>JALGAY010000001.1:32090684-37426532 GCA_029207805.1 Tribolium confusum | reverse complement strand
TTAATCCTCTCATTGATAAAGAGGCATCACACATTTGGCTGACAAAGTCTAACATTCACCCTGAGACAGAAGGATTTATTTTTGCAATTCAAGATCAGGTCATTAAAACAAAAAATTATAATAAATTTATAATCAAAAATGAAAACGATGATTCATGTAGAATTTGTTCATATCAGCCAGAAACTATTCAACACATTATTTCATCTTGTCTTGTATTGACACAAACAGAATATAAAAAAAGACATGATAATATGGCTAAAATCATACATTTAGAATTGGCGTTTAATTCAGGTTTAATTGAAAACAAGTCACCTTATTTCAAATACGAACCAAAGCCATATCTTGAAAATAATAATTATAAATTATATTGGGATAGAACTATATTGACTGACTTAAAGATAACTGCTAACCGTCCAGACATAATCTTAATTTCAAAGATCGACAAACAGGCATACTTGATTGACATTGCGGTTCCAAATTCACACAATATACACACAACATACACTACAAAAATGTCAAAATACATGTTACTTGCTGGCGAAATCAAAAATTTATGGAGCCTGCAGACAGTTAAAATACTTCCAATGATTATGTCGGCCACTGGAATTGTGCCAAAAACTCTTAATAAAAATTTAAAATTATTAAAATTAAATTCAAACTTAATAATTGAAATTCAAAAATCAATACATTTGAACACATGCAACATCGTCCGAAAATTTTTTAACATTAATAACACTACACTAACACAACAAGAACAAAGTTGCGTGGCAGGCGATTTGTAGTCACGCTTGACGTCAAGTAAGGAAATTCGTTCCTTACATCTTTTTCATTTCATTTCATTTATGTTTTAGCATCATTACTTGATAATTTTATCCGTAATGATGTCTTGCCTGACTATAAGTTTATACTGCAGGGTCAGTGGTGTGTAAAAGACGTAGGAATTATTTATCAATTAATTTTTGTATTAATAATTAATCAATTATAATTTCAACTCACATAAAAAAAAATTAATTGTTGAAATGATTCCTATTCTTTTGCCGGTTTAACAAATAATAATATGTATTTATTCCTTTAAAAAATACAGACATATGTATACAGGAAACGTCAAAACAGAAAACAGAGACTTTTGTGGTAAGAAAAACTCATTTAAAGTATAAAATGTGTTAGTAATTAAAAAGTTTTTTAGATTGAGCTTAAACTTTGTAATAGTTTTGCAGTTTTTAATTTCGCTAGGTAACTTATTATATATTGTGGGACCTAAGCAACGTAGGGAATTTTTGACTATGTTGTATCTAGTATAAGGAATAGAGAGGTTGTTGCTTTGTCTGGTGTTTAGCATGTGCACATCGCTTACATAAGGTAACTTATGTCGATTGGAATAAATAGAAACAGCCATCTCGAAAATTAAGAGGGAAGGTACCGTCAATATTCTATACTCCTTAAAAATATCTCTACAGGATTGTCTATTAGACAAACGAAAAATTACCAGTAACAATTTTTTCTGCGAAACAAAAACATCCAGTGCCATCGAAGAATTTCCCCATAGGCAAATTCCTTAGCGAAGTCTGCTATCAACTTGAGCAAAATAAACTTGCATTAGTTGTATTACATTAAGAATATCTTTTAGCACTCGGAACATATATGTCAAAGAAAACATTTTGGTTATTAAAGCTGCACAGTGATCTTTCCAATTCAAACATTTATCAAATACTATTCCCAAATTGCTGAATAAGAGAATAAGACACTTTACAGAATCTGATGTGTCGGCTGATCGAAAGTGGACCTTTTACGTAGCTCAATATCCATTAGAAGAAGACTGGATCACTGCGGCTGAATTGATAAATGACATAAAAACAGATTTTGTGTGACTAGACATAACACTAATCCTCCTAGTGAAAAACCTGCAGGCGTGGATTGCATTTAGATATACTCAAAATATCTAAAAGCGGACTGACTTTTTAAGACTCTTCCTTAAATCAAAGAATAGCAACTGTTCAATTGATGAAAACCATCTTAAGGATGGATCTTGATTTATGACAGTTCTCTTTGCCAAATGTTTCGCACGCAAATATATATTTAAAACAACTGTCATAAATCAAGATCCATCTTTACGATGATTTGCCTTTCCATAAATTGAACTATTCTTTGGTTTTAGAAAGGTCTTAACAAGTCAGCCCCCTTTTAGATATTTTGAGTATACTCATGTATTTTAATGCAATAAGACCATCCCTATTGAAAGCATATATAAAATATTTTCTATCACGAAATTATTGTCTATACAAAATTCTAAGTAATGATATTAATTTTTGTTCAGATTTTGCATATCGATTATATGAAAAGGTGTAATAATTATTACAACTTATCGTTTTCTACATCTTCTTAAACTCGTAGAATGAGATTTTCTGCTATTACCAATGTTCCGTTTTTATTTTCACTAGCTCCTTCGAGTGTTTCCTAACAATTAATATTTTTTACTCTCATTCTCGTCTGGTCTGTATCACTCTACAGTTTTTAGTGTATTTTTTTCATCTCTAGTTTCATTATACTCTCATTTATATCTTTTCTCATTTCCTTTCCTTTTACACTCTTCTCCATTTTATTAGACAGGGTGTCCCAGAACTGGCAGATCAGCAGTAAACTACAAGTTCCTCTCTTCAACTTAATAACAAATTCCGAAAAAATATTTTTCTTAACTCTTATCGTTTTCAAATTACAGCAAATTTATATTAACCAATCACATAATAAATATTAATTATTAGTAAAAATAATATTCATGTTACTAGGTTAGTATTTTATTACATATACCTTCATTCTTCATTTTTGTACTTTCAGTTAATGGTACTGCATTCACAAGTTACAAAAAAAAATTATAAATTTTTGAATTTTGCATTTCAACAACTTTGAGTAGGAACCAAGATAATACCGCAATCTTTTTTAATGTTATATTTTCCATTAAACTAATATTATATTAAATTTAGTTTATAAACAATTTTGAGAGGTTATTACAGTCGCAAAATAATCATATAACAAAAAAAGACAAAAGCTTTTTTTATACATATTTTTTGATATATGATTGATCTAAACTTTTAAGCGCCTGAAACATTTTTTCTGACATTGCAGTTATAATTACAACCAAATGATGCGGTTGTAAGGTTATTAAGCCTTATTACAACTGCCTGAGTTTATATCGTAAAAACGAAAATTTCTTGAATCAGAACCTGCTCTGATCCTTCACATTTTTGACAGTTTTACTCGCTGAGTCAAGGGATGAACAGCCAACTCTAATTCACCACATTCTGGTTCTTACTGTAGATTTATTGCAAAATTGCACGTTTCCTTTGTTGGTACTGTCAGTTATAACACAATAGAACCCTTCGTATGAACTATTTCAAAGACAAAAAACTTCAGTTGTGCTACGATTAAAGTGCTTATTTTTTTAAAGATACGAAACGTAATTATATTTACGTTCAAAAAAGTGCTCCCTTTTTCCTCATTTAAAAGAAGAATCATGAATCAATCATAGGAATATTTTTAAAAATCGAGCTCTACATATTTTGTTTCTATCAAAGAGCAGTTTCAAGTTTTAAATAAAATTCGCCATCCTAGACCATTCTGTACAATACAAAATCTTTTAAGAAATAAATGCATTCTGAAATAACTAAAAAGTAAACAATATCGTTAAAATATTGTATTGTTAAAGTATTGTAGTGTATTGGTAAAATATAAATGACAGAATATATCGCTCGCCAACGACAATAATGACACAACTCCAAGATAGTAATATGGTAATAAAAAGTTAAGAAATTTGAGTTTATCTAAATTACTAATTTTGCTTGTATCAATATTAATAGAGTATAAACAAGATTTATTTTTTGATTACGGTTATTGTCACTACTTTTATAATGATATATACCTATAATGTAAAACATATCCGATTCTGTAGCTCAATTTGTAATGAATAATGATGCTTTAGTGACACATTGTCCATCTCCAAAAATCTATGTGAACCAAGTATGAATCAGTCTTACTACAAAAAAAAGTAATAAAACTAGTGAATAATGCTGCAATTAGTACAAATTTTGCAATTTTTGAGATGTGCCATATTGTGTATTGCTGCCGGCGAGCGCTCTATGTTGATTTACTTGAACTTATTCTTAAATTATACAAGCTGTAGTAATTTATTTTAGTTGATATATGAGAAAAAAATAAATATGGTCTTTGAATGACAAATTTACTTTTATTGCAAAATATGAAAAATAAAATTTAATGTAACTAATATTTCTATTTTTCAAGAAGGTTGTCAAAACAATATTAATTTTGTGAGACAAAATATGTAATGTTTATGCATTTCTACAAAAAAATGTGACTTAAGTTGCAAGTAATTATAACAATAAAATTATTTAGAGCAATAACCGCTTTGATGGACCTCACAAGCTTTGACGATAATGTCTTTGTTGTTGATAGGTGTTAAGCGTTTAATTTCTTTTTCTGTTTTGAGCTCAGTTCCGACAAGACAATTATTACATTTTAATTAGTCCTATTGTTATGATTGTTTACAATTAAAATCACACTTTCTTGCAGAAATGTATCAACATTGTGACACTGTGATATAAACTTATCAAATCACAACAACCGTTTTTAACTGAAGTAAAAAATATAAGACGTTACGTACGATGTAGCAATTAAAAAAATAAATAAGCTATTATTTAAAATGTTTAAATAAAGTTTATCACTTAACCATATATTTCTGTTAAAATAGACATTTAAAAAAGAATAGAAAATAGATTTTATTAAATTTATGTCAAAACACAACAGAAATAAACAAAATTATTAATATATGTTTTTTTATTTGATATTTTAAAGAACTATTTTTACTTTTTTTCTTATAATACCAGTATAAATTGGAATAACTGTAAATTCACTATTTTAGGGCATAATAGACCCAAGGTACCCCTCGCGAAAAGCTTCCACAAAAAGAAAGTCGCGTAATAGATTGTTTTTGTGTACAAAACGTATTATAACATGTTATGTATACTGAATGTTGGCAACGATTCGAAGGCTGTTGAATTAAAAATAAGCAAAAAAGTGTGATGCTTTACGTATTTTTATGTAGGTCTTAACACATTTATAGAAATAAAACCGAGGAAGTGAGCTTCATCCATAAATAACCTTTTTCCTTATAGTGTTGTCTAGATCCTTGTCGGCGACATTTTTCCTTCGTCATCCATAAAAGTAAAGATGCGAACAAATCTCCAGAATTTAATTAGAGGGGCGTCTATTTTAATCATGTAGAAAATTGTTTGTCATAACTAATTAAATTAATTGTCGAATCTTTGACGATAACAATCGTGAACAAAGACGTCATTTGAGGTGGTTGGTGTCCACATATGGCCAACTTCCGGCAGGATATTTCCTAAGCTGGAACGCGCGTTCCTCGCATCCTAACACCTTTGCATATCTGCACGCAAGCGTTTTATTGATGCGACCCTTCGAAGGCATCTTAACTACCCCTAATTATGTCAATAATTGCCAAGAATGGAAGGTCCTAATACTGACGCATCTGCTTAAATGAAGATGTCATTCCTTGCTTATTATGTCCTGACAAAACCAATATGGTAATGGAATTCCGAAATCTACACGCATCAGCGCACTTTTGATGAACATACGCTACCATTTTTTTTCATGTGTTCGAAAGCCATCACGATGATTTGTTGATGTCTGTAACAATGTAAACGTCGGATTTTTTGATTAATGTGTCTTAAAGGACACTGAGAAGATCGCATCGAGTGTATTTATGTTTGATGATGGCCGCGACGGATCACGGGTTCCCATGTAGAGGGCATTTTCTAGATCTATAATCAGTATAATCTATGATTTTGCTAGCCATTTCATATTCCGAAAAAACATTTGATTGACAATCAAAAAGAATTTTGATCATGCGACGATAATTTTGCGTGACGTTGTATTGGAAGTTTATTATTTAACGGTTATTACAGCAAAGAATTTCAAAAAAAAATAAAGCCTGATTTAATGCGGTCCTGTCAGAGCACTCTTAAGATAACAAAAGGCTTGTGACTACCTAATTTAAGTATAAGAGGCGTGGGCCTTAATGATGTATTTTGCACCTTTGACCGACAAAAAATAAAAAAAGTGGTCATTTATCTTTTAAATTCAGTATAACCTAAGTGTGAAAACTGTTTGCATAATACACAAGAGACATGTTAAAATATTAAATATCCCGTTAAATATTTCCGAAGTAGATTAAATATAAAAAATTAGTTTGTTTGTTGTTGTCTATACTTAATTTTAATTTCATTTTAGTTTTAGCCTGAAAGTATTTATTTATCTATACCTGTTTTAAATAACCCATATAGATTATCAAAAATTTTAATAAAATGGTTATTCTAATTCGTTGTTTAATTAATTTTTGGTTCTTTTAGCTAAACGATGTCTGATTGTATCACAAGTTATTTAAATAATTAAAAAAATAAAATAAAAAATAACACAAAAAATGTAAAGTAATTGTTTGAAATAATTATTAATTACATAATAATTATATTTATAGTAGAGACATATAGACGCCACAAAGAGGAGCAACCCTGAGCACTTGCCTACCTTAGTATAATCGAAACAGTTTATAAGAGAACAATGTCAATTTTTTTTATTAATAAGGTTTTCGGTTATACCAGAAGTTGTTAGTAACTTTGTACTATTAATGGAATAAAAAGCAAAGCAAAACCGATTTTTTTGAGGTATAATTTGTTAGAATCGTGTACCGCTTTAAATTACATAAAAAAATTCTTAAAATAATTTGCCAAAAAATATAGCAACGACACCTTTTACAAAAACAATGTGGTTTTTAGCAATTATAGGTAAGGTATAACTTTGAAATTTGGCGCACATAGTGTGTAAAAGCCAAATGGAATAAATTCATTATTTCGGCTATTGTACATATTTATAAAAAATCTTAAAACACAATCTTATAACAAATCTTTAAAAAAAATTTAAATTATAAATTGACATTCTATAACATAAAAATGAGATCCCTACCTTCAACCCCCTTCGAATGACAGACACAACCCCCAATTTTTTAAATAAGAAGTATAAGCTTGTAATATATCGTTTGAAAGGTCTCTTCATTCTCTACTCAAAAATGTTATTGTTTTCAAGTTTATTACAAGAATGGAGATAGAATTAAATTTCGCTATAATATACTCAAACTGGAAAATGTTGCCAGGACGTTCGCGGTGAACATTTTGAACATCTACTTCATTGAAATTCATATATATATATATATATATATATATATATATATATATATATATATATATATACAGGGTGTTATGAAAATAAATGCAAATATTTTAACCTAAAATACAGCACCACAAATAATAGAAATCTGTAAAAAAAATTTGTCTTATCTCAACTGATAACAAAATTATAACCTAAAAATTAATTATTACAAAACGTATAACATTTTTTTTTTAACAAAGGGCAATCATAGGTTTTTCAGGTCAAAATAAAGCGATTTAACACAATTTACCTCTATACTAAGTTGCACCGTTTAGGAGCTAGAGGACGCCAAAGTTAAACATAAAAAGTCAGTTTTATACTTTAAACGTAAATATCTCGAAAACGATACGTTTTAGCAAAATATTGCATTCTTGCAGTTTTATGTAGAATCTACCGTCATATTCATTTTTGCTACAAAAATTGGAAATTAATAAGAAGAAAATTGGTTAATTACCCAAAATGTGAAAAAAAAGTGCCGTAACTTGAAACTGAGATGTGCAGCAAAATTTTGCTAGTAGAAACAAAAAGAGTACACTCAACTTCATTTGTGTACCAAATTTGGTATTAATCGGTTAAGCGGTTTTCCAGATATAACAAAAAGATGTTTTTTTATACCCAACTTTGACGGCCTGTAATTTTGTTGTTAGTTGAGATAGGACAAATTTTTTTTTACAGATTTTTATTATTTGTGGTGCTGTATTTCAGGTTAAAATATTTGCACTCATTTCCATAACACCCTGTATATATATATATAAGGTACCCTCATTCTTCAGAAATTTAAAGTTATTTTTCTTAATTTTATGCTGGTTACCGATTAGGAATGTTAAATAAATTTATTACAAATAATTGGTCGTTTATTTCAAATCAATTCGATCAATAAACGTCAAGATGCTTAAAAAGAGATCTCAAAAAAACCGTTTTTTTTATGTAGATTGTAAGAAAATACCGATTAGAAAAGTGCGTGGTACATTACGAAACCAGAAAACGCATTTTCTTGATTACAGTTAGTGTTTTTAAAATTAAAAAAAAAATAGCTTGCCGGTAATATTTTTCTTATTGATTTATTGTACATACTATTATTACATATTATTAATAAAATTATGGCCACCCTAAAACGAGCACCATGCTTAGCAATGCACGTGCTGGACCTAGCCCAGCATTGACGAAATCTGTTAACCTCCCATTATTGGAATCTAGAAATAATGATTTGCAGTTAGACCTTCATAAAAATTAATGAAAGTTAAATAACGGATTAAGTCATAAACACAATATATCTTTATGAAGACTTTACCAAACATTTATTGAAGTATAATACAAATTATGCAAAAATTATTTAAAAACTACTAAAAACAAAATAGAAAAAAAACTTAGTCTTAAAGAAGGCAACCACTCCATCTTAGATCCACCCCTACCCTTTCCAAAATGTTTTTCATTTCAAATAATATTTAAAAAGAAATATAATTGTAGAAAATCGCTGCTGTTTCCGCTTTGTTGGCTTTGACTAGTTGGGTTTTCAAAAATAGAATGTATATCCACAACGGTTTATAACAAAACTGTGATCGAATTTATTTCACCATCAAAATACAAGTAGATATATCACTAGTTTCTTTTTAAATCATTTCTAAAATCTAACTTAAAATACAGAAGACAACACTTGATATAAAACACCCTAAAATTTTAAAGTCTTGTTAACTCCTTGAAAAATTAATTAATTGAGATGATCTTTCAGAAAAATATTTCATGTTTACAACCTTTTATGACTTTGATTCTTCAATAAGTTTATGGCCAACCTAACACCAGGACAATGCTTAGTAGGTGCACGGACCTGACCCAGCATTGACAAAATCTATTTACCTCCCTTTATTGGGGTCTAGAAATAATGATTTGCGGTTAAACCTTCATAAAAATTAATGAAAGTTAAACACCGGATTATGTCGAAAACAAGAAATATCCTTCTGAGGACTTTAACAATAGCGTCCTTGTCATAGTAACGGACCGTTCCGATATGCAAAATCTTTAATTTCTCTCTAAAAATAGGTTTTCAAAAATCCGAAAGATGGTTTCCATAGAAGCGCATAAGTTTTGTGCCAACGTACAAAAAATAAAGATTATATTATTAGGACTGATTTAATATGACGATAAATGTTATTAAACACATAATTTTTCAATTTGACGCTTAAAGTCGATTTAAGAAATTGTGCCCTACTAAAAAAATCCTCCAATTTTAAGTTCTTGTGTCCTTAAACGTCTATTACAAGTTAGAATTTTGTAGAATTTGGTTATATGTCATGTGTCACCCAACCTAACAAAACAGCGCTTTATTTGAGAAGCGATTTTACTACACTATTGTTCTGATTATTTGCAAGTATGCAATGATAATTTTTGTTCATGAAATGAGACCTATATATTTTTGTTATATAAGGCCCCGTCAACTTAAAAAAAATGTTTTAAAAAAATGAGCACGTCAAACTTCTAAGATATTTAATAAGAAAAATATTGCAAAAAAAACATTAAATAAAAAATTTAAAATAAAGTTTTAGCTATTTTCTTACAACTACTTGCATCTGTGTCTCTGACAGCAGACCAACAATAATCGTCTACCATGTTCTGATTCCAAAAAATGGTAATGCTACTCATAAAATAAATAACTTTTTTTAAAGTAATTGTAGACGTAGTATTCTCCAGAAAAGATGACATTTTCTGAACAACAGAACTGTTGAAAGTTAACACTTTTTTTGGCTACAACTTTTAAACCGCGCCTCCTAGAGCAAAAACTTTTACAACAATTTAAAGACCATGAAATTCTGCGACCAATCTTACACTTGAAATTGGTTTAGTAATATAGTCGTCATCGTCCGTCAAATAATAACATCTTATATAAAAAAAAGATTTTTTCTGAGAATTGTGACGTGCTAGCGGAAAATAAAAAATTGTGTATTAACTACCCTTAGTAAACAAAAATAAAATTTAATTTTGTAAACTATGTAGTGTAATTATTACAACCCCTGCAAAGTTAAGTATTTACCGTTTCTTGATTGAAAAATCTTAAACACCCCTTAAACACGATCTTTTTTTAAAGAAATTTAAATAGAACCGTACGTTTTATTTTAGACGTTTTTCAAAGTGAATTATCTTTTGAAGTGAATTATCTTTGCCAATTTAGTAAGAAAAGAGTAGGCATTAGTTTTTAAATGCGTTTAAATTTATCTAATTTAGTTTTGGTAAATTCAAATGCTATTCATTTCAGGAAATGCTCATTTTCCCGTACCTAAGTATGAGCACATATAAAAGTCAGCCCTAAGTGAAAAGTTATAATTCAAAAGCAATTTTGTAAAACGTGTAAAGTGTATAAAAACAATATCTTAAAATAACTGCTCGAATCTGAAGTTGTAATTTTATTTTTTTTTTGTACAAAATTTATTATTTTAGAAATGTATCTACACTATAGTCCAGTTTCTCTGATTTTTTTTCACGTTTAAATTTAATCGAGTGACTATTAAAATAATATCCACTCAAAATAGGCTATGACTTTGTCACTGAGAGAGCAGGGTGTACATACCTCTAACCACATGCAACCATCAGTAAAAAATAAGCTAATTACTAATTAGTTAAAGATTAATTCAAGTTGTAGAATTATTTAAAAGTGTCTGTAGATAGAATACCAGAAGTAATAGAAATATCTGTTATCTTAAAACAAGTGATCACTCGGCATTTTAATACCTTAAATAAATTATTTAAAATTTGAATTTATCAAAAAATGTTAAAAGTATATTTTATTGAGAGTTTGCAAGTGGTTAGACCTTCTGTCAGTGGTAAAATAAGTAATACCTTGGCTCCAAATGAATATTTTGATATCCAGTCACTGGATATAAAAAATAACAAATTAATTTAAATTTACTTACCTTAGCACAGTAATTTAAAAACTGTGTTAAAATTTTCTATTTTAGTGCAGTGTTTAACTTCTATGTTTAAATGAAAATAAACTTTAAGCTTGGTTACGAATATGTATATAGCCATGACAAAAGAACCTAATTTTAGTCGATTTTTCCTAGTTTATATGTGATAAAATAACTTTTCCGCGATTTGAAAATTCCTTGGAAGTTAAAATGGTTGTTCCACGTTCCAGTATCTAGCAAAATATGGGAGAATATAAATCTCTTGGATTCGTGTAATAAGCAGCTGTTATATTCCGTAAAATTCACGTATATCTTGGCATAAACGCGTAGTGAATAGCATTTTTTTACATAAGTATGCACCTCTTGAAATTTCTAAATGTGCAAATACCAACAAGATGTACACAGTTTCAAAAAAGGATAAAATCGATTGTTATTCATCACCCGCTGTGCGATATGGAAAGAACAAGACAAAATGGATCGAGGTGAAACAAGACACCTCCAAGTTACAAAAGTCAAGAATTGCGCTCTTCCACTGATTATCTAGGCCTGGTATGTGTAGAAAAACTCTTCAGAATTACTTTCAGACTTCTTTACCTTGTATTTATTGTCTTTAATAGGAACTATTATTGTGCCTATTTAGAAATTCGCTCAATGAAACTCTCATAAACAATAGGACAACACCTGTGCGACATTGGTCGAGATAAAAACGGCAACACAAACAAATTTCCGCGTATTGTAAAAGGCTAACAATTTTTCAAAAATCTCCTAATTAGGGAGAATTGCAACGAAATTTTGCCGGTAATGATGGCATAATCCAACTTAAAGGTGCTAGTACCATAGTTGGTAGCAGTTTTCGTTTCTTTTATTAACATAGGTCATTTAGTGATTTCCAATGAGCTCATTAAATAAGAAAGCTGCCGTAATTGCAACTTTTTAATGAAAAAGCTCGTCATTTATATGTTACCAATAAATTCACCAGTCTGGTTTAATTAGATTGGGTTTTACAAAAGAGACAAAGTCGGCAATTTGAACCATAGAAAAATAGACAATAATTAAATGTCACTACAGCAATACATATATAGAATTCAATTATTGTTATAAATAAAATGACAAATATTTTTTAATTAAATACGTGTCCTTAATACCAACACGTTCAGGATTGTGTGACAAAGTAAAATAAAATTTTATTTGTTATATTAAATGCACCGCATAGCATTTAATAACAATAAGCAATGAATCATTTCTTAAATGGTATCGAGTGCAGAATATTAACACTTCTTTAAGGGTATTTAGCATTCATTGTCGGTCTCACTGAACCATCAGCACGGTTCCACTAATCATCGCGACGCAACAAGACTGAATATTTCTAAGCAATCAACACCATGACACAATTATTGTGTGATAATCCCACACTTCCTGTCTGAAAATGGAAAATCTGTTATATGAGATGTAGGTATTACGTCTAAAATTTATTTTCGCAGCAAAGGCCGCATTCCTAAAAATAACGCGAGTGTAAAATATAAACCGAAAGGAAATGTTCTTAACGGAGCAAGCACATCTAATTCCAAACACATCTAAGACTAGTAGAGCAGACGTTTGACTATTTCAGTCGCAAGTAAAAATAAACATATGATGGAAGCTGTAAGGAAACACGAGAGTGAGTGAGAAAGAGCAAAGGAACGCAGAAAAACAGAACATAATAACAAATTTTATTTTTGCAGATATATATGGCACGAAATATAAATACAGAGCGTTATCTTCTTCTTACAAAACAGAACATTTTATTATTAAAGTAATATTTACAAGTGTGGCAGTTTAAGGCTTACAAGGATACAAGAATAAAAGGCGTGATGGCTTGAGCACTGATTTGCAGAATTTTTATTATGTAAATATAATAAATATCAAAAAAGATATGTTACATTATCTAAAGGCACCTTTATGAAACATTATCCAATAAATTAATAAATAAAAATGTTTTCAACAATTTACCAAAAATGTTTCCAGTCGAGTCAATCAGCAATTAAGACAGTAGTTCAAAAAACATTGCCCTTTGGAATGTTTGGTGAGGATTGCTAATTAAAAATCAACTTTTAAACATTTTTGTATACTAACAACATTAGTAACACCAACCTAAAAAACACAAAATTTATGCACTACTAAAATTGACTAGCATATAACACAAGCAGAAAAAAATTGCTGGAAAGCATCCATTCCAACAAGTTTCAGTCTAAATTGAGTACGAAATTAAATAAGTACGATTTCACCCTAAAGTCAATTTGGCAAGAATTATTGTCACTTTACAAAATTAGGACGCACGACAATGACAAAACAACAAACATTTTTTTAAACATAAAATGACTTTTGCCAAGTAGAGATATACTAGCGTTAAATTATTTTATAACTTCCTAAATATTCCGCTGGCGAAAATTGAACAGTATTTACAGCAACATTAATAATAACATGTCCAGCTTAATATTTTCTAGCATATCCTAAATATAATATAGTTTTACATAGTCAAATCAATAGTAGGTAAATTGTTTTATTATAATAATCTTTGGTGTAAAAATAAGAAATTACGAAAAAAATCAATTGAGACAATTTTTAAATCAGCCAAAAAGTCAGTTACCCTGTTTAGCATTTCTCTACAAATCTAAAATTTAATTTTTCCAAAATTAGAGAAACACGTAAATACACTGTTTTACTAGTATCCGTATAGTCGGGTTGTTGATATTGTACATTTTAAAAATAATTTAATATAATAACAAAATAACAAAAAATGGCGCAGTAATGTGTTAATTCAAAAATTAAAAAATATTTATTAATAATGCTTCTAATCTTTTTCTATTATTTTTTCTCGCAAAATATATCTAAAAACAAAGCTTTTGGAGAAAAAATTATTAAAATAGTTCCATCTGTCTTAAAGCTACAAACATCCGAAGAAAAAATAACGTTTTTTAAATGTCAAAAATTGAAATAACACAGAACGAATCAATTACACAGAATAAACTTGATCTTAAAAATCGTAAAATAAATAGTAGTTTTTATACAAAAAGCAAAAAAAAATTGATCGGCACATAATTTCAAAAATACTTTTATTTTAATATTAAAATATATTATAAAGATTATGATACTTTTTAACAATTTTTTATAAAGTACATAAAAAACACTTGAGAAAACATTGAATTAGCTCAATTTTTCGTGAAGTTACAAGATTTTTTTAAACTATCTTTCAAAGTTCATATTTCACGAGTGATTGGAAGTGAAGATCTGAAAATTCATGATATTTTTAATTTACTACATTCGTCAAATTTTTCTCCATACGAGAGAACAAATAAGGGATAGAATTTTAACAGGTTAAGTACGAAATTTTATCTAACCCAGCTTTATAATAAAAAAATTATGCGGTTTCAACTGAATAACAGCACTTCCAGCCATACAAATAAATTCAATTTCATGGCTTTACTTAGGCGTTGATATAGATACTAGAAATAACTATTTTGTACTCATCGCTTATGAGAAGCTATTTCCCAGTCATCCCCGAAGCTTGGAAAAACGGTTTTTTCACATTAGGGTGTTTTTTACTTTACCAATTTAAAATGGAAATATTTGTTTTGCTAGGTTGGTATTTAGCTAACTTGACAATGTGTCAAACTTCAAATCTAGAAATTATATGAGACAGCAAAAAACGTTTCAATTAAAAAAAAATTAACTGATGGTTTAATTCCCAATAAAATCTAGAAATCTTTAATATGCACCTTCATATCTCTAACGACTGTTGTCAGAGAACAATTTGCCTATTCCCTGATTTAAGAAAAGTGCAATTGTCGGAATCATTGATTTTGAAAAAATATTGTTTACTTATTAGTAGAGTAATAAGCGCATGCCAGTATTTTTAACTCATTATTAACAAAAAACTAAATCATGTTAAATGTAATTTACTTTTGGAATTTACTGCGTTTGTTATTCGTTACAAAAATTTTCTCCCATTCATACTAAAAAAGTGCTGATACGAGAAATTTATCCTTCCAAATACATTAGATCAATAACTATTATTGCCAGTAGTATATTTTATTCAAACGTCAGAAAAATTTGACATTATTGAACTGAGTTTGCTTTCTAGGGCATTATTCTCGAATCAAGAGAAAAAAATGTTCCTATATGACTATTTCGTATAAATAAATAAATCTAAATTATCATATAAATTATCAAGCAAAAAATTTTTTCATAATTCTTTTAGAAAAATAAATGTCTATGTTTTGAGAATTCAATTTTCCTGGGCTTTGAAAGAAATGTTATTTATTTCTCACGAAATAGCTATTCTCTTGATTCGAAAATAAGGCCTCTGATACAGGAAAATCAGATAAAAATGAAGTCGCGAGAAGATAACCTTAGACATCAAAATAATTTTTTAACACAAAGAACCGATATTTCAGTTATAGCTTAACTTGAAATTAACTTTAATTGCCATAGAAACACCAATAAAATTTCGAAAATCAGCAATAAACTAAAGGTTATCTTTAATGTGTTTCTAAAATATCGGCTCTAAGAATAATGCTCCAATGCAAAATTCATTAACCTCAGTTAATGTCTCTGCTTCTTTTATCCATTAGCTCAAAATTCTTTTTACCACCCAAAATCTCTTAAAAGTACCTACTATAAAAAATTAAATAAGTTTGAGAAACAAAATTATATTCGCAACTGTATATAAAAAATTTGAAAAATGTGAAAAAAAGAAGTAAAAAATATTTAAAAAACGTTTTGTTAATATAATTGGAAACAATAAAAAACGACAAACTATTTAAAATATAAAGTATCTACCTACTTATCCAATGTTAAGGGCAAAATTAGATGCCTTAAGAAACAATAACATCCAAAAGTATATCACATAAGTAGCATTTTTAAATTGAAAATCTGCGGTTATTACGCCAAAAAATAAGAGAAAACTTTAATACTTCTAGAAAGAATGATGACTTCATGAGTATGTAATGACTTATTTACTATATCACTACATTTGAAACAATAAAGTTTTTAGTTCGATTAATGCATTCAACCAACCAATTTTTTAAATAGCAATCATCTTACATTGAATAAACACTAAATTGGTGTTTATTCAAATCTCATAATCATCGTAATCTTTGGCACCTGATAGTGACAGCTGTAGGGGTTAATAATTTTTTGGATTAATTCTCCAAATACCTTCAAACTATTCATTTAGTTGAATAAATTTGAAAGGTTTCAAACATGCTACTTCAAAAAATATTCATCGTGAAAATACCTTATCTGCTTTTAAACTCCTCAACTTTCATATTATTGAGTATTTTCTTAGATAACATGTTTTCAGGAAACATTTTATTTTATTCGACTGAACCAATAATTCTTATGTATTAAAAACAAAAACAAATGTGGTATGTCAATCTGCAACCACAAATTATAAAACATTATCGTGTTTTTGTTGAATATAATAATAAGACTGGAGTGCAAGTGTAGGTTTAGATACATTTAGATCCGTACCAGAATTAACTGTCTAACATCTCGTTTATCAAATCTTGCCGGTTACATTGAATATTGTTTCCGGCTTTATCTGCATCATTGCTCACAGATTTAAAAGCTAACATTTTAAAAATTATGCAGCATGGAAGCGGGAAATCCAGTATCATGACAGAAAGCTACGTTGTATATTCTTTAGTTAACAAAAAAAATTGCAAATAACATACTAGAAGACCATTTTGAGGTGGCTGTTCCAACCGAATTAAATCTATTAGGCTAATAATCAAGTAGACATATTAAACGAAAGAAAGAAATATTTAGTCCGGTTCAAGACTTATAGTTTAATAGGCTAATTTCAAGTTGAGATACTATTGGTAATATCGCAAATTTTAATATTTCTCCATAGCAACAACCAATCACAACCCCGATTTTTTTTAACTTTCCATGGAAACGAAAATACTACCGGTATTATCTCAACTTGAAATTTGCCCATTAGTATATAACTGTGTTTGTAGTAACTTTGTTGTTAATGCATATAATATACAAACAAACCAGAACTCTAACTAATAAATTAGTGTTTTTTTATTTCTTAAACCATTAAAGTTTTTTCAACACTGTTTAGAAAGACGATGTAATTATTTAGAAAATTTAAAAAATAATATACCTACAAACTACGCAATTTTTTTGAATGCAGATTCAAAATGAAAGAAATAGAGATTTTTTTTAATTGTCAAATATTTATAGAATAGTAAAACGTAATTGAAATATAAATTAAAATCCTGATAATTAAAGTGACATACTCGTACATTGTCGGTAAAATCGGAAGTAGAATCCTTGGTAAAGTATTTAGTCTCTCTCTCTGGTAAAAAAAGCAGACTATAGTTTTAGAAAAAATAGAATGTTATTTTCCATGATGGAATAAATTTTGACCAAACTCCTTTGAAAAGCACTACATCTTCCCTATAAAGTAAAATACATAAGATATTTTGTGTGCAACTGTCTGTGTAAGTAGCTTAGTCCTTCTTTAAAGGTATTATAAATCTCTCAAAAAGATGGCAAAATTATGTAGATTTAGAAAAAAAAAGTTGTATATGTTTTGTTAAAATAAATAAAAAAAAATTAATAAAATAAATATAAAGAAAATAAGAAGATTATAAGAAAAGTTCGAATTAAATTTGAACTTTCCTCGTATAATATAGGTACAATGCGGTTATAAATGGTTGGGTCTATTAACAATCCTGCAAATAATAAATTTGCCCCATTCAACTTTTCCAACACCTGAAAATGTTCATTATTATGTCTAAACAAAATTGACGTTTGCACTTATTCACAATATTGAGAACATTAAAAATAATATAGTTAGTACAAAAATTAATTAGATACTCAAGCTTGCAAACAGACTCAATTATTTGCAGCTACATGGTATTACTTAAAATGTAGAGTCAATCATAAAATGGTAATCAACCCTGCTGATACTAGTAAAACGCCTTGCATTTCCTCGTAAAAAGAATAAAAAAATATTTTTATTTTAACTATTTGAAGTTTTAAAAAAACAACTGACGTTATAAATAACAGTTCAGTCTTCAACTTCTTTGCAGTTAATAATAAAATATTTGTAACTGTATAGGCCAGGGGTCGGCAACCTTTTTCGAACGGCGGGCCATTTTCAAAATAAATTTTTTTATGCGGGCCACATATTCAAATGTAACTTAAATCTTTTTTTTAAATAGTGTTTTTATATCATGTACGAGTATAAATATATTATTAAAAATAAATTATATTGATGCTTTGACGGGCCGCACAAAAAGTTGCAAAGGGCCGCATGCGGCCCGCGGGCCGCAGGTTGCCGACCCCTGGTATAGGCCATTCAATATTACTCAAGTGTGTAGAAAAGTCTAGATGCCAATGGGTGAATACTTGGCTTAACTCTACGGTCTTCAGTGTATTCTTCCCGAAAACATACAACCTACCATAGCAAAATTCTAGATAAAATTATTACAGCACTCTTATTTGTTATGACGCTAAAGAATAAAAAAATCTCTTATTTATTATTGCTGAAGTAACCCAAATGTCCGCGGCTTTTTTATTCCTCTTTGAACTTCCAATAAGTCAAATAATCTAGCAACGCGCGTCCTACCTCCGTGATTTTTGAATACGGAAACGGGCACATCACGTCCTCATTAACCGGAAAAGGAAACTGAATCGCACATATGAAACAAAGTCGACGGAAGCCCGCAACGTGCCAATAATCTTATTCGCCGGTCACTTCCGTTTTGACAGGTCAAGTTCCCCTTGGCCGTTGGCCGCCACCATAGACAACGGTATCGTAATAAATTGTGGGTGTGCTGAATCAGTTTGAGCTAAGCTAAAGATGACTCCCCCGTTCGACGGTGTTGCGTACATCATACCTTGAGGAGTTTGGTATACCAAAGGAGAGATTAATGGAGGTTGAGATGTTGACGATGATGATTTTGTCGTGGTGGACGTCACCGTCGATGAAGGGATGCTTGTAGATGAAGTGGAAGACGTAGTGGCAGATTGAGAGGATGTGCAAGGAGGAGGAGTGATAGATTTTGATGACGAGGGCGGGTAGGACATTTCGGGCTCGTCGTCATGGGCTTCAGCGTCGCTGCTGTCACTAGAGTCACCACCGGACATATGGTCATCCTGAAAAAAAAGAGAATTGTTACACAAAAAAACAAAAATCAAAAGAGAGAGTGCGGCACAACTAACCCATAGCTTTGAGTTTGTTTTTATTAGATGTGTACTCAAAAAGCTAATCTTTGCGTTTCCGGCGTTTTAGTGTCAGCTTTGTAAAAGTCGAAATAAAGATGTTGGAGATAAGAAAATTTGGTGAATGCGAAAGGTTTGAAAACGGTCTGAAATTAAGTAGACATTAATGCCGTTAATGAGGCGTAACGGTGTGATGAATAATCCAGGATATGGCACGTTAATTAACGATAATCAATGCATTTGCGGCATTAAAAGATTATCCTTATTTTCCTTCCGTCGTTTTGGGCATGGTCGGCATCAGGTGCTGAAAAATCGGCAGCCACCTGTCGAATGTATCAGCCAGTACTAGAGCGTGACGTTGTGATATTTACTGAAGCGTTTAAATGTAATATGTACAATTTTCATACATGACATACCATCGTAAACGAGAGGTTTATGACGATATTCTGAACGATCGAATTGGCATCTTTGCAACGTAACAAATCGGCGCAATAAAAACGCAATTGTCATATTTCGAACGCAAACGCATATTCTTTAATTTGGGTAAAAAGCGGCGCGATCAAACTGTCAGGAGTGTTCGCGTTTCGAAAAGTCCCGATAAAAAACAGGAGACCGATCGGCGATTCCTTCACGTATGACTTGCATTATCCTTCCCGACGAGAAAAAGTCGTAATGATCAGGCCGCGTATATCATATGACAGCATCGCCGACGTCGGCCAAACGGATAATTGGGAGATTCCCATAGCATATGTAATCGATTGGGCTTCCAATCGCCGCTCCGTTCTGGCATCTTGATAATAATAATTATCGATTATGACCGAGGTATTCTCGACATGTACCTCTTTTTTTCCAGCCTATTAACACGGTTATTGTAAGGAAGACGTACTTGCACGTATGCTTCCTGGGAAGTCTGCCCATCAGTGATTTACAGTATACCGATGGACACTCTTCAAATATCTCTTAATGATCAACACGTACAGAATAATTAGCAGAACAAGGGTTCTTGCCTTAAAAGAACATACAACCTGGTCACTCCCGAACCAGTGAGATATTTTATTACAACACGCGGACACCCGTCAAAAGCCCTTTTTTTCTTATAAATGTAGTAAGTTTGTAGTTTGTGCAATCGCTATTAGAGAAAAAAAACTAAGTACAAGAAGAGCGCATCGCAGCAAAATTTCCATGATATAACGCGGTTTTTCTGTATCTCTCCCCATTTGGCTTAAGCAAGTTGCGGACCGTGCAATAACACTATAATAGGCAAGCAAAGCCACGCTGTCTGCGATTTTCCATTGGAATCGTAAAACCCGTCTTTGTCAAATTTGGTATTGAATTCAACGTCGGCACACGCGTAAATCTATAGTTGCCGGCGAGCTGCGACTACTAATTACACGAATTAATTGTTATTTACTCTTCTCATTGTCATGCAACCGACTGATTTTATTAATTATTTAAGACTGCATGCAAGACGGATCGACTGATAAAGTGCCTGCACCATTTTTCCGCTAAATTCATTAAAGAGACGGGTTTTTATAATAGCAACTTCTTGTCACAACATTCCTACTAAAAGTCAAACCGACTCAAAGATAAACCAGGAGGGAGGATTGTGGTGGTCTAAGTACGGCAAATTGCCAACAAAAAACGTTCAAACTTTTGTAACAAACCACACACAGTTGCCCTACCTGTATAAAAATTATAAACAATAAAAAATTGTTAAAAATAATTAAGTTTTTAAATTTTTTCAACAAACTATTTCAGATTTAAACAACCATGGCTTCTTAGGTTTTCAATGACATTTTCAAAAATCCTTCTACTTCTAGGTTTCCCACCTAACGTCTATTGTCCAAATACTGTTGTCTTAAACATTTTTCTATTTTTGGCTCCAGATCTTAAACAACCTTATTATGACCTATTTATTTGGTAAATAATCGCTAGTAAGCTTCTACTACTAGAATCTCTTACAGAGAAGATTTGGAAACCTAGTAGTGTAAGTACCTTACTACAAAGCAAGAGAAACCAGGTTCGCCTCCCAGTCGTTTCAGAACATCTGGACGATTTTTCTTAGAAAAAAAGATCTCTACGTCGACTCAGCCCGATCAAAAGAGTACCAAAAAAGTGTAATAATTAACGGTCAGGCGTAAGACTAGCCAGTCTACTATCTTTGGCTAATTAAAATTGTCTGCTATACCCCGTGTAATAAAATTATTTATTCATTTTAAAAATTTATTATAACTGAGAAAATAAGAGTGTTCGATAAAAAAAGACAAAAAATTAGCCACATAAAAGATCCTTTCGACTCGGTTTGACTACTTTGTGGGCATAGATGGGAACTAAAAAGATCCTTTGTAGACTACTCTGTGAACAACAAAAGATCCGAGCCTGACTACTTTTTGGTCACTATCAGGACTTTCACCCGATTATGCGTCTTCTAGTAATTAGTTATAGTTTCTTCCTCTTACCAACAAGTATGTTTTGTATTTTAATTGTCGAATTATTTATTGTTGTCTTATTTATTTAAGATCACACGTCATTTAAACTTTTGGCATTTCAATGAATTGTTTTTACATTTCTTTTCTTGTTCAATATCTAAGTAAATGATTATAATTGTTAATCATTATTTGTTTTATTTTTTTACTTTTTGCCGATTAGTACCTTTCAGAATTCAGGTTAAACAATGACATCATAATCTAGACAATTTCATAACTTTAAATATTTGAAATTTTATTGTTGTTATGTTCAAAATAGTAGTAACGTTACATTTCGTATTAGTTATATGTACACCAAAATTAACAAAATCCATTAAAAACAAAAGAAAAGAATAATTAAGAAAGCTAATAAATGTTTGCTACAAGAACAAAAATATACCACCAGACTATAAAACAAAATTTATGCTTCTAAATAAATTATAAAAAATATTCAAAAAATTTTTAAAATTGGGGACAATAATAAAATAATAAAAAATCAAAAGAAAGAATAGTTCAAACAAAAATGTAAAAAAGGCGAAAAATAAACTTAGCCAAAATTATTGAGAAAACCAAAACTCTTAAATTTCAGTTGACCATAAGAGAATATAGTTTGTGTCTTAATTAAAATGTCAGAATTGTCAGAACTGAGTTTCCATTTTTCTATTTGATGACCTACAAAGTTGACGCAATGATACCAATTGCTCCTTATTTCAAGAGCTATCGATTGATATAAAAAAATCTCTATTTGAGTGGTCATTAGATTTTCATAAGATGGGAACGATCTCCTTTGGTTCACTACTGGAAAGACTAAAATTAAATTGTTGCTGTAATTGCTCCTTAATACATTTGTAGCACAAAACACGGACATGTTTCTTATTTCATAACAGAATTTTGCACAGTAATTTCTGACACTTAAGATGATAATAATGATTAATTTTAGATAAACAAACCTCATTTTTGTCTTAGCCTGCTTTGATTCCACGACTTTGGATCGCTCTTTATATGGAACACAAAACGTACAACAAAACCGACTATAATAAAACTAAAAAAACATAGCAAATGCAATGTATAAAGAAAAACGACTAAATAAAGCAAAAATTAGGAACATTAGAAGAGACAAAAAGTTGTATTATCAGCTTTAAGTAATTTAACAACAAAATAAGATTCAAACACAATAAGAAAATAACTTAAATTACACGAATAAAAAATAAAATCAGTAAAGAAAAAAAATATCCATTAGAAATAGGAAATATATATATAAAGAACTTTACAGAAAAATGCTATACATATACAAAGAAAACAAAATACAAAAAAGCAGCCAGAATAAAAAGTAGAATAATAAAAGAAGATAAAATAAAGAGTAAAATTAAGAAAACTAAAAAAACTTCCTTCAGTGTCATAAAATCTTAAAATATTAACGCCGCCGTCATAATTATACTAATACAAAAAAGCAAAAAAATTGTAAATTGAACCCATGGTTGTATTAAACACTTCTTGTAAATTCTTAAATAGTTTAAATCGTATTCGGACGATTTATGCATAAAACCATTACTTTGTACAGCTGACACTGTAATATATTCTCTTACCATCTTACCTGATGTAAACAAATATCAACTTAGTGTTTATTCTGTGTAAAACAACTGCTATTGGTCAAAATTTTTTGGTCAAATAAAAAAAATCGAACTTGAGATTGGTTATACATTAATCATTCTTACTCGTATGTAAGTGACTGGCATAAAATAGCTGAAATTAAAAACTATAGTTTTAAACACGATAGCAGATGAAAAGAGCTTATGTCTGATCCTTAAGTTGTGGGACAGCTATACAGGATAATTTTTTTATCTGTTCCCGCCCGAAACTTTAAGAATAGGCAACAGATTATACTTTGAAAAACTTATTTTCAAAATTAAGGCTTTTAGAGTTGTGAATTCATGTCAATATAGTTGATAATATCTTTAACAGTGCTTCCAGGGTCAATTTATTTAGATCATTTGTTGCCACATTATTTAATTAATTAACTAACTTTTCGTTTGTGTAACGTGTTGCCTATTTTTATAGTTTCGGGCGAGAACAGATATACAAGTCACCCTGTATACAAGTATTTGTGGTATGTATTCCAAAAAATAAAAAATATTTGTTGTATGTAGTTCGTGAAACAAGCCGCAGTCAAGTGAATAATGTTTTTATTACCGCTAGCGCTTTTTCAACCCCTTCAAACAAAAAATTCCATTCCTTTAACACTTTGTACAATTTTACGTTATGTCAAAAAATGTACAATATAATATTTTAAACAGCTGTCAAAATTCGAGAGCAGTTGTAAGCGTTACCTCTTCCTCAAATTTTTGACGTGGGTCGAAATCGTAGCTCGAAAAAATTATAAACTGCACAAAAATTATCTAAGAAGAAAATTGAGAATTGATCCTTTTAACTCTTAAAATTTATTCAAAATTGATTACAGCTGTTTCGGCATCTATGACATCATCAGATCGAGAATTGCACGTGGTTCACTAGAGATAACGTTTCCCTGAATCTCTAGTGAACCACGTGCAATTCTCGATCTGATGATGGCATAGATACCGAAACAGCTGTAATCAATTTTGAATAAATTTTAAGAGTTAAAAGAACCAATTCTCAATTTTCTTTTTAATCAAACAACTCTTACAATGAAGATCATCAACTTTTATAGAAAAAAAATATCTATTCAACATAACCATAACGCAAATTAATTGGCTTCTGAGTCTCGGAAAGCCTCGGCTTTACTATTTTTTCTTATTAAACAAAACTAGCTACATAATTTGAGCTAAATTTATAGTTATATACTGGGAGTTTTAACTGTATACCCCTGATGTATACAAATATTGTCATGTTGCTTACTTCTCATTTTAGATGAAAGAAAAAAACGCATTTTTAAACGTCTCAAATAACATAGATTTAGTTTCTTTTTCCACCTTTTTTTTTTAAAAAAAGCGAATTTCTTGCAATACTGCTAAGTTGGATAATTAATTAAAAATTGGGTCATAGTAAAATATAACAAAAAAAATTGCAGGCAAATTTTTTTGCTTATTTTAAAGTATTCTTCTATAGAAAATTTTCTTGTAAAAGTTAGTCCATAAAAATAAAAATTTTAAAAACATTAGGAAGTTTTTCTTATGTAGACTGAAACATCTGTGTTGAAAATAGTTTTAATTGCGTTCATTTTGAGAAACTTTTGCGAAAGCATAATACAAGAACTTTCTACGTGTGTTGGAAATGAGTTTTTAGAAATCGTCTTTATCGTTTCCGAGTTCCACGATGAGCCTTTTGGATTTTCCGCATAGCGTTTAGTAAACATGCAAGAGAGTATATCTTGGTGGTAATCATCCTGTTTCATGGGAGCCGCCTCCCACATGATCGCCTAGAGACCCATTAGCGCACGTGTTTGCATAAGGGGAAAGAGGCAAACGTTACCTGTGAAATAATTTCATTATAATACATGTCGAAACATGTACGATGAGAGACACCACCTAAATGGATCGGAACTGCTGTCAAGTGTTTTGGCGCCGGGGGTCTTTGATCACTTCGGGTATTGACCCGGCCTCAGGTCAGCGCAGACACTGGACCATCTGAAAAGTTTAAGGGCTGTAGCCGCCCTTATTCTTCATCAAAATCGAATTATTCCGGTGGAAACTCGTCTGGGGTATAAAACAAATACGGGTGAGTCGAAAATTCGAAATTTTGAGTATCGGTCGCGAGGAGGAAATTGCGCTCTTATATCGTGTGAAATTCTTTGTGGAAGTTTGGTGCAAGTGTAGAAATCGGCGATCGCTTTTTTGTGGTCGTTTTTGATTGATGGGCTTCCATGCGGTATTTCTTCACTCTTGCAACTTTCAATTCGACAACGAATAATTATCTTTGCCGAAAGAGGTCTGGGTACAGTTTCGCCGATGCTCCAGATCGCTTGCAAATTTATCATAATTATTATCTCTCAAACACTGTCAAAATTTTGAAACGACTTTATTTACTTTTTTGGACAAAGGAAGTGTTGTTAATACAAAAAGTTCCACACATTGTCTTCATTAATATCATCGCTGGCTGTTTGTCTTCATAATGAAGCCTGCAGCTGGTCTCCTGCCTAATCATCTGTGAAATATTTGCAGCTTCGTACCTGATGTGAGTTTTACGACTACCAAGATTGGACCTTATTAGTGTTAAATCGCAATTGACGTCCCATGAGTGTAAATAACAATAATTTTAACGCCATTATTTTTTCGCAACAGGTGTTTATAACATCACGGTGGGCCATACTATTATATTATCAATATAAGTGAAATCTGATTTGAACACTACAAGAATCTTCTCATACAATTTTTTGATTAAAAATTTTATGGTCAATATATAATTTTTTTAACAAAATTTACTTGCGAAAGGGATTCGTGGAAGAACTCGTTGGATAGCCGTGAAATTATTTTTTAAAAATGTCAGTTTTAGTTGAATTGTCAAAATTGTTTTTTGAGACAATATAATAATAGAAATAAATAATACAAAAGCATACGTTTTGTGGTATTTATGTCCGGCAAGTATCGAAATACTTCACTTCAATAAATGCAAAGTGTTAACATGATTAAAGCATTATTGAGGATTATCCACGCTGGTTACGGTGTTGTAAATGGTGTATAAAATTCGTTTCTTGGTGAATTTTACAAAATACGAATGCTTCCACTAATATAATTATATTTAATGCATACAACTATTAAACCAATTACAAATTTTAGAATATATTTATCAAAACAAATATCTAATAAAAAATTAAAGCTGATGTCCACTTCAATTATTATTTTATTAAGACTGTATTTTAATTATTAAGTAAAAAATTAATAATAATTAAAATTTTGATAAAAAGTTCGTTTCGTTTTACGACTCTATCTTCCTTTATTCATTTCTCAACATTATCCTTACACCCACATTCATTTTCAGCTGGTGATAATTTCTGAATATACACACACTTCTATTAGAACTTGAAGTTGAACACTTCCTTTTAGAATAAATAATTATTATATTTTACCCACAACGGAATCAAATTTCGTGTTTACAATAAACGAAAATCAAGTTAATAAAACGCCCGTGCCTCACATCACAAGACGTAATATTTTTGACAAGCCTGGAAATTGTTCCTTTTGGTGATCAACTGTTACATATTTTTTTTCAAATTTTTTGAAAATTTTCGGTTTTTGTTCACAGCTGTGCGTAAAACGTTGTATTGTACCTACCTCAGGCCAAAACAAAGATTACACCCTCTGGCGATTAAAGGGCCTCGATACAATCGTGCCTCTATCTTCGCCCTCGGCTGTAATCTTTTCTTTCCGGTCCTCTGTATTCAAAGAACTACTATAAAGTTACTTTTACTTTGGTTACCATGGCTGATAATAATGAAACATTACGCCCCATGTCACGGACGTAATATCTTTTGATCACATTCTTTGAAAATTTAAGTTTTGTTTAAGATAAATTAAAAAATAAAGATAAATAAAAAATTATTTAATCTTAAATAACTTAGAATAAAAGGCAGTTCTTCTCAGAAAAATATGAAAAAGTAAAATATTGATACAGTCAGTTTCAAAAATAAGATTTTATTAAATAATTAAAAAATATGTATTATTAAAGCTTTTAATCTTTCTCTACAATCTTTTTTCGCAAAATATATTTGAAAACAAAAAGTTACATATATTCAAAGAAAAAAAAACAATTTTTCTTGATTTTAAGTAAAATTAAAAATCATAGAATGAATATTAGTTTCTATAAAAAAATATATGACAAAAATGTATTAATACACACAGTTCCAAAAAAAAACATTTTATTATAAAAATTAAAAAACTCTTTGTCATTACTAATTTTTTAATTTGCTATCTTTTTTTCATAAAATACGTTTTACGTGAAAACACCAGTAAAAAAATGTTGAGATAGCTCAAGTTTTCGCGATGTTACAAGCATTTAAAAGAAAGACACCATTTTTTTCAGAAATTAAAGTTGCATAAATAGTTTAAGGTCAAGGTCTAAAAATTTGTATGAAAACTACTTTCAATAGGTACTAAGAGAATAGAAAATTAAAAAAATATCGCAGATGTCAAGATTTCATGGGTCAATTTGGCATGGAATGCCCCATATTGCAATATTACAATTTTTAGACATTTAATTTTAGTTACCTACATGTTTTGATTTCAAAAATAAAATTTTAATAAAAAAATTAAAAAATATTTGTTAAAAACGCTGGTAACATGTTTTTACAATTAATTAAATTACATTAAAAAACAGAAATTTTGTAAAAAAATTGAGTTTAACTGTTCGCGAAGGCATTAAAAAAAGAGATAATTTATTCAAAAATTCATATATCATGAACGATTTGAGATTAAGGACTGAGAATTTATATATGTAAAAACTTCTTTCAAAAAATGAAAAAAATAAAAAATATCGTAAATGTCTACGTATTTGGTAGGACTATTTGAGATGGGATACTCCATATGTATTTATATCAAGTGTTACCTCAAAAAAGATCTATGGAATGCTACAATATAATTTTTTATTTTTCAGAGT
Organism: Tribolium confusum; assembly: GCA_029207805.1. Classification (NCBI taxonomy): domain Eukaryota; kingdom Metazoa; phylum Arthropoda; class Insecta; order Coleoptera; family Tenebrionidae; genus Tribolium; species Tribolium confusum. The sequence continues at coordinate 37,398,091 of JALGAY010000001.1, read as the reverse complement.
GTTTATTCTTTCATTGATATAAAAGATGTTTTTAAAGCTACTTCACGAATTTTAACAGATTATAGCCCTAAAAATGCTAAAAAACAAATTTGCTTTACACAAAATATATGATGTAGAACTTTTTTTTCAAAAATTAGTTTTTGTACGAAATACGATGTATTATGACAACTTTTTTTATATACAAGTTGATATACAGACTGGTCCAATAAAAAGTATACCTTACCTGACCTGACCTGACCTGACGGGGGTGAGCCACAATCCTAAAATTTTAAATAGGAAGTGGGGTCAAGTAACACATCGTTTTAAAGAGCACAAAATTATCTTTATAATGGTACCCCATTTGTTGTATTTTACTTAAACAGGAAATACATATAAAAACGCCTAAGGCCCAGTTTTACAATCGACGGTTAACTTTAACTACGGATTATTTACTATAGTTACAATTGTTAAAACAATTATAACCATGGTAAATAACCAGTAGTTAAAGTTAACCGTCGAATGTAAAACTGGGCCTAAGAAACTTCAATCACGTAGTTTTTTGGTATTAGTAAAAAAGACATGTAACTTTTAGTTATTAGGTGTCATAGCCACTAAAAACAACTTTTAAATGTATTGTCTATTCAGGATTACAAAAGTAATCTTCAAAAATAAAATTTAGATACCTTTTTTACTAATACTAAAAGTACATGGATTACATGGAATACAAGTTCCTTAGGCATTTTTACATTACCTGTTCAATTTTACTTTTAAGGATTATTTTTATAATCCTAAGTAGACAATACATTTAAACGTTGTTTTTAGTAGCTATAACACCTAATAACTTAAAGTTACATGCCTTTTTCACTAATACCTAAACTACGTGATTAAAATTTCTTAAGGCGTTTTTAGATTACCTGTTCAAGTAAAACACAACAAATGGGTACCATTATAAAGATAATTTTGTGCTCTTTAAAACGAGTGTCACTCGACCCCATTTCCTATTTAAAATTACAAAGTTGTGGTTCACCCCCGCAGGAGGTTAAAGATATAGGTTGCAAAATATTCTTAAAATGTGTCCCCCTTCAAAAGAAAATCGACCTGTCCGAGCATTTCTGCATTAAATTTCACAAACAAAGGTAAGGCTAGATGCAAACTTTTCATTGAACCAGTCTGTATGTGCAGAACTTTTGCCTGGTGATAGTCCTCAATGACAATGCTAAATATCTAAATTTGTCTATTCCAATGTTGCTAGTGTTTGACATACACGCTGTAGAAATTTGTTTTCAAAAATCATTATTAAATATGATGTAAGACAACACTGTTTTTAAGCAAAAATTTCTACATAGTTTATCTCAAAAACTATAAAGATTTGTATAAAACAAATTTGGTTTTTTAGCATTCTTTCAACGAGGGTTATCACCTGGTAAAATTAAAAAGTTACTTCCAAAACAGCCTGTATATATATTAAATTGCTATATTAAATACTCTGAGATTAGAAGTCGAAAATTAAAAATTTCAAAATTCTTGATAGAATAAAGATATCTTGACATGCAAGACTGTACAATATTTCTTCTCTTACTAATTAAAAAAAAATAGAACCACCGTGTACCCCGTATGCATTATATTTATTTCTTTTAAATTGAAATTAGCGAGAATTTTATTAGCCTCGATGAAGCCTCCCGTAATTAAGTTTTTTCTCTTCTTAATTCTGACGTCCTGACAATCGGATTGAAGTTACGGTTGGCATTAATAAGCTTTCTTATGCTCATCCTGTATGCAAAAAACCCACATGTTTTTTTATAATTTCACCGGACTTAGCATCAGTCGTTGGCATTGTACGGCTTATATTTTTAAAACCTCATTTCCGTTTAAAATACTTGTTTTGTTTTTTCTCTGTACCGTTTCCTATCGTTTCGAAATAGTCTAATTAGGTTCGATTCACTTAAATTTTGTCGCTAACCTAATCGATCCGTTAAATGAATAATGAAGCTTTGATTTAGGTGTGAGCCAAAGCTCGGGTATCAGATTCCGCCTTTCTCTGGTGTGCTTCAAGAATAATGTGTGCGTGTTATTGCAATGAATGCGGATCGTTGGGTCTAAAAATCCCTTTCAAATAATCCTTGGCCAATTCAACATATCACATAGGAGTTGCATTTGTTGCGTGGACAAGTGTACATATGTATCCACGTCTATATATCATGCGGAAACGGTGAAATAAATAGCAGGAAAAAACCTTGCCGGCTCGTAGCACATGTCCAAACGATGTATCCGTACACCTACACGGCCGCAGGATTGCAATAGATATAATGCTTGCATATAATAAGTCAATATTTTTGCCAAGTAACTCGATAACAATATAATAGCCATTGTTCGGGTAATTGTGGTATAACCGGCCATTACTTTGGCTGAGGAAAGCCGACGCACCGCACAGATTACCATCGCTACCAGATCCAGATATCCATGATATACCAGGCTGATATGCTAGATCTCAACATACAAGATACCATCGGCTATTTATTGGACATAATTGAACCCTTGCTCTCTGCCGAAGCTTTACTCAATTATTTCAACATTCATATTCAAAAATGATTGCTCATAAATACGTGAATTTATTGAATTATTCTTGTTCATCAACATTTAAAATGTTTCATTACTATTATCAGTTACGAAATCCTTAAATCCTAAATTTTCTCTCTCAAATCAATCTGTGACAGCACACGTGCCCATCATAGAGAAAATTGTAGAAGTTACTTATTACAAGTTGTAAAATTTAACTAGGATAAAAATATTTCCTAGTCACATACTAGAGCAATGAAGGTTTTTATCCCACTACTTATTAATCCTCAAAAACAGTACCGATTTATCTTTTTTTAATTTCTTTTTTTTAATGTGTGGTTTTATTTATTATTTAAAATCAGAAACATTAGTGGAAGTAGCAAGAACTATAAGAAATATCTGAAGTTAAGTTTTTCAAAAAGTTGGGAAACTTAATGATTTCATTAGCTGAAGGGTATTTTTGAGAGACAATAGTCAATAATATTTTAAATACAATTCTGAGGCTTAGTACGAAATAAAATTATGTATCACCTAAATTATTACATGTTAATTACATGAGCAACTTACGACCCCTTGGGTCCGTAAGACCATGGCCCTCGTTAATTAACGTCCTTATAATTCCCTTGATACATAAATAAATCAAGACAAAAGTGTATAAAGGGTCCTATGTAACACAATATTTCGAAAAAATTAATTTTCACTAATAAAATTTAGAAATCTTAGAACTATTTTGTTGCAACAAAAGAAAAACTTTGCGAATTATCTATCTATTAAACTTTTCATTATAGTACACACCCAAAAAGTAAAGAAATAAACACAAAAAATTTGTTGGCCCAAATTTATTGATATGAGAAATACGTTGTTGCAATTTCTAGAATTGTCCAGTTTCAGGACAAACTCAATTTGAACCATATGTTTATTATAATATTTGATCAGAGGCTGTCATGAGAAACAAAAATTCTAAAACCGTAGGACGTAACTTATTTCACTTGATAATAAAATCATTTTACTGTCACTCACAAAGGGGTTTGTTTTTGATTTTCCAGCACCTTTCTTCCGATTGACGCTGCCGGTTTTTCGAAAGGACGTGATAGTATTTTTCAAACTGGTATAAAAATTTGACTCTGTTATGATGTTTCCTGGAAATTTCTCACGAAACTCGTCAAAACAAAGTCTGGATGAGTAAACCTATTCTCCGTTCGGTAAGTGCCCATTACGAAAATATGATTCCACTAAAAAAATCTTTTGATCTGCAGTAAATCCCATAATTCAAATCAAATCTACATTTTACTTTTTACAGTGACAGCAAAATGACATTTACGAAGTGAATTAATCTCGGCGCTACGTTTTTAGAATTTTTGTTTCTCATGACAGCCTCTGATCAAAAATTATAATAAACATATGGTATAAGTTTGTACAAGAATTGTGCATTCTCAAGCTACAGTATTTGCGCCCCCAACATGTTCAATACGATCAAGAAAATTTATCATCTAAAAGGCTATGTCTTTGTTACTTTCCATATAATTTACATTGGAAAGAAGTATTTCATAGCCTTCTCGAAGATAAATTTTCTAAATCATATCGTACTATTGTTAAAGAATGTATGCTCAGGGTGGTGCAAATTGGATGCCCATATAGGATATCTTCGTAACGATAAAGTTTAGAAAAAAAAAGGTTTCCACATTTTCCAGCTCGTTTTTTGGGAGAATAACAAAGCGCATCCTACTACCGTTTTTTATTTCAAAATTATAGACAAAAGTTGACATTTTGCTAAAAACTAGAAAAATTATTATATTTATTTTCATGGTGATATCGTTATAGACAAACAAAGCTTATATAGGAAGTCAATTGTAAATAGTTACAATATAGCCGTTTACAGAGACAGAATTTTGGCGCACCACGTATTTGAAGAAAATATGAATGGGAAAAGATATGTAAGAATGTAACAAAAACAATTGAAACCAGTAATAGATTTTAATTATAAAAGATTTGTTAATATTGTTGTATACATCTAAATATTCATTTGTTTTTCATAAGTTTTGATAGCACTACAATTTTTTAAAACTTTTTATTAAGAATTTGAATAGTTTAGGTAATTATTTTTTGTCGAGATGTTTTTTCTTAAAATTATGCTCATTTCTACTTATAAAATTAGATTTGTAGATAGGTTTTTAATTACAAAAGATGGGGCAAAATGTACGACATATTTTATTTAATTAACTATTCGAAATTTAATCAACTCTTCACAATGGCAATATTTTTATATAAAACAGTAAAATCTCCTTGGTTGTCGAATAAAACAAAAAATCCATTCAATAACACTAAATAATTTTTTTACACACGACGCGTGGTTCGACAACGATGTTGTCATTCTCAAGTGAGAGCGCTTGTTGTCAAAACGTTCGTGTCTTTAGAGATTTTGTTATAATTGTTAACATAAAAAAATGATGCTTAGGTCTACAGAATAACGGTCTTCATTTGTCAAGAAATTTATTCAGTTTATTTAAATAATAGCGGTTTAAAAGTGATTGTCAAGTTGATTTCCAAATCTTTCAGTATCAGAGTACTTTCATTACTTAATTAATTATAAGGTTTTTGCAAATGAACCCAAATAGTTGAAGGAGATGATTGTCAAAATTGGCAAGTCCGGGCTTGACAATTATCATACTGTGGTGATGTAAGGCAACTAACGTGTGAAGTACTTTACGACCCATGAGCGCAAAGTTTTAATTTCTATTCTGACAGCCAAATTTGAAGTTTCAAAACTGCGACATTGAAAAATCTGGAAATTTTTTAATTTCATCCAGTCATTGAGAATTGCCTTGAGTGAGGCATAGGTAAAAAAATCTAATATCACAATAAAAGCGAAAAACAAACATAATAAAACAAAGAAATCTAATAAAAAAAACTTGTCACTTATTCGCCTCAAATTGTAAGTGCTGTAACAACTAATAAATTATTGACAGTTCTGCCAGGTAAATTTAAAGTTTCAAAACTCCAACATTAAAAAATCTGGAAATTTTTAGATTTTATCCAGTTAGCATAAATTGAAAAGAGATAAAATACTGCCCTGACTTAATTCCCAAACTATACAGCGTGAATAGATACAAAAAAATTTCAGCTTTATAGTATGACTTAGTATGTCTGGCGGTCACTGTCTTTTAGGGCCCAATTTCAAATTGACTTTGCGGCATCTCAAAGTGGTGTCAAATCGCGCCAAATATCAATTTCTTTTTGTAGCTAATGCAAAGACGTACTCTGCTGCTGCCATTTTCCACAAAATGTAAAACCCAAATTCACTAATAGAACGGAAAGTAGTGACAAAAAAACCAGGTCATCGAGTTTTGAGATGAGTTTGTTGTAGGATTAATTCTACGGTATTTCCGGTATCCAGTGGCGTTTTACTTACACCATTGTGTTTTGACATAATTGTTTTTCCATTCTATAGATCTTTTTATTTGTAAAACATAATTAAATTGGTCGAACATCTAAAATCTTGACAATTCGCAAAATTCTATCGGTTTAAAAATAAAATCAACTTATCTACAATAGAGTTTTTTTAAAAATCACTTTAGTCACATAGTAATCAAAAGAAGATAAATAATTTGTTTTTGGCAAACAATAAATGTTTTGTTGTTACTAATGTATAATTTCAAAAATTCTTTGTTACGTGACAAGTTCGCTGTTAATATTCTAATACGGCAAAATACCGCAAAATGTACTTATTTCGCGGCCGACCACTATTTCTGAAATGTATTTTCGATAAACTGTCTATACTGAATAACTCATCTCAAAACTCGAAGACATAGTTTTTTTCTCCACCTTCCAGTCTACAATATGTCTCCAAATCTGTTACGAAATTACCTTGCACAAAAAATTAAATCAAATTTAAAATTTGACAAAAACCAGTTATGGAACTTTGTAATGCCGCAAAATAAATTTAAAATCTGGCTCCTAGTCTTTAATGAAACTAAATTTCCGGTTGTTTTATAGGCATAAAAAAATAATGTTTACACTTTATACCTTGCCTTGATCAAAATTCAGGATACCTGCTTTTCGTGTAAATTTCATATTTCTTCAATTATTGATGTTTAAAATACGCATGAACTACGATAAAACTTGACTTGAACGTTGTTTGAAGAGATGTTCAAAGAAGCAATTTATTTTCCATGTTTAAAAGAAGTAACGACAACATTTCCATAGGTAAAAAATTATGATAGCAAACCGAATCATATAGGTATGCATAATACCAAACGAAATAATCCAGAACTGTGTATCAAAGATTGCTAAGTCAAAATGAAAAAATAAAAAAATTCAGCAGCTTATATGTAGCATGTAAAAATTAAACAACTGTGTGACGCGATGAATGAGCTTAAATTAACTTTTCTTCACCTTTAGAATATGTCCCAAAGCTTTATCCCCTTCGTCTTTTTGTTCGACGTTGTAGGTATGTTTATTAGTTCAGCATAATAATTATGAAAAAAATAGACGTTTTGGTTTGGTGTTTTAGAAATAGATGTATTTTAAATTCAAATAAAAGCTTTCAACAAAGAAGAGCCAAATTATATGACAAGTGTTTTTAAAGTCGCCCTGTAATTATCGAAATCAGACAACCATATGTTAAGCAAAACAGTGCGTCCCTTTTAAAAATGTGTTAAATTTGAGCAAAGGTCCAGAGGCAACAAGGTGCGTGTCATGTTTTTCGCGACACGCTCACCCTTGGCATGTATGTATGTTCCTCGTCTTTTGTGGGTTACTTTCCGAACAAAGTTGCGCAAGTTGCAGGTGTAAACGAGTTTGAAAAATTCTTTATAAACTGGACCAGCCGATGAAAATTCGTTATCGACGACGTAATTATTGAAGGCCATGATTGTGGATGTTACAGGAACACGTAATGGATATTCATAAAATGCAAAATTACGCACATACCATCTACTTAACAACATATGCATGATAATGACTCCATCCTAAAACGGATTAAAGAAACGAATTAATAATTCAATTACGATGCAAATGCGGTTTGCTGAAACACGCGACGAAAATTCGGAAGTGGACGAAATTAATGTCGTCGTTGTGGTGGATGATCGGTTTCTCTCTATGAAATGTTCACCTGCGCTCCGGGTTCGGTTCCGGGTGTTGATTTGCATAACTTGGAGAGGAGCGACACACCATTACGTATTTGGCGTTGACGAGAAATCATGGAGAATGAGAGACAAAAGCAAAAAATGGCGAGATTGTGTTTACACATAGTCGGTGGGTGGAGTCGAACTAAATATGGGTAAATTTGTTGCAGTTAGCACCATTGTTGGTCGTTGTTTAACCAAACGTCGGACGCGATTGTGGAAGGTGTTGATTTAACCTCCTTCCACAGCCACGAGACGACTTTTATTAAAATTTTACGGTATTTTAATGGATTTTAGAGACGGACGATGTCGTAAAATCCAACTGATTTGCAAGTCAAAATATCGATAGGAAGAAAAAACATGACAATATGATAAATACAATAGACAAAGGTTTAATAAATTGTACTTATAGACTAACAATTCTTTTGACAGAATACTACAAAGAAAAAATTTCAATTTCATAAACAAATATTTACAAATCCTTATTTATTTTAATTAATTAATAAACCTAATTTTCATAAACAACTTTGTATAAAGCTACAATTTGCCGACACGCATTTTAAAATGTATGCTTGTGCTGTTTGTATCGGAAGTTGACGATTAAATATTCGCAGGAATTTAAATACCTTGTATTAATTATTCAAATATGTTTCTACAATGACACAATATTTTATCTTAATGTCTTAATAAATTAAATTATTATTATAAAAAAGTCCAGTAGCTTAATTACAAGACTATTACAAACACATCTTTACGAAATTATGTTTTCAACACTGACAAATTTCACAGTTAATATCTTAAATATGAATTACAACTATAAATATTTTAATTAATGATGATACATATCAATATAACAAAAATTTATTATCTTTCAAAAAAAGTTACAGTTTAGTTACTTTTCAAAAAACCACCGACATTGCAATTTACACCTAAAATACATCTGACAACTTTTAAAATAACGTACAATAAAATTAACATAAATTTGACAGACATTTAGAGCTGCAATTTATCTTTTTATTAAATCTTTACAGGGTGTTACAATTAGCTACAGTTCTTGATCAAACAAATCTCTGTTTGTAGTATTTTAACATTCTTATTTTATTTGAAAACCAAATTTTTCTAATTTTTTTGGGCATGACAGAAGAGTGACAGAATAAAACCAAAAATCTTGACAATGTCAAATTCTAGTAAATTTAATTTTGACGAACTTAATTCAACAGGTGGTGCTTTTTGAAAGTAAATAAACTTTAAGTATAGATGAACCTAAAAAAATCAAATCTACGAGTAAGTAGGAAAAAAGCAATAAACAGAGTGATCTTCCTAGAACTTTGCAAAATTGTAATACTTAAATTTTCCTATTCATTATACATATATGCCTCGTATTCAAAATTACATTTTTTTTTCGATTTTGGTTCCACAAATCAAAAAAATGAATTTTATGTATTGTAATAAGCTTTTAAAAACTCCTTTTAAAATCTGATGTCCTCATATCACACAATTGACTAATTTAAAAATAAAAAATTTAGAATTTTTAAATTATCTATATTTGCCAGATTATATAATAACCCGTCTTCAACAAATACTGAATAGGATGGTAATAAAGTTATTAAAATTTTTTTGTTAAAAATGTATCTATTTAATTGAAGAATTTTTTCCCTGAAATTATTTGGAATGAGAATTAAAAATGTGATTGAAGAACATAATTGAATAAAACAACCAAAGTACCAAAATTATGCCGAAATTATAAATTTTGTCTTGCCAACTTGCTCAATATAATTTGTTATCACGGTGTATTTAGCAATATTTCCAGTTCATTCCCATAGAATGCTGTGATATATAGTATTTTTTATCAGAAAATAAAAATTTAACTTAACTAATAGTTAACGAAGCAGCCGTATATAAGCTGTTACCACCCACTGATGGGTTTAAAACTTTAAACTCATAGTAATAAATGGCCACGAACAGAGGCATTCAAAAATCAGCCCCAAAATTTTTACCTGCTCTAGTGAAATAGTGTCATAAATTAAAAACTTGTCAACAGAAGTACTGATAGTTTAAGTAGGCTTGCTTTGTTTAAATAATTTACGACTTAAATCACATTTTCATTTGCGGATCCAAAAAATATAGCTGCTACTTTTTTAGTTGCTACTTTTTTTTATAAAAGTAGTAAATAAGGTGAGACCGAAATGTAACTGAATCAGAGCAGGCTGTGCCAGCGTAACTGTAATGATGTGTCTAATCATTACACTTACGCTGGCACAGCCTAGTCTGATTCAGTTACATTTCGATCTCAGGTTAGAACTACATTTACGCTATGTGAGACATTTCAAAAATGCGCGTTTATTTTCATTCAAATAGTAATAATACGAAGACATTTTTGCAAAAACACATGAACAAGCAATCAAAATGAACCTACAGAAACCCTAGCAACGGCAATATAACCCAATTTTTACCCTGATTTTTATACAGTTTTTGCTAAATTGACCGGAATTTTAGTTTTTTTTAGTTTCTACAATCAAAACAATCCAAAATAAAATAATCGTCACTATAGTGTTAGGAAAATCAAAAGCTTTCGGTTGCACGTCGAGCTTTCAACATTCCCTCGTGTTCTCAAAAGATTATGACTCGAAAAAAAGTTTGAATATCAACATGCAATTTATGCATAACTTAAAAAAACATTTATTTTTTAAAAGTTTATAAAAAAATAGATAACAGTCAGTTGTCAAAAGTAACAATTCCGGGCAATTAGCAATTGACTCTATCGATGACAACCCTGCAAGATTTACCACTTTCAACCCACAGCACATGCTCAACCATGACTGACAGATCAGTTTGGAATATATCAGTTCGAATAGAGTTACTGATATCCTTTTGCCATGAGAAATAGAAATAGAGACTTAAATTGTAAAAAGACTTCCTACTTGAGCTATTAACATTATAAAGACATATGACGTCTCTAATTTTGTACCGGTAAAACCTAGAACAAAGATCTGACATTCCTTTTGAGAAATACATTTCACCTGCATTTTCTTCGATGTAAGTTTGATAGTCCTGTTTACAACAAAAAAAAATTGCCAGCTTGAGTTAGTAAACAGATTTTTAACCTACTCGACTTCAAAATTAGTTAATTTTAACCTCTTGACAGATCAGAAAATCGCTCTTGTTTCCCTAGGGAAACAAGCATGTCGCAATTTGTGGCCGTTAGATGGCGCTGAGTTAAACGTCAACTAAAGTCTCAAGTTTTTTTTAAATCTACGTAATCATGTGGTTTCTTCTGTTGGAATACGAGATCTAATACAAAAAATTACGAGTGCTGTAAATACGAAAGACAAAAATCAGGTTAAATTATTGAAATTCAAAAGCCTGGTTTGTCACGACACATAACCTCAAAATATTTAAACAAGAGAAAAAATAATAGTAATTCATCACCATCCGTACTGTAATCTATACTCTAATATTGAGATATTTTAGATGTAATCAACGTAATTAGTGTCGGTCAATTATCTGAGTTTGACACCTTTCAATTTCAAATTTCCCGACAGCTATTGTATTTGTTGGAAAAATGTAATTTTTACACAGTAAGTGCCTTGACATACATGTTTAACAACAATCAGGTAAAAATATAAAACTCTGCCGATTTCTTGTTATTACAGTCAAATTATTACGAAATATTTTGAGGTTAAGTCACATTTCCGTCAGCTTATTTGACCGTTAAAAGCTTTTTATTTTGAGTAGGATAAAAACTAATGTGTGCACCTCATCAATAAAAAGGTTTTCCAAGCCTCAGAAAGTGGCCAGCCTCGACTTCGTCTCAGCTGGCCATCTCTTCCTTCGGCTTGGAAACTGCCTCTTTCTAGCTAAGGTGCACAATATACTATTTTTAAATTATTTTTCTACCATAGACGTCGTAAAAAAACTTTTTGGTAATTCTGTTATAATAATTGTTTTACATTTTATTTTACTGTATAATAATAAAAAAAATCGTCTTTAGTAATTAGAACAAAAAGCAATAGCGAAATTAGAAAAAAAGGTATTTTTTAGGAAAAGTTGCAAGTTGGTGGAGCTTCAGTAAAAGGTTTCTAAAGTTCGGTTTTTTTTCGATTTTGTTGAATAAAGGTATCTTTGATCTAAATAAATTATTTTTTAAATTATTCGAAAGAAAAAAGGCAAAAAAACGCTACTGATAAAAACTCAATTTAAAATAAAACTTCTACTTCTAAAAAATTTTTAGCCGCAACCCATAATACAACTTACAAAGGTCTCTAGCTTCCAAATTGTAAAGATATTTAATTTAAAACCAAGAGTACTTTGAATATTTGTTATGTCACACATATGTCAATTTGTATATTGAACGATTTTGAACTTGAAACGTATTGAACCTTATAATGCCTTATTACACAAATGAAGAGAAAGTAGATATGATTCTTATCTATAAAGAATGCTAGAAAATACATCGGCTGCTGCTGCTCTGTATTTTCAGCGGTACCTAAACCGTTTACATCCGGTTCCTAAAACATTATTAAGAAAATTGGAAACCAAAGTACGTCAACTCAACACTAGCCCCCAATACATAAGTTCCGTCAAAGAACTGCTACTGGTCTAAATAATGAAATTACAGTGCTTCAAGCAGTTGATGAAAACTCTCACATAAGTCAAACCGTATTAGCTAGATAAATTGGTATTAGCCAGTCATCGGTTTGTTAAATCCTTCGTCAAAATAAATTTCGTAAAAATTATTTTGATAATTTGCTGTGTTAGTTTTTCTTTTATTACACATTTACAAGATTAACTCTGTTCTTGTCACTTTTGTTGCTTTCATGTCACTGTGATCCAACGTCCAACTTACTTTGATCACTGATTTAAATAAAATTAAAAATGGTATCCAGTAATCTATGCGAATAGTATTTTGAGTTGCGGCTCAAATTTTTTCAGAAGTAACTCTCTCGTGAATAGCACTGAATAATAATAATAATAATAATAATAATAATAATAATAATAATAATAATAATAATAATAATAATAATAATAATAATAATAATAATAATAATAATAATAATAATAATAATAATAATAATAATAAATTTCATAAAATACCAATTGTATATCCGTCTGTCGCACATTTTTGGTAATTATTCCGTTTTCTGCTTTTTTACCCCCCCATAATTTGCACTTGCTATAATTATCGACCAAAAGAAAAAAAGTTTGATAGACATGACTACTTGGATTCAAATTATTTTAAATTACATTTAATTAAAAAATACATAATTACTAACAAATTTTATGCTATAGAACCTTAATATATTTTCTATTGAAAATATGTAAGCCTGACATCTGCCAAAAAATCACCAGAAACAGTGTTCAAAAATAATCAACAAAAAATATTTTTATGTATTGATACAGAAAGCACATAGACGTATGAATGTAAATACATATGAGAAAACATAATACATAGTAGAAAAGAACAAGTTTCAAAAAGTCAGGTTTGTATAAATTCAAAGTTATAAAACGAGCGCAAAGCGCAAGTTTTATAATAAATGGGCGCCCACAATGACTTAAAGCCAGCGTTTAGTTGTGTTTTCGCTTATGGAAAAAAGAACTATTTTTAAAACCGATAGCATTTAAGTTTACTAAAATCAAATTAAATAAACTTGTCATATCATATAAAAGCCAAAACTTTTTCACTGGGTTGACATAAATTTTTATCTCCAAAAAGTACCTAAACAAAAAATAGTTGAATCTGAAAAATAGTCTCAAATTAAACCTTAAGTTTAGCAATTAGTTTCTCAAAAATACGTGTAAAGAGTTATATTAAAATAGTGTCAGCCCAAACTCCAAAGTCTTAGAAATGTAACATTAAAAGAGCAAATGTTTTAACTAAAGCGCTTGGATTTGTTATCAACATTTATGAATGTTGATAACTGTCAATTCAGTTGATTTACAATGTTCAATTATAGCGTTAGAACAGGATAGATTGTTTACTAAAATACATTTATTTAATTTGGTTTTGATAAATTCAAATGCTAGCCGATTTACAAAACGATCATTTTTTCCTTAAGCGCAAGTGCGCCAGCCTTAAGAAACAAGTTACTTATACTATTTTTATCATTTGCGTTTTTTACCTATTTTTATCTGAAAAAACTAAAATTTTGTGTGGTTTAATAGGCCTATAAGAGTCTATTTCTCCAATAGTTCTCCAATAGTTATAAACGCACGCAAAATTGGTTCATTTATAAATTGCTTTTCAAGAATCAAATTAAAAATAGATTTTTTTGTCGCCGACTCAAGCAATATTATGGTGGATCACACTGTATAAATTCGAATTAAAAAAATCTAGAATCCAAATAATATTCGTAATAAAGCAATTAAGTACATAAACAACTTAATAAAAACAAGTGTGAAAACAGATTTTCCAAAAGCTCTATCAGATGTTACTTTTCTCCTTTATTTAGGTTGTAAATTATCAAAGATGTGATGATCATATTTTTGGCTTTATGCGTTTGTAACACACCAGGATATTAATTCCCACACTAATCTCAGCTTTTGGTGAAAGCCAATATTGAATAACAAAGCGAGTGTAAATACGCATGTAACAAAACGTAAAGCTTATGCCTTCCGCTGGGAAATCCTTTTCTGCATTTATTTCAGTTTTCATATTTGATGGTAAAAAATTGCAAATGTTTATGTAAATGTTTAGCAGTAGCAATTAACCTAGATTTTGGGCACACAAACATATTATGAAGAGTAGCAGTTAATTATTATGTGATAAGAGTGAACATAATGCATTTTGAAAGCTCTGGATATGTAGGGTACCTGGCCAGTGAGAATTTTATAGTGGCATTCTAGGTAAAAAAGAGCGTGCTTTTCACTTCGCAATGCGTTGTCGTAACTGCGCCATAAATTTTCCTCTGAAGGAGCTAAAAGATCAGATTTAAACAGAGTCTGAAGCAATGTAATAAAATAAAAATCGAGAGCAGACGCGACCGTAAAAATATCACTATATTTGATTTCCGAAACGTTGTGAGATAAATTTGATCGGTCCCATAAAAAGGCCCAACGAATTCTCGCAATCGTTAAATTGCGCGGTGTGCCCATCATTCCTCTTCGAAATGAGCCGCAGCAGAAAACAATAGCACGTGCCGTCTCTAGATTTTTTTGCTCTTCTATCCCGTCCCAAGCCCAGTAGCCAGTATTTTGCAACAATACACGACCCATATATGGAATGGTGCCCATGTATGGACCATGTATGGCGTTTGCTCGGCTCTGGTCGCCGACGACCGACTCCGTGACTCATGGGGGACTCTAAGGGACCCCACAGTTCTTCAGCGATCGTCGCTCGTGCTTCTTGCGCTCCGTCCCATCATGTCCTGAAGCCGCTACGTAAGTACCGAAATTTCAAAAAACCTAACTTAACTAAAATCAGCATGCTGTTTTTGCTTAATTACTAACAAATTTTTGGTTTGGAGGTGACGCAGTTTTAAAAATCCCGGAAAAATCCAGGGTGCCAATTTGCATTTTTGGGAATAAAGTGCCCAAATTTTGGGAGTGTTTTTTGGGGAATTTTAAGAAGGATAGGAAAAATCCCAACATATGTGATTCACTCTTTTACAGAGAGCGCGGCGCTATTGCGTCCATCGACCCAGCGACACCTGCTCGCAAAAGGGGCTCTGGGGGCGGTGACAGGTCATGTAGGAAGAAATTCACCTGATCTAGGGTTGTTACCGATTGAAAATAACCCTATGGTCCGGTCGCCAACTCTAAAATCGGGAGAACTACCCCAAAAGGGGGTGAAACGCGAACAGGTGTGACCTCCCGGGCCCCCCACTCTACGACGCAGCCAACTCGGTCAGCGCCAGCGTAGATGTCGAAAATCACGAGCGGACGGACTCAAAGGTATCGCATGTCATTTTGATATTTATGATAATCATTATTATGCCTCATTTGATTTGACTGTCTCTCTTAGACCTTTTGTCCTTATCGAAAATTTTATTTTATTTTTTTTTCAAATCATTACAAGCGCAATTAACTACGCGATTTATATGCAGTATTGACAGTGTTTTATGTCCAAGTCAATTAGGTGCGTGCGTAATGTCTCTGTGTTAACAATCCTGATTTTATGATGGAAAGGAAAATGAATGCAATCAAACGTTTTATGTTTTTGACGCCCCGGTGCTAAATTATCGCGCCGTATCACACATAAAACTGATTGCAAAATTACATACATAATCATTTATAACTGACATGGTCCAATTAGTCATACCCTGTCAAAAAATCTACATGCTGCCAGCATCTTTCAGAAAAGAAATACTATCTATTAATTTTTTATTCAAAATAGCTTCACAAGAGCAACACAATTATTTTCATCACCTTAATAATAACTACACTCGGTCTTTTCGATATGATTATTTAACACTAATCACATCCAAAAATGCCATCATTAACGTCATCTTTCGCAATTAAGTCACTCCATTATAGTCTCAGTAAATTACCAAAATTTTTTGAACTTTTATTACAAATTAATTGGGAAATATAAAAATTCATGTCTCCCAAATTATCTAATTTATAGAGCCTCTCAAAGATTTTTTTAAAATTATGTTTTATTGAAGTTTAGAAGCTTGAAGCAATAAATTTCTTACGCATCTAATTTAATTAGATTTTTATGGAATTTAAATTGTATTTGCACGCTTCGTTTTAACACTTTTATAAAAAAGTTTGGATATGTCCAAAAATGCGGAGTGTTTATTTACACTTTTAAATAAACTGCTAATGAGAAGTTGGTAGGTTTGGTGTTTGCGGGGAGATAAACTCGCGAAGCGTTCGAATAATTTTAAGTTGCCGTTTGTTTTGTAACGTAGTTTTATTACAGTTGTTACTGCTTCATGGTAAGCTTGCGGGATCAACATTTTATTCTGTCTAGGTTTTACAAAATTGTTTGTTTCGTTTAAACAAATCCCTCAAAACACTAAGTAATTACTTGTGCTGGCTCCGATCATTACAAAACCTTAAACAAAATAGAATTGAACAAGCAGCTGCGAAGTAAGAAATAATTTTTGGAAATTGGTGCAATTTAGCGGAGAAATTCAACTTTTATGAATATTTAAACATTGAAATGATACGAGAAAATAATTTTCGATCAAGGTGATGGACCAGCTGGCTGATTTCCTTGTTTTGGCTAGATTTAATTTAAATTATCAGTTTAACTAGGACTAATTCCGGTAGCGGCACAATTATACGCTGTATAATGGTAATAAGCTGATTCCTGTTTTGTGTTTCAGACGTGGGCGACGCCCGAACACCGCTGGACATCAGGTGTGAGGAACTTGTCAAATGCAACTAATAAATTGTGCAGTTCTATGGTGCCATATTAAATGTAATTTACTATAGGATAGGTAGGGAGGATTTTTTTATTAGGTAGCCGAAAAAAAAATGTATAAGAATGCTAGATATTCAGATACCGAATGAAGCTTGATCGATGTCTGACTCCGATCTTTTATACTTTTAAATTTAAATTCGCCTTTATCTCTACGGTAGCCCCGCTATAGTATACTCATATTTGTAATTATAATTTCGTATTGATGTATGATTGACAACTCTGATAATGTTACTTTAGTTTAAGACACTAATTACAAATTTTAATTAGGCACTATATAGTTTTTAAGTAGTTATAAATTTTGATGCTGCTCAATCCCTGTACGATTAGGCTGAGACATGGCTTTAATAATTATGTATGAAATTTTTTAAGCAATAAATCGATTATGTGACATCTGTATTTTTATCCTTCGTTCCCGTTGATACTGCAAATCGGTTCAAAAACTTGTCGACTGATTAATTAATAATAATTCAATGTGAGAAAATCGTGACATTTCCTATTGAATAATGAGTCTAAAAGAGAGACAGAAATCCGATTACAAAAGGGCACAAAACTACATTAAAAACATGTTTATTATCACATTTACGGAACAAGTACGATGCAATCGACACACTGGCATTACACAGTCAGTAAAAATCTTTTTTCGCATGTCACTCTCCTTACAAGAAAAAACAGTCATGCCAAGCAATAAGTCTTGCAACCCCGCATCACTTGTATGCTATTTATTAATCTAATTAAGCTAATTTTTACAAGAAACAGCACCTAAATAATACAGGGCTGCAATCTGTGCTGTTCAATAACATAATTTATTTCGTATTAAAAACATAAAAAGCTAAAAATAAATAATAACAACCATAAATATCGATCTAAAAAAACATGCTTCCAATTAAAAAACTAACTAGTTACAATCGGTCCTAAGGCACACATTCAGTATTTTTAGTTGCTTTATACATCACAAAAATTAAGAGATAAAATTATATCGAATACAACATAATATAATAATAAATACCTAACTTAAAATTATTTACCATTTTGAACAAGACACCTATTCTACATGGACTAGATGATGATTATTTAAAAAAAATTGTATAATAGCTATCATGCTAATATACGACTAAAAATTATTTAATATGTTCTTGTCATAGATTTTCGTGCTATAGTACAGATTCTGATGTTCAAAATGGCACATTAATAAAAAGACAGTGCACAATGTGCGCCCTCAAAACAGATCAACTTTGTTGGAATGTATAATTTAATACTTTACATAAAATTAAAAATTAAAACTTTGTACAAAAAAAGAAAACATTAATAATAGAGTTACGAGTTAGAGACTCTGGTGTCTTATAGGTATAAAGAATCGCCACCCACCGACAAGGAAACTTGCGATTTTCTACATGAATTTTTTAGAGTTTCGAAAAATTTCGACAGCACCGTAAATAATTAAATTCTGAGAAAATTTTCCTGTTGGTCGAGTAAATTCAAATTTACGCTAATCATCTCGGAGGAAAATTCTATAACTGAAAAAAGCTCATTTTGTTACGCCAATCATCCGAAAGAGGTCCTCAAATTAAAAGGCGGTTAACAACAAACATTATACTGCCCCATTGTTGACCCGCGGTTTTGATTGTCCGCGTTTCTGCCTCGTCATTTCATTCGTACCATTATTTGATAATAATAATAATGATAACGACAATTATACTTTTTTGCAGCTATTGTGGTGTCAAAATTTCAATCAACCCCACGTTTGTCCCGTGTGGGTTCAAAAGTGAAATTTGCTTTAGGGGGGCCAACGACCTAAAAATAATCGAGCCTCCAACGCAGATGGGTGCACCTCCTACACGCACACTTTTACTCGACCAATGGGATTTCGTAAATGTTTTAAATACAGGTGGGCCGTAATTGCTTTGCTAACATGATCTAATCGTAAACAAATAAAAACTGGACCTCAAAATCACCTGGAGAGAATCGCAAGTCGACCTTTGTGAAACGCTTCGACGGAATTATAATACCCTGAGTTGATTCAGTTCGTGCACCTTTTGGCCCTTTTGCGTCGTTGGAAACATCCCACGTAAAGCCGTGGGTCGATTTGGGTTACAAAATTACACGGAAAAAAACTTAATAATAAATTACATTTGCATTAATCTGACCTTATTTGGGTATTTACCGGATGAAAATAAGCAACAACTACATGCAAGACGCAACATTAAGGGTCGCATACACACACCAAAAACGCTTATCAGGTGCATTTTTTTTATTTACAACGCACGGGCCACTCGCACCTAGACTTCCGTTTCCGGATACAGGAAGTAATGCCAATCGGTGCGACAGGATGGCACGCGCCATCTACCGTTAGCGAAAAATCCTGGCTATAACCTCCGGATTCCCGTAACAGCTGTTGGACCCATCATCAGTGGGAAAACGAAATAAATCTCACGTCTGTCCCGATGCGTGAGGTCTGGCTTTCAGATGAATTATTCAAGTAAAGTCGGTCATCGTTCACTTTTTTTTCATGCAAAAGATGGAGTCCATCCGACGCGTTAGGTGTTAAAAATCGTGGTTTCTGCCAAAATGGCGTCCCGACGCGTCACTTTTGTCTCATCGACACACGGAACTCTCTCGTCTACCTTAGATTAAGCGTCTAGTTTAAATAAAACACTCAACGAGGCGAACATATGTTTGTTATGGGCGTAATTCAGGCCTAGAAAAATAAATTTCGAAACCTTCATTACGTCGAGATTTATGTTTGGACGTTTGCAATATTAAATTTCTTGGCTTTAGGGTAGGCGAGTAATGAAAACGTTAAACAACAAAGGACACAAATGTGTAAAGCGAGTAAATTGAGGTGGTAACTGACTAACTGTTATTACAATTATGCCGAAGGTCTTCTTATGATAAGAAGTCACGACAAAATCAGACAACGCTAAATTACTTCGGTGAATATCAGAGCTAATCTAGGTACTGTGAGACCTTTCATAAGCAATTTAGATTTTACTTGTGGCCATTTCAGAAGTCGATATATTTTACCTAAACACTTTTTAGTAAACACTTTTAATCGAGACAAGATTAATCTATCGTGTTATTAGGTTTGTTGTAAATGTGTTTCAATGATGTTACAATTTCGACACAAATTATGCTAAATTAATACACCTCAGGCCAAACTAAAATTATTTTGATTTGCATTAATTTAAACGCGCTTCTGATTCAAATTTTATGACAGCTTACGACCACTTAATCTCTCAATCATTTCATTATTCTTATTGCCCAATCTGCAAGAAAAAAAACAATCAAACTTAGGGTGCCACAAAGCACCGCTAAGCCTCTTAAATTTAAAACCAATTATATAAACATCAAATGCCTACACATAAATGGAAATAACTCCGCTCCCTGAGTTGGGCTTAATACCAAAACGAGCAAGACTCTCAGCTATTCCAGCTTTGCATTTTTTACTTAACTTTCACACAAATTCAAATTAACTGAAACTTCCTTCTCTATTATTTATACAGGCTGTTCCACAATTTTGATAGTATGGTGTTTCGAACATTTAATAAAGTTAAAACCATCACATTTGAGTTATAGTCCAGTAATTTCAATCCTCTCAATTACCGGTTACTTAATTAAGTACTAACTCAAATTTTTATTACAAAAATGAATATGCCAATCAATAGATTCTAAATAAAAAAAAGTAGGAATGCAAATTTTCACCAAAACGTACTGTTTTCGAGATTTTTACGTTTAAATTATAAAAACAACTTTAGCTCCTTTAGAAAATTGTGTTAAATCGCTTTATTTTCACTTGAAATACCTCTGACAGTCCTATGTCCAAATTTTTTGTTATGTTTCAAAATAACTAAATTTCAGCTTTTAATTTTGTCATAATTTTTTTTTTTTGCAAATTTTCATCATTTGTGGCACAGTATTTCTGGTTAAAGTATCACTCCATACATTTAAATCACATGATATAATAAAATCTTTATGTAACCACCATTGTAGTTTAAAACAAAAAAGTAAAAAATATTTCGCTTTTTACACCACCTGCGAGGTAGAACATAAGACGAGCTTGTTATATGGTTTGCTGACAGGCCAAATCTATGAAATACGAGATGCTATTACTCGTTACTCTGAACATTTAAAAATCGTAGTGGTAGAGTTCTCTTTCTTCTATTTCTGATAATTATTAAATTATTTTTGTCAACTTAGGTTGAATTTGACGCTAGAAGCTAAATAAAATGCAATTCTCAATAAGCAACAAAACAACATCGTTTGAATACGAATCGTCTCAGAAATATCAGATAAAATTGTAATTAGAAGTAATTAAGGCCTGAATACGAGGCTGGTAGTAGAGTTATGTTACCGGCTGTAAAATGTTATTTTTCGGCGATCGGTAGTAAAGAGCAAATTTTAGTGACAATTTAAGCACACTAAACTATCACATTTATTGATTACGCAATATATCAGCATTTTTATGCACTAAGCAGTAAACCAGACACTTTAAAGTCCTTTAAGATTTTTTAGCTTTCACAAAATTTTGAAGTTAAATCTTAAACAAATTTTTCTGAAAAAATAAAAAGAAACTGATAGATTCGAACAAAAAATTATATGTTCTAGACGGCAATAGAGCAGATTTAATGCCTTGCCTGGCTTCAAAACTCGGCTGCTCCTTGCCTTTAAACTGCTAGTCACGGCATTAAATCGCATGCTTTATTGTCTAAGTAAACAAATAATTTTTTTTTTAATATTCATCATTTATTCTAATTTCCAATTTTTTATTAAATTTCTTGATTTTAAAATATCATGTACAGCTAAAAAACATATGGTCTCAATGATTCCATATGATCAAAACAATTTATCCTCTAAAAGCTGGCTTTGTTTCGTTCCATATAACTTACATTGTGAAAAAGTATTTCACAGCCTTCTAGAGATTTTGAGCATATCGTAGTACTGAGACAGATTTACATTTAATAGACTGACTGTAAATTAAATTGAATTTTTTTTTAATGTCAAATATAATTGAAAATCATGTGAAAAATGAATCAAAATTTTCAGAAGTACAAAAAAATAATTCTAATAGCACAATGCAATGTTCATTTTTTCTTATTAAAACGCAAATGAAATTACATCCAGTATATTGCGTAAAATGCGCCTTGTATTCTGTCTCACACGTGGTGCAAAAAGCAATGCGTTTTCTAGTTTTTTTTTTATTTTAAATAACAAAAATACTCGTAGAAATTATACAAAGTCTTTATCACCTAAAATTTTGAGATTTTCAATTTTTAAGCCATCTGGAATCTGTAGAAAAAAAAAATATTTAAGTGAAAACATTCTTCGTCATCTTTGACCACGAGAATATACTATAGCGAAACCTGTAAGATGTTTTCTAAAACACATTATTTCCCATTTCCATTTATTCTCAATTCTAAAACTTAATTCAGAAAAAAAGCACAAATTTTGTTACAGAGACTGCTTATAGACCCTTTTCTTTTTACAACTTTTGCTTTATGTTGCCTCTTTCGTTTTTATAGCGTTTCTATTCACAAATACAGCCTATGAAATTATTAAACACAGCAAATAATAATTTATTGTCTTCTTAAACAACTAAATATTGTTGTTAAACCTTTTTAAGAGTATGACACCGAGCTATAGAGTACCTAGCTTCTGAATGGCATTTGGACGATTCTCGCGTAGCACAAATGAATACTTATTGTCATTTAATAATATACTGCAAAGTAGTCTCTGAATGTTATCTCTCTAAATGTCATTTTGACGTTATTCGTTTAGAAAAAGTTCAGATATGTCTTTTTTATTTTCTGTTTTGATATAATACAAGGTAGTTCATTTTAAATAGTTATGGCAGGTTTGTGGTATTCGACAAAATCGACAAAAAAATAAAAAATAAACAAAATATATTCTCGTGCTACCTTTGTGAGACAATTATTGAGATACAGAACTTTTTAAATTTATATTTGATTTTTTAAAAATATGCAATTTCTTTTTATTTTTTGATAATTCAAAAATTAGCAAGTGGATTAGATACTAATAAGATTTTTACGTAAATAGAATCGAATGGTGTAATTACAAGTATTTTATACTTTTTAATTATTGAGATATACAAAGTTACACATTTTTTAAGAAATACCATAGTTGGCTATAATTAAAAAAAATCGTTATTATTTTAATCAAATATAATTGTATACTCTACCAAAGTTTTTTTGCAAAATTATAAAACTAAACAATTTTTTTAAAAAAACGAAGTTTTCTAAGTAGAGCAAGAAATGAGTTTGTTAGCCACTTAATATGAAAAATCATTAACAAGACAATCAAGAACAAATATTTATACAAAAATTTTATTTTAACAAAGTAATCAAACTATTTTTTTTTCTTTTTTGCTATATCTCTGTATTTCTTATAATAGGTCTTATATTGTTATTTAACAACTTTTTTTATAACGCCTGAATCAGAACTGTGCCTTTAAGGCACTCGCAAGCTGAACTAATATCATAAGTTACCGAGCGATCATAAAATTTCAGTTGGTTTTGACTGAGAGTTATTTACAATGTCAAAACTGTATTTTTTTTCAAATTTAATTCGCTACTAAAAGTTGAAAATTAAATTGTTCTTACTTTCTTAGGCTATTGTAAAACAAAATTTTGCACACCAATGTCTGGTTCTTAACGTGTTGGTCATGGTTACTTTGATTTCACAAATTTTGGGGCGTTGTTTACTATTTCGGGAAGTTATTTTATTTTATATTGCAGTTATGTATTATTTAATTAACAATTTTGCTAAAGAATGTATAGACACAAAAAACCATAAAGATAGTTCTTAGAATCACGAGTTTTTATTATCCTTTTTTTGACACACTGTAATTTTTTGAGAAAAAATTCTCGGCTGCTGTAAACTATATAAAAATTCAGTAAAAAGTGACACTGACAATACGTATGTCAAAAAATCTGCGGATAGTGCTTTATAATTGGTATAGTGTTTAAAAAATTTAGAATAATAGTTAAAAATTAAAAAAAGCATTAAACAAACACACAGAGAAAGAATTCATGGAAATAAAAAAAAACATAGTTAATAAGACTGACGTTCAGGTATGCTAGCGCATATAAAAGCCAACACTTACAATAATTCAGTTTAAAAATCGGTCAAAAATAAAAAATCCAGCAATTAATAGTGTCAATCCGGGATCCAAAGTCTTAGGAATATACCATCAAAAGTGCAAAAATCAAAACTTTTTTGAATTTGCTATCGATCTGCGACTTGCAGAATAATTGTCAAGTTTCTTTACTTCGCGTCTTTTAACTATGGCGTTAGAACAAAATAGAGTGTTTGCTGAGATATAGGTATAAACATAGCTTACCTAGCTTTTTCTTTTCAAACTTGCCTGACAACGTTTAAAAAAATATATATAATTACAGCTTGTCTCACAGAGATAAGCTATTAGAAATATGTAGAGAACTAAAAAAGATATTGAACTGTAGGGTGTGCTACTTTAAAAAATTGAGTTATGACCTTTTTTATGTTGTCAAAATAAAAAAAAAATTACATAATGTTATTTTTTATTAAAATGACAAGTGTATTCAGCTTTACAACACTTCTTGAAATGTTCTTTAACCACTGTGAAAATTGGAACCGCTCAAATCAAATCGTTACTTAAAAAATTATTTTTAAAGCAGACGGCATTTTTCTCTAAAAAATCTCTTTGACTTATTTCCACAAAAACGGTACATTTAGGTACAATTCTACATAGAATTCATAAAAAATATTAAAAGTATATCATTACATTTGAGTTACTAAAGTTACTAACGACTCCCGGTAGAACTAAAAGTGCCTTCATTTGGAAAATATTTTAGTTAAATAAATCTTATTAAACGTGTTTTTCGTCCAAAATTGCAATTAAATATCTTTTTTTAGTTCTTCAGGTATTTAATAACCAACTACTGTGAGCCACTCTCTATATTTTTGTAAAGACAAAAACATTACAATTTTTCTTAAAATCACAACTCATTTCGAGTTCAATAAAAAAAAGTAACTTTGATCTACATTTCCAAAAAAAAGTTGTTAAACTTGTTTTAAAAAAAATAGCACGAGAATGTATTATTTGTTTGTGTGATTGTCGTAAGTATGAGAAACATATAAAAGTAATAATTGCCTACACTGACGAAATCTTTTGACTTGGTTATAGATTCCAAATAAGATAATTTAATATTTTATATGCCTGTAACTATTTTGCATCATCCTAAATGAATTTCAAAAAGTTCTCAGGCAACATTGACTTCTAATTTCTAACTAGAAGTTATTTTTTGACGTAGTATTAGAAAGAACAAGGAAATGTCTGCCTTAAAATTTTTTACGAAAACTCAAAATAGGAAAAGAAGAACAATAACTGTCCGAACTCTTTACAAATCCGAAACTTCAAGTAACATCGCAAGACTATATCGCAGCATTTAGCGCGTATTTGATTCCGCCTATGTCAAACCTAGCCTTTCTAGATCTTCTCTTAAACCTAGGTAGAGGAAAGAGTCCCCGTATTTTTAGGTCCGCTTTGGTATCCGGCGAGTCGTCCCGATCGTAATAACAATAAACTAAATCATGACTAAAATCACCCCATTTGGGTTCCGTCTCATCCGCCTACCGTTGCGGATGCGAGTGCGTCATGTGCGAGTGCGAATGCGGGTGTTGCGGGTGACCGTAGCCCTGGTGCGGAGGCGGCAGCGGACTAGGACAGGCTTGTGAATAGCCCCCATGCTGCGGCGAACCGCCTAGGCCCAGATGGCTCTGTTCTAGGTGTGAATAGTGGCCCTGGCCACTTAAAGAATGCGCGTGCGTGTGTGTATGCGGCGAACCGTACACCATTTGTCTTACTTTGGAGTCCTCGTCGCTGATATTATAGGTGAGTTCCGTCTCCTCGAAGCCGGTGGCCGACATTCGCTGGTCACCGGAAGCAGATCCTGCCGGCGGATCCGGAGAATTCAGACACGTCTGGATTAAAGCTTTGCCAGCTTCACTGGTTATCATAGGTTGAAGTTTGCGGGTAGCGAAGGTGTACACGTGTCCCGTCTCCGACGCCACCAGGAGCATCACCTGCGTCCCGGTTAAAGTTGACAACTCATAGGCCTGAAACAAAAAAATATAGGTTAAAAATTTATTAAGAGCTAAAACGTGTGTTCTTTCACAGTTGCAATCAAATAGGCAATTATAATGTTCTATAATTCTTTCTATCTTACTTCGGTCTATCATTAAACTTTATTAACTTCTTGAAAACCACAGTCATTTGATTCTCATTATGGAACATTTATGTATAAGAGCTTGTATGCAAATAGTCAAGAGATTTTTAATCCCAAGTTTTAAGTCTAAGTTAAGTTTATTAAGCCAAAATTAGACACAAGTAAAAAAAAGCCCGTAACGATATAGTCATTATCTTGCAAACTCAGTATTAGTTGGAATCTATTGGGCAATTGCCTTGATGTCCTCGCAAATAATCACTCAATAATGATAGGCTAAATCACTGTGATTTTCAAAAAATCCATAAACTTTTATGGTAGACCAAAAGAAGATAGGTTTTACACGCATTTACAAATTTTGAAATACATCCGTACAGAGTTCTTTTATAACAATTTCGACTTTGAAAAGTACAAATTACAATTCTGTATCTTATAAATACACATTTTCAACGACTTCTGGTTATAACGACCAATTTTACCAATCACTTGAGGATAGTTACAACCGGATGTTACTGTGGTTGGGTATCTCGGGAAGGAATAAAGACTGCAAATACTTGTAAATAATGTTGACAACCACTCTAAAGAAAAAATTAAGAAACAAACCAAAAAACATCAATAGTCAACATTATTGCCCTAGCTCTCATAAATCGTCAAATGATTATTATTATTATTATATTATCAAAAATATTATTCTTGCTCCTGATGGTAGTCACTAATTAGTGGTTAGTAGTACCTATATAATTATAATCCGTAGTGACAGAGCACTAACTTGCCAATAACACTTGTTTATTCCTTGCCGTTGACAACGGGAATATAATAATGTCACAATTTTAAGATAATAATAATTATTAACAATACAAAATGACGGTTTTGTACGAAAAGTTGTGCTCAAAAAATACGTTGATTTTTTTTTTATAGTCAATTGTCAAAGTGTCGTCAGAATGATATTCGTAAATAGTAAGTGAAAATTTCATCATATTAGGTTTTTAAGGTGAGATCGAAATGTAACTGAATCAGAGCAGGCTGTGCCAGCGTAACTGTAATGATGTGTCTAATCATTACATTTCGGTGTCAGGTTAGTACTAAATAACAGTGGCACTGTGTTTACGTCGTTAAATATTATTTGTGAAGAGTTGAGACAGTGAAAATAATACTTGAATTTAAAATTAAAGTCGCCACCTAACAGTATTAAACGGTCACTGCCCAAAGATAAAAAAAATACAATAGTGCCAGTGGCGAAGCGTCGAGGTAGACAAAGTAGACATTGGGTGATATGCATTAAGAGAAGTAAAAGCTTTTACTAGCTAGTTACCTCCTTCCACCTCATGCTAACTGCATAAGTTTGTCTTGTTTTAATCAACTAAAAGCATTTGCTCAATTTTTATGCATTTTACCCATTGTTTACAAAAATTTCTAGAAACTTTTTCAATTTTTTTGATTATTTAT
Organism: Tribolium confusum; assembly: GCA_029207805.1. Lineage (NCBI taxonomy): Eukaryota > Metazoa > Arthropoda > Insecta > Coleoptera > Tenebrionidae > Tribolium > Tribolium confusum. The sequence continues at coordinate 37,370,399 of JALGAY010000001.1, read as the reverse complement.
TAGTTATTATTAACAATGTGTATCGATAAATACACCTATTTCTACTATAATTATACAAAACATTCAAAATATAGAGCGTAAATTGATGGCAGAGCTATTTCCAACTATATTTACCAATGTTGATCTAGATAACAATCATAACGTGGAAACGACTTTGAATATTTTTATTGTATCCAAATTTGAATTTGTGTCGCTTAGTAGAGCTACAAAGTTATGAATCACTGAATGCGAAATTTATCGGTACATTTTTGCTATAGTCTGATATAATAAATACATAGTATAATGAAGAAGTTTAGTATTAAAAAATATAAATATACAAGTGCGTTACTAATTTCACTATTTTAGAATTTTCTAATTTCAACATTTCAATTTGTAGGTATAGCATTAACAGGGTAAAAATAAAAAATGTATCACCGCTGAAATTTTTCACGCTTTGCCACTGTAAATACAGATTTTAATGTAGTATACTATAATTTTTCAAGAAATTTTGACATTAACAATAATTTAAAAAAATTATTTAAAGTGATGCAAAAGTATGGGGCAAAGTTTTAACCTGAAATAGAGCACCACAACCGATGAAAATCTGACTTATCCCATGTTAAAACAAAACTGCAAGCCTTCAAAGTTTGTTATGGAAAAACATTTTCTTGGTGTATCCCGGAAACCACATAACGGTCATTATACAATTTAGTACATCTACAAAACTAAATATTTTTATATTGATAATAGCGAAATTTTGCTACATCAACAGTGTAACTTTATATAAAGGTTAGTTGTGTTAAATCGCTTTATTTTGATCTGAAAAATCTCTAGTTGTCTTGTGTCCACATTTTTGTTGCAAATTATATCAATGGATTCAAAAGTATGGAGCAATGTTTTAACCAGAAACACAACAATACAAATAATAAAAATCTGTAAAAAAACTTTGTCTTATCTTAACTGATAAAATTCTAGTTATTATAAAATATATAACTAAAAAATTGTAGACATAAGACAACAACAGGTTTTTGAGACCAAAATAAAGCGATTTAACACAACTTACCTCTATACCAAGCATTTTTAAGAAGCTACAGGGTGCCAAAGTTCGTTTTTAAACTTTCAACATAAATATCTCGAAAACAGTACATTTCAGTAGAATTTTGCATTCTTACTTTTTTATTAAGAATACATTAACATATTGATATTTTCAAAAAAATGAAGGAAAAAAAATTGGATAATTACCAAAAATGTCCAACGGAAGCACTCACCTGGAAATTGAGAGGTTTTAGCTGAATTTTGCTATTATCAGAAAAAATAAGATACTTCGCCTTGTTTATGTACCATATTTCACAATAATCAGTTAAGCGGTTTTCAAGATATACCAAAAAAAATGTTTTTTATACCCAACTTTGAAGACCCGTGATTTTGTTATACCTCAAGATAAAATAAAAATTTCTTTGCCTTTTATCATTTGTGGTGTTGTATGTCAGGTGAAAATATTGCTCCATACTCTTAAATCACCCCATATAATAATAATTAGTTTTTAACTTCTAATTCCTTGAAACAAGACATTTTTTGCAAGATTTTCATTATTCTCGCTTGCGGTCGTGAGTTAAAAATTCTTTTGGTGTTTAATGTATTTAGTTCTCTAGGTGTATAAATAACTATTATTAATTTAAATGTTTGAGTTAAACAGGTAATAGAAATAAATTTTTTCTTCTCCGCAACAATCTTTTTAAAAGAAATGGTGTTGTATCATTATTTTTAACATTTATATTAAAAGTTTTAAATAGAAACATTAAACATTTTCGAAAATCTATGTTATGTAATATTTGTGATATATTTAAACTTACTTCTAACTCACTAACGCCAATGAAATCTCAAGTAGGTGTAAAAACATCAAATTATGATCGCGCCCCCACTTGTCCTATCATAATCAGGTACCAATTGGTAGGGAAGACAAAAGTTTTAATAAAATTTAAATAATATGTGTGAGAAAAGAGTGGGAAAGTCCGACTAATGCGACAAAGACAGTATTGGCGAACACGACGTTGCTTAATTCATACGGAACTAGCCCTACTTCGCTTTAAATATGTTGTAATCCAAAAACGCTAACGTTATAATGAACCTGGGTCTTTGTGCAAAAGTTAATTTCATAACAAAGATTTTATCCCATCGACCCATGTCGCTACTATAATTTACTCTTTCTTATCAGGTGACATGCCGTTCGACCCTTCGAACAGTCCTACCCAATGTTTTGACCTGCGTTTGAAACTGATTTATGGATGCTAAGGTGTTATCTTACAAAGAAACCAGAAACGGTAAATAATTTGCTCACTGTTAATGTTAAACTATATTATTTAGGCCCTATAACGTTAGTGTTTCTGGATACACCCTAAGACAATCAAAGAAGTGTTTTCTTCCTAGTATAGAAGTGGAAAAAAACTGCAAATTTTTTTATATAATAAAGTACTCAGTAATCTGACAGAACAAAATCGATTTTAAAAATTTCGTTTTATCCGGAAAAATTTGATTCTAAAGTCCGATTAATCCGAAATTAACCTTTTTCTTTTGTCAACATTCTTATAAGCGATAAATGCACCGTTGAGCCGAACTCCCTACCCTTAATGTGCGAAATCGTGCGTTATTATTTTTTTCTTCGTGGAGTATCAATCTGTACTGTACAACGAGCAGCAACCGGATGCGATAACAATAGATGTATCCTTTCTGAAACGGTGGAAAGAGCATGTGCCTAAGCGAAGATGTCTCTTTATGAAACAAACATCTCTCCCACTATCTAAATAAGTGCATGTCGTCTGTCTAAAATGCAAACTCTAAGTAATTTTTTATTACATTAAAATTCCCGGATTATCCGAAATTCTACATTAGGCCGGACAATCGGAGTTCTACTGTATACCTTTAATAGATAATATAATCATTTGCCAAAGTCTTGTCAGATTAGTATTCTAAGTGATAGTAAATGACAAAAATCTTACGATGTTAGGTTGCTAACACTAGATCTCAACTGCTGTCCCAGTTTGGAGCAGAATGTGGTCGATGTCGAAAAGCATTGTACGCCATAGTTGCCAACTTATGCGAAATCTCCTAGATTTTCGAGAAAATTAGAACCTTTATAACGTCACAAAAGACTGCGCACCAAATCATATTTATGTCCCCTATTTTAAAACTAAGAGAAAAAAATGAATTTTATGACTCCAACTTAAGTTTATTTATGGAATACCCTTAAACTATTAAGTTAAAAAAAATCATGCCAGTCTCCCATTGCTTATAGTGCCCGATTTTTACCTATATAAGTATGTACATATGACTCTTAGCAATGCTGCAAGAAAAGCACTTTTTTTTATAAAGATGATAATAGAAACTAAATCTACGTTATGTAGGACGTTCAAATAGACGATTTCTTTTCTCTCATCCAAAAAGAGAAGTGAGTAGAGTAGGTTGAAAGATTTATAAAAATTATAAAATCATCACGAATACATTACAAACCCCCATCCCCCAAATTCCGTTCTGATAATGCCGGTTGTAAAATAATTCGAACTAACTTATGACAACCCGGTCGAAACAAACATCTGATTAGGCTAAAGCAAAAAATGTTAAACAACCATAATCAGAAGTTAATTTAGGGAAGTTTCTGATGACTTCATTATTTTCATAGATCTTGCAACCCACTTTGGCAATATGGCATCATTACAATATACTTTATGGATATATAGATTAAAATCATGGAATAAAAAAAACAATTGTACCAACATTAAGGTATTTATAACAATTTCAATCAGATTGATTACAAAAATCCTATTTTACATAACTGTTAACACTTTCAAATTTGTGCTCTAAAGAGTAAAAAAATTTTGCTTAGCAAGTTATTCCCTATGACCACAGATTTGTAGTAACAAATTATTTGTAATAAGATTTAAGTAAAAAAATAATAATAAACTTCTACCTAAGCAACTGCGCGCCAAATGCAAATAAGCGCCTTTTGGCCGGTATTGAAATTCCGATTTATATCTATTTGGGTTTCCCAGAGTATAAGGCACAAATTGCCTTGTAAAGATCGTGTTTGAATAAATTATTATGACAAAATTGCGAGTTAAATTTGAACCTCCCTCTTGTATAAGTGAATAAAGCCGGAACGAGTGATGCCCACGTACACGCTATCATACAATGTTTCAATTAGCAGTCTTAAGAAAAAAGTTCTTGATGCATTACGGCTAGTTTCATGGGCGGTCTTGTAATCGACGCATGTCTGCACCTCAGGTTTGCCCTCAGCACTTTTAAGAAATCTTAATATGTTTATTATGCTGATTACTTTAGACATGAACCATCAAAGAATAGTCATTTGCGGCGAATTTACTTCCATTCCATTAAATGCAATTAATTAATTTTTAAAAGTAGTACTTAGCAAAAAACCTTTTAAAATTATATCAGCGAGTAAATGTTTATAGAAAATTTAAAGTAACGAGTTAAATTAAAAATTAAACAAGTTGTGATAAATTTATTTCGAATTAACTGTTAATAACATGTATTCACTTTAATGATGTCGTTTTACTGTTTTATAAAATGATAAATTGGTACTATATTTACGACGCTAATGCGATCAGATCCAATTGTACTAACCAAGTTTAAATTAGGTTTATCTTAAAAATAAATGTTATGAATTAAGATAATAATAACTAGCTGCCAAATGACTTGAACGATGTTCAAAATTTGGTAAAACGGTGCCACTCGGCTTTTTTAAACCTACAACCTTGGTTTAGTAACTGGCGTAATCTATTATAAAGAAGGTAAGTAACAATACACTATTTTTGGTCAGATATACGTCCTTGGATATCAGTTTTATTGTATGTACTAGATGGCATTAACATCAAATCAACCTTTCCATTTTCTATTAAAATGTTTAAGTATTTTTCACGTTTCATTAATCTTTGGTAATTTTTACCCTTAATTAGACGTTATGTAATGTTATATTCCGAAAACCCGTGATAAAAAAGAGACAGTTGAATACAACTCCAACCAGTTATCACTCCACTCCTGAAGAAGCAACCTACGATGATGGACGAAACGTAGTGAACCAAAAGTCCATTCATACGGTCCAATTCCGGAAGAAAAAATTTACATACGACTCTGGCTTTGAAAGCCTTCACTCCAAAAACTAAGATTTCTTATAACTTTTTTTAATAGTACCTATTATACAGGCTGTTTATAACTGTATGGGCGCCAAGTTAAGTCTAGAATTTTTGTTAAATTTGCGGCTTTGTGGTGATGACTATTATAAATTATACCATATGTTTATTATAATTTTTGATCAGAGGCTGTCATAAGAAACAAAAATTCTAAAAACGTAGGGCGTAACTTATTTCACTTGATAATAAAATTATTTTACTGTCACACACAAAAGGATTTGTTTTTGATTTTTCAGTACATTTCTCCGATTGACGCTGCCGGTCTCTCGAAAGGACGTGATAGTGTTTTTCAAACTGATATAAAAATTTGACTCTGTTATAATTTCTTCTGGAAATTTCTCTCGAAACTCCTCAAAACAAAGCCAGGATGAGTAAACCCGTTCTCCGTTCGCTAAGTGCTCATTACAAAAAGATGATTCTACTAAAAAAATCTTCTGTTCTGCAGTAAACCCCATAATTTAAATCAAATCTAAATTTTACTTTTAACAGTGACAGCAAATTGACATTTATAAAGTGAATTAATATAGGTGCTACGTTTTTAGAATTTTTGTTTTTCATGACAGCCTCTGATTAAAAATTATAATAAACATATGGTAATATGTTAACGGATTCATAGTGTTTGATAATGTGTTGACTTCAGAAATTATAAATGTAGCGGCACATGATTGTCAAAAACATGGTAACAAAATTTGCAATGCCAATTTGATGCCCAGCCATTTATTAACACCCTGTATTTTTCTACAATTTTAATTCTTGCATTTAAAATATTGAGCTTTTAAATTAAAATATTTTAAATGATTAATTAAATAAACATATTAATTATTATTTGGAATCGCATTACGATACCCAGACTTCTAGGGACTGCTGACTAAACAAGTTCCTTTAAATTGAGGTCTGACTGTTTTGTATTATTATTTTTAACTAATATGTTATAAATAAAATATCTCGATAAGTTTTAGGTTCAACAAATTACTTTTCTGGCCTCCCGTATTGTAGGTGAATTGTAATAATGTGATAACATAGATGTGAGAATTGTCCATACGTCAAAGAGAAGTTGATACTTACACAGCAATGCGGTAAAATAACAGGCTTATACTAGGTAGTTAGAGTTATGTATTTAATTACCATAATTAAGTTTATAACCTATTTATAAATTTAGAGCACCACCTATTTATAAATTTAAAATCTAAAATGTTGTCAAATCACGAAAGTCAATATTAAAAAAATATTAAAATACTTTAACAAAACTCGTTTAAAGCTTGCCGGCCAAAAAGTTTTATACAAAACTCATGCGTTAGGTTATTTACAGTGCTCAAACTAATAGGCACGCGCCCTGCAGGCTTGTCCTTTAAACAAATTTGTCGTACTGTAAAATTATACCCACCGCATTCTAATGAAAATAGCTATTACTAAAAACATAATTTTTACAATATCTTGGTAGTGATGATAACTGGGAAGAGTCGTCCTTGTCATTTCGCAGTCTGATTATTTTTTTTTTATATTTATTAACCTAAAACATATCACATATAAAAATATATACTTTCATTAAATATTTTGACAATATGTCCATTCCTAGATGTTCCGCAACCTAGACTCTCTTCTCTAATACACTTATTTACACACTATATGTAAGCTACAACTATCATTAAATTTTGAATTTTCAGAAAACTATTGCAATTTTTTGTCACTGTTTGATTATGATTTTACTTTTACTTGTATTGTTTATAGGAATCTAAGACCAGAAGCAACCTGAAGACAGTTTTGAGAGACACGAGTTTTCAGTTTCATTAGTGCTGTTCCAGTAATTTCAGTAATTTCTGTATATAAAATTTGTAGTGACAGCTTTGTCCATTTTCGATTAATTAAATTAAATTAAATTCGAGTCATTGTCATTCATTGGTAAACGACCAAAGCACTAGCCAAAAGACATTTTAGTGCTTGAGATTTTTTAAAGTTTAATTAAGTAATGTTGTAATACCTAATCCAAAAATGCCGACAAATTTATTCTATCTGATTTTTAAAATTTGCTATTTAGGTCCTATAAAAATATGCTAAAAAATAAGATATAATGTTTTGTTATGTACAATTATAAGTTTTAAAACTGCATGCTGAATCTCCTTAGCGTGTTGAATAAATCAGAATGCACCCAATAACTTCAAACACTTTTTTGCGCACGACGCCGACGCTCGTTTCTGTAACGATGTTACCATTCGCAAGTGAAACTTAAGACTGACTAAGACTAAGTCTAAGTTTCACGTAAAAATGGTAACATAGTTACCGAAACACGCGTCGTGGACAAAAAAGTGTTTAGTGTGATTTGGTGCATTTTTCGGATTATTGGTTTTAAAATATTACTATTTAATTATACCTGTCAATCCAAACAAAAAACAAAAAATAATTAAAGATATTCAAAAACGTTTAAGCTTTTCTTATCTTATTTTTTTCCTAAAGTACTAGTCAGTTAAAAAAAAATACTGCTGAAAAGAGTATTTAAATACATTTCCCGGTTAGTTAACTCCACTTGCTATTTAAAATTTTGAAGGTGGTACCCGCCCCAGCCAACTAGATGAAGTAGTTTAATGTAGAAATGAAGGTTAACTGTAAACATTTTTCTAGGGATTTGTCCCCTTTGTGATCCAATTTGATCTAAAAATATACAATTTTAGTCTTCAACATATTTAGTCATTTATTTAATTTTGCGATTAATCTCTATACGAATTTGCAACAATTAGAGATGCTACGGCAAAAAGTGACTTATTTTGAAAATGCTACATCAAAAATACCCTAAATCAGTTCGTAGTTAATAGACACCACGACAAAAAAAATAGTTGACTTTTTAACGTTTCAATGAAAAATGATCGTTTAACAAAAGTGAGCATTTTTCGGCGGCTGCCAAAATGCTAATCTGCAAATACTAATAAAAACAGAATTTCTTGTTAAAGTCGATTAAAAAAAATTGGGTTCGGCATATCCAAAAAGTGTTTTTATAGGTCGCGTGTGGATTTAATGACTGAGACGAAAACAGTCCAAAAAAAAAAAAAAACGAGGAATACAAATAAGTAATAACTATTGTTGGGCAGTATTTGATTTGACACAACAGTCATTTTTTTAATTAAATTAAATAAATATTCAATAAAATTTTAACATTTAAAATCTCAATTTGTGTACTTCCGAATATAAAATAAAAATAAATAAATAAATCGAAAAATAGTTCTGTGGTCACTGGAAATAAGTCGAAAAATTACTTAGCTATACTTTGATGATCTCCCATGCTATTTGCGTCTTGTGAAGAAGTTGGTAACTCAGACCTGTAATAAAACTCTCCGAGCTACAAAGATGTAGGTGTTTTGGTATCTCGTGAAGTTGTGCACAGTCTTGGTTAAGTCAATAAATGTGAATGAAATTATATGTCTGATAAAAAAGTTGATAAGTGTGTTGAATAAGTTGGCATTGTCTGTTTATGAAAAATAAGAATGTGACTTAAACCGTAAATAAACCCAATAAAAAATCTTAATTAAGCAATTAATGTTAATGCAAATTTATGACAAGTTGAGAGATTTCAAAATCCACCCCCAGCTTCTAAAGCGAGAACTTTTTTTCCTAGGTTTAGATGTCATTGTCTGAAATTATTCACTACTTCGAGCTTTCAAAATATCATAATCAGATTAGTGATAATTGCTGAATTATCCTTCTTTTGTTGAAATTATTTACGATTTAAATCACATTCTCATTCTTCGATAAATAGCCGATAAGTAATCAAAGTCAGGTAACTTTAAAAAACGTTCAGCAAAATATCATTCGTCTATTTCAAGAAACTTATTTGTCATACTAACGACGAAATTTACTGTTTCCAAAAACTAGATTTTTACAGAAATAGTATAAAAGTAAAAAAGTGATGCCATACAAAATAATAATTTTCAGTCTAATCGTGTTATTCCCCACAGAGTTAGGTACTCTTACTAGGCGATTAGGTTGAAATAAGAAAACAATTCACTGAAGTTATTTTGAAACAAGATATTTGTAAAAACCAAAAACGTCACAAAAATCAAAATTGAAACAATTAAAGTACCAAAATTACGGTAAAAATAAAAATTTTGTGATGTCAACTTAATCGGTATTTTTGTTGGTCATCAGCTAAAGTCACTATTCCTTATATTTATTTTCATAAATAATACATGTCCAAACCATATATACCATTTCAAACGTTTTGTAAAATTTTTGAGCAAACGTTTCCAAAATTATTAATGTTGCGAAAGCCCATAAAAGCGTATTATGCAAAACACTCGATTAAAAATCAACTACTCAAGGATAAAACCGTGTTTTAAGATAAGAGTTTGTTAAAGGTGTTAGAACTGCCAAAAAATCTGAAAGTTAGAAACCCAAATACGTATTGTACAACCCGAGTAGGAGTCCCCTTAAATGCAAAAAGATTAATTATTTAAAAAGCGATAATGCACACAAAAGCCACTTAGAGCATAATATGAAGGGCGTTGTTTATAGTAACTCTTGAAGAGTTTGATGTAAAAGATAAAATAAAAAAGACACGCTACATTTTCCAGTAGATGTTCTCATAAATTGTTGGCGCAGACTACGAAATGGCACCCTATTTTACTCCGTTGCTGCTTTAAAATTTGATGACCTCCTCGACTATCATGCGGAAAAAAGCACTTTGTGCAGTATATCTGCGATCCGGTAATTGCTTGGAAATGACCCGTTATGAGGGTGGTGAAGTCTTTTAGTAGTCACGAAATTTTAATGATTTAAAAATGTATTAGCGTGTCAATTACTGGATTTCTTTCTAAGTGTTATAAGTGGCAAATCAATGATGATTCCGAGTCATAAACAGCAAGAGCCGTATCTCAATATTAATAACCTGTAATTTGAATCAAACTATATGTTCCGGAGGTCATCGTTTTGACGATGACTAAGACAAACCAAACGGCATCACATTCTCCGAACACATGTCCAAATGACTTTTAATTTTTCTAAAGCCTCTACGAGATTCATCAATCCAATAATCAGCTTTAATTTTCTAAATTATTGTGATTAGAGCATCGTTTGGAATCAATCAAGCCATAGAATTCAGCTCGCGCAGTCAGTGTGAGAAAAAAGTTTTGAATTTTTGTAATTCTGAGCTCGTGCTGTTGACATTTTCTAAAAACGTGTCGGTGTATTAACGCTGTTTGAAATTATGATTTATTTGTCGGGCTTGGCTTCTTTTAACACATCAATAAAAATCAAACTAATACTGATGACAAATCGTTTTTATTGTAGAGGTTTCGATATTAATTACACCCAACAATCAAGATCTGGCTATCAGCTCTATTAATTTATTTTTCATAATTATTTGTTGCGGGGATGGTTTTTATGATGTATGCGGCTCGCCAAGAAACGTGTAGAATAACTTCGGTTAATTGCTAAGGAAGAATTTGTGCGTTGAAGTACATAACGAGGCTAATTTAATGACAAAATAATATATCGAATTGATTTATATTATCATGTTTATGTATTAAGTTCTTTGAACAAAAACCGTGTGAATGGAGAATTTTTGCAAAAATAGATATTTTAATTGGCAGGTGTCGCAACTTAGCTTTGTTTAATTACAAATTTTCATTAAAACTAGGCTATAAAATTTTAAAAATTCTCACCTGCCGCTAGACAAAATTTTGAATGTCGTAATTCGGTAAACAAGTTTCCAGGTGTCAAACTGCTACTGTTTACCCAATTCAAGAATTTTACTGCTTTTACAAAATTTATAACAGCATACTTGATAATAGCTCATTTCTGAAGAACCTGCCACAATATGTAAATTCATTGACGAAACTTGTTTCGGTGTTTAAATGCGAAAAGTTTCTGTAATTTGTCACCGATGTCTTGTTTTACTTTAATTGACATTTATTTCAATAAATCATAACAGAGTTTTACAGCTTTCCAAGTTTATAACTATTTGCTAATTTTGTGTAATAACTTGTAGGTGCATAGCGGTTTTAGTAATTAATTAACACTTTATCAGTTTGTAAATACAAACCGCCTGAATTTCCCACACGACTAATTATTAAACAATATTAGTTAGTAATAGACTTTAGAAATTCAAATTCGATACTAAGAGAAAATTAAAAGTTTTTTAAAAGCATTTTGAAAAAAATGTAGGTGTCAGGTATAATTAAATTGGATTTATGTTTTGGTAAAACTTTCCTGAAATGTCAGGTCGAACACTGAAATAAAATTGACAAACATTTTAAAATGTATTTTAGTGTTAAATGTCGTCCCCCACTAAATCATCCAAAAGTAGCTACTTTCACCGTAATTCTGTAAATGCAAAGATTATGTGAAGAATAAATGTTAATGCGATGGTAATTTGTTCTTTTCAACAAAGATAGGCGTGTAATAGATATAAATATTAAATGGTTATAATATTCGTACGGTTCATTGCTTGTGCTTAAGTACAGTAATTTAGCAGTTGATTTTTGACATAACTCCCATTAAATTAAACGCGAATTACACGCATTTTATCGAAAAATTGAACCGACGGCAAATTTCGGACCTCCCGTAGCGATAATTAGTCGAAAGTGGCAGGTAAAGTCAAAATTTGCACTGTATTACTTAAATTGATATTCAAATAAAGAAGTTGTCTACAATTGATTTTATCTGCTTTTTGACGTTGAAATTATGAGGAGAGAATGGTCAAGAATAAAATAGGAGATACATGGTTTAGGCGATGTTTTTATGACTTGTGCTTAACTCCTACAATCTGAGTTATGTATAGATTTTATCTAGTTCAGGATTATATTTAGTTGACACAAATGCAAACTTATTATCATCTTGCGCCAAAAACTGTCATGGCTTAATTTGTATAAATATTTTGTTGATGTATCTACATATTTAAGTCATCACCACTTATCTTCGATCTATTATTTAAGAGTGTATGTCAAATGTTCTTAATTGCACTACTCTGAACCTATCAATTAACAAAATATGCAAATGGCTCTGTGAAAACAACCGTTTAATCAAATTGATTGAAAGGCATGTCCAGTAATGAAATTTAAATCTAATAATATGCATATAAAACCTACCAACAACTGCTATTATTATCACCATAAATTACGCCAAATGACAGAAATTGATTAATAAATCAGTTCCCGGTGTGTGTGATATTGTCCAAGTTTGGACGAATTTTTAGCACTGAATTAAAGCTTTGAAGAGTTGCCAAGTCGGCGAATCTTGAGATTTACCATCCCACATGCATAATTCCCGACGCACAAACAATCCAAACGTGATTGATGGTATATTAGAGATCGATTTATATGTTTTTCATTTTGTGTGTTTAAAGAACAGAGATATTCATACCAAGTTTAAATAAATGTTTAGTACGTTATCGAATGCTATTTACACATATATAATAGGAGACATTGATAGTTCCCATGGACTCACTTAATTTGTACTAAATGGTGACTATTTAAGTAAATATTTGCTCGCATCAAGCACCGTTGAGGAAAAGTGCTGTGGGTAAGCCAATTCGGTCGAGTGTTTACAAAAATTCATTACAAAAACAAAATTTATGATTTATGAGATAAATAAAAAGGTTATTTTACGAAAATACCTAGGAAAAAAGATAAAACATCTCAGTGTTATGGTGTAATAGATGGAAGATTCCTAACAAAACATAATTTGAAATACGTAAAAGACTGAAATCATTAGAGCTGAGACGTAAAAGATGTTTCAATTAAAAATAGTATTGGCTTGAAGCTTGAATGAATCGAGTAGTATAGGTTTGCTTAAAATAGACTGGAAAATTGCACCTTTTTGTGTATAGCTATCCGAAATTGGAGAGTAGCCATATCAAGCAATACCAGATCTGCTTAAAAAGACTGACGCATTCCCTTTTAGAATATGGGTCAACAGACATATTAAAAATAGTAAATAATGAAAGTGCTGATTGAAAATTAACACAAGAAATATTATGGAAAAGATGAGAATTAATAAACGTTAATTGCTCGAAATTAAAGTGACTTTCGTCATAAGTTATGATCGGTCATGTAACGTAGGATAAATTAAATAATAAAACGTCATTCATTATTTTTATCTTACAAAAATTATTGACATCAAATTAAGACTAGCCCAAAAAAAAAATATTTTTTCAGTTTTGACATTACTTTACCATTTAACATTATCAAAGGTTTCAGAACACACTTTATAATAAATCTAAAATGACCATATAAAGTAGGTCAAAAAAATGTACACATTTTTTTTTACTTTACATAATCATTTCTGATTTATTATAACGTGTGTACATGTATGTAGATACGATTTAAATGAGATTTAACCATTTACTATATTTTATTACTCTGCAAAATATAAGACACAACAGGGTTTCTAGACCCTTCTTAGCCCTTTATTACTTCTTGCTACAGACTGCAGAAAAGTTATACGCTATTTCAAAAAACAAAGCAATAAACTATATACTACATCTCTTGCTTCACTACAAATAAAGCTACTGTCTATTCACCTGACATCTGCACTGTCAGTATAATTTTTAACAAAAAATCTCAGCTGTGCTACTTTGTTTTCCATATGTAAAAGTTACCAACTAACTTCTGGTGAGAAATACTACTACGGTGCCTTCAGAAATAACCCCAAGCCCCGTTAGTAAATAAAGATAAAAATCCTAATAAAATGTTCGTGCATCACATTTTTTAAACTTACATTTAGCAACATTTGCGTTAAATAAACCAATTCTGTGGTTAAATTTTATAAATAAATTGACCACATAAGTTGAAATCATTTATGAAGACACTATACGATCCAAAAATTGTAGAAAATATGTTAAAATACGTTTTGAAGAATCTATACAAGCTGATTCAAAAGTATCGGACCAACACTCACATAGTTTTTAGAATTATTAAGATATTTTCAAAAATGCAGTCAAAAATTTTCAAAGATAATTCACTAAAATTAATTTTTTTAAGCAAATTATCTAATTTTGCGTTTTTATTAATACTAATTGTAAGTAGAAAAAGACTCTAATATCTAATAAAAGAGGCTAATATTACGTGTTTTGACAGATTTGACAAGCAACAGCATATCAAGAAGTTGTTATAATAAATATGTTTCAAATACAAGGTGCGCTGCAGTGTTGTCAATTTGTGCTATATTTAAACATTGATATTTCAAAAATTTTGAGTCATATAAAAATTTTAACGTCATATTTCCGCTTCTGTTAAGGTTTTCTCATCACTACACTATATATCACTACAGAAGCGGTGGTTCGATCATTTCAATCACCTTTTCATAAATTATACAAATAAAATTTTCTTGAAAAAGATTGTTCGTTTAGTTTATTTTAAATTAATAAAATTTTATTTTTAAGATTACAATAACAATAGCCAAGCAAGTAATATTTATACTAGCTCAGTAAAAATGTACACTCTTAATCACTAGAAATGAGACGGTTAGGCTGACTACGTTTCTGTTAGTAACGATAATATCACAATGATACATATAGAAGACTATTCAGTGATTTAAATAATGTAAATATGCCCCATTTTGTTAAATTCTTGAAATTACAAAAATAATGAAGATAGAACCTTGTTATTCCAAGGTAACGACACGTGTGTTTGGTTTGAATGTTTGATTAAGAGTCAAAAATATTCCTCAAAACCCATTTGTTTGGGAGATTAAAAACGATTTTTGTAAATAATTGACTTATATTACATTTTACGTAAAAAATTATCGTTATAAAAATTGTAGATATACCTAAAATAAAATTCTCTACAATTGAATAGTACGATTGAGAAGTTCATTTAGATTGACTTCAAATTCAAGGTCACTGTTGTAAATTTTAAATAAATAAAACAAATAATTTTTGATTTATGTCCAAAAACTTCAGTGGTGGCTAACTAATTTTAAAATCTCTATATTTTCAAAACGGAGCATAGAACACAAATTCTGTTGTAAGAAGTGACTATTGGCATTGTAATAAATAATTATTACACTAAAAAAAGCTTTTTTCCAACACTAATATCTTATACTCTTTCTATAAGTGTGTCGTTAATGGTAACGTATTCTATAAGCAATAAAATACACTTCCGGATTTTTCTGACAGTGTTAGAAATTGGAAATGATCTTGAGAATAAGACGAGTTTTATACTTTAAAAAACTCGGTTGATTAAACTACGACTTCGATTTATAAAATGTTTATAAAACTCTTGTTACCTAATCAAACGAAATTTACGAAATTGGGTTTTCAAAGATGGGTATCTACCCTGGTATTATCTAAACAGTTTATAATAGAGCAGTGTCGACTTTTTTTCATGATTAATAAACGAATAGATTAGTATCTTCTTCTCGTTTTTTTCTAAAATTGTAATTTTAGAAAAAATTATGAGCATTAAAATCAAGTTAATTCTAAAATTAAAATTTTGAAAAAAAACACAAAAAACTGGTGATGTTTTCGTTCCTTAATGATAAAAAAATGATCACTGTTCTACTATAAAACGTTTTGAATATACCTAGATAGGTGATAAAATTTTAATAACAGAATATTGTTAGAAAAACAAATTTTCAACGTTCATAATTATCCTATTTTTTTGTAATTTAAAACAAAAAAACTGGTTATTTATTTGTTTCTTAATGATAAAACAAAATCGTCAGTGACATACCCCCATTTTTAAAATTCGTTGAAAACCCAATTTTCGTACATTTAGTTTAAAATGTTTCAAAGTTTTTTATTACTACTGTAGCCGTTTGTTTGACACCAACAGTCACCCCTTCCAACAAAATTTGGGTACTCTGTTTAAAAATATAGAACTAAAACCATCTTTCAGCATTAGAACTTAGACCCGGGTTCACAGAACGAATAAAAAAATTTAAGTCTTGGAAGACCCACTTTCTGGATTTTATTTCAGGAATAGCTTACCTTGTTCATCAGATCTTATTGCTATGTATTGCAACATCTAATTAATTTGAATGTTTTAAAACAAACGTTAAATGAGACGAAAAAAATGTATCAACTGTTAACTACAATTGGTTTAAAAAAAAGTTGCACAAATTTATTTCGCTCTTAAATAATTATGTTGTTGCATTTTAGAGTTGGCTAGTGTAACTCTTTTAAATTTGGTAAATAATAAGTAATAAAATAGCAACCAAAAATCTTTATTATCCAATTTCGGGATACAATAAAAACATTCATAAAATAAAAAAAAACTTATTTTAAACTAAAAAATACTATAATAGCATAACGTAATTTCGAAAATAAATTTTAAATTATGTAGTAATAAGTAAACTGCAATTGTTAAGCAATTTTAGCAATGATATTCATATATTCGTTATACATACATCAACTTTTATATTTATGACTTCTACATCGTTTTATTTACAAACGCAAACATATCTCTATATAAAATCACGATTACAATTTTGTTATTAGATACAGGTCACACATTTTTTTAGGATTGTTATTTGTTAAGGAATAAAATGTTATACCTTGATTTTGTCACACAACAAAAATGCAATCGCCAAAAATTTTATAGGTGGTTTAAGTTTCTTGTACCCAATAAATTTTTTGTTATATAGACACGGACGGATCCCAAATGCGGTCCAAGTAATATTTAATCCGAAGGATCTTCCGAATATGAAATGCACAGCCCAAATGAGGTCCGCAGTAATTTTCTTATCTCAGCATATGGGGTGCTAATTATCAAGATTAGGTACATTGGACATTTTGATTATATAGTTTTCCGAGTAATATTAAATTTTAATCTCGTCTTAGCACATAAGCAAATGCGATATGCATTTACCAAAAATACTGTAGCAAAAATGTAGTAAATATCCACAGGCTGGTACAGTTTAAATGACTGAATAATAAATATTGTGAGTAAAAATTCAGACAATCTGCGATGTTAAACCGGAAAAATAATAGATAAGTGTTAATATAGATACATATTATTCTTAAATTAATACAAACAATTAATTAATTTGTTTTTTTTTATTTTAAATTTGTTTAAGTAATTTATAAAAGGTGCATTGCAATAATATTTTTTTGACTTAATTCAAAATGTATTTTGAGTAAAATGTAATTCTACTGAGAAAGTGGTGCGATTATTAAGCTCTTGCAAACCAAACCACCACGTAGCGTTAAAATCTTGAGGTTGGTCCGCAATTGGGACATGTTCCAAGAACCCCTACGATACTGGTCCGCAATTGGGACCCGCCGACATATAACACTCATGCATGTTTAGTTACAATTTCATTTATTAATAGGATTAGTTCTAGTGATATAATACATATTTTTTACCTACCTGAAAAGTTAAAAAAATTAATAAGTAAGAATTAATTATATTAGAAGTGCATGAGTAATTTTATTAGGTACAAGAAAGGCATACATGACATAAAGCTCACCTATATAACCCAATATAATAATCCTAAATAAAATTTTGATGTTTTTTCTATATCTATGGTTCTAAAAGGTGTTATTTGCAAAAATCATCAAGTTAACTTTGATACGTCAATTCTCACATGTAGTCTTATGAGAGATTTGACAAGTCATAGTTAACTTGATGATTTTTTCAAATGAACACCCGATATAATAAATATGATTTTTATACGTATAATACGGAAGTATTGCTACTAATAATATTTTTTAATTTTCATTTAGTATGAGTATCTCATAAATTATCATCCCACGTTTTACATCACATGAATAAAACGAAATATCGTGGATAATATTTAATTAAATTTAATTAGACTTGGGGAATTTTCACTATCAGTTTTCAGCTCGATTTTCAGTAAATTGAAAACTAATTAAATCCGTATCTTGCTGATCATCTCATAACTGACCATGATCATATAAATTCTGTCTTCTTCTTGTTTCTTTTTGCATACATACATACAAGTGCATACAAATTAGCAAAGTTATTATATTTAGTAGTTGAAATTTTTGGTTCTTGTTATTTTGAAAAAATGAAGAATTTGCACGTAATGAAATTAATGAATCATAATCTTATCAATTACATTCAATAAGGCATAATTTAGTAAAAAGTCGTTTCTATTTGTGGTATAAAGATTCTCGAGAATGATGATTATAATAACATTGCGGTTTTTTCGGTGAAGCTCCACACTGGCGGCTGTGGCGTTTCGAAATCATTGAGGTACTACACGGCGGTGTAATTACCGGCGAGATATCTCTTGTATTAGCTGTCAAAAGCAACATATGTTTATAATTTGAATTGCGTACGCGGCGCTCGCGTCTTAACAATGTAACAGTACCACAATGCCAGTGCCCATAATTATCTCAGGTCACGTGTTAGAATCTTGGTTCATAGCTAGTCAGTGGAGCGGCGCCTGAAGCTGTGAGGCGTCGCGACGCCCCTGTTGCGTCGCAGACTACCACTCGAACTTTTCGTGGCTCTTATATCTGAGCCCTTTCGGCAAAAATTCTTAAAATTGTTAGCAGATGTATATCTGATGGTGTTTTTTATTAGGTTGGGAAAGGTGCGCGCGCAATCGCTCACGTGCATGCGCCCATCACGTAGAGAGGTTATCTCACCTTCTTCATGATGCCAGTCTTCCTCTTTGAGAACGTCGTGTACCGCCGCAGTTTATTTTCGATGTATTCCATCTTGATCTTGACTCTGCCTTTGGTCTTTTTGCCGTTACTAGGTGGCGACTTTTTGGGTTGGAGGGTGTTGTAGGTGTCTTCAGAGATATCGTTAACTCCGCACGCCTCCAGGCCCATGCCCTGCGAGGGCATCCCTCGGTCGTCGTAGCAGATGTCGCTTTTGAGACCGCGCCCTCCGCACGCGCTCGACACCATCGTGTGGCGCGGCGAAAGCTGCTGCAGGCTGGTGGAGGGCCGCCCCAGGCCGGGGTTGCCGTATATCTCTGGCGGCGTTTCGCCTGACAGCAGGTTCATGCTGTACCCCAGGTTGAATCGGGAATCCCTCCCGCCAGGTGGTTCCATTTCGCACCACAGTTTGACAACAATAACAACAACACCGCGTCACACTTAGTGTATACAGCACTGGTACACACAAACACAGCTGAGCACACAATAGAACCTAGAGCTCGACTGACTGCGCCGCCCAGCGCGCTCAAGCGGCCAATGCTCACACTACCGACGTTGCGCAGTCGCCTTCATACAACAACCTTCTTAATATCTTTCTCCCTCTAACTTATGCCCTCCCACTGCCTAAACAAACTAACGTAAGTCTGGTGCAGGCTAACGTAACTTGACCTAGCAGGCCGTCGTCTTCTACGAAACCCCTGAAACGCAGCCTGAAACCCTCTTCGACACCTCCACGTGCTGGTAATACCATTCCAGCATCGAGGATCCCTCCATCCAAGCAGCGGGCCGTCGCGTAAAAGTGGGAAGTGAACATACACACTTAGGACTGCCCAATACCATATTTAGAATCGCCCGTTCCCATATAAGGATCAGTTGTCCTTAGATGGAGAACGAAATCCCTCCTTCTGGCAATCGGCGCACGCTGTCAAAGACGTCTTGTGCGTACACGCGGAATTCCGTTTCTTGGCCCCTGTTTAAAAATATGCCCTTGTTTTTATTTATTTTATTAAGCATTCTTCGGTGGCGGTCCTGAGACTTTTTGGTTGCGGTCGCGGACGAAATATTAGAAAGGCCAGGCCGGAAGCGCAAGACAGACCAATATTACGCTTTACATTTTTATTAATTGCCGAATGCGTCATGGTGCCTGGGCGTAACGCTAATCGTACTGCTTTTTACGGGCATCTTGCGGATCGCTGAATACTTAACTCTCATTATTATGTATGAATGACAATTTGTAAACAACGACGGCTCTAATGAAGTCATTTGTTTGGATGACGCTCTTCGTCCACTAAGACATGGCGTATTTCACTATTAGACGTTTAATTGCTAGTACATCTACTACTATTTAATTAAAATTAATTATCGAGATAGGAATAAGTATCAAGATGACTAAATAATTAATGAAGAAATAAATAAAAGTAATGGGGCGAAAGGCAGCTACGGAGTAACTCATGAAATTACAATCATTTTTTAATGACACCGGTAGAATGATAAATACTGATAACAACATCACTAAAATCATAATTTATAGCAACAACTCAACAACTTATTTTTAATCCAATCGTGATCCTTATCACACTTTTCTGACGATCTCTAAATTTTCTCTCAACTATTTTATAAAAAATATAATAATGTTCATAAATTTATCACATATTTTTCTGTATTTAAAGTAAAATTTGCTATTTTTTACTGCTGGTACTGATAAATATAAAACACTGAATCTACATAAGTAGCGTAAGATTCAAATTTCGTGGCGAAAAAAATAATCGAATCTAATGTAATAAAGAAAAAGACAATTTTATCATGAATCTCTACAATTAATTGGCAAATTATTGTCCTGGGAACGATAACATAACATAGGTAAGATAAGATTTTTTTTCCGCCACAAAATATAATAATAATCTTATTCTACATAGGTATAATAGAATATTTTTAACAACAATTTTTCTGAAACATTTACATAAAAAAAATTTAAGTAAAAATTATAAATCTACTGCATAACATGAATATTTTGGTATCTGTTTCTATGAGTAAATTACATTCTTCAATTCAAGATTCAACAAAGTTAAAAAATTTGAAGAAAAACCTTTAGAAGAAACAGTATTAGACATTCAGCTCATTATACGACCACACAGCTTTAAGACTTTACTTGTCAATAAATACAAGGCGCCTTCATGTCAATAAAACCATTCAACCATTGGCGCGAACTAATTTACAAACAAACAAATATAAACAAAATAAACTTTTGCAAAGTGCCTTTTAATTACCCTTTTAATTATTAATCGCAAGTTAAAGATTATTTAAGGCTATTTTATTTTTGTAAGTATAAGTATACCTACCTATGCATGTATTTACGTATTATTAGTCAAGAGAAGAGATATAGAATCGATTTATTAAAAAACAAATTGAACAAAAATGTAATAAATACATTACAAAACCAACAAAAGATTAACTAATATCACAGCACAGTCAATATAACATACTTACTTAATTTGAAAAAAAGACATAAGGTGCTAAATCTGATTGATAAAGCTCATTGTTTTTAAAAATTTAAATAATACAAAAACATATCACTGTTGTGTATAGGTAGGTATACAATAACGACACGTTTCGATCAGAATTTAATCACCCTCTCCCTCAGTTGCGTATTAGATACGAACTTGAGGTCCTACATAAAAGGTGTTATTAAAGTAATGTTAGAAACTTTAACAGATAATAGATCGCATTAAAAAGATGCTAAGTAATAAAAATTGTTCTAATAAATGTTTATAATTTTTGAGATATACACTGTAAAACTTTTTTTAAAGTTGTTTTTGAACGAGTAGGATGTATTATAGCAAGTTTTTGGTATACAGCGTGTATGCAAACAAATTTTCTGGTAATAGTTCTAGTTTTAATGTTAAAATCAGATATACAGAATGTTTTTAAAGTAACTTTACAAATTTTAACAGGTAACAGCCCTTGTTGAAAAAATGCTAAAGAACTAAATTTGCCTTATACAAATGTTTATAGTTTTTGAGATATAGATTCTAGAAATATCTTTTTATAAAAACATAATTTTTGACATTCACGATATAACAATACCGTTTTTGAGCAAAAATTTCTACAGCGTATATCTCAAAAATTATAAACATTTATAGCAAGCAAATTTAGTTTTTTAGTATTTTTTCAACAAGGGCTATCACCTTTTAAAATTTTTAACATTATTTCAAAAACATTCTGTATATACAAGATGTTTCATAAGTAAATGTAAAGAAAAATTGAAAAAAGTTAGTTTACTTCTTTAAAAACTTTGTGTTTAACGTTAAAAGAACAATATTTTGACTTAATCTAACCAAAGCTTTAGTCTTCATATTGACATAAAAAATATATGTAGGTATATTGTAAATTGCAACAAAAAAAAATTAAAAATTAATATTGCTTTTTGGTCCATCTATACTGTAGAGTATATGAGAGATAAACTGCAATAAAAATGTAACAAAATAATATTTAAAATAATTTTTTGGTGTAGAACCGAAACGTTTTCGTACTCGATGTTTCGAAAACCCTCGTGGAGTTGAGTGGAGTGGAGTGACAACCACTTGATGATGATCTCAACTTCATTGACAAGGTCCAGTCCCGGAAGTATAAATTAATCTATTTATTGAAGTATTTACCAGAAATCATATAAGCCTAGAAATCTAGTACAGTTTTCAAACATCCACCGTCTGCAACCAATACATTATATGTCAGTTTACGTTTTGTTTTCATTTTCTTTAATAACCTTCTTCTTAACTAGAGCAAAAATTTTCGTAATTTTTAGCACTCTCAAAGTTATTTATTTCTGGTCTGTCATAAATCATAATCTCTCGAAGAATCAGATACCTAATTTGATATTTTTTTGAGTATCTTTTTGATTTTTTTTTTTTTTTTCTAAATTGATACTTAGATATATTGTCTTTTATTTTTTGCATTTTCTTATTTTTTATACTAGGTTTTTTTTATCTTTATATTTTTCAGTAAATTAATTATAACAGCCACATTTTTGCTCAGTTTTTTGCTTAATGGTTCGACCTGAATTAATTGAAATGGAGAAAATTCGACCAATATTTTTTTGGTGTCAATTTATTTTGTATCCATTTCTGCAGTGGTATCTGTAAATTTAAAAAGAAAATATATTTAGTCATAAACCAATGATGTTTTATTAAAGACAATTTAACCATATTACCAAAAAGTTGGTTTAACTGTCTTTTTCACTAAACATATAAGAGAGATAGATCACTTCCTCATTTCTATGTACATAAAATATTATATCAAAGTTTTTTCAGGTTAGGTAAGCTAACAAATTTTGTATTTGGCTAATAGTAAAAATAGAACAATTATTAAAAAACATAAAATAGTGAAAAATTTTTAACTGCGCCAGAACAATAAATCAGTTATAATTCACGTAAATATAAACAAATTTCAATTTAGTTTTGCCATCATAGGTCGCTTGATATTCTGTCATTGAAGTGCAAATTTTCAAAGTGGACCTTCTTTGATTTACCTCATTTTAAAAGGTTTTAATTCTTAATGAGATTATTTAAAAAACTGTGGCGGTTTAAAATTAACAAATTAGCAGATAGTTGACAAATCTATTAACCCTAATAAATTAAGTTTGACGAGATGAGTAAAAAAATTGTTATTTTGACGCTTAAACAAACGTTTGTCAGTTAATTTTAAAACAATATTTTGCTCTTAAACTACGTATCTACATTAAAAATTTGAACTTTTCAGAATAACATTTTTTGGGTTCTTATCAGTCAGTATTCAAGAGATTGTCGCTTACTTGCATACCCCTGTAAGTAATAGAATAGAAATGGCCCTTCATAATATCAGTAGCAACCAAGCTTAGTTAATATAATTAAAAGTTTCTAAATAAACAAAAATGTTAAAATAAAAACGATAAACGAAACTGTTTACAGCACGACTTACAAACGAGTATTATATGCTATATTTATTACGCACTATATCTACCTAAGTCAGGTCACAGCTTAAAAATCGAAAAGTTACATAAAGTGAATAAGCTTATTAGTGTCAAATTAATATTTGTATTTTAAATTGTATTTGTTTTAAATAATAAAGACATTTATTATTATTATTAAATTAAAAATAATTTATTATTTCCTTAACAACTCTTTATTAATATTAGATTCCTATTTTTATCAATAATTAATATTTTATTTCGCTTTAGGTAATTCTTTATCGCACGCCGTTTTATAAAATAGGAAACTTCGCACTATGCTGCGGATTTAAATCGACGATTACGCATCAAGTTTGATAAAGAATTAAAAATGTAAAACTGTTACTACTGAAAAATGTACTAATTATAATTTTGTTGCCATTTCAATTAATATTTTTTATTGTTTTAGATAAAGGTAGTACATAGACATTCAAGATTTTTAAATAAAATAAATGACTCAATAATTAATTAAATTGTCAAAAACCTTTTAATTACCATCAGTTCTAATATGCTAATGTTTCAGTACAATAATAATCAGTTTTATTATGCAAACGTCATTAAATATTTAAATACTTTTTTTAATTTTTCGATTATTTAAGGATAAATTTTTGATATTTTGGTATCATTAACGTAACAGAGTGTCATGGGTTCGGTAAAACACAAGCCCAGATCCTGCTCCCAAAACAGCCTTATGCAGCTATTTTGGTCTTTCTTTGAAAATGTTTACAAATTTTAAGACTTTTTAAATATTAGTTCTATTATTTTGGTGGATTACGTCCATTTTTTTATTAAATTCGAAATTTGGTTTTACGGGGAAGTGGACGACAAGGCAAGAAAAAAAAAAAAACTGTTTTATGAGGCCAACGTTTCGAATCCTTTATTGATTCTTCTTCAAGGCTCCTAATAAATGTCAGATTTGTTTGGCATGGTACCAATTTGTCTCGGCCAGTGGTCGCCGGAAGAATTCTTCCGGCGACCACTGGCCGAGACAAATTGGTACCATGCCAAACAAATCTGACATTTATTAGGAGCCTTGAAGAAGAATCAATAAAGGATTCGAAACGTTGGCCTCATAAAACAGTTTTTTTTTTTTTTTTTCTTGCCTTGTCGTCCACTTCCCCGTAAAACCAAATTTCGAATTAGTTCTATTATTAATGACCTACTTACTACATTTTATTTAAACTAAATATTTTTCTTAAATATGTGTAGGTTTTCAGAAATAATTACGTCTTGTATATTGTTTTCAATTATACATGAGACAATAACTTCTGCAAAAAAATCTTTCTTCAAATTGAAATTGCATAACGTTTAGATGTACAATATGCACATATCTAATCTTTTACAAACATTTTTATAGCTAAAGTTAGAAAAATGTTTAAATTTTTTTTTATATGTAAGTAAAATGAATATTAAAAATTAATTTCTAAAGTGCTACATAATTCCCAAATCACAAACAATTGCTTTGGATTTCGTCGATAAATTCATCCAGCTACTTGAATCTCCAAGTGAAACGTCAATCAATATTGTAAGCGTCACATTTTAACATTAAAGAAAATTATCATTAAAATTTATTAATTATATCCAGAACTGTTAAAAACTTTATTTTTCTTTGATAGAATTTGTATCAGTTGCAAGAATTTTCTTTTAAACTTAGTTCTTTTGAACAGGTGTAACAACAATCAAGGTGAATTGTTGTTTGCATAAGCTTGTCATCCCTCTTCTTGTGTTCTTTCGTCACTTTAATAGCTTAATAAAACTTAAATTTTAACACAAATAAAGTTATTTGGTCATTTGCTAACTCCTATTACACGTTTTACCAAAAACCTTTTTTTTATAAGTTATTCTTAATAAAATCTCCTGTTCAAAATTATTTGTTTTTCGAGAATATTATTAGCTTCTGAGTATTATCAACACGCAATTTTAATACGATTTGTTTAAAAACTTTGTGATGACAAAAAACAAAAGACTATTTTATTAAACAACGTGAGGTATCTGTACACAAAGCACACCATCACACACACCATGCAAGATGCTTTAGATATTTCAGATAAGCTGATGACAGAAGAGGGAATACGATGGATGATTATTGATTATACATTAGAAAATTATCAAAAACAGAATAATAAATTTAAAGTTAAATTTAAAAAAAATATTTAAAATCAAGACAACTCTCTAGAGTGGTTGTCGGAACAATAATTGTCTTGATTTTAATTATGTAATTTTATATTTTAAATAGATATTTGTGGAGTGACTGCAAATTTCTACAATTTCTGTTCACTTAGAGAACGGATCATTAATCTTTTATAAAATTTACTATTGTTACACTTATTAAAATTTCAAAATTTAATTTAAAAAATTGCTTGCAAAAACTATCTGGAAGAAGCGTACCTGTGTTTAATAGTTTAGTATAAAATTACACAAATTTAATAATACAGGATGTAGGTAAATGTCCTGCTAAAATTTAATGACTTCCTTAAAATTCATAAAAGAGTCGACTTTCCTAATACTTTATAGCTATATGTCATAGGGACAAAATCTCTTAAATCTAGCCCTATTTCCACGCCCATTTAAAGAAAATAAAGTTTTTTTTCCGTTAACCGGATTACCATTGAATTATTTTATTATTGTATCTATCATAGATGCATACGGCCAAAGTGTCACTGTCAATTCATTTGACAAAAAAATATGCAAAATGGTTCAATACTCTATTGAAAAATACGTAGATATGCATTTTGTATACGGAGAATGTTCAGGAATTCTCGTGCTGCAGAGCGAAGGTATGCGGAACGATATCCTCAGCCAAGACATCCCAGCAGACAAACTTTTGCTGAAGTAGCTAGTCGATGACGCGAGACAGGTTCTGTACTACCTAAAAATCAATTTGGACGACCCAAAGAATATCCAAATATTTACGAAGAAGTTTTAGAGGAAGTAGACGTAAATCCATTAGCTAGTACACAAGAAATATCCCAACAATTTAACGTTAGTCACTGAACAATTTTGCAGATTTTGCACAAAAATTTGCTTTATCCCTACTATGTACAGAGGGTACAAAGACTCACAGAGGCAGATTATCTACAAAAGGTTGCTTTCTGCGAATGGTTACTGGCACGAAGTGCTGAAAATCCTGCATTTACCTCGAAAATATTAATGACGAACGAACGCTGCTTTACAAAAAATGGCATACTTAATTTTCATAATACAAATAACTGGCCAGATGCCAACCCACACCAAACCCGACTAATAAATTTTCAAAATCGATTTGCAATAAACATATAGGCCGGAATTATCGATAATCCTTTAATTGGACCATACATTTTGCCACAACGTTTGAATGCCGAAGTTTATTTGAATTTTTTAAAAGAAATTCTACCAAAACTTCTAGAAGATGTACCATTAGCAACCGTAGAGAAATGTTCTTCACGCACGGTGGGGCGTCTCTCCACTTTGGCTTAAATGTGCGGCAGTTCTTAGACGATAATTCTCTACAACAGTGGTTTGGTAGAAGTGGTCCCATGATGTAATGATTATATGGTGAATCCACTTAGTCGCCATTTTGGTGTTCAAAACTGGCTCCAGATCAAACCCTCACTAGATGTCGCTACCGTTATGTACGTCTGACACATTGACAAATGAAATGACCTGTATATTAACCTTTTTCCTTATTAAAGTCATTTTCGTTACCGCATGCGCCGCGGCAATAAGTTGACTGAATTATAAAATGTGTAGAGAGCCCATCTAACTTAAAAAATAAAATAATATTAATTATAATATAAACTGAAACAACCTAAGAGTTACCTCAGCCACTATTCTTTAACAATAACAGTAAACAAATTAAAACACCCACCAGACAATCTGTTTCGAGCTTTTCTGCCAACAAGCCATCTATAAATATTGTAAAGCCAATGGAGAAAAATGTCATATGTTCTGTCAAAGAAATGGCTCGTTCGCGCATGCGGTAAGGAATTAGGAATAAGGAAAAAAGTCCATTATGTCATCTTGACATTTTTAAATGCAAATTTGTTGTTCGCGCGTCATGCAAAAACTTATCTCATTTTTTTAAAGATGAGTCAATGTGCAATTTGCGGACGTGTCAAGCTTTTAAATACAGATGTATCCCTCTTTCAGGTGCCATCAGTAAAGCTTTTATTTTAGAAAAAATTATATTGTCCTTTCTTATTATACGAATGTTCTTTTCTTGCAAAAAAGATGCTTAAGAGCGAAGCCATACACAAGCAAAGGCGAAATACCACGCCAAACTGGCAAAATTTTGTAAGATCGAATGCAGTACCATTTCGAATAAAAATAAACAGTTCTACTAAACACAATTTTCTACGTGCGCGTTTGTTTTGTTTTATGTGTTGCTTTAATTTTGTTTGAGAAATTGTCCAACCCGAATCCTCTGGGTTATTTAGAAAAATTCATTCATAGAGTCCGTACACTTTCAGAACAGCACACCAATAAAAGTGTGCAGATGACAAAATAGTGTCGGGCCAGTCCCATTTGCAAATTGAAGGGGAGGAAGCCAAGCGGCACGTGGTCAGCAAAAGGTCAGCGGCGTTCGTCATTCTTGGTCATTCTGTTTAGTGTCGTTTGCTGACAAATTTTGATGACCTAACATGCTGTTCTGAAAGTGTTCGGACTCTACAACACAACATTTAAAATAGGTTATGTTTACCTTACGTCAAAGTGACAGTCGTTGCCTGCGCTGGCAAAATCTAGTGCACAAAAATTCTTGCCTCTAATTTCAGTCCGTTCGTTGCTATAGCAAAATGCACGACTTGATCCACCATATTATCATTACATCATAGGTGGTCCTGTCCTTTAGCCACCTAGGTCACCAAATCTGAATAGCTGCGATTTTGATCTTTGGGGACACTTGACAAAATTAGTTTATCGAACACCCGTGCAAAATAAAATAGATCTACAAAACCGCATAATTGCTGCTGCAGGACAGATTCAAAATAATCCTGAAATATTGCATAGACTCAAAGATTCGTTGATCCGTCGAAGTCGTGCATGTATCGCATTAAATGGCGGACACTTCGAGCATTTGTTGTAATTTTTTTTTCTAATTAATGCACATTTATTTCTTCAATCATGTTTTATTGACTGTGGAATAAAAAGGTTTTTTTATGCGTAGTCATTAAATTGTCATTTTAATCACAGTATAGAAATGAATCAGTATGGACAGCTGATAACAACTTGTCAAAATCTAGCATTCCTTCACGTAAAATGTGTAAGATGGAGCTACTGATTTTAGATTTTTAGGCAACTAATAATACACAATTTTAATCTAAAGGGCTATAACTAGGGGCATTCAATAGAGTAAGCGATTGTAAGCGATTGTAGTATTTGACAGCTAGCGGTGTTCAGTGGGAGTAATCCGATTTGAATCGATTGCAAAGATTGCAATCGTTCTTTTTCGACGATTGCAATCGGATAATGGCAGTTTCGCAGTACAACGCATGCGCATGCGAGACAAGTTAGTTTGAGAAAGAATGGCTTTCGCATATTTCCCCTATAAATACTTTACGTATAATCTCATTCATTTTTATATATGTCTCAATATTATTTTCATCGATAATTACAATTTTGTTTTACGTTTAAAACTGAGTCAAATGACAAACACACGCAGTTGCGATTTGACAGCGAAAATTGGACGTTCAATGTTACAGAATCGATTCAAATCGCATCGCAATCGGTAATCGCTAATCGCTTACTTTATTGAATGCCACAACTGTAAATTATATAATGAATAAGCAAAAGACAAAGATAAAACAAAGACTAAAATAATTTTTACAGTATTTTATTTACAGTAATAGCCATTTAGATTCAAATTGTGTATTACTATAGTTGCCTAAAAATTTAAAAATCAGTGGCTCCATCTTACACGTTTTACGTAAAGGGATGCCAGCTTTTGACAAGTTTTTATCAGCTGTTCATACTGATTTGTTTCTATACTGTGTCCTAATCATTATTGCTACTTCAGAAAGATTTTTAGCTTACTCGAATAAACACGACGCTTTAAAAAAAGCTTCGTAGAGGCACCTTTCGCACTTTTATATCATGTTGGTTCTTTATGAGAGGAGTTACCTAGACATTTTTCACACGCGAGTGCATGTTTGCTAACAATACTTTGTCTTTTGAAACACAATATGTAATTTTTCTTGAACTGCATTGGAGCTACTATCGGTTCTCCACACATCGGCTTAAAATTAATTCTTCTGGTTTTCACTCTTTATTTTCGGTTCTGAAATGTGGTGAAATCTGGTGTGGTCAAGGAGGTTAGAATCTAACCTCCTTGGGTGTGGTCTATTCGTAATTTCTGTTCCACGCATTTTCCGTAAAGAAAGACCTTGTTTGCTTTCTCAGAATTAAATAAAAGTACAATTTGACAAGCGTCAAAATGTGACATTTGTGATTGACAATAACAGTTGTTTTGCATCTTTTATTGTATCGTAGTAACGAATTTTACACTAATGGCATTGAGTATAGTCAATCTAGCGAAATAGTAGAGTGACCTCGTTAAACCTACCTGCCTCGAGGTCTTGGGATTTCAGAAAAGCAACATAATCAGGTGACAGAATATTTTTTTATAAAAGCATAAGCGCACCACTTTAAAAGCGTTAACTTTTAACAAATTTTGTGTTGGTTAATTTACGACTTGTTTTTTTTTTAACAATTTTCTGGCGTTATGTGCATTTAAATACGTTATGGATATTTTTTTGACAGGACTTTTACCTAACACCCTGTATAATATGCCTTAATGTGAAAATGTGACGTTTACAAAATTAATTAAAGTTTTATCTTGACAATCATTTGAAAGAATTTATCAAAGACAACCAAAACAAATAACGAAAATTCAGAAGTTGTTTTTTTAAACAAGCGTTATATTGTTTTTTACTGTCGTTTTTATGTTTTTATGTTAAATATACAAAGTCTCACAATTAAGACATTTCTAGTTCGGAGCGTAGCACTTTAACATAATTGACATCGTCTAATTTTGTTCTTCTCTAATATGTACTATTTTGAGGGTGGCCGGTACCATGGCAACAAAATGTAGCTTTTTTGGTAAACAAAATTTGATGATAAAAATTATCATTATTTGTTATTATTAATTGCCAACCCCATCAGAAGTAGTTTCAGCATATTGTCACTACTAAATTTAAAAGGTAATAAGGTTGTGTTTTAAATTTAAACGTAATTATTTTATATTTTATAAAGTGGGCTACATGACATACGTTAAAAATTTACAGTAAAATTTAACAATGCAATTATAAAGAAAAAACTCTATTTAAAAAATCCTCAAATAAAACATTAATTTAATGTCAAAAAATACACAATTTATAATAAAAGTTTAAGTGTTCGAACTTTTTTCTTGAAAACTCCTCCTTAAATTTTTGGCGAATTTATGCGTTACTTTTGCCGCGCACTGTATATCTTACAAAAGCTTTAGAAGTTTTACAGAGCCCTAAATTAATTTTTTTATTATTACATACAATGTGTCCTACAGAAAAGTTTCTAGGTAGAACTATTTTTTTAAAAAATTCAAAAACAAATCGATATTGTTTGTTTGCCGGGAGAACATATAGGTAATAAGGATATTTTTAAAATTCAGATAACATCTACTTGTTAAGAAAGCCACCCCTACAAAAAAAATTAAAACAGTAATTTGGATCAAATAGCACATCAATGCAAAAGTAATTACATTCTCTTTAAAACAGTGCCTTAGTTTAAAAATCAGATATGTAGTTTCCGAGTTATTACGGATTGAATATGTAAAAGTAATACAAATAATTTCATTTTTTACAGTTATTAGTATATTTTATAATTATTAAATAATAATAAACAAAAAAAATTAAACTAAAACTACAGGAAAATAGAAACAAAAACTTTAAATTAAAATATTAATGAAGTGCTTAAAATGTGCACCACTAATTCGGATAATTGAAGTCTTTTTGTATAATCCGTTAATTTTAGTTCTTGAACCGGTGTAACATATGCAGTAGAGATGGAATTTATTAGCGAGTATTATTATAGCAAGAAACAGAAATTTTGGTAATTCATAAATTTTGTGCCACAGCATTTTGCCTAATATAATAATTTTTCAAAGAAGACCAGCCTTGACGCTATTTTGCTTCAAGTTTTCGCAAAATTTTGTCAGTTGGAACTACTTGATGGAGATATCTTTCTGCATTAAGCCTTACTGCAACTGAAGCGTTTTTTCTACATTCTCTATCAGGATTATCAGTAACCATTTTGACTAAATTTACTCAAAGACAGTCAAATTAACATAAAATGATATACAGTAACTATGATCGCAAAAACATTTTTTAAATTAAATTTTATCAGAGCCTCATGCGAAAATGTAAGATTATGCATAAATCTTTCGTCATCATTTGTGAATAACGCTGTATACTAAGTACTGAGTGTATCAAAAGTGATGGTCAAAAATTTAACCAGTGATACATTTCCATCAAAAGAAACAACTTTACTATATGCCACTTTTGCGACAGATGCTAAAAAATTTTAATTTTCCGGGGTCTATTACTGACGATAATGCGCGTGGTTCATACAATGTTGTGTTTCATTTTGAATTATGTTGGTTTTACAAATTAAAAAAAAATTTTCGAATTTTGTTAAATTTAGCAAAAAATGTGTAAAAATTAAAATAAAGTAGTTTTGTCTTTGCTAAGAATTCCATCTGTTCGTTTATGAGATTTATGACACTTATTGTGTACTTAATTGTCATTGTTAATTAGTAACTTTAAACAGCTCATTATGTCCGAATTTTGTTGTTTATAACAGTTATTTATGGAAAAAGAACATTAGGAAGATATTTATGGCATCCAAGGACAACAACTTTACAAGATCGAGGGCCTTTGTAAGTCGTTCGAGGGCTATATGCATCAAGTAATGCCCATTGCGCATTCAAAATTTTGTCTCACCTTAAATAAATAAATAAATAAATTTAAATATAAAAACAAATACAGTGCTTGTCATTAAAAATCAGCGGGCTTTAGAGAAATAGAAACCATGATAGTGGACCATAAAACTTATAAAAATCTCTAGGACACTAAAGCTCCCATAATGTATCTAGTCTTCAAGGTAATAAAAATCTAGAATAATTAGGTGACATAAACAAAATTATTGTTCTAAACTATAAAATAAAAACAATTATTTAGAACAAGCAATTCCTTAAACCTAGACTCTCCATAAATTTTGATTTATGATTCACAGAAGTTTGGCATCGAAAGAACGATATTAAATCAATTTTATTTCCTACTAAATGAATATAGCCAAATATTACCTTAGTTACGGTAACTATTAAGAGATTCATAACTCCCTTGGGAGTTACAGAAGGGAGTTAAGAATTCTTAACTTCCTCTAATTTTTATATTAAAAAAAGTTACAAATCTGGTGTACTAAAGTTACGAGAAGAGAAGAAATGCTATTAAACAACAACTTTCAAACGCCAATAATATCGTCGTTTCGTTTATATTCTTGCTTCCACTGTTACTTTTATTCAACAATTCTTAAAATTTCTGATACTCTTTCTTGCACATTCCTTTCGATGTTACGGGCACTAAAACATGAGAAAAAATAAATAAATATACATACCATATCTTAAAAATATGCCAGTAATATTATTTCATTTACATTTCTACTGCCAGTATGGTTCTTTTTTAAGCCATTCTTGAAATCGGTCGTATTTTTTCTTGTACAATACTTCAGATTTTTTTGGTACTAATGCAACACGAGCTTTCTTAGCTTTTTTTAATACTTCTTCTGAAATATTGCTATTTTTCACGTTTTACTCATTTTTACAAATTTATAAATTTTTGTTTACGCAATTGTCAAGAAATAAATTCATAGTAACCAGGCCTAGTTAACTAACAGTAAATTTGTTTTTTGGATTTGTTTAGTAGGAAATAAAATTAATTATGTATCACGTGAATTACTAGATGGCAATAACCTCGGGCAACTTACAATTCCTCTGGATTGTAACCTCGTTGCCCTCTGTAATTAACACCCTCATAATTCCCTTGATACATAAATAACTATTATATACCAGTGAATTGGATCTGCTTGCGCTTAACTCAACAATGACTATTATTCGGTTTATTCCAGGCTTCTCATAAGTGATTCTTTTAATTATTAAGGCACATTATTTTTTTTGTCCCAGTGAATAAGCGGTTAAGTCAAATTTTGACCAAAATGAGAATATAATAGGGTAACTACCTCCTCTCCACATTATTTACTTTTACTTGATTAAAGTTCTGTACAATTTTTTTAATTATCCTCGTATGATTGTCTTAGAAGGCAATTTCTAGTGTTTTTTGTTAATAGGTATTCAGAAGTTTGTCTATACAAGAATATTTAAGTAATATTATACCGTATGATAGTTGAATGAGAGTGTATTTATAGATAAGTTCTAAGTATACATATCTTATATGCATAATCTGCATATAAGATAGGTATACCGAGGTATAGGTATACCTACAGAATATGTATACATACATATCTATACATATGTATATATACATATACAAGTAATACTTAAACGTCAACAAAATCAATCACTTTCACGGCTAATTCTCTTAATTAGGTAATACTACAAAAGTTAATTTTCTCACAAAACCGTGTTAAAGCCAAGCAACATCCGCTTCGTGATACAGTTTCACTGTCTGAAGAACCGATAAAGTTAAAACCGTCTAGCAAACGTAAAAAACAATTAAATCGTATTATCCATGTCGATTTTCAAAACCAGATCCATGTTAAAAAAGAGTTTTCGTGTAAACCAGCCGCATTCTTGCAGATTCGAATCTCGATGTGTCGAATTTACGTGTATTCTGTATTTAAATGTCGTCTTGTTCGGCGTTAAAGTTTCTGTTCGCGTATGTTATCGGACAAATCATTTCTTGCTTAGCGATTTTCCTCGAAATCGTATCGGTGGCAGTTAGCGGTGCGACAGAGTGGAAGAGAAGAATACCACAGGCGAGGATCGATTGACATAAGAAATAAACTAGTAAAATTCTCTTCGGCAGGTAACTGTCAATAATGATGTCCGCACGGCGTATCGACAAGCGAAGAGCGCGCTTGGCGATGCCTCATTTGGTAAGAACACGAGGAACAAGCCGCTTGTCCTTTCATGGTTCGCCTGCTTTACTTCATCTTGTGCGATATATGTTAATATGCAAATTGGATAATTAATGGATTGTAAGGATCAGGCCGCGTGGGTTCTATCGCCATTAGATTAACGCGCGGTGAGCCTCTTTGTAGCCTCACAGTTGCGACACTACACCACCATTAGGTCGCTAAAGCTACTCTACTTGCATTGTTTTACGAGGGATATTTATTGGACACGCTCTTATTTATATTTTGCAATTACATGCACTTATCTATTAAATTAGTATTGATTTAATGGATTTATTCTGTTCAGATCATGGGAAACAAATCTCTATTGTACCAAAGATACGAACAAAAAAAGAAAAATTCGACGATTGATTTTTCCTTGAAATTAGAAATATTTTGGCGCCTACGACTTAATCATTCATGAATTAATAAGTAAATAAAAGCAGACACTCATTTACATTCATAAATATACCAAGACTAATATGGAAAATACTTAGGATTATGGCATTTAACTTTACAGTAGGCAGTACTGGAATATTTGGAATGAAAACCAAGAAATGTTAAACAATTTTATGAAAATGTAAATACAACATAATGTTGTTATTAATAATTCTAGTGGCATTTTACGAGTATTTATCACTGCAATTCTTGAACTTGATATATGTATATATACAGGGTGTTTTTGAAGTAATGGTAGAAATTTTAACAAGTGATAGTTCAAGTTGAAAGAATGCCAAAAAAACCAAATTTACCAAAAGATATACGACGTAAAAGTTTTTGCTCAAAAACAGTGTTGTCATACATAGTGTATCTCAAAAATAATGTTTTTTGAAAAATAAATCTACAGCGTAGGTATATGTATGTCGAAAACCAGTTCTTTTCAAAAAGCAAATTTGGATATTTAGCATCTTTAAAAAAAGGCTATCACCTGTTGAAAGTTGTAATTTTTTTAAAAACACGCTGTATATCTGATTTTAACATTAAAACTAGGGCTATTACCAGATAAATTTTTTGCATATATTTTAGTCATATTCTGTATGTCCAAAAATTGCTATAATACATCGTTTCTCGTTTAAAAATAACTTCTTAAAAAACAGTTGTACAGTGTATATCTCGTAAACTATAAACATTTATATAAAACAATTTGAGTTAATTAGCATCCTTTTAACGATATAGCGAAATTTCTAACATCACTTTAGTAACACTCTGTATACAACCTTTCTGCACCACTCTACTAAAAATCAAGTGAATATGCACTAAGCGAACAATCGGGACTGTCAATTTCACAATCATTCTCCGTTTTTACCACACTAGTGCCTGCAAAGAGCACAGAGATTTTTCTCGTTTAAAAAACTGTTTAAAATTAGATTATCGTATCAGAGCCCAAGTTAAATAAATAGTGCATAAACCAATGCACTAAACCATACCACATATATTCAGATAAAACAACAAAAATTCACAATATTTAATTTAAAGTGTTTAAGTTTAAGCAGCGCCATCTGTGAAAAATTGTGTAAGACATTAAAATGTCAAATTTTGACAGTAGATTTTAGTAACTTAAAAAAAATCTAACAGTTAGTTACCTACATTATCGGCATCAACAAAAGACGTGCGAGAACAGTTTTGCTTTATTCGTGCGACATTCTTTACTCGTGCGCAAAGCGCACTTGTGTAGAAACTGTCGCACTCATATGCAAACTGTATATTCCCGCACTTATCGTGTAAATAACTATTTTTTTAGCGTGCGTAAAGTAGCTACTTCATGCACTGTTTTAGTAAAAAAGTAATCAAACAATAGCAAACGGCAAACTCGAAAACGATGCATTTTACACCAAATTTTGCAAAAACCAGAATGTTTTTAAAAAATAAGAAAATACAGCTATTATACGTTTAAGCATTCGAACGTTTAATAAAGACAGTTAAGATTAGTTAATTAAATTAGTAATTACTCTGAGCTCGATATACCGTAACTACATTTTTTATATTCTATTATAGTAAAGTTATGTGTTGAGTAATACATTTTTGTGATAATGTTGCCGCTAAACCAAGGTGAATTGACTATCATAAGGTGGTCGCCAAACCTATGTATTCAATCAACATGAGGTATATCGCAAATGACATATATGTAACATCTTTATCATGCTTCTCATTCTAATGTATACAAATCATGTGATATGGTATAACGGGTTGCATATAACCGCTTGCAATCTTTTAAGCCTCGCCCATTTTACATGGCGGATGCGGCTACCTTATAATAGTCCATTTACCTTATTACTAACCTATGATTAAGAAAATTTCGTGTCTAAAAAGCTATGATTTTTTGGCATTAATTTTATTATTGTTAATCTAGTGTAAAAAATTTCTACTATAATAATGTTTTAATTGACTAAAAAAATCAAAAATTACTGAAATTGAAAGTTTCTATTAGATTTTGGAAATGTTTAAGAATTTTTTATCTCTTGTGTTCGAGGCAGTATAACAGCTGTGCGTTATGCTGATGACGTCCTACAAACCATTTTCCTGCTTTATCTAGTTGGTCGTTAACATGCTCTTTTTCAGCAAGACAACGCACGTCCACATATTGCTCGTCAAACTATAGACTTTCTCCAAGAAGCTGGCGTTAATGTTTTGCCGTGGCTACCTCGTTCACCGGATTTAAATTCCATCAAGGATGTGTGGAATATGATGAAGAGAAGACTGTCCGCTTTGCAACGTTTTCCAGACTCTGGCACAGTTAATCCATAAGATTCAAGTTGTTTGAAACGAGGTGCCACAAACAGACATCGACTTCTTATTTTCTAGATGCCTAGATGTGTATAGGAGTGTACCTATTTACGGGAACTCTAAACACATTATTAATTTTTCTTTCAAGTTAAAGTTACTAAAATTTCTTGGCTATTTCATCGGTTCATTCTTGATGTAATTTTACCACATTGCCAAAAAATTATTTCTTCTGGTTGTAACATTTCTAATGTCACTAAGTATGTTTGGTTTTATTTCCTTTGTAGCGAGCCGGGTTTCCACTATCAGCCCTAAGTAAATTAAATAACAACCCTCTTCAGCCAGGAACTTCAGTCTTCAAGTTGTTCATGAGATTTTGTGTGAGCTTCAGGAGACAGGAACCAGAAAGAAGACCCTAAGCGTTCAACTCCAAAGCTAAGAACAACTATTAACAAGGTCGTAGAAACAATTCATCTTTTTGTTCCTTGTATTTTTTTAAGTTAAATTCCTGTAAATGGTTATTCGAACCATCAGCTCAATAACCTTTTTATTGTAATAATCAATTGATGCATTTATTGTAATAATCTTAATTAACTCCTGTTTGTAATCACGCCTTTGGCGAATTATAAGTGACACATTCATACATTTGCTTGTTTCATCTCTTATTACTTATTTATTAGTGAGACATTTGTCTCAAACCTATAGAACACTTTAACAATCGATAATCGATGCAAATAAATTGTAAGTAATCTTAATATTAACTGTAGTGTATAGTGTTAAGATGCACAATGTGATAAGTAAAAAAGAGGCCGAATGACCTGAGACAGATAAAGAAAGATGAATTGATGTGCACTGACATAATTATTGTATATAAAATGTATCGCCTCAACGCATGAGGCAAAGTCGCTCATATTAGTGTGAGAATATGAGGCACGCGATAAATGCAGAATATATTATTAAGTATTATACGAGCAATGTTTCCAAAGTCTGAACATTGTGCTCTAATTAAATTACACAATACTAGGGCTGGGAATAATATCGATACTTACAGAAGGTATCGATACCTGCTCAGGTATCGTACACCGATACCGACTGCATCAGGTATCGAAGTATCGATACTTCCGATACCTCGATACCTCCGATACTTTGATACCTCCGATACCTCGATACCTCCGATACTTTGATACCTCGATACCTCCGATACTTCGATACCTCGATATCTTCGATTTCTCGATACTTTCGATACCTCGATACCCCGATATCTCCGATACTTCGATACCTGCGATACCTTGATAAAGGGTAGCTATAAATGAATATCCTATTCAGAGTGCTTTGGATGTTGGAAACACAAGCTATTTTGATGAAAACAAACAAATTCACAAGCTATTTGATGCGATATTTATTTATCGCCACCCGATACTTCCGATACCTCGATACTTCCGATACCTCGATACCTCCGATACCGCGATACATCCGATACCTCAATACTTCCCGATACCCACGATACCTTGATACCTCCGATACCTCAATACTTCCGATACCTCGATACTTACGTTAAAAAAAACGTTAGAAATAAAAGGTTCCAGAAAAACAAAAAAGTTTTTATGTAATTTTAAATTTGAGAAGCGACGATTGGAAAAGTAATCAAGTTTTAGTAAAAAAATTGAAAAAACTAAAACGATTAAAAGAAAAAGACAAGTAAAAAAGAATTTAAAAAAAACAAAAGATTATTCCAAAAAAACAAAGAAGAAAAACTACAATTGCAGAATAAAACAAAAGCTAACAGAAATTTTTGAAAAACAAAAAAAGTTTTGGAAAGACAAAAAAAATTGTGAAAGAAAGAAAAACTTAAAAAAAAGAAAGTATGATTAAAAAAGCAAAAAGTTTGTAAAAATATTCAAAAAAATTATAAGTAAAAAGCTTCTAAATATATTCAAAAAAAAACTAAAAAAAAACATTTTTTTAAAATTGATTTTAAATGTTTTAAAGAAACACATTAAAGAAGCAAAGTATTCTGAAGAAAAGTATCTAAAAGATAAAAAAAATTAGAAATAAAGGTTAAAAATCTGTCAACAAAGCAAGTTACGAAAATTTAAAATAGCGTCACAGCCAGTGACACCTGGCATTTCACTGGCCTAGAATAATAGCATTCTAACTCCATTTGTAACAAATTTTACAGAAAAGACGTTGACGTGCTGTAGGTAATTGAAAAACCAACAAATGAATTTGTTACTCTGGATTATAAGTCAAATTTTGACAATCAATCAAGCTTTGTAGTGAATATATAACAATCAGTTTATAGCAGCAACAAAAACAAACGGCTGACATTATAAGCAAAAAATCACAGCTCTCCTGCTAGCATTTCTTCACTTGATTATAATCAAACTAGTTTATTTGGTTTTTTCAACCGAAGATCTTTTTTAGAATAGAAAAGTACAAAACTTTGGCTGCTGTCGTACACGCCTCATAACATGACGTATTCACTAACCTATTCAGGTAAACAACTCAACTTGTATAAGCTGTCCTATTAGAAAAACTTAAAAAAATCCAGCTAAAATTAGTGACCTGTTAAAAACAGTTTAGTCATGTTAGAAGAAATGAGACAGATACCACTCGTAATGAGGGCAGACCTAAGAGAGACCAAAGAAAACATTTCAAAGGTAAGAAGAACTGAGTTAGATTGTTCGGAACAAGCATTGAGCGAGTTGTACGAAAACCTTATAACACTGTGTTCTCACTGAGCCTACTAACGATGGACTCTTGACAGATAGAAAAATAGCCGCAATGTTACTTAAACCCAACCTTTATTGATATAAAACAGGAGAGGTTAGAGTGGAGTAGTTGGGTTAGGAAAGCAAAGCTATACATCAAACGATTTTTTGAAAGATTATTCAAGAAGATGTATGCCATTGAATTGTGTAAATATTAAAACTTATTTTTAAGTTATTTGTGTAGATTAATTTGTTGTTAAATCAATTATGGCGACCTCTCGTAGCCACCGGCAAGTGGCGATCTCGCACAGCCGCTGTTCTAGCTCCGAGGTCATAGCTCGCTCTCTTCCCTCGTGGCCGTCGACGCGATTAGACCTCTCCTCACGTGGCTTCCAACGCGACAACATGTTCCGCGTTTGTTCGGTTCTTTTGTGTGTTATTGTAAATAGCTATATGTTATATAGTGTTAGGATCTTCTGGTGTCAATAAATTGTTTACCCAAAGCAAATCTCATTTAACTACAACCCAAATTCCACAAAATTATTCGTCTAAAATTTCAAATCTTTATATTGTATGAAAATCAAACTGGGTCCACGTAAAAATACACTGACCGGCAGAAAAAATGAGACATTTACTTATTGTTGAAAAGAAATAAAGAAAAAGCAAATTTTAACGTACAAATGTCATATAAATGGTACCTGAGCTTTTTTATAACAAAAGTACAATAAAACCTCCTTATAGTAACCCTTTTAAGTGTATTTTTTTCTAAAAAGAGACTAATATGTAATTTAAAGAAAGAAGTAAACTAATAAAGAAAAATTAAAATTTGTTTTGTATTAATTTAATAGCGTATATTTCCACCACGAGCTTTAATTATATTTTCAAGCCTGTCTGGCATTTACCAAGAATTAAATTAAATTTGAATGGCCTCTTGAGAAATGTTTTCCCATTCTTCTTGCAAGACAGTTCTCAACTTATGAAGTGTCAATACCTGCCTATGACGTTGCCGAATTTGTCTTTCTAGCATGTTCCAAAAATACT
Organism: Tribolium confusum; assembly: GCA_029207805.1. Lineage (NCBI taxonomy): Eukaryota > Metazoa > Arthropoda > Insecta > Coleoptera > Tenebrionidae > Tribolium > Tribolium confusum. The sequence goes on along the minus strand of JALGAY010000001.1, from coordinate 37,329,062 downwards.
CTAAAGGATTGGGATCAAGACTTCGCGATGGCCAGTCCATAGCTTAAACTCCAACCTATTAAAAAAATTTCTTACAGTAACTAATTGTTCGCCAATAAATCGAGCAAAAACCATCATACGTTTTTCCAATATTTCTTCTATGTACCTTTTAGCCGTTAAAGTACCTCTTTCTATAAACACAAGCTCTGTGAGAACCGTATAAGATATACCAGCTCATACCATCTCTGACCCTCCTCCAAAGCTCACCCTGTCATTGAAATTACATGGTGCGTATCTTTTTCCGTGTCTTCTCTACACTCTTTCTCGTTCGTTAGGAGACCTCAAAGTGAATCGGGATTCATCAGAGAATAAAACATTGCTCCTTTGTTGAATATTCCAATTCACGTATTCTCGCGCAAAATTGAGTCTGGCTACGCGTTGATTTCTGAGAAGCTCGGGACCAGTTGTAGGTCTTCTAACAGCCAAATTTGCTTCTGTTAGTCTACTTCTTATGGTTTGTTTGCTGACGTCGTGAAGAGATAAATAAGAAGAGTTGGAGTTAGCGAGATACAGACACCTTTTACGATCTTATTCTATTGTCGAGACCACCGTTTGCAAATTTGTAGTGAGGAAAAAAGCTATCCCGAGTACAGTGAAAACTATCGTAAAAGGTGTTTGGCCATCGACCAAGATTTCAAGCTTATGTCCACTCCTGTTATTCCTCCCTCCACGGCTGACGTTAACCTAGCATACTTCTTCTAATTGATGCAGTCATGTGCCGATCACGCAAAATTATAACCACTATATAGCGATCATCGCGATGTCTGCCTGATTCGAGCCTTCTTCGATATTCCCCGGTCTCTTGGAAGCAAATAATTGCTCTGTGCACACTAAAGCAAGAAAATCCCAATTATCTTGCAATTTGTCTTATGCTGAATCCAGCATTTGATAAAGCTACACCTCTGACAGAATCTTCTAAAAATAAAGACATTTTTTAATTTTTTTCGTAATCACTCATAAAAGATTCAGAAAAATTCGAAATGGAACACAAAATGAAGACAATAAACGTCTTTTTAAAATAGCTGAAATCTACTGCAATAGGATAATTTTTGAATATAACCTCCTACACAAAAAGACAAACAAAAATATTGTACAAAAAAAAACAAAGTCCAAATAGCATTATCTGTTTTTAAGCTTTGTGTGTTTTAATAAACGTTTTTCGACCAAATGTAAAAAATTTTCAGGTGTTCCAGTTTTTGTACCGGTCAGTGTATTAGATAGTTACTCTATACTTCTTTTATCACAAAATGAGAATGAGACTTAAGTCATAAATTATTTAACAAAGCAAGTGTACTTAGATTATCAGTACATCTGTCAACAAATTTTCAATTTGTGACACTATTTTACTAAAAACAGGTAAAAATTTTGGGTTAAGGTCTGCTTGAGAATGCTGTTGCCTGTAGCTATTTACTACTTCGAGTTTAAACCCATCAGCGGGTGGTAGCAGCTTAAATACGACTGCTTTGTTAACAATGATTTATTATTTAAGTCAAATTCTTATTTTCTGATAAAAGAAGTATACCTTAGGTAGAAGAAAAGCATTAGCAAACCCGAGACTACGCCCAAACACGACAAAAATCTAAGGGTTACTAGATAATGTCTTTAAACTTGTGTAATATACGACTTTTTCGCCTACAAATGAATAGCCTATAGTTACTATCTAATTTATGCTTCATTATCGTAAGAATATATGCATTATGCTTTTAATACTTTTTTTAGGACATAGGACATACTGTGGAGAATTAGAAATACGTATGTCACTATTACATGATCCATTAATTTTATATTTTGTTGACAATATCGGGTGTGTCAAAAGTCGCGAAGATCCTTTAGTGGGCTGATTCCCACCATTAAAACAATCCAAACTTTACAGAAAAAAAATTTCTAACTTTAAAATTTAAAAAGTTATGCGTATCTGAATTTGCAAAAAACATTTAAATTGTCTTGATATAGTTAAAAAAATCAGAAAAACAAAAAAAAGAACAATAAAGCATTTGAAATGAATTACGTATTCTTAAATCTCAAGAAAATACGAAAATCTCAAGAAAATATAAAAAAAAACAAATAAGTATTGAATTTTTTTAAATAAATTTTTGTGTTCCTTGAGGGTCTCCCATGTATCCCTCCAAAAGATCTTCGCGACTTTTGACACACCCTATATGCGACAAATAAAAGATGAGTTAAAGACTAACTAATTTTTTAATTTAATTAAGTCTTTAAAATAAAGCAAAATCATTAATTTATAAATATACAATTAATCTGAGTAATAATAGTCAAAAAATAAAAAAAAAAACAAATAATAAAACAAATAATATTTATTTATTTTATAGAAACAGTTAAATAACAATTTAGCAATGTAATACATAATCCATCAGGTTTTAGGTTTAATAAAAAATAAAAACATGTTGGTGTCTAGCTATTTATACAGTAAGTGCGTACATAATTGCAAATCCATATTACATAAACCCTCTATAAACGTAACTCCCGTTGTCAAAAGAAATAGGTAACTAGTAAAATCAGTTTAAATAATAACCCTCCATATAAGGCATCGTTGACAGAAAATCTACGCCAGAGCGTTGAGGCAATCGCATATTCCAACGAATGCAGTGAGTTGTCGTGATCATTGTTGCAGAATTTAATCCCCATCGTTCGTTTTTCCACGCAATGGTAGTTCTCACAAGATACGCGGCAATAAACTATGTGCTGTTTCGATATGCACGCCGCATCTCTTGTAGAATCCTCTTTATTTGCAATAATGGCCAACTAAACTCTCTCACAGCAGAGCCAAGCAGTCTGCAGCTCCTTCTACAACTCCTCTTATGGTCTTTCGGAAGCTGAAGCAACTTTGAAATGCTATAACATACCTGTTGTTGTACATCAAAAGACATGAGCTGTCATCGCAACAGTCCATCATCGCCCACCAAGGAATTTATTATTACTTTTAAGACGGTTTTCTTCAACAGCATTAAAGTCATAAACGAGTATTAAATCAGACCCTAAAGCCTATGTTTAATCTTTGAATCAACAAATAACGTAATAAATCGACACTTGGTTAATAATTATGGTAAGGGGTTGATTTACTAAGTCTATTGTCGGAGCCAGGCCGTCTACCGCAACCAGCTTGTCGCGATTTACCACAAAAGGAGACTCGTATTCCCCACAGATACTACAATTATAGATGGCCTTACTTACTTGCCTTACCTCACCAACAACTAGTTTATGACCATGTTTATTAATAGTACAATGCCTTTCGAGAATTAATTATGCAATTACCACAACACCAAAGATTTATTACAAATGCGCATCCAAAATTGCATAAAATCCTTATTTTGTTATCAGAAAAAAAAAAAAAATTAACAGTTTTTTGATAAAAAAATCTCACTATTAAACGTCTGAAATTCCAAAAGGATTAGCAGAAAATACAAAATATTTAATTTTGTAGCTATTTAGAGTATGCATCTTAAATTTTAATGAATCTGTTTTTAGTATTAATTTTCTCGGCATACTCCAAGTTAAGTGTGACAAAAATAGTTACATTCCATAATCAATTTGTTATAAATAGCACTTTAGAAATAGATTGTAAGTCCATACTCTGTTGGTCCGAAAATACTTAGATTTTTGTAAACATGTGTTTATTAAAAATAGAAATAATGTAAAGTTTTTGGTACAAAAAAACCATAGCTACACGTTTCGACCCTTCAGACATCCTGAAGATGACTGTTTCCAACCAAATAGTTGAAACATGTTGTTAGAATTTTTATTTATGGAAACTAGAAGTATTTTTTGTAGTTGATTTTGTTTGCAAATGAGTGTTGTAGGAACAGGGAATTCTTGGCCGGTGGCATTGATGCGCGTTTCATCTGAAGAGATGTAGCGAGTCAGCTCATTTAAAATTTCAATCACGTTGAGCGTATTTATTCGTCACTTTGAAAAAATCCTTTAAAATATCCAATTAGTCGTTCGTAATGTGCAAGATAAGGTAGTTTTTGTATAGCGTTTGCTACGACATAAGCGACAGATAATCCTCGGCGGTAGCAACCGGGTGGTGAAGACCACTTTTTTCGCGGGAAACGACTATGCGTACCGGCAAAACAATGTCCAGCGGTCAAAGGACTCGGTACAACCAGTACTCACTACCATTGTTTACTTTTATTTGTCGCATAAATAATTGTAACCTGTTATATGAGTCACAACTGATCTGATCGATTTTTTAGACGCTATACCATCATCGATGTTTCTTGCTGATTTCACAAAACCTGATGGATATAAATAAAACTAACATCTGGTGGTGGATTTGTTTGTTTCTGTGCTACCTAGAAACATCAGCAATAATCCTTGATGGATGTGTGAACGGCTGAAGGACGATGACTTACCGGCCTTTTTGCCGTTTTAAACTACTTGATTCTCGAGAAACTATTTTCCATTATGACCGTAAACGGAAGTACAATTTTAGACACACTCATCTATAGTAACATTGAACTTTATCGGTTTTATCCTAAAATTACACTTTCAAGAATACTAAACAACGCCTTTGTTCTCAAATTTATAAAAAATTAAATACCTACTCATTTGGCCACATGGCAACTGAATACACAAATTTCTTTCTTAATTCCTAAGTTATTATTTTTTTGTTGTTCATACAATTGTTATTTTATTAATGTGAGCGCACATTTTGTGTTTTGTAAATTTTATATTTTACATGTATCCTACAACAATTGTACCTATTTAAATTAGGCACTTTGAACAAATAAATACTCGTATGATTCCTATTCTATGCAGTACCGACAAATGTATCCCAAACGAAGATGTTCTATTCGCACTTCAATATATTACAGGAAGACTCTATACCACAGGCTACAGATAAAATGGTGACACAGTTCTCGGCCCGCAGATCCAGCAACAGATGGCCTATGGCAGTTTTTGGACAATTGTATGCGGCTGTAAAAAATAAAAAGACTAAAAAATATTTAAAATACACGGTGATTTAAAATGGTTGGACCACCGCTTTTAGAATGATAGAGTACGTTAACAGAAGCGTAAATAAACTGTTAAAATTTTTCTAAAACTCTTTTTTTTTAAATATTAATGTTTAAAAATAGCACAGATCGACAACGCCGCACTACACCTTAAAACACCCTATATGTGAATCAATATAATTATATTACCACGTATTCATAGTAATGACTTTTTAATATATGCTATTGCCTGTCTAACCTGTCAAAAAAACGTATTGTTAGTCCTTTTCTAAGTTTAACTTAATCACAAAAGAGCATAATTACATTCTGCTTATGAAAAGTTAACTTTTTGTTAACTAACAGTCTCTTTGAATACACCTAAGAAAAATTAATAAAAAACATTATTTGATTGTATTTTTGAAAATAACTTAATAATTCTAATGGGACAAGTAGTGAATTACCACCTTTGATTTTCAAATATTCTGTTGTTACTTAAGTCCATACAACCTAACATTTCTTCTTGATTTTCAATGTTTTTCCATTAGTATACATATTTTAATTTAATAATTGACATTGTTACTGTTATTAATATAAACTCTTTAGTACCTAAATTTTAAACGATCTAGAATTTTCCTAGTGTTTTTGTTGGTAATTGCTTAGAGTGGGCCAAAAAAATTAATTATTTTTTTTTAACTCTCGACACTGAAAAACGGATTCCTAGGCACGTTAAAAAATGCTTTTTTAAGATGAGCTCTTAATTTTAATAAGAAAGACTCCTTCATCGCAGTTTTCCATTTTTTTTTCAGTTCCATATGGTAAAATCCATATCTCGTTATTGCTTAATTGTACAGAAAATTTGCATTTGCATTTTTTGTAGGAAATTAAACGCTCCACAAAAAGTTATCTTACGTTTTTTTTTTATATCTTGTACCATTTAGAAGATATCGGAGGTCAAAGTTTAACGAAATTAAAAAAAATTCCTTTTACACTTCTAAATTTTATAACTCAGAGATAAATAAATATTATAAAATGCGCAACATACAGCCTTGTAAGAAATTAAACGCTCTAAAAAAAAGATCTTTTGTAGTTAATTGATTATTCTAACCATTTAGAAGATATTCGCATTTTAAAAATCAAAATTTGATAGTAAATCCCCATTTTTTTTTAAATGATTGAAGTAATCAGTTAACCACAAACGACTTTTTGTGTAAAGCGTTTAATTTCCTACAAAACCGTATGTTGTGCACTTAAAAATATTTATTTATCCACGAGTTATAAAATTTAGAAGTGAAAAAGCAATTTTTGCTAATTTCTTCAAACTTTGACCTCTGACATCTTCTAAACGGTAAAAATTATAAAAAACTGTAAGATACTTTTTTCAGAGCATTTAATTTCCTACAAAAAATGTAAATATTTTTTTTCTGTACTATCAAGTAGTGACGAGATAGGAACTTGCCATATGAAACTGAAAAAAAAAATAGAAAACTGCGATGAGAGAGTCTTTCCTATTAAAATTAAGAGCTCATCTTAAAAAAACATTTTTTAAAAGTGCTTAGAAACCAATTTTTCAGTGTCGAAAGTTAAAAAAAAATAGTTGATTTTTTTGGCCCAACCTAGTAATTGCTATAAAAAAACTTTTTATTTTGCAAATTTTGCAGTAAGTACTTTTACATTTAACTTGACTAATAGAATTTCATTGTATCATTAACTCATTAGACACAACAAACACTCCTTTCTTTTCCTGCTATCATTCATCTTGACAAATTTCGAACGGTGTCATAGCCGAAGATTTGTAACAAATGACAGCTGTAATTTGGCAAACAACTATTGTTAGTAAACATCTTAATTACTATCTAATTTACTAACTAATAGACTCCTATCGGCAATTGCTTCCGCTTATACAAAATAAGCCAACGTTCCGATACTATCTCAAAAGTCAGCCAACACTTTCATCTCAAAGTTTCTATTCGTAATGCTGTCCCAGAACCTTCCATCGTAGTACATCATTTTTGTTAACTAATATCAGACTTTAAAGAACAACGTATAGTAGATAAAGAGTAAAAAAACAAAAATTCTAGAAAAAAAGCAAAACAAAAAAATATAGTAAAACTATAGAAAAAGTATATTTTCCACTACTAGCTATGAAGTTGACTATTACTGCGTTTCCTGTAGTATAGATTTATGTTTGTTTTTAAATTTTATTAAAAAATTACCGCAAATTTTTTAAGATTATTGATTTAGGTCGTGTAAAATAAGAGTTATTAGTGGAAATGTCAATCTGCATCAGACAATTTGATTTTTGTTTTATTAGTGGAAAGGCAAATTTGCACTCCTGAGCTACTTGATTTTTACAAGAAAAATTTTTATTTTTAATTTTTGCTTTAAATTTGGCTAGTAGTGGAAAAAATAGTATATACACCACGGTGGCGAAAACATTCATTGGCCTCACGAAATAATCTTATTGGTGCTCGGTCAATAATAATATTCTTGACCACCTTGGTGTATAATACACTAATAAAAAAAAAGGAAAAAAACAAACTACATAGATCAATTACCTGCAATTTTTCAAAAATTTGGTTCCAAAATTTTTTGTTACATAAGATGATATTTTAATATCTACACATGTAAGTGGTAATAGAGCACAGACTCTTTTGAGGGTAAAAGATAAGGTTATATCTCTCTTCACCCTAAGACAATTATCTAGTTTTTTTAATATCAATTTACCTTTTGTGCCACTTTAATTGATAGCTAAATAATCAATAATCTTTTAAAAAAATGACTGTTAATAAAATTCGGAACAAATTATTGAAAAAATCTTTTTATCTTATTTTCCAAACAGAAGCAAAAAAAAATATTTCGTCAATTTGACAACAGCGCTGGCTAGTCGTATAAAATCACGTTGAGTGGGTACTTCGTAAAAAATACTCATTCTTATAACAATCTTTGTCAACAAAATTATTCACCTAATAATTTTTTACATTTTTAAATTGATGTTTTGTAGGATTATGATTTGACTTCGATTGAAACAAATTAGAGTTATAAATAATAGAAGAAGTCTATTGCAGTAAAATCTGGTGACCAAAGTAAAAAGACCAAAACTTATCTATTTCTATCGTTCCCTAAACTTTTCATCCTACCAAGATCTTACAGGTTCTGCGTGATAGACTGGAGCACCATTCATTTGATACTACATGTTGTAAATGGTTGTGAAAAGTAAGTCTTCCAGTTGAATTTGAAAATTACTTCTCAAAAAAAAAAAATATATATATATATATATATATATATATATATATAGAAATTCTTTCCATTTAGCTTTTTAGACAATTTTATTAATCCAACAACATGATTTTTCAAATTCCCTTTCCATAAATTCACACTAAACCATTGCTGATTGTTTTGTTCATGTGTATTATGGGAATTTTCTACCGCATAGCAATGACTATTGCGTAGGTTAATAGATCTATCCCTGCTAAAATTGGCTTCATAAGTCCATAAAACACGTGAAACAAAGTCCTCATCTTGTCTAACACGTCCAAGCAACCAATTACAAAAATCAACTTTTTGCAAGTTATCGCCAGCTAATAGTGCCTGCACTCTAGTCTAATAATAACCTAACATAATAGTAATCTAATAATTATAAAACATAACGTGTAACACCTCTAAGACTAGATGTCTTTGAACGAATTTTCGAGATAATTCAAATTTCAGAGAGATACTTCTTGTGCTTTTTGTAGGATCTTTCTCAAGAGTTCTAAAGATTTGCTCTTTCATTTCAGCTGCTAAAACGCTTTGTAGACGAACGGTCTCCAGCTCTTGTGGCTTGCAAATTTTCTGTTTTCCAAAGTCATTGCTTGGCTCTACAGATTACATTACCGGCAGATATCTTTGAAGTAGTACTTGCTTCAGAATGTGCATACTCTACTACAACGATAAGCAAATACTACCGAACGTACCAAAGTACTTTTACTTCTTTACTTTACTTCTTTTTTATTTAAAAGACCAAAAGTAAATACTACCAGATGTACAATTGTATTTCAATTTAAAAGATTAGCTTCAAAGTAAATTTTTTTACTTCAATCTCTCAGGTGGTTTAAATAAAAATAAAGTAGATGCTAATACTACAGAAAAAAAGTAAAACTTTAAGTAAATACTATAAATGCGTAGAAGATTCTACTAAACGCAGTAAATTCTTCGACATTTTCCGGAAGTAACTTCAACAGTAAGTAGTTTGTTAAGAGAAAATTTATTAGTAATTGCTACAAAAGAAGTATATAATACTTGAAAGTATTTACTACACAATTTTGGCGGTTGCTTTATTGTTCTTTAGAGTAGACGTTGCAAATGTTCCGCCTTTTGGTAATAAGTCACCCTACTAATTCTGTCAACAATGTCAACCTGTAACCTAACTTTTTGTTGTTTATTAATTTATTAATATTGCTTTAAAACACTCTTCCTTAAGACTTCATTGCCGGGTTTATGTTTATCAAACTTACAAAAATTGTCTACCACCGTGCAAATAAAATTTTAAAATTTAAAACTTTTAGTAGAGCGGCATATTTTGCTTTCAACCGATTCTAAACGCCTACTTCAAAAAACAATAATTTATGGCTATTCAGCATAATTATTAGTTTCTAACTTAGATCTATTGAAATCTTTTTAAAATTTTTATACACCTCCTATTTAAAAAGCTAATTTGGTAAATTGCGGTGTTACTGGTCAGATAGAAATAAAATTTGGTATTTGTGTAGTTCATCCTCTACAGTATTGATCAAAACTTGTTTTATCTATAACACTAACAGTACAAAAATGTCTGGTAGATAGTTGAAATTGACATCTCTTTATATCCATACATACTTATAAATAATAATTATGCAAAAGATGCAGCTTTTATTACAATTAACATAGAGAATGTAGAATAGTTGGTTATCATTTTATAGAGGAGGAAAGCGACAGCAGAGGCAGTAAACTATCAAAAAGGCAACAAATGGAAATTTATTTGAGAACACTTGGTGCGTTATTTTAAATACTCATTACATTTTAAAATATATATCCACTACTCTCTAACACTATATACTTCTTTGAAGTAAGATATATACTACCCATAATAATGTTTCCAACCATCTTTTATTTGTACATATTCTCTGTAGCACAAAATTAAAGGATAACGTAAAATTTCTGTATTTTCTGTGAGTGTCCCAAAACTCATGACCCAGAAAAACCTGAGAAGTGCCAACGACAATATAAATCTCAAAAATTCAAACAAAGAAAAATTGATGGCTTACATAATCAAAGTGCCAGTCTTGTAAGATCCACCTCTAAATATCGCCAATTGTAAATACTTTTGCCATTTGGTTAAACCAGTGCTTTGATGCTCTACACATAACTTCCAACACTAATTTGCTGTTACAAAGTGTCTTCGTTGACAGTAAAGGGCACTATCCGTTCGATTTCATTGTCACTCATTTAGTTATTTGTCAAAGAACACAAAAATTTTCAATGATGTTTTTGTATTGCGATGTTTTACGTACGGTATTAACTTTATTTTATGATATTAATTCAAATAAAAGTTAGAATAATACTGTCGTAATAAAAAAGTCACAATATATGCGATGCTACCAGTACTATTAATTCAATTTAAAATTAGCCCATTAAACTTCCAATTAGCTTCCGAGCAAATCTAAACCATGTGCGACAACCCTAGTAGAATGAAAGAACCAAAACCTACATTAGAACCAGAATCTTAAACAGAACCTGAAGATGAACCAGAAGCTAAATTAAAACGTATACCAGAATCAAAAACTAAAGCTGAACTTAAAACAGAAACTAAATCTAAACCAAAATTTAAACCAAAATCTGAATCAGAAATTAAACCAGAGGGGAATCAAAACCTAAACCTAAATCAGAAACAAATCCTAAATTAAAATCAGAACATAAAGCTGAGTTTCACTTAGAATCGACTACAGCTTACTAGAGCTCGCTGTGAACACTGATAAAAGCCCCCTATAAAAAAGACTGCGTAAAAAATTTTCCGTAAGCAAAAAAAATTTCTTTTTTAGAAAAAAGATCGTGTAATGATAAGGCATTACAGCGACCTAGACGCGGTGAACGGCATTGATGATGTTGACACCAAGCTCGAAAGCAAACAGAGGTATTGACTTCTACTTTTCTTAACCTGGAAGTGTTGACTTTTGACAATCACTTCAGAGAAGTTGACACCAAAGCACCACCGCACCCAGAGGTCCTTTCAGCACCTGCCATCATCAAAGTTCTGTCGGAGGTGATGACTTCGACAGACGTTAGGGATTAGAACAGACTGGCCTGATGCTCTAAAAGAGCTACGTGGAAGCTGTCCATCATTGTATATATCTTAGAATTTATTTTTACTTATGTATTTGTTTTTATCAGAATAAAGTCTTATTTTCCTTAGTTAGAATATAGAGAGTAATTGAAAAGAATCGAACCACCGCTTATATGACTGTTAGAAACACAAAGTTATTTTCAAAAAAGCAATAACAAATCTAAGTTTGCAAATTTAGCTTAAAATGATTCAAGCTTTTCTTCACTGCTGTTGCTTTTTTGATGCCAATAGTCACCCCTTTCGACAGAAGTTGAGTCCCATACTCTTAAAAGTACAGAGGTTTTAGAATCCACACGCTGTCACTGAAGTAACTTTTTTCATTTAGTCCTAAATAAAAATATATCAATTGCATGTTCCAAACCCCTATTTTAATTGATCTCTTTAGATTAATAACTAGGAGGAGTAACTGTGCAAGGTACTAAAAAAAATTAAAACTCCCTCAAAAATAGTTTTTTTAAATGTATCTACATTTTTACTAAGCTACCGTAAAGGATTTCCTTCTGAAAAACAAATAAGTTTCAAAATTTAATATAAATTCCTAAAATATAAAAATCTTTATTGTGTTTCATTTGAAAATCGAAAGTTATGGGTATTTCAGGTAAAATCAAAAGTGTTAGAAAGTTTGTTTTTCATTCAATTTATGGCAATATTTTAATATAATAATTTCCCCCAGTTTCGTTTGTGTTGAAAATAATACTATTATATTACAGAGTGGTGCACCTACTTTTCTTTACAAGCGGTATACAGAATTCGCCAAAAGTATAAACCTAAGCAATTTTTGGCTGAACTATAAACATTTTCAAATAAATGTAAACGTTAGATGGCTATAAAATCAGACCATTTATATATAATACATACAGACCTCCTGAAAAATACCATCTTTTGTGCCAAAACTAATGGTCTGATAGCTGTTTTTTGCACGCATAAGTAAGATACAGGGTCCCAAAAAATGATTTTCATCTAGTCGTATGTGAATTTTCTATGTAAAATAATAATATTTTATGTTGCATGCCAGCGTTATTAGTCAATGAAAAACAAAATCTACGGCTAAAAAGCACACAGTGTACATTTTTGTTTTCTTATGAAGCAAATTCAGAAATGAAAATTTATTTTCAAATTTCAAATTTGAATTAACATTTAACTGATAAATGACAGAATAAATTATGTTAAAATTAAAGAATAGAGCGGCATACAAAAATTAACATGTAGAACCATTTCAAAAGTAACTAGATGAAAATCATTTTTTGGGACCCAGTATAAATCACCACTTTTTTGCAAACCTAAAAAAATTTTTTTGAAAATGACGCAAATTTTTTTTTTTAGATTTTCTTTGTTACTGATAAAATAATTGAGATAGCGCAAATGCGGTTTTGTTTGCAATCTAATTCTCTACAGTTTGTTCTTTAGAGCATTAAGATTGCTTTATTAGTTTTAATTTTATACACAAGAAACTTAAAAAAGCCATATTTTTATTTTAAATGTTAGTGACAAAAATTAACAAATGATAATTGCAAGTGGAAAACATAGTAAAATATAACTAGAGACTATCTTTAATAAAAAGACACAGTCGCGTTCCTGCTAGTATTTTTGTCACCATAAAAAACCTCTATTAATTAAGCTATAGATGTATCTAAAACTGTTGTTTTTGCCTGCTTGCAATAAAACTTTTCTCTTTCGCTTTTATTTTAAGTAAAATAAAGTACTGTCTAAAATGATCACCCTTTTACGAAGTATGTACATAAACTCGCTGCCGCTACTAAACAAATAGAAAACAGACTTTTAAATTATATTATTTAGTTACAAGAAAACAAGTGTTATTGCCTGCCCATGGAGTTATTACAGTAATTTCAATGACAATAAATAATTTTATTAAAACAAATTTATTTTTAATAATTTAAAACAGTTGAAAAAAAAGATCAAAAACATCTTAAACCAAAATCGCTCTTTCTTCAGATAGAGTTCTTCACGTAAAATTTTTCCTCATCCACAGTGACGTTTGGTAACTATAAATTTAGTCTTAAATCTTGAACTGTTTTGTAGAATTTATACTCATTGCACTAGTTTGCTACATTAGAATTTTGAAGTAATTTATTACCCACAGCTTTAAAAATAATCTTTTCTAGCAAACAGGGTAATTTAGAGCATAATTGACTGACCAAAATCTTCATGCTATAATACCACACATAATTTTTACACAGACCTAATAGGAAGGTTGAAAAATCCATTGATCTTTTTTCTCAATAAGACGATAATTTTTCTTAGTAAGAGATAGAATAAATTTTCACCAAAAGAACAAAAATTGTCTAAATGTTCCGTTGTACCGGCAGCCTGCAAAGATCTCTACCTGACGGAAGCAGGATATGAAGCAATTCCAGGGTTGTCGCTTTATAATTCTTTGTAAATAGCCTAAAAACGTAATTTTGCTAAACTTAAACAAAAAGAGGACTTGCAATAATCAACTGATATGTTGTACTGTCTCTATTTATAGATGAAATTAAATCATCTGGAGGTGCAATTCTCAAATACTCGGAAGCTTATTGGTATCTTGCTTTTAGTTACACATTAAATAAACTTTTATTAATCAACTAAGAAACATCAAAAAATTATGACACAATTTTGTCATTTCTGTTTCAGAGCGTGCTTTTCTTTTTTGCTGCAAAAATTTAAATAGTGATTTTTTTTGTTAAAGAAAATACTTAATAAAACGGTAGAACAAGATATTAAAACAACAAAATTTTTAGATTTAAAAAAGTTCTTAGCATGACAGAAAAGATAAACCGAAAGAAAAATCTTCTTAAGAAATTATATGTATAAGACGTCCCGTCCTCCAGCAAGACTGCCTTTGTTATTAAAGGATACGACCTTTAGAATTAAAATAGAATAAAAATAATGCTTTATAATAAGTGAAAATCTTTATTTCTAGTTAAAAAATTACTAGTTGAACCTTATTTTTTTTACGTTACAAATTAGATCGACGTTTCGGAGTGTATTTATCCCATATCAAGATTTAAATTGTTTATCAATTTTTTTTCTTTAGATAAAATCCATCATTTTTTAATAAAAATTAATCTTTGTAGTATTAGCAGGTGTAAAAATATATATGTAAAAAATTATATTTAAAGAGAGAACTGGGTAATCTCCAAAGTCCGAAAATGCAGACACATGGTAAACACAAGTTTAATAAATTTATTTCTTTTAAAAATTCTGCCTCATTTTTTTTTTTTTGAAAGTTACCCTTAAAAATCTGAATAGCGCAGGGTGTCTATTGCCTTAAAGAGCGAATCTAATTTTTTCAGTTACACATGTTTAAATAATTTTTCCCTGCCATTTGATGCTACCTCTCCGACCTATTCATTAGTTTGGGTACCTGTTTAAATACTCCCGCACAGGTTTAAAATAATGAGGTGGTGCCCCATTCTGCTGAAAGAATACTACATCGAAGTTTAATCTGGAGTCTGTTTCACTTGCATCTACGATGAGAGAATCTATGATATCATCTAGCAACTCCAAGTATCTTTCCCTCGTTAAGAGGTTAATTATCGTGCGGTAAAACAGTCAGAAAATTATCTAAAAAATATCCGCCCATCACTTGTTTTCTTCATATCGGGGTTAATAATAAAGATCTTTTGACGCGGTTTTTTTATCACACTCTACCAGTCGTTATTTTTCATTTGATGTATCACAAAAAATATGATCCTATTAAAGTTTGTATGGGTTGGTGTTGAGATGCTAATACTTTAACACTTACAAATCAAACAACATCCTACCCATCCTACTTTTCCCTTGATCAACCCTATCAAAACGGTTTTTTACTTATTTTTTTTATCTTTACCTGTTTAAAAGTTGTTAGCTGTTAGTGGTTTTGCAGTTGAGGTTTGTAAATGTCTGCTTATGCATCTAAAGAAACTGCAGATGTCTGACTTTGCACTTAATTATTAGGGATTGCAATTGAACACGACTTCAAAAAAAATAATTTTATTACAAACAGAATACTCATTTTACTTTTAAAAAGACGTAATAATGTTGCAATACTCTTAATTCGTTATTTTCCGTATCCGACAGAAAAATATCTTCTTTGCAATAATTTTCTATCAAAATTTTAGAGTCTTCTTTGAAAGCATTTTGGAAAAAGTGTAAATGTTCATCAGTATCCCAATTTTCTTCATAATGTTTAGCTAACAAAGTTGAAATACTTTATATTGTCGGGTTTAAAACTTCTACCTAAACGCAATAGAATCAATTAAATTTGTGTATTTTTTTTGCCTTTTTTACAAATGCCCCTAGCAACCGAAAGATTGTTTTTGTAAAACAATTCACCTCTGACTGATGCAGATCTGTTAGTGGTTTTTAAAAATAATATTCGTTTCGACGGTTGAAACTTAAAATGCTAAGATCCAGGGTTCTTGAAAACTTTTTCTACCTCGCCTTTCTAGTCAAAAACTGTATAAACTTTCCCCATCTTCAGTACTGTTGAATGTTGTTTAATAATGTCAATGTACGTTTCTGGATCACTCACGGTTGCAGTTTTTTTAACTTTCTTTCAATGAGACAGAATACCCAGTCAGAGAGCAAAAAAGACCGCAGAATACACAAGTTCTACGCATTTTATTTGGGGTGGAGAACAGCTTGGAAGGTCAAATGCACCATCCCAACCCAAGCATTCTTATTCTGATCTCCACAATTGTCAGATAGCAAGCGTACTTGTTTTATTTGTTCGCCAAAACAGAAATTTTGTAAAGAGTTAAAAACTGCAAAAACTATCTCGTTTGAGCTTCTTGGACGGTTTACTTCTGTCCAAATAAATGATTTTACTGTTGAAAGATCAAGTTTGGTTTTTGAATGCCCTGATATTACTGTAAAATTATACAAGTTTATCCGCATGCTGAAGTAACAAGCCTGATCTGGTATGTAATGGCAAATGTAATGGCAATGATAGTAATGGCAAATTTTTCTGACAATCAAACGAAAAGACTGCAATTTTATGATTATTTTCCGCAGTTAAAAAAGACACTAACCATAGACCTTAAGAAAGAAGTCCAGAAGCTTGAATGCGACGATATAACGTCCGCATACTAACAAGTAGACTTTCTTCTCCAAACCTTTGGGCACCAAGTTCTCGCAAAGCGGTCTCGAAGAACTAGTTGTCTGAAGCGCCTGTGTTGACGCTCTGGCGTACCACCTCCATTGACCTGTTAATCTGTGTCGTATTTTACTACTTTCTTCTGTCCACACTCAAAACACACGCAATACCGTCATTGCAGTTGACTCAACACAGCGAGCGATTTTGCGATAGAACCTACCAACTTCTCGAAAGGCTACAGTTCTATTTCTGTCGAAATCGCTAAGATGGTAATATTGTTAATTTCTTCAGACTGGAGGCATTTTGTTACCCTTAAAACAAGTAGTCGACAACACAACAGCAAATTCTTCTTTTCATCAGCTCTGATAAGCCTTTTTCTTCACACAAAATAAAAAGTTAAATTTCTTTTGCAAGAACTGTCAAAGATAAACCCTTGGAATAGTTACTATAACTAGTTTTAAATTTACTCTTTCTGTTGCTAAAAAATTATTCCTCCTGGGTGTAAGAGTTCTAATGTCACTGAGTATGTTATTATAATATAATTATTAGTTATACATACAAATATCATATAAGTAATTAATAATTTAGCAAAATTCACGGGAAAGTGAACTGGGACAATAAAAGACTTGTTACACAGCCGACGTTTTAAGCCATTTTTGGCTCTTTCTCAAAGCTAATAAATAGTGTGAAAAATGTTGGGCATGGTACTAAAATTATTTTGAACTTAGTGGTCGCCGGAAGACTGCCAAACAAAGCTCGAAACGTTGGCTATATAACAATTCTTTTATTGTCCCAGTCCACTTTTCCTTGAATTTTGCTAAATCTAAATAATAGACAAAACACAAATAAATAATAATTTTGATGTAAATCTCTAGGCGAAGCAAGTTAGAGTTCCGCCTTCCAAAAACTAATGGAGTTCTAGAATCTGTTTTAATTACTTAAGTAGACCTCTGACATAAACAATCTGAGTTTGCTCCCATTTCCGAGTATAGCTTATGTTGAAAAGATTTCAGACTTTGATCAGTTTTTTTCTGAATTTCTTCGAAAGAGACGTATAATCGTAAATATTACTACCCAAAAATTTCACACAAAAACTTTTCTATTTTTATATTTTTCTATAAATTTTCTATTTATAAATTTCAAAAGAGTATTAAAAAGCTTATCCAGTAAGCAGATGTTAACATTTTTAAATTTTCTGGTAATGCCAATGGTATACTTGGTGGTTCTGAAAACTTTTCCAATAACTCAAATAGACCCAACATATAATTAATTTGAGTCTGCTCTAATTTCTGAGTCAAGCTTCGGCCGTGATGTTAAAAAGAGTCAGTCTTCATACTTTTTCCAGCTTTGCTTAAATTCCTCCAAAAGTAAGCGTTTAATAAAAAAGTTTACAAATCAAAAATGTAAAACATTAAATTCTGTATCGATTAAATACTAATTCGTTGCAATTTGATTAAGTAATCTTGTAGAAAAATTAGTACAAAATATGCCAAATTTTCCTACTTGTCTACAAAAACTCATTTCATTTCCTAAAAACATCCAAATCTGTGGGAGACAGGTAATCTCTTTTAGTAAGTATCCTAATCCATTACCCATAGCTGCTTTGTTTAATCCTATCGGTAATTTCGGCATCAATTTTTCCCTAAATTTTTAATGAGGTGATAAGATGTGATACTCCAACAGTAAAGACAGGATCCCGGCGCAGTATGAAACAAGCTATTCAAAAAAATTGTATTCGGTGAGTAAGAAATTTTTATTGTCTATTTTGAATAACAGTTTAAAGTAATTTAAAAAAAACTTTTGTCAGACTTTATACATATCTAACAAAAAGACATTTTGTGCTTTGTTTATAAGTATTATTGCCATTATTAGGACACTATTCCTCGTACAAAGTCCATGGTGAGTTGTAAAACTTAAGTACTGCAGCTAATAAAACGACATACTATTGAGATGTTTAAGAAGACACACTATGTCATTTTAACCCTTATAGGTATAAACTTTAACTTACATTTTTTTAAACTCGAAGTGGGTCGTGTATATAACAGAAAAATTAATTGTCAATCTTGGAGCGAGCAAGCTATGGGAGATGCCATCCAAGCTCTTTTGGAGAATGGGATGGCATAAAGCTTCGAACTTTTACGGAGTTCCACAAGCAACGTTAAGGCGGTGTGCGATAAATACAAACAAAAAGACCAAAGGAGTTTCAAAAGTGTTGGGTAGACTTGATTGTACTTTGAATAAGAATGCCGAAAAAGAACTAGTAGATCATATTAAATTACTTGAATCTAAGCTTTTCGGTTTTACGACAACAAAAGTAAGGAAACTTACGTTTTCGTTTGCTGAAAAAAATAATATTCCTTACAGATTTAACAAAAAAAAAAAAAGAAATTGCTGGGTTAATGTGGCTTCAAGGTTTTCGCGAAAGAACTACAGATATTACTTTAAGACAACCAGAGCCAACTTCTATAGCTAGAGCTATGAGGTTTAATAAAGTTCAAGTCTCTAAGTTTTTTGAAACTTTAGAAACAGTAATTAGGAAAAATACAATAACACCAAACAAAATTTATAATATGAACGAAAGTGGTCTATCCACCGTCCAAAAACCTCCCAAGATTTTGGCAGCTACTGGTAAAAAGTCAGAGGACCAGTGCAGAAAAGAGACAACATGTTACTGCCATTTGTTGCATGAATGCTGTCGGAAACTTTGTTCCTCCGTAATTAATCTTTCCCCGATAAAACAGAAAGGATAAACTCACTGATGAGGCACCAACAAAGACTTTAGGCTTTTACCATAAATCTGGATGGATTACTACAGATCTTTTTGTAAAATGATTAAAGCACTTTTGTAGTGTTGTAAAACCGTCCCAAGACAACAAAGTGTTGTTACTATTTGGACACAGTAGCCATAAGCCTTTAGAAGACGTGACATATGCGAGAGCCAATGGTATTATCATGATGTGCTTTCCAGCGCATTGTACACACCGCAAGCAACCCTTAAATGTCTCTTTTTTTGAACCTCTTAAGACCTATTACAACCAAGAGTGTTCAGTTTGAATGAAAAATCATGAAGGGAGGTCTATCAGTATTTATCAAATTAAAGAGTTGTTTGCTTCGGCATATGGTAAAGCAGCTACAGTACAAAACGCTACTAGTGGATTTGCTAAAATGAGAAAATTACCTTTTAATGAAAATATTTTCCCTGATCATCTTTTTCAACCAGCGGATACAACTGACATTGTTCAAAACTGCAAGTCAGGTCAAAAAACAAACTCTTGGAAAAAATTAGAAAAAACTTTACTATAGAAGAAAGTGACAATAATGACAATGAGGTCAAGAAAAATTTAGATAAAAGTTTAACTAAGAGAGAAGAAGAAATAGAAATACCAATTGCATTAGACGATAAGTCACAGAGAGTAACTTTCGAAGAAATTTCACCTTTGCCCAAAACTTTTGCAACATCGAGAAAAAAAAGGGTTAATTCTAATAAATTTTCTGTACTTACGTGCTCACCAAATGTCATTGAGTTGAAACATAAGGCTGAAAAAAAAGTCAAGACTGAAGAAGTAGAAAAAACTAAGCATGTAATTTTTAATAGAGGTTCTACTTTTACTAGCGGAATTCAAAAGAAGACAGAGAATTATCTGGATGACGAAGACGAAGAAAAAGACCCTTATTTCGAAGATGACGAAGACGCTTTATGTTTATATTGTAACGAACTTTTTAAACATTCTAGGACAAGGGAAAAGTGGCTTACAGTGCATGACCTGCAAGAAATGGGCACATTTAAAATATGCTGGAGTTTCTTTAAAATCAAAAATTTTCATTTGTGAACTGTGCAATTAATAAATAAAATATAAACAATTTTGTAATTCGAGTTTGTTTAATTTGTGTGCGGTTGTCTGTGTATGGGTAAAACAAGGAGGTTAGATAACCTAACCTCCTTGGGGTAAAATGACATAGGGTATGTCATTTTGCCTCACCGATGGAACAAAATGACACATCTGTATGTTTTAGATTTACGTCGTATACATGGAGGAATTTATTTATTCCTCCATGGTCGTATACGTCATTTTTTTTCAATGTTATTTAGAATTCGAATGCGCGTAATTCATTCATCATTAAATGCTCTGTAATTTCATAAAAAAAACTTAGGTTTTAAGTTGAATAATAATTAAGATATATGCTACCAAAAAAAAGTATGTCATTTTATAACACGTTCCCCTACCGTGGAGTTTTCATTGACCACAAGTAAAAGAAATATTTACTGATGAGTTTGAGTTAACAATAAGAAAATAATCAATCCTTGCTGCTTTAAAAATAATAAAAACAAATAGCGTTACCAATTTTCCTAAATTTGAATTTACAATATCTTTCTGACCATCAAAGTTCCGATTACAATTTTTTTTTAGCTAATAACAAATGCGCGCCTCTTAAGATTTGCGATAAATTTTTATGTGAGACCCTGCAACTGTCAAAACTTTTTAGAAAAAAATAAGTCTTCAACACTTTTATTTTATAAGGGTAACATCCAAAAATAGCAGCATGTTATTTTTTAAGGCAAATTTAAAGAAGTTTTTTTTTCATACAGAATGTTTCCTGGCACCCAGTGTATAAAGCCTTGATAATAAATTTAAAAAAAAACATCTTGCATGTGACCACAAAATCCTACCCTTGATTTTACTTACCTACTGTTTGAATATTATTGTAGATACATGGGGAGTTCTCTATTTTAAGTCACGAAGTAGAAAAAATTAAATTTGTGTATAATAAAATAAAAAAATATTTATTGGACATCAAGGGCAATAATTTTAGTGAGCTTGGCAGTGTAAGTCACAAAAAATCTTTTTGATAAAACAATTAATTGGAACCAAAACGGTGCAGTTGTTTGTTGGAGTCCAGTTATAAATCAGCATAATAATTTATGATTCCTTTAAAGGTGCCAAAAAAATGTCGCGATATTTCTTTTACGGAAAGTACTTTAATTGCAATTGTTACGCGTAATTAAGCAAAAAATATCAAATTATTTTTAAGTGGCAATTAACTGTTTTTTCTTAATTAGGAAGAAATATTTGATGACTAAAACGTTTTAGTAAAAAATCTGGTTAATAAATTAAATCGTGTCTTATTATTTTCCACATAATTTAATGATTTATAGTAAAAAACAGTGAGTTCTAAACTAAGTCAGTCCCTCAATAAGTCATTTTGTATGTAAAAAGCAAAGTTACAAACATAAATAATAAAAATAATCTGCTCTCATTTACAACATATACACATGAATAAGAAATCTAAAATTTATATAAAAAATTAATTTATAACCCTGGTTTTACACAATCTGTACAACAATAAAATTACATAATATTTACAAAATATCTACAGATAATCTACAAGCTGCCAATATCATTAAAGCGTTTCAACTTCTCTGGGAATGGATCTTTGAATAATACAGGATCTGCTCGGAATTCGACAGATTTTAAAGGCATACGTCCAAATGCTTTCACAAATCTATCCACACACTGAGATCTTTCAATCATATGACCTAAATCAGCTGATAACATTTCATTGTTTACACATTCTGGACATTTGAACTTTTTTCTAGGAGTTACTTTAATAGGCGGCTTATTTGTTATATTCGCAACGAGAAAATTCATTGCAATATCTTCACAATTCATGTGCTCATCAACCCAATCTCGGACATTAGCAGGCATCGCTGTTGTATACAAATAACTCCAGTATTTATGCAAAAAAGCTGCACCGGTTAGAACCATTGAGATTTCATTGGTCCATTCTGACTCATATTTCCAACTGTTGGTAACATTGTCCCACCTATGAGTACGACTAGGAAAGCCTGAAATCTATGTAATAAGAAAAAGATATAGTCTTGTTGTACTGACCAACTATCCTATCTGGAAATTCTCGCCAGACTTCATAACCGAATTCGACTTCGTCTGAGGTTAACATTACGATGTCATCATCGATATGTAAAATGGCTTCAGTTTCAATTTCGTTATATGGGTAAAATCTATTTGATAATTTATTGGCACTTGTTCGAATGACTCTGACTGGCTTTTGGATTTGAGGAAACGACGATACTGAAATAAATGTAAATAAAAAAAAATATTTACAAGAAAATAACTAAATATTGCGGATGATTTTCCGCGAGTGCAATACTGTGTTTTTACTCTTGCTGTCACCTATACATCTTAAACATGATTTCGATAAATATATTATACACGAGTGAGATAAAGCCGCAATATCTCGAAACAGCGCTGGCAGGTATGAAGAATTGGTGAATGCCCCAAAACCGGCAAACTTGAACGGCTAGATTAAAACAACTAGTCCACGAACACAAGTTTAGACGACTAGCAGTACAGATTACAGTACAGAATCTAGCCTCACCACGCCTATACTAATTTTTAGCGTACACTATAATACAATTTTGTTGTTTAGTTAATTTCTGCCATCAGTAAATGGTACGTACCACTGTGTGCTCTAGTACTTGATTCTCTATTGCAGAATGATAAAAATCCTTCTTTTAGTTAGAAAACAAGACTTATCTTATGACATTATGGTTGGTTAATTCCTTACTGCATAAGACAATAAAAATGTATTTAATTTCACTTTTTTGTTTACGGTGACTTGCAACACTCGCCCACATTTTAAGTGCGAAGGTTTTTTTTTCATGTTGTCTACGAGTATATTAGAAATTAAATGTACACTTATTTAACGGAAATATGCATATTTCTCATTACCTGGATAATTTAATCAATCCGCAAATTTACAAAAAGTAACAACCATTTAAAAAAATAACATTTTGAGTTGACCGTTTATTAATGTCAATATTAATGAAACATTTATTCTAAAAAAAGATGTATTAATGTATATCATTAATACACGCTTTTTTATTAATTCACTCTTTTTGTGATTTTGACGTATTAATGATGTTTTGATATAGGTAACCATAGATACACATACACTCTTGTTATGGGATTGACGTATTAATAATGTTTTGATATAGGCAACCAAATATATGCACAGAAACATTTTTTTTATTACAAGTAGAGAGTGTTGAAAAAAGATGCGGTCAACGAAAAAAATTTGTAATCAACTCGTTTGTTATTGGGCGATTAATAAACTCAATTATTAAAAACACTCACTAGCTATTGCTCGTTCGTGCTTTAAACAGTTTCGTTTATTAATCGCCTTCATTAACAAACTAGTTTATTAAATAACTATAAAATGTTAGTTATAGCAAAATAATAATAAGACTAATAGGCTAAATTCAAAATGAAATACTACCAGTAGTATCGCAAATTTTAATACTTTTTCATGACAACAACCAATGACAGTCCCCAATTGTTTTAATTTTCTATAGAAACGAAGATATTACCGGTAATATCTCAACTTGAAATTAGTCCATAAATACACAAATACTGAAATAAATTTATATTATGGGTATTATTTATAAATATTCACCGATTTCCGCACTCTGCTAAATGCATATGTTTATATATTTTTTTAGTTATAGCGGCTTTTTGTGATGAGAGTTTTGACACTGACAACCGAAACGGTAATTGTTACAATTCCTATAAAACAGAAATATTTTCTTAATATCTATCAAATAATTTTATATTGCATCGTAGAAACAATTTATACGACGTTCACCAAATCTTCCTACCTGCCTGCACCGTTTCCAGATGTCACTGCGGCTTCGTCTTACTAGTGTTAAGGTGTAGCTGAAAAAATGGGAGCAATATTCCCAAAACCGATCTAAAGTTTCCTGGTTGTCGTGTCTGATTGGTACGTTTGTCATTATTCCAAAAATATATTCACACATAAAAGGTAAAGATGCAAAATGTAAAAATATATCGATATAACTTTTTTATTAAAAAAATAAAACAACTAATTGTATAATATAGGTGCATTTAAGATATTAATATTAAAATGATATAATTTAATAAAGATATCAGCGAAGTAGCTGACCTCTGGTATAATATAGTTTAATTAAAAAAACAACAACAGCATAAACATAATTAAACAAAAACAAACTTACAAACGGCAGTCAAATTGTCGACAAACCGGCAAACGGAAATAGTTACAAAATTTTGTGACATCAGCACCATCTGTTAGTTGCTGAATTTCTCTTATTACATTTTCAATTTGACGCCAATACAGGCATAAACAGCAAAATAGCGCATGACCGCAAGGGGCATGACGAGTATTCCTCGATCACAAAAAAATATCTTATATATAGACTCCAGAAGCCTATCTATACGTCACTACAGCGCAAAATTTTGAAACATTGTCATTCGATAAAAGTACCTTAAACAAGTCGACCTTATTGCATATGTAATTAAGGTTGAATTTACAAAGATTCAATTTCAAACGATAAAAAAATTCGATGTATGTCTCTTTCGTGCTCGTATTTCCTCTTAGCATAGATGAAGCATCCTATTCATTAGATTCCATATTATGGAATCCCATAGTTTATGGAATGTTTGTTACCATTTCTCTGGAAAACATTCTCCAGTTCCTCGAAATTTCGAAATATTCCCGTTGTCGCAGATATCTCCGCAGCACATTCAAAAGACATTCAATAAAATTTTAGTCTGAGCTGTTGGCTGGCCAGTCCATTCCTCAGTCTACAGCCTGGATATTAATCTAATTCAATATCTTTGAAAAGCACTTGGGAGACATCTGCGACAACAAAAAAAAACTCGAAATTTTAGGAGACTAGAAAACGTCTGACAAAAAAAAGGCAACAAATAGACTAGAGAACAAGCATTCGGAAGGTAATTCACGAAATCAAAAAGATGTACTGCTCTTTCAGTTTAAAAATGTACTAGTAAATAAAAAAAAATGTTTATTGTTCGAGTTCCGTTCTATCTCTTTCATAATCGTAGTCTATTTTCAATATAATAGGTACAGTCGCGAGAAGAAAATATTAGTCGTCAAATAAACTTTTTGATGCCAAGAAAAATGTTTAATTGTGAGTCTTGTTAATCTTGTGGCATTGAGCTCTCACCCACTGCGTTTGTTTCTTTTACCAGTTAGCTCAAAATTTTTCTTACAGCTGAAAAAGTAATAATTTTTTTTTAAAAACTTATTATTGTGACATTCTTTTGACATTTTGGCGACTAACATTTTTTTCATATTACTAGGCTTAGGCGTAAGCGAGTCTTAGTCAAAGGACCCTTTAATTAATCGTTGTAGTTCAACGGGCTGCATGTTATTTGGATGGTGTCAAGCAACAATGCGGTTAACCCACAAAATTGATAAAAATTAGTTAAACACATATTATGTTAGAAAAAAAGTAGCTTTATTTGAGGGAAAAATAAGTCATACCAAATTTTACTTTTGTGTTTCCGATGAAAGAAAACAATAAGCCATAATCGCGCTATCACGATTTCTTCAAATAGCAACAATGGTTTAACCAACATCATTTCTCCCGCTTTAACTTTATCTCTTTACTTTATTGGAAGTTAGTGGCAATTTTCAGTTTTTAATATGCAAATACTCAAAAATTATCATATTGGCTATCTCTACTTTGATTTTGAGGTAAAGATTTTTATTTATCTGCGCTTATATTACGAATTTTCGATTGTAATAATTTTAATTAAAGCTTTTGGGAGAATTTATACATAGAATTCTGATATGCTAAAAAAATTGGGGTTCTCAATTGAAATTTCAAAGTTGAGAGTCGTATCTTGATTTTGGAACATCCTGTATATCCAATTTTTTTCTCAATAAATGCGCGTTAAAAAATAACAGGATACGACTCCAATCGTTCTCCTGAAAAACAAATCCCTGAATTTTTATCGAATTTATTCATTTTAAATGGTTCACGCCTTTTTTTCAAAAACAACTTAATATCGACATAGTGTGTGCTACATAAAAAATTCGCAAAATTATACGTAGAATTCAGATGTGCTAAAAAAAATGGGGTTTCTATTTGAAATTTCAAAGTTGAGGGTTGTATCTCGATGTTGGGACACCCTGTATATCCAATTTTTTTGTCAATAAATGCGCGTTGAAAAATAACAAGATACTCAAGCGTTCAGATGTTCAAGCGTTTTACTGAAAAACAAATCCGTGAATTTTTATCGAATTTATTCATTACAAATGGTTCACACTGTATATCGCTGTCCCGCAAGAAAAATGACACAAATCAAACAGTTTCAATTTTCGTTTTATTTCACAAATAGCATTGGTTTAGTCGTCTTGCAACAGGATAAGTGTCTCCTGAAAATTTTAGTTTTTTCGAGTTTTGTCACTTTTCTTGCGGGCCAGCTATATGTAAACCTATTAATCAACATTGAGTTAAGCGGTTATTTGAGTTTCACCTTATAAAAAAAATTTTTTTTACTCATTTTTATCTAAAATGTTTTACTGTTGCACTGCTTTGGAATGAATACATCCACGTATCAAAATAATTATTTTGTTATTTGTTTTAAGGTGCTAAACTTTGATCCGCGTTTTTTCAAAAGTATACTGGTGGGGTTTAACCGCATTGTTGCAAAACACCATCCATTTATCAGTAGCGTCAATACTTCAAATGTACCCAAAATATATTTACTGCTTAAATGAGAGAACCTATTATAGTTTATTATAAGCAAATACTGATTGAGTGAGTGAGTGACTGTCAATGTACCCTTTAGTTGTACCACGTTTAAATAACGCGAAATAAGGTGTAAATAATAATGCGAAATCACGCCACTGAAAAACAACTCGTTTACGCCGAAACCTACTTATCAGTCTACATAAAAAGTTTTGACATTGTTTAGTAAACTGACTGATCTATATTTAAAGCATCGAAATATGCTTGACAAAAATGATCACTAAATCTTTCTTTTTTTCACGTTTTTCTTGTAGATTCAGTGCCATGACGTTTTGTGCATTGTCGTCTGAACAGTGCAGCCTTAAAATGGAAACCCACTATTTTGCTTCGTCGAGGGTGCAGAAGCCATAACGTCACTACAGCGCTAACTTTAAAACACTGTCATTCGATAAAATGTCTGTGACTTGATTAAAAGTAGAATTTTTAGGGTATTGGAGTAGACTGAGTAGAGTGTTTTTATGATGCCTTATTTGTGTTTCCATAAGTAATTTATCAGCGTTTAAAGTTTGATTATAATAATTTCAACTTTATGTACTGGTGCAATCAGAGTAATTTTTTTAAGATATTTTCTTAAAATGATAGTGCTTTAAACTTTCACGCGTGAAAGACTACACTCCTGAAGCCCATTTGGGTAGTTTACAATTTTTATACCAGATGTCAGTCACATTGCTAATCCATGTTTTGAGATTACTTAATAAAAATTGGAGGTAATCTAGGGTAAGAGAAAAATATACTTACATGGCGGTGGACTTTTCTTTTGGTTATTCCAAACGACGATGACTTTCATAAGACTAGGAACTCTTGATAACCTATCGATCAAAGTGTAAAGACTATCAATTCTATCATATGTTAAAATAACTGCTGTAAACCCGTGTGATTTTGGTGCCGTCAACGGCAAAAAGAGTGGATTCGTATTTTTCTCAACCGGTCGAAGATTCCAATCATCATAGATTTTCGACCAATGGGGATAAACCCGATCTTGTATTATATCTAAAGTCGTTAATGCAATTTTGTCTATGCTAGAGAAATACGAAACGTAAAGAAATCGAACAGTCTCTTGCATTTGTTTAATACGTTGAGGTGAAATTTTTTCTAGTACGTCAATTAAAGTATGTAAATAATTTTCCATGATGAAAACGGCAGCACGTTTCCAATCTATCACATTACTGAATGGCAACACTGCCCCGTCCATTACAATGACGGGAATACAATTGGCAGCCATCGCTTCTAATAAAACGAATTGACCAATTCTTTCGCCTCGAAAAATGAGACAAAATGTGCTATCTTGTAAAATTGTAGGATAGTCCAAAATTTCATTGGAATTCTCTCTACAACGTTTTGTGTAGTTATGTTTATGGCAGGCGTCGAGAATTAACAGAGAGCTGCTGTAGCGGTAGGATAACTTCTGGAGTACTCCCAAGTAGTTAACATCAAGATTTAGTTGGGAAGATGTGACTAACCACGACCTACAAAAATATAAAATAAAAATTCAAAAGACGAAATATTAAACAGAGTATTAACATCAATACCTCTTTTGGTGAAAATTCTGATTTTGTTCACCTATTTTAGCAATTGGACTAAATAAAGGTATTGATACATCAAAATTAGTCCTAAATGAGTATCTGTTAAAATCAGCTCCTGCTATTAGAGCCTTTCCTGTAGTTAATTCAATAACTGAAGAAAAATTAGGAGCGATTCCAGAAATCATATTAAAAATGAGA
Organism: Tribolium confusum; assembly: GCA_029207805.1. NCBI lineage: Eukaryota > Metazoa > Arthropoda > Insecta > Coleoptera > Tenebrionidae > Tribolium > Tribolium confusum. The sequence goes on along the minus strand of JALGAY010000001.1, from coordinate 37,300,294 downwards.
TGATTTTCTCCATTATTCCAGCTACAAATAAATTAAAATTCAGTACAAAAATCTCAATTAAAAAATAATAATAATTTTTTTTAATAAGATAAAACCTTGAAAAACGGATATGTCAGAATAAAAGACCAAGTGGTGTTGAACGAGAGGAAACATTGATCAATTAGGAAAGTGATATCGGTGTGTCAGTGTTACTGACGTCAATGAAAAACAACACATCGAAATGTTGTTAGTGTCTATGACAAAACAATGATTTTTTATCATTCGAATACGCAAAGGAATTTACGAAGAGTGTTATTATGTTCCAAGGTTGTTCAACAATGTGCATACAATAAAATAAAGGATTTAATCAAATAAAATGTACAAATATTTATTTAACATTATCAATTTGATGAATTTGAGTTTGAGTCATAAGTCGAATGATTTAGTCGGTTCCGAAAATCCGAAAAAGATAGGATATAAAAAAAGTTTTATTCATTTATAATTACATTGCTCAAAATTTTTTTTAAGTAGGTTTAACCCAATTTACCCGTGATTTATTAATGTCAAACAAATCTTTAATCATTTAATCAATCTACCAAGCAATCTATATTTACATATAAAAATGTATAAAAAAAAGGCAAACCATTTTAAAAATTTATTAATATTTAAAGATCTCTCATAAAGATTTTATATTTTCCATTTAAATAGCATAGAAAAACATTTTTTTTATTTTTAGAATTGTATATCTCGTTTACGGATCAGTTTACTGAAATGACTGTACAGTCTCATAGAAGATTAAACACTAGAAAATATATCTCTCATTATTTTATGATAAATTAATCCTTTCAACACAAAAATAACAAAATTTTTCTTCAAAAAGCGTATTTGGAAAGACACCACTACTTAAAATATTGTAATTTTGAATTATTTAATAACATGATACCCAAGAAAATAAATTAATCTACAAAGCTCCAAAAAAATCAGACTGTCTTTAGATTACCTCAAATAACTTTTGAAAGAGTTAATTTTAAGATAAGTTCAAAAAATTGTTTTCCCATTAATTTACTGAAGACTAAAAAATCGCGATAAACGACATATAATAATAATTAATATACTTATATTTTACCGGAGTTTAATTTCACCTTATTGAGAGAGTTTTAAAAAAGAAAAATTAATCGTTTTTTTTAAATCACCGTAATATACCACCATTACCACCTTCAAAAAATCATTCGTTTTGACATTGCTTATAAGCACAATCGATTGTAACAATCAAAAATGTCAGTCTCTTAAAAACGTTATAAATCTATTAATTACTAATAATAGAAATTTTGTATATTTCGAGCACAGTACAACCTCGATTACCCATTAAAGGACAGAAGTTAATACAGATAAGAGAAAAACACAGATAATTAATATTAACAGCTATTTACATTCGTATGCGGCAGGGTCTAACTAACTAATCAGGTCTTCGTTTTCAGCTCGGGCCTGAAACAAAGTTGTTGCCTGTAAAATTAAAGCTACCGCATAAAATTTGTATAAATTTTTTTAGCCGAAAGCTTTAAATTCTGTTTTTTGTGTAAATAATTAATAATTTTGAAAAATAAATAACTTAAACATAGTGTGCTTTGACCGCTTGACATAAGACCAGTGACGTTTCAGCGATTTTTTAATTTTCTATTTATCTAATAAATATAGCTTCGTTTGTGGAAATATTTTAGGTACATACACTTTGATACATAAACTTTATTACTGCAAGAGTTGTTTTTTCCTCAAGCATTTCCTGTGGTAGTTCTAACTTCTAACCGTAAAATGTGAGACCCGGTGTTTTTTTCATTTTTACCGCACAGTTTCCGAAAGTCCAGCTTACTATTGGTGAATAAACAACTGTGATAGCCTATTTGCAATACAGGAGAACAAAAAAAAAATATTTTACTTACTAGAACTTCTAACTCTAGATAAATATTATACGGGATACCCAAAAGTATGGAATAAAATTCACATTTTTTTTGAATTAAAAGTTTAAGAGTAAACGCTTATTTTAGTAATTGCCTTTCTGCTGGTTATTTCTTATCAACCCCCTGACAGTTTGCCACACTAAATTATTTGTTCAAGTAGATACAGATATTTAGAATTCAATTTAGGTATTTATTATTGTAGAATATAAGTGACTGTAATGTACCGGTGCCCAATTTGGCACCAGTTACACAATAAATGCGACCTTGTAATGCCTTGTTTTTTTTTTGTTCATGTAGCACCCTATGTCATGTAAACTCATGTGAACTCATTGAAAAGGTTATGTAAATCTGTATACGACTGTGCCAAATAAATGTAGATTATCTAGCCAGTGAAAGTTTTTTTAAAACAGACAGAATGCTAATAAAAAAAACTGAGATTGCTTTTATCTCAATCTCAACGTTTTTACAGATGTACAATGTTTTATAATTCTAATGTCGCAATCTAAACTGAGATCGAAATGTAACTGAATCAAAGCAAGTGTGTATTAACATTAGACACATCATTACAGTTGCGCTGGCACAGCATGCTCTGATTCAATTACATTTCGATCTCACCTTATAACAAAGTTGTCATCCTCAGGTAGGGAATTAAACTGTAAATCATTCAGTTTAATTCCCTCCTGAAGATGACTTTCTTGTCGTAACGTGCGTCGTGTAAAGTAAGTTGTTTGGTGTTATTGAGTGTTTTACGTTTCTTTCATACAATTGCGGCTACTTAATATTTTGAGCTAAAATTTACGACTGTTTACGAACTACGTAAACTACTTTCGCCTCAAATTTCATAAAATTTGGTTCATTTTTAACCAAGATATGTATATAAATCTAAGATATAGAAGGTCAAAATTTTGAGGATTTCATAGATTTATGACTACTTACATATTCCCAAAGTAGCTAAGCTTTACTAAAGACTTGACAACCAGATTGTGTTTTTGCATCGAGACACTCCACTAGTGAAGAAATTCCAACCAAGTAATTTTTTTCTCTTGTTTTTTATAAAAGAAATTTCTGAAATATATTGACAGGCATTTTTACTCAAATAATTGTTAATTTTCGAAAAGTAATTTATTGAACATAAATTAATAGTTCTTCGCCTTTAAGATTTTGCAGTACTTAGAGCAGTTTTTGTTGTCAAAGTATTCATACTGCTTCTTTCTTTATTGAGAGGATGTTCAAACTCATCAGAGTGTTGTTTTCTAGATGACAATTTAAGCCTTGCCCCACAGTTTGTAAAATTGTTAATAAGAGAGTATCTTTTCATAAAGCTCCTACACTTAGGGCAGCGGATATAATAGGGTACTGGAGGAGGCCTCCTAGCTACTAGTTTCTCCACTGAACGATATTTTTTCAACGTGATGTAGTTTCCACGCTTTTCCATCATATCATTTGCGCAGCCATATAAGACAGCTGCCTTTACAATTTTCCACGCTTCCCCTCTATGATCTGACTCACCAGCTGAGTGCTTCTCTCTTTCAGACTGGTGCAAAACTTGTACAGCACCAGATTCTCCAGCTTCTTGCACTTCAGAAACTGCCGTTTCTTGAGTCTTAGGCGAAAAAAATAAATTTCTTAATTTTGCTATGTAGTTAAATAAGATATTTGTGGAGTGTTTGGTTCCCCTTGAACGTAATTTAGTACGTATTACTGAAGATTTAGTTTTTTTAAACGAAATTTGTGTCTTTGACTGAGTTGGAGCCATTGTAATTTAAAATAAAAAAAAATTAAATTTTTTTGACTTACATCAAACCAAATAAAAAAATAAACATTTTTACGGAGCTCTTGACAGTTTATTCTTAGCAACACGAACAATTTTTGTAAGCCAACTTTGATTAAGGCAGTGGTTTCCAACCTGTGGGGCGCGCCCCCCTAGGGGGTCGCGAGACTGTTGTAAGGGAGGCATGCAGCTGTTTCCAAAATATCATTTTCGAATACAAACCAAAAAAGTCGAATAGGTATCAAAAAATGGATCAGCAAAATAGGTAGGTATACGTAATCCACAATTCTCACCGCGAATTTTTCAGGTACAAATGCTAAAACTATTACATTTAAACATAGACAATTATTTTTTATGTATATCTTTACATAATATTGTATATTATTTTTAGCCCATTAAATAAATTATATCAGTTGAGTATTTATGAAATCAGATTGCTAGAAAAAATAAGGGAGCGCAACAATTTTTTTTTAAGGGGGGCGCAGATACAAAAAGGTTAGAAACCACTGGATTAAGGGGAGGATTATACATATAGCAGGTCCGGCAGCTATCTTGTGAGAAAAATTCTTCCGAGAAAGTCGATTCTTCGCAAGCTGACTCAAAGCGTTTTTGAGAGCAAGGTTCACAAACCGACTTAGGGCGCTTCATAGAACAACTGTGACAACTTTCTACATTATCTTCACTTTCGTCATTGTCTTCACAATAAACTTTAGGGACTGTTGGTCACCGTTTGCCACAACAGCCCACGGTGTATACATCACCACAGAAGTTACTGAGCCACTTCGTTAGGAAGATGCAACGTATTTCTTCCATTTCTCGGATTTTGTGTTTACAGGAGCGAGATGAATTAACAATGCTGGTAAAATTAAACTAAATTTATCTTTGCATTTTTGAATAAAATGCATTTTGATCCCAAATTCAAGTAATAGGAGTAAGTATAGTATATCTACGAAATTTTTGGAGCCACTTGGTTAGGAAGATGCAACCTGTTTTTTTCATTTCTCGAATTTTGTATTTACAGGAGAGGGGGGAAGGTGAATTGATGATGCTGGTAGAATTTAACTTTTTTTTTTTTAATAAATTTTTAACTAAATTTATCTTTGCATTTTTGAATAAAATGCATTTTAAGTAAGTATAGTATAGCTACAAAATTTTTGCCCACCATAAACTTTATTGTCAATGAAGTCAATTAGGATTAACTACAAATGTTTACACTAAATGGGTCTCATCAACACCAGATGGTCCGATACCCAAGGCGTAATTTGTTTTCAAAGGTGATATTTCCCCAAAAGATAATACTCTTTCCCATACCCATTTATCTAAACATTCTGACAATTTGAATGAAATAACAAACAACGAGAAATACGAGACTTATATGTGAATCTAGAAATTCCTTAAGTTTGTTATTTCATTTAAACTTTGAGAATGTTTAAGTAAACGTTTTTGGTGAAAAGCAACATCCTTTGAGAAAATATCATCCTTAAAGCCTGACTTACGTCTCAGGCATTAGACCATCTGGATTTAAACAAAGCCACCGCTTCTAAATGTTTGCGCTTAAGCCCTAATTGATGTCTATGACAATGAAGTTTATGGTGGGCAAAAATTTCGTAGATATACTATACTTGTTTTTTGATGTCTCCGCCTAGGCAAAAGTGTTTGATCATATGCAATGCAAAATGCAATCCAAGATGAATCCATTACTTTTCCTGAGACATTTCTAAAAATTTTAGTTTTTCTTAAATACAGAAGACAGAATCTGTTGTTCACTTATTTTATGTATTGTCAGCTGGCAGATGCTAATTTAATAAAAAGTCCGGGAAAAATTCATTATTAAACTTATAGAAATATGTAATTGCGAACGCTTAATGTAGATATAGAAATTAATAAATGAGACAAATTCTAAAAAATATATTTTTGAATTAAATCACGTTTAAAAGAGTAGTTCGGGTTGGTTTCCCTTTTTTTTTTTAATATCTTACAAAAACCAGATTTGCTAACTAAATTCAAAAAAATTATGAAAATATCATGAATCGAGTCAACGCAACGGTTCGAAAGATATTCTTGTTTTCTTATTCGGCTATGACGTCATCTCAGAAGGGTCTAAAACCACTCAAAGCGATAGTCGATGCGCCAAAAGCCTACATTACAAAATTAATATCTCCGAAACCACTACATGTATGAAACTATTTTTTTCTTAAAAAACTTATTTAATGTTTTGTGAAACCAAAAATGAACACTTTATAAACAAAATTGTAATAATTGATTTATCCCACCTCGGTGAAGTTTTCAATGCGCAATTTCATTTCTAGTATGTTTGAAATTATTTAAAATATTTTTTTAATGTTTAAATTGTTTGAGTTTTATACCATTTTAAAGTATATAAAAAAATATTCAATACTTCTCGTGTCAGAAAACCCCCTCTTAAGGCATTAAAATGACGAGTAACTAAATATCTTAGGGAAATGTACAACACTTTTATCACTTGTAAAATTCTATTTATACCATTAACCCTAGACGAACCAAGGTTATTATTATCCAAAGGTGTATTATGTGATATGTTTTTTTTGATAAATAATCTAAAAGAAAACTTATCAAATTCTGTTTAGAGCTTCACAGATGAATTGATATCTCAGTAAGTTATAACTGTGTGAACGGCATATGATCTTACAAAAGTGATGTTAGAGAAAAATAACTAAATTAATGCATCAATGTTAAACAAAAAACACTACGATTATCATACTAGATTTTAATTATACACGATTATGCACCAATTTATATTTAAAACAACTCATCGACATCGCTAATATCAAAAGGAATTTGTTAAAACACTTTGCTATCCGCCAAAAATAACAATGTCAAAATGATTTAGTGATTAATGTATAGACAATTAAAATTTTTACGGCTGCCCGAGATGTGAATCATTCTGAAATGCACTATACATATACAATGTGTCTCAAAAAAACGTTCCCATAAAGCAATCTAAGATTCTTGAGATCAAAATAAAACTATTTAACCCTATATACCAAAGATGCATCGTTTTTCTAACTAGAGAGCGCCAAAATTTGAAATTAAAATTCGTTTTTCATTAATAAAGTTTTAACCATTTTATCGATTTTTATGGGTTTTAGCAGAAAAATGTTAATATTAAAAGCACATATACCGGTGTCAATGCTTTCTTTTTATTGTAAAATTTTATAAAAAAGATATATTTCTGGTTGTCAATACAACCAAAATTAACTACAGACTAGCCTTAAAACTAACAATTTAAATCAGTTCATCTGTACTAAATTTCATTATAATTGGTAAAATGGTTAAAATGATATTAATAAAAAAAGAATTTTAATTTTAGAAAAAGTTATGTTACATTAAAAAAGGCTCCTTTTTGCCATCCGTTGATCCGCCTTGACTTGTTCTAGAATAACATATTAAATATCACACAATATACAGGGTAAGTCTGCTAAGAGTTTATCTCAACTTTTCTCAAAAACTAGTTATCACATTTTTTTAAGAAAGTGAGCGGCACAAAGTAGCTGGAGGGTAGGTATCTAGCCGATTGTAAAGTGGCAATCCTGGTTGAAAAGAGATCTTACAGGACAAATAAACTTTATTAGTTTTTGCGGTTATCTACAATTTTTTTGAAATAATTTTTTCACAAAACAATATTTCAACATCTCGTTTAGAATAACATTAGACAAAATGTAATTTTTATATTTTTTTTTCAAAGAATTAACATAAATTAATTAATATTCATTAAAAGAAATATTAGAAAAATTCTGATAAAATTCACATAGGTAGAGAAAAAAACAAAGTTTTTATGGCAAACTCTAAAGTTGATGTGATAACTGGTTTTTAAGAAAAGATGAGATAAACTCTTAGCAGACTCACCCAGTATAGAAGATTAGATATTTGACAAATAAGTATGACATTTACGTGTGGTGGATAAAATACGTAATTACCAGCTAGTAATTAATTACACATAAGTCTATTTACTTTTGACCAATGTTTTTACGTGAGAAAAACAAAACAAGATAATTTAAACATAAAATAAACAACAGTGATAAAATGTTGATACAAAATCTGAAAAATTATAAAGAAATGCTTTTCTGTAGTTGTTAGTTATATTGTTTAAACAAAATCATAGCTTTAATTGTATAAAATAATATAAGAAAATTTAGTTGATTAGCAATTTTAACTTATTTTCCGTTATTTCATAAACTGTTAATATAATTGTTATAACATTTATTTTAGTCTTATAATTAACTACCAAAAAAATATTATGATATATGCTTTTTTTAACTTTATAGGAACTTCCGATAACTTTGCATTTCATTTAAATTTAGAACGAAGGTTAAACTTTATCAAAATCAAATATTGGTGACGACATCAACTGGTATATCAAATATAGGTCATTTTTTGTTGAATTTGTCAGTCATTGCCATCAGATAATAAATTATTCAATTTCCGCCTAAAAAATTTCTTTTAAAACAATGTAACATTATTACCATTATCAAAGAATATTTCTCTCATAATTATTATAATATACTTTTTCCTTAAATGTGAGTGTCTCGCCATTTTGTAAAACACGCACAAATTTTTGCAAAGATCGCATAATTGATGTAGAAAAATGATATTGGGTATAAGAAAATCATATCTCATATCAGATTTAAAACGGTTGTTTGTAATGGCATAACATTTTAAAAATAGACGCATGCAAACCCCTTCTTAGAAATTGTAACACAAAGAACATTTGCAGTGTTTGGCTATAATTATCACGCAAAAGGCGTCATTCTTGCATGAATAAATATTTACTTTGTATAGTAAATAATGTGATTTAAACAAATTAACAAATGATGAAAAGATTGCCGAATCTTGGCGCCTCTTCTCGTAATAAAACTTGCAATAAACCTAATTAAGTAATTAGACAGTTCAATTAATGTTCTGTTGTACTTGAATTTAATAACATTGGGTCAGTTAATAAAAAGCAGTATAATTAGATGAAAAACAAGGTTGTTTTGCGACATTATAACGTGTTAATGTTATGTACAAAGTACTATTTTATTTACAAATAAATAAATAAAGTAATGATGTTTGTCAGTTTGTCTAATCATAAACAAAATATACTTACAAAGGCAAGCTGCTTAGAGCTTTCGATGTGAGATTAAGCCTGAGTCTCTCCTGATTTAAAGTATCAATGGATGGAATAAAAATGCATGCCTCGTGTGGATTAGCAGTGTAATATTTGGAATTGACCACAGCCTGAAGTAGAGATAAATATTCTTTCGACATAAGTTCAGTAGCAGGGAACCCCTCCTGATCCACATATTTTTTTACTGGATAAACATATACAGCTATCCTGTCATGACCCGTGCGCCCACATCTGTATATATTGAAGCAATCCCAATGGGTACATTCTGGATTTCTTGGCAAAAGGGCACTGCTACTTATTAATCTAAATTTCGGCAAGTTTCGAATATTTGTCAATGTGATTTTCTTGAAATTTGACGATTCATCACCGATATTTATCCGTAATCTTGGTAAAACAGTAAAAGTAGTCACTATTAATACAATAAATACCAGAAAAAAGAAATTTCTGTATAAAGACGTATTGTGGGTGTAGTTGTACACTTTTGATATTGTTATTTTTGTATGTATAGTCATTTTAGAAAAAAGATTAACACTTTGGTTTAATGCGGCCCCTCGTCAAATACATGGCACAATTTACGTTAGGATTTTGCTACACTCGCGATATTTTAAGTCATGTTTAATGTAAGTTTGACGTTTCACTAATAAACATTATTTCGAGGTTAGGAACAGAAAAAAACAATAGGTCGCGTGCATAGGATTTTACCCCCCCTACACTGGAGGACCAACAAAGTCAGCTGATCCATTTGATTAGCATTGAGTTTACTGTTGTTGAAGTGATTTTCGTTGTTTTTTAACGTTTTTTTGAACATTTGGTGTCAGTTTTGTTATTATATATTTAATAGAAGGTTTAGTGAGCATTTTAAATATAAAAAATCTATTTTAATACATTTTTTTAGTGGACTTTTCGGTGTATTTAATTATTCAGTTTTATTCAGTTTTATTATTCAGGATGAGTGTGTTGCATTAGTTTTAAGGTTTAGTAATTGTTTTAAAATTAATACCTAATTAAAAATATAACTTTTTTCAGTTGAGTAAATAAATACTAATAAATAGAATATTAGATTAAGGATTCTTTGTTGGTTATTAAGTTATACTTTCAAGTTTTTTTACGGATTTCCTAACATATAGGTTTGAAGGTATGTAAATATTTTAGTTATTTTGTGTAACTAAATTTTTAATTATTGCAGATAGACAACAATGTCCGGTCTAATGAGCGATTAGTTTATGCAGTTGAAGATATCTTTTTAAGATAAATGCTATTGGGGGTGTAGACCCCTATATGTTGGATATTAACTGTTTGTCAACTAATCGAAGATTTTTCCAACATCTTATATTTTGATATTGTCAATTACTTGGTGAACACAAAAAGTGCTTACACCAAGGAAGAAATGTGTGCATACAAAGCCATGGAAGCTTATAACCAAGCTGTTTGTGGGTGAGTGAAGAAAATTGGGGTAAAGTTATTTGGTGATAATTGTCTGATAATAATTGGAAAGGTAAAATGTCATTAAATTTTATTGACTTTATAAAATTGTAGGTATTGCATTCACAAAGACTGAACGAAAAACTTTTAAATCCTTAGATTATTTGTAAAAAAATGGGTATATTCAATCAGCCCACTGTGATTATGTTGCGGGGTTAGGGGAAGTCTGTGCCCACGTGTGTGCTGTTTTGTTTAATATTAATGAAATTGTGAAGAATAAAGAAATGACAAGAACTGGTGCAATCAGGGTTTTTATTTAAAATTAATAAACTTATTTGTTTCAGAAGAAACACGTTTGTATAAAACTTTAAACTTTAAATGTATTTCATCCACTTTGTAGAGAATAAATTTATTCTATCATGATAATTATATATTACTTACCTACCTAACCTAAGAATTTTAACAGAAATTTAGAAAAATTAAAAATCTAAAAAATAGATTGGATTATCTAATTTACCAAACTGAAAAACTGTTTTATTTTAAATTGGGTATTTATTTAAAAACCATGTGCTTACTACTTACTAGCTATTGGGAAATCCTAAAAGTATAACTACATATTGGTAACCTCTAATAATCACCAACAAAAAATCCTTAACCTAATATTTTATGTATTTATTCAAGTAAAAAATAGTTATATTCTTAATTAGATTAAAAATAAACCTTATAAATAAAAATAAACCTTAAAACTAATGCAACACACTTATTCTGTATAAATCACCCAGATAAAAAACAAGTCCAATTAAACACACCGAAAAGTACACTAAAAATATATATTAAAATAGATTTTTTATATTTAAAATGCTCACTAAACCTTCTGTTAAATATATAATAACAAAACTGACACCAAAATGTTCAAAAAACGTTAAAAAACAACAAAAATCACTTCAACAACACTAAACTCAATGCTAATCAAATGGATCAGCTGACTTTGTTGGTCCTCCAGTGTAGGGGGGGTAAAATCCTATGCACGCGACCTATTGATCCGTTGCAGGCTTGCAACATTTATGAAAGAATTTCCCTAGGAAAATTGAGGAAACAGAGGTGACCTCTTCCGGTTAATTACAAAAGGTTAGTTAGATTCCTGTAAAATATATTTTCAACTTTTTGAATTTGTGAAATTTTTCTTGAAAACGAAAACCACGTTCTAATAAATCAAAATTAATTTATTTTAACTGTAAGTAAGCAATTATGCGTATTACATATGAATATGATACAATGGGGTGAAAAAGTGTGACGTCAAAAATCCGCTAAAATTCAAAGCACTGTCATTTTAAAAACATACCTTAAAAAAGTCGCCCTCATTGCAATAGTACATAAGGTCAAAATTATAACAGCTAAACTTTGACCGAATAAGAACCACATATGGAAACACAAATAAGGCACAAAAACACTCAACTCCAATACTCTTAGACATTCTAGTTTTAATCCAGACACGAGTTAAAAGAAATCCTTTCATAATTGAGAAATTAATCGAAAATAGAAATTACTGTACATGCTTCGTGCTGTCAAAGTCACCCGAATGGCTGTAAACCAACTACCGAAGATGGCCGAGTACATCAAATTAGCAATCTGCGCGTACAAATGGGAGGGACTTCGTTCACATTCGGCATGATTCGCTGGAACTCGCTGCGTTGAAGCTTAGAAATGAAGGAAATCTGTGCATCGAACGTTTTATTTTCCATTAATTTCTTTATCAAGTGTAAGTTTGTTGTGATTCGTGACTTATCAATAAATGAAATGTTTAGGGTATCGAACGTTGGCATTTTTAAGTCTTATTTATTTTATTTCGTGTATTTATTCGTCTTATTCGCTTGAAATTTGATCTTTGTAAACTCAACCTCATTTACATATGCAATAAGGTCGACTTTTTCAAGGTACTTTGATCAAATGACAGTATTTCAAAAGTATTTCGCGCTGTTTTGACGTCACGGCTTTTAGACCCCATAAATAAATTAGACATAAAATAATTAGAGACCTCATTATATAGACAACCCCAACTCTGAAATATAAACGATAACAAACTATCAGATTACAAAAAAAAATCAGTCGACAAAGGCGGTGGTTTGTTATCTTTATATTCCAAAGCAGGTGGTTATACTTAATGCATTTCTGTAAGGGAACTGACTTAGATTGTAAATAAATATAACAATAGTAGTACCTAGGGTACTCCTCACTATTATAATTTATTAATAAAAAACAATAAATTAAAATAGTTAGGATTATCCTAACTAATACTATTGTTGTGTTTATTTAAAATCTAAGTCTGTTCCCTTACAGAAGTGCACTGACCATACGTATACAAGTGTTTCAGAAAGATGTTCTCATAGCAAACTGAGTTTGTTCAAATCAAAATAATTCTTTGCACGACAGCGAGTAGGAATAATGAGGGAAATGAGTAGGTTCTTTTGCTACGGTTTGTGTAGGCAACACATAATATGCAGGTGCAAATGAAAGAAGTGCAAAAAATAGTACATTGGAGAGAAATGCATTTGTTCCTTATAAACCCTGTGGCTACAAACCGCATCCCAGGAAGAAACATTAATCATACATTTCTCTTTCTTTAAATACATAATATAATCTACTATTTTCGTTGATCGTTTAGTAACAACATTTATGTACAATTTTCGCTAATAAATTGTTCATTAATGTATGATTTCTTCAATACAATTCATTAATATGGATATTAATGTTTGATTTTACATTAATGATTTTGAAATTTTAAAAGGTTTTATTCAAAAAGGTTTACGGTCAAAGAAAAAATATTATAATCTACTCCTATTTATAAATAGCTTTCACTACTTATTAAAGAACTATAACGCAACTTATCCTTATATTACGTTGCACCGTTTATAAACTAAAGGGCGACAAATTTTGAATTAAATTCAGCATGTTTGTAGCAAATTCTTGTGTCAATGGTTTTTTTTATTGTTATTCTAAAGTATGTCTACTAATGTAATGTCAAGCCTCCAAATTTTGATTTTTTATTGTACTTCATCTTATTTACTTAATTTCTTTTTTATTTTAAATCTACCACATTATTAAACATTAATTGTTTTTATTTTGGTATATTACGTCCATTATTTTTATATTTAAAAAAAATATTGTTACGGGGAAGTGGGCAAGGCAGATAAACTATTTTATAAGACCGACGCCTTATCTTTTTCCGAATCTTTTTCATTCTTCCGGCGACCATTGACCGAGACAATTTGATGGTACCATGCCCAATAAATTTTAACATTTCTTATAAGCCTTGATAAAGAATCAATAAATGATTCGAAACGTCGGCCTTATAAAATAGTTTATCTGCCTTGTCCACTTCCCCGTAACAATATATTTTTTTTAAAATATTGTTTTTTGAATTTTTTTTATTTACTTTAGATTTCAAGTACAAAGTTAATTTAGGAAGTTATGTCGAAGTTAAAGCCTACAACTGAAGAGCTTTATTTCAAAACTGACTAAGTCGATTTTGTATAATTTTGGATTATACTGTTTTATTTTGTTAATCTCGTTTAACTAATATATTGAGTAAAATAAAACACCCAGTTTTTACATCCTAGCTAAAATAAAACACGTACTTAATACAACAGATTATTGGAATTGCCTTTAAAATGCAATTAATGCATTATAACTATTTAGCAACTGTCCCAAAAATTCTAGAAGTCTAAAAAAGTATGATCAACCACTGACTTCTTCTATTGTTTTGTTCATGTCGTGTACGTTTTCTTAACACGTAAAAACACCCAATAGCATTAAACAATTTCACTTTGCACGACGCACGTTTCGACGTTTAATTCCCCATCTGAGAATGACAACTTTGTTGTCGAAACGTGCGTCGTACAAAGTCCAAGTCCAAGGACGTCCAACAAGAAGGACGTTTTCTTATCAATATTATTAAATTAATTGCATTGGTTTCTAAAACAAGTACAACAAAAATAATAACAACAGAATATGTAGTTTTAATAGAAGTATATCTGTACTAAATCTCATTAAAATCGGTAAAGTGGTTAAAAAAGTTATTAATAAAAAACAAAAAGGGTGCAACTTGGGAGAGAGCTAACTTGCGTTAAATAGTTTTGTTTTGACCTTAACAATCTTAGGTTGTCTTATGAGAACGACTTTCTGGAACGCCCGCGATCCATTATAATTATAAAAAATAAAGCAGTACATGTTATTAAAAATTAATAAATGTTTACAAAGGTTCGTTTTTTAAACAAATGCAAACGATCTATGCAAATGCATGATTCTGTAATTGCATCTCCAGCAGTCATTTAAACAAAATTTTATATTTAACACACATTGATCATTACTACTTTTCTAATCATTTCTACCACACAAAACTTGCAATCATTCTTTAATGGTCCTTCTTTTTCGGTTTCTTTGGATTTCTAGACCTGGATTTTGCCTTACATAGGGGACAAATTGGTGCATTTCTGTGGATTTGTTGATGACAACTCAAGCACGACTTCATGGGAGGCGGCTGTTGCCTGTAAAAGAAATGAGTAAATTCAAGAAAAAATTATTTGGGGTATAGATGAAAGCCTGATAGAGAATTTAGAGCACCTCAGATTAATGTCGGACCTGAATGTAGGAGTGGGTCCTGTGTGGGGCGAGGGGGCCAAACTGCCAGGACGTCCTGGATCTGGCTTGTTTGTAACCAACCGTAAAGGATTTGGCGGCGGTAAAAATGTTGGTGGTAGAGGCGGTGCCAAGGAACTCGTTGAACTCTCATTGGGGGCTATTGGTCTGGTCCAGTCGCTGGATTTGTTGTAGCTCTGTGACTGGGTTTTATTTGAGTTGTATAGTTGAGAAAAGCGTCTACGAATTAGTAATTTTTATAAAATACTGATATTTCGTGTAAAATTACTCTGGAGTAATAGCAGATCCTTCCTCTTCGTGTAATTCAGGAAGACGTTCTAAACCTAAACACTCCCTCCTCAATCTGTCTATTTCGTTTTTAAGCGGCACATACTCTTCATGTAGTCGAATTGCATAATTTAATGATCTTGTTCTGCTTTCTTCCGACTGCTTAATAACTCCTTCCATCTAAAAATATACATTTTCATTGAAAATACCATATGGGCGAAATCACTAACAGCATTTATGTCTGCATGTATTTGTCTCAGCTCTTCAACATGTGACATTTTTTCTTGTAATAACAATTCCATTTCTTGTTTGTACTCTGAAAGACACTTTTCTTCCTGATCCTGAGATTCGACTTCAAGTATGAGACGATTTTTAATTTTCTCCAGTTGAATTGTTTTAGCTCTGAAGACATTTTTATTGATTTTTTTTTTACAAGTTTTACAAATTAAGACATACCGAATTTCTTTCACTGCTTCTAATTTCGCATAAACTGACCTTTCATCGGTTGTGGAAGTCATTTTGACTGTGAAATTTTTATTTTTTAAATTGTTTACTTTTAGGTTCCTTCAGTTGTGTTTTCTCAAACGTCAAACCCAAGAAGAGGGAAGAGAGAAGTGACAGAACAGACGCCATCTCGTTAACCACAGTACACGATCATATAATTTTAATTTTAAAAACATTATTTATAAATTATTTAAGTACAAAGATTTAATTTTATTGCAACAGACTAAAAGTCCTAATACCTATTTTGTATTAAACAATTATTAAATTATTTATTTTTACGTTTAGTAACTTTTGTTTTTGGTAATTTTCGTCATGATGGTGTCCTGTAAATAGTCAGAACTAGAACTGACGTAAAACGAGTTGACTGTTCTTGTTCAGGTTCTCAAATTCTTGGTGTTTTGTGGAAATTTTGTGGTTTTCTTGAATCTGAACATTTTGAACGAATTGTTTTGTCAATTTTTAAGAATATAGATACAAATTTAGGTAGAAATAATGAAGAACCAACTTATTACATTATTCGTTATTCTAAGCGTATGTCATGGGCAAAGTCATGGTAAATCCCAAATTTTTTCACGTATTTTTATTGATTATGCTATTGTAGATAATGGAAATTCTAGCAGTTCTGTGGTAGTTAATAATGAAAAAGAACCGCTACCACAAGTTACAGTAATTCCACCAGGTACAGAAACTCCACCAGTTTCATATATTCCACCAGGGCCACCAGGCAGAAATACATCCACAACATTACCTCCACCCGATACTACGACCACAAGCTCCACTACTACAACAACAACAAAAACAACAACAACCCCTACACCTACAAGTAAGTCTATGAATTAATTATTAATATTTCAGTTTTTGTAGTGAAATTTGATTTATCATTTTTGGGCTACTAATATATGAAAAAACTTATTCAGGGTCATATCTTGTGGTTTTTTCCTATCTATCTTTGTGTTATGTATTGTTTATTGAAAAAAATATTTTTTGTCATATAAATAACAATACCAGATCTTATATAAAACATTAAAGACCTTGAATATGTTAATAACGTAGTAGGAACTGCATTTATCTTTTATATTGTTAATTTGATAAGTTGAAATAGTGACCTCTAAACTAAGTTCATATTTATTGTTGTATCAGCAATACCAGGAAAAGAAATTAATGTTTTGAAACGTAAACAAAAAATTGCAGATAATGTATTGTTTGTATTGATTACTTTATCTGTATTTAAACTTTTTATGTAGTTGATTTCAGATTAATATAAATAGAAGTGGGCTTTGGAAATTTAAATTCATGTTTTCACCACATCTTGTTCTTGCAACTTTTATTTTTATTTTCACTTACTACTTCGGTTCAAACTTTTAGGTTGGACCACAGTATAGAAATGAATCAGTATGGACAGCTGATAAAAACTGAAAACTTGTCAAAAAGCTAGCATCTTTTCAAGATAAATGTGT
The DNA here is from genome assembly GCA_029207805.1 of Tribolium confusum. Lineage (NCBI taxonomy): Eukaryota > Metazoa > Arthropoda > Insecta > Coleoptera > Tenebrionidae > Tribolium > Tribolium confusum. The sequence goes on along the minus strand of JALGAY010000001.1, from coordinate 37,283,137 downwards.
AAGATGAAGCCACGGATTTGTAGATTTACTATAGGCAACTAATAATGCACAATTTAAATCTAAAAGGCTATAACTGTAAATAATATAATAAATAATCGGAAGACAAGGGTCAGACAAAGATTAAAATAATTTTTAGGAAATTTTATTTATAATTATAGCCCTTTACATTTAAATTGTGTATTATTAGTTGCCCACAGTAAATCTAAAAATCAGTGGCTTCATCTTACACATTTAACGTGAAGGGATGCTAGCTTTTTGACAGGTTTTTAGTTTTTATCAGCTGTCCATACTGATTCATTTCTATACTGTGGTTGGGCTTACATTTATTAGTAATATTGTTATCGGACGTTTACTTTTATAAATAGAAACGTAGCTAGGACTTCGCATGTCTGGTATTTCGAAAACAAATCATGGGTCACAAATGCTGTTGTAAGGGGTGACTATTGGGCCCTAACTGAGTTTGTCTGTTAATGACGAAAAAAATTATCACCGTTTTATCATAAACCGGTATTGAAATCCTTAAGGTGGGCACACCATTTTTGAAAATCGAATTTCGCAAATTTCGATCAAATTTTTTTCCGTGCAATAGTTCTCAGTTAGGGCCCAATAGTCACCCCTTACAACGGCATTTGATTTCAAAATACCAGAAAATCCTAGCTACGTCTAAAAAAAAATATCGCGGAAGACGGTGCAAATCCAAATTTAGGTTGGCCACATAGATAGTTTCCCCTAGTTGATTTTGGGGTTGCGATATTTTAATTCGACAGCGATATTTTTTGGCGGCAAGTAAAAGTGTTTTTACAAATGCTGGTCTCTCCTGCTTTTGTTCAAACATTTTTCGTCGGTATGTAGATGGCTAACCATTTGATTTTATCACTAAATTTTACTACTACAGTAAAAACCTTAGTTTTTTACTTTGACTTTGACTAATTATTAGCCTAGTTACTTTTTTCTAATGTCATGTTCACAGTGCTATCTGCCGTTTACACAATCATGAACTAGAACTTCTTCCTTTGCAGTAGTAACTTATCTTTAAATAAGTTTTAAAAAATGCATTTTAACGCAATTATATAAGTTACTACTACAAAGGAAGAAAATAATGTTTTTTAGCTGTTTCAGGGTATCACATTTTTTTGTAGTAAAAATTAAGCCATTTATTACATTTTAAAATAACTTGTGACAGGCCATTTATTGCTGGTTGCATTTTATTTGAATAAACCCTTAACAAATTCTTGAGTGTTTGTGTCATTTTGGTACTTGTTTTACTTTGAAATCTAGATTTTTACAGTTTTCTTTTGCTTCTTACAGGAACATGTTGTTTTTTTTATTATAATTTTAATAGTAAATGTAGACTTAATTAATAATTTCATATTTTTATTTTGTAGGAACTGATAATTTGGCATTATGATTTGCTCAGAGGTGCTTGAATTTTATGGTTTTGACTTACAAATTAATTTATGAGACTTTTATAGGAATGGTTAAAAAAGGGGTGCGCTATTGTCACCGAAGCGACCAGCTGGGTCGTTGTAGAAACCTTGAAGGGACTGCGGATATCGCTAATGGCCCAAAAAATTAATTGTTTCTACTGTACCATAAAATTCAAACATTAATAAACAAATTATAATAGTGATTGTACTTTTTTCACTAATTAGAAAATTTTAGTACTTAATTTTACTGTTCATTAATTAATTAATTATTATAAAAATCAATCTTATTTTAAAGTTTTTAGATTAGGCTATTTTTCGTACGTCACTGCTTTGTGTGAAAGTGGACTCATCTGCAACCAACTTTGATCGCCTGCGCATACCATTTAACTTCTCCCATCGACTATGTTATAGAAATAAATGGAGTTATAACTTCTTATAATAGTACACTAACAGCACTGATTGGTTGATCCAAGGGGTTGTGACTTATAAATTTGTCGGCTACATATTTTCGTTGATAAACTAAAGATAACGAGAGATCTATGTACTTCTCCGCTTATGTACGGATATCAATTCATATTAAGTCCAAAACGTCATTTTTGACAATTTTAAAACAGGTGCTTTTTAAAGAGGAAATCTGTAAAAAGCGAAAGGGAAGTGATATTTTGTGCCTAACTGTCAATCGAGAAACATTGGAAAAATGAGATTTGAGGATCTCTAGTTTGCCCATTCAAAATTAATCAGTAGTGTCATTTTAATTGACAGAAATTATTGTACAAAATTCTACTAATGTTAATCTTTTAGTTGCGAACTAAAAGTGAGAAAGATCTGAAGTTTTAAATGACACGTAATTGACAGACATGACCACTATATTACTCTTTCTTCTATGCCTAACTGGTAATCTAGACTTTTAGCTCGCTCAATACTTATACATTAGGGTGATTCAAAAAAATCGACAAGGTTAAAGTGAAATAAGAATTCGGTTAAAATATGATTTTTTAATATTAAAATTTAGAGGTCGCTTTTCGCGAATTTTTTTTTTCCTGTTAAATAACTTGTTTTTTTTTTAATTGGAATTTTATAACTCGTTTACGAATTAGTTTAGAAATAGTCATACACATTTTTGTAGGAAATTTATATTAAAAGCCCTACAAAAAATGACTTATTATTTTATCAAAAATTAACTCTTTCAAAGTTATTTCAGGTCAAAGTTGAAATTATTGTAAATTTTAAGACTTTTTTTACTTTTCCGACGAAACTTTTCCCAAAAAGTCATGGAAGTTTTTTGTAGAGCATTTTATTTCCTATGTATTAATGGCGGCTTTCCAATCGTTAGTTGCTTTTACCTACTGCATTCTAAAGTTGTTTTGTTGTGTTATACAGCTACGAATGGAACGACTACCACTCCAAAGCCATCAACAACAACATCAAAACCAAATTCTACTACAGTAACAACACCTACAACTAAAACAACTGCAACAACAAAGGTAACTACAAAAACACCCGCTACTAGTACTCAACCTTCAACAACATCAATACCTACAAAAACGCCTACAACAGCAGCGCCTACTCCAGCAAACAACAGGAAGTTCGATGGTCCTAGTTTTGTTGGTGGAATTGTATTAGCTTCTGGATTGATGGCCATAGGTTTTGTAGCTTTTAAATTCTATAAAGCACGTTCAGAGCTTAATTATCATACTCTGTAACTGATGTTATCAACTGTGGTGATAAATCAGAAAACTGTTTATATTATTTTATGTGATAATTTCGAATTTGGAAATATGTACTCTCTTAGATTTGTTTAGGGTTTTTTCTCATCTTCATGTTTTTAAATACTTCTTTAATATTTTATATTTAGGTGAATGTTTTGTTTCCTGTTATTTTTATGTGAACAAAAATAGTGCAACTCAAGATTTTAATTCTGTCCGATAAAAGTGCTCTTAATAGAGTAGTTTTGAAATTACTCAATTGAATTAATGAGGGTGCGCTAGTCGTAAGGTCTAGTTATAAATATATTTTGTCGAAATGTTAGTGGTGCGCCGTGATATTGTTTTAAAGTGTAGATAAATGCATAGACTAGTTTTTGAAAAAAAAAATATAAGTACATATTCACAAAGTTTGATTTGGTGCACTTAATTTAAACTTCAACCATTCTCCATGTTGTACTTTATGTTGATGAGTTTGTAGTGTGTGAATCTTGGACTTACATTTCCTGTGGCAAACTCCCATTTTCAAAATAGGTTTTGACGTTAAAATAAATTATCCATTTCTGAATTGTACTTTGTAATGAATTAATGGATGTCATCTTACAACTCATCAACATGGTACCTATAAACCAAGCTTCACAAATCCAAAGAAGGAAAAAATAACGTATATTGTCAAGCTTTTATCAAATAAAGTTTGTTTACTTATTTTGTATTTTTTTTGGTTAATTCCTTATTCAGGTCTGAGCCATTGCGATGTTTATGTGGCACATGAGCATCACAGCTCTTGGACCATCAAATTTTTTAATATTACGTCTAAAACAGTAACTTAACTACATATTATTAACTAATTGTAAAAAATCGCCCGGGAACTATCATCATAAATATCGGAAGTTTTGAACTGAAATGGCTACTTCTCTTTTTAATAATATTTTTATTTTAGACCGTTTGCCTCCGGAGTTAAAAATGACTACGGTGATTGTAATTTTGAAAAAGAGAAAACCTCCACAGGAAGGATGCAGTTACTGGCCTATTTGTTGAATGTTTGTTACAAGATTTTGGAGAGGATTGTTTATTAATACATTTCTTTTATTGTTGAAGATCTTCCCCCGGATCAAGCTAGAATTTCACTACAAAGGAGTTGCTGCGACCAAGTTTTGGCTTTAACAACCTACATTGAAACTGGTTTCAAAAAACGCCTAAAAACTGATGTTGTTCTTTTGGATCTCACTGCCGCATATGATATAATATGGAAAGATTGTTTAATACACAAACTTTATAAGGGCGTATCTTGTAAACGAATTGTCAGTTTTATCGAGAGCAAGTTAACAACTAGAAGATTTAGGGTTTTTATCGGCGAAAAACTAAGCAAAGTTAAAATTGTTAACAATGGTTTTCTTCAGGGTGCAGTATTATCTTCAGTGCTTTTTAATGGATATACGAGTGATCTCCTTAATAATCTTTTAAGAAAATTTGTGTATTACGATATTGCCCTGACTTTTCAACTTAAAGCATTTGATCAACTAGAATAACTTTCTCAAGATGCTTCTGCTTAGTGTGGTTACTTCAAGCTGTTGCGTCTGTTTAAACCCATGAAAAATAGAAGTTTTGAGCTTTTATTTATTTAAATTTTCAAAAAGAAAATAAATATCTTATTAAATGGAATACCACTAAAATACAACTTTTATACGGTCTACATTTGTTTGCATGGAGGTGCCAATAAAAAACAAAGACGGAATATGTGAAACCTTGGTATCACTCTTGACTGTTCTTTTACACCTACAAGTTCCACATAGAAAAAATAAAACAAGAAATAACATTTTATTAAGGTTGGCTGTTTAAATGGAGTGGTGTGAAAAATCTATACTGTCAATGTGATCAAGTGGAACAAACTTTACAAGATCTTCTTAAAGAGTGTCGACTTACGAGTTTGCAAGGAGGCTTTACCGAAATTTATGAGTTGTTGCCAGAATCTAAAAGTCTACCATCAAAGCATTATAATTTTTTTTATGTAACTCTAGATACATGTCTAAACTGATTTTGTAGATGGCATTTTCAAAATAAGCTAATTTTGCAGTTAGAAGTTAGAGTAAAAGTCAAATGAGAAAAAGACATTACGTAGTATGCGCAACGGACGAGTTTTGGATGTTGGACGAGTCTATTGTATTAAATGGGGAAGTTATCTACGACAGAATCGGCTCGTCAACTGTCACTCACGTTTTATGAATGTCGTGTTTTAGAGCTTTTTTAAAGTTTGGAAGTTGTTTTTTGCGGTGTAACTTTGTTTTGTTGGTTTTTGAAGTTAGTTAGTTTTGGCAGCTTAAGCTCTGCTCTTGTCTTTTTCTAATTTGAATTAAACTCTTAACATTTTCAAGAATTTTTTTGATTTAGTGGGTTAGAATTATTTTAACATTTTTTTCAGCTATATATTACAGTGTCCTTATTATATTGCTTATAAATTATTTTAGGGACAGGTGAGATAAAATCATCATTAGTACTGAAATGTGAAGTTTGCAGATGACCAGGGCTTACCTCATTGGTCATCTGCAATCACACGAAATACTCTAATATACTTTAGCCTACGTGTGATATACAATATTTCATTTAAGGCTATCTAGAATTTGAAATTTTTTTTATAACAAACACCCAACATTTTGCGGTGAAATAAATATAGCTGGTTGACCGTAAAATCTTGATATAAATTAAAAATTAAATGATGTTAAAAATGAGCAAATTTATACCGCTTAGAAACTTCACCAGTCTATAAGTTGTTGCTGAAATACTCAATTCAAAGGCGATAGTATGCATGAGTCATTATTTTGGAGGCGTTCAGTACTCAGTTTTAGACTGTCTACCAAAAAACATATTATTGAATACATATATTTATTATTGAATTAAATTATTATTTTGAAATGTAATGAAAATTATGACACATGAAATGACAGTTAAGTGACACAATTAACACATTAAAAATTTTTTATTTGGCTCAACAATTTTATGCTCACCGATGGTACCTACGTAAATCCATGAATAAAATATGACTTTCAAAAGTCTGTTATCTGACTGCTGAGAACGTAGTGCTATTTATTACTGTTGACAGAAAAATCAGTAATTCAAATTCATTACACCATTCAGTTAAGTAATAAGTTCATTACATCATTGGTTGTTACACTATATTATGCTAATTGAAAAATCAGGTCCAAAACATAATAATACTGTGTAAAGACGTATTTCTATCTAAATTTGCCCATAAATTCAAAAATAAATAAATTATGGTCAGAAATACGTCACAAGGAGTAACTTTTCCTGTGTTCCCTAGATGGCGCTACCAGTATTGGTTTAGTGTTGTTTTAGTTCTAAACTCAGAGATTTTTCAGATTTTAAATTTGTTTTCTAACATTTTTTGGTGTTACTTGCCATTGTTACAGCCATTTGGCGTTGACTGATTTTTCTGTCGATTTAGTCTGTTGTAAGCTGTAAGTCCGATTTCATTTTTGGTTACGTTTTCAGTTCCTTGAATGGTAAAAAATAGAACCCATGAACTGATTACAAATAACAAACGCGTTTAGCGTGGTAGCATGAAACAATCCATCCTAAAAAATCATCTGCAAACTTTAGAATGCCAAGGTTTTGACAGTGGTCATTCCGTTATTCCGTAAATTTACGCGGTTTTAATACATGTTTTTTTTTTTTAATTAAAAAAAGACAAATATTACAACAACCATAAAAATATTGAAATTAATTAACTTTAACGTGACATGAAAAAAGAACACAAAAATGAAATGGGAAAAATCTAATTAAGCATAAAATTAACAAAAAAAAACTAAAATAGGGGGGCATCGCAGAAAGAGTTTGGACACGGACAGCATACCCACGACGCGACATTGTCCTTAATGGAAAAAGTGCCCCTGAGGATCGATGTACTTATCTCAAATCATTAGCTGAAGCGAGGATGTACTAGACTAAGATCAGTTTAGCGATCAGAGGGAGCCATGATTGATTGCAAGTCGAGTGTAGTTTTTCTTGAAGTTGACTGACAGTGAGGTTTGTTGGACGGCTTTTTTAGGGGTTGTTAAAGAGTGCGCGGGCAAATTGGTAAATTTATCAATAATTTTTTCCCCATTTCCGGTGTATAAAGCAAACCGACGAGACCGAAAACAATTCTATATGAACAAAGGTGAATTTGATGTTCTGACGGAAACGGTCGTCTCCAAGAAGGAAATCCGCCAAAGTCGACTTTCCGCACGATAAAATGCAATGGGGTTGTATTTTCATTTTTGGCGACGTCTCTCTTTCAAGTTTTTCCGTTTTTAATAACGCAGAAATACGGGCTGTGTCTCTTTGGTAATTAAAGAGGACGTCACTTTTCTAACGTCTAATTATCAGATGGAGATGTAAAGTTTAATTAACTTTGGTCGCGTTTCGACGAGATATATTATAAGTTTGGAAGGTACAATAATTCCATTTAGTTTTCTCATAAATTTTCAGAGAAGGGAGGAGAAGTTATGACGACTTTTTTGGACCTGTCACAAGGATTTAATTGAATATGTCACTGTAAATAGAAATATTACAATGTGCCCCTTTATTACATTTTCAACAATAACGCGTTGAAATATCAATACGTTTGAAAGCCAAAAAATAATAATAAAAAAAATAGAAAATGTTTGAAATATTAAAATAATTAAAGGACAGTAGTGTTCATCATTTCAAATAGTTGGGAAGATCATAAGGCTTTGTGAAATTTTTTTCCGATTAATATAGAGTGTCCCCAGAAAAGTGGTAGCCAGTTGGAACAGACTCGGCCAGATGGAAGTATTAATATAGATAAATTTTAATATGTGGCAACATTACCTAAAAATGTTTATCAATCAAAATAGTCAGTTTTGTCAAATCAATTTATCAAAAAATGAAGACATCGATAAAATAATTAATAAATTTATTGAAACTGTTTAAACTGTCGACCTTTATGCTCAAGGCACAACTGAACTCTTTCAGCAACTTTCCTGCAAATTTGTGCACAATTCTGCTGTAAATATAGTTTGAAAAACTTTTCGTAAATAAATTTTTAATGTTGGAATATCAGCTTTTGGGCCGTCTACATAAACTAAACCTCTGGAGTACCTATCCCCAGACGGAAAAGTTTAGAGATGTCAGATTGCATGACCTTGCAGGCCATGTAATTGGGCTTTTTCTACCAATTCAACACTGTGAAAATATTTCATACAAAAACTCTTTAACTTTTTTTGCAAAATGAGGTGGTGCACCATCTTGTTGAAATATTATATCCGGGTAACAGTTGTCTTGCATAACCGGTATTACTTTCTGCTTTAATAAATTTAAATAAATGTTGCCAGTTATATTTTCTTTTATAAAGAATGGACCGATTATTCCACCTGACCTGATGCCTATCTACACATTAACGCCCAGTGTATTAAAACCACCTTTTTCTATCGTAACATGGTAGTTTTCGGTGGCATAATATACACAGTTCTGCCGATATATACGGCCACTTAATGAAATTTATCTTCATCGCTCCAAAGAATTTGATCAAGTAGATGATTTGCATTTTCTTTATCTGCCATCATCTCCTGAAATATTTCACAAAATTGAACTCTTCTAAATATACGATTTATATTATATATATAGACTGTTTCATTAGTAATAATGAGCCTGCGAAGCGATGAAAAAACCGTTATAATGATGTTATATGATTATATATAATGATGGGAAAAAATACCTCTGCCGCGATGAGTTTGTACAGACAACGTTTTCTGGGTTGAAGCAAGAAGAACTCTTGCTGACACCATATTTGAACGACTTGAAACTACCTTAAGGAAAAATTGGCCACTCTTGAAAATGCCAAGAGCAAGAACAGCTACAGGTCCTGTTCACATGTAAGCCAAAGAATGATCTTACAAGCAAGTGGCATTAGTTTGTCTTTAGTTAACTGAATAATTAAATGATTTTTTATTTAATGTATTTGTAAACAAAAAAACAAAACTACGTTAACTTTGGAATTGTATTGCTGTTGTATTTTTAGTTTCGCAGGCTCATTATCACTCGTGAAACACCCTGTATTAGTACACCAAAAAACTTATCTTTGTAAAGTGGACTGTTTATACAATGCTAGCGTGTATAAACACGCTTATCAACTTTTTTGTGCACTTGGTCGACTGTTCAGGTCGTTGATTTGCACGATTTGTCCGCCTTTTAATGATTGCTGAAAAAATGCTAAAAAAACCCAATTTGCCTTATACAAATGGTTATAATTTTTGAAATATACGCTGTAGAATTTTTTTAAAAAACATTATTATTGAAATGCACTATGTATGACAACACTGTTTCTAAACAAACAGATTTTGAGATATACGATGTAGAAGTTTTTGCTCATTTGACAATTTTGTCAAGGGTTCTTTGATTATTGTCTTTTGGATTTATTACCACAAATGCTTATTTATTCAATAATTTGCTTGCACTGAGATCTTTTTATTCCGCTCTTATTCTAAGTTAAATAGAGTACTGTCTTATGTGGTCACCATTTTACAACAAACCTCTACTAAACTAGTAAAACGAAGATTTTTAAAGTATTGTAGTTACAAAAAAACAGATGTTGATCACCAGGGGTTTATTACAATAATTTTACTGATAATAAAAGAGTTTTTTGAGTAAATTGCCAAGATTGCCATTTTTTCAGCCAGACTGCAGAGACACTTTTTCTTTATCCGCTAACATTTTGTATACTCCAATTTGTGATTTAGATAGCTTTTAGATTTGGTGATCCTAAAAATTTTTGGTATATTTTGGTGAAGAATTGGGAATTTATTACTTGGTTAGAATAGAGACAAAACTCGGCTGTTTGTAATACTGTAATTTTTTAATATGTTTCTTCTTCAATCTTCAGTCAATTTCTTACTCTTCTTCTCACTCTTGTGTATATCAAATAGGAAAAACTGAAGAAACACCTTACAACAATATACAAAAAAAAATGTTCTGACATTTTCCACACATATTCCATATATTCCATTTCTTCAACTTAATTTTTACACCTAAAATTTTTTTTAGTAATTTGAGCAGTTGCTGCTTCATAAATTTACGTTAATATACGTAGCTTTTCAAATTTAATTAAAAACAGAATAATCACCCAAATTGTAATAATCAACTGATAATATTTTTCGACGCTGACTCTATTTATAGCTAAAATTTCATTATTTGAAGTGTATTTCTAAAACACTTGTAAATATATCAAAATGTTACTTTTAATTTTCGTAAAAACACAACTGAACGCCAAAAAAATTGACACAATTGACATTTAAGTTCCAGAGCTTTCTTTTTTTTGCTGTAAAATTTGTTATATAGTTGCACTAATTACTAATTATATCAATTTTTTATTATAGCTGAGCCAATAGCCTCGCACCTGTTTATTTGTTCAACTGTAAGTTTTTATTTTATTAAATCAAAATTGTATTTAATCTATTATTAATATTAAATTTGCTAATTTTGGGATTGCCAACCGACTAAAGAATTTGCAGACGTTTGAGTTGTAGAGTTGTAATTTGTCAAAATCTTAACCAATGACACGTAATAAAGGCACTTATGCCAGTAGACTATGAATTTAGAGTTGTAATTTGTCTAAATTTTAGTCAGCAAAATTTCCTATATTATTTATTCATTGAAGGTACATTTTAATTAACAAATCAAAATAAAGATAAAAGTGTTTTGGATACTATTTTTTTTAAGTAAAACCACGTTTTTTTGCCTCTCTCGCTTCAATTGTGCCTTATTCTTATGTTTCCTCGACCTGCGTCTATTTGTCATTTTAAGTCTAAACTGAAACGCTGCATTTGGCAAAGTTTCTTTTTGATTCATATAATCCGAATACTCCTCAACAGTATCAAAGTCCCATCTTGAAATAGGTCCTTTTTTTCAAATCCATTTTAGAATAATCTACTTTATCATCAGAATCATCAATTGCATTATTCATTTCTTGGAATCCTGGATAACACTCAGCATATGCTTCCGGTTCCTGAGCCAACTTCTTAAAAATCTGTGCTGCTTTATTAACTTTAATTGTTGGTGCGCTATTATCTACTGGTGCTTCTTGTTTATCAAAATATGAGTGTTTGCACGTGACGAAGGTTTACCACTTGGTGTAGGTACGTAGTCACCAATATCCCCATAAATTGGATCATCTCTGGTAGGACGTTTTGCTGGTTCTTTACCCTCTTGTTCTTCGGTTTGTTCATTTTCTCGGCTTTCAGGAAGTCTTCGTTTAGTTTTTTTGTTTTCTTTGCGGTCACCTTAAAGTAAGTAACTTGAAATTTAGGTGAGTTTGTTTATGACTATGTCATTGGTTGAAAGAGTTGTAAGGAGTTCGTAAGAAGGAACGTAGGAGATTGAACGAAGGATAGTGGTAGGAATGTCGGTTTCAGTTTATCTTCTAAATTGATAACATAGGCCATCCGTCCTGGCACAAACATTTCTGATCTTTTAATATGCTTGCTTTTTAATGGAGAAATTGTTTGATAAATCGCTTTCCTCATTTTTGTTTTAAACTTAGGCTCATCTTCATTTTCGTTATGCACTTTTTTTTTGGATTTTTTCTCCGTTTGAGTAGCCACCATTCTAGTTCCTGTTCTTGTTTCTCTTGTTCCTGTTCCTGGATCTCACTTCTTACTTTTTGCAACAATGCATATTTCAAGCTTTTTACTAAATGCGTGTTTTTCATGTCACCTCCTAGAAACTAATAAGAGCATAATAAGTATTCATACTTATTTCAGTTTTTCTTAAATTACTTTTATGAGCTAATTTTAAGTTGAATTAATACCGATAGCATCTTTATTTTTACAGAAAATTAAATTTTTTTATTGATTGTTGTCATGGTGTTGCCATAAATAAGTTTAAAAATTTGTGTTACTTCTGGTTTTATCTCAACGGGTAGCTGATTAGCGAAGCTGGTTCAATAGATTACATTTAATTTATGAATTAAATCCTCCTTAGTCTCCCTCTTTACATAATTGTTAATGTACCTTCTAGAATCATCTGGAAAAACCTATTCTAGAAGCGTGACGTTTTATCGGTTTCTATAAATGATGAATCATTCGAAGCGCTCCGAATTTTTCCGAAACTTCTCTCTCGATGATTCACCGTAACAATATTTTATCTCGTATAGTCTTGTATGTTTTGTGTAGTTATTATAAGATAGTTAACCCAAATATTTACCGCTATTTACTAGAAGAAGACGCTGTAATGATTTTTTTTTTAATATTCAAGTTGGGCTCAAGTTTTATTTAATAAATTTAACAAATGGTAAAATGAAATTAAATTCTCAAAAAGCTAAACTATTAATTTTCTATTCAAATAATGCTCCTTCTTTTTCTGCACAGATTTCAATGCGAGCTCTAAATTCATTAAAACTGCGTCTTATTTCTGAGATTAATAAAATCTGAAAAGTATTTTGTATCAATTTGTACACTGTACACAATTTGTTTTAAACAACCCCACAGATAAAAATCTATTATTTTGAGATTAGGACTTCTCGGTGGCCATAAAATGCTACCATCTCTCCCTATTCAGTTATCATGAAACTTTGTATTGAGCCACTGGCAAAAAGTGCCGGCATAATTAGCAGGGCAGCCAGCCATCGTGCTAGAAAAACATTTCTATTCGGTATTTTAACGGCAATTTATCCAGTTTATCAGCTAAAAAAATTTGCAACATATTCAAATATAAATTACAGTTTAAATTTTGATCAAAAAGATTCAAGCCAATAATGTCATAGTACGAAACCGCATACCACACATTAACTTTTTTTAAATATTTTCTGCGACAAGAAATCCTGAGGTTTGGATTTGTCTCATTCCAGTACTAGCAATGTTGAGATGAAATGACTTTGTTAATTGAAAAGGTTGATTCATTGAAGAACATAATTTGTTTATAAAAATTTTAACCTTTCAAAATTTCGTAGGCCATTTCCAAACAAAAATCCAGACGTTTGGCTTCATCACAATTTTTTAAAGTTTCTTTGTAAATTAAATTTACTTATCCCAGTTTGTATTGCTCTCTTTCTTAATGACAAGCTTCTCTTGCGGAATAAACGGCACGAACTAAAGCAGCATCGTCTTTATTAAACAATTTCTTTGAATTCTTAATGTTTAAAACCGAACCCGTTTAAAAAAATTTGGTCACCAAGTTTCTTGCACCGGAATTTGAAATGGTATCTTCCGAGTATATTTGGTTAAATTTTCTGATAAAAACTTGGTAGCACTTTTCCGCAGTTCCGCAACATTAAAATAGATAAATTCTTTGTTGTAAAGTCAACATTATAGCATAAACACTGTTCAAATTAGCGAAGATTTAAGAGGATTCTTACATTTTGAGCGAAGTCAGAATTTCTCTCTATTCTATTTAATTGGTCTGCATGTTTACTATGTGAGCAAGCTTTTATGCGAAATAGGGTTGCTAGCGGACCTCTCAAGTAACGTACAATAATCACGGCTACAGTTGTTCACAATTTATAGTGGTCTCTTGCGCTGCTAGGCAATAAATTTAAGACTGAATTCGGGTAAAAAATAAATAAACAAGAAATAAAGCACATTTATCAAAATCCTTCTATTTGCAATAATTACATATTTTTAAAGCCAAGGAACAAATGTGGGAAACTAAATTATCACATGCTCCTAATTACTGTTATGTACAATATTACATAAACTTTTATAAACAAAATAAAAAACCGACAAATTAATAATAGCAAAATTTTATTAACCCTTTTAGGTATGTACCTTACATTACAGTCTGCATAGTAAGCAATGATTTTATTATTATTATTTTTATAAAAAAAATTAGATACACAACTTAAACATGTGTGTACCTACAGTCAGGTGCGTAAAGTCCACTTCGGATCATAAAAGACTGCTGAAGTCGCAAACATGAATTATTTTTTCTTATAAATATCAATAAACATTTTCTCAAAAATTTTTACTTTTATGTACCTATTGGGACTTTTACATTTTTATCATAAATGATTTGTTAATTGAGAGAGGTGGCATTCTTTACGCACTGTAGACTATACATAACTTTTCAAAATATGTGGTGATCGTTTATAACCGAAAAATGATACGATGAGGCTAATTTTGATGAATTTACAGTGATGAAAACACAATATAGAAATTGATAGAGCTGATGCCGACTATGCCTTTTTTTATTTGATGCATTTAAGTACTGATAAAAATTATAAACACTTTCAAATATTTAATAAAGTACATATACAAAAACTGAAGAAACTGCTTGTGTAAAAGGAGTTCTTTCGCAAGATATTGAGAAGTAGTACATAATCCTGTACAAATATTTAAGAAAAATAGATTATCTTTAAAAAAAAAATAATCAGACCTACAACAGTAAACAAAATTTTTGAACAATATTAAAATTATACAGGTGTATTACAAATGATGGTCAAAAATTTAGCCAGTGATTGGTCTCTCAGTGATAGGTAAAAATCTTAAAGAATATTTTTTTCTAGGTTCCATTTTTTCGGAATCTCAACCGTTATTAAGATGAAATTATTTAAAAATTTAGTACAAAATACTATACACGCAACTAGTCTATGTGGTATTATAATGGTAACTAGGCAGACCTAACCTATTTGAGAAGTGATCATAAATAAGCCTATCGTGATTTTATGGGAAGGACAAAATTCAAAATCTTTAGCATTTGTCGCAAAAATGTTATAAAAAAAATGATGTTTTTTTTGACGAGATGTATCACTAATTACATTTTTGATTATCATTTTTATCACCCAGTATTAAAATAAAACTGACACATCGTAATTAGAAATTACGATGATTATCGGGTGTTTTGGACGTGCAAAAAAATAAAAAACTTTTAATCTCTTGTAGCCTTTATTACCACTTCTTCAGACATTGGATTATAATTTTAATTTTAGATGTTTATTTGAATATAATTTCATTTTGGGCCGGAAAGTATTAAGTAGTCCCCCATTTTGTTGAAATTCAAAACAAAATGGAGAACCACTTAATACTTTCCGGTCAAACATGAAATCATATTCAAATAAACATCTAACATTAAAATTATAATCCAAAGTCTGAAGAAGTGGTAATAAAGGCCGCGAAACGTAACCAAGAAATTAAAGGTTTTTTATTTTTTTGCACGTCCAAAACACCCGATAATCATCGAATACGTAATACAAAATAATGGACAATAACAATAATAATCAGTAATTAAAAATATCAAAAAGAAAATATTTTAGGTAAAGAAAAAACATGTATGTAATTAAAAAAATATTTTTATTAACATTTAAAGTCAAAAAATGGTTTTTCTCCAAAGTTTTTTGCTTATAAAATTAAAACTAAAGCCTTATACACATTTTGTGTAATGTAACATGTAGGTAATTTAAAAAATATATATAGTGTTTTATTTAAGAATCAAAAGCTATAGTCATTTCCAGTAAAACCAGTGCGTTACTATTTAGCAAAAATATTATTAAAAAATGAATAAGTCTAATTTCGTTTACATCCTTTATACTACGGTTCTATTTAAAGTCGTCAATGCCATGAAAAAATTTATCTGGTTTTCTAAAAATTTGTGGTATCACTAAGTACACATTACCATTATATAGCACCTTTATTATAACAATTATGCCCTAATTACATGACATTTTTGATCATACCACAAATTAGTATTGACAACCAAAATTTTTAGTTAATAGTTTTTTGCTTTTACGGACGTCCGACAGTCCCAATTTTCTTTTTTCACTCATTTTGTCACGAAAAGTACAAAATACAACTAAACGTTGAGTAGACGAATTAGCCAATTTCTTTATATTAAAATTTCTTGGAAAGCATAAGTACTTACAGGAACTACAAAGGGAGCGTGCCGATACCTAGCTGTGAATGTGAAGAGAGACGACGAGAGAGGATAGAGAGTTCGATAATTTTAATTCTTATCCATTTTACAGGAAAATTTCCTCAAAAAAGTACAGCGCCGCTAATTAACTGACGAACCTCAAATTTTAATAGTATATAGAAAACATCTTGAATTTATTGCCTTGAATATTTTTTTGGGAAAATAAATGATTATCTAAGCAAAATATCGTTACAAAGATGACATTTCATTTTTCTGAATTTCTCAATTTTTTTAAGAGAAATCTAATAATTTTTCAAGGGTTTTTTGGTTCAAGACATCTAAGTCATAATGAGTTGTGTTATATATATTTTTTTCGTAGAAAAATATCGAATAGGTAAGTCACAGTTTTTTGACGAAAATCCCACAAATTCCCATTAGTTGATGGCTGTGTAAGAATCCCCTTAATTTGCAGTTCTACTGACTTATTAGATTTGTCATCTGCTGTCAGTGATATTTTTCAATAAAATCTGCCTACTAGAGTTACTTCTAAAAATTACGAAAAAAAATACAAAGTCATAATTTTGAAGAAAAATGATATTATCACGAGAACCGTTCGAGTGAAATAAAAAAGTGATTTGTGTTTTAGAAGTTTGATAACAAGCTGGGCAAATCAACAAAAGTTAAATTTTCTGAAAAGTTAAAAATAAATTTTTTTTCCCTCTTTTAAAATTGATCTGGTGACATACTGTATATTACAGTATTATATGATCTATGATATCGATATTTTCTCTAATATATCAAAACAGCCTCTTCGTTTTTATTGATCCGTACATTTCTTAAAATACCACCCATTTCTTTTCTATTCGCTAACACTTGGCCTGTTTCAATTGTTCATGCGATAGCACGGAGGATTAGTTGATGATCAGGATGATTTCTGTTTGGAAAAAGTTGAGCATAAACATAAACCCTTACTGCCTCTCTAACATTTCGTCCACATTCTCCGTAAATTAAAAACATTTCCATATAATCTGCGGTAGAAAACATGGTGCAAGAGGATGATGAAGCACAACAGAGTACTGACGCTAATTATATGTAATTTTGACACTAACGTTTATCAAAATAAATTTTTAGTTGGCGGTTTATCAACAATGCTATAAAATATGCAACCTAGAACAACAATTATAAGAAATAGACCTGGATGGCCTACAACGTTTTAATTGCTTGAATTATGTTTTTTTTTCTTGAATTTTGTGAAAGCTACAAATTTGGTGTTTTGCGATAACTTATTTGTGCAACATGACTAATTTTTGTTTTTTCTTGGGTCACAAGTTTTGGAACATCTTGCATATAGCTTCTTCTTCTTTTTCTACTTCTGCACTTTAAGGATTAGGCTTGCAGCCTGTTTCGTCTTCATGTTTGTCATTTTTTTCTGGGCCTACCTAGGTTTCTTTTTTCTCTTGGTCTATAACGTACTACTTGTTTTACCATCCTATCATATCGTTCATTCGTTCAATATGTTGTTTCCATTCTATTGTGTTTTGATGTATTTTATCATTCATTGAGAATATGTTCAATTCAGTTCTTATTTCTTCATTTCTTATTTGGTCTCTTATTGTGCAACCTTTTGTTCTTCTTAAAAATTTTATTTCAGCAGCTTGTATGCGTTTTTTGTCTTGTTTTCGCAAAACCCAAGTTTTACTTCCGTAGGTTAATACCGGTGCTGCTATTACTTTATATAATTTCATTTTTGTTTCTTTGCTTGTTTTATTTTGCAATGTCTTTTGTATTGTGCCAAATATCATTTGGTAGTTACGTATTTTGTTTGTAATGTCTTTTTCATAATCGCAGCTTATGTCGCAACCTAGAAAATTAGAATGTGACATCTGTTCTATAGACACTTTGTTTAATATTATCTTGGAAAGTGCTTCCCTATAAAAGCCATAACTTTCGTCTTTTTCTGATATTTTTAGGTTGTAATTCTTACATATTTGATTTAGGCGGTAAATTGCGTTTTGTAGCTCATCCTCTGTTCTTTGTAAAAGTATTAAACAGTATTGTGTTTATATAATTATTAGCAGATGCCAGTCTTATTCCAGGACTAGTTTGTTGTTTCCATTGTCGATATACAGTGTGAACCATTTGTATGGAATAATTTCGATAAAAATTCAGGGATTTGTTTTTCAGGAAAACGCTTGAACATGTTTCCTGTTATTTTTTAACGCGCATTTTTTGACAAAAAAATAGTTATACAGGATGTCCCAAAATCAAAATACGATCCCCAACTTTGAAATTTCAATTGAGATCTCTAATTTTTTTAGCATATCTGAATTCTACGTATAAATCCTTGAATTTTTATCAAATTTATTTATTTCAAATAAATCACGCTTTGTGATGTGAGTCAAAGTGTTGTAAGTCTATTACGAAATGGATACCTGAGGACAGGATCTGTTCGGTAAAAACCCAGAAGAGAAAGACCTCGGTCTACAACCCAAAATCAAGGCCGTTATATACGCGTAGTGGTAAAAAGAAACACAGCAATTTATGCATCTGCTGCAAGAAATGCTCTTTATGCTGCAAATGGACCAAGGTTAAGCGTCCAAACAATTCGAAATCGCTTTCGTGAATTTTGGTTGAGAAGTCGTTCATCATATTGAGGTCCTGGATTATTACACCAAGGCATGCGGCGCGTGAGAGGTGGTCCACCCAATATCAAACTTGGGATCTCAAATGGAACTTGATCTTGCTTACTGACGAATCTAAATTTGGCCTCAGAAGTGACAGTAGACGGATGATTCAAGTATGGAAAATAGTTGGTGAGCGGTTTCAGCAACAATTTATCCGAGGAACAATAGAGCATGTATGGGACCTTCTTGGAAGAGCATGGAAGAGCATTCCATTCGCATAGATCTCAACCCGAAAACGTGCGAGAGCTTGCGCAACTTTTACCCATTCTGTGGTTGCAAATTCTATAGGAACAAATTGATACTGTCATTAGGTGTATGTTTTGTAGAATTCTGGAGGTTTTACGTAGAGGCCAAAATACTCGCTATTAACACTAAAAATATTTTTTTTCTTTCATGCACCTGTGACGGTTGTTTCCGTGCGGGGGTTCTGGGTGACGAAGAGAGAAAGAAAATCGGTTTCGATGGGGTTTATTTAATTAATTTAAATTTATTTATAAATAAATAACTATGTACAAATAAAAAAAATAAAATAATAATTCTTAAACTAAAACGAATCTTCTAATAATTTATACACGGCCTCGTCTTCGGCGGTCTCTCGTCCTCGCCTCCACGTCCTCGGCGTCTGGTACTCCACGTGTCGGCTTCGGCGGCTCGCACTTGTAGTGGAGGGGAGGTAGGATTACCCACAGGTTTATTCGCTGTGGGTAGCGGTTTCAGGTAGGAGGATATACGCACGGGTTGATGCACCGTGGGTAGCGGTATCGAAGAGGAGAATCCCTGAGTTAATGCACCAGGGAAACGGGGTCTGAAGGTAGCTACTTACAGGGTTGATGCTCCCATAAGTATGAAATATTGCGACGGCTCGAAATATACGTGGTGGGAGTAGAGGTTGCATGGCGTATACGAATGACGTCGCGGTCACGCGGTCCGATATAAGCCACTCGGCGTTATCTTGCTTTGTTTACTAAATTATTACGCTTCGTTACACACCAAAAATTTATTTTTTTATTTATGAACATAATTTTTAATTTATTTTTATAAAAACGTCAAATTAACGTCAAACTTAGTGAATAAAATATTTTGTTGTGTTATTTATTAATTTTTTTTCAATTTGATACAAATTTTCTTAATATTCTTAACTTTTTGTGTACAGTAGAGTATAAGTCACATAAAATACATAATCAGTAATATAAAAAAATATTTATAGCTTCTAAGGAAATAAAGCAAACTACATTCAAGTACAAGCTATTGGTATTTTAGTATCGAGTATGTCTTTCTAGTGTTAGTATTTTGTCCTGAAACTAACGGAGTATCCTGTATGTTAGATGTTGTATTGGTTTTTAGGGTACTAGTTCCCATTTTTTCTGTAAGACATTTTCCAATTTCTGGAAATTTTGAGATACTTTCCGTTGTTGCAGATGTCTCCCAAACACATCCTAAAGATATTCAATAGGATGTTGATCTGAGTTGCTGGCTGGCCAGTTTATTCGTCAATCTTCAGTCTGGATATAAATCCTATCCAATAATTTTGATATGCCCCAGGGAGACATTTGCGGCAACGGAAAGTACCTTTAACTTTCGAGAGTCAAGAAATTGTCTTACAGAAAAAATGGAAACAAATATATACCTCAAAAACCAGTACGTCATCTAATAACCAAGATGACGCGTCACTTACAAAACGAAATATGAACACGAAAAAGACATATTTGATACTAAAATACCAATATCTTGTATTTCAATATAAATTGTTTAATTATTTTAATTAGTTTAATATGACTGCAAAGACAAAGTACTATTTACTTTATGTGTTATGTGACTGAATATACTATATTTAAGTTAAAAAAAATTGCTACAACTATTGTGTAATTTTAAGTAATTCCTAATTTGTTTTGAGCAGTATGTAAGTAATAAATTATTACTGTAACACCAATATTAAACAGCATTTTTGTAATATTTTGAGATTATTTACTTGCTTAATTAATTAACATTTGAAATTATGTAGAATTATCGTTAATAAAGATCACAAATATAGTGATCCAAGAATAGAACCGTAAGGAATGTTAGATGTTTGATTAGATTTACTATAGATTTGTACCCTTTATATTGCTTGTATTTATTGTAATTTAATTGATAAAAGTTTAAGGTGTGTACAAGTATAAGACAGTAAAAGAAATGTTTTAAAATTAGGTAAGAAGCAGTGAATTTAATTTAAATTACGAGTACGTTAGTTGTTACTTTGTGTGGTAATTACCAATTTTCTCTTATTTAATTGACTAAACGCTAAATTGTTTCGAAACATTTCAATGGTAATATTAGCCAGAGAATGGTCATTGTAAGTTCATATATATTTTGTATTATGTTGGTATTCCAGTCAGCTAAAAATAATCTTTGTTTGAATTGTTTGCTTAGTGTAATATCAATTTGTTAAATATAATTTGAGTGCTTTCATTTGTTTTGTGCAATTAGAGCATAGGTCCAGTACCAAAGATAAGGAAAGGGAGAGAAAGAGAAAAACTTTGCAAGCAGATAAAGTTCGACATCATGAAGCGAAAATTGCGTAATTTACGAAAACGTATAATGACTTTCACAACATGAAGTCGTTAATCAAAGTAGACTGGTTAAAGGACAAAAGTTGCTTCTTCTATCGGAGCTTTTTGGATTACTGCGGCCTAAATAACTAAAACGGATAACGTGAAGAGATAATTTCCAAGTATCTGGCTGGAAGTGCGCGTAAACTTCTTCAGCTACTCAAAGATTTATATCTCGAACAAGTTTTGACAGAAAATTAATCATTATCATTATAAGTACCTCGGATACGTGTCTACTTTTACACTTCACTTGCAGTCAAGCTGTATTAACGTCCGTCGAAGAAAATAAAACCGGAGACGGCACTTAGTTATTTATCAAATTTATAAACGCCGCAACGGCAAAATTACTACCCGCCTTCTTGATGACGAAAGTTATATTGGTCGTTTTGCAACTCTATAACATATCATCTTCTAACTATATATAACACATCGACAAAATTGACTATTAGAGTGACATTTGGCCAATTTCCTTCCTTATCGTAATTTAAAACAGTTATGTTGTGTTCAATTGATAAAGCACGTTGTCATGGAAATGAGTTGCAGCTCCAACACACCATCCAAGCACGAAACACTTAGTTGAACGTTTTGTTTTCTTTGGTTCGTCTTCGAAATCTGTCGAGCTTTAATTGCATTAATGTATGCAAATGATTTTCATGGCAAGATAGATGTAAACAGCGGCGTTAGTGAGCCACGAAATGAGACAAGACATCGAAGCAGTTATTGGTGGTGCTCAAGGCTCGCTTTTATTGCTGTCACAACGAAGCTCAGACGGAATTACCCAAGCAAGAGATGCCATCATTACCGTCGAACCAATCGAAACTGTTTCGCCAACAAACTTTACTTTTACTCATTTGTTTAAAAAACAACCCAAATTAAAAACACTTTGCCAAATTGAAAAACTTTTATTACAAAATTAAAACGACGTGCTCGAAATGAAAAATATCTACATTAAAGCGATCTCTACTCCCTAAAAGTAACTCACTCATTAAATTAGGTACCTTTATTCAGTTTTGCTTTTTTATGAAACAGGTACAGGATGTTGCAAAATAAAGCTCGGAGTTTCAATGACATACATTATACAGGCTATTCTATATCTATAAGTATGTATTTACGCGCACATTTTAAATCGTCTACTTTTTTATGACAAAGCATATTGCTACTTACCTATATGTGCAATGGTAAAATGTACACTGTTGAACAATTCTAATGTCATAAACTAGCGCCTCGCGGATCATCAACACGATACAAGATTTTGGCAACAACGCCAGTCGGTATTTATCTGTGAGAGGGTGTTGTTGGTTTTTTTTTCAGATAGTTTTAGATTAAAATAAAAAGCATTTATTTTTATTAAAATAAAACATTGGTAAATTATACAATCGGTATTAAATTTTAATTAAACTAAAAATTATCGAACAAATAATTTTATCTGAAATGCTATTGCACCGCGTTATACCTTATATGTACAGTGTGTGACATTAAAAACTTCTACTTCTAGTAACTTTTAAACAAATGAAGATAAAAAAATAAAGAAAAAACCGTTTCCACAGTATTAAAGGGGAAGTAGAATAAGTATGTTATTTAGTCTGTAAGTGTAAAAGTATTAGCACCCTAACCCCAAACCCTACAAACTTTAATAGGACTATATTATTTGTCATACATCAAATAAAATGTAAGGATCGGTAGAATGTGACAAACAATACCGCATCAAAATTTTTTTTAGAGATAATTTTCTGACTGTTTTACCGCACAATAATTAACTCTCTAACACGGAAAAGATATTTGGATTTGCCAGATAATATCATAAATACTCTCATCGTATATGGAAGTAAAACAAACCTCGATAAAATATTCTTTCAGTAGGATGGCGCACTACCTCATGATTTTAAACCTGTAAGAAGCTATTTAAACAACAGGTACCCAAACAAATAGATAGGTTGGAGAAGTAGCATCAAATGGCCGGCCAGATCGCCAGATTTGAAACAGTTAATTTAAGTTAAAAAATATTACAGCAAAACATCCGTTTATTAATTATTTTACTTCGTACCTCTGTTAATAATGAAAATTTTTGTTAAATTTTTCGTGACGCTTGTCTCGGTCCTTACATTTCATTTGAAGTATCACAAATGATATAGTCCTATTAAAGTTTGTAGCGGTTGAGGTTAGGGTACTAATACTTTAACACTTACAGACCAAATAACATACTCATCCTACTTTCCCCTTGATACTGTCGAAAAGATTTTTTCTTTATTTTTTTTGTTTTGATTTGTTTAAAAGTTATTAGAGGTAAAAGTTTTTAATGTTACACCCTGTATGTATATTCTTATCGGTCAGGTTGTCTTATCGTTTGCACAAAATTTTTTTGGAACTGAATCTATGTTACGACTTCAACAAATTAAAAGAATGAATTTGGATAATAAAAATAAAAGTTGAAAATTAATCGTCAATAGCAGTAGATGAGTAGACGCTCTATCTGAAGACAATCTGAAGAAACCAACACCCTCCGACAGATAAATACCGACTGGTGTTGTTGCCAAAACCTAATCCAATTCATTTGCAAAATTTTAATAAAACATCCTTGTTAAAATATTGTGAATCCATTAAGAAGACTTTTGGCAATACTATTTGTAGTCGATAATTTTGAAAGATATTGATTTTTAGGAATATATCTAATACAATGCAATGCAAAATTATGGAACAACTCAAAAAAGTTTTTTTAGGATTGTGTAAAATAAAGACTACCTGAGAGGACACGGATTTGCAAAGTCAATAAAACCATCTTATATAACCAGGCATTCCAATGCAAGACAACAAACTCTATAAATCGTCATGTCTTCTAGAGATATTTCTCTCATCATTTAACACTGTTGAAGTTGATTTAAAATTGTCATTTTGATTATAATTAGTAAAAAAGTGTTTTTTTGCAGTGGAAGGGCGCATGCCAGAATTTGTTTGATTCAATAGACAGCTTAGCTTATAATACTTGACATCAAATTTTAACGTCAGTTGTTGTATTAAATGCATCGATTTATATTTTAAACTAAATTATTTGATGAAAACCATATTTTAACTTAAGATTTTGTTCGGGACTTTGTTTCCAGATTTTGTATTAAATATTTGTAGCTTTGTCATTTAGTTTAAGGACAGAGTACCCATAAGGTAAATTTTTAATAGTGTGCAACTTACATACATGGTGGCGCTGTTTTGTTAAACTTTACACTGTTAAATATCATGCTAAAACGGCCTTGTTGAGTCTTCTCAAAAAAGCATATTTGGTGAAATGGAAAAGCCAATTTACTGGGATAACAGTAGATGTCCATAGTACTTACGGCATTTAAGAATTCCTACTACTATGTTTATTGGTTAATTTTTTTGAAGTAAGGGATGAGGTAATAATATGTGTTCAATAATTGTTCTGATCAGATCGCCTATGTGTGGCAATTGTAACAAAAAACGTATACAATTATCATGATTTGCAATGTGATTTTTATCAAAAACTTCTAAATGCAAAAATAAGACAACATTTAGACAGTTGAGAACAAACCATATAAACTTATTATGTCAACCTACGTTCAAGATAAAAGTACAGCAAACCACGATCAGAACAATTATTGAACACATTTTATTAATTTTATGTTTTACCACCAGGTGATTAAGCTACTACATTTTCCGTAGGTTTTGCTGAGTTTTCTGAACACAGGTTATTTGTTGTAGTGGAGCACATGTTAGCTTTTGCAAAATTTAATAAAATTTTTAATAAACAGTTATAACGTGTTTTCCCTCACATTTAAATGTAAAATGTTTTAAAATTGTAAATAGTTTGTGTAAATACTGTTGAATGTTGTGTAACTTGTTTTTTAAAAGCATATTTGACCTTTGTTTGCGGATTCGGTTAAGAAAGGTTTTATCCGCTTCTTCTTGCAGCAAAAACCAATTTTTCATACAATTCCATAACAGAATGTTCCGTGTACTCACTGTTATTTATGTGTTTTTAGTGTGCCTATTAAATTTTATAATTGTTTTGTTTTTGGTATAATGTACATTTTTGTTTTGTTTGTATTATTGATTACATTTATTTTATTTATTTTACATTTTATAAACGATTTACTGCAAAAAACAAACAAATGTTTCTTTCCTCATGGTAGTTTTATTGTACTCTTTTAATTTAAACGCTCATATAGTCACATTTCAACGAACATTGGCGTCATTTTGTCAAACACAACGTAATTTTTTTTTTTCACCAGATGACGATTACAATTTTCGGCCATTTTGCTTGAATTTGAATTTAGTGCGTAATTTTGGGTTGTAAGGGTGAGCGGTAAGTGTGGTCATTTTGGGTCACTACAACATGCTCTCACTATCTTTGTCAGTCTTGTCCAAAATGTCCACACTTGCAAAGCAAATCTTTTATTACACTTGACTGTATAGAAGATCAATGACAAATGACTAATGTTGATAGGAACGAAATAAAACAATATTGAGGAAAAATATTCCTGAAGAAGAATGAATCATATTCGAGACATTGCCCGAAGATTGAGTATTTTGTCATTTATTGTCTAAAACACTAAAGAATTTCCTACTATCTAATTCAGAAAAAAATAACCGCCAACACACAAAAAAAATAACAATGTTGTTAGGTTTAAACAGAATTGATAGTGATTATCTGTTTAGTATGTTCGCAAATTCTTCAAACTATTGTTGTACTAAATAATACACCGAGAACACTTCAATAGCCAGGCTACTGTATAAATGTCACATTTTACCCTTCGATAAAATGTTTTTCGATTTTTGTAAATACTATTTTATTAAAACAATACAGTACCTTCAGAAGTGACCAATTTGCTTATAAAATTTATGCACACAATAATTGCTATTATTAAATGCAAACGTTCCTAAACAACTCAACTATCTTTTGCTTTTATCAGTAGCGTATCTTAAAAAAAATGTTATACAGAAATTTTTTATGCCAATTTGTATTTTTATTTAGTCACGTGGCTTGTGGTTATTTTTAAATTATTTTGGTGAATCACGTCCATTCTTTTTACATTCGAAATTTGTTACGGGGAAGTGGACAAGGCAGAAAAAAAAACTATATTATAAGGCCAACGTTTCGAATCCTTTATTGATTCTTTTTCAAGGCTTATAATAAATGTCAAATTTGTTTGACATGGTACCAACTTGTCTCGGCCAGTGGTCTCGGAAGAATGAATCCGGCGACCACTGGCCGAGACAAGTTGGTACCATGTCAAACAAATTTGACATTTATTATAAGCCTTGAAAAAGAATCAATAAAGGATTCGAAACGTTAGCCTTATAATATAGTTTTTTTTTTCTGCCTTGTCCACTTCCCCGTAACAAATTTCGAATGTTATTTTTAAAGACACTGTACTAAAAATATTTTTTGATTTTATATAAAAATTCTTTTATGTTTAAATATTAAAATTAATGTAGAGAGTGCTTTTGTGTCTATCGACGGTCGTGTTTAACAACTAATCGTCAGGTTGGTCACGTGTCGTCGCGACGCTAAAGCCACTGTCGAAGCTACTCTTGAATTATGCATTCAAGATGTGAACAATTTTACACCAGCGTACACTTTGGACAACCGCTAAGGTTTGAAAATGATGAATGCAAAGTTCCGCTTCTATTGTCTCCCTTTGCTTCAATAATTTTCCTGTCTTTAAGTTTAAAATAGATGAATATAATGTGGCAACAAGTTTGCTGAAAATGTTATTTTAAAAAACACAAAGTTTATGTTTTTAGAATTACAGTTTGCCGAAGCAGATGTTGCAATCAATAAGCGTTGAAAGTTCTCTAGAGAGTACGGAAAAGTTAAGAGAAGTGTCGTTAATATTCTTATGGTCCATTAGGTTTATGATATTAAGAATTAGTTTGTGTTATGAAGTCAAATAGAGATCGTAATTTTTAATTGGTGTTATGAAAGCTCCTAATGAAAGTAATTTAAGACGATCATTTTAGTCTCAAAATACCAGCCATTTTTAAAGTATTAGCAGGCACAAACTTGGGGGCGCCAAAGGAAGAAGATATTTACTTTAATGTACTGGCGTCAACTTATCAAAGACTGACTTAGAGCCAATTAATTAAGATAAATATTTACGAAAGATTTACGATAATTTTGCGTGGAAATACTCCATAAATAAGGTCAACAAAAAAGTTTTACTCACTTTAATTTGATGACATTTAAAAGTCTTTCACGCTCTAAATAAAGTCATTTCTCATTACGCAACTTTCTTAATTAAGACAAAAACAATAAATTGAACAGTCGTAAAAGAATATGACATAATCAGGACACCCCAATCCTTGCTCTTAATGTTAAAACGAAAGAATCCATAGCTTCCGTTTTGACTGTTCTCCAGAATTCCAGCAACCCCAACTTCTTCCGTTTCCGTCGTGAAACTTTCACAGAACTGTCACCCGCAGAGCTTCCCTACGCTACGTTTCGTATTTCAAATCCACAAGCCAGTGCAGACATCTGCCGAAGCTAACCATAATTAAACTTACAA
Organism: Tribolium confusum; assembly: GCA_029207805.1. Taxonomy (NCBI): domain Eukaryota; kingdom Metazoa; phylum Arthropoda; class Insecta; order Coleoptera; family Tenebrionidae; genus Tribolium; species Tribolium confusum. The sequence goes on along the minus strand of JALGAY010000001.1, from coordinate 37,255,362 downwards.
CTGTTACTCGCCATGACGGGGGTGGAATTTTTATTAGCAACAGCAAAATACTTGCCAAACCATAAAGATTTTATTAAATTATTTAATTTTAAAATTTGATAAATATTTTTAAGTCATTATGTGTTATTTTACGTATGCTTGTTAGGCGCTTCCACCATTTTTACCACACGTAAAATTCCGAGAAAAAAATGTTTTATCTTCTAGCAGTCCAGAATCACCTCTTTATGTATCTTTATAGAAACTATCAAAGTAACTTTTTTATTATCGAGTTGCAAGACTTGCCTTAGAAGTTGAAATGTTCACAGGGCGGCTTGACAGAGTCAAATATAAGAACATTCAAAGAGTGTGAGAAAAGAACAGGGAATGTCCTTTACGCATAGGTCGGAAAAAATCAAATTTTAAAATTTAAGTTGTTGTTTTGAACTCAACACATGACAGATTTTTAAGCGGCAATATATACTCAGTGACACTAGAAATATTACACCCAGAACAAATAATTTTTTGAACGTAATTTTTTTGATAATGTGATAGACTTAAATCCCGAATAAAAGAATAAAATTTGTAAAAATTTTTAGAACATTAACTTGTAAAGAAATTAATAATGGGTTTGAGATGGTCGATGTCTGCTTGTGGCACCTTGTTCCAAGCAGCTTGAACCTTATGGATTAACTATGCCAGAGACTGTAGAGGACAGTGCAAAGCGAACAGTTTTCTCGCCATCATACTCTACACATCCTATGCTCGATAAAATTTAAATTCGTTGAATGTGGTGGTCACGGAAAAACATTAACACCAACTTTTTAGGGAAATTTTATAGTTTAATAAACAATATGCAAACGTGCGTTGTCTTGCTAAAAAAAGACATATTTACTGCTGCCTAGATAAAGCAGTAAAGTGGTTCGTAGAACATCATCAAGATAACGCACAGTCGTCATACTGCCACAAATAAACACAAGAAGTAATCAGCTTTCATAGACAATAGCTTCACAAATCATTACACCAACAGTTCTGTGCACATGACTTTCAATAGCAAATCTAATATTACATCGCTTTCCATGACGGGGTCTTACCCTCCGACGGCCATGGTGCACGCCTAGGCAAAATCGCAATTTGTCGCTGAATATACGCTATTTTTCCTCCCAAACCTGCTGTTTTCTGTACCAGTCCAAACGTACGACGGTGTTCCGCAATTAAAGAAAACACTAACCGCAGACGATAAGAAAAAAGTCCAGAAGCTTGAGTGTGGCGATATAACGTTTGCATACTAACAAGTAGACTTTTTTCTCTAAATCATTAGTCACCAAGTTGTCGCGTAGTAGCAAAGTGGTTTCGAAGAGCTAGTTGTCTGAAGCGCTTGTGTTGACACTCTGGCGTACCAACTCAGTTGACCTGTTAATCTGATTCGTGCTCTTCTACTTTTTTCTGTCTACAATCAAAACACACGCATTACCGTCATTGCAGTTGACTCAACACAGCGAGCAATTTTGCGATAGAACAAACTAACTTCTCGAAAAACCAAAATTCTACCTTTGTCGAAATTACTAAGATGGTAATATTGTTGATGCTCTCAGACTGCTTTTTCTTCAACATATTAACAATTCGTCTGCAGTGTAGAGAAAAGACATGATTGAAAACATTTCAATAAAATCATCATACGTTTGATGCTTAGAATACTTCAATGACCATTTTGAAGTTTTGTACAGCTTTAAAAGTAATAAACCGTTACAATAGACGTCAGTTGTACAACGTGTTCAACAAGTACTGATTGGGTTGGCAGCATTGAAATGTCACTTAAAATCCTGACCAAACTTCAAATTTGACATTTCAAGAAGTTGATTAAAAAATTGTCATTTGTTGTTGCTAAGGTTTTGTTTACATGGTTTTTAAATTAAATCATGACAGTTTTATAGTATTAACGTACTTTAAAAGTGGAGTCTACAATAAACTTAATTATTGGCAATATTTCTAATTTTACATTTAGTATATCTAATTTTAACAAATTTGCCTCAAAATGGTAGATTTTGTCATGTTTAAGCAACACTGCATAAGGGCGGTGAAACGTTTTTAAATACAGGTGATGTTGCTAAAACAAAATTTGATCCACTTTTCTCTATTACTAAAGATGTTGTAGAAATCTGTGAAAAAGCTATTATTGTAAACAGGTTTTTTTTCTAACTCGAAATACACTATTTACTGCATTTAATACACTAAAACAAGAAGCTAAGTTTTGAATTAAAAATAACGGTGCACACTTTGAACCATTCCTTTAAATTACGTTTTTGTTGTTCTATTTGATTTATTTTCTATTATATTATTTGATAAAATTATTATTGTTGTTTAAAATAAATTATAATAAAATTAAAATAAATAATCAAGATAGTCTTAACAAATCGACAACTTACAAAAACAAAATTTTTAGTACGTAACTTTATTGCCTACTCAATCAGGTATTTGTTGATTACGGTGTAAAACCTATATTCAGAATAAAAAATAAGTGCAACTGCAAATTGACAAATGTCAGAACGTTTTTATAAACAATTTTTGACTAAGCCATTGATTTAAATTACATATCGAATTTTATTTAGTGTTGTCATCAGTAAATACCAAAACCTGCAAATTCACTAACGAGAACGTAACAGTTCTAAATAGCCACCCGATATTACAATAAATTAATAACAAAAGACTGTCAAATTGACAATTTTGTGTTTACATACATTTCTGCTAAGAATAATAGATTAAACAAATTACACCAAGCACTTTTTTTGCTTACTACGTGCGTTTCGGTAACGATGTCATCATTCTCAAATAAAACATAAGACTGAATATATTTGTTTGTGGCAGCTGACAATTTTTGACTTACATTTCTTGTATATTAGTTGATTACACACTAGCTTAAAAAGAAACTAATAATTAATTTAGAGAATTTTTTTTACTTTCACACTTTAACTAACGAGAAAAGATAGAAGCTAGAGATGCGCCCGTTGGCGCAGTTCAGATCCAATAAGAAATTTTTCCGGAAACAATTACAAACGTTTTTATATTTATTTTTAATCGTGAATAAAATTAATATAAAAAAAATAACAAATAAAATGTATTAATTGGGTTTATAATTTCACCATACTTCTAAACTTTTTTATAAACATATTTATTTCGGTTTTACATAGTAATGCTTATAATACATCAAGATAAACGCCCAACATTTATACCCATTATTTAAGGCTAACTTGATGCAAAATTTGCATTTTCAGATCTCCATACTTTTGTAAGAAAAAGTCACCGAATTTTTTAGCAATTTGTCTCTTACTTCTGGTAATATTTTTACAAGCCTCAAAACTTAGAATGCTTTAATTTTGAAATAATCTGTATAAAAGTTGTTATTTTATTTAATTTATAAAACTTTTGCTAAAATCTGATTTAGAAAAAAATCTTTTACATCAATTGCATGATTTTATACTAAGAATTAATCTTTCTCACAGTGCTAAATTTTCAAAAAAATTTATTAATAAAGTAACAAAAACTGTAGAAATTCTTTGATATTTTTTTACACTACATATTTATTATTAGCTATTTTATTACACATTTTTTGCGCTTATTTCAATTTGAGTAAATTTTTTTTAGAGCAGATATTTCCAATCTTTACTAATATGTGAAGTCAGACCATAAATTTATGATATTGTAACGTATGTGCAAATTTGGGTTTTTAGATTCAAAAAGTTGAATTAATAACAAACAATATTTTTTCTACTATGTACACCTATAGATACAATTATACGACATTAAATAAAAAACTTGATATTCACACTACAATTGACGTCGCTTTAATTATATCGCTCACTTTATTCGCTTGTCTGGCTTTCCTAACTGACTGATCAACTCCCGGTAAGTCTTCCTCCTCATACAGCCTGATTCAGATAAAGTAATGAGCCCGATGTTTTGGCGATGCAACCAAAAAACAAATTTCATTTAAGTCTTGATCTACTTTTAATTACGATTTGCATTTGAAATTAAGTTATCTTATGTTACTTTGACAGTGCTTTGATATTAGTTTAAAATGTTGTCGTATACTTGTTTATTTTTGCAAATTATGATTTAGAATAGATCTGTTTCTGTACCTTTAATGCTTCATTCTTTTATACATTTTGTATTGGAGTTTCAGTACATCAAAATAAGTTTTTTATTTTTATCACTGGCACAAATAACCGTTTTCTGTGGTAATGTCAGGGTTAAGCAAATAATAACTTGGATTTAATTTGAAAACCTTAATTTAAAGTAGATCAAAGACGTAAATAAAATTTGTTTTTTGGGTTGCATCGCCAGATCATCAAGCTTATTATTTTATCTGAATCAAGCTGTATATTTAAACGTCTCTGCCAGAATGTGCCGGATGTTTCGTGACCTTTCTAGTTTTAATAGAAAGCAATAACTCATATTTTTCGATTGGTCCTTGAGCAGGTCGTAATGATTTTATAAAATTTCACGCCTCGAGGCCCATCCGGTGTATTTTCTAGAGTTATTTACTCAAAATTTCATTTTTTTATTGTTGTTTTGAATTGCTTGTAACAATATCAACTCGTAATTTTAGTTTTTGTTTTTGACAGAATAGATGGCTATTTGAGGTTGTCTGGTTTACTCTCATTTGAGTTCCTGTTAAAAAATCAAATAAGAAAGCCACATAATTATAACAATGTGGTACCAGCTTTATTATGGTTTTACTAAAGAGTTTTGTAATCATTGGCATAACCTTATTACCAGACATCATCTTCACAATGTTTAGTGACATGCAGGTGCCTTTTTAGTAAGCAATGTACGTGTCTACCAGCAACTAGATCTCTTCTGATAAAAGTCATCAGGTTTTAGCTATGTGTTTTTAGCTTGTTTAATAAAAAGATTGAACTGTTGCATGTTTTTATAAATTTGCTGATTTTTGTTGATTTTTCGTAATAACTTAAATAATACTTAGAGCTAATTTGAGTTAATAAAGTCAATTGATTTTTATACCTGCTGCTTTCTTCGGAATACTTTTAAATTTTAGCTGTGTAAAATTGGATTTTTTGTAAAATAAAAATTTAATTTTACATTATTTTTTCATAATTTTGTTCTTAAATTTCGACGGCAGCATTTCAAAGCAATTTGTTTTTTATGATATATCCTTGCCCGGCGCCTCCACCATTTTAACACAAATGGTTTTTTTTAGCTTAAAAATTTTAAATTATTATTAAACACATAAATTAAATTTGTGTAAAGTAAAAATAACTTTAAGTTAAAAATATTTAAATTATAAATTGCTTTATAATCATTTTTTAATTAGATCAAATAACAAATATTTACAATTAATTACATATTTTGCTCAATTAAATATTTGATATTAGAATAATTTTTGATTGTAAATACTGATAAAATATATTAAAAATAAAATAAAAAAAATGTAAACGTTGCAATAAAATAGAAAAATTTATTACATTTTACATCGATTTAGTTTTGTTTTTTTCTTATTTGGCAATTTGTAACTTGTTCTGCTACGAAAACGGTTTAATAGAGTCGGTTATGGATCTGCAAGACAAGCAGAAACCGTCTGCCTTCACGTGCTTTGACCGCAAAGGTCCGTGCATAGCGCCGTTTCTAGTCCCTTGCTGCTACGAATCCAATTTGCGGCAAATCAAAAGCTGCCCGTCATTCACCACGCAAACCGACACCAACAACCTCAGATATTACAAAGTTTACTGTGTTCACTAGGATGATAGAATTTTAATATTTGATTTTATGGCGGAAATGCATTAAACCATAAACGCAATATTTTGTTGGCGTCAAAATTATCACTTTCTCCTTACTATTGGTATCGGCTTGATTATTAAAGATATTGATTTTCCTTTTAATGTTAAATTTTCGCTTTAAGATTATGTAGCAAAAGCCCTAAAGCTTTAGATATTACACGCTTCACAACATTTCCATCAGAAATAGAGAGCTTTAGAGTATCACATTAATAAATTACCACAGTAATTACGCCATGTTCACAAACTAAACTATTAACTGAGTGTAGACTGCACAAAGTACATTTAAATCAATAAGATTGTAAATTAACAATTGACGACTTTGCTTTTGTCAGTCACGCGACCACAATTTATAAAACGTTTGAAGAAAATTGACATTGACGATGGATAATAGCAGGATTTACGATTATACTTATCAAAAACTACCCCAGCTTGTCTTGAAGTGATTGCAACTAGTTTTATATTGAGTGACGTAAAGTTTGCGTGATTTTAGATTTTCAGACGCCCCAAAGAATATCAGAAAATTTAACGTCAGAATGGTGTTATTTGCACATCGGATGTCAATCAAAATGACTTTCAAACGCCAGATCTTTAATGTAATTGTTTCATGTCAAAAACTTAAACTTATAGTTCAATTTTATCTCCAAGAATTTTTTTTTATTAGATAATAGCACATTGCTGCATAAGTGGTTATAAATTAATTATTTATTCTTAATATAATAACGTCCCAATAATTGTTTAATTTTATTTAAAAGTAACGGGTTAAAAAAACTAATAAAGAACAATTTAACTTTTATCCAACGTTTCGACCGTGATTTATTACAGTCTTTTGACAGATGACTGACTGATATGGTTGCTAAATTTATTAGGTGCATACTTTTATTATAAACTATGACTTAAATCCTTGAAAAAGACTGTAATAAATTACGGTCAAAACGTTGGATAAAAGTTAAATCGTTCTTTATTTGTTTTTTAACCCGTTACTTTTAAATAAAATTAATTATTTATGTATTAGAGGCACAATCAAAAAGGTTATGTTTAAAGCTCACCCAAAAAAAAGAGAGTTTTTATTTTTTTGAAAACTAATGTTAACATATTATGCTCGTGGTTCATACAATGGTTTACTTTATTATAAATTGTTTTTGTTTTCAGGATTAAAAATAGATTAAGAATTTACGTAAACTGGCATGCCGTATTGCTGGTTTATAACGTTTTCTGAAATGACACCTGAAAAAATCAAACACATTGTGTGTAAAAAATTTTGCAAGTGACGTTGTGCGAAAAATGTGATAAAAAAGTCATAACACAAAAACTTTAAAGCAATGTAAAAATAATAAATGTCGAGAAAATTTATAAAAAAAGATCGAAAGATCGAAATTTTAAACTGTTACGAAAATTTTTTAGTAGTACGTGGAAAAAATTTATCAAAAACTACTCTTGCAAGCACTGATTCTGATTCAGAATTTCAGAATCAGATGATGAAATAATTTCTGACTTTCATTGTAAACTAGATCATAGAATGATATTAACGGTAGAACGTAAAAATAATTTCACAAGAAAATTTTGTTGAACATGCATGTGAAACGAGGCAAAGTTAGTATATACAGGGTGTTCCTTAATGATATGCGAATATTTAAGGGTGTGAATCTACATGAAAAATTAATGTTAGTTTGCTTTATAAACTATGGTTCAAAAGTGTTTCCTTACAGAAACTCGGGGTGTTAAAGTTTAGGGAAAAAAATGGAAATTAATTAATATTTTTAAATCCGCTTCAGATATTTCAGTGATATTTAGTACGTAGTAAAAGTTAATAAAGGTGCATATTTTTCAATGCAAAAAGAATTTTTAGCCTTAACAGTGGCGTGCGTACAGGTATTGACATCGTTATTTTTTAAGAAAAAAATGGTACGCCAATGGTTTTTTTCTAAATAAAAATTATTTTTGAATTCCCCGTTCAATTTAAAACATAAGATCTCTCCTGAGTTGTTTTCCTTCGATGCGCTATTTTTGAGTAAAAAAATAAAAACCGTTCTATTGTCAGAGAAAATTAATGTAATAATTGAAGAATGCAATTTTTATTTATTATTATTAACTTTCACTACGTACTAAATATTACTGAAACATCTGAAGCGGTTCTGAAAATATTATTTCCAATTAAATTAATTTCCATTTTTTCCCTTAAACTTCAACACCCCCAGTTTTTGTAAGGAAACATTTTTAGACCATAGTTTATAAAGCAAACTAACATTAATTTTTCATGTAGATTCACACCCTTAAATATTCGCATATCATTAAGGAACACTCTGTATATTGCAGGATGCCATAATATTAGATTTTGCGACTGAAAATTACAATTACAAAACACGATCCTAAAAAAATAAAATAAAAACTTTAAAAACTTGTATTAGAAAAACAAATTCGCAAAGAGAAGGTTACTATTACTTTTGTTTTTAATGTTTTTATAGTGTTTTAGCTTGTAAAATGCAAATTTGCCAACTGTCAAAACATAACATAACCTCAATAACAAAAAAAAACAAATTTACACCGTACTTCAAATACTTTTTTGAAAAAATTTAAAGTACGAAAGGTAACACACACAGCCAAACATGATGTACTAGATTTTGAAGACTACTCACTACAAGACTGATGCCTAGATTTGGGTGTAATAAACAATAGTGTAGTTCCAAAATAAAATTCACACATCAAAATAATCTAGGCGGCATTTGTAAACATTGATTTACGGCAAAATATATTTGCAAAATATCTAAATACTAATTGAAACTGTTAAAGGTTTTATTTTTTTAACATAAAACTTATAATAAATAACCCAATTTTAAACAAATTTTTTTAAATTTACGAGAAATAAAAATTATTGCATTGCATGTCCTCTACGGTTATTGATCACTGTTTTACACCTGTTAGGCATACTTAAAATTTAATTGTCTATCGTTTTATAGTTTATAGCTCGTTATTGGTTTGTCAGACATTCTATGAGTTGTTCTCGTATTTGCAACAATAAATTTTGCCGCAAAAGACGCCTGCCCATTGTATTCTACAAATGTTCAATCGAGTTCAAATAAGAGAACTGAGCAGGCCACAGCAAAACTTTAATTTTATTGTTGGCCAAAAACTCGCGCACTACCTTGGCTGCATGTGAACGGGCATTGTCCTGCGTAAATAAGAAATTTTTACCCATTTCTTTTGCAAACAGGAAGACCACAAGTTGGAGAATATTATCGCAATAACTAGTTGCATTTAAATTCCCATATATAGAAATGAGCTGTGTCCTACCACCGATAGTAATACCAGTCCAGACCATCAGTGTTACTCGTTGGGACGTGGAGACTTCCAGGGCAGTTGCCAGACGTTCTGCTTGCCATGTTGTCTCTACACTCTTAGACTTGTGGTGTCTGGATGCAAACCATACCAAAATTCATCGGTAAACAAAACTTAGTCCACTGTTGTTGTTGCTAGTTTATATGTTTCTGCGCTCACTGTAATCTGGTGGTGCAATTCCCACAAGATAAAGTACATTAAAGCCAGCTTCGTGAAGTCGATTACGCATCATTTGGTCACTAGCTAGGACGTGGTGAGTGTTATGGAGCTGAACTTACAATTCCATTGCTGTAGTACTGCGACCCCTCAAAGCTTGCAAACGCACAAATCGGTCTTGATTTGCAATGGTTGCCTCTGTACGCCCTGTATGTCGTTCCCGGACGACGTTATTGGTTTGCTGATACCTTAACCACAATTAGTTAACAACACTTTTATTAATGTTAAGAACATCAGCCACTGCTCTTTGAGACAAATCTTTTTGAAGCATCCCAATAACCCGTAGGTAAGTGTGTATCGAAATGTAAATGGTGTCTTTCCATGTTTAATCGATCCCAAACTAAATAAAATGTCCAGAAATTTTGCATTAAGTTAATTTTAGTTAACTTAAATTTAAACAAAAATTTCTAATCTTAAAACTTTGCCAACAAAAACTATACACCTAAAGTTGATAAACGCATGCAACATAAATTGTGTATTAAAAAATACTACTAATTTACACTCTTTACGATATTTTTGAAAACACCAAGTTTGTACCCTAGATTATTTTGGTGTGTATATACCTACATATATAAAAATTTGACGTTTTAAAAACAAAATAATTTTCTCGAAGTTTTTTATTGGTTAATAAACTGCCTGGTTAGGGATTGGCTTTTACATGTTGAATTATTTCCATTTGAGGGTATTTTTATCAAGTATAATAGATTATTGTGTTTATTTTTTATAAAATAATAATGGCTTAAAAAGAACTGTATTGTGTTTAATGGAATAAATTTAATTAAAATTTTTACAAACATGTATCCCTAGAGGAATACACAACATTTAAAAAAACTAAACTTTATGACTACGCATCTTTTATTTCCAACAAATTATTTGCATAAAAGTTCAAACAAAGCATGTAAAAAAGAATATTTTGCAAATTACATGAAATTCAAATAATGCCGGCATAGCATCATTTCATAATTCCTTTCGGTGTCATATTCCGGCGCTTGAATCTCAAATATTTAGCTCGTTTTAATTTACTGTTTGAGTTTCTGTGTTTTAAGCAAACATAAAACCAGAATGTAGCCTTTGTATCTCTAAACTTTGATACTGTATTGGATTTCAAATAAACGGCGCTTGCTCTTTAGTTAATCTAAACGATTTTTGATTATTGATAAAATTGTGTTTTGACAAAAAATCACCCCCTTGGTGTTAAATTTTTTTGCTACAACTTTTTAAGTTTGTGCTTTGAATAGTCGTTGAATGAAAGGAGCTTTGGAAAATGTCCTGTTTACTTAGTTGATGAACGTAGCATGGATTAAAACCATGAATGCACCTTTTCAAATTGTGAAGAGCAAGTAATCACGGCCTCTCTGAAACAAACCCACCGTTGCAGTGTAAAATAATTTCCTCTTTTGTTACTAAAAGGAGCTCATAAGGATTAAATCGTTCACAGTGTAATTTGCGACGCATTTAAGTAATTAATTCCACGGGATTCTTTATTGTTTTCAGAATTTTACAAAAAATTATGCGTGCTAGAGGAATTATCAACAGCATTTCTTTTCTGTTAGGACAGCCTAATTAGATTCATGCGTCATGGGAGTTTCGATAACAAACTTATTTTCTTGCACGCATTTCGAGACTCCAATTTTGTAGGAAATTACATTTCTAATTTAAATAATCTTCTCATCATACACGCATAACCGTCTGGTCGATGATAGAATTAAATTGAAATAAAATGCAAGATATGTGACAGCATAATATATCACTCCCAAAAATATTATAAAAAATATAGTGTTTGTTTAAATTTAAAATGTATACTGTCTATAAAAAAATATAAAATTAGAAGGACAAAACCAAATTTAAAAATTACAAAAATTTTTTTTTGCAAAGATGAAAAATTTATTTTTTCAAAATAATATTTACAAGCAAACCAACTTCCACTAGCTGGCTACAATTGGCAAAAGTAGTTAGTCAACAGTTTGATGCTTCACCAAGGTGGCCGTGTTAAACACGACGAAAACAGAAAAACTAGTACACTGGTCCAAACCAATATTGGCATATCTGACTTTAAAGGCAAATCACATGTTTATTACTAGTGTAATAAAGATTGTATTGTTACCAAACACAAATAAAGTATGGTCGACAGACACTTTAATGTTATCTGAAAAAACCGCCCGGGGCATACAGATTTGTCACCACTTTTACCTGGATTTCATCTGCTTCGGTTTTCTCAGATAGCATCGAAGGGTCCAACGACCATAAATTACTTGCCTTTGGTAACAATACAATTTTTATTGCAGTAGTAATAAACAGATGACTTGCCTTTAAAGTCAGGTATGCCAATATTTGTTTGGAACAGTGTAACCATGACAATAATTTCACCTTAAATCTCAACAAAAAACAATGGATGTTATTGATAAAATGTTTTTGTTATAGAAGAAATATAATGCTAGAAGACTACTGACTAAAATTTTAAAAATGTTTTTTTTTAAATGATTCCCTAGGTCATATTGACATCAAACTCTTCAACTTTCTGACAAATTACTAAATAACCGTATTTTTGTTGAAGAGACAAAAATTTAATAGAAATTTGTTGCAATTATCCTAACAAGACGAAAAGTATTTTCAACATTTTACGAGCATTTAATAAATATGTTTGATAAAAATGTACTTTAGTATGTAAAAGTGACTTATCTAAAATTGAATAATACTTAATTTAACAAGTAAGTAATAGTATATTACAACTAAAGTGGGGAATAGTTCATTACACCGAGGGCTCAGGTTATATGAACGAGAGACGAAGCTTTGAGGTCAGATAAAACCCAAGGTGTTATAAAATTTTCACCAAGATTTGTTTAAAAATACATTTTTTAATTTTAAATAAATTTTAATAAAACAAACTCCAAATACAATAAAATTGATTTTGGTGCAATGTTTAATTATGCACGGTGTTTGCACTACACTAGACCCTATCAAAATGCACTTGGTTTACCTTGTTTTTGATACATTAAAGGGGTTGTATACCGAAAAACAGAAATATTGTAAAAAAATTTTAAGAACAAACCTTTAAACGGCAGGTACGTGCGATTTGCCGTTTTAGAAATATAAGAGACCAAAGTGTGTGATTGTGACGTCATTCCGACATCGAGACTCAGCGCACTATTTGTACGTTCCATCCGATGTGTTGTGAAATATGTCTATGTGTCAGATATGACATATGCTTATGTCCTGTCATTAAACTTTGTGTGATGGCGTTCGGTTTTAAACCAAGATATATCAAAAACGAATTAAATCAGCTAAAAAAAAATTAAATAGTTTGCAGAACGACGAAAATCTCGAAAAATTAAACGGAACATCTTGGTAGGTGCGGAAATTGTGTAACAATCTCAACATCAAAAAAATGTTTTTGTTGTGTGGAGAACCAACTTATAAATATTGTGAAAAGTGAAAATAATTGTATTAGAATTTTCGAAGCATTTGGAAACATAATTTCAAGTTTAGATTCTTAAAATTTGTCGCGCCTTAATATAATTTTAAAAAATACTCACAAGCCAAAAAAAGATAGGTACCTAATGTGTTTTTATTTTGAAATATGTACAGCTTTGGTTTGAAGTATGTACATATCGCTTCGGTTTTGTTCCTTTTTTTTAGAAAATTATGCAGTGCTACGTTAGAATTTTTTAAGTTGTTATTGCAGCCGAAAACACAACAGTTTGGCATTTTTGATAACTGTCCGTAACCACAAACAAAAAAAAAAACATACAAATGCTCAAAAACCTTAGATACAAGGACTAATATTTAGCTCAAAAATCGCAAAATATTAATCTAAAGTGTTGTACTTGTATAGTCTAGATTACTTTTTTCCTAGAATAAAGCTGTCTTTTTTTTAATAAATTATAATAATTATAAATTTTTAACCTAAAAAATTAATCAAATCAGATCATAAACAAAGTAAAACAAAAATTAAGTTTTGTTGTTATTAAAAATAATATTTTAAATTTAGACCTAAAATTATGTGTTACTGTTTATTAAAAATGAATGCATTTTTAGTACGCTGTGGAAATTTGAATTTAAGGTGCCGTGTTTAGTACATTTATTTATTACTAAGAGGTGGTATTGGATTTCCAACTAGATTTGTGTCAATATTGACATTGATTTTCTTTAATATTTTGGTTTGAGTTTTTGCGTTTTTTTGTGTTTTTTTTAAGCATTTCTTGTCTGTTATTATGTTGATAAACTGTCTTTTTTAAGACACTTTCTTTGGCATCAGTTTCTTTTAGTCAAAATTTTGACGTGACTAAGTGTAGCAGTACCTACTAATTTTTCTGATATCTAACTTAAATTTTGCTCCAGAGTTTGTTTTGAAATATTATTTTTGTCTATAGAGTTTTTACTTTCTTCTATTTTAATAAACAGAATGTATTTTTTTTTCTAGGAAAGTATTTATAAAAAATCAATTTTTATCCAAACAAAAAATAATCTACAACTTTAAATAAAACAAAATTCATTGCATAAAACAAAAAAATTATCCAAAATAAGCACCTATTCTTAAGGAAATTCCTTCGCGTATTTTAAAGCAACAATCTGTCAACCGCTGCTGAAACATCCCCATAGGTCGCAATCAAAGCTTGTAAATTAGCCTCTCTATTGGTGAACCCCATCGAAGTTAAATGCTCCAACTGTCTTTGAAACCGCTGTTCTGGTAGCAAATTATCCCTTTGATCTATCCCAGCAACCATTCGTGCAATCATCTTAGCAAAATCATTTGGAAGTGCCGGAGCCGGTCCTACAGCCTCCTCACTCGAACTCGCTGTAGTAGTAGCACTCTCTGTAGTCACTGGTGTTCCATTTGCTAGATTAAGCAAATTAGAGCCTGTGCCTCTTAACGTCTCCAACTCAAGTTCTTGCTGGATATGCGTAATCGCATTGAGAGTTTCTGGATCAGTCAGAACATTTTCCATTGTCGGATTTTCCAACTGTTGCAAGAAGGAGGGCATCATCGCTTGGATTTGCTCCTGCAAAGTTCGGTTTTCAGCAAGAAGGGGGTTCTCAGAGAGAAGCGCGTTGGTTACGGTCGGGTCTGCGGCTAGAGCTTGAAGCAAGTATTGTGTGAAAAGAGCCGAAATCATGTTTTCTTTAAATCTGTGTTGTCAAGCATTTGTTGTAAGACGCTCGCCATTGTTTGTTGGTTTGTAAGACCCGAAAATGGATTTTGGGCAAATTGTTCAGAAAGACTGGACAGCATTGGCTCTTGTATCTCTCGGTACATACGTTGGAGAGCATTTTAGCTCTCAGGAATGCTCTCCAAGTTGGCTATTGCACGGTCTTGGCTTCGGAGCATCTCTTGGTAAAGAGCTGGGTTACGGGCATGTTCCATTGCCTGACGTAAAAAATCGGTGTTGTTCAAAATTTGATTAATTTCAGGATTGCGTTCTAGTAATTCCTGCGTCTGAGGGTTGCTTGTGAGTAAAGCTTTCATATGTTCAGAGTTGTTTATTAAAATCTGAGTTAAACGATTATCCAAGTACATTGAAGCAAAACTGGATTATTTTGCAATTTTCTTTGAAGTCGTTGCTGAATTTCAACCCAATTACCTGGATTCATACCCACTGCACTTAGACCTACGAAGCCCCCAAAAAGTTGGGAACCATCGCCTGAAGGGCAAGTTGAGGTCGAAGCAGGTGTTGGAGCTGCTCTAATCACCAAATGAATTGTTAGACCATCCTTAATGTTATGTTGGCTTAAAGTATCACTATCTTTGAGTATTTTTCCCGCAAAAATTAGAGTTAGACGGTTTGACTCAGAATTAAATCGTTTTGAAACCAATTCTTTAAATGTTTTAACAACAACGGTTTCATCAACTTCAAAAACTTCCGTCTGTTTTTGAGACTTCACAGAAATGCTCATCTTCTTAGCTAGGGCTTCTTCCGCTTCGTCTTCTGTACTGGTACTATCAGAAGCTTTAGGTTTTAGAATACTTTTATCAGCCATCGTTTTAGACGTTATAATGCGCTGAATTTCGAAAATTTTTAGAAAATTGTGGCAGTTTTATGACCCAAAAACGAGAATAAAAAAACATACCTACTCTTTATTTCAAAATTAATGCGATTTCAGTACGCTGTGAAAATTTGAATTTAAGGTGGTTACACTGCCGTATTTAGTACTTTTATTTGTTACTAAGAGGTGGTATTAGATTTCCAACTAAATTGGAGTTATTATTGATATTGATTATCTTTAATTTTGAGGGTTTGAGTTTTTTGTTTTTTATGTTTTTTCTAAGCATTTCTTATCTGTTATTTTGTTAATAGTCGTGTAGACAGACACAGTGTGCCATCTAACGAAGAGTACTGGAAGGTGCGAGAATTGGTATAATAATGTTGGCGGATAACAACGTTATCTCTTTGGCTCTCACTCGGCCACCAACATAACCAACCTCCACGATTAGGCAAAAACAACTACTTCGCGGACTAATGCCCCGACCGACATTGAATTACATCACCTAATCGTGGAGGTTGGTTATGTTGGTGGCCGAGTGAGAGCCAAAGAGATAACGTTGTTATCCGCCAACATTATTATACCAATTCTCGCACCTTCCAGTACTCTTCGTTAGATGGCACACTGTGTCTGTCTACACGACTACTAGCCGAACTTCGCTTGATATAAGCGAGTTCTCCCACCTGTTCCAATCGAGCACAACGCTCCGGGATACACTGTACTGATGAGGGGCAAAAACCCCGAAACCGGTATACAGTTTCTCGACGTTGTTGTTCGATTGGAACACCTTTGCCTGTTATTTTGTTGATAAACTGTTTTTTTTAAAACACTTTTTTTGGCATCAGCTTTTTTACGGTAAAAATTCAGTGTTTTGATATTTGAGATTATGTATATTAATTTTTTAGAAGGTGAAATTGTTTATTTTTGCATTTCTGCTCTACTACTTGGTGCATACAGCTTTAAATAATTATGACCCGAGCCTTACCCCAAGGGTGTTTAATGCGGTGTATTGTTACAACAAATTTTTCAAGGACTCAATAAGCATCAGTCACACAAGTGTTTAAAGAGTTGCTTTGGTACTTGAGATAATAATATTTTAAATAATAATACAGATAATTATATTTAATTTATATTAAAAGCAGAGGACAACGTGGTTGAGATACGTTGGAAAAATGCCTGACAAAAAATATACGAAAAAAGCGCTCATTAGAGATAAAGGGAAAAAAGAAGAAGGGGAAGGTCAAAGAAAATGTAGCTAGAAGAGGTGTATAGGCATAGTGTATATTGTTGTGCATTAGTTTATATTTTATAAGTATATATTATTAAAACTATGTTGTTAAAGTATTAAACATAATCCCAAGTTGTTCGATGTCTACAATCACATTATTAACATTGAAAGTTACCTGAACTACCTAATTAATGTGAAAATAGTGCACTGTAGAAGGTTGTACTAAGCAACTTTTATAGCAAAATAAAAATTTTTACAAAAACAATAACAATGAGTTTGACATTTTTAACAACAAATACTTTTTTAACAATCAAACTAAAAGTCGTTTACATTTTAGTGACAAAATTGTAGGGTTGGTTTATACAATCAGCGCCTACTGAGATCGCATTCATTTTGAAATGAATAGTAAGTTAGAATCTAAAGCTTTCCATCATCTTATCTAAAGTATGTACATAAGAATTATGACGTATTATCCGGGATTAACATTTTGCATAATTTAATAATATAAAAAATCACTTTCTGTCATTTCCCACCCAAGAGGTGGAAGTAACATTTGTCATTTCAAGCAATGCTTATCTAAATTAACTGTAACTTTGCAAAACAAAAATTTTTTAAACTCCCTCAAAAATTTAAAATTGCGAAAAGATGTGTCATACATATACTGAAGACACAAGGGACACCTCCCCTAAGACCTCTACTAGTTAGAAACTCCACGCTTAATACGTATACGAGTTCACCAGTAAAATGTGAACTTTTAGTTGTATCAATAATTGATATATGCTTTTCATACTATCAAAAGGTTTTGCAATTAGAATTTTTATTGTATCAATAGTAAGTAGTGAAGCTTCTAACACTGAAGATTAGAATAGGTTTTATCGTAGAACTGCACGCTCAAAGATTAAGTTATAACACAACACCGGATCTAAAATTGTATTCTTTAAACAAATAAAATTATTTGAATAACGAGACTTTTTACAAATGCTGGAAATGTGTTTTCTTGAAAGAATTAACGTAACTCTGAAAAACAGCTTTTTCAGAGAGTGCAGATAAAGCTGCAACTGAAAAATAATTTTAATTAAAGATGTTTTTCGTTCGTGTCTGCGACGTCGTCTCGTTATTAATAAGTCAGGTTAGTAAAAGGATATCACAATCCTACACACGTTTTCCTGCAGCCTTCTGCTGGTGACATTGCTAAATTCGAACGTTTAACAAAACGGACAACAAAAAAGACTTTAATAATATAAGTGAAACACAAGGCCCGCGTAATTCTGGAATCACAGTCACTGAGAACAGTTTTGTTTGTTATTAGCCTTTATATTTCGTTGTCTTGAAGACACAATAAAATTAAATTAAAATGAACCTCTAGATTAGTGAATTGTATCTGACGGTAATGAGTAATGACTAATGGCTAATGAACCTAAATTTTCAATACTCATTTCTCTTATTCCAGTAATCGAATTGCCATAAATTGTAAATACGTGAGAATTTGCACCGTGAGCAAGTCATGCGAAAGTTTAAAATACAGTTTTTCTAACAGATGGCAAAGAGAAAAACGCACGATTTGTAATTTAAAAAGGAAAACTAAACGTTTTCCAGTCATTGTCTACCGTAATTCGTTCTCTAAGAACACCCTTCAGTTTTGCGTTTGCTTTGTGAGATATTTTTTTTCCTCTCGCAATTATATTCATTACTTCCGGCTTTGGCGCAGTAATGAATGTAATGTTGATTCTTTGAAGTCTTTAAACTTTATTTAACCAGCGTTTTGCGACAGATTGATGAGTGCAAGGGGAGAACACCGCGACTCGAGTACTTTTTGCATCATTTACCATTCAATTATATTTCATCTTTCCACAAGAATTCTTAATATTTTAAGCCAAATGGAAAATTGACATTCTTAGAAAAAGATTAATGACGCTACAAAAATGTTAAGGAAAATTCCGTTTTCCCAAATAACATTTTTGTAATTTCTGATTCCTCGTCCTCATATAATTTGTTAAATTTTGTTATCACCCCTCGATACATGATAGCAAAATTTCATCAATTTGATTCCTCAAGTGATGTGAAAGTAAATTGGCCCAATAGGTTCTAGCTGCGTGAAAAATTGAAGTCGACATTTAATTAATTTGTTATGGTATCGAGTTAGAGTGCCAACATAGGTAAATAACTGCGGCTAAAATTTGATTAGTCAGCCTTATCAAGTGGTTGGTGTAACGTAGTTAAGAGCCGGATGACAGAGCAATACACTTATTCAATCATGTCTGCAAAATACGTGGGGTTGGTTCTTTTATTCGTCATCGTCGGGGAAACCGAAAGCTGTAGATGCGATACCAAAAGCCCATGCGAATTCGCGCGTAAAATTTAAGTCTCGTTCATTTGAATGTGTTTAATTCCGCTCGTCGAATTAAAGATATACATATAAAGCGTTCCTTTACAGCCCCATTATGCGGTGAATTTACACGGAAACGCTATTTGTTTCATTTAATGAGAATTAAATCTCATTTGTCGTTTGGTATTACTAATTCCCGGACTTATTTGCGTGCTTGTCTCAGAGCGCTGATGAACTCATCCTGACTGGAATTAGGCTTTGATTTGCTTTTGACTTTTCAATTTTTGTTTTAAATCAAGAAATACTAGTTACAACTTTGTAAAATCGTAAAATACATAAAACAAGGCTAAGATAAATAAAAAGACTCAAAATAAATCTTTTTGACCTTCTACGATTAAGATTTTTTAAGTCACATGTACAGGGTGTGCACTGTAAAACTAACACCTCCCATAAATATATATTTTGTTTTAAAACATTTTTTTATGCTGTAAATACCTTTTACTACGAATTTTACTCTAGTTTTTTAATGCAACATTCAATTTCTAGCATCTTTTTTAGTATACTAAGTGTTTGCAAAACAATATAATATTTTTTTTAATAGAAACCTATGTATTTGATGTAATTTTTAAATTCCACAAGTAGTTATAAATCTATTTGTAAACGTGGTTCTAACTAAAACGTTAGAATTAGAAAGTTATATATTTTTATTTATTTCAAAGTTAATACATGCAGAACGATTATAATTCAAAAAAAAAATCTTGTCAAGGCAGCTAAACCCATGTTTATATGACGCGGCGGCCATTCTCAATTTCAATAAGATCAGAAATCTTAACTGGTCTACAAATATAAAGTCTGAAATAAATAAAAATTTATATCTTTTTCAATTCTAAAGTTTTAATTAAATTTTTTTACCGAATGGAACAAAAACTTACTTGTAGAATCAAAAAGTAAAACGAAATATATAGGTTTCTATTTGAAAAAATATGTTTTGCAAACACATAGTATACTAAATAAGATATCAAACTTAAAACGTTGTATTAAAAGCCTAAAGTAAAATTCATAACCAAAAACTTTGACAAAATTTAAGAAATCTTTTAAAATAAAAAAGTTATAAAAAGTGTCAGTTTTACAATGCACACCTGTGTAGTATATACATGCAGCAAAAATTAAAAACAAAAATACTTGTTCTATTTCGAGTATAAAACGCTTTCACTTATGAAGTTATTAAGCATTGTGCTAAACCCATGGGTTTTTTGCTTAACAATACCTAACTATACCGAGTATGATTGAAATTGGGCTCACTCCTTTTTTTAATAATATTTTTTAAAATAGAGAAACAAAACTAAAAAAACTTATGTTAGAAAATTGTCATTATTCGAGTAAAAAAAAACTTTCTGTTACATTTGGGTATATTGGAAACGATTATAACTTTAGATTTTTAAATAGAATACTATGTATACTTTTATATTAAAAAAAGCTCAAGCTTATCTTCCAGTTTTATACGTAATAAAACAACTCAAAAAACACACTTAAAAAATTTTGAAAGTATTTAAAAAATTAACAACATTTGTCGGAATACAGTTGAGACCGAACATCGTTCAAAGATTTTCTATGCCTTTTTTCGGATTAATATATAAGCTACAGAGCACTTTCTCGTCCTATTGTATTGCACGACTGGTTTGAAAAATTTAGGAGTGATTGTAGTTTCTTAAAAAACAAGAAAAGAAGTGAAAAGCCAGCACCTCTTTTTCAACAGCGGTCACCGAAAAAACAATTGAAGTTGTTAGGAATTTAATCATTACAAATAAAATAATCACATACCGTGAGATAGAGGCAACTCTAAAAATAACTTTGCCGAATGTCCATTTTATTTTCTATGAAAAACTATGACTCAGAAAAGTATCATCTTGCCGGATTTAACATTTTTTAGCGGATGCCCAAGAAGTTGTAAGGATTATGGGTGTAGAGAAATGCTTAAAAACCTTAAATCTAGAGACAAAACGTTAATAAACTGATTGGGTTTTTCTAAGAGAACACCCTCCAGCATACGATTGCGAGTAAAAAGCATTGGAAAGCAATAATAACTGCGTCTTTCTTTTCTGCAAGTGGCTACATTGCGACTGTGTCTTTAAAAAACAAAAAAAAATTGTAAATGTTGCATAGTATGTAAATGTGTGTTTGCCAAAAGTGTTTAAAACTATTGTAAAAAATCACCAAACACAGAAATTCGTAGAATACTCTTGCAGTATGGTAAGGTATCTGCACACACATTTACAACCGGAATTCCTTGACAAGATTTCTATTCCGCTTCTGTCTTACCCGCCTTACAGCCTAGATTGAGCCCCATGTAACTTTTTCTGTTTTTTCAGAAGTAAAAAAAAAAAACTTTGTGGACGTCGTGTGTGTAAGCGATGTCTTTGATGTGAACAAAGTAAACAACATACAGTTATTCAAAAATACTTCAAGAAAATGTAATATTTTGTTTCCATAAAATATGCTTAGTTATGGCGTATCTTAAAATTTTATTAGCAACTTTTCTGCTCAATTATTTTATTTAGGGTTGTAGGTTACAAAAAATTGCAACAAATTCGAACATTTACTTTTTTACAGGATTCAATTAAATATTGAAAATTTTGACATCAAATTTTATTTTATTTTAAACTAATAATAAGTATTGTTTATTTTGTTTTATATTTATGTCATTAGTTTTTTATCAAAATCAAATTTTACATTATAAATTACCATTATCTTATCATATTAATGTTAGTTAATATTAACATTTACCCTTATTTATGATTTGCTGAATTGAGTGTGTTGTAAATAAAAGCTAAACTTGAGTTCAGGCTTAAGAAGATCACTCACAAACAAATTATAGGTACTTTAGAGACTTTCACAACACAACCAATTTTTTTTTGTCGTCTAATTTTACCGTGAAGGGAAGAATATTTCTCCCTCCACAAATTTTACAGATGTGGAAAAAATTTATCACGAAAAATTGTTGTAATATCTGCATTATAATAAAAATAAAACTAAAATTAATTATCAAAAACTTTAATAACTATAATTCTAGATACCAAAATTAATTTTTGATCAAAAAATATTTAAATATACTACACAAAAACCAACAAACTGCGTATTTAATAAAAAGATTTAAAGTTTGGACAAGATATATGTCAATACTTTTACTAAGATAAGTAACCATTATGTGATTTTTATTGTAACATCTGTTGATGTACAAAGTGCTATTTTGAGAGTGAAGGTAAAACTTGGCGGTGTTGGAAAGTGACTGATATCGTACAAATAGAAAGAAATTATAAATATCCCAGATTGTAACAGTTTTATTCGATATTTCTAATTTTCCTATACAGGGTCAGTATTTTAACTGAAATAAATTCTATAACTCAAATCTCATTAGTTAGGTCAAAAAACTAAAAAAATGTTTTTACTATTATTAATTAAAAACATTGTTTTTGTGTTTTAAAAATTTTTCGTTCCATTTACCGGAGAAACCGGCTCTAACACTTTTTTTAAATGCACAATTATCTATTGTAGTAGCGCGTTAAAAAAGACTTAAAACAAAGAATATGACTTTTACATTTTGATAATCTGATAAGCACAAAACAGTAGCAAACTAATAAAGAAAGAACGCATAAAATCGAACAATAGACGCTAAAAATATTTTTTAATGTCTAAAGTAAAATGAATTTTAAATTAGTGGTCTTTCAAAAAAACAATACAAAACATTTTCAACAATTATAACTCTACAAAAAATTTCAAATATTGTTAAATTGTAAAAATGTACCTATAGTAAGGCATATTTCTTGTTCCTAGACTTTTTAAACAAGCTGTGGCATTAGGTACTTTTACATAAAAAAAAAAGTTAGGTTGCTTTTTCTCTCAAATGCGAAGAAAATTTTAACAAAACGCAAAAATAATGTGGCAAATTCAAAAAAGTAAAAACATTTTTTTAATTTTGTTAGCCCAACTAATAAGAGTCCATTTATAAAATTTATTCTAGGTAAAAGCTCAGCCTGTATAACATGGTCTTATAATGGCGGTTCTTAGTAGAAGTTGAGTAAAAATAACGTTTTTGCGCGATCGGTTGTTTTTATCAGTTTACTGTGCCTGTTTCCACGACGGTAGGTTGCTGTTACTGGATGCTACGTGTAACAAAACGGTAAGTAATTCACTTACCGTTCAGTGAACGGTAAGCAATTAAATCTAAAAAAAAAAAACAATTTTGCGATTCATTTATTAAAATTAAATGTACAATTATTATAATTAATAGTAGTAATACCACTCGCATTTGAGTTTCTAGTGTTAATAGACAAACTTTCCGACGTAGAAGTCCCAGGTTGTTGTAATAGTCCACCAACATCGCTGTGTAAAATTTTATGAGCAAATTCAATTTTGTTTTGGAGGAAATCTTCCACGTAACTCTCGGCCACCGTTGATGAACGCCACCCACCATGTCTTTTTAGTCCCAACACATCAACTCCGTTATTCGCCAAAAGTGTAGCCGATGTGCGTCGAAACGAGTATCCAGTAAAGCCTTCAGGGGCTTGCAACTTTAAATACTTTGCAATTTTTGACGGCCAGCCTCCAATTGTGCCTTTTCCTGTGACTTGCCTAGTGCATTTGCCATTTCGATAGTTCAGAAATAAATGATCTGACGTTGGGTTGCTTGGTCGAATTCTTATGTATTTTCGAAGTATTTCCAAATAATGAACTGCTTCATTTTCTTTATTAATAACTGTGAATGTTCGCTGAATATTCGTTTTTGTATTTGGATTATTTACTATAAACATTTCTGCACGTTCTTCTATGTCACTCATTTTAATATTGTAGAATTCCTCTCGTCTACAAGCGCCCGATACTCCCAATATCATTGCTACCTGCAAATATATTGTTTCCTTAGAACTCAGATGTACCACCTCATTATCTACAACATATCTTTTGAATTAAAAATTGTTCGTCTGGTGCTTCATTCAAGAATTTTTCCATGTCTTCTTTGGTAAAAATTTTAGCCTTCTTAGGCCGATATCCAATATTTTTTCTCTTAAGATAAGCAATTAATGTAGCAAACTTAGAAATATCGATAGCATCATGGAGAAAAATTGTACTCTTAAGCATAGAATACTCCACCCATAAACTGCCTGCGGCCTTCAAGTGTACACTTCTCACCACAAAATACGCTAACAAGCTCTTTTCATTTACAGAAATCTTCTTTGCTTTACGCCATTCCTTAAACAACTTGTATGACTGTTCATATCGGGCTTTACATTTTTCTGGAATTATTGCCGAACATCCTTCTTGCCAAGCGTCTTCTAAATCATCCGGTAGATCATCACTATCGCTCATATTTGCTTCGAAAACGAAACCACAAAACAGAACTATGTAGGAATGATTGTATCAAAAAGACAATTTTACTTGTTTGGAACAAAACCATAGCAACCATAGAACAGCCACCCAAAGTTTTCAGTTTCAATCTTTCCGATTATCACAATGTATTGATATAAATTATTATTATTATTATTATTCTAGAAACTCCAATCGCGCAAAAAACGTTATAAGCATGTCGAACGTTAAGGATTACCGTTCTCAGACAATAATTGGAGTCGTCGCTTCGCTCCTCCTCCAAACAATTGTCTTCGAACGGTAAGCATTCCTTACCGTTCTCCATACTTAATATACTATTAAATCTTATTCCAAAAATATCTGTTATTTGGTAGATATTAAATTGCTATACATAAAATCAAATTGTCCGTTCGCAAATACTCTTTCTCAAGAAAGATGTACCAGAGACGTATGTACTGCGTGATACTCTTTTTTCGGTACTTATTTTAGAAAATGTTTCAGTAACAGCTTTGATTAAAAACCTATTAAGTCTAATTTAAATTTTAACTTGCTTTTGGTGCAGACCTTACCTCAACTGTTGTGCAGTTTTGGAAATATTTTATTGTCTACGAACTAGACACTTACGTAACAGCCATGTATCATTTTCCATCTAAAGTCTCCCATTTTCTAGTTTCTAATAATGCGCAGACTGTTTTAGTATAATTTGACACAAGTTTATTTGCAGTTACCTTATATTCGCCTTAACAAAAAAATTATTTAAAAAAAAAACATAATAGCATTTTAGTTTCGTTTTGGTTTTTTATTGTCGTTTTGGTGGTTTTAGCTTTCTCTAAATGTCTTAATTTTTTTCTTATAGAACTAGAATTATTATTACAACAAGATAAATCCGGTTACGAGAAAACAAATCTGGTGTTCCCTCAAAAAGACTACTGGCGGTTTTAAGAGGAGTATTTACAAATTTCTCTAGTATAGAGATTCCAATGTAAACGCGCGAATCTGTAGCTTGTTTGTTTATATAGAAAATAAAAACGGTTTTTGCTAAAAGTGTTGTAATAGCATGGGCTACATTTTGACTTTTTTAAATTTTTAATTTCGTTGATTTTAAATTTTAATAATTTTTTAATAATTATTTTATATTATTTATAAACATTTTTTTAGAATCACTTCTAGTCATTTTGTAAAAAAGTGCTACAGATTCGCGCATTTACTATGGAATTCTGCTTATAAGAGAAATTACCTCCATACTCCTCTTAACTTCAAAAGATGGAAAGAAAGCAGCTAGAAAAATCTTCCGATTTTACTTGCAATCATCAGTGTTGCCAATTCATTGACCATAATTTCCTTCACATCATGAGTTCAAATCTTCTAAATCCAAGCTATATTCTTCCGACACATACTTTATTTTAAAAAAGGACTACAATCAGAAAGTAAAACATGTAGTTTTTTACAACATATGATTTTTAATTTATTTCTGATGAATGGATAATAAAGCACTTTTCAAATAAGTGATAAATGTAAATTACACCGTGATCAAAAAATACTGAATAAGTTGCAACAAAAAATTAGCAGTTTAACATATTTTTGGTAATTTAGTAGTTAAAAATTTCCTAAAAAATTTTCTACATAACTTTTTCCCTAAATATTCCCTTCTTCTTTATAAAATACTCTAAATTTAAGGAAAAATTCTTCAACTTGGCAACAGTGGCAATCATCGCCTTTGTTGTAATAAGAAATTTTGTTCTTGACAACCATTTTATATAAAAGACTGACTCTTGGTTTCAAAATTACGATTTTGTGTTTGAATTATCAATTTATCTGTCTTGATATAACGCTGAAGTAACATTTTCTCAGCTAAAATTATCTAAAATACAATAGCTGCGTTCGGCCTTGCCACTCCGAGTGCACCGCCTCCTTTCTTATCTACCTCATGGAGTCCATATATCACTAATTCTATCCGGTGACTAGAACTTGATGATTTTTGACATTCTATCTAAAACAACACATGCTCTTTGTGCACCCAGTGAGTAGAAAGAGCGTACTTTGTCAGGAAAACAGTCTTCAAATTAGTAAATCCTGAATTCAATTAATGCGACGAATTTATGTATCCTGAATGAGACAAACAAAGACAGAGTAGGTGCACTCGGAGTGGCAAAGTCGAACGCACCTATTAAATTGTACGTCCAAAATTGACGATATTTTGTTGAAAACCGGAGCATAGAGAAAGAATGCTATATCAACTCTAAATAGTCTGACAAGCATTTCGTAATTTGTAAAATGTATGTTCGGCGAAAAGATCATACGTCACAGTAGTGAACAGAGTACAACCTTTTTATTACACTCGGCTAGTTGCTGTAACATTGTGTAACATTTCTTCGCTTTTCTTTCTGAGCTATCACAATACCTACCTACGTTACATTTTCTAAAAAAACTTGAAAAATTTTTTTTTCTAAAATAAGAACAATTCACAAAGAAAACAAAAAGTGTTTAAAGTGTTAAGTCTCGAGGGTCGGGAGTAGTCTAGTAGAAATACATACTCCGAACCACTAGAGCCAAACCAATGCCGGTTCGAATCCGACTAAAAATTATGGATGTTGTAATTGTATAAAGGGTAGCTCACAATAAACATTTGTCTTCGTAGGCGGTTCGCCAACAAAGGCCACCTAGAACCACATACGTAGTGGGCACGGTCGGGCCCGACACAATCGGGATTGGTAAGTCGGGCACGTCACGACCAGACGGACCCTCTTAAAAAAAAGTGTTAAAAACTTACAATTGAGATTGAAGTTATTATTAATTTTATTCGAGTTAAAATAGTCTTTCATTTTATTACTTTATTTTTATTTTATTGATTAGAAATTTTAATTTTTAGAACATTGGTGTTTTGTGTCACTTTGTACGTATAGATCGAAGCATTTATTTTGCTCTCTTAAAAAAGCAAATTTATCTGTTAATTATAATAAGCTTAAACACAAATATTTTAAAAAAATCATAAAAAAGTAATCTAGATAGCGATCTCAATGCATTCAGAAAGTGGTAAAGAAAAAGATACATAGAACAATTATTAACGTAGAAGTAAAAATAAGATAAACAATACAGGCAAAATACAGGTACATCGATCTTTACGAGTTACACTCGTAGATAAATGAATACGCATTAGAGAGAAACATAAAAAGCCGGTTGCCTAACCTACAATGTTTAACAGTTTACTGCCATTTAGTCCCTGTGCGGCTGAGTTACTTTTCTGTCTTATACTGTAATCATCACGCGTGTGGCTAGTCAATATTTTTTGCACTGTCATGTATTAATAAAAATTTGTGTTAAATTTTAAATGTAAAGTATTTATCTCGGTTCGTGTTCTTTTTCTTGTTGTCGTATCAAAGGTAAAGTATTTATTATTTATTAAGGTGTCTTCTCTCCGGTCTATTTTTCAGCAGGACGTTCGTGCCCCGAGAGAAAGCCGTCTAGTGTTAGGTACGCATCTTGTAGTTGCGTAGAAAATCATCCCCGTGCGGCTCGACGAGCATAACATATTAGGCACACGTGGGGCGAAATGAAACGCATGTGATAAATGGTCAGGACCTGGTTCACATAGCAACGCAGCCTCCAGACCATTGTGAAACTCAGTCGTGGTGTGCATATTTTCGAAATTGGAGATTTTTTGAAATTAGGGACGATGACGCTTCCACACCATTTGCTCGCTTGGTCATGCATTCGCAATGAATGAAAAATGTGTTTACAACACGTGACAAAGTGCGCGCATTTCGAATTTCATTCCTTTCTTCTTGTTAGATGCAAATTGGTGGCGTCTAAAAGCAAACGAGCGATACATAAAATATTTATGGCCGAGTTGAAAGCAAAGAAAATCCAATTTTCTTCTTTAAATATTTCTAACACGAATGACAGTTATGTATACGGCACCACTCCAACGCGCACTTTATTGCTAGTTACATATGTCTTGGAGAGCTCTCGGAGGAATCGGGTTCTACACTGCTAATTCTGTATTCACGACAAATTTACATTTAACCAATCCTTTTGCCAGCTTAACGTCAGCTTTCGTTCTTACACCGAAGATGATTCTTAAAATACTGCACAAAACTAATACGGTTTCAAAAATACTTTAATATCAACAATACGCTGGATCTGCGTGCCTTGGTATTAAGGGTGCACTGTAGATGTCCTTAATTTGCAGTGTCTTTGTCAAAACAACATTAAATTGTTAGTAATAACTTAAATTTAATAAGAAAAATGTAGTGAGTAGTCAAAAGATTAATATACTTCGCATAAGGTATATTAGAAAGCATTTTTTACACTAACAAATTTTGTTTATAATAAAAAAGTACATTGCAAAATATTTTTGACGTTCTTTTGTTTACAAAATGGTATAAACCATTTTTTATTTAAACCAATAGTTAAGACATGATTTTGTTTGAACGTTAACGTATTTTTAAAAATTTTATCGTACAAATTTACCTATTTTACAAAAGCTCTGCTTTAATTCTTGTGAGCATCACTGTAATGTAATTTAAAAAAAAATACACTGTAAAAATTTAATATAACTAAGTTTTCAGAAATACGAAAACTTGTAAGTTTTTTGACCTTCAAAACAAAAATTTTAAAGAAACTAAAATAGTTATTCACGTATTAAGTACGTAGAATAAAGCTTTAGGGGACGAATCGTAATTAAAGACGAGGTGAAGTTAGAAGTCGAGTTGTTAATGAAAGGAGTCTTCTGAAACTATTTGCGTACATGGTGCATACAAGATTTACAATTAAAATAGGCGCACGCAACCTATCAAGGGTGCACAGCAGGGTGCAGAGTGTTCTTTGTTCTTTGAAGCAATAATACAAAATTAATAATAATTAACATGTCCCTAATGAAATGATTGTAATAAGTACTGAAGAATTATATACTTCTCAATGTAACAATATTGTTTTTTTTTACTAAATTGTTTATTTTAATTTGAAAAAATTGACTAAATACAATAAGCCATATAGAAAAGTATTTTATTAAAACAAATAATAGAGGTAGCAAATTTTTTGAACCTAAGTTTGTTTTGTAATATTTTTTCACACAATTGTATACTTTATACAAGAGCTACATATTGGAAACCCGTTTTTGCCGTAAAAAACATAATTCACAAAGCCAAAATTTTGGGTTGATGCGCTGTTGTTTAATATTACAAAAGTGATCTGAATATAAATAGTAAAAATACGACGAGAGCAAAAATAAGCTAAATTAAAGTTAGCTGTGCGCGCCTTGCTTGGTCAAGAAAAACTATAAAAATAATTTATCAGCTTTGATTCAGTTAATTATCATTCGCATCGTATAATACATAATTAAGTCTATAGACGCACAAAGTTTTTTCGAGCACAAAATAGTATATTAACCAACGCGTTTCAAAAAGTTGTGACACAAATTCAATTTGAATTAGCGCACGCAATGACTCATAGAAACAAGATTATTACATACAGTAGTAGCTAAAAGTCGATAGACAAGTCAGAAATAACAGAAATCACCCTATACTATTTTTTAGATGAATTAATCTAGAACTAATTATGCAAAAGTGAATATATAATTTTTTGTCTTGGTTCACCAATAAAAATAATAATTAAAGGAGTATTACAGCCCAAGCATTCTTATAAAGTGGCAAGTATCATCAATTTTTGCCTGGACAAAGGTAGATAGACGGCTTGCTTTTTTATTATTTATCTTATCGCTTCTTTCAGTTCTGGCTAAAAACCAGCAGTTATGTTTAGTTTTACGAAAATACTGAATCATGTTGCCGGTAAAGCCCATTTCTGTTGACTTGAATACCCGCATAATTAACGCTTACCGCGAAGGATTTTGGCAAATCGAAATTGCAAAACGTTTTGAATTAAAACGGTCGTGTGTGTAGGCTATAATTTAAAGATTCGAACAAACTGGCGCGTTAGAGCACAAGAAACCATCTAGATGACCAAAAATCCTCAGTGAACCAGACAAATAACGGCTAAAACGTGCTTGTTTGAAAAATCCGTTTGCATCTTCAAGCAAGTTGAAGATTGATTTGAACTTAGGAGCATCTTCTAGGACGGTAAGACAAGAGCTAGTCTTCCAACATCTGAACGCACGTAGACCTGCCAAAAAACCGCTGCTTTCTAAGAAGAACTGCTTGGCCCGATTGGAGTTTTTACGGAATCATGTTAATTGGTCGCAAGGGGATTAGAAAAGAATATGTTTTTGTGATAAATTTATATTTAATTTATTTAAATCTAATAGGATGCAGTCTGTTAGATGACTTCCTGGTAAGCGGTTGAATCCTAAGTTTACAAAACCTACAGTCAAATATGGTGGAGGTTCGGTAATAGTATGGGCGTGTTTTTTCGGCTATGTGATGGGTCTGCTACATGAGATACGTGGTATAATAGACAAGTTTACATACCGCGATATTTTAAGATAAAAGCTATTTTAATTCCACACTTTGACACCATGCCCCTCAAACATCACTCCCAGCATGACAATGATCCCAAACATTGTTCGATGTTGGTCAAAGTGTTTCTGGAGAAACAGAAAATATCCGTTTTAGAGTGGCTATCTCAATCTCCCGATCTGAATCCCATAGAAAATCTATAGAAATAATTGATCAAAAAGTGCGAGATAGAACTACTCAAATAAAAATGATTTATTTATTCATTAGTCTCGAGCGAGCTTAGAGAGAATTCAATATGTCTATAATTAACAAAATTT
Organism: Tribolium confusum; assembly: GCA_029207805.1. Classification (NCBI taxonomy): domain Eukaryota; kingdom Metazoa; phylum Arthropoda; class Insecta; order Coleoptera; family Tenebrionidae; genus Tribolium; species Tribolium confusum. The sequence continues at coordinate 37,224,424 of JALGAY010000001.1, read as the reverse complement.
TAAAATCAATGCCACGAAGAATGCAAGCAGTAATCGATAACAATGATTACTTTACGAAATATTAATAATGTTTTTTAAAATTAATTTAATTTTTTCAAAATAATTAAACTTTCATAGTATTTTTCAGTTTTGTCTATCTACTTTAGGCCACTACTGTATATAATTTGTTTATAATTGGCGTTTTTAATCTAAAAAAACAAAATTTTGGTGTTTTAATAAAGCCATAAAGGCATTAGTTTCTACATAGCTCTAATCGCGTTACGATAGGGTGCCTTTATAGATTCCTCAGACACGTAAATTATAAAACTAAAATTACTCTATTTATTATTTTCTAAGTTTTAGAAAAATTAGATTACTTTATTTGTTCTTAATTTTTGTTTATGTTAGACAGTAAAGCATCTAATTTAATGCCGTGAATGGCAACATTTTGTGGCAGCTGAAAAATTTTGAACGGCTTTAGAGTGTCTACTTTACTGCTTAGTTTATAAGAATGCCGACATATTGACTAGTCAATAAACATGACTATTCAACTCACCTGTGATTTTTAAAAACTGAACCAATAAAAATAAGACATTGTTTGGTTAACAACCAATGAGAACGAATTTTAGTGAGATAACCACGCGTGGTGTATTCAACTGATAATTAACTTCATAGTGTTGTAGACCAATGAGACATTAAAAGCAGTGTCACATGCACCAATCACAAGTTAGAAATGATTTCTTTAACTGAAAAGAATGTATGCTACTTTTCTTGCCGCTACCTCATTGTTTTAGCATTATCTTAGCAACCATTAATATTTAAAAAATCAAATGTCATTTTGACGAAAGTAAAAATGTCGCTCTTCGTTAACTAAATGTACTTTTAATTATAATTATAATTGTTCTCATAAATAAAGTTGTTAAAAATTTGTTGTATTTAACGCTTCATTCAGTTAATTCTCCAACCGAAGATCATTCGTTCTCAACTCTTGTCAGGCAAGATTTTTATTTTTTTTTATTTGCACTGATTGCTAAAAGGCAATTAAACTCGATCAAATTCTTGAAAAAACAACCCTCGCGCTCTGCGCTCGGGTCTTTTCGTCAATTTGGTCTCGTTTAATTGCCAAGCAACCAGTGCTCATACAAAATAAAAATCTTGCCGACAAGAGTTGAGCACTTATGATCTTACTGTTGACAATACCACTAGTAAAAATGGTGAATATTTTTAACAAATGAATAACACACACTTTTTGCCCAAGATGACTTAATTAATAAGGTTGCCTACAAACTGTAAATCAGTGGTTTCCAACGTTTTTGTATCTGCGCCCCCCTTAAAAAAAATTGTTGCGCCCCCTTAATTTTTCTAACAATCTGATTTTATGAATACTCAACTGATATAATTTATTTAATGGGCTAAAAATAATATACAATATTATGTAAAAATATACATAAAAAATAATTATTTATTATAAGAAATAATAATTTTAAATGTAATAGTTTTAGCATTTGTATCCGAAAAAATCGCGGCGAGGATTGTGGATTACGTATACCTACATATTTTGATTCATTTTTTTGATAAATATTCGACTTTTTTGGTTTGTATTCGAAAATGATATTTTGGAAACAGCTGCATGCCTGCCTTGCAACAGCTCGCGCCCCACAGGTTGCGCAACTCGTATCGCGTCATCGTGTCCTCCCGACCTGTTGGTTTACATGGAATGTAAACTTGTTTGCTTTTATTTTGTGAATTATTGTGTGAAAATTTTCAATTGGGAATAAAATTTGTGCTAAAACAGACTGTTATTACTTAAATTGGCAGTTATTTGAGTGGGTTAAAGGTATGTATGCATAACTTACGAGCATTTGCCTAATGAACAATGAAGGAGCGTACTACAAATTGTACTTCTTCAATACAGTTTAATTTCGAGTAATTGTGTGCTACTAACAGGGCAGAATTTTGTTTTAAGGTTTGCTCTTACTGTTTAGAATGTGTGCAGACATTTGCTGCAAACAGAAAACAAGAAACAAAACTCTTCTTTCTGAAATGTAACACCATAATTTGAAATTTGTTTATGACAAATTAACTTATTGGTAATGTTTACAAATGCGTGGGGCAAAAAGTTGTATTGTTGCAATATGTAAAAGCAACTCGAAAAAAACTGGCGTCAGGTTTTTCTCATTTCTACTGGATACCATCTTGCTAAAAACTTGGGTGCAAAAGTGCAATAGAAAGGAAAAATTTGCAGTTGATCATGCAGGAATATGTAGCAAGCACTTTAAACCCGAAGATTTTGCGAAAATTTATAATTATTTTACTATAACTTTTTTCACATATTACATATTAGACACCCTATTTTTAAAAAAAATCTGTTTTTATAGACGTAGTCTTTTACTTGGATACAGAAATTACCCTTTACACCAGAATTTAAATCCCCATTTCGAAAATACAGACATTTTTATCTCTGCTATCCACCACTGTATTTGTCCTAATTTCTTGAAAAAATGAACCAATTTAAACAATTTTTATTTTTATCCTAATAATAATGGGTAATGAGGGTCACTGTATCCATTTTTTCTTTTTCTTTTGTTTAATTATATATTATTTCAATTAAAATACAGACGGACTTTGAAAGGGGAAGATAGAATGACGTTTACGCGCCAAACGCTGTGATTGGTTCAAAGTTTGTAGGAAACCTTATTAAATTAATAAATCTTGCTTTTTGCCAAATTTTTGAGGTAGTAACAAAAATTTGTTTGCTGCTTGCGATGGAAATCATGTGTAACTCAATTTTGAGAATCTGTATTTTTAATATTATTTGGTTTATTGAATAGTCTTCTGAATACAACTCGAGTCAAAATTGAGTAGAATATTTTTTCGGTGGTATTACTTATGGTCATTTTACTTGGGAACACAGTGTTCATACCAAGAAAATGACCATTCGTGATACCACCACAAAAATATTCGACATAACTTTGACTACTCGTGGTATTATAACTGAGCTTAGGCGACCCAGTGAGACTGACCAATTGACCAGCTAATTAATCGGTGTAATTCAGCGCGCGCGTGCTAGTTATTCAAATGGTCTACACGAGCGCTAAAAACCCAGCTGCGTCGTTGCCAGGAAAGTACCCAAAATATATTTACTACTTAAATGATAAAACCTATTATAGTCTATTATTATCAAATACTGATTGACTGAGTGACTGTCAATGTGTCCTTAAGTTGTACCGCCTTTAAATAACGACAAATAAAGTATAAATAATAACGCGAAATCACGCCACTGACAATCCACTCGCACGCACCTAACGTTAATTATAACTATAGCGAGGAATAAAAGGTACCTAGGATGAATGAAAGAGCGTGACCTTGCCAAAGCATTGGCGGACGGCGATGTCGTGCCTCCAATTATTATGTAGCGCTGCATTGACCCGATGCCTGCAATGTGTTTAATATTTTTACACTCGATCGCATCCCCTCCACGCCATGTGCCACTGGTACAGGTACCTTTTATTCCTCGCCTTAATTATAACTGATAGTTTAGTGCGCTTAAATTTCATAAAAATGTGGTGTTTACTAACTATCAGCAAAAAAGTGTTTATTTAATCTTATTGAATTGTACTAATATTACAATGTTTAATATGATAAATTGTCATTTTTACAATTAGAACGAAGCGCTAGAAAAACCGCCAATTTTATATAATTGTTTATTTTTTTTTATTTTAAATTATTCTAAAAAACTTTTGACTGATCATAATTGGATATAAGTAAGCCATCTTTATGCAAACTTTAATTTATTACCTATAGTTTAAAATAGAAATTGCTACAATGTTTTGAGATCTCTTCTTAAAAAATTGTTAGTGTAAAAAAAATCTTTCAATTTTTTCACATTAAAATAAAAACCAGTTTATTTAAATGTTAAACAGAAAATATTGTTATTTTTCAAGATATATTTTTATAAAAATAAAAGATACCGCATCTTCTCCTAAAAAACAAAATTCTCCGTATGAATACCTCGGCGCGGCGCAGCGTTATTTGTATTTGTAATTATCTTTGGTAACAACTTTAAATTCTCGGTTTCATCTAAATATATTTCAGGATACCGAAATTTATATCAGCATATATTGCTTATTGTCTGGCACTTAGGTCGTGCTTTTTATAAGAAACATTTGATTATCCTGCAGGGCGTCTTTAATGTAGTTGTTGTCAGTAAATAAGTAATATAGAAAATTAGAGATAATTGAAGAACTTCCTTCCCGTTACCCGTGAAAACGAAAATAAATTATTGCCAAAACAAATACCAAAATTCTTTAATGTAAGTCCGGGTTCGGAGTGTGTGGTCAGTGAAACAATGGCGGGGTTTGATGCACAGCCACTCGGAAAATTGCAAAAACCTTGGCAGATCCCCGGCGATTACGAACGACAGGACCATCAGTCAGCGGCTTAGGAGGTGTTGCGCCCATCCTTGCCGGTAATATATAGAAAACACCAGGAAATATTGAACAAGACTACAGACGAAGCTTTATCACCTCTAATCTACTGTCATTACCGTGATTACACTGAAGCAACGCAGGAGGTGTTGACTCTGCAATCAAATCGACTAAACTTTCTAGATAAACAATAATTTATAATCTACTTGAAAAATAAAAATCAAAGCAAATTAATTAACTTGAGTAATGTTTGAGAAGTTAAAATTGTTGCTTTTGGGTAAATAATAAAATACAAAAACATTGTAATTTTTTAATTGGATTTGGTTTAGGGTGATCGTGATTGAATTTCCTCTATACCGGGTTTTGTTTATCTCCTCACTAGCTTCGTAAATACCTTATTAAACATTTAAAGTTTAATTAATTACACACTTTATTGGAAGGACAAAAAGAAAAACGATTTTGTTCCGGCAATTTTTACTAATCACGTGTTAATTAACACCAGCAACCCCCTGGTAGGAAGTAAATTAAGTTTGTTAAGGCGTCTGTCAGTATCTATCGCCTACAAAATGCTCAACGACCCTACAAAAACTCTTTTAGATTAGATTTAGGAACTACAACAAAAAGTCTGTGTTTAAGAAACGAAGATGTATTACTTTCTTCTCGACGAAGCGCTACTTATTAATACCGATGCGAATAATCTCTTTAGTTTGCGGTAATCTATCAATTTCCTCTTAATTCGTTTTTGTGAGAGAAAACAGTTTTTTTTTAATAATCCGACTGACGACGTTGAAAGCTCAATAATACTGAATAACAAGAATACGACATTTGAGGCAATTGGAACGACCAGCAATCGGTTTATCTCTCCCGTATTTTCCGCAAAACTTTTGTTCTAACATCTCTTTAGGTTCAAAGTCTCATGTTAAAGTTCAATCTTATCGGGTTAGATATCTTTGAGGTCATATCAAGCAATTTATTCGACGCTTCTGGATCTCATCATGAGATCTTCCGTTTTATTTTAGAGATGGTAAATTGATTTTTCTGACACGCTAACGCTAATATTTCTAATTTAGTAATAGGGCTAGTTTTTAGGGTGACTCTTGGAAACTTTAGCTCATAACAATCAAACGCTGTATAAACACAGAGATTTGATCATCTCGGGCCATTTGTGCCAATGGAAGCGTTGAACATACGCATAAGGAAGATGAAACGAAATATATGATTAATATTGATATTTCACAAAGTGCATTTTTTCAAATGGGTTTTTTGTTCAGTTTCCGACTCTTTCATATATCCAATTAATTAAAGACGTTGCAGAATTGCCGAGCCGGAGAATCAATTTTATTCATGAGTGGTTTCCGTCTATTATTGCCCATATCGCTTTTATGACTCATTTTAACCAAATGGTATTAAAGACTCACCCTATCGGAATGATCGTTTAAGGCAATTCTTTATTGCCGGAATATTGATAGCACCAATTTTTTTCAATAAACGACCAGGAAAGGTTTACAGATATTGTTAACAAGCAAATATTTGTACAATATTTATTAAATTCTTTATAAATTCCGTTATCTAAATCACTTTGCATCAACTAGTGAAATGTTAAATATTACGAGTAAATCAAGTTGTAATTAAAATGTAAATAATTAATAAGGGTAGTAATGATATTTACATACGGTTCAGATGTTCTTTTTAGTTACCCTGTGGGAAATAATGATAAAACTCATGACCAAAAAGCTTCTGTTGTCGTGTTCGCAACGTGACTACACGCGGCTAATGTCTCATGTGTCAAAGTTTTTATTCGCACGATATTAATCTCTAATTAATCTAAATTACTAAGAAATATAAAATCATAGTTTAAGATAAAAAATAAATAAATAGATAATAAATTATTTTTTACACAAAGGATAAATTGCACAAAGGACATGCAATTACCTTTTGTCTTAATAATTTGTTATAAATTAAATTGACAATTTTAATATTTCGAGCGGCGGCAGCAGCGGCACAAGCTCGCATGTTGTTATATTCGATAATAAATACAGGGTGATTTTTTTTGTTTGCTCCCGCCCGAAACTCCAAAAATAAGCAACGCATTATACTTTGCTAGTTTTTTAAAATTTAATTTTTAAAATTAAGGAATAGAAGGTTGTGAATTAATTAATGTCAACGTTGTTGACAATACCTTTGACAGTGCATCCAAAGTCAGTTCATTTGGATCATCTGTAGTTTTCTCAAAGCTGTTTATCGTTTGTACAACGTGTTGTCTACTTTCAAAATCTCGGGCGAGAGCAATTAAAAAAATCACTCTGTATATGCGTCTAAATGGTCATTAACGGCATCCAATATCGTAATAACTAATAACCAATACACTACTATTAAAAACCATACGAAAATCAAACCGGACCATCCACGTAGTCGCTATACCCGATATGTCGTTATATCCGATGTCTTTACAAATGATATCTGTTGTGTATGTACAAACTTGTATGCCTAAAAATGTTGTGTGCATCACGTATGTAAATGGTTTTAGCCGACTCATTTTTTGTAGAAATTCGGTTTCGCCTTGTCTTTAAACACGATTCGTCTGCTATAACCTTATTAATTTAAATTATTAACGTACTTATAATTTTTTTAAAACGAGACATCTGTTTTGTCAGCATGTACTTCAGCTACAGTAAGCAACAATGAAGAAACATTACTATAAAACCGACGTTGTTTACAACACGGTCCTAGGGCAGTAAGCGCGGTCCGTAATGCTCTTTTATTTTTTCAAGTGATTGAAAAAATAGTATATGTACTTCGAGGCCGTAAGCACTTTTTGTGGTCTCAAACGCTTATAGAAAACCTCGAGTTTTCTCCTCGGTTTTCTAAGCTGTGTTTTTGACTGCGAAAAGTTACAACGCTTGAGGTCTAATGTACTGTTATATATTAAGATCATAATAAAAAGCGATTATAGCACGAGGGATTGTTTAAAGCCCGAAGCAAAGAAGTTTTTAATTACCTGGAGGCTATTAGTGACGAATTTGTTCGAAATACATTTTATGTATGTACCTACAGTTAAAAGCAAAAATTTGAATTTTCTAAAAATTTAATGAATAGTATTGGATGTCAAAACGTCAGAAGTAAAAATTCAGGGCAGAAAAATTTTTCGAGTGTACAGAGTGTTTTAGCAGAAAGTCAACCACAATTTTCCTAGACCAGTAGAAGATGTAAGTCGGTAAAATTATTGTTCTATGTCGTTTCTGTAAAAAGTTACAGTTAGCTAAACGATTTTAAATTTTTATTTAAGTAACTGAAAATTTTTTAACTATCGCAATGAAATTTGATCAGCATGTTTGAAAATTAAGACAGATATTTGAGTCAAATTTTATTAAATTTGCTTAACTAGAATGTTAATTTTTGCTAATACCTTTGAGAAATATGTTTCAAAACGTTTACAAATGTTATTCAAAAAATAATTTTACTATTTTTAAGTAAAAGATTTAATTTAGAAACTCTTTCATTTCTTGCTAAATCTTGATAAAACGCACCGTTTTTGAATAAAATTATAAACAAAAAAACTTTACAAAATAATAAGTTAAAAAGACAACTATGAAACAAAAAAAGTTATTTTACACTTGTAGAAATTAATTGTTTTTAGCAAACTAAAAAATTATTGATTTGGTATTCTAATACAAGTATAATAAAAAATATATGTTCTATAAGGTATTTCAATCGATTTTTTTTAACGTTAGCTAAAAATTAAAAAAAAATTTTTTTTTTTAATGTCAACTTTGGCCAGCTGTAGGTTTTTACAAAAGCGCTGGAGAGAATAATTTTACCGACTTTTATTCTACTAATCTAGGGTAAGTGTGGTTAAATTTATGCCAAATGTATCTGGAACAGCCTGTACATAAACTCGTAAGTCGTAAATAATTTACGTAATAATTGTTTTTCATATATACTAAGGTAAATCAAATAACCATATTAGAATACTAGTACCTATTTTTAGTTTTATAAATATTTTATCATTATTTTTGTAATTTGTTTGAAATTTACTAAACGACTTCAAATAAACATTAACATGACCCTATATGAAAAAAGGGGCAGCAATTTTTCCTGGCATAAAGCAGTTAGCGGCATCACATACGTAAATTTAAAAGGTGGAAGCGAATCTTTACGACGTTTTTCGGACCATTTGCCCCATTTATCTGCCAGTATTTCAGAAGAATTTCCATAATGGCGACGCACGACAAATAATTCAGAACTTGAGATAACTTTACGACGCCTAGTATCAGACTTTTGCTATCACATTATCAAACTCGACTTAATCCACGCCGAATTAAATTTTCAGTAGGAGACTTCGAATTTTTTTTTACAGCTCTTGTTTCATATTAACTTTACGACTTTTCCTTAATATAATCCAGCCCGAGTCGTATACAAAAACCATGTAATATTCGCAGCCTATAAACACGCCCAAATAAATCAGACACCACTATAAACTTTCAGATCATAAGATCTCACGGAGACGAGGGTTCGACAATATATGGAAATAGAAAGCTCCAAGATCTGGCCAAATATTCAGTCTTCTTGACTGAGTGCAACTAATTCGAGTGTTTATTGCATATTTTCAGAAATCTTTCTGGGACAATAAATTAGACTTAATGAATAGATAAAAAGCAAAGGGGTTTGAATAGTGTTGACAGTCGGTGCGATAGACTCAGGCTTTATTTATTAATTTCGCTTCCGTTTGGCAGCAGAGGTATTTGTCTTAGTCCACACAGACTCTCGCATATTGTATAGATAATGGATTCACTTCACTCAGTTGATGGCGTGATTAATTTTTGTTCAAGTTATTAGACTTGATGGATCCTCTTAGGATACATATTAGTTATTCATTTTCAGTTCATTATCCTTTAAGAATTAATAAGTTTTGTTGGGAGAGTAAATTAAAAAAGTTAAATAAATTGTTTCTTAAACGTTTTTGTCATCTTTATGTAAAATTGAAAACTTCCAAAATTTTATCAATCAATAAAACTGTAATTTATTCTTCAAAGTGAGAGAAAAAGAACGACACGAAACGTGCGTAAGAGGAAATTTGAAAGAATGCATCTTGCCTTTGATAAAACGTTCAATATATCTGCGAATGTATGGAGTCCCCCTTTACAAGTGCCTATAATATTTCAGATTCAGCCTGAAACAGCCGTGATACGATCTCATCTCCTGCGTATGATCAATATGATGTAAATGACATCACGAAAAAAAATAAAATGTAACAACTTTCACAAAAATTTCTAAAACAATTGTATTGTAACGTATACTTTAGCAAATATAGCTACACCTAAGCGCTTTTATCCATTGAGTTGAAAAACTTCTAAAAGTAGTACACTCAAAAGCTCTGTATTGTCCCTCCTACTGAAGCTTTCACTAAAACTTTTTTATTCACAGAAATTGTATCTTAAAAAATAAAATTTGAAATTGTCAGTACACCCACGTAAAAACTCTCAAGTAAACGCCTCCTCGGAATTCACTAGACTGTGTCTTAATATTGCCTTGCCTTCTCATTAAAATTGGCCTTTGTTATAAACTCTATGTTCTAGTACTAAGAGAAGTTCTAGTTTCAGCCGATACTCACATTCTTGAGATAACTAATTAGATCGTATCTTTGAAACCCTAATATCAATAATTTGTTAATTTAATAGAAAATGATAACTCGTAAAGTTCTTATCGCGAATCCAATTATAGAAAATCTTCGAGAGCGAGTCTGGGCCAAGCTACTTTAAAATTGCTACTTAATTGGATTCTTGCACAATTTTATTGTGAACTTATTCAGATAAAGAAAATTTCCTCGACCAGCGCTTTTATAATAGCTTGGAAGATTTCAAAGGGTGACAAGTGCTTCAAAATAAAAGTTCAATATTTAGAAATTGTTTCTGACAGAAAATTTTGTTTGATTCGATACAACTAGCAAGAATTTAATCACAGCGTTTGGATCCCACCACGTGCCTTTGTTCAATATGTTTAACATGGGGAAGTTTGAGTCAAAGTCGTCGCAACGCCGAGGGCATTTCAATTAAAGTTTGATGCCTGTTAGTGAGGACATTTTTCACTGAACATCTATATTTCGAAAAAGAATACATTGCGTTCAGTCCGTTTGCTCTTTTGAGATAGAAGAACGTAAAACACGTCCATCCAGACTTACACCTATCGTATCCTGAGAAGTGGCTGTGGTCCCCTGGGGCCTCTCTGGCGCCGCGTGAGATATGAGGCGTCGGTTCAGCCCCCGATGTCCGGAAGTCCGGTAGACAAAACCACCCACTTCCTGTCTGAGGCTCACCACACACATATACATTTTAACTTATTTGTTTTGTTTGGGGAGTGTCAATGCTACTTGAGACGTTTGTTTTCCGGAAAAGGTTAAAGATATGGGTGGAAGAGTGAGTATATCAAATGTTATTAATTCGTGTGCTTCTCGCCAGACGTAATGATATCATCGGCGTTTGCTTTGCTAATGAATAAATAGCATTTGCATGGTAATTTCAAGCGCCTTGTTATCGAAATTGGAAGTAATTAATCATGTAACTTTATTAATTATTGTTATTATAATATCAGTTAAATTATGTTGTAATTTCAATTATCTAACGTAGAAATTGTTTTAATGAAGTTTGAATGATTTATTAAACAAACAAGCAACAAAGTGCCACTTAAATTTCGACTGAAATCTGTTACCACCACGTTATTTTATAATTCCTGCCTTTAATACTTTGTTTCATAAAGGGTATCTCGTTACTGGTCAACACAGTTCCACATAAACATTATTAAATCCTATCAATAAATCCATTATTATTATTTATTTTTAATTTTTTATGTAATTATAAACTATTTGTAACATTTACAGAAATAAAAATATTTAAATACAAATTAGAAAAAAAAGATGCTTTCAAGTTTTTATATTTCAGACAATGAGGATTACCTTCGGCCTAGCCTTTGAATTCATCTGGATTCTGTATACTGTGTAATATAGTCTTTTACCATACATATACCATATTACCATATACATATACTTTTATTTGGTCCATTGTGGGGTAAATGGCCAGCACTTGACATTAACTGCTGTATGAGTTGCCATAGTAACGGGTCAGTTATTTGCCCCACAATGGACCAAATGAAAGTGATCTTGGTGTAAAAAATATGCAGTTGCGAGAAAAAAATTTTGGTTTTTAAATTAATGTTTGATACTAACAAAATTGTTTACAGTATATTTTTTTTCTATATTACTTGTCAATTTAAAATTTTTAGGGTTTGCGTTGGTAATATTTAGGGTTTCTAAATATGACTCCTGCTCCTCATCATTCTTCCTCAAAACAAGAAGTTAACAAATTTGAACTTTTCAATGGACCGCAGAATTTTTCTGGAACGGTACCTGTGCAAGGTAACACGACTCCTCTAAATTTGACTCAAAAATATAAACTACGGTATGTTTAGTCTAAATCATCATCGCTTTTAGACTCGTCGCTTTCAGGATCCGATTGTGCGCCAGTCTTTTTCAATTAACGTCTCGACATTGTTAACACAATGAGCCTATATTTCTGACGTACAGTTTGATAAAACAGTTTTCCACACGTTGCTAACACGGTTTTTGTCTTCGAAACAAACGGTTGAATCGTTAATACATTTATTATAATAGGTCTTGCAATAAGTTCAAATCATTTCAATCGCATACAGTTGGCAATGATATGGAGCAAGTCGTAATACTTCAATATTGTTTTGAAGCAGCAAATTATCAATGACATATTTTTTACGACATTTTGCAATAGTAGCTCATTTTTTTGGAATTTTTTTCAAAAATTTTGTTCACTTTCGCAGAATTCAACATTTTGTTTCGTTAACTAGCGTCGCATTTTAATTTTTTGTGATAAGCGAGTTATCTTTTTTTCTTTTAGAGAAGAATGATAATGGACGTTATCCATAATAATCCATACTTTTAAAAGATTTTAGAGTTTATAGTTTTGTGACAATCTTTGTCACTGATCTTACAATTAAAAAGTAAATCGCAATTTTTTGAAAAACCACCTTTATAACCAGCGTGAAGGATGTTAAAACGATCTTCTTCATTTTTTCCTTTTACATTTCTCATTCTTTTGTTATCTTTATTTACCCACCTACAAAGATCAGAACCGTTTTTGTAAATCGAACATTCATCCAAAAATATAAAATTTTACTTCTTCCTCGGAATATTTTAATTAAAGGTGGCACCTCAAAAATTTAATTTGTCTGTTATTGCATGATTTATTTCCATTAAAATTTTTCAGTTGTTAACTTTTTTGTAAGTAAAACCCACGTTTCGAACTATTGCTTATAATAACCTCCACCAACTAGGAAATTCAAGTTTCGTTCTCGCAAGATACAAAAATTTCTTTATTCTAAAACGTTTTTCCGTTTTTAAATTTTGAAAATTTGGACCTCGATTTGTTCTCTTAAATAAAAATTATTAAACTATTTTTCCCTCTTTTTTCTACCGGTCTGAGCTTCTTGCAATTTTTTTTTATTGTGATATATGTTTTAAATAATACATTTGAGTACCTGAAGTATTATTTCAAAATTAATAAAAACTATTTCGAAATACCACATCAAATGTTCTGCAAAGCTAAATTTTCGTCCAATCTTATTTAGATCTCATTTCTGACACTATGACGTGAACTTAATTAAGTATTCTTACAATTTAAAGAGTTAGAGTATAAACCAAATAATTTCTTTAACAACTTAATTTACACACAATTTAAGTAAATCAAAAATAACTCCTCATAGTTTTACAACTTAATAACAAACACTTCTATAACTTTGAATAATTACTAGAAGAATCGCTCGATGTAATTTCTCTAGTTTGCTAAACGGCATTGCTGCCAACGACTTGTCGCTCACTTATATGGCTCGTAGTGTTGCACGCGACGACTATTCTCGAGTCTATACGTCAGCGATGACTCATCGCTTTCGCTTTTATTTAACAAACTTGCAAATAAAGTGAAATCTGCTTCTACAATTGACGAGCTTATTCCATAACACTGTCTATGTTTTACTAAATTATTGCTTTTAACTTATTGTAACTTGTCTTTGCGTTTTTTAAACACAGTTTTATTAAAAACTAATAATTAGGTGCCACAAAATACGGGGGATATTTACGTAAGATGACGAGCCTAACCAGGTAAAAATACAACCCAAAATACAGTTTACCAAAGACTCATTGTTTTTTGGAATTAGAAAATTAAGTTAGGGTTCTAGTTATGTACGTATTAAAAGTAGTTATCAGTATTATTACATTTTTTTATTCATAATTTTTTAACGTAATGTTTTCTAACCATGAAAAACGGACATGATACTAATTTTTGGTGAATGTCGAAAAAATGGTATTGCTGCAGCAAATTTGTGTAGAGAACGTTATCCCGAACGCCGAGCTGCTACTGACAAAATTTTTAGGAGACTGTAAAGCAGGTTAAGAAATAATTGGCTTTGCTTTAAAAGAGTAAGAACTAGAACTGCCATTTACCCTGAAACTGAAGTCACAGTTATTGAAGTTGCAACCGGAAATCCACATATCGGTCAAAAAGAGATATCAAGACAGCTAGGAACAAGACAGCTAGGAATTAGTCAATCGTCCGTTTGTAGAATTTTCAGAGAGAATAAATTTCATCCGTACTATATACAACTTGTCCAAGAGTTAAAACCGACAGATTACCCTAAAAATAAAATAATGCAAGAAAGATTCAGTTAGCTATATCATCGTATTTTGGGTTGCATTTTTACCTAGTCAGGCTAGTCATCTGACGTAAACAACCCTGTATATAAAACAAAAACAAATGACAATTCAACCTACAAACTCCAAACCGCATTATTATCAAAATATATTGTTAGATAAATAGATTTTGTATTCTTTTGATTGGTTGTAAAATTAGGTTGCACGAAATTACGAATATTCATTTAAACCAATTTACATTATTTGTGGATTTGTTAAAAGAAAGTTATAACAAGTTATCCTTCGCTATCCCAAATGCGTTATCTTATTACGATAACTTAATTTTAAATTTTCTAAGCAAATTGAATTAAAATAGAAGTTGTTAAAAAGTTTTCAAAAGCCGTATTAAACCCATTCATACGTATACTCTACAGTTTTTTAATTTGTTTGAGCTGACGCTTCCTCTTTTACCGTCTTACAAAATCTTTCCTTTCTTTTGGTGCCAAACCATTAATTTTTTTAATTATTCTTTATATATGCTCTGACTTTTTTACACTTTTTAAATTGATTCGAAAACTTGAAATGAAATTTCTGTACGGGCAGATAACGGAGTTTCGTTCACCGTCAAGATGAGAAAGTACGGAAGGGAACAAAGTTAGTAACAACATAAAACGTTTTGCGTACAGTTTGCGTTACGTTATGGGTTAATGTTGGAGTGGATAAATGCTTTTAGTGGTGGAATTACGTGAAGTTTGTGGTGTTACCGGCCACAATCACATTATCAAACTATTGCCTTAATCGAGAAGCGTAAACTTACTGGAATTAAAGCCCAGTTCATCTGACCCATTTAACATAATTAGTCTTACTGGTTTAGATTAACTCTTGTTTTGGACTTGTTTGAAGAAAGTGATTAGAGTTTAGTTGGGCGTTTAATTTATAAATTGTTTTCAGTTTCAAGAGTTTTATTTTATGTCTAGATAATGTGCAAGTTGTGTAAAATGTCGCTTTTGTTCACATTTCAAAAGCTCGGCTTATTTACAAGCAAAAAAGTACATTTTGTTTCGAGATGCATTTGCGAGTGTTTCTAAGTGCGCCAATTTAAATTTTAAGAAAGTCTATGTGTCTCACGTGGCAATTTTCTCAAGTTTGTCTCTTCTCCTGTAAATATTAAGTAGGTAGGAAAAGATAAAAGGGAAAACTTGCTTGGAATGTACGTCGGCTTGTTGAACGGTGCTATGTTAAATAAGAGAGCAGCTTCCAATAAAATATTTGTGAAAGTCTCATGAATGAAATTTTAATTTTGCTTTTGTAATATTAAAAAACTGGATTGGAATGTTAATGAAATTTTAGATAAAAAGAAAAACAGTTTCCACTGAGTGGCTATAAATAATTGTCCTATAAAAAGAGACTGTAAATTAGCGCAAAGATGTGAATGTGCCGCTTTTAAAAATAGCGGTTGTTATCACAATTATTGTAGGTTGTTTTATGTTATGTTTATTTATTAGTTCCACACTTTATTTTATAATTATACCATATGTTTATTATAATTTTTGATCAGAGGCTGTCATGAGAAACAAAAATTCTAAAAACGTAGGGCGTAACTTATTTTACTTGATAATAAAATCATTTTACTGTCACTCACAAAGAGATTTGTTTTTGATTTTCCATCACATTTCTTCCGATTGACGCTGCCGGTCTCTCGAAAGAACGTGATAGTGTTTTTCAAACTGGTATAAAAATTTGACTCTGTTATGATTTTTTCTGGACATTTCTCCCGAAACTCGTCAAAACAAAGTCTGGATGAGTAAACTCATTCTCCGTTCATTACAAAAATATGATTCTACTAAAAAAATCTTCTGTTCTGCAGTAAACACCTAATTCAAATCAAATCTAAATTTTACTTTTGACAGTGACAGCAAAATGACATTTACGAAGTGAATTAATGTACGCGCTACGTTTTTAAAATTTTTGTTTCTCATGACAGCTTCTGGTCAAAAATTATAATAAACATATGGTATAATCATTAAAAAATGTTGTGTTTATTTTCTAACACTTTTTTTTCACTTTTTTTCTAACTGTATACCTTAACATTACCAAATCAACATCAGTTTCTATAATTTTTTTTTTACAAATGTTGGTCTAAATTTTCTATTCATTTTTAACACCAAAGAACTCTCTCTGTACCTGTAGATTATTTGATTATTATTTGCACTTTTGCTGTAATTGACTTACTCTGGAAAATGCGGCCTCATCTTGTCTTAATTATTCAACGTCAAATGGGTTGAAAAATAACAACAAAACTTTTTCACTGTACATCTTTTAGGTACCGTTTCATAAAAACATAATATGAAAAATTACAAACGCAAATAAAACAACTAATGAAACAAACAGAAGCATTTTAATCTGCTCAAACAACAAGCAACTAATAAATTGACACTATTGACTGACTCTACAGAACGAGGAAAATTTAAAACAAAGATGAAAATATTTAATTACTCACTTTTTTGAGTTTATATTTAATAAGCCGGGGGTATGTTCTTATTCTTATGCAATGATTAAAATTTACTTGTTATTAATTGTAATTTAATTGTGTCGACTTTTAAGAGGCGAAAATTTATAGCATTCTGATGAAACAATCATTTGTGGCCACTCAGTAGAAGAAAAGATATGATGAAAAGCCTCCACACACTGTTCGTATTTCTTCATTTCCACACATGAAAAATGCTAGATTTTATGTTTATTTACCTTCGTGACGGAATACATCAGACGCACAAATACGCCGCAATTCATCGCTAATGGAGCTAGCGCTTAACTTTTTTGCTTTTTCTCGGATAAGTGCTTTTCAGCAAATTTATGTATTGACTTAGGTTACAAATTGAAATGTGCTTTTTCAATTCGCTGCTTGATTTAATATGCCTCTACTCTTATTCAAACACTCGGGTGCATTAGTGACAGCCCAATATTGCTCAATTCGCGGTGCCACAACGGCGCAGAGGCGTCTGGAATCTCCGACAAGAGCTGTACGAATTTTCTTGGTAAATATTTTTTGAGATAATAAAGTTGAAGCTCATATATCTAAAGCGCTTGCAAAATGACAGCCCGCTTTTCGATCTGAAAATATACAGATACCATTTATATTTACTAAATTTAATTGACGGAACTTGCTCTTCAGTTTCAAAGCAAATTTGTTCTTAAAAAAGTCAATGTTTATTTTGAGTCTACGTACATACATATATCTGAGTTTTCATCAATAACTAACGTTCTCTTATTCGTGCAAACATTGCAGTTTTACGTGACTCGCTTTCGTTCTCATTTAGTTCTATTTGTTCAGGGCTAATTTATATGTATAAAATGTTACTCTAAACTTTTTTAACAACTACACTATGTAGTGCGTTTTACGGTCTTTAACTTTAAAGATAAGAACTTTTAATTATTATACAGACTGGTCTAATGAAAAGTTTGCACCTAGCGTTACTTTTGTTTGTGAAATTTAATGCAGAAATGCTCGGACAGATCGATTTTCTTTTGAAGGGGGCACATTTTGAGAATATTTTGCAACCCATATTTTTAACCTCCTGACGGAGGTGAACCACAACCCTAAAATTTTAAATAGGAAGTGGGGTCGAGTGACACATCGTTTTAAAGAGCACAAAATTATCTTTATAATGGTACCCCACTTGTTGTGTTTTACTTGAACAAATAATGTTAAATAATTTAAATAATAAAGAAACTTTAATTACGTAGTTTTGGTATTAGAGAAGAAGGTACTGTCCGTTTCACGAAAGAAGGACTTTCGTCCAGTGTTGCCAACCCATTGTCGATAATTTCCCCCATATGATAAGTCCAAATCCCCTAAATTCAAGCTAAATTCCCCCAAAACCACTTCATTTTAAAAAGAACTACAATCTCAAAGAAACAACATATAATTTTTAATTTATTTTTGATTGATGGATAATAAATTACTTTTCAAATAACAGCCGTGAATAAAAAATACTGATTAAGTTGGCAACAAAACTCATCAGATTAATATTTTTTTGGTAATTTAGTAGTGGTTAAAAATACCCTAAAAATCCCCTACAGAACTTTTTCCTCTAAATATTTCCCTCTTTTTTATAAAATACCCTAAATTTCGGGGGAACTCCCCCAGGTTGGCAACACTGCTTTCGTCATCAATTTATTTTTAAGTTACGACACACGTTATTTACATTTCCGATGTACTGAAAAGACACAATATTCAAAGTAGTGTCTACTAGAAGCCAAAGGTGAAAAACGTGATAACGAGGAAGATGGCTATATAATTGCGCTCGTTGATTATTAGTTTAGGCAACATATTATATTATACTTCTCATCTTTCGAGAAAACGGGGCAGGCGCTCCGCGCTCATTCAATTAACGCGGTACGCGCATATCATAGTTCAGACCATTAATGTCTATGAAAAAAGTCACTTTTTTCGTGAAACAGACAATATGTAGCTTTTAGTTATTAGGTGTCATAGCAACTAAAAACAACGTTTAAATGTATTGTCTTATTCAGGATTACAAAAGTAATCTTTAAAAATAAAATTAAACAGGTAATGTAAAAACGCCTAATGAACTTGTATTTCATGTAATCCATGTACTTTTAGTTTTAGTAAAAAAGGTATCTAAATTATACTTTTGAAGATTACTTTTGTAATCCTGAATAAACAATACATTCAACCGTTGTTTTTAGTTGCTATGACACCTAATAACTAAAAGTTACATGCTTTTTTTACTAATACCAAAACTACGTGATTGAAGTTTCTTAGGTGTTTTAACATTACCTGTTCAAGTAAAATACAACACATGGGGTACCGTTATAAACATAATTTTGTGTTTTTTAAAACGATGTCTCACTCGACCCTACTTCCTATTTAAAATTTTAGGGTTGTGGTTCACTCCCGTCAGGGGGTTAAAGATATGGGTTGCAAAATATTCTCAAAATGTGTCCCCCTTCAAAAGAAAATAGACCTGTCCGAGCATTTCTGCATTAAATTTCACAAATAAAAATAACGCTAGGTGAAAACTTTTCATTGGACCAGTCTGTATAATGTATAGAGCATTTTACGCTAAATTAAATTACCACATACTTTAAAAACGGCGATTTTTGAAAAATTTTAATTTTTTTATTACCCATGGAAAGAAGGGTTTATATAAATATTCAGACCTTAATCTTCATATTTTCGTGAAATATAAATTATAAAAAACCTAATTTTTAACGCTCGTAACTTTGCAAAATATCGAACAATCTAAATAATTTTTTAAAAACATGTTATTAGGATTTACAATAAATTTTCTACAAGTTTTAAAATAAAATTTTCTTTTTGAAACTGTGTGTCGATGAATTTTTTTTTAATTACTAGTTATTTACTATTTTTAGAGAAACACGAAACAGACAACCAGGTCAATCGAGGCGTACCACAGAGTGTCAAGACAGGCGCTTCAAACAACTAGATCTTCGAGACCGTTTTGCTACTAGGCGACAATTCGGTGACCAATGACATAGTATAAATACTAGTAGCGACAGAAAGCCGATTTTCGTGTAAGGAGTAAGCGGCGCTTACGTCCCACTTTTGCCATTTTTGCCCTGTTCATTGCGAAAAACGACGATCATAGACGAACATAAACTACGACATGTAAGCAGCTTTGACATTAAAATCACCAGAAAAATAAAAAGCACTAAACGAAGCGAAAAGTAACTAGAGTGCAAGTGTAGATAAAGAGGGAAGTGAGGCAAGAGGTGGGCCTGTTCAATTCCTACCTTGATCTCTACATTTCATTCTGAACGCGTTGGAAGCGAAAATTTACTTTAATACAGTGGATATAAAGCCTACCAAAATTTTCCCGCCAATTTTCTGTGGCTACTAGTATTTATACTATCCCAATGGTTTGGAGAAGATGGTCGACTTGTTGGTATGCGAACGTTATATTGCCGCATTCAAGCTTCTGGACTTTTTTCTTACTATCTATATTTAGTGCTTTCTTTAATTGCGAAACACCGTCATCAACGTTTGGACTGGTGGAGAAAGCGGCAGATTTGGAAGGCAGAATGGCATATTGTGATATTCAGCAACAAATCGCGATTCTGCCTAGACATGCATGATGGCCGTCGGTGGATTAGACGCTGTCATCAAGAGCAACGTGATATTAAATTTGCTGTTGAGAGGTATGTAACTATAAAAAAAATATAAATAAAGCCAACAAAACGACCTACAAGGTAGAAATAAAAATTTAAAAATTTGGTTTTACTTTAGTTATAACAACAAAAATAAACTGTTGTAATACTCTTGTACTTAATTCCATAAAAACGAAAAAGTGTTTTAAAAGTTAGTGATAAAATCAAATTGTAATTTCCACCTTTGGCGCTCTTTAGCTGCTAAAGGGTGCAACTTGGCGTAGAGTCAAGTCGCACATGTTTTTTTTTAAAGTTTCGTAGACAGATACTATAGGTTTGTTCCAACCACCCTGATGACCGTACATTGTACGGTCCCGCTCAAGCGCAATGAATAAACGGCGTTCCAACCCAAAAGTGACGGTACACTGTACGATCCCTACCTGCGTTCCAACCAACCTTTGGATCGTACATGGGACGGTCTCGTGAAGGTCATTTCGATACATGGTTCTAGAGTAGGTACTGGTTGGACTATCATGCGCACTGTGAATTTTCGTTGACTTAGATCAAATAAGTTAGAATTTTTTTTATTAAATTCTTAATATGGGCGATATTGATAAAGAAGAGAGTGATATTTCATCAATATCTGATTTGAGTAGTGATGATGAAATGTTGATAATAAACCCCGCATAAAAAATCAAATTTATTTAGAAATATTTGTTGTTTTAAAGATTTTTAATGTATTTTTTACATTATTTTTAAATGGTTAGTGATAGTGGGTTTCCATTAAAAGCAAACTTACATATGT
Organism: Tribolium confusum; assembly: GCA_029207805.1. NCBI lineage: Eukaryota > Metazoa > Arthropoda > Insecta > Coleoptera > Tenebrionidae > Tribolium > Tribolium confusum. The sequence goes on along the minus strand of JALGAY010000001.1, from coordinate 37,203,375 downwards.
CATTCAAAAACAGAGAAAATTTAATTAGAAGGCAGCAAAATTATCATTTACAATTAGCAAAAAATTGTTATGTCATAGAATACTATTATGAACTATTAAAACAAAAATTTTGTCAGTTATATTATATTAAACTGCGAAATATTAGGGTATTGGTACACTTTATTGGGGCAGCATGTGTATTGCACAGTATAGCGATTGATGATTAATTTCCATTTAATAGGTTAGAACCTAATGAAATAGATGTAGCTGTTCCTCAACATGAAAATGATGACAAAGATAAAGATGAGGATGAAGATATTTTAATAAAAAATAGAGAATTTTAGAATTTTGTTAACACTTTAACCAACGCTTTATCATTTAAAATTTCGTGCGAAACTGTACCTCCACAAGACGGTCATCAATCCGTTCCAACCCCTTGCAAAAATCCCGGCAGTGCCATGTAACTACATGCGCACTAAAACGGTACAAGCAGTACACGGTATCGTCCAGTGTATCGTACAGAAACCGCTGGTTGGAAGAAACCTATAATGTATTATCTAACGTAGATCGCTGGAAGGTAGCAAGTTTTGGAATAATGTTGGCAAGCAACACTATTGCCACTTCAGCTCTCATCAACACAACCACCAGTTCCAATCGAGTACACCGCTCCGGGATACACTGTACTGATAAGGAGCAAATACCCTAAGACCAGTACTAAGTTTCCTGACGTTGTTCGTTTAGAACACTTATTGTTTTTTAAACGTTCTGTAACACTTTTATTGATAGCAATATACAATTGCAATCATCTAAAAGTACCTACACAGTTATTTCTTCAGCTGTTTGTTTTATTTGTGAATAAAAATGTATAAATTTTTATATTATAATTTACAATATGAAAACGTTGCCAATGAAATTTAAGTTATTTATAACCTGGTTACAACGTACTCGGATATAATTTACTTCGGTTATAACGTACGTTTTTGGTGGGTTCCGAGCGTATGTTACAACCGAGTTTAACTGTATCTTTCTTTTAACGATTTTAAGGTTTTTGACTTATGCAATCATAGATTGATGAGAACATAACTTTGAAACTATAACAATTAATAATAGTAGACTGGTGGTTACTCTATTGTAAATTCATTAAAAAGATGATCTCTTTAATATAACAATTAATGTTATTATGTAATTACTTCCAATTAACATTTTTAGGGCCGCTTTACGTATAGAACCTTTTAGTTTAATTACGATTAAATAATTAATTTGCAATTGGGTTTTGACCAATCAAAAACCAGAAAATTCAACTTAATCGTAAATTAAAAATTAATTGTCATTAAATATTTAATTCACTTTCTGTCAACTGGTTCTTAAAATATTGATTTAATAAGTAAATTTTTGATGTTCTTGTTGGTTATGAAAAATTTTGATGAAAAACTTGGTTATTTATGGCTAGGGATTAAAATTAGGTAGTTACCACTAAAATCCTAAATATGTATTTTTTTTAAGAGCTAGTTAATTGTATTAAGTATCAATTTAGAAAATAAATTGTATTTGTATTACAGGTTTGCAAATTGCGAGTAATGGCGAGTGCAAGCGAGACACAGTAATGCAGAAGTACTCCCAAAATATAGTTTTTGAGTATGTAAAAAAAATATTTTTTGTGTTGCTATCGAATTTTTATGCAATATAATCAGTTATAATATCACAAGAGCATCAAAAATAATCGATTATTTTACTTTCCAATAAACGAAACGTTTTCCGCGAAAAATCACAACAGAGCAGCTGGAGTGATATGTTTTAAGGAAAACGTCGAGTTGGAGGGAAGTAATCGATTATTTTTGATGATCGAGTGAAATTCGTTACGATTATAAAATGTGTTTAATAATTGTTCTGGTCGTGGTTTGCTGTGCTTTTCTCTTTCTAGCATAAACGTAGGTTGACGTGATAAGTTCATATGGTTTGCTGTCAACTGTCTAAATGTTGTCTTATTTTTGCATTTAAGGGTTTCTGATAAAAATTACATTGCAAATCACGATAATTGTATGCAAGTTTTGAAAAGAACTGATTTTAATTTAGAGTAAGACACAGAAACTCGAAAAAGATGCAAGAGGTTAAAAAGCGGAGTACTAACAGCTGTCATGTGTCATTTTTTTGTAATGTTAACCGGGACATACGTTTTTTGTGACAATTGCCACACATAGGCGATCTGATCAGAACAATTATGGAACACATATTATAATGAATGGAAAATTAATTTAACAAGAAAAATTATCAAGTTTTTTACAAATTATCAAGATAACGACATTGCTATGACAACGATTTTCATAATTATGACTCTAGTCTAGATTGAATATTTTTAATTGTGTGACCCGGCAAAAGACTAAAACGGTTATATCACGTCGTCAAGGGTTTAATCGCTAGTAAGTCTATATGTTGTAACCACGGTAAATGAAATATTCCTATTGGGCTTATTATATTATGAATTATATAATCATTATTATTTGGTTTTTTTTTTAAATTTAAGTTTTTGACATTTACATTTTACAGTAACTGTAATGACAGTTAATGCGATGGTTTGCGCTAAGAATTTTTTGTAACAATACCTAATAAAAACTATAATTAATTCAACATGATTTTTCAATATAAAATAAAATCCTACAAAATGGAACTTCCCAAGGCTTGGTAGTCAGCGTCATCTTCTTATTTCTTATTGCAATTAATAATATCAGCAAAGTAATCAAGAAACCTGTCTAATTTAGAATGTATGCAGACAATCTAGTGATATATTGTAAAGGTAAAAATATGAGAACTACAGAGAAGATAATCCAACAAAGCTTAAACCTTCTAGGAAAGTGGAGTTTGACAACTGGCTCCTAATTTTCACCCACAAAATAAAAAAGCATCTTGTCTCTAAGAGAACAACTAACCCAGCTCTTTGTTTCTATTTCTCTCAAATACAACTTGACTCTGTAACTCACATTAAATTTTTAGAACTTGTTTTTGATCAAAGACTAAACTAGAAAGCTCATTTTGACCTTATAAATTAAACAACTGCACAAGTTCTAGGGATATTAAAAATGCTATCTTTTACAACATGGGGTGCCGAAGCAAACGTTCTGTTAAAGTTATACTGAAGTCTAATTCTTTCACGCTTGGACTATGGATCTATAATTTTTAAATCATTCTACAAGTCATATAAAAAGATTGCCAACACAATACAATTTACTGTACTACGTATTATACTAAGCGCCTATCGGACTAGCCCAATTGATAATCTGGTTGCTCTACCAAATGAACTTCGTTATTCCCAAAACCCATCAAATTCCAACTATCCAACGCTATACCACCGAGTATGCAACCAAATGTTAATTAATGAACCATACAACTGCCGCTCCTCCTTTACCATCAGATTGCACTCTATGTTAAATTAACTTGACTTGAATATCACAAATATAGCTACAACACAACAATACAAGACAAACTCCACCATGGCTAGCAACAACTCCAAAGACTATGTTACAACTCTCGCGCCTAAGTAAACATGAAGAGTCAAATCAACTAATCGTAAGTGAATATAAACTATTGCAGGATCAATTTAAAAATGCCCAATTTATATTTACCGACGGCTTCAAAAGCAAGACAGGTACTGGTGCTGCAGTGACTTCTCCCTTTGAAGACTCCATCCAGAATCCACTAACTTTTACGCCGAATTGTACGAAGTCTTAAATATGGTGATATGCAGTGCATGTCTAAACTTTGTAGTGTGTAGTGACTTACTAAGTGCCCTCAAATCACTTGCTGTTACAGATAGAATTTCAGTGTCTACCAGATTAGAAAGCGATATTAAAAATCTGTACAAAACAGAATATGGCAACAACGTTACTCAAAATAGAGCCAATACAAAACTCACTTAAGAAACATAAAAAAAGATCCAAAAAACCCACTCCATGTGTCTGAAGATAGGTCATCCCAGGTCGTTATTAACCATATACGGCTGGGCCATACAAAACTAACCCATGGTTGGATAATTACTAAAGAGTCTAAAACCACACTGTGAAATATGCAACAACCTCATAGTCGTCAAACACTTGATATATCTTTGTATCAAATATTAGAAATGGAAACCAACGGCCTTCTATAACACCTCCCTACGTGACATAATAACATCACCTGCTTACAAAAATGATCTACTTCTGTATCTAAAAGAATCTAAATTAATTTCAAGATTGTAACATTTATACATATAATGATTTATTGTACATAACACCATAGGTACGCCGCTAATAACCTTGGAGTTGATGCGGCTTTTTATTAATAAAATAAATATAAATTACTGCTTTTGTTGTTACTTATTACTTGTGAACATTAGAGTGATTCAAAAAAACGAAAAGTTTTTTTTTCTTTTTCCAAACAGGCTTAAAAGTTTGATCTTGATGCAAAAAGATAATATTAATATTAAGGACGTCCGCATCGCACTTTTCTATTTTCCATCAGAATAACATGGGAAAATTTGTTTTTGCACCTTCTGATTTTTATTGCTAGCTTTACGTAGGTCAAAAATAAAACCTCTTGACTTATTTTTGTAGAGCATTTAACGCTCTACAAAAAAGGTCTCTTGAGATTTTTTCGAAAACCTTACAGTTCAAAAGTTATTCGAGGTCAAAGTTATTTATTAAATATATTCTTTTTTAGAAAAAAAAACAAGATCACTTATTTTCTACCTCCTATATAAATATTTCAAATGACTAAAGAAAACGTTTTGCGTTTAGGTTAAAAAAAAACTCAATGAACTATAATTTTAAAGCTTACTGATGCTAAAAATTTTCTGAAAAAGTTTCACTGGTAGTAAAATTGCAAAAAATAACTGATATACATTTTCTGTAAGATTAAATTCAAGATAATTACAAAGTTTTCTGATAAATAATTCCAATAAGACCATTTAATCCACTGCAATTCATTAAAAACGGTCGAATTTGCTTTAATTTAAACTTTGACCTTGAATAACTTTTGAACTGTAAGGTTTTCGAAAAAATCTCAAGAGACCTTTTTTGTAGAGCGTTAAATGCTCTACAAAAATAAGTCAAGGAGTTTAATTTTTGACCCACGTAAAGCTCGCAATAAAAATCAGAAGGTGCAAGAACAAATTTTCCCATGTTATTCTTATGGAAAATAGAAAAGTGCGATGCGGACGTCCTTAATATTAATATTAAGAGCTCAACTTTTAACTGGCGTCTTTTTGCATCAAGATCAAACTTTTAAGCCTGTTTGGAAAAAGAAAAAAAAACTTTTCGTTTTTTTGAATCACCCTAGTGAACATAATAAAAAAAATATTTAAATTTAGAAAAAAAGATCATCTAGAGGAGATGATACAATGTGATCAACAAATTCCGATTAAAGTGACAATAAAGTTACTTGAATTTTTTTGTGTAAGTTTTCGGTTTGTTAAGATTACCTATATATTCTTAAGTTTTGTCTTACACCTGTCAAAAAATACCAAATAAAATTATATAATTAATTTATTTTCAACAACAATAATAATTTTATTAAATAATGGAAATGATTTTTACATTAAATAATGAAAAATAAAGCAAACAGAAATTAAATTTTAAAGTAAGTTTCAAAGTGTGCATCGGAATTTTCAATTTAAAACTTAAGTCGTGGTTTTTGAGTAATATGTAGAGTAATTAGTGTAGTCGGAGTGTATTGTGAAGTAAAACGTGTTTGGAATAATAGCTCTTTTACAGATTTTTGCGGGTTTCGCTCTATTCGAATAATCAAATGTCTTCCACAACATCTTCTCTAAGAGCAAAAGGTCAATCAGAATTTGTTTTTGCATTATTATCTGTATTTAAAAGACGTTTACCCGCATGCAGTGTTGTTTAATAAAATAAAATCTACAACTGCTTGGAGGTAAATTTCTTAAAATTGGAGGTACGTTGAGTCTAGAGAATATTTCCTACCATTAATTTCTTTGTAGACTCTACTTTAGAAGTACGAAGTACGCCATTACAATAAAAGTCTCATGTTTCAATTCGAAAACCATTTTAACAAAACTATGGCAACAATTAATGACAACTTATTGTTACAAATTTTTGTAATGTCAAATTAGAATTTGAAGTTAGTCAATGTTAAGTAAAAGTTTAATGCTGCCAACCTAATTAGTACTTGTTGATTACGTTATACGTAGCCACTACATTTTATCTACCTAGGACTTAAAAACTTGACCAAAAAGAAACGAAAGCACAAAAAATTATTTATTAGAGCTTAAAATACAGTATCATGAAGGAAATTTATCCTCCAGTTTTCTGTGAAGTGCTTCTTGCCAATCCAAATCATATGGAAAGAAACAAAGTTTATAGCCTTGTAGAGGATAAATTTTCTTGATCATATGGTATGAGTGGCGGTAATATTTGCCTCCCTCTGTATTTTGCAACATGTCTGTTGCATCAAGATAATTTATGAATTTGCGATGCACCGGTGTTTACTCAGACGACACTTTTGCTTAGGGTGCGTCTATTTTAGAGGAGTGAAACATTTCATCTTGTCTGAGATACATTCTTCGGCCTGACTACAAATGGCTAAAAATTCATTTGTTTTTCGCGGAAACCACTAAAACTTTTCTGACGCGGGAATACAAATGTTGAGTGGAAAATTCACTTAGTATGCCTATTGTTTTTCCCTATTTTTCGTGGTAGAAAAATGGAAACATTTTAGCCCTCGTTCGCGCTTCACATGTTTATACACATACGCAGTCCTTCACTTATCTTGATCCACTTGCTTTTGATGAATCAGAGAAAAACTGTGTCATCCTAAACGTGATTCATATATTTTTTTAAATTTACAAACAATAAAATTTATAGTGGTCGCTACAGTTCGATAATAATAAATATATCATTTGCGTCGTTTTTGCGGCACATTTGTTATGCTTTGGATTTTATTTTAGTTCTGGCATTTCTAAATTTATTTCAAATCCTCCCTTACGCTATATTTCTCTATCGGACGAAAAAACACAACGATTGGCATGATAATGCCCAATAAAACACTGCGAGGGGACGTGGCAAGGATAAAAGGATTGCACAAACAAATTGGCTAATTCTTGGATTCGACTTGAAATTAATGACGTTTACTTGCAATCTTTACATTGAGATCGGATTACGGTTTGCTTCACACGGGACGATTGCACTTTTTCTCTTCTGCGCTTTAATCGCTTTTCCACTCTATAAACAAAATGAATTGCCGCTTCAAAGCCACTTGAACGATAAACACGTTTAGGGCAATACTGAAACGCCATTTTATTCAAATGTCATTCATAGGCTCACTCTGCCAAACCTTTCATTGCCTTAAATCATTTACAAGATTATCCCTTAACATCTTTTCAAAAACATCTTAACTAATTATAATTAGCACTTAAACTCTCAATACCTCCTCTTCATTAAATTATTGCTCAAACTTGCTTTCTGCTAAACCTGAACAATATGGAATTCTACGCTATGTATTCTATGTATTTGCTTTTACAGTTAATCAGGGGCTAATTTCAAGTTAAGCTAATACTTGCAGCTATAAATCTTCATTTTTATAAAATATTAAAAGAATTCGGATCTATAATTAGTTGCTGTTATACAGGGTGACTTTGAACTATGTTTGGAAAATTTAATCAGCTATAGTACATAATAAAAGAAGTCGAAATAACCCAATTTGTCTAATACAAATATTTATAGTTTTTAGGATATACCTTGTAAAACTTTTTCAAGAAAAATTTTGTTTTAAACGAGATGCATTGTATTACAGCAGTTTTTTTTTTGATATACAGTGTGTGATTGCAATATATACAACAATTTTTTGGGGATAGTTCTAGTTTTAATGTTCAAATCAGATATACAGGAAGTTTTTAAAAAAAAATCTACAAACATTACAAGGTGATAGCCCTTGTTGAAACGATGCTTAAAAAACTCAATTTGCTTTATACAACTGTTTATAGTTTTTGAGATATACGCTGAAAACATTTTTTTTTCAAAAAACACTAATTTTAAAATACACGATGAATGACAACATTGTTTTTGAGCAAAAACTTTTACATAGTAAATCTCTAAATTTATACGCTCGTAAACAGTGTTGTCATACATCGCGTATCTTAAAAATTATGTTATTCGAAAAAAAAGTTTTACAAGGTGTACTCGTGTACCTTAAAAACTATTAACATTTGTATAAGGCAAGTTGGGTTATTTCGACTTCTTTTATTATGTACTACAGCTGGTTAAATTTTCCAAACATACTTCAAAGTCACCCTGTAGAAAAGTTCAAGTTAAATTTGTGATGCTATTATTGTTAACACATTCCTAACCTAACATAGTTCTAAATTCTTTTAATTTTCTATAAAAACAAAAATGAGTAAACACTTTTGTAATTCGTACAACAATTGAAAGCACAGAAAAATTTGCCACTATTTAATAACTTTCTACTAAAGTAACCATCGATTGTACAACTGGACTTTGGTCACTTTCAAAAAATATCTAAAGTCGTCTCAAGTTGCATTGGTCTAATTTGCAACTGTTATTTAAAAATTTTCTAATGCAAGCCGTTGCGGTTGCAAGCTGTTTTGGAGCTTTTTGTGACAAATCTGTTTTTTAATATTTTCATTTTTATGCACAAAGCCTACGGAATAAAAACTATAAACATTATATCTTAAAATTATTAAATTTGGTTTTGTAATAAAAAAGTTATAAAGTCTAATCTCAAGAAAGTTGACACTTCGTCGAAGCAGCCGGGCAAATTGCGACGTCACACGATATCGCAAAACATTGGACACCCGAAAATCAGTACCCTCTTTTACATACATTTATTACACTTAGACCGAAAGCTTCTCAAAAAAAAGCTTACCGTTCAGTTACACTAGCGCGGATAAATGGACATCGGCGTTCTACGCTTTTAGGTAAACCTCATAGAAAATCTGCAAAGCTTAATAGAAGGACCTCCAGAAACTCCACAGCTAAAGTGCAGTCGAGAACCAAAATTCCCCACTAAAACTGTTTGTTTAAGGAACAAGTTACACTACTACTATACTCTATCTTTTCTGTTTTTTGTAGTAAAAAGACGTACAAAAGTTATCAATTGACGTTATTATAAAAAGATTCAAAAAAAAAGGCTTCAATCAAATCTTTAATACTTTTAATCCTATCCTCAATTTCTGCAGCGGGGCTGCCATGTCTCAGCCACGGATAAATTAATCTAACCTCCTGCAGCAATAAAAAACTTCAAAAAAACTCTACAACAAACCTCACCAACACTAAACTACTTCTACATAAGTTTAGCTTCCTAACCTCAATTTCAAAGCTTCGTTCAGAAATACTAAGAACAACAGCAAATCAGCAGAAGGTAAGAAAGTCTGATGCAGTAAATCTACAGTCAAAAAACGTGAGTCCTCAAAAAATATTTCAACTTTATTTTACACAAAGAGCTTAAATTCTGCTACTAAACTCTGCTGTATTTCTCCTTCTTAGTTGTTTTTCACTAATGTCCTGATACGCGATATTTACTTCTACAATTTTGATCTGTTTTCTTCAGTTTTTATCTGCTTAGACAAAATAGGTTTATTATTTTATATACTGTGACAATAGAAGTGTTACACCCAAAAGGAATAATTTTTTTAAAGTAATTTTTTGGCAACAGAATGAGTAAATATTTATAAAGTTAGTTATAGTACACATTACAACAGTTTATCTTTGACAGTTTTTGTAAAAAAAGTTTAATTTATTTGCAGTTGTTTTGTCTCCGACTATTTGTTTAAAGGGTAATAAAATGCTTTTAGTCTAAAAGCATTAACAATATCACTATTTTAGCTATTTTGACAGAGGTAGGATTGTGACCTTTCGAGAAATTGGTTTACCTTATCGCGAAATTGCCCGCCGTATTGATTCTATTGCAATGACGATACTGCGTGCGTTTCGGGTGTAGAGATTTTATTGCAATCTGTTCCACAAGTGAGTCTCTGCTACTAAATATTTATTAATTAATTTTATTTTAGACTACAAATCATTGGTGTTTAATTGACATAAAAATAAAAATACAATATTGAAAGAAGTATTAGATAAGATGTAAAATACCAAAAAATTTGCCAGAAAAAAAAATTAAATTACCATTTGTTCAGTGTTTGTTTATAAGATATGTTAAGCTAAATCTATAAAAAATTAATGTTTTACAAATAATTATTTATAAGGAAATTTATTTAAACTATTGGCACTTTTGTGAACAAAAATTTTAAATAGTAACATTGAAATTTTTACAATTGACACTTGGACAGAGTTAAAGTTGTCTTTGGCTCCAAATCTAAACTTTCTAAAAGAACATTTTCATCTTCAGGACAAAAAATATTCTTTGATTAGGTCATAAGTTTAAAAAGCTTATCTCCATCTTTCCTGCTTTTTCCACATACAACCTCACTGCAAAAAAGGGCTCTTGTGCCTTCCACGTTTTTACCAGAAAAAAGCCATCAAATAATCTAATCTGCAACATCATTTCAGAATACTCTGATGCGGATTTGGTGGTTGTCGGTAAAGGTGTCAGCTGGGAAGCTCTAAGTGGCTGAGTAGAAAATTTTGCTTTCCTGGCAAGTTTATCATGATCGATTTGTTTTTTCACACGTTGTTTTATTAGTTTTCCTTTTTTATTATGCGTTTTTGTTCCTCTACATATTTTTCCTTCTTAGTTTTGTCTTTTTTTAATTACTAAAAATTTTTTGGGTTTTAGAATGTTGTATTTCCAAAACTTCTCGTTTTTCACCTTTTATTTTTGCTTGTTGTTCTCTGTTGTCTCTTTTAGTAATAGCCCTGTTGACTTCATTTGTAGATTTAGTGTTTGTGGAGGTAACTTGACTGTTTGATCAATTACGAGTTGGCGAAGTCTCAAAAGTCACGTTTTCTACATGTTGGTTATAAGATAATAACCAATTAATTAAAGTTATTGTCTCTTTCGTTTCGGTTTCTATAATTGCTAGCTGAGCAAAGTTTTTGTCGAAGCCCATTTCTTCTAAAATGTCAATAACTTGTTAATTAAAACTCATTTTCACTCAATATTTCTTACTATAAACGTTAAAAAGCTTTTTTATTGGAAAATGACACCATACGGTTACGGTTTTTTTGGCTCCTCAGTGAAAAAAAAATTCAAATCTTGACCCCTCAAGTTTTGATTTAGTCCCTACAAAATTTATGACTAGTTTCATTATTTTATTATTTTTTTTAAGAAATTAAATAAAAAAGTTATTAAGAAAGAAAAGAAAAGAAGCCATAAAGAAAAAAATTAGTATAGAAGGAATCAACGTACTTAAAATTTTTCAAACGGGTGTTATCTTAAATTCATGTTTCTTGCAATTTAAGAAGTTAGATTTTTAACGAATAATTTATACCTCAACAATAATTTTAATAACTAAATAACTCAGTAACATACTTCTATATCGTCTTTAATTATCTCTCGCAATTGGCGCTACATTTGGTTAATCAACTTTCGTCAATGGGTCTCCACTCGTTTATAAAGAGCAAGGCTGTACAGACGACTTTGCTCGATGTTTTTCGTTCAATGATTAACATTGCCAGAAAATCAGAAACTAAGTGACGTCATATTTCCGAAAACGCGAGTCACCGTTGAATTTTACTAGAATAGTCCACTACAATAATGTTATAGTTCATATGTGGGTATTTTGAGTAAAACATTAATTAGTGTTTTAAATCCCTAATGTCACTGTAATATTTATATTTGTTTTAAATTGTTTTATGTTAATTAAATTCTGTTGTGTTGGAAAATGTATTCTTTGTTGTTGTAAAAATAGGTAGATATAGCTAATGTAAATTTTCTTCTGAAAGCAACTAGATTGAACGACGTTGGAGCTGTAATTAAATCTTGAATCAGTTAGTTGAAACAGGGCTTAAAATTTGGTGCAGCTGAGTTTTATGTTAGGGGTATCAGTTTAATTTATCTGAAGTGTGCGCTTTCTAACCACATATCTGGTAATGTATTCAAGTGTTTACCCGGACGCATTACAAATTTCACTCCTTTTCCTACTTAAAAGCGTCCAGAGTGTGTTTAATTTAGCAAAGTGCATTGTGATCACAGTTAAGAAAATCCATTTTGAGCGTTTTGTTGACAAGTTTTAGTACGCATTGTTCTATTATCGAATTCATGCAGTGTGCGAAAATTCTATTCTGTGAAAAACGTGGAACAATTCTCTCCGGAGATTAGGCAGTAATAAATAATGTAGAAGGGGCGATTGAGTAATAAAAAGATTATATATGCAAAATATATGCTCTTACGAATCCGCGCCGCGAAAAATTCCGCAATAGAAGAGGAAATGAAATTATATTTCTTCATAAGACGTCCCTCGACGGCATTTGTCTGGCAGAGGAGTTTAAGATTTTTTTCTTCCGGGTTTTATTCTGTTTTTATTCATGAGTGTTTTTCAAAAACATCTTTGCTTGCAATAAAAGATGCATAAATAGTCGGCGGTCTTTGTTGCGACGGTTCTCCGCTCTTCGGGTATTGTCTGAGTGTTAATGTTTTCGACGCGATTCTCCAACCCCCCTGATTAAATCACCGCCCCATTACTTATGCAAAATCTTATATTCAATTTGCAGACACCCCAATGAAACCTGAGCTCAAAATTAAAATTGTAATGAACTATTATAAAATGTAATTCCAGGTAGCTCCCTCTTATTAAAAATGCAATTTTCAAAAATTATAGTTTGATGTGACAAATTCTTGTTTTGTTCTTTTTGTACGAATTGAATTGAATTTGTTAGAAAAAATATGTTTTTTCTGCTTTTCGTGTTGACGTCACTTCACATCCTGCGACATGAGCATTAAAATGTAGAATAAAAGACCAAACTCATGTTCCAACCAACGAATGTCAAAAACACTCATCACACCAACGGCAAACAATAGAGCGAGAATAAAACATGTCGCAAAATCTAACAAAAAAAGGATCTTGACACTTCACCAGCTAATTACAATATCTCTCTCGAGTAGTTTTTCTATTCGACTTAAAATGTACATGTTTTACTGGATCACGTCCGTTTCACGAATGCACACGTAGGAACGTTTTTTCTTGAAGGGTAGTTTTACGTAACCCACAAGAAAGTAAGAATTTATCATTTTCAAAGCTTTAGTTTACTTACTTATGCAAAGTATGAAGGATTTCAGGAATCAGCGTGAAATAAAAATGAAATAAGACTAATGCTTTACGCATCTTTGCCAGATTTTTGTTCGGCTCACAGAGCAAATAAAAAATTTCAACGAAGCCACTCCACCCATTTTTAAATGTATCGGATTTGTCAAAGGAAATTTAATGGTAAATATTACGTTTCTATAAATGTTTGTAATAATAATAACAAACCCTTATTGTCTAATATAATTAATATATGTATACAAAGTGTATCAAAAATTACGAACCAACAAAATAGTACGAGTTTTCCCACAATAAGAAGACCTCCAGAAAAATCGCGTTACTTAGACAACGGATCAACAAGTTGGTCCGCAATTTTTGAGACTTTGTATACAGAATGTTCCAAAGTACGCGTGTCAAATTGTTGATAAGTTATTAACTGGAGTTCAAAAAGCACAAAAATTTTTTTTAAATAGTTTATCTTTTTTAGTTTACAAAATACAAGGCCCAAAATATAATTTATTCGTTACTTTTTTACATTTTAAATAAATTTTGAGGTTTAAAAGACAAGAAAAAAAAGATTTTTTTTTTCTTTAGTTTTCAATATAAATGACCCGAAACTTATTACTTTGACATTTGACGTAAATGATGGCTAAAAGATATTTGCATTTTGTTTAATTAAAACACTTAAAACTTATAAGTCTATTTGCAGAAGTTATTCTACAGTTCATTGAATTTTTTGATTTTAATTTTGTGTGAAAAAAATAACTTGACAACATAACTTTATAACCTGTACAATTTCAGTAATTTTAAATAAATTTTTTATTATTTTAAATGTTATCATTATTGTAACTGTCAAAATAAACATAAATTTTTTAAAACAAATTTTTCGTGCTTCTTGAATCTTATTTGACAGCATATCAACAATTTAGCACGCCGTTTCTAGAACAACCTGTTTATAAAATAAGAAAATAACATTGTATATTAGTTCTTAAGTTTTAAATCGGTTTTATGTAGAAGGTTTAAGATTACATAGTTCATAGGAATAAGTATTATATTGCAAGTTTTAAATATTGCTATTTGGGTTGAAATTTTGTAATGGCCAAAAAAGTTTTAATCTAGGATTTACTAATGACTTGAGTAGTTTGTAACTGATTTAGTAAGATTTAATTTTTATTTATTTACATCTATTAGCTATAATTATTACACTTTAAAAATTATTTTTGAAGTGTAACAAGCTGTCTACAAATAAATAAATATCTGAAGCAGTTTACCCAACCTAAAAATTATGGAAATATCATTTTTGGTGTTGTTAACGTTAATCGTGTTATTACTTGTGAGTTAAACGTCAGTTAAATGCCAATTTACAAAACCGATATTGTAAAATTACAGTTTTATGTACTGGTAAATTTTTCGTTTATGAGTTACTGTAAAATTAAAATACATAAACTTAAAACGGTTAAAAAAATAAATTTACAGGTATATGTTTTGCAGTAAATAGTTTCTTTAATTTTTAATAGCAAAATTATATTGTTATCATAAAGTAACTTTTTTTCTACTGTCAGAGAAATAATTATAAATATTGACTTTTAATAATTTCTTCGATCAAAAAACTTAATACAGTTGTCGTGCGATAGGTAATTTACAATGCTCAAACTCATCTAGCTTTCGGCTCGGACCTGAAATTGGGTTTGCATACTGTAAATTTTATCTACCATAGTCTAATGTAAATAACTGTAACGATTTCACAACTAACAAATGCCCTGTGTATGCCAATTTAAGACGTCCAATTTAAAAAATATTAGCTTTTTTATATTGAGATAATAATAAGACTGGAGTGAGGGTAAGCAAAGAAGTATGGTGACAACATATTAGTAGGCAAAACATTAGAGGTGGTGTATTTACCGTGTTAAAGGTGGTATTTGTATATAAACAAGTGTTAAACTCGCTAAAATTTGCATATTTCTAAACAATTTTGTTAATAAAAAGCGTTTTAAACAATTTTAGATAATACGTTTTCAGATAAATTAAATATTAATTTTTAAAGTATGAGTGTTGTATGCATGCACAATAAAGGCTTGGCGTTCATATGTTTACATGAATTAAAATATAAATTTATTTTCTTGCTTTATTATTTCTGTATTTTTAAAAATTCAACGTTCTTGCCTACCAGCAAGTGATTTTCTCTCTCACACACATTTAATCTGTGTATTATACTAGCTCTCTCTCTCTTATACTATGTTGTCACCGCAGCTCGTTTCGGCAACGTATACGCGTGACTCGATCCAGTATTATTATTAGATCTATGTTTTTTTCAAACAGATAGGTAACATGGAGTATCTTAAAAACAAACAACATTTGTATAAAAGAAGTTTCAATATTCAGCATCTTCTCAAAGAAGAGTATTACTAGGTAAAATATCTACACAACATTTGTAGACCTGTATGTATACCTGTACAGTAGCCGCAATTGCTTTGTGTGTAAGCTAGCTGTACATACGTACAGGTCTTTTTATCGTATATGCATAGTAAAAAAACAGCATCTAAAGCGGTTCACAAACAGTTAATTTTTTTTACACAAATTGGAAGTGGCAGATGCAATAATATTCACCATTCAAGGATAATATTGAAAAGTCTTACTACTAGTATTTTGTGTCTCTAGAGCAGAAAATAGACATGCACTCCGTCGGTGCATTGTTGATGACGGGGCGTACCGAGCAAGCACCTTTTTGCCATAGTGACATACAACAGTTTTTCCCTATCTACTATTTACCATAAAATAATTTGATTTAAAATTTAGCAGGTGAGGTAGATAACTACTTAAGAACTAGATGACAGTAAAATAGTCATGACATAATTTATTATTATTTACTTATTGTGATGTGTTTTTCCATCAAATTAATCAACAACTATTGTGCTAAAAATACCGTTTTATTTTATTTTTAGTGTACATTTTTATTATTTTATGTTTTTAATTCGTTTAGAAAATGTTTGTTAAGTTTTTATAACTCTCTTTAACTTTTTGTCTAATTTTTTATTACAGTGTTATTCATCCACTAATAAAAAAAAATTTTGAAAGCGCTCTGCCACTGTTATATAAAATTTTTGTTTAATTAAACTTGTGAGTTGGACTTTCATTTTTATTCTTTTATTATTTATAGGTTTCTTTAATTTGGTAAAGATTTACTAATTTTAGCTCTATTTAAAAAAATATTTTAAGATATTTTATCAAGGCAAAAGAAACTGTTTCATACTAAAATAAATGACAATAATCTTTGCAAGAGTTAATAGCTTTTCTTTCTTTCCTAGCTGTCTTCTTAATTTTTATTTTGCAAAACCTTCTTTATGCATCTTTTTGCTTTTTTTCACTTTTACTTAAAAGCGGTGCATATAACCAAAATTTTGCAAAAGCCAAAGAAGTTTTTAAATTAAATTTGCTATCAAAGTCATGTTTTTCAGGTAACATCTATCAAGGTTTTGCCAGCAACTTTTCAGAAGTTTTAGCAAAAGTTAATGTTTCAGTAAAGCAAATTTAATAAAATTTGGCTCAAATATTTTTTTAATGAAATAAACATAATGCTCAAATTTTACTAAGTTAGTTAAAAAACATTTTGAGAAGTTAAAAAAAAACTTCTCAAAATTTTCAAATTTGAGTACCTGTAAGTTTATACAAAAGCGCCGCAGAACAATAATTTACCGGCTTTCATCTTCTAGTGGTCTAGGGTAAATGCGGTTTAATTTGTGCCAAATAATTTTAGAACATCTGTACATGAGATGTGTAGGTTTCGATTTTGTTTGACCATTGTTTTTAATATTGAATTCATATCCAGAAAAATTTAAAATATTAGCAAGTATAAATTATAATAGTTATATTACTAAGAGTAGAAGTAAGCCTTTTTTGTGGTGAACCTAGAGATTGAAGGCCAAGACGCAGTTGAGACCGACAACTGGGCGAAGCACAAAAAGACCTTCTACTCCAAATGATATACTTATACTAATTTATCTTCAAGGAAATGCATAAAAAAATTTAAACGTGAACTAATTTATTATTTTTTTGTATTCATAATAAAATTACAATTTCAAATTTACACTTTTCAAATTTTAAGGCACTAGTTATTTCTGCTTTTTTTGTTGCAATGTTATTAATATTTAGAGTCGCAAAATGGATAGCACTGGAACTTTCTTCAATAAATTTACTAAAATTTACGTTCTCTAATTTATCTGATGTAGTAGGTTGGTTATTATTAATATTATTCATAGGTGTTAGGATTTTTATAGCTGTCTGTTTTTTATTCTCCATAGATTTTTTTATATAACTTTTTGGGACAGCCGTGAATTGCCAACCCTCATTTTTTTAAGGCCAAAATGTCACCTCCATTGTGCACCAACAAAGTTGCTGATGTACGCCGGAGACAATGACCTGTATATTCACTAGAGTTAAGCAGATTTAAGAAAGTAGCTATTGCTTGTGGTGCTGATCCTATTTTATATTTTCTTATAACCATTTTTGCACATTTGTCGTTCTGGTGTTTAAGCATAAATTTATTTATTTCTATATCTTTTCGAAGAGATATATACATTCTGCAAATGTCCAAATAAAATACTCCAAGGATGGAGAATGAACGTGGTTTGTAATTCTTAGCATTCTCAATTTTTACTAATATAGCAGTGCCCAAATCTTCTGCATCTGCCATTGTCAAATTGGTGATTTTATCACACCGACAGGCTCCAGATACGCCTAGTATCAATATAACCTACGATAACAATTTAGTATAATTCTTCCAATAAAAAAATAAAAATTTTACCTTTGTCGCCAAATATTGTTCATTAGGAGCATTATGTAAAAAGTTATCCACTTGCTTTTTGAGAGAATCAGTGCTTTTTTCGATCTATATCCAGCATTTTTCTTTTTAAAAAAGCAAAGAGTTTGGTATAGTTTTGGAGTTGAATATTTTGGTGAATGTTTAATACTGCTTTCAATATTAGATGATGGCTTCATATTTTGATTGTCTGACAAATTGTCGAAGTATGCTAGCAATACCTTTTCAGAGTAATATATGTGGCTTTATGTTTGTCTGCTCATTTCAAGAACCGTTTATAGGTATAAGCAATTATAAACTTTTCGAGATTTTTCTGGTATTAGATCCTGTAAGGATTTCGCTGCAGTCTGTGTCAATTCTGGAGGCGTGCACTGCATTGTCTGAATTTTATCGACCATAGTTAGGTATTTGCTAATAATAATAATTGTGACAAAAAAATAAAAAACAATTAAAATTTTAAGAAACTTACCTTATTTTTATTAATAATATCAATTATTAATTATATTAACTAATATTAATAAATTTATTAACTTCTTCATCAATTTAAAGCATCAGCTATCTTGTGATTTTTCAAGGTTGTCACATTTCATTCATTTTACAACCAACAAACGTCATTTATTGTATTCACACCCATAAGCGGATTGTGTTAGATCATAGAATAAAATTTTAAATTTTTTAAAAGGATAATTATATCCAGTAAATCGAATGAATGTAATATATGTTTTTTAATACTAGTCTCAGAAGACACCATTATTTAGTTTGTCGAGAGGGTGTGAAGTTGTTTTTCTCTCCTAGTAGTCAATAATGATTATAAACCAAGGGAGATAAAGTGCTAGAGTTGAGTGGATACCGACATTCAACTGTGTTGCCTGATACGAATATATTTGCAATTTTTATGAACGATAGATATAAGTGTTGACGGAAAAAATAATGTCCGAAATTAGGTGCACTAGAAATACCTAATAAACAGTTTATTTAATATTTGTGATTCCAAGGCAAGTTTGTTTAACACCGCACCTCATCTCTAATCTGCCAAAATAAAATGGTGCGCTTGCGCGAAATATCTTCTCAAATGTCAAGTGTGTGTTTGATAGATCATAATCTTGATAAAATCTATGCCAAGCGTTAAAAAGCAAAATAAACGCATAATTAAAACGTTAATATTTTAATAATGAAATATTTTTAATCCAAGAAAATGGTAAAAAATAGTTTTGTGCTTTAACCAACCAATGATGAAATCCGTTGATTGCATTAAAGAAAAATGTAATTTTTTACAGCTTTATACATATAAGTATGTACTATGGTCTTGTCTTATTGTAAAAAACACTTTGTAGTGTGACGAAATGAAAAATTCTTTGAAAATTGGTAGGTAAATAAAGTTGTAAATAACATAACCTCAAGCACAAGAACAAAAATTTTACGTTTAATTCATGCAGAATTAATAAAAATAACTGCTATTAAAGTTGTAAATAATGAAAATAGGTTTTTATAAGGTTTATAGTTAATTTGACCAGATGTTTTGTTGCAAATTCCATTGTTCAAGTTTCCGACCAGGAAAGTGGGGGTTGTCAACTTAAATCCTGAACTAGGGGTTCTGAAGATTTCAGTTGATGGAAAATCTACGCTATTTTGTTTTTCAGTACATAAATAGTTGCTTACATAAAAGATGCTTACAATAACGTCTTTTTCGGTTTTTATCTGTGAAGTTAAATTTCCAAAGTGGAAAAACGTAAGTACTTAAATATCAGTCGTTTTTATTTTTATTAAATTTACTTTTCGATAATAAATAAAGACACGTTATGTTTAGTCTAGATGTGTGCTCGTTAAATGAGGTTATATTTTTATATGACATATAATAAATTAATGTGCTAGTAGTGAAAAAAATCATATATAAACCACGGTAGAGAAAACTATTATAGCCTCACATCTATTATTGTCCTCGATGCTACGCATCTTGGGCACTAAACCCGCTCAGCTATAAAAAGTGTTTTCTCTACCTTGGTGTATAATGTACTATTATTATTATATTACGTATGTTATTAATAAATAAACCGTAATTTCAACACGTAAGACTTTTCAAAATTTAGCTTAGACGAACTCCGACTAAAAAAACGTAACTTCAACCGTTTCTATAAAAATACACAAAAGCGCGATTTTTGACTGGTTGAAGATAACTTTTTTTATGATTTTTAAGTTTACCTAAAATTACTGCTACCAAGTTTTGAATGAAATAAAAAAATTTCATGTATTAATCCCTTTTGCTGATCTCTGGAAAACCTTCCGTTTGTGGTCATCATTTTCCGTTGCGTCAACATCAATAAAAGCATCACTTCATAGGGGAGTCGGTAGGAACAGAGCGACGATTTTTTTCCCGTCAACATAAAATTCTCCGCGGGCACTACATTACCTGGTTCGTATTTATTATTCAGCGAATTACTCGTTAAATATGAAAGCGGTGCGTGCAACGAATGCCGATGCACTTAATAGACTCATGTCGTGTAAATAATAAATGCAATAGCCTGGAAAAGGGAAAATTCCACCTTTGCAAGGATGGAGTCGACGGTCCACTTCGACATCATGTTGGGTTAAAAGAATTGTTCGCAGGATGACTTTTATTGTTCCGACAAAACGCGGGATAATAAACTGAAATGGATATGATGCATTAAAGGAAAATATATAGACGGCTTGCAACATTGCAGCTAGTAAAGTTTTATCCGGAATTTTATATCGTTTTGGCACATCGCGCACGAGGCAAGCCATTATTTTGAGATAAGCGGCCGAAAGAATCTTTAATCAACCACGAACATGGCTATTTACTTAAAAGAAAGAAAAACAGAACTGATTTTATGTTTTGGATAATGATGAAAGACTGCTACAGAAACAAGCTCAATTTATGCAACCACACAAAAAAGTCATTTCGAATAGCTGGAAAATTCTTTTCGTGGCTCCTTATTATGTGGTGATAAAAACTAACATTATTATTTAAAGTAATAAAGATATAATAACTTTTTATTTTGATCTACCCTATATTATTAACACAGCATGGCGGCTCTTTTAACAGTCGCTCAAGATTTTTCTAACAAAATAATTCTAATAATTCTAACAAATTAAACAAAACATTTTGCTATATACATATAAATAAATTATAGTTAGTGAAGTTTTACCTACCTTTATAAGATTTTGAGAAATGTAAACAGTTTAGTTTTGTTATTTTTTGTTTCATTAAAAAGAAGATAAATTGTAACATTTATTCTTTAATTACCAAAAATAGTAATTAATTAAAATGCAAGGATTTAATCAATACATAAAAAAAAATTTATCTGTAAAAAGCTAGTGGCTGATTTTTATCTGCTTTGTAATTAATATTTTGTATTGGCTGTAATCTTGTGTTCTATAAATTTTGATAAACTTCGGCTCGACTTATTACTAATTATTTTTAAGGGTCGTTTTGAGTGGAAAGATATTTTCATAACTCGTTTGAAAACATGGTGGTGAACTGATGCATGTTTTATGGCGTCTGAAACATGACAATATCTTTGCAACGTTTCAAGAATCTATAGGGCAAATATTCTGTTATCGCCCGGTATTTCTGCTGTTTGGAATATGTATTGCACGACACAAGTCGCAAAACAAAGCATCATTTCTGAATTTATAAAGTTACGATAGCAATGTTGCGACGTGCTCGTTTTATTTCTCTTATTCGACTGCTTCCAAGATATTGCATATTTGAAAAGCTGAATATTATTGTATCGTTTTCTAATTCAAAACTCACCGTTCATCCGCGTGTTTTCGCTATTTCACCAAAAACACACTTTTTCGCAAATTTCAATATGGAACACGTCCATCTTTATTTGTACACGTGGAACGTTGTATTTATAAACCCAATGTTTTTCTTTCTCTGAGAAAAATTCTTTAAAAGAAAATGTTCAGACTCTCCATTGTAAAAAGATACAAAGTTAGGTTCGGTGCGAGCTCATAAATATCTTATCTCAGTCTTGTTGGGAAAAAATAGTGTCCACCTAAGGTCTCCGACAATTTTAGTTCTTAATAAATTCTGTTTAGCGCCCCTTTGTGTAAAGTTCGGACATAACCCCTGCCATATTTTACCTTACCGACCCTCTCATAGCAAGCTTATCGTAATAAAATATCGTTTGACCTTGAATTGGATGGAATCAGTTGAAGATATGAACGCAAAAAGCCATTTTGTATTTTTGTTTTACTACGTTGACGACATATCTAAAGTCTATTGGCAAACCTAAAGACGACAAAACACGATAAAGCCGAAAACACTTTTAAAAAAGTTGAATCAAAATAGGCACTGAAGATGTAGACACAGTTGTTTTAAACACCCCAGACATTACAAAAATAGGATTGTCACGATGGTCTACACTACTGTTTTTATTAGATATGCAAATCTTTTTTTGAATAACTGAATAAATTTTTAATTTATTAAAATCAGCTTTGTTTAAAAAGTTTTTCTTATTTTTATGTAGGATAAGTCTGAAAAAATTTCCTTTTATTGAAAGTTTCTCATTTTTCACGGAAATCTCATTGGTGTCTGTTACAATTCACAGATGCGTTCTAAATCCACGCTCAGGTAAGTAATATTGAGTTTGTTTAGAAGTTAACTGAATAAATAGTGCGGTAGAAAAGTTTTTGTATTTTAACGCTTGCAGCTCGCTTTATATTGGATAACTTTTGTTAAATTTGATTACAACAACGGTTAGAATTTATCACGTAGAAGATATCATACAGCAACTTTTAAAGGATTACAGTTGTCAAGCTTGTCTTTATTTTGCAGCACAAAATTGGAGTTTGTTTTTTGAAAAATTTTATAATAATTTTATCCATGGTCTTGGGTAATTGTCAAGCGGAGATAGAGTGCTAAATGTGTCTATGTGCATGTTGCGACATTTTCCAGCACATGCTATTTCCCTGAAGGACCCCCTCGGGATGCTATTCATCCAGGATCGGACGCAACACTGCTCTGCTGATTTAAATGTTACACGTCAATGAATCTGTGAAGTAACTTCAAGTCCGGACGCGACACGGTCATTCCGGGTGTTACATAAATTGGTCTATCCTCTCTACGAACAAATTAAACGATCCTCTTGTTATCCGATGCGTTTTATGGGCCGTTATTTTTTTCTTGTTGGACATCTTTGGATATTATGAAAGTTCCGGAACCGGAGCTAAATAGCAAAGTTAATGAAAAGAGAAGCAATTTTTGCTGTAATTATGCCATTTTCCGGATTGCGCAATAAAACGTCAATTATGCTCGAAAGAGAGTTATTATTGACACGAGATGTTTTGTTGAAAAACTTTTCCCATTGAACTTATTTACAGTTCTCTCGAAATAAGTTTTGAAAAGTTTTATAATTTGAACGACTGCAGCGCAATATTGTATTCACTGCGTCGATGATCTTGAATCGGGGGTAAACAGCGACAAGACGGGCGAATATTTGTGATTCGAACGAAAGTTGCCTGAAGACATGACGGAAATGAATTTTCTGAAGATATTAGAATATTCTCATAATGGCTACAACTGCCGTCAAACATTGAAATATTACATAGAAACTTTACTAATATGATATCGAAATTATTTCATTGCTCATTATACCACACTACAATAGATAAAGGCAACTTATTTTCTAGTTACCCTACTAGAAATCACTTACATAATATCATCAAAGCTTGCTTTTGCATTAGCATGAACTAGAGAGTGAAGATATGAATCCCTTAGTGAGTGTTATTGGAAATGTGTATCTGACTGTGGCACAAGATAAGATACCTTCGATATATCGTCACACCCTGTTTGCGATTGGTCAATACTTGAGTTGATGGATGAACGGATCGCCCCTATACGTTCTACTCTGCGGAGAGTCGTTGAAGTTCACTGTCAACAATCCTTCTACCCGTATGCTTCGGCTACAGCTAGCCACGTGTTATTATTCGATTTTGACAACATCGATCCATTCACCAAATTTCCTGATCAGTCCCTCCTGACCAACAAAACCCTAAAGCGGACTTTAAAATTTGTAATATAATATTGTGCACAGAAACTTGGCTGTTGTGGTTTTGTTCAATACTTTCTAGTTGGGCTAACTAAGCCTGACTTAATGGTTAAGGGACGAAAACCTATGCCTCACTTTGCATAAACTTTGTACTGTATCGTTTTATTAGATTAAATAAAATAAATAGAAAGATAACTTTACTTTTGATGCGCTGAGTAATTTTTATGGAAGTCTGAGTACGAGGGTGGGCAATTGCCGTTTCTGTCGTAAAGTTTCTATTTGCGGAAAATAGGTGTGAATTTAAGCGTCCCTGAGAGGCGGCGGTTAAGATGTTGGTTCCGCAGCGTTTCGTAGCCACGCTAATTGGAACTAATGGTGACCTCGGTGTGACCGAGCCACATACATCACACCTCCAGACAGCTTCGGTCGAGGAAACTTGCTAATTTGGACTCTCGAGACCTGTACATTGATGTACCTCGAGTATGAATTACGAGGAAAACATCTAGAATATCCGCTTGAGATATACCGAAAGAGATCGCTTTAATTTGGCAGCTTTTTATTATTAAAAAACTTTCACACTCCATAAAGTTCGTATATTGTGTCTGGGTAGCTTAGATACGAATTGAAACTTTCTCCTGAGGGACTAAATATTTTCCTTATCCCTGTGGACACTCCTTTCTATTGCTTTTCCGATACCGGGATGCAGCTCGATTACGTTGTACACATGTGGAAAAGCACCTTCTTCGCCTTTATTCGGCATTGGGTGAATGCTCGTAAAGTATTAAAATTTATTGGAAGTGACGGTTCATAAGTCTTTTCATTTTAATAATTTATCGAGCGTGAGCTTGACGACAGAAAACTGACCGTAAAAGGAAGCCTGCACAAAGAGAAATATTTTGAAGATGAATGGATGCATTTAAAGTTTTATTGATTTTGATGAGATGAAGAAAACAATTACTTTTTTAATTAACCTACGTATTTTAAAGAAACCGCTTTATATTGTTTGTTCCGGTTATTAATTTTAGTCACCGCAATATAAAAATGAATTGATGTAAAACTCCGTGTAAAACCTTAGACAAGGTTATAAACGGGTTATGGCTAGTAAAGCATTTTAAACGCCAAATTGTATTCATAAAAGACTAAGCAAAATGAGACTTAAATAATACATAACTACAACTTTATTAAACAAGGTATTCGTATACAACATAAAATAATTGCTTGTTGATTGTAACGTGGTTAGTTATAAAATTAATTATAAAATTATTTAATTATGTATACTTCATTTATATTATATTTGGAAAAATATGTTATTAATTATTATGGCTTTATATAATTAAACATTACACTCATGAAAGCTTCTATTAGTTCTATTGTCATGTTCTAGATTGTTGCAGTAGCTACAAAACTTACGGAAACTATTATTAAACTACGAGTATTATTATTGTTACAAAGATTACTCAAGCAAAATTGTTGAAGCTTGACCATTACTATTAGACAGATTACAAAGTCTTACATCGACGTCAAGTTACCAACTTGTGCTTTATTTTTTAGAATTGTTTAGTAGAATGTAATTTGCAAAATTTTGTTTTATATTTATTTGTCGATAGTATTTTATATTTACTTTACTGAAATATACTTTAAAACATAGTTATACATTTAAATTCACGATTTTTTAACCACTCGCATTTAGTAATATACTTATTAGTGACAAAAAACTGCATTACTTTGAGAGACTTGATGAATTTCAATCAAATTTGGTGGACAATTTTGTCTAATACGGTCATTTAGTGAAGTACTAAAAGGTAGAAAAGATGGATGTCTACATTAATAATGGCTTCCTAGATTAAAATTGTAGAAAGAGGTTAACAATCATTACAAAAAATTGTTGTTATCGTTGCAGTATTTTAGAAAGTTGATGGATATCAATATAGCACTTTTGTTGTCAAAAAAATGACTTGTTAAATAAAGTTTGTATTTTTATAATCAATTGTCAAAATGCCGACGGATTAGTATTGTCATTCGTTTATGCCAAATAGTAATTTATCCATGTTATGTTGCTAACACCAAACGTCAATAGCATTGCATTTGTATCGAAAAATATTTGTCAATAAATAAAGCAGTAAAAATAATATTTGTATTTAAAACTAAATTTTTTTTGGCACCGAACAGTACTGAACAGTTATTGGTAAAACTTAAACTTTGACATGGGGAAAATGTTATAAACTTGGTCCGTAAATACAGGTGTTAGGTATACTATTCCAAACAGATTCTGGCACACCTGACTTCAGAGGCAAGTCTTCTGTTTATTACTAGTAAAATAAAGATTGTATTCTTACCAAATGCAAAGAATTTATGATCATTAGACCTTCCGGTGGGATCTAAACAAATCGTCCAGGGCAGATCAAATCTACGTAAAAGTGGTGACAAATCTGCCTGCCCCGGTTGGTTCTCTCAGATAGCATCGTAAGGTCTGACGAATATAAATTACTTGCGTTTGGAAATAACACAATCTTTCTTGCACTAGTAATAAACAGATTTGGCTTTAAAGTCAGGTACGACAGAATTGGTTTAAAGTAGTTTACAATACGGTTTTCTGAAAAATTTTGACATTGACAATTGATTGTGAAAAAAACAAACTTTAACTTCTTTTAATTTTGTATACCATAGCTCGGAAGTTATGGAGTTGTTCCACCGAGCGCTTGCTCAGTTTTAAATAAATGAACAGGTGAGACATGTTGACATTCAACCCTTCTACTTTCTGACGAATTACTAAATGACTGTAATAAATATAACAAATAATTCAAATTTAAATATTTTTAGTGGGAGTTACTATAGAAATAATTTTTGTTGTAAAATTATTAACAGTAAGTGTTGAGTTCTTTAATGGCTATTTTTCTAATTTTTTTTGTTTTTTTGTTTTTGCTTATGTTGGTTTGTATAATTAAAAAGCCTATTGTTTGCATAATTAGGCTTTTTTATTTTGGTAAGTCTTCTAAACTTCTAAAAATCTTTTTTCTAAAAAATTTTCCAGTTTTACTAAAAAAATATTTCTAAAAAACTATTAATAATAAAAATCTAATATTTCTATAAATAATATAAAACTCTTTTTATTGATTTAGTGTGGGTGCTCTTATTTTTAATGATTAGTTACATGAAAAAAGCACTTTTAAAATACAACAAAGAAAATGTAAAATTAACAGCCAAAAGCTAAGAGTGCCATAGTTCCTTACCATGATTTCTACGAAATGACATTGACTTCTCTGACATGTGCAGCTTCCTTTATAGTTTTGTCCAATATTGTTCATTGTTCATCGTTCATTGTAATATCCACCACATATTTGACGTACTGCAGCCCCCTGAGCAAACTTATTTTTATTGCATTTCCTAAACTATTGTTCTCCTCAATATTAATTCAAATCAAATTCTCATCAAACTTTAAAAAAACAAGTAAATTATGACTGTAATTTTTTACCTTCACGAGTTTAATATTTATCAATTAATGAAATGTTTGTTTATAATTTTGTCTCCCTATTCTCTCTATTAGTATTTGCTATTTGTCACATCACATAGCTTAGAAATAACGACGTTGAATTTTCTCTACAATTTATAACCTGCAATCAGTACAAAATAATATTTTTCTAGGCATGACGTTTTTTTTATAAAATTAATTATTTTTTTACTTTGCGTTTGAACTAATAAGGTTAAACAGAACGTTTTTGCATTTTGTAATAAAATTACTAGAAATTACCGTGCTATAATCATACTACTGAATACAGTGTACCTAATTTATTTTTGTAAACTGTCATTAGTCATTACTGTCAAATTGACTTTTGTGTATTTTAATGAAACAAATTAAATAGAAAATTCTAAAGCACGATATCTAACAATACTGTTTTTAAGCAAAAATTTTTACAACGTATATTTTCAAATACTTGTATTATGATTATAAACAGTATTGATATACATTGTGTATCTTAAAATCAATAAAATAATGTTTTTTTTAAAAAAAACCTACAGTATATATCTCAAAAACTATAAACATTTGTATAAAGCAAATATAGTTTTTTATTATCCTTTTAACAAAAGCTATTACTTGTAAAAATTTTCACATTACTTCGAAAACACTCTGTATACACAAATATGAAGTTAAAAATTAAATTATTTCTATCTTGTTTAAAATTAAACCAAATTTTATAAAATTTTAGGCGAAAATTATATGTCGTTTTTGAATAGCTTACTGAATTTTACCTCAAAATATTAAACAGTACAGCCGCAGTTATTTGTTTAAAAAAAATTACGAAATTTTGAAAGCGCTATATTTTTTGTCTCCTTGGTGGTACAGCGTTTTTTTCAATTAAAATGTAGGTTTTTGTATGCACTTATGCGTAATTTAATTTACAAAAAAAGTTTATTTTAATTCGTCTTATTTGCCATTTTTCATATCTATAAAGTGTTCAAGTAAAAAAACACTCTAGATTGTTATAGAATTTTGTTAAAACAAAACTATATTAAAAAAGCAGGTCGTAGCTCGAATATGTTATGACTAAACATAACCTCAAAATTTTATCTCATCGTGTGTCAAGTTAAAGTATTTTTGAGTGATTTTTAAATTTTTGTTTGGTTTACTGTTTCTCATAATTACAAATCAGCTGATCTCATGGCTACACATTTTTTATATTACTGAAATAATTCGGTTGAGGTCGTTTACCTCCTCCAAATTCTGACAGTTTTGACAGAAGCCAATTGCACTAAGGATAATCTGCTTTTATCTCCAATGCACTCTAGAACGGTTTTTTTTGAACACTTGATATAATATGCGTCCATAGCTAAATAAATATTTTATTTATTTATTTAATGTTCAAGTCGTAAAGTTAAAATAATACAAAATTGGTAAAATTTATACGTCAATAAATAGTAGATTGTGATTTTTTATCTCTATGCAATCATGTATTAAAATATAGAGTGTGTCATCTGAAAAAAATTTGTTACGACCATATTTGTATTTATACTAAAAAATTATAAAATAATAGTTTTTTTGTTATTAAAATGACAGATATATTTATTTAATTAATTATACTACCATTATTAAAGTGTGCTTCGGCTACTGTAAAACTGTATAATGCATAAGCCACATATTTTAATTTTAATTTTTAAAGAAGACTGCGCTTTTCTCTAACAAAACAATGTCTTATTATAAATTTTTTATCTTAGTAAAAAATTGACAAAAGTAACTTTTGCAGAAACTTCTAAAATTTTATGCTAAATTAATAAAGAATATTAAAAGCATATCAGATCAAATAAAATGTAAATATTACCGACTTTCGGTTCGGTTAACTGAAAGTATCCCTATTTTAAAATTTATTTTAACAAAATAGATTGTTTTAAACGTGGTTGATATACAAAATTTTACTTCAATACCTTTTTTTGGTACTTCAAATGCTTCTATTAACTCATCACTAGAGACACTTTGTACAAGTAAGATAAGTAGCTTCATAGAATTAGGACAAATTAAAAAAAGTTACTTTTAACTAAATTACGTTTGATTTTATAAAAAACTTAAAAATATGTCTAAAAGAAAATTGCTGTAATACCAAGTGGATAAAAAATAGAGCATTTTCAAAATTTCGCAAAATGTTATCAAACACAACTGGCAACTGATGAACTATTAAATATTTTCAATTAAAACTTGGCAGAGTATTTACAAACAGAATGAGCTTTACCAAATTAACTTTAATGGTATAAAATTAAGATAATTTTTAACCAAAGTATAAAGAATTTTATTTTCTACCCCAATTTTGTACATACACGGTGTTTTTGAAATGATGTTAAATACTCTTAATACTTTTTAATATTTTTCTGTGGCAACAACCAATCATAACCCTGCATTTTTTAAATTTTTTATAAAAACAAAAATACTACTAGTATTATCTCAACTTGAAATTAGTATAGCAAATTTGAATTTTACTAACCCGGCGCATCCACCATTTTTACACAAAAATTATTAATTTCTAGAATTTTATTTTAATTAATATTATTCAAACAATTTTTTTTTAATTAATAAACATAAACGTTTTTATATAAAGCAACAACAAGACATTTAAACGTACCTAACAAAAAAATTTATACGTTTAAATTCTACATGGAAAATATTCTATTGGTTATCTGTTAGAAATCTTATTTTTGATAAACTTTTCCGTAAGCAGTTGCAAACGAATTGATATAAAGTTTGATCAAAGACTCAAATCCTTAAACTCTTAAAAAAATCTGTTTTATTTGTAATTTTTTTCTATCGACAATTTGAAATATTTTTAGGCAAGAGACTTGAAAATTCGTCCCTTGACGTAAAGAAAATTTGTGAATCCCAAAACTCTGGGGAACTGAGTTTTTTTACTTGTTAGCATCGATTCAACGTTGTTTGTAGGTGGAGGGATCGAACGATTTATACGCTTCAAAAAACTATCCTTTTTCTCGTATGGTCGTTTATTTTCAAAGATCACACAAAAAGAAATTTCCAGCGTGTAACGCATTATAGAAAAACGTAATAACACACACCTTATTACAGTTTTTTTTTAATTGTGAAGATGCATTTCCCGTCCTCTTTGATATAAAATATTTTCCGGAAACTTGCCATAGCCTGCAATATCCGCGCGTACACTATTATCCATTAGTAACATCAAACGACACCGGATTAATTTGAACCTGTCAACGTAACTCACATCGGAAGCTTTTTTACTCTCATTATAGCTCTAATAGCGCACTGTGTTACCCTAAATGCGAGTAAATAAAACCGTTTTGGTAATTTCATGATTAAACACGGACCATTGCAGCGCACGAGACTAGCTTCTGCTCCGGTTCTCACGAGTGCACACTGCAGTTTTTTTCTAGAAGTTTTACCAAAATTTTTTGTAAACTATACAAAATGTTTTTTATAGTTAAGTTATTAGAATATAATGAACTATAAAATATGTATTTTAGTTTACATTTCTTTATACAGTGTGAACTATATACAGGCTGTTCTAGAACTGGCGAATCAGCCGTCGTAAACTACAAGTTTCTCCCTTCAACAATACCAAGTTTTAAAAAAATATTTTTCTAAACTCTATCGTTTTCAAATTACAGCAATTTTATATTAACCAATTACATAAAATATTAATTGAAAGTAGGCGTAATATTTATGTTACCAGACAATAAAATTAATATTTCAAAATTTTTAAACTAAATTTTTCAAAAAAAAAATGTTTAGTTCAGCTAATTATACAGAAATGTTGTTAATTTACGGTGAATGTGGCAAGAACGCAAAAGCTGCTGCAACCATCAGTTTCGACTTTCCGATTATTCAGTAGATCAAATAAATAATGAAAGTTTTAGGGTTAGTTTTATTGCCTAGTAACATAAATATTATCTTTACAAATAATTAATATTTATTATGTGATTGTTTAACATAAAATTGTTGTAATTTGAAAATGATAGAGTTTAGAAAAATATTTTTTTGGAATTTGGTATTAGGTTGAAGAGAGAAACTTGTAGTTTACGGCTGATCCGTCAGTTCTGAGACACTCTGTATAATGAATAAATTCCATAAAAATTCAGAGATTTGCCTGTCTGGAAAGCGCTCGGACACGTATACTGGTTTTTTTAACGCGCATTTTTTGACAAAAAAATTGAATATACAGGTGTCCCAAAATTTAAATGCGACTCTCAACTTTAATTTTTCGTATTTTTTATATAGTAATGTAACCTAATATACTAAGTAGTAATGTAGGTAATGTAAGTAATGTAGTAATATGTCAATTTTCAGTTGCTTTTGAAAAAAAAGGCGTTAAAAAATGTGTTGATATTTATTTATGGTAATAAAACTGTTAACATAAATACAATTGTAGAAGAATAAATTTATAGTAAATGCTCAAAATGTAAACCATTCGCTTCCTGACAAAATGTAAGCCGACGTTCAAACTTTTCAAACATATTTTGTATGATTTGAAGACTTACTTGTTTAATTTTTTCCCATATTTTACGCTTCAAACTTTCTACATTATCTGGCCTGCTGACGTACACTGTCGACTTCAGGTAACCCCACAAAAAGAAATCCAATGGGTTCAGGTCAGGTGAATCAGCTGGCTACTCTATTGCACCATGCCTACTAATCCATCTACCGAAAAAAACAGTATTCAAATAAGTCATAACATGATGTGCGGTGGCGCTCCGTTTTGCTGAAACCAAAGACGCCGATCGATTTTATTCGAGTTACCATTACAGGGTATAATCTTTTTAATGTTGGCAATAGAGAAGTTTCCAAAAACCGTTAATAAATTTTCGCGTTTAAGAAATTTTTGAAAAAATAAGAACTAATTATCCGATATACGATTATTCCAGCCCACACGTTAACTTTTCTTAGATATCGAGTATTGGCTTCTATCATTCAATAAGTATTTTCTCTGTTTCAGTACCGACAATTTTGCCTATTAACGGTGCCATTTAAACAAAATGTCTTTTTTGAGCATTTTGGCTTTTACTATGAATTTATTTTTCTACAATTGTATTTATGTTAACAATTCCCTTAGCAAAAATAATTAACAACACGTTTTTTTCTAATGTCTTTTTTTCAAAAACAATTGAAAATTGACATAGTGTGTGCTAGGTACATAAAAAATACGCAAAATTATACGTAGAAATCAGATATGCTGAAAAACATTGAGATCCTCATTTAAAATTTTAAATTTGAGAGTCGTGTCTTGATTTTGGGTCACTTTGTATACCCTTTTTTTTTGGTCAAAGGCAAGTACCTAAATTTTCATCGAATTTATTCATTACATATGGTTCACATTGTATTCATGTGTTGAGTTGTATTGATAAAAATTTTATTTAATTTTGTGACACTTTTGGTTGTACCAGAAACAAGCACTGTATCTGTTATTTAAAAATCAATGTACAAAATATCTTAAAATTAATAAAACAAAAATAAAAAAGTTGTTAAAAAATGACAATCATATAAAAGTCTGAAAATGTATCAGGTTATCTTCAAATAAAGCCTATAAATCTTGCCGTTTATTTTAATTTACTATAATACAGTTTACGCAAGTTGTCATAATGAACAAAGTTAAAAAGCAAATATATAATAATAATATAACAAACTGTTT
The DNA here is from genome assembly GCA_029207805.1 of Tribolium confusum. Taxonomy (NCBI): domain Eukaryota; kingdom Metazoa; phylum Arthropoda; class Insecta; order Coleoptera; family Tenebrionidae; genus Tribolium; species Tribolium confusum. The sequence goes on along the minus strand of JALGAY010000001.1, from coordinate 37,170,282 downwards.
AGTACATTTTAACTTATATTTATTTTAATGCCAAGAGATACCCCCAACAGACTTATTGTTAAAATATTGTTAAAATGTAATTATTTTTGCCATGCTTGAAAAAAAACACGTAAAAACAATGAGTATAAATCAATGTATTAGAGATTGTTAAATTTGTCTACCAAGATAAGATTTGTAATATACTATTTATATTTTATTACTTTGTCATCGATATAAAAATATCTGTAAATATTATTTAATGACAGTGAGTGATAGTTTTAGCAAATTTTGTTAGTGGTGTTTTAATACCAATTTAAATTTAATACCAATAAAGAAATTGTTTTTGAATATTTTCTTTTAGCGAACTTGACAATGTTTAAAAATTAAATAGTTATAATCTGTTTTCAAATGTGGTTTTTATCATAAAAGCCTTAAATAATAAAATAAATTTATCGTTTTTGTAAAAAACCTTTAGAAGCACCTGTAAAATTAGAAAAAAAATCGTATTTTTTTGGTTTGATTTTTACTAAAAACTCTACTATTAATACCTCTAAAAAATTTGCGCTTTTTGACACATCGGATATATTATCGTGGGTGTCATAAAGTTTATTTACTCGTACACTTATTTTAGTTATGTAATAATGTTTATTATATAACAAATAGTATAATAAACACTATGTATACTTCTTTTATCACAAAATAAGAATTTGGCTAAAGTAATAAATCATTGTTAACAAAGCAGTCGTATTTAAGCTGTTACCACCCGCTGATGGGTTTAAACTCAAAGTAGTAGATGGCTACAGGCAACGGCATTCACAAATCAGCTCATAACTCAAAATTTTTATCTGCTTTTGGTAAAATAGTGTCATAAATTAAAAACTTGTTGACAGAAGTACTGATAGTCTAAGTATGCTTCCATTGTTAAATAATTTATGACTTAAGTCACATTCTCATTCTCTCCTAAAAGAAGTACATATAACCTAAATTATTATTAATACTTTTCAAAATAACATATTTGTTATATAAATTAATTTAATATACTCAGTGGCATTAAAAGTGATACACCCAAAAGAAGTAATTTTTTGGACGTAGCATTTTAGCAAGTTAGACACACATCAAGAATAAAATAATGAGATTTGCAAGTATTAACATTAACTTAAAAAAATACACGTCTAGGCATCGACTAAATGAAATATATGCTTTGTGGCACCTCGTTTCAAGCAACTTAAATTTCATGGATTAACTATACTAGAGTCTATGGAGAACGGTGCAAAGAGGACAATTTTTTCTCCATCGTATTCTACACATCTTCGATGGGATTTAAATCCCGTGAACAAAGTGGCCACGGAAAAATATTAACGCCAGCTTCTTGGAGAAAATCCATAATTTAACGAGCAATATGTGGACGTACGTTGTCTTGTTGGAAAAAGACATATTAATGGTCATCTAGATAAGGCAGTAAAATTGTTCGTAAAACGTCATCGACATACGCACAGCTGTCATACTGCCTCGAATAAACACAAGAAGTAGTCGGCTTTTATAGGCAATAGCCCTCTAAACCATTACTCTAATAATCCTGTGCACATGCCTCTCTGCAGCATATCTGATATCACGTCGCTCTCCACGACAGCATCTACTCCTCCGACTTGGGCAAAGTTGCGATTCGTTGCTAAATATCACATTATAACATTTTGCTTCTCCAAACTGTCGTTTTCTGCATCAGTCCAAACGTTGACGATGGTGTTCTACAGTTGGAAAAAGCACTAACCGTGAACGGTAAGAAAAAAGTCTAGAAGCTTGAATGCGGCGATATAACGTCGGCATACTAACAAGTCAACCTTTATCTCCAAACCAGTGATCACCGAGTTGTTGCGTAATAGCGCAACGGTTTCAAAAAGCTAGTTGTCTGAAGAGCCTGTCTTCTGTAGTATGCTTCGCTTGACCTGTTGGCGTGTGTCGTGTTGCTCTACCTTCTTCTGTCTACACCCGAAACACACGCATTATTATCATTGCAGTAGAATCAACAAGGCCGGTAATTTTGCAATAAGACGAACCAACTTCTTAAAGGTCACAATTCTACCTCTGTCAAAGTCGCTAAAATGGTAATATCTTTGATGCCTTTGGCATTTTGTTATTCTTAAATGCAAACATTTCTAGTTGTCAGCTCTGATAAGTCTTTTTCTTATTAAAAACAAAGGCCCGATTGTACAATGCGCGCTTAAGTTTGGTTCACGAAAAGTGCGGTTCAATAAAGTGTTCTCTTAGTTTATCTTCGTCATCAGTAAAAAAAGCCAGCAATTCTTTTATTTTTTAAAAGCCAAACTAAAATGACAAAATAAATTCACTTGAGTAACGTGTAAACTGACAAATGCTACCGCTCAAACTATATATTTTGGATTTGAACTAAAACTCCTAACCTAAAACTTAAACTCACGTTGCTAAGCGTCGTTTATACAATCAGATAAGAGCAAGTTTTTGAGTTTAGTGCATGTTCAAGTTTAACGTAAGTTTCAGCGCGCATTGTACAATCGGGCCTAAGAGGTTAAACTTTTGTTTTGCAAGTACTAGCTTTAAATTTACTTATTCTGTTGCCAAAAAATAATTTCTAAAAATTTTTTTCTTTTGAATTTAACACTTCAAATGTCACTGATTATATATTATTTGTATTTATCAAACTTTGGAACGACTTGGTCTCCGACCTTGTCGATAACTTAACCCACATAACTAATTAATATAAATTATAATGATACCTGTTAACTTACTAACAACATAAGTAACTATTATGCTTTTTCATGTATTTCTAGTGGTCCAACTAAGGGAGACAGCCTGTATATAAAAGCAAGAAAAAATTCTAGTCGTATACAATTTTAAAATTTTCTTTTCGATCATAATTGGATACAATTGCGTTTCTGTGTAGAGGCGTCTAACAATGTGTCGATTTTTACATTTCGGTCCCTTCTTACTGCCACTTCCTGTTATATTCGCATCTGACCCTAAGTAAGAGAAAAGTCCGCGTCGGAAAACCAAACAGGACGCAATCCTGCTATTGTGTATGAAATCAAAATCCATTACTTGGCAGGAGGGCTTTGGACCGGTGTTGGTGAAGAATTGGTGTTAAGCTGTTGTTCAAATAGAGGGCATTGTTGCAGTGCTGGTGCAGGGGCATGTTAGTGAATACCGATACTGGATAATCCCTCACTCTCACTCAAGGAGATTGCACTCTCCACTGCATCTTCGAACTTCCTCACTAAATCATCTTAGATTGTTCTGTTGTCACTCCGGGAGTTTTTCCAGATTTACGCTCTGCAACAATGGCAGACACAACTTGCAATTTTTCACTCGACTGCGAGCGCCATCTTTTTTTATGTCGCATTAATTAAATCCGTCGGTCGAAACCTGATGCGCCGGAATTAAACAAACATTAAATCGGGGGGCTTAAGCACGAACAATTTGTTATGTTACCCAAATGGCAATAATACATTTACAAGGCTCGATGCACTCTAATTCTTGGCGTAATACCATAAATTAAGTCCCTCGGTGAGGCTGTCTCGCGGCGTCCCTACACAAGATGTCTTCATTCATGCGCCTATTTACGGCGAAGGTCCCTTTTTGATCCCCGCGGTCTTGTTCCATTTGCCATAAATTCTAATAAAACGTCTTAGCATATATTTTGCTTGTCTGCTTTTCGTCGCTCTTGATTCCGATATAAAACAGATGGATCAGAATACTGTAAATAGGAAACAACTCCTTATTATAAGGGGATATATTTTCAAAGCTTCTCAGGGTTTTTCGCTGATTAAATAAATATAAAACTAGGCGGATGACAAGCACTGCGAAGGTTTTACATCCGAAATCTATGATTGAAAATTTTCTTATCAAGAAAAGGCGACAAACAAGTAATACCTATAGCGAATTTAAATGTAATTATTTAAAATAAAATAAATGTAAAAATAATAAACAAATAAAAATGTCAGAGACGTAATAAAGGCTTTCAAACATGAACTCAAAGTTTTCGAGAATCTCAAATCAATCACGACACTTTCCTCTTTTATTTTTCTCTTCTTATTATTTCCCTGGTGACAATATCGCCGGATTCTACTTTCTCTCCTGCTGCCTCAAAACCATTTCTGCATGTGATAGATTGACATTCATTTCTTTTTCTATTCCATAGATTTTAGCATAATAACAAAAAAATTATATAACTTAAAAATCTTTCCATACCAATATTTTGATGTAGAATTTAATCGTATATTAGGGAATAAATTCAGAATAGTACGCATATCTAATAAGTATGGAAGTAGAGTCCGTACACTTTCAGAACAGCACACCAATAAAAGTGTGCAGATGACAAAATAGTGTCGGGCCGGTCTCATTCGCAAATTGAAGGGGAGGAAGCCAAGCGGCACGTTGTCAGCGAAAGGTCAGCGGCATTTGTCACTCTTGGTCAATCTGTTTAGTGTCGTTCGCTGACAGATTTTGATGACCCAACATGCTGTTCTGAAAGTGTACGGACTCTATAGAAACAAAATAGGTAATAGTACAGAGTGGCCATAAATAAATGTCTTTTAAAGTGGGCGCCTCACTTTTTGACAATAAAGTTACCTTATTACTAATTCTGTCAACAGTGTCAATCTATTTATAATCTAACTTTTTGTTACTTATTTAATTAATTTATTTTATTTATTAATACTCCTTTAAAAACAGTCTTTCTCAAAACTTTATTACCGGGTTTATATTTATTTAACCTTTCAAAATGGTTTATCACCGTGCAACATAACGTGTTCATTATAAAAGACAAAAGGGCCCGTGACCGTCCGCCTTTATTCGATTGACAAAAATTTTCTGCTTAGGCAATTTCCAGATTTCAACATGATGACTAACCAAACTAACAAGACACAATAATCAGAATTATCGGTTGTTTTAGGCAAACAAGAAGTTTGCTAAAAGTAAATCATATTCATAACTGGAAAAAGTGAAACTAAAAACTGCTAAGAGGTCATCGAAAATTTGTAACTCTTGTGCTTTAGAGTCAATGATAGACATTTTGAAACGCTTATATAAAAACTAATAACCTTAGAGTAATTTTTCTGCGTTTTAATTTAAAAAAAAAGATACCTAAAGTGTCAGGATTTGAACCAGGATCAAAAGTGTGTTCAAGTTATAAGTACCTTCAACCTTTACTACTCAGCTATTTTACTCTACCCTTGCAGTAATTCAAAATTTTATATTAATTTTGCTGTTTTATTATTTTAATAGAGCGGCATATTTTGCTTTCAACGGATTTTTAACATCTACTCCAAAAGACAATTAATTATGACTACTCTTTTTATTAAGTTAAAAAGACAGCAAGTAGGCATTACCAGCCCGCTACGGTGTTTATTGCTTGATTTTTAACTGCAGTATTTGTGACCTTTATTTTCCAAATAAGTGCAAAAAAATCGAGTAGACAACGCAAATATAAGTGTGTTATACAGGGTGACTTTGAAGTATGCTTGGAAAATTTAACCAGCTGTAGTACATAATAAAAGAAGTCGAAATAGCCCAACTTGTCCTATGCAAATGTTAATAGTTTTTGAGGTATGCTCTGTAAAACTTTTTTTTTCGAATAACAATATTTTTAAGATACGCGATGTATGACAACATTGTTTTCGGGCATATAAATTTAGAAATTAACGATGTAAAAGATTTTGTTCAAAAACAGTTTTGTCATCCATTGTGTATTTCAAACATATTGTTTTTTTGAAAAAAAAAAAATGTTTTCAGCGTATATCTCAAAAACTATAAACAGTTGTATAAAGCAAATTGGGTTTTTTAACATTGTTTCAACAAGAGCCAACACCTGGTAACGTTTGTAGAAATTTTTTGAAAAACACCCTGTATATCTAATTTTAACATAAAGGGCCAGTTGAATAATCGCCAATCAAATTTTGATAATCACCGAAAAGTTGATTTTTGATTTGATTGTCTAAAACCTGAATACAGGTTTATTAGACTAATTAGTTAATTAGACTAATAAAATCTCAAATTATCTTTTTGATGACTATCAAACTTTAATTGGCGTTTGTGCAACCGGACCTAAAACTAGACCTATCTCCAGAAAAAATTGTTGTATATATTGCAAACACACACTGTATTTTAAAAAAATTGCTGAAATACAATGTATTTCGTTCAAAAAAAAAATTCTTTAAAAAGTTTTACAAGATGTATCCCAAAAACTATAAACATTATTTGGAAATTTTAACCAGCTATAGTACATAATAAAAAAAGTCGAATTTTGTTTCAATTGCTTCGTTTCAATTTGTCTTATATAAATGTTTATAGTTTTAGAGATATATTTTTTTATAAAACAGTATTTTTGAGATACAAGGTGTATAATAATTCTGTTTTTGAATAAGAACTTTTACATCGTTTATCACCAAATCTATATGCTTAAAAACAGTATTGTCATACATCGTGTATCTAAAAAATAATGTTTTTTGAAAAACAATTTCTAGAGTGTATATCTCAAAAAATATAAACATTTGTATAAAGCAAATTTGGTTTCTCAGAATCATTTTAACGCTATCATTAGTTAAAATTTTTAATATTATTTTAAAAAAACATATGTACTGGGTGAACCAAATTTATGAATCGAGGCGTTTTTCGACTAAACTATAAAGAATTAAAAAAAGTATAGACACTAAATGGTTATAAAAATGTTACCCGAAGATATGTTTAAAAAAATTTATTTGCTTAAATTTTTAAGACAACAATAGCAACACTTTTGTTTTTTTGTAAAATTTATCCTCATTTTTTTTAAACAAGCTTTAAAACGTGCAGTGTTTTATTTTCTATTAATTTTTTCACTAAGTGTAAGTTTATCGTGATTCGTGACTTATCAATAAATAAAATGTTTAAGGTATCGAATGTCGGCATTTTTAGGTCTTATTTATTTTATTTAGTGTATTTATTCGCTTATATATTATTGCTTGAAATTCAATTTTTCTAAATTCAACCTTATTTACATTTGCAATAAGGTCGACTTTTTTAAGGTACCTACTTTTATCGAATGACAGTGTTTCAAAATTTCGCGCAGTTTTGACGTCAGAGCTTCTGCAGCCTATAGTGGATTTCACTCACTCTGAGGTCCCAACCAATAAAATTATAAGATTCACCAAATGCAAAGAGCGGCATTCTGTAGTTACATTTCTCTAAATGTTAAGCTTAAATCTGAACTTACTAAGAATGCTACCTGGAAATGAGGGACTGAATATTAGTTCAGGATTCTGTTGCAGATTTGACAAGAATGGCAAATTAGGCAAAAATGATCTGTTAAAGTTAATGATCTGTTAAAGTTAAGACGTGTTAAAGATAAATTTAGAATAAAACGGTCGGCATTCCCATCTGGATTTGTGGTGCCTTCCGTTAAAATTGAATATAGATGGTTTATTGCTCGGCACTTCAGGGTCACTGAAAAGAACAATAGTAGCGACAATGGCCTTAAATAAAACAAATAAGACTTAAAGTTGCCAACATTCGACGACCTAGGCTTTCTACTTATTTGAAATTAACATGTTATTGAACGTCCTTAAATCTTTTATTGAAGAGATATTACGTACAATTTGGTTGTTTTAGAACGGAAAAATAAAACAATTAAATTTGTTGCGACGTTTCAACAATATATTTCGTTGTCCTCAGGCGAAAAATTTTATTAGCTTGTTTAATGTTTTCATGGTCACTGTCAAGGAGAAACTGTAATTAATAAATAGGATATTGAATAGATAGATATTAGGTGAAACTTGATTTTTTTTAAAACGGGCAAATATAACAATTAATTTCGTCGCGACGTTTTGACAATATATTTCGTCTTTCTCAGACAAAGAATTTTTTTAGCTTGTTTTGCCTGAGGAAGACTAAATATATCGTCGAAACGTCGTCGCGACGAATTTAATTATTTTAACTTTCGGTTCAAAAACAACCAAGTTTCACGTAATATCTCTTTAATATTTTATTTATTAATAAGTCATAAATCACAACAAACTTACATCTAATAAAGAAATTAATCGAAAATAAAACGTTCGATGCACAGATTTTTTTAATAAACTCCAACATCAGCGAATTCCAGCGATTCCTTGCCAAATATGAACGAAATTCTTTACATTAACACGCGCGTATTTCTAATTTTATGTACTCGACTATTTTTGGTAGTTGCTTTACAGCTGATCGGGTGGCTTTGCAGCACGAAGCTGACAGAGTAGTTTTTATTTTCGATTAATTTCTTAATTATCTGAAAATTATCTGTAACTTGTAGATTAAAACTAAAATATTTAGGGTATTGAAATTGAATATTTTTATGTCTTATTTAGGTTTCCGTATGTAATTTTTTTATCGATTAAAGTTTATCATTATAATTTCAACCTTATTTACTCGTGCAATAAAAGCGACTTTTTTAAGGTATGTTTTTAAAATGACAGTGCGTGCGCAAATGATGACACACTTCTAGAGTCTATTGCACTTTTATTACCAAAAGTAAAATATTTATTTGTTTTTGCGCAAATAAAGATTATTCATTTTTATTAACCTTTAAGCTGCATATTGCACTAAATTTCAATTAAAAGTAGAGATTAGTAAAAAACCTTATTGAATTACTAATGAAATTAAAATCCTTGTCCTGCAACTTAAAAAATAACGGAGTTAAAATTTTTTGAATATAATTTAAAATTGATTTGTATTGTTTTGTCCCTTATTTTACAATTCCTTGGAGTTTATCTTGGGATTGGGGACTGCGGTTTGGGTTGAAATAAAATTAATTAATTTTGCCGACGTTTCGTGGCTGTTTATTTGTCCACTTCTTCGGGGCTATCTGTAATGGTACAGTATTTTACATTTTTGTTGTTATTTAAAACATTACATACCGTGATTAGTGGTTAAATTCACGTGGAAGTTACATACACAAAACATTTTACTGACAAGATGGTTAGTATGTAGATGGTTAGGCAAAATTAATTAATTTTATTTCAACCCAAACCGCAGTCCCCAATCCCAAGATAAACCCCAAGGAATAATTTAAAATTTTCTGTTTTTTGTTTTGGATTTTCTTTGTTACTAATAATTTAATTAGGCCAATCCAAAATCAGTTTGGTTTGCATTCTAATTTTCTACAGGTTGTTTTTTAGGGCATCAACATTGCTCTATTAGTTTTAATTTCAAAATTTTATGTGTTTTCATTTTGATAAAATTAAAAAATGTATTTTACTTTTAATTAAAAATGCAAAAGCCAAGAGCAAAATATATTGTAATTTTAATGAAAATATCAAGTTGAGTAGTTTCAGGTGTCGAAGATCTACCGAAGCGTCGAAATTGTAAAAAATGAGTTCATTAGTCTGGGAGCAAAATGAAAATATTATTTTTCGTCGTTCTAAAGAACTGTTATGAGAAATTACAATCGCTTCAAGCATAATATTTCCAGTCGACATCGGCGTTTATTTTATCGGGTTTCTAGTGTTGGCACTTGGCTAAAATTGTAGATATTTCGTCAGAAATCTTTTATAATTGAAAACGGCGTTTGTGAAAATAGACGGCTTTTGTCGTTTCAATAAATATTTGGTTTTGTGCGGCAAACGACTTTTCCTTCTCAAATAATACGTCCAGAAATTGGTCCATTATGATTAATATAAACTGTCTTAATTGGGTTTGGAAAATTGGATTTTTCGATGGAGTGAGAAGTGAATTAATAATTCTCGCAGCAATAATCTTGACAATAAACACTTTGAAAAGCGCGCCATCTGATTAAACTGAAACTTACAATAACAAAGTTCAAAGTAAATGTTTACCCTTTCGAAATTACTGGGGGAATCAAGTCCAGAATGAAGCAGAACTGCAGAACAAATGACACATAATAATAAAAACAACAATCCGCCAACTCACCAAATTGAACTCCAAGAAGGAACAATTAAATGGAACAATATAAACAATCTGGTATTAAAGAAGATAAGGAAAGTTTCCAGGCCAAGACATCTTGAATCCGGAGAGTCATCCGCTTGTTCATGATCGGATAGAGGGGAACGTCCAACCCAGAACTTCGCCCAGACAATCCGGGAAATTAACAGCATACCCACAAAGACTTGTCTTCGGTAGAAAATTATTACATGCGCTTGACTGCACTAATTATTCCACTAAGCTAATTGCAATGAAAAATGCGTACAAAAACCCTTATTTGAGATCGGATGCGTGTCTCTAGCGATCGGAGGGTGAAGTCAAGACGATATTAAATGTTTGGGTGGCGGAACAGCCGGCTGAGTGCGAAAGGGTAGAGATAAGGGAAAAGTGATGCTGATGCAATAAAGCTGAGACGCTTTTCGAGCCTCCCCTCAATTCTCCTGCTTTTCTCTGACAAGAATTATGTTTTTACTAAATGAACAAGAACTCGTACACAAAAAACCAACTCCACCGAGAAATTTTACAAATTGATTCTGGACAAAGAAATTTACCTTCTTTGAACAAACCCAAAACAAATTCTAAACTACCCAAATAGCAACAAAAATTATAATATTCGTAAAAAATAAAATATAATAACATTTCTAAAAAATCTTTTGTCATTTCTCAAGGCAAATTCTAACTGTGATAGTAGATAGAGGTAACCATTACTACCATCATTACCGCCGTCTTCTAAGTAGGTACTAAACAAAAATCTCGTGCATGTATTCTTCACTAATAACAGTTATGGTAATTAGTAAAAATGTAGGTTTATTTTAAATCATTTCCAGTTTAATGTTTAACAAAAGTTCATAGTGTACACTAAAAGAAAATGTGTGCAAATATAGGTTGTCTATATTTGAATGAATTTTATAGTGCGATAAAGTAATTAATTTTTCGGTCCCTCACTGACAAAGAAATCCCAGCCCCTGAATTTTAATACGGTTCTGTTTGATGGTAGCTTCTGTAACAATAGGGTTCACTTATCTTTGCAACCACTCTTGTTAAATCCTTCATAAACTAGTTTGTAAATTCATCTAAATATAGACAACCTTTAGTATATTTAAAGAGTGATGCGGTGATGGGTCTTAGATCCGACAGGTATATTAGCCACGTGTTCGTCGTGAATCCGTGAAGTTGTTATTGATTTGCCACGAAATCGAAAAAGCTGTCGGGGTTGAAGACCTTTTTGGACATTTGGCGTAGGAAACGGACCTTTATATCTCCCGGGAGCTTTATTTCATGACTTTTTTCGGTAATTTCTCGTCGAACGAGAGCATCATCTTCACGAACGGCGCTACTAAAAGTGTTACTGGCAATTCCATCACATTACGCGGCTTCCTCTTCCCCTCGGTCCTAAATTATACACGAGCCGCCCTCATACACATTTGTGGAATCAAAGAGCTCGTCGGCAATTTGTGGCATGTGACAACGACGACGTCGTCGAAACCATACAAAGCTTCCCGGATTCGTGATCGTGCAATAATCAAACTCAATTTAATCAGAGACCAAACAGACTGATTGCTCGGCAAATGCTATAATATTAACTCTATATGTCCAGTGTTTGCTGCTTCTCATCTGAGACCGATCGTGATGGCCGTCTAACAATCCCTCAGCCCTGCAACCCTTCCGGCGCATTTGGGAATCACGCTCACTTGATCAAATAAGAGCTACGTGAGTCAATAACGATATTCTCTCCTTTGTATCCGATACAGACTCGGCAAATAATAGAAAAATGGACTGCCGGCACAAACACGAAACGCACACCGCAACTTTCAATTTCCTACATCTCACAGACATACCAACATTACACACATGCAAACTAATTTTCTTAAACTGATTTCTTTCAAAAATAGCTTCCTGTTCAGAGAGTAAAAGAAAAATGTACTTATTTAAAAAAAAAAACAATTTTTTATTAATATCTAATATTATTATTATTGCCTACTTTATTAAATCACTTTTATAAATATTATCTAAAAAAATTCTTAAAGGCGGTTTTTTAGTACAAATATGACTGATTTTTAAATAATAGAAAATAACAGTTATTTATTAAACAAGCTATTAAAATAAACGTTTAATTCGCGGATATTAAAACTCTTGCGGTCTACGGTCGCTTGACTGTTTAAACTATCCTCTCATAAAACGTTTATCAATAGTACAATACAAACTTTTATTTAATTTTGTCTCCAAAGCTTCAAATTTTAAAATTTCTATTCCTTGACATTGTCAATTTTTATTAGAGAAACGTTAAATTTGAGAGCAGCTAAATAAAATTTAGATTTCGTAAATGACAAATAATCAGTTTCTACATGAGAATGAATCATATTAAAATATATGTTAATAAATTAGCAAAATAAAATATGTAATGATTTTATTCCGCAAGCGTCGTTTTTTGTTAAAGTTCCCTAAAGATTTTCAGGTAGATTTATAATTATTAAAGAAAATGTTTTTTTACAAAATGTCGACTAGAAAATATCATAAATGTAAAGATGTTTAAAGAAAAGTGACATTTAAAAATAATTGTTAACTTTTTATACATGTAATTTGTCCAAACAAAATAATAATAATAATTATAATTATAATTCGGGATACTACTGCAACTTGTTTTGGTATTCTTTTTAAAAAGTGATTTTTTGTTGAGGTGTTAAAATGAGGAAGAGTTAAATTATTTGCGCTATTTGTAGTATTTACGGTGTAGTCCAGACGCAAACAGTGGCGTGGCCCAGCCTACTAAATCCTTTTTAGAGTAGTCTCAGCGAGACTATTAACGCTGCAAGTTTAAAAGGAATCCTTTTCTGTGGCATATTTATGTGCGATAAAGGCATGACTTCCGTTATTAATTACGCAATTATAACTCTTTTAATTAAAAAAATCTGCATAAAATTCACGTAAAGGTGAATGAACAAAACAATTCTCGCCTGAAATAACAATTAGGAATTCCGCGGAAGTGAACCGAATAAATAATAATAATCTCTGTCTGGCTCATTAGCGGTAAAAATTAAGTGCCAGAAATTAGAAACAAAGTATAATCGGGAGTAAACTGAAACTGCGGATTCTGGTCCCAGGTGAGCACTTGATATTTTAATTAACCCGCATTAATAATAGAGGGTGAGATTATTATGTTACCGGTTCTCGTTCCGCTACGTGCTCCCCCTGATGCCTGATAAGCAAACAGCGTTAACTTCACCAAGTTTTTTTCTCGAGAAAGATGTGTGTGGGTTTTTCTGTGGCCACATCAGCGAGATAGACAGGATTTTATTTCATTTGCAAAATTCTCTTTGATCTGGTTCGTGTTTATTCAATAGAATGCGACGGCGAATATTATATCTAGCGAATGCTTCGAATAACGCACAGCACACAACTTTCCACGACCTGGTGTGAAATTATGTTTGCAAATTATACTTCTCATTCAACAAGTTGTACCTATATTAGTTTAACTCGAAGAAAATTTGTTTATTTTGTCTAAGCTAGGCCGAATAACTTTGCGTCTGTGATTACAACAAACTTTGTCTGATATTTATGCAAATCAAAATTTACATAAAATCAATTCTTTTAACTGGAACAATAAAATTAATTACATAAAAAGTACATACATAAATTTTATTTATTACATAAGTTTTATTAGATAACATAAAAGTATTAAACCACTAAACAAATAATACAAAGTTTTCTTATGCAACCGTACGCTAAATTCGATTTTGCAGTCAATACCACTATAATAATGACCAAAAATAAAATTAAAAATTATTATTGCCAAAAAACGTTATAGTACCACAACCGCCAATGGTCTTTGAAATTTTTCTTTCTTCGCCGACAATTTTTCTATAACCTTCAAAAAATGATTCCGCTGTCTAGATGCACAAATTACTGTTTTGTAAAATTCAAAATACTTGCTTTATGACTTTATGGCTCGTCGGAAAACAATAAGTAACAAAAAGACCTACAGTATGTATACACTGTTCACAAACTTCAAAAAAGTGGATATAGAGTAATTACAGATTTTTTTGGGAAAAAAAGAGTGTGGGCGTAGTTAACAAGATAGGTAGAAACAATATATAAAAAAAAAAATTAACTCCGTGTGGTTGAGCTACCATTCAGGTGTGTTTCTAGGTGGCATATAGAAAAACATGACAAGAGTGTGGACAGTGGTAATTTCCTATCCCTGGTTAGTGACGACCATATGGAAAGACCAGGCCATAAAACCTTCGCATCAGCAAACTAGAGTCGTTGCCCTGGAACAGCTCGTAACTCGTAACGTAAATCGCTGTATGGTGCAAAAACGTCTGGAGAAACATCGGTATTTTTTGGGCAGTACTCGCAGGAACATGGGAATCTTGTCTTATTGTCCGGATCCCGTAAATGAGATATTACTATAAAAACTTTTCTCCAGGTACCAGACGCACCTCGTTGTATACATATAGCCTTCTGTGTGTAGAGCTTTTTGTTTATAGCAACCACTGTTAATTTTCAGTACTTAATGGACTCAGTTGAATCACCCACAAAACTCATATCTAAAAAAGAGCTGGTTAGGCTTAGTTCCGTTTTGTTAGAGCTTTATGTCAGCGGTCTAACACTAAGAATTGGGACTGTTATTTCTTTTTTTTTTAAATATAAGACCTGTTGGCCAAACTTTTCTTCAAAGACTTAGAGGTGCAGATACTTCATAGCCAAAGCACTCTGGTAATTTTTTGTCAGAAGCGGTATCGTAGCTGCATTTTTAAAGATGGTTTTTTGTAAAAACTTTTCAAAAATATAAAAATTAGTGCAATTAAAGATCGCAGAGACTTTATATAAAACTGTGGAGGCTAGATTTAAGCAGGCAGATTTCATCTTTCTAAGGCTTTTAGTTTAACCTATACGTTAGTTTTGGTCCAGACAGAACACGCAGCAAAAATCTGTTTGAGTCTCAACAGCGTGAAAGGAGAAATAACAAGAGTGAACATAAGCATTAAAATTTTGCTTGTTGCACAAATACCTTTTATTGTCATTTTACAGTACCCGGGATAGCTTGTTTCCTCACTATAAATTTACAAGCAGTGGTCTTGACAATAGAATAAGACCATAAAGGTGTTTGTATTGCTTATCAAATCCATCTTGGAGTGTGAGATGCGTAGAAGCAGAATAAGGAAAGACATACTACGTGCTCCTTCTACATTACACTTCGAAAGCTGGGTTTTATCTAATTTTTTTACCACGACAACACCCAGTTTATTGCTCCTCTAACCTACACACGCCGAGCTGAATTTGACAAGTTATACCTCGACCAAGAACCTAACATTGCCTGTATAAGGCATGTCCACTCCTCTTATTCCTCCTTCACGCTCAACAGTTATTAGTATGCATACATTACTAAAAAGATATACCTGCCTCAGAAATCTAAGATCTCTGACTTCTAAACTCCGAATAAACCAAATAACGGCCGTTGTTGATTCTAATGATAAGCTAATCTTCAGTGATAGGATATTTATGCAAATTTTACTTATTCCTAAATTTTACGGTCTCTGCCGATGCCTCAGGTAGTGTACTACCTCGTCCAGATGTTAGCTTACAATTAGATTTAACAATGACCTTGATTTATTGCAAACTTTAGATGTCAGGAAGCTTAGATTTCTGAGGCGGCTATACCTGCATGTTAATATACAGACTGTTTCATGAGTGATAATGAGCCTGAGAAGCTGAAAATACAACCAGCAATACAATTCCAAAGTTAACGTGGATGATATTGATTTCAAATTTTATTTGTCAAATCTCTCACCGATAAAAAAATGTATTCAAACGATGAAAAAACCGACATGTTGATGATATATGGAAAAGAATGCCTCGGCCGCAATGAGTTTGTACAGACAACGTTTTCCGGGTAGAAGAACTCTTGCTGACACCATATTTGAACGACTTGAAACAACCTTAAGGAAAAATTGGTCACCTTTGAAAAAGCCAAGAGCAAGAACAGCTACAGGTCCTGTTTACATGTTAGCCAAAGAATAATCTTACAAGCAAGTGGCATTAGTTTGTCTTCAGTTAATCGAATAATTAAATAATTTTTTATCTAATGTATTTGTAAACAAAAAAAAATAACTACATTAACTTTCAAATTGAATTGCTGGTTGTATTTTTAGTTGCGCAGTCTCATTATCACTCGTGAAACAGCCTATATATGACATACATTTGCCAAGATTGTGCAAAAAATAAGAAGATTTTTTTTCATGTTTTTCTCTTCATCCTGCATTTGTAGAGACCTATTATTTTACATCTTTTTTTATACCAGCTAATAACTGGAGCTGTCGAAAAGACTTCTGCAGACAAAGTACCTACTGCAATGAGGGAATATATTTTCTAGAAAAACAAACAACACGTCCAGCCTAAATAATTTAATAAAACAATCAAAACTTTGTCTGCCACAGACAAATGGATTGGCGGGAGAAACACGAATTTTGTTTTCATAGCAACTTATTTAGCTGAACGTATTTTATCAATTTTTTTTTCTACCTAAACAAGTTCTTCTTCTTAATAGGAGCTTTACTAGAGGCACAAAGCTGCTGCTTTTAGAACTAGTTTGAGAGATTGTACACAATGAGAACTGTACCGTTTTTTATTTTCTTCTAACAGTACCACCCTAAAGAAAATACCTCAACCTAAAATAATTCACAATGCTAAACCAAGTTTTAGTTTTCCTAGCTAAATTATTTGACTGTACGTGTTTTAAAAAATTTTTTGCTACAGTTTTCTGGTTTTACAATCCGATATTTTGGACAGGTGTATAAAACTTGCGCTCGAGTTTTTATAAGTATAGACTCAATTTTTGCTGCAGTAAATACTTAAAACTACCAAATTTTTTGTACTAGCATTAGCAATATTTGCTTAGTATGAGAATTTTTAAACTAAAACAACATAAATTACTGTTGTAGATTTACTTATGTAGCTTATGTTTATAAAAAAAATTGTACATTGTGTATTAAGAGAAAAACATATATGATTATTCCTGAGATGCTAGAAAGCGAAAGGCCGAAGGCTATAAGCACCAAAGAAATAATACCCCTTTTCTCTAGTGGTATATAAATACATACATACTCTATTACTTTTAAGATGTTGATTAAAATAACGATAAAATTTAACTATAATTTACACTTTTGTATTATGTGTTGCTTACACAAATCTTGACGGCGGGAGCAAATGTCACTAGTAGCTAATATGTCTTTTGTCTCTGTAGGCATATACTTTTTTATTAAATAATAAAACCTACATAGTAGCAATAATAAGATTTGTATTGTCACAATTTAATTTGAAAGAAAAGACAAAAACAGACTATAATGTTGATTGTTTTGTAATTCTAGTTGATGTTCTCTTTTTCTCAAATTGTATAAAAAATGTTTAAAACAATTTTTTTTTAATATGAGATTAGTCAGTAATTTCATCAACAAACATTGCTCTTATTACATATAAAAAATTAATTTAATTAATTTTGTTTTTGAAGCTAAATCTTTCACAGAACATTACATTCGTTTTCAATTAAAAATGTTTAATTTTTGAATGTAATATGTAAAATTTTTTGAGTAAATAAAAAACGCATTTGTTAAATAAATATTTTTGCGAAATTAAATTTTAATAAAAAGCTTAAGCAACTATTTGCAGTTTTATTCGAGTTCAGTGCATTTGTGTTGAAATTCGGGCGAAAGCGGAGGTAGAAAGAGGGATAATAATGCGGCTTACCACTTTTCGAGGCAATTAATTTGTTTGAAAAACCATAAAATCATACTTTCATCAAAGTTGAAAAGGTCAACCACTGGACTTTGAGGCTGCGCTCCTGGCGGTCGAGTTCAAGAACAAACGAAAATTCTCCCTCTTCCAATTAACGAGATTGGAACTGGCTGTTTCCTATGTATGTGTTGGTGCCCCTCTAATTATTCCGTGTGATACACAAAACCCCATCGTAGCCATAACCTCTTTCGTCCCTATCAGAGAATTTCTGGCGGCCACTCGAGAACTGTGTTTTTAATTGGAGAGTTTTCGTTATTTATTTACGCACAAAGTTTTTATTACGGTCTTTGGTAAAACGAGTTTTCGATTAAATTTTTAATCCGATACCAAAAGTCCAGCAGTTATTGTAAAACTATAGTTAGAGTTCCAAAGTACTAAACAGTTTTATATTATCGAAAACGCTTAAGGATAATTTAATATTTTACTCTTTTATCGAGGTGCCGTTAGGGTTTATGTGTCATGCGAGCCAACTTTTGATCGCATGTTGTTATTTTTTAGTACCCCTTATACCAAACATTAAATGTATTTCGGTAAACTAAAGTCCTTTTACATCATAAAATTTGTTCTTTGCTATATCCTACATAAAATTAAATGTAATGAAAGTTTCTCGTTTTTCGGATATTTTTAGAAATTTGTTTGCTTCTCGGAAGTTCCGGGGTCGAAGCCCGGATTTGCTGCCGGACTGTCAGTGACCAACCACCATGAAATTGAGTTGAGAGGACATTTCTCAACCGGGCAGAAACAACCTTCAACTTTCGGACTTCCCATGTCACTGAAATAATTGTCGAAATGTTCCAGTGCCATCAAACATATTATCCTAAAATATTCGTAGATAATTATTGTAAAACACTTTTGTATCTTTTTTTTTTATTTTTAGAAAAACGTTTAATTAAAACATCAACAACTTTTGTGTTTTCGTTGTAGATTGTATCAAGTAATTAAGTATGTAGCAACATCTCTTGTCGATGATTATCTTTGATCTTATTAAAGAAAACACTCGACTGATTACTTATGAGAAATTTTCAGAATACGTTTCAGACCCTTTCGTTCATTCTTATTTGAATAATTTTAATGAAGTGTCTTCGGAAACATCGTTAAAACACTTCTTTATTAGATTGGCAATTTGGCATTATACAGAAAAGAACGGGGTGGAGAAAATCTCGTCGGTTCTTCGACCCGAATTTGATTAGTTATAGAATCAGCAAGTATGCAATGTTCCCCGCGAGAATATTAAACTGTCATCGATGAAGAAAAAAACCAAAAGAAAACTCTAGACTTTACTAGTTTTTAATTTAGCAAGAAATTTTAAATTTCAAATTTATCCAGTCGCGGAGATGATATTATTTTCGAATTTTTTACCGTTTTCTTTTTATTAAATTATCAGATTTCGGGGTGCAACAGCTGCAAATTTTTCGGGATTTGCATAATTCTTTAATTTACGAAACCTAATTCCCCTATTAGCGGAAACGCCGACATTCTTATTTTTCTCTCGCAAGAACAGTTAGCCAAAACACAAATCATACTCTAAACAATTTATTCAAATTGTTCAATTTATTTCAAACATCTATTAATTTTATGTATTATTTAATAATTAAATATAAATGTTCAAACTTATAAACAAGATAAATAATGTTTGATACCACTATTACTAAAAGAGTAATTAAAACACAGTTCTGAAATTTATAAAAATAAAAAATAAGATTCTTATGTGATGACAACTATTTTTTCCCAAGTTTTGTTACAATTTATTTCTATAAATAAACAGAAAAATATCCGGTAAAATCGAATTTATGTCTGTGCAAGACAGAAAACATTAAACATATGTCTGTGAATTATACTTACTGAAAATACAACATAAAACCCAAGCAAAAATCTTGCAGCTTCATAATTGTTAAGCTACTGTTCTAGAAACAAATGTTTTAGATAAAAAATGTAAAGAATTTAACGTGCTATATTTTTTCACAATAAGATTATTTACGTAAATGTTTTTGAAACCTTCTTGTATAAATGATTTTACTTTTTTGCACATTTTTTGTTTAGTTATCTCAGTGCAACAAAAAAATACAAGAACGAAAACTTAGAAAGAAAATTAGGGTGTCAAACACTAGCCGCGCATTAATTTTTTACACTAAAATAAAGTTTTTGTGTATGACTTCTTTTAGAACTTAAAGTAATATAATCACTAAGCTTCGGTGCTGGAGAGTCTGGATTAAACGATCAGATAATTAACCGGTGTAATCCAGCCGGTTGCATGTTATTCATTCAACTGGTCTACTGGTCAACTGGTGTAGACCAGTTGAATATATAACATGCAACCCGCTGGATTACACCGGTTAATTACCTGGTCGTTTAATCCAGACTCTCCAGCACCGAAGCTTAATAATCACTAATCATAATACCGTGAGAAACAAAAATTATTGAATCAGAACAAGCTTTGTTCTGTTCTATTTTTGATACTTTTGCAAATAACGCAAAACTAACTCAATACGATTGCTGCTTTCTGCTCTGCTTTCAGACTGCTTCAATTAATTGCTGTTTCAAATTGGTTTTTGTACGACAATCAGAAAGTTTTTTTTATTTTTCATATAGTCAATTTTCGAAAACTGTTTTTTCAATGTCTCTTTAACTTTTTGCTTAATTTCTTGTTTATAACCTTACTGAATTTTTGGCTAACTTTGCAACTCTGTTGATCTGTTTGATTTCATTAAAATCTTGTTTATAATTATATTTGCCCAGACTTGTTTACAGATATATTTTTCATTTACTGTTGTTGTGAGTAACCAACTGGGAAAATATTCCTTCTGTTGTCACCCGGAAAATTTTGGGATTTTATAATTTTAAACAATTACTAAGCCGTTGGTATCAGTGGTATGTACATTTCTTGTCAACTTGACATTTTAAACTTCATTGTGTGTGTCACGTCATTGTCACGTTAAACCTTTTTTTTGAAAAAAATGCAGAGAAAAGTTATCAAAAAATATCGGAAGATCGAAATTTTGATCTGTTTTAAATTTTTTTTAGAAGTATGTGGTAAAAATTGATCAAAAACTACTATTGCAAGCAATAATTCTGATTCAGTATTAGATGATGACATAATTTCTGGCTTTGATTGTGAACTGAATCATGAATACTTAATGACGGTGGAAAGTGAAAATGATGATGAGTGAATGAGGAAACTCTGTTGAACATGCATGTGCAACGGGGCAAAATTGTTAGTAATGTGACTCAAATAAGTTCGATCGTAACCCAATCAAAATTCTCTGTGATTAAATCTCACAAAAGTCAAAATTTTAGTGTTTGTACTTTGTTTTTATGCAGAACGTACGGCACAGATTTAGATGGATCTCACTTTTTATGATGTTGATTAAGCAACGTCGATTATGGTTAGATCTTGGATAAGTGACCGTCCAAGAGTGTGAAAGTGTTGTGTTGCAAATATCACTTCGATGCTCTACCTGAACGAAAAAAGAAAAATATCGCAACCATTCTTCACTTTATTTGTGTATTAGTGTGTCTGGTCCTCAAAGATCCAATAGATAAAAATAGATTTTTATAAGGACTACAAAAATTACATTAGTAAAATTGACTTACAAGATTCCATGCAGATTCTCAATTTAATTTTGAAAAGTTTTAAAAAGAAAATTTTATGTTATTTTGACCAGGCAAATGGTCCAAATATTCCTGTGTTCTTATCAATTACTAGTCTTTCCACTTATATCTACAAAAAAACATATTTGAATGTAAACATGGAGGAATAAATAAATAAGTCTTATTCATTTATTCCTCCATGAGTATAAATGCAAACTGATAACTTATTCCTCAACTTAGCGTCATAACCTTAAAAGACAAACTAATTTGTATAGCAGTTGGAACAAATGTAGTAGAAAAAACTTGATAAAATTATCAAACTGAGCCGTCGTACTTTCTATTTTTCTACCTACAAATTAATTCTGCGGTAATAAGTCAATAACAAAATTATATCTTCAGCGGTGTAAACAAGATTGATTCTGAAGTGATGTAAGGCACTTTTCGGAGAGGCACAACTCTGCATTTATTCTCTTCTGAAGAAACTAAAATTACCGATTTTACACATTAAGTAAACTTTAACATACCTACATAATTAAAAATGATTAGAAAATCACAAAACACTCAATTTCAAAAAATGACAGCTGATTTTGCATGTTAAAGTATAGGAAGTATTCCAGGAGTCCATCAATTAGTTTATAATGACAATATTGGATCGCAGTGTTACAGTGGCAATAATTTTGAAAACCATTCTGAACAGCAGTAGGGGCCCTACTGCAGGGCTTATATTGCAGGATGCCAAAATATTATATTTTGCGACTGAAAATTAGAATTAAAAAACACGATTTTCAAAAAAATAAAAAAGACTTTAAAAACGTGTATAAGGAAAATAAATTTGAAGAAAAAAGGTTACTTTTACCTTTGTTTTTAATGTTTTTATACTTTTTTAGTTTGGAAAATGTGTGCCAACTGTCAAAACATAACATAACCTCAAAAAAACCGAATTTACACAGGATTCTGAATAAATTATTGGTGAAATTCTGGTGAAATACGTAAGGTGACACACACAGCCAAACATGACATACAAGATTATACTAGATTTTGAAGACCACTCACTACAAGGCTGAATGCCTAATAGGCTTTTTTAATAATATTTTTCAATAAACCGGTAATGTTTATTTAGAACAAAAAAAACTCACTAACCACTAAAAACAGTTTTTAAAGAAATAAAATGTAATTTACAAGGTTTTGGGCTGGGTAACTGTAATCTAATTATTTTATTTTAACAAACGCTGTACGAAAGAGTCATCTTCCTATAAGCTGTGTTAAGTTACTTTGTTTAGTTTTGAGAAATTAAGGTTGCCCTATTAGAACGATTTTCTAAGACAACTCTATATAATTGATCTATTATTCAAAGTCATAATGGTCAAGTTTTTTGTAATTGAAAATATAAGCCAAGACAAGAGCTGAAAGCAATATGACCCATTTCATTTTTATTTTTCGATTTTACTTTCTGTTATTTGCTCTCTTTTATGGTTATTTTTTGACACTGTATTTGTTTATTAACTAACTGTCTTACTTACCAGAAATGATCCACTACCAAATAGTTGTTGCAACTGGTGTTCTTTGGAAAAATGAGGCCAACTTCTAGAAAGTCGGTCCGACACTTTAGTCGTTTCTCAAAGTTTTTTAGCTCCATAAAAATTTTCTAATAAATTTTTTAATTACAAGTAAAAAAAATCTAAGGAAATTCTACGTTAGGGTACGTATACATCTTAAAGCCTGTCTACACGACCATGACCTAGTCTTATGCTAATTTGAAGATGACCAACTTTATAACATTATAATTTACTAATTAGGTAGACAGAAATCTATATCTACAAATTCTTTGGTGAAATATTGAGACGAAATAAAAGACTTTTGCAGTGGAAAAATTTTCAACAAAATTAGCAAAATTTTATTTTTAAAAATAGGGTGTTGCCTCTGGCTATAAGCAAAACAGTGGCAATTTTTCTATCACTTTAATAGATTAGGCACACGACCAGATTTTTGTTTTTCCATAATTTTAATTTCAAAAAAGTTATGAGGTAGTAAAAGTTTGGAAAAGGAATATTTTAAAAAACTAAATTTTAAATGCTGATAACCTTAAAACCTGACCTGACCTGATAAAATTAAAAATTTTAAAACTATGTAATAATAAACCATGTTTATGCAAACCATTACTAACCTACAGTACGTTTTGGAAGTAGTCAGAATAGACACTCTATTATTAAAAATAATTTTTTTACAGGTTTTTTTTTAGTTTCTACAGTCATCAGTGACACCAATGAATTTAAGCCCCATGCTCCGTTCTGAAAATAGAGAGATTTTAATATTCACGCGTCGTGCATCTATAATGGAAATTAAAAAGAGCTAAGACAATGTTACAAATAAATCAATGATAAATGACAACATAACAATTACGGTCAAATTTAAAAACGATAACACAATCAACTTTCTTAATCCAAAAATACGAAAAAAAGTATAAGCTTTGGCAAATTAAAAAAAAATACGTATATACATAATAATATGAGTACATAAAAATTTAAACTATCCATAAAAGTATCTATTAAAATCACATTCTTATGTGAATAGAACAAAAAACTTTCCAACCACAAAAAATAAATACAACAAACAAATTAACATATTAAAATAGCTGATAGTTAACAATGTTATACTATTTGGAAATACTTAAAAACTTATAAGAAAGTGTAATAAAGAAACATAAAAAAGGACAATATTCATTTAGATTTCTGTGCCTAGTATCACAATCACAATTTGTCTAAAATAGCTAATTATATAATAAATAAACCATGTTTTTAATTTTGTTTTGAACTATATCATTTGTTGCTTGTTTAAAACTGAAAAAATGCGTATTGTTTTGTTTTCGAAATGTTTTTGTTATATACAGTTCCAAACCAATTTTAGCATACCTGACATTAAAGGCAAGCCTTCTGTTTATTACTAGTACAATAAAACTTCTATTGTTACCAAATTTAAGTAATATAGGTCATTAGACCCTTTGGTAGCATCTGAGAAAATCGCCCGGGACAGATCAAATCTACGCAAAAGTAGTAACAAATCTGCCTGTCTCATACTTCTGTTAGATTTGTAACAGGTATTTGGTCAATATTATTCGTATATTAATTTTTTTGACGACGGAATGTAAATAGTAATATTTATGTTCCAAGGAAAATGATGAATAAGAAAGCAATATAAAATCCCACAAATTTATTTGTAGAGTAACTAGAATGATCCAAACTGTACACTTTATGATAAAATAGAGACGTATTAATCCTATTATTATAATTATTTTTTAAGACTGAACACATTTATAATACATTTATTTCTTCATTTTTCTTATTATAGATAATTGTATTTTCTAAACTTTTTCAGTTAAATCGTTTATTTTGTACGTTTCTGAACGTAGGTGAGATTTTAGAATCTCTGGTCATAAAAATAATATCAATTGCACCTATTTTTTTTTTAAACTATTGTTTGCTATTGATTTGTTATGACATTAATGTGACAGCAGTCAAATTTTAAGTAGTTATTTAGACGATAAGTGCGGGAACATATATTTTGCATATGAGTGCGTGTACGAATAAAGCAAAACTGTTCCCGCACGTCTCTTGTATATTATTTTTTGCACGCATCCTCCACAAGACCAAAAAACGATAATTTTAAAAATTTATCTTACATTTGCCCAAAAAATCAAGTGCGTTGAGGTCGATAATGTAGGTAACTAACTGTCAGATTTTTTTCAATTTACTAAAATCTACTGTCGAAATGTGACATTTTAATGTTTTACACAATTTCTCTCAGATATCGCTGCTTAAACTTAAACATTAAATGCAATATTGTGAATGCATTTCTGTTGTTTTATCTGAATAAAAGTGGTAAAATGCATTGTTTTATTATAAGCTTGGGCCATGATACGATAATCTGATTTTAAACCGTTTTTTAAACGAGAAAAATTTCTGTGCTTTTTGCAGGCACTAGTGCGGTAAAAACGGAGAATGATTGTAAAATTGACGGTTCCGATTATTAGTTCAGTGCGTAATTACTTGATTTTTAAGTACAGCAGTGCAAAAAATATTTCCTGACAGATTTTTTTACAAAATTTGAGAAAACTTGTATAAGAAACAGGAAAAAAGTAACAAGCAACGTAGAATGTATCTGTTTAACTGTTTAACATCCTCGGAAAGCAACAAGCCTCGCCTTCGACTAGGTTTGTACTAGCTTACCTTACATGTTACGTCTTTAGATTTCTTGTTACGTAAATAATTATTATTATGGCAAACATTTAACAATTTGCTTTTCTATTACTATGAATAAAAAATATTAAATTCACATTATAAAGTTCCTAATTGAACACAGCAAATGAAAATATGAGGGCATTGATTCATTAACTCATGTTACATGAGATGATGACGATGATCTGGATGACGATAATTGTGGTTCTTTTTTAATAGGATATCAGTTACTTACCCAGTAGACATAGACAAGATTTATGATTGCCATAATCTTAAAAAATAAGTTCTATCTATATATACGCCCGCAAATCAGAGCGTTATCTTTATTTTTATAGCACTGAATATTTTAAAGTTGCAACGCAACAATAACAAATAAATAACTGTACATTCGTCTAGCTGTCAAATAAACGTCTTCAATTTTGTAAGCGTCACTTCTTAAATTAAATAACAATTATCATAAAAAATCATCATTTATTTCAAAAACTGTTAAACACTACAAACGCACACAGCGTGACACAGCTTTTTCTTGAATTTTGGACTCTTACCTGTTGTAACATTTCTCTAGAATACTTATCGTATCCTGGCAACAACAAACTAGTCAACTGGTTAATCTGGATTTTTTTCACAGTTTAAAAAAAATACCAGAAATTTGAATATATTTTTTTGCTTTGAAAAATTAAAACAGTTCAAAATAAAATGAAACGTTGAGCTCATACATCGAGCTTTAAACATTCCCTCGTGCCATAATACCCTTGATTACGCCCTTAATACATAAATAACCATTACTTAACACTTGCATAACTACTTTCAATTTATACCCAATTTAGATAGTATTGCACTATTTCTCATCAAAAAACTCCTGTTAATTTATTTGGTATCTTTTCTATAAAGTTGAGGAAAATACAATAAGAAATAGCTTCGAACAGCCAAAATTTTTATCAAAATAACACTGAGAAATCTCAGGTGAAGTAATAATATAGTGACAACGAGAATAAGCTTGTATAGTTTTACTCGGTCAAGCAAGATGCGCATAGCCAACTTTAATTTAGCTTTGATTTGATCTTGCCGAGTAAAACTATACAAAATGACAAACCAAAGTTTGCTCTTATTCAGTTTATTTTTGTTCGCACGGTATAACTGCTTTAATTATTTTATTGCAACGATGTTCCTAATTCGAGTTCTTGCATTTTAACGACTTGGATTTTTCAACGAATAATTATTTCACACGCACTATTTACACGATTAATTCAAGAGAAACTCAATAAACAAGTAACTCAATCACACAGTATATCACCCTCGGTTTACTGTCTTCAGTTATCGCTCACAGATTGAACCATCGAACTCAACTAAAACTTCAGTTTTACAGAGTTGATCCGTTCTCGAAGGTTCGCGTAGTTTACAGAGGCACATGAATCACTACAGTTCTTGGAAAAATAACACAAATTTGTTGAACCTTTAACCTTTTGAGTAGACTCCGTAACATAACATTATTAAATATATATAAATCAGAATAATTAAAACAATAAGAAAAATATAAACTAGATATGACTTATTAAAACTGCTTTGTAGCTTAGTTTGTTATTTTTTTAAACACACTACCTATATTTAATCTTGTTGGAAATGACTTAATTTCTATTTATTCCGATTAGGGCATGAGTTCGAGAATTTTGCGTAAAATTGTTGAGGCTAAATTAAATGATTTGAAATGTGTGGCGAGAAAGAGAATTGTATAATGAGTTGTTTAATAATATGTAGTCGAATTACTTGGTTGAGGTATGGTAGCGTGTAATTCAACCGCATCCGTATATGCATGGGTGCATTACGTGCTTGCAATGCACGTGCCATCGACCCTACGCTCATCATATTAGTTAGTGCCCTACCCAGCCACGTCCTCTTGCTTAGTGTCTACCGTTAGAGCGTGAGGCGCCTGCTTTTTAAAAAAGCTGTCTGCTTTTATTGTTACAAAAAGCTCAACCATGCACCAACAATTATCCTGTAACAGTATTAAAAAATAAAACTAAAAAGTTGCTTAAGTTTTAATTTATTCTTCATTAAAAGTTTTTTAGTTGAGCTCAACCAAAAACCGCTGTAATAAAATAAGTGCAAACTATGTGGTAAGTTTAAGTAATAAAAATGTTGGGGTAACTTTTTGTAATTCGAAACAATGTTTAATTATACGACTGTGGCTGGATGAAAAATTCATCAAATATGTTAGAGAAGATTTAATTAAACTCTTTTGCGGATGAAATACTTTCGACAGCTTTGTGGTTTCGATAAGATTTTAAAAGCATCAAAGAATTCTTTATAATTTACTTAGCAACTTGTAGCTCGAGCTTCCTCAAAGAATCCGCCAATTATTTCCAAGAAAAACCGCGTTTTGTACCGAGCTTTTGTAACGAAAGCTCGGTACTGTTTTTTGTTAATTTTTAGGTGGGAATATGTTCAGGAACGTGTAAAGTTATCTTCATCACGTAATTCTCGTCTGCATGCAAGTAACATCCCGGTTCCTAATTACAACTTCTCCATCAATAGCGCGCAGATAATTAAACATGCTAGGCTATGAGCCCGTACAGTAATCGCAAGGTCATATAGAGTCATCTCCAAACGTTCAGATCTTGTCGTACGCATTATTCTAATCCCACAGGAACGACTAAAATGTGATTAAACTAACTTCGTCATTTTGGAGAATTACCATGCGATATTTTAATAACGGATGGCGGAAATGAGCAATGGCAAATTGACGAAGCTGAATCCTGCACTTCCGGATTAGGATAATGGGAATGAATGCGAGGGCTCCGTTCCAAAGGAGTCGATACTGCTGATATATTGTTTGATTGTGATTTGGATAAAAATATGACGAATGTACGGACACAGTCGACAAATCATGCTCAACCATTAGAAAATTAACTTAATCGATCAATTACTTTCACAGTTCATTGGCCAAACTAATTAATTAGGTATTAATTTTTTACAATCATTAGTATTAGGCATGCAAAGAAATTAAATAAAAATTAAGTTTTACTTTGAATGCCAAAATAACAAAAATATAGTCGTTTTTGAAAATTTGGCGCTTTTATTTCATGTCAATTGTTTCCCAGAAAATGTAGATGGATTATTTTAAAAATGAGTTAAAGGTGGTAAAAATTAACAAATTTTGGAGACTGAGAAGCAGATTTTTCGTTGACCGTTTATTAATTTCGATATTAATGCATTATTTTATTTAAAAAAGGATGTATTAATAAACGCCATTAATACACTCTTTTTCATTAAGTTACTGTTTTTGTGATATTACCGTTTTGATGATATTTTGATATAGACTAGTTATACTCACAAAAATATAAAAAAACAATGTCAGACTCTAAACATCATACATTTTGATTAACAATTTTTATACATTATTATTTTTCTAGCAAACGTGATTTTTATGTGAAATTGAAAATGCATAGAGTTGACGTTATTGTCTTCTGATTTGTGAAGAAGTGAATGGAAAATGTTGAAAATTTAAAAAAATGGTGTACTTCAAAGACAAAAAAAGAATGAAGGTATTTTATAAGGTCTTATCTTTATTGATGCGATGAAAAAGATGAAATTAATTTTTAATTTTGACAAAAAAAAAGTTTACGGTCAACGAAAAAATATTGTAATAAACTCGTTTGTTAATGGGCAATTAATAAACTCAACTAATAAAGGCACTCACTCGTTATCGTACATACTTTAAACAGTTTCGTTTATTAATCGCCTTCATTAACAAACTAGTTTACTAAATAACTATTAAAATAATTTATCGCTCAACTGATGTTTCCTATAATGATTTACGAAGAGGTTATTGGTTGTTACTCTGGTAACAGGGATGTATTTTTAATTTGGTTTTACTATAGTAAAGTGTCTTCTTCTAAAAAATCTACCTTATCAGTGTAGATCAATCTACCTTTATCAGTATCTAAAATCTACTGACCTTATCAGTGGGTCACCTGTGTGTACATAATTTTTTTACTTTTTTATTTTTATTTTTTAATAATAGAGAACCACAAAAAAAATCACTTCTTTTGCCATAATGACGCCTTTTTGTGAATCATTATAGGGAAAATGAGTCGAGCAATACATTATTTTAAAAGTCTTTGAACACTCTTTTGTTGACCTTCTTTTATTTTTGTTTTCTTTAAAAAATTCTTCTATACTACTCCAAACCAATTTTGGGGGGGCAGATTGCAGATTTATTACAACTTTTACGTAGATTGATCTGCTCCGGACGGTTTTCTCAGTTGCCACTAAAGGGTTTGATGACCATAAATTACTTGCATTTGGTAACAATACAATCTTTATTGTACTACTAATAAACAAAAGACTTGTCTTTAAAGTCAGCTACGCTAAAATTGGTTTGGAATAGTATAAAAACGGTTATTTTCTTCAGCGGTTGGTATTTCTGAAACAAATAATTATTTCAGACAGCATGAATTTTATGTCAAGAATGTCTACTTTGGTCTAGGATGTAAATGTGCAATCGCTCACCTATTTTACCTCTTATGAACCTATCCTTAACCTAACCTGACAAACTTTGCTTTGAATAATATTACAAATAAATTGTTCTCATTCAAATTACTTTAAAGGTATATTTATGGAGATAAAATAGGTGAGTGATAACTGATAACATACTCACATCCAAAACCGAAGTAGACATTCTTTACATAAAAATTATGTTTTTGAAAAAATAATTTGCTTCAAAAATACCAATCGCCGATGAAAACAATGGTTTTCAAAAGAAATTTTCAAAGAAAACAAAAATAAAATAGATTATGAGAAAATGCGTTTAAAAACCTTCAAAATGGTTTCACTTAACTCACTTTTTCTATTACATTTTAGGAGTGCTTTGCCCTGTGCTTAAGGTACTGATGATAGGATCAACGTGATTTTACCACGAAAACATGTTCTCAAATTACAGTGATTTTAAAAAATTACCCTGTATATATTTGTATCACAGTAAAAAATGACAATAAGTAAAAAGAAAGTACATAAAAAATTATAAAGCTTTGATGGTAGACAACAAAGTTCTAGCTTATGGCGAGAACTTTTTGAAAACTTGCATGTCGACAATTTTTGACAAGATGTACAGTTTCTTATACTTGACCACATTGACAATATAAATTTTCTAGACTCTACAGCATTCAATTTAAATAACATTGATTTACATCTAGCATGACTTAATCTATTCAATTTTACTCAGACTCATTTTAGCTGATCTATTCCAGTTACTCTTTTTGTTGGATCTTCTACTAAATCCTTAGTGAAAAAATGAATATTGGACCACATATTGCACCACTTGTAAAAAACGGAACATTTCAATATTAGTCGTTTTAACCTAGAAAGGTTTTCTAGAATTTAATCGATTCTAGAAGGTAATCAGATCAGACAATATTGCATAATCTTTCGGATGTTCTCAATTTTTATCTAGAATTTCTTTATTGAAAGCTTTTTTTTAGTATAGAAGGAGCAATGTTAGAACGTACTGGAAGCCATTTAGAGGAAGTTTATTTTAAAGTGCACTGTTAATTCAAACTGCATTGCAATATTCTGCTGTTGAAATGACTAATGCAAGGGCTGAGATACGAAAAATTTTAGCATAAGCACTTCAAGTCAAACCAATTAACATTAATGAAATGCTATTTCTTGTTTTTATTTTTTTTCTTATTTTTTCTATGAAGAGCTCATAGGTAAGAGAACAGTCAAGAATGACACTAAGGTAAACCGGATGAAAGTTATGCTTAAGTAATATTCTATTTAGTAAGATGATTATTTTCTTTTCTTTTTAAAAATGTGATAAATGATAGCTGGAAACTTTTGTTTTTTGTTGATGGGTTTACTTAAATACACCACTGCTTGAAGTAACCATACAAAGCAGAAGCATCTTGAAAAAGTTGTTATTCAAGTTGATCAAAGTCGTTTTGTTGAAAAATCAAAGCAATATCATTAGTATACACATTTTTTTTTGCAATTCTAGCAAAAAGATCACTTATATACATTATACACTCATATATGTACATTAAAAAGCAATATAAATAATATTGCACTTTGAAAATGACCATTGTTAAGATTTTTGACTTTGTTTCTTTTGGTTTGGCTTTTTGCCAATATTCACTCTAAATGTTCAATTTGTTAACATGCTCTTGATAAGAGTGACAATTTGTTTGCTAAGAACAATTTTATAAAATTTGTACATTAAACCATGTTTTTATACTTTATAATATGCGGCAATAAGATCCAAATCATATTTTCAGTAGTAATACCTCAAGAGAGTGAGAATAATTGAAAATAATTTGACAGAATTTCGAAAACGTGTTGCCAGAAAATAGACACGAGAGCGTGTAGCGTTCGAGTGGCTATTGCCAAATGGCAATACGTTTGAGAATAATTCTGGAAAATTATTTTCTAAATTATTCTCACGCTCGTGTGGTATTCGATAGATTATTTTTTGACCCTTTATTTCAATTTAATTTCAAAATTATAAAACAAATTTGATAGACGTCAAGTAAAAAAATAGTTGTCAAAAAACCGTTGCCACAATAAAAAAAACAAACGCAAGTAAGGCAAATTATTCTAGCGGGAATAAGCTAGGTAGAAAACTCCCACTATAATAATGTGTTGATTGGCTGAAAAGTGCACATGTGACAAAAATTAAATTTTTTCATTGGTTTAGAGCAGCGTTTCCCAAATTGGGTTCCGAGATGAAAGCAGGGGTTCCGCGAAAAGACAAAACCACGATTAAAAAAACACACGAATAGAAAATATAAAATAAATAAATGTACAAATTAAATTACTCCATGACGAGGGCCAACGTTTGGTCGGGATTGAGAATATGTTACGTCACAAGTACCGCCTTATCTTAATTCTAAGAAACAAAATTTAATATACCGGGTTCCGTCTTGATGTTCAAAATCTAAAAGGGTTCAGCGGCTAAAATTAATTGGGAAACGCTGGTTTAGAGAAACGTCAAAAAATAATCAATATAACAACATCAGTTATTAAGCGGTTTTTGAAACCAGTTTTAATGTGAGTCATTGAAGCCAAGACTTGGTCGCAGCATCTACTCTGTGCTCAAAATGCATCTGGATCTGGAGATAAAAGATTTTCAAGAATAGGAGAAATACATAGAGAATCTTGTAAAAAACACTCAACAAAAAACGCTTCTTGTGGAGGTTTTCCCTTTTTTAAAATTGCAATTACCTTGGTTTTTTAAACTCCACAGACAGACGAGCTGAAATGAAAATATCATTAAATAAATAGGTAAGCTATTTTAGTGCTAAACTTTCAAGATTTTTGATGAATTTCGAATAAATCTTATCAAAACTAGCCAATTTCTTACACTTAGTTGATGATAAAGCTGCTTTTCTACTCATCTACGATAAAATATTTTGCAAGCTCTTCTAAAACGTTTATCTTTCTTTTTTGTTTTAGAACCCAACGTTTTATCTCCTTCTTTGCATTTTATCTCATGATGCTTTTAATAACATATTGTAATTTATTATAACAAAACATAAATCGAGATTGTACTTCTTCTTTCACCTGGCCGAATAAAGACTTTTTCTGTTTTGAACCATAAATACCAAATAAAGTTTATTTAGTTTTGTCCATAAAACAAAAGCAAGACCGCTTTTGTCATTCTCCAAATAACCTCACAAATTTTGATTAAATCGCCGATGTAAACAGCAGGATGATAGATCAGTATTCGATTTGCAGGTTATAGAGTATTAAGAGATTTATAAACGTTAATAATATACAGGGTTACTTTGAAGTATGTTTGGAAAATATAACCCGTTATAGTACATATACGTAATAAAAGAAGTCAAAATAACCTAACTTGTCTTATACAAATGTTAATAGTTTTTGAGGTACACCCTGTAGAACTTTTTTTTTAAAGATACACGATGTATGACAACACTGTTTTCGAGCATATAGATTTAGAGATTTACGATCTAAAAGTTTTTGCTCAAAAACAGTGTTGTCATACATCGTGTATCTAAAAAAATGTTTTTTGAAAAAAAATGTCTACAGCGTATATCTCAAAAACTATAAACAGTTGTATAAAGCAAACTAGGTTCATCGTTTCAACAAGGGCTATCACCTGGTAACGTTTGTAGAAATTTTTTGTAAAACATCTGTGTATCTGATTTTAACATTAAAACTAGAACTATCACCAGAAAAAATGGTTGCATGTATTACAAACACACACTGTATGTTAAAAATTACTGCAATATGTTGTATCTTCTTCAAAAAAAATTTTTTCTTAAAAGAGTTCTACAAGATGTATCCCAAAAACAATAAACATTTGTATAAGACAAGTTGGGTTATTTTGACTTCATATATTATGTACTATAGCTGGTTAAATTTTTTAAACATACTTCAAAAGCACCTTGTATAAATTAGCAATTTTGACAGTGAGGGAAAGTTTCTTTGATGTAATTTGGCGATGAAATGGAAATCTTTAAAATTTTATTTAACATATGTTGTACAACCGTAAGAAGCACTATTTATGAAATCTACCAAAGTGTAGTTAGAGATTTTCTACGAGAAAAAAGTCCAAATCTGAGCAAGTGTGAGCTTCTTGAAATACAATGACATCTACTTGTTTTCTCAAAGCCATTTTTGACAAGAAATCGCACTTATCTCTTGACATTCTTTCTATATTTAATTGACAAACTGTTAAAGTTTGAGAATTGAAGTTGGAGAAACTTAGGAAATCAACAAGACGAAACGATGACCAAAAAGATCTTGAAGGTTCCAAGTGTCGGTAACTTTTGAGTGGCGAAAAACTGCTCATAACAGACCAAGATCAGAGAAATTTGATTAAAGGTTGTCTATATTTGGAAAAAATTTATGGTTTTGACTAACAAACTAGTTTATGAGGGATTTAATAAGAGTGGTTGTAAAAATAAGTAAACCCTATTCTTACCGAAGCGACCAGCTGGTCCGTCGAAAGAAACAAACAACAAAACCGTTATTTAAGCTTTTCGGGTGTCACGCGCCGGATCTTTACAATCCACTTAAAATTCAGGGACTGGGGTTTCTGTATCGGTTTATCGTTAATTCCTCTATTGCACCATAAAATTCTACCAAATATACACAGAGAATACTCATATCCGTCATAGCAAAGTACTGTCGTCCTCCCCAAATTTGGAAAAATGACTTAAGTTGTAAATCTTACAACAAAGGGGCTTGAGACTGAAGTTAAGTCGCCTGTAATAAAGTGTACAATAGATATTTTTCTGGTTATAGAAACAGATGTTTGGGATATGGTCACTGCCGGTCTGCCGCAGGTATAAAGTAGGGGTGCACTTTATTGCGAGCGACTTAACTTCGGTCCCAAGCCCTTTGTTTTAAGATTTATAACTTAAGTCGTTTTTCCAAATATGGAGAAGACGACAGTATTGTACGACCATAGATATTCTGCGATTATTGCTCTGACTCTTTAAGAACTTTATAACGGTTGAACCGCAAACCCCCAATAAAAATAATGCCGACCAGATGTTGACAATAGGCTTAAGAAATACCTAGTTTAGTAGGTAAAGAATTTTACAGCGGATTGTGGTTGAGTGCTGTAAAAATTTGGAAAAGTTAATCATAGGATTATGTTGTAAACGCAGAATATTAATGGTCGAACTCTACACGGTTTCACACTATTGAAAAAATTATAGTAGTTTACGATAGTCTTCAGGCAGGCATCAGGTTAAATCATGAGACCTTCTCAGTCTAGTTTCTTGTTCAGGTAATTTACCATTTTAGTCATGTTGTCATTTAAAAATTTTTGGACAATATTTTA
Organism: Tribolium confusum; assembly: GCA_029207805.1. Classification (NCBI taxonomy): domain Eukaryota; kingdom Metazoa; phylum Arthropoda; class Insecta; order Coleoptera; family Tenebrionidae; genus Tribolium; species Tribolium confusum. The sequence continues at coordinate 37,134,963 of JALGAY010000001.1, read as the reverse complement.
AAATTACGCTGTAACAGAAAAGTATAACAATTTTAAACTGAAGTAAACATTTATAATAACGGTAAGGTATTTTACAGTTTGCGCTGTATCTATAATTTTTTAAATAATTATATTTTAATTTTTTCGAATTTATGAACATAAATGAGTCTCTGGTAAATGCAGAGATTTGTTTAAAACTACAAATAATTGATGGCCCCGTTATTGGCACTCATTGATTGATTAACCAATAACTTTAAAAATGTTTATGATGGATGTCATTTCGTGAAAAACGCAGAGTACCTCAACCCTCAATATTTTATGAAGTTTGTTGTATTCGATGATGTCGGAGCATTCAGCCGTTCTTTCATCTTTTCAATTTAGACACAAATAAGTCGTTGTTTGATCAATTTGTGAATACTTCTGTCGGAGAATATTATTAAAATAAGAATACACCGAAATAATAGAATCGAAATGGTAATAAAATACGTATGAAATTTTTTCGTGAAACTCACGCGTTGAATCAATACGTTGGTGGCTAGCTAGAAGGATGAAAGTTGAAACATTTGATCGATGAACTGAATATAATTTTGTTTATCAGCTAAACATTGGCCAGTGAATAAACACACTTTTAGCTCCATGTGAGTCTTTATAAGAAAAAAGCAATCGCTTCATCAAAGTCAACTAACTAACTCTCGACTAAAGAAAAAGTAATAACCACGTCACATTTAGAAATTCCCTTAAAATGCGTTTAGTTATCTTTGGTAGTTCAATCGTAGCCGCCTGAAACAATATTGCTTCAACTGGACTACAACAAATTGAACAAACACAGAGCCGGACTCTGTGCAAACAGTCTGAATCAAAAGTCGAGATCACTCGTTGTAGGTATCCGATGCTTTCGGTTGATTGCTATTGAATTTCCTTTATCATATACCATTAGGAGGCTGCGAAAAGGCAGCTGTTTAGTTTTAGTACATTTATCCTTCACAATAGAATGTTTTTTATGTAACTGATACTGACTTGTAATGCCCTGCAATATAATCTTTTTCATGTTAGTCAATTTCACTCCTATACAAGATATTCCGGAATTATTTGACACAATTTTATTTACTATTACTGCACAGAAAAAAATTACTAATCTGGTAAAAGTAATTTTTCCAGTCTTGTAAAAGTTGCATCGGATTTGAATTATTACATTATGAGTATAAAATGTTTTTTTTATTTGCGTCTTTAAAAAACGTATTTATAATTCTTATTTACGTGCTTTAATTGTCATTATAGCACTCATCAGTGCAATACCTAGTAGGGTATAATAAAAACCAAAATTTTTCTTTTCTTTACATTAAAAACAAAAAAACAACTAAAAATCAGTGAGAGCACACACTCTTTATAAAACTCTCGCCTCGCGCTCATTTTATAAACTTGAATTTCTGCTACAAAACTGATTTTACGAAACCCTTTTTTTTAAATATACCGTTTTTACAAATATCTAACAAATCTAACATTGAATAAAATTTTAAATTGTCATGTAGTTTAGTAAAACACAAGAAAGTAAAGAAAACAAAAACACCAATTACGCCGAAGTTAAAGTGCAAAAAAAATTGGTGTAGAAAATTGGATAATAAGAATAATCTGTTTGAAATATTGAGAAGAAATTACGTTATATATTTAAGAAATTACAACAAATTACGAAAAAACCGTTTACACTACTCTACTAAAAATAATTTTACAATCATCCTCCGTTTTACCACACTAGTGCCTCTAAAAAGTACAGGTAATAATAAAACAATGCACTTTGCCACTTTGATTCAGATAAAACAACAGAAATGAATTCACAATATTCCATTTAAATTATTTTGGTGAATCACGTCCATTCTTTTTACATTCGAAATTTGTTACGGGGAAGTGGACAAGGCAGAAAAAAAACTATAATATATAGGCCTTATAATATAGTTTTTTTTCTGCCTTGTCCACTTCCCCGTAACAAATTTCGAATTCCATTTAAAGTTTAAGTTTAAGCAGCGCCATCTGTGAGAAATTGTGTAAGATATTAAAATTTTGACAGTAGATTTTAGTAACTTAAAAAAATCTGACAGTTAGTTACCTATATTATCTCCATCAACGCACTTGATTTTTTCGACAAGTTAAAGATAAATTTTAAAATTATTGTTTTTCGGCCTTGTGTAGGATCAGTGCAAAAAATAATATACAAGAGACGTGCAGGAACAGTTTTGCTTTCTTCGTACAACATTCTTCACTCGTGCGCAAAGCGCACTCGTGTAAAAACTGTCGCACTCATATGCAAAATATATGTTCTCGCACTTATCGTGTAAATAACTATTACGTGCTTAAATGAAAAGTTTGAGAAAATAGTTGTTACTGGTTTTGTTTTAATTTGAACTCTAAAGCTGTTTTTATTAACGACAAATATGGAAAAAAATTACATTATTTTTATAAGTCAAACAATTTACAACTTATCTAAAAGTTGGATGTATACTTACGATACATGCGATACGTTACGTACTTACGATACGATACGATACGTAACGCGACTAATTTTATTTTGAGATTAGTAACTACATATACCTACAGGGTGTAATAAAATATTGTAGAGAAATTTTACCTGGTATAAAGGACGCTAAATACTGAAACTTGTTTTGTCTAAATATTTATAGTTTTTGAGACAACTGATGTAGAAGTCTTTGCTCAAAAATATTGTTACCATACATCATGTATCTCAAAAAAAATAGTTTTTGAGAAAAATTTCTACAGCATGTATCTCAAAAACCAGCAATATTTGAAAAAATTATTTTGGATGTATAGTTTTGTTTTAATGAACACTACCATTTAGCAAACTTTTTGTACATATGTTAATTACATTCTGTATACTGTATATTAAAAAAATGCTATAAAGCATCGTGGCTCATATACAAACAACTTTTAAAAAAATCTGCATTGTATATCTCCAAATAAACATAAGGCAATTTTGGTAATTTAGCATTTTTAGGACGAGGACTATCACCTGTTAAGTATTTTCAAAAATACTCTGTATAAACAGTGTATGTATGTATTGTGTTTTTGACAATAATAATATAAAAATGTAGAAGTATATAATAATAATATTGAAATTATTAAATAGTTATTAAATGCGTTCGTTACGTTCGTTGGTTAACTGAACGTGACTAAAGCATTTTTTGTTAACGCAACTTTTTGAAAGAGATACTAAACAAACATAAAATACTAGCTGTTCGGTTTGCATTAATTTTTCGCGAAAAAAAGGCTAATAAATCCATAGAAACAAAGAAGAACCAAATTTCGAAACACGTTGACACGTGTTTTTAGACCAGTAAAAGAAAAGTTTTTTTATTACGACAAAATTTTTTTTTACTTTTAATAGTACATTCCACATCAAGACATGAAAGTAACGTTTTTCGTGAGCTGATGGTTTGTTCACAAACTATGTTAGCAGCGAGTGAGACAATGTCACTAAGAAAAAATGAACTTCATGTTCTCAGAAAGATATATCGTGTTCACATCCATTTATGGTTTTGATTCTTTAATAAGTTTATGGCCACCCTAACACCAGGACCATGCTGGGCCTGACCCAGCATTGACAAAATCTGTTTTCCTCCTTTTATTGGGGTCTAGAAAAGATTTTGCGGTTAGAATTTCATAAAAATTAGTGAAAGTTAAATACCGGATTATGTCGTAAACACGATATATCTTCCTGAAGACTTTAAATATAATTTTTTTAAGCTTATAAAATGTTAATTTTATCTACAAAATTTATAATTATATTTTCTATTAATCAAAATTTCAATGCCATGTCACTGCAAATTTATATGGTTTTTTACCTGTTTTTTTAGTAACACGCATTTTCACCCCTGGTTAAAAAAATTGTACCTTTACACAGAATCTATAGTAGCGAAAATGGATACGTTTATATGCATGACTACAAAAAATCTCAGTTATATTAAACCATTTTGAAAAAATTAGGGGTTTCCTGACTTTTAGAAAAGTAACAAATGACATAGTTAAAAACAAATTTTAAAACATAGTCTATGAGTTTATTGTTCTTTTCTAAAAACGAAACTAAGTTTTTTAAATTTTAACATTTTATAATAATTTAATATAATAAAATAATTTCATAAAAAGCAGTGTGTCTTAAACAGAGTTTTCACTGACTCTTCACAAGATAGTTGCATCTTGCGCGTGTTCTGGGTCTTTATATCGTAGTATCCTGACTCCTGAGGGAGGGACGATGTTCTACGGATAAACTTTTCCATTAGAGATAACGCCGCGAATAATGAGAAACCAAAACAGATAATGTATACCAGAATTTATTATCATTAAAGAGATCATATTGCAGGACATTACAAGTTAAGATCGGTTACATAAAAAACAAACAATTGTGAAAGAGAAATACACTAAACGCATTCCTAAACGTACTACATATAGAAAAAATAAAAATATTATTGTAGAGATTATAGATTAATCTAAAGAAAAAGTAGTGTAGCACTAAATGATAATGTACTAAGGCTGATTCTAGATCACACTGTAATGCGGATGCTCAAAATTGTATGTGAATAAGTTAAACGAGTACATATATTTATCCTTGCTTATTTATGAGGTTGCATTTTTGACTTACTTTAAACAAACAACAAACTACTGACTATAAACGCTGATCTGTCATTTTAGCCGCTCGCTAACACTCGCACATGTGTTCAATAAGAATAAGCTTTAATTATTCAAGACTATTTCTAAAAGTTTCTTTGGTATTTTATTTTGCGGTTTGGTGGTAATACTCTAGTAGCTTGTAGCTATGTTACGTACTATAAACCTTAAGCGTTCAAAAATTTATCGTATTTTACTGTTCGCTGACACTTGCAGTAGGAAGGTACTACACTTAGTAGTAAAGTCCTATGACGATGTAAAGCAGGCCTTCGGGGCGAAGGGATGTTTCCAAATTAATTTATGTTTATTACAAACAAAAAACCGACCCTCCTCGCCAACTTCGGAATACACCATTATAGTTCAGCTTAAACGTCAAGAATTATTACACCCTCATGTCTAATACTCCTAGTAGATAGCGAGCCAAATACTGTAATTATTCATCCGTTCCGATATCAGCGATAAATTTACCACCACTTGACGCCGTTGGTTTGTTGAAAATTCCGCACTTTTATCGACGTTTAAATTCATTATGGCGGCAATGAATCACGTGACCGGCATTTTCTCTCATCTCTTGTTAATTTCATGGGGCCTATGTGCGAGACTGACCGTACATGTAACACATTTCATGAAACAAATTTCCGCTTTTAAATGTCTATCGCTTGCATACGTCCCGGCTGAATAAAAATTACCCAAAAACCCTTTGTATACGTTGATGTATTGCACAGACGATTAAAATCGTTTTGCGTACCTAATCGAAGTCATTAACCCTTCGTTTTTAATCGCGCAATCTTTTATTGCCTTTAGGATCAATGTTGTGAGAACAGATACGCTTTTCAGGGGAAATGTGCGGTTCCACATTCTTGCGTGGAATAAATTTAGACAATCATAGAAAATAATTAGCCATGAAATGTCAAGGATTACAATAGCGACATTTAACATGCACCAGAAAAAGGCCACTCAGCAAATAAATACACTTTTATTTACTCATTGTATTGTCTCTACAATAACATTTTTAAATTTTATATGTAACAATACGATTTTGTGACGGAAACGCAAAGCTTTTTTCTTTGACAAAACCACTCATTTTATAATATTCCTGCATTTTCCAAGAAAGCAAATTAGATTATTGCACAGTCCCATCTGTACTTTCATATAAAATGCTAAAACAACTTTCATCATATCCTTTAGGATTTTTGGTACTTGAAAGCTTTCATCTTGCCATAACTTTTGTATTAGTTCACTTATCCCTTGGGATAAATCCAACTTTCCTTCAAAAACATAATTTTACGCGTTTGCTCTGTTTTCTTAAAAAGCAACTCTCACAAGCGACACTAATAGTTTTCACTACAGTTTTTATTAATTTTATAAACTTTCGACATAAATATGGTGAAAAAGATGAAAGAAGATTGGATCAAAGTTTTACTGTTATAAAAGTACGGCATGAATTAAAAATAATGACACAAGTTTTAATTTTTTTAATATATTTTGATACCCACCGTTTTTGTTTGTAGTAATATCATAAGAGGTTTAAATTGATTGATTAATTTTTTAAATTAAATTGATTGGTTAACTGAATAGTAGCACAGCGACAAAAAAACCCAGATTTGACAGGTCGTATAGTCACACCAGAGTAACCAGACACCTATAGAGTGGAGAGTTTTTATTGTCAAATCTGCAGGATTTCTGATATTATACAAGAAGTATAAAGAAAATTAACAAAAATTAATTTAGAACTTGAATGGTATTCCATTAGATTATTGTGCACCAAACAAAATATAGTATACAGGCTGTCTCAGAAATGAATAGAAAAATTTTAACCAGTAATAGATCTCATCAAAACAAACAACTTTTCTAGATAACATTTTTGCGAAAAATGTGGGGCGTTCCGAATTTTTTCACCCCTATATCCCCCCTATAAAAGCACGAGACGCTCATACAATTTTGTAATCTCAAAAAACTATGGAAACCAAAAATGCATTGCTGCAATGACAATTTATTAAAGGAAAATTGTCAAATTGACAAGTTCAATACGTTCATAATTTAAGCTGAGGCTTGTGTATTAATTTGTTGACTAGTTCACAATTGTTTTTTGTTGCTCTTGTTTCGTTGTTGTTTCTGCTTGTTTCTTTTACCGTTGTTTTTCTTGTTCGTTGATATTCTTGTTCTTCTTTTGTCGACATTACTTTACCACGATGCCTGACTTTAACAAGAGTGAGTACACAGATGTGGTCTTTACCTATTGAGAAACCCAAGACAATGCTTCTAGAGTTCAGAGAATTTATGCGCAAAAATTTCCTAATTGCGCAGTTCCTAATTCCCGAATCTTTACAAACAATGTCCAACATCTTCGAGATCATAGAACGTACCAAGCTGCAGCTCGTGTTCAAGGTAGACAACGTCCGGCAGCGATTGCGAATGTAGAAGAGACTCTCTTAGAGAACGTCGCTGCAAGATCTGGGTGCAGTACCCGCATACTTGCTCTTCGTCATGGTATTTCTTCTCCAACAGTTTGAAGATTATTGTAAAAACAACTCTTGTATCCATACCACATCCACAAATTATAGTTTCTAAAAGCAGAAAATTTACCTCGAAGACCTTTGTTTTGTGGAAGGATACTTATGCAAATTGAACACCATCGAAACTTTCTAAACTTTTTGATGACAACGGACGAAGCTGGTTTTACATAGGAGGGCATTTTTAACATGCACAATACTCATATCTAAGCTAATGAAAATCCGCACGCCATTAGAGAGCTTTGTTTTCAGCAGCAATTTTCAATAAATGTTTGGGCTGGCACTGTAAATGGTCAATTAATTCGGCCATGCATTCTACCTCAACGATTAAACGCGGTGGAGTATTTAAATTTTTTGAACAACATCCTGTACCAGTTATGTGAAGATGTGTCGTACTTTTATGATGGGGCACCATGTTACACTGCTAACATTGTGAGAGGATGGTTAGGCAACAACTTCCCAGAAAAATGGATTAGTCGCAATGGCCCTATTGCATGGCCAGCGAGATCACCCGACTTAAATCCTTGCAATTGTTGAGGCTTTTCCGGCGGACGTGAAGCGTCGACTTATACTGGGTTATTGGACTTGTTGGACTTTTCCGATATGTGACAATATGTTAAATAGGGTGAAAGAATTCTTCGCCAGGCGTCTCCAGCGTTGTCTGAAGAATAATGGTGGCCACTTTGAGCATTTGTTATAATTTGTGATAAGTTTGAGGTTAAGTTCTTTCTAGTTATTAAGATTATTTTTTAACCACTTTTATTTTCACTTACATTGTTGTTTTATTACGTTTGTATTTATCTACACAAAACAATTATTGGACTACTAAATTACATTTTTGGTTGGTGACAAAATACAACATTTAATTAAAGATTAGATCTAGCCGTTTTCCAAAGACTGTGTTATCGCTGATAGGGTTGCAGCAGTTTCTTTAAGATTTCTTTGCTAGTAAAGAGGTCTATAGATAGATCACTATTACTTATCACTTTTACTAGTTTTTGATCAAACTGTTTGTCATAAAATCTATTTGGTTTTGACTTGCCAAGGCACACAAAAATTACAAAGTTATTTTTTCATTTGAAATTGTTTTGTTTGTAATTCTAACTGAAATGTTTTACTTTACTTGATGGTATCAAATTAAGGCGGAATTTTTGATGTTATATAATAATACTGTCCCAAATAAAAATTTGCGATCCAAAGCTTTTGATATTAACTCGATAGTATTAAATCAACATAAAATTAATGTGTTTTAACTTGTAATTTTGAAATGTTAACGTAACAGAATTTAACCTGAATATCAAAGCCGAAGTTACACCGTTCTTTGTATTATTTTTTGGTGATATTTAAAGTATTAACCTAACTTACACAGCTTAACATGACATACTTAATTTTGAAGACCAGTCATAACAACATAAAAAAATTATGCTTGTGCTCCATAAATAAATAGAATCTGTATGTATATATTTCAATAAAATAAAAATATAATGTAATTATTTGAAATTGTAAAAATATGCATATATCTATTTTGAATGCATGTGCACATCAAAAGAATATTTTTTTAGCTTTTATAAACAAGTAAATAACAAACAGTTTCAGATTTTTAAATTATTTTGTTTAATCAAAAATGATATGCGAATAGCTATGTACTTGATTGACTCTAATTAAATTAAAAAAGAAGTGATTAATTTTATATTACATGTACCTATGTATTTTCTATAAATTCTAATTTTTTGAAAAATCAAGTATTTATGTTTTTAAAATTTATAAAATTATTTTAAAATAATGGTTTGTTTTGTATAATTTTTTGTCGACTTGTGTACCACAAGTTGTGTACCAACTTTATAATGTACCGTTAAGGTGATGTTTTCCTGAAAAGCATTTTAAGATTTCGCTTAAAATGCCGTAGACTTGTACACATCTGAAGGGCGTTCTTGGTCCTCAAGATTAAAATTTGATTAAGCTCCGGAGATTCATGTAGAGTTTAATCTCGCATGCAACAAAAACTCTTGAAGATTTAATGGAATTAAAAAGTTCGCATCGATTCAGTCCGTGCATCGCGGCCTCTGCTTCCATCGACAAAACCTCCTGTAGCCATCGTAGTTAGTCTGGTGTAGAGGCGTTCCCTCCTGACTTTAATTCAGTAATCTGGAGGCAAAAAGAGCCCCGCCAACATCTTACATGCAATTTAAACATCTCAATCCTCGATCAGTGTTGAATCCGGTGATGGATTGTGTAATCAAGGACGTGCTTATCTGGACGAGATCTCCCATTTGCACGGAATCGCCTCGAGACGTACGTCTGTTATCTCAACTCAAGGAGACAGCCCTAAGTGTTTTTGCTCCGGGACAAATTCAGTTTGGGAAGACAAGTGGTGTTGGTGGGATACTCGTTTTGATTGAGTGATCCTATTTTTAGATTAGGACTTCTTGTACCCACGGGAACCAAACTGCTCCACGATAATTAGGTCTGAAGAGGATCCAGGTCATGCTAGAGATCAAACTAACCACAATTTGTGATTTCAAGAAGATGCTCGGCACTCTCTTTGACCTGAGACATAAATAAAAATCACTGTGTTTGTTATTTAAAAATTTATACTAAATTTTACTTATAATGTTACTATTAGAAATGAATGCAAATTTCCGGAAACCAAGTCAAGCTTAGTTTCATGCTGTATAAACTGCCACCAGTACGCTGTAATAAACCTGTTTAATTAATGTCGAATGGGAAAAATCTGGTCGTATAACAGCTATTATTCCTAGAGGATGTTTTGTCATTAAGCTACCACCCGCAGTTCCTACGAAATCAGACCAAATGTCACTCAAATGTTAACTGCGGTGGATTCCAACGACTCAGAACTTTGTCATGTTGAAATAATACAAACTAAACTAAGATTCAAACAAAGCCAGGGATTTAATATTAAAGAGACATTACAGCACGTTGTCGAACTTCCTGTCAGAACCGGACTTGAAGCAGGATATAACTGCAAAGGGATTTACTTTAATATTCTTTTCCTTTTTTTATTGGACGAAGAAATGACTCTACTATTTTACTTGATTATTTTTATTTTTTTAATGTATAAAACTAAAGTTTTTTGGGTTATATTGAAACGTTTTTTATAGAGTATTCTGAGAGTAGCTGCTAATAATAGCTTATGACAAATGAGCAGTCCTTGTAAAAATCGGAAAGGATTAACGATTCGTGCAGGAGAGCGACAGTACATGGAAGCAAAAGGGGGCGAACAATAAAAACTGTAGCTGATTGATAGACGGGGGTCGACAGGTCAACTCTTGATGGATGGAGTAGCGGTCAGGGCAGGAGGATGCCGCTCCCTGCACTGCCTGCTTTACACGCACCCACGATCCTGATGTGTCTACGATCGAAAAATTGAAACAAAACTCTGCTCGTTTTTAAATGTCAAAAAAGCCAAAGTCTGGACAATAGTCCGAGACTGAAAGTTGTCGTCTTCCGTATTTCTGGCATGGATTGATGATTGCCGGAGTCAAGTGCAACGCCTTTCTTAATGTGTTTAACTGTCGATAATGTAGATACCGAGACGTGTGGCAATAAATGATCTTGTTTGTATTGAAGAGATACATCATAGTGACATCAATACTCAACTTTCCAAGTATCAAACTACAAAAATAACAATAACATGGAGCTTCTATTGTACAAGGAAAAAGCCTGCACCCCAGTCAGAGCACAGACAAAATCCGGTTAGTGAGAATTTCAGGAAATTATATTGCAGTTGGATTAATTTATCTTTGATCATTTTACACCGACGTCTATAAAAAAGTGACACGGTTTTTTAAATTCATGAAAATGCTTTGAGATCTATTTGAACAGTAGTAATTACAGTTCTTTATTACAAAATGCGGTTTTAATACCTAAATGATTTTATATTTTATTTATACGTGTCCCAACCAGTGCAAATATTATAACCATCGACTTATAACATAAAATAAATTAATGTGTATTGTTTATTTTATTAGTAAACCTTTCAGTTCTGAATTCTAAGCACACAATTATAGTTCCCAAAAAAATTTACGTTAAAATATTTTCTAAAATATGATAATTTAAGTGGTTAATTGAACAGTTTAATGTTCATTTGCATTGCATTTTTATGTACAGACAACAAAATAACCGATCCACGTCATCATCAGATTATGACGTTACTCTAAAGGGTGGTTCACACTTGCCATCACAAAAATAGCGACAATTTCAATATTTTACAGCGCAAATTCTTTATCTGTTAAAGAGTGATTCATAAACACGTTTTAAAATAAAAAATATGAAAAACCTAATTTCTCTAATCGCTGCAAGCGGTAATAGTGGACCACTGTTTTTTTTTCTCGGGGAAAATACTTGATGAGGCTAACATTGTTGAGCATCAATGAACCATTGCTCTCGTAGTAAATGATTTGGGCATTTTGCACAACTAATAATTAATAAAAACAATTCTATAATTAAAAAAAACACGCCAAGCACTTGCTGTACCAAACGACACCTGTAAAGTGAGAGTGTGAGTAGGCCCTTAGAAGTTGCCAAACTTTTAGGAGCAAAATCCCTAAATTAGAAAATTTTATTCAAATTTTCTACAATATTAATGCATCAACACTAATTATTTTCACTTGTCCTATTTGTTTGTGCAAAGAATAGCCATTGTACTCTATTAAAGTACTATAATATTTTATATTTATAAACAAAAACGGTCAATATTTAAATGTTTTGAGGTTGATACAAATGACGTCATTAATTTGCATTGATGATGTGCATCGCATCGGTTGTTTCGTTGTCTCTAATATATCCTAAAATTTTGTATGTAATAAAAATCATTAATTTTTGCATTACGTTACGTTGTTACGATAGAATTTTGCAAATTAAAGCAGTAGATTTTTTTTGTTAGCTTCATATCTGGTTAATTTTAGACTGATTAAAACAGTTTGTCTAGTTAATCGGAATATTGTGTAAATTAATATTTTGTTACAGAGTTATAGGCGAATACAATTTCTGTAACACTTTCAAGCAGCTACTGTTGTGTTTTGCCCCTTAGGAGTAATACAAGGTAAATAGACAACTTTTTCCTAAAGTAGCGTTTAAAGGGCGTTCCACAGTCACTAATTTGTATGAGTTTGTTTATTTTGCCTCAAAAGCTTTAGACCAACGTTTGCAAGTTGATGTCATTTATACAGATCTAACACAAGCATTTGATCGAGTCAACCATTGTGTCCTACTACATAAATTAAGATCATTTGGTTTCTGTGACAGTATCGTGTATTTGATAAGATCTATAATTGCTAATAGGAAACAATTTGTTGAATATGGTGGAGTTAGTTCATATGAATTTGATGTTAGTTGTGGTGTTGTTCAGGGTTCTAACTTAGGACCACTTTTATTCACGATATTTTTCAACGATGTGGTTAAGTGTTTTAATGGTTATTGTAATTGTTATATTTATGCAATAGACCTGACTGGTGGAATAAGAAAATTGATGACTTGCGAAAAATATACCTAGACAAAAAACGAGCACTATACAAAAATAAAGATCCAACCAAAACCCAAAACCTATACAACGAAATGAACGCCGCAAAAGGAAGGTATAAGGAAAGGATGGATAGAGACGCAGAAAAATCTTGGAAAAATTTTGTACAAAATGACCTTTCCCCCAATCCTTGGGGAGTGGTCTATAAAGTAGCATGCGAAAAGTTCAAAAAGGTCGGAGTTATCGGATCCTTTACCATGGGATATTTCCCTATAAAGTAGCATGCGAAAAGTTCAAAAAGGTCGGAGTTATCGGATCCTTTACCATGGGATATTTCCCATGGTAAAGGATCCGATAACTCCGACCTTTTTGAACTTTTCGCATGCTACTTTATAGACCACTCCCCAAGGATTGGGGGAAAGGTCATTTTGTACAAAATTTTTCCAAGATTTTTCTGCGTCTCTATCCATCCTTTCCTTATACCTTCCTTTTGCGGCGTTCATTTCGTTGTATAGGTTTTGGGTTTTGGTTGGATCTTTATTTTTGTATAGTGCTCGTTTTTTGTCTAGGTATATTTTTCGCAAGTCATCAATTTTCTTATTCCACCAGTCAGGTCTATTGCATAAATATAACAATTACAATAACCATTAAAACACTTAACCACATCGTTGAAAAATATCGTAAATAAAAGTGGTCCTAAGTTAGAACCCTGAACAACACCACAACTAACATCAAATTCATATGAACTAACTCCACCATATTCAACAAATTGTTTCCTATTAGCAATTATAGATCTTATCAAATACACGATACTGTCACAGAAACCAAATGATCTTAATTTATGTAGTAGGACACAATGGTTGACTCGATCAAATGCTTGTGTTAGATCTGTATAAATGACATCAACTTGCAAACGTTGGTCTAAAGCTTTTGAGGCAAAATGAACAAACTCATACAAATTAGTGACTGTGGAACGCCCTTTAAACGCTACTTTAGGAAAAAGTTGTCTATTTACCTTGTATTACTCCTAAGGGGCAAAACACAACAGTAGCTGCTTGAAAGTGTTACAAAAATTGTATTCGCCTGTAACTCTGTAACAAAATATTAATTTACACAATATTCCGATTAACTAGACAAACTGTTTTAATCAGTCTAAAATTAACCAGATATGAAGCTAACAAAAAAAAATCTACTGCTTTAATTTGCAAAATTCTATCGTAACAACGTAACGTAATGCAAAAATTAATGATTTTTATTACATACAAAATTTTAGGATATATTAGAGACAACGAGAAATGAAACCAGCACTACCAGATCTAAACAAGAGTCGATGAACTTTCTTCTGAACAAACTGCTCCCAGATGATAACAGCTTAAATGAAAGTGAATCACAGGGGCTTTACAGAAGCGATTATGAGTCAACACACTCAATTTACAATAATGAAGTGATTGAAGTAACCAGGGAGGAGATTGAAGGAATTATAGCTTCTCTGAAAAACAAGAAATCCCCAGGATTTGATAATCTCAGAGGCTCCCTGCTCAAGACTATTGGCCCGTATCTTTCTCCATTTCTGACTCACATCTACAACTCTTGTTTAAAATCTTCATACTTCCCTAAAGCGTGGAAAAAAGGATGCCTTAAAATTCTTTTAAAAGACCCCGGAGGGGACCTGGGTAACCCGAAAAACTACAGACCAATAACTTTGCTTTCTGAACTGGCTAAAATTTTTGAAAAAATAATAAAAGGTAGATTGATGTTTGGACAGGGTGAATTTCACTCTACTAAACAGTATGGCTTTATCCCGGGCCGAAGTACGATCGATGCGTTAAATAAATACCTGCACACGGTAAAAGATTCAACATATAAATACGTCGCCACCATATTCGTTGATATCTCAGGGGCATTTGACAATGTGTGGTGGCCAGCTGTCATTAAGTCCCTTATAAGAAAGCAGGTGCCCAACTATCTTGTAGCACTAGTAAAGAGTTACTTCACCGATAGGACGGTCGAATTCCGAGAAGATGAAATAGTGGTGAGTAAGAACTGTAGTAAGGGATGCCCCCAGGGTTCTGTCCTGGGGCCCACCTTATGGAACTGTCTTTTTGATTTGTATTTGAATATCCATGACGACAACGAGACCTTTACTGAGATTGCCTACGCTGATGACCTGGCAATTGTTATAAAATCAAACCAAAGACAAGACTTGAAAATAAAGCTACACGAAGCGACTCAGTCCCTAGAAGCCTGGACTCACAAATTCAAGTTAGAAATCTCAGTAAACAAGACCAAGATTATGATTAATTCGTCCCCCAAAAGAGTACACAACAGGGATATAAAAATACGTATTGGAGACTCTCATCTCGAAGTGGTTGAATGCTTCAGATATCTAGGCATAAGTATAGACAGGAATCTAAAATTCCAACAACATATTAACACTGTATGCCAGAGAGCCAGAAACATTATCATAACTCTTCGAAAGTACGCTAGAGCGAATTGGAATCTCCCCACCGAAAAGTCTATAACCACTATCTATAAGCAAGCGATAGTCCCCATAGTATCCTATGCTGCTGAGGTGTGGGCTTCTAGACTCACAATTTCAGCAATTCAACGCAAACTGTTGTCCCTATATGGGGCCGCCTCTAGGATAATAGCAAAATGTTACTCGTCTGTATCTACTGATGCCGCTGGAGTACTTGCCGGTATTCCTCCTCAGGATTTAGAAATTGCCAAAATCTCTTGCACCAGGTCAATCCGAAGAGAAGGCACAGCAAATTTTTTAGATATAAGATTGGATATGACAGAGTTTGACAGCGTGAGACATCTAAAACAATATCTTGACCTATTAATACTAGACATATGGCAATATAGATGGGAAAACTCCCAAAAAGGACGCATCACTTATGCATTTGTTCCCTGGGTTTCGACAGAACAAAATCAACGTCGCGCTGACTGGGGATTATCCCAGTTACTCTCCGGTCATGGAAATTTTAAAATTCATCTCTTAAGAATTGGGAAAGCAGATGACGGAAATTGCCCTTTATGTGGGGTGGTAGATGACCCACCTCACCGCCTAATATCGTGTACTCGTTTTGAAGATGAACGTCTAGACCTTCTTATGAGCATTTACCCAAATCCATTTGATCTCACCTCTGTACAAGATTACCCACTGGACTTGCTCCTGCCTTTCACGAAAGATCTAGAGCCCCCCCCTGTTTCCTAGAAGAGTTAATTTATTAGGAGAAAAAGGGAGCGTGGTCTTTTGGCATTCTTTGAGAGCAGGAAATTAACTCCGGTCATTGATTGGAAACTCAGCTGGCAAACATATTATACAACATATATGTACCACCTGTTCTTATTGTACTATGTACCATTGTTTTTTTTTTATGCGCCCAATTTGGCGCTCTTGTATTGCTTAATCAATATATGTGCCCTTGTGGCACCTCCTTTGTTTTTTTTTTTTTGATGGTTTAAAGTTAGTTAAGTTAGTTGGTTCGCTTGATGATTGTTATGTCTTACAGCAGTGTATAGATAGATTAATTTTGTGGTGTAATAGTAGTGAGTTAGTTTTAAACGTAATAAGTGTAAAAAATGACTTTAACCAGGAAAAATTCATCAGTAGATTTTTGGTACAATATGAATGGGGTACCATTAATTGCATGTACTGAATTTAAGGATTTTGGTGTAACTGTAGATCCTTGTTTATAGTTCAACCTCCACATTGAGAATGTCACCAATAGTGCATTAAGAACATTAGGCTTTATAATAAGAAATACATCAGATTTCACTAATCTTACATGCATCCGTATTTTGTTTAACTCTCTTGTCAGATCGAAACTTGAATATTGCTGTATCATTTGGAACCCACAACATAGGATTTATATTAATTTATTGGAGAATGTATTGCGAAGATGCTGTAAATATGTATATTTCAAAATGTTTAGACTTTATCCAACAAGGCACTGTGATAATAAGTTGCTTTGTACCTCTGTTAACGAAGTAACACTTCAATCAAGAAGAAATTTACAGAGTCTTATTTTTCTACAATAAATTATAAACGGTGAGGCATATATTGAAAAGATAAATAAGAATGTTTAATTATGCGTTCCTAGAATTAATAATAGATCTCAAATTACTTTCTCTTATAAAGTACCCAACACATTTCACAACTATAATTGTCCTTTGTTTACAGCATTTCGACTGTACAATTGTCTCCCATCTGATAAATTTGATATTTTTTATGTTAATTTTAAAAGTTATGTAATAAAGAATAACTCATTATCATTGTGGCAGCTATAGATTTCTTTGTATTTGATTTGCAACGTGTTTATTTTATACTTTAGTTAATATAGTATTTTTCTTGTATTTATCTTACTCTTATGTTTATGGTTTGTAATATAATTGTAATATATGTATATACATCTTATGTTTCCATTATGGACTGTAATGTCTGTTGGAAAATAAACTTTATTATTATTATTATTCTCCCAACAATAATACATGTCTGGGCAAGGCCGTAAACCCAACTGTCTCTGACTGACACTCACCCCTTCCCGCTCCGGGTGAGGGAAAAATGCCCCTACACTACACTACCTCCCCCTTAAAGAAACAGAAGCCGAATTTTAAAATCCAAAACGATTTGGAGGCCTGATTTGACTTCTTCTTCTTAATTCCATTATTCGGCGGTTTTCGGTTTCACTGTTATCCTCATCAGTTCTACAATTAATAATACTATTTCCTAACTCCGGTTTCATGGTATCTTTTCTGGGTAAAATGTGATCCAAATGGCGTCGCCAAATCTTACCCTCACAAGATTTTATTAAATAAGTTGATTTGCATCAATGACATAGATCAAATTGTAAGCAGTGACAAAGGTTTAAGTTTAGTTTTATTTGCTGATGATACTAGCCTAGTAGGTAAAGCGAAAGAAATGGATGATCTTGATAATAATATTGCAATAATTCAAGGTAAGTTAGAAAACTGTTTTTTATGTAATAAACTTAGTCTAAATAAAGAAAAAACACAGATAATAAAATTTTCTTTAAGAGAATTAAAAGATACAGAAAACAATATCATACTTTTAGGAATTTACTTGGACCAAAAAATGACCTGGGAACCACACATCTCGTATTTGGAAAAAAAAGTATCAAAATATGTTTATTTACTACAAAGGTTAAAACAAATAACCTCTGACAAAACCATCATCACTGCCTATCATGGTTATGTGCATAGTACTCTAAATTATGCTCTTTTAATTTGGGGCCATTCAGCACATCTTAAACGACTTTTTAAAGTACAGCGGAGATGTTTACGTCTGATAGCTAGAATTGGATATAGAAGCGACTGTGAAGATTATTTCAAAAAATTTAAAATACTTACTCTCCCGACCATTTATATTTTTTAATGTTTAATGTATATAGGCAATAATATAGATAAATATCACTTAAGTAAACATCCTTACAGTACTCGTAATCAGCACCTATTTTAGCCTGACTACCTCAGATTAGCTAGGTCTAGAAATTCTTTTAATTATTTTGCAATTCAGTTTTACAATGTATTACCCCAACGTATTAAATCATTAAATTTAAAAATGTTTCGTTCAGAAATTAAATACCTTTTGATAAATGAAGCGTTCTATGATTTTGAAGAATATTTAAATTATAATTTCAGATAATGTTTATATATAATTTGTATTTTGACGAATGTAAATTTTTTCAACATTAATAAATTCTTTCTTTCTTTCTTAAGTACAAAAACCACAAATTTTTGAAATTTTAGCTGTAACCCAAGATGATTTAACTTTCCTATAATCGCCAGCTAAGACTAAATCTCCTATTTTAAAAGTTAACTTACGTTTACCTCTAAATTTTTCAATAATTTTTTCTTGTTTCTGACGTAAATTGGCTTTAAAACTATCATTTTTGTTATCAGCTTTCTTCGATTCTGGTCTTAATAAATCTAATCTAAGTACATCTTAAGGTTCTACCTAATAACAATAAAGCTGGGGGTTGATTAGTAATACAGTGGGTAGTATTCCTATAGTCTAACAAAAATTTACTTAAAGCTAGATTTAGATCCTTGCTACTTTTATTTATTAATCATTTAAAAATTGCTTTTTTAGCAGTTTTTACAGAATTTTCTGCTTGACCATTTGTAGCAGGATGGTTTGGCGGCGATCTTTTAAATCAGATACCGTTATTTTTTAAAAAACTTATAAATTCATCCGATGTAAAAGACGTCGCATTGTCTGACACTACATATTTTGTGAAACCGAATCTGGCAAAAATTTCGCGTAACATCTTAATTGTCGATTGGGTAGTAATATCATTTATAACAATCGCTTCCACCCATTTACTGTAAGCGTTTACAATGACTAAAATTTGTTTGTTAAAAATCGGTTCCAAAAAATCTATGTGAATTCTATCCCAAACTGTATCTGGAACTGGCCAAGGAATTAATTTACTGAAGGGAGGATTATCCCTAAGTTTCACACAATTTTCGCAATTACTGATATAAACCTCAATTTGTGTACTCATGTTTGGCCACCATACATATGAGCGAGCTAAGCTTTTAGTTTTTACTATTCCCAAATGGGAACTATGTAACTCCTCTAAAATCTTAAGTCTTAAAGTTTCGGGAATTAAAACTTGATAACCAAAAGGATACAGCTATTTTCAACCGTTAAATTGTTTTTATATTGACCGAAATTGTTTTAACTTTTTGGCAATTGTTTTGGCCAACCATGTTCTATGTACTTAATTAGGTTACTCAAATTGTTATCTTTAAGTGTCTCAGAAGCTATTATTTTACAGTCAATCAGTAAATCCTTATTTTCGAAAATATAATTAAAATACGTTTGTCTGCCCTCAGGTTCTTCAAATTTTCTCGTAACTGGCAACCTCGACAAGCCATCTTCCCGGTTTTCCGCTGACTTAACGTATTCTATGTCATAATTATAATTTGATAAAATCAGAGCCCATCTTTGAAGTCTGTTTGCACTGAGTGTTGGAAAACCGCGTTTAGGTCCAAAAATTGTCAATAAAGGTTTATGATACGTTTGCAAAACAAATTTATGTCCATGAAGATATTGATGAAAACGCGTCACTCCGAAAATAATGCTTAATACTTCTTTTTCTAATTGACTATAGTTACGTTGAGCATCTGATAAGGATCTCGACGCGTATGCTATCGGTCGTTCGCCACTGTCTTCTACGTGCGATAAAATAGCTGCCACACCGTAATCAGAAGCATCAACAGTTAATTTAATCGGCAAATCTGGATCATAATGCGCTAATACGCTTGACGAAGCTAATATGTCTTTTACTTTCTTGAAAGCTAATGTACACTGTTTTGTCCAAATAAATTTTGTATTTTTTTTAATAAATCATATAATGGTCTAAGTAAGGTTGCGTTATTTGGTATAAATTTATGATAATAATTAACTAACCCTAAAAAAGCTTGTAACTGCTTTATATTCTTAGGAGTGGGCGCCTCCTTAATATCACGTACTTTTTCGTCGCAAGGGTGTAACCCCTTTTTGTCAACCACATAACCTAAATATGTTACTTGATCTTTAAAAAATTCACATTTTCTTTTTCCAATTGTTAAACCGCACTTTTTTAGTTTTTCTAACACCCGTCTCACTCTCTCTAAATGCTCTAAATGCATTCCGTCCGGTTACCAAAATATCATCCAAAAAATAGACGACTCAGTCCAAACCCTGCAAAACTGTGACCATAATTTTTTTAAATTTTGATGGGGCACAGGCTAACCCGAAAGGTAATCGCGTATACTGAAATAAGCCCTTATGAGTTGAAATCGTCGTAATTTACTTCGATTCACGATCTAACCCTATCTGCTGATAAGCTTGAGATAAGTATAGTTTCGTGAACTCAATTTTTGGCAAAGGAAAAAGATCCCCTTCAAGTACTGGGTTAGCTGTCAATTTATAATCAGCGCAAAATCTCACGGTTCCATTTTTCTTAACGACTGGTACTATGGGAGTACCCCAATTATTGAAATTTACCGGTTCCAATATTTTTAAATTAACCAAGCGTTCAATGTCACATTCTACTTTTTTTAAATAGCGAAAGGTAGCGGACGAGATTTCAAAAATTTGAGAATAGCATCGCTGCACACGCTTAAATGTGTCGTCCCATTTTTAAATAATCCTAACCTTTTAGAAAAAACAGTTGGAAACTCCTCTATCATTTAGCGACACTTTGCCTCTCCTCCTAAATCATCATTCACATTATTTTAAAATTCCAAACCAAATTTTCGATAAAAATCACGACCTAATAAGGGTGGTCCGCCATTCCTAATAACATACAATTTTAGACCCTTATATTAATCTTTGAACCTAACTTGCGTAGTCAAATAACCTAATGGTACAATTTTATGACTGTCATAATTTATCAAAAACATTTTTAACATATTCCGAAATTACTGAAACCGACGCCTCTGTTTCCAGCTCGAAACGTAGACACTCACTGTTCACTTCCACATCGAGATAAGTGGTGAATCGTGATTTTAAGTTGAACATAGTGTCCCCTACGTCGCTGATGTCTTCTTTGCCACTATCGCTGTCTAAAAAGTGATGTCTGCTGCTGCTCCCCTTACTTGCCTTAACACAAACGGCCGCCAAATGTCCCTTGATCCCACATACTCAACAGAAATAATTTGAGTACCGGCACTTACTTGAATCATGTCTCGTTGGCCCACAAATTCTGCAAGTTCTCCCTCCCTGCTTGGGATGTTGCTTCTGTCCATTTCCCTGCACGCTCTGCTGCTGCTGTCCACTACTCGACGATGCCGCTGGTCGAGATAGCGCTCTCTTTCCTCCCCTGAAAGAACTGTCCTGCGACATACGAAACATTTCTTTATCGTTGTCTGTAAATTTTGCACTCTCGAAACGCTCTGCATCTTCCAGGTCGTACCGGTGACGAGATGCTTCCTTACTGTTTGCTAAAGACACCGCCTTCTCGAATGTCAACTTCGAAACGTCTTCTTTAAAAAGTCGATCTAGTAGATCGTCTTTTCCTAGTCCCATAATAAACCGGTCGCGTACTACCACGTCCAATTCTTCCCCGAAATTACATTTCGACGCCATACTCCGCGCACGAGATGCCCACACTACACTCCCGCCTTCTTTTTTGGTCGCGTTGTAAAATTTATAACGTTCCAGAAAATGCAAATTTGGAGGTATAAAATGATTATCACATAGTGCGATAAGTTCTTTAAAACTTTTTTTAATTAATGCGAAGGGCCCGTCGTAGCTTTTCGTCTGTGATATTATTTACGATAAAATATTGATGGAGTTGGGTTTTAAAAATCAGTCAGTCACTTTTCGTCGTAAATTGTCTAAGGTGGCCCTAGGTCGTACTCACTGTCGTCATTTTGTTACTCTTTGTTTTCTCTTCCTCACCCATCACTTTTTCCTGGGTCATCACTCACTTTCACCTCGTCGCCAATGTTGTGTATTGCCCCTTAGGAGTAAAACAAGGTAAGTAATCAACTTTTCCCTAAAGTAACGTTTATTCTCCCAACAATAATACATGCCTGGGCAAGGCCGTAACGTAAACCCAACTGTCTCTGACTGAGACTCACCTCTTCCCGCTCTGGGTGGGGCAAAAATGCCCCTACACCACAGCTACCATAATAAAAACTGATTTACAAATCGAAACATTTTTATATCAAAAAAATGGTTTATTGAATAAATTTAGTAAGACACCTTATTATCAAAAGACGTAACATTTGCAACGCCTACACCAAAAGACAATAATTTATGGCTACTCTGTACTTTCAGTCAACTTTTGCACTGATTTTATATTTATGCTTTGACTTTTCGGTTAAGTTGAACCATGGAAGTTCACTGACTTTGATAGTCTTAACTTTATATACAAGGTGGTATTGAAGCAATGTTAGAAATTTTAACAGATAATAAATAGTTCTTGTTAAAAGGATGCTAAATAACCAAAATTGTTTTATATAATGTTTATACAATTTGCGATAAAAATTCCAGATATTTTGCCAAAAAATTTTTGACACTGACAACTAAAATCGTGTAAACCAACTTCTTTGTCAATTTTAAGGTTAATTAATATCGTCGTGACAGATATCGTGATTGTGGGTAAATGAAACAAAAATTAAAAGTTGATCTACACTTTTTTGTGTTAGGGTTAAAATCTAATATCCGGAATTTTTTCTTGCGGATGGTAGTTTTTGAGATATATACTGTAGAACCTTCTTTTAAAAAGTTGTTTTTGAACGAGATACGATGTATTGTAGCAATTTTTTGGTATATAGTGTATGACTGAAATATATGCAAAAAATTAACTAATGATAGTCTTGGTTTTAATGTTAAAATTAGAAATACAGGGTGTTATTATAGTAACTTAACAAATTTTAAAATTCTAAAAAACCAAAGAACATCGTTCCCATTTTATAGAAATCTAATGACCACTCAAATCGAGATTTTTTTATATCAATTGATAGTTTTTGAAATAAAAAGCAATTGTTATCATTGCGCCAACCTTGTAACTTTTTCATTATTTAAATAACTTAAATAAAAATTAAAAACGGCAAATGCAAAATGCATTGGTAATAGTGAGAACCAGTGGGTCCAGAAAAATTGTGAAGTAGGAATGTTTGGAAGTATGTATATAAATGATCAAAGCTAGTTTTGACTGTAATAATTTGGTGGTCTTACCAATAAGCTTAAAGCTATAGGGGTGCATTACGGTTTGGTACCTTCCACAAATATGCCTTATACAAATGTTTATAGTTTTTGAGATATACGTTGTAGAATTTTCTTTCAAAAAAACATAATACACGATGTATTACAACACTATTTTTGAGAAAACACTTTTACATCGTAAAAACTAATAACACTATAAACATCTCTATAAGGCAAATTTGGTTTAGCATTTTTTCAACAAGAGCTATCTATTTAATACTTTTCCAAATTTTATTAATTTTCTATGGAAACAAAGATTTTACCGGTATTGTCTTAACTTGAAATTAGCCCATTAATCTCTTTTTTATTCGTTTTTTTTTACAATCCTGTATATGTTCAGGTAACCATCAGCTCTAAGGGTCAAGCGATAATATACTATTATATTGTGACCAAGGACTTGCTAATCGGCCAACTCGGCAGTTATTAAAGTTATCATTGTCCTCCAGAGCTAAAGGTTGCCTATATAAAGTGATTTAAAAGTATGGAGCAAGATTTTAACCTGACATACAGCACCACAAACTAATAAAAATCTGTAAAAAAATCGGTCTTAGTTTGAGTGATTACAAAATTAAAAAAAAAATTTTAATATTTTAAAAACCGATTAACCGATTACTATGAAATTTAATACATAAACGTCTTCTTTCTCCTGGTGGTAACAAAAATATGCAAAATTTTCTCAATTTCTGGTTGAGAACTTTTGTCTTACATTCTTGGTACCTCACTATCCTATTTTTTGAATTACTAACTCCACGTTTTATTACAAGAAAAGAAATAATATATTGATAGATTCTAAATTCAATATAAAAATGCAAAATTAAAAAAAGTGTACTGTTTTCGAGATATTTACGTCCAAAGTATAAAAACAAAGTTTAGTCTTCAAATTTGGCTCCCTCTACTTCCTAAACGCTGCAACTTGGCATAGAGGTAAGTTATATTAAACCGCTTTATGTTGGCCTGAAAAACCTGCAGTTATTTTTTAGGTTATAATTTTGTTATTAGTTGAAATAAAACAAAAATATTTTTGCAGAATTTTATCACTTGTGACGCTATATTTCTGTTCAAAATATTGTTTCATACTTTTTAATCACCTGATATAATGTCCAAGATCTATACTGCAGTCAGTGTCTAAATATTTCCCTGATTTATGTCAATTTAAAAAAATTCAAAAAAAAAAGAATTTACAGAAACTTTAAATAAATTTTACAACAAACAAAATTACTGTAATTATTTTTGTTTATAAAAATAATGATCCATAACACATCTAAATATAAATGTGAATAACTGTGTTAAATTATAAGTTTTATACATTCAATACTTTTTATTAAATACTTCACAAAACGTGTCAATAATTTCATCTAATAAGTAGACTCGCTTCGCTCGTCCAAATAACTATTATGGTATATTGGAAAACATAAGTTTTGTAAAGTCCATTTTGTGGCACGAATCAAGTAGCAAAGCGCGAGTATTATAACAGATGAGTACACACAGTGAATTATATAACAAGTTTTTTTTTATACATTTTTTTATTATTTGCGCTTTTGCTATTAATAAAAAAAAGTGTTTCAATTGACTGTAATTGCGTCAGGGTCAAATCTGTCAGTTTTAATAATAAAAAGTTTAAAAAACGTATATTTTGTAAATGTGAAAATGCAGTTTCAACACTGAAAATAAAAATAGAGTAAAAAAAATAAAACAGAACGAATGTGAGGTAGAATAAATTTCATGAAATTGTACCGCTGTTGGTTTAATTTTTCTTTAATTATGACAGGTCGTTTTAGAAAAGTTAATCAAAACTAGTATTGCATTTCTAGCCGTGGGCGTTGAACGATAAAGTTGAAGCTTTAGCTCCGTTGGAATAATATAATTTGTTCAAATTGAAGCTTAACATTTCATACATTATGACTAAAAGTTTGTTCCATAAAATTTTACTGTTCGATAAATTATCGGAAAATGTTGACCTCAATCTGGCAAAATATGAAAATCGTGTTGAGATAAATCGTCCTATACTTTTTTCCGTTTAAATTCCAATTAAATTTTTATATTAGCAAATATCCGTAAACCTTTTCCTGATTACATCCGCAACAGTAATTACAAGAAAGCTCTTTACGGTTAGAAAGCAAATTTACACAATTCAAATCAAATAATGAAAGATCCTTGCATTAGATGATCAAAGATCCCGGATTTAACGAATAAGAAAACTTCCTTTTTCGGCTGAAGAAATCATAAAGCCGAACAAAAATCTTGGAGCATGTTTTATTTCGTCTGACCACAAGCCAGGTCTAAGGGCTTTGATACCAATAGCATTTCTAATCCTACACACACTCGCATGCAACGAGCTTTTCCTCAAAGACATTAATTAGTTGAAAGGTTTCCCGGACATGTCGGATACCCAAAGTCCTTGGACGCCTCAGTGGACATCACAGATGCCGGCCGTTCCATTTGTCGCCGCTTGCGACGCTGTCACAACACAAAACATGCATTTCATGGCGAAAAGTTGACGCTTTGATGCCGGTTTATTTCAGCCGAAAATTTTAGGTTTGACTCAACCAAATCCGCGGTATCGAATTTCACAGGATAAATTGTGAGGATAGCGATGGGTATAACATTACTCACAGCACCAGAGCGGAAACAATTATTGTTAGTATCAGTGCAGTAGGTACCAAACTACACATTTTCACAAAATTATTTTTAATACATACACCGGAAATACTTTGTTTTAATTAGATTCTTTGTTTTTACGGTTTGTCCAAACATGGTTTTGATTTTAAAAAAAATGTTCAGGCCTAAATTAATTTCTTAACTATTTTTTAGGATTTTTTCTCTATAACAATGTGTTTAGAAAAATAATTCACTAACAATTTTTAAAGATAATAGGTACTTGAATATTTAGTTAAGCTCCATTAGATTATAAAACGTCAAAAAAATATTTTTTTGTAAAAAGTCTAATAAAGGAATAAGATATAAACTTAATACTATAACATTACGAACAAAAAATAATTTGCAAATAAATAATTATTAGTTTTAAATTCAAACTTTTTAGCACAAAAAGGTATGAACACATGCACTGAAATAAACTTAAATCTTAAATTAATTGTACCACACAACGACGCTACTAGACGTTATATTGAGCTATTTTTTTCAACTAGAATATCTCAAAAAATATTTCGTACTGCTGGATTATTTTAATCAAGAATAAATTTAACGATCCAAGTTAGAGTTTAATAGTTGAGCAATAATGTGTACTATTTAGAGAAAAATGTCTGATTGGCTAATTATTACATTTTTCCTGCTGCCTAGCAAAAACACAGATTTTGTAAAAAAATCATTTTGATTTGACATCTGTCATCAAATTGTTAGATTGTTTAATAAAACATTTAGATTGGTTAAATTACCTAAAGTTTTTATTTTAGATCCTATAATTGTTATGCTGTTATACTCAGAAAAAAAGTTGTTTCAATTTTCAACACCAAAAAAAAAGAAGTTGGCATTTAAAAAAATAATCCATTACGTCACAGCAACAAACCGGTTGAAAAAAAAATGGATGTAAATTAAAAACGTGCTCAATAAAAAAATAAAACGACTTGTATTAGCGTTTTTCTAAAAAAAATTAACTTGGAAAATATGAATTTTATTCTATGCTTTTATGTCATCCTGTATAGCAACTTTTTTGTCTACAGTGTATGATTAAAATATATGCAAAAAAATTTTCTGATGATGGTTTTGGTTTTATTGTTAAAATCAGATCTACAAAGTTATTCACGAATAAAGACAAATCTATATGCAACCAAATTTACACTTTAAGCAGCTTTATTGATAAAATTTTTATTTCGATTTCTGCCAGTTTTTTCATAACTTGCCAAATTAAATGATTATTTAATAATCTGTTATTTTTAGTTTTCGTATTAGTGCAACATGGTAGGGATGGAATTTATTAGCGCGTATTATTCTAAAAACAAAACTTTAACTAAATTCTTAAATTTTGTGTCAGCAATTTGCCCAATATGTGGATTTTCTGTAATCGCCTGAATTTCAGCAGTCTCATTATTTTCTCTTGTCGCAGTTTTGTTTCGTGGCTTTTTTAAGGGAGACTAGCTTTGACGCAATTTTGCTTCAAGTCTTCGAAAAATATTGGCAGATGGAATCACTCGATGGTTGCATAAATTCGCAACTAAAGCGTTTTCATTCGTGAATAAGCCTGCACAGATGTTTTTGAAGTAACTTTACAAATTTTAACAGGTGATAACTTTTGTTAAAACGACGCTAAATATTCAAATTTTATTTTGGTTTTATTGATACATGCTGTAAAATTTTTGCCTCAATACACATTATTTTTTAAATACGCGGTGCATGACAACACTGTTTTTAAGCAAAAACTTCTACATCATATATTTCAAAATCTGTAAACATTTGTATAAGACAAACTCGAAATTTGGTTTTTAACATTCTTTCAACAAGGGCTATCATCTGTTAAAATTTGTAAAGTTACTTTAAAAACATCCTGTATATAACTTGTCTAAATGTTTAAATTTTATGATGCACAATTTTATGATGACAATTAACTTTTTGTCTTCCCGTATTGTAAATAGACTATCACAGTTGTTCATTTACCAATAGAAAGCTGGACTTTCGCAAACTGTGGGGTAAAATTGAGAAAAACACTGTGTCTCATATTTTATGGTTTTATACAGGAGATGCTTCAGGAAAAAAATATCCTCGCAGTAATAAACTTTATGTATCAAAGTATATGTACCTAAAATAATATATGTTCAATAATTGTTCTGGTTGTGGTTTGCTGTACTTTTCTCTTTCTAGCATGAACGTAGGTTAACGTGATAAGTTTATATGGCTTGCTGTCAACTGTCTAAATGTTGTCTTATTTTAATTTAGAGGAAGACACAGAAACTCGAGAAGTATGCAAGAGCTTAAAAAGCGAAGCACTGACAGCTGTCATGTGTCATTGTTTTGTAATGTTTAACTGAGACATACGTTTTTTGTGACAATTGCCACACATAGGCGATCTGACCAGAATAATTATTGAACACCTATTATTATCACATATCCACAAACGAAGTTATATTTATTAGAAAAATATAAAATTAAAAAATCGCTGACCTATCAGTAGTCTTACGTCTAGCGGTCAAAGCACACTATGTTTAAGTTATTTATTTTTTCAAAATTATTAATTACTTACACGAAAAAAAACAGAATTTAAATCTTTCGGACAAAATTTTTATACAAATCTTATGCATTAGTTAATTTTACAGGCTCCAACTAATCAGGTTCTTGCTTTAAGCTCGGGCCTGAAACAAAGTTGTCGCCTGTAAAATTAAAGCTACTGCATACGAATGTAAATAGCTGTTTTGGGACTTTAAAAATAAAGAATCTGCAGTCTTTTTAAAAATGCTTCTACAATCTAACTGGTCGTTTCGATGACATGAGCAGACACTTCTATTTACAACAACCCTATTAGATCTTTCATAAACTAGTTTGTAAGTCAAATAGACTATTTTCTTCTCTATATATTTAGGTATAATTGTCAAATTTATTTAAAGATGAATGTTAATAATTTTATCCACGACTCTGACGATAAGGTCGTGCGTAATGAGACAGCTTGCCTCTGCGATTGGTTCACGGCTGTGCGATTTATTTACGTCTCTGCGATTGGTCCGCGCCTGTGCGTTTTCTTTACGTTGACATTTGCTGTCAATCATGCTTACTACTTATTATTTATTTTCAAAAAATCTCTTGTAGTCGTAGATAAAGTATAGTACATTACGCGAGTTGTAAGGCAATTACGTACGCGTAGAAATGCATAACTCGCTCCCTTCGGTCGCTCGTACACAACATTTCTACTTGTACGTAATATGCTATTTACAACTCTTGTTATATAATATACTATTACACTACGAGAACGAGAGGACCCACATAAACATGATAAGCTTAATAAAAATAAATTAAATATTGACGTTATTAAGTTAAATAAGAGTAGATCTACGGCAAACTACCATACAATCAGTTAACTGCTGTAACCGCAGCATTAAGTCAATTTAAAAAATTTATAAAAAAAAGATGAATGAATAAAGCCTTTAACTGTTTTGAAAATTTCTATATTGTTTTATGTAACTTGTTTGTTACTACATAGTATGTATTTTATGTATGATTATACATATTTATACAAACCAAATTTTGTATTTTATATTTTTGTATTTGACGATTGTAAGCACTAAGCATAAGTAAAAATAAGCAAGAATAAAGTGATGATTATTATTATAAAACCCAAAAAGATTTAACCACTTATAGGCATATTCTATTTACAATTACGTATCAAGAGCATTACAGAACGGAAGGCGGCAGCAAAAAACTACGTCATCGAGCTTCGAGATTAGTTTTCTTCCACGAATCGATAACATGTTTCAAAAATAGTGGTCGGTTGCAAAATATTATGGTACGTTTTGCGGATAGGGTCGTATTTCCTGTGTCCACTTTGTGAAAAATAGTATCTTAGTTAGTTCCAAAACCAAATAGTAAAAATATTAAATTAAATTTATATACAAATATATTGTAATTTATAAAACTAATGTAAATTACTACATTCAAACACAGTATAAAATAGTAAATAATTTATTGTACATAGTTAATAATTATTAGTTCTAATATTAGACGTAATTGAAATTCTAAATAAAACTGCACAGTGCAGTTTTTTGTTCTTGTTTAAAGAAAAATAAAAAAATAAATAAAAAAACTCATTATAAAAATGCATCTTGCCACAAGTGATAGGTTTAGACAGGGGGTTTTGGTAGGTGACACTACGCAGTAAATGTAGGTAAACAAACAAATACTATACCTACTATTGTTGTAGTTTTTAGGAACAAATTTAATGATAAAATTAATTTTGTGCTATTCATTTTTGTTTTCAAGTTACAGCGTTATTTTGTTTATTTTTTATTGTTTTTTTTTGAATCTCTAATTTTCTTATTTTTTAAGCAAATGGAAAAACAAAAAAATGTGGCTAGTATTGATTATTACATACAAACAAACGGTGTAATCCATGCAAATTTTTACATTCCAAATAAGGACGTGTGGGTGATTGAGTATTAAAAAAAATACTAACCGCAGTTTCTATCTTGATTTTTGTTTAGAGTGACTTACTGATTAGGAAAAGACATGTTGGTATTTGAGAAATAAATCGCTAAGATTCGGCAGGAAGAAGTTTTTATAGTATTCATTACATGTTTAAGAAAAAAATTAATTAATTTTTAATAAATTTTACAGCAAGAAGTAGTACAAATCTTTACAATAATTGTAACTTGTAGTACGATAAATTTTTCTTAGTGATTAGAGGTGTACGATTATTAGAGTCTACTATAGACAAGTAAGGATTTAAAAAAAAATACTGTATAAATCATAACATATAGTAACCAAAAAAATTATTTTTGGCAAAATTAAGTGCTTTATTGTTACAAGACTAAAATTTAAAAAATTTTTGTTATGTGAGAGCAAGGTAACTGATATTTTAATATGACTAAACGCAAAATAAATCAAGATATTTTGCACTCCACCACTATTTTTAAGACGTATTAA
This sequence comes from Tribolium confusum, assembly GCA_029207805.1. Lineage (NCBI taxonomy): Eukaryota > Metazoa > Arthropoda > Insecta > Coleoptera > Tenebrionidae > Tribolium > Tribolium confusum. The sequence goes on along the minus strand of JALGAY010000001.1, from coordinate 37,104,008 downwards.
CGATAAACTACCCCTACAAAATAACATATTACTAAACTTGATGACGTAGTTTTCTGTCACCGCCTCCTTGTCTTTTATGAAAATATTTATGTACTACGGGTTTTTGGTCTGACGCTTTGCCAGTCGCCTGGGTGCTGTAAACAACAAGTAATATACATATAGTAATATGTAGTATAGTAAGTAATATCCCTTGGTGCGTACAGCATTTTATTTTTTTAATTAAATGAATAAATGTTGTTATTATTGAAAAATCAGCATGTGTTAAATGATAGAAACCATGGAGAATAGTCTAACACTTATTAGGACTCACGTAAAATACAAATATTTCGTCTCCAAGGTATTAACAGCCGATAATAATATGTAATGTGAAACATAAAAATACAGGAAAATGCAATTTCTAAGTTACAAATAGGTACTTATTTTACAAAGTTTGTTATATAGTTATTATTAGACACAAAGGTTTAGAATCCGAACTGTGATTTCTTCTTTGTTTTCTAAAACACACCTTTCCTGTCCGTTGGAACGTTAATACCGGATTAAGGGATTGACATTCTCCAGCTTCCTTTCTAATTTTTACCACATGACCGAACCTCCGACTATCTTTGCGGCACACAATACAAAATCTGCGTCACTGGGATATTTTGAATGAAAAATGGGACACCTATACTCTATACTTAGTCGGCTAAAAATAGTCACAATGTAAAATCAATTCTTTTTGTAAGAAATGACATAAAGTCTTTAAGCTCTCCACTGGTGGCCATTTTATCTTCGTCTAACGTTTAAATACTTAAAGACTTTAATCTCTGCGACAAGTGCAAATTGGAAATCTGCTGTCACTCAGGTGGTTAAAAATGCTTTCAAGGAATTGTTAATTTTGTGTCAACGAGTGAAATGAAAACTTCTCTCAAAATTGACTTTTGCTTTAAGGAAATAAGATTTATTTAAGTAAAGCTTAATTTTGCAATGTAGATTGCAATCTCTTTATTTTTTCATTTATTTAGTCCCCCTATCATAACCTTGATCGAATTTGTTAGCCTATTGCATCTGTATTACCCGGAGCGACAAATCCGCAATAAGAAGGGCAGTCCCTTGCTAAAACTTTCAGAAACAGACAATCTATATTAAAAACGAGAAGATGTATGACATTTACCCTAACTGCATTTTTTATAAGGAAATAAATCAGATTGGATAAATAAAAACTGGACACATCTTTTATCTTAAGTGTTCTATTACAAATACAAGCGTTTAGGAACGTTTTTATCTTTTTAGCTCCCCTTTTGATAAGACGCTCCGATATTAAAAATGTATCTAGAGGGGTGGTATGTGTGATATTAGAATGGAATTAATACGTCTGTTACGAGGTAAAGTACTAAACGATTTTCCGCGAAAAAGAGTCGATTTTTAGAGGGGTTGCACACGCTATCGATATCATGAATGAATAAACGGTTTCAGGGGTGCATGGCAATAGTCATGGCGAACAAACAACGTTCTCGAGAGCTGGCGGCTAACAAATACCATGAATTGTTTATGGATTAATCAAGCTCGGTGTGGTGTAAGTGCTGCGACCCGCGCGATTGGGTCGCTCGGTGGGTTGCTGCATTCACCATGCGGTACCAAAACTGCAGAACTGTAATTTTATTTACCTACAAAAAAAAGCTTAATACTTTTATAGTTTTTAAATCCAATTTTTTTTAGAATTTTAAATACGAGACTTCTTTATTAGTAATCAATAATGATGTAGTTTCACTCAACAAATTTTACGTAAGGTTTGTTAATTTTAAAGGAATACGTTGTGGTTTTCAAATAATAAAAACTCCCAATTTTGGTATTAATTGTTACGAATTATAAACGTCAATAAAGATTTGTGTGCTATATTCAGAAAATTATATGCAAACAAGCGAAATTCTACTGAGAGTTGCATCAATTACACCATTGCCAATATTTAACAAATTAAAGCAAATGTTTATTCATCTTGGTAAAAATAGTGCACTATTTTTAAAACTTTGATGCAAGGGGCATAAAAAATTATAAGCAAATATTTGTTGACAAAATTATAAAATGTATGGGAATTTGAATGTCAATAACGAGTCAATAATAAAATAAAACTTTATTAAATATTTTTCTACTAATACTCAATATAAATATTTTTTATCTGTCAATTATAATTATTTTAATTGGTATTTTAAAATTATAATTAAGTGTATAAAAAGTAAAATATATAAATATAATATTTTTTAAATTTGCATCTGCAGCTTAAAATGCTCCGAATTTTCTAAAAAAGCATCAATTACAAAAATCGGCCGTGTCAAAAAACGCGCATTTTCTGTTCGTTCTGTTATTTAGTTAAAAAAAATGCAAAAATTTTTGTAAACTATACTTTGGATAAAGATATTGTACATTCAAATGTATAACAATCAACGAATCAACAACAATATAATTATATAACATTGTTATTAAAAACATTTTTTTACGTTATTCGGTTAATGATAACTTTGCTAGAATACTAGCCAGTTCGAAAAATCTCCTACCAACATTCTTAAAAAAATACTCGTTTCACTACTTATCTTGTTTCACACGAACCGAAAGCGATTCTTAGATTTTTCACAACAAAATGACAGATTCTTTCGTTGTCGACCATTTGCTTCATGTAAAGTTTATTGGAGAAATTCCTGTAAGTAAGCATCCTGAGTTTTAATAGAATTGATAATTGTTACCCGAACCGAAATATTAATAAATATTTTTGCTTACTTTTTTAGTCATAACTTTGGTCTGAGCAAAAATTACAAAAGTTCTCCGTTGTTTTAAAAGGCTCCAAAAGCAAGGTACAATATCTACTTGTTTGTATAATAGTTCAAATATTAAATTTTTTTGACGTATTTAGACGTAATTTATAAAAATATTTAAATAACACAAATTTTAAAGTTTTTCACATTGTTTAAATTCGTTATTATAAAATTACAGTTAAATGATGCTAAACGTTATTTTCAATACCAACAATCAAATTTAATTTACCTAATACATACACTACTGATTTAATTGTTTCGAAACATTTTCTTTTAGAGAACTTGTAATTATTAAAAATTAAATAAGCTAATAATTGTTTTAAAAGTTGTTTTTATATAATATTACCGTAAATAAATAAAATTCATACGCACACGTAAATTTCTTTTGTAATGATAATGATATTTACAAAATGCTGTCCCTACCCAATAAAAAAAAATTACGATTTTTAATTACACCTTATATAAAAAATACTATTTTTGGTAGGTGTTTTGTAGTGTAATTTTGGTAGGTATTTATAATGGGAAAGCGCTAACCAAGTGGAAAGCGCTAACGTTTTGTAAATATGTAATTCATCACAAAAGACCACAATTGAATTATTTAGCGATTTTCTCTTTTATTTACATTGAAATAAATCATGTTACTAAAATCTAAATCAGTTCCAGCATTTTTAAAATTTAATGCTATTGTTCGTGAAGAATGTAGACAGTTTATATTATTCCTTCAAATAAATTAAATAAATTGTTGAGATTATCTTAACGTTTCCCGCTATTAAATAATATAAACTAATTCATTTTTTCACCATGCAATAATGCAATAAAAATAGTTTACCTCAGTGTTATATTTATTCAAGAGTAATAAATTTATTCAAGAATATTAAAATAGGTCTGTAATTTATTTCGCCATGATTGCAACATTTCTAATTTGAGTTTCAGGATACATTATTAAAGTTAAAATTTTTATAATGGTCCTAAGCGTTTCTTAATTTCCTTGAAGAAATACCTGCGCCCAATATTTTCTAATAACCATAATTGCTTAGCGTTTTTTCCCTTAAAAGCTTAAATTTTGAACGATATCAAATTATGTTTTTAAGTTAATGATTTAAAAATAACTCGTACATGCAGATAAAAAGCAAATTATTGAGTAAAAAAATCATGAATTAATTGCGGCAATTTTTGTGATAATTACGGTATGTAAAATCCTAGTTAATTCCGGGAATTATTTCTTGAATGAACAAAAGTCCGGAAGGTAGCGCCCCCACACCGGCGGTAAAAATTGAAACTATACAGGCGCTTGCGCCAGCTGTAAAACTTGAACGTTTCTGTATATACCGCAGTAACGCGCTGAAGATCTTTAGTATTACTTCGCTTGTTGTTGAGGTTGGTTCGCATTAGCAGCGCGTACGAACTCCCAAAGTTTCAGTTGAGCGTGATCGTCCGGTGTAAACAGTGACTGTGATATGATCGTTTATTAACACAATTTGGTTGAAACCGTAAAACAGTGAAATGGTCAGGCTAAAATAATAAAAAACGAAGTTTCCAGTTTTTTAAAATGTGGCTGGAACTGGTGTTGAACTTGGTGCTTTTAGTGACTGGTTTCGCAAGTCGATATGACGGTCCCGAGGGCTGCTCCTGGTTACCAGATAACAACGATACGTCTTCGTCAAAGTTCACCGTAACATGTAGAGTTAGGACTTTGGATGGTACCGGCGCGAATATCAGTGCTTTGCCCGCCGAGATCACCTCCAAATTGCGTTTATTATGTAGTGAAGTGTTGTTTTTCGAAAGCGCGCTTCCTACACACGGATTGCAGCGGCTCCACGAACTCGAAGACTTACACATCACCAACTGCAAACTCCTCAACATCGAGGCGAATTCGTTCGAGGGCTTGTACAATCTCAAGAGACTAGCAATTAACACGTTCAATTCGGAATGGAGCTCAAGTAAGACACTTGACATCAACGCTGACAGTTTGAACGGACTCAAAGAACTGCAAATCCTGGATCTGGCCAATAATAATATCCGGGCTGTCGTCGATGGCACTTTCTGTTCGCTTGCCAATCTGCAAACACTCAATCTGACGAGGAATCGAATTAAAAGTCCGGAACGATTTGGGTTTAATTTACCGGAGTGCAGTAACAGTGAATTGCAAAATCTCGATTTGTCTTACAATGAGATGAGAGCGTTGACTGAGAACTCCGGTTTTTCAAGACTTCGCCGACTGCAACAACTCGACTTGAAGAATAACAACATCAGCGAGATTTCCGGTGAGGCCCTGGCAGGATTGGTGTCTCTCAGAATTTTGAATTTGGCAAATAATAAAATTGAGAGTCTTCCCGAAGGGTTGTTTGCTGGGTCACGTGAATTACGTGAGATTCATCTTCAAAATAATTCCCTTTTTTCGTTGGCTAAAGGACTTTTTCATCGTTTAGAACAATTGTTGATTCTCGATTTGTCCGGTAATCAACTTACAAGTAATCATGTTGATGCTGGAACATTCGCCGGTCTCATCCGTTTGATTGTTTTGAATTTGTCGCACAATGCTTTGACTCGCATTGACAGCAAAACTTTCAAAGATTTGTATTTTCTTCAAATATTGGATTTGAGAAATAACTCAATCGGGTTTATCGAAGACAACGCTTTTATTCCTCTCTACAATTTACATACTTTAAATCTGGCTGAAAATCGTCTCAACACCATCGGTCCATTGTTATTCAACGGATTGTTCGTTCTCAGCAAACTCACTCTAAACAATAATTTGGTGGTTAGCATCGATTCAACAGCATTCCGTAATTGTTCGGCTTTGAAAGAACTCGATCTCAGTTCGAACGCACTCCAGGAAGTTCCTGACGCACTCAAAGAACTTTCTTTTTTAAAGACATTGGATTTGGGTGAAAACCAAATTAGCGAATTTCGAAATGGTTCATTTAAAAATTTAAATCAGCTGACTGGGTTGAGACTCATCGATAACAACATTGGAAACTTGACCCGCGGGATGTTGTGGGATTTACCGAGCTTACAAGTGCTTAATCTCGCAAAAAACAAAATCCAAAGTATCGAAAGAGGAACTTTTGATCGAAACACCCAACTTGAAGCTATCCGTCTCGACGAGAATTTCCTAACAGACATTAACGGTGTGTTCGCGACTCTCGCGAGTTTGTTGTGGCTGAACTTATCCGATAATCATCTAGTATGGTTCGATTTCGCTTTTATTCCGAGCAACCTCAAATGGTTGGACATTCATCGCAATTTTATCGAACATCTGGGTAATTACTACAAAATCCAGGATGAAATCCGAGTGAAAACTCTCGATGCTAGTCATAACCGCATTACTGAACTTTCGCCGATGTCTATTCCCAACAGTGTCGAGCTTTTATTCATCAACAATAATTTCATTAAAGTTGTGCATCCCAATACGTTCCTGGATAAAACTAGTCTGGCCCGAGTGGACATGTATGCCAATGATTTAGTCAATCTGGACATGAACGCGTTGAGGCTATCGCCGGTGCCGAAGAACCGGTCTTTGCCCGAAATCTACCTGGGTGGCAACCCCTTTCACTGCGATTGCACTATGGAGTGGCTGCACCCGGTCAACAATATGTCCGCATCCAGACAATACCCCCGTGTTATGGACCTAGATAATGTTTTATGCAAAATGACACATTCGCGGGGAATGGCACATATGCCCTTGACTCGAGCCAAAACCAGCGATTTTCTATGCACCTACGAAACACATTGTTTTGCCCTTTGTCATTGCTGTGATTTCGACGCCTGCGATTGCGAAATGACATGTCCTAATAATTGTTCTTGTTACCACGACCAGACTTGGAACACTAATGTTGTTGATTGTTCCGGTCAAAATGCAGTTGAGATTCCTCATAGAATTCCGATGGATGCGACTGAAGTGTATTTAGATGGCAATGATTTTAGGGAATTGCAAAACCATGTTTTTATCGGTCGAAAAAATATGCGAGTGTTGTTTGTTAACAATAGTGGAATTGAGACGATTCAGAATAGTACTTTTAATGGTTTGCACACCTTACAGACGTTACATCTTGAGAACAACAAAATTTATGTGTTGGAAGGTTACGAATTCGAGCATTTGTCGAATTTGAAAGAACTCTATCTGCAAAATAATGTGATTTCGAGCATCGGAAATAAAACTCTGGAGCCGTTAAAGAGTTTGGAGATTTTGCGATTGGACGGTAATAAATTAGTGATGTTTCCGGTGTGGCAATTGTCGTCGAACTCCCACTTGACCGAGATAAGTTTAGCCAATAATCGCTGGTCGTGCCGCTGCAAATTCCTGCAGGAGTTCACTGCTTGGGTTGGTGATAACGCTCCGAAAGTCGTCGATAGTGCCGCGATTCAATGTTATAATAGCGAAGTAACGCCGCCTCAGCGTCGTGACCTTGACTTCAACAGCACCGCGTGCAGTGACTTTTACGCCGGAAGTTCCGTTATAGACTCGATGTTAGTTTCGGACTATTGGAAAATGGTCGTAGTGACTTTATGCATTGTGATTTTGTTACTCTTGGGCGTCGTTCTCTGGTTCGTGTTTCGTGATCCCGTTCGGGTCTGGCTTTATTCACGTTACGGAATAAGACTTTGCAGTTTTCGGGCAGCCGCCGCCAAACAGTACGAAGACAGAGATAAATTATACGACGCCTTCGTCTGCTACAGTCCCAAAGACGAAGAGTGGGTTGTCCAGGCCTTGGCCGCCGAGTTAGAGTCAAACTTCCAGCTTTGTCTTCACTACCGAGACTTACCACACGCCGCCTACCTGCAGCATGCTGCCCCTGCAGTCCTCGAGGCTGCGGAAGCTAGTCGAAGAGTCTTAATCATCCTCACGCGTAATTTCCTTCAAACGGAATGGTCCCGTTTTGAGCTGCGTCAAGCCTTACACGAAGCTCTGAAAGGGCGCGTCTTCAAGTTGGTTATCTTAGATGAAGGTCCCATCCCTGAGGCTGAACTCGATCCCGAGCTCAGACCTTACTTAAAGACTGGAAATAGAGTACGATGGGGGGAGAAACGATTTTGGGAGAAGCTGAGATACGCGATGCCTTCAGGTGAACCGAGAGGGAAGATTAACGCCAATTACCGAAGAAACATCAATAATTACACAATTGATTCGAGGGTCGTTGCGAATGGAACACACAGCCATACGTATCCGGAAAAGATCAAGACTCAGGGGCCGCCTTCGCCTGGCATGCAGATGTTTCCTCCACCGGCGTACTCAGCCGGGGCGCCACATGAAACTGACGATGCGAATTACTCCTCGGCGACGACGGCCACGCCTTCCCCCAGACCTATGAGACGGGCACAGGAACCGAGGCCCATCTCCGATCACATTTACTCCAGCATCGATTCCGATTACAGCACCTTGGAACGTGGGGGGTCCGGCAGGAGAGGGCCTCCATGGAGACCCCACGTTATGATGCAGACTGCGGGCGTCAACAACGGCGGCCAGGCCTATCTTGTGTGATAACTTAACTGACTGACTAGGTATACATAAGGACTCGTACTGAACAATATTTAAAATCATAATACAGAAACTTTGAGTCGAAAGCGTGTAATTTCATTGTTTGTATTATTTTTGTACATTACCTGTATATAGATAAAATATTTATTTGTTTATTTTTCTTGTATCATTTTGTGTATATTTTTTACGACTTGCAAAACGAATTATTATAATAAATACGATGTGAAATTTACCGGCTGTGTTTGAATGGAACTGCAGTGCAGTGTTCTCGCCTCCCCTGATTTTCAGCAAACCAATGAATAGGTGAGTGCTTATATATTATGTTGTTGTCGAGTCCGAGTGTTATTGATCACCTGTTTAACAAACACTCATGTGTGCCACCAAAAGCACATCTCAAACCGTATTTCTCTTCATTCTGACTTTTTACGATAAAAAATTAGAAGACATAATTTCTCATTAGCTATGCAACAAGTAGATATAATTTTCTACTTAATCAAGCTTATTTGTGACATCCTATTATCCCTAAATACTTTATGATTTACTGCTAATACTTATTAATAATTTTTCACTCATTTTTAATCGCCTGAATTAATAACCTTACAAAGTTAACAAATGCTCGAAACGGTTTCTTGGATTAAATTTGTCACAGTAATTTTTGTTCAACAAAACTTGAAAAATACTTGCTTATAGATAAATCATTTGATAAAATTCGACCGTTATTTGTCAGTAATTTTTTTTTTTTTTAATTAATTATCTTTAATTTAGTACAGACATTTAAGGAAACGTGTAAATTTTAATGTACTCGTAATACCTAAATTATTTATTGAGTTCTAAGTAGTAATAATTTAATATCTGATAAATTCGTAAACTTTTAAACTATTTTATAAAACGTTTTATATAAAGTTTTGGGGATTTTTTTAGAAGTTAATATTTTTTTCAAAATTTTTAAACATAATATTACAACAGTTAACAATACATAATAATTAGTATTCAAATGATTTTTTAACGTAAAAATTATCGCTTTAAACTACTTTAATAATTTAATTCACAATGCCAATGATGATATAATGTTTTGGCCTGATTTGGCTTCATACCATTATCCTAGAGTAACTAGAGATTGGTTTAACAAACAAACGGTGAATTTTCGCGATGTTACCGATTATTTAATTCAGTTACATTTTATATTTTTGCGAGAATTTCTACACGAGCAAAAGTAAAAATCTCAGATATTTAAACGGTCGTACTAATTGAAAAAGTATTAACAAATTTATTAACAGTTACACAGTTAATTTTTACAAACTCTGAAATTTATAACTATTTCAAGGTGGTAAGAATTTATTCCTATTAATCTTTTTTACCTTGTAACATCGTGAAAATTTACTAAATAGACAATCCTCCCAATAGTCCTAATTTACATAAATACTCTTTGCTTGGCCAGTAGTGTAGTTTTGGTCAATATTGACTAGAAAAGTGTAGAACAAGTGTAGGGATGGGAAGCCGAAAATTAAAAATATTAAAAATTAACATCACATTTTTTTAAAAACTTATAGAGAAATCGATCCTGCTCTTAAATTGGATTGAAGACAATGGCTCACTATGGATAATTTGATTGTTAATTATTTCTTATTACATTTCTTGTCAATTGTAATATAAGAGTTTTGAAAAAGTTATTATCTAAAAAAAATTCAAAACTATAGGATCATATATTAGAATTTTAATTTCAAAAATAATTTTAAAGTAAAAGTGTCACCGTGAACAGGTGTCTTTATAAAAACGTTTTATTTACGAGTATTTTTAGTAAACAGAAAATTTATCTTTTTATAGTGATAGGGAGTTCCTACCTAGTCGGTAGGTGGTTATACGATGACATTTTGATAAAATGTACACCTGCATCTGATAAAATAAACATTTTAAGCGTATGGGGTGAGAACACATGGTAATCGAGTGTAGGTGTAGCGAAGGACATTTTTTGCAGGAAAAAAATCTATTGATTTTTACCCTCATCTGTATATTCCGGCTGGTAACAAATGTAATCTTTCACTGTTTCCGAGATATGGGGAAGGAAATATAAAAAAAGTCTATTCTGATTAGAAAAACTGATAAAATATATATCAGACGTCAGAATATATTTTTGTATTTTAAAAATATATTTTCAGCAAATATGGAATAAACTAGAATTAGGTGACAAGTCATCTTGACAGTTTATAATAATTCGACTAATTTGCTGTGAAATGGATAGATTATTTAAGAAAGTGTTAATTGAATATTTCAGTTGTATTTTATTCATGATGACTTGTAGAAATAGAGTACCGAATATTCCGAGTTCATTTTAATACCGTAAATTTTAATTTGACAAAGCGTTGGGGTTGAGGACCATTCACATCCACTAATTACCATTCAATTGACATACAAAACTGTCGAAGTTGCTCGTGTCTATTGTATACAAAACAAAATAAAGTCGGTAATTACGGTTGACACAAAAGGCACGACAATATTGTTAATCGAAGGATTCCCAAGACGGCAACCTTCGGATCGGTCAGTTCGTAGCAATGACGTTGTAGATCGTGTCCAAGTCATCCCCTATCTGGACAACATCAGCATCATTAGACACCATGACGAGAGCATGCTTTGTCCAGGGCCACTTAGCTCATGTAAACCAGAGGACAATGGGCACGTCGGTCAGATATTCGGCTTTGTTTTCCACTAATAAACCCTACATGGCATGGGAATTTCAAACGGGTTATTCGATTAGAAAATAATTTCATTTTCTAAGTTCATGTAGGAAATTTTTAATTATGTTTGTAGGCAATTAAATTAATTTAAAAATTACAGAAAAACTTAAGTTTACCTAACAAAATTTATTTAAGCAAAACATCGTTAATTATGCTTGTTATTTAGAAAAACACTGCAGGCCAAATTCTGTTGTTAGAAAACAACCGTTTCATAAATTTATATTTCAGGTAATAATTAATTATAAACACCTAGTTAGTACAACAAACATCTTTAAGCGACAATATTTAATTTAGAAACTTATTTATCAAAGATTCAAGACGATATGAGAAATTATTATTAATTTTAAAAGTTATACATTTCTTATTCAATGCATGCACTTTTAATAATTTAAATTTAAATTATGAGGGCGTTTTTCTTGGATGAGGTGTGTGGTAAGGAGTGCAATTTATTATTGATATAACGTTGTTGAAAAATGCACCCTCTTTTCTGGCACTTAATTCGGAATCTTTACAAGCCTCGCTTTATGATATCACTTTTATACGTAAGCATCCGCAGAGAAATTACTATCTCAGGTTGTGTTTCCTGACGTGTGTGCGTACCTTAATAAAACACGGAATGCCACACTGCGGGTATCTTGAAATGAAAAAAGCAAAGCATTGGGATTCTTTACGAACCTGCCCTATTCAGTCGTATTTACTGTGTGTAAACAAGTCGAAAAATCTTTCTCTGGAGACGACTTTTCGAAGCAATTAACAACTCAATTAAATACGTTACCGCTCGCCATTAATAACCCTTTACCACCAGTAGTTTGGAACTCCACGTGAAACTTTTAATATCACCAATTTGTTTTGGGAATTTAGAATTCTTGCACTTGTTTCGTTTCGATTGTCATTACTGTTATCAAAAAAATATTACGAAAGAAAAATGCCAAGTCAGAAAATGATATATTTATTTATATCTGTTTCATTTTACAAATTCAATTGCTATTGTTTATGTAATCGTCATATTGCTTAAACATCTTCTCAATATTAAGAATTCAAATAAATATACCTGATTTGTGTCTCATTTTTTTTTAATTTTTAGACAAATTAACAATTAAGTTTTTACTAAATAATGTATATTGGTCTTCATTTATGACTTATTTTCTCTATATCCATTGTAGCTTCAAACAGATTGGTCTTCAGAAATTTTTAGTTTTTGAATACATATGTTTTTTCATAATTGTAAGTAATTCTTTTATCTATAATTGGTTTTCGAATAAAATATCTCTGATTCTATTGATGATGATGTTATACGAAAATCTGTCTCTTAGATTTTCTATTAGCTTTCAATTAAGAAAAAACTAAAATTGAAACCGATTTGAATTTGTTTTCTAATAATCTAATATCAACCCGCATTCGTTATTTATATGAGATCTGATAGTTTAACGTTTAATTTAACACTTTTCAATTTTTGATGTTGACATAAACATCTATTACATGTTTTTCATTTGATTTAGTTGAAAATAGACGAAAAACAGTTTAACATACCGAGTACACACCAAAATCGATGTTTTGAACAGGTTTGAAATTCTTTCTTTGCCAAACGGTTCAAAACTGGTATGTAATGTTTGATTTCTGTATTAAATACGTAAATATAAATCTAAAATTTTATGTTGCAAGATTTGGGAAACATTTTTTTGAAAGATAGTTTTATTATAGGTTAGATATAAATTATTAGTATAAACTCTTTTTTCTCAGATGTATTTATTTATTTATCGACTAGTTGCAGACGTTACCTTTTTTCAAGACCTTATAAAATAGACAATCGCACATACGTTAAAATTCTTGCAAAGAAGAATATATTTTAAATTTAATATTTATTTAAATTGAAATTTAAGAAAGAAGAGTATCCCAGTAATATAAGCCTAACCTAAAATTTTGTATGTATATACTTTTAATACGGGAAACATCCACTCTAGTGGTCCCAGACATTTTATATGCAATTCGTAACACTCTGGAGGAGTAACAAAATGGAGTTACCTAGAATTTGTGAGCTAGGTTATGTATTAAAATCAACTCTAACTTCTGGTGTACCTTACACTAAACTAAAAGCATCAGTAGAAACAACCTCACAGTGATCAAAATTCCTAAAGTTGGGACACGACAACAACGGAATCAACTAAAATCAACAAAGCCGCTTTGTGGTTATGTCCATTTTATGTCATGTTGTCGCTGATGGCAGTCACGTGATGCTCACAAATAACCAACTTCACTTTGTTTTCCAGAGTGTTGCGGATTGCAGATAAAATCCCCGGGCCCTATAGTATTGTTGCTGAATATTTTTACTGGAGCGGACATTACTTTTTTTGGTACTGTACAGGGTTGTTTATTTGAAATGAGTCGGCAGGGTTCTCAGATCAAAGAAAAAACAATTAGTAGATTTTTATGCTACTTTTGAGGTACAGCAAGCACCTCGATGATACTGACAAATTCAATTAGTAAAAATTGGTACTAACACATTTTTTTTTATAAATGCAAATCATACTTAGTTGTGATTTTTAAAAAATTGTTATTTCTTTACAAATATAAATCTTCTTTACTAAGTAAGCTCTGTAAATAAAGCAAAAAACTACATTTTTAACAACTATGAAACAATATTAACAGGACAATCAAGATCAAAAAATTACAATAAAATAAAAAAATATTTTAATTATATAATAAAACAAAAAATTTATTTTAATTAAATAATTAAATTATTTTGTTTAATGTCTTGCCTTTGAAGTTTTTGTAAACTAACAGAAGTAGTAAACAATAATTTCTATTGATTACCATAGAAATGAATTCGTTTACCATCACTAGGGTCATAAAAATATATGAGAACGTCTTCTAATAGGTAGATTTCATTTCAAGGAAAACAAAATTATTATTTTTGTTTATTGTCACATTAAATATATACACTTAGTTACACAAGTGATATTGAAAGTAGATATTAGATATTAGAGTCTTAAATGAGACTTTTCCAAAATTACTTTATTTTGTATTTAACAATGTAATTATGTGGTATATTAAAAAAATTTGACAAGCAATAAATAGACAGAAAAGAACCATAAAGATGGTTCTTGGAATCATGAGTTTTTAGATAATCATGATGGGCCCAGTTTTTCATACTGGCTCAATTTTTTGCGAAGTTACAAGCATTTAAAAAAAATACGCCATTTTATCAAAAATTTATCTTTCATAAATGATTTGAGGTTAAGATCTGAAAATTTGCATGAAAGCTACTTTTAATGGGTACTAAAAATTTGAAAATTTCAAAAATATCGCAGATAGGGCATGGAATGCCAATAGGTGTATTTAAAGACAAAAAATTCAGAAATTGACTTTTGTAGGGTTAGACTAGACTTCTTTTCACCCTAGACTAGCCTTAATGTCACTTCACACTGGATACAAAAGAAACCCATTTTATGTTTTTGTTTACATAACTTACTTTTTTTTAAATTTGCCTGACATTTAATTATTTCTCATAAAAACTTTGATCGTCTTTTATGCTAATTATGATAGGCCAAACATGCGGCCAGATTGTAAACGATTTTTTCTTTTGCTAAAACATCACTCAACATAATTGTAATATAGGCGAGAGAGGTCTGACGTGAAAGGAAGGTATCAACTTCGTGCATATTTATTGGTCCTATATTCTCCTATTCGTGGAGTTTTTGTGAGAGGGAAGTGGGATGTTTGGACCACAAAAATTGGGCCATATTTTCTTTATGTAGTAAAGTATATATTTTTGTAAAGAAAAAATAAGATTTTCTTTAGGTCATAGCCCAATAAGATTTTTATTGAAAAAAACGAAGGTTTTGTCTGTATCTCAAAAACTAAAATAGATACAAAATATGAATTGACATCTCTGGCGAATGACAGGTGACTGTTGTCGCCGACAAGTCTAGTATTTGCTGTCAAAAAATCGTAAAGTGTTAAAATCTTCAGTTTCTAGACTAGCGTTATCGGCAGACATTTTACTCGAAAAAAAAAAGAGAAAGAAACTACCGTCATTGCATATAAATAGCACTCTTGTTAAAAACGCCTTAGTAAACAGAGAAGCTAAAAAAATTTTAAAAGATAAGAAAGGAGAAAAGTGGAAGAGAAGGTAAGAAAGTCTAATGAAGAGAAAAGAAAAGCAACAAAAAAAGAAAGGGATCTAAAAAGGACAAAAAACAAAAATAGGTTAAGTAATTAAAGAACTTCATAATAGTTTTACTTTTGTTTAATTTAATTTATTCTTGAGACTTATTTTTTGTTTTTTAAAGAAATTAGTTGAATTAGAAGGTGAGTATGTATTTCGCTTATACAAAAAATAAGCAAGACTTTGATAAATCTTGATTTTTGATGTTTATAATAAAGGTCAAAAAATTGTTACTATTACAAATTCACATTTTTGGAGGCAAAATACTAAAACGGTTATTTTGTTGTCAAGGGGTGTGTTTCTTTATCAATACATCATTACTATGTAAAATTTGTAATTACTATTTGCTAAATTTGTAATAAGTTATATAATCATTATAATCAATTTTGATCAAAAAGCGATGTTGAATTATTGAGAAAAAGATGATTTAGAATGTTTTTACCTATACCACATAAACTTTAACTATTAAAATATAGAGATGATTCAACTTTGATTAGTCTCAAATTGAAGTCAAGGATTGAAGATATTTAGCACATTTATACAAATTTTATATATACAAGTTTATCGAACGCCTTTTGATAAACAGAAGAGAGATGGGTTGCTAATTTGCTAATCCTTTCTAATAATAGCTGAATTGGTTTCTGGTCAGGGTCGAGTTGGTTCTCCTCGACCAGACAGCACATTTAAACAGATTAAAATACTAAGATGTAGGGGTGGCAACTGTCTTCTTGCTTTTTACCCTGAACTTATGAATTTGGCACTTGATGTTAAATGGAAGTGGAATGGTGGAATGGAATTTTGATAGGTTAAAATTAAGTGAATGGAATTTGCTCTCCATATTAAGAAAAAGTAATCGAACCGAACGTTGTTCCCAGTATTATTTTGGTTTATACTTAAAAAAGAGCCTGAAAGTAAGATTTTTTATTTTTCAATTCTTTAAAAATAACAATATGCAAAAATACGATCTAACAAATAATGCTGAGGGTTTCCTGATATACCGTAAAATCTTACAAGATGTGATTTGCTAGAAACACTTACTACTTTTGCTACTTTTTTATCGAATGGATTTCAAATAGTCATTTAAATGTACATTATTACCTGTTTAGATCACAAATAAAAAAATTATGCCTTGATGCCTGGATCTTAATATCTTAAATCTACCTGCTCATCTGAAGACCAACTTGACCGTAACGCGGGAACACATTTGAATCTATTAGTTTTTGACCATTCTTCTTATAAAGATTAACGGGAACCAATTCGCCCCCGACTGATGAAAAAATGACGTTTCTTTCACAGGCTATCATCAACTTAACTTTGACCAAATGCACACGACATTATCGCTATCCCCTTAAGTATTTCAATTTCTTATTATGTCCCGGTTTATCGTTCTGTTTCGGGTTCTCCTAGTATTTTGTCTTCGTCATCTTATTTGTCATCAAAAAAATTAAGACAAAAAGATATACAGGGTGTCTCACGAACGAGTGCCTATAATTTATTAGATAAAAAAAATAAAGTGTATTTTTGGGTCGATTATGGGGGCTAATAATTCTGCAGATAAATAAGGAGCAAAATTTTAACCTAAAAAACAGCAGCACAAATGACGTTAATCTGCAAAAAAAAATTCTCGCATACTTTTTAATTATCTGAATTATAAATAAATTGGCAAATACATATAAATTAACCTATTATGAATTAGCATAATTCAATTTGTTATTGCTAACAATTCTCGCCTTTGTTATATAGGTATATGGAGGGGTTAAATTTAATTTAAAAAAATGCGGACGCGGCTATAAAAACGTACAAAATGGTTAATGCCGTCCTGGGCAATTTTCTGTTAATTGGTGCCGAAACTCGATGGAAAATTGCTCGTAAAAATTGTCATGTTACGCAACTCGGAAATTGCACATTACATGGCTTTACTTCATAATGAAATTATTGTTATTGTCAGGAGTCAAGATTGAGTTTTAATAAAGTGTGAGATTACGTCACTCTTACGAAAAAAAATATAAGCCACGCATTTGGGGTGATAGTCATCAACACACAGATAAAGCTTTTATTTTTGGAAAGTTTGCGTGATGGTAGTATTAGGCAGGTGGCGGTTTGCTATTGTTCTTATTTAAGAAATTGAAATTTTAAAGCCGGTCCTGGCGGCGGATGTGTGCAATTAGGTGCTTCTTGAGGTGCTTCACTGTCTAGTACTTTAGAAAAACACAGTCTTTCATCAAAATGAATTTAATTAGTCGCTGCAATGTCTACGGCGAATTCTAATATTAATCCCACACGTTGTCTCAGAACAATGGACAATAAAATGTTATGATATCAATGGACAGAAGAGCGCTAGCTCTAAAAAGGACCGAGATCGAATTCTCCTCCGCAGGAGCCGTCGAGAATTTATAATGAAGAGCGCTCTTGGACTGACGACCGAGAATTAGTGGGCACTCATTACGGAAATAAAAAAGCCATCGGCACAAACCAGTTTGTGTTTGTGTCGTTATTACTGGAATTATTCTCGAGAAGAACGCATTTTTTGATTCTACCTTAATGGCTTCTCCGGGATATATGCTAATTCTCGATTAGAAAAGATTCGAAATATTTGCTTCATTTTAATGAAACGACACCAGTCTGATACGTCTTAATTAACCACTTCAAATACTTCGACAAAATTTAAACGACACATAGGTTTTCATAAACATCATTATCATGCAAACATAATGAATTATTCCGCTTCTAAATTAAAGCGTATTTGCTCGATCTCGATTTATTTGCTGTTTTGGGGAACGATTTAAACTCAAACACGAAATGTCCAATTAAGTGCACCACCAGTGCCACTATGGGATACCATTAAAGAAATTAATTTTGTTCAAAATGCTCATAACAAAGGGTTATATTGTTTACTCATGCCATCAAACATCAATATGATACATTTTTTTCAGGTGAGTTGAAACGAAATACAATTTGTTTTATTAATTATACTCAATTGTTGTTTTTAAATTCAATTAGAAAACATATCTAGATAATTAGAAAGTAATTGAAGATTAGGAAGACTCAATAAAATTCATTAAACTACCTCAATTCGTTTCCCTAGATGATGGTTTAGAATTATTTACTACTTTGTCTTTGAAATGTCATTATACTAAAATGCGCGTAATGTATTGTCAAAGCCTATGATTAGAACTTAATTGAAATGAAATACATTCATACTTAAATTGAATCATTTGACATGTAATTAAAATGAATCCTTCATAAACACGAAGTTCCTGCAATTGCTGAACTTCAGTCATTTAGTGAATTAAAATTTATGCTTTTAGGAATTTGTCTTATAAATAATGTTGTTGGATTAGTGGAGCGAAGGCCGCTCAATGAAATCAATATGAATTGATTGTTTGATAATAGGTCTTGAAGCTTGTAATTGAAATTATCTTATTAAAAATTAATTTTTAAAACATTGGTTTTTTTGTTCAACTGAAGAAAAACACGGGTATTTGAAAGATAATGAATTCAGGTTTTACGTTCTTGTTATAAAATAAGAAGATATAACTTTTTGCGGTCGTCAACTAGGACGGCAAATAATTACGAATAATAAACTCTTTAGGTATGTCCTTGTTCAGTTAAACGACCTCATGATGGGTTAGTTGCATGGTAGGAAAGACGACATCCGAGCGAGTTACATTTGAGTCATAACTCCAGTTTTGCAGGAAGTTAGAAGAGAGCAATAAAACATCCATTTCGAATTTATCACTCAAGCACAGAACACTGATTGTGAGCGAAATAGAAAAGTACCAAATCAAGATGGAGGGATCTGGCGATCTTCTTGTTGTTGTTGATCTAGTTCTGTAGGCACGAGCAGCGACCTCCTTCACGCGATGTTCTACGTGGGTTGGTCATTAGACTAGAGCTGCAGTTTTATAAAATATGATTTACCGGTCGGATAGGTGAACTAGTCCGCCGCCTCGGGTTGACTTCTAATAGTCGGCGTCATGGGAGGGCCTTAACAATGACCGACGAAGACGCTGACGGCCGCCCCCGGTACATGTCGTCTTTCCAGCAATGAGACAAATTGTAGGCCGACACTTTACTACCATTCAAATAAACGACGTAACGAATCGAAATGGATTAAATTAAAGAGGATGCGATGGTGACGTGGGCAGTGCAAAGGGACAGAACAAGATTTCAACTCTTGCATACTGAATAAAGCTACCACAATAATCTGACCGTGACCCCAAGTCGGCTCTTTACTTTCAAATGACACAAAATTTCAAAATGGATATACATGTCTCGTTAAATTATGCACTTTCGGGTTGAAATTATGCAAATCTACATGTTAGTAACTAAAAAGCAATAAATCACCAATGTGTTGCATATGTGTATGGTGGATGTTAATAGTTTGCTATAAAACTGTACTCACTGTGAAACTTTACCAGTAACAAAATAATTAAATACCCAAACACTAAACTAAAATGTACTCAGTTAATATTATATTCTCACAATAGTCGACTCAGCGGCTTGTAATGTTTTAAAACGCAACACTACAAGAATAGAGACCTGTAAAATGTAAATTACAAACACTTGAACATGTAATAAAGGAATTGTTGTCTATTAAACGTTTTTCTCACGCTGCACTAATCTAAACTCTTATAAAAATTAAAATACTGGTTAAAAATACCGTTTTATTTAACCTCGACAAAAAATGTAAACAAACGCTTACATGTTTTTATAGAGTTTGCAGTTTTTATAAAGGTTGTTTTACGAAGTTCAAACGCAAAGTTTATTTTTGAAATTTCAATTCCATAAAATATTAATTTGGGGATTTTTATTATGGACTTGGTCAACATGTGAGTTGGAACTTCAAAGGTAACATAATCTAATTATTTCTTATGCAGCAAATCCACAGTTTTTTATTTGAAGTTTTATTTGTTTAATTATTATTACAAGAATTTATTCATTTAGTGCAGCATTTCTTGAACTCATTTTTCCAGTTATTGATTTTTCGCGTAACTATCATAATCATATAAAATCAAATCAAAATCAAAACACTGAAAATATTTACGCATTTCAAATATAAAAAATAAATAAATAAATAAAACAATACATCAATTACATTTTTTTGGTATATTCTACAGTTTATAATTAATTGGGAAAATGCTGTTTGGATGATACTCCCATCCGTAAATAACAATGGTAATTTTACCATTTTAGGTTACTAGCACTAACCGCACTAAGTTTTCAGTGATACAATATGTTTTTTTTTATATTTACGTTTACAATTGATTACAAAAACAAAATCTATACAAAATTTTTGCTAAATAAAATACTACTTTTTTACTAATGGGATGGATGTTAAACTATTTGTAAACCGTAGTAGTGTCATTAACTCTTAGAGACTAGACCATACAAA
This sequence comes from Tribolium confusum, assembly GCA_029207805.1. Lineage (NCBI taxonomy): Eukaryota > Metazoa > Arthropoda > Insecta > Coleoptera > Tenebrionidae > Tribolium > Tribolium confusum. Next base: position 37,083,454 of record JALGAY010000001.1, on the reverse strand, counting down.
TGACATCAAATCACCAAAATAGCGAATTTCTAGATTGAAATTTGATGGAAATATTTTCATTGTTTTTATGCTGAAAATTTGCTCAAATTATTGACCATCAAGTAATCTGTAATTAACATTTGAAAGAAAAATGCTCAACATTTTAAATTACGGGAATAAGAATTTTGTCCAGGAACATTTTATGAGATACTGCCATCTCAGGAACATAAAAAAATAACTGCATTTTATTAATACGAAAAATGATTTATTTTTTATATACTCAGTAACATTAGAAGTGTTATACCTAGGAGAAATAATTTTTTAGTCGTGATTTTTTGGCAATGTGTTAGACTTACATCAAGGATGAAACGATGGGACAATTTATTATTTTCGGTTATTAATTGGTTTTTGTGGTGTTTTCGAAGTGACAAAATATATGCAATCCAAATACATAAATTTGAATATTATTTTTTTATTTAGTATAGAGACGGCCATTGGAAAGCTATAGACGCAACATTTTCTCAAAATTTTAAAATATGGATTATTCAAAGTTTAAACTAATTTTGTATACAAGTCCCTACGAATGGAATTACGTCCATCATTCATAATCTCAAATTGCTATACAGGGTGAGTACAAAATGGCAGAAAAGCTCTACAGTACGTTGTACGGGATTGTTAATAAAGCCTCGATAAGATAGTGAAAAAATTTCTACTCGTCCATATTTCTATGGGATGAGGTAAAGTTGAGGACTCAAGTTCTTTGTTTAATCGAAATTTTTAAATTTTTAAGTATTTTGTAATCTATCGTACCTTATTCTATATGATGTAGCAAAATTATTTGCAAAAATTGCTTACTAACTGTCAAATTTAACTTCTAAAAGAGTTCAATTGTTTTTAAATTTGCAAAGATGGACGATCCTAAAATCTTAGAAGACGATCCTTAAAGGTTTTGCAATCCACAGTTTAAGAAATGCTAATTTATAATTTGTCTATACATGCTTCAATTTTGTGGTGCAATAAAGACAACTTTTTGTGTTTTTAGCGCAGCACGTTCTGGTACCATCGACGGTCCAACTGGTCGGTTCGCTGACAATAGCGCACACTTCTCTTAATAACCGTCTCTCATAAATTAGTTTTCAATTCAGAACTATAAAATTCAAGCATTTCCACACAAATTATAAGTCAAGGAGTAATTGACGTTAGGACATTATATTCGTAGGTACTGGTTGATCTGCTTAAATTTTATCTATCACAGTCTACTAGAACAATGGTCTTTTTTTTACCAGAGAGAGACTAGTAAACAGTTGAAATTTTAAATAATTATTTATAATTTGTTAATTTTTGAAAATGACTGTTTTTAGATTTTCTAAATAACTAAATAAATGAAAAAGTAGTTACATATTATGAAACTAACCTATTCTAGTTGATGTTAACTTGTACAAGCACAGCTTTACTAAAAGCTTGATGTTGCCTAATGAAAGTTGTTTTTCTGTTTTGCTGCAGGTAACCAGGCATGAATGTTAAGCATTGTGTATCTACATTATGTAAAAAAGGGCCAGTTTCATTACTTTCATTTTTAAAGTCGGTTAAATTTTCGTTATTATAAGCGCGCTTGGTGAACTTCTTAGTATTACAGGTTTGCGGTTTGAAATTAAGTTCAACACAAATTAAGTTGGTTAACCAAACACAAACTTTATTAAAATTACACAAGAAATACAGCAAGGAGTGGATCTATTTGTGTAAGTAGTGACTGGAATATTGCCCAGACCTAGTCTAATTTGTAAAATCTGGTATTTATGGACATTTCGGTGTTGATTGTAAAATTTTATTAAATTCGGTAGGAGATTTTGAAACCCGTTTTATATTGGATTCGAACAAAGGCCCTTAGCCAAGTGACTTATTTATAGGGCCATGACCATAAATTAGGTGTTAGAAAAGTGACCCCAACTTTGCGGCGTCGTTTATAAAAATGATGCGGGAAACTCCAACACCACCCAAATTGGTTTACACACCTAATTATGTCGTATAAATTTATTGCTACTGCTTTCTCAAGCCGCCAACAGATGTTCAAGAAGTTGACACGACTTGTACTCTCCACTTTCACATATCTTTTAATTACGGTCAAAAATAATTAACATTTCGACCGTTTCCGTACATAATAATTAACGAAGACGATAATTAGAACGACGATTGTAAAACTTCAACCCTCGTGAACCCCAGCTTTACGAGTTTAGTTTTAAACAAGATGTATCTTTCGAGGGAGAGGGGGATAATAAAATGCGGCCGAGTCTCGTATCTGTGGTCAAGTGGTTGACCAGAAGGACAAAAGTGGTACGGTTTATAACCCCCGACGCAACGGCAAATTCATATCGGGCCTTGTATTTGTATGTATCGTATAATTTTACAGGAGATGAGGTAAAAACATAAAACGAATCTCTGCAACCAAAACGAGGGTCTCTGGACTAACCACCATAAAACTTTTACGTTTTATTGGACCATATAAATAAATATTCGGGGGCTGGCATTGTGCTACCGAAATCATTGTGGGCCCTACCTGACAAAATTCTACCGAAAATTTCTTATTTATTAAACTTTGGTTGGGATAAAGGATTTTACACGAATTCTGAAATAACTCGAAAGCTCCCAATTTGTCAAAGACTTGAAATATGTTCTGTTTATTCTAGAGCCTTAATGTCAATCTTCTTTAACGGGAAAACGGAATTCTTGCTGGGAATGTTATTTTTAAAAGAGCAATTTCCTACGTACCACGCGATGTATAAATAGGTATACACGTGGCTATTGTTTCCAATTACCCAACTCCAAAATTTTATACACATGGTTTAGAAATCTCTATTATCATTTCATAAACCATAATTTTTGTGTGGGCGATAGAACTTTAAAATATAAAAAACGAATCCAAGTAGGTTTATAAAACAATTGCGTGGAGAGTTTTTTATGTTACTTTAACGTCTCTTGTTTATAAAGACTCAGTCAGGACTCGCGTTTCCTTTCTTTGTATGTATACTTCTGCGTCAGAGATATTTTCTTATTAATATAATAATAATAATTTTTTTTTATCAAAATATTACAATTAATAAAAATACATAATAATAAAAAAAGTAGTTTATTGGTGAATCTAGAGAAACGCGTTTATTTTCCCTAATCAGAATAAGAGGAATTCCACGCGCCGTCTTTTAAAAATAGAAATAAAAAAATCTTCATATGAATAAAAAAAATAATAACTGAAAGAAAAAAACAATTTGTAACAAAGAGATTTTTTTCGTTAAAACAAACTTTGACTTAAAAATGATCTTTTAGTATAAGATCAGAAACTGGTGGTGTTGGATGTCAACATCGATGGCTTCTTAAATTAAAGACAGTGAGCTAAAACAATTACAAAAATATGTTATTACCGATGCAATGTTTTGAAATGTATGTGTATTACGATTTAACACTCTCATGTCCGTTTGCACCAAGCACGGTTAAAATTAAAACCATGATTAAAGCGGTAACAGTGTTGCACCGTCACTTTAACCAGGGTTAAAGCGTGATTAACTTAATCGGTAGAATATTGGCCGGTTAAGATTTTAATCGGCGTTTAAATCAAAACCAACGCTCACTTCAACATTAAAATGACATTAGTTTAATTCAGTGACAGTGTTTGTCTCGTGTCTGTTTGCTAACTTATTCTTCAGAATATTAGCTATTTTTCTTCTCTGCGGTATGGATGCCATTAAGCATAAAAGAATTCGATCAACAAATTTTTCGATGGAAGAAAAGCGATTATGTTTGGAATTGGCTAGCAAGTACAAACATATAATCGAAAATAAGAAAATTGATGGAACCACAAAAACGGCCAAAGATCAAGCATGGTCAAAAATTGCACAGGAATTTAACGCCATTTCACTTGCAATGACGAACCGTTCCAGCGACAATTTAAAAAACTTTTTTGATAATCAAAAACGAGCTGCACGAAAACATGTCGCGGAAGAAGTAGTGCAGCAAAAAAAAAATTGGTGGTGGGACCACTTCTGTTGAGACTGTTGCTAAATGCATTCCCATGTAGTAAGCAATTTGGTCTAAATGTCCACCAGTAGAATATAATCGGAAATAGGTTAACAACTGGTTTATTGGAGAGACACAATTTTTTCTGTTGAAAAATATGTATTAATATAGAAGTTGATAATCAATAAACTAGTTAACTTACACGTTGGTAGCATATTCTAGTTGTGGTTCGATCATAACTAATATTTACAAAACGCATTCCTTCGTTAACCGAAATTTTTTTCGAAAAGTGGTAGCATCTAAAGATTCAAAAAAATTTTGGCGTTCATAAATTTGACGAGGTATGCCGTTTGCTATTACGTCTAACACCTCTAGGTCATCATCTACCATATCAAGATCAATATCTATTTGTGAGATCAAAAATTAAATAAACAGTTTATAAAATTTGGTATAAACGTCAATCAAAACCGTCTTTCATATAAAAATTTATATAATATATAAAATTCTCTTGTCTATGTTTTACCCTGTTGCCAAACGTATTGTTTCAGATTTTTGTCTTAATCAACGGTTAGTTAATTTTACACTGGTGCAAATCATTTTATTTTTAATCAAAGTTAAAATTTAATCCTGGTTAAGTAATCACGGTTAAACTGTAAATTGGTGCAAATGGCCATCACTGTCAAAAAACTGAAATTTTCCAACAATCGGGAACGAGTTGGTTCCTGTTAAGCCTCTATAAGTAGAATGGTCAAAAACTATAGGTCGAGTTGGTTTCCGGGTAGGATTTAAAAGAGTAAAATGCAGACTTTAAGGTATATTTTTTCTATTTATGATTTAGATGGGTAATTTAAATTAAATTAAATGTTTATTAGAAATCTATTTGAGTTTTTTTTACTTTTTTTGAACAAATTTTTATGTACAAGAAACAAAGTATTTATTTTTAGTAAATCACAAATTGTAAGGTATTATGACATATGAACACGCCCTCAGCATACTTTACTTGTTAAATCGTATCTTTGCATATTTTTAACATTTTTTAAAGGTTCAAAAATATAAAACCTAAAATCTACACAGAAAAATTTTTTCAGGTATAAATTACCAATAACGCTATGGTTAATTTAGGTCATGCCTTCAGGATTTTTTCAAAGTAAAACTTAATACAATAATATTTTGGACAACGTTCGATTTGATTACTTTTTTTTAAAATCTGCGTTTTAGATTCCATTCGCATAATTTTGACCTACCAAGATTTTCTTCATTTAACATGAAGTGTGGAATTTATAATTTCGAGGATAGAAGGCAGGTAGATAGTCTCACCAATACCATCCCCATTATCTTAATATTTTAATTCGCTCAAATGTCGTGTTAGGTCGAGGGGAACCAACCCGACTGTGACCAGATATTAATTCGGCTATTATTAGATAGCATTACCAATTTCGGTAACTAACTCGTCTCTTCCTTTCTGAACAAAGTAATTAAATTTATGTAATTTTTGTTGATTTTTATTCAGGATTTTATCAAAATGCAGCGCGCATCAAGGGGTTGAAAATGAAAATTTGCAGCGTTTTGGCGAGAACTTGGATCTGCGATATCGTTTGGCCATTTTTGATATCAACTAGCAAAATAATTAAATTTTAACATCTTTGTCACACATCTAAGAGGTTCTACCAACTATTTTGAACCATTCAATTGTTCTACCATTTTAAATGTGGCTATTTTTTCGCAAAATTAAGCTGTACACCAAATACTGGCTCTTCTTAAATAACCACACTCCAATGTTTACTAGCTCTTAGACAATAATGTAGAAAAGACAATTTTGACAGATCAAATGACAAGAACAATTGCCTGCATTATTGGCCAAAAATAAAAGATATAACTATTGTGTTCATCTGTTTATTACAAGACTTTTTTGGTTCATTTTTTTGATTATTCATTATTGCAGCTCGTTTTACTCTCATTCGCATTTATACATATTAATACAAATGTTTTTACTGAGTATTAAATTAGGTTCTGGGTTAGCAAAGACTCAATTAGAAAGTTATTATTAGGAAGGATGTTGATTAAATTACATATATTCCAATTTATTCTCTTTACTGACTTTGTAGTAACATTTCAAAACAATGATTTCTCGAAGCTTGAATACTCCAATAACTTCCAATTTGCATTCGATACAACTCTGTTAATTCTGTAAACGGAACATCAAACACCTTATTGCAATTACTTTGTAATCTTCGTTGGGACGTAGTGGTTTCGAGTTAGCACAGCTACTAATTTATTTTTGTTTGAAATAGAATAGAAGCTGTTCAAGGCTGACTACCAATTTTCTTAATTGAGTTAGTAGTTGCGTAACATCTAAAACTGATGAAAAAAAAAAAAACGTTAAACTAATCAAAAATTTTACTAAAAGGGTTGGGAGTTTAGTTGCATAAGCCCATTTTATGTCAAATCTAGGAAGTCGTCGCATTTTAATTCTATTAATACAAAGGGAAGGGTAAGAAAATATTGTATAATTCCATCCTTTGCTTTGTGCGCCTGTTCCATCGTAAATCTATTGCTTTCGCCTGCTCCCGTCAGGGATTAGACTTGCAGATGGCCGAAATTTAGTTAGCACTTTAATGGCCGAAGTAATACGATTGTAACAAGCGACTTTTCTTTATCTTTTAGTTTTTGTGCCGGAAGCGGAAACTTCCCCTTTTACATTCCTGAAATAGCGACCGTAGCCTTTTTATGTTATTGGAATTCCAGTATTTGTGGAGTAAAATCGAACGAATCGATACTATACCACATTTTTATAAAAATGTCACAGAGATTGACTTTGAAGCATGTCGCTTATGCGAACCCGATTATAATAATCCAGCAGCTCATGGTAGTTCGTAGGGTTGTTACAACGGGGGCAATATCAATTCTACCTCAGGGCGGCTCGTTATCGGGACAAGCACGTATCCGCTGGTAATGCAGCTCTCACTGCTCGACTCATGTAACAAACTGCCTCTGAATGCTACCTATAATCTGTTTTCGCCAGTTTCTTACGATGTTATCGAAGCTACTGAAGAGAAACCACCAAGGATTTAATTATTATAATAACTCGGAACCACCGGTCAGGCCAGACCTGTGTCTACTAAATTACTATTCTTCCAATTCCTAACACAGCGCCAGACCCTTTTTTCAAACAAATTTTGCCATTAAAATCGCATTTTAGGCCGCTACGGCTCTAGAAATGAAAAAACTAAGAGAAAATCAAAAAATTATTTTAGTACAAAAAATTTCTGTTGTTTCTGTACAAGACAGTGATAATAACAGACCGTATTTTGGCCATTTTGACCAAAGCTGTTTACAAATCACTGTTCCTTAGTCCTTTCGCTTTCTAAATCAACACTTAATAGAAAAAATTTGTATAAAGACTTGACGAAAGCCGTTTTTAAAGGAAACGTTTCGAGTGGTTTAAAAAATGTCTAAACGGGATCAATGATTATAGAAGACTAACAAAGGTGATGTCCGTTGCTACGAATATGTCTTTACTAGTCCCTGCAATAAAGCAATAAATTAAACTCATCCGTTGTCAAGAAACTAGGTTAGGGCTACCGTAGCAATTGAGTAATAAACCAATAAAGTGGAAAGTGGGCTTTATACAGTCAAGCTTCTTGTCGGTCAATTTTCAACAGGTAAAGCCATAAATTGCCACCGATTGGTGAAATATACACTTAGATTTTTTCTGCAAACTAGAATTCAGCAAAAGTTTTGTTTTTATTACTTCTAAAACTCTCATAAATCGTGTATTCAGATGAAATTTAATAAAAACGCCAAAGACAACCTTTTGATTTATGGTGTTAAACTCCACTTTTGGCACAGTTCTTTCCACCTGAAAAGGACGTCGTTTTTAAATGAGAAAAGGTGATTTATCATACAAGAGGATGATAACGTCTTCAAATTGTGTATCGGAAAATAAGTCTAGCTCCTGATGGGTTAGTGGGATTTGTTGACCATGAAGGTGTAATAAATCAGGACCAGTACAGATTCGTTGCGTGTTGTAATTTATTTTCAGGATACAAGAGAGTGAATTTCTTTTGAAATATAAACTAGAGGTTATTTTTTCTGAAAGTATGAAAAATTATTGGAATAAAAAGTCTATTCCCGGTAAACCGGTGAAAATTTTATTTACAAAGGGAATTTTATAGTAACTCGTTTTAAAGCTAACTGATAGCTGTAAAATATTTACAAGCTAATGCGAGTTAAGCGCACGAATTAACTTAATCGTTTTAAGTATCTAGCCGAGTAATTTCCAAAATAGTTTTTTTCGCCAGGAACACTAATTCCAAGCCGGTAAATGTTTAGAAAATTCTTAATAGCATGTAATAAAGAACCACCAAGCTACATTATTATATAATCAAGTAAAATTGAATTGAGTTAGACGGAATAACGTTTTCTCTACCTTATAATTTCGTTTATAGATAAATAAATAAATGGCATTGGCAGCTCAATAAACAGTGGCGGTTCATACCTCTTTTTGTGTCTTGTGTGTTGGCGGTTATTAAATCCACTGATAAAATGATCAATTAAAAACTAAATCTACTTTTTTGCCAAATGGTCGAAAATTTCAAAGTGTTTGTTGAGACCCTCAGTCATAAAACTTGTAATGAATGTCATAAAAGCTGACCCATCTTTTGGTTTGGCCAGCTGTAATTTCAAGTAGCACTCGTTTCTAAGGAAATTGTGGTGTCCTCAATAGATTTTGAGAATTTTGTCGGTTGTTTTTATTGGAGGGATTTTTGGGGTCCTACTACTGTTTGGCCATATTTGATTGTACCGATGACAGACACCAACGTAAATCTCAATATTGGTGCAATAAATCTTTTCATAGAGAGCTGAAAAAACATACTGTTCTCATGAAAATAAACGCGAAATCTGACTACACTATAAACCAGCGGTTTTGGGCTTCGTTGAGCATTAAATCCTGTTATGTTCAGAAATAAAGGTAAATATTAGGATAACTCATCAAAGTGCAATGCGATAATAAAATCTTGTAAACACAAACACAGTGTTTAATTCAAATTGTTTTCAGGAACTTTTGTTCTTTTAAATAAAATAAGCAACACTTTTAAAAAATATAAAAATAAATATCACTATATAATTCTCCAACAAAGGTACAGCGGCGGTTTAATTTTGTGATTAAATCAGTGAACTTTTATTCAATCACTAACTACATAGGTAACTATGGGTTTGGTGTAAACAGTTCGATAAATGCTTAAATATAAATATAGCTATTACAAGTGTCAATAATAACAGATTGTAACACTTTCCACTTTCCAGCAAAATAATTAAGCAATAGCAACTAGTTGTTATTTGAAAATGAAATTTGAGGGTCAATATTGTAGAGAGTGTTCCCGAATTATTCGATACAAATTTAACTACTGTTACTCCAGTTGAAAGCCGTGAAAATTATATTGTTCTGCAGCGCTTCTGTAAAAAGTTACAGTTGATCAAAATGGATGATTTTGAGAGTTTTGTTTTAAATATCTTAAAAAGTTTTTTTTACTTTTTATACTTACATTATTAAGCCATATTTTTGTGCCAAATTTTATTTAATTTACGCAGAACTGAATCAAGAGTTGTTACTGTGCAGCACAGTTTTAAACAAAATGTGCAGTTTAACTTTTACGTTGTCTATTTGTTAAAAAATAGAAAAAAATGTTGTTTACCTATTCTTTTGTTCCTATCGTCACTACTAGCCTCTATTTTGTCTAGCAATTTTTTTATGGGTTAAGTGAGACATGGTTTAATTATTTTGTTTACACGCAATAACTATTTACTATTGACACTACACTATGTATTACATTTTACAATTAACATTTTTTTATCTGCCGCTTTTTCCGAATATTTCAACTGACTGCTTGACTAACTTTCTCATTAGTCTAACATTTTCTTATTTTTTTTTTGTTTGTTTACCACCGCCATAAATTTTTTCAGTTTTTTTACATTGTTTTAGTCTGCAAAATGAGTTCTTATTGTAACTGTGCTGACTACATTTTTAGCACAAAACACAGAGTAGTTAACTTATTTTCTATAAGACTTTCGCACAAATATTTCTGACATCTAAAATGACAGTAATAATTACTTTTATATAAACATGCTTTATTTTTGTCTAACAATAAGCCTGTTTGGATTTCACGACTTTTGTATCGCTCCTTATTTGCATATTTTTTTATATTTTTATATTTATTTTTAGTTTTTTTTTTTGTTTTTTTATTTACTGTTGGGATATAACAATTGTAATGATAAAGCGCAGACAGTTGACACCTCATCTTGTGTGAGTTTTTTAGTTGTGAAAAAACTTTGAGTTGTTTTTCTTTACTCATATACTACGTTTCCTCTTTTAATGCTGTCAAAAATTTTCTTTATATTGATTTACTTTTACTACTTTTGAGAGTTATGAAATATACAGGAAGAAGGGATGACTTACTGATGTGGACAGTGAGCCTGTCTACAATTCTTCTCTCCTTTCATTTTTTTGTTGAATCTTCTTGGTGTGTAGAAAGAAGCGTAAAACACAAAACACTACACTTAACACGACGCGCGTTTTGACAACAAAGTTGTCATTTTCAGGTAGGAATTAAAACTGATTAGTTTATTGAATTAAAATTTTTAATTATTGCTCAGGTATGACAACTTTATTATCGAAAGTCGCGTCGTGTTATATGTAGTGTTTGGTGTTAGTAGGTGTTTTACGTTTTTTTTTTATTTGTTAAGATAAGGAGAAAGTGAAAGCCGAAGAATACATAATGCAGAAATGTTTGGATATTATCAAGTTTTATTCTCACCTGAGGATTGTTGTTGAAACTTCCGTCGTGTTCAAGCGAAGTATTTGATGCCAGTTTTATTTAACACTTCAAGTCGATCCGACAAGAAGAATAATTATTAACCAGATAAAAATAAATTATAAAAAAAATTGGACAAATAAAAATGTGCCACTGGTTTATCGCCTAAACCCTGCGTTGTTTCTAACTAACTTTAGAGAGATAGATGGTGTATTAAAAAATAAAAATGTGTGGTCACTGGTGCTTACTAATGATTTGATAATTGTAACAAGACAACGAATGAGATAACGTAAGTGATAAAAGTAATGGAGTGGGGGGATACGCAAGTTGTTACGCAATAAACTATTACGTGGGTAATGAAAAATGGAAATCAATATTTTCTCGTAAACGTGAATGAAACATTTTTTGTAATTTTATTTAAATAGTTTTTTTGGAGAATGGAATGAAGAAAAAAATTATTTTATTCTAGGTATAGATTCAGTTTTAATTCAAAATGATTAAGTAAAGTGCAAATGTTTTGGTTAAACTTTGTGTTATCTTATATATTCATAAGGTGCAAAGGAGTATTGCACATTTCAGAATATCAAGGCAAAATGAAAATGCAAATTTGAGAGAAATTTTGGTAAATAAGCAATGAAGAAGAGTATTTTAAAATATCAGAAGGATATAATAGATTTTTTTCTAAAGGGTTAAAATGCAGTCAGGTTTTTCCGAACAGGTTTTCTAATTATTAATATTTCTGTTTTATCAAGCCATTTGCTTTGAGCTGGGTACTGATGTAAATCCGTCTTATCTGTAACTGTAAAGCATATTTTTAGTGCTTCCATTAATTATAATTAGACTTGTATATTTTTTGATACGGTGGCAGTTCCATTAGAGGAGCAAGTCATCAAGAAGTGGCCGGCAAATTGGCAATGGTTGCGACATTTGTGAAATCTACTCGAGTAGAAACATTTGTGTGCTTGACAAGTCCGAGACTCAGGACTCGCGTTTGGCGGATCGTTACCTCTGGTCATTAGAAAGTGTTGCTTGCAAGGGCTACCGGACGTGGTGGTATCATTTGTCACAGACCAAGACCGGCCCCATCGGTTTGACTTTGTAATAAATATCCATTAGATTAGCACCATCCATTTCCTTCACTTTGTTCTACGAATCTTGATGTCATCCCACAATAATGAGAGCATTCGAAAAGACTGAACATTTTTAACGAAACAAACGAGATTTGCAGTTTATTTGTTCTGCCACTCCCTCTTCACTCAGTGTGAAATTTTAAATAAGTAATTGCATGTGTCTGTGCAAATAAATCAACACGATCATTCGAAACGGTATGCGGAAGTGATGGATTTACGTCTGCTACTGCTGAAAAGTGATGTTATTTCGATGCTATACAAACAATTCACACTAGAAAAATTAATTATTTCCGACGTAGGTACTATGTAAATACTTAAAATAATTTAGAGCTCAGGATATCCGTTTTTTAATTTTAATTAATAGGTGAGAGATTTGATAACCCATTCTGGTAATATAAACAGGGTGTTACCACATTTATCTCCAAGTCTTTAATAAGGAAATGCGCCGGAAAAATAATCGACAAGGATTCCGCCAAAGCACTTCTAATCTGATCCGAATCATAATTACGATGAAGCCCTCTTGCCCCTAATTGACCCTAATGGATATTTATTAATGATTTCCGTTTTCCAGGAGATCCTCGTCCTTGACCTAATCACGCAAAACCTTCATTTTCTTAGAAGGAAGCGACAAGCCAATTGATTTCTGCATTTCTGTTATTAAATGTAATTTCTTTAACAAAAAAATGTGGGATGGAATGGTATTTGGGGTCAACAAAAATATTTGCCAAACTGAGCATCAACGATTGATTTTTCTTTTGTGTTGGGTTATAGTCTGTGATTATCTGAAGTGGCTTTAACGGTTTGTGCTAATAGACTTGTACCAAGGGGCTTGAATCTAAAATGAAATCTTAAGGCACATAGCGAAAAACTCCAATGATCTTAAATGCGTGTGTGCAACATCCAAATTAATATAATCTCATGGATGAGGAATAACGAAGTGTAATCGTTATGCGATTAGTACCATAACCAGGAAGCTGAGATAGTATTGCCAATACGGTACTGCGTAATTAGCTAATGAGTATTTATGTATGCATTTTTGAATATTGCGTGCCTATAGTAGATAATTTTTTCAAATGGTTTCGTGTCAATACCCTCGAGTTGTGGTTGAAATAAATCCGATAATAAATACAAAACAAAGTAAATTTTCAATTGTCGTTTTAAAGTCAAGCACGAAATGCTAATACCTGAATAATAAAATTAACGACTTCTTCTTAACTGGCCGACAATGGACCATCAACACCTTTTCTGAGACTCATTGTGTCGCTTAGCATCGATTAAACCTAAATTGAACATTGATGGTATTGTAGACCACCCTCCTTGTTGTGAGAACAGTTTTGCCATAAAAATCCACTCATTCGGAATTGAGTATCGTGTTGATTTCCTAAATTTCAGGCTGTCGTAAGAAAAATGAATTTATAACAGACATAAAACGCTTAAATCTTTTTATTTAACAACATAACTAGTCTGTAACGATCGAGTCATAACCGTTTAGATACAAGCTCATAACTTTCGATGTGAAGCATACATTAACTTCTTGTGCCGTCACCGAAATTCATGAGTGTCAATCGACGATTTCCTACTTTTTCAGCAGCGTAACTGAAAACTTGTCGCTTTTTGCCGGAATGTAGTCAACGACAAACGATCGTCTGTTTCGTACAAGACGATCGGATGTCGCGGTGAATTTGTCATTCGAAACGTTCTTTATGGTCTAGGAGTTTTGAGTGACTGAAGCTTGTGGTGGTGAAAATAACACAAGCTGTGGTTTGTGTCTTTTTACAAATCTGAATATTCATCGATGTTAATGAAATTTATTAATAATTAATTAAGTGCCGATTAGAATAATTTATAGTAATAGTTGTACTCCCATGGTGTAGATGAAATTTATTGGTGCCTTTATGGGAGTCGTAAAATTTTATTTATTGAAAAATTGATTATGTTTTTGTCTCGATGACATTTTTATTTTATTGATTAATGTGTGAGTGGAACGGTTCGCCAACTATTTTATTTACAAAAAATATTTGGGTGATGTTACTGACATTTTTACTAAATTTTAGTGTAAAGAAAAATTTTTGTAGGCAGATTTATTGATTAAACAATTAATTCTCCCACACATTTTCTTTAAATCAAGGTATCCGCGAATTTCTGAGTCTACTGGTAATCCTGAAGTTAGTGAAGGAGAGTCTTCCAATTTTATGTAAATCGTAAAACGTCAAATTTAAACTTTTTAATACATTTGAAAGCTCATGTAAAAACATTTTATATAAATGCTTCAAATTGCTAACTCTACAAATAAATTCATAATTACATCTTGAATTTTGTGAGACAGTAAATGTAAATGCCATTCGAAAGAAAAGAATGGCTGCAGACCGCGTTTGAGGGTATTTGTTTATACATAAATTTTCTGTCGGTACTTAGGTACTCATCTAAGGATTGTCGATTATATAACAAGTTAACCAACATAAATTGAAGAGATACTGTTATAGACTGGAAATTTGCAACTTCAGCTGACTTTATTTGCGAAGCTATCAATTTGACGCAATGATATGAAATGATCATTTTTTCAAGAGCTTCCGAATGATATCAAAAAATTTTATGTTTACTGGTTTTTATAAGATGTGACACATTTTTTTAGTAAATTAATTTCTAGCAATTGCAGTTTTGTAAAGTTTTTAGACTTTGTTTAGACAGAATATGAGCACATTTTGGACTGAGTGAGAATCAAATATTATTTATTTATTTATTAGATATTTATTTTTTATTTTATAAATTATATATTAACATAAAAATCATCAATAAAGAATATTTTATATTGTAAAATTTAGAGTTTTGGTGTAAAATGTGTAAATAATATTTTGTGAAAATAAAATTAAATAATAATTTAAATGTAGATCTGGAATTTAGTAAAAAATAAGTAAGTCTTAGCCTTAACGGCCCTTGGGCTTATAAGTCCGCTGCTCGCATTGAGACTCTTATAATTTCTTTGATACATAAATAATTTTATTATTTATTTTTTTTATATAAAAGTTTTAATGTGTTTGTGTGTGGTGTAAAAAATTTTAAGGTCTTGAAAATGGACGAGCAAGTTCGAAACTAGTCGAAATAGAAAATTTACAGAAAATGATGGGTCCATCTAATTAACTTAACTTAAAAAATATTTATATTTTTTTCTTTTATAGTTTTTGTTCCATTACTCTTTCTGTGTACTAAAAATGTTCATTTTCTACTTTTGGTCATTTTGTGACACTTATATTTTTTAGTGGATGTCTTCTAGGTACATTCTGATATAAATAAGAAAGCATGAACTTTTTAATTGAAATTATTGGTGTTTCTAGTTTATTTTAGTTTTTTCATGCACCCATTTTATTTCTATATTCAAGTTGCTTTTGAGGTTTTTATGATCATCACTTTGTGTTCTGTTTCATCTATTATTAAGTTATAGTTATAGACGTAGATTATTTTTAAAAAATGGTTTTTCGTTTTTACGTCTTTATTATGTTGATATTATAAAAAGCAATTACAATGTATACTTATACATTGTAATATAATCTTATAATAGATAGATACTTATAATCTTTAACATTTATAGATGACAATCTTTTGTTTCTAAAAAACATAATCTTGTCGCTTTTGACGTATTGGTCATTATTTTCGCGAATACACATGATTGAGCGTATTCGCAAAAATAATGACCCAAAAGGACACTAGAATCGTATGAAATATTGTAGACGAGAGGAGAATAGTGCTATCGCTGAAGCGTAATAACAGTGACATTTTAATCTGCTTGTTCAACTAATTTTATGTATATTTTTTAGGGTGTATGGTTATTTTATGATAAAAATTAATTATGCGTTATGTTTACCCTGGTAGTTAAAATATTAGTTTTGATTTTAAATAAAATATTTCTACAATGAGAATATTGTTAGAAATGAAGTTTTAGTATTATTCCGAAAGCCTATGTATGTAATTTATCATTGTTTGAATCAAATAGAAGATTCTATCAAGAAAAACTTAAAATACTCAACAAATGTCCATAATTTTAGGTTTGGTCAATATCATATCCAGATACAACAAAAAATGCTTTGATAGATGATATTTTTATTTTGTAACAAAAACAAAAAACAAGCAAGTAAATTGTGCGTTGTGAAACAATTTTAACTAAAATGAGACCTGTAATCTCAAGCAAGGATATTAAAAGTAGGAGGACATTATTACAATTTGTTTGGCATTCAATTTAGAGCGAAGCAGTCACTGGGTTTGTAAAAAAAATAAATTAACATTAACACAATGACGTCTTCAAAAATAGTTCATAAAAATTCTTTCTTTTAATCTTTATTTTTCTTGTAAATGATTGTCGTGAAAATCTATAGTTTTTAAAACTATCTTTTTAAATTTAAGAAAAATTTTTATTCGTACTTTATACTTTGAAATTCTAACAATTTTCGAATAAAAATTATTGATGATTTTTGAATATACATATAGCCATTGTTACTCTACTGGAATTTTTTGTTAGTGAGCTTACAATCATTTCTAGTTATTTTTCTAATACCATACTAGTAGCACCAAATATTGCTTAAATATTGAGATTATATGGACTTAATATGCAAATGTATATTACTAAATGTTGCTACTTAAAATGTGTATATTACATTGATATTATATCACTAAACAAATATTTTCATTTTGATATATTATTACATATAAAACTGAGTAAAAAAGTGAATAATCAAAAAAATATATACATATTTACTTAGTATCTGTGTTAAACTTTTTTTAAAAGTATTTATTATTTTAATATTAGTAAAATTTTAAAAAAATTGTCGGGAGTGATACTACAAGTATAAAATTTTTTTGGTGCTACTAGGACAATTTAACAAAATTAACCAAAAATGGTGAGTGATATTTGTATTTATTCTAAATAATTACCAGGTATTTTTTTAGTAATGTTTTTATGTTCTGACCTTTATCTGTTAGATTTACTTTACTACTTTTACTGTCTACTTTTTCGTGGCGCTTTTTACATCTAGTAATTAGTCCTGTTTCTGTTTTTTTTTGCTTGAGTTGTTGTCCATGTTCGATCTTGTTGTTTTGTTAATAAAAGTTACTGAAAGATGAAGACCAGAAAAAAATAAATAGTATAAATTTATTGTGTTCTCCGTTATATTGTAACGAAAACAGACATTTTTAACAAAACTTTACAGTCACTTCTTTTATTTTTTCATTTTGATAATGAGACTGAAATCAATTTAATTAACCTGATTAAGTTTAATTCGAATTTAATGAAATACTTTAAAATACGGATATTTTCCAAGCCGCATTAATTTTGTTTTAATTGAACATAAAATTTCAAATCCATTTAACACTTAATTGAAATCTCTTAGGGGTGTAACAAATTATTTTATTTCTACAAATTAATACCAATTGAACAGTTTTTATCAACATCTGTTTCCTTGCCACAAACTCTGTTGTTAAATTAGTTTCTCCAAGCATGTCGGTGTTTGTTAGGCATGAAAATTATTTTTTATGATAATTTGGATTTCGTGCTTGTAGACCGGAATGGATAAATTTATTATTTTATCAACAAACTTAAACATATTTATTGCTTTGATAATTCTGTGAAAAAATCAGTTCTAATGTTCACTGAAAATAATATTCTGTCAAAGTGAAACTTGATCTGAAACACATTTGTGTTCCTAATTGGAAACAAGCTCCCACAGACTGCAAGACTTTTTCTGTTTTTTCGGATTTTTGACAGATGTTTGAACAAAATCTAAAACAACTCATTATTAAAACGGTGATTTGTCACAAACCGGCAGTCATTAGTTACTAATACGTTGTCACCTAGATGCTTTTCAGAGCAAAGATAGTCCTGATGTAGGTCAACGCAACAAAAGAAGAAGACATCATAAAAGTGTCAGAACAATAACAGAATCCGCTTTCTACATTTATTCTTGTCGGTGTTATAGCCAGTGATGGACAACTTTATAACAGCCGTCAAAAAGTCATTTGTGCTTTTTGTAGAACTCTAATCGAGAATTACTGGTTTGTGGAAAATCGAATTTTCCTAAGAAAACAACGAGACTTATCAGATTTAAATATGTACACGCAAATATGTGATAGCAATCGAATTTTATAGACCGTTCTGTATTTTTTTTTAATTCTAGTTTCTTGCGGTGGAATTTTTATGAGGCATAAATCAGGCATGTTAAGGGACAAAGGTTTACGATATGATAATTCGTTTGAAATAGTGGCGACAGAAGAAAGTTGCAAGAATAGTGTTTTTCGGCTGTGACCACACGTCTTATCTCTAACATAATTAGTTAAATCTAATTAGATAATTACGTAAAAATGAGACAAAATCCCATCCACAGTTATTTCATGGCATCTAATTAAATTAATTATTGTAGATAGCGTGGAGCGTGTTTAGAACCGGCCATCTACTAACAAAACGAAGAAGTTTAGATGAGCAATCAGTGTCATTCACCAAGAAGTGGAATCACCCCAGGGTTTTGTTCTATGGAAAGAACTCGTGGACCGGTTCTGATTTAGAACCGTTTTTAAAACTAGTAGTAGAGTATTCGATTTGAACGTTTCTTGTAATTATATAAATAAAGAAACTGAAGTATCTCTCTTAATTGGCGGTCGGATGTATAGTGGGTCGGCATGCAACAAGGAGCAGTTATCTAGCAGGAAATATTTTAACGAATTATAAAACTGAATAAATTAAGTTTTGTTTTGTACTTTGAGGAATGCACTGTTGCGCACGGACTACCAAGAATTTCAATAAAAGGTGTCGTCGAATATAAACGTTTTAATATCTGGAGATTTCCGACATTGCTCATATATGGTCAACGGCCATAAACAGAATTGTTGTTTTTATTGTAATTAAAAATTTATAACGCGCCTCCAAAACACAAAATGTAATTTATAGATCCGCTTCAGCCGGTATACAATTAATATTTAAAAATGGCTGACAAAAGCTATACCAACATTTAACCTTAGATCATCACAATATTAAAAATTGATTTATTGTTCAGCATACATGTGAAAGTCCAAATTTCTTTAACCGTATTATTTATTGCCATTGCACACTCCTAATAACTAAAATAGATACATCAAATCATTTATTAGTCTACAGACTTCCAAATTATTTATCATTATTAATGATGCCTGCCATCACATAAAAGTAGCTACAACTTTATTTCACGGTAGAAACGAAATTATTACTTTGTAGAAAGTTTCTTCATTAGATTCATAATCAATACTTATACCTGAAAACACAGCAGTTGGGAACAAATGAAATGGGACAGGTCATGTAACGAAAATAATTATTACAGTAGGATCAATAATCTCGCGATAAGTTCTAAAGCGTTTCAAATTTTTGTAAACTTTTATTCTTTTGTGTTTGGTCCCTGGCGAGTAATTTTGGTTAATTTTGTTTGTTACGGTATGAAATTGCCATCTATTTTTCATATATTGTTTAATAGACTGTCAGATATTGTCTTGGTCGAGATTTTTACAGCAATTTACCCTCTTCACTCTCTACAAAAATGGTTCAATTATTTTTAACGAGCTGTTGCAAACGATCTATCATTTTTATATAAAACAAAGACACAGTTCCGGTCGGGATTTTTAAGGGTAGATAAGCCTAAAATGATAAAAATTTTAAGTAATTTATTACCCAAAGTTTTATCAGAAAATTACATTGTTTACAAGTTGTAACAACAATTATCATTAAAAATTAGTAAAATATTTATAGGATTGTTACGATATTGTAATCGAAAGCTATAAATTTATGGGAAATTATAATTGAAATTACCCAAATATAAATAAATCATTGAAAGCAGTAACGGATGTCACGTTTCGGAAATGATAAATTTCCGACCAAAATAAAGCAATAAATAATTGATAATAAGACATAGGCAGGACAAGAGATTAAATTATGAGACGATTACATTGAAGTTATCCCATCAAATCAGATTTTTTTGTGATGGACGTAATAATTAATTAAGCTTTGGATGGACGAGGAAAGCCCATTATTCTCGTAGAGATTAAAGCACAAGTCACTATCTTTGGTCCCCGATGTAAAATAACCCTTTTAAATGAAACAAAGGGCCTGTGGCAAATTTCCCCATAGTCTAGGCAATCTGTTTCCGAACCAGTGCAGCCAATTATACAAGTTTTAACTCCCCAATAGACCCAAAGTACACAATAAATTAGGGAAACAGTGAATCCGCGTGTATCGCGTATTTCAACTATCTAGACCAGGTCCTGCAACAACCTCCGGCTATAAGGAAATAAGGTATAACTCTCGCTTTTTATTATACGAGTTCAGGTGAAATTCGCTATTTATCTGATTAATTCAATTTAAATTAAACGGTTCTACTTTAATTAACTGCGATACTAAATAAATCGGTCGTTCGGGTTTTATGCACACTCCAAGGGCCAATCCCAGAGGCGGAGGCTTCAGGCCATCAATTTTTCCACAGGATTTTTTCTGATTGAATTTACAAAAAGGAGCACATCCCATTCAATCGTGAAAAATAAAATTTCTTTTTCGATAAATGGCTTTACTTCACCTTGCCAAAAAGGAACATAATCATCAATTTCACAATTCAGCATTTCTAAATCCTTCACACGAAAAATTATCTACTAACTTTTTCAACAAGATTTTCAATGAATTTAAACTAAAGTAAAATTTCTAGAAAGTCTATGTAGTTAAAAATAAACTTTGAAATTAATTAAATTAGCTGTTCTCGACTGAAGGTCGAGAACAGAAGAAGGAAAGAAGAAAAGAAGAAAGAAGGTCGAGAGGTTGAAGTTAAAACTAATTAACAAAAACAGCCTAAACAGGCTGGCGTTTAGGCATACTCGCGCTTATGGAAAAAATGATTGTTGCGTAAGTCGCTATAGTTGAATGTCGAAAAGCAACTGAATTGACAATTATTTTCATATACATATTGATAACACATACAAGCACTTTAGTCAAAATATTTGTCTTTTTGATGGTTGTACATTTCTAAGACTTTGGAGCCCGGGTTGACACTATTTAAATATTTATAAATCTTTACACGTTTTTTTTTTTAAATAACTGCTAAACTTTAAGTTTCATTTGGGACTATTTTTTAAATTAAATTACTTCTTGTTAGAAAGAAAAGTGGTGGCTTTCATATTCGAACAAATTTATTTAATTTGATTTTGGTAAACTCAAATGCTGTTCGTTTTAAATACGGTCATTTTTTCCATAAGCGAGAGCACAACTAATAAGTGCTGGCCTTAAGTTAGTTTATCAAAATATTGGTATTTTTAACCAAAACGCCGAATACTACAAGAGATTTTTAATAGTGGAAGGTATTTACCATGTTTACTACAGGCATTTACTACAGGTTTTTTTTTGGAACACTATAAAATTTAATTTTGATGAATCTAATTTAACAGGTGGTGTTTTTTGAAAATGTAAACAATTTGTAAATTTAATCTTTTAATTATTGAAACATTTAAGCAAATCACGTGGACCTTTCTTATTTTATTTATATTTTTATACAGTTTTTAATCATGGTAGAAAGGTTGTTTCAACCTGATTACACCATGTTTATTAATAAGCCCAATTTCCCTCTCTCTCTTTGTATCATATTTCTTATAGATAATAATATTCTTTCTACTAGAATTTCTGGTAGAAGGAAATTAACTTTTTCTACAAGTGTATACTATTCGCCACTTCTCAAGTATATCGGGTTTATACCTCTTCATTGCTAAACTATTTCTCTATTTTTGTAGCAAAAAACGTCTTCTTTTGGCTATTGGTATCTACTTTATCGTTTCAAAAGGCGTAGATCTCTCCAACAGTCTTCACTGAATCTCAAATTTATGTAAGTAGCTATTACACGTTTTTCTAGCGAGTTTTGCAACATCTTGAGAGCAGCTCTTTTCAGAAGATTTTTTCTCTATGTTATTTAGGTTTTATTACTAGTTTCGAACTCTGCACCTCCAGAATTCTGTTTTACAAACGCTTCTACTTTATCGTGTACTTGTCTGTAACCTTTCCAATTTCCAATACTGTCTTACACAAATTTTTTAATCTTTTTTTAAATTTACACTCCAGTGTTTATTTCATTGGATCTTTGCACAGACTGCAGACTCCAACTTGATAAAATGAATTTTTGAAAATACTTTTTTGAAGACTTCATTTAACCAACATTTAATTTTATCATATTTTTAATCTTCGCTTTTTATGCGTCGATTTACATTTACTTTTTAGTTACCTTTATTTGTTTTTTCTTTTTCTTGGATTAAACTTTATTTTATTTTATTTTTTACTTCAAATTCCTTTTTTTCTTCAAATTTTATCTTCTCTTTTTTTGCATTTTTGACACTACTATTTACGATTTTATTATCACTTCTTAATTACAAACTTTTTTCATCTTATTGTATTTTTATACAGTTTTCAACTCTCAAATAATAAAATTTAATAAAATTTTTTTGAGTTTGCTAGTTTTAATCGTAAAATCTTTTGATAATCTTCTTTTGGTACTGATGCTTTTGTTTTGATAAAGTTTGTTTGTATCCTTTGAATTCTCTTTCTTCTCCAAAAACTTGCAATTGCTTTGTATTTTGTTCTTCCATACCATTACGATTTTTTTAATTTTTTTTTCAAATTTTATAACTATATAGAGTTTTGAGTCACTTTTGATAACTGTTTACTTACCATTTTTCAAACTATTATATTAACTTTACGGTATGTAAACCCAGCAAGGCTACTGCGAATCTGATCAATTTTTGGTTAGTGTTGTTACAATTCACTCTTTTTTGTTGGAAATTTCAAATACATATTTGTGATTGATTGATCTCAATAATTAACTGATCACAAATTAGCATTTCAAATTACCAAAGCTTACTGATTTTTCTTCGGTAAACCATCGGATCATAGTCAAATACAATGTAGGTAATCTAATTTTAGTTATTTTATTTTTTAATTATGCTAAACTACTTAAAGTTTTAACATTTCTACGTAATAATAATAGTTTAATTTAGAATATCTTTAGAATTTCATAAAACAATTTTTTTAAAGAAATTTTAAAGTAGAAAACTGACCTATTCTAGTTGATACTGCAAAATTTTAGTGTGCAATTCCCGAGGCAATTTCTTTAATAAAATACAAGTTATATTTAGTCCTGCATTTTTATTCAATGACCGATCGATCGCTATTCTACACAAATATATTTTATGGGCGTTTTGACGCCTGATTGAAAAGTAATCTTGTGTTGGGCGTGTTGTATGCTTATGATATCGATCGTTAATACAATCCTATCCAACTTGGACTTGGTGAAAGACCAGCTGAAAGTGAAATGCTCTAGAAACAGACAGGATTCGTTCACCAGTTCAATAACTTTCCAAAATTAATACACAATTTTTTCTTTTAAATTTTGTAACAGAAGTTAAGTTATGAAGGTCTGATTAATAATTTATCGAAATTTTTGCTTGGTCTGTTGGATGTAAACACTCATATTAAATTCCGAAAGTAACAAGAAAACTTTGTAGGCTGTTATACCCTTACAGAAACCCAACACCAGCACCATGGCGGCGAGTACCCTCACTATACAAACATGTCGACAATTAAAACATGATCTACGTGACCCAATTAGTGGTATGTTTGCTTTGCAACAAACTTCTAACCGCAACGGACAGCCACCCACACACACTATACCTAAAAAATTTTCTTTACTCAATGAATTTTGTATTTTGTTAAGTCATCACTAAGTATGTATATAAACACATTTAGTTACAATAAACAAGCGCAATTAGCTGAAATTGCAAAAACAAGATTACGCTGTTTAAAACAGGATCCCAACTGTGTGAAGCTTTTAAAGTGTTTGTTTTTTTTTCAGCAGTTGTGTTGTAATGGCCGGAAATGCTTACGTTTGAGTAAAAATATTGTAATAATGTTGCTGCTTATCGATATTGACATTTTTTTACAAATTCTCTTCGAAAAGACTTACCCGTATTTGTGGGTAATCCAATAAGAGTTTATCGTGGCAAAGAGCTTGTGTTCTCAAAAAGCTAAGGTCGGTATTACATCAATCCGATAAACGCGCGTCCCCTTGTCTGCTGAACTTACCTCGTTTTGGTCGTCTTTTCGGCTCAAAGTCATTCAGATGAGAAATCTTGAAATACATTTTGTATAAAGCTTTTAATTACGTTTTTGAAGTAATAAAATTTGAAAGAAAAAGCTGAAATTTCTCGCTTTCAATAATTTATTAAACAAAATTGCTCTCAGTGATGATGAGACATCTATTTTCATTTAATAATTTTCTTGGAACAAGCTTAAAGAAAGTGATATGATGTACGATTTTTTTGTCGGTTCAATTACAGTGATTAGAGCCGATTGTGGTTGTGTTGGGTGGAGTAGAGTCAAACTCCGACCACAATTTATAATGTGGGAGAAAATAATTCGTTTTATGGAGATGACATCGTGAGTAGAAGAAGGAAGATGTACAAAGCGAGGCCGAAGGTTGTAAGATCGATCAGGGAAATCAATCAGAACGTGGGCGGCCGGCGCAGCGAATTTTCTAAATACAGACCTAATTACAGATAACATTGGCATTACAGCTACAGCACCGGCGAGACGAATCATTCCGGATTACTTGTATAAAAGCATCTCCATACAATTTACAAAAGGTGAATCGTGTCTGGGATTGAATTTTTAAAACGGGCCACGATTATAATATCAGAGCAATAATAATTAACAAACAATGGCATGAGTTTTACTGATTTAAATTAACAATAGTCTCCATGTAATGGATTGTAAACAAACCGCAGCTGATATTGTAACGCTTGTAATTATTTTGGGACCGAAACCTGCAGGTCGTATGTTAAAGATTATCATGGATTGTGATATTGCACACCGGCAACCAGGATACGCTTTTCGATTTACAAATCGACTGAAATTGTTTAATTCGTTCGCGCTTGCCAATCGGAAATTCCGGTCAGACTGAAAACAAAGCCAATGACAACTGGTACACTCACACAAAAAAGTTTTTTAACGTAAATATGCAGTTACAAGTTTTTTTTTCTAACAATTTTTTTTTAGTCAAGTCTATAAAAATTTGTATTTATAAAAGCTGAAATATAAAAAATACACTGCGTTCAAAAAATTGTACCCCACCGAAATTGAAAACGAAACACTTTGAAATTTGGTAGAAAAATTTAGAAAATAGAGACCAAGAAATGATTACAACTTGGAAGAATTCAAAGCTTTTTTTAAAAACATGTATCTTTATTTTTATATGAAGATTTATTTCTTTTCTTTCATTTAGCGTAATAATTCGTAGTACTTTGTGGTAATTTAAATTGTCAGTTAGTTAATAAAATGCTAAGGGTTAGAAGACACCAAGGATTTACCAGTTACGTCTTTTAAGTGAGGACGAATTATTCTCATCTTTTCACGTGTGTCGAATTTGGAGAGACTGCAGGAAGAAAACCTGCCAGCTTGTGGTAAAGGCAGTAGACGCTCTAGAGCTACACAAGAACATGAAGATCGGTTGTTGAGCCAAAGTGCGATTCAAGACTGTAGAACCTTTACGAGTACTCAGGATAAACTGGATAAGAGATTGCGTTCATATCGTCCTTATTTCACTCACAAGGACACAGATGAATACCAGGCTGCAGTGGAGTTAGAACATACAGCACAGGGAACAAGAATAGCAAGAAATCTTCTTTAACGACAAATCCAGATACTCTTTACAGATGTATATAGTAAGGCTTGGGCGACCCTGAGGATGTTGTGGGGTGCAATAAGCTTTGGAGGCAGATATCTTTTCGTGCATATACCGGGCACTTTAAACGCGCTTTGTTTTTATATCGATATAATTTTAGAACCGATATTGATTCCACTTCTTTAGAACATACCGGGGGCTGTTTTTCAGCAGGATAATATGGTGTTCTAGCAGGAGATCTCATATTGCTTATGTTACTATGTGCTTCTTTGAAGATTACAGCATTAATTGTTTACTTTGGTCACCACGGTTTCCAGATCTGAATCCAACTGAACATGTCTGGTCCACTCTTTAAGCACATTGGAGGAACTACGTCAGCAGCTTCTGATGCATGGGATCAACAATTACCAACATGCCTAGAAAGATTACTGACTGTACAAGAGTTTGTGGAGATGTTCAGATGTTACTCATTAATAATTTTTTTTACTCAGTAAACATAGTTACTTTTTTGATAATTTAATCTTTAATTTGTTTTTATTTATTAAATTTTTTCACCAAGCTTTAAAGTCTTATGTTTTTATTTTCGGGGTGGTACATTTTTTGAAACGTAGTGTAGAACTTAAAAAATCTATAAAATAAGCAGAGCAAATAACGAATTTGAATTGTAAAAAATTTAGTGAATATTATGGTTGTGAAGAACTGGATACAAAAGGGACTTACCAATTATTTAAAGTTGAAGTTCTTTGTAACTTTAATGTTAGATTATGTCAAGCTGAGTTTTGACCCAGGAGTATTATAGTTAGGAGGTTTAACATGCATAAATAAAATAGGTAGTTTTTCAGGAAGTCCTCAGTAGAATGTTTTGTGCTTAAATAATTGCTGCACCTAAATATACTAAATATACCTACTTAAACAATCTGTAAATGAACACTGCCAAAAATTCGAACAAAAATCGAAACATATAAAACTCTTAAAAATTTGTGGGTTTTATGGTATAGACTACAGACAATAAAAGATTGTTTCAATCTTATAGACCAAACAAATTTGAAACTTTTAACACGGTTCAAAAGTTCTTGAAAAGACATTCATTTTATCTTGTTGCGTAAAATAATAACTCAACAGATAAAGCCACAATTGCATCTTATAATTTGTGAGACGGTAAATGCAATATTGTAACTAGGACGTGTGGATTTGTTGAAGGCTGTTTTGGCAATCCGTAAATCAAAAAACGGTAAAAAATGCGATTTTTTTTGAAATCGAATTCGGACAGTTTGTTTCAAGTTGAAATACAAGATTTGAGAAAAAGAACTGGCAACAACTTGAATGGGATATTTTACTCTAAAGCTTGGAGGTACACCAATAAACTTTTATAGGGCACAAAATCTAATAGTGATTTTTGACTTAAATTGTGTAAATTTGTCAACAACGCCGTTCGAGACAGAAATTGATTACGTTGCAGAAAAGTATTAATTAAGCTGGTTATGATGCCAAATTTTTACCTTCTCCATATCATCCACATAACTCATACCATCCGTTTTTTATAATTTAGACCTTTGGACATCTGCTTAAGATCTTACCTCTCTTATATCATCCACATAACACATACCATCCGTTCTTTATAATTTAGACCTTTGGACATCTGCTTCACTGGATGGTATGGGGTAGGTAAAAATTTATCTTGTTAGATTTACAATTTAAGTTAAAATTCACTATTACGTTTGCTAAATTAAAAGTACAGAATAATTTAAAAGCGTTTTTTATATTTTACTCACCGCCCATTTTTTTTGCAAAAATGTAAGCCATTGCGATCGTGTTTGTGGATTGACCGGGATTTCAAAAAAAGGAGGATTTTTGTTTTTACAAACAAGACATGTTTTACCCATTTTATTTATTTTTTGCTTGCTTACTTTGGGAAAATTTGAAATTGAACAATAAAATTCAAATTTTAAATATCAGAATATGTAATGACATTTAAAATTGGGACCAATTTTGTCAGTTCAAATTTCGAGTGAGACGGCCATATAGGAACGTTAGTGGATATACAGGGTGATTTTTTTATCTACTCCCGCCCGAAACTCAAAAAATAGGCAACACATTATACTTTGAAAATTTTATTTTCAAAATTAAGGCCTAAAGAGTTCTGAATTAATGCCAACATTGTTGACAATACCTTTAACAGTGCTTCCAGAGTCAATTAATTGGGAACATTTGTTGCCACATTATTTATTTAGTAAAGTTACTTTTCATTTATATAACATGTTGCCTATTTTTGGAGTTTCGGGCGGGAGCAGATAAAAAAATCATCCTGTATATGCAGTTGGCCATGATCGAACATATAATGTTTGATCAGGTTGATAGGAAGAAGACAACGGAAGATCTTTTATACCAAAACGTTTTAAATAGTTTCTAGTAGTTTCTCGTTCCTTATTACTTTATTAGTGAGGTAGAGGAGCTAAGATATGCAATAAAACAATCTTAAAAAATATTTTGATCAATTATAGAGGTCTATTCATCGTACAGAGTAAGAGATTGAGGTGCCAGAAATAAAACTATGTTTTGTAGTCAATTTTTACAGTCTTGTAGTCAGTAATGAAGATTTTTTTTTTCGAGTTTAGACCATCATTTTTCTTTCACTTCTACAGAACTGTAGAAGTGAAACTGATTGGTTTGTAGTTATTGGTATCAAATTTGTCACCTGTATTAAAGATAGGAACAAGAGAAGCTGTCTTCTATTTGTTATATTTGTTAGAAAGAACATCAGATAGTTTGAAAGAAAGACGCACAAAAAACAAAAACTAAATAGGAACAAACAGGCACAGCGTTGCATTTGTTGTATGTATACATTAATATAAACGTAGATACCAGTTCATCAATTTTTTTTATTGATATCATTTTTTACTATTATCATACTTATATCAAGCCTTAATCTTCCAATTTTTTACCCAAATTTTAAATCGGACGTTTAATTTTTATACAAATGGGTGCTAATTTTAACAAACTCGCTTCACTTTTATTTTAACACGGTTGGCTTCTCCTTCAATCGACCGAAGAAGACTTTTTATCTTTTAGAATTGCAAAATCTTTAATTTGCATTATCTGGCAATCAATGATTGCCTCTGTGACCCAAATACAGCACAAAATTGGTAAAATTCTAAACAAAAATAAATGTTACTCACGTATATGTTTGATCCAGTTAATGTAACCAATCAAATGCAATTGTCTCTCAATATAAATATGGGTTGTTACATTTATTTTTTAATAATTCAAGCACTGGAAATGTCACATTTGTAGCTGAACTAGTGAATAAAAAATAAAATACCACAAAATTTTTTTTTTGCTCGTTTACAATGTATCTACATTCTATTGGTTTAATAAAATAAATAGCTTTGAAGCCGAATGTTTAATTTTGAGTGATACTCCACAAATGATATTATTCTTGAAAATAAATATTTAACTGTGGTTATTAATATTCATACCTCTTCTCATCAGAGATGATGTCATGGGCACATAAATATAAAATTTCAAAGTGAAATTGATTAATTTCAGCTCGGTCTTTATTCCGTAAATTTGTAATTTTTGATTTAATGGAGTCTTGCATATTTTATTACTTTAGATTTGTTTATGCTTCGTAAAATCGAATTAAATTCTAACAAAAATTTTTTTTTAAAATATAGAAGCGAGTATTTAGAAGCGTCTTGTTGCGTTAAATAAGTTATTAATTTTAAAAGAGGTTGTGGGTAGTTGTGATCAATTTATTTAAACAAATTATTGTTGGGTCAATTTGTGAAATTTATTGTTCTTAATTATTCTCATTAATAACCTTCCATTTTGCACTGGTAATAAATTTCCAATAAATAAAACCACGCAGAAACAAAATATAATTGCTTTTTGCTAGCACGCCGCGTTTTATGACGTAACGGTAAACACAACATGTCTAATGTAGCGTAATTATACAGCAAGTGAAAGAAAAAAAGCACCGTGACACCCCATTAAAAGTTTCTGCAACATTAATTTATCACAATTTTATTTTATCAAGTGGATGAGAAAACAAGAAGTAGATACGCAATTAAAAACATTTTAATAGAAATCATACTACATTCAAGACCAGTCGCTAACAAGCAATAATAACTAATAAAACTAAATCAAAACGTTGCACGGTTCGCTTTTCTTCATCTAAACCACTGAAAAATAAAAACGATCAACTCGTGGTACGGCAGCATTCCTTAGAACTGCTTCTGAAGCGGTTAATCAGTCTTTAATGACAAGCTAGAGCAAAAATATCAATGAAAATGCAACAAAAATCCTTGCAACGCATGCGATGAATATTTTATACAAACATGGAAGCTTTACGGACAAATAAAGTCTAAATTAAGCTTTCAGCTCGAAAGAAGGCACTTGTAATTTCCTGATGCAAGTTTTGATTTAACGCGCTTGAACGAACACAAATTTTCAGCGATTAATTTAAAGGCGGGGGGAATTAAATTAGCGCCCAAAATGGCCTATCAATTAAATACAAACCGAGCAGCGTATGCATCATCTCGTTCATTTGCAGGAACTGATCCTGCTGGAACACAGTGTTTACATGGAGCAGTTTAGGCGTGCCACGACAACGACGTTATCCCTGACCCACTTAATACTTAATGCGAACAGTAATTAGCGAAATTAATATTTATATAAAAAGGGATTGGATTATTATGAATGGCAACTGCTAAACCGGGGGTGGATCTTCAACCAATAACCACACTTTACACAAATTAAGCGCCAAACAAACATCTATCTCAAATTGAGCCTAAATTATTATTAATAAGATAGGTATTTTTAGAATTTACGAAATTTAACTCTGAATTCATATATAAGTTATATTCATACCAAAATTTTATTTTATGGTCGGTTTAAAGAAAAACCAGTACGTCTTGGAGATTTCAAATATCCATTTGTGATGAACTGCTTGATTTCAAAAATTATCTAATTACAAATGAGAATTTCTGATTTTCAACGCTTAGGAGGGGCTTCTCTCTGGTAAAAAACAGACCTTAGTTAACTTTAATTAAAATAGGGCAGTTTCTTGAATTTTAACAGATTTATCAGTTGTTCTAGTAATCTATAGTTGGTTGAATTCTGTAAAGAATTTTGACAAATTTTGTAAATAATTAAAAGTATGTAGCAAAAGATTTTTCTAGGCTTAGTTTTATACAATTGATGGTTAACTTTAACTTAAGGTGATTTTTATTTACAGCGGCTACAATTATTTTAAATAATAATAAAAAAAATAAAAATTAATAATAAATTAAATAAATGTAACTATGGTCATCACAGAAAAAAAATTGCTGGTGTGAACCTGGGTACGCTTTTTTAAAATGTGGGTGACGTGTTTATTCTAGTAAGAAAAAAAAACACAAATGTTACGAAATGATTTCTCCATTTATCCCTTATAGCAATTAATAATTAGTTTATTTACATATTCCATTTAAATAAAGTTGAAATTATAACTGGTATTTGCAAAAAAAACCAGAAGTTTATAAAATCACAAAAAAAAGAATCGTTAAATCAATATTCAACAGTTTCATGTGTATGACGTGTTAGAGTCCTCAGAAAGATATTTCGTGTTTACGACATTATCTGGTATTTAACTTTCACTAATTTTTATGAAGATTTAACCGCAAACCCTCATTTCTAGACCACAATAAAGGAAGGTTAAAGATTTTGTCAATGCTGGGCCAAGCATTGTCCTGGTGTTAGGGTGGTCATAAACTTATTAAAGAATCTAATGGGCTGATTTCAAGTTAAGATAATACCGGTAGTATCGCAAATTTTAATACTTTTCCATGACAACAGCGAATCACAGCCCAGAATTTGTTTATTTTTCCATGGAAACGAAGATACTACCGGTATTATCTCTACTTCAAATCAGCGCAAAAGCCATAAAAAGTTATGAACACAAATTCAAAAAAAAGGTTATAAACAAAAAATGCATATAGCGGTTATGTCTTAGAATTGTGTTATTTAAAATGTCAAAATTTAATTTAATTTAATTCAAATTTCGTTTGTCACTAGAATATTAAAATTAATTGTATTTATTATAAGATTGACCCTAAAATTGGGCGCAAAACAATCGATGTACGAATGTCAAGTGAACAGTAGAACAGGGAGTAATTTTATATTACTTTTAATCACAAACTAAAGTAGTTGTGCTGTAAAGATAAAACATCCTGTATGTATGAAATTTATTAAAAACAAACTGTATATAAGCAAATTAAATTTGCGAAGAGGGAGTGGATTTCTTAAGCGAGCTGGAAAGCTATAGAAGTGTTTAATTTTGGGCGAAGGCTGTTTCTCGTTGAAAAATTTAAAATGTGGCATAGTTAAAGCTTCCGCAACACGACGATTTATTCGGTGCTATTCTCAATTTATCGCGAATCTGCCATAAGCCGAAGTGAATTGCTTATTTGCAATGCAGATGGCGCTCTTCCTCTTAATGCCCTTCATTGGCGGACGCCTCTGAATCCAAACTTGACAGTTACTAAAGACCGAAATTAATATCACGGAAGATGTGTAGGTTTGGCAAACAACGTAAGAACATGACTCAAATTTCGCGTATAATTGATTATACTGAAAGTAAAGCTTGCAAAAGACGCCAAGTTCAATCTTTAAAAATAACCCTATAAAGTAAAAAACGATCGGATTTTCTTCCAGTTATTAAGTCGAAGAGGCACAAAGGGGTCGAGAGATTAGAACATTAAACGCGAATCTTTAATATCTAATAAGTGATCTTTTGCTTTTTACTGCTGATAGCGATGCCGAGCTACCGGAATTTTTCGGAGTGGGAAATTGGATCAAGCGAGTGTATTAGCTAGGGAGCTGGGGTTACGATGGGATTAATATCGACCTGGAAAACACATTTGTTTCAATATGTTGCGAATATGATACAGAAAGTCTCCTATGGCAGGAAATTTGAGAAAGATCCCGGAATTACACTTTTTTAAAGGATTTTTTATTGTGCATTTTTCTTGCCACAACATCTGTAAATATGCGTCGACGATATTTAATACTCTACTAAACATGTGATAAGAACTACTGAAAAGTAAACTTAATCGCGAAATTTCAAAGATTTTTTAAACATAAGTTCAACGTAAAAGAAATGTTGACACGTATGTATGTACGTGTTATTTTTGATAACAAAAAAGTCATACATAATAAGGAATTTGTATCGTAGCTATTGTATTATATTCTCTAATCTCAAATCCTATGAAAAATTATTTAAAAGACAAATGTGTTAATTAAATAAAAGCATTCCTAAAAAACTAAATTTAATTAAACTAAACACTTTGCATGCGTTACTCTAACGAGAAAATGTTAATTTAATGTAATTCAAGAGATCTGTTTTAATTTTGTAGACGCAATTAAAAACACAGTTGTTGACTCTTTGTCTAAATTATTCTTATTTCTGATCCGAAAACTTATTTTCTTGTCATAATAATAAATATACATGATATTCATAAATCACGCACCAAATAGCTTAGGCTAGGGCTAGAAATTAAGAGGAAAATAGTGGATAAAGTTCTTAGGACATATTTTTAGTTTTTTTGTGCAATTGAACTCTATTTGATTGTTTACCGAGTCTGTTTTTAAGACAGTAAGGGTTGTTTACTCGTTGTCAACGTAAACTCGTCGGTAAGCATTTTGTTTACTTCTTACCAACAAAAACTCAACAGTAAGCATTACTTGCCATTCTAGAACGGTTGTAAATATATTTAAAAATTACATTAAAAATTATTTTTGTAAAAATAAAAGTTACCTTTCAAAATTTTACTAGATACGTTTGTTAATTCTCTTAGGTGAAATTCTCTTGAAAAAGAGTAATTTTACCTCGTAGACTTATAAAAAGGAAATAAAACAATAAGAGCCGTTACAAACATGGTTACATAACTATAGCGCCTATAGACACTAAAGTATTTGCAGCAAGAAATAATAGAAAAATACCACTTTTTTGACTGATAAGTCATAAATTGTCTCAATTACTGTTAAAATGTCTTGCGGGTCTTATTTGTTTCAGCTTGAGAAGAGCAAAATTTTGGCTTTTCAAAACGGAAGGATAAGCCAACGTGAAATCACCAGCAAAATTAATCGTTCGCAGAATTGTCGCAACTGCAAGTAACAGTTTAAAAAGTTGCAAACGGATAGCTGAAGAAGATGGAGCAAATGTCTCGAGATGGACTGTAGGGAGGGTTTTACGTGGAAGTCAGCATATTTGCGACAAAAATTGAAAAAGGCATCAAGGCTTCTCCAACGCCACGTTACTGCAAGATTGAAATTTGCTCAATGGAATATGAACCGGATCTGGAATAATGTAATTTATGACATTTACAATAGTTTCATTTTTATTGCCTCCTAGGTTCTTCTCACATTTTAAATGTTTCTCAGGTTATTTTTTCTGATGAAAAATTTTTTGGTCTAGTGGTTCAAATGATTCAAATAATAATTTTTATTGGCGGGATTTGCGTAGAGGCTTTAATTTCTGAGAAGGCGAAATTTTGAGGGAGAAACTCTCATAGTGTGAGGAGCCTTTACCAAAGAAGGGATATTAAATTTGGTCTATCCTACAACGAGAATGAATACAAGAGAGTATTTCGATGTTTTTAAAAATCGTTTATTACCTTTTTTAAACGAAAACAACCACAATCAATTCATATTCCAGCAAGATAATGCGCGAATACATGTGAGGCGAGAGAAGATCACATGGTTTGGGAATAAAAATATTGAATTATTAAAGTGACCAGTCTGCTCTTCTGATATCAACTCTATAGAAAATTTTTGGGGAATCGTGGTTTGTCTACTCTACAGAGATAACAAACACTATGCCACCATCAACGAATTAAAACACTCTTTGGAAGAAGTTTGGAGAAATTTAGAGCCTGCAATATTGATAAAACTGGTTGACAGTATGCAGTCTCGAATTTTCGAATTAATTAGAAACAATGGTAGACAAACCCATTATTAAATTAATATTTTTAATTATTTTTTGAAGCTGATTGTCTTAAGGGTTATAGTTATGCACCCATAATTTATATAATTTTGTTAAAAAATAAAACAAATTGATTTAAAATGACGTAAAAATTGATTTTGTTTTTAAAATACCCAAAAGCAAAATAAATTTACTTAAAGTTTAAGGTAGATACAGTCAAAATTGGGGGTGGGGCTATAGTTATGCTCACCAATTTATTTCTGTGTTACGTCTGATGTAGAGCAACAAAAATAAGATAGACGTGCATATCACACTTGGACTACAGACATCTATAATGTTCCTTTAAAATGACATTCCGAATATTGCCTCTTTTTTTAAAAACATTTTTTTAAATGAAAAATATAAATTTGTATAAGTTAGTGTGTTAGGAAATATCCATTAATTGAGTAATAGATATACTTTCTATCACTTTAGGTTTTACGAGAAATGCTCGTAACTTTTGATTTTCAAACTGAACGTTATGAAAATTTTTATATTTGTGCAATCTATATTAAATTTTTGGTTGAATACACTACAAAACCAAAAAGTTTTTTTGTAATTTTTGCGTGTTTTTTTTATTTAGAAGGCTGCGATTGCTAAAAAATATTTCTAAATAATGTAGGCAACAATTAAAACATAAAAGCAATGCTATGAAAGCTTTAATTTCGAAAATGCAAGGGTGCAAATGAGTATTATTAAAAAAATGGATTGAGCATACTTTATATACAATAAATTTTACATTATTGAAACTTGGGTAAGCAAGATTCTACTGTAGTAACTGTTTAAAACTTAAATAGTAGCTATTATAATAAAACATAAATTTTCGTAAACAGATATTTTTTTAAATTCAGTATTTGTTTTTTATTAATTGTTATTAGATAATGTACTTATATCTAATACTTGTAAAAAATATTTGAACTATTTTTCGAATACATTTGTTTTGACTGTTTGCTATCTTTAAGCATAAAATAACGTGCTCTCACATTTTGTAACATTATCTTACTTAATGCAACGCAACCGGATTTGCGAGAACATCTTGTATATTTCTCTATATGTATAATGATTTTTGATAACGCATCAACATTAATTTACATTTTGTTACATAAAAATCTGTGTTAAGTTTTCCGCCAACCATTGAACTTGCCGCTTTTTGTACTTATTTAAGAAGTACCATGTCGAATTTCCATATTTTACCAATTTCGACTGGTGACCAGTTGCAAATTACTAGATAACGTTTGATCTCTTGAATTATAAGTGTGGTCGTTGACAGAAGTTACGACCTTTGGTGTAGTGTCGTGTTATTTTGTATGGTTACAAATTCTGGTTCAAGAGTCGATTTTTAAAATTTTCTTTCCAATTATAATAGAGTTGTTTATGTCTGTGGAAATTGATTTGCGTTTTAAGAGCTTAATTGCTTGATAATCAAATGGGCAAACGTGTGTGAACTGTTAAAAAAACAGTTGATTTAGCCAATTAGTTAAAATCAATAGAGATAGAAAACGGAAAACCATTTTAGAAGATTATTCACGCGGTTTTTGCCAATGTTGGATACGTGTGGGAATTGTAAGAAAAATTCATCTACATTTCAAACCAGATCGAATCATATCTAGTTAAAATGTTGAAACGTGTAAAGTTTTTATTTGTGAAAAAACAAATCGATAATGTTACTCTAGAAACTATATCTAAAATTGAATCATAATTGTAATACAGTGGAATAGAAATGATAAACATATGGAACAAATAAGTTTAGAGTTTTGATTAGGAACGGTTTGCTGCTGCTGACGTTATCTAGAAGATGTAGACGCGACAAGAAGCTGGTGAAGAAATCGGTCCCAACCTCCTCCAACCAACCGGACTGTAAATAACCACGACACGACACACACGTATTACATTACATTCGAATACATTACATATGGTTGCGTCTTCAATTCTACAACGTGTCTACAGATTGTTAATGTCTTATAAAACCAAGGGACTACGCATTTCGGATTTTTGACAAACCGCCGCTCTCCTCGCTGAAAGAATATTAATTTGTCTGAGACGACCATGTTTGGGTATCCTTGATGAACGACATTTCTATACAAGAACGTCGGTGTCGGAAAGATAATACCCAAGGAATTTATTATTCATTGTTATAGTCTATAATCAATTTTAAGAATGATGACACATGTTCTATACATTAAACCCCACCAAGGAAATTTTATATTGGTTTTAAATAGGTAATCCAACCGTTCATTCCTGTGCATTTTAATATCTTTCATTCGGTTTTAACTATTATATTTTACAAATTACTAATTTCCGTAACCGTTGCATGTCAGTCCACCAATGTGCCCTAGCCCTCTGGAATAATCCATTCCACGTCTCCAGTAACACGTATTTATAGCAAGTAAACAAAGCAAATGGGAAATAACGTCGATTATTGCTATGTTGTTGCTATTTGTTCTTTAATGGTGACACAAATTGTCTCTTCTTTCACAATTCGAGTGTAATTTACATAAAATAAAAGGATTAGATGTTTGTTAGTTTTTCGGTGGAATGTTTGTCATGGGAGGTTGAGACCAAATAAAACTATTTAAATACGTTAAGCCAAGAAGCAGCCGTGCGTCCACTCGAATTGCGATTTTTGATCGACAATCACACTTAATTAAATATCACGGATCTGGGTACCACCATAAGTAAGAAAAATAACTCCATTGCTAGTGCTATTAATTAAGAACGTATATAACATAATATTGTGTTGATTTTAGTTTTGAATGTAAAATTATAACGAAGTAAAAGTGAGATGAGTAAAAAAGTTGAGTCAGGTTGACGTAGATCAGTTTTACTTACCACTAATTTTTTGCTACTTTTTGCTAATTGTCAAACAGATCGAAGTTTTCTTTTTTGCAAATTTTTTGTTAAAAGTTCTCGCTTCGATATTAACTAAAGTACGATTTTTTAAGCACCTAATTCTACATTTATGTATTTTTTAAAAATACGCATTAAAAATGACCTAAAAATCTGTTATTACTTTGTATATACCAGCTTAGTTTAATGTATGTAGTGTGAGAGCCGTCACAAATGATAAACACGATAATATTACGGTGTTAATTAAAAGTGAATATATTAGAAACAATAAACAATAGACAACAACCACCTGTTTTCCATAAATATACGGCTGTTTCAATTAGAACATAAAATTGTGTTAAAAAAAAATTACCAGCTGTTTAAGCCTTCCCTTATAACGACAATTATTTTTTGTCAACAAATTCTAGCAGGTGCTAGAGGAATTATAACATTTTATTATCGGATTCAAAGTCGTGATTCAGTATTTATGGGCGATAGGAAGATCTAATTAGAGGCTATTTCTCGTTACCGCTATGCTTTCCTAGACTGTAATTAAGAAGATTCCATAATGCACGGAAGCCTCACCATGCATAACAGCTTTAGGTAGGTATTTTTTTTATCTTGTTACTTTCTGTTTTGGTGAGAATTAGTACGGACCATAAAAGGAAGTCGATTATTTAGATTAAAACTAAACTCTGCTATGCAGGTGAAAATGTTTTAATGCAATGACAATAAGCCTGATGGAACTATCTGCACAGAGGAAGCAATTAAAATGATGTGTGTATTTTAAAATTATTTTATGGAGGATGCATTGCATCCTGTCAGGTAGGGTGAAACATGCGATTTCGCGGATATTTAATGATCTACCTGAATACTGAAATAATAGTATTAGTTAATAAAAGAATTACATAAATTATATCTTAAGAAGAAATAAATAAAATAATAATCTAAAATGATGTTATCATTTTAGATTGCGTGACATTTTTTCACCGATCGTTTAAAAAGCAAATAAGAATTAATTCCGTTGGGAAATTTTTATTCTACTTGTATTACAGGTGAATTATTTCAAAGCTTCCCAATTAATAATTCAAACGTTGTCCAGTCTCGATAAAAGATAAAACAATATCAGAAATGAAAACTGAACGGGATTTAATCGAATGCAATATTGAAGATTTTATTATTATTTAAAATAAGAGGACAAAACTGGGCAAAGTATGCATATAAAAATAAGAAATAAAAACGGAAGAGTATTATACTACTACGGAATGAGCTTGTGAATTATAGAAGTTGACTTCACTCCAGTACTAAGCTTGCTTAGAAGCGGAAGCGATAATTCATCGGTGACATAAATGTTCGGGAATAGTCGCGTGCTTGACCTTGACTTTATATAAGCACTTGCCAGTTTGACAAAATCGGGCGACTACATCAAATGATTCTTCGAGTGATTATTTCAGGCGAAAGAAGTACATATGTTATTGGGTTATTCATGTATATTATAAAATTCAAAAACGTCGATCAAAAAAAAACCTAAGTTGAAAAAAAAAGAGTTAAATAATAATTCTATTGTAACTAAAAAAGAGTCTAGAACAGTTCGAAAAACGGCAAAAAATGGAAGAAAGAAGGTTTTAGAAGACTAAAGATAAATTCTTGAAGAACAGAAGATTCTAAAAAAGCTTGAATAACAGTGTTTGGAAGAAATAGAAGAACTTGAATAAACGACTGAAAGAAAAAGAGAAACTTAGGAGCATTCTAAAATAAGAAGAAACGATTTAGAAAAAATTAAGGACAAAAATGCAGAAGAAAGAAAAACTATGAGAGATTTTAGAATAAGAAAAGAATACTAGTTAACTTTGGGAGCTAACACCACTTGTTTTTAAAAATTATATTTATTGATTATTTATACACTTTAAATATTAATTAGTACAGTTTAAATATTGATACACTTACATATATTTGGATACACTTAATAGTAACTGATAAAAAACTGGATACAATAATTCAGGGCTTGATTAACTGTTTAGGATGACTCTCGACTTAAGACTTTAATTATAATTCTGAATGAATCAGGACTTGGTTCAGGACTGACTTAATGTAAACAAGACGATGCTCTTATATAGGGTAGCTTATCCTTGTTTACAAGAATTTCTGCGGTGGTCAGCACAAGGGGAAGCGCGTGATGTCCAAGGAAATCTTATGGGAAGATTCTTGTTTATTGTATGGTATTTATGGGGATATCATAACATACTTTAACGAACCTTGAAAACAACTACGAGTATTTCAAGGAAAAAAGTTTAAGAACAACAACGTCTAGAAATAAAAGAAGAACGAGATAAAATTTTGGCAGATGGAAATTTTTTTGAAAATTTTTGTAGAGCGGGACAAAAAATAGAAGAATATTTTGACAAATTTGACACTTTGCAAAACACTTTAAAGAAAGGCTTCTAGAAGTGAAAAAATTGAAGGAAGGTTTTTGAAAGTTAAAAATGGCTTAGAGGAAAAATTGGGAATTTAGAAGCAGGACAAATTACGAAAATCAAACTACCGTTGCAACAGACAAAACCTGAAAGATCGTATGAAAGATCACACATAAAAAGAAAAGATTTATAAAATGTGAACCAAAATTCTTCATTAGAGAAGAGAACAATTATAATAATAAATAATAATATCACCAGCAGACCAGCTCAACTCTCGTCCATGTCCTACACTTTTATACGTTGATAGGATCTAGGATTAAGCAAGTAAAATAAAAGACATATCAAATTATTTATTCAAAAGTCAAGTCAGAAATTTATGTTTGAACCGAACCACGTAAATTACAAGTAATTCGCATGACGCATCAAACACCATGCATTTTCAATTTGTCCTGTCCACGAGTAGGTATAAATA
Organism: Tribolium confusum; assembly: GCA_029207805.1. Classification (NCBI taxonomy): domain Eukaryota; kingdom Metazoa; phylum Arthropoda; class Insecta; order Coleoptera; family Tenebrionidae; genus Tribolium; species Tribolium confusum. Next base: position 37,043,106 of record JALGAY010000001.1, on the reverse strand, counting down.
ATAAACAAGTATGAAAGACATGAACATTAATTTTATTGTCAACGACGGCTTTCTTCATGCCGTATATCGTGACACGGATTAATTTATATCGTGCTGGATTCGCACACTGAAAATCTTTATCCGACAAGAAAAACACCCAAAAGTCACTTTTCTATTGCCGAGACTTGCTATTTATAGTCTTTTTGATCTAACTAATAATAATTAAGTGTGGCTCTGGCTGTTATGTAGAAGGAAATTAAAAACATTTGCTTCGCTCTGCTGACTCAAACTATACAGGAAATTCAAACGCTTTGTCTTTCTATACGCTGTTTCCGGCACTAACACCTAAAACAAATATTATGACTAATTATTTGATTTACCCGCTAGCTAAAAATTAACATTAGTGTTATAATCATCAGAAAATATCGAATGAAAAAAAAAATCGTTAAGTTGGTTTATGTGACTAAAAATGTATCTACTTATTTAATTTAAACGAGTTTCAAGCAAATCTCGAAAAATGTGAGAATCTAAAAAAAAGAAAATCTGAGCTTTTAAGATGTGGGTTATCTTGAAATCTGCTATTCTTTAAATGCGAAAATCCGAGGGTCTTAAAATGTGAGCTGCTGGGAAATTATTATAAAGCCTGGAAAACTAAAAATTTAAAATTGTCGGAAACTGAAAATTGCAAATTGTAGAACTTTACGAATATGACTTAACTAAAAATACATATTGGAATGTAAAAAATTGAAAAACTAACATGTATAATCTTTGTAAACTAAATATTTCAGAGACATATTCAAAAATATGATAAAGGATCTGTGTATAGGAAAGTTAGTAATGTAATAATCTGAGAATTTGTTGTTTTGTGGAGATTTTTTGAGAATTTTTACAATATGTTGAAAATATGTTGAGAGTCTACAGTGGAATAGATCGGTGCAAAAACACAGACGGGTTATCAACTTTTAGTAGAGTTTAGCTACCTTGGCTATTTGCTATTAAACTGTCGTTTCTATAACAGTTATAGTAGAGGTGTTGTTATTAGATTGTATTTGTGTATTAGATTTTTTATAATGTTTAATGATTTTTTTTTTGCGTAATATGTGCGTTTGTTACTGACTAATATGAATATATTTAGACTCTACTAGACAAGTTGATAACAGTTACTTTCAAGTTTGATACAACATGTTAACTCATGATAATTACACGTTTATATTAAATAATAATTTTGTTTACATATACTATTTAAAGTTAACATATGTGATGTGTACTTACAAAGTAAAAGAATATTTCAAAGTTAACTTCTATTAGGTAACTCGTAATAAATTTAGAGACTATGAAAAGAATGTAAAATATCAAAATTTAATAAAAAACAAAAACTACATCTTTCAACAAGTTTGTATAATGCTGTTTTAAACTTTTCAAAAAATAAATACTGTTTTACAAAGACGGAAAATTAATTGTCTTTAGTGATTTTGTAAAGCGTTAAGTACCTGTATTAAATTTTGTACAAAGTTAGTTTTTACAATGTTCATCATTTAGCTAAAGGGATGGACAAGAACAACAAGAAAACAGTTAATACTTCATTAGTGAAGGTTTTGTATTTGCAAGCTTGTAGAAACTCCAAGTATGCTCCTAGAAACTTGTTAGTTGTCGATTTTTGTTTGTCTATAATAGTAGTAAGTTGTATGCAAAATATTATTCTGTTAGTTTAGGGTAGGAGTTTACAAGCCACTAATTCCTTATTAAATTCAAAAAATGAAATGCTTGAGAATAGAGATCGCTTTTATTTTATTTTTGCAGCTGTTTGTTTTATAAAGTAATTAATTGATTCTAATTAGTAAATTCATGTTTTATTAAAGAGTTGTATAAAATATATGCATGATGAAGAAAATGTAGCTGTAATAAATTTCGATTAAAATAAACATGAGAACCAGAATTTTGTGGTATTAAAAGCACAATTCCCCAAATTCAATATGAAATTTGAACAAAGTGACTGAAACAATAAAGCAAAATTATTTGAAATATTCTGACGATGAAGCAAATATTAGAAGAATTCGCAAAACAAAATCAATTCGGAATTAATCACACATCAAAAGATCAAATTATTAATTTAGCTTTATATAACAATACCAATAATTAAGGCACGGGCAAATATCGCACCCCCTGTGAGGGTGACCGTCCGATGAATGGAACCAAATGCGGCCAGAAAAAGGCTGCGGCACAGATTGCGGCAAGTTTGACTGGAAAAGAATGTGTCCATTGTTGTCTCTAACCCATGAGAACTGGTCGTACGTCCCCAAAGTTTTCGCTTTCTACGCCAGTAACTATGCAACGCATCCCGCTGGGAATACTCTACCCCACCGTCAAGGGATGGGATGAAATTTAGGGTATGTTCCGCTAAAAAACATTTTGATTAACGATTGTGTGGTGGGCACATCAGAATATTATGGTGACTTTATAAATTTGGCTTTTCTGTGCTAACAAAGAGGTTGTTTGTTAGATAAGTCGGACCTTCATATCGTTTCACCCCTAATCAAAATGATATAAACGCTGACAATTTGCCTTCGCTTGACTAAAATATTCATTTATTTCCTTATTTTCAGATAATGGAATTTTCAAGTTTTGCTACAGGAGGAATTATTCCTCTTGTTATTTAACCAAGGACCAAAGCACCACTGGCGCGTTAATAATGAATATCAAAAGTTTCTTCTCTTTGTCATTCGTTTCAAATTACACGTGGCAAGTTTTGAACGCCGGAGATAAATAAAAGGAGCCTATACACATGCTCACTGGCTTGTTATACGAGTAATTTATTAAAGGAACCATTACATTATTTCTAGCTATCTCGAAATAAAATCCACAATTTTTTCGTAGCAATACAGCTGTACTGAAATCATTGAGCAAATCCGATAACCGAAAAATTGTTATCCACTTAAGATATCAAACACATTTGTTTACATTGCAGCTTATTGCAGGGTGAATTGTATAAATATTGGGTTGGTATTTTTAACCGTGACCTATACGAAAGAGTGTATTATTACGACTTTGAAATTTAATACGGTAACAAATCTGACTAGTTTTCCGACGAAACTATGTATTCCAACAAGTTCGGGTTTTAAATACATTCCTGGACTACACAAGGTTAAATAAAATATGTCCGTAATATATCAAATTGTTGGAAAAGGACAATGAGTAACCATTGTCAAAATAGTGAAGGTTCTCGCTTTGTTAAAGTGTACATGTTCTTTTTTTACTTCTTTTCAGACATAATGACTAATGGTGTTACGGAATCAGTCTATACAGATTCTAATTTGTTAAATAAAGGAGGATACATAAATAACTAAAAAAACAAGAAGAATTAGGAAGTTTTAATTCAGACAAACAAACTTATTCTATATAATTACAAATCGTTTATCATATGCTTGGAATTAGGTGGTACTTTCATTTAATAAAACGTTGCACAATTGAGACTTTTCCGAAGACTCATCATTAATTTTCGAAATTTCCTTGCATTGTTTATTGTCTTTCGCAAGCTATCTATTATCATACACTTTATTGTAGTTTCCTCAAAGGCGTCACCACTTTAATTGTATAAATTTATGACTGCTATTGTACTATGTTATTAGATCGTTTAAAATAGTAATAGTTACACTTCTGAATCACTGAAAATTGTACTTTTAAAAAAGTATTTAAATTAACTTAAAAGTTTTCTCTAAAATTTTTATATATTAGATTTTAATGTTTTTCGGAGTAAAACTCAATTTCTGTAAAAGAATTTTCAGGACATTTAAATAATGTAGAAACTTTATTGTTGAAAAAAGGTTTTATTACATTTCTTTCATAAAACGAAGTCACCCCAACAACATTTCGGTAGTTAATTTTTTATTAAATTTTTACTTTTATAATACAAATATTTCTCTTTAGTGGAAAGTTGTTTAACTTTCCCACAATATTTGTTTCAATGCAGTAAACATAAACACACCTACATTGCAAAACTTTTTGGTTTAAAATGCTTTAAATCAAATAAACTTTTAGTGTATTTCCTAATAGTACAACACGAGTGGTCGGCTTGTCGTCTTTTCAATTGCTATTCTCTTTATTATATTGATGACAGGAAGCAAATTAACCACATGTCGACTAGTCCACATGAGTCGACACTGTTTTCTTCCATATGTTATTAAACGCGTCGACGATAAATCCAAGAAACACTATCATGTTTCGTAATTCGCTTTGTTTCATAAAGTTCCTATAAAAGCGCATAAATTTACATAGAAGTAACTATAAATCATGGAATAAGTAAATTGGAATGTGTACGAGGGAAACTTGTGTCATACCAAGTGAAACAGACGGTCAGACACATTCGCGAATGTGCTCAGACAACATCACGACATTACCGTATTCTCTGAGGAAAACGCTATAAGATTGATCTAGTTTTAAAGTCTGAATTCTTGCAAGTCGAAACATCTGTAACACTGAAAGTTCTCTTATTTTATAAATTTTTTTTACTTCTATTGTTCAAATTTAATGAGAACAATTTGCCCAATTACGTGATCACATTTTATGCTTGATGACATTCCCATCTAAATTAACGCGTCACTTTCAAAATAAACGAGCTCGATGAAAAAGTATTTCCGATTTTAAATTAAGAGGTAGAAGGCTTGTTAGCAGACTTTCCATATGACTGTGTCTGTACAAACACTTTATTATAAAGTCATTACGGTTTTTGACTTTTTTTACGTTCACACCCTGCACTGTTTCCTTTCGTAATTGGACAATCGTCTATCAGCTAAAATTTAAATTCTCACAAATATTTAATGAAAAAGATGGAAATGAAATGAGCTTGCTTTTAATATAAATATAACATGAAGTTGATAATTTGTAGGCCTGAAATTGAATTAGCATATTCAGAAAATTTTGTGCCCGGTGAGAATATTGCTTTTCACAATTTCAACTTCATTAAAAATTGTAAATTCGAAACGTAAATATTTTGTTTGTAGCGTAACACATTTAACATGATAAGAAATAGAATTGACACTGTTTTATTTATTCAGTGCAATATGCTTATCGTGCAAATAAGCAGGAATTTGATTTTTTTTTTATGAAAATTTTAAGCACCGTTTGGTTTTGGTATTTATTATTGGAAAGCTTTGGCCGGAACAATCGCAGCTTTTGCTATGTATTCATTTCGTGAAAAAATTGCACCGCAGCAAATCCTTTATTTGCACATCCGACTAAACACTGCTTTGGCTGTACTACGAGTTTATTCAAAGGCAAATATTGAATGAAAATATGATGGTATGTAAATATACTTTACATATTGCGTGCCCATGTGTACAGGTACGCTTTCTCAGTCTGTCTGATAAAGACTAGGGCCAAAAGTCTCTTGCTCTATCTAGATAGAGAACTGTAATTAAATCTCAAACACCGCCGCTAGGGATCGGATAAAGCGGAATGTTTGTAGAGTAGCTTTTAAAGGAATTAAACTCCGAACGAATGATGTCACTCTTTAAAAATTTTATATCCTTTGAGATTTTTACGTTTTGTGCGATGTTTTTCTAAAGGACCGCAAACTCAACAAATTCGCCCCTATTGTTCCCATCTCGCCGATAACGTAACCCCTTCAGCCATTTTAATCCGTTAAATGTACCATTAATTAAAAACATTACACGATTGCAAAACAAGATTTAAGTCTAAAAAACGACTCGCGTTCTTTCACGTAGCTTTTTTGAAGATTAATTATTTTTCTGCATTGTTGTAAGGAAATCACGATTTGTCAAACACCGCATTACAATGGCCCCACAAACGAAACGTGAGAAATAACTCGACCGAACGGTAAACGTAATTGAAGTTCATCTCACAAAGCATGAATAATTTGACACAAATAGCTGCTTTCAAAAGATGAATAATTTTCAATCGGACAAGCAAAAACTATTCGATGTTTCAATTTAGAGCAGAAACGTTTTTTATGTCGAGAAATCCCTCGACAAACTCGGAAAATATTTCATGAATCTTCTATCACTAAAAGACCTACTTTACATAAAAAGAAAATATAAACTAAACAAGATTGATTGGTAACCACAAAGATTCCATCAGGGACCACAACACCACCAAAGTAGCCCATTAAACTCTATTATTTAATTGAAGGGGCATAGAAAAACCAACCATTTCGTCATTCAATCATTGTAGAGAGTATTTTGTTCGTAAATGTTAGTCATTCACAAAAACTGGACCCTGAAAACCACTCACTCGGACAGCACATGATGAATTTTTAATGCTGGACCATTGAAATAATTTTATTGTCATTACACCTAATAGAGAATCCTTCCTCTTTTTTTATTAAATGTGTTGTTGCTAAAATTATCTCGTGTTGATATACAAACCACCTAAATATTGTGTACCCGATAAGTATCATATCTTTCAATGTTTATTATTACTCTTATCTTACCCAAGTTTGAGACAATGTTTACTTGGCAATTTGGGTATTGAAGCAAAATATTAAATTAATGATTTCCATTATCCTAAAGCATTGAAAATACAAGATTGCCTTGTAGATAGAACGTTGGTTCTGCTTTAAAATTCCAACAGCTTATAAGTAATGATAGTGAGCTAAGAAATTAACAAACTTGTGTAAAAAATGTTGGTACAAGATGTCAGTACACAGGTACAAGTCTGCATCTGAAGACCAGTTTGAGACAAAGAAAAAATGTGCAAAAAACGAGCCACGTTCCTGCCATAACGACGAAAGTGCTTCCAAGTTTTGAATTTTTGTTAAGATTCCAGCCCGATAACAAACATATTTATACAGTGTCCAAAACAGCCACTAAATTCCTAACGTTGTCAACGATGAGAACTCAATTAAAGTAGCATTTAGGTTACAACATATATCCACCAAATTATTATCGATGAAATTAGTCTACAAGCGTTTTATGTAATTTGGTGACGGTGTCTAGTCTAATGGATGCTATAAGTTTAATTACACGTTTTATCAGTTTTCTCCTTTAATAACTTATTTTACGACTTCTTGCTGACGTGACTTTCTCTCATCACCAAAGCAACAGCATTCAACCATGAAAACTCTGTAAATATTTTTCACAAGACCGAATAAGACTTACCGAAGTAAATTGAGTTATTTCGAACGACAAACTAAGTACCTCTCGCTAGATCTTGGGTACAATAAATAAAAATTTAAACTATCTCGCTTATATGTACCACAAACAAAAGAAGAAAGGTAAAAGTTGTGTTTTTGGGTGTGTAATTGGTGCGATAAGCGTAAAAAGCTTTAGGGATTTAAATATCAATAGTCTTGGCTGATATAAGCAAACGTTTTGTGTAGATAAAGTTGGAAGGGCATACTTGAATAGGTGAGCACATGTGTTAACATTCTCACCGAGTTCCCACAAGCACTTAGATGACAAGATTTTCATCTTACGTGCATGTGGAAATTGTGGTGTCTTCGTTTGTACCATGGCCCTTACCAAGTGCTTTCTCATTCGTTCACAAATCCTCCGAATCGTTCAGATATTTTCTTTCTTTTGTCATGCAAAATGTTCCAAGTGTGGTGTAATATTACGAATTATGGCCATTTTAAAAGAATTAAATTTTTTAGTGCAGAATTTTACTATTTGCCCAAAAGAAAACAGTTAAGTGACTTTTACTGCACGATGCTTTATTGTCCGGCCTCACAATAGGAGATAGAGAGGTGAGGTGTTTCACCAAGAAATGCTTTTAACAATGAATCTCAAGAGTGATGCTTGGCCTTTTTCATTACAAGCATACACATAAAAAGTGTAGTAGGTTGCATAGGACTCGGAAAAGATCTCCAGGATCGTTAAATTAGATGACATATATTACCAACTACAAAAGTCTGATAAATACCCTCAGCATAAGACGAGACGGCTATTAATTTATTGTTGGCCATAATATTTCATGTTTGGGTCATCAAATTCATCACAGCATTTATTTTTCAAGAACATAGAGCTCCCACAAATCGTCAAACCAAATATTATTAAGTTTTTATATGCTTTCATAAAAACAAATTAATTTTTAAATTAAGATATGTATGTACCCACATCTTGCAGTAAAATAAATTTTATTAAAAAATTTCTAAACACAAGAGAACTGATGGCAACAATTCAAATATTTTTTTTCTAATTTATTATTGTACATCACAAACTAGAACTAATGAACAGTGAACATGGTCAACGATTAGAATTTTATTTCGTCTATAAACAAAAAATCCTATTGAAATTATTTCTGTTACCGTTATTTAAAAAAAAAAACAAAAAAAATTTATTGTCATTTTTTGTAATTCTCTTAATTAATAATAATATATCTTGCGATTATGGTGACAACAATGTGAAAGTGTACGAGTCACTAAGAACCAAAATTGAAATCTACTGGTGTCAAGCATGGTGGTTGGTGTAGCTTTTTCTAATTTCAACTTTCTTTAATATTAAAGTACAGTGAAATCTAAGAAATGTTGTTGCGACTGTGATACACTGCTCACCTAAGACAACGCGGTTTTTCGAAGCTAATCCACACATTTTTCTAACATAAGTTTCCACAAGTATTTTATCACCACTTAAAATTATTAAATTTGAAGAGCCTACAAAGTTGGCGCAATGATAACAATTGCTCCTTATTTTAAAAGATATCGATTGATACCAAAAAATCTCGATTTGAGTGGTCATTAGATTTTCATAAGATGGGAACGATCTCTTTTAATTTAAAATTGTTATTTAGTTTATAAATATTTAAAATGTGTTTACTTTTGTTGTTCTGATGTTAATCAAGATTATTAATTAATTATTCCATTTCGGATAAGATTTTGTATTCAATTTTAACGCAAAATCGACAAAATTATTGTTAAATTTGATATTATTGGCTACAATTTTGTTTCTGTAATAATTGTTCAGCTGTTCATTACATATCTGGTGATTTCTTTGATGATGTTATTTCACGCTGTCAGGACCTACATAATGGCAGAGGGCCTACATGGACGCGTCGCTATGGCGGGGCTTAATATTACCTTTGTTGTTTCTTTTAAAAGTAGCTTATTCTATCTATACTATGTTCAGAACGGAGAGTCAGTAATAAAAGTGCGCCCTGGCAAATCGATTGTTTTTCTATTGGATCGAGTATTTGACAATGGGCGGTAATCCAGTCCAGCTTACACCGACGAAATTTCCCAATCACTTCATTTCAGTTATTCGTTATTTGTTCTTTGCACAGTAACACTGAATTATCGTAATGCTCATACCAATGGATAATACCAAGATGTCACCACCAAAGAAAAGAGGCAAAAATTGCTAATGTTGAATTGAGGTGAATATTTTAAAGCTCGTTTTAAGCTCTGTGAAACAGCCTTGAAGCCGTATAGCTCCTCCTACTACCTGCTCCTGTGCTCGTTACTGACTCTTCGTTTTGAACATAGTTTAGATGTTGGGCAAAAAAGATGATAGAGAGGTGGTTCCTAAGACGCTTTACCATTTGAAGCCTTTCTATCATCCTGCTTATTAATGAATTTGTGAGAAGTGAGAATTGACTTGGAGGGCGGTAGGTAGATACTTTTGAAACGACTCCTCTTGTCACAGTTTTCTACCACATATTTCGCTTCTTCAGTTTTTAAATATTTTCTTTAATTCTGTAATTGGAGCTATTCAATGTGTAGGAGATGAGATAAACTAGGATGCTAGGGTAACAGTAGATTAAATTACTTTTATCACTAGGGACTTTCCACTCTCACGTTAAGGGAGAACTGGTGGCTATAAGATTAAATAGATCAGATAGAAGATTCTCACTATGAAAACGAATATTGGTGTGAAGAGCAGGGGACAGATAGTAATCATTATGCATTATGCTTTTCCAACAAACTTTTTTGTCAAAACATTCTTTACCTACTATTTTTGTTACTACAGATTCCAATGAGATTGCTTGAGGTCTTAATTATCGCTATTAGATGTAGTGGAAAGAAACCAAGATATCCACTACTTTGTTTAATAATAACACTTTGGAGAAAGCAGAGTTGCGATAAATAAATAACAGACATAAAATTAGCATCATCAAAAGAAACCTTGGTGTATAGATAAAGGGATAGGTAATTAGTAAGCACGCAATTCTAACAAACTTTTGTGTCAAGATATTTTCTACTAAACATTTTTGCTATTGGTTCTAAATGGTTTTGTTGGGCCAATAAGTCATTACAACAATCATATTGATCGAATTACGTGAAATTTGAAACAGTTTTCACTTTTAGTAATGTTTTAGAAAAATATTTGAATTTTGGTGGAATTAATTAGAGATATCAAAGCTTTACAAAATGGTAACGAATACGCATGCATACAAACACGACGACGGCATACCTTAATATTAAAAAAAAATAACTCTGTTAGATATTTAATCGAAAAAGGCACCCGATGACACTAAACATTTTTTGCGCACGACGCGCGTTTCTGTAACGATGTTATCATTTTTAAGTAAATCCTAAGACTGTCTTAAGTAAAGGAGTTTTAGGAAGACCCAGCAAGAAGTATGTCAGGTATTAATAAACTGAATATCGTTATATTACATATTATACAGTGTTTTAAAATCACAACGTCTAGAAAACCAATTTAAGTATGTTGAAAATAATAAAAAATATATGTACATATTATGTAATAGGAAGGTTATTTATCTAAAAATATTAAATATGAAATTATATGTGATTTTATGGAATTATCTCGTATGAATGTATAGGCAGTAGTTTACCCTTCAATTGAAAATGAAACTATTGTGTGCCTACGTAAACTACTTGAAGCGAAACTTTGCCATTTTTTGTGATTCATACTGTGCATTGTATCCTGTTCTAATAAAATCATTTAACAAAAAATTATTTTAAAAGTTATATTCTAAAAAGAATAGCGTAGCTTGGAATATTTTGCTATGGGATAAGAGGCAAAAGAATTTTTCCTGATTTATTGTTGTACATAGATACGGCTGATTAAGAAGTGATTGATCCCTCCGTGGTCAAGTTTCCAAGAAATTTAATTAAATAGTGTTTTCATTAAAAGAATGTTGGAGCAGTTGCACTTTGTCTTGCGGTGTTCCGCGTTTAATGAAGAGCATGTCGCAATAAATAATGTTAATTATGGGTTAAAAGATGGCTAAATGCCTATGAGTTGTCGTAGTTTATTTTCCGGTTATGGACCGGATTGAGATCTGTTAGTGGTTGATATGAAGCAGTCCGGAGTCCGGAGTGGAGTATAGCCCACACAAAAAATGCTTTTTATCGTCGTCGCGCCTTACTTTGTTAGTGAGAGCATTTTAAAGTCGCTTTTATGGCTTAATTATCAACGCATGAAAGTGAATTTCTTGTCGTCAGAAACGGTGGAATTGTTGTTTGTCCACTTAACACTAGAGAGCTTAGCGGTGGAGCAACCTATTATCATATAAATGTAAATGTAATGCACGACATAAACAGTGCAAAAGACGTCGTCGACGATTAACTCGACCAATTTATGATGAAGGTTCTTCATAAAATCTCGAATTAATATTGCGTAATGTTCAAGCTAATAGAATTTAATGCTTTCAACAATGACTCTTCAGTTGAAAAATGTGTAACGAGAAAATCAACTGTCCCTTTCTTTACTTTAATTAAATCGCAAATAAATCACTTTTAAAACTTAATTAATTGCAGGATCAAACATTGACCCAGTCAAAAGCTGAAGAAAAACCATCTGCGTTTTATTGGCCGCAAAGATTTATACATAGTGTAAAAGCAGCAATTAAGTACGAAATAAAATCATGTAGCAACAAATCTCCGTAAATATAAAAGAGGATTTTTATATTCCACCAGTGGAAACCCTATTACATAGATGTTAGTCATTTTTCTTTACAGTTTTATGGCTACGACCATCTAAACGTTAAGAATTTTTGAAATAAAATATAAAAACACGTCCAGGACAAAAGAACCTCAAAGGATTAGCTTTTACGACGCTACGGGAATGGCATTCTTTATTAAATCTGCGCTAATAAAAAAATGTATGCAATAATAAAGCAAGAGTCGGCCACCCCAACAAATACCAATCGCTCGTCTTTCGGCCCTTGAAAATTCCTATAGATATATTATATTGAGATCGCCATGGATTTATCATCATAGATTAAGGATAAGTAAAATTCCTTCAGAATGTTTAAATCCGTCTTTGCTCTTTCTTGTTTCTAATGTTTGTAAAAGTTTTTATGTCTCCCTCTGGTGTAGAATTATATGGACAACTCTTGGGACACAATCTTAAGATCTTGAGGGAGTCCTCGTTAGCCAACATTTTAACAAATTTCGAGATGATTTACGAGTGTAGGTGCTACTTTGGCAGAGATTTTTCGAATAAAATGTGTTTGGGTTGTTTGAATTTTACGAGCGTAGATATAATCCGAGCCCTTAAGAAAATTTTGCCTGGTAATTTGCAGTTTATACAGAAGTTAAATATTTTTACGGCGGCACTCATCAAGTTTGCAGAGGTAACAGATGGCAAATAAAAATTAGGCGCTTGCTGAAAATTAAATCCAGACCTATTTTCAATCCTTGGCACGTCTCGATCTAACCAATCAGTAAATTATTGGGTAAAGCGACGAAGGCAAGAGCTTTTCTTTAGTTTCACACCAGCTTAGTTGCTGTAATGAATAAACTAAATGTTTCCAACTAATGGTATACTGAGGTAATTAAAATTTCATTTCGTACATTACCACTAATCCAAGAAAGGTGATTAATTATTTTACCTTGAATGGGTAAACAGCACTTAATAACACAAAACTCATGATTTAATTACAGAATTATTCTTTATTTTTAGGCTAAAATTTTGAAAGGTAGCGACCATACATTTTTAAAATCTCATCAAATTCTCATATTTTACGAATGAATAGATTCTCAAATTTATTTATTATAGGTGTTCATTTTTTTTCTAGAATTTGAAAATCTTGGACTCTATAATTTTTTCTGGCCCATTTAGTAACTGTACTTAATTTTTTGTCATTTTTTGGTTTGCTCCAGAATAATAATTGTTTTTTGTAGTATTTGCTTAAGGATTCAGTTGAAGTGCTGACAAAACGTTTGTAAAGTTGTAACAATTTCAAGGTACAACATCCAGGACCTCTCTGCTCTTTCCTACATAAACTGCGCCCCTTTGTGTAAGTTGGATGGAACAAAAGCTCATGGAAAGTTGTCCATTTATCGAACACTGAAAATTTGTGATATGTTAGAACTCGCCATTACCGTTCACCGGAGCGAGGAGTCAACAACTGCTGGAAATTTTCGTAGGATCCTCGTGTGTCGAGGTGGCGTGAAATTTCCGTGATAAGATTAACGGCCCTGAACTCGAACGGCCAACCCGTGAAATACACGCGTCCAAACAAACGACTATTTGATGCAAATGAAATCACTTACTTAGCTCGCGTTGTCATTATCAGATTAAGAAGCAGTTTGAATGGCTAACTTGATAACGACGGTCAATTATTTACCATTGTGCCCATCGGCTGCGATTGTCCGCCCCGCACGTACCACCAAATTAACCACATTTATAAATAAGCAACAAGTCTGCAATAATTGAAGCTCATCGGCTCTGGAATCACCAGATCTCTAGTGCTATACTTAATTGGATGTTTGATTGTTGTTGCAAATGGGGCGGGACCTGTTAACAGTAATGAGGCTTTTTTCAACCAGAACTCGATGCGGTATAATTAGGTGAGCTTTTTCAGGTTATTGGTATTGTGCTGGTAGAGCTTAGATCCATGGCCAATTACATGATTTTAGACCGAATAAATCTCCTGGTCACGAACAGAAACTATTCCGAAAACATCGATTTAGTAATCTTTTAGGATACAAAAAAATGCAAAAAAAACGATAAATAACAAAGATAAAAGGTTCCTGAAATATAACGTTATGGCACTTCCAATACATATACTCGTTGACTCAATAAAATCATAACATCGACTGATTTTTAGGTATCAAAATGATTTTACCATATATTGATACAATAAAATTATAATTAAAAAGTGCAACTTATGTTTTTGAAATATCCAGACACTAAAGATCGCTTTTGTGGTTTCGTTAGAACAGCCTGTATTTTTTTATATCCTGAGAATTTCTTCTGAAACTCTTATTTAGTCAAGGGAGACAAGGGAAAATTACGTCGGGTCTGAGTTTTAATTAGTTTTTTATTAAACGATTAATTTCCTTTGAAAGTAAAGTTTCGTTTCTAGTGTTGGAATGGGTGTGCTACCTTATATAATATCCTGATATTTGAATCTGTTCGGGTGCTATTAAAATTCACAAAAACAAAGAAGTTAAAAACTTGTCTGTCCGACACAAAGGCCATTAAACATATCCGACGATTTTATTTGACCACGCGGCCGTATTTCTTGACCGGTCGTCCATCAATAATATTCCGAATCCAACCCTGTCAACAATAATAAATGCCAACGACACTGAAACAAGTGTTCGGAGTCCGATTACAACCAGTCTCCAACTGTAAATATTTGACCACAGTAATATCAGGTAGAATCAGAGGGCTGTAGTAGGTATACAGGTAGATGGTGTCGAGAACGTTTGCATAATACAAAAGTGAATTACAGAGTTGTCTCGAAGGGAAACTCAATTAATGCTAGTGTTCAATCATTTAAACAAAATGTTATGTAAACATTTCAATAATTTAGGGTAATTTACATTAATTGTGAATATAAAGATATCACTGAATTTGTTGGATCTAGTTGGACTGACTTTTATAGTCGGGGCCCGCGGACCTGAATTTTTACGTCTTAATATGCATAAGAATTAATAATAAACAGACAAATTATGCATCCAACTTTTTCAAATAAATGTTGGAACAACATTAGTGGCATTTAGAAATAATCTTTAATGTCTCCTCGGAGGTTTTGTAAATATTCATTAATTATTTTTTTGTATTTATTACACCTGTTGGTCTGAAAGAACTGGTTCTGTTATTAACTTACGGCTGGATTCACCAACACTTGTCTTATCCAATGTGTGTTCGTTTAGTAAAGTGCCAAAAGATGTCTTGGACTTGGTTTACGACCATAAATCATTCGCATTATTTTATGACTGGCCGCAACTCCCATTTCGACAAAAACTAATTAAACAACACAAATTTTTCACATATTTTTTCAAATTTTTGCTGTAGGCACAACATTAGTGATTTGCCGGTAACGGCACTTTTTAACTTCTTCAATCTATTATAAGAACATCCTAATAACAGTTACACAAAAGTAATGAAACATTTTATGCTATTTCTTCGAGCTTATAATAGATGTCATGGAGCGGATTTAAATTATATGATGGGACGGAGCCTGCTCACAAGTCCAGGTTGGGCAATATAAAATAATAGTAAGCAATAAAACGTAATTACCAGATTTAATAAATAAATGAAAAAATAAATATATATTTTTTTTATTTCTATTGAACGTCATTTACTAAATTAGTTTTTCAGAAAAACTTTTAAGTTATGTTAATTTAATTAAAGGCAATATTATAATTACAAAAGTAATAATTAATTTAACAGAATGAACATTGCCACAACATGTCATCTTCACATTGTCATTTTTTTTTCCAAAATCAAGAATTCATCATGAATGTATTAACTGTATTGATTTTCTAACTCAAGATAAAAAATTTACTTTTTTATATATTTAGCCATGTACCATTTTGTAACATCTGAAATTAGTGAAATTACACAGCACTTTTGTTTTAAAACAGCTATTGCTTTTAGAAGAATGACACATACCTTTTACAAATTCTTACTCTTTGAACAAAGACTAGTTTCCGAAATTTTGAATGAGACAGACACAAATTCATTTCTATTATAGTATTTTCTGCAATGTGTTTTTTATTTTTGCTGCTTTCGCTATATTTTTTTGTCGGCGGCATTACGGCATTATGTTTTGCCGACTTCTGCTTATATTATTATCATTTGCGAAAATACATATTTTCAAATATATTTCAAATTTTTTTAATTGTCAAATTTTTTTGAAGCATTTTTATTTCAGTAGATTCTGCTTCACTTTCAACTTTTCTTTGTTCTTCTTTTCTATTTTTGCTCTTTTTACTGTATTTGTTTGTCGGCGGCATTACGGCAGTATTTTCTTGCCAACATCTGCTTATCATCATTTGTGGAATTAAAAAGTGGAATTTTCAATTATACATATTTTCAATTTTTTCCGAATTGTCAAATTTTTTGTTGCATTTATATTTTTGTAGATTCTGCTTTACTTACAACTTTTCTTTGTTTTTCTTTTTGATTATTTTAATTTTTGTGCTTGATTGCTCTCAAAAGTTAGTCGTTTAATAAGGCTTTATCTTCCAATTTTCTTAGCTTTTTTCTGTACTTGCACTACAAATAATATTTTGTGGGAGATTTCTCAATAAGACTGTGTTTTCAGTCAGGCACACAAAATGGTCTTATTAGGTACTTTATGCAAAAAAATTTTTAGGTCTCCGTCCAGAAACACTTAATTTCTAGTCGTATAAATCGTCCGGAAAGTGATCGTTTACGTTAGTCACTATTTTGCACTGTCTAGACATTGAAAGTAAAATCTAGGGATTTTCTGTTTTCAAAGCACGATTTGACAGCATTTATAATTGTTCATTGTTAATGATATTTTAAATTTACAATCTAGTTATCATGATAATGCTACCAACCCAACCTCAGAAAAACAAATACTCTACCAAATACCCACAATCTGTGCTCATACTCGCAAAACGACAGTTTTTGGCCTTGTAATAAAAATAACTAAAAAAATTTTTTGCAATAGCGGATTCTCTCATGTACAAAAAAATTTGCTAAAATACGTCGAGTAATTCATTGGTGTTCAAAACTTGGTGTTTATTTAGTAATTATTTTTATTACGAATATCAAGTTTTGTTTTTCTTAGTTAATTTTTATTGCTGGACGTATTTTAGCAAATCTTTGCTTCTATAAGTACAAAAGTAAATAAAAATATAGCATGCGCAAAAAGCGAGAGCATTCTAAAAACACAAATCTTCTAGCATTATTTTTTTTTTCTAGGAGGGAGTAAATATCATTGCTTATGTATGCGATATTATTTATATAGGTACAAATATAAGTTTTTTTCGCATACATTTATAATAAACCGTCTCTATATAAATCTCTATATAAATAACTATTTTGCCATAACAAATTACCTAAATACTTAATAACACATTTACCTAAAAACCGTCTTAGCATAGAGATAATTTTTGTCTGATTTGTTATTCTTGTCACATCTGCGGTAGAAACCCTGAACTCAGTCCTCCATGAATTCAGTCCTTCACTTCCAGGTAGCATTTTTAGTAAATTGAGATTTAAGCTTAACATTTAGACAAATGCAACTACAGAATGCCGCACTCTGCATTTTGTGAATATTATAAATTTATTGGTTGGGACCTGAGAGTCAGTGAAATCCTCAATATTATTCATTCTTCATTTGATGCCTCCGTATGGTGAGATATGGTCATAGATAAGTGGGCTGACTTTTTAAGTATGGCACTAATCAGAAGCATAAAAATTATTGTGGCTAATGCAAACTTTTAATAAAGTTTGAGAATTGATTTATGACAGCTTTTTTGCACTTTTATTAAGAACCTTGTTCTTTTTGCTTTCATTAGAGGTGGACTGGTGGTGTGTTCACTGTGAGCAGGTACAGCCGGGGCCAAAGGAGAAGCACAGGTCAGGTAGCCGGGCCGCTAATACGTTCCCATTCTAATTTCTAAGACCTGAGTTTAGTTTAGACCCAGGCCGATAACCAACAGAGTTCCGACTCAATTCATTGAATAAACTGCATTTGTGAAAATATAAAATATCTTAAATTTTAATTTAGACTAATTCAATTTAGAGGAGAATGCATAAAAATTGTCTTGAACATCAATTGAAATTTAATTATGTTTTAATTTTTATTTTTATTTAATTTAATTATAACAACCGGGTGATAAATTTAAAAATAATTATCACTAGATAAATATTTAATTTACTATTAAAACACAAATTTAATGATTGTTATTGAATTGAAAATTGCAAAATAACTGTCTTAAAGTGAATTGTGATATCTTTAAAATAGTAGTATGTTAAATATTGTTTCTTACAAACAAGCAAATTATTAAACTAAATACGTTAAGCTATATTTTTTTAACCAGTAATAACTGTTAACCAGCTTTTAAAACTCTTGTTTAAAAAAAAAAAATTTTTTAAATTAGAGTGGTACTAATTGTTAAAAAAAAAACATCGGATAAAATGTATAAAAATATTATCACTTAGTTCTAATTTCGTTAATTTTATGAAGCTCTGTTTTAAAATAAGATTTTTTAGAGAAGTATCTAAAATCTAGATAATTGAAATATTAACAATATCAAAACTGAAAGTTTATTTAATATCTAAACTGCAAGTGTACTAATTTTAGAAATATTTGGTTTGTTTCAAATTGCCCTCAGCTATAAGCTTTTTACCACCAATTACTACTAATTTATTCATTTATTTAACATCGTAGCGATTTTCCGTTTTTAATGTTGAGTGACGTTTTGATACTTTCTAAATATTTACTTGTTTATTTTCGGCGTTACAGTTAACTTCTCGGTTATTAAGATATTTCCATGAGCACGGAAAACTTTGCGTTTTGAATGAAAAGTTGCCTTTTTTTGAATTATTCATGGCGACTTTATCGACTTAAATAATTTAAATTGTGCCCGATTAATTGTTAATAATTTCACTTAAAACTAAATAAATTATTTTTCCGCGAAACCATTTCCTAAAAGCACGCAAGCTTGGTATATAAAGCTGTCACTGGGACTCACATTCTAAACTCACTTTCTAAAAAGGTTCAGGTAAAAAATAATCAAAGTGTTTATCTCAAAAGTAATTACTTAATTTGAAATTTTATTAATTTTTTAATGAAGCTACACGACAAAGCCCTTAAAAATTAATTCGAATAGTGGTATCTGGATTTCGGAGACTCGTTTAAATCTATTAAGAATCGTGAGCTTTATCCATGTCACCAATTTTACATTTATGTAGTTTTCGTGGGACGATAAAAATGAAATACAATGGTTTAGCGTTCTTAAAAATTTACAGTTAATACGCAAGTAATTATTGTCGTAAAGTGTCGGAAATATTATTGTAATTTAATCTGTTATCTTTGGAATGTGACAATCTACGGTTCACCTGTCGGTTTAGTATTGCCTTAATCGAACAAGGACCTGCACCAGGGAGATTTTTTTAAATCTCCTACCTAAGCTGAAAGCGACGGGAGGTAAAGTCTTATTTATGTAAAGTCTCTAGAGTGGTGTTTTTCTTTTAAGCTGGCCCACAAATAATCAAACCGACCATGACAAAGGTCAAACGAATCACTAACCCAAATCCATACCCGGCTTTAACAATTTGCATTTTTAATTTATTTTAAACTCAAACACATTTTTTTAACTAATTATTTTTGACATTTTACGTTAGATTTAGAATTATGGCAGGTCTACTGTGCAAATTATAAAATTTTGTATTGGGAACAGTGTTTTTTTTTTTTATTAAGGAAACTGCTTCTATTGAGCACATTTGGATTTATTTTTCTTAGACTGCCACACATAACACGTCTTGGAGTACCATTGAAAATCCCGGCGTTGCGAATCGCTTCATACTCAGGAAACCTTACATCTGTTCGTTAGTCCTATTTCAGCCTCCCCGCAAAATTTTGATTAGTTTTGCTTCGTGACCTTGTTTAGGCAACACCGTTCCATCTGCCTATAACGAATTTCAACTATTTTTAAATTTCTCAATCCATAATTTTTATTCTTTGGAAAAATCAAGCATTCTGTTGGATCTCTTATTCAAAGATTTCAATGTGTTGGGTGCTTAAAAATTTCAATGATTTGCAACAGGCGAATGACTTGCAGTATTTAGCTATTCATTTTATTAAAATAAATTGCAACACTGTTTAGCGACTCGAGTGGAACAAATAAAATGCAAAATTGCACTCCGTACATTGAATTTTTTTTATTTTCAAATAATGGGAATAAATTGTTTTTAGAAAATTACATTTGTGGTATAAGAAATGTAAGAAATGATAATTTGTGGCAGACAGATTTAATTAAGTTGCAAACAAAAATAACGAGAATAATATATAACCCTTCAAAGGAACAAACCCTTGTCTAAATAATTAATTAACCTGACGTGAATTAGGTCGACATCTAATTAACCGAAAATTTAGGTATTTTCGATTTTGTCTGGAAGAATCGGGAGTTACTAATCGGATTATGACCTGACATATTCTCCGATAAATTAATAAATTAAATGTTGGTTAGGATTGGCTTTTAATGTGATGATTTTCAAATTTGATTTGAATTGAATTACTGGTAGGTGTGTGATATTTCAAAACGAATAATTAGTCATAGCAAATTAACAACGTTATTGTTATAAAGGATTGATTTGAATTTTTCTATCTGGATTACATTTTACCCACTCAATACATACTTGCATGTTGAAATTGTAGAGCAAACTGGAAATTGATGGTAATTTGACATAACGTCCAAGTATGTAATTGTTGGAAGTTAATATTATTATTCGGTAGAGTTGTATTGTAATATCAAATTGTAATTTTAGATCTTTTGTTACAGGTAAGCCATGCAAGGACAACATTTGTTATATCGAGTGGTTCTCCGAACTCTGAGGTATACTGTGGTATTAATCTTAAATAAATAATATTAAAAGAATCTGACTGAAAAGTTTGCCATTTTGAAATGTGGTTAAATCTCTTCTTTGAAATCTCCACAATACCGTGGATCCTTTCCACAAAAGCTTATCCAGGAATTTAAGCCCTAAACAAACACCAATTTCATCTCACCAAAACTGTCCGAGATAACTCTATAAAACACCTATAAAGTATAATACCAAGAAATAAACAAACGTAGGCGACAATAGACTGAATAAACACAACTCAAACATTTTTTATTATCCTTTTATCAGGCTCTTAGCCACTGAGCGCTAATTGTTTCAATAAACAACGTACAGTAAAAGCGAATTTTTTAAAATTGGAACAAGGACGTGCTTTTATGTCCTAGCGTAACTAACTTTTCGACACCGCAACGAATTACTAAAGCATTTGACATTCGAAAGACCGCTATTCGTTGGTGAGGTATTGAAAGGGAAACTCAGGTGGTCCAAAGACAGGATTTAGGCCAGGAAGGTCAGTTAAAATAAATCGTTATTGTCATTCTTTTAAAGTAGGTCTGGAAGGGCAAGGTAACCCTTTGTGGGATACCGCTTTATCTCCACAGGAAGGATGACAATGTTTTCACCATGTTCTTCAAGGTAGTTCTTGTTTGTAAATGTAAATGTTTATGCGAGGTGACCGGTTCTGTAGTTAACAGTTAAAGTGCATTTTCCTGTTGCACTGTTATTATGAAAATGTACGCATAATTATAGTACCATAAATGTGCTAACATAAAATTGTTTAGTAGTTGTTGGTGACTAAATTTAAATATTACTGTACCTCTATATTAAACCCCAACAAAATAAATCCTTTATTTAATACGTAATTAAAGGACACAAATGCCACTATAACACATTCTCTACAAAAGGAACGTTGCAATACAATTATTACAAACCACTTACTTATAAAATGTTTGTTAGAATTTATGAAAAGACACAAATATTTTCAGTGTTTGACAAATACATAATGTACAGTCACACGCGTAAAGAATGTCATCGCTAACGACTAAACAAATTATTTATGCTGAAAATATAAATCTCTACATGCATCTATATATATCGAGTAAAAATTTTGGAAGAAATTTTGTTTATTGAAATTTATAAGCTAGAAAAAGTTACGGTTACAGCTTCAGCTGTTTTGTTATTTACCCGAACCGGACTAAAGTGTGACATGTTTTACGCAAGTGACTGTACGGTGACTTCCTAGTTCAAGTAAAGATGCAGTTAAGGTGTAGAGCTGGGTGATTTTTATTTGCATAATAGATTATTTAAAGAAATTGATTAATTTTGTTAATGGATGTTTGTTTATTTGACCGATTATTCATCCAATCGATTATTAAAATTTTTAATTAACCGATTTTTCTATAAATCGATTTTTTGAATATTAAAGGATTTTTGAATATTATGTCAGGTACTGTTTCTAATGTGTCTCAAAAACTTATTTTTTAAATATATAGCAAAAATATTTTTTAATGGAACATACAATTCATTCATTCTCAGGATACATAACAAAGTAGGTCTAGAGGGCATGTGTAAACTAATGCAAGGAACGCAGGATCATTACATATCATTACATTAGAGACAAGTTGTTCGACTTCAACGTGATAAAATACAATAGATAATCAGTGATTAGTAATTGATTAATCAATTAAATAATCAAATAAACCGATTAATCAAATAGTTAAACGGTGATTAATAAAAAAATGATAATTCATTAATTTTGGTAACTTAATCAAATTTTGATTAATTGATTAATCGAATTTTTACTCAATTTATCGATTCTATTGCCCAGATCTAGTCAGGTATATATTACAGGATAATCAGCATTTTTTTTGTATATTTTCAAGTTGAGAAGACATTTGTGATCATAAATGGAAATGTGTATTTTGAAAACACCCAAAATTAGTGTTTTATTCAGTCATTTAAAGTACCTGTTACTTAAGGGTAACTTAAGGGTATATATTAAAAAGAATTTATTTATAATAGTTTTCTGATAGAAAACACTTTTAAAATAAGTTGTTTTTAAATTTTTTTAAGTTAAAATCAGATTCATTTATTATGGACTACTTATAAATAAACTATTGAATGGGTTCTTGTAAGAAGATATTTTAGTTTTGTGGTAAAGAATACCTTAAAAGTAACCTGTGTTCTTTTAGATCTTATGTAGATACAGTGAAACCTCCAGTTACGAACACCTCTGATAAATTGACTCCTCCTTTAAGCGGCCAATATTTTGAACTTTTTTTGACCGGATTCTCTGTTGGAAGTATGCGGAGACAAACATCGTACCCGTTTAGTAAAAAATTCTCTCTTCAGGTGGCCGAATTAACGTATATTTTGTCTAAAATGTACGAAGAATGCGTTATTCAAAAATTTATGTTGTAAATCAGTTAAATAGTTTGTTAAAGCCTGGTATTTAGGTTTACAGTGAAAATTCTCTGCACGGACAGCTCTTCTAAATGGAAATCTCTCTTATATACCGGACAATTATTTTGGAAACAAAGCAACAATTAATAAATTTATTGTTTTTTATTGTTATTTTTGAATTAAGAATATTTTATATATTGTCATTTCAGATTATTAATTACTTACAAACAGTAAATTAAATTTGTAGAAAATAACCAACAGAGTAAAACCCACAATTTGTAGAAAATGCACCTAATTTTATTTTTAAATAAATAGACTTAAATTACCGATTACTTTATATAGAGATTATTGGTAGGTACCTCATTCATACCATTCGTGCTAACTTTATACGCGCCAAAAAGTTTGGAACACCAAATTTTGACATACAAAATATGAAAAGAAATTTTTTGTTGATATCTCTACGAATTAAAAACAATTACAATAATAGGTTACGATGACAATAATAGCTATTGTCAAAATTGGTAATAAAGGCTGCTTTATACGATTTCTTTTGTCAGTGCTAACATTTGATGTTCCAAGACGGACCCTTTGTTAAAGGGACAAAATTTCTGGCATCATCCGTGTTCGTTCAAGGAAGGTTTCACTGTATAAAGTAAAAAAGTAAAGATGAGACTAAGAATGAATCAATCACTTATTGTAACTTGTATTGGTTAAGATTTCGTGATAACAATTTCTATGGTTCTTAAAATATTGAAAGTGTTTTTTTTTATAATTTTAAGCCAAGATTTAAATATAGTAATGAATATTTAAATTTTAACATAAAATATTGGTTTCGAATTTTGTTTTTTTTTTGTAGTTTTGTTTTGATGTAAGAAATATTTTGAAAGTAACGTGTGTTCTTTTGAATTGTGACTTGTAGTAGAACTACAGTTAAATACATCTAAGATTTTGGTGAAGTTTCTTGGGAATATTTTAGTTGTTTTCTGGCAAAGAATTATTATGAAAGTGTTGTAATCCTTGGACATGACTTGGGTTATTTTGAGTCGAGTTTGAAGTCTTAATAGTGATACACTTATGAAAAACTTTGACATAAAATATTGATTTGGGATATCATAAAAATAATGTTTGTAGTTTTTTGAAATTAATCTTTAAATTAAAGCTGATTGTGATAAAATTAAAAAAAAATAATATTAAAGGAGGTTCACAAATTTAAAATTCCATGACTACTTGCGTCGGCACCCTTTATTTGGTTCGTGATTGGCTTTTGTCAAAATTTTCAATATGAATCCTCAGTTTGCATATTTCTCGCACACTTAACATTGCAAAGTCAATTTTTTCGCCCCTTGTTAGCGAAAAACATGTACATTTCCATAATTGAATTTGTGCGTTGTGCAAATGGGTCAGGGAGTACTTAACGTTTAACGAGCCCTATTGTCACCAACTGTCCTTGGCATTCCACATTATTTAATTTTGCGGCGTGTCAAATCAACTAACAGTATCATGCACGTCATAAATCGTGCATAATCGAAAGGACCTTTCATATCTCACATATTGGGCGTTATAAATCGCCGAATTCTCTCAGTAACGCCCTCCATCAGCGGTGTGTACTCATACAATCGCACCATCCATGTATGACGCAGGGGTTGCAATTGTCGACAGATGTTCGACTGTTTGTGTCGCGGAGCACTTGATCGCGGTCAGGTATATATCGGTGCACATGCGCTTGATAGACAGCTGGTATTCCCCGACCCTTGCCATTATCACGAATTAGGGGGAATTCTGTTTGTTTTCGTCAAGTGTCACTTTTTATTTTCGGCGGTTGCTGTTTTCCGTGTGTACACAAAGGTTCTGTTTTAATTCGAAAATGGACAATAGGGATCATTTGTCATTATTTTAACGATTAAAGAATGTCATAAAATGTTAACTGAGTTTTTTTGGGGAAGAACAAGGGTAATTTATTATATTGGTTTTTTAGCAAGGTAGGGATGTTTGACCTACATCGGTTGAACAGTGACAGTGATGAATAATAGGGAGCACAACTGTCAATTCCACTTTCACGAAACTAATAGTATAACAAATAGACAGCAAAGTTCGAATATGCGAAAACGATACATTTCTTGGTTTATAGTGATGATACAAACTTTTTAAATCCGTTCCTCAAACTTTTATTCAAACTGAACTTTCCTCGTAAAATATTCAGACATAAATAATAATTTTTTTCTGTTGTCGATAGTACTCGTATTCCAAGGTTTTAACTTATTAATTCAAACAAAAGTGTGTACTTTTATAGCATTAATATTATATAGGTTTTCTTAGCACCATAACATCAAATATTTGTTTAATGTTATTGAAACGTTTTTCTGATAAACTCAAATTTAAGTTTACTGAAAAAGCGAACATAAATGAAAAAATTCTAATTAAAAATAAAAAAAATGTAATAATAGATAAGATAATTACGAGTGGTCTAAATCTTTCCGGGTTACTTTGGCCTGTCAAAACATGGGGCTTGTGTAGATTGTTATCATGACATTTTTAAATTATTTAATTTTAGAAACGTCGGGATCGTCAAATTATGCTTTCTTAATGTGCGTTTGGTTTTTCAGTTTATTTTCAAGTGTACTTGTTTTAAATCTTTGTTTTATCTAATACTTTAAAGTTTTGTTTTTGTTCTATCCTAAACCAAGCATTTTGCAATATTTAGTAATGATTTTATTAGTAATTCAAATATTTTTAACAATCTATCCAAATCCTATTGTTTCACCGACGAAGATATCTTGATAACGAAAGAGTTGAGCCACTCGTTATGTATAATACATTAAAAATGGTACTATTTTTACTGTTTTATATGTTTTTATTTCGATTTTGACGTTTTAATTTATTTTAAATAAGTTAAAAAATGTCATAAAGTAAGTAAAATGTGTTCAATAATTGTTCTGGTCAGATCGCCTATGTGTGGCAATTGTCACAAAAAACGTATGTCTCGGTTAACATTACAAAACAATAACACATGACAGGTGTCAGTGCTCCGCTTTTTAACCTCTTGCGTACTTTTCGAGTTTCTGTGTCTTCCTCTAAATTAAAATCAGTTCTTTAACTGAAATAACGCTTCCAGAGTAAATTCTTGAACGTCTGCATATAATTATCATGATTTGCAACATTTAGACAGTTGACAGCAAACGATATGAACTTATCATGTGAACCTACGTTTATGCTAGAGAGAGAAAAGCACAGCAAACCACGACCAAAAGAATTATTGAACGCAGGTTACATACACCTCAAGACCGTGGTTTAAAGCGTTTTTGTTTTGTCATCAGTAAAACAGACTTTAATAAATGGATGCTGATGTCGAAAAATGTTTTGTCTTTTACTATTATATTATCTATACAATAAATTTGTCAAAGTCGTTCAGTTACATCAGTGATGAGCTCGAAGGTCAAGAGAACTTCAAATTTTGTCAATTTACACAAATTACTGCCAAGGGTTTGACCATGATAAGAGAAATGAACAAAATCCTTGCCAAAATTGTGAGAAAATCGTACACAAAGTTGTCCTTCACTGACCTAATAATGTTATAGATTTAGACAAATTTGTAAAAGGATGTTATAAGTCAAGACAAAACTTTTTTAGACTACCAGCACAAATATCTACAGTCTCTAATCTTGTACTTGGTAAAACCAAAAACAAAGGTCTGGCATCAGTTTCTCTTGGGAAAAGTTTTCGGTTTCACCAAGTGCGAGATTAGAGATGTCGTAAATACTAATTGCCCCAGTAGAACGTTTTTAAAGAAATAATTTATGGTTTAAGTTATTTTTTCTATTTGTCATGTAAAAGTATACAAGCGACTCTTTCATTGAATAAGTGATTTTAGGATTTATGTTTCAAGTAATGATCATTTTTAAGGGTGATATCTGGGTAAAATTTATCTATTTCTACTGAATTTTAACATCTGTTGTGGTCGGTATTAACTTAACGAGTTAATAAAATAACAATAATAAGAGATGATTCAAAAATATAGGTATACAGATACACTATACTAACTTGTTTTCTAACTTGGTCAACGGCTTGTTTGACAACTTGTTTTATTTTCAGTTTGTTATACATTGGTTTCTTCTCTAATATCTTTGACCTCTTGTTTTACTAAGCTAAGGATGACGTTTAGGTGTCTTAATGTTTATAGAAAAATACTTGGTTCGTAAATTGGCTAGCAAGTTTACCCACACCAAATTAAAAATATATCTCAGCCAATAGTCTATCGGTCTATTCTGTTCTAAGGCCATAATTGGATGACCAGAAGCAAAGGAAATTGATAGTAAATTCACAAATTATACGAAAACCTTAGGGTAGAAATTGTCGGTGTAAAAACAAATCACTTTGGTATGGTAAATACCCAGCACTCTTCAACAGTTTGACAGTTTGACTTCGACCGATTGTTGATACAATAAGTGAAATAACATCAATCTCTGGAATGTCATTATTGTGCTTAACGGCTCTCACTAAAGCCT
The DNA here is from genome assembly GCA_029207805.1 of Tribolium confusum. NCBI lineage: Eukaryota > Metazoa > Arthropoda > Insecta > Coleoptera > Tenebrionidae > Tribolium > Tribolium confusum. The sequence continues at coordinate 37,015,529 of JALGAY010000001.1, read as the reverse complement.
TTTTTGCATTGCACCCAGCGCTTTATTTAATTTTTTTTGTCAAATTTTGTTTTAAACAACGTTTTAATAACTCTGTAATTTTACTTATGATATTACAAATAGTTTATAACAAATAATACGTAATTACTTTATTATTGTAACAGTGTTGAAAGGTAAAATTTCTGCTCAACATTTGATTTACTATTGACTTATGGACTAGTTTGTAAACTATTTGTTCAACTTTAAAAACTATCATTAAATTCGAAAAACGACTAGGTTTCGATTCGAGACTAGGTTATATAATTTATAATTATGAAAAAGTTGATTTAGTTGTTTACTTAAATTTAGGTGAGATTATGTCTCGTTAATTCAGTTAAACCCCGCAAATTTTCATTGTTGTGAGCGATTTATTCATATCCAGTTTTTAGAGTGAAGCAATAACGTATTGTTTGTTACAATTTTGTGTTCATTGTAGTCCAATCATAAATATTTAAGCGTTGGATTGCAAAAATTTTAAATTTATTAGAAATTCCGTCAATACAATGATACCTGTATTGAAAATCTAAACATAAAAGAGTTGTCCACTCGACCGAATCGTATGACAGTTGATAAATTAAAACGCATACACATCCACGTTTCCACCCTCTCGTATTAATTACATTGTCGGATAAATAGCTTTAAAATGCGGCCGTTACTCATTTTCTGTCAGCTTTCGCGATACATTTGGTTCGGATTTTCTCGCTTTAACCCAGTATTAGAAAATTGTAAAATTTATACAAATGACCGAAATGTTTTTATAGTTTACATAAACTCGTTCAAGTTAAAAAAAACTCAGTGGAGAGCAAACACATCTGCAGGGAGTCGTTTCACACACACAAACTTAAAATTTAATAAAACTCAAAGAAGAAATATTTTTACAATTGTTTCCTTCGCACATAAATCAAACGCCAGCAGCACCCGTTTTATGATCTTTTAATAACACACCCTTAGAGCGCTTCAGCTGGAATTTTATTTAGAAAAAGTTTCGGGGTAATTATCCTACGAAATTTGAGAAAGTTATTGAGTGACGCACTCACATGTGGCCGCTTATTATTTATTTTACTACCACAAAGACTCGCTTTTTATTATCTTTGTGTCTAGGAAACGTAAATATTAAGTGTCTCGTAATCGAGACCCAGGGGACGTTCCTTACACCTACTATTCTCACATGCAGAGCTTTCCAGCCATTTTTATGGTTAAATCAAAGGAAAATAAATCAGTTTTGCATTTAACATTTCTTCACGCTTGCCACAATAAACAAGTCTCGTGTCGTATGCCTTATTACTAAATCCTGCCATTATATGTATTACTGCGCCAGTCTATCATGCAGATAACAGGGAAATTTATCAGCTGAGGGAAGTTCTAGGTCGAAAGCTTGCATGTCATTTTCTCAAATCAATTCCGTATTGATTTGCACCTGTGTTCCTGCCTTTATGATTGATGATTTCTTCACACTTGATTGGTAGTTGTAAAATAAATTACCGGTTAAACTCAAGAGAAGATTTGCATTTATGCGATAAGCCATTCCTAGCACTTAAAATTATTTTTAAGAAGCTTTGAAATGCTGAGAAATATTTATTAATTTTTGTGTTATTATTAATTTGGGCACGTGTCAAGTACGGAACGTGTAAATTGCTATTTAAGCGTAGTGGACATATGCAAAATCGTGTACGTGAAAGGAATTTGGTTCCCGACTGGTTATTGGATGGTATGCCACGAAACAGTGTTATGTAGTAACGTAAAGCGTTTAGTAAAACTTCAACCACTTGTTTATTTGCGAGCTTTCCAGACGATAAAGCTATCGGAAGTGCATACAAAGTAGTCGAGTAACGTTAAATCTTTGTGGAGAGCTTTATAATAGCTAAGGTGGCGATTTGTACTGGCGATATTCCTCGACATTTATTATGTATACTCGAATCTGAAATTAAATGTTTGTCTGTCTGTAAGGTTCTTTAGTGAGAAAGGAAATGTAAAAGCAAATGTTTGGTGGTCTAACGTTTGCCAATATTGACATGAGTTGTAAAAACTTTGACAAGTGACCAAATAGTTATTTCTGCAATTTCCTTTAGATGAGTTCAAATAAGTATCAAACGCAGAAATTCCTGTCGTTAGTTTTTAATTTTATTCTGACTCGCAATTATAAGAATATTGGCTGATATCTAGAGAATTTATCACATATAAAAAATAACTACATATTGAATTTTGTAATAGTTTTCGCTATGTAAGCAGAGATTGAAAAAAAAATTAAGAGCTTAACTGAGCGACTTTAAATCTGACTTAAAAAAGAACTCGACAAAGTGGGAAAGAGTGGCGACATACCTGCATCGAAAAAATGGATCATAGCGGAAGAACAAACATGTGACTCGTGAATTTTATCCAATTTTTCTTCTTATTTAATCATATAGTTATTGGAGTTCAAAGAGAAAGCACAAATGCTCCTTGACTGCAGTGTGCTTCTGTGTAAATGTATTGATAAGGAAATGAGCTTTTTCATGAATTTTCAAACGATAAACAGTTACGTGATGAGAATTTATGAGAAAGAGAAACGTCTCAAAAATTGAAAAATTGAAAAGTTATAGTGTTTCTATAAATTGATATCTGCTTCTACATTTAAATACTAAAATATTGTCAAATTGTAAGCGTCAAAATAAAAAATAGAGTTAAATATTGAAATAAAAATTGTTTAAAGCTTGTCGGCCAAAAAGTTTTATAATTTTTTTTTGCGTTAGGTTATTTTACGGTGCTTCAACTAATAAGGCATGCCTATGGGTTTGTACCGTACAAACAAAAGTTGTTGCACTGTAGTATTAGACTATATTATGTGCATATAGTGTCTCAAAATTAAGGTATTTCGAATTTGGAGCACTTTTTTAGTTGAAGAAGGTACCAGTTGGAATAAATAAAAAAAAACGGAACAGTTTTTTAAAATTAATCCCTGCTACCTACAAGGATATTTTGTTCAACATTGCGCATTTTGCACTTTTAAATATTTATTTAAAATTTAGTGTTTTCTATACTCAAGCAACGAAATGATATTCTACCTATAGCGTCTTCACAGCAATAAAATAATATTCTTATTTAAAGTTTTTGATCAAAATTTGCGAAAATGTTTTTTACTCTGTCTTAAAGCTCTAGTTTTTTTTTTGATTTTTTTTGGAATCTTCAGCACTCTGAATGTCTTAATTTTGAGAAAATGAGTGATATGCATAGAGTAGCAAAAGCTTTTACTAGCTAGTTATTTCCTTCTAGCTCATGCTAATTGCATAAGTTTATCTTGTTATAATCAAGCAAAAGCATTGCTAAATTCTGTCACGTGGCATTAGCAGAGAACATGAATTTAGCAGCCTCTTACAAAAAACCTTAAACCCTTCTAAGATTTACGAAATAGTAAAAGCAACATTCGAATGAAGAAAAATTAGAAGATATAAAAATATATTTTAGGAATAAATATGTTATGTACAATTCAATAATTTTATCGCCCGCAATGATCACGTTTGACATTTTGACGTTTAATATTTTTTAATGACAGTATTCACTGAAATGCATACAAAACAATAATGCACTAAATAATTTTTCTATTTTAGCTTAGCTTCTTTTTAAATTTATTTTGTCTGCAATTTTTGCATTTGAAATTGGAATTATTTTTTAAACTGTCGAAAAAGACGAATTTCAGTTAAGGACAATAGAAATCTGTAAAGAAGACATTGCAAAATAAAAAATCGAATTTAAAACAAAAAGGTTAAAATGAACATAAACAATGAAAAGTCTGTTAAATCATTAACCGAAGGTAGTTCTATAAGTCTGTTAGGCTCTAATAAGAGCACAAGGGCAAATCACAAGAAAGGTTAGCATCAAACATTATTATTAAGGCATAAAAATAATATTAAAGGATGTTGCCGGTTGTATTTTAGAGATAAACTGCAATGTTGGTGGTTCTTTTATATGAAATTGGATACTATATTACTAACAATAATCTTCAAATAAAATTTAGTCAGTACCACTAGTACTAAACTCGAACTACCATATTAGTCTAGTCTGGTAAACAACATTTCACAGCTGTCTAGAAGATACATTTTCTTAATCATATCGTAGTATATTTTGGTATAAAAGGTCTTCTGCTGTCTTGGATTATTTTCTATCTTTCTAATCGAACTTTTTTGTGCTATCGAGCTATCAGTTTTAATTGGCGATAAGATATTTGACTTTGTAGAATTTTTTAGTGGTGATTCTCAAGGCTCCATCTTTGGACCTTCACTGTTCTTTATTTATGTAACAGACATTGTTTAGTTTTTTTACTCTAAAATATCTTGCTTTACAGACGACATCAAACTGTACTACTGACTATAATTTGCTTCAGAGGGATTTTGATCACATCGTTGAATGGGGATATTAAATTAGTATGGGGATACTAAGTTAGTATCCTCATTCAACGATCATATTAATTTCGGGTGTCAGAGTGACTCTCCTCTTTTGATATCTGTTAAGTGTGTATTATTGCATCTGGGTAATAACAATCTAAAATTGCAACATACTATACATGGTAATACCTTACAACATATTTGGAATTTTGATTACGATTTGTCCTGCTTATTTTATATTTCTTCTGTTTGTAACAAAGTTTTTTCTTTTATCTCAACATTTGACGTCTCTGCCTCTCTCTTTCTCTAAAAAACTTTACATTTTCTATTGTCGCCCAATTGTGGAATATGATGGTCCTGTCTGGAGCGTCGACTGGATTCTCGACAAAACTCTCTCTGAATTTGGACAGATTCAAAAAAAGTTTGGGTTATGTCATCTTCTGATCAGCTAGTCAAAGGCGGAGACTACTTTAGATATGAGTATAGTAAAACAGGCTGCAAGTATTCGTCTGTAAATAGAAAAAAAATAGAAATGTTTCACTAGAAAATATTGGTATTGAAGAAGAGTTTCCAGTTGGTAAACGTCGTCGCCTGTTTGGAAGACATCATGTCACGTAGTTTAACTGCACGCGTAATAATAACAACCGCTGATAATTTCTACAACATTACGGTTATCACAACAACGAACCGTGCATAATATTCGCAAGCGGTGTGCATAATTCCGGCTAATTAGCAGGTGGAGTAATTCCCTCAAGTTTATTTTTCTAGTTGGTTGAACTGCACCAACGCAAGTGCGTCCGGTTTGTATCAGTCGAAAAACAAACCGTGCTAATTTCAATTGGTATCTAATTAAAAGCTAATATTTGTGTAATGCATGTGAACTGGCCTTTTGTTTGTTTTACTAAAGAGTTTCATTGTTTTTGTTTCTCCTTCCGCACCTGCCCAGAATTGAATTACCGCTACTAGAGATTCCAAAAAATTACTTGTTTTAATATTAGCGGCAACGTTACAGGCAAAATGGAATTCAATGATTGTATTACAAACCAAGATGTTACTAACTAAGCGGGGGATCGCTCCTGCAAAGCATATGGATGAACGTTTCATAATTACAATTACTGCAATTGCACTGCTAATCCTCCGCTTACAACAATGAACTTGCCTAATGAGGAGAGGAGTCCGAAATGCAAACCTCTACAACGAATTAGCTAAATTGCGCCAGTTGGAGCCCGCCTGATGACCACTTCCACTTGCGAAAAAGCAATAATAAAGTCGAACTAGAATTTAATTTATCATAATATGTTAGTAGTTCTTGTCTTAGTTTAGCATTGGATTTGAGATAATTTCTAATTCAATTAATGATTCGGTATCGTTGCCTAGCTGTTAATTAATTAAGACGAATTCGTTCATACGTAGCAAACGCCATCGCCAGCATGTGAACTAGTTCCAAGTCTAAAATAATCTCTCAAGTAATTACACTACCAAGAACATTGCCATAATGTACAACAGGTTTCCTTGATTACAGTGTGACTGCGTTAACATTTGCTCAGGTGTGTCTTCACATAATTCCTGCAATCTTGGAATCCTGCCATTTGTACGTCGTACCAAGTGCAATCGCCGAATCATTTTTTAATTAATTCAGAGTGTAACAATAAAATTGCACATACACATGAAAACCGAGACGAGATAATTGGGTAATGTGAGAACATAATGTTACTAATGCAAGCTTAATTAAAACACGTTTGTGTCTCTATGCACTTTTAATGTGAAATGCCACAATTTATGCATTGTCGCTGTTTTCAGCAAAACAACACAATAATTGAAATTCTTTTAAAATTATTATCATATTGCAATTTTGTTAATTGATTGGTGCGGCCGCTTAAATATTCCCTTGTTAATGTGGAATGCTTGCTGTTCAATAAACAGCCGATATTGACGGAAATTGTTCAAGATCCGACGGTGCACAAGTCCATGACAGATTTCTTTCCGAAAGGAAATAATTAAGGAAAGTTGGTGTGACTTTTTACAACATACTTTATTACTACGATCATTTTTCAATAGCTGTCGCTAATTAAAAAAATTGGCCGAATTTTTACAATGAATTAATGCGGATGTTTGTGTCGTATCGGATTTGTGAAATTAATCGAATTCAATTACGGTTCTCTAATGAGGTATGGATTTATTTACCTGCAACGAATCACTCACTTTCATGACAAACATAACAATTTTCACACAACGACCAATAAATTGGTCTCATTCCTAACGCCTTTGTAGTCAAACAACATGTTTTATTATTATTTTTAGATATCCAAGAGAACATTTTTAATTTTTTCATTCCTCAACATAAGACTTGACAAATTATAATTGGTAACATTAGAGATACCAAGCGAGATTCTAGCGTTATTACCACTCAGAATTAGAGAGATATACTAATGTGCATTCTTGTGATATTATCTTTCCTAACCGCACCTTCTATAGGTAAAATAATAAATTTAATAAACAATAATAATGGGCGAGCACAAAATTTTAATTTATGTAGGTAGGTGGTCAAAAACATAGTATAATTGCAAAAAAAAAATTATTGGCTTAAAACACTTTTAAACTTGTCAATTCAACTTAAAAAAAATAATATAAAACAGACTAGCAGCTAAAAAAAATATTTGGCTCTGACAGGTAAATGTCAAATTAACGTACGATTGATATCTATGAAATCACCGTATTTGCAGGCGACCGTGTATTTTACGCATGATCGTGCGGTAAAACAGTCAGAAAATTATCTCCAAAAATATACGTTTATAAAAATAAATGCTTTTGTACGATGATAGTATCTTATCTTTCTTGAATTAATAAAATTATATATTTTTTAAACATTTTTAATTTCAATTAGATTGACGCTATCTCTTGTTGCGAAAGCGTACTGTCCATTACAGATGTCTACCCTACTTTTGTTTAATTAGTTACTATAGCAACAATCAGATCAATCTGTTATATTTGACGTTTAATGAAAAAAAGTTAGATTATCTAATAAAATAAGAATTTTTAATAAGAAATTTTAATAAAATTTGTCCGCTAAAAATTTTAATATATATCTGGTGTGTTAACAATTTTACAATCCTCAATTACACTAGTCTACAACATTTTGTTTTTTTTTTGAAATGAGACATATATTTTTGTTAAACATATAAGGCACCCTTAACTTAAGAAAAAATGTTTAAAAAAAATCAGCACTTCAAACTTTTAAGATATTTAATAAGAAAAATATTACAATAGAAACAATGAAAAAAAATTAAAAGTGTAGAGTTTAAAATAATTGTTTATAACTACTTGCATCTGTGTCTCTCACAGTCACAGCAGACAACAATAATCGGCTAGTATGTTCTGATCCCAAAAACCTTGATATTTTTGGCAAATACTTTTAGATCTTGATAAAATCGCTCGACATTTTCGTCACTCCAAGGTCTTCCGAAAAATATATATATATATATATATATATATATATATATATATATATATATATGAAAAATGGTAACGCCACTCATTAAATGAATAACTTTTTTTTAAATAATTCTAGAAGGAGTATACTTCAAAAAAATTGACATTTTGCAAACAACAGAACTGTTGAAAGTTAACATCTTTTTTTTGGCTATAATTTTTAAACCGAATTTCTTAGACTTAGAGCAAAAACTCCTACAGCAATTTAAAGACCATGTAATTCTGCGACCTGTACCTGTTTAACACCTAAAATTGGTCTAGTAGTATAGTCGTCATCGTCAGTCAAATAATGACATCTTATGTGTACATGGAAAAGTGAAAAAAAAAACGTTTATTTTAAGAATTGTGACATGCTAGCAGAAATCATAAAATAGTGTATAAACTACACTTAGTAGCTTATGCAAAAAAATATATTTCATTCTATAAAAAAATAAAGTTTAATTTTGTAGACTAGTGTTATTAAAACACTCCGCTAGGGCGTTGTGTTTCAAATTCATTTAGCGCTGTAAAATTAAAGTTACCACCCGCTAATGTATATTAGTATTTCACTTTGGTCTACTATATTGTCATCTGTCATTTTTACAACTGGCACTACTTTTTTTAAACATCATTTTACTACTAGCTGTAATGTAACGTAAAACAGTCGTAGTAACAACCTTTGAGGGTGACATAAAATGAAGCAAATACCTATCTTGCTCAAATATAAAAGAACCTATTCCGATAGTTTGCTTAAAACAGATATTACTTTTATAATAATAAAAATTGGGAGCTGTTGCTTCTGCAGATGTGAGGAAAATTTACAAAAACGCTAAAATTATGTGGCAAATTAAAAACAGTAGAATAGTATATTGTGTACCTTAGCTATAAAGAGGCAGTTTCCAAGCCGAAGCAAGAGATGGCCAGCTGGGACGAAGTCGAAGCTGGCCACTTCCTGAGGCTTGGAAAAACCTACTCAAAATAAAAAACTTTTAAATATAAAATAAGCTGACGGATAGGTGACCTAACCCCAACATATTTCGTAATGACTTGACTGTAATAACAAGAACTTCGCACAGTTTTTATATTTTTACCTTATTGTTGCTAAACATTTTTTAAACAAATACAGTATTATTACAGTACGGATGGTGATGAATTTTTATATATTTTTTTCTCTTTATTAGTTTGAGGTTTATGTCGTGACAAAAGTATTTACAATACGGTAACCTGACTTTCGTCTTTTGTAATCACAGTATTCGTAATTTTTTGTATTAGATCTTGTATTCCAACAGTAGAACCCACATTATTACTAAATTTTAAAAAACTTGAGGCGTTAGTTGACGTATAACACAGCGCCATCTAACGACCACAAATTGCGACATGCTTGTTTCTCTAGCGAAACAAGAGCGAAAATATGACAAGTCAAGAGGTTAGAATTAGCCTACTTTGAAGTGGAGTAGGATAAAAACGTTTTTTTTTATTTAATTTTTTAAATTCTACTAATGAGAGCAGAGTTATAGATTTTTCTCCAGTTAAACTACTCATTCTGTACATGTACAGGGTGTTTTTGAAATAATGTTAAAGATTTTAACAGTTAATATGTAGTTCCCGTTGAAAGAATGCTAAAAAACCAAATTTGCTTTACACAAATATTTATAGTTAATGAGATATACGCTGTAGAATTTTTTTTCCGTAAAACGTTGTTTTTAAAATACACGATGTATATCATCTGTTAGTAGTTTAGGATATTTTTTTCTACTACATAAATTAATTTTTGCTTGTTGTTAACAAAAAAATTTATTTTATTTTGCTTTTTCATTATTTTCTATGAAATACATGTTTGGGTATATACGAGTATGACTAAAATATTATTTTGCAGAACTTCTTATAAATATTGATAATTATAATACCTAGTAAAAATTTTGTCGATCAAGAGAAGAAGTTTAGCGATTCTGATTCTTGGCACATAAAGTCTGGAGGGTTTGTTTTCCGGTGAGTATCGATCAGGGAATACCGCCGTAGACGCTCTTTAAAGGTCAGGGTGGCCCACAGATAGGCAGAGTGACGCATACTAATTGAGATATCGTATTCGCGGTTGACATAATGAATTTGTGATCAACGTGCCCATTAACGGCTTCGACAGGTGCTTGCGAAGCAGCTAGCGGAATATTAAATTTGTTTTCATTGAGTCTTCATTAACAAACAATTTAGCTAATGTTACAATAGCAGCGCGATGTTTTAATACCCGTCGACGTATAGATCGTTAAAATTGATCTGGAAACATTATGTTCCTCGCTTCGAATCCACAGGGATCGATCTTGCTCTTACTTCCTTCCGGTAAATTTTAACGTCTTTCCGTTCGCGTTTCTTAACTCCACTTTTAAACGCATTCTTCCTCTTAAATTCAAATCAAATCAATCTCCAAAGGCAGATTCGGGAATGGAAATAAAAATAAGCTCGAAGATAACGTGGACCCCCACATTCTCCTATACAAGCTCTATTCGACTGCTCTAAAAGCATTTTCATTTATTGAAATAAAGTATCGCTTCGAATAGATCTGCCAGATACAAAGTTCTAAGGTTAAAGTTCAAGGTGCGTTAATGTTATCTCTCCTTCGTACTTTACTCAAAACTGAATGGATATTATATCTTGCTCCTATCAACCTACACCTCACGTACTCTGTTAGATTGCTTTAAATATCGACCGGTAAATCTGAGAACTCTGCATTACCGCCAAACTCATTATCGCCAAATCACCCTAAGATTTTGTCGGCACTAAGAGCCGGGAAATAACACACAAAAGACATTCATCTTCTGTCTCCAAACTGAAAACACAAATTCAATACACACCAAGGAGTAATTAATAAAGCGATTCCTGCTGTTTGAATGATTTCCAGAGACAAATTTTCAGATTTGGTTTATTGGGGATTTGGTTGTTGGAATAAAGTCTGGTTCCTATTTTAGCTAACAAACGGTCCGCATTGCGCCCTCAACTGCTGGTATCGGATCATTAGCGGTCATAAACGCAAACTTTGAGACACTTGTATTAGCATGACCAAGTAGTTAAGGGCTTAACCTACTTAGTGCTTACTTAGGCAAATGTCGCCAATTGTGGTTACTTCAGGAAGAGGCAATGCGGAACATTGATTTATTTAGGTAGGGTTGTTGTTTCAGCTGCAACAAGCCATTCACGTGTTGCTTTTGGAAATGCTGTAAAAACAAGTCAAGAAAATGTGAAGGGAACTGAGTTTTCCTATAATTACTTTGGCTTAATAAGTCGACTGGAGCAATTGAGGAAAATTGCACGTGCAACTAACATTGTTCCAGTTGATTGGATTCCGCTGAAACTGCCACGAAAATTCCAGCCAATAACTGGTAAAAATCGCTTCAGTGAGAACAGACACATTACAAATGGAAAATGTATGACAGTAATGTGACATCTTTAAATAAAGCTTTTAAAAATATAACACGGCATATGTGTGTTTTAATTTGCAAAATAGAATTTAACTTTAAATTGCAAAGCAATATAAAGGGAAATCGACAAAATTCTATATTGAATAGAGCGTATGACTTTAAATAACACAAACAAAATAAGATCTTACAAAGGAGTTTTTGACACACAAAAGAGGTACTTCCTCATTCATTTTATATCGAGATCAAAAAGCTCCGGAATATCCAAGTCACTGTTTTCTCTTTGGCCGGAAATGAAAGTGTTACAAAGGCGTAGCAATCGGAATATTGCCCCCCACCTATTTTGTCACTCATTCTGCTTTTGTAATGGGAATATGCAATTTAACTTCAGACTTAATTGCAAGACGGCATGGTGCGACCGGCGTCAAATCACCTTTGTAAATTAATTACCTGTCGATTTGTCGCTTTACTTCAACCTACAACCAACAAAGGGCTCCAAATGACAACGTTTCTCCTATTCATTTGCGGTTTATTCGATACCAAATCTAAATTTATCGTTCCTTTTCTAATTATATTTATTACAAACGAATTAACTAAAGTGTTAGCACTTCTGGTGCCAAACTATTTACATAAGGAAACATTAGTCAAAAAGAGCTATCTACTTCTAGTAAAAACAAATTTTGTCATATATGCAAAAAAGTGGTAATTATGCAGTACAATCAAAGAAATATATTTTTTTGTTGCTCGTTGACATGTGAGGGTTATTAATGCACTTCAAGCCATTCAAAGGAGTTGGTTAAACACTCTTATTAACGACCTGTTAATATCAATCATACAATCTAAAATTTTGACATTTATAAACTGTCATACTTATAAAAAAAAATATAAAAATGGTATGCTTGAAGATAAATGTTTTATTAAAAGAAACTTTAAATTGTTATAATTTATATTGTAAGTTTATTTTAGCAAATACCTGCTTATAGAGAAATGTGAGGTCTGATTAATATTAATGACAACTGAAAAATTTGTTTGGGTGTTTAGTAATCACGTAACAGAAAAGAATCTAGATGTGTACTAGAGATGTGGTAGTAGACAGAGGCAAGTTGAAAAATTTTGGAATAAAGTTTTTTAAGTTTATTGTGATATGAGCAAGAGAAAAACATTGTAATCAACGCTTTTGTTATAGACAAATCTATAAATTTTATTAAAAATAACGTAATATACAAATTTTAATAGTCAATTTTTTCTGTGTGTGTTATCGTACTAGATTCGCGAAATATTGGTGCTCCAAGATGAAGAGTGGTTTTCCTAAAATATTTTTCTATACCTAGATATCTGTTAGATTAAAAATTTCAAATATAAAATGATAGCATTGGGCTCTGTAATAAAAGAGAGTGTCTTTAAAGATTTCAGTCAGTAGTCTTCTAAGATTAACTCTCTTCTAAGAGAGCAGGGTGTATATTTACTTATATGCGCCATGACAGATAATAAAGACTGTACAACAACTTTTGTAATTTAAAAAAATAATAGAAAACGCATTGTTTTTTGCACTACCTGTGTGTTTATTTTTTTATCATCTGTGAAAATCTATAAGAAAAAAAATTAGAAAAACCACTCTTCGTCATTTTTGACCACGAGTATCTTGCTGGCAAATCAATAAATATAGAATAATTATATACATATGTATATTAATATTTTTGTAAGAACAAAAATAAAGCTGCCTGTATGTAGATATTTCGCTTAATACATTTTCGGCAGATGAAACCTAAAATGACTTGACTAAATTAGTATAGCACGCTCCTTTTTGATAGAAGCAGCCATAGATTACAAAACCTGTAGAAAATTATAAATTTTAAAATTTTTTGTACGGATCAAATGCTGCTGTATTAGAAGAATATTATGGTAAAATATCGATATTAAAGGTATACATTTATAGACGAGAGGTGCATTAAATTTATTACTGTGATGGCTGGTAAATATATGTAGCTGTCTTCTCGTCATAAAGTTCATTGATTACTATTAGAATCTATAAAAGTAGTTAAGTATGAAGAATGAAGGCTGCGACAGGTAGGTTTCATTATTTTTAATGCTAATCGAAATTAATTTGCAGTAATAAAGATTAATAGCAGACGTTTATATAGAGAGACAAAAATTATAGGTATTCATAAATATTATAGAACATTTCGATCCACATAAAAGTTTCCGCTACTGTAGTTCATGGGAAAAAATTGAATCGAGACGAGGCAGTTTGCGAAAATAGGGAACCTTCCAACTGCAGAGATAAAGACCGCAAAATGCACAATTATAGTTTGGGAGCGGAAACTAAAAGATAGCAGGTCATTACCGACTGCGGAGACTTTTAATTAATATTTTTAATAATTTGTAAATTTTTTTAGCAGCGATCATTTATTATGTTAATTAAAACTTAATAAAGGTGGATCCGTAATTGCTTCATTAAATAATATGTGTGAGGAGGTATGAGAAGAAAATTACATAAACTACTTTAAATTTATTTTTTAATACGCCTTGAATGTTGGCGGCGGCATGAAATTCCTAATAAAAATCATCCCACATACGGTTGCCTAATTGGTACCTAATTACAAAAATAATTCACGGCAGGATTCCATGATCGACTAAATTCGATCATCGATTAATATTTATTTCTATAAGGCAATTCTGGTTAATATAGTTATAAATTTCTAATCAGTAGCTCGTTATAATCCAATGCCTCCCAATTTTTAGCTCATTATGGAACTTAAATTTATGGGCTCAGACCATGAAAACCAAAGTTTCTTTCCCACGCATAAACTGACAAAATTATCAGTTTTGACACTACGACTTGTTACAAATTATAAATATTGTTTTTACACACGAAGGTAGGTCAATGTACACCGCATTGTCTTTACGAACCTGGCACAGAAGCTCCGGAACTAAATCAATACTTATTAAAGCAATGGTGCTTTATTTGCTAAGACCGCATTATTCCGTCCCTCCTCGGCGAATATTAACGTATTGTTTCAACAAGTTACGTCTTCCAGTAAATAATCGACGTAGCTACCTATGGATAAATTTAGTTTCTTAACGAACGAGCACTAATAATCTTCTAATTAACTGCAAAATTAGAGTACTAAATCAGCTTGGAATATTGTACCCTGCGGAGACTGGGAATTGGCGGTATTTCATACAACAAAAGAAAATAGACATTCTATACAAGCATTATCTCAATTTTAAATTTTACGCATAATCCCATGACTGCAACTTGTGTTATTTTAAGTAGGAAATAATATCCGATTGTACGACGTTTGATTTGCATAAAGAATTTTATTGCAATTCAGCTAAACAATGCAAACTTCATTGTGTTTCAGCTTTTCAGAAACCTACACTGACATAATCTGATAACAAAAATTTTATATTATTATAAATTAATCAAATAACAATAATTTAATACGTATTTATTACTTTTAGAACATTTTCGATCAATAGCCATCAACAGTTAAAAATATAATGAAACGTTATGATATTTATGAAATATAAAAGGCATTAATTGATTTGAATAAATGCATTTCCTATTTTTATTACAAGTCAAATTTATAAATGTTTTTTTGCTAGATTTTATTTGAAATATAAGAGTATTAGAATAAAAATGTCTCTAAGACTTATTTGTTTGCTATTTATTTTTTCTTGTTTTTTGAAGTTTTTTTATAACTGTGCATATGAAATGTTAAATATTTGAGAAGGTTCTGTGATAATTGACATGAATAAAAATTTTTGAGATAATTATTAAAAGAAGGTTAAATCTGTTATTAAATAAAAATAATGTCTCTGCTTATAAACCTTCGAAGTACGACTGACAACAGTCAAATTCTATTAACATTTTCAGAAATAAGTGTTTCAACTGACATTTTGTGATTAATAACTAGTGAAACCCTTATTGTAATAGTTATATATACGTACATAACTAGTAGGATAAAAGCATCATTATAGTACTCGAGTGTGTTGATTGCAGATACAGAGGGCGTAGCCCGAGTTTATCTGTAGTCATTTATATACTATATACAGTGCTATTCACGACAGAGTTACTTCTGAAAAAATTTCAGCCGCAACCCATAATACAACTTACAAAGGTCTCTAGCTTTCTGATTGTAAAAATATTTAATTTAAAACCAAGAGTACTTTGAATATTTGTTATGTCACACATTATGTCAATTTGTATATTGAACAGTTTTGAACTTGAAAAGTATTGAACCTTATAATATCTTATTACACAAATGAAGAGAAAGTAGATATGATTCTTATCTATAAAGAATGCCAGAAAATGGATCGGCTGCTGCTCTATATTTTCAGCGGTACCCAAACCGTTTACATCCGGTTCCTAAAGTCTTGAAAAAATTGGAAACCAAGGCCCCCGATACATAGGATTCGTCAAAGAACTGCTACTGGTCTAAATAATGAAATTACAGTACTTCAAGCAGTTGATGAAAACTCTCACATAAGTCAAACCGTATTAGCTAGACAAATTGATATTAGCCAGTCATCGGTTTGTTAAATCCTTTGTCAAAATAAATTTCGTGAAAATTATTTCGATAATTTGCTGTTAGTTTTTCTTTTATTACACATTTACGAGATTAACTCTATTCTTGTCACTTTTGTTGCTTTCATGTCACTGTCATCCAACGTCCAACTTACATTGATCACTGATTTAAATGAAATTAAAAATGGTATCCAGTAATCTATGCCAATAGTATTTTGGGTTGCGGCTCAAATTTTTTCAAAAGTAACTCTGTCGTGTATAGCACTGTATAACTATTTATGCTTTAGCCCGTCACGTGTGATGTACAATAGGCACATCTACGGCTGTTTAGACTACTTAAAAAAAAATTATATTCAATTTATGGTTTGGTAACCAGGCGATTATTTTTTGCTTTTTTTTAAAGTTTGACGGTGAAATAGTACATAAATTTTTTGCAAAATTCAGTAAGGGGATTTGATAGCCTAGCATTTAACTGCTACAAATGTGGTGTTATTTCTGTAGGGAAAAAATCGAAAATGAACCAGTTTTATTATAAGTAAAATTTTGAAAAATATGCGCCGTCTATAGATTATACTAAAAAATACAAAGTTAAGAAGAAATTTGAATTGCTTTTTGTCAACTTTGAAATGTCTGGGTATCGTTTTTTTTTGTAAAATTTTGCGAATATCGCAAAATTTTTTTAGAAAATGTAGCAAAGAATGCGACATCTATCGCATAAATTAGAAAATAGAAAGAAGAAGAAAGTTTTAACGCCATCTATTGCTAGTTATATTAGCCGATATCACTTAATTAAGTAATAATTTTATTTAATATATTAAAAATATAGGTATTATTGGGGATAGTCCTAGAAATATCAAGACTGGAAAAGTTTATTAAATAAAATGTTATTACTAAGAAAGTTTTGAGATGGTTCTATCATTGACAAGATATCAATATGATCAGAATTTCGAGAAATAATATTGTTTATGTGTTTCAACTGTCATTTTATGATTATTGTAATAGCTGGTGGAGTATTATTGTGTAAGTTTAATAAATAACAATTATAGAGAGATAACTCAGTGTGGCTTGAATGTATAACTGGTTGTAATTTCTATTCGCAATATCCTCATCATTGCAAATTACATGTTGGAAACTGGTCATCCTCATACCCTTACGACATTATATGAATCTGTATTGGGACTGGCTTCCGAAGAAGTTGTTTACAGGTTGGTTAAACACCTGTAATCATTCAGATCCGTCCTTTTCAAGGTGGATAATCAAGTTATTTTTACTTGAAAAAACTACTATGCTTGAATAATCCACGTAGTGTATTATTAAAAGATTTACAAATTTTTAAAGCTGTTGTAATTGTTGTTCCGTTCCGATTTTAGATCCTGGCTGTAATTAATTATTCACTTTATTAACAGTTTTTTTATTTGAGTTCGGCGAGTTGAGCATCGAGCAGCTTTGAATAATGTCGTATTTTTGTAAAATCGATGATCGCGGACGCGTTCATAATTCGATGTAGATGGTTATCAGAGCGCATAACTCATTATGAAGCCGGCTGCTGACATCGCCAAACATAAATAACCCTTATCAATTCTCTCTTTTATCTCGGAATTATCGGTGCATTGTAGGAATTAATAGAATCATAGCAAGAACACGCCTCTAATAAATTGATTTTTATTATTACTAGCTGATGGTAAATCATTTTCATGACACGTACATAATTAGCAAAAAGAACGCGACTCTTTTACCCTAAAAATTATTTTCAATTTTCATCGTTAGATTCTTGAGTAATTTATGTTGGGATTGGAATTCTTCATGTCCGTTCAGGTGTTCACTTACACTCACAATTGCTTTAATTTATTTATAGAAGCTCAATTAAATAGGGAATTAACGGTCGCAAGTGACGGCCACATGTTTGCAGATCATTCCCATGAATTTCTCGACTTATTACAAAGATACAGTTTGTTTGATTTTGCCCTTTTTGAAACGCGATGAACGGAATTCATTCAAGCTTAACATTCTCATAAATTTATTATTTTTTCTGTACTTTTAAAATTCTGCTAAATCTAAGATGAGCGAGCTTCTGAAAAAGGTACACAGGTTCCTATTTTTTCCTTTTGAGATGCTTGTTCAGACTTAATAAAAAATCCAAGTGTGGCGTGAAATTATTCCAGAATAATCAAAATGCATGAAGTATTAACAATGTAGACCATAATTACAATATAATGTTGCATGAAACTTGGAGAAACAAAAAATAACGGCCGCAACATGATATTAACTTTTAAAATACCAACTGTTGGCCGAACAAAAACGTACAATCGTCGGTCGATTTTTGTTATTAATTCCTAGTGCTGCAATTAGGAATCTGAACATCCTCTCGATGGTTACACCAAAAAACACCAGCTTTCATTTGGCGGCAGCATTAGGATGCGATTTTGATGTCACGCGTACGTTACGAAATGTGATGGAAACAGCAAAAAAAGAACGTTTAGTTGGAACAATAAAAAGTAACCGAACCATTTCATGTACGGAGGCGGTCACTGCCGCAGGCGCACGCTTCACACGAAGAGTGCGCACAACCAAAACTTTTCTCAAAAACACAAAATTTTAAACCATATTACACTATTTTTTAGCAAATTCTACACACAATTAAAAATTAACTAATTTATAAATATTTATTTCTGTTAGGTACATTACTATTATTTTGCACATTTTTCTTACTGTATTATTTTTACAAGTGTCCATATTTTTTGCATTAGTTGTTATTATTATTGTCTGTTTTACTACAAAATTTTAATTATTTAGTGAGATTTGCTTTCTTGAATCGTACTTATAATAGCCATTTATTTATTATCTTTCTTCTAGCCTCTTTTTTGTCTGGGTGCTATTTGTTTGGACGCTTTTGTTCTTCTTTAGTACTTCCGTTATTTTTTATTTTTTTGTCAGTAGGTTTACATTTTTTTCTCCAATTTTATTTTTGGTACGTACATACATATACAGGGTGATTTTTTTTATTTGTTTTCGCCCGAAACTCCAAAAATGGGCAACACATTATACTTTGCATAGATTACGTAGTTTTTTAAAATTAATTGAGGCATAGAGAGTTGTGAATTAATATCAACATTGTAGACGATACCTTTGATAGTGCTTCTAGAGTCAGTTCATTTGGATCGTTTGTGGTTTTCCTAAAGTTGCTTATTGTTTGTATAGCGTGTTGCCTATTTTTGAAATCTCAGGCGAGAGCAAATAAAAAAATCACCCTGTATGTATGTCTGTGGTCACAGAAAATGACTTGATAAGTCAAAAAGTGACTAAAATAAGTTAAGATGCATAAAATAAGTTGGGTGCAGAAAAGTGTTTTCTTCGTAGTAGAGAAGTAGAAAAGTTAGCAGTTACTAACATTGAGATATTTTTAAACCCTATTTTTTCAACATAATTCATTACAAAAATTGATTTTACTTAACGGTTTACACGTTAAAAGTCGATATTAGAAAGTGGGAAAACTTGACTTATTACGTTATTTTTACAAATGTGTTTTTCTTTTCATCTCCTCTTTATCTTTATTTAATACTTTTTTAAAATATTCTCTCCATCCATTCATATAATTGGTAATCTAAGTTCCTTATTGTATGCTAGGCAAATTAAAATATGGTCAGATTATTTGAATCTTCTTTTTGTAGACATCAAATAAGCATTCGATTTAGTGGACCAAAGTAATTTATGTGAAGCGACGTAAAAGCTATTTACCAATACTAAAAAGCTACTAAAATTAGTTAGAATGATTTCAGAGAGATCTAAGGGCAAAATAATCTTAGGGGGAAGAACAACCACCTCGCCCACTTGTAAGCAGTATCGGTCGTATAAAGGATCAACTTTTAAGTTTAGTTTTGGGCTAACTATTTACATTTTTTTAACTCTATCTACTCATAAAAACATTAAAAAGTAAAACATTATTTATTTCTTATTTTTTTTACTTAGAGTAGGTACTGTTGTTTTTCTGTATTTTAATACAGTTATCATATTAATCTGTAATAGTTTTATTAAAAATTGAAGTGTGTAAGATGTTTTAATTAGACGAAGGTGTTAAGTTTGTTCAGAAGTTTATTTGCTTATTTTTTGGAAAAGTTGTTTTTAAAGTTTGTGTTATTTAGCTATTGCTTGTTTAATATATTAAAATTATTTTACTTAAGAATTAATAAATAATAAATAAAATAATAAGAACGGAATTTTTTTTATCAATTTAACTGACACTGAATATATCAGTGACTTCAAATATTTCAGATGACTTTGCAATTGAATATAATTATTATTTTTAATAAATTCTATTTTTTAGCATTATAGTTAATAGCATTATAGTAATGGAATTATTTTGAAACTAATAAATTAACTAGAAAATCGAATACAATTGAAAGTACTAACTCTAACACAACAAGCACTAAAGAAGGTTGTACATCTTCAGACACTATTGATTATCATGCGTTACAGAACCATTCGAATCATAATCTTTCAAGAATAAAAAAAAATTAAACTGAAGGATATAAAAAAAACATTTTAAATCATACATATTTATTTCAGCATAAATTACTTTTTTTCAAATTCTTTCTCTGATTTAGATTAGGTACATTTTTATTCACCACAGAGTTCCTGTCTATGTATTATTCATCATTCTATTAAAACATGCATAGAAATATTTTTTGCAAAAGTGCTTGACAAGTAGGTGTGTTAGAATTTTTTTATTGTTGTTTCTGAAGTGAAGATTCTTCTACCCTATTATTGGGGAGTAAAATCTGTCAGTCATTTGTGACGTAAATTACTGGTGAAAAAATTCTTTTGATTTTTGGGTTCTGTAAGAACATTAAAGTGATTTTTATTGTCGTTGATTAATTGGTGTGATAAGGTTAATAAGAGAACAGAGGTTCGTTTGGGACTGGGATTTTACGGAAAGCCGCTCTTTATGTAGTGTGGCCTCTAAAAGTTGAGCATTCTCGCATGGTGTGGTTAGGTTGGCTACAGGCTATCCGTCCGAGAGCTGCAATTACGAACGGAGACACAAGCAGGGCACTCGCATGCCCTCCAGCTCTTCTGCATGTAGACCATGTTTATCTACATCCGCACACAAGTACAAGCTCATAAGATTTTCGAAAAAAATTCGAGAAACGCTCACGCTCTACTATTAATCATCCGTTGCACAATTAAATTTTTTTGGAGGAATTTGTATAAAATTAGATCAGATCAATACTTATTACTAGAAGGAAAGGATCTCTGTAAGTTCAAATCTCTTCCGTTACACTGACATGAAATTTATGTGAACATAGAGCAAGCTTTATTGCAAATTCAAGAAACTATTGTTAAGATCTTTCCTTGGAAATTGGAGAATAGTTGTATAATATTCTTGGATATTAGAACAAGAAACACTAGACACTATTTTAATTTTTTTTATAATATAAATTATAGCTAGGGCTGGCACCAATTAGTAAGATACACATTCCTTCGAGAATTCTAATTTATGTTAATTGTCATAAAACCAACAACTTATTTCATACAGCTGGGGCAAATGAACTCAATTACTTAATTAATATCTTACGTAATAAGTAAAGTTATAAGATATGATTGGTCGGAAATGATTTTTCTACCTAAATCCGCCCAACAATTTTGTGCAATTATGGTTTTTTTTAATGAAAGAAACACGCAGCCAACAGAGAGTTCAATTAGAGACACACTTCCATGCACGTAAACAATTTGTCATTATTTTGCAAAGTGCTTATTATAGCTATAACCTCTCTTTATTCATTAAAAAATATTCAACTGAACTTTACAAAGCTGGATTAAGCACAACAGGTATATTAATCTTTTCTAATTAATCTTTTTTAATTACAACTAGAAAAGGTATATGAATGGTAAAAAGAATTTATATTACCTATACACTGTGAATTGCGTTCAATCTGACATTCAACTGTATTCAACTATACGCGAGTTTGTGATTGCGTCACACAATGAAGGGGTTGCATCCACCTGGATGGATAATTTTAATCAGCGCAACCATATAAAGAATGTCAGTGGCATCACCAAAGCCTATAGATTTGAAATTTAAGGGGGTCTATATTTTGACAGCGAAAGTGTTGTATTGTCATTCGTAGTCTTTCTAAATAACTGCTTGGGAAACACTTTTAAGAAAAGTTAGATTGTTGCAATTGTTTGACAACATTGTTTTTTAACTTTAATATAGGAACGCAACATGTCTTTTAGCTGTCATGATATCTAACCTTACTAATGTTTGACAACACACTAACCTGACATATATTGAAATGATTTGGCTTTGAACACAATACATACTGTTTTCTAAAACGATTATGTTTTAAAAAGTTTACGAATTATTTATGTTTGACGTGTAATAAATAATAGGTCACAGAAACTCATGCTCCTCCTCTTACAATAGTCTTGAACAAGGTAATTTTCGCCTAGCCGTTTGAAATCTTTAATGAATGCGGTGCAAGGCCAGAAACCGCTTTAGGATGAATAGTGTCTGCCATTTCCTTTTCTTTCTTGTTGTGTAGGTACTTAAAACCTGGTTAATTTGCCACTCTTTTCTCCGTAATTTCTTGCCAGCCCATATTATTAGAGATTATTAATGTAATTTGCATTTTTCCGAATGCAGTAAAACTGATGTCTGTCTGTTAGAATTTACATATATCATTCGGTTAAAATGATACCTGCCTGTTCCAAAAAATGTGAAACATGTAAAACAAACTAAAATATTTATAGCTATGGCCACGTAATGCCAATAAGCGTCAAAACGGTCATTAGGTCAAAAAAACTAATGTACAGCTGGTATTCACAGAATTAACAATTCATCAGTATTGATTGAAATTTATTCTTAGGGACTTCCGAACTGAAATTTTAAGAGTGGAGTCAGTCAGGTCGATCGAAGTTAGGTAAAAACAATTAATTTTTGGCCAACCCCGTTATTGCTATAATGAAAAGAGCCAGACCGCAGTAACCTGCTTCATCCCAATGACAGTAATTGTTATTTTGACAAAAATCGGCCTAACATTTTTTGTTGTAATCTCATGGCAAATCTGTGATGTTTTGTAATGGTCGGCTGTACCACTTAAAAGAAGCGTCCATCTAGTTGGTGCCGACGATTTTAATCCTAATGCGTATTTAAGTATAACTTTATAACTAACGTCTTTGTTTTTGTTACAGGTGCCGAACAAGGATGGATCTTGGACGATGAATTAACGTTACTTTGCTTTAAGTAAAGCAATTTCGTAAAGTGCTTCTCAAATGATAACAATATAGTGGAACTGATGTCTGATTCGATATTAGCAACCAAAACTTCATCTTTGAGATTTCGGATTCTCACCGTTTGCAAGGTGACAGATTCGTGACTGGACGCTGTTTATTATAACACCACCTGGCTAATTGTTGCACCAAAAAACCACATTAAATGCTAAATAAAAAATAACACCCTCTGTCAAACACGGGTAAATGTCATGTTTGTAATTAATCTTTGATTAGTTATAACGGCTTATTATCAGTTACATCTGTAAGGACAAATTGCTCGACCCAGTTCATTTGATCGAGGTTAATGAATGGTATAATCAACTCTAAGGATAAATGAGTATTGATCGTTGCTGCCCCACAATAAATATTTAAAGGAAATTTTGACAAAAAGATTTCGTATTCAGATAAAGTGCAGACGGCTTGAATAAATTTACATAAAAAAGGAAATGACATTTGAGCGAAATCATCACATTTTTTAAATATTCTCTTATTAGTAACATCCGCTTTTTTGTCAATTGTCGAAAGGTGCAGAATGGCACCGTTAAAGGAAATTGTTCTTTAATTATTTAAGAATTTTATATTTTCTCTCTAGTGTTAGGAATGTTTATTTAAGCTACAACTACTTGTTAGATAATATATGTCCGAATTAATATGCAAATAACGTCTAAACATACCGTCTTCCGCAGCAACGAGTGAGTATGCATTTAATCAAATTAAAAATAAAAAATTTGAATAGACCGTATAAAAGTTAATTTATAAATAATGATGCATCGCTGTTGTGACTCGAAAATACTATGTAGGTAGTCAAGTAATGGCTACACACATAATTGCCTTGACGAAGACTTGTGCTGCAATAAATTAAAACCAGTAGTTGGTAGCAATGTGACCTATGTCACGAGCGTCTAGAACTTAAATCTATAATAACTATATGTTAAATTATTCGTAGTTTTCGCTTCATCTGTATTATTTCAAAATGTGTAAATAGTTATCTTTGTAATACGAAAACATGGTGCTGTGTTAATGTAAAGACTTTGTAAATAAATTGTATGGCTCTGTCAATAAAATTTTACACCTACTCAAACTTTTGATAAGACTTAACCGCTTACCAATCCTTTTTATTTTATTTCCCTCCTATAAAACGAACCCTGATTTAGTTTTCTCAAAAATTTTTTTTCCAAATCCTTCAGAAAACAACTCTTCAGATTAAGGTAAGTGGCTACTTGATTTTATTCTAAGTAAACAAAATCAAAACATCCGATCTTGTTAAGGTCTGATCGTTGAGGTAGGTAATTGCTTTCAGTAATGAATATGTATAAAAAGTTATTGAACTGACAAGCACTTTGCACGGAAAACTCATTAAAGTGCAATTGAAATAAATTATTAATTGATCAATACTGAAACGCATTGGAAAAATAAAGTTACACTTTTAATACTTTTCCTGTTTTTTAATTTAATTTATATTTTAAGTGACATCGCATTTCAGTATTATGTACCTAATACCGGGTGAATATTTAGAACTATTACGTTTTTGTTATCTTTTGTCTCCTATTAATAGCAACACTGAAAAAATTTGAATTTAGTTTAACGCAGTGACGTAGTAAAAAATTGTTGATAAAAAAACTCATTAATATTACCATTTCCTTTATCATTGTGAGTGTTGTAACAATATGTACTTTCTAAATATACTTTTTTAAACTGAACAATATTCTATCGAATTTTAAATGAAAATATATCTATTTTTTTCGAGCTTGTTATGCTACCGCCCGAAATTTTGGCATTTTTTTCAACACTAATTTTACAAAATTAACAACGATTTAAACATAAACGTTTTAAATAGCTACCCGGTATATAATTTAATAGATTAATTTGAAACATAAATTACATCACATCTTGGATTTTATGAGACGGTAAAAGTAATTTTTGTTATAAAGAAAAGAATGGTAGTGGACGATGTTTGATAGTAGTTTTTTGATCTTAGTATCTTGAAATAACAGAATCAGGTATATTTTTTTGTACTTATTTATTTAACAGTTTTCTACAGGGTAACTTTAATGGTATAAAACAATAAATTGTCTTTTTACGAGCTTTCGAATCTTTGAACACTTTCCGAATTGAAAATGTAAAAAAAAATAGTTGTCTTCTAGATCTAGAATGTTAGTTACAAATTTAATTTTTTCAATTTTCTTTTACACGAAACTGTTAAGAAGTTAACTATACAACGTTGCCAAAATACTAACTCACAAATACTAGTAAAATATCAAGTTTTTTGTTAAATTTGACCAAGAAACTTAGTCTGCGCCACGGCTCGAAAGTATTTTTTTGTCATCTTTTACAAAAATAAATTATAGCAGCCCTCAAAATGTGAAAAAAGTGTCATTTTCCGCTCTAGGGCAGAAAATATTATTTCAATCTACCCTTGTCCTGTTCCTTTGTCGCTTATGTCAGAACTGTCAGTTTGAAGCTTAATTTAACACTTTTGATTTAAAGATAAATATAAGTTTTTATTATTTTTTTAAATTTAATTGAAGGTAGGTAAAAAAACAGAAAGACAACAACGTCACACAGACAGAAAAGCATTAGTAGCCCTAGTAGAGAACAAAAAAATTTTTGACAAGAAGAGTTTAGAAGATGTTTTCAGTAGAGACATTTTTGTAAAAAGTTTAAAAGTAATTAAAGTCGTCTTAAGTTGAAATAATGGTCCACCTTGCAAATGTAACTTTACAGTTGAAAAATTGTCGTTGCTAGCTTTTAGTTTAGAATAATTATCAAATAATTTTAATAATCGTCAAAAGTATCTATTACATACCACAACTTTTTTTATATGTTTAAAACTATTGCTTCTGTGTTTTTATGTATTATATTTTGAAAATATTAAATTCGGTCTAAAAAAGGTTATGTAGCCTAACGTCAATAAACTTGACATTTTGGCGGAGGAGCCGGGCATATTGCTACGTTTCACACTCTCGAGAACTACTGGAGACCGCAAAAGTAGTGCCCCTTTATACAATTACACTTGGATCAGAAGCTTATACTCAAAACAACACGTTGGTACTCAGGCACAGAGTGACAGACATAGACGGTCCACGGATATAGATAAACTTCTATAGAAAAACCGCAACGAAGCTAGATAAAAAGAGAAACCTCGCAGCTAAGCTGCAGTTGATGACCAACGCACCTACACTGATAAGACTGTTTGTCCGAGGAACAAATCACTCTATCAGTGGCGCACCCAGGGGGGGAGCCAAGGGGCAGAGCCTCTCCCAAACCTGAATTTTATTTGCAAAATTTAATCAAATAAAGCAAATTACATAAATTATTTAACTTTTACACTAATCGCAACATAAACGCTAATCTTATGTAAATAAATTTTGAATGTTTTGTTCCTTTTAATGTATAATTACTACCATTCGCGACAAAATAAACTGAACACCAAATTCTGACCTTGACAGAAAATAATGTGTAAAGCAACCTTTATGATGATTTGGTTTTCCTAACCTCACATTTTCTAACATTACGTTACTGAAGAACTGTCAAAAAAAATATGTAATGGTCAGTTTACACAATTCTTCTTGTCAATGTCAAAATTTAGTGTTCAGTTTATTTTGTCGCGAATAGTATCATTTTACTTTAAGTTTATCCTTTGTATAATAAAATAATAATAAATGTAAGAATAATAATAAAATTCCAACAAGAAGGGTTCAAAACAAAGTCTTTTCTTTACTACTTTTGATCCTATCTTCAAATTCTGCAACGAGGTTGTTGCAGCTACGAAAATCTGGATCAAATCTCTTGCAGCGTTGAAAAACGGCAAGCGGCAAAAAGGAAACTGCACAACTCCACCAACACTAAACTACTCCTACACAAGTTTTAGCTTTCAAACCGTCAATCAGAGCATCAAGGAGGTTTGCTACGCTTTTTCAGTTTATTATCCCGATAGACCAATTGTATCGATTGGGACTATAAATAACATTATTTCAAAATTTAATTCAGGCGGATGCATTACACAACAAAAGAAATAGAAGTTATGCATACAAATTTACAAATCATCAGCAACTAAGTTAGGAAGACAAAATAAAAGGAACAAATTTTTGCGAAAAAGTGTTTAATTTATATTTACTACAAATTATAATAATATTTATTTAAAATAGTATTTTCAGATAAAGCACTATTTTTACTTGACGGTAAAGTAAATTCTCAAAATTATCAATTACTCCTCACTGATTCTACTTGTTACTTTATACTTCTTTACTTTATTCTCTCTTTTCTTACAGATATTGGTCAAGCTCTAATCTACACCTACAAAATTTAACAAGGACTCAGTACAACCGTAGAGTTAAAAGCGTCTTGCACGCCATATCGTGGTTGACGAAATCGGCGGGGCTGTATGGGCAGGAATGATCAATGACACATTGAATGATCCATTTTTTATTCAGGAAAATTTAAATGCTAATTTTTTTTTGGAATTACTTCAAACACAAATATGACCTCAAATTCAAAATCTCATTGTCAATGAGGTCTGGTTCCAAATGAAGGATCCACTGCAATTTCGACCAACAGCTTGAGCACCTAGGACACCGGATATGTCTCCCAATGATTTCTTTTTTTGGGGGCATCTAAAAAACAAAATTTAAAGTGATGTCATGTTTAATAATATTGAAGAACTCAAAGATCAAATAATGCACGCTTGTAATGCACTCTCTCCAAATTTTATTAGATATTCTGTTCAAGGTTTTCGCCATAGATTGGCGTACCTATTGTCTCGAACAGGAAAATAGCCATTTCAAATATTTGTTAAAGTAATAATAAGATTTTTTACTTGTTTCTGTTAGTTCATTAATAATTTTTTTGAAAATTAATTTGTTTTTTTTGACAATTTGTGATATGCAATTACACCTTGTTGCATAGCAAAAACTGCTAATGCAGTTGATCTGTTATTTTTTTAATAAACATAGGGACTAGCTATGTTAAGAGTTAAAAAAATGTTCCGGTATAGTTACGTCAATTAAAATTTTTTTAAAGTGATAAAAGTGGAAATATCGTTTGCGTCTCAGTACTACCAAAAGAAGCAGCCAAAGTTAACCAAACAAAAACGTATTTATTTGTTTATTTTTTTATTATGTGTTAACGTTATAAATGTAAAATAAGACTAGCCAATAGGACCATTGCAACCAGAAACGCCTAAAGAAAATCACAAAATATTCTACAAAAATATTTTAAAATTGCTTTATAAACTAATAGTCATTACTAACTACTACCATCATACGGATTACGTACAACCTAATGAAAAACATTTTATCATGCATGTTCTAACTACAGCATTAAACATTTTTATACCGCAAATGAAATTTTTTATTAATTCTTATTAGGTTATGTTTTGCTGACAGCTGCATGTGATCAAAGTTTCACTGCTGTTAGAGGTGTCATGGCTTGCTCTAAAAGGATAGTCAATCCTTAGTTATCATTTAATTTTTCTATTTTAAAAAATATGTTTAATAAATGTTATAAATAATGTACTTTTGTAGCAAAAGTGTTGAATAAACAAATATTAATTAACCAAGAAGTAAAAATTTGATTTAGTTTTAAATGTAGGTTTGGTGATACACAAACTAAGCTAAAAATAGAATGTAATTAAAATTTAAATTAACCTACGTTAGGACGTTTATGTTTTAATATTTTCTATAATGTTTCATGCAAATGAAGTTCATATAAAATTTAAGTGCAGTCTTAATATTATATTCCCACAATATTTATTTTAAAAAATCCGGTCAAATAGAGAGATAAGACTTTTGCATTCCATTCAGTGTCCGGCTGTTGGCCGAAAATCCTCGTTATCGGTTTATTATTATTATGATACGGGTATATCCCATATATGGTGGAGTAAAATCTCCAATATGATTATATTTTCGCAGACATGCTATTTTGCGCTTATGTTTATGGTTATGTTGGTTGCGATACTCCAGACCTGCCTACTACAGCCCCTCCCGATAAAGCACATTTGCGTTTACCGGGCGATTGCATATATGCATACAAATGAGTTTAATTACGAATAAAAATAGCCCACCGTATCAAGGAAATGCGTTTAATTTCAGATTCTAATGCGATCATTTTGTTACTTTAAATCTTAAAAAAAACGAGTTTGTGAGAAACCGTTAACGTATTCAAGAACATGAATTAAAGCCGCTTAAGAGCAATTGCAGTTCAATATTTCATGGATATTGATGTAGGCCAGCTTCGTATTTATAACAGCGCACTGGGTATAGTTAATAAATCGGATGTAAAGAAGTCATTGTACAAATGTAAATCCATGCTAGGCATTATTATACAAACAAATCTTTATCATTTATTACTCGACCGGCAGACGAACGTACACACAATTTTGTGATGCAAATTTTGACTTCACCTGGACAATGTAAACATCAGAGTTCTTCTCATACACACGTCCAAACGTATTTTGTGTGAATAATGAAAGCGCACTCATTTTCATAATAAATGCATTGAATTAATGAATAAATAAATAATTCAAAGACGGTGCGGCACGTCGCAGAGCGATCGTTAATTAAATATATGCTTAATTTTAAAGTCTTCTAAGCTACTTATCTGCCTTTAGTCTAGTTTTTGTTGAAACCCTTCCGAAATTTGTAGCGCAACTTCATCTCTAGATTGCTAATCTTGCTTTACGAGGGTAAATCCTATTTCTGACTCGTTATCCGCCAGAAAATAGAAGTAAAATCCAACGGTCACACATTTGTTGGTAATTAATATTCCAGTAATGTGCAAATTGAGTGTAATGCCGGAAAAATTACTTCTAACGTCACAACTACTTAACAAAAATCTCTGTTTACAAACAACATCATCTCAGTCTAATTTTGTTACAAGATTTGTGTACGATACATGCAATTAGATAACGCGGGCTGATGTTTGAGATGAGAAAGTGGATTCTGTCGGTCTAACATATTTCAGATAGTTAGAAAGTGAAGGGTTTAGAGGATATTGTGCCTTGTTGCTACTCGGGTAGTAAATACAACGTAAAATAAATTACGACAACAGATCACTTATACATGAACTACACATAACTACGCATTTAATGATGTTTCCAGAGCACCGCCATTACAACTCGAGGCACATTGCCTAAGTTATTGTTTGAAAATTGTAATAAAACAGAGAGATTCATGAAACATAAATCCTAATGAAGTTATTCGCGGGTTGTTATTGTGGACATAATAACATGCTCAACATCAAATCTGTAATCTGAAACCATGCTATAACCTTTTTTCCAAATCTGTTTTTTTAACATTACTCGCATTGTTATCTCAATAATTACCAAATAAAAATACAAAAAAAAAGATTTAACAAAACTTAACTGATGTTTTAAACCTAGACTTCTATGCTTTAAGAAGTGACTGTATCTTCTTTATACCCAAAATCACGATACAGTGTTTGTCAACTCTATTGAGTGTCATGAAAATCTTTATATTAATTAGAAATAATGACAAATTTGGCTTTATTTAAAGAAGTTAAAATCCTCAGTAAAAAAGTGTAAAGGGGTGATTACTATTAAATTAGAAGAATTTAGTTAATATTCTAATAAGAATTGTTGTGTCTTCATAGTCAGTGTTTCATATATAAGTTTAACCTTTTGAACCGTACCACCCTTGTCTAAGATTTTCACATTTCCAAAACATTTAACAGCAAGTTTCAAAACCCTCGGAGCAGACTAGATTAAACCAATTTTTTTAAATCTTTTTTCGAAATCGCAATCAGTTAAACCATATTTAATTTTTGTCTTTACTTTTTTTACTTTTCAACTCTTTGGAAACTCACCCACACCGTCATCATTGTAAAACTTAACAAAAACCTCAAAAATTCTGTTTTTTATTGTTCGTTTTTTAACATCTTTGGCAAAACTGTTGAAAACGTATTTTTCTTGTCCGAATCAAACACATTCTTATAGAAAACCAAATATTTTTATAACAACAATTCGAATTTCGATTTAGTTGCTTCATCAACAATCCAATCTTAAAACTACATATAATTTCCCTCAGAGTGTTAATTTTGGACAGTGTACTTTTCACGACTTTCTACGTAGGACGTGCATTTGACTGAGTGATAAGCTTATTTGCAAATTTTTAAACCTAAGTTTTTAACTTACTTTTAAACACTTTTTTCTTCATTACTCTTAATCTACTGTTTTGATTTCGCTATTAATAATCTTTTTTTTACTTTATTGTACTTTTTAACTTGCCCTGGATTAAATCAACATATAGATCATAACTTAAACTATTAACATGAAAGCCCCAAATTGGCATTTTTTGCCACCTTTACATTTTCTTTTACAAGTTTCTCCAAGTTTAACCTCACCGACATTGTCGTCAACAGCCAAACCTCAACTCTATCTTTGTGTGAAACCTTTTTCGACAGTTTCTGACATAAATTAAAAAAAACACTTGAGTCATTTCAGTGGCGAAAGTGCAGATCTTTTTATATTAATGTTCGCACAATTTTTTCTACTCTTCTTTAATCTCGGTTTTTGTTTGGTTTGACATTTTTGGATTAACGCTGACGCACAATTGATATTTTTTTGTTTTTGATTTTTGTGGTTGTCTTTGTTGCCAGTACCGTGTATTTATTATTATTGTTATTTGTGAAAGGCGATCGGGCAGGAGAAAGAAATCCTTTTATGCCCGCGCCACCAAAATAATTTAGATTTCGGATGCTATGTTTAGGAATAAGTCGTATTTAGTCTTGAAACTAAGAATTTAATTATGTCTGTGGGTAAAACGTTCCATTTATCAAAAATTCTATTTGGCAAGAAGTGCTGCTGATAGAAGAAATGAACTGCTTCTTTAACAATTTGAGCTTATGGCCTCTAGTGCGTCCGTTGTTGTTAAGCAAAAATAGGTGGCGTATAGGCGATTCGGAGTTAGATAAAGCCTGTAACACTGTGATAAGATTACCACGTATTTGTTTTTGTGAGTGAGGCAATAGTTTACATAGGCGCAGCCTTTCATCATAATGAAGCCAAGACTGTCTAAACAGAATTCTAGTGGCTCTTTTCTGAACTGATTCCAACATGTTTTTATCTCTTTGCAGCACTGAAGTGAAGACACCGTTGCCAAACTTGTATATTGGTCTTACATAACTTTTAAAAAGTTTGGCAATAACTTCAATACTACTGTGCGAAAAAGCTCGTCTGAGGAGATAAACAATTTTATTAGCTTTTTTGGTTACACGTGTAATATGATAGGACCAAGCTAAGTCAGGAATCACAAGGGTTCCCAAATATACATGTGAATCAACTTTTGTAACTTTTGGTTTAGCCTAAAGTCTTAAGTAGGAGATTTTTACCATGTGCAACTTTCTACAAATGTGCTATTAATTTATATTAAATTGTTACTGCATTACTCTTGAAGAAAGTAGCAAGTGAGTCGAGGCAAATCACTTATTTGATTGTCAAGATTTTCGGCTGTGATTTTGTTTAGACCATCATCATGTTGTTTTTGGTCATTGGATTTATTGGAGTTTATCTTTTCTATCGACTTCCGAGCTGAAGTTTCTTTATCATTTCTGGGTTCTGAAGTTTAAGTTACCGTTTGTTGAATATTTAAGTTAATCATTGACAACTAATAAGTAATTGTCACCAAGGTCAGATCCAACCATTTTATTATCAATTTTATTTTTTATGCTTGTGTATAACCTATATATAAATAAACTTTTTTCTTACTTTTAATTATTAAATTAAATTAAACTGCTAATATTTGGTAAGTCATAAGTCAATTAAAATGCTCTATAATAAGTTTTCGGTTTGTTTCTTTTAAACATCGTCTATGAACGTTATATTGTACATAGATAGACGCTTATGAGAATTGTTAAGTTTTGTTTTTTTTACCGAGGGCGTTTGATATATAGTTTTCTAGTTTTGAATTTAAGTTTTTGAATGGCTTTGTAACGTTTTTAACTTTAACCTGTATTAACATAAATTTCTGGCGTTTTGGCTAATCTGAATCGAATCCTTAAAAAGACTCTTGCTCGTTCAGCAACAGAACCTAATAAAGTTGTTTTTGTTAAATTAAGATCAATTAAAAAATACAGTCTTATATTTATTTTTCACTGTGTTGATCAGTGAATGATGTGATAGCCTGAGCCTGTATATGGTTCTTCGTCAAGAGTCATAAATGTAACAATAGAATGATGCTCGTAATATAATACAAATTTAATGACAACTAATTAAAAAATTTTATTGATCAAGTCTGACGCTATTAATGGTTTTCAAGGTAGGGTGTCTTGCTGTGAACGACCAGTTAAAAGTTTTTCAGGCGTTCAACTGAAAGGCTACGTGTTGTTAGTTTGGCGTTAAGCACAGTTAGAGTTGCGAATAAAATTGGATCATTAATTTCAGAAGTTGTAGATTTCCATATAAAATGTTACCTTCGTAGCATGAAAGCTCGCGTAATTTGGAAAAAATGACCCATTTATCGAAACAATAAATCATCTGCAGTCAACACTGCAATTTATCTCCGATCTAAAATCAAACTTGTTAATTTTATTTCAGCCGGGAAAGCTTTTCCGTGCAGGCGACTAAATCGATTCGCTTTGCCCACGGTATATTACATTATTCTCGTTTTCAATCTTTTCATATAACCGTGACATTGAAATATAAGCAAAATGGGCATAATTATTGGGGCTGCAAACGTTTCGGAAACGGATAATGCCACGCTTACGCAAAGAACCAGGATCACAATATTAACAATGAGCAAGATTTTGACGACAAATTAATGCAACACTCGTGCATGAATAATCAAGTTAAGCCCTTTCATTGCATGCGTGGCCAAAACAATGGTGAAAAATTAATAAAAGATTTTCTTAAAGTTTACAATTACAGGGTTGGGTCAAGTTGGCCAATTTAATATTCAGTGTGAAGTAATAATTTCAGGGCCTACGTAAAATTACAGTTATTTTATTTTAATAAAAATTCAATTGTCGCAACACTTAGTTTAAATGCAAATGCTGAAATCTGGCAAGTTGTCACGGAACACTGTATTCGAGGAAAAATTTATGTAGTGACGTCTTCTTTGAGCACGGCTCTACTTTAACTGAATATTAGGAAAATTGTTGGATTTAAATTTGAGCCCGAGACGAATAACACAATGATACAAAGGGAATTTGGGTCAAGTGGCACATCCAAAGTTTAAATTGCATCATCTTAACTTGGAATAAGTTACGGAGAGATAAGGAGCGCTTTAGCAAAAGAATTCACTATCATTCATTCTCGTTATACCACCAAATTAATTTTACAAATTCTTAGATAAAACTTTGAACCGGGAACAAATGTTCAACATCAATTCCAAAGGGGAAACTTATGCATTGAATTATCGGAGATGCCAAATGCGAAATTAAATTGTTTTAAATTGGACACGGACTAAAGTCACATTCAAACTTTTAACGTGCACTTAAGTTAAACCAAAAATTTGTAATAGAAGATTAAATTATCTTATAGAAAAATACTCAATACTTATTTCATCAAGACTGCAAAATTGTTTTTAACCATTTTTTCCATGATATTTCATGCTTTTGCGGCTTATGAAAAGAATGCAAATGTTGAATACCAGCTGCATACATTTAATTGCGGCAAGTTCCTATCTGTAAGAGTCCATGTGAATCATCTAAACATTGTTTCCGAGGAAAGTACCAACAATTAATTTTACCACAACTCGGTATATGTTAGTATGTTACAATTTGGTGTATAATTGCTTACATCCTGACCTAGCAGCGTGTATTATACCGTATTTCTTAATTATGGCAAGATTCCGATTACAATCTTGACAATATTGTGCTGGAAAGGACCATACGTCTTGGAAGAGAATCCTTGAGACAATGTTATCTGTGTACAGCTTGGAGCATACAAATTGCTGGACCGCGACGTAATGTTTTGCCGTAATGAAGTTTTTATTTTGACATAAGTATTATACATATGAAATGTGCGGTCCCATTAAAACAAACCAGAAGGTAAATATGTGGTCTCGTTTTATAAAACAAGGCAAGTGAGTTTGTTAGTTTCTACATGTAGCTTTACGTGATCATCCACCAGATCTTACAAGTTAAAGTTATTTGCGTATTCTTGTCTTTCGGGTTCATTATTTTTAATTATTTTGTTGAGAAAGTTTGGAAGGCGGCAGCATAAATCAAAAACTTTACTGATCTTATGGTAATAATTGGGATATGCGAATTTTTGCCAGTCGACATACTTTTACCGTCTTTTACTAAAACTGATCAGATTTATCAGATTTAATCACTAATCTAGGATAAATGCAAATTTTTGAATAAATAAAGTCTTGCATGATTTACAAGGAAATTGATAAAACTTACTCTACTTTTAGAATACACGGTATCAGATTAAAGTGTATAAAGTCGAAAACGCCCCTTTAATCATAGAATCAAGGTTTTTTTAGTCTAATGAAGCAAGTAGATTACCGTTAAATATTCAAAAATTTCCGAAAGGAACAACAATAAGGTAGGTATATTCTTATTGATCAATTTTTGAAAGAAGCCTCTAAGCTAAAAACGATGCAATTTTAAACAATTTAAAAGGTAAAGATTTATTGGTAGATATTAGGTCAAAATTATGCCAAATAAAGTTTTTGCTAAAATTTATATATAAACGACACTGCTTGTCTGCAAGAAATCCAGCAAAAATTAGCATCTGCTAAATAGTACCAAAGTCTGATTTGAAATCACTATAACTTATGTTAAGCCTTTTTTTTACCGAGGCCGAGGTAAAATGATACAGACTAATTAATTAGATTGTGACCACACTTACACTGTTTACTGTACTTAGTCCTTAGTATCTACTTTTAAGTGTATGGTAGGTAGAAACTGTGTCTATTGTTTTCTATTTTACTTATAACTTTTGCATTTCAATTCATGTTATTCTGCTGTTTTTCTGCTACTGTTGATTAAAGTTATTCTTGGTATTTCTTTCCTATTTTTCCTCAAAATTTGCGCTTTAAACACTTTTTTTGTTAACTTATTGTTCAGCAAAAAACAGACATGTCCTGCTCATCTAAATGGTTTTTTGATCATCTTTTTGTTGATTGGCTTTATTTATGTGATTTGGCTTGATGAATTTTTGTTTCTTTTTGTTTCTATTTTTAAATTCTTAATTACTATTAGGTTTATTAGTAAAGTTCCAAATTTCTCTGTCTTGCTGCTATAATACAAACTATGTGCATCATAAAATACAAATCAATTAGCACTAACTTTTATTTTTTTTAGCAAAAATTGCTGGACGTATATATTTTTGTAAATTTTTTCTCTTTGTGTATCTACAATAACAACAGTTGCTACCAAATGTTTGTTAGCAAACTTTTTTAAATATATTTCTGTTGTTTCTAACCTCTCGTTTATTTTATTGTTAACTTTTTTCTACAATTGTTCTGCGTTTTATATCAATGTAATTTTAAATTGTAAAGCGTATTAAAATAGAAAATTTTACATTTCATCTACTGTAATAAATATATATTTAACAATAAACGTTTGAAATTTTCCTAATTTGATCAATATATTTCCATCCAACCCAATTTCGCTGGTTTTTTTTGTATTATACGTTATAGTTCTTATAACGAGCGTTTAGAAATGAATGACGTCGTAGTATGCTGTGGACCGTAAACGTAGGGCTTAGCTTGGCACATAGTAACATTATTAGTTTGTAAATTGTCATTTACCTGTTTTTGATAGAATCATATTTCTGTAATTTACAAAGAGTGCAGGGCGAATGGCAATATTTTATTAGACTATGTTTGGAAAATGTTCGCCAAAAATTTCGAAACCTGACATTTTGACAATTGGCATTGATGACAATTTACAAACTAATAATGTTACTATGTGCCAAGCTAAGCTCTACGTTCGCAGGTCCACAGCACACTACGACGTCATTCATAACTAGACGCTTGTTATTATATGTATATTTTCTAAATTTTTTGTCATTACTATAAAATGTTATTGTATTTCTCTTAAACCTGCTATTAAGCCTACGTCATCTACAAACTTCAGCTCTGTGAAATGTGTTTGTCTCTTTGTATTAAGACTAATAATTTATGTCTTTTAAAACAAATATTGAAAAAATTAAAAATCCAAATCAAATTCACAAGTTTAATCAAACATAAACTTACATAACAGTGGTAGAGCGCTTTCTAGAACTATGCTTCATGACTTAAGAAACCAGTTCTTTATACTATTTTTTACAATTTGCGTTTTTTACTTATTTTTATGTAAAAAGTTAAAAGTTTACTTGCTCTTATAGGCCTATAAAAGTGCCAGTGCTCTAGCAGCGATAAACGGACGCAAAAAAATAATTTAATGAGAAGCCTGAGCTTAGGTATAGTATATTTACAAAAATTTTGTCTACCATAAACATTATTGTAATTGGAATAAATTAGGGTTTAACCACAAACACTTAGAAATGGTGGCTTTGTTCAAATCCAGATTTTACATAGTCTGGTGCTCGAGGAGTAAGTAGGGTAATATTTTCCCAAAAGATGATGTTTTTCGCTATACACATTTACTTAAACATTGCAATAATTTGAAAAAAATAAAGAACTTATGCAAAGTACGTTGTGACTTATTTATGAATCTAGGAATTCCTTTAGTTTGTTAATTATTTCAAATTGACGGAATGTTTATGTAAATGTATTTGATAGAAAAGCATCATCTTTTAGGAAAATATCACCCTTAAAACTTGCTTTACGTCTCTATAGCTCAGAACCATCTAAATTTGAACCAAGCTACCGTTTCTAAGTGTTTGTGGTTAAACCATAATTAACTTTAATGACAATAAAGTTTATGATGTAAAAAAATTTCGTAGATATAACTTACTTATAGACCGTGAGGAGGCGAGAAAAAATACATCAATCAGTTTTGAGCTAAATTTTTTGTAAAGATAATTTATCAATAGTATATTTTAGAAGTAGTGGTAAATCTTAATACAATTTAGGTAATGATGGCCTAATATCCGGTATTGACTAGAGTTTTATTTTTACTCGGTGCGATTTTTTTGATAGATTTTGAGTGGTAGAACATAATTAAATTGGTTGAAAATTTAAGGTTTTGAAAAAACACAAAGTTTTTTTGGTTTAAAGATAAAAAATCAATTTGCCACACAATAAGGTTGTTTACAGAAATTACTAAAAAATAAATTAAAAGTTTCTTTGTTATGTGACAAAAGAAGTGACAAGTTTTTTTTTAATGTGTTAATACAGCCTTAGGCAAAACGTACCAAGATATTTCAAAAGCGAGCAGTACTTCTAAAGTGTATTATTGATAAACTATCTCTGCAAGAAAATCTAGTTCAAAACTGAATGACGTAGTTATTTTGACGAAGCCTCCCGGTCTGTTATTACAAACATTTTATGATTCCAAAATAAAACAAGAAAAACATAACTAATTTGAAAACAGTTATGTAACAAATGCTATTTTATAAAGTCAAAAATTGACGTAAAATTTGACAATCTAAACAAGATGCTGAAAATAGTAATAACAAATTAATAAATTTAGCTAAACATTTTTATATAAAAATAGGTAAAAAATTTATTTTTTAAATTGCATTTCTTTTTAGAACTTTTTTATATGTGGAAAGTTAAAAAAAAAGTAAAACATTACGAAGATATTTTTTTTATCAGAAATCAAAGAGAAACAAAACGGTTTTCTTTCATAGATAAAACATGACGAGTTTTACAATTTAATTTTTTTATATAGAATATAATGTACACCTAGTGAATAAAATAAAAAAATTAAATATACATAGTAAGTTTTTCCAATTAGTTTTATTAAGACATAGATAAAAAACAATTAATTTCCGGTTAGTGTTATAATTTTCTTATGAATTATAATTATTTAGTTGGCAATAGTTAATTGCGGCACTAAACGCTATAATCATTAAAATAATAACTTTTAAACGTCTGAAAGAGATTAGTTGATTGAACATTTTGAGATCTTATCTGCTTAAACCCATTCTAAATTCCGATTACTTTATTGTTCTAATATGTTAATTTAAAAGATGTAGCAAAGTAATAAAAAGAAATAGGTACATGAGCTTAATGAATAATAAAGTGTGTAAGAAAAATGAAAACATTTTGCAGGTATGAATATTAAATTCCAGATGTAAGCTTGCGTTTATAATTCAGGTTGTAAAAGAATAGTTATTTTGGCATTTTAACGTATGATTTTAGCAATTAGCACTTTGTCTTATAGCTTGGTAATTTATTTAATTTTGCTTTTTTCGTTTTAAGAGTGAATTTCAGTGGCGGCCGTCATCAAAATTAATCGCATGCAAATTGGTCCTGGTATTGGAAACGCATCGATAAATCGCGTCTGTCAGCTGGACGTTGGACTTAGCGACGCTATAATCGTCGCAAACGATTTATTTAACGGTCGAAAATTAGCGTGCAAAAATCCAATCTAGCCGTTTAAGGGCAGGCCGCGTGAGAAAATGCAATCAGATCGATTTGAATATTAATAGTGCGGAGGGGTTCCTTACTACTGTTTTAATCTTTTATCAGAAGAAGACGCTGGAAGGTCACGAACGCAGATGGCACAAGACTCAAGTGCTCCATAAATTTGACGGCATCTTGTGCAAATTTGATATTGGATCACGAATGGCACAAGCCCGAAAGTAATGTACTAACTGATTTATGTTTTCGGGAGTTGTGATGGAACGAGAGTTCTAATCCCAGACACAAAAGAGCTTATCTGGACGACATCGGACGAATCAGGCGAAAATATCGACAGAAGGTTCAATGCATACTGGGATCGTGATAATTGCAATAGATGGGGCGTAGACAAGGATAACAATGGACTAACCCTTTATTCAGACGAATCCGTGGGAAATACAAGGGATTATCGGAACATGCTGGCAAATTAGGAAAATAATTTAAAAGCACGTGTACATGGAAATTGCACCAATATTTTGCTCGCATGATCGACGCTTGTTTAAAGAACAGGATCAAAGACAGTAATTATGACTTCATTAGATTAAAAAATATTTATTAACGCACGTACAATATCATCAAAATATTCTAATGACAAAATGATTGCTCAAAATAACAGATGCTCAAAAATGTCGTATTTACATACCCTCAAGATAAAAAAGTAATTATTTTTCTTTTACAATCTGTAAACAGATATTTTTCACAATATTTATAAATTACAAAAAACATGTTTTTTCACTCTTATTTAGTAATAGCATTTTTTCTAATTTCCTTTTAAATAATCTCAATTTTATTGCTTCACAAATAAAAGAATTATGTTAACAGTACAGAACCAATCTAATTACATTATGCAACAAATTAAAATAACTTGAAAAGCTCTAATTCAGTGTAATATACACAGTAATCAACAAATTAATTAATAATTTTTGAGAGTTTGTTTTCAAACGGGCTTCTATATTGTCAAAAAAATTTGTTTTCGAGAATTAAGTTATTGACTTAAACAAAATGCATGAAAATAAAGTAAATAAAGTACTAATCAATATAGATAAGAAGAGAAAGAAAAAATTATAAAAAACAAAGTAGTAAGAGAAATAATACAACAAAAAATAAATATTCTTAAAACAATAACAGTAGCAAACAAAAATAAAAAAAAGATCTAAGAATATAAATAAAGGGTACTAGATACTTTGATTAGAAAGAAACAAGAGAGAAAGTGTAAAGAATTGACAGTTATCTTGTACACAATAAAAGATATGATACAAGAAAAATATTTGTATTACAACTTCGGAAACTACTATTTTTCCACCACAAGTGCCAGAAGCGGACTAAGCACAATTTTATAAGTTGCAGCCCAGAATAACCTAAATCAAAACCTTCCTATAGCAGACAAGAAAAAGATTAGAAGTTTGACTGTTAAAACTTGAACATTTTATTCATTTGTGACGGCAGCAGTGGTTTAAATATCTTTCTTTCTCCGATGTAGAACTTTCACACATTTTTTTACTTTTAGAATTTTTCTAATAAAAACATTCTGCAAGTAATTAAATCACTCGAAAATTTTCTTTCGTTTTTTGTGGCGGCGTTTTTCTTGTTTATCTTAGTCTTTCAGTTTTCGTTTGACATTTTTTTCTAAGGCATCACTTGTTTTTTTCTTCCAGTGCAGTTTTCCTTGTGATTTTTTTTTAAACATTTTTTTCAAATTGTTTGTGAAATACATTTTATTTTTCTAGAATAAACCTTTGTTTCCTATGTTTTATGAATATAGTTTTCTTTAAATCAGAATTTTCTTTTCTCAATTATTGACCTTTAATTCTTAAACAGTTTTTCAGAATCTTTATTAATTTTTCTGTCTAAACGTTTCTCACTCAGTTTCGCTGTTTGAGCTTTTTAAAAATTATCTTTTGTGCTTTATTTTGTATTCTGCAGAAGCACAAAAAATTATTTAAAAAAATATTTAAATAACGAATCTTATTAAATAAGAAAAAAATAAAGAAAACTACCAATACAGAAGTATCATTTTACATTCATTTTGTTAGGAGAGATATTGAAGTTGTTACTTTTTGTTTCCTTGTAACGTCGTGACACTTTTTTATATTTTAAATATTTTTTAACATAAAATAGTGTCTTTACTGTGCAATAAAACTCAGACAAAGAGATAACTACATAAGGTATTCAATAAATTAGTCATGGACCAAAAACTAAAATTATTAAAAAAATTATTTTGAGAAAATAACAGGCAACCAAAGTTGACGTCATAGCGTCCTACATTTTGACGTCCTACAAAAACTTTTTCGAACAATTTGTAAGTTTGAAAATTTGATAGAATCATAAATTCTTAAGTTATTGTAAAATTTTTTTTGGAGACGTTTGTTAGTTAATTGGATGATGAAGAAAAATAGATGAGATTTTTTCAATAAGAATTAGATTTTTTGTAAAAAAAAATTATGGTGATCAAATTAATTGTTCAAAAACAAAGTGTCCTGTACAATCTCCGAAAATAACAACTTGAAAATTTTTGGTTTTTGGGTTACTTAAATAACATTTCTTTTGATAACTGCACAACTTAGATGAACTTGTGCTAGCAAGAATTTACAAATGAATGTGAAACAATAAATCAACAAATTTTCTAGTCTATTCAACTCACCTATAATTTTTGAAAATTGAACCAATAAAAATAAGACATTGTTTGGCCAACAACCAATGACAACGAATTTTAGCGACATAACCACGCGTGGTGTATTGTACTGACAATACCAGTAGTAAAAATAGTAAAAAAAATTTTTTTTTTACATAGATATCAAATATATTTTTTTAATAAAAGCATTTTTTTTCTTAAAATTAGAAGATTACTAGACATTTTCTTGCTCTTTTATATAGTACAAGTCTGGTCTATGTATGTATTAAACTATTCAGGATTAACTCAATAAAGTGTTCAAAACAAGAAAACTTAATCTTTTTTTAATCAGTTAAAATGTTTGCGCACAAATATGAATCTTAGTAAATAACTACTGCACTGTGTTGTGTTTAATATATAAAAAATTCAAAAACATAATCCTTATATTTTGTACGTTATCTTGACCCAAACTTCACAGCGAGAACACCGATATTTCGAAAAGCGCCACCTTAATAGAAGACGTTTTCAATCTTTTTAAATTTAGTTGCTGCTCTTGGTTTAATACGACGTTTATATAATATATTGACTATTGAGTAAGCTTTTGAAAAAATCGGTCTAAAAGGTTTTGAACTTTAGTATTTGTTTGTGTATTTGTGTATTTTCCAGTTCATTTCCTTATTTTCCCCAACAATTCGCTTGGCTTTATATTTTTTCTAATTTCATTTAAGTGTTTGATTAAACCTGTTTTGCATTCTGTTAAGTAGTGTTTGTTTTTTGCATGTCTTAGAAGTTGAACATGTAGACCGGATGAGCATTAAGGTAGACAGTAAACTTGCAACATACTTCAGCCTGCATTTCTACATAAATACTTCACATTAGCAAAAGTGGCAAGAAGTGACATTAAGTCTATGTTAGAAATTGAGAGCAAGCGAAATCCATCTCTGTGTTCGGAAGTACACATAAATTAAATTTCATCTTCCATAAAGATTTTGTGATATTTCGTTCCAGCAGCGCGCCCATTTTTATTCAAAAAATGATTTACGTTGAAGATGACAGGAACGTTTGATAAGGTAAAAGAAACAAGTAGCGCGCGGTAGCAAACGTAACTTAAGGGCTACGCGTCTCATACGTGAGGTCAAGAGGTCCTCAGAATACAAGAATATGCAAGACCGTGAATAGATAGAGGTTTTTATTTCGACGAAATGTTTCGCTTCGAGGCGTCTCTTATCTAAACACAACAGACACAGTGGTATGTAAATCGGCATACAAGAAAAAAACTCAACTGTAATTACGAATGGAGTGCATTAGCTTTCATTCATTACTGTGAATAATTATCTCAAATAAGTGGTTTGTCAGATGGGTATGGCCGTGCAGCCACGGTGAATGGCCAACATTGACGCTTTAATTGTAATTTATTACCGAAGTAATAATTGTTCGTACTGGAAGTCAGAGAAATGACTTTGAGTATTTGACTGTTTGGATTTTGTAATGGGACGGATCCGGACCAGAAGTTCCAATTTATTGCGGACTCCGACGGGCCAATTAGCAATAAATCCCATCGACCTGTTGGTATAAGAAAGAGGATGTTTTAATAATTCAAATAAATGCTTACATGATAAATATACGTTGTCTATATCTCGATCTGGATGCTGTTAAGTCATTCGGGGAGATACTATCTCCATAACAATATTAGACACGGAGGACTAAACAAATAGCGT
This sequence comes from Tribolium confusum, assembly GCA_029207805.1. Lineage (NCBI taxonomy): Eukaryota > Metazoa > Arthropoda > Insecta > Coleoptera > Tenebrionidae > Tribolium > Tribolium confusum. The sequence goes on along the minus strand of JALGAY010000001.1, from coordinate 36,971,665 downwards.
CATTTGCGATAGAAATCAACTAGTTAAATTTAATATCAAAATATTATTGCTGCTTGTTAAGATGAACTGTACACAACGTTATTTGAATAAACTGACTTTCCAAGAATTTCACAAAATCTTTGCCATTTGCAAACAACCTACTTAAGACACAAATTTGCAAACAAAAACAAAATTATTCTTATTATTTATTAGGTTATTTTACTTTATCACTTAATTTAAAAATTCTACTTTTACACTTATTTTGTTCCTAAAATTTCTGAGCAATTAAATAAAAAAATAAGATTATAAAGCAAGTTTTGTTTTAGTTATATGAAAAACTGAGGTATATAGTGCCCGTACACTTTCAGAACAGCACACCAACAAAAGTGTGCAGATGACAAAATAGTGTCGGACCAGTCCCATTTGCAAATTGAAGGGGAGGAATACAAGCGGCACGTGGTCAGTGAAAGGTCAGCGGCGTTCGTCATTCTTGGTCATTCTGTGTAGTGCCGTTCGCTGATAGATTTTGATGACCCAACATGCTGTTCTGAAAGTGTACGGACTCTAACGGTGTCTCATCGGAAACGTTTAATGTAATTTTAAAGTAAATTCCCCTAACTACAAGCCCCTTCCAATGTCAGTTAGCCCACAAATCAAATTCATGGTTTTTCGTATCACCGTTCAAAATAATAAATACTACGTGATTGTATTAATGCTAATGTTAATTGGGATGGTATTTTTAATAATGTTTAATAAGCAATACCAACGATATCGCTCTTTTTTTAATTTCTGTTAATAAAACGGAAAAAAATCTTATTTATATCAATATATTAGCCGTTTTAATTTTGCTACAATTACCTTAAAACTGCAGATGGCTTTAAGAAAATTTAAAACAATTGACAATTAGCATTTTATCCATTTTGATGCTGCTTTTGATGTTCGTGAATTTTAAAATAGCCAGAAAAAAAGTATCGATAAAAAATTCGATCACTCATTGTTAAATTTTTTAATTGTGGTAAATGGATTTCGGAAATAGTCATTTATTATTGCCTTACAGCCTAAGAAATATAGTTGAAAGATATATAACTTCTGGTTCAATCGCTTCAAGATCTAGAAATGTACGAAAAAATAAGATAAGTGAAACTGATAGAAGAGCATTAAGAAGAATTATTGAAAATAAAATACGCGCGCAAATTATCTTGAGCTTAGCATTTTGTGAAGTGAAGTTAGTAAAAACCAATTTCTAAATCTACATATCAGAGAATCTCAGAAATTGGGTTTTGGGACTTACAAAATAAGTTAAAAAAACAAAAATATAAGAGTATGAACTGTTAAAATTCACACTTTTGTTCAAGTTAAAGAAAAGCGACTTTTAACATTGCAACAAAAGAAAAACAGACTCAAATAGACAAAAGAACATAAGAATTGGACTCTTCAACAATGGGATGCAATAGAATAAAGCGATGAGTCTAGATTCGAAGTATGTGTTGGGGATAGTAGATCTCGAGTTATTCGTAAGAAAACATGAGTCATTTCATCCTGATTGTCTTAAGAGGAAAGTGAAACTTCCTGTTTTGGCCATGATTAGGGAAAGCACGTCTTCAAAGGGTGTAGGAAAACTTTACTTTATCCAGAGAATTGTGAATACAACAAAATATCTGGCAATTTTAGAGGAATTTCTTTTACCAGTAATAGAAAAACACCTAACTTTAGGACAAGATTTTGTCTTTGAACAAGATGGGGCAGCATGTGATACCTCAAAGAAGAGTATGATATGAATGGAAGATTATGGTGAAGCATTTTTGGAGTAAGTTTCGAGTAGCCCTGACTTGTCATTCATTGAAACTTTGTGGCATGACATGAAAATAGCACTCCGAAAACATCCTGCTCAAACAATTCATAAATTGAAACAAATGCTTTAAGATGTATGGAATTTTTTTACTCCAGATTATTGCCAAGACTTAGTTAACACTTCGCCTCGAAGAATTTCAGATGTAATTAAAAATAATAATAATGTTACACAGTGGTAAATTTTCTGTCTAAATAATTCTTATTTTTTCCACGTTTGTATCATTTGTTGTTATTTTGTTTTAATTAGTAGTATAAGTTATGTAATGCTTTTTGTGAATATCACATTTGAAAAATGTTGTTACATATATTTAAAAAATCAACATTCGCGCAGTAATATTATTTTTCTTGTTAGAACCCATTTTTTGAAAAATCTAAGCGTGGGCTAATTGACATAAGAAGGGGCTTGTAGGCAATATCATGCAACACTTCACCTAACACTAGACCAAATAATGCACAAACGCTGCCTTTTAAATCCACAATTTGCACAGTTTGAGTCCTTATAAAATCAAATTTAATTAAAATGTGTGAACAGATTTTTTAAATTTAATGCTTGTTATTCAATTACAAGGTTAAAAGACAAAAAAATGTAAACAATAAAAACGCATCGAATTGAAGTGCAGTACGTCTTCAATAATAAATAGAACATTTGTTACTGTATATAAACGCACATAGAAATAAAAACTGCACAATTAAAAAAACAAACAAATAAATAAATTAAAATTAAAATAACATTCTAAAATTAAAATATAACATATATTCGGTGAAACTCAAACAATTTATGTACTTACTAAATTATGTTTTGCGAAGAACTACATAAAAAAAGTTATTATTATTTTTATGTTGCCAAAATTACAAAAATTACTTTTTTTTGTTATTAAAGTGATAAATGTGCTTACATTTGCTACATTTTCAAAGTGCTTTTTAACTACTACAAAAATTTAAAATTTTTACGTAAATTTTTTATTAACTTTTTTTAAAATAGACCATGCTCCAAAAAATTACTTTATAATTATTCATTTCCAAAAAAATTGTTAAAGTTAGGTAAAAGATTTTTTGACAAAACATACAGGATGTTTTGCGAGTGATAATGAGCCTGCGAAACTAAAAATGCAACCAGCAATACAATTTCAAAGGTAACGTAGTCCTGCTGGAAGAACAGTCTACGTTTCATCATTAATTTAAGTGCCTGATATTTTATCAGTACCAGGAGTATTTTTGACCATGTCTTACTACTACAACAGAAATCACCTCTTCTGGTGCTGTAGGCGTTATATAGCAATTCTTCACAACAGCCGAGACACACTCCTTCTGTGACAAATATATACGTTGATATATTTTTCTAATAATTATTAGACTTTAAGTATGCAAATATTTAATAAATAAAAAAGTATAAAATGCTACATAAAAATAATCCATGTAAAAACAAAATATATAAATAAATAAAATCAATATTGAGCTGCAGGATTTTGGACAACCATTAGTGTAAATTCTTTGTCGGGAGCCATCATAATTTCGCGTTTTGTTGACTCTATCTTTAGAAAAATTAAGTTATATGACGGATCTAAGTCTCTAATAGCGCTTCTTGCTTTATCAGCCAACAAACTTATCATTTCTGTATATTGCACTGTTGCCGTGTTGTCAAAACCACTTTTAATCGGTACTCCTGAGTTTAAAACCATTATGCCTAAAACGTCTTTGTAGCATTTGATCCGTTTCATAATTTCTTCAATCTCGCTAGCGTCAGACATTTTGTATTTCTATTTGAAAAATAAATTATTTGCGTTTTTTTCTGTAAAGTGACAACTGTCAAACAATAAATATCCAACCATAGCCAACTTCATTAAACTACGTTAAACCCCCCAACAATGTTTTGATAATAAGATTTCCATCAATGTTGTGTAAAATGCGATATTAGATGTACAAAAAGTATAAAAAATTACAACTAAAAAATATATAGTCATAAATTAAAATATCGACAAACATAAGATAAAAACGATAAAAAAAATTAGTTAGTGCTTCTTTAGTGCCTTTTTGTGCTTTAAGGTTTATTTTTAATAATTGTTTATATTAAAGTTTTTAATATTTTAGGTTTTATCGGCATCAAATTCACACTTAACGATAAACTAACAGTTTATATTTTATTACTAAGGTTTTCTTAAAAATGTAATATTTTTATGTAAACTATTGTTGACAAATAAAGTAAAGTAAAAGTTAAAATACAATAAGACACCAACAAAGTACTTTCAAACAAAACTTTTTTCATCGTTTGGTCACAACACTCACAACCTTCACGAAGCTGAAAATTATGGAATTATTTATTTCAAAAATTTTACAGTGGTGCTAACTTAAGTGATTCCGAGATTAGAAGATTAAAAATTTAAAATTCTAGAAAATTGTAGGTTTACTATTTTTTTAATAAAAATTAATGTATTTCAACATAAACCATAAACAAAATTGTAGCCTACTTTAGATGTTGCTATTGTTCATTGGTTAAATTTAATATTGTAATAACGACAAGCTTTGTCTTACAAAACTAACAAGTTCAGATAGGTTAAAAAAACACTTTTTTTAGTGTAAATAGTAATCCTGCTAGCAATAAATAAATTGCTAAAGTAAGCATTTAGAAAAAGGTAGAGCAAGCAGTACGAACCGCCCTGCTAGAAGGATATTTTACGCTTCATCATTAGTTCAAGTACCTGATATTTTATCAACACAAGGAGTTTTTTTGACATGATGATAATGGGAACAAATTTTAGTGTGTGTTTAAAAAAAACATTTATTATCTAGATTAAATTTAGATAGCTTTGGGAAGTGGTTAGATAGCAAGCTGAAGCAATGAAATAAAACTTGGAGTAATTATAGCTGTCAATCCTGCGAGTGGTTGTACAGTGAGAAATGGCACGGATGACTGTCAAGTTTCCTGTTGACTCGTTTGGTATTTGTGATTATTCCTCATTACTTAAACGTCGGTAATAGATTTTATCCTATCTTCGATTGCCTCCGCATTGTCCACATTGTGCGCCGTAATCGCTATGCTAAATTGAAATGCGTCCGTCCAATAAAAAACCTAATAACATAGCGGTAACTAACAAGACATTAGGCCGAGCCATAGCGTAACAATTTTAGATTGTACTTGGAGTCTTCTGCCCATCTCCTGCCAAGCAACCGAATATGTCACGTACAGATTGAACGAATAAATCACGCAGGTGATGCAGATTACAAAAGCAACTTCTTAAAGGTCAAAAAAGAACAATCGTGTCACGTGACTCGGCCGCAACATCAGGGTGTCTTTAAGAAATTATGAGCACCACATTTTAAACTTATTTAATAAAAGGACTGAGTTAAGTGGACTCTCACGATTTCGTTTGCCGAAGCTCCATGTGGAGCGTGAGCAAGGCCGATGTTAATAAAAGAAAGAATTCGATACAACATCTTTCGATTTCTGAATGCTAATGGCAAAATTAAGTTGTCGGATACTAAATTAAAGCATTTCATCACATAACTTGCATTCTCAAAAAATAATACTAACCTCTATTGTACCTAATGATGTAAATGGTCAAAAAAATTTAATATTTTAACACCAAATGAAAAAGTCTTTGCGTTGTTTGTAAGATAATATTAGATCTGTTTGATTTTCTTCGTCACTTGTTATATAGTTTTCCGGGTCGATGTTGTTGTGGCAGATGTTGCTCCGGACCTCATAATACTAACGATCGCATTTCCTCTTCGTCTTAAGTAAGTTGTGGATGCTTTACTCTGACATTGAAGTAGCGTCCTGATTGAATCGGAAAATTCGAGTGGCGAAACAAGAAAACACAATTTGTAAAGTTAGTAAGATGCGAGTTCTGAAGCAACGGGATCTTGGGGGTGATCCGATCGTTAAATAAGAACGTGATCTTTCCCATTTATTCAGAACACGTGTGCTTCAGAGTTTCTCTTCGTATTAACTTCTTTCAAACGAAATAAGTGTAATCACTTTTTGATACGTCACTTTTCAAAACTTTTCCAAGTGTAAAAATACATATTTTAAACTTAGTTTTGTTTAATAATAAAACTAATTAAGTGACCGAAATACAAGAGAAAAACTTGCATCCACTTTCCCAAGTGCATCGGAGTATGACGCGATAGGAGGTATCCGGAGTCGTTTTAGTCGTTATTTTGTTGAAAAGTTGATTCTTTAATGGCTTACATGACGCTCATAATTCAACAGGGTGTTTTCTTGTTAATTAGGAAAAAAACTCATCGTTACGTACAGTTCATGACAAATTGATGTTTCACAAACATTATATTCAAATGGGAGGAATTGAATCTTGAGAATTGCACGGGGAAATTCCAGCTTTTACACGCGAAATCGACTGATTTATTCGATTGAATAAATTTAAATACCAAAACGGAATAAACGACACGTTTAGCAGCCAAACGAAACGTTGCTTGTAACAACCGCCTCTTGCCAAAGCAAATATGTCCTCCCTACAACCGGGGAATATGACTCCAACGGAAATGCACAAACTTGCTTCCATCCAAACGAATTTCAATCCGTTTTCGCGCATCCAACGAAATGCACTTTTGACATCTAAGTTTATCAGCAACTTGAACGTTGAACACAAAAAGAAATACTAGTAGATGTCTACTTATAAAAATTTAGAAATAATATGTGTTTTTACAATTTTGCAAAAAATTAAGAAGGAAAATAAGTAGAATAAAAACAAAATCATTAAATTAAAAAATAATTTACAGAACAAAATAATAATAAGAAAAACATCACTGCTGAGAAGTGATATACTCGAAATAAGGTAAGAAAATAAAAATAAAAGTAGCTACAACGAAAAAAAGATGACTGCTAATGACTTGATAATGACAAATAGTAATTTTGCCATGTTATGTTGCTAGCACTAAATGTCACTGTCATTGCATTTGTGTCGATAAATATTTGTGAATAGTTAAAGCACTGAAAATAATATTTGTATTTAAAATAAAATTTATTTTAGCACCAAACAGTAGTAAACCGTTACTGCTAAACGGTAAAAAAAATTCATTAGTGCGCTTAATCTAAACTCTGACATGGAGAAAATATTAGCTGCGTTCGGCTTTGCCACTTCGAGTGCACTGCCTCTTTCCTTATCTCATTCATTGAGTCGATATATCTCTAACTCTATCCGGTGACCAGAACTTAATGTTTTTGGACACTGTATTCAAAACAACACATGCTCTTTGTGCACCCAGTTATTAGATGGGACAGGAACAGCAGAACGTACGTTGTTATCAAAACAGTCTTCAAATTAGTAAATCTTGAATTCAAATAATGCGACGGATCTCTGAATGAGATAAACAAAGACAGAGTAGGTGCACTCGGAGTGGCAAAGTCGAACGTAACTATTATAAAATCGGTCCGTAAATACAGGTTTTAGAGCGGTACAGTATGGTTTTTCAAAAAATATTGACATTGACAATTAATTATAAAAAAACACTGGTTTTATATTGTGTTTATGCAATGTTTTATACGGTTGCAAGTTTTGTAAAATTTGTAAAAAAATTTCCGAGTTTCAAACTGTACTTGTCAACAACCTTTGTTGTTTTGTAGTTTTTGTTAGAAAATTAATATGTTCATTTGCACTTCATATAACAAATAGTGTGATTTCAAAAAAACAAAAAAAAAAATACATTGGTGTGCTAAACCAATTTCTGATATTGACTACAGATATTTGTGCGTTGATTGTAATCAATTGTTGTTTGTCAGCCTAAATTTTTAATCTTTGGAAATATTATGTTATGATTGTTTTTTAAACTAGCTTAAGATTTTATTTTAGTTTTTTCGATTTAATGCAAAATGATGAAAATTGATATTTTCGTCCAAAAGTGAGTTATGCCAAAACCCGTCTTTTAAGCAAACACTCTACAATTATTGATCTTTAAGCGGATTACTTAACAAGAAGAAAAGATATTCCTATATTGTTTCAGAGTAATTTTTGTGCTTTCGATTGGAGGAATTACCGCTTAAGTTGGTTCTGGTCTAAAGTTAGACAAATTTTAAGTTAGGTGACGTAATTTTTTAAAATTCCTAATGTAAACAGTTCTAAAAGATTGGTTTTAACTTAAAAAAGTCGGTAGTAAATATAAATTATTGTAAACTAGGTTTAACTGTAAATTTTCTTGAGTAAGAAGCTTCTAACTGCTTCCACAGAACTCATAGTCTAGCGTATCTTGGTGCTGTGCTTAGCTGATGCCGCAAAGTTGCACAACCAGACGATTTTCATAAGTAAAATGAAGTTAATAATAATATAATAATCTTTATTTGTGCTGGCAACTACGAAGTTATAGCAATCACAACATTGATGTAAATTTACATCTCTCGTTATTAAAATGTTTATTAAATGAATAAAAGACTTTATGACTATAATATGAACAAATTTTTTTTTTGACATGCATCAAATATTAATAAATCTAAATACTAAAAACAATAAGTATTTAAAATAATAATAGTAAGTTAGTGTTTCAAGTTTGCACTGTTTAAAGTTGCAGTGATAGAAAGATAAAAAAGTTATCAGTCATTTCCACAAATCTGCTTTGTTTAAGTTTTGTCACTTCTGTTTATATTAGTGACTAGTAGGTACAACCTGTAAAATAAAAGATATAATATCGCTTCGAAAAAAGAAAAAGAAAAAATCATGAAATTTTTGTACAAGCAAGACACTTTTTTCAACAAATCTTACACAAAAAAACAGCTTTCAGAAAGTATAGATTCTTTTAAAGAATATCACGATGCAAAAAAACAGAAATTGGCAATGGTGCTTTTTGACACTAGTGAAATTTGTTCTACTTTAAATTTTAAGCTTCATATGTTGGTAGCTTTCTTTGGTGCAAATTTTAGTTTTGAATTTCAAAACTCTACGAGCTGCTTTTTTAAGCGCTTTTTGAAGTCCTAAGCACTCTACTACAATATTATGAATTAATGCCATTCTGGAGACAGAATAGACGTTTTTTTTATGTAAGAAGGTAAATACGGTAAGGGTAAAAAATCGAGTCTTTGTTTGAGCAACTCTATCAAGAAGAAACGACTGCAGTAAGATAAATAAACAAGAAAAATACTACAATAAATTTCTAGCTGTTGCAGGAAAAAAAAACTAAGAAAAGATGACAAGACGTCTTATTGCAAAATACAAATGCATTAAAAATAAAAAAAACGGTGATAGCTTTTGGTCTTTACCAGCAGCAAAATCTTCCTCAATGATGAATTGACAAACACCTTGATGCACGAACCAGTGATGATGATTTATCATATTTATTTATTTTTGGTAGTTGACACAAAACCCAATTAACATCTATTTATAATTATATAAAGTAATTACTAATAATTGGGTTCAGGTATAATTATATTCATCGTGTAGGTAGAGGACATACCTAATCATTATAACAAGGCAAATTATTATTTAAAAAACGATAATTACTTATAAATACCAACTCAATTATAATTTCTTTTTAAAACTGAAACGCATTTTCTTTTAATAAATGAAAATGAGGCAAACAAAGTCATTGATTATTATTATCGATTCTGTGATTATTGTATAAAACTTTTTTTAGAAATTAATTAATGGAAACGAGAAATATCGCTAAAGGTAATAAATATATATAAAAATTAAATAATGTTCAAGAAATAGACATTTTAGTAGTATATTATGCGACTGGGTATATAAACGGGATTTTAGGCAAGAGTCTAATTAGATACGGGCGGAGCGAGTGTTTAATCAAACAAGTGTCTAGAGAAGATTTTCAAGCGAATTGCAATAATATACTTTATCTACAACTAGACGAATAAATCACATATTTAAGATTAAAATATGTTTGTTTTAAGAATTCTGGTAATTTGAGATATATACCTAAATATTTGTTTAATATGTGAGCATTGTTTTTAACACTAATTTTTGTCGTAGCATAAAGTAAATAAAAAATACTAACAAAACTTTTATATCTTTTGCAAGTAAATATAACTTGCTTAAAAAAAGATGAGATTTGTTTATTTTTGCGATTTATCAAAAATATTGTACCTAAACTCATTTGGCACTCTGATCCGTCGGGTAACAAACTGGAGAACGCATTTACAATTCGTGAAGATAAACAAATAAACTTTCTTTTTCGGTATCACTTGTGTCCATTGCAAATTACAATATTATAGAGTGACACTAATAAATGTCAAACAGTCAAATCCATCGTGTGGCTAAAGTTGAACATTTTCGAATATTGTTTTTACTATAAGTATATCTGCGCGTATTTTGTCTACTATAAAATTTGACACCGATCTGTTTTCAGTAAAGTTAATAAGAAGTAACTACAACATATATTATTAATGTATGTTTTATATTTATATTATAATATTTACCTAAATATTACCCCTAAAAACGGTTCTTGCCTGAGACAGAACCAAAAATCCTCATAGTATTTTGTACTATGGCGTACCTGACTTTGAAGGCAAGTTTTCTGTTTATTACTAGTGCAATAAAGATTGTATTGATAACAAACGCAAGGAATTTATAGTTATTAGACTTTTCGATGACATCTGAGAAAACCGCCTAAGGCAGATTGTGGTGACAAATCTACCTGTCCGGTGGAGTTTACTCATTCAACTTAGTCTTAAAATACTTATAAAATAAACAAAAATTAAATTTTAATTTAATAATAAAAGTAATATAATATATTTTATTACACTCAAATGTAAAAATTTTAAATTTTGTCTTAGTGTTGTGGTGCCCTGGGATTAAATTAAACACAATAACTGATCGGTCAACAACAATATATTTTGCTCGTTACTCGGCAGCGTTCTCTTTGTCACTGTACAAAATGTATATCTGTTTTTACAAAGTTTAATACGTAACTATAACAACAAAGGAATTGAATGATAAACGTTAAAAGTGTCCAACTCGGTCGGTCTCCACAAGTGTAACATCAATTGGACAATTCTAAAAATTTGTCAAATTAAACGTCAAACCATTTTTTAGCCATTTTGAGAATTTGATGACTTCTTTTGGCTCGATTCGTGCAATAAAATTTTGTATTCAATTTGTTTCTGTGTAAATTGAGCACATTACTTTACCTCGTAAGCTTTAAAACACTCGCTTTGCTCGTGTTTCAATTACCCCACTTGGTGTGGTAATGTGCTTAATTTACACAGAAACTCATTGAATAAATAACTAATAAACTTTGATAATATTTTTATAATTTGTTTATAAAGTACATTCAAAAACATAAAGTTTGAAAAAAATATTATTGAAATAGCTTAATTTTTCTCAAAGATAGGGATTTACTAAAAAAGTATTATTACATTTACCTTATATGATTCTATAATCTTCTCTAATAGTAAATATGCAGCTTCTAATAAATAAATTTTGAGGTAGTTTCCTCAGCTATTTAAAAAAGATAGAATTTTTTAAACTTTTTTTTTGGTTACCCAATATAACGTTCTTTATAGCTGTGTATTGCTTGTATAAAAACCATTTCAGGGACATCTGTATGTATACATCTTCCAGTAGCAGCCTGTATAAAAATTGATTTTAAATGATAAATAATAATTAAAACTGTAATAAATGTAACAACTGAAAGTTCCGCATTGTTATCTACAGTCTGATAAACTTTTCGCGATTCAATTGAATTGTCTGCACAATACCGTTGTCTTTATTTTAATATTTGCAAGCTGTAGTAGACAACGTTCCATTTTCCTATCATCTCTCGCTGCAAATGACATCACTCTTTTTCAATGATACAATATTACAAGATTATGCTCTTTCGCAACAATGTCACAAGCAAACAAGAAAATGGGTGATGCACGTTCAGTGCATGAAGCACTTTCGATGTTTTTCTATTGAATGATGTCTGTGAAAGTTTTCCGATAGAAATTGCTCGTTGTTGATGGACCAATCGTGCAATATCACATTTTCCATGAGAAATGCATACAATATAGCAAAAGTAACTTGCGAGGGTAAGTTTATGTTGCATTAAACAACCTTAAAGCAGTTACTACTGAGGTGGAAATGTAATTTGCTCGTGGTTTATACCAGACGACGTTATTTCTTAATCAATTATTGAAAGAAAGATCGCTGTATTTATTTATTTAGATTAATTTACCAAGCCTGATGACTGTCACAGACGACGTTAATTTTGTCTTTCCGTGACAGAGACAATTTTCTTGTTGGTTAGAAAATTCTTTACAACATCTGAAAGTTTATGATTATTTTGTCTGTTATTTAAAGATTGTTGTCATAAATTTGCATTTGTTCACTTCTATTTTAAAATACGTTTTCAACAGTTCGTAAATTTTGTTTGATCTGCAAGCAATAAAATGGAAGTAATGTAAGCAGAAAGCAAGTGGCTGCGAAAATTGCTATAAATTGGGTCATTTCTTGTGGAGAAAAGCAATTATCAAGTTCAAAAAAATCTATAACTACCTTTGCGTTTATATTTAACTGTCTATTGCAGTACATATCGATTTTAGTTCATAATCGTGTCACGTGACATTAAAAAATATATCAATTCACGAGACACATTAACAGGTATTTGCCGTGTTAAAAATGATTTTATGTACATACAATAACGCCCGTATTGATGTAAACATGCGATACTGTAAAGTGCGAACAAGGACATTCATATAAATTACCAGTTTAGAGTTATAAATTTATAAGCGAATTGAAACCACTTTTAAATCTCATAAATAACTTTTTTGCTGTCATTTTTCTATGTATTTAGTAGGATTTTTACACTGAGCGTTATTTTATAATTTTAAGTACTACGGAATGCAAATAAATACAGTCAACTTCTCAACTACAATAAAAAAAGTCCAGTCTGAAACCCAACCAGAATGCTTACATTATAGTTTTTATAAATTTTTTCTTACTCAACTAAATGTTAACTTGATCTAACCTAAACGCAGTCTACTTCAAATCAAAAGAAACTCAAAAAATTTTCTGAGTTCAGTATACTATAAGAACCTACTCTAACTAAACTCACTTCACCAACAGATCTAGTAATCTTCAATGATCAATAAATATTATACAGTGAGTCCCACAAACGAGTGCACATATTTGAACCATTGATTTTAAATTAAAAATAAATCATAAATAAGTAGAAAATTTCTCCAAATATTTTTTTAAATTATTTTTTAGTTACCGGTTTCAGCTTCGACTAATTACACTGCACAGTTGATATTAACATATAGCAAATTGCGTATTGAGTCATCTGCCATTATAATATATTATAAGCATAACGTATGTTAGAGAACATTTAACCGATCTCAGACAATAAGTTGGGTTGTCACTTCCCTCCCTTTTAAATAACTGTTTTTGGTTGGTCAAATGATCTTACCGTTTTTAATACTTAATAAACTGTTACATTTTCTTATTTTACATGCATTTTAAAAAAAAACAGAACCACAATTCGAAAAATATGTAGACATGTAGATATTTTGAACAACGGGCCTCTACCATTCTTTGCTCGTTGAATAGCAACTATTTTTTCCATCGTAAAATGAAATACATACGTATAGAGTGCTTTTAAAATTACTTTACAAAGTTTAGAACATGATAGCCCTTGTTAAAAAAATGCCAAAAAAACAAATTTGTCTTATATAAATGTTTATAGCTTTTGCTTAAAATTTTTGCTTAAAATAGTATTGTCATACATCGTGTATCTTAAAAATAATATTTTTAAAAAAAAATCTGCACCAACATTTGAAAAGACAAATTTGGATATTTAGCACTACAGGATTATCTACGTAGGATAACGAGCCTGACTAGGTAAAAATGCAACACAAAATACAGTTTACAAAGAACTCATTGTTTTTTGGAGCTAGAAAATTACATTAGAGATGCAAGTATGTACGTATTAAAAGTAGTTATCAGTGTCAATACATTTTTTCATTCGCAATTATTTAACGTAACATTTTCTAACGATGAAACAACGGACATGATACTAATTTTTGGTAAATGTCGAAAAAATGGTGTTGGTGCAGCAAATTTGTATAGAGAACGTTGTTATCCCAAGCTCCAAGCTCCGACCGCTAAAATTTTTAGGAGACTGGAAAGCACGTTAAGAAATATTTAACCTTGCTTTAACAGAGTAAGGCTTAGAACTGCCACTTACTCTAAAAATTAAGTTGCAGGTATTGAAGTTACAACCGAAAATCCACATATCGGTCAAAAAGAGATATCAAGACAGTTAGAAATTAGTCAATCGTCTTTTTGTAAAATTTAAAAAAAATAAGTTTCATCTGTACCATATACAACTTGTCCAAGAGTTAAAACAAATGTCCTCAAGAGGCTCCAGTTTTGTAATTTTGTTATAATAGCTAGCAGCTATCTATGTTTTATGTGGATTATCATAATGTAAGAGAGATCCAGTTAGCTATATAAATCTTATTTTGGGTTGCATTTTTACCTGGTCAGGCTCGTTATATTACGTGAATAACCCCGTATTTTCTAATTAAACTTAAACCAATTACACAAAAAATATTGCCACACAAAAGATTAATTTTTTAATATTTGTATTTAAACAATAACAAAAACATTTAAGTGAACAGCTCTTTTATATAAGTCAGTTACCAAAAAAAGATTAATTACTTCTACAGAAGTTTAAATAAAGTAGCGTAATGGTTTTCTAACAAAAATTTTATGCATTAGTTAATTTTACAGACTCCAACTAATCAGTTGAATGTTTGGAGTTGTTTGAAGAAACAAAGTTGTCGTCTGTAAAATTAGACTTACCGCATACGAATGTAAATACGTACTTATTATCGAATTGTTTATAAACGACTATATTTAACAACTCTGTGCAAAACAACAACTTTATCTGTATTCATTATTATTTTTGTCCAAAATATCTAAATTAAATTATTTTGTTGTTGTTTAATTAATTATTGGTGTGTAACTGTTTAGCATGTTTTTAATTATTTTTTATTTTACGAGTGACAAATTTCTGAGTACATTAATTTTGATATTTTTACCTCGTTTCTGTAATTAAACCGAGCAATTTCAAATAAATTCAAATTTTTATTTGATCAATTTAATTGTTTCTATTTAAAAAAAAATTTAGTTATGTATTAAACTAAGTTTTTCTTAAAAGTGAAGTGTATTCAATTGCACTAGTTAACAAAATTAAATATTATTTTTGTTCATTGAATGAAATATATTTTTTTTGCATAAACTACCTCTTGTGTTTATTTGAGACAGTGTGACAGCTTTGCGTTATTTTAATAACGTCCTACGAACTCTACTGCCTTATCTAGATGGCCGTCAACATGTCTTTTTCAGCAAGACGACGCACGGCCGCGTTTTGCTTGTCAAACTATGTACTCCCTCTAAAAAACTGGCGTTAACGTTGTGACGTGAATACTTCGTCCACCGGATCTAAATCCTATCGACCATGTGTGAGATATGATGAGGAAAAGACTGTTCGCTTTGCACCGTCCTCCACAGACTCTGACACAGTTAATCCATGAGTTTCAAGTTGCTTGGAACGAAGAGCTACTCATCTCATTTTGTCCATGCCTTGAGATGTACAGAAGTGTGTTCAATTACGGAGTCGCCAAACAAATTATTAATTTTTTTTTAAGTTTATGTCACTAAAATCTTTTGCAAATCTCTTCGTTTTATTCTTGATGTAAGTCTATTACATTTCCAAAAAATCACGCCCAAAAAATAATTTTTTTATGTGTAAGACTTCTAATGTCACTGAGTGAATAAATAAATTTCTGAAAACCGTTTTTAAAAGACTTGGATAATAACGAAGTAAAAAGGAAACTAAAAATTGGTTAGGTCCTAAGCTCCCTTAACTCTCTTGGCATAGTTTTTATAAAAAAAATCTAGTTTTGTATTTGTTTTTTTCTAGGTTGGTATAACAAAGGTTTAATATTTTGACCGAAACGTCGCCGAAATAAAAATCAAAAACTGATTTTGTTGTTTCTTGTCTATATCACCTAATTGTCGAGATATAAATTAATTAATTTTTACTTTTTTTGATATTTTGAGGGTTTGTTTTATAATCAATGGTTAACTCTAACTTTATATAGATTATTAACTATAGTTGCAATTCATTTAACAATTAGCAAGTAGCCGCATGTTAAACAAATAAATAATCTTATAGTGATAATACAACACTTAAAGACCAGAGTTATCTAGTCGTATCTACAGCCTCTGAGATGACCTAACTACTATTAATAGTCGGGACCAAAAGCTTAATGTTTCCTCTCAAAGACGAGATACTTAAATGCAGTTATAGTCCGGAATCTCTAGCAATAAATTTACGTCACTACGTAGAAATGTCATCTGCTAATCACCAAGTATACTAATTAGGTTGCTTACTTTACAGGGTTTTCTTTAAACAGTCTTATAATAAAAATCCTGTAAAGTAGGCAATCAAATAAATCTATTAACTTTTGTTTATGAATGTAAACGTAAGGACTAGTGAAAAACCTTTTTAGGTGGTGACGCAATTTGTTGCTATATCGCTCTGGCTATAGTATTATGCATTACGCATAATAGCGCAATCAGTGTTGCTTAACTTCATAAATAAAAAAATATAATATACGAAGATCTACGAAGAAAAATATAATCTTCGCTAAGTACTTATCTAAACCATAGCTATCTATAATCTCATGTTAAGTTTAACTGTCAATTGTATAAGAAAATCTAATTAAGCTATATTTATGTGAATGTAACTCAAAGTTCTAAAGACTTTCAGCTAAGATGTTAAACTATCAAAGACTGTTGAAAACACGTCCTAAAGTGCGTAAAGAGAGCATCTCAATTAACTCATCACTAAAGAAGACTCGACATAATTCTCGTGAATGTGTGCTTGAGTGAGTCGGTTTGATCTGAAAATTACCCTTGTCAGAGTTATTTGGTCCGAAATTTCGTCTTTTATACTTTATTTATACTGAAATAACATGAAGAGTCCCTAATTTGTCTGTATTTTGATGGCTGCAATACTCTAATGAAAATTGGCTTCTTTGAAAGCTCAATTTCGTGCCGCGACAGCCGGCGTCTAAATTTTGCGTCGACAACTAAACAAAAACGGTTTAAATTGACGGCCGTCAACGGAGCCCTTCATTAGCTTTATCGTTTGTTTGTTTCGTGCCTTCTATTGGTGTTAGTTTAAGTAATTAGAAATGAACGGCATGTGCGTCTCGCGGCCACGTGACATTCAACGGATAACGCGACCATCACGCACTCACGCACATGCACTGAAAAAACGCAAATTGTCACACGCCAAACAGTCCCCCAATTCATTCGACGACAAATTTTACACAACTTTCCAGATTTCGACAATTTGGGTCGTTGGAAACACCGCCAGCGCAGATAATTATTATCTCCGTTATTGAGGAGTGTGATAGGATTATGATTAGGACCCATTTCACGCATAATGATTTCTACGAACGGCTTTTTTAACGATCTAAGCGACATTATCAACGCTGATACAACACATTCCACTACTTTCAAGTATTCACCCTAAAAAGCTTTATTACTTAGCTTTAAAAATATTTTTATTATTCTTTAACTTTTGAGAGATATGCAAAGAAGCAATATTTTGTATTACAAAAGAAAAAAACTTAAAGGTCCCACCGAGATTTGAACTCGGATCGCTGGATTCAGAGTCCAGAGTGCTAACCATTACACCATGGAACCGGCACTGAATATAGTGAATTACATAGTAGATTATCCTGAAGTATAACAGCGTAAAAAATATTTTTTTTATTCAGCACCCAAATTGCCTATGTAAAATACTAGTGCACATTATATTTTTTTTTGGATTGGTAACACACTTTAGTGAGGTTTCAGCGTTTATGTCAGCGCTATGAGATTATAATAATTTTATTCGATTGAATTTTGTTGCACTTGATGACCAGTATTCCTCACCAAAGTGTTTGTGTGTGTGTGTCGCAATTACCCTATAAAATATCCGAAAATGGGGTGGGCTTGAACAATGAGGTAACTTCAACTTTTTTTTTGAGATTAGAGACGCTTCAAAAATTTTTTGAAGATTTTCCTTATTGTGTTTATTTTAACTGGAGTATTCAATCAATAACCAATACGGTAGCTAAAAAAGAACCATTTGTGAGTTACTTACATAGAATTTTAAACAAATTTGAAACACATCAAAAAACATTTGACACTTTCATGACATTTAGTACCAACTAACTTGTATTAACGCAAAAGTCCCTAAAAATTGAAAATTTTTAAAGGATGAGTTTTACAATTTGCATAATGTTTTAATACAAGAAAGCAATATTTCATTGCAATCTTTATAAAATACTTTTTTCAGTTTTTCATTTTATAAATTGTCACTTGTGGTTTCCAGTTTTTTTAAAATGTCACCTAGAATTTTTAGTTTTGAGAAAGAAAGCTATAAAATCTTTGCTGATGACTTTAATTTTTATAAAATGCGTTTTGTGACAGCCAGTGCATAAATTTCTTCAATTTCTTATATTAAAAATTAGTTTTATTTTAAACAAATAATAAAACAATTAAAATCCAAGTCAAACGCAAACCTACGTTTAATTAAATAAAATTCTTACGTAAAAGTGGAAGAACGCTTTCGAGAATTATGTTTCATCATCAATGCTTGGATCATAATGTAAAAAAAATACAAAAAAATTAAAAAATTGTTAGAAAAAACTTACTAAACTTTTATCAATAACAAAGCAAAATCATAAAAAAAATGTATACTAAAAACAGAACAAACACTATTTCCAGTAAAAAAGTTGTTGATCGATCTGAATTTAAAATTCAATTTGTAAAAAAAAAATAAATAAACAAATGAGTATTATTTAGAAAATTGACAAAAGAAAGATAAATTTTAGCATTAAAAACACATTAAAATTTATCTTATAAATTTTGTGGAATTTGATCTTAATAACAAACCTTGAATTGTTGTCATTTGCCACTAAAAACTACACGATTTAAGAAACTGTCACAAACTACGCTGCAACAACGTATAGAGATAATAGAAATTCATTATAAACACGGCGAAAAATTTTAGCTGAAAAGGTCATGATTTTCAACAATTTGTTAAAAGATGTATTCACAAGACTGAAAAGTTTTAGGTATGGAGTGATATTGTTTATAGAAAAAGTTTTTTTTTGTTTAGTCTAAAGCGAGATGGAAGCTCTAAATTATATTAATAATCTTTTGGACACACGTCTTACGACGTGTTATGCTTTTTTAAACCAGATTTAATTACTCCTCACTACAAATAACCATTTTTGCTACCAAAAATTGCATTAAAACTCTGGAAAGAACTGCTCTATGTAGACCAATAACTCGAGACGTTACATTTTCTTTAACTGTCGATAATTTTAGCATATACAATGCTATTCACGAGAGAGTTACTTCTGAAAAAATCTGAGCTGCAACCCATAATACAACTTCCAAAGATTTCTAGATTCCTAATTGTAAACATATTTATTTTAAAACCAAGAGTACTTTGAATATTTGTTATGTCACACATTATGTCAATTTGTATATTAATCAATTTTGAACTTAAAAAGTATTAAACTTTATAATGCCTTATTACACAAATAAAGAGAAAGTAGATATGATTCTTATCTATAAAGAATGCCAGAAAATGCATCGGCTGCTGCTGCTCTCAAATTTTCAGCGGTACCCAAACCGTTTACAACCGATTCCTAAAATCTAAAAAAATTGGAAACCAAGGTACGTCAACACTAGCCCCCAATACATAGGAACCGTCGAAGAACTACTATTGGTCTAATAAGTAATAAAATTACAGTGCTTCAAGCAGTTGATGAAACCTCTCACATAAGTCAAACCGTATTAGCTAGACAAATTGGTGTTAGCCAGTCATCGGTTTGTTAATTTTTTTTCGTGAAAATTATTTCGATAATTTGCTGTGTTAGTTTTTCTTTTATTACACATTTACGAGATTAACTCTACTCTTGTCACTTTTGTTGCTTTCATGTCACTGTGATCAAACGTCCAACTTACTTTGATCACTGATTTAAATGAAATTACAAATAGTATCCAGTAATCTATGCCAATAGTATTTTGGATTGCGGCTCAAATTTTTTCAGAAGTAACTCTCTCGTGAATAGCACTGTACTTATTCTTAAGAAAATTGCAAAACTTAACAACCCAACATAATAAAAAACTAGAAAAATTTAGAAAAACAACCATTAAACGTTTTACTATACTGTTAAAAATTCTGCAAAATAAATTATTACTGTAGCAATTCAACATGTTAATTTTTTTTAACTATCAATAATTTTAGCAAATACTTATCCTTGGCAAAATAACAAAACTTAAACAACTCAAGATAATAAAAAAAAATAATTTTTTTTTGAAAAACAATTATTAAACGGCGTACTTTACTGTTAAAATATTGCAAGATAAATTATTTCTATAGCAACAGCTTAAAATTTTGAGTCGATATTTTAGTCATTTTTTGGTCTTTATTATTATTATACACAAACTTTTCTATAAAATTTACCAAAGGTTGAAATCAGAGGTTTAACTCCTTTAGACTATGCAACTGCGCGATTTGCAAAAATGCAAAAAACAGAATTTCTTAAAATCATTTTTGCTTGCTGCTAAAAATAATAATATCAAAATTATTTAGTGGATACTGTTTTGCTAGAATAAATTTGATTTTTAAGTAGCTTGAAATGTCAATTATTCTGAAACGCTCTATAGCTAATAAACTTCAGTTAAATTTAACAGTCGATGTAAAACTAAACTTTACTAATAAAAATATAATAATAATAAGAAAAGAAGCAAAAAAGAGAAAATACTGAGTACGGAAGCAGAAAAGAGAGCGGTGAGATTCAAAGACATTGCGACATTAATCAAGTGTCGGGTCAAAATTTGAATAGAGAGAGGAAGTGGTACATAAAAATTAGTAAGAGAACCGTATTAGCAGTGAAATAATAAAATAGATATATGTGTACAAAGATTTAAAAAAAACGTGACAAAATAATTAAAGCAAAGAAACACAGATATAATGAGACAAGAAAGAGTAGCAAGTACAGTGCCTTTAGAAATAATCTCAACCCACGTGACTATTTTAATTCTAAAATCAAACATACACAGTTAATATTATATAATTAAAATTTTTAAAAAGATTTAAATAAGATAGAGGAAATTAATTACCCAAAAACAATTTAGTTTTAAGATACGTATGAAAACTAGTAGTTTTTCTTCGAAAAATATAAAAGAATGTATCGATATATTCAGTTTAAAAAATAAAATTTTAATTTAAAAATTATAAATTATTAAAATATGTGTTATTTATTAATGCTTTTAAGTTTTTTGTTCTATTTTTTTGCTAAATACATTTTAAAATAAAATTAGAGAAAAAAATTGAAATTGTTTCATTTTTTGCGAAGTTATGGACATTCGAAAAAGGACATTTTTTTTAATTTTAAAAATTAAAATAATAGAACGAATTAATTACCTAATTGCCTTAAACTTAAAAATCATAAAATGAATAGTTGTTTTTATCAAAAATAAAAACGAAAAAAATTTATACACATATAGTCTCAAAATAGTATACAGGCTGATTCAGATAAGATAATAACCCTAATGATATAGCGATGCAACCCAAAAAACAAATTTCATTTACGTCTTCAATCTAATTTAAATTTAGGTTTTTAAATTAAATCCAGGTTATCATCTGCTTAACTTTGACATTAATACAGAAAACGATCATTTGTATCAGAGAGAGAAAATAAAAAACTCATTTTGATGTACCTAAACTCCAATACAAAATGTATAAAAGAATGAAGCGTTAAAGGTAGAGAAACAGATCTATTCTAAATCATAATTTGCAAAAATAAACAGGTATACGACACCATTTTTAACTAATGTCAAAGCACTCTCAAAATAAAACATAAGATAACTTAATTGCAAATGCAAATCGTAATTAAAAGTAGATTAAGACGTAAGTAAAATTTGTTTTTTTTTTGGTTGCATCGCCAAAACATTGGGCTTATTATTTTATCTGAATCAGGCTGTATTAAAAAACGCGTTTCAAAAAGTCAACATTGTAAACTAGGTTGGTGAAGAATATTGGTTATCAAGTGCAACAAAATTTATTGGAATAAAATTGTTATAATCTTGTAATACTGACATAAACGCTGAAACGTCACAAATGTCAACAAAAGCGTGTTACCAACCTAAAAAAAAATACACTAGTACTTTACGCACGCAATTTGGGTGCTGAATTGGCTAATACGACACCCAAATCGGTATTGTATTAAGCTTTGTTACAAACGCAAAGTAGAAAAATAAAATAAATTTTAATATAAGAATTGAAAAAAAAAATTTTTTTAAACACGAATTAAAAAATATATTTCTCGCAAAGTTACGGGCATTTAAAGAAAAGCTTAAAATCTGACAATTTACATGAATATTTTTTTCAATGAGTTTTAAAAGAATAGAATATTTCAAAATAATCGCAGATGTCAAGATATTTTGTAGGCCAATTTGATATAGAATGTCCCATATGTAAGAAAAGCTTTAATAATGATTATCAAGGTATTGAAAATGCATTTGGTGTAGTTTAATTAAAATCGACTTGTAATTTTATTAGAGCAATTTATCAAAATAACCAGGTAAATAAGCTTTCATTCCTGGTGAAGCTTAGTAATTATTGCAAGTAATTCACTTATTAGTTAGTAAGTGTGCTATAGACAGAATTGCTAAATTGTTTGTATTGAACAGGTGATAATTAATATAATGGAAGTGTATTTGCCAGACCATGACCTGTGTTAAATTTCAGTGCATTGAAGACATCAAGATCAATAACGATAGTTACGAAACAACATTGAGTATAATGTAATGATCTAATGATCCAAGTTCTCTAACACAATAAGCATAAGCAAATAGACATGTAAATGGTTTATTTAATATTTAATGTATTCTATTAAATTAGAATTTAGCAGTTAGTTTGTAATGAAATGAATATAAATCAGTAAATTAATTCTACTTGAAAATGAAATATCTTCTAAGAATTCGAGTTTGAAATGTTCGATTATTTATGCATATTGAAGCTTCCCGTCACGTTTGCAAAATTGAAAACGGGCAAAACAATTTCGTAGCCTTAAAATAGAAAACGCGATAAGATGCACCAGGGTCGGTTTAGTCAAAACATTGTTTTCGTAGAATAGGAAGCCATCAGTCCCCATTTGAAGCGATTCCATCTATTCCTGTAAAAGTGTTGTGAATGCACCTTTCTCGCAATTTATTTCCTTTTATGAAACAGCTGCTCTTCTAACAGATATTTATCACTTTGAGTTAAGAGCTTCGGCGTAGATACATGCACAACTTTTAGTACCGCATCTTCTGTAACTCACTTTACATAACAAATTCGCCTGTTAAGACACGAACCTTTCTTTTCCACCTAGGAAAATTGTTGGAATTCGGTCGACTTAATGAAATTTTTATCGGAGAGTTTCCATAACATCAGGTTTCGATTATATGTTTTAAGCAGATTGCTTTTATACGGCCATAACATCATGTCCCCGTATAAGACAGCCGTGACTTCCGTTTGCCTTGCGGATATCTCTCCTGGGGGTGGCGGAAGTGACACGCCTGCCGGTAATTGAAGGCGACGTCATTGATACCGACCTCATCTCCACCGACTATAGCCCAGATAGGAGACTGCGGCTCCAAGATAGCTCGGATTACGAATTTGTTTTATCAACAGCTGAAGCTTATGACCACGATCGAACGTGATGCCAAATAAGAAAGCCGCTAAGCAAATTATTCATCATTTTAGACGCTTACGGTGTCATTTATTTTCTCATTAATTAACTGTGTATACGCTTGTCCATAATTCATTTTAGTGCCATTGTGCGGGCTTGGAGATTTCACACATGCCGAGACATGACAACTTAATTTAACTCAATAATATATCGTCACTACAAGATTTTAAAAAACAACACTGCCACAGTTTTAATACTTTGCTACATTAATTTATAACTCAATTACTGCAACGATTCCACTCACAACTTCAAAACACAAAACGAAAAACCAAAAGCTTTTACTTTTGAAAAATAATACATCTTAAAAACTTGTCAGAGGAAAAGCTTAATAATACGAGTAGATACGCTAATCACAATAATGTTTTTAAAAAAATGATTTTATGACCTACTGTCTTACAAAAAAAATTACTTACTGTATAAATCAGAAATAATGCCAATAGTTCCGAACAAGCAACGTCTTTATAAGGTGAAAATAAAAAATGTAACATATTTTTGCAAGAAATTTATTCCACCTAACACTTTTACTTGTTGAATATGTTATTTAACAAGTATCATTATTGTTTTATGCTAATACATACAAATACCTATCTTTTGAAAAACAAATGATCGTCGACTATAGTCACTCTTCTTGTTGAAAACTATAGTCAGTGAAGAAAGTGTTACGAACTCTAAACAAATCTAGTTTATAATGTGCAAACAATATTAAATACGTTTAGAAAATAAAACAAATTTAGTTAGGCTAGCCAACAATGTGATCAATAAAAACTCTAATTAGATTAAACACCTGTGTAAGAGGTGTCAACGATCTTCTTTCGTTGAAAGACTCAGAAGTACAACCTGTAATATTGTAGATTTTACGGGCTCTGAGGTCCTAACCAATAAAATTATAATATTCACCAAATGCACAGAGCAGCATTCTTTAGTTACATTTCTATAAATGTTAAGCTTAAATCTCAATTTACTAAGAAAATGGAAATAAAAGACTCAAATTTCAGGGTTTTAGTTCAGGGTTTCTACTGCAGAAGTGACAAGAATGGCAAATCAGGCAAAAATGATCTCTATGCTAAAACATTTTTTAGTCAAATTTCGAATTAAATGGTCGGCATCTCCAACTGCATTTGCAGTGCTTTCGGTTATTAATTGAATATAAACGTTTTATTTCTCGGCACTTTAGACTCACTGAAAAGACCTATCAGGCCTATTATACCAATCAGGGTTACTATACATAGTTAAATTTACGAACGGTTACTGTTAGGTCGTAAAACTGTCAAAGTGTGTGTACCGCCTCTAGATTTTTGGTTGGTTAGTTTTGCACGTGATGTTTTAAATGTTTTTTATAGTATAATTTAGTTGTTACAAGTAAATTGTACAAACAAATTATGATTGTAGTAAGTACCTACAATTTTTTTCTTTTCAACAATTTAATCGTTAGAGATACTTTAATTTTTCCTGAAAAATCTCAAATTTTAATCTTGTATTGTTACGCTAATAAACTACTCTTTCAAAAGACTCCATCCATAACTTTTGGCCGTATTACTATTAGAAGTTTAAGATACTTAAATCACAATTTTTTTTGATAGGATAACGGTGATGGTACGTAAATTCAACTATATTTTTAAGTAAATCATCGAAACGAAGAGCGACGTTAACACCGACAGTCAAGACGACCGCGATTTTAAATTTTTTGAGAAGCAAGATATAAAAAAAGATTTATTGAGACGGTTTGCTGAAAAAAAAACCAAACAATCCTGATATTTAAGACATGTGCAATACCACGAACCTTTTTGTTTTGATCAACAAACTGTAGACAAGATCTGCACCCTAAAGAAAGTCCCAACGACAAAACCTGAAGAAAAAATGTTGAAGTAGCCAAGGAGAGTAACCGGATCATTCTCTATGAGAGTGCATTACAAAATTGAAGATTAAAACTACTAGCACTATTGTCAGTCTGTCTTATGTTTCGTCAAGCTAGTATCTTGCTGTAGTTTTTTAACGATTATTTTTTGACGTTTCTATAAACTAATAGAAAATTTTAATTTTGGTCACATGTGTACCTTTCAGCCAATCAAAACATTATTATAGTAGAAATATTCTATCTAGCTTATTCCCGTTGGAATAATTTGAAGTATTTTGTTTTTTTAAATGACAACTATTTTTATAATTGACGCCTGTCATATTCGTTTTATAATTGAAATTGAATTGAAAGAAAATAAAATAAATTCAAAAAGATTTATTATATTGAGAGTGATTTCTAATTGTAACGTCAAAAAATAATCAGTTATAATACCACGAGTAGTCAAAGTTATGTCGAATATTTTTGTGGTGGTATTACGAATGGTCATTTCCTTGGTATAAACACCATGAGTGCGAAGCACAAATGGTGTTCCCAAGTGAAATGACCATAAGTGACACTACCGGAAAAATATTCTACTCAACTTTGACTCGAGTTGTATTCGGAAGACAATTCAATGAACCAAATAATATTAAAAATACCTTAAAATTGAGTTACACATGATTTCCATCGCAACCAGCAAACAAATTTTTGTTACTTGTAATTGTTATTTCAAAAGTTTGGCGAAAAGTGTGTGTTATTCATTTGTTAAAAATATTCACCATTTTCACTAGTGGTATTCTCAGTTGAATACACCACGCGTGGTTATCTCACTAAAATTCGTTCTCAGTGGTTGTTAACCAAACAATGTCTTATTTATATTGGTTCAAAAATTACAGGTAAGTTGAATAGTCCATTGAATACCACACGTAAGTTCTATAAATTCAAAATAATTTTCCAGGATTTTTTAAACGTGTTGCCATTTGGCAATAGTCATTCTATGACCTCCGAGCCCTTCTGCCTATTGCCTGGCAACACGTTTTCAAAATTTTGTCAAATTATTTTTAATTTATTTTCACTCTCTTGTGTGTTAATAAGAAAGTGATATTTTTTTTAGTAAATTGATGTGTTTTTTTGTAGCTCAACTTTTAAACAAATTAATTTGAAATATGCCACTTAAAAATAAACTTGTTTTAATAAATATTATTGTGTTACCTAGTTAAAAAGTAGTTTTTCTTGCTGTTTGTTTACAGCAACTTTTTATAGCAATGAGATCTATAGCTACGAGCTTGGTTTTTAATTCTATTGTGTAAAATAATTTACTTGAATATAACCTCTGAATTAATTTTGGTTAATTTATAATAATTTACTTCTACAATCGTGCAGATTTAACAATGAAATCCCTCTACCATACGGACTGTCATTTTCATTGTTTGTTAAATATACACTTTTTTCGTCACTATGCAACAAGTATTTGTAAACTATCCGATAAATTCAAGTCCTTTATGGTATTACTAGGAAAAAAAAATTAAGCAAAATATTTAAGAAATTACTAATCAAAAATATGGAAGTTTATTGTACTGCTAAAACTTAAAAAAATCCTAGGCATAAATAAAATTATCTCATCAACACTGTTAACCAAGAAAATCCAAAAATTTCTGTTACTTATAAGTTTAAAAAAAAATTGCTCATGTTTAACACCTGTACAACTATCTGGTTTTTTATTTTAATAAAAATTGGACTGTTTTTATTTAGTAAATTTGTAATTTTTATTTGTACTATTATATATTTTGGCAGTAAAAACTTGTGACAGATTGAGAGTAATTTATTTCTTTTTGCAGCGGAAAAAAGCCAATTATGTAAAATTATGTTGTTAGGACTCATTATATCAATTAAAGCACCGGTCACGTGTCATAGTATTAGCCCTAGCTTGAAAAATATGGCGTGTGAGTGTGCCATATCTGGTTCTAATCTTTGCTTATTTTATACATACTCAAACAATATTTTGTTAGCACATTTGCAACGAAAAAAAAAATTAAAAGTGTTTCGTATTTTTCTGTCACATTATTATTCAAGATTATTTTTACACGCTAATAATACGCGCATATTCATGTAGACTCGACCCCTCTGGTGTTACATTTCGCCCTAAAAACATGCTATTTATTTCAAAGAAACCAAATTATTATTTTTTAAAAGTACGTTGGGTGATGTAAATCATCAGAAGTAAAAATAATGACAAGCCCACGATTGTTGGTAGTCCAAATTAGGAATTCGGATGTATCAATTTTTGGATGTGGGTAGTGGTAATGAGGCTGAAGGTGAATGATCGATGACAAAAGTATGGAATTCAGAGAAAAATGATTCGTGTAGACGGTAGACAATGACAAAATTAGATTAATTTCTAAAATGGGGCACTAATAAGCTTTCGTGTGAGTATTTATCCAGCTAGCATGCAAATGTATCAAAATTGTTTCCTGTTCGTTCTTTTCATAAAAGATTTAGAAGTTTCTTAATATTTAATGGTGTAAATGGCGGACACGTTAACATTCTGGTGGGATGGTTGTAGTCGAGCTCTAATACATGTTTATTATCGTCTCACTAGGAGCCATTCATAAATCAAGCAGTCATTCCGTCAATGTAATCAATATCATTCTTATAATCTTCTATATATGCTTATAAGATTTTACCAAGACACAATAAAGAGTGATGTCAGTAATTTGACCAAGCGGATTAGCTCCAAACAAACAAAATTAATTATACTCGATAAAAATTTTTGCATATTCTGTCAAGTAAATTAGAATATGACAATTTTTTTAATTCATAAATTATTGATCTCGTCTAATGAAACAAGATTAATTTATAACTCGAGTTCTGTCAAGTGGATGTCGAAATCGTCACCCAACAAATTTGTTTGGACATCATTTTAATGTAAACTCATTAGTTTATCCGATTATTTGGTGTGTTTTTTAACATAAGCCGGTCAGAATGAGGTCTTCCTTCGACTCCCATTTCATGCACCAACAATCTTGACTTGAAGGAGTGCCAGTCGATTTTATCAGTTATACGTCTAATAGAAACAGTATAGGGATTATCACCAGGAATCCTTTGGGACCAAGGAAAGTCGCGACAGGAAACAATAAAATTAAGTCAGTTAGAAAATTCCCGATAAGAAATCTACTTACCATTAATTTGATATTTTGAACCTCAAAACTTTATTATTTATGTATCAGAGTCATCAACAAGATAAATTGTTATTGTCTTGTTTATGTCTCTATTTACATTTTGTTTTTAATTTCCTTCTTTAATAGAAGGTTTTATTGTTTTTTAAAAAACAAAATTCATGTGAAAGCAGCCAATTTTAGACTCGTAAAAAACGTTTTTGTTTCCGATCTCATTGTAAATAACGTATGCAAAAGTATTTTTTAATTGTTATTTTAATTACTTGCTTTTATGTTCACATAACAGTCATTGTCTGTAGAATTTAATGTGGTCAATAAACAAAGGTCAATAATGGTAAAGGTCTTATTGGTTGAATAGTTCAGTAATTACAGAATTATAAAAAATGCAGAGAATGCAACTAAATCCATAATTACAATTTTTTGGCTCACTTAACAACTGTTATTTGAAAGTTTATTAATGATATTTATTTAAGTTAACCACAGAAAACACAAAAAGTATCTCTAGACCACTAGAGAGATACTGTTTTTTGACCCTCAGCGTGATGCTTGTTGCGGTCATTATATTATAGGTTGTAAATCTATTTATATGAAAACGAAACCACAAACATTTCTGACTTAAATTCCGCAAGTTTGTGATCAATATTTGGCCGATTTGAGCACCTCTGGCCTTGACAAGAGATTAAGTTAAGCCTTCTTGTCGTATATTTAAAAAACGAAGGTAGAGTTTACTGTACAAATAATAACATATGCGGTAGATGTTCACGGTAATAAATTCAGATTTGCATCCAATAATCCCCCCGTAATAAGACAGTTTGGAATATTTTGCAATCAAACAGATTAAATAAACTCGATGATTTACATCTTTTAAGCGAATATTAAATTCCGAGACGTACTTATCCCTTCTCTACCAAAATTCAACAGTTTTTCTTCTCTTTACGAACAATTACACAAGTACAAAAGTTCCATTTCGGTATAAGTGTAATAAGTTAAAAGCCATTAACAAACAAGCTGGTTCTCGCCTAATAGTGCTAATTAGCTACTTAAAATATGCACTCTCATTGGCTGAAGATTTTGGATGTGATATCACAACCAATGGCATGCGTTACTTAATAGCAAGATGTCGTTGTCATAGTACAGTTGATTGTTCCCCCTCGCTTTAATTTTCCCACATTATACAATTCGGAATTGTTTCTTTAATGTGTTCTGTCAGAATAAGAAAAAATGGCGATAAATTACTTCATACATAAGTATACACAACATTTGAAGTACTGAAAGACGACTTCATCCACCTCTTATCACTCATCTAGTTTTACTTATCTCAATCAACATGTATTTGATTGAAAGACTTTTATATAAAATTGTTAGGATTTGTTTGTTTATAAAAATAAAAGACGGATTTCCTTCAATCTTTGGATTGAGAGATACTTAAAAAATGTGGTTGATTTCAAATATTGTAGCTTGTCAATGTTAATAAGGCTCACATTGTGACTCTTGATTGATGCAAGACGTCAGATTTAAGGCGCGGTTCCTGCTGAGCTCTTCCAGATTACAAAAAATAAATGTCACATCAAGATTTAAAAATTGATCAGATTCCGGAGATGAAATCACAGAAGTCGCACTAAAAGATAAACACACAAAGACAAATATTTACCAAGATATGTTTAAAGCTGATTAAAACTTTCTTGATTTAAATAAATAATTTCATACAAGTCCAATATTTCAATAATTTGATTTGTTTCTATTATTCTAGTTGTTTTAGTGTAAGGGTTGATTTAAAATTGCAATAATTATAACAATTTAAATTCTTTAATTTATAGATTGTTATTATACAAGTATAAACATTTGTCTCTAGTTTGAGTTTTTGTTAAACTAAAGACTCATTTGAGCAACTTTTTAGTGGTTTTTAAAGAATAAAATATTATAAGCAATTGAAAAAATTTGTAGTTAGTGAATTTCCATTATACAGCTTTGTTAATTAATATAAAGAAAATTACTCGATTTTCAAGAAGCAAATATTCTGGCGTTTCAACTTATTACTGTTCTAACTTATAACATAATAAAAACCATAAAAACACCATTTTGACTATTAGAGGTAGCATCATTAAAATACACACATACTACAATTTTCTTTAAAAAATATTAACTATAATAATCTCTCAATATTGCTTCTATTACTCAAATAGATGAAATCAATATTATAATAGTTAAAAAATTTTAACAATTGACTTTTAAACAATAAAATGAAATAAATACATTTTAATAACAACAATTAAATTTTAACTGATTTATTAGTTTACTGTAACAACTAGTTTAACCGGGTTTATCCAAATGCTTTGTGTAAAAATTATAAAAAAATGTAGAAATTTAAAATATCTAAAGACGATAAAAAGCACAACTAAACGACTTGATTTCTGTAACAAAAAAAAATATTTATTTATAACAGAAACAAAAATGTATTTGATCAATAAGATTCCTAGTTTTTTGAAGTGGAAGTTATCAGCACGACAAAAAAGATTGCTGGAACAACAAAAATAGTTATTAAGACGACAGACAAAATTAGTGCCAAAAAATGCAATAAACAATATAAATATTTATGTAGATCTTAATCAGAGCAAGCTCGAATCTGTCATATTTGTGATAGTTTTTTTACATCAATCAAGTGACGCAAAGCCAACTCTTATTCAGCATATTCTCGTTCTCATCTTAGTATTATACAAGTGCGAAAAGAGCAATATTAATCAAGAAAGAAAAGGTTTACTCACAAACTTGAGAGCAAGAGAGTACATTTCTGGAGTGAATGATAAGCATTTCCCCAGAAGTATAATATAAATTTTTGTTCAAAATTTCCCGTTTAATAAAATTACATTAATAGCTATTAAAATAATTATTCAAAAAAAAATTACAAAATTATCAAATCATGTTTAACGAAGTGAACAAAATAATCGGTAAACGTAAATATAGTAAACGAAATCACGGCATTTTTTATTTCTTTAACTTTACCTTTTATCATAATTATTAATATAAATGTTAACTTAAATTATTTCAAAAACGTTGCAAAAAACCTATTCGTTAAATTAATTTTTCAGTCTTGACAATAATTGTAAAACCATTTTACACATGTATAGGACTTTATCGCACAATGCGATATAATAGTCAGTAATTTGTAATCATTTATAATAGTTATTTAGGTATTAAGGGCGTAATCAAAAGGATTATAGCACGCGAGAATGTTTAAAGCCCTACGTAGGAGATTTTCCGAGGACCATTAGTGACGATTAGGCTCGTGGTACATAAAACGTTTTATTTTATTTTAAATTGTTTTAATGGATAGTTTTAATTTTTCAAATCAAAAAAATATTCAAAATTTCGGTATTTTTTTAAACTGTAAAAAATCTAGATTAACTAGTTGTCGTTGCCAGAATACGGTATGTTGTTATTTTCTGATTTGCAATTTCTCAAAATAAAAACGTGTGTAAAAACGTGTATTTTAGAAAAATGTTACAGGTAAACAGGTAAAAGCCCAAAATTTAAGAAAAAATTGTGTCGCGCTTCGTGCGTTTGTAGTGTTTAACAGTTTTTTGAAATAAATAATGATTTTTTATGATAATTGTTATTCAATGTGAAAAGTGACGTTTACAAAATTGAAGACGTTTATTTGACAGCTATATTTATTAATTATTACAACGTAGCAACTTTAAAAAATTCAGTGCTATAAAAATAAAGATTACGCCCTGATTTGCGAGCGTATAAAGTAGATTATAGTTTTAAAATAAAATAGATATTTAATAAATAAGTTTTTTTATAGCAATCTAGTTTATAAAGAAAAACTTTACTTTTTACTGTATTCAATTAAGCAACCATTCAATAAAATAAAAAATCGCCAATTCTAAACTTAAAAATGAGAGCTACATTTTTTAGAAACTGCAACAGTTACAAAGACATTGAAACATAAAATAACGACATTAGTTAAATCTAAAAAATAAACAAAAGTATGATTTCTAGTTAACATTTCATTAAAATTTCTACACGAGCCAGAAGATTTGTTTTTGCGACCTTCAAGGCAATAAAAGACGACACTCTTCTGCAAATAATAATTTTTGATTAAGTTGTAGAAAATTTTTTGTAATAATGTTTAATATTTTATTGATTTAAATATACAAGGATAATAGAACCCATAAAGCTGCAAAATGTTTCCCACAGTCTAAATAGAGATAATAGCTTTTTTGCAGTCTATTATATCCAATCGTGTTCAATTAATCACATATGGAATTACATAGTACATACTATGTATATATGCATTTGCAAATTTTGACTGACATTTTTACAGTTTGTTTACAAGTAAATACATAGTCGCAAAATTATCGGGAAATTGGAAACTAAACTGTATCTCCGTTGTGTTTTTTATTGATTTACTATTTTAGGAAACATCATTAATTATTTTAGATTCCGGTTTAATGAAAACTTTTACTAATAAAATTTTTTGATTTTTAAACATTATTTATTTAAATCTACAAAAAAGTTAATGAGTATTCACGATCTAATTTTATTTCGAAGTCAATAATTTAAATCACTTTGTTCGTTTTTCTCTTGATTACCAATAACCTGCTGTTTTAATTTATAATTTAATAATGTGCTTTCCTGTATCCTGTATTTATTAGCAACAAAACTAAGTGTCCCAGCAAAACAGCATTTAGTTTTTTATTTGTTATTATGGTATAAATCGATTCATTACACATGAGGTATAATCTCTTTAAAAACGTTTATTTGGTTACGCGTGCTCATATCCGCAGGTAAATATAAACCGGAGAATAACCTTACCAAGGTGGTTGGGAATCGGGTCATTAAACTATTTACCTATTTGCAGTCGTGCTAGAATCGATTAAAATTTCATCTGATTTTGGCTGTTTGCACGTTGTTGCGATGTTTCCGTTAAACTCGGTTGATTTTGGTGACCGTTTGAATTTTTTAGTATGTCTTAAATGTGCATAAAGCAGAATCGTTTCAGATCATTGCTCACCTCCGTAAACGCCCACTTTACTTCTATTCTTCTTTATGTTCGTTCTTTCTTTGGCCCTCATTGTCGACTATTCATTGCAAACTTTCGATTTATAGTTACCGAAAATAGCTTGGACGACATTTATTAGGTACAAAGAATGGCACTGTTTGGGATACCACATCCGTACGTTATTCGGTTAACCTATATTGATTCCATTATATTCTATGACTACCTGCACATAATGAGTCGTCAACAAACTTCTTTACAGGGACTGAACACTGCGGGTGGTAACTTGGGAACAGAATAAATTACTAAGAAAAATACCTCCCCAACAACCAAATTTTATCATTGTTTTAATTAAGTTTCTGTTAAACAATAACTAGAAACTTTAAATTCTATATAAAACGAGACTCAAATGTGCAATAATCGACAATGCAAAGTTTTCTCAGCTCACTATCGCAATAATGCCCCCCAATGCGGGTAATTTCTGTTTTTCTCATATAATGTAACAACAATCAGATCTACTGGGGGTAGTTGCATCCTTGCAACTTAACTCTATTAATAGTTACATCACTGGGGACTCGATACTGGTCAATTATCAGCGATAAGTAAATACGTTTCCTGGTATTGCACCCTCGGCGAAAGAATCGATACCAACCCCTACGTCTCCAGTGGCTGATCGCTTATTATTAACTATAATTGCTTATCTCAGATCTTGCATCTGCCCTTATACCTAACCAAAGTCTACAAATTACCTTTGCTGACTTTATCGCGATTTTCGGACTAGAACACCTTCCAGAAATAAACGTTACGCCCCGTCATATTTTACAAGAGTGACACTGCATCTGCTTTCTTTATAAAGTGTACAACAAACCCCTGGGAGAGTGTCATAATATTCCTTTTTACCCCCTGCAATGACCATTATTTGACATCCTTGGTGGTAAAGTAAAGAACGAAAATTGTTTATCGGTTCACATTCGATTTTTAAAAAATGGCCCACCAACGAATCAGATTTTTTACAAAATTTGTCAAAGAAGATCTTGTTTGTCAACGTATTTCATGTCTTAATTTGCCGATACGATCAAAGTGTTCTTTGACTTTTTTATCGAAACAGTTGCAAAAAGCAATCGCTTGTTTCTGCAGACAGAACCTACTTTGATCAGACCGCTCTGTGACATGCGCACGAGTCGGCGGTTTTTTGCGCCATTAGGGCCCAAATAAGACCATCTTATCATTCGGATCTGAGGCATTATTTATTTATTGATCGAGATCCTTATATACCTAGTCGATCAAAGAAAAACAAAAACCGGATAAAGAAACTCATTCTTTAATTGTACGACTTGTTACTCAGACTCAGGTGTATGTTTTATAAATAAAAAACAATTTTTGTCGAAAAAATGTGGTAATAGGATACCAAGTTACAGTTATATAAATCGACTACAGTTAGATACATCTAAGAATTAATATTAAACGCCAAGAGTGACATGCATATTTATTGACGGCTAGTCGCACATACAAAAACTTCATATTCAAAAGATTTAATTATAATAATTATAACAATACATATGCTGGTAATAGATCCACTCTAATACACAGTATGATTTATGTGATATGGCTGTAAGTAGAGTTAATACGAGATGTCAAATGATTGATTGACAAAAAGAGAAGTGCCATGACTTGCCAATCACGTAATGTGCTGACTATGGGCAGGGCCGGACTCTCAACACCAAGCCCAAATAAAAAACCTGCGCTTCAGCTAAAAACGTCTTTTAACCTTAATCAATTTGATATTTTCATTCGTATAAATTCGAGAGTGTAAACTTTAAGAATATAAAATATTTTGAAATAAAAGTGTCACTTTGATGGTCATATCTTATATCGACATTAGAAACATTAGAAAAATATTAGAAAAAAAATATCTGTCAGTATGAAGGTGTGTAGCTAATTTTATAATTTGTATACAAGAGTACAGTACTTAACTTTAGAGATGTTGTTGCAATAAATAGGGTAGAACTTTGACAATTTAAAATTTCGAACTACAAGTAAACCCAACAGGTAAATTTTATCTGTCATTGTTTTAATTTTATATTTTTTTAGACTTTCTGTTTTGTCTAGTACAATTTTAATTTTTTATATTTCTTACTACAACGTTTACATTGTTCAAAGTCAGTTTCTAGATCAAAATTTTCAAAAGTAAACTTTTAAATTTTATATATATATATATAGATATTTTCATCTATTTTATGAACACTTATAAATTTTAAAAACCAATATTTCTAGATTTGTCACGTTATTTAAATTTTATAAAAATTTTTGTACTAAACATCAGAACACAAAACAAAAAGATAAAAATTTTAATAAATTAATTTTAAAGTAAATTAAATAAGATAATTTAAAAAAGTAATTAAAAAATATTCCAAATCTAAACCTTAAACTTGAAAGCTAAACCAATTGTTTTTTATTACTATTTTATTAAAAATAGACAACACTAAAAATAAAATACGTAGAAGAAATAGATTAGTTAATACACAATACTAATAGTTTATCTACAAAACAAAACACGATATTAAAGAATTCTTAACCGGTCTACAAAAAAAATGTAAATTAATTATGTTAGTTAATCTTTAATCAAATGTTTTCTTCCTGCACTCCTTTGTTCAATTTCTTCTTTTTTAATAAAATAAATAAATTTGTGTTAAGTTTTAACAACCTTCTATTTAAGTAAGAAAATGTTTAAAATATATATTTTGAATATATTTAAAAAGAACAAAAAGGAAGTTAAACAAAAATTTCAAAAATGTACGTATTGTAATAAAAATTTTTTTTTGTATACATGAGTGATTTGATAACCATAATGTCAATACTATTAAGTATTAACACAAGAATATTTACAAGTAACAAAACAATGCTTCTTTCTAATAAAAAGTTTATTTTTATAATTTATAATTAATAACTTATAATTAAGTTATAAATTTGAACAATAATTTTAAAAAAATTATTAGAAAAAATTAGAGTAAAACAGTAATCACTAAGGAAATTATTAAGAAAGCAACAAGCCACCACTTAGTAAAATAAAGACTCTTTAAGAAGAACCCAAATCTTAAATTCTTATTTTTTTTAAATCTGTGTAAAAAGTGACAGAGATAATTTGTTTGCTGACGTCTTTTGTCAGAAACACTTGAAATAGATGTTATTTGTCTTCTTGCCAAATTTTTTTTGCGAATTAATAAAAATAAATATTACAAAAAGCAAGTTACACACATAAAATTAATTTAGAAGACTCACACATCTACTTCTTTTTTTCAAGCAAATTTAATACTTTGAAATTGATTATTTAAAATTTTGACAAAATTATTAATTTTGCATTTGTTGGTGTCAAAATAGAAAAAATATATTTACCTTAGCCAAGCTTCTGAAAAAAATTTAAGCTTAATTACTAAGTTTTTTCGAAACGATTTTAGACAAGGCTAAGTAAGAAAACTGACAATATGTTGAAATATTGTGTTTTATGCAAATTTTGGTGAGTTTTCGACAACTTTATGACTCAAGTCATTTTGAAACAGCAAGTCTTTCAGGTAGATTACAGCTTGAGAAACAGAAACTCAAACACTTAGAAAAAAAAATTACGTCAAAATTCCTTTTTGTCCAACATCTTTAAATGTTTTTAATATTATTAAAAAATTTCAAAATTTTAGATTGCAGACCTAGGTTGCTGAAGAGACAAGTTAGTTAGCTACTTAAAAACTTTAGAAGTTGGAGCATCAATTGCCAAAACAATTGGACGAACTGCCTTTCTTAGTTAATAAATTTTTGCATCCGGTTTAGAGTTTAATACATTCAATTTTCGTTTAACTTAAATGTTTATAAAGTTGCCAAAAATTTTCAAAGTGTTGCTGACTTCTCTAATCATTTGTTGCAAAAAACTTTTTAAAATTGACTTGTAAATACAATAAAAATAAAGTGATCATAATAAGTAATATATCATATTAAGTAATCGTTTTTGCATAAATCTTATTTGTTTTACATAAAAATAGGTTTTTGCACAACTCTACTAAAAATCAAGTGATTACGCACTGAGCGAACCGTTAATTTTACAAGCATTCTCCGTTTTTACCGCACAAGTGCCTGCAAAGAGCATAGGGATTTTTTCGTTTAAAAAACGGTTTAAAATTAGATTATCGTATCAGAGCCTAAGTTTATAATAAAACAATGCACTTTATCACTTTTATTCAGATAAAAAAACAGAAATGCATTTACAATATTGCATTTAAAGTTTAAGATTAAGGAACGTCTTCTGTGAGAAATTGCATAAGACATTAAAATGTCAAATATTGACAGTAGATTTTAGTAACTTGAAAAACATATGACAGTTAGTTACCTACATTATCGACATCAACGCACTTAATTTTTTCGACAAATTAAAGATAAATTTTAAAATTACTGTTTTTCAAACTTGTGGAGAATCCGTGCAAAAAATAGTATACAAGAGACGTGCGAGAACAGTTTTGCTTTATTTGTGCGTCATTCTTCACTTGTGCGCAAAGCGCACTCGTGTAAAAACTGTCGCACGCATATGCAAAATATTTGTTCCCGCACTTATCGTGTAAATAACTATTTCATTGTCACTGAATAAACTACTTTTGAAAACAAATAGGAATAAAGCACTTTTGATAACAATATGAAAAGTATTTTATTCCTATTTGCTTTCAACTCTGGTAAAAACTTTTGTCAGTAACCCTAAAGTTAAAAAATAAGGTTTCTAAAAAAATCGGATAGGTATTTATTTATGGTTTATAGAATAAATTGTAAAGACTAATACAAAATATGTTAAACAAACAAGTAGATACATTTACATTAGATTTAAAGAAGACATATCGCATCTTAAATTCAACAGAATTGAAAAATCCAGCTTTGTCCAATATATTTTTAAATAAACTACAAAGTTAACGAAAGTAATATTAGAATTAGATTGTCAACAATTGTAAATTTTTTGATTCTATTGAGAGTTCTTATTGGTGGAGAAAAAATAGAACTAAAAGTCAGTGGGATTAATATACAGTGTGGTGCTAAAGTAAGGAACAAAATTCATAATTCTTTTATTGAATGTTTTTGAGCAAAACACTCGGACAGGTCAATTTTATTTTTTAAATTGCCACTTTATGACATAAAAATTTGACTTATGACGTCATGTATTATTGCGCAATGACGTCATCATTAGTTTTTTTAAATAACAACCCCACTTTTTTTGGTGTTTTTTGTAGGAGGTGCAACTACTTAAATGATGGTGTAAAAAAATTGGTACCTTAGATGACAATTTTTTTGAGAAAATGTCTATTTATGTTGGCTACCTAAATTTACAAAAACTAATTTTTTACACTCAAATTTGACACGCAATACTGTTTACACTTTTTTTTACAGAAATTGTCAAAATGCCAGTAAAAATTAGGATTCTGTGCTGAGACTTTTTTAATTTTCAGAAACAACGACTTTATTTCGTGATTGAATTATTATCTGAAAATTAAAAGTCTCAGCACAGAATCCTAATTTTTACTGTCAGTTTGACAATTTTTGTAAATAAAAGTGTAAACAGTAATTGCGTGTCAAATTTGAGTGTAAAAAATTAGTTTTTGTAAATTTAGGTAGCCAACATAAATGGGTTATTTTCTCAAAAAAATTGTTATTTAAGGTACCAATTTTTTTCCACCATCATTTAAGTAGTTGCAAATCCTACAAAAAACACCAAAACAAAAATGGGGTTGTCATTTAAAAAAACTAATGATGACGTCATTGCGCAATAATACATGACGTCATAAGTCAAATTTTTATGTCATAAAGTAGTAAATTAAAAAATAAAATTGACCTGTCCAAGTGTTTTGCTCAAAAACATTCAAGAAAAGAATTATGAATTTTGTTCCTTACTTTAGCACCACACTATACTCGTATAAGTTAGAAATGTTTTTAAATTATTTAGTTTTATTCTCACCTAAAAATGTCAAGATTGCTGTCGAAAAGCGCGTCGTTATTAAGCAAAGTAGTAACCTGCCAAATTAATGTATTATAAGCTCAACTCGTATAATATTTTTAGGGACAATTAAGGCGAAAAATATATAACAACAAGTGAATAGCTCAGAATGAAGCATAATTAGGACATAAAATAAGTGTACAATTCAACATCCAAAACATGATGGGGCATGTTAAACAAAAATTGCGTAGATTAGGTTGCCAAAAAATCATAAAATTATCAAGAAACTCTACAAATTAACTTCTGATAACGCCTGTTCTAAAATAATCCAAACTAATTTATAACAGACCGGTTGAAGCACACATCTGAAGCAAAGAATTTTAAACGAACAAACGAGCTGTGATAAATTAGTTTGAATTATTATACAATAAGCATATTAAGCATTATTAGAAGATACTTTAAGACAATTTCTACTGATTTTATAATTTTCATAGAATTTGCAATCCGCTTAACATACGTAGTCATACATTGCTACTATAAAGATATAATTCCATCAAACATTACAAAACTAATCTCACTTTACCGCACAAAATTTTACTTTACCGAACTGGTGTAGTAAAATACGGCGGCGTTCTTTTGTGTATTGTAATCTTGAACGTTACGTGTTAAAAGTAAGTAAAATAAATTTGCATTACTTACATCCATTGCGATAGAGGTAGTTAAACATATTGTGACTTTTCAAATTTGGTCTATTTTTTAGTTTGTGTCTTTACATGTATATCGACAACAACATGAAAATAATGTATTTTAGTCAAAGTCATGTGTATACTGTTCCAAACCAATTTTGGCCTACCTGACTTTAAAAGACAAGTTTTCGGTTTATTACTAGTGCAATAACAATTGTATTGTTACCAAACGCAAGTAATTTATAGTTGTTAGACTTTTCGATGCCACCTGAGAAAACCGCTCGAGGCAGACAGATTTATCACCACCTTTACGTAGATTTAATCTGCACGGGCAGTTTTTTCAGATGCCATCAAAAAGTCTAATGACCATAAATTACTTGCGTTTGGTATCAATTTTTTATTGCACTAGTAATAAACAGAAGACTTGCCTTTAATGTATGCTGGGCCGAAAATGGTTTAGAACAGTATACACTTAGTTGAATTATATTGTTCATATAGTCAACAGAACAAATACTGTATTTACATTATTAAGCATATAGTTTAACACAAAAATCCCAAAACATAAATTAATCTCTACAAAACTAGGTAGAACCTATTTAAGAATTTGAAAACTGTATAATTTTCTGTTTATATTTAAAAACACCTAAAATTGACAACATTATTGTCGAAAAGCGCGTCTTGTTTAATTTGAGTGTTTGGTGTCAGTAAGTTCTATTCCTGTTTTAGCTAAGAGCAAAACTTTTTTAAACGGGTGTAACATCATTTACCCGGTTAATAAAAGTCTATTTAAGATGTACGTATTATACCAACTTCAAATTTTTTTGTCAAAACTTTAGATTATGAGATGTATGACTGCATCTTTCTATTTATTCTAAGCATTCTCAGTCTAAAATATCTGTAACGCTATTTGTTTGAAATTCAAATCCAAAATATTGCACTAACGACGAGACTCACTTTCAAACTGAAGAAAATGAAGTATCGAACGTTGTTTTGGTAAAAATGTTTTTTTAAATCTTTGTTTTTTAGAATTCTCTTCTCTGTCATGGCATGCAGTATAAAGCACTATTATTCCTCGTTTCAAAATTAATTTTTACAATTTTCTCTTTTTTATTGATATTATTTAATTCAGGAACATTTATAATTTGATACTAAAACTATTTTTTGAAACGTATATTACGAATTTTTGTTACGGTCCTGTTTCCAGTTAGTCATCTCTAGATGTTATCGGCTCGGATATAAGTACAAGTTAAGTCAGCGGTAATCGATGGATGAGTAGTTAAATCTATACAAGCAATTAACATTTTTGTTAACTTAAAACAGACCTCATGCTGATAGAGCTCGCTATTTAACATGCTGCTCTGCAAGAAATGTTAGATAAATTGGTTTCGGACAATGCATGCATACAAGGATGATGGTCAGTTCTCATGCACGGCAAACCGTCGCCGTCACTTCTTCAGTGCCTTATCTTTGATCTTCAAACATACTCTTCTCCATCATATACACATTATTTGATTGGTATTTGACATACAGCCGATAAATGGTCGTACTTTATTACGATAGTCTACCGAGATATCAAAAATCTGATAGCGAGCTTCGTCATTGTTTGATGATGTCATATGATTTCTAGAAAAGATGATCTCTGAAAATGTAATGTTAACTAGACATGAAGTGACTTTCTAAAATCCTTGCGGGTGAGAATAATTCATGTCGTATTTTGTTCTGTTAGGGTTATTGTTGTTTATTTATGATCAGACCGAGTATGGACAAGATTTTGCATTGATAGGAGAAATACATTATCCCACTTGACCCCGGTATCAATAACAAGGAATAATCGTAAAATTATCGCCAACACGAAAGAGCCAAACCGCCTTATTATACAGTTATAACAAAATCTATAATTAACTTGCTATTATTATGATTATTGAAGGAATGGCAATAATATTATAATGTACCGGTGTGACATCCTAAGGCGTTTGAAATTACTGTAACTTGTGTAACGGTGACGAGAATCGAAAAATATTGCCGCTCCTAATTAGAAACTTCAAAATTATCCGAATTTATGCAAACAATATTTAAGTGGATAATTGAAACCGTTCAATTCCATGAAATTAGAGGGAAGTTTGTGTTTTATTTTTTATGTCTAATAATTTGAATATCCACGCAAAGACATTTAGGATAATTTTTCGTTTTTGTGTGTCTAAAATTCCAGGTTTCCGGTCGGATCAGTTCAATTAAAGTTCCAACAAGGAAACTTGATGATATTATTGTAGTCTCAATTTGCAGATCATTAAAACTTTCCTAGTTCTGTGGACTGCTGTTGACACTGCACAAAGCTATTATTGATTTATTTATTTGTCATGAGGGATCTCGTGCATTGCAGATTGCAGGTTCTATTATATGCAGTTCTATGACTTTGTTTGAATAACCTTATCGGTTTGCGGTGAAACAAGTCAAAACTGAACTTCATTGATTCAACTTCAACAAAGTCGCAAATTGCGGCAAAAATTATCACTCTACAACATAATTTCATCAAACGAAAAATACAAATATTTAACCGATAATTGAATTGGTTATTAAAAACCGCTGCGTTTAATAAATTTATGTTAAATATAAAAAATGTGGTAAATGCGAAACACTCGATCATCATTTGTAAATAACCTGCTTGATTAATTTTCCATTAAAAATTAATACATATTATTATTATTTGATTTGGTAAATTTTTGAAAAATAATAATCACGATCTTTATATATTAAGTTTATAGTAATTCGAACTCGAATTAGGTAAATAATTTTGTATTTTAATAATTTTTTAGGGTTTCACTAAACTAAAGATTTAAAAAGTATTAGATTACTTAAAAACGAATAGATGTAAAAGAACAAAAAACGGTCCTTGAACCGGTCGAAATTTTTATCAATTATTATTATTATTATTATGAAGTGTGTACGGGCTGAAGCCGAGGCCTGTTAAGCCTGCGTTCCAGAATGAGATATACAGAGCGAGTCTGTTAAAAATTAATCTTAACTATTCTCAAAAAACTAGTTATCACATAACAGTCAGTGTTTGTCCTTAAAAACTGTGTTTTTCCTCTATGCATGTGAATTTTTCAGAATTTTTGTAATATTCCTTCTATTGAATATTAATTAATTAATTAATATTAATTCGTTAAACAAATATAAAATTTACGTTATTTTTAATGTTATTCTAAATCATACGATATCGAAATATTGTTTTATAAAAATATTTCAAAAAATTGTAGATAACTGCAAAAAATAATAAAGTTTATTTGTTTTCTAAGACCTATTTTGATGCACCATTGAAAGCAGAGATGGCTTTTTTGAATATTTTTCTCGCTCTACTTGGACCCCATTTGACAGCGTCCCAACAATTTGGCAGGCCTTCTTTGAGACACTTTTAGTTTTATGATATAAACAATTAAGAAAAACAAATAAAAAATAGGAAAAATATAAGTCACTAATAAGATCCATTTTAAAAAGTCTCGCCGATAGTAAAATTATTTTATCAGGTATTGTTCAAAAATTTTAAAACAATTTTTTTATGCATAATGATAATAGCAAAAATGTAGCAGAAAAAATTTATTAAATTTTTGTTTTAAATGACAGCTGTTTAAAAACAGCCTCTGTTTTAATTTATTTCTCCCAAATCCGTTGATTACTGAAATTTAAAGAAGTAGCGGTAACACTAATCATTTATATGCTTTTGTGTTTGCGAGTGCTTAAAAAGTCACCATAGACTAAGTATCACAGATACTTATACTTACTATTTACATCTCTCTAGGATCTCTCTTCTTCAAAGCTAAGTTCTAGGTTGGGTTCACACAATAAAAGCTTTGAAAGACCAATAATGAGTAAAGAATCACGGGTTAAGTTCATTCCTTAGGTTTAATATTTAAATGTATTTGTTTATATTTGGTTGGTACTGGCTAAGTCACCCACTGTATTGATCGAAAGGCCTAGTAAAAAACTTGGGAATAAGTTTCTTATTTAATTTAAAAGTAATTATGTATTTTTTATTTATAGTTAGATGTTGCAGCTCAATGATCCACTTATAAGTCGTATATGACACTTTTCTGATCTTGTTGATGTCGCAGAAACGCAATAGGTGGGTCGGCAAAACACCAAACATTTAATTAATTTTGAAAAAATAATTAGTTTAGCCCAACGATCAAACATTTTGAGGGGGGCGAGGATCTTGCAGATTTTGTTGTTGTTGTTTACCTCTAAATTATCATCATTGTTATAAATAAATAATTATATATTTATTGTTGACATTAGCAGCTGAGAGGTACTAAATAGCGAGAGGGTAAAATTAAATAACTAACTTTTAATTAATTAATTGTAATTGCAATTATTT
Source organism: Tribolium confusum (assembly GCA_029207805.1). NCBI lineage: Eukaryota > Metazoa > Arthropoda > Insecta > Coleoptera > Tenebrionidae > Tribolium > Tribolium confusum. Next base: position 36,927,052 of record JALGAY010000001.1, on the reverse strand, counting down.
ATTTATTAGACAATAAAGAAAATACAAATGACGTGTGTTCTAAAATAAATACATAAATAATAAATAAATAAAATAAAAAAATTAAAATCTAAACGTTCTGAACACAAGATAAAAATATTAAATGTAAGAAGCAGGAAACAAAATTTAATTTTAAAATCATGGGGTTAGGTCAAATGAAAAGCTACAATTATTACGCCCATTACTATAAAAAACGTAAATTGGATGCAAAACTTATGGTAATTTAATTTTTTTTAAATTTTTTAGTACATATTCTAAATTTAGAGTTTTAGATTTTAGTTTGTGTTTCGTATTTCCGTATGTTATTTAAGTTAGGCTTTTTTGTAAACGTTTGGGAAATAAATTACTCACATTTGTGCGGCCGCTTCCTTGCTCAGGACTTTACAAATTACATCTACAGGTAATGTTTAGCCAAAATAACTGCTTTAACTTAAATATTACTGATTTGTAATATATATATATATATATATATATATATATATATATATATAAATAAGTAAATAATTTATTTAAAAATTATATGGGCTGATTCTTTATTATATCTGCATGATTCAATTAAACTTAGCAGTACTTAACCGCCCATCTATTATAAAAGTAAAGTGAATAACATAAAAATACATTTGTACTACAATGAGATAAATATAGAGGGTGACTTTAAAGTATTTTTGGAAAATTTAATTTAACCATTTTATAGTACATAATAAAAGAAGTCGAAATAACCCAACTTGCTTTATACAAATGTTGATAGTTTTTGAGATACACCCTGTAAAACTTTTTTTTCCAATAACATAATTTTTAAGGTACATAATGTATGACAACACTGTTTTCAAGGATATAGATTTAGAGATTTACGATGTAAAAGTTTTTGCTCAAAACCAGTGTTGTCATACATGGTGTATGTCAAAAATAGTGTTTTTTTAAAAAAAAATTTACAGCGAATATCTCAAAAACTATAAACAATTGTATAGAGCCAATTTAGGTTTTTTAGTATTATTTCAACAAAGGCCTGGTAACAATCACCTGGCTACGTTTGTAGAAATTTTTTGAAAAACATTTGTATATCTGATTTTAACACTAAAACTAGATCTATCACCAGAAAAAATTGTTTTAAAAAAAATTATATATTGCAATCACACACTGTATATTAAAAAAAATTGCTGTAATACATTGTACCTCATTAAAAAATTTTTTTTCTTAAAACAGTGTTACAAGGTATATCCAAAATACTATAAAACTGTATTTAAATGCGTTTGCAGCATGTTTGTAATGAGCGACTGTATAAAAACGTAGCATGTGGTGGTTATATCATTTTGTATGGTTTTGCTCTATCAAGCAAAGTCACCTCTAATTTGAAGTACTTTCTTTCTAACTGTATTAATATTCGTCGCATCGCAGCTTTAAAATCTGAGTCAATAAATGAGTTATAATACAGGGAGAAGAAATAACCGAAGAAGAGAAGCAGCAGATAAAAACGAGTTAGAGTTACAATCAATTACCTCTGAGAATCTAGTGATGTTATCTGTTAATTCTTGTACTGTTTAAACGAAAGTTTTTGATATAATACAGAAAATTTACAACAGTTGGTAGCAGTAAGAAGAATAATAAATAGGAAACTTTTTGTAACAGCATAAACTAAGATTTAAACTGCACTAAAATTGACTCTTTTTTATTTCGTGTTTTGTAGAATAATACACCATAACACAATAAGTATATAAAACTGTAAAAATATTTTTTATACTCATGAAATCTAAACTTGCTATTTTTCGGTGATCCTCGACGCATGAAAAGACTGCTTTTCCGAACCGGGGTGTTATTTATATCCCATAAAAAAACTGTTATAATTTGCTTAAACCATTAGTTGGTAATGGTAAAGCAACAACTTTAACTTGGACTTCTGTTGCAAAAATCTTCCAATTAAACTTACCAACCCATTAATTAATAACTAAAATTCTCGACTAAACTATGTTAATTTTTTATGTTGGGTTTTATTCGTTACAAAAAATGTTGTACCTAACTATTTTGGGAAGAAATCAATTCGCTCGTGCTGCAAACAAAGTGCTCATGTGGGAATTTATCTTCTTGAATACGTTAGGTAAATAACTATTACCGAACGAAGACAATTGTTAGCAGTAGGGGCGAAGCACTTAGGCAGGTACACTTCTCCACATTGTAACCAATTAAACGTATTACTCCTGCTGACGTCAGTTGATCTCAACTAACAAAAATTATTAGATTTTAGAGTTGATATAGAGAATTAACAAAATAAAAAAGTTTAGTGTAGGCTTATTTTTCTGTAGTTTCGTAAAATGCAATAAAAAATATGTGGATGACCTAAATATATATGTATCTGAATTTTCTAAATTAAAATGTTGTTATTTAAATTTACAGTTTCTGAAATACGCTTTATTAAATTATATTATTTAAATTATAATGTACAGATTAAAAAATTAAGATAACATATATAATTGACCAATCTGAAATACAATTAATACATTTTACAATAGATCTACTTTTTTTAAAAAATACATTTAAAAAAAGTGCAATTTTTTGAAAGATACGTTTATTGAATTCGAAGTCAAAGAATCCGAGTGTAAGAAAGGTGATAAAGGTTGAAATACGATATATTTACTTTTGCGAGCAAAAATATGATAGCTTCATTGTGTTCCACTTTTCTGTTGGCACAACAAACGGAAACGATCAATTTACTTCCTTATTAAGTATAGTGTGATTCAATTTTAAGTTCATTTGGTAATTTGAGTAACGCACGTCCGGATTCATAAAACATAAAACACCATTCTGTTTTATCAGCACATTGCTTTAAAGTGTTTTTAGTGTCTTCAAAGGAGTTCAGACTACATAACTTCTGTCATTTTGCGTTATCTTTACACATGTAAGCTGTCGTTGCCCTCATCATCGTTCAGGACTCAAAATAACGTCACATTTTCGAGGCAATTAATTTTTCCGTGACATTTTAACAACACCACAACTAATTCACTTATCTCTTTCTACTAATAATTCAAAGCTTGGTCCTGGTAGAAATTAGATTAAAATTATCAGAGAATTAGTCGCTCCTGATTTTAAAAAAGATTTATGACTAAATCCAGACAGACGCAGAAAAAATTGTTCTCGTTTAAAGATCTATCGATTAATGAAAAAAGCCCATCCAACAACTCTTTTAAATAATTTAATGAGATTTTTTACCGAAAGGATTTTACTCCCCTTTTTGTAAGTGTATCTAAACACAAAAACCTTAGGTAACAAAACATAATGGGTCTTTTTATTTTGAAGGGTCGCGGCAGGCCAAAAGGGACCAAATGAAAAATGGGTCTTATAAAATTATACACTCGCCATCAAGATAGGGTAAGAAACATCAATGAAATTTTTCATGCCTACTGAGATCTAAAGTACGGTGATTTTTGGTCACCATGTGGTTTATGGTACCTACCAGCTGAACAAAAGGGAATTTGATCTTTTGAGATAACAAACAGTAATCCGAATGAAAAGAGTACAGTTGTCACAAGAGATTCGCACAGTTTTAGTAATTAAAATAACTACTCAAGTTTTATTTGTGTGCTGGTTTTATGCAATTATTTCAGTTTTGTCGCCGCTTCAAAACACTAAAACAAATCCTGTTAAGTTTTAACCACATAAATTTATTTTACGTGCAATAAAATGAACGAGATATTAAAATTTCCACAGCACCGCTGAAAATAGTTTCAAATTATAAAGAAAAATAAATCGTTTAATCTTAAAAGGGTTCTAATCTATTAGAAACTGATTATTTTCCAAGATGCTCTACTAAAAAAATGAGACCCCATCGATTCAATCAGTGTTATTAATTACGAAACAAAACTGAAGTAATAAATTTATATACAGGTGGTAAAAATCAATTAAACACATGACTGTGTAAAAAACTGATTGATTTTTACCTGACTTTACATTTTTATACCAACTTTAAAAAAAGGCTTTTTGTATTTTGAGATTGCAGGTTTCTCAAATAATGCCCAGTCACTTCCTTCGCTTATAAAATTTTAAAAATGTATTTTAGTTGCAACCTGTTGAGAATTTATTATAAAAATACAGTACAGTATCGATAATCCCAAGTAATTTGAACTGAATTCGGACAGAGAATGTAATCTATTTCAAGAAAATTTTAAAACAAAATAAGAAAAAAATAATTTATTATCACCTGGTCCAGTAAGAAGAATTAGTTTCCCAATAATAAAAAAATATTTCTTACTTGCTCTTTACATTGCTTTATCAATGTAAAATTCTAACAAATTACAACACTCACAAACATTAAATATAAAAAAAAATGTAAATAGCTGTAACAAATAGACGATAATTTTGTAAATTTTGGAAATCTTGAGTTAATATAACATATATTTATGTAAGGTTTTTTAATTTTTATTTTATCGAAGTAATGGGCATACAAATTTGACATTTATAATGCTTACTGTTCTTTTCTAGTACGAGAGACGTTTAAATTTCACCAGAATTTTTGTGACTGTATCTATTGTAGTTGATAAAATTTAAAATAACTTTTTTACTACTTAAGCAAATTGTGTATACTCGTTGACGTTCTATTGTATCACTATTATTTCAAATATTTCTGTTTAATTCGGGAAAAGTCAGCTATAAATTATGTTGCGCAACGCATTTTTGTTAAAATTCTTTGTAATCAAAGGGTTAAAACCGTTGAAATTTTTACATATCTTCAAAACAGTTTAAAGAAAAAATTGTTTTATGTGTTTAACTGATGTAAACTGTTCAGCGATAGCAAAAAACGCATTTCAAAAAAAAGTTGTTTTCTCCGCTCTGGATGGAAACGTTATGGCGACAGCGTTTTTGATATACAGGGTGTAATCAAGCTTGCGAGGCTTTTCTTTAAAATAGTTTTTGTTGAAAGGATGCTAAATATTCAAATTTGCCTTATACAAATGTTGATAGTTTTTGGGATATACCTACTATGTAGAACCTTTTTCAAAAATTTGTTTTAGTACAAAATACGATGTATTATAGTAATTTTTTTGATACACAATATATGATTAAAATTTGTGCAGAATTCACCTAGCAATAGTATTCGTTTAAACGAAGTAAAGCACCCAAAGTTGTTTTTTTAAATATTGATGTATTCTAAGATATAGGCTATAGACATTTTTCCTCAAAAAACATTTTTTTTTGACATGCAAGATGTATGAAAACAATGTTTTAAGAGAAAAACTTCTATATTTATTAATCACATATACAGAATTATTAACAACTCACGTATTCCTAATTTCAAATGTTTTGTTAATTACAAAACATTTAAAAAAACAAATAATGAAAAAATTAAAATCCAAGTCAAACCCACAAGTTTAACCAACAAAATTCTTACATAACAGTGGTAGAGCGCTTTTGAGAACTATGTCTCATAATCAGTGCGTGAATAATAATGTAAAAAGGAAAATTATAAAAAGGTTAGAAAATGTTAAAACTTTTCAAACTTTTGTCAATAATAAATTAATAACAAAAAATAAAAATATATACTAAAAATAGAGTAAATCGTTATTTTCAGTGGAAAAAGTTGTTCATCGATCTGAAAGAAAAAATAAATAAAAAAAGTGGTTGCTATTTATAAAATTGAGAAAAAAGATAAACTAAAGCCGCCTAAAAATGTGTGTCTTTAAAAAATAATTTAGAGCTGATTTCATAATTAACTTAAAAGCTCCATTAATTTAAACGACGTTTATGCTGTAACTTTCAATAATTTTTCGATGCATATTGTCATAATGACAGTTACAGTCTAAACGTCAATTAAATTAAAAGGACTTTTAAGTGATTATAAAATTGGCGCTTAATAAAGTATAAATATTAATAAAAGGAGTAAAAAGAAAAAATTATAAACAAACATTTAATTAATTAATAAAGATTAAATTAGTAAAAACCAAGGAGGTTAGATAGGACAGAGAGAGTACAACTTGAAAAAAATGGACTTGCCGCCTTCACTGCGCAAAGCTATAAACTGGTACTGAAAGTAGGCGCATCACGAGGTTGAAGTCAGTAGCGTCACACAATGTAGTGTAAAAAGTTTAAACAAAGGATAAAAACACAACAAAACAACAACAACAATAACAAAAAATATTAACAATCAATTCACACAGACCAAAAAAAATCAGTAATAAAACAAAACAACGTTTGTTTGTAAACAACCAAACAAAAACTAGCATCCTGCGTCAGCTACGTCACTGTGCGAGACCAGACACAGCCAAACAGAATCTGTCGATTCTGCGCTTCATTTGAAACCTGTTATAAACTGGTACCAAGCTGGTACCAAACTGTTTACACGGGAAGTATAGGGCGTACTCTCTCCTTTCTATCTAACCTCCTTGGTAAAAACAGAATATTATAATTAAGATTCACTTGGTCATTTAATGTCTGTAGAAAAAGTTTGCGGACGAATTTACGAATTTTTAAGACTCCTAAAAATTTCATTTTATTTATTTATTTTTCTACTTTTGTTTATTCTAAAAATTTGAAAGAATAATTTTTATTGCAGATTGAAAAATTTTAGAATCATCAGCAGATGCAAAAGCAGACAAAGTATTGGTTTTATCTGTATTTTTGTACTTTTCTATTGTTTTTACATGTTCTGGTTTTAATCCTTCGTTCTGTCTGATAGATATAAACTGCATTGCAGTCATTGCAAGCTAACTTGTAGACGCTTGAATAGTGTAAAAAAAGAAATTGATTTTTGTTGTGTACGAGATAGGTCGAACAACTACTTTTAGAATTAAAACCAACTTTATATTACAGTTTTTTAAAATATGAGTTTTATTAATTGTTAATTTGAGCAGTGCAAGAAACGTCGATAATTTATATAAAGTCGTAAATGATGAAATCTACATATATTAGAAACTTTGCCAATTAAGAAAACTGAAACAAAAAAATACAAAAAAACTGCTATTCCACTTCTCGAATCACTTTAATATTGACTTCTTGTATTTACTGCAAAACTGATTTTTTGTTACATGTTTCAATTTCTTGTTTAATGTTCTTTTTATTTTTTTACATTTTTTTTGTTTCTTTTTTCTGCAACGTTTTTATTTATTTTAGTTTTTGTTTAAATTATTGTTTTAGAAAAACAAAATATTCGCGTACAGCGCTACCACTTGCAATTCTTCACCTATCTCTATTGCTGTTACGAGTTTGAAAAATTTTGAAAAATATGTTATTTTTATGTGTAAAACAGCTTTATTGCTCTTTCCGTCACGTTGTATTTATAACAAATTGTTCAATTTTCTGAGAAATAGTTAAATTTATATTTTTTAAAATTTTTACATTTAGAACAAACTTCGTAGATGCAATAAATTCTTCTAAGAATTAGTCTTCTATCGTTATTTAGAAAGAGAAATGAATTTCTGTTATACAGGGTGTTATGGAAATGAGTGCAAATATTTTAACCTGAAATACAGCACCACAAATAATAAAAATCTGTAAAAAAAATTTTGTCCTATCTCAACTAACAACAAAATTACAGGCCGTCAAAATTGGGTATAAAAAAACATCTTTTTGTTATATCTGGAAAACCGCTTAACCGATTAATACCAAATTTGGTACACAAATGAAGTTGACTGTACTCTTTTTATTTATACTAGCAAAATTTTGCTGCACATCTCAATTTCAAGTTACGGCACTTTTTTTTCACATTTTGGGTAATTAACCAATTTTTTTCTTATTAATTTTCAATTTTTGTAGCAAAAATAAATATGCCAGTAAATTCTACATAAAAGTGCAAGAACGCAATATTTTGTTAAAACGTATCGTTTTCGAGATATTTACGTTTAAAGTATAAAACTGACTTTTCATCTTTAACTTTGGCGTCCTCTAGCTCCTAAACGGTGCAACTTAGTATAGAGGTAAATTGTGTTAAATTGCTTTATTTTGACCTGAAAAATCTGTGATTGCCCTATGTTTAAAAAAAAGTGTTATACGTTTTGTAATAATTCATTTTTAGGTTATAATTTTGTTATCAGTTGAGATAAGACAAAAATTTTTTTACAGATTTTTATTATTTGTGGTGCTGTATTTCAGGTTAAAATATTTGCACTCATTTCCATAACACCCTGTATATTGTCTTATATGTTGGGTTACAAATTATAATTTCAGGCATGTAATAGACTATAATAGATTTGCATTAAAACAGATTTTTTTCTAAAATTTCTTCAACTCTATAATTGATTTGAATTACAAGACAAGTGATTTTGTTTGAATTACAACCGGAAATGGTGTAGTAGGGCAGTTAAATAAATTTTTAGTTCTTTACCTAAAGCAAACATTCTTAATACTCCGTCAACAAGTGTATTTTTTGATTTGATTCCAAGTTAATATATTTTAAGCCGGCAATTCTCACAAGTTCCCAGCAAATTCTTAGCAGACTTGCCAGCGCTTTAAAAGCATTCGAACGATGCAAATCCCTAGAAGTCCACAATTAATTATAATTCCTTGGAACTTTTCGAACCTTATCGCCACTGCATCGCAAGAACGATAAGTACTTAGCCTTTTTCGTAACGTAAACAATAAAGTTGGAAAGGGTCGAATGAGGAATTCTGCAAACACACGTCTCACTACGAGAATCTGTCGGTTGAATAATTTAACGACCGCAAAGACAGTGTTCATTCCTACCGAGACAACTCTTATTTTCTAATTAAAACGTTCGAAAGGCGCGATGCTTGGAATGACTTATAAATCTTCTGATTTAATCCCAACGTTTATAAATTTTTCTCTTCTTACATAATTTTACTCGAGAGGTACGTGAAGCACATAAATCAAAAACTCCACTCTGGAATACTAGAACTAATCAAATTAAACGACCCAGCGCTTATTAATAGAGTTGACTCTAACTACCATTCTTAAAAAATAAAAAAAAATCCGTGCACACCGTTATAGGTCTCCTTTCCTGACTGTTTTGTTTTAAATATTTTTGAAAGTTTGTACTATGTAAACTCAGCAACTGATAAAAGATGAAACATTCTATTTTAAAATTTAATATTTTTTACTTAAAATGTGTGAGAAATGCTTCCAATGAGAATGAAAAAAGAAATTCTGAAGGCGTTATTGTAGCTTTCCACAATCTGATTAATTCTGTCCTGTTTCTAAGTCTTGTAGAAGTGCGAAAGAAACAACAATAAAACGTTCATTGATGACTAGCAAGTTTCTTTAGTTTATTGAACATCGCAACAACAATTGTAGAAGAAATAAAAGCAAATGGTCTGTGCTTTCAGATAATAGCCGGGATTAAATTAGGCCGATCTCGCTCGAAAAAATATATTAGGCCATCTGTTTTTATTTTATTTTAGAATCAGTAAGCGCGCACCGGCAGCACCACTTCACATTTATAAACCCTCTTTTCTTCGTTCCTAATGTACTTAATGGCTTTAATGTTTTTACGGCAAGGAATCATTATCTTTATTGTTTTTTGAAATTGCTTGATTCAATTTTAGAACAGATTTGGAATAGTTTATCTCTCGTATGAATTTTCTCTACGCTTTGAATTGACGCGATTGATGGTTATGGTATGTCGTTGTCAGTGTTAGATGAGTTGGTAGTGTGGGTTATCTGCAAGAACAGGGGCTGTTCACGTGATTTGACGCCAAAATCAAATGTGAGAAACTTTTTTTTATTTTTTCTACAAGCAATTAAGTTAATAATCGATTTTATGGTAATAAGCAATAGTTCATTGTGCTTTAATGTTAACTTTTTGAATCTTAATTACTATCGATTCGATATTTTTATCACAAAATAACCTTTCAAGGAAAATTTTTGAATATTGCGTGTAATTACTGAAGAGATTGTAATAATCTTTATTGTGGATATAAATTGGACGTATCTTGATTTTTGTAATCTAAAGTTAGAAACATAAAAACTAGACGACACGTATTATAAAACATCTGTGAAAATAATTAAATTTCTTTCTTTTAAAATTAAGGGAACGGTAAAGAAAGACAGTTTCAAATTACAATTTAGGCTTCAACACTGTCTATCGGCAGATTTTTTAATCTTTGTATTTTGAAAACAAAGAATGGGAACCAATTCTGTATAAGGTTTTTACTGGAATCAAACTGAGAGCTACTGCCGTGAATAAAGTTTGAAATTTGCAAAATTAGTTTGTTTTTTCTGGGGATTTTAAAAATGGCTTACCTTAGAACAAACAGTATCAACTTTTTGACATTATGAGACAAATTTATGACCAGTTAGTTTTTTTTTGAAATCAAACTTTTGAAATTTAAACTGTACAAACCCAGCAATATCTAAATTCTTAAAAATAGTGCAGAAATATTAGCATAAGAGAATCGAGCTTTCAGTTATGTCGTTGAAACTCGGTAACAGCACATACAAATTCTGTTCAATGTTCAATGTCAAATATTCTTACAGAATATGGATCTTCTCCTTAAAAATTTAGAATTTTAAAACTTGACATAAAAATAAATATAATTTTTTGGTAGTAATGCTACACAAGTGCTAAAGTTTTTATGTCGCGTCTACAGCTTCTGATATGACCTAACGACCACTAGTAGCCGAGATCTACTAATCTACTAATCTCAAAATGGTAAATTTTCTCAAGTAATTATTTGTTTCTACCAGTATTTGATTCGTAAACAGACAGGTATAATTTGAACTAATTAAACTTAATGTTAATATTGCAAATCCACTTAAACTATACTATGTTCAGAACGGAGAGTCAGTAATAAAAGTGCGCCCTGGCAAATCGAGTGTTTTTCTATTGGGTCAAGTATTTGACGATGGGCGGTAACCCAGTCCAACTTACACCGACGAAATTTCCCAATCACTTTATTTCAGTTATTCGTTATGTGTTCTTTGCACAGTAACACTGTATTATCGTATTGCTCATACCAATAGATAATACCAAGATGTCACCACCAAATAAAAGGGACAAAAATTGCTAATGTTGAATTAAGATGAATATTTCAAAGCTCGTTTTAAGCTGTGAAGCCGTATAGCTCCTCCTACTACCTGCCTCTGCGCGCGTTATTGACTCTTCGTTTTGAACATAGTTTAACATCAAAAAAATACGATAAAAATAGAGGCATAATTCGTCTGTAATTTTGGTAGATTTTATTAAGCAGATATAAATATTACCTAAAAAAAGTTATTTAAAATTGCCGCCGAATATAATAATATGAATGCTCGCTTCCCTATCTGAAAATCAAAACATACAATTGATCAAATAAGAAGGTGCGCAAATATTGGCTCAACAACCATAAAAGTTGTATATAATTAATATTATAATAAGTGCAACTTTACAGCAAATTTTGCAGCAAAAAAGGAAAAAATGCTCTGGAACTTAAACGTCAACGTCAAATGTCAGAGTTTAAGAAATACACATCCAGAAGGTAAAATTTTGCATATAAGTACAAAGTTTAAATAACATTTACAGTTGATTATTACAAGGTGAGTAATTATTCTCTTTTTGTTTAAATTTGAAAAACTAGTTTTTTAGGTGCCTTACGACAAGTTGTAAACCTGCAACTGCTCTTAAAACCTCCTAGAAAGATTTATTTGTCGTTGTATTAATTTGAAAAAAGAGATGAGTTTTAGGAAATACTTGTTGCTATTGTCTCAAGGTTTAATGTGGTATTTTGTTCTGAAATCCCTGTTGAGTTTTTTGCAACTGAAATTCGGGCCAGATGATATCTCTAATAAAACTTCGAATCAATAAATTACTTTTTATTTAAAATCTACATTTAACCAAATCCACTGTAAATACAAAAACTTTTTATAAAATTACAGAGAGTATTACAAATGGTTGAGTTGTGTCTCTATTGTAACCAAGTAAGTTTTCAATTCTCTACCAAAAAATACCAAAATTTTTTAGGATAAACTAACCACCAAAGTGTTACGTCTGCGACTAAAAAAATGATGATTTTCTATAGAAAAGTTCTAGTTCATCATTGTTAGTTTGTCATAAATAATCACTAACAAAACTAAAATTATTTTAATAACTTTTTCATTGTCACTAAAATTATGGTAATAAACTCATGGTGATTTACATCTGTGACTTACAACTACAATACTTTAAAAATCTTTGATCTACTTGTTTAGTGGCGGGTTTTTGTAAAATGATGACCACATAAGAGAGTACTCTATTTTACTTAAAATAAAGACAAAAGAGAAAAGTCTTAGTGGAACCACATTACTGAATAAATAAGCGTTTGTGCTAATAAGTAAAAAGGCAATAATCGGAAACCTCGTGACAAAAAAGTGCAAGAGTTTTAGAAACTCCTAAGGGATTTATGTTATTGTAATGTATGTTTATAAGAACCTTATTAGCAAAAGGAAAGTTTGTATCTTCTCTGTAAGTTCCGAGCAGTTGGAGAACTAATTTTTTTTTCGTGTCTATAGTTGCAAATTGCTTGTTTATTAATTAATTTTATTCAAATTGAGTTTTTCTGTGTTGAAATTGGTTTTAGATTTTTCAAGCATGTTGCTTCTTCTTGTAATGATTTTTTGTTCAACTGTCTTCGTGTTTGTATCTTTTAAAATTATATTTTTCTTGAGTCTTGTAATGCACTGAGTGGCCCTGTATGTATAAGCATTTGTGCTAATAAGTACAAAAGACAATAATCGGAGAACTCGTGACAAAAAAGTGTAAGAGTTTTAGAAACTTTTAAAAGAATTATGCTATTTTGATGTTAGTATGTTTATAAGAACCTCATCAGCAGAGAGAGAGCTTGTATCTTCTCTGTAAGTTCCAAGCAGTTGGAGAACTAGTTTTTTTCTTAACTTGGTATCTTTTCTAGAGTTGCAAATTACTTGTTTGTTAATTGATTTTATTTAAATTGAGTGTTTCTGAGGAGAGTGAATTTTAGATTTTTCAAACATGTTTCTTCTTCTTATAATGACTTTTTGTTCAATTGTCTTCGTGTTTGTATCTCTTAAAATTATATTGGATCTGACGTATTGTAATGCATTGAGTGTCTTTCTAAGTAATTTGTTTTGTTCTAGATGTTGCTTGTTTTATTAACTTTATAGAGGATTTCAAGTCCGTATGTTAATGTGAGTCTAATCGTTTTAACGTCAGCGTAACTTGCATGTGGTAGCACTTATTTTTCCTGGTACCTAAAGTCTGTAGAAGTCAGATTTAAAGCGGCCCTTACCTTTCATTTGATGTACCACAAAAAAATGTGTTCAATAATTGTGCTGGTCAGATCGCCTATGTGCGGCAATTGTTACAAAAAACGTATGTCTCGGTTAACATTACAAAACAATAACACATGACAGCTGTCAGTGCTCATATGAAAATAGGTACTGTCGACTCAGGCTCAAATGGCCACTCTGACTTAAATCGTAAATCTTTACATAATAGATCTGCTGCTGCGGTGCCAATTGCAATTATCATGTACTTTCTATTATCTCTTATTTACTTAAATGAGAAACCTCTAGGATCTATCTGGGGCATAATCGTAAAAACCTCCAGGCCAACTAAAGTTTGTGATAATTATTATTGTGATAAGATCTATTATGTAATAATTTACGATTTAAGTCAGCGTAGCCATTCGAGCCTGGGTCAACAGTACATAAAAAAATGCGGCCAAAAAATTATACGTTCAACTGAGATAACGCTTGCAGAGAAAATTCTTAAACGTCTGCTACAATTATTATGATTTGCAATGTGATTTTTATCAAAAACTCCTAAATGCAAAAATAAGACAACATTTAGACAGTTGACAGCAAACCATATGAACGAGAAAAGCTCAGCAAACCACGACCAGAACAATTATTGAACACGGGTTAGTATAGTCCTTTTAAAGTTTGTAGGGGTTGAGGTTAAGTTTGGGGTACTAATACTAAAACACTTACAGACTTAATAACATACCTATCCTACTTTTCTCTTAATACTGTCAAAACGGTTTTTTCCTTATTATTTTATCTTTACTTGCTTAAAAGTTACATAGGAGTAGAAATTATTTTCAATGTTACACTCTGGATATTTAGAGCAATAAGTAAACGACACACATCATGGATAACTTAATCTCACGTAGTTTAAAAGGTTTTTAAAATATAAATACATATTTTTATTTAAGAACCCTTATAAATTTAAAAAACTTAGATAACTTTTGCAAAATTTAAAATATCATAAAATTTGATAATTGATTAAAGATCTTAGGGTTCTCAAAAATATATTCTAGTTAAATTTTGTAGAAAATTTATTTACGTAAAAAAATTTTGTTGTGTTAAGCTTATCAAACAATTAATTTTTATTTCTATTATTCCATTTAAATTGTGAAATTTTAAAATGTAGCAAATATTCAAAAATTGATTATAGTGAATAGATATCTGTACACAGTTGACAATAGATTCAATTATTTTCCATTGTAGGTACTTTTTGCTTTAATAAAATTCCACACTGTATTACATTTATTTTATCTGTAAATAATTAAATTTAATACATTTTCAATTATAGCCATGATTTATTTAAAAGTCTAATATTTGTTTTCAATCTGTTGTTGTCACCAAAAACCTAATTTTCACTATTTTCATTATTCAACAGAAAATAAATTTTATGAAATTATTTTGGGAAACGACGCGTAAAATGAATTATAAAATTTATTAAAACAATTATTATTATACAAGATCATTTTAGCGCGTGTTTCATTTTGTACACCACTAACTTTTAAGACAATATTTAATATCAGGCAGTTTTGTGAAAATTATAACATCTTCCACGTACCATATCTTTCGTGCAAGATTAGAACTGCAGAATTAAGTAATTCAGAGAAGGTTATGAGTGTAATATTTAGCAAAATCTGGCTGTAATATAAGAAGGCTGCAGCACAATGCAATATCGTAAATATTTTCACAAGAAAATTTTATCATTGGCTTTAGTTTTAATAAGCAATCAAAAGATCAAAAGAATTTGGATCTACTTAAAAATGTTATTATTCATAACACAGACTTAATTTAGTTTTCTTTATAACACCAGAAATCTATTATTAGGAGGTTTAATGTGTAGAATATTACTTTCCTCACGTCAAAATCTCGTTACTCATTATTTTCACTTGAAATGACAAGGTGAATCATAACTCTTAAAATGTTGAAAAAAATGACAGCTTAAGCCACTTGTAATCAATATAGCATTAAGTTTTTCTGTATTTCTACTACGTGTTAGAACAAATAGATGTTTTTCCTGTAAGTTATTAAGTGTTACGTAATTAAATTAAATGTTGTGTAAAAATGATCTAGCCAGGAGGAGGGATGCATGAAATAAATTTCTTTTTACGATGTACTAAAATATAATAGGATATGTTAAAATCTAAAACAAATATAAAAACCCATCGTAAACAAGCTTTTAGAGATGCCTTAAACATTTATGCCTAAATTCACTCTTGATAGTCCAGAATAATAAAAAAATTACATAAAGTTAGAGTCTTATCTTGTCAAAATATCAGTTTTGTGGCCACCCAATTCATTTAAAACAGTGGAATGTGTGTCGTAAATGTCCAATTAGATTGGCAAAACAACCCCCATCTTTGCCATCAGCAGGTAAAAGTGTTCCTTCGTCTTGCTACCGTGGCATATAAAGCGATTTTAGTGGAGAGTCCCCCAGGCGTCCATTACCGCCTTATCACCCATCTAGATCGTTTTTACCAAATACCTCTGTTTTAGCAGTGACGACTCGTCAAAAAGTTTCGCCGCAACGATATAAGGGAGACCTTCGTCAAGTATGCCTGGCAGCTGCTAAAAGTTTTGGAATATCTGAGGTTTTGATTTGGTTATGAATATTTATTAAATTGTAAAAACAGACAGATTTTCATTCCAAACCCTAATTTGCCTTGTTTGACATAAATCAACTGAAAATCAATTAAGGAAGATGAATCATGCAGGGGTTTTTACATTACGTTTGCGTTTGTATATACGAATATGTTTATGACACAATTACATTTTAAAATAAGCTGCAAAATTGCTTCTCGACACTTTTGTAAATAAAGAGAACCTTGGAAACATATTTAAGACAAATTGTTTTTCCAAAAATTAGTTAAACACTTGTATATAGGATGTATCTTCTTGTAAACTTTAAACAATATTCATAAAATTATCAGACACATACCTAAGTATTTTTTTAAAATCTCAGCACGATCAGAACTAGTACAGAAAAAAAATATATAATTTAATAAAAAGTAAAAGTAGAATATGGAAAAAAAAACAATCGATACATAACATGTCTAAACAACGATGCTGTGAAATTGAAAGATTAATGCAAGAAAAAGTTGAGAGGAAGAGAGTTATCTTAATAATAATACTAATACATGTTCAAAAAACTCAGAAAAAAAATACAGAAAGCCTCCAAAAATAGTAGTTGATAAAGCACAATAAACTTTGATGTTTTTAATAAAATAGACAGAAGTTAAAAATACATGGCAATAATATCAACACAAAAATTTACGAATATAATAAATAAATGTCTATTGTAAATTGTTAAAATAAATATTAAAACAAAATAAAAATCAAAAAAGAAAATTAATAGTTAGTAGTTGAGAAAAAAAAAACAACAAGCCAAAAAACGACAAAAAAAGATAAATGTTAGAAAAAGGTTTTACATAAAAATGTAAGACTTTGAACTACAAAAAAAATTATAAAAAAAATGCAAAACCATAGTAATCAATAAAATAAGAAAAGGTGAAAACAAGAGGTGAGTACAAACAAATAGAATTTTTTTAAAGATAAAATAAAGCTAATGTTACAAAACAAATAAAGAAATAAAACTGAGATAAAATAAATATTTTTACTAAAATAACGATTACATTTTTTAGAAGAGGTTTTTTGTCATTGGCACTCTACCATAACCACTATTGTTATCTTTTACTCTACTTAAATTAAAATTATGGTAGAGATTTAAATCGCTAGTTCCTTGTTTTCTTTCTCGCAGTCGATAATAGAAATTTTTTTGGAGCTACTTTTGTTTGAAAAGGTTATTGGAAATAGTTTTACCCTTGCATTTATACAAAATTGTTTTTCTTATTCTGAATATTCTGCTCAACACATGTGTAGCTTGCTTTCTTCTGTTATACTTTTGTATTGAAATTTTTTGAAGCTGCTCCTTGTCTGGTAGTATAGTGGTACTCATACCTACTATCTTTTATTCTACTTAAAATAAAATTATGATTAAGATTTAAATCACTAGTTTCTTGTTCTTTTTCTAGCAATCTAGGTTTTTTTTGGTGCTACTTTTGTTTGAGAATGTTGCTGGAAAGCGTTTTACTCTTGCATTTATCCAAATTGTTTTTATTATTCTGAATATTCTGCTCAGTAGTCAACACAATGTGTTGCTTTCTTCTGTTATACTTTTATATTAAAACTTTTTAGAGCTGCTCCTTGTCTGGTAGACTTCCGCGGCGTAACTTAAAAAAAACATTAATAAATATTTTTTGTTAATAAGCAGTAGTCGAAAAGAAGACCGCAAAAAATTTGTGCATTAATTTCCGGATAAAATTTTGAGAAAAAATAGTATAATTGTGAATATTTTTGACTAGGGTTACCTTTTAAAAACCTGATCGTCAAAAAATACAGTCTCTTTACATTTTGTATGAAAATTGCTGATACCCTAACCAATGTGAAAAACGACGACTTTTTTTTTCGGTTAATAAACAATCTCAGCTTTTATTTGGTACCTGTTTTGTCCAGTAAATTATATGCGAGGTAAGTATGTAATATAAAATTATTAAAGTTTATATACAATTTGAGGTTATGTTAATTTTTTTATTTATTTCTTTATTTAATTTGAACGTAATATCTGTGACAAGATTACTCTACTTCCAAACAATCATAATCGTAAAATACCTGATTTCAGTGTAACATCTTATTATGAGATTCAACAATAGTCATTATTTGGTTATTGCAAGCTTAAAAAGTCATTGGCCAAATATTTTTGTGTTCACTATACAAACATTAAACGATGGGGCTTAATTAAATGATTAAATTCATACTACGGCAACTATCTTTTAGTTGGAGCACACGTTGTAAGAGATTGCCGATAGATAAACAGTTAATTAATCAGATTATGATACTCAATAAAGTAATTATAAAAACGTGGTCAATAATATTAATAGTGTATGTTACAACATGTGCGATAATTCTCCTGCCGCAGCATTTCTTCCGAATTTTCCTTTTTGCGATTTACAGAGTGGGTACAAAATAGCAGAAATGCTTTACAGTACGTTGTAAGGAACAATTAATAGAGCCCCAGAAAAACAATAAAAAAAATTTGCTAGCATATTCTTCTAGATATAAAGAGGTAAATTTAAAGATTCAACTTTTTTTTCAAAATTTGTAAAAAGTTTTATAATATATTGTACCTCATAAATTATGTTATAGCAAAAAAATTTCATAAATTGCTTACTAACTGTCAAATTTAACTTTTAAAAGTGTTTATTTGTTATTAAACTTTCAACAAAGTACCCACTTAACATAATTTTTTAACCATTGGCCAGCGATATTACCACATTCTCAAAAAAAAATAATAATAATTTTTTGTAGAAAGTAAGATGTACAGATGTTCTGCTATTTTGTACTCACCTTATATAGAGTGGTTGTAAATCATAAAGTCTTTTAGCGAACCTGCAAAGATTTTTTCGGAAAAAAATGGGGTCACATTTAGAATAATTAATTTTCTTTATTAGTAATTGTAGGAGAAGGCATAGACACAATATAGAAAAAAATCTAAATGAAACACATTTTTTTCACAATATATAACGTTTTACAAAAATTTAGATAAAGTAGAAGCACAAAATTCTAGAATTAAAATAAATCGTGAGCCAAGAAAGTCTTTTAAAGCTTGTTTAGTTTTATTTATCTAATATTCTGAAGGTGGTAGGTGCTCTCGTTAACAAGAGAATGAAGTACCAGTGTTAACGTTATCTAAAGTACATATTTGTAACCTTCATCCTATTTTCAAGACTATTCAACTTTTTACAAATTATAATACATAGTACATTTTAATTTATCATTAATTACTATATATTATGATTGCACAAAAAATCATGTGTAACTTATATCTCTCGTTCACCAAAAAGTCGTTTTACTACCTATAAGTATACAAATTAGTCAAATTTCTAATATTTTTATTGTATACATATTTAAAATACATTAAAATCATCTACACCTCGAACTACACTGTTTCAAACTAAGAGCCAGAATTTATATAATATTGTTATATTGTCATGGATAGGCAATAATTTATAGAAGAGTCAATATATCAGTTTCCTTAATCAGTTAGACAAACTGTGTAAGGTTATTAAACTACTGCGTTTTGAGTTGGGATTAACCACTTTAATTGTTCTAATTCAGATAAAAGTTGCTAAATTTTATTAAAAGAACACTGTAAGAATTAGCAGTTAAAAACTAAGAAACTAACCCATTCTAATTATTACACAATCTTTGTATATTAACTTAAGTTATTCTAACCTAAAACGGTCATTTTGCTTAATTTCTCTTACACGGATTCACATATCAATAAATAAACCTCCGGTATTTGTCCTATGAGAATAAATCAACCGAAATAGCTTAATCCTACAACTGCACGGATATCTCTGATGTTATCAACCACCAAAGTAATAGATCGTACAAGAGCCGAACACCCTCTGGAACCTTTAAAGATAGGTTTATAGAATACAAAAGACTATTCTGTACCTCTGGACGTGTCCCACTAGTCGTACATATACACAAAAGATTAGTGAATACCTCGGTAGTTTAATCTAATCGGACGATCTAATCGCGCAAGCGCAATGACAACCGACCGGAGTTTTATCGTGACCACATCTTCGAAACTTCTGATAAACCATCTTGGACCCACGTAAGTAGCCACATCTGCCCCAGGATGCAGGCTGCTGTACCCACAATGAGAAGCGCCAGGGTAGGACTTAAAAGTTTTTTGTTTCAGAGTTTTGTATCCATTATATTCTATTCACATCACAATTCTTCTTTTAAATTAAATCCTAAAAGAATTTAATTTAATTTTTATTAAAGTGAAGAACTTTAATGGGAAATAAAAAATATACAAATCAATTAATTAGTTTAACAAACAAAAAATTAGCGTTTCCTTGTCGTTTTCATTAATTTTCATTTTACGGAATTAATTTTTCGCTTCGAACTAGTTTAAGTATCTCATCCCTCCGATAATTTCTTACCCTAAGATGTATAATCAAATTTAGAAATCTTTTAATCAGAGTCTCTTCGGGCTAATTAATTATTTTTTTCTTGCCGTAACTTCATCTTTAATCCCTTTGAGTATACTGCAGGGATGAAATAAAGTTTGAACACAGCTTAATGATCTCAAATATTTCAAGTTTTTTAAGTCGACGATTCGTGGAATTTGCTTTACAACTAGTTAATATCAAAGAGAGACTGTGGTAAATTTCTACTTTCGACGTATTTGAACTTGTTTAACTGAATTAATTTTCCTAGTAAATTATTATAAAAGATTCAGAAGTTCTCTACGCTCCTTTCAAATCTTTTCACTACTACTGCTGTTCTCAAACTTTAGAAGTTTCAGTTTTAAGCTGGAACGCGCTGAAAATTACCACTTTGTGATGTGAGTTGCAGAAATTAAATAAAGTCTACATTGTCTATTTTCTCACATACTCATCATTCAAAAAATCTATTTTACTAATACTTACAATAATAATAATAAATACATCAGATACATAAATAAGAATCTGGTGAAGCGTGACCTTCATATGTTATTAAGAATGATTAATGGATTTAAAATTTATTTTTGAAGTAATCATGTACTTAGCAAGATTAATGGCTTGCTATATAATTATTTTGTAGTTTTGCTGCATCAAAAAATTAACTCATAAACATTCTAGAAATAGTATAAAAATGACACGAAACCAATATCCTATCTATTACAATATCATTATTACAAAAAAGTTATTTACATATTACATTCGGTGAGATCTTTATGAGGTGGTTTTTTAATTCGTAAGCAGATAGATTTCCTAACATCGATCCTCCAAACAGGTCAACTTCCATAACTTATGAATACATTCCAATTAAAACTTATTTTCCATTAACACAGCTGCCACATATTTCATTGCAGAAGATAATTTTCGTTTTAGATATTAGGGATACATAACAAGAATTAGTAAAATTTGTTTAAAAAAATGCAACACCTGCTTCTAAAATAATCCAAATTAATATTTATAACTTATAATCAAAAAATATTTTATCACTTATCAATACTAAAGTATATACATTTTTCGTTTTGCTTGAGCTTGAAATTCATAGCATTTCAAATTAAAATGGCTTCAATCCTTCGGTGACGTTCCCCATTGCGTTTTCATGAACGTTCCCGGAAAAAGCGATATAGCGATTTCATTCGAACACGGAAACTCTTTCATAAATAATTAGGGTCTTTTTTGTATCCAATTCCAATATTGAAAGAAATTTTGACTTCTAATCATTTTCCGGAAAACAACACAATCATTATACAACTCTGCTAAATTGTGAAGTGACAACGATAACAATGTCCGTAGATTTTCAATAGCGCAATCAAACTTTTAAGAAGAAACGCAGCTTAGGGAATAAAAGGGAAAATAAACATTCAAGGAAAGAAATATGCTATTTCCATAAAACAGACTTGAAACTTTGCACGCTTGTAGGAAGGCAGTGAAGATTTCAAATTATAACCGCAGCAATTGTCCAAAACAACAGACACAAAATTGTAACGATTTCAGTAAATTACTTCGTAAACAAATTAAACAATTCCAAAAGAATATTCCCACATTAAAGGACTGGTATGTTAACTGGTGTGTTATTTCATCTTACCGCAACTATTGAATGGTAGGTTTAAAGAAAAACACAATATTCGATTTTTTAAATCACATCTACTTTCTAAATACTAAATGCTAAAAAAGCGTTACGCACTTAACAAACGTAATTACAAAAACGTTAAATTTACTTTTTCGTTAAAATAATGTAAAAAAGCCCTCAAGAATGTGCTGCGCTGCGCTGATGAGAGACAATAAAATTTCGGTCGAAACATCGTTTGTTAAACTAAAAAACCTATTTATTTTAAACGAGATTAATATTCCTGTTGAATTATGTAACAAGAGGAAACCCATTATTCGTAGAAATAAAAATATAGCCGTTTTAAATCGTCCACCTCTTTTCATTGATAAAACGCGTCCTAAGTAGTAAATGTCGATTTCTAGAGAGCCGAATCCGATTTTACGTGACTGGAGTAGTTTATTATAACAGAAAATTGCTTTCTGGCTTATCTTGATATAGAATAAAATTACATAAAAAGGATTGACACCTAACACCTTGTAGCAATACCCTATCTGGCTATAACGCTGATCAATAATTCGAGGTGGTCCTGACTCTTCATGCACCCTCACAATTACAACTGGAAAGTGCTGAAAAAAAGTAGCGGTATAATAGACTAATGACAGGAAAAGGAAATGAAAAAGGGGGCAGATAATTGATAAAGTTAGGAGAGAAAAGTATTTACAGGTATGCGAGGGTGCGCTGACCCCGGTCTTTAATGTAGTCTTTATCATTGATGTCTTTTGGTAAAAGTTTGATTGAATTTGTTGTTTGAAGGCTTTTGCAAAGATACTTTGTTTGGTTTCGTCTTTGCACGTTATTATTTCAGATTTCATTATTTAGATGAGAAGGAACAGTAACAGATCTTGTTTTTCCACGTGTCAACTTTTTTGTTTATTTAGTGTGTTACATGTTACAAGCAAATAAAATCTTATTGAGAAAGAAAACAGTTTATACAACATTAAGAACGTCCGTATGAACAAATATCTCAGCAGCTGTATTGTGAAGGCGAAACCCTTCCAGGTCATTTTAGTATTGTTCCGAGTTTCTTGAACAAACACCTACATAAAAGCACATGTACAAATTTACAATGGTGATATGCTCATTCTGAGGTTTCCCGCAGTCGATAAAAGAATTCGGTTGCTGTTTATTTTTATTAGGATTAAACAGTACAGGAAATAAAATGTTTGCATTTAGGGACTTTGATCGCCAATAATAACATTTGTCAATTAAATAGAGTTCTGCACATCTGACTGAAATCCAAAGAAATAAAGACGTTGCATGTCAAACTGCTATAAAAAGCTTCTCAAGAAAAAAAAAAACATTTTACAGTCAAAGTCCATAAGATTGTTTTGTTTTATAATTGTTAAATATATATGATATGCTAATAAGGTATTACAAGTAGCGGAAATTCTCTACGGTTAGCGTGACCGGCTGCCAATGTAACTGAATTTAAAGGTCGCTAAATTTAATTCCTCATGCGCTTTTTTCCATTCCTCCTTGCAATAATAACCCATTTAATTTCTGCATGACGCTGCTACATGAAACTTATGTGACACTGACATGCTACAGACATAAATAAAAAAATCTACCAAAGGCATTGCAATTATTTATGAATTATAACCTATCTTGGCGGCTATCTTTCATATTTTACTAAAATTATTCCCCGAGATACCATTTCTATTACCATTCTATTAGTAAAAGCTGTTCCGGCGGATGATCCCAAACCGGTTTCGATTTAATTGGATTTAAATCATAGCCATTTATTAGATACAGTGTTGTAAATAACTAAAATGCAAACGCTACCGAAATATCTAGTGAATCGATGCGAAAGCACGTATTTGGCTTATATAAAACCATCGGGATTATTAGATCCAGGCGCGTTTTGCATCAACTTGCTCTTATAAATATACAATGAAATCCTCTACGCCTGTCTGATACCAGACAATTCCAACAAATAATGATCTTCACTTGCGGAAACGTGTAAACATTCATGTTCACATTAGTACTAAATAGCAAATTGATCCCACAGAAACAAACAACAACTCACCGTGTACACTAAAACTTCTATAAGACATGTATAATTTCTAAAAATTTTAGTTAAAATTTAGCAGCATTTAAACAAATAAACAATATCTGTTCTATGTCAAGTATTATATTTGATGATAAACTAATTAAGGGTCCTCTAAACGAAGCGACGCTGTGACTCTGTCTCTTTTTTTTTTAATAATAAGCAGCAACTCAAAGTACTAGAATATTATTTCACATGGGTTTTAACACATTTTACAATAATATTATATTGCGAGTTATATTGATACTTAAGACGTACTGTCTTAACGCTGTCTCAAAAAAAACTTATTCTCTGACTTCAATGTGAGCTAGTTTGTTAGGTCTTTACAAACAAGCAGTCGCGCCATATATCTTGTTGGATTCGTACGGCAAAAAAGCGACACCCGTAGCAAATGTTAGAAACTAAACAAAAATCTTTATTTTGTTAAATAATTAAAATAATTATAATACAGTCTTTATTTCAATTTTTTTAAAGTGCATCTAATTTATAAACACATTGTAAGCCTGTACCCTTGTTGCTGTTATGAGGGTACATTCCTTCTCTAATTAAATAAGCGTCATTTTTAAAATATTAATTACATCAAAAAATAATACATTTTGTGTAATTTGACAATAGACTTGCCCTTAAATATATAATATACATAACATATTAAAAAATCTGATTTTTTGTATGTTTTAATTAGAGAAAAGTGGCAATAAAGTATAAAAATATTTTTTTTAAATTTAAATATTTTAAAATAAAATTAATACTATACCTTTCATTTCATGAATATTTATAGATAAAACAAATAACTGTAAAAAAATATCTGCTAATAGAGAAAATGCTGTCTTTCGGAGGACCCTCAATCATTCAGGAAAAAGTTATTTCAATCTTACAGTCAAGTTTTAGCTTTAATATAACAGTCTATTTAGAAATATTAATCTAACTTAATTCAAAAGCATCAGTTTAATGCCAGCAACTATAAAGCGGTTTTGTGCTAAACTTAATGACTAAACACTTACCATTTATCGGTTAATTATATTTTATATTCTGACTATTTCTAAGTAATAAATCTGTTTAGAGCACTGACTTTTTTATTTTAATATTATTTTATTTGGTTGAGAACAAGTTATAGAATAACAAAATATTTTATAATGTTAAGAACGGTTCAAACCCTCAATAACGCACGTGTTTACTAGAGTATTAGTTACGGGCCTGGATCATTTGCGCGGCAGTCAGAAAAAAATGCAGGTGGCTTAAGGGGAGTATAGAGGTAATTTTTCTTATGGGAATATGTAGCACGTTCATTTATAACAATATTTCAATAAGATTTAGTACAATGCTTCTTCTAATTATTAACTACAAAATAACTAAAAGCGATTTTTAATAAAATGTTTATAAATAATATAAAATAATTATTAAATAATTATTAAAATTTAAAATCATCGAAATTAAAAATTTAAAAAAGTCAAAATGTAGTTCATGTTCACAACGAAAACCGTTTTAAATTTTTTTGATAAATAAACGAGCTAGAGATTCGCGCATTTACATTGGAATTTCTATACTAGAGAAAATCGTCCATACTCCTCTTAAGCCCACAGGACAGTTGCGCCTCTGGTTCTCTAAACATATTGGACAGTTGTCCGTCTAGTTAAAAAAAACACTAAAAAACTATATTTGCAGCCTTATTTTTAATATTCAAAGTAAACTACGTAAAAAATAGTTGTGTTGCACTGCTTACTTTATTATAAAAAAGCAATAATATAATGGTTTTTTTCGGCGACCTGATAGGTGAATGTCAAATTTACATACAATTGCCAGCTATGAAATCAACGTATTTACAAGCGGCCGGGTATTTTAGGCATGATCGTGCCGTAAAAAAGTCAAAAAATTATCTCCAAAAATATACGTTTATAAAAATAAATGTTTTTGTACGATAATAGTATTTTTGCTGAAACGCCAGATACACAACTTTTAAATTCATAAAAATTACTACAATTATATATTTTTTAAAAGATTGTTAACTTCAATTAGATTGGCGTCATCTCTTGCTGCTAAAGCGTTGTTTTGCCTCAATTGATTGTTAAGTTCTTTTATTTTTATTTTGTTGAATCATCGTTTCGTTGAACCTTTTTTGGGGACATAAACGTAAATTTTATTTTATTTAATTTTTATTTTATCGCGTTAAAATGGGTGGTTTTGGGAGGGAAGATTCATGAAGTTAAGACAGTTCGTTTCGAAACGCGTACGAACATACACCTAACAGGACAACACAACCCCAACATAATGAGAATTTGGAGAAAGGCCGGCCAATGTGAGTGTGTAGTTGTATAGACAAAAGGTAAGCCACCCATTTGTCGTTTTCTTATTTTATTTTTGTTACTCTTATTTTTATCGCGACTGGCCCCCAAACAAGCGTACTGTTCATTACTGGATGTTTACCCTACTTTTGTTTAATTAGTTACTATAGCAACAATCAGATCAATCCGTCATTTATGACGTTTAATAAAAAAAAGGTTATTTAATAAATTACAAATTAAAAAAAAATAATTAAATTTGTTAGCCAAAAATCTTAATACATATCTTGTGTGTTAACAATTTTACAGCGCTCAATTATTAAAACACTCCGCTGGCGCGTCGTGTTTTAAATTATTCTGCGCTGTAAAATGAATTTATCACAGGCTAACGTAAATAACTATTAGTTTAAAAATACAGACCAACCCAGAACAGTTTGTACTCTATTTGAAAGTACTACGCACTCCTTGTCTTTTCAAAACGTATTCATAAACCTTACAAAGATATTTCGTGTTTACAACCTTTTATGACTTTGATTCTTTATTAAGTTTGTAGCCACTCTAACACCAGGGCAATGTTTAACACGTGCACAAGCTTGGCTCAGCATTGACGAAATCTGTTTACCTCCCTTTATTGGAGTCTAGAAATGATGGTTTGCAATTAGATCTTCATAAAAATTAGTAAATATTAAATATTTGTCGTAAACACAGAATATTTTTTTGAGAACTGTATCATGTTAGATTTTAGCAATATTTAGGCCTTTACAGTAAAAAATATCATTGAGTTTAGTAAAGTAAATATATGTATAAAAAATTCAATAGAGGTAGACTGTACCTTTCTTGATTAAAAATTTAAAGATATTAGTTAGAAAAGAGAAAGAAACTGTCTATGTTAATTTTTATGGACTGTAAACGGATTTTCGAATTTTTTAGCTATATTACATTTTTAATAGTTAGAAATTATTTTAAAATCAATGTTTATATAGTAATAACAAATAATGCGATTGCTTAAAAATATCTTTAAAACTTAAAGATCAGATCTAAGTACATGTAAATAGCGTACGTTCAAAAAGCGACAATTTTTAAAAGTTAGAAATTATTAGAATTTCTATAGATTTAATAAAATAACGTAGCTTTCAATTTTTAAAAATTATGCATTATCTTAAAAACATTTCAAATAAAAAATTCAAAATTTGATAATTTAAATTATGGCTCAAATAGCTGGTGACGTCTTGTTGTACATAATATTAATGTTTTTAATTATTATTGTATATTATATTTATCTGCAACACCGCTGATCTTCAGTATAAAGTTTGTCATAAATTCGTCAACTTCGATATTGTCTTTTAATCCCATAGCAAAATTAATGCAATATTTGTTTAATAAAAGTTGCATAAAAGCATTTTTAAAGAGCCTGTTATCAGATACAATTATATGTATAATCTTCTTCGGATAACCCAAGTTTTGGAGAAAACAAATCTTTAGCACTAAATTAACTTGAAACTGGATTTTTATAAATTTACCTCAGTACATACCTTCAAAAATTTGAGTACATAAAGGTGTAGGAAATCGTTTAGATAAAGAATAAGATTAATTAATTATTATAAATTTATTCAACTGTATCACTTAATTTTAAAAAATCAAATAATAATATATTTCAAATTATACAATTTTTCAATTATACAGTTTCTGTTTTTCTCTGCTTACGATCAATATATTTTAATGTGATTAAAAGCAAATGTTCTAAAACATCTAACACCTAAAATGATGCAACAAGAATATATAAAATTATTATAAAAAATAAAAAAACATATTGTTAAATTTTATGTCATAACTTGGAAAGTTTAGTTGCACGAAAATATATGTTTATATAAATTCATCTCTAAAATCCGCTTTTAAAAAAACTGAAATAATAATGATGTAAGCAGTAAACTAAGAATCAGTTAGGTCTTGATTCCTTTTAATTAAGGGTGCACTATTTAAGTCCCGCACACAAGCCACTACTGGGCTAGACACTGTTGTTCACAATTTAATTAAACTTGGAAATGCTAATGAAATAAATTATTAATACTATCTGAAGATTTTTTCATTAATAGCAAACACATAAAAATGTGTTAAAAGTTAAAATGGTTCACGTAATGCTGCATGAAATTTTCATTAAAAAACTGTGCGATTAAAAGCTAAAATCTGTATGTAAACGTTCATTTACAAAAATATGTGAAATGTGTATAATAGCTAACTATTCAGCTGTCATTCCTTGACTGGTGTGTTTTTTTGTAAATTCTTCGCTATACAACTCAACCCCTGAATTTTAATAAAATGTATCTCACTTTAATCTCAGCTTCTTGCAGTGAGATCTTGACAGTTTGAGTGACAAAACGTATAATAACAAGCCATCATGTCCGTTTCGCCGTTTTAACCGATCAGACACCATCAGACGTTTCCTGCAATGTGAAAGAAAAACCAAAAAGAAAAACAGATCAGGTTGCTATTATTAGAAGTGAATCATATGTAATTTATAATTCGGTTTAATAGGCGTGTCTTAAATTAATTAGAAAGACATGTTTTAAATGATTGTTATTTTGATGTGAATTAAAGTTGCTGCCTGTGTGGTCCTTTTATCTCATTTCGGTGTGGGTCTTAAGCCTTCTTACTGCACGTCTACTCTTTTGATTTTTGTACTGGCGTATCTAAAGAAGTTTATTTCTCGAAATCATCTAATCCGAGGATGCAGTGCTTCAAAAGTAAACTTCTCTCGTCGAAAATAGTTTAGGTTTTTCTTTTGGTTGGATAAGTTAACGATTTCTTTCTCAGTGATTATTACGTTTGATAATGGTGGAGAGGAAGATTATATTATTGCTGCTTTAATCAGAAAGTTTTAATGGACGTAAAACGCAATTTTTTGAGGCGTTTCCACTAGTTAGGTTTTTCTCTCAACTTTTCACTTACAAATCTGCACGTTTTACGAACAACTCATAAAACATTAAATGCGAATGAAGTAACCCCATTTCTTAAATTATATTTTTAGATTTTTTAAAAGTTTGCAGAATCGCTTGCAGAATTTAAAATACAAACTCGTCAGGGTCTCCTTAGAAACTCATTTTCTTAATTTTAGATTCAGCTCGAATGCTGGATAAGACGTCGCACGCTTTTATAACACAGCTCCTCTCGCAACTTATACAAAAAAATACAAAAAAATATTGATCTCCAACATTTTTCTTTCAAGAATTAAATTATCATTACACTTTGTCTAAAATGGTCAAGATGTTGTGGTTTTTTAATGGATTCCGTCAATTACTGTTAGACGAGGATCAGCGTAAACATTTTCGAGGAATATCTTGAAAATCTGACAGTTGAAGAGGAGATTTGCTCATCTCTCACTTATTTTGACCGGAGTTCCTCGAAGCGTATATCTGACGGGGGATTCTTTTAAGACCGGTGCTGCCTGCCAGTCAAAAGTCGACCACACAATAGCAACAATGTTACAACAGTTAATGCACTTGTGCCCTCCGAAACACACTACTATTATGCTAAATAACGCGAGACAAGATTTCGTTGATAACATCGGAAATTACAATCACAATGCGACGCATTTAATGAATAAAATATTCTGACTAATGGATTTCAGACACTTGTGGGCTCGGGTCAAACAAAAAATAAATTTAATTATAGCTTTGGTAGAGACAAATCACTTGTATAAAACTGAATTGAAAAACTCAAAATAAACGAAGCAGAATTGGAACCTAAAATTTGTTTCAATAACTCAACTTGCGGTTTGGAGCAATCACTTTTCCAATCAGCACAATAATAATAATTTGCAACACGCCTCCAAAGATAAGAGTCCTCCAATATAAAATAATAAAGTTGTTGTTTATTCTGTATAATATCGATAGCATCTCTTGCATTGGGTATAAGGCGTTGTAAAGCAAACTTATGAGATGTTTGATTTTCGATTATTTCAATTGGTAGTTGTATGATTAATAAATTAAAGTATAAGAGGCGTTACTTTTATTGATTTCGTGTTGGTGCGAATTGAATCTAATGACCTAACCACCACTGACCTATATAAGATTTGTCCAAACCTGGGTTTAGAGAATTCGATACACGCTAATAAGCAAACTGCGATGCATTCATCCATCATAATTTAGGAATTGGCGTGGAGCGCCGCCTTTTGGAAACACGCGACGCGACAAGAACGTTGTCCAATCGACCAATTTCGTCGTGTTTATTAATTTCCTACTGATTTAATTTCCACGACTTTGAATTATTAACATGACTGCGTGGATAAGGACACAGAAATTCACTCAGCCTAGCTGCTGGCTATTGATTCTGAAACGTATGCTCCGCATGAATGGGAACGGTCTCGGCTTCTTTGTTGTCCATATTTTACGCTCCTGCTGATCCTATGAAGGGATAAAGCAATAAACTACTAGATTTCATGCCGCAGATTTTTCTTTGTAACTTTTTATGAAATCAAATTGACCTAATTTTACTGACGCTAACGCTTATAACCTCCTTCACAGAACAAAGCCGGTCTACAACACACAAACAAACTCTACCACAAAATTAAAACTTATATCTTCATCATATTTTTTTTTTCTACGTCTCAAAAGCGTCTCAGTACAAAACATTTCGATTTTGCTGTTTTCTCTAATTAGTCGTTTTATTCATCAATAGATGAACAAAATTATTCACAAAACATATTCTGTCTGACAATATTAAAATGCAACACAACTACCTCAATTAACAAAGTCAACTTAATGCAAATTGTGCTATTATTAATAATTAACAAAAAGCAATACGTGCCCTAGTAGTAAAATTTAGAAATAGTAGACATATGTGCATTATTTAGGAAGATTGTTGGTAAAAAGCACAAGGTGTCTTAAAATTAAGACATTTCGAGATTAGAGCGTCTAAGAAGTATTCCTTAGAGTAAATAAAAAATGTATAAAACTGTTTTTTAAAGTACTCCTTACAAGATATTCTCATTTTAATTTTATTCAATTTGGCAATATGGCGCAAACTTTTAAAAATATATTTATTTAAAACTAGTTGTTGACGGCCTTTTTCGTTAAAAGTACTTTTTCAAACTATATTTTAGTTACTATGTGTTAGCAAAAGTCAAATAGATAAAAATGTCACACACAAATAAAATCATTAAAAGAAGGGAACTGCCAGATTTTAAATAAAGAAAATTATATTTTTTCTATATTTTAAAATTTTGTTCAGCAAATAATCTTAACAAATATGTATAACACAATCTTAATAAATTATCGATAATTACATTGATTCAATTTTTTTCGAATCTTCTTTACAATTAGACTAGATCAAGATTGGCATTAATAATTTTATGCTAAAGCTTTCGTGTTTTAAGTCAAATTATTGAGTCAAATTCGGAGTTTGAGTCACATTAGTAATGCCATTTTAAGCACTCTCAAAAATTTGATGGCAATTGATGACAAGTCGCTTATTTATCAAGTTCTTGTTACCTACTATCTATTCTTTGGACATAAGCATTTTCAATGTCACTTTTGAGAAAAAATCTTGTTTTTTTAAGTTATTTTTTATGTGTTTCAGCATAAATGTATAGAAAAATTGACAAATTAATTAACAGGAGTCGATGCAAACACTTTCAATTTATTTAAAAAGTGAAACAAATTAAAATATCTTTAAGTTTATTGAAAAATAATTATTACTTATTTATTCATTCGAAAAACTTTTTTAGTAAATAATAGTCTTTTAACAACAACTTGAGCCAAAAGTAAGTAGAATATTTTTCCTGTGGTATCACTTATAGTCATTACACTTGAAAACTCCATACTAGGGCTGGGCGATACCTATTTTTAGGTATCGGGTATCAATACCTGCAAAGTATCGATTCTTACCAAAGTATCGTAAGTATCGATGTATGGCAAGTACTGAACATATCGGAGGTATCAAGGTATCGTAAGTATCGGAGATATCGGAGATATCGGAGGTATCGAAGGTATTAGAAGTATAGGAAGTATCGCGGTATTGTGGTATCGGGGGTATCGAGGTATCAAAAGTATCGAGCTATCGAAAATATCGCGTGGCTCTAAATGAATATCTTATCAAATAGCTTGTGATTTTTTTTTGTTTTTATCAAAATAGCATTAATAATATCATAATATAACAATATCAAAATGTGTTTCCAAAATTCAAAGCACTTTGAATAAGATATTCATTTATAGCCACCCTTTATCAAGGTATCAGAGGTATCGAAGTATCGCGGGTATCGGAGCTATCGGGGGTATCGAGGTATCGGACGTATCAGAAGTATCAAGGGTGTCGAGATATCAAAGGTATTAAGGTATTGAAGGTATCGACGTATTGAAAGTATCGACGTATTGAAAGTCGAGGTATCGGAAGTATCGATATTTCAATATCTGATTACAGTCGGTATCGGTGTATGATACCTGAGCAGGTAACGATACCTTCTGTAAGTATCGATACTTTTTCCAGCCTTAGTTTATATTCTACCACCATATAGATATTCCACATATTTTTGACTACTTGTTGTACTATTATAATTCAAGAATTCCTGAACAAAAAGTGCAAGAGATTCTAAATACAGTACAATAGTATAATACAAATTTTGAGTTAGATTTTCAAAATTAAAGAAAAATGTTCAGTATTGAAATATCCCACTCAAATTCGAATATCCCGGGTTTTCTCGCTAATACATTTAAGGTTGGCAGGTTGGCAGAGTTGCTGGAGGGAAGTTGGAGAAGCGAGAGAGATGCGCGGCCATGACACCAGTCAGTCGGCCCTCGGCCACGAGAGTAGTTCCCAGTCACACTTCTGGTAGTTCCGACGCCATTTTCATGTTTAAAATTTACAAAGGCTATTTTGTTGGTATTTTAACGAAATAACCACGTGAAAATACTGCGAAACTATTAAGAAGACCATCGCTGATAAAGTTTTACTTGGATGGCTTTGAAAAACCATGATTTTTGTCGATAAATGGAAACCCACGTGTCGTGACTGTTGTGATAAACCAGTTCAGTGAAAATGGACTTCCATGTAATTTAAACTGTTCTACAGGTAATCTGAACTCTTTTGTTATTATTAAATGTTGTTTAAAAATATCATTTACTCATAATTTGCTTAAAATATAGTTTTTGTGCTTTTGGAGTCGATAGACTAACGTAGTACCGAGTGCATGTTATTTTGTGTCAGGTGCATTTCTTTAGGTTCTTTAGAGTTTTTCACCCGCTATTAGCAACCAGGTATTGTAAAATCAGTTTAGAACTTATTTTTGTACCATTTAAATGTGGATGACTCGCGAAAACACGGATTTTCAAAGGTAATTCATATTTTGTCTACCATGTGGTTCCCAGACATTGAGTCAGCAGAATATTTTCAGGGTCAAAACCATTTCAATGTGTTTTATTTGTATTTTAACGTTCTGTAATGTAAATTTTTATTTGATTCTAGTATTTCTGATTATTCAAAAGGGGTTTTTCTAAATTATTTTATGTGGGGGCGTCGGTTACTTAGATATTCGTGGAAATTTCCGCCATGTTTCTCGCCATTTAATAATTTAATTTAATGGTCGCGTTGTTATTAATTTTATATTTATTTATTTATTTATTTATTTTGTGTGTTACCGCGGCGACATAATTATTTCAAAGTAGTCGATCGTGGTGGAGGGAAGGTATTTCTGATGGATGTACAAGTAGTAACTATAAAACTCCATCAATTAACCTTTTTCCTTATTAAAGTCATTTTCGTTACCGCATGCGCCGCGGCATTAAGTTCACTGAATTATAAAAAGTATAGAGAGCCCATCCCAAGATTACTTAATTTAATAAGGTTGCCTACAAACTTTGGACCAATCACAGCGTTTGGCGCGTAAACGTCATTCTGTCCTCCCTTTTCAAAGTCCGTCTGTATTTTAATTAAAATAATATATAATTAAACAAAGAAAAAACAAAAAATGTATGTAGAGACCCCCACTACTCATTATTATTAGGATAAAAATAAAAAATTGTTTAAATTGATGCATTATCTCAAGAAATTAGGACAAATACAGTGGTGGATAGCAGAGATAAAAATGTCTGTATTTTCGAAACGGGGCATGGGATTTAAATTTTGGTGTAAAGGGTAATTGTTGTAACCAAATAGAAGACAACGGCTCAAGAAAATAAGAAATTTTTAAAATGGGGTGTCTAATATGTCATATGTGAAAAAGGTTATAGTAAAACCACAGTATAGAAATAAATCAGTATGGACAGCTGATAAAGACTTGTCAAAAGCTAGCATCCCTTCAGGTTTAATGTGCTTGCTACATATTCGTCCATGACCAACTGCAAATTTTTCCTTTCCATTGAACTTTTGCACCCAAGTTTTTTGCAGGATGAAATCCTTTGGAAATGAGAAAAACCTGACGCCAGTTTTTTTTGAGTTGCTTTTACATATTGCAACAATATAACTTTTTGCCCCAGATATCTGTAAACATTACCAATAAATTAATTTGTAATAAACAAATTTCATGGATTGTAACAAATTATGGTGTTACATTTTCACAAAGAATAGTTTTGTTTCTTGTTTTCTGTTTGCAGCAAACGTCTGCACACATTCTAAACAGTAAGAGCAAACCTTAAAACAAAACTCTGCCCTGTTAGTAACACACAATTACTGGAAATTGAACTGGGTTGAAGAAGTACAATTTGTACGCTCCATCTTTGTTCATTAGGCAAATACTCGTAAATTATGCATACATGCCTTTAACCCACTCAAATAACTGCCAATTTAAGTAAGAACAGTCTGTTTTAGCACAAATTTTATTCCCAATTGAATATTTTCACACAACAATTCACAAAATAAAAGCAAACAATTTACACTCCATGTAAACAAACAGGTCGGGAGGACATGATGACGCGTTAGAAGTTGCGCATGCGCATTGATTACAGTTTGTAGGCAACCTTATTAAATTAAGTAATCTTGAGCCCATCCAACTTAAGAAATAAAGTAATATTAATTATAATATAAATTGAATCAACCTAAAAGTTACCTCAGCCACTATTCTTTAACAATAATAGTAAAGAAATCAAAACGTCCACCTGACGATCTGTCTAGAACTTTTCTGCCAACAAGCCATCTATAAATATTGTAAGGTCAATGGAGAAAAATGTCATATGAAATGGCTCGTTCGCGCATGCGGTAGGGAATTAAGAATAAGGAAAAAGGTCAATTGGTAGCTTTCCACTATTGCGTTTCTTAGTGTATGCTTGGAGAGACGAGGATTTGGATGGGGACGTTAAGTAGCAACTATTGGAACTCTCCTCATGCTTAACCTGCCTGGGTCTAAGTATTCTCACTACAACCAGTCATTTGTTTATTTGTTTTTTTTTTGTGTAGCTTTCGGATTCGAATAGGTATCTAAAAACAATGAGTACTTGGTGGCCGATCCCCTCACATTTATTTCCTGTCATTGGGTTTTATTCGTTTTTTTGCTTATATTAAATTAAATAATAAAACAAAGATTCTCTCCACATTTAAATGTTTTTTTTTATGCAAACTAAAATCATTGTAGGCCATTTAAATTGTTATAAATTGATTTGTCAACATGAAGTTCGAAAAGATACAAGGGCATCGTTTACGGACACGGTTTGGGAAGGTTTTATCCGGTCCTTCTTGCAGTAAAAAATTTAATTGTTTGTAAAATGTACTTCACAGAATGTTACATCTATTTCATTATTTATTTATGTGTGTATTTGATGTGCCTATGTTATGATTGTTTTGTTTATTTGTTGTCTTTTTTATTGATGTGCATTTTGTTTGGTTGTCTTTCTTGTACATTGCTTTATTTTATTTGGTTTATTTTATGTTTTTGAGATGATTTACTGCAAGAAATGAACAAATAAATTTCTCCTTCCAAATTGTAGTTTTATTGTACTCTCCCAACTGAACCCTCATACAGTCACATCTCAAAGAACTTTACCGCCATTTTGTTAAACACAACGTAGGGGTCCTTTTCACCAGACGACGATCACGACTTTGGCCACTTTTATTTAAATTTGAATTTCGCGCACAAATTTGGGTTTATGGCGGTAAGTATGGCCTAGTTGGGTCATTACAGTATTAATCAAATCGTAAAACTGGTCAAATTTAATTTTTCAAATATATTTGAACTATTGAAACAAAAACTCTTGCAAATACAATTATTATGTATTCTTGCTTGTCAGATTCCTCACTTTACAAATAATGTCACAATTACATCGTGAATGTTGTGAGACAGTAAATATAAATTTCATTAAAAAGAAAAAGATAGTAGTAGATCATGTTAGAGAGTGTTTTTGGTAGTTCACAAATAAAGATAGAGTCTAAACTTGTATAACAAAGATCCTGCCGCTACGCATATGACAAGCTCTTGATGTACGTTTTTGTTTTCACAATTTTAAGTTATTAATTTTATTTTTGTAACATTATCCTTTTTTGTGCTTCAGAAAAAGCCAACAAATAAATTTGACAAATTCTTGACTAACTAAAAAAGGAATTAATTCTTTACCCGCTCAAAGTCTCCAATAGCCTGTATTTCTAGTACACATTAACGCATAAAACGAAGAAAAAATAAACAATCTTAATTGTTAAAATTTTTTTAATTCCAAATCCCAAATTGTCAAAACAGATTTTTATGGTGCTAAGTTGTATCTTTATGTTTACCTGCGTGATACCATCCGCCTTTTGCACTTTAAATCCCTAGACATTTGCTTCACTGTGCCAGACAAACAATAAATAGTTTAAATACTTAACTGCAATGCAATCACTGCAATCAACCTCCATCTTAAACGGCATTGTTGTTAGATTTACAATTTAAGTCAAAACTCACTACTAGGTTTGCTTTACTGTAGGTTGTATAAATAATTCTGTACAAATTGACATTTTATATTTTTGCGTTTAATTTCTGTCACTTTAGCTTCTCAAGCTGGTAAGGCGGCTAGGTAGTGTAATTTAAAGCTGGTGGCGGCATTAATCCTCGGAGTAGTTGTTTACGTTTTGTTAAAATAAATTTACAAAAATTAAATAATAGATTCTAATAAACGTCTGCTACTATTGATTAGATATTATTTTATTTTATTATAAATTAAATATAAATTTCCAAGATACTATATCATTAGTCCTGACACATATTAGTCATATTACAACATTAACTAGTCCCTACCCGTGAAACTCAATATTATCGGTCACGAAAAAACGTATAAAGTGGGTAGCACCCTCACCTATCATTTTATATATTTTCCTATAAGATAACGTGACTGGTGATGCGACCGACCTATAAAGCCCAACATTGTTTTAGTCGTGCGATCGGATTTATGACGTCTTTCATATTGCTGACTTCTTGAGAAGCGAGCTGTCGAATGTCCGCCATCAATTTCATCCGAAGCGGTTCGCTTTAGATCTTCGCTAAGTTAATCCTTCGATACAGTCACGTTCGCGTATATCCTGCACCTCATGGAAAGGGGTTGGAAGCCATACCGAAGGGGACTCGCGTGACTCCTAGCAATAACACTCACGAACGCCACGAGATTTATACCCGACCGGCCGCATAACTCTCCTATTATCACTGTTTGTCCGAGTGAATGCCACAAAAACTCACATGCATTTATAACAACGACTTGGAGACATATTTCAAATGGTATTTTCTTAATATAAGTTGTTGTGACAAGATTTCGGTGACACTGATGTGTAATTTAATTAAGATTACGAACTCAAATTTTGTTTCAGATAAAATCAACTAGGTAGACTAGGTTGATGACGTTATTAACGAAATTTTGATGAAATAAATAGTTGCTAATCAGAACAGTTGTATGGCGTCGAAATAGGCTTTGCCGGTTTTACAGGCTGTATAATAATATAGATAAATAGATATTGCCTATTTCTTTGAGTTATGCACTGCTAGGTCACTATTCAACAATTTTTTTGGTAGAACTACCCTAGTTCTTAATGTCAGTGTTTACATTGACTTCTGTTAATTTATTGGTTAATTTTCCTGTACATTTAGGGTCAAACAATTAGGAGTATACATACCAAGTTTCATTTAAATTGCTTATGCTGTTATTTTTCATAACAAATAATTAAAAATTTTTGAAATTTTAAGCTCTTTATAGTGCCGAAAAGATAGAATTTTTACTAAGTTAATAGTAATACTTTCTTCAAAAGAAATACAGTGATCAACAATTAAAATAGAGCGCCCTAAAATTTTAACAAAGTTGAAAGTCTTTAGTTAATTAAGATAATTTTTTTTTCTGGGTAGCTTATTTCTTATACTTCAAGATATTTAATAGAGTATTTCTTGTAGATTTGTTGTTTATATCTATTAACAACATAACAAAACAACTATAAACACTTTTATAACTATACAGAGAGTGTCAAGGACAAGCTCTACAAAAAACGAAAAGATTAAACTGCTCCTATTTTTTTTTGGAATATAATTTTAGGATTTTTTTAATGGGTTTTGAAAGAGTGCTGAACCAAGCTCTCAAAATGTTTTTGCAGATTTTGAACTAAGTTTATAAATGAAAACAAAAATCTAAAAAAACTGTTTTTTATGCTATAAGCAATAATATTGTAAATTGAAATAAAACATTTCCTTTTTTTGGCTTATTCCAAACATAATGGTTTAAACTTAAATTTTAGAAAACAGCGGTAGACATTTAAACAGCATGTTTTATTTCAATTGTTGACCACTGTATATTGAAATTTAACGCTAACCTCAATTTGCTGTCAAAAGTTGGCATAAGTCACAAAAATCAGTGCTTTTTTCGGTAATAAGAGAACTTAATAAAACGATACAAATACAAAAAATAAACCAAAAATCTTTTTAAAAAATAGGAATAATTGGAGGATATGACTGCCTCCACTGAGGCTGCTTTTGCTATTACAAGGATACGACTTGTATGAATAAAAATAAAATAAATAACAGAGCTTTGTAATAGGTAAAATTACTGAATCTTATAATTACTAGATAATTTAAATTATAATAGATAAGGTAAAGAGATATTTATAAAGCATTTATACTGAATAAAGAAGAGCATAACGGGAAATACTCATATTGTAGCAAAGATAATAATTTTGACAATACTATTTTTAAAGTACTTGTGTTTGTTTTTCTTTATATTAAATCAAAAATACCGTCTTTTATTTAGAAGAATTTTGCTAATCTTGTCTCTCAAATTTTTCTTGTGCTTTGAAATAAAAAATGCCCAAAAATTTTGAGTGGATATTTTAAAGAACGCCAATCGTTGTTTAAAATGTCTATTAACTTGGCAGTTATAAAGATATCTGTTTTCTTTGAAAATTACGGTGTACGGTGTACTACTTATTGGAAAACATTGAATTAATTGAAAATAATTTTAATAAAATCAGATAAATAGACAGAATACCGAGAAATCCAAGAATATATATGTACCGAGAACGGTTTATTACTTCTGATGAATTATCAGATAATCATTTTGAAAAGCGACATCGCTTAAGCAAAAAAACAACGCAATTCGTAGCTAACATTTTAACACCCCAACTTGAATCTGTATATCATAGGAGGATTGATTTAACCCCCAAAATTCAAGTTTCAGTTGCTCTTAGATTTCTTGCCAAACAATTTTTAATTGAGATAAAAATATATTTTAAAATTATATATTTAAAAACTGTAATATCTTCTTTGATCCATTGCTAAAGGTTCACTTGATTGTCCTTCACTACCTCCAGTTTGTTTTCATTTTTTTTTTGTACTTCCCTACCACAGATTTTGCTTGTTGCTTCATTCTGTAGTACGCGTTTCTAATTGTTTTACTATCTCAATAATAACTGCTCGTCGCTCTTAAGTTTTCTGCTATTTCTGCCCACAGTTCCTGTTTTTTTTATTTACACGAGGTTCTGACTTTTTTGATTCCAAAATATGCTTGTGCTTATACAACACTCACTTTTTCGTTCTCAGTGAACTACACAGAACTACACATTAATCAATTAATAACACTTACATTGTTTATTAATTTTCATTGTTCTGCACGTTCAAATCACTTATAAAATGTTTAAAATTTAAAGTTGGCGAGAACATGTATGGATTACTGTAATTACTAATTACAAAAAAGCCTGATTTAAAACAAACAATTTGCCTAGAGACGTAGATTAACAAATTGATGGGCAAACAAGAATTAGAATAGGCCATTCATTATAATATTTTTTAAAATATTATTTTAGGCTAATCAATTATTTTACTAATAAACATCTAATTAATATTTTAGTTTAGGAAAAAGAATTCGGCCCATTCTGTTTATAGACAAATTTTACACCCAAAGTGCAGCTTT
The DNA here is from genome assembly GCA_029207805.1 of Tribolium confusum. Taxonomy (NCBI): domain Eukaryota; kingdom Metazoa; phylum Arthropoda; class Insecta; order Coleoptera; family Tenebrionidae; genus Tribolium; species Tribolium confusum. The sequence continues at coordinate 36,886,535 of JALGAY010000001.1, read as the reverse complement.
CTTGTTCAGTTCTGTATGTTTTTGTATTTTGACTTACTTGAATAAACCAAAATAAAGTAGAGAATTTTGAATTTGTCAATCACATTTACAGGAATGTTTGAAAAAATTACAAATTAGGTTAAAATTAAATATTAAACATAAACAATATCACATACTTATTATTTTTAGTTATTAGTACGTAAAACTGCTACTTCTAGAAAACTATGTAAATCTTTTCTTAAGAAAAGAGTGGCAAACTTTTATTTGTTGCGTGTACACAAGAATAATTTTTTTTCAGTAAAAAACATTATTTATACTTATTTATATAAAATTATTTGTCTTATATCAAAAGTATGTACTTTTAATTTAAAACAAGTAGTCATTCTACAATTTTGCTACCAAGATTTTAAAAGGTCATTTGAACAGAAAACTTACCAATTCTAAACACTTTTGTTTTTGTAAACTATTCCAAAAAACATATGTTTGTTTATTTTTTAAATTTTCTGGAAGATGCATGAAGAAATTAAGCTCTTAAAATTTTATCCGTTTAGGAAATTTATTTGAAACACTTTCTATCATTGAGAGTTTTTCAAAAAACGGAAGGGTTGCGAGATATAAAACTTTTTTTTATCAAAAATCGAAAATTTGTGCATAATATTATACGGAGTGGCTCACTGAAATAGTCTCCCCTAGATTTTCGTCCCTATTATTTAATTCAGATGAAATCGCTCGAGCATAGCAGTTTGATTTTGATTGCGAGGGGACACTTAATGATAATAATTAAAGCACAATAAAAAAGACACGCCTGTTGCCAGGGTGGCAACCCTTTATTAAATTATTATAAAAAACATAGCTCGAATGATATAGTCCGTCTTATCCCCATTTTTAATAACATTATTAGAGTATGCCTCAATCTACGACGTATACCTTCGTGTGAAATTGACATTTGACAGAACACAAACAAACATTGAAATAACAAAAATATTGTAATTTTGGAAACTACATTGCAGAAATCTTTGTTGCTGCAACAGAACTGAATACAAGAAATTATACTCTTATACCCAAAATTTTAATTTCTTAGGTACTGAATTACTCTAAGGCCATTGATTACGCGACCATCTAGTTTGCATTCGAGTTTCTAATACTACCCAAGAAGCTTTGTCTTTGTCGTCGCGTTAAGTTAAAAAAAGATGAAAAGTGTGACATTATTAATACAATCCTTTTTGTGTTTCTTGCATTTTAGGCCATAATGTAGAAAAGCAATCAATAAAAACGTGAATCTTTACTTGCGTTGAAGGTTTTATTACAAATAGGGATAAGACTGTGAAACGTACGCTTTACATTATTTTAAGGAGCAATCAATTCTCTTTCTAATACCACTTAATTTTCCAATATTTAATTTACTGTATGATTTTCTAGAAAAATTAAAAAATACGATCAAAAATATTAAATAACACACAAAACGATGCATCTCAAAGAACGTGGTATATTTTAACATAAGCCACTGCGATAACAAGTTATAAAAATAGTGTATACTAATGTTATCAAGTCAGAAAGCGTTGAAATTAACTTGGGTGGAGCTTTATCGGTGGGTAATCATATATATTTTAATTTAGGGTTTTGAGTATATACCCATACAAATTGCTAAATATTTGTTTATTTTTTACTTCAAAAAAAAAATATTTTCCTTATAATGTCTGTACTAGAATAAATAATAATTGACAAAGACAGCTAAAAGTCTGGTTGTCTAATTTGGATATATGGTTAACTAAGATTTTTAAGATAAAACTTGATAGAAAAGTTTTAGTGTATTTGCCTGTTGATTTGACTTTATTAAATTTGAAGTGAATTATACAAATCCTGCTGATACGAACTGCAGAGCTTTATTATTTAAATTGCAGCCATTTAAGTTGTCGCAAAGAGCTCATACATCAAAAGTGTAAAAAATTAAAAACGAAATAAGATACCATTTTCTGCTTTAGATTCCATATTTCTACCATTAATCTTCATAATATTTACCTGCCCCCTCTTAGCTGCATAACGCCTGTGGTTGTGTCAGCAAACACATGGCCAGGGTGTTAATGACACCATATTTCAAATTATTAATTATTACGTTATGCGAGGGTTGCAGTCACTTTATTTGGTTATCTGAGAACCACAACGTGAGGGTGGAAAACGCAACAAAAAGCATCCCTGCTTTTCTTAGGCGTAAATAACATAAACAAAAAGATTTTTGTTAAGTTTTGCGCGGTTTCTAGACAGAATGATAATCATAAATAAGAAAAAATGAGACGAAAAAATCGAGGTAATGAAAATAAATTAAGGAATTTCAACAACAGCGACACCACATTTACCGTGTACGAAATTAATGGTGACTTATCAAATAATACAAGATGCCATCAGTTTTAAGAATAAAAGCCCCAACGTGTTGGCCATTTTTTATTTTTTAAATAACATTATTTCGTTTAACATCCCACAAACGTAATTTAAAATTAAAATTATAAATTATTTTTAATTTTACTTTTACGGAATGATTGATAAGTTGACAACTGCAAACATGTTTCTATTGTAAGAAGCTGATTCATGTAATTTAATTTAAGCGTGTAATAAAATTATGATTATAACGATCCATAAAATCTAAAAGATATTTTTAGGGATATAATCAGGAAGTCGTTATTTTCTAAGTAGCATGTATTCGCAATCAATAAAGCCACTCAAACTTTCAACAAGTTTTGAAGAAATGTGCCAATTTATTATTGAAACCATTAACCTAAATCATGCAAACGTCTTTCTACGAGTATTTATAGAAGCTTCAGTAAGCTTCGATGGAATATTATCCTGTCATTATCTCTTGATTATACCAATTCTTTTATCAGGATTTATTAATCAATAATGAATTGTTAACAATGTTCTGTATAGAGCGTCGAGAACAGTTTATAGTTATTTACATTTGCGTGTGATAACTTATTAAATTTCACAACGCGAAATTAATTTGAAACACGACACGCCAGCAGAGTGTCTTAATAATTGAGCATTATAAAATAGTTAAAGATTTGTGTTGAAGTTTTCGGCCTAAAATCACTCTAGTGCAAAAATTTGTATCTGACAATATGCTTTAGCAACACAAAAAAGTGTCTTCCAATTGCGTTTTAAAATATTATAAAATAAATTAAATGTTTCTCATTTAACTGTTAACAGTTTGGTAAAATAAGGTTTTAATAAATATTCTTTTTTTAAGAAAAGAAGCTTTAAAACAGCTTTCAGCCACCATTAACGATTTACAACTGCCATAGCTTTTGATGATCTACCAATTATTTGCTAGATGAGTTTATATATAGCACTGCTTGATACAAAATAATAATAAGTGTTCGCAAAGTTCCATAAAGTTCGCGATTTGGTAATTTAAGAAATGATGCAATGTTTGTGGAGATTTCGATATTGTGTTTGTGCCAATTAGACTACTCAACCAATATCCGTTACAGCATGTTCAAAGAATCTGCTCGTCAGTTGCACAAAATTTTGAACAAATTTGAAAACAATTCAAAAAATATTTGACACTTTTACGACATTTATTACCAACTTCTCATATTAACGCAAAACTCTCTAAAGATTAGAAAATTAACTTTTGTACTTAAAAAGCACGTAAAACGTTCAAAATAGAAAAAATAACATAATGAACTCGTTTCTAACGTCATTGTGAACACTCAATCTTGTATTCGTGCCACCAAGTTGACTTTCCAAAACGCGGTTTTTAATGTATTCACTATTTTAAAACGTTTCAGTTAGGTACATATAATGATATATTTATTTATATATTTATTTGCTTATTATTTTTATCTTAATTAACATAAAAAATTTAATGTAGCCTAACAATTTTAATAAAATCGGTGACTACATTTTAAGCATTAGTTTTTAACGCGTTAATCTGTTTGGCAGTGATCACTCATCCTTCTTTTGGTCAATAACTTAAAAAAATTGTAACTTTAAGCTTTAATTTTAAAAAAATCAGCAACTGACATAGAATTTTGCTCTTGATAGGTATTTTCGCCGGCAAACCTCAGCAGTTTTACTATAGAAATTAATTCCAAGTTCCTGGAGTACTTTACCACAGCCTGAAGGATAATAGCAGCGTTGTACTTATTGTTACTGGTAAAATCTGAAGACAATTTCGCACCACGTTTGTAGATATTTTTTGCTCACCGTTACTATTTTCCAGGATGATGACAACATGAAAAGCTTACGCAATGTTCGGCACACCAAACGAACGTTTTAATACAAATTTTTTCATCCAAAAAAAAAGAAAGTGTAAAGAAGCATTTTCTCAGGTAAAGCAGCCATATGGTCGAAGTTCTGCAAACTATTCCTCTTTACAATAACTTTGTTCGGGTAATGTTTCCAGTTGCAATTTCTTTTGCGGAAGTTATAAGAAAGTTTTTTCTAAATTTAACACTCTAAACATGAAATTCAAATTTGATATTAATGACGTTTAAAGACTGACTCTTGCTTCTTTAATCAATATTTTTTTACCTTTTTGAGTTATTAGCGCCTGGTACAGTTCAATATTACATTTTCATGTTTTAAATGTACAATTATTACAAATATTGTTATATGTTATAAAAGTTAAATATTTTTGTAAGTAGATTGCTCCCTTCTAAATTTATTAAAATGCTGATGTAAAGTTTGATCCAGAAACAAAGACTTTTAAATAAAACAAATGTTTTAGACCGACTAGTTTCGTTCCTCATTAGAACATCATCAAGATGGTGAAACGTTGACTAAAATATTTTTCAAACAAGCAAAACACCACCATGAAGACTGTGAAAATCAAGAAACAGATAATAACTATAGATACTATTCCAGCCTTTAACAAATTCTCGTGTAAAATTTCACTCTACCAATTAGTCTTGCAACTATTGTTTTCAATAGTTTTACTTGGTTTTCACAAAGGCAATTAAATTATTGAACCTTTAGATATAAGGAAACTGCAGTCGTTTGAAGGTTGCTTTAACAGCCCAGCTGGTAGCTTTAGTGACAAAAGCACACACTTCTTTATACAATAACTTTTCTTAAAACCTCAATAACTAGTTTAAATCAAAACCATAAAATTTAAGTATTTTTAGACAAATTATAATGGAGAAAGGCCAGGATAATAAGACAACATTATTGTTGTGTTTATTAATAAACTTTTGAGAGAAAGTAAATTGAAAAAAGAAAAATAAACAGTAATCATAATACCGTTGTCCCAACAAATATTAGATAAAATGTTAACAGTAATTAGTAGGTACGATTGTATAAGATTGTCACGATTGAAACAAACCTTGGTGTGAAAATCAGGAAGAGAACAATTGGTAGGTACTATTCCTACAAACTCTCTATCAAGGCTTGTGCTACCAGTCGAAATAGATTTGCACTTTCTAAAAAACGTGCAACTACGTTGCATGCAACTACTCAACTATTTAATTTTTTCATACTTTGAAGCAACTGTAATCTAAGTAAATTCACTCAAGTTACGGTTAACCGTCGATTGTAAAACAAAACTTATTCCCAATATTAAAATTATATATGTTCAAATATAACTGTTTTAATGTTATGCTTGTCAAATGATTGTTTATTTATATGTATGTACGCACTTTCAATAGTCAAACAAAAAACACTTTATATAAAAGCAAAAACAAATGCTACGTTAGTTATTCTGATACGAAATGAGTAAAATTTTTGCTGGAGTCTATGTTTGTCGATTTTGTAAATAATCGCCCGCCGCGTGCGTCGGCACGCAAAGCTCGTTAATTACGTTAAAAGTATCGGTCCAGAGGTGGGTCGTTGCGGGACGCCGGCAAATGAATTTATTTAAAATCCATTCATCTTGATACGTGACCCTGACTTGTATAATTTGTCGTTTGGGAACATCGTTTGCGTTGCAAAGAACATGGTTGGAGCGAAACTGTCGAAGTGGGTTTATTTCTTCGGTATATCTTGCATGCAGCACACCGGTCGCATGTCCGCCAAACATAACTCGAGCTACTGTTGATTTACCGACGTTAACCAGTCGAGACTGCGTTATATTTAAAACAATCTTTCCTTTTTACAAAGACCTATTACGGAAAGTTTTTGCACTGTTGACGAGATCGGTATCGGGCGACCGCAAAACGGCATCAAATTGAGGTGCTTTTTGATCGAAGATAGGCCAATAACGAGTGTCTGAGACTTAAACGTATGTGCGTGACGCGTCGTTAACATTAACGATTGTTGGGTTAATAGGGGCGTGATTTATTTTTGAGAAAAGACTATTTATAGGAATTCGCGAAATTTATTACTGGCTATTATCTTATTCAAAGTTCTTCGTTCATAAGGAATTAATGTTGGTTTATTGGTCCCTCGCCGCTTGAAACGATTCGGGTTGTAGTAGTCGAGCTTGAAGAGGGTAAACGTCAGACTGAAACATGAGCGTTAATTTAAATACGCGCCAAAATTAGTTTCTTAAAACTGGTATCACATCCTGACACTCCCGCCCGATGACATTTTGCATAAACTCACGACTAATTAAATGGGGACTTCACGAGAAACATTATTTTTTGGCACGAACGCCAATGACTATTAAACGCTTATTGCACCCCATATGAAGCTCCTATCTACACAGTAAAATTTGATCCAGTTAACATCAACGACAGTTTTACTTACCTACTTCTCCAGTTCTCTACTCGATTTAACAAAATCTTATAAAATTGCAGTTGTTCTAGTTAAAATTTTAACCAGCGTCTGACTTTTTATTATTTTCTCACTAAGTATAGGAAAACCAACCTATTAGTAAATTTTGACTGCTAGAATAATTTCAAGATAAGATAAAATCGGTATTATCTTCGTTTCTTCGGAGCTATGATTGGTTGTTACTATGGAAATGTATTGCAATTTGCAATACTATCGGTAGTACCTCAACTTGGAATTAGCACATAAAATTGTAAATCTATCAACAATGCAGTTCCAGACAGAAGTCGATGGCATTGCAGCAAAGTATTTAAGCTGTTTATGATACTAAATTTTGTCTTTGTCTTTATATGAGAAATAGAAATACTGACTTTAATTTTAGTTTTAATCTTACATTAGCAAAACCAAAAAAGGGCTAATACCAACAGATGTTTATTTTTGGTTTTGTCCATACAAAATTTGAAATGTCATAACTACTTACGTTGTACTTCTTATAGAAAATCTTTACCTGTCCCATACCCATATCCTTGGACATCACTGCTTTACTGTCCTAAACAACCAATAAATCGCTTCAATACTTTACTCCTGTGCAATCAACTTCTGTCCACAACAACAAGATTGTTAGATTTACAATTTATGTCAAAATTTACTAATAAAATTGTTTCTTTATACAAGAATGTTGCCCCGTTACTCGATTTTTTTGAAAATAAAAAAGGACATTATTAAACATTTTGCCTAAAATAGACACTGACTTTCACTCTTATTTAAAAACAACATAAGCGCGTAAAATACTCAAAATATAATTATAAATAAACCAAAGAATAATCATTGTTCAATTTATAGAAAGACAAACCACCAAAAGGAAAGATATTGATTTATGACAGTTCCTTCCGTCAGTATTTTACAATATTTACGTGCAAAACATCTGCCGGAGAAAACAGTTATAAATCAAGATTCATCCTTACATTGGTTTGCCTCTCTATAAATTGAACAATGGCTATTCTTTGGTTCATAGAAGACTCTCAAAAAGTCAGCCCACTTTTAAATATTTTGAGTATATAATATATTAGACCTCGTATTAAATACCTCTAAGTTTTGTTGAATCATATAGCACATCATATAAAATCAAGTACTAGTTTTAGTCCCCAGTACAATGTCCTTAAAATTCCGACAAAGTGAGTCCGACAAACTTATCCAATTGGAAACTTTCGGCGTTGCTGCGTTTCCGAATGCCGTCATACCAACATCTTTAGGGTGGTGGACACTCCATACGCAGCATGATTTTTGTCAGACAAGTTGACCACTGTTTTTAAATTTTAAAACTATAACCGTATATGCAACTATTTCTGCTAGTAAAAGTTAAATTAAATTAGATTGAGGTATGTTTGCTATTTTATTAGTTAGTTAAAATAAGCAATAAATAAATTAACATAAACAAGTAGTCTAGATTATTTAAAATTATTGGGCTTTAAACTGAAAATTAGAGTTTTATTCAAAATGTATAAGAGGTTAACTCAATAACATATTTTATTAAAACTGATTTATCGGTTAAAATGAAAGAAAAATTATTTAACGGAGCATAACTAAAAAAGCTGAAGCAACTTTAGACATGGTCTTTATTAGTCTAAGACAGTGTTCCCTTTGGAACCAAGAAAATAATCAAAAGTTGAAGATTTTAGTCAATTTTACAATTCTCTAATCATTTTTGTCTTTAACTTATTTCTTATTTTACTTTATTTCCATTTTTCTAGACGCTTTACTTTAAATATTTTTTTTTACTTCTAGAACATTTCTACTAAAAACATCCTGCAAAATATCGAATTTTTTTTAAATTTTCTTCTATTTTTGCACCAAAGATTTTCTTCTTCTTTTTCTTTGTTTTTTAAGTTTTCTGATGCATTTTTTGTCTTTTATAAGTAAATAAATAAATAATTTAAAATAAAAACTAATACAGTGGTCAACAATTGAAATGCAACACACTAAAATTTTAGCAAAGTTTAAAGTTTTGTAACTCCTGAAAAAATTTATTAATTGAGATGATCTTTTTTTCTTGAGTAGCTTATTTCTTATACTTTAAAATGTTTAACAGAACGTTTTTTGTAGATTTTTTTGTTTAAGTTATACCCGGTGTTAAAGACAGGCTCGGTAAAAAACAAATGCTACCAAATTAACAAAAAAAAAATTGAATTTTTTAGTGGGTTTAGGAAAAGCGCTAGTCTAAATCCTCGAAACGATTTTGCAGATTTTAAGCTAAGTTTATAAATTAAAACAAACATTAAAAAAACTGTTTTTGTGCTATAAGCAATAATTGTGTTAATTAATGTAAAAATTTTCCCTTTTTTGCCTTATTCTAAAAATAACTAGTCAAACTTGAATTTTAGAAAACAACGGTAGACATACTGTAACTATTTCTTGTAGAAAAAGACTACCAAAAATGTTCAAATCTTTACAAAAGGAACAAAGTTTTTTAACTTGTTTAAAATTATTCTTTTGTTTATTTGAAATCTACTTTTATTTTTTTGTTGTGAATATGGTGTTGTTGTTCTTTTTTATTTACATTTTTTTTGTTTATATTTTTTTAATGCTCAATTTTCTGAAAGTCTCTTATGTTCTTTAAAAATATTTTTTTTGTTTTTTTATAAATGTAGTTTTTTTTATCCGATTTTTTAGTTGTTTTTTAAGTTATTGTAAATTAGTCTGTATTTCTAGTTTTCGTTTTTCAAATTTTTTTATTTAAACAGTAGAAAAGGATGCTTTATTTATTACATTGGTTTTATAAAGTATGATTAAATTTATACGTTTTGTTTCTATTTAATTGTCATAGAAAAAAAACTTTTTTATATAAATGTTGTTTTTCAAGTTTTTTTGAATATTTTCCTTGTTTTTTAGTTACTATACTCTTATTCTTCTAAAAATAGTTTTTTCTTTGTAAACATTTTTTTTTAATTCTTCTTTTTTGTCAGTGTCGTTTTTTGAGTTTATCTAAAATCTTTTTTGATAAATTCAACAATCCTATTTCGTTATAAAAGTTATTGAAATTATGGAAAAATAGATAATTTGCCATTAATTTGCCAAAATGTCAGCAACTAACAAGTTTCGAATCTTCCTGTCCATTTTTAGATAATTATTTTAATAATATTTCACTCTAGTTCTTTTTATTTAAGAAAAAGTGTATAACAAAATAACAAATAACTTGCCACGAAAAATTCTCATTTGGGTAGTAAAAAGATTCTCAAAGAGTATTAGTCCAGAGCCACCAAAGTTAAAGATTCTTCTCTGTAAGAAAGTCTAGTTCTTTAAATTTGAGTAGGTTATTAACTAAAATTTCTAGAAAAAAATTATAAAATAAATATAAAATTTAACTATTTTGGTGAATGACGTCCATTCTTTTTACATTCGAAATTTGTTACGGGGAAGTAGACAAGACAGAAAAAAAACTATATTATAAGGCCAACGTTTCGAATCCTTTATTGATTCTTTTTCAAAAAGCCTTGAAAAAGAATTAATAAAGGATTCGAAACGTTGGCCTTATAATATAGTTTTTTTTCTGCCTTGTCCACTTCCCCCGTAACAAATTTCGAATAAAATTTAACATTAATTATTTCATTTTCTATCATCTTTGTCTCTTTTTGTTAGCGTAAATAATTGAATAAGCAAGCCCTGCCATGACGGCGCCTTCATGCAACTATATTTAACTATGTATGAACGAAATAACAATTCAAAATTAAAATTTATATAATGTTAAATGGCGAAATTACCTGAAGTACTTTAAACGGAGTTGAAATGTCTGTTTAAAGACAAGTTTAAAAAAAATTTTTTCAAAAGTCTGTGTCTTCTTAGATCATTTATGTATAATAGTAGCAACAACTATCTTTTTTCAATATCTGTAAAACGCGTTCAGTAGTAGGATTACTAACGCAAAATTTTTTTCTATATTGTTGGTAATTGCGAGAGATTTGAACTTGAAACGCGTTACTTTAGAGTGTGATATACAAAGCGAGGAATTTTAGGTACCGAGAACGAACGTGCCTGACCATGCCAAAGCATTGGTGCGCGGCGAACTAATGTGTTCGATCGAGTTACAAATATTAGTAAAAAAGCCAGCGAATATATTTTTATTTTATATTCTATTAATGTTGTATAAAATTCCCAACACCCTACCCCCAATTTTCATGTAGCAGTGCTTTAATTCGATGCGTGTTTTATATTTACGTCCGATCATCTCCCTACCCGCGCCATGTCACACTGGCAACGGTACCTTTTATTCATTGCCTTAGTGATATATTTAGCTTAAAATTTTAGTAATACAATTTTTTCCAAGACCAGTAGCTACTAAACATAACATCAGATAATATTAAAAACTTGCGATTATTAATATGTATTTATGACGAAACGGATGAACTCAAAAAAGATTTTTATAGTCAATTTGCATTGCAAAACTAGATTGATCACTAAATAAAACTAGAGGCCATTTTTAATAAGTCGGTCTGTTTATTCATTATTCACATAATTTAGAATAAATTTGCACTTGGTACCGCCCTCCAATATATCATTTTAAGAGTAACATTAATTATAATTCAGCGCTTTTGCTCATATTAAGAAATAATTGCCTTCATGTAAACATGTTCTTTTTAATTTCGGAGTGAGCAAATGGCCGCTTTTAATTGAGACTGGACAAGGAACGGCCGCAGCTGTTAAAGTCGATGCCTTTCTCATATCCTTTTACTTACATGACTGTCAATTACTGCGTTAAGGAAGGTTTGGATCGGCGAACATAATTATCGACCAGGGAAATATATGACATAAAACCTACATAAATAATACTCTTCGCCAGGATATTAGGTGTCTTTACCTTTACCATAATGAGAAAAAAATTCTAAACCTATACTCCACTGACATCGAAAAACTGTTATTTTCTAAAACTATTACTCTTCATTAGCGCAACAAATTTTACACTATACTTGTCGAGATCACGTTACCAATTAATAAAGATACTAGGTAATAATGCTTGTTTATTTTCACCTTTACGTAATTAGACTTTAAGATCAAACTTTGATCCTATTTAAGAACCCCTGGAAAAACTGTAATAAATATTAGAGAGTCGAGAGTTGCGTCTTTGGGGAAAAAGACAAAGTAAAATGTAATATTGAATACGTTATAAACACTTATCTTGTTGACACTGCAGCCAAAACACGTGCCGAATTCTAATTAAAATTTCGTGCTTCCCATTTGAATTAAATTAATTTTCTTTAATTATAACGGATAATTACGATAGAAAATACACAAGACAAGAAGGTTAATTGCTAATTTGTTAGTTGAGATAAGCGCAAATAGATCAAGGTGCAGTTATAACTTGAGTAATGCGATATTTTTCTCACTTGGTGGTCCAGGTAACACTTCAAAATTAATCAATTAATTGTCAATTTAGGTTTAGTATTTCAGCTGAAACCGCAGTTTTTTTGCAGTTGCAAGGTTTGTGAAACGAATCATAATCAAAGTGAGTATTGGGTGGTTACCAGACTGCCACCGTTTGATTTAACGATCCCATAAACTACACACAGAAATATCGTTATAGCCACTACATTTTATGTACCCGTAAAACAAGGATACTGCTAGTTTATCATTCAAAAATTACATAAAATGTTATATGCAACCAAAAATACATACACACCCTAGAATTATTATTTTTAATAGTCACACGATAATTTCAACTATTTTTTTTAACTACGTTGTAAATTTTAAAGTTTGCATGCTAACCCACAGTTATCTTCAACTTTTTATAGTTATTTTTACGACGGGTGTAATAACAATAACACAGTTTTATTTTATTTGAACCTATGATTGTCAAATTCATTGCTCTTTTAATGCACGATAAGAAATTGCCACTGAAAACTTAAATGTAGCGTATGCACAATGCTAATTCAAGATTCATTTTTCCTGGGTTTAAAAATAACAAAATGTGAATATGCATACATTATAATGCACTTCATGAAGTCGTTTGCAAGTTTGCTTCAGTTAAAGCAGTTTTAAAGACTGGAATTTTACCAAAAATAGGTCAAATAAAGTCTGAATGTTCGCGTATAGTTCTAGACAGCTTGATATATTCTTAATTAAATTTCAACAGTTTTAAGGGTAAAGTGAGAACTATTTAAATTTCTTCGTATTAGAGAATTTCAAGCAATTTTTACCCTATCTGTAGTCTTGGAGACTCTATTAAATTTTCAAATTAATTACGGTTGCTTTAAGAAGTTACTCCTGAAAGTTAAAGAAAAAGTAGCAAAAGCGTTTATACAGAAGTTTCTATATTGAACAATTTAGCTTCGCCTCAGACTAAGATTGCACATTGAGCGGTGCATGTTTCCATAGAAGAAGCTTTGCTTTGCATTTTATACTTCATAAAAATTTAATCGTTTATATGTTATGTACTTTTTCTTATTATTTTTTTAATATTGTTATGTTAATAATATTAGAGAGTTGTTTTTAACTTTATTTTTAGACAAATAACAGAACATAAGCATTTAAAGTAAGCTTCGGGTATTTTCAGTGACTACAGTTAAAGTTTTCATAATAACATAAATATTAGATTTCCAATTCAAACTTAAAAAAATTTTTCTACTAAGTAGCATCTTTAGATTATCGACTATCGGCAAAATTTTCATTACAATAAACTTAGTATGAGACGTCGACATAAATTTTTTAGATTTATATCCCACAAGAAACACAAATTGCTCCATACTATAAATGACTGAAAAGTGAAAGACCTCGGGGAAATGTGTAATAGTACGACTAGAACATGGAATATCTTAATCTACTGCCTGTACTGTAAAGATAAAACACTCCCCATCACCACCATAATTACCTTTTTCGAGACACTCGTTTATTGTATATAGCCTATTATGTGTATACTGCTACAAACCTATATCTTGGCATAACTGACTTTATAAGCAAGTCTTCTGTTTATTACTAGTGCAATAAAGATTGTATTGCTACCAAACGCAAGTAATTTATGGTTACTAGATATTTTGATGCCATCTGAGAAAACCGTCCGGAACTTGCAAATTTGTCACCACTTTTAGGTAGATTTGATCTGCCTCAGGCGTTTTTCTCAAATGCCATCGAAAGATCTAACGACTATAAATTACTTGCGTTCGGTAACAATACAATTTTTATTGCACTAGTAATAACAGAAATCTTGCCTTTAAATTCAGCTAACAATAAGCCAAAATTGGTTTGAAACAGTATAAGACACTTTGCACCTAGAAACTTTATTAATTCGTAGTACTTGAGAGACTCATATGAATTACACACAAAGCCCTTAATAAATTAAGCGGCTGAAAACATGTCAGGTATCTAGAATAAGGTTCTTCAGATTTGACTCCGTGCTTCTGGAGCTCCATCTCAGAAGTCTAGCACTAAAATTGAGACTGAAACTTTTTCTTTAAACTCAAGACATGTCCCCAGAACTTTTCTTCAGAAGTTTAATAAAGCAAGTACTGCAGTTTCTGTAATTTCGTAGTTTTCTGTGACACTGAACTATAACAATAATTTTTGTCTCAGCTAGAGTAACCAAGAGGCAGAGACACTGTGACTACGTCTTGTCAGAAGCAACACCAAAATTTCCGCATTTTTGAAAATGGCATTCCACAGAACCTCCTCACAAATACAAAAATAAACGCAAAGATTGATATAGATAAGCTCATTCCAAGTTCCAAAAGTTTTTTTTATTCATTCATAAAGGCAAATGAGATAATAACAGCGTTATATAAAATCATTATTATCAGTAATGTTTGCAATCATTTATGTTACAATATTTTGGTGTTGATCGCGGCAATTCTTTGCCGTTGGTACCTACTCGAGCAATGAAGAGAAAAAATTATCTTTAAAAAAATATATGTAACTATAATTACTTCTTTTTGTCTAGTTGTAATATAGACACATATTTTTCTCTTACTTGAAAACTTTTAAAAATATTTAGTTTCTTAAAATCCATTTTTTTACTGCAATTTAAAGAAGACGCGGCAAAAAATGTTCAAAGTCTATTCATTGGCCTATCATCGCACGCCTAGCTAGTTCATATTATTAGTAAATTAATTGTATGTAATATACGTAATATATGCAGGGTGCAGCGCCTCACCATGCTAATTAACTCTAATTAAATTGTGTGCCGCTCTTCTTCTAGAAGATAAATTTTTCCAATCACTAACCATCAGTTTTCCGTTTTTTCAAATCGTCCTGTACAAAATCACCAGCACCTGGACGATCAAAAAAACCTCGAAAAATTTTCAGTCATTTTTTCTTTTAGCCTCCCTAGTTAAAAACTTCTAATTTAGATCCGCCAATATTTACATTACTGTCGACAACAGCCAAAATTAAATTGGCACTTGAGTGCCATTTTCTAACTTACTTGTTTTTTCGTACTAAATTTTTCAACTTTAAACGGCTTCCAAATAGAAATTGTACCAACTTTCTTTGTCGACTTCAAAAAAAAAAAAATTAAGAAAGTAAGTTTTGAATGCTTCACACATACAACTTTTTCATCTGCCTTCTGTTGGAATACTAGGACTCCATTTACGCACCACCAAATTTGACGCATTCATGTTAAGAGCAAAGAAAACTAAAAATCTAGATTCCAAAAACGAAGAAGATCGAATAACGAATAACCCAAACATTGAAAAATTTGTTAAATCGTTAACTGCTAGTTGTTTTATAAAGCTGTTACTGTTAGGCTCTAATAAAAGACCAAGGTGCAAATAACAACAAACAAGGGTTAACTTCACGTCAAAAATTGGGCGACGTTGCCAGTTGTATTTTAGAAATAAATTGCGATGTTGGTTGTCCTTGGATTAAAAAGTCCACATTTCTTTTCAAAAATACAACTTTAGCGCTTATTTGATATTTGATATTTGGAAAAACTTTTCTTTTTTAGCAGATTATATTTTTACTTATGTTGCGACTATTGTTTATATGTTGATATTGGCAGAAATTTTAAAAAGCTTTTTGGTTCCAGGTTGTATCCTTAATTGTGTACTATGTTTCAATTTGTCATCGTGTTAATTTTGGGACAAAATTCTTGGAAATTGATATACATACAATAACATTTACTTGAAAATGACAGTTGTAACACCTACATATATAAACATCTGGCATAATATTTTTGAATTTTTTCAACCGTTATTTTCATGACAATGTGATTGCAAATAATAAACATGTTGGTTATTTAGAAAAAGCCAGGCGTAAAAGTGTTAAATGGAGTGTGTTGAAGGTTTAAACCTTCGTTAAAAAATGCACTGACGTCACTATAAAGAGCTTCTTATATTTTTAAAGCTTTTCTCGACGGGCTAGTAAAAATTCCTCCGAATTAAAAAGCTTTGTAAGCGCAAATGCAGCACGGCCCATTAACGTTTATTGCAATTTATGGATATTAAAAAATGACGCTTAAAAATGGCATTAAAGTTGTATAAGCCCTACATTTTCCCTAATTAGTGATCTGAAACCGTAATAAATAACCAAAATCGATCGAAACTCTCTTATTAACTCCATTATAATTATCAAATTTTGAGTACTTGCAATTAATCAAATCAGAACAGTGGGTAGCTCTTGCTTTCGTTTAGGATCTTACACGTTTCTGGCAGTAGGTAAATTAGTGCCGTCCCATCACAAATTAATATGAAGCAACCGCGCTGTTGAGGCCGCAAGCCCTCAAATGACAGTTGCCTATAAATCACAATTATCAACCCCAAAGTTAACGGCGCACCGCTTGTTTTGTACCAACTCCCGCCACAGAGGTCCCTAGTGGCGATACATTATCACAGCGAAAAAGTGTAAATGTCACATACAAAATATATCATTAAAAAAATTCTATCTATTTTTCTATTATAAATAGAAATAGGGCATCGATTAATGTCTCAATCGTCCTATGTTTGAAAAATCAGTGCGACAGTTCCTCGTGAATACTTTATACTTCAATCGCTAGAGGCGAGTTTCATAGCCGGACGCGGTTACTCAGTAGTCCGTCAGCTGACCGGAAGTGCGAGCCATTGTCCTGATCGATACTCCACCTGCGATCCTTGCTCGTTACGGATTCCCTTCCGCCCACATTAGCGCAACACGCGACTAGAGACTCAATCATTGTTACCTACGGATTGGCCATTCACTGCGTCTGATTATTATTAACTTGCATTCACGAATGTCACACTACTATTTACTAGGCAATTATGCAGGTTGAAGTCCTGTAGAAAACGGACATACGCCTGTCTACCACTAATTAAATAATAACTAAATTTACCCAGAATGCTTTTGGATAATTTATGGTGTAGGAATACTCTAGAGAATGATGCACCTGTCGAGACAGTAGCTTAAAATTTATCGTGTTGTTTAAACAAGCACAAACATGCAAAAAGCACAGGATATATCCTATTCATATCTATAGACATCTAAAATAACTACATAGTAAAAAAATTATATTTATATTTTTAGAACATTTTTTGTTTGTTGTGTTTCTGACAATAAAACGGTCTTTGTACTAAATTGTAGACAATAGGTTTGTTCCAACATTTTAAAACCGTTCTAAATTGTAATGCGCACGCGCATTTACGTCTGAAGAGTCCAAAATCTAAATTGTGGATGCTTATTATAGTTTTGAACTGGTTTTAACTAATAAGAATTTCAATTTTGTTAAAAACACATTGACGAGACTTTTAACTTTTAACACTTGACGTCAGGTCTGCTAGCTATTTACAGATGTTTTGCAACTCAGTTTTTTGCACTTATTTGCCACGGGTTCTCGGACTATTACTAGAATAAAAAAAGACCTGAAGTATTAAATAAATATAAGATAATAAACAGTATACCAAACAAAATATAATATTTCTAAAATATGATAAAAATGTCAGTCAGTAAATAAAATTGAACTACAAATTCCATACCCACGTTCATCGTGAGCAGTCAGACTTGAATTTTTTTGTCTACAGCATGTGACTAGTTAAAAGTTCAAAATTATCAAAATTATTTGCTACTATTTTAGCCACCTATCTAAAATACCATTATAATATGTAGTAATAAATATTTTAATTTTATAATACATATCAGTAATAAAAACTACAGCCTCTACAAAATGGAAAGAAGAAAGCAGTTTCTTGTACATTTTCAAAATCGCACACTCTTTAAAAGATCTAACAATAAAATGTTTTTTATAGGTATTCATTTTGTAGGGATCAAGAAGAAAATTGTATTTTTATTGCATCACAAAAAACCATAATATTAGTGCACATAATTAAGTAAGAAAACTGCCTACATGACGTTAAAATAGAGTCCCGTAATTTAGAATTAACCTGTATATATACAAAATGTTATTTATTATATTTTTTTTGTTGGTTTTAATAATAAAAATCTCGAAGAATATAATTTTGTTATAGTGCAGGCTAAGTCTCCTTTCAGATGGACGCGTACTATCAGCGCGCTGACGTTCAGCGTCGTGATTTCTTTTCACATGCACGCGTACGAGTTTCTGAAGTTCAGTATCAAAATGGCACTGTTGCCATATGTGCAATCAGAATAATGAAATATTTAATTTCTGTAATTCCTATAATAATAAGTTACAGGCATTTGATTACAAAATTAGTGGAATTTAAGTAGGTTAAATAATAAAATATAATAAAACTAAAAGGTTTTTTCATTTATTAAAATTTTTCATTTATTGGCAACATTGTACCAGGGTTTTTATTTCATCAGCTCCGTACCATCAGCGTCTATGTCACTCTATGTGAAAGCACCCATATAAACAAGGGCCCGTAGGCGCGCGTACGGTACGCCGCGCCGCGTCGGAGGCCACGCGTATGCTGACGCTGACGAAAAAACGCGCGCTGATGGTCAGCGTCCATCTGAAAACTCAGGTTAAAGTAATGCCAATGGTACGCACGCTGACCGTACGCGTCCATCTGAAACGGGGCTAATGTGACACTCGAGACTCTAAACTTGTACCTTAAGGGGCCTTTCCCTAAATCGTAACGGTAAATTTCAACTCGCCTCGGATCAAGAGCTGACGTAAAGAAAAATTCAACCAATGTTTGAGTCGACGTGTTATGAAAATACAATGGGTTTTAAAATGATTGACAGATGCTATAAAATCATCACGACAATGAAGGTCGATGGTCGGTTATCTTAGGCCTGGGTCGGTTTATTGGTATGGGTAAAAGTTTTTCTTCTGCTATTAGTTATCTTTTCAAAATGCTTTCTCTTAATTTCATTGAATACTAAGTGTTCTTGAAAATTTGTAGAATTAATTTGATAAAAAATTTCAATAAAAATAAGGTTAAATGTTTATTAATCATACATAAAAAATAACGTTTATTATTAAGGGATTAAAATACTTTTAATTATGAAGTTAGCTATCGCATTAAAATTTAAGACAGTTTAAACAGTTTTATTGAATAGGTTTTGAATTTTTTTTATTAAAAAAAAATATTTTATTTTGTAATGCAATAGTTGTAAAAAAAGTAATTTAATTTTTGACTTATAGTTAATGAGCTATTAGTGCTATACTTTTGAAATTTACGAATAATGAGGTGTAAAAGTGAGTTGTTTTACAGCTACATTCTCATATAATCGCAATGGAAATGGTTTAGAAATTATAAGTAAGAAAATTAGTAAAGACAAGATTGACTTGTAGGTAAAGACAAAAATTTATAAACAAGTGTATACGTACGTACACATAAAAAAATATATAAAGAAAATTTTATATAGAATTTTTTATAAATCTGCTTTTAGACAAATTTTAAAAAATTGTCTAAAAAAAAACTTTATTAGATACACAATTAAAAAATAGACAGATTTGTTGAGAAAAAAAAGAGAATAATTTGTATTTGATAACAAACTTTGTAATTTATTAGCCACCCTAATCTGGCCGCCGTAGTTTAGTATCAGGTAAACTGGCATAACAGATAACAAACAGTCGATAATTATCCACAAAGGGCGGGTTTTTCCAAATTTCTTAGAAGTAAAACTGAAAATATTTTATGCTTTGCTAACTTTATCTAAAACCAGAACTTTATTATACCCAAAAAAATAGACATAGATTTGTTAGAAATAAAAAAAATAAAAAATTTAGTTTAGTATCAGGTAAACTAGTATAACAGATAACAAACAGTCAATAATAATCCACAAAAACCGGATTTTTCTATATTTCTTAGAAGTAAAAATGAAAGTATTTTATACTTTGCTAAATTTATCTAAAACCAGAACTTTATTACACACTAAAAAAATAGACATAGATTTGTTCGAAAAAAAAATTATATTTGATAACAAACATGGTACCTAATTTAATTTGTGAAGAATATCCATATTATTTGTAAAATATGTCATTTATGACACCTAATTTATTAGACATCCTATTCGTGTCAATGAATTTTTTTTTATAAAACTAATTGTATCATAAAGTTTTCTGCAATAATTAGAAATAGATACAAATATTCTTATACAGTGTAAACCATTTGTATGGAATAACTTCGATAAAAGTTCAGGGATTTGTTTTCAGTAAAACGCTTGAACACGTATCCTGTTATTTTTAACAGCGCATTTTTTGACAAAAAAAATTGGATATACAGAGTGTACTAACATTGAGATACAACCTTCTACTTTGAAATTTTAAATGGAAATCTCAATTTTTTAGCATATTTGAATTCAAGGTATAACTTTGCATATTTTTTATGTAGCAACACTATGTCGATTTTTAGTTGTTTTTTTTTTAAAAAGCGTAAACTATTTGATATGAATAACTTCGATAAAAATTTAGGGATATGTTTTTCAGGAAAACGCTTGAAACCGTATTCTGTTATTTTTCAACTCGCATTTTTTGCCAAAAAAAATAGATATACAGGTGTCCTAAAATCGAGATACGACCCTCAACTTTAAAATTTCAAATGAAAACTTATTTTTTTAACATATCTGAATTCTACGTATAATTTTGCGTATTGTTTATGTAGCACACACTATGTCGATTTGCAGATGTTTTTGAAAAAAAAGGCGTTATCTATTTGAAATAAATAAATTCGATAAAAATTTAGGGATTTATACCTAAAATTCAGATATGTTAAAAAAAATTGGGGTCGTAATTTGATTTTAGGACACTCTGTATATTCATTTTTGTCAAAAAATGCGTGTTAAAAATAACAGAATACGACTCCAAGCGTTTTCTTAAAAAACAAATCCCTAAATTTTTATCGAATTTATTCATTTCAAATGGTTCACGCTTTTTTTTTTCAAAACAACTGAAGATCGACATAGTGTGTGCTACATAAAAATACGCAAAATTATACGTAGAATCCATATGTGCTAAAAAAATGGGGTTTCTATTTTAAATTTCAAAGTTGAGGGTCGTCTCTCGTTGTTGGGACACCCTGTATATCCAATTTTTTTGTCAAAAAATGCGCGTTGAAAAATAACAGGATACGTGTTTAAGCGTTTTCCTGAAAAACAAATTCCTGAATATTTATCGAAATTATTCCATACAAATGGTTCACACTCTATGTACACAATTGTCAACACAAAAGTTATAAGAATAAGTTTAACATTATCAGTATCACCTCAGTGGAAATTTTACACCATCATGAATCTCGCCAATATTTATTTTTACTTCTCACTTACCAATTGTGAGACACATTTTATTTATAGCTTTGCCGCAGAGCTCTTTTCAAAAAAGGTCTACTACCTAGACCCACCCTTCAGCCACTATCATGAAGAGAAAGACAAGTTGTAGAAGATAGAAAATGGATTGAATTTTAAAAGTTGATGACCAAATACTCGTAAATTATTAGACAAAATTTAAGTTTCTAATTTTTTGCAGATTTCTTAGACCGATATGTAGTCGCAAGATACAACTAAATAAAAAATTTTAAAAAAAATTAATAAAAAAAATCATAATTTTAACAACAGTAATGCTATTTTTTATTTTTTCTGTTTCACACTGCTTTAGAAATGTAAATAATTTAATATTGTGAAAACCGCATTCAAAAATGTGAACGGGTTTTTGAGTAATGAGTAATAAACTTTTACATTGATTTCTCTATATACCGAATTTAGGGAAAGGCCCCTTAATACTAGCAATTTAAAATTTTGAATGATGACGTCAATGCATTAGCATGTAATAAGTTACGAGTAGATAGGTCAACACTAGCAAAATTTTTCACTGTTTATTCTGCAGATCAGCATATTAAAATTTAACTTTATTTCGTTTTGATTTTTAAGATCAAGTCAACTTTTAATTAGAGGTTATTAACTGTAGTTACAATTATTAAAATAATTGAAACCACAATAAATAATTTAAAGTTAAAATTAATTATCGATAATAAAACTGGCCATTGGCAAATTTTTATTAAACTAATTTAATAAAATTTTTATTGTATTTACCAAATTTAAATTAAACGGGAAGGTTAATTTAATAACAATAAATCATTAATAAAAAATTTATTTAATCAAAATAATGTTTATTTATTATTAAGCAAAACAAGGTTAATTTCACATCTAATGAGTCTTACTGGAAGTTTTATAAATTTTTCAGAAAAATTATTTTTTTAATTTACCATTTAATTAAAAATGCAGGAGAAAAAATTTGTGGCGATACAAATTTTTAGATTTACAGTATTTAATTAATAAAATCTTTCTATATTTAAAAATTTACACACATTTTTTATTGTAAACGACGAGTTCTGTAAAGATTGTTTGATAAATAATTTTAAGCGCCAAAAAGTCAAAAAACTTTGAAATGTATGAAAGTGACATTAGAAATATCACATCCAGAAGAAATAATTTTTTGAAAGTGTTTTTTTTGACAACAGAACGACTAAATTTAAAGCTAGTTATAGCAATTATTGCAAGTTTATTTTTGACAGCGCTTGTAAAAAAAGTTTAATTTTTAGTTTTTGTCAAGAAAAAGGCTTATCAGAGGTGATAAGTAGAGGTTTTTGCAGTTGTGTCTCCGACTACTTGCTTTAAGGGTAACAAAATGACTCTAGTCTGAAGACATCAACTATATCACTATTTTAGGGATTTCGACAGAAGTAGAATTGTGGCATTTCGAAAAGTTGGTTTGTGCTTTCGCAAAATTGCTCGTCGTGTTGATTCTACTGCAATGACAGTAATGTGTGTGTTTCGGATGTTAACAGAAGAAGGTAGAGGAACACAAAACAGATCAACAGGTCAACCAAGACGTACCACAGAGTCTCAAAACAGGTGCTTCAGACAACTAGGTTTTCGAAACTGTTTTGCTACTACGCTACGACTTGGTGACCAATAGTTTAAAAAAAAAGGTTGATTTGTTAGTATGCAAACGTTATATCACCGCATTCGAGCTTCTGAACTTTTCTTACCATCCACGGTTAGTGCTTTCTTTAGCTGCGGGATACCATCGTCAACATTTAGACTTGTACAGAAAACGGACTGTTTAAGAAACAGAATGGCATGGTGTGATGTAATTATAGAAAACGGCGTGATATTAGATTTGCTGTTAAGAGGCGTGTGCACAGGACTGTTAGAGTACTGGTCTGGAAGGCTATTGCCTATGAAAGCCGATCATCTCTTTATTTGAGGTAGTATGACAATTGTGTGTTATGTGGATGACGTCCTACAAACTACTTTACTGCTTTATCTAGATAGCCATTAACATGTCTTTTATCAGTAAGACGACGCACGTCTACATATTGCTCGTCAAACTATGAACTTCCTCCAAGAAGCTGGCGTTGATGTTTTGTCACCCCGTTCACCGGATTTAAATCTTATCGAGCATGTATGAGATATAATAGAGAGAAAACTGTCCGCTTTGCACTGCACCTTTCTCCAAAGAATCTGGTACAGTTACTCCATCAGGTTTAGGTTGCTTGGAACAAGGTGCCACATTGACACCTTGACAAGTTAGTATTGACAAGCAAACATTGACGATCTCATTTTGCTGATACCTAGACGAGTACAAAAGTGTACTCAGTTACAAAGTTAACACATTATTGTTTTTTTTATTCAAGTTAATGCTACTAAAATTTCTTGCAAATCCTATTGATTCATTCTTGATGTAAGTCTACCACATTGCCAAAAAATTATTTTTTCTAGGTGTAGTCACTGAGTATATTATGTATTATTATTTGAAATTGGTTATAATAATAAACTAAAGGCGTTTTTGTTCAAAACAAAAATTTAGAATAATACCTTAAAAAATATTGTGATCTCTAAAATTTAGTTCAACTCATTGAGATAATAACTACTAGATTGCTAATTTATTTAGCACTGCACAAATAATCTTATAAAATATAGCCTTTAAGTAAATTTTTTTGGTAAGAAATTGTTATTTTTATGATTAAAAGGAGAATTTTTCAAGTTATTGCAAAAAAGAATATTTCTACTTTTAATCACAACCGGTTTCTCTTGTTTATTTAAGCATACCACTGTATGTTAATCTATACCTACTTATAATACTTGTGTTTTATTGTCTTATGTCTTTTATTGTCTTTCCGTTTTCTTTTTCTACTTTTTTTTCCTTGTCTTTTATCGTCATCATCAGCTTTGCTGGTATCATAATGTTAATGTTCTTTCTCTCTTCATCATATTTGTGTATCTTATTGACGTCAATCTCAGTGGTTTTTAATACTAGGATCAAGTTTTGATCTTTTTGGTCTTCTTTTTGTGGCGTATTTAAAACTGGTTAGAATTGGCTATGTGAGAAAGCATCTGTATGATTGACACCTGATCTGTGTGGTAAACTGTTTAGCAGTATATCGTCGAATCCGGTAGGTAAGACAGTGAACGAATTTCCCACGAACATTTAAGCTTACTGCACTTATGTTCCTTCAGATTAACATCACCGATTTTACAGTTCGATGAAAGCAACTTGTCGCAAAGTGGTAGAAGGTAACTGAAGTAATGTAACAATCAACTTGCAGTGACAGGACCGTATGCGAAATTCTATACGCGCTCCTGCATATTTTAGTTAGTCCTGTAAATGGAACGGCGCTCTTGTTTGGTTTTGGGCTTAGTAAGCACATTTTCGGGTAAATTTGTGTTTGGTTGAGTAGCACTTTGAATGTACGAAATTCAGATAAATAAAGCTTCATACCGGATCATGTTAATGTTATCCGGGGTTAGCCTAATGTTTGAAAACTCAACACAAGTTTATTTACAATGGTGGCGTTGGAAAATTGCAATGCAACTGTTTTGACAGCGGAATTAATAAAATCCATTGTTGTGTTAAACGCGGGACAAATCCTGCGCGTTGGCTGATGATTCTCTTTAAAATTCTGGTCGGACTCTAATCGCATCGTTGTTCATTTAATAAAGTGCAACGCCTGGATTAATCAAAACTTCGATATAAATTGCAATTATGGATGATAATTTTCTGGTAAATCTCTCCTATCTTAGTGAGACAGGGAGAACGCTACGTGCAATGATTGCTATCAAAAGTTTGCGTTAATGAAAAAGGATGGTCCAAGTTTATATTTCCGTTATGGTTAATAACTCGCCAACTTCCAGACTTTGTTTGTGAACTATGGCTCCCAAGCCACTAGATACTTTATCAAAATAATACTTCTTAACTTATTAATTGTTAGTAATGTATTTCGAAAGCATTTCAGATGCTGCGGTTTGGCAAAATATCTTTATTAGAACTCAAAACAAAGAAGAATTTCTCCCTTCCAGAAATCAACTTGCCATCTTGTAAATAAGGATTTAATTAAACGGTTTTTAATTAGTTTTTGATGTATTAATTAGTTATCGGAGCTGAAAATTTGCAAACTTTTATATTAAACTCGAATCGAAACTAATAATTCACTTTTCTAATTAAACGACTTTTTGCTTCAACAAAACACAATTAAATTCGAAAAATGTTTTTGCAAAATGCACTTAAATAAATTTCTCATTACATAAATGACACTCTAGTGTAATTTATTATTGTGTTGTCCGTAATAAATACATCAACCAAACGAGAATGAACTGTCATACGTATCAAAATGAAAAAGGCAGTGAGAAATGGTACTATTGTTGCTGATTTTTAAACGTAAATACGTTGCAATATTGTTGATTTTCGCACTTCTATAAGCGAAAAACATTGTACAACAATAAATAAGCACGTTTCCGCGTATTATTTTACGGACAAACCAAAACTTTTTCAACTAGATTTTCCACAAATTTTAACTTTGTTTGAATTAGTATGAACCGGTTAAAATTAATAAATGTTGGCACTTCTACCTGAGGGTAGGATTGTGCAAACGGGAGCTCAGTATGTAAAGCCAAGAGCTAGGTCAGTAGATTCAAAAGTCAAAAAAGAGTAAGCGTAAGTCAAAAATGTCAAATAAATAATAAAAAAATTAAAAATCTACGTTAATTCCGCAGGTTTAATCAAAATCTGACATATACATAGCAAAGCGATTTCAAAAACTAGGTCTCATCATCAGTGTAAAATTTTTAAAAATATTGAATTAAAAACATAAAAACATATATGTATATTAAAAATTTGGTGAAAACTAAAATGTTCTCGGCTTTGAGTTTTTTGATTGATCGAGCAAAACTATAAAAAATATGACAGATCAGAGCTTGCTATTATTTAGTAAATTTTCGGTTTCATAGTATAATAAAGCGTTATTTTTAAGAAATAAAAAATACGTTTGATCTGATAACAAATCAATCTGATGAAAAATAATTTAGATGCGTGTATAGACAAAGCCACCAGACATCTTTTTTACCTAAAGCTAAATATAAAGAAAATAAGAAATAAAATAGATTAAAAGTGATAATTTTAATTATTAAATCAACTCAAAATTCTCAGAAATTAATCCAAAGAAAATATAAATTACATAATCAATACAAAATATTGAAGTAAGTTGCAAAAATAGATTTTGATAGAGACATATAACCAGTGTTTGCATTTCTTTCACCAGTGCAGGAGGGTTTAATGAGAAAGAGTTAAATTAATTGACAGAATTTGTACTGCTTTATAAAAAATACAACTGTCTAATACATTTAAAGTTGGCAAGAACTGCTCTAGCTTATGTCCAACCAGAGGAATCACTGGAGACGTAATTATATTTCACAAAAACTTAATTAACACTGGCTAAACTTTAAACAAGAATATCTAATTTGATTAAAATATAGGGGTAAACCACTGACAAAATTGTGTACACTAGATTTTTTTCATCATAATTTCTTAGGATTTCTAAAGAGTTCTTAATAGAGAGTAATTATTTTAATAGAAATGAGTGCCTACTTTTAAAATCCGCCTGATTTAAAAATTAAAATCAAAAATTTTGACAACTGGAACTAATCAAATTCATAACATCTAATTCGAGCTAAATCACCTTGTTTTCAACAAGTGCACAGTGGTAATTGATAAAAACTATTCTGTATTTTGTAATTTTCTTAACATACAAGTACGTACTTACCTTAACTTTTGTACATGAAAGTTCAAAAAATAATGTTTTATAAAATTTTAGATTTGACTGATATTATAGCGGTTGTAAAAAAATATGGTACATAACTCGAGTGCTCCTTTTCGCATTCGTGCGTAAAATGCTTATTATAACACTTGTTATATAATATTGTTACGAACAATTTCAGATAAAAAAGTTTCGAGTAAATAGTCTAAGTAAAAGTCATCTTGCCGTGAGTCACATTATAGAGCTAAATTCTACGAAACCATTACTAGTTACGCCCACAGACCGATCAAGATAGATAATGTTATTGTTCCGCATGAATAGAGAAAAGTCGCGTATAATTTCAGATAATTACTAGAAGAACTTATGGTTATATAAGCGACGCAAAGACAATGACTTAGTTAGTGAGAATTAAAGAGTGAGCAGATATAGTTTGTCCGTTTATCAAAGCGACGTTATCTAATCGGCAATCGTAGTTATTACTGTGTGAATATCAGATATTTATATATAGAATTGTTAAACTTCTGTTATTGTTGATTTGAAGTAAAGCATCATAAGTCACGTCGGCGCCATTGACATACAATGCACTCTTGCTGTTGGTTATCCGAGACGCGTGATATGTAAATGTTTTCGTAATGCGCCAAATTAAAAAATATACTGACAGTTCTTAATTAAAATCGATACATCGTCTTTCTCAAAATAAACACTTGTATAAGACAAGTTTGAGTATTTAGCATCTTTTTAGCGAGAAGTATTACTAGGTAAAATCTTGGTACTTTCTTTGACTACACCCTGTACCTATATTTTGCAAGTACTTGTGCATTGCTATGGTGAGTACAAGCGAGACTGCACTTGTCTCGCAAAATGATAGTTTCCGAATATGTAATACAACTATTGTATAGTCCAACCAAAAATATAGTGCCAATATTGCTTTGATTTGTTAAGTTTCTTATAACTGCCTTACCGCACGCCTGTAACGCTCACGAATAGGGTCAACCCGGTCAACAATTTTAATGCGGTCTGTGATTATGTTATAAAAATTACGGAAAGATAATCACCGGTTTATGTTGTAATAGCATTATAACTTTGGTCGTACTATAACTGCAGTAGTAATTCAGAAAGATGCTAACCGTATTATGTTATTAAGTTACAATAATTTATTAAAAACCTTCTTGACAGGATACAGTTTGAAAACTATTTATTTAAGTTTTACTTGATTTTTAACTAAAACTTTTACTCTAGTTAAAATTTATAGACGGTCTAATTGAAAAAAGCTCTGTGTGTAAATATTACTAAAACATTTAAATTGTTTTGTGTGTTTTTTTATAAAAAACCTTTCTGTTCCCTGGAAAGAATAATATATTTGTGTAATTGGATACATAATATAATTTTTGAACATAAAACCTAATCCTAATTTATACTTGCACATATTTAGTTATTATTAGTAAAACAAAAAAAAATATTCAAGAAATACAATAGCGAGAAAAATGTAAAAATTGTAATTAAAAATAGAAGCATTAGGCATATTATGCATATTTACAATTCTCGTATTTCATGCGAGTAATATCTTTACAAAATATCCAGAGAGTAGAAAAATTAGTAATATACAGAAATAATAATTTTAAAATTGTTTATGGAAACTGAACTACATATATTTACGAAGTGAAGCCGAAAAATTTATATCACAAATAAGATCTTGAGACGGGTGAGAGAAATAGTGTAATTAAAAGGTCTTTACTCTTATTACAGCACATGAGCAACTAAGGTTCCGAGTACACAAGAAAGTGTCATTTAACTGAATTTATGTCTCTACTCGAGATCATTTCGTAAGTTTTTATTTAAGTTTTAAGCGTAATTTCCGGGGATTAAAAGTTAAAAGTCAGTGAATTAGAAAACTTATTTGTTAATGGGAAACGCTCATGCGACTAACTTAAACCGACAGTAATGTTTTTAATAGTTTTAGTCGTAATTTTATAAAATGTTTCGTGTATACTGGTAACTTACAATGTAAAAAATGATCCAACTCAGATTTATGCAATCTAACCTTGCGCAAGAAACTGTGGATCTAGTGCAATATAATTTTTTACAACCTTAATAAAAGCCCAACTTCGATTTATTCAGCTTTACGATAACGCTTTGAATGGAATGAAAGAAAATGGTTCTTTATGAGGGTGTTTGTAGGCGGCATGCATAATCAGTGTTGGAAATCGGCGGTTTACCGCCGACGATTAATTAAGTTGGTGGCGGTATCCGCTTGACACCTATATGGCACTGGATGCAACAAATACTTTCCTTTTCGAAGATTCCAAGAATGGAATTATACCTCGTTTATTGCATTTTTCCGTTGCGCACTGTCGCATTACATATATGATATTTAACGTCATCTATTTCAGGAATGTTGCCAATGGTCTTTCTTGGAGATAGCCGGGCCTTAAAATTACTCGAAACAACAAGCTGCACCCACAGGTCAACACTTGTACAAGTAGTGCTAATGTAATCTGATAGTTTGGTTCAAACCGCACCGATTAGGCGGAGAATACAAAAAAGTGTAACCTATACCAGCCAACTTCATTAATACCAGTCGGAAGACACTCTTCCTCATTCTAAGGTTACAATGCCTTAGCTCCCAATCTCCATTTTTAGCCAAATATTTAAGCTGTTTTGAAATAATAATACTTCTGTTATTTTCTGTCAGGGTCACCTTTCTTCTTCTTTTCTTTCTTGTCTCGGATTTTATCTCCTCGTCGCTTTTATTAGACTTTGCTTTTATACTTTGCGACGTTTTAACTCAATTTCTCTTTTACTTTATGTCACTTGTGTCTTGTGTCACTGTTCTTCAGATATAAAAATAGACTAAAATACAGTGCTGATGAGGATCTTTTAAGTAGGCACTAAACCTGCCTTAGTAGCAATATACTAGGTAAATCAAGTTTTATCCGCACCCTCACAAATCCTCTTAAAACATGAAAAAAAATTGTAAAATGATTTATTACAGTAAATTGACATCTAATCTTACTTGGAAAGAAAAAAAAATTGGATTTAACCTATAAAACCTAGAAAAAAAAGCGTTTAACAAAAATTTTTTATTGCCTGTTCTTTTGATCAACTGATTAAAAATGCCTCAACAACAAAATTGATCTATAAGGTTTTCAAAAATCCATTTTTATATTATTTATCCGAAATTTTAGTCTAACTTATGACTTGTTAAGTTGAAGCAGTTATAAATACTTAACACAACACAATAATTGAAGCAAATTTATGAGTATGACCGATTTACACAGACCAGTCTAGAGATAGTAACAAGAGATAAGTAATCCCAACTCGAAATTGTGATCAGAAATTAGATAGGTATTTGACGTTTCTGTCCGGTAATAGCTATTTACATTCGTATGCAATAACCTTAATTTTTATAGGCGACAACTTTGTTTCAGGCCCGAGCTGAAATCGAAAAACATTAAAAGAATTTTAGTGTTTTAAAAAAGAATAAAACGAACTTATTTTAAGTGTTTTAAAAGAAAATTTTGGCGTAAATACAATTATCTACTTCAGTTGTTGAGCAGTGTATTTTGTTTTACATAGTTTTAGTCCAATTTGTGAGCTAGTGTGAATAATACAAGTTTGTTCCATTTTTAATCTTGAATTAACCCTTTCACTGCTGCGCCCGTATATATACGTATGTATACTCTTAACGTATATGTTCTGATGTGTTTGTTTGCACACTAGGAGGCAGCTGATTTTTTTCTGTATAAACAAGTATAAACACGTAGCAGTTATTTCTAGTTCAAACAGAACAATGAATAAAAACAGTAGCTATGTTGGCTTAACTAAGGAAGAAGCTTGTTTTATAAAAGAGCTTGCAACCACTGTAAAATTAGAGAATTATTCTAATTTTCTTGACATCGACACCGAAGAACAAAAAGTAGAAACTGAAAATCTTGACAACAATAGAGATACAGACAACGATGGATCTGCCAGTAACAATTATTCAGTGCTGAAGACGGATGTACACGTCTTAAGAACCACAGGTTTAGTGGTGGATACGGATATATACGTGCGACCCGACCATTACAGTGCGACTTACGGATATATACGGTTTTATCATGTCTAATTCAGCACAGCACTGTTACAGACGTACATATTTCTAATTTAGCAGCGAAAGTGTTAATTAGCTGTTGGCACCAAAAACCTTTTCATTATGTACAGAAATCTTTGCTACTAAAATTTTCTTTTAACTTCAAAGTTATTTATGAATTTAAAATATTATTAAAGATGCTGTTTAACTTAAATTTTGACGTAATAGACTAAGCCAGCAGCTCACCACAGCCTTAGTGGTAGTTCTATATAACCTTTTTTTTTTACCTAAAACGATTCTTAAATAGTTTTAGTTGGTAAGGTAAAATGTGGAAAGTGAAATAGCGTCTAGTTATTTACATTTATTAATTTAAGATCTTCTAAAATATTCTACTAGAAACAAACCTACATGTAGAAAAACGAGCAAGAAGCCCATAATGATACAACACAAAAAGCTTTCCAAAATTGGTGTATAATCCATTTTTTCAGGTTAAAAAAACTTCCAAATATTGTTTTTAGAATGTAGATTGCGTTTTGCTATTTTACTGCACCGTCCTTTAGCGAATCTCCTAAGAGCCTAAAAAAACTTGGTGTTGCAACATTTAAACAAAAAGATAATAATTACCCAACTTGCAGTAATCAACACACTTGTATATTTATGGATAGTTTGCTTTCAATTTTTGGAAATAAGTAAATTAAATTTCTAAAATCGACGAATTAATAGAAGCAAAAAAATGTGACATAATATTGACATTTATTTTTCAGAGCGTTCTTTTCTTTTGGCTGTAAAATTTTGATATAAACAAACAAGTGGTGATTTTTTCGTTAATAAAAAAAATTAATAAAACGGTAGAACAAGATATCAATACAAAAAGATTTTTACATTTAAAAAAGTTCATAGAAGAAAAGGTAATCCGATTTTTTTTTTGAGAAATTAGGAATAACTAGGGAATATAACACTGTCTTCACTGAAACTATTTTTGCTATTACAAGGATACAACCTGATATAAGTCTAAACCATAGCTGACTGAGATTAAATGATTGCTGCAGTCCATTTTTTAGTTATGTTGGTTTATAACTTTTCAAACTAAGGCAAATTTATTTTGATATATGTTTTGTTTAAAATATTTTAAAAGAGAAGTCAAACTGTATAAAGTTTACTTTATTTAGGTAAATTGTTTTCTATCCATATTCCTCAAAATTTTGGTCGTAATCCACCATAGCAGCAAGAAAATGCCTATATTAAACGGGTCAAATGGTCCTAAAGATAGACCTGATAGAATCAAATCTGTCAAAACCATTTTGGATCTGATCTGTATACGATCCGTATAATAATCCATTTTTTTTAAAAATTGCAATCACATATTTTCCCCAATCCCTAGTATATGTACCGCCGAAGCGAGTACTCCCCAATCTCTATATACAGTAGAACTCTATTATAATGGACCCGTTTGTAATGGACTTCCGGCTATAATGGACCAGTTTTCACGGTCCCGTCTCAATTACTATCTTAACCAATGTAATCAATGTCGCTTATTATGGACTCGCTTGTAATGGACTTTCGTATATAATAGCCCTTTAAAATGATGAGGTTCATTATAAGCGAATTTTACTGAGAATTTTTAGTAAAAATTTAGTCAAAATTACAGCATTGAAGATGAAAAAGGAGGAAAACAGCAAGAGCTAGCTGAAGTTACGATCCAAGATGCGTTAAAATCACTTCAAACCTTGCAGCATTTTTTATGCAAAAAGATGATGGCTATGTAACTCTTTGTCAGTTAAATTCAATTCGAAGGATAGACCCTCGGTTATATTGAACTAATGTTGACGGTCCCGTCAGGTCCATTATAAGCGAGTTCTACTGTATTTATATATTATATCGGGTGTTTTTTTAAATTTGACATTAAAGTCGACTGTGCATGGTCGTTTGTGAACAAACCAGAAAATGACATCTAACCTCATTTTTGTGATTAAAATTAAAACTGCTCTACTTACGGTATAATTATAATTTAATCGAAAAAAATTATAACAAATAATCGAAATGTCTACCACCTTCATCTACGCACATTTGGATTCGTCGACACATCCCATTAGCAACGTTTATCAGCATGTTAGGATGTTCATTAATTTCATTAATTCTTCCAACAATTTGATGTCATAACTCATCCAAGTTATGTATTGGCCGTTCGAAAATAAAGTTTTTCAAATACGGTCATAAAAAGAAATCACACGGTGTGAGATTAGGAGACCTTGAAGGGTAAGGTGTCAGGGTGTTACGACTAATAATTTGTCTGTCAAAAAATTCTTCGATCAAATTTAAAGTTTCATTTGTTGTGTGCGGAGTAGTCCCATCCTGCTGAAAGTAACTACGTCTCAGTTCGTCATCATGGAGCTCTTCAAAAAAGGGTTGTAAAATTTGTTTCCGATATCTTGCTGCCGTTAGTGAGCCTAAAACCACAACATAATTTTTTTTACAATAACACATGGTAACCTTTCTCATACCGTCAAAAAAATATGAGCCAATAATTCTCCGTCTTAAAATGGCTGCCCAAACTCCGACCTTTTAAGAGCCCACTGCCGACTCCTTTGAATATTTTTTAGAGAGAGCACGACTTGATCTCCAGACAAAAAGCACTATATGCTGACGTAAATTTCGGTAGAGTAAACTAAAGACGGGAAGGACAATTCTGAGAAAATACAGAAACTACTTACGCTGTTACAAACGGACGAAAGTCCAGATACGAGTTCGTACGAAATAGGACGAACGGATAATTTTCTTTTCAACGAGAAGATGTGGTCTCGTTTAATAATCCCTACAAACTGAGTATTTTAACAGAAATAAATTCTATAACTGAACTCCCATTAGTTGGATCAAAAAATATAAAAAAAACATTCCTATACTTTTTAATTTGCCACATAATTTTTGTATTTGCGTTAGATTACACTGGTCAACATGACACTTTTTTTTTAAATCTAATACGTGTCTCTTATGTACTTTATTATGCAGATTCTAAAAATGTACTCAAAAATTGGGCATCACGTCAGGTTTCTGAAAAAACTTATAAAATATTTATCTATACAGTGTGAACCATTTGTAATGAATAAATTGGATAAAAATTCAGGGAGTTGCCTTTCAGGAAAACGCTCGGACACGTTTTATGTTATTTTTTAACGTGCATTTTTTGACAAAAAATTTGATATACAGGTGTCCCAAAATCGAGATACGACTCTCAACTTTGAAACTACAAATGAGAACTTCAATGTTTTTCAGCATATTTGAGTTCTACGTATAATATTGCGTATTTTTACCTCCCACAAATTTTGCTAGAACAACATTATACTGCTCCGCTGCGTTGTTGTCCATGTTTAGCAACAAACTTTCGGAATTTCGTACGATGCGTTTCAAAACGTACTGAATATCATCAAAAAGAGCTGATGTTTTAAGATCACGTACAAAATTTTTTTCATTTAATTTTGGCCCCTTACAAAAATATGGTTTGCATTTGGAGTGATCTCCAAACACATGCAAAGGAGAATTAGATATATCTGCTTTTAACATTTTATTTTTTTCCGAATGTGGCAAATCTAAATAATTATTGTATATATAATTTACAGCCCCAATTACTCCATACCGCAATCGTTTTATATAATAATTTAATAATAATTTAACAAATTTCTTTGACTTATAGGAATATTTTTCTTTGAGGACCTAACAGTCTTTTTAGTTAAATCTCTGAGTCTGCTACAATAGTTTTGTAAGAGGTGGTTTTTACATTCTATTTTATTAACTATTTTGTTTCCATAAGGTCTTGCATCATTTAATTTTTTTTGTCACGTTACTGTCGTTATTTCCGACTAAAAATGCATATTGGAGGCCATGTTACTGTATGCTTCTTAAAAATCCTTCAACAATAATGTCGGATTCCATAGACGTTGAAGTTTTGTTCCAGTTTTTATAGCAGACATGATTAGGTGTTGCTTCATTTTTTCTCTCACTTCTTGCACATATGTAAGCAACAATATTTGTTTCTGATGCTTAAAAATAGTACTTTCCTTGTTTCTTTTCCAATTATAACTCCCTAATACACAAAATCGAAATTATTAATTATAATAAACTGCAAATTACAAGTATACTGTCGTTCAGATGTAACTAATGGTATGGTAATTATCGAGTTATAAGTAAAATTCTGCTGTAATTTTTGATAAGATGATAATTTTGTCTAACACCTGCTAATCGTCTTTTTACACTTTGTCTCTGTAAACAAAAAGCAAGTTTTTTATTGTTGTACTTTTTGGTTTTCATGTTTTTACAACAAAAAAACACACACGGTGTGACAATTTACAACACACAAAAAAAACGAATACACATAAAATAGTTGTAATTACTAATTAGTAATTTCACTAAAAACACACGATGTAATAATTTTAACACAAAAAACGCCGAAAACATAAGCTTTCGATGAGACTGAAACCATAGTATAAAACTCAAAGAATGAAGGAGTTTGGCTATTTTTTTGGATTGTGAATTTCATTTTTTTGATCTAGCCGACAAAACCAACACCCGTATTTGTCGGCTTTTTGTAACTTTAATCAATGATTGAATTTGTATGGTAAATAGTACATACAATACAATAAACACAAGCCGACAACATAACTTTCTTTTTAGATTAATAAGACAATTTCCGCGAATTCAAATTTGAAATCATGTATTATCTATCACGTCAAGATTTAAAAAAAATATTACAAAATTTATCACATGATTTCATGCTGGGTTTACACATGCATACATTTCATAGCGCCAGTTGAAACTGGTGCGCCAGTAAAATAAAATTGCATGTGTAATCTTTAACTTGCATGCAATTTTACACAGTTTACACATGCAATTTTATTTTACTGGCGCGCCAGTTTCAACTGGCGCTATGAAACTTATGCATATGTACACGCTCCTTTACTACAATAAAATACAAAAATTGTAGTCGTTATAACACTTATTAATTTAATTATCTAAGCTTTTTACCACGAAAAAAACTGAGGAATACATGAGTAGCCATAAACCTTCTCTTCCTATAAGAAAAGTAATTCTAAAATTTTTTTGTGTTTTTAGGTATTATAAGTCATTAGTTATGTTGCTGGTTACTGTTTACATATTGGTACTGTCTCAACTTTTAAAACGCTTTTTTTATTGCACGGTGTAAAGCTACTTCGGATCGCAGTAGTACATGATAAAACACAACGGTGTTTTATTGGTGCTAAATGTCCAAAAATGTTTAAATAGACTTTTACTACTTATTTTTTATTAATCTAATTAAATGTATAAACAAATACATTTAAAATTAAAGTAACCGTGCTTTTAATTTTTTTTTAATCATATTAGATTCATATTAAATTCATATTATTAAATTCGTATTTATTGATTAAAATAAGATAATAATGACGATCCGTAAGTACTATATAATCACAATTTTAATAACTTAACAGTGTATCTGTGACGTATAAAACAAGTGGTGGTGGTACGTTCGATTCAGATTATAAATCGTATCCTAACGCCTGGTGTATAGGCAAGAATACACGAAAAATTGCTTCAGGAACTGCAAAATATCTTCAGATGTATTTATTTTACCACCATGAACAAATTGTATATACATAGAAAAAGCATCAATCTTGGGCGCTATACAACGATATTTTGAAAAAAATATTATAATTTGTTCTTTAAACGAAGCCAAAGTTAACCTTTTTTTGTAATCAATAATATTAACTTTAATAATTTTTATTTAAAAAAAGGACCCTATAGCGACCTAGATTAACATTTTATCTATCTGATACCGTTGAAATATCTAAATTATCATAACGAGCAATTAAAATCTATTGCAGCTAGTAAAGGCTTGCAAAATACGCGAGGCAGCGAAGCCTTAAGAATAAAGTGGTGCCTCGACAAAGAAATTGGTCTTCTCAGAACTCCACAGCCTCATGTTTTGTGAATTAATATATCCTTCTAAATAAAAACACGCATCATCTGTAAAAAAACTCCAATCCAGTAAGTCGTCGTTGAGGGTGTTTTAAAACCACTGACAATATTCCACACGTGCAGCAAAATCACCTTCATGTAACTGTTGTACACTTTGCAAACGATAAGGATATAAATAAACATCCGTTTTCAATATTTTATGGCAAGTGGTGATTGATAAGTGATAACTGAACTTGTTGAGACAGCCGACGTAATGAAGTTCGAGGTGTTTCTTCCATAATTTGCCTTACATTTTCAACAACTTCGTGAAACAGACTCAGTCTCACGAAAATTATTAATGCAGTGATTCAACGAGCATCGAAAAGTGTTATAATCAATAGCAATGTCCGGAAACTGCTCCTAAAATTCCTTATAACAGTCCTGAATTGAGTATTGCCAAACACCTTCTACGCGTCGCCCATTGCGAAAGTAATATTCGACAATAAAAATTTTATGTTCTTGCAGCAAAACCATTTTGTTTCAAGTAAGAACCTACAACAGGCCGACAAAATTTCAAAATGTTAGGTTATGATTTTGTTTTCACTAATTTCACATTCCTTACCTCCACAAACAAATCAGTTACAAAAAGTTGTCTTGGAAAAGACAGTTTAGCTCTACTAGAGGTTAGATGAGTGTCCAAAGAATACAAATCTGAATGCTGTTGATCACCGTTTTGACCTTGACGATTGAGTTTTGCAAATGATTACAAAAGTGAGGTTAGATCTTATTTTATGGTGCGTTCACAAACGACAATGCACAGTCGACTTTGACGTCAAATTTAAAAATACACCCGATATATTACAGATACATATATTACATGATAGGATCAAATCCGTCAAAACCATTTTGGATCCGATCCGTGTAGTTATCCAATTAGATTTTTTTTAAATCCCAATCGGTTTTTTATTTGTTCGAGACGTACAGCACTAGTTGCTACTAGGGTTGGTAGTGGGTATGAGGTGTCTGGTTGCCACTTATTGTTTGACATGTAATATATTCAAAAAAAAAGGTTTACTTAAATAGGGTAAAAATATGAAAATTTGTTGACTTGCTAATAGTGAGAATTTTGCATAATAATCCAATTTAGTGGTAGCAACTCGTTAAGGCAAGAAAAAGTTCATTACACTTTAGCTTTGAGTTCGGGTAGGTGTGTGGTTAGCATTTTGCGTGCCCGATGGATTGATAGGAACTGGAATGACTTTATTTAAACCACATCAATCATCCAGCTGTCATTGCACGACACACCTGATTATTCAAACCTTTGCGAGAATTGGGGCTATTAGTGGCATAAGTATTTACATGCAAGAATTTAAATTTTTGCAAAAACATCCCCTCAAAACTGGTGTCGTTTCCTTGAGCAAACGCCAGCGCATGTCACCAATTATCCATTAGCTATACGAGGTGTTTAGAGCTTGAAGCGAGCTAATAGCGACGTCTCACGCGTTTAAGCTCGTAAATCACCCTCTGGTGAGGGATTCCTGGACAGCTTCACCGCAGACACACGCCCGTCAATCGGACACTGCAACAAACCTATTTGAATTGGTAATCGACTCGTTATGCAGTCACGGCCTCCCGAAGCTTCGACATCTGTGCCTTTTGCTACCGCAGGATAAGGTCATAGAGAATGAATAAAATATTTCGGGTTGAGGAGATGTGGTCATCCTAGTGTGGGAACGGCTATAACGACACCACAAATAAAACAAAAACGAGCTTTTAAGTGACACGCTTTGAAAATAATGGACCAGTAGGTCAGGACAACACTTAAGGCTGTATTTTACTATCAAAGAATCGGGGGATCAAATGGGTTTTTTAGTCCACCTCAAACATGATGGCCCATAATGTCATGCTAATTTGAGGAAACGTTCAACACACCAACTGAATAAAAGACAATGAAAGCAGTTTAAAATAACTAAATAACTTAAAGTTGATCAAAGAAAACTGAATCGTATCTGATAAAAAATATCGTGATCGATATCAAAGCATTCTACTGGGAAAAGCTTTATCTTGAAACATTTAATATTTATGTACTTTTTTAACAGGATATTGATGTATTAACTGCAGAATGCACTCGCTTGTTATTACAGTTTTAAAATAAATGTATTATTTCATTGTATTTATCAACAATTTAAACAAAATGTTTAACTTTGTACGTTACTTGTATGTAGCTGTATCAGGTCGGTTCTATATGGAGGTAGTTAAAGTTAGTTTTTATAATTTAAATTGCTTTAATAATCTCACTTAGAGTATTTTAATTTACTGTAAAAGCAAATAAAAAAAAACAATAATGTCATCCAATCTTAATTTTGTATATTTTATTTAGAACCGGTTTCGGCTTTTTACCATCTTCAGCCTACCTACATTAACATTCGATAAATTTAAACATTGTGACCTAATATTGTTATAAACCTACATGAAAAACTTTTTAGTTAAAAACAAAAAAACCGAAATCAATCCTAAATAAAAAAAGAACTAAAAATTGAGTATCATTTATTTATTTATTTATTTTCTTTTACTAGGTAAATTTATAATTTGTGTCTCCCAGAAACCTATTAACAATAGTATATTGTATATATTAAGAGCGGAAAGTACATTTTTGCCGCTCGAGCATGAAAATCATGTGAGAGCGGCAAAAATGCATTTTGCTCAAAATATACACGCTATTTTTTCAACGACTGATCACACACTTAATTCAAATAACTATCAGAGACGTCATAATAATTTTTTATTGATAACAATGAACAATCTGACTATCTATGCATTGCTATAAATATATTTTTGT
Organism: Tribolium confusum; assembly: GCA_029207805.1. Lineage (NCBI taxonomy): Eukaryota > Metazoa > Arthropoda > Insecta > Coleoptera > Tenebrionidae > Tribolium > Tribolium confusum. The sequence goes on along the minus strand of JALGAY010000001.1, from coordinate 36,846,598 downwards.
TTACTCCGTTGCCAACATAATCAATTTTTATTTATAACGTTGCCAGCCCAACGAATTTCTAACATCCAATCAAATCCAATCAAAGTTTGTTATTATTGGTAGAAAGCGAAAACGTTCTAGAGCGGCAATTTTGGTGATTGTGCTCGCTCCGCGGCAAATGTCAACTTTTGAAATACTAATTTGCGTGCTCAAACAGATCTGTTAAAAAAATTGCTTAAATAAGAAGTTATTTTGTCACATAAGTCATAGTATATTAGGTACGAATTCAAAAATAAGTTTTTTATTAATTAAAACCCCTTTTTTAACACAGTATTATATATAACAACAGTTTGTTTAAAAAAAGTGTACAAAAACTTTCAATATGGCTTTTGATACTGTATTGTTGTTGACGCTACAACATCAAGCATATAACTAAAATTATTATCGTAATTTCCGTTTTGCATCATGACTGTCGTACATACGGACCTCCAGCCAAAGCTTACAGTCCATAGTTATATTTGTCTAAAAGCTGCAGGCTTCAGAAAATTCTTAATTCAACGTACGGCTTATTGTTTTATATTGTGTAACGTATTGTTTCACTACCACTGTGTTCTTGAAATTAAAAGAATTGAAAATTGATGGTTTTATCTTTGCTTTTCGCATATCGTTGCATTCAGTTGTAAGCTGCTCCAATCTTAATTTTTAGACTTTTAGTCCTTTTCGTTGTCTCCAGGTACAAAAGCTTCTACAGCTGAGTTTTGTTTTTCGCTAATAAAATTTTAATTACTATATTTATATTTTATCTTACCTTTCGTTCTAATACCGCATCGAAAGCGTAAATGTGGTTTTAATTAGCATACAGATTTATGGAAAGTCCAATGGTACTTTTTTAGTTCCCATACGTTCAGGTTCAGTGTGGAGAATAGTTTCTTTTCGCTTAAAATCCTCTTGAACTCGGTTTTCTCGATCTTGAACTGAACATGGAGGCGCCGCATCTATGGCGATTCGCTTAGACTTAAGTAATTATTAGTAATAATTCTATTTAGAAACATGATTGCTTATGAGTTATGACTTATTAACTTTATGACTTTTATAGTCCGAGAGACGATCGCAAAAAATGAGTTGATTAGTTACCGGATAAAATTTTGAGGAATAATACTATATAAAGCCCATTCGGAATTAAAATCAATTGTCAAAGTGTTTTAAGGATAGTAAAACATGTTTAGTTACAATATACCAATCAATGTTGGTATGATTGGATTTCAAATTTGACAGTTGATTGTCAATTGAGACACCTTTAGTTAATTTTTTTATATCAAAACATGCTCGACATAACCTCACTTAATTGGGTTACTAGGTTTGGAAATATTTCATATACAGCTGTTTTGTAAATCTACATTTAAGGGTGATACAGGTCGGTTTTCCAAGAGAATTTGACATTGACAATTGATTTTAATTGCAAATGGGCTTTATAAAAACAAAAGTTAATTGTAATTTAGCTGTGTTCACTTTTAGGAGGTGGTAAATTGTTTTAAGAATTCACTGGATAATAACCAGTATATAAACAAAAAAAACAGCTTTTGAATTTTAGGTTATTAGAGTGATTGAGTGGGAAAAAAAATAGAAAAACAAGCAATATTTGTTTAAACCTTTTTAGATCAACTTATTAAATAGGTACTTAAAGATCAATTGCCCACATATTACAGTATCTCATGACATGCTGCGAGCTTTTTTAATAAACAATGTGTTTTATAAATCACTTTTTATAATCACATGACCTAGATTGAGTAAATTTAAGTCAGTGTGGCCTCCCTCCCAGGATTGTATGCGAGCATTAAATAATTTAAAATCTGACATCCCAAAGAAATTGATTGCGATTATTTCAACCCCTTGAAAGGCCCTGCGTACCCATTACCACAGTGGCGCAGTGACTCACACGGGACCGTTTAAGCCTGACTCATGAAAATTTAAATTAAATTTTAGGGAGGTTTTTCCTGCTGGCAACAAATCCATAGTGCGTCTTACTGAAATCGCAGTAAAAAATTAATTTTGTGGAGCGATTTTTCGCGATGGGCGTTTACGACCGATGCATGTATTTTGATAGCGAAATCGGCTGCAGTAACTCACCAATGACGTCAGTACCGCCCTTTTGGCCGACAAGCATCGCTTTCAATTTACACCGGCCATCTAGATCGGGCGCACCGTGCAAAAGCGCTGACGCTTCAATGGGATTTATATGGGCCGTGTTTGCCTTTCGTGTTATTGCGATTATAAAAACACTTTATGTCCTGTTTGCCTCCCTCATTATTTTGATATTGTTTTTGTCTCATGAACATGTTTTTTTTGGATTTTTGTTTGGCTCAACAACAGATCAACGCACGAGAGAGTCTAGACGGGAGAGGCAAAAGAAGGTGGAAATGTCATTAAATAAGCGCTAATTACACGCTTCACTGTTCTTTAAGAGAAATATGAGAAATTTTCAAAGATAGTGCGTTCTGCATGAAATGTAAAGAACAGCAAAAGCATCCGACTGCAAATAGAAACTGTTATAGCTTCATATCTAATAAAATATCAGACAATATTGAGGTAACTGTATCCCGTTGTAAACTAAGGAAAAATTTTGATATACACGCTAAACTATTGTTCTAGTTAACTTAAACTGTAGATTATCAACTACTACATCTAATAAGAAATCAATTGAATCAAATCAGTTATAAGGAGTCTACTTTTATGAATCTTCTAAATCTATAATACTTATCGTGTGCTTTTAGGCTAATTAAATAAATTCCGTGTGATGTTTGTCTGCCGCTTTAATAAATAATTGTTGAGTTACGTAAAAGTACCAAATACAAACACGGTAGACTAATAATTATCGATTGGTTCGGCCTCATGATGTCATAAAAATGCCGATGGTATGCATATAAGTCATGTGTGTTCAGTTCTGTTTAACTCCACCCAGTTTTTAATAATAATTCCGGTCGGCACGATGCGTTGGCAACATTTTGTAAAGGGAGCTTATATTTATGTTGTTATTTGGCTGAACGGGACATAACCACGCGATTCGCGACAACGTGCCCGGTTAGTTACAGTGTTGACAGTCTCTACTCTGTATATTTTATTAGTTAATTTGCCGGTACGGCGCCCTGTATTAAGTCTAATCTACTTGCAAATTTATTACTGACAAAATACACCGTCCAGATACATATTCCTCTGTCGTATATTATCAGTAAACTTCACGAATTCTAGGTCGGCTTTGTACAATATGACTTGATATGCAGCTTGTGTCGCTAATTTGTCGACAGAAATTGAATACGAATTTCAAGAGTTTTGGTTTGCACACGTTTTAACTCCGAATTCAACTTTATCCTGTGTAGATTCTTTCAGAAAAGATTTTTAATTAACTTTTTGAAACTATGCAATCTAATTACAGGATCTCTTCTGAAATTATCTAGTTGCTCGTAAATCAGTAACGATATTTAAATAAAACCACTTTTTTTTTTAAAGAGATGTTATTCTAATGTAACTCTCGTATACGAATGAGATTTCGATATATCTATATCTCATTCTGCAATGAAACTCGATTACTAGTTTCTGTTAACAATGCAATTAAATGACATGAATGTAATGTAATTAATAATAAGCTATCTTTTATCAATTATCAATTAGTTTTATATTAAAAAATAGTTAGATTAATTAAATAAAATGTAATTTTTGAGAAGAAAGAGTAGATACTTCCAAAAGGTAGAGTGTGGTGTGTATGATAATGTGAGTATATACAATTTAAAAGAGTATTGCGGGTGTGTATGTGAATTCAATTATAGTTGAGAAAGAAAATTAATACAGTTGAGTGCCATCAATTTCCACAATGATGAACTTTTCATTCGTGGCTGGCTTTTCCTATTTCCTTGTAATAGATATTTCTTGGATACTTTCCAGTTAGGTTTTTCGGTTAGGAAGGCGTTTCGGCATCAGACAGATACATCTCAGCCTAATACGATATTACTCGATCGATCAGTATAAAGTTAGTCATAAAAAGAAGCAGGTGTAAAAATGAAGCCATATAAAAATCTAATACAAGCCAACTTATCTGTGGCAGGTGTGTATTTTTTTGATTTTTTTGGTATTGTGCAGGAGCTGGTGGATGTGGTGGTTAAAATGATTTCTGTGTTCGCGATAGCTTTAGAATTTATTTCGAACTGGTTCCATTTAACAAGTTCGAATAAACAAAATTTCTTTTATTGTGCACTAATTAAGTGTGTTTATCAATCCGACCCTTTTGAAGATTGTTTAATGAATATTCATTGGAGATTTGCATAGACTGCATAAAGGAGATTAACCTGTGGTCACCGACAAAATTAAATTAAACCAATGCTTCCCTTCAAAAAACTAACACTAATGTTAATAACGCCCCCCTATGTCTGAATTGAAAATTTAAATCTACGTTCCCTCATAACTTTGCAGCTAATATAAAAAGCCGCACGTCATAAAGTAGGGTAACAGCCACCCCTACACTAACTAAAACACACAATAGGCTTGGGCCATTTAAAGTGCTATGTCTCATTCTAGAATTATTTAATTCCGGACCACCCCATTCGAGGACAAACAAATTGAGTTGGTTACGCCAATAATAATTCAGACGGGAGAAAATAGGGGAGTCTTAAACACACACACTTCTAAATGCCTTAGTTATTTTATAAAAATAAAATATTTTTATTACGCTTCCACACTGATATGCTAAATAAGTTGCTATAAGTATAGCTACTAAAGTTGATATGAGCATAATAAAAGCGTTATTAAGAATAAAACTGCTAACTTTAATGATGCTTTTATAAGCAGTAAAGCTGCTTTTGCGAGATATTACCTAATGTTTATATTTTTCAGACGCAAATTTTTCTAGATTTTACAACAAGAAAAAAACAATTTGAACTTATGCATTTAATACCGCTAAGAAGTTTATAAAATAAATCTGGATAAAATGCAATAGAATTTGTTGATACTCATATCGTCCATAAAGAGCTTAATTTCCTGGCTAACGGACCAAATCGCTTCTCAAGTACCAATAACGTTCAAAAGCTTCTGTCAAAAGCGTATTCAAATTTTTGACGTCGGTGCGGACATTCCATTCAAACGAGATATTTTTAATATCAGAAAAAATCCTCATGAAGTCCGAAGCTTATTGAAAAGAATTTGAAATCGTATGCTTTAATAAATTGGTTGTTAAGATATGTCAACCTCTAAGAGAGTCGAGCACGATCATTTCCATATAGATAGCACCGGAAAAAAAACACTTCAACTTTTAAGGATATTCTTCAAAGGTAAACTAAATTCCAAACGTATTGCGAGTTTTCCACGCGCGAGGATTGCTTTTGTGGGCGAGAATTCGCGAATTGAATGGAAAATTGTCGATTTATGATGTAATGGCAGGTTTTTCCTCTCAGGACTCCCCGAACTTATTTCCAAGCAAACGACCGGAAAGTGAAGAAGTTTTTATTGTTTGACAAATTGAAAAATAATCTTTTTCGCGAATAAATTAAGAGAAAAATACATACAAATGCCCTTTAAACTCAGTGTTTTAAGTTTTTATAGTTTGGAAAGTAAAATGTTAGTGGATAACATAAGCTTCTATCAAAAGTAGAACAAGATGTCAATTTTCATTGACATGCGAAGCACTCATGGTGTTTATACCAAGCAAATGACCATGTGTGATACCACTACAAAAATATTCGACATAACTTTGACTACTCGTATTATAACTGAAAATTTTAAAAATGCCACCTTCCAAAAACTGTAGAAATGCCGCCTCTCTAAAAGTTAGAGTGGCGTTATACTTCCCCATAATCTTCTCTTGCTACGTCTCTGGATTTAATAGACAGAAACAGCTAATAGTTATTTATATTCGCGTGTAGTATATTAATTTTTGCAACACAAAATTAATTTGAAACACGATACACCAGCGGAGTGCTTTAATAATTAAGCGTTGTCAAATAGCTAACACAAGATAATTTTATTAAAAAGTCTTACAAATTATTAGAACATTAAAAATGACCATTTTTTACTATACTATGGTAACTAAATTAAAAAATTATCGAAGAATCTGTAACTGAATCAAAAGTATTTTCGAAATTGTTTTTTTGGTTATGCCAAATATATATAGGAACAGAGTATAGAAAAATACATCTGTTTTAGCAAATTGAAAAACAAAAATATAGCCCTTGAGCTTGCCTATGACAGCAAAATCTTAACCAAACACCATAATACGGCGACTTTATTAGACCGTAACTACTTATTAGGAGAACAAATTAAAAGAAAAAAAAAGTTTGAAATCGCCAATGTATTTTTTAAAGCACACTCTCTATTATCAAACCCTAGAAATTAAAGACAACATTTTATTTAAATCAACAATATTTTTGGCAATAACTTTATCCTTCTGATACTTATAAAAAAAAGTTCTGTTGTAAAAGAAATCTATATTTATCGGAACGTCATTTTTCCTAAGTTTTAATTGTTAAATGAGAAACATGATAAATATTTATGCTACAAGTGTATTGTTAGTCAAATAAATCACGAAAAAATCTGTTAACCCAAGAGTCACGAAGTGGCTAGTACGTTATTGTTTTTTAAGTTACTTAGAGCTATAACACAAACCCTGGCATACCAAATTTTATCATACAACTCCCAACAGCCACCAGATTTTTCTTCTTTGCGTCTGTAACAGATACCGGTTTGGGTATCATATTAGCTAATTCAGCACTCAAATTGCGTGCGTAAAGTACTAGTGCAATTTTTTTTTATTTTTGGTTGGTAACACACATTTATGACGTTTCGCGTTTGTCAGCGTTATAAAATTATAATAATTTGATTCAATTAAATTTTGTTGCTCTTGATGACCACTATTCCTCACCAAAATGTTTTTGTGTGTGTTTCGCAATTAACATATGAAACATCCGAAAATGTAGTGAGCTTAAACAATGAGGTAACTTCAACTTTTTTTGAGGTTAGAAACCCTTTAAAACGCTTTGGAAACTTTCTTTATTGTGTTTATGCCAATTGGAGTTTATTCAATCAATAACCGATACGGTAGGTAAAAAAGAACCATTTGTGAGTTACTTACAGAGAATTTTGGATAAACTTGAAAACACTTCATGACATTTGACACTTTCATGACATTTATTACCAACAAACTTGTATTAACGCAAAAGTCCCTAAAGATAAAAAAAATAACGTGTTAACTAAAAAAACACGTAAAACGCGCAAAGTAGCATAAAGAAGTAAAGAACTTGTTTCTAAAGTCACTGTAGGCACTCATTCTTTATAAAAACTCGCGCTTGCGCTCGTTTTATAAACTTGAATTCGTGCTACAAAGTTGACTTTTTAAAATGCTTTTTTTTATATACTATTTATTAAAAATCAAGCATTTCGTCACGTTGTGATCACATTTTAAGACAAAAACTATGCAAATTTTTATTGGTAAAACAAGATAAAGTACAAAAAAATTTTTTTCACTAAATTAAAGTCAGCAACCAAGTTTAAATCCTCAAAGCGTTAAAATTTTTCAAAAACAAATTTGAATGAGTTGTGTTGCTGTGTTAATAGTGACTTAAAAAGCTTTTATTTTACTAGTAGCTAAAAGAACTTTCTATCTAGTGTCTTATAGAGCATTTTACTTATCTGCAATAAGCCGAATTATGGCATTTTTCTATAGAGGGATTCGATAAAATTATTTTACAACATTGTTAATTGCGGTTAACTGCCAGCTCGTGTTGCAGAAGCGTATTGTCATATATAAATTTCAGCAGTAAAATAACTGTAGTAACAAACTGTCATTGTTGGCACTTAAAGAAAGTTATAAAAAATAATATAAATAAAAATAAAAAGTTGAATCACATAATAATTTTTTTTATTGTAATATAAGTTTTGTTGTTAGCTCTTTTACAACGCATATTTACTAAAACATTCCGATAGCGCCTCGTGTTTCAAATTAATTTCACGCTGTAAAATTTAAGTTGCTACACGCAAATATACGATTCGATACGGTTAGCCATAGTTACAAATCCTTTTTTTTTGTACGTAACGTAGGGTTTAACAGACAGAAAAATGTAGTATTATTTAAAACAAAGTAAATTTATATTTTCTAAAAAATTAAAATGTAAATGATTCTCCGACTGAACACATGTTTCGGCTGATAAAGATAGTATCTTTATGACTAGAACGATGTGGATTTAGTGTGCCAAAACACGTGTTCATTTCTGATTGCAATAAAAGCAACCCTTTTGGAAAATAATAAGTGTTTATATCGATATATCTCTTTTATGAAAGAAATAAAAGAGATTAAAGTGTAAACGTAAAAAGGGTAGATTAACTCGTTGGGGCGATCTTGTGATAAGTGTAAAGAAATGCATTTTGTCTTAAAAGAATTTACGTTATCTGCATTTAAAATTATTGTTACGAGACTATTTGGTGACCTGCTATGTTTTTCAGTCACGTAGCTAGAATTTTCTTAATTAAATTTATCTTTTATAGCTCCATTTGCACGCGAATGTCCACTGAAATATTCGAAATACTTATTGGGGCAATGTCGCTTGTTTTTCATACAAAAAAAGCACACAAGACGGGTCGATTATATTATAGGAATCCCCGACAGAAATATGTATTCTAGTAGCTTTTGCATACAATGGGCCAAAGAACTGATCTTTATCGCTGTGAATCAACACTTTTGCTACATAAAAAAGCCAACGAAATTTTCCGAACCATTTCAGCCCGATAGCAACCGGCAAACAAATTCGTGAAACGTGCTTGGAGAAATTCTCTGGTTTTTAATTGCCTCAAATAAAACTGCTGTAGGTTATTTAGCTAAAAGGATGCAATTAGAATAAAGGTTTAAAAAGGTGCACCTTGAAAGAGAATGTCAGTGTCAAAAGATTGCACTTGAATTGTTAAAATAGAAGCGAGGAAAGCTATACAGTTATTGTTCCGGAACGAGCTTTCCGCTGGAAAAATTCTTCTAATTAATTTTTCACGATGTCGTGAAAGCGTGCAAAAGCTCGTGCAAATGTATTGTCCGGTAGATTGGCTTTGAATATTGAAGGTGTTTATAGATTTTCTTGGTAGATAGGTAGGAGCCAGGGTTGGAGAAACGGTTGTGTCAGCGTGTAGGCAAAGCGGTCAGCAATTTTTCATGTCCTATTTATTGCGGTGGTTGTCCATTACTTTATGTATCAGAGCAGCTACCTACACACTCTGCAAGACTGGAAGACTGCACTAGCGATAGCCGTGCATAAACAAGCATCCAGTTAACAGGACCGTATCGGAGATTTATTCACTTAAACTAATTTTTCGTAAAAGAACGCTGATGGATATGATGAGGCACTATTCAATTTCAATTAAGTGTTGCCTGTTTTAAATAGTGGTAATTAGAGAATAACCGTCTCGGCTTCAGACTTTGCGACATTCAAATGAATGTTAAGTAGATGCTTAGATAATCTGCGCACGTAACACAATCGGATAATAAGACGAAATAAACTTAGATACTCTCTTCTCAAGGTATTTAATTGAGAATCGAGTTTTCAACTTGATAAAATTATTGCACACTCCTTCGCATATATTTAGGCCTAATCTGGAAACGAGTCGAGTACGTAAACAAATCAAGCCTTTAAAAAGTGGAAGACCGCGCACAATGCAAATTGTCGCAGAATTTGTCTAGATTATCGAGGCCGCTTTTTACATTCGCTGGGTTTCTTCTGATGTGTATCGCGGTCAGACTTTACATCCTACAGAGCCTTTTCAGGCTATCTTATGACTTGCAATTAGCAGAAAAATGTTTCAACTTATCGCAAATTGATTGTTTATAGGGTTGCGGTTAGTCAAGATAGGATTATCGAATTACCTTCAAATCACTTCAGTCTTGGTGGTCGGAATATATTCTTTTCTATAATTTACAACAGAGTGCAGATCATGAAAACTTGCATACAACATAGTGATTTACTGGGTTTATTATTTATCAGCAGCTGACATTTTTCAAACGCAAATGAAGTAAGCAGTTTTTCTGATAGTCTCATCTAAACAAATCCAACACTACATTATTTATAAATAAGATAGTTTATTGCTGGAACTAATAATAAAAACTTTCAAAATTTTTCACTTTCTTATTGTAAGTTTCAAAGATGTGTAAATATTGAAGAAAACAGATATAAATATACAGCCCGCAAAATGAATGATGGCTGGGTTAGTGAACTGTAAAGCATAAAAAACCTATAACCTTATAACCAACTCCACTAACCAACTTTTATTTCTTGCAGTATCAACTGATAATGTATCAACTGTATTTTGCGATTTTTTTTAAGTGAAGAGTTTAAGCAGTTTTATAAATAAATACAAGAATAAGCTGAAAATCTTAATTTAGCATTACCAACATTTACAAATTAAAGTTACGCTTTACTGCTTAATTTGATAAAAACATGCGATAAGTTTAAAACAAGCAAAATGTAATGGTAATTATTGCATTAGTAAGATTATGGTAACTTGTATTCTATTTTATTTTTTTAAAGCAAAATTATAAAAAAACTTAAATCATTTAATTTCTTAAGAAACATTCTTTTTCCTGAAAGTGTCAAGTAATGTCATGACTGCAGAAAAATTTAGATTAAGGCTGACTGTCCCGTTTTCAAGCATAGGGAAAATCAATGCAATTTTTGACAAGTAATAACTCGTTAACAAATAAAATTTTTTTATTGCGGTTTTCACTATATGAATGCACACGCCTTCCTGTGTGGGCAAAATTTGTCAAAAATTATAAAATATATTGAAAAAATAGATTTTTCAAATTTTTTTTACAAAAAAATAGCCTAATCAAAAATTTATAAAATTATGCCCACACTGTTAAATGTAAGAAATCCGGGTAAAATTTAGTTTTTCCAATCAAATGCACAATTAATTAATGGGAACTTGCGGAAGTTTTGCGTTTGAAAATGCATCTATCCTTTATACCTATCCTTCAACAGCGTGGGTCTCAAGTTAGCTCGGGACTTAGGGTGCCGGTTTATGATAGTGTTGTAAATAACGAGGTTTAAAGTCGTTTGTGTACGAAAACATTCATTCAGTAATTTTGATTCGCGATACGAGGATTTTCTGAGCCTAACAAAATAAAGTTAAAGTTAATGTTTTATTGTAAAATTAAACTATCGGTAATAAATCAGTAAAATAACCTGTAAAATCAAGATTAATAATTAAATTTTTTTATTGATAATCTGAAAAATAATTAATTGTTTTTAACAATTTTTTTGCTATTTAAAGTGTTGTATTAATTAAAAACAATTGATTGTTTTTATTTATAATACAGCGGCATATTTTACAAAACAATTACGAATTTAACAAATTTAACCAGATTTGTTGTTTGGGAAAAAATGTACATAACAATGTTGATTGAAGTGTCTTCCGAAACAAATTACACGGCAACACCGCCAACTCTAATAGCCTAAAAGAATGATTTTTCGACATTCTACTCCCTTGATAGAAGCAATTAGTTCGGTACTTTAATGAATTTGGTGGTAATGGTAATGGAAGAATGTCATTGGTAATTTTACATTATATACCTACGTAAGTAAAAAATAGTTTCGTCAGAATTTAGAATTTGAATTGCACGTCTCCAGTGAACGCTCCCTAGAAAGCATATGAAGATTCAATGTAAAATTTGACAAAAAAAAATTGTAAATGAAATAATTAATTTATTTGGCTCATTGGCTTCTACTGCGGTTTTATGGCCTAAAAATTGTTACTATATTTTTTACATAGGTTTTGTTAAAATTAAAAAATAACGCATTGCCGTGTAATATAATGAAGTAATATAAATGAATACATAGGTATTTATAAATAACATTGCGAAAACTTCTACAGATAGTTTGTAAAGGGATTTATCGGCAGGTAACTAAAACCAAAAGGGGTATAATCTTTTAAAACAGGATATTTGTAATTTGGGAAATTTCGCTTTATCGAGCTAAGACGGAAAACCACCCGTTGATTTTTACAACCTCATTGAAAATTTATGCAAATTTTTGTATATATTAGAACAAATTTCAGACATTTAGGTTTATTTCTATTGAACTCTTGTAGAAGAAACGCTACAACGGCTTACGCTACATGGAAAAAACTTTCTTTTTTGGGTAAAATTCTTTAAACGTTTTATTAATAATTTGTGTGTTTGTTAAAAAAAAACAAAATTTTACCTTTATTTTTTTACATTAAACAATCTGGGTACAATTTGCTAATTCAGTTTTTTTTTCGTTTTACATTTTCTGATTCATTATTTATTTATTTGATAAAAATGAAAATAAAAAATCGAAACTCTAAAAACTTTATCCCTACAGAAAAGATATGCATGCGGTCTGGGCCAAGCGGTTACCTACTTTTATTACTTAATCCCTGTATTGTTTGTTTATGACCTACGAAACACTTTCTCTGGAAAGCGGGCTGCAAATGCATTTTAGTTACGTCGTTCCTAGTTTTGCTACACGTCAGCTCTAAATCTGAAATTTACCGCAAACTTTTGGGCATTTCCCCCTTAATAGAAGTTTACCATTCCCTGACATTACATTTAGTTTGCCAGTTTAATGTTTTAAATTTTCGAATTTATTTGGCTTTTTTAATAACGAATAAAATAAGAAGATAAGGAGTGATCTTATATTTTATGGTAATAAATGAGAACAACTTACAAATCTTTACATTTGATTTTTTAACCATCTATTAAGTCTTGAAGCAATCTTATTATTTTTTCCAATTTTTTACTGTATAAAAAATAAAGTCCCTTCTAACTTTTCTTTCTCCCTCACTATTTATCCGCTTTCGGTTTTTACTTCTTTTTGTAAACATTTTTCACTTAATTCGAAGCATTTAACGGTAAAATAAAAACATTTCTTTTGTTAAAAAATTTACTATCAAAATCTGTTTGAAAAATTAAAATTAAACAACAGATCGTCATAAAGCATACAAACTCTCTAAAAAAGATTGTTTTAGAAAATTTATATTGAATTGTGCCAATTGCCAAAAGTAATGGTTTGATAGCGTTTGCTTTGTGCACAGATAAAGCAGGTAGATATAAATCATTAATTTTTCGCAAAAGACTAGCACTACAGCTCTAAAATAACAAACTTACAAATGAAAAAAAAATTGATCAAGTCTCTTTAAAGTCAGTTTTGTTCGCATTTTAATTCTCTACAATTTATGCCTAAAAAGTATCAAGATTGTTTTCGTCAGTTTTAATATTATAACCAAAACTTTAAAAAAAGACAATTATTTAGTATTAAATGTTAATAATAAATTAACTAATAATAGTTGCCAGTAGAAAATATAACAGAATATAACCACAAGTTAACACTAATGTGATGGCATAAAGTATTTCCTGGTATTACTTTTCTTATAAAAGAAAAAATTCTTTACTGATTGACCAGTTAGAACGTAAAGAAAGTTTAAGAATCTCCTGTTGGAGGGTCTTCATTTAAAGACTTGATTATTTCATTTAAATAATTTGGTATGTTATCATGTTTATCTGATAAACCTTTCTTTTATTACTACAGTTACAAATGGTATCCTTAGGTCAGCGTAGGCATTTTTTATTAGAAATGACTAAAAAACATTGAATAACATATACCTTAAATGTTTTGTAATTTTTTTTTTTTTGATTTTAATAACATTTAAAAAATTGGTTACTTTTTTAGTTAAATGTTACAATTAACAATAAACACAACAATAAGCAATTAATAATCAAATTGATACTAGACCATTATCTTCAATGGTTTTAAACTACTTCACTTTTTAAATACACATAATTCCAATGGTGATATAATGTCTTGACCTGATTTGGCGACATACTATTATATTTCAGCAACTAGATACTAGTCTAAAGCAAACAATATAATTTTTTTTTAGATTAGACTATACTCCCAATTTAGGGTCTCAATGTAACTCAACGTCAATATTAAATAAAAATGTGTACAACAAGATATAAAAAACCACAAATCAAAAACAATTGGAAGTTTAGAGAAATAGACACTAAAAGCTCACTGAGGATAATGGAGTCACTATCAAAAATTTAATTATCAAGTATTTATTATTAATTGTTGCAACATATAGTTTAAAAGTTATGATAAAGTTCACGGTATAAAAATGAATCAGTATGAACAACTGATAAAAATTGACAACTTGTCAAAAATCCCTTCAAGTTAAATGTGTAAGATGGAGCCACTAATTTTTATATTTAGTATAAACAACTAATAATACACAATTTAATCTAAAGAGCTATAATTGTAAATAATATAATAAATAATTGAAAAATAAGAGTAAAACAACGATTAAAATAATTTATTTCCTACTAAATCATTATAGCCAAATATTACCTAGTTACGGTAACTATTAAGACATTCATAGATCCCTTGGGAGTTACAGAAGGGAGTTAAGAATTCTTAACTCCCTCTAATTTGTACAATGTAAAGAGTTACAAATCTGATGTACAAAAGTTACGGGAAGAGAAAAAATATTATTAAATAACAATTTTTAAACGCCAATAATATCGTTTCGTTTATATTCTTGCTTCCGGTGTTACGTTTATTCAATCTTTCAGGAAATTTCTGATACTCTTTCTGGTACATTCCTTTTGACTTTACGGGCACAATTACAATTACAAGCGTGGAAAAAAATAAGTAAATATACATACCATATCTTGAAAATATGACAGTAATATTATTTCACTTACATTTCTGCTGCCAATATGGTTCTTTTTTAGCCATTTTTAAAATCGGTCGTATTCTTTCTTGTACACTAATTCAGATTTTTTTGGTACTAATGCAGCACGAGTTTTCTCAGCTTTTTTTAATTCTTCTTCTGAAACATTGTTGTTTTTCACGTTCTCACTCATTTTTACAAATTTATAAATTTTTGTTTACGCAGTTGTCAAGAAATAAATCCATAGTAACCAGGTTAACTAAGTTTGGATTTGTTTAGTAGGAAATAAAATTGTAATTTGTTTTTTGGATTTGTTTGATAGGAAATAAAATTAATTATGTATCACGTGAATTACTAGATGTCAATAACCTCGGGCAACTTATCAACTAATCCCGTTGCCCTCTGTAATTAACACCCTCATAATTCCTTTGATACATAAATAACTATTTTATAGTATTTTATTTGCAGTTATAGCCCTTTAGATTTAAATTGTGTATTATTTATTAGTTGCCTAAAAATTTAAAAATTAGTAGCTCTATCTTACACATTTAACTTGAAAAGATGCTAGCTTTTTGACAAATTTTTGTCAGTTTGATTCATTTCTATACTGTGCCAATATCTACAAAAAAATTTCAAAATTTCATAACTATACGTTGTAATACAAAAGGTTTCAAATTAAAAGTTTTGAATTATTGTATTTACTATGGTAGAATTTGTACAGTCCCAGAGTTACATTGTTACAATTTCCTTTCCCTCTAAAACTATCTCTCACTTATTGTTACTTTATTTTTTATTAGTTTTATAATTTTATTGTAATATTTTATTTTTTCTATTATATTAACTTTTTTAAAAATTACAATATATCTCTGTTTATAAATATCTTTCCGCCTTTTACTTTTATAGTTCGCCAGATTTTGTTCTCGTATTAAAAAAAAAATTATCAACACAAATGGAGACTTTGATCTCGTTTGTAAGTGTTAAATGTGTACGTGATATTCTGCAGAGTTTTCTTGGTCAGAAAGCTAATTTCTAATGCAGCATCCAGAAGATAATTATCTCTGTGCCAGAGTCATAAACTGGTGTAGCTTTCGAGACGAATATCTCGTGTTTTGCTTTTAAAACGTTGGTTTATAGGGGTAACGAAACAATTTATTTGCTCACTAGGCTCCTCGCAGGCACCAACCAACAGAGTTACAGTAGTTTTGGGATTTTTAATTGCTCTTCTCGACGACTTTCCGGCGGTAATTTCGCAAATAAATCGGCTCGAGAAAGCCAGGCACGATACGCTTCGTGTCACTTATAATAATTTTGTTAACCAAATTAAGGTAAAATACGAGCGCGTTGCATACAGTAAACAAACACTTTCCTCGGTTCGCATTCTAAGAAATATTTTAAAGTTTAATAAGACTGCAGTTGAGTTTATTGTTCACACCTCGCATTTAAAACAAGATCTGGACACGCAGATACAGCACAAACGACCTGCGAAAGAAAGTCACAAAGTTTAACGAAATTCATTGTCCAATAAAATAACACTTGAGGCAGAAGTTGCACGACCAACTTACATTACCATTAGATTTTTAGATCTCGAGGGAACGTTTCACACACTCACTTTTTACGTAAAAAATTACACACTCCCAGCTCAAACGGCTAGAAAATTTCGCGGATCGTTGTGGGGGCAGCCAATAATTCTTCGACTTAAACCCTTATATCCGTCTGGTGCGGTTTTGGTTTTTTTTTCAAGAGTCGTACGAGGCGCTGCTTTAGCTCCCGGCGACATATTTACGATCATCCGAGACCGACGTCCAAACCTAACCTAATTTATATCGGACACTTCTTTGCTGTCTGTTGAGACCGTCGTCATTCCTTCGACCTTATTTGGCAGTACACGTCGGCAGAAAAGACCGCAAACGCGAACTCCATTTACGATTAAACTAATAACTGATTACTGAAAACGTGACAATCAGATGCAAATAGTTCGAGGATTTTGTATAATCCGGATCTGGGGTTTTGCAGCGAAAGTGTGCTATTTATGGCATCTACTAACTTTACGATAAATTTCTTATGTTGCATGTGGCTACGAACAGGGTGACAAGTTTGCAGCATGCATAATATATGGCGCAAAAATTTTGCGCAACTTGTTAAACATTAGAGACGGCGTAAATACAACTGGTCGTCAGAGACGGACTGGAAAAATGTAGGACAACATATACGATTTTTTTGGATATAAAGTTTGTGTTAAGTGATTCCTCAAATTTTTATTTCGTTGTCACTCTTTACCAAAGCTTAGAAAAAGCCAAAAAAATATTCCTCTAGTTCGAAAAGTTATTCCTTAAAGTGAATAAAATAAATAGTCACAATAAAAAATCAAAATTACTAAGATAATATTCTTCAAAGATGATTTTGGTCAACACATATAATTTAACACCAAGAAAGATGTGGTATAGCAACAAAAAAACTGTTTTCTGAATACACTAATGCTTTTTGTATTTGTAAATTAAGTCTGTTTCAAAATACTGCAGTATTAGCATATGATATGACATGGCGTCATCAAATAATAACACAACTGGCAGCTTGGGGCATACAAAGAAATATTTTTTGTTTTATAAGCAACTTACTAACCAACCTTCAGACTATATATTAGCGGACATTTTTCAACATTTAAGATTTTAGAAAACGAAACTCCCCAAAGGTGTGTTTTAAGTGCCACTCTGTTTCTTATTGCTGTGAATAAAGTGGCAAAACATATACATACCCGACTAAGGTACTGGTGTATGCTGATGACCTAGTTGTTTTTATAAAAGAGAAAAACTGAACATACATGCAACAAGACTTACAGAAAAATATCGACGCAATCTCAAAATAGACAAATACAAGTAGATATAACTTTTCTAAAAATAAGGCCAAATGCATAAAATTCTAACGTCTAAGAAATCACCGGTTACCAACGCTCAAGCTCAAAGACGTAGCAATAGAATATGTAAACCATCATCGCATTATTCGCATGATTTTTGATACCAAATTAGTTTGAACAAAACATATCGACACTGTTAAAAAAAGAATGTTAAAACATCTAGACTTAATTAAGTACTGGCACATCATTATTGGAAAGCTAATATTATTTTGCTAATGCGACTTTATCGAGCACTAATCCGCTTTAAGTTAGATTATGGTTCTTGTATCTATTCATCAGCGAGCAAAACTCAAGTTAAACGTATAGAATCTATACAGAATACAGCTATGAGACTTGCTACAGAAGCATATAGAACAATCCCAACACTCAGTTTATGTAACTTAACAGGAGAAATGCCTCTAACATTAAGCAGACATTAAATTACTCTATCATACTCTGTTAGAGTCAAAAAAGATCCTTACCATCAAAACAAAGACATCTGTTTCACAACACGTTTTGCAGCAGTCCAACCAGCAGACCATTATCTCAAAAAATTCGTCAAGCTCTTAATTCAGTAAACAGCTCTTATCTTAATATTATTAATCTAGCACCCCCTAAAATTTTTCCATGAAAGATTAAAATTCCTTCAAGCAACCAGTACCTTACCAACTTTGTTAAAGATAATACTCCACCCTCGACTATTCTCCAACATTTTAACCAAATTAAAAATTGGTACGAATAGTCATTCTTTATATACGCAGACGCGTCCAAATCGTATACCGATGTAGGCTGTGCAATATACTTTTTTAACAATACTAAACAATTTCGGTTGAGTGCCAATTCCACAGTGCTCACTGGTGAATTGTTTGCCATTTGGTAGGTTCTTAAAACGTTCGAAACACTAGATACTACAACAATCGTTATGTGTTCCGACTTCCTAAGTGCAGTGCAAGCAGTTCAAGAGTTATACCCTTCGCATACGTTAATCCAGCAAATTCATGACCATTTTTATCGTCTGTCATCTATTTTAAAAAATATCACTTTCTTTTGGGTTCTTTCACACGTAGAAATTACTGTGAATGAATATGCAGATAAAATGACTCACCAAGCAACATTAACAGCTGATGTTGATTTAAGAAACAACATTATCTCAAAAGAACTAAAAACCCTGTTCCAACTCTGAATGAAACAAACATGAACTGAACAATGGACCTAATGGTCAACTAAACTACTTAAAATTAAACCTAATATAAAACCATGGAACTATTTACCTAAGTCTCGACGAGAACAAATAGTCATTAATCGTTTACGAATAGGACACACAAAACTAATGCATCAACACTTGCTACTAAATCAATCTCCCCCTTGATGTTACAAGGTGGAACTTACAGTTCAACATATTCTTAAAGAATGCCCTAACAGACAAAATGCCAGATCCAGCGTTAGATTAGAAAAAGATATGCCATCTATGTTATGAAATAACTTAGCTTCTCTTAGTAGGCATCATAAAATACTTTTTTCTACTACTAGCTATGAAGTTGACCATTATTGCGTCTCCTAGCCAACTGAGAAGTTGAATTTTTCAGCTAGTGGTTAATAATTTTTTCTATTGTTGATCTAGGTTGATAATGGACTAATTAAATATGTTTTTGAAAATCTAGGGACAGTTGTTTAACAAAAACTTGTGTAATATAATTTTGTATACCCAGGAGATTATCTTTAACGTATTTGCGAATGTATTTAATTTAATTTACAACAAAATTATTTGAATAAAAATGCCAACAATGATATCTGTAAATTTGACAGATGAGATCCAGTCAGACAGAGCCGGAGCTAGGTTATGTTAGAAAACTACCAAAACAACAGAACTTTATTTAAACAAGTACAGTGAATACAATAATACAAATCATCTATTATCGATGGGAATTGAGTTTAATTATTGTTTCCCAAAGTTATAAGTAATTGTGCAATTGTAGCAAGTTGAAAATGTAGAAGGCCCTTGGAGCATATTTGCGATTGACCTTTTGAGTACCAGTAATTTCTCAATGTAACTTTCTGCTACAGTTGTAGATTTTCAACCCCCATGTTGTTTTAGTTGCAGTGTGTTACCCCCACTAGCCGCTCAAAAAGTTGCTAAAGTTCTTCGAAAACTGTGACCAGTGAAGATGAAGGAACGAGTTTGTTAAATTTAGGAAGGTTGCAATGTAAAGAACGTCAGCCGCAGTAGTTTGCGGTTTAACTTCTCTGCAGCTTCCTGCATTTCAGGCGGTGTGCAATTAATTTCTAACATGTCCATACTCAAAAAAACACCCAAACACGATAATTGCAAACGTTGTTTGAAAATAGATTTTATTAATGGAAATGTCAATTTGCATCAGCTTACTTGATTTTTGTTTTGTTTTTATTTTTAATTTTTGTCATAAATTTGGCTAGTAGTAGAAAAAATAGTTTTTCCACTACTAGCTATAAAGTTGACCATTATTGCGTCTCCTAGCCAACAGAAGTTGAATTTCTCAGCTAGTGGTTAATAATTTTTCTATTGTTGACCAAGCTTAATAATGGACAAATTCAATTTTTTTGAAAATCTAGGAATAGTTGTTCAACAAAAACTTGTGCAACATGATTTTGTATACCCAGGAGATTGTATTTAACGTATTTGCGAATGTATTTAATGTATTTACGACCAAATTATTTTAATAGATCTGTGAATTTGACAGACGGATCTAGTAACTACAATATAGGTTATGTTATGTTAGAAAACTATGTAAACAACAAAACTTTATTTAAAGAAGTATTAATACATTGAACACAAATTATCTATTATCGGTGGGAATTGAGTTTAATTATTGTTTCCCAAAGTTATAATTAATTGTGCAATTGTGGCAAGTCATATTGATTGTTGCACCCGATGTGTTTGTTAGAGCTGTGTTTGGTAAATTGATAACCGTATTATGTAGAGTACTGGTTTCATTGTTGTTATTAGGTGGAACTTCAAGTAGAGTACTGGTTTCATTGATGATATTAGGTGAAACTTCAAGCGCTGAAGATGAGGTTGATGGAAATGCAGCCGATGAGGGTGAACGCTGTGATTTGACTGATAAAGCCGCAGAAGTCGAAGATGTAGAAGGCCCTTGGAGCATATCTGCGATTGACCTTTTGAGTTCCAGTGATTCCGCAATGTAACCTTCTGCTACCGTTGCAGATTTCCAACCCCCATGCACCAGCCTACTTAATTTTTGTTTTATTAGTGTAAAGGCAAATTTGCATTCCCAAGGCTACTTGATTTTTACAAGAAAAATTTTATTTTTATTTTTTACCTTAAATTTGGTTAGTAGTGGAAAAAATAGTATATATACCACGGTGGAGAAGACATTTATAGGCCTCGCACCTTATTCCGCTCGGGGCAAAGCCCCCCGCAAAATAATCTTGATGCTCGGTCAATAATAACATTCTTCACCACCTTGATGTATAAATAACTAATATATATGAAGACATTTATAGGCCTCACACCTTATTCCGCTTGGAGCAAAGCCCCTCGAAAAATAATCTTGTAAATATTTTTAATGTACTGGGTGAATGCCTATAATCCTACGAGGTTGGATTACCTAAGCGCAAAACTTGTAAATAATAAAAAAATACTGCAATTCTCCAGATTGCAGAAAGTGTTTTTTTGAACTTTAAGATTAAAAAAACCTTTTATCTAGCTTATAAACTGCTTCAAAAAAGTTGCTTTTTCTGGTTAATGACTATGCCTAATGACTAAAACTACCTAAAACTTAACTTTGTGTTTTACGTAAAATTCTATTTTTTTCAGAAATGTTTTTTTTTAGTTCTGTTTTGAAGATCACTACTTGTCTTTTTGTAGTTAAAAAAAAATGTTTATTTGAACAACGCCTGTGAACAACTATAACGCTGAATGTAGTAACAAATGACTGGTACCGGTATCATCTAAATTTTTAAAAAAATATACTTACCTATAGTAAAGAAAGTTATTCAGTTAATCCCACTTACTACCCCACACCAGAAAGTAACAAGAATCACAAGAGAAAAGTACTCTCTTCTCTAAAGAAACTGATAACATTTGTTCTTGTAAAATAAGTAGTAATGGTACACCAGTTAGATTGTCACGAAATAGACGGAAATGCAAATAAAAGCGCCTTCTATGCGTTTAAAAAGTTATTTTACATTTTTCCGCTTTAAAATCGAAAAACGATTTTTTTCTTGGTTTTAAGTTCCTGTTAGTCCTTATGAGCCATCGATTTCTGTTGTTTGCAGAAAAACTTGCGTCGTCTTTCGAAAAAACTTTACAGCTAAATTATTTTTCATTTGAATTCAGTAGATAGATAAGCACCTTAAATTTTGTTGATTCTTAACTTTAGTTTTTTAAACTTTATTATCGAAACGTGTATAAAAATTTCTATTTCTATATAATTAGAATTGTAGCGTATTGCCCCATCGCCATCGTTGAAGTTTTTTCCACATTTTAAATTTTGATAAATGTAGGTACTGTTTTACCACCAGAGCTTTTTTTCAAGAATCAGTTTTTTACCATTTCACTCAAAGAGAAGTCGTAAAGAGCAATGATAGTCGCCATCTACCGCTTTTTCTAAAAAAATCATCTTTAGAACACCAAATTAGATATATTTTTTTTACTATTCCGGTCTTTCCCTATTCCAATATTATTCTGCATTTGGTGTTTGATTAAAAAAGCTTTACGTTTTGCGGTGGATAAAGTTTTAATATTTACTCAGTACTGAGCTTTAAGTGTCTTAAGCTTAGCTGTAAAGCTGGCGTTATTTACATCAGCAGACAGGCGTTCCAATCGTCCTTATATCCTGATTATTGTGAGCGGAAGTGGCTTGGTAGATTGAACCATCGACTTCAGGTGGATTCCTTTGGAAATTTTACGATTCCAATAAAATGATAGGGTCTGGAGACCCACATCGGGCACATCGGGATGATTAAAGAAATAAAAACGTAATGCAACATTTCGTATAGTTTGATTAGAAAAACGATCGGATTTGTTGGGATATCCTTGTAAAAATCCCATTAAAGTAAATCACTTTTTTTTACAACTTTAAAACTTTGTCATTACGATCTCGACAAATTAGACACGATATAACTTGGTTATATTGAAATTGTTGAAATGATTCCATCAACTCTTAAGCGTACCGCTTGACCTTTATCCATGAAATTTATTTGAAAATATTTAATATCGCCTAAAATTCCTAAATAATCTGAATATTATGTTGAATACGAGTCGATAATAGAAATTCCTTTAAAATTTAATTCAAACTTCATTTACATATTGTCTGGCCCTAAACAAAAGTATATTAATACAGTGGTAGCACTCTGGATCAGATTAGACATAAAACAATCCATAATTTAGATGTTAGAAGTAGCTCGACAGATAAATATTTATTGACGGCCCACACTTTTAAACACACACTAGATATTTATTTATGTACCTATTGGCGGTAGTTAAATTTAATGAAGCTCCTATTCCTGGAACGATAATATCTCTAATAATAAAAATTTTGTCATTTTTTTTTGAATTTTAAAACATTCTAAATTGTCGTGTCCCCACCTCATAAAAAATCAATCAAATCTAATTTCGGTTCCATTCATCATTGTAATTGGTCGCCTTAAAGAAAATCAGGCATCCATAATCCGTTCGAGTAATACTATGTGATTAAAAGAAATTGGGAATTGGACCGTCATTAGGCTTCAAGTTTCCAGCAGCCGTACAGTAAACATGTCCCAAAACTACTGTTGAGAATGCGGCCCGAACGGTCCAATTAAAACAAACAATTCGGTCGATAAAGTAGACCCAATAAATCGTGGCATTGTTTCAGTATCTAATCTAGCATCGACATCGCCGATCGGCTCCGACGGGTAAAAACGCACGGACACCAGATCAATTCTAAATACCACCCTAACAAGCTTAAAACATCGCTTTCGTTTGTAAAAAATGTTTGGGACCTTGTTTTGTCTTCAGATTCGTGTTAATGGTAATTTCACTTCTTATAGATTCAATAAGGCTGGGGCTGACACCTCGGACGGTAATTTTCTCGGTCACAACAAGTTTTTACAACGTTTCACGCAATATATATTTACATTTCTCATTTTTTCGACCCCAAATCTAACCACTAGGTTGTAATGTCGATTATAATCTAACTTGTCTATTTGTCCTCACAGGCGCCCATAATGACAAATGATGTTGCTCTCCTGACATCGTCAAAAAATTGTTTACAGTAAAGTTCTTTTTTCCACCAATACACTTTTTAAAATTTTAAAGCTGTCTACAGGGCGAGTCAATTATAGGCTACTTCTGAAATTTTTTTACATGTAAACAAAAACACTAACTCCACTTACCACTTGATACTGGCTTTTGTTTAAATAATAAACAGCATCAAATTTGCTTGTTTGGCCAGAAACGTCAAAAAGACAATGTCAGAATTTTCATCAAATTTAATCAGCAAAATAACAATAAAAAAACTCAAAAAGTAACTAGAATAAAAATTAATGTAAAAATTGTTTAAAATACATCCCATTTTGCATTAAACATAAAGTCTAACCTCTGTTTATAAAAGATCCTTGAGTGCGGCGTAAAATTAGTGAAATTACAGGTTATTCCTTCAAAGGATGCGCCTTACTGATGCCTGGCTGATCCCAGTTTGTCAAGGTATGGTTTTTAGACTTACATGAAGATTATTTTCCACAGCTTGCAGGACAACAATTTTGCTTTGTGGAGGAGTGGCTGTTCTTCTACGATTTTTTTTTCAGTGTAAGCCAATTTTTTCGTAAATTAATTTTGAGTTTCTTAAATGTGCAGGGGACAGGATGCCTACAATTAGGGTATTTCTGTAAATAGATATCCACAGCGGCCACAGCATTTTCACGACACTCTCCATAGATGAACAGCATCCCTACTTTCTCGTTGCTCGTGTATTAATAATTCATGATACAAATTTGAGCAAACCTCTGTTGGCTCTGTTTATAAAAACTGGCAAAACTAAATTGACAATACACGAAACAATGCAATTGTGAATTCATTTTCTAAATTTTAAGAAATAAGAAATCTAGTGAATGCTGGAGGTAGTATTTTTGGTCGCATCTAGAAAATTTTCAGAAGTAGTCTATAATTGACTTAAAGGAGTCAAGTCTGGAATATTTAAACGAGTACTATATAATATATTCACACTAACAATTGTTACTAAATCAAATCCGAAAAATTAGAGATGTAAATGTTATTGAAAAAACTTTGTGCTGCTCAATTGTTTTATAGAAGGATGGTTACAGGTTCATCATTGCAATGTCGGCATGCATAGACTTGCAAAATTAGCTTTTTTCCAAAAACATCTGGCATAGAATAATGAGGACTGAAACACAGTACTGTTTTCAAATAAGTCCTGTTTTTGCTTTAATGGGTTAGATAAACGTTGGCAAGTAAGTATTGTAGCAAGTGTTCAATTGAAAAATTCATCAAGTTAACTATGACTTGTTAAATCTCTCATAAGAATGCATGAAAAATTTGACGTATTAACTTGATAAACTTTTCAATTATTGAACACTTGTTATTTACAAGCAAAAACGCACTGTTAGTCTACTAATTAAAGAATGTTTTTTTTTTGAACTCACAGGGACATTACTAGAGTTCTAGAAGTTCAGGGTAGGTTTTATGAACACTATAGACAAGTGCGGAATTTTTATGCATGATTATACTAGATTTCACGTAGCCAGAGAAAATATATGGATCAATCATGTCTGTAATGAGGTCTGAAGGCATTAAACTAAAACTGCTCAAGAGCTAAAAGAATTAAATACAAATGCCAGGAAAGGACAATTTTGACCAAAATGTTGTGCTTAATCTAGTCCAAAGTATGCGCCTTCGAATGTAGGTGGTTAGTAGCGCAAAAAGAGAAAATACACAATCTTATATTATTTAGTGATAAGTATTTTTACCGTGAGATCAAAAATTTACTGAATCAGAGTAAGATGTAATCTCTTATATTTTTTATAGTTTTGCTCGATAAATGATGTTATTAAAGGTATTTATATGTATCTTATAATTTTTAAATATGTATAAAAAAAATTATTTCTTTTTAAATAGAAACCACAATTAGCTGTAATTTAAAAAAAAATCTTTCTTATCTTTGTATGTACTTTATATACCCAGAAAAAACAAAAACCACAAAAAACACAAAATAAGCTCTGTTAATAAAGCAAAAAATAATTGCAGGATAAAATAATATCATATGATCAAAAAACAAAAATGTTCTCTAGCAGGCTGTCCACCTGTGCGAAGCCACTGTGTGCAAATGGTAGTTTAATTACAGTTAATAGAAACTTTAGACAAACTTTTTTTATTGATTTCTGAGGCAGGTTCGAATCAAGCCCTAGCTTTTCTTTTTATTTTGCTTTTGCTTCTAAATTTAATAACAACACATATCACTACAAACTAAGACTAAAACTAACAAGATTTTAGTTGTTCTCTTAATTTACACCAACAGTTTCTATCAAAATTAAAAAAAATCTGCTCTCAGCGCAGCTTGAATGCGTTTACAAAGCTAAACTGTAATCAATTGACCACGAAACAAACTTCTGTCAGACGTTTTGTCAATTATTTTAATTTGCACAGTATACTGTTCAAAACTAGTTTTGGCGTACCTGACTTTAAAGACAAGTCTTCTGTTTATTACTAGTGCAATAAAGATCGTGTTGTTATCAGATGCAAGTAATTTATAGTCATTAGATTTTCCGGTGACATTTGAGAAAACCGCCCGAAACAAATCAAATCTACGTAAAAGTGGTGACAAATCTGCCTGTCCCAGGCGGTTTTCTCAGATGGCGTCAAAGGGTGTAACGACCATAAAATTATTTGCGTTCGGTAACAATACAATATTTATTTATTTTATTGTACCTAGACGGTTTTCTTAAATGGCGTCAAAGAGTGTAACGACCATAAAATTATTTGCGTTCGGTAACAATACAATATTTATTGCATTAGTAATAAACAGAAAACTTGACTTTAAAGTCAAGTACGCCAAAATTGGTTTGAAAAAATATAATTTACACAACCCAGTTTAGTAGTTCTTAAATTTTGGGATTATTATTTAGAAAAACTAGACATTTTTGATCTACACAAATTCCTTTTTGATTTTTCTTGTCATTCTGTTCCTACTGTTAAATTTTTGCTAAACTATTTTCTTCCACCCTATATATTTAAAATAAAATAAGTACAAAGGACAAATAAATTTTCTTGTTGAATTTACTTGGTGAGGCGAATAAAGTTTTATATATTCTTTTTGATGACACTTATGACGAGCCACGTATGATTTTTATTTAAAAAATATATAGATTAACTATATCTCATAAATGTATAAAAAACCTTTACTAATTATTAATTTCATAATAAGTTTCAAAGAAAAATTTCATATTTTTTATATTTCATTAAATTGAAGCCTACTTCTTAAAATCATTTATTTATTATATGGCGCAATATGTTCCTGCAACTTTTTGTTAAAAATAGATAAAATAAAAGTACAATTATGTACTAAAAAATTTTGAAATGTAGACTCAAATTTATAGATATATAAAAAAAGTTTTAATTACACTATTTAATTCTACGTAAAAATTTCTAGTAGTATTAATTTGTATTTTATGAATTTGTTAAAAAAAGACGTGGCATCTCAAAAACAAAAAATGATAGTACAAAATAGTTACTATTAGATGTGTTTAAAAAAAAAGTAATACAAAACTGTGTTATTTGTTCTTTTGAACATATAAGAATTATTGAAAATAAACCACCATGTACAATGGTTTCTAATATGCAAATGTAAGCCTAAAACAAAAAACTCAAAAAAGTCACAATTTCAAAATGATCACAATTTTTCGTCCGGCATTGCCAATGTGTTGTTTCCTATTTGTTTTCTCTTTTTTGGTTTTATCTGATTTTTTCTTATTGGTATAGGTTATATGTCTTCAGTGAGCAATGGTGCTCTGTTTGATGTTATGTATATATCTGTAGCCGTCACACGTTGCTTCCGGTTTCATCTTTGTATAGCTGCCTCGGAAATCTAAAATCCCTGACTTCTAAAGCCCGCAATAAACCTAATAATGGCCATTGTTAATTCTAATGGTAAACTAATCTTTAGTGATAAGATATTTATGCAAATTTTATTTATCCCCAAGTTTTACGGTCCCTGCCGATGCCTCAGGTAGGGAATTACTCTGTCCAGATGTTAGCTTGCAATTAGATTTAACAATGACCATTATTTGGTTTATTGCAAACTTTATAAGTCATGGACCTTAGATTTCTGAGGCGGCCATACTTCCAGATTGTTGTTCCATAGTCAATAAATTATCCTCATCATTATCATCATCATTACCTGTTGATAAACAAGACAACCGCGTAATAGAAACATTTGGCTAGTCATGAGTTAAAATGTGTATTAAGAAATTTGTATCTAATTTTTTTTATAATATTTTTCAAAGCATAATAATAATTTTCTGTACTTGTTAATCTATGACGGGAACAAGGAATACGTGTACAAAAATAGTTGTCTATTTTAGAGTTGGGTAAATATGCGTACGGGCGGCAAGACCCGCAATTTGTTATTTTAATTTACATAATGAGAAACTGTAAACACGAGGATAAACTCCCCCGACATAAGCATGTAAATTCTTGTCGTGGCCACCAAAGTCGCAAACATCATTAGATTGATGACGGCAAATTACTTCCTCCTACACCGTTCCATGTATTAATGTCAATTCTGAAAGCATCGACACAACAAGAAAGTGCATTGTAGATTCAAAGGAAATTGATGTAAGAGCGGCATTACACAATAATAAGCCCACTAGGTGCATATGTGGCATATAAAGTGGCGCTTGGTTAATATTACTTCCTACTTATCTATCCGTGCGTTTTAAAACTACCAATTTTCGTTTAGTTGATGTGAACTGTGCGTTTTATTATAGGGAAAATTAGTAACTTATAAACAGTCACCCCACGTGTATGTATTTACAGGAAGAGATGAATAATGCATAATTTTTGTTTGTTTGAATAACAATGAAGGAATTTTTGTGCATGTGATTTTTTTATGACGAGGGAACAGCCATTGTTTTAAAACGTTCTAGTATAAAATGCCGTGAATATTATAATATTTTCCATGCGTGCTATTGTTCAAAGCTCACCATATACACTACAAGCACATTATAAAACTTTCAGTAAAGCTCCACTAATTTATTGTTATTTCTTGCAACTTTTAACGCGTGCTTCGTTACTTTACCTCTATCGCGCCAACAGTATCACTATCAGCCAGACGGTGCAGTCATAATTAACTAAGTAAACATAATGACAAAGAACGCTTTGAATTTGTTCAACAACAAGAAAACTACATTATTTGAAAAAAATTAATGAAGAGTCAGTTACATTCCTTTAGCAACCACAGAAGCATTTTTATTCGTTTAATAACACAGACGTGCAATGTAAGCATTATTTTGATTTATGACTTACCTCCCTGGAGGCAGCTACTTTATGTCGAATCGACTAGTCAGAATTAGATAGCTCCTCTCGCTGTGTTAATAGCAAATTGTTTACTTTGTCACGTGAATGAAACTGGACCTAATACGTCTTTCTAAGTTATAGGAAGAATCTGCTTTAGCGGCAGTTGTAGGAGCAGCTTGTCCGTTTTATGACGTCATAAAAGAAACCGTAATATATCTCATGGTAAATCTTGGTAGCTGGGCAACGTGTTCGGCATACCCCTAATATTGGATATAAGATATATATATATATATATATCAGAATCCGGCAAAACCTTAAAGATTAATTCGAAAGGATCTGAAACGGCAAAAGCTTCCGTTATTGTAGAATTAACATAAAACTTTGTACAGCTGCATTCCTGCTGGTCGATCCTCGCAAGACCTCCATCCATTAACTGGCATGACAAGGACTTTCGCGTAAGTCGCGGCAAAACCATAAAGTATTTTTATTTATTCGGTCAGAAGTGAAATTAATATTTCCAGGACAAGATAGCGTATTACTCAAGTGTGCATGTCTCATCTAGAAACCGCTGACAAGGCGTAATGAGTGCGCATGTTCCCGATCTTCTATTGTTCAGGTGGCAACGTCACGGACGCCTTGATAACTCAAGAAGGGTTTGAGCTTTATGTGGAAATGTGTGCTAAACTGCATGATTTATGGTACCATTATTATTACGACGGCTTGTAATATCGTTATTAATAGAATTAGGAGCTGCTCCTGCTAATATTAAGTGTTTTAAAAGGTATTATTGAGGTACTCCTTCACTTACTCCACATCCAAAGTTCACATTTGGGAGTTTTAGATTAGACAACTTTGGCACAACGTACAATTAAATTTAGCCTAGTGCGGATCTCGCGTCTTTATAGCGGATAATTACGCGACAAACTTACCCAAATATGCTTGAATTGAACTATTAGATCTCGAGTTACATTTTAAGAATTTTAGATTACGTACTTCTCTAACGTTTTTAATCGCCTTCATTTACATCCTTGTTTATTAAATAACTTTTTTGTTCTCCTGAACTGTAAAGTTGACTTTGACGTATTGTAAACGTTAACTAAAAGCGTCATTTTACGCACTAGTACGTCAAAAACTGCAGTAAACTATAAGCTTTAAAAGATGTTAAAAAAATAAATTAATTATATGACAATAAGGTTAATTACACATAACTTTACTTTACATAATAAGCAATAAATATAAAAAGAAAAAAATTTATTCTATTTTTTATTTATAAAATTATGGCGACATATATACAAATTTAAGTAAGTTAATTATCTGAATTACTGGCATTCCGAAACATGTGAAACATTTTTAGTTTATTCAGTTTATTAACTATGATAGTTATAGTTATAAGAAACACGGCTGCATAAAGAAAAATAATTTACAATAGCTGGGACTAAGTTTGTGCTTGAAGTTTTTAGGTACCTAACTTTAAAAGTTACTGTTTATTTTGTAGGACTGTTGTAAATTTTGGTAATGACTAGTTTAATAAATCTAACACATTCAAGAAAAACTTAAGACATTTTTATCCTATTGCTTCCAAATCCTGTCAGTATAAATTAATGATGTCTTATCACTTCTACTCAATTCAATGTGACGATGAGGACCTGATCGTGATTTTTTAATTTTACAAAAGTTGTAATTTTTGTGGAGACTGGATTGGTAGGTATTGATATTTTACCCATTTTTCTTTCTAGTATTTTAATAATTTTTAAAAAATTATGAAAAATTTCTTATTTTGCTCTAAAATTTAAGGTTGTATATGTTTATTACATTTTTCTTAAAGTTACCTTTTGTTTTTTTGATCAATATATCTGAGGCCATATTTTTAGAATTTTTCAAGTTATAGGAGCTTTAAACATTTATCGTTCGGTACTTTCTCTTTTAAAAGTAGCATAAATTGAAAATGTTCAAAACCAACAAATTAGTGTTTATGTCAAACTGTCAACCATCTGTCAACTTTGCAAAAAACAGGATTGAAAATTTAAATAGACTAGATAAAGTTATTTTCATTTTTTATTTTAAAAATAAAAAATTGTCGGATAAAAAATGTGATACAAATTTTGTGTGTTAAGTCATTTTACAGCGCTCCAGCTAATGAAAAATTTGCTCTACGGGTTCGTTTCTCAAACAAAGCTGTTGCGTTGTAAAATGTAACTTTACCACATACTATTGTAAATAACTATTTTCTATTTCGCTTTTATAAGGCAATTTTGTAGCATTGTTTTTGGTAAGTTTTTATATCAGCAGCACTGTACCATAGTAACTTTGTTGATTTTGATTAATTTCATACAAAAATCCAGACTCTGCAATGTTGCCAACAAAAATTGTTTAACACAAAACTTACTAGACAGTAGATATCAAATAAAAAAATAAATAACAAATGATTGTAACACTTGTTTTTAAATAACTATTATATTTGCACCATATTCTGAAATCAGCATGTTTGTAGTTCTTCCCATTATAAGTCTATGGTCGCGGGCACATATAAATAAAATTACGCCATCAAAAACGTCATAATAAAAACACGGTTTTTATTATGATCTTTGAACTTATTGGTTACTGTAACAACTGTTTCTTCACGTAATTTAATTAAAAAACTCCTCCCAACATTTCAAGTTTCAAAAAATTTTGTTACAAATGGCTAACTACTGACAGAATCTTTTCAATGTCATTATGAATAAAAACTTTTTTGTATAAAAAAGGTTACATTAACAAACATTAGTGTAGAAATTAAGAATGTAAATCTCATTTAAATAAATTTAACAAACAAACAGAGGTTGAGTTAAACTGGGTCATTTTATTTACAATTTGTAGTTAGCATGTGTGACAATGCCTCTCCCGCGCTATAATAACAGTCAACTTATTTAGTGAGCA
Source organism: Tribolium confusum (assembly GCA_029207805.1). Taxonomy (NCBI): domain Eukaryota; kingdom Metazoa; phylum Arthropoda; class Insecta; order Coleoptera; family Tenebrionidae; genus Tribolium; species Tribolium confusum. Next base: position 36,814,595 of record JALGAY010000001.1, on the reverse strand, counting down.
ATTTTATGTACAACAGTGGCGTAACAATCAGGTTAGCACAAAAGTACAAAACTCAAGTGATTATTTTGGAAACCGCTGAGAAATAAATTACTTCTCTTATTGATACAAAATTACATCTGAAAAAATCCAAATCACGTACTTTCAACAGATGAGGTAATACAAATACTTGAATAACGGGTGTTCTAAAATATTTGTTAATAGATTGCTTTTGGGTGTAGCCAATAAAAATGAATAAACTTAGTAGACCTTGTTAGAAAGAAATATACTGTTAAAACGCTAGGCGCGCTTTACTTGATCAAGCAAAACTATGGGTATATAAAAATAACAGATTATACTTTATTCTAATTCAGTTTATTTTCGTTCGCATGTATTAATGCTATATAAAAAAACATCTTAAAGTATAGTTTAAAATTCACTTTTTTTTTCTTATACTGATTTGATTAAATTGCTGTTATATCATTCGGTATAAAAGTCGAACAAAAAAAGCAATAAATATGGAAACAAAAAAGCATTTAAGGTAAACTAAATATGTGAAACAATTACTTGTACGTTACTAAGATTAATTAACTAAGAAATTATGCTTGAAACTAGAAGTAAATACGTCTTAAAAAATTGTACACCAGAAATTCTTTGACCAAAAAATCCTCCAAAAATTCTTAAGAATTTCTATCAAATAGTTATTTATGTATCAAGGGAATTATGAGGGTGTTAATTACAGAGGGCAACGAGTTACAATCCAGAGGGCCGTTAGGCCCGAGGAATTGTAAGTTGCCCGAGGCTATTGACACCCAGTAATTCACGTGATACATAATTAATTTTATTTCCTACTAAACAAATCCAAAAAACAAAAATTGCAATTTTATTTTCTACTAAACAAATCCAAAAAACAAATTTGCTATTAGTTAACTAGGCTTGGTTTCTATGGATTTATTTCTTGACAATTGCGTCCACAAAAATTTATGAATTTTTAAAAATGACTGAGAACGTGAAAAACATCAAATATTTCAGAAAAAGTATTTAAAAAAAGCTGAGAAAGCTCGTGCTGCATTAGTACCAAAAAAATCTGAAGTAGTGTACAAGAAAGAATACGACCGATTTCAAGAATGGCTAAAAAAGAACCATACTGGCAGCAGAAATGTAAATGAAATAATATTTCTCGCATATTTTTAAGATATGGTATGTATATTTACTTATTTTTTCCCATGTTTTAGTGCCCGTAACATCGGAAGGAATGTGCAAGAAAAAATATCAAAAATTTAATTTTGATTTAATGACCATTAAATTTTTAAATTTATATAGAGGTACAAATAAAATTTTATTCATTATGTATAATGTATTTTTTTATTTTTTACAATAACTTTATATAGTTTTTGGTGCACCATTATAGAGGTTGTTTTAGAACACTTGTTTCTTGTTTCATTAAAATATATTAAACGTAGCTAGAAAAAAAAAAACAAAAACTATGAAAAAAATGTATAATTTGAAATAATAACATTATTTGATTTTTTAAAAATTAAGTATAATAATATTAATAAATTTATAATTATTATATTTATAATGATTATTTAATCTTAGTTTATGTACTGAAATTTCGATATGAGCCGTCTTTATTAGAGCACCCGGAATATTCAATGTTTTGTTTAATTTTGCTTTTGGAACAGGGCTTGTGTGAAAATTATTGGAGATTGTAGAGATGTTTTTCTGCTTGCGACAATTTTCAGATTGGATGCATTTTTTTATAAATTGGGCGTAATTTCACGTAAATCAAATTGTTTTTCTGTTTTTGTATCCAAGGCTTTAGCATCTTGACAATTTATTTTGATAAATAAATTAGTATTTCTATAACCGTCTCTCATGTATTACAAAACTTGCTGGCACAAAATAAAAAAAAATGTTTCAAAAAGGCGCAAAGAAAACAAAAATCCTTTATGATATTAATTCGTTTACAAGACATTTAGATATTTTGTCGCACTTACTCTGAAACCGTGCATATGACAAAATCCTTCTTAGAAAACTCGTATCAGAATATACTACATATTATAAGTCTCTTTCTTTGCAATCAGCCAAAAATTTTTATACACGGAGTTAAAAAAAACAATAGTCTTGTTACATGTCTTTTAGAATAAAGTTTATACCACATGTATATTATAATTTTTGATCAGAGGTTGCAATGAAAAATAAAAATTCTAAAAACGTAGCGTCTAAATTAATTCACTTGATAAATATCATTTTGCTGTCACTGTTAAAAATAAAATTTAAATTTTTTTCGAATTATGGGGTTTACTGCAGAATAGAAGATTTTTTTGGTAGAATAATATTTTTGTAATGGACACTTAGTGAACGGAGAATGAATTTACTCATTCAGACTTTGTTTTGACGAGTTTCGGAATAAATATCCAGTAGAAATCATTTTTAGAGAACCAGTCAATGATATTGAACAACTAAAAAATCGTATTCAGGAAGAGTTAGACAATATTACTACTGCAACTCTTACCAATGTGTTTGAAAACATGAAACGTCGAGTGAGGTTATGTATTATCAAGTGAAATAAGTTAGGCGCTACGTTTTTAAGATTTTTGTTTTTCATGACAATCTCTGATCAAAAATTTTAATAAACATATGGTACTAAACTAGTGTATTAAAATTAATGTTCGAACACAATGTGGATATCTACCTACACTTGTTCGAATTGCAGTTAACTTGTTATTATTAGTTATGAACTTATAAATTACTCTATAATGTTCTTTGACAACAAGATGTTTCAAAATTACTATAAGATAAAAGTAACTAGTCCTATGTAGTGTTGTTCGTTGTTTAGCAATAACCGCCATCGACTCCAAAAAAGTTGGTCAATTCCAGAGCAACTAATCAAAAATTTTGATATAAGGTAATCTTGAAATAAGGCCGCCGCTAAATAGTACTGAGATGTAATTAATTTTGACATCTGCATCTATGATTGTAGAGTTACTCGTAAATAGACAACCTGTTCTATACGATTAAAAGGGCATGTCTTATTTTCTACACTAACTAGCCAAATAAACTAATAGAATTTCTAGTGTATTCATTGTGTACAAGCTTACTGCAGTAGAGTTTAAAAAAGTTTACTTACTACTAAAAAAATATTTATTTAACTCTACAGAAACAATTTAATATATATTAAAGGTTTGGTTTCTTGCAAGAAACAATACATTTACGTTACATAAACAATTTAATAAATAATACAAAAATTAATAAATGAATCTTTTTATTAAAACTGTTACTTACTGGTGTAATTATTTTTTGTTGAAAATTAATATTAGCTGTTTTCTTTTGTGGCGTGATCTATGTGTGAGTGAATAAAACAGCATATTTAATAAGAGCAGTAAAAGCTTGTTGTTAGTATTGTTACGAACGGCCTACAATTTTATTTGAAGAACGAAGTAATTCAGGTCTAGGTCTAGTGACAATTTATTTTGTCATATTTTATCCTTATCTTTTCATAGTACTATTATTATAATATTAGCGGTACCTATAATAACTTTATTTGTCAATGAAAGAGGGTAAAAATGGCTTGATTTTTGTAGAAAAAGGGAAATTTGATTTATGCACGAAAGTGTGGCATGTGAATAGGAGAGAGTATAGAGTCTTCGGCAAGGTGTGTTAATAAACAGGCGTTTAAAAGTAGAATTTATTAACTTTGGCATATCTGCGTGCGTGTGGGGTTTAATTGGGGCACAAACACATTCATCCATCAAGTTGGCACTGGACATTGCCTGATCTTGACAATTCATTGCGTCGGAAGTAAAAGCGAACTGTTTGACGCTAAATTAGATTCAGCGAGCCTTTATAATCCGCTCTATTTTTCAAGCTTTTCCACTCATTGATCTGACATGAATGTATTGAATTATCAAATTTTAAAATCTAATTAACGCTATTGGGAAACTCCTGTTTTATCAGATTTTCGAAAAAAAGATTTACATGTATGACAGTCTGCAAAAAAGCAATTTTTGATTACGAATTTTGTAACAAATCGAGGTTGTGGCGGTCTAATCAAAATTCTGTTCAGTTAGCGACCACGAATTTCCTGGATGTTTTAAATTATCAAGAGAGGATTTAACTATATGATAATAATACTAATGGGCGATTCTTGCAGGCGCCTCTAAACTATTCCGGGTATTTTACTAACGATAAACGGCATTAACATACATACAAATTTATTACCACTTCGTAATAGACATTAACATACACGTAAACTGTTACCTCTTTCCGTTTCCTCAAAAACTCAAACAACCTTAACAAATGTTTGTTTGGAATTATAATAAAACCTTTCTAAGATGTGTTTTTCTTCTGATTTAAACAAGTGATTAAATTTTAAACAAAGCAATTATGTTATTATTTCTCAAAGTTAAAAAATTACTACTTTCAGATTAATTTTGCGATAACGAAATAACCGTTAAACACACTAAACCAGATCAGAATTCGTCGAAACTTTTTAAAAACAATGACTTGGAGAGTGTGGTAAAACCTCTTAAGTTTTTTATTGACCACATTCAATCTGCATTACCATAAAAATAGTGCACGGTAATTTCCTTTAAATCTGACGTGGTATTAATGTAGACAACGAAATAGTGTGGCTTATTTGTAAATCCAGGCATCTTACCTCTTTCATCCTTGCTTTCAAAGGAGCTTTTGCTTGACTAGGAACATTATTTATTAAGCCTTGATACCACTTTAACGAAATAAAATTTTAAGAGAGCTTTCGTAGTTATCTAGTGATAGACATATCTTGGTCGAGTAGATATCGTTACCCTTATATAGGGTACGTGACCTGCTTACTAAATTTATCTTTCTAATTTACAGTGTATCAAACTCCCACCGCGCTGTTGCATGCTCCTGAAGGAATACAGGTGCTCTACTGAAAGTTGGCAGGAGGATAAGGAGATTTCTACACAACACTACTTACTAGTACCTGGGAAGAATTTAAAATAAATTGCGTTTCTTGAGTCATGATTTTGGTAAAGATGACAAGCGAATTTCTTTGTAATGAATTAAAATAGAGGCTGCTGATGTAACGCCATTTAATTGCATCAGAAGTGCACTATACAAAAATGGCTTTAGCGGGTTGTGAGATTCTTATCTGTTGTTGACACGGATATCAGCTTGGTGTTATAGCACTGTAAAGGCGTCTCCCTGTCGCGGTTTATGTGCACACGGTCCAATTAAACCGCCCCAACACTAATTAGACTTTTACAATCCTCAGAATTTATTTTATCGCCCAGAGGTGTTAAAAGTGCGTGCTTTACATGGTTGCGCTTCTTTGCTAACCTTTATTGCTCGTCTTACTTTACAACCTACCCGTATCATTACCGGCCAGATTTAGCGCCGCGAGTTGTTTGATTATTCCGGGAGTTTTTCCGGTAGTGCAGACTGTTTGCACAAGGCAGGAAAGGTCGACCGAGTCGCACGATGCAGACGATATATTTGACCAATTATCGGGAACCCCGTGCAATGCCACGCCGTGATAAATCCACAGAGACTGCTATTATTTTATTGACTCGCTAACGATCTTTGCTAAAGTTCGACGTGAGAAACGAGGAGTTATACAGCGCAATTATAATTTCTACGCTTCGACAACAGGTTGTCATTAAAGTTTGAACGCTGCTACCTTCATTTTTACTAATTGACGAAAAATTGCTCCAGAGACAAATTAAGAAAGTCATATAAAAAAAGAAGCATTATTCGCTCTCAATTGACTCTTCTACACTAAAATAGTGTTATTGGTTAATAAAATAAAGTAGCTTTATTGACTTCTAAATTATGGTAGGTACCTGTTGCGTCTGCAAAATTTACAAACTTATTTCTGGGAAACCTTCCAACTGTAAATGGATCATGTCTTAAAATTGCATAAGAATTTGCTTTCGTCAACAAATATACGCAAATACCTACAAAACTAAGTCATTTTAATACATCAATATCTTAAAATTACTTTATATTTTTTCTTTTTTCTAATATAACAATATTTTATTAACCCTCTGTTAGTCGCGCATATATCTCACAAATACATGCCTCATTTAAACTCATTAAAACTGCCAATCCTCTATACTTGAGATGAAACATATTCCTTGGCTAATGTATTTTAATTATGTTCCTGGCAAATCGAGTTGAAATTTTTGTCTTTAGCAGGGTTATTTGTGCAGGTACGAAACAGTGTAATCAACTGATTTAGAGCGTTTTCGCTTATATATATTATTCCGTGTTTCACTACCTGCTTTATTTACTTTCTGCCATAGAACCATGTTTATGTGTTTCTAAATGTTTATTGTCTGTGAAAAGTATAACTTTTTGATCATATTACAATAAGTAGCAAAAAAAAAATTGATTTATGTAAGCTAGAAGATGTTGAAGAGATTTAGATACACAAGAATTCATCTGAATAAATCTAATAAATTCTTGAAGTAATACGTTTTTTATGAACCAATAATATTTACTGAAATAAAATACGATAAAAATTACAAAAAATTTCGTAAAATTGTTAAAAAAAATATAAATTATAAAGCATGTAGGTATCTGACAGATACAGCGCGACCAAATATATTACATTAGATGGCGCGACTAACGGAGGGTTAAATATTTCTACGTGAGTACAGTAAAAAATCAGAAATAAGACTCTTAATAACGTAATAACGCAAGACTCTTTCTTAAGTGTTAAACAAGGTTGCTTATCAAGTTACATCTACAGAGTGATTTTTTTATTTGCTCCCGCCCGAGATTTCAATAATGCAACACGTTATCCAAAGGTAAAGCAACTTTGGGAAAACTACAAATGATCCAAATGAAGTGACTTTGAAAGCACTGTCAAAGGTATTGTCAACAATGTTGACATTAATTCACAACTCTCTATGCCTTAATTTAATATATATAAACTAGCAAAGTATAATGTGTTGCTTATTTTTGGAGTTTCGAGCAGGAGCAAATAAAAAAATCACCCTGTATATTACAACTGGAGAATGAGAATGTGCTGAATTATAATTAGAATTTACTTTAGGCTGTTATTGTTATGTTTAACTATTCGTCTTCAAACTGTTTATCGCCGTCTCACTTACTTATATACAGTTAGGTCAGTTTCTAGTATAATATAACTACGATTTTTTTTCCCATCATAAACTTTATTGTCATCAAAGCTAATTAGGACTTATCCACAAACATTAAAAAACGGTAGCTTTGTTCAAATTCAGATGGTCCGATGCCCGAGGCGTCAAGCAGGCTTTTTAAGAACAATATTTTTCCAAAAGATGATATTTTGTGCCAAATACATTTACCTAAACATTTCCACACTTTAAAAAAAACAACAAACTTAAAAGATTCTTAGATTCACAAATAAGTCACTTATTTTTGCATAAGGTTGTTATTTCTTTTAAATTATCGGAATATTTAGGTAAATGTGTATGATAAAAAATATAATTTTTTAAGAAAATATCATCCTTAAATCTTACTTTACGCTTTGTTCACCGTACCATCTGTATTTGAACAAAACCACCGTTTCAAAATGTTTGTGGTTAAACGCTAGTTTACTCCAATGACAATAAAGTTTATGATGGGCAAAAATTTTGCAGATGGTATAGTATAAATATAAATTATCCTACATTTTTTATTTATCTAAAACGATGCGTAAGCTTTCTTCGCATCTATCAATAGCCGTAAAATGTTTTCCTAGAATAGTTCGTTACATTGCTTTTCTTAAACATTATGTTTTTGGTCTCCTTGCAATGTCTTCTGGCTTTTTCTTTGGTTTGCAACAAGTTTTAGGATAATACGTTTTATGGGTCTCTAAAGTCGTTCTTAGTTGACACCTTCTTTGTAGATGCGCTTTTCCATCGCAATTAAAACATTTAGGCTTATCTCAGTGTAACTTGGTATGTGTTGCATCAATCAGCATAGTTTTAAACTCTTTGAACAGTTTAACATTTTAATATCTAGCATTTCATGCTAGAATAGATTGAGTGACTTTTTGTCTATTTAGTTTGTCTATCTACGCTAACGCATGCTAGTATTCTAAGACATGTAGAATAGCATTGAAAATAATCTGGAGCCTAATAAGCTAATTTCAAGTTGAGATACGTCCGGTAGTAGTGCAAATTTTAATACTTCTCTGTAGTAACAATTAATCACAACATCGAATTTTATTAATTTTTTATGGAAACGAAGATACTACCGGTATTATCTCAATGTGAAATTAGCTCATTAGAGTCTAGTCTTAGAAAACATTGTAACTTTTTATCTTGCAGTTCGTCGATAAAAGCACCCGTTCAAAATTGGTTACAAACTTTCTCGGGTTTGGTTAGGTAGGCTAAATTAAGCAGTCCTTCTATTTGTATTCTATACTTTTTTAAGTTTCCGTCAAGTTTTTAGACTTTTCTATTAAACAGCATCGAATATACTAGTTTTATATGCCGGTTTCAACATCGTCAATTTAAGACACCAATAACAACCTGGTGGCTTTTCTGATTCTGTTTCAATATTTTGATATGCTGTGCAACAACTAAAGAGTTGGCTCCTGTGATGCCAACAAAAAGAATGTAATTCTTTTTTTTATTATTCCAGCTGTTAATTTTCGTTGTTACTTCAAACTGCTTTCTTTACAATGACAACAAAAATTGGTCTTCAAAAATTAAGAATTTTACTAGCTGTCAATCCGATCCTATTTCTGTAGTTTGTTCTTTTCCAATTCCTAATGTAATTTTTTATATATATTTTTTTACATGCTCTTTTTCTCTTCTAGCAACTTTTGTAGTTCTTTTTTGTTTTTTTAAAGATGTTGTTTTTTTAGCTGTTTCTTTTCTTCAAATCGTCGTTATTAAGTTCTTTCAAAATTTTTTTATGATTCTAAAATTTTCGTTAGTCTTTTTTTTTTGTTTTTTTAATTTTTCTTTGCTTTTCTTTTTTTTTGGCTGACGTTTTTTAATTTTTTCAAATTTTTTTTTAGCTTTACTTTTTTATTATTTGTTTTTTTAAATATAAAAAAGTTTCTAATTAATTTTTTAATTTTTTCTACGTTTTTAATTTTTTAAAATTTTTTTATGTTTCCTTTTTTTAATTGTCGTTTTTTTAATTCTTTTTTTTTCAGACGCCGTTTTTTCAGTTTTCTAAAATCTTTTTCAGTTCTTCCATAATCTTTTCTTGCTTTTTTCGAACAGTCGTTACTTTCAAAATTTACTTTTAATTTCAGAAATTACTTTCAAAACTTTTCGTTGTTCTTTTAGCCAGCTTTTGCTTTTCAAATTCTTTTTGTTTGTTAACAATGTTCAATTTTTTTTTAGTTTTTCAACAATAAACGAATTTGTTTTTTTTATTTTTGACTGACTTTTTTTAGTCGGCTTCTGCGACATAAATTATTCGAACTCTTGTGCAACTTCTTCAAATTTTATTTCTGTCACCAGTGTAACAATATTCCAAATTCCAGGTTTTTCTCAAGAGTTAGATTTTTAATGATCTATTTAATTAACACTACTACTTACACGAACAACACAACAGTAACTTTATAAGGATATAACAAGTACATAAATAACTTAATTACACAGTAGATTAATTTGTAATAATAACTAAAACGCGTCTTTTTGGTATGTTTTTATACTATGGTTACCATTTCCAAGTAGCACGTGTTTAATTAAGGGCAGATGCTGTTGACGTTTTGGTTAAGGTTACGGTTTTATGTCACTAGATAGTGGCAGAATTGCTAAATGTGATTAAATTTAGTTTAGAAGTCTTGTTATGGACTATTATTACGATAAGTTTGTGCTATGTTATCTTTTTTAAATGCTCTGGAGTTTCCAAACCGGTTACACCGGTTACAAATGAGATTTATCCAACCGCTTCCAAACCTAAACTTCAGCCTTCTAACCTAATCAACTAAAGTAGGTTTTTTATTTTCACGTAAAAGTAAAAAATATGCAAGAACAAACAATTAAGCTGCACAGGTTAAGATATTATTTTTGCTTTCGTTCTTATACTTTCATATTTAGAGTATTTTAAACATGTTATTGGCGGAATTATTATCTCTGACACAGTATCAGCATTAGGTTGCTGTTTAATATACAGTGTGGAAATTACTTATGGAATAAATTCATTATTTTCAAAATGATATTTTTGTAAAACGCTAAAACCGGTCAACTTTTATTTTAAATTGTGGTGGTTTTAAATTATTGAACTCATTTGTGACGTCATCTCTTTTAATACTAAGAGTAGTATTCAAAACTAAAACAAAAATTATTGCATTGCATTAAAAAAAATGAGTGTGACGTCATAGCTCAGAAGTAGATCACGTCATGAACAAGTAAACCAACTTAAAATAAACATTATGAGAAATAAAAATTGACCTGTTTCAGCGTTTTCGACAAATGTTAGATATTAGTTTTAAAATTACTCAATTTATTCCATAACTGATTTCCAAACTGTACATAAATGCTTTCTAAACATTCTATTACTCATCATTATTTGAATTATTAAAAAAATCAGATTTTTATACATATACATGGTATGTTATTCTAGAAAAATTGTTTCCAACTAAAAAAGGTAGGTTTTGTATGGAAAAATAAAGAATTTTCAAACAATTTAAACCTTGTAAAAGATAAAGACAATCCAAAACGTCGACTTTATTTATAACGTATTTTTTTAAAACTAAAAACAAAGATTGTTATTGTTATTTTGGATTATTATTAATGCGTTTTTTTTCAAATTTGATAAATTGGATAAAAAATATAGCAGAGATTTTTTTACCCAATGTATCAAATTTTTATAAATAAAGATTTTCACCCATTATAAAATTTTATTTTTTTTTTAATTCGGTAATGGTCGGTCGAATCATGAACCAAATGCGATTCAGATCCAGATTAAATGCAATTACTATTTAAAGAAAGTGAATTCTATCATTATACGAATCGTATACAGATTAGATCTAAAATGGTTTTGACGGACCCAATTCTATCAGAACTATCTCTACGACTGTTTGATCCGTTTGACTTAGTATCCACTAGCACTGGTGGATTACGATCAAATTTTTGAAGAATATGGAGAGAAAATAATTTAAGTAACTTTATAGAGTTTGACTGTTTTTTTTTAAAATGTTCTGAACAAAACATATATCAAAGTAAATTCGACTTGGTTTGAGATGTAATAGACCAACAAAAAATGAAGTGCAGCAATCATTTAATCTCAATCAGCTATGATTTAGATTTATATCACATTATATCCTTGTAATAACAAGAACAACTTTGGTAAAGACACTGTTATATTCCTTAGTTATTCCTAATTTCTCAAAAAAAATCGGATTACCTTTTTTCTAAGAATTTTTTTAAATGTAAAAATCTTTTTGCATTGATATGTTCAACCTTTTTGTTAATTTTTTCCATTAACGCAAAAATTACCACTTGTTTGTTTATATCAAATTTTACAGCAAAAAGAAAAGAACACTCTGAAACATAAATGTCAATATTATGTCAATTTTTTTTACTACCATTAAATCGTCGATTTTAGAAATTTAATCTACTTATTTCCAAAAATTGAAAGCAAACTATCCATAAATATACAAGTGTTGATCACTGCAAGTTGGGTAATTATTATCTTTTTGTTTAAATGTTGCAACATCAAGTTTTTTTAGGCTCTTAGGAGATTCGCTAAAAGACGGTGCAGTAAAGTAGCAAAACGCAATCTACATTCTAAAAACAATATTTGGAAGTCCTTTTGACCTGAAAAAATGGATTATACAGGAATTTTGGAAAGTCTGTTGTGTTGTATTATAATGGGTTTCCTGCTAGTTCTTTTACATGTAGGTCTGTTTCTAGTAGAATATTTTAGAAGATCTTAAATCAATAAATGTAAATAACTAGACGCTATTTCACTTTCCACATTTCACCTTACCAACTAAAACTATTTAAGAGTCGTTTTAGGTAAAAAAAAAGGTTATGCAGAACTACCACTATGGCTGTGGTGAGCTGCTGGCTCAGTCTATTACGTCAAAATTTACGTTAAGCAGCATCTTTAATAATATTTTAAATTCATATATTACTTTAAAGTTAGAACAAAATGTAGTTAGAACAAAAACACTAAAATTTCTTTAATGTTTTTTGCTAGGTTTTCACTTTATTTCGCTATCTTCTTATGTTTTTGATCAAAACATCTAGTTCTTTACGTAATTATAATGCCTTTACGACAATTAGCAGCTATTCAACTCGAGCAATTAATCCGTTGGATACAGGAAGCTGTAACTCAAAAAAAAAGTTGCCAACGGCTAAATTTCTCACAAAGTGTCGTAAGTCAAATGTGGAATTAGTATACAGCAACTGGATGTTCATCATACAGTTACGGAAAAAAAAGGGCTGTCAGAAGAAACCGACCATTTACGGCTTCCTCTATTAACAGTATTTTTAGACAAGCTACTGGTAAGGTATTTTCAATCAAACTGTAAGAAGAAGGTTGCATGTGGATAACTTGAGGGCTGGAAGGCGCAGTACACTAGAGCAGCAAGCTCGCAGATACAGATATGGGTGCTAGAATACATATGGGATAGAACACATTCACTGAACTTTTCAAAATTGGAGGTACTGCCTTCTTACGGATGAGTTTAGGTTTTTTCTGTATACTTGCAATGGTCGCGTATGGGTATAAAGAGAAAGAAGACAACGCTACAATAAACATTTAATGGTCCCATTAATGCTTTATGGTGGCGGATCAGTTTGCGTTTGGGTAGGGATTTGTTACAATAGGCGCACTGATTTAGTAGTTTTAATTGCTGGAACCATGAGTGCTCTAAGATATAGTGACATGGTTATAGAGCCATTAATTGTCTCAATGTTTGGCGTTTTAGAAGAAAATTTTGCTTTAATTGACAAGAATGCTTATCTCCACTGTTTGTAAACCAACGAGTAGGACATGATGGAATTACTCGATTGGAGTAGCCACCCTGTTTATCCACTATGAACTGCATTGAGCATGTATTGGCCGAAATGTTCAAGCAATTGAATCGGATTTAAAAGTTTCTCCAACGTTTTGGAGAAATGGGTTTCGATAAGATAAATCGTTACAATGGTTACTATAGCTCGCTTTAAATTTAAATTTACTTATTCTGTTGTTAAAAATCACTTTCAAAAATTATTTCTTCTAAGTGTAATACTTCTAATGTTACTGACCGTATCAGACCAACTTGACTTTTACCAATACATTACATCATTATAGTAATAACAGAGTCTAAGTTTATACAAATAAAACATTTAATTACTCAAACAATTCTCAACAAGTTTTGCTTAAAAATAAATTAATTAATTTTTAAATTACTTTCTTTCCATCTACTTATATACATTACTGCCTTTGTTTCTAAAATTAAATAAAGTAAATGGTTGTATCAAATTTATTTCTTCGCGGAATCTTTTTTTTCGTAGAAAGTGTCTTTAAGATTGGGTCGGGTACAGTCTGTACATAGACTCTTAAAAAAATCTAGGACGTTTTTGCCGGGCGATTTGCTGGAAATTATAATAGGTCAAAGCCAGAAATTAGGCGATTTGAAAGTAACAAGCGATGTGAAACGCCAGGACTGTGGTGATATAAAAGATGTTAGGTATTTTTAAAAGCCAAACATAAAATTTTCAGAATTGGATTTGTCGTAGTCAATAAGTAAAATTGCTTAAAAACCGGTGAAATGCTTGTATCATTATTACTGGTTCATGATGTTCATGTCAAAAATATGTGTTTAACTTTTCTCCAATTTCTTGTAACGCAATCGACTCTTTATGCGTACGGAAATGTGTATTTTATTCATACCGCCTTCAGATTATTATCGCCTTTTGAAAAGATGATAATAATGTTAAAATAACAATTGAGAGAAATTCAGCTAAGGTGTTGTAATAAAACTAATGGACCACTTTCATTGTCCTGAAACTGTGGGAAAATGGAGTAGAAAATTCGTTGCGGAAATAAGAGAATATAAACCGATTCAAGCACCACTCTATAAATTATTCATAAATAAAATTAACTAATTGCGTTAATGGCGAACATTCGTATAAAACGTGCATAACTCCGCATTTGCTCTGTGACAGGACAGTTTGTTACAATTTACAACGTAGCAATTATATTATTAAAAATAAAAATATGAAGCAGTGTATAAAATAGGTAATAATAACATGAACAAAGTTCTCGTTTGCGTTTTATGCGTACATTTTACTCTCGACGTTAATTTACATAGACATTACCTGCCTACTGAATAAAACTGCTTAATATTATTCATGACATTCTCTTCAGGTAGCATCACTGCCTCAAATAATTATTTATTGTAACATTGATTCTGAATTTATAAACAATGGCGGCATCTTAGTTTTTATGTTTGAGTTCATAAAATAAATATCAGCATGGTGTATCTGCTAGCCTCGGTCCAAAGTTATAAATCTATAAAGTTTTCTGGCACGCGTTATGGCACCCCTGCAGAGACACCGCGCCGTCCCATCATTGACAACTGTTTTATGTTTTGACAGCTGGAAACAAAAGTACCATCCTATTTCTTTCATTACGTCGCTCCTCCATATTTTCTAACATATCGCGATAGGGTTATGGATATATGTATACGCTGACCAGTTTTATGGGTCCCCATGGTACACTTGTAACTTTTGTTATAAAGTGTTTTCCACCCGCTCTCAATCAAAAGGGTTGTTGGGGACTGACAACGATACGGTTTTAGACAAATCACCGGATTCAGTTTCATTAATAAAGTGCTGTTACCTTAAACACTAAACTTTTACAATTTTTATAAGTTTTAATTAGAGTATAACGCTTTGATCTTATAGTTAACAATTAGAATTTTTTAAAAACACTGAAACAACTGTAATTAAATACAAATAAAGTACTAAAACAAAATTGGTATTTTATGTTACAATTCTACGTAATTTCGTATACACCATCACATAACTGTAAAAGAAGATTTGTTTTCTAATTTTTTACACCCTAATTTAATATAACCATAAAAGTCCTGATATTTAATGCGCGAAAAATTTTTAATAATACCAAGAAAAATTACCGTTTTGTGATTAACATCAATGACACGAAGTTTTTGTCTATTTAACGCGCTAAAAGTAGGTGATAGAGTCCGTGGCTTTAATTTTCTTAATCTTTATTGGTTGTTGTTGTGTTTTTTACCAAATTTGTTTATGCTTTTTTTGTAAAAGCGGTATTTAGGTACGGGTTCGTGGTTTTTATTTGGAGCTTGAAATTTTTCTCTGTTGTCTGATGATTTGGTCAAATCAAAGTTGAAAACAGAATAACATGCTTCAATCAACTATGGCCAACGCTTGAATGATTTCCTTCATTTGCGATTCGTACCTCACGAGGAAAATGTCCGAAGAAGCGTAAATTTTTAACAATGATTACAGATGAAATACTTACATTTGATTTTATGAATTATTATTTCAAAATGTTTTAAACAGACGTAAATACATGTTGTTAGACATGTTAGAATCAAACATATTTGCAGTAGAAATATTGTTGTATCTCAACCAACAATGTATCTCATTAGTGAAAATTTAAGTTTAAATGACGTTGTCAGAAAATAAATACAAATTACGTCAAAACTTATTCTGTTTGTAAGATCAAAAATTATATATAACTGCAACGTACCACTTCCGTGTTGTAGTTATTGTGAAAATGAAGATGCTAATAGTAAGTATGTTATAAAAATAACAATTTTCTATTATTTTGCACCTGACATTCACAAAATGACTGTGATTTTTATCAAATTTTTGAGTATTTTTTTCCAAAGCTTTTAATGTCTGTAAATATATCTGGTATTTGAAAATTTTTTAACTAGTTTAGAAATAACAAGAAAAATAGCTTAAATCAGTCGAAAAGTCAAGATTTTTCTTCAAAAATGACATATTAAAAAGTGCGAAAGTCAGGTGATCTCATATTAATTTCTTATTTAAAATTTCTAATTTTTTTTAGCTTCTTTTTATCGTTGGAACCCTTGTTATTTATTTCCAATACAGTTTCAGAAATAATTTTTACTGTTTTAAAAAAGGGATAAACTGTATTGATGACAAATTATTTGTTTTCTGTAACGATTACTACGAAATTATAGATATAGAAACAAAATCTTCTAAATGTCCAAAAGGTTATTCTTGTTCAGAAAATTCTTACACTGTGTAAGTAGTTAAAAATCTTAGATATATATAGAAAGTATCTTATTATTTATTTATTTTAGATGTGTTGAAAATTGGTACAAAGATAAAGGTGCAGAAAAAAGTTTAGAAGAAATTTCAAAAGAGAGTTTAGAAGAAAAAATTTTTCTTAATTGTAAAACATCCCAACAAGTTTTTCCAGTACCTGATTGTTCCGAATACTACAAATGCACTCCTTTCTATTATTGGTTAATTTTTCCATTATGAAATTCTTCTAAAACCGAAACTTTTAACGCCAAATTTTAATTTGTGTACCATGGTAGCGCTCGATTTAGTAGCAATTGTTTCAAATAAACTCTAATAATTGAATATAACTAAATTAAGTACATATGTATTAAATTAATAAATGAAAATCTATATGTTGTGAAATAAATTAAGTGATTATTACTCAATGTTATCAGATCAAATTTGTTTTATAAACACTAATAAGTATACTATGTTTAAAATTTTGCTTTTTATTAGATTATTTGTTATTTCTTTACAAATAACAAATTCTTGGCCGGTTGCGCAAACGTTCGTCAAAATTGATGGCTTGTTAATCTTTCATTAACGTATTTTTAGCCAATCAGAGCACGATATTTTTATTAAATCATAGTTTAACCGTCCGTCAAATTTGATTGACATTTGTGCAACTCGTGGTCTGTATTTTTTTGTTTTTAAAATGGTGTATTTATAATTGAATAAACGAATTTTAAAAGTCAAAAATTGTTCTTTGTGTCATAACATGAAGTTATTTTTAATATATACACAGGCTGTAAACTAGGACCTTCTTTGTTTCTATAGATTCATTGTAATATTAGTGTTGTTATGTCATAGTTTTTGACATAAGTTATAGTTGAAATTTAAATAAATCGATTAAATACTAGACATACACGTAAATTTAGCCAATCAAATCAAATGTCATCTTATTACGTTATAACTGCAAAATACTTTAAATCAATTCAATAAATACATTTGTCGATTAGAAAAAAAATTATCAAAAATCGATCGCAATTTAATAGTATATTGTGCACCTTAGCTAAAAAGAGGCAGTTTCCAAGCCGAAGGACAGCTGAGACGAAGTCAAAGCTAGCCACTTTCTGAGACTTGGAAAAACCTCTTTATTGATGAGGTGCACACATTATTTTTGGTCCTACTTAAAATAAAAAAACTTTTAACGGTAATATAATCTGACGAATAGGTGACCTAACCCTAAAATATTTTGTAATGACTTTGTAACTACATTAAACTACAATTGAAATTCTACAAGCAATATTATTGTAAAAATTATAGAAGAGTTAAAGTTCAGACAACAGAGAAAATGGACACCAGAATTTTCGCATTATTGACTTAATAAAAATTTATTTTATCTAACAAAATTGTGTAATCATTTGTTAAAACTAAAAATCAAAAACAGTTGCAAAGTTATATTTTTATCCTACTCTACTTGAAAGTTGGCTAATTCTAACGTCTTGACAGGTCAGAAAATTGCTCTTGTTTCGCTAGGAAAACAAGCATGTTGCAATTTGAGACCGTTAGATGGCGCTATGTTATACGTCAACTAACGCCCCAATTTTTTTAAAATCTACGTAATATTGTGGTTTCTACTGTTGGAATATGAGATCTAATACAAAAAATTACGAGTGCTGTAGATACGAAAGATGAAGTCAGATCAGGCATCGCAAATTCAAAAGCCTGGTTTGTCACGACACCTTCAATGAAGATGTAATGTAATAAAAAAACGTATGCTGATGCTGTAATATTAAGATATCTTGGTTGTAATCAACGTCATTCTTATATAAGTACCTATATCTTATCAAACAAATTATCGCCACTTTTAAAACAAATCCGTTGTAGGAGTTGTAGGACTAATGTAATTATTACACAAATTTATCGATATACAATATGCTTAACAACAATCAGGTAAAAATATAAAAACTCTGCAAAGTTTTTGTTATTACAGTCAAGTCATTACAAACTATTTTGGGGTTAGATCATCTATGCGTCAGCTTATTTTACCGCTAAAATTTTTTTTTATTTTGAGTAGGATAAAAAATAATGTGTGCACCTCATCAATAAAGAGGTTTTTCCAAGCCTCAGGAAGTGTCCAGCTTCGACTTTGTCTCAGCTGGCTATCTCCTTCTTCGGCTTGGAAACTGCCTCATTTTAGCTAAAGTGCACAATATACTATTCTACCAATTTATTGTATCAGTAAATGTGATTCAGTTAAACTTTTGTACTCAAAAGAAACACAGCTCTAAAAATTGTCATGTCATACAGAGTAATTATTTGAAATTTGGAGTTATTTGGTATTTGGCGAAAGTAACGATCAGGGAGTATATACCATCTTTGAAAATATGACAAATTCATGTAGAAATATTTTAATTACTTTTAGACAATCACAATTTTCTAGAAATTTACCAATTAAGAGCACATTTATTTCTCGTTTGTAAAATAGATATTAAATAGAATTTAAAAAGTTTTTTGATTATTGTAATTATTAAAAATATATTTTTTAAATTTTGGAGATTTGCCACCAACCAGTCAACCGAAAACGTCCGGTAGTATATAAAAATGCTTATCAAATAAAAACCAAAAAATTCTTACCTTTTAATAACAAGATATTTTTTAATAAAGAACGTATCTTGGTTCCACCCCGAATAACCCTAGCTCTCAAGCTTCTTTTAAAAATATCTTTTCAAGATAATATATCAACATTTTTTATAGGGTTTGCTAGGTAATTCGATGAATATGAGAGATGGCAATTCATGTTTTTCATTTGGTACAAGATTTATTTACTAATATTAATATATAAAAAAAATTGTACATGTGATTTCAGAATTTACAAGTGTTTTATAAAATTTTCCTTCAAAATTTCATTTTTTTACTAATGAGTCAAACTTTTTGCAGTCTCCTCTCGGCCGGTAAAAATCGCAAAATATAAAAATTTCATAAAAAAAACGTTTCTTAAGTTATTGTGGTTGCTTATTCTTTATAAAACTTAAATTAGTGCTACAAAACTTACTTAGGAAAGGCGTTCTTTAATATACTATTTGATTTGCCAAGAGTTTATAGCTGTTAATCTAATCTAATAATATTAAATTTCATTTCAGAGAAGTGAATTTTTTTACTATTATACATAAAGAACATACGAGTTTCTTATGATTCATTGTTTGAGAAGGTATTAAACAGACAAGTTACTTTTATTGTTCATACATAACCTGTGCAGAAGATTTACGAATAGTGTAATTTGAGTTTTCGCCAAATTAAATTTATCATAAAACAAATACAAGTTTTATCTGTTTTCTAATACTTTATTATTAAAAAAGTAACTAGAACAACAGTATTTAAAACTTGCTCTACTAAACATTTGTTTTATTGTTCTTGAATTCGTTGCCAAAATGAAGCTTCTAATGGTAAGTAAAATAAAAACATATTATCATCATTAGTTGTAAAAATTTCTATAGTTCACACTTCTCTTTATCAATGCGGTTTGTTGCCATATTCACTATGGACCTATGCCAAACATTTATATTTGTCAAAAAAATGGAATAAATTGTGTTAATGAAAACACATTCGTTTTATGTAGAAGATACTTTCAACTTATATTTATGGACAGATATTCTTATAAATGTCCAGAAGGTTATTTATGTTCTCAAGAATCTCGTCCAGTGTAAGTACAAATTTAATAGTTCAAGTTTTTCTTTTAAAAAATATTTCAATTTATTATAGATGTGTTAGAGATACAGATTATGACTATGAATCAAATGGTAAGAAATTTTTCAATGTATATACCTACCTATTTAAATTTTTCAGAAAGTGACGAAATAACTACAACTGAAAAAGAACCAATTTCAACTACCACAGTTACAGCAAAAACAAAAGAAACTACAGGTAAGTAAATATTTTACAAAATAAACAACAACTCAAAAAAATATATTAATTCCAATCAAAATTATTAGAGACTGAACCTTTTTGGACAACAACTGAAATAAAAACCACAACAGATGTAAATGGTAAGAAGTTTTTAGATGACAATTTGTTACGTAATTTTGTATTTAAAATTACAGATTTTACCGAAACTACAGTGACATATACTACTGACACGAAACCGACTAAAACTTCACAGATTATACAAGGTAAAAACATTTCTATATGTAGATGTATTCTAAAAATAGAGGTACTATTTTAATTTATTTTCAATAACAGAAACCACCGATTCTACAATTTTTAAAGAGACTACGACATCTGGGCCTGAACAAACTACATTATTAGGTACATACTTTTCATTTATTAAAAGATAACAATTATTATACAGGGTGCCCAAAAACAGAAACGAAACAGAGGCTATAACTTTTAGAAAAATAATTTCTCGAAAAAACGCAAATACAGGTCTATTTTTTTTTAGAAAGAGGACAGCTTTTAGCATAAATTTAACAATTTTGTAAGCACATCCCTAAGCGGGGGATGCATCCCTTTAAAAATTTTAAATGGGAAGGGGGGTTGAGTTGCACATTGAATGTCCTTTCAATTCTATATACAGTGGTGAGTATTTAAGTTTTGTGGAATGTAAAATAAAAAAATTCTAATGAAGTGATACATTAGTTTATTAAATGTTCAAAGTGACTCCCACATGCTTCCAATACTACAGGTTTTGCTCAAAATGCTGTCGAACATGTTAGAGTATTTGTGGAATAATTTGACGACATTTGTTCATTATCCGCTGCCGTAAATCTTCGTAAAAGGTTGAGTTGTATAAATTTTACTTTTTAAGTGACTATAAAAATATATAAAAAAAACTATATAAAAAAAAACTATATAAAAAAGTCCAACGGAGACATGTCTGGCGAACGCCGAGACCACACAAACTCCTGAAAAGTTGAATGTTTGAACAGGCATTTTTGGGGATCATGTAGTTGGCCTCTTTTTCCTTAACAACTTAAATGGCGAAATGTATTTAAATTTATAAGAAGACCATATTGATCCGGCTTTGACTGAAATTATCGAAAATTATGAAGACTATAATAAAAATTTGTTGATATTCTAACAAGACGGCGCGCCCCCGCATTTTGTATTGCCTGTACGGCAGTATATGCATCAGAGATTTCCAGGACGATGGATTGGAAGGAAAGAACCTATTGAGTGACCTCTGTGTTCGCCAAACATGTCTTCGTTGGAGTTTTTTTTATAGAGTCACTTAAAAAGTAAAATTTATACAACTCAACCTACCTCTTTGGAAAATTTACGGCAGCGGATAGTGAACGAATGTCGTCAAATTACTCCACAAATACTCCAAAATGTTTGAGAGCATTTTGAGCACAACCTATACTATTGGAGGCATGTGGGAGTCACTTTGAACATTTAATAAACTAATGTGTCACTTCATTATCATTTTTTTATTTTACATTGCACAAAATTTAAATACTCACCACTGTATACAGAATTGAAAGAGCTTACCAAAGATGTGCAACTCGACCCCCTTTCTTATTTAAAATTTTTGAAGGGATGCATCCCCCGCTTAGAGATAATATAGAGATGTGTAAAATATTAATATTGTTATAGCCTCTGTTTCATTTTCGTTTGGCCACCCTGTATTTAGTACAGTAAAGACAGCAGCACACAAAATTATTCAAAACTACAAAATTAGTTTAGATCTAAGTTTTAATTACAATATCAGTTAAATCTTCTAATTTTTTTACACATTTTTAAAATATATTTTATTTTAGATGTTTCTAGTATACGTCCTATATGTATGACCTCTAATCAAGTTTTTCCCGGACCCACTTGTTTCCAGTACTATAAGTGCGTTGGCTGGCTTTTTTGGCTAACTCCTGAACTAAGAAATTGTCCTGAAGGAGAAAGTTTTAGCGTCGTAGCTTCTGTTTGTGTGACATCAGCTGATGTCAACTGCACTAATCATTAATTGTTTTTTCTTAAATAAGTTAAATAGAAAAAAAGTATTGTATTTATGTGTTCTGAAATTAATAAATTGATTATCTATAGTTCTAACAAACGTTTTATTTTAAACGATTATTTTTATCGAAATACACTTTTTGTTTTTTTTTTTTGTGTTTCAATATATTTCTAGTGGTACATTACATATCATTGTCAGGTAATTTTTTAAAATATTTATGAAACAATATTTCATCTAGAAATGCAGCACTACAATTTTTGTCTATTTCGACTGATAACAAAATTATAAAATTTATTATTATAAAACCTGTAACAGCTAGAAATATTTCAGACAAAAATAAAGCGATTCAACACAATTTACCACTATACAGAGTGTTTCAAAAACGTTGGCACAACAAGCTACCACATATTTCTGATGTCAAAATGAAACGTTTAACCTAAACTTGAAGTAAATTTAGTTTAAACGTTTTATTTTGACATTGTAAATTAAAGTAATACCATCATCACACGACAAAACTTTCATGTCATGTACTCTTATAACCTGAGATCGAAATGTAACTGAATCAGAACAGGCTGTGCCAGCGATGTAATGATTAGACACATCATTACAGTTACGCTGGCTCAGCCTGCTCTAATTCAGTTACATTTCCATCTCACGTTATTATTGTTCGAATATTATATTACGTCGGTAATATAATACTACATTTTATACTTTATGTCTTTAAGATAAAAAATACTGTTTTCATAGCTAACTTTGAAGACCCGTAATTTTGTTATTAATTAAGATGTTATTTTTTTATTAAATTTTTTTTATTATATTTATTAAAATTTTTTCCTAAATGAAAATCGCCAATTAAAGTCTGTTGCAGCGTGCAAAATTTCCTATTTTATGCAATGGCGTTAAAAAAAAAATTTTTAGAAAACAATAAATTATATAATAAATTAATAATTATTGACTAAAAAATTAACCTAACAAATTTAATTTTACCATATAAACAGCAGTTTATTTATATGTTACTAAGTTAATCAACCAATTGTTTAATTAAAAATTTTATTCTGCTTGAGGTTTAAACATTTTATTTTATTGATTTATGCTTGAATTAAAATGACTCAATTTATTTGTCAAATGTTTTGAGATGTTATTTTTTTTTCATTCATTTTTTAATTTGGTAATATATTGTGTAGTTTGGTAATAATTTAAAATTGGTACTTGATATGCCACGTTTTGTAATTTTATTCTAAAAATTATTGTTCTAATCTACACTTTCTTATAGTCTAAGAAAATGACAATAATTTTTAAAATAAAGTCATGAAACGTCGTATTACAAGTACGAATTCTAATTTACTGCTCGTCTAAATTATTACTATACTCTATTTTTTAGTTTAATTCTCTTGACTGTCTTTTTTCAACACATTGTTGTGTATGTTGCTGTCATATAGATCATGTGTTGAACAGAGACAAACAACGACATATAAATAAAAAACAGAGTATAATTACGTTTGTGCAAATTACCCAATATCTAACCAAATTATTTGTAAAAATTTGTGTTTGAAATAAAAATAAAAAGGTCTAAATTTATCGGCGGTTAATTTACAAATATTTATTATAAATCGACAAAAAAAGTGCAGGTTTGATAATAAGCACTGAAAATTCCGACAAGCGCTCGGTAAATTTTCAGCCCACATGAAGCACTCAAACATATACAAATATTTCAATAATTCAATCGCCACTTGTGCGATTACATATAAAAATACATTATTGGTTTTTAAAAAATCTTTGTTTTGGAGTACCTTAGAACTCAAAATTACAGAGTATGATCGTTGGAATTTGAGTTTAGTCGAACCTAGATCCAGCTCACGACTAACTTTCAAAGTCCCAAACGTTGACAAAGCACTGAAAAATAGAAAATGCAATTTTTCAGTTAAGATAGTTTCAAAATTAATAAAAAAATATAGTCAATTCAATTCTTAATATTTCTATTTTAAAAAAAATAAGAAAAAACTTAGTGGAATATGAATAATGGACAATATTTTGGTGTCACAATAGGTATTAATTTACATAATAAAATGATAAAGAAACTCTATTTATTAAAAAATCAATAAACTACGACACCCAGGTACAAAACACTATGGGATGTTAAAATCACTGTTTTCTTTTTAATAATTCTTTTCTCTCGTGAATTTGGAAACGAAACTGACTGATCTTATTTTATTTGCACAAACCTACATCAACCGGAAACGCACAATTTGAAGAAGTTGTAAAAAGACGTATTAATAAATATGATATTTTTAAGCCTGATCTATTATAGGGTTCGTTGGAGACTCGGACTAGTTAATACATAAATACAAAAAGTTTTTTATTAAAACATTTATTTAATATTTCCATAGCAAGGTGAGAACACTAATTCTCGGTCACACAAACGTCAATCAAATTTGACGGATCATTGAACTTTGATTAAATAAAAATATCGTGCGCTGATTGGCTAAAAATACCTTAATGAGAAACCAAAAAGCCATCAATTTTGATGAAGTTTGTGCAACCGGGTTTTAGTGTTCCTAATGTTTCTTTATGTATCAAAATGGCATTAAGTACTTTTTTGGAAGGTTAGTTATTTTTGTAACTGAGTTTTATATCCTTGCACTAAATTAGTTTCTATGGAACACTGTCTTGTTAAAAAAACAGTATAGCAATCACTCTCACTTATTCATCAAAAATAATTAGCTTTCGTGTAAATATAGAAACAAAAAAAAATAAAGCTTATTTTTTCTTTAAATCAAATGTCAGTGTCAAAAATTCTGAAATTATGTTGGAACCCTGTTAGATTGCCATGGAAACGAAACTAAAAAAGCTAATTTTATATGGAGTTACCAACCTTAAAACACTTTGACAATTGATTTTAAGAAAAAATGAGCTTTACATAAATTAATGTTATTAGTTTACATATAAAATAAGTAACAATTACTAACTAGTTAAAAATTTAACAGTTTGTTTTTTTGGAAAAAAATTAAGAAAATTGTTGTAAATATAATTCAATAAATTTAAAAATCATTTTTTCTTAATTTATTTTATTGATTTGACATACTTTAATGTTTTTGTATGGATTACGTATTAATAAACCCTTATTGAAAGAAAGAGATTTATTTTTTTAAAATAAAGTGACCTCATCTGGACGTCTGTGTTTCAAATTTCACTTGGTTATCGGAAAGTTAAATTACAAAAATGCAGATTAATGTGAATCAGTTAGTCATATTAGTAACTATAAGAACGTAGGTAATTTCCAATGCGATATATTCTTATCTAGAAAAAAATATATTACTGATACGAATATCAACTACAAAATGATGATTCAAAACTAGGTAAAAACGGTAGCGAAAAATGCAAATAATGACAGTAATGTGACAAAAACAGAACAAAAAATAAAGATAGATAGAAAATAAAAAAGTGAAGTGTTAAATGAATAAAACAAATTAGATCCTGAAAAACATCGTCCACTTTTGTCAATTGTTCTTCTTTGGATGAAAACAAAATAATTCTTTTTGAACACTATGGCAGTGGAAACTAATGTGCTGGAACGTGTTAATCAGCGGAGCAAAAAACAATTCGCAGTTTTTCAAAGTAGGCTTTTCTAGGTGTCATTTGTCACTCGAAAGTTGACACTTGCCGCGGAGCGAGCGCAATCACCAAAATTGCCGCTCTAGAGCGTTTTCGCTTTCTACCAATAATAACAAACTTTGATTGAATTTGATTGGATGTTAGAAATTGGTTGAGCTGGCAACGGTATAAATAAAAATTGATTGTGTTGGCAACGGAGTAAACAATAATTTATTTATAGCAATGCATAGATAGCCAGATTGTTCATTGTTATCAATAAAAAATTCTTATGAGGTTTCTGATGGTTATTTAAATTAAGTGTGTGATCAGTCATCAAGAAAATAGCGTGTATATTTCGAGCAAAATGCATTTTTGCCGCTCTTACATGCGATTGCTGCGTTCGGCTACGCTTCTCGCAGCAATTTTCATGCACGAGCTGAAAAATGTACTTTCTGCTCTTAATATACAATATACTATTACGATTCATTAGACTTAAAGCCTATTTGGTTTTTTTGTGTGATCTCAATTATTGATGTGATGTGTTAAGTTTTACAGTTTATTTTTTCTACAAATTTTATTTCTTACCGTTATTTCTTAAACTTTTCTTAAATATTTCATTTCTGTTGCTTGTATTTGACTCTCAATTCTTTGAGACAGAACCCAGAATTTGCACTCGTACAGTAGACTGTTCTGTGTATTGTCCTGTACACTGTTAGTACTGTAATTCTAGATATTCTTTTCTGTTTTAAATATACTCAGTGACATTAAAAGTGTACACCCAGATGAAATAGTTTTTTGAAAGCGTTTTTCTTTGACAACAGAATAAGTAAATTTAAAGCTAGTTATAGCAACCGTTTATCTGTAGCAGATCTTGCAAAAAAATTTAACTTCTTAGTTTTTGTTAAGAAAAAGGCTTATCAGAACTGATGATAAATAAGAGTATTTGCAGTTGTTGTGTCTTCGACTCCTTGTTTTATTACATTAAAAAATTTTAATTACATTAAACTCCATAGGCACCATCTTAGCGATTTTCTTTATAAATCAAATGTTAACTGAGGTCAAAAATTTATCTTTCTTTTGTCAATTTATCAATAGCAACAATTTATTTATAGCCACAATTTGTTTATAACAACAAACTGTTTATTTGTATTTTTTGCTATGAATTATTCAGAAAGTGCTGAACTACAAACAAGGTTTTTTCTATTTGTACTATACATTTTATTGTTTAATGTGTTAATTTTAATGTTTTAGTTCGTTTTGACAAAATATTGGTAAATTTTTTAAAAACATTTTTAGCTTTTTATATAACTTTCCTTTTTACATTATTATTATTAAGCACTGAAGATAAAACCTTAGATTCCGAAAGCGATTTGCCACTGTAATATTAGAATTTTAATTAAACTTGTAGGTTTATTATAATTATTTATAAAAAAAACATTTTACTGAGAAAATATGCTTCTATCAAATTTAATTAAAAGATATTTTACAAAGCTTACAAATTTTAATTTATTTATAAAAACTTATGCCATATAAACAAAAAAAATATTTTCTAGAAAGCTACGTAAATTAGTTGAAAAAAAAAAGTCAAAGTTATCTAAATGTTTTTTATCTTCAAGCGGTCGAAAATCACGCCTTTGTGCCTCTATAAAAACGGTTAAAGTCACTTTTTTTAGTGAAATACTCTAGGAGTTGAAATTATACCTAGACCGATCGTCCAAGTTAAATTTTAAAAAGTCTTACGTGTTGAAATCACGGTTTATTTATTAATAGATACGTACCTATAATAATAATAAAATATATTACATTTGTTCAATTTACTGGTTATAATTATCGTTTTAAAAAATATAAAATTTTATTCTAAAATCTAACACGAGCCGCCTATAGATATGAATGCAATGAATGACGTTTGTTGAATGCCAAATGTCAAAAATTAAAAATAACAAGATGGCTGATGCTTTAAATTGATAAAAGAGTTAATAAATTAATTAATATTAGTTAATATAATTAATAAACTAATTAATAATTAATATTATTGTTAATAGAGTAAGTTTTTTAAAATTTTTAATGTTTATAATTTTTATGTTATAATTATTATTATTAGCGAATACCTAACTATAGCCGATAAAATTCAGACAATGCAATGCCAGAATTGACACAGATTGTAGCGAAATCCTTACAGCATCTAATACCAAAAAAAATCTCGAAAAGTTTATGATTTTACTTATAAACGTTTCTTGAAATGAGTCGATCAACATATATTACGCTAAAAACGTATTGCTAGCATATTTTGACAATTTGTCAAACAACCAAAACATGAAGAATTCAACACTATGGAGCCATTATTGAATATTGAAAGCAAAATTAAATATTAACCACAATTTTCAACTCCAAAACTATACCAAACTAGTTGCTTTCTTAAAGATAAAAAGTGCTCGAATCGACACAGATTGCAACGAAATCCTTACAGGATCTAATACCAGAAAAAACTCGAAAAGTTTATCATTTTACCTATAAACGTTTCTTAAAATGGGCCGACCAACATAACGCTACATATTACTCTAAAAATGTATTGCTAGCATATTTCGACAATTTGTCAAACAATCAAAATCTGAAGAGTTTAACACTATGGAGTCATTATTTAATGTTAAAAGCAGTGTTAAATATTAACCACAATATTCAACTCCAAAACTATACCAAACTAGTTGCTTTTTTAAAGAGAAAAAATGCTAAACCGAGAAAAGCACGAATTCTATCAAAAGAACAAGCAGATAACTTCTTACATAATGCTCCTAATGAACAGTATTTGGCGACAAATGTAAAATTTTTAGTTTTTTTTCCTGAAAGAATTATACTAAATTGTTATTGTAGGTTATATTGATACTAGACATGTCTGGAGCCTGTCGGTGTAATGAACTCACCAACTTGACAATAGTCATTCTCTTCACCATCTTGGGAAAATTTTATTTGAAAATTTGCAGAATGTACATGTGTCTTCGAAAAGATATTGAAATAAATAAATTCATGCTTAAATACCAGAACAGCAAATTTGCAAAAATGGTTATGGGAAAACGCAAAGTAGGACCGGCACCGCAAGAAATAGCTACCTTCTTAAATCTGCCTAATTCTAGTGAATATACAGGTCATTGTCTCCGGCGTTTATCAGCCACTTTGTTGGTGGACAATGCAGGTGACATTTCGGACTTAAAAAGACATGGAGGTTGACGATCTACGGCTGTCGCAGAAAGTTATATAGAAGAATCCATGGAGAATAAAAAACAAACAGCTATGAAAATTCTAGCACCTATGAATAATATTAATAATAACCAATCTAGTACATCAGATAACTTAGAAAACTTAAATTTTAGTAATATTATTGACCAAACTCTCAGTGTTGTACATTTTACGACTCCAAATATTAATAACATTGCAACAAAAAAGCAGAAATCACAATCACTAGTGACTTGAAATTTAAAAATTACAAATTTAAATTTTGTAATTTTTTTGTGAATACAAAACAATAATAAATTATTTTACGTTTAATTTTTTTATGCTTTTTGCTTGAAGATAAAATAGTATACATATATCATTCGGAGTAGAAGGTCTTTTTGTGTTTCGCCCAGTTGTCGGCCTCGACTGCCTCTCGGTTTTCAATCTCTGGGCTCACCACAAAAATACTCACTTCTACTCTTAACGATATAATCTACTATTTTATCATATTTTATCATTGAGGTAATAATAAGACAAGAGTGAGGGTAAGCAAAGAAGTACGGTGACAACAAATTGGTAGGCAAAACAATAAAAGTGGTGTATTTACCGTGTTAAAGGTGGTATTTGCATTTAGACAAGTGTTTGAATTGCTAAAATTTGCATATTTCTAAACAATTTTGTTTATAAGAAGCGTTTTAAACAATTTTAGATAATATAATTTTAGATAAATTAAATATTAATTTGTACAGTATGAGCGTTGTATGCATGCACAATAAAAGCCTGGCGCTCATATGTTTACTGAATTAAAATAAAAATAATTCAACGTTCTTGCCTACCAGCAAGTGATTTGCTCTCTCACACACATTTAATCTGTGTATTATACTATCTCTTTCTCTCTTATATTATGTACTAACTATGTTGTCACCTCAGCTCGCTTCGGCAACGTATAGACGAGGCTCGATCCAGTCTTATTATTAGATCTATGTATTTTATCAATACTCATTCGATT
The DNA here is from genome assembly GCA_029207805.1 of Tribolium confusum. Taxonomy (NCBI): domain Eukaryota; kingdom Metazoa; phylum Arthropoda; class Insecta; order Coleoptera; family Tenebrionidae; genus Tribolium; species Tribolium confusum. The sequence goes on along the minus strand of JALGAY010000001.1, from coordinate 36,784,705 downwards.
TGTTTCAAAAATGAAATATATCACTTTAAAATTTTTAACTACAAACCATTACCATGTGTGACTAAATAAATTGTTTTAAGTTGTATTCATTTCCGACACTGTTCCGTGCCCATCCTTTTTCGCTTCGACACTGTTTAGGCAGACCGAACAAATTACGTTTCCATCCTAAATTTCTGTATTGGGAGAAATTTGTAGAGAAATTGTTGTTTGTTTCGGACAGGGTATTGAAATCTATGACGACAGGAGTTGAGTCCTTCAGTTAATAAAACAAGGTTGCTCTGCATTTTATTGAATACCGTGGGCGTCGTTTATTACCAGGGTAGGATCCGAAAGGAAAACTCAATTGGTTTTCTACCGACACGACCATGTCACACACTAATGTTGACCACTTTCCCCAGAGACAATGAAAAACGTTTAAACACTTAACAACCCAGCCACGAAATTTGTTTAGGAACCCCTCTATTTTTTAAGGAAAAATCAGTTTAAACTCAACAAAAGTTGCGTGCACAAGCAGTAATTTACAAAATTTACATAAATATTTCAAATAAGAAATTTAGAATGCAAACTCATGATTAGCAGCAGAAATTCGATAATTACGGTATTTGTGTTTTCCATATTTAAATAATTTTTAATATCATACATTATTTATTTGGTTAATACTATGTACATTACTATACCAGCGGTTACAAAAATATTATTCACGAGAACAAGTCACATGGTAAGTGAATATTGTTCAATTACCGCAAGTGCAGTACTGTGCTTAACTGTTGATAATGCGTATATCATTAAATAAAAGTGGAAAAACTGTTTATCCTCAATTAATTCTGATCACAAAAACAAGGCAAAAGCGGTGTTTATTTTGCGGCTGAAAATCTTTATTTAGGGTGGGTAGTTGTTATGAATAAAGTATGGAAATAAAATTTTAATGGTTTCTCACATCATTTACGACCACAATTCCTGCAGCTTCCACCAGGGGTTGAGAAAAAATAAAGCTGAATTTTCTCATAGCCGCTTTATAAAGCACTGAACCTGTGAGTTAGAGATTTTTTCCGGTGAAACTTTTTTGTCTGCGCTTTGTCACGACTATTTAAATTAATTTTCATTTCACTTTAGGTGTAATCATGCGATAAATAACACAATGAAAGAGCAAAATAATTGATTTTTAAATCGAAACATCTTTATTTTTATTTCCGATATTTTGTTGAAAATAAATTAAAATTAATTGGGTGTCCTTTTAAGCGTTGCTTTTAAATTAATTAGATTTATTAGGGCTCAAGTAGCTAATGAACGAAAATGCGTGAGCTTCGAGTCGATATATCACACGGTCTCTCGTTGTTTCATAGGCGTAATCATTCAATGAAACTATCATTAGTCTTCATGATGTCGTCGACTGAATTCACTGGGTGTATTATTGATGTCTTAGGCCTTATGTCGTCTTTCATACGACGTCAAATACTGCATTATCATTGTTTTTGATTATATGCAAGAGGATGTAAAGGATAGTAATGAGGATTTGTTTAAAGTTTGTAATTTATTTATGTCAAAACGGTTTTGATGAATTTTTCATACTAAAGGAGTGGTCATGTGTGCCTCATACTTTACCCACCTACTGACAATGCTAAATAAATAAATCGTGGTCTCAGTCTAAATTATTGTAATTACTAGTAAATGCCGTTTTTAAACTTCCTTCAATGCGTAGGATCATAAGAGATGAAATGTGTAGGTATATCTTACATTCTTCACTTTATTTACTCTAGCTCAATTCAAGCAATATAAATTTCTTTATTAAAAAACAATTATTTTTGAAACTAAAATATCTCATTCAGTTGTTCTTTTTGTTTAGGCGTAGAGAAATCACTTATAAATATAGATCGGATTGAAACCAATTATTTACAAATTTTGACAGTTATACATATTGCACTTATATAAAAAATAGTTATTACTGTAACTTTACAGTGTATCAAATAATTAATAAAAAATTGAATTAGAAAAAGTTTTGCAAGAAAGAAACAGATAGAACACAGTAGTTATAATTTAGTATATCTCAAATTTTATAATAGAATATAAAGGTTTTTACTTTCCTGAGAGGCAGTAGTGCCGATTATGCCTGTAATACATACAACGTATTATGTAGAATAGAAAAAAAGTATAAATTTTTAAACATTTTAATGAAAAATATTAAATGCCAAAATGTCGAAAGTAACAATTTTGTGCAATAAAATGATTGAATTTTACATACATGTGTTGAAACGCTATTAATAAAAACCGAATTTTAATTTCTAATCCTGGCACCATCTAGGTCTTAAACAGTGTACCTTGATATATGTATGTATATAGTCGGTGCATTTCTGTAAGGAAACTGATTTAGATTGTAAATAAACATTTTTGGTTTCTGGCGGACCGCTCGCTTAGGGAGATTTGACCATTAGAGCGGTCCGCCATAAACTCATCACAATCAATTACAATAGTTAGGATTATCCTAAGTAATACTATTGTAATGTTTATATACAATTTAAGTCAATTCCCTTACAGAAATGCAACAACCATACTATCCGTGATACTATCAATTTTTGAATTAACCCACTCTCAGTGTAATTTTTAAAAAGAAGTCTCGATTAGTTTAAGTCATTTTTTATGTGTTCTAGCCTAAATGTACAAAAAAGTTGACAAATTAATTAACAAGAATTAATAAACACACTTATAATAGGAAACAGAAAAATTCACACTGACAGTGCGTATGTCAAAATAGTACATCATTATACGTGTTTCATAAGATAATTATTGTGACATGAATGAGTTTTGAGCACGACGAGCCAAGCGAGGAGTCCTCAAATTGAATGAGTGTCACAAGTCGTCTTACGAACGAATGTAATATACTATTTTTTCTACTTTGCGTTGCAAAAAAAGCTTTCAAAAGTCTCTTTTGAAGAATTATCACAACTTGGGATTTTTGACAAATTTAGTTGGCAGTAATGAAGTAATGACATTTGTCAAGTTTATTAAGGTTTTCAACTGATTAACTATTTAACTGATATTTTGCTTCAATATTTTCGACAGCTCGCTTATGATTTTATTAACTATTTCATATTATCTCTATTGCGTAGGCGGTAGACGTAATTTTTACGTTTACGGTGCCACATAACCAATGAAAAAGTTACAGTTTTGCGTGCTATAATAAAAATTTAGTGTCATTATTGTTAAACGTGTTTGATTTTTCTCTAAAAACATGCGTTTAAAAATTGGATCTAATCACTATCTAATACTAAATAAAATTCTGCTTTCCCAAATTCAAGTTTGAACTATTACCTTTAGAATAAGACAAAAAAGAGAAAAAAATTACTTAAGTTAAAAAAAAATATTGCTTATAACGCGAAAACAGTTTTTTGGACCTTTGCTTAAGTATGAAGTTAGCTCAAAGTTTGTAAAACTAATTGAAAAACTTTTTTCTGAAACCTACTAAAATAATTAAAAAATTTTTTTAGTAAAATAAGAGCAGTTTAAACATTTCGTTTTTTGCAGTGTCTTTCTGTGATAATTTAAACAAAAAATTTACAAAAAACGCTTTATTAAATATCTTAAAGTATAAAATAAGTTATCAATAAGAGATTGTTCCAATTAATAATTTATTTTAAGAGTTACTAAACTTTTCTTTAAAAAAAAACAGATCATACAAATTCAAATTTCGGTATTTTTTTATCAAAAATGTTCTGCCAAACGCCTTGTTTGGCAGCTTTGCATGTGCATGCTGGTATTTTTATAAAACAATAAAATTTGCTGAATTTTATCGACTTCCTGTTACGAACTTAGTAGATCAATAGCTTTGTGCTTGTGTTTCTTAAGACTAATTTTAAGTTACGATGGTGTATCGGTTTTTAAAGTTTTTCTATAGCAACAACAAATGACAGGTTCAATTTCTTTTTTTTTATGGAAACAAAGATGACACCTGTATTAAGTAAACTTGAAATTAGCATATTTGTCTTTTTTGTCTTGATAGAAAAACAAAATTCTTAAAATTTTGTAATCATTTTCGTTTACTATCTTTTTTTTTAATTGTACTTTTTGGGTACCTATAGGGTTATTCGCACTAGGTATAATAGATTATAAGGTAAGATCAAAATGTAACTGAATCAGAGCACGCCGTGCTAACACAACTGTAATGATGTGTCTAATGGTAATATCTACTTTCACGGCTTGCTCTAATTCAGTTACATTTTGATCTCAGGTTAATAATAAATACAAAATTAAAGTACAATATTTATAATTGTTAGGCTAGTTTTGTTAACTTTAAAACGTCCAAGAGCTTTTGTTCATTTGAGAATATTGTCGAGTACTGCTTCGAAGCTGGTTTTCAGTTGGCAATCTTGGCGTTGGTTGGAGTATAGCATTTTAGACACTCTAACATCAGTATTATGTGGCTGTTACAATTTTTGGTAATTTAAATTTGCAGTCTAAATTTCAAAACGTAAAATTTATTTTACAGAACTAATAATTACTCGACAAACTTAATTAAACACAATAAGTCACTTCAAGCTTTTTTGTTATTTCGTCTACTGTTCGCATTTTACTGTCTAACTTGTCTGGTTTACACTATCCAACTGCCTGACTGACTAATCGCCGGTCAGTCTCCGTTCATATATATTGGATAGTCTAGTTTCTAGAATCATTCTTGAAGCATGACCGTTCAAACTATTCTGGGCGCATAGCGTTTTATCCGTTTCTATAAATGATAAATAAACCAATTCGAAGCGCTTTGAAACTTCCCGAAACTTCTTTCTCAATGATTCAACGTAACATGTAACATTTTTTTTTTCTGGTTCTTCTATTGATATTTCAACTCCCTACTTTAGATTTGATTTTTTTAAGGTGGTTTTGAGAGTTAGTTCATGAGTAGTTTTATTGTTAAAAGATAGCCTTTTGAAGAGCATGTTGAGCATCAACGCGTTAAAAAGTTTTTAGGAAAAGGCTATCTTATGAATTCCTAGTGTTTTTGCTTCAATGTCAGCTAACTCATTTTTTTAATACCAGCGTGAGAAGGGATCCAGATAATGTGAACTTACTTTCCAGCTTTATAAAACTCTTGAAGTTTGAACTGAATTTTTTGCACTAGGGAGCTACGACAGTAGTATTTTTAGAGTTGTTTGAGACTGAGTAGACTGGTTAGCAAGTCCGTGCATATTGCCATATTTGGGTTTTAGCATTACGACATATCGTTAGAAGTGAGGGCTGCATGTATTGCACTGATTTCCGTTGTAGCTATGGAACATTCTGTGGGAAGTTGAAATTTGGTAGATGATATAAGTGTTACAAAGCAAGACCAATTCCTTAATAATAATAAAGGTCTTTATTATGCAAATAAAAAAAATACATTAAATACATATAACAACTTAAAAAAAATAAGTAAATAAATATAAAGTAATATTTACACAAAAGCCGAAGATCAGGTGGATGTGTGGTGACAGAAGCAACCACATTCCCTCTGTTTTTCATCTTAAGCTTAAATTTAAGCTTTCGGTTAATTAATGCATCTGTGTACACAACCAAACGCTTTTGACAGAGAACTGCTGAATGCGTTTAGGAGATATGTGTGTGTTGCGTCATTTTCGAGTTGTAGCAGGTAATCGTACACAAAAGTACCTGACTCCAAAGTCAAAATTTTTTTTTGCTTGGAAATAACATCTAATTTCAGGATGGGTGTAGTTTAAATTTTCCGGTAATAAATAAATTGGCGGGGCAGCTATTTTCTTTTTTTCAAAAATCAATTGTGATCTGTTTGTGCAAAATGCGGAGCTAAAAAAGTTTGCGGATTTTCTAAGGCCCATAGTTGGTAAGCCAAAATTCTTTTTATTGTTAAACATGCTTACTAAATTACTCACCAAGCCATCAAAAAGAACCAAATACACATTTTTTACTTTTTATCGGTATTTCCTTTTCTCATCTTTGACCTCGTGTCTGACCTTCTCAGAATCCTCGCTCTAATTAATGGCTATTATTTATTTTAAAAACTTTTGAAATAATAATAACCATTTGTGGTCAGTGATTCAGTTAGATTTGGCAAGCATATTTTCTAAATGAATGCCATTTTGCGGCCTACTTAATGTAGATGCATTATTTAACGTCAGTAGTTTGTATAAAATAAAATTTAAAAATGTTTATTGATGAACGGATGTGGAAATTAGTTTTCAGAAATCAAAGTGGCGTAATACTAATGGAATGCACTGATACAAACAAACCTATATTTTAGAAAACAACGAGAATGTTGTTTGAGCTTTGTATACCCAACCTTTTAAAATTAGGAGAATTCCTGCTACCTGCTGAAGAGGATATTTAATAGTTACGCAACTGTTTATATAATTTATGTATAGTTTGAAATTTTCTCTTTCAGTTCACTTGCGCCGAGCTTTTTATTTTGCGCTTTACATTGTTGGCAGTCGAAACGGCAATGCTGTAAGCACACGTTCATTAAAAATACTTAATTACGTGCTTCTAACACATTATTAACGCCGGGTTTCTGTAAAAGAGTCAAATAGCATTAATGCAAAACTTGTTAATTTACATGACTAATTCCGCTTTTGTTATATTTGTTTTATTTTAATTAGAGTCATTAACTTTTTGAGAATTTACAAGTTTATGCGTGAACATAAAAGATTAAAATGTTTGTGACAAATTGGTTTCTTCGCTCCATTGGCTTTCAATCTGAAGAAAATCGTTCACCTGCACACTGACTTATCTTCGATGAGAGCAGAAGCAAAGAACGGTTCTGACGCACTAATTAACCTGAAGTGATTAATTGTCACCTGAATTCCTTCAGAGATTGGCTCCCGGGTGTGCGTTTGATCTCGTTGCAGATAAACACTCTTATTTGCTTTTCTAAATTAAAATACGAGAACTCGCTTCAATTTATATTCGTATTGATTTAATGTAATTTGTAATAATTCCTTATTCGTCTCTACCAATTATTAACTCGAATGCATACTGAATAAGCCAACCCAAATGATTTTTCATTGGGTACCAATTTGTTTCAAATAATTAAGAAGAAATTCAAATAACCAAATACATAGTTGACTATTCTAATTTATCATTGTTTTGTTTTATTAATAGGTCAGATCTTCTTTGAGGCTAGTCATTATCACACAATCGCAAATTTTGCAGCTCGTTTAAAGTAGTTATTCTTAGACTTAATTAACAGTTGGAAAATATGGGAGGCTCATGATTTACTATTACAACGCGTTAAACTAGTGATATTAATGGTGCTATTTCTTTTCATTTGAAAGAAGAACAGAATAAAAATACTTTCTTGCTAGTATAGGTAAATTGCTGCAATGTAATTTTAGCCGACATTTATAATTTATTGCATATAATTATAATTATCTTAATAAGGTTTATATATACAGTGTCTCAGTCAGCTATCAAAACCGCTTATAATAAGTAGTCTTTAAATTGAAAAAAAGTAAACATCTACTTGTATATATAATTTTCTGAAAGTGATTTTGTTAAACACAAAGCAAGTAATCTGTGTCTATCGAAATTTAAAAGTTTTTACCTATCTATATAACAAAAAATATAAACAAATTTAATATAGTGTGACGCGAACGACTCAATTCTAAGAAGCGGTGAATCAGAGTATCGAGTATTGTGTTGTGGACCGCTCACTTCTAGGAACTGAATAGAACTTCGAGTATTATTTACGTTTATTTATTCTTGTTTACGTCGGCATTGTTTGTCGCTATTGTGATTGAATTCCAATCATCTTGCCGAATTGAAATAATTCAGGAGAAACGCGAGAAAATACTCGAAAGTTCTGGAAAGAGTCCATACCCCTATATATATGCGAGACAGCGAGTCAGTGAGGCAGTCTGGTTTTGGGAGAGCGACATAAAGGCGAACTCCGGCGATATCCAGCGAATTTAGAAAGCGATAAATTAAAGTGTTTTGTGTTCCGTTAGTGATTTAGAATATTAGCTGTGTTAATTAGTTGTAATTAATTTGATTTGTAAATAAACTTGCCGAGAAATTATCTCCAGCTCTTTAAATCAGAAACCCACATATAATAAACGTCACACTGGTGTCAGGAGTGGGATTTAAAGAAGCTTGGTGGACAAAGAAAAGTTTATGTCTCTGGAACCTTCTGGAAGAACAACAAGAAGTCAGACAAGAACCATGGAGGAACAACTTCGTGTATTCTTCGAGAAACTAGAAAAACAACGCTTGGAAGATAAAGAAGAACAGAAGAAATTTCTGGAAGATCAAGAAAAACGAAGAATGCAAGAAAAAGAAGAAGAAGAAAAACGACGACTGCAAGAAAAAGAAGAAGAAGAAAAACGTCGAATGGAAGAGCAAGAAAGAATTTTCGAAAAATTCGATACCTTACAAGATGCTCTTAAGAAAGATGTCGAAGAAGTAAAAAAGGAATTTGAGGAAAAAGTTTTCGAAGTAAAAGAAGAAGTAAAAGAAGAGATAAAAGAAGTTAGGGAAGAATTAGAAAAGAAAGTTTTAGAATTGGAAAGTAAAATGAAGAAACTTGGAACAGGACAAATTTTAGGAAGCGAAGTAACATCGCAACGAGTAAAACCCCCAACTTTCGATGGTCAGTCTTCGTGGTCAATGTATAGGAGGCAGTTTGAAGCAGCGGCGGAGATAAATTGCTGGAATGATGAAGAAAAAGCCACAGCTCTGGTGTTAGCACTGCGAGGACCAGCTCTCCAGCTGCTTCAGAATGTATCTGATCGTGATCAGAAAAACTATCACGCAGTGGTCAACGCCTTGGAATTGCGCTACGGAGACCAGCACATGGACAGAGTATACCAAATGATGCTTAAGTCCCGACATCAGAAAAGCAACGAAAGTTTGCAAGAATATGCCGCGGAAATAGAAAGATTGGTTAATTTAGGTTATCCTTCCGCACCTGCAGACCTTCGCCATGAGATGGAAGCCAGCGCATTTATTGATGGTTTAAGAGATGGCGATTTACGACGTTATCTACGTCTACATAGATATAAAACCTGTGCTGACGCGCTTATCCACGCGTTAGAATATGAGGCGGCAAATGAAGACTTTTCACGACGACCAGCTCAACGCGTGCGATTGATGTCCGCAGAGGAAACTCCAACAAATAATTGCTGCTGCGAAGAACTGAAGAGTATGTTGGAAAAGATGCAGCAGACACCAGCACGCACTGGAGGACGGCCTAAGTGTTATGGTTGTGGTAAGATAGGCCATATAAGAAGGGATCGCCGCCAACGGGGAAGGTCTGAGGATGTAAGGAGGGGTCAGGAAGATGTCACAGGCCTCAATTTCCCGGCATCAGGAAAACTAATTTCAGCTAGCACTTTGGGGCGTGTGCTAGCTGATACGCCCAAAGCCCCTAGGATCATCTCCGTCTCGCAGCTAGGAAAAGGAAATGATAGTCTGTTGCTGGATGGACGAATCAACGGTCGAGACACCAAGATGACGGTTGACACGGGAGCAACACTTTCTCTAGTGAGACGGGACATGCTGGAAACATCTCAAAATATCTACATGACAAGATGTAACTTCGTTTTGAAAACCGCTACTGGTGAAACAGCACAAGTACATGGAGAAGCTAATGTCAAACTTGAGATAGGACCATTCAATATTGTACACCGAATGGTTGTAGCTGAGATAGTTGATGAAGTGATCTTGGGTTTGGACATTATGGACAAATATGGATTTGTGCTGGATATTAAGAACAGGATGTTACAAATGGGAAACGAAGAAATCTTGTTACATTCTGCGACCGCTTCATCTGACCATGTAAACATCATCGTCTCAGAATCAGTTCGTGTCCCCGGCAATTCTGAGAAAATTGTGCTGGCAGAGTTGGAAAAAGATCCTGGGGGATACCGAACGGGAGTTGTTGAACCGGACATGACGAAATTCACGAATGCGACACACAATAAACAGATCTTGGTAGCTAGAGCACTCGTTGAGGCTGGTGGAAAGATTCCTATTCGCATAGCCAATCTCAGCGAAAATCGAGTTACGTTGCAGAAAGGGGAACAGATTGGCTTCTTTCAGCCTGCATTACGAGTTGTTCGTTGTGAAGAAAAGGACAACAAGAGTTACCAGGAAGGAGAAGGTAAAAATAACCCGGAATTGGAAAATTATTTTCTGGAAGAATGGCAACACTTATCAGAAGATCAGAGGAAAGCAGCCACTGCTTTTATTCGAAAGGAACAAGACATTTTTGCAATAGGGGACAAGATTACGGGAAGAACTAATTTGGTACAGCATCGAATTAATACGGGATCAGTACAACCTATTCGTCAGCCCCCGAGAAGACTCCCCTTTGCGAAACAGGAAGAAGTGGCTCGAATGATCGAAAAAATGAAAGAAGATGGCGTCATTGAAGATTCGTCAAGTCCCTGGTCTTCACCAGTTGTACTAGTAACAAAGAAAGATGGGTCAACTCGTTTCTGCGTTGACTATAGACGGCTCAACGAAGTAACGAAGAAAGATAGTTACCCACTTCCACGCATCGACGATACACTGAGCATGTTAGCTGGTTCCCAATGGTTTTCTACTTTAGACTTGAAGAGTGGGTATTGGCAGGTTGGAATTCACCCTGAGGATAAGGAGAAAACTGCCTTCTCGACTGGAACTGGGCTCTACCAGTTTAATGTTATGCCTTTTGGACTTTGTAATGCGCCAGCTACGTTCGAGCGGCTAATGGAACTTGTCCTTCGAGGGTTGACTTGGAGAACTTGCCTTGTGTACCTTGATGATGTGATGGTTATTGGGAAAACTTTCGAAGAACATCAAAGTAACCTGCAAGAAATTTTCAGCCGATTGCGAAACGCTCGTCTTCAACTTAACCCTAAAAAGTGTTGCCTTTTCCAAAGAAAAGTCAAGTTTTTGGGACACGTTGTTTCATCGAATGGGATACAAACTGACCCTGAGAAGACTGCAGCCGTACGGGAATGGCCCCGACCTAATGATAAGCACCAACTACGAAGCTTTTTGGGTCTTTGCACCTACTATCGCCGTTTTGTCAAAGGATTCGCCGATATTGCCAAACCTCTTCATAAACTGACCGAAAAGAAGACGCCTTTTATTTGGGACAAAGAGTGTGAATCGGCCTTCAAAACATTAAAAGTTACACTCTGTACGGGACCAATACTTGCTTACCCAAGGGCAAAAGGTCAGTTTATTTTAGATACGGACGCCAGTAATAATGGAGTTGGCGCAGTATTAACTCAAGTACAGGATGGCGAAGAGAGGGTTATCGAATATTATAGTAAGGTTCTTTCTAAACCTGAAAGGAATTACTGTGTCACCCGAAGAGAACTGTTGGCTATCGTGAACGCGGTAAGCCATTTCCACAAATATTTATACGGCCAACATTTTACAATAAGGACAGATCATGCCGCTTTAAAGTGGCTGTTAAATTTGAAGAATGCTGAAGGTCAAACAGCGAGATGGATTGAGAGACTTCAGCAGTATGATTTTGAAATCAAGCATCGCTCGGGAAGGTCTCATCAAAATGCAGACGCCTTGTCCAGAAGACCGTGCAGAGCCGACTGCAAACATTGTAGCCAACGAGAACAAGCTGACCACCTGTGCAACCTTAGAAGGCTAGTTTTGCAACCTACTGACGGATGGACAGCTGAAGAAATAAGAACAGAGCAACTGCAAGACGATGAGATCGGACCGATTTTACAAAGCAAGGAGAACGGAAATGTAAGACCGCAATGGCATGACATTTCAAATAAGAGTCCTGCTCTGAAGGCGTTGTGGGCACAATGGGACTCCCTGAAAGTCGAAAATGGGCTGCTCAAAAGGGCTTGGGAAAGCGCGGATGGAAAGACGGTAACAATGCAGCTAGTCCTACCGAAGAGTCGTGTAAAGGAAGTCTTAAGGGAAATCCATGATGGAAGATCTGGAGCTCACTTCGGCGTCAACAAAACCTTGGGGAAGGTTCGCGAACGCTTTTATTGGGTCAATAGCCGAGAAGATGTCGCTAATTGGTGCCGGAAATGTACAACATGTGCTGCGAGTAAAGGCCCGAAAACTCGTAGCCGGGGAGCCATGAAGCAATACAACGTTGGGGCTCCGTTTGAGAGGATTGCGTTTGATATTGCGGGTCCATTTCCAGTCACCGACTCGGGCAACAAATACATTATGGTTGTTGCCGACTATTTCAGTAAATGGCCTGAGGCATACGCGTTACCAAACCAAGAAGCTATTACTGTGTCTCGTGCTTTGGTGGATAATTGGATTTCTCGTTATGGGCTTCCCATGGAAATGCATTCGGACCAAGGGCGAAACTTTGAGTCAGGGGTTTTCCAAGGAATTTGTGATCTCTTGGGTATTCGGAAAACCAGGACTACACCGCTGCATCCTCAGTCCGACGGAATGGTCGAGCGCTTTAACAGCACCATGGAAGAGCACCTATCGAAAGTTGTAGAGGCCCATCAAAGAGATTGGGATCGCCATTTACCGTTGTTTTTGTTGGCTTACAGAGCGGCGATCCATGAAACTACAAATCAAACTCCAGCCAAGATTTTGTTTGGACGGGAACTCCGCTTGCCTTGTGACCTTGTGTTTGGGACACCCACTCAAGAACCCAAGGAAGTTAGAAGCTATGTAGAAGAGCTTCAAGAGACGATGTCCCATATCCACGACTTGGCTCGAGACCGAATTGAGATTGCCAGTGACAGGATGAAGACGCGGTACGATTTGAGGGCGAATTCGGTAGGGTTTCAAGAGGGAGATTTGGTCTGGCTATTTAACCCTCAACGGAAGAAAGGGCGATGTCCGAAGCTTCAGCCGAAATGGGAAGGCCCTTATACCGTACTGACCCGACTTAACGACGTGGTGTATAGAATCCAAAAGAACCCCAGGGCTAAGATGAAGGTAGTGCATTTAGACCGTTTAGCCCCCTATGCGGGTTCAAATGACGATGAATGATTGTTCGAGACGAACAATTCTTAAGAGGGGGGTAGTGTGACGCGAACGACTCAATTCTAAGAAGCGGTGAATCAGAGTATCGAGTATTGTGTTGTGGACCGCTCACTTCTAGGAACTGAATAGAACTTCGAGTATTATTTACGTTTTGAATGGGTTTATTTATTCTTGTTTACGTCGGCATTGTTTGTCGCTATTGTGATTGAATTCCAATCATCTTGCCGAATTGAAATAATTCAGGAGAAACGCGAGAAAATACTCGAAAGTTCTGGAAAGAGTCCATACCCCTATATATATGCGAGACAGCGAGTCAGTGAGGCAGTCTGGTTTTGGGAGAGCGACATAAAGGCGAACTCCGGCGATATCCAGCGAATTTAGAAAGCGATAAATTAAAGTGTTTTGTGTTCCGTTAGTGATTTAGAATATTAGCTGTGTTAATTAGTTGTAATTAATTTGATTTGTAAATAAACTTGCCGAGAAATTATCTCCAGCTCTTTAAATCAGAAACCCACATATAATAAACGTCACAATATTATAGCGGAACTATTACTATAAGAAAGTAAATAAAAATAAAAATTCTATCTATGTATATAAAATTAACCTATTTCTGAAGTTTTACTTTTTCTCTTAAATAAAAACTAGAAAATATAAAGTAACTGTAGTAAATATTTTTGTGTATTTAATCAAAAAAGATTCATTTTGCGGCCTTTACATCAGCCACAAAATTCAGTTTTTTTTCGCGGACGGCCTGCTACTATAAATTGTTTTTTGGTGATTGCCATTAGTATTTTTTATAACGATTCAACTTTTTGTTTAAAATTTATTATCAATTTTTTATTAACTATTTATTACGGTTGTACAAAAGACGTTGCGTATGCTTCACTTACGGAATATATTTGGTGTCATCAGTTTACACAGTACACTACTGTACATACATGTCTAAGCATCGACAAAATAAGATGGTCAATGTCTGCTTGTGGCACCTCATTCCAAGCAACTTAAACCTTATGGATTAACTATGCTATAGTCTCTCCCATTTTCTCCCAATCATATCCCATACATACTCAATGGGATTTAAATTCGGTGAACAAAATGGCCACGACAAAACATTAACGCCAGTTTTTTGGAAGAAGTGCATAGTTTGACGAGCAATATGTGGACGTGCGTTGTCTTGCTGAAAAAAGACTTGTTGACGGCCATCTAGATAAGGTAGTAAAGTAGTTTGTAGCACATCATCAACATAAACCACAGCTGTTATACTGTCTCTATACTATACTCCTATGTCCAACACTACCCTCAAACTTACAAAATAACATCTCATAAACTTACAATAAAAATTATAATTGTCAAATTTAATTAATACTTGTATTATCTTTTAAACTCTTGCCTTGATAAACAATCTATCTTTATTCCTTTTTATTTAGTGGTATGGCTATTTGTCTTATAGATTCTAGTTCGGTTTCTAATACTTTATTGAATAGTTTGTTATTCTTTTGATTACGTGGTTGCCTATCTCATTCTTTGTTCTTTCATAACTGTTATAATACACGTATTTTTATACATTATTTTTAATTCTGTATTTGTTATTTTGATCTAAACTTATTCTACTTTATTCGACATATTTATGAAGTATTTTTTTATTTCTATCATAAGCAGTTCTTATTTTTTCAGTGTTCACCCTTTACAAGCGTATGTTGCTATTGGTCCGATTTATTATTTTATTTATAAATATTACTTTAAGTTCTATTAACATTTAAATAACTTTCGACGTTATTATGGAGACCATGCACTTTAGTCCTTGTCTAAGGCATTACGTCGTCTGCAAATGCAAGGCATCGGTGTTGTTGGTAAAAGTACAAGCCTAGTCTGTATATGTTACTTTGTCAAACTATTATTTTAAATGCTAATTACCCTGAAAATCTTAATAACAAATTATCATTTTGTTGACTCGAATTCTATTTGGGTTTATTTCTAAAGTTACTCTAGCTAATTTTACTATTTTTAGGGTGTTTTAAGGTTTTTAATTTTTAGTACAGTTGTTTTTTTATTTATATATACTATCTTAAAAGTTGGCAAAAAGCAATTTTGTTTTTACTTTCTGTTAGTGGATTATTTCTTGTAATAATTGTTGATATAAAAATATTTGATCCTTATTTTTCTAAAACTACACTGGTCTTTACTTACTATTTTTCCATATAATTATCTTTTAGTTTATTCTTTAAAAAAATTGCTATATTACCGTATAAACAATGCTATTTTTTAGTAAAGCAGGCATTTTGACTTTTTTTATGCATTTGACATATTGCTATGTTGCCTATGTTTGTAAAATATTTTCTTTTTGTCATGCACTTTTAATTAATTTGTACATTGTTTTCATCAAAGTTTTTCTTTATCATTTCTCTATGTAAAATGTCTTCTTTATTTACTCAAATATGAGTATTTTTTTTCTCTTGTTGATCTTGTCTTGTTTTTGATTAGTATCTTTACTTAAAAATTTACACCCTTGGTTCAAGTTTCTTATTTCTTTGTTTTCGTAATTTTCTTCAATGCTTTTAATTATTAAAAATTATTAATACGGGGAAGTGCACAAGGCAGATAAACTATTTTATAAAGCTTTTATAGGCTTTATAAAATAGTTTATCTGCTTTGTCCACTTCCCTGTAATAATAATTTTTAACTATAAAAATGATGGACGTAAAACACCAAAATAAGTTTTTAATTATTTTGGTGTTTTTTTCTTTATTTGGGAAAGATACAATTTTTTTTAGCGTAAGATACGTATAACAATTTATGTACACTGTAAGCAATACCCTAAAATTTACAAAAATTTAATCAAGACATTATGCGGCAGTTGATTGTCAAAATAATATTACGCGAACGTGATGAAAGGTAACTGGTATTCTAATAACTTTATGGCTCACGGATGTAATTTGTTTTGACTATAGTAACCAAGGTATAAACACGCAATTTTGATTCAGTTGTACCTAAAACCACAAAGTAGAGATTCTTACAGAATGACTTTTTAAAACCATTTTCTTTTATTTTGGAACCATAAACTACCTTATACGCCCGCAAATCAGGGCGTAATCTTTATTTTTATAGCACTAAATTTTTTAAAGTTGCTACGCAACAATAACAAATAAATAACTGTTTACTCGTCTGTCAAACAAACGTCTTCAATTTTGTAAACGTCACTTTTCGTATTAAATAACAATTATCATAAAAAATTATCATTTATTTTAAAAACTGTTAAACACAACAAACGCAGAGAGCGTGACACAACTTTTTCTTGAATTTTGGGCTCTTACCTATTGTAACATTTTTCTAGAATACATGTTTTCATCAGTTTCCATTTCGGAAAATCGCAAAACAGAAAATAACAACATACCGTATCCTGGCAACGACAAGGCAGTCAACTAGTTAATCTGGATTTTTTTCACAATTTAAAAAAATACCGAAATTTTGAATATTTTTTTGTTTTAAAAAATTAAAACGATCCAAAATAAAATAAAACGTTGTATATACCACAGGC
This sequence comes from Tribolium confusum, assembly GCA_029207805.1. Classification (NCBI taxonomy): domain Eukaryota; kingdom Metazoa; phylum Arthropoda; class Insecta; order Coleoptera; family Tenebrionidae; genus Tribolium; species Tribolium confusum. The sequence goes on along the minus strand of JALGAY010000001.1, from coordinate 36,768,249 downwards.
GTAATCGTCACTAATATTTCTCGAAAAATTAAAAGTCCTTCTATGTCGGGCTTTAAACATTCTCTCGTGCCATAATCCCCTTGATTACGCCCTTAATACATAAATAACTATTATGACCAAAAATAGAAAATAGCCACAATTTATGAAATGGGCGACAATTAATTTAACCGAAATTAATTACATAAGAAAAACTAAAAATATTGCTGTTTGTGGATGTAATGCCAATTCTCCTATTATATAGATCATATAGATAATAATAAAATAGCCGATAGAACTGCAGATTTCGTATAGATGAATGTGAGTAATGCCGAGAGAAAACAACGGGTCTTTTAAAAATGTAGTGCACTCCCATCTTGCTCTAATTTTATGTTGCTTCGTAGAGCTCTCGTAAAAATACTGTGGTAAAACTTTGTAAGTACCTCGCTACGCTCGTGTCACAAATTTCGCTCTTGGTTCTAATATTTTCTTTCAGTCTTTACTAAATAAAACTGAAATAAACAAAAAAAGGGTTTCTTTTCAAGTGATCGGCATTATTAAAATAGTTATTCCAGAAGCGCAAAGTAACTTGGAATACATTATTTTTGTTCTTGTCTTGCTGTTTTGCTCAAATATGTAGTAAAAAGTAGTAAAAAGCAATAAAGAATTCTCTGTAATGGCGGTGGTTATGTGAAAATAAATGTATAACGAAGGAGCGTGCTAGGATTAGATTTTGCATGTTTACGTCCTGGGCGAGTTATTAGAACGGCTAGGACCATATACGGTGCATGCTTTGTCGTTTCATGTGCAAATGCAGGGATTTGAAATTGTAAGTAGAAAGATTTTATGACGACCAGTCTTTATTCAGGGTAACATCGATAAGGTATTTTATGCATGTGGTAATACGTAGGTGGAGACCCCAAAATAAAAACGGTCCGTGTAGGTATTGTTTATTAAATTGGATTAATTGGATACAAGTCGGGCCTCCTTTTTTAGGGGGTAAATTTATGTTTGTCGGTTCGCATGTTAAACGTTTGTAATTTACGAATAATGAAACAGTGGGGTTTCCTTGTAGATAGCGACGGACATGACGTTAAATATGGATAAAAATCTATTATCCAAAAGCGTCGTGAATTTTTGGGGATGTCGACCGCACAAGAAGATGTCATAATAAAACCCGAATCGACAGTCGGAATTTTATCGAAATTAAAAATTGGGCCCTTGGAGCGGAAGCAACAAAAGGAGCGTCGGAATAAATGCACCGAAACGGTTTTAAGTCATCAAGGCAAACACCACAAAGGATATCACCATTCCGCCGAAGCGACCCCCTAAGGTCTTAATTACACCACACAATTACACAGACTTGGTTTTTTTACGCTTCTGCAGTCACAATGTGACGCACAAATAAGTAAATATTACAGAAAATGCCCTCCAGGAGAGAAGCAATCTGCCGCTGGTGCGCCACCTGTCGGCTCTAATATCATTGCCTACGGAATGTGACGGCGGCTTTTGCTATTGTACGCCACCAAGGCACCGTAATATTCTTAATTTAAACGTTAAACTTTTAATTCTTGCCATTATAGTTCGCTTCACGCCGACACCGAACTTAATCGGCCAACGATTACGCGGAAACATCACTGATGAATTAACAAAATCGACCATAGCGAAACAAGAACGAAAAAGATCTAAAAATTTTCAAAAAACCTAGACAGTAAATTGACGAACGAGCGAAACGCTGTACCAAAGAAATAAAATAGGAGTGGTGCAACAACAAAGATACAAGAATTATTTTGACCAGAACGAATTTTGAAGAAATGTGTGTAGGAGACTCAGATAATATACCTACTCGTGACTTGAAAAAGATATTACTCCGTAAAAATTATTCCTCGAAATTGTACCCTAAAAAGAACTTGCAAAAACTAAAGTTTTCTTAATAAAACTTCAAGCAGTTTTTCACACAGTCTATTCACAATACTAATTGTCTTGCGATTGCATGTGGCACAATTCAAACTTATTTAAGACTTTTGAAAATCTTTAGTAACTTTCTTTGTATAACTTTAAAATTGTTAATTGTGCATATCAATACACAGTTGGCGTTAAAAATATCCAAATAGTTCCAAATTTATTCCGAAAAAGCAAAAACATTCCAAAATTTTTCGACATTAAACTTTAATCAGAATACTTATAACTTTTGTTTTTTGTATTCCTTAGTTTTTTATTATAAATTTTGCAAATAAAATAGTATATTAACGAAAAGTCAACTTTGTGGTACGAATTCAAGTTTATAAAACAAGCACAAAGCGCGAGTTTTTATAAAGAATGAGTGCCACAATGACTTGAGAAACGAGGTCTTAATGCTATTTTTTCTACTTTGTGCGTTTTACGTGATTTTTAAGTAAAAAAGTTAATTTTTCAATCTTTGCGTTAATACGAGATAGTTGGTAATATATGTCATAAAAGTGTCAAATGGTTATTAAAGTCTTTTCAAATTTGTCTAAAATTCTCACAAATGGTTCTTTATTACCTACCATATCGATTATTGATTGAATACTCCAATTGACATAAACACAGTAAAGAAAATCTCCAAAAACATTGTAACAGTATTTTTAAATTACCAAATTAATTACGATCCTCAGCGATTTCTCTCATTGTTATTTCAGAGCAGGCAGTTATATATTACTCATCTAGTAAATAACTTGTAAATTATCAAACGCTATAGAAGTTATAAATCGTCAAAATAGTGGCTGAAAGCTGTTTCATTTTAAAGCTGTTATAACCTAAAAAGAAAGTTAAAGTTACCTCATTGTAACCGCCGCTTGTTCACTCCATTTTCGAATCATTTATAGGTTAATTGCGACACAAACACAAAAACACCCTAGTGAGGAATATTGGTCATCAAGTGCAACAAAATTTTTTCGAATAAATTTATTATAATTTCAACACTGACCTAAACGCTGAAACGTCACAACTGACGTTTCATTCCAGCGAAAGATGTTACCAACCCAAAAAAATTAATTTGCAGTAGTACTTTACGCACGTAATTTAGGTGCTGAATTGGCTAATACGACACCCAAATCGGTATCTGTTACATATGCCAAATAAAAAAAAATTATTTAACTGTAATTTCAAAATTCCACTAACCATTATAATTTATAAATAAAAAGTAAATTAATCAGAATTTTCATTACAAGACTCTTATAAAACAACTAACTTTAAAGTTTTAAGCCGATTTAACACCGCTGATACCTTTTTAGTAAAATTTAAAAATAGCAAAGTGTAAATTTTTAAAAGATACACAATCTGTTTAAAGAGACTATATATACGTTTTATTTTCAATTCAAACTATGCTCTAAGACGCATTGCATAATACATAAAACCTGGATTTTGCTTGTGTCCTGAATAGGAATGAAAAATGCATCGGCTTCTATCAAGCCACGACTTTGTGCATCATTCAAGTGTTGTGCTTTTGTAACTTTTTTTCTTTTTGTATGACAGAATGGTTCGACCTGTATATAAATTATTGATTCATAAAAAACAGTGACATTTGCTTGACAAATATATTTGCTTCTTAACTAGCTTACAAGGTTATCAATAGAATATTGTATATTTACTTGCCGTAAAATGCGTGTAGCTCATTAAAAATGTGTTTATAAATAATGTAAAATAGAGTAAAAAGTTAAATAAAATCCGACTTTAAAGTTTTTTTTCAAAAATTATAAGCTGATAACAAAAAGCATAATGGTAATTTATAATGCTAAAATAGATTTTTTTGGTAAATAAATAACAGATCTGAAGTGTAATACTAAAGCCATGTTTTCAACAAAAAAATTATTTGCCAGCTTGATATTTTAAACAATTTTTTATAATTTTTTTAAGGTTGTATGAACACTACTAGATTAAAACTCTCTATTATTTCGAAAAAATATCTCAATTAAATCTTCACAAAATAAAAATACATTTTTTTACATTATTCTTTGACAAGTCAATAAATGTGATAGTTTAGTGCGCCTAAGTTGTTACTAAAATAAAGTCTTTAAAACTGCCAGTCGTCAAAAAAATGTTTTTTTTTAATTTGAACAAATTTTTGTATTTTAATATAACCGGTCTTTAACCGGCATTTAATAATTTTTTAAAAGTTTTTTTTATATTGCAAATGTAGTCATTATGACATAAAGATGGTAGTGCAAAACTTTTTACACCAATAAATTTCTCTTAAAAAAGTAGCACGAATTTGTATTATTTGCTTCTTTGTGTAATAGTCGAAAGTATGAGAAAGCTTTGAGAACCATAAATCTTGGTTTGTTCAGCCACAGCACAGGTAAAAATAACCTGACCAAAATACATTATGGTGTCTCAGATTTTTTAATTTAGTTAAATAATATTGAGGTGTCTAAAATCTCAAAATGCTCCCACTTTTGTTTCATCACCTCTTGTTTTCGAAATATACCATTTTTATCATATTTTGTAAAAAATTCGCTAAAAATAGAAATAGTGTTTTTTTAGGTAAAATTTAAAATATTCTATTTAATTGCAACTATCGACTCAAACAGAAACACAAAAAACTAATACGGCGAGAATCCTAATACTAATTAAAAAATATTTCAACGTTTAACTAATTTGTTAAATTTAATTTTCTTTCTTAAAATACTAGTTGAATTTTAAAAACAAAAATACGGGTGAAAAGAGGATTTACCTTTCCAATGATGTGCTCTTTAAACCCACTTGCAATTTAAAATTTTAAGGGTGGTAGCCGCCTCCACCAAAAGGGTGAAGTATTAAGTGTTGACATTATTCTAAATATTTGTCCTCTTTGTGATTAAAATCAACTAAAATATATACAACTTTGGTGTTGTACAGCTTTAGATATTTATTTTATTTTGCTATTATCTGTGTAAATTCTGGATTTTATCATGTTTTATCTCAAAAACTAGAGCTGTTAGGAAAAAAAGTAATTTATTTTTTGAACTAGCACATCCAAAATACCTTAAATCAGTTCGTACTTTATACAGGCACCATAACAAAACATTTTTTTTTGTTGGGCTGTGTAATTTATAAAAGACCGATTTTTTAGTTATACGTATCTCCGTTTTATCAAACGTAGAAAAAAAGTTAAAAGATTAACATAAATTTTAAACAAGTCCACAACTGGTTGTCTAATTTTTTAGACAACGTAATAAAATCGTTATATCGTTATATGCTATTAAATCAATATTAAGTTTAATAATGTCATTTAATGCAGAATTTAATGCTTTTTAATACTTATATTTAAAAATTTTTGCTACGACGTACGGTTTATCTTTTATAGCAACAAAACTGAAAAAAACGGCAACACTTCCTGGTTCTTTAGCTCCTAAAAGTTTAGATCACCATTTTGTGACTGTGCAAGCTCAAATTACTCATATTAAAAATAATAAAACAATTTTCAGCCTTCTCGAAATTAAGTCTTAAGAATTTTCCATCAATTTAGATTCAATTTTGTATATATACCGTGACATCAACAATTATCTTGATCAAGGGTGGTCGTAAAATGAAAAACGTACAGTGCTCGTAGCGGTAAGTGGGCCGACTTTTTAAAACCCTTCTATAAACCGAACAATACCCATTGACAAGGATAATCACCGTAAGGATGGATCTTGATTTATGACAGGTCCCTCTGCCAGATGTTCCCCAATACACTCAAATACCTACCAAGATTATTTTAATTCTAACTATGACCCTGTTTATTTTATTTAGAGTCGGTTTACAGAAGACGAATTAAATATCCAATTGTAATTAACTTTTAATTCGCTGTTAACTTGGCTTTTCTGATATCTAAGTGGTCAAAACTGCGTTGCGAATAAACTATTTGATTGCCATTAAAGTTAATGTTAGTTTTGTAAACCGACTCTTGGGGCTAGTTTACAAAGTAAAGTTTACAAAGTAAGGGTTTTAAAAAGTCGGCCCACTTACTTCTACGAGCACTGTACGTCTCATTTACTTCATATGGTTTGTCATAATGCTGTCAAATTTTGACAACTCAAGAGCTGACTGTACTGCACAATTCCATTTACTACCTCGCGAGTTCCAAAATATGCTTCAATCATGTAAATCTTGTGTTTCGTAGAAAAAACCATTATTAAAAAACTTAGAAAACAAGAAGACTTTACCAGAACAGCTTGTCAGATTTTAACAATCAATAAATGTACGAAACAAGAACACACACAATTTTTTAAATGCATGACCACTTTTGATCAAGATTATATTGGCACCTTGTCCTCAGATCATTCAATGTAGTACCCCCCCAATGTGCAGGAACCTACAGGATTTAAAGCCATAATACCGAAAATGTTCGGTAGATGGCGCTCGCACGCCCCTATCAGTTCTGCGCTCCCCCATGATACTAAGACTAAACAAGATATGATCACGCGCAGGTTTTCTCCGTCTCTCTCTTTCGACTCATTGTGTGACAAATCTGAAATCTGGTGACAAACGTGGCGTTATTAGTGTGGCTATTAGCGTCTAAATTCTCTCTGTTTTGAGTGATTTACTGGTTTTTGTAATTGAATACTGTTTGTTTGATTTTTTGAATGATGGTTTATTGTGCAGTGATGGGTTGTACCAGCAATAATAATAAGAAAAGCAAGAACTGTTCGTCCGATTGTCGATACTTTAGTTTTTTGACCAATACCAAACTTTGTAATTTATGGGAGCAATAAATGCTCCAAAAGCATGGTTTTAATATAAAAAATGCTGGAATATGTTTAAAACATTTTTCTCATGATGATTTTTGTGTTAAAGAATTTTCCTGTGTCCAAAAATAAGTGAAAGTTAAAACGAGACGCGTGCCTTCACTTAATTTACAAAAATCACTAAAAGTGCAAACATCTGTCCAGAAAGATCGTGAGGAAAGAATCAAAAAGATAGAATTTGTTATAAACATACATTCCATGTAAGTACTTATTTCATTAATTTTATTTGGAATATTTTTTTATTGAATACTTAAACTTTGTTAGCTTACAAGAAGAATCGGAAATGTGTAAGAAAATGAAGAAACTCCAAGCGGAAAACTTACGTTTAAAAAAACTTTTGGAGAAAGAAAAAAAAGAGAAAAAACAAATTGATATGATATTTACTGTAGGACAGCTTCGTAAGCTAAAAACTCAGAAACAAATTCAGTGGTCTATTCAAAATATTACTTCTGCAATATCTTTGTATGCTGATGGGCCCAGGTCTTAACATTCACTAGAAGAAGAGGTTATCCATTGCCAGCGGTTTCGAACTAATTTATGTTCTAATTTATTAATATTTTGACCTAAGTTTGTACTAATTTATTAATCATTAATTTTAAGAGCGAGTTGTGTTACCTGTTGCTGGGAAAATGTTAAAGATATAGTGAGTTTTTGCTTTTTAAATTTGTGTATTGAAGTTATGTGATCGCCATACACTTAAAATATATTATCCTCCCTTTCACTTAAGTATATATTTTTTTAATTGTTAAAATAGTTTAGTAATTAATTGTAATAATAAAATGATTAATTTAAGGTAGAAATATTTTAGTATAATTATTTTTTTTGATTTCATTATTCAATATTTGTCAGATTAAATGCAGAATTGATTAGTCGTTTTTTTTGGCAACTTTTAAACTTATAGTTTTTTCTATGTAAACGCTTTAAATTTAATAAGTGTTATATGGCGCTTTAGTAAACTTATGATTATTTAAAATTCACATGCAAGTGAATTTTAATTTGTTTATTAGCTTTTTGAGATTTTTATATTTAATCACATATTTTATTATCTTATTATATCAATTTATATTCAATTAATATACGTGTTAATTTAATTTTACAACTGATTTTACTTTCGAAATTAATTTTAGCGATTTCAGACTGCAACCTTTTACTCCAAAAGATTATTTCATCCCAGATTTCCGCTCGCGGGAAAAGCCTATGCTTAAACAAATCTATTTTTTGTGGTTTGCACCACTCTACCTACAATTCCACCCTACAAATTAACCATTAATAAAAAAATATTTTTAAATAACCCGCTCTATTTTGAACTGTAAAAATAAACCTTATAAGGTTCTAAAATGTCTTTTTATTAAGTATTATTAAATAATATTCATCTGAGACATTAGAATCAACAAAAGTTTTAGTAATTTTCCGACTAATTTGTTAATAATACTATTAAATGCATCTTTTTTCTAATACCGCAGTACATTTTTGTCACGCGATGACGTCATGCGCAAACTAGTCTAAAATTCGTACGGCAAGTGATCATATCTTGTTAGTCTTAGTATCATGGCGCTCCCCTATCAGATGCTCGTACTCATTCTTCCGTTGTGTGTGAACCCTAAGTTCTAACACTAAAAAAATCGAAAAAATGGGAAAGCATCGCCATCGCCATCACTGTCACCACAGGGTTGTTTCTAGTTGGTGCTACGTATGACGAGTGTTTAGATAATCTTTCAGAGATCCGTTATTTGCTAAATCGCTTAGGCCTCATTGTTAATAAAACAAAAGTCAGCTTGTTCCGACACAGAAGTGTAAATTTTTAGCGTTTCTATTTGATTCGACTTCTATGTTAATTAACTCTCTCCAGAAAAGGAAAACAAAACTAAAAATCGACTAACCATACTAAAGTTGATAAGATTTGTACAACAAGAGGTTTGCTCAGACGTTTGGAATTCTTGGGGCGGCATGTCCAGCAGTCGCTTATGGTTAGACTTACACGAAGTTGCTCAAAAGAACCAAAATTTTAGCTCTTGAAAAATGCCACGAAAATTATGATTCTTTTATGACCTTACCACGTTTGTTATTGCCTGATATTCTTGGTGGAAACAGAATATTACTTGTGCACAATGCCCTATTCGTCAATTCTAGTTTTTTCTCTTGAGATTTTTTCTGATGCTTCTCGGACTGCAAGATGCAATTACAGGTAATAAACGAACTCATGTTTTTAGTCAGATGAAGAAAAATATTACCACATTAATTATTTAGAATTGCTTGCTGTCTTCTTTCGGTTTTAAATATTTTGCGTCTCATTTGAAGAATTGCGAAATTTTCTGAGAATAGATAACACGACTGCCATTTCTTCAAAATCGTATAGGTAGCGTTCATTTTTTCCGAGTTAAATTACCTATCAAGATCCATTTGGCAATAGTGCGAAAATTGTCAAATTTGGTTACTTGCATCATATTGCATCTTCCGATAACAAAGATGCAGATACAGGATCTCGCAGACTCACTTCGGAAACCGAGTTTGAGTTAAATCTTTCTACATTTGTGGAGATACAAAAAGTCATTAGAAAATTTGAAGCCGACTTGTTTGCCTCTCGACACATTACAAAATGTCAAAGTTTGTGTCATGGTTTCCGGATCCAGAGGCATTCCGCGTGAACGGTTTCACTCTTAATTAGACAAACTTAAAATTTTATGTTTTTTTTTACCCCGTTACCTATTATTTTAAAAGTTTTAAAGAAAATTATTAACGGTGGAGCGCAAAATGTTGCCCTTGTTCCAAGATGAACATCACAACTTTGGTTTTCTTTGTTTAACTCATTACTGATTGCCGAACCATTAATACTTCAACCTAATGTTAGTCTACTGTTTTCTCTTGACAGACAACCACATCCACTATGGCCCCACCTTACCCTGGTAGCAGAGTACTTATCGGCCAGGTGATGAGCATAAGGTCTGTGCTCGATGGAGCAGCTAAGGAAGGTTCTCTTAGCATCCACTTTTAAAGCAACATTGAAACAATACGACAGCAGTTTAAGGAAGTGGTGGATCTTTTGTAGAAGAAATTTAGATTTAGTTCTTAACCCTAGTGTAAAACGCGTGTTAAGTTTTTTGTCGGTACTTTTCGAAAATGATGAATTTTTCTCGGTCGTCCATTGCAACCCTCTCTTTAGTCTCTCTAGGCACGGACGAACGCATAAAAAGGTTTTAAAGGGTTGTTCAAGTTGAGACCTTTAAGACCTTGTTATTCTACCACGTGGGACCCCTCACCAGTTATCACCCTTTAGAGAGCTGGTCTCCAAACAAATCTCTAAATTCAGAAAAACTTACTTGTAAGTTAGTAAGCTTGATCGCTCTCGTAATAGCTCAAAAAACACAAACTTTAGTTTTGTTAGTTCTTTAGTTAGACTTTAGTTAGTTCAAACTAACAACTTCTAAAGCAAATCGTTTAGGAATCTCATGGGTCGTCCTTAGGAACACTGCTGGTTGGATGCAAGCTTCAACAAGTTTTGCAACCTTTTACAACAGACCCTTAGTGGATAAATCATCGTTTTTTGCTCAAGCAGTTATTAGTACTGAAATGTAATTTTATGTGTCTCTTTACTTTGTCATGTTGTTCAATTTCTTATATATTTTTTCTTACTCTAACCATGTAGTTATGAATTGTGTATGCATTTTACATGTACCTTAATTTATCACGGAACGCTGTCGCACAGTCTTTAAACATCTACATTGAATGATCTGAGGGCAAGGTGCCAATATAATCATAAGATCGGACTAACTTACCTAAGTGAAGTTTGATCTTAATTATATGTGGCACTTTGACCGAAGATCAGACCCTCTCTAGTTTCTTGAACTACTTGGTTCACCCTTACTTCGATAGCCAGCTTTCAAGAATGAGTACAAACATCACACGGCGCAGAACTGATGAGAAGTGCGAACGCCATCTACCGAAAATTTTTGGTATTATGTCTTTAAATCCTGTGGGTTCTTGCTCATTGGTGAGTACTACATTAAATGATCTTCAGTCATGGTGCCACATATAATCAAGATCAAACTTTATTTAGGTAAGTTAGTTTGATCTTATGATAATTATTTATAGCGTTTTGTGTCGCCTTCTGATTCCTAATCGCCATTTTTTCCTGTCCAACCAATCTGCTTCTGCTAGATTTATCTCACTCATTGCCTTGGTGATACCCTGTATCCAGTTTTTCTTCAGACGTCCTCCTCGATTTTTTCCTTCTGGTATCGATTTTAACACTTGTTTTGGTAACCTATCCTCTCCCATGCGACGTCTGTGTCTATGTCCTTTCAACGGTTTTTGTTTAATATTGTCAATTGCTGTTGTCTTTGTATTCATTATAACTCTTATCTCTTTATTTCTTTTATAGTCTAACTTTGAATGTCTGGCAGATCTTCGTAATGCATTCATTTGTGTTACAAGTATTTTTCATTTGTCATTTTCTGTCATGGTCCATATTTCGGCGCCATAGGTTAATACACTTTTTACGACGATCTTGTGGGTGTTTAGCTTTCTTTACCTGTCTATATTTTTTTACCAAAAAATTTTATTAAGTGCTTCTATAATTTTTCTACTCTGGCCTACTCTTTTTTGTATTTCTATTTTATCTCTTCCGTTTTCTTCGAACGTTATTCCTAAGTACTTGTATGCTGTACATCTTTTAAATGTAGTTCTATTATCTAATATTAAATCATTGTTTTCTATGCCTATATACTTAGTTTTTTCTATATTTATTTCCATTCCCCAGTTGTTGTATTTCTCACATAACTTTCTCGTCATATATTCTAGGTCTTCTTCTGTTTAAGCTATTACTACTTGATCGACCGCAAATTGCATCGTATAAAGTGTGGTATTGTTTATTTCAATGCCCATTCGGTAGCATTTTTTCTTCCAATTTTTAAGGGCATGTTCTACATATATCTTAAATACTGTTGGTGAAATGCAACAATCTTGTCTAAGAACCTTTGGTATCCGAAATCCGACAGTTTTTTGTCAATTTTTATTTAAGTTCTACAGTTATCATACATTTGTTGTACTGCTTTTATTAATGTATTATTTATTTTTGTGTGTTCCAATGCTTCCCATAATATAATAACTGGTACTTTATTGTACGCCTTACTCAGATCAATAAATAATAAATGTGTTTCCTTGTTTTTTGCAATTTGTTTTTCAATTATTTGTTTTATACAAAACGCATTGTCGATACATGATTATCCTTCGCGAAACCCACTTTGTTCTTCTGTTTTTTTGCTAGAATATTCTATTCTATTTTATCGCGTATAATTCGTCCATATAACCGGCTAAATGTACTAGTAACTAAAAGTCCTATAGTTGTCACAATTTCTACGGTTATTTTTTTATGTAGTGGCCAATTTCCATTCGTTAGGGATTGGTTGACTGTGAATGCACATTTCAAAAAGTTGGGTTATTATTTTTGTTAATTTAGTTGTTTCATTTTTAATTAGTTCACCAGGTATTCCTCCCGGTCCTAAAGATTTATGGTTTTATATATATTTTATTGCATTACTCACTTCGTCTTTTGTTAAAGTTATATATTTTTCTTTCACATTTATTTGTGTTTTGAATTAGTGTATTATCTATAAATTGCGATCTGTCTTCAGCATGTGAGCTTTCATAGTACTTATTCCATTCTTTTAGTGGTATTGTATTTAATCGTGTTTTTTCTCTATATGGTGCTTTGATATTTTTTATTAATCATCATATTTCTGAGTATTGTCTTCCTCCCATGTATGTGTTTATTTCGGTACATTTTTTGTCCCAATATAGTTTCCTCTCTTTCACACTAATCGTCTTACCTCTCGTTGCATTTGTTCATAGTATTCTTTGTCTTCGTCATTTTTTGTTGTTAGCCATTTTAGGTACATTTTTTTCTTTATTTCTATTTTCTTCTATACTTTCTTTTATGTGTTTAAAAAGAGAATATGTATTTATAAATTAGTTTTCCTTAAGTTTTGGTTCTAGTCATTGTTGGTATAATGTCCTTATGCTTTCTTCTTTTAGGCTTTGAATGTTGAGATGTGGTTGGTAAAAATCTTCAATTTCGTCTTCGTTTGTGTTTTGTTTGTTTTTGTTTATTATTCAGGGAACAAATATTTTTGCTCTAAGAAGGTAGTGGTCACTTCCGCAATTTGGGACTTCTATTAACTTTAACATCCTGTACTTTTAAATTACTTTCCTGTTTTACTACCACGTAGTCTCTTATTGATTTTAAATTTCGTGTTGTTTGTGTCTATGTATACTTACGAGTATGTATATCACAATGTTTAAAGATGCCATTCACGATTTGTAGTTTGATTTAGTCACACAAGTTTATTAGTCTTTGTCCATTATAATTTACAAACTCTTCTGCATGTGGTTCTATGATATTATCATCATGTTTTTTTCCTGTTCTTCCATTACAATCACCGGTGAGAATAATTTCCCTCGTTGTGCCTGCAGTTGTTAAAACACTGTTTAGTTGTTCATAAAAAGTATCCTTGTTTTGTATATTATCGTCATCTGTTGGTGCATATACTCCTAATATAAAAAATTTTTGATTTTTATTTTTATATTTGCATGAATTATTCTTACATTTATACATTTTACTCTCTTTTTTCGTTGCTTTTTTTATTGTTTGTTATATCCATTCGGCTTATTCATATTGGGATTTTTAGCAATTTATATTTTTTATAGATATAGAGGATCTGGCTTTATACTCTAACCCCCATACTTGGAAGACCAGGAACTTTTTATTTGGGTGTGCCATCCTTAGATAAATTGTCTTTCATGACTTTAGAGTTTTATCTACCCTTTTCTTGACTATTCTGCTTCTTGTACCGTTGAGGCTTTATACCTTTTTCCGCCACTCAAACTGTTGATCTGTTTCTCTGTAACCATAGAGAGGAACCCATTTCCGGGTGTTGTTATCCGGGTCAGCTGAGCCCAGAAGTTTTAACAAGGTATATCTCCTCAATCTCTCCTCCTTTCTCATCCTGGCTTGGGACAGGCAACGGAGGAGTTTAGATTCAAGTTTAGATTCAATTTTACTGGTCTAAATTAGGATATTTTAAAACATTCAACAAATTCTAGTTACTAATATAATCAAGTTGACTAACGCTTTTGTTTTTATTGACTTTTACTGTCATTTTTATTAAAAAAATTCGGAGAGTTTTTTTGTGATTTCTTTTTACCTGAAATTCGGAACACAATGAATTTCAGCAAGTATTTGAAGAAGTTGAGTAAGGAAGAACCCGCGGCAGCATTAGTAGCTGAAGAACGAGAGACACAAAAATGCAGACCCAGCGACTTACCGATTTATGTTCCTGAACCTTCCCCACCACCGCCTCAAGAGCCCCAAACAAATATGGCAGAAACTGAACCTATCACTTTCAGACGCCAGGTCACAAGTTTTTTGAATGAGGTGAAAGCGTATCAGAAAGTTGGCATGGAATATTATCAACAAGGAAAAGAAACGACCGAATGGGTGATTAACTATCTAAGGGAGGAAGACAATACAGCTCCTAGAATTGGGGCTATTGCACTTGGAGGCTTGGCAGGTTTAATTTTCGCTTTGAGAGGACGTCTTTTCAAACGCACATTCTACACCGCCACTGGGGCTCTTGGAGTAGCTGCAATATGTTACCCCAAAGAAGCTGAGGAGTATTCCGAAATTGCTGTTGCTGAAGCGAGGAAGATTGCAGTAGTTGCTTATAATGTAGCAAATGGAGTTGAAGAAGATGAACCGCAGTTGGATCTCCCAGCCCTACCTGAAATACCTTCCAGCATCACTGAAGCTTGGGATGCAGTCGTAGAAGCAGCTTCATCTTTTATCTCAGGAAGCGAGACTAAAGATCAAGGCCCCGAGATTTCAGGCGAAGAAAAATAGAATTTTGGAAAGCGAATGAAAAAATCTGCAGTAAATTATTTTGGTTGATATCAACAAAAATCTTTGTAAACTGATACTTGTACTTAACGTATTTCTAACTTCTGGCCATGTAAAAAAAAATAAAAAAAATTTAGTGTGATGTGTTTGATTTTTCGTAGGATAATTATTTGATATTAAATGATACACTTAAAATTGTGTTTTTTTTGAAAATTTGTCTCTCATAATCACAATTAAATATTTTATAGACTATGAAAGGCTATATTTTAAACAATAACGTTATGTTTTTAATGTAATATAGTCCTGTAAGCTCCAAATTCTAAAATTTTGATCAAATTTGACACTGTTAGTTTTTATTTGACAAAAATTGACAGAAGCAAATTTGATAGCAGCAATTTTTCGTTATTTGTTTATGATTTCTTTATAAAGCAAAGCAAAAATATATTTTAATTTACAAAAAGTTTAATATTAACGTAACTAAACCGTAATGTTAAGAGACTATTAACAATCTGGTAAATTCACAGCATACATAAAATTAGGTACACTTTTAATAAAAGAAGTCTTATCTCACCTTACTTTAGCCGCCAAACCTTACTTATTTTCTGATGAACAAAATGTGTACGACAAAATAGTGTTATAGACTAATTTCAAGTTGAGATACTACCGGTAGTATTGCAAATTTGAATACTTTTCCGTAGTAACAACCAATCACAACAGCAAATTTTATTAACTTTTTATAGAAACCAAGAGGCATCTTGGTTTCTGGTAGTGCCAGGTAATATCTCAACTTAAAATCAGCCCTTTATTAGTGTATACCGTAAGCGTACACATACCTGCTAGCTTGAGCGGTGGGTCAATTCTCAGATACTAGGTACTACAAGTAAGTAAAAATATTATTCACTTTATTTACAGTCTGAAGACTGATTTCACATATGTTTTACAAAATAGTGTTAAAAATTAGTAATCAGTACTGTCAGAAACTTTCTGTTGGCTGTAATTATCGCCAGATGCTTTAAGCATTGACAAAAAAAAATGTTATCACTGAAAAACATTAATAAAGAGTCTGTATAAATAAATAACCATAATAACAATATTATTCTTGCATATTAGTAAAAAAAGTGTTATATACCTCAGTATAAAAAAATAAAATATTTACAATAAAATGCAGTAGGTCTAATTTTACAGTGCGACAAGTTTGTTATTAATTAAAATATTAAAATAACCTAAAGCATGAAATTTGTATAATACTTTCTGACCTATAAATTTTAAAGAGTTTTTACCCAAATATGTATTTTTTTTATATATTTTGCGTTTATAAGAAACCTTTAATAACACTTAATTGAGTGCTTTAATCGCCGTGTGTGTAACAGTATATTATTATAGTGTAAAACAAATGTTTTCTAAGTCATCTTAGATGTGTCATGTTTTGACGTTTTTTGTCGATTGAGAGTTAAGACACTAATTTGTTTTCTCCTTCTATTTTTTGTCCTGATAAGCACTTCTGCAATAAAAATATTTTTTACAACCTGTTTACTCTTTCCAACATGTTGTCGTAAAAATTTTCTTTTTGATTTAAGAAAAAACATCAAATTAATACATAAACGTAAAACATTTTTAAATTGATTGTTGACATATGCAGTTATAAAAAACAAAATTAATACAAGCTGCTGTTTGAAATGTATTAAATGTAACTACATAAAACAAAGTTGAATTTATTTCCACATTTAACATAATATAGCTCACTGTTAAAAAAAATTCTTTGCTTATGTACTAACTTGTCAGTTTATTCACTCCAAAATGTCTTTTTTGACAATTTTGAGACACCAGTTTTAAGTCAAAATAAAAATACCACAAGCGTGTAGTTACTTAGTGCAGTTATTTAGTGTCTCTAAGGCAGAAAGTAGGCATTTGCAGCCCGCAGATGCATTGTTGATCTCTGAGCGTAGCTAGTGCAGCAAAAAGCACCTAAAAACTACAAATACTTTTTGCCTGAGTGACATACTACAGTTTTTTGCCTACCTACTATTTACCGTAAAATTATTATTTTTTAACTTTAGCCCGTAGGTTTGAGAAGTAAATAATAATAATAAAATAATAGTATTATTAATAATATTATTATGTAATTATTATATGTTATTACATATTATAACAACAGGTTTGAATGTCCACTTAATTTTTTTACGAGATGAAATACTGTTTAAATTATTTGCTTTAAAATTCGACCGGTAAAGTAGCGAGCTATGTTATTTGATTACATCTAAAAGACAGTAAAATTAAAATAAGGTTTTTGTTTATTATTATTTATTAAAATGTGTTTTATATAAATTCTTATCTAAATAATAAAATTGTTTTAAGTGAATTACACTGTAACTATTGCGGCAAAGTGGCTTCATTGTCATTTGTCAACGGAATTTTTATTGGATTGTCTCTATCAAATTTTTAATAGTTTGATGTGAGCATATTCTGACATAAGGGGTACACAAAACTGTCACTTGTGATAGAAGAGGGCAACAATAATATATTTGCACCTTAGCTAGAAAGAGGCAGTATCCAAGTCGAGGGAAGGAAGCTGACACAAAGTCGAAGCTAGCCACTTTCTGAAGCTTGGAAAAACCTTCTTATTGATGAGGTGAACACATTATTTTTTATCCTACTCAAAACAAAAAACTTTTAACGGTAAAATAAGCTGACGGATAGGTGACCTAACCCCAAAATATTTCGTAATGACTTGACTGTAATAACAAGAACTCAGCAGAGTTTTTATATTTTTACCTAAATGTTGTTAAACATGTTGTATGTCAAGACACTGACTGTGTAAAAATAACATTTTTCAAACAAATACAATAGCTGACGAAAAATTTGAAATTGAAAGTTCTCAAACTCAAATAATTGACCGACACAGGTTACCGACTTACCGACATATCTTTAAAAAAATTAATAAATGAAAAATTTGTGAACATCTCACCATGAATATAAGCTTAAGCTAGTATTATAATTCAATAAATGTTTGTTTAAAAATTACATTTTTTTTTCTTCATTAGTTTAAGGTTATGTGTCGTGACAAACCAGACTTTTGAATTTGCAATTGTTTAACCTGACTTTCGTTTTTGGTATTTAGAGCACTGGTAATTTTTTTGTATTATATCTCGTATTCCAACAGTAGAAAACACAATATTCCTTAGATTTTAAAATACTTGAGGCGTTAGTTAACGTATAACACAGCGCCATCTAACGACTACAAACAAATTGCGACATACTTGTTTCCCTAGCGAAACAAGAGCAATTTTCTGACTTGTCAAGAGGTTAGAATTAGACAACTTTGAAGTAGAGTAGGATAAAAAAAAATTGACATAAATGACCATTTTCTGTTCATGTAGACAAATAATAGTATAATTACAATCAATTAAGTTTTGACGATTTTTGTGGCTCAGAAGTGTCAGAAATAAATGTTTAGTAGTATAACATCGCGATTAATTTTAAGCATAGGATTTTAGAATTTCTATAGTAATACGAGTACACCAATAAACAATAAAATTAGAAAAAATAGTGTTTAAATAATTATTTAAAATAACAAGTGTTACAATCACCCTCTGTGTGGTACGACTGGTTTGGGACACAAACCACACAGTGGCGAGTGTTACAAAAAACGAGTATTACAATGTAGAAATTGTAGCACGTGTTTTTTATACTACCTTTTTCTATTATGCTGTTTTAAATAGTACTTGTTATTAATTTTTTTATCTGTTATCTGTTGTCAGCTTGGTAATAAATTTAATGTAAAACAGTTTTTGTTGGCGGAATTGTAAAATTTTTAGATTACGTTCTAAAATTAAGCAAAGTTAACAAGCGTTACTATGATAATTTACAATGCTGGTAACATAAAAAGTTACTAGAAACAGTGCTACAGAGTTGAATATTGTAGCACTGTTTTGTGCGAAAACATGCAACAAAAACTTCATAGTAAACGCGAAATAAATTTTTTTTTATTATTAATTGTATGAACTTGTTTTTACTTGTTGGCTATTATTATTTACTTTTACTTGTTGGCAAAAGACCTTTTCATGCACTAAAACCAGCCACTTCATGCAGTCAATATAAATATAAGTATTAAATTTTTTTATAAATATTGCTTTTTACCGTTTTGCATGTCAGTTTTGCATTCTCAGAATCTAACTGCAGGTACTGCAAAACTCAGCAGAGCATATAATTACAATGCGTTATTTATTATAAAAAAATATAATTATAAATTATATTTACAGTTAATAATAAAGAATAAAATGAAACGTTTTACTTGTGTGTTAAAAAAATCTGCTCTTGGAGTCTTAAATTTTTATTATAAACAGAGGAAAATCTGTATTAAATCCAGTTTTCTAGCTACGCTATTTCCTTAATATTAAGCACGTGTGTTTGCGTTCTATCTAGTAATAAACGGTAATAGCAAATAACGAAAACTCCGGTAGAGTTTCCGGAAAATTTCTTCGGAATATGCTCGAAAGTGATAACAACCGACGTTGGCCGTTAAACCCTAAACTTACGAGCATCCATAACAGTCTTTCCTGCAATGAAAATAATCATGAAAATCGATCACGTAAATCGTATAAAAGTTTCTGAAACCTATGTATACAAAATAACAAATATCATAGAGCTTACATTAGATTAATAAAAAATAATGTATTGCAGTTTTATGTAAATATTAATGAAAACAAATTATCTTTATTAATCAAATTTAATCAATTCGAACTGTGGAATGTAGAGTTTCGTAATAGTTGCGCCATCTATACAATGTCGACGAAAGCGTTACATTCCAAAGCTGGGTCGCGCAACAATATATTTTTTTATCTGAGACTACCTTCCGGTATTTTGGGTCAAACTAATAATTTTCAAATTAAAATAATTAATCAATCTTTCAGTAGCGCCACCTACAGCGATAATTAAGTTGATTCCCGATTCCAGACAGATATTAATCACTTTTTTGGAGTGGTGTACACAAAAGTCGAGTGTTTTCGAATGATAGGATTTTTATTGCAGATGTTGGGAGTTATTATATTTGTCAAGCGTGAAGATCTTTAATTACAAACCATGGAAATCTCCAGACAAGATTGTTTCATTTGCATTTCGTTATGGTCGACCTTATGTGTTAAATTTTTAAGACGTATCTTTCTTTTGTCGATTCGTGGATTAGTACAAAAAGTAGCGCTTTCTGTTCTTGCTCTGATCTCTTTCCGAATTAAAATTCGCCACATGGTGTAGAGTTTGCCTCGACTTCCAACCGAAAACGAATTAACCATTTTATTATTGCGTGGCTGTCAGACTTGAGTTATGATTTCCCTTAATACTTGTTGAAAGTCACGGATTATTTATACGTTTTTCAAACCACAAAACGATTGTTCTATGAGCTTTTTGTTACCATTACTAAAACCGACACCTGACTCATGTGTGGTCATCTAAATATTCATTTCTTGTTTTTTTAGTTTTAATGGATTAGGAGTCTCGAGAGTATTGTTGAGCTTTTCAGATTTTAATTTAAATGTAAAACTTTAAAAGAAATTATTAAGATTTAGTTAGCGATTAACAGACGAGAAAAAACCCATTTTGTGTGTTATCTTCCCTAAGGATCAGCCGCTCTGGTTGTGGTTAGGTCTTGTCGTTGAAAACATCTTGACGTGATCTCAGAGGTTAGGTGTGAAGGAGTAAGGTGGAAAAGCTGGAATTACGTCGTGTCTTTAGTCCAAGCACATCCATCATGTAAGCGATATGTTGGATTATTAGGGTTTACGACCCATGTATATTACCTCCGAAGAACGTCAAATAGGAGCACCAGATAAGAGGAAAAAAAACGAATCACCAAAATGACAGCCAATATTCATTAAAACCAATAGAGCGTTATAAAAATTACAAATTTGTCTCTTTAAAATCTTTTCGACATATTTTAACTCGTCTCTACTCGTTTCTGTACTACCATCAGGTTTCTTAAAATTTTTAATTACAAGAAATTTAGAAGTATCTTTAATAAGAGTTTTATTTTTTAAAGAGCTGAAACATGTAGCAAATAAATTAGATTTTGGCAAATCAAATTTTCTTAAATTAAATCCCAGAGTGAATAAAATTCAGATGGGAATATTTTTTGCAATTTTGTTATTGATCCATGAATCATAAAAAGAATTTGTAATATTCCGGATACGTCTTTGGAAAATAAAGTGCAACAAAATTCGACATTAAATTGAAGACATGTATTATGTAGAACCCTATAAAAGAAATTTATTGGAGTGTTATGGTGCAGGTATTAGATCATATATGCTGGAAGTTTCGTCTATATTAGAAAGTAAAAATGATTAAGTTGATTGCACCTGTCTGTTGCGATTATCGTCACAGTAGACAAAATATGCAAAGCTTATAACAATTTGAACCCACTCGAGTGGGTTTATGTAGATTGGAATGGAGTGTGGTCGTACGCACTGGAGTAAAAACAACCACACCTCTGACGTTGTTAGAAAAGACTTTGGTGTTTAAATCAGATAAGAAATTATCAGGTTAATAGTCAATCAGTTTTACAGAAATAATTTCTTTATAAAATCTAGTTTTAATACAATGAAACGGAAGATTGTGTTTGCAAAACAGATAAATTTAAATTTACAGATGTTTTTACAACCGCTAAACTGTCACACAATTGGCTATAAAATATGTCGGCCGTCATAAAACGCAGCCATACATGCTTACCAAAGGTTTTATCGACGAATCCTGGCTCTCTCGTATCAATTATATTATTGATAATAAATTTTGTAGTTGCCGAAAAAATTAGTAAAGTTTATGGTGCGGTTTTATTTGCATTATAATAGTTTTATATGACGTGTAATTGCCTGAGAATCGTGAGCTTGAATATTTGATTAATTTATATTAACAAATTCGTAAATTAAGAGTCCGGACAACATGATGTGAGTCTACAGAATGTGATAAATTTAATTATGAAGCAGACGGCAGTTGCAGTAAATTCTACCTTGCAATTTATCTATCTAACGAAACTACAACTACCTGTCAAGAGTTTGTAATTTATCATCATCTATCAAGGGATTATTTCCCTATAATTGTAGTTCACCGTGACTGCAAACGCAGATATTTTCACTAAATTTTCAAAAAATTTCTTCGCGCGTTAACAATGTAGATCACGATAATGGCGGTACCCTTAATTAACACATCACGTAAGAAATTTGAAAAACTTATAAACACAAAATAATTACATAGGTTGAGAACCGCCGAAATTATAATTTACGAAATTTTTAACACTTAATTACGAGTCGAGTATAGATGGACGCATGTTATTTGTTATGAAGCAGATTTATGAAGACATTCTTTTATAATTTATTTTTAAACGTTTGGATGATGGCTTTAGTCGCAGACACATAAATTACACGCAAATATATCCATACGGCCGGCAACGGCTAATTCATAGGATACTATGCAACGTTATACGACTTGTGATGTCCTGTGGTAAAAAGAAGAAACCGAGATTTATGACGTTCGAAGATGCAACAAGTTAACAAACACGCAGGTTAAGGAATGTTTTGACAGTGGCTTATCAGCTGTATTTGTTAAGGACTATTGTCAACGAGAAATGGGGAAAATTATTATCCTGCTCGACCAAGCCACACCGCATCATGTATTTAGCGCGCGAATTTCATTTTCACTGCAAAGCTGGATTTTCTATTATTAGGTACATAAAGAAATATAAGTATCCTAAATTTATAGTTTTTTAACTAATGGTAAATATCTAGTTATTTATTTTATGTTAAATATTTATTGAAATTACGTACATTACTAAGTATTAAGTACATTGTCTAAAATTTTAGGTTATAATAACCGTTTATAGGGTGGAAGTAAAGGAAGATATATTTTATTAACGAAAATTGCGTAACGATCGTAATTCATTAATACAGTGTTTTCATTTATTGTAGTTTCCATAGAAACAACAAAAATTACCGGTAATTTTTTGGCATCAAAAAACTACCAGTTATAATATTACAAGAGCATAGAAAATAATTTATTCTACCACCGAGTCATGAGACGTATCTTGCAAAACATCACGAAAGCACTTCTCCAGTAGTGTTTTAAAAAATACCTTGAATGAGAAGGTGAGTATAATATTAACTATTTTCGTTTGTTCAAGTGACATTTGTTACGATTTGTATAACAAATAATAAATAAACAGCTTTAACAAAACTTGGTTTTGTATGGTCCTATTAAAGTTTGTAGGGGTTGAAGTTGGGGTGCTAATACTTTAACACTTACAGACCAAATAACATACCCATCCTATTTCCCCCTTAATACTGTAGGAACGGATTTTTTTCTTACTTTTTTATCTGCGCCTGTTTAAAAGTTATTAAAAGTAGAAGTAGAATGTTACACCCTGTAGAACAAACGCCCTGAGAGGAAAGATATTGGTAGGTTATAATAAGAATTTTTTTTTAACTCCAGATAGAGAAACAAGGCATTATTAAATTGAGTAATCAAACTCAAAGTTTAATTTTTAGGCCAAGAAGCTAGAATAATTATTTGTTCTTATTAGGCAATTAAGGATATAATTGACTGCCGCAGTTGACAATACAAAGTCAAGACGCAGCCGTGGCTTTGAATCAAAACAAAGCAAATAATCTGGTTTATTGTCCTATTAAACATGGTATTTATTTTGCCAATCCGTCCAATTTACCATTTTTTTTAGAGAATTTTTGGTGTTTGACATTGAACGTGAAATTTTTGTGATATTTTTTGACCATAAAATATTACAAAAGACAGAAGTTATTTTAGAGCTATCTGAATAGCTATTTACAGTAAAATGTACTATGTTAAATTTGCAATGCGCAGACTTAATTTCAGATAAGTCTAAGCACAGTATTAATTACATACCGCACAACTGTATTAGATTTTTTGTCAAAAAAAATTATTAAAATTCAATATTTATAATCATAATTTATAATATTTATATCTGTGACAGTAGAGGGGAATTTATTTTACGTTGGTAACTCTACATTTTGACAGTATGAATTTTGACAACAGGCACTGTCAGAGATAAAAAATAATCATTCTTTATGTTTTGGTTTCTTTATAATGTATTGCTTGTTATTGTGTTTTACAGTATAATAATGAGATTAGTATTAAATTCATTGACCCTTATAATATTATTTTTAAAAATAGAGAAAAAGTGTAAAAGATAAGATTTGTACTAGAGTCTTCAGCATTACGATCAATTGTCATAAGTTGATAATTAATGAAAATCTAAGAAAAAGTGAGTATTTTTTAAGTTGCACTAATTACATCAAATTTTTATTGTAGCTGAGCCAATAATGTTCTCGCATCTGCTTATTTGGTCAATTGTAAGTTTTGACTTTAAGATAACCGGACACGTCGGAAATTTTCGAAATTACCAAAATGTTTTTCTGTGTATCTACTTTCGTTAAGTATTATTTGTACCTTTTTAATGCATTTCTAACAAAAATAAACACCAATTATACTTGTAATTTTATCGTACTTTTTGATGTTAGTTTAAGTAGATTTGCAATATTAAATTTGTTCAAATTCAATCTGTTGACTTACGGAACTGGTAGACTAATCTTCTCTCACATTGCGCTGTCTTTATTAGTAATTTTTAGATAAGATCTTAATAAAACTATGTATGATTTTGAGGTTAAGTTTACCTAACCTAAACACACAAACATAAAACTCTCAATTAACTAGTTGTTTCTAGGTAAATCCACAAGAAAAACATTTGCTGGTTGCTTTATTGCATACAAATCACACGTTTTTATCTTAAATATAGAAGAAATTTCGTTTATTTGAGAATCACGCTAAATGTCATAGTTTACTATTTTCAGTGCTGCCAACCTTGACGACTTGGTTCTTTTTACTTTATTACAATTTTTCGATATTACAAATTAAAGAAAGCATTTATTGCAAAATTTGAACCTGTAAATTATTTTTTTAAATCAAATTAAATTAATATATAAACACTTTAGTTTTAAAGTAACTCGTAAACGTAAAATTTACCAGTACATAAAATTGTCAATCTAAAATACCGGTATTGTAAATTGACATTTAACTAACGTTTAACTAAATTGTAATAATATGATTAACGTTCACGAAGCCAGAAATAATATTACAGTGCCTCATATGCAATTGAATATATTTTCATATAACAAATTCGAATATCAAGCGTAATTCACTAGTGAATTACTTTTATTTCATTCAAATTATTCTACTCAGTATTTAAAAAAAAATAATTATGTAGTCACGCAGCTTCATAGGAGTAAAATTGAATTATGCTTTTTTATAAAATAAAGTTGAAAGTTCGGAGATGTACAACAAATAAATTTCATTTAACTAATTTAGCTCTAGCTTATAATAAAATTTGTGATCCCAGATCACCCTCTAAGACACGATTGTACAATGCGCGCCTAAGTTTTGGTTCACGAAAGTTGCGGTTCAATACAGTGTTCCCTTAATATATCTTCGTCATCAGGAAAAAAAAACACCAATTCTTTCATTTTTTAAAAGCCAAACTAAATTAACAAAATATTTATTTTGGATTTGAAATAAATCTCCTAACCTAAAACTTAAACTCACGTTGCTAAGCGTCATTTATACAATCAGATAAGGGCGAGTTTTTGAGTTTAGTGCAGGTTTAAGTTGAACGTAAGTTTAAGCGTGCAATGTACAATCGGGCCTAAGATATTAAGGTGATATACAACTTCCACTCCCTAAATGACACTTTCTGCTTGAACAAAAATTCTTAAAAAAATTATACAAAATTAACTATTGTAGAGGTTCATCCTGTCTAAATTTAAACTTATTTTATTGAGTAAAAAGTTTTTTGACTTTTATTCAATAATTTATCAATTAATTTGAATAATTTTTTTACCATCAATGTAAAGTTTTTTTTTAATCATCTGTCAATGTTAAAATTTCTTGAAAAACCACACTGTACCACTCTAAAACCTTTATTTATGGCCAACTGTATAACAATTTCCCCACGTTAAAGTTAAGGTTATGCCCACTATTGTATTTTTTTACTTTTTAGGCACAACCGTCCTATACTATTCAATCGTGCAGCTTCTATATTTGTAAA
Source organism: Tribolium confusum (assembly GCA_029207805.1). Taxonomy (NCBI): domain Eukaryota; kingdom Metazoa; phylum Arthropoda; class Insecta; order Coleoptera; family Tenebrionidae; genus Tribolium; species Tribolium confusum. The sequence goes on along the minus strand of JALGAY010000001.1, from coordinate 36,742,541 downwards.
TTCAAATATTATTTTCAGTTTTTGAACTACTTATATCCAAATATTTATCGATGCAAATGTAGTATACCTGACATTTAGTACTGTTAACTCAATAAGGTCAAATTACCATTTGTCATTTACGAATGAAAGTACCAACCTGACGGCACTGACAATTGATTATAAAAAACAAATTTTATTTTGGTATGCTACATTTGGTCGTACAAATTATTTAAAAAAAATTTAGTTTTCTTCAAATTCTAATTTTAATATTAAACTTAATTTTTTCGTAGTTATTTATGACAGTGTCGTAAATTTGTAAAAAAAATTGGATTTTTTGAGGTTTGTCTATTGTGCAATTTGTGCAGACAAACGCCTCAATTCTCAGATTATAATGTAAAATCCGGTTTTTTTAAACAAATAGTTTTTAAAAAACGGCAGATTCATTTTCTAATGTATTACGATTGATTTTTGTAAAAATAAAAACATAAAAATTTTCGCAAAATTACTTTTTTTTAATTTACAACTGCAAATAAAATAATATAAAAAATATATAATTAGGTACAATTAAAGAAAAATCTTATCAAAATATACTCCATTTTTTTATTTTTTTTCGATTAAAAGGAAAATAAAATTTTTTTTATTAATTAAAAGTGCATTATAATTAAACATATATATGTACAAGTTTTAGCTTTTAGAAATTATTTTTAATTGTTATTTCAATAGCTAACTATCACGATATTGTCCTCAATAATGACACTGACGTGGTGAATTTTGTTATTGCGCGGTGTGAGTATTTTTTATTTTTGTTTAGGTAACAATAATTGCCAATTCCAATATACCTAATATAATTGTCCAGTAACACAATGCTGCTTCAAAATAGGTCTTACAAAACGAATAAACTTTATTATTTTTGCGGTTATCAACAATCTTTTTGAAATTTTTTTTACCAAAACAATATTTCAACATCGTGTCATTTAGAATGGCATTAGAAATAATGTAAATTTTATATTTTTTTCAACAAATTAAAATTAATTAATTAATATTATATTATATTAGAAGAATCATCAAACAAATTCTGAAAAAATTCACATGCGTTGAGAAAGAAACAAAGTTTTTAATGACAAAGAAAGTCAGAAAAAAGCGAAGCGCGGAAAGTTGCAGAACCGGAAGAGTGCATTCGATATGCAGAGCCAAAATGTCATTCTCGATTACTGGCCATCGTATTTATTAAAAAAGTTCGTGCCATTAATTGTTGTAACTAATGTTATAGCAAAAATCAAAAAGAAAATGGAGCAAAGTGACAACGCAATTAAATACTTGATACCCTTAAATCAAAGAATTGAACACCCAAAATTTAGCTCATAACCAAAGAAGATTTCTCCATTACATACTACGACTACATCACCGAAACAATAAAGAAAATATTAAAAGACCACGGAATACTGACTATATTTGTACTTACCAACACCCTCAGACAGATAATCTTCAACAAAAAAAAAACCAACACGCAAACTAAAACAAAATGGTATTTATATACTAAAATGCAAAGATTGCCTAACTACATATATTGGTCAGACAAGAAAAAAGATAAAAACCAGGATAAACAAACACAAAATCAAGAACTCAAATTCTACATTTTCTAAGTATCTTAAGTATCATAATCACAAGATTTCGAAAGCAGACGCTCAGATTCTGTACTCTATGAAAAAAAGTTACACAATGAATTTAAGAAAAATATTCGAAATATCCAAAGATAAACAAAAAAAAAACAAAAACTGCAACGAAATGGTACAACTATATTTTAAACGAATTTTTGAAACCTTAAATTTGACTAAAACTACCAACTCTGACGTAATAGGAACCTCCCACACGAGCGATATCAGAAAGCACCCCACATCTAACACAAGTACCTTTCATCACCTATATTTGACACCAGACAACGCCACATTCTTCGTAAAATCTCGTCTTTAATTTTAATTTTTTCAACCCTAATGTGAACTCATTATTGTCTAGTATACTAGAATTGTCTATGTTCTTTTTAATATTAATGTTTTACCTCCGTATAATTCATAGTAAGAAATGATCATGACAAGGGTATAGCTGTCTCAGAAATCTAAGGTCCCTGACTTCTAAAGCCCGCAATATACCAAATAATGACCATTGTTGATTCTAATAGTAAACTAATCTTCAGTGATAAGATATTTATGCAAATTTTATTTATCCCCAAGTTTTACGGTCCTTGCCGATGCCTCAGATAGGAAACTACTCCGTCCAGATGTTAGCTTACAATTAGATTTAACAATGGCCATTATTTAGTTTATTGCGGATTTTGAAAGTCAGCGACCTTACATTTTCGAGACGGCTATACATGTTACATTTTTAATTTATTTATTTTATAATTAATTGTTGTATTTGTAGACAGCTGATGATAGCATTTGAGCCGAAACCGGTACTGTCGCATTAGATAAAATTAAAATAATATAACAAAGTAGTAAATTTTGTTGATAACGGGGATTGAACTGATTAAAACATTAAACGAACATTTCAGCTGACGTATCGGTCTTTTACTGTAACCTTTTTCAAAGCTTCATGTTATAATAACTTAATTTTCACAATATGTATAACCCAAAACATTTGTTTCTTTTTGAAAGTGGAAACACCATCTACACATTGAAACTACAATAATTATTATAAAACGTTACAATTATACAAACTAAAAACAATTAAAAATACTACGTAGTACTACTACTAAGACTATAGAAGATTATGTATACTATACACAGCTTATCTTGAACACCGTCTTATGTATACCCCTACTGTGCACCGGCCCAACTTAGATATTCCGAACCGGAAAACGCATTTTCTTGTTTACGGCTTAAGTTTTTAACAAGTTTTAAAAAAATTAGCTCACCATTAAATTTTTTTATTGATTTTTAAAATTACTTTACTATTAGTAAAAAATGTTATTTCGCAAAAAAGCAAAATTTTTAAATTATAAAATGACATCATAAGCAAGCACAGTATAGAAATAAATCAGTTGGCAGCTGATAAAAACTTGTCAAAAGCTAGCATCCCTTCACGTTAAATTGTGTAAGATGAGGCCACTAATTTTTCAATTTTTAGGCAACTAATAATAGACAATTTAATCTAAAGAGCTATAACTGTAAATAAAATACTATAGAAAATATTTTAATCGTTGTTTGACTCTTGTCTTTCAATTGTCTATAGTAAATCTAAAGATCAGTGACACCTTCTTATACCTTTAACTTGAAGGGATGCTAGAGTCCGTACACTTTCAGAACAGCATGTTGGGTCATCAAAATCTGTCAGCAAACGACACTAAACAGAATGACCAAGAATGACGAACGCCGCTGACCTTTCGCTGACCACGTGCCGCTTGGCTTCCTCTACTTTAATTTGCAAATGGGACTGGCCCGACACTATTTTGTCATCTTCACACTTTTATTGGTGTGCTGTTCTGAAAGTGTACGGACTCTAGCATTTTGACAAGTGTTTAATTTTTATCAGCTGTTCATACTGATTCATTTCTATACTGTGCTGCAGGAAATAAAATAATCTACAAAATTAAAAAAAATAGTTAAAATTCACTTTAATTTTAATTTTGTGACCTCAAATAAGCTTTGGAAAAATTTAATTTATTATAAAGTAATAAAAAAAATTTTGTAGACATTTTATTTTCTTACAAAAATTAGTAAACCGTAAACGAGTTACCTATAAAATTCTAAATTTGAGAAAAAAATTTTATCTATGGGAAATAAAAAATCGTAATCAACTACTTCTAAATATTAATATAAAAGATTGATATTTTAATCAGTGTTTCAATAATAATAATGATAAATATAATAAGTTTATTTATATTAGTATAAAAAAGTATTTAGGCAAGTCATAATTAATAATACCTAATAACATATTTATACAAAATTATAATATTATTTTTAAAATATTTATAAACATTCAAACAGAAAGATAAAATTTAATAATAATATTACCTAATTATCTGTATAACTACCATTTAAGACTAAAGTGCAAATATATTTCATTTTACGGCAACTACTAAATAGAATGTTTTAAAAAGCATAAAATATTTACGTTTTTAATGAAAAACCAGATTAAAAAATTAAAATTTTAAATAATTGTACACTCACCCACACATAAAAATTTTTATTTAGGAATATAATTGAGTTTCTTGAATGAAGGATTACGAAAATGAATAAAATCCTCATAAAGCACAATTTGCAACAATGGCACATAATTTTCAATTAAAATTCAAAGTAATTAATGTTTCCATTAGCCGTAATATAATTATGGTGTAAAATAGTAAATGGTGCAAATAGTGCCAAATTATTTGCTTTATCCCGTAAATATATTTAGGTTGATTATTAATGAAATATCAGTGCATGTGGGCCATAAATTGAAATTCTGATTGTGAGTTAGTTTTATCCATCTCGTTGACATCAGTTTCGCCTAATGAAATAACATTCTCTACATTAAAGCCGTAATAATTCAAGCCATCACACACTTGTACAATATGAACATCTGGTCGTAGAGGGTTGGTGTTATCAACGAGTAACATCCACTTGCGTAATAACGAGCTAATCATCAATTTGGTGTGGAGACCTCATCAACAACGACAATTGCCTAATTGTCAGGTGAGAAATTCGACAGCAATTTCGTACTTCCTTTGGGGCGCAATAATATCGTTTTTGATTAATTTGCGGGGGCTGAGGGTGCTGAGAGGTCCTAATTGACACGACTAGCGGAAACAAACTTGACAGAATATAAAGAAAGGTCTCCCGTTGCGAGTTGTTATGTTGGCCCGACTGCCAAATGGCCGCCGACGCGTTCGCAGTAAGGGGCTCAACTTATTCGCATTGTTTCCAGGATAAATTAATGAGCAACGACATACGGACCAAAATTACAACCTAACCTCTACCATAAATAAGTTTGGCGGATAAATGAATCGATAAATTTCCGGTCAACGCATTCCAAGAGGCGTATCTGTATCTTAAAGGTGCTCATTTGCAAAAACCAAAATTTTGTTAAATATGTATTTATGGACGTCTAGACGAATTAATATAAGCTTTTGTTCTGCTTGCCTGAAAACAATACCCCACATTTCTTGAAAGTGCCACCGCTGCGGGCCACGATAGTTTTTCAAACAGCGGGTGATTTTAATACTAGCTGAAACAGTAACCCCATTGACGTCGCATTAAGTTGAGCTAGATATATTGAAATGTCGACGTCTTGACATGTTTTTCATTACAAATTGGACGAACTGAACAAACATCAAACTTCAAAGGGTCAATAGTCTAAAATTTCTCCATTCAAAATTACACTTTAATAAATTATTTTTTATTCTTGTTAATTTAGAATGCTCTAGTAAGTACTCATGTACATATCATTAAACTGGGTGTTTAAAGATTATTTTTTCTACTTTGCGTCTGTAACAAAGCTTAATACGATACCGATTTGGGTGCCGTATTAGACAATTCAGTACCAATTTGCGTGCTAAAAAGTACTAGTACATTTTTTTTGAGTTGGTAACGCTTTCGCTGGTATCGGATTTCAGAAAAGATAAATAAAACCCAAGAACATTTGTAACGTCTCAGCGTTTATAAGTCAGAGTTGAGGTTTTAACAACACTAGTTTACAACATTTTTGTCCATAAAATGAAACCTACATATTTTTGTTACATAAAACCCCCTAACTTAGAAAAAATTTAAAAAAAAATCAGCACTTTAAACTTTTAAAATATTTAAGAAGAAAAATATTACAAAAGAAACATTAAATAAAAACTTAAAAATAAAGAGTTTTAGCTTATTTTGTAACTGCTTGCATCTGTGTTTCTCACAGCAGACCAACAATAATAGCCTAGCATGTTCTGATCTCAAAAACCTTGATATTTTTTGCAAATACTTTCAGATCTTGATGAAATCGCTCGCCATGTTTGTCACTTAAACTTCCAAAGTTTTCAGAAAAGAAATTATGAAAAAATGGTAACGCCACTCAGTAAATAAATAACTTTATTTTGTAAATAATTCTAAAAGAAGTATACTCTAGAAAAAATAACATTTTGCGTACAACAGAAATGTTGAAAGTCAACATCTTTTTTTGACTATAACTTTTAAACCGCGTTTCTTAGGGCAAAAGCTCTTATAGCAATTTATGGACCATAAAATTTTGCGACCAATATCTATCTCACACTTAAAATTGGTCTAGAAGTATAGTCGTATCGTCAGTCAAATAAAGACATTTTATATATACGAAAAAAAAAACGTTGTTTCTGAGAAGTGTAACGTGCTAGCGGAAAACAAAAAAATGTGTATTAACTACCCTTAGTAGCTTACGCAAAAAATATATATCATGCAATAAACAAAAATAAAGTTTAATTTTGTAGACTAATGTAATTTTGTTCAAATCCATTTTGTGACACTTGATGACCAGTATTCCGTACCAAAGTGTTTTGTGTGTGTGTGTCGCAATTAACCTATAAAACACTCAAACACTGGCGTGGGCAAGTCGCTTAATCAATGAGGTAACTTCAACTTTCTGTTTAAGGTTACACACTTTAAGATAGCTTTCATCCACTATTTTGATGATTTACAACCTCCATAGAGTTTGATAATTTCCAAATTATTTGCTAGAAGAGTATATAGCATCGTTTGGTCTGAAATAACGATGAGAAGAATGTTGCAATGTTTTTGAAGATTTTTGTTATTGTGTTTATGCCAATTAGATTATTCAATCACTAACTGATACAATAGGTAAAAAAACCATTTGTGAGTTACTTACACATAATTTTGAACAAATTTAAAAATACTTCAAAAAACATTTGACACTTTCATGACATTTATTGCCAACTATCTCGTATTAACGCAAAAATCCCTAAAGATTAAAAAAATAACTTTTTTACTTAAAAAACACGTAAAATGCGCAAAGTAAAAAAAATATCTTACAAAACTCGTTTCTAAACTCATTGTGGCACTCATTTTTTGTAAAAACTTGCGCTTTGCGTTCGTTTTATAAACTTGTATTTGTGCCACAAAGTTGACTTTTCAAACGCGTTTTTTAATATACTATTTATAAAAAAAATTATAGTGTGTATCTCAAAAACCAGCAACATATAAACAGACAAATTTAGATATTTAGTACTGTTTTAATGAGAACTATCACCAGCCAAAATTTTTGTACATATTTTAATCAGTCTGTATGTAAAAAAAATTGCTATAATATTTACATCGTATCTCGTCCAAAAACAACTTTTAGAAGAAAAAGTGTTACAGTAAATATTTCAAAAGCTAGAAACATTTATATAAGATAATTTAGATTATTTAGCATCCTTTCAACGAAAACTATCACTAGTTAAAAGTTGTAAAGTTATTTTATATACGCCCTATATAAAAATAATAATACAACCAAAATAGAACACCGAATTGCATTTGTGGTTAAATAATAATTATTCAAATTATTTAATAACTTACTGAATGAAACCTGAAAAAAAACTGCTTATTACTAAAATAATTTTAAATTTGAAAAAAAAAATTTAAATAGCGCTACTTAAAATGCTATTTTGGGAGCGGAGGTAAATCTTGGGCCACCTACCTATTCTATAAAAACTATAGAATAGTTAGGTAGGTGTATTTTGAACTGCTCATGTATAATAAATTGGACAGTCTTGTTACATACAGCATACAGCATTCTCGATATTTCTTATCTATAAACACATTTCACTTAATAAAACAAATAACAGACATGTATGACACCCAGATTAGCAGAATGTGGCAGAAAAAGTAAAATTTGTTTTTTTTTTTCACTTTTTCAGAAACAATATTTTACAGAATCACGTATTTTTCAGAAGTAAAATTTTATTTTCATTTCTGGTCGTTGTTAGATAGAGTGTAAGGAAAAATATGTTGGTTTTTCTTTTAAAGTTTTATTAAAAGAGCATAATATATTGCGCACAGATATGTTATAATAACCCTATTTTCTAGAAGAGTGAAAAGATTCTTTGAATCATTTGGAGTGTTTGCTTTTGTCATGCGATAGCAGCGCTACTTGAGGAATAGTTAAAATTGCGATTCCCCTAAAGGGAGCATTAATTCTTCGTCAGTAAATGACGTTCACATTTTTACCCGTTCATGAATAGTCGACAGGTTGACGTTATCGACCGGTGCATTCCCGCTGACTTCCGCTTGTAAAATATGGCTATAAATGAGTTAATTCAAAAGCATATTCTAACGGAATGTCAGCGACACTGGGCCACCCTCGCCGCCCTATTCAAATCAGGTCCTCCGCTAGGGACTTCCCTCGTTCTGTATCGGACACCGTTTCCCCCATATGGCAGTCACACGCTCATAAATTTTAATTTTCCTGAATCTAACGGCAAAGTTGTTGTTTTAGTCGGTGGAAACGTGGGTGGTATGAACCCTATAGAATAAACGAACTTAAGATTTTAATTGTGGCACTTAGTCAAGTTGTCAGAACCGCAATTGTCGAAGAATTGTGTGGTGTGAAGCTATAAATAGCAATTAGGGTTGGACAGGCGTGGAAATGCGTCAAGGGCAGGGCCGGACCGCGCGCGATATTAACCCGGGCATTATCGAAATCGTCGCGTCATGCAATCGAATTTATTTGATCCGGCAATCAGCCGGAATTGTGTCGGTTTAAATTCATTGAATGTTTATTTAAGATCCGGATGATAATAAATTCAGCTTCGGACGCCTACATCAAAAATGACGCCATGGGGAGGTTCACGTTTTAATTAAAATCCAATCTTACGTCATGTGAGTAATTAAGTTGCAAAAGAGGGGAATTTTAATTCTGGCGATGGCAGACCCAGTCTGCAACTAACCGCCCGGAAAGTTTCATTTACTTTGTCATTTCCATGAATACTTGGGATTTTTGACATATCGCCGCACATAAAGATCACAGTAGGAGATAATTGCAGGGTGAGAACCAAAAAGCGAACTCCAAATACGAACAACGATCTCTCGGAAACCATTCTAGAGGAAGGTAAAACAAGATGACACTTGAAGACTCGTGCGCGCAAGCCACTCGTTAATTACACTTCTCATTTTTGTTTTCAGCCAATCAACATTCCACCAAGAGCCTGACGTGCATACATGATACTGCAACTTCAATCATTTCTCCTATTCATACATACATTAAGCTCGAGCAGCGGCTGATACCTTCAGAAAACTGATGTAATTTCTTCATATTTGACGGCCAAGCCAGCTTTATGACTGACGTATCAACATTCACGCTTTGCTTGATGGACGGATGACCCCTAACCTCTTTACATGCCCTTGAACTAAGACCTCTCATCACTGTCATTCACCACCGAGGCTGCCGTTAACAAACAATGACAAGCAAATTAAGTCAAAGTCAAGGATTCATGAGAAATTGGCGACCGTTACTAAATTCAATTAATAAGACACGGTTGTCTATGTCATTTTTTACACGTATTTCTAAAATCTAACGGCAACTATTAACCAACCCTGCATAAATTATTATTATAAAATGTGATATTTGTTCGATCATGTAATATGGTATAAAAAGAGAAAATGTTTGCGTAGGTGTTTAGAACAACATCTGTACAAGACGCGAACATGCAGACATTATCCTTTCACAAACAGACTCAAGTTCAAAATCCATAGCAAAAGTTGACCTAGACCTTCTGTCATGTTAGTGGTGAAATGACGCAATTGCATTGCTGATGCTCATTCATAAACTAATAACATAATATATTACGTGATAGAAGACATAAATTGCTAGATTTTTATTGATGTGTTGAATAGGATATGTTCATTAATCAAATTATAATTTAATGTCAAACTAGCAATGTTCTCTGCATGCACTTGAAAGCTGCATTTCCTCGTTAGTATACGAGGTAGATGCACGGAAGACATAAACAAAATCTGACTTATGCAAAACATTTTTGAATTTTTTTACAGTCTGCATTGAAACACTTTTAAATATTGACTGTCTGGCCGATCAAGCTTTTGCTTGATCATCTTTGTAAATGCAGGCATTCAACTACAATGGTAATATTGAACAAACAAAATAGGTTGATTTTTAGCTTGGGAAAGTATGTGATCAATTGAAAACGTCATGCAAGTCGTGAAGTTTGTTAATGGTCAACAAAACTTGTGTTGAGAGAGCAAAAAAAAAACAGATAAAAAAAAACTTGTGTTTATTAGATGCTGAAGTTGTTTTAGGACATAGAAAATGCGAATTTCTTAGCAAGTTTTGATACTTAGTACTTAAAAAGAGTGCCTGTGTTGGCCGCGAAGATATATTTATTTTCTCCGCCAACACAACAAGAGTGTGAGTATAAAATAAAGCGAAGAGCTCCATCAAATCGGTAACAGTGTATCGCGTCATGTTTGTTTTGGAAGCCGATGATGCTCTTGAGACAGTCACTCCCATAAAGCCATCAGGGCCGGTTTTGAGAAGACGTCACATTAATAAACACTTGGAACATGATCGTAGCAACCATTGGAAACTGTCATTCACGATTATGCAAATACAAGCGAGACAAGGCCGCCATTATTCCAGCGGCGGCGACTCGTTATTCAACGTTTATGGCACCCTATACTATCTTTTATGGTGGATATTACGGACGTTTTTAATCTGATAAGTGCAATGTTTTGTTACACCGGATAGTATCTTGTGCATGTGCGACTGCGAAATGTACGCGGGAACGGGAACCGTGAAGTAATATTACGGATACATTAAGTACGGCATGCGAAACCAAACTCGAGGGAACATCTGAGAAGATAATGTTATTCTCGTGGGGGAAAACATCTACAAACCAAACCGAAAACTAATTGAGTTGTGTGTCTGTGTTTCCAAACCAGGCGGCCATGCTAATACCAAACAAATGCAAAGACAGACGCACCGTCAAGACATAATCTTAATTATGACAATAGCAGGCAGATTCCGCTTTGATAAAGTGCACCAGAAAATCTTCAAAACAAATGTACAAAAATTGTAGCAGTATTTTACTAATCCCCAAAGATCCAAGCTTAAGGAATTATTCCGACAAAAGCATAATCAATAATTTTTAAATTATTTATTAAAAACTATCTGCTTTTAATCAAAAACTTCGCAGCAACTGTGTTCGAAAAAGTTTTATTGTAAAATATTTGAATTCTATATAAAACAGATTTTGTTAAATATTATTTTTAGAAATAGATAGCACACTTGATAAGCCAGTAGCAAATATTTAAATGCTAGTTTCCCGAAAGGTTAGGTCACATATGGTATGTAGTAAATAATTTATAGATAACCTTTTTGTGCAAAAACCAAATTATGCTTAGATAGAATAAAATGAGCAAAAACCGGAAAGGAACAGGTTATAATTGCTCGTTTGTGCTTTCTCTACAAACGCATTTCAAATATATTAATCAAAATTACAATTACTTCCAGCATCAGGAAATTGTCAGCAAGTCTTTTTGTCATAATTGAGCGGCTGCAATAAGTGCATTAATAATTCTACTCGATATCAAATTGCAGTTATTCCGGTTCGTTGAATAGAGTAAATTTGTTAGTTGCAATGTTCTGTGATGACGTTGGAATAAAAGAGAATCATTTACACTAAGTCTTTATTAAGAAAAAAACACTTGACAGTATAATTTGACCAATTGGACAACGATATAATATAAACACACAGTAGGAGGTACTTACTTCAACATTATAATGATGAAACTTCAACACAATTTCACAGCACAGTCGAGTTTGAAGAATCGGAATTAATAGCCAACCAACGACCGTAAATGAAGATGGGTTTATTTATGGACGAAATTGGTTCAAAATAAGAAAACGATTACACGTTTTACTGTTTGCAGCTGCAAACATTTGACTTGAAACTTACTTGATTTTATGTAAAATAAGTAGTTCGTAAGACATTTTCGTTTTTATGTGTTGGTTAAGTGCACTAATGAGGAAAAAATTGGTCATCTGCATCCAGTAATTGTATGAGTTTGTGTGCATATCAAATGTTTAAATCTTAATTAGTTGGTAGTTGGCCATACTGTTAGTGGCACTCAATTATCATTACCGTATGATCGTTTGGTCTATTACGTGCCATATCAATTCGAACGCAATGCATTACTGACTTTAAATTAACGTATTAACACGACCCTCGTAGGAGCTTAACGTAGGAATTCGCTAATGTTATGACGTTATGCATAATGCACCGATTAACTAGGCTGTGGAGCGTAATGGCGGTTGACGTTTGTTGCTACATATAGAATAGATGTGCTAAACCCCTGTTAACGCGTTCGAAACTTGATAAACTATTAGTCGAGCATTGGTATTGATCGGTGATTAAGAAATGACAAGATTATCGGTGGAAAATTAAATTTTGCATTCTTTACATATTTAGGTATAACGTCGGAAAAATCTCTGGTGATGGCTGCTTTCAAATTAATTTTGTGATGTGAATGAGAACCGGAAGAGGTTGAAATAACGATATTCATATTCAAAGTCAATTTAGTTTCCAGATGCATTATCACATTGGTAATTGAAGGGCCGGTGAAGGATGTTGGTTCTTTAATGCTCGTAGTAACGGGGGAGCTATCGAGTGCTCTTGGATCGAACAAACACGGTTGAGACGGAGCACTTGACTGCAAACTCTCCACTTGCCAGTTGGTTTTCAGTCCCGCTATAACAATTCTTATTCCCAACATCAATAGAAAACATAAAACAAGAAAATCTACAAAATTCGATAACCGAAACAATTTTAATTGCTGTTATTGTTGTGGGGAGCGTTGCTAAAGGAGTTTTTCGGACGTGATCTGAAACGGGCGGTAATTACTGTAAGCAGATAGTTTATATCCAGAGTTTATCAAAGGAAAGTAAATCATCGTGTTAGTAAAGTCGTGATAACCATAAAGGCAGGTTTGGACTTAATTACACTCACGTGCGGTTTTGCAAACAGCAGAGGCTGGGATCGTTTCAGGAGGCCATATACATGCCGATTTATAGCAGTCACGTTATCATTGTGTTGGAAGCTTTTTATCCTGCGACGCCGGCAAAAATTTAACACGTGCAATATACCTGCGAAACAACGTGTGGTCTCTGTGCTGACACAGGTGTTGTGTCTATAATATTTGTGCTCCTGCATAATTTCAACATATGCGATCTATTGCTTTCCGATTACTGAACTAATAGCAAATCACTGATTAAAGCAAAGCTCACAAACCGAGATTTCTAAACACCCAATTTCAACATTTCCAGTCAACAGTTGGAAATTTGCCAAAGTTTTTACAGCTTATTGTTAGTTAAATATTAAATTTTTGCATTAATTAAAAAATATTTTCAAGAATTTTACAATCCAAGTCATCTATTTCATTCATTCGCTATCTAGATCTGACCTGACCTAAAATCGAATAATTTTACTGAAAATTAATTCTCTAATTTTGGAACAAATGTTTTGAAATGAAACCCATATTTGCACATTTATTATAATAACATTAATTAACTAATATGTTAATAAATTGAAAATGTAACACAATGGCGAATTATTATAATATGAAATTATTTATCAGAAAACATTTGTCAAAAACCATCAATATTTGTATAAGATAAGTGTTGGTTTTTAGCACCGTTTCAACGATCACCTTTGGTCTTGATAACCCTTGGTCTTTACGCAGTTTTACTTATCGTAACATCTTTTTTATTTCTTACTGTTTTTAAAAAAAATAAGAGTTTCTACTTCTTGTCATTGTTGTTGCTTATATTTCTTTCTTCATTTTTAGTTTTCTCGTGATCAATAAAGTTAAAAAACTTTACATTTCTTCAAATTGTTTTTATAACTTTATCCGTATTTTTTGTTATGGTCATCTTTAGTCCTTTAGTCAAACTAGACTTTGACCATCTCACAAGTTTTTAGTTTTCTTGATGATTATTGAAATACTTTTTTTGCTTGTTTGTCTAAATATTTACTACTTTCTTAAACCTTCCTAGGCTTTTTGTAAGAATGACTGTAACCTGCAAATGTAAATTATTGGTGTCTCTTACGGTTATAATTGTTATATATTTCAGCGTTTTTTACTACTTTTTTTACCATAAAATTTAGAAAACATTATGGATGACACAAAGCTTTTTTAACTTAACCTTTATTTAATTATAAACTTTTTTCACAGGTTTTTCATTCTGATTTTGTTTTTAGTACACTTCGATGTTGCTTTTACCATTCTCAAAAGTTTACATTTTTAGTTCTAAATTTTTTAGTGTCTTATACACTACTTGTCTGTTATACCTTATCAAAAGTTTTCGTACAATCTATGAAGAGTAAATGTCTCTCTTTTCTAAATTTTTGGGCTTCAAGCTTTTGCAAAATTAATGTACGATCATTTACTGATCTTATTTTTTGGAAACGGCATCGGTAGTCTAGTCTCTAAATTTTTTTGTGTTATTTTGTTTTTAGTTGCTAAAATTTAAAAAAAAAATTTTTTTATCGATTAAAGTTTAACGATAATTATTTCAATCTTATATACTGAAGTAATAAGAGCGACTTTTGTAAGGAATATTTTTAAAATGACAGTGCTTCAAACTTTCGTGCGGAAGTGACGACAGACTTCTGGAGTTTTAATAATTACAGTACCTGAAAATTTGATAATTGATAACAGTCAAATAAGAAAGAGTTTTAACAATTTTTCAACATTAACTTTTAAACTTTTTTCGGGTGTAATTTTGATCGAATGGAATGGGCATTATTTTAAAAAGTCGGCAATTATCCTTTCGTAGCTTGGTGTGCACATTTTCGATGAATAATCGCGGGCTGTCGAGCGTCCGCTCAGGTCGCTATAAAGCTCGCCTCTTTTATTAAAGGCGTCATTATTTCGAAGCCGAGCAAATTGTAGGAAAACGCTGTTTCAGCGTTCAGAGTCCCGTCTGAAGTGTTCGCCGCAAGACCGCGACGAATCGTCTGCCTGATCACCAATTGCCCGAGTAATTACGCATTTTCTACTAATTTGCAAGTCTGCCGAGCACAGTTCGAGCAAACTAATGACCGATTGTTTCTTGTAAACTTGGTAAATTGCCTATCCATTTAGCCGCTTTCCCCTGTGGAATTATCGACGCAATTCTTTTCTCATTCAAATCTGACACTGTTGTAAAATAACGTGACAAAGCGAACCCTTCAGCAAACTTCCGTCATTAACTCCTTAGTTCAGAATCACGTGAACTTCCCCTATATGCCAGGGCGCAATCCTAGCCTTGCCGCCCAAGTTGTGACAGTCTCACGTATCTCATGAATTTACATCGAATGCGGTCCGTGCGCATAATGCATCGATTCCGCATTAAATTATTCCTTGTGTTCTAGGGAACTGTCATGCTGTCTCCCGGTTCCCGCTCTAATCACCAATATTGGAAAACTCCAATCAACTAATAGCGTCACAAATTATATATCCGATTTATTTTCTTCACGAGGATATCTTTAGGACTGGGGCGCCGGCCTTTTTCCAAGAGATGTTTTTTCGCTGACCATAAATTGGAATTATTTTAGATTTACGGTGTACCAAATGAAACTCCGCTTCAAGAACTTGATAAATATTTGAACCACCGATGCGGGACTAAATATTAAATATAAATACCCCACTTTCCTTTTACATTTCATTTTAACTTCTTTCAAAACAACTTCAGCATTTGATTCCAAAGAAATTTCCACAAACCCTTTCATCTCATCATTCTTAGCACAAGATATATTACAAATTTGTTGATTTAAGAAGAGTAAGTACAAAATTATTACACCTAACTCTAATAAAAAGTATTGCAAAAATATTATATAATCGCAGAAACAACTTATTTATAACAGTATTTGTTCACCTATTAGATTCAAAGAAAAAAGTACATCATTACAGATGAGATGTAATTTTATGAGTTTGAAGCTGTAAAAAAGCGTTTTTCTCGAATGTTCTCAAAATTCTCAAACAAGTCAATTATTATGACAAATGAACCAGAAGTTTCGAAATTTATCTTTAGATCCATAAACGTAGAAATTAACGTCATTAACATTATATTAAGTATTTTTGGTTTTCTGTTATAACTTTTGTTTAATAACTGTTTTGATCTTGTTCTACGTTTTGTTTCGTTAAACTGTTTTGTTGTTAGTAAGTTAAATGTATTGTTCTCAAGATTTTGAAAATGTTTACTTCTCATTAAAAAACTTTATTGATAGAAAGTTACTTTTGTAATGGTGTAAATAGGCAGTGAGAATACTCCGCAGCAGCTTGTATGGAAGAATGTAGAGCACAATTTCCAAACAAATTGTTACTCACCATCAGTTAACACAACAGCTTAAAAGATCAGTATTATGCTTCTAAAGAACTAGATTTATTAATAAAATGTGTAATTACCACGAGTTAAGACAAAAGTGTAGTGAATGTAGCAGTCCAACAAAATTCTACTTCTTTAACACAAAGACTTTTCCATCAGCTAGACATTTCCTATACGACTTTGACTTATGCATGCATGATAGGTATGGTTGAAGCTCTAAATACAGAGTGAGTCAATTGAGGGCTACTTCTGAAATTTTTCTAGATGCAACCAAAAATACTGCCTCTAGTATTCACTAAAATTTTCAATTTTTAAAATTTAGAAAATAAATCCACAATTACGTTGTTCCGTGTATTGTTAACTTAGTCTTCTCAATTTTTACAAAAACAGGTTTGCTTAAATTTGTAAGAAGAATTATTATTACAAGAGCAATGAGAAAGTAGGCAGGCTACTCATCTATGGAGGGTGTGGTAAAAATGCTGTAGCTACTGCAAATGTCTATTTAAAAATATATCGTAGACATTCCGTCTCTAGCACATTTAAGAAACTGGAAAATAAGTTACGAAAAAATTGACCTAAAATGAGAAAAGACCGCAGAAGAACAGCCTTTGATCTACAGAGCGAAAATGTTGTCCTGGAAGCTGTGGAAAATAATCCTCATGTGAGTCAAAGAACCATAACTCGACAAAGTGAAATCAACCAAGCATTATTAGAGCGCATCCTTTGAAGGAATAAACTCTACCCATGCCATATTACCATGGTGCAGTAACTGAAGAAAAGAATTTCTAAAGAGTGTATTGCCGTAACTCCAGAAACTTTACGCCGCGTTTAAGAGTCTCTTATAAACAGTGTTCAGACTTATTTACTGCAAAATAGAATGCATTTTGAATAATTCTTACATTAGTTTTTATTTTGGTTAGTTTTTGAATGTCCCTTACATTGCTATTGTTATTTTGTTGATAAAATTTGATTAAAATTCTGATATTGTTATTTTGGCGTTTGTAGCCAAACAAAGCAAATTTGATGCAATTTTTTATTTAAATAAAAGCCAAAGTGATAAAGAGGAATTTGTATTTTTAATTGCATCTAAAAATTTTTTAGAAGTGGCTCATAATTGACTCTCCCTGTATATCAAGAACTGCTACCAATTGATTATGGTAGTAGGCTTCAATATTGTCATTGGTTTAATGCCAGTATTAATATTAATAAGTTACTTGACATGATTTCTTCACCGATGAGGCATGGTTCCACTTAAACGGTTATGTAAATTTGCAAAATATACGAATGTATAATGTTGTGAGCCGGCACTATTTTAAGGAGACCGCTAAGCACCCTGTTGTTAAAATTCGTGTATTTAGATAGCAATTAGTCGAAGAAGAATTATTAGACCCATTCTTTTTAAAGTACATTTAATGGTAAAAACTAGAGAAACTACGACTATATTAAAGAAGTGTTTATAAACCCAGTGGATGATAACGAGTTACAAAATAGTTGAATAAGACAAAAAAAAAACACGAAAATTTGACATTCAACTAATGAGGTTATTGCTCATAGCACAAAAATCAGTTTTATTCTTAGACCATTCAAGAATCCGCTTCGCTGTAATGGACTGCTAATACGGTTCAGAAACACACGAAAACATCTAAAGGACAAAAGTATATCTTGGTCCTTTACTGTGCCGGAACTATTTCAAGTTCTTGCTTTGTAACGTTGCCATATCATGTTTTTAAATTTGAATTTAGTGTAAGAAAAAAATATATAGGTCTGTAGAATAAAATAAATTGTATCAGCTTTAAAATTTTTGCAAATGTTACATGATGTTTCTATTTAAAATTGGCTGTTTGTTTTGACAACTGCGTAACACCTGACAAAAAATAAATTTGACAACTGCGTAACACCGGCGCGCGGTGTTGAAAAGAAAGAAACAAAATATATATCTCTGTCACTTGCATGTTGGCGTGTAACTCACACACAGGAAGGTTAGGAGATTGGTAGTCCATTACAGCGAAGCGGTTTCCTGAATGGTCTAAGGTTTTATTGGACTTTTGCTTTAATTAGTAAACTTAACTTAAAGTCAGCAAAACTGTTTTGAGAGCTCGGAGCAATATCTTCCTAGAACTTATTAAAAAATTTCCAAAAAAATTGTTTTTTTTTAAATGAAAGTAGTCTAAAATTCGTTTTTTACAATACTTGTCTGTGACACCCTGTATAATTTAAACAACAAACCTACATATAACGACAATAAGCTATAAAAAAAAATCATCTCGATTAATTAATTTTTGTAAAAGTTACACGACTTTAAACGTTGTTAGAATTTTAGAGTGTTCCATTTCTATTGGTGACCACTGTATTTTTTTTAATAGGTTAAAGAGTGTAGCAGCGACACTAACACAATTGTTATTTTCATAGAGTTTTACTAGTTTAATTCTTTGATCCGTACTGTAAACCATTTTAAAAATTAAAAGTTTTTATGTTTAACTTTTATGTTAAACTATGTAAAAATTGATAATTATACCATAATCAGCCAAAATCACTTGTTAAAATTTTTAACATTTTTTTTAATAACACCTGTATATTATATACAGAGTTATTCACAAATAATGACGAATCCATATGAAACCAAATTTACATATTAAGCAACTTTGTTGATAAAATTTTTATTTCAGTGAAAATATTGAATCAAAGTTACCCTAAGATTATCGATTTTTGTCAGTTTGTTCATAACTTGTCAAATTGAATGATAGTCTTTCTTCAAGTCTTTGAAAAATTTTGGCAGTTAAAACCACTCGATGAGGAAATCTTTCTGCATAAAGTCTTACTGCAGCTGAAGCGTTTTTTCTACATTCTCCATATATCAGGATCATGTCAGTCTTCTCATTATTACTGAACACTTTGACTAAATTTGCTCAAAGACAGTCAAATTAACATAAAATGATATAAAATAACCATTGCAAAAAAAGATTGACAAAAATTGCAGCTCTGACATGAAAAATGTAAGACTATTGCTTAAACTGAGTATAAAAATTTAAGACTATGCTTAAATTTTGGCGAGACTATTGACCATATTACATCTGGCTGTCTCACCTTAGCTCCAACAGACTACACTAAACGACATGACAATTTTGGGACAATAATTGACCAGGCACTCTGCAAATACTATGATTTGAATAAATTAGAATGTTAAGGATCTACTGGAATCAAGCAGTCCTTACATTAAGAACAATAAAGCCTGCAATAAACCAGATATAATATATTAATATTAGTAGATAAAATACAACAACAAACTTACCTGGTTAAGATACCAACACTTTCAAGTAAAATTTACACAACAAGCGGAATAAACAAATATGCAAATACATTAACTATACAAATACATTAACTAAACTAGCTTAAGAAATAATACAAATATAGCAACAAAAACAAGTAACATGATTCTAATAGTACTTTTTCAACTAGACTATACAGCACTTATTAAGCGGTTGTACAATATTAGCTCCAAGAGAGTACACAGAACGCCATGATTCAGTAGCTTCACACATACATTGAGACATTTGCAAGACATTCAACATCCCGGTATTGTCAAAATGGTATGAACACAAACTTCGATCAGTAGAAGAAACGGGAGAAGTTACAATACCCTGGAACATGTAAAGCCATACTGACTGAACAATATTAGCAAATAACCCAGACATTGTTTTAAAAAACAAAAGTTATATTTTATGCCAACTAATAGACGTACTCGTACATAGCTATTTAAATAACGATAGAAGTCAACAGAATGTAGAACATGAAGACCAAGACGATATTCATTATTATTGGATACGGGATTAGCCGGCAAGAATATCACTAAACTTCTCAAAGAAATCTCTGGTAGACATTATAGAAAATGTGATAAAAATAAACTTACTCAAGGAACTCGGTGAGAAATGTAATATTCTTGATTTCGGATAACTAAAGAGACCTCTGGTGGCGTTTGAAACAATCAGATTGAAACGTACCATTATTATTGTTGTTTGCGACTTAAACGTCTAAAGTTGCTGTTTCGTTTTTAATTTTTGGGTAAAATGTTTGGAACAGCAAAAAACATAAAAAAATAGGACTAACTGTTGTTTTTATGGATGTCAGAACTTAGTGTCAATTTTCATTTCTTTCCACCACAAAACAGTTGTAAGGTTAAGATCGTTAATTTTTACGGTACTGAGAAATTTATGGACAGAAGAAAAGCTTGGGAAGAAGCCTTATTGCTGGAAAAACGTTTTACAAGATTTTTGAAAGTGTGTAGAAAACAATTTGCTGCTAAAGACTACATTTTTCCTCCAAAGTTTTCTAAAAATTTACGTTTAAAAATTTAAATATTACATTACTTATTATTATATATTTACTATCTACTACTTACACTACACTTATCGTCAAAATAAGCTTTTGAGACACAGATAGTTATTAGTTTGCCTATTATATACTAAAATTGTATAATATTTAGGCCGTCTGCTTTGCAGACCTGTCAACTGTCAAACATTAGCTGTTCGAAATTGCGAATACCACTTCAAGAACCAACACCTGTTTGAGCCTACTGTCAACAGAATTGGGAGAGGTCAATGTTACCCTATTACTTAGTAAACATCTACCTAAGTAATGTGTACTGCGATAGGCAAATAATATAATAATAATATAAGTATATTGACTGTTTTACCATTTTACTCATGAAAAAGTAATACAGATTCATGGACATTAAGCTATTTACGAGCAATGATCCAAAAGTAATGATAATCAATTATTTTCAGTCTGCATAAAAATTCAAAATATTTTTTTTGTTTTCTTATATACCCACTAAATTACCATATAAAATCATATAAATAAGCCACAATTTCCGAGAGAAACATTGATTTAATTACGAACTGTCAAAGGTATAACATCAAAATGGTCAAAAACAAAATTAGAGCTGTTGATCAAGTAGTGTTTAAAAAAAATGTTTACCAAAGATATACACAGCGACTTGTGAAAACATTGGGAGATTCTGCTTCTTTTGCGTGGCAGAATGTGTTGGCAGATCGAAGATTGACCATCAGACATTTAGGTAAGATCACAAAGATCTCGTATGGCAGTGTGCAAAGAATCCTTGCAAACAAACTGCATATGAAAAAGGTCTCCGCGGGTTGGGTGCCGAGAATATTAACCGACGATCAAAAGAAAAACGAGTTGACATTTCGAAGACCAATCTCGAAAAGCTCCAAGCAAAGATAGAAATTTTTTTGTTACGTTTTGTGACTATGAATGAGATCTGGATCCACCATTTTGATCCTGAAACCAAACAAAAATTGATGACTTGCAAGCGAGCTTCCTCACCGCCTCCGAAAAAATTCACTGTCAAGTTCGGCGAGAAAGGTTATGGCGTTTGTTTTTTAAGACGGGTAAAAAATAATTATAATCAATTATTTGGAGAAAAGAGCCACTATTGCGAGGTCTCATTACGCTGACCAAATAACAAGATTGCGAGAAGCTATTCAGGAAAAAATACGCGGCAAACTGCGAGCTGGTATATTGTTTTACGAAGACAACACACCGGCTCACAAAGCCGCAGTTCCGATGGTTTCCATTAAAGCAGCGGGATTTGAACTCTTCGAATTCGCCAGATCTAACTCCCAATGACTTCTTTCTGTTTTCTCGGCTCAAAAAACATCTCCGGGGCGAAAAATTTAAAGACGATAACGAAGTGGCTGCTGTTGAGACGGTTTTGGAGAGTCAGGAAAAAGATTTTTTCAGGAAAAAGTGACATAAAGATTGACTAAATGTGTTGACTTGTTAGAAGACTATGTAAAAAAATAAATTATTTTTTTAACAACAATCGCCGTATTTTATTTTCATTATCATTACTTTTAGATCACTGCTTGTAAAGTTGTTAGTTTAATAAAGTTGTTTTAATGTTCTATTGCACTTTGGCAATTTATCTTTTAGCAACATACTACAGATCTCTTTTTTGATGTCTTACACTTTATACATCTAAAGCAGAAAAAAGTTTTCGTTACAAAAGCTTAAGATACTTAGCTACTTTTTTCTTTTTAAGAAATTTAACAGCTATCCACATGTCTTGTTTATTTTAAAGTTTACAATATTGGATAAATACAGACCAAATTACTAGGCTAATAATTTTTTAAAATGATAATTATCAAACTTCAAAGTTTTAAGTAGGTACTTGGCAGTTTATTTGTAATCAAATTTATCTTAGATGGAAGGAATTTTCTGTGATAGTTGTAATGACAATTGGTGGTGCGCTAGATGTAGCACCCAGTTAAAACTTAACAACTAAAACACACAACCTAAAGCACGTCATGTGTAGCCGTTCTCACACTTTGATTAAAATTGACTGTATCTTAATGGAAAAACGCAGTTCTGCAATTGTGTTATTTCGTTTCAATTTCAGTTGGGATTAGCTATAAAAAAGCTCAACAACAAAAATACTTTACGGTTTTCCCTCAACCATAAAAGTAGATATTGTATGTTGCGAGTTTGTATTTTAATGATATGTGTACATATTTAAGATTTTTTTCCTTCATGGCGTCAGTGGACTTGCACGCGACCGCAATTCTGAATATACAAATGCGTATGAAAATGAGCTTTGATTGGCACAATTGATGGGCCCTGTTCATTTGAATGGCCGCCTTCACAAAACTAGAATTATGACACTTGGAAATAATCTCGTGTCGAGCGGCAATGAACTGCTGATCCGTAACTGCACAAGATAAAAAATTTAGTAATTGCCGTTTTCTAGTCGAGTACTGGCAATTAAAGCGGGAAAAATAAAATAGACGAGTGCCTGAAGCTGGCCGGTTTGAATGCAAATAATTTTAATGGTGTTGTAAGTAAGGCCCATTCAGCTGGTACAATAAATCATCGACACGCGGGCTTGCGATTTTTACCATTGTCGGAACATCAATCACGCTAATGCCTGCACTAGCCCATTGAATCGATCACCTACGCAATTCTGATTTAATATGCACCATAATTATCAATTGTACTTAGATCTGATGCGGCTGGGGCTCCCACCCAGGTGCGAGAAGGGGCCGCTAACGTCGGAATCTCCATTGTCTTTCGCTAACATCTCTATTTCCTTGACACCCTATGATTATAAATACGTGTTCCTCCCATCGGCCCACACACGACATCAGACTGTGACTTTTCGTGATCGTAAATGTTCATTGCTCAAAATGCATGATGTCGGTCGCCGACCCCCCACTTTAATTAGTGCATTTCCAGGACAACATAGAAGTTTTTCTTTCTTATTAACTACCATCATCAAACCCCCACATATTTTCAAATTAGAAAAACCATTTTTGGGAACAGCTGGCCAAGGTGTTGATTGTTCAGATCTAGTCAGCGTGTGAAGAAAATTTATTATGATTTTATTCTCTTATTAAAGTCTTCATATTCTATGCAATGAAATTAAATAGTATACAGAAAGACGGTCTCTCTCTTCTTTAATAACTGTCATTATCTTTATTTGTTTTTTAATGACCTAATGGTTTATGAAGGTAGTTAACCTTTTCGATTTTATTGGCCATTTTAATTAAATAAAGCTTCTGACAATTTTTACAAGGGAGCTAAACACGCACAACTACATTTCCAAGAAAAAAAAACTAACTACATAGTCTCTACAAAGTAAACTCACACTAAAACTTTTTCAACTACATATTATAACTGATGTTACTTATAGAAATTCTGGTTAAAAATCTGGTCAATTTTAACAACTGCTAAAACAAAACAAAATGTATATATTATATTTATTATACCACACTACACTATTACACGACGTAAACTAATCCCGAGGGGTGAATCGTTGGACAGATTTTGTACACCATTTTTTCAATTCCGAGTATTGTCACCTTATTTTATCACAATTCTTCATATTTTCCGTCAATTTCGGATTGTTCAAAAGTATCTCAATAAATACCTGTAAGTGTGTAACTATTTCCGTAATTTCGAGCTTATTCTCTTTAAGCTTTTCAATATCTTCGTAAATATTTATTACATTACATCAATATCTTAAAGTATTATGCGACTATAATAAGCTTTTTCTAAAATTTATGCATGTGGGTCGTCAAATTAACAAATCAAGAAGAACGCTTATTTGTGAGCTTTTGCTTTTGTCAATTTTTTTTTCTTTTTGTTTTATCAATTAGCTCGAAATTTCGCTCAAGAATGAACACCACTTAAGAGATCAGAAAAAATGTAAACAAAATATCTTTTCACCATTGTTTGTTCTTATTTTTGCTGATTTTTGTAATAATTATGTTAAGTTAATAGAAAAACTTTGAAAAAGTTTGTAAAAAATGAAAGTTTTATTATACAAGATGCTTCAAAACAAGCGTGCTGGTTTTAAATTCTAGTTTTATGTTTTGTGAGGTTTTTGGTAGTGTTTGATGAGTATTGTTGATACGCTGACAAATGGAGTGTAAGAAACACAAAGAAAAATGTTTAGAAAATTTATCTTTGTTTTTACAGTTACAATTGAGTTACATTTAGTATTTAGTTAATAGTAGTTTGAGATAATAGTAATTTTAGTTAAAATGGCTGAATAATTGTAGTTATTATATGTCTTAAAAAAAACAAGAATGTAAAAATAAATTAAAATAAATCCTGCAAATAGACTTATAATTGTTAAAGAGTCTTAAGTTATAGTAACAAAATACAAATGTTTCTTAGTCATAATTTAATTTAGATGTCAAAATGGCAATTTTGCTTTATTTTCTTCGTGTTTTTTAGATTTCAAAATTTACTTCCGATGTTAAAAAATGTAATCAAAAAGTTATGTTTTAGGTCTTGTATCATTGCAATCTGATAAATACATTTTTTTCAAATTTTTTTCCTGCTTTTTAAACTCTACTTTGTAAACGCTTTGTAAACTGTATCACAATATTGGACAGTCTACTTATTAGTCATTGCATATATTAGAAGAGAATTATCGCTAGAAATCGCTTTTGTTAACGTTACTTTAGACGTTATCTACTTTTTTGACATGTTTTGAATGTTGAAAAATAATTTAATGAGATTGTTTAAAACATTTTATCAAATATTAAAATATTATTTACCATTTTATTCACGGTATTGTATGTTAGACACATTTTCTTCGAGCATACCATTCTGTTTTTTGTTATCAACTTATAATTTATAAT
Organism: Tribolium confusum; assembly: GCA_029207805.1. Lineage (NCBI taxonomy): Eukaryota > Metazoa > Arthropoda > Insecta > Coleoptera > Tenebrionidae > Tribolium > Tribolium confusum. The sequence continues at coordinate 36,717,090 of JALGAY010000001.1, read as the reverse complement.
AAAAAAAACTTTGAAGTTACCGTAAAAGAGAAACCGACTTAAAAGTACAAAAAATATTTCTATTTAGCAAAAATTTGATAAAAAAAAGTTTTGTTACTAGTTCGCTAACACAACATGCAAATTGAAAATGCATTTTAAAATATTTTCGAAACTTTGCAGAACAATAAATTAAATTAAAAAAATGTCTACTAAGAAAATAATTACCAAAATCAAAATACCTTTTAAATGCGTAGACTAAAAAAAATATTTAACAGAGTTCTGATTCCCAGCAAACTGAGAATCATCTCCTCATTTTAACTGATTTTACTGAAAAACTAGTAAACTTAAAGCCAAGCATAAAAAAGACATAGAAGATCAAAAAACAGTACATAAGTTTAAAAAAATAATCGAAAATAAATAAAACCAGCAACACTTAAGTTTCAAAAACAAGAGAACAGATTTCTTCAATATTTGTAAATATACATTTGTAATAAAAAACTTGCAGTTAACACTTAAGCAACACTTAAGTTTTAAAAACAAGAGAACAGATTTCTTCAATATTTGTAAATATACATTTGTAATAAAAAACGTGTTGGTGTAGCCATAATTATGTGAAAGACATTGTATAGCTTAATGACGGTAAAATACTTTTAAAATGTTGGTTTTAAGTTTTTAAAATGTAGAGTAAAAAGAACATTGTAGAATGTATTCTCGGTTTTTTCTTATAATCAGTTGTCAATATCAAAATTTCTTGTAAAACCATACTCTACCACTCTAAAACCTGTAATTATGAACCGACTTTATAATATTTTTTTCATGTCAGAATTTGGGTTAGGCGCACTAACGCATTTTTTGACCGTTTAGCAATAACGGTCCAGTACTATTTACTGGCGAAAAAAATTTTGTAAATATTTAGCGACAGAAATTCTTTGACACTGACATTTAGTGCTAGTAACATAACAAAGCAAAATTACCATTTATCATTAACGAATGGTAGTTCCAACCTGACAACACTTGACAATTGACACCTGACAATTGATTATAAAAAAACACCAGTAATAGTATTAAAGGCCTCAGAAACTTTATTTGTGTACGATAACTTTGTAAAACGCATATGTATTTCTGAATAAAAACGACGAAAAAACAAAGTGTGTAAATACAAAGCTGTTATTTAAATGAATAGCGACAATAAAAAATTTAAAGAAATATGTAAGTCTAATTAATATTAATACATAAAATTAATATATGATAAAAGTTTTGTGAAATTTGAACACTAATAGTCAAGGACTTTTACTTGTAAAAATAGTCTTGAAATCTTTTCATTCTCTAAGAAAGATCCAGCAGACAATTTTAGACGTGCCAGAATTGTTTATTACCAAAATATTGAAGCATGAGTTTGACAACAGCTGCGTTTGGTCAAAATGTTGTTCTTAGAAAATAAATGGCTACACAAGAACGCAAATGAAAGTCGGATATTAAACATAAGAAGATTTACTCGGTGTTATCGCGTTACCACCACATAAAAACACGAATGATTTATGAAATTTAATAAAAATAATTTAATACTACAAAACTGCCTGTTTCCTTTTTGCTTGTTTTATTGTTCATAAAAATCTTAACATCCTTATTTATGGCTGTTTGTTTGATGAAGTTTTGTATTTTAATGCTTACAGCCCCTTTATATTGATTCAGTAATATTTTAAGAATATATAAATGTCACTTTGATACACGACGCCATAAGACAAAAACAAGCCCTAACCCTTCAAATAATTTAGTAGCACTATTTTAATGGAATTTCGAAAATGTCGTATTTCTTCAGAACTGTAAAAACTTCAAAGCTCTCGTTAAATAGTATTTGCTGTAGAGCTTTAACGCTAAATACACGTGTGAAAGTGTGTCAAAATGCACATGGTCGTATATCCAAACCGCAACTGCATCAGACGCTTTAAATTAATTCCCCATTTAATCCAACAGCAACCCTTTGCATTGGTTACCTCCCTTATTTACATTTGACGGCATGAAAGAGTGTATCGGAGCGAAATATTCTATTTCCAATATCACTTCATAGCTTTGTTGTGCGAAATAACGGATGAAGGGAGCTATTGTTGTCTTGTCAGCTATCCTGAGAGAAACCCATACGTCGCACGACATACTGGACCATATTGAAATTTTATCAGATTTAAATTTAAATTACTAGACACGTGCTTTTTGTGCCTAAGCTTGTCTTCACTTGATTAACAAAATTTTCTAAAAATTTCTTTAAAAACCCCAGACGTCTGATGAAGAACATATTGTTGAGGGTAATAGAATTCAATAGGGGGTGCAGGTGCACAACACGTGTCGTTACGTATTCATATATCAGCCTGCGGTTTTTTCCCAAGTCAATTTTGCCACTGGGGGGTCATTAGACAAGATGTAGATACGACCTTATATCAGAATTCTTAAAGTCTAAGATCCTTTGCGATCGTAGAGGTTAACTGCATCAAATTGAGTTGGAGGGTAGCAAATGGTCCCTTCGACGAGGGTCAAATGTCTTTCTTTTCGCGGGCTTTTTATGGTCGACGCAACCCCTGCATATTCTACCGTCATACAAGAGCCTTATCTTAGCTGATATTGGGGTAAACCTGCTTATAAAATATATCAAAGTTTTCTTATCCTGTACAAAAATTTTTTTTTAAAGACAAAGTTTGAAAACTTTTCTGGTCATGTTAATGTTGTGTTTCAGTAATAAAGTCGGTTCGACATTTTAGTTACTCGTAGACCGTTACCAACTTCGTTATTAATTAACGACCACATGACCGTAGGGAAATTTTCCTGTGTGTACTATTGAAACCGATTTGCAAACTCGATATCACTACTTAATTTTATAAATTTCGCAACATTGTTAACGGTACAACGGTTGCAATTAATAATTACACAGTGTAACAACATGTTTGTTTATTTTGTGAAAATGTGACAAACTGCCTTGACCCAAGTCAACAAAGCATAATTGTTATACCTAATCAGCAAATTAGAGAATTTTATCTTTCCAACATAAATTTTCATAATAATGTCAGTTAGATAAGAGAAGCAACAGCTACTAAGGACATATTTATAATAGCGCAAATTGCAGCAAAATAAGCAGACTTGAAAAAAGATTAAAGTTGTTAATTTAGTTTTTCATCGACAGCTCGACAGCTGTCTATGTTAACAAGGACAATATCTTGAAATGAGTTCGTATGAGTCCGATGAATTCGCCTGAAGCAGCATTGCAATATTAAAGCGTAACCAAAGACACGGTGGTGCAATGGCTTAGTTAAAGGCTGCATCTCTAATTATAGCCTGAGCGTGTCATTATTCCGCCCATCACCCTGATGCCTTGCATCTCACGTTCAAAGGAGACGCTTTGAAATTATCTAATTTGCCTAATCATTGCATTAAACCCGATCCCTAAAAAATCCAAACTCCTCCAACGTAATAACAAGACTTGGACCGTATAACGATGAGAATAAAACATATTTTAAAGGGTTTCGAGAACATTAACAGTATTACATTAGCTCTCCATATTCACATTATATGCACCCCCTTTTCGCATAAACAATCCCCTATTTTCACCGCACAGTGTATTTACTCTGGTTTACTAACATAATAACACCGCTAATATGCATACAAAGGTAGCCTACCCTCACAAATAGCCAGAATCTCAGGATTCACTGGCTAATTTCGTCTTTAACGAGCACAGGAACAATATTTGGTCTGTTTTTACGCACGGGCCTTTTCGTTTTACATTAACCCGAAACAAGCCTTTATCGTCTTTCTCGTGCTACTACAGGCTATATGAGCATTGTAAATAACTATTTCTCTGCGGTTTTGCTATTTGACGTTGATGCTTTTAAAACTTTGGCTTTGTCTAACCAACGAAATTTATGTCGGCACTTAAGAAACACACTTTCAACTTTCTTTCGGCTTAAATATTTGTAGTCTAGTCTGATCGTTTTTTTACATAATTTTATTCTAGTTAACATCAATTAAAACACACAACGTCTTTAATCAAAAAAATCTAACAAATTTTTATTTAAAATGCCAAATAACAGAGCTACATTATACGCATATAAGTATTGTATAAAAAAGTATATAAATGTGTTTTATTTATTTATTTTTTCTTGAATTCAAAGCTGACTTTAACATATTGTAAACGTTAACAGAAAGTAACAGAAAGTGTCACTTTACACACTAGTGCATCAAGAACTGCAGTAAACATTAAGCTTTAAAAGATATTTAAAAAATAAATTAAGTATATGGCAATATAAAGTTAATTACACAAAACTTTACTTTACATACTAAGCAACAAATAAAGAAGGAAGATAAAAGCGCAATTATTTTTTATTTATAAAATTATGGCGATATCCATACGAATTATAGTAAGTTTTCAATTTTAATCTTTATTACTGACATACCGACTGAGAATGACAGAAAATGATACACAGGTATTACAGGGATAAAAAAATACCGTTACACGTAAAATATTTTTTAGTTTATTTAGTTTATTAACTATAATAAATAGTTATAGCTATAAAAAACACTGGCGTATAAAAAAAATTATTAATTTTTATCGACATTTGACAGTGCTATTTGTGAAAATGACAATTGAAATATATGGAAATAAATCTTGCAACAAATTTTGCATAAAATACAGTTTAATAACTAAAAAGTAATAGTTATTCAATTATAAAAAACATTGCTAAATAAAGTAAAAACAATTTACCATGGCTGGGACTAGGTTTGTGCTTGTAGTTTTTAGGTACCTAACTTTAAAATTTGCTGTTTATTTTGTAGACCTGTTGTAAAATCTGGTAATAATGACCAGTTTATTATTCAACACTTTCAAAAAAAATTTAAAATTCTTTTATCCTATATTGCTTCCAAATCCATCCAGCTTGAACACCATAGTTATAAATAAAAACTAACACAAACTATAGAATTTTTAATCTTTTTTGATGTTAATAAAATATTGATGATAACTGTATTATTTTCTATTTTTAAAATTAAATCACAAACTAAATGACTTTAATTTAAATTTTTTTCTTCTGGGTGAGTGGTAAGGTTAGTGCCGCTTTCTTCGAAGTTGAGGGCATGTCTTCTGTCATTAAGTAGGCAATTTCTACTTTTTTTTAAGGATTCGGCGACGTACCCTTCAGCCACAGTGAAAGATCTCCATCCACCAGCCCTTTTTAATGTCAAAAGAAGTTAAAAAAACTTCGTTATCCGACATTTTTTAACATATTAAAACTAAGAGATCAAGTAGTAGCTAGCAAATTTTGAAAAAGCATCATTGCCAACTCTTACTAAGAAATGCTAATATAATGAAATAAAACTAGGTACCGCATTAAACTTTAAAATTTATTACACTTCTTTTAGCTTCTCTTAAAACGTAGTCATAAATGTTAGTAGGTACATGAATAACACATTTAACAGTTTTCAATTCAAAGTGACATAAAGACCTAATATAGTGATGTCTTCAATTTTACAAAAGTCGTAATTTTTGTGGAGACTATACTATTTGTATTAATAAATTTACCCATTTTCCTTTCTAATACTTTGATAATATTCAAAAAATTATAAAAAAATTTCTACATATGTTGCTCTAAAATTTGAGACTATATATGTTTATTATATTTTTTTATATAATTATACCTTTTTTTATTTTTTATAATATTTCTGAGGCCACATTTTTAAACGTTTTTTTTCAGTTATAAAAGCGTTAAACGTTTATTGATTGATACTTTCTTATTTAAAAATAGCATAATATTGTTTATGTCAAACTATCAACCATCTGTCAACTTTATAAAAAACAGGATTGTTAATTAAAATAATCACATTTTTTATCTAAAAAAATGGCACACAAAAAATGTTATACAAATTTTTTGTGTTAAGTCATTTTACAGCGCTCCAGCTAATGAAAAACTCGCCCCACAAGCTCATTTTTTAAACAAAACTGTGGCGCTGTAAAAAATAATTTTACTACACTCTAATGAAAATAATTATTACCTGTTTTTGTTTATTAAACCCTACGTTATACACTCAAAAATAATTTTGTAGCTGAGCCATAATCATATTAAAGATTTTAAAATTTCTACAGACTGATTTGTTAATTTTCAGATCGATACGTCAGTTTTACTTACCTATTTGATAATTTTAAAAATGCCTATTTGTCAATTGTATAATGCATGTAACTTTTTTTCAGTTATCAGAAATAGACAAAATTTTTAAGATATCGCGAATATGTTACATCGCGATATAGGCTGATGTATCGCGAATGTCATACCAGCCTGAGATGTCTTAAAATTCTTGTTCACAAGCTCACTCGGAATTGAAACTGACATCTACGACTATAATCATATTTTTACATTATAGGTATGTTAATAGCTATTTTTCAAAACAAAAATATTATTTAACGTAAAAGAAACTCTCTGGTTGAGTATAATATAATAAAACTACTATTTGAAAATAATATTTATTTTTTTATTTCCTAAGAATCGTCTGTGACTCTGCCTCTAAGCTCAAGTTTACTATTTTATAAAAGTCTTTCACAAAGTGTTCATTTTTTCTTGGAAATTTTATAAATACCGCACGCATTATACAGGTCATTACAGGTGTCCTATACAAAGACGTTCTTATAATGCAACCGGAGATTCTTGAGACTAATACAAACCAATTTAACGCAACTTATCTCAATTTGCACTGTTTAGAGAGTAGCAAAGATAGAAATTACAAACTGTTTTTGTTATAATTAACTTTTTAATAGGATTTAGTACAGATGTTCTACAGTTAAGACTACATATTTTAATGTTACTCTTTTCTTTTAATTTCCAAAAACTTTAAATAACTAAATACAATTGTTATAATGTTTTTCTATGAGAAATAGAAATAGTGACTTTAATTATAAATCTTGTTATCAAAGACTTCCTACTTAAGCTATCAACATTAATAAATGTTTGTTTTTGGCTTTACTATTACAAGATTAGGTATGTCATAAACTGTAATAATGGTAATAGCTCAAGTAGGAAGCTTTTGTTACCAAGTTTTACAATTCAAGCCAGTATTTTGATTTCTTATAAAATAACTATACTAAAATAACAAATAACTATAAACAAAATTTAATCTATAATTTGCTTACACTTTAATTTAAATTTAGTGGTCTAAAAAAACAAGCAGCAAGTAAATAATGAATAAAATAAATAAATCTTGTTAGTAGATTTTCATGATGTGTTAAATAAAACGTAAAACACTCACTAACACCAAACACTTTTACCAACTTTTACTTACCTACCTTTACCTACTTTACCTACCTTACGTCTCAACGAACGAGAAGAGAGAAGAAGTGGGAATAGGTTCAAAATCAGCGTTGATTAGACGTCCTTTTTCTCTATGTTTTGCGTTCCTTTTCAAAAATATGTTGAGCAACACTACATTTTTCTATTCTGTTGAATTTAAGATAAGTCATGTGTTCTTTAAATCTTGTGTTAATTGATCTACGTGTTTGCCCAATATACTTTTGATCTTTACAATTAATTTCAAAAATCTTCGACTTTTTTAAAGGATCTGTTTTGTTTTTGGGATTACCGAGAAAACTTTGTAGAGTTGTAAATAACTTAAAAGTCTAAATTTTTGAGAATTTTGCTCAAACTTCTTGTAATTGAAGGAGCATAAAATATTGATATAAAGGTTGTTTTCACTAACTTGTTTTCTTTTAAAAAAAATGAGGTACAAAATTATTGTGCTCTTAATAAATTTGTTGTACAATTGTAAATATGCTTTAAAAAATCAGCATTAATATCACATGCATAGGGTCAAATAAAACTAACCACACATTGAAAAATTCTAGTTCTGTTGTCATTTATTATACAGGGTGTTGGAAATTTCAGCAAAAAATTTTAAGTAAACATGTTAAGTTAATGTTCAGACGAGTTAAAAATTATTCTACCATTTTCCAAAAGGTGCATTCTCTTCTTACTAGTTTAAAACCACTGTATTATTATGGTGGTTTACTAACAGTTAATGGTAACCTTATAACCTGAGATCGAAATGAAACTGAATCGAGCAAGCTGTATTAACATTAGATACAACATCATTACAGTTACGCTGTCACAGCCTGCTCTGATTCAGTTTCATTTTGCTCTCACCTTATAAGTTTTAATGCCGGTTACGGCTTTTTTGTTTTTTACAAAACATATAATTAAAACTAAAAAAAACGAGATTTTAGTTAGTTTGCTTAATTTACACGTATCTTCTAGCTTTCAGCTAAAAAAAAATGTAGTGCGGTTTGAACCCATTGCACTTAAAAGCATTGACTTAAAAACTTAAACCGTAACCAAATAGACCAAAAAGCAAACTTACATTTTTATTATAATCATTTGGAAAATTTTGAAACAAAAAAAAAACAAAATTTGGAACCATAATTGATTGTTTAGGAAATCCGTGCAATCTTTTTTCACATTTCTAGGTACTTATGATAGCTTTATCTGTAAAAATTCTTAAGCTTAATTTAAATAAATTTTGTATGTTATTCCAAACCAATTTTGGCTACCTGTCTCAGATTTGTCACGACTTTTACGTAGATTTAGTCTGCCTCGGGCGGTTTTTCGGTTCTAATAATCATAAATTACTTGCATTTAGTAAAAATAAAATCTTTATTGCATTAGTAATAAACAGAAAACTTACCTTTAAAGTCAGGTAAGCCAAAATTGGTTTCGAATCGTATAATTTACAAATATTCTACACTTGTATATCTTAACATTTGATAAGTAGAGTTTTAAATTTTACTTTCCATAATTCTACGATCTAAAATTTTACATCTCGCATTTCCACTTTATTTTATGTTTATATTTTTTATGTTTATGTGTAGATTTCTAGTTAATTACTTAAGTATTGCCAGGATTTCGCCCAAAAGCAACCGTTGTCAAGCTCATGCTTTCATCGTTTGGTGATAAATAATTTGGATGACGTCTAATAGATTTTGCTCAAAGTTCAATCAAGCTTAGGGTAATTGATTGCAAGTAATTAATGTGTGTTAATTCCTGACAACTCCTACGCTTGTCAATATCGAATAGACCACCGCGGTTAAGATATTCATGTTCATTAACAATACCCTCACGACTGCCTGCGAGCTGTCAGTGCTCCTCACAAATGCCTATCCCTCCTTTGTTCGGGTTCCATAACGGAATATAAATTGCAAAGTATCGCCTCGGAAAAAAGACATCATCTTAATTTATTACTGCTTAAATCAATAACGAGCATGTTTGCGCTTTTATTGCCAACTTTCAGTTCGAAATTGTTCTGATAAGGACAAATGTTGTCTTTATTAAAATTTTATTCGACACAGGAAACAGTTTAATTTGACGGACGTAAAATATAATTGAGAAGATTGGCACATGGAAGTCTCCCTGTTTAATTTGAAATTTTATTAGTTCTAGATGAAAAGTTTTACGATACCAGGACTCCTCCGGTTCGACATCATAAAAACCTTAAACAAATTAATTTTTGACGACGAAACACAAAATAATAATCGTCATAAAATTATTTCTCTAAATGTTTGTAAAAACTATTTCATCAGATTATTCCTTCTGGCATACGTGCCTTAGGTCCAGTCATTATATCCATATTAAGCTGAAATAATAACGGAAAATTAGCACATAATCAACACAAAATTCCGCTTTATACCAGGATAAATGCAACATCAAAGAACATTACAATGAAACATTGGTTGCGGTTCTAATCAAAGTCAACGCAACAATTTCCGGGTTTCACGAGGGAGGAAAAAACACTGTTCAGCCCCAAGCTTTCTTCCTCCAATTTCAATTAGCATAAAATGAAATAAGACAATAACAGTAAGTCCCAGAGGGATTGACACTGTCGCTACGTTTTCGGTCAACAATTTGTCAAATTTTGAGCTGGGGGTTAAGACACACGTGTTCTACGTGAAAGCACGTGCACACAAAATCCTTCGTCGATGCTTACTCAGACAACAGCCTATATCAGGATTTTCCTAAACCCTATGTTAGCATCATTTTGCTACACTTGTTCTCAGACAAAATGTTTTTTCAAGACACACCCTAAAATAAATTTGAATAACTAAGAGATTACAAATTTATTCAACAAAAACAAAAATATTGCATTTGATTTAAATGCAAGACGTTTCAGTGTCACAGAATTATGTAAAAGTGCATAGACTTTAGTATAGTTAAAAACGTATAATAACAAAGAATTCACAAATAAAAAAAATACAAATAAACATTAAAAAAATTAAGAAAAAGAAAGAAAAAAAAATACTACATAGAGCTAATAATAAACAAAAAAAAAAGTAAAATGCGATAGTGACAACCAAAAATTTGCTGAAGTAAATACATACAGCTAATTCCTCTTAAAAAAATTAATAAAAAAAATAAGGAAGAAAATATAACACAACTAACCAAAATAGAACAGACATAGAAATTAACAACTCAAAATGTACTAAGTACAAATGACAAAACCAGAAATAAATATAACGTTGAATAAAGCTAACATAGATATCCTAACAGTTACAAGAACTAAAACTAAAAAACTATGAAAAACTAGAAAAAAATATCAAACAATATATCTGTCACTTCAAAAAATAGGTTAAGTCGAGTTTGGTCAAAATAAGAATGACTTTTAAAATAAGCAGAGAGTGTTTTCCATGGAAAAGATGTGAACAAAATAAATATATCTTAAAGCTGTTAGCATTTAGATATATTTAATAAAGATTTGTCAAAACTGATTACAAAAACCCGATTTTATACCTTTTTTATATTTTATATTTTTTTTATTTAATTTCATACAAAACTCTGTTTTGTTGAAACTTTATACAATATTCCAAAGTCGTTCCCTGCAAAGAAAAAAAATCTAACTTAACTACTTTTTCACTGAGATGACAGATACATATAGCGGCGTTAACAGTAAACAACAATAAAAGTATGAAATAAACAGATATAATACTTCTATCAAAAAATAGTAATTTGTCTTACCTTCTCTTAGTAAAGTAGTGTTATAATTTGAAAACTCGTCGACAGAAGTACTGTTAGTTTAAAAGTTCGTTTGGTTTGTTAAATAATTTATTACTTAAGTCACATTCTTATTTTCTGATAAAAGAAGCACTTATCTTGTATACCTATATTATTTTGTCACTTATAATGTCCGTAGTACTCTATCAGTTTTTATACTACGAAAATAATTTATTGTTTATAACATGATGATCAAATGAATTTTGATGATCAAATACATTCTTTTAATTTGTTGAAGTCATAACAAAGCTTCGGTTTCAAAATTTTTTTGTGTAAAGGATAAGACAACCTGGCCGATAAGAATACACGTATATAAAGTATGATGATTTGCAAATTATATAACGCAATGCAATAACATTTCAAACAATATTTTTCTAATTTATTTTTATTTTAACTATTAATATATTTATCTAAAAAAAACAAATTTACGTAGATTAATAAATTCTTGTTTTATTTTCGTTAAAAATTATTTTTTCTTCTAAAAAGCAGCTTTTTTAAGTTGAATTACTTTACTGCTGTATACAGGGTCGCTAAAAAGTACGGAGACAACTAAATATTTTCATAACAGTTTAGTTTGAAATTTGAAAAACAGAAGTGTTTAAATTCTATTATCTAAGATTTTTTCGATTTTCTACAATCATTTATTTTAAAAATACAAGACTAACTTTTATTTTAAATAGCACAAAAGATCAAATTTAATAATTTTTAAAAAAGCATTTTTTCTCAATTTAGATGAAACATATGCTAATATATTTTTTTTAAACCATTTGTTTATTTTTGATAAATTTTTAATTGTTTTTAATAAAATTACATCAATATAATTAAAAGTGAGTAAAAGAGCATGATGATTGATGAGTAAGCGTTGTGTTATAAGCAAGTTTTATGGTTTTTCACGTCTTTTTAGTGTATTACAGCCATCTAAATATACTTAATATTTATGTTATATACAATTTAACAAAATATAACTAAGTAAAAATGATATATTTGAATTTATAAACAAATTTATCCAAAAAAAAAAAACAATATATACATCATTTATAATCTTATTTTGCAAAATATTTCCTGGTTGTCCAAAATAGCCGATTTGGCATGTAAACACCATTTCCTAAAACAATAATATTTAAAGATGAACAACCAGCTCTTTTTTTATTTAAAAGCCCCTAAAAATCAAATCTTGTAAAAACCTAGAAAAAAATAGACGCATCTCTTCTACACCAGCACGTATTCGTCTTAATCCTTGTTAATCCTGAACATTTTTTCAAATGGAATCTGCTTCGAAAAAAATTCCGAAAGACTTACATATGTCGTCTGAAATTAATAATGACGTGTTAATCCACAAAACGCCCTCTAATAAACTTTCCTTCCTCCCCTGTTGTCACGAAACAGAACTATAATTTATGACATCCTCTACTTTCCACATAAACCAAACCTCTTTTATAGGTATTTAAAAACGTCTGAAGCCGTTTCGGAAATCCTTAAACCCCATAAAATCGTACACATTCGTTAAAATAACTAAAAACAGAATTCTAGGGATGTTTCACTTAGCGGAAAACATGTGTCACTGTTAGAACCTTGCCAAACGGAATTTTAAAAGTCAAGAGGACATACAAGGTTACTGAGAGGGGTAGCTTTAAAAACGTGAGAATACCCATCTAATTAATGAGGTTATAAGTAGTGGAATGGGTATCATCAATCAGAAAATCGACATCAGTCTGGTCAGTAATGAAATGAACTGACAGGACTCCAGAGTTGGCTTGCAGAACGTTAAATTATACATTCAACATGATTCAATGTTTGCTTGTAACTCATACTCGAATTCTCTACCATCATTATCTGGTATATACCCGGATCACTTTTGTAAAATTAAATTTCCAAATCTAACCCAAAATTTTGGCTTTGTGAATTATGTTATATAACAACGTCAACGTGACATTGTCATATAACATGACCTACATTTTAAAAACCCAAATTTTTGGTAAAAAACATAATTCACAAAGCCAAAATTTTGGGATGAATTTTGAAATTTAATATTACAAAAGTGATCCGGGTTTACCTACATCAATGGTTATGTAAAAAGACTTTGCATTTGCTAATTTGGTCGTATTATGCGGTATGTGTATTCTGTCGAGTTATTACATTTGAGTTTCTTTAGTGTCCGAAATAAAACAGTTGCAGCTGTTCACCCCTTAAATTATAAATAATCGTGGAATAAGCCCCATTTCTTCTAAATATACGCAAGATTGAATCCCGCCATAAAACTCATCGCACGCGTTGTCCCATATAAATCTGTATAGCCTCTTGAGGACAATAAAGCAGCACTCTCAGCTTCCGTCATATTTACCCGGCCTTAATTGTCTTCAACTCCCGAAAAAAAAAACTTTCGAGTAAATGAGGTCGTAATTAAAATTTACAATTTGTGTTTGTTCTACAAATAGAATAGGTAGGGTGCGTGCCTTTAAAGAATTCAACCTGGGGGTCTAGGATGACAACAGCAAATTTGCTGTGACCTAGTTGTGGGTCGTGTTCACGACAGTACATCAATATAAACAAATAGCACGTCCCGGTGCCGTTATTATTCGTGATTCTCGTTACCATGTTAAAACGGAAACAAACGATGTTTACAAATGTTCGAAATATGACTATGCACTATTCGGACCCTAAATTAAACGGGATTTACCTTCGAAATCTGGCAGCTTTAGCTGCATGACCATAAAATTAAATGCATTTTTACAGGGCAGCTGCAAGATCCAAAAATAAAATAATTAATAAATATCATCACCAAATGCTCAAATACGAGGAATTTTCTGCTCGAAGGATTGAGGGAGGCGGTTTATACCTGCAAAATCACCCGCTATCAACATTTTTAATTTAATAATTGGGGTAAACGAAAAATAATCGATGATCATTAGCCACAAATCATAAAGACAACCAAAACCAGGATAATTATCTACACTGTAAAAGTAACCATTCTTTTCTTTCCCCAAGTGCCTTCAATATGACGAAATCAATTTTCAGATGCAACAGTGTAGTTTGCTGGCGCGGATATAAATTAACCTGAGGGTACAATGAGGGATACTCGCCATTTAATTAGCTAACTATCAGGTTGAATTTTGAAAGGTATTACGTGCTCTCTACTTATTAAGGAATTATGGTTTTTAAATTTATGCCCTGCATTTCAAATTCCTGTCAATAAAAATTTATTGTTTTAGTGTACAGCATGTGTACAAAGACACCGGCAATAATGCTTATTGTATCTTTATACTGTGATTATTATTTTAAGTTGGTAGCTTAGAGAGATTACTAAAGATTGCACGTCACGCCGAGACAGACCAATAAACCGAAGTGAAGGTTGAAATAACTATAGGTTTGGGATCATGGTTATTGGTTAGCTCTCAGAACGGCCGTTAAAAAATTTAAACAGATTACCGACTTTATAACCTACGATTATGGAACTGAAGACTTGGGAACTATCCACAAAGGTTTATTTTTCTCCAAACCCTAAATCAAAAAATATTTTAATTATAAATGTTGTCTGTTGTACACAAATTAAAAATTCCTTTCGTTTCAGGATTTGGACAAGGAGTTGCATTCTCGAAACAACTTGTCACTGAGACGAGGACGACAATAGAACTTATTTCGAAGTCTGAATGAAATGCTACAAAGTGTTCGATATCTGGTAGCGACGTGTAATTTGGTGGCTTTCAAGTCTAAGCTGGGGGTGGCAAGAAAGTGGTTGCGCTACTGGATACTACTAGTTGCCAACAGTTGCAGTAGTTGCGGTTACTTCTACTTTACAACTGCAATAAAATCATTGCTTGCTTCACAACCAAAGCATTTAACTAAATCTTGTATTATTTCAAAAGTTTTAATACTACATACTCTATAAAATAATACACTGCACTAACAATAGCTTATTCAATGTTAAAGGAAAGCTCTCAGTCATTTCCTTATTCAACAAAACAAATGATCTGTTACACTTCAATCACGTTGTCTGAAATTACTTAATAACAGATTTTATATAGTTTTCTGATCTTGCAAAATCAACAACCATCGCTCTTGTAGGTATCCTGTCACTTTTCCCGTTTCGTGTTTTTGTAGAAACTGCTGGTCGTTGACAGTAAAGTTGAAATCCTCTCATATGCAGTAATCCTCAGACCTCACGGCAGCCGGGCAAATTGTGGAATTAAATTCAGTTCAAGTGTTCTTGATTATGAAAATTCTCAACCGACTTTACAACTCTAATTTGGTAAAGCATGGGTTATCGTTGGTTTAATGGCCGGTTTAGAATTATAGTCCTTAAACCCAGGATTTAATTTCGAATATGGGGGCCTCAACGTAAACAAATAGCCGGCGGTGTGGTGTAATGCGTGTTTCTTCCAATTTTTTACGATGTAATAATCATTTCTCGAGTTATTTTAAATGCTCCGTCATTTGTCAAAGTTAATTGGACGTGCTAATAAAAAGATGATGGAAAACCATCTTTGGCATTTTTTCGTGGACCGGTGCGGTCCAAACGGATGCTATAAAATATACAGGGACAATGCTGATTGCGATTGGAATATCCAAACATTTCTATAAATCAAAATTAAATCCTTACTTACCGGGCGTATTAAAGAAATAACGACACCTTAACAGATGAAAGCTGTAAAAATAAATAAAGATTTATCCAATAGCCGATCATTGAACCGCGATTAAATCTCACTATTTATCACCTTGTAGGTGTTGTCTATGGCATATAATCATCCTGCTTAATCCCCGCTGATGCTTGAATTAATTCACTGGAAGACCACTACACTCTCATAATTATAATATAAACTGCCATCAATCAAAATGCCTATGGGACATATTTCGACCTGTTTTATTTTAATAAGAAAGTCGTTAATAATTTTACAGGTGCATGCATGCATATTTATGATCAGCATGCCTCGAAACTAGTCTGAAACCCTTGGTTGCATCCTTCAAGAATTTCTTTGTCACACCTAATGAGCCAAGACAAAAATCTGTCCCAACTTAAATTATACCCATTAATTGTCAACAACCACCATTTTTTATACAAACATTTACATTTTTTGGAGAGCTATTTTTGACTTGTTGAATATTTATTCAACATTTTTGCTACTAATGCTACTACAAATCACAAATTAAATTTTTAATTTCATAAACTGCTTTAACATTTTGAATCAAACCCATAATTATAATCCAATAAATAATTTTTAGTATTTGCAATATACAAAACTATCACGTATATACGAACCAGATGTTTTAATTAACTTTATTAACATATTTGATTTGCATAAGCTTCTCAAATGTAGCTTGTAAATGATAAATGTTTCTAATTAAGTCAACGGTGATCTTAGCTTTAAATATAACACAGAAATATAGAGTGTCTCAACCAATAGTACTATTTAAAAATTTTTTTTTTCATGTTATGCATGTTGTTATGGTATCAATAACGATCAACAATTCGCAGTTGTTAAGTTGTTCGTAACATTCTGATAAAGTCATTAGAAAGATTCGTGTTTACCACTTTTTATTGCTTTGACTCTTTAATAAATTTATAGCCACCTTAACACCAGGACAGTGCTTAGCATTGAAGAAATCTCTTTACCTTCGTTTAATGGGGTCTAGAAATGATGGTTTGCTGTTAGACCTTTATAAAAATTAGTGAAATAAGTTAAATACCAGATTAAGTCGCAAACACAAAATATCTTTCTAAGAACTATAACCCTTCTCGTTGTCAAGAAAATAACAAACTCAGTCATTTATATTTTTTTAAATATTTTGTAATTTTCTTTTATAGTGAGTTGGTATGACAAGAAAAATAAGTACCACGTTCTATTACCAATAGTTAAAAACAATAACAAACGAAGTGAAGTTAAGACTTTTTTCTTCGGACCTCAAAAAACTTTCTTGATCGTTATAGTCTTCTCAACAGTCCTCGGTACATAAACAACCATAATATTCTGTTATAGTAATAACAATTACCTATATAGCAATAACTTTATGTCAGTTTATAAAATTTCAATGTTATTAAAAAATAAAATTAAAAAATCTCGATATAAAACTTCAAAAATGGTTTTTTCAATCACCATTACATGATGTCAAACATTTTTACATTTAATACATTTTTTTTTCTTATAATTTATATTATATATTTTATATTAGCTGGCTCAACAAATATTTTCCAATCCAAATTTCAATAAGAATAAAAATAGTTTAATGCTCAATTATGTTATGGATCACAATGTGATATAGCATACGTCAAAAAATAAACAAAGAAAGAGAAAAAGAAAACAACAATATAAATTAATGAAATATTTAACAGAACAGCAATTAAGACAACTCATACAAGAACAGTTATGCAAAATATTCTTGAAGGGAGTAATACGCTTTAGTTATTAGCCACTTTTTCACCGTATTTTTAAATTTGTTTAGATTTACAATAATAGTGATTTCACAAGGGAGATGATTATAAATTCTTACCAGCATATATTGATAATGTCTGGCCTGTGAAGAATCATACCTAGGTTGGTATAGTTTATTCGAGTTACGTGTTACATAATTATTGACATCACCGTACTTCTGGAATTCTCCAATGTGCTTTTTTGCATAGCAGACACAATAAATTTGTTTGCAATTGTCATTGTATATTGTATCTATTAACGATTGAGGCTATATAGATATTCAATTTAAAGAGCAGCACATTCAGAAGTACGCCAATAGAAAATTTTACATACGAGATGAATTCTATCGGCAGTAAAAACACCGCTAAGAAGCTAGTAATGTGTAATGGGCCTGAAATGTGATAAAATTAGAAGCATGCAATTTTGTTTTAAATTTTGAGTCTTAATTGAATAAAGTAACAATTTTATGTAAAAATAAAGAACTAAATCAAATATTTGTCACTATCTAACCGATTGATTTGACAATTCGACTAGCAGCTGTCAAACGTTTTTTGTAAAATACAACGAAGTAAATTGGAATAGCAATAAAATAACTAGATTTGTTAAATAGACTATAAAGCAACACAAAAAAACCTAATTTTATTTTATTTTAATTTAGGTTGGAATACATTTTTCTAGATTATTCGCCAGATTTTTTTCTAATTTTTTTTCTATTAAAAACTCTAAAATTAAGTTATTTCGCTAGAATAACAAACAAAACAAGAAAAAATAAATAAAATATGTCTTTTCTAACGTTAGTTATTATTATTAAAAGTACATACAAAAATTTTCACCTTTGCAGTTTATCCGAATTTTCTACCTTTTTTTTGTAATCTCATTTTTATTTATATAGATTATATTTTATATACTTTATATCTATTAGGTTCTGTAATGTTTTAGAATCTACAATATTTTTTTGAGTTAGGTGATTCTTAAAAATAGTAAGAACCTATTGCTTTGTATGTAAATACTGAACTATAAATTTTATCCAACCCATTACTAAGTTTAAACTTAATTTGTTAATTATTTTTTTCTGGTTGACGATGGCAATGTGATTTTCGAATTATATACCACTAACATAATCATTTTTATCTTCAAATGTGAAGCTGAACCAAACTATTTTTTTTTTAATGTGAATTTATTGTGCGGTGTTGGTTACATTAAACCAAAATTAGAAAATAAGAGAAATGGAATTTCAAGTAGCAAAATGTTTAATAGGTTGGTGATTCTAGAAAAGCTCCTCTAAAAATCCTTATTCACAGATGAATTATTGCGCTTCCTTTTTCCGTTCGACCGACGCGACACTGTGAAATTGCCCTGTTATAACAACTTTAGAACAGAATGTTAAAATCTGGAGTATAAATATAATTCTGAGTGAAAATTGAAATTTGAGACACCTGTTTGAATAGTGATTAGTGAAGGCTTCTTTTTGTCATGATTTGTTATTAACACGTAACGTGTAACTGTTTTGATATAGGTATTCGAACCGCAATCATCAGAACCACTTTCGTTTTCATCTCGACTTTGCTTGATATTACACTCATCAAGCTTTTCGTGACGTTTCGTCGTGTCGGCATTTAAGACGTACCGAATATTCGACCTCATTGCGATCACGCTTTTGCGACTGCAGCGTGACTTTGAGGCCGGTCTTGTTTCATCCTATAGTAATGTTAATTTAATGTTCAAAGTATGCTAAGTAAGGTCCGTATTGTGCATATTAGCATAATAAAAACAATCATTGACCTAAACCTTGACTGAGATGTTGATATAGACCCTCGCGGCGGTCACTTCTACAACTAACGACTTCCCTAATAACGCGACGTCACGCCGTCGATTCACGAACTGTTAGTGACAATTTACCTTAACGAGCTTTGTTTACTGCCAACAATTACTGCTAAATATATGGTGGAGCTGTTAACGCATACAACTGATGTTATTTTATATTAAATGCGGTAATTGCAACCCAGGAGATTCGACACTATGAGGGAAAAATTTTGATTTTGATAAACCCCAGGTTATGATTTAATTGGGCTAGAGGCGGCGCTTGACCTCTTACCGGTATGATTACTGATACAATTCTACACGGTAATTGACGAGCATGTTTTCCCAGCATTCCATGTAATTCAATTACATTTAGATACAATCGGCGCACTTAACCTTATTCAAACATGACGTACCTCATTCCCTACCTCGACAAAAGTGCATCGTGCACAACAATTAAATCTTATTTAAACGAGGATCTTGCAACGACGATTCGGGTCGTGAGCCACTCCATCTTCCACTAATCATCATATAAAAGTTAAAGCACTTAAATCGTCATAAACTCTTCTCATCTCCCCAAGCAAATCCAGGAAGAAATTGAAAAGACTCAGGACTCAGGAACTGAACTACTGACATCCCACAAACTCCTAACCAATAGCTAGAATTTGACAAACTTCTTAAAACTAGTGTGATTAGCCGGGTAAAATTAGACTTTAACTTATAATTTTTTAATATTATTTGTCAATATACAGAGTGACATAAAAGTATGGAATAAAATTCATATTTTCTAAGTTAATGTTTTTTAAGAAAAGGTCGATTTTATTTTTTTATTGCACACGTTTTTCACTTGTTCCCAAATTTTTTTGGCCAACTGATTTTTTGCTGTGACGTAATCGATATTTTTTTAAATAACAACTCTTATTTTTGGTGTTGAATATTGAAACTACTTTTTTTTCTGCGTACTTATAACAGTATAACATTTGTAGGGTCTAAAATGAAAACTTTAAGTAATTTAACTAATTTAAATGTTTTATTGAATTTTTCAAAATAGTCGCAATCTTTAACAGAATTACTGAACTAAATATTTAAATTGGCATTCTTCTATTTCTTAGTAATACCTAATACAACTAATTTTCGAAATCCGTTAATAAATTATTTCCCATTATTTGACTAATTAAGCGGTACTGGTAATTCTTTCTTTTAAACCCTTGATTTTGTTGCAAATCAAACCATCTGTGCCCTAGTTTTGAAAACTAAAATTTAAAAAACTAGCAAAGTATAATGTGTTGTCTATTTTTTAAGTTTCGGGCAGAACCAAAAAAAATTACTCTGTATATTGTTTTTAGTAAAAAAGTAAACGTATTAAAAAAATTATAAATATATTCTGTGTATTGATAAAAAAGTATAATAAAATTTAAAAAAATATATCTTTTAGAAGGTTGTCACTGTGTTTCTTTTGCATACACTTCACATTAACAAAAAGCATTTCATATCCTCCTAGAGAATAATCTTTTTTAATTATGTGGTACAAACAACACGTTGTTAGAAAAGAAATATAAAACTGTGAAATAAAAACATCAATAAAAATATAATCAAAACAAGAAAAGTCAAATATTTAAATCAAGAACAATTTCGTGTTTAAAACATTACTAATAAAAATAAGATAGGCTTAGAGACTATGTCTTTGCCGAAAGTGCTGCAAAAAATGGAAACCTTATTTGTTTCTCTCTTTAAAAAATCTAAACTTAAGATTCAAATCAAGAGTATTTTTTCAATTTTTTTTTAGTATACCTACTATAAAAAATTATAGACTTTTTAAAAATTACACTAATTAGCTTATTTATCATTATTAAGCGTTTGTTTATAAGGGCTTGAAGACAAATACCCACAGATGTCTACAATCTCGCGTTACTCTTTTAGTCGGTAGAAAACAAGTTCAATTTTGATAAGCTAATGACTGTCATTATCAAAATGTTCATAAAAGTTTTATAGTAGACTGAATAAAATAGAAAAGTTTTGAGAATATGTTTAGAACCTCTAAATAAAGATCTTTATAAAAATTTGGCTTGGTTGAAATTTTATCAAATTTTTAGTCTAATTTTACTGAACTATAGTTTCAGATATCAGAGAATTGCAGAAAAATTTTGAAAATTGCAACACAAGATAAAACAAAGAAAAATGACTCTAATAAGCGTCGTTTTCATCAAAATATTTTTGCCTGTAATGTGATGTGATGTGATCCCTCTGAAATATTTTCCACTAAGGTGTGCATCATATTTCCAACGTATAGCACACGAGTTTTAATGTTTCATGCGAATAATCATTATAATTAATGGTTTGACCTGGATGGGTGGAAGTGAAGGCTGAACTTTACAACCCCGTATCTGTATCATTTGCCTGAGTGCATATTCTGGTTATTGTTATCACGAACCCCAACCCTTGACATTAAAAAAATATAGTTAAAACACTCATATCATTCATTGTTTAGAAGTTTACACTGAATAAATTTGTGTTAATTAAATGAGAAAACTTAATTAACAAAAATTGCATAAACAAGAGCCCATATGTTTTGACTATAAATATTTACTCGAAGAGTTGACAAGAGGATCGTTAGCACAAATTAAGACATTAAAATTAGAATGTTAAAACTAATCACAAGCAACATAAAAATAATAGTCGGAATGACTTATTTTAATTATAATGACTACTTAACGACTCTTGGATCCTCCCTAATTACTTTTATCACAAAAAATTATATTAAAGTTTTTGGTAAAAAATGATTTATTAATCAAGTAATATTGGTCGTAAAAATAAAAAACTAAAAAATTCTTGGTTGTCATACAGATGTTGGTATAAACGTAAATCAACATTAACAAAAAAAAGGAAAGCCGTTACTTTCAGATAATGTCATCCGTGTTATAAATACAAGACTATAACAATTTGTATAAATTAAAATTCAAATTTAACTGACAAATCGAGCAATTAGTTAAACGCATTGTCCGTAGGTTTCCTTCGAACATCTGAACTACTGCAATCATTTCACCTGTGACACAATGACTTGTTCTTTAAGATTTCTTACGGGTGGTCCAACTCATCAAAACACCTGCCGTAGCCCCACTCAGAAAATAATATTTTACTCCAACTGAATTTCATAAAAATTTTAATTTGTTTAGAACAAGGTAGGAAGTGCTTTGCAAGTTAGAAATACGTTTGCATTCCAGCCCATTACCTACTCTCTATACCTATCTAAAACATACGTTAAAAGAGCCTGCAGTCTAAACGAGAACACTAAAACAGCACATGCTAGTGGCTAGTGCAAGTTCGACGAGACGGAAAACGAATCCTCTCATGCATTATGCAGATTTAGGATCGGTGTCTTGACCGCGACCTCTGATCCTAAACCTTATCCCTAAAGATATTATTCGCCGCAAATGTACATCTCCTGATTCACTTAGGATCGGATCGGTGCTATTTATCCATGTTAATCCAGCAATTATGCGGCTTGCTGTCTTAGGAAACTGCTGCTGTTTACCCGGAGTTTGACAGAACAACCATCGGTAATAGGCAATTGGTGCAGTTGCGGTCGAAGGAAACTTCATGAATTTTAGACGAATGTATATTGGCAATTCTCTAAAGGGAAAGCTTTATTGGAAAATTTTAGCTGAAGCAGCTCTAAATCAAACCCAATAACATTAATATATTAATATACAGGATGAGATGGGAGGAACGTATCAAACTTCAGAAAAATATAGAAAACTTAAAAATAATGTAAAAAAAGTCATATGTTCTTATCCGATTTGCATTTGTTTTCAAGTTACAGAATAAAACAAAATTTCATACATAAGCATTTTTTAGTCGTAGCGTTCTTTTGATAAATGTTCAAAAATACCGCCATTGATCTCTAAACATTTTCTGCTTCGTCTACGAAAAGCATTTGTTGCTTTCCTAATTGACTCAGATATATTTTCTTTAATATCGACTGCAGTGTTTAGAATACGTCGAATTAGTGCATCACGAGTGTTCACTTTTACTTTGTACACCTCATTTTTGAACCAGCCCTATAAACAAAAATGTAGTGGTATGAGGTTTGGGAATCTTAGAGGCCAACTAGTAAGACCACCACAACCAATCCAACGCCCTGGAAATCTTGCATCTAAATGTTGCTTAACCTGACGAGCAAAATGTGCAGAAGCTTCATTGTACGGATAGTACATATGTATTCAGATGTTTATAGGAACATCTTCTAGTAGTATTTGTAACTTCTTGTTGTAGAAAATTTAAGTAGTGGTCTCCCGTGAGGCGATTATCGAAAATGAAAAGACCAATTAAATACTTATGAAACACATCACACCACACGTTTACAGAAAACTTGTGTTAAAAATTGCAATCGACTGTTGCATGGAGATTTTCGTCTGACCATACATGACAGTTACGAGAATTATTAATACCGTCACGAGTAAATGTTACTTTATCCGTAAAAAGTATATGCGATCCAACATTATAATTATTACTTATTCAGCGACAAAATTTCATACGTTGAACATAATCTTCTGGTTGTAGGTGTTGTATTTTCTGTACGTGGTAGAGATGTAACCCTTGCTCGTAAAGGGTGTTTATTACTCTTGTCTGTGGGATGCCCAATTGAGTAGCAATTCTTCATGAGATGGTCGTTGCATCTTCTTCTACTAAATCCAGGATATCTTATACTTCTTCTAAACCTTGTCAACTTCCTCGTTCAGATGTAATGCTAGCACTAGGAAGCTTACCGGTGTCACACAATGTTTTGAAAACTCTGATAAATACGTTTTTATCAGGATGTCTTTGATGTGAAAACCGTTGACGATATTCTTCCACAGCACCTCTAGCATTTCAATTACAGAAACCATAAACAAACACTATATTTGAATATTTTAAATTTGAATAAATGTTTGGCATTTTCTAACACTTTAATCATCTAAATTCGTAAATAAACGTTCAATAACTGTCACACTAAACTGACACATTATTAAAACAAAACAGTTATTAAGTGTTTTTAAGCGTCGAAGTTATCAGACTCTGATTTTGCCGAATATGTGCAATTGTGCATATCAGTATAATGGTCAATAAGTTTTTTATTTGCGCTGTACCTTAAAAACAAATGCAAATCGGATAAGAATATATAAGTTTTTTACATTACTTTTAAGTTTTCTGTATTTTTTTGACGTTTGGTGCCTTCCTCCCGACTTACCCTGTATAAGTTGTATATACAGAGTGGAATAGAATGATTTAGCAAAAATTTTTATGTGTGATCCTCCGACGAGTTGAAATCTTAAAAGTATAAATACCATTTTTTCAAAAAGTGTTTACTTTCTTCAGAAACGATCGTCTACCCACCTGTTTCGAGCCACTGTGTGCTCATGATAGTTAACTCACAAATCGTAACTCTGTAATAGCAAAGCTATGTTTTAAGTGTTTTTCAAATATTATTCATTTCTGAGAAAGGTTTAACTACCGATTACAACTGTTTTTTGGTTTATTTTTTAACACATATGACTAACTACAACTAATTCAAACTTTTGGAAGTTCAAAGTATCGGTATAGAAAGTCAACCCGTAAGCAACCAGACTACGAGAAAACATACAGAGCTATTCACGAGAGAGTTACTTCTGAAAAAATTTGAGCCGCAACCTATAATACAACTTACAAAGGTCTCTAGCTTTTTGATTAAAAAGATATTCAATTTAAAACCAAGAGTACTTTGAATATTTGTTATGTCACATATTATGTCAACTTGTATTTTAAACAATTTTGAACTTGAAAAGTATTGAACCTCATGATGCCTTATTATACAAATGAAAAAAGAGTAGATATAGATAAGATTCTTATCTATGAAAAATGCCAAAAAAATGCAGCGGCTGCTGCTGCTCTGTATTCTCAGTGGTACCCAAATCGCTTACATCCAGTTCCCGAAACCATTAAAAAATTGAAAGCCAAGTTACGTCAACACTGGTTCCCAATATATAGGATGCGTCAAAGAACTGCTATTGGTCCAAATAATAAAGTTTCAGTGCTTTAAGCAGTTGATGAAAATCCTCATATAAGTCAAACAAGTCTATAAGTCAATGGAAGGCATTTTATACATTTATTTCGACAATTTGTTGTTAGTTTTTCTTTTATTACACATTTACAAGATTAACTCTATTCTTGTCTCTTTTGATGCTTTCATGTCACTGTCATCCAACGTCCAACTTATTTTGATCACTGATTTAAATAAAATTAAAAATGTTATCCAGTAATCTATGCCAACAGTATTTTGGGTTGCGGCTCAAATTTTTTCAAAAGTAACTCTCTGGTGATAACACTGTATATGTTTCGTTTTGTCAATAAATTTAAAAGTTTTTTTAAAAATTTATTTAAAAAATTTCCACATCTCATTTTAGCGGTTCTCAAAATTTCGAACCATAATTTTCAATAAATTTACTGTAAAAATCATAGGATCAAACTAACTTACCTAAGTAAAGTTTGATCTTGATTATATGTGGCACCTTGACCGAAGATCATACAATGTAGATGTTTAAAGACTGTGCGACAGCGTTCCGTGATAAATTCAGGTACATGTGAAATGCATGCACAATTCATAACTACAGGGTTAGAGTCAGAAAAAATATATAAGAAATCGAACAACATAACATAGTAAAGAGAAACGTAAAATTACATTTCAGTACTAATAACTGCTTGAGCAAAAAACGATGATTCATTTACTAAGGGTCTGTTGTAAAATATTGCCAAAACTTGCTGAGGCTTGCGTTTAACCAGCAGTGTTCCTAAAGACGTCTCATAAGACTCCTAAACAATTTGCTTTAAAAGTTGTTAGTTTCAATTAGATGTACAGTCTGTGTTTCTAAGCTATTACGAGAGCGATCAGGGTTACTAATTTACAAGTAAGTTTTTTTAAATTCAGAGATTCGTTTGGAGACCTCGTAGTAGAATAAAAATGCCTTAAAGCCCTCAACCTGAACAACCCTTTAAAATCTTTTTTGCGTTCATCCTAAAGAAACTGAAGAGAGAATTGCAATGGACGACCAGAAAAAATTGATTGATCCATAAGAGGCACCATTTTCAAAAGGTACCGACAAAAGATTTAACACGCGTTCTACACTAGGGTTAAAAACTAAATCTAAATTTCCTCTGCCAAAATCCACCACTTTCTTATACTGCTGTCGTATTGTTTCAATATTGCTTTGAAAGGGATGCTAGAGAACCTTCCTTAGCTCCATCAAGCTAATTACTTGGCCAATGAGTACCCACCCTGCTACCAGAAAAAGGATAGTGGATGTGGTTGTCTGTCAAGAGAAAGCAGTAGAATAATATTAGGCTGAAGTATTAATGGTTCGGCAATCAGTTGAATAACGGAAGGCAAAGTTGTGACGTCCATCTTGGAACGACCACGACGTTTTTCACTCCATCGTTAATAATTTTCCGTAAAACTTTTAAAAGAATAGCTAACAGGGACAAATTGTCCAATTAAGAGTAAAAGCGCCCACGCAGAATGCCTCTGAATTCAGAAACCATGACACAAACTTTGACATTTTGTAATGTGTCGAGAGGCAAAAAGTGGGCTTCAAATTCTCCAAAGATTCTTCGTATTTGCGCAAATAAAGAAAAAATTTAACTCAAACTCCGTTTCCGAAGTGAGTCTGCGAGATTCTGTATCTGCCTCTTTGTTATTGGAAGACGGGATAACAACCATATGGTGCAAATAACCAAATTTGACGATTTTCCCACCATTGTCAAATGGATCTTGATAGATAATTTAACTCAGAAAAAACAATTGCCACCCATACTATTTTAAAGAAATGGTAGTCGTATTACCTATTCGCAAAACAATTTCGCAATTCTTCAAATGAGACGGACGCAAAACATTTAAAACCGAAAGAAGGCAGCAACCAATTTTAAATGTGGTAATATTTTTCTTCATCTGACCAAAAACATGAGTTCGTTTATTTACTTATAACTGCACCCTACCGTCTGAGAAGCATCAGAAAAAATCTCAAGAGATAAAAGGAGAATTGACAAATAGGGCATTGTGCAGAAGTAATAATTCGTTTCCACCAAGAATATCAGGCAATACCGAACGTGGTAAAGTTATGAAAGAATCATAATTTTTGTGGCATTTTCCAAGAACTAAATTTTTTGGTACTTTCGAACAACTTCGTGTAAGTCCAACCATAAGCGACTGCTAGACATGTCGTCTCAAGAATCCTTAACGTCTGCGCAAACCTCTTATCGTACAAATCTTATGAACTTTAGTATGTTACGTCGATTCTTAATTGTATTTCTCTTTTCTGGAGAAAGTTAATTAACATAGAAGTAGAATCGAATAGAAACCCAAAAATTTACACTCCTGTGTCGGAACAAGCTGATTTTTGTTTCATTAACAATAAGACCTAAGCGATTTAGCAAATAACGGGTGCCTGAAAGGGTATCTAAACACTCCTCATACGTAGCATCAACTTGAAACAATTCGTCTAAACAGACAACCGAGAGGAAGAAACCTCTGTTCCTAAGATAAATCGCAATCGAAGTATTCATATAACTGATTTTCCAAAACAAATTTCAAAACTCCCTGTGGCTTAAGTCGATTGGTACTAAGTGATAAGCGTCCTTGAGATCAAAAGAAGCCTAAAGCAATTTTTTGAATGTGAGTGGAGAACATTTAAAATAGCATTTATTTCGAGTAATCTTTCAATTTTTGAGTTTATGTGAGATCGTTCCGTCATAGACCATTGGGTCTCCACAGGAGAGAAACAGGTCTAGTAAAAAGTATTTTATACCCTGTAATGTACTGTAAAACAAACTGATCAAAAGTAATCTCCTTCTAAGTTTGAACAAGGAACTGTAAACGACCTGCAAGATTTTTTAATTCGTTCTCGTTCTCTGGTTAGACCGGTTGTTGTTGTAATTTTCCTTCTGATGCGTTGGCTGTTGTCTTGACGAAGTATGAATTTGGTTCAGGTGATCTGAATAATTTTTTTGTCCGGTCTGTCTCAGACCTGATGTAAAAACGACGGGCCGGACCTCTGGAAATTAAACATTTTGGAACTTGATTCAATTTTAGTGGTCTTTTTTGAGACGTCGAAGGTTTTGCTCTAATGTCGTAACAAGATTTTTCAAGAGCTTGAACCTGAACCACTCGTTTGCTCAAGTTACTTCCCAATAACCAGCCGTTTGAGGGGCTTCATTAGGAAAATGTTGGTATTTAATTCAGCAAGAATAAGAGCTCGACGAGTCTTAGAATTTTCATGATGTAGGTCCTCAAACCTGGCTGCGTCACTGACACGTTCAACAATGGCCAGTGTTGCCTCCCCCTCTTCTCTTTCCGCAACAAGAGAGAAAACAATATGTTTTGAATCGTAGATAACCTCTGATTGCGATTCAGAGAAGACTCATTCGGTGAGGCTTAAACTCAGGATTCAATTTTTGGAGGGTTTACCAGACGGCAGTTTTAATGACTTCAGGTTTAAGTCCATTACGTAAGATGTCATCCCAACGGTGTACCCATTGTACCGGTGTACCTTTTAGGTATTGGTTTGTGAAATTGGAATATCTCCCAAGATTTAAAACTCTTGAGGGACCGAGAATCCCTCGGTTTCTTAAGTGACGTAAATTTATTAGGTTTACACTTGAGACTCCCAAGGTAAAGTCAAGTCCAAACTCAGGCTGAAACCCCCAGCAAAAATGAAATAGGACAAGTGTGCCACTGAAACATTGACTTCCGAATGAGGTTTGGATGGGGACGAGTATTCCACCGGAATAGTGCCAGACTGAGACCCCCAGAACTGAATATACCTGCTTATAAGACTGTGCTCTCAGATGATATTAACTGTGAAATTCCTTACAAGAAATTTTTCCAGGGTCAAAATATTATAAATCCGGAATAGAGAGAATATTCCACAGAAATAGTGCTAGTCTGAGTCCCCCAGAACTGTATACACCACAGCTTGCCAAGCTGCGCCCTTAGTTGTTATTTGTGAAATTCGGCAATCCTTACAAGAAATTTTTCCAGCATCAAAATGTGCTAAATCCGGGATAGAAAGGTTATTCCTCCGGAACAGTGCCAGTCTGAGTCCCCCAGAACTGTATACACCACAGCTTGCCAAGCTGCGCCCTTAGTTGTTATTTGTAAAATTCGGCAATCCTTACAGGAAATTTTTCCAGCATCAGAATGTACTAAAAAGTAAAATGTAAAATATAAAATGTAAATACACAAAATGTAAGTCCGGAATTTCCAAGATGGAAGGCAAGGTCACGCGGCTAGTTTGTGTCTCGTGCCGCGTCCCGGCGTTGCAATGTTTTCGAGAGGCCTTGAACTTCTCTACGTGAATTGTCCAACAACGAAGAGCGCTCCCTGTGGTAGCGATGACAGCAATGGCGATGCTTTCCCATTTTTTCGATTTCTTTGTTCACAGAACACAACCGTAGGGTTCACACACAACGAATGAGTTAAGAGCATCACAGGCGCAGGACTGATAGGAGAGTACGAGCGCCATCTACCGAAAATTTTCGGTATTATGGCTTTAAATCGTGTGGGTTCTTGCACATTGGGGGGTACTATATTGTATAATCTGAGGGCAAGATGCCAATATAATTATATATTCTTGATATAAACAAATTTTACTTTTTTAATTCTTCTTGTCACTCTGTAATTACTTTTAATTTTTGCTAAACCATATTCTCTTCTATATATATTCTCTTTTATGTACAGAGTGTAGTTAAATGTTGGGTAGAAATCTTACTTCTTCATTTTCGTTAAAATTATGCTAAATACTTAAACTTGCTATATCCAAATATTTATAGTTTTTGAGCTATAAGATGAAAAAGTTTTTGCTTGAAAACATCCTTACATACATCGAGTATCTAAAGAAATGGTTTTTGTGCAATTAGTATTTTATGGAAACATCAATATTTTTGGCTATTTCTTTTTCTAAAGCAAAATATAAACGCATATGTTATATACAGAGTTAAATATTTAATATCTTCATACCAATATACAAAGTGTTTTTGAAGTAATGTTAGAAATTTTAACAGATAATAGCACTTGTTGAAAGAAAAGTAAAAAAGCAAATTTTCTTTATACAATTGTTTATAGATTGTGAGATAGAGGATGTATAGGTTTTTGCTCAAAAACAGTGTTGTCATACATAGTGTATCTAAAAATATTTTTTTTTTTTTAAAGATTTTTATAATGTAATCTCAAAAACCAGTAACATTTTAAAAGACAAATTTGGATATTTAATATCTTCTCTAGAAGGGTCTATCACTTAATAAAATTTGAATAGTTACTTAAAAAAACATTTTGTATATCTAATTTTAACATTAAAAATAAGAGTATCGTTAGGAAAAATTTCTGTATACAGGGTGTTCCTTAATGATATGCGAATATTTAAGGGTGTGAATCTACATGAAAAATTAATGTTAGTTTGCTTTATAAACTATAGCCCAAAAGTGTTTCCTTACAAAATCTCGGGGTGTTAAAGTTTAAAGAAAAAAATAAAAATTAATTATTATTTTCAAAACCGCTTCAGATATTTTAGTGATATTTAGTAAGTAGTGAAAGTTAATGAAGATGCATATTTTTCAATGCAAAAATTTTTTTTAACTTTAACAGAGGCGTGCGTACGGGTGTTGACTTGGATATTATTTAAAAAAAAATGGTACGCCAATGGTTTTTTTCCAAATAAAAATTATTTTTGAATTCCCCGTTCAACTTAAGACATAAGATCTCTCTTGAGTTGTTTTCCATCGATGCGTCATTTTGGAGTAAAAAAATAAAAACCGTTTTATTGTACGAGAAAATTAATGTAATAATTGAAGAATGCAATTTTTATTTATTATTATTAACTTTCACTACGTACTAAATATTACTAAAACATCTGAAGCGGTTCTGAAAATATTATTTTCAATTAATTTAATTTCCATTTTTTCTCTTAAACTTCAACACCCCGAGTTTTTGTAAGGAAACATTTTTGGACCATAGTTTATAAAGCAAACTAACATTAATTTTTCATGTAGATTCACACCCTTAAATATTCGCATATCATTAAGGAACACCCTGTATATTTCAATCACACACTCTATATCAAAAATTGCTATAGTACAACGTATCTTGCTCAAAAACAACTTTCTTAAAAAAACTATAAGCATTTATATAAAACAGTTTTGGTTTTTCAGCATTCCTTTAACGAGAGTTATCACTAGAGATAGGAAACATATATGAAGCCAGGAGTATAGCGGCACATGTTTTGTGAGTCGATTATAATGGTGTAATACGATCAAAAACTTGAACGCTTGATCAGCGAAGACCGTACTAACTTGGGCCTGCTCATGATTGGCTGAATGCTTGACGCCAAACTAATTCATAGGGATGGTCAGTAGCGTTGCGTCGCAACTAAACTTCTTAAATCATAGTAAACATTTATTTATTTTTATTTTGAAACAAAAAAATGTTTCCAAGGGTTCAAAAGCGGACGTATAATCGAATTCACAGCTATTTTTACACCACCTGTTGATTTAAGTTGGAAACCAAAAATCCCCTATGTAGTAATTTTTAAAAACAAAGTTGGTTATATGCGAAATAATTGCAAAGTGTCAAAAGTCAAATTATTATTTGAATGTTTAAATTTGATCTTGCATTACAATAGATTCTTGCTCTTTTTTTAAAAATGAAGAAAAAGCAGAAAAAAGCAAGAGTTTTCTCTCCGCCCGAATGAAGGCAGCACTAATAAAATTGTTTGAAAATTTTTCCAAAAATCATCCTGAGTGGTCAAAGCAAAAAATCTCGCAAGAAGTGGCAGAGATATTTCTAAGTAAGCAAATAGTATTAAAACCTGCAGTTTGTTTAAAAGCCAAAATACATCATGCCATGTTCAAATTCTATTTGAACGTGGCACTTGCGTGTATACGAGCTGCGTATACTCATTATTTGGTAAATATGCGGTAATTGATATCTCAGAATATGAGGTAAATATAACACTATTTTGGTATTGTCACTTTATTTTTACTAACTGCACCAGAGAACAGGAAATTGTATCCATGCATGTCTTACTTATAACCCCCATGCTCATGCATTCGTAGAGGTTAGAATAAAATTTGTCAAAAAATGACATCAGATTTGTAACTAGAATTAAGAAACGTCACCAAAAGTCTAGTTCACACCAAACTAAGTTATCTTTACAATGCCGAATTTTCAGAAAAATCAACAGGTGGTGTAAAAGTAGCTGTGAATTTTAGTATAATTCGGTTTTTATTTCGATTATGGAGACTATCAGGAAATTTAAACACTTAAATGAAGGGACCGCTACTTCTAACAATGCGAAGCGTGCGGACTACGCCAATGAATCGCTCCCCACCTACTGTCTATTTTTATTTATAAAACCACCACCTGTTGCATTATGTTGGTATTAAATTAATTTCCCTACAATAGTAATTTTTATTTGTTGGGTTTGTAATACATCTGTGTCAATTTATGTCAGATGTCAGATTATTTTGAACATTTTGCCACAATGCCACGAAAACGGCGAAATTTGCTTGATTTCAAAGAAAAGCAATCGGTAATACGGTGCTATCACGAAATAAAAGAGTTAGGACCACATCTAAGTGGTTGTCAATTGGAAAACAAACTAGCAAAGATTTTTTCGGTAGGTATCCTCAACTTTTTCTTTTAAGTAGAGCAAAATCCATCCTATCTCCAATTCAGTCTGAATCACACATCTTTCTTTTTTCCAAACAATAGGTCTCCCGCTCCCATATCCACAAATTATTAAATGTCGACAAAAGAGGAAAAGCACTTACATCTTCAAAAGGAAAGTCAGGAAGAAAAAAATTTCAAGTGCCTGAGTATGAAGACCACTTTTTAAAAGAAGATTTAAGTCGAGAAATTTACAGGCTGAAAACAAATGGAACTTACTTCACTGTAGACACGTTGTATAAATACGCCAAAGAAGAGCTTGAATTTACAGGCAGTAGAAGTGTTTTCTATAAGTATCTAAAATCGATGGGCTATAAATATAAATTTGAGGATACCCGAAAAGTTTTAAAACAAAAACCAGTGATTGTTGCAAAAAAATCAATGCGTCTTGAAAAACCTCCAACGCGTTTGTCAAAAAAGGTCGAGATGCAAATTTTTTTGGAAAAAATGCATGTCATTTACAACAAACAATACACAAAACAGCTGTTATGGGAGTTGATCGAACCTGTAGAGACTAAATATGAAATTGATGAAATCTTTTTGAGTCATGAAGTAGATGTACTCCTACTCCAATTACCACCTTATCACTGCGAATACAATCCTATTGAGGTAGCTTGAGCACTGATGTCAGAAATATTTGGAACGATGCTTTAGCCAACTTTTCAACAGATATGTGGTCTAACAGTATAAGACACTGAAAATTTGATTTTGGAAGATTGGAGAAAAGAAATGGGAGATTTTAGTGTAAATGATATTCTTCCTGTAATAATTAACTTAGCTGACTCGGACACGGACACAGAAAATGAAAGCCTTTACGATTCCAGCAGTGATGATGACAGTGATGATGGTGGTAATCAAAGTGCTCCTTACAATGCAATAGAAGTTTTTGATGCAAAATCTTCTTCTTCAGAAAACTAACTTCCTAAACTTGTTTTTTATTTAATACTTTATTTTATTTCTTTTAAATTTGTTAACCTATGAATAAAATATGTTCTTGATCTCTGTTTTGTGATGTGAAAGCAAATATCTGTAGCAAGCCAGACTAGTTTTCCAAATAGCTATGGCACAATTTCGTGGTGAAGTTTTTAAGGACATAGCTTTTTCACAGTCGATTCTCTAGGTAAAGACAACATTGGCCCTGAAAATTAGCATCCATAAAAACCAAATAACATAACAACGCAAATGAAAAATCGCAACTTTCTTACAATAAACTGCATACCTACTTCATGAAGCCCCAAGACATCTGTCGTTGGGGCACGGCGAAACCCAAGGAAAAAACAAGTCTATGGCGTTCCATTTGAATTAAGTTGAGACCCCTTGAATTTGACACACTGCTAACATAACCTGTTTTCGTGTCTGTCACAGATCACGCCTTGTCATTACCCATATTTTACCCCATGTCAGATAAATGCTAGATTGCCAAATCTCTTTTGAGAGAAAATGCAATGTTGGTGGTTTTATAAAAAAAAATAGACAGTAAGTAGCATACGAATTTCCTAACACTGGTTATCACCTGTTAAAATTTCTAACATTACTTCAATAACACCGTGTGGGGGGACAATTAACTATAATTAAAGTACAATAAAAAGAACACCCCTGGTGCCAGAATGACAACCCCTTTATAAATCATTATAGGGAACATGAGTCAAGTGATATATCATTTTAAAGAGAATTAAATTTGTTTTTATATAAAAGTCCATCTATACTTTCTGAAAAACTATTGAGGTGTGATAAACGTGCCAAAACGGGTAAAAATTATTTTATAAGATAACTGTAATTATTGTAGTAAAACCACAGTTTATAAAACCATTCCCATTGCTAAAGTGACAACCTTTTTTTAAATCATTATAAGAAACAGAGGTCGACTGATTCATTATTTTGAAGAGAATTATTTTTTTTTTTGCAATCGTATTGAGATAATTAGTTAGAGGGTTGGTCAATTTTTCAGTCAAATAAATAAAATTTAAGATAATAAAATTGAGAATTTGGTCTAATTTACCGCTAGGAATTGGAATGCTAGCTAAAGTAAATACAACAAAATATTTTTTTTTATTTTTTGTAATTCCAATAGGAGTTATGCCAGTTACGTTACTGAAGAAAATGTTAAAATACTTGACATAAATCGTTAAAAACACAATCCAACGTTGCTCTAAAACAGAACCATAAAACATAATTTTAAAATAGTGCAAATTTTTTGAAAATGAAAAACCTAAACTGTGGCTATTGAAAATACTTTAATCCACTTTTAGTTGTCCTGAACATGTCAAATCGAATATAATCACTATATTATTCTGGTGTCTTTTTTGTGTAGGGCCTTCATCGGTTATTTCTGTTGCGTACAGAAAAAAAAATCATTTACTTCAAAATTTAATAGAGCTTATTCTTAAAATATTTAACACTAGGTTGAGCTTAATGTCATAAATCTTCCACCAGATTGCAATAAATAATAGTTTGGCCTAAGAGTTTGACATCAGTCAATGCGACAAGTTTTAATTATTAGCATTCACTCTGCTGTTTTAATATAGAAAGAGAGAGGGTTAGAGCACGTCAAATTTGAGTGATTAATTCCGATCGCACACTTGAGCATGTTTGAAATAATTGGAGGGTCAGTCCCTCCTGAGCAACCCTTTCTCCTTGAAACTCGTTAAAACTAGTTACAAGATTTGATTAGAGCAGGCGGAGAAATGCGTCCCATAAAAACTTTTCACGGTTTCCTGTTGAATTTTTGATCAAATTGTGTGCCAACTGCGCCATAATACGGGTCACCGTAAATTCAAGTAAATCCAATATACACAATCTGTCCGGATTCGCTGTTATATATGAACTAAACTTTATGCGAATTAAACTTTAATTAATGCAATATAGAACTATGTGGAGTTTCCATTGGTACAGTCGTTGTCGTAAATTTCATCCAGGAGCTTGATCGGCAATAGGAAACCTAGCCCAACACCCATACGGGGACCCATCAATTAACACACTCGTACGGCTATGGCCTAATGAATCCTGTTAGCTCAAACGGCCACAGGTGCTGCCTATCGCACCATGTCGACGGTCAGACACAATCGATTATGCCACATGTGTTTATAACAACAGGACTAAAAACTCTGATATTGTCAAATTAGTTCATTAATTAAACGCGCCTTGTGAATAGAGCAACACACTATATTGAAGGGGTGAGAATCTGAAATTTTTCCTGAATCCAATCAAGCTTTTTGGGCCAATTATGCGTCAAATTCATCTCTCGTCTTTCCGATAAATTTCCTCATAAATTTTCATTTGCTCAATTAACGAAAGGGATTAGTTAGTCCTAGACGGAGCTGTCGTGTGGTTAATAATATCCTCATTTATCGCCATAGCGCCATATTCTTGTCATTTAACTATAAACATCGTTGTAGAAAGAGAAACATGTGCGTGAGCCCCTTTCCAGAATCAGAAAACAGAGAATTGGTGACATCTTAATTAATATTCCGGGAGTTCTAGACTGTTATCTTTGTCTGCTGGCAGGAATCCGACAGATCCAAGCTGAATAAATTGTGGAAACGATGCGATACCGTCATTATTTACAAAGTTTTCCTCTATACAGATCGAACATTAATTTGTAGGATGTCTAACGGCGTGTAACGTAATAATCGAAATTGTTGTTGATGAGGTTTAGCCAACCGACGTAATTACATGTCAGTGTATGCAGCTGCAATCAAGTCTATGCTATTAGAAAATGCATCCCTATTTCGCATAAAAATTTAAGCAACTCACACATTTAATATCTACATCTAGACTGAGGGGGATCGATCTGCCTCGAATAATTTAAATTAAGCAAGGCAATAAATTACAGACTAGTTAATTAAGATGTTAATGTAAAAAGTACACATACACACACTACCAGGTGATTTAGTATACTGTTGAAACGACTATTAAATAGAACAGCGGTTGCAATTTTAGGTGCCACAATTGAGTTATGCGATGCCGTTTTGCTTGATTTATTCTTCGTGGAAAATTGTTTTAATTAAAGTGCACTCCATGTTAAATTGTTTTTATTCATTCAAATTTCGTTTACTCAACTATTTCCAACTTCAACCAACTTAGTGTGACTATAAGAGCATGCTCACATCTTGCTACAGACGCTTTTATAAACTTTTTTGCTTCAATATAATCACCAGACGAATTTCAAAGTACAACGTCTGCAAGATCACAGACAGGAATATAGAGGGCTATTACAACGCCCATTTTACCAAATTTGCTTGTTGAAAAGAAATTTTTTACTTAAAATTACAGAAATATATTTCTATACTTCAGCATCTATTTACATATAATAGCCTATAATATACCAAGGGTGTAAAGAAAGTCATAACAGTTGCAGATGTCAATTAGAATTCTAAGTGAATCGATCATTTTAAAAAGAACGTACTCGTTTATCCACTTTTTGCTAAATTGTTCTTTTTGACATGCGTATGTACGTTGCTTATAGTAGTGAGTGGTGTTTTCACAGTGCATTAGAAAACGACATACATCCTGGATATGTGTGGTTTTGTAAATGACTAGGACCTTAATACAGAGAGAGCTGTAAAATACACGTCTTACATTCATGCCTATCTTGTTCTTGGTTGTTTTGGCTAGAATGGGCTATTACACCATAAAATGAAATCGAAAAAAAAACGTTATACGCACAAAATATATATAGCAATAAGCCCTATGACACAATTGGTTATGTCAAAATGACATTTGATTTTGAATTACGGGCATTAGAAATTTAAATCTGAAGACCATGACGTAAGCGCCCTTAATGACTCTATCAACCAATTCCGTTACAAATCTATTGCCAACTTAAATCGAATATTTAAGCAGCGTTTGGCTTTGCCACTCCGAGTGACCAGAACATGATGCTTTTTGACACTGTAACCAAAACAACACACGCTCTTTGTGCTCCCAGTTATTAGATGGGACAAAAAGAGCGTACGTTGTCATGAAAACAGTCTTTAGTAAATCTTGAATTTAAATACTGCGACGGATCTATCTGCCTTTAATGAGACAAACAAAACCAGAGTAGATGCAATCGGAGTGGCAAGGTTGAACGCACTTTTAGCATAATATGCGCATTGACGCAAATTAATGCAACAACGCAAGTTCAGAGGGGTGACGTCACAAGCTAAATTTAAAATTAAAACATTTTTTTTGTACATTAGGGCAATAATAAAGTCAACGCTAATAGCGTTAAAATTTAACTATAAATACTTTTAGATATTGCAATAAAAAAAAGTGGTGTAATAGGCCATTTAAACATCAAAAGCAAACAAGACAATGTACAATTAAAAGCCGAAAAACGTAAAAAAGTGTAAAACTTGTTACGTAGAAGTGTCAAATTATAAACAGAGCGCGAGTAAAAGGTGTAAAATATATTAACTACAAAGGAAATAAAGTTGCAGAAATAAAACCAGAACAACAATGGAGGTGACGTGATTTCTTATAGAGATTTTTTTTTAATCTTTGCATTTTATTTAAACTTTTTAGTTGTAAAAAAATGTTTAAACAATCTGGCTTATGAAATAAAATTTGAAGTTTTTTCTAAGTTTAGAAATTTGGAAACAAAAGATGAACAGAACACTTATTTACAAAATCTTATAGTGCGTGTGCCTATTAGATGGAGATCTGTAAAAAAAGAAAACCTTGAAAGAAAAACCCATGATTCTTGTTTTCGATATTCATCTGGCAAAATTAACGTATGTAAAGATGAATTTCTTAAAGTACATGGAATTACTGAAAACAGAGTTTGACGTTTTACATATTTGTTGCTTCTTGGTAAGTCACCAAAAGATCTGCATGGAAGACGTACTCCAGACATTGCCAAACCTGAACATGTATTAGTAAAAATTAAGGAACATATAGAGTGCTTTCCAGTAAAAAGAGATCATTATAGAACTCTGAAACAAAGCTGAACGTAAAAATTATGCATGAAATGTTTTGCGAAAAACATGCTGATTTATCGGTGTCGTACAAATTAAACTTAAAGATTTTTAAAGAATTCGATCTTTTATTTGGAAGACCACAAGTAGATACGTGTACTACGTGTGAGGCTTTGGATATAAAATTATAATCAAAATTTTTAAACAATACAGCAAAACGTATGGCACTTGCTGAAAAAATGATGCATTTTCGCAAAGCAAAAATTTTTTATAGGCAAATAAAAGATATTACCAAACTTAGTCAAAGAGATTCTTTTTGTGATAGAATATAAATTGATTACATGCAGAACCTTATGCTTCTTGTTGTTCTTATTCAAAATACGTTCTACGTTCATCAGCTAACCGTCAACATTCATCATTTAAAAAGTGATAAATCTTTTTTCTATATTTACCACGAAGGCTTAGGAAGGAAAGACCCGAACAAAGTGTGTTCTTTTATTGTTAATGCTATAATGACAGAAAAGATTATAACCGAGGATGTAAAACATTTTTACATATTTTCAGATGGATGTCCAGGACAAAACAAAAATCATACTGTGATACGTATGTGTTAAGATGAGACGTTTTCAGTCAGTAGAGCAGTATTTTCCTATTCAAGGGCATTTATACTGGGTGTCCCAAGTTTTACCTCTACCCCCTTTTTTCCTTATTTCTTATTGAGGGTGGTGGTAAAACTTAGGACACTCGGTATATGCCATGCGATAGTGATTTTGCAGTCATTAAACGAAAACTTATGAGGATTGATAGAATTTACACAAAAGCAATATGTAGAGTTTATATTATTATCTAGCAACAAAAAAAACTTTACAGTTTATTTTATTGATTATGATAACTCTGTTATTAAAGACTTTAAAAATCATAGTGGCTAAAATACTATTAAGAATGTGTTTTTTTAGAAACGGCTCGCAAAAATACACCGAGAGATCA
Source organism: Tribolium confusum (assembly GCA_029207805.1). Taxonomy (NCBI): domain Eukaryota; kingdom Metazoa; phylum Arthropoda; class Insecta; order Coleoptera; family Tenebrionidae; genus Tribolium; species Tribolium confusum. The sequence goes on along the minus strand of JALGAY010000001.1, from coordinate 36,677,240 downwards.
AAAACAACGATTTACTATTTCCAATTTTAATCACTTTTTCTATACTACCGAAACGAAGGAATAGGTAACTGCATGTGAATTTATTTTTGACGTCACCCAGTACACCTTTAAATTGTCAATAACATCCGAGGTACCGTTTTTTCCAACTTAAAATGTTTACTCAAATATAAAAGTTTCAATTAAAAAAAAATGCAGTCTTTACAAAAATCCCAAGGTGTTATAGAAGATGATCAAGTGCCAGGTGGCCGTGCATTTTATGAAGAGCTATTTCAGTAGCCAACAACGACAAATCACAGCGATAGTGATTAATATTCTTATTAACTTAAGCCAAAGCATTATGTATTTATAGTTTTACGGCTTTTCTGTAATTGCGTATTAATTTGGCAGTTTAAAAAGAATATATTTCCTAATTTTTTCTTTTTGATTTTAGAAACAATATATATCCCTTACATCTTTTCCGAAAAAATAAAAATGTAAAAGCTTTTATATGAATTGTACGGCCTATAAATATAGTTTTTCGATGAGTAGTATTTGTTTAAAAAACGTTTTTGCAATAATGACGTGTTTGTATAAATTTAGAACGTTTTTTTATTTTTCTCAAAATGTTATACGCTGGATTTATGTTCTTTTTAAAATGATTGATTTAAGTGAGCTTGCGAACGAAGATTTTACAACATCTGACATTGTTGTTGCTTTTCATTGACTGAGTACGAGTAAGTTAAATTTTATAAGTTTGCTACATCTACAATACTAGACTAGATAAAAAAATATACGAAAACCAGACTTGGTTAACAAAAAAAATATTATTAAAACCATGCACTTGCCTTTAGCAATAAGTGTTTTAGCAATAAGAAAATGAAAGAATTTGAAGAAAAAATTGTTGAAACATGTACCCTATTTTAAAAAAAATATGTAAAACGAGACTTGATTTACAAAAAAAAAAAAAAATTAAAATCATGCACTTGTCTTTAGAAGTGTGTTGGCAATAAGAAAACAAAAGGATATGAAGATGGAATTATTGAAATGTGTACACTATTTGCCAGATTTTGCATTCCTCGACTTTAATCTGTCCCAAATCTAAAAAGACATTTGTGGCTAGAAAACGTTTTCGGTCAATGTATTATTTTGCAAACCTTTCAGAAAAAATTAATACAAAATTTTGTAAATTAAAAAATACAGCCTTAAAAGACCGAAAATTTTTCACTCGCTCTTGTATTGTCGTATTACGAACAAAATAGAAAAAGTCGTCTACCTCTATTATTTTTACCTGCTGTGGTATTAATTAATATAAATAATTATTTATAAAATTGTTTGCTATCAGAATCCATATTCTATAGTATTGCTTTGAAAAATATATATTCTTTAATATAAAAAGAAATTTTATTCATTCATTCAAAAATTATGCAGCTTGTTTTGCATGTTTCTGGTAGAGGTTTCCTGATTGGAGTTGTTGAAAATTCAGACAGTGATTTCTTGGACGGTGTCTAATCCTGTGACACTTTATTTATAATTTTCTAATTTGCATGACAGTGTCTGATAATTATTATGTATTAGAGAGTCCTTGGCCCGCGACCTGTGCTTGTTGAAGCTTGATTAATAGACTTGTGGAATCCAGTTTTACTGTAATATGAGCTTTATACATCATCGGCTTAGAATGTCACGTACTTAAACGCTATATTACACTTGACACCAATGTCTTAGTAATTTGTCTTTTAACTATCTGAATTCGGTGGATTTACATTTTCGTTGGTTGTGATTTATTAAAAGTTGATGTTTGTAAAAATGCAAATAAACCATTAATCAAAACCATAAGTAAAATTTAATCTTAGTTATGAGAAATTTTTTCAGGTGTCAATAAAGTGTTGGTGCCAACCACAGTCAAATCGTACAAAGCGTTGTTTATAGGGCACGCAGGGCTGCACTTAATAATAGAGGGTGTTAATTTACAGAACCGTAATCAAATGTGTAAACATCTGTTTTGACAGCTTTACGGCTAGAACCGATTGCTCCTGTAATAACATTTACGATAAGGTTTGTGCCGGAATGCTAACCGTTGCGAATTATCCAATCTGGATATTTACGACTAACTTAAAAATCATTTGTAAATACATCGCAATTTGTAAGATCACCCTTTTAGTTCTGGCATGCGTGGGCGTATCAAATACGTTTATTACGTTGAATTTCACGGTAAAGCCGTAATTTATGGCTTTTGGTCAGTAAGAGACGTTGAAACAAATTAACCTCCATGATTCAAGTCTTTGTAATTAGTCTTGTCCATTCGGTTACGGTGGACGATGCTTTACACAAGTTCTCCGCCGACTTCTCGGCTTGACCAGGATTAAAAGTCTGGAGTTCCCAAGTTCAATGCTTTTTCTCTCGACAAAATGAATTGCATATTTTTTCCTGTTGCTTCACTTGAAAATTTATCAAGTTTTCTTCTTAGATTATTCGATAAATATCAAAATATGTAAATCTTGATGGCTTTAACCAATTTAAATCAGGCACTAATTAATTATTATAAAATTTTTTAGATCATTCAAAGGAATGCTTACAAACTACCTTCTCAATACATTCCAAAAAGTTGCGTTGTTAAAATAAAAACCTCAACTCAATGTTTGTGACCTTTATCCATAGTGTCTCATAAAAACGTTTTTATTGCGATAAAAAGTTATAAGATATTTGTCATTCGTTTGAAGGGGTTAGAATTATAGGTAAAAAGTGTGAAATTTCAAAGTGTAGTTACTTACATTAGAGTGCGGTAATAGTATATTAAAGAACGCGTTTTGAAAAGTCAACTTTGTGGCACGAATTCAAGTTTATAAAACGAGCGCGAGCGCGAGTTTTTATAAAGAATGAGTGCCACAATGACATTAAAAAACGAGTTCTTTATGCTATTTTTTCTACTTTGCGCGATTTACGTAATTTTTAAATAAAAAAGTTAATTATTTAATCTTTAGGGACTTTTGCGTTAATACGAGATAGTTGGTAAAATAAATGTCATTAAAGTGTCAATGAAGTCATTGAACTTTAAAATGTTTTCAAATTTGTCTACAATTCTTTGTAAGTAACTCACAAATGTTTCTATGTTTCTTTTTTACCTACCATATTGGTTATTGATTGAATACTCCAATTGGCATTAACACAGTAAGGAAGATTTCCAAAAACTTTGTAAAATTATTCCTAAATTACGACACTAATTGCGTTTCTCAGTGACTCCTTTCATTGTTATTTCAGACCAAGCAGTGATATACACTCATCTAGCAAACAACTTGTAAATTAACAAATGCTGTGGGTGTTGTAAATCGCCAAATAAAGACCAAACCTTCATTTTAGTTTCAAGTTTCATTTAAAAGATGTTTGTTCTAACCTCAAAAGTTTGTCACTTTTCCACTGCCGCTTGTCCGCCCGCCTCACTTTCAAATATTTTATAGGTTAACTGCTACACACACACACACACTCAAAAACACCTTGTTGAGGAATACAGCTGGTCAACATCAAGTGCAACAAAATTTATTCGAATACATTTATTATAATCTCAATGCTGACATCAACGTGACGTTTTATTCCAGCGACAGCGTGCTACCCAGTGTTACCAATTCAAAAACAGTAAATTGCACTAGTACTTGGCGCACGCAATTTGAGTGCGGAATTGGCTATTACCGCACCCAAATCAGACTCTGTTACCGACGTAAAGTAGAAAAATAAAATTTACGTGCGCAGATTCGATTTCAGGTCCAAGTCGAAGGCGAGGATCAGATAAGTCTAAGCTTACACGGTAGTTTTTATTTTCGATTAATTATGTAAAAATTATTTGTAATTTATGCCTGGATTAAAACTAGAATGATTGGAGTATTAGAGTAGAGTGTTTTTATGCTTTACTTGTGTTTCTATATTTAATTTTTTATGGTTAAAATTAAACTATTATAATTTCAACCTTATGTAATGATACAATAAGAGCGATTTTTTTAACATATGTTTTTCGAATGACAGTATTTCAAGCTTTTGCACGTAAATGCAAAGGCTCACTTTTAAAGGCTATTATCGAAAGTTGAGTTAGTAAATCATTTTGAAATTTGAACGTGTCAGTTTGTTTTTATTAGTTATTAACGACTTACCTATTCAATATATTCCTCAAATACGTAAAAATTTTAATATTTTTTTTTGTACTTGATCACTCGTTATTGTGCAAAGTTTAAATACTAGCTAATTAACATCTTGATTAATGTGTAATCCCAATTTTAATTTTTATGGCGTAGGTCAAATTTGGTGTAAAATATTTATAGAGCCGGTCAAAAAAGACAGCTTTCAGCTACATATACATACTTACTTTTATATATTTTTAGTTCGACTTTTAGCTACCATGCAGTCAAGTTTTTTGTTAATTCTTAAAACTGCCATCGCTAGATGGCTCTTACTATAAAAAGATATTTGTTATTTTCTGTTCCAAACTGTTCCAAACCAATTTTGTCGTACCTGACTTTAAAGGCACGTTTTCTGTTTATTACTATGTACTATTGTTTGGTAACAACACAATCTTTATTGCGCTAGTAATAAACAAAAAACTTGCCTCTAAATCAGGTTCGCCAAAATTGGTTTGGAACATTATAACAATATGCATTACTGCAAATGTTTTTAGTATTTTAATATTAAGACTGAAATAATGAAATTAGTCACATGTGCACACAGTTTTTAACTAATGTATAATGTGTAAGGACACCAAATGTATTTGTCAAAATTCAGTAGAAAAAATCATTTCTCCTCTACATTATATATTTTTTTATAAGATTGTTCTACCAGAAATAAAAAAATATTGCACTGTTGTGCACATTTTTTTCTAAAACTAGAAATAAGAAATTATTTCTAAATGTCTCGCATAACATAAATGTACGAGTAACTTTTTCTACGTTTAGTAAAAAATAAACATTTCTATAATTGTTGTAATCACATGATATACCAATACAATAAAAAAATTAACTATAGTTTGTTATACAATACTTACCCATTTATTATACCTATACCACATTACACTCGTTTGTAAAAAAATACATTTAGGAAACTAATACATTTATAAATATGCCAGTAGAACAAAAGACAGAAAAAACTACATCATCGAGTTTTGAGATGACTTTTCTTGTATGTCAGTAGTATAATACAAAATACTATTTTGATGTATAATGAAAGTTTATATAAGTAATAATGAGCCTGCGAAGCTGAAAATACAACCAGCAAAATACAATTCCAGAGTTAACGTAGATGACACTGATTTCAAATTTTATTTGTCAAATCTGTCACCGTTAAAAAATTATTCAAACGATAAAAAATCCGACATGATGATGATATATGGGAAAAACTGCCTCTGCCGTAAAGAGTTTGTACAGACAACGTTTTCCGGGTAGAGAAGAACTCTTGCTAACACCATATTCGAACGACTTGAAATTACCTTAAGAAAAATTTTGCCATCTTTGAAAAAGCCAAGAACAAGAACAGCTATAGGTCCTGTCCACATGTAGACCAAAAAATGATCCTACAAACAAGTGGCATTACTTTATATTCGGTTAACCGAATAATTAAATAATTTTTCTTTAATGTATTTGTAAACAAGAGAAAAATAACTACGTTAACTTTGGAATTGTATTGCTGGTTGTATTTTCAGTTTCGCAGGCTCATTATCACTCGTAAAACAGCCTGTATACTAAGTTAATACTTGTAACAAAAATCCCAGCGCTGTATCATACTTAAATATATACAGAGTTTCATAAAAAGAGTACTTTAAGGAAGTTGATAAATTTAAACCAAATTTGGAGAAACTGCAATAAAAACATATATGCAAAAAAACCACATTTTCGCTGTTTATTGAAAGGTACTATTAAAGGTATTATTCCGTTCTTCTATTTTATAAGTTTTTATTTGTACAATATATTTAAATTGATCGCCCATTTAAAATCTTAAAAAGTTACAAAATGATTTCGGTCTAAGAAAAAAAATCAACAAACAAGATATTTTTTGCTTCGTTGTGGTCACAATGTTTGTTTTAATACAGCCATACGCAAAACGTATTATCGATAAACTATCTCTAAAGAATAGCTCAACTCAAAACTCGATGACGTAGTTTAAGCAGTATTTTACTCGTAATGTTTTCTAAAAGTAATACATAAATTATTTGCTTGAAATATTTTTTAGGGTAAGCAATTTATGAGAAATTTTATTTTTATGTAATTCGATGAAATATTTTAGAGATAAACATTTAACAAGACTTGACAACTTGTACAAAAAAAAAAAAAACTATCGATTACGTAGGTGTTGTAAAAAGGAGACTTAATAAAGTATTTGAAGCTTATACTTTTACTATTAGTGAGTATAGATTATTGATTGTTGAACATGGCTCGTCCTGTCATGTGATGCTAGTTACTTGTGGTAATTATGATAAACTGTGGGTTAATCTTGAGTGGCATGAAGACCTCGTGTTGATTTTTGTAAAGGTTGTTATGTGTGTATTGTGAAGGTGGGTAGATTTACGTCAGATTATAGAAGTAAGATTTAAAATTAACCCTGACCTGACCTGAGGCCTCTATTCATTGTCGGAATAAAAATCGGTAATAAAACGTAAATAAATCGTTTCAAGTGCGGAAAAAACAGCACATTGGTGAAGCGAGAATTCGAGACAATGCACCATATTTTAGATATAGTGGAGGTGTCCAAATTAATTACATGCATTAACCTTAATGGCCAGCCAGTGTGTTAGTAACACCAGTACTGCAGCCGATAATATCGCAGTTGAGGTGATTTAAAACAACGACGTACATGGTCAAGGCATTCTCGCACTGTTATCACTTAAATTATTTAACCATTCGATCCACTTAACATTCACCCACACGGTGGTCATTTTCTCTGCGACGAGATTTAAATTATTGGTGGTTTGCTATTTGGAAAATTTCGCTTCTAACAAGTCGCTTAATTCTGACAAAGTAACAAGTGTAATTGCATTCCGACAGTTGTCGAGGGCTGGTTACAAGACCGACAACGATTTGTAAAACGTTCCGCAAATATTTGACTCGTAATGTTCGCGTATGACCACTATTCGGAACATAAACATAAAAGCCTTTGAACCATTTTAATTGTAATTCCAACATTTTGTATCGTTTCATAATCTCCGTTCAATTATTACAGCACAAAGAAATCCCATTTCATACCATTCTGACATGCTTTTGTCAATATAATTTCACTCTTCATCTGACTAAAATGGCAAAAACGTTGATTAATAAAACACAAGGTAGCCGATAGCCTCAAAAGATTCGCGGAAACAGATGGACCATAGTCATTTAGCACAACATACAGAACAGATATGCTTTTGAAAAAATATATAAACGGACAAGCTTTTGAGCGCTTTATCGTTTTTGAGAAAGAAATTAATTTTTAAAAAAACTTAATTTTTTTAAATATTCTAGGTTATCAATTTATCAATAATTAATAAAATCAAAAAAAAAAATTGGTAAAAGTGTTTTTCTTCTAATAAAATAATATTCACAATCATTATAGAATTAGGAAAACAATTATGCTTCGCAAATGAAACATTTTAAAGAAACAACTGATTCTTACTGTATGTTTTGTTATTTGTAACTAAAAGGTAATTAATCATTTATGTTTATAAATTAAAGACTATTTCTTTTATTTTCATCTAAGAACTGTCGCTTCAATTTAAAAAATCTTAAGAAATGCGTTTGTTAATATAAGTATTTTTTACAAAAAAGGTGATAAAGCACCGTAGATAATTGACGGTGTTCAGTTGAAAAGTTTATCAAGTTCAGTATAACTTGTCAAATCTCTCATAAGAATACATGAAAGACTTTGACATATTAAACTTAACTTGATAAACTGTTCTGTTAAACACTTATTATAATCTTCGTTGTTGCAATCGTATTCAGTAGCTGTCATAAAATTTTAAAAACTTCTTCAAAACCGCAGTGATTCTTATTCGCAATGTCAAATTTATTTATGAGTAGATAACTGCAGGTAAGGAAACAATCAGACGGCGCGGCGTGCCATTACTTTCAGGTGGCCATAATCTCGCATCGTTTTTTTTATGTATATTTGCTCTCCTTAATGCTCATAGTGTACATTTCTTACAATATTAGGTGACATCCTACAAACAATTAATTCGCCAATAAAATGGCTGTGTCTAGCCGTAATATTAAAGACCAAGGGCGGCTTTGGATATGTTTCTTACGAGCTGCAGCCAGAGCACTGCGAATTAGTTATGAGGCCTCCTTCGCTGCCAAGAAAACAAAAATTGTTTAAATTTAAAAATAACTTGTCAATTCTTATTATAAAATGTGATTTTACTAAAGAATTTCATAGTAAAGATTAAATAAAAAATTTGCAGCGCACAAATCCAAAATTCTTTAAATTTTTTCAATGTTTTATTTATTTTTAATTTTTAAGGTTTTTACTTTTAGCCAAAAACGCATCTAACCCTCAAACATTTTGCAAAATAATAAGAAATTTTAGATTTTCGTATTCGTAATCGAGTTTGTAATGTATGAAATAAAATAGAAAAATTCTTAAGGAGGCTTAGAATCTAGCCAATTCTAGTTTTTCTTTTACTTCGATATTATTTGAATTTTTAAAAACGGTTTTTAGGGATAAATTTATACGTATGAACATATACTTTGGTGCAATTAAACTTTCCAGTTTATTACACAAGATTTAATGATTTTTTTAATTTTAACAATAATTTTAGTTAATTTTTGTTGCACTATTTTAGAGATGGTTTTAGAAATTGTTTTATAGGCTGATTTCATGTTGAGATAATACGGGTAGTATCTTCGTTTCCATGGAAATTAATAATATTTCTTTTTGTTATTAATTTTTGCAGTGGAAATGTATTAAAATTTGTGATACTACCGGTAGTATTTCAACTTGAAATCAGCCCCTTAGAGCATTTGTTTTTTGTGTCATCGAAATATATTAAGCTTAGCCAGAGAAAAACAAAAACAACCAAAAAATGTATAATTTAAAATATAACATTATTTCATTTTTAGAAAATTAAGTAAAATTTTTACCATTAAATATTTTATAATGATTATTTAATTCTACGTTTTATGTCTGTTAGTTAGTCGTTCATATTTAAAAAAAAAAAGAAAAGTTTTTCGATAAAATAGGGAACGTGATTTTCTCTATCAAACTTATGTTAATTGAGAAGACCCCCAAATAATTTTAGCTCTGAGCTCCCAAAAATAAGCGGTGTACTTATCTCTGTTAAAGACCAAAGTATCTTTTACTTAAGAACAATTTAAACAGTTTTTGCTGTAAGTACCTATTCTTCTGACACTCAAGGTGTATGCAAAGTTAAAAAGCTTTTTAATATTCAAAATACAAAAACAGGTCAATAAATTGAACACTAGGACGAAATAACAGCTAATTATTAGAATTATTACGTAAACGATAATTTTTGTATTTATTATTGATTTTTGTATTAAGTATTTATTATTGATGCCTATTAGACACAAAAAAGTTTACAATCGAGTTAGGTTGGTTTCGACATCGTTAAAAAAAATAATTTTGAAGTTTGAAGAAACAAAATCTTCCATTTTTTTTATTTCACTGGTCAGCATTTGCGACGACAAAAGTGTTTTTTTGAAGTTCACTGAAAAGCTTGTTAACGAAATTCTTCTCGTTAGAATTTCACCAGCTATTTCTTCGTTCATATTTTTTTAATATCTTAGCATCTACTGGTCGAATTGACTTGAAACAAACAACCAATTATTTGTAATAATTTTATCCAATTAACTTACTTAATCTTAATTCTGTAACTAACAAAATCAATAACATATCTCAGGGTATCTACAACTTGCCAGAATCAAATTCCTTGTCTTTTCCAGGTTTTCCAAACGTCTTCAGCTATAATTTTTTGTATATATTTATTATATACCAGGTCTGGTAAAACTACTTTTGGAAGGTAATAGTCCTTGTCAAAACAATGCTAAATACCCAAGCTTTACCTTATTTGAACAAATAATGTTGATTGTTTTTGAGATATAAAATGTAAAAGTTTTTTTGTAAAAATATTAGAAGTTTAGGAGTTAATTAAATATTATTTTCTGTGACAATTTTTGCCAACGTTTTGAGATCTGCTTACAAAACATTTTTTATTACTTTGCAACAGCTTTTAAAAGTTTTTCAATGTTATTATTCTATTATTTTGTTTATAACTTATTTAATTTTCGATATTGACAAGTCCACTCAATTTTTTTTTAAACAATTTTTTGAGCAGTGTTAAATCTGATTATTATTAGTAGTGAAGAGAACGTTTTGCAACATCAAATTTAATGTCATTGAAAAGACTATGTTTCATTGTCGCAATTTCTATTATTTAATTATTTTTTAAAATTACATAAAAATTGGGCAAAAATTTTCAATCTAAACTTTTATGCAAACGGGTTATGTATCTTGCTTTTAGATTTTTTTAAAACGACAAAGAACTTATAGAATTTTTACTCAAACTAAAGACTTTTGTTAAAATGTTATGTAAAAATGTTCATTAATGTTTGATTTTGGCCTGTCGAGTTGGGTCACAACTGCTAATTTTAGGGAATTTCAGGATGCAGTTCTTGTGTCTTATTCGCCGCATTTTATACAATAAACCTTGTAAAGTTTTGTATACTTTTTACTCTTTATGTTTTAGTTTATTATTAACAAAAAGTTGTTAAGTTTTTTCTAATATTTTTTAACTTTTCTTTTTACATTATTATTTAGGTATTGACGATGAGAGATAAGACTTGAATTTTTAATTCTTTCATCGTCTATAAATATTTCTGGAATTATGCGGTAAAAACAAACATAAGCTACATTAACAGTTGGCTGTTTACACCTTCTGTGATCGAGCAAAACTATACAAAAATGCCAAACCACAGTTTCTCTTGATTTAACTTATTTTCTTTCGAATGATATCAGCTTGAGAAGTTTCTATTGTTATTTATTTTTTAAAGACAAGATAGGAAAATTGGTTAGTATACTCTACTGTAAAAATTCAAAAATTGAATTGCTTTGATCTGTTAGAACTTTAAATTTTGTTCCAATCTGAAATTCTTAAGAGGAAAATGTTATTAACAGTTTTCAAGTACACGAATTGTTTATAAGAGAAGCACAAGTTTGAGAACAAAAGTCCAAGTTATGAAGTTTCCGTAAGCTCAGCAGCTACTTGAAAAATAATAAAAGAGGTTCGTGGCTGAGCCTTATTGCATTGTCTTTGATATTGGAACAAATTTGCTACTAGTCTATTTCCCGTGAGTAACTTAATTATTTAAATGTAAATTTTCACATATGAAAAGGTAATCGATTTAGATGGCATGAAAGCATCGTTGGAGTTCACGTTTTTAGAATGTGCATGCGTTTACTTCCGACAGCAACGTTCAATTAATCCCATCATCAATGTCCTGAGAGGATTTACGACCGATCATAGAGTGTTTCGCTAAAAAATTTAGAACCATTTGGAAAGCTTTTTGAATATTGCATTTAGTAGAGCCGCAAAATTTTGAAAAATCATGATTCATCGAACGGATATTTCTATTGGGTTAATTCGAGGTTGCGCCAGCAGGGACGGAGGATCATATAAATACGTAATTTCGTGCCAAAAGGTTTTGATGTATATGTTTAGTTATAATTGCTGGAGTAGCCTATAAAATTTATAGCATGACCGCAGACCCATAAATTTTATTACCAGACAACAAGACTTTGCAATAATGCTTCCACTTTTAATCTTGTAAACATTTGATTAAAAATATGACATGAAATATGGGCTCTAATTGGGACTAATTAAATATATAAAATCGGACTGTTTGCGTATGGTTTTTTGGGAACTGCTCCAGAATCCCATTATCTTCCCACGTAATCCCAATTAGTTAAAACCCTCAGGCCTTCTTCGGCATATGTTCCTATTTTCGTCAACCAGACGACAACCCTCATGTAATTTATCTACGTTTTATAATAGCAGACATAAAACTGTATCCCCTCACTGTAAATTGTCACTTTTTGAAAATGAAACGAGCAAAGTTATTTATTTAGCACAGTTTAATGTTTAGTCCAATCAAGTCCCGGTCTTCATGGTCCTATAAAACAGAATTGTACTCGGCCTCTAACAACTGAGCTTTCAGCAGGAGTAAATTGTAAGCATAATACATGTTATCACATGCAGAGTGTCGCGTTACCGTAATTTCACCACCCATTTACCAGGAATGAGACCTGCAAAAAATCAGGTTAATTCCCAGTCTTTTCGTTTAGTGACAGTACCCACCTATTGTCCAACAGATTACAATGCATATTGCATTATGTGTAATGAGAATAGTGAAAAATTAAAAATTCGTTCTGATGCTGCAATTTCCAGTCTCGTATTAATCGCGAAATCCGGTCGCTTTAATAGCACAATAAAAGCACGTGTCCGGTTGTGTTGGCACTCTTGTGCAACGTATGCAAGCGGACTTGTTAAGTGGCAATATGTACGCTAAACAATACGGGATGAATGTGTATTGTACTCAAGAAACGAGAGGAGGCAATATTGTACGCATATTGTCCCGGCATTGTCATTACATGAGCACTCTACACCGTTTTCATTCGATATCTCGCACGCTATTGTCTCTGATGAAAAACATTAACAGCACACGAGCTCCGGAAACGAAGACCTTAGATGCCAAGGTGTAGTGTTACATACACATCATTTGTAAAGACAATTGTTTAGATATTTTTTCATTCTTACAATATACGTATACATACACAGTTATTTATCATCACCTGTACTACACACTTACAACAAATTTCTTCATATATCAACACTAAAGATACATGTATATACACTAATATACAGATTGGCCCAAATATAGGCTTATTCACGAATGATGAGCAAAGATTTATGCAACCAATCTTACATTTTCGTATGAGACTTTGACACAATTTAATTTAAAAAATGTTTTGCGATCATAGTTACTGTATATCATTTTATGTTCATTTGACAGTCTTTGGGCAAATTTAGCAAAATGTTCACTGATAACGAGAAGACTGACATGATCCTGGTATATAAAAAAACGCTTCAGCTGTACTAAATCTTTATGCAGAAATATATCCCCATGGAGTAGTTCCAACTGACAAGATTTTTTGAAGACTTGAAACACGATTATGTCAAGACTGGTCTCCTTTGAAAAAGCCACAAAACAAAACTGCAACAGGAGAAAATAATGAGGTTGCTGTAATTCAGGCGATTACAGAAATCCACATATTCGGCAAAATGCTGTGGCACAAACTTTAGGAATTAGACAAAGTTTTGTTTCTAGAATAATATACGCTAATAAATTCTATCACTACTTGTAACATACTGGTACAAGGACTCAAAATAACGGATTATTAAGTAGTCATTTAATTTGACAAGTTATGAGAAAACTGACAGAAATGAATAATCTTTGGGTAACTTTGATTCAATATTTTCACTAAAATTAAAATTTTATCAAAAAAGCTGCTTAATGTGTAAATTTGGTTGCATATCGTTTCGTCATCAATCGTGAATAACCTTGTACTATTCGCGACAAAATAAACTGAACACCAAATTCTGATCTTTGACAGAAAAAAATGTGTAAAGCAATCTATATGATGATTTGCTTCCTGACCTCAAATTTCCCAACGTCACAAAAGTCGATTTATAGCGTTCAATCGTATTCATGTGTGGTTTTGAATCGCATTCGTTGCGTACGTCCCGATTTCGTAAGACGCTAAAAACTAAAATACTGAAGAACTGTCAAAAAGAAATATGTAAGGGTCAGTTTACACAATTCTTCTTATCAAGGTCAGAATTTGGTGTTCAGTTTATTTTGTCGCGAATAGTATTAGACATTTAGTCTTGTAGTGAGTGGTCTTCAAAATCTATAGTATCTAGTAGTTTGACTGTTTCACCCTTCGTAATTTAATTTTTTTCAAAAAATTAGTACAAATAACCCGCCAAATAATCGTATAATTTGCGTGCGAAACATTACTTACGGTAGTTTGCTTCTCCATAAATTGAACAATGGGTATTCTTTTGTTTCTAGAAGGATCTTAAAAAGTCAGCTCACTTGTTTATATCGTGTACCCTGCGCAAAAGCGTGGCGTTTGGAATTTTCTTAATAGTTTGTCCGACTAATCAAGAATTTAATAATCGCAATGTTCTCATAAATTGTTAAACTTAACTTTAGAGAAAACATTTTTTTGCAAAATTAATGTTTTGGGACTTTATGCAATCGTACCAATTAAACACGTTTCTGAGTTTTTGTTCGGTAACTCGTAAAATTAAACCTTCATAAATCACTAATAATCATAAATTTTGCAAACACGTGTTTTTTTTCGGTATAGGCCTTCTCCTTAGTTTAAGCGTTTAAATTTTTAACCTAAACTCAGAAAGGAAATACTTATGTAGATTTAAAACTGTCAGAAAATTTTAAATGCGATAAATATTTTCAAAACGCGAAATCTTCCAATACAGGGTTATTCCTTTTTTAGAAGTAATTTTTAAGAACTAGATTTTTGACTAGTTCCAAAACTGCAATTGTATGTGTGAATGCAACTATAGTCATTCATGAGTCATGGTAAGAGTGAAGGTTTATTTACAAATATGTTTTTAAAATTTTTTAAGACAAAACTAAACTAGATAGAACAAGATATAAAAATTAAGTGTGGCAAAGACTCTGCTGAGAAGTCGTACTAGCTCAGTATTTCGGTTTGAAAGAAGCTTTACTCCATAAAAAACTTAAAGAAACATCTTTTATAAAAAAAATTTACTACAATTACAAATGCTGAACTAAAAAAGATGTTAACTTAACATAATTTGAAAAGCAATGTATTTGAAGTTTTTTTTGTTATAGAAGACAAGAGATGTCTATATTAAAATATTTAATTTAGAAAAGAGATAAAAGAAAATGATAATAAAACGTGAAATAAAAATTTAAAGAATAAATTTAAAAAAAAAACTGGCACTGTAGATGAAAAAATTGTGAATACAAAATAGCAATCAAGTGTTTGAGTGTGAAGAGTTGGTATATTAATTACATTTCTAGGTTTAATTACGTAATATAAAATTTAAGTACATATATTAATTAGATACACATTAAACTTATGGATTAATATTACTTAGGTACACTTAACAGTAAATAACACATTTATGGTAATTATTAGAGTATTCGCTTTCCTATTATCCACACGTAATAATTATGGCTATGGATAATGATCAAGTTTAGCTTTACTAAATTAATTTTCACTAATTAATATAAATTTAGAAAAATTATGAATTATACCTAAACCAAACAAAAACATAGGTAGAATAGAAAATTTTGATAATAAGATTACAAGTGAGGAAGAGAATTCTTTGTTATAACACGCTCATTTTCTACATAAAAAAGATATTTTCTTAAGAAATAATTTTTATGGCATCAATTTTTTACATGCGTGCCAAAAAAATTTTGGTAATTGTTATTGAAAATATAGCGAATTAAAAAAAAAATTAAGAAGCTAACTGGTTTCATTTTTCATCTTCATTGTATGACTAGTTATCTTGTCTGATAGTTTCAATAGCTCTTCTTATAGATCTAGTCAGTAAATTTCGAGTCGACGCATACATTTTCCCATTAATTGGGTTATTAGCATGATTGAACAAAACAGAACCGTAGAGAGAAGGGAATTACAAACAAGCCAGCCCGATTAAATAAGCCAGCTTCGATCATAACTCATGAATCATACAAGCATTTCGATGCACCGTCACAAAGGGAATGCAGTTTTGATCGTAGGTTTCTATGTTTACTTTAGGTTCTATCAATGTTAACAACATCAAAACTGGATGATTTGTAGGTCAGTTGAGACTTTAACTGCCCTCTGGTTATTACATACAAGCCTCTAATTGATCTGCTGGATTATTGGTACGGTAACCATCATGGATTCAAGTCCAGGGACCTCATCCCTTTAGCTCTAAATGGAAAAAATAAATTTCTGAACAAGGTCAGTAGCGACCAAGAAGGAAACATAACTTATAATTATCTAGATATATAGTGGATACGTTATCATATTTATAAGGGACGTAGCACTTTCTTACATTTTAATTATTTTCTGCCTTGGTAAAATTTATGTTTCATCGATTATTGACTCGAGTATAAAGTAGAGAGCAAGTATTTCCGGAGCAATTTTTCCGTTTTATTTCCTAGCTGTCGCCTGTGGGTCTGATAAGAAATGAAACATCGAATTCCTGAACCGACCCTTCCTTGAAGTAGGTCGACTATAGGCAGGTCTCCCTGCTGCGCCCATTTTTGAAATGATTTTAAAAATATCGTCCCAATATATCTTATTTTTTGAGATTACCAATTTCTGATTTATATGTAGTAAAGTTAGGTTGAGATTTTGGCGATGCATCGTGATATTTAGAAGCGGTAGTAAACCTGCTTCAAGTTTAACTGCTTTCCATTAAAATCGCGAAAACGTTTTAATTATAAAGAAACAATTGGCGGCGCAGGCCCAAAATTATTGTTATCGCACATGGCCATGCCCGCCTTATAACTTTCAACTCTCTCAATGAATGCTAATATAATTTTAAATTAAACGCTTCGAGCTATAAAACTCCGACAAAATGCTTACACTTTCGTTATTTAAGGCAATTCTGAAGCATTCCGACAACGTCGACACTTTCTAAAACTTTAATTAAGAATTAATGTTTTTCGTTAAACTGCCGACAATGAGAGGTATCGGTTTGAGTTTCGGCCTAACGACCACTTCTTACGCGAAAATTCGATTTAATTAATTTAGACTTCATTTTGTTCTCTTTGTGTTGGTATATATTTATCGTAGTTTCTAAAAATTTTTTATTTATTTATTTTTTTTTCATCTATAATTTTTAAGAAATATGTTATTTACTAACCTATAAATGTTACAAATTAACTAAGAACACACATGTTATAGTAAATATATTATTATGCATCAAGCGAAGCGATATTTATTGAAACATAGAACCTCTATTTCACGCTAATGAAGCAAAGTCGTAAAAAGTGACAACGACATAATAGCACTTCATGGCCTACATATTCCAAAATTTATTGGAGGATGTTGAGCACTTTACATAATATTACGGTGTTTTTTGTTAGAAATAGATTCAAAATATTGTTGATATTTATTTAAATTTTTTTATAATGAGAACTAATAATCAGACTAATACATGTCTTCATTTAGTCTAGGCTTATTTTTTTATTAATTGCAGTATATTTCTTAAATTTAATTACATTTCAGTTTTAAAAGCTTTTCTGTACTCATCACCTTTCAGGAGCTATTTTCTAGTCCTTCTCGTCGTTTGGAAATAGCTATTTACATTCGTATGCGGTAGGCTTAATTTTACAGGCGACAGCTTTGTTTCAATGTGATTAGTTGGAGCCTGTAAAATTAACTAACGCATAAGATTTGTATAATTTTTTTTGTCCGATAGAGCTAAATTCTGTTTTTTTTGCGCTATGTCAAAAGTTAGGTTAGGTACAAATAAATTATAAAAACCAATAAAACGTACCCAAATGCGGCTTAAATACTCTGTCATTGCTTGCATAATTTTCTTTAAAACATGTTCAAAGGTCTTTCCAGTATTTTTATTCACACTTTTTAATTCTAAATTGATAATTACTGAGAGATTCAACATTCAACAATAATGGCCACAGATCCATAGAATAGAATAATGACATTTAATAACTGGACAGGAACACACAGGTTCTGAATAGATGGCGCTGTAGCGGTTTATTTTTAACATTCTGTTCTAAATAAAATTGCATATTATTTTTAAAATTATCTTAAATACACACGTTGTCATTTTTAAAATTTATTAACTGCAACTTTTTCTAAAATATACTTTTATACCTATAATTTCGTAATGTTGTTAGTAATGGGGATCCACACTTGAACTACGCTGTGCGTTGTCTAACGCCTCCCACAACGTTTGACGTAAGACCTGTGACGTTTCAGCGATTTTTTCAACATATTATTTTTCTATTAAATATAGCTTTATTTGTGGCAATATTTTAGGTACGTACACTTTGATACATAAACTTTATTACTGCAAGGTTAGTTTTTTCCTCAAGCATCTCCTGTGGTAGTTCTAACCGTACAATGTGAGACCCGGTGTTTTTCTCATTTTTACCGCACAGTTTCCAAAAGTCCGACTTACTATTGGTGTATGCACAACTATGATAGCTTACTTTACAATACGGGAAGACAAAAAACAGTTTTTTGAGTGTTCGCACTAATGCAGCAGTCACTTTGCTCGTGATCATTTCAAATATGTTAGATAAATAACTATTATTTTGTTTGTGGAGGTTTGTTTTATTTTAAAAATTATTTTTTAACTAATTATGTTTAATTACATTATATCTTTATCATTATATACAGAGTGATTCAGATATAAATACAAAAATTTTAACCACTTGTAGATCTCGTTTAAAGAAGAGTTTTGTAGATCTCGTTTAAAGAAGAGTTTTTTCTAGATAAATTTTTCCCGGATCTTAACCGTTATCAAGATAAAATTAGTTAAAGTCTTGGCAAGAAATTTTATACGCGCCACTGTTCAAAACAGTAGAATGCACCATTATGATGGTCACCATGATAACTATAAAAAAATTAAAAAATTATCACCTCTCATTATGACATCAAATTAGTTTTATGATTAAATATTAATTAGAAACATTAAAAAGCATTATTTTAATAATAAATTATTAGATAGAGTGATTAGTAGAGCAATGATTAAAACTATTGCATTTTATTGAAAAATTAGATTTTAATGAATTAAATATTTTATTATCTAATTTGTTAAATTGTGGAAAATATCGCGGTACGTCCCACTTTAAAAATTTAAATAAGCCTTCAGAATAAAAAAATCCACCAGCATAAAGCCGCGCAAGCGCAAGAGAACAACAGCAACGGTTCTTGTACTTGAACTTAAACTTGAATTCTTGAATATCGATCCGGCGTGACATTGAACTTAAAAGTTTAAGTTTTTAAGTTTAGTTCGTGGTGTTTAGTTCAAAGTTCAATGTAATTTAGTGACCTAACTAGTAGTCTTGTGTAGATAAATACAAACGTAATAAAACAACAATGTAAGTGAAAATAAAAATGATTAAAAAATAATCTTAATAACTAGAAAGAACTTAACACAAATTATAACAAACGCTCAAAGTGGCCACCATTATTCTCCAAACAACGCTGGAGACGTCTGGCGAAGAATTTTTTCACTCTATTTAACATAGCCCTGTTGTACCAGATATTTTCAGCCGCATTTTCTATTCATTGTCGTAATTTTTTAAATGTAGCAATTGGCGAAGGGTACACAACGTTTTTCATGTGACCTCATAAGAAAAAATCGCAAGGATTTAAATCGGGTGACCTCGCTGGCCATACAATGGAGCTATTGCAACATTTTTCTGGGAAGTTGTTGTCTAACCATGGTCTCACAATGTTACCAGTGTGACATGGTGCCCCATCATAAAGGTAGCACATGCTACCTCAAGTCTCCAACGGCACATCTTCACATAACTAGTACGGAATGTTGTTCAAAAAATTTAAATACTCCACCGCGTTTAATCGTGGAGGTAAAATGTATGGCCCAATTAATTGACCATTTACAATGCCAGCTCAAATTTTGAGATCTGTATTGACGTCATCCCTTGTCAGTTTTCTCTTTTGATACTTTTTTACAGTTGATTTTGTAGTAAACACTTCTGTGAGACACGTTTTGAGAAATCAAAACATTTCTGTACTTTTCTAAAAACATCTTTTTTCTAAGCATTTCTAAATATATTTTAAAAAAATCTTTTTTGTAGGACTTTTGCACCAGATAAAATTTTGGGAATATATCTTTTAAAATATTTTTCTTATTAAGATTTTCTCTAAACATTTTTAAGTATAACTTTTTTACAATTATTTCATCTTGCGTAGAACTGTTTTTATCAATTCATTTTTTAATCAATATTTATAGCGATCATTTAAAACATTTTTCCTAAAACTATTGCACCAGATCATTTTTAGCGGTAATTTCAAAAAAAAAAAATTTTTTTTGAGCATAGTCAAATCATTTTTTATTGGACATTTTTTATTAACTCTAGACTAAATCATTTTTAGTGATAATTTTTACGACACAATATTTAAGTTCTAGTTCTACATATTTTTAAAATTTGTTTTTGCAGAACGTCTGTCGAAAAACATTTTTCACAGATAATTTTATAATGTATTTTTTTGAAACTACATTTACTTTTAAAAGTTTTTTTAGAGTGTGAAACACCTTCTGTAAGATTCTCTAAGTCATCACAAAATACATGTTTTTTTTACCCGATTATTTTTTAGTATACATATTTACAGTTTTACTTGTAAGACTTGTATTTATCTTTTGTTAAATTGTCTCTTAGAGCTTTGTCTTTAATTTTTCTTATACATCTTCTTTTGTAAGTTACATTTAGGTAAACATTTCTTTAAAAACCTTTTTTATATAATTATATTCGAAACTTTTTCTAGAAAAATGTAAAATATTACTTGAAAACGTCCTCTAAAATGCTCTGTTTTGTTAAAAGAAAAAGTAAGAAAAATGGATGACAGAACCATAGTAAGTAAGTAGCTCCTATGTCTTGTAATCTTTATTTTTGAGTGAGTATTTAATAATTTTGTATCAATTATATATTAAATTATTTTTTCATACTTCTAGAAGGATGTCATGAAACATTACTTGGGTTGAAAAAAATATTAATTGCATTAGAATAATTACCTACTATTAACAATTGGAGCAGTAACAGTGAATGAGAATAATGCGCTAACCCATTCATTCTTATTGGAATATGAAAACAAAGCATTTCAGCCGCATCCCGTCGTTTACAATAGCTCTTGTCGCTGTTTACACAAACTGAGAGCATTTGCAAATGCGATATTCAAGTGCCGTCATTTTAATAAATTCATTAAAGCAGTCAGTTGAAAGAATAATATAGAAAAGCCAATAATTACCAAATTAGTGTGAAAACGAATTTGGCATCCAATCTCTCTTGAAACGTGACATTCCTTTAAAGAATTTTGATCTTAATTAAGCAAATATTTATTTTAATTAGAGGTAAAATATCTGACGAATAGCTCAAATTAAATGAGTTTTTATTAACCTAAACCGGACACAATTTGATTTTTTTCCACACAAAAATACAGAAAAAATATGTCAAATTTAGTCAATAATGGCATATTACAAACACAATTTAAAAAACTTCAAAAATATCAGTCAACTTCCCTTTGAAAAATTCGTGTTTAATTATACCATTGTCTCAAGGTTTTACATTAACGACCACACAAACACATTTTTTATAGTTGCCGCTTCTCCGAATTAATTAATACAAATTAAATTTAATGTAGACGATTCGAGACCTGCGCTACAAACCACTCAGATCAAGACGTTTCGGTAAATTATCCTCAAGTTTTGGGAAATTTTGCACCGCATGACTGATTCACATTTGATGAAATGATTAAACTAGGCCTAAAGGTATACGCAATAGATCAAATTTTTCTCACGTTTTTCGCCGGATGTGTTACACAAAGTGCTGTAAGAGGACCTATGCTCTTCTCTTCGCGTCAAAATGAGTCGAGAGAGAAAAAGTTTGCTAGATTTGTAAAATATGGTGATAAACGCATATGTAATTTTGTAATTTCATGGTAATCTGCACAGAATTAAAGATTGTATGCAGACGGATGCAAGAGACAAGCGGTGGTAAAGAATGATATTAATAATAATTTGCAGTTCGTGGAATATTTCGTGAAGATTTTCTAGTTGAAATTTGTTTGTTGTTTTGAACGTGACTAAACTGAGTTTTAAGAAATATTAATTCCTTTATTAGTTTGTTATGAACTATTATTGCTGAAGGTTAGAAATTCGTAGAGGCACCAATCGCGGCTCAGCTTACCTGTTACGATTTACATTTAAATTGGAATATTTTAGTCGAGGCTCTTTCCGTTTTAGCTTTGTCCGACGATACTCTGGAATCAATTTATTGTCATTTCACGCCTAAAAACTGTTAATTTTTAATTAATCCGTGACTGAAATTCTTGGGAAAAGTAAGCAAAATTAACACGATCATTTCAAAATGATAAAAATTATACAGTCTCTGCACGTACGTCTTTTATTAAAGCGGACAGTGGATGTCCCGAAGGCACGGCTGTCATCTCAGACTATGAAATTATTCTTGCGCTTGGCTGGACTCTAAAAGAATTTGCGAATTAAAACACAATGAATAAAACGATGCAAAAACTCATTTCGGTAGAGTCTCACGAAATTTCGAACTGGCGTGACGTTCTCGACACAACTTCAAATATGATTGTTTGTTATTCACCCTTGCAGAGAAAATAATTAAATTCGTTCGAAATGCACCTACAGTACATAGCAATGTCGGTGTAAATCACAGGAGTTTCTAAACATTGCCGTAGTTTTATTGCACCAGACGCTCAAATAATAAAGGAGTGATAAAGTCAAAACGTTTACCTGCACCATTTTCCTAATAAGTGGCGTATCCAACGGAATCTCTCGTTACGAGATAAATGAAGCGTTACAAGAATTTAGAAGATGCTTATAAGTTGGTAGAGCTGCGACATCCACAACTCAATTTGAATCCCACGCGACGAAATTCTATTATCCTTAATGGTTTCATTACAAGTCGGGTAAATACAGAAAACTATTTGAACCCACAAAAAATTTAATTGTAACCAAGAACAAAGTCTTAAAACTTTTAAACTCCAATTTACTGTGCTGTACATACTATGTGTTATTATTCTTTCGACAAAAAATTGAAATTAAGATTAAAAAGTAATAAACTAAGTTGATATAAAAGAAGCTAATTGAGTCAAGAACAAGACAAAAGACTATACGCCAGGATACCCTCCGCCACAATAAAAAACAAAGTATTAGCCAAAGCATTAACATTGAATAAAATAGTGACAGCATATTAGTCAGAATCCTTATAGCAATTAATCCAAATTCATTGTTCAACAGAGAAGGTTGTATTATTTTTATAATTATTATAATTTATATGATGGAATGATGGATCTTAATTTAGAATGAACGTCTTTTCACTGTCTTGGTTTACACAAGACAATTAAATGCTGACCTGAATAAAACACCTAGTGTGTATAATTACTAAATCTACATTATGCCGCCGATAGGCTGTTTAAGATGGGTGAAAGTGAGATATCACGTTACATACACCATATACTAAAGTCATTAAAGTGATTGTTAAATTGCTTTTCGACCCAGGTATTTACTCGGTTCTAAAGGCGCCGAAGCGAATATCCGACTTCTAGTACCTATCTACAAGTGATTACCTCAAAAAAAAATTAACTCGTGTGACATTTATTTTAAGTCTAGGTACTACTGTTTAATCGATCCGGTATTTTTTATACCACTCACAAACACTTAAGTATAAAATGTTTGATCGTAGAATTTGTACATAACTGTATTGTGTAAAAATAAAAAAGAAATACAGTAGACCCTCGAGGCGGTTTTTGCTGGATAAATGAAAAACAGGAAAGATCTAAAAGTTCTACTTTTCATATTTTTAAAATTTATTTGAGCAAATACCATAAGTTGGTGTTAAAAAAAATACCTACATCTATACCTGCATCACTTTTGTAATATTAAACAACAGCGCATCAACCCAAAATTTTAGTTTTGTGAATTATGTTATATGACAACGTCAACGTGACATATAAGACATATAAGAAATTGAAATATCGAAGTTTAAAAGCTATGTTGATAACTAGAGAGCGGAAAATATGCACGCCAATCAGGTCAAAATATGTTCATACATATGCGACAAATTTTGCCAAAATATGCAAAGCTTATGGTAGGTATGTAAAAATATGAAGGGGGCATTAACAAAAAAAAAAAAACAACATTATACAAAAAAATGTTTATTTTACAGTTTATATGAAAGATATATACATACTAAAAATACCTTATCTAAAAAGACACAAAATTTTAAACATTATTCCTACCTACATATTTAAATACAATATATTTAAATACAATTTATAATTTATATTTCTACCTACTGTACCTATTTACAAACTATTAAAAGGTTTAATAATTAAATGTTTTTCAAAATTTTCTAAAAAAAAAATTTTGACGTCGATCGGAAAACATATATTTATAAATAGAGAAACTTCTTTCAACATCTACTGATGTTATTTATAGGCACGTTTTTATATTCAATTATAATTTCTGGACCTGAGTGGCGTAACTTGGATTTTTCGGCCCTTGGGCAAAAAATTTTTTAGGACTCTCTTAAGTGTAATATATTATAAATAAATGTTTAGACAAATTTTTTATAATATAAAATAAATATTGCACTTTTATTTATTTATATTTTCTTATTGTTAATATTGAAAACTATATTTATACATATGTATAAAAGATAAAAACATAAATAATTAGAAAATTATTTTTTTTCTTTGGGTTTTCAGATTTGCAAAGTTTTCAATTACATCTTTTAAATCAAGTCTAGCAGCCTCTTTTTGTTTAATTACTAAAATCGATAGATAATCTAATCTCGGTTGTCCAATTGAATTTTTTTGTAATCTTTAATTCCTTTCAACTTACTTAATGACCTCTCTACACTAGCAACAGTGACCAGAAGAGTCAAAAACAGCACAAAAGATGTAAATACTTCAGAAAATTCACTTTCCATTACGCTGTATTTATGAAGTAATAATTCAACAAATTGACGTATGGACATATCAGAATACTTTTTTTAAAGTCTTTTTTGATAAGAGATATTACATGACTGTATTGATTTGTAAACTCTGAACTGACAACATCAGAATACTTAGAACAAAAATTTTTACATAATGTAATGATTTCTGATTCGCTCAAGTTGATAACATTTTTGGGCTCCAAAATACTAAAATAACTTTTAATCTTATTTATTCCTAAAGAACAATTATTAATTTGTCTATAAACTTGATGTATAAGTATTTTTAACTATACAGTTGAAAACTGTAATTCTAAAATAATAATCTCGATCTGTAAATCTAAAATCAGAAGTTAATTCTTCATAATAACACTTTTTAAAAGATTGCCTCTTTTGTTAAAAATTTAAAACAATTCTATTATGTTTTGCAAAATTTTGATCTTAATTTTATGTTTGCAAACAAATCTCTTAATTCTAATATTTTTTGCGATAAGACTTTGAGATCAGTACTCACTTCACCTAAATCAATATATATTTTTTTGGAGCGTTTTTGACACAAAATTAATTTTGCACATCACATTGGTAAGAAAGACATAAAGGAAAACAAATTCAAAAGTTTTTGTATTCTTTTTATTTGCAGTGCTTCTTCTCGTTCTACTTTCTTATTTGATTTAAAATTTATTTGTGTCAAAGCTTTAATAATGTTACTAAATTGAGTTTTACTGCAATTAAAGATTGAAACCGCCCGGCCCAACGCGTAGGATTTAGTTTTTTTAAAGTAATTTGAGATTTGCAGTAAATAAAGACAAAATATCTCATCTTTGAACACTACTATAGATTCGATAATATAGACATCAGAGGTAGACTGAGATTGGATAATTTTGGTTTCAGTTTCAGTTTTATATAATTCCTTGTTTTCACACATTGTTGACCAGCAGTAGAAGTTGTAGCTGAAGTGTTATCTGTAGGTGCATTTTGGGTAGAAAGCCCTCTAATCTTAACAAAATCATCTTCTTTTTTTTTTAAAAAAAGTATCTAATTTGGGCAATTTTTTCAGACTCTTCTTCTTGCTTTTTTAGTTTTCGCTTTGCAGCACCACTTAATTGTTTTTTAGACTCCATAACTATACTACACTTAACACACAAGCACTTATTTGCTTTTTGTAATAATGATCAACTGAGAATACACTATTGACAGTATCGACTATTCACAATGGTTTTACAAATCAGACTGTTATAAGTCAGTGAAACGTATTTAATTTTGAAAATAGTCTGCTTATCCTATTACCCTTATAAAATGAACAAATGTAATGATACGTGCTTTTCTCTGTATTTCTTATCGCTATATTTAGAATTGTTCGTTTGACCCGATGCCGCTAGCTGGGATGACACATTTTATTATCAGATTACTAGAACTTGACAAGTAATAGATGTGCAAAATGAAAAATATATAATAACAAAAAAAAATTGTGAAAAAATGTACTGCCTTATTTTGGCCCCTTAACTTTGTGGGCCCTTAGGCATTGCCTACCCTTGCCTATAGGTAGTTACGCCACTAGTATTTCAGCCGATTCTCCACTTAATTTTATTTGCATTTATTAATTTTTGATACTCGTTATTTTTCAAAGTGTGTCAATATGTTTCTTATATACTGGTGTTCCAACACTTCCCCTCACAATTTTACAAGAATTTTCGAACTCCTCAATTAAGACAACTGAATCAGATAAACTTAATCCCTGTTTTTCTAATTTTTTAATAATTTTTAGAACAAACGAATAATGACATTAAATAAAAATTAAGTCGTAAAAATTTTTTAAGACAAGCTTGTCGGTGCTTCTTGGTAATATTTACAAATACTATTACGGGGAAGTGGACAAAGCAGATAAACTATTTTATAAAGCCACTGACCGAGACAGGTTGGTACCATGCCCAACGAATTTTGACATTACTTATGAAGTTATGAGCCTTGATAAAGAATTCAATAAAGATTCGAAACGTCGGCTTTATAAAATAGTTTATCTGCCTTGTGCACTTCCTCGTAATAATAATTTTTAACTATAAAAATAATGGACGTAAAACACCAAAATAATTTACAAATACATTTTAATCAATGGTAAAATTTTTCTAAGAATGAACAAATCTGTTTAAATATGTTAAATATGCAGCTGTTTTCTAAAATATGAAGCTGATTTCAAAAATATGAAAATGTGTATGAAATATAAAAAATGCATAAAATCCGCTCTTTATTGATAACTATGTTTATATTATTTATATAAAGGCATTCAAGAAATTTCTATAACTGTGCCAAAACTGCCAAACATCTTCAATGATTACAATTTTTTTCATACTGATCGGAGACTGATCTAAGTTAAATCTCTTTATTTTAATTGTTAGTGTTTATGTATTGTAGGTAAAAACTTTCTAAATTATTATTTTTTTCAATAAATGAACATTGCATTTTGATCTAAATTTAAATGATTATACAACGTTCCAAAAAAAGATTTTCATCTAGTTACCTTTGAAATTATTTTACATGTTAATTTTTTTGTGCCGCTCTACTCTTTAAGTTTGAACTAATTTATTCTGTCACCTATCAATCAAATGTCAATTCAGATTTGAAGTTTGGCAAGGGGACTTTGACCTTTAATGAACATCCAAAACAGGAAAACTTTTTTTTTAAATTGCCGCTTGTAGAGAGACCGAATATATGGGGTTTTTCATTTTTCTTGTTACAACCTTAGTGACATTACTAGGTTTACTTGTTACCCCTATTTGCTAAAGCGGCATTTTTTATTTTACATGGGAAATTCACAGGCGACTAGATGAAAATCTTTTTTTGGGGCCCTGTACAATACATATAGTTTTTTTTTATCTCGGTTTTTAATAGATTATAGTAGGTGCAAATTTTAGCTAGGACACTCCACGCAATAAATACAATAAAAAATTTAAATTAAAAAGAAAAAAGTTAAGTTAAGAATTCTGACAACTGTGTAATAAACATATTCTTCTTAAATATAGTATGACTGCTTTATTTTATTAACAGTATATTATAATAAATTATATTTATAAGTAGGCCAGACAGGGTAGTATTTTTACAAAAAAGTTTTGTTGCAAGATGTTTTTTAATAGAATAATAATTTGATATCTACACATTCTGGTGGTAGTTGTAAAGCACAGACCATTCTTAGAGATGAAAGATATATGTACTTATGCCCCCTCTTCACCCACTTACTTGTAATGTAGTAAAAATTAAAATCGGTTGAACAATTTGCTCAGAAAAATAAAATAAAATCTTAAAATTTAGAGTAATGTGTGTATTACTATTGATTAAACAATATAGGTAATAACACAGTTAACATGTTTAATATGATGCTTTTTGTTGCTGTAGGCACTAAACAAGTCTTGATTAAACTTTTCTAAAGAAGATTATCATGCTTGTATAGTTTAAAAAACAATTAATTTTGCCTATAAATTTTTTATCTACATACACTCCTCAAAACAAAAAAGCAGCCACTTATATCTGTTGTTTAATTTTATTTAATATACTAAATTAAGGTAGAGATTGTAGAGTAAACCTGATTTACAGTTTACAGATTACAACAAAATTTACTAAAGCACAGTTTAGAATAAATAGATAAATAAAAATTGTAATGAAACTACATATTTCCTTTTAAAGACTATTAAAATTTCAGAAATCGCTTTATTTTCATTTCAAACAGTATATTATTTAACCGTCACCTAATATTTTTTGAATAAAAATCAATGTATTTCAACATAAAATAGGACCAAAATTGGTCTCAAAGTGTTATCTACTCCATGAGTCGCCACTGTTCACTGGGTTAAACTTAGGTTTTTAATAGCAACAAGCCTAAACATGACGTAAAAATGGTCATATCAAAATAAAATAGACATGTATAACTTGTCAAATTCATCTCGACGTGTGAAAGTCAGAGGCGCAATAAACTCGGTGTTGTCGTGGTGGAGAAATGCAGTTGAGACCCAGTTTCCGAAGCGTAATGTAACAGGATTGGACTTGAAATTTTCATCTCGAATTGAAAGAGTCGAACTTCCACATAATAACAAATATGCGTATTTTTATATGCATGAGTAGAAAAACTTGATTATTTGTGCTAATCATCATTTCGATATTTTTTACGCCGTTCATTTTATTTTTTGTGTGGATTTGGCTTTGTTACGGTAGGTGAGTAGTTTTAGCCGATCCAGCCCTGGCAGAAAGTTTGTACCTATTTTAGATAGAAGAAGCACGAAGTTTTTCTTTCCTTATTCCGCTTCTACGCATCTCACACGTCAAGATGGATTTGACAAGTAATACTTTACTTTGAATATAAATGATTAAGTGCTCTAAATTTATGCCGCATTAATAACAATTCGAAATTTTGAATTTTGTTGTATATTTATTAGAATGTGTCCGCGACTATGAAATCTTAAACATGCCGCAGATGTAGCAATATCACACTAGCCTCAGGTGTCTTAAAATCTTTGTTCGCAAATTCAGTCAGAATCCAAACCGATATCTACGGCTGTTATGACATTCTTAGATATGTTAATAACTATAACAGCTTCAATAATGTTATACTGTAGTTGCTAGCCTTTTTTTGTGTATATAACAAGATTGAACATACAGGAACAGGTAGAAATAACAAAATTGTAAATAATTGTATTACCAACAAATCAAGTTTTGTTTTTGGTGTATTTTTCACGTAAAAACTAAAATTAAACTATGCATGTATAGCGTTTTTTGTGATCAAAATGTCACTTCTGTAACAAATGAGATCAAGTGGCGATAACATTCCCGCTTTTGCAGATCTTTTCAGCTTTATACGAGAATTCAAATTACACGTACGATTGGCCTTTTTATGGTAACACTGAAGCGTGTAACTTATACGATTGTAATGATTTTGGTTGTTTATGAGTGTTAGCTTATTAGTTTTAAGAAGGGTTCTGAGTTGTAAATTAGTAATCCAATTGTCGTTGCGTCAGTCTAGTGCTAAATTTGTAATTATTTTGATACCTACCTGAACCTTTTAAAAGTGGCTTTAATCTACATTCACAGACCAGTTTATAGCTTATTATAATAAATGTCACCTGAATCATAAGTTACGAACAGTCGTCGATTACTAGAGCCGTCCGTACATAATCAATTTTCTAAACGGTTGCGGTTTTTCAGAGCCCATTATGCTAGATCTACAACCACAGAGAGCGAATAAAGCTGAGTCTGTGACAGTTAATTGATTTAGTAGGAAAAGAACATCGACTTAAAATGTTATCTACTAGGAAAGCAAGAAAAATAAAAGACGGCCAGAGTTTTTGTCTTCTGGTTTTATGTATTATGTGAGTTGAGTAAAATGGAATTGATTCCAGGATTAATTCCATTGTATGGAAGACTCGCGTGTTGTATTGAAACTGATATTTTTTGTATATCTGTTCGGCTAATATTAATTAATCAAAATAAAATAGAATAATGTTTTTTTTTGTTCAGGACACGTTCAAAATAATTCATTTTTATTGTGTGAAGTCATTGGTGTAGAAATCAAACTGGTAATGGTATCAGTAATAATTCCAAATATCACAATGTCATTATACTTGTTATTATTCAACAATAAATAAGGTAGGTTGACTGTGGAGTTATTACACAATTTAATAATCTCTTGTGACTGCTCTATAACATTTCTTTTGCAACGCCTTGCACATGGAATTTATTTATTACCCAAAACTTATCCTCTAACATTCACTTTCTATGCAGTGACAACAAAAAGGAAATACCTCACTACAACCTAAATCTATCGCCGATTGTGTCTCGTCAAATCAATAGAACAAGTTTCTCGTTTATTGTCAATGAGGTTTAATTGCAGCCGTATTTACACCTTGTAAATGTTTAAAAGCCTAATCACACCACATTCTTTGTCTGAAAGAAACCTATACCAAATCCGGGTAATCCTTTCGCAACAATTGGGCTAGTTTACGTATTGTTCTAACGGCTAATTAAACCAAGAATGGGACATTGTAACCTAATTGGCAATTTTCAGACAGAAGTTACTCCCAATCACTTCAAGGATAATTAAAATTTCAATCATTACATAATATGTGTAGTAAAACAATAATTTGTCACAAATAAATGTAAGCTTTACTTGACCGTTTCTACACCTATAATTAATTTTTTTGATTAATTAGCTGTCTCCTGAATTTATTGGGCCATTGCGTCTTACCTAAATTACATAATTAAGTTCCTACTTCCTGCGATTGAAGATAAAGTCTCCTAAGTTTACATTGCTAATCAAAACCAATTTAGAAAGTCACAATAAAATTAACATGCGTAACTAACTTTGAAAAAGTGCCCATACATGCAGAGTAAGCATTCAACATTATTGCTAACACAACCAATAGAGTAACATCTAATACTAACTGCATTAATAATTAGTCACATTAAACAATTTAAATTTGATTGAATTAACAGATAATTTTTTTCAATAACAATTCAACGGTTTATGATTACCACCGCAAGCTATGTAAGGTCAGAATTTTTTTATAAACAATTGTCATTATCAAAACATAAAAAGGATTAGACTGACCACCTTAAAATCAGTAGTTAAAGACCGGCATGGCAGTATAAGCAATTATCTCCAGAAAAACGCTATTTGTGATTGAGATGAAGTGCATTCATCATGCTTTCACAATTTCAAAAATATTAAAATTATAAAAGAATGAAAATTGCAAAACAGAAATAAATAGTATATGGCACCTTAGGGCACAAAAGAGCAGTTTCCAAGCCGAAGGAAAAGACGGCCCGCTGAGACGAAGTCGAAGTTGGCCACTTCCTGAGGCTTGGAAAAACCTCTTTATTGATGAGGTGCCCACATTATTTTTTATCTTACTCAAAATAAAAAAGTTTTAACGGTAAAATAATCTGACGGGTAGGTGGTAGGTGACTTAACCCCAAAATATTTC
The DNA here is from genome assembly GCA_029207805.1 of Tribolium confusum. NCBI lineage: Eukaryota > Metazoa > Arthropoda > Insecta > Coleoptera > Tenebrionidae > Tribolium > Tribolium confusum. The sequence continues at coordinate 36,645,547 of JALGAY010000001.1, read as the reverse complement.
GTAATGATTTGACTATAATAACAAGAACTCCGCAGAGTTTTTATATTTTTACCTGATTGTTGTTTTATGTCGAGGCATTTTTGTGTAAAAATCACATTAACCCCAGTGGCGCAACAAGGGGTGGCCAGCTGGGTACTCTCACCTACCTGTAAAGTTTTGAGGATAGCGGCGCGGCGCCTTTTGATGGAAAATTAAACAAAACCACTTTTAACACATTTTTGAAAATATTTTTAAAAATGAGGTTTGGTGGGTTTAAAAAAATCTCGAACGCTACTGTCTCTTTACTTGACCGGCACTTTTATGAGTTATTTTCTTGGAATTCTGTAAATTTAAACTAGTGAATTCTCGGTACTATAATTAGATCTCTCTTGCACACACAACTTATAAACGCAATGAAACATGCCTTATCATTAACGACTTAAGTTACAATCGTATTGTTTTGGCTAAAAGGCGCCTTTTGCTTCAGTCTTCATTTATATTCTTCTAAATAAATCATTTAAACAGTAGTTCAGAATTGGTTTTGCATTCATATTGTTAGCGTCTTACTCTGTCACTCTGTGTTTTATTCGACATGAGTTTAGAAAAAAAGAAAATGTCTGGTTGGGAACGTAAGGAAAAGAAATTATTCGGAAATGCAGCCAAAGGTGTCTCTTCAATACAATCATTGTATTTTAAAAGGTAAAATAATTAAAAAATTAGTAATGTTTTGATATATAAAAAAAAAATTATTAGGGATTTGACAAAAGACAAGGATACATCAGAATTAGAAGCAGGTTTATCTCAATCTCAAATGTCACCAGTGGAAGTCTCAAACTGAAGATTTTGTTCGTGATTCTGTGGTTTTGCCATATTCAACAAATGTGGAAACTATTGTCAATAGTGATTCTGATGACACTAATAATGCTAGTGATGATAAAATATTTTTGCAAGCTAAAGGAACTATGGAAGAAAACTTTGGAAGTGTATATTTGTGTTTAAATTATCCCACAGACCGTTACCTTTTCGGAAATGTTACTCTGTCTTCTGAACTGGTAAGAGTTAATATTAGAAATGGTCTATGTCAACCAGGTTTAAAAGAAGAGTACAATTTTTCTGTAAGTGACAAAACATTTTTAAAAACTTGGTACGATATAAGATTTTAGCTAATTTTTTCTCTTCGCGCAAAAAAAATGTTTTGCCATGTTTGTTGGTTCTTTCAAAAAAGTCAGTCTAATAGCAATTGGTCAGATTTCACAATTGACATAAGGAATTTCAAAAATAAATAATAAAATAATAAAATTTCTTTAAATAAATACTTATCAACAAATTATAGTTTAGACAACAATAAATCTATGGTGGATAACCAATTAAAGCAAAGCGAGTTAGAACAAAAGAGAAATAGGCACATTTTGAAAGTGATTTTTGATGGAGTACTTTTTTTGGCTGAACAAGGACTCGCGTTTCGTGGTCATCGAGAATCGCTTAGTAATAATAATTCTAATAAAGGCAACTTTTTGGAATTGGTTGAGGTATAATCTCATTACGATATTTCTCTTGCAGAACATCTAGCTAATAGATCAAAAGGTTTAACATCATATCTGAGTTGGCAAATTCAAAACGAATTTATTTCGGCCATAGCTAACCAGTGTTTACAACAAATTTTGACGGAAGTTAGGCAGACAAAGTACTATACTATAATTGTTGATTCCACTATTGATTTTAGTAAAATAGACCAACTTTCTTTATCAGTAAGATACGTTGCAAAAACTGGAATGGCAGTAGAACGTTTTTTACTTTTTGATAAACTTTCTGATGCTGTTTCCCAAATTTTTTTTAAAATGATTTGTAATCATTTAGAAAAACTTGGTCTTGACATCCAGAATGTAGAGAGGTCAAGCATATGACAGAGTTTCAAATTGGTCTGGTCATATTTCAGGCGCCCAACAAAAAATCCGTGAATTGCAACCTAAAGCGTTATATACATATATGTTCACTGTGTTGCTCACAGATTAAATCTAGTTCTAGTAGATATAATTTCTAAGTGTTTAGCAACTAAGTTATTTTTTGGTTGTCTCGAAACTTTATATAGTTTTATCACTAGTAGTTTACCTCGTCTTCATTTATTTGAAGAAGCTCAAAAAAAAACTAGGTATATGAAGAAATTTGGAGTGTATTAAAAACACTTAATGACACAAGTTAATATAGTCATTGCAGTGCTGCAACTTCTGTCAAAAAATGTTTTGAGACAATTATACTTGCTCTAGATCAGGTTTTAGAAGGTAAAGTACATACAACGGCAAAAATTTTATCCGAATGCAATAGAATCAAAAACCAAATAATGAAATTTGAATTTATTTTTATGATTGTTATTTGGGAAGATTTTTTTGTGAAATTTTTCTACTTGCTCATCTTATTGTCTAAAGTTCTCACAAAATTTATCTCTTACTCTCACCAAGTAGTTCTGTCAATTGTCTGTTAGTTTTTACGCCCAAACGTCACTCTATTTTCTTCCTTTAATGATTCTACGTAGTATTTTTTGTTCTTATACTAACAGCTTTTTTCATAATTATAAATGTTTTGATCTTTTTCTAGACGTTTCGAACTTTAACTGATGTTTTTGTCTCAAAGTGAATCTTCTAAAACTTTTAAAAATTTTAGTTGAATATTGGTGGCTTCAACTTTGTACAATGTTGCGCTGTCATTAATATTTAGATACAATATGATCAAAAAAAAATATTTTCTAAAAGGTTGTGACTTTGTTTTTTTCTATATAATTTTCAAAAAGCATTTTACGGCCTTCCAAAGCTAATCTTTTTTGAAAACTTAGTATTGCAATACATTTTTTAACTTAATTTGTTTGAACATCTTTTCCTCGTCGGTATAAACAAGTGTTTTTTATTTTGTCTTCGTTTCTTATTAGCTTTCTGCCCAATCTCGTCATAAAATTTAGAGATCAACTCATAAACACTTTTGAACGGCTTTGCTAAATTGTTAAAACTACTGTTCTATTGAGCTATGTAGGTACTAATACCTATTTTATGATCTCCAAAGTTTACTGTTTTATAGCAAAATATCGCCATTGTCAATAATAGATTAAATGTTGAGTTATTAATTAAATAAAATAAATCGTACATTTTGCCGAATCCTGCATCTGTATGTGGCAGCTACGACACTTGGCAAAATAGTATTTTTTACAAACTATATGCACCTCAAAGCAACTAACCATTTCTTAGTAACCGTTTGATGAAATAGATAGTGTGTGCCATCAATTTGGTAAGATTTACAATTTTATGCATTGACACTGATGTGCAGTTATTAATGTTTCTGCCTTTTTTAAATTCGTCCTATCGCTAAACGAAAGTTTGAAGACCAAGATTGTCTTTACGCGACTATATAGGTATACTAAATGGAAAAGATATATGAAACCGACTTATGCAGGAATTTATTAGTAGCCAGCCTATTTATGACAGACCCAAGTAAACACTAAGCTGGTTACGGTCAACTACAAAAGACCCACCGATCGAAAGTAAATTTTACAACTGGTCCGGACTTGAAATATTTTAAGTTAAATTTTCGGTTAAATTAGAATTGAAATAAAAACGCAAACATGCAGAATCAAATATTTTTTAATAGTCATAAAGTAATTAGGATTTGTAAAACAATGAAACCATACATTTATTTTGAAATTAATTTACAAAAAAAAAATATTTATATTACAAATATTTGTATCTATTTACACACTAAATATATTGATATTAAATATAAAATAAAATACACATTTACAATAAAAATTAAAAAACAGAATTTCGTAAAAAATTTAAACTGCTTAAAACTACACAAAAATAAAAACGTAAAACATTATGACGCACAGTTTTTTCACAGATTCATCATTTATTGTTAATCATTGTCACTGTCACTATCATTTTCTAGCTCGATTATTAGGTCTTTAACATTCTTTTTTCGGTATTCGTCTTCAATATTTGTTCAAAGTGTTTTGCCTCTTTAATTTTTCTTTAAATTGGCCCCATATCATCTCAATTGGGTTGAAAACACAATGATAGGGCGGTAACCGCAGAACAATTAAGTCATATTCGCAACCTGATCTATTTTAATAAGACGCAACCTGATCTATTTTGTAATTTTTTTGTAACTTTTTGTTCGAACCACTTCTAATAATTCATTTTTGGTGTACGTCTCTTCAAAGAACAAATCTTTCTTAATTAAAAACTCTTGAATTTCTTCTTTTCTACTACTGGAGTTCGGAACCTTATCAATTTGCACAGAATGATAACTGGCATTATCTAACACAATAATACTACCTTTTGGAAGTTTGGGTATTAAGATTTCCGTGAACCACTTCTCAAAAACTTCTGCAGTCATGTCAGAATAGTAGTCGGCGTTAGCATCTTTTAAATTTTTACACCCCAAATGTAATGCATCAAGCACAAAACCGTTTTTACTCCCGGCATGCAAAATTGAAATTCTTTTACCTTTGGAAGGAGGAATATTTAAAATGCATCTTCTAGTACCGTCGGTCCACCCTTTTTTAACTGTCTCATGTGTGTCGAACCAGGTCTCATCTAGATAAAAAATGTCCCGGTTTTCTTTTCTATATTGTTCAATTTCTTGTAAATAACGATATCGCCACTTTTTCACTACATCACTTTCCATTAAAAAGTTTTTTTTATTAATACGTTTGAATGTAAAACCAATAGTTTTCATATATTTCACAAAAGTTTTTTTACAGCACGACAAAATGTTATTTTCAATTAAACTGGTGTACAACAAGTTAATAGTCGGCACAATGTTTTTGTCGTAAAAGTCATAAACACTTCGGCGAATTTGATCTTCCTGACTCGGCAGCAATTTTTTTAATGCTCCGTTATCAATCCGAATTTTTCTTTGGGACGGTCCAAATTTTACCAAACGCCACATTGTAGTTTTTGGAATTCCAAACATTTTGCAAGTCTCTTCCAAGGCCCTTTCTTCCATCTCACTTTTTTTCTTTTCGTGAATTGACAAAATAAGACTTTTTTCATCGTAAGATAAATGGTTACGTTTTCTTTTTTTAGTTCGCAGTTCATCCTCTTCCACATCAGCATTTTCACCCTCTGCATTTTCATCCGGATTTACTTGAACAACAAATTCACTTTCCCACAGTCGCCACATCTTGTACAGTACACATTGACTCGCTCGAAGATTCAGTTCAAACTGATAATATATTTGAAACTACCCCTATTTCAAAACAAAATTTTCTCTTAATCTTTAACCCGCTTAAAATATATAGATATTTGTCAACCATACTTAACATTTCAAATTAAATACACATTAGCAATTATCCGAAATAAAAATTTCAAGTTAAAGCCGAGAGGAATGCAAAGATTTGCAAAGGGTCCAAAATTTCTTAATCCGTCTACCTCAGTATTTGGAGAACGCGCCTGGTGTCTTGTCATTTATTTATGGCACCAATAATCCTCTGACCATAAACTATTGTGCACTTATCAACTGACTTTTATAATGAATTTCAAATATCTTTTCCAGTTACTATATACTGGTATACATGATTTCTGGTCATCTTAAAAGCTTTCGACATTTTTTAATTTTTCCAAGATATTTAGTTAAGTTTGCAACCAGCACATCGAAAGAAATTACGATAAAAACGATCATTTAACTGTATTTTTTTTAATACAAATAAGACCTATAATAATAATTAACTATAAATACTATATTTTTTCCATTATAAAATACAATAGAAAAAATATTTCTTAATAGTAATTGTAAATTAAATTGTCTATTGACGTTATAACCAGGAAGCATCTGTGGCTTTGTCTAAATATCAATGTCACCTAACGGCTAATTTATAATTTTAGGTCAAGCGTCTGCACGATTTTTGACATTTCAATTATTTTAAGAAAACAAGTTGTACAAACAATAGAAATAGTTTAAGAAGGACATTCAACACACCTTGACGTTTAAAAGATATAATAATTACATTTTAGTACAATGGATTTCTTACGAAACGACAAAAAATGTAACACAGGTACAAAAACCTAAAGTGAATAATGGAATATATTGACTTTATCTTACTACAATCAGTAAATCAGTAGTAAGTAATTGTTGGCTTTAAAAAAACTACGGCTATAGGATTTGAGCAATTAAAAACGAATTAGTAACCGTCAGAAATTGTTAATAATTATTCTAAAAGAACGTTTGATAGTAATTGCTGTATTCAGTTATTTTCAGCGATTTAATTAAATGGAGAGTTTTCCGGGTTTGCGTAAAAAGGAAATTGCGTTTTTATGAAACTCAAGTTTTGGCAAATAAAGCTTTATAGAGTTTTGTATTAAAAGAAAGTCGCAACTTTCTATAATATTCATTAAAAATCTTGGCAAGTCACCATAAAGCCTAATCATGTCGAGATTCCAACTTTCCCTAATCAGTTAGAACCAAACTGATGACAGATAACCTATCCACTATAATAATCACAATCGGAATCTACCCTCCGATGATGCAAACGGCAAGTTAGAGTCACGAGGATCGTTCGCTATTGTTCTCGCTCCAGATGTAAATCAAAACACATCAAAAGTCAATTTGGAAATGTCAAAGCTGGGATTTCAATAGACAAATGATGCAATAATTGACATGATCGTGATATGAACGATTCTGATGTCTACCATTTTATACACAATGCAAAATCAACTTATTCTTATTATGACAGAGGTGAGGTTCATTGGAATTCTAGACTCGGACCGTAAACTTTCAAGAAGACTATGAATAACTAACTGCTTCCTCTGTGTAGTGTTGTGATCTAATTATTACACAGAGATTGTACGCTAATTATTCTCGCTTTCATGCGGCAGAACGTGCGAGAAATGCTTCTCATTATATCCGGTACTTTTACTAGAGACTAGAAACAATTAACTCTTTTGAAATACCTAGAAATTTATATAAGACAGTAACTACTACTACATATTTTTTTCGAATAAAAATAAAACTTTTCTCATCTAGGTGCGGCAAAAAAACCCTTTAGCAAACCCATCGTGACATCGTTTTTGATTGTTGCAACACAATAGCTTGGTTCATCTCAACACAAACGAGAATACCTGACCTAAAACTACAAAATATTTTCATAAACCGTTTAATCATCGTGGTTTTTCATTTAGGTCAGATGTTTGAATTTGAGCTTGGTGGTGCCACCTATCTGTCGAAAATGTCATTTCGAAATTAAAAGCCACACTTAAAGGCCGTGAATGATTGGAAGTTGAGCCCGAATTTTATGAGGGTGCTTATGGGGTGGAATTAATCGTGAACATTGAGAATCCTGTCCTAGTCGCTTGAATAATTTCCTTTAGGAGTCATAGTAATACGAGTAAATATCGGGCAGTCATTGAATATTGAATGTCATCGACAAAGGACTTATTACTGACAATGAGAAGGCATGAGCGAATTCGTTACCAATTCGACCTTACTACAATAGTGAAAGTCGAGCACATGAGACCACAAACTCTAACCGGTTAGACCACAAATACCAGATCTTCTACTGTAACAATCGGCTCTATTTACAATTGAAATTCCTCCACGTCGTTAATATGGATGCGTCGCTAGAGAAAAAGAGATTTACGTGTCGTTTAATTGCGATAATTTAAAACGAAAATCGTTTAATTGTTCATTAGAAAAGACACGTCAATGTCAGTCTGATTTAAATGTTTATTTGGGACCCAACTTAATCGATTTGGATTCGGTTTTTATGTTGATTTATACAGCTTGTCTTTTCGTTTTTAAATATGTTTAAATTGTTTGTTTACTACATTTACATGGAATTAAATTAAAATTAGTCGGACTGGTTTGGCCTTATTTGAATTTGTACCGGGTGGTCCAAATTAATATATGCAAGCGATCCCGATGATGGAGGCGTCCCTGTTCTTTCTAAAACTACAGAAAAAAGTATTAAACACACAACTACTGTTCTTATCGGTATAAGTGTCTAGTTACTTTGTTATTAGCGACCATATTGATATTACAAGCAATTACAATAATAATTAACAACGCCTCGTTACATAATCTCGTAACAGTGACAAATGGGTTAGGCGGTATATATTAAAGAAATCAACTGCCTACTCAAAACTAGAGCACTTGATCATAATGAGTCATTACTATAAGTGGTCAACTCTTGACTTTTATGAATACTTGAGATCTGAAAATATAAATTATAGCACTTTTTGCCTTTGTTATGTGTACGATCATATATCACTTACATGATATATAACTGCTTCTGCGGGTAATAGAAACAATCGCAATAAATCCTGTAGAGCTTATCTACATGAAAGGAAGTACAACTTTTTTAAAGACTGTTTCGTGCACATTTTTAATATACCCGCGGGTCAAGATTTTAACTTAATTTTCCAAGTCTAGACTTACATTTTTCAAAATGTGTACATTAGTTTTTCTACCTCAGGGAATTAAAATTTCATGTCTGGTAAATATGTATGCAGAGAAAACATAAACAAAATCTTTATTATTCAGTTTCCTACCATAATATGAATAGAATATTTTTCCTGTGCTAACTAAATCTTTTTATGAAACATAAAAAGTAAATAGAGTTTTAATATTAATATTAAAATTGTGGGAAACACAAAATTCCATCAATACCATAATTTATATCATTAATTCTTATGCATTTTTAATCTCCTCAACGATGCTTTTGCACGAAATGATCATTAACATTGTCGTATCTAACATCGATGTTGTAATAATAATGACTGACCTTGGTATTAAAGATTTTAATTGATCAGCAATATTAATGTGCTGCCAAGTTACAATTCTTTCGATATTTCGAGTAATTTATTATTCTAATCTTGCTCTAAATAGATGCTATTAGCTGATAACCAATAAAATAAATCAATAATCTTCTACTTTTATCAATTTTTAAATAAAACATAACGTTATTTTTGACATTGTATAACCTGTTTCACTGATTCCGATTAGATAATTTCGTTCACTTTCGATTTTTCAACTTTCCCTCCAATACAAAACTGTGTTGATTAAAATTAATTGTTTTGGGTGAGGTAAATACTGAAATTAAACAGGATTTGTCTCATTAAGCGAGTAAAAGAGGAAGTAGTCACGATTTTTTACATTTTGCTTTATTAATAATGGGTTTGGTATAGTTGAAATTTTTGCAGTGGCTTTGTTAAGTCGTGCTGGAAGAAGCATTTTGTTGACGTTTGAGGTCCTCGAAGGTGCTTTTATCTTAGATCTCTACATTCGCCTTCTCCGGCCTGAGTGATTAGTAAACCAAATACGGCAATCCCGTAATAATGATGCCACTTGAAAGTAATATGCTTACAGTAATCTTAAATCATCAAAATGAAACAACCTGCCGTGTGCATATGACGAGGGTCTGCATTAATAACAGGCGATACCATCTCACTTCCTACCGCTAGGACGGTTATGAAACAATAAACAACCAAACAGTGTATTACTATATTAGTGGTCCGGCGACTAAAGCCCTGGTCGCTTCTAGGATGAAATTTGAATTTATTAGTAATGGTGGCACAAGTTTCTAAATGATTAAAAACACACAAAAACTAATTTCATTTGATGCGTACGTGTACCTGTTGAAAATAAAATAATGGTGTTTCAGGATTGAGGGTGACTATGCAAATTGAGGTGGAAGGATAATGAATTAATCAAGTTTTGTTGTTTTATCATGTTATATGCGGATACGTTTTGATATGTCGTTATTAAAGCTTCGGGGGATTTGAATTTGATTATATTTAACGTTTTAACCCTGGCTTTAGTTGCAGTGTGCAAAATATAAAGTTATTAAAGCATACGGTTTCATAACACGCTAATGGGAATATATTGGGAATGTTGAAAATTCTAGATGAAGTTTACTATAATTAATCTGATACAAGCCAAGTTTCAAACTATAATTATATTCAGAAATTGTTTATGCATTATAAGTTTCTTCAGATTATTGCATTATATACGCCATGGCCCTTATCGAGGCTAAAATGCTGCTCTAATCATATTAGACATGACGAAAATATTCGCGGATACATTAACGTTTCTTTGCTTTTATTAAAAGACAAAGCTTTCCAGATATTATTTTGCGGTGACAAGAACCCTTTATCTATTATACATTTATTAATTTTATAACGATGAGAAACAATCTAAAACATTATCATATCATAATATAAATTGTGTTCAATTTTTATATTTCCAAACTAATATGTAAATATTTTGCTAATATAGTTTACGTTTAATTAGTCTATACTAACTAGCTTTTAAATAATGAAATAACAGAGCGCAATGTAATATGAACAAAGAGAGCTATCATTTTCTTTGATAAGTGTTTTTTAACCACTTTTTTCTGAAGATTTTCTTACAATTAGTTTATATACAAACTCTGATCAAATGATATACAGAACTTTACCTGATAATAGTTCTCGTTGAAAAGTTGTTAAATACCCAAACTTTCCTTATACAAATGTTGAAGGTTTATGAGATATACAATGTAAAAAGAATCTCAAAAATATGTTATCATTTATTATAATATATAGTGTATTTCACAATAACTTGTTTTTAGAAAAAAATTCTACATCATATAACTCAAAAACCACCAAGATTTGTATAACGCAATTTTGGACATTAGCATCCAAGCTTTCATTCACATTTACCTTCAAAAATGCAATACAAAATACATTTTGCAAAGTAAAAGCTTCGTCATTAATTTATAAATTAATTTTTAAATTGAGTCAGTAGATATTTCTTAATACTTTAAACAGTTACCTCAAACAACACATTTATGTGCACATTAAAATCGGCACCAACAAGAGAGAAACAAAAACCAAATGAGTTTAGTTTTCGAAAAATGGTTATAATATACAACACATTCCAATTGCAATCATAAATTTAATTCTTGAATTTGATAATAGTTAAAATATAGTAGATCTAGCCATAAATTCAACATAAATAAAGTTTACTAAATCTTAACTGCCAATGCTGTCATTGCTGTCATCCACAATAAACCAATAGGGAGCCTTAGCGCAAAAATTTATCAATCGCACCAACCTAAATCCGTTTTATACAAATTCAAATAAACTTCTCCCAATTGGTTTATTACTATTTATTTAACAGGGACCGGTTTCAGCATGCATTGCCATCTTCAGCTCTGACCTACATGTTAAAAATAATCTTTTTTTAAAAAACATCTTATAAAAACTTACGTCAAACTGATCAGACCTTATTACATATAAACATTATAAACAGTGAAAAAGTTAACTATCTATCACTGTTTACCATCAAATTATGTTTTAAAATTTCACACGTAAAAAGCACATTTTTGACAATTTGAGTAAAAGAACTACGGCTAACCCTGGAAGCACTGTTCAAAAACAAATTCCTATAACATTTTTATTTGACTGAATATTTTTAAAATTTAAAAAGTACAAAAAGTCACTAGCCAAAGACATAAAATTTGTTTTTATATTTAAAAAACCACTATGGTGCAAACAATGATCCCCTAAATTTAATTCCCTATATTAAAACAATTACAGTGGTTTTTTTTTAATAAAAATCGGATTATACATTATTTTTATTATATAGAGCTAGAAATTATCAATTAAATTTTTTTTGGATTTTTTCAGTACTCGTAATAAGTTTTCAGGTGTAACTCAAATGAAATTAGTAAAGTTCTTAGAGTCCTAAATCTGAATAACTACAAGCCTTTTGCTGTGTATTGTTGAATTTGTCATCATTTTTTGGGTTTTTTTATTTGTAATTAAATGGAAGGAAAAAGGATACAAAACAAAAAGAAACCAAAAAAATTAGTGTGATAATTAGACACATACTTAAATTATGGTATAACAAGATAATTCTAAAAAATTACTATTTTCAAAAATAATGAGATTCTGGAATACATGAGATTTTGTGCGCGCTTCGGATAAAGAAACCAGAAATAAGATCCAGAGTATCCAAATCCAAAACCTATGACAACTATTTACAAAATCCTACCAACAATTTGTCATTTCGTCTATTGTATTTTTTAAGTTAAATTCTTGTAAAAGGTTATTCGAGTTATCAGCTCAATAATCTTTTTATCGTGTTAGTCAATTGACGCATTTATTGTAAGAACTTTAAATTAAATTCCTGTTTGTAAACATGCCTTCAACGAATTATAAGTAAAAACTAAACAATCGATGTAAATAGAATATTGTACTCTGAATATTATCTTTAGTGTATAATTTTTCCAATCCGGTCTAAAGTTCGAATTATAATACACGCCAGTCGCTAGATTTCACATTTAGGATTGTAATAGTACTTATGGTATTGACAATAGCTGTCCACAATTTAAATGAAAATTTTTCCTGTGTGTTGTGTCAACCACGCATTAAATTAAAGCCATTAACCTTTGCTGAGTAATTGCTTTGTAGCTGGAGCACTGGTTAGATTTGCCATATAACTTATCTATCATATTGTAATAGAGCTTTTATTATGAAACATGCTCGTTTTTTCTAATAAAAAAGAAAATATCGAGCAAGGCATTGCATAATGTCGATATAACTTAAACATTGAAAGATATACGGCCCAGAAAGATTTGCATCAGTACATTTACGTTATGTAGAATTTTATCATTACGGCACGCTATTTGAGGGCGGTAACAAATTTAAAACCGACTGATAATAGTTCCGTGTCTAAAAGCATATTACTTGTGGCGATACTAATGCGGGTAGAACGGCCTAAAATGCGGACACCAATTCATTGTGAAAGTTCCACATTTTACCGGAACATTTTTCACTGATTCACGATATAATTAATGCAGAATCAACATTGAGCCGAACCGCCCCTTCGCACGCAACTTATCCTCTTCTTCTAATCCATCTGTGTGATTTAATTACCGTCGTATTGAACGCAATGAGATTTACGTTATCTGCGCGTAAAGGCCGATCGTTAATTAAAATCCCAAATCAGATATCAAACACGATTTTAAGAAAATTCAAACCGTGGTTTTAATATTATTTGTAGCGTTGGCAAAATTTAATAATCACGCAAACATGATAACATTTAGATAGGATCGAACGTAAATTCAAACCGGACCCGATTAATTCGCTTCGTGCTGAATCTAACCTCAACTTGTAATGAATTGCCCAAGGGGTAAATCGAAGGAGCGAATCCGAATTTATCATGGAACGATGGAACGCACACGGTACCATCCCTCCCGGTTTATTATTCACAACGCCAAGGCAACAAGAAATCATAAAAAGGGAACAAAGTTAATTGCTACACAACAAAACTAAATTAAAACATTAATAAAAAGTGTGGAGCAAAAATGCCCGTTGACACTTAAATAAAAATACCGATTTTACTCGTTTGAAGATGTGTTTCTTGGTTGATGTTTTCTGTTTGAGTTTGTAATCTTGTAGAGCCTACGTCAAATTGATTACTAAAATATCTAAAGAAGTTTCCAGTTCAACACAAAAAAAATTTTTGTACTACAAGTTTGCAAGAATTTTCTATCTTTGTTCAAAGCCTATGATACACAAGATTTTTTCCTCTAACGTTTTTGTAAAAAAAATTTTTACAATATCAAGATAACAAAATTTTTTGTGTTGCAATCAGGACTTTCGTATTTCAGTACCAGGATCTGTTATTTATTTACCAAAAAAAAAATATATTGTGTTTTACATTGCCAATTTAATACTTTATCTTCAAGCGGTCGAATATCGCGCCCTTATGTATCTCTATAGTTGAAGTTGTGTTTTTTTTAGTCGGAGTTGAAATTACACATACACGGTTCGTCTAAACTAAATTTTGAAGAATCTTAAGTGTTCAAATCACGGTTTATTTATTAATACATACGTAATATAATAATAACATATATTACATTCATTCGATTTACTGGATATAATTATCCTCTTAAAAAATTTAAAATTTTATTCTGTGATCTAACACGAGCCGCCTATGGGTATGAATGCAATGAATGGACGTTTGTTAGTTGTCAAATGTCAAAATTGAAAAATAACAAGATGGTAGGTAGATGCTCTAAATTGATAAAGGAGTTAATTAATTGATTAATACAATTAGTTAACATAATTAATAATTTAATTAATAATTAATATTATTGATAAAAATAAGGTAAGTTTCTTAAAATTTTCATGGTTTTTAAATTTTTTGTCATAATTATTATTATTAGCGAATACCTAACTACGGCCGATGAAATTCAGACAATGCAGTGCACGCCTACAGAACTAACACAGATTGCAGCGAAATCCTTACAGAATCTAATACCAGAAAAATCTCGAAAAGTTTATGATTTTACCTATAAACGTTTTTTGGAATGGGCCGACCAACATAAAGCCACATATTACTCTGAAAACGTATAGCTAGCATATTTCGACAATTTGTCAAACAATTAAAATATGAAGAGTTCAACACTATGAAGCAATTATTCAATGTTAAAAGCAGAATTAAATATTAACTACAATATTCAACTCCAAAACTATACAAAAATAAAAATTGACATGTTTCAGCATTTTCGACAAATGTTATTCGTTTTGAAATTACTGAATTTATTCCATAAGTATTTAGTTTCTACACTGTATTAATACTAGGCGTGTCTGGAGACTGTCGGTGTGATGAAATTACCAATTTGACAATGGCAGAGGTAGAACATTTGGGCAAGAATTACAAACCATCATTTACCGTCTTGGGAGAGTTTTATTTGAACATTTGCAGAATGTCTATGTCTCTTCGAAAAAATATAGAAGTAAATAGATTTATGCTTAAATACCAGAAAGGCAAATGTGCAAAAATGGTTATGGGAAAACATAAAATAGGATCGGCACCACAAGAAATAACTATCTCTTATATCTGCCTAACTCTAGTGAATATACAGGTCATTGTCTCCGGCGTACATCAGCTACTTTGTTGGTGGACAATGAAGGTAACATTTCGACCTTAGAAAGATATGGGAGTTAGCGATCCACGACTGTCGCAGAAAGTAATATAGAAGAATCCATGGAGAATAAAAAACAAACAGCTATGAAAATCCTAGCACCTATGAATAATATTAATAATAACCAATCTAGTACATCAGATAACTTTGAGAACGTATATTTTAGTACTTATTTTAGTATATTATTGAAGAAACTCCCAGTACAATGCATTTTGTGACTCCAAATATTAATAACAATGTAGCAAAAGAAGCAAAAATCACTAGTGCCTTAAAATTTAAAAATTGTAAATTAAAAAATTGTAATTTTATTGTGAATACAAAAAAATAATAAATTTTCTACTATTTTCCTATATTTTACTGCCTTGTTTTTTGTTATCAACCTTTAATTTTTAACTGAAAAAAGCTTTAAAATCGGTTTATGTTTTACAGCAACTACAAAGCCTTTTCATTAAAATTTAAAGTTAGTAACAAAACAAGTAAGTAATTAAGATTAGTAACAAAAAAAGAAAAACATAAGAAAAAATGTCTAATTTACAATGACAAAATAAAATTTTTATTGGTACATAAATAACAGATAGTCGAAATAGCAATTTTATATAAAAGTTTGATTTAAAAAGTTTTTTTTCTAGTAAAATGATATGTGTACATGTTAGTGACAATAAAGCACAGACTCTCCTAAGGATAAAAGATATAGCTACGTCCACCTCTTCATTCGCTGCCATTACATATATTTTTTTTAAATAATACTTTACCTTTTGTGACACCTCATATGAAAGAAAATTGATTTAGTAATTAATGTAGTCGGAATTAAAATCGACTAAATATTTAGCAAAAAAAAAATAAATCCTTAAAATTTGGAGTAATGTGTGTACTAATATTTATTAAATAATATTGATAATACGTAATATGTTTAATTTGAGCTTTTTTATTGCGCTGTAGGTTCTGAGGCTTAAAAATTACGCATTTTTTAAACTGTTTAATCTTTTTAAAATTCTAAAATCGAATTCTAAACTAAAGACACGCCAGAAAAGAATTCTAAAATACAAGTGGTAACACATCCAATAATAAAAAAAGAAATTAAAATTTTAGTGTTGTATTCTAGTTTATAAAAATCAACAAAAAAATGTCCCTCTTAAGAACAAAATTAATTTTTTTTGGTATTTGACAAACACTATACAGTTTCCGAGATATTCGAGGTGGCTTGCATTAAGACATCCTGTAGATATTAAACTATCATTTCATGAAAAAAAATTCTTGAATCCAAAATTTTGAAAAATCGTAAGTAAATTGAACTATACTGCGGCGAATAAGAGTTGATTGGTAGGGTTGGTGGTGGCGTTATGTGTTTTACATGCTTTCTAATTCATTAGCTCAATCATCTTTGTGCAGACTGTAGTATGCCTGACCTAGGTATTAAATTAAAATACAAAAGCTCTGTTTTAAATGAAAAAAAATAGCAGCTTGGTATTGCACTTAAACAAATAAAAAATATATTTTTTTTGTAACTAAATTTTTACTACCGAACTCCCTTAAGAACAAATTTTTTGATAACGTCTATATCTTAGAATTTAGATATAAAAATACTACCTAAAACTTGTAACTTTTAGCATCATTTTAAATCACAAAATTCCAAGTGTCCACTTACAACGTGGGCGAATCATTTAATTTTTTTCTATTTAGAAAAATGTCCGGTGTGAACCACCTACACATAAAATTATTTACGACTTAATTGAGTTAGAGATATCATTTCAGTTAAACGCTACGACAATATTTTATGCGTTAAGAAATTGTCAACGGGTTTGTAAACACGTTTCATATCTAAATGAAAAATAACGTTCGTTTCTGCCACACCAACTGAAATGCTTTGAAGAAAATGAGGTCAATTTTAAGAATTTTACATTACACGCGCATTGATATCGTAACTTCGTAACAAAGTGACTGGAAACAAGAGACCTATGTGTTGAAAAATGTCAACTTCTTTTTGATATCTGTGCCGTAAATAAGGTCCAGTTTAGACGATTATGTCAGAATCCTTTTTAGTATAATTGGGCTTGATCACACTTAACACCTGACGTTGCGATAAAACCTAATGATTTCTCCATTCCAATAGACTAATAGAGACAGTAAAATCTTAAAATATGCGTGCAACTCGTTTGACAGACTTGGAGTTCGTTGTCTTGTGCGGGACATTAACAAATTTCCTCCTCGATGATATATGATAATAATGCGCGGTATAATTCTTTCCGTCTTTGATGTTGATGCGCCCGGATCAAAAATTTGTCACTGTTGATGGCTCGTAATAAACTCACCTTTCAGATGTTGTTCCGGAACATTACGAGTCATCACTGATTTGAAACATATGACTGGCTCTGTCTCTACAACCTCATCAAGTTTAGCGGTAGCAACAATGACATGACTCGTCCAAAATCCAGCAAAGCATTAACTTGTAAAATTAAATCAGACCCGATTATAGCGAGTTGGACAAATGTGATTCCTGCAAACAGACTAGAAACTACTGATAGTAATATTAAGCATCTGGGAGGAAAGCTGCTTTAATGGCAACATTGCTCCAGGGTTGTCCCGAGCTGAAGGAAGAAAGAGATAAAGGACTAGTCGTAGTGGAATTTCATTCTAGCTGTCTACTGCTACAAACTACATCATACGAAGGAAAATCCTGTTTGTTATTCTCTATATTGGTTTACTGGAAGTTTGAACTAGTTCGCATTCTGTGATTTATTGTAGAAACTAAATGTGTAGTTATTAAAGCATGCATTGTGCATTTATATCAACATTAATTTTGCATTTAAATCAACTCGAGTCAATTATTTGTACCGATACAAAAACAGTTATTAGTTCAGAGTTAACGATGAGTCTTGTACAAAGGACAACACCGTCATGATTTTTAGTCGTGATTTTAAGACACGTCTTAAAATTAAAGAAAAAATGGAACAATGTCCAACTCCATTATTCACCAGCGGATATAAAATAGACTCATAAATATTCATCTAATAATTTCATGGAGACGATTCTGAAAAAGTCATTTTCTGAAACTCACATGCCGAGAAGAGTGCGAAATGTTCTTTGAACGTATTACTAATTTATCTCCGACTTTGTAGACGTTAGATGAATTTCGTGATAATAATGAGAAATATTTCTCAAAGAGAGAAACACCAAGATAATTCATTAAATTTAATGTATGCTTTAAGGCGTCAGTGCTAGAAGCTTGTATATTTGAGAGAAATTCCCCAGTGAATGTTAGTGTTACATTCAGTTTATTAGGCTAGTTAAGATACGAGTAATCCTTCATAAACAAAAGCACATCTCTAGACTCGTTCCCTCTTCTTGAGTAAAGTGCATTGCAAATGCTTCCAAAGGAAAACACATCTTAATTCTTAATTAGCAAACCGCTCGTAAAATCTTTTCCAAATTTACACAAACACAACTCTTGTCTTATCTAACGAATGACAACAGTAAAATACTTACACAACATTTAGTGAAAGTATAAAATTATAGCATCACCTACATAGCAAAAGTAGTTATTTACATTAAAAGTGTTATTTGTATTACAAGCTCAAAAACTGTCACTCACGGACGCTCGTCAAACCAATACACGAGTACTCACAAAACAGTTTATGGACGTGCGTTACACGCAAGATTTCTTGTAGTAACCTACTTTTTATCAAATTTCTATGTAATATCGTCATATTAGTCTGTTCTTATCTCCACAGTTAATGCTGTTAATGGTTTATACCAAAAATTTTCTGTCATGACTATGAAAACTGTGTATTAGATCAACAGTAATTTTCAACATAAAGTCTTGGAATAAAACAAAAATAAACAGAATTTTTATTTAACAATAGTAGTAAGTGATGAGCTTTTTAATTTTATTTACAAATTTCAATATTTTTGTGTTACGTGCACTAATGTAAAGATTTTAAATTTACTTGAATTCTATCTAAAGGTCTCTCCAAAATAAAAAACAAATTTAAAGATAAAGCACAAAATACTATAATACTATAATATTAATAACGCTACGGTCACAGACAAAAAATAATGGTTGGGGCGTACGTCCAAATTCAACCTAGGAGTTATCTTAGGAGAATCTCTGTCACTATATTCTTAATAATCATGATACATCTGTAAAAACAAAAAAACCAATAAAGAGACTAAATAGTTTATGCACTATATATTTATATACAATGTTAATCACAAGAGAGTTACTTCTGAAAAAAATTGAAGCGCAATCCATAATACACCTTACAAAGGTCTCTAGCTTTCTGATTAAAAAATATTTAATTTTAAACCAGGAGTACTTTGAATATTTGTTATGTCACATATTGTGTCAATTTGTATTTTGAACAATTTTGAACTTGAAAAGTTTTGAACCTCATAATGCCTTATTACACAAATGAAAGGGATATGATTCTTATCTATGAAGAATGCCAAAAAAATGCAGCGGCTGCTGCTGGCCTGTATTTTCAGCGGCACCCACACCGTTTACATCCGGTTCCTGAAACCTTTAGAAAATTGGAAGTCAAGTTACGCCAACACTGCCCCCCAACCCAATACATAGGATCCGTCAAAGAACTGCTACAAGTCCAAATAATAAAATTGCAGTGCTTCAAGCAGTTGATGAAAACCCTCACATAAGTCAAACCGCATTAACTAGACAAATTGGTATTAGCCAATCTTTGTTTTTTGAAATTCGTTATGAAAATAAATTTCGTGAAAATGATCTCGATAATTTGCTGTGTTAGTTTTTCTTTAATTACACATTTACGAGATTCACTCTATTCTTGTCACTTTTGATGCTTTCATGTCATTCAACGTCCAACTTACTTTGATCACTGATTTAAATAAAATTAAAAATTGTATCTAGTAATCTATGCCAATAGTATTTTGCGTTGCGGCTCAAATTTTTTCAGAAGTAACACTTTTGTGAATAACACTGTATATATTAAACTTTTTTTTTAAAAGGTTTTAAGCTGTTAGTTATTTTGTGCAGTAAACTTGTAAAATGTTCTTAACTTTGTGATATTTCACTTACTCTTGTGTTGTACAACAAATAAAATTACATTAAAACAAATAGAGATTAAATGCATTGCTTTAAAAAATCTAAGTGCTTCAACGGTCGAAAAAAAAATGTGGACAAAATGCGGAAAGTTTATTTGTTTGTGTTCGATCAAATTTCAACGAACTGCGCCAAAGCATAAGATTGTAAAACGAGCGTTATGTACTAGACTGTTCTAATCAGATCAATTGCAGCTCTTTACATGTATTTTAGAAAAAAAAATCCACTACAATTATATATAATGACGTAATGACATAAAGAATATTCTTAGGTATACTCAAAATATCTAAAAGTGAGCCGACTTTTTAAGACCCTTTTATAAACCAAACAATAGCCATTGTTCAATTTATGGAAGTTCAATTTATTGTGCTATTGTTTGGTTTGTAGAAGAGTCTTAAAAAGTCAGCCCACTTTTACACATTTTCAATATATGTATTTCAGTTTCTGTTGCAAAAATTTTGTGGAAAAAACTCCAAAAACGACAAAGATATTCTTCTTGAGCTTTTATATTTTAACACTTGGTAGCTTCTCTAGAAACACAAAGCCGCTGAGTTAAGCAACACAGTCAGCGGGTCATCATTTGGATGGATCACACAGAAATATAATGGACATACCAACTGCAGTTATCTTGTTTTTCGGAGAAGAAAAGACGTTAAACCTTCGGCCCGGTCACCAATGGTCGTTAACTCATGTCAGAGGCTGTAGATGTAAACTGAAAACTCTAGCACTTGAGTGAAGCATTACCACCATAAGATTATTTTATTTTAAAAACTTGTTTACAATGAAGCTATGGTTTTCTAAAAAAGTTATGTCGTAATCTAACGACCGTAATATTTCGGACGTAAAAAACGACCATCTAAACCGTCGCTGTCGTCTAAATTGCTAAGATATCCAGAGACTTCCAAAAAGTTTAGCTGAAATTCTGATAGATACCAAAGAATACCTTCCAATATGTTTTGAATTCTTAGGACTATCAAAGTATAGTTATAGGTAAATTGGTAAGCAAAAGAGCATGTATTAAAAGTAAAAACGAGACATTCATTTTAGCAAATTTATATAATAATAGATTAAAAAGTAAAAGTCTTTTTGTGTTAAGCCCAGAAATTACAAGCCGAAACAAAACGAGACCGGCACCTGGGCGAAGCACAAAAAGATCGTCTACTCTAAATAATATACAGGGTGAGTCTGTTAAAAGTTTATCTTAACTTTTCTGAAAAGGTTTCTGAAAAACGCTAAGATATACCTACTTTATCATCAAGCGAATCACAAAGAAACGAGAATTCAGATATAAACTCATTTACATATTTTTTTTGGCTGCAATTACAGTAAAATTACAATTTTCAATCCTCAAATCGTAAATACACTGCTTTTCAAAAGATTAGATTTCTCAAACAAAGTTTTCGTTTAGAATGCAATGTTTTCAATAATATCGGACATACATACTTTAGCTATTTGTTAAATAAAACAATTTTTTTTTAGACTTTGTGATTATTGGACAAAGTTTTTAATTTAAACAAACAAATGTTGTCGACAGTTTTGTTCTTATTTGTTAGCCTCTCCAAGATTACAATTTTTCCTATTGTACATAATTTATTTTTAAAGACGACTATATACTTACCAAGCCATTCTTATTGTTAGAACACTTTAAAAACTTCTGGTTAACGCATTATTTTTTAACCAAAATTTTTTAATGTGTATTTAATAAAATTATATTATTACATTCAATATTTAATAAACATTCTAGCAACTAGCCCAAAAAAAGTTTGGGCTTGGCAGGTTATTAACAAATAATAAAATGACATTTTTGATTAAAAACGCCAGAAACGTTAAATTATTTATTTTTTTTAATAAATAAAGTTTCCGGCAAATTTGTGTACTTTGTTTTGCCTAGTGCTCAAAGTGTTAGTATTACTTTATTCTCTACGTCTATGTCAAATTTATGTTTTGACAGGCAAAGGTAACTCAATGATGAAAGATTTAGGCTACTTGTTAATAATTAATATCAAATTTTTAATGCAACTATGTATACTATTCTTCTTATTCTACCCACAGATTAAAAAGTAAATAGCAACAAAATGGTCAAAAATTTGAATGAAATACTTAACGCAATTAAAGTCTGGCATTTAATTTGTAATTTTGCTGAGTAATATCCTGGAGAGTGAATAGTGAATACGGGACTGTTCGTTTGTGGCAGCTCAACCTTTGCCAAAACTCGTAACTTACAATTTAAGTGAACAATTTCCGTGTATACTGCAAGAGCAATATTTTCCTTTAATTATCAATTTCAATTTTCGTCCAGTGGTGGAATTGTGCCAAGTTGGTAATATATCATGTTTATTACCGAGACAATTTGTAACTATTACGTTTAATCCTAATAAATTGCGGACAATGGCAATGAAAACAGCAAGTGTGTTAAAGGTATATTTTTGGATAAACTCCAGTTTGTAAAAACATGATTTAGTAAATAAATTTTGAATTAAATATAAAAGTAAAATGTGGGTTTGAAAAATCAAAGAAAGTCTTAAACTAAATGGAATTTGACATTGTCTCATTTTCTTTATGAAAATGTAATCCCTTTTAGAGTTTCAAACCGAGACTTTCCTAATTCGTTTTCCAATGAAATCCCTCAATTCTGTCAGTTTTATCTTTTGAGGATATGTTGTGGTAAAATTTCACACGTGGTTTCCGCATGTGCATCTTTGAGAGGATAATACGCTTTCGCAGCCAAATGTATTAGAAGGAAAATTCAATTGACAGAAGCCAGGTCTGGTGAGACAACGAGCCAACAATTTCGAGACTTCGACAGCAGATAACCGCCGGAATCTAATAATGGTTTAATTGAATCGATAAAAGGAGCTTTAACTCAAAATTGTATTACTCTCAGTGAGACGAAACTGAATGCTTTTTATGGTTGGCGAATTTCCGTTTCAGCGATTCGTTGAAAATTGAGATTTTGGAAGTTTGCAAAAGCGTCACAGTTCATACATCAATTTAATTATTGAATGCGGGTGAAAATAAAACCCTGGTGCGTAGGAAGAGCTGAATAGCAGGATACAACACAACAAGATAAGTTAGTAGCAGTGTCAATAAAGGGAATCAAGAAGAAGTCTGGCCGTGACATGGGCGCTACAAAGGAGCCAGGACTTGATACAGGACGGATACACAGACTGAATACCAGATGGGATCAGCGGTCCTGCCTTTGAGCGTCCCCATTTTGTGTTTTCTATAACGTAATTTGCTCTCAGACTCTGCAAGAATTTCAAGAAAGTCCGCGCTATTTCTATACAACACAATGATTGTCTTTATGTACCGAAAACGACTGAACCACCTTTGTCTATCCCTCCCAAATACCAAACACAATCAATACACTAAAAGAAAAAGAATCTTTTTACGTATCCGTACTTAAACATTTGTTTGCGGCGATATTGAATTATTACGGTACGTTTCAGGAAATGTTGTGTGTTCATTCTTAGCACACCTCCCGAGTTGAGTTACTGAAAATGTAATTCCATGACGCCATTTCCTGCATTTTGATGACAGAAGCCGCGATATACTGAATTCGGCCCACTTTTTCAAAAGACGTGAATGCCACACAACCCAAATGCCATTGAAGAATGCATCCGTGCAGAAAAATATTCGATTCGTTCAAACGAACTCGACGAACACTGAAATCAAAGTCCAACAACGAAAAGGACGCCTTTGCAATGTGACCACTTTAAATTACCATCGCGTCGAAACGGTTTTTTTTTTCCTGGACAATGAAAAAAACTATTCTCCACATTTTTTCTTCGCTTTAATTTTTTATTGTATTTTATAACTTCACACAAAAAAAGTTGTGAAACTGGTTGAAAACTCTCTTAATTCTCAGTTTTCTTTTTAACTAAAAATGCCCATCTGATGTTGAATGTTAATAGATACACAAGTGTATTTTTTGGAATATAAAATAATATTCGATTTCTTTAAAATTTTTAAAAACACTGCTAGAAAATTGAGTTCTTACTTCTTAGACATTAAAAATTACCGGAAAAAATTTTTAACTCTGTGAAGGAAGTTTAAAACTCATATAGAAGAACGATATTTTCCAAGGGTTTTTCTATATGGGAGGATTTTCTGTATATTTTACTGCCCAAGTATACCTACCTTCCGGGGCAAAATGAAAAACTGAATTATGTATCTAAGGGTAGGTAGTAATGATGTCGTGTAAATTTCGGTAAAAATCTTTGTTGATGACAGCCTACAAGTGTAAAAAAACGTAACTTGTTTATTCAAAGGCGTTTGAAAAATTTCTATAACTGTGCCAAATATTCGTATCTTTAAAGGTTACAATTTTTATTCATACTGTTAGTTTGTCTGTAATGTAAAAAAAAATTCTAAATCATCTCAATAATTGGGCAGCGCTATTTTATCAAAATTTAAATAATTATGCAATATATGTAATTACTTTTATTCAGCTTTTATCAGTCTTAGGTTCGGGACGAAATGAAAAAAAAAGATATTATTCTATACCACCCTACATATAGACACAAAGTAATAAATCAAAAATTACCATAATAAACGTATGTCAACTTTTTAAATTGAAGACTGGTAAAAAAAAATTTCGAACAAACTTCAGTTTTTCTTCATACCTAATAAGTCAAATTTCGTTATCTGAAGTAAACTTTTTTTTTATAGAAGATATAAAATATTACCCTCAAAATAAAAATCAAAGAACATATTACCCTCAAAGAACAAAAGGTAATAAACATGTTATATTAATAAAACACCCAGCAAGAAACAAAAATTGCAATATTATTGACTATAAAAAAAAATAGTAAACTGTATATTCAGTTGTCATTGTTCATAGAGATATAGTACACATAATTAATTATCGAAATCGTTTGACAACATGCTGTAAAAGCCAGCCAGTAAGCCCAATAAATTTTGGTAATTTTGTATTTTGAAAATTTCTCTCATTGAACTAAACGCATACTACATACCCTTTTTTCTTTTGTGTTTGTTCTTTAAAAATAATATGTTATATATTGTATTAAAAAACAAAAATAAAAAAGTTTTTGTGTGATAATAGAAATTCACTTTAGTGTCCGGAAATTTTTATCCACGAGAGTTTGGTATTTAATAAATACTGTAAAATCTCTCTTCTGAATTTATTTACTGTCCATTCTAAGGTTACTTTCAACATTCTCAAAAAATTTTCCATAAGCCACAAATCTTTTAAAGTTTTATACAGTTTTTTCAGATATACGAGTACTCGTATTTCTTTTTAAAATTTTTAAATTTCGGCTTGAACTTAGACCATTCAGGAAACCGCTAATATGGTTTAGAAACGCACGAAAACATCTAAAAGACAAAAATATAACTTGGTCCTTTGGTATGCCGGCACGATTTCAACTTCTTGCTTTGTAACGTTGTCATATCATGTTTTCAAATTCGAATTTAGTGTAAGAAAAAAAATATATAGGTATGAGGAATAAAATAAGTTGTATCAGCTTTAAAAATTTTGTAACTTTAAAAAAATAAACTCAAAGAAAATTATAGTAATTATACATTAAAAACAACAAAACATTCAAAATTTATTTACATGAGACTTGCGTTTATATTACGATAATTATAAAAAACAAATAATTTATGTAATTTGTTTTATTTGATTAAATTTTGCAAATAAAATTGAAGTTGAGGGAGGGGGCTCAACTCCCCACCTGGGTGCGCCACTGGTTGACCAATAGATGCCGAAATATTTAAAAAATTGTTTTCAAAAATGCGATTTTTTATATATGATCTTATATATGTCAGAAAAAGCAGATTAGGAAGACGCGCAAGACGTTGGAGGAAAGAAAAACGCATTTTCTTAGTTACGGTTAATGTGTTTAAAAAATTAAAAAAAAAAGCTTGCCGAAAAGATTTTGTTTTTTCACTGATTTCAAAATTAGGTAATCCATTATTTAGACTATACTGTTTGTTAGACTGTTCAGTTTGTTTTTGAAGTTTTGTCTAATTATTTTTGATTTATTCTCACTCTGTTGTGTACTACAGAAAATTATATGCACAAAAAATGTCAAAGAATTTCGAACCTTAAAAACATTTTACCGATCTCGGAGAATAAGTAGAATCGTCGTTTTGCTGCTTTTGCAAACAATTATTACCTTCGATTGGTAAACTAATGTTCTTACTATTTTTGATACTTAATATATTATTTCATTGTCCGTATGACTAATCCGTCTCTAAGGCAAAGTAGCCTAGAATGTTTTTTAAGAGGTATTTGGCGTCAAAGATTTTATACCATAACAATTATACTAAGAACATGCCAAACCTACGTATATTAAGTGGGTTTATCAGTCAATTTATTTAAGCTGACAATTTAAAATGTTTAATAAAAATACTTTTAGAATTATTTTTTTTTTCAAGAATGAAAGTATTATTTCTAAAATGCCGACAAATTAAAGCTTAGTTGCAATATTAAATTTAAGCATGTTTTAAAAAATTTCGGCCATGACATAAAGTGTCAAATTGGCAGCTGTGTTATGTTTTTAATGAAACTGTCATAGGACTCTTTAACTCCAAAAGTAAAAAAAAAATTTTTGCGGGTTATATAGCAACTGAAAATATTGCTTCAGATTATGAAGCAATAAATTTCAAATAAACACTTTTTCGTTTGAAATTATAGAAAAGTAGATGAATTTGATAGATAGAGTTATATTACAAATTTGCAGTAATAAAATATAGGAAAACTTGTAGCGACGTAAATTGCAAAATTATTCATGGTCTACTTCACAAGAAACCGTTTATACCCTATGTTAGCCTTTGGTTTTTGTGTAGTGGCAAAGCGGCGTGTTTAATAACGTTAATGCATGTTTAAAAACTAAATCTTTAAATCTTTAGCTTTGAAATGAGTCATTTACTCTCTTGTAACAATTAAAACCGGCCGTAAGCTACGTATTTGAGAGCTCTATTCTCCTCACCGCATCTCTGAAACGGACAGATCCCAAAACGCTAAAGCACAGACAAAACAGCAATATCTCCTTCACCTGTAATACCATTTCTGCGAATCTGACAGTCAGTTTGGACAGCGATAATTGGAATTCTCACAGCCGATGTCTGCATCTCGTTCTCCGAATATCACCATCGCCATCATCAAAACTAAAACATATTACAAAATAAATTAGAGACCGCGTGGATCTTTCAGGTGTTCAAAGTCAGCCGACTTCCTCATCGAATGCAAACTTTTTGCATATAGCCGTATATAATAGCATTTCAACAAAAAACGTCCAGCAACCGCCAACTTCATTTTCCTATTTTATGCAGTAATTACAGCGTGAGGTTGTTCTTTGTTGGAAGGATTGCAGAGCGATGCAACAGTGCCTCGCCCTCGCATGGTTATAGTGCCTCTTCAACTACCAGCGGCTTCCACAAAGAATCAAATTCCTCATCCAACACACGTAGCCTTCGCGGCACAAGATACGAGATTTATCACCATATCACGATAAAAATCTTTAATAAATTTTAATCTTATTTCTTTATTTGTAATTACTTTCGTTGCCCCACTTTTTCTGACACATATTTGTTTTAGAATTCAATTCTTTCCATGTACGCAATAGCTCGATATCAGATCAAATGAACAGGTTGCGTTCAGACAAGTGAAAATTTTAACCTTTCTTAACCTTGATACCATTGAAATATTTTAATTAAACTCTTTCTCAATGCATGATATAAGTTTGTTGTTTTATCCACTGGGAATAAAAACTGCCAAATCTGGTATCATAAAAAATCTACTTCAATTTTTTCTCAAAGATAAAATTTTACGATATCACAAGTTTAATCCAACGATAAAATTCATTACATCTCGGTATGAGCCCACAGCTGCTACCTCGCGCAAAGAACAAGAGAATCGACACAATATTTAGAAAACCTGATTCAAAACTCCATTTCAAAGATAAAGAAGGCACACAACATCAACTTACGTCGTTGAGAGCTAACTACACCAATATCTATGTAAATGAATATTGTTTTATATTTACCCATCCTGGTGTTCTGGCATTTCTAATCACCAGTTAAGTGTGAATGTTACGTATCACTTTCATCAATCTCGATCTTATTTCAGATGAAACGATGGCGATTGCTTTTATAAAAGGCTCAGAAATAATCATACAAAATGTTTCCCATTACCAACAATTTAAACCGGTACCCCAAAAATTTGACTTGTAAAAAAAAGCAATTCATAAATTGCATTCTATAAGCAATGTTCTCAGATAATCCCTTGGCTAGTTATCCTACAATAGATTGTCTACTACAGGTCTTATTTATAATTATTTAATTACTTAATGCTAGAACCTATCAACCTAGCTGAGCAACAATGATCATTTCCGAATATTTCCATCTCTTTCAAATTTGTGTACATTTCTTTAGTTTTGTTATTTGCGATTTATAAATATTGACTTTTACCCTGCATGTATTTCTAAAACATCCTTCTTAAACTTCTCTACCCGTGTTGTGCTTTAAAACTTTTTTGATTATATTGTCATTTGCCATAGTTTTCACATAATCGTACCATCTTAATTGTTTTAGCTCTATTTTTTTTTTGACTGATTTTCAAAGTTTCCAAAGATTTCCAAGATTTTAAAAATAGGCAACACGTTATACAAACGATAAGCAACTTTGAGAAAACTACAAATTGTCCAAATGAACTGACTCTGTAAGCACTGTCAAAGGTATTGTCAACATGTTGACATTAATTCACAAGCCCCTATGCCTAAATTTTCAAAATTTAAAAAAACTAGCAAAGTATAATGTGTGGGCTATTTTTGGAGTCTCAGGCGAGAGCAAATAAAAAAATCACCCTGTATTATATAACTAGTTACGTAATAAATAATTTCGTGTTGGATCTCCTTGGTGTGTAGAAAGAAATGAAGCAAGCACCCAAAAGCACCAAACAATTTTACTTTGCACCCTCATCTGAAACAGTTTAATTTCCCACCTGAGGATGACAACTTTGTTGTTGAAACGTGCGTCGTGCAAAGTGAAATTGTTTGGTGCTTTTAGGTGCTTGCTTCATTTAATAAATAATATTATTACATCATTGATTGCGTAATGTGCGTTATTAGTTCACTAGTTACAAAAAAAATTTAGAATAAAATTTTATTTTATGATGAAATGGGAAAAAATTTCGTGCATACATGTACATACGTTATGAAAAATCTATTATAGTTTAACTTGCCTAATTTGCAAAACTCTTTCGCTTCACTTACTCGTATTGGCAAACATGATGCTTGTTAAACAAAATCGGTCTTTTCATAAATAGTTTCACAAATAACTAGTTCATGTCTCTAGCCCATATAAAAATAAAAACTTCATTTTTTTATTTTATATAGCATTATAATTTTATCAAGAAAACTGTTCGTTATTATATCTCTCTTATATTTTAATTTCATAATTCCATCTGATTTGAAAAATTTGATAAAAGCATCCTTTCTTTCTTTCTCAATGTAGGGTAATTTTCATATAAATAATGACAATAAAAATTAATGCCAAACTCCCAATTTTAATCAAAATTCTTATACAACAGTGGTGAAGCGGTTTCGGAATCTAAAGTTTTATCATTAGTGCCTGAATAACAATGAAAAAAAATATAATTACAAAGAATATAATTTCAAATTACCACCAAAGACTAAGGTTCCACATTGCAAGAATTCAAGTAAATCATTAATAAATAATATAAATAATAAAGACCCAAATTTGGAATCTTAAAGAACCCGAGACGTAAAGATGATAAGTAACTGATTAAAATCCATTGATGAAAACATGTTTTTCTCGTCTGTTTAAGAACAAATTTAAACGTTTTAAAAACCTGGGGCCAAATGCACTGAGTTTTTCTAAGAGAAATCAATGATCTATGTATACTTGTTAGCACAATTCTTAATTATAGTTTTGACAATGTTTAATATTTTTGTAAATAAGCCTAATCTGCATTTTTCTCTATTGCATCTTTTTTTAATACGTCATACTTTCTACGTTTTTGCAAAGTTACTCAAAATAATCGTTTAATAGTATAGACCTAATTTTGTCTTCTCTTAACACTTTAATTTTGTGAATTTCTTCTTTTACTTCGTCGACATCTATTTCCTTCTAATTGGTGTTTTAATTCTTCTGTCTGATCAACCCACTAAATGCTAATTACATCCATTAAAAAATATTTCTTTATCTCGATTTATTGTATCTTTATTTGTCTTATAAGTCACTATCGTGGTATACTCCTCGTAGTGTTCTCCTCCTTCAACAGTTATAAATAACATTATAGTAGGCTTTTCTCTTCCAAAAAACTTAAAGAGTTGTCTGTGACCAGTGGTATTACACCTGCGAGTGCATATTTTTACTTTTCTATTTAGGAAGAGAATATCCAATATCTGTTTTCTTTAAATGATGAATTATATTTTCAATTTTTATGTCTATATTTTGCCTATTTATTTTTTTGTCTTGCTGACTTATGCTTGTATCTGTTCCTAGAATTTTTTACTGTTTTCCTTGTCTTCAGTTCGTACAGGTATTTTTCTTTTGACGTTTTCTAAATCTACTATTTTTTGTCGTTTTTTATTTTTTTTTCACTCTTATTTTTCCCTGCTTGTACTCGTATCGCCATCCACATTTGATTAAAATGATTAATACAGTACTAATTTGAGATAAACATGTAATTTATAAAACATGGTTTTTATTTCATTTATTGAAAAATTTTCTTTTCAACATTGTAATTCCTATAACGTCGTTATAATAATAATATCATCGTTGGTTTCCTCTTTAGACGCAACTTTAACACGACCGAAAAGTCAACGAAGCGTGCAATCTACGCTCCGCAGACAGCAGTTTACGCGTTATTTGACAATGACATCTTCGTATTTACGAGTCCTTTCAATCTGCCCACTATCTATTTTAATTTCGACAGCGCTTTTTTCTAAAAGTGTCCACATGTCTTTTTGAGAGGGTCTGGCACCCTTGCATGATAAATTGCAAAATGATATTATCGCTTCCCGCTTCAATCGCGGACTATTAAGGCAACTGAGTCAGCTGACGAATGGTGATTAGTGGTGAAGCCCTTCGCTACATTGACTATGAAAGAGAGGGATAAGTTGCTAACGAGTACATCATGCGTGGATGTGCTGAAATGCATAATAGCACATCTGCATCCACTTCGATCATATTTTTACGGTTTATTAATATTTCATAAAAATCGCGCACTTGTCAAAGGAACTCGTTAAAATTTAAAAATGTTGCGCTTCTAAGTGCTAAACAGAAATTGGACTATCTGAGCCGACCAAAGTGCAAGGGGAGCTTCTTGTTTTTCAAATATCAAAATTCAACTCGCCTTCTTACGAAACTTTACTCTCTTTAATGTATAAGTTCCCTTTAATATTCCAGCTTTTCAAGTAAGTGCACAAGACTGAAATTGAAATTTGACACCATCTATCTCCTATATTCTACTGCTTATACAGACAAAATATTCAAAAATACAAGCTAAGCAATATTTTTTATTTAAAATTCATTTTGACTTTTCTTACGCTTCCACTTATAAATACTCAAATGAAAAATGTTATATTGTTTAGATACAGCTCGCGTAAATTTACATTCTCATAAACATATCCATATTCAAATTTTATAATGCTGTATATAATCTAAAGCACAACTGTGTCCCGTTGTTTCTCTAAAATGATCTTCTGTTTGTCAAAAAAACAATTCTATTAAGTTGAGCCTTTATTTGAATAGTAAAGATAGGATCTTGAGACCCCCGACCACTTTTCTTTCAATATGTTTATGTCCCACTTGGTTAAAAAATAAAAAACTTTTGAGCGGTCCGACATTTATTATATATAAAAAAATAATTAAGAGCAAGAAAATTGTTTGGTTTATCGCTGATCAACCTCCCACGAGTCGAACATCCTGTTGAAGGTCTGTACCAAGATGGTCCAGTCCGATACCGTGACCAAGACAATAGACCTATTTAACCTCACGTTCCTCTGTCTTATCGTCTGGTCTAGACGCTTTTATTCTAAGTAACGGCATTTAATCAACAACTCACTTTTAATTGGTCTAAATTTTTTAATTCAAATTATAAATCAAATATCAATTAATTAAAACACGAGCAAATCTGTTACCACTTTGGCCGGCTGTTAAACCAATGAGAAATTGATAACGTCGCAAAAACTCTAATAACGGACTAATTTGAATATTCTGGGTACCCATCAATACCGCATTTGTGGACGCCACATAATGAAATTTCGACCGCTGCTATTTAATTTCAAATTAACAATTAATAATAGTTGAACGCACGTGAGCTATTTTGAACCAATTTTAGACATGTTGCGGCCTCTTACAGACTTGTTCTGAACTAAAAAGTTGAGACTTTCTCCGCAAGAGCGAGCACTTTAAGAACCAGAAGTTCTCAATAAATCTTAGCAATGCGGTATAATTTGTTGCCGATAAATTGTTGCCGGCGCACAATAAATAAATACTTCAATTTCACCTTAATTGAATTAAAAAATTTAAACAACAAAGATGAAAGTTTGTCTATTCAGGATAAAGTCAATCTAGGGGAGTTTCACTTAAATATTAATATCCCTTCAGGTTGACTACCCGCTTGGTGTTTAAAATTTTATAGTTCGCTTCGAAATAAATAAAATTACGTGAAACAGTGTAATAATTTATTTTTGGTATCCATCACACTTCACATTTGCATAGACATTAGAAATTCAAGGGGAGTTGCAAAAATGTAAATAATCAAGAAGATGAGACCTCGTATACTCAGCTGCAAACGGAAAAGAAGTTCTCTGATGTGCAGCGACATTAGGGAATTCTTTTGCATATTTTTAATGGATATTTTAATATTAATGCGGCAGTTGGCGGAAAACCAACACCAATGCACGCTAGGGTTACGACAGTAGTCGAGGCGACTCAAATTGTGTAAATTTCAGATTTTATACTCTTTTAAAATGTCATCAGACTTTATTTAATCCGCAAGAATTCGCCGACAAATTGCATCAGATTTTCAACAGCAAATAGCGGCATTCAAAATGAAGCAATTAATCTGCCGATTCAAACGATATTTAAATTTAAAATCGGTCTCTTCATAATTTATGAAAACATAATTATAACTAGAGGACAAAATTATAAATGCATATTAGTTAATTTTAATACACTTAACAAAAAATGCTTTAAAATTTTAACAAATTTAGGACTTTAAAACCACTTAACGTCATTTGATTGTATAATTACTAATTAAAGACATTTTATATGGCTATTATTTTACATTTGGTAAAATATGATTTATCTTAGCATTACACATTGAAACTTTATTCTGTATACAATTTTCTAGAATTAAGACACTTTTTATTAGTAGAGATTGATTGTTATTGAATAAAGTCCGTAAAATGTTTATTGCTAGTTTCATTTTGTTTCGCAAGGCACAATAATTAGATTTACAATTTTAGTTTAAATTTACTATTATGGTTGGCTAACAATACTTATTAAGCTTCTTAAAATTTGAGAACACTTTTGTTTTCAAAATATTTCTAAAAAAAATAACTGTTACCATATGTTCCAACATTTTACTAACAATGCAATAACGCGCAGAGAACTTTTGTGTAGGTTAACATAACGCTCATATCCGTCTACACACTGTGGACAGTTAATTAAAGAATGTAATTATTAAACATAACCAAAAAGTGTTACAAAATTTGATCGTTTTTTGGTTAATTAACCAATTAACTTAATTCATTCGAATGAATTACTTTAGTTGCCATCAGTTCCTTTCGTACAGAAATCTTTCGAAATAATTTTCTTAAAACGGCACATATACCACGTAAAAGAATGTACTAGTTTTCATTCCTGTTTAGTAATACACAAATAACAGCAAAAATTAATTTAAAAGCACTACGCTTAATAAAACAAAAAAGGTTATTAAGATTATACTCGTATATTGGAGACAAGATAAAATTAAAGACAATATTCTACTAGTTAAAAAAATTAAAAAACTTCTGTCTGAAAATATTGCTTTTTGACACTAAACCTACTCCCAAAAATAAAACTACATACTACTTCGCCGACGTTTCGAGATTTTTTATTTAACTTTTTCCTCAAAATTTAGTAGTTATTAAATGATATAAAAAACAAAAAAAAATTGGTTACATTTTATATTCTGTCCAAATCACCTTGACTCAATATTGAAGCTATTTTTTTATTAATTTTTAGAAACAGCACCAAATTTAATATTTTTTTTAAACTTGTTTTTTCACAATATTCAAAATCAGAAACCTTTTGGTAGTCGCACTTAAATATTTATACCCTATCTGAAAAACTAAAAAAAAAATAATATTGAACTGAAATTTTGCATACTGAGTCAGTTCGAAACAATCTGTCTAACAAAAATATTTTAGAAATAAAGACATTTTCGGTTATATCAAGAATCGTTAGTAATTTTATTTTATTGAAAAAAAAATCAAAAAAAAAATAAGTTTTTTGAGGTTTAACCTGTTCGATTCTTATACCTTTTTAAGGTACATAATTTGAAAAAAAATGTTTTAAATTAATTTGAGCAAAAAACACAGATTTTTGAACGCAAAAAGCAGGGAGGTTCTTGCACAAATAGAATATATTTAAGTACATAGGTAAGTTATATATCATCCTGAAAGTCTGAAATTTGACATATAAGTATGTTTGTAATTATAAGCTACTTTTTTGCAAAGTTTTGTTGAAATTGCTTCATTTTTCAGAAATTGTAGTTATTTTTTACGCACAATCAAATCAAAATTGCTTGTTTACACCTTAGCTACTATGGCAGAAACTCAAACTATACGGCCCACGGGCTGTAATAGTATCTTATAATATGAGTTTTAGAAGAAGCATTTTGTCGTACGCACGGTTTTAGGAGACGACGAGTAAAGCGAGGAGTGTTCTAAAAGAGTAAGTGCAGAAAATGCCTTATAAACAAAATACCATATAATATTTTTTTTATTTTGCGCCATTTTCAAACAAAAAAAAAACAGAAATTTTAAGGTTCGGGGAATTTTGTGTCAGCAAATTTGTGCGATGCATAAAAGGCGGCCATGGAATAAAATAAATTTGACACATCTGTAAATTTTTATTCGTAAAAATGAATTTTGTAGATGCCAAAATTTTTTACTGTATTTCATCTGAAATACGAGCCTTGGCCACCAGTACAATAAGCAATTTGCTACCAATAAAATCGTTGGTAATTTATGAGAATTTCGTATTTAATTCATTTACTTAAATAATACAAAGGTTGATTTGAGAACAATGACAGTTCTTCACCGCCAACACTAGAAAAATATATTACACTGTGTTTAGTATAATTTATTATACAATGGAATTTTTTTATTACGAAACGCAGAAGCGTGCTATAATAGCCTTAATACAAACGCAGAGTAGAAAAAGTATTTTTTGACCTCCTGATAGGTAAATGTCAAATTAACGTACAACTGACATTAATAGAATCACCGTATTTACAGGCGATCGTATATTTTACGCATCATCGTACGGTAAAACATCAATTCATTAAACAATTATCTCCATAAACATACCTTTTAAAAAATAATTGCTGTTGTACGATAATAGTTTCTTTGTTAAAACGCCAGATACACAACGTTTAAATTGTTAAGTTACTAAAATTATACATAGTTTTAACATTTTTTATTTGCCCCACATCACTGGCATAAATATCATTGCCAAGCTCAAATGTCAACTTTGTCAAAATTCAAACTTGTCAACTGAAGGGTACAGCAATAAAAAGAGGAATGTCCAAAAATTTGTTTTCTTACAGAGGTAGTATTCCTATCGCTTTTCATAAATACGATACGGCAGACTTTTTTATTTGATATAACTCTTGAGTAGACTTAGGAGTGTTGTCAGTCATTGTTTTTAACTGTTTTTTGTCTGTCTTGCATTTAATATTGGTGAAAAAATGATGAAAATTTCAGTTCTATTTTTATTCCTGTACCCTTTAACTGTTATCTAATTTTTTTGACTAAATTTTTAAAAATAAGTTTTTGATGTTCACAGTTGTGCGTGCGACTCATAATTATTCTAAAAATTAAGAATATATCCAAAATAAAAAAACACTCTTTCCAGTAAAAATTGTTCCTAAATTATTCCTAACCTAAATGCTCCTGACTAGATAGAGAAGCCAACATTTATAAGCTTTAAACGCTTGTCATGCTTTTTTACAAAAAACATCTGCTCACATATATAAAAGTACACCTTTTTTTAACTAGAGATAGAAATACGTAGTACTAAACAAATGAGTAAAAAACTAAATACATTTGCAGTGATATGGCAATAACAGTTTAATTTATTTATTGCAAATTTATTAATTGCAAATATAATTACGAGTTTTAAAGATAAAATTAGAATTTCAATATCGTAAAAAAATATTTACTTACGAGTATATATCAATAAGAGAGTGGAGTGCATGATTATTCCTAAGGTGTCGTTTATAGCCAGAGAGCGAAGCTCGAGGGCTATAAAGCACCAAAAAAATAATCGTAGTTTGCTCTTGTGGTATATGTTCTATTTTTTGCACGACCTAGAGATCAATAGTTTTAAGAAAATTGCTGTAATTTTTAAATAAAATTTAAAAACAAGCATAAATCGATCATTCTTTGAAGTTACACCATAGCAACATCAACAACAACAAACATTTTCGTTGATAACAAACCTAGCAACGAGTCAATGTTGTTAGCAATGTTGATTGCAACGGGAGCAAATATTTGCTCCCGTTGTTAGGCTCACTTATCTCCCTTGAGAGAAAAGTTGGACTTCTGTCACGATTTTGAGACTGGAAAACTTGATTTCTACTATCTATCGTGCAAAAATATTGTTCATTTCAAACTAAATGCGATCTCAGTAGACGCTGATTGTGTAAACCAACCCTAAAATTTTGTCACTAAAATGTAAACGACCTTTAGTTTGATTGTCAAAAAAATATTTGAGGTTAAAAATGTCAAACTAATTGTTATTTATAGATTCTATAAAAAAAACCTTCTATATTGCACTTTTACATTAATTAGGTAGTTTCAGGTAACTTTTAATATAAATGTGATTACAGACATCGAAAAACTTGGGATTATGTTTAACACTTTAACAACATAGTTTTAATAATATGAACAAGTAAAATATAAACTAATAACAACAGTATAAGCTATGCATTTGGAGTCCTTCTGTGCATTCAGAAGTATGTTGAATACAGTTCCATTTTTTTTATAATTATAGTGGCGGATCACTATATTTTTACAACTTTCCATTCAGTTTACTACCCCAACACTTCTTATATCTACCTTCATCTCTTCTAGCCATATTGTCTTTGGTCTTCTATTTCCTATTTTCCTCTTTACCTCTCATAAGCGCTTTTTTCGTATGTTTATTGTCAGGCTTTTTTCCAACGTGTCTCAACCACTTTGCTCTTTGGCTTTGACCTTTTGGGATATAGCCGGATATTTGTATATCTCTATTATTTCTATATTCGTTTGCATTTTCCAAATTCTTTCTTTATTCTTCACACGTTTGTATATTTTGCGTAGCATTTTTTTCCCATCTTTCTAATTAGTTGTTAGTTGTTCTATTGCATTTTTATTCAGCACCCGAGTTTCACAACTGTATAAAACAGTTGGCTGAATAACACTCTTATATGTATACAGACTGTTATGGAAGTGAATGCAAAAAATTTAACCACAGATAGAACTCACAAAAATAAACAAAATATTTATTTAGCATTTTTGTCAAAAACGCACCCTTACCGAGTTAAAATTAAATGTAAGTAGAACATGAAAAACTATACCCGCCTATGTGTTAACGCAGCGATCAAAACACACCAGAAAAAATTCAAGACAAAAAACTTATCAAAGAAAAGTGTAAACACAGCTGATTTTAGCTGGTTTAGGTAGGCTAGTAGGTCAAAATGAAACTTTATTAACCCTGCTCGTGAAGGGTACGATACACAATAAGGGCACAAACACCTACTCGTATTATAACGCTAGTCTACGAATACTTCTGGTTCATCTTCAATCACTTTTAAAGAATCTCTGGCTCTATTTCAAGATTGTGATCGCTTCTTGGGCGCTCTTCTTGATGATTTGGGGTAAACGTGCCATGGTCCCGTAATCGTTGTACAATACTTGTAAACGTTCGCGTAATGGGAATTACACCTCCGGAAAACTTTGGGACAAACTCCGAGCTGTAGAGGCATTACCGTGACATAACACTATTGTTATGATTATGAATTTATTGTCACACTACCGTAATTTATTAGTGAAATACTGTTCATCACAACAAAACAATGCAAAATGAGGTTATCGCCGGTAGTCAAAATCAGTGTTTTTTTCTAAAAAAAAAACGCTCTGGTTTTTATAAGATTAAAGTTTTTATCGCTTCGCTTGAACTTGAAAGTGCCATCATAAGCGCAGTGTTAAATTAGGGGTTACAAAAATGCAAAATTAAATTTTTGATATCACAAATAAAATTTGTGAAATTTTCATCTTCACAACAAATTAAAACATCTGTTAAAATTTTTGCAATACCTTCCATAACACCCTGTATAGTCTTATTTTTGTATTTCTCGAAATAATTTTACTTCTAAGTATTTTAGTTTTTGACCCTCTCGTAAGCTTCTTGTCGATTTCTGAGCTTTTTTTTGTTCAGGCTTGTCAGAGTTACTTCTAAATTAAAAACTTAAAAGTAAATACTAATTATCGTCTACAACCATTGAATTATTTTCTTCATTATTATTTGTTTCATCTACTAAATCTTCAGTGTCAAGTGGTTCATCTAAGTCAGCAAATTCAGAATCTGAAGAATCAGACTGAAGGTTTACAATAAAAGGTGGAACCAGTTCAACGTTGTCTACGCCCATGTATTTTTTCCAGTCTTGTTTCACCTCATTTTCTGCTTTTTTAATAAAATTCCTCTACTTTTCCTCTGTGCAGTGTTGAAGAGCTTCGCGCCACACTGTTATTACTCTATCACTAAAGTCCAGTTTGACTTGAATGTGTCTGTTATAATATATTTTGCAATCAGCTCAAGCCAACTCAATGGGATTGTACTAACAATTATATGGAGGTAGACGAAGTACATCATGGTTTTCTTTTTTTAACATTTCATCTACTTCATATTTGTTCCACATTATCTCATCTTTGTAAGGCCGAATTAGTTCATACAACTCTTTTTCAGTCAAGGATTTGTCAAACTGCATATTATGCTTTTCTAACCAGACTTGCATTTCTTCTTTTCTTGAAGAAAAGGTTGGTACTTTTTCAGCCTTCATAGAATGATAAGGTGCATTATCCATGATAATTACACACTTAGTATTTAATGAGCGCAAAGTAGGAAGCAACTGGTTGCTTATCCATTTTTTAAATATATCACCATTCATAGTTTTATAATAGTCTCTGGTGTCAATTTTGCTGTCGAGAATTAAATCACATCCTGGCAAAAAGCCAGTGTCACATCCAGCATTCACAATAGTAAATCGCTTTCCTTCACCCTTAAACTTTGTAGGAAGACCGTCTTTAGAGCTTTCTAGTACCCAACGACGAATCTGACTACCGTTTTGGTATACCCATGTCTCATCCTGAAATGTAAACTTTAGCTTGCCTTCCTCATATTCCTGCAGTAGTTGAAGAAATTTCGCACAAAATTGAATCCTTAAATTAATTATTTGTTGTCTTTAGATAAGAATTTTTCGCCTATCAATTTTTTTATAGCTATAACCAATTGACTTCATTATCCGAAGTAAAGTTGTAGGACTGTGAGTAAAATCAAGACATTCCTTTGCAAAGTTATATATAGTTTCAAGGGTCAAATGTTGATTACTTTTAATTTTTGCGTAAATAAAACTATTTAGTTCTTCTTTAAAACCATAATTATAAAACTCCGGGACTACTTTCCTCCCTTTTGGTTTTGCAGGTAAATAAGGTACTCCAGAATTTTTCTTACTGAGTACACGACGTACGGTAGCAGGGCTTATCTTGAATATAAATTAAATATACTTATTTGTATTATTATTTAAAATATTACTACCTCAAATACCAAAGCAACTCGTTGAACACTGGTGTGACTGTTTTTTGAGTCTTTGAAAAGTTCGTTGTAACAACGATACACGGCATTAAACTCTCTTTCGGTAAGCTGAGGAGCCATATCCCAATTATTAAAAGCCGTAGGCAAAAAATAGTAGAGGAAAAATACAAAAATAAACAATTTCACTTTCTAAAAAATAATTTACTAACCTCAAATAATGTCAAAACACTGATTTTTTTTACCGTAAAAAAAACTGATGCCAAGAAAAGTGTCTTGAAAAAGACAGTTTATCAACAAAATAACAGACAAGAAATGCTTCGAAAGAACACAAAAAACGCAAAAACTCAAGCCGTCAAAATAAAAGAAAATCAATAATGACAATCTACTTGAAAATCCAATACCACCTCTTAGTAATAAATAAAAGTACTAAATACGGCAGTGTAACCAACTTAAATTCAAATTTCCACAGTACACTGAGATCGCATTTATTTTGAAATGGACTGTAATAAAAAGTTCGATTTTTACGTTCGTAAAATTGTCTCTCTCGCTGCTTACGCAGCTCGTGAAAGTCTCACGAAAAAAGCTTACTTTCTTGTCTTGTTTTAAAATATTTTTTTTGCACTTCCGGGACTAAAATGGGTCATTTATTCCCTAGGGACTAAATAATTCGTAACAAAACCTTCTTAATCGGTAACTAATATAAACTCAAAAAAAAAAACCATTAAAATTTCTAAAAAATGAGGGAAAACTATCTTTTTTTATAATAACGCTTCGTGAAATGAATCAGATTCAACAAAACTTTTAAAAATGTAGGTTATGGTTACAAATTTGTACGCCAAATTTCAAAGTGATATTACTGATATTTAACATACAGTGCTAAATACAACATTATTTTCATTAAGAATAATTTTCCATTTTCAAATTATAGAGTTTTTTTACAACAAAGTTACTAACGATTTCCGGTATAACTAAAAGTGCCTTTATTGGCAGTATATTTTGGTGAGATAGACCGTTTCGAATGTACGTCAAGTGCAAAATTCCAATTCAATGTCTTTTTTAAGTCTCCACATATTTCTAATAGTTCGTTGCCGTGAAACAGCCTGCATAAATATTTACTTTGTTATTTTATTGTTTTTTATTTTTTATTGTTTGTTTATAGGTATAGTTAGTTCTATTTGAAATAAATATTTCGATTCTATATTGTACTTTTTGGCAGTTCATTTAAAATTTATTAGCCGGCCATAGATTTTAAGTTTGATATGCTTCAACGAAGCGCAAATAAAACTAAAAACTAATATAAAGAAAATTATTAAAACTACTAATAGGTTTATCAAAAAAACAACATAAACCCAACGTAAGAAAATTTGTAAAGTGATAATCATTAAATAAAAAGTTTCGATAAGATTCGTTCGCAACTGACACAATGCCAACTTTGAAAAAACAGTCCATAAAGCTCGAAGTACATCCAAACTTCCAAATTGGGAGACGATGGTTATAGAATATAAAAATAGTCCCTTGTATAAAACATAGTGTAAAAAACTTTTCGACGGTTGATTTTTATCATATTAGAATAGGAATATTTCTGTTATAAAAATGTTTGGTATGAAACATAAAAAAATTGCGACACTTAAAGCCCTTTATTCAGTTTTTATTATAAGATTTTTTTATTCCATTACGAACATTATCTCCACAGGATAAATTTTTGGTTGTCGTCCCTTTCAGAGCAACTCAATGTACGCAAATTTAAACACAATTGTCTAATTCGAGGCAAATTGGATTCCGGAGCCGTTCCGTACACTAATTCAATCCCTCTGCACGATCTCGCTAATCTCTTTGTAGTACCTCGTCGCGTTACACACACAAAAAACTCGCCCCTTCATGCGTTTCCCTAATTAATTACCTTTCTCTTTGCGGTCTCCCCCACGTGAAATAACGTTAGTTTTCTGGGTTTTTTGATAAAAAGCTAACGCTTCGAAATCTAGCCACGAGCAAAAATATCACCCTCCGGAAACTCCATGTGACGCGACATGTGCACTTCAAACCACCCTATGTGGTGAATTAAAACAAAATAAACATAGACTAAAGTGCTACAGGGCATAGAGTGAGCTTAGTGCAAATCTCTCTCGAGTCGTTGCATAGTTATCTCGCTCACTGTTATGTATAAGGGGTTAGACTTAATCAAGCGCGATTATATTTCAAAATTAAGGGTCAAATTTACAACCAACAACCAAGGAATTCGAGGAAATGCCAGAGAGAGATAGTTTTGCCAAGTCAAATCCGTGGTTAAAGTTATTTTCAAGATGCAGAGATTGGAGATTATGGAAACTAGAAACATTATTTCACGCAAATGGGGAGCATAAGCCCCTTACTATAAATTTATTGTTTTATAGATAAAGGCCCTATTACAGATACCGGATGATATGATATGAAATGTGCTTCTGTTATAATCTCATTAATAATTATATCCCAATCATACATAAAACAGATTTCTTGTGATTTAGTTCTTTCATCATAATGTTTTTAACACTGTTTTATATGACAAGATACATATTTGGCATTTCTCCGTCCTAGCTTATCAAACAGAGTTATCGTGTCTGTTTCCAAGACAGTAAAGGCTATTTACTTACTTGTTGCTAACGTAGACTCGTCAGTAAGTATTTTGTTTACTTGTTGCCAACGCAAACTTAACGGTAAACATTACTCACTGTTCCAGAACGGTAAGTAGATTTATTCAAAATTAATTAAATTTTAATTTTTTATGAAATTCAATCACATAAAAAATGTTATAAGCATCAGGAAAGTTTAGAACATTTAAGCGATCGCGAACAATAAGTGGAGTCGTCACTTCGAACAATTGTCCTTGATTGGTAAAATATTTCTACCGTGCTCGATACTTAATATATTCCTAGTATTTTGATTATTCATATTGATTCATATTAAACTTTTAAATAATGTAACTTTCCTGGCATTGGTTCTCAAAATAAAGATATTTTTCTAAAACCTAAAACCGTTTAAATCCTGGATTATTTATTTAGGAAGTTGTTGTGGTTGCAACACTTTCCAAACAAAACGACATATCTTGGGTTATAAAGATGAATCGAATGTCGTTTAGCGTGTTGTGATGTTGTATGAAAGTGTGGGTTTTATAGTGAACTAAATTGATTTATTACAGACGGCTGCTTAACGAAAATAATGTGTTTGGCCACCAGAAGATGAACATTCCGAGAAATTTGTCAGTTATTCCCGCGATAATTTATGTAAGTTTCAAGAAGATCAGTTATTTATCGAAGAATTCCAAGTAGACTGAAAACAAATTCAAATTACTCTCGTAACAATTCCTAACTGAAATACCGTAGAAAATTCATTGCATTAATGACAAAATAGCAATCTAAAAATATACAACGCTTCGGTGATTTGTCTTTTGTAACAAAATCCACGCTATAATTCTTCGTTCCATATGTATCCGACAATTAAAATATGTTTCTTAAATTAAGCCGCTGCGTATAAAGCAAAAACGTGTTGGTAAAGAAAATAAAAAAAGACATCATCACGCAACTAATTTGTCAACTGTTAGTACAAGCCGTCTCTCAAGTAGACTAACAAAAACAAATTGAAATTTTAATTACTATAAAAAGTGATATATCAAACCCAGAAGGGGATCTTTTTATGTAGATCAACAGCTGATCATAAAAGAGAAATTCTTTAAAGACAAATTTAACTTGTTTTGATCTTGTATACTGCCATACTTCAAAACTCGTAATCAACTGCGTGAGCGTGACTAATTGAAATATGCTGATGCCAGAGCAAAAAGAGCTGTTTTGGCACACTATCAAAGGTGGTGCGAAATCCGGAGAGAGAGTTATTTGTCATATGAAATATTTGGTGATATATCTCGTACTAATTTGTTGCTCATGTTTTAAATGTTATACATATGTGGTCTGATAAATAAACATTGGGATGAAGTTCCATATTAGTAATTTGTTCATGCGCCTTCTCATCTATTACGTAAATCCAGCTAATTAATCCCAAAGGCGGCCATTTGTGGGGTGCATTTAACTCCGCTTGGTGTCGGCCACTGCCATTGCAGCAATAATCGTATCCTACACTAGGCAATTAGCGAGTGCCTGTGTGACGTACGACTGTTCAGCGAAAGGGATTACTAGTTCCCTATA
This sequence comes from Tribolium confusum, assembly GCA_029207805.1. Classification (NCBI taxonomy): domain Eukaryota; kingdom Metazoa; phylum Arthropoda; class Insecta; order Coleoptera; family Tenebrionidae; genus Tribolium; species Tribolium confusum. Next base: position 36,601,305 of record JALGAY010000001.1, on the reverse strand, counting down.
ATATCTCCCCTTATCCCCAGGGATGGCGTGATGCTGGCATCGAGAGTCTTTAGTTAAGCCGTTGATATTCTCCTAATTTGCCGGACTTTCCCTCGGAATTATCAAGCCTGCTTCTTGTTCTCTACATATGCTGTGTCAAGAAATTACTTGAACCTATTAGGATTTCCAACAAACAAACCCTAATTGCCACAATCCAGTCATTCGAAAGCTATCCCCAGTGGTATAACGGTAAAATCATTTTCACAAACGAACATAAATCTCGTACACCGAAAATAATATGACAAAGCTTCAGATTAAAAACAATTTAAACTATTGTAAGATCTAAACTTAAAGCGGATCTAAAAATTAGCTGCAACGTATATCTTTGTAAGTTAAACAAACATGTTATATCATGTCTTAAAAATTAAACTATAATAGAAACTACTTTAGAAAAGTTAACACCGTCTAAATTTATACAGACTGGTCCAATGAAAAGTTTGCACCTAGCGTTACTTTTGATTGTGAAATTTAATGCAGAAATGCTCGGACAGGTTGATTTTCTTTTGAAGGGGGACACATTTTAAGGATATTTCGCAACTCCTATTGTTAACCCCTTGACGGGGGTGAACCACAACCCTAAAATTTTAAATAGAAAGTTGGGTCGAGTGACACATCGTTTTAAAGAGCACAAAATTATCTTTATAATAGTACCTATTTGTTGTGTTTTACTTAAACAGGTAATGTAAAAACGCCTTAAGAAACTTCAATCACGTAGTTTTGGTATTAGTGAAAAAAACATGTAACTTATAGTTATTAGGTATCATAGCAACTAAAAACAACGTTCAAATGTATTGTCTATTCAGGATTACAAAAGTAATCTTCAAAAGTAAAATTTAGATACCTTTTTTACTAATACTAAAAATACATGGATTACATGGAATACAAGTTCCTTAGGCGCTTTTACATTACCTGTTTAATTTTACTATTGAAGATTACTTTTGTAATCCCGAATAGACAATACATTTAAACGTTGTTTTTAGTTGCTATGACACCTAATACCTAAAAGTTACATGCCTTTTTTACTAATACTAAGGCGTTTTTACATTACCTGTTCAAGTAAAACACAACAAATGGGATACCATTATAAAGATAATTTTGTGCTCTTTAAAACGATGTGTCATTCGACCCTATTTCCTATTTAAAATTTTAGGGTTGTGGTTCCCCCCGTCAGATGGTTAAAGATATAAGTTGCAAAATGTTCTAAAAATGTGTCCCCCTTCAAAAGAAAATCGACCTGTCCGAGCATTTCTGCATTAAATTTCACAAACAAAGTTATTATTTGTCTATATTTGGAAGAATTTTATGGTTTTGACTTACAAACTAGTTTATGAGGGATATAATAAGGGTGGTTGTAAGGATAAGTGAACTCTATTGTTACCGAAGCCATCAGGTAGTCCCTCGAAGAAAACGAAAAACGGGTGCCATGCACCAGACCTTTACGATCCACTTAAAATTCAGGAGCTGGGGTCTCTTTATCGGTAAGGGACCGAAAAGTTAATTCCTCTATTGTGCCATAAAATTCATCCAAATATAGACACACTCTAACGCTAGGTGCAAACTTTTCATTGGGCCAGTCTGTATAGTAGTGCGTCCCAGGTCCCAGGACTGGTTTTTATGACACTGCTGTCATAATTACTACCCTCATTATGATGCGGTTAAAAGGGGCTTTGAGGTCTTTTGTAAATCATATTCGGCTAGAAGACCTTTACCTAAGTTCAGACCCCGCTTTCGATTTTAAAGGCAAGTAGATACTTTCCTAATGCAAGTTTATAATTCCTATATCTAAAATTTTTTTTATAAAAATTGCTAAAAAATTTTTTTATTTGGTTTATACTTGATAAATAAAACAACAGTTGATATATATGTATTTCAAAAAGGAAGAAAACATATACTCATTTACTAACACACAAATCAATGTAAAATTCACAAAATCAGAGACGACACGAAGTGCAAAATGCAACTGGTCGTTTTGAAATAATCCTTAAGCCAACTGACCGTAACCATATATTTAAGGAGCTACCCATGTGCGACATTACCAAGACTGGCCATACTAAAACATATACTTACCCAAATCTAAAGTGGTTTTTATGACAAGGTCTTATTGTATTAAAGGTAATAATAGTAACAAAGAAAAGGTGCCGCTGAGCAATAAAACTATAAACATAAATCTTTATACTAGTACTAACCAGACTACGACTCAGGCAAACAAATTTGATATTCAACAGACAACAGACTTCGACAACCCTATTAACAGTATCATTATGGCGGCCCTAATGACAATTGCAGTGTCATAAAAACCACTTTAAATTTGGGTAAGTATAAATCTCCCAGCATGGTTCTTCGTATAGATGAGAGCGCTAGACAGTGGCAAAGCACGTGCTCCATGCTGTCATCATCTTCATTGCCTCCTCGATATGTGGGATCGTCAACGATTCCCATTTTGTGAAGATGGTTATCTATTCGAAAATATCCAGAAGAAGAAGTCGTGGACGTGTCAAAATACTTTGCGAAATTCAGAAGGAATTTCGGCAAAAATAGTACAGTGGTTTCGGTAAATTTAAGTGTAGTTTACGCGAAAATGGAAACCGCAAACAAGTGTAACGTCGCGAAGTGAAGTCGTGGACGTTAAAGAGTCGCTATAGTTCAAAAGGGAATTTAAGCGAAACAAAAGAAACAAGTGGTGTATAATGGAGACAGCACAAGAAAATGAAATAAGAATACTAAGAGAATTCTATCACATGTGTTGTAACTTTAACAAAATAGTAAAAGTTGCAAACGAAGCACAGAGTACCTGGGAATGTGAAGAGGGTTTAACATCCGTTGAACAGGCTAGGAACGAGATCGTTGAATTCATGTCAGATCTGTCAAACAATGTATTGAAACCAGACGAGGAGATACTAGAATTTATGAAGAGAAAGCTAAACAAGGTTAATATAGATTACGTAGACATAAAAGAATACTTGGAAAAAACACTAGAAGAAGAAGAGGAAAAAGTAGAAAAAGAAGTTCTAGAAATAATGAAGCGTATGAAGGAATGTTGTAGACCAAAAGAAAATGACAACCAGTTTAAAATTGAAACTCAAGAGGGTCAGGATATTATTCATGAAAAACAAAAATTAACTGAAAAGCCAAGTTTTGAGAGTGAACTTGTTGAAGATAAGTCAGGACGCAAACCGGAAGAAAACATCGCTAAAGATTATTTGACATACAGAACGGAACAAGAACTTCGCACTCAAGAACTGGAAGAAATTTTGGACGAAGTGGAGAGTGAACTTGGAATAAACAAAATGAGTTCAATTAAGCACGCATTTTATGCTAAAGAAATACAAGAAAAATGGACGGAAATCAACAGAATCAACATAAAAATTAAAGTAATCGAAAAAGAGCAAAAAACCCCATTTTCAAAAAACAACTATCAACAATTAAGAGTCCGATACATAACAGTAATAGAGGCATTAGAAAACAAAATTTAAGAAAAAACTGCGTCCTGTGTGAGAATGAGCTTTGTGAAACTTCCACGTTTACCACATTGGATTAAATTACAAGCAAAAAGAGATGCAAAAATGTTAAAGGATTTGAAACTACAAGAAGAAACGCTACAAGAACATTGTGTTAACACAAATCATAGCAACAAAGGGAACGTGCCGTTCCGTAGTAAAACTATAAACATAAATCTTAGTCAGCTCAGGTCCGCTTTTAAAATTTCCTTTTCACAGTACTTTAGAAATAAACTTTTCAAAATAAATAACCTTAGATAATTTTTCTACACAAATGGAAAATCTATTTTAACTTCACTTAGAAATAATAGAATTAAGATTAAAGTCTTGCTAAAATTTTGAAAAGTTTAACAAATAGTCGGGCCAGGTGCCAGTCATTAGTGTAAGGACTAAGGACGTAAATATTGGCTGTATTGTATTGGCTGTAATGTTTAATGTTTTTTTATTTAAAAGTAACTACAACTAGGGTTATTAGTTAGTAAGTGCCTTTACGTTATAAAAATTAACACCTTTAAAATATAAAATATTTATTACTTATAAATAGAATTATAAGTAATTAGAGAATTGCTATAAATAACACCGGGGTGCAAATATAAACTTTTTGAGAGTTGTTTGAAAATTTTTACGTAATATGGAATTTATAGGTAACATAGGTCACCGTTCTGCTTTTAGTTCTATTGTATCACGTTGTATCACGTAGAAAATAAAAACACCAGCCAAGATTGTGCCTATTGAGTACACGCCTAATAAATCATCAAAAAATTTGAAAAATTCAAATACATCCTTAAATTTAGTTTTCATTATAACGTACAGAAGAATTAAACACTAAAAAAAAATCAAACTGATGAAAATTTCCTTTTTGTAGATTTATTCCCCAATGTGTCTTACAAATCTCTTTTCAAAGACCAACAGTAGTCGGCAATCATATGAGTATCCCACCGATATATTTTTTCCATCCCATTAATTTTACACGATCATTTTTACACGATCTATTCGACATGTTTGTGAAATATCGAGATTTTTTTAACTTTGAATCGAATTTTTTTAAGCAAATCTGACGGATGACTCAATACAATAGATTTGTCGTGATGGAAACAAAATAATGATGCTTTGATGTTCAAGACCTACTATAATAACCAAATTTATTAAAAATAGTCAAACAACTCATGTCATGCTAACCAGTGTAATCAATTATTGCAAGAGTAAACAGGGAATTTCAAATCAAACGTTTATCAATAATTAGGTATTTTTTCGGTACATAATTGTACTAAGAAATTTTCGTATGAATTCGAAAATAGGATCAAATCTTTCTTCGAACAAGTTTCTTTGTTATGATGGTTAGGATAGTCAGATTTAAGAGAATTAAATATTTGATCCAATGAACAACTACTTTATTCTCCCACTTAAACATCTTATCACTTCAAATCTACCTTCTGGCCAAACTTTGGATTATTTCAAAACGACCAGTTGCATTTTGCACTTCGTGTCGTCTCTGATTTTGTGAATTTTACATTGATTTGTGTGTTAGTAAATGAGTATATGTTTTCTTCCTTTTTGAAATACATATATATCAACTGTTGTTTTATTTACCAAGTGTAAACCAAATAAAAAATTTTTTTAGCAATTTTTATTAAATTTTTTTTAAATATAGAAATTATAAACTTGCATTAGAAAAGTACCTACTTGCCTTTAAAATCGAAAGCTCGACAAAAACTGCAGCAGCAAAAATATTAAAGCGGGGTCTGTACTTAGGTAGCCGACTACGATTTGCAATGGACCTCGAAGCCACTTTTAACCGCATCATAATGAGGGTAGTAATTATAATAGCAGTGTTATAAAAACCAGTCCTGGGACGCACAACTATATTGCCACTTTGGCTTTTGCTCGGCCACCAACATAACCAATCTCCACAATTAAGAAAAAACCACTAGGTACTTCGCGGACTAAAGGTCCGACCGACATCAACAATTAATTAAATCACCTCATCGCCCAATCACCTCCACACTGAAAGGTAGTCTAACTAGAACTAGCAAAATGTGTTCCAATTGAACAACAACGTCAAGAAGCCATATACCAGTTTTGGGGTATTTGCCTCTCATCAGTACAGAGTGTACCAGAGCGCTGTGCTCGGTAGGAACGGTGGGAAAACTCGCTTATATCAAGCAAAGTTCAGTTAGTAGTTGTGTAAACAGACAGAATATGCTATCTAACGGAGATTGCTGAAAGGTAGCGAGTGTTGGCGTAATAATGTTGTTAACTATTAAAAATGATAATCTGCTATCAATTATTTACTTATTAAGTAGTTAATATTGTAGTAGTTATCGTTAATTGATGTAACAGTTTGTTTCAAATGTAAAAGAGTTAGCAACATCTAAAAAATCCCAAAACTTTAAAACTATTGTTGTATTTACTGTTATTTCAACATCCTGGGCTCTCTTTAGTCTTTACTACAACGAATAACTACATAACTATATCTTCAAAATTAAAGTATAAGAAGAATATGGTAGAGTAAGTTTAGACGTAAGCCTAGAGTAAGCCTCCCACCTTATTTCTCCTTCCAGAAAAATTCACTAATAAAGATAATAGTAGAAAATCTTCAGATAACAAAACGTTATAATAGATACCAATTTTCACTTTAAATTCTCTCTCTATCTCTTTCTCTTCCAACACATAGAATAAGCTACTTTCAAAAGACTACCACAAGGTTACTCTGCTTGTAGGTTCCAAAAAGTAACACCATCTAAAACAAAACAACCAAGCTACAAATATCTAATAAAAATCTGGACATTGATTCTAGAAACAAAATTGAAGCCAATAATAACAATTTTATTTGTCTTAAAATTTTATAAAGCAGCTCGTCTAAAACTAAGTGTCATAAAACTGTCATTTAAAAGCAGTTAAAAACGTGAATGCTTAGATGGAACAATCTCTGGTTTATACTCCCACACCAAAACAAATGTTAACTATTTTTAAACAAAACAATTTAAAATTAATTTTAATAATGTTAAATGATGACTGCACGAACTTATGCTGATGCTGCAAGTTCCTCAAACAACGTTGAAATGTTAAAACACGTGCTTTCATGAGACAAATTGCAAACCAAGTCTTCTTACATCATAGGCTTAACGGAATAACAACAAAAGTTCCTTGGGTAGTGCCACTGTATTTTGTCATTTGCAAAAAGTTCAGATTTACCTAGCAGGATTACCAATTCAGAATTTCACTTACCTACATTTTTACTTTAATCTACATCATTTCTTCTGATTTTCTTTTCTTTCAATATTCACAGTTTCCACTTCCACCTTATTTGTCACTGAACTACCCCTCTCCATTAAAATTTAAAACTTCTGTTAGGTTTCTCTGAATTTAAATCAATAACAGACACACGCTAGTCGATTACCAACACCACGCTAACTGCCGTAAATTACTTTTTAGTATTAAATTATTAAAAACAATAATTATTAAGTATACATAAGTAAAAGGGTAAACACCATTCAATTTTAAATAAGTGAGTTAAATCACTTTTAAATCATTTTTCATTCTTAAAACCTTTGTAAAATTACAACTTCAACCAAATCCACCTAGTCTTAGACTATCTAGATTTACTGTCCAAGATGTATTTTAAAGTTATAGTTTTCCCTCAACTGATGCAAATATACAAATTTTAACTGGAGACTACTAACATTAAAATATTATTGGTTTGTCACCTCTACTTTTAATAATGTCTAATGGGCTAATTTCACGTTAATATAATACCGGTGGTATCTTCGTCTCCATGAAACATTAAAAGAATTCGGAGTTGTCATTGGTTGTTGCTATGGAGAATTATTACAAGTAGTACTTCAACTTAAAATTAGACCATTAGTACATTTCTGTTTACCTTGTTTTATCACGTGGTCGACAAGTACTAATTGAGTGGGCAGCATTGAAATGTCACTCAAAATTGGCTATTCTGACCAAACTTCAAATCTAAATTTGATATTTCAAAAATTTGATTAATAAAATGGTTTTTAAACTAGAGCATGACACTTTTGTTGTAATGGCATACTTCAAAAGTGGAGTCTATAAACAAATTAATGGTAGGGAACACTCCCTAGACTTAATGTATATTCAATTTTAACAAATTTACTCCGAAGTGGTTTTAGATTTTATTAAAATTAAGCAACATTGTGGAACGTCTTTTAAATAAAGATAATGTCGCAAAATCAATACCTGATCGACTTTCCACTTTTACTGAAAATGTTGTGAGAGACATTAGCGTTCGAATAAAAAAGAACTCGCGAAAATCTGTGAAGAAGCTCTTATTGCTGACAGGTTTTACTTCCTATTAACTCCGAATACTAAATAAAGAAATTTAAATATTTATTTTTTTCTTAAATTAATTGTTAAAATTACCACCCAATCATTTTTTGACAATAATATGTCTGTCTTTAAGTTATTAAAAGTTGAAATAAAATAAAAATTAATAAAATAAAATTTATTATTATTGAACTCATTGTTAAAATCTAGCACCCTGTGGCTTTTTAACAGTTTAAAAAATGGTGAAGTTAAAAATTTGTTGAAAACAATAATTGACATTGAAATTTTAAAAAATTGCGTAATATTTATAGCGCACTTAACAGAAACTTAAAGAATAGGAATATTAATTTTTCTTGGACATGGCGACAAAGTGAGAAGTCAGCAAAAAGTTTGCGAAATACCTATACAACGTTAAATATTCTGATAGACCCATAACAAGATCTACTGTGAGTAAGATCCAAAAAAAAAAATTCACGAAAACAGCACATATTAAAAATCGTTTAAAATCTGGTCGTTCACAGATTAATTTAATTAAAGCTTTGGTTGAAATGTTTCCAAACGAAAATGAGCCCGATATGCCAACTGATACCAACATGATGGTGTACCATCGCATTTTGATCGCAATGTTAAAGAGGACCTTTAGAGTGGCCTGCAAGATTTCCAGATTTGACGCCGCTAAACTTTATCCTTTGGGGATATCTCAAATTTATAGTTTATTTTAACAGGCCCCAAAATTTAGACGATTCAAAGAACAGAATTTGCCACGAGATAAAACAAATTCCTGAAGATGTTGTTCGCAACGTTATAGAGGAATTTAAAGATAGCCTAGTGTACTGTCAAGAGTCAATAGATGGCAATTTGAACAATTACTTTAAAAAATTGTTATAAATTATTAATTATTAACAAATTATTATTTTAAAAATTATTAAATTAGTTATTTAACATTTCTTGTTTTTTTTTTTAATTGACAATATTTCGAAAACTTAATTATAGGTATAGGACATCATACATAAAATATGTTTAACATTTGCTATAGTATTCAAAAATGCAATAAAAAATATAGGGTGCTGTCTAAAAAAACGAAGTTAATGTCTGTCCCCACTTTTGGGGCATCTGTATAATTTTTTTTAAATGCGCAATTTAAATATAAAATTGACCTGTCCGATCAATTTTGTTTTTAAATAAATGGTTCTGAGGTTATTTTAGATGTTCCATACTTTTGGCGCTCACTGTATAAGTAATGTTAACAAACCGACAACTTGCAAAAAAATATCTAGTATGTACTTAAGTTTTTTGCCAACTCAATCAGTATTTGTTGATCACGGTGTCGTAAGTAGGCTCATGCTTGTTGAATAATACTTATTTAGCATTAGGCCCAGTGTTTGAAACAATTTAGGGCCGCAAAAGTGAAAACGTGCCAAGTTGACGTCACAGCAGGTATTAAGTGTCGATTCTTTCTGATAACAGCAGGGTGGTAATTGATAAGTCAATTTTCTCCCTTTTAAAGTGATCACGCCATGTGTCGAAATATCGACCAAATGGTGGATTTTGTCGAATAAGTGGAGAGACATATTATTTCATTTAGTCACGCTATCAACATAACAAGATATTATACTTAAAAGTTATGTGGGATGGACCTGAACATATCGTTTTGCGTTTGGCACGCTATTACCAACTTTGTTATTAACTTGAAATATGTAATTACCCACGGTGTCAAACGCCAGCCTCTGTAATTTCAAACCTTGCCTTTACCTTTATTTAAAACTTTTATAAAACATTCATAACTTGTGCTTATTCACTGATTCTAATAAACCATTAACTGGCAAATTATGTATCCTGCGCCATCTAGTACATAGGGGCCACAGTAACACCTAGCTCAAAGAATTGTTCAATGTGTTCAGCGTACGTCAGATGTCAGGATCTTGTCGCTTCAAAATGTTCCTGCAATTTCTACTTTCCTGGTAGCAGGAAGGTACGAAATTTTACCAACTGTGTTAGTTAGCAGACGGCACAAACCACAAAGAACTTGCAGGGACGTATCAAAATAAAATTCTAAATCTGGCCAATCTGTAACATTTGCCGGTTTTGGATTATCCACTAATAATTTAAAATAATGGAGACAATTTTTTCATTACACAATATTGTCAGACGAAAATATCAGGCGATTATAAGTCGAGGTGGTTTAACGTAGAGTACAAATTTTTTATGTACATGTTTTAGTTTAATTGTTGCTGCCTTTTTTAATGCTGGTGAAAATTTCGATAATTTTTCCTTTTCTTAAAGTTAATTATAATTAATTGTAGTTGAAGAGTACATTTAAGACTGAGACAAAAGCTCCTCTTAGTCTTACATTCCTGATTCTTTGGCTATCTAAAACTCTTACTCAACACGTGCTTATCGTTCTTTGAATTTTCTACATACTTTCTGAAGATATTGCTGATATTACCGACATCTTTTAATGATGTCTGATATTTTTGGGTTTATAATGTTGAATTTTAATAGTTGAAATTAACAATAACAATTTTACTAAAGCCCAAAACTACTCTTCTGGTATTTGCGAAAAATTTACTATTTGTACTTTTGAAATACATTTGCTTTTGCTTTAGAAAACTTACCGACTTACCTAAAGTACAGTTTTCCAGTTTAAGTTTACCTAAGCTTCTAGCCAAAAGATGGCGCAACAATGGTGCTTTTATTTAGGATTTTTACTTTTTTCCTTTCTGCTTTCCTTTTATTTCAAAGAAATTGTTTTGACAAATCTAAGAAATTGTTCAATCAAAAAACAAACTAGAAACCGATTACGGCCATTATTTGCTCTTTAGTGACAGTTAATCAGACCAGTTTGATTCATTTTTACTAAATGAGCAGTTGGGTTTTATTTATCAATATTGGAAGCTTGTAAAATGTTTATGATGCGATAAATGAAAAATTGAAAAAACACATGTATCTTGCTTAGATGTTTTTTGAGTAAATACATTAAAAATTAAATATATTCAAAGTTTCTAACAGAAATAACGTTAGATGTTATTTCCGTGCAAAAACACAGTGAATACGCCAACATTTCCTTATTATTCACATTTCTTGGTTCATAGAAGTCGGTACAATCTCTCTATTGATACTCAGCGAATCCTACAAGATGTTATAAGCAAAACTCGCGGCGTTTATCTTTGCAAACGAAGCATTCAACATTGTTTGAAATGTTTGAATTATAAAGCACATTCTTTGGCACATTTTGACAACAAACTCCAGTTTAGATAAAACCAACAAGAAAATGTGTGGCAATAATAATTCGCAAAACTTCTTGCAAACTTCATATGTCATATTTTGCTCCAATCTTGAATTGCGTCGAGCAACTGCTCAACTTTTCGATAAAATTAAACCGGAGAAACGATAAGACAAAACTAGGGGGCTGCCGGATATCATAGCATAACCCTCGATGGCAGCCACTTCCCCTTGTAATAAACTTATCTATTGATCTGAGACAATGCTGAACAACCAGAAGGGTACAAATATATTTGCCAAAATATATTTTATATCTTTTTCAACACGATTTTGCTAGTAATAAATTCTGAAACCTTATAAGGAATGCCGTTTCGCCTGTTGTTATAATTGAAATAATGTCTAATTTGAGGAAAGAAATTGTTGGGTTGTGGTTGTGTGGTCGCTCCTAGAAGCCAACTGTTTAGCACTCACAGAGTTGACACAGAGTCAATTTGTCCTCGCCAGGTAGAGAAGCGAGTGCATCCTGCAGCAGTTTCTTTATTTGCCTTTGGGGACCACATGTATTCATATTATTCTCTTTCATTTAGTCCCCGCTCTGTTGTAACCCGCCATAGTGTTTATTTAGCACCGGACTAGGAAATAGCGAATTTTTCTCATCAACTTTATACCCGTCGAAGATTTTCTTGCAATCTCGTCTACGCTTCCAGACAGATACTGGCACTGGGAAAATGGGTTAAACTAAACGAAGCAACTCCCCAACCTTGAACAATGTTTTTTATTTTGGCCCTAGTTACTATGCTAATATGACAAGTACATTGATGGATTTGCACCCCTATATATTCAAATTAGCTGATAAGTCGCTATCGGATAAATCAAATTTCGGATTAAGCACATTTAAATATAAATTGTAGAAATGGTCGACGTTACAGCGGTGCATAAATTTTAAGGCAAACAGACACGAATGTCAGAAACGCGATTTCACAAATTAAAAATTTGAAATATTGGCAGGCGTCTTCAGAAAAACCGAATACAACAGATGCAAATTTAACACAGTTAAGAATAAGAATGCGAATCAAAAATAATTGCTTAATTCCGTCTAATTGGAGCTAAAACGTTGATTGAGCTCGAGCTCACGCAATTTACACAAATGTATAATATGGGTATATTCAAACAAATATACCCGCAAATTGAGATATTTGCTTTAACAACAGCTGGGTATAGAGCTTTGTTTAATTTCCGACTCGGTTCTTGGAAATATCGTGACAACCAAAGGCACGTTTTAACTAAGTTTCAATTGGATTTTTATTATTGACCGCATGTTCTCAATAACTGTTTTATGATGACTAATTTTCGTATGACATTATTTCTAAGACGGACGATGATAACCGGGAGCTTCTGCTTTACGTCAGAGGACTTATTTTATCGCTTCAAAATTTCCTTTCACTCTGAAGGAATTAAGCTGAGATCTAATTAAACATCTGCAATAAATCTTCCTAAGAGTGTATTTCAAAGCAAAAAAGGAAATACTATAAATAAAATTAGATGGTTATTTTCAAGAGAAGAGAAGAAAAAAAATTGTTAAATAAATAAAAAAAATGTTTAATTTACTACTGGTTAAACTATTACATATGCGACTTAGTTTTGGTAGGTGAGAGATGACCAAAATTGTATCTATATACAAGTATTAATTGATTAATATATTTGGGTCGTAGACTGCAATCAAAAAATTTTGATTAATATACATTTTCTTTATTTATAGGTACTTAAAATTTTGTTCAATTTTTTATTTATAAAGACAATATTATAAACATCTATTATATGTACAATAAATGTTAAATTTTCTGTCAAGCAGCTGTTGTTTATATATTTGTATGATCTTACCGTTCCTATGTTACATACTCAAGAATAACCTACTAACTATGGGATAACCGTATCAAGGTTGTTTATCAGTTTGTCAATTTTGACAATGTCGATTTGTCGTATTTTATACAAATAGGAAGCTGTTTCCAAGACTTGGAACATTAAAAAGTTTTATCCAAAATTTCTAAAAAAATTTTCTATGAAAAACAATCGTACAATGAATGTAAGAACATTTTACCGATCTCAGATAATAAGTGAAATAGCCGATTTGCTCCTCCTCGAAACAATTATTGTCTTTGATCGGTAAAATGTTATCATTGTTGATATTTTTAAGTTTGTGTTGTGTGCTTTCTTGATGAATGAGGTTTTGTTTTGTTGTCATAATTTAATGTTAAAATTCGTTATCTTACCTTCTCATACAACATGATAACAAACATAAAAGATTAGTCTTAAAAAACATTTAATTACTTTCTTAATTTTTTTATTATTCAACACTATGTTTCTGATGTTTTGTATCTTTTTAGATTCTTTTTTCTTTTTTTTTTTGTAAGATTTAATAATAAATAATTTTTTAATTTATTAACAGTACATCTGACCTTCATACACACTCATAACCAGGGTTCAGCGGGGGCGAGCTCTCTGCAGTGGCGTGTTTTTCCATTATTTATTTACACCTTATTTCACGTTATTTCAACGGAATACAACTAACAGGCACATAGACACTCTTTTACTTAATCAGTATTTGTTTAGTTTTAACTATAATAGATTCTTACATTCAAGTATTGAAGATATTTTGGCCACATTTTTGGGATTGACGCTACTGAGTTGCAAGCGCATTATGCATATGCTTGACCTTGTAGACCATTTGAATAAATAACATGCAGTCTGCTGATAACACCGATTAATTACCTATCCGTTTGTGTGATAGCTCGCTGTGGCCAAAGCTACATCTTAACATAAAAAAACTAGAAACTAAACACACAGTATAATGGTGTTATTACGAGTAGATCTCCTTTAAATGCAACTAACGAAGTTTATTTTAAAAAATCAACACACTAATTACACTAGTCTACAAAATTAAACTTTAGTTTTGTCCTTCGAATAAAATATATTTTTTTTGCATAAGCTACTTAAGGTAGTTAATACATATTTTTTTGTTTTCCGCTAGCACGTCACACTTCTCAGAAAAAACGTTTTGTTTTTCACTTTTTCATATAAAATGTCATTATTTGACTGACGATGACGACTATATTTCTAGATCAATTTTAAGTGTGAGATAGGTATTGCGCGCAGAATTTCATGGTCTTTAAACTGCTGTAAGAGTTTTTGCCCTAAGAAACGCGGTTTAAAAGTTATAGCCAAAAAAAGATGTTAACTTTCAACAGTTTTGTTGTTCGCAAAATGTCATTTTTTCTGGGGTATACTTCTGCTAGAATTATGTAGAAAATAAAATTATTTAAGTTATTCAATAGCCTAGCATGTTCTGATCCCAAAAACCTTGATACTATTTGCGAATACTTTCAGATCTTGATGAAGTCGCTCGCCATGTTTGTCACTCATACTTCAAAAGTTTTCCGGAAAAAAATTCGGAAGAAATTGGTAACGCTACTCATAAAGTCAATAACTTTATTTTTAAATAATTTTAGAAGAAGTATACCCCAGAAAAATGACATTTTGCGATCAACAAAACTATTGAAAGTTAACATCTTTTTTTGGCTATAACTTTTAAACCGCGTTTCTTAAGGCAAAAACTCTTACAGCAGTTTAAAGACCATAAAATTCTGCGCGTAATACCTATCTCACACTTAAAATTGGTCTACAAGTATAGTCGTCTTCGTCAGTCAAATAATGACATTTTACATGAAAAAGTAAAAAAAAAACGTTATTTCTGAGAAGTATGACGTGCTAACGAAAAACAAAAAAATATGTATTAACTACCCTTAGTAGCTTATGCAAAAAAAATATTTCATTCGAAGGACAAAATTAAGGAGAATGCATGAGATAGTTAGTGCTGGATTAGCTAACGTGAAATAAAGAAACAGTTCTGGAAGTATATTTAAAAGAACATGAATTCTCTTCTCCTAGATTTTAATATTTCATAATAATACATTTGACTAAATGTAAAACGAAAAAAATTCTAGGTATAGTTATTTAGCTTAATTTACAAGATATTTTACAACTCATTGCAGTTCAAAGCATTGGTTCAGAAAGTCAAACCGTACCCAAGTGGACCACGAAGCAAACTGTTCAATAAACAAAAGTAACTTGTTTGAGGTGAGTAAGAATACTTGAGAACTGATTTTATACTAACGAGTGGCCTAAATCTTTCGTCATCGGATTACCTTTGTCTGTCAAAACGGCTTGAATAGATTGCTGTATACAAACAAGTAAAATTATTAGCAAATATTACAAAGTACCTAGTTGAGAACATTAGAGCATTAGATAAGATAAAATTATATACAAGGTCACCTGAAAAATAATTAAAAAATTAAATAAAACTTTAAAAAAGTCATACTTCTATTTGTTAATAACTTATCCAAGTCTCACGTTTCGACAGGTAAAGGTAACTCAATGATGAAAATTTAAGCTACTTGTTAATTTATTTAATACAAAATTAAAAAATATAAAACTTAATATGAGTATACCTGAAATTAATACTCAAATATACTCAGTGTCATTAGAAGTGTTACACCCAGAAGAAATAATTTTTTGGACGTGATTTTTTGGCAATGTGGAGACTTATATCAAGAATAAAGGAACATTTACATAATTATTAAAATTTAACTTCAAGGAATATTTGCTATAAAATAATTACAAAGAAATTTAAAATAAAAATTGAGAGCTTGTAACTGGACTTGTAAGATTTTCTAAAAATGAAATAAAAGATCTTGTTTGATTAAAGATGAAGCACACTAAAAGAAAAAATTTGCTAAAATACGTCTAGCAGTGAAAAAGACTAAAAAAAACCAAAATTTGGTGATTGTTAGTAATTATTTTTGCTAAGAACACCAAGTTTTGATTTTTTAAACATTTTTTTTTTATTTTTGGAAGCAAAAATTTACTTTTAGTACACAAACTAACATCTGCGGTTTTGTCAGTCATCTTAGTACACTAATTTTTATATCCAAGTATAGTAGTAGTTCTCAAAATTTGGAACCATAATTTCTAAACAATTGTTTGCAAAACTATGCATTTTCGATAAACACAAATTTTACTTTTTCGATTTCTTTTGCTTTATCTTACCTTATTTACCTTTAAATTTTTGCTAAACAATTTGTTAAAACACCCTACATTTATCTATAATAATGCGGTTTGGTACATATAGGTTAATTTGGAACATCTCTACAAAATTAGCAAATTTATCAGTTTAAAAAACTAATTTCAAGTTAAGCTGCGAACGGTAGAATAGCAAATTTTAATACTTTTCTTTGACAACAACCAATCACAGATCTTGATTCTTTTTTTATGGAAATTCCAATTTTTATGGAAACAAAAATTATTTGCGATACTACCGGTACTATCTCAACTTGAAATTAGACCGGTATACTGTTTAAAGGTAACAATATTGTGTTCATAGCAATATTGTCGTTTCTAAAGTATAATAATTTTTATTGGGTGTTACCGTAGCAAAATAACATTACTATTTTAACAAATTTTATTTTCAGAGCAAAATAGGAGCAATTTACAATATTACTTCAGTCAAAATTTTTTATTTTTATTGGACCAATATTCTTCAACAACCCAAATTAAATTTGATGGAAGTTTATATGTATTTAATCCTCTTTACGTAATTTTTGACACGTACTCCAATTTTTTTATTTATGCATACAGAATTTAGTTTTACACAGAATTAGTTATTGATAGAATTTATACCATAAAACTAAAAATCAAAGAAAATTAATAATAAGTGATTTTTGTTGTGCTGGTTTTGGATGTATCTCTTATAATAATAGTTATTTAGTCTACGCATGCTAAGTTTAGTAAAAATCACTCCAGTTCTTGCATGACAGATTAATTTGGATCAAGTTAAAAATAACACATTTCATTATTGAATTTGCATCAACGTTTTAATCACGTTTGGTCCAGACCACCACTTGATGCTCAAACATGAATAACGATTGATGGCTTTAAGAGCATTTTTTATTAGCGAGAGCAATTTCCGCATTGAAATCTTCCGGTATGAGACACTCAAATACAAATTCGATCTGAAAATAATTTTTAATGCTCGTATTTTTTCTTATTTATCATGAAAGGAATTCCATTTAAAATTGAATCAAGACCCACGCCCGTCTCGTATTTCCACCAATATTAGCATGAAACAAATCTGGTTACACATTGCCGGCGGAAATAATCGAAGTCTTCCTAAGTTAAACTCAGATTACAAGTGTTGAGATTAAAACTAGAATTTCAAAAAATCAATATCGCTTCTTTATGCTAAAAACGCCTCGGAATCGACGATGATGTAAAATGATTAGATTCAATAAAGGCAAATTAAAATCCAAGGAATGTCAAATCGTCGCTCGTGGTGGGTTCGGATTGGAAGAGAGTGGTCGTGGAGACGAGATTCAATCCAGATATTACATCAGACAGAATGTTTGATTATAAATTGGATTAAATATAGTGAAATCTGGTGAATATTGTTACGAAATTTCGCTCGAGTTTTCTCCAGTTATTTTTAATTTGGCGTTTTGTATGCAGGTCGTTCAGTTCTGAAAAGACTTAAATAAACTCGGATAGTTGTATGCAATTTTTCTCAAAGATGTCCGCTTAGAATATTGCGGAAAGCTAATTCGATGATACCGATATGAAACAGAATCTCGTATAGAATATTATTACACCGACTTACTGAATCCCGGACATTCTTATACGGAGTGTTCTGGTATATATGAGTCGTCTGGGATGCGCTCAGACGACGTAACTTGCAACTTTCTGACAGGATAAAATTGAAACAGCCATTTTATTGGCTACACAATGTGCTTAATAAATAAACACAATTGGTACATCTCCGCCACTTTATAGTTTTAATCAAATAAATTCTCTTCACACAAAAACCGACATCAAAAAGTCATATTTCACTCCTAGGACACAATTTCACCTAATTCGTAAATCTCGCATTGTATTGTGGTGTTCGGCGGTTGTCACAACAAAGGGCATTATTGCTAGACCGCACCAGAGGTGTCGTAAACCGATACCAAAACGGCAAGTTAGGTGTCTTCAAGAGTATTTATCAAAAGCAAGAGAATGACAAGTCATATATCAGAGGCTATAAAGGCAAATTTGGGGATTTTCGAAAGAATTTTGCTTTTGTTGCCTCTTACAATGATAGGGAAACGTCAATAGAAACGTGGCGGGTTTATGGTTTGGTGATTCGATACAATGTCCACACATCTATCACAGACATACAAACTGCCTCATCAGCTGGGCCACACAATATTTTGACAAAAAATTATACAGATCGTTTATACAACACAAATGCAACAGAATTTAAAAAAGACAAGATATAAACATACTATATAAACCGTTTTACAAAATTAATTTTTTGAAAAATTAATTTACTCAGTTGTAAGAATTAGTTTCTGTTTCCACTCGTTATAAATTTGGCAACAATATTCAATTAAACACAATACCAGGAAGCTGTAGACCGGTTGCAGATTTTCTGCTTTTGCTTAGTACATTACTTTGTGCTTAATTGGAATATACCAAAGCCTAAACTTACTAACTGAAAACATGAAAGTATTTAAAAATGAGGTAAATATAAATGCTATAAAAAAGTCATACTTAAATATAATAAAAAATAAAAAAAATAGTATTAAAAAATAAGAGAAATACCCACCCCTAGTAAAGTTTGGAATAATTCTTAAAAAAACAAGAGCAGACCTAAGTGTTATAAATATAGTAAAAGGAATGTAGGATAAAGGAAAACAATAAGAAACTTTAATAAAGTGATTAAAGTAAATGAACAAATAAAATGATGTCAAGAAAAACCCGAAACAAACTAGAAAACCAATAGTAAAATAATAGTAAACTTTTGTTCAAAAAATTAACTGAAAATAGGAGATCTTTTGACAATAGTTGTATTAATAGGACTTTTAATGTTCTAGCAGCAATATTTGAAGAATTAATCAGAGCGTAACATCTTACCTGATAAATTGTGCCTGGTACGATACCTTAAGCTTTTTTTAATATATAATTCTACCTTTTATTTTAACATTTCAGTTGACGGTATACTCAACGCTTTATTTTTAGTAACAACAACATTTATTCTTCTTATTGCAGAGACTGCTGCCGAACTGTTTCTTGAGTTATTGTCGCCAATAACCAGAGGCTGCTGCCATACTCAACACACCTAGCTGTCATCTGACTACATCCGTTTTACCTATATTTAGAAATTGTTGATAATACTTTACTTATTTACTTTTGTTCTTTTTTGTGCGAGAGCCCTACCAATTATTTTGACCTTTTTACCTAATTTAATTGAAGGTGAATTGTGAATGAAAAATAGTGCAATGAAATAATTTATACAAGTCGCAAGATCTGTTGAAATAAATAAGTGATGTTATTTTTCTTTCTTTTAACTTTCAAACTAAACTGCGGAAATATTTAATTCGAATTGTCAATAATACAAAAAATTTTTTGTTGAACAAGTGTGTTTTCAATAAGAATCGGATCTATAATAACACTTAGATTGCGACTAAGCGCGGTAAACTCAATTAAACAAAACATCAAAATTTTAAATAACACATTGACGTCTGAGTTTTTCTCTCCTTTGTTCTTTTATGGAATTATGTACTTTTTTAATCCAGTTCCCTAAAACTTTAAGACATCTTGTTCTCGAAATTGAGTTCTACAAAGATGCTTTTTAGGTTTAGAAAACAGTAGTCACTAGAGGCTAAATCTAGAGAGATCTGAAGCTTTTGTGGACACGAGAGCTATGGTCTTGATAAAACAGCGCCCGACGTCTGAGATTTTTCTTCTTTTCTCTTTTATGGAATCAAATAATTTTAAAATTAAAGCAACACAAATTGCTTAGTGGTAATGTAACTAAGTGTGGTAAAAAACAGTCTACAAATATAACGTTTACAATATCTCAACAAACTCTTAAACTGTGTCATAATTTTCCTCTATATGCTCGAAATTTTCAAATAAGTGGTAAACTCTTGTGTCTCTATTCTATGCTCTGTCTTTTTGACTTAAGATCATAGTGGTAAGCACATGTTTTATTCACAGTAACGAATCTTTCTAGAAAGCTTGATCTCAGTTGCTAACCGAGTTTTAACGCTACTTACTGAAAAGTTACAACAATTTCAAAACGAATCGATCTTTAGCAGCATGTCATAAACTTATAAACCAAAACATTATTTTCCTTCCAAGTAATTTTGAACGCCCATCACCTGTAGCTTGTTAAAAAAAATATTTGCTTAGTTTGTGATAGATTTAATAACTGTTTATTTCTTAAATCTTCCTACTGGGAAAGTAAGCAACACTTTATAAACTCTGTAATTTAAGTAAAGCAAAGCAACATATTAACGCCTTCTTTGATAAGTACATCTGAATGGCCCTCACAAGAGGAGAAAAATAATTTAAAAAGAATCACATTTGATCAACAGTTTTAACATTTAAAATCAATTAACTGCAATTAGAAACATTTTAAAACATGACCACTGTCTCCTTCTTAAAATTGTCAAAAATAGTTTTTTTTAGAATATGTAAAACAGATGGTTGACAGTGTGTTGAAGAATCTGTGAGACAACACATTTCATAATTGTTTTTTTTGGTTTGTACCTGTATTCTATCGATAATTGCATCTTTTATGCTCAAATTAGTGGCAACTGATTAGCAAAATTCGCTTCTAGTGTTGTTTCTGCATGTCATACCATCTGCCAAATTATAACAAACTGTAAAACATTCAATTAAAGATGATCGAGTCGAACAATAAAACCGCTTAACAACCACTATGAAAAATTCTGCTTGTCATCAAAATTTGGAACAGTTAATTGGCGGAAAATAATCCGTAATCAAGATTTTGCCATAGGACTTACCCTAAAATAGGGGAACCGATTCCTTAAATGATAAGACAAATTAACACACTGAATGCTCCACTTTTTTCATCTACATGCGTTCGTTAAATTGCTTCTATTCAATCGTCCGATTCATTTCGAAAAATTCGGATTGGTCGACGGGATGCAATAAAAGTCAGGTCATTTCCGAAATACGTGCAACGTGACTAAGTAATTTAGTTCATTAATGGAACCTTGGATATTACCCCAAGTTCCGGTCTGATTTTGTAAGACATTTGGCGACAAATTAGTTTGCCTACACGATACACACGATAGATTCCAGACAGATAGATCGAGATGAAACGCCCTCGGTATTTCCCGTCGATATCTAGGCCCTTTAAATCATTGATAAATGGATGGGTTCGCTTTATAGTTCCAGAGATAAAGCATACATCATAAAGGTTAAAACAGAGGTTAGAAGTCTATGAAGGGCTTGTAGAGTCATTGTTAGGGAAAATATACAATGCGAAGTAACAAAAACATTTTAATACTGCAGTAGCTGCAAAGCTGGTATGCACAGCCACAAGCCTTTATTACTAGTTTACAATTATGAAATAGAAAATAACTAATGTGCCAAGTGTAAATGAATATGGTTTTTTGCTACTAATGTTGTAATATTTTCAGTAGGTATAGGCGGGGCGGAAACCCTTTCCGAAGTGTGGATGGGTACCCGCTATAAAAACAATGATATATAATTAAAATAATTAAATTTTAATTAAATAAAAAACTGCTAGTCTTCACATTTTGACTACTTCTTTCTTAAGAAATAATTTTATTATTTTTATTGATAAAATTGATGTAGGTATAAGAAATAACGTTGATTATTTTTAATGTGTAGGAAACAATAGTAAAAAGATGTGTAAGTCTTGTACTCCTATTCTTGACCCAACTGTTTGCCAAACCACTCTTAATTTGTTATTAGTCGGCGACTGCTTAAACAATCTACGATAGAATTAATATATTTAGAATTAACATCAACAAATAAAGATTTTTTTAATGTATAGAGAACGATTTATAAAGACGAGTTTATGTAAGCCTTGGACTTCTATTCCTGACCGAACTATGTAAGAGCACTCTTTACATAATTATTATGGCAATCAATTTTCTATAAAATTGTTATATTACAACGAATAAAGATGGTATTTTTTTACAATATAAACAGAATAATTAACAAAAAAGAGATATGTAAGCTTTGTACTCTTACTTCTGACTGAAATGTCTACCAAACCGCTGGTAACATAATTTTGTAACTACATATAAATTTTCCATTAAAAAAATAAAAATCAAACTTCAAAATTCATGTTTTATATTTTTTACAAGCTAAATTAACTCAATAATGCAGTTAACTAAATTAACTAATTTAGTTAATTAACTAAATAATTACTATTACAAATTAACAGTTTAAGGTAGTTCCATGGTAGCAGTAGCTCTACTTTCAGAAAAAATTTGAAATATTTGTATTGCACATTTTGATGATTTATACTCTTTATTATTATAAATATTAACAACAATAACAAATAAATATTTATAATATTTACTTTTTCTGTAGAGTAAACTTATGCTTAACCTATATCCGCTAAGTTTTGATATTTATTTCAATCTGTTGGGTCTTCATTGTATTTCAAACTTTTCGCGTGGTGCAACGTTGCCAAGTCACTGTCTCTTACAGGTGTCAGGTTATACGAAAAATTTTGAAAATCATTAAACGTAACCAGCTTTAAAAATTATTTATAAAAAAATGAATACCGCTTGTTTATGTTATTCTTGAAAAAAAAATGTTGTTATATCTTTAATTAATTATTCTCAGTTAAAAAAAAAATCCTAAGAAAAGTACGGTTTCTATCAAATTAAATGCTTATTCTAACTACGGTCGGGATAGGGAATACATGTTAAATGTATACTTCTTTTATCAGAAAATAAGAATTTGACTTAAGTAATAAATCATTGTTAACAAAGCAGTCGTATTTAAGCTGCTACCACCCGCTGATGGGTTTAAATTTGAAGTAGTAGATGGCTGTAGGCAACAGCATTCTCGAATCAGCCCTTAACTCAAAATTTTTACCTGCTTTTAGTAGAATATTGTCATAAATTGAAAACTTGTTGACAGAAGTACTAATAGTCTAAGTAGACTTGCTTTGTTAAATCATTTATGACTTAGTCATATTCTTATTTTGTAGTAAAAGAGGTATACGATTTTCAATTGTTAATATTTCAAAATTTAGTACTCCAAGGACTATTAAAAAAGGTACCTGCGTATGAGGAACAGCTAGAAGTATGTGTATTTAAAAATTGAAAGATATTGTATGAAAAGTGAATTTTTACGGAACGTCTTTAAAATGTCTTCCAGAACAAAATTTATCATGCCATTCGTCGTTTCAACTAGTGCGGTGTTGATTCTTTTGAGAATTTGATTTTCAATAATTTTTTATTATTTTTTAGTTAATAGGTTATTTTCTCTATTAATTACGTATAACAGTCTGTTGTTTCTATTTTTGTCACGTCTAAATAAATAATTATTTTTAATTAATATTTATTTAAGTCGGCAATAAAGCATGTGATTCAATGCTGTGAATGGCAGTTCAAAGACAAGACGCAGGCGAGTCTTTCAAGACAGGCAAGGCATTAAATTTGCTTAACTGCTTTATTGAACATATAATTTTATTGCTTATTTTATCAATTCACCTTTTTTTAAAAAAAATTGCTGCTTGACATTTAACAACAAAATTCTGTGACAGATGAAAAACTCTGAACGGCTTTAAAGTGTTTGCTTTACTGCTTAGTCGTTTAATGTTTAGTGTCAAATGACGAAAAATTTAACTAACAAAAATATTCTTTATAGAGTAATTCTATTTAAGACTATAGTCTGTCAGACTAATTCATAGTGTTTGCAAAGAAACGATTTCACAGTTTGTTTGAATTTAGTTACATGTTTAAGTAATTAGGTAATTGTTAATAGTTCATCTGGCAGGTAAATGTAAACTTTTTTTCTTACATTTGATAAAAGCATCCTTCCTTTCTCAAAATAGGGTGATTTTCTTATAAATAATGACAATAAAAATTAGTGTCGAACCCATAAGTTTAATATCAAAATTTTAGTACATCAGTGGCAAAGCGCTTTCGGAAACTAAAGTTCCATTATCAGTGTTTGAATAATAATGTAAATAAAAATGTTATACAAAAATTTTAAAATGTTGAAAGAACTTACCAATTTTTGTCTTTAAATTTAAATCTCTTTAAGCTTTAAAAATCAGTTGTTATTATTCATATAACAAAAAATGTGGACATAAAACAATAGCAGATATTTTACACCAAAATAAAAAGATTTAAGATAACCTACTTACTTCTACACCACCTTGCACCGTTTAGGAGCTAGAGTGTGCTAAACTTGCAGATTAAAATTTGTTTTTATAATTTAAACGTAAATATCTCGAAAACGATACGTTGTAGGAAATTTTTGCGTTTTTAATTTTTTATTCAGAATCTCTCGGCATATTCATTATCGTCAAAAAGTTTGAGCTACTAACTCAAAAAATTGTATAATTACAAAAAATATGCAAGGAAAGTACTCAACCGGAAATTGAGAAAATTTTGCAGAATTTTGCTATTGTTGAGAAAAAGAAGACAATAAATTTTTTTATCGATCAAATTTTATAATAATTTCTCAAGCGGTTTTCGGGTTATCTCAAAAGTATGTTTTTTATACTCAACTTTGAGAGCCCATAATTTTATTAGACAAAACAAAAATTTTTTGCACTTTTATCATTTGAGATGGTAAATGTGAGGTTAAAATTCTGCACCATAGGTACTTTTAAATTCCTCTATATATACAGAATAATCTAATAGAAAGTGTTTTTATTAGCAGACTACAAATGTGTTTATCCTAAGAAAAGAATTTGTCAATGTTCATGAATTTGGTTGAATTTCTGGTATTGCATAGATTTTTGAATACATTTAATAATATAATATACCTAATTTAACTTATTTCGTATAGAAAAGAATTAAATAAATTCAGTTTTTTTACTATTTAATGATAAATGATAATCGATTCTGTATATTCCCCTACATCTTTTGAACATTTAGAGTTTTTTTTACTAAGTTCTTCTCAATTTTTGTCTTATCAGCAAAATATTGTAAACTTAATCTTAGAGTCAACCTCATGAGTTAAAAAAATTTTTGTATTTTGGATATAGTATTTTTTTTCAGAATATTGATTGTTTTAAAGCTGTTGCCACTTAGACAAGGACATTCAAAAATTAGACCCCAATCTAACATTTTGAGCTGCTCGGCAAAATAGTGTCATAAATTGAAAACTCGTTGATAAAAGTACTGATAGTTTCGGTACGCTTGTTTTGTCAAATAATGTATGACTTAAGTCACATTCTCATTTTCTGATAAAAGAAGATACCCACACTCCGGAAGTGGTCACCGCTTGGACTAGTACGATCGAGTAATGTATGTGTATTCTAAATAAATTTTTAAGACAACTAAATTGTGGGAAATAGTTTTGTTTTCGTATGTTTCGGGTTATGGTGTTGGATACGTTTCAGTAGTATACGAGTACGTTGGCCAAAACGCCGATAAGGAAATATTACGTTTCCATTAATCAATCCGAGGCGCATATAATACGTTGTGTGCAATTAAATAAACGTCCTCCGAAGTAACATTTGTGATAAGAGCTGTGTAATTGACGTGTGGTGAACTGGACACGCAGGTCAGACACACGAAACGTTGAGGTCGTCAGAGAGTACCACGCAATCAAACGTGTTGCTAATCCTCATATCTGCACCAAGATCGACGGATCAACGGGGGCCTCGTTAGTCGACTTCTTCGGTTTAACATCTTTCCGGTGCCTTTTTGGAACGCCAATCAACCTCCGGAATGTTAAGATGATATGTTGTCCTTGCCTAAGTGAATTTCATTTCAATAAATTATGAGACAGCTATTTATGTCAGGATGTCTACAAAATTTTTCCAATTTTATTACAAGAATAAAGTTTTTATTAATTGGAACATTGCAATAAAAATATTTTCAGTGTTGTCAATTTGTTGATTTTCTTTTGTTGGTGGCGGTCCCACGGTCTTGCGGTTGTTGCAGCAACTAAAGACACGAAAAAGGAGGAATTCGTTAAGTGTCGTACAGACACAGCCATTATTTTTGTATGTCGAAACCTGGTAGATTGATAACTCCGTCATTTGATTGTCTGATGTTTGCTGACGAGTCTTGTATTAAATTCTAAAGAATGCGATATTTCCAAGGGTTTCTCATTAAAGTTTCACTCAGGGATATTTCGATTGGTATTTTCTGCATCCAGATTTACATTGAAAGTTAAAGTTGGCAGCTTGCACCACACTTCTCTCATAGATTTAATTATAACTTGCTTTCAACTTGATAAACCGTTCGATTATTCGTACAATACTGGAAAAACCTCGCAATGAACCCACCCTCTATAATTAATAAACTTACACAGTAAAAAGCAATTTAAACTTTTTGAAACGCTCCAACAAATTTAGTTCTAATAACTCACATTTCACGTGTGCAAAATTCAATTTTTCTCTGGCACTTTTAACAAGAGCAAGGAATGATGGGGAAGATGAAAGAGCGCACTTCACCTCTTTCCCTTTCATTTTTAATTTAGTAATTTTAATTTAAGACTCGCAAAACTTGGTTGTGTGTTTTCGTTGTTTAATTATTCCATTGTTTTAGCAATTTTCTTAATTACTTTCGAAGTGAATTTCTATGTTTTTTGCCTTCATTCAGATGGCCATATGGTATAGTCCACGGTTTTTACACGCTATTGGTTCTAACATCTGTGCATTGAAATATCATTCCCAAATGTTCGATTGCATTAATTGATTTTCTGCCGCCTTCTAATGGACCTTATTAATCACCATTACACCAGTTCCTTGACTTACCAACATAAATGAATAATATAACCATTCTAGCCACTCATCATCCTAAACATTAAATTAATTCATTATACCAAAACCTTTAAATAAGCGTAACAA
Organism: Tribolium confusum; assembly: GCA_029207805.1. Lineage (NCBI taxonomy): Eukaryota > Metazoa > Arthropoda > Insecta > Coleoptera > Tenebrionidae > Tribolium > Tribolium confusum. The sequence goes on along the minus strand of JALGAY010000001.1, from coordinate 36,574,326 downwards.
AATTTAACATTTATTCATTACAAATTAATCAGTGCAGAAATATAATTATATTTAAACATATAGTCCAAGACATCGTGACAAAGAAGTGCAAGAATTTTATAAACTTCCAAAATTTAATAAAATAGCTTGAATTTAGTATGTAAATATTTAAGTAAGTATACTAGAATACTACAGTCAGCAGTCTGGATTACATATTTGAAAAAGTGTCAAAATTTAAAACTATAGTCAAACTGTTTCAGCAAAGTTTAAATTTGTATTAATCATAATTTTTATGTTAATATACATAGAAAAAATAGTCAGATCGCACAGTTACAAAATCCACTACGTCAGCGTCATTATGTACTACCAAAAAATTGTACAAATTAAGTTGTTACTAAAAATAATTTTGAAAGTTGAAACTTAGCAATATTTTATTATGGTATATTGTTATAAAAAAAACTAGTCAGACCTTGATCAGAAAGAAGCTGCCAGATGTTAGTATACCGAGAATTTTTATCTATTAATGTATAGCTTTTTAGCTTTTTTCTGTACTACCTTTTTTTTATTGTACCTATTATACAGTGTCTGACAAATTGTACGACTTATTTTATTAATAACTGAAAATTTAATCAATTATAACAATGGTGATATTTTTATATGAAACAGTAAACTTTAAAAATTTTGTTATAACTGTTAACATTAATTTATAAAAATAGTGCGTGTGTTAACAGAACAGCGATCTTCTTAAATTTAATAATAGCTGCTCAAAAGTGTGTATGAGTATCTCTAAATTTTTCAGTTTTTTTAACTTTCTGAATTAATTTGAAAATTCTAAAAATCGTATATATATATATACTTACAGAGGCTAAGGTGGCATCCGCCCATGTAAAAATCGCGGTAAAGGTGGCATCCGAGGTAAGGTGGCATCCAATATACGGATGCCAATTTGACATAAGCGTAAAATATCGACATAAGCTTACTTAGCACACATTCTATCAGATGGCGTAAAAAAGTGGTGGACGTCAAATTGACCGCCAAAAGTATAATAATATTCTCTTGAGTTCAGCAAGGAGTCGTACTGAGGCGCTGCAATCGATTCGTGTATATCTAGATGCCATTGGAATCACGGTGAGATTGGCATCCGCATCAAATTGGCAACGTTGCATCTAAATTTGTACTAAAACGACTTATATAACGACTCATTCGATTAACAGGCAAAGTAATCTACAACAAAAAACGTCTGTCATCAATTTTATACAGAGTGACATAAAAGTATGGAATAAAATTCATATTTTCTAAGTTATTGTTTTTTTAGAAAAACGCCAAGACAGGTCGATCATATTTTTTTATTGCGCACGTTTTTCACTTGTTCTTAATTTTTTTGCCAACTGTTTTTTGCTGTGACGTAATCAATATTTTTTTTTAAATAGAAACCCTTATCTTTGATGTTAAATATTGGAACTACTTTTTTTTCTGAGTACAACAGTATAACATTTATATAGTCTAAAACGAAAGCTTTAAGTAGTTTAACCAAATTAAATGTTTTATTAAATTTTTCAAAATAGACGTAATTCTTAACAGAATTACTAAACTAAATGTCCAAATTGAAGTTTTTTCGCCTCCTGGTAATAATACAACTAATTTTCGTAATCTAGTAGCATATTATTTTTCATTTTTTGACTAATTAAAAGGTATTGATTGACAAAACCACACTAAACATTTAATTTTTGTGGATGTTGTAACAAGTATTGGTTTCTCTCGTACTTTGCAAGTTTTCTATCGTCCCATATCACTGTTGTGTCTTTTTTGACTTAATCACATTTTAGAACCGTATTTTTTTGATGACAAATTAATTAGACAAATTTATTTGGATGTCTTTTGCGACACGTTAGTACCAGCATTAGCGGAACTTTTTCCAATAAAAAGGATCTAGACACACCAGCAGCTAATGTATGGCTTAAACAAGACGGTGCATCTCCACACTACCCTCGTGGTGTCAAAGATTATTTAGATGATGTTTTGATCATTAACGTTTTTCTAAAGAGCTACTTAAAATCAAAAGTATTTGCAACAAAATCAAGGATTTAAGAGAAAGAATTACAAATCAGTACCGCTTAAATGGTCAAAAATGTGCTAATGGAGTTTGAAAATTGGTTGTATTATTACTAAGAAACCGAAGTACGTCAATTTAAACATTTAGGTTAAAATTGCGTCAATTTTAAAAAATTTAAAATAAAATAAAGTAAATTTTAATAAAACATTTAAATTGGTTAAATTGCATAAAGTTTTTGTTTTAGATTCCATAAAATGTTATATTGTTATAAGCAGAAAAAAAAGTAGTTTTAATATTCAACATCAAAAATAGGCGATGCTATTTTAAAAAAATTTCGATTACGTCACAGCAAAAAACCAGTTGTCTAAAAAAATTTGAAAATAAGTAAAAAACGTGCGCAGTAAAAAAATAAAATCGATCTGTCTTAAAGTTTTTCTAAAAAAAACAGTAACTTAGAAAATATGAATTTTATTTCATACTTTTATGTCACTTTGTATATATTTTTAATAAGACAATAAAGTGAAAACCAAATAAATTACGAAATAAAATTTATGAAATTTAATCGATTTACAGTTGCAAATTTACTTGCTACAATCAAAATTTAATGAATATATTTCAACATCATTTCACGGTATGTGTTAGAATGTCAATTGCTCTGTTTAATAGTAACTTAGTCGTCTCAGATATAATAATAGCAGACAGTTAGTTTTTACATGTTTAATAATTAAAATTATTAAACCTTGTTGACAAGAAAGAATTTAGTATTAATTTGGTATAATAAAATAAACGTTTCAACAAATCGTAGTTGCAAAAAAATAAACATTATATACGCTAATAAAAAAATAAGAAGCATCTTTTTAAGTTCAAGTTCGTGTATAAGCCAAAGTTTGTTGACCAATGCGATTTTTTTTTAAATATATGCACCAAACGAAAATATTATATTGATTCAAAAAATTTAACAATGAAGGTGCATGGTTGGGCACTGCAATACGCAGTAACGGGTATAAAAAACTTTTAAAAGCCGAGAAAACAATAAATTCTAAACAGAAGAAAAACAATTTTTGATAAAATCAAATGTTTTACTAAAACTTAAAATATTTTCTTATTAGTATTGAGAAAAAGGAGAAAATAATACAAGTTATAATTCTAAAAATTTAATATTAAAAGTTTATAAATTATTATTTTTAAAGTTAAAGTTTTTTTTGAAAAATTGACGTATTAAATGTATAATCTTTATTATAAATAAATATATAATATAAACATTTCTGATCATTTGCGCTTGAGGCTAAAGTATTTTTAAAAAACTTTGCAAGTAGCTACAAATATTTCTAGAAAATACATGAATGAAACTATGGATAAAAACTAGTTGAAAAAATAAAAACTTTAATCTTAACGAAATAGAAAAGTTAACAAGTTACTGTCTGAGAAAAAAATACATAGATAACAAATATATATCTAAAATTAAAAAAAAGAAAAATGTTATAGTAATGAGTTGTAAAGCAAGATTGGTGGTAAATGTTTATCTACGACAATAAACAACCAAATTTTGACTTTATTTTAACCTACTTTTTTGTTGCTTGACGTTTGTACATAAAAGAAAATATTCTTTTATTTTTCTTTGACTTTTTTTATTAAATGATAAATTAATAGCAGCAAGTTTTAAGTGATACTAAAAACACAAAATTACTTATAAATATTAATTTAGATTTATTAAATTGCCCAACTAAAAATAAAAAAAACAAAAATTATAGTTCGTTTTTTTGTTAGCAAAAATACGTTGAAGAAAAATTACAAAGTTTTAAAATAATAGTTATTTACAGTAAGAGTGAGGAATGTGAAGCTTTCTTCAAGCAAATTTGCTGAGTGTACGATGAAATTCAAGTGAACGAAAGCGACCTTACTTTCGAGTGCTGTACTTGGTTTTGATCGATACTTGCTTAAAAAATCTATAACTTTCGAAAAAAGTTTGAAATTATTTGCAAAAAAATATGTCAATTCATACCTACAATAAATACCTACAAATTAAGGTTGAAGGAATGTGTTGTCAAGGAAACAAACAATAAACAAATTAAACAAATTCTATAATTTTATTGAACTGATTGCGACTGTGAGTAACTTTTGTGCTATTATTCTATTGAAAATGGATAATGAAGATGAATTATTTGTCCCTAAGGACACCCTGGAAAAAGCTAATGCGGCTAAATATCAAATGTTGTCAAAAAAATGAAAATTCAATTATGCGTGAGTGAAAATGCGTGAGCAAAAATGAAACCTTCACATGCTGGTAACTATGGCTACAGAGCTACTTTTTAAGAAGGTATCGAACAGAAAAGTTTTTCTCAATGATTGCTACTAGATATTGACAAAAAATACGAAATTGTTGATCATGTTTTATATTTTTGATGCTTAACACAAAACCCGACATAGGACCTACAATCGTTTTTAAAACTAAACCTGTTGGAATAGAAATGGTTTTAGTTATTTTTTTTATTGGTTTTTATTTTGTTGTTTATAATATAAATAAAAAAAAGTACTTAGAAATTTCGCGTTTTTATATTATACAAGAAGCTTTCTCATCGACCAAATTATATTGTCATAACTTGTACATGTACTATTACATAACTTGGAGAGTAAAAGCGTCATTACAGTATTCGACTGTGTCGATTGAATGTAACAAATGTCTAGATCGAGTGTAAGTAAACGAACTTCTAATATAATTTTTTATTGACTGTGCATTAAGTGTGGTGATGTCGCTGTTTTAAATTGTCATTTTTAGGCACTTTGTAAATATTTAATTGTATAATTGACAAATCTTTTCTAAATAAAACAAAAATTGAAGCATGTTTTTAAAATTATAAATTTTTATTTTAAATTTACTCTATTGTTAAGAAGAAATGATAATCAACAAAATAAATAACCTGATTTAATTATTTAGATTATTAGAAAAACAACACAACTAAATACTTTCTATCTCATAGTAAAGTGATTTTTCTTCAAATAATTGGACAATAAATGTCCACGTCAAATTTACAAGTTTATATAAACGCTGCACTTCTTACTTCAAACGCTGTACTTCGTAAAAAATATTATTTTCTTTCATTTAACTTGAAAATATTTTCAACATCACTTCTTGTATATACACAATGCTTTAGATTTGCATATGGACTCTAAAAATAATTTTTACAATTTCAATCGCCGTACTTCTTAGTTTAAATCAAAACGCTGCACTTCTTACTTCAAACGCTGTACTTCGTAAAAAATATTATTTTCTTTCATTTATACTTGAAAATATTTTCTACATAACTTCTTGTGTATACACAATGCTTTACATTTGCATTTGGACTCTAAAAATAATTTTAAGATTCTAATCGCCGTACTTCTTAGTTTCTGTTTGAAAAAATCAAACAAAATTCTTATATAACAGTGGCAAAGCTTTTGCGAGACGAAAAATATCACCAGTGCCTGATTAATAATTTATAAAGAAACTTTAAATAAAAATTTAAAAAATTACTTGTTAGTATTATACCTACCTTATAAATAAATTTTAAAGAATTTAACTAAAAGATAAGCTTTCCGAAAGACGTAATGTTTTTTGTAGGGTACCATAAGATTCTATAGTCGGTATTTGTATTTTTGATATACTCGTGAATAAATAATTTGAATTTATTTATACCAGCAGCAGATGTAGTTTTTTATGCAGATGATACCATTCTGGGTTGTAAAGTTTTTAATATAATTTTACTGAATCATAAGATAAGAGCACTTTTTAGTAGAATAAAAAATAGGTTACGTATTGATATTAAGTTATATAAATCAAAAATTGTATAAAAATAAAACTTTCGAAATGCTAAATGTTAAATATAGAAATAATTGTAGAATTTATTACAAGATGAGATATTTTTCAATCTCATGTTTATTTATAAATGTCTTGAATTTTCAAACATAAATATTTAAAAATTTTGAAAAATTTAGTCAAAACGCAAACATGCATATCTTACATTTAGTGGAAATAATTTTACTGAGACTATTTTATACTAGAAAGAATTTTACAATATCTCACCTATAGAATTTAGGAATTTGTTCTTCAAGCTGTTTTTACAAAAAGTATATAATACTTAATTTATACAAGACATTCTACTCTATTGGAAAATATTCACCGAACAATTTTAATGATCTTAAAAGTGTATGTTGAGTTTTATATTATTTAATTTTATGTTTTTATTTAATTTTCTATTTTTCTATTTTAATTTTTTTTTTACTTTTGTAAAATAATGTATTTCTAGTCTAGTAGTAATAAACCATTATTATAATTATCATAAATACAGATTTTTAAAACTTGGCTAAATTATATTTTTAATAAGTCTAATGTTTCTCTAATATTCTCCAATTAATTATTAGGAACAAATAATTATTTGGAAAAGCATTATTGATGCTTTTTTCTCGATTATGTCACCAACCAAAAATCTATAAAAACCAATTTTTCACATTCACTAGTTTGATATGGTAGCAATAAAATAAGAAATCAACAAAAATATGTTTTGTCCTCGTGAATGTTAGTTATATTATTACTTGTCAGTTAAACGTCAATTTACAATACCGGTATTGTAAATTGACAGTTTTATGTACTGGAAATTTTTACGTTTACGAGTTACTTTAAAATTAATGTATTCATAGATGAATTTAATTTGGTTTAAAAAAAATAATTTACAGGTATAAATTTTGCGATAAATGCTTTCTTTAATTTTTAATATCGAAAAATTGTAATGAAGTAAAAAGAACCAAGTCGTCAAAGTTGGCAGCACTAAAATTAACTAAAAATACTCAAAATGTCATTTGGGTGATTCTGAAGTTAATTCTCTCTTACTGCTACAGATATAAACAATACTTACTATAAATTATGATTATAAATATCAAAAAGATTAAAACTTTCTTCGGAAAAAAATTTAATACAGTTGTCGTACGTTAGGTAATTTACACTGCTTAGACTTCGCCTTCGGCTCGAGCCTGAAATTAAATCTACGCACTGTAAATTTTAATATTTAATAGAGAGTACTTGTTAAGATATACATGGCAACAGCGCACGGATGCCAATGTGTGATATACAGAAGCCAAAGTGTACTAAATGGGTATAAAATATACAGTGGGATGCCAACTGGACCGCTAAATACACCGGATGTCAATGAGACCTTTATTAATAAACTGAATATACAATAATATACACCGTGTATACTGCTGGATGCCAATTAGTGTCTTGTTTGAATAGATGCCACCTTGTGCGCCAACTATATATATATATATATATATATATATATATATATATATATATATAGCTTTAGCTGAATCGAAATTTCTTAACTTATAAAACTCTTAGAGCTGGGTCAGCCTTCGGTCAGTTTCTGTCCTTGTTTAAGTATACGTCCGTTCTAAGCAAAAGTGTATGGGATGGAAGATCAAAAATTTCTTAAAATTGTGTTTGTAGATTTTCAGGGAGCGAATAATAAAGGGTGTTTTACTATGTTTGACTTTGCAATGGGTCACCGCAATAGGTTAAAGCGGCGAAGAAATCTACGAAACCCTCAATAAATCTTTTTCTCTCGTAATAGTTTAAAAGAATTCATTTGTGACGAGACCTGCATCTACTTCTTGTCGGACGCTGTATTTTTAAACAATATTATAGTTTATTATACTCATAAAATAATAAAATAAAAATAAATAATAATTATAAATATTAAGCTTTTAATTTAATAATAATTACTACTTGCAATTGCATCTCAGTATCTCAATTTCTGACAACTGCTAAATGGACGGTTTTTTTTAAATTCACATCTAGCTAGTTCTTTTTTTACTTATAAAATCAAGAAAATAGTTTTCTAAAAAAAAATATCTTTAAATAAAAAATAATAGTTATTTGTAGAAAAAGCCAAAAGTTAAACTTTCTTACACGAATATGAAGCTCGGTTAGCGTCTCAACGGGTTAATTTTAAGTCAAAGGTAGTAAAGTTACTCCGAAGTAAAGATACCTTATTAATATTAATAATTATCTCGGTCGCAGAGCGAAGTAAACACAGAAAAGCTGTTCGAATTTTCGGTGACGATTTTTTGATTTTGGTGACAGTGTTGCATATGAACATAAACAGCAAATTGTTATATCACCCGTAACTTTACTTCGGAGTATCTTTACTACTAAAGTATCTGACTTAGAATTAGCTCGTCATAGCTCATTCACAATGAACATAATACGTAAGAAATACATAAGAGAAACGTCAAACGTAAAGTTGAATGCGTGTAAAACCAATGGCGGTGTTCACAATGGAATAACGTAATTCTTATGTTTATGTGTCAACATAAGATGAACATAAAGTTGAAACGAATCCAACTTTATGTACGCCTTACGTACAGATTTTGTAACTTTTAGGGTTTTTTGAAAGTTTAAGGTTTGTACCAACTTATACGTGGGGACACCAAATGAGTCCTAACCTCTGAAAAACCACTCTGGAACATGTAATTTTAATTCTAACATTAAATGATTATATTCGGTATGATTTCTTTGCTGATTTTGATTGCAGGGTCTAACCCAACAGTGTTTTTTTTAAATAATACTCATTTCTGGATTTATTACCTAATTTTCTCACGGAGAAAAGACATAAAATCAATTAATTTTTTGTTCGTCGATATTTTTATATTTTATAAACAAAACAAGAAATAGTTAGGTTAAGATCAATGACAGGTGCCAAAATTACGTTATGTACATTGTTAACACTGCGTGTAAAGATGGCGCTTACGATCACTTTATGCTTATGTATTTCTTATGAATTATGTTCATTGTGAATGAGCTATCAGAGATGAAATACCTATACATCACGTTTCTTTTTTTATCTAATCCTAAATTTTATATGGGCTCCAGAAGCCGTGACGTAAAAAATGCGCGAAATTTTGAAACACTGTCATTCGATAAAAATACCCTGAAAAAGTTGACCTTATTGCACATGTAAATAAGGTTGAATTTACAAAGATCAAATTTCAAGCGATGAATAAATACACTACATAAAATAAATGACCTAAAAATGTCGACATTCGATAGCCTAAACATTTCATTTATTGATAAGTCACGAATTACAACAAACTTACACTTAATAAAGAATTTAATGGAAAATAAAATGTTCGATGCACAGATTTCCTTCATTTATAAGCTTTAACGCAGGTCCAATATGAACGAATTCCAGCGAACCATACCGAATGCGAGCAAATCCCCTCCGATTTGCCCGCGCATCTTGTTATTTGTATGTACTCGGCCATCTTCGGTAGTTGGTTTACAGCTGTTCGGGTGAGTTTGACAGCACGAAGCATGTACAGTAATTTCTATTTTCGATTAATTTCTTAAATATGCGAGAATTGTTTGTAACTTGTGTCTGGATTAAAACTAGAATGTTTAGAGTATTGGAGTTGAGTGTTTTTATGCCTTATTTGTGTTTCCATATGTGATTTTTATTCGGTCAAAGTTTAGCTGTTATAATTTCAACCTTATGTATTAGTGCAATAAGGGCGACTTTTTTAAGGTATATTTTTAGAATGACAGTGCTTCAAACGTTCGCGCTAAAATTACGACACACTTCTCCAGCCCATTTGGTAATAATGCAAGATACGCACCCAACAATACACAATCACTTTACAGACATTTATGTCTATTTTACGGACTCATCTGTCTGCAGATGATTTTTGCTTTTAAAATTTCAGCCTGCAAAAGTAATTTTTTATTGACTCTTTTGGTTTACTTCATGCACTATTTTGTTCAATTTACAGACGACTACCGAAAAAAAAAATTGACAGAAATATAGCTACTTTTATAAACTAGTAAATGACAATCAAATCATTATAAAAATAAATGAATATATTCTGCGTTTTACTAATTTTTTTTTATATAAGTAAGAAGTTTTTAGGTATTGGCATTTTGAAAATTGCAATCAATAGCGATTTTATTATAAAACTCAGTACATAACAACATCTTCGATCTACATTCTATAACCAACAGCTCCAAAACAATTAACAAACCACATATTATAAAAAGCAGTAAGCATAATTTAAAACACTTTATAAAACATTTGGAGCATTACTGACTAAACCAGTGATGAACTTAGTAACATGATACAAACTGTGCTGGGCATATGCAATAAAATTTTCAGGCCACTAAAACGTTACTGCGCTTGTGGAGTACAATTTTGAACTGTGTTAGTGTAAAGGTGAATTATTTTTGTAATAATAACAAGAATATCAAAACGCCACTGGGTTAACGCCAGATTTGACAAATTTTTAAACGACATCTGACATTGACAACTTGATTCATTAGCGTTAATTAATTTCCCAACAATCTACTGGTTGGTCAATTTTTAATTGACCTAATGTTTTAAATGGACACACTAGAAATTAAAACTTTTAAGATCATTTCTCAGGATTTTGTCAGTCTGTCCCTAAAGAGATTGCCGTTTACTTACGAAACCTCCCATTTTTTACTGAAAAGAAAATGTTATTTGATAAGTGTGTAACAAAAAACAAAATATAAAATTTATTTGAACTATTCTATATAATACAAAATGATGAACGTAATGTTTTTTCTGTTTAATAATCTTTATGACGTACTCTTCCTGAAGGAAGGATATTGAACTTTGTCGGTATCAAGAGCTCGATAAATAAATTAGACTGAATTTTCCACTTTAAAATTAAATTGCAGATGGCGTTGCATTTCGTTTAAATTTTTTTATTACCTGGACTTTATGAGCTGCGGGTTAAAAAACAAATGCAGAGTTAAGCGAAGTGTTGCTTAATTCATTGTAGGGGCCATCAATTCTTTAGAACGAAAAAGGGTAAGGCATGTGAATAAATTGTACACATGAAACGTGACATTCCAGGATGATCAATAATTTTGCGAGATCACCAAACACAACATTTCTCTTTTTCGTCCAAAATATATGACATGATGTGGGAGGTAACAACAAAGGCACAAGAAGTACTGACATATTACACTGGACAACTGTACGACATGAATCATAATTCAATATTTAAAGAGTACCATCCTCCTATGACGTGTGTACATTCTACTGTATAATATAATATGCAGCAACGTATAAAAGAAAACTGGAGAAAATGTTGTTGTGTTAATAATAAATAAATCCGAAGCGTTTACAAGTCAGCAATTCCACGAGTGGAGTGGAAGGCTTCTATGCAAAATAGCATTTTTGCTAATTCATAATAGGCGATGGTAGTGTCTGGTCGTATGGGACAGCTATGGTTGTGTAGTGATTTACTCTGGTGGGTGGTCCGTGTAATTGAATGTTTGGTCGCGTCCAGTATTAAAGTTGATAATTACAGGTCCTTGCTTACCTGCCCGTTTATTATTGGGTACATGTCGGTTCTAAATTATACGTTTATTATAAGAGTCATTTCAGAATTAAAATATTACCCTCAAAACCAGCTTTATGCCGAATAATCGATGCTTAATGGCTGATTGATTTATAGAAGACGGTGGCGAACAAGACACAGTTCAGCTACAAAGAATTTTAGAAATGCAAACAGGGTTATAAAACGATACGGCATCATAAAACCGTGTTAATTCCAAAATACCCCAGCCGTATATTAGGCAAATTACGTTCGTGAAACTGTCACGATATTAACCCACCCATAGGCGGCAAAATAAAATTAATGCTCTGTAAACGTAACGAGAATTTCGATAATACAGGGCCAAATGCGATTCACACCTTCAAAAATACATAAACGACGATTATTTCCACATATTTTCAACACAAATCCTGAAATATGTTATCCATTCTCGTTAAAAAATACTCTTTAAACATTTATTTCGTCGTTTATATAAAACATATTTATTCACCAATTAACAATATTTTATGGCTTGAAGTATTTTTCTAAGAATTTTTTATAAATACCTCTAAATATTATACACCTCTTACAAATATATAAAAAGGGTAAAAAATAATTTCCTTAAATAAATTTTTGACATTTTATCTTCGTACGTCACTCTTTTATGAATCAGTGTCTTGAACAGATAACGAATGAAACAAGACAACAATTCGAGACGGTATAAAGGGTGACTTAAGTTTTTATACCAAGTGTCTCAAGTTTCACTTTCGCTTCCGAAATGGCACTTTCTAGTTGAGCAAATATTCTGATAAAATTCCGTGACATTAGAGCTATTTCATTTAAAGCGGCTAACATAAAATTTAGAATTTGTTCTTATTTAAATATACTACACTTTTATAAGATCGAATGAGCTAATTTCAAGTTGAGATAATGCCTGTAGTATCTTCGTTTCTTTCTATAGAAATTGGAAAGAATGCGGGGTAGTAATTGGTTGTTGTCAAAGAAAAGTTTTAAAATTAGCCTCCTTTTTAAAATAGAGGGGGTCAAATTTCCGGGAAAATGATCTCAAACAAAATATGTTGATAGTAAATATTATAGGAAATTGAATGTTCTTTTTTGCTGTAAGCTAAAATTTAAAAAATATTTATTTTTAATTAAAATAACTTAATTAAAATTTAAAAATTTATTTTCACAAACTTTAGTTTTGATTTTTTTAATTTAAAAGAAGTAGCCTAAAGTGTGTAGATTATGCCTCCCAAATAGCAGAATAAACCTTGAAATACTTTAGGAGACAGAGGACTAGAAGTGCATGGGGGCCGCTCTAAAGCCCTCGTACTTCTTATTTGTCCCTTTGATCCCTCTATATTCTGAAAAATAGGCTTTAAATGCGAAAATCGCTTAAAGTGTATTTTTAAATTTTATAAAGGTGCAATATACTTAAATAACAACAAATTCTAAATTTTGAGTTGTGCGTTGCACATAAAATCCTCGCTCCATTATGTACTGTTCAAATATGAAATTATTTTATTGAATAGACAGTTTTTTTTCCAACTATTTAACAAGCTAATAATTAATTTAAATAACTCTTGATCACTAATGGTTTTTAATAATTATGCTACATTTGGTCGTGTAAATAAAATTTTTGAGATAACATTAGTTTCTTTATTTTATTTTGAAACCATAGTCTACTTTATACGCCCGCAAATCAAGGCGTAATCTTTATTTTTATAGTACTGAATTTTTTAAAGTTGCTAAATAATCGTTGCTAAAGCTGTGAAATAATCGTCTTCAATTTTCTAAACGTCACTTTTTATATTAAATAACGATTATCATGAAAAATCATCATTTATTTCAAAAACTGTTAAACACTTCATCACGCCCTGAGCGTGACATAACTTTTTCTTGAATTTTGGGTCTTTACCTGTTGTATCATTTTTCTAGAATACACGTTTTCACACACGTTTTTATTAGTTTTCATTTTGGAAAATCGCTAAACAGAAAATAACGACATACTGTATGGTAACAACTAGTTAATCTAGATTTTTTTCACAGTTTAAAAAAAATACCGGAATTTTGAATATTATTCTATTAATTTAAAAAATTAAAACTATTCAAAATAAAATAAAACGTTGTATGTACCACGGGCGTAATCGTCACTAATGGTCCTCGGGAAATTAAAAGTCTTCTTACGTCGGACTTTAAATCTCCTTGATTACGTCCTTAATACATAAATAATTATTTTTTGATCAATTTATGACAGAAATGTGAATTTCGATAAGAAAATAAAGTTGGATCGTTTGCGGTCTGCTCATTCTGCGATTCAGGTAGCTTGGTGGGTAGCTTTTGTATTAAGGATTTGTGACATATACACGTTAATCCCAATTTGTAATGTAAAACCGAATTTTATTCAATAACTAATAATTTAAAAAATAAAATTACAGATTAATTTTTAAATAGATTTTTGATTAATTTTTATAAACATTTGAAGCTAAAAACTTGCGCCAAATATTTTTTTAAATTACAACCGCAAATAAAGTGAACAGAAATAAATAATTACGATTGAAGTAGATCATTTGTTACTTTTTATCTTTGTACAATTTTAATTATTGACATGATGCTAAGTTTTTCTCTTATCATTTACGTGTGAATTTTATTTTTTAGTGTTACACATTTAACTCTGCTTAAATGCTTTATTTCTGCTAATTTTATTAAAATTTTAAAATTTTAATTTTTTTTTAGAATACTCAGAACTCGCACGCTTATGTACGCTCTGTACATTGTTTTAGACACTTAGGGGCGGTTTACAGAAAGTGACATTAACTTTAATTGCGATTAAATAGTTAATTTGCGATTAAATGCCGATTTTGATCAACCAAGCGCCAGGAAAGCCGATTTAATCGCGAATTACAAGTTAATCGCAATTAAATATTTAATTCACCTTCTGTAAACCGGCCCTTAGTTTTGTAACTGTAATTTTTTTAAGTTAAAGTACAGTAATTAATTATAAGCAGAACAACATTTTGCTCTGCTTTGCAATTAATAGTATATTAGACTTCCAGGACCATAAACATAACTATTCGTATACGAGAAAGATATTTCGTAATAAATATTCGTGACTATGAAAAGTGTTTAAGAATACCTGAAAAAAAAATAGCCATAAACCTGTGCTTACGCCCGTAAGGATTGTAAGTAAAATGACTTTTATTGTAATTATAAATGGGAAGTTTATTGCTTACTGTTGCTGTTGTTGTAGTTGAGGCATTAATGAAATGCTTACGAGACAATTGGTTAAAACTAGTGGTTTATTTTTTAGTGCTTATGTTCTCTGTATTTTGTGTACTTCAATTTAATTTTTTTTGTTTTTCAATTCAATTTTTGTCAAAGTATTTTTTCTTACACTTTCACGAGTATAGAAGAAACTCTCGTCTTGAGTTACTCTTGCTTAGGGAGCAAATAGTTTTTAGTTAGCTTATGTCTAACTATTTTGGCTATTTTGGCAAATTTTTATTTCATTGTATTTTGTATAGTTAACATCTGTTTGATTACCAAAATTTTTTGAAGGGTGGTCCAAGTTAACCCATGCTGTGGCATGTTTGTATTATCAAGCCCCTACTACATGTGAGTTCTTGCTGTGTTTTTATTGTCTAAACATTGTCTATTGTGCTTTACCCCTCGTATATTCACAAAATACTCATGGCTTTGGTAGGATTCGAACTTATGTCGGATTAGCTCTAGTAAGTGGTAGCCGCTACCACTAGGCTACTGTCACGCCGACCATTATTACCCTAGTAGCACAGTTATATAACGGCTATATAACCATTTAATATAACCGCTAGGTCCAAGATGTGACGATTTTTTTAGCTAACCGTCATATAACCCGGGTTAGATTTAAATGGAAACGTTATATAACCGATATATATTCGTGGTTATATTGTGGTTATATAACAGCCGTTATATCTCGCTTATATTGAGGTTATATTTCGTTATATAACCGATATATAAACGTGGTTATATTGTGGTTATATAACAGCCGTTATACCTCGCTTATATTGAGGTTATATTTCGTTTTTTTAACTTTTTCTTTAACTTTTCTGGGCTGCACGTTAAATATTGCCCACTGCTCTTATTAATTTCTTGGAGTAGTGTTTTAGGAAATGTTCTGGTAACGGCTCCTATAAAAAAATAAAATAATATTATCATTAAACAACAAGATTTTAAATGTAAAAATTGTAATGAAAAAAGTACATTAGTTATAAGTGATAACTGATAAATTAATGACAGTTTAGTTAAGTTTTTGACCTACTGCAAAATATTTTAAATCTATATATACGAAATTTTTTTAATATATAATTTTATTAATTATAATTTGTAAATCTTAACTGCAAATTTTTTAAATACACATTTAGAACTCACCAACTATGCATTTATATAAAGATGTATTGGAAAATGTTCTTTTGTTTGTTTTTCCACATAGGCAAAATTGTAATGGAACTTTATATGTTATTAGCTTATTCAGTTGGAGATAAATACTTTTGTGTTGATTGATCCCTTCATAAAACAAAAGATGATCAATCTGTAAACAAATTATAATTAGAAATAAGAAAAAATGATTTAAAAAATTAACTAACCATTTTTTCACTCTTTTCTTCGTTTTCCAAATGTTGTGGACTGTATCTTCATTGGATTGGAAAGTAAAATAAAATTCGGGGGTTTCTTGATTAACGTCTATTTACACTATTTACATGATTAAGTACAGTTACGCGAGGGAGGATTACGACTTGATGTCTTGAGCTTTACCGTGATAATAATGTCCCAAGTGTCAGGGTGGTTGTCTCTGCTGGGTTTCAGGTAAAAATTTTTCCTACCCTTTTGCCCTGAACTTGGATATTTTAACAACAAACTTCATTCTAAATTGTTCTATTGTATATTTTTATAATTTTAATTTTATTTATATAATATAATATAAAATTTAAAAAACTGCATTTTTAGTTATTTTCTAATAATATTATAAAATACAGTCAAAATATTATACAAGTGATGTGTTTTTTTTTAAATGCTGTAGCACTTTATTTATTAAGTACTTAAACTTTGTTTTCTTAAACAATCTCAAAGACAACTTTCTAACTCCATATTTATTTTTATAGGCATTTTGTAATACGTAACTTAATAAAATCAGACAATAAATAAACATTTCTTAATGATTTGTAGAAATAAAAATGCTCTCCCAATTTTCTTTATAAGTTATATTCATTTGGGTACCGGTTTAATAAATAAATAAACATACTACAGTTTTAAAGAAAAAAAATTATCTTGTATAACCGACATGTAAACTGCATCTAATATACACCATATTGCACAAATATATAATACAGCGGTTATATTTTCTTTATATAACTTTTGTTATATAAGCGAGATATAACCGTGATTAGTTAACCGATATATAAACTGCCTCTAACATATTTTATTTGACACAACAAACATAATAGTTATATATCTGTTATATAACCTTCGCTATATAAGCCACACACGACCAGAATTAGATAACCGTTATATAACCTTCGCTATATAAGCCAAACACAATCAGGGTTAGATAACCGTTATATAACCTTCGCTATATAAGTCCAACATAACCAGGGTTAGATAACCGTTATATAACTTTAATCTAACCCAGTGGCGGCTGGTGATTTTTTAATACTCTGTATTTTGAAAATGGAGCATGGGATCCAAATTCTGTTATAAAGGATTATTATTGAGACCACACTGAGGGCAACTGCTAAAAAAAAAAAAATTATCGAAATTTGCGAAATTTGATTTTTAAAAATGGTGGGCCTCACCTGGGATTTCCGAAACGGCTTATATTAGAGCGGTGGCGATTTTTTTTCAGCATTATGAAACAAATTAATGACTAGGTTTTTTTGTTTTTTTCTAAAATTTTAATGATAGAAAAAGTTATTAGCATTTGAAATTTAATTTTCGAAAAATATTTCTTCTCTAAAATTTCATTACCTTATATCTTTTTCAATAATTAAAATTTTGGAAAAAAACAAAATACCTAGTCATACATTTGTCTCATAATGCTGAAAAAAAATCGCCACCGCTCTAATATAAGCCGTTTCGGACATACCAGGTGAGGCCCACCATATTTTAAAAATCAAATTTCGCAAATTTCGATCAATTTTTTTTTGTAGCAGTTCTTCTTAATCTGGTTTCAGTAGTAATGCTTTATAACAGAATTTGGATCCCATGGCCATGGCCATTTTCAAAATACAGAGTTTTAAAAAAATCACCAGCCGCCACTGTTCTAACCTAGGCCATATTGTATAAGGAATATAACGGTTATATATCTATTATATAACCACTCTTATATATGCCACATCTAACCAAGGTTAGATAACCGTTAATTAAGCTTAATCTAACATAACTATTGGTTAGGTTCGTATATAGCGGTTATATAACCGCAATATAATTCTGAAATAATGTGCTACTAGGGTACCAAGACACAGCAATCATTTTTTTGACCGTTTTTTTTTATACAATTTTTCTATAGTGTTTATTTTTGTTTGGTTTTCGGATTTTACAACTTTCTTTGGCTGCCTTCAGGAATTAGATGTTCTTAAACTAGTTCAAGGTTTGTTTAATGTCTGCATTTTCTATGAATTCTCTGCTTAACTTTATATAAAAATTGATTTTGTTGCTTTTAAAGAGATTTTTTTGTGTTATTTTTTTAATTAGAGTTGCTATTAAATAATTATAAAAATTATTGAACATTTTCTTTGATGCTTTTAAAGCTTCTATATAAAATAAACAGTTTTAAAGAAATTAAGTATAAAGTAGTTTTTTGGTGGGTACTGTGTGAAATATTTGCCATTCACTTACTAAACTGACATGACAGGTATATACTCTTAGTTTTTATCTCGATTTTCATGTAAGCTGTGTTGTGTTTCATATTAAATTGGGAAAATCTCGTCTCTGAGCCTATAATTATGTTAATACGTTCCCGGAGCGCTGAAATCCACAATAAAGCTGCTATAATGAGTTAGTTTTACCATAATTGGTCGGGGTGATGTCATCAACATATCATAGCCATTGTTTTAAGTAAACAGACATAATAAGCACTTTGTTTAATTGATAGCGTCCGTTAGATCGAGGAACAATGCCGCCGATAACCAGGTTGAAGTTGACCGCAAACCCTGTTGAAAGTGGTTAATACACAATGAAACTTTTCAAATTGCAAGATGTAATTACCACCGGACTTTGGATAAATTTTTCAAACCGCTCCGGAGATGATAAAATTGACATCGATGAAGGGCACATGTCTGACATGTTATATTGTCATTTATCATCGCTGTTCTCCCCACGGTTCTTGTATTTCCCTCGAGATGCATGAAATCACAACGTTATATCAAAATGTCACATGGTGGCCGTTAGCCGCCCTCTCTTTCCGCTAATTGATAGTCCCGCAGAAATTTACCTGGTCATGTGGAAGGGTTTACTTAAAAAACAATAAAATTTGTGGCTTGGCCCAACAGATGCCAGATAAGGTTAATTGCCTAACTGACATCACCTTTCTTTAGGGGATGGAATTATGGGATTAATGTATAATTTCACCCTGTGTTGGTTTAAACGTAATTAATGGGGCTAATATTTGCTTTGTTGATGAGATCCATCTGTTGTCTCACATCAAAGCGCTCACTGGGCGGATTTTTACCACATAAATCGATATGTTTTTCCGCTTGTTAATTAAATCTGTTACTTAACCTTTTTCAAAATAAATAAAATTACACTTTTAGCTAAATCCAACAAACGCAAACATACCCGATTTCTGCTAATTGAATTAAAAAAGTATCAAACGGTAATATATAATATAGAGATATCATCTGACTTTTATAACAACATCATAAAATGCAATAAGATACTTGTTCTAACTGCAGCTTTCATTCGCCTTGAGTATACACATTTATGAAGGAAGTAACAGACCAGTCGCTAGTTATAAAACATACTTTCAAAGCGAACTAATCCAGTTAAAGTTACCCTACGGTACAATCAATACTTGACTTGCATAAGAAAGCACAAAAGACTTAATTAAAAAATTTAATCAACACAAAATAAATATTTATTTTGTCATAAATTGCTGGGAAAGGTGAAACAGAGATTGCTCCAAAACACTCATAAATCTCTAAAATCATATTAATTAGGTATTGCATTACACCATAATTAGGTACCGCACAATACTCCAACTTTCGTCTTGAGTCCATCATCGAAATTCTACAGGAACGAAATACATGAAAATTGACGTTGAACAGGGTTCGGGTTAATTATACATCATCTTAGTATAACACCTGCCACAATATTTGCTCAACACAACAACACTCAACAACAACTCGAAAGCTTCGGTCTTGAAGCCGCTTTCGTGAAATTGAGGTTGTTAAGAAGTAGTATAGGTTCAACCACGCCCCGCTAACAACTACAATTACCGCTAACGATAGCCGTTATTTGAGATGCGAACCGCAAATATAATTTTATTACTGGACGATCTGCATCTTATATTGATTTTAAACCAGCAAAACTGCTTTCGGAGAAATTCATCAGAACCAAAAATTTTTTGTAATCCAAAACCTTTTATTTTTAGATCAAAGGCCTAATGATGGTCTACTTATCCAAAAAACCAGTAACTTGATCAAAGGCGTTTGTGTCCCACGCATCTAGATCTGAAGAAAAGTTCCTACGCCTTAAATTAAATTGGAAAATAATTGGTTATGCAAATTCCGTTCGGACAATTTGGCAACATCTGATTAAAATCGAAGACAAATCGCTGTTAAACACTGTGATCACATGCCGCCACCTTCATTACAAAATTTAATTATATAATGCATTCGACAATGCTGACTCGTCATGACTTTCGTATTTAAATCTATCAAAGTCTTACTTTGACAGTGCTTTTAAAATAAACAAATTGACTGAATACTTGCATTTTGACCCGGTCTTTGTTCAGTGAAATAATAAAAATTGTTTCTATTTAGATCGCTACAGATATGTTCCATTGTTAAAACTGTGAGATTTTCTGATAAAACAATTTGGCAATTAGGAAATTTTCAGATAAGAATCCGTTTTCTTAGATGTAAACAGAAATATGATAATACAGAATATTTTATGTGACCGCAGCTGGCATTCATCTTAAAAGAAAATAAGAGCGGAATAGTGTCGTGACTTTATACTTTGATAGAATTCGCTTCAAACAGCAAGGCTCCAACTATAAGTGGATTTAGACTTCCAATACGACTTTATGGAACTTGGAGAAGCTTTCGGACTAATCCCTTTATTACCGCTATTTTTATATCCAATCATAAACATAAAACATACGAAAAAAATTTCTTCTTGAAATGTTTTTCACTGCCACAAACCCAGATATAAATCCGAAATTCATTTTTCAGGACACACCTACTAACAAAATTAAATTTCTTAGTGTAGTCGACCTGCATGGAAAGAATCTACAAACTCATTAATACCATTTCACGATTTCCAATAAACCGTAACAATGTTACGTCTTGCGAGTAGTTTTGCTTTTAAATTTCTTATAGCCTCTAATTAATCACGGAACGTTGTAAAAGCGTCTGATGAACCTTCAAAAGATTACAGTATAATAATTTAAGTGCGGTTTGTTTGTTTACGGCAATAATCCGTCCGTAATTGTAAAATCTAAATATAAGCGACGACACATAAAAGAATCCGAAAATAAAACTGAACGACTCGGAAGAAATACGACCGTTTTCACCGCCGATTTCGCGTTAACTTGCTCGGAAAGATCGCAGCAGTCAGAGAGAGGGTGGAATCTTAAAGTTTACATACTCCATTGAGTTCGAGTTTTATTTGTGGTTGAATTTATCGTTTATTTTGTTTGAGGGAACGCTACGTGAGACATAACAAACCGTATTGATTCGTTACTAAATTAGATAAATACTTTCACTATTTTTCAACGGATACCAGTAAATTAGATACAGTCCAACCACTTCATCTTAATTCTCATCTGAGTTCCATTTACACAATTGTTTACCTCCCGTGTTTCCATAATTTTTTTAATGAACTGCATTTAAACAACTCTGTGCGATTTTACCTCAGATATTTATTAGCACAACTAATAGTTATTATAAATCTACAAAAGTCACAGCACAATCGTATATTTTTATCCAGTATCTTGCTTTATTATGTTCTTCATTCTTCATCTACTGCTAGTTGTATAAAGCTACTACTTAAAATTGTACTTCATATACTGTTGTACGCAATATCTAACAATATCAGTGAGTTGGTATGGAAAACAATCAAGTACAAACAACACAGCTGTGTATGAAAAGAGAGATCTAGAAAATAGTACTTACTGAGTAAAAAGAAGACACAAAACAAAAATTAAGTTAGAGATTACGCACACAATAGCACAGAGTAACCAAAAATGAATATCTTTGGGAGTAGGCTTTAAAAATATTTTTGCTTTTTAGTAAAATTAACTTTATTATATGAGGTCAATTAATTTACAATCAATGGTTAACTCTAACTAGATGTTTTAGCTGCTATAGTTAAATTGTTGATGCAATTAGTCGCGGTAGGTGTGGCTGAGTGTGCAAAAATATCGCACCTCGTAGATTTTTATTCAGAAGATTCTACTAAACAGAACAATTCTATGTTACCACCTATAAAAGTGGTAGGTTTGGACACGGGGTGAAAAGCAACATTATTTACCAAATGTAAACAAACCAACCTCTAACAAAAAATTTTTTTTATTTTTTGGTTCTTAAGAAATACATTTTTTTAAAATACTTATAGTTTTATTAAAATTTTTATTTACATAGAATATTATTAAAGAGATAACAAAAACTGATTAAAGAGGGGCAACGAAAATTTTGTTCTGGGTACGTTTCTTGAAATTGTCGGTATGTTTGCTCTAAGGAATACTCTCAAACATTTTGTGGATTTCTCGTACCCGTTCTGGAATATGTCATGCATATAAAAATATCATGTTCTTCTGAAAACATAGTTTAAAAAAAACCGCAAAATTTTTAAACTTTAAAAAATGACAGCTAATGTCAGCAGGAAACGAGTTAAAATTTAATACCAATTGCTATCAAATTTCAGGGCTGCCAACAGATTTAACCATATACAGCCACTTTGTATTTATTGTAAACGCTAATAATTACAAAAAATCTTTATTAATCTTTATTTAATCCGCTTTAATGCAGAAAGTTAAATAGCGTTTATGAAGCCACTCTATAAAAAAAAACTTAGAAACTCACTGTGAAACAAGGTATACTTTATATGGAGTCAGAAATTGTCAACTAAGTTTTTTTTTGTAATTTTTTGGTACTCGTAACATGTTTTTAGGTGTAACACAAACGGAACTCATAGTATTTAAGTATTTAAAGCCTTAAATCGAAATAACCACAAATCTTTTTCTGAAAATTATTGAATTTGTTTTAATTTTTTTGGTTTTTTTAGATTTGTAATTAAATGTATATAAAGAAGATACGAAACAAAGAGAATCTATGAAAGTTAGTGTTATTTGTAGCCCGAAGTAGGAACAATTATACTATTATAAAATAGTTCTACAAAATTGTTACTTTGGAGAGATGCAAATGCAAGAATGACAGTAATTCTATTGCACTCTTGATCAAAAAATATTAATAAACATTTGTTAAAAAAAGTAAACAAAAAGTGTTACCCAACCCCCTCTAGAAAACCTACTACTTTAAAAACAACATGTCTTTTCCTGACAACTACTATTCCTTGAACAAAAAAAATAGAAGAAATCAGTTGTGATTCTTAATAACACTTATTAACTTCTGGAATGTAGAAATGTGATTCTGAATCGTATGTCAAAAACTGTTTACATTTGTTGACTAACGCCGCTCTTTTTGTCCTTTCTCTAACATACTAGTTTTGAAAGTATAACAGCAACATGCATTTTTCTGTTTAGTAGAACTGTCTAAACATACCTGAATAAGAATCAAAAAAGAAACCACGTTGCGCTATTTTTGCACACTCAATCACACCTACCGCTCAGATTAAAGGTCTAATAATTCATTCAAACTTTAAAATTTATTTAAACTTTAATTTCAAGTGGTGTAATATATGTCATTTCTTGCAAACAGCTACTAAATATTGACAAATTTCGTTTAACACATTTAGTATTTAATAAGAAAAATGCATCTTTACGTTACGTTACGCGAGTGACTCGACGTTTTCTGCGTAAATCATAAATCTAAGCTAACTTTTTCTGTTCTATTTTGTTCTCGAGCGTGTTATTTATTTATAATAAAGTAAATCGCAAAAAGATGATAGCAGAAAGTCAAAGGGAACACGTATTTGGATAAAACGAAGTATATAAAATGTGTAGTTTCTACTTTAGTTTTGTGCAACCGTCATTTTTTTACGATTTACCTTGCTGTAGATTATGAACATAATTTAAAAAAAAAACGTTTGTTATAAGATTTTATTTATTCAGATAGTCTTTAGAATTTAGTATCTAGTAAGTATATACTATTGCTATCATCTAAACGTGCACGGATTTTGTTTGAACTATTTCCCTTAAAAAATTTTGACCAATAAAATTACTTAAGAAATTCAAATTTAGCCAAATTCAAATGTGCACTTTCCGATAATTTCTTTAGAGCAAATTTTTGCCTAACCTAATTAAAATATTATTTGGTTTTTTCCATCTTAAAATTATTAAAACTTTCATCACGCAGAATCTCTAACCTTTTTTGTATTTAATGGAGTTAACTGATCTATTGCAGCTCTATTCGTTCTTCACAATTCTTCCCAAAACATGAACGTATTTCGCAATTTTTGTTCGAAGAAAACTGTTGTTAATAAGTTACATTAGATACTAATTCAATGGAATTATGATGACCGTGTACAAACGTGTAAAAATCTAAGAAAAATAGTTATTTATGATATTAGTGTTAAAAGTAAGATTTTATTTTGGGAGTGGAGATGATTAAAAAACGAGCGTAGCGAGTTTTTTAACTCCACGAACAAAATAAAATCACTTTTAACACGTATATCATACACTATTTTTTCTACAAAACAATCGGAAAAACTTTAAACTCAATAAAAATAAGAAATCAAAATATAATAATACCACACAGATCGCAATGTTTATAAATCAAAATTTTCCTAGCAACCATAAACTTTGAATTACTTTTAACACGCGTGTCAAAAAATGACACCTTTAACATCAAAAATGACAATTAAAAAGCCCACTTTTGACAGTTTTGTAGAAAAAAGTATTTTTAAACACATAATTAAGTTTATTTTTATTACATACATATTTAAATTTTTGTCAAAAAATAGTTTTCCAAAATACCCTTTGTGCATTATGAAATTTTCGATAATTTCAAAAGCACTCGGGATATTATTACTGAAATTTTTTTATGTTAATATAGAGGGTTCTAAAGGTCGTAAAATTAAAGCAAGCTAAGAAAGAATGAAATTTGTTCATCTAAAATTAATGAAATTGCTGTGCAAAATTCTATTAGAAAATAATGTAAGTCTGTGTTTTTTGCTAGAAATGTAGTCAACAACAACAACAGTTAAAAATAAGAACAAATTAAATTTAGTCAACTAATGGCAAAACATATTTGAAAAAAATTAAATTTGATTCTGACAGTTCTGACATTTCAAATAATGAACAATTCTCAGACATATCGACTTCATCTACCTCTTTCTTTCAGGGCCAACTGAGACTTTAAGACTTTTGGATCGTGCGGTAGGTAAACCAGGTTTAAACCTAGTTTTTGTCAGTCACGTTTTTTTATTTTATTCAAATAATTTAAAAAAAAGACATTAGTTAAATAAAATTTGCTATTGCTTTAGCTCTTTGTTCTAATTATAAACGACGATTGATCTTATTACAGTTCAATGAAATATAAACCAATTATGACAGACACATTAAAAAATAGTTATCCTTTATACAAGACGATAAAATTGAATTTTATCGACAAGTAGAAATAGGTATTTCACGAGGAGCGAAGCTTCGAGTAAAATAATTCCGCGAGTCTATAAAGCAATTTTATCGTCGTGTTTAAAATTTTATGTGTAAAATGGGTGTAAAATTCTATTGTTTCTAAAGCAGAATTTTTAGAAAAACAAAGAAAAACCGCTTAAAAACTAACTTTACTTCTAAATTGTAATATCATGTATGAATTGCTACTCTGTTTATTGTTAAACAATAAATAAAGCTCACTATTTTTTTAGTAATTTTTTTAATAAAAAGCAAAACTTGAAGTAATTGTGCATCAACTGAGAAACACTAAGTACTTCCGATTTTAGTCGTAAGTACATGTAAATATACTTTTGATTTTTAAGTAGAACACTATTTTTATATTTTTGGAATCGAGTACATTAAGTTCTAAATCTAATATAACATTAATTTTTTCTATGATAAATATTAAGGTTACCTTGAAATAATTGAATTTTATTTGGTCTTTTCTTACAAGTATTATTTATTTTTTTAAAGGTTATACGTTTATTTCGGCTAATAAATATAATCCTAGATAAAATCTATGTAATAAATACTTTTAGAAAATACAGCAATGTAAATTAAAATAATTTAGTTTTTTTAGTTAACTTATTTTTTTAGAATAATAGTGGCTTACTGCATTTTTTAAACAAACATTTTTTATGATATCCTAAATTTAAAAATTTATTTTGTCTATTTTATAATTTTTTTTAGAAATTTTGTTTTTTTTATTCTATTTTTTGTGTTACTTCTTTTTTTTATACAGATTTTAGCTTTCTAATTTTCTTGACTTTTGGTTAGATTTACATTACTTTCCTTCTATATAAATCTATGTACATACAGTGGCGGCCATTGAAAAGTAAAACTTTGACAGAAAACACACTTTGTTTTGATTTTTTTTTAAACTACGGTATTTTTACATATGATCGCCACTGCACATATCTGTAATACAAACTGTCAGTGGTAAAATTAGTTTTTATTTACGTAGTAAAATAATTTGTCAGGGTCAAAATTACGTCAAATTGTGGATAGCACTTTGTAAAAAGTTTGCAATGAAAACAATTATTTGGTTAACAAATGGTGTTTTTAGGTACTCAAAAGTACTAAAGCTGATTATCAATTAAATTAAATTGACAAATGCATCCAATTGTCCAAACACTTTTAAGAGCACGACGCGGGCTTTGTTAACGATGTTACCATTCTTAAGTAAAACTTATGGCTAAAATTTTAAATTACTGCGCTATTCCATCGGAGTAGCACAAAGTTACGCCATCTCATATAAATCATCTCATTAAATAGTAAAGTTACGACGTTGCCCCTAGCAACCCAAATTACACCGGCGTAAATCTGATTTAGAAATAGGCTCTAAGTCAGCTTTATATGTGATTGGATGCATTTTTTGATTTATTTGACACGCCAAGGAGATCTAGTACGAAGTTTGAAGTTCAAATATATTAATTAAATTAGAATAAAATTTTACAGTACTTGACTTGACTTTATTTGACGATTTGATGATTTAACTAACACCGTTAAACGTTTTTTGGGACATTAAATTATATTTTTCGACGACTGAACTTGAACTTGACTGGGCTTTTCTAAGTGTCATTTGACATTTGAATGTTGACACTTGCCGAAGAACGAGCGAAATCATCAAATTTGCCGCTTTAGAGCGTTTTCGCTTTCTACCAATAATAACAAACTTTGATTGGATTTGAGTGAATTTGATTGGATGTTAGAAATTGGTTGGGCTGGCAATGGTATAAATAAAAATTGATTGTGTTGGTAACAGAGTAAACAAAAATTTATTTATAGCAATGCGTAGATAGCCAGTCGTCAAAAAAAATAGCGTGTATGTTTCGAGCAAAATGCATTTTTGTCGCTCTCACATAAGACTACGTCTCTTGCAGCAATTTTTATGCACGAGTGGCAAAAATGTACTTTCTGCTCTTAATATACGATATACTATTTTTTTGACACGAAATTTAAATTGTATTTTAGAAACTTATTTTAGTACTACTACTTATTTAGTTACAGTAGTACTGAACGCAACTTGCTTTGGAAATTAGTTTGATTGGGGCTTTAAAACGCAATTCACACTGCTCTTCAACGTGTGCTTTATTAATTGGAATTGTTCCGGTAAGCTTTTTCCGGTTGTTAATACAAGACACGCGCTATTAGTGGAAGTCGTAAAATAAGGATAATTTGAAAACGAAACACGAATTGTGGAGACGTCAGGTCTAAAGACAGTCGAGCGTGAAGGGGTGGCTGCTTTAGGCGGCAAGACGCCACCACAGAAATAACTCACCCACAACAAACTAACATTAAGAATCTTAAACAACTTACTATAAAATATTTTTTAAAACGTGATTATTTAATTAAAAAGGCAAATTTTGATGCGATTACTTTGTATGTTAGCCTTAGGTTAAGTCAAGATTGTTCTATAGTTTTAGTCATCAATATGTTTGAATTTATTAACTAAACTTTGTCAGAAAACAGCTTCAGGGCCGGATCAGAATACAGATTAGAGTTTATAACATAACACCAAAAACATGAGCAATGTTATTCGATACACAACGCTCTAAGTTCCTCCAAACATATTTTGTTTTGTAGTTAAGCATAATTTGGTAGAAAATATTTACTTAATTTTTTATTAAAACTACTTATACATATTTATTTTATTTTTTAAATCGCCACGTTGCGGTATTTGGTGAAGAATATCGAGGTTAAGGAACTTGGAAAGCTCAACTTGTCTTGCAATAATCCCACTCGATGTTAAACATTTGTTAACTTCGTTTTACTCTTGAGATTCTAGTTGAACTAAACTAAAATTAACATTTAGATATGAAACACCGACAAAAACTCGAGTTAACCCCTCTGGATCTGACAAATCCTGTTGAAATCGGTCCGGAAATGCACGAAAAGAATCTTATTTTAGGCAACATCAAACATATCCGCGCGGCTTTCTTTTAAAGTCACTAAACCAAATGAAAAAAAAAACTGAGCTTTGTTTGTCCGCATTTTCATCTAGCATTATCCTTGATCCAAGGAATCTGATGAGCTGATTACTGTAAATAAGGAATTTCGCTGCGTACTGATATATAGTGTGAGAGATGGCTGTATTGTCCTTATTTTTTCTGAAACGAGCCTTAAATCCGGTGACGTCATGCTAGTTTAGTGTCCGGTGATCCATCATTGTTAACCACGGATACCTAAGTGAGATTTGTGCCCTCGGGGCTCCAGGGACCTTATCCCCAAATTCATTTTAGGCATCTTGAATGAATAATTGATCGGTTTTAGGTCAGGGATTGCAATCATAATTAAAAACTTATGCAGCTTGGAATATTTTGGTCTGGTTTGGGTATACATCCATAATTTTTAAAAAGTAAAGTTTTTCGGAGTAAAGTTCGACAAAGTGGATAAGTGTCAGGCGTTTATTCGGTTAATATTTAAAAAGTTCTAGCAAGCACATGAAAGATTTAGGTTTGGTGAGCGAATGAACGATTAGGTTAAAATTTTGGTAAAAAAAAGTGTTAATAAAGTAGAGAGCGGATGGTCAGACGAAGAAAATTTATATGTCCACCCTTGGGATCAAAGTTTAATCTGGCTGTTTCTCCTTATAAATTTTCCTAGAATCGCGGTATGTCTTTTTGTGGTCATTTTAGATTTCTCTTGAGGGTTATTCTGGCGGCGGAAGGTTTTCCGGCCATGATGTACGTGAAGAAAAGTGAATTCAAATGGCACCTCAAGCTGTACATGGAGTATCTATCGGTTGCAGGACCGGACGTGCTCTCGTTGGTAATTCTCTAAGACTAGTAATCGAATTTTAATAAGGCCGAATTGACGTGGACCTCGGTTAAAAACGAATTTAATCAACCCGTGTACTTGTCAAAATCGTAACGGAAGGTTTATAGCAGCAATAGAAGGACCGTAAAAAGTCCTGTCTTGCACCAATTGTTCCAAGAAATATATGTTTTATCTTGTAATCTTATTTGCTATGCCACGAAGTTTAGCTATCGATGGCACGTCCCCAACAAACGAAAGTCACCCGTTGAATAAATTAATTTTAATTGAGTGTTATTTGTCGCGATATACAGGGAGGCACTTAAATGATTGATCACTATAAAGAATGTTATTATGACTGAGACTATACTGTTGTATTTTGCTTCCAAAATGTAACGCCCAAACTTTCCAAGACACACTTTTATGAGATAAAAGTTTCCCCTAAAGTAAAAAAACTCTCAACAGCCATTACGATCCCCTAATGTTTCAACAGACACAGATAATGCTGAGCACGGCGCATCCTCTTTTTATTAATATGTGCACCACATCTAACGACACTCTGACTTAGGATAAATCAAAATTTGTCCAATATTGCGACGCAGAAATTGCTGATAAATATTGCAGGTGCATCATCGCCTGCATTTTTATTAACGTGGGGAACAAATTCCAATAAGATTACCGTAAAATGTTCCATATTCGATAACCGTAAAAAAGCAAATGGATGAGTTTTTAATGGCACACCAACTGCACTATTTTCATTTCCCTTTTCAAAACGACAACTGCAGACGCCCTAAGAGAAATAGCACTCGATGAAATGCTCATTTTAAACGCTGTCATTCAACGATGCAGACACAAACTAATTATAACACTTAATTCATTCGATTATCTTACTGGATGTTGGACGTCAATTACACCAAACTCGTCGATGACACTTTATTTTATTAAAAAAAAAAACAATTAATTTACTATTTTTAAAATTATATAAAATTTTGTTGTGTTATTGTAAACAACACTAAAAAGCTGTATAGTGTATACTGTTTTGTTTTTAGGTTTCTATTAAACAAAATTTTTCACAGATTTAGCTGTAACTACTTAAAACTAGAAATCTTTTAAATAATTTTTCTAAAGTTTCTCGTCGAATGGGAATTAAGACGCAAAACGTCACTTCTTTTTCACTTTTAAAACATTTCTGCTTTAAAAAATACATGACTTAAAAATAACTTTTTTAACTGAATAATTTTGTAAGTCAGTACATAAGTGGAAAAATTTTGTAAAGTGTAAAAAAAGGAGACTTAAGAAGACTTTAGACAACACCTCTTTTTACACTATTTGTAGAGTTGCCAAGAATCGGCGAGTTAAAATTTCTATAATAGAATGGATTAACTGAACGATTTGAGAAAGACAAATAAGTAACTCTTAAAAACAGATAACCTGAAGATGTTGCTTCCATAGATTGCTCGCGAAGAATTTTTGTTTTTTCGTTGCTGTGGCGCTTGGTAACAGACGATCTTCTATAGCGTCTAGGTCTGAAAGGTATACTTGCGCAAAAGAACGCAGATGTTATCACTTAACTACGTCTACTACATGCCATAGTACAAAGGTCTTGTGCAAACAGAATAATTTTTATTATGACAGAGAGTCAGGAGGCACAGTAAACAATTAAGTTAATTTAACTCTACAGTAGTTAAAAAATATGTATTTTTTAGTGAAGCTAGCAGAAAACAACGATTTAAGTAGAGGCCTGTACATCAAGAAATTACAGAAATTAAACAGGCGTATTTTATAACTAAGAAGGAAACCAAAAAGAAGCTAATTAAATTTTTGTTTTTTATTTTATTTTTTTGTTAATTTTAATAATTTTTATTTTACGAATATAAGCTGATATAGGATAATTTTGTTAATTGTGCAAATTAGCCAGTCGTTTCTGAAAGTTGTTATTTTGTTGTATTTGTTTGTTTCTCAGTAGGTAAAACAAACAATTTTTTATTACTTATTAACTTTAAATAATTTTTTTTCAAATCTTTTATGTTGATTCTTATGTTGTTATTTGCTGAATTTTTTTTGTTGCAGCTTTTTTTTTGCTTTTATTTTAACTTTTTATGTCTTTACTTTACTTTAGTATACTTTAGATTTTGTAGGCTTTATTCTTGTTTCGTTTCTGTCTATAGATTCCTGCAAAATTAAATACAAGAGCGAAGCTTTGGCTTTATCAACATAACGTTTTTCTACACATGTAAATGGGTAACTTTAACGAAATTAAGACATTTTGGCCATAAGGAAAAAATTGAATGCTTTGTTGGAATCTTCACAGTTCCGACAACAACAATTTTTATTAGCTGCTTTTCAACATGAATCTGGTGCATGTTTCGAAACTTCACCCTCTTAACAACTTGGCACCTTTTTGAACAAACATGTACTACATATTTCAGTTTGCTTACGTAACTTTCCTGAAATATGTCAGTCTCATTCTTGTGTTTGAAACGTAATTGTCGATCGCTTAGGTTACCACGGTTGATATTGTATCAAAAAGAGTAGAAGATTTTTTTGGCACAATGAAATAAGTATAATCTTAAAGCGCGCGTTTTTATAGGTTGATAATTCATGTATGTTGAAACCACCTGGTTTATAAAGATGCGATGGGAAAAGGACCTGATGATATGACCATAACGCCTTGGAAGAATGTGAATATTTGTGCTGATATTGTCGCCGCAATATGCATCTTTAACAGAGCTGTTCCAATGCTGGTTTAGCTGTTGCTTCTGCGGAGTCTCTCAAGCACATGAATGGGTAATAATTAACGAAAAATATGAATTTGTCGCAGTTTGCTGTATAAATCTTTTGTACATGAGAAGTGAAGGCAAACTACTATGCGCCTCGGCTCAAATAGTGTCACAACTCAAAAAATTAAAAATAGCTTTTACTGTTTTATAAATTTCAGAATACATCAAAATACCCTGTGCACAAAAAATTAGGGATATTGTAAAATTTGAACAAAGTTTGTTTTACATTGCGATTTATTTATTGTTTTTGGGTTGCAGCACAATTTTTATTTTTGGTAGTAAACAAAATGGCAGTATTAATCGCTTTTTTGTTATTTATGATAAGTTTTTAAATTTAAAGTTTAGATACTCGAATCAGTTTCGCTTTTGTCGTTGTCAAAACTTTCTCCACGTTCATCAGATTTAAATCCAATAGAGCATGTATTTTACTCATTGTGTGGTTGAAAATTCCACAGCAATAAATTGATAGTGTCATAAAGAGTATGTTCCGTAGAATTCAGAAAGTGTTAGAGGCCAAAATGCATTGACACCAAAAAAAATTTTTTTCTTTTATGCATCAAAATTTAATTTTTAATTTTTTTATTTTTGAACTTAGGGTCTAAATCTAAATCAGATTTACGCCTGTGTAATTTGAGTTGCTAGGTGCAACGTTGTAACTCTACTATACTTTTTATATTAGATGGCGTAACTTTGCGCTACTCCTATGGAGTAGCGTAGTGATTAAGAATTCCAGCATTAATTTTTAATTTATTTTTATAAAAACATTAAATAATGTTTTAAAATTAGTAAATAATATATTTTGTTGTGTGATTTATTGATTTTTTTCAATTTTATACAAATTTTCTTAATATCTCTAACTTTTTGTGTACAGGATTTTATTCCATAAAACGTTATATATAATATTTTGGTACAGCTAACAATAAACAATATTTTATAAATTTTCCTTTTTTTATTTATATAGTCACAACTTCAATTTTTAATTTTTTTTTACATTTTTAGAGTACTTATTACAGCATTTTACATGGCTTAAAAAACCACTATGATTTAAAGATGTAGTTTGTTTTAGAATTAAGAACCGATATGTGAACAAAAAGGTAAGACAAATTTTAATTGATTACATTATTTGAGCGGAGGTGCGACTTGTTAATTCTTTGAGTAACTTTTTACGACAAAAAACAGGTGCGAGAAATGCTCGCAAATTTGTTTCCAGTGTGATTGGGACGGCTAATAAAGAAACTGGTCTTGAAGGTTATATTATATTTTGTGTTTATTGTAATATATTTTTAATTACTAAACAAGTACAATTACGATCAGATAAAAGTACATAGATTTCGTTGCTGTGACCACAAATTAGTTTAGATGGTCAACTTATTGTAAACTTTTCAATCATTGTTGTTCGAAATTATTATAAAAATTATCCAAATGTACGATCTAACAAGTAAAAGGATGCCGAAGGTATTCTCATATGCCCTAAAACCTTAGAATTTGTGATTTGCTAGAAATACCTGTGTTTCTCTGTACATAGAAATTTGCTCAAATAAAAATAAAATTGATCAAACAAATTTTAAATAGTCATTTAAGTATACATCACCCATTTAAATCACAAATTAAAAAAATATAATTGAAAGCCTAGACTTTAATCTTCTAAATTTACCAGCTCACTCGGGAACCAACACCACCTGTTAGTTTTGACTATTTATAAAAATTAAATTTATAAAAATTAACAAGAACCAACTTGTTCCTAATCTTTAGTAGGTATACGTAGTCAAAATTGGTGGCATTAAAAACAAGTAACAGTGGAAGTCTCTTTTTATTGCATTTAATTTAATTTATTAAAAACATTGAACGATTTGCATTAACTTTTGATTTGTTGAAAATTTAATGAAGCTCATTTAGGTTCGATCAGGCAATAAAATTAAACGCGACATTGTTTTAAACGTTTCGTTAATAATTGATATTCTCTAAAGTAGCAAGCGATCCTGATCAGATCACTCCGTTTAATGGTTTTTGCTGTAATGGTTTCTTTTTACAGCTTACCTGTTTGCACTTAATCCCCATCATTCATTCATGAAACTTTTTCAAGCATCGTCTGGCTAAAGTTTGGGTCCCATAAAATTGATTATATTTCCATTATTCCAGGTGCTGTACAAGAACAACGTTTTCACGGTACAAGATGATGTTCCTAATAAAATCAATTGTTTCACTTGACTGATGAGAAATTTCCGTTTCTTTTAATTTTGAATAGGTAACACGGTCTTGCACTTTTACAGAGATTCACTCAGTTGGAAAAAAATGTTTGAATCTGCATCCGACATAGTGTATACATTATAAAATCCATGTGCAGAGAGAGGACTGACCAGTTCACTAATTGAGATAATTAGAGAAACGTGTCGAACGGACCCTCCATTTCATTTGACAACTTCACATGTGCTACAAATTTATGATTTTAATAGCTTCAATAAATTCTGTTTATACACTTTAGTTAACAAAATGTAATATTCTGCTTTACATAACGTGAAGCTCTACAACTCATATTGTTTCAATTCTAATGTTCTGTATTTAACTGGAACAATAGGTTCACTTAACAGTCTCGGAAATAATAATTTTCATGCTGAAATTGAGACTAAATTTTATTTAGTCTCAAAAGTAGCTTAATAATTTAAATAGTGGATTAAATTTTTTAATTTGTCTGTTCGTGTTTGGGTTTTTAATAGGAGAAATTGGATAACTTTGTTTTGATCAGAATACATTTGCTGAGTTGGCAATAAAAGGAAAGAGGGCATCTTTATCTCATCGTGTTTAAGTGAATAAATATAAGACCACGTGTCCATGGTTTTTCGTTTGCATTCTGAATTAAATCAATTATTACTGCAGCAATCGGGTAATGTAATTTGCGATTTGATAAGCTTATCTATTTCGACGGTTTATTCAATTACCCGCCCTCATCCTGTCAACCCTTCCGTTATGAATCATTTCGAAGTCGGTTGTGTTTTCTATCATTTCCTTAGCGTGGTCCCATTCTTTCGCCCCGATTTGTTTTTAATAATAATTCAATCTCCCTCCGGATATCAATTACAGAAGTATTTTTCGATGTCACATGTCTTTTTTATTATTGGGGTGTATTTCCCCTTGAAAGCTGCATTTCCAAACAGGCAATTAACGATTTGAGGAAAAGAAAAACAATTTTCAAGAGAAGCAATGCATTTTAAGCGAGTCGTCCTGTGAAAAGTAGGAAACCACAAAAGGCCGCGTATTATTTCCGAGTTTCCTTTGAGCCTTCGTTGCGGATATCCTGAGGTAATGCATCGAGTGAAATGTCAGCACATCGTCACACATGCTGTTCAAAGACCGGCCATACAAAGGACTCAAATGATATCAATGTTTCGATCATTGACGTTGATCTAAGAACGAGCGAATAGTATTTTTCTTTGTCGTGAAACGGAACCGATCGTGGACACATCAAAGAGATGCTAATTTATTTAAAACTTGAGGTCTGTTCGCTGTCGTTGTATAGCAATTTCGTTTTGTTTTGCAGATTTCTAACGCGCGCTCTACTCAAACATGCTCTGATAACTCAAACAAAGTACGAAACTTTCTGCTCGTTTCGATAAATGTGGAAAGTTTTAATGCGCTCAAAATGCCAGACTACTGCATTTCCAATTTTTACAAACGCACTCTGCTAAAGTTGGATTTTTGTTTATTTTTTTTTACAGAATTACTAATGCAATACAAATATGCGATTAATAAAGGTAAATTATTATTCCTGATGTTTACCACAGACAAACTCACTTTTCTCTGGTTTGTTTTGTGGAAACGGTGTATATTTCACTAAATCTACTTTTTTAGAAAAAAAAAAAAAAAACACTGGTCAGACACATTGCAAATTAACTATTGTTAGCTTTTCATTACAATTTGGATCACTTGAAACATGCCTGTATGGAAGTTTACGAGTCAGTGCCTGTGAGTTTTTATTATAGTGTAAAGTGAATGAGCCTACATCGAGACAAATGATTAATGACAAAACAAAACGAAATTAAATGATATCTAATAAAAATTACAAATAAGGCATAATAAAATTTAATTCAAAAATTATGAGCAAATTAGGTTTTAATTAGTAATGACAAAACAAAAGTGACTAAACAAGACGCACTGATTCTTTAAATATAAGAAGTGTTTTTGAAGTGATGTTAAAGATTTTAATAGGTGATGATAGCTCTCGTTGAAAAGATGCTAAAAACCAAAATTGTTTTATCCAAATGTTTATAGATTTTGAGATACATCTTGTAAAACTTTGTTAAAGGATTTTAATAGGTGATAGCTCTCGTTGAAAAGATGCTAAAAAACCAAAATTGTCTTATACAAATGTTTGTAGATTTGGAGATACACCCTGTAAAACTTTTTTTTTATTTTTTTGAACAACGTACGATATATTACAGCAATTATTTTGGTATACAGTGATTGCAATATACCTATTCAACATTTTTTTGTAATGGTGGTTCTAGTTTTAAAGATAAAATTGGATACACAGGTTGTTTTAATTTTTTTTACAAATGTTACAAGTTTATAACCCTTGTTGAAAGTATGTTAAAAAACTTAATTTGCTTAATACAAATATTTATAGTTTTTGAGATGTATGCTGTTGTCAATTTTTTTCAAAAAACATTCTTTTTGAGATAGACGATGTATACTGTTTTTGAGCAAAAACTTTAACATCGTATTACAAATTATAGGATTTAATATAACGTTTTAAAAATATTATGTTTATAAGTAGCACAAATAGACAACACCGCAGTGCACTTCAATACATGTTATCTGTTATCTGAAACAAAATTTTATTACCACGTATTCATATATGTACATATATTCAGTGACATTAGAAGTGTTACACCCAAAAGGAATAATTTTTTGAAAGTGATTTTTGACAACAGAATATGTAAATTTAAAGCTACTAAAGCTAGTTACAGTTACTATTGCAACACTTTATTTTTGACAATTTTTAATAAAAATTTAACTTCTTAGTTTTTATTAAAAGAAAGGAATATCAAAGCTAAAAGTAGAAGTATTTGCAGTTGTTGTTTAAGGGTAACAAAATGCTTCCAATCCGAAGGCATTAACGATGTCACCGTCTTAGCGGTTTTGACAAAGATATAAATGTGACTTTTTGAGACGTTGGTTTGTTTTATCGCAAAATTGCCCGGCGTGTTTATTCTACTATAATGACGGTAATGTGTGTTTTTCGGATGTGGACAGAAGAAGGTAGAGACACATGAAACAAACTAACAGGTCAACCGAGGCGTACCACAGAGCGCTAAGACATGCACTCAAAACAACTAGCTTTTTGAAACCGTTTTGCTACTACGCGACATATCGGTGATTAATGGTTTCGAGAAGAAAGTCGACTTGTTAGTATGCAAACGTTATATTCTGCTTTGGAGCTTCTAGACTTTTTTCTTTCCGTTTACGGTTAGTGTTTCCTTTAACTGCGAAACACTGTCGTCAACTTTTGTAGTTAACTCAACAGTTAACTTCATCATATTTAACTGTCGTCAACGTTTGGACTAGTGCAAAAAACGGCAGGTTTGGAAGGCACAATGGCACAATGTGATATTCAGCGACAAGTTGCTATTTTGCCTAGTCGTGCATGATAGCCCTCGAAAGGTTAAACACCGCCGTGGAGAGCGACGTCTTATTAGACTTGCTGTTAAGAGACATGTGCACAGGACTTTGTCATCTCTTGTGTTTATTTGAGGTAGTATGACAGCTGTGCGTTATGTTGATGACGTCTCACGAACCACTTTACTGCTTTATCTAGAAACTCGTCAACATATCCTTTTTCAGCAAGACAACGCACGTCCACATGTTGTTCTCAAACTATGGACTTGCTTTAAGAAACTGGCGTCAATGTTTTGCCACCCCGTTAAACGGATTTAAATCCTATCGAGCATGTGTGGGATATAATATGGAGAAGACCGTTCGTTTTGCACCGCTTTTCACAAACTCTGGTACAGTTAATTTATGAGGTTCAAGTTGCTTGGAACGAGGTGCCACAAGCAGACATTGACCATCTTATTTTGTCGATGCCCAGACATGTACAGGAGTGTATTCAGTTACAGGGTTGACAAACAAATTATTAATTTTTTTACAAGTTAATGTTACTAAAATTTTTTTCAAGTCTTATTGTTTTATTCTTCATGTTTGTCTACCACATCGCAAAAAAAATTTTTTCTGGGTGTAATACTTCTAATTAAAACTCATCTTCAATTTTTTTACCGGAGATGTCAAACACTGTTTTGCAGAGATAAGAAACCTCAAATTTTAGCAAAATATATTTTTTTGTCTGGATTTAAATCTACTTTTAGCGGTTACGGATACGGAAGATTCGAACCGGAGGAAAATAATATCCACGTGCTCTTTTTATTTTTTTTTGTTTGCTAATTTATCTTTTGAATAGAGTTTTACCACTGTGGCATTTTTTAGTTAGATTTCGACAAATCTTTTAAGATCTAGAGTTAAAGTAATACGACTGTAATGTGGTTTTTATAGCACTGTACTTATAATTATGACTATTAGTGTACTGCGGCTAAGAAAGTTTCTGGAACATATTTTGTAAGTCATAGTAGAGTGCCTTAGAGTTCAGGCTTGGATTCAGTTCAGACAAGAAGCGAGATATAGTTGATTTATACTTATATTGCAAAGTGGGTTAGTTTCTTTGTCGATATCATTATTTTTAACACAGTGATATCTTATTAGAAATATCATATTAGAAACGTATTAAGTACTTTACTTAGTATTGTTATAACCCAAAACAAATTAGGCTGAAACGTTCAATTAACAGTACTAATACCCATTTATTGCTTTTAAGAATAATGAGATCTCTCAGCTTGATTTCTTCACTTTTTTGAGAATTTTTTCAAAGTCATTTTTATATTTACTTTAAGTATATATAAAGATACTCTTCTTTGTTTTTATCTCGTTATTTTCATTCTATTACTTGATCTTTGTGGCTTGTGTTTCTTTCAACTTTCAACACATATTTGTTTATCTTGATTTCTATATTTTTAATTTTTTTATGTTGTTTATTTTGTTTTATTATTGTAACTTAATAATTTAACATACTTGATGATAATTTTAGTGGCCGATACTAGTCGCAATAAAAAGTAAAATCAGTCTTATATTTGTAATATGCTCTACTCTATTCATGAATGATAAATAAAATGTGGTTATTCGAAAATCGTTGTCTAATGTGGGCCATTTCTGTCCCACCAACTTTTTATCTAAAGTGAGATTTCTCAGGCGGATGGATTTCAAGAATGCGTCATTACATTATTAATGAGATTTCATCGATATGACAGATCGAGTAGCACGTTCTCTTCGAATGCAGATAATCCTCAAAAGCGTCCGAAATAAAATCATACTAGATGCCCTCCTTCTGGACATCTTAATACCCTTGTTATCTCCAAATCTCGACCGGTCGGCCTTTATAATCTTTGCTTACGCTACGTCGCTTCAGATTGTCCTCTTTCTCAAAATTAGTAACATTTATTTGTCTTAATTGAGGAAACATCGCACTTTTCAAGAAAAAGCTTTGTCAAATCCGACGTTGTTTTATTAACTTGTTGCTTGCTAAGGGTACTTAGGAAAATTAACCGACTCAAAGAGACCAGTCACGATAAAATGTCAGGTAATAGTGACTGATAAGGGTTGAATTGCCGAACAGTTTTCGCCTGTCTGGACAATTATTTTACGCTCTTCAATGATCACAAAGCTGTTTCGTTAGCACCGACACAAACTGAAATATTTTCTCAACAATGTAGTATTATATAATTAGTTTAAATTGGCTTGAAATGTAATTAATCTACCAAAGGAAAAATAAATAGGACACAGAAGCTGTTTTGTCTTAAAATAAAATCTTTGCTGCTAATTAAGACAAACGGTCATTTGGATAGTTAATATTAATTGACAGTATTCTCTTCGAAAAAACACTGCTCTAGAATTTTATCAAGACCAGAGCCGGTCTTAGGCACAAGCAAAGCAAGTAATGGGCCAGTTACATTATATCTTAAAAGT
Organism: Tribolium confusum; assembly: GCA_029207805.1. Lineage (NCBI taxonomy): Eukaryota > Metazoa > Arthropoda > Insecta > Coleoptera > Tenebrionidae > Tribolium > Tribolium confusum. Next base: position 36,534,290 of record JALGAY010000001.1, on the reverse strand, counting down.
TGGTACATAAATTTGATTTCTTAGCTCATGTAAAAGGCAATGTAAAAACCACTTGTGAAATTAAGTATTTATTCCAAGATAATAATAATCATGAATTCTGGTGCTTGACAGGTACTTCTTTCAACGATGTTAGATGGCATTAGCGTGTGGTTGAGGTCTAAACTTAATAATTTTAGCTTTACTTTGTCTCTATAACTTAATAAACAGCAGTAAACACAGTAAACAGATTAACAATAAACACGTGTTTTATTGTTTTAACACGTGTTTTATTGCTATTTTGCAGTCACTACAATACAAAAACGACTCAATTAAGCATTTGAAAGAAAGTAACCAGTCGGTACAACAGAAGGCTGAAAGCGTTTTTATTTAAACTCTGGCGTCATTAATTGATATTTCTAAATATTTTTTGAAGTATATAAGCATAGTAAGGTTTGGTTATTTATCCGAAAAAAATCAACTTATACTATATTTCAGTTGACGTATTAACAAATAAAAAAAGAAATAATGCAACTCTTCTATTATTTGTGAGAGTTGCAAAATGAAATTAACATTACCCTAAATTATTATTTAATAATATAAATTTAAAAGTATAAATAAATTGTAAAAGCGCCAAATTAATTGGTGCTGAGGCATAGGTAAAGGTAACTAAAAGTTATAATTATTATGAAATAATTCTAAAAATCGTAAAGGTGATTCTACGAAAAATGGCGGCGCCAGAGTGTAGCATATTGACGAAAATTATTTCAGATTCAATACGTCTATGCCAACAATTAATAAATATTATCTAATAGATTATTTTTTTAAAGAGGGCCATTCGTTGGCGGACGGCTTACGGAGACAAATGTTTATTGTAAGCTACCCCTCATACATTTACAACATTCATGGTTGTCAGTCGGATTCGAACTGACATCGGTTTGGCTCTAGTGGCTCGGAGTGTGCAGTCGCTACCACTAGGCTACTGCCGACCGTATCTAATAGATTTAGGAGTTAGTTAATTTTTTAACACATTGCTAAATTAATTAAAAAAAAATTAAAACACGCACATCTCAACACATTAGCACCCTAACCTACGCAAAAAATTAAATGATCAAATTTCTTCAAAACAGCTGTTCTTTTAATTGAATATAAAATTGCAAATTTTGTATTATTATCTAGACATCTAAATTTATTGTGTCATTAACTCTTACTTCTAATTATTTTTTTTATATTTGATATATTTTTTATATTTGTTCTTTATTTTTTCTATCTAAATAAAAAAAAAATTCTCATCGTTTTTTTAGCCGAAAAAATGTTAATGTTCATTCGCTTCTTATTATCTAGAGAGGGTAACTGAATCTGTCGAAGCACGTGCACAAAACGATAAACGAGTGAAACAATGATAGACAATTTGACTAGTTTAACAGTTATTAGTGTTAACACAACACACTATTAGACACAAACGGCTTTATGAAAAGATTTATGGTTTATATGCAAATCTACAACGCAGCTGCAGTTATAAAACCGTAGCAACGGTAATGATAGGTATAGGTGTCTTTATAGTTTCCAATTACTTCACATGGTATATCTAATTGCTGTAATTGCTTCCAATTTCAGCTCTAAATGTCTGCTTAGCCTTTTATTGAAAAATTAGATGCGTAATGGTTTAAAGAGCTTTGTTGTTGTACAGTTTCTTTTAGTACTGCTACAGCAAGTTTAGGTACTTCAATAACCTTCAGAACTCCTAACTAATAAATATATAATAACCCAAATATTCTTTCCGTAAGTATAGGTACCGTTATAGCCACCACAAATTCTAAAAATTCACGCTGCTGTACTATTCGCTTTAGTATTGCCACACATGTTATATGGCAGATATAGGTACTCCATTTACCCCCAGTAACTCTATATACTATATAATTTATCTCATCAGCAAGCCAGATTTATAGGGAATAAAGATTTTCGGGTGAGAAGTAAATAACAAAAAAATTTACTAATAGAGTGTATTAAGATTACACTAGACAACAAATTTTAATTTTTTTTATTTTTTTAAATAAATTATATACATTAGTTTTATACTATATATGAGATAATTACAATATAAACATTTTTTTCTAACACGCCAGGTTTTGCAGAAAATAAAATAAGTACCTAAATTAAAAATTTTTACTCTAAGCTAACTAAATATGTACATATTGTGGCGCTTACACTGGTCAACATGATTTTTTTTTTTGATGTCTAACGTGTTTCTTGTGTACTTTTTTATGCAGATTCTAAAAATCTACTCAAAAATTATCACGTCAGGTTTTTGAAAAAACTTATAAAATATTTTTCTATACAGTGTGAACCATTTGTAAAGAATAAATACGATAAAAATTTAGGGAGTTGCTTTTCAGGAAAACGCTCGGACACAGCGCGCATTTTTTGACAAAAAAATGAGATATACAGGGTGTCCCAAAATCGAGATACGATTTATAACTTTGAAATTTTAAATGAGAACCCTAATGTTTTTTAGCATATTTGAATTCTACGTATAATTTTGCGTAGTTTTATATAGCACACCCTATGTCAATTTTTAGTTGTTTTTGAAAAAAAAGCGTTAGAAAAAAAATAAAACTATTTACATAAATTGAATTGTAGAAGAATAAATTTGTAGTAAATGTTGAAAAATAACAAGATACGTGTCCAAGCGTTTTCCTGAAAAGCTACTCCCTGAATTTTTATCGAATTTATTCATTCCATTTGTAATGAATAAATTCGATAAAAATTCAGGGAGTAGCTTTTCAGGAAAACGCTCGGACACATTTCTCTAATTTTTTAACGCGCATTTTTTGGCAAAAAAAATTCATATACAGGATGTCTCAAAATCGAGATACGACTCTTAACTTTGAAATTTTAAATGAGAACCTTAATGTTTTTTAGCATATTTAAATTCTACGTATAATTTTGCGTATTTTTTATGTATTACACTTTATGTCAATTTTTAGTTGTTTTTGAAAAAAAGACATGAACTATTTGTAATAAATAAATTCGATAAAAATTGAGAGATTTGTCTTTCAGGAAAACGCTTGGACACGTATCTTGTTATTTTTCAACATTTACTACAAATTTATTCTTCTACAATTCAATTTATGTAAATAGTTTTATTTTTTTTCTAACGCTTTTTTTTCAAAAACAACTAAAAATTGACATAGGGTGTGCTATATAAAACTACGCAAAATTATACGTAGAATTCAAATATGCTAAAAAACATTAGGGTTCTCATTTAAAATTTCAAAGTTATAAATCGTATCTCGATTTTGGGACACCCTGTATATCTAATTTTTTTGTCAAAAAATGCGCGCTGTGTCCGAGCGTTTTCCTGAAAAGCAACTCCCTAAATTTTTATCGTATTTATTCTTTACAAATGGTTCACACTGTATAGAAAAATATTTTATAAGTTTTTTCAGAAACATGACGTGATGGCCAATTTTTGAGTACATTTTTAGAATCTGCATAAAAAGATACACAAGAAACACGTATTAGACATCAAAAAAAATATATTTTGTTGACCAGTGTTATTATTAAATAAACATACTAACCTCCTGGTGCTTATTAAAATAGTAAAAACCGATTATTTTTTTCAATATATTTACGTATTTCTTGTAATAACAATAAGTAAGAAAGTGATTACTGATTATATTTATAAGTTAAATAGTCAATGGCTTATCAAAATATTATACTTTAGTTTCTAGAGGTCACCACTAACAAAGTGCACAGAGCGAATAACTAGCTACGAGCTTTATTTTTAGACTTACTGCTTTAACATTTATGCGTAAGTTCATAAATAAAAAAACTAGAGGTGCAAAATTTAAGTTTTACTTGTACCAAAATTTACTGATCACGAGGACCAACTGCCGGCAATCAAAAAGAAAAGAATTCTGAACAAAACAAACATTCACTTTGTATTTCAAAATGTTGTTTATTGAATAAAATTAATATTTATTATTTCTCCGAATCTCTACCACTTTGTACAAATACGATTTGTATTTTCTAAACGATTCTTATGTTAATTCTCCGTGACTTTACTGACTTTTCGTGTTTTATGTTAATCAGTTTGTGCACATTTATTAATTGTACAAACGATAGAAACATTTTGGTTTGGTGAAAATCCGTTTCATCTAGCTTTTCATTTGCATTAATTAAAAAAAAAAACCCGTTTGTTATAAAATTTTCATTTTAAAACAGCAATATCCATACATAGCAATTGTTAATAAATTGTTGGTGCAAGTATCAGGTAGATGGAGCCAGTTTCGTAACGAGATTACAGACTTAATTACAACTGATTCCATTAGCATGGGACGCAGTTTTCTCTGTTACAAATTTACATTAGAGCGAATAAACGCGAGAACAGCTGACTTTTTCGATGAGGCGTCTCGCAATTAGAACTCGGTGTGTGCGATTTTTGAAATTACAATGAAACATAAATTTTCCAAAAAAAGTACATGTTAATGTCTTATCTACAAACAGTTTGCGAGAGCTCGGGACAATGTTCAACTGAAAGTGGCGGTTTTAATAAAATATTAGCAAGATTCTGCCAAGTACGCTTTTCCTTCCGTGAAAGAGATTGGCTATAAATACATTTTTTTCAATTAAAACTGACAACAAATCGCTGATTTTATCTTAAAGGGGAAGCAACATGAGAAGCAGTGGTGAATCGTTAGGTACAGTACGAATCAGAAGTAATGATACTATTTTTATTTCTAGTATCTTTTGTCTATACAGGAATTAATGAGAGTCTAACTTAAGTCCTAAATAATTCCAACAAAGCAACTTTAATTAAGTAGTTATTTCTAATGTTTAATGTTTGTCTATATTTGGAAGAATTTTATGGTTTTGACTTACAAACTAGTTTATGAGGGATTTAATAAGCTGGTTCCCGTCGATAAAACCTCTAAGGAAACAAATAAACAGATCTTCTAATGTGCTATGCGCCGGGCTTTTACAATTTACTTAAAATTCAGGGGCTGGTTTTTTTATCGGTAAGGGACCGAAAACTTAATTCTTTTATTGCACCATAAAATTCTTCCAAATATAGACAGATATTATAATGCACAGTTTTCGGTTTATTAAAATATTAGTTTGGATGTCATTGACTAAAGTTATTTACCACTTCAGGCTCTTAACTCATTATAAATCGCCGTTAGTAATAAATTGCTTGGTGATGATGTTATGCTCCGTGCTCGTGTAGTGTAAATTACAAAATGTTGTTATCAGAAATAAATGTGTTTAACAGTTTTTGATGTAAATGTTGATTTTTTTAAGATAATTGTTATTTAAAAAGAAAACAAAGTGACCTTTACAAAATTGATGACGTTTGTTTGACATCTATACAAATATGATCTAATCAAAAGGCTGTAATTTTAAATCACTCCGCTACTCTATCAGAGTAGCGTAATGTTACGCCATCCATATAAGGAGTAGAGCAAAGTTAGGACGTTGTTCCTAATTAAGCCATAAGGGCATAATCAAAGGGATCATAGCACAAGGGAAAAAAAATATTTAAAATTTCGGTATTTTTTTTAAACTGTGAAAAAATCTAGATTAACTAGTTGACTATCTTGTCGTTGCCAGGATACGGTATGTTGTTATTTTCTGTTTTGCGATTTTCCAAAATCGAAACTGATGAGAACGTGTGTGAAAATGTGTATTCTTGAAAAATGTTACATACAAATGTTAGGTAAGGGCCAAAAATTCAAGAAAAAGTTGTGTCACGCTCCGTGCGTTTGTAGTATTTAACAGTTTTTTAAATAAATGATGATTTTTTATCATAATTGTTATTTAATGTAAAAAGTATGACGTTTATAAAGTTGAAGACGTTTATTTGACAACTAGACGAATGTACAGTTACTTATTTGTTATTGTTGCGTAGCAACTTTAAAAAATTCAGTGCTATAAAAATAAAGATTACGCTCTGATTTGCGGGCGTATAAAGTAGATTATGATTCCAAAATAAAATAAAAAATATTTAAAATAACTGCATTACGATTTCAAATCACTTTAGATAACGTTTTTTAATAAACAGTGGTTATAATAAGATAAACCAATTTTTTGAAAGTTTTTTAAAAGTCAGCCAACATTCTAGTCGTTTTTTAAAGTTTTCGTTTTGTTATTTTCTAGTGGTACAATGCTAACTAAGCTACTTCTTTTAAGTCTATGTATCAATTTTTTTTTGAAGATAGAAATTTTAATTCTTAATTTAATTGTGTGCGATATTTAAAAAAATATTTGAAGAATTTAGTTGGCCTAGATTTTGTTTACTGGTTGGACTGGTAATAAGCAGATTGAATTCTCATAACTGTTAATCTTATGTAATGGAAGCAGCTTGTGAACTGCTTGAGATTGGAAAAAGTGCAACTACCTATAATACAAGATAATGGGGATTTGATCCCAGAAACTTCTGCGATCAGACCGATCTATAGTATACGTATTATCACTAAACTGGAGCATCATTTATGTCATATAAACAGATATCAGTACCGGAGCAGACTCTAAACACAGTTTAATGATATTTTATTAGTGAATTTATTAAAGTTGTATTGTTTAGAAAAGTATGCATAAATGATGAAATATTAGTTCTTCTATAGACCCAAATAAATTATAACAGTGGGAATTCTTTTAACAGCTTATATTTTTAATGGATGGATCACCAGAGGCAAATTAATTTAGTTCTTGGTAATTTGTCTTAAATTATTCAACATAAAACTGTCCTAACTAATTAATTTCATATAACTTTATTATTTAGTAGTCTCGCTTTTCATGCGAACAACAGCCAGCCTTTGATGAATCGACGCAGTGACTTAAACCTTAAATCCGGCTAATCCTGAGTTGAAGCCGTACTTTCTTCAGTTTGTTAATTATTGCAGCAAGTACCTAGTTAACTCCATAAAGGGTCTAATTGTGTTTCACCGCTCAATTAGAGCTAGATTTTTTGTCACATTGTATCGAAATCAGTCGAGTGAGTGTATTTTTTAGCTACCTCCGACATCTTATCCCAACCTCAACCTGAGGCGAAGTTTAGTAATGTTAAAAATAACGGACTTAAGATAGCTTCCGGGACAAAAACAAAATACAATACCACAATGTATTATTCGTCGACCACAAATACAGATGAAGAAAAATATAGGAGCCCATGTAGGCAGGTCTAAAATATGTATTGTTCCTGTATTTGCTCAGTTTTTGTTGTCGAGTTTTATGTTGCAATTTCTGCTGAAATACGTTTCCAATATTTACAGCCTTTAGGGCTACAGGTGTTTGGGATTTTTATAGCATTGAACTAGTTTGCTTTGTGGTGTGGTGACAAAACTGTGCAATTAATTAGTTGAGTCCCAAGTTAAAAAATTGCAGTTAGAGCCCTAGAGGAACGTCGTCAAACACGAAATGTTCCATTTTAGCTGCTTAGAAAGTTATGCTACAAGATGGGAAACAATTCGTTCCCTCCGGCCTTGCAACAATGTGCCATTCTTGTTGCGTATATCTACATGATGCGATAAACCACCGAATTTCATTCTCCTTCAAGATATCACGACCCTTACGTTTTTCAAGTCGATATTGTTTGGTTCGTCAGAGGAATGCAGAATAAACTATATGAAATGAACTTCGAGAGTTTGGAATTTGGTGTATACTTTAATATTTCAATGCATTGCCGATAATTTGTTTAGGAACTTTCCACTTAATTAAATTGAATAATACTTGAAATAACTCTAAACAGTTTATTCCTTACTTTAAAATTTTAAAACCAATTTAAATTGGAAGCATCAAAGGCAATTTCAAGTTTTACAAGTATACTTACACAAACCGCGCTCTGTACATTAAATTAAATAGGAAATAGTTGTATTATGAATATTTCTACTTCCCAATGTGATTTCTTGCCGTAGTAAATTGTTAAATTAATAGCTCTCAAGGAATAACATCGTTGGTCTTTGCATGCTTCTAATGCAAAGCACACCTCAAATACCGACACCAAAGAGCTACACCCTCTAAGGTTCTGAGTCATTAAAAACTCCGAGAGATGTGTTTCAATTAATCATATCTACTTATTAGGAACCTATAAACTAATTATAACAAAGAGAAAGTTAGTACAATGGTGACACACCACACAAATAAAAAAATATTTTGGTGGGTGTATCTGCGCGGTCACCATTTAGTGCGTTCACGTCATTAAAAAAAACTAAGTAAAATATGAATTAAAAAGTATATAAATGTTTTCGTGAAAACTATTTTTTATTATTACAATTATTATTTATGCAGTTACTTTAAATATTAATAGTAAAGAGTTTTAAGTTTATGTCCAAGCATTGCCAACTAGAAATTTTTATTGATGACGTTAATGCATTAAATAGTGGTCGCGGCTATTATGTGAATCTTTTATAATTGTAACTTGATTTGACTCATTTTATTTTGTTGTTCAATTTTTTTAAAATTTATACTTATTCTGTTTGTTATTTGTCAAAAAAAATGTGTTCGGATGGAAAATTAGAATAGAATATTCGATAAAAAGTAACCAGATGTTAGGTTGGAAATATAACCAGTGAACGAAAATAAAATTTATTAATTGGATCGCTTGACTTTTATTACTTTTATTAAAAACACGTAAGAAGAAAGAAGACAGAATTTGAGAAAAAAAAAGTGAACAAAAAATTTGAAGAAAAGAAATGAAAAGTAATTTCAAGCCGATAACAAAAAAGCAAGACACATAACAAAATAAAGATTTAGTTGGTAACTGTTTAGGAAAATAATTGGAAGTTTTTTTTAACAAATGGGGTACCTAATACACAGATTAAATAAACAAAAAATTAAATTAAGATGTAAACTAAAAAAACTTAAAGAAAGACGCTTATTTTGTGGATATGTAAATCACTACAAAATACATTTTTGAACAAATAACAAAATATCAAAATCTAGCAGGGGCAGGCACAGTATAGGAATAAATCAGTATGGACAGCTGATAAAAACTTGTCAAAAGCTGGCATCCCTTCACGTAAAATGTGTACGATGGAGCCACTGATTTTTAGATTTTTAGGCAACTAATAATACAGATTTAATCTAAAGGGCTATAACTGTAAATTATATAATAAATAATCAAAAGACAACGGTAAAACAACAATGAAAATAAGTTTTATAGTATTTTATTTACAGTTATAGCCATTTAAATTTAAATTGTGTATGACTAGTTGCCTAAAAAGCTAAAAATCAGTGGCTCCATTTTACACATTTTACTTGAAGGAATGCCAGCTTTTGACAAGTTTTTATCAGCTGTCCATACTGATTTATTCCTATACTGTGGTGCAGGGTTCCAGGCTTGTAATAAAACTTAGATTACCTATTAAAGCCACCTAATTATTGGACACTTGCCAGTTATTAGACAGTTTGTATTGAACGAATACCTAAAAATAATTTTAGTTTTTTTGAAACCTCATTCTTGGTGGCATCTTATACAGGGTGACATAAAAATATGAAATAAAATTCATATTTTCTAAGTAATTTTTTTTAGGAAAACGCCAAGATAGGTGGATTTAATTTTTTTATTGTACACGTTTCTTATTTATTTTTAAAAAATTTAACAACTAGGTTTTTGCTATAATGTAATTAACGCAAAATTAAAAAAATTAACACTAAGTGATTTAATCAATTTAAACGTTTTATTAAATTTTTACAAAACAGTTATACTAGCAGCTAATGTATGGTTTCAACAAGACGGTGCACTTTCACATTACGCCTGTGGTGCCAGAGATTATTTAGATAATGTTTTGCCCGCTTTTCTGAGGGGGCTACTTAAAATTAAAAGTATTTGCATCAAAATCAAGAGATTTAGAGTAATTAAAAGAAAGAATCACAAAGCAGTGCCGCTTAATTAGTCAAAAAATGATAAATAATGTGCTAACAGAGTTCGAAAATTGGTTGTATTATTGCCAGGAAACAGAAGAACGTCAATTTAAACATTCAGTTCAGTAATTCTGTAAAAATTTAATAAAACACTTAAATTGGTTAAATCACTTAAAGAGTTAATTTTAGATCTTATAAATGTTATAATGTTATACTTAAAAAAAGTGGATTTGTTTTTTAACATTAAAATTAGGGGTTGCTATTTAAAAAATAGTCGATTATGTCACAGCAAAAAACTATTTGGTAAAAATTTTATGAAAATAAGTCAAAGACGTGCGCAATAAAAATATAAAATCGACCTATCTTCGCGTTTTCCTAAAAAAAATTTACTTTGTAATTATGTATGTATTTTTGATGTATGAGCTAAATATAAAAATCATTGCATTATAACTCAATCCAACGCAAATTTTGCAACTTTATGATGTTGCAGTATTTCGACGTGTAAAGTCAAACTAGAAGAAAGCTGTTAGAAAATTTTATGAGTAAAACCCAGAACAAGTCTCTAATAAAGTGACTTTGGCTCTACTTCTAGAAAACGTTGTTACAGAAATCATTAAACCAGAGGCACTAATAAATGATTTCCATTTAATGCTAATGCTGTGGATTATTCTAAGTGTTTGGAAAAAGTAAAACCACTTTTAGAAATAACAGATTCAGTTCCTGTTGCGATGGATCACAAAACTTTCCTTAACTTTGCTAGCAATGATCTGGTAGCTAAATTTAAGTTATACTTGTACATATGTATAATGCTAAACTAGATAAAAAAGATTTCAACAATGAGTTTTTAACACTTTATAAAATGAAGAATTATTTTGGAAAACCCGATTTCTAAAATTTTATTACTTAACCTCATATACCATATGATTAAAAATATTTTTTTAGATAAGACTACGACTTTGTTTATTTTTTCCTAGAGGCTGTAAAAATACTTTCTTGATAGTCCCAAGTATAATGTTCTTAAAAAAAATTTTTGATACATACAAATGTTAAATTTTGTGAGTGCCTTTATTGTGACGAGTCCGACAAACTTATCTAATTGGAAACTTTCGGCGCTGCTTCGTTTTCGAATGCCGTCATACTGACATCTTCGGGGTGGTGGACACTCCATACGCAGCATGATTTTTGTCGGACAAGTTGACCACAATTTTTAAATTTTAAAACTTAATTTAAAACGCCGGTTTAAAATTTGGGTTTGTAGATAGGTGTGACTTATTTGTATACCTATTTAAAAATAATGACATAGACTACCAGAAAATCATAAACGCTAATATTTTAAAAAATTAGACAATAAGGCAGCTACTGCCTGCTCTCAACAATTTTGGTGGAAGATGTGTGGTGGTTATGGATAATACCCCTACCCTTTTATGTTAATTATAAACCACTATCTTTTTTTTCAAATAAGTGACATGCAAAGGTGGATAGCAAAACATAACATTTATTTTGACCAGAATATGACAAAAAATATTAAAATGTGTTAATAAAATCTGTTAAACTCATAAACAAAAAATACGTGATAGACTTGGCTTAGGGGCAGGTAAAGACTTACTACGAAAAACCCAATGACTCGACGAAAAACGAACATTATTAAAAAGGCACTTTGATTTTTAATTTTTTTATTAAAAATTTTAACAACTTTGTTTACTGATTTTTAAAGTTCGTTTTCATTTTCACTTCTTCGTTTTTAAGTGTTAAACCACTGTTATCAAAACGAAATAAATATTTACTATTTTTCCAAGCATGTATTTTCTTCTACGATAAAGTTTTACACATAAGAGTGTTGACCAAAGTTAAAGTCACGAAAATATCACTAGAAGAAGTAGAAGATATTTGGCAAGCAGTATAACACTTGGATAAATTGTGAATCAAACTTTTTCTTTATGTTCTAAACTATTTTTGCATAAATGACTTTAACTCAATTTTGATACTCCTGTTAAAGTCACTCGTATTTTACTTACGAGTAGGTTGGTTGAAAATATATTCAGGATGTTATACTAATTTTTTGTTGAAAAATAATAAAATTGAAACATTAAAGTAAGTGTGTATTTTTGACAAATAGGTCACATAGCCTTAAATTTTAGAAACTCAAATTTACCGTAATGACCCTGATTTACAATATAAAAGTTACTAATTTTAGGAACCCTTCCTACTTATTATAAAAGTAAACATATAATATTAACATTTTTATTTTTATAGTCGGTCATATTTAGTTTGACATTTACATTTCTTATAACAACATCGTTGTCAGTGATTTGAAAAACTCCGAATTGTATAAGTTCATATCTTTTGTCTTAAAATACAATGATCAACAATTGAAATAGATTATTCAAAATTTTCGAAAATGTAAATTGTTGAACTTTTAAAAAAATGCACTGATTTAAATAATTTTTGTTGGGTACCTGGTGTCGTGACTTTTATATATACTGTTATTTAAATATACTGTTCTATTCTTTTTGAGATTTGTTGCATTAACTATTTAGAGAGTCAGAAGCATGTACTACAAAAAATGAAAAGGTTGAAAGTTTGCCATTTTATGTAAGCAAAATCTCAGATTTTTCTCCAAATGTAGGACTTAAAAAATTCGATTGACCATCTCCAAAAACTAATAAATCAAAACGTCGACTATCTTGAATTGTAAAGAAAAGACCATACATCTAAGAACACATTCAAATAGCGTTCTTCCGAGCGTTATTCTTTTACGAAATAAAAATTTAGAGCTTCTTCAAAATTTTATTACAATCTCAAATTTTTCCCAAAACGAAATGTTAATGATATATGCATTATTGTCATCTAGTATTCTAGCCTAAAGTTTTAGTTTTATGTTTGAGGCTAAAAGGTTAAAATTTTATACTGATTAAAAATCTTATTCGGAAAAGGACAAAAAATAGTTTTCTTTGTTTTATTCTAATTCTTGAACGCAGCTAAAGGTTTGTAAAACCGCTTTGAGATATAGGGTAGACGGCTAACAGTTCTTTTTTGGTAAAATGGGAGTGACCTAAACTTCTAATTTTTGTAGTACCTACTTCCGTCTGATGCCTTGTTTAATTAGAATTACAAATCTACAGAAAGAACTCAACAGTAACTACATCTAAAAGCCAACGAAACAAGCTACTCAACAAAAATTAAACTAATTTTGAACTTTGCAGCTCTTGGACTTGAGATATAGGTTAGTAAAAATCCGTATCTAAACTTTAGAAAAACTGAGACATTTTTAACGTTTCTGGAGAAGTGAATGATGATATTTCTTTTTGCAATTGAATCTAATGTTGTCTTAACCACATTGTACAATTTTTTTAAAATTTCTAGAAATATTAAAATTGTGAAATTGCGTTTATAAAAGTCATCACAGTGTCCTGTTTTCAGAAAATACATTTTTGTAAAATTTTGAATTTTGTGAGCCGGAATTTTGAACGATGGTATAATCTCACTTTCACTGAGCAGGCTGTACATAAAAACTTTGCAAATTTTAAAATTGTTATGGCAATGAATAAACAATTTTATTAAATATAAAAATTTTCGTAAATTTGACACAAATTTTTGCTCAACTGAATATCTTTGTAGATCATATAGAAGTTGAAGATCTTTTATTACCAACATGTACGACAACTTCTAGAAACCTTTCTTCTTGAAAGTAGTGCACGTAATGCTAACCATTTTCTTTTTCAGGTTACCTTCACAGTCAAATGAAAGCGATCTTAAGCCTAAGTTAGACTCGTCAATGACCAACATGTAAGACAACTTCTAGAAACCTTTCTTCTTGAAAGTAGTGCACGTAACGCTGACCTTTTTTTTTAGGTTATCTTGCAATTTAAACGAAAGCCATCTTAAGCCTAAGTCAGACTCGTCAATGACCAACACGTAAGACAACTTCTAGAAGCCTTTCTTCTTGAAAGTAGTGCACGTAATGCTGCCAATTTTTTTTTTAGGTTGCTTTTCAAGTCAGAAGAAAGCCATCTTAAGCCAAAATCAAACTTGTTGATCACCAACATGTAAGACAACTTCTACAAACCTTTTTTCTTGAAAGTAGTGCACGTAATGCTGACAATCTTCTTTTCTAGGTTACTTTGTAATTCAAAAGGAAGCCATCTTAAGTCTAAGTCAGACTCGTTGATCGAAAAATCAGAAAATAGTATCTTATATAAACCATGCAAATTACAAAAAAATTCAAAAAAAAATGCCGGTTTAAACTGTTCATCTGGGAATCCGATAACCGAAAACACTTTAAATACCATTTTACTAAAGTACGATAGCAACCCAACTGTAAAAAAATTAAACCCGGAGTTAGATCTAACATTTGTGGATTATATAAAAGACGATGAGGCTCTTAAATGCAAACAAGCTGCTGTTCCGCATAAAAGAGATATTTTTGTTGAGTTAAACAAACGAATTATAACCAAAAAACGTCCGGATTTTACAGTGCTGATTGGAAAGGAAAAGTTTGACTGTCATCGTATTGCTCTACAATGTTATTCTGAAATTTTTAACAAATACAACGGGGCAAAAACAGTTTCAATTTGTAGCAACAAATGCAGCCCAACTTCATTTGCATCAATTTACGAATGGATGATTAAGGATCAACAGCCCTATAAAATATTGAGCCGAAGCAATGTGATTGACATACTTCAATCTGCAAAATTTTTAGAAATCAAAAAATTAGAAGAACAATGTTGGTTGTTTATTAATAATATAAAAGTGTTCAATGAAGACACTGCCTTCTTACTTTACATAGAAGCTAAACATAAAAATAACCAGAAAATACAAGAAGTTATGATTCGACGCATTCAAAACTTTTTTTTGGTTTTAGTCAGTTCCCAGGACTGGCTAGACTTGGATTGCGAGGACGTTATTAGGTTGCTATCATCAAATTATATTAAAATTAATTGCGAAATGGAAATTTTTATGGCAGCTGTTAGATGGCTCCAATATGACTGGGATAACAGGAAAGATCTAAAATTTAAAGTTTTAGACTGTGTTCGATTTAGATATATGAGTTCTTTGCAACTCATTAATCTTAAACATAATCCGGAAAATCGAGTGTTTAATGAATTGGCTCAAGATCCGTATATTTGCAAGCTAATCCAAAATGCTCTGGATATAGCAAGTCTTAAAGAATTTACTGACAAAATGAAGGGTGATCTGCGAGGAAATTTAGTTTTAGATTTAGAAAAACCCAATGAAAGAAATTTGACAGGGGTGAATAAAACTTATTTTACTTATGGCGAATTTTTAAAATATTTAGACTATCTTCGGAGAAATGAGTTAATGAAAAAGAGCAGATCTAAATCTTTTGGACTGGATTCTTAATTCTTCCTAGAGATCCAGCTTACAGTGTGATGGAAATTATTTGGTGGATTTACTAAATTATGTATATATTTATATATGAAAATAAAACGATTTTCGTTTTTTTTAGACACTTGTTTAATTTTAAAAACTATTTTTGTTATAAAATGCAAATTTACATTCATAAAATATTTAACCGTCATGCCAACTCGGGAGGGTATTTTTTAAGAATTTCTTAAGAAATAGACTACACAAATCTTCCACATTATTTAAGATTTTTGCAATTTCTGAAAACTTTCACAATTTCTAAGATTTTTTTTAATTGCAAAAGTTTTTCGCGTTTTTTCTTCGTTTCATTACCTCAATTGTCTCAGAAATAAACAAGACTACGAATAGTAATATGTGTGAATATCAATTGATAAATAGTAAAAGTTATTTGACAAAAAAGGAATTAAATTTGAAAATAGAATCTGACTTTTTGACATGTGGGAAAGTCATTTGATATAAAGTGAAAAGCAATTGACAAAAGAAAAATAGCATTCGAAAAACACTGTAATGATTGTTGTCAAGAAATCATCCACGAATAAGGTCAAAAATCAATAATTTTAAAATTCTAAATCATTTTATCTTTTTACAGTCAACAAAAAAACATTGTAACCAACTCGTATGTTAATGGGTGACTAATAATATTGACAATCAAAAACACTCACTCGCTAAGCCTTTTTTTAAACAGTCTTGATTATTAATTGTCTTTACTAACATCCCTGTTTATTAAATAACCATTCTTATAAATTTAAAGAAATTTTCGCTTTTTTTTCTGTCTTGTGGCCTATAGCTATAGATATAAAAAAAAACAAAATGACATAACTTCTTCTTATCTAAGTGTTTCGATAACTCAACCACCAGTTGTGTGATTATACGATTAAGGTTTAATTTGTTTTTATTAATAATACAATGTTATTCACAAATAATAACGAAAGATTTATGCAACCAATCTTACATTTTCGCATAAGGTTCTAATAATTTTTGCGATTATAGTAACTGTATCTTATTATATGTTAATTTGACTGTCTTTGAACAAATTTAGTCAAAGTGACCACTGATAACGAGAAGACTGACATGATCCTAATATATGAGAAATGTAGAAAAAACGTTTCAGCTGCAGTACATATCAAAGAAAACTAAAAACTACATCGTCGACTTAGAGTGAAAACCTGTTAACTCCACATTTTGCCAAAGATGAGATTTTTATAAAATTAGATACAGCGCGTTTATTATTTATTTTGATCAACTCTTGCTATAAAATTTTAAACGTATGTTATTTTCTGTACGAATAGTTCACACGAAGATTATGGCGTGACCAGCGTGTAGTCTGCCGTGTAATAATAACAATTAGCTGTTCTTGTTGATTAAGTTTTAGTTTGTTTACCCGTGAAACAAATAAAATAAACTCTGCAAATTTGTGATACAGTGTATTTTCAAAAAATTACATAAACTGTTGAAAGTGCTCTCCATTATTTTGAAGACACAGATTTGCACGTTTTTTCCTATAGTTAAAAACATTTTGTACGGTTTGAGGGGTTATACGGGCACACTCTTCAGTAATTCGGTTTTTAAGATTTTGTATGGTATTAACGGGATTTTGAAAAATTGTGTTTTTTAGATAGCCAAATTAAAAATAATCTAAAAGAGTTAAATCTGGTGATCTCGGGAGAGTATTTTGAAACTAAATGTAAACTTATTACTTTGTTATCAAAGAACTGACGCAAAAAATTAGGAGCAGCTTATGTTGTGTGTGCTGTATCACCATCATGTTGGATGTATCCGTTTTGAAGCTCGTCATCATGTAAATGTTTAACAAAAACAGTTAGGATATTGTTTTGGTATCTTTCGGCCGTAACAGTTTTATCAAAAAATATTGGTCTTATGATTCTTCTACGTGACATTGCTAACCATACACCAATTTTAATGGGATATAGAGGTGTTTTACAAAAAATATGTAGATTTTCACCACTTCAAAGCCTTTTGTTCTGAGAATTGACTTAACCTACAAAATCATTTAGTAAAATTAGTCAGTGCTAATGTTTGATTGTATTTCGCGCCTCTTCCTCGAGATCAAACTGTAGTACCTCTACTCTACGTCGTTGTCGCCACATATTTCAAAGTATAATAAAAAAAGGGACTGCGTCTGCGCTCATCACGCGACGCCATGCCATGTCATTCTTCTTCTTTGTGTCAAAGTTGTCACATGCCATTAAATAAAAATTTTAATTTTCATATTCTACTGTGCATTAATTAATTCATTATTATGGGAAAAGGAAAGAAACGCACCAGAGAATATTCATCGGACGAGGAGAATAGTAGGAATTTAGAGAAAAGACTCGATCGTATGGAAAGTCTTTTTTCAGATTTTATCAATGGTAAGATGCAATTATTTTTATAAATAACTCAAAATCAGCTATAATGTAAGATTCGGTCGCTGGTCTGCAACTAGTGAATTGCATTGGGTTACATTTAGCTATGTACTAACCTCGTCGGTTCAACTGGCGTGGGTGTCGAGTTCACGATGTAATGTTGACAAGTCCTCGCAAGGTCTGTCAGAAAAATTACGTTGTGGCTATAAAACATGAGTCATTTTTAAGCGACATATATAATTATTTAACAGTCAAAGGTGAGAACAATATCTTGCAAGGATTGTTTGAAATTACGACTGTTTATGTGAATGGTATAACCTCTGCTAGGTTATGTCTATTGCTAGGGTTGGAAGCAATTTTAATTACGTTCTTCCAGCAGGTGACCATCGTGGACGACACAGTCGTCACAGTAGGCCGGACGACCGAGAATACAGACGTCACTACAGGTCCTACAGAAGCCGTTCTCTTAGACGTTACTATGATTCATACGCTAGGGAGTGGTCTAGTGATTCCACTGAGTATGGCTCAGACCGATCAGTTTCGGAAGAGTCTATTGGGGCTCCATCAGGAGTAGGTCAGCCAACACCAGCAGCGCCTGCAGATGGTATTGGTACGCCAGCAGTAGCTCAGCAAACTACCACTGTTATTAATGTAAGTCCTGGTGATAAGACACAGGACACGAGACCGTCTTCGACTCCAGGTGCTACAGCATTGACTATCCCTCCGGATGCGTCAGATGATCCTCTGGATCCGGCTGTGCTTGAAATGCTTGGAGAAAGATTAAAGCCTGATAGAGTTCTTTTACCGGCCATTCATAAGGATTTGGCTGTTAGAGTAGAAGAGATAATACGTAAAGGTCTTCCAGCTGCGGAGAGAAAGACACTGTTACAGAAGTTTCCACCTCCAGAAAATGGCCTTTTTATGGACCCTCCAAAGCTAAACTTTGAAATTAGAACCAACGTTTCAGAGAGTATCGTCAAGAGGGACGGCCGTATCGTCGAGAAGCAAGAGCGTCTATCAGCAAGTTTATCTGGTATAACTATACTGATGTCTATGACATTGCAGCTTCCGCAAAATCAGAAATTGGACATGCTTGAGATACTGGGTGGTGTGTCTAGAGTCTTAGCGGATCTACAACATAAAGAGTCAGAAATTAGGAGGAGTTTGATTCTCAAGAATATCGACTATTCTAAGCGTGGCATTTTGAAATCTACGGCATCAAGTGAGCTCCTGTTTGGTGGAGAACTTGAGGAGAAATTCAAGGCTGCTCGTCTTTTGGAGTCATCCTCCAAAAAGCTTAAACCAGTGGCTCAATCTAATCCTAACAGCGAGTCAAAAAACTCGAAGGGCCCGCTTCGTCGCCCATCATACAGGTTCCAGCAAAATTCGTCGACGAGCGGGCTGAAATTGACACCAACATCGACCCAGAAGCCTTACCGGAGCCAGCCTTATCAGAAGTCGGCGAGGAAGAATTACTCACGAACCAGGAAGTAACTCTAGAGAGCGATGTAAGTTGTCCAGCTGGTCGGTAAAAGTTTTTTTCTGAGTCATGGAAGGAAATCACTTCTGAAACAACTATCTTGAGCTGGGTCCGTGGGTTTAAAATTTCCTTTTCTAGGAGAGTTGTGCAAACTCATCCTCCGTCAGAGTCTAATTGGTCTGCCCAGGAAAGATTTGCGATAAGTCAGCAGATTGAGGAGCTTTTAGAAAAAGGGGCTATCAAAGAAACCAATGCCTCCACGGGACAATTTCTTTCCATTATTTTCTTAGTCAATAAGCCGGACGGAGGCTATCGCCTAATTTTAAATCTTAAAAAACTTAATGAATTTATTGATACTGATCACTTTAAACTCGAAGACAGCAAAGTGGTTAGAAAATTGCTCACGCAGGATGGTTTTATGATATCAATTGATTTGAAAGATGCCTATTATTTAATTCCGGTGGCGGAGTCTGATAGGAAATATCTTAGATTTTCATTTCTCGGAAGAATTTTTGAATTTACCTGCTTACCTTTCGGGCTGAATATCGCACCGTACATCTTTACAAAAATTTTGAAGCCGGTGGTATTTTACTTGAGATCCCTGGGAATTTTACTAGTTATATACTTAGATGATATTCTAATTGTTGAAATGTCCCGAGAGACATGCTCTAAAAACGCTAGAGTCGCTTTAAATTTATTACAAAAATTAGGTTTTATTATCAATTTCCAGAAGAGCCAATTAACGCCGTCTACGCGATGTAAATTCCTGGGCTTAATTTATGATTCTAACGAGATGGTTGTTGAGCTTCCAATAGACGAGAAAAACAGAGTTACCGAACTGGTCAAAAAGTTCAGCCAGTTGAGTAAATGTAGAATTAGGGAGTTTGCTGCTTTTATTGGTACTTTAGAATTATGTAGTCCAACGCTGAAGTATGGAAGAGTTCATATGCGTAGTTTTGAGAGAGAATGATTTTTAGCTTTACAGCAAAACGACGATAATTACGATCGGTTCATGTCCATTTCGTCTAGTTTAAAGAGTGATTTATGTTGGTGGAAAGACAAAGTTTTAACAGCAAAAAATTCCATAAAATCACTTAATCCATCAGTAGAAATTTTCTCAGACGCGTCTACTTCAGGTTGGGGAGCGGTTCACGAGGGTAATAGAGTTCACGGACATTGGAAAGAGTCTGAACGTTCCCTTCACATAAATATTTTGGAGTTAAAAGCAGTTTTCTTCGGTCTACAGTGTTTTTGTAAAAAGTTAAAGTCTTGTGATATAGTATTATGGGTAGATAATACCACTGCTATTGCATATATCAATAAGAAAGGAGGTATTCGGGTTCCTCAGTTGTGCAGGCTGGCTAAGAAAATCTGGACTTGGTGTGAAGAGAGGGACTTGTGGATATTTGCATCTTATATCCGCTCTGTCCTGAACTCGAAAATCTGGACTTGGTGTGAAGAGAGGGACTTGTGGATATTTGCATCTTATATCCGCTCTGTCCTGAACTCGATCGCTGATTTTGAGTCTAGGAGGTTGGAACCGGAGACTGGGTACAGTCTAGCAGACTATGCTTTTAATGAAATTGTGGTTGAGTTTGGGAAACCCCGTTCAACACTAAGTGTATACGTTATGTATCGTGGAAGAAAGACCCCGGGTCATTTGCAGTTGATGCCTTCACGATTAATTGGGAAGAATATTTCTTTTATGCCTTTCCGCCATTTGCTACCATTTTACGTGTGCTAGAAAAGATTTGGGTCGATAATGCTAAAGGTATTTTGGTGGTACCCCACTGGCCCGCTCAAGCTTGGTTTCCAGTTTTTCTATCCATGCTTTGCTCAAAACCTCTTTACTTTAAACCTGATATTAATCTTCTTCTTACATTTAACAGACAACCCCATCCAGTGTGGCAGAGGATTACCCTGGTATCAGGAATTGTATCGGGAAGGCGTACGCACTAAAGTCTGTACCAGAAGAGTCTATGGAAATTATGCTAGCGTCGCTAAGCCAAGGATCCTTGAAACAATACGACAACGGGTTGAAAAAGTGGTGGGGATTTTGTATCGACAGGGGTTTGGATCCTTTTTATAGTACATTTCAAGAGGTGCTGAGTTTTCTAACATTTGAATACGATCAGGGCACTACGCATGGTACGTTGAATAGTCTACGCTCAGCTATCGCTCTTATTCATGGTCCTGATCTGGGAGAGAATGCAGAAATAAAAAGATTTTTTAAAGGCGCATCAAAATTACGGCCGCCTAAAGCTAAGTATGATTCTACGTGAGATCCAGGGCTGGTTTTGGACTGCTTAAGGAAATGGGGAAGTAATGATAAATTAAGTCTTAAAAAGTTATCATTGAAGTTGGTTTCCTTGTTAGCCTTGGTAACAGGACAGCGCATGCAGACCTTATCTCTTATTGATATCAGGAATATTTACACAAATAGTGATACTATTGAAATTAAGATACCAGAACAAATTAAAACATCTGGTCTTAATAAAAATCAGCCCTTGCTGTCGATCCCGGTCTATTCAAAAGAAATAGTAATTTGTCCAGCTACTACACTGAACGTGTATCTAGAAAAAACTAAAGATATAAGGAAGTCTGAAAATAAGCTTTTTGTCTCGTTTCGTTCACCACACAAGGCTGTATCTACGCAGACATTGAGCCGTTGGATTAAGTGTTGAAGAACAGCGGAGTTGATACATCTATCTTCGGTGCGTACAGTACGCGACACGCTTCAACATCAGCAGCTAGTAGGAGTGGAATTTCTATTGACTGTATTTTAAAGGCAGCGGGATGGTCATCAAAATCAAAAACGTTTGCAAAATTTTATAAAAGAGAGCTGGTCAAAGATAAAAATGTTTTTGCTTTAAGCGTTTTAAATTCTTAAGGCATGTACCCTTAAGTTTTAAAAAATATTTTATTTACTGGCTGAATTAATTGAGTAATTATAATAGTATAGCCGTAACAACTTTAAACAGCTACAGTTTGATCTCGAGGAAGAGGCGCGAAATACAATTAAATGATTAAACGAGCTTACCTGTAAGTGAAGTTTAATCATAATTGTATGAAGCGCCTCTTCCGAAGAGATCAAAGTCCCTCCCAATATTTATCTCTTTGGTTCTTACTTATTTTACCAATAAGTAAGAAACCCCCTGTTTGTTACGGCAGGACTTGGAATGAATGACATGGCATGGCGTCGCGTGATGAGCGCAGACGCAGTCCCTTTTTTTATTATACAAGTTTTATGTAACGAAATAACAGTGTCATAAATGTTTCAGATACGAAAAAATGTTTACTAGTTCTGCTTTGTAAACACCCACATGCAGCTGGTGGTGCCAAAAATAAAGGTTTTCTAAGTTCTGTAAGAAGTGCACAATGGGTCGTCTGGAACACACTTAGAAATAAACAAAATATTGACCCAAGTTAGGAAGGGTTTTTATTGAGTCTACTGCGGTGAGGATGTACAACGTTGGTGCCGGAATTGCTGACGTTGCCAGACCATTCTCTACCACAAATGACGACAACAAAAATAACCTAGTTGTCATAGACTACTTTAGTAAATTGCCAGAAGCTTACTGTATCCTGCATCAAGAAGCGACAACTGTAGCGCAAGTTCTGATGGACAACCTGTTCACAGGTTTTGGTATTTTGCTCGAGCTGCACTCTGACCAAAGAAGAAATTTTGAGTCCACCGTCTTTCAAGTAGTCGTCGACTTTTGGAAATCACAAAAACAGGAACAGCTCTATGTCATTCACAATACAATAGAAGGGTAGAGCGCTTTAACAAGACTATGGAAGAGCACCTTTTAAAGCTTCAGTTTAGTTGGGAAAGTAAAAACGAGTCAAAATAGCAAGTAAAGTGTGAACAGTGAACAGAATAACGAAGTAGTCTGAAATGATTTAATATTTACTATGTTAATTAAGTTAATTAAGTTTGTCGTGTTCTGTAAAATAAATTTAAGTTTGGAAATTCAGATCACGGGTTTAAATTACCTATAGTCGTAACAATATATTTAGGATGTATGCTATGCACCCCAACTCACTAAAAAACCACCCACCGCTCTTCTACAGACCACTTTGAAACCGCTGTAAGGCATTACTTCAAAGTGAGAGGAGAGACCTGGCCTGATCTGACCTGACCTCAACCCGACTACAATTGGACCACGACCACCACCTGACCTGACCACAACTATAAAGATTATATTTTAAAAATTAATTATTACAAAACGTATAACAAAAATTTTTTAACGTAGGGCAACTATAGGTTTTTTAGGTCAAAATAAAGTGATTTAACACAATTTACCTCTATACTAAGTTGTACCGTTTAGAAGCTAGAGGACGCCAAAGTTAGAGATTAAAAGTCATTATTTATACTTTAAATGTAAATATCTCGAAAACGATACGTTTTAGCAAAATATTGCGTTTTTGCATTTTTATTTAAAATGTACTGGCATATTCATTTTTGCTATAAAACTTGGAAATTAATAAGAAGAAAATTGATTAATTACCCAAAATGTGAAACAAAAGTGCCGTAACTTGAAATTGACATGTGCAGCAAAACTTTACTAGTAAAAATAGAAATAGTATACTCAACTTTATTTGTGTACCAAATTTGGTATTAATCGGTTAAGCGGTTTTCGAAATATGACAAAAAAAATTTTTTATATTCAACTTTGACGGTCTGTAATTTTATTAGTTGAGATAGAACAAAAATTTTTTCTGCATTTTTTTATTATTTGTGGTGCTGTATTTCAGATTAAAATTTTTGCATTTATTTTCATAACAACCTGTATACAAACAGTTTACTTAATTTCTACTGAACTAGAGTAAGTGTGGATAAATTTGTGTCAAAAAGTTCTGAAAAATTTCGTACATACAACACAGTTATGGATAACGACGTTTCTAGAGCACCTAGCTGGTCCGCTGAATTTTTGAAGTTTATACAAAATAGAAAATATTTCTGTGTTGTCTGTTGCTTGCTTATAAATTTTAATTGACAATTGACATTTACTTGATGTTGTAAAACAAATACAAAAAAAAAATTAAATTGATTTAGTATTGTAACAGAGTATTGTAATAAATATTGTAACAGAGATCGAAAACGTAAAAAATGGTCCGATAATTACATTACATTTAATTTAGTATTCCTTTCTCGTTATAAAAACCGAAAAAATTTTTCATCAAAAAAAGAATTTTTTTAAAAAAATATTTAAAAAAATCGAACCTTTCCGCCAAATTCGTGTTCTAAGAACCATTTTATGTAAGTTTTGCGAAAATCCTGATTTTTTTTATGCATTTTTAGTGTGGTCAGTTAATGTAAACTGTAACCTCTCATCTTGCTTGAACATAAGATGGATATTTGCAAGTGATTGAACTTTTTTGCACAGAAAAAGCAAATGAGTCAATGCAGGTTTGCCAAGAGATTCAGTCATTAACAGCGACTGTGTAGATAAACAAAAATATACTTAAAAACTTAATTTGATATTTCTGACATTTATAGAATAAAATTAATTTGCTCTCCATCATTTGGTTGTTGAAAATGTGTTTAAGTCCTCCGTTTTCATTGTCAAAGATAATTACAAAAAATTTGAGACACTCGTTATTATTATCTAATATAATATAAAAATGATATATAAATAATAATATAAATAAATAATTAAATAATAATTCAATCGTTTTATAAGTGAAATTCTTGTTTAGTTTTAGATATGTGGCGATAGTAAGGTTGGTGTAAAAACCCGACGTCGAATGATTTATCAATGCCCAAATCGGTTCCGGGCGTCCGCCGCCACCTTTGTCACCTGTTGAATCCTCCAAAAATCTCATTGTGCTTCGCTATACATTATTCATGCTCCTTTACTCTTTTACTCATTTTAGATGTTTTTAAATTTACGAGTGAATAACATCTCGACATTAATCACTCACCTGTTTATAGAGTGAGGCAAAAGATACCTACGTTTATTGCCTCGTCTTTTCAAATACAATCTGTACTAGAGAATTTTTTTTTTATTTGCGTGCTTGATAATACTTTAGAGACGAATCTTTTGTGATACCTACTATGCAGATTAACAATAGAGAGTAAAAAACTAATTAAATTATAAGCGCACTAAATCTTTGTTTAAGTTTTAAAAATGCAAGTAATTGGAGAACATTACTTATTATTTATTAGAATAACTTATTTTGTTGTAGTACACCTGCCGAGTAATTTTATAGTTATAATAAGTACCTGCCACTGTCTGAAGTTACTGCTTCTGATTGAAGAACTCGTAAAAGTTATTTAATGCTGTTACGGCTATGAATTTACTCATGAAACACATCATAATTGAGATAAATTTATAGTTGAGTGTCTTCAATATTTCAACTGATCCTGGTAGTATCTGTCGTAAAACCTTATTTTCATTGCCAACAATTATCAACCAGTTAAAAACTTATCACCGTCATAATATCTGACATGTAGTTAAATTAAGACATAATTATTTTACCCTCCTGAGTAAAAGTGTTAAACCAATCACTGCTGCACGTCATTACGCAGCAGGAACTTTCAGTAAGCACTTAAAGCCAAAGAGAGATTTGTGTATAATTGTTCAGATCAATGAGGATATCATGCATGAGATGACCGGTCGAGGTTTGAGTCCTGAGTTATGCAACAGATGGGCGTCCCGGTATCTCTCTGTTTACACAACCTAATTTCCATGTCAGCGCAAACGCGAATCATTTGTTAGCGATCTCACTAATTATGGTGTAATAGCCTCAGGTGCATCCGGCCATCGAGGTGGTCTGCACGTCGTTGGATCGCCGTCACGAAACCTAAGTTGAAGATATCACGGCGATGAAACGCCGATGGTACGCCTATCCATGAAAGTAATTACCATGAAAGTTCGAAAATTTTTAAAAAACCCGATGAGCGGTAGCTGGTATTAACTCGATTCAATTATTATGTTTGGCTGTTTTTGAAAAGCGGAATTTTTTAACGGAGTGGCCTTGGTCTTTGGATAATGGCGGAGGAATAGCTTGTTCTTGTTCACGGTACGGCAATGCAGAACGGTATCATTAGCAAATCAAAAATCGTGAGATAATTTGAATGTCAACAAGTAGTTAAAATCATTACCGGCATTTCGACCACCCATAACGCTCTCGATTCACATAACGACCAGTAAAACACTCTATATCTTGATAGTTGAAACACATACATGTAAAGGAAGATATATATATATATAGTCATTACTCGAGTATACTCAATTCAATACCAAAAGTCGAAGTAAGACAAAAATTAAATAAGAATTTAAGAAAAGAATAAGAAAAAAATATTAAATGTGTTAATCAATCTACATAATCACTATCCGGAGAGGTTAACTGCTGGTAAATTTATGAGCACCCCGCAAGAGATTTCTATATATTTCTGTGCACGTCTATAGATTTACGTAAATTTCTATAAATTTCTATTAATTTCTATGAATTGCATTTATTCTAATAAGTATATTTGAAAATACATGTTCCCGCTCATGCTCTTTGCATACTTTTGTTGTCTATATCCATGCGTCGTAAAACGATTACACTATTTTACGTAACCTGCCGATTGTCTGGATTTAAGACACAATAAACATTGCTACATCGCTATCATTGCGTATCATGTTACTATAGAGCGTTTCAGAATGTCTAACATCTCGGGTGGCTGAGAAACTTCAAATTTAAGTTAGCAAAAACAGTATCTACTAAATGATTTTGACATTGTCATTTTCGACAAGCGGCAAGCGTAAGTGTTTTTATAAATCTCGCTCGTGTGTCTTTTTTAACAGTCATTTTTCGTGGTAATCTGTACTGCTATTCACTAGAACTGTTTTTATAATTATCATTTGGTATGTGGGCTCCAGAAGCCGTGACGTAAAAAATGCGCCAAATTTTGAAACACTGTCATTCGATAAAAATACCTTGAAAAAGTCGACCTTATTGCACATGTAAATAAGGTTGAATTTATAAAGATAAAATTTTATGCGATGAATAAATACACTAAATAAAATAAATAAGACCTAAAAATGTCGACATTCGATACCCCAAACATTTCATTTATTGATAAGTTAAGAATCACAGCAAACTTACACTTAATAAAGAATTTAATGGAAAATAAAATGTTCGATGCACAGATTTCCTTCATTTCTAAGCTTTAACGCAGGTCCAAAACGAACGAATTCCAGCGAACCATGCCGAATGCGAGCAAATCCCCTCCGATTTGCCCGCGCATCTTGTTATTTGTATGTACTCGGCCATCTTCGGTAGTTGGTTTACAGCTGTTCGGGTGAGTTTGACAGCACGAAGCATGTACAGTAATTTCTATTTTCGATTAATTTCTCAAATATGCGAGAATTGTTTGTAACTTGTGTCTAGATTAAAACTAGAATGTCTAGAGTATTGGAGTTGAGTGTTTTTATGCCTTATTTGTGTTTCCATATGTGATTTTTATTCGGTCAAAGTTTAGCTGTTATAATTTCAACCTTATGTATTAGTGCAATAAGGGCGACTTTTTTAAGGTATGTTTTCAGAATGACAGTGCTTCAAACGTTCGCGCTAAAATTACGACACACTTCTCCAGCCCATTGTCATGTTTTGTATAATAAAATGTGTTCAATAATTGTTCTGGTCAGGTCGCCTATGTGTGGCAATTGTCACAAAAAACGTATGCCTTGGTTAATATTACAAAACAATGACACATGACAGCTGTCAGTGCTCTGTTTTTTAACCTCTTATATACTTTTCGAATTTCTGTGTCTTCTTCTAAATTAAAATCAGTTCTTTTCAGAAGTTGCATACAATTATCATGATTTGCAATGTGATTTTTATCAAAAACTCCTAAATGCAAAAATAAGACAACATTTAGACAGTTGACAGCAAACCATATGAACTTATCACGTCAGCCTACGTTCATGCTAGAGAGAGAAAAGCAGAGCAACCCACGACCAGAACAATTATTGAACACTTATTATTATGTATTATAGTGTGTTATAATCTTAATGTTATTTTTAATACTCACAAAATTATTCTGATTGTTTTCCTCCTCTAATGATGCATTTACAAGGCTATATGCCGTTAAAAGAGTTATGGTTTAACAAGATATTAATTATTCTGAAACGCTATAAAATAATAAATAAAAAATATTTTTTATTTTTGCTAAACAATTAGGTACAATTTATTAAATATTGCTTTAGATAATCATCCATATAGTATTAGCTTCTTTAGGAGTTAAACAGAGGCATTATAAATTTGTTACTTTATCTAATGTTTTTTTTTTTTAGAAAAATTAACAAAGATATATTGACAAATTTGAGGTTAAGTTAAGATTGTTTTCACACCACTAAGCTCTGTTTTTTTGATAAAGAAAAATACTATCACTAATTTTATAACTTGTTATTACAATATAGTTTATTTTAAACCTTGTGCTTCAAGTTATTTATCTTTTTGTCCTTACTTTAAAAATTTTAAGAAAATATCTATATAAAAGTAGATCGGCTGGTAGAAAACCATAATTAAGAATAAGAGTTAATTTTTACTTTTAGGTACCACTGCCATTACACCTCTACAGATATTTGAGCATTATCAAAAAAAAAAATACAATAAATTATATTGTGGCAAATAAATTTGAAGTTAAACCTGTTTTGCAAATATGGTAAAAAGCTCTGAATATAGTTACACTAGAAGAGTAAAAAACACCATTGTGATAACGTTTTACATGCTTGTTTTCTACCCATTTTCTTAAGAAGCAAAAAAGACAAAAAAAATTCTGTTATTTTACCAATTCTAAAGATATTTTTTTTACTACAATTACAGACACAAATACAAAAATAAATAAATGACGTTTCATTTCAGCGAAAGCATGTTACCAACCCAAAAAAAGTAAATTGCACTAGTACTTTACGCACGTAATTTGGGTGCTGAATTGGCTAATACGACACCCAAATCGGTATCTGTTACAGATGCAAAATAAAACTAAATTTTAGAAATTAATATTTTAGAAAATCTTTTGATGTATTATGTTAACATTTTAGCAATTTCGGTAAGAAAGTCTTAATTCTCCATTCGGAGAAAATAAATGCTCAATAAGAAACATATATTTTTTTTAACTAATTTATATTACACAAAACTTTAGTTACCTAAAAAACACTTCATCAGTTACTTTTTTTGCAAACACTGTAGACCGCTTTCAAGATTGACCGAGCTTTTTTTGCAAGCGTCTCGTCTATATGTATAAATGGCTGTACTTTACAAATCAAATAAAAAAATGATTGAAAAAAAAAATGATTTCTCAGAGTTTTGACCTCTAAAATTTAAGTTTTCTGAACCTGTTGATATGAATTCCTTCTGTCTGATTTATGTTATTATTAATATAACTTAAGTTTATTAAAACAAAAACAAATAAAAAATATTAAACTGTATATTGTAAGAACTGAAATCAGTTATTGTTAGTAGTTATCTTAAAGCGACAATATCCTGGAGGTCTTCATTGTTAGCTGTATAATAGATGCCTACGTCATGCAATTCACAATAGATTGCAAATAGGTGCTTCCGCAAAATTTTTATTATTATTGTTATTATTGCATATAAAGGTAGACTAAAACAAGAAATGTATTTATTAAAATAAATAGAAGTTTTGTTTTTAAGTATCCAGCCATTAGAATAATAATTTAGATTGTATAAAGCAGACGACCCACCTCTGGTTACGACACAACTAAGTGATGGAATTTAGACTTGGACAATACAAATTGTACTATTCATAGGCCATGTTTACAGTCAATACGTGGGTGGGTTGGACAGTAATGTATTATTCTGTATACGGCCCAGACTGGCCACCCTCTAAGGTATTTAACGTATATTATTAGGGCGTTCAGTAGATAAACATCAAAATGTAATCAAAAATGTTTCCTAAAAGATAAAACAGGTACAACTTTAGTAAAAAAAATTATTTAGTTTTTTATAATAAATCACAATATGTGTCTTGTATCCAATTTATTAAGGATTAGGTAGCCTGTTCACATATTTCAAAATTTTTGTCTCATTTGTCACATTACTCACATTGGATGAAATTATTTAAATTTTAGTTTTTTATGTGAAAGAGTAGTACAAATACAAATTTAATTTATGCAAAATAAAAAAGTGGTTGAACAAACTGTGATTCTATTTACTTAAAATTGTGATATAAATTTTGCAAAAACATTAAAATAATTGTGTACTTGCTGTATATTATTAATATTCTAGAAATAAAATTATTTCTTTGATATGTATAAGTATGGTGCTGATTTAATTAAAAACAAGATAAAAAATAAAATTGCTATAAGTTAATTAATTTCGTCCATTTAATGAACATTATCAGGATTGAAACATAACAAAAAAATTTAAGTGGAAGGCTAATGTTGTTATTCCCAGGGCTGGTAAGAAAAGACCTAAATGAACCAAACTCGTTGTAAAATTTTTCTACATTATTATCGGTCGTGGTGTCTTCAACAAGATCTTGAG
Source organism: Tribolium confusum (assembly GCA_029207805.1). Taxonomy (NCBI): domain Eukaryota; kingdom Metazoa; phylum Arthropoda; class Insecta; order Coleoptera; family Tenebrionidae; genus Tribolium; species Tribolium confusum. The sequence continues at coordinate 36,503,714 of JALGAY010000001.1, read as the reverse complement.
GCATCTTTCTCTTTAAACTGGTGCGATGTGCGCTGCTGCATTTATTTATAAGCAAGAAATGTTTTGGTGTTGTTTTGAATGAAGGTGGTGATGCTACTTACTGCTAATTTCAAGTAAATCTGCTTAATTTTTATGAATCAGGGTACATTGAGGGCCACTCAAGAATATATATTGAAGAACGCGTTTCAAAAATTTTACTTTGAGAAACAAATTCAAGTTTTGAATTTTATAAAAGATGAGTACCCACAATGACTTTAAAAACGAGTCCTTTATGATTTGTTTGTCTATTTTGCTCGTTTTACGTGTTTTTTAAGTACAAAAGTTAACTTTTAAATCTTTAGGGACTTTTGCATTAAAACGAAATAGTTGGTAATAATCGACATGAAAGTGTCAAATATTTTTTGAAGTGTTTACAAATTTGTTCAAAATTATGTGTGAGTAACTCGCAAATGGTTCTTTTTACCGACCGTAGCAGTTGTTGCTTGAAAAGTTCAATTGGCATAAACACAATAAAGAAAACCTGTAAAAACATTGCACATTTCTTAAATTACTAAATCGCGAACTTTATACGAATTCACTAATTATTATGTTAGACCAAGCAGTGCTATATACTTATCTAGCAAATAATTTGTAAATCATCAAATGCTACGGGGTTGCAAGTGGTGGCTGAAAGCTGTTTTAAAACTTCGAATAGAACCTTCTTCAAAAAAAATGTTACCTCATTGTTCAAGCGACTTACTTCACTGTTCTAGCGTTTTATAGGTTAATTGCGGCACGCACAAAAACATCTTGATGAGGAATACTAGTCATCATGTGCAACAAAGTTTTGTTTGAATAAAATGCCTGTTATAACGCTGACATTTATGACGTTGTATTTATTTTGTCTGAAGTCCTATACCGGCGAAACGTCATACCAACCTTAACAAAATAAGTTGTACTAATTACTTTTCAACACCCAAATGGGTGTTCAAATGGCTAATAGGGCACTTAAATTGGTATCGTATAAGTCTAAGTTTACAAAACCCTTTTCACTAGAATCAGTCTTACAGCTGCTGCTCGAGTAGTACTCGTATATCTTGGCACATAATATGATAACAGTTTCTTTCACAGTTTTTGTTTCTACAAGATGCTTTTTACTACACGAGTATAATTCTTTTATGGAAAATAGAAATAGTGACTTAAATTGTAAATCTTTCCAACGAAAATCTCCTACTTAAACCAACAGCATTATTACGATTTACGAAATCTCTAATCTTGCAGTGGCAAAACTCAAAAGCGGCTAATGCCAACAGATGTTTGAATAGCTCAAGTAGGATGTTTTTGTTAGTAAGTTTTATAATTTAAGTCACTTTTTTAATTCTCATGGAAAAAGTATACATAGGACACTTGTATTATACAGAGATAAGAAAGTAAAAAAGTTCTTTGGCGTTTTAAGTCATTGGCATTCCAGTTGTTTTCAAACTAAATTTTTGGTTACATTTATTTTGATTTTTTTTTTTTACAACAAGAGGGGATCGGAAAACAAGCCACACATCGAGGTCTGTGCCTATTGTGTGCAACCTCTCAAAATAGAACTACTGCAGCAGTCCTGTGTCTCTAATAAAGCTCAGTACTTTGTCTGCAGGAGCCATTTCGATAACATTTGGCTCCAGATATTAAGAGCCCAGGTGTATATCTCTGATGTTTGCAAACGCAAGACAGTAAGAGAAAATGTGAAGAGGAGTTTCTTAATCTTTAGCACAACCCCTGCAAACGTCGTCTTCCTAAGACCGATGATGTGCACTGTTTTTTAGAGGGTGACTTTTTAGTGGACAGTGTTCTGTTTGTAGGTCTACCAGTACCTGAGTACCTAAAGGTCTCTACGGTTGAGACACATCAGGTCATCACTGCGTGTTTTGTCTGGACTTTTAATAAAAGCCTAGACTGCTGCATGTCTTCTTGAATCCGCTATTTGAAAAAATGTCGAAATTTCAACCACTTTTAAAGTATGTTTTTGTGTCGTTTTTTTGGTAACGCCAAAGGGTGGTTTTAGCTCGATACAGTTCTTATGTGAATCCTCTCGAGCCAGAACGTTAGCCTTCTCGTTACCTTCTAAATCACTTTGTTCTGGTCTACTAACATTTATTTTTATATTTGCAATAAATTTTAAGGTGTCTGAAAAGCACTAGAAAAGTGTACATTTTAAAAGTCATAAAAGTAAGATTTTTTGTGAAATAATAGTTTCTTTGACAACCTCACTAACGAAAAAACCGAATTTTATATTGAAAAGTAGGTACATACTATTTTTTCCACAATATTATATTGTTAATTTTATCTTCAGAATCCACAATTATATTTGCAACTAATCAACGTGTCAATGCCATATTACTGGTAATTTATTTAGTTTTTTACCCGCTTCCTTAGTAACACGCATTTTTGTCTCTAGTTAAAAAAAGTTGTACTTTTACATGGAGTTTATAATAGTAGAAATGCGTGAGTAGAAAAACATTATTTTTTAATTTCGTTTAGTGTTTAAGATAAAGAATCCTTTTTACATAATTATGTAATTGGAACATGCTGCTTTTATATTTGGCTTAATTAAGACTTTTGTATGATTATGTCTAAGTCTTTTTTTAGTATTTACTCTGAAGTTTATTGCATTTTTAGAAAGGTGATTTTGTTAGTTTTGTATAAAAAACATCTGTAACATAGCTTTTAAACTTTAAACCATTTCGTCTTTTTTCAAAGATGGTTTCTTAAGAGAGATGATGTAGTAAACATCAACATAAGTAAGCTAAATTAGTATGAAGACCTGAAAATAGCATTTTATAATTAAAAGTTGCAACTATAAAGTCTGTCTCACCGTCTTATCCCCTTTTCTAATAAAATTATTAGAGTATGCTTTAATGTACGACATATAGCTTTGTGTGAATTTGACATAACACAAACGAAACATTTAAATAACGAACATATTGTAATTTTGGAAACTACATTGCAGAAATCTTTGTTACTGCAACAGAACTAAATACATAAAATTATACTCTTATTTAAAAAATTTAATTTCTTAGGTATTAAATTACGCTGAGGTCATTGACTGCGCGGTCATCTGGTTTGCATTCGAGTTTCTAATACTACCCTAGAAGCTTTGTTTTTGTCGTCGCGTTAAGCTGAAAGAAGATAGAAAAGCGCGACATTCTTAATACAATACGTTTTGTATTCGTTGCATTTTAACCCATGTTGTGGAAAGAGATAGCAATAAGAACATGAATCTTTACTTGCGTTAAAGGTTTCATTACAAATGGGGATAAAGTCGTGAGACTGGATTTACTTTTTCTTTTTACTTTAGTGGTGTGTTTGTGTCATAGTCACAGTTTAGCTGTTAGTAAATTTACCTTTTGAGACTTGACCTAAGTATATGGGTCACTTCAATTTATGAATCTCCATCATAACTTTAGCGAGTGCAGACAATTTCGGTTTTTCATGTCTTCTAAGTTAACAAATTACTTAATCAGTAAAATTTTCTTTGCCAGATAAGTCGCAATTGAAAAAAAACTGACAGAAAGGGACTGAAGAAATTAGAATTTAATGTTGTTATTTTGATATTTTGTTATCAAGCATCATTCAAACATTTTTAAATTTCAAGAAATTTAATTTTAATTTAAAAAAATTGTATAAAAAAAACTTGTATCATAAGTGATTTGCGTTGACTCGTTTTATAAATTTTGACTCGTACTAGAATACTTGCCAAATAAAATGCGTTTTTTAATATACTTAGATACTATTTTTATTTATTCAAGAAATGTAAAAAAATAAATAAAGTTTCAACACATTTATTTTGAACATTTTCTGTGCAGGTATTTGTAAAAGTTCTTGTTAGTTGTCTTGCATCGCTACATTTAATTTGAAAGAACATCTGAACAAACAATTGCGAAAGACAATTATTTTTATCCGTGCTCTATCGTAGTTATTAGTGCTTGTTGTTTTACCTTAATGAAGGCTAAATATGCGATTAATTGAAAGAGAACGTTGTTGGTTTACATTCGTGGGAAAATAATTAGACATATATCAGTTTCAAGTTTGTTCCATTCTGTGAAACGTAACACAACAAACATCCAATGTTATTACGAATTCTGTAACTGACATTTTTCATTCAGTTTAACATATGTGGGATCTGGACAAACACAGCGCATCTTCTCTTTGTGCTACTTTTTTGTACCGACATTCATGTTAACACTGGAACTGTCACGGTGAATCAGTAAGGGATTTATGGGGTTGTTGAGGCTACTTCCCTCGAGGTAACTGCTATCAACAATTATTATGCCCTTCGAGAGAAAATATCACTGCAGTGGTCGGCAAACTTAATAATTTATAATACGGGAATAACTTGATAAAATATGAGACTAGAAATAAAGAGAGTTGAGGGTGTCAAGACCAGTTTTTGGATTTCGCACGCTCTTGTTTCTTTATACCGGATTCATCTTCTTCTAACTTATTCCGAGATCCAAGGACGTGTATTTATTTAATATGAAACCTACCCGGTTAAGGAATGATTAAGAGAGTTATATTCTACAGTGGTTTTCTGAAAACCAGCAGATGCTAGAAGGGATGATTTATTCCGTACGTATTTGAATTATAATCTGCTTTATAGCTTCTCTACATTATTTAGTAACATTTGCAACAAAACACTGAAACGACTAGGGTTTTTTGTTGTGACTAATTGCAAAGCTTTTGTCGTTACAAATTTGAGTGATAATATCGCAGTTGGAAAAACTGACCTTTCTCAACAAGAGGACTCTTGAAAAGGTCCACATCTGCAATAGATCTTATCATTGTTAAGGGGCAAGTTGTAAGAAAATATCGACCAAAGTATCAAATTTATTGGTGGTAAAGTTGATGAATGATAAAATTTATTACCACCTTTGATCTTTTTTGTTCCGTTATAATGTTTTATCTTGATTTGGGGTGTTTTAGATTTCAGATCAGGTGTCAGCACGTCAAATTATTGTGACAAATTTTAGCTAAAATGCTCGACGTTGTTTAAGTGAAACTGAATGAGTTCTAATTTAAACATTTGTCAAGTCATAAATTTTCATGTTAACAAAAACGAACTTCCCAATAAAGTAACTCTTCTCTAAACCCGCACGACTTTAAATTCTCATGTGTATAAAACTTTCCACAAGACTCTCTAACCCTCGTCTTTTCCAAAGCAATTTAAATAAATTCGGTACAATTGTATGATGGCATCGATTTATCTTCAGCATCTGCCAATTATGAATAATTGTTCCCAAATTCACCAGAACTAATTGAAAGCATTCAGACGTCTGCCGTTCAGGATATAACCCCCATTTCCTGAAACAACTCTTCACAAAGATTCATTTGCCATAAATACACATCCTCCCATAGAAAGGATTAATTTAATGGCTTTCATTTTGGGGCGTTTCACGGATATCACAAAAGCTTATTTATCATGGATGTGATGCCGTGATATAGGGTGCATCTGATCATTTTAATGGCAGACTTAACCACCCGGCTGCATATGACCCTAATGATAAATACTGAGACCTGGTCAGCCCGTCATTTGACCACGGATTAACTCAAAATACCAGCCAATATGCACGTAATAAATAACTCCGTCAATAAAAATTTGTTTGCATACTCTTCATAGTTAAACAAATACAAAAAAAATAATTAATATTTTCAGAAAAGGAATATTGAATAAGTCATTAAAAACTAATGGAAAGATTGCACCAATTTTTTTAGTATGTTATACGTCCCCCTAAAGATTATATAAAATAAAAATTTTGTAGTAAATTAACAGAACTTAATACGCTTATATCGCTCCTGTCAAAAATCGCGCGTTTTCTTAGAGGTACAGTGGTGGCTTTTGAAAAGTAAAACACTAAATTTGGCAAGATAATCCTCAAATTTAAAAAATTGCAGCGTATAAATCTTTTTTTTTTAATCTCAATGTGATTAAAAAAATATTTTAAATAATACATAGGTACATAAAAATACCACAGTCTAAAAAAAACACAAAATTACAATGTTTTTCTGTCAAAGTAACTTTTCGATGCCCACCACTGTATTAGTAGTAGTAGAGCGTTTAGCACCCATCAATTAAAAATAAAAATAACTTTTTTATTACTCTGTAAGAGCTTCCATTATAATCTAAAATCAACTTTGTAAACAATTGATAATATCTTAACTTATTTATTTTTTGATGTTAACAAGTTCGCTAAAAAAATCTTAAAAAATGATATTTTCAGTAGTACTTAACCCTCCAGCGGTCGCGCCAAGTCTCACAGACCCATGGCGCACATTTTTAAGTTTATTTCGCAAGTGGATGAGGTTAATTTTTTGTGTTTTCGGGTATCTGTGTATTTTGAGGCTTAGTATACGCGTAGTTAGAAATAGGAGTGGTTCTATTTGATTTGCCGAGATATTGAGTTTTAAGTCTCACAGACTTGGCGCGACCGTTTGTGTTAAAAATTTGTTAATTTCGCATCAGGTAACAATTTTCATTTTTGCAATTCTGATAAGTTATACATACATGTTTTTGATAAGAATTAGCAACTAAAAAATATCGTTTAAATAAAATGTCGTACAAGGCCAAGCAAGGTCGATTACTTCGTTTATTAGAGAAAGTTGATGCAACTAAAAAGCCTTTTGACGATAAGTTCAAAAATGAAGAAGTTTTTGCAGAAACCTAGAGCGTTGCCAAAACGGAGCAAGAAGGTGAAAGTGATGACGGTTTTGACATAGAATCTGCAGCAAAGATGACTAGAATTGCAACTTATACGGGTAAAGATAGCACCATTTTTGGAAAACACGTACCTTCCACGAGGAGAAGAACTTTACAGCAGAATATTGCTACACAACGACCCGGTGTAACACTCATCTCTGCAGAAGCAAAATGCTTTTTTTTGTTTACACTTTTATTTTAGATTTAGCACAAAAAACTTTCTTAAAAAAATTGACAATAAGTTTTACTGAGAATCACTTGAAAGGAAGAACTTATCAGCATAATCTTCTACCGGAAGTTCGACAAAGAAGACAAGAAGTATCTGAACTTCAACAGATGTCCCCTTATAGGATGTAAACAATCCCAATATAAAAAAGTTGCTATTTTTGCAAAAAAGACTCAAAAACAAGATATCATTACAAAAAGTGCAAAAAAAAAATTATGTCTTTTTCATGTAGAGTTTTTGTGTAATGGGTGTTTGAATATGGAAGATAATAATGACTACTAAAAACTACTATATTTTATTATAATATTTGATACTCAAAGATTTTTTTTATTTTTTAATAAATTAGGTTTTTTGCAATCTATTTTCTCTTTGTATTAAATTCATGTTTTTCACTTATTTGATTATATTTTTTAAAGGACTATTTTTATGGCTAAATATGTGTTAACCGTAAAAGATTTGTTTATACAGAACAACATTATATTAAAAAAAAGCAACTTTTTATCTACATTCGAAAATAATGACAGTTAAAAAATGGGTCTGTCAGACTTGACGCGACCATTCGTGTTACAATTGAAGGCGCGACCACTGGAGGGTTAATCTGAATAAAAACATCATTTAGCAACATTGATATTTGTATTTCATAAAATAAATATTTGCGTTTTTTAAAAATTTAAAAATTTTAAAAATTTTGAAAAATTACGTCAAAACCGTCAAAATTTTTTAATCTGAACTATTATGCAGTACGGTGCAGTGCACAAAGGTATGTAAAGAATAGTATTAAAGAACGCGATTCGGAAAGTCAACTTTGTGGCACGAGTTCAACTTTATAAAACAAGCGTAAGCGCGAGTTTTTATAAAGAATGAGTGCCCACAGTAACTTTAGAAACGCGTTCCTTATGCTATTTTTTCTACTTTGTGCGTTTTACGTGTTTTTTAACTACAAAAGTTAATTTTTTAATCTTTAGGGACTTTTGCGTTAATACGAGATAATTAGTAATAAATATCATGCAATTGTCAAATGTTTTTTGAAGTGTTTTTAAATGTGTTCAAAATTCTGTGCAAGTAACTCACAAATGGTTCTTTTTTACCTATCGTATCGGTTATTGATTGAATACTTCAACTGGCATAAACACATGAAAAAAAAAATTCAAAAACATTACAACATTTCTAAAATTACCGAATTGCGAAATTTATATGATTTCTTTGATCGTTATTTCAGGCTAAGCAGATCTATATACTCATCTATCAAATAATTTGTAAATTATCAAACGCTATGTGGGTTGCAAGTAGTGGCTAAAAGCTGTTTTAAAACGTCTTTTTTTTAAAAGAAAGTTAAAGTTACTTCATTGTTCAAGCGGCTTGCTCATCACATTGTTCGAGTGTTTCATAGGTTAATTGAGATACACACAAAAACACCTTGGTGAAGTGGTCATCAAGTGCAACAAAATTTGTTTGAATAAAATTATTATAACTTTATAATGCTGACATATAAACGCTGGAACGTCACAAATGCCTTTGGAGATTTATGACGTTTTATTTATCATCTTAGAAGTCCGATACCAGCAAAAGCTTTACCAACCCAAAAGAAAAAAAAATTGCACTAATACTTGTTAGCACGCAAATGGGTGCTGAATTGGCTAATACAACACTCAAATGGGTATCGTATTAGGCTTTGTTACACACATGCATGGTTACAGATAAATTTTATTGTAATTTCAAGTGTAAGAAATAGTATATATACCACTGTAAATAAATGCTCTTATTCCTACAGCGCTTATGTATCTTAAGTTCTTGCCCTCCGAAGAATTAAAGAATAATTATACATTTCTCTGCTTTAGTATAGGTATATAACTATATATAACAAGTGTTTATTTAAAAAAGTTATCAAGTGTGCTATAAAAAAACAAAAACATTTTGAAGTATGTTTTAGTTTAATTCGGCTGCCGTACTGTCAGTTACGAAGGCAAATCAGACTCCGCGCGCACTGTGAAGCTGTGTATTAAGTTCCGACATTTCTTCTTTTATCAAAATCTCATAGCACACTTGATAACTTTTTTAAATGAACAGTTGTTACATTCGTATAGGTAACAATAAATAGGAAATAATAAATAAAAAACAAATGATAAAGTTTTAAACAACCAAGTTTTACCTTCTAGCGACAACTCATAAATTTTGTTGAAGTCTGCTTGAAAACTCGTAAGTCAACACTTTTTGACAAGATGTTGTACAGTTTCTTCTACTTGACCACATTGACAGTATGGATTTTCTACAGCATACCGTTTAAACAATATTGAATTGCATCTAGCATGATCAGTTCTTAACGTGTTTCATCCAGACCTATCTTGGCCGATCCATCTCAAGTACTCTTTTTGTTGTATTTTTTATTAAATTCTTGTTGAAAAATTAGGTATTAGACCACATAATGCGCCACTTATAAAAAAACGGAAAAGTTTTTAAAATTGGTCGTTTCAACCTAGAAATGTTTTCTACATTTTAATCGATTCTTGAGGGAAATCAGGTCAGACCATATTGAATAATCTTCTGGATCCAAACAGCATTGAAATATACTACCGTTGAGAAAACTGGCAAGGCTAATATACGAAAAGTCTTAGCATTGTCACACTCAAGTCAAACCAGCTAGCCTTAATAAAATATATAAATAATAAATCAAAACAAAATACTTACGTAACAGTAACAAAGCGCTTTCGAGAACTATCTCATTATTAGTACCAAACTTAGGTTGTAAGTTTATTTGCTGTTATTTTCTAAGCTTATTTACAGCAAATTTTGTAATAAACCTTGTATAACTACCGCTAACGAAAAAAGCTTTAATAAAAAAATGTGAATAATTTTGAGATCAGTTTAGTTAGTGTGAATCAAAAATTTTAGTAAGACAACGCACGTCTACACATTGCAAGTCAAACTATAAACTTTTTTCAAGAAACTGGCGTTAATGTTTTGCCGTGGTCATCTCGTTACCGGATTAAATCCCATCAAGCATGTGTGGGATGTAATGAGAAGAAGACTGTCCGCTATGCACCGTTCTCTACAGATTCTGACACAGGTAATACATAAGGTTTAAGTTGCTTGGAACTAGGTGGTACAAGCAGACATCGACTATCTCATTTTGTCGATACCTAGACGTGCACAGAAGTGTACTCAGTTTCCGAGTCGCCAAATACATTAATTTTTTTTTTTCTAGTTAATGTTACTCTATCAAGAAGTGTGTCAAATAATAATAATCTAGCGCTTTTTTGTGTTTTTTGGAATTTCTATTTTAGGGATTTTCTCTGGTAATCTGTAGCACAAAAAACTCGTAGCACATTAAAAAAAATTTTTGATACATATCTGCTTGTAGATTTTTAATAAAAATTTTTGAAATTTCAAATTTGCTGCAACATTAGATAATTTTTAAAAATTTGGCAATATTTGGCAGTTTGGTAGTTTACTGTCTCCTATTTGTGCTAGTGCAAGCTACTCCCTGATAATTTATATAAAGATATCTAAAAATAATAACTTTTGATCAAAATCAGTTCTAAAATGTTATAAAAAATTTTCATATAATTAATTTCAAATATAAGAGCTTGTAATGAACATTAAAAATAAACATAATATATGTATGTAACAAGTTTTCATTTAAAAAAGTAGTCAAAAGTGGCATGACAAAACAAAAACATTTTAAAGTATTTCTTAGTTAAATTCGACTGCCTTACTGTCAGTGATAATTGCCAGAAATGTCGGAATTGTCACATTATGTCGGATTAGTGACCTGAAATCTATCTCATTTAATATTTTATAAAATCAGTAATTTTTAAGACTATTTGTAAATAATTATTTATTAATTCGTATGAGGAAATATTCCCAGTACAATATTTGCCGATTTCAAAGTGTTAACATCGTGTAAACAAAATCACTGACTCTTATTCAATGATTTTGTTCTGTGTTCTATCGAATAGTTCCACTCGCCTTTCTACCACTTCGAAAGTAACTTTCGACTTAAAACTTTTTGTGCTCTAAAGTGTAATTAATTAGCCATCGCGACAAAATGACAATTAACTAGACCTAATAACAACCAAAACTAAAATTTAGAACGAAAAAAGAAGAAACAAAATAAAACTAGAAATGAAAATGACTCGGAATCTTGTAAACACGCACTTAAAAATAATCAAAATGATTTAATTATTTATTTATAATGTTTTCCATAGTTACAGCGTATCAAGTTTCGAAATTCATTTTTTTATCTTCTAATTGTTTTTGCAAGTTCTTATTTTTTAAATTTAATAGATACAATGACTTTTTATAACATTTTAAAACTGATTTTAAATAAAAGTTATTACAAAATTTGGATGGTAGTAATGTAATGTCATCTATACAACTTTCAGTAAGCGCTCGCGTCTTAGCAATTTCCTGATCCGACTGTTTTTGTCTTGTGGTAGCTGTTAAAACACAACACGTGTTTATTGTTAAAGTTACGGAGACACAATAAAGCCAATATTACTAAGCTTAGACAACAACCCGTGCGGTAGCGCCACTAAAATTCATTAATTTTCTTCGAAAAAAATATTTCTACGACAAGTGACACAGGTTTTGAAATGAACCCAAAAATTGAATTTATATATTTTTAGAATAATATGGTGCAACTCGCCTATTACTTTTGTACTGTTACTTTATTGAAGACAGCGATTCTCTTGTATTTGTAGATTTTAATGTATTTGATCATTTTTGTGTATCCAGAAATTCAAGTTGGTTACATATGGCAAACCTCTCGGGTTACATTTACTTTGGCCGTCGCCAGAATGACGTTTTTTATTTGTCTATTTATTATTTTTTTGAAACAAAATAAACCATCGCGATTTTTTAGTAGGTTTAGAAATGAGTTTGGTGTGTCATTAAATCGGGCCAAATTGTTGTGTTTATAGTCATCATAAAATTCAGTAATGAAATTTGGAATTTTCTCACAAAAACGTCTAATTTATATGTTTAGGTGACGGGATAGGTTTTTGCGTTGTGATCGCAGAATGCCTGGTATTTTATCTTGGTGTAGTTTTTTTCTGGGACACCTCGACCACCGTGTCGTTTTCCACACGAAGTATTCAAGTCGTCCCGAAAATGCCAATAAACCCAACCATTGGTCCAATCTTCAGTAGCTGTTGGTCGTGTAGAAATGGCCCGCTTTGATGCCACCGCTCGTCATTAATTTACCAATGAGTGATCGTTGCCTTTTGTAATTAGGGATATTTAGGTGGAATAGCTTACACTTCCATGTGTTCACAAAACGAATAATGCGGACCACAGAGAGAATTTTAAAAAGATCTATGTCTCTGGAATCTCGTTAGGTGCCGAGTCGGCTCATCCACTAATGACGGCCATTTCGATTTCTTTACAGTATTGTTTCAGTGGGTTAATTAGCAATTTACGACAAGAGGTAAACATATTTTATTACTCCACATATTTTCATTTATCGCTTTCTTTTACATAAATACTGGAAGATTGTTAGCATCTGATAAACCAAATAAATTAAATTTAGTTTCATTAAGATTGAATATCGTGCTCTAAACCAGACTAATTCCAACAATAGGTTCAGTTCACTTGACTGAACAACTTCAAGTTTGCTGCTTAAACGCCTCCAGATATTCGCGAACTTGAGCACTGCTTACATAACTATCTAAATTAATTTTGTATTTTTCACAAATTATCATTTTATATTTATTTAACTCATGCTGCGTTATAAATCGCTAAAATGGTATTTTTATTACAAAAAGAACAAGATATACTTAATCAAGATCTGTTTAAATTATTCTGTTATTCTCAAATATTTAACATCTTTTTAGACGGCAACTAGTGTATCAACACATTTTGCCATCATCAAGTTAGAAATTAATGTGATAACTGCATCGTTTTATACGACAAGTTATAAACAGTTTAAAGAAGTTGGAAATGCAGTCAATGATAAAATACTCAAACATTTTCTTACAGTAAACATCTGTAAAGAAAACAAAACAGTTCATTAATTTTAAAAAAACTTTTAAAAGATTTTTTTTACTCTGCGTCGTTAACAGAGTCCGATTTGGGTGCGGAATTAGCCAATTCCGTACCCAAATGTGTGCGGTAACAACTAGTGCAATTTACTGTTTTCGGATTGGTAACACTGGGTAACACGCTGTCGCTCGAATGAAACGTCACATTTCACTTTTGTCAGTGTTGAGATTATTATAACTGTATTTGAATAAATTTTATTGCATTTGATGATCAATATACCTCACCAAGGTGTTTGTGTGTGTGTTTGTCGCAATTAACGTATAAATTATTTGAAAATGGGGTCGACAGCGGTGATGGACAAGTCAGAAATTTTTTGTGGTTAGAACAGCGTTAAAGTGAAACTTGAAACTAAAATGGAGCTTTTGGTCTTTATTTTGACCATTTAAAATACCCATAGCATTTGATAATTTACAAGCTATTTGCTAGATAAGTTTATATCACTGCTTGACTGAAATAACGATGAAATAATGAAATAAAAGTAGTCGCTGACAAACGCAATTAGAGTGGTATTTTAGGGATAATTTTACAATGTTTTGGGAGATTTTCCTTACTGTGTTAATGCCAATTGGAGTTTTCAATCAATAACCGATACGGTAGGTAAAAACGAAACATTTGTGAGTTACTTACACAGAATTTTAGACATATTTGAAAATATTTCAAAGTTTAATGACTTCATTGATACTTCAATTACATTTATTACCAACTATCTCGTATTAACTCAAAAGTCCATAAACATTAAATAATTAACTTTTTTCCTTAAAATTCACGTAAATCGCGCAAAGTACAAAAAATAGTATAAAGAACTCGTTTTTTAAAGTCATTGTGGCACTCATTCTTTATAAAAACTCGCGCTCGCGCTTGTTTATAAACTTAAATTCGTGCCACAAAGTTGACTTTTCAAAACGCGTTCTTTAATATACTATTTTTCTATTTTGCGTCTGTAACAAATACCGATTTGGGTGTCGTATTAGCCAATTCAGCACTCAAATTGCGTGCGTAAAGTACTAGTGCAATTTACTTTTATTAGGTTGGTAACATGCTTTTGCTTGAATGAAACGTCACTTGGGACGTTTCAGCGTTTATGTCAGCGTTGAGACTATAATAATTATATTCGGATAAATTTTGTTGCACTTGATGACCAGTATTCCTTACCAAAGTGTTTTAATTTATTTTGCAATTAACCTATAAAACATTCAAAAATGGGGTGGAAAAGCGGCGGTTACCATAATGTAACTTCAACTTTTTTTTGTGGTTAGAGCAGCTTTAAAATAAAACAGCTTTCAGCTACTATTTTGATGATTTACGACCCCTACAGCGTTTGATAATTTACAACTTATTTGGTAGATGAGTATGTAGCACTGCTTGATCTGAAATAACGATGAGAAGAATTGCTGAGAATTGCAATTAATTTGGTAATTTAAGAATAATGTTACAATGTTTTTAGATATTCTTTTTTCTGTGTTTATGTCAATAAGAGTATTTAATCAATAATCGATACGGTAGGTAAAAAAACTATTTGTGAGTTGGGTACTTACACCAGAATTTTGGACAAATTTAAAAACACTTCAAAAAACATTTGACATTTTTATGACATTTATTCTCTCGTATTACCGCAAAGACTCTCTCGTATTAACGCAAAAGTTTAATAAATAATTTTATAATATTTGTTGACACATATCTACCATATAAAAAAATGACGCTTTAAAATAAAATGTAGGTATATTTTTTCTCTAATTTTTTAATATACGGAATGATTCAAAAGTATCAAACTATTATTCGCATGGTTTTAAAAATTATTGAGTTATTTTCAAAAATTTTGATCAAAATTTTATATAGGTATATATAAGAGATTTTTAATGTAATGTTAGAAATTTTAACAGGTGATAGTCCTTGTCAAAAGCATACTAAAAATATTTATAAATTTTAAGATATGCGATGTAACAGTTTTTGTTCAAAAACAGTATTGTTATACATCGTGTATCTCAAAAATTATGTCTTCTGAAGGAACATCACCAAGAAAAATTTCTGCATATATTTCAATCACAACTAAAAAATTGCTATATCACATAGTACTCGCATTTAGTTAAAAAACGTTTTAAAAAAAAGTTTTACAGTGTATATCTTGAAAACTATAAACACTCATATAATATAATTTTGGTTATTTAGCATCTCTTTAACAAAAACTATCATCTGTTAAAATTTCTAACATTACTTTAATAACACCTTGTATATACAGAGTGTTATGGAAATGAATGCAAAAATTTTAACCTGAAATACAGCACCACAAATAATTAAAACCTGCAAAAAAATTTTTGTCGTATCTCAACTGATAACAAAATTATAACCTAAAAATTAATTATTACAAAACGTATTCCAAAATTTTTTTAACATAAAGCAACTATAGGTTTTTCAGGTCAAAATAAAGCGATTTAACACAATTTATTTCTATATTAAGTTGCACAGTTTAGGAGCTAGAGGACGCCAAAGTTAGAGATTAAAAGTCATTTTTATACTTTAAACGTAAATATCTCGAAAACGGTACGTTTTAGCAAAATATTGTGTTAATGGATTTTTATTTCTAATCTACCAGCATATTTATTTTTTCTACAAAAATTGAAAATTAATAAGAAAAAATTGGTTAATTACCCAAAATGTAAAACAAAAGTGCCGTAACTTGAAATTGAAATGCGCAGCAAAATTTTGCTAGTAAAAATAAAAAGAGTATACCTAACTTTATTTGTCTATAAAATTTGGTATTAATCGGTTAAGACGTTTTTCAGATATAACAAAAAAATATTTTTTTATTCCCAACTTTGACGACTTGTAATTTTGTTATTAGTTGAGATAGGACAAAAATTTTTTTGCAAATTTTTATTATTTGTAGTGTTGTGTTTCAGGTTGAAATTTTTGCATGCACTTTTATAACAGTTTGTATACATATACAGGGTGTATCAGAAATGATGGTCAAAAATTTAGCCAATGATAGGTTTCGCTTAAAGAAGATTTTTTTTAGATTCCATTTTTTTTCGAATCTCAATCGTTATTAAGATAAAATTATTTAAAAATTTAGTACAAAGCACCATACTTGCCACTGACTTATATAATATTATAATGGTAACTAGGCTATATTATAATGGTAACTATAAGTGATCATAAGCGTATGGTGATTTTATGGAAGGGACAAAATTCAAAATTTTTATTATCTGTTACAAAAATGGTATATAAAAAAGTTGTGTTTTCTTTTTGATGAAATGTATCACTGGTTAAATTTTTGACTATCATTTTTGATACACCCAGTATATAAGCTCGCTAAAAAATTTGGATACAGCTAAATATTTTTAGAACGGTTTAGCAACGGTTGAAATTTAGAAAACAATTCGAAGTGTTTAAATTCTTTTTTAATTTTTTACTATTATTTATTTGAAAAATACACGGCTAAATTAATTTGATATTGATATAATTTTGAATGGCACAAAAAGTCAAATTTAATAAATTTTGAAAGACCATTTTTGTCTAAATTCAGTAATGTAACACATGCCCACTTTTATTTTTATTAAAAAGTAAAAAAAATAAAAATTCAAAAATTTTATTTGAAAAAGTAAAACTAAGTTAGTTTTGAAATGCCCTTATAAACGCTCTGTCACTTGCATATTAGTCAAAAATTAAACTTGTGGGCAATTATTAAGTTAACAGAGCTATTTTTAAGTGAAACTGAGCATATAGAAGTTCTCAAGATTGTCGGTTATAGCGACAGAAAACAAAATTGTGCCCAGGTAGTTTTTTTTCGAAAACAAAACAAACAAGTTTTTCGACCAAAAATTTTAAGAAACTGGTAGTGTTAATGATTGTGCAAGATTTGGGCGATCGCAAGTTATTACCACCGAAAAAAATTTAAAAAATTTTACTTTAACAGTTGACTTTAAACTACAACATAAGTAGAGGGATCCATGCAAAAAAATTACACAGTGCGAAAAACATGATTCTTATCAAATTCACTCACTACAATAATTAAGTAAAGACGATTTTAACCGCAAAATCAAATTTTGCGAAACTATGATACAGAGAATACATCAGGATGGTAAATAAATATTCAATTTTTGCAAATTTTGGTTAAAAAGTAATGACAACGAGATTGTAATATTATTTTGTTGTTTGGGCCAACAACAAATTACAAAATGAGGCTCGAAACGCAGGTTCAAAATACAATTTGTGCAGTGTTTAAACAAATTGAACTAATTTGAAAAGCAATAGCATTGTAGGGGGTAATTTAAGGAGCTGCTGTGTAAATTTTTACTCATTCCTACAAAGCTGCAAACTTGGAATACTTTAATTTTAAAACACCTTGTATTTTATATTTTTGGAAATGATATTTGTGTGCCAAAATCAAATTTTTTTTTTTAACTGAGTCTTATTCTAATTACTCACGCAAAACCGATGACCGTGAAGCAGTACACAAATTTTTAATTTTTTTATTTGATTAGTATTTGTAGTTTAGTATTTTGACAGCGACCGAAAAGAGCTCACTTTTCTGCCGTCGTCAAACGATTATCTTTCGGTGGTATTTGTGACCAAAAAATTTTTTTTCGATAATGTCGATTAAAAAACAAGTTATTTTGAACAGTCAAAGTGTTAAAAGTTTAATCATTTGCATGAAAAAGTTACTCGACTTAACGGAACACAAATTATGGTATGTTTCTGTATTATTCACGGTAATTCTTAAAAACAGTAAATTTTTACCAGAAATCATTTCATAAAATGTTAATATTTATAAACTAAGTCGTACTTTTTATGATAATTGTTACACATGAGAATTTAATTTATTACCATTATTATATATCTTATAAAGCTTTATGCATTTCTTGACTTGGTGTTTACTCGAAATAAAAAGCCTGACATGTATATTGTTCCCAAGGTGTCATATTCACATTACATAAAGTTTATAGTTTGGTATCACGACAAGTGTACCACTTTTGTAAAGAAATTATCTACAACTCTTTCTACGTAAAATCATGGGAACGGGAGATTTTTGAGACATAAAATCCACCCACAATCAGAAGTCACGTCGTGTTCCCCGAAGTACGACTCAAAAACGTGTTATAAAATATAAATTTATTGCTCTCCAATATTATATTTACTTTCTGGGTAATGTGATTTGAAGCATAACTGCAATGAACCTACGTGTTCCTGCTATAGTAGACACTCCCAATACGATTCATGATCGCATTACCTGCGTTTTATTGCCTGTATAAGATGTGACACTCCAATCGCTACAAAGTCTTGATTTTTGAAAGTAATCGCTTAGGGAGTTTTGACCCCGAACTCACTTAAATGCAGTTATGACCATCTACAGGTTGCACAATCGAGAAGTTGTTTTCAAATTAAGTGCGAATATCCTAAATCGATTTTGCTTTCCGGTAAAATAGGCTAACTATAAGCAACTGCAGACCTTTCCTGCTATTAGAGAGGCTCAATTGTTAGGTGAAGGGTGAAAACAGCGTAATTTTCAATCTCAGGTCTCCAATTATGTTCGGTGGAAGAACAAGCCATTATGTTGTTAATGCACAAAGTCCATATTTTGGCATCGTGTTAAAAAACTGTGTTAATATAAACTTTTACAAGTTGCGCATTTTTACACCCAGGTGCGAAATAATGCCCTAATATCGTTACAAGTACAAAATTTATAATGTGTTAGCTACTTTTATGCGATGTTGTTTTTATTAATGAACGTTAAGTAACTTCCGTAGTATAACGGAGGAAATTGTGTGCAGTAGAAACTTGATAAAAATTTGCTATTAGTGCTGTTCACGAATTCAATTTCCTGCCAACATGCACAAAATTTCGGGCGAAATTCGCGTAAAACTGTTGAATGTTTGTCTTTGTTTTAGGAGAAGACAAACGTTGAAGATCAAAATGAAATAGGTCAATCGCAGGGGAGACCCAGTGATTCCACTTAAAACTGTATCAGACGAGCTTTCGTCCCGCGAGCTTTCGTAATTTGATCAAGGTACCTGCGTGTTTGCTTGAAAGCTCCAGCCACATTGATGGTTTGCGAATTATTTATGACGGAAGAGAGTGGCTGAAAAGTTCTTCTAAAACCCCCACTGTTGTTATTTACTAAGAGTCGGATGTAAATTACAAGGTGATCAATAAAAGATAATTTTTTATGCAAAATAATTAGCGTTTGACCGTATTTTGTTGAGCAAATTGTTGGTATGATATTTCCAATATGCAGTAAAATCGTGTATTGGATCCTATCATGCTTAAAAAGCATCTAAACCCTGGACAGTCCTAAAATTAAAACAGTAAAATAACAAGCAGATTGTGCAGATTTCCGGCTCTATCGTTTCAGAATTTACACTCTGCTGTTGGTCTAACAGCAAGTTCGCAATTGATGAATAATTTTCGAAATTTAACGACGAAATAAATTTTTAAAAATGCCGAACAGAAACAAGCACCGCAAATCTATAAAAAGGCGACTTTACTGTTGTTAGCCTTTATGAAACTACAGAATAATTTATGATAAGTTGGTGGACCTGTTTTGTCACCTGCCGTTCCTGTGTGTGTGTGTGGGGCTCAATTCACACAACTATGCAGTCGCGCTATCATCCCATTTGGGTATTTTTCTCGTAAATATTGAACGGAAGCCAGAGTATTTTGACTTTAATTTTGTTGGAAGAGTATAAAAGTCAACAAGATAGAATGTTATGAGGCTGGTTGAGCCCGTTTAATTATGGAGAATATAAAATAAATTTTGGCGGCGAGATTCGCTCTCCATTACGCATCCGTATGTGCTAATATGACTCACGATATTATAATTCGGATCAAAAACCTTTTTCATTAACATACGGACCACTGAAACATAAGGATGACTTTTATGAACTTCACTGCTTGTAAACATATGTGAACTCTTTGTTATGATAAAAAACACATCTCTAAAATCCTGCTAATTTGAGATATCAACCAGATTGACCGTCATTTACAGCGTCTGTAACGTCTTTAAAAGCTGATTATATCCTTTTATCAAACTCATCAAATCTTTGAGCAAATTCACATTATGAAAAATAGTGCAGTTAAATGTAAAAAAGAATTATCTAAAAATATAATAATACAATATAACTGCAGTAAAACTCTTTTATGATAACTTTATCATAATTTTATGATATTTAGTTAATTAATAGTAAACAGCGATACAAAAATCATGGAATCAATCAGACTTTGACAAAAATGAGGTTTGTTCATTTCAATTTCATATTTAAAATCATATTAAATCTTAAAAATAATTGTGCAAAATTCTGTTAGAAAATAAGTTAACCAGACTACTGCATTTTGTGCTAAAATTTAGTCAGTAGCAGTTACAGTAAAACAACAATTTATTATTAGTTGTGAGTGAACTAATTGTAAAAAAAAATTTTGTTCCTTTTTTTACTTTTGACATTTTATAAGACTCACAAATCTCTGAAATGACTACTATATCTAGTTCTTTCTCCCATGGCTAACGTAAAATGCGCCAAATAGAAAAAATAGCATAAAGAACTCGTTTCTAAAGTTATTGTAGACATTTAATTTTTATAAAAACTCGCGCTTCGCGTTTGTTTTATAAACAAGACTTTGTGCTTTAGTTGACTTTTCAAAACGCGTTCTTTAATAACCTATTTGACTATTTGTTTTAACCAATTTTAGGTTTTTTACTATTGAACATAGTGTACATTTTTGTTTTTTTAGTATTATTCACATGATTGCAAAAATTTAATAAACTTGGTTAAGGCGTAAACATAAACCATGTGAACTGGTGTGAATTTAATCCATGGTAATCTATATATAAACTGTGTCTTCAATTTTATCATAAAAATTAGCGGTTTCATATTTAATAAAAGTCATTATAATACATATATAGTAGCGAGAAAAAAATGTTCGCTAACAAAATGTCAAAAATATTTTTTTAAATTATTTTTGTTTTTTTAGGTGTTCAGCGGTGAAAGAAATTTGGTGCTAATTGATAAAAAAATCTGAAACAGTAACTGACAACTTAATGTCAAAAGATTAATAATCTTTACAACTAAGCGTTTTTCTTGGTATCAAAATTCAATTTGACGACCAAAATTATTTTTTCAGAATATAGTGTAATATGATGCTTATCATGCACCCATGTGACGTAGAAAAACACTGGTCTCTGATGACAAATGTATTAACTAACGAAAAACAATTATTTTTTTTTGAAAATTTTGACTAATATTTAACTTGCAATGCCTGTGAATAATAGGTTAGGATAAAAAAGAAAGTTAATGAAAGCGATTATTAATAATCAAAACTGTTTAAAACAAAAGCGAGCATAAGCTAGTAAATGTCTTTTATCGTCGAGATTATTAGTCGCCCATTAACACATAAGTTTATTACAATGTTTTTTTATTTTATTTTTACATACAATATCATACAGTAATAATTTACAATAATAAACGATGTCTTAACAAAAACTATTTATTAATCAATATTTTTAACCTACTTAACGATTTTTGACGTCTACTTTGGATTGGCCGACTATTTTAATTTTTAACGAGCTAAAAATCCGGACTCTACTTATTACAATTTAAAGTTGTACTTTTAAACAAATAATTTATGTTACAACAATTTAATTTACACAAAAAACTTAACATAAAGTCTAACATTTACGGCAAAAAACTACAGAAAAAGCAATAACATTAAAAAAAAGTTACTTGTTAATTATTAATAGTTGTAGTAAATAGGAAATAATGCTTTTTGCACTACTCCACTAAAAATCAAGTGACTACGCACTGAGCGAACAATCGGGACCGTCAATTTTACAATCATCCTCCGTTTCTACCGCACTAGTGCATGCAAACAGCACAGGAGATTTTCTCGTTTAAAAAACAGTTTAAAATTAGATTATCGTATCCGAGTTTAAGTTTATAATAAAACAATGCACTTTACTACTTTTATTTAGATAAAACAACAGAAATGCATTTACAATATTGCATTTAAAAATTAAGTTTAAGCAGCGCCATTTGTGAGAAATTGCGTAAGACATTAAAATATCAAATTTTGACAGTAGATTTTAGTTACTTGAAAAAAATCTGAGAGTTAGTTACCGATATTTTCGACATCAACGCACTTGATTTTTTTGACAAATTAAAGAAAAATTTTAAAATTATTGTTTTTCGGTTTGTGAAAGATCTATGCAAAAAATAATATACAAGAAACGTGCGGGAACAATTTTACTTTATTCGTGCGACATTTTTCACTCGTGCACAAAGCGCACTCAAGTAAAAACGGTCGTACTCATATATTCCCGCACTTATTGTGTAAATAACTATTAGAAGAGTTTCTAAGTCCTCTTTAAATTAGAAGTAACATTACATTTTTTTTTATAAACTTTTGCAGTTTTTTTTAGAAAATGAACTAGGCTATGCTTCTCTAAAGAAGCATATAACATTAAATAAGGTTTTTATAGTGCTTTTTTGTTTTTTTAGTTCTGTATTTAAAACCAATTTTAAGGGGATTTGGGAACCTCTGCGCAGCACTTAAAATCCTGCCGTACGAATTTCTCTTAACCGGCACTGTATAAAAAAAAGTTACAAAATAAATTACCAAGAATCAATAAAAACACATTTAGTAAAAAATCTGTAAGGACAAATAATAATATCTAGAGTGCGGTAAAACTTTCCTCGACTTTCTGCTTTCTAAGTTAACCAAAAGATGTCGCAATCTTTGCAGGAGCATAATTAAAATGTACAAAATAGAAACTTTTTTCTACAAATAATATTTCTTATTTATGATCAAAAACGCAGTGGCGGCTCCTTAATATGAAATTCTTGTATTTTAAGAACGGGGCATGGGACATAAATGCTGTTGTAAGAGGTGACAATTAAAACTAAACAGAAAGCTACTGCAGTAAAAAAATTAAACAAAGTTTACAAAATCGTGTCTTTAAAAATAAATAAAAATGTTTTTTATTCAAGAAATTTAAAACTGAGGTTTATACCCTGGTAAATCCCAAACGGTTTACAGTAGAACAGTGACGACTTTTTCAATTAAGAGACCAGTGCATGACTAGCTTTTTTTTGTTTTTTTTACAAAAGTTTAATGTTATGAGCAATTTCAAAATTTGATTTTCTAAGTTTTTTTTTTCTAAAATTTTATTACGTTGTGCTGAAAGAGAGTTTGTAGGGGTGGTAGGGTAATGAGTTTTACATGCTTTACAATTTAATTATTATTATCACCCAAAATTTTAAAAAGTTAATGCTATAAAATTAATTTAGAGTATCCTTAAAAAAAGAACCACAATTGGAAAATATTTCAAATTTTGAAACAATGATAATTGATTAGATATAGTGGGTTTATGTCTAAAAATATAATAAATTGTGTACAACAAGATTTCAATTCTATTGAAAGACTAAAATTAAATTATTCTTACTGTAACTGCTACTGACTACTTTTTCTATCTCAAAATTCCAAACTGTTTAATTTATTTTATAACAAAATTTTTTACAATAATTTCTGGCAGTTAAAGTGGCGGTAAAATTTAATTTTAAATAAACAAACTTTATCTTTGTCTTAGCATACTTTGAGTCTACGATTTTTGAATATCTTATTACTCAAGCATATTTGTTACCACTTTAATTTTAAGAAAAATTTAAACTTTTATGCTAAATGTTCGTTAACAATTTTTGTAATTTTTTCCAAATTTTTAAAGAAGCGAAAAATGTATCTTGTTTTAGAATTTAATCGTAGTATGTATAGAATGTAGGTTATAATTGTATTTTTAAGTAAATATTTTGGCGATGAACCACCCTTCTTACTGTACTAACATTAGATTAAGCGGGCTTAACTACTCGTGCGGGAATCTAGAGTTAACACACGTGTGCAATAAATTTGTCAAGCAATGCATAGAAAAAATGTTTTATTTACCTTGGTTAAAAATGTGGCTACAATTAAGCGTTCTAAGTAGTTTTAAACTTTTTTCTATTTTTAAGCTTACATTCATTTGCTTGCTTGGTTTTTGGTAGGTTATAATCCGTTGGCAAGTGAAAAAAATGCTTGAATTTATTTGCACAAGCCAAGATTAGCAGTTAAAAATAATGGAATACTTAATTTTTCTAATAAAATACCAGCGTAGTATGGTGTAATAAAGTTGGTGTAGTATCAAATATTTCAAAAGAAAAATCTTAATTAGTGGAAACAGAGGCGCCCCATCCGATTTGAATTTGTTGCCAGGTCAGAAATTAAAATATTAGAAACAACTGCATAGCGAAACTGCCATGTGTTTGGATCGGATGCACATCCGGTGACCAATGTGACATCTTCAAAATATGTTCTCACTTTGTATACCATTAATGGTAACAAATTCGTCAGGATTTATGTTTGTTTTAGCTGCCACATGATGGATAGTCTACCAAGGGTACATCTGCCCGAAAGCACACGACTGGAATGGTATTTCTATTTATTTAAATAACACTATAAATATCACACAGTTTATAATTTCATAATACATTTTAATATATTGTAAACGTATGGTGTGTAACACAGTCAATATTTATGCGGATATTGTGACACAAAGGCTCTGGTAATGACATCTGCATCTGTTGCTTTGCATTTCGTAGATTTATTTTTTATTTAAAGCTGAAAGTTAGATGAATTATCAGTGTATTAGTCTAAATTAGCTAATTTTAGTTTGTCAGTTTGTCATCTCTTGGGGCTGATATTTATGTAGTGAAACTTCTAATTAATGCTTAACCAATTATTAATGCAACTAGTCATCACAGAGCGTGAACTTTTTTGGTATTTGGTTGCAGATGTGACTAGATTATAAAAATGTTGAGATCCAAGTCTCGGCAAAAGCGCCATATGGCCAACGTCTTTACCCACGAAAATTCTCACCATTCTTAAAAAATAATGGGGTAATAATAATTTACAAATTATAAGTATTCTAAGAGGTGTGACCCTAGTAAAAATCCTCAACGGTGCAATTTGTAAATTTAATGGAGTTTCCAAGTTCCGGATACTTCTAGCGGCACTTTTACGCCATATGTGTGAAACACTTAAGTTTACGTGACAATTCGGTGCACTTCTGCTTTCGAAACTACACCCGGAGATGCATAAGAAGCGATAAAGTATTTCGTCGTCCCTCTGAAAAATTATCTATAGTCGGTTTCAGGATACCTTGAATTAATCAAAAGGGGAAAAATTTGTCAACTAGTTCAACAGCTCATTTATTATCACTTCAGCTGTAACTGTATACAAATTTTTTCCTCAGAATCATGTTTTTATTCATAACACGGAACTTGGCTAAAACAGGTGTGTGTGTGCCATCATCGGCACCACAAAGGTAAATACGGAGTATTTTTAACTAGAACCAACTTCCTGCTGACTAAATTAAATCAGGATAGACATTGTCTTGAGAATTGGAATTCAGGTGACTGAAGGCTTTAGATAAGAACTGAAGAAACCTTTGTTAAAGTGACACAGCTTGTTAAATAAGTTAGCTAAAGCAGCTGTTTTGCAAATAGTTGAGATAACTATCGAGGAGCTCTGGAAGCACACACAAACTTAGCTTAGAAGTGACATGTAACACCTGTTAATGTTTGTCAGAGATATGGCGCCTCTTTTGAACAAATTTGTACTTGATTATTTCGTTTAGAGCCTGCAGTAGCTAACAAGATATTAAATATAAAATAATCCGGAAAGTTTTCTTAATTTTCTAGAAAATTTTAGATAAGACGAAAGCTTTGTAATTTCTGAAAAGTCTTTGACAAGGAATCGGCAAAGCAGAAGCTAATATTAGTAGAGGCAACACTTCGATGATTCAACGATCGAGTTGAATAACAAGCTTCCATTATAAGGTAAAGCTTTTAATTATGGTTAAAATGAATCATCGTCAACGGTATACAGAGTGAGTTTAAATATCTAATAAAGTCACTATTTACTGTTAAGATTCTAGTTAAAGATGCAAATTGAAGTGTACACTAAGACAAGCAAGTTGGAGATGTTATTAATTCACGACTTCGTAATTACGAGATGCCGTGGTAACAAATTAAACTTGTAGCCTTTCAGCGAAATTTGCCCTACGTGTATACATTTCGTCTTGTCTATTTCATAAGTATTAATATTTTATAAAATACTCGCACCCTTATATGGCACCCCTCAATTGACATTTCCACGTTTTCTTTTTTCAAAAAGCCATTACGCTATGGAATGAGTCAGACAACCACAAATCTCGGTTATCCCCGATGAACCGTGCATCTAAAATATTAAAATGATTATGCAAGGGTGTCTAGAATTAGTAATGCCGGTCTGGAGGGGTGTCACACCATTACATACCTCGGATGCCTGCTACGACTTGATGATATATTAACGTAACATATGCGCGATTTGTTATGTTTTGGTTAATTATTAACGCATCTTCTAATTTATTGATATTTATTGTTTTGTTTTGACCAATACGCTAAATTTATTATTTCAACACAAAAACGTTCTAATTTCTATATTTCAACACAATGAGGGAAGAAGATACTTTCAAGATTTATTCTAGAGCAACCAAAATTTTCTTTATTTTAAAAATTTAAATCAAAATAATCGTACTAAAATATAGAATCTAAAAATTTTTCAAATGATACAAATAGTTTTTTACTTTTCAAGAGATGTAAGTGGTTGTTACAGAGCGGTTGGTGTATACATCTCGAGCAATAGTGAGGGATATACGAGGTAAAAACCACTTTTATTTTCCGTGTAAAGTATACCTACCTACTATTTTTTTTACTACCTCAATAATATGCTGACAAAATGACAGAAATAATAACGACAATTATTTGCGAAAAAGTCAAAAGCGAGGTATAAGCAACTTATAAACTGTCCATCAAAATTATTATTTGTCTATATTTGGAAAAATTTTATGGTTTTGACTTACAAACTAATTTATGGGAGATTTAATAAAAATTAAATTGTGGTTGTAAAGATAAGTAAACTCTATTGTTACCGAAGCGATCAGGTAGTCCCTCGAAGGAAACGAACGGTGCGGTAAATTAAATTTTGCTATAATATACCTACCCAAAATGTAAAATGTAATGGAAAATGTAATAAAATGTAAAACACTAAAAATAACTGTGAATTTCAATAAAGTAGATGTTCAAAATGTTCACCGCAAACGTCTTGGCAACATTTTCCATTACATTTTACATTTTAAATATATTATAGCGAAATTTAATTCTATCTTTATTCTTGCAATAAACTTGAAAACAATAACATTTTTGGGTGGAGAATAAAGAGACCTTTCAAACGATATATTACAAGCCTATACTTCCTATTTAAAAAATTGAGGGTTGTACCTGTCATTCGAAGGGGGTTGAAGGTAGAGATCGCATTTTTATGTTGAAGAATGTCAATTTATAATTTAAATTGGACATGTTTTGAGATTTTTTATAAATATGTACAGTAACCGAAATAATAAATTTATTCCGTTTGGCTTTTACACACTGTATACTGGGCACTAGACCTTTTATTAAAAAATATTTTTTTGCTAGAATTACGCCCCGCGCACCGCTTATCTGAATTAATTATTATTTGTCAACAACCTACTATATTAAAATAAAATACTCTAGTTTTTAATATACATTTAATATTTACAAAAAATATTTATAATAATATTTATCTACACAAATTACAAAAAACGCACATTATAATAAGTTAAGGCATTGTTTATCAAAATAACCTAAATTTTTATAAATTATAAACAATCTATGAAAAATTTATTTTAAAAGTGCTTTTTTTTGGTTTTTAAATCTTTACATCCTACAAATTTATGAAGTCTTTGTAATTGTAATTTATGTAATCAAACCGCGATGGATGTGTTTTATAAAAAGATCTATTGAATTTGGAATGAAGTGATTTACAATTAGTAGTTCTATTAATACTATCAGTATGGCTATCTAAATTGTGGCTAATTGTAGCAAAAACAAACTTTTTGTCATTTTTTTTTGTCAAAATATCAAAAAAAAAAATTCTATTTTTTTTTAAGTTTTTTGAATTTTTTAAGAGGTTTTTATTACAAATTAGGATTTATCACCTGATCAGACGCTCGCAATTTCCAGAATAAGTACAATGATAATAGAAAGATCATTTAAAACTGGACTAAACAACTGTAGCACCAACTGAAAAAGTTACCAAAAACATGTTGACAAAAATATCAACATAGGCTTAAAAACTACTGGTAAACTAGAAACAGCTATTAATCATTTTATAACCACAATTCAACAAGTAGGCTAAAAAGCTACATCACAATCGAATAATTTGATTACTTATAGAATTAACGTCTCTCACAAAGCTATGCAATTTGTAAAGACAAAAGAAAAGCCAGAGTAAGACAAAAAACTCGTAACATCAAAGATCTAGAATGTACAAATATTTAAACAAGAAACTGCGGAATAAATTAAAAGAAATACGTAACAAAACATGTCAAACATATCTTGGTTTACTCTCCGCCAACAATAACACACTCTGGAATGCTACTGGAAGTTTCAAAAAAGACCTACAGAGCATGTACTTCTTTTAGAAATTTCCTCAGGCACTTGGTTGAAAACTGACAAAGAAAAAGACAAGACCTTTACTCCGCATACAAACGATTCTGACGTTAAAGCAAAAAATTACCTAAACAGCCCTTACCAAATGTCTCTTCCTGTAAAAAATATTACTTCTTACAAAATTCAAAAAGAAATTAGATACCTAAACAATAAAAAATTACCCGTTAATAACCGAGTAAAAAAAAAAGATTAGTGTGCTAAAAGTTTAACAAGACGTACAAACACGCTGGAACTCTACATAGATAAAGCTCTAAAGTTTAGTAGACATTAAAGTCTTTTTGGTAGACGTAATAATAGATTTGTAGTTTGTTTCTAAAAATACGTTACATTATCGCCTACAATTCTACTTGTTCAAAAAGTTCTTTTTTCCCTAAATGAAATAGATTGTAAAACGGATGTTGGAGCTATCTTAAACTATTTTTCAACGTCTGAAAAATTATGAATAAAGCAAGTTATTTGCAAAAGCATCTTTTTTGAATCCTTGCTTCAAAACATTTGGTTTTGGTTTGCAAGAAACGAAGAAAACGCCAAGACATAGATTCAGGAAAAACTTGAGAGTCTCATTGCTGTTTTTAGTTAAGCTTCTACAGAATCTTCTGCTTTTCTAAAATAATAGGACAATAAAATTGCCGAGTTAACTAATGTATTGGCTACTTCGCAAAAGCAATTTTTCTAAAATATTTAAAAATTGACAATTTAAAAAGCAGGAAAAAAACAGCTTCTAGAAGTTCTATCTTTATTGTGAAAAATAGTCGGAAACAAGCTATTAAGTGGTATTACCTGCTTTAATAAATCGGCGCGCAAGTGTCCTGTAAGCAAAAAATAACCAGCGCGCTACTGTCCTGTTGGATTAGGAGTACCTGCCGATTTTATTGACCGCGGCGCGCAAGTGGCCCATGCCCGTTAAAGTAGATTTTGAAAAAAGGTATTTCATTAGAAACAGGACAAATCAAAAAAGATCAAACTTACGTGACAAGAAGTGGAACCACCAACATTTTAGGATTAAGCTTCATGGCTAATGTAGATATTAAAAACAGTTTAAAACAGCAGCAAAAATAGACGACTAAAATCATAAAGAAAACGTTACAATTCTCTCCAGTTTTTGTAGGGTATATTGCAACAAAGTCATTCGCATTATCACGTTAGTTTCTGCTACTCTATTTAAACAAACAACTTAACATATCCGGCTTTGCAAGCTATTTTAGAATTTAAAAGCTTTAACTGAAAATAGTGATCAATTGGAACAGTTAAGACCAATCTTTAAAAAATACAACTGAGACAACATTGCGTTGAGAAAAAACCGAGGTGTTTTAACTGTGGTAGGGCAGAACATTTAAAAAGAGATTGCAGTTAACAAAAAGCGTTTAGAAAGTACCGAGTACGTTTAGTTTAAAGCTTGTGGTAGACCAAGTACAAGCACAGGAAGCAAGGAGAAAGACCAGAAAAAACTTACAAAAATGAGGAGAACTGAAGTGGAGTGTTTAAAAAAAAATGTTATAAAATGTTATCCTCAAAGGTCAAAAATATAAGATGTTATTTAGGTGGCCAAACTCTAACTATCTACGAATTTTTATCTTTTCCCGATCACCTCATATTTCTGTTTCCTGAACAAAAGTTAAGAATGACTTTTAATTAATTATTTTGTAAAACTGTCTATTATTTTAATTTTACAATTAACAATTAATAATTTGACATGACTGGATGGAAATAGTTTCATCTTCATTGCAGTTTTTATTTTTTTGCAATTAGAGTCTTTTATTATTGCATTTTAAGCTGATTGGCCAGACTTTAAATAACAATAATAACAAGTGCTTACTTAAAAAAGTTGTCAAAGGTGCTATGAGATTTTGACAAATAGAAATGTTGCGAAAAATGGATACACTGTAATTATTAAAAATATTATAAATAAACCAATAAATAAATCATTTTGATTATTTTTGAGTGCATGTTTACAAGATTCTGAGTCCTTTTCATTGCAAATTGTTCTATTGTTTCACATTTCAGTTTGATTTTGTTCTTTCTCTTTTCGTGTTCAGTTTTTTTTTCTTCTTTATATAATGTGACAATTCTGCCATTTCTGACACCTATCACTGACAGTACGGCAACCAAATTTAACTAAGAAATATTTCAAAATGTTTTTGTTTTGTCATGGCACACTTGACAATTTCTTTAAGTAAACACTTGTCATAAATGACAATAATAAACAGCTCACAATTTAAAGTAAAATTTTTCATTTTTGTCTTTTATTGTCTTTTTACATTATATTTTCATACATATATTAGTTTACTATTATTAAAAAAAATGTTGTATAAACCTCTTATTATAATTACATTAAGTAAAGTTAGTTACAATTTAGTTAAAAAAACAGAAAAAATACAAAAATGTGCTTACGAACGACAAATAAATTTACAAAAAATGGGACAACTCTTTTAAGAATTGTAGCTTTATTATTTGGTAGATCCTTTTCGTAGTCTTAAATATTACTGCTCTAACACGTCCAAGCATACTATCAATTAAATTACTAATAATATTTTAACGTATTGTTTGTTCTTCTTCAGAAATAACGTTTGCAAGTTGTTGCATGTATTGTAAATCCTCTATTCTATCTACAATAGCATTTTTTTAAATACTACTATACATGTTCTAAAAGATTACAATCAAGAGATCTTGCAGATCACTCAATTCTTTTAATATTGTGTTGCACCATATTAGCTTTATGTAGTCGAGCGTTATCGTCAACAAAAATTATTCCTCGTCTTACTGGTCAAAAATTAGCACGACTTGGTAGGATAACATTGTTCCTACTATTAAAAATCTACCCAGCTCTTCACCCAGATTCTCTCTAAAATACAACATAACTATTTAATTTGTATAGTCCAAACCTACTTTATTAAAATTTATTTTTTACGTTACGAATTTATACAGACACCTTTTATGAAGAAATCAATACTATTAATAGTCCCACTCTTATAATATTGTCATTTATTGAAATATTTTAATCAACTTTAAATTAATCCATATTATTACCGAACAAGTTTTAAAAATTACCTTCAGTTTTCAAGATATTTATTAAGTTTCTGTAAAAAAGCAACGTCTCCATTCTTCAACAATTCAACCTAAATGTTGGCTTCTAGCCGCCCGATAAACTTTTGTGAGTTTTGAACATCTAAAACATCTTCGTGCTTGTAACTGGCTTTCGTGTAGCCTATTTCGTACCGCTTGCTGTACTGTCCCGAAGTTTTCGCGCACTATGGATTTTTTCTGCCTTGTCCAACAAGTATTTGATCCTCTGCAAATGTTGTTTCTTTTTGACAACCACCATCATTATTCTAAAACCATCAGTAATTTGCCGTTTTTTGACTCTGTTGACTTTGAGTCACATTAAACCGATTAACATTTTTGATCTGCTTGGTTCTATTCTGAAAAAGATTAGCCATTATATCAAATTGTTCTGCAGTTAAGCGTCGCGAAAGCATTTTTAAAACTCAGATTCACTTTTATAATGTTGATGTTTGTCAGTTTTATACCAAATTTGTTTAAACTTATAAACAGTTGTTGATGCTTAGTTTACTATTTATACCATTTTTATTATTTATACTCATCATTAAGCAATAATACACTTCAAATTGTAGATAAGCAAAAGATGTGAAAAACAATTATTTTTAAAATAGTAAATAATAAATCAACATTTCATAAGTTATAAAGTTAAAATTATAAAGTAAAAATTAGTGAAAAATTGGGCTAATTTATTTTTAGTAAAAATTTTTGAGTTTTTTTTATTTATTACTTTTTAAATACTACAAAAACTACTAAGTAAATTTTCAAAATTGTGTTTTTTGTATATTGATGCTTACATTATTTTGAAATATGTTTAGCTATCACGGCTTTCTAAACAAAAAAAAAACAAAAAGTCCCAAAAAAATTTTTTTACTAAAAATAATAAAAATTAATGTTACAATCAGAATTTAATGTACATAGAACAGTGTTGTTAAAATTACTTTAAAATATGGAATTAATTACAATTACAATTACACGCTTTTATGTAAATAATTGCATTAATCAATTAAATCTGCTTTTGAAATAGGATTAGGTACAGGTTCACTCGTATTTTGTTTTTTTGACAACAATACATTGATTTCATACATTATAACTTTTATTATTCAAAAACTTACAATTATTTAATTTAATTGTTTACAGTTATGTTTTAAAAACAGTAATTTGTCAAACTGTTTATCGGACCATTTGTTTCGTTTAGGAGTCAAAATTTGACTACAAGAACTAAAGATCCGCCCAACAGGAGCTGATGATAGTAACACAACGTTGTATTTTTGAAAAATTTTAAATATGGCAGGATACTCTTTTATAAATAGTAACCTTTTATTGGTCAATTTGATCACTTTTTCATAATATTTTAAATATCTTAGCAAAACTTTTACTTAAAATGTTTCTTTTGTATTTTTATTTTTTTAGCAGAATTGAGGATTATTTTTTGCGATTTGCAGGTAGATATAATACCAACTTCTAACAAAATAAATAATTTCTTATAAAATCTAAAGTTATAATTATTTTCGGTAAAACCGGAAATGCTAGAAAGTTGATTTTTTACTAAATTAATGTTGATTATCTACCAGAACACTTTCCCAAAGTTTTGTTTTTCTAATTAGAAAATACTATAACGTGCTGAACAAGTACTGATTGGGTTAGCATCTCGGTTGGCATCATTGAAATGTTTCTTCAAATTGGCTATTCTCTGATTAAACCTCAAATTCATATTTCACATTTTAAAAATTTGATGAATAAGTTGTTATTAGTTGTTGCTAAAGTTTTATTAAAATGATTTTCGAATTAGAACATGACACTTTTATTGCAATGGCGTACTTCAAAAGTGGAGTCTACAATAAAATTAATGGGTGATAATATTCCTTGAACTCAACGTACGTTCAATTTTAACAAATTTACCCCTAAGTTCTTGTAGATTTTATTATGTTTAAACAACATGGCATGCGGATTTTGAAATGTCTTTTAAATACAGATAATGTTGCAAAAACAAAATCTGATCGACCTTTCACTTTTACTAAAGATGTTGTGGAATACATTCGCTTTTAAATAGAGCAAAACTCTGTAAAGAAACTGTCATTGCAAATAGGTTTTATTTCCTATTAAATCCGAATACACTAAGTACTGTATATAATACCAAAAAGTATAATACCCTAAAACAAAAAGTTTAAGTTATGTATTAAAAATAACGGTGCACACTTTAAACCTTACTTTTAAATTTAGTTTCTGCTTTTCTATTTGCTTTATTTTTTATTGTATTATTTAATAAAATCATTATTTTTGTTGAAAATAAATTAATTATAAAATTTTATTTGGTATTTTCTTGACAAGTATAAGATGTAGGATATAACCTACACAGGATAAGTCTGTTAGAGTATATCTTAACTTTTCTCAAAAACTAGTTATCACACCGACTTCCGTGCTTTGTTTTTTTCTGATTTTTTTGCCATTAAAAACCTTGTTTTTCTCTCTACGCATCTAAATTTTTTCAAAATTTTCTTAATATTTTTACTAAAATAGGATAATCTACTTTTTAGCTTTTTTGCCTCATTCACTTTCATGAAAAAAATGATGTAAAAAACTTCTAGCTAACTCAATCAGTATTGGTAATCACAGTGTATTAAAAAAAATGGTGAGCCTCATTTCGTTTGCACCAGGTACACGTATTTACATTTTTATTTACTAGTTAGTGAACTTTTGGTAGGCCTTGACAGATTAGGTAATAATCTAAGCTAATGTATGAGTATTCCTTGCAGGTTCTAAGAATTCAAAGCACTTAAAAAGTATTCTTTAGAATTTCTAAGTATTTCGTGGAAATATTTGGTAGTTTCTGGAAATCTTGGCAATCTGAAGTAATCTTAAAAATTTTGGTATTCTTTGAAAATCTGGTAGTCTAGTGTCTCTTACTTTTGCTTGTGACTTACTTTTCGAAAAAATGTATCCGCAAATTATTCCTCCAAACAGATGAAATTCCTATCTATTTAACCCAAACAGTTTTTTTATTTTTAACTTTATAGGTATGTCTTATGAAACTTGTAGAACAGTTCTTAAAAAAAGCTGAGGTTTTATCCATTTAAACTTTTTATGGTCCAGTCGACCATCCCCCTGACCATCTGCCAAGAATTCAGTTTTAAAACTGGTTCTTTGAAAACCCTAATAATGATGACTTGCTAGATGTGTCATTTTTCACAGATGAAGCCTGATTCCATTTAGATGGCTACGTAAACTCTCAGAACTACAGGATATGGTCTGGAGAAAACCCACATGAAACAATAACAAAAACTTTATACCCTCGAAAAAGCAAGCAAAGACAAGCGATCAAAAAGGACAAATAAATAGGAAATCTCAAATTAGCGTTTTCGTAGAACATGGGTAGTGAAAAATGATCATGTTTCAGCTTCAAAACGCCCAACTCTAAAATTTTCTCATTTTTATTACAAGTAACAAAAAACAACTTCTATAAATAACCCTTTTTACATAAGTATAACCTCAAAGTCCCATTCTGTCAAATTTGTAATTTTCACTTCTACTAAACCAATGACTGCCAAATTTATAATAATTAAATAATAATATTTAATAATAATAAATATTTAAATAATTTCACTATCAACTGTAGGGTTTTTTGCTATATGTGTTGCCAAATCAATCAATAGAGCTTGCTCACTTTGTATTATAATAATCAAGTCAGGCGACGTAACATGGTAACGATAAGTAACATTTTGCAAAACAAAAGTTGACGTAAATTTTTTTTTTTAAATTTCTAAATTGCGCTTTCATCTGTCAACAATTTAAAATAGATTCTGTAAAAGACCCAAACGCATGTGAAAATCCCAGCCAAATACATTGTCCGATACAAAATCGACCATTGTTTGTCCTGCTTGAGGTTTTCTGGTAAAATCTATTTTGAATAAGAAACTAAACAATTTTCTTTTTAGGTCTAAACAAATATGTACTCATATTTCTACTCGTAAACTCATTTAGGAATCTATAAATTAAATAACAAAATTTTTGAAGTTAATATTCAGATCAACCTCATGAAGTGAACATTGCATCACCAAACAAGGTTGTTTAAAACTTTAATAAGAAAAATTTAATATGTACACTTGAACCTTCTTTCAATAAATTTTTTTATTGTGTTGAAAAGTTTCAAAGTAATTTTTACAGTTCCTCCCTAGAAGTCGGCATTTGCTATGATTGATTTTATGTTTTGGGTGTTCATTTATCTTGTTCCAATAGTAACATCTAATCACTGGGTTTTAACTAAGGTTAGCTAAAATTGTTCATTTTTTTATAGAGTAACATTTGCTACCCCTCACATAATTATTGTTATAGATATACCCATTTTACATAACCATAACAACAATGTTCCATTCTGTCAAATTTGTAATTTTCACTTCCGCTAAAGCAAGAACTGCCAAATCCGTTGGAGATAATTTTACCATCAATTCTAGGGATTTTTGCTAAATTTGTTGCTAACTCAATTAATACATCTTGCTGACTTTGTGTTATAATAATCAACGCAGGCGACGTAACATGGTAACGATATGTAACGTTTTGTAAAACAAAAGTTGAAGAAAGTATTTATTTTAAATTTCAAATTACGCTGTCATCTGTCAACAACTTAAAATGGATCCTGTAAAAGACCCTAACGCATGTGAAAATCCCAGCCAAATACATTGTCCGATACAAAATCGACCGTTGTTTGTCCTGCTTGAGGTTTTCTGGTAAAATCTACTTTGAATAAGAAACTAAACAATTTTCCTTTTAGGTGTAAAAAAGTATGTACACACTTCTACTAGTAAACACATTTAGAAATCTATAAATTAAATAACAAAATTTTTGGAGTTAATATTCAGATCAACATCATGAAGTGAACATCCCACCACCAAACAAGATTGTTTAAAACTTTAATAAGAAAAATTTAATATGTACCCTTGAACTTTCTTTCAATAAATCTTTTTATTGTGTTGAAAAGTTTCAAAGTAATTTTTACAGTTCCTCCCTAGAAGTCGGCATTTGCTATGATTGATTTTGTGTTTTGAGGGTTCATTTGTCTTGTCCCAATAGTAAAATCTAATCACTGGGTTTTAACTAGGGGTAGCTAAAATTGTTCATTTTTTTATAGAGTAACATCTGCTACCCCTCACATAATTATTGTTATAGAGTGACGCGATAGGCTCTAATCGTGTAATCCTCATTTTATTTGGCATCATTAAGCTTGCAAATCTAGGATTGTACGCATGTCAAAACACGGAAATCTGTGATTTATTAAAGCAATATAAACCGTCCCCTAGGTACAACATATGATCAATAACCCTTGTTTAATAAATAAATTGTAAAAAATTCAGATATTTCAGCGATAATTTCTAATTATCACTCACTGGCATTAGCATAAACCCTTAACACGCGTGATACAAAGAATAATATTTAATATGTAATTGTAATTTTTATGAAGCTGCCGACAGGTAAATGTCGTCGATAGGCACGAGTCACGCCACTGCATATCATTCCATCAGGCACTTGCCCTTTTGACGTATCTACTTTTCCAAATAATTTCCAACATTGCGACATGCAAACTGTTGACTGGTCACAAATCGAGAGCTGTTAAATATACTAAAATAATAATTTGTTTGTGGAATTTTCCCTCATAGACTAAGGTCACGGCCAAATGTCTTGTGACAAAAAATTTTACACTACACTTAATTTATTTGGAATCGGTTCAATCGATACAGAAATAGGTCAGCGGATTTGCAATGATATGTGCCGTTAGCGCGAAGCGTGACTGACATGGAAATGTGGAGAAAAGGAATTTGACGGAGATTTATCCTACCTTTTCATATGTTGTCGAAAAATACCACCCTCGGCAGACAAGCTTTTGCAGAAAGCTGTTCCAACGGTAAAAAAGATGTGGCGCAAATTCAAAATTTTCAATAGCTTTTTTAAATACTGAATTTGTTTACCATGTAAACCTGACAAGACTAATTTCCAACCTAATTTTCTATGGAGTTCGATTTAGTTGCCTAAAGTTGTGTATAAAAATAAATAAGTAGAGGAAGAAATAAAGCTCGTATCTATATCTGGAATATAAAAACGGCGACTTATTTATTCGTAGAAGTTGGTAATAGCACATTATCTTATCAAATGAAAAAATTAACGGTTTCCTGTAGTGCAAATAAAAAAAGGTGGTGGCAGTGGCAACCCTCGGTCTTGGTTATCCCTGAGCATTAGCAAGCGACACGCAGGTCCTATCTCAACACACATTAGCATGCGACCTCCAACCACCATTAGAAACTATTACATATTATACATCACGTGATGTGGGGGTTTTATTTGATCCGAGTTCATTACACGCTTTCAGCACCGGCTTGAAATAATAAAAATGTCACAAGTTAACTTTACCATTAAAGTAGAACTGACGCATTTGAACACAAGAAATGAGGACTGACAACAGTGTAATATGAGTTGGCCGGTTCCGGCTGCTATCCCATTAACAAGACCATGGAAGGAAGAAAAATCAAATCGATCAATGAGGAAAATGTGTGAAATGATTAGAAGAATGATTCGATTAAGGTCACGTGACTGGGCGAAGATGTCCGCCGGTGATGGAGAGGAAACTAAGATAAACAAGATTTAGAAGGGGTTGTAGGAAACGTGATAATAATCGTTTGAAATAAAAGGCTGAATGTTTACAAATGGGGCGAGGTATACACACAAACATTGATGTTGTCATCATGAGTTCCTCAAGAGTGTACTGAATGAAGTACAATAGCGATGCACTTAACACAGAAAAGAAAACACTCTGATGAGTCGGATAGATAAATAATAATAAAGTCATTTTTGTTAGCGCTGAATGGAATATCATTTTCCTCTTTCGAGATTCATCTAAAAGCGTTCATTGTCAAGACGAACAGGTTAAAATATGCGAGTCTACCATCACAACAAATTGCAGACCTTTGTTACATTATGAGGAAAATAACTCTCAGATCTGATTTATTTTGAGATTGTCTTTTGTGAATTAAATTTCTGATGGCTTGAATTACCAAACAAACAGATATTTGGTTCAAAAAACTAACCACGGCTTTATCTAAACTCAGTGTAAATTAATCAGCTAATGAAATTCTGGGGACGAAGATTAAGATTCCACACACAGGTCAGTCTTTGAAGTTCAGGTTGTTCAAAGCTGGAGGTATTCTCCTTCAACATGCCTGCACTATCCGATACCCCACGCCAAAC
Source organism: Tribolium confusum (assembly GCA_029207805.1). Lineage (NCBI taxonomy): Eukaryota > Metazoa > Arthropoda > Insecta > Coleoptera > Tenebrionidae > Tribolium > Tribolium confusum. The sequence goes on along the minus strand of JALGAY010000001.1, from coordinate 36,464,851 downwards.
TCGAACTAAAGCTTTGACGACACAATGACAGTATCGGAACTCTGCATTCCAGTTTTCCCATCTATCGAGATTTCGTATTGATCTAGTCTTATGAAGCACCATTGTTTAAGAGTTCATTCAGTATCGAACAGCTCCCGTCTACGGAAATTTAATTAAATCAAAACTAAAATTCTCTCTAAATGCACAAAAAAATATCCACTAATTTACACACTGGGAGGATAATTAAAAACGAAGTGTATTATAAATATTTGGCTTTTCTTAAAATATGGTTTATCCATTGTAATAAAAATATCTTACACTTTTTACTAAGTACGGTATGCTGTATTAAACTAAAAGTATATGTATTATAATTATTTATAATCTAATTGTTGTTTAATTATTTTCTACATAATGTGTAGAGATGCGGTCTTGTCGAGACTAGTCTCGAGTCTTGACAAGATGAGATGAGACAAATTTGCGAAAGACTCAAGATCAAGATGTCTCTGGCAAAACCATTACCAAGATCAATATCAGATTTCAAGTCTCGAGAGTTTAGAATGGTCACGATTTTTAAAAAATTAAAAAGTATTCAATGCATAATCATTTATTCAAAAAATATTCAAAATTCATAAGCTTTAATTTTATACAAATAATGAAAGAATAAGATTTGACTTAGGATTTTTACATAGAGTTTGACTAAGATTTTATTCTTTCATTATTTGTATAAAAATCACTCCATTTTGAGAAAGAAAAGATGCTTCCCTCAAATTTAATTGTAGATATTTTATTAAAGTAGATGTAAAAAATACAAAAGGCTTTTAACTGTATTGTAAAAGTCTGCTCTTATGAATTCCAACGGTGCTCTAGGGGTCTTACTTCTTTATTCCCTGAAATATAATTTACTAGCGGTAAAATACGCAACTGGCACTAGCGAGAGTACACAAAAATTTATTAGAAGGCGACTTTGTTGTTAATAAACAAAAGTAACGCTAGAATAGTGCAGTTCAGCTTAGCGAAATAGAACAATTATCAAGAGAAAATCAAAGGCTATTATTGAAAGCGATAGAAGATAACTTCATTTTAGTAATTGTTTTTCTGTAATTGCATAAAAACTGATTTTTGTCAACATTCTGACAAATAGCCACTCTTAAATTATTATTTCAAAGAGCACTCTATGTCTGAATAGAAAGCTTTTAAAAATCTGCATACGACTGAGACATGTACATCTAGATAATCTTGTTTTTTTACGACAGAAAAAGTTCTAATACCTAATATAAATAATATTATAGTAGTAGGTATGCCGCGCATGCGCATGCTTGAAATATTAACATTAAAAAACGTTGAGATAAAAGCAATTCTAGTTTTTTATTATTAGTCTTTAATCACATGGGACAGTCTTATACATATTCCCATAAGCTATCCAATAAGGTCCCACATGACATAAAATGCATTTAGAAAAAATAATTTAAAAATAGCTATCGGTCAGGAAGTTGATAAATATCAGCTTTTTATACTGCCCAAAACAGGCATTTACTAAAATAAAGTTACTTGTACAAGCGCTTGCTACTAAAATGACGTATAAAAAAGATATGAATTTTGTTCCATCTTGTTGGGTAACCCTGTATCTCTTTTTAATATGTAATTTAGTTAGTAATCATATTATGAGTACTAGTAGTTTAAACTTAGAATTTGACATAATGTAACAGTGTAATAAAAATTTTCAAAAATTTGAATAAATAAAAAAATAGATGGTAAAGACACAAAAAGTGTTTAGAAGTTTATGTTTTTTAAATTAAGATATTAAGTTTTTTAAAACAAGCTTTATAAATGAAATTTTTATCTATTAATTATTTAATATTAACATTAAATGTTTGAATAGTATATTAAAAAACGCGTTTTGAAAAGTCAAGTTTATAGCACGAATTCAAGTTTATAAAACACTTTTTTCAGGAACCACTGAAGGGATTTTAATGAGGTTTTGCACACTTTTTTGTGATGAAGAATACATTAAATGCTATAGTAAAAAATTTAAAAAGTTTTATCCAAAAAAAACTAATGGTGTTGCAAAGATTAACTTTTTTTTTAGTTTGACATTTTATTTTTTATATGTTTCAATTTGAATTTCGGATAGTTATCTATCACATTTATCCTTAGTTTATTACTGTACATGATGAATAAAAAATTGTGCCAATATGTTAATTACAAGAAGGAAAAAGTGTACCTTTCTTCAAAAAAACGTACTTTTCAGGAAGCGCAAAAAATTAAAAACATATGACAACTTTGTCTATTTAAAACCAAGACACCGCAATTTATAAAAAAATATTTAGGTCACTTTTGAAACTGTAGAAAGAGTTGTAGTTTTGAGAAAAAAAAACAAAAAAAAATGTCTTTTTTTAATTTGTGAGGCACTGACCTCCTTAAAGCAGAATTCAAATTACTTTTATGTAAATTATTTTATATATTTAACGTCACTTATACTGGTAAGTATTGTTGCATCAAGAGATGTAGGGCTTGTCTTTTAAGTCGTAAAAACTATGTAAACAGTTGTTAAGTTAAGAGCACTTGTTTTTGATACTGTGGACCTTTATTTTCGATGTAACCAAGCGTAAAATAACTAATTATTGTCCAACTGGACAACTATTTTAACATTTTGTTACTAATTTATCACAGAAGTGCAGCTGTGCCCTTGAACAGGGTTAGCTTCAAGTTTAAGCTTTAATTTACTTGTGCAGGTGATACGGTGACGTATGAGGTGTTCTTTAGTAAAACTTAATTTTTGTGATTATTATGTTTATTGGTGATATCTAGTTGTATGTGCATTTTATTTGTTTTTTTTTGTTCGGTTTTTTAAAAAAATTAACCATGTTTTTTCAAAAACATGCAAAATATCTGTTGTAATGTATCACGGACGGTACAGTAAGCCAGCGCAGTGTCTAATCTGATGGAACCGGTTTGCATTTAAATATCGGATTAGTCGTTTGTATTCTAAGTTTCTCTCGTATCTCTCTCCCTCTGCCGTATATATCTTGATGCAACAATTTGTTTGAGCGATCTCTTAAAAAGTATAAAAAAATATATTTTTTTATTATGTAAACAGAGATTCATCAAGTCAAGCAGCTCGACATTACTTGTTGGCGTATGACGAAATTAAGAAACGGAGTGATTCTGGGTAATCAGTGATTACTAATCACACAAAAAAACTATCAAGATCTGCATCAGGAACGATCTATAGACGTGCGTAAAATAATTTCTTTATTTTTGTTTTAAATAATTAATTTTACATCAAAGATTTTATTATTTTTGAGTAAATTTTTTTTATATATTACTTATAAATAAAAATTTATTGGTTGGTATTTCCCTCAAGATAGCTTGATGGCAAGTTTTGTTGTAATGAGTTTTGCTAAGTGTTCTATCTCCCGATCTCGTACCAACCTCAAAAATTCTCGTATTTAGAGAAGTAGATTTCATAAAATACGTTGTATTTAAAAGCTTACTGTTTTTTTTTTGTTAAACTGCATCTTTTCTTCACTGTGTTTCAGCCCTTGATATACTTACAAATAAAGTATAAATTAAGTAATTATGAAAGTTACAAAAAAAATTATAAAAATCAAGTAGTCTTGAATGACGACTTAACATTTTACCATTTGACTTAACTTGATATTCGGTTGGTAATATTTTACTTAAACTTGACTTGACATCAAGTCAAGTTGTAAATCTCTACATGTAAACTTAATTTAATTTGTACTAATTGTAAATTTCTTTAAGTTATCATAGAACAGGGTTTTATATGTTATGCATGTAGAAGTAATGGTTAAATTAGCTTGTCTCAGTGATTTTTGACTGTCTTAGTGTAAGAAAAAAGTGCTTGGATTATGTGTGCTCATATCGCTGAATATCGTTTGTAGTTTTATTCAAAAGCAAAAGCTAATTCACATGACTTACATTAATCCAATTACCAAAAAGCTTACGCAACGCAATCAATAGCTTAAGCGTTAAGCCAGCGTTAATAATACGTTTACGTTAAGTGCTCTTCGCGTGAATAAACTCCAGCCGCAATAAAGAGAACTTTCCAGTTTCCGTTGTTCTGATTGTACTCTAATAAATTATTTACAAAACATACATGTTCAACATTGAGCATAACTCGACAATAGTGGCATATGTAACAATCCGAACAGATACTATTGTTCTACACTACAAAGCGTACGTTGATATCCATTTGATAATTAACTAATTTAATTTTCATCATCGTCAGTCATAAACACCCTATGGTGTTGACTTTTCAGATCTCTAAATTACAAATGACGGTGTATTAATGCACTACATTTAACATTAACGACAACAATTATTAATTGATAGCGAAATGTGTACTAATGGCCCATTTTCATATCACTAATCAGGTGATTTTGGTTCTTAGTTTACAACTACAATAGTAATGTGTATCAAATTTCCATGCCAAACATTCCCCTGCAGGTAGCACTAAGTGGGGTATAGGTAGAAGTTTTTAAATTCGGGAGATAGATAAATATTTGCTTCCTTTGAAGGTAAGCTAAACATTCAACACGGTAAAACAAATGAATTCCAAACAACAAATTGTTTGATTAGGGGCGCCACAATGCTCTTTATGCAAATAGAGATTCATGGACTCAAGATGAGACACTATTTTGACATTTACCGGCTTGCTTTCATCAAGAGAGAAAGCTTTGACTTTAAGCTAATAAAAGCATCACGTAAAAGTCACATATCTTATTGCTTTTCCACATTTTCCGTTACTTTCATACAATCACTGTAACATTAGAAGAATAACGTTTGAAACCGTCCATTAAAAGCGACGCTTCCGTTACGTTTGTTAGATGTTAAGAAAACATTCAAAATAAAGTGAAGCCGAATAAGATATATTTTAAACTGTCTTTAGTCGTCATATGTGTACACAAACTGTCATCAAAAATAACAGTCGACAGATTAAGTTACTCAATAAAAGCGTACTTTTACGGCAAGTTTTGTAGCTCGAGTCCAGATTTACACAAGGAGCAGCGAAACCAAGTTGATTTCTCAAAATTTAAAAATCTTGTAATGATATCGCTTAAAACAGCATAACACTGAAAATTCAATTTATAATTATCAGTTCCATACAATTCTTTGCAACTCAGCTAACAGAATCTGACGATAATTTATTAACTATAAAACGTAATAGGAGATGGAAATTAATTATTAAATTATATACATTTGTTAAAAGTTATATTGCCACTTAAAATTTGTCGAAAATTTGACTATGAGACAAACAAAAATACTAATCTAGCTAAAGGCTATACTATAAGGCTATACTTATACCAACTAACAACTGTCTTGAAGTTGGCACATCGGCTAGTACTCGTATAATAACTGTATATTCCGAATGAATTAATTAAAATTGAAAAACATTTTTATAGTAACATCAATTAATAATAGTCAAACATCATTTTCTATGATTAATAACTTAAACAAAAAAATTGAAAAAGTATGGAGCATAATTTTATCCTAAAATACAGCACGACAACTGATGAAAATCTTATAAGAATTTTTTTTCATCTCAACTGCTAACAAAATTATAGGCAAAAAATTAATTAAATATTATAATATGTTTAGCAAAAAAATTAAAACATAAGAAAACTATAGAATTTTAGAAGATAGAAACCGCCAAATTCGCTTTTTATTAAAAGTTATTAAATATCTAAAAAACAGTACGTTTTGGCAAAGTTTTGTAAAAATACTTTTTATAGTAAGAAGGTTTGCAAACCAAATTGTTGATACATCATCAACTAACATCCAAGAAACACAAGAAAAATGTTTAAAAAGATTTACCTCTGCTTTGACAATTTATTACTAGTTAATCATTTGTTAAAATGATAAAGTTTAAAAGATGAAAAGATCTATTTACAGAAGGTGACATTAACTTTAATTGCGATTACATAGTTCATTTAAGATTAAATACCGATTTTGACCAATCAAACGCCAGGAAAGCCTTTTTTAATCGTGAATTAAAATCAAATATTTAATTTACCTTCTGTAAACCAACCCTAAGTTGTCAAATGATTTTCAAACAAAATTATTAACAAAACTAGTTCTAAAAATGTAATAAACTAAATGCTGCAAAAGTACTTAAAATTATTAAAAAGGCTTAATTAAACAAAATGAAAAAACTTCAAAACCAGTTAAAATTTCGTTTAGCTGCAAAAATAATAGCAACTAAAGATGTATGTCTAAAAGCTTTTACCTTAAAAAGTAAAAATGAAAATTTATGCAGAAAATTTTATGAAGATCTTCTAACCCTAAGAAAATGCATACGATTTTGTTAGTCCGTGTATTTTGCTACATTATGGCAAAAGTCTCAAAAAAAATACATGAAAATTTTACCCAAGACCCTAAATGGTAGCTGATGAGAAAAAAAACATAATTTAAACATAGGTTAAACTTACAGGCGACACAACTTAAAATCTTTTTTACAAAATTGTACAGTATTTAAACTTTTATAAAATTTAAAGGACTTTTATTTAAACAGAATTAACTAATTAGATAGATAGACTAATTTTAAATGAGAAAATAAACGTACCTGCAGTAAGATTGCTACCGAAAATAAGCTTAAAAAATGTTTCACATAATACATATTTATTCTGCTGTAGCATTTGTGAGACTCTTTATTGGTATTTTCTTTATCGGCAAAAATGTAAACAGTACGGTACTCATAAAATAAAAGATAAAAACCAAAAATATTATTTAAAAAATACTAAATAATATATTACTTTCAGGCATAATGACCATGTCTCAAGCACGATAGCAGATTATTTCCGCCTGAACATGACTGAATATATGCACAATCGAAACGTCGCTGTCGCAGCAAACAAAATTCATTTATTGTTCTTTTTGTAATTCTAATCTAAAAGTTTAAGGACGATAAAAATATAGTAACCAAAAATATAAAATAACGAAACGATCGAGAATAATACAATAAGAAATAAATGAAATGATTAACTAGAAATAGACAATATAAAGACAGTAATTTAACATTTATACCAACAGAACTAATTAACTATAATTTTATTATTTAAACCGTTTTTAAATTTTGAAATATTTTTTTTTTTTTACTTTTGTATGTACTTATTGTTTAATCTGCCAATTTAGGTGTAAGTTTGAGTTTAAATGGCTGTTGAGAGTTTTCGTAGTTTTTCAATATTTTCTATTTGAGATGATGTTTTTTTATTACGCCTTTTCTTTTTTTTCTAACTTTGTTTTTTTGTCTCTTTTGTTCATAATCATCTTTTAAACTTTTATCACAACATTTTTGCTATCATTTTGTTATACCATCTACACTGACTTAAGTTTTCTTTTTATTTCTGTCTATGTGAAATATTTGTGTATTTATTTATATATTTAAATAAATAAATATATTTATTTTATTTATATTTTATATATTTATTTATATTCCAAGACGGCTTTATACATATTCCACGATTCTTATTCAGTTTCATTTTTTAATTTATTTATTATTATTGTTTTTCTTATTTGTTTTCATTAAATCTCCAAGACTCATGTTTTAAATTGTTGCGTTATCTCTTTTTTTATGTTTTAGTAGTTTTATACCAGCACCACATACAAATGTATTGGCGTTATTTTAGCTTGCCAATATTGTGATATGATATGAGAGCACTTACTTACCCTGGGATGCACAAAGCTTAACAAGTTGTTAACAATCAAATATTTTTTAATTGAAAAATTTACCTAATAATAATTGATCAATTATGCAACAAATGTTATAAAAAAGTGTTAATTAAAATTCGACAGTATGAAACCAGATCTAGCATTTTTGACTAATTGTTAACAACTTGTTAAGCTTTGTACAACTCAAGGTAAATCATTAATATTCAAAGTAAACTACAAACGGTTGTGACACTAAACGATATTTCTAGTTAATTTGATTAGTTGTAAATCTACATTTTGATTTTAATTTTTTTGGTGAAGTCAATGTATTCGTACGTAGCCGCAATTAGGTATATCAATTTATTTTAGACAGAAAAATGAAATAAATGTTTTCAAGGTTTATTTAATTTTTTCTACCCAAAATTAAGTTATATAATTGAAATATGTAAATCTAAGCAATCTGAAACGTTTTTATTACACGGTTTAGAAGCATGCAACCACTGGTCATTCGCTTAAATAAATAATAGCCAGTCTGAGTGATTCGAAATTCAAACATTTTATTATTTAAATAAAGTGAAAAAACTGTTAACAATTTCTAAAAGTTAAATTTATTCTTGAATCAGAAAAAAGCTTATTTTATGATGTATATAAATCACAATCCGTTTCCACAAAAGGATGTTGCGTGATTACCAGCAAATGTATATAAATATACATTTATTTCATTACATGACGTAGATATGCAGTTTGGCATATTTAATCAAGTATACTGTATAGCTCAGGGAAAATTGCACTTCAGGATATTAAAAATGATACAGAACAAACAATCCATGATCCGAAACGTTTGTAAATGAAAATTGAAAAAACTACCATTTAGATTAATTTCGCGAATGATTGGTCGCGCCAATTGGCGATTTTAAATTGAGTGTAATATTGAAGCAATGAATTGTTGCCGACTATACATGTTTATTAAATTGCATGTGAAATGGCTGGAATTTGGTGCAACGCGATGCACTTTATTTGATATAAGCTATCGCAGTTGGAATAATTTATGATGTAATAAATGGACGTTAAACATGGCAATTACGAAATAAAAACTTTAATAATTGTTTTTGCTGAAGCATTGATATCAGCGACCAGAGCAATTTATCAAACATCGCAAAATCCCGGAACCTCAAAAATACAATTTTGCTGTTACTCATCAGTTGAAGTAATAACTGTTCATGTTGCTATGAGATGTATGATTTTCTCCTTTTTTATTTATACTAATAAATAACCAAGTGAATAAACTAATGTCAGAGTGGAGTTGATAAGTTCAGAGGTGCAAATTTAGCATATGAATTATAGTCCATCAAGTTACCATCAATAAATCAGTTTCTTTGGTAGAGAGACAAACCACAATTATTTTTAACATCATGTAATTCCGTTTAGGTGATTTGCTTTAAATCGCCGGTAACAAGCAGGTGATGTCCCTGTAAATTATTTTGCACATGTTTACGGTTTGTTGGCAAAGGTGATCATCTTGTCGGCGTGTGTGACTTCTGCGGTCGCTTTTTGTGTCATTATAACTAATGACACAATTTGTCGCTGCTCAAGCTGCAAACTCAACACTGATGTCTATAAATACAAGCGCATTTTTAAATACCCCTCGCATTCCGGACGTTTTTTATTTAGATTATTATGACTCTTCTATTCAAAAATCTATTAAGTTAACCGACGTTTAGCACGTACTGAGCCCTTTGACGGTGTCTGTGATCTTACAGTATCAATCAAAATTTTATAGTAGGTGCCGACCGTTACACCAAATATATAAATGCTCAAAGGATATAATAATATCCGACAAGTATGTAGCGTCTGCTCATTTTATGAAAATAATCATGGTTGATTTATAACACTGTGGTCGCCTACACAAACAAAAAAGTTTCCGGCAATAAAGGTATTTTAATTACTTTTCCGGGAGTTGGTGACACGATAGTTACTATGTCACTTTTTCTATTTCCAGATGCAACAATATATTTGTTCGCAAGAGGCGACAATAAATTCAGCGCTAATTGGTATTAATAGTCCACCTACAAATCGCTCGTATGAATGTTCTCAGTGAAATAAGAACAGATTTCAAAGTCTTTTTCAGCCGTAAAGATAATCATCTAAAGAAATATGTCTGAAATAAAACTACTTAATTTAATTTTTGTTGACGTTTATACCCTTCCCGCTCATGATGTTTTGGCACAAAGAGATATTTCTTAATTCAAAAATTTTTGGTTTCTAATTACCCGCAAATGTCGACTTTTAAATAAAATAGTGTGTCTTAAAATAAACTCAACATTTTCATGTCTTTCTTATTTCTTGTCAACATTTTTAAAGTCACAAAATTTTTGCGACAATTTCTTATATACATTTTTTTTAATTCTTAACCTCTCAATATCTGGATTTTGTAAATTTTTTTTCAAATCTTTGTATCTTTTTTCTTGTTGACTAAACCCAAGTTTTCTCTTATTTTTTATTTGTTTGCAGAGTATTGGATAGTGACTTTAAATTGAACAAAAGCGTCACTTAAAATTGCAGTAACATTTCCGTTTAAGTCTACATTTCACATTTACTTTTTCACTTCTGTTATTTTGCTTTTTTTTTATTTTTAACTTTTTTGTGACTTTGTGTAATTACGCTTTATCTGCACATTTGTTTGTATCTGTATCTATTTGTTTATTTTTAAAGTATCATACATTTTTTTTTGGTTGAATTACTTTTGTAGTTGTCTTACTTTTTTGTCTTTTGTCTTAATATTTTGTCTCTTTTTTTATACTTTTTCTGAAAAATCTTTTTCAAAAATTTTTATTTTTTTTTTAAATGTCTATGTTGAACACTTACCTTGTTTATTTAATAATATTTAATTTCAATTTCAACGGCCAGAAGAAGAATAAAGTTTATTCAAAACTTTGTCTAAAAATGAAGTTGTTCTTTATTAATGGTCCAATAAACGCCAAAGATTATCTCAATTAAATATTAATTTTCTTTTTCTTCTTCTGCACTTTAAGGATTGTGCAGCCTGTTTTGTCTTCTTGTTTGTCATCTTCTTCTGAACCTGTCTACGTTTCTTTTTCCTCTTGGTCTATAACGTACTACTTGTTTTACCATCGTTCATTCTTTCAATATGTTGTTTCCATTCTATTATGTTCTGATGTATTTTATCGTTTATCGAGAATATGTTTAATTCAGCTCTTATATCTTCATTTTTTATCTGGTCTCTTACTGTGCAAATTTTTGTTCTTCTTAAAAATTTTATTTCAGCAGCTTGTATGCGTTGTTTGTCTTGTTTTTGCAGTGCACACGTTTTATTTCCGTAGGTTAATACTAGTGCTGCCATTACTTTATAGAATTTTATTTTTCTTTCTTTATTTGTTTTATTTTGCAATGTCTTTTATATGATGCCACATTGCAATGTCTTTTATATGGTGCCACATATCATTTGGTATTTATATATTTTGTTTGTAATGTCTTTTTCATAATCGTAGCTTATGTCGCATCCTAGAAAATTAAAATGTGATACCTGTTCTATGGGCACTTCGTTTAGTATTATGTTGAAACGTATGGGTTGCATCCCTATAAAAGCCATAACTTTCGTCTTTTTTTCTGATATTTGTAGGTTGTAATTTTTACATAAGTATTTGATTTAGACGGTAAATTGCGTTTTTTAGTTGATCCTCTGTTCTTTGTAGAAGTATTCGGTCATGCGCAAACAGTAATATGTTTAGGTATATAGTTATTGGTAGATGTCAGTCTTATTCCAGGACTAGTTTTTTGTTTCCATTGTTGTATGACATCGTCGATATATATGCTAAATAGGGCTGGTAAGAGACTGCACCCTTGTCTGATGCCTCTGTTAATGCCTCTGTTATTAGCTCTGTTCTGTTTTTTCCAGTGTTGATTATTATTTCTGTATTAAAATATAATACAGACCTTTTATCACTTCTATTAGATGTCTAGGATAACCTTGTCAATCCATAATTATTCCAAAAAGTGGTTCTGTTTATCCGATCGAAAGCTTTTTTATAGTCAATAAAGGCGATATGAGTATCTTAGTTATATTTCTTTTTTTTGCTTATAAGTTGTCGTACTATGGTGATATTGCCGCTGCAGGATCTTCCTTTACAAAATACGTTCTGTTCTTCTGATAGTAGTGCATCGGCTATTATTTTTAGCCTGTTATTTATAATTCGAGCATCCAATTTGTATGCAGTGTTTAATATAACCACTTATATTTCTGCAATTACCACAAGAGTTTTAATCTCTTTTTTTATAAAGTGATATTACTTCTGCCGTCTTCGATTCTTCTGGTACTTTTCTCTGCTTCCAGCATTCGTTCAGTAAGTGTAGTATTCTCAGTTCTAGTAGTAACCCATCATATTTTATTATGATCAAGTCCCGCTGCTTTCAGATTTTTTACTTGTTTTAGCAATATTTGTAATTCAACTAGCGTAATCTTGTCTCCTGTGTATGGTGTCGTTTCTTCGTAGCTCGTCTGTTGTTAAATTTAGGTTTTGATGTTTATTTTTATGTTTTTCGTGTTCTTCTTCTGTGCATAGTTTTTCATAATGTTCTATTCATGTATCTTTGTCTATTATTAAATAGTAAAAATAATAAATTATCTAATTTTCTGACACGTATTACAGCTTACACCTTAGCCTAAGCAGGTAAATTTTAACAAATCAGACCACGTAACTAAATTTTGTTCAACATTTTTGTGTAATTTGTTATTTGAAAATATGTTTGAAGTTTATTTAGGGACGCGGTTTAAAAATATTTCATCCAGTCTTTTTTGCTATAAACCAATCAGAAAATAATATAGCATCATATAACTTCTACTTTATTATTGTTGATTTTTGTCTGATGTAAGCTGTCTTATGTTCTTATAATGCATGTTGTGCTCTTTTATATACTGTTCCAAACCAATTTTGGCCTACCTGACTTTAAAAGCAAGTTTTCTGTTTATCACTAGTGCAATAAAAATTGTATTGCTACCACAGGTAAATAATTTATGGTGGTTAGAACCTTTGGTGACATTTGAGAAAACCGCCCGAGGCAGACCAAATCTACGTAGAAGTGATGACAAATCTGCCTGCCCCGAGAGGTTTTCTCAGATGGCTTTAAAGAGTCTAACGACCATAACTTATTTACGTTTGGTAACAACACAGTCTTTATTGCGCTAGTAATAAAAAGAAAACATGCTATTAAATTCAGGTATGCCAAAATTAGTTTAAAAAATTATATCAAACACATTTTGCTGTGTGTACACGGATTATTGACACTTGATTTATTTTTTATTTTATTAATTGTACACCTCACAAACAAACAAATATTTTTTTTCTATATTGTGTTTTTGTTCTCTCTCATCTTTCAACCAGCAAATGAGAACAAATTGCAACACTGTCTTGTCAAAGATACCTCAAGATTATTTTTGCTTTAACAGACAATCACATGTTTTAACCATTTTATATCTTGAGTTTTAAACGATAAATATGCATATTTTAGGTTATTACAACCCTAATTTAAGATAGTATATGTTTTTTGTTTTTTTTTGAGTGTTATTGCAAAATGTTAACTTTTTGAACGTCATTGTAATTTTTAAAAGTCGATCTTTTTGTTACTAATGATAAATTACTCATTTTTTTTTCTTCCTCATTTCTTCTTATATGTTGTCATACTTTTTTTCCGCATAATTACTTTTTGCATTTCTCTCTTTTCTCTCTTAACTTCATTGTAGCTAAACAACCAAAGATAATCATAAAATTAGAACCTCTGAAACCAGAAGCTAAGGTCAATAACTAGATAGAAAAAAAGCGTCTAAATGTCTTAAAAGTAATTATCTTTTTTCTGAGTTATGATATAAATTTTAATTACCCTATTATACCTGCCGCTTGAAAACGATTTCTTTACGTCATTAATATGAAGTCAGTTAAACAACAAATTAGCAACTAGCCATTTTCATTTAAAAAAATGGTTTAATGTGACAATGTTTTTTATAAAGTTTGTTTTGATTATTAATTATTAAGCGTTTTAAATTTATTACAAAATTTAGCAATCCAAATCTTCAAGTGCTGACGTAGCACGTATTGTTTTGTGACGGCAGTTATAAAAAGGTCGATTGTAGATTAACTACAGATAGTGCGTTATATAAGCAAGTATTTAGAATGAAATACATAAGTACAAAAAAAACGAATCATACATTTCAGAGAGCTTACATATATGAGAGCTGAACAAAGTATTGACAGTAACTATACTTCTGTTCCCCATTCAGTTGGAGCAAAGATTACCTAATTTGCCTTTTCGAAATATGGTGGCTCTCGCTAAGTCATATAGTCAGAGGTACCGATATTTGGAATTAACTTGTGCAGGCGTTATTGACGGTTCGACAGCTTTGGGGTCGACTGTCATAAATTTTTAGAGTTGGCAGCATTACTTTAATGTTTGTAAATATAAATATGACGTCTTTTTATTCTCTTGGTACAAAGTTTTCAAACGTGTAATAAGAATAATTTATTTGTTTATTAGCGTCTTTATTGTAACGCTCATAAACCATTGTCAGAGACAATCTGCTTATTATACATATAATGAGTTCCAAATATCGGTACTTCTGACTATACATACATACTTGTTTTATAAAACATTCAACTACAAGTTTCTTATTGTGCAAGATTTGTTTAGCATAACAGTAACAATAGATAAAATTACAGCTTTGCGTAGTGCCAATGTATAGATAGGTATGTACCGAGATCGGATATCGTAAAATGCAGTAATTACTGTGTCTGTAAGTAGATGATAGAGTTTCAGGATGAGAACAGCTGAAGAGTTGATTGAAACTGATTACTCCCATTAATAAGTAGGTATTTTGGAAGTGAGGGGAATAAACTACAGACAATTACAATCTGATAAAATGTGGTAATTGAAAAATGTAGCTTGTCTATTATTAATGGGTTGTGGAATGAAAAATGGTTCTTGTAATTATTATGTTAATTATATGCAAACACAAATTAGCATTAACCGGTCGAAGGTTCCCAGTAAAAACTGCTTAATTATTTCGTCAGTTCCGTACTTAATAACTTTATTCCGGGCATGGCTAGAAAAATGTGAAAAATAAAAAAATATAGCTCGTGTAGCGCTTCATCGTGTGTCGCCCTCCACGATGGGGCCCGGAGATATCCCAAATTAGTTCCAATTTCTCTTGCATCATCGGATCTGCCAACAAGCTATAATTTCGTCAAAGTACATATTTTATAAAACATCTTGACATAATTAAGCAGCCAGTATTTATGGAGATATGGATCTTAGGCGGGCCGACGTTTCGTGGCTATTGTAGGCGGTGGAGTAATGGTTTGAATTGATGACAGGTAATGTTCGAGGCAGGCAACACGTGATACATCGCGTACCATACGAAAAGGCAATTATCATCTGAAATAACTTCGTCTGCCAGGCATATGCAGCTACAAAATGCCATTAATATTAGTTTAACTGTAAAGCGGCGTAAAACACTCAACGAGCTGTCATAATCTGTGGACAGATTTAAAGAGGAAATTCAAAAACCTCAAATCTACGATCGCTTTCCAAAGGGTTGACCTACAAAACTGTTGGGTGTATCATGCCAGGCATATACATATACATAACTCGGAAAATCTGAGATGCTCCTTAAAGCATCGACCACAAGAGAGGCCCGTTCTCGCTTCAATCTGCCATAAGATCCTTAGTGGTTCGAGCAAAGTTCATACACTAATGTAGAAGCACAGAAACGTTAATGACCGCTCCAGCAAGTGGTAAGTGATACAAGCGATACTTCAGGGAATCCGCGGTCACGTCTTAGGGACACCCCAGAGACATTAAAGGGGTCGAGAGTGCACAAACTTGGTTAATTATGCGTTTACATGTGCTAGACATGACTAGTGAAAGGGATATTATATTTGTGGTCGTTAAAACCACTAGAATTACTTACGGTGCTTGTAATGGACCGCCAAAGACAAAAGTTAATGTCACACAACCTTGTTTCAACACACCTACTTACATATATTTGTATAATATTATTAATTATTATAATATGAAGTTACCATCTTTAGTCTCTTCTAAATAGTTAAACAAGTGGAATGTACAAATAAAAATGTACTTAAATCACATGGAAGCATTCTTTTTTCTCAAAGTAGGATATTTTAATACAAATACCTAATAAAAGAATTAAAATCCAAGTTTAATCAAACCAAATTTTTACATAATATACCTATGCAAAGCGCTTTCAAAAACTATGTCTCATCATCAGTGTCTGAATAATAATATAAGACAAGAAAATACAAAAGTTAGAAAATATTAGAAAAAACTTACCAAACTTTTGTTAATAATAAATTAAAATGTATATTAAAAATAAGATAAATCGTTATTTTTATCAAAAAAATGTTGATCGACTTGAAAACATCAAGTAGAAACATAGAAAGTCGTATCTTCTTACAAGATCATAAACAACCATTTAATTAACTAATAAAGATTAAACTAGTGAAAATAAAATAAAACATTCAAAAAACACTTATTCGTTTAAAATTGTAGAAAAAGTTTATAGGTGGATCTAAGGCTTTATAAAAATTTAAAAAAATTTAAAAAATAACCTTTATTACAGATGTAAAAGTTTTTATAAATTAGTCGGAAAAAAAAACGGAAGAAAGAATGTCAGAAAAAAAAGTGGATAATACGTTGGTTATATCTGTATTTTGCATTTTTCTATTGTTCTTACACGTTTATTTATTTTTGTTGCAATTCTTCGTCCTGACTGACGGATATAAACCGTGTTGCAGTCATTACAACTTGTAGACGCCTGAATGATGAAAAGAAGAAATTTGATCCTTACTGCCGACCAACCAAGTGAAAACACTTCTTTTAGAATTAAAAGCAACTTTTGTGTTATGGTTTTTTAAAATATGATAGAAAAAAAAAGAAATTCTGCCAATGAAGAGGATAGAAAAATAAAGAAGTTTTAAAAAAGAAGATGTATAAGAAGATTGTTATTTGTTGAAACTTACAGAGTATTTGTTACGGGATATAAAAAAAAATTATTTAAATTATGTAATAAAAAGTGATTATTCACTGCTATTTGTTTTATGATGAGCTTTTTCAAACGTAAGATGGTCTAAAAAAAATGAAAAAGTTTATATAACAAAAAATTAAATGCAGCTATGTAGGTTTTCTATAAATTTCATAAACAAAAGATGAATTATCGTTTCTATTTATAAAAAGATTAGTACTTTAGAAAAAAATGTTAAAAAACCGATTAAACGTTGATGAGTTCTTAATTTTTTTTAGGGTTTTTCGTCTTTTATTTATTTTTTATGTTTTTGCTTGAGTTGAAGTAGTAATTGAAGAACATATTTTAAATCTTACATAACAAAACACTATAATAGTTATTTTTAGCGAATTGTTTATAATATAACAGAAATAGTATATTTCGAAAACTAGAAGTGATGGAACAAAAATGGCAGCATTTTTGAATTAGACATCTCAACATTGCTTAATTAATCTTAAAAAATCCTAGGCATCAAAATGTGTATTCGCCAGTGTTATCGATTTTTCCGTAAAATCAAATCGTGTAATTAACTTTAATTTTAATTTGTTTTTTATTAGATATGAACCATATAAATTTTTTACATTCTAGATCAGGTAGTGTGCGTGATTGAGTATATTACTTAGGTTTACGTTCCATTGACGTTGATCAGCGCATCATAGGTAGGTCATGATCAGCGCTTTCGTGGTCTCATTGGCTCGCCCTACAGAGACTATAACAAGACAGAGGCGACACACGAGTGTATCACTTTTTATTGGTTGGCACGGTCACCAATCACCATGCGCCGTTCGTGGGCTAAACACGTGCGTTTGATTATGATTGCTTCGTGTGTCGGGTGTGTCGCCTCGGTCACCAATCACAATGCGCCGTTCGTGGGCGAACCAGGTGTGTTTGCTCCGTGTGTCGCCTCTGTCTTGTTATAGTCTCTGTAGCTCGCCCTATTGAATTGTTTAAAGAAATGTATAGCATGATGTAATACGATTAGACTCCATAATTTTTTACAATTCCCCAATTGGCGTCTCCATTATCTATAGTCTGAGAATTACCCCAGGTCGGTCTTTTACCTCTTTTCAGCTAATATTTACTAGATGAGATAAAAAATCTCCAGATTTATAAATGTCGCAGTTTTAAAACCTTAGCTCTAGCTGTGAAAAGTGTCAATAATTTATTGGTTCTTATCGTACTTATAATTTAGACAAGTGAAAAGGTGACTTTGTTCCTTATTTTTGTTACCGATTTTTTTGTTTTATTGAGTTTGTTCTTCGCTTTTATTGTGATATTAGATTTATTAACTTATGGACTAATTTCAAGTTAAGATACTACCGGTAGTATCGCAAATTTTAATATTTTTCTATGGCAACTACCAATCACAGCTCCGAATTCTATTAGTTTTCTATAGAAACGAAGATACTGTCGGTATTATCTCAACTTGAAATTAGCTCATTAAGCCCCTAAAAAAAAAGTAGCTGCAATAATGTATCTGTATGAAACAAGTATACACGTACGATTGGTTACTGAAAAAAGTCACATTCTAAGGTTACTGACTAACCTTAACGCCATGATTTTACAAAATTCATGAACTTAAAAAACTATAAAAATTTTACCATTCGAGCAGTTACTTGTTTCTTTGGAATAAACAACGAAAATTTAATGAAATAATCTACAACCAAAATATATTTATAACACGATTACTCTGTGGAAGCGGCCTAAAGAAATCACAACTAACCATCTACTATAGGAGCGTAATTGCCTGACGTTTTTTCGTAAGTCCTGGAGGCTGTCGTCGCTCGACCTTTACCATTGGACAGACCTGAGATTGCTGCACATAACGTTTAACATCGATTTTTATTCTGGGCTATGTGTATTAGATCTTTAGCTTGTTGTACGTTTCATAAATTACCATGTAGGCACCAATATGAGGTTGTTCATTGTAACGATGCAGTAGATTTTTGCGTAACGTGGACGAGACTATGATCTTCTAATTTGCCTATAGTTCAGCAAAATAGTCTGTTTCTCCAATTTTCTTAATGATGTTATTTCTTTCAACGCGAGAATTAGAATATCGAAGAAAGGTTCTTTCAATTTTTTTTTCCCAATTGGTCATATCATGCGGTACCTCCAGGTTGATGTGCCTCAATAAGGTCCACCTCCAAAGCGTCTAGGTTTGAAGTGGCCAGACTTAAACAATGCGGTACTACTTTCTTCTTGCCAGATTTATAAACCACGTCAAAATTGAAATTTTGTAGACCCATCACCAACGACCTAGTCTTCCCAGTAGATTCTTCAGCGAGTACAACCATTTGAGTACATAGCAATCGTTTATATAAGTACCTTAAATCCAGTAAATTCTAAATAACAACGCATATACTCGATTGACTACACCACTGCTAAACACTCCTATTCAGTGGCACATACCTACCTACAGAGTGTTATTAAAGTAATGTTAGCAAATTTTAATAGGTGGTAGCCCTATCTAAATTTGTCTTTTGAAATGTTACTGGTTCTTGTAATATACGCTATATAAAAAATTTTCGAAAAAAAATATTTTTGAAATTCACAATGTATAACAACACTGTTTTTAAGCAAACAATTTTGCATCATATATCTCAAAATCTTTAAACATTTGTATAAGGCAAATTAGGTTTTTCAGCAACAAAGATTATCACCTGTTAAAATTTCTAACATTACTCCAACAACATCTTGTATGTCTTATGAAAATAAATATTGCCCAAACTTTATTACGACATCGTAAAAACTTTTTAAAATAAAAAAATTTAAATGCTTTTGGAATATTCTCTATATTATTTATTTATCTAAAATCCTTACTGTCAGTGTTATTTTTGAGTAATATATTGGCTATATATACAAAAGTAAATAATCAAGATCACACGAGCAGCGGTTAAATTATCTAAAAATTTGAATATGTAAGCGTGTTTATTGTGAGCTGAAAACTTAACTTGCTCTTGCGCAAGCGTTAATTTTTTAGCTTCACATCAAGCACGAATCAGCATATCCAAATTTTTCGGTAATTAAACTAAGCCACGAATAGTATTTATTATAAGAACTACTTGAAAAGATCAAATTTATTACAAATTACGCGTATAATTACCACAGCGACATTTTTGATATTATGTTAACAAAGTAGCCATGTTTAAACTGTTACCATTCACTAATTAGATTAAACTTAAAGAAATAAATGGCCACAGGCAAAAACATTAAAAAATCAGCCATTAACCCAAAAACTTTTTAATAAAATAGTGTCATAAATTAAAAACTTGTTGACAGAAATACTGATAGATAAGTACGCTTATTTTGTTAGACAATTTATTATTAAGTCATATTCTCATTTTCCGATAAAAGAGGTATATAGGTATAAAAGAGGTATTCGTCAATCTTAAATTTGAATTTTGACACGTGTCATTGGTTGAAAAGTTTTGAGTAGAATTGTCAAAGAAATTAACAGGTTTGGTTAGAAATAGTGTAGCTATAACCAAAAATTAGGTTAAAAATGAGAGTAGCCAGAACAGGTAATACCTGATATCTTGTTCGTCTAAAACTATTATTAATTTTTATGATACAAAATTTAAAAAAAAATATAGACCCATTGAGCCCAAAAAATAAAAAAAAATTAAAAACGTCAAAAACAATTTAAACTTACTAGCAGACAAGAACTATATGTATTTATTTTATTTTTTGACAATAATAGTTATTTATCTATGACTGCTTTGATAACTGCATATTATATTGAATATTTGAGTGAAGTAAAGTGACATATTACTTCACTAGTGAAGTAATAAAATAAAAACTCTTAAAAAGCTTTACTGTTAAAACATCAGCTTTTGAATTAGCAAGCAACGAAGTAGACGAGCGCCTATAACAATGTCCCGTAAATCCTGCTGAATTGGGTAACTGAAGAAAAGTAACAATATTCGTTTGAAAAGCAGCAAATGTGTTTATACCAACAAGTAAGTATACACCTCTGGTTTCTGTATCCTAAAAAAAATGTCTACTACTGGCGTTATTAGGGCGAATTGCAGCATATTTTTAAATTAATTCTAACATGTTGACTCCATCAATTTCGCCTGAGGTAATAAAAAAAAATTTATATTTGGTATTATAACATGGAAGTAATGGTGTACACCAGATCCCGATCCGATCCATCTTTAAATAATCTAAGATTCTGGATCTACAAATCCGAATTTGGATCCTAATCTGAGTAAATACGGATTCGGATCTAGATCGGGATCTAAATAAGTGTATCAGTATCCTAATTCACAAATTTATAATTTGTTTTCCAAATGTAGTCATATTAAATTTATTCGAAGCATCTTTCTTTTCTTGAAGTGAGGTGATTTTCATATAAATAATAATAATAAAAATCAATGTCAAAATCACAAGCTTAATCAAATTTCTAATACAACAGTAGCAGAGCGCTTTTGAAAGCTAAAGTTCCATCTTCAGTGCTTGAATTATAATGTATAAAAGAAAGTTATATAAAAAAGTAAAAATTGTTAAAAAAAATTTTAAATTTTTGTCAAAAACAAATTACAATAATATATTAAACAATAGAAACGTAGCAAAGGTGTTCCAATCGAGCAATAACGTCGAGACACTGTATACCGGTTTCGGGGTTTTTGCCCCTCATCAGTACAGTGCATCTCGGAGCGTTGTGCTCGATTGGATCAGGTAGGAGAACTCGCTTATATCAAGCGAAGTCCGGCTAGTAGTCGTATAGACAGACACAGTGTGCCATCTAACGAAGAGTGCTGGAAGGTGCGAGAGTTGGTGTAATAATGTTGGCGGATAACAAAGTTATCTCTTAGGCTCTCGCTCGGCCACCAACATAACCAACCTCCACGATTAGGCAAAAACAACTACTTCGCGGACTAATGCTTCGACCGACATTGAATTACATCACCTAATCGCCCAACCAGCAACACACTGAAAGGCAGTGTAACCAGAACTAGCAAAGGTGTTCCAATCGAACAACAACGTCGAGACACTGTATACCGGTTTCGGGGTTTTTGCCCCTCATCAGTACAGTGCATCTCGGAGCGTTGTGCTCGATTGGAACAGGTAGGAGAACTCGCTTATATCAAGCAACAAATAATTAAGATCCGGATGAATCCGTAGATTCGGATCTTAAAACACCGGATCCGGATCCGCTAAAATATTGGATTCGTACACCTCTACATGGAAGCATTGTCCCTGATCTATGACATCTTCCAAAAGCATATTGGTAAGTTCTTGGATCCTACAAGCTCCACCAACTCCAATAATATAATTAAAGCAACCTTGAAATTAACATTATTTAATAAGAATAATTTATGCATAAAAAGGGTACAGTATCTTCATTAACAAATAGTTATTTATACACCAAGGTGGTGAAGAATGTTATTATTGACCGAGCATCAAGATTATTTCGCGAGGGGCTTTGCCCCGAGCGGAATAAGGTGCGAGGCCTATAAATGTCTTCACCACCGTGGTGTATATACTATTTTTTCCACTACTATCCAAATTTAAGGCAAAAATTAAAAACAAAAATTTTTCTTGTAAAAATCAAGTAGCACAGAAATAATAATAAAATTTAAAAACAAGCATAAATCTATCATTCTTTGAAGTTACACCATGGCAACATGAACAACAACAAACATTTTCGTTGACAACAAACCTAACAACGAGTCAACAACAAAAATTTCTAATGGCATTTTTATTCTAATAATTTTGTCGTAAATACATTAAATACATTCGCAAATACGATAAAGGCGATCTCCTGAGTATACAAAACCATGTTGCACAAGTTTTTGTTGAACAACTATCCCTGGATTCTCAAAACATTTGAATTTGTCCATTATTAACCTAGGTTAATAATAGAAAAAATTATTAACCAGTAACAGAGAAATTCAACTTCTCAGTTGACTAGGAGACACAATAATGGTCAATTTCATAGCTAGTAGTGGAAAAAATTTATTATTATTGGCTTTTTGTAAAAATTTGTAATATCTTGTTTAGTGAAAATTTGCGATTTTTTAGCACGGTATCCTTTAAATTTTCTTTTTAGAAAGGCGATTAAATGCACGTCTTCACTGATGTCAACATTCTTTTTCATTTTCATTATTGTTCTAATCATAGAATAAAAAGCCCAGAGACTCGATGACTTATACTGTTTTGATAAATGATCAAAATATACAAGTAGAACCTTCTCATGCCTAATATTTTAATAACGTGTTTTGCTTTTATTTTAAAAATTTTAGCCAACGTTTCACCGCCCTGGTGGTGTTCTAATAAAGAACAAAACTCGTTGCCCTGAAACATTTGTTTTATTTAAAAACTTGTGTATCTGGATAATAAATTTACATGGAAATAACCAATCTACTGGTAATTATAAAGCATTTGTATTGATAAAATTCTATTTTTCTAGGCTAATTAAAGTTTATGACTTACCTTATTATGTAGGTAGGTACATGGAGAACCGTAAAATACCTTTTTTCTAAAAAACACCTTGTAAAATTTAAATTTACAATAAAGAACAAAGCGGTAAAGATTTATTAACGAAAAAAAATCACCTACCACTTATTTATTCTGTTTTTTTCGTTGAGTACTCTCCCGAGAAAGGATTGATTCTCGCTCTAAAAACTTTCCTGCGGTAAGTAAAGTAAAGCAAATCGTTTCTTTGTATGTAGTTATTGCCATAAAGGCAAGGTATCCAAACATGGTTGGGCCTTGTAAAGCTTAAAGCTTAGTGTCGAATTCAGTGGCGTAACAAGGATCTTGTTTTATGATCATACTGAATAAATATTTGCGCCGTGTCTGAAAGGAGATTAAAGAAATGTTTGTGTTGAACCGATACGCATCTGTATGTCTTGCGCGTCAGGTAAAGCGACAGCATAGCCTTATAAAAAATAAGAAGACATAAAATATGCGAGATTACGAACATGACGTGGTCAGAAGTCGAACTTGGACCTCCAGGTAATGAATTACACGATTGACAGCTTGACAGCTAATAAAAAGCGTTGTTGGTGATCACGATTTTATTTGCTCAAAACAACCCATCTCCAACACCTCTTTACCATGATGGATTCGAGGCGAATCGCCGATGTATTTTAATTAAGTTCACGGGAGGTTATTTAAATATTTAGAACCGATTCGCCGCCACTGCATTTTCAGGTATGTTTGGGTTTTATCGTCAGATCGCTGGGACACGGCTAACTAAAACCCTTTCAACGCAAAACTACTATAATTAATGACCCTTAAAGTGTCTTCCTGAAATCTCAAACCTGCCATCGGAGACAAAATGAATTTTTTGTGAACGAGACGCGATTGTATCGTGTGTTCCAAAGACAAATGGTGGGTCATCACAATTTAAAGGCTTGGCAACTTATTGATTGTTTTTCATGATAAAACTTTGAAAATCTTACAGCTGGACTCAGTACGGTATGGGTTGAAATTGATGGATAATTATTGTCGCTTTTTACTACATCCTCGTTAAGTCACTACAAGAGATCCCAGACGTTTTGTTTTAGATCATGTTCTGTCACGCCTTCTCTATCTCTACATACAAATAACGGTGGGAATTAGTTCTCTCTTTTTAGATTAAGTTTTATTAAGCCAAATTATTGATTTCATTATTACAACTTACATGTAAATATGCACATCGTGGTAAAACGATCTGTAATCAAAAAAACAAAAAAAAAAGTAGGAAGCTAAAAGGGAAAAAGACTACGACAAATATAAGAAGCAAAACAAAAAGTAGAAAAGTAGTTATTGAAAACAATAGCAAAACAATAGAAAGTTTTTAAAGACAAAATGAGAGAAAACGTTGAATAGAAAAATTACACACTATCTAAAACAATGAAGCATTGACTTTGAAATTCTAGGAATGCTCTGCCCTGTGCTCAAAAGGGTGGTAAGGTCAACGGGATTTTACCATGAAAAGGTGTATAAAGATAATATGTATATATGTACAGCTTGTTTTATATTATGTTTATACAGTAAATAAAATTATCGAAATTTACATAAAATCAAACCTAAAATACAAAAAAATAAAAAACAGTAAAATTTTCAAAAATTCAAATATGTATAACTTAGTTAATTATACGTCATATAATAAATCAGATAGTTTATTTTCGATAGTTTTCAAAAGTTTTTAAAATTTTCAAAAACAAATAATAGATTTTTTTGTTATTTCTATGATAAATTAAATAGTGAAAAAAAGTTCTGTTATAAAAAATACAAAAATGTATTTAAATAAGAAAATATATAGCTGTATAAACCCAATACTTTAAACATATTCTTATTCACTTAACTCACGAGTGCAAACGAGTAAAACTTTTTTATTTAAGTATTTAAGTAAATAAAACTGTTGAATTGACAATGACAAAAAACAATCATTACTATTTATTTACTGAACTCTTTTTTGCAAAAAATTTTGAACAAATTTTTTTCAATAATATTTCAAATATTGTGTGAGAATAATCCTACAAACAAAATTATTATATTTTCTGCAGTTATTAGACTATATTTAAAAAAAAACTCGTAGCAAGCCATGACATTTTTACGTAGGTCGTACATGACCACATACAACAATTTTTTTTTTTTTATTTACATTATCTATGTATTGTTAGTTGCCTGCTATGCCATTTTACCCTTCACAAATTATCTTAACCATAACCTAAGAATATCTTCTCTTTCCGTCAAAGCGAGCTTGATCTTGGTGTGTTTTTCTGTGGTTGCCATCGTGGTGTTTTTGTTTTTCAAACATTCTTTATTTTATTTAAAATGTATTTTTGTTTTAATTGTCGAAAAGTGAGGTTATGAGATCTTTCATTTTGACAAGTGTGTAATCACAGACATACAAAACAATTGTTTTTTAGTTTCAAAGCACTCTAGAGTTTTTTTAAAAAACACACGATATAATCTAATTGTGGACGGATTTGATTGAAAATTTGACAAAAAAAAAGGTTTATAATAGAAAAAAATAAACTAAGTTTTAAGACGATTTATAACCTAAATTGCAAGAAAATGTCTTTTTTTTTCAAAAATAAAATCCTATTTATTTTTTAGTTATTACAGTCAACCAAATAATAAATAATAAATATTGGTTTTATTTATTTATTAACAAACTTTTTAAATAAAATGTTGCTGTATTTTTTTTAAATATTAACAATAATAAAGAATTTAGATATAAAATTAAACAACTTCGTTTTCTTGACATTCTCTCTCTCAACCCATAAGTGAATCGATTAAAAATAGAGTTACAATCAAAAATTAATTTATTGTGTCTTTTATTTAAATCTAATTAATCTTCTACTAAGCTTAAAAAATACTTTTTACATATGAGGCCTCAAATTTTAAATTTGCTTAGGGCCCCACAAAGTTTTAACGCGCCGCGCCGCTGCGCTGGTAGTATGTATCATGTAATAATATAGTTGTATGTACAACACAAAACAATTACAATAAAATCTTTATTTTTCCTATGAAATATTTTTTGTGCATTCAAATATCACATTTTAAAGTAAGTAAATAATAATAATTGTTACCTATAAATCTTAACCTCTTCTTTGACTCTTATTTATTACATTCTATATTATTTTTTTATAATTTAATGTAATTTTTTTCGTTCAATTGTTAAAATGTTGCGAAGCGAGCGGATGTCAGCTTAGTTGCTACGGAATCTTCGTAATTAAGTTTCCAATTAATTATGTGATGTAAATTTAACTAACAAATTGCTGTAATGTAGACTCACTGCGGTTACTGCGTTAATGTGTTTAATGAAGTGGTGTAGCACTTAACTTCTACGCCGAATGTAAACAAACATATGCACTTGTGCAGCCTCAGCATCAACTGCAGCCACTGTCAAAACAGTTATTCTAGCCAAAATTTCGACCAGTTGCTTTAATTTGTTATATTTGCGGTGTTACAACTGCATAATTTGCTTTAAGTTGGAACTATCATTGAAGGGATATCAGCCAGGATTGTTATTGTTATGTGGACTTTGTAGGGAGAACAACACTGGATGGACTTTTATTCAAATTACTTTTAGCATCTCATCAGGTTTAATAGGGGTTGCTATTTTATAAGATTGGCTTTGGTTGAGATACTCTCCGCCTAATTACTCTCGACAGAAAGTTAACAAAAAAATTCTCTTACTCGTCAAAGGATTTAAATTTAAACAGTTTTCCTTATATATTTTTTGTATTGAGACTACATTCAAGACACACCTTGGACAATAAAATCCTACATACGACTTCTGATTTATTGAAAAGTAATATAAATTGTAAATGTGTTGTGTGATTGTCATTTTATGTTGGTAGAGACTCAGTTTCATTTATTGAACCAGTTGGTTTTAAATTGAATCCCAATAAACAGTAATTCAATAATCTTGATTTAAAACTTTAAGCACCCATATGTAGAACTATAACAATAAATTGTACACTTAATCAAGGAACAATTAAATAAATCTGCAGTTGTAAGTGCTTAACCAATAATCCAAACAATGTGTGTTTGAATAAACAATTAAGGATAATTAGCAGTTAGAGCTTACTTCTTAGAAACTCTGTTCGATCCACATAAAAGTAACTAGCTTAATGCTGAAAATATATTTTGTAATAGAGTGAGCAAAGGCACGTTCTCGAAGAACTTAAGAAAAACCGCCCTGGAATGTTATAAATCGAAGCAGTGAGATCAATTTGTTTTTGATTGGCATAATTGAGGCAGTTGGATTGGAATCGTGGTTAAATAATGCATCTATCCCATCAAAGAATTTAGACACATCAACAAAACGTAACGATACTCTAAAAACCACAAAGACAAACAATCATCTTTTGTTTGTTTATAAAATTACTTGTAGATGCTTGTCAATTAACTGACAAAAAAAGAATTCATGCGAAATCATAATAAAAATGAACAATTTCTTCCGATGGAAACGTCTTTGATGTCGCAAAGTAGAGTTTGTATTGCAGTCATCTGCGAAATTGAATCCTAATTTTCTGATGGCCAGCACCGCATACAATCTTCTTGTGACCAAATTCAATCGTGATAGCGTTCGAATGGCGGAAACCTAATTCTGAAAAGTTGCTGTAAAAACGATTTTAAATAAACTTCTTGAAAAATGGAAATTACTTTGAAATTATTATTCAATGCTTTTTTAAAAATGAATAGAACAGAAATTCTAGTACGAGTACAAAAACAACAAAATTATATTCAAACTCGGTTTAATTTAATAAAAACGAGAAATTTTAATAAATGCTTAAATTCAACTTCAGCAAATAACGTAAAAATAATAAAAACAGATATTTAGCCATCAGCCAACATAAAATATTTACTCCAAAGTAAGCGAAAAATGTCGAAGCAGACTTTCTTTTTGGTGGATTCGGTAATAAATATTTGAGTTTGTAAAAGGCTACTTTACGAAATGTTTGCGAAAATTGTTTACAATGTTCCATAAAAAAAAAATAATTTATGTCAAACTAAATTAAAGACAAGTTTCAAGGTTTCATTTTTGGCATAATTTTTTTGTAGTTTTCAAAATAAAGAACAAAAATAGACTGCGATTTGGATGGTGTATTGATCCTGATCAAATTTGTGAAAGATGCAGAGGGATCAAGTCAATTGCAGAATATGACAGATTGCGACAAAATTTTCCCCATATACAGGTGTCTCTTAAGGTAGTTCCACCCAGTGGCGGCCGGTAATTTTTTAAAACTCTGTATTTTGAAGATGGGGCATGGGATTCAAATTCTGTTATAAAAGATTACTATTGAGACCAAACTGAAAGCTACTGCATAAAAAAAATGCGAAATTTAATTTTTAAAAATGGTGTGCTCCCCTTGGTTATTTCCGAAACGGCTTATGTTAGAACAATGGCGATTTTTTTTTCAGCATTATGAAACAAATTAAGAACTAGTTTTTTCGTGGTTTTTTCCAAAATTTTAATTATAAAAAAAGTTAGGAAAAATATTCAAAAAATATTCTTTCTCTAAAACTTCATTACCTTATATTTTTTTCTTAAATTTAAAATTTTGAACAAAACTAAAATAAACTAGTTTTAAATTTGGTTCATAATGCTGAAAAAAATTGGCACTGCTCTAACACAAGCCGTTTCGAAAATAACCAGGGGGGCACACCATTTTTAAAAATCAAATTTCGCAAATTTTAATCAATTTTTTTTTTATTAGCAGTAGTTTTTAGTTTGGTCTTAAAAGTAATCCTTTATAACAAAATTTGGATCCCATGCTCCATTTTCAAAATGTAATGTTTTTAAATTATTTTGTCAGGTTTTGAACAAACTTTAAAAATTATTGATAAAAAATAAATACCGCTTGTTTTGGTTATTCTTAAAAAAATGTTGTTATATCTTCAATTAATTATTCTCAGTTTTTAAAAAAAATCCTAAGAAAAGTACGGTTCTTATCAAATTAAATGCTTATTCTAACTGCGGTCGGGATAGGGAATACATGTTAAATGTACGATTTTCGATTGTTAATATTTCGAAATTTAGTACCGCAAGAACTATTAAAAAAATACCTGCGTATGAAGAACAGTTAAAAGCTACTTTTTCGCGATTTTTTATTTAGACTATTATAAATATAAATAAATGTCGACATTCGTAGCCTTTATTTGAAGATCACTTGATACAAAGTCTGTATCTTCAAATCTCTATATTTTTGTAAAGAGAGATTGCCAAATTTCTTAACAATTTTCTCGTAGTCCTAGTAAGATACATACAATGCGTTGAATTCTAAATGTCTTACTTTTGAGTCACGCTGTACAAGCGTTTAAAAGTGTCCGAAAGTATCACTTTGCGATATTTAAATTAAACTAAGAACTGTCGTTAATCTTTTTTTGTTCTCCTGAATTGTAAGGTTGACTTTGACGTATTGTAAACGTTAACACAAAGTGTCACTTTACGCACTAGAGCGAAAAAAACTGCAGTAAATTTTAAGCTTTAAAAGATGCTTAAAAATAAGTTAAGTATATGACGATAAAGTTAATTACACAAAACTTTACTTTACATAATAAGCAACAAATAAAAAAAGAATATAAATTTATTATTCTACTTTTTATTTTATAAAATTATGGCGACATCTATGCGAATTCAAGTAAGTTTATAATTAATTATCTGTATTACCGACATAGCGACATACCGACCAATGACCAAATGTCAAACATTTTTACAGAGTATAAAAAATACAGTTAAACGTGAAGTATTTTTTAGTTTATTTAGTTTATTAACTATAATAGTTCTAGTTATAAGAAACACTGCTGTATAAAGAAAAACAATTTACAATGGCTGGGACTTAGTTTGTGCTTGTAGTTTTTAGGTACCTACCTAACCTTAAAAGTTGCTGTTTATTTTGTAGGACTGTTGTAAATTTTAGTAATAACCAGTTTATAAATCTAACACATTTAAGAAAAACTTAAAACCGTTTTATTCTATTGCTTCCAAATCCACCCAGCTTGAATCAATGTTGTCTTATTACTTCTTCTCAATTCAAAGTAACGATGAAGACCTGATCGTGATTTTTTAATTTTACAAAAGTGAAATTTTTCTGGAGACTGAATCATTTCTATTGTGCAACAGATATATGCAATAAGACCCAAGCTCCTAAATAATCTCCGTAATTCAGACTGTTGCTAGATATGCTTTACCCTGGGGTACAATAAAATGTTAAATTTTCCTCCACAATTCTATGCGGTACTGAGTTAGCATCTAAAAATAGGTTTGCAAAAGAACTCTGACTTTCCTATGTAAAAATGATCTAATTAACAGCAAATATAATAATTATTAAGTCTTTTTATCAGTCATGGTCAATTATGGTAAATTGCTAATAGTGTTAGTTTAACTCACGGCAAAGGTTTTTGAAGAGACAGAAAGTCTCCATGGATCCATGCGTTTGTCGCTGTTTCTACGTTCTTACGATAGTAATAAAAACATCATTATAGCTTTCTGTAAAAAAAACCTTTAAGCAACCTGGTATGTTACCTTAATCTCCTCGCAGAGAAGATATCAAAAAGTTATCATTTTAATAGAAACTACTTGAAAAATGTTACAAAAAAAAACATTGCAAGTGAAAAAAGATTTGTGACAAAATAAAAATTTGTGACAAACAAATTAATAAAGGTAGATTAAGTTTAAAATTTAGGTTTAGGCTATAGAATCTTTTTGGTGAATCTGAGCACAAATAGAAAGCTCTAATTAATATTTGACCTAAAGATTGAAATCAAAACATTTAAATTTGTTTTTTTGTCCATAGCGTACCTGGTTGTACCTTGGGAAAAAACATTTCCAATAATGCTACGCCTTAGTTAGTCTTTTAGTTGCGCTGATAAACTTCCTTTTAGACCGAAATTCTTTTTCGAATTTACATTTCTAGTTAGTTTTGATCTGAGGCTGAGTTTTTACGGTGCAAGTGCAAGACGAATCCAAACATTGACTACGTAGTTCGGAATGGTTGAATAGTATTCCTTCATGTACAACAGTTTGGGATATCAAAATTTTAGTATCTTATTGCTTTGGTTTTTAAATATTTACATGCTGATCTGCAAACAAGTTGCAAATATTAATAGACAAAACAAACTTATTTAAGTCAATCAATAGGAAGATCAATATCACTTTTTTTAATACGGTTATTTTTTTAATAAAGTAAATTGTATGTCATCATGGTCAGGTGAAAAACTTCCGGTAATAATCTTTGAAACATAAAATAAAAACAATAGAATACGGCGAGATAATTCAAATTGCTTTAAACGTTATACATAAAATAGTCACATAATTGTGGGTACTATACAGGTTTATTTTTCAGTTAGATCTGTTGATAATATACCATACATTATAGAAGTAATTTCTGCTTGGGCTACTTTTGCTAGAATAATTGTTCTTAAACTCTTTAATTTTTAACCATCACGGAAACTAAAAGTAAATGTTCTATAATTCTCGTAAAAAGAACTGAAGAACAAATAAACTAAACAACTTCTAATTAAATGAAATTAGATACAAATGTATGTAAATGTTTTATTTCTTTTAGTAGAAAGTCAGTAAGGGTTTACAAAGAATGATTGTGCTAGCTTTAGATCGGAAAAGTTTTGTTAAGCAAAGATTGAAAAAGGAAGACGGTAAATTGTATGTTTTTCAGGATTCGTGGAATTTATTGCAGCGGAATGCAGTAGTGCAGTTAATCTGAATTTAACATAATAACTCGTCTCTGTAAATGTTTCGTAACAAATATGCAACGCTGTGTAATCGAGCCGTTGTGAAAAGTTGTGGCTGCGTTGAGATTCATGAGTCAATTTAGTTGCAATGACAATAAACTGGGGTCGGGGTTAATTCCGTACGGAATGTAGAGCTGCTTGTACAATTCGTGGTGTTGGTTCGTTTACGTTTTTTAGGTCATAATTTCATTTAGATTGTCTTGTTAGGCTTAAATTGTTCCGGAGCATCTGTCGTACTGACCTATGACCCCTTGAGGTCACTTTGCCAAATCTCGACCATTACACGCGGACGGCAAGACTTTAATTGACCAGTCCTTGGAGTAATTAGTCGTCACTGTGCCGCTTTGACTCCGCTGAGAGATTTTATAAACTGCTTTGCGAAGGCAACTGCATGAAAATTCGGTTACGGACGAGTTTTACGAGCAATTTTCCCCAGACCGGCCTCAACACACCGAAAATTAGCACAGTTTTTGTCAGAAAGAAAATTGGCTAAATCGCTGACGGAAAAATAATTTCTTTTGACAATATTTGAAAATTAAGTTAAAACTTTAAGCGGGTTTTCTCACCACATCGATGCGTCCAACTTACAAAAACAGCTCTGAATTAGAATGGAATAGACAGTTTTATTGAAACCGGGCGATACAATTTCCACTGAATGGTATTGGATCCTTCCATATTAGATTCTCTTTCGGTATTGTTATTGGGTGGTTAAATACCCTCTTCTAAACATTTTATCGTATTTGCTACCTTTGCATTCGAATATGGAAATGCTGAAGTAAAATTTTACGGTGCTGATAAACGAATAAAAGATTTAAAATGCTTTGTGTATTTGCTCACATTGTTTCGATTCTAGACTAAAATCCTTTTAGGAAATATACTTTTTAATGTTTTCTTTTTTTAAATAATGCACAATTATACAAAATTAAATTACCTCTATAGGTATACAAAACTTTATAAATTTATTTTTTCATTTTAAGTTTTTTAATTTAACTAGCAGAAAACTGCTATGGAAGTCTAAAAATATTAATATGTATAATAACAACCACGAGGAAAAATAACATGCAAAAGAGCTTTTTACAAAATATATTATGTCTAGACACCAACCAGTTTTAAAAGCTGAAAATTCTCGATACTGGAATAGAAAAGAAAAGATTCAATAATAAAAATGTATCTTTTACAATTAAAAATTGTTTTTAAAAATAATAAATTTTCGCATCACAAACTGTCTGTTAGACATAAACCAAAAATAAATTTGATGACTTGAAAACTACATTGCGTAAGTAACATTAAATAGTAGCAGATTATATCATTAAGAATAAAAATGACTCTTTTGAGCGAAGGTCAGATTGAAGGCCTAAATGATATACAAGGTGTACAAGAAATAATCGTCAAAAATTTAACCAGTGATACATCTCATCAAAAGAAAAAATTTTTTCTATACCATTTTTGCGACAGATGCTAAAAATTTTGAATTTTGTCTTTCCTATAAAATCACGATATGCTTATAAACACGATACGTACTTCTCAAATAGGTCAGGTTTAAAAAATTTCATAGAAACCAAAAATGCATTGTTAGAATTGTCATTAAAAACCAAATTAGACATTTTCTAATTAAATGGGTGCTTGCTACATTTCATTCTACACACCAAGGAGATCCAACACAAAGTTAAATTTTCTAATTGCCTAGTTACTATTATAATACTGCACAGGTCAGTGGCGTTTATGGTATTTTATACTAAATTTTTAAGTAGTTTTATCTTAATAACGGTTGAGATTCGAAAAAAATAAAATCTAGAAAAAATCTTCTTTAAGCGAAAATTTAAGCATAAGCACATTTATTTTCTTTGACTGCAATTACAGTAAAATTACAATTCTCACACCTCAAATCGTAGGTACACTGCTTTTCAAGAGACTAGATCCTTCAAGAGTTTGTCCCAATCAACATCAACTTACAACAACTGTTGTAACTTTGTTTAATTAAATTTTTATTTTGTAACGTATTGAGTTGAATTGTCATCCTACTGTTATTAATTTTGACAACTGTCATTCATGTACAACATGAGCGGCTTAGCAAATCTTCTTACTCCGCAATGTCAACGATTAAAAACTGAGTAATACTTTTGTTATTTTGTTTATTCTCAGCTATTTTAATAATAAAGATAATTTAATAATGAGATTATTTGTGTAACAAGTGATAGATAAACAGTTATTTCACTGTATGAAATGTTATAAATGTCCTTATATTCAATTCAGTAGAGCCGCCTGTGAACATTCTTACTCTCACTATCTCGAAATCTTTCAAAACTCCGGTAATAAAAAAAGCAACTTTAAATGTTTTTATAAAAACGCGATATTCGATTTCGAAGTCATTATTACTGTACTTGTGTAGTTGTGTACACATATTTTTACAAAAGTACAAAACAGCAATATAAAATTCTGTTATAATTTATAAATAAAATTAATAAAAATTATTAATAATTTTTCTAAATTTATAAACCATTAAACTAATTAATAAATAATTTTACTGGGCGGAACCTGTTACAGACCTGTCATAATATTTTTATTTTTAGCTTTTACTATAAAACAGAAGTTATTGCCCATTTTTAATTAATAACTAATTTATATCTAAATTTATTTTACAGGTTTTTATTTAAATAGAGCTATTATAAGATTGAAATTTTGAATGATTCATATAAAACCCAGTCACAAAATCACGTCTTGAATGAAAATTAAGCACAAAACAATTTAGAACAATGCGCGTAATCGTGACTAATTGTAAGTTCATTTGTTGAGAATTTAAATAGTCATTTTGTTCGTGCAAAACAATTTATGTGTCATCGCCAATAATCTAAAAACTTGTAGATTAACTAGGCATAATTTGTTGTTTTCTGATTAATTGGGTCTGAACGTTCCTCCATTATTAAAAGCAGCATGAAGACAGTCGTGTAGCTTATTATTATCTTTAATCGATGCACGTTTATAATACATAAATAAGCCATTATTCTAAAAGGCAACTAATTTGTCGGTATGTTATTACATTGTTAACTCATGTGCGATATTTAAATTGTTCGTTGTTATTATGTCTGTATCAACAGTGAATTAGTTTGTTTATTAGAGAGAAGCTTACTGCTGTTGAAAAAATCGCCCTGAAAATATGAATATTAAAATTTTTAAAACCGGTTGTTTAATTAGCTTTTTAATTGTAATCTGCTTTCATACAGCGGACCTAGGAAAAAATACTCTCCTATAGAGAATGAAGCTAAAATATCCTGTTTATAATCTTGTTGGTAATAATTAGCTCTAATCCTTTCTCATTTTTATTTATTCATTAGCAATAATAAGTTCATAATTATTTCAAAAGGTTTTTTTTGCTGGTTATTGCCCCTTGTAGTGTTACATAACGATTTTAAAAAAATGTGTAACTGAAAAGTGCTTGCATCTTGAAGTAAACAGTCCGTGGTATTATTTTCGTATTAATCATTCAAGGAGACAGAAAAATTAGAGTGTAATTGGTACCTGTCAACACGAAACCGATTAACCACCAGGTTAACAAGTTTATAAACAATGTAATAACCCGCCCTTCCGGCAAAGTTCGCCCTTTTCTTTAGTTTCCTGACCGTAACAAGCCCTCCAATCTAATTTAATATTAAACGAAGCATACGCCTCGCGCTCGCACAATTTTATCTATATCAGGAATATGACCTGTGGCTT
The DNA here is from genome assembly GCA_029207805.1 of Tribolium confusum. Lineage (NCBI taxonomy): Eukaryota > Metazoa > Arthropoda > Insecta > Coleoptera > Tenebrionidae > Tribolium > Tribolium confusum. The sequence continues at coordinate 36,429,195 of JALGAY010000001.1, read as the reverse complement.
ACGCAGCCGACATGTGAAATTTAAGTGTTTATTTAAGTGAAACTCCTTCCTATGGGCACTGCTTCTCAGAAAATCTACATAATTCAGTCGAGAGAAGCCGAATTAATTCGAGACTAGTTTACCGCAGGTTCTAAAGGGAATTCTGCAGTGAATTTCAAGCAGTGGTTTGTGTTAATTTGTGATTAAAACGTCGATAACTAGACAATGGGATAGTTTTCCGGACGATTCCGGATGACTCACTGAAAATTTCGCTGCTGTTGAGTATCATTTCGGCCAGGTCGAAGTAAAAACACAACGAAATATACACAAAATCAGTTGAATAGCGATTCTGTACACGTATTATGTGCAGATCGGCATGCATAGTAGAGGCTACAGACACCCTATCGACCCTCAATCCTATAAGCCATCACTTCATACATACGCTCAACAACCCCTTCAGACGGTTTCGTATTGAGTGCAACGTTTCCTTCATCGACATCCAAAAAATTCACATAAAAGATAACTTTCAAAAATACAACAATAAATGCCAATAAAAATCATGTTTCTACTTGTCTGCTTTTCAAAAGAAAAACACTTTTTGCAAATTTAGTTCTTTACTTTACTTGTTACCTTACTCGAATCAATAATCACTATCAGTCAAAAATAATTATAAACTTGTCATGATGTCATGATATACAACAAACAATTTATTAAGATGCTTTCTAAAATACTTTGGAATGATGTAGAAACTGCTAGCATAGCACCTACTGTAAAATTAGTTATTCGTTATCAATTGTTTATTCTTATATTTATTATTTACAATTTTCATATGTTATTTAAAAAAAAATTAGTTGATCATAACTGACATGATATATTAACTGAACGAGAAAATTAAAAAAGATTTTGTCACAACTGATAAAATAGGTAATATATTTTTTCAACCACCTGTCTTGTAAGCATTTCATTATTGCTACACTAACAGCAACAATTCGTGCCCATAAAATCGTTACCATAGAAACAGCGCTGCTTACAAATCCTAGGACAGTAAGCGCGGACCCTAGGACGGTAAGGGTAGACCCTAGGGCAGTAAGCACGGGCCGCAAGCAGATTAATACTTTCTTGATCTTTGGAATGATTAAAAAAATATTATATGAATCTTGAGACCACCACCATTTTTCGTGGTCTCGAACGCTTAGGAAGCTTCGGGCTTCGTTTTCGATTTTTCAAACTACGTCTTCAACTACGGCCTTTGAGTTGTAATATACTATTAAGTGTTATTACAATTTAAATTTTAAAAAATAATACTAAAAACATACATCTAAAAAAATTCAGGTCAAACAAATTTGGAATACGCATTATAAGAAACAAACAATATAGAATTGGATGGCTAAACATAATTGTACATACGTTATAGTGTAGAAAATCTACTATTTCGTCGATTGTAAAACAACAGTTTGGTTTTTTTGTCATAATATTCTGTGTCAGAAGCAGGATCAAATTTATGACAAAAAAAATTTTATAAAATTAATTTGAATAAAAAACTGAATCCGTCAGAAAGGAGAGAGTACAAAAGTTTAAATTTAATTATAATATTAAATAATATTTTTTAGAAAAAAAAATGTTTTCTTCAATGAAGAGGCTTAATTTAAAATGCAATAAATACTACTTAATCTTTCTACTTTTTAGTTTTTAATTTTTATCTTGCTGGCCAGTTTTGAACCTTTTTTTTTTCAACCCATCTACCGCAACATATTATTACAAAGTCGCAAAAATATAATATAATTTTGGTTGTTAATCTGATGTTATGAAACTAAGAACTATTAGCCCAGTCATATTAGGATTTTACCTCGGAATAAAAGATAATAAGCTGTAAATTGGAATAAACCTTTGTTTTGGCGTTCTATATGTTGTCTCAAAAGTCTCATATAATATCGTGTCCGCGTCTTACGATATTAAGGTCAAAGCTCGCAAAAATCGGTTTTTCGCAAATATCTCGCTTCCTATACCTTAAATAAGATTTGCACCTATTATAAAAGTTATAGAGTATAAAATTCTCTACAACTCTTGTTTTAACTTTATTTTCATACGATTAACCGTTTTTGAGATAGAGCGTAAACAGTGCGCAGCGCACAGTCATATGGGATGCTCAGTACTATAACGAAATAAGTCCACGAATTAAGAAAGTTTGCAGTTATTGTGCAAATCTGTATCATGTTAAAGCGGCATAATTTTTAGGAATTGACTAAACAGTGTAAAACACATGTAATCTGGTTAAAATTTAACTTTAGGATAACACGCACAAAATTGAAAACTAGTACAAATCTTAAAGACACTAATATAAATAAACTTTAAAATCTCTACCAAATTGGTGGACTTATCTCACTATTGCACTGAATAAAATTACATAAATTTACGGTGCTCAAAAAAATTGTTTAATAACTTTAAAATAAAACAGTATACTTGAAAACCAGTTACTGTATTAAAATAAAAAAAAATTATTTAATACTTTTGTATATTTATCTCAAAATGGCCAAAAATGGGCTTATTTCGTTATAGCAATTAGCACCTCATATATGACTGTGCGCTGCGCACTTTTTACGCTCTATCTCAAAAACGGTTAATCGTATGAAAATAAAGTTAAAACAATGGTTGTAGAGAATTTTATACTCTACAACTTTTATAATAAGTGCAAATCTCATTTAACGTACAGGAAGCGAGATATTCGCAAAAAACCAATTTTTGAGACCTTTGAGCTTGAATATCTTAAGACGCGGACACGATATTACATGAAACTCTTGAGACAACATATAGGACGCCAAAACAAAGATTTATATCAATCTACAGCTTATTATCTCTTATTCCGAGATTGACCCCTATTTTTGGCTAAAATGACAGGGCTATATTCTCAATTATGAGCACTAGTAACATTTTGGCAATGAGCATTTCTTACTGTCTTTACGTACTTTATCAGTTAACTAAAAGCTGTAGCAGTTCCTTCGCTATTCCAGATAACTTTTTCTTTAATAATAATGTTTTTTGCTCAAAATTTATTCCAGTCTCTCCAAAGAAAAAATTTTTCTTTTAACCCGTTTTTAAATTTTATTTTTATAATAATTTAACTGATAATTTAATAACTTTGCTTTTTTGAAAACATCTGTTTTAAGTCAACGTATATTTTTTGTAAATTGTTGTATTTTTCTAATAATTTATTATATTTTCATCACTGTTTAGAAATAATGCAGCTTCTTCGATAAATTTACTTCCCGCAGGTTCATGAGAAACTACTTGAACAGATTTGAATAAATTTTCAAAAAGCTAAAGATATTCTAAAAAAAAAGACGTATTTTTTTTGATTTTGAAAATTAACCCTTCGTTAGGCGCGCCATATTATGTGACATCGTTAGTCGCGCCATATTATGTGACATCGTTAGTCGCGCTGGGACTGCCAGTCCCATAACAAATATTTTGACCATTTTTATTGGTTATCTTGTAAATTTTTGCTTGAGGTGTTTATAGAAAACCAGTTTATCATAAACCTACTAAATTTTGTTAAAAAAATGTGTCTCAAGTAATAAATTTTTAAGCAAAAATAAAATATGTCTCTACAAAATGTAACAGCTGCATAATATTTTGTTATTTTAATTTTATTCTGTTTTTAACAACAGCTATTTTTGTTTGATTATACTTATATATTTTATTTTATGTTATAAATTGTTTAGTATCATTTTTATATGATTACAAAATTTTTATAAAAAATTTTACCTGAAATTTACTAGTCCCAAACCAGGTACCCGATGAATTCATTGGGAATTACAAAGGAGCAAAACTAAATCTTTGCACCAATTTGAGATGTCATAAGTCCACAAAGTTGTAGCTATAACCGTTTCTATTTAATTACAAAAATAGTAAAGCATGGGACTGCCAGTCCCATGCGCTACTAACGAAGGGTTAAAATATAATAGAACGAATTAATTACCTGCAATGAGTTTTGTCTTAAAAATCGTAGAATAAATAGTAGTTTTAATCAAAAATAATAATAATAATAATAATTTTATTGACACACAGGATCAAAAATAAAATTTAAAAAAACTTTATTTTCGAGAGGGACATTTTCTGACTTAATTTTTGAAACACCTTCAGTAACCCCCTAACCCTCACCCAAAATGTCAAACAGCAGAAACCTATTTGTGACATCTTAAATAAAAGTTCTTTAATTATTTTTGGTTAGATATAACGTTTTACAAAAATGCCGCAGAACAATAACTTTACCGGCTTTCATCTTCTGCTGGTCTAGGTAATTATGATTAAATTTATTCCAAATAATTTTGGATCAGCCTGTACAAAGCTCTCTGCCATTTTGAGGCTAGAATGTTTACACTAGAGACTGGACTCGTCTGATGATCAAACTCTCCCGGACTTACGGACTTACTTAGTTTCTAAACTATCTGACGTGAACATTTTCAATAGAGTTGACTGTACTGTAACAAAATATTTGATGATTAAAAAAAAGTAAGTTTATTTTTGTCTATTTTGAGATGAGTGATTGTCATTGCAACCAATATTGTTAGTGTGTTCAATGAAAAGAAACATTAAGAAGCTTTAAATTTCTTTTCTATCGGTCTGTTATAGTGAACGGTACAATTATCTTAATAAGAATATTATTTTCATTTTTGTATATTTAATACTGATGTTTTTTACCTAACAGTATAAAATGTTGTCTGTTATGTTTATGTTTTATTTATTGCTCTTCTAATGTGAATAAATGAAAAAGCAAATTTGTAATGCTTCTCCAGAGATACATACATAAATAATAAATGTGGGTTATAGTGTATAGTCATAAATGCAAGGACAACGAGTACAAGTACCATGAATGTCTAAGATGTCTTAATAAGTTTATTTAAATTAAGTCGTGATGTATAATGCATCAATTGACTACGTGCTGACAATATTTTATTTCTTTGACACCGAACAAATTGCATATTCAATGCAAAGTACAAAATGGTCCAAGTCTTTAATTTGTCGACATTTTACTGTTAGTCCTAAAAGTAAAAACAATTAGATGAAATTTTGTAATTTTTCGACGCTTTGAAGTTAATACCGTCTTAATTAGGCTGCAATTACGAATAGGGAATCCAGTGGCCGTAAAAATGATGCAAAATCCTATAACACGGTTCCATTCCCGCGCTGAGATCATATTGTACATAAAATTACTAAATATAACAGAAGATGTAGGAAGCATAATACGGTGGACTACTCATTTTATAACATAATTAAGAAGGCTGCTAAGGAACTTACTCAAGAATTCCCCGACGTTATGACAGAGGCTTACCGTCTTCAATGGCGGCGTAATGTTGCCTCGTGTTTCGTCATTGCTACTTTTATACCGCATTGTCTGGTCCATGATCTTTTCTACGTGACGAGATTACTACTTTATGTAACGTGCTTGCTTTTTTGCGTCTTTTTCTGTTCGATATACTCCAGATATGAAGGAACGTGGGTGCGACCGGAATTAAGGAGGCTTCGGTTCCTTTACTAGCGACTATTCACCACTCCTTCGGGTAGAGATGCAGCCTTTTTAAGCTGAAAGGTGTGCCCAAACTGAGCAGATTCATCACGACATGATTTTCCAACAACACTTTTACGATTTTTTTTTGAATAAAACACTATTTTGTGAGTCTACCTCATTATCACCTGAAATCGACCACATAAACATGAAAAAGAAACTCCCACATTTAATACTCAAAAAAAGGATGCGATTTTGGAGATAGATTGTTCCTAAAAGACAATTCACAAGCTTGGTATTTTTATGAAACGACAATAAATTTTATCTTAACTATAATAATGCGACCCACACGGCTACCTGAACAATTATCAAATAAACATCGCTCAACGGTGAAAAATTCAACGGTTCCGGACATTTACGCTAACAAAACAGTAAATTTTCAAGTTTTTGTAGAAAAAAATGTTAGATTAAATTTTTCATTGTAATATGGGTAATACAATATTACATAATATCAGTATACTAAATACCCCCTTTTATATTTAACAGTAATTAATTTTGTAATCAAGTTTTAACCCTCAGGCCACCATCAAGTATTCCTAAATACATTAAATTAACATAAATAAACATAAACTATTAAATTAGTTAATAATGAAATTCCACATTGTAATAGAATACTGGTCTAGAAATATATATTATTTATATAAAATTGTTTTAATAATATTAGTTATTAAAAAAACACATACACATTTACTCATATAAATACAAATCTCACAGTTTTGCCAACAAAAATATTTTTATAATAAATACAGACAAAGCTATTATTATGATTAGAATAATTACATTTATATAAATAAAGAAATTATTTTATAGGAAGCGGACGATGAATTTCATAATAATAAACTATTGCTCAACAACTTTTGTAAAATCAAAAATTCGTAAAGCAAACAAATGTGTTGATTAATTAAAAATAGCTTTTGCTGTTTTTTCAATACAGAAATTGTTGCAGTTATTAGTTAAAAAATATAATCTGCGTAATATAATTAAAACAAAATCAATAAAACTAGAGAAAACAAATCGCTCTTCATGTGTTGATCAAATAAAATAGAGTTTCGCTATAATTACAGACAAACAATTCTGCAACCATTAAGCGAGATATCGAATTAAATAATTTCTATTGTAAACAAGCAGATGTAATTTGTCCAGGAACACATATAAAACGCAACGAAACATTAAATATTTTGAATCAAACGTTGGAATTAAACCCTGAAAGCTGCAATCATATTCGACAAACAAGTATTACAGTGATTGGAAATGCAATCACTCAAACTACTAACTTTGATCATTTGTAATACTGATAAGCGACGCAAAATATATGTATAACACTATTTGTTTAGCTTACAGGCAATTATTATCTCGGAAAAAACGACTGCGGTCACTCAAAACTGCTAATACAAAAACTTTTAGCACTTTTAACTGATGTATGCATACCTTTGAGTTAACCCTAATTTACTGCGTTACTTCTCAATGTGTTCTTTGTTTAAGAAGAAATAAAAAGAAGACCCTGTTAGTCAGACGGCATGCAATTCCAATCCCTTTCAGGTGCATATTTACACCAAATATAGCATTTCATATGAGACATATCCTACTCATTTTACAATTTTAGAACAGAAAATTGTGATGAGTTAAAACTGCCTCTAGCCGTTGTTGAATTGAAATGTTCAATTTCTTATATCAATTTTTTGATAACAATTTTTATTGGAAAACGGATTTAGAAAAGCATGTACGAAATATTTATGTTGCTTGTTTTCTAAAAATCAATCCCTAAAGCAATTGTGTTTTTATATTAATTTTATTTTCTTAGAAATTTAAGTACGTTCAAATATTCTTTAATTATAATAAAATTTATAAAATATTACCACGCTGTTTATTTTTCAAGCTTGGATTAAGTTTCTAGATTAATGAAATTATCCTCTCAGCTTTCAACTAAATATTACGTGTGTCTTCTATTGTTTTTAAATTAACAAAACTTATTAACAGTTCTTATGACATCGCATCATTTATAGCAGCATAAAAATGTTATATCTAATTTCAGAAATATTTCCCGCAATAATTATTACAAAAGAAGCCGAAATAGGTTTTGAATTTGAAATCGTTTATGCCTTTCTTTCAATAACTAAAAGATGTTACGAGTATATTTCCCACAACGTGATCAACAAATACTGATTGAGTTAACAATAAAGTAACTAAAATTTTTATGCAAGTTGTCGGTTGATGATTTACATGTATACTGTTCCAAACCAATATTGGCATACCTAACTTTAAAGGAAAGTCATGTGTTTATTACTAATGCAATAAAGATTGTATTGTTACCAAATGCAAGTAATTTATGGTCATTTGACTCTTCGCTGCCATCTGAGAAAACCGCCCGGAGCATGCCGATTTGTCACCACTTTTACCTGAATTTGATCTGCTTAAGTCTACCTTTAGGAGTGAGTTTGTTAAAATTAAGCGAGAGTCTAGGATATATTGTCAATCATTCATTTCATTGTAGACACCAATTTTGAAGAACGCCATTACAGTAAAAGTGTCTTGTTCTAATTCGAAAACCATTAATCCAAAAACCATTTTATCGAAACTTTAGCAAAAACTAATGACAACTTACTAATAAAATTTTTAGAATGTCTAATTTGAATTTAAAGTTTGCTCAGAATAGCCAATTTTCAGTTACTTACATTTGAATGCTGCCAACTCAATCAGTACTTGTTGATCGTAATTTTAATTTCATCTTATACTTTTTGTCTATTATTGCGTAATTAATAATAAATTATTGCTGTAGTTATTTTATTATGTATATTAAACGTTGACGTAACATACTTTTTTGCAAAGAAAGTAATTTTTCATTAAGACAACGTTAAATAATTCATTCAAATAAATAAATAAATAACAATAAAAAATCTGCTGCACATCCAATTCTTTCGATAAATTAAATCGTAGGCTCTGTATCTACCGGTTTCTACTAATCATAAAAAAAATAGAGAAATCCTAACTTCTCGGTACAAACTCCGTTTGTTTGGAGATAAAATACTGGCGCACATATTTGCAAATACAAAAAGCGATGACTGATAGACCGACTGCGAACACGAATGCGAATAGGTAAAGTTCTCAGAAAGATATTTCGTATTTACAACCTTTTATGGCTTTGATTCTTTAATAAGTTTATGACCAACACCAAGACAATGCTTAGCACGTGCACGGGCCTGACCTAGCATTGACAAAATCTGTTTACCTTTCGTAATTAAGGTCTAGAAACGATGTTTTGCGGTTGAACCTTCATGAAAATTAGTGAATGTTAAATACCGGATTAAGTCGTAAACACGAAATATCTTTATGAAGACTCTGATACAATAGTCGTTACTCACTAGTATTATAGTACTACAGAGACAAACAATAAATTTTGAATTTATGACACTACTTCATTAAAAAAAGCTAGTATAAATTTTAAGTTAGAGACTGTTTTTTGAATTCTGTTGTTAGTGTTGTTCTATGCTATTTACATCACCCTCTTCGAGTTTAATCCCACCAGCAGATAGAAACAGCTCAAATACGGTTGCTTATGTGTATAATTTATGACTTTAGTCACTATCTCATTTTCTGATAAAATACAATACTATTTACGATGCTAGTTGGGGTTTGATAAAATATAGCTGATATTTGTAACAACATATTAATTAAAAATAATAAGACACAGTGGATTTATGTCGTATTTTTTATATTATAAATCACACTAAACGATCCTAAAATAATCATAAAAATCTCGACACCTCAAAATATGTAACAAATTCGAAATGTTCAGGCTCTAGGGACGATTTTCAGTGTTGATAAGCATGGCGAAAGAACACGTGTAACATAACTAATAAATCACAGTAGCTATTTATAGAACTACTTATGACAAATTATTAAAACGTGGAATAAACTAAAATTTATTTACTGTCGACAACGCCTGCCCCATTTCTTCTAGTTAATTATAATTTTTTTGATATTTATAATAAAAAAGTAGGTTTTTGATTAAGTCGTTTCTTCAATTATTAAATGTGACAGTATCTTCATAAATTATTTATGAAGATACTGGAATTACAACTTGGAACAATAACAGTACAATAATTTAGATAATTGGAAGGCATGTATCACAGACCCTCCAACTATGCGTATGATTCGTTATAGGACGTCGCTCTCTGGACCCTATTAAATGTAATCAATGTCTAATAACTCCCATTATACTGCTTGCATAACTCTGTTACGTTTACTGATTAATACATCACGTAATGTATGTCCCATAACGGCCCTAATTGTAATTAATTGGCCATGACGAAAACCAACAAAGATGATGACCGTCTAACGATTTATAATTTCGTCACGTTTGAAAGCGATACAAAGCCAAGTAAAAAATTAAAATTAATTAAATACTTAAGAAAGAGTTTCAAAATTAATTACCGGAAACTAGTAGTCTTATGGTTTCACGTGTTTTATTATGTCAACTCAACTCACTACACAGAGAATTTTTTAATTGTGTGTTCACTGATCCTGACGCAATACAATCCGACTAATTAAACTTTGTTATTACGTGTTTTCAACGTGATCCCGTTTCCGTGGCGTCTCAATAAACTTGTTGTTTTAAACCAAAAGCAACCATTTGTCACAGCAAACGTCGCAAGAATATTTTTAGATTACGTTTGATTGTTATAGCGTCTTTTATAGACCCTCAATACAACTCTCTCTCCTGAAGTTGTAAAATCAAAACGCATCGTTGTTAATTATGCCAGACAATCATGAAAGATATGTGTTTTCTTAACAAGCAAATTAGTTTTTTCATTGTCTGGACGATAATTACTGTATCGACAAGCGTAATTACGTTGTTACACGAACGACGAACTTAATTGTAGTCGCACAGAGCAGTAAAAAAATTCATTTACCTTTTCATAAACCTCTGAAACATTGTTGCGACAATTTACGATCACTTACAAATACTCTAATTTTCATTTACTGAAGCAGATATTGAAAAAAATACTTCATAGTTTTTATTTTGAATTATCTTTGACAAAATTCTAGAGTATAATGTGATAATGTTATTGACGTTTTGCAAATGGGATACGCACTCGATCGGTGGAATTTGTAACTAGTAAATATGTATAGAAAAAACATGTAAAAATCTTCTGTAAGCAGTATCTCATTTAAATTTTTTTCCTCAATAATAACTTGTTTACTATTTCTAAATTTCGACACCAGAGAACGTGTCGGTCGGTTTTTGTTAATTGTCAATTGACTTAAGAATATGTATTGAACATGTTTGGGTAAAACTGGCAAGAGTAAAATAAAAGTTGTGAAATTATATAAAATTAAGCACGAAGAGGCGAATAGTTAGCGGTTAGTTGTGTAATTGTCGGTAGTTGTTTCCTATATTTGTTAGCATCTCATTTTTGATTTTCCTTTAAATTGTCGTTTGTTAGTCGTTTATGTTATGAGTCGTACTTGGCCCCTAGTGAAAAGTTTTAATGGCAGTTTGGTGTTATCCGATTGGGAAGCTAAGAACAGCTTTTTCGACTATCGAATATCAAAGATTAAAGGAGACAGATGGAGAGTGGCAGCGGCTAACAGGGTTGGATGACGAATGCGCCACGTGTTTGGGATGTTGGAAGCCCACACGCCGTCAACCTTTCCACTTCGGATCATTGGAAACACGAGTCCGCAAACTCCAGGACTAGTAATCCAATAATTATCTTCACTGCTCTGTTTCTTTTTAACAGTAATTATCCCAATTATCCAGCTAATTCAGCCCGTTGGACGAACGACTCCAAAATCTTACACCACTCGGAAATAGAGATCCTATTTTAATCCGCTTTGTTCCACTTTCTCCAGCCAAAAATTATTTGCAAAAAACGATAAACGCTGATTGCATACGCGATTTTTTAGCTGCCACCTATATTTAATTTTGCGGGACCAATTAAAAACCGTTTTAATGAATTTTTAACGAGCAATTTGTTTTTAGATAATTCCTTGAAATACAAAGTATGAGAGCAACCTACGTGGTAGTTATTTATTGTAATGCTTCTACCCACGATTTTTGCTCAGTGCTTCTGGAGTTCATCTCAAAAACATCATTATAATACAAGTGATGTACGATGGTGTTCATTTAACCGTCAATGATTCGAGACAAACCTTTATACAAACAAGAGAAAACATTGAAGAAGCTTGAAAGCCCGGAATGTGATATTAATCATCGAAGATTACTTCCACTGGTGTATACAGCACGGAGTGCACCACTAGCTTACGATCTTTATTTATGTGTACATGAAGGTGTCTTTTGCTTCATGCCGACCACCAACATTGCAGTATCCATCATAATTTTCCGAGCGAGACCGTGTTAAAGGCGGGATCGCATCCTCATATTTTTTCCCTAATCGTCGTTTTAATTAAATTAAACATGAAAAAATCAGCTTTAATTAATTTTAACCAAATACAAAGAATTGCTCGTGTTCAATGAACACAATAAATCTACACCGAACTCTGAAGTACACAAAATTAAGTAATGAAAATGGTTCAAGAGTGAGTAACCCCGGTTATTCATCAAAAACAGACAGTCAGAATGAATGACCTTCATCACTTTATTTGATCCCTCCGAATGAAATTTTTCGTTTGAGGGAATAAAAACGAAAAACAAACAAGACGAGACATTTCATTTCGGTAACAAAGCGCGTGGAATCATTCCATCGATCAAGATTGTGTTGATATACCCAAATAAACCACAACCAAAATCAAACATTACGAAATTGATGTGTGTATTACCAATCATTTTATAAAAAAATGTAAATACCCTTAAACACTTGTTGCTCTTGGTAAATTTTACTTGTAAGTCATCACCTCGATCTATCGCCATATGGCAGCACTGCCAAACTGGTTCTCTACACACCTTAATTTTTCCGCAGAAACGGTAAGCATATGGACTCAGTGTTTGGTATCAGATTTATGTAATTTAATCGTGGTCTCGTTAAGACTTTTACCTGTCATCCACGGAGGAATGAGATTTTTCTCGTTTAGGATCTCGGTTCAATTAAAATTCAGAAGCGCGATCAAATTCCAAGATAAGAAGGGTCGGTAATTGGAAGTAAATTAAGTAAATAGTCGGAACTGACCGCAAATTCGATACCCGAAATAAGTTCTTCAAGTAAATAGCTTCAAGGATCCCTACGCTCTCGTTCAAACGAATTCTGCATTGAATATGTATTAATAAAGATTTATTGAGACGATTACCTGACCGCTAGGAAAGATTTATGCAGTCATTTACTCAAACTATAATTAATTTATAAGGTCGAATGGACATTACCAAAACTAACGGACGGTAATAGATTAGGTGATGGAAAGGATGGAATTATAGCTTGTTTCCTGCAAAATTTTACACCACAATGCACATACGAAACCACTTAGTCTTAGCTAAGACTCAATCTAAATTTTGTTCCCACCAAACATTTAATTAAGGCAAATTGATTGAAGTGCTTCGCTCGAATCATCTTGCATTGTGGTGTTTTATTGTGAATCGAACTGGATAGGATAAAGCTGATAGCGTGGCATCTCCCCCATGACCTGTCATATGCCAATATCCAAGATTTTAATCTATTAATCAGAAAAGTTAATATCATAAACTTTGGACTGGACGTTCCCATTGTTCACCATGGGGAAAATATAATTTCAATTTATTGAATAAGATTCTATCACAGATTCGCATTTTTTGCCGAAACTATTGATGCATAGGAAGCTTCCTTTTATTAACAAAGTGCCTTAACAAGCGAGGGAGTGAATGATTGACAGCTTGTCACGAGGGTCAAACCATAAACAATGTATCTATATACTGGAGGCATTCAGACTTTTTACTCCATTGTTGACAGACCGGACGTATCGGTCTAGCCCCACAAAAATACCCGTATCCTAACAAAATATGGCTATTTTACCCCAAAATTTTGGTCGACTTATTGATCGAAACCAGCAGCCAACATTGGTTTCTAGATTTAGTTTCTAAAAATACTCACCGATTTTAAAATTTTAATTTAATTTTGTTATGACACTTCGGATTATCTAATTTGCTTTTACAAAATAAAACAATCTAACGAGATTTAATTATCCTGTTGATTTTATTTGTTGCCGCCCAATCCTCTTTCGCATATCAGTTTCATTTAAGCGCTTTCTTAATCTTAAATGCCCATTGTGGTCCCAAATGGTACTAAATACCACGTATTTTTTATCTTAATCATTTATAATTCCGATGGCTGCGTGTCATTCTTAGTGTGGTCAAAGCTAAAGTTTGGTCTTGAAAATTCCTTGATAACTATTAATGTGTTTGACGTGCCACTGTAAGCCGGTTGCTATCAATTGAAGAGATTAGTGTGACTCGAACTAGTGTACCTAAGTGCGAATACCTGTTAATTACAGACAGTTTAGATACGGCACGGCACAAATAGTTTACTTGTAAACAAACCGATATCTTATCCTAATTGTACTACAGAAGCTGTAGGTATAAATACCAGTGGTTAAGTAGATAAGTCAATTAATTACATTAGCTTTATCTGACAGATGGTCCCCTTTACCTAGACCACAATACGTTTTAAGATAAATTTTTATTCAGTTGGAAAAGTCAGAATTCTAGAGAAAAGGCGGCTTATTAAAAGTGAGCACTTGGCCCCATACAAAACGTATATTGTTCTCTTTCAACGCCTCCATCCAGTATTTAAAATAACACAAGTCTGTCATTCAAAGAGGATTACGCTAAACCAAACATAAGAGTATTTCGAGGTCAAAATTGGAAAAATTTCATTACAAAAGTATGATTTGAGGTCTTTCTCAGACGTTGACAGGTCTTATTAGCACTTACAAAACGAATGATTTAACAAAGATTGAAATGTTACTTTTTGAAAAGAAAGGGTACCCGAAAAGATACAGTGGCGGTACATATAAACGCTGCATTGCGAACAATAATTGTCCGGAACAGTGTTATTAATAATAATTATAGATTTAACTGATGAAATTTAATTTTGCAGTGAAAATGGAACTATTATACTTTCATCAATTTCTAATTAAACGCTCAAATTGAACTGGTTTCGTTTCAATTAAACTTTCATGAAATTGTCATTATATTTTTCAATAAATTTGATGACTCTTTAGAATAAATATTTAAAAATACACTAATTGCTAAATTATTTCATTTGCAATAAATGCATCATTTTTCATCAAATATGAGCTTTACTGAATTACTAAATAAATATATAAGTATAAGATATACAAAAATATCATTTAACTCTTAATTTAATAAATTAAGTGGTACTTACCACATGATGTTCTCATGAACTTAAATTGTTACATTTCCCTTGTGTATAATTTTTTTGCACTACGGCCTCAGCGCTAGATAAGTGATTTATTACTATTTAGAGTAATTAGTAAATTATTTAGTACTTGTTTAACATTCAGTTTATGCAAATTGAAAATATTTTGATATACAAGTTAGCAGAGAATGATTTAGCGAAAATCTTAAGGTAGATACAGAATAACAAAAAGAATCGAAAAGTGAAATTTCTGTATGTCAGAAAATCGTTTGAAAATAATGGTCCCAAATGTTGAGAACCGCTGAACTGAGATGTAAAAATTGTCATGTACTTTAAAATTATTGATAGAACGGCAGTTGTAAGTTTGCTTCGTGCTGTAGTTGCTATGTAATAAACAATTGGCTCGTCTATCTATTAACTATTTTTAAAATAAAACTATCTCTGCAAATTAAGTGAAATAACAAAAAATCTTCTTCGTCTTAGTTGTAGTCTTATTTGTTATTATCAAATTTTACAAAAAAAGTGTTTTAACCGGGATTTCAACCTGCCACATAAATCAACAAAATTAGAAAATCACAAAATGCTATTTATAGCTGTCTTTTATAAAATTCCCATTATCTGTTAGTAAGCTACCATAAGCACACAGTAGAGGTACAGTAGAAGCACATAACAGGTAGAGTGACGTGTCGAATTGAGAGTATAGGTCCTCGGGAGGTGTTTTCTAGGCGATTACTACAAAAAGTACTTTTTACGCAGTTAAATTTTACTTCATCGCCTTGACCGAGAAGTAAAAGTTTAGCTATTGTGGATTTCACTGACTGTGAGATCCCAACCAATAAAATTATAATATTCACCAAATGCAGAGAGCGGCATTCTGTAGTTGCATTTTTCTAAATGTTAAACTTTAAATTTCAATTTACTAAAATTGCTACCTGAAAATAAGAGACTGACATTCGGTCAAAGTTTTTACCGCAGATGTGATAGAAATGGCAAATCAGGCAAAAATGATCTCTATGTTAAAACGTTTTTTATGTAAATTTAGAATTAAACGGTCGGCATTTCCAACTGCAGTTGCGGTGTCTTCGGTTAATAATTAAATATAAACAGTTTATGGCTCGGCACAGAATCATTTAAAAAAAAATATAGGTCAAATGTCTCTGCCGTTTAAAAAAAAAATTCATTGTCGAAAATGTTCAAGTGAGTAAAATTTAAAATTCACATAATTAGTGTAGTTTAATTAAAATTATTGAAAAAAATACTAAATCAAATTTATTTTATCTTAATATTTAAACAAATATAAGAATATAATAAAAGTAAGTGTATATCATCCCTTTATTAACATTGTCACATATTTGTTTTTGAGAAAACTGAATTCAGTTTCAATCATACATTTGTTGTCAATCAAACAAGATGTTGACAAAATAACTTGTTTGCGTGCACTTGGAATATAATAATTGAATATCTTAAATACAGGACATTTTAAATTTTTATAAAGATAATTTTTAAATAAAATCTGACTTAATATGTATTAAAAATGTAATGTTGGTAGCATTAAATACAATATTATAGCATTGGTTAGGCTCTTTGTTTCTCGGGAATTACTTTGTATAATATAATTTACTATATCCAACAAATTCAGTAGGTAAGTAGGTGTATAAAATGCATCAGCACCATAAATGATAAAAATCTGCAAAAAAAATTTGGCTTATCTCAAGTGATAACAAAATTACGGGCCTTCAAAATTGGGTAAAAAAACCATTTTTTATACAGGGTGTCTCACGAACGAGTGCACATAATTTAACCAAAGAATAAGAAGTAAAAATTAATTGATATATATTTTTTATTTTTTCCCAAAAAAAATTATTTTCAGAATTATTAGCCCCCAAAAATCGCTCCAAAAATACACTTTATTTTTTTTATCTAATTAAGTACTTACTCGATTTTGATGAAACTTGGTACACTCATTCTGTATTAGATAACCACCTTACAGTATTAATTGTAGTATTGTAGGACATGTAAAAAAAGAGCTACAAAGGCCCCCTTGACACAATTTGCTTCATAACTATGTAGCACAAATTAGTTTCACGTTGGGGTTCCTAGAGTTTAAAAGCCCATTTAATTTAGAAATTTTTTTGTTTCTTACAAATTTTTCGTAAAACGCACCGTTTTAGAACGAGGATTAGAAGTATCAACAAAAATAATACAATAAATTGGAAGTACCTAAAAAAGAAAAAGTAAAATAACAAAATACAAAAGTATAATAACAAAATCCTTTCTGGAATATGATCCTGAAGCCAATTTCTTACATTCAATTGACAATGAGGTGGTGCACCATCGTGCATGAAACGGCCATAGAGGAACGTTAGTGGATAAAAGCTGGCCATGCTAATACTAACTGCATCGTTTTACTCAAAAACGATGCGTTTGACGAAAAATTTGTGAGAGACAAAAAAATTTTTAAACTGAATGGGCTTTCAAACTATAGGAACCCCAACGTTAAACTAATTTGTGCTGCAAAGTTATGAAGCAAATTGTGTCAAGGGGGTCTTCGTAGCCCCTTTTTAAAATGTCCTACAATACCACAATTAACACTATAAGGTGGTTATCTAATACAGAATGAGTATACCAAGTTTCATCAAAATCGAGAAAGTACTTTATTAGATAAAAAAAAATAAAGTGTATTTTTGGAGCGATTTTGGGAGCTAATAATTCAGAAAATAAATTTTTTGGGAAAAAATAAAAAATATGTATTAATTAATTTTTAATCTTTGGTTAAATTATGTGCACTCGTTCGTGAGACACCCTGTATATCTCAAAAATCGCTTAACCGTTTATTATAAAATTTGGTACATAACAGAATTAAATGTCTTATTTTTCCTAATAACAGCAAAATTCTGCTAAATTATTTCAATTTCGGGTTAACTTTTTGGAATATTGCTTAACCTATTATTATGCAATTTGGCACATTAGAAAAATTAAATGTGCTCTCTTTGTTGATAATAACAAAAGTCTGCAACAATGTCTCAATTTCTGTTTGGAGCACTTTCGTCGCAAATTTTTGGTAATTATCCAATTTTTTTCTTTACTAACTTTCCTTTTTATTACGAAAGTAATATGTCAGTAGATTCTAAATAAAAAGATTAGAAACAAAATTTACTAAAAGGTACCGTTTCGAAATATTTACGTTTAAAGTATAAAAAAAACAAATTCTAATTCCATAGGTACTTTTAAATCACCAGATATATGACCGAGTTTATTAAAGTGTTTTGCAGATTAATTGATTCATACGCATAAATAAAAAAATGGACATTATATACGTACATCTGCATTAATTTTTATTTTATATATAATTTTTAAATGTAATTTGTAAGTTTTATATTTGTAGAACACCTGCGTTATTTTTTCGCTAAACCAATCCCTCGCTTTCTTTCCTAGAAGTTGCAATAATTTGAAACCTCAAACTTTCAAAATAAACCGCATTTGTTCGCCTTCCAAGGCGTCCAACTGCGAAAACAACCCCAAAAAGGCAAAACCGTTCCAATGTCCAACAATGACCTCCTAAAGTGATCAGCCTCAAGCAGAACGATTTGAAAAAAGCAGATGCTCAGCGGAAAATAGAATATTTCCCATTAAGGGTGACGAAGCACAATACTGAAGGACCACAACGATTGAAATTTATGAGTTATGACAGCTTTCGTTACGGTGGTGAATTATTAGTTTATTAGTTTACGATTAGGTGGTTAGTGAAATGGGGACGTTGAACTGTATTGTCTTGATTTCGTAGAAGTTGTGCTCAAATGCATATAAATTCAGCTATGCCCTAATGCGCGTTTATTATCTTGTTGGCGTTTATTGAAATTTATTGTGTTGTAAATGTTGCCCAGAATTTTAAAAGTTTGCGGTGAATGGTTGAGGACAAGTGTTGCTAGCAAGCTTGAAACAATATGATTCCGTCGTAAAGCCGTAAAGCTCACGAGGGCCTCTTTATAAACAAGAGACTCTTGCTGGTAATTTACTATGCGAATGTGAGACTACACAATAATGATCTACTTTTCATAATGATAAAAAATAAAATTTTTGATTGAGTTCCAAACCCTACATGGTAAAAACTATTTATGCAAAGTAATTCTGAGCAAATTAGGAAATTATCTTAATTTCGGTGGAACACTTTTGTAATTTACAAGAAATGAGATTCGTTGCAAAAAAATACAATGAATATGTAAGTAACGGTTCACGTGCATAAAGTACCATCTGAAGACGCTTTTAAAACTGGAGGCAACGAGATGACTGATATCTTGCGTTGTGTTATGTCGTCCATTGATTACAGGTTGGAGCGGCGATTCAACAAGCCTTTAATAACACACAATGCACAATGTCAATATCATTATCCAATCAGAGATGTCTTTGCAGACAACATAATTACGATACGGCTGTAATTTATATCGTATTAGTCAAGTCGACAAGTTTTTCCATGCTTTGGCTCTATACGGGTGTCCTCTCGGGTAGCAATTATCGTCTCTAACTGATAATTTAATAAGAATTCTTCGCGTTTCTCGCTCAATCCAACGGACAATAAGATAGCAAAATTTTCGAATTTATTTCGAGAAGATAATTTCAATGACTCAATTCGGCCACATTGAAATTTTTTTCAGCTGAATAATCTCCAAATTTTAATCAAAGTAAAACTTTTACAAATTCTAGCCAAGAATTTAGTCAGAATTAAACTACACCAAAAATTATTTTCTGTCAAAAGCAAAAGACCATTTTAATTTAGTATAAAAATTCTCGGTACAAAAACTTATCGTACATTGAAATAATTTTTAACTTACTGAACACATCCCACAAAAAATATTAACATATTAGTTCTCTCGGCTTGTGTATGTAACATGTTAATTTTTGGTATACTTGAACAAGGATAATAGTGAATTTTGACGTAAGTTTTAAATCTTGTAACAAAGTTGCTTGGGATCGAGATTGATAAAGTGCTTAAGCTGTTTAGTTATTGCTGGTTTTAGTCTCTTCAAAATAGATATTCAAAAGAACAGTATGATTTAAAGATTATATGACCATAGCAGATGAAAAGAAAAAGAATAAAATAAATATAAATGGATTACTGTAGGGCAATCAACTTCTATCCTATCCGGCATTGTTTATAAATTTATGACTTACTTCAAAATTCACTATTACCGTTGCTTAACGATACACACAGCAAGAATAAAGATTATTTTGTAAACAAGACGCAAGACATTTACCTTATCAGTAAGCAATAATAAAAAAGGTTTTATGCGTAACGTTATCTTGAATTTGTTCTCACGTTTAACTAGTCAGTGTCTAGCAACAAAATTTTGATATACTCGTAGAACTTAAAATAAGTTTATATTCTCCATAATTTTAAAAATATTTAAAAATAAAATGAAGAATATATGTAAATGGTTTACAAAAAAAAGTAAGAAAATAATGTTAATATGTTACATGTATAATAAAAAATGTTTCAAAAACCTAGAAAGTCTACCAAAGAATAGTAAGACTATAATGTAAGTCTGTAAGACGTAGACTATAATTAGTAAATATATAAAATATACCTACAATAAAAAACGATATAAAATCAAAAAAAAAAAGATAAAAAACTAGAAAAAGTATTCAAATAACAAGACTTGCAAAGAGTCTAGTTGAACATGAATCACGATCAAAGCAAGCATTTTCTGCTGCAAAACTAGATATGTTAAAAAATTAGAAATTGAGCTATGCTAATTAACTAGATTAAATTTTAGTGTGCACATTGCAGGTGCGAGGGTATCAAACAAAAAATCAATTTCACTTTTCAACGCCGTTTCACTTTTATCCCTTTACAAAATTTAATAGGACGTGACCTGTCTGATGACGGCACGCATAACACATGTTGTGCGTGATTATTGGAATAATTTTCACTAATAACTCATTCTACATTATTGAAAGCAATTTCTCAATGTCGAGTTTGCAGTTAAACCGAAAACAATCATTTCGAAAATTGGACAGGACCTAAATTTTTTTCACAAAAATCAGTTGCTGATTAACAAATTATATCCAATTTAGTGAAACTTTGTTGAACCGCATAATGGAGGCGGAAGACAGACTCACATTGTGTTTATCAGGGAAGATCTGTAGTGGGTGTTTTAAAATTGCTCTATTTGTTTGTCAAACATTACTAATTATGCAGCTTTCGGAGAGATTCTTCAGTATACTTGCCTCATTGCAATTAATTATTTGCGAATTGGGACTTACACTTTTTTCTGTTTATAAATCACCGAATTTTCTGTGGTTTGAGATTCAAGTAGATTTATAAAAAATCTCTCTATACCTAATTTTACATTTCCTGGCTATTAAGATAATTCTTTGCGACACCAAACAAAATAAAATTACCGAACAAAGAACCGCCACTGTTTTCAAAGTAAACTTCTTTTTGATTCGTTACACTTCTCGTGAGAACGCAGCGACAACTCATTCGTTGATATACCCTTTACAATTTTTTCCCTAATGGATGACTCTCTTTTTTAATTAGAAGACTAAAATCAATTATCGTTTAGTCTCACTTCACAACTTTTATTGGAGTTTTTGTCAGTCGGTGTATGCTAAACATAGCTGAAATCCTCACTTCACACATGTAACGTATTAGTGAATTCTGGAAGCCGAAAGTAATTAATCAGACAAGCATGTTAACAAATGAGTTTTCTCTAAACGATGTAAAGTGAATTTCTAGTTTCCACGTATGTGGAGAGTAATCAATTTTGAACGTGATGGACCACTAATCGACAGTCTGGATTACTCTGGATAATGATCATTGTTACCAAAATTATACGTAACGCTGATGTTGCTCAATGATTGCCGATTAAAAGCAACAAATGTTTATAATACTAATTTATTATCTCTTTTTTACCATTTGTAAAATTTTTAACGAGATATCCGTTTGCCATTTAAATGACTAACGTTATAAATTATCGCTAAGTATTGTTCACCATTTGTTGATAAAAAATGTTTATAAATCGTAAACGTAATCAGTCGCAGACAAAATACAAAAATATTTTCAGTCTTTTAGAACAGAGTGAAGTCGGTGAGTAGAGAATATAATTTTTATTTTTTCTATTATTCCATAACATATAGAGTGAAATATGTATAATTACAGAAACGTTAATGCTGGTGCAAAACAATTTATTATAATTATAAACAGTTACTACAAAGTTAGTTATATTCGCTAGTAATTCGGTATAACGTAAACAATTACTCTTTTTCGTTCTTCAAAAAATGGTCTGGTAATATGGAATAGGTATATCAAGTAATACTATAGATATTCCTGCAAAATAGATTTCCTCCCTAGTTTTGCTTGGAAAAAAGAAAGATCCGTTCAAAACCTATAAAAGATACGTGGTTGCATGTTGCATAGACAATGAAAGCAGCTTTAAAATTATGTGTCACTTGATCCCACTTGCTATTTAAATTTTGTGCAAGGGTGGTTCTGGAAGTTAGACGGACATAGTAATAACTTTAAAACTATGTTAAAATTTGGTACCCCTTTAGGCTAAAATTGACCTGTTTTAGCATTTTTTCGAAATTTAGACATTATTAGAGATTTTAGGAGATGCAACTTTTAGTTAGGACACGCTGTATATCAAAAATTTTAGGAGCGTCAAAATCATTTCAACTGCCAGAACTGTCAGACGGTTAAAGCGGATAGACTATGCATTTTAGGAGAGAACGTAAATATTATGCAAATACAATTTTAGTAATTGCACTCACTAGACGAAAGTAGTTTTAACAAAAACACGGTAGGTATTCCATATTACCGGGTATATTCAATAATCACCAATTGTACTCTAATATTTCATGACAAAATATATGTGCATTTGCTACAATGAAAGGATGGAATTAGTTGAGTCAATAAAGTTTTTTCTTTATTAATTCTTGAGTTAAGCACCAATTTTGACGATTTTTTTAAAATGTTTGTTTTTATATATTATTTAAAATTAAAAAACCTTTTCTTGGTCGCACAAGGTGTCTCCGGCAATAGACTATTAGAAGTATCTGGAGAACTAAAAAAGATATTAAACTAAAATTTTACGCAAAAAGTAAGTTCAAAATGATCTATCTAATAAAAATATTCTCACAAAATAATTTGCTCAAACAATAGAGCGGTGGTCTTTTTAAATAAAAATTTTGTTAAAACTAGTAAAAAAATCGTAAAATTAGTGTGACGTAATTTATGAGTGACCCCTTACGGTTAGTAAGTTAGTTACAAATCAATAAAAAAATTTCCTTATTGATTTCTAAAATTTGGTTGATTTAATTCACTATTATACAAGGTGACTTTGAAGTATGTTTGGGAAAAACCAGCTATAGTACATAATCAAAGAAGTCGAAATAACCCAACTTGCCTTATAGAAATGTTATAGTTTTTGGGATACAACTTATAGAACTATTTAAAAAAAAATTTTTTAAACGAAATACAATGTATTGCAACAATTTTTTTAATATACAGTGTGTGATTACAATATATACCATAATTTCTTCTGATGATAGTTTTAGTTCTAATGTTAAAATTAAATATATAGATGTCTTTCAAATTTTTTTTATAAACGTTACCAGGTGACTGCCCTTGTTGAAACGATGCTAAAAAACCCAATTCGCTTTATCCAACGGTTTATAGTTTTTGAGATATACGCTGTAAAATTTGTTTTTCAAAAAACACTATTTTTGACATACACGATGTATGACAACATTGTTTTTGAGTCAAAACTTTTACATCGTAAATGTCCAAATCTATATGCTCAAAAAAAGTGTTGTCATACATCGTGTATCTTAAAAATAATGTTATATGAATAAAAAAGTTCTACAGGGTGTACCTCAAAAACTATAAATATTTGTATAAGGCAAGTTGGGTTATTTCGGCTTCTCTTATTATGTACTATAGTTGTTTAAATTTTCCAATCATACTTCAAAGTCATCCAGTATGTATGACACGATTATTGCTTAAACCCAGTGGAAAATTCAGGAACAATTTTTAAATAGAAAAAAATTTTGAAAATGTTTTTTAATTTGGCCTGATTTTTAGAAAAATTATTTTGAGTCAATAAAACACATTTGGTATATATAAGTGGTGCAGTTGAGTAATCCAACATTTGTAAAAGTATGATTCAAATTATGAAAATATCAGATAAAAATTATAAAAAAAATAGTTTTAAAGAAGGCAATCGCAACCTCTTAGATGCGCCCTTGCTCCCTTCGAAAGGTTTCTGATTTCAAAAATATTTAAAAACGAACATATTAAAAAAATCAAAATCGCGGCTGTTTTTGAGAATTAAGAAGTTTCAACGATTTTTACGCTTTATTGACTCGGCTAAAAAGTGTCCACTAGGCTCAATATACATAAATAGAAGTAGCCCAAATTCGTTAAAGAGATCTTACAATATTGTTAAAAAATATGTTAAACAATTACACTATATTAATTTAGAATTACAATATCAAAAAATATACGATACAAAATCAGTAATTAAATAACTGAGAGAAAGTAAAAGCACATCTTTTGGTTTGTTTTCCAAATTCTTGCTAAAATTTTTGTTGTTTCGTTTTTTATAACTTTACCTTAAATTATGGTAAACATAATACTCCATTGATGATTTCTACAACTTTGATAGTATGCCAGTTGAAATATGAAATTGTAATTATGAACTACGAGTATTCTCAATCATTTCAAGTGTTGTGTATTTGCAAGAAAGCAAAACATATAATTAAAATAAAAAAATAAGAATCAAAGCAACAATGATAATAATAATAATAATAATTTAACTAAGTTTTCAAAGTTTTTTAATTTCACTCTGATAATTTTTAATTATTATGAGTTCATAAAAACGGAAGGAACGTTTAAATTAAGTACAAAGTTAAAAAGACTCTTTTGTGCATTTATCTGTTGCATGTAGTTTGCAGTAAGGAAGTTAGAGTCAATTTAAAAAATGAGTAATAAAGCAAGACTGCTGAAACAGAATATGTACTTCCATTTAGTCTTTTAACAATGCAAAGCCTTTCATTTTTTTCTTACAGTGAAGAATCTTAGTACGAAGTAATCAGGATATGCACTCCCTGAGCTATAACTCACTAACTCGGTATGAATAATTCTCCTTAATTTACTTAAAAGCCGTTTTATGGCTGTGTATTGTAAAACTTCCTCTGCACATTTTCCTTATTAACTAGTCAAGAGTTTTATTTTTTGTCGCTTATTTCTCTCCCTTATTAGAGGGCATTTGTTGGGTCCGCGGTGACTTAACAAATTACCTTCAGATCGGATATCTTGGAATGCGCTGTGTGCAGTCAGCGGCCTCTTATCAGGGGTGTTACAGGGACATATCAAGTGACGTGTCCAGTCAAATAAATCACCTCTAGCACGCTTGAACCTACGCCAACTTATTATAAATACCTGATGGAAAATAACCCCATCGACGATAAGACACGTGAAATTGACTGATGATTTATTGTGTGCAAAAGACATGACAAACACATTCCAGATTAAAATTGCCCTTTACGCAATAAAACTCCAACAAATCGCTTTTCCGAAGGGAGAGACAAAACGAGTATAGGGGAGCTTAAAATATACCAGAAATGGAGCAATGACAGTGATGAGAAAAGTGCTCCTGTGTTGGAATTGTTTGAAAGATTTATTATTTTATACATGGAAATTGTTGGTAAATTAACATGATTTACGCTTGTGTAAATTTATCGCAGCGTGACTTGTGTGTTACCAGCCAATTAAAAATTTCTGTCAATGTTAAAGCCTCTCATGCAGTTGAGACATAAAACAGTCCGATGCTAAGATAAACTGTAATAAAATTTAATTGTAGCTTCTCAGGTTTCTCATAATAAAAGACTACCAAGTTGAAATATTAAAAATGATATAATGCTCCTTACAGGACAATGTAACACTTTTACAATTTATAATTTTGCGGAGTTTATTTTTAAATATTTGTTACAGTTAAAGTGTACATTTTAGCCTTACATTGGTAAGAAAATGTCTTACATTAGAGTCAAAATATTCACTGAACATAGAAATAAATAGTTCTACTAAAGTATTTTTTTATTATAATTAATGTCAACATTTTAAAGTTTTTGTGGTAATACTCCTATTAACGATCCCTACATAATTTATCCTGGTTGTTTGATTTTTGATAATTTTTTTAGTGACTAAATTGTTGAAATTAACTAATTGACAATCCATGATAGATTTAAAGTTTAAACTTTTTGTTGGAGCTCTTAAGTGTGTTGAATAAATGGAATGCTCCCAATCACGCCAGACACTTTTTTGCAGACGACTCACGTTTCGGTAAAGATGTTACCATTCTCAAGTAAAACATAAAACTCAGTCAGTATTTGTTGACACGGTGTATAAAAGACTAGAAGAATAATTAAGATTGCGTTGCGTTAAATTTTTTTGATGGTAGCAACAAGTTTTGGCATTCTTGCATCCGTCCATTATTGATTTTAAACTTACACTAGCACTAATAATTATAATAACAATTGCCATATAAAAAGATAAAGAAACATAAACTAACTAAAAAAATATTGATTGATAAATTTAACTTAACACCACTCTTTAGAGACGCTACTGATCGACCACAGAATCTGTAGATTTGTGAAAAATCGAAAAAATTGCGTGAAAATCTGTTGTGCTTTATCAAAAAAGCTCATAAAAGGTTCTTGGGTTTGTGCCAAAAATTTTACATTTGGAATGGGCTGCATAAATATTTTATACCAACTTTGACTTTTGTCACAAAAATTTAATTTTAACTTAGCTATTATTTAAAGAATAAAAAATAGTCAAGTACAGGAAAAAAAGTTTTTTTAAAATTATTCTTATTGGAAGAATATCTTGAATGGAAATCAGTGCTAATAACTACTAAAAAATAATTGACACGATCAAATTTCAAAATTGGCGCTCCTCATGTTACACAACATTAATTAAGAAAGATCAATAAATAAATAATAAATTTAATATAGCATATATAATATAAATAATAATCAATAAATTGTTTTTAATTTATAATCACTAATATACATATTAAGTTTTGAGTCTAATATGCTACTTTTTCTAAATCCAAAACATTTTTTTGTAATTTCTGTTTTTTCATTTAGAAGGCTTTGTCGGCAAAAAATATTTCTAAGCATTGTAAACAATAACAATTGAAAAATAAAACCAATTCAATAAATGCTCTAATTTAAAAAATACAAGCGTGTAAATAATTTAATTCTCCGGTTTAACTCGTTTTTTTTTTCAAATAGAATAATAGTGACTTATTAAAATACAGTGTTTTAAAATTAAAAATTCAAAATTTAATATATTTAAATACACGTTATTTATGAGTTTTGGTATATTAGTTTAAAACATTATTTTCGTTAATATTATAGTTGTATAAATTATATATTGCAAAACTTTTTAAAAGAGAATTTATTGAACAATCTGTACAATTTAGTTTGGCTTTAATGTTATCATAGTTTTAATTTTTTTTTTGAATAAACACAAGATTGTTATTACAAAAACCCACTTTCTCGATTTTCGTAGCATGTTATGTTTACATTATCAGCAAACGCACCCTTTGTGGTCAAATATTCTCTATGAAATTCCCGAATGTGGTAATTTACAGATAATGTTAATTTCTCCAATTAAAACTAGACAATGTAATGTCTGAGTGCAGTTGGATTATAATTGCTGTTAATTAAGTTAACAGAAATGCTAATCGAAGTGCTAAAGAAATGCTAAATTTAATAAAAATAATTTTATAAGAATTTCTTCCTTTGTATTTTGCTTCTAAAAACTCATCACTAAGTTTAATCGAATTGCTGTCAAATTGAGTTCACGACTGTTTAGAACTCGTCTAGCTTTCTCTTCATTAATCATCTATGATTACCGCTCATTTTTTAAAGATTTCAGACTGTGTCTCATCAAACCGTTTACATTTTACATCGTTCAATAAATTACTGCTTAAATTAATAAGGACTTGACTATATCAGACTACAGTTGTAAATGTCAAAATAAATATATTTTTTAATTAACGTATTGCAATTTTCAAATAAATTAAAAAGCATTTTTAATTAATTAGTATAGCTTTTGGGATTGTTGATATCAAATCAACTAGTGCCACGTCAAAGAAACAAAATATTTGGAAAGCAATTTCGTTGTGTGATCTTCAGATTGGAACGAATCCAATGAAATGTTATAAGGATATAAAAGAAATTCTCCTAAATTTAAAGATTGTATTTTTTAAATGATTGTGACTAACATTTTTTTAACAATTTAAAATTTGCAGATTTTAACATTTAATAATAGTAACAGTGGCCTAACTAAGTTAGATATTACTTTAAGGCAGTGGCCTAGTAGTAGTAGGTATAATGAAAAAATAGTGCTTCCTGTTAGCAGTTGTTATTTTGTAATAAAATATTTCAAATTAAACTGTTTATTGTAATTTCTAATAAAAATATGTGCATTTCCTCTACATTGTTAGGCTCTTCGAAACTTCGAATTTTACGTCAAACCTGCCTGTCGTTTTTCCTTACCAATTTAATAATAAGATTAAAACACAAAATAAACGCTCGCAACCATTTATAAAATAGACATCTGCATTATATTGTTTCAACTATTGGGTGAGTATTTTGAACGTTACGTTTATTTTTTTTAACTTTGTTAAATTGGTATTACAAATTGATTAGGCTTGTATGGCAGTTTGAAAATTCCAGTGCCATAACACTGCCAAAAAAATAAAAATATTCTCATTTGTTAGTCGACAGAATTTTAAAGTATGAAGCACGATTAAACTTATTGGTTCAATATAAAAACTCATTTTTACAAAATATAAATTGTTACAACACGGATAAGGAAAATATAATATTCAATAAACGTTTTATAAACAATTTGTGGTTACATCACTGCGTTATATTAAACTCAAGTTTTGTTCAGTGTTACCATTAGTAGAAACCGAAATTCCCTAATAAAAACGTAACATTCATAAAAAGTCAATTTTTGTATCTCTTTTAGTTTGTTTGATAAAAACTCCAAACCTACCATTTTGGCATCTAAAGTAAATTTTGGATAGAACATATTTACATTTTGCGACACTAACAACTATTACAAGCTCACTTTCAGCAGTTATTCTACATTTTATAACAAATTTTGTTTTTAATTTTTAAAAAAGTAATATCTGACAACATAAATTGTTAAATTGTATAATTTAAGCCATTTTAATTAAGATTTCTCTTATTCCAAATGTAGTCATTATTTAACTGTCAAAATAGTTAATGGTATTATATACTAATAGCATATAATTATAATATATTTTTAAAACATTTTTCTTGTTCTTTTTGGACTCCATCTAAGAACGTATCGACAATTTGTAAGTACTTTACACTTGTAAGTACTTAAACACCTAATCTTCTTTCTCAAAATTGAAGTAGACATAATTGCTTTATAAGTTCGTATTTATAAAAAGTTACCTTTTGTAAAATTTTAACTTGTTTCATAAATAAATTAAATGTATTTTCCTTATACAAAATTTATTTAAACTCAAAAATATGTATCTAATTCAAAAATCAGATTTGAGTTAAATCGGTGCATTATCTAACGAATATTCACTTTAGTTGTAAAATAATTTTAACAATAGAGTAATAACAATTTAACTCTTTAGTAGAGTTCGACCATCAATATTCTGCGTTTACAACATAATCCTGTGATTAACTTTTCCAAATTTTTACGGCACTCAACCACAGTCCGCTGTAAAATTCTTTATCTACCAAACTAGATATTTCTTAAGCCTATTGTCAACATCTGGTCAACACTATCTTTATTGGGGGTTTGCGGTCCAACCGTTATAAAGTTCTTGAAAAGTCAGAGCAATAATCGCAGAATATCTATGGTCGGACAATATGTTTGGATTAAAGACAACCATTTACAGAATGCAAGAGGAAACTTTCGGTTTCTTATCTTTTTACCTGCAACAACTATAGCTCAAAATTATTGTAAACAAGTTTCTGATGATAGAATAATTTACAACTAAAGTCAATATTCCTTAAGTAAATGCAAACGCTCTAACTTGTTCGATATATCACGGTTTTTAAAACTACCGCTATGTTCGGCTTACTGAAGTTTTAAGATTAGCGAGAGTTCGGATTAATGCGACCATACTGTATTGGATTTACCACATACAGACCCAGTCCTTTTATAGATTAATTTAGAATAATATTAATCAGCAATCAACAAACATAAACCTGCTTTTTGGTGCCATCACCTATAGTCTATTTGTGCTAGAATTAACAAAACTTATTATTGGTGTTAACCTAAGTTTTTTCCATGTTTTTTCTCTTATAGAACTAGAAGAATTGTATTATTATTGATATAGATATTGATCTACGCTTGTAGGACATTATTCACATACTCAT
The DNA here is from genome assembly GCA_029207805.1 of Tribolium confusum. Lineage (NCBI taxonomy): Eukaryota > Metazoa > Arthropoda > Insecta > Coleoptera > Tenebrionidae > Tribolium > Tribolium confusum. The sequence continues at coordinate 36,398,904 of JALGAY010000001.1, read as the reverse complement.
AGATGCTAATTGAATAATGTTCCCTCTAACCGTTTGATGTAAAATTTGATAAATAAATCATCTGTAACCAACAACTCTTTTAATCACTTTAATTAAATAAGCAGCATTAAAAGTAAGCAATCAATTTTGTAGATCGACCTGAATTTGAATTAAAGCCGTGCTGGTAATCTGCTAATAGTGTTAATTAATATTCTAATGGCTTTCATCGACTTCTGTATTTGTTGTAGCATTGATTAACATCCACTGAGTACTGATCAACATTTTTTAAAAATTTCTCAATTTTTTTATTATTTTGTAATTGAATTAATAAAGTGGCAATTTTCAAGCACACACAGTAGATCGCTCAACGTGCCTTTTACCGGTTGGCGTGTCAGTTAATCGTTATTATTATCATGGCATTAAAATTAATTTTATTGTAGCGGAGCTTTTTGCCATCAACAATGCGAAACTCATAAATAATTATCATATTATTTAAATAATAAACGCATTCCGTTGACTTGATTTCATCTTTACCTATTTTGTATTTTAACACCGTTGAGACGTAGAACGCCACCAATTCGACGAGCATTGGTGTGTGAAAGTTCTATAAAATTTACGATAAGGACATAAATCAGATAGAAAACCAACGGATTTACCTATAAAAGATTAGGTGATGCTTAATTATACAAATAACTTGGATGATCTATAGCCTCTTATGTTTCTAGGACGGTAGTTGTAGCTTTATTATTCATAAAAATATGTTATTTATTGCTTTTTTTAAATTAATATCTAGTTGTTATTATAACATGGAAATTTAGTAGAGTATTAGTATATTAAAAAACCAATGTTTTTCCTTATTTATAAAGCCTAATTTGTAATTTTTCCAAATTTTGCTTAAATTTAATTCTTTGTCAAAAAAAACTTTAGTAAAGTATAAATATTTGTATGCTTTACATTAAAATTAAATTTTAAAAAAAATTAATAAATATTTATTCTTATAACATAAAAATTTTGTAAAACATATGTACAGGGTGGTGCAAATTGGATGTCTATATAGTGTATCTCCAAAATTATTAAGTTAAAAAAAACGGTTTGCAAATTTTCAAGCTCGTTCTTTGAAAAAATAATATAAATCCTGCTACCATGTTTTGTTTCAAAGAAGTGCCTTATAATGTTTTTGTTTAACATCAATATCTTTAATAATAATAAAATAATAAACAAAAAAATATTAAGACAACAACAAAATATAAAAGAATATGAAAAATAATAAAAAACACGTATTTATACGGTAAAAATGTAAAGTAAAAAAATAATAATTCGAAATTTTACCAATTATATACAATATTTTTATATAGGTATATTTTTATATAGATAAAACAAAAAACTTTAGTGATTTTGTGATATTTGTTAAAATTTGTAAAATGATTTGTAGTCTTTATTGTCGATAGATTTTCAATTTATTTTTACTGAGACTACTTACAACATAAGTATTTCTAAATAAACTCAGAAAGTTAAAGCAACTAAAATTTTTTCTATATAAATAATTATAATTTTAATAGTAAAATAATTATAATACTTGTATATTGTATCATATTGTTCAATCGATCTGAATTGATTTGAATCAATCTAAATCTTTTTTCTTTCCATTTAAATAATTACAACATATCCTGTTTTGGTCATACACTATCACTGTATGTAGTACAGCAATATCAAAAGTACACTAAAAAAAAAGAAATAAACCGAATAATTGTTGTCTGTGTTCCTTGCCAGATTGAGACAAAACTTACAAAAATAATAGACCAACGCTTGCTCTAATTAATTTCAATCTATTAAAATAAAATAAATAAGATAAAAGTTATTGTTTAAAAAATTGAATAAATCAATCAATATTAAATTAATGTCATTAGAAAACAATTTTGTGTTTTAGCATTAATAAAAGAAAATGTCTGAAATTGTTAGAAGTGTTTTTGACTATTGAATAACAAAGAATATTTAATTAAAAATCTTAAAAAATAAAAGTTTATACTTTGACAGTAGGTACCTAATTATATCCGCAGCTAACATTCAGAGCGGTATGTCATCAATCAAAATTTCTTATAAATTGGTAATATTTTGACATAAATTTAGAGCAAACAATAATTCATTTTCTAATAAAATTTTTACTACATATTTCTTATTTGGTTCAGCTCTTTCGGTTACTCCTTCGTGCGCAAATTTTGCATTCTATCGCAATTTTTACATGTTTTTACCTTGTGCTATCTGTCTGTCTATATTGTTGTCTCTTTGTTTTATACCATTTCTAGATTTCTAGTTCCATATTATTGCTTTTTCCTCTCATTGTTCCAATCTCTGCACGCAGAATATGCAAAGTTTTCTAAAAGAGGCATTATTTCCCAAATTAAAAAGTTATACGTTATTGTGTTCAAATTATGTAGTTTGTAATAAAACCTAATTTAAAAAAATTGCTGCTTTATGCAAGTTCCCTATTTCTCTTCAAATTTCACCACTCTTTTGCCTGTTGTCCCTCTTAGTTATTTTTTTAGACTCCTCTGCTATTAGGTATTCTGGCGTTTGCTTGTTTTACCATATTACCCTCTTATATACTTTACTTGCACACGTTCAATCTCTCCATCTACATTTCCAAAATACGCTAGAAACAATTTTGGGTTTAGCAGACAACCTTGTCTTACGTCCTTATTTGTCCAAAACAAATAAAAGTGGGATGTAGGCCACTCCACTACAATAAGAGTAAAAGAACTAGAAAACTAATACTAAAAATAAACAAATTAAAAAAATAAAAGACAATAGATGGAACAACCTTAAAAAATTACTAAAAAAAGCAACAATAAAGACAATGCTTAGAAACCACAAAAATGGCTTCAGACCAGACTAACATACAATAAAGGCTAACATACAATACACCAAAACAAAAATATTCCAAAAAATGTAGAATCACAGAAAAACATCTATAGTTTGTATAAATTTAAAAACTTTCTTGATTCAGTTTTATCTGTTAATATAAAACAAAGATAAAATATACCATAAGATAAAACCATTTATTATTGTTAACAAACTCAATTACCAACATACCTACACAGATAATAAGCAATTTTAAAATATAGAAAAAACTGCGTATTTTAAAAGAGCCATATAGACAAAGTAGATATAAAAAGTCAAACAATTAGGTGTTTGAAAATCTTCTCACAATACAAGAATAGGCTTTCGAAAAAGTCAGTACCTTCAATTATTTGAGAGAAACAGTAGAACAAAACAAGCTAAAAAAACAAACAAACAAATAACAGAAACAAAACTCTTCTAAAAAGTAGAACTCTAAGCAAAACAACAATAATAAAAATGTACAAAACCCAGATAATTATGTGCCCAATTATTAGGTTTGTTCATTATTATTAAAATGTCAAACGGCTAACGCTCTGTTTTGAACTCTTGTTAAAACAAACATTATGTCTCTTCACCAATAAAGTTTACTGACACTAAACAATGTATAAAATTATTTATTTAAACTTAGCTATTCTTTAATTTAAGAATACTTCTTTTATTAGTTTCGCCTTGGTTGAATAACATAAAAATATTTTCAATTGTAATATCACAAAAACCTGAGAATAAATTAAAGATAATTTGACAAAACATCGAAAACTTGCTGCCAGGCAATAGACATGAGACCCTGAAAAGATCGATTGATCTATTGCCAAATGGCCAATACGAAGTTCTGGAAAAATATTTTCTGATTTATTGAACTTTTGTGTGATTTTCGACGAATTATTTTTTGACATTGATTTTATTATTGTTTTCATCGAATGACGATGTACTAAACCTTTTTACTAAAATAATTTTCTCGCGGCAATAATCTACTGTAGAAAATTCCCACTATAATAACAATTTGTTTAGCGAAAAAGTCCAAAATGCTTGAAATTAAAAGTTTTTATTGTATTTTGAAATGTCAAAAAATAAAAAAAATGTGTACTTCTATAGAAATAAGTCGTAATATTCGTCTGCCATTGGTTCTAATATAATGTCATGCGTTTTTCACCCAAACACGTCAAATCACAATAATTGCAATAGACTAATATACCAATTATAGAAGGAAAAAAAAACGAAATAATCAAGAAGATAACACAAACACAATATTGAATCGCTATCTTGTTCAAGAATAAAATAAATAAATAAATAAATAAACAAATGGAGAAATATTTTAGTTAAAGAGAAAAATTTTGAGAATAAAAGTTATAAAAACGAAATAAACTAAAAACGTAAGAAAGTAACAGAAGTAAATAGGACATAAGAATAACAACAACCACGAAAATCTAAAAAACGAGATAAATGGTTTGAAGGACTTCTAGGCGTAATGTAGTAATAATTATAAAAATTGCATGGCTTACAATGATGAAACGTTTAACCGACAGTTAAACGCTAATTAATATATTAAACATAGTTTTTGTAAACTAATTTCGTTAAAAATATTTTTAATAACAATTTTTCAATTAAGTAGCTAATAAATTATAGATATAAATGCAATTAGAAGCTCCCTACTGTTCTGTTGAACCAAATTATCCATTTTGTAATACCACTTACTTCCCACTTTTAAAATCGCTTAATTTTTCAAGAATATCCTACACATTATTTATACGTATACGAATACACGTATAAGTATTTGCCTTTAAATTGATGTTGAAATTATATTTTTAAAATAATTTGTAACATAAACAAAATTTGTAAAATAAAACCCATAAATAAGAATGTTATAAACAAGTATGTCGTATCTATATTTAAAGTGTATAATTAACAAAAATTACAATAATTAATTATCTCTTTTTAGGTAAATTTCCGTCGAACCGATAAAATAAATCTTAGTTTTTAATTAAATTTTGATTTGCTACTGCACATTTAATCATATAATTTCAACATAAATTAAACTGGTTCATTGTAAATTACTTATTTAAATAATCATTGTTTGGCCATAAAAAAGTTTCGATATCGTTATCTTCGTCACGAAAAGGCCATTCGTCTTCTCTCTATGATTTTATCTAATGAAACCTAATTTACACTAGGGAAATGAGACGTGAACTGTTGACGTTCTTACGAGAGAAATAACTTTAAGAAGTATTTCCTGTGTAAAACTGTCTTATTGAATACGGGTTCGATGATTACCTTATATCGACAATTATTATGATTTAATAGCCGAATCACGCATTTGCATAAGATGATAATATGGTGCTTGATGATATGGTTTAGGGAACAATTCCGATAATTATAGCAAAGTTCGATTTAAACAAAACATTTTTTTAGTACGAAATAAAAATTGTTGCTGTGTCTGCTTCTGCCAAAGTTAATTAATTGTGGGTATTGTTACTGAAAGAACGCTACTAATTACTGCAGCTTGGTTATTACTTTTTATATTTCCTCTGTTCAATTTGGAATATAATTGGGAGCGCAGCTTGTAGCTTCGTCGACCGATGGCTTAATATCTTCATTGCAAGTACGTGAAAAATCCATAAAAAGGCACGCTGACGTGCTAACAAGATGGTTTTTTTGGTGGATTTTTTGAAGAAAACAAATTCAAGAACACGCAAAGTTTGTTGAAAGAGATATTCAATAAAGTGTGGGTTTTTGTTCTTGTTAGGACTTCGCGGTGGTCCCGGTAATTACAGGTTACCGAAATAATAATGCCTGGCATTCGAAATGCGACTCATGAGAACCTATCTTTAGTAAATGATCTGTTGGAACGTGAGTCTACTTATCAAAATATGTAATAAATGGTAAATAGCTGGCAAGTAAACGCTAAGATGAAAGATTTGCTTGCAAAAATGTCTCTTGTATTTATTTGGAGTGATAAGAAAGCTGGGTTTACCGGTGCGACAAAATAATGTTTATCTTTAAATAAATAACGACCAAATTGACCAAACTAATAATTTACAAAACGGTGTTTGTCTTATTCCCCTTGTATATAATTAAAGCAGAACAAAGACCATCCAAACAGTAAATTGGATGTCAAAGTTGTTTAATCTGTTAAAATATATAGCGGTCAGTTCAAATATATTATAAAATATGTGAAGCCTACGCACACTGTTCCCAAAGCATTCTTGTCGGCCACAAGAATAGATTTCTTCACTTCAAGTAGGTACAACAAATTACCTTTGCTCGAGATATTTTCATATTGCAACATTATCATCTTAATCACACAACGAACCCTTGCAATTCGCATTTAAATATTTACATTAGTACAATCATGCATTTTTTCCTTCCGTCAACAGCCAAACACTATCTACATACATACATTTTAGCGCTACACACTTCAAAATTATGCAACGGTTTTTTGAGGCAGGTATTGTATATTAACAATTCTCAGGCAAAATGTTCTCCATCATTTTATTGCTAGCTTAATTATTATTTGTTAATCACGTTGTATATAAGATGGTCCTGAAATAAAAAGAAGTATGTGAGCTTAAAAACAATAAAACGGGTAATAAATTCCATCTGACAATAAAAATCTAGTTGGGCCCGTAAACTGAAATTAGAAATGGTCAAAAAACGGCAGCTGATTTGCTGTAAATTTAAAGCGGCGAGACAGGTGTGCTGCCTAAATACGGGCCTGGAGGGAAGGGCATTGTTGGTTTAGCGGACACGATGTTTGTATTGGGTCTAATTTGGCTCCGGGATCATAATCATAGACGGACTTGATTATAGAGGTCGTGCGTGATGGGTAGATGAGTGCGTGAATTCTTCAAAGACGACAGACGATGATTCTCTTGGGTAGGTGATCGCCGAAGGTCCATCCCGACAGCTGCCGACAAGATAATTTATATTTGACTATTTAATTGTATTAGATTATCTTAAGCATTTTGTTTATCTGCCTTTAATAGCTATTTATAACTCGTTTGTAATGTCATAAACATTTAGGCGAAAGTAGTTAGAGTGACACTTTCGACCGATTTTAATGACTTTTTAATTACCACTTTCACTTTCACATTCCAAATGACGTAGGTATTTGTTATAACCTTGATTAAATTCCAATGACGTAAAATGAAATTTATTAAGACATTTTCGATGACTGATCCACATTACGTCACATGTAAGGGAATGCGACCAATTTCTTTCCGAAATATCGCTTCTCGTGAATTGATCTTAATTTTGCGCTTTGATTACTATTCTCGCGATTTGTTCTTTTTTCTCCCGAGTTGATCCTAATTTTCGCGATTTAATTCCTATTTTTGCTATCTGACTTCGTTTCTTGCAATTTGCTCTCGTTTCTCACGAATTGATTAAAAATTTTCGCGATTGGATCACTGTTCTCGCGATCCGATCTTGATTCTCGCGGTTTGCTCTTGTTTGTAGCAAATTGATCATAATTTTCGCGATTTGAACTAGATTTCTTGCAATCTGACTTTTCGATTTTTGCGATTTAATTTAAATTAGTTAAATTATTGTTTTTAGATGTTTAAATCGCGGTTTGATCTCAACTCTAGCGAATCTATCTCTATTTTTGCGATTTGATCCAGATTCTCATCAATTTGATTTTTGCAGATAAGATCATATGCATAGTATAAAACGAATAAGCGTTATACATTTATCAGAATAAAATAAAAAAAAATATGAGTTTGTTTCTTTGTGTTAGCCAGTGATACGCAAGATTTTCTAGCATTTAATATTTGCAATCGCAAATTGAACCAAATTTCCGAGGATGTGTTTCCGATTCTCGCAATTTGATTTTAAAAACACCAATTTGATCATTTCTTTTTGCAAATAAATCATAGAAAAAGTGACAAATAAAGCTTTAGACAAAAAATTTGAAAGAAAAAACCAGACAGACAAAATTTGAAGTTAACGATTTTACTGTCTGCCGCAATAGTAAACTTTTCATTAAGAATGTGTTTTCTAATATGTTTGAAATAGAATTGAAATTGCCGTTTAAGTTCTCGTTAGTTACGTCACAAGATTTTCTGGCTTTTAATCTAGACGATCGCTAATTGAACCAGATTTACAAGATGTGATTCCGATTCTCGCAATTTGATCTCGAAAACACTAAGTTGATCAGCGCTTTTCGCAAATGAAATATAGAAAAGTTACAAATAAACTTTAGACAAAAATTTGAAGTTACCGATTTTACTGTTTTCAACTATTGCAAACTGTTTATTAAAAATGTGCTTTCTAATATGTTTAAAATGGAGTTGAAAGTGCCATTTAAGTTCTCGTTAGTTATGTTTTTCAATGTATGTAATTTTAAATATTGGTCGCTTGTTAGAAAATTTTGCAAGTCTTTTTTTTATTTCATTTTTATATCAAACTGTTTTTAATTAAATTTAATATCAAACTTTTTCTTTTTAATTAATCGTCATATTAAACTTTAATGAATTCGGCGTCTCAAACAATCATTAACTTTTTATTAAAGACACGTTCTCTAATATTTTAAAAAGTTTAGAAACTATTGTTTAAGTTCTCGTAGTTGTGTTTTCTAAAATATGTAATTTTGAATATTGCTTGCTCCTTAGAATTTTTTTGTAAGAAATGAAAACATTCTCGTTGTACGTAACTAATGAAAAGAGACGTCAATTTAAAAAGTCTTTTTAAAGGTTTACATCGCTTTTTCAAAATTGTATTTCAACTTTCAGTTTGTGATAGCGTTGTGTTTGTGAATTTATTTTCTGACATGTGTGATTTTGAGCTGATTTTAAAAGCGCTTAAATTAGTTGTCTATCAAATCAAATAATAGTAAAATTTTTAAAAACAACAACAAATTGCTTAATTTTTGATTATCGAGTATGAGACATGCTTAATAGTACGGAATTTTGTAGAGACTTTGAATTTCTAAAGTAACTTAAGAAAAATGGAAATAACGACAGATATTTTTTACATCTAGCTTTCTGATCGTCAGATCTCAGATTGTTTGAGACGTTACTCGTGAAAATTTGTAAATAAAGAAAAAACACAAATAACAATATTCTTATTTATCAAAATGATTTGCAAAAAAAAAATTTACACATATAGAAATATAGCGTTTTCAGAAAAACAAATTTATTTGAGAAAAATTTTAATGTATTAATATTGTAAATAGTTATAATTAATTAAATGGATAATTAAAGAATAGATTTGGAAGTAAAAAAATTTGTATACATTTTTTTTTGTTTCTGTAATTAGTCAGCTATTATTACAGATGCCTTTTATTGCTAATTCATTTCAACTTTTTGTACAAATTTTGTGAACTCTTTACATACTTTGCAAGCGAAATTTGTTGAAATGTCTAGTAAATTTCAGATGTCTAATGTATAATTATAATATTTTAAAATAATTAATTCAGTTTAACATTAATTAGGAACGCGTCAAGCTTTAATCAAAAAATTTCAAAAATTGTATACATAAATTCAAAACCGTTTATCATTTTTATTCTATTTTCAATTATGTTATGAGTTATGTTATGAGGTAAAATTTATGTAATGTTTTGTTTTTGCAAAATTTATTTATTTCTTTTTTTCTTAAATTTTATTTAAATTTTATCAGTTATGTAGACAATTTGTGTATATATATATTCTTATATTTTGTTAAAGTATGAAAAATATAATGACCATATAGTATGAAGTGTACGTATCGCAATTGGGCAGTATGTATTTTGTAAACTGTTTACAAGTTGACAGTTATTAAAAATCCGAATATCTACCTCTTCATGTTTCGAATAAATTACTACATTTGTAATAGACACATGATAAATAAAAAAATGAGATCTGCACAAAAAAAAATCTTAAACCGAACTTTGAATTTTATAAAGTACAAGCATGAACAAAATGTTTTTAAAGTTTACAAAGTATAACTACTTTAAGTGTATATAACGATTTTTTTAAATTTATTAAATAAAAAATAATAGCATACAATATACACAAATCCTAAAAAATCAACGATTACAATTAATAAAGATAAAAAAATGCAACTTAAACTACAAAAACTTTTACACAAAAATATAAAACTACATAGTTTAAATATGGTAGGTTTTTAATTTGATAATAAGTTATATTTATTTTTTATAATTATTTTGCATTCTGTTCTGTTTTAGCAGCCTTTTTATTGTGACAAATATTTTAACAAACTTTATGTATGTTTTATTCGTTGTGCTTATCATATTTTAAAATTTTCGAAGTTTGAAAAACATTTTATTAGTTTCTAAATAATAGTTTTCAAATTTTAACACATTTTTTAAATTTCTACTTATAATTTAATTTTTATTTTTAATTTATTTTATAACGCCTTTCTCGTTGTATGATTGGCAGTCTAGAATAAACCTTTAATTGTTTCAACCAATCAAGTAGTGGTTTTTTCTTCTTGTTGTATAATTGGCAGTCTAGATGGTTATCTATCCTCACTTTCCAAATTCCAAAAACCAACGATTGCAATTAATAAGAATAAAAAAGGTGTAACTTTAACTTCAGAAACTTTTACACAAAAATATAAAACTAGTTTAAATATGTTAAGTTTTGATTAGAAAATAAGTTATAGTTTTAATTTTATAATTATTTTGTATATTTTGTTTTGCTTCTTTGTTCGTACTTTTGCATTAACTTTATTAGAAAATGAAAATACAATAGACTATTTATGGTTTAGTGTTGTAGTCAACAAACATGGGTAATTCATTTCATTTGGGTAAAAGCCGTAGTAATACATTTTTTATGTTGTTAAAGTTACCAAATTCACAACTTAATTAAAGTTTTACGAAAAATTTTGTATTTACTTTTCTAGAAATTAAAATACTAAAAACTAATATTTATATTTTACTGTTGTAGTTAACAAACATATGTAATTTTATTCAATTATATAAAATCGGTAATGATACATTTCGTTATTGATAATATTAGGAAAAAACCTAATCAGAGTTTTCAGAAAATTTTGCATTTATTTTCGAGTAATTAAAATACGAAAAATGAAAATTTTCATTTTGCTGTTGTAGTCATCAGCACATTTATTTCATAATAAAAAGTAAATTTTATTTTGTCCAATCATGTTTTCAAATTCTAATTTGTCTTTTTTTCAAGTTTATGCTATCGAATTTATAGTTACCGTCCAGTTGTAAAATATTATTAAATAATTTTTAAAATTATATTAAATTCAGAAAATCAGTGACGAAATAATTATTTGATACATACATATTACTTTTGTAAAAATATTTTCGTTTATTATAATAACAGCAGTTACTTTTCGAAACTACAATATTTTTCTAACTAGTTTAAACGAGTATAAGCAGTTTAAGCTTTAATTATTAGTTTCTCTGCAATTTGTTTAAAAATTTGTAGAAACTATTTTAACGTTTCTAATTTATAAAAAAAAATATTGTCAGCGTATATATAAAAATACTTTTATAATTATAAAATAGTTTAAAAAGTTGCATGTGTATAGCATTCATTCAAAAGTGATTTTCATGATTTATCTTTATTACAATATAGTTAACCCAATCTTTTACGTTTAGATAAAATATTGGATTAGAGAGAAGCGCTATAAATCAAGGATGTTGCTTTGAATTGTAGGTACATTATTATTTTTACAAAATTTAGGAAGATGTAGGACAATTCATCTCAAAATTATTGTCATCTCTGTAGACCATTATGAAGCGGTACATAGTGCTGCAAACGTAACATTAGAATAAATTTGTTAAAATCAGAAAAATAATTTAATATTACACTAAGCGGTGCGAAATTTACTTTCATGTGCAAAAAACTTGTAAAATAATTTATTGCAATTATTGACAACATAACAGCTACAAAACCAAAAAAAAATATTACAGCAAAATTTGTGTGCACAAATTAAAATGTTTGATAAAATTTTTCAAGTGAGGTAATTTGACTATGTAATTTTTGTTTGCAAAAGTTATTTGTTCTTTTTCTTTTCTTAAATTTTATTGTGCAGACTTTTTTCTATTTAATTTATTTTCTAATTCAACTCGAGTCATAAGAATAAAGTAATAATCAGTTTAATATTTCTGTTTTAAAATAGACACAGATGTTTCAACAAATTTTTATTTTAGAAGAAAATTTGTAATTGGGTACACTGTTAAAGAAAACAAAAAATAACATATTATTTAACAACTTTAGTTTTAATTTTACACAAACACGTTTTTACTCTGATAAACTAGTCGTTACATAAAGATTTTAAAATTCTAAAAAATACTTTTTTTAAGCTTTGTAAATTTAAAATTAAATTATTAATAGTTTCAATATAAGGATATTTTATAGTAATAATTGTAATTGTTGTGTTTAGTAAGTTCTTAGATTTATTAAATAAACAATATTATATTTATTAAACATGATTTAACATAAAAATTGAAATGCTTATTAATAATTTTAATAAAAATAAGTAGTAAAAAATTTTCAGATTATTACAGCATCAGCTAGCTAAGACCTCTTAATATTCCGACATCATACAACTTACTTAAAAGTTAACAAATAACAAAGGAGTTAAATGTTTATAAAATTATTACTAATACTTAATATCATTTGAATAAGTTGTGCAGTTGTAGGAATTACTGTTATGATATATTTATGTATTGATGTGCATTCTTACATCTTGACGACACCGTAATCTTGTTCAACCACACGGATCTTAAAAAAGCAGTACCTGTTATAACAATTCCATTTTTCTACCCTAATAACAGCGTTGTATCAATACTTGAAAATAACGATTTAATTTGTAATAAATTGTTTATTATATATTTTCTCAAATAATTGAAATCTTTGTTTTTATTTTTATTTAGATTTATTACAAACAACAAATGTACATACGGGGCATGGTTGGTATCAGAGGCGGCGGAAAGTGCTCAGAGGCGTCGGTGAGAGTGCGAATCAGGGATAACGCGAATTCCAGAAAACGCTAATTTTTCCATTATTTCAGAAAGAATTCGGGCACATTCCATTTGTATGCAAAATTTCACTTTCTCTACAATGAAAACAAAAACTCACTTTAAAAGTAATTTAGTTATTTTTCTTTATTTCGGATCAATTAGAAAACATTGCGTCACTTGTAAGAAGAATGCGACAAATATCTTTCGATGCGTTGTTATTGTAGCAAACTAGTCTTTATGCAAAAATTTCAAAATTCTAAAAATACTTTTTTTTGCAGATTGTAAATTCAAAATTAAATAATTAATAGTTTGAATAAAAAGATGTTTTTTATTACAGTTATAATTTATTGGTACTTAGATTTACTGAATTAACAATATTATAATCATTAATCATGATTTAATATAAAAATTGTAAATGGCTAGATATCAATATTTTTAATAAAATAAGTATAAGTATTAAATTTTTAGACTAGCCCATCAAAATCATCAGATTGATATTACTTATAAATATTTTAACATCATACAACTTACTTAAATTTAATAAAAAACAAGAAAATTAGACCATTTGAACAAGTTGTGCAGCTGCACGAGTTACGGCTCTGATATCTTTACATATTAATGTGCATTTCTTAAAGCTTGATAATATTGAACTCTGATTTAAAATCCATCACCGAAATTTTAAAAGCGGTACCAATTACCAACATCTTCCGACCTCCTGGTGACCGCCTTGCGTCCATATCCGCTCCGCGGAAACAGACGCTATAGGTGGGCATCAGGGTGTCGGAAGATGTTGGTAATTGGTACCGCTTTTAAAATTTCGGTGATGGATTTTAAATCAGAGTTCAATATTATCAAGCTTTAAGAAATGCACATTAATATGTAAAGATATCAGAGCCGTAACTCGTGCAGCTGCACAACTTGTTCAAATGGTCTAATTTTCTTGTTTTTTATTAAATTTAAGTAAGTTGTATGATGTTAAAATATTTATAAGTAATATCAATCTGATGATTTTGATGGGCTAGTCTAAAAATTTAATACTTATACTTATTTTATTAAAAATATTGATATCTAGCCATTTACAATTTTTATATTAAATCATGATTAATGATTATAATATTGTTAATTCAGTAAATCTAAGTACCAATAAATTATAACTGTAATAAAAAACATCTTTTTATTCAAACTATTAATTATTTAATTTTGAATTTACAATCTGCAAAAAAAAGTATTTTTAGAATTTTGAAATTTTTGCATAAAGACTAGTTTGCCACAATAACAACGCATCGAAAGATATTTGTCGCATTCTTCTTACAAGTGACGCAATGTTTTCTAATTGATCCGAAATAAAGAAAAATAACTAAATTACTTTTAAAGTGAGTTTTTGTTTTCATTGTAGAGAAAGTGAAATTTTGCATACAAATGGAATGTGCCCGAATTCTTTCTGAAATAATGGAAAAATTAGCGTTTTCTGGAATTCGCGTTATCCCTGATTCGCACTCTCACCGACGCCTCTGAGCACTTTCCGCCGCCTCTGATACCAACCATGCCCCGTATGTACATTTGTTGTTTGTAATAAATCTAAATAAAAATAAAAACAAAGATTTCAATTATTTGAGAAAATATATAATAAACAATTTATTACAAATTAAATCGTTATTTTCAAGTATTGATACAACGCTGTTATTAGGGTAGAAAAATGGAATTGTTATAACAGGTACTGCTTTTTTAAGATCCGTGTGGTTGAACAAGATTACGGTGTCGTCAAGATGTAAGAATGCACATCAATACATAAATATATCATAACAGTAATTCCTACAACTGCACAACTTATTCAAATGATATTAAGTATTAGTAATAATTTTATAAACATTTAACTCCTTTGTTATTTGTTAACTTTTAAGTAAGTTGTATGATGTCGGAATATTAAGAGGTCTTAGCTAGCTGATGCTGTAATAATCTGAAAATTTTTTACTACTTATTTTTATTAAAATTATTAATAAGCATTTCAATTTTTATGTTAAATCATGTTTAATAAATATAATATTGTTTATTTAATAAATCTAAGAACTTACTAAACACAACAATTACAATTATTACTATAAAATATCCTTATATTGAAACTATTAATAATTTAATTTTAAATTTACAAAGCTTAAAAAAAGTATTTTTTAGAATTTTAAAATCTTTATGTAACGACTAGTTTATCAGAGTAAAAACGTGTTTGTGTAAAATTAAAACTAAAGTTGTTAAATAATATGTTATTTTTTGTTTTCTTTAACAGTGTACCCAATTACAAATTTTCTTCTAAAATAAAAATTTGTTGAAACATCTGTGTCTATTTTAAAACAGAAATATTAAACTGATTATTACTTTATTCTTATGACTCGAGTTGAATTAGAAAATAAATTAAATAGAAAAAAGTCTGCACAATAAAATTTAAGAAAAGAAAAAGAACAAATAACTTTTGCAAACAAAAATTACATAGTCAAATTACCTCACTTGAAAAATTTTATCAAACATTTTAATTTGTGCACACAAATTTTGCTGTAATATTTTTTTTTGGTTTTGTAGCTGTTATGTTGTCAATAATTGCAATAAATTATTTTACAAGTTTTTTGCACATGAAAGTAAATTTCGCACCGCTTAGTGTAATATTAAATTATTTTTCTGATTTTAACAAATTTATTCTAATGTTACGTTTGCAGCACTATGTACCGCTTCATAATGGTCTACAGAGATGACAATAATTTTGAGATGAATTGTCCTACATCTTCCTAAATTTTGTAAAAATAATAATGTACCTACAATTCAAAGCAACATCCTTGATTTATAGCGCTTCTCTCTAATCCAATATTTTATCTAAACGTAAAAGATTGGATTAACTATATTGTAATAAAGATAAATCATGAAAATCACTTTTGAATGAATGCTATACACATGCAACTTTTTAAACTATTTTATAATTATAAAAGTATTTTTATATATACGCTGACAATATTTTTTTTTATAAATTAGAAACGTTAAAATAGTTTCTACAAATTTTTAAACAAATTGCAGAGAAACTAATAATTAAAGCTTAAACTGCTTATACTCGTTTAAACTAGTTAGAAAAATATTGTAGTTTCGAAAAGTAACTGCTGTTATTATAATAAACGAAAATATTTTTACAAAAGTAATATGTATGTATCAAATAATTATTTCGTCACTGATTTTCTGAATTTAATATAATTTTAAAAATTATTTAATAATATTTTACAACTGGACGGTAACTATAAATTCGATAGCATAAACTTGAAAAAAAGACAAATTAGAATTTGAAAACATGATTGGACAAAATAAAATTTACTTTTTATTATGAAATAAATGTGCTGATGACTACAACAGCAAAATGAAAATTTTCATTTTTCGTATTTTAATTACTCGAAAATAAATGCAAAATTTTCTGAAAACTCTGATTAGGTTTTTTCCTAATATTATCAATAACGAAATGTATCATTACCGATTTTATATAATTGAATAAAATTACATATGTTTGTTAACTACAACAGTAAAATATAAATATTAGTTTTTAGTATTTTAATTTCTAGAAAAGTAAATACAAAATTTTTCGTAAAACTTTAATTAAGTTGTGAATTTGGTAACTTTAACAACATAAAAAATGTATTACTACGGCTTTTACCCAAATGAAATGAATTACCCATGTTTGTTGACTACAACACTAAACCATAAATAGTCTATTGTATTTTCATTTTCTAATAAAGTTAATGCAAAAGTACGAACAAAGAAGCAAAACAAAATATACAAAATAATTATAAAATTAAAACTATAACTTATTTTCTAATCAAAACTTAACATATTTAAACTAGTTTTATATTTTTGTGTAAAAGTTTCTGAAGTTAAAGTTACACCTTTTTTATTCTTATTAATTGCAATCGTTGGTTTTTGGAATTTGGAAAGTGAGGATAGATAACCATCTAGACTGCCAATTATACAACAAGAAGAAAAAACCACTACTTGATTGGTTGAAACAATTAAAGGTTTATTCTAGACTGCCAATCATACAACGAGAAAGGCGTTATAAAATAAATTAAAAATAAAAATTAAATTATAAGTAGAAATTTAAAAAATGTGTTAAAATTTGAAAACTATTATTTAGAAACTAATAAAATGTTTTTCAAACTTCGAAAATTTTAAAATATGATAAGCACAACGAATAAAACATACATAAAGTTTGTTAAAATATTTGTCACAATAAAAAGGCTGCTAAAACAGAACAGAATGCAAAATAATTATAAAAAATAAATATAACTTATTATCAAATTAAAAACCTACCATATTTAAACTATGTAGTTTTATATTTTTGTGTAAAAGTTTTTGTAGTTTAAGTTGCATTTTTTTATCTTTATTAATTGTAATCGTTGATTTTTTAGGATTTGTGTATATTGTATGCTATTATTTTTTATTTAATAAATTTAAAAAAATCGTTATATACACTTAAAGTAGTTATACTTTGTAAACTTTAAAAACATTTTGTTCATGCTTGTACTTTATAAAATTCAAAGTTCGGTTTAAGATTTTTTTTTGTGCAGATCTCATTTTTTTATTTATCATGTGTCTATTACAAATGTAGTAATTTATTCGAAACATGAAGAGGTAGATATTCGGATTTTTAATAACTGTCAACTTGTAAACAGTTTACAAAATACATACTGCCCAATTGCGATACGTACACTTCATACTATATGGTCATTATATTTTTCATACTTTAACAAAATATAAGAATATATATATACACAAATTGTCTACATAACTGATAAAATTTAAATAAAATTTAAGAAAAAAAGAAATAAATAAATTTTGCAAAAACAAAACATTACATAAATTTTACCTCATAACATAACTCATAACATAATTGAAAATAGAATAAAAATGATAAACGGTTTTGAATTTATGTATACAATTTTTGAAATTTTTTGATTAAAGCTTGACGCGTTCCTAATTAATGTTAAACTGAATTAATTATTTTAAAATATTATAATTATACATTAGACATCTGAAATTTACTAGACATTTCAACAAATTTCGCTTGCAAAGTATGTAAAGAGTTCACAAAATTTGTACAAAAAGTTGAAATGAATTAGCAATAAAAGGCATCTGTAATAATAGCTGACTAATTACAGAAACAAAAAAAAATGTATACAAATTTTTTTACTTCCAAATCTATTCTTTAATTATCCATTTAATTAATTATAACTATTTACAATATTAATACATTAAAATTTTTCTCAAATAAATTTGTTTTTCTGAAAACGCTATATTTCTATATGTGTAAATTTTTTTTTTGCAAATCATTTTGATAAATAAGAATATTGTTATTTGTGTTTTTTCTTTATTTACAAATTTTCACGAGTAACGTCTCAAACAATCTGAGATCTGACGATCAGAAAGCTAGATGTAAAAAATATCTGTCGTTATTTCCATTTTTCTTAAGTTACTTTAGAAATTCAAAGTCTCTACAAAATTCCGTACTATTAAGCATGTCTCATACTCGATAATCAAAAATTAAGCAATTTGTTGTTGTTTTTAAAAATTTTACTATTATTTGATTTGATAGACAACTAATTTAAGCGCTTTTAAAATCAGCTCAAAATCACACATGTCAGAAAATAAATTCACAAACACAACGCTATCACAAACTGAAAGTTGAAATACAATTTTGAAAAAGCGATGTAAACCTTTAAAAAGACTTTTTAAATTGACGTCTCTTTTCATTAGTTACGTACAACGAGAATGTTTTCATTTCTTACAAAAAAATTCTAAGGAGCAAGCAATATTCAAAATTACATATTTTAGAAAACACAACTACGAGAACTTAAACAATAGTTTCTAAACTTTTTAAAATATTAGAGAACGTGTCTTTAATAAAAAGTTAATGATTGTTTGAGACGCCGAATTCATTAAAGTTTAATATGACGATTAATTAAAAAGAAAAAGTTTGATATTAAATTTAATTAAAAACAGTTTGATATAAAAATGAAATAAAAAAAAGACTTGCAAAATTTTCTAACAAGCGACCAATATTTAAAATTACATACATTGAAAAACATAACTAACGAGAACTTAAATGGCACTTTCAACTCCATTTTAAACATATTAGAAAGCACATTTTTAATAAACAGTTTGCAATAGTTGAAAACAGTAAAATCGGTAACTTCAAATTTTTGTCTAAAGTTTATTTGTAACTTTTCTATATTTCATTTGCGAAAAGCGCTGATCAACTTAGTGTTTTCGAGATCAAATTGCGAGAATCGGAATCACATCTTGTAAATCTGGTTCAATTAGCGATCGTCTAGATTAAAAGCCAGAAAATCTTGTGACGTAACTAACGAGAACTTAAACGGCAATTTCAATTCTATTTCAAACATATTAGAAAACACATTCTTAATGAAAAGTTTACTATTGCGGCAGACAGTAAAATCGTTAACTTCAAATTTTGTCTGTCTGGTTTTTTCTTTCAAATTTTTTGTCTAAAGCTTTATTTGTCACTTTTTCTATGATTTATTTGCAAAAAGAAATGATCAAATTGGTGTTTTTAAAATCAAATTGCGAGAATCGGAAACACATCCTCGGAAATTTGGTTCAATTTGCGATTGCAAATATTAAATGCTAGAAAATCTTGCGTATCACTGGCTAACACAAAGAAACAAACTCATATTTTTTTTTATTTTATTCTGATAAATGTATAACGCTTATTCGTTTTATACTATGCATATGATCTTATCTGCAAAAATCAAATTGATGAGAATCTGGATCAAATCGCAAAAATAGAGATAGATTCGCTAGAGTTGAGATCAAACCGCGATTTAAACATCTAAAAACAATAATTTAACTAATTTAAATTAAATCGCAAAAATCGAAAAGTCAGATTGCAAGAAATCTAGTTCAAATCGCGAAAATTATGATCAATTTGCTACAAACAAGAGCAAACCGCGAGAATCAAGATCGGATCGCGAGAACAGTGATCCAATCGCGAAAATTTTTAATCAATTCGTGAGAAACGAGAGCAAATTGCAAGAAACGAAGTCAGATAGCAAAAATAGGAATTAAATCGCGAAAATTAGGATCAACTCGGGAGAAAAAAGAACAAATCGCGAGAATAGTAATCAAAGCGCAAAATTAAGATCAATTCACGAGAAGCGATATTTCGGAAAGAAATTGGTCGCATTCCCTTACATGTGACGTAATGTGGATCAGTCATCGAAAATGTCTTAATAAATTTCATTTTACGTCATTGGAATTTAATCAAGGTTATAACAAATACCTACGTCATTTGGAATGTGAAAGTGAAAGTGGTAATTAAAAAGTCATTAAAATCGGTCGAAAGTGTCACTCTAACTACTGGCGAATTTATTCAGAATACTGATGATGCCTGACGGGAATCATTATTGTTAGTCTGCTCCCAATTACCCCCTTTTCATATAATTTTCAAATTTCCACCGCTACAACAAAATTGAGTCGACAAAAAACACGAAATTTCAGTTCTTTCTTATTTACTTCCCCAAAAGAAAATATTTGTTAAAATTATCTCTCAAGCTTTTTAAATTTTATTTATGCAAATACGTGATACATTTAAAACGTTATGCCAGAAAATCAGTTGCTACTCATTTGGCGTCCTAAAAAAAGATAGATAAATTCGCACTGACACAAGCAAGAAAGAGAAACTGGTTTCACATATGACGCCACACATTCTAGAAAGAGAGAGAAAGAGAAAAAGGGAGAGATATGAATAAATGTCTAATACAAAGACACTGATACTATTTTTGTTATACAGACTCCCTAAAATCATTTACAAGGAGTAAATGATGAACGCTATTTACAATCACGAAGAACGCTACATGTTCTTTTTTTATTTTTTTTATCATTTTTAAATGGCGTAGGAAACTGTTTTAAAGTTTGTTTCTACAAGCAGCATATTTTCGATTAAAAAGGTTATACATATAAATTTTTTTAAAGTTACCAATAAGTCTTTAATATAAGTCTAAACTGATTTTATAGTTGAAATTTTCCAAATATATAAGTAAGTTAATTTTAATGCAGTGGGTTAAAATTTTTTAAACATTTTTTTAGACTATATATTACATTGTCTATTATGACTGTGCTTGTAAACTATTTTAGCGACACCCGGCTGCCGGCTGAAAGATTTCTAAAAAAACTGTAATTATTAAACATAGTGGTCAATATAATAAGTCACCAATCTACACATTCCAAATTTTAATTAACCTCTTAACTAATTACTAGATTTTTCTATTTCTATTTTACTTTGAAACCATAATATTCTTTATTTTATTTTGGAACCATAATCTACTATATACGCCCGCAAATCAGAGCGTAATCTTTAATTTTATAACATTGAATTTTTTAAAGTCGCTATGCAACAATTACAAATAAATAACTGTACATTCGTCTAGCTGTCAAATAAACGTCTTCAATTTTGTAAACGTCAATTTTTACATTAAATAACAATTATTATGCAAAATCATCATTAATATCAGAAACTGTTAAACACTACAAAAGCACGGAGCGTGATACAACTTTTTCTTGAATTTTGGGCTCTTACCTGTTGTAACATTTCTCTAGAATACACGTTTTCACATAATATTTTCACCAGATTCCATTTTGAAAAATCGCAAAACAGAAAATAACAACATACCGTATCCTGGCAACGACAAACTAATCAACTAGTTCATCTAGATTTTTTCACTGTTTAAAAAAAATACCGGAATTTTAAATATTATTCTTTTGATATGAAAAATTAAAACAATTAAGATAAAATAAAACGTTTTATGTACCACGGGCGTAATCGTCACTAATGGCTCTCGGGAAATAAAAGCCCTCCTACGTTGGGCTTTAAACATTTCCTCGTGCGATAATCGCCTTGATTAGAATAGAATAGAATAATTTATTTAGCATTAGACTCTTTACAAGAGTTTGGCCTCGTCATGTACAATATAATGCAAAAAATTAATTAAAATAGTTACAATTACATAAAAATATACCTAAGCTTACACTTAAATTATAAAATTAATAAATTAATAAATTAAACAGTCAACATTTTTTTTTGATAGATATGAAAGGTCATCTGTCAAATATTCTAAGGTATAATATAATATGATGGCTTAAAAATTATTTTGCAGTGTAGTTTTGAATTTGATAAATGAATAGTCCAACATCTGTATTGGCACCTTATTTAAAAACTTTATGCCCAAATATAAAATGCTTTTCTCAAAAAGTGCGGAGGAGTGATGTGGTATTGACAGCAGTTCACGTTCTCTAGTAGGTATGCCTGTATTCAAAACTTTATTTTTTGGAAAAAAGTGCCTGTTCTTGAACATAAATAAAAAAACTTTAAGTATAAACAAAGCATAAATTGTTAATATACCTAATCTTTTAAAGATAGGCCAGCAATGTTCTCGCCAAGAAGCATTATCAATAGTTCTTACTATTCGCTTTTGTATTTTAAACACTTTTTCAAGTTCGTTATTACTGGCTAAAATTGTCAGACCATACTTGAGCATTGCTCTAACTTGAGCATTATATAATACTATTAGGATTTTCACGTCGACAGACTTTTTTAAATTGAAAATTGCAAAATGTGCACTATTTAATTTATTTATTAACTGAGTGGTGTAGTTATTGAAAGTGATGTTAGTATCCAAACATACTCCTAAAAGCTTACTTTTATCCACTACTGAGATACTCTTGCCTTTAGATCTAACTAGGACACTTTGGCATCTTTCTTGTTTTGTGTTGGTAAATTGAATAATACACGACTTTGTTGAATTTAATATTAAACAATTATTTTCAGACCATTTACTTATTATGTTTACCAAAATTTGGCATAATTTGATACACTTATCTAAACTGTCTTCTTTTATAGCAAAGGACATGTCATCGGCATATTGACACAAACAGAAATTGTTAGGATTAGTGACTTCATTTTGAACCAGATTGTTTAGTTCATTACTAAATAATAGAAATAAGATCGGTGACAAAAGTCCTCCTTGTAGAAGACCCGTTTCAATAGTACTTAATTTAGACCTGTATTTATATTTAATTTCCCCTGTAATTTCTACGTATAATTTTCTATTGAATAAGTAGGAATCAAACTATTTTTTTACTATCCCTCGTATTCCGTACTTTTCTAGTTGATATAACAATAATGTGTAATTGACCAAATCGAACGCCTTAGTAAAATCTAAAAACAAACACATCGTTTTGTTTTTTTTTTTGTCAAGAGCACTAACTAAGTATGTATAAATGTCAAAAAGTGCAGTTTCTGTATTTTTAGCCTTTCTAAAACCATGATGTGTTCGTGAGAGTAAATTATTATTTTTTTTTAATTCTACTAATTTATTATACATTAACCGATCAATAATTTTTGCAAAAATTGATACCTAGATTGGAAATACCCCTATAATTTTCCATCTCTTTTTGATCTCCTTTTTTGTAAAGTACTACAACTCTCGCGGTTTTTAACGCCGTTGGATACACACCAGCAGCAAACGATGCGTTTACAATTTCAACAAGAGGTTTTATAATAATTTCAAAATAAAGCATGGAATTTCATCTGGTCCTTCAGACCTTTTTTTAAAAGACTGTATTATTGCCAAATATACCTCAGCTGGTGTCACCGGAGAAAGAAACATAGTTTTTTCCCATATACCCATACTTTGGCATATGTTTGCATTTTCATTTTTAGGTTGTGATTTGGTAAAAAAGTTATTGAAAACATTTGCGATTTGATCAAGATCTGATATACTTTTACCTTCTACCTTTATACACATATCATTTGTTGGGCGTTGTTGATTGGTAGTTTTAGTATTTATAATTTTTCAAATCATTTTATTTTTGTTAACTGAAGAAACTTTTTCCCGGGATACAATATAGATACTTTTTTTGTAACATTCAAAACGTGCGTAACTATAAATAAACTTGAACAAAAAATTTTCATTTAAGTATTTATTTTGCGAAATGGGTAACAAAAATATTTTGCCTTCAGGAAGCGAATGTATTAGCTGGGCCAAATCGTGGGCTGCTTTTTGTGGATTCTTCTCGTTGGCTCCGATGTGGACAACAAATAAGTTTGTCTCATTACCTTTTGTATTGATGGTATTTATCAGCCTCGAAGAGATTTCACCAATGGTCGCTTTGTTATGTATACAAGTTATGACTTCTGATGGCTGGAGACAACCAAAATGTTGTTCTTGGAGAAACATTTGTTGGTCTCCTACAAGATGGACACACAATTTTTCCTCTTTTTTGACGCAGTATTTTTAATTTCATTTAAAGCATGTTTAACCATATCGATTCTAATTTTTGATTTTGTAACCGATAACTTGTTAATTGCTTGAGAAATTTGCACTGCTGGTGATGCAACCAAGTTTTCAGACTCCTTGATTTGTAAATTACTTGTTACGGTCAGCTGTTCCTTGTGTACATTTCTTTTGCTTTGACCTTCCTTATCGGCAGTTTTTTCTTCCAGGCAACGAACTTTCTCTTCCAGCAGTTGAATTTTATCGTATAACGCTCTTATATCAATTCGTCCTTACTTTGAATAGTTTGTTGGTACATTTCCTTCATGTCCTCACGTAATTTCTCGATAATCATATACGAATCATCTGGGAAAAACAGTTTGAGAGAACTTGCTTTTTTGTCGGATAAATTTCCACCTCCATTGCAACAGTTGATGGTTTCGTTATCGATGATTTTTATTTTCGTAATTAAACGTGCACAACTTTGATGGTATACTTCATTACACACTTCACACTTGACACCAGTTATTAACTTTGCTTTACATTTTTTGCATTTTACACAAGTATTTGGTGTGTAAATTTCAGGAGATTTGATTGAAGCGTTCACTGCGTCCGCCATCTTGTTTTGAGGTCTAGATAAAAAAAATACGCCCTTAATACATAAATAACTAATATAAATAACAATTAGGATAATTTACAGTATTTTTCAATTGATTTTCACTTTTTGAAAATTGAGATTTACAATATTTCAAATGACTTTCAAATTTGTTGGTTCATTATACGAGCAGAAAAGAGTGTGAACTTCATTTACAATATTATGAATCTCAATTGCCAAAAAGTGAAAATTAATTGAAAAACCTTCTAATAATAATCCCCCATGAGCATTTTATTTGCAGCAAGAGTAAAGAGGGTGCTGCACTAGTGTAAATACAAAAAGTTTCTTCCAGAAATAGTTATGTACAATATTTTTGTATCGAACAAGAGACAAAAAAATGTTTTCAACAAGACAATAGTCGAGAATTTATTTATTTATTAGTGGGTTGGTAGAACTGATTTGATTTTGGCATCAAAAGTTCAATCTAAAGTTGCTGCTTTACCATTAGCGACTAAATGGCTCATGCAAATTTTGACTGTTTATAGCACTGAAACCTCGGAATGCGCCTTAATTTCCGGGTCTCTCTTATTAAAGAAATCTTTTAAAAATACGTCAAGTCTACTTGTTAAAGTAACTTTAATCTGCTATTTAAACTTAAACTAGCTGTAAACCAGCGTTTCCCAAATTGGGTTCCGCGGAACCCTGAGGTTCCGTGGGATGAAAGCAGGGGTTCCGCGAAAAGACAAAACCACGATTAAAAAAACACACGAATAGAAAATATAAAATAAATAAATGTACAAATTAAATTACTCCATGACGAGGGCCAACGTTTGATCGGAATTGAGAATGTCACGTCACAAGTACCACCTTATCTTAATTCTAAGAAACAAAATCTAATATACCGGGTTCCGTCTTGATGTTCAAAATCTAAAAGTGTTCCGCGGCTAAAATTAATTGGGAAACGCTGCTTTAAACAATTGAGATTTTACTTTAAAAAATTTCTATTATTATTACTACTAATTGTTAAAATTAATTAACTACTTTGTTTCAGTCAGACATAGCATTAGATATCAGGCTTTGATAAGTGATAAGAGTTTGTTCGTTTATACGTTTGATTGGAATGACTTTTATTTTTTAATTTAATAGTTATTTATGCTACAATTATGCTTGTTAGCAAAATAAGTCACAAAAAAAACTTTTTTGAGTAACTTAAAACCACAACACACGAGCGCCGGCACACAAATCTTTATCGAACAACTCCTAATAGAAACCAAATTTAAAAAAATAATAATAATTAGATTTCATTAAAAATCAAGTATTTCGTTACGCTCTGACATTTTAGATGACAACATCAAAATATAAATTGTACAAATTTCTATTAGTGAGACAAGCCAAAATACAAAAGAAAACGTTTTCCCCACTGAACTAAAAGCAGCAACTGTAAGTTTAAACTCTCAAAATGTTAAATTTTAGTATTTTTCTTAATGATTATCTGAAAATAAAATTAAGTAATTTTTATTGCCATGCCAGCAGTGACTAAAAAATCTTTTATCTCACTATTGACTTATTGGGCAATTTACTTATCTAAAATGAACATAGTTATGAGCTTTTAATATAGAAGCGTTGAATAAAAATTATTTTATTGTATTATTGAATAAGTAAAATGAAAGATCATCAACCAAGCTAAACAATTTTTAAAACTTCAAAAAACCACTATATTTGACATATTTAAAATATTTCTGTTTATGGGTGCCTACAATTAATTAATAATATAAACATTAAATAATAACATTATTTATTGTATTTAGAGTTGTGACTACTGGAGTCTACTTTTTTAACAGTTGAAAAAAAAAATGCGAACATTATATCGGATGCTAAACTGTTGAAAGTAAAGTAATCTGGCGACATCGCACAAATCCTTGTGAATAGATAAACATAGAGGTTGGTACAGTTTACACAATAACAGCAACCTTTATCCAAACAAGAAAAGTTTTGTTTAATTTTAATTTAATTAATGTTGCACATAAACACTGGGAGAAAATATTTAATTACGAAAATACATGGATACTCCTTATAGCAGCTCGAGGCATTACAAAAACTGTCGAACAACCCACTTCAGACAGTATTCCGTATCCTCTGCACATACAACAGAAATTTCAATATTTACCTTACCTTTTGGTCTTGTTGTGGTAAACATTGGTTTTATTTGTTTTCAAACCCCATTACTAAATATTGACGTCGAATATGAGTGCTTCTACCTCTATCAATTTGTATCTTATTATCTGCATTTAAAAACCGGCAGCCAATTAATGATTCAGCACAATTCCATCTCGGATAAAAATAAAAACCACATTTAAATAAGCAAATAACTAAAAGCATTAATAATACATGAAATTCATAAATAGGCCTGCTCCTGATCTTCGATATGAGTTGGAAATGATCGACGGCAAGACTTCGCCCTAAGGTCTTAATTGTAATTCGTTACATTACATCCTCAGGCATTGTAATAATTCTGTTTTCACTGTTTCCATTAAATTACAGGTATTTTTCTTCCTTACAACAATACAAAATCCTTTCGAACTCCTATCAGTTTCATATAGAATTTTCTATACTCGGGCTGCTTAATGTTATCTTGCTAATTGCAACTACACCATCATCATACCACAGTGATGATTAAGACAAGTGAGCACTTGGGTTGAGGTTTGTGTTGCGGTAGGAAGTCACGCTCATCGCCCACCAGATTGCGCTGGCGTATCTCTATGCCATCTACAACAGACTACGAATAAAGACATACATGTACCGAACATTACGGCTTAGATAAAACAGATAACCTCAAAACTTTAATTCTTTCCTTAGACGGATCTATAAAAGATCACTCGACATAAAATTGTCTCTGAGCCAGACAGTTTACTTTCAAAATATTCTTGCATTATATGATAATTTTAGAGTTTGTTTTGTATGGACAAACTATTTTCCCAAGCAAAATTTTGTTATTTTGAAATGTATGTAAATAATAAATTGTTAAACCTCTACTCCACAGAATAACAGCAGTCGCCTCGTCAAATTAAAACTGAATAATATATTTGATTTAGTTGAAACAAAAATAATCAAATTAATAATTAATTCAGTGGTAAACAAAACACATTTTCGTAAATGAAAATTTTGTTCTATTATTTGCATAACGTAAATCAAAATAAATCGCTACCCAATGCACATGTTCATTTTTATATGTAAATACAACTTTTTTTAATGTTTAACCAGATCATATTCAGTTTTCTCGAAAATTTCGTGTTGCAACTTGGTGCAAAACAAGTTAGAAAGAAAAACGTGACATCTCACCGTGCATGCAGTATGCTAAGCGCTGAATAAATTGAAACATACACAAAGAAAACCCCTCCGAGAATAAAAAGAAGTTTGTTTTATTGAAGACGTGCGTATTGATATACCGCCAAGCTAACTAGCGGCGACTGAAACAAACTTATACGAAACTTAATTTGGTTTCAGGCACGAAAATAAATGAGAAACAATTTACACATTAGAGTGGAGAACAGACTTTGTGGATACTCAGGTGTGGGATTATTTACGCCCCGGTTTAAAATTCTTTACGTTTCTGAGTTCCTGAAATCAACCTGAAATTCCAAATTAACTTAAATCGAAGCAAAAAAATCATGTGATAAAATCAAGTTCATCCAACAGATGAGAAATGCCTTATTTATGTCCTAGGTCACGCGAGGTGAACATATAATGAAAACCTATCAACGTATTCCAACTAATTAAAATATAAATAATTACGAATATCGACATGTAAGCAACTTGGACCTATATTTATCATTATTTAATTAATTAATTAAAATTTTCGTACAACATTTATCAGAGGCAGGTACTTTCCTTATAATTAGCTTTAAACTTTATCAAAAGCCTAAATTTATTTTAAATTAATACTAATTATTGTCATTTTTATGTTAAAATAAACTACATCTTAAACCATTTTAAACCAGTTTATAAAAATTAAAAGCTTTTTTAAAAAAATTGCATTGAAGTTACACTAAATTCTCAATCTGATAAAATCTTAACCGTATTATGTAAATTTACAATAAAAGCCTTATCAAATTTAGCATATGTAAGACATTATAGTCAAAAATGGAATTTGCTATGACATTTATGGTAGTAGTATTTACCTATTAGGGAACTCTACTGTTGTTCTGCTTAGTTTAACTGTCATCGTTACGGCATTCTATTCCAAGGAAAAAATACAAAAGAAGGTATTACAGTTACTGGTTTAACACCATTTTATGTTGTACTAACAAATTTTATACTTTTATATACAGAGTGTTTCGCTTCTTTAGTTAGGTATACCTACTTATTAAAAGCATATCTATAATAAAAACTATAGCAACGCACTGGTAGACCTTATATGTAGGTCTATGAGGTATAGCAGACAAGGCTGTTATTTTAATTTGCCAACGGTATACAAGGAGAGTTAGGGTGGCTAGGCTCTAAGCACCGACTGCTTATTACTAGGTTTTTTTCCATTACTAGGTTTTTTGTAGACACCTTTAACTTTCTGCAATCTGCAAGCATATACAGTGTGTAAAAGCCGAATGAAATAAATTTATTATTTCGGTTACTGTACATATTTATAAAAAATCCCAAAACACGTCAAATTTAAATTATAAATTAACATTCTTCAACGTAAAAATGCGATCCCTATCTTTAACCTCCTTCGAATGACAGGTACAACTCCCAATTTTTTAAAAGGGAAGTATAGGCTTGTAATATGTTGTTTGAAAGGTCTTTTCATTCTCTATTCAAAACTTTTTTGAAGTTTCTCGCAAAAATGAAGATGGAATTAAATTTCGCTATAATATACTCAACATATAAAATGTAATGAAAAATATTGCCAAGACGTTCACGGTGAACATTTTGAACATCTACTTTATTGAAATTGACAGTTCTTTTTAGTGTTTTACATTTTATTACATTTTCCATTACATTTTACATTATGAGTTTATTATAGCAAAATTTAATTTAATTTAAATGTAATGGAAAATGTAATAAAATGTAAAACACTAAAAAGAACTGTGAATTTCAATAAAGTACAGGTTCAAAATGTTCACCGCGAACGTCCTGGCAACATTTTCCATAACATTTTACAGTTTGAGTATATTATAGCGAAATTTAATTCTATCTTCATTCTTGTAATAAACTTGAAAACAATAACATTTTGAGTAGAGAATAAAGAAACCTTTCAAACGATATATCACAAGCCTATACTTCCTATTTAAAAAATTGGGGGTTGTACCTATCATTCAAAAAGGGTTGAAAGTAGGGATCGCATTTTTATGTTAAAGAATGTCAATTTATAATTTAAATTTGACTTGTTTTAAGATTTTTTATAAATATGTTCAGTAGCCGAAATAATGAATTTATTCCATTTGGCTTGTACACACTGTATAACACATATAACAAGCATTATACCAGTGCTCAGAATACAATTTTCTAATGCCACCGATATAAAAGGCATTGACAGAAAAAACTTTGGCCATTGTACATCTCTACCGCTTATCCTCACTTATATTAATCGTATTAATATAGGTGTAAGGTACAATCTTAGAAAACTAAGATTTGTCCATTACATAAATTAAGATTTACTAAGTTAACAATTATAGAATACTTCAAATAATAAAGTTAATAGATTTTATTATATAAATTAAATAAACAGCTTATAATTTTTATGTTCTTTAACAATTTATAGATTATAGTTAAGCACCGATAAATAGTGAATTTTGACCTAAATCATAAATTTAACCACAATGATGTTTGAAACAAAGGTTGATTGTCTTACAATAAATAACCTATTTATATTTTTTTCTTTACTTGTTATGGTCATACAATTTTTGCACCATGCGGCTGTTTTCAAAAGACAAAACCAGCAATAAAGAGCTTAAGTACTTTACTGCATTATAATCAACCTCTGTCCCAAGCAGCTTTGTTACAAGATTTAAAACTTAAGTCAAAATTTACTATTCACTAGGGGTCATCCATAAATTACGTCACACTAATTTTACGATTTTTTAACCCCCCCCTTCTTGCTTGTCACAGGTTGTCACAGTTTTAGAACTCCTCCCCTGGTGTGACGTCACATATTTTTCATTTTTGTTTTTAAAGATAATTAAAATAAAACAGCAGTTTCAATTTTTTTTTATTTCTATTAAATAATTCTTAATAAAATGATTATAAAGTCAAATAGTTTTGATAATAGACTAAACAAAAGACTAGTTAAGAACGATAAACTTAATATAATGATAAACGATAAACTAAAAATTTTAAATTTTGACATGTGACGTCACAAAGTTTTTGTCCCTTCCCTGCCCCTTGACACAAGATGTCACATGTTGTTGACCCCCTCCCTCCCCCTTAACGTGTGACGTAATTTATGGATGGCCCCCTATTATCGTTGCTCTAATTTTGAATTATTTGAAAAATTTAACATTTAAAATATATAATGAGACCTATTCTGTAAAATTCTGTTAAAAATAACGGGTAGGTTAAAAAATTTATTTTAGCAATTCTGTTAAGAAATTAACCGAATTTGCTAAAGTTAACAATGCAGGACAAGTTATTATCTACCAGAAGTCTACTAAAATAATAGTCCAAGATCCCAGGGCCGCCAGACCTTACTTATTTTCTGATGAACAAAATGTGTACGATAGAATAGTGTTAGTATAAACTGTGTAGTACACACTTGCTAGGTTGTGCCGTGGGACAATTCTCAGATACCAGGTGCTACAGGTAAATAAAAATATTACACATTTTACTTAAAGTCTAAGAACTAACTTTTACATATGCTTTACAAAATATTGTTAAAAATTAATAATTAATATTGCCAGACACTTTCTACCGTCGGTAATTATTGCCAGAGGCTTTAAACATCGAAATAAAAAAATCAATTTTACTTATAATCTGAGACTTGTTTTTTATATATGATACTTAGAAGACTATTTTACTTCTTTGTAGGCTAAACACAAGACTTTTGTTAGATTATTAACAATATAATCTCAACAAAGCTGTTAAAAAGACATTAACTTCTGACGCGCGCAGTATCATTTTAAATGTGAGTGGGGATTGCTTGGCCCCAACGATTGGTCTGACTGTTTATAAAAAGAAGTCAAGTAAACGTTATATATAACAATAAAGTCTCAGTTTATAAGCATGATTGATCTTTTTATGTCGCTGTTTAAAGCGTCTGGCGATAATTCTCGATGGCACAAGGTGTCTGGCAATATTGATTATTAATTTTAAACATTATTTTGTAAAATATAATTTAAGTAAAGATTTTAAGTAAAGACTTTAAGTAAAGTGAGTAATATTTTTACTTACCTCTAGTACCTGGTATCTGAGAATTGGCCCACGGCACAACCTAGCAAGTATGTGTACGCTTACAGTATATACTAATACTATTTTATCGTACACATTTTGTTCATCAGAAAATAAGTAAGGTCTGGCGGCCCTGGGATCTTGGACTATAACATTTTAAAAAATAACAAGTTTGGTTAAAAAAATAATAAAGCTGTTAATTTTTAACTTTTAACAGAATTCGGTACAGAATAGCCTTCATTAGGTAATTATTTTAGAATCTTAATGTTATCTGAATAAGACTCCAAACAGTAGAAAAACTTGAAACAAATATAGTATTTACAAATTGTTAAAGATAAATAAGTTAAAGATTAAAGCGTAAATTGAATAAGAAAGATCGAAAGCACTGTGGTAAGATCTAAAATTGAGAAAATATTCCTGGAACCTGAAGTGGGACAGTATATCACTAGCTATTCATACATAATGTGTTTAATTAGGAAAGCTTTTGATATCTGATTAGTCTGTAGAAATCTCTTTGAACTATAGAGCCGGTACGTGTGAACTTACTTTACCGAAGATGAATCGTAGATTCTTTCTGTCCTCTGTTCATTATTCAAGGGAAAGGCCCGTAAACATTCAATAAAGGCAAATTAGCGCTTTAAGTGGCAGATGAGTACGATTGAGGAGTTTATTAAGAATCACGTTATAATCAGGTAATTTGTATGGACTAAACGACGGGTCAAGTAAACTTTAAATACGATGGAATGTTTCAAGTTTGAACGTTCATTTATTCAAATTGCCGGCTGTACACATCGAAACTCAATAAAGAGGATCGAGACATGCATGTCCCACTCTTTGCGCATATTGAGCAGTCCTCGTCTAAACTTTACGCAGTTTCTTGGCTGTCAGTGGTACCAACCGAGATGCAAAGACACAACGTGAAGAAAAAAATCTTGCTACAAGACTGATTTACGTATGTCGATTTGAACGTTGAGTCTTCTCCTTTCGATTTGTTGCTGGTCACACCAACACCTCAACACTGACGGTGTTGTTTACGGCCACGAAACGTCGGAATTTACACGAAGAGACACATTCTGGCCGCGGTCAAGGGTTAAGATCAGGCGCCACGATGATAAAAATTTGTAACTGTCATGCAAATACAGAATTTGAAATTATAATTTATTGGACATATTCAGTAGCAACCAATCAATTAAACACAAGCCCTCAAAAGGAAATGCACTACACTGTGATTATATCAGCAACTCACATTCTTTCGTTGTTAGAAGACCTTTCTCACATACACAACTACTTACATGTGTAGTAACTCTCATAATATTATTTACACGTAAATATGTTAGATGATTCTAGCCACATACAAATAAAGTTTGTTTTATTAAAAGATTGCGAGTGATATCCGTGAAACCAAAACGAGAAAAGAATTTAAAATTTTACAAAAATCTTTTATTTTATACTAAAGTTGATAGTGCACTTGCTTCCAGACAAATTTAGTAATGGATAGACTTGTTCATAAGAAGCTTATTCCTTGGGGAAAAGAGGCAAGTCAGTGTTTCCTGCAAGTTTCATCTGAAAGCTTTAAACAAAAAAACTATTTTGAAAATTAAATCCCAGGTCAAATTTTTAGTATTCTAGTGCTAAACTGTTTGTTGGCAACAGTCAGGTAAAAGATACCTGTCGCATAACTCATACACCTTTTTACCATCACAATGGGTTCCAAAGCTAACTTTTATGACTTATGTGCCTTCGTTCTTGTAGGTAGTAATTATAAAAAATCAAACCAAATTTTTTTGGGGCCGACCGCCACTAGTCATGTTTATTTAAAAATGTAGACACAACCCATGTTTATTGAAATCTTAGGAAGAATTTCAATTTTGAAGGAAGCGTCGGCGTTTCACAAAAATATCATTAATGTTATTTACATGTTTTTTAAGGGAGGTATTGTATTCAATTTGGTTTGAGTGTGGGGTTGATTTTAAGTGGTATTTCAGGTAGGTAAAAAAAATTTGCATGCAACATAGTAAAAATTTAAAAATATTAGAAGTGACATAATTTACGCTTGTGGGGGGCATTCCTTGATAAATTTACATTTATTTCAAGTGGCTCAACATTAATTTCAATGGTTCATTTAAATAAGTTTAAAACCGGATTCGGTTACTCATTAGTCGAGTGTTGAATTTTAAAACTGGTATTAATTATATTGAATAGGATATATTGTGTTGTCTTCATGGCGGCTGTTAAGAAGCTTCAGAAATTATTATTTTAATTTTCAGTCAGGACCTTAACGATACTTATAAATTCAAATTGTCGTAATTAAAGGCGGCTTCGTTGCTCCAAAAGAGCAAATGTCGCGAGGCTTTTCAGACGATATCAAGCAAAACCGACAGCGGTGGTGGAAAAATATCGCTTACCGCAATTTATACTGAGTTAATAAAAAATTTACATCGTTATTTAAAAAGAAAGAGGGTTTATTATTCTCAATAAAGTTTCAGACGAAATTTATTTTTTAATAGCTAGGAAAATAAAAAATATTGACTGCGGATTTTTATTGGTTAAAATATTTGCTCAAGTTACAAAAACTTTTGCCTGGTATGGTCAGACCGTGATCAGTGTACAAAGAAAAAATTTTTTTTACTAAGTAGGAAAATAAAAAAAGACTGCAGATTTTATTGCTTAAAATATTTGCACAAGTTACAAAATCTCTTGCCTGGTATTACTATACTATTACTACTGTAAAACAGTGAACATAGAAAAAAATTGTTTTAAACCAATAGTCACATGCCAATAATATCCGATTATCCGCACACTTATCAAAGTTTTAGGTTAAGTATACAATATACTGAAGTATATTATGCGTAGTATAAGAAATATTACCTATACTTAAACTAAAACTGTATTAAATATGCGAATATTATTTTAATTTTAAATAATTTTTTTTTGTAATTTCTGGCACTATAGTGTTCACGCTGTTATGAGCATGGTCTTCAAAATCTAGTACCTATGTCACGTTTAGCTGCGTAAGACAGGTCTAGTATATACTTACTTTAAATAACATCAAAAAATAATCTAGGTACAGTATAGTTTAGCTTTTATATTGAAGTTACTTTAAATTTTTTTAACATATTGTCAGATCAAAATTGCAAACGCAAAAATATTAAAATTTTATAATAATTTTCAGATAAGTTGCATTAATACTGGTAGTGTCACAAATTTTGCAATTTTTTTGTTGTGGCGGTATGAGATAGAAATTTGGAGTCCAACATTTCAAAAAAATATTATTAACAAATTGGTGGTACATATTTTGGTTTACTACATAATTAAACAAAGCTCAAATTAGCCGAAAGATGTACAACAATTAATTTGCCAATAAAAATTTTTTTACAAGTTGGAAGCCAAACTGCTAAGAAATAAAACTTGTCTCCAATTTAGACCTGAATAAAATAAAAAATATTTAAATAAAATAAATTTAAAATTAAAAAAAATATCAGGAGCTGCAGTCATTTTTGTGTGATTTCGCGAACGATTTGATAAAAAAAACTCTAGTGAAAGTGATAGTATGACGACAAAATCCAATCGATAGTGCTCTTTATTATCAACAAATTCCAAAAAGACTACAACAGACTAGATTAAGGGTTTACATTAGGTGTTGGAGGTTAGAAATTATTTTAACGGCTTTCATTAAAAACATTAGTAGATTGCGAGATTCACACCTGTAGGTATGTACAGTGCAAAAATTGTATACCACCCTGTAATTCTATGTCGCAGAGGGTTGAACGCAATGGCCAAATTTTTGCTACTTCAAAGACCATTAGTAAAATCACTGACGCTCTGGTTGCGATTACTGCCCAATTCGGCGCGATTTATGTACAACAACAGACAAAATATCCGAATGTGAAAAAAATCTAGACATTAAGTTTGACGCAACATGCTGCTGCATTTACAATATCTTTGATGAGTTGATATTGGGAAAGTCTGAATGAGAGTACTTTATTGAGGACTCGAACAGGAAGACTCGAAGAAATAAGATTTCGGTTGACTGATACGAAAAATAAACTATGTAGATAACGACAATGATACTTATATACTATAAAATTTATTGATAACACAATTATATGATTTGTATAACTAAAGCAAATAAAAGTAATACAAAAAAGCTTCTTTTTATTTTAAAAATTTAAATAAAATAATAAAATTGTTTTTTTATAATGGTAAAAGTAAGTGAAGGATAGTCTTTCTAGAGTGTTAAAATAGCTATTTACATTCGTATGCGGTGAGTTTAATTTTACAGGCGACAGCTTTTTTCAAATTAATTCAAATTTTCAATTTCAAATTTTTTCTGATTAGTTGGAGCCTGTAAAATTTACTAACGCAGAAAATTTGTATAAGATTTTAATAAAAATAAATAACGTAAACATAGTGTGCTTTGACCGCTTGACGTAAGACAAATAACATTTAAACGATTTTTTAAATTTTCTATTTTTTTCTTAAATATAGCTTTATTTGTAGAAATATTTTAAATACGTACACTCTAATACATAAACTTTATTAGTGCTAGAGTAGTTTTCAAGTATTTCCTATACTAATTCTAACTATAAAATGTGATATCCGGTGTTTTTCTCATTTTTATCGCACAGTTTTCGAAAGTTTTACTATAGGCTTGCTATTGGTGGATGAACCACTGTGATAACCCATTTACAACACGAAAGAACAAAAAACATCTTTTGTCCACCTCCAACAATATACCTGTTTACTTCAAAAAAGTAAAAAAAAATTAACGATTTTTTGACACCTGAAATTATTAAGGGTAATTGAAAAAATATTTTCAAAAATTTAATTTTTTTTTTAATTTATTGAAATACAAAAATAATCAATACGAAGGTAACTTTTATTTTCATGTTTCAATTTTATTAAACTCATTTCCGTAAACTTTGCAAAAATTAAACGCAAGTCAACACATAAATACAACAGATAACAAACTAAAAACAAAATTTTGCGATAATACCACAGTTGCGACTTCAACTTCCAAAATTGACCATAGAGAATATAAAGTCCAAGTTGGTACTCACAACAACGTGAAATGCACAATATATTTGCTACATCTACCTACTTTTTTTAAGTTATGTCTCTGCAAAATAATGTCAAAAAACTTTTTCACTATTTTCTTCCGGTAAATATCGCTTTTCAATTGCTCAAATGTTAAATATCTTGGATTTTTTTACTTGCTCTTTTTTCTACCTTGTCCTTTTTTGTTCTATCTTTACTATAATAAAATTCCAGTAAATGGCATAGGTTTCATTTTCACTTGTGCGCCTTTTGCTTCTTCTCTTTTCTGATTATAACTTTAAATTTTGACGTTTTATATTTTCTTGTTGCATCTTCATTTTTTTAGTTTTTAATTTAATTGTTTTGGTTGTGTAAATGCCGGTTGATTACACATGTTATTATTTCAAAATAAGCCACCCTTTTTTCTTTTTTATTTATTTCTGTAGATTTCTTCTATTTTTTTTATTGATACAAGATAAAAAATTCTTGACTTTTAAACTCATTGGTTTTTCTTTCTTATTTAAAGGCAAAACACATTCTTTTTCTTTTTTTTTGACACTTCTTCTGCTGATTTAATTCCCCGTTTTTTTCTTATACCTTCGTCACTCTGCCTGTTAATTCTTCTCGCTTCTATAACTTTTTTATAGTTTTTCATCTTAACTTCGTTCTTCTTAACACGTTCATCTAAAGACGTTCTGGTGCAACTTCATCTACGCCTGTTGCATTGTTGAATCTATAGTTTCTTCAGTAAAATTACAACTTAGAAATTTTATAAAAGTGATGAGTAGAAATAAATCGACAATTTATTTGCGATTTACATTCTGGTATTTGTGTTTTACGATTACTAACGAAAAATGATGACGCAAGCTTGCTGTCTCCAAAATTAAAGCTGGTTATGAGGCAGTTTTGTAAGTTATCGCTTATAGCAAAAATCTAGAGACAAAAGTCACTTTTGAATAGAACATTAAGTCGTCTGTAAAATAAATATAACCGTAAAATGTGTGCATATGTTTAATAATTCCCACGTTTCGTTTGTAAGTTGAAAATTATTTAAGACGTTTCTCGTTATGTATCAGCTATAAAACTAAATTATAAGTCGTATATTCTCTACTGTAGTTTTTGTTCCATCCGCCCTCAGAACATCCATTGTTGAGTCCAAACGCACCTTTCCCTTGCTTTCTTTTTCTACAAATATGTGATGGCTATTTTTATTAAAGTTCACGTGGTATGTTCTGACCGAATATCTGAATGTTAATGACCAACTTGTAGTAGTCGAATGGTAAAGATAAAGAAGATTGTAACATGGGATCCCGCAGTGATCCCAGCGCCGTGCGGAATGTTTCACACTTTCTTAAACGATAAATTAACATCGTTTCTTCTATCATTCGTTTCCTTGTACCCACCTAATGAGAATTAATATGTTAATTAAAAATTTTCCAATTCTTTAATTGCAAAACCTAATTTTTCTTTGCCCAATTAGAAAGTGTATGTGAGACAAACAAACCTGCATAAATCATCAACCTACGCACTTGTGTACCCAGACAATTGTCTGTACTATTGTTCTAATATTTTTCCGTGAATCGTGCTAAGTTTGGTGCATCCTTGCCATATAAATCGTCGAGTACATAAGACATATGCATATTCTGGGCAATAAATCACAGGATCCGCGCGCCCCTGGTGGCGAATTACCATTCTAACCGCTACATCTACACCTATTTACATCACCGGTATGGGTGTCGCACGATTGTATTAGTATAATTACCATACATTAGGATGCTTTGAACTCTGTCTGTTTTAAATTAGCTGAACTTCCGTACAGTAGAGCCAAATAATAAACTGTCGGTCTCATCATTGTCAACGTACACCGTTTATCTAGAAATAATTCGATTTTCTACATGAATTAAGGCAGCGCCACCAACAGCTTTTTAATGAGCACGAAAGTGTCAATTAAATTTACTTTTGACAGTCTGCTGAATAACAATACGTTTCATTGCCACAGCTAAATGCCGTTTCATGTTATAACTATACTAAATGAGTAGCTAATTTCTACCTAGCTAATTCCGTCTAGACACACAAAGAAAATCTGAGATCTCATATGATGTCTCATTCTCCAGGAAAATTCCAACAAGAAGGTAGTGACATATAAAAGTTAATATATTTAGGCGAGGAACCAAGAATGCAAATATTAGTTCGAATCGGACGCTATTTTAAATTTTAAATGTTAGATATGACATCTTCGGCTTGTGTTGTTTTATTCAGATCGTACGTTGTGGTTGTTTAATTGCCAAGGATCATTACCTTGTTTATTTTATTTCGTCGTTATCTTGAAGTCAAAGTAAAAGAATTCGTTTACTTGTCCAGTGACAATTACACCAACGTTATGGTTGTTAGGCGGTATTTATGGGTAGTTATTTCGTTGGACAATTTATACTCTATATTTACATTTCTTGATGTGTTTTGAATTTAATGGAAATGCCACGTTTTAGCGTAGATGGATTGCATATGTGGGCGACAAAAAGACGAATAGATAATAAAATTCCCGGTTTGAAAAATGAGAATTTCATTAAGAGATTATTTTTGTAAGACATCCTCAATTTAGAAAAATCAATGAATAACTAATAACATTCTTGGTAAGGAATTACTGATTAAATACTGTCATGAAATATTTTTACAAGACAAACACAATTTCATTTTAATTTGCTTTTTTCATAATTTTATTTAATATCAGTATTACTTTTAAAATTACATCAACCTAAAAATTTCAAGATAATAACAGTTGATATACTCAGTAACATTAAAAGCGTTACAACTAGAAGAAATAATTTTTTAAAAGTAATTTTTTGGCAACAGAATAAATAAATTTAAAGTTAGTTATAGTTACCATTGCAACAGTTTATCATTGACAATTCTTGCAAACAAAAATTAATCTCTTAGTTTTTGTTAAGAAAAAGGCTTATCACAGCTGATAAGTGAAACTATTTGCAGTTGTTGTGTCTCCGAATACTTGTTTTAAAGGTAAGAAAATGCTCCTAGTCTGAAAGCATTAACAATATCACCATCTTAGCGATTTCGACAGAGGTAGAACTGTGGCTTTATATTGGATTTTCTGTTGAGAGACATGTGCACAGAACTGTTGGTGTAATCGTTTGGAGGGCTATTGCTTATGAAAACCAATCACCTCTTGTGTTTATTTGAGGCAGTATGACAGCTGTACGTTATGTTAATGACGTCCTATAAACCACTGTACTGCCTTATTTAGATGGCCGTAAATACGTCTTTTTTCAGCAAGACAACGCACGTCCACATATTGTTCGTCAAACTATAAACTTCCTCCAAGAACCTAGAGTTAATGTTTTGCCGCGGCCACCCCTTTCACCAGATTTCAATCCCATCGAGCATATGTAGAACATGATAGGAAAAAACTGTCTACTTTTCAGCGTCCTCCACAGATTTTGGCACAGGTAATCAATGAGATTCAAGTTGCTTTAAACGAGGTGGTACAAGCAGACATCTACTATCTCATTTTGTTGATGCCTAGAGTGTACAGGGGTGTACTCAGTTACAGGGTCGCCAAACACATTATTGATTTTTATTTTGTTACTAAAATTTGTTTGCAAATCTCATCGTTTTATTGTTGATGTAAGTTTACCAGACTGCCAAAAATAGCTTCCCAAAAATTATTTTTTCTGGGTGGAACACTTCTAATGTCACTGAGTATATTATTTAGAAAATAAGAAGCAACAAAGTTTACACTATTTCTTCAAGAAGCTGCAGATCAGATAATTATTATAATTAAAAAACAACAAAAAAAGTACAAAAAATAATAATAAATAAAAAATTAATAAAAGTGTCGAGTTTTTCCTCAGGATTTTTTTTTCGGTTTCAAACCATATCAATCTAGTTTTCATACTCGACGTTTCGCCAAAAATCGTAGGTAGCTTCTTCAGGAGTAGAGTAACAAAACTACCTACAATATTAGTTGGCGAAACATCGAATTGACATGGCCCAATCCAAAAAGAAAAAATTTTCATATTAACTCTTGCCGTCTAAGCTTTTTTTATAAGATTTAAGATTCCGTATTGACACTAGTTTAATAAATATAAATACAAATTAAAATAAATACATCTAAACACGTATTATTTAAAAATAATTGCTAAACTTTACGGTTTATTTTATTCTGTTATACCAACTGAATTTTTTATTTGTTTATAAAACTTTTTTAAAATTAGAATTCTTCAACCGAGTAAGAAAAGTGTTGTATTTTATCTGCGTATAAGTTTATTTAATTTCGTTTTGCTTCAATAGCTATTCGTTCTCTGAAACTTTTATTTCTCCTATAAGCGCTAGCACTCCTATACGCCAGCCTTAGAGCAAAAAAATCTTGTTTTAATAATTTCTAGGAGTAGGTTTTCCTTTGTAGTTCTGCATTTTTTAACATCAATAGATTAGACAAAAGGTCTGTTTTAATAATTTAATAATAATAATTTTTCTGCATTTTAAAACAAACCTTTCGCCTACTATATTAATGTTTTAATAATATTTACCAAAAAACGTCTAAATAAAAATCAAACAAAAAAGACTAAATTAAGAAATGTTAAAAAAATATAAAAAAAATTATAATTTTAACATTGCAAGCATAAGTAGTCCAAAAATTCGTGAACATTTTTTTGCACCGCATTTTTTCTTATCTTTATCTTTTTCTTTCCACTTCTAAAAAATTAATCTCACTTTCTTAAAATCTTTCTCCAGCTCCTTCATTCCTTTTATGCACAACCTTTTTTTCCTTTTCTTTTTTTCTTTCAATATTTGAGTTCAAAACTTTTTATCTTTCTGTCTTCAGTCTCTAAACGTGTGCCAGCCATCAAATTCTTTGAGTTTTTGGCCTTTTTACTTTTACTCGTGTCGGAGTAGACTCTTTGTAAAATTGTTTTAATGCTTGATTAGTTTTTCTGTAACACTAATTCTATGTATCTACGTTCTATTAGTTTTTCTATAACACTAATTCTTCTACGTTCTATTTTTTCCAAATATAGATCTTAATACTTTACTATTACATATTTATAATCACTTATGCTCTTTCTTGGTTAGCGTCCTTTTGCGTCTACATATAAGTCACCATAGGTCGTAAATAGGTCTTAATATATCTTACTATTATCTGTTTACTTGAAATGCGCACAAGTATCTACACTATCTATACTGTCATTTTACCGCCAATGTTTAAGTAGAATTCTATTATTTCTCATAAAAAGTATTTTTATTAACTCTTTTTAATTTATTTCGTATTTTTTCCATACAGTTATAAAAGAAATAACTTATTGTTAAAACAGGTAATTTTTTTTTAAAAATGACACAGACAATGCAGATGTCAAGTGAGCAAGTTATACTGTTGTATATTTTATGTAATTTTAATAATAATGGCACTTTATTATTTTTTAATGTTGTTGTTAATGAATGAAAAGCTTTGTTTTCTGTGACTGTTCTCGCCTGTTCTTTATTTTTCAACGATAAACAAAAAATAACTAAAAAATGATAGACTTGGCACAAAAATTATTGTTCAATATAGCAACAAAGCATATTTAATAACTTCCTTAGCTTCAAAGTCACGGCTGCTCCTTGGCTTTATACTACCGGTCGCTGTATCAAATCTCATGTTTTATTGGCTAATTAAACAAATAACTATTTTAATTTTCTCGTTTAAATTATTTGGCTAAGTGTGTTTTAGTAAATTTTGTCAATCAAGCAGGTTTTTTTTCCGTAAATGTGTATTATAGAACTCTTTATTAAACAGACATTTATATTTATATAGGTAGAATGATAGAGTTAAAAACATTTCAGATATAGCTGTCGAAAAATTTAAACGAAAGTAACCATTAAATCGACTTAACATTTCTATTGGTTGTTATAAAATTTATCAAGAAAATTATGGGTTTGATACAATTTACAATAAAATCTTGTTGTGGTAATAATAAAATTTCAATGCATATCAAATCTGAACGATGTCTGACATCGCACTTAAATATTAAACCAATTTAAATTTAGTGTATTAAAATTAAACATTGAAACGTAATTCTCTCATTTTATATTGGAGAATAATAACAGGCTACATCGAGCAAAAATACCTCCCACTTGATTTATTCATATGACTAAGCGAATGTCTAACTTATAATTGGACTGGATCTATTGTCGAAAAATTTTACGTTGAAAATATCTTCCTTTAATTAAGTTGAACACCTGTAAAAACGAATTGTAATATTTAAATTAGGCGTGTAAACATTATATTGTAGGTTTAGAAAGCACATTTTACGATATTTTGTTTAAATAATATTTCAAATTTATATGTGTTTAAAAAAAACATCAAATTTTGCAAATTTATGTAATTATATGGCAAAAAACATATTTATTAATGATTTAATAGTAATAATTTTAAATAAATGCCAAAAGACAGTAGTGGTATAAAGTTTGTCATTTAAATAAAATTTATTTGAAAAATAAATAATGTTTTTAAAATAACATATAGACCCGTTGAATAATTCAACAAAATTTAGCTTCACTATTGTTTCTGAATAGTGATGATAGTTCAATTTGAAAAATATTTAATAAAAAATCACTCTAAAAAAACACTCAAAATTTATTTTTCACTTGGGGCAAATAACCGGTCAAAACATTTTTTCTTAATCCACCTCAGGCATCACAATTAAAGAGTCTTTGTTCAGATAAACAAACAATACAGAGAGTACAATAACATTAGGAATATTGTTTTTGCAAATACTTCGCCGTGTGAAATACCTAAAATTCCTTAATACGGCCTTTGGGACTACAAGTTCCATTCACATCATATTTTTCCCTAGTGGGCGGAATCTTAGAAGAGTTCGCCCAACCCTAATAATTATAAAAATGTAGACGATTTCAGTTTTCAAACAATATTTCCTTGTCATTGCGGTCCTATTATTAGACTTTACGATGGCTCTTCAGGTCAGAATTTTCGAATTCGCTCGTTAAGTAAACAACGAACTTACCTCTAACATGACTGGCATTTTACCGGTAAAAACTGTACTGTTTCCAAGTGTAACTATTATAAAAAGATGACAAATGGTGCCGAATCAAAAAATCAAAACAGTCATTGCTCAATTCCTCTGAGGTTAAGTTTAATGTCAAGAGATCTCTTGCATGTATGCATGATGGATCATTTTCTGTCATTTTTAGACCGCAACCTTGAACGACGTTTACATGATGTTCAGATGATTAGTTGGATTTCTACAACCGGAAAATAAAGAGCTTGGCGATACAAAAATATAGTCACTTAATAAAGAAGAATGTTGGTATAGAGAATTATTAATCTAGACTGTTTCGAGCAAAACGAGCAATAGCAAGCGAATATCTTTAATTATCTTAGTTAGTAGTAACCCAGAGACATACGAGTTCATTATAACATTTTTCGTTGACTATAAACCAATTTTAGATAAAAATTTGATACTGAAATCTTAAAATCATTGATTA
Source organism: Tribolium confusum (assembly GCA_029207805.1). Lineage (NCBI taxonomy): Eukaryota > Metazoa > Arthropoda > Insecta > Coleoptera > Tenebrionidae > Tribolium > Tribolium confusum. The sequence goes on along the minus strand of JALGAY010000001.1, from coordinate 36,354,278 downwards.
ATGTAAAATCATTCCTATATATAGAATGTTTTTGAAGTAATGTTAACAATTTTAATAGATAATAGCCCTTGTTAAAAGAATGTTAAAATACCAAATTTGCCTTATACAAATGTTTATAGTTTGTAAAATATACAATGTAGAAGTTTTTGCTAATAAATAGTATTGTCATACTCGTGTATCTCAAAAAAAATTGTTTAAAAAACAATTCCTACAACGTATATTCGAAGAACTAGTAACATTTCAAAAGACAAATTTAAATATTTAGCATCTTTTTAACAAGGGCTATCGCCTCTTAAAATTTGAGAATTTACATCTAAAACACCCTGCATATCTTATTCTAACATTAAAACTAAGACGGTGACCAGAAAAAAATTTTGCACATACTGTAGTTAAATCACATACTGTGTACCAAAAAATTGCTAAAATATATCGTATTTATTTCAAAAACCACTTTAAAAAAAAGTTCTACAGTGTAAAAACAAACTCAAAAACTATAAACATTTGTACAGTGTGTAAAATCCAAATGGAATAAATTCATTATTTCGGTTACTGTACATATTTATAAAAAATTTCAAAACACGTCAAATTTAAATTATAAATTGACATTCTCTAACGTAAAAATGCGATCCCCACCTTTAACCCCCTTCCAATGACAGGTACAACTCCCAATTTTTTAAATGGGAAATATAGGCTTGATATATCGTTTGAAAGGTCTCTTAATTCTCTAGTCAAAAATGTTATCGTTTTCAAGTTTATCGCAAGAATAAAGATAGAATTAAATTTTGCTATAATATACTTACCCAAAATGTAAAATGTAATGGAAAATGTTGACAAGACGTTCGCGGTAAACATTTGGAACATCTATTTCATTGAAATTCACAGTTCTTTTTAGTGTTTTACATTTTATTACATTTTCCATTACATTTTAATTAAATTAAATTTCGCTGTAATATACTTAAAATGTAAAATGTGATGGAAAATGTAATAAAATGTAAAAAAAAATGTGAATTTCAATGAGGTGGATGTTCAAAATGTTCACCGAGAACGTCTTGGGAAGATTTTCCATTACATTTTACATTTTGAGTATATTATAACAAAATTTAATTTTATCTTCATTCTTGCAACAAACATAAAAACAATAACATTTTTGAATAGAGAATAAAGAGATCTTTAAAACTATATATCACAAGCCTTATACTTCCCATTTAAAAAAATGGGGGTTGTACCTCTCATTCAAAGGGGGTTGAAGGTAGGGATTGCATTTTTACGTTGAAGAATGTCAATTTATAATTTAAATTTGACGTGTTTCGAGATTTTTTATAAATATGTACAATAACCGAAATAATGAATTTATTCCATTTGGCTTTTACACACTGCATAAGACAATTTTGGTTATTTAGAATCCTTTTAACAAGAGCTATCACCTGCTTAAATTTCTAGCTTTACTTCAATAATACCCTGTATGTATATAAGCAATTTTAGTAAAATCACATAAATGTTAATGATCTGGATTATTAAACAATTTCTTAGCCAAAATTATACATTAATATTGTGATCAATAAAACAGTCAACGAACAATTATATTAAGTTGTAATTTTTGACCGAACATGAAGTTAAATCAATTTTGGTGCTGAAATTCGGTAAGAGTGAGTTATTTTGCAGGAAGAGACAGTCTTTTGAAGAACGCTCTTAGAATAATTGCATAAAGAGCTGGTTCTTCAAGTCTATTTAAATAAAATATATTTTTCCTATAAAGGAATCCATTAGTGATATTGGTTCAAATTAATAGAAACTGAAAAGCAAACTGGTTGCTTGCAGAGTAATGAAGCAGATAAGCTTGTTGCTTGTGGATGTTTTATATAAGAAAGTTAAACACTCCAATGATTAGCGGGCAATTAAAGAAATAATTTTCATCCATCCTTTTAATGTATTAGATTTGATTGGGTTGATATGAAACATTACGTCCTCACCCAATAACTGCCTAGTCATACTGATTATGTATAAAAACAATTAATGGAAGGCACACACAGAGTCAGTAGTACCACCCACACGGTATACTAATTAACAAATCCGATATATCGATATTAATGGCCATGTGAAAGCCTATATAATTTTATTTACTTAACTGACGTTCCTCGTTTAAAAGGTAACGCCTCCAAAAACAAAAATCTCTTTATAATAGATGGGCCGGCGCCGGGGCAATCTAGATAGACGGTTGATGTGATGCGAAAAACACAAATTAACGATGGGATGAGGGACTGAATATCATTTCACCGGACAACTGCCTCGACTCCACCCCAAAACCTGCTCTTCTAAGACCATATAATAACTCTGAAATAGACCAAGAGGCGACCCACAAAATAAAGAATCATCGTTCTAAAACAAAAGATCAAATATTTAATCTTTTTTATTTTGTTTTCCAATTTTGTTTTATTGTACTAGTTATTCCTGTTTGTATCTAATGAGACACATTTCCTCTCAGCAAACTTTATCGACTGAAATTATATCAAACTGGAAAAAAACCTGGATTTAATGTTACCATTTGCGTTTTAGATTATGAAAAAAGCGATCATTCCAGATTCTGCTACTAAGCATATACAATTTAGCACTTAGTAACTTTTTATTTCCTTGAAATTATATGTTATTAAGTGTAAACATTCGACAGGAAGTTCAAGGTAAGCCACATCTATTACAATCTTCGGATTGAAGAAAAATGTAACCATCATCAAGCCCAGTAAAATTTTTACTGGCCATAAAATTAAATATCCTAACGAACCTTATATATTTTAAAATATTTCCGTTTGCAAGTCTTATGACGTGCCCGGGTTACTTGATCCACAAAGTCACGCCAAAGGTGAAATATCACGCAGAGTTACTTTATGAACCAATTGAAGTGGTCGGTTACTCCCAGCATGCATTGTTGCTCATACATAATTTCAGGTTATGCACAACTGGAGGAATTATTTTCAATTAAGCTAAAACTATAATTACATCGACCTGAGTTTCCTAAGTAATTATTTCATCAAGTATGAAAAATTTAGCATTCATGAAGGAATTGGTTTAACAAATTTACTCAGTGTTTATTGTTCTTTCATTAGCAGTAACACAACTTAATTACAGCCAAAATAAGCAACGTTTCGCGGCTTAATAATTAACCAATTTGTCGTCAGCTACAAGGAGGGATATAAAAAATAAACGGAAGTAACGCTTGCAACGCCGTAATAGCACACTTCCGTTAAAACTACACCATGATTGGTTATTAGAAAATACACCGGGCTTGCCCCAACTCCTATCTAAAAATCTTACAATGCATCATGGCTTCCATATCCGGCTGGGAAACTTAAAATGGTGGTATATACAACCAATTATTTTCTTGTTGAATTCAGGAATTTTAAGGTATAATTAAAGGGCGTATTAAGTACTTACCATTTTAAATTGTATTCTTATTTATTTATCCGGAAATCTAATTAGGTGGAGACTCATCAATCTTCTAATTAAAAATGTTTGTGGGTAATGGGAAGCGCATTTGAATTTCAGACCAAATGTGTTAGACGGGCCGGAATTCGGAATTACTTCTTAATTGTTGTATATCGCTACCATTTAGGTGGATTCACTGAGAAATTTTTACTGCAAGATGCTAAACTTCTCTATAGGTCAAAAAAAAATCGTCAAAAACAAATTTAGAAGTAAAAACTAATTAAAAATATTTATATTCTCCTGTCTCCATTTAATAATATAAAAATTTCGAATCAAACAAAATCCCTAGAAAAGCTGTTGACCGCTTTCGAGATTCTTGCTCCTCGTATCCTGCATCGTAGCGTGTTGTGTCGATTCAAACAACAAAACATTTCGTAGTCTGGACTCTACTTTTAAGGATTGTATATAAACCCCTGGACCTATTTAGATCCCGCTCCGTCGTCAAAATCAGATTCATTTTTAAACTCTTACCCTTGATACCATGTGGAGTAATACTGAAAGAAAATAAGGCATTGTTCCAGCATTCGCCTAGCAATTATCAGAGAAAACACGCTGAAAAACTCCGATCGGAACAGTAATAAGCAGCGGGGTTCGATCCCGCTACCTTCAAAAAGCTAGATGAGGGCAGAAGGTATATTATATGGCAGGTTTAAAGCACAATTTAAACAAATTGAACTCATTTTTTAAAAAACGGTAATAAAACTAACAGTTGTAAGGTGCAGTTTATAAAACTGTTCATTTGATAAGAGACAAGATTACCTACCACAAAATAATATCTAACAGTTTAGAAATACTAAAAATTTAAAACATTAAATTTTCATTAGGTTTCGCTTATTAGGTAGTTGCACCAAAAATGTAAAAATAAATTTTAATCAAAAAAAGTTTAGTGTTACTATTAATTTAGGATAAGCAGTATACTAGTCACTTCGTCAGTAATCTTATTCAGGGCATTCTATAACCACTCATACCATAATGTACTCTTTTATAAAGTACTCTTACTTTAAACATTTAAAACAAGAAAAAATAGATTAAGTCCCAAAAGTTTTGCAATTTAATTTAAAATAACGAGTATATAACTCGGAGACAATTATAAGCAGGCTTCATTTGTGTTTTCCCTTCAAGTGTTGAAGAACCCCGTCCGTTGTGCGTGATCATCGTTGGCCTTTAGTAAAAGCATGGAATCCAATGAGGGGATTAAATTCATCCCTGTCGGTTTAACAGTGACTGCCTACGAGTTGTGGTATAAAATGCTAATTTACATGGACCGTCTGCTCCACAACTAAAAAAACCTGATATTATCAATCCTGAAAGGGTTCCATCAACATGGTAACATTAGGGCGCGTACATTTTTTTTATTCAAGGAGGATAGCTTTATGAATAACACAGTCCGAATAGGGAATATTAATGACAGAGAGTCGATAGCAAAGCCGAACAATTGCAAAATTATGTTTACTTGAGGAAGATAGAAATTGACTTTGTTTACTGAATAAACAGCGTTACTGGAACCTGGACTGAATTATTAAATAGATATCGATATTTGAGAAAAGACATGCAATCACAACTCACTTTTAAAAGTACTCAATTTTTAAAAAACTCACACAATATTCAAACGAGAAAAGTGTTTTATCTGGCCTGTTATGGACATAATGTATTTTATAACCCCTTTGTCGCCTTCCTGTCGACACAAAATTGCAATACACTATCTATAGAATTTTATGTCCAAAACTCAAAATGAATTTAGATATATGCAAACAATGTAAAAAGCTTATAGATATGAAGAGAAAGAGAGAGAGAGAAAAAGAGTCTAAAAATATATTGTTATAAATTCGATTTATTATATTAATTTTTCACCTTCAGGGATTTAATTTAAAAACGCGAGAGAAAATTATTTATTAAAGTATCTCTTGTGAATACACTTATGTAAATAGAATTGGACAAAGAAATCGCCGTTGGTGGTGACTGTCGGCCCTTTGCTCAGCCCGGAAGAGTCAAGCCATTCAGGCCATTTTTCGTGAGCTTCCCGGATTAAGGTTTTGTATTCTTTTGTGTACATGCTTTTTATTGGATTTGTTGGCGTTTTGTATCTTTGTATCATCTTTTAATAAGGATTTATGGCATGTTGTGACATTAATACCAGGATTTTCGAGCCGTAACACATTTTCTTATTCTACATGTTGCTTATAATTAATTAAAAACAAGCCAGGTAAAAAAAATTGCACTCAAGCGACATTTTTTCAATAGAATTCCACATTTTTTTATATTCTGTGACATGAAGAGTGCGGTTGGGGTTCAATGACGGACAGATGCACGTATGTCGGAAGGCCCTTCATTTCAATAGGACTGTAATGTGAAGCTTTGGGGCCGACATTTCGTGAAATTGCTACTTTGTAAATGATAACATCGCCTATTTATTTCAAATGAATTTCCGATTCTTTGCAGAGCTTTTATATTACATTTTATTCAATGGAAGCGCAATCATAGAAACTAATCTCTAAATCTTTTAGAAGAGGCTTTCGTCTTTTAGGTCTTATTCTACTTGAACAAAACTCACAATTTGGCCAATCATAACACTTCATTTGCTACAAAACTTTTGTACTGCAAATCAGAACTTTTGTACAAAAATCAGACTGCAAAAAAATTAAGTTAAAATTCGAATTATCGGGTGTCAAATATAGCGTCAATTATCAGAAAAAATACGTAGAAAGCTGGTCTTTATCGAAGAAGCGAGAATGTTGTAATTCCTTTTTTATCAAGCTCCCTGTTAATCCCTCGATTTAATTAATTATGAAGATTATCTGTAACGGTCGGCTCGTGCAGGCGCCGAGCTTTTATAATTCCTGTTTGCTTAAACGCTTGGCAAAAGCTAAAAATGCGTAAACACGGACTCGGCTGTGTGAATTGGCGCTTATAAAAATTAAACGTTATGGTTCCTTGATTTAATTCAGCTCCTTTAAAAATTCCATATCTAAATGAATATCTGGCGTGACCTTAAAAGTGGCGCTGCTGTAAATGAGCTCAGAAGCTCCCTCCTTCCTTTCTGCTGCGGTTCCGCGCGTTCGTAATGAACTGTGAACGTCGAATGACGTTTATAGTTCATACACACCAGACAAAACACCATCGGATGCCATCCGGTGAATAGTTTTTTCTTTTATTTAGTCGCTTGTTCTTTGCGTGATTGAATGGTTCTAATTGTCACCGCAAACCGCAGACACATTTTAACTCGTCCTAGGTGCAATTATTTCATACTGATGCAATAACGTCTAGATTGAAGCACAAGTTATTGATTTTGGTGAGCGCTACGGATCGAGTATTATATAACAAAAAAGATGATTTCAACCACTTGAACAATTTGCAAAGAAACAATAATTTTTTTGTTTGAAATATAGACTTCTACCGTCATTACCGATGCGCTAAGACTCAAAGAATTTGCAGAGTTACCTACAGATCAGTTTCCGAACATCAAAGACAAAAAATAACAAAATCAATTATAAAGCATCGTAGTTTAAATATTATAAGTACCTTATAAAGTAGTAAATCATAATCGACCAAAATTATTAATAGAGGAAAATATTCACCCCAACCGATATTCAACTGAATTAAGTGATAGGTGCATATTCATTTATACTGAGAGAAAAGATTTGCTAAAATACGTCCAACAATAAAAAAATAGCTATAAACTAGGTGCTCTTAACAAAAAATATTTGTTAAAAATACAAAATTTTGGTTTTCAAAACAATTTTTTTTATTGTTTAACATATTATAGTAAATCTTTTTTCTTTTACGAAATAATATTCGGTACTAATCTGTAACAATCTGTAATATAAACCGATAATAATTTACATTATACAGTAGAACATCAATTATTTTTGCCTTTTGTCCGATAAATGAAAAACACGAAAAATCCAAATGTTTTATTTTTTATATTTTAGTCATTTATGTACACAAATTCTGTAGGTATGGAGTTCAAAATATACCTACATCTATGTACATTCGTAATTTTTTTTATAAAATGGTATATTTTACAATATTTTCTTTCTGTTCTACGGAATTTTTTTTCCGAAATAGTTTTTTATAAAAAAATTTGGAAAATCAAATTAAAAATGGTAACAACAAATATAAAGACCTATAACATGTTTATTTTTTTATATAAAACACAGATATTTACCAGTCATCCATAATTCACACACGAAAGATAAATGTTTGTAGTTGCACGAAAAATCGGCCGATAGTCTATCTGCTCACGGTTAATCGGTGTTCTACTGTAGTGATAAATACAGTTCACTATTCAAATTAAATTATAGCTGAAATTGCTAGATAAACTTAGTTAAAATGTATTTAGCAGATTTTAACTTTATCACCACTAAAAAGCCTGCAAAAATTAAAACACGCTATGTTCTGAAGTTTGTTAATATGGAGAGAAATGTATGCGTATTTAGAGTTAATAAAACAACATTTCTTCGGTAAAGTCTTCGTTCTTTTTGTGAAATAATTTTCTAATAAATTTTAAAGAAACAGCTTTTATTTAATAACTTATTATTATCGAGGAAAAATTCATAGAATATTTTCATAATATACGAAATAAATTTGGGATAGAAAAATTTTAAGTAGTAATAATGAGCAGACTGTCTGCCCAGCTGGAATTTTAAATGCGTTCTCAAGATTGCCGAATAACAACCAAGAATGCTTCTTAGTTTCGAAAATCGCTTGATGAAGGAAACGGTTAGAATTTTTAAAATATCCTGCAATAATTTTTGTTGTGTTATTGATAAGAGGAAGCATTCGTTGTACTGAAGGAGCACTTGATGGACAAATTAAATGTCACTTTCCTGTGGCTTGCACCGCCACCTCAGCGGGACTTGCACCTAATCTCACATCTGTATAGTAAGGTCAATCCAGATGATGGATGAAACTCCGAAGTGGTTATTGTTTAATGTCTCCAGAGGGGGTCCGCCGTAAAACTTCTAAAACCAAATCGAACGAGCGGCAGGTAGACGACGGTGGAGCCGTCACACAATGTTACATTTGACAAGACCATGATTACGATTCTTCCACTTTAGGCGATTCTGGTAATTATTTTGTGTGCTTTATGTGTTGGTCGTGATGATTAGCTTACGCCAACGATTTGTTTTTTGAAACGTCATTGTTCAACGGTTCTCGATTCGCTCTAATCACCATTCATCTCTGGTGCACTCGAATTTACATAATCTAATCGTTTTCTCATTCAAAAACGAACATCACGTTTCTAAAGTAATTTCGCCAACGTGCATCTTCATTAGTTCTTGACTATTCTTAAGTAACAAGTTTAGTTCATTTTTACGAAAGAAAAACCTATAGTCCTTGTTTTTCTGCAACTCAATTGGTGGAAACAATGCTGGTCACGACCGGCGTCTAAAGTGACCATTACATATAAATTGATCCGTTTACGACTCTTATAGGCCGCTTTTACAGACATGCTCAACTTCGTGGGGATCTTTATATTTTTATCAACACTTCACCTCGAACAAGATAAAAACACAAAACTGATAGTGAATTCTAATTACAGACGTTTCTTTCGTTTTAATCTGTTGTAATTTGATATTTATTGTTATTGACTTACGTATCTTACCTGACTCTTTAAAAGAATACTAATGTTTCGTTAATTTACTAAGAAATGTATTGATTAAAGATAAATTTGATTTTTTTATGTGAAGATTTGTCAGTGGCATTGTCTTGAATACCACAATCGGTGCAATGCAATGTTGATTGAATTTGTGGAATTTGTTTTGAATCATCTTGAGGCAATATAGCTTCGCCTGGCAGTGCTCATATAAAAGGCATTTAATCCTTTATCACGCGTTAAAATCTTGAGAATCATTCAATCCGCATCAATAATACCGAAGTGAATTTTATAACCGCCTCGTCCCAGCAACGGCTTACTAATTTTTCGTGTTCGAACTCCACAAAGCGGTTCTCAGCGGGACGCCACAAGAACTAATTCTATTGCCGATCCATCAAGTGTCTATATTCAAATCTCTCACAAACCCAATCACTTTTAGCAATCAGCTGGTTATTATTAATCACTTTCAATTTGAAGATGTTGACTTCCACGGAAAACTATTTAAAAACAACAATGATATCATAATAAACACTTTTCGATCCAGTAATTGAGTTTTGAGATCGTAATTGATGAAATAATGGACCCTTAATAAGAACAACGTAGATGTTACGGCACTCCATAAAACTTATTTGGACATGAAACCAGGCGAGACTTTATACACCCTAAACAATTATTAAAACCAAATTTTGCCAGTCACTTAGAAACCTATTTTTTTTTTTTAATTTTTGATTTATATAATTTATTACTATGATAGATTTAACAGTTCTACGAGTATACGTCAGATAATTTTTTTAGTCACTTGATAACTTGTTTTTCAGAAAATGAAACGAAACCAATGTTAGAAACATAAAAGTTTCCGAGACAATTCTAACAATAATTCCAAAAGGTTATAACCTAACCTTTCCGTACAATATGTCAGAATATTGATCTCGACTTCAAGGTCCAGTCAATTAATTAATTTCCAGTGTAATTAAATAAATTTTATAGTGTTTCATTTATTTTTGGATAAAAATTTTTGCCATCCTTATTAGTTTCCTCTCTTGAAATAACGCTTGAAAGGAACTCTTGGCAATCGACACCTAAACTGCCATCAAAGCAAATGAAAATAAACATTGAGTCTTTATAGTGGCTCGCTGTTGACACATTTACTTTCGTCAGTTTGCTTTTTCATTTATTATTTTTTTTGTTCCAAAACAGATGCAGATGCTCTAAATACAATATACATTAATGAAGAAATTTTAATAACGGTTGCTTTCGCTTGCAGGTTAATATTAGTGAAGTGTACATCGTCGAATTCATGTGGGGAACGTTTCATTAGACGTATTGTGAGTTATTACAGAAAACCGTTAGCTGCTAATGATGCTAGCATTACATGCGTTCTAAATTAAATTCGGTGAATCTTTTGGTTTTGTACATTTCAAGTGCTACTCTTGTAAAAATTTACCTAGATTTACAAACCAGGTAGTTGAAGTTGTAACAAGCTTGACTTAGAGTAGCATATTGGACTTAACAACCAACCAAACAGAATATCAGAGATAGAAATCGTGACCAATTTAAAATTCTTACTTGTGTAATAAATAATAAAATAGCAACAATTTACTGCTCCGATAGAATTATCAAACAGTGCTTCTTGGAGAACCTATAATTCTTCATTTTTCACGTTACAGGCTACAAACCAATTAAGATAAATAAATAAAAAAGCACTAAAGCACAGAAGCTAACGAAATTCGTTTTGAATCCAATAAATTCAACGAAGACTGCAAAAAGTGATTTGTTCTGCTTTAGTAAAACTAAATCATTTCAAAGAATTTACTAAAGTGCTATTAATTTTCTACTAATTTTAAATAAAAAAAAAATTAGGACACCCCATTATTAGCGTGATAATCTTGATCGATTTTCAAAATGTTTTTAAGGTAAAAATGTCAATTATCGCAATACCTCAACCATAAACGAATCTAGTTGTATAGTAAAAAATAACTATAGAAAGAATGCAATTTATGTATTTCTTATATTATTGTTAGGAAATCATTAATACAAAATTTGTTTGACATTTGCTCAAACAAATTGAATGTTTCTCTTAGATAGAATCTTTCCAACGGTAAACGGTTTTTATTAAACCCCAATTATGTTAATAACGCCTTACTCTATATAGCGAACGACATCTGTTCCACTTAAATAAAAATTGTGTTGACTTCAATCATTTCATCATTAACGAAATTTGAATAGATATTTTCAACACTTCACAATTAAAGAGTCAGAATTTTTCTTTGCTTTTAAAGACTTTTACTTCTTAGACCTTCAAATTTTAATGCTGTTCACGTTTAAATTTACCTGCATTGTTTTATGGTACTGTACTGTTTAATAATCATTGACGAGTGCGCTTTACCTACGTTGGAAAAAGGTGTTTTAGTCGAAGTTACAAGAAAAACCAACTTCGTAGAAGCACTGAACCTTGAAATGGAAAAGGCAATGAACTGCCAAGCAGAAATATACCTATTAAATTATTTACAACCCCTATTTTGCGATTATCAGTTCCTTAAGTAAATAAGCAAGTACCGACTTTTGTTGTTCTCCGAAAATGTTTATTTCTTTATGGTAGGGTGGTAAGTAGTTGGGTTAGTGCTTTATGACTTAATAACTGTTACACCGACTTGGAAGCTTCGAATACACTTTAGCAAAATTGCCATTTCCTGAGAAAGACGAAAACTTATAAAATTATTGTCAGGTTATTGGTAGATAATAAAAGCGAATTTAACGTGCTCAACTGATTAGAAACACTTCCTGTCACAAAAATTAAAAAAACATCAACCTTAATAAAAAAAAGAAAACAAAAATGCAGAACTCATCCTAGCGTGTTACTGAAGTGAATCCGATTGAGAACAGTAAAATTGGTTTGCAGAAGCTGAGCGGCAATAGAAGAAATGTCCAATTTTACACGCTTACGATGTCCCTCTTTTTCCAACTTACTAGAAGGTGTTTGGCGGGCCGTCACACTGTCCGAAAGAACTAAGCAGATTTACTTGGCTACGCTGGATTGCCCCTCATAAATCCTCTTATTCACTTGCATTATCTATTTATGTTCATTGCAGGTTACTTCAGGCCGTTCTGACAATGTGTAATGCAACCGATAGTACGTAATCAAATTAATTTTCTAAAGACATGTAATAATCATCTTGAAAGATTGCTGATTTATAGATTGTGGCCTAAAAAATAGCGGCTGTATATTATTTATGCGTTTCCATGTCCCCACTAATCCATAAAAAACAACTTTCAAAGTGTACTCAATTAATCACAAGATTAACTTTACAGACTTGACCACCCAAACTTAAATCTGCATCTTTTCGTATAAACACCATTTAATGAAATTTGACAGAATTATTTATATATCTATACGAGAATTCCGAAACTAAATTTTAGCACTGCTGATAAACTAAAATTTCTCTCTCCTCTCAGCTATTTAAGTGGAGAATTCCTTGCTTTTAGGGTGCGTATTAGAAACAGGTAGATCTACCTGTGTGGTAAGACCTTAATACATTTACGGTTTTAAGTGAGATGAAACCGTTTTGATTTTTATCAATGGGATTTGAGCTGTCTTTTGTATCCCAATTGCGAGAGAAAATTGCCGTAACAATTACTGCATCATTGTGTACCTGTACTCCTGCACATTCAACTATTTTCGCTCGCTTTGTTCTATGTAGTGAATATCTAGGATTCTAGGTATTAAAAACGTTTTTCTCCTTTTTCTCACGGTCATATACATTTTTTCAATTTTGTTCTAATAAAAAAATACTAAGCATCGGAAATAGGTACAATAATATGTATACATATAATTTTAATAGAAAAAATTGTTCCATTAATGTTGTCGTCCTTTCAAACATTAAGCGTACCATTATATTAACAATTAGCCAATTTATGTAACCTCATTATTAAGTGATCTCCTTTATTTGTGTTTTACTAAATTTTTGTCACATAGGCAAAAATACGCAATGTCTTGTTTTCAAAATTTTAGAGAAAAGTTTTAGTTTAAATATCTCCCTAAATATCAAACTTAGAAACATATTTTTTATTTATTATCACATATTATTAAAAAGCTGCTAATTTAATCATAAATTAAAATAAAGCCCAAATATGTACTTTACACCTATAATAAAAGCTAAATTAGGTTTATAAAGTGTAAATTATTTCACCTTCAAAGTGATAATTTTAAATTAAAAAACATAAATATAGGCATTCCTTCCTTACACAATCATTATATATGTATATATATTGCAGCAAATAGAAACATTCGATGAATTTCCATCGTATTTGGTAGAGAAGTTTGTCTAAATAAAATGTAACGAAACGAATAAAAGTAAAAATTTTACATAACGTATGTCTCCAAAGTTTTGGCACAAAATACAAATCAATAAAAAAAATTGCCCAAGGTCTGATGCAAAAAGGCTGCGTATTGTTGAAGACCATGGACCTTTACATTTAATTTAAAATAAAAATTTCATTGTTTATAAAGCTGTTAAATATACCTGTTCTAAAAAAATTTCGTAAGACCATTTTTACTTATTAAAATTTCATAAAAAGTTTGTGCCAAACTTTAAGACATACGTTATTACAAAAATAAAATTATTACAATTTTTATCACTAAATCTGTCGTTTATTAATTGTATTTTGTGTCTTCGGTTTTCGTAGATTATCAGATAGGTTCAGGTTTTACGGTTATGACTATAACAAGAATAAATAAAAAGTAATCTTATGATAGTAATACAACACCCAACTTCCAAATTTTCAGGTCGCATCTACAGCTTCTGACATGACTTAACGACCATTGGTGGTCCGGACCGATGGTTTAACGTCACCTATCTAAATGATGACCGCTGACTGCCTTGCTTAACTCTATAGATTAAAACCATTTAGGAGTTATTAGGAATGTTTTACAAGATTAGTTTGTTTTTCTAATAAAACAATTTTTCTCAAGATAGGTACCAGTAGAAGGTATATACGACATTTACTCGTAGTAACTGCTTTAAGGTGTTACACTTTATATGTCACAAAGTACATATCTTAAATATAACTTAAAGCATTATCTAATAATTATTATAATAATTACAAGTACCAAAAATTTAATATTATTTTTTTTCTGTCTTTATTCCTCCGGTATGTAAAAACAATTACTCAAATCAACTTTATACTTTTGACCAAAATAATCTTTAAATAACGTACTGCAATTAATCAGCAAATGAGAGTAAAAGTCAGTAATAATATATTGCTTTTTTGGTCTTTTAATACGTTTAAGCATTGTTGTCGGTGACATTTTTGATAAGTATCAATATCACACAAAATCTCAGTGAAAAAACCGACCAATTTCAAGAATTTTAAATCAAAATTTTCGTTAGTTTATTGCCAACTTAGGTACTCACTTTTTGGTAATCACGTATTATTCAATGTGGTTATAATAAACAATATTTTTATAAAGTCCAATAAATTAAATAAATAAAAAAATTAATCAATCTTACCTCGAATTTTATATAAATTTTTATTATTTTATTTATTCCGCATATAATTTACCGAACAAAACGGAAACCAAATGTAAGCTGAGATTATCTATTAACCGAAAAAAATAGATTGCCTTCTTTCGCATTGATTAGAGTACCTGATAACCCTCATCCAAAATGTAAAGGAGGTGTATTTTTTGACGAATCAAGCTTTCGAAAGGCAACACTAGCAAATAATATTTGTCGCAATAAATACTATTTTTCCTCAAAATTTAATCCGGTACTCCCAGACTAGTATGATTATCAAGAATAATCATATTAATATCTATCTATTATCTTCATTAATATCTAAAAATAAAAAGAAAAAATTGCCAAAATTTTCAACAACACAAGTTAGGATTTCCTATAGAAAATTTCGGTTTCCCACCAAAAATTATACGGCTGATAAAAATAATGTAGAATGAATCAACGTCAAGTGTTGCCCAGAAAAAGATTGACCAAACAAATAAAATTGAAAAATAAATAAAGCACATAATGTATGTGCTTGTGAAACATGGGTACAACTGCGATCTCCAAAAATCACAAGTCTTCAAAAATACATGTTTCTGAAAAATTATGATAAAAATCATTTGGTCCATTACTATTTCCAAAAAAAAAAACCTCTAAGTGGTACCGAAAAGACAAAGAAAATAAAATTGAATAGACTACATATTAAGAAAATAAAAATAATAATATAACAAAGCAAGCTCTAAACTACTCCACAACGTTAGCGAAAAGCAGTGAAAAACTGCTAGGTAACAAAATGAAAAGGTTGACAAAAGACAAATGTAACAAAACTAGAAAGGGTTGAAACTTGAAACGAACTCTTGTTGATGATCAGGACACAACCAAAGAAAAGAGCTTCTTATATACCCTATATTCAAAAGTCCGTAACAAATTTTAATATAAATATATGTATTTAATATTTATACAATTACGAACAGCCAAAAGTGCACACAAAATTTCTGTTCTATAGTTGTTATTCATAGCCGTTTTAAAAAAAAAACATTATTTTAAATTTCTTTACAGAATTATTGATAAATTTCAGATGTAAAAAAAGACTTCATTTGTTAATTCCAACATTTCGACAAAACTTTGTTATATCGTCTTCTTCGTTTTTAAATGTTCATGTCAGTCTGTTATAATTACTTTATATTTTATTTAATTCTTAAATTAACAACTCTTGAGAAAGCGTCACATTAAAATTTGTATTCACAGTAACTTGACCAAGAAACATTTATAAATATTCTGCATATCTGTAGTCCAAACAATAAATTAAAAAATAACCAGAATAGGTTAAGTGTACTGTACTGTAATAATTTTCCATGTAAAGAACCTTGTAAAAAAGTTAGTAGCTCAGGCCTTTAATTCTTTCCAAGCTACAAAGATGTCAGTATTTTGGTATCTCGCAAAATAGTGTACGGTCTTGGTTAAGTCAACTTGCATAATTCACTAGAACAACCAGATAATTATTGCAGTTGTGTGATTAAAATAATACTGGTATAAAATAAGGTAGATAAATACGACTTCAAAAGGCAGCAGCAGTAAATGGTGTGACAACAAAATATTGACACGTTTATAGCTTTAAATTTTTTTCAACAAAGAAATGTTCATTTAGTTAACTTTTTGTCTTCTGTTATTCTGATTTGTTCAAACAAATAAAAAAAACGGCACTAACAGAGCGAAATTGCTCGAAATTTCCTAATCTCCAAAGTAATTAGTTATGAGATAACAGTATTTTTCAAAATGTCTTATATCTTGCTCATTTCATAAACAGATTTTCGTTTCATAATGTGAAACCAATATTTTACCGATTCAGGATGATAAAAGAAAATTTAAGTGTTTACACAAATCTATTAAAGTGTTTGTACATTCAGGACTTAAATCTTTATGTAAACTGGTAAATTCGAAGACAAATAAAAAATAGTTTTGCATATAAAAATGTTTTAATAGTTTCAAAGAATAATGTACATATTTAACAGTCTTTACTTAAATATGAATAAGTAGTATAAACTAGACTTATTTACAAGTACTTAAAATAGTGACTAATAAGCGTTCAGTAAGTAGTACTACACGTACAATATAAATAAATATCGTTTCCGCATATTTACACAATATATACAACCAATAATTTACTAATTATTACATCGTAATTATGAACTAGTGACATTTGAGTAATATGAAAAAATTTCTACGAATTGCTTTATAAGTCATTAACTCTATTCGTAAACCTAAAACAGCCTTTGAAAAAATCAACTTACATTCACACAAAGTAAGTCCTAGATTGCGGTTGTGTGTCCGGTATGGTAGAATAGAGATGGTGAGGTATTTCTGGCCTACATATCGGATACTGCGTATACTGCGGCGGCGGCCTGCCATCAATGGAAACATAACTATGGTTCAGCTGATCCGAGCCGTAATGCTGACTGCTGGCACTAGACCCAGCCTCGTCCTCGGTGCTGCGGGCCGACTCCCCCGAGACGTAGGTGCTCTGGGTGGGCGTGGGTGTGAGGGCGGCGGCGTGAACGCCCGGCATGGCCGAATACTTGTACCAGGAGTCGGGGGCCGTAGGCGCCGCTGTGTACCGAGCACTGACTTTGCACCGGATTTCCGGCTGGTGGTGTTTCTTGCTGCGTCGAGACCGGTTACTGTTGGCCACGTCCGGCATGGCGTAACGCAACTTCTCCCAGAAGCGACGCTCGCCCCAACGGGTCACTGTGCACGCCCGAAGAAGGGCACGCAGTTCAGGGTCCATAGGCTCGAGGGGATCACCGCTTAAAACACACACTAACTTGTGACGGTGGGCCGTACGCAAAGCGGCTTGTAACGCGGCACGAAACTCAGGACGAGACCACTCGTTGCAGATGAGAGCAGGAGACACCAAGAAGATGACGCGTCGAGAGGCGTCGGATGCGCCCACCATGGCGTCAGCGAGGTACGAAGCGCCGCCGTGGAGAGCCAAGTCCCTGAAAAAAAAAAAAAAAAACATTATGTATTACCTTCTTTTAATTTTCGTGGAAAATTTTATGCGAAACATGCAGGTTTTTATGTTATAATGACTAACGCACTATTTATTTCCTCCTATTACGTAGATAATAAGTTGATACAATTTGTGCGAATGAAAATAAACTGAATCTGAATAAGCTCTGATCTGTCAGCTTCTCGTTCTCACCTAACATAAAAAAATAGAAAAGATTGAAATTGAGTTAATTACGATAATATTGACGTGACATTTGAGTCAAAATTTAATGTGCATCAGCTATAAAATTTAGAACCAGTTTTGAACTATTTGGCAAAGAAAAAGTTTCAAACTTGTTCAAAACATTGATTTTAGTGTAAACCTGGCATTAGTGTGGCAATGCAGTGTGAAATAGAAAAATGGTAGCTTTTCCGAAGCATCTGTAAGATTATTTTATAGAGAAAGATTGTTAATTTCAAAGCTTTATTTTGTTTGCTTCCTAGCGTCAACTAAATATAAAGCATTAAATCTGTCCCTTTTCTTGTCTTATGCAACATAAAGAAAAGCAAAAAAAAAATCGATCTTATACAATGTCTTGGGGTGTTATATACATAATCAAAAATATAACAATTATTCAAAAACTTTTGTTATTAAGTCAAAATTAAGAAGTTGCTTCACACAACTTTTTCTCTCAACATCAAGATTTAATGTTAAAAAGTTTTTTCAACAAAAGATAACTCATTATTCGTTTAAAAAAGTATTAACTATTGGCTCGAGTTTTAGTTTTAATTTTCTATTTCATTATTTATTTAATTTCAATTCAAATTATATCATACCAAAATGTTGTTTTATTTTATGATAAAATTTGCATTATGTAACAATTGTTTATAATTTTTTTTTTCTAAATTCATTCCATCTAAGTTCTCTATTTAAATGACGAAAGGCAATTTGTCAATAAATGTTTTAAAAGACCTTATTGAAAGTCTTTTATTGCAAGTTATCCTCCATAAAAACATTGTAGAGGAAATACATATAGTTTATTTGTAAATAAGGTAATACAGATGAGTATAAATTAAATAATGTTTGAATGAAACTTGTTAGATCAGAATTCAAAGTTTTTGTGTATGTGTCTAACCTGTTATGAAGGCATAGGGTGTGTCCGAGTTGTTCGAGTTCTGGGGCAATTACCCTGGAAGCGAGTTCTTCATCCTTATGACTGTAGACCATGTAGCAGTCGTAGAGTCGATCACGTTCGTCTTTATTATCGTGTGCAGTGGCGGCGTCTTGAAAAATTCGAATGCCGTACTTGGAATGAGCCCACAAGCGAACGTCCTGTCGGAATACGAAAACGACAGCGGCCAACAAACAGAAAACAATGACGGCTACGAGAGTAGCAGCCAGAAGAGGCACGTAACTGCCACCCAAAAGCGGGTTGTTCTTGAGCACTTCTCGTTGAATGACCGATGTGGCAATGGCATTGTCTTTATTATCACAGCGGGTGATCACATCAGCGACCGTTTCGGAATCCTCTCGATCGACGCAAAATAATTTTGAAGGATCACCTCCGGTCTCCCGAATCCAAATCTCAAGACGACCTAACGAATTGCAGTCGCACGACCACTTGTTGCCGTCGAGAGTCACGCGCGGAGCCGCACCAGGATCAGAATTTTTCCAATGAGGGATAAAGTCGACGATTTTATTCTCGTCCAATTTTAAAACTTCGAGTGAATGCATGTTTTTAAATGTTTGATTGCTGACGTAGGAGATTTTGTTGTGGTCCAGATATAATTCGTTTAGTTTTTCTAGTTGGTCGAATTCGAAGCCGCGCAATTCTTCTAAATTGTTATTTTCCATGTGGAGGACTTTGAGCGATTTGACACCGTTGAACGTCCTGTTATGTACGGCTTTGACGTTGCTGTTGTTTAAAAACAAGACTTCCAGTTTTTTCTTGCCGATGAATACGTGACTGCCAAGCTCACCCAAGTTATTGCCGTCCAGGTATATTTCAGTGGCGTCCATCGGTATCTTCTCAGGAACGTTGGTGTAGCCTGCATTGCTACAATCGACCACATTACTAGACCACGTGTGGTCGTGGAAACACGTGCAGTTTGTTGGACACGTCATCTCACAATCGCACGCGTCAAATTCACAGCAATGACATAAAGCGAAACAGTGACTCTTATAAGGGCACAAAAATTGCGACGGCTTTAAACTCAGAAGAGGTTGAGGGGGAGAACCTCTGGAATGTGCCAGTTCGCAATTTACTGTATCCAAATCTAACACTTGAGGATATTGACGTAAATTACTCATGTGGTTGATTCTCAATAGCCACTCCATTTTGCAGTCACAGTAAAAAGGGTTGCCGCCGATGTAAAACTGAGGCAAATCCTTGTCGTCCGAAACTGTAGTCAGACTCAAAGCGGTAAAATCAAGAGACCTGATGTGATTACCATATAAAACCACTTTTTCCAGATGATTTTTTTTTACAAAAGTGTTTGGTCGGACGGTGGTAATGTTGTTATTATTTAGGAAAAGCGTTTCGACACTGTCAGGAATGCAATTATCGTGTACTTCAGTTAATAAATTAAAACTAACATCTAGCATTTTAATTTTCAACGTGTTTCTTACGTCATAATAATTTCCTAGTTCGGTTATTTTATTATCGTGCATGTCAAGCCACTCCAAGCTCGAGGGCAAATGGCTGAAGTCGAACCAGAGCAGCTTATTCGATGAAACGTTCAACCAAACCAAACTCTGTAAATTGGTGAACACGCCACTTATATCGGATAACTCGTTGGCGTCCAGTCTAATGGCTTTCAAGGTCGGATTACTAGCAAAAGCACTCTGTTCGACGTATTTAATTCTATTCGATGCCAAGTTCAAAACTTGTAATGAAGGTAAAGTGGAGAAAGCATCTCTCGAAATATTTACAATATGATTATCAACCAATCGAAGTCCGTATAGAGAATCTAATCCTTCAAATGAAGCATTGTTAACAATTTCGATATGATTTTTACCTAAATCTAAGGTTTTAAGAAATCTTAATTTTCCGATACCGACAGGAACGCCTCCTAACTTGTTTCCGTTCAAACCCAAGTCATGTAAGTTAGTCACGTTCTCGAAGGTTTGTGGATGAATGTATTCGATTTTATTTGAGTCGAGCAGTAGTTGATTGAGGGCATACATACCGGAGAAATGGTAGGCTTCTATTCTCGTTATAAAATTATAGGTTAGGGTGAGAGCATGTAGGTTCTTGAGTTCGGAAAAAGCCCCATCGGCTAAAAATTCAATTTGATTGTTTTCTAAGTTTAGAATTTGTAAAGTGTAGAGATCATGAAAGAGGTTAGCATCGATGCGTGTCAATTCATTGTGAGCCAAATTGAGAACGACAAGTCGCACAAGTCCAGCAAATGTGTCTCTATTGACCCACCGACTCGACAGCTCATTACGCGACAAGTCGAGAACTGTCAGTTGATCTAATCCTTCGAGGAGTCCCGGCGCTAAGACGCTCAAGGAATTGTTGTGGAGATAGAGGTGCTTGAGATCTCTCGACGATTGAAACAGTTCTGGCGGAAGTGCGACAAGACAATTGCTGGATAAGTTTAGCGTGTGCAAACTTGTCAAACCTACAAAGGCACGATCACCTAACGTCGAAATGGCGTTATCTTCCAAGTGCAGTTCTTCTAATGATCTCAGTCCGGATAATCCGTTGTCAGGGAGGGCAATAATGTCGTTGTGCGACAGATCGAGGATTTCCAGTCCACTGACACAGGCGCGGCCCGGCGCCAACGGCCCGTTACCCCAATCGGAAAAACCAAGAGAGGATAAATTCTGGAGTTTGTTCATCGTCAGATTCAAATGGGTCAAGCTAAACAACGGACAAAACAAATCCGGTGGAGTGCTCCAGATATTGTTGTCGCCTAAATCCAGGCTGCGCAACTCGCTCATTCCGAGAAAGCTTTCAGGGTGCAATTCCAGCGTCATCGAAGACCAGTCTGAATTGTGTGAACGAAGAGAGAATGCGCGTAATTGACGCAACGATTTCAAAACACCGGCCGGGATATTTCGGATTTTACAAAATTCCAATTTGAGCTCTTTCAGCCATCGCAAACTGTTGAGAAAACTTCCATGCTTGCTACTCGCTTCTAACGAGCTTTCAAAAAACAACATATCGCTACATTCCAACTTGAGAACTGCTACTCGGTCTATCTGAGTCTGGCTGAGATTACCCAACAAGGAACCGGCACTGTTAATAGTCCTTATCCTGCAGGATAACACTGGCTCTTCCCTGTCGTTGTTGTTTTCAACCGGTTGCATCTGCCACTCACATCCTCGTGGAATTGTCTCGATACTAGTTAACGATCGCGATCGCACAATTTCTACACTAATCAACACTAACAGTACTGTAGAATACATTACGGAAATGTTGCCAAAACACATAAGTTTAAATTTTTTATTAAATCATCACTGGTAACGACGGTTGACTACAACACGACTACCCGACGATCTACTAGAGAGCAAACACATCTACTCCCTCCGACAACGTAGTCAGAACTGAATTTCTGGAGAACACTGTTGCGCTTCAGCAGGAGTTGTTAAAGATATGACTCCGCCTTCTAGCGCCCCTCCACAACGTGCTATCAGGACTCCAGCTGCCTTCCTTTCAGCTGAATGGCGAATGTCACGTGTACCTCACAAATTTCAACAACGTGCGAATTTGCCGGCTTCTCCCCACCACACTTTTTATTAATAAACTAACAAACCAATCACTTCATGAGAAATTTGGTGAACATCTTTTAACAGATTTTACGTAAATAAAATGCATTATTAGACACATTTATTATTATTATGATTACTTATTGTAAATATATAATAATTAAATATTTTAATTAATATTATAAATATTATTATCTAATGTTATACAGATACTCGTATTATACTTAAATTACCAAAACATAAAAGTTTTTAACGTTAGAAAAATTTGACATTATTAATCTGAATTACCATAGTTGAGCTTTTACTTCTAGCTCTAGGCTGCAAATAATAAAATACCAGCACGAAATAGTATATTTTTTTTAAAGCATCAGAGAAGTCATACTTTTTATGCCGAATATTATACGGTTTTAGTGTGAAGACGAACGTCTGACTTAAAAGTGATATTAATGAGGCAAAAACCGTGAATTTGCTACTGCATAAAAAACACTAATTTTTCAAAGTACATTTTATATCAATAACAAAACGTCATTTTTGCTATTACTGTTTATTGGCACAAAATAAATTTTCAGAGAAAGATAATAGCTTTCAGTGGCGTAAAAAGTATGCCACTTACCTAAGTTTTACTTCTCAGCCTATAAGCGGTAGGTATAGCTACTCCAAAGACAACTCAATTCAATAATACTTATTTCTCTAACGTAAAAAAATATAGTATATTCAAAAACAAGTATTACAACTACAAATCTACTCATTGCGATACGAGTGGTTTGTAAAATGAACCATGCAGTGGTAAGTATTACAATGAAGTGTATCACAATACAAACGAGATTGAACACGTGATATTTATAATATTTTTTTCTTCTTTTTTTATTATATATGATGATGAAGGTTCTTGGAGTTTGGAGAAGTTTATTGGAAATGATAAGAAATGACGAAAATTTTTTTTAACGACGTTTCGAGGGCGGCCGCCCTCATCATCAGGTTTATTGATTCCTTGAAATTAGTTACATCTTGGTCCAAATTACATTTCTTTTCTTTTTTTGATTATATTTATGTTATAAACAATTGGGTGGGCTGTGTTCGTCCAAAAACAAAAAATCTTTTGGGCGAACACAGTCCTTACATATTTGTCTTAATTTTACTGTCCTTAATTAAAAAAAGAAAAGAAATGTAATTCAGACCAAGATGTAACTAATTTCAAGGAATCAATAAACCTGATGATGAAGGCGGCCGCCCTCGAAACGTCGTTAAAAAAAAATTTTCGTCATTTCTTATCATTTTCAATAAATTTCTCCAAACTCCAAGAAAACTCATCATATATAATTTGTAATTTTAGTCCTAATAATATTTTATAATGACATTAACAAAAATTTTGTAAAATTACCGAATTTAAATATTTATCAATCGTGTTGTCAAATTAATAATATTATCTAATTAACTTTACAAACAAAACAGTAAAATGTTATCTATTAAGCAATTGTAAAATGAGCTATCTATAGATTTAATCAAAAATAAAAAGATGTGAAGAATAAACCTTTTTTACATGATTGAGGTTATGTTTAACGTTCAGAAATTTTAAATAAGACGGTTAACGGAGGATGGACAATAAAAGAATCAGTTGTAAAATTCAGTCGACGTTTTGCTGTTCATTACAGCTTCATTAGAACTTTATTACTAATTTGTTATTTTGAGTCTAGCACAGTATATATTTTCGCTACTATAAACCCAACGTAAAAGTACAACTTTTTCTTAGCGATTTTACTAAAAAAACAGGTAAAATATTAAATAAATTAGTGACATGGCATTGACAGTTTGACGGAAAACTAACTATTTATGTTAGATTATAAAAATAAAATTAGCATTTTAATATAATAGAAAAGATAGTATTTACTACTCGACTTGAAGTTCGGTTTATATCGTTTGTGAAACCACAGTATAGATAAGAAAGTAGTATGGACAACTCGCTATAAATTTTCTGATTGAATATGACCGAGCTAGCATCCTTCCAAGTAGAGTCCCTTAGATAAAGCCACAGTATATGTAATGTTAGTTGACTAAAATATTTCTTCAAAATACTTTTTTAGAAGAAAATTAGATAAATCAGATATTTTAGTACTAAGTGAAAATATTTCCTATAAAAAATGAATCCTACCATTTACAAAAAATAAAGGCAAAAGTCAGTATAGCTACGTTAATAGTACGTGTAACTTATAGCTTATAGTTTATTCAAAAATGTTTAATCTCTTACAAATTGTAATATTGAAGCAAAAAAAATAAAATAAAAAAAATATATTAAAAGTACTTTTAACTAAAATAATTTTGAGTTTTTTAGCAAGTTTCTTATATTTAAAAATTTAGTACTCAACTAATGCTTACAAAAAATTTAATTTTTGCGGTTTTCGGATTATGGTATAAAAAATGAAACCGGCTAGATTTAATTTTTATTTACCCAGACGTCTTTGCCAAGACACTTTACTAAGTATATTTGATTTTATTAGAAAACAGGGAGAAATTACATTTTTTATTACAACACATCAATTCAGTTTGAACAGGTATTTAAAAATTTACCATTTGATGAATTTTTTAACACTGTAAATTAGAACTGCAAAATAGATAATATAAAAAAAATATTAAAAATTAAACTTTCCAAAATTTAACGAGTTAAAAAAATTGAACCAACACACACGCAATAGAAAAGATGTGTCCCTACTTCAGTAGTATCTGTCACTCTCGTATTTGCACCTTGCAGTCATCTTAAGACATGTCAAGTTATGTTAGTTTACTATTTGTTACACACTAAAATGTTTTTTACTTTTTAATAAATTTTTACTTTTATTTTTCGAACAATTTTAATCCTTGTCTGATTTTTGTTTTTCGATTATTTATCATATTGTTTACAATTATAGTTCTTTATATTTAAATTGTGTATTATTAGTTGCCTATTGTCAATTCAAAAATCAGTGGATCTATCTTTCACATTTAATTTGAAGGAATACTAGTCTTTTATACTGATTCATTTCTATAAGATAATTTTTTTTATTTGCACTCGCCCGAAACTCAAAAAATAGGCAACGCTATATACTTTGTAAATTTAATTTTCAAAACTAAGGAATAGAGGGTTTTGAATTAATGTCAACATTGTGGACAATACTTTTGACAGTGCTTCTAGAGTCAGTTTATTTAGATCATTTGTTGCCACATTATTTAATTAATTAATTTGCCTATCGTTTGTATAAAAAATTACCCTATATACTGTGGTAAGACCATTATCTCACAAAAAAACTTTAGCTTTATGTCTTGTTGAAAAATGTACAATATTTACAAATAAAACACTTTTTTCAAATAATAAGTTTTAAAAAGAAAATAGTTCTAGTAAACGAGTATTTTACAGGTATTTTATTCAAAAAAATATTTCTTTCAACGAAGGTAGTCAATTTATTGTTGATCCAAAATTAACGACTTAAGAAATAATATTTTTAATTGTTATAGGTACCTTTATTATAAAAGTTTTAATTTAAAAAAAATCACAAATGTCTTGATACAACTATTGTTTTATGAAAAATGCTGCTGAAGTACTTTCTCGTATCAACAAGTAGTAGAAGAGGTTGCAAAACATCTAATTGTTACGAATTTTCGAAAACTTCGAGTATCATCACCAAATAATTATTTTACTCGTAATAGTTTCGGTAATTACAAAAAGTGTTTACATATAATATATAGGTATTTACATATAGTATTTACAATATAACATAAAGTTGATTTAAACATATTATGTTTTATTCATACAGACTGTTTCACGAGTAATAATGAGCCTGCGATGCTGGAAATACAACCAGCAATACAATTCCAGAGTTAACGTAGATCATTATGATTTCAAATTTTATTTGTAAAATCTGTCACCGATAAAAAATGTATTCAAACAATAAAAAAACCGACATGATAATAATATACGAGAAAAAATGCCTCTGCCGCGATAAATTGTGCAGACAACGTTTTCCGGGTAGAGAAAAACTTTTGTTGAAACCATATTCGAATGACTTGAAACTACTTTAAGGAAAAATTGACCACATTTGAAAAAGTCAAAACCAAGAACAGCTACTGGTCCTGTTCACATGTAAGTCAAAAAATGATTTCATAAGCAAGTGGCATTAGTTTGTCTTCAGTTAACCGAAATATTAAATATTTTTTTATTTAATGTATTTGTAAACAAAAAAGAAACTTGTAAATAAAAAAATAACGTAAACTTTGGAATTGTATTGCTGGTTGTATTTTCAGTTTCGCAGGCTCATTATCACTCGTAAAACACCCTGTATACACGTAGTACTGCATAGCCGCCATTTTAGCTCCAAATACAAGGCACACATTTCGAACAAATACATAGTCCTATTTATTATTGAAGCAGTCATACAGAATCTACACGAACATAATAACCATAAACAGAACAAGAAGACATTTTGTGTTAAAATTTTTGTTGGAAATATAAACAAAAAGCAATTTTCAGCACAATACTTTGAATATGGATGAATGTTGGAACTAACATTTTAAATTTCATCCACATTAATAATTAAATACTTTTTAATAATTAATTAAAAACAACACTTTTAAGTTCAAAACCAACAAAAAAGCCAGTTGCCGGTTTTCGGACCATAATTGGTAGGTAGCATCCAATTAGTGACGTTTTGCTAATTTAATGAGTGCGTTTCTGGTGGTTGAAATTTGAGAAGATTGAAATTTTATTTTTCCCGCCAGAAAATTGACAGTTCTGTAGTTAACTAACACAAATAACTTAATAATATACTTTTTGAGTGTTGCAGTTTGTAATACTGGTAGCATACTTTTAAAGTACAGTAGAACTCGATTAAAATGGACTCGCTTGTAATGGACCAGTTTTCACGGTCCCGTCTCAACTACTATCTTAACCAATGTATTCAATGTCGCTTATTATGGACTCGCTTGTAATGGACTTTCGTTTATAATAGACCTCTAAAATGATAAGGTCCATTATAGACGAATTTTACTGAGAATTTTCAGTAAAAATTTAGTCAAAATTTAGTCAAAATTACAGCATAGAAGATGAAGAAAGAGGAGAACAACAAGAGTTAGCTGAAGTTACGATCCAAGATGTGTTAAAATCACTTCAAGGCTTGCAGCAATTTTTTCTGCAAAAAGATGATGGCTATGTAACTCTTTGTCAGACAAATAATTCAAAGTACTTTAAATAACATTTATTTAAAGAAGAAAATTAAACAAAGTAAAATTACATTTTTTTAAAATTTTTGCATTTTAACACTTTTTAAATTTAATTATGTATGTATTATTTTTAATATACAAAAATAATGTATAAATGTATCTTTTATTTTTATTTATAACGTTGTATTTTTATTATATGTATGTTTCAATCAATAAATGAATTATTTATAGTACCTAATACGTATGTTAATATTTCTTTCAGTTAAAAAATTCAATTCTTTTAAAATAGACCCTTGGTTATAATGGACTAATATTGACGTTCTTGTCAGGTCCATTATAAGCGAGTTCTACTATATATTAAAGAATTAATAAAGATATTACTATTATAATTAAAAGTTGATAAAAATTTAAAAAATTTTGTTTATAAATAAAAAGGAGTTTACCAAATAGCTATAAACAATTATAAAAACAAATTTTAAGGAAAGAGTGGTTTTTAAACAGTCTTAAAATTTATCTGCAATAAATTAAAAACTAATACACAATTATTTGTTTTAACCGACATTTAGACGAATCGTCTTTATTAAATATTAAACATATAGAACTCATTAAACAAAATGAGAAACCAAATATATTTAAATGTTTAGTTTGTTTTACTCCAAAGAAGACGACAATAAAAACAAAATGTCGAGATATCGGTAGAATTAAATTTTAAATTGTAAAGCCTGTTAGACCGTCTTATCGCCATTTGTAATAAAACCTTCAACGCAAATAAAGATTCACGTTCTTATTGCTAACTTTTTCTACATTATGACCTAAAATGCAATAAACACCAAACGTATTGTATTAATAATGTCACACTTTTAATCTTTTTTTGCTTAACGCAACGACAAAGTCAAAGCTTCTAGAAACTGGAATGCAAATTAGATGGTTGCGCAGTCAATTACTATGAGAATTCTATACCTAAGAAATTAACATTTTGGGTATAAGAGTACAATTCCTTGTATTCAGTTCTGTTGCAGCAACAAAGGTTTCTGCAATGTAATTTCTAAAATTACAATACTTTTGTTGTTTCGTTTGTGTTCTGTTAGATGTCAGTTTTGCACGAAGCTATAGGTCGTAGATTAAGGCATACTCTAATAATTTTATTACAAATGGGGATAAGACGGTGAGATAGAAGACTATGTATTGTTTTATGCCTATAAATCCAATGAAAAAACAAAACTTGTTAGAAAAATATTTTATACAGATTTTTTCAGAAAATTAAAATAAATTGGTAAAACTTATTAATAAATGTAGATAATTAAAATTAATTTTAATAATATTTGTCAATAATCTTTGATATACAAAGGGTTTTTAAAGCTACAGATAGTAGCTCTCATGGAACAGGATGCTTAAAAACAAACTTTGCTTTATATAAATATTTATAGTTTTTGAGATATAAAACATTTTAAACATTTTTAACTGAATAGATAAGTTATGATTTTTTGTTAAACACTTAACAAAATTTATAACTTGTATTTTAAGATAAAGTCGATTTATTAATTTATAATTTTTATAAGCTGGATTTGGATCGACAACCCTCAGACATACCAAGTTTTAATCAAAGTCAATGTTAATGATAAATCAATTTACTTAGTTACTGATGAATCGATTTCTTATTATCAATTTTAATTCTTTGAATCAATTCAAATTGTTTTGATTTAAACCAGATTTACAAAAACTGCAATTTTATTATGTAATTGATTTAAATAATAAACCTTTTTAATAATTTTTGCTCAAATATATACATATATACACATAGTATTTAAGTGATTCAAAATAAACCTACTTTTTTGTTTTTTCAAAACTCTCTGTTCCATAGTTGCAGTAGGATGAAATAACACTCCGGTTAAAATATCAGCTCTTAATATTAATATTTAAAGGTAGTTTATCTCTATATTTTATTTCCCAATTAAATAACATGGATTTTTTTCAACATAAAATTTTTATAGCTCGTCTACTGTAATGACCTTAAGGAGTTTTATATTTAGGGATTTTAAGCTAAATTTTAGTTAGAAAATATACAGCGTTATCATAAATAATTATAAGAACGTAGTTGGCTGTGATTTTATTAATTTGCCGCTTTATCCAAATAAAGCGCGCATTACTTTAGCAGCTAGAGGACAAAAATGTTTGGAAAATAATGTTGAACATTTTGAGCAGCTTTTGTAAACAGTGTAGTTGGTTTTTATTTGACTAAAAATTTAACGTGTTTGTGTTGCTATTGCATTGTATAGGTTGTCAAATTATAAAGTTTTTATAAAAGCATTAAAATCTTTTAATACTTAAATACATGCATGTATGCAATTAATTATACACTTACGTAAAAATAATAAAAAGTTATGCAACCAATTATACACTTAATACCGTTACATTACCATTACCATAAAAGTGACATATTCTCACAGCTACCTACGTTTTTATAATCACTTATGATAACGCTGTACATATAGATTTTTTAATATTGTAGAGGAGAGACTTAAAGAAATACCCACAGAAGAAGTAGCTTCAACTGTAACAGGTGAGATTTAAACATTTATCTTTCAATAATATCTTTCAGCGATAGCAAGCTTTTTTTGAATCACTCTGTTTATATTTTTTATTTATGTATGTAACATACAAGCAGTATTTGTACTAATAGACAAATAATTGTCAAAATATATTTTTTAAGATTTGTTTTTCTTACCACAGGGTAAGCAGTAAGCTTTGTAAATTTAAAATACTCATTTGTAATTAGTTAGTTTTAAAATTTTACCAGGGTATTTTAAATATGCCAATCTTACTGGTTGCTTTCTGGTTACACACAGAATTTTGTTATTTTTATTTTTTATGCTACATATTATATTTATCAGAATTTTTTTGCTGTTATCTTTTGATGTTTCAGTATTTCAGGAAATAGTAAAGTTTTATCTCACATTTGGAAGAGGTTATTCTATGATATGAAAGAATATTTGTAAACTGCATTGAGAGGTGTATAAATAACAACTGTTCATTTAAAAAAGTTGTCAAGTGTGCTATGAGATTTTGATAAAAGAAAATGTAGCGAAGAAAGGATGTCGGAACTTGATACACAGCTTCACAGTGCACGCGCAATCGTGATTTGTCGTCGTAACTGACAATACAGCAGCCGAATTAAACTAAGACATACTTTAAAATGTTTTTGTTTTTTCATAGCTCACTTGACAACTTTTTTAAATTAACACTTGTTACATATATTAGTAATGTATGTTTGCTAAATATGCTTTTTTAGACCATTACGTGATTATTATCTCATCAACACAATTATTTAATTTTACACCAGTTTTTAATATTTGCTTTAAAAAAATTTGTGAGACTAGGTTTGGCATTTTATAAATAATAATTTTTTTTATCCCTTTTCTTTTTTTTTTAAACTTACTTTAACATTACTTGATTTAAGCAACAATAATTTTTATTTTCATATGTAAATTATGTCATTATGATGGTTAGAACCCAAGCGTAACTTTGTTTGATTCATTACTAAAGAATATTATATGATGTACTACAACATCATTTTTTTATATATTGGTCCTAACTTATTAGAAACCTAAAAATTTTTTTTTAATTTGTTTGTTTATTTCGTTGTGGTAATTTATATTACAATTTAAAAACCTTATTTATTTGAGTTTGTCCGGTGAGATCAAAAAAGGGATGGTACCGTTTAACACGTGTTCTGCAAAAATACGTGCCGCATTGGTATAGGTCGTCTGTTGGTTGTGTTGTTTCATGACCTCTAACGCACTTGTAAATAAGGGTCGTTCTTAAATCAGCTAATGTGAGTGGCGTCTCAAAGTAAACATTTAGACTCAGTTGCGTCAAGAGTTCTAAAACATTTCAACGTGCGCTATGTAATTTACCATTCATAAACAAAACAGTTTGGAGTCACTGATTTTTACCCAGTCTGAATGCGAACCTGAAAATCCCACTCACTCAACTAACTTAATAATAAACCTTATATATAAGTGCATTAGGGATTATGAAACAACACAAACAATAGACGACAGTACAGTTTCTTTGAAGAGCGGCTTACAATTTTCGCAAAATGTTACTTGAAAGCGCATTTTTTCGAACAGTACTGTTCCGCTTACCTAAAATTATGTTTCGTACTTTTTCCCAATACCTGTTAAACAGCACCACCCCTTTATGATCTCACCGGACAGAGTCAAATAAATAAGGTTTACCCTGCACCTATCATCTTATAAATATACTATTTATAAGTATATTATATTTGAATCCGAAAAGATTGATTTTTTCTTTTTTCCGCCAGAAAATTGACAGTTCTAGAGGTGGTCAACAAAAATAACTGATAACTTTTTCGAACAAGGATGTCAGTTATTTTTGTTGGGCGACTCTAGAACTGTCAATTTTCTGCCGCGAAAAAGAAAAAATTCAATCTTCTCAGATTCAAAGCGCATCGGATTTCAAACGCCCGAAGCGCACCACCCGTTTTATGGGTGTTCGGTAATGGCGTTTCTCACGGTGCTAGTGTCATCAGTGTTATCAACATAAACTTTACAACAGTTGGCAATTCTGAAAGATTTTGAATTTAAAAGAAGTCCTATCAAGGTAGGCTATGCGAAAAATTTGTTTACTTATCAACAATTTTTTCGTGTTATATGCAAGTTTAGGTTTTTTCATAATTACGCTAAATACTTAGCAGATTTTGTAAAAAATACTAAAGATACTGTAAAAATACTTATTTAGTAGAAGGATTGGAAGGTATGTTCTTATGTTTTTACTGATATAGCTAAATTTTAAAATTCGGACAATTTTTAGGTTATCTAATATAACGATTTTCATATCCTTCATCCATATTATAGATAAAAATAGACTTTTCAATTGTGAAATAACTAGTTTGGAAATATACGATTGCAAAAAGTGCAAATTTAAAACAAATATTAAAATTTTCCTGTAGACTCACTTTCTAACATCCCACGAAAAAGACAAGAAAAACTTGCCCGCATCTGCTCGTGACGGTTACCTATGCCAAAATTGCAATTTTTTCACGTTTTCGATATTTATACTTCTAAAACACAATTTGGTTTGCCAAAAGAAAACTATTAAACGGAAACAGAAGTCTCTGAAACATCAATGCCCTCATTGCCCGACTCAAGTAACAAAGCTCAAGAATCACATCATAACAAAACACACAGCACCAGAAAACATCAAGTGGTATAATTGTAGTCAGTGTGACTACAAAGCAAAAATTAAATATAATTTAACCAGACATGTAAAAATTTGTCACATGTCAACACAAAATAAGAAGCTATTTTTCTGCGAAGTCTGTGATTACAAATAAAACTAAAAGAGAAATGTTAAACGCCATTATCTTGTAGTGCACACTCCACAAAAAAATGTGGCAAGATTTATAGGTCACAGTTGCATTTATAAAACACCACGTAAGGACGATTTAATTAACCACATTATTCTACAACATACAGCACCTGAAAAAATATAGTGGTACCAATGTAAGTACTGTACCTATAAAGGCAAAATAAAAAATTTACAGAACCATGTCAAAAATCACCATAAAAATAAAAAAAATTGTTAGCTGACATCAATGTCAATCTTCCTACAACGTATGTGAATTTAGGCAACGTTTTGACCAGTCAAGATCGAAGGGCTGAGACCGAATGGGCATTCCGTAAGGCTTTGCAGTTTAGACATGGCTCATGCCCACTATATTCTACACTACATACATAGTTATTCTGCTCCAAGCGAATTGGGTGAAGCAATTGAGAGTTACTCTCGAGCTATTCACTTTCGACCATCGATAGCACTGAGCTGTGTCATATCACCATTACAAAGTTTCTGGCGTCTCGGCGCCGCTATAAAGAAAAGGCACTTATGTACGAAAAGATGGCAAAGTTAACACGACTATGAATTCGCTGTGGCCGCAGCAATAGCGATGAGCCAGGCAGGAAGGCACTAGGAAGTAGGACGATAGTATAGAACTGTAGACTCAAGCCTTTTGATGCTCGTATTCATACGAATTTGGGAACGACTCTTCACCAGAACGGCAAGTACAGCGAAGCTGCCAACAGTTATAGGGAAGCATTAGGACTTCAGTCTGACGACATCACCACTTTGACAAATCTACATAAACTGCACAAGGAAATGACTTGACAATGAGAGCATTGAAATCACTCCGGATGTTATATCAAACAAAAAAAATATAACTATGTGCTACGTGTGCCTCTCTACGCCGACGTTTTGGAACAGCTCCGGAATGCAACATTCGGCATACCACGAGACTAACATTTTTTTTTGAACGTTACTTTCAGTGTGATATTCTGTGCAAAAAGTGCGTTGAGTAATGTAGATTTTTCATTTCACGTTACATTTGTTCTATGTAAATAAAATGTTAACATTCTTTTTATCAAAGTAATGTAATTTTTGAATTAGATAACAGCTTCTCGACTATTATTCCCGTGGAATTGTAAGCTTTCAATGTAATAATATTATTATATTTGTTGGCTTTTAATAAGTCGTTTGTATTGTAGTCAAATCTGTATTTAATTAAATTGTAAAATAAAGCTTTAACTTATTTTGTGTAAAAAAAACGATCAAATTTAAAATTAATTGAGAACAAAACATAACGACCACTTAAACCGGTAGTTCTACTAATTTGTAACTATATACAAATTACAGCGTTATCATAAATGATTATAAGAACGTAGACAGCTGTCAGAGTTTGCTACCTTCATGTACTAGTGTAAGAGTATAAAAAGAAATTATTTAAAGAGTATACAACCAATTATACTAACATTTTTGTTATTAAGAAAGTGTATAATAGATTGTATACATGTATTTATTTAAACATTAAAAGACTTTAATGTTTTTATAAAAACTTTATAATTTGATAAATTATACAGTACAATAACAACACCAACACGTTAAATATTTAGTCAAATAAAAACCGACTACACTGTTTACAAAAACTGCTCAAAATGTTCACCATTATGGTCCAAACATGTTTGAGTTTGTACTATTCTCCTCATATTGGCAAAAAATTTTTTTAACATATTTTGAACGATCGTGAGACAGCACCTCACAATTTCTGTCTCCAACTCTTCTAGGGTATTTAATTGTTGCTCAAACACTTTGTTCTTTAAATATCTAAAAATCGAAAAATCTAAAAGTGTCAAATCAAGAGATCGTGCAGGAAATGTAAGATGTGTACCTTTACTGATGACACGATTTTCATAAAATTCTTGTAAAAAAGCTAAATTTTTAAATGTTTTAAATATTCTTGGATCCTCTTTAATTCGTTCTTGTATGTTTTGAACAATTTCTTCAGATACTTGAGGTCTTCCAGTTAATTTTCCCTTGTTTACACTGCCTGCCTGAATAAATCTGTCCAGAACGTTTCTTATATGGGCTAACAATAATGTTTCTTGAACTTGTAGATTAGGACATTGTTTAAGAAATTTATTTTTGCAAGCTAACATTGAATGCATTGACCATTTTCAAAAATGCCATTTCGATAATATGATGTCACAATGAAAATTTTTAGTTCCACAGTGTACCTCAGTACTAATTTGTTTTAAAAAAATTTTTATTTAATTGAAAGTAAATTTTTGTTAATTACTTATCGGAAAAAAGCGAAAAACAAGTAAAGTAGCTTTGAAAAAAACTGAGTATATTTGTTGTAAAGCTAAAGACGTTTAAAATAGCTACGAATCGTAAAATATCTCGAGATTGTTGAGTTTAAAAGTGACAGATGAGTGACAGTAATGACAAATTTGACATTAATGGCGATTTTTGCAAAGTGGGCGACATCTGTTGCTTCCAATTTGAAACACTGTATCAGTGAACAACATCGTAAAAACTTGTGTTTTGTAGTGCGTTTTTACGGTTTTTTGCGTTTAATTTAAAGAAAAAGTGTTTCAATTAAACTATTTTTGTAAAGTTTATTGCTTGTGTGTACAACATTAAGGGTGACTTATTCAGGGTATCGCGATTAATACCTGCAAAATTCAATTTTTATATGTCTATTTTTTTCTTGGGAACAAAATTATCTGTAAACTGTTCAGTTTTTTAGCAGTTCAGGAAGAGAAAAATAATTTCATTTTCTCTTTTTTTATCAATTCTAAAATAAGCAAATTACAAGTATGTATTTTTTTCAAACTTTTTTAAAAAAATTTTATTTGGTTATATTTTCTCCAAATTTTAACTGGTGTTGTCATTGCTTACAAAGTTTTGAATCACTGACGGGGAATGTGTGCAGGGAAATGTATTTGTGCAATTTGAAGAATCTCGTGGGACCGAACAAAATCTTCTAGACTTGGTGGGAATTTTTTTATGTATCTGTTGCATGGTAGCTGTGGTAGTTCACTAACTGCACTAATATCAATTTTTGGAATAATTATCACTAAGACTACGACACTAAATTATGCACAAAACAAGCGAGACTTACACGCAACACATGTAAACCAATGTAAACAGCATTTGTTGTTCACTGCTACAACCGCCATTTTGTGAGTTTAAGCGCCTTCTCGCGGATCTCGAATAATCGCCAAATGACAGCTGCTATAACAGTGCGCGCTTTATTTAAATAGAAATCGGCAATTTAATAAAATCACAGCCAACTACGTCCTTATAATAATTAAGGTGGGCCAAAAATATCGAGTATTTTTTCTAACTTTCGACACTGAAAAATTGGTTTTTAGACACTTTTAAAAAATGCTTTGTAAAGATGAGCTCTTAATTTTAATAGGAATGTCTTTCTCCTCTCAGTTTTTCATTTTTTCTTTAGTTCTATATGGCAAAATCGATATCTCTTGCTCGTACAGAAAAATTTTATTTACATTTTTTGAAGAAAATTTAACGCTCTAAAAAAATATTTTACAATTTTTTTATAGCTCTTACCGTTTAGAAGATACCAGAGGTCAAAATTTAAGAAAAATTTCTATTTTAATTTTAAATTTTATAACGCGTAGATAAATAAATATTTGAAAATGCACAACATACTCGTATAGTTTTATAAGAAATTAAATGTTCTACAAAAAAGCTTTTTTGTGTTTAATCGATTACTCTAACCATTTAGAAGATATTCGCATTTTAAAAACCAAAATTTGAGCATAAATCTTCAATTTTTTGTAAATGGTTGGAGTAATCGATTAACCACAAAAAACTTTTTTTGTAAAGCGTTAAATTTCCTATAAAACAATATGTTGTGCATTGTATAATATTTATTTATTTACGAGTTATAAAATATAGAACTAAAAAAGAAATTTTTGTTAAATTCTTCAAACTTTGACCTCTGATATCTTCTAAACATCTAAACGCTAAGAGCTATAAAAAATTGTAAGATACCTTTTTAGATCGTTCAATTTCTAACAATAAAATGTAAATAAAATTTTTTGAACGATCAAGTAATGACGAGATATGGATTTTTGGATAATTTTGTCATATCTAACCATATAGAACTAAAGAACAAATGGAAAACTGAGATGAGAAAGACCTTCCTATTAAAATTAAGAGCTAATCTTTAAAAAGCATTTTATAAAGGTGTCTAGAAACCAACTGTATAGTGTCGGAAGTTAAAAAAAATATTTAATTTTTTTGGCCCACACTAATAACCATTTATGATAACGGTGTATGTCTGTAACTGTGATCATTGGCAGAAAACATGCCTTTACTTCTGGGCGCTTAATAACATCCTGATTTGTGCGCAAAGTTACAACTCGAGTAACTCCAACTCTATGCTAAAATATACAGGGTGACCAAACGAAAACGAAACAGAGGCTATAACTCTCAGAAAAATAAGTTGTCAAAAAAATGGAAAAACAGGTCTATTTTGATTAGAAGGGGGACAGCTTTTGGCATAAATTTAACAATTTTGTATGCAAATACCTAAGCGGGGGATGCATTCCTTCAAAAATTTTAAATGGGAAGAGGGGTCGAGTTGCACATTGTTGGAAAGCCCTTTCACTTCTATACAGTATACAGTGGTAGGTATTTAGATTTTGTGAAATGTAAAAAAAATGCTAATGAAGTGACACATTAGTTTATTAAATGTTCAAAGTGACTCCCACGTGCCTCTATACAATAGTGCAGGTTGTGCTCAAAACGCCGTCAAACATTTTGGAGCATTTGTGGAGTAATTTGACGACATTCGTTCACTATCCGCTGCCGTAAATCTTCCAAAGAGGTAGGTTGAGTTGTATAAATATTACTTTTTAAGTGACTCTATAAAAAAAAGTTCAACGGAGACATGTCTGACGAACGTGGAAGCCACTCAATAGATTCTCTCTTTCCAATCCATCGTTCTGGAAATCTCTGATCCAAATACTGCAGTGCAAAATGCGAGGATGCGTCGTCTTGTTAGAATATCAACGAATTTTCGTCATAGCCTTCATAATTTTCGATAATTTCAGTCGAAGTCGGATCAATATCGTCTAATAAATTTAAATACATTTTGCCATTTAAATTCTCATTAAGAAAAAAAGGGCCAACTAAGTGATCCCCAAAAATGCTCGCTCAAACATTCAACTTTTCAGGAGTTTGTGTGTGCATCTCGTGATGAATTCTAAGATTTGTGTCAGACCACTAGCGGCAGTAGTGGCGATTGACAGTACCGTTTACGAAAAAAGAGCATTTATCTGAAAAGCGGATATTGAATAGAAAATTCTGGTTTTCTACTTACTGCCTGTTCACTCAGAGTTTCACAAAATTGCTGACAACAGTCAAAATCGTCTTTATTAAGTTCTTGTACCAAATATATTTTGTATGGATGGTACTTAAGTTTTTGTTGCATACAACTGGATGCTCGAAGAGGCCTGCGTTTCGTTTTAATTTGATCGTTCGAAAACTTTTGAAAAATCTTTCAAATTTTAAAAGTAAACCACCACTGTGTACAAAATTGAAAAGGCTTTCCAACGATGTGCAACTCGACCCCCTTCTCATTTAAAATTTTTGAAGGAAAGGGATGCATCCCCCGCTTAGAGGTTTGCATACAAAATTGTTAAATTCATGCCGAAAGCTGTTCCCCTTTCAAACAAAATAGACCTGTTTTTGCGTTTTTCTGAAAAATTATTTTTCTGAGAGTTATAGCCTCTGTTTCGTTTTCGTTTGGCCATCACCCCGTATAAAAGTGGGCTGACTTTTTAAGACCCTTCTATAAACCAAAGAATAGCCATTGTTCAGTTTATGAACAGGTAAACCACCGTAAGGATGGATCTTGATTTATGACAATTCCCTCTACCAGATAAACATCTAGAAGCAGGGGTAGAAGCTGGTAGAAACCAAATCAACCCTAAACTTAAATGTCTGTCTTCGAAGTGTTTGATAAATTTTAAATTCTTATAATAATATGACTTTAGAATTATTTCGGTTTCTACCGGTTTGACCCAACCTCTTTCTTAGTCCAAGGTTTCCGACTGCAGTGGTTATAAGATTAAGTTGTTTTATCCCAATTTACTCCATTGCACCTGTTTAGCTCATGGTCTTAATTTGGTAGCAGAAACAGTACGATACAATTTTGATGATGCAGACGAGTTGATTTCTAATGTTAAAAAAGTATTTCTAAAAGCCTCTCTTAGGATTCAGTTTTACAAAGAAAATTTACCCAATTTGTATTTTAGGTACCTAAATTCACATTTTTTACAACCTAAAATTCGGTCCTTATTGATGATGATGATGATGATGATGAGAGATAAACTACTCTCGAAAGCGCTCTGCCACTTTTATAAATTTCTTTGATTGAACTTGTGGGATTGACTTAGAATTTTAATTCTTTTATTACTTATAGTTCAATTTATTCACAATTTTTCAAAAGTTTCATTCCAAAAATGTTTTTTTTACATAAAACGATACTTTTATGTAGACATTTGAGTGATAACAAGGCACAGACTGTCTTAGGGATAGAAGATATAGTTTTACCTTTTTCTCCTCCTGATTATTTTCTGTATTTTTTTAAAATTACAACCACTCTTTAACTAGTTGGTTAAATAACTATTATTTAAGATATTACCAATTGTTGAGTAGTGTAAAATTAGTAAAATTTCTAAAATTGTTACAACTAAAGCCAATCTTGTATACTTTTTAAAATCGACTCTTGAGGCTGAGAGGTAGTCGGTGATACTACCAAAACTACCGTCCTTAAGATCTTTACCACACTTTACCATATATGCAGCCCCATCTAACAAAAACAATTTTACTTTGTTGTATTGTATTCCGGAGGACCAGAGTTTACCTGGAATCAATTTTAGCAACATTTTTAATTTAAGAATAAATTTTTACCTTAAGATTTGTTTACAAATCTTGGTATTGTCGTAGAGTTAGTTTTTTCTAAAACTTCTGACGCCAAAACATATGACTGCCTAGGCCCTTCATTAGAAAGTTTTTCTGCAATACAGTTAGCAATTGCTTCTTCTTTTCTCTCTGTAGATTAGTCTGCAGATACCGAAATAAAGTTTTTTCCAATATCTTATTGAATTTGTTGAATAGACTCCAAATTTTAGACATACAGACAGTTAAAAAAGTAATTTAAAAAAGTACGTATACTTCAAGGAGGTTAGATCTAACCTCCTTGGTATACTTCATCGTAACAATGACCAAGATAATTTTTTCGTAACGTTGATTCACTTGGAATTTTTGTATTGTAATGTTTTTCTAAAAATGCATTTAATTTAGAATTTTCTAATTTTGTTCAAGATATGTCTGCTGCAATTAAGGCAGTGCACAGTTCTAAATTAAAATTTTTATTAGAAGTTTCGTTTAAATTATCTACTAATCGCGCTTGAGGTTGACGTAACTTGGCCTTATTTTTATAGAAAATTTTATTGTGGTGTTGTTCAAAATGCGATTTTTGTGTACACTTAAACTAAATAAAACAATTATTGCTAAAATATAAAAATTATTACCA
The DNA here is from genome assembly GCA_029207805.1 of Tribolium confusum. Taxonomy (NCBI): domain Eukaryota; kingdom Metazoa; phylum Arthropoda; class Insecta; order Coleoptera; family Tenebrionidae; genus Tribolium; species Tribolium confusum. The sequence continues at coordinate 36,313,890 of JALGAY010000001.1, read as the reverse complement.
GTCTACTAACCACAGTAGCACAAACTTTACAAAATATATTTTCACTTGGCAATATTTGGTATAAATCGGAGTTGTTTTTTATCCATCCTTTTACCTTAACCTTATAGGAACCTTTCGTTTTAGGCATCCTGGCAGAGTGTCAGTTGAAACAATACAACAAAACACTTCAAATCACTATAACCTCCGTTTATAGAAATCTTAAAGAACTTTAAAAATCGTTGAGTCAGTGCTAAAATTTAGTTCAATTTTCTAATATACGCATGCGTAAGTAAATGTATAATTATTTGCATAATTCCAGTTTGCGCAAAAAAAATAATTATGCTATTTTAGGTATCAATATATACTGTGAGGTTGAAAAAGGTCATTTTAGGTAATTTAGGTAAAATAAAGTTAGGTTTTAAAGTTTTCTTTTTTTCAGAATCGAATATATTTTTAAGTTATTCGTGGGTACCTTAAATATAAAAAGAAGGTATTATACCTAAAATCCGGTCCCTAATCATCAGTTTCTCTTAATGTAAAAAAATTAATTTTAAATGTTAAAAAATATTTGAAACAAAGTTACCAAACTTTTGTCTATAATAAATTAAAACAAAGAATAAAAATGTATACGAGTACTAAGGATAACATTAATTTGACATAAATTTGAGATTTAATTTAGAAAATAATTTAAAAAGATATAAATACTAGTATAGAGAGTAGGGAGACAAAATTATAAACTAACGTTCAATTAACTAATGAATATTAAATTTGTGAAGATAAAATAAGACAATCAAAATTGATTTGATTATTTAATACTTATTGTGAAAATTCGTGAGTAGATTTAAGAATTTCTGAAAATTCAAAAAATTTAAAGAATAACTTTTATTGCAAACATGAAAGATTTTCAAGTTATGAGTAGGAGAAACGAAATGACCACAAAATATGAAAAGCAAAAGCAGATGAAGTATTGGTTATATCTGTATTTTTATACTTTACTATTGTCTGTACATGTTATTTATGTATTCTTATTGCCATCTTTCGTTCTGTAAACTACAATGTAGTCATTAGAACATAACTTTTAGTCGCCTGCTAAATGATGTAAAAGAGGAAATTGATCCTTATTGCGCACCACAAAAGTCGTTAAACAAACTTTCAAAAATTAAAAACATTTTATATAAAAAACCCACATAATTAGACAGTTAAAATTTATTTATTTTTTAGTCAATTTCTTAAATAGCTACCAATTATCTATGTATTTATTTATTTTATTTTTAGTAGCTATATATTTTTATCCTTTATGTTTTCATTTATTATTAAAAAAAGTTTGGTAACTTTTTGCAATATTTTCTAACTTTTTATGATTTTTTCTTTTTATATTACTATCTAGGCACTGAAGATTATATCTCTTCTTTTGAAAACGTTCTGCAACTTTTATGTAAGAAAAGAATTTAATTTATAATTGATTAAACTTGTGGAATTGACTTGATTTTTTTATTTTTTTTATCATTTACATTAAAATACTCCACTTTGAGATAAAAAAAATGCTTTCATCGAATTTAAATTGAACTACCTCGCCTAGCCTCTAAAATATAAATCAATTAAGACAGCAATATTATTTTTTAACAGTACGTAATTAATCGTAATAAAAAAAAGATATGTAGATTTTATATTAAGGTATGCTAAAAAAATGCTGAAACTGAAAAATTGGTTCCTGTTCCTAGGCATCTTTAAAAAATGCTCTCCAAAAATGAGCTTTTAATTTTAATAGGAAGATTCTCCTCATTGCAGTTTTCAATTTTTTTCTCTACTTAGTTTTATATGGCAAAATCCATATCTCGTCATTACTTGATCGTACAGATAACCTCTATTTAAATTTTTGTAGGAAATTGAACGCTCTACAAAAAAAGTATTTTACAATTTTTTTAAAACTTTTACCGTTTAAAAAATCTCGGAGGTCAAAGTTTGAAAAATTTAACAAACATCTTTTTTTTGCTTCTAAGTTTTATAACTCGTAGTTTATTTATCTACGACTCGTAGATAAATAAATATTATAAAATGCGCAACATATATTTTTGTAGGAAATTAAACGTTTTACAAAAAAGGTTTCTTGTGGTTAATCAATTACTCTATTCATTTAGAAAAATTTGAGAATTTAGTTTCAAATGTTGGTTTTTAAAATGCGAATATCTGCTAAATGGTTAGAATAATCGATTAACTACAAGAGGCCTTTTTTGTAGAGCGTTTAATTTCCTACAAAACTATGTGTTGTGCATTTTATAATATTTATTTATCTACCAGTTAAAAAGTTTAGAATAAAAAAAAAAGTTAAATTTTTCAAACTTTTACCTCTGATATCTTATAAACGGTAAGAGTTATAATAGAAAAATTGTAAGATGCTTTTTTTGTAGAGTGTTCAATTTCCCACAAAAAAATGTAAATAGAAATTTTCTGTACAATCAAGTAATGACAAGATATAGATTTTGCCATATAAAACTAAAAAAAAATGAAAAACTGCAATGAGGAGGGCCTTCCTATTAAAATTAAGAGCTCATCTTTGGGCAACATTTTTTAAAGGTGCCTAGAACCAATTTTTCAGTGTCCAAAGTTAAAAAAACATAGTCGATTTTTTTAGCTTACTTTATTGTATATTCATAGATTTGCAGAATTACAGAAATATTATTGTTAGAAAAACACTATTTCTTTTGAATTCTAGGCGGGATTATAATATAACGTCAACAACCAATCAACGCAAAGTTGTTAGTTCTATAAGAAGGCCGCGCGGTTGTATGGATTATGGAAGCTGCGGAAGCTGGAAGGCGTTCAATATGGCGTAGTGGAGTGGCGTTGTTTACTGATGTGTCGTTTACGTAAGTTCTGACGTAACCGTAATAGTACATTTTGTGACGTAATTGTTTATTAAATAATGCAACAGATTTACACAAAGCTAGTTTTACTTTTGGATTTAATGTTTTTCATAAAAATGGGAAGCAAATCAACAAGGTTAAAAAATCATTTCTATTATCGATTATTTCCGCCATGATCCTACATAAACATAACCTCTACATTGGACATTCTTGCGGTAGGTAATGGTTATTAATTGACAAAGATCAGAAATTTGTGCATTTTTTATGTTTTAGGGAGATGTATTGTCTCAGAGAAGATGAATATGACCGTATCTCATAGCAGCTACCTGTTTTTATAATTCTGATCTCAGAATTGTCTCAGAAGCCCTATTTTTTGAGAGTTGCTATGACAGCCACCAATCACAGTTCATAATTTTTTGACACTGCTATTATGGAAACGGAGGTGCGGCGGTTTCAGTATTTATTTAATGTTAATAGCCAAGATTTTACTAATTGTATTCTTATTACACTTGCTTTTTATAATCAGTTGTCAAAGTGTTGCCAACTTGATTTTAATATCGTAAATGGCAAATTAAGTTGGTAACACTAGTTGGATAATAAGTTGGTAACACTGAAAAAATGTTCGGGCCAGGGATACCCACTAAAATTTAAAATAAGTAATTAACTGTAATTGGTAGGTACTAATATTTTTAAGAACTAAAACTGAAATGGTCAAGATGTTGTCTACGTCGGTAAAAACTAAAATCAGTATTTTTTAAGTAAAACTATAACTTATAATATAAATTATAACAAGTAATATCAGTTTAAAAAACTGAAATCGAATTTTTTGTTTGTCATTTTTTGTAGTTAATTGTTTAAGGAACTGTTCATTTTATAGCTGCTTGCTTATCTTGTTTCAATTGTATAGGGAAATTTTATTCTTACAATTTTATGATGGCAACATAAACGTTTAATAATGAATTATTGACTAGAACTAAAATTTATTTCAGATAATTAACTAGAATCACAATAACGGTAAAGTAAATTCAAATAAATTAATACATACACTCTATTTTTTATTTATATGTTGTTGTCTGTCTCTTTTCAACACATTGTTGTATATGTTGCTATGTAATACAGATGATGTGTTGAAAAGAGACAGACACCGGCATTTAAATAAAAAATGACCTATAAAAAGTATAATAAAGAATAACACAATTATAACTAATAATAATGTAATAGTAACTAAAATGTTAAATTATTTTTGAATCTATCACCAGAACTGAAAAATTTTTAATGCTCAAACTGTAGCTATAACTAAAACTGAAATTCTATTTTAGTTCGTATCCTTGGTTAGTATTAGTGTTAAATATTTGTGAACAGTTCAAGAAGTGGAAGTAGTGTTTTAATTTTTAGTTAAATTTCTGTATGACCTAATGAGTACTGAATCAACAAATACTGATTAGGAAGGCAACACAAAATTCCGCATTTTTATTAATCAAATTTATGTTTTTGTGTTTTTTTTTTACAATTATTTGTTTCAACTTTAAAGCTAAAATTATTGTTTAGTTTGTGTTTTGGTGTATAGCAAGGTATAATAAGGTTAGCTGAGGCTATAAAGTTAGTGAGGTTTTTCAAATAACAGTGTTTTATTATACTTCTAAATTCATCAAACTGATTTAATGAAAGCAAGCACTTTTATTACATTTAGTTGTAACATTTTTTTCCGCCAAATTACTTTTCTCTCTCTTTTTTAAATTTTTTCTCGCCAGGAGCGTCGTTGTTTTGCAGATTGTTTAATTCATCAGTTTGATGCGTTTTAAACAAAAATCCTTAATAACTTTATTGCCATTCAAATCAGTATTTCTGCTGATCACAATGTGGAAGTGAGTAGTTTGCATAAACAACTCTAAACTGAAGTCATTATTATTTTTATTGCTTAATTGTTTAAAAAAATATTGGTTGTTTTAACACCAAACGGTCATTATTTGTACGCGATTAACACCATTTGCGGCAATCAAGTTTAGATAGAGAGCGATTTAAAAGTCATGGAATCAAAGCAGTTAGACAAAAATGAGGTTTGTTTATTTAAAATTAATAATTACTATCTTATAAATTGTTAGAAAGAACTGAAAAACTCTGTTATAGAATAAGCTAAGAAGTCTGTGTTTTCTGCTAGAAATAGTCAGCAGCAGTTACAATAAGAACAATTCAATTTTAGGACAGGGTGAATTACATTCACTTGTCGAATTAAATATAAAATTAGTGACGAGGGACGCTAATTTTTAAGGTGGACTGCTTTCAGTTGCAACAGGACGGACTGCCAACATTATGGTAAATACCCAAGCATTTCTTGAAACTTTGGTAAATGGAATAATCTTTCTTTTGAGCAAAATCCTTAAAAAAATATTTGTAGAAGAGAAAAAAAAAGTAAGGTATATTCAAAATATCTGAAAGTGGGCTGACTTTTTGAGACCCTTCCATAAACCAAAGAATAACCATTGTTTAATTGATGGAGAGGTAAACCACCCTAAGGATGGATAATGATTTATCACAGTTCTCTCTGCCAGATGTTTCGCACGCAAATATACAGCGTTATTCACGAAAGAGTTACTTCTGAAAAAATTTGAGCCGCAACCCAAAATACTATTGGCATAGATTACTGCATACTACTTTTAATTTCATTTAAATCAGTGATCAATGTAAGTTGGACGTTGGATGACAGTGACATGAAAGCAACAAAAGTGACAAGAATAGAGTTAATATCGTAAATGAGCAATTAAAGAAAAACTAACACAGCAAATTATCAAAATAATTTTTACGAAATTTATTTTGACGAAGGATTTAACAAACCGATGACTGGCTAATACTAATTTGTCTAGCTAATACGGTTTGACTTATGTGAGAGTTTTCATCAACTTCTTGAAGCACTGTAAATTTATTATTTAGACCAATAGCAGTTCTTTGACGGTTTCTATGTATTGGGGGCTAGTGTTGTACCTTGGTTTCCAATTTTCTTAAGATTTTAGGAATCGGATGTAAACGGTTTGGGCACCGCTGAAAATACAGAGCAGCAGCAGCCGATGCATTTTCTGGCATTCTTTATAGATAAGAATTATATCTACTTTCTCTTTATTTGTGTAATAAGGTATTATAAGGTTTAATACTTTCAAGTTCAAAATTGAGATCTTTGGAAGTTGTATTTATGGGCTCAAATTTTTTCAGAAGTAACTCTCTCGTGAATACCACTGTATATTTGAGAGAACTGTCATAAATCAAGATCCATCCTTACCGTGGTTTGCTTTTTCATAAATTGAACACTTTTAGATATTTTGAGTATACAAGAACATCAAGTCTCGTTGTTTGTTAATTTCTGTTTTAGATAGCTTTGGCTTTTTGATATTTTAGTAGTTCAAACCGACAATTAATTTCTTACGGCGTCGATTCAGCTCGTTTATGCTGAACGCAATCTAGTTGGGCATTAGAAGGACCTGCTCCAACTGAACGCAATTCACCTAAGTCTAATTTTCCAATGACGAAATTTAAAAAATTAAATTGAATTCTAACAGTTCTGACATTTTAAGTAATATACAATTCTCAGACGTGACTACTATATCTGCCTGTTTCTCCGCGAAATGAAATTTCATGATTCTTGGATCGCTCGGTATCATATTTTGACATACAGTGATGGTTGTTAGTTGTTACGCTGTATATATAACAAGAGATAGTTATTGAACATCAATTAATAATGAAAATTATGTTGCTTTAACAGCTGATTGAATAAATGAGCAAACAAAATTGCATTTTTGTTGGTTAGAATGCTTTACTTATGCTTCTTTATAGCGTTATGCTAAAAACAATTTATAGAGTGGCAGATAAAAAATAAAATAGTTGCCGTGGTCAGTGACAATGTGGCCAACATTGTAAGCGCCAAGAAATGCAGTTGATGTGGTTTACATTATTTTGCACACACGGTTAATTTAATAGTACAAAAAGGGTTAAAAGAAATAGAAAGTACTGTTTTAAAAGTAAAAAAAATGTTAGAGTATTTTTTTAAAAGAAGCTCGCACGCTTTACCAAAACTTATGAAGATGCAGGAACAAATGGTTATTAATTCACCATTAAAACCTAAACAAGATGTCTGTACAAGGTGGAATCCTATTATTTATAAGTTGACTAGAAGTTAAGTTATAGAAACTAGAAGTTAAGGATTTTTTAATGTTTACTTTGGCAATCATTAGCTAAGAACGTGGGGACGTTGAATCATTAGTTTCAATGACTGCAAGTGATTGGGTAATTCACAGTTTGACTGTTGAAATTTTGGTAATTTTTGGTGACGTAACAATCAGAATTATCGGGGAAAAATGTTTCTTTATCAAAAGAAATTTTATTGGTTAAGTCAATGGAATTACATGTAAACAAATAATCTGAGATCGAAATGTAACTGAATCAGAGCAAGCCGTGGAAGTGGGTATTAACATTCGACACATCATTACAGTTATGCTGGCACAGCCTGCTCTGATTCAGTTACATTTCGATCTCACCTTATTATTCTTTTTATAAACTCGAGCATGTACCACTGATGCTACAAGAAATTAACTGTATGTGTAAAACATTTATAGAAGGGCTAAACGAAAGATTTAAAAATATTGAACAAACTGAATTGATAAATCAGTGCACAATTATTATTATTTTCAAGTATGTATTATAAATATTTAAATAAATTTTTATTCTATCAAGGCAAATGTTTTAATGCTCTTTGCGTTATATTTTTTTATGATTAGTGTCCTGGAATGGAAAATTAATGACAAAAACCAATAATGGTGTAAAAATATGTAAAAGAGTGCTGAGTTGTAATTTTAAAGTGCGAAGCCTAAAACATTATTATTATTTGAAATGTATTAGTGTGTCTGTGTCTCTGTCCCAATTTCTGATTCTACATCTTTATCAATCTGATTCTGATCCTATTGCTTTCATGTTTCATATACCGGGCGGACCAAATCAATGAATCGGGGCGTTTTTTGACTAAACTGTGAAGAATATGGAAAAAACAAAATATATGTAGACATAAAAATGCTACCCGAGGCTATGTTTAGAAACATTTTATTTGTTCAAATTTTTAAGATAACTATAGCAACACTTTTTGCTTTTGTGAAATTTATTCTTATGTATTTTTCAAAACAAGCCTTTTAAAAGAAATGTTGCATCGTTTGGGAGCTAGAGGACGCCAAAGATTAAAATTTATTTTTATACTTTCAACGTAAATATCTCGAAAACAATATGTTTTAGCAAAATTTTGCATTCTTGCATTTTTAATCAGAGCTCATTGGCATATTCATTTTTGCTATAAAATTGGAGGTTAACGAGGAAAAAATTGGATAACCACCAAAAATGTGCTACAGAAGTACCGCAACAGAAAATCTATCTTTTACTATCAGTAAAAAGAGATTAACTTTGTTTGGGTACCAAATTTAATAAAAATCAGTTAAGCGATTTTTAAGATTACAGGTTGTTGAAAAATGAAAAATAAAACATCCACTAATGCCAAACAAAGCCACACTTAATGCCACTAATCCAACAACAAGAAGAAAAATATGGATGATTTTTTTGTTTGTTCCCGCCCGAAACTCTAAAAATAAGCAACACATTATACTTTGAAAATTTAATTTTGAAAATTAAGGCATAGAAGGTTGTGAATTAATGTCAGCATTGTTGATAATACCTTTGACAATACTTCCAGAGTCAGTTTATTTGGTTCATTGTAGCCACATTAATTAATTAGTTAATTAAGTTGCTTATCGTTTGTATAACGTGTTGCCTATTTTTGAAATTTCTGGCGGGAACAAATAAAAAATTATCCTGTATATTAATTATTATTAATTTGCAATTTTTTGTGAATAATGATTTCCAACAGAGTATTGAATTTAAGCATGTGTAAGTTTCAATTATGTGCATTATTGCGCATGCACAGTTTAAATAAAATTTTGCAAATTTTTTGGAAATTCTTAAGAAATTCTTCTAAATCCTTTGAAATTCCTATAAATTCTAATAAGAAATTTTAAGAGATTTCCGTAAAAACATGGAAAATTTTCCTTGTACATCAGAAATACCTGTGTGTCCACCCTTCGGTTGATGCTTTTTTTATTTGAAAGATTAAAAAAGACAGTGAACTTTTTACGCAAATATCAAGCTTATTTTCTGAGCAACTAATGAATATAAAAAAAGCACCTGTAGGAAATATATTACGATTTTTGTGAAAATTGTAATTTTTATTATGTTGTAAAAAATGAAAGATGAAAGTGTGAAATAAAATTCATATCTTTTAGATAGGTAAAGTTTGTCTCACCGTCTTATCCCCATTTCTAATAAAACTTTCAACGCTAGTAAAGATTCATGTTCTTATTGCTATCGCTTCCTACATCATGGCTTAAAATGCAACGATCACAAAATGTATTGTATTTGTATTAAGAACGTCGCACGTTTCTAATTTCTTTTATCATTACTGTGGTAACATTCAGTAAATTAGATGTTAGTTAAGTAAAACAAAATAATAAATATATATATATATATATATATATATATATATATATATATATATATATATAAAATTTGACGTTATGTTAACATTATTTATTTTTTTATTTAACTTACTGGACAAAATAGATGCAAAATGAAACCTGAAATTGTCTATTAACCGAAAAAAATTGAAGTAGCTGCAACTTTCATCCAAAATGTGAAGGGACTATACTTTTTGACGGATCAGGTTTTCGAGAGGCAACCCTAGCATTCCTAGCAAAGAATATTTGTAGCAAATCGTAATAAACACTCTTTTCCATTAATCGTCTAGAAAAAACTTTATTAATGTATGATTTTTTTCTGAAAAATTGTTGTGAAAAAAGGGGGGGGTCTTTTGAACACTCCGCGCATGCGTACAATTGTCGAATAAATATATCGATATATCGATACAACTTCTACAAAAAACCTCGATATATCCGATACTTATCCATGTGTGCTTTAGATAAAGATTTTCTTCTTAGTTTATTAAACATTTAATATAAAAAACAACAAAAACTTAAAAAAAATAAAACTCTGAAACAAAAAACCTTACATAAAATTAAAAAAACAAAACTTTCAAAACACCAAACAAAATAAAATTCTATAAAAATAGAAAATAGCGCTGAAGGCTTGACAAAAAAAAAATCAAAGTCAAAAATTTAATTATTCATAAAGTTCTTAAGTCGATGTATAAACTTTTCACCAAAAGAAAGTAAAATCGAAGTATCTATTTTTACACCGATACTTGAAATTTGATGTATCGATATCAGACATCGAAACAAAAAAGAAAATCGATGTAATATCCTTTTGCCTCCGTGCTTAATCCACATGCGCACCCACACCCTTTTGTTTAGGGATACTGCAAAGTGTAATGTTGGTACTCATGTGAAATTGATAGTAGTGACTGCGGTTGTTGGGTCAATAACTACCATGATTGGTCACTCTTGTCAGTGTCTTTGATGTTCATGGTTCAATTTTCAGGGACCTTGGACGAAAATGCAACAACTGAGTGGATACACAGCGCAACGTTTTAACTTCGCCTTTGACTTGTCAAAGTATAATACGAATTTATACATATGTTTATTATAATTTTTGATCAGAGGCTGTCATGAGAAACAAAAATTCTAAAAACGTAGCGCCTAGATTAATTCACTTCGTAAATGTCACTTTGCTGTCACTGTCAAAAGTAAAATTTAGATTTGATTTGAATTTTGGGGTTTATTGCAGAACAGAAGATTTTTTTAGTAGAATCATATTTTCGTAATGGGCACTTAGCGAATGGAGAATGGGTTTACTCATCCAGACTTTGTTTCGACGAGTTTCGGGAGAAATTTCCAAAAAAATTATTATAGAGTCAAATTTTCATACCAGTTTCAAAAACACTATCACGTCCTTTCAAGAGACTGGCAGCGTCAATGGGCTGGAGAAGTGTGTCGTAATTTTAGCGCGAACGTTTGAAGCACTATCATTCTGAAAACATACCTTAAAAAAGTCGCCCTTATTGCAATAGTACATAAGGTCGAAATTATAACAGCTAAACTTTGACCGAATAAAAATCACATATGGAAACACAAATAAGGCATAAAAACACTCAACTCCAATACTGTAGACATTCTAGTTTTAATCCAGACACAAGTTACAAACAATTCTCGCATATTTAAGAAATTAATCGAAAATAGAAATTACTGTACATGCTTCGTGCCGTCAAACTGACCCGAACTGCTGTAAACCAACTACCGAAGATGGCCGAGTACATACAAATAACAAGATGCGCGGGCAAATCGGAGGGGATTTGCTCGCATTCGGCATGGTTCGCTGGAATTCGTTCATATTGGACCTGCGTTAAAGCTTAGAAATGAAGGAAATCTGTGCATCGAACATTTTATTTTCCAATAAATTCTTTATTAAGTGTAAATTTGTTGTAATTCGTGACTTATCAATAAATGAAATGTTTAGGCTATCGAATGTCGACATTTTTAGGTCTTATTTATTTTATTTAGAGTGCGGTCCGTAAGTTAACCAGAGTAACCGGTCTGGTTTACGAGCGGTAATGTCAAATGACGTCATTTTACAGGATTTGGTTACTTCGGTCAATCTTCGGTTAAATTGAATACGGACCAAGACAACCGCTTTTCTGGTTTGTCATACATGGCATGCGCAAAGTGGCGTGCACAGATTTTAAATCAAATTTAAAATTTACCAAATGCAATATTTTATGATATATCTTTTGTCAGTATTTAAATTTACTGAGTTAGTTTAATGTTTTTTAGCTGTTTTTTATTTAATAAAATTTACCAAATGCAATATTTTGTGATATAAAGTTATACCTTTTGCTAGAATATAAATTTATTGAGTTAGTTTAATATTTTTTTAGTTGTTAGGTTATTTTAATTTTTTTAGCTTATAGGAGTTTTGTAGTTAAATGTTTCACTGAAATAAAACTAAATTTTTCGACTATGTATTATGTTTATTTACAATAGGGCCCACTGGCTCAGCTATTTCCATGTTAGTTTTCTATGCAGGTTATGTTACTGTTTACAAACGTCACTTCTGTCAACAGTCACCGCACGAAACCGTAGTTTAGAGGCCGGTTACATCGGTAAGTCCGGTAAGCGATTTAACCAACTTTTTCAGGAAACCGCGTCCCGTAATGTTAACCGTCTTTCAGGATTCACCAGCTGTCAAAGTGTTACCGGTATTTACGGACCACCTAACCGCAACCACGGTTCACTCTGGTTAGACTTACGGACCGCACTCTTAGTGTATTTATTCATCGCTTGAAATTTGATCTTTGTAAATTCAACCTTATTTAGATGTGCAATAAGGTCGACTTTTTCAAGGTATTTTTATCGAATGACAGTGTTTCAAAATTTCGCGCATTTTTTACGTCACGGCTTCTGGAGCCCATCGGAAGAAAGGTACTGGAAAATCAAAAACATATCCCTTTGTGAGTGACAATAAAATGATTTTATTATCAAGTGAAATAAGTTACGCCCTACGTATTTAGAATTTTTGTTTCTCATGACAGCCTCTGATCAAAAATTATAATAAACATATGGTGGTAATTTTTATCTCTCTTGCTTCTGCGTGGTGGATCGCTGCGTAGAACCAGTTTGAGCCAAGGAGTGGAGGAAAGTGACCAGTCATGGTAGTCATTGAAAAAGTAACTAGATTCAAAAACGTAGATGTGGTTTCTGTTACCGCCGCGCACATGGATTAAAAAAAAATTGAAAAAGGAAACTCGTTAATTACAAGACGCAACGAAGTTTTGCAATCAACTTGTTTTTTCATTCGTTATTAATAATCTCTTCTTTACTAAGCGGACTCGCTTCGCTCATACCTTTAAACATCTCGATTATTAATCGTTCTCAATAACCAACTTGATGTTTAAATAACTATTTTCTTCAAAATTTGATCCGATATATTATTTTTGAAAAGGATTGGAAATGGCATATACTAATGAGATAGGATTGTTTTAGCTAAATTAACAAGGTAAAACGAATCGCTGTTTGCCGAAATTGGTGCGTGGAATTCTCTTATCAAGGCAGTGGTGACAGATAGGTAATAGCTCCACACAAATGCTTTTGGGTCGAAAATCACTAAGTTCATAACTAGAGAAAAGTCAAAAGAACATAATCTTATCCCTACAAATTAATTAAAATTCGAAGACTGTGGGAACATACAAGCAACCCTCTGAGAAAAGGCACGTAGCCACCTTTGACATCACTAAAAATTTGAATATTAAAGGAACCTTTACGAAAGTCATTGTCAGAGAAGGTTTTACTATTTTTCATGTTGATGAGAGCTTCTCTGTCTGTGACGAGTCGAGTCTTATTAACAGTTTTCCAATAAACTTTTTTTTATTGGAAAAGACTGTTTATTGCACCAGTTGTCTAAAATGGACCTTCCCTGTCTGTGACGAGTTAAGCCTGCCGCGGATAACTCTTTGAACTCTCTTGACCAATTATTTTCGTTATTTTGACGAGAAATCGGTCATCGGTACGGAAATACTTCTCCAAATGGGTTAAACCTCCACTAGGTTATAAAGTCGTATATTAACAATTTTTTTTATTAGCTGACTGTGATGTCCAAACACGCCAAAGATCATTCTCTTGTTATTGACGATCAGCCACCCAGTCCCTAGAGTGACCACAATTCCACAAGTCGGTATCAAAAAGGTAAAGACTAAATTTCATCACTTTACATTTGTATTTAATGACTTGTAGTCACAGGGGAGTCTCTGGTAATTACAATCAAACCTTTTAATTGTTATTTTCAAATTCCGGGTTTAGTACTATAGCACACTTAACTCAAAACCATGGCGAAATGTACAAAGTACATAAAAAAACTGCCTAGCTAATTAGTTAAAAAAAAAACAGTTTCGAAAATGGAACATATTAGAGAAAGAGAGTAAGCGGTAGTTGGTTCTTTGAGGAGGCTTCTACGCACTCTTATTAATCAATTAATTTTCTGAGTCGGAGATGTTTAATCAGCTCTGCATTTCAATCAGGGTTTAACTCTTTCTGGCTCGCAGTGGTTCTGATACCGGAATAGTCTGTTGCAATCCGAATAGGGTGCAATGTATTCTGTGTTGCATAACTATGGCCAAAAATTTGACCTGTATAATGAGTTGCCTAACATTAATATTACAAATTTTTGAATAAATATATTTTTTAAAATTTAGTTGTTTTACTCTTCCTTGATACACAGTGCTTAAACAAGGAACAAATAAATACAAAACACAACATAGTACACAGAGTCCAAATAACAAAATTTCTAGACGATTATTCAAAAATCTAATTTGCCTTAAAAGTGTCACAGATAATTAATGCAAGCATTTTATAGCCGTCGCCGTCGTCAACTGGACTATTGTCATCACCTCCACTTTCTTGGGCGACTGTATTTTCGAGAATTCACGATTCTCACCTTCCTGAAGCGCACGCTGCTTGTTAACTGTCAAATTTTGACGCCAAATCAAAAATCAAAACAATTGGTCCATCTTATACAAATTTTGTATTACTTTACAAAATAAAGCTTTAAAAATGAGTCGCAGAAAGAAAGTTAAGGTATAGTATATTAATATAATGGCGAATAAGCTTACTGTACTTTATCAGTAATTAAATTTGTTAAAAGTGAGGTTATGTAATTATGAAATTTTAGGTGGATAGTAAAGAACTGGACGAAAAATTAAATAATCATGAAGAAGAAAATATTACCGAAACATCCGATAAACAGAAAACTTCAACGTCTGAGAAGAAATTAAATTCTGGGGCTAGTTCTTCTAAGGGTACCAAGAAGGAATCAAAGAAGGATGAAATAAAAAAGGAAGAAGAGAAGAAAAAAGATGCTGATCCTGAATCGGAACTTGATGATCCAGTAATAAAGGACTTGTTTTCTGGTTTAGAAGGAGCGGCATTTCAAAGCAGAATGCCATTTGATAAAATGACATCAACAGAAGCTGCTTGTTTTCCAGATATAGCGCAAGCAGCTTTACAAACAATTAAAGTTTATCTAAACGTCCGTAATCGTATTTTGCAAATGTGGCTTGATAATCCCAAACAGCAATTAATTCTAGAAGATGTTATGGAGAAACTGGAAGTTCCTTATAACAGTGATGCACCTCTAGTAAAAAGGGTTCATGCATTTTTAGAACGTAATGGCTTTATTAACTTTGGCGTATTTAAAAGAATTAAGCCACTACCAGCTAAAAAATATGGGAAAGTAATTGTGATAGGTGCAGGGATAGCGGGATTAGCAGCCGCCCAACAATTACAACAGTTTGGTCTTGAAGTTATTGTTCTTGAAGCACGTGATCGAGTGGGAGGAAGGATTGCAACATTTAGAAAAGGTGCCAATTTGGCCAATTCTGTCATTTTTAACTCATTTTAAAACCAGTTAAAATATGGAAACTAACCGTTATAAAGGGTGTGTGCAAGAGGCGACCGGTTGGTGGTAATACAAAGCTAAAATTGCTATCTACAAGTTATGTTAGTTTGTTTCCGCAAACGGATAGAGTGTATAATAGTTATTTAAATTATTAATGATATAGAAGCACCAATACAGCATTTTGAGTGGAAAGATTGCAGATGACGAGGGCGCAGCCCGAGTTCATCTCTAATCACACGAGTTACTGTAATATGTTCTATGAATGGTATACAAAATGTACAATATAAATTATCTATTATCTCTACAAATGTAAATAATTCAAATAAGACAATTTAATAATCTTTTATTCAAAACCAAGAACGAATTAAAAATATTTTAAAAAGTTAGACACAAAATTAAATGATAATAAGTGATTCTGAAGCGGCAAGTCTACCTGAGGAAATTCAAAGGACAGCAACTAGTGCAATGTCTTCGATTTTGTCCGATAAATTCTATAATCGTATGTAATTTTAATTTTAATAAAATCTAAATTGATGGATTTTTTATTACACTATTAGTGGTATAATGGGAGTCATTATTCAATATAAACACGGTCAGTTGAGTGGTGTAGTACGGTCATTATAAGACATTTGTAAATAAAATAGTTTTACAATCTATTTCATACTCTTTATTTAATTCACTTGGAGAAAATTAATTTTTTTTTCTAATGAATTGAGTTAGGTTATTTTTCAAAACTGTCAAAATGCTTTAATAATTGAACACAATTTTTTTTATAAAATTTGGGATCTAATACTTCTTAACTGTATTTCAAGTAGCATTTAGAAGGAATTTTTTTATTACTATATTATTTTGAAATAATTGATAATTTTATCACCAAACGGTCGCCAACTGCACGCAACTTATGGGTTGTCGTCATGGTAAAAAATCTTGAAATACATGTTAAAAAATTCAGAATTGGACCTATAATGATTTATTTAAAAACAATACTGATTGTTAATTTTTAGGAAATTATATTGCCGATTTGGGAGCTATGGTCGTGACCGGTCTTGGGGGTAATCCTGTAACAACTCTCAGTAAACAAATAGACATGGAATTACATCGCATTAGACAAAAATGTCCTTTATATCAATCAAGCGGCGTTACTGTTGATAAAGACAAAGACGAAATGGTAGAACGGGAATTTAATAGATTATTAGAGGCAACATCTTATTTATCTCATCAATTAGATTTTAATTATGCTGGAAATAAACCTGTCAGTTTAGGTCAAGCCTTAGAATGGGTAATAAAGCTCCAAGAAAAGCACGTTAAAGAAAAACAAATTCAACATCTCAAATCAGTTATAACATTACAAGAGAAATTAAAAACCAATCAAAAGCTTTTAGTTGGTATTAAAGAGCAAATGTTTGAAACAAATGCCAAAATTAAAGAACTTGCTAGTATAGAAAAGAGGGATATACAACTGGAGTTCGCTTATAGAAGTGCTGTAAGAGATCTCAATGCTTATGCTAAAGAATGGGACCAACTGCAAGAACAGGCGAAAGAAATTGGAGATAAACTTAAGGAACTGGAAGGTTCGCCACCCAGGTAACGGACTTTTATAGCCCGATTTTTAACTATGTATCCATGACCTAATTGAATTTAGCATTGTTGTAAGTAAATACTTTTTTTTATAAAGATGTAAATGGAAACTACAGTAAAACCTCTCTTAACCGTTCTCCGATTAACCGATTTTTGCATTATCGCATTATCAAATCTGCATGTATGATTTCGCACATAAGTAACGATATTCTTCTCGAAGATGGGAGGTAATACTGGCTCTTTTATTACAGACTGTATTGTTACTTATATGTGCGATGGTACTGTGGAGGCTATAAAAAAGTGAGACACTAATTTTCTCAAAATTTAAGAAATTGCTGCATATAAATTAATCTTTCATTAAGATTTTGGTATTGTCAATGTGATTAAAAAGGTTACACTAAACAATTATTAGTCGTGCTGTACTTGAAAATGCTGAAGTTCTATATCTCACTTTTCTATGACCACAACTATATATATAAAGTGTTTCAGAATGATTTCAGTCGTTTTTGTTCTTAGGCCTAGGTGTTTTTACAAATTATGTTTTAGTGCATTTTCATTCACTTCTCGTGGTAATCTACACGGCTATTCACTTGATATTATTTATTAATCATGAACTTTTTTATTTTCACAGTCGGCTATAACCTTAACTTGTTTTTTTAAAAGCTTTCTGCCGTTTACACTGTTTGGCTTACTGAGATTTCAATCATTCTGAGACGCTTTATACATGAAATAGGACCCAAAATGAATGAGCTATACCTACTAAAATTGATAATTATTTTTCTTAGCTTGGTTTTTAATTATGTTAGTTGTAGAATTGGGTTTTCTTGTGGAAAAATAGTGAGAAACAAAATATTTCGCATTGTCAAATCAAATCATATTTTGAGTTCCTTAGTTATTGTGTTATTTTAAGTAACAAAATGTTGATGGGGAAGATAACGAAAATGTTTTCTATACAATAATGTGTATTTTGTATGTTAGTCACAGTAGGTATGAAAAACAGTGATGACCATTGAAAATTGAAACACTTTGACAGAAAATATTTTAGAATTATGAATTTGTTTTCAAACTGCGACATTTTTTTGTACAATTTGTTTAGAATTACATTTTTATTTACATTGATAATATCGACTTTAAGGTGAGATTAGTTTAAATGATACAATTTTTTAAATTTTGAGATAATGTTGTTAAATATAGGGTCTTCATTTTCAAGGGTCGTCAATCTACATTTCAAATATTTTATTCATCCGTTCTAATATTTTTATTTTAGTTAGACCGGCAAATAAAACAGTATTGGTTTCTGAATTACTTTTTGTAAACAATTTTTTTGAATTGTAGAGAGAATACCTAATATTCTAATAATACATTTAATAATTGGGTATGGTTTAAAATTGTAATTTTAGCAACTTTTGAGTAAGCCTAAGTTACCAGTTATTTCGTTGTTGTTAATAGTCATTTGAATTATTATATTACAAGATGTTGCAAATGATTAATTGCGGTGAACTACGACTCTACGAAATAAATAGGGAAATATTGGTAGTTAAATAAGCAGGTTTGCAAAATTTATGTTAGATTAAATTAAATTTATGTTAAATTAATTTAAACCAAACTTTGTCCAAGTGTCCTATATATATATATTATATTATCATTGGTAAGATTTATTTGCTTTTTTAACACCATTTTACTCTTACACATAAATGGGTAACGAAAGACTAGCATGGGATGTTTCAAAATGATCAAAATGAAGGTTTTAATTTTGTTTGGGCGGCATTTTTTTTTAGTTTTTTGTGTGCAAATGGAAATGACAAATGTCTTGCCAACATATAAAAGCATAACCTCCCAATGATTATTCAAATTACTCCCGGTTGCACAAACGTCAATCAAATTTGACGGACCATTAAACTCTGATTAAATAAAAATATCGTGATCTGATTGGCTAAAAATACGTTAATGAGAGATTAACAAGTCATCAATTTTGATGAACGTTTGTGCAACCCGGCATTAGCCAATCGAAATTTTCTAGATTTGAAAAATCTGGTGGGCCACATTTTGCCACAAAATGTATGTAAGTTATTCTTTAACAAAAACGATTTTTTACGGGAACTGTGACGCCAGGGACTCGGTCCAGACGAGATCGTTTAAAAGAGGTTCTACTGTAAATCTACATTACGTACAACGTTCAAAAGTGCGCTTGCTTTTATTTTTAAAAAGAAGTGAGTAACATTTTTATACCTTATAGGTACATAGTTAAAAATCAGGGAATATTTATATCTAGTTTGGTCTTTGGTAGAAACTAAGATCAATTACTTTTAGTGATGTGTATTTGTCATCTAAGGATCGTCAGATTTTGGATTGGCATTTTGCGAATTTGGAATTTGCTAATGCCACTCCTCTCTCCAATTTATCGCTAAAGCATTGGGATCAGGACGACGACTTTGAATTCACTGGTAATCATCTTACAGGTGAGTGCAACATTAAAAACTCTAGTGCTTACGCGGTTGCATACGTCGACTATCGTTACTTTCAAAAATATTTATAATTTATTGTTTGTTTTTCTCTCTAATTTAAGAGTTTGGTCTAACACTAATAAAGTAAATGAAAGTAATCTATCCATCTATAATAAGTCGGAACAAAATGAATTTTTGAGAATCTTGTTATATCGCTGAATTTTACTCTTAAACTGTATTTTATGCATTTACTGAACCTTTTCACCGCATTTGTGTAAGGTCAAGAGCAATTTGAAAAGAATGTTACCGATGTGATGTAATGTTTGCCCGGATGGAGTTTAAATATTTGTATTTTTCCTCTTTGTATGCGCTGTGTTTACTTTTCAATTCTTCCGAATGTGAAGTGGTTCGGTATAGTATGCAGTATCTAGATGTAATTTTTAACTTTTTGTGATGATCAGCTAAACATATCTCTTGATCATTTTTTTAAAGAGCGTTTATAAGATTTTTGGTAAATATGTAGTTATTACTGTAGATTTTTCGTATAATTTAACATAAAATATTTATCCCTAAATTAATTTGAGCAGTTCAAATCTTCGTCTCAATTGCTATAAAAAATACCTGAAATATTGAATTTAATTATTTTTTTTGATTATATTAATACACAGGGGTTATTAGGTTTTTTATTTTGAATTTAAAGTAACGAATAATATTCGTAATTATTTAATTTTTCCAAATTTAAAAAAATGCGAAAACAGGTAACTTGTCATATTAAGGGAGTTAAATTTTGACGTAATTGGATCACTCGTAGCGCCCAATACGTCGACGCTATGACGTCATTATATATTTATTTAAAATAGCACGATTTTTTTTATAATTAGATGTTCTACTAATAGGTCTTTACAACTATGCTAATTATTTTGCATGCGGATGAACCGAAAAAGATAAAACATTTTAAGTTTTGATTTTAAAGTAATACATAAACTTCGTAATTCTTTTATTTTTTAAAATAAAAAAAATGCAGAAACAGGTAACTAGGCATATCAAGGGAGTTTAAGTCTGACATAAAATTGGATTTTTGTAACAAACAATATGGCGGCGCTTGGCGTCATCACATTTTTTTAAGGGGATGATATGATTTTTTTTTAAAGTAAAATGTTCTTCTAACCAGGCTTTACAACTCTGTTCCTTACTTTGCATGCAGATGAACTGAAAAAAATATTTCAATTTTGTTTTCCAAATTGGGTCAGACTGTTTTAGGAGGGTACACCATCTCGTCCGATAAGAAACTGTAAATTATGGTAATAACAGGGGTTGACGGGTTGGATTGTAAACTCTTTGTTAAGAAATTAACTTTTGTATAAAGGGACATGGTCATATAATGTTAGCGTTTTTGGATTACTATAGTACTATTATTTTTAAATCTTAGAGAATTTCTAGATTTTAAATTTTTGTAGATTTTTAAATTAACAGGTTTACTTAATAGTTTTTGTAGGTTTTGCTAAATTTTATATGTGTTATTATACCAGAGTAATTTAAAGATTTTCTATATCTTCTCAATTTGCTAAAGAGAATAATTAGATAATCTGAAATATTTAACTGGTTTTGTGAACAAAATTGAATAAGTTAAATTAAATTTTATTTTGAATGGTTAAGTTCTCAATCCATAAAATGATTAGTCATTTTTCTTTATTGTGTCTGCACCGGTAAACAGTTTCAGTAGTGGCATTTCCTTCCACACGAATACGTTAATTTTTCGCGCCTCAAACAATTCTGTTGCACGTCCTCGGATAACCAGGCCATTATTGTTTATTTGTTGCTATAATAATACGTTTTTCTTCTCGTAATAACGTCGATTCACACCTTGCGGCAAGACGTACGTGATTGACAGGCATTAAACCCAACGGCTTTGCAGGTCAGTGAGCGGTCGGTAAAGTCGACCAGTCGCCAACATCATTCATAACAGTTTTTTGGATAAAGTATTGTTGAAAGACTCATTTTTTGTTAGACAAAACTTGGGTTTTTCTTATAATCGAACAACGGTTGATGTTTAAGTCCTTGTGCTTGAGTGCTTCATTTGCTTGACCTGTCCGACAGGGGCCTTCAGATCGGCCAGATAAGTCGCTGATAAGGCGGTCATCTCACGATTTCTGGATTCGTTTTATTTTTGCTTCGACCTTTAAGCTTTTTTGGTCAATCTTGTGATGCTTCTACCGATTAAATACTTGTTTGCGTATGGCGTTATTAAGCTAAGTGCTTTGTTATTGTAGAGTTCACGTTCCCTATCTATACTATCATACAAATTCTCTCAGTATATTTTTCTATTTTTAGCAAAATGAACTTAGAAAGAGTTTAGATTAGTAATTAAATAATAATATTAAAATACCTACACATTCACTAAAACAATGGACACACTAGGAATTACACTCAGTAATTATCCAGTACAATATGTACAGTCAGAAGCGTAAAGATTGTCACCCCTATAAAACCCGCCCGGTCGGAAGAGGTTGGACTGAAACCGCATCATAAATCTCTTTGTGTTATAAATTTCTATAAATAACATTTACCATTTTTTTCTCGACACAGATGCATATTGGTGCCTTGCCTGTTAGCATCAATTATATTTTAATCGTTTAATATTAAATACAAAATTCATTACAAATTGTTTTTTAATACCACAAAACTAGAAAAAATGAGACTACTCGCTGGTGATTGAATGTAAACACAAACCAATAGTAATAATGCAAATTTTTTATAAGTTTTTGTTACTTGTTTACGTTGTACGTTGCGGTGAGGTATTTTTTCGGAAATATGTGTACATTTTTAAAGAAATCATCGGAAGTACCGACATTTAGGCATTAATGTTCCTAAAAATTTTCGAAATTACTTGAAATAATCTGAAATTTTTCAAAATTTTGGGAAATAGGCTAAATCTCTTTATAAAAAAGTCTCTTACCGGGTGATTTAAGTTTTATCTGCACCTCCAAAACTACCCATTCTAATTAAACAAAAATTGTAAAATTTTCTCTAATTTCGAAATTGTCTATTTGTACGATAATCTTTTTTTTTTTTTTGGCTTAATTAATTATAATTTAACGTCAATGATTTCTTGTGTATTAATAGATAAATTTTTGAGAAAATGTCCCGTTTTTTTAATTGGCATTTTGATATTGATGCACTTATTTTCGCATGAATTATGGCAGAATCGTAAACTGCTTTCTCAAAAGAGCTCAATTAGGGTAGTGATTTCTCCAATTTTTAGTATTAGGCATAAACTTCTGCAACTACTGTTGAGGCTTAAGGATTGATGTAAATGATAAGAAATTATGGATTTAGAACCGACTGATGGGACCGTAAATTTTCTTTAGTTCTAAGGGTATTGGGTCTCTTAATAGGCCTTATTCTGATTTTTTTAACATGGATTTAAAGATTTTTTTTTATTAAGTAAAATAGGTCGTATGTTTTGCCGGAACCCGGACAAAGATGTATTATTTTATTATATTTATTCTGTTATTTTTCTAATAATATAAATTTGATTTACTCTCTTGTCTTTAATTAAACGAAGTTTGATGCTTTCGAAATTTATTAGAGTAATGGAAAATCGTGTAAATATTTGTTGTTTTTGTGGAATTTAAGGAAATTTTCAAGGAAATCAAAGGGAGAAAACATTGTTGGTCGACATCACTGAGTGAATGCTCATTATTTTTCGTAGGCATGTATGTACCATTTATTAGAAGATAAGCTTTTCTCTGTTTTATTTCTGTATATCAGATGGAACATTTAACACCTTTATAACAGGTGTTTTGGTGTTTTAGAACTGGCGGATTAGCCGTAAACTATACATTTTTCTTTTCCATGTGATATTGTAGGTATAGCAAGATTTTTTTTCTTGTTTATAAATTACTATAATACAGTTACTTTATGCTTATTTTTCACATAAGAATGATTAATTAGTTCTACAGCTGTAAGCTGGTGTGTTTAGACAATAAAATTAAATTTGTTGGGGTTATATTATTGTTATGTTTTTCTCACTCAATTGTTTGTAAACATCTTAAAAAACAGTTATTTATATTTTTATTTTACAGAAAAAGAAAAAATTGGTGATAGTCAATTGATAAACATGGCATATGTACTTATACGCGTCGTATTTCAAATTTATTTTCGTTCTGTAAAATTTAAGTTCAGTTTTTAAACTTTTGAGTTTTTATGACATGGAAAAGTCAAATTAATGTAGGTACAATTGACAGGCTAAGGAAATTCCGTATTTGCCGTCACGGGCGTTTTTTTACTCCTATTGCCCTTTGTGATTATACAGGTGATTCAAAAAGGTTGGACTATCAGTCGCATGGTTGTTACGAATATTAAGTTATTTTCAAAAATGCAATCAAAATTTTTTAATTAATTGATTTATCTGAGGTATATACAAGTCTTCAAAGATGTTACTTTAAAGTTAATTCTGTAATGAAGAAAGTAATTTGGCGTTTTTATAATTTAAGTTGATATTACAAATGAACTTAGACGAATATTACCTTTTTTTGACAGTTTTAACAGGTGACAGCACATTAAAAAGTGGTTACTATGAGTATGTGGTAATAAAATGTTGTTTCGGATACAAGGTGTGTTAAGACGTACTGCGGCGATGGCTATTTGTGCTGTTTTTAAAAATTAATATTAAAAAAAAAGAGTCGTAGACAAATTTTTACAGCATAATTGTGTTTCTGTTAATGTTTTCTATCACCACATAAATGATGGCCCGACCCTTTTGAATCACCCCGTATACCTGAAATGCACAGCCTAATGTGGACCGCGATAACTTTTTAGCTCAAGAGGTGAGGTGCTAATAATATTAAGAAATGTCAGTGTAGACGATTTAAACAATTTTCAGTGAAAACCTGATCAGATGAGATTATGTATTTACTGAGCAAGTTGTACCAAAATAATTGTAGTATACTCTTTCAGAAACCGTAACATTGTTATAGCTCCAGTAAATTACTCTTTGTACTTATCGCCTTTGAGAAGTTATTCCCCACTTGTTAACGAATTTCGAGAAAACGGTTTTTTTGAACTGGCATGTTTTTATTTTCCACAAGGAAACAATCAAAATTCGTTTGAGCCATTAGTCAGTATTTGTACAGCAACAACTCTATCAACCTACTAATAAACAAACCAAATTCTCGACTAAAAATTATTGAAAACATTATTTCTTAAAATTTCAACTTTTATTCGTTACAAAAATGTTGTACTTAACTATTTTGGGAAGATAAATTTTCCGCATTCGCACTAATGCAGCACTTCCTTCGCTTGTGCTGCAAAGTGCTCATGCGAGAAATTTATCTTTCCGAATACGTTAGGTAAAGAAACCTGTGAATTTTGATTACAATTGTAATAGTATATGTATTAAGTAGATACCAAGAACAGTAAGAACATTTTACTGATCGAGGACAATTGTTTGGAGGGGAACGAAGCGATGACTTCTATTATTTTCTGAGATCGGTAAAAGGTTCAATCGCAAACCTATACTTTGTTTATTCTTGTATAGTTCTGCTACATTATGCATTAATTAAAGAAGTATATATCATTGAATCTAAACAACAGTAGCTACAATGAAAATGGTTTTTTACATTTTTTTATACTTGTATTATTGATTGGTTGATTCTCAAAATGGGTATTTAAAATTTTCAACGCTTACTTATCTTTCTGGTAAAAGCAAACCATAGTATAGTTTTTGATTGATTGCAGTAGTGCGCGCTGAATGTTTTCGGATGTGTATTTTTCGATGTTATTAAAAAGATATGCATACACACTGAGTGCGCCCTAGTGCAGTCAATCGAAAACGCTATTATAACTGTTAATTTAAGAACAAATTTTTAATGTCAGTTTTTAACAATGAAGTATCTGAAAGGCTCGAGTTTATTATGTTGTACATGACATTCCTGATTTGGTTATCAATGTTTTTTAGTCATCAAATAAATTTGTTAGTGTCATTGATAAGAAATATCAGTCATTTGTGGTTGTCTTTAGGATTGCTTTTTTCGTGAACATGTCAGTAGGTACTAATGGTGGATCATTAGTTTTTAATGGGTTCCGATATTTAATCTGTATTCAGATTTTGAAGGTGTGCTGAGCGCCGCTAATTTTTCCCAACAAAAGGTGTAATATTTTAATGGTACGTTACGCAATGAGAAGTTGTTGAATTGAAGATATTAATTACAAAGGTAAACTTGTTTTGATCGAGCTGCAGCTTTAGCGCGAAGACACCCGCAGTGCACGAACTAATTAATATCTCTACCAATTAATATTTTTATGCAGTTACGATTGATTTGTAGCTATTGTGTTGTTAAAATTAGTCTTGGACGTTATAAGTGGGTTCATTGCCCCAATTTGCAGTTTCTCATAGGTGTCAGTTGGAATGTTTTTTTAATACGTTTCCTGAAGTTGTTCAAAATCGATTAATAGGTGTTTTGTTTATGGTAGCAGCGAAATTTTTAATCGTCCTTTTGTCTCCGACAACAATAGGATTGCAATTATTTCGAGTAGGGCGCGAACCAAATTCGAAAATAATTTGCAGGGTCACCTGTTCAAGCAAACAGAGATTCGGAGTTTTATTTGGAAATCATTCTTGCGCCAAAAAAATCGCGACAAAACGAAATTTCACAGGCACGCAAATGACAGATTAGTTAGCTCTCATAGAATGCACGGAATTGAACAATAAAACCGAAAAAATGCAGCTGGCTACAGAAAAGCCAAAAGGATTCATCCTATTATTTGTCATTCTCATTAACTAGCGGATTTCGAAAAAATCTCGTCATTATATGATAATGCGAGATCGTGGACCCATTTTTTACCTACAGATCTTTATGAATTTTTTGCAACTTGATTGCTCAAATAATATTTATTAAGCTAGCAGATGGGACAAGATTACTTAGATGGTGGTTTGATAATCTCAACGTTGCTGTTTAATTTTTGGCAATTTTTTGGTCATTTTAAGCGGCTGTCGTCTAATTCTTCAGTAGAAAACGTCAATTTAAAAAGTCAATTGTCGCGCTTCACTGGTGACGGTGGCATTCTACGAATCAGGCCGCATCTAATTGATAAAATACAATATACCGATGAGAATCGATTGGTTACGGATGTTAGTGCTCGTGTGGAGCTAACATTGTCTTCGGAAATCCACAAAGAGCATCTCGGACGCGACCTTGCCTTACTCGATCTGGATGGATGAAATTGAGTTATACACATTTTTTGTTCATAATAACGTGTGCAACCTCCATTTCGTCACCTTTTTGAACTTGATCCACTTTATAGCGTTGGTGTACAGGATGTTCTAAAGAGTTATCATAAGCGATTTATTGACTTTTAAACTTGTTTTTACATGAAAAATTACGCTTTTTTTTCAAAGTTTTTATGCAATCTTTAAAGATTTTGATTTTTTTGGAAGTGTCTCTATTTTTGAAAATAGTTTCAGATGCTTCCTATATTAATTTAGCACACATCTGTAAGTTCTTAACGTTTTAATAGTTTGTTTGTCAAGTGGAACAAGATTTCTAGGCATAACAGGCCTAGAAAGTGGTAAAAAAATGTGGTACCTATCTAAGAAATCGGTGTTTTATAAAAAAAAATGTGCTTAAACATAACGATAACATACATTGTATAAACACAGTAAAAAGGTTAGTGAAAGGAATGTGGAGTAAAAATTCAAAAAGACGCAGCTAAAATTCTAGATGGAACAAAGAATACTAAAGAAACTCTTAAAAGAAAAATCTTCAGATAGGACAAGGAAGGAACATAAAAGAACTAAGGATACAAAGAAGAAGTCATAATAGAAAGATGAAGTCATTGTGTTTTATGAGTTTGCTATGTGGTACTACTGATTAATACAGGCTGTTTGTAAATGGCTGGGCATTAAGTTCGCTATGCAAATTTTGTTAACATGTTTTTGACAACTATTTGCCGCTACAATTATAACTTCCGATTTCTGAAATCAACACATTGGTCAACACTATCAACCTGTTAACATATTATCATGTATAGTAGTTTTCACAACAAGGCGACAAAGTTAACAAAAATTTTAGAGGTAACTTGATGCCCAGACATTTATAAACACCCGGTATTTATTTAATTATTAGGAAATGCCTTTGCATTTTTCAGTTTAGAAAAGCAACGAAAAGGAAAGTTAAAGGAAGTTGAATTAAGAGAAAAGTGGGCTGACATTATAAGTACTGGCAAAAACAGAAGTTATAATAGCTATAATATACGTTATGGTATTAGGCTGTAGCAACATTTATGTAGCTAGCTGCGCCAACACATTAGAGCGAGATGTGCGGTAACAATAATAATTTTTATGTTTTTATTTACTGCGAGTACTTCAAAAGTCACCTCATTTATCTATATTCTTACTATACCTCTGTTTGGTGATGTATTTGGGAGACAAAGTAGGTCAGAATATCAGTATTAAAAAAAAGGCACAGAAAAATTTAAATGTTTGTGAAACAGCTTGCGAATAATATAAACCAGAGAGAAACTAAGTAAAAAGAGCAATCAAAAAAGAAGATGAAGGAAAAGAACAAAGCGGATCAAACGCTGTTCGTTGGACTACTATGATACATAAAAATTAAAAAGGCTGACACTATAGCATAATTATCAAGGACGACATTACGAGTATAACTAAATAAAAAAAAAATTATGAAGAGATTACAACAAAAACAAAATTAAAATGATTGCAAATCTGTGACGGCTTAAAAAGTAACAGACATTTGAAGATCTTGTTTGTCCTTATGGTTTTTACTTTATTTACTTTCTATTTAGAATAATTGTGTGTTCAGGCAGTGTTTTGAAAATGTTGTCCAAACTTTTAAAAACAAAGAAAAAAAAGAGAAAGGGGCTTCAAAACAGGTGACATCGTATAGCGATAAACCAAAGTGATGCTTTTAGTGAATGTTACCACTAACCTTTTGTCACTAACTTTCATTAACCTCATGAGAAATGGCATTGTAGTAGGATTTGTTGAATATTTCTGTTGCTTTCTGCAGGTGGTCATTTATCTTTAATGCTTTGAGAAATTTCAGTTTTTTTTAACAAATAACGATGAAGTACTTTATACATGGAGCTTAGATGAATATAAAAGGGCATAGATTTAATTAGGTTCAGGGATATCCAGAAAAAACTAAAATAGTTCTGAGAGAGGAATCAGTCGTATTTCTTTCACAAGTGGTAGGGATGTCGGTATGGTAATAACCTGAGATCGAAATATAACTGAATCAGAGCAAGCTGTGAAAGTGGGTGCGTAACATTAGACATATCATTATAGTCACCACTTAACCTCAAATAAAAGTGAAAAATGCGGCGTTCAACAGAGTTTTTATTTATAAGAATCATAACAAGTGCTGAAAGTGTTGCTCATTAACTTATAAACACTTCTGGACTCTTTTTTTCAAGCCGTCAAAGACATTTTCAAGGATTTGAGGAGAATCGTTTAGTTCGTCGACATTTTGGCGAATTAGATTGGTAAGTTGATCTAAATTGGCTATTGGTGTTTTAAAAATTGAATTTTTCAAGTAAGGCCACACAAAGAAGTCCAAAACGGTTAAATCACAAGACCGTGGTGGAAACGGAATTGCTGTGTTTCTGCTTATTACACGATCATTAAAAAATTCTCTAAGTAATTAAATGGTTTCTGGAGTAGTATGGGATGTGGCACCATCTTGCTCGAAAAATTCTTCTTGCAGTTCATTGTCATGCAATTGATTAATAAACGGATTAAGAATTTTTTTACGATATCTTGCTCCATTAAGAGTTCCTTGGAGAAATATGGGCCCTATTAATCTGCGACGGCTCATCCCAATCCAGACGCCAATTTTGTGAGGATATTGTGGAGTTTCAATGAAATAATGGGGATTTTCTGCTGACCACATGCGCATATTTTGGGAGTTTATTATGTATCCGGAAATATGGAACCATGCCTCATCTGAATAGAAAGTTTTATCTAAAGTGTCATTATCATTAATGTTTTCAATAGCTACGGACAAAAATTTGTTCTGTGGGCATAATCTAACGGCTTGATTTCGTGCATCACTTGAATTTTGTATGCGTGCATTTGTAGGTCTTTTTTAAGTACTAACTGGCATGTTCCATATGACAGTCCCGTTTGTTGTGCAATTCTTCTTAGAGGCGTTTTAGGTGACTGAGTTTCGATATCTTGGATTGCACCAATATTTTTTTCAGTTCTTTTAGTAGGTCCACGACTCTTTTTTGCTACCACAACTCCTTCTTCTCTAAAGGTTTTTACACAATTTTTCAAAGCGCAGTAAAATGTGTGATAATTAAACACTAAGTTGGGATATTTCTCCCGAAATTCCGCCAATCACTCAACAATTGAATATTTCCACTCCCCATCTACTTTTTGGGCCGTCCGAAAGTAACTTTCGACAATGTAGGCTTTTTGTTGCGTCGTAAACACCATCTCGAAACAAGAATTTATTGAAAAATAAAACAATTATCAAAAACCTGTCAATTTTTAAAATAACAGTGTGACTAAGGTTACGCTGGCACAGCTTGCTCTGATTCAGTTGAATTTCGATCTCACTGTAGTAATAAATAACAGTGTTTATTTAAAAAAGTTGTCAAGGGTGTCATGACAAAACAAAACATTTTGAAGTATTTTTTAGTTAAATTTGGCTGCCGTACTGTCAATGATATTTGTCAGAAATGTCGGAATTGTCACATTATGTCGGATTAGTGACCTGAAATCTATTTCACTGAATATTTTATAAAATTAGTAATCTCTAAAGCTTTTTGCAAATAATTATTTATTAACTCGTATGAGGAAACATTCCCAGTGCAATATTTGTCGATTTCAAAGTGTTAACATACTGTGAACAAATTCACTGACTCTTCTTCAATGACCTTGTTCTGTGTTCCATCGAATAGATCCACTTGCCTTCAATCTTTCTACCACTTGGAAAGTAACTTTCGACTGAAAATTTTTTGAGCTTTAAAGTGTAATTAAACATCGCAACAAAATAACAATTAACTAGACCCAATAACAAACAAAACTGAAACTTAGAACGAACAAAAACTGAACACGAAAAAAGAAGGAACAAAGTGAAACTGAAAATGACTCGAAATCTTGTAAACACGCACTCAAAAATAATTAAAATAATTTATTTATTTATAATGTTTTTTAGTACAGTGTATTAAGTTCCGTCATTAATTTTTTGCTACATTTTCTTTTATCAAAATCTCATAGCACTCTTGACAACTTTTTTAAATGAATATCTTTTAGTAATATTGGTACTTTGATCTTGTTTGGAAAACTTAAAATTAATATTGGTTATTAACCAAGCGATTGCTAGGAAATGAAATAATATCTTTTGTTTAGGTTTTTTTTGGCACTTTCTTAGTGTTATGAACACGGAGTGAATTGAATGTTTGTAGATAAGTGTGAAAAACTGTCATTTTTTGAACAAGTTTTTCTATAAGGTAAGACCACTTACTCAAATTACATAAAGAGTAGGTCTTTATAAATTTGATGCTCTACATTTTTGGTTAGTTGACTTTACGATTCTACGAAGTTCTACTTGAAAATTAGGCCTAAATCATGTTTATTTATGTCAGAGGCTTACTTAAATAATTGAAACAGTTTTCAGAACTCTAGCTCTATCTACTTTTGTAAGGCAGAGTTTGGCCTATGCCTTATTTATTATTATAGTGTTTTTAAGTGCTAAGTGCATTATTTTATTTGGGAAGAAATGTACTTAAGGAACTATTGAATATGGATGGACAAAAATTGCTATTTTTTTTATATTTTAACTTTTTTTTTTAAATACCTACATGATGTGTAATATTTGGTTAAATTATATAACTAATGAGCGGATGTAATAGTACCGTGGCAGGGACGGCGCGAAAAGTGGAGATATGCGTACGCTACACCGAGCACTGCTGCGAAATGATTTTACTATTTATTCGCTAGCAGTCGACCAGTCTTACTTGATATGACACTGTGTGATAATATTAAGCAATTAATTTTGTCTTCGTTAACCAAAAAGATTTTGGTTATTATAAAAATATTTGCGTACGCCACTTTTTTGGGGATCTCAAGCGCCGATACAGTAGATCGGCTAAATACTCACGACGTACGCCGCACGGAGTACGGCACGCTTTGTCTGACCCACTGAGGCCGGTACTAAAATAGCCGCTCTTTATATATAACGCAATTTGTGGTTTGTCAATTGGACTTTTACTTGTGGGTCAATTTCTGTTATGAAAATGGCCGGAAATGTTGATCGAATATGACAATTGTAGATCGTGGATAGCATTTAGATAGTTTGGTAACTGATCAGACGAAAGATAAACAATATATTGCCGCCAAACCGGTTCAGAAGTGATGGCCAAGAAAGCGACATCATTAATTAATTTATAAACCTAATAATGATTTCAAAGGGATCAAAAGAATTTAAAATCATTCTATTAAATTTAGAAAGGTAACAAAAAATAAATGAATCTGTTAGTTGACATTCTAAAGTAGGTTTTATTTTTTCAGCTTAACTTTTTCTAAAACAAGTTAAAAATCAAAAATATAAACAACCCAATTTTCTCTTGAAAAATTCTTTTTTATGACGTGCTAAAGGCCACTCGTTACAGGATTGTTTTCAAATTCGGAAACGTTCGTTTGGCGGTAGCTTGACAGAACAACACAAATGATTTTTTATGTGGCATGTGGATGGGTTAAAGCGGCTTATGTCGGGCTTAAAGTCTTCATACTTCAAGAAAGATAAGAAATGATCGTGAAATCACACCCATTTAATTCCATTTGTCGTATCCTTTTTCGTTATAGTGGGTTGAAATGTGGGGGCAAAGCTTAATGTCGCCTCTTGGTTTTGAGATACCGAACACCGGATCTTTATAATTTGCAAGAGATCGCAGCCATGATTCGGATAGTAACCCAAGAAGGGGGATGGTCAAAGGCGGCCGCTCTTTGCGAATCCGACACCTCTTCCGTTCATAATCCCTGCGATTAATTTTATTTTATTTTAATAATAATTGAATTTAGTTATAAATTTAAATATTTGTTGAGATTAAAATTAGTTGATAGGGGTCTAGTCTGGCAGGTGCTCTATATTAAGTAAATGAAAGAAAATGACAATTTATTAAAAAGAAAGGAATTTTTTCTTGAATTTAATTTGCATAATACCTATCTGTCACTCCTATTAATTATTATTTCTTATCAAGATGATCGACTTTTGTTAAAAATTGATACCGTTATTAAATTGTCACTTTCGTAAAAGCTGTCCTTCGGTGATTTTGTAACGTAATTTAAATGTTTGTTTAATTTGAATTTTTAAAGTAAAAATTACGGTTTATAGAGCGAAATTTGCCCTACATTTTCTATTTGCAAATAATCTAACAGTTTCCTATTTTTATTGAAGATTATTGCATTTTACCGAACCATGAAATTACATTTTCGTGCTATGTATAGAATGCAGAGTAATATGAAGTCTGTTCAGTTTTTACTGTTAATAGAGTACGTAAAGTAGGGTGATTTCCAATACGAAGATCGTACAACTTTTTCACTGCTATTTAAACGTCAGTCAATCAAATTATCTAGTGGACATTACGTCTCTAAAAAAAAAAAATTTGAAACAGTTTATTGAATTTTTCATTTTCTTCTAACTGGGATTCTTCCTATATGAAGTTAATACTATAAAAGTGGTCATTTGAAAAATCAACTTGCAACAAGTAGATATGTAATAAATTCTTTTGTAATGTGAATTTCTAAAAAGTTGCGTTGGTGTGAAATGTAAATTAGATTAGACGTTTACATTCTACTTCCATATTTTTCTTCAGATTTAATCCAATATGTAAATTATAGAACTTTAGATAGTTGATCTATAATTTAAAAACAGCAGTCTTGAATCACTGAACTGAGTTTATGGTAGTAGTAACATATAAAAAGTTTAATTTTTATTTAAACTAAATATATATATATATATATATATATTAATAGCTGAGGT
This sequence comes from Tribolium confusum, assembly GCA_029207805.1. NCBI lineage: Eukaryota > Metazoa > Arthropoda > Insecta > Coleoptera > Tenebrionidae > Tribolium > Tribolium confusum. The sequence goes on along the minus strand of JALGAY010000001.1, from coordinate 36,280,596 downwards.
TTGTAAAGGAAGAGTTTAAGAAAATATTTGTTATTTTTGGTGGTGGTAGTAGTACTGTGTTGTTAACCATCTTCAAGCAACTACCCGTTTGTAAGTAAACTTTGAAACAAGTAGGCATTAAAATTACACCATTTAAATAAATATTTACTGTCAACGAGCAGAGCATATATCATTTGGTACATAACGTTTTAGTCTCAATGCGAGTAGTCCAGTTACGGACTAATCTTAATTCTTCTCAAAATTGCCGAATCTACGGCTGGTTAACCACGTTACATAGCGGCTAAGGTGAAATTCGAACACGGTAACACTTGTACGAAGAAGTTTTAATTGCTTTTCCCCCGCTGCGGTATTTATCATGGAAACGCAATAGGAACTAGTAATAAATATTAAGTAGGTTTGTCTGTCTGTATTACATAATGCATTAGTTGGGAAGAGGATACGTATGTATCTACGGGTGATTTGTAGGTGTGAAGATAAACTTTGCCGATGAAAATCACACAAGAGGTCATAAATTTTGTGACAAATTAGCGGCTATAACTCAACGCGACTATTATTATTACTATACTGAAATATTTTTGCAATATAAAACTACGCCACCAATAAGGTAAATTTTATTTTATCGTGGTTAAGTTGAACCGTGCGGTCAGAGGGTATCAGTTGAATCTGTATGTAGTGGTTTTATTTTTCCGATTTCTGAAAACAGTGGGATATATAGACAAGAAATAAGCAACATTGTCCCACGTGTACCCACGCTTTTGAGACTCATTATCCCATAAAAACAGCGGTCGCTATTGTACTGCAGTTGGTCGCTCCTTGCAGAGTTTATTTTGTGATAACCATTTGAGTTAAAACATGAACTGGAAATATTTCTTATTCAAATATTTTCGTTATATACGGTAAATTAATGCAGAATTTGGTTTCTGGAATCAGTGCAAACTGCAAATGTGAAGCTAAGTGGGATGATTTATGCGGCTTTGTTCTAGAGATAGCCACTTGTGCAAGTAATTACGGATCTTGTATTAAATATTGCATAATTTTAGTGCTTCTTATTTATTTATTGTTTCTTTTAAACTTTTGTTGTAAAAGGTAAATAACTTATTATTTCAACTGTACTAATTAAATGAAGAACTTTAACGGAAATAATAAACCGACGCATTTTGACCGTCTCCACCTGGAAAGATGATATTGATAAGAAGTTTCATTAGGATGTATTTCATATAATAATTATAACTTCGTGTCAAAAATCATCAAGTTTTTGATGACATAATTATAAGAACGTTATAGTGTCAGTTTGAATTTTTCTTGTGAAATTCAACTATTTTAGAAGAAAACCATATTAAATGTTTTTGTTTTTTTATATACAAATTGTCCGTGACTAAATTAGAATGTTGATGTGAACTAGGTAATAATTTTAATGATACTTTAATAAAACCTTAATGACGGCCCGTCTATAGTAATAATCATGCTTCACCAGGATTCAACCAATCAATTTATTACATCATAAAACTAGCCCAAAGTGTGTGCTATATGCACAATTAGGATTTTTGGTTTTTAATTTTAGTACAAAATTAATTTAAATTGTTTTTAAACATTTTGTGTTTTTACTGCGAACCGTTTTTACACAATTAATTACAAATTGGGTTTTGGGGGGCACTCATTTTTGTGAAAATTATATTATTTATTGCAAGCTAATAAATAATATAATTTATTACAATAAATAATACAATTTTCACAAAAATTAGTGCTCTCCAAAACCCAATTAATAAAGTGTGAAAAGGTCAACAAAACCTCAATAATTAATTACAATTTGTCTCTTCCGAGCAACTCTAAATTTATTCAAGGGGCTAATTTTAAGCAGAGATAATACCAGTAGTATCGCAAATTTTAACACTTTTCTGTGGCAACAAACAATCTCAACTCCGGATTCTTTTAAGTTTTCATGGAAACGGAGATGCTACTCGTATTAACTCTACTTAAAATTAATCCTCTTAAACAACTTTTTGCGTTTTTTTTATTTACCTACATTTCTATAAGTGTCCTGAATAACATTTCGATCTTTCTCCAGTAAAATTTGAACATTTTGTTAGTTCTGCTACAAGTTGTGATTTTTTGTTCAACGAAAGACGCTTTTCTTATTTTTTAAGTTTTGTTAGTTGCAAGGACTGGTTGAACCAGTGTCTTTTATTGTAAAAACAGAAAGTAAATAGCACACAACAAACGAAAATTTTTTAAAAGCTCTGTATTTATAATCATAAATTAAGGTGCTTATTTTTTTATTAAAACACATATTTAAATAAAAGTAAAACAAATAACTATATAGGTACGGACTATAGTACTTGAATATACAAAATGATTAACTTATACTAAAAAAAGATGATACATCTTCTGCTTCTCTCCTATCACAAACTGTACCTCAAGTCATATCCAGGTGTATTCTATACTGGAAAAAATATTTTTTATCAATAGTCTAACTGTTTTTTCAATTTAGGTACTCTCCATCTGTTTTATAAATAGTGGTGAGAACGATATTTTCTGGTAGTATACTACTACCAGAAAAATTACGATAGGTAGAATTTCTTTTAAAAGTTTGCTGTGGATAGGCACTTGGAGTCGCTGTACCATCAGTAGTTGAGGTTGCTATAACAAAATGTTTACATATGCTTTATGCTCCTGGGTAGTAGTACGGTATTGTATGTACCAGTCGGACAGAGGTCATCTTAACAGTAAAAATAGAACTAGGATGGGGTGTGAAAAATTGGGAAAAAGTCACAGGTGTCTCATTTCAAGGATGAGTTTCAGGATACCATTATTGCAATAACTTGCAGATATACAAATATACGAGTCTTCTATTGGACGAGTTTGGACAACAACGAGTTTTTCTCTGTGCTTGAGCAACGGGTTATAAAAACGTTGTGGGTATTAACCAGTAGCTAAACCTACTAGAAGGATATCGTAGTGTTAGTACAACATGTTTAAACTTCTTGTTGGATCTGTTTGGTGTGTAAAATGAAATGTAAAAACACCCAAGAACACCAAACAATTTACTTTGCACGACGCACGTTTCGACAACAAAGTTGACATCCTCAGGTGAGGAATTAAACTGATTAGTTTAATCAGTTAGATCAGTAGATCAGTATTTCTTGAGTGTACTAGCTAGAAACCTATTCTACAGGCTGTTCCAGAACAGGCGTGCTAAATACGTTGCTGATATCTGGAACAATGGAAATTTGATCGAAATGCCTTAAAAGATAGTTTATAGATAGAGTTTATAGATAGAAGATAGTTAAAATACCATATTGCAACGTATGTGCAAATTCCGTGTTCTTTTGATTCAAAGAGTTGGATTAATAACTAATAATTTATTTCTACAATTTACACGAATACACACAACAATAATTTAATAACTAGATATTCACACAGTAACTACGTTTGCCGTCGATTCGATGTACCGCTCACTGTTCATTTGCTTCGAGTTTCATTCTAACTAACTAACTCTCCGATTAATGTCTCTGCTTTCTTATATAACCATACGACTTCCAAGAATGTGTCTGGATTTTTCGCGACCTTTCTCTACTCGTGCGAAGCAATGACGCATTTTTGAAATAGATGATAGGTCTGTTTTAGACATTTTATCCGTTTCTAGGTACACAAAAAAGGTCACAAAACTACATATAAATGGCGATTTTATTTTATTCCAGGAGTTCAAAACAACATTTGAACCATCTTTCGTGGTAAATAGGTATATTGTTGTTATGGGAGGTGGATATGCTTTATTTGGCACCTAATTTTACCACTATAAAGAAACAAGTTTGGTATTTTTATTTAGATTTCCAAAATAAAGAGGCTGTGCTTTGTATCACTTTTATTCAATTCTCTTCACAATTATGTACATTATCAATAAATTATATAGTTTATAATTATTATTAGCACTTTATTTTCTACCTCCACTCACTTAAAATCAAATGTCATTCCACACAGCATGCACAGCTGTTCTTTGTTCCTATTTCAGTTTCCAAAGTCACTCTTCCCGTCATTCTTGAATTATTTCACCAAGTAAATTTGAAAATTTCATACGATTTATTTTTTTTAAACTCAAATTATAGAATTTGTTTCAAGTTCTCGTATTCGTCTTCCGTTGGAAATTGTGATGAGTTATAGGGAATCTTTTTTAGGATGGAGGCTTAACAACTGACATAACCCCAAACATGAAAGGGAACTATTGTTTGGATTTAATCGTCACTCATTATAACTTTTACTAGTTTTGTGTCGTTTTAGTTAATTCAAAGGACCGTGCTTGTGCCATTTTCTACATTGTTGCATTTATTTTACGCCTCCGTGAAATGTAGTACTAACAGGTACTAAAGGCGGGAAATTTAATAAGGATATTATGAAGATACTACCGCCACAAGAAAAAAGTCGCAAACTTTATGACCGCTCGTAACTTGGGATTAACTACTCAACTTGAAATTGGTCGCAAAAAAAAGTATCAAAATTTGCGATAATACCCGATAGTAACTAAACTTGAAATTAGGACATGAAAGAAAAAATATTTAAAGATAAGGTGGTTTTAAACCAAGAGTCATCATTCTATGGTCTTAGCTGAATAAAATGCAAGGAACTAATGGTTAAAACGTATTTTAGATGAATAAACTAATACAAATAATAAACAGGAGTTGTATGTTTGGGGCCCTGTATCTTAAAAACCTAAAGAGATGTTTTTTTTACTTATTTTTTCATGCTTTATCGACAACAAGCACGGTAATAATAATTTGTCACACTTGTTTTGGGACACCCTGTCTCGGTTAGTAGTGAAGGGTAGTGTTTCAAGGGTGGATAATACAATTACTTGTATATTAAACAGTATAAGTAGTGTAGCATGTTTAACGATTTGTTGGGTCTTTATATTTTATGAATCATAATTCGTAGTAACTGGAAACAGTTAAGCTCTGATTTTGCTTATTATAAAGGAACAACTTCTCGGATCTTTTGACAGGTGAGTTGAGTACATTAACATTTAAATAAGCGGTTTTTATCGCGATAATTTCTTTCACTTGGATATACCGAACTAGTCATTAGCGCTTGCAGATTAATTACGGGAAAACTTGTCATACGATTTGATAAGCGCTCTAATAGATAATTACCGCAACTGGTTGTTATTTGTTTTATTATAATTAACAAGCTATAATGGTTATGTGTAATAAGCCATCAGCTATCAATGAAGAACGCGGCTCAACGAGATAACGCATGAGAGCACTTAGCGTCTAAATTATGGCATCATCGTATTACACATTCTCTGGTACGAATCAGATATGAAATTGTCATGTGTTTTCTTCTTGTTAATTTATTCATAATTTCAGTTTTTACGGGACTTTTTGTAACCAATGCTTCCTAATTGAAAAAATTTAGTTTATGGTAAAAAACGAAAAACTTTCGGGTTCTGAGGTACGACTTTGTTGGTGAACAATATATTTTTTTCTGCAGTATAATCTGCTTCGTCAATATAACCAGGCAGCTACACGATTTGGGCGGCCCATGGAAATATTTACAATCTTGCGATTGCTATAATCAGACTGGCTTGTTTATAAGAGAGAGAGAGAGTGATTAATGGTGAGGAATAGTTTCTTGATTTATTCGCTCTGTTAACTGAAGATTTCGTTGTATCTTTTTCTTATCAATAGTGTATTTAAATAATTAATTAAAAGAAACCGAATTAATTGTCTGACTAAAAAGCTATTTTCTATGATCTATGATTCTGTGGCGTTTAGGTTGTATTTATTTAAATTAAATCAACAGGTTTTGGTTACACCTACTTAATTTTGTTAGACGACCGTTATTTACCACATTTTGAAAACATAATATATTTTCTTTTGTCGAAGCCATCTAGACGTGATTTAGACAATTTGGTGTACCTTGTTAGATATAGGAGAGTGAAAGTGGGAACATGGCATTTAGATTTACATTGTTTGCATGGTGAACATAACTTCTTTTGAAAGTGTTTATACCCAAATAGGTTTGCGACTTGCTATCTATAAATAGGTATTGTTAATCTAAATTGAAGCCGAAGTTTCTCATTTACAGACTTGTATATCTCTTGTATTGTTAAAGTGAAAAACACCTGTTGAGCTTATTGGCTTAATAACATTTCTAGGGATTGTTATTAATACAGCTTTGTTTCGAATTTTTAACAAATTTCATTACGTAAGAACTAACCGGTAACAAGCTGGGGTCCTATTTAATTATAATTACTACATGTTTTTTATGCCCAGGTACTTATTAGGATCTATGATAAGAAGAGAAAGCAAAATTACTATCTATAAGCGAATTTCCTCATCATAAACGTGCCTTGAAGTAAAAGTTTTCTTTCAGCAATGATATTTTCTTGTTAGTACCCTTTAAAAATGAAGAAGGCAATTGCAAATCCATCGTTTTCATGTGAATATCTACGATCAGCTTTGGCTCCAAGACGGCCAGTTCATTGATTTGGAATCTGTGCTCTTCGTTTCCAGATGAATGGTGAGATGAACGATTGGTTTTTATATCGGATGCACGGCCACAGTTTTGACATAACTGAGTTCGCTTGGAGCTGATTTCATCGACGGAATTTTTTTCAAGTCGGCACATTATATCTTGTGTGTGTGTTTCTTCTCGCAAGAGCAGCGAACGCTATTATCCCCAAGTACTACACGGTTCTTCTGGGCTGTGATTATGGCGGTCAGATTGTCTGCTGACCCCGAAGAATGCAGGCCCACTTAACAACGCAAATCACCGCGTTCCCTCATAATTTACAAATGGTTTAAGTCCTTATATTTATTGGATGAAGGACTTCAAACACCAAAAAATTAAATAGTAATTGATCAACAAATCTTTCTTTACTTACAAATACATAAAATAGTTAGATTTTTTTTTAATTAACTGTATCATTATTAAAAAAAAATTGTTTAAAGATGTTGATAGTTTTTTTTATGCATATTTCAACACTTTATGAGGCAAATAGTCAGCACTACTATAATTTCTACCGTACTTCCAAGTATATCTTATCGACTGGTTCTGGTTAATTACCTCGACCATGTTACGATGCTGTCATAATCTATTTCTGTGGTAAAGCGTACAATTGCCTCTAGCTTTAGTCGTGTAATTATTATGATTTTTATTACCAAACTATTTACAAATAAAAATTAAAGAACTTATTTTGGAAAAACTAGAATTTTGGTCTTAATAAAGACTGTGCAAAAAAATGGAACCGAAGATTGTTTTCATAAATGGGCGTACACGAATTCGGTACTATTTAATCTCGAATAATTTTCTACATGTGTAAGGCACTCGAAATCTGCACCACATTTTATCAGATCAAATATTAATCTCTGCAGTTCTTATAAAACCTTTGTAAAAATATTTAATGTGTGTTTGCCTGAAAATTTGACATTATCTAATTTGTTGTTTAATTATATGACGCGTAGTGAAGACCTTTCATGTTATTACTTGGGATTGCAATTCCGAAAAGCCAGATTCGCAGTTTTTGCGGTATTCGCATTATTTGATGGCCTGTGGGATCCGCCTGCGGATTCATATAGTCAATTTTTCTTTAAATGATGGAAAAATATCTCGCGATGAGGTTTATTTCGTTTTTGAGAAAATATTTTTGTTTGTTTTTTATTCATTTAGGAGTAGACTCTCGGTATTAAAAAAATGTTTTCCAAAGGCTTTATTTTTTGAGACATGATCTCCATTTTAAAAATGTGCATAAAAAAATATTTTCTTAGTCTAAATGTGTTTACTTTTTATTTCTGATAAAAAATTATTTCATTATTATTTCTTTAATAATTACGCCGTATAAGTAGCAATAAAAGTATACAGGGTGATTTTTCGAAAACATTCCACTCTAATTTTCTCGGTAACAATTTCGATTAAAAAAAATTGAGACAGGTCGATTTTTATTGTCAGGTGGACAGGTTTTCTATTACCCCTTTTAGCACAGAGTTTTCCATCCTTGAAGTTTAAATAGAGAAAGTGGGTCGAGTGGTACCTCATTTTGAAGATCTTTCAACACTCTTTCTCCTGATCTATTGAAATGTTTTTTCGAAAATGATTTTTTCATAGGGAGTTGGTATTTTTGAAGCGAACTATTATTTCAAAAAAAGCAGCTTGATGTCTACTTCGGTGTACGATGTGAATGTGTTATCGAGAAAATTATTGGGGTAGACTGTTTTTAAAAACTTCTTCTTTAGAGTATTACCGATTTCAGATTTAATAAAAAAAAATGTAAAATCTGGAGGAGATGAAACGTGGTGTTGATCGACGTGTATCATATTTTGTAGGAGCACTTTTCCAATGGGACACTCATCTGAAATCCCTCCACCAAGTGTCACTCCTAATAGAAATTTGAGTTTCAGGGCAGCGGGCGTCTAGACTTAATTAAGCTTTCTTCTTGTGTTCTTATGTTGACGTCAAAGTTTCTTTTTCTATATTTTAATGGGCCGGTAACTGGACGCTTCGAGGTTTTGCTTTTTTTAAAATCTTAGTCGTAAACTCTGGAGGCAGACGAGCTGAAACAGAAATATTATTAAAAAGAGAAGCGATTTCATTTTTTTAAAGAAAAATTGGAGTCGAAATGCAAAAAATTGGATAATTACCAAAAATGTGCGACGGAAGTACTCAACCAGAAGTTTAGAGGATTTATCACAATTTTGATCCCATCAGGAAAAAGAGGACATTTAACTTTGTTTATGTACAAAACTTTATAATAATTGGTTAAGCGGTTTTTGAGATATTTTAAAAAAGGGTTTTTATACCCAACTTTGAAGACCAACCTTTGATGTTTTATGTTTCGAACTTTAGCTCAGTCTTTTATGACGCGAACGTGACTTTGGAGGGACATTCTTTCTATGCATGTACTTTAATTTGACATTTACCTGTCAGGAGGTTAAAATAGTACATTTTACACTCGTAGGTAGGGAAAACTTTTTTTATATTCGAGCGGGTTTAGTGCTCGGAAGTGCGTAAAAATTGTCTAGATTTAGATGAATTTTATGGTTTTGACTTATAAACTAGTTTATGAGGGATTTGATCTTTGATTATATATACTAACGTGGATACCTATTTCAATGTGTTAGAAGAGTATAATGTTTGAGATGATTTTTGAAACAAAGAAAGGTATGACAAATTTTGTAAGATAGAAAGAGTTGAAGAGTAATGCAGAATTGAGTATTTTGCGCATGTGCGGACTGTCTATAATTCTTACATTTTCGTTTGGGTTACGCACTTACGCTTTGGCTTAAGCTATTGGCTTTGGTTTCTATAAATCCACGTGTTTATTTTTCCTTAATTTTGAATTCTTTTATTAAGCAAGAAATATTCCCTGTAATCACGGTTGTAATAACACACCATTAAAATAAAATTTCGAAGAGAAATCTGTCAAAGCGACAATTATACATATTTTAAAAAAAGAGCTTCAACACCTCGTTCGGGCATGCGCATAAGCAATCATTCTATTTGTTTCCTATCCCTTTTTAGTTTGCCTTTGCAAGATGTTGTATTAGACATCCACGTTAGTATATATAATCAAAGGATTTGATAAGGGGAGTTGTAAAGATAAGTGAACCTTATTGTTACGGAACCCACTAGCTGGTTCCTCGAAGGAGACAAACAACGGGTGCCACGCGCCGGATCTTTACAATCTAATTAGAATTCAGGGGCTGGGGTTTCTTTATCAGTGAGGGACCCAAAGTTAATTCCTCTATTGCACCATAAAATTCATCCAAATGTAGATAATCTATAGCATCAAGAGCAATAATACATAGATGCGAGGTTATAATATGTAAGTAGTTTTTTCTACCGTGGTTTAAATATGATTTTTTTCTAAGTTAGTACATTAATTTACTATAAAGGTTATGTTAAAAAATAACCTTATTGAACGAGCGCACATCTAAACTGAACATAACGTGTCTTTATTGCCAAAAAGTAAATTTTATAAAAGTGAAAATAACTAATATTTAACTACTTACGTTTTACACTTCGGATATTTAACGTGGGCTTTGAAAGAAAAAAAAAATAATCGAAAAGTACCTTATTATAAGCATTTCAGATATTTTCAGATTTATATAACTATTTAATTGTTGGAAAACAAAATAGTGAAGTTTTTCTATAAGCTGAGATCTTTTGAAGCTCTAGTCTAGAATTAATTAAAATTACATATAGACAGGGCTTCACACTAGACGTATAACCTTATAAAAGCTCATTTTCATTATTTACATTTTTAATAGCAGTTATTAATATTATGTGTTTGAGTTATTATCACGTATTTATTACTGTTACATAAAATAAATGCATTGCAAAATGTTTTATGTCGAAGATCAGTACTGTGTTTTTGACTTGTTAGAACTGCACTATAAATTATTATTTTTGTTAAAAATTTTTCGTTAATTCTGCATAAACTAAAAATAAAGTTTTCTGTTCTTGTGTTGTTTGAGGTTATGTTATTTTTTATTTACAATATTATTTGCCCATCAGTTTTTACAGAATTTTTTAATTTATCACACTACAAAGTATTTGCTACAATAAGAAAAAACCAAAGTACTTATATAAAGTTGTATAAAAATTACAATTTTATTTTTAAACTTCAATCAATGGATTTGGTGATTGGTTGTTTCGGACAAATAATCACTACCTTTTACCATTGTCTTGGATTAAAAATATTTCATTATTAAAACTTTAAGGCATTTATTTTTTTTAACGTTTGCCGTAGATCTGACAAATTTGACAGACGTCCTACATGCACATGCGCACAATTTTTATTTTGACAGATTGGAATCGTGGAGAGTTGTTTGAACGAATTTCTTTCAAGATCACAAATATAAAGTAAACAATTTTTGGGGAATTACTAACGTTATCTAATGTGGGACATTATTATTACCATCAGCAATAATATCTATCTTCGATAAAAATTGTGAATAGGTACATTCGTATCAGTCAACACCATTAATTATCGGTACGGACAACTTTCGCATTTTATCTCTCTTGGTTAATAATCATTATTGCCTACTAGGAGAGAAAAACAACTCCACCTCCTTTTTACAAACTAAATAATGATTTTGAGACCTTTTGAGAATAGTAGTGAAAAAATTTATTTAATTCAGTTTTGTCCTTTTCAAAGACTGATGGGTAAGCGTTGCCCACCAACAGTTTATTTCAACTTTGTTATTCGCTAAGAAATAACGTCATTTAAACTAAATTTTAATAAAAAAATTACATATATCCTCTCTCCCACATTGCTCGTTCTTTCACACAATCTAGTAATGTAAAAAGCATTATAACGCTACTTGTATAGTAAATATCTATTATTGTTAAGACGTTTTTACTATTGGTTAATAAGAATATACTGAATAATGTAGACATGGTTCTGGTATTGGATCTTATGGTTCTGGTGTTAAATTTCATATTTTCATTATTTACGGGTGTTACCCTACACTCATACCGAGCAGTTATCAAAGAATTTATATTGATTAAAAAAATATTGTATATGGTTATAAATAGCATTGTTGTTTTGTTGTTAACATACCTTAGCGGCGTCTGTTTTAAACAAAAGCTATAAATTATATATGAAATATTGTCTCAACGTATTTTGCAATTTATCACTTACATATTGCACTACTTTTAAATGTCAAACGTGTTGCTAGGATAATAGTTATACCACAGACTTCGTACAAGTAACGTAAGTGGTAGAATTTATTCTTAAAACAATATAATCGTGTAAAAGATTAGTAAATAAATGGATATATTAGAATTTACCATTCTGTTCCGATTTTTGTTGCTAGCAACTATCTCGGCAAGTACTTGAGGCGGATTTCATTCTCTTTAATCAATAAAGCGTTGCAAAATTATTAATTATCATATTTGTTATTGTTCAAATCAGTAGCTGTGTTATGCGCTACTTACAAACGTTGTACTTGATTAAAAAAAATGTCTTGTCATAAGTTAGAATGGTAGTTCAACTGCATTTTATCATTATTTGTCAGTGCTAACCTTGATCTGGATTGTATCTAATAATAGAATAGCGCCAACAATGAGAGAAAGCTCATAATTAATAATGTCCTTTATATAAGTATTGATACTGCTGGAATCAAATTAACCGTCACTGGTGCTGCTTGAATATTGATTTAATGGATTTTCCTATCGCAACACTTATTTTAATTACGCTTGGCCATGTTATCTTAGAAATCCTGACTTACACAATCACCGTGACTTACTCATAGAGCGAATAACACGAATGCTGTTAGATTTAAATTTAAATTTTTCAAAAAATTTCTATTGTTTACTTTCTAAACTTGTTATCTATTTTTTGACATCCGCACTGTCAGTGTGATTAAAAAAAAATCTTGGCTGTTCCAAGCTACATATTTCCTACTATGTGTTTTACACTAAATGTATAAAAAAGTTAATAAATTAATTAACAGGAGTCAATATAAACACAGTAAGAAACAGTGCAGTTCTATCCAACAATTGAGTGAAAAATGACAGTCTGCTAGTGCGTATGTCATGAAAATGGATAATATTTAGATTGGTTATAGATTTTATTTCTAGTATAGTATAACCAATTCTCCTAAACCTAATAATATTTTTCATAGACTACTCAATTATCACAGTAATTAAAATATTTGCTTTTTAATGCAAATGAGTGAAAAAAAAGTAAAATAATGTTTTTTGTATGTACTTATATTACCGTCAATTGTATGTTTCTTGGACGTAGGATCCCTTTTCGGACCAAATATTTCTTAATCTCATCGGTCTCTTCTATTACCTGAAATGCTTTTTTATTACTGTCTTTTTCGAGGATTTAAAAAAGACAGTAATAAAAAAAGACCTCGAAAAAGACAGTAATAAAAAAACAGTTGAAACGTCGGATTAAAGCCAAATCGTTTATTCAATTGTTACTATAACCTGTTACCTCTAAAAAACATATAATAATAACAGTTGGAACGTAATCATATTAAGAATTAACTTGGAATTATGTGTAACAATTTAACAACATATTAAGCATTCCAAAAAGATTGGCATCGCAGTAGGTGCTGAAAATGTGAAGCGACCTTAATGTTTTGTCAAAAAAGTCACTAAAGCATGTAAAACTGCCATTACATTAAATTTTGAGGTTATGTTTGTACTTTTTTGATTCGAAGAGTGATCAGGAGCTATTTGAAACCAAATATGCCTAATTGCGACTTTATAAGGTAGACTTATTTATGGTTTAAACGAATTAAATAAATTAAAGTCAAATGATTCTCCCTTTTCTAATTAAAAAATATTTTTTTAGAAACACTGATTGGAACATAAGGTACTTAAATAATTATGGCTCATTAAATAGAATAACGTTATAAATTACTCTATTTTCAAGTAAACCCAATTCAAGCTTAAAAGTTATTATTACTAAATGTGCAAAATCAAACGAATGGAAAAAGTGTCATGATGTGGAAAGTTCTTAGACTGACGACCACGACGACTACCTAGCAGCCTAAAAGTTATGGCGTCTTTAACGAGCGTTATATTAACTTCCGAAACGTAATTTTTAGGTACTTGTACTGCAGATTTTTTCTAAGGAAATTTTATTTTTAAAGGTAATATGCGTCTGTTCATAGACATGTTTGCTTTTATATTCCACAGATTTTAAAATTTCATAAAGTGTCACTCATCTATCTGAAAGTTCTAATTACTTTTTGCATAAAAGAGCAAATCACGGACAAGGAACAAGAACAAAAACTTCCACAACTGAAGAAGATTAAATTTTTGTGTAAGAGATGTTAACAATTACAGTGTTTGATAAAATCATGATTCTTTTACTATAACCTAACATAAATAATAACATTAATAAAAATAAGAGTAAAGCTTTTCTTTCATTCTGAATCATCAACAACCATTAAAACAATTTCTTCCTCATCTGATTCAGATTCACTCTCAATCAAACCAAAATCGTCTTCAGAATCAGATATGTATAAACTGGTATTAATTATAAATTCTTATAAAATCTAAAAAATAATTATAAATGGTGGACACCCATATATTTTTGAAAGTTACTAATGATTTTTTTTTTGTGCTGAGTAAAATTAACCCATTTTTCCTGTGTGCATTTCTCAAGTGCTTCTCTCCAAATTTCTACAACTCTGTCTTTTATTCTTAGTTTTGCTTGGATCCTCTGATTGTAGTACGTTTTGCAAAAACCTCAGGCTAATTTAATTGGATTGTATTGACAGTTATAAGGGGGCAGACGCAACACTTCATGTCCCTCTTCTTGCAGTAACTCATCAATTTCATATCTCCTAAAGGCTGAATTGTTTACAAACGGCCTGATTAAACTTAAAAGTTGTTTTTTAGTAAAACTGTTCTCAAATGGTACATCATGTACAGTTAACCACTGTTTTATTACGTCTTTACGTAAAGCACTAGTTGGAGGAGTCTCAAGGCGAACTGAGTGGTATGGAGCATTATCCATGACAACAATGCACTTTGAATGTAATGATCTTAAAGCAGGGATCAACTTTTCAACAATCCACTTTTTGAAAAGCTCTCCATTTATTGTCTTATGATAGTCTCTATCATTAACTTTACTGTCCAGTATGAGATCACACCCAGGTAAGAAACCATGTTCACTTCCAGCATTAAGAATGGTATATCTTCTACCTTCACTCTTGAAACTTGATGGAATCCCTTTAGAAGTGCTTTCTAGTACCCACTGACGGATTTGGCTGCCATTTTGAAAAACCCAAGTCTCATCAAAAAAGACAAATTTTACATCTTGTTTCATAAATTTCATATATTTCCCATAAAAGCGTACTCGGCTAAGAACATTTTGTTGCCTTTCAATAATTATAGTTCTCCTATCAACTTTCTTAAATTTGTTACAAATTTTTTTTATGAGTCTGTAGAGAGATGTTTTCTTTGACAAAAGTCGAGATGTGCTTTAGCATATTCAAAAATATGTAATCTGCATATTTATATATTCATTGCTTTTAATCTTTGCAAAGATAAAATCATTCAAATGTTCTTTAAAACCATAATCATAATGGATAGCTTTTCTTCCACTGCTGAATTTTGGTGCCAGAGACTGTCCTTCATATTTTTGAGAAAGTATCCTTCTCGTGGTTCTGGCAGATTTCTAAAATAGTGGCGATATTGGCTTACATCAATGACTACTGTTTAAAATTTCACCTGAAAGACCAGACCAACACGCTCGATACTTACAGAAGCATTATTGGAATCTTTGAAAAACTCATGGTAACAACGACTCACTGCTTCGCGTTCTCTTAAAGTTAAATGGGATGGGGCGTGCTCCATCTTAAAAAATGTAATCACTTTGCAAAATATAGGAATTTAAGCATAACCTCAAAAACCAAATATTTCTTACTCACTCGAAAATTAAATGTCAACAGCAAAATGTGTCTTAAAAAAGACATTTTTTTTAGCTTTTCGTAATTAAAGCAAAGAAATACGAAACACAGAGACTAAAATAATCGCAAAACTTTTCACTGAAGAAAAACAAACAATCACGTCCAACAAATTGACATCAAATGATACCACAATTAGCAAATGTTGGGAAATCACTAGTGAAATCGAGCTGCCAACCAAAATTTGAATTTGCAACGCTTACTGCGATGACAATCAATTTGAGTAATAGAACATAGTTTTAATAATGTGAACTAATAAAATACATACAGAGTCACATAAAAGTATGGAATAAAATTCATTTTTTTTAAATTAAGTTTTTTTAGAAAAACGCCGAGACAGGTCGATTTTGTTTTTTTATTGCGCACGTTTTTCACTTGTTTCCAAATTTTTTTGGTCAACTGGTTTTTTGCTGTGACGTAACCGATATTTTTTTTAAATAGCAACCTTTATTTTTGGTGTTGAATATTGAAACTACTTTTTTTTCTGTGTATAACAGTATAACATTTGTAGGGTTTAAAATAAAAACTTTAAAAATTTAACCAATTTAAATGTTTTATTGAATTATTCAAAATAGACGCAATTTTTAACAGAATTACTGAACTAAATGTTCAAATTGACATTCTTTCGTTTTATGGCAATAACACAACTAACTTTTGAACTCCGTTAGCACATTGTTTCCCATTTTTTTGACTAATTAAGCGGTACTGATTTGTAATTCTTTTTCTTAAATCCTTGATTTTGTTGTAAATATTTTTGATTTTAAGTAGCTCTTTAGAAAAACGATCAAAACATCATCTAAATAATCTCTGACCCTGCGAACGTAGTGTGGAGGTGCACCGTCTTGTTTAAACTATACATTAGCTGCTGGTATATCTAGATCCCAAATAAAGTTGTTCAATCAATGAGACGTCAAATAAATACGGTTCTAAAATGTGATTAGCTCAAAACAGACACAACTGCCATATGGGTCGATAGAAAATTCGCACTGCATGAGAGAAACTAATACTTGTTATAACACCCACAAAAATTGAATGTTTAGTGTGGTTTTGTCAAATCACATTTTACAATTTTAGGACATCAGTGATGTAAGAGAAAGAATTGCAAGTCAGTACCGCTTAATTAGTCAAAAAATGATAAATAATGTGTGACTTTGAAATGAACAGTATTTATTAGTTCAGTGACAATATTTTGATTATTGTGATATTTGAATAATTTGCGAAATTTTTTATGATAGACCTAGAATGTTTGGTGGAAGTATAACATCTGAACCTGTTAAAAAAGTGTTATTGTAGCTTGAAAATAACGAACTGTACTAGAGCAGGCTTTGGTGTGTCAATTTTGCATGAGTTTTTCCGATGAAACTATGCACTCACGGACTCCTGTAATTAGTTTATTTTTACTCTTTTGTTACAAGGATTTTCAAATTTTCGTGCAATTTTTTTTATTTTTAAGTGGTCTGCTTTATTTTGGTTTGAATCGGATGTTTATTTTAAGTAGACGTTCCAGCAATTACCCTACTAAATTAACATCATGTATTCGAATCTTGTTGATTTTCCTTCTGAGAATTTTTATAATCTTCACGCACTTTAACAATTTGTAGTTGTCTTTTTGTGGTAATTTATCATTTTCCGGGATCTATTCTTTTCGTAGGAATTGAGATATCAAATGAGACATTTATTTAACCACATTGTTGCAGTCCCATAAATTAAACACACGCAGGTTTTATAAAGAATTTTGATTCAAATCCGTAATCCGTCATTTCAAGATTAAGATGACTATATTAGCAGAAAGCTTGTTCTTCGGCTTTACAATTTCACAGTAATTGAAATGATTTCGTTCAATTTTATGGTTATTTGGCATTGTTCTAACCAATTAACTTTAACAACAACATTTACATTTAACTAGTTATAGATACTTTTCAGTTATCGCATACCGTTTCTTGAATCATATTTCCTATAAACAACTTCCAAGTGTAATCTGAAGTTTATACTAATATGAAACGGTTAAACGGATCATAAAATTGACCCTATTTTTCAAACATAATAGTATATTACAATCGAAGTGGGAAATATTTTATTACACCAAGGGTTCAGACAATATAGAAATAGAGCGCAAGGTTTTATGAAATGCCCACTGAGGTTCGTATGTTATTTTATTCACATTAACATTTTTTAATCAATAAATAAATTGCAATAAAATACCTGTTTTTCTGCAGATAAATTGTATTTGATATTCAATTAAAAAATCAAACACAAAAACATTTTTGTGATGTCTAAAATTTGAAAGCAACAGTTAGGGAAGGAATCGAAACATTTATTGCCAAAGAAAAGACTGACGAGAAGCTTATGTGATAGGGGTACAAAGACTGATATTCTGCTGAAAGAGTCTAGGATAACGATTTTGAGTGTTGTTGAGTGATTTAGGTAAATGTAAAAATATGCTCTCAATTCTGTGGGTAACGTATACACTATACAGGGTGGTTCAGTTCAACTCTCAAGTCCCGTCTTCTTTAGCTGAGTTACACTTCGAAAAGCTACTTTTTACATTTAGAATAATGTATTAATTTTTATCAAAACAACAACGATGATGTGACCAGTTCTAAAAGACGCCACAGAGGGCACGGGTGTGGTGACTTTAATTTTGCAAAATTTAAATTAATGTGTTTTTTATGATTACAAAGGCTAAGGGTCGGTTTACAGAAGGTGAATTAAATATTTAATTGCGATTAACTTTTAATACGCGATTAAATCGGTTTTCCTCAGGTTTGATTGGTCAAAATCGGCATTTAATCGCGAATTAACTATTTAATCCCAATTAAAGTTAATGCCACCTTCTGTAAACCGGCCCTAAGTTACAAAAAGAAACAGATAGAACACTTCATTTTATTGAAAGAACTAACGTTGAACATTTTTTGTTTTTAACAATGCATTGACAGCTGTGTTGCATATGCGCGATGAGCTATTGCGCATCGTCGATGTAACGTGTTTATATAAAAAAAACTGCTTCATTGAAAAGGTAAATAATAGTGAATTTACAAAAAAGTTTATTTTTACACCTTCATAGCTCCTAAACTAGTTGTCTTAGTGTAAAAATAATGTATTGGATGAAAAATGTAGAGAGTTTAATACTCTATTTTTTTAAACCAACAATTTTTGCAGTGTACAAGCGTCTCTGAAATGGTTACAAGTCATAAAGGATACTATAATATTCAGTCAAAAAATGTTAAAAAATATAACTTACTTAATCATAAAAATTCTTCAAAGTGGCAACTGAATAAGTGCAGAAAAAATTTTTCTGTGTAAATTTTGGATTTCCAGTTTTTCAACTCTTCAAAAATGATAAAAAAATATTCAAACATTTGATCTGACAAGTAAAAGTATGCCGTAAAATCTTACAATTTATGATATGCCGAAAATAATTGTGTTTTTCTGTACATAAAAATTTGTTCAAATAAAAATGATCGAATGGTAGGTTTTACATATGGTGGTATTTCTATTGTATAAACTTATATTGGTAGAACATAATTAGATTGGTTGGACATTTACAAGCTTGAAACATGACATGATTATTTCGGTTTAAAAATTAAAAAAATGTTATACAGTAAGACTTTTTTAAAAGATCACTTTGGTTAGACAGTTACCAAAAAGTAACAAATAACGTTGGCTTAGAGTGTAAACCTGCTAATTTCACTTTTCTAAATTTTTCAGGAGAGCCAAAAAAGCGTCTTATTATTGTTATACGCAAATTTAATTAAAAAACAATCGTTTTACGTGATTTTTAAGTAAAAAAGTTAATTATTCAATTTTTAGGGACTTTTGCGTTAATACGAGTTAGTTGGTAATAAATGTCATGAAAGTGTCAAATGTTTTTTTAACTTAGAAGTGTTTTCAAATTTCTCCAAAATTCTGTGTAAGTAACTCACAAATGGTTTTTTTTACCTACCGTATCGGTTATTGAGTTATTGATTGAATACTTCAATTGGCATAAACACAGTACGGAAAATCTTCAACAACATTGTAAAATTATTCTTAGACTACCAAATTAATTGTGATTCTCAGCGATTCCTCTCATCGTTATTTCAGACCAAGCAGTGCTATATACTCATATAGCAAATAACTTGTAAATTCTCAAACACTATGGGGGTTGTAAATCGTCAAAATATTGGCTAAAATCTGTTTCATTTTAAAGCTGTTCTAATCTCAAAAAGAAAGCTAAAATTACGAATACCTCATTGTAACCGCTGCTTTTCCACCCTATTTTCGTATGTTTTATAGGTTAATTGCGACACACACACACAAAAACACTTTGGTGAGGAATATTGGTCATCAAGTGCAACAAAATTTATTCGAATAAAATTATTATTATAATAACGTGACAAATGACGTTTTATTCCAGCGACAGCGTGTTACCAATCCGAAAAAGTAAAGTATAGAGGGATATAGCGGAAAAAGATTCGAAAAAAATTCATTTTTCGCAAAAATGTTATTTAGAATAGTTGTTTGTTTTGGTGAGATCTATTACTGGTTAAAATTTTTGTATTCATTTCTGAAACACCCTGTATGATAAAAAAAGATTTATTTTTTGTTATGTGACAAGTGAGGTGATAAGCTAGTTTAATGCTGTTGGTTTAATACGGCCATAGAGATATTTGGTGACTGATCACTATTGCTGAAACGTATTGTTGATGAACTATCTCTGCAAGAAAATTCAGCTCAAAATTCGATGATGCAGTTTTTTTGTCGCCATCTCGTCTCTCCGTCTATTAGGAACGACGAATTTTCCCACCTTTGAAAGGTTAGTAAACACAATTATAGTACAGACCACATGAACAAAATAAAAAAGTATGTACATCCATACATATTAAACGTAAAAAATAACCATATTGATTTTTGTTTTTAATGTATTTTTACTTACCATTTTTTGTATCTTATTCTTGTAAATATCCTAAACAACATTAGCTTTGCCATTGTTGGTTTGATTTGTTTAACTCTAGCACAACGTCTAAGGATGTCTTGCACTCATAAGTAACAAAACATTAAAAACTGTACAGCTTTATGATGTTTTGTTTGAATGCTACATTATTACTTTTTCTTTTATTAATTGTTACATTGTTAAGTATTGATATAGTTATAAGTGTAATGTGTGGATGTCAGTATTTCAGACTTGATGAGTGGTTTGTATGACAAGAAAGTTTCATTTAATGTAGAGCATCTTTTTTCATGAATTACTGCAAGTCAAATTTATGAAAATGCAAGTAATAGTCAAACCAAAAAAATTAGATACACTTCTTAACAAAATTTTATAAGAAACTAGTAGTGACGTGATCTGGGATCAAGTACAGCGTGGGCTCGCGACATCCGCCCAACGAGATTGCTGATAATCTGGACAGCGACCTCTTAGAGTCAAGTCTTCAACTTAATCTATCATCATATCTAGCAAATACGTTTTTGACACCTTTTTAAAACAAGCGTTCATCAATATTTATTTAATGTTATTAACTTATATTGTAGAATTTGCTGTTATATGTATTTCCAAAACTAAATGAACGCATTCAGTTAGTCTAAATAGGTAGGAGTCTGTCTGGAATTTCCAACACTTGTCCCTCTTCAGTACATCGCATTCGTGAGAGTTATGCTCAGTGTAATAATATATTGAAGTTTGCTTTAAGCAGCTGTGACAAGGCTAGTACCTAAATAGTTTTGATTTCCATTCTTGTACAATTAAGAGGATTTTTACACAACCATGAATCAACCAAAATTTGTGGGTTTTTCGTTAAGAACTATGACTTAACTATTAAAATTTTCTTACAAAAAAAGTTTCGAGTTTTGAGGGGTGACTATTGGGACTTCTAAATGGAAAGCTATTACAGTATTTTTTTTTAAATAAATTTAGATAATGATTAAAATAAATAAATTTTAAATACCGATTTTTTTTTGATAATGGCATGATCAGGTTTCTTGTTTTTTCGAATATTTTTAATTCTGTTAAAGTTATGAGCATTTGAATTTTTATTTTCAAAGAACATTTTTTTTTTAAATTAATTTCTAATCTAAAATTTTGGAAAAAATAAAAAACGGGGTTACTTGTCTTTTAATGATAAAAAAAATCGGCACTGTTTAACCGTAAACCGTTTTGGAAATCTTTACACAACATTTTTGAAAATGAAATTTCGCAAATTTTGTTCAGAGTTTTTCGTCTGCAGAAGGCTTTCATTTGGTCCCAGTAGTGAGAGTCACTCTTTGTAACAAAATGTGGATTTCATGCTCTGTTTTCAAAGTACAGAGATTTTAAAATCTGCCAGCTGTCAGTGAATTCCTATCCTAAGGCTTATAATAGTTGTGATATGCAACCTGTACAATTAACACATAATATTGTTTTACGAATAAACAGGTTTAAAATAGAAAGGGCTTTTTGGATAAAATAATCAGGAGCATCTGACGGGTCTAGTTGTGTGTCGCAATTGCCTGAACTGAAAAATGTTAGCTATACTTCTATATGGGCACATTCGTGTTTAAAATGATATTTTTATTTTATGGTCTCTTTCTTATTGTTGGCAGGAGTGCACTAAAAGGAAGCAAAACAGGTGTGTTGTTATTACTGAAACAACATTTTAACGAGGAATTTTGTTGGATGTTGTGTAATTTTTGTGAAAGGGTTTTTGCACTCGTTCGCCCATTATGGATACTCTTGATGTTGGCTTAGCGAATTCGAATAGAACGCGATTTGTTTACGACGCCGTTCTTGTGACTATTTATTCGCTCGGCCTGAAATTAGTGGCACTTTGTTGCCAGTCCGGTGTCGTAAGATGTGCAAGTTATTCCAGTGGAATTCACTTTACAGAGGCGGTTATTCGTTGGGCAGATTTAAATTCGCTTAATGGTCCTAGTTTATAATCGCCGGGCTCCAACTTTGTACATGACTTCTTTATTCATCATTCAACTAGAAATAATTAAGTTTATCTAATAATTTGATATGAAATTTATATTTGGATATACCTATTTATGTCTTATCCCACTACGAGAAGAAAAATATTTTCGCGAAACATACTTCTTTCTGTAGGCGAAAAATATTGTTGACTAGATGGCGTTGACTATCATTGTTTTTCATTATGAAGTGGGCTTTACTCTTTTGAACTGTTAATAAAGAAAGTTTATCCAGTCACAGGGACGGGCAAAAAGAAATTTTTTCACAAAATTTGTTGTGCATTAAAATGAAATAAATCGATGTTTCAGTCCTGATGTTATTCAGTAATAAAAAACGAAACTACTCGACCACAACAATTTTTTTTTTCACCCTTCTGTGTGATTGAATAAACTATTGTTATTGTTCTTCATATTTTACTGATTTTCTCAAAGATTACCACCAAAAGAACAAAGTTTTTTTTCGCATAAAATAAACTTTAAATATTGGCTGTAAGTTGTTATAACCTATTTACCACTTTTGCTGATTTCTTAAAAAAACTACTTGTTTAATAATGGAAGTTAGACAGATTATATGTACAGGTTTAATATGAGAATCAAAAAAGAGAAGTAGAGACTTAAGGATATTGGATAAACAAGGAGCAGAACGTAATAGCCGGAATAGAGCTAGAATATTAAAAAATAGTAAAAAAATGGTTAATGTCAATGAACGTCCAAGAAGAAAGAGAAAATAATGGATACACACTAATTGTGGGATATGGGTCAAATTAGAATGCATTTTTTTTTTAAGATTTGCAGGAAGTTGTAACTACCGGAGATACAAGTGGAAAGGTAGAGGACAATAACCAGGGAATAGAAGCTTGTCAAAGCATGTGAAACATATGAACAACAATAGTGTGGAATAATAATTGATTTCTACGCATATGACGAAGTTAAAACAGGATAAATACATTCACCTCGGTAATAAATAATCAACAGAAATTAAAAATTGATCATGAGTTTGTTCTTGTAGCAGATGATTAAGAAGTATAGAGCAAAATTTTAACTTGAAATACGGCATCAAAAATGATGCAAAGCTCCAAAAAAATTCGTCTCTTCTCAAGCGATAACAAAATGATAGGTCTCCAAAATTGCGTATTAAAAAATATTTTTTTGGTATAGTTGAGCAATGATAATAGTGAATTTTGGCGTAAGTCATAAATTTAACAATACGCTTTGGTACAGAAGTTGATTGCTCTACAATAAACTATTTATATTTATTTCTTTACCAAGTGAATATTTACAATTTCTATTTATTTTTTGATTTGTTCTAAAGTAACATTTTACAATATAAGCTTTTTGTTGGGTGGTAACAACGTTTTCGAAGAAACCGATTTTCAAATTCTGATCTGTCAATTTTTGAAATGTATATAAAGTTCTGCAAGCACGGCTTGCTCTAATTCAGTTGATTTTCTTTCTCACGTTATAATATGACATGACTGACACGAGTTCATTTTTGATTTGATATTTGTTATTGTACATTTAATAAATATAAATAAATTAATGTATCTCACCCTTATTTGATAACAATACCTATCTTAAGATATTGAATTTGATTTCTATCACAATGGAATTAACCATACAATTCATTATATCTCACCAAATTGATAAAATTTATATTTGAATTTTTTTCAAAAATATAGATGTTTTATGAACTTGTCCAGAATATGTAATTCATTTTACTAAAAGTAATTTTTTTTACTGGAAAGGATACTTTAGAAATTTTTTTTTTAAATTATCCATTATTAACTAATAAAACACTTTTAGTGTTTATTTATAAATAAATCTTCTATTTATAACTGTAAAATGAAACATGGTGCAAATTTTTGGCAAGTATGTTGACACCTACCCCAGACCAGTGTTGCCAACCCATTCACGATAATTTCTCCTATATGATGGGTCAAAATTTTCAAAATCCAAGCTAAATTTTCCTAAAACATATGTACTTTATTTTAAAATGGACTACAACCACAAAGTAAAAAGAAAAAAAATAGTTCTTTACAACATACAATTTTTTATTTATTTCTTATAAATAGATAATAAATCACTTTTCAAATATGTGATAAATGTGAATTACACTGTAATTAAGAAATACTGATTAAGTTGGCAACAAAAAATTAACAGTTTAACATTTATTTGGTAGTTTGTAGTAGTAGTTAAAAATACCCTAAAAAATTCCCTACAGAACTTTTCCTCCTAAATATTTCCTTCTTCTTCAAAAAGTACCCTAAATTTAGGGGGAAATCTCCTAAGTTGGCAACACTGCCCCAGACCAGACCAGACCTGACCCGACCCTATTCTCAATAGTAAACATTATTGCTTAACTATTAAACTACAAGTTGAATCATTAAATTTATTCCTGATTAAAATAATCTGGAAGTACGAAATAATTTTTCGGTCTATTCTAGCATCCTTGTTTCACGCAAGTCACATAATGAGTTAAAACGAATAGTTTGACCATCAACCTTAATGAAAAGCTGTTTTTGAAACTGTACAAAATATGGAAATAACGAAGGTGGACACTATAATAAGGAACAAAACTCGGGAGTAAATGTTTTGATTGGGAAGATTATGAAGAGATGATAATAGTTCAAATTTCTAGAACATAAAAGACCGCTGATAATAATAACACAGAAAAGACTAATGTGACTGGAGAACTAAAAGTAAACCGGAATTAGTATCAGAAAAAAGATAAAGTTTTCCTTCCACCACACATGTGTTCATGTCATGTTAGTTTGATATTTTATCTGATGAAGATAGAAATTCAGATCATCGAAACGTAATAAAGAAGTTTTATTATGTTTTGGATTTTGTTAATATAACCGTACTACTAATAAAAGTGTAAACTCTATGTCGTAGAAGTAAAACTAAAAATTCGATGGAACACCATTGTTTTCTTAAACTGGAGTGTTTTAATATAAATTATGAAAGAATTAAAAAACATAGTCAATCTCACAAGTTTAAGCAAACAATTTCTTATATAAAAGTGGCAGAGGGCTTTCGACTTTCGAGAATAGTTATCTCACATCATCAGTGCCGAAATAATATTGTAAAAAAGAAAATTATAAAACGTTGGAAAATAACAGAAAATATTTACCAAACTTTTGTCAATCATAAATCAAAACATGAAGAATTAAAATCTATACCGATATCTTTAAGTATTAAGTATTACTGAAAATATTAGCATTAGTACAACATTCGAAAAAAAAAGAAGATAGACTCAACTGGGAGTAATTTAAATTTTGCGGTTAAATGGCACCGACAAATGTCATTGGCTATTCCCAGGCCCCACTATTTGAACGGAGGTTGCGCCATAGCGCTTCGAAAAATGTCATGTGGGTGACGCTTCTTCTTCATTTTACACTGAATTTTCCTTAGCTGATGATAACGAAATAAGATGATAGCAATTGAAATGAGATTTTTAAGGAGTGAGGAAAGTGTTTGGGTGTAAGTTTAAGAAAACAATTGAGGGGACCAAAAAGGAGATGATTAGGAAGGAGGGCGACGACACTTATCAAGGTATAGAAACTTTTAATATGGCCGTTACAATTTTACAAAAACTTTATATTTGAAAGCGTAGTAATATTAGGATATTGTAAAGATTCTTTTCTTTATAATGAATTTTCAAAATGCCGTGAGGTCGGTACCGTTACAGTCATAAAATTTAATGCAGCAGTGTTACCATGCTGTCATAATGTGTAAAACGGTCTTTAGGATCTCATAACTTTATTTTGAATTTATGACACTTTGACAAATCAGTAATTGGCAGTTTAAAATTGATTAAAAAAATAGTACATGATTTTTTTCAAATTTTTTTTCGATGGGAACATCTCCAGACCCGGAAGGTAGTATTGAGTCGTGACAGTAAGATACTGCGGTAAAAACAACACTATGTGATTTTTTTCAAATTTTTATTTTGATAGAATAGCCCCAAACTTAACATATTCACCTATATTCACTCCTTATTTCAGCATCTTCCAATTTTTATTCTAAAAATTTACCCCTTAAAAGTTATTATCACTTAACTTAGGGAAAAAATTAAAAATAAATCATTAAACGTTACTGTTTATTTAAAAAGACCAAATCTATTGTTTTCCACCCCCTACCCTGTAAGAAAACCCTTTAAGTTAGGGGTGGAGGGTTAAAGTTTTCGGTGTTGTAAATTGCGCCGATGGTCATGTCACAGCCATCGATAGATTCAAGCCAGGCTCAGTCAGGCTGAGAAAAAGGCAACGCCGCAATTGCCGATGTCAGCGGACCGATCCCATTATGGAATAAGTTTTAAAATCTTAATATTCAATTGAGAAAATCAACGAATTAAACGAATTATCGTTGAAAATAAATCTTTTATAATTAGAAAATTAAATTTTTTATCTTTTGCAGCAACACAATCTATTATTAACCCTATCAATAAATATATTTACAGATTTAGGGGCTGATTTCATGTATAAGATAATACCGGTAGTATCTTCGTTTCCAACAAATTCGAGGTTGTGATTCGCTGTTGTCATGGAAAAGTATTAAAATTTGCGATACTACCGGTATTATCTCAACTTGAAATCAGCCCACAAGAGATTGAATTTTAACGTAGTTGGTAAAGTACTAAATGTTTCGACATAATATTGGTGAAAATAGAACGCACTATTCTCTATAATTATAATTTTACAACTATACAAATAAACTTAATGGGATTTCATTTGTTAAGCATTGATTTTGAGATACTTTGCTAATACTTTATCTTGTCCTTTAAAAACGATCCATCACCTGGGCTAGGATAAGTTCTTTGATTGGCTACTTGCCTTGTTAAATACAAATGTATAATGAAAAAGATTTAAGGCAAAACTTCAACCTTTAAGGGAGATTTGTCTAAAAGAAGTATTTCAGAGTTTAGACAGCAAATGTGTAGTATAAATAAGAATATCAATAAGATTTAAGTATAATTGGCAATCGACAATGAAGATAACAATATAAAACCTTTTCGTGAGGTTTTTTTTATTCACACTTGTCTTCTTAGCTGGTTTTTCAAACATTTAATGACACTGATGCTGGAATTGTTTGGGGTGGTTTTAAAGAGGAAATCTAATTTCTAATGCACTGAAACTCACAACATCTATTAAATGTCAATAGAACAATAAGATGTAAATATTAGAATCCCCAAGAAATCAAAGCAAAAGAATTAATTAAAACTTTTCAAATTTTGAGGTTATGTTAGTAATTTAGAAATATTTTTTTTAAATCGAACTCACATATGTTACGTGTTAGTCTAATTCATTTAGCATAACAACTCACACAATTTAGAATCAATTAAACATAAATAGTACATAAAAAAACTGCATAATTAGAACAAATTTAAGAAATGACAAACTGTTGTTTACATTTCATCGGTCCGCTGACAGTGTTGCCGCTGTTTACCTCAGCGTTGCTATACATACTAGCTGTGGCTCTGGTCATGTTGACCGAAAATTTTTTATTGTAAATTCCGGCGCTGACCTGATTTTGGGTGGGGTTGCAATGTGTAAATTCCGGCGGATTTCCTGCTATGTGCAGATCCTTGGATAGCAGGTACTGACGCTTTGGTACTTCATTCATGTTGTTTACAATTTTGAAATTCAGTTTTTGAAACTTATTTGGCGTTTTAAAAACTTTTACCACGTTTTCAGTTATTTATTTCAGTAATGTAACGAATTTTGCAACTTTCTGTGTCGTTTCTAACAAGTTGCAGAAAAAATAAATTAGAAATGATACAATAGATGCAGAAAAAAAAACACTATTTGATAGTGTAACATTATGATATAATAAGGGTAAAATAAAGAAGCGGGTGCACCTAAAAAAAATTTTGTGGTAACAATGAAACTTTTAAATTAAATTATTCTCAGATAGCATGCACTTGAATAAAGAAGTAAAAACAGTAACCGACAGTTCAATGCGAAAAAGTTAATAATGCTTACAATTGAATAATTTTTTTGGTGTCAAAACGTTAATTTTACCATCAAGATTATATGAGCATTAGTATACCTAAATTTTATTACAGGCGTTAGATAAAAATTATACAGAAATTGTCAATGAAACCTAAATTATAAGATGAAACTAAAAATAAAACAGTATGATGTTTGAGAGTGGTAAAGCCCGAAAGATTAAATTAATGAATTCGGGAAATTCGGGATTTACCTGAAAAAAGAGAAAATTCTACCCTTTTTGTTGTAATTTGGAGGGGATGAATCGTAGAAAGAGTAATCAGTATAATATAATTATTTATTTTATATTATTATATTATTTAAACTTAAAACACCTTGTATATCTTTATAAACTTTTCTAGTAGATAATATGGAGTTTGTAAAAGACAAACTTGAGGTAGTTTTCTGAGCCATTTTTCTGAGAATTTTTTTAACATTTTTTTGTGTTCTACAATGTAGTGTTCTTTATGACTGTGCATTGCTTCTAAACCATTTTCGAGACACGCTATATAGAGTTAAAATTTATGTTATGTGAACACTTGTGGCAAAAATTAATTTAGTGCTCACTTTTCAGTCATTTAATAACTACAGTGTTATTTTTGAAATTCATTTAATAAAGAATTTTAGTGAAATTTTGTATTTACTTATTTAAAAACTGTTTTTACAATCTGCCACCAAAAGTTTAAAAACGTTGGCTAACGAATAAATACTTAGTGCCTGAAAATTTAATCCCTTAATAAATGACCACTATCTTAATCCCCAGGTAAAGACCAAAGTGTTAGGGGCCGGTCCGAGATAACTAATAAAAAATAATAAAAGAGAAATTTATCTTAGTATAAATAAAATTTAATAAAAGACAAAAATCTAATAATTAGTTATTTGTTGCAGTAACTCGTGCCAAACAATTTGGCATAGAAAGACATAAATTTCTATGGTAGTCCTGGGGTAATTCGTGTCAAGCATTCGTTATTGCAATCAAAAGATCCTCCCTATTTTGAAAAACCAGACGTTGATGTTTTAAATGTCTCACTAAAAGGCCCCACATATTCTCAATAGGATTTAAATCTGGACTACGACTTGGCCAATCAAGAACGTTTACATTATGATTTTTGAACCATTCTGCCACCCTACGTGCTGTGTGAACAGTACAATTATCCTGTTGAAAAATGAAATTTGATATTGTTCTAGTTACCGAAGGTAAAATTACGTTTTCAAGATAATTAGCCTGGCTTCAAACACTCGGCTGCGCCTTGCTTATGAACTGCCAGTCACGGCATTAAATTACATGGTTTATTGCGTAGTTAAACAAATAATTATTGGTCTATATCTTAAAAATTAAAAGGTATAAAGAACTTAATTGCACCATTTGATTCTACGTCAAAATTTGTAGTAGTACTAACTTTTACTTTTTTTAATTAGTTAATAAATAAAAAAAGTTACGTAATTTAAAAAAATCGAACAAAAACCAAATAACATGTATCTTAAAAATAAAAGATGGTAGTACAAGACTGTTTACGCCATTAAAATTTGTCGCAAAAAAAGTAGCACAAGAATGTATTATTCGTTTCTTTGTATGATGATTTGAAGTACGAGAAACCTATGAAAATCATCGTAAATGAACCACCCTGTCATAAGTACTAAATATACCTTCTTATTTGGTCATAAATCAAAAATAATCAATCGTAGGATAAAATTTTCCAGTCAAAAGTTGTAGAGATTTTTGTTCTCTACAATACTGCTAACAACAATTTTCTACCAAAAATGTAATAAGCCAGGCATTTTGAAGAAACTGTTTTCAACCCTTTTAAAATGAATCTGGGAGATGTTTCGAACCCTCATTTTAATTGATGTCGTTGGATTTATTTAGTCTTTACTTAGAGGGGTAGGTACAACATACTAAAGAATCAAAACACTCCCAAAAATTATTTTTTTAATGTACATTTTGACTGGGCTATGATTGAAATAATGCAATAATTTTTTAGGGTAACTATACGTTTATAAAGTTCGCTAAATAAATTCTACAGTTTATGGGAGGCTAAAGGTCAGCGACATCAAATTTTATTCGTACGATCTTTAAGTTTATTACTTTTGGTACTTAGAATTTTATCATAGATGAATAAAACATTGAGTTGAGAATAATGTTGGAATAATAACTGTTTGTTGATTTCTGATGATAAATAAATAATGGAATAAAGTAAAAACGATTTTATTATTTGATTCCTGTTGAAGATTCTCTATCAGAGGCCTGTTGTATTAAATAATCTTGTACTAATCTGAATAACAGCTGGTCTAATATATTTCTTTCTAGAATTTGTTATAATAAAGTCGATCATTCACCTGCCATTTAATGTTGCCAATTTGAGTAACAAGTCAAAGAGATGTATAACAATGGTGCGCGGTCCTGAATCTGTTTCATCGGTTGCTCACGTCTCTTACGACTTCTTAAACAATATAATCTTCTTGTCTGTCGTTCAGAACTGCCGAAAGCGTCTGGAGCCTATGTTTATGTATTTGTATGTTTGAGTGTATGATAATTTCGAGTGTCTGGGTTATATTTATGCATTGTTCCGCGGCGTACGTGCCTATTTTTATTTATTTGTCGAATTTACAACATCTGTTACATGACCAAATCGGCGTAATAATTTTTAACGCTGCCCTGTTCGACAGGTTTTCTTCTCAATTATTGACCCTTGAGACTTGATCTTGTCACAAGAAGAAATTTTCGCAAAAAGTTTCTACCTAGGTTTTTACACATCTGCAAATTTTGTTTTTGAACATCTTCGTAAATTGGAATCGAATACCACTTAGTTAGTGCTGCGCATTGTTGCATTAATTAGGCATTCTTTAGTGCTTAGATTCTGCCGAGTGTATACATAATCTGAATACTTTCATCTGTGATGCGAAACGGTTCATTATCATCGACTCTATAGCATTCATTAATTACCACAACAGAATTATTATTTATCTGTTACAACATACCTATTTAATTAAAGTGCATTAAACTTGCTATTTATGAAAATTTTTTGATTGAACTAAATCTTTTGACCTATATTTGTGAATATTATCTGTTTGTTTCAACTGAAAATTGTTTATGGGCGAACACCGTGCTGTTCAGACTGCTGCAGCTCCATGTTGTATGCATGCTTAGAAATTGCATGACCTCTGTATCACTCGAATTCCAACATCACGCATAAATCAATCCGTCGTCATTTATCATATCATGGTGGAACCCCGTTGGTGCGCTAGTCTGCATATAAAAAACTTTTGATTCATAGAAATTCACAATTGTTTCCGGCATATTGTCCTTTGACCCTATAATCTTAAACAGATTGTTTGATCTTTTAATTTTTCGAAATCTTGTTCATTTGAATAGAACTACCAGTCAAACAAAACACAATTTTTATTTATTGTGCATTCAATTCGAGTATTGTTCTACAAAGGCAGTAAAATAATATTGTTTCAGATAAATATTTGTTATTCATGTGTTAAATTGTTAGCGGTTAGCAACACTGTTTGCATTGTAAGGAGCTTTTAATGACTACAAGGTTTCAGATTTGTGGAAGGAATTTTAGTTAAATGCACCCTATAGTCAGACAATTGCTGTTATTTGCGACCTACATGCTTCTGGTGTACTTAGTCTGCCATTTACAGGTCACCCGGGCCATGTTTTATTGCATGTATTGTTTCTCAAACATTAAAATGTATCATTTTACAATCAAAACTTAGTCCTTGCCTGTGAATACTGAATCTAAGCATTGATTATACGCACGACTGAACGCGCTTTTCGTTTATATTTCTCTCTTTTTCCCTCTCTCCATATAAACGGTCCCTTTTTGCACGCCTCTCAATATTATTTTCTTACATAGGTCGAAGGGGACTCCAACAGGTGTCCATGTTATCTACCCTCGTATCCTTGCCATTACGTTATTCAATCGTTTTATTATTTACTAAATTCGGGTCTAGTTTAAAATTGCAGAGAAAGTCCTAAGAGTTTTTTGAGTTTTGACCTTTACAGAATGTCATCAAGTTCTTGGATAAAGTCAGACGCGTGTTCGTGATGGTGTCAATATATAGTTAAACGTGATAGGTAAACCAGAGATATCTCACGGGTAGGTCTTAAGTTTGAATTTTCACTAATGAAAATATAGAAGATGTCATTAGCTTTCGGATGATTTTCACTTTTTTAATCTGTATATGGTGATGTGTGCAAAGACAAAAAACAACAGTGATTGTAATGTAGAAATTGCAACAATGATTCTTTCTGACACGACTTCTATTATCAAGCTGTAAACGAATGGTTGATATGTCGAAATGTTTTTCTTTTAGTGTAGAAGTCAATAATATTCCAGCTGATGATCAATCACTAATTAATGTTTCACCTATGGCGAAAGCGTTGTTTGAATTCACAGCCAATTAAACAAAATGGAAATAATTTGATTTGACGTTTGTACTTTGTGAGCAGTGAATGTTGGTTTTGCGACAGGTTTGATCCATTAGAGAGATTAGAAGTAAATATCACGATGCTAGAACACTTTCTCTCCAGACAATCGGAGATCGTGTTCTAACGTGTACACCATTTGTCGAAAAGTGCAGTGTAGCTAGTTGTCCACAGCTGGTGAACGTCAACTGGAACTGTTATAAATTATAACACGAAAGGTCGTTTCCCTGAAGTAATTTATATTACGTTCTGCACTGTTATTACCGTAAACACTTAATGATCGATAGCAGTTCTCATAAGTTTCGATTAAATGCAGACGAAGGTATTAGTTTTCCTGTTGGATTGCAGCCTTAAAGCTAAAAGGATTTTTCACTTTTCTATCAAGTCGCGACTTGTATCTAGTTTCGGTAAAATTTTTAGACGCAGTGAAATTTAACCTTATAGCAGTTAGCATACGGATGTGTTGAGAGCACTGGGCGGGCAAGCTCGTGATCGCTCACGTATAATTATCAGAGAAACTTAAAACAAACAAGTGCCTGGTTGACTTGCTGACCCTCCTCAGAGCAGCCAAATATCGGCCCAATGAGGTAACGACGTAGGGGTCGACCAAATTGACGACGAGCTTTGCAACCAATAATTTCAGACGATTTCGTGATTTTGTAAAACGATCGTTGACGTATTACATGAGACTGATCAGGGTTGGTCTAATTTATGGTAAACATATGTTCGAATATCTTGCAATGGTGCCATTTCCTTGTATTCGAATTTACAAATTATGTTAACTAAAACTTGTGCAATGTGCAAATATGGATTTATGTATGAACATACATCGGGTCGTGATGTAGCAACTGCAAATATAGAAATTCATATCCCGCAATATTCTGCACGCGAGGAACAGATAAGCAGTAGATGTGCTTTTGCCCTAACTATATGTTAGTGGGAACTTGTTATAATGTCTGATTATAAAGTTCATATATCAGATAGGACCTGGTTTTTTTAGAGAGTATTTTTTTATCTTGATTATTTGGGTCGTGGCTCGTGTATGTCGATTACAAACCCTTCCAACTATTGACAAAGCTTTTGATAGAAAAATTCTGAATATAATGGTTTCGTGGCGTTCCCGGTTTCTAGTTCCAGTCGACCAGTTGGTCTTTTCTGGGATACGTTACGGACATGACCCGGAAAAGTCGTCTTTCTGCAGGTCCACTGCTTGTAGTTCTGTGTGAGAACCTGCTCGGCACAATGTGCATGAGGATCGTGCCTCAGCAGATATACTGGTCAATGCCGGTGGTAAGCGCTCACTCGTTACAAGCTAATAGTGTAAAAAAACCGCACGTACATTGTTATGTTATGGGGAATCCGGAGCCGATACTTTCCTCGATAGGTTCTTCCTTGATCTACGGTCGCTAACGTTGAATTCAACTTTGTTCATGCTGAGGCTGATAGTGTCGGGCTCAGAAATACCTTCTTATAAACGAAACCCAAGACAAAATGTTTTTGAATCAACTTAATAATATTTTTTTTTTGTTACAGGTAAACTACTGGAGTTTTGATATACTTATCGAGTAAACGTAAATACTTATAAATTGTTCTATGTCCAGTATGACCAAACTCAAAGGAATTTAACTAAAGAATCTATTCAGAATGACGGTAAAACAATAGTATGCGAGTAGCAGAACATGAAGCTCATATCGCGAGCCTCTCATTATAATTGCAAAAAGCAGCCACAATCTGGGATATTGCAAACTCGGGCCACTATATTTACATAACTATGACGCTGATAGCATTGTATAGAAATCAAAATAAATTCTAATCACGAATGTTTTTGCAAACTAGAATTGTTCCTGGAGTTGTGTACTTGGATGTGTAATGGATACTATTTTGTTTTATAATTGATTAATGCAACAGTTCTGCCTTCCAGCAGCTTGATGCTTCTAGCATTTCCAATGAATAGCTTGGTAATTGTATTGTAGGTACATGTTAATTTGACCTTAGTTCGTTAAGATGCTGACGATGCGTAATTTGTTGGTCATCGTTCGACATCACGCAATACATACATTGATCCGTTTCTTCGTGCACCAGGATTTACCAGCTGTCCTTTGAATAAGTAACTCTCGACATTATCATTGTGCATTGCAATCAGAAATTTATTGTCCTCAAAGTTCCTGGAAGATAGCTTTCGAATAACACAATCCCATTCAGTCAGATTTTGAACAAACTCAAAATTAAAGAAAAAAACTTTTGACCACCACTTGAAAAGAAAATAATCTGATGGGACTAAAGAAAGTAATTTCTGTAATAAATGTGTGTAAACTTTCGTAAGAAGGGTGATATATTTCTTGAAACAAATGTAATATCGCGCGTTTATCTAATTACATAAGTGGTTTTGTATTTACATCTGAAGTATTTATAACCCGCATAGTTGTTAATTAGTACTACATTATTTCGATACCGAAGTTGGTAGAAACATTACTCTAACAAGTAATTGCAGTGGAATTGTCGACAACTTTTCCTTTATTAGACAGTTCTTACTATTTATAGTTTTTTGAATTATAACGGATTTTTGTTTTTGCATTAAAAAAATCGTATTTTTTAGAAGTGTATCCGTTTGAATGGAAGCTCGGTATTTGATATCGTAATAATCTCGTCATGGCTTGTTACTATCAAACTGTTTTTAAGAGCGACTTGAGTTATTTATTTTGACACTAATTTTCTTAACGCAGTTTTCATCAGTTTTGTGGTTGTGATTAAATTTTATAACACATAATTTGGTGTTATAAGAACATCCGCAGGTGCATACATGTTTAATTACCAGTATGTCAACTTCCGTTCGAATATAAAATTTACAGTTAGTTTCTTTTACCCTAAATATACAAATTTGGTAAAGGGCTGCATGAATTAATTTCATGTAATTTATGATGTGTTGCGTTATAAATACACGGAAACTGTTAATTTTAAGTATTTTAAAATTCATTAGGAAAATTCATAATTACTGGTGTGAATTAATAGTGTTCCAAAAAAATGAAAAATTAAATTTCGGTGAATTTAAATTACAAATTGTTCAAATGCCCACGAAAATAATAGTTTATTTGTAACTAAATTATAATTAATATTAATTACTTACATAATATATGTTAACTACGTGATAATTTGGTTCTCACAATTTTTTTAAATAGTGGAGAATCTACCGAATTTTAGAAATCAACAAGGAAAATCTTTCTGGTAAGTTATTTTTTTTTAATTTGCTAACATCAGTCATAACCAAGAAAGTGCGTTTTATCGTTCCGAAACTTTCCGCGCGCGCCCTTGGTCGTTTCCATCTGACATACGGGTTCCTTTTGCCTACCACCACCTTAAAATATGTGTCTTTTGAGGAGCAATCGGGGGGATTAGCGGTACGGGTTAGGTTGTGGTTTACAGGTTCAACTCTTGCTTGATTACGATAGGTTTTAAAAACATATGAAACTCAACACAGTAATGGTAAAATGATGGTTTGAAATAACACAAATTTCCAAAAAAAATAAAAAAATTGTTTTGAAAGGGATGAGTGTAAAAATTATTTTTTTCTTAAAATCTAAATTTAACGTCTAACCTAACATTATTTTATAAGCAATAACATTTATACCCGGATCACTTTTGTAATATTAAACAACAGCGCATCAACCCAAAATTTTGGCTTTGTGAATTATGTTTTTTACCGCAAATTCGGGCTTTCAAAATGTAGGTCATGTTGTATGACAATGTCACGTTGACGTCGTCATATAACATAATTCACAAAGCCAAAATTTTGGGTTGATGCGCTATTGTTTAATATTACAAAAGTGATCCGGGCTTACATTGAGGCATTCGGGTACTTGTAATAAAGCTCGAAGTATAAGAAGAAACGGAAAATATTTTAGTTTCGTCGAAATTGTTTCATGTCGTTCAAAGTTATTTCGAAAAAATTTAAATTATGGGCTACTGTTTTCATTTTTGAGAAATCTAATGTCTTCTGATCTTATATTTGTTACCGATTCAGGATGCTAGGTAAATTTGTTACCAATAATTTGTCGTTTGTTTGAAATTCGACAAACAGACGCCGAGATATTAAAAAATAGATTGTCAAAAAAAGGCGATTAGGTGGGCGCGTTGAACCTTGCGGAACCGGAAACACATTTTTTTTAAGTTACGGATATTGTTTTTTACAAATGTAAAAAAATAGATTCCAGGAACATTTTTCTGGTTGATTTCTAAATTCCCCTAAAAATGATAACTCATGGCAAAAATGTACATAAACTACAACATTTGATTTGATATGTACTATAAACTTGTAGGTATGTACCTAGATATATTGTCATGTTTGTTCAGATGCTTGAAGTGGTATTATATATATATATATTTTGCAACATTACGAATAAGATTAATTAAAGCGGAAGTTATCTTTGCATTAGAGATGCATCCAAATCGTTTTATTATCTATCTTTTAATTGCATTCGACTTGCTTCAAGGAATTGGTTTTGGGCACATTTTTCAGTTTCCGACATTGAAGGGAATAATTGCTGTATTGTTTATCACGAACATTGTACTAGATTTCTGTGGTACATTTATCATTTACAGTAATAATGGTATTCATTGTTCTAATTATTACGCTCTGTGTAGTAAGAGAGGCGGTGCTAATTAGTCATTGCTTACAAGATTTGCTTGCTAAACAAAAACTGTATTGATGAGGCTTCCTTGTGTATTAAATAATTATTGCTTGGTACGTTCACGTTTGTATTCTCGGAATAGAGCATTCTCCATAACTCGGAAATATTAAAGTGCAATTTAAAATGAGTCTTTTTCGTTAGTGGTTCATTTGTGCAAATTCTATTGTCAAGAAGATTAAACGATGCTATCATTTATTCAACATATTAACACATAATTGTGATCCCGTCGTTTAAAGGTGGGTAGATAAGGTCTGATTTATTGCTTTCATTGAAATGTGTTGTTATTCAGACCAATAACACTACTCACGAGCTGCATTTAGCTGCAATGAGTCTCTCACCGTTTTAGTTAAAACGTCACTTTGCTTTTATTTTCGTAATACAACAGACATAGGTATTATATTGTTTGTCTGCTGTATTGCATGCTAATTATCTTATTTTTACAATTTAGACATTCCTGTAAGAACCAGTATTCTAGGATAATAACATATCCTTTTTTTTTAACCAATTAAGAGGGAGAAGACAACATGGCCTATCTTATGTGGTTATCCTCAAGTTATTCTAGTAAAATTTTATATATTATAGAAAAATGTGGATTGTTTTTAGCATTCTTGAAAACGATATTTATAGTCGATTTGAGGGCGAGAAAGAATTGTAGCATCGAAATTCCTCGGTGGCTACTAAGGTGGAAAGGAAACATCGACTGGAGATTGCAGCGAAAGCATCGGTCGGATGCATAGCAGGACGGATAGTATAGCGCTTTCATGCGACCGCGTTCAAAAGTAAAAACTTGTAAAACGAAATGGACAAGGAGAAGAATGATCGTGGTGCTTCTCTGCACGGCTGCTGCTGCTTCTCGGTGCTCAGTTTAAGTCGGCGCACGAACAACTTTTTCCCCACATATTTGAAACCGGGTCTTTATAAAGTCGACTTGGGTTTGCTTAACGACTATTGGAAAAAAAGTTTGGCCAACCTAACTGTTTCTTTGTTATATCGTTGCTTACATAATAGGGAGATGCGTTTGGTGGAATCCAAACTGTCAATCGCACTACTATTTAAATGTCTTGAATATGCTCTGCTCCACTCTCACTGAAACGGTGAAATGAAACAGTATAAAAAACGAGAAATAATATGTTTTTTTTTGAGAGTTGATTCATTGTTTCTTAACTATATTGGGTGCCATCTCGTGCGATGACTTCTCACTCTTCACTCTAAATTGCAATAGATTTATAATCATTGTAATGGCCGCCTCCTAATTAACTCGGTGTTTTAAAAAGAGATTGCTAAAAATTTTATTCAAATTAACATCAACAACTACTCAACGTTTTTTACTTGTCATATTGACTAATGCTGTACCGTTTTGTATCTTGCACAGTAGTCTAATCGCTTATAAAATCTTTTTAGCTTTTATTAGATTATTTTATATTCATTATTTTGAACTGGCTCTTATTTTTATATATATATGAGTGTCATGTTATTCAAAAAATTTATGTTTATGTCTAATTTATAGTTAGTTTTGATATTGAAGAAACGGTCTATTTAAAATTTTTGAAATAATTGATTGAAGACAGAAATTTGCATATTATTATTTTTGTGGTTTAAAGCTTTTTTTACTAATTTGTTTAATATTTACTGTACATACATACATACTTAATAATATTATACGGTGCCTTCGTAAATAAATTTGCTGTAATGTGTTATTATTACAATCCACGTAACTAATTTGCTTATAAAATCAAGCATAGACTTTTGATATTATTTAACACAAATTTTACTAAATATTTACATTTGTTTTCATCAGGAGCGTAATTAAAAAAAAGTGATACACATGCAGTTTATTACTATTTTTATACAGTTACGTGGGTTGAAATCCTTCTTGAAGGCTCTGTATAAAGATTTGTATTTGTACCAGAGATAAACCAGTAAGAGTTGGAAATACTCATTTATGATTGTTAGCGGAAACCAGACAATTGCAAATGGGTATATAAAAATGGTATATACTATTCAAGGAAAAATAGTTTAATGGGCTGATTTCAAGTTGAGATAATATCGGTAGTATCGCAAATTTTATACTTTTTCATAACAAGAGCGAATCAGAGCCTCGAATTTGTTTATTTTTTCATGGAAACGAAGATACTACGGGTATTATCTCAACTTGAAATCAGCCCATCAGAACACAAAGATTTGGTTTTCATAGCCATTTTTTTTTGTTGCTGGATGTATTTTAGCAAATCTTTCTCCTCGGTGCATCAATATGACCTAAATAAGTTTCTTAGTTTAAATGTTAGAAACATAATAATTTACTGAACGTCTTTTAGAATTTTTTTTAGTTACCTGATTTTTAACAAGGACAACTATATTTACTACACTTACCAACTTTTTCACCAGACTTATCTAATTGTTTACCATACTTACCCGAATACAGACACTTTATTACCACTATGAATAATTATATTAGCAAGTCTTTCTTTTCAGTGCCTCAATATGACCTAAATAAGTTAAATAACTTAGTTTAAATGTTAGAACATAATAAGTTACAGAATTTTTTTTAGTTACCTCATTTTTAACAAGGAATTAACCAACTTATTTACTACACTTATAGGCAACTTTTTCACCAGACTTACTTAATTGTTTACCATACTTACCCGAATACAGACACTTTATTACCACTGTGAATAATTTGATAACTGCAATAATTATCAGATTGTTCCCGAGAATTATGTAAGTTGACTTAACCAACATCGTGCAATATTTTAAGAGATGTCAAAATATCTAATTTTTTGTACCTCGGAAAGACTTGAGTTATATATCAACTTCTTCACAAGGCGAAGATAACATGGAAGATATATCGAAGTACCTTGACTTAACTCATTATTTTGGCTTTTGACTATTTTTCGACTTGTCAAGTTATTCAAGTTATTTGATAATAGATAGGTATAATGAAGCTATAGTTTAGTGAAAAATGAAAACGCTACAAAAAATGCTATTTTTTTATTGTATTGTTAAAAGACGTTTGATATTCTCTGAAGCTTTGAGAATTAATTATATAAGCGACCGCATTTCATTTTTTTTTATTTCTAAGGATATCATAGATTTCATAGGAAAAATTCTAAGGTTTTAAAGTAGGTACTTTGTGGAGGCTGCTTAATTGGTCACAAGGCCTGAAATTTCTTGTTTAGAAACAGCAAGGTGCCATAAAATTTTTATAGACACGAAGAAGCTTTCGAAAATAATTAATTTTAGAAGAAATATTTAAAAATTTTCTTTTAACTAATCGACGAGACAACATATGTACAGGATGTTTTAGAAGTAATGTTAGACATTTTAACAGGTGATAGCTCGTGTTGAAAGAATGCTAAAAATCCAAATTTGCTTCTACAAATGTTTATGAATTTTGACATATACGTTGTAGAAGTTCTTGCTTAAAAACAGTGTTGTCATACCATACATCGTATATTTTATAAAATAATGTTTTTTTTTTAAATTCTACATCTTAATCTCAAAAACGAGTAACATTTTTAAAGACAAATTTGGATATTTAGCATCTTTTCAATAAGTGCTATCACCTGGTAACATTTGTATTTTTTTTTTTTTTCAAAAACATTCTGTATATCAGCTTTTTAAAACTAGAACTATCATCAGAAAAAAATGTTGCATATATTGCAATCACACACTCTATACCAAAATAATGTTATAATACATCGTATCCCGTTCAAAAACAACTTTAAAAAAATGTTCTACAGTGTACATATATCTCGAAAACTATAAACATTTATTAAAACAATTTTGTTTTAATAAATGTTTATAATTTTATTTTATTTTAGCATCTTTTTAACGGGAGCTATCACCTGTTAAAATTTCTAATATTACTTCTACCTCCGGTCATAAAAATTAGTTGCCACTGCCAAAATTAGATTATTTATTATGCGTGAGTGAACAATTCTCATTAAAAACAACTATTTGGATAATTGACGGTAAATAAAGATAAAACTGTCAGGGTTTATTATAAGCTTTGCCGGAGAAGATATCACCGTTTTCAGTGATTTAATTTTCCAAATTCAAAATAAAGTTGCACAGTAAGTTCTTTTTTTCCTTATATCGCGGGTCTGATACAAATAATTTTTATGTTATTGAATTAGATTTTGTTTCGTCACGCAATCTGAATTTTACTCTAACTATAGCCTACCAAAATTAGACAAAAATTTGTAGAACTTCCAAAAAATTCCGACCAAACACAGTTTTTCTGGAGGCCTTTATTCAGATGTCCTAAACATAACCTGAAAAGTATTCTTGATTTCGGTTTTTTAGGGGGCGAGAAGGAACCCCAATGGACCAATAAAAGAGACACTTAATACACCTTTGAAACGATTAATTCTACGAAACTAACGAGCTAATTCTAAGTCAAAGGTAGTAAAGTTACTCAGGAGTAAAGATATTTTATTAATAACTATCTCGGTCGCAGAGCGAAGTAAACACAGAAAAGTGGTCAGCTGTTTGAATTTTCGGTGACGATTTTTTGATTTTGGTGACAGTGCTGCATATGAACATAAACAGCAAATTGACTTAGAATTACCCCGACAGTCTAGGTAACTTGTTTGTGTACAATTTTATAAATTACTACGAATATATTTTTAATAATAACAATTGATAATTGTTGAAATATTTGAAAAACTTAACGTCGTCTTTTTTTGTCTCTCCAAAAAAGATATAAATAAAGGTCTACACAA
This sequence comes from Tribolium confusum, assembly GCA_029207805.1. NCBI lineage: Eukaryota > Metazoa > Arthropoda > Insecta > Coleoptera > Tenebrionidae > Tribolium > Tribolium confusum. The sequence continues at coordinate 36,238,407 of JALGAY010000001.1, read as the reverse complement.
AAATCAAACTTCATGGAATTTTTTCGAAGGTAAAGTCTAATTTTACTGGGTTAGGGTATAGCAAAAGGGCTTTAAATTCTCACCTTAACTTTTTTATGCCACTATGAATTTTTTTTATGTTTTTTTGAAGAGTCTTCTACGGACCAAAAAGCTCGAGTTCCATTGTGTATGCTATTTAGTGCTTTTTTAGTGATTTTTATTGATGTTTTCCAGTTTGATCGGATTATTGAAGTATTTATTTAATTATACGAGATCACTCGGTTAGATAGGTTTTTAATTGTCGTCGCATCTGTGGTGTTAAGAATAAAACAAGCAGCGATTTGCATCTAGCACGCGTGAGATTTGCAACACTGTAGAGCTTGTTTTGCCGTGAACCAAAGGGTTTTAGGCTTTGCGTCCAACTGTCACCCTATGTATTTTCTATTTTAAACGAGAAAATGTGCAGATTCACGCCCGGTCTCTTGCTTTGCACGCTCCTTTACAATGTTCCCGCGATTGAAATTCTTCTCGTTTTTAACGCTCGAGTCATAATGGGATTTCGATCGAGATGGGTGTTCTGTGTCGTCCGTCCCAGCTTAGTTTGTCAGCTTAGCTCACAAGTATGCAAACTCGCCGGGAAACGAATTCGCCGAGAGATTTATTAACCTGATTTGCTCGTCGTTCACCGACTCTTCACCGCAAATCCTTTTAACCACAGCGGCATTGTTGTTTGGGCTTCGCTGCACCTAAATGTTCATAAGGCTCAGATTAAAATTCGTACGTCATATTTTTTATCTTATTTGGGTTCGTCGTACGTCCACGAATGTTAAATGGGTATCGAAATTTTTGCAAAGCTCAATTTCGAGGGCTTAAAAGTCGTGCCAACCAACTGCCGCGTGATGTCGATGCCTGAATGGAGCGTATCGGATGGTCAGAGCAAGCTTTAATTGTTAGCTGTCGTGGTTGACGGGGGCATTGTTAGTCCATCATGGGGATGCCACACTCACGATGGTATAGAATAAACCAAATACATTGCAATGTATCTACAGTTATTTTTTACTTCATATTTTTTATTTATACAAAAAGGAAAAATTAAAATTGAAGAATTTCAAAAATAGTATTTTATGTAACAATTTTGCACAATAGGATTTTATTGTACCGATCATATTTAAGGACGGGGTTTTATCTGAGTCCTTTAAAAAAGATGAGTCCACAACATTTACGTATGTCTTCCAGACCGCATACATTTTTTGGTACAAGTTTTTCAAATACATTTAGAAAATCTTTCTAAAATAATGATTTATGCATAATTTTTTGAAAAAATAAAAATAATCCTGTAAAATATTGCAATGGCGACTTTAAGTATTCTATTAGGCTGGTAAAACGGCATTTTGCGGATTATTTTCAGTTCCCAAAATAAATAGTCATTTTGGAAAGTGTAAACCAGAAAAAATATAATATAGATATCATATTATTTGTATGGATAAAAGCACATTTGCTTTGACTGTCACTCACTTTTGTTGCATTATTTATGTCTTTTGTAAATATTGGTAGTATCTGTTTAATTTGTCAGTCCCTTGGACGAGTGTTTCGTTGCACGTCAATTGTTTGCGATTCCTTTTAGAGTGAGCTTTCATGTCATTGGAACATAGAAGGCTAGGAACTAAGTACATTCATGTGTGCTCAAAGTCACTGCTTTTCTGCCACAAAGCTTACTAACGACTTACTTGTTCAGCAACGTCACTAATATGTACTTGATGATTGCATCTGGCAAGTCAGTGAAATCGTTCATTTATATCTTGTACATACTTGGTTTTAATGACCACTTACTAAAAGTTAGAATCCGTTATTACGCTTGCCTAGCCAACATAGTAGCGTTGTTTATTTGAGAAGGACGAAAAAGTCGCATACAATAATTTGAACTTTTAACGAGTATGGTTTACAGGTGTTGAATAGCGATGGTAATATCTGTAGATAGCACAAGACAGGTAACGCATTGGTCCATAATCCACGCATTTTATGTTGAAAATCCGACAAGCTGTCGGTTTATGACTGTCTTGTCATTTACGGCGGTGAAGCTTATTTACGATAGGTCGTTGCGATGCATATATAATAATACAGGAACAGAAATTTTTTGACGCACCAGGGGATACGGTAATTATCAATCCACTTCTCGAAAAATTCTTATATTAAGACGTGAATGACTTTGAGTCAGCTGTCATTGGTGTGAAACTGGTGAGAAAGCAATCTCAAAGGTGTTATGTAGTTTTAGACACAATGTTGTTTACTACTACCCAGGAATTATGAAATACAGTTAGTCGGTGCCTTGTAAGGTTTACCAACATTTGTATATAGTTGTATTAAAGTAACTATGCAGAATGATAAACGCTACGTTTCCTGTTTAGATAATCTACACAAAAACCTAAACGATGTTGAAAACGTTTGCTCTTCGCTCGACTATATTTTTTTCGACATCCGGTTAGATATACCCTTTGAATTGTTTCATGCTTGCTTGTTGCTTCGAGGAGTCATTATTTTTCTTATTTGATGTCGATCAATAGACTGTGTTCACTTATCCTCAAGCAGTACAGTATTGTTCCTAGTTTTTTTGATTTAATTGACTTAAAATACAAAAATAGAATTGTAAGAATTTTCTTTCGTATCTTAGTAATATTTCCATTGAAATAACGTACCGTTATTTAACTACGATACATAAACCAAATCCTCTTCCTTTTCCTGCTTTAGATGAGATTAGCAATGCTTACAGAGTCCAATTTTAGAGCGTCATACCTAAATCCAGTGCATTTGTTGTTCTTAAGTTCTATATTTTTCAGTATATAAATAGGATGAAGATACACTTTTTAATTATTGTAATTATTTATGAATGTTCCAGTTTTTGTACATCAATTGAAAATTGTAGTGAAATCTTATGTGAAAATATAAATCGCAATTCCTGACTTTTGTTATCTGATAATTAACGATAAATTTAATTTCGTACACTTGAAATGTACATCTTAGTATTCTTGTTTTTAGTAAATAATACCGTCTGTGGTGTTTAAATAGCTACATCAAAATTTTGAGCAAAAATATTATTTATTGCGACAAATATTGTCTGCTAGGGTTGTTTTTCGAAAACCTGATTCGTCGAAAAATACAACCTTTTCACATTTTGAATGAGGATTAACAGACAATCTCAGCTTTCATTTGGTACACCCGTTTGTCCAGTAAATTATATGCATACTAAGTAAAATTAAAAAAAAATCATGTAAAATTTTGAATTTATCTTAATTTTTATTTACATATTGAATTTACTGGGCAAATGGTTGTACCAAATGAAAGCAGAGATTGTCTATTAACAAAAAAATATATATATTCGCAATGAAAACAATTATCGTGTGTTTAAAAAAAAAACTCTAGAGAGCTTTGAAACTAAAAAACAATTGTTTTGTATGTCTGTGAATTCTGTGATTACACATTTGTCAAAATGAAAGATCTCATAGCCTCACTTTTCGACAATTAAAACAAAAATACATTTTAAAGAAAGTTAGAAAAACAAAAACACCACGAAGGCAACCACAGAAAAACACACCAAGACCAAGCTCGCTTTGGCGGGAAGAGAAGATATTTTTAGGTTATGGTTAAGATAATTTGTGAAGGGTAAAATGGCATAGCAGGCAACCAACAATATATGGATAATGTAAATAATAAAAATTTTGTTGTTGTATGGGGTCATATACGACATACTTAAAAATGTCATGGTTTGCTGCGAGTTTTTTTTAAACAAACACAGATTATTTAGCATAGTTCGCATACAAAATGTCGTGCAAACTTGTCTCAAGACATTCGAGAATTCAAAAAGTAGATCTTATGCGAAATGTAAACTGACTTTTCTTGTGTGACAAATGTCTCATTGCGAAATTTTCACATGAGTCCAAGAATCGGGCCCCAGATGGTATATCATTAACATAAATCATTTACATATCACATAATTTTGCATTTTTTGGAAACCAAATTAAAAATATTTATATTTTGTAACTAATCGAAAATCTAATTCTAAGTGAAGTTAGAGCCAAATATTAGAATGTTTTTTTCTTTGTGGTTTTACAAATATTGGGACAAGGTCCTTTCCCTGCTGCCAAATGTCATTTTAATAATAGCCGAAATGCCTAATTCATGACTAATTTAAGCCGGATAGAGGTGTGAAAGTATCTTTTTGTGTATCAAGATTTGAATGTGCAAATAATCATCGTATGACATTAGCAAAGTGAAGAATAACAATGGAATGGGCGTTGCCTAAGAAAAATTTGCAGACAGCTTATCAGTTTGTAGATGATTTAAGAGTAATGTACACATCCCTTGTCCGTCAAACAAACTTTCGCTTTGTAGGCGGAAGAGGAACAACGCATAACGCCCGATTGAAAACGAAAAGAATCAATTGAATGGTTAATTAGACATTCCATAGCAAAAACATTGAGCACAACGTAGAGCCAACAATGACTAGTGCTTTCACACAGTCGTTGGCTATTACAACTAAATTACTATTCACGTTAGCACCGTGTTTTTTCTTATCAGAATAGTAATGAGTTTAATGTAATTTATAGTCGTGTGATTGATGTTCAATTAGATTTTTCGAATTTGCGACGTATTTTGACACATTTCTATAAAATATTTGATTGGATTTCTATTTTCATAGTTCGACAAATTTAGAACCGAGGCAAATCAGGAAGATTTAAATGACATTGCTCGGCTTAAGATTCGTCGTTAAATCATAAAAATGAGAAATTTTGATGGTGTTCAAAATTAATTTCAGCTCGAGAAAAACTAATTAAAAAATGTTTGCTTTTGGGCATACTTGGAAATGTAATTTATGTGAGTAAAATCTGGTACGCGCCTAGAACTCGAAATTACAGAAAAATTTGCATTTTTATATAGTGAATTTGTTGAACGAACATCTTATTAATTATGTTTCACACTTTATCTAAGTTTACACCGTGCAACGTCAGTTTATGAGACAAGTTGAAGGTAAATCATCTCTGTGTTAGAGTAATTTTTATGTAAATCCTCGGAAATACCACTTTATATACATTCTGTATTAAAAATTTGCAATGTCAAGCTACAATGTTCCGGAAATGTTCGTGTCATGAAAGTTAATTAATCAATTAAGCTAACCTCGTTGGAGCAATAACTTCATTCCTGCTCAAAGGAATAAAGTTAATTAATTTTAGGGACGTTGCCTTTCACTTTTATTATCCAAATAGTTGTAATTTTACATAGAACGTAAATTTAAACAAAGACATCTGGTCATTCCAAACAATAAGTCAGATTTCAACCTATAAAAGACAGGTGGCGTAAGAGAACTTTGAAACTTTATTTACTTTTTAATAGAAGCATTTCTCTTGACTGGATTCCGTTCGAGTGCCACAAATTAATGAAGCATTCACTGCAATTAAACTACAAGTACGAGCACATCGATAATGGTACTTGACATACAACTGTATTTGTTTGTTTTATAAAAGTAGGTACATATTTTTCTCTCGGTAGTGCTTTAATTATTATTATTTTCAAAACTACTTACCTTTTACTTTTTTATGTAAGAGGTGATGCCGGTGATTATTGATTTCTTAACTCCAGTTAATAAAGCAAAAATTTCTTACATAATAAATATTTGTAACAAAATAGTTTTTTGCAGAGCTGCAACTTTTCGAAAATTCTTACCTCAGCATCAGAGGTTTATCATTGAGTTAGGTTTTAAAGAATTTTATATAACAGGTCAAATGCGTGACAGATGCTCTAGGTAATGAATTCTTCTCAGAACTTGGTGTCGGTAACACCTAGTTCTATGACTTTAATTCTTTTTGCATAAACATATACGCGGGTGTTGGTAGTTTCGACACAAGTGTCATTACCGCAATAAATCTTACTGGTAATTTCGGCACCACCCCTTAAATGCTAAGTCTACCGGTAATTTCGGCACTCTGCTTCTCAGAACTGTTTTCATTTTTTTAAAGTAGTTTTCAATATTTCGTTTACTTTTTAACATTTTTGTTCATTTATAGCCACTTTAGATAATACATATGTATATCATTGTATAAAAACTAAAACCTTAAAGAATTCAAAATTTCCACTTCATTTTTGAGCAATTTATTTGATTCTTAATGTATCGGTGTCATGTCTTTAGCTGTTTCGGCATTATATTTTATCAGGTCAAAAGTATGTATAATATTGAGCGCCGCAATTACCAATTGGATTAAACAAAGCAGGTATTAGGATACTTACTGGTGCCGAAATTACTTGTTCCCATATACACAACTTGATTTGTAATAAAAGTTTTCAAATATTCGTTTTAATAACTGGCTTTGAGTTTCTAAGATAAAATACTGTCACCGAAGACTATTTCTAATTTTTATTTAATTTATATGCGAAGACGCTTCATTAAATCATGAATTATTGTTAACGATTAGAATTTTTATTGGTTGCTTGTTAATTTTTTCTTCGGTTGTCTATCTCTACTATCGTGAAATCTTCCGTGTCCCATAAACGTAAAACTGTAGTTCGTTTATAACACCATAAAGTGTAAACCGATGTTTTCTTCTAGGACTTGTACGAGGAGATGCGCTGTTAACGTCATGCATGGAAATCAGGAACGAAAACAGTTATTTGTATTTTATTGTTAGATTATTCATGATTATTAGTTGTGACAGGGAAAGAAGAGGGAGCATATATTTAATTTATGTTACTTCGGCAAGCGCATATCTCTAGATTTTTATTATACATATTTTACACAAAAGGATGTTACTGTTAGAATGCTCGGAGTTTTGTCACAATAGTTATTGTAGAATTTACGTCAGTCATAAATGTGTTTATCAAATTAATTTAATAATCGTAATAAAGTTGGCCTAAGTTATTATACAACATTTCGTATTTTCTTCTCTCAAATCTTTATACCTACAGGTGCGGAAAACTCTGTTTAAAGTAAGAATTTGTTCGAATTTCTGAATAATTTATTTCGCTTATTAGCAATTTCGTTAATAGAAATGTGGGATTTAGAGTTTGCTAATGTTGTTAATAAGAAAATTTATTGCTAATTTATTTTGTCCATGTGAAGGTTACTTAAAAAAATTACAAAGTGTAGGTACACGTTGTAAATGGCTTGTATTATGATTTTTGTACGTATGAGCACAGGAAATAACTTGATAAGTCGAAAAATGGCCAAAATGAGCTGCGTACGTATATACTTCTTTTATCAGAAAATAAGAATAAGGGAAATAATAAATTATTATTGAATAAAGCAAGTGTACTTAAACTATAAGTAGGTACTTCTGTCAGCGAGTTTTCAATTTATTAATTTTGGGTTAGGGGCTGATTTTTGAATGCCAGTGCCTGTGGTCATTTATTACTTGGGGTTTAAGCCCATCTGTAGGTGGTAACAGCTTAAATACGACTGCTTTGTTAACAATAATTTATTACTTATGTAAAATTTTAATTTTTTTAATAAAAATAATATACCTACCTACTTACTATACAAAAAACATGGTAAAAATGAACACTCTTGCCGTTCAACACATACTGAACAAATCATTTTGAGGTTAGGTTGCCCTAATTTATGACTTGTTAAGTTGGAGTAAAGTAAAATTAAAATTTTGTAGCGAAAACAAAAGCTACCTGTTGTCATAAAAATAATTTGTCAGGGTTAAAACTATGTCAGATTATTCATTGCAGCTCGTAAACAATTCGCAATTAAAACAATTATTTGGTTAACTGATGGTGAATAAAAACAATTATCAGAGTTGATTATAAAATTTGCCGGAGAGTCTTAAGTTTCACTTGAGAATGCTATACTATTTCAAACCAATTTTGGCGTAGCTGACTTCAAAGGCAAGTGGTCTGTTACTAGTGCTATAAAAATTGTATTGTTACCAACCGCAAGTAATTTATGGTCGTTAGACCCTTCGGTGTCATATGAGAAAACCGCCCGTAATAGTATACGTAATATGTTTATTAATATACGTAACAATAGAATTTGTATTGCACTAGTAATAAATAGAAAACTTGCCTTTAAAGTCAGCTACGCCAAAATTGGTTTAGAATAGTGTAACATCTTTGCCGAAACGCGAGTCGTAAGCAAAAAAGGTGTTTGGTATGATTGGATTTTTCGATTTATTTGAGAAGCCAAGAAGATCCAACAAGAAGTTTAAAGGAGGCGTCACTATTTCCAGTGATTTGCGATTTAATTTTAGAGAAATTTATTTTACATACCCCAAATTTAATTTACTGGACGAAACGGCTACCAAATGACAGCTGAGATTGTCTACTCGTATTAACCGAAAAAAATAAGTTGCCTTTTTTCACATTGATTAGAGTAACTGGCAACGCTCATCCAAAATATGAAGGGGCTGTTTTTTTGACGAATTAGATTACACACTTCGGTTAGATTATATTAACTATTTTCAGGTGCTACACGTATATCATTTACAACCCAAGTTGCACATACATTTTGGTTTTTTATGCAGATTTTCGGATACATGTAGGGCCTGAAGATGGCTACATGTAGCCCTTTTAATAAAAGATAGTGATACCGTAAAGTTCCCTCACAACAGATCTATATACATCAAACAAATTCTATTAAAATGTGCATAATATTGTTGCATATTAGTAAAGTAAAAGGAGGAAAATCTGCAAGCATGTAGTTAAAATAATAGTATTTTATGTAAAAGTGGGAACAGACTTAAATGTGCATGCGGTAAGTGGCATGTATATGGACGTTGACTCAACGTAGGAGCATCAAAAAAGTTTTTGAAGAAATTTTGCATGCGACACATGCGTGTTGTTTCACTGTATTCCACTCATGTCAGTACATACAGGAAATATGTACATCGTGTTGAAAGCTGTCCATACGGAGTGCACACGTATAAGATGATTTCTTTAGAGCGGTGCCCAAAAACCCACAACGTTTGGCTCATGTCCGTCATGAGTATTTGCAGTCACTCGCGAGTCGTTATGCATGTGTTGAGTCGATGCGAATGGATTGTCCACATTTGAGTATTCGCCATGATTCAACGCATGCACATTCAAGTTTGTTTTCATTCAACCATACAACAGCTTTTAAAGCTGCAGTTTTTTCCACAAACACGAAAATTGTCGACATAATTCAATAAATTCGGTAATTAACTTTGTTCTATTATTTCACGTTGACATGCTTTATCCACAGAAATTGCAAGATTATTAACACTGACGATCAGAACCTTGACTTTACGATATACACGTTCTGAACTGCAGGCGAACTATGCGTGAATATTTATGTATCATAAGGACGAGGCGTTATATACACAGTGGGACAATAGTAGAAAACATTTTTGAGATTTTGCAACTAAGGTTTTGGTAATGTTATCTACATTTCTTGTGGTAAATTAGCTCTAGACTCAATGTATGTACAGTAGCCGATTTTCGAACAAGTAATTATTAAACCTGCAATTTTTGAAAATTCTAAAAACTCTTCAATTTAATGGTATTTTTTAAAAGTTCTGACTAAACCCGGTTTTGTAAAAAAATCATATTGTCGATTGTAAGACGAAAAAATATTCAATTATAGTAACAATGCATATTTTGCCCAAAACAAGTAAAAAAATAAGAGAAAAAACACAATAATTGTGATGTTTTTACTTGAGTCTCTATATAATGGGTGATGTGCAGAAAGAGTAATAAAAGCTTTTACCAGCTTCTCTTTTCAGCAAATGTAAATTGCATAGGTTTATCTTGTCCTTGTTGTTTTAATCAAGCAAAGACTTTTTCAAGATGTTTTCATTAAGACTCTTCAATGATTATAAGATCGTCCAAGAACTATGTTGCTAAAAATAATGCTTAATTCTATTTTTAGTATACATTTTTATTCTTTTATGTTTTCAATTTATTATTGACAAAAATCTGGTATGCATCTTTTGTTACAATTTTCCTTTTTTACATTATTATTCAGGCACTGATATGTGAGAATTTTGTTTTATTAAACTTATGGGTTTGACTTGGATTTTCATTCTTTCATTATTTGATTATACTCGTAAGTCCTTTTGCAACATTTAGTCTACAGTTTATTACAATTTTAGAAATGGTTTTGTTCTAAATTTTGTTGAGAAAATTATTTGACAACATAACCTTTCGAACTCGAACATTTTAGTCACGTTAATTAAGACCTCTATTATGTCAAATGTCATCTTCATTGCAACTGTCAAAATTGTGTTTTTTTAAAACATTTTTTTCGTGTCTCTTTGAACTTAATTGACGACGTATCAATAAGTTGACCTGCGAATTTACTGTATTAGAAATCATCATTGAAGAACAATTCCAGTCTCAATTTGTTATTAACAATATAAAAAACTAAATTATTTCTGGTATCAGTATAGTGATTCAAAATTACGTGGCACAATAGTAAACTAAAATACATCACAAATGATGAAAATCTGCAAAAAATTTGTCTTGTCTCAACTGATAATAAAATAAAGCTCTTTATCACAATTTAGTTCAACTATACGAAGTTGACCATTTAGGAGCCAGAAGGCGCCAAAGTTAGAACATATTCGTTATTATACTGCAGCCCAGAGTCAGTATGTGAATTTTTCCTTTCGGGATTGGACCGTACAAAAACTCCATTTACACGGTCCAATCCCAGAAGAAAAAAAACTTAATTTTTTTGTTCGGAATTCATCAGCATATTCATTTTCGCAATAAAAATTGGGGGCTAGTAAAAAATCTGGATAAATATCAAAAATGCACGACGGAAGTACTGCAACTGGATATTGAGAGGATTTAGCAAAATTTCGCTATTATCAGTAACAATTTTAACACATTTTTGTTGTTAAAAAATAATTTTACATCCAATTTTGAAGGTCTGTAATTTTATTATAAGAAAGGACAAATTTTTTTTACAAATTTTTATTATTTGTGGTAGTGTATTTTCGGTTAAAATTGAGCCACGAAGTTTTGATTCAGTCTGTATATTATTAAAAGTTTTTTAAATTTTTGAGAGTTTACTGATCGAAAATTACATTGGGTGAAATGCATAAAAATTTAGCAGTTGCTTGATTGAAACAAGAAAACACTTGCAATTACTAAATATTTGCTTAAAGGAGATAACTAGTTAGTAAAAGTTTTTGCTACTTTATGCATTTCACTCAATTAATAAAAAAGCAAGAAATTTATAAATAAAATAAAATTCCCTATTTTAGTAGCAGTAGACCGCGACCTGTTTGTTTCCATGGAAACCAGTTTATTTATATCAACAGTTAAGTCAATCAAATTAATGAAACGTGTTGTGCTTGTGCAAATTTAGTTTTTCTGAAATAATTGCTTCTGAAACATTGCAGGAGTTACTTTAGAAAATTGGATACTAAATTTTCAAGATATGATATTCTAAAAACCAAACACTGCCACTTTTTTTTTCAACCGAAAATTGCGAGAACTTAGAATTTTGCTATTATCAATAACAAGAACACATTTTTGTTGTTAAAAATATTTTGATACCCTATTTTGAAGGGCTATAATTTTATCACAAAAAACATTTTTTTACAGAATTTTATCATTTGTGGTGGTGTATTTCAGGTTAAAATTGTGCCACGAAGTTTTGAATCAGCCTGTATATTCTTAAACTTTTTTTAATTTTTTAGAGTTTACTGATAGAAAAAAAATACTGATCGAAAATTGCATTGGGTTAAATGCATAAGAATTTAGCAATTGCTTTTGCTTGATTGAAACAAGAAAATACTATGCAATTAGTAAATATGTGCTTCAAGGAGATAACTAGTTAGTAAACGTTTTTGCTACTCTTTATGCATTTCACCCAATTAACAAAAAAAGCAAGAAATTGATAAATAAAATAAAATCCTTGGTTTTAGTAGCAGTAGGTCGCAACCTATTTGTTTCCATGGAAACCATATTGTTTATTTCAACAATCAAGGCAATCAAATTAATAAAACTTGTTGTGCTTGTGCAAATTTAGTTTTTCTGAAATAATTTGTGAAATAATTATTTTCGATACATTGCAGGAGTTACTTTAGAAATTTGGATACTAAATTTTCAAGATATGATCGAAAAACCAAACACTGCCCCTTTTTTTCAATCGAAAATTGTGAGGATTTATCATAATTTCGCTATTACAAATAAAAAGAAACACTTAACTTTGTGTATCAAGTTTCGTAATAATCGATTAAGCGGTTTTCGAGATTTACCAAAAAAATCTTTTGTACAGAGTTTTGAAGGGCTGTAATTCTATTATCAGAGAAGACATTTTTTTTACAGATTGTCATCATTTGTAATTTTGTTTTTCAGGTTAAAATTGTTCCACGTAATTTTAAATCACCCTGTATATCCTTAAACATGTTTCAAAATTTTGGAAAGTTTACTAATCGAAAAAATTATTTACTATTCTTTTCATGGTTATATTTGTAATCAGCATTAACTACTAACAGTAATAGGGATGTTTTAAGAATGTTTTACAAAAACCTTTATTGGGCCCCATACAGTGTGTTAGCCAAGTCTCTCAATAAAGTGCATTCGCTGAAACCGCGTATGTGTTGCATACAACACATTTTGGTACAAGTTTTTTAAATTACTCTGAAATGTATAAAAATTTAGCAATTGCTTTTGCTTGATTAAAACAAGAAAAACCTATACAATTAGTAAAAATTTGCTGAAAGGAGATAACTAGCTAGTAAAAGTTTTTGCTACTCTTTTCTTTATGCATTTCACCCAATTAATAAAAAAATTATAAATAAAATAGAATCCTCGATTTTTGTAGTAGTAGTTCGCGACCTGTTTGTTTCCATGGAAACTAATTTATTCATTTCAACAGTCAAGTGAATCAAATTAATGAAACGTGTTGTGCTGGTGCAAGTTTAATTTTTCTGAAATAATTTCTGAAACAATTTTTTCCGATACATTGCAGGAGTTACTTTAGAAGATGAAATACTAAATTTTCAAGGTATGACCACCAAAGAACCAAACATTTTTTCTTTCAAATTTTAAAATGACGTTTTGCTCTAATAATAATTATATTAACCCTTCGGTCCGTTAGTCGTGCATCAAACTGACAGTCTTATGGCTTAGTATTTTTGGGATTAAATAAAAACAATTACAACTAAAACGTCGTATATTTTTTCCTGAGTTTCATGCAAAAGATGAGTTTCATTACTTCGCAAATTCACAAAGAAAGTATTTGAATATTTTGTAAAGGCAAATTTTTGTTTAATTTTCGAATGCCCATTCAGTCCACTTCTCCATTAAAAAAATGAAATGGTGTGATACGTACTGTTACACATTTCTAAAGAGTTGCAATTTAAATACATAAATATATGACTTAGTGCATAATTTCGTTGCTAAAATTTCATTTGTTTGAGTAACTAATTTATTAAAACATTTTAAGTTACAAATATTCAAAAGATAACAAAAATTAGATTGAATTGTTATAAAAGGGACTGCCAGTCTCAGCAAGCCTTATAATAACGACGTTACATAAGTGTAGAGGCACGTCTAACGGAACTAACAGAAGGTTATAAAATTAAATAAAAACAAATTTCTTGTCCTGTAACTTGCATTTAGATGCATTTAGAAAACCCTTCTAACAATGGAATATTCTTTAGTAAAATAATGTTTTGTGAATAATTTTTTTAAAAATTAAAATAATCCGGTAAAATGTTGCTATGGGCACCTTCAGCACTAAACCGGTAAAACGGAATTTTGTGGATTATTTTCGGTTTAAAAATAACAGATTTTCAACATTTTTCTCTGAAACCTGACGTATCACAAAAATTGTTAATATCATTATAGGTATACAATCAAACAAAAGGTGAATTTTTGCGACGTTACAAGGCAACAAAAAATGGTAACATTATTAACTCTCACTACATTAACATAATTATGTTTCATTTTCGCGAAAATCTTTAGGGTAACTAAATTTTGTTAATGATTTTTCATTAAATAAAATCATTCTAAATCGCTGGAATTGTTGCTTACGCTTATGTACAAGATTACAAAAATACAAAAAAGTAAATGAAGTAACCGAATTTGGTTACAGGTAACATCGTGAAAATTCACCTAAAATTGTACTTAATAATTACTAATGAAAAAAATTTATATATAAAATTTGTTGTCTAGTGTAACCGTCCATGATAACTGCGCCTTGTGAAAAAGTTAGTAGCTCAGGCCTTTATCACTATCCGAGCTAAACAAAGATGCGGGTATTTTGGTATCTCATAAAGTAGTGATGCACGGTCTCTCAACTTACAGAATCATAATTCATGGGAATAACGAGATAACTGCAGTTAAAGATTTATTGACAGTGGTAATAAAATGTCTGTTTTCGGTTAAGTATAGTAAATAATTAGGTGTTATATTACAATTAGGCAAGTCTAATGAAAAAATTTGTAAGCTCAGGCCTTTAATAGTTTCCGAGCTACAAAGATGTGGGTAATTTGGTATCTCCTAAAATATTGCACGGTCTTGGTTAATTCAACTTACATAATTCATACATTTATTCACTGACGCTTTTAGCAAAATGTTTTCCTTTTGCGAATGCGATTTTTGACTTATCAAGTTATTCCCTGTGACCACAGATGAAATTAAATAATTTAGTATTGTGTAGAATGGATTGCATAAAATAGAACAAACGAATAAAAAGATCAATGTTGAGAGTTTATTATTTTTTATATTCACACAGTAAAAAAGGCATTATATGTTACTTTATAAATAAAATTTACCTAAAAAATACGGTGCGGTTTTTAAAAATTGTATCAAAAATGATTGTACAAAAGGCAAAATTGGCAAGTAAAGTTGAAAAATGTAGACAACTTAAACAATAAATATCGAATATAAAAAATATATAAATATTTACAGCTTTACATACAGTTTTGAACATACTTAGCTATACAAGTCCTTATATACAGCAACAAGTGTTAGACTCCGCCGTAAGGTCGGAGTGTCCGGGGTTCACACATTCAATCATTCATCAATTTTCTCTTGGCTTTTTCGTCAGTCCAGCCGTCACAATCTCGCGCACACACACCCCCGGCGTTTGACTATCACATCCGGCACTCGCATTGCACTCACAGTCTGTATTACGTAGTATCACAATTGGTTGACATAAAATAGGATCACTGTCAAATGTGGATGGCCACGGTCCGGGTCGCGCCGCCGCCACCACCGCCGCCGCTCCCGGGTGGGTTGGGTGCTTGAGCCCTGGCGCTATGTCGGTGCACATGGTGGTGCACGTGCGGCCCCCGCACAGAACCCCTATGTCGTTGGTTGTTGGGCACGTCTGGCAGGGCGAATTTGAGCTTCTCCCAGAAGAGTTTGTCGCCCCATTGCAAATAAACGTTGGTTTTAAGATACAGTCTGATGTCGGGGTCCAGATCCTTTTGTGGGACTTCACCCAAGAGGACGACGATGAGTCGGCGTCGGCGGTCGCGCAGCACTTGGTGGTGTGCCGATTTAAATTCGAACCGGCACCATTCCGATTTGATGAAGTTCTCCGAAAGGATCATGATGGTGCGCTTAGAGGACTCCACTGCTTGCACTATGGTATCGGCAAGGAATGCCCCCACAGGGAAATCGCGGTAATGAAGGCACAGTTTGTAGTTGGGTTCGAGGGCGGGCGCCAACACTTCAGCTACCCACGCCTCGTCCTTTGAACTGTAACTCACAAAAGCGTCGAATAATTTGTCCCTGTCATCGCGATCTAAGTCTGACGACCTCTGGAAGAGGCGCACACCGAATTTTGAGTGTAACCAAACGCGTACTTCTTGACGGAAAATAAACAAGAGGAGAATCAAGATAATTAAAAAGGCAAAAACAGCGAGAGTTATCACTAAAAGTGGGAGATAATCTTGAATTATTTGTCTCTGAATGATGGTTTTTGTTGCAGTCAAATTACCGTTGACACTGTTGTCGATGTTTGGAAGACCCGTGCACGACGTACCGTTTTCTTGAGTCACATAAAATCCGGTCTCTGGATTATCCGAATAAATGTCCTCACTGTAATAATCGATTTCGGACGTATTATAAACGCACCGTACCATCGCACTGTCCGTTACTACGTCACCCCGCACCATCCACTCGCGAAGTTTTTCCGTGAATTCGCATTCACAAGACCAAGGGTTATAGGCCAAAGTCACTTCGATCATAGTGGTGGGAAGTTGCCACACGTTGTACAGATGCAACCTGTTGTGGTCTAACCTAACAGTTCGCAGCTGCCGCAATCCTACAAAAGTGGTATTGTTTATATGCATTATTCGATTTTGTTGTAAGAAAATTTCACGCAAACTTTCCAATCCCTCGAACTCGTAACCGTGTAATTCTCCTATTCTGTTTTCATCGAGATGGAGTATTTCCAGGTCTTTGAGTCCATTGAAAGTTCGGTTTTGAATGATTTCAATATTCGAATTATTTACAAATAAAATTTTAAGTCTTTTTCGTCCAATAAAAGCGTGACTGTTCAATGAGCGTAAATCGTTACCGTCTAAATAAAGTTGGGTGGCATACATCGGTATTTGTTCAGGTAGTTTGGAAACATACCCTCCGGAGGAACAATCAACAACATTAGCTGACCAGGATTGATCATGGTAGCAGGTACAATTCGTCGGACATGTCATTTCACAATCACACGCATCAAAATCACAGCAATGACACAATGCAAAACAGTGCGTTTCATAAGTACAAAGGAACTGAAAAGGAGCTGCTTCTACGAGAGGCACATAGGTGCGGCCTCTATTATACAACAATTGGCAGTAAATGCTTTCCAAGTCTACTAATTTTGGCTGATTTCGGTTGCGATTACCAACGTTGACTTTTTGTAGCCATTCCATCGTGCAGTCACATTGATAAGGATTTCCCCCAATGTAAAATTCCGGCAAAGGTTTGTCTGGAGGAACTGATGAAATTCGAAGTGCGTTCGGGTCCAAACTTGTAATTTTGTTGCCGAAAAGATCAACACGAGTTAAATTCGGTTTTTTGAAAAACGTATACGATTGGACTTTTGAAATTAAATTGTCGTTCAGGAACAACACTTCGACGCTATTAGGAATTGCACTTCCGGTGATTTCAGTCAGTTTGTTAGCACTAGCATCGAATGTGCTCAAAGACAAACTTGATTCAATTTCAAAAAAGTTGCCTAGTTCTTCTATTTGATTGGAGTGAATATCGAGCCACTGCAAGCCTGTTGGAATTAGAGCGTAATCGAACCATTTCAGTTGATTGTCCGAAATGTTCAGCCACACTAAACTCGGTAATTTAGCAAACAATTCTTGAATGTCGGTTAAATAATTGCCATCTAAACGAATGGCCTGCAAGTTAACGTTCGCATCGAATGCACCTGCCGCAACCTTTTGAATTTTGTTCCGAGAAAGGTTGAGTATTTTCAGAGATGTCATTTTATCAAAGACTCCTTTCGTTATGTTGCCGATGTTATTTTCAGTTAATCGCAGCCCATACATTTGATTCATCTCCCTGAAAGTTTCATTTGTTATAACATCGATGTGATTTTCTCCAAGATCTAATGTTTTCAGCATGGGTACGTTGTATAACACTTCAGGCACTTGCACTAATTTGTTACCGTTAAGATGGAGGTCTTGTAAACTGGAACAGTTCTTCAGCGCTTCCTGGTGTATCCACGTTATTCTGTTATTATCTAATGACAGTAGCGATAACACGTAAAGTCCATTGAATGTATCACTTTCAATTCTGGTTATCTTATTGTTGGAGATAATTAATGTGTGCAAGTTGTAAAGAGCTGAAAACGTATTTTCAGGAATGTTTTCGATAAAATTATCATTTAGTCGAAGGATTTGAAGACTGTACAAGTCACGAAATACAGATTGTTCTAATTTCGTTATTCTGTTATGGGAGATGTCTAAAACAACAAGACGAACAAGTCCGGAAAAAGTGGCAGCGTTTATCCAATCAGCTGTGAGTTCGTTGTGAGATAAATCCAGAACAAGTAATTGAGTTAAGTCACTGAAAAGTCCTGGTGCTAGGACATTAATTGAGTTATTTTGTAAATACATTTCTCTAATATCTTTCGTGTCAGAGAACAATTCCGGTGGTAAACTAACTAAACGGTTGTCGGCTAATTTAAGAACATTGAGTGCTACGAGTCCTTCAAGTGCACGATCTGCCAAATGTGTGAGGCCATTTCCTTGAAGATAGAGCTTTTGAAGCCGTGTTAGCGCGGAAAATTGACTGGATGGAAGCCTGTCTATGTTGTTACGTGACAGATCAAGAAGTCGCAAGTTAGAACCGCAGCTCTCCGACGGGTTGTTGGCGAACCGAAAACTTGACACTTCGCGTAACCGATTTCGCGTTAAATTCAGCACTTCCAGTGCATACAAGGGACACAATACACCGTCCGGTAAACTCCACATGTTGTTTTCACCGAGATCCAGCCGTTCAAGTAGACGCAACTCGTCCGTGAACGCGTTCGGCGACACTTCCAGGGTCATGGCTGACCAATCCGTATTATGAGTCCGTACCGTAAGATTACGGAGCTCCTTTAGACCCCGGAAAGCTCCGTCAGAGAGGTTTCCAATTTTACAATACTCGATGGAAAGCTCACGTAGCTCCACCAGCGGTTTGAAGCTGCCGGCGCTCAGTGAACTTTGAAAAAACAGAGCATCGCTACATTCTAGTCGCAATCGAACGGTGTGCTGGGGCTGGATGACGCTGAAGTTGGTGTTTTCCAGCTCACTGTTGATTGTTTGCAGTCGACAAACCAGTGCGACGTCGTCTTCGGTACCGCTGTCCACTACCACCCACTTGCACTCGTCTGGCGCTTGGTAGCGCAGCGCCTTGCTCAGCGACGCCGAGAGCACGCCGAAGACGGCGCCAAATAACACCGCACACACCACTGTGGTGCCCATTTCTTATTCGTCCAAAAACTACACCATTGTATTCGGACCTGCCGATCTCTTGGTGCATACCGTGTCCGTCGCGACCGGTGCTCTGTGCTTGACTGCGGTCCCTCACACAAGGCCACTTATTCCTCACCTCTCCGCCGTCCTTTGCTACTTCTCCCCGCTCTTTACTAATACCGAAGCAAGAATAGACAGACTCGGAGGCATACTGAAAAAGCCGTGAACCAGCAATGCGTTTTTCATACAGCGAGTTTTCCGTCTGATTGCCCGTTCAAATCACCCAACTATTCAGACCTTATTACATTCACATCTTGCTCAATCTACTCAAACAATTTTAAATACCATTATCTTAACAACACACCAATTACAAAAGTGACAGAAGTTAAGCTATAATAGCATTAAACTATAAATATGTATATAGGTGGTTATTTGATCTTAAATATAATTAATAGTAAAGTATGTATCTTTTAATAAATGATATGACTGGTTAGTGTTAAGGAATATCCATCATTCAGTTGGTACACGATTAGGTGATGTTTAGTGTAGGTGGAGATTTAAATGCCAGGTTAGAAAACGATTTTCAGTTATCGTCTAATTGAATCCGTTGTTTGAAACTTAAATTATTTTGTAAATTTTTGTTGTTGCATAAAGTGAAATTAAATAAGACAGCCGCAAATGTTGTCCAGTCGGGATACGATAATAAAATACAGCGACCTCGTAGCGAAGCGCGTTATTGCCCAATTAATAACGAGCTTCAAGAATCCCACAACACGAAAAAGCCATCTTTTAAGGAATATTAAAACATCCCTGGGTTAAATAAAGCAAATAAATGGGTGCTAGTTAAGATACCTGTAATGGATAATATTTCAGTACTCTCGGCCACCGCCCGTTGCCTATAATAGCTTGCCACCGGGAGATTTTCTAATTTCCTTCTATTGCAAAGAAATTGATTAGACAGGTTGAAATTGTTATTGCAACAAGAGACTTGAAAGTTTTATATGTATGTACGATATCAATTGTTAAGATAACGTCAGATGAAGTTAAGTCAACAACGCCCTAATGAACGACTGTTGATGGGAAATTTCACCGCGGCTGATCGACATTGCCGCCGAAGTGCCTGCGATATTGGTAGAAGAGACGTAAATTGATGGCAGTTGAACTTTATTTGCATTTTTGTGCGGCAGTTTCGATAAAAGTCTACCAACATTTAATTATTTGGCCATCGTGGAAATTCCTTGCGCCTGGGAGCCAATTTATTCTTGTTGCTTTTAAGGCGATTTTTTTCGCAAGGCATTTAACACTTACATATAACCAACCACGTACCGGTATTAATTTTGTTAAGCAGAACGATTTACAACGACTCGGTTCGAAGAGAATGACTCTGAACGGAATTTTAGTCCATAAAAATGAAATAACTAATGCATATAAAGAGACTGAATATAGTAATTTAATTTGCTTTTTGGCTGCAGGTAAGAAGAAGAGGTTTTTGTCCTCAACCAGACGGCATAATGTTCGGGCGCGATGGGTAAGTTTTATATGATACTTGTTTACCACTTGAATCACGGATGCCGTTTCTGGGCTTTGTGCGTTTTTTGATTTAGGAACGTTTTATACCATGGGTAACATTTTTCTCTTCTTAATTCTTCTTGTATTCTGTGTTGGTATACAAGCCTACCCGTAAAGAGCGATCCAAAAGTCGTGGAATCAAAGCAGGCTAAAACAAAAATAAGGTTTGTTCATCTAAAATTAATTATTCCTGTATCTTAAGTGTGAGAAATAGGGTACTTGACAACTTTTAAATTTTAAATTTCCAGCTACAGCTAGGTGAAAATTTAATCATGTGAAATCATAGAGCTGGAGTTGCCTACATAATACCTGCAACTTTCCAACCAATAGAAATCAATGTAGCTTAGAGTGACGTGACGTCACATGCACTACACTGTGATTGATGTTTCAGTTCACATGAGTAACACCTGTCATACTTTTTCCATGAGAAATATAAATAGTGACTTAATCTGAACTTAATAATTTTACAATTTAATTTTAGTCTTCCAGTAGCAAGCCAAATGTGTAAAAATTTAAATAAATTTTTAAATTTTAAATATTTAATTTAAATTAAATTTTGACAGTTTTGACATTTTAAATGACACATAACTCTCAGACATAACCACAATATCCACCTCTTTCTACCATGACTAACTGAGACTCTATGACTTTTGGATCGTTGGTTATAAATAAATTAAAAAATTACGTAACCATTTGAGTAGGGTAGACGAATATTTTTAAAACTGTTATTTCACAATGGGTCGGCATAATGCAAAGCCAGCTGTCGCTTTTTGGGACACGTCACACGTCCCAGTCTTTTTTACGACCCAAACCTGTAGTCAAATACCTTCTTTCACAGCCCGTTATCAACCATTATCTCACCAATTATGACCCATTTCTTGTCTATTTATTTTTTATTGAGTGAGGACACCCACGAGCTAGGGTGGCGGTATTTACACGAAGAAGCTTATTTAAATTTTAAAGTTTCTCTTGGAAATTCGTGTAAGCAAACAAGTCAGGTAGCAGCGATTGTCGTGTAATGCGTGCATAATGGGTCGGCTTGTTTGACGATGACCATAACAACAAATGGTCAAGGGTGTCGACGGTTTTTTTCATTAGGCATTACACACAAGGTTTTATACCGAAAGAGTTAAATTAACGAATTTTTCAGAATTGCGTGACTTATACTTTGTAAAAATGTAACACTTCACGTGGTGGTCACCTTTTTCTAGGTTTGCATGTGAGTAAACATTACGAGTTCTTTTGTAAACGGATATGCCTACCTGTTCTTTCCTATGTGTACACTTAGGAAGAGCAATAAATTACCAGAAGTCGTCGCCGTCGACGACCCGTTCTCTAGCTTGCGGTTTCTGAAGTGACAGTTTTAAGATCTACCAATGGGTGACAAAGAAACACTTGTTTGTTTGCGATAGGAATTGTGTTTCTGGTTAAAAGTATATCCAGACTTCAGACAGGTAGTTAATTTTGTTTTAGTGATACAACGACTTTAAAAGAATTACATCATTCTCTCGTTGTCAAATGGTATAATTTCGTAATCTCTTTCAGTGACACAATTGATAGTTATCGTAGTGTCTAGATATTGAGGACTTTAATTAACGTTATTGTGAAACCGATTGGTGTTCCGATCTGTTGTAATCGACGCTATTTATATTTTATCGCCGGCAAAGCTCTTCAGAAACGTATGGGTTTGATTCAAAATGGCCCAATTAAATTTAATTTAACGTTTTCAAGTCATCTATATTTTAACTTATCGATTTATCAACTAATAACTTATAATGTGAAAGAATTTTCTTTATTATGAGCAACATCTTGAAACAAAACAAATTAAGAAGTAAATCGTTTTATTGTTTGAACTTGGCACAGTTAGAAATAAAATATACAATGTAGTTAAAGTGTGAGTTGGCGGCAGAGCACCTGTGGTGGAACCCCTGGTTGGTCAATAACTCACCACCGGCGCTCGACGATTATATCCAAATTATCATTCCAACAAGTGTCCGTTGAGACATTTGCATATTATTAAGTATTCCTGGCCCAAAGTTCCAGTTAATTAGTTGTAACACTGCACACTGACACTGTTGATTGTCGGATTTTGAATCTAATACCAGTAATTTATGGACGTTTCTGAAGTTGGCCAACATGGAACTGACCGTGAAACGATGATGTTACCAACATATCTTTACAGCTGACTTATACACACCCTAAAAATGTAAAATTATGCCAATTGCTTTTGAATGAAAATTAGTGGAGCAACTTCTGACGTGAAACGCCGTTTTATCAATTCTCGTTTCAGTGGTTGCTGTAAATTTACCTGTATTTGTCTCAAATACAAATTTTGCGGAGGGTTGTTTTAGCAGTTCAATATTGCTGAATTGGCTTATTACATATAATAATATATGTAAGTCGTATTACAGAGTACATTTTTAATATTGTTTTTTTAAATTAATCATTACTTATTTAAATACTCTATTTAAGCTTATATATTTATGGGCTGATTTCAAGTTAAGATAATACCGGTAGTATCTTTCGTTTCATGGAAAGTTAATAAAATTCTAAGTTGTGATTGGTTGTTGCTACGGAAAAGTATTAAAATTTGCGATACTACCGGTAGTATCTCAACTTGAAATTAGCTCATATAAGATAAATAATTACAATATAAAGCTTTATAACTTAATTTGGAAAAACAAAATAGTAAGAAGGAAGCAATAGTGAACTAACTGGATGAGAAAATAAATACAGTTTTAAAAATTTTGTAGAAAAGAATAAGACATTTGGGAAACATTGCATTTAGAATGTTTTGTATTAATTTTAAAGATTTTTTTAAATCATGACTTATTTGCTGATTAAAATCGTCTTGTATTTAAAAATAATTTTTTAATTAAAATTACATATAGGAAAAATTAAAATTATCTAAAGTACTTTTTTTTGAGACAAAATTAAACTATACAGTGAACTATTATTATTCGATAGAGTATACAAATATCTTTTAACAACACATTACATCTTATTTTTGAGTATTAGATATAACTTTTTTTGGTGTTTTACGTCCATTATTTATCTAGTTAAAAATTTTTTTTAAGGGGAAGTGGACAAGGCAGATAAACTATTTTATATAACCGACGCTTCGAATCTTTATTGGATTCTTTGTCAAGGCTTATAAGTAATGTCAAAATTTGTTTGGCATGGTACCAACTTGTCTCGGTCAGTGGTCGCCGGAAGAATTATTTGTTTATCTGCCCTGTCCACTTCCCCGTAAAAATTTTTTTTAATTAGATATAACATTGTTAACTGACCGAACAACACTCGAGTACCTATCCGTAAAGGGACAACTATCGAAACGCAACAGCTATTTAATCAAGAACTGCGGAATGGGGAACAAATCACTTCTGATTTTAAGAAATTTTTTCTAATATTACTATTAACTATAGTTCATGGTGGAAGAAATAAAGATTTGGATCATTTTTGGATTAAAGGATTGGTAAGTATAGATGGTCTTAACAAGTCTTCTTATCATCGGATGGTTATTACGCTGATAATGTCTTTTATTTCGTTTGAAATGTAACGAATACATAAGAGGTGCGGTAATTACGTGTCATTTACGCAGTAGCTTCATGATTCCGCGTATGCAGGCGCCTAGTAGGTGGTAATGTAACCATTGCAAATGTTATGATCGAACGTCAGCCGTACAAATGGACCCGCATGCATCATTATCGACGAAACACGTTACTTATTCAAGAGTGCCGTCAAATTCCATAAGGGTGTGACCCAAAAAAGACGAAAAACTTTCCAGTAAATCGCTTCTTATTAACACGAAATTTTCCGGGTTGAATGTAATTGCTTTCAGTTGGAACGTTTCCTTTCGTTTTGCCGTAAATTTCATTAAAACAATTAATTTTTTGAGATAGTCAGCCGCCGTGACCGCTCCAAATTTAGACAAATTATCTACCTATCCGGTGACTGGCCCAGTCGGCGGCGAGTCCGTCATCTAACCGTGACATTGAATTCATGACACTACCAATATAAACAAAGGTTTCACCTGGCGACCGCGATACGCGCAACTGGATGTTTATCGGATGGACTGATTGTTCTTCATGATGAAAGGAAGACCGCAGAGAAATTAAGGGTAACGTGTACTGTGCCATAATGCCGGCAAAAAGTATACAGCGATGGCCTTGTTTTAAAACATCATTATTTCATCGTGAAACGTGTTTTGCTCTTTTGTCAGTGTTGTATGACAATTTTATTGCTAATTAGTATGTACTAAAAACTGTTTTTTGATTCTTATATTGGTTATTATATTTTATCCAAATGAACTCTGAAGTTCATTGTCATCACTGAAAATCATAAAATACATGCTACAGTTTTTTCTTGTCTCAGTTAAATAATATCTGTATTTTTTCAAAGAATCATTGTTATGCAAATAAATGTCACTTTATTTTTGTTTCTGTAACAACGTAATGTTTTTAATATATGGAATTAAAGTCAGGGTGTCGTTATCAGTACCAACCTTTTTTGTTTGAAAAAAATCATAAAATAAATATTTTCTTGAAGTAAGGCTAGTAATTCAGAAATGGGGGCTAACATTATGTGGCTCTGTCTTTTTGTACAAAAGTGAATTTCTTAAGGAGTTTACAATCTAACTCGTGGACTTTTGCCATATTACCTAAATTTACTGTTTCTTACCGCGCGAGATGTCACTTCAGGTCTTCCCTACTCTAAAACAGTTTTAGAATGATTTTTTAGATAACGGATAAATCAATATGGGAATTTTTAAAAGTTGATTTTATACTACTTAAAAAAATAAATTTTTGTTGTTAGACTATCGGGATTGGGGACATTAAGATAAATGAAACATTTCTTTAGTCACAAGTTTCTTTACTCTTTTTTTTTTTGGGCATTTTATCAGGGCTATATCAATTTATAAGCTATTAATTACATTTTACACAAAATGGTTGGCTGTTATCATTAACAGCATTATTATTATTTTTCAGTACCTACATTTTAGGGTGGGCCAAAAAAATCGACTATGTTTTTTTTAACTTCCAACACTGAAAAATTGGTTTCTAGTCACCTTTAAAAAATGCTTTTTTATGATGAGCTCTTAATTTCAATAGAAAGGACGCCCTCATCGCAGTTTTCAATATTTTTTTTTTTTAGTTTCATATGGCAAAATCTGTATCTCGTCACTACTTGATCGTCCAGAAAATTTTATTTACATTTTTTGTAGGAAACTGAACGCTTTAAAAAAGGTATCTTACATATTTTTTTTATAACTCTTACCGTTTAGAAGATATCACAGGTCAGAGTTTGAAGAATTTAACAAAAATTTCTTTTTCACTTCTAACCTTTATAACTCGTGGATAAATAAATATTAAAAGTGCGCAAAATACAGTTTTGTAGGAAATTAAACGCTCTTCAAAAAAGGCGTTTGTCGTTGATCGATTACTTCAACCACTTGAAAAAAATTGGGGATTTAGTATCAAATTTTTTTAAAATGCGAATATCTTCTAAATGGTTAGAATAATTAATTAACCACAAGAGATCTTTTTTATAGAGCGTTTAATTTTCTACAAAACTATATGTTGCCCATTTTATAATATTTATTTTTCTCTGAGTTATAAAATTTAGAAGTAGAAAAGGAATTTTTGTTAAATTCTTTAAATTTTGACCTCCGATATCTTCTAAACGGTAAGAGATATAAAAAATTGTAAGATAACTTTTTTGTAAAGCGTTTAATTTTCTACAAGAAATGTAAATACAAGTTATCTGTACAATAAAGTAATAACGAGATATGGATTTTGCCATATGGAACTGAAAAAAAAAATGAAAGAGTGCGATGAGGCAGTCTTTTCTATTAAAATTAACAGCTCATCTTGAAAAAGCGTTTCTTACAAGTGCCTAACAATTTTTCAGTGTCGGGAAGTAAAAAAAAATAGTCGATTTTTTTGGCCTACCCTAACCTACATATACTCGTATTATTATTGTTTTTGATTAATGTGACTTATAAAGCTACTTTCGATACAAACAACTTTACTACCGTTTCAGGGTTTTTTTCGCTTTTTTTACAGATTATTTACTTATTTCAGCGAATTTCTTAAAAATGAGTTAGTAATTTTGGTATTAAATAAATTTCTAATGTTTTCAGTATTGTGAATACGAGGAGACTAAAAACTTTGCTCTTTATTTGTTATTAGTTACAAATATGGAAACAATTAAGGGTTTACCATTTTAAATTTAATCTTATGTATAATTACCGAAACATTTCACAAAATTCGTTTTTGTGACTTTTTCTAATCTTATTTTTACCACATTTATTTTTGTGAATAGTAAGAAATGGCAAGGTGCTAGATTAGGTGAATAAGGCCCTGGGCAAATTTTATCGATGTTTCATAGCGTCAAAAAATTGCAAAAGTATTGTTATGGTGGAGGCAGTAGGGATGAAGCTTTTCTATTTTTTGATTTTCTAACAAACTTCTGAGAACTTTTTCTAGGCTTTTGTATACCAGTTATAGCCCAGTCATTTTAGCCAAAAATAGGAGTCAATCTCGGAATGAGAGATAATAAGCTGTAAATTGGTATAAACCTTCGCTTTGACGTTCTATATGTTGTCTCAAAAGTCACATATAATATCATGTTCGCGTCTTAAGATGTTCAAGGTCAAAGGTCGCAAAAATATATTTTTTGCGAATATCTCGCTTCTTATACCTTAAATGAGATTTGCACCTATTATAAAAGTTGTAGAGTATAAAATTCTCTATAACTTTTTTTTCATACGATTAACCGTTTTTGAGATATTCACGAAAAAGCGATTTTTGCGAATTTTGACCTTGAATATCTTAAGACGCGGACACGATATTATATGAGACTTTTGAAACAACATATAGAACGCCAAAACAAAGGTTTATACCAATTTACAGCTTATTATTTTTTATTCCGAGGTGAAACCCTAAAATGACTGGGCTATTAAAGGTACTGTATAACTTTTGTTGCTGACTTTTGGTGCCTCGCTTTCTTGGGCGTATTGCTTTTTTATGACTCTGGACCATCGACTGCTGTTTTGTTTCGGGATCGTACTTGTAAAACCATGCAACAATTTTACTAAATACGCTGGACCTACTATTTTTAAGCTTGTTGTGTAAAATAATGTGCCAAATAACTTGTGCCCGTTTTTGATCATCTTTTAAAATTCACGGAACCCAACGAGCCGATTTTATGTGTATCCCAGAATATTTTTTAAAATCTTTGAAACTGCCATGACAGCTATTTAGAATTCATCAACTATCATTTGCTGTGTTATTCTTGGATTTTTTTCAATTTTAACTTTCACAAGGTACACATTTCTCTCATCCGTCCAAGAATTTGGACGTCTTTTGCGGGGTTTACCCTCCACTAAAAAATGTCGTTTCTGGAATCTTCTGTACTATTTAGAAACAGTCACCAGAGATGGGACGTTAATTAAATTACTTTTGGTGTTAATTTACGCCGAAAACCAAATAAAATTACAAATTTAATTTCTTTGTGTGTAGGTGGTGGAAAATTTTCAGAGTAGCCACTACTTAACTTTTGCTTTTTTGTTTCCATTTCAACTGATTCACTTTAAAATTAGCATAAAGGCTCAAGAAACTTTGATAAATCGAATGATTCTATTAGTTTTGTTAACTACGTTAAGAACGAGAATTTACTGAACTGGAGATGGCTTTGCATCTCTTGACTTAAGGGCAAAACAATCAAAAATATGACACACTTGGTTATATTCGACATGAAATATTTGAAAACATAATTTTTACGAAAATAAAAAAATGAGTTCATGTTAGGGGCTTTCAACTCTTGGGGCCCCTAGGCACGTGCTAACAGATTCAATCATTTACAGCCACTCTGTACCATATGCTCCAAAAAAATTATTCTCTAGAAGGTTATCACTTTGTCATATAATTTACATTGGCAAAAAGCATTTCACAGCCTTCTAAAGCATAAATTTTCTTGATCATATGGTATTTCGTTCTATAGAGTAGTTAATAATAAAAATCACATTTGTTACTTTAACATTATTTTTTGTTACCTAGTAACACCGGTTTATTGAATAGAGTACCTTAAAGACGCTTTAAACTATAGTTCCAGTAAAATATTTTTTCGGAATCAAATAGAGGCAAGGAACTTGTAATTCACAGATAATCGGCCAGTTCTAGGACATCTTGTATAATTAGCTTTGAAATCAGTGAAACTATGATTCTGATATATTTATTGGTTTTGAACGAATTTCTTCAATTAAGATGAAAAAACTGATCAACTGATTATCCTACTACATCAATAAATACATATGTACAGAAAATAGCTATATTCTTATGTCTCATCGGTAAATATTTGCTTGGTTTGGTAGAAAAATTTTGTCTAGTGTTAGATTAGATATACGTATTTTTAAATTTTTTTATCGGACCGTTTATAATTATTTGCATAATTTTGATAAAAAGCTGAGTATGTCATATGGGATTTATATCAGAGGGTAGGCAAATGTTTTCCATTTGAGTGAGTTGGCGACCATTGGGCGGAAGTTACAACCCGCCAAAAAGGATATTCTACACGAATGCACCATTAGGAGACAACCAGTTAACTGCCTGGTTGTCTTGAATCCCGGCTGTTTAAATCCATAAGGTGACCGATGAGACGAATTCGATAGCAGCATCTTAATTGGTTCTATTCAGAATTAATCATCAAGCTTTAAATTACCAGCCGAAACTTTTTCGATTGTAATTCTTAATCAACTCGTTTGGAACATATAGCGGTTCACCTCCGCTACGGATGGTATTTTTCATAATTGGCTGTTTTTATTTTTTAATCCTAGTATCCATAACCGCCCAGACACATCCTGCTTCGTCCTGGTCGCGCATTCGAGTAGCATTTTACATACATTAGTAGTCGTAAATAAGACGACGCGCATTCCCTTCTTTCGTATAAAGTCTGATTTTAAGTTTTCTGGTCGCATTTTATTTGTTCAATTATCATAAACATGTCTATTTTCATGATTCTTGGTATAAAATTCAATTTGTTCAAGTGCACCTCGCAATTTTCCCTAAACGATCAACAGTTTTAGGTGGTCTGTCTTCAAGGACAACATCTGATAATGTATTTATTTTAATTTCGTAATTATGCACACCACTAAAGTACGTGGTCATTTATCGAATTATCCTGAATAGCAATAATGATGCAGGAGGCTCGACGTCCCTGTTTATTGTTACTCTACCACAGCGGAATTATAATCACCAGACGCACCTTCTTCGACCATAAGTACTATCATTCTTTGGTGCTAACTAAATAATTCTTACCGTCACCCAACTCAGACCGAGGCAATTTTATTGTTGAACCAAACGCTTCTTGTTGGGGAGACACCTATTACGGTTTTTTTTTCTGTTTGTTTGTTTAACACCGTTTCTGTATAATTTATTCGCCGGTGTAATATATTATCATGTTGTTTGGAAATTTTCCGTATTTCCAAGGTGTTCATCTATTAATTTTGAAACGTCGCTTAATAATGTTTATCGGCATTAATAATCTTACCCTCATTCATCATTTATATAAACGCTTCATACAGTGGCACGTAACAATTTAGGAACTTTGAATAATTTTCTGCATCTTGTAAATGCTGTTTTGTTTGGAAAAATATTACCTTCTCGGGCTAAATTTACGACCAACTAACTAAATTTGTAAATTTTAATTAACTTTTCTTCGAGGTTTTAAATCAAATTTTTAAATTAAAAGTGGTAATGATGTATAATAGTAGCTGCTTTTATTTTAAAATTATATAAAAAAATGTGACGTTAACATGTCCAATAACAAGGTGTACTACTGAAAAAACTTCTTGCCTAACCGAGCATTGAAGTCGCTATCATCCAGTGTATAATTTGTAGCCGTATAAAATTGTCCCTTCTTATTGAATCTTTTCCAAACATGTTTAATCTATGTTTTACAAAGCAGATATCGAGGAATGAAATTCTCGGCCGGATACATTTGACAGCCTATAATTTGGAGTCTAGCGGTTGGTTGTTGTTTTTTTTTGCGAGTGCGGGTCACCATCGTAGTTAAAGCTCAGATTTATGGCGGCTGGCCGCGAGTTATTATCGCGTCGGCCAGAAATTCCATTTCTAGTGTTTGTTTTTCGTTGAAATAGCACCTGTTGAAAGAGAATTTTGGGTACAGTGAGGGGCTGTAATGTTAATATTTAAATTGGGCGTAGTAGGCTTGTGAAAGGGGGCGCAAGGCGATCTTGAAATATTTATTGTTGCAAATAATTAATAAGTTGCCACACGTGCAATCAAGATAATGCCATTATAATTTTTAATTACGGTCATATATTTGGAAGACTTATATAATTATTAGGCAGAAAATTACAGCCCAACTTTCTGGCTCATATTTCAAAGTTCGCTATCTGTGAGGAAGTCTTGCATTCTTACGTGCAAGGGATGATTTATAGCCGTCGCACTGCCCTAGCATTAGCTTAGTCTCTCGTCCCCTCCGAATTATCTGGCCCTTATTTCGATATATTGCTTCGATGGTCGGCGTAATAATTACAGGCGGTTGTGAACTTTTATGGACAAACAGGTAGATTTACACTGATAAACTTTACGAATCCAACTCGTGCCGTTATAACTTCATAGGAAGATTAAATTGAGCGATGACTTACCAAGCGGCCTATTGTCTTAGGGGGTCGACAGTGATGTGTCGAACCGCGCCTGCTATTGTCCTCATCTACAGGGTCACTTAACAAGCGTCGAAAAGACGGTGATGAATGGACCTATCCTCTCGACCGAAATTTGATTATTATCAGCGATTCAAGCGACTAGCACTACCAAAAGCGAATAAATTTCAATTAGGTATTTAAACTATTGCATTTTATTAGCTTTGTAGGTGGAGAGAATCACACGTTATGGTATTGTGACGAGGCTGTGTAATTGTACTGTCAGCGTCCCTTAAATTTATAGTCATATAAAATTGTTTGAGAGGATTATAGACGTTCATATTAACAGTTTATTTATTACTCTGACGGATTAATTAACTTATTGTCACTTTGGCAGATTTTAAAGAATTATAACTTACTCTGACCACTTGCGGTTTCAAAGAGACTTCCGAATGGTTGTCAAAAATTTAACCAGGTAAAATGGACATTAGGTAGAAGGAAATTTTTTTAGTCTGAATTTGGTCTATTTCTACAACTCGGCACTCTTTAGCGTTTCTTTTATCTCACGAATAAATTCGGAGCGGCGTTAGATAAAATAGGCCTTACAATATGATGAAATGAAATCATGAAACAGTTATAATTCGTAATTTTATTGAGTAATCTTAAAAATACACTCTAAAAAAGAAAAAGGATTGATTTCTTTAGATAAGAAATAAACCAATATGGAGATTGTTTTACAGGAACCACAAAACTTTTTTTTAATTAAGACTTTGTAACAAAAAATAGGATTAGATACATGGCATAAAGAAATGTGTCTAATTTATACGATTTTAAAAACACTTGTTCTGCCGTTTTTGGTAACAAGGGCGTAGCTGCGATTTTTCTATAATTTGTCTTTAGCATGGTTTCATAAAAGCCGAATCGATCAATATACTAAACAAAAATCGGTCACATTGAAGTAGTAGGTGTTTCAGACGTTTTTTTAAATCTAAAACAAGATTCTGGGGGAAATTTGCAAAGATTTTCAGTCTGTTTTTTTTTACTAATAATTAATGACAAAAAAACAGGATGACACGCCATAGACGATGTCAACAATAGATTTTTTTGGTAAATAAATAACATCTGTTGGATGGAATTTGTAGTCTTGTTTACAATGAAAAATATTTTTGGCAGCTTGATATTGATGTAAACAGAAATTTTAAATAATTTTTCTATCGCTCTATATAATATAGTCGTGGACGCAACATTGTATGTGAATTTGTAATTTGCGGACGCAGCAACGTACTAAGAATAAATATGTAAAAGGTGTTTCGTAAAAAAACGGCAATCTTTAAGGTACAACTTGGTAAGAACCCAAAAAACTTTAATTTGAAATTTTTATGTTTTTATTGTACTTGGTTCAAAAATAAACGCAGTTTAAAGTTAAAGACCATTAACAAACGATAACATAAAAAGCAAAAATGTGAAGAATCAAGTCACATGGTTGTAAACAGTTGAAAATTTTACACATCAAACGTTATTTTTTTTTGTAGTGGCATTTCACCCATGATTAAAAATATTTCTTGTGACATGGGGATTATTTACAGCCCAGTAATGCATCTTTCGTATATTAAATATTCTATTTTTGGAAAAATTAGTTTTATTGGTAAAAAAAAATGCTTTCTAGAAACACAGGATTTTGCGCATCCATTTCTAAAAGCCACCTACAAAAATTTATTCTTTACTCGTAATTTTGAGGCTGTAAAGCCAAAACACGAGTATAATGAAATGTTATATTTTATAACGTTCTCCAAACGGTAGAGGTAGAAGTTCCAATCATTAGGCTCAATTGTCTTAAGCTCCTGTTTGGATTTTCTTCAATTAGTTTCAAAATTTGTTCACTTCGTTTAACAAAATTATCGTTATGGGGCCTATCTTTATCTAAATTATGGGAGGTGATATTTCTTGATTTCCGTACTTGCCGGTCAATTCTGTCAAAAACGCTTCTATGCGGGATTCTTCGGTTGGGAAATATTCGCTGGTTGTCAATAAACGCAATAAATAAACGCGTTCTGGTTGTCAAACTCTTACCCATTTCTTCATCGTACACCATATGCATGTGTGTGTATTCCTCAAATGTGAAGCGGTGAGCGATTGTTGTAACACAAATTTAACGAGACGCTAATGAGTTATTGTAAGATTAATGTCACATAAATGACATATTTTTCAGCATTTTTTTAAAATCGACAACTTGATTCATTAAATTACCATTCATTTAGGAACGATTTTCTTTTGGTCACTTTTAAACAATCGAAGTTCTTTAGGAGATTTCTTCATTTATTTTGATTATCAAAATTATCTAATTTCAAAATTTAGAAATGTTTAATTACTTTTTAACATTTTAAAGATTTTTATGTAGTTTATTAATGTACAAAAAATGTTCTAAAGACCAGTTTGAACCATAATGGTTTGAACCAGTTCATAACCATAATACAAACAATCGCCACACTCTGACACGTCTCTAGTATATACTGCTCACAATTTGAACTGCTCACAATTTGAAATGGATTTTTTTATTTTTGTAATTTTTATCTTCTTTTTACGTTATACTGTCTTATATTGTTTAATATTATCAAGAAAAAACGTTTTATAATCATTTTATTACAACTACATTAAGCAAAAATAGTTAAGACTTTGATAAAAAAAGAAACAATTAAAATACAAAAAACTTGCTTAAAAACAGTAAACGAATTAACAAAAAAATGGGGCATCTTTTTTTATAATTGTTACTTTAGTATTTGGTAAGTCCTCCTCAAGCTCTTATTACTGCTCCAATACGTCCAGGCATACTTTAATTTTGATTCCATTTTTCAGGCTGCACTGGATCAAAAGCAACGAGCACTGATAGGTGATAGCCCAATTTATCACATTATTAAAACATCAATAAATTTTCGACAGGCTATAATTGCAAAAATTTACAAGATTTTTATGTAGTTTATTAATGTACAAAAAATGTTTTAAAGACCAGCTTGCAACATTATACAAAAAATCGTCACACTCTGACACGTCTCTAGTGTACAGACTGTTATGGAAGTGAATGCAAAAAATTTAATTACAGATAGAACTCATAAAAATAAACAAAATATTTATTTAGCATTTTTATCAAAAACGCACCCTTACCGAGTTAAAATTAAAAGTAAATAGAGCACGAAAAACCATACCCGCCTATGTGTTAACGCAGCGATCAAAACACACCAGAAAAAATTTAAGACAAAAACTTACCATAAAGAAGTGTAAACACAGCTGATTTTAGGTAGGTTAGTAGGGCAAAATGAGACTTTATTAACCTTGTTTATAAAGGGTACGATACACAATAAGGGCAGAAACACCTTCACGTATTATAACGCTAGTCTAGGAATACTTAGATCTGGTTCATCTTCAATCACTTAAAGAATTTTCGGTTCTATTTCAAGATTGTGATCGCTTTTTGGGCGTTCTTCTTGATGATTTGGGGTTGTTACAATACTTGTAAACGTTCGCATATTGGCAATTACATTTCCGGAAAACGTTGGGACAAACGCCGAGCTGCAGACGCATTACCGTGACATAGCACCATATCCATATTAGAAAAATGCACTATTGTTATAAATTTATTGTTGCACTACCGCAATTTATTATTGGGATACTGTTGATCACAACGACACAATGTAAAATAAGATTATAGCGGTTGCCGTTATCAGTGCTTTTTTCTAGAAAAAACGCTCAAGTTTTTATAAGATTAAATTTTTTATCCCTTTGCTTGAACTTGAAAATGTCATCATGAGCGCAGTGTTAAATGAGGGGTTACAAAAATGTAAAATTAAATTTTTGATATCACAAATAAAATTTGTCAAATTTACGTCTTCACAACAAATTAAAACACCTGTTAAAATTTTTGCAAAACCTTCCATAACATTCTGTATATTTAGTTGCTTCTACGCCCAATGATTATTCTGGTTAATTCCATAAAGCTTTTATTATCTTTGTGTTTTAACAAACCGATATTTTTGTCCATTTTTGAGGATGGTATGTGAATTACGCTTTTATATCCTTTACTATTTTTTTTATTTGGGCCGACCTATCGGCATCAGACCGGGGTCAAAAAAAGAGGCACAAGGGCCCGTTTATTATACTTTAGGGGTTTTGTTAAGAGGCGGCGAAAAAAAATTGCGGGAGGGGGGTGGAGGGGTGAAAACCTGACGGTGAAACATGATGTATGGAATTATTGAAGGTATCAAGGTATTGGAGGTATCGAGGTATTGGAGGTATCGGAAGTATCGATACTTTGATACCTGATTTCAGTGGGTATCTGTGTACGATACTTCAGCAGGTAGTGATACATTTTGTAAGTATTGATGCTTTTCCCAGACCTAGGCATGAGTTGCTCAGTTAAAGTACGCCGGTGATTAGCTCTTCCTAATTCTTATAATACTTAACTACAGCCCGCAATAAAACTGTTGACCTGCTAGTTTTTTTTCGTGAGCGTTACAGGACCTAGATATCTGGTTGGTATTACTTTTATTGAAGTGTGCTCTTAGGCAGTTTTGAAGTATTAAGAAGTCAAAGCAATATTGACACTACATTTTTGGTTGGACTTTATTGTATCTCGCAGCTTGGTCTTAGCCGCTTCTGCAAAAGAAGTGGGCTTTATCACTTTCCGATTTACCTTTTTTATTCTTTTTTCTTAAAAAGGCATCTTTACTAGATTGTTAGTAACGATTTCAAGTTAAATGAAATGTTTTAAACTACCTATTATAAATTTGAGATTTATATTTCTTTATTTAATTAATTAACATTGGATATATTTTCGAAGCAAATAGACGCCGGTTAACGATCCTGGTTGTCAACCATTATAAACTTTTTTCTCGTCTTTTTCACAACATTAAAACATCCAAAAAAATATTTCAAAGAATATAATAGCTAAATATTTTATTTTGAACTTTTAGGTGCGATTTCGATTTTGTCGTTTCTGCCTAATGCGTCATTACAATTTTGTTTGACTTGAGTTTGCACTCAAGTGGATAATAGACGCTGGTGTCTCCGTTCTGTTCTCTTCCTATCAAAACAGAAATTACATTTATAGTGGTCTGTAGTAGAAGCCTACATTTTTCCTCTTGGCGGTCTTATCTAACTCAAGCCAGGCTAGAGCAGTTCTGTCCACGTACCAAGACTGGATTTGATTTACTTTACGTAACTGGTGATGTAATATGTGTCTTTACGTAACGCCAAAAATTGATGTAAAATTTCATAACGAAATGAGGAAAAGGTGATGAAAACACAGGTGATACTATAAATATCTTATTATTCGTTTATCATCTACAAAATCTGTGAAATCTGTCTCAGTAAAGGTCTAAAGGAAGCTTTACCTAAAAATAGTGACTGCTTAGAAAAGCATTTGGACCATGTTGAAAGAGAGAAGATGGGTATCAGCTCGCACATTAATTATTATTCAAAGTGATTTTATACATAGAAATGGATTTTTATGGTAGTTTGTTTCTTTACTGAACTAGTTGAAACAAGGTGGTTTTGAATAGCGTTGGATCAGAACATCTTTTCGCTAAAAGAATGGGTCATAGATATATTGAAGCAGTTTTAATTTAAAGTAGGCAATTATTCCAAAGGTTTAAACGTCTTCAGTTTTTAATTTATTTCAATTTCACTTCAGTTTGCTTACTAACTTGTGCCGCAAATCATAACCAAGTCGATTGTGTTGATGTTTCCTTGATTATAAATCAAGTTTTTTTTTATTATGGGCTATAAATATCTGTTCAGTTTAAGAGACAAAAGATATTTCTCAGATTTAACAGTTTTTGGAGAGATTTATAAAATTTACCTCTTGAAAACTCTTTTCTGTTAATAAATCGTATACTTACGGACCTAAAGTTGTCTTTTAAATATACCCAAAAATTTATCAAACTGTTTTGTCTATGTATTTGACAAAAATTTTGAATGATGTTTTCTGATAAATTTGATGAAAAATACTACCCTGTTACATATCAATTTTTTAAGCCATTTAGTTTTGCAGCTTTTTTAAACACTATAATGATACATGTATGTAATATGCACATGTCATGACATGGGTAGGTATTTCTTTCAGAGTGGTCTGTAATTTTTATACTTCAGAAGAAACTTAATTGTTTCCGATTACTTGTCGTATCTTCTTAGAAAGAAAATTATCGGTTTATAAAGAATGTCAACGGTTTTTTGTTCACCCTATCTAATGCGTTTATATAAGAATAAGCTTAAATCTGTTGAGGCATTTTTTGCAAAGAAGAGGTAAGTGCAGTGAGGGATTTTTCAATTTTTGCCGTGCCTTGGCAGCAGCTGCCGAATGTTTACTGTAAATACCATATAAAAATATCGTTTTTGAGGTGTATTGAATAAGGCGTTTTGCGGTAGCAATAATTCGTTCCATGGCATTTTGGTCGGAATAGGTCTGGAGGTGGCGGGCCAGCTGGTTTCTTATACTCGAAGAGCGCGTCACGTAATAAATAACGTGATAATGGCCAGGTAGGCAAATACTAATTCCATAGCCATTGTGTTAACGGACTCCCGATTATTTATACGTATTTATTTACATTGTCACCAAACTCGAATCTCATACGCGGTTTATTTATTGGCACCGGAGGCCAACGCGCGCGAGACCGTGAATATGCGTTTATTATGTACGCTTTTTATTTATTTAAATTCGGTGGGAGGGAACTTTCGATAATTTATGTGAGTCTACCAAATTATTCCTGGAATCGTAATTTATCGCCGCGTTTGAGTACTTATATTATAAGTTTTCTTTAAGATAGCGGCCATTTCGGAACAACCACAAATTGTTGATTCATAACTTGAATATTTTCTTTACAGGCTGCGTTACGTTAAACAATAAGATTTTTACTTTTACAACCATTTTATTTGATCAAGATTTATGTTAATTAGTTTAATTGGGTATAATAAATTCAAACTAAAGCCAATGTTAAGCCAAGAAAACACTCCGACTCATTGTCGCACCTGACAGAGCATTCTGCGAACAAAAGACTGTTTAAAATTCTCCTTTGTTCAAATACATAACTTGGAATTATTTTCAAATAAGTGCTACAGGTAATTCCTAAACGTAATATGTTTACCATACATCAGGAAACAAAACTTTCTTGTTTTGCTTCTACGTAGGTAATTTATTTTACCTCTTTCTGTTTGTTAAACTCTACATACATACACAAAAATAGGCTTGTTACTGTAATCTTGTGAAACTTTTTACAGGCTGATTTGTCAATTTTAATTTTACGGATTGAAACGTCAATTTAACGATTTGTCAATTTTGCCAATGTAGATTTTGACAATTTTATAAAATGTAACTTTTATCATTCAACAGAAACAGACAAAATTTTGGACTGTGACTGTGACTATCGGTGTCCGAGTTGCCACCAAATACTTTGTCTTGCGTACATTTTAAGTCGGTGTTATATGTAAATATTTTATGTTTTTTGTACGTGACGTACACAGTTTTGACATGTTAGCAGCATAACTTTCCGGGTGATGATCATTATATTGTACCTACTTTCGCACACTGCACTATAATCAGCCCAAATTATCTTAGTCGGGTTGAATATACTAATATGGGGCTGATCTTAGCATTTAAAACCATCAGCTTGGGTCATCTCGTTTAAAGCAATTTGTTTGTTAAAAAAAATGTGCAAAAACTACAGTACGATTCTGTTTAGAATCTGCCAGTTTTCCTAACTATCAACTTATGATAGGGCAACCCTGCATTATACTGAAACAATAGAGTGTTTACTCGAAGATGCAATAAAATGTTATGGGGTGTTTGCAAAACGCTTTTACTTTTCTTGTAGGATTTTTACGTTAAATAAGTATAATTAACTCATTTAAGAATTATTGGTATACAAATAACTAAATTTTTTTTCAGTTATGTGTAATTATGTAGATATTTGATACTGTATTAAAATTAAATTCTAGACGCAACCCTGTTATACGTCATCTTGTTTGAACTAATCCTCTGTAAAGGGAAAATATTTTTTAAGCTCTCAACTTGTTAAGAATATCAAACCTTTGCCGGTATACAATTTAAATGAACAAATTGAAAATTTTATAGAAATTACGTGTGGCAGATGGAATGCCATAGCTCTTAACTACCACATAAATCTATTTTTTTGAGTTTTTGTAAATTCGTTGATGGTTGTCTGTGTTTTGATAGTTACTGAAGAAAACATTAAAATATTTCGCAAAAAAGGGGGAAGACCCTTTTAATTTAGCGTTCGCCAAACAAAAAACAATAAAAAATAATTCTGAAATAATGCAATTTTTTTGAAATTCACAAAAAAAAAAACGATGACGTTTAAAAACATTTTGACCCAGTTTTAACTTTGTGTAAAATTTAAGAAACATCTATATTCTGGTTGAAGTTAACTAGAACAAAGTTTATTACGTAGTTATTTTTGACTTCCATTCATAACTTTTTCCGGTATTATTATGTGGGTGTATGTTTGAAGAGTGGTTTCCATTGTGTTGTGGTACTTGAAAATTCACTTTACGTATGATTCAATGTTCACGGTGGTCCTAATCAGTTGGGCCAGAAGGCGGTACCACGGTTGGGCCCGTTGTAATCGATTGATTCGGCGAATTTTCAATTTAACATGTTGCTAACGCCATTTTTCTCAGTCGCATGTTTGTACGGTACGCATAAATCCGGTCTGTCAGCGCGCGGCTCCGGATTGAGTCGGTATTATTAGTCCGACGCGCGAAATCGTGTTTAAAAGTCCGGTTTCAGATTGAAAAATGATTTTAGAATCGTAAGATGACATGATGAAATTCTGAGGGTATGAAAATTCGAAGTCGTGCCGAGGTCATCTTCAGGTCAAGAACGCCGCCGCCGACGCTCAAAGGTGTTGCTACGTTTATTTTAATAACTTGAGACAGTTTGTGTAATTTGAGAACAAGTAGAATGCCGAGTTGTTTAACTTCTTGATTTAACATATTGATTGGTGTGATGTTATATTTACTTCTGAAAATTTATTTCATTTCAAACTTAAATTTGTAATTGCAAATTATTTTCACTATGTGATCGTGCTATTACTCCAGGTCTAGAGTCAAATACCAACAGAGCATATCTTTCAAAAGCAATAAGCGTATTATATTACGAATGCAAATGTGATAAGTTACTACCATAAAATAATATAAATCTCCACCCAAGGTTTAATTTAATCACTATAAAATCTTATAAGTACTTACATGTGGGGTCTCTTACATTTAACTTCTTAGAAATTTACTTGCTTATTAATTGCTAGTAAACAAATATTTTTTCTTAAAATTTTGTAAAGTGTATAATTTTATCTACAGTGACAGATAAATCTCTATTATACATACAACGCTTTACATTGAACAAAGAAAAATTTTATTCACAAGTGAAATAAAGTAACAGTAACTAGTGAGACAACAAAAAGTTGAAAAACAAATTTTGAAACACTTTTCTTAAACTTTTTTTTCTAAATTACAATAACTTGTAGATTTTTTGGGGTAGTGTTTGGGCAGCCAGTATCTGTTTTACAGCTCAATGGGTACCAAAATCAGCTTTGCTGGGCAATCGGCATCTGTTTTGGTGTACTAATTATAGTGGGTTTATCTAAGGATGAGAGTTTGACTTTAAACCATCACCTTCTTACACACACACTCTCCCAATAAAGTAAACCTAATTGGGCAATTATTAGTCGTGCCTATTTATGATGGGTTTTATTTTAAAAAGAAGGTACACATGGAACTAGAACTATTTTGTTCTAATTGTGCAGTCTTGCTACAATCTAAAGGATTGTTAATTAACTGTTATAACTGAGATATTAACAAAAATATATTTTTTGTATGTCTATGATTAAAAGGAGAAGTTACAATAAAGAATTTTAACGTGCACTTTTGACTAATTGTATTGTACCACTATCCAATTTCTTCCATGGCAATTCTTGTTGCCTAACTTTAGGAATTTTTAAAATAGTAGATTTGAAACTTGCTTCTTGACAATTCTAGCCTCTTGGAATTATTTTATTTTTGTTGTATTGAAAATTATTTTTTGAAAAGTTTAATTGGCAATGCAGCTTTAACTCCTTCTTGCATGTTTAAAATTAAACTTGGTGTAACGTGTTCATATTAAGGTTTCGATCGATAACAACATTACTTTGTAAAAAATCACTAAATACTGATATAGATATGTCCGAAATGCAATAAAGGAACAATTTTTCTGTAGAGGAAAGTTTGAAAAATCGTAGCTTTGTAACATTTTTTATCATTCCTACATTAGCTTTTTCAGTGAAATTCTGTCCAATTAAAACAGGAATATTTTGTACAGCATCAAATACAATATCAGTGACTATTCAACTCACCTGTCATTTTTGACAATTGAACAGATTTGTGATGTGTCCGCGTAGTGTGCCTGAACCCTAAACAATGCAGGGAGGTGCACAGTACAATGCCCCCATCGTTTCTGTATGCTGCACACAGCTTATATAGATTTTTTACACATTTAACACTACTTGTTAACAGGTATATTTATCGGTTTAATCATTAATAACAGCAACTTTTTATATATTTTTTTATAGAACAATAAACATAACCTCACTTTTTCCTCTATAAATATAACCTCAATTTTACATGTCTCATGTCTGCATTTAAATGTTTGAGTATGTCCCATAAGAATAACCTTATTGTTATCGTCAAAAAATAATCTGAAATCGAATACCACACGAGAGTTCGATAAATTCGAAAATAATTCTCCAGAATTTCTCAAACGTGTTGCCATTTGGCAACACGTTTTTGAAAATCTGTCAAATTATTTTCAATTTATTCTCACTCTCTTGTGGTATTAATTACGACTATTTAACTCACCTGTCATTTTTGAAAATTGAACCAATAAAAATAAAACATTGTTTGGTTAACTGACAATACCACTAGTGAAAATGGTGAATATTTTTAACAAATGAATAACACACACTTTTCGTAAAAATTTTGACGTGACAATTACGAATAACACACATATGTTTACTGGTTGCGATGGAAATCATGTGTAATTCAATTTTGAGGATCTGTATTTTTAATATTATTTGGTTCATTGAATAGTCTTCCGAATACAACTCGAGTCAAAGTTGAGTAGAATATTTTTCCGGTGGTATCACTTATGGTGATTTTACTTGGGAACACCATTCGTGTTTCGCACTCATGGGTGTTCATACCAAGGAAATGACCATTTGTGAGACCACCACAAAAATATTCGACATAACTTTGACAACTCAAAGTGAGTGACAGTGGTATTACAACTGATTATTTCACATTTTTCAGTGTATATTTCAAAGTAATTTTGATAGAGCCAATTGTTGTTGCAATTTTATTCTCATATCTTCGTAGATCTGTCAATAATATATATTAGTGATATTTAACCGTTGGATTTCTTGATTAGTAATAGTGGTACAAGCACTTCCTAAATCTATACAGGCTGTTTCACGAATGATAATGAGCCTGCGAAACTGAAAATACAACCAGCAATAAAATTTAAAGTTAAAGTAGTTATTTTTTTGTTTACAAATACATTAAATAAAAAATCATTTAATTATTCGGTTAACGGAAGACAAATTAATGCCACTTGCTTGTAAGATCATTCTTTGGCTTACATGTGAACAGGACCTGTAGCTGTTCTTGCTCTTGGCTTTTTCAAAGGTGACCAATTTTTCCTGAAGGTAGTTTCAAGTCGTTCGGATATGGTGTCAGCAAGAGTTCTTCTACCCGGAAAACGTTGTCTGTACAAATTTATCGCGGCAGCAGCATTTTTTCTTATATATTATCATGTCGGTTTTTTCATCGTTTGAATACATTTTTTTTTATCGGTGACAGATTTGACAAATAAAATTTGAAATCAATATCATCCACGTTAACTCTGGAATTGTATTGCTGGTTGTATTTTCAGCTTCGCAGGCTCATTATTACTCATGAAACAGTCTGTATAAAAAATTACAGTACAAGCTGTCCTCTATAACTACAATCTGTTCACTAATTTGACTAACGTGCATTTGCTGTATGTCTCGTATTTAATCATTTTTAAAACAAATAAGTTGTTTCCCACTAAATCTAACATTATTTCTCGCTGAGTATGACGTCTACCTCAAGTCTTAATTTTGAACTGGCTGAGCTCTCCTTAGATTTGCAGACCGGTTCAGTTAAACTCTTCCGTCTTTTATCTCGTTATTGTATTATCTTTGACATATTTTCTACTGTAGCTTTGTAGTTTGACATGTTTTCTACTGTCAGCCACAATAATAACTTTTGTTAAAATAAAATTAGTTTATTCTGGTCGAAATACTTACTTAGCATTTTAAAATAATCAGAAATGAAAATAAAACCTAATTGTTGAAGTTTGTCAATTTTTTTTCTAAATGTCAAAATTTTATTAAAGTAATTTTAAATTGGGCTGTGAATGTCTATCATGGTCAATCTTTGAAATAATATCTATGGGTTACTTTTTAGGTTTATTTATCAGTGGTTAATCTGTGGTCATCCCACTTCTGAAAAATGTTACAATATTTATTCGATTTTCAAATTACAAATTAAAATAAAACAGCTTCACCAACAATTTAATAGATAGACAAATACTCTACTAAATCCAATCTGAAACAAAGTGAGGAAAAAGGGGTTTGAGTATTTATGTTATTAATAAAATAAAATAATGTAACGTTATATAATTATAAATAAAATAAATCACATGTGAAACAAATATCAATAAATACATGGTCTCTACTTAAACATAATGGCCAAAACTAATGTCTTTGAGTCTGGAGGAGGATATCCAGTCCAGTTCGTACACGCTAAGGCCTTTTGTCCCTATAGGATAGCCAGTTCAGTCTCTATTATCACAATTACACTTTAGAGTCTTTTGCTCCTGGCATCACTTTCAGTACTGGAGGATACCCAGTCCCACTAGTCCAGTACGGCTTCAGAAATCACAAACTTTGGCCATGGCTTATCACTTAAAGCTTTTATTAAAGACATTTGGATTGAAATACGATCTTAATCATTAATTTAATAATTTCTAATCTAGCTTAAACTAACGCATATATCTCTAATTACTCTAAGATCTTTAAATACTCTATCATTTTATAAATCCTTTTTTTTTTAGTGATCTTGAAGATACATTTTTTTACAGTTTGTTTATAAAACGAATACTACCATCTCAAATATTAGCGGAAACACTATGATTTTCAAGTTATGCATTTCTA
Source organism: Tribolium confusum (assembly GCA_029207805.1). NCBI lineage: Eukaryota > Metazoa > Arthropoda > Insecta > Coleoptera > Tenebrionidae > Tribolium > Tribolium confusum. The sequence continues at coordinate 36,194,035 of JALGAY010000001.1, read as the reverse complement.
AACCAACTGAAATTTAGACTTATCAAATTATTAGATTTTCTAAAAAAACAAATTTAACAATTTTATTTAAAGTAATAAATCAAGTACAACAATTTGTAACAATACTGAAAAATACCTTCGTTTAGTGACGCGTCATAAAATGGAAGGGATAGATGTCAACATGCCCCAGCTGTTTATTTATTTAAAACTGGGCAAGCGCTCTATGGAAATCACCGACATCTCCATGGCTTCCTAGACATACAATATTAAAAAATATATATTTGAAACTGGGCAAGCGCACGATGGATATCACGGACATCTTCATGGCTTTTTAGACATAGAATATTAAAAAAAGTTATTTATTAGGTTAGTTTTTTGACAACAGGAATGTTATATTGTGATTCATTGACTTTTTAAAATACTGCACCGGTAGCAACTGCTTTTTATAATTATGGTAAAGCACTGTTTTACAGTTTTAATCTAGGAGGGCATCAATGTTGACATTCATCCCTTACATTCCCTAAATGAGAGTATTAGTTTTCCCTATTTATTGTCTCTAAAATATTTTCTGGAACAGACATTTGCTACAGAAGATTTATTAGTTACCTATTACTATTACTGATGTTTACAGGATCACAAATAAATTTTTAAGGGCCGATTTCATAATCAACTTAAAAACTTCTTTAATACAGTCGTTTCGACTGTAACTGTCATTATGACAATATGAAAGCGGCTTTAAGTTTGTGTTTGTATGAATTCAAATACAAGCTTAGTATCGACTATTTTATTTTTGCACTTTTATGGTTTTGTTTTATTACGCGTCATTGAAATTTCTTTTTCTTTCTTCTGAAAAACCGCAACTCATGTGTATTCAAGAAGTCTTTGGTTTTAAATCACACCGTTTAGTAATAACATTTAAAGTTGTTCTTAGAGAATTACTGAATCGCACCTGTAAAAAACTACAGAACACCGACAAAAGAATGCTGAAGTCGATTTATTTGTTGTCTGACTTACCGCAGCATTCATGAAAACCTAATAAGTATAGAATCGGATTATTCCTTCTTAAAAACATTGGCAGTTGTAAAATAATAGCTGCTTTAAAATTAAACATTTTTTTATTACAAGGAAAAACTACAAATTGTATCTACAATAGTAATTTTACTAACTCTTGACAGGAGTACTGTAACGGCATAACTTATGGATTTATGAGTCATTAAATGTGTTTAATAGATTTTGTCGGTGGTCTAAAGAGAGTTTGGTGCTGTAGGATTATTTTTTTATTTTTGAATTTTTTTTTGATAATTGTCGATTTTGGTGCAATATGTTTGGGCGTTATTTGCGATGGTTGTTTCGATTCCGGCCCAAAATTCCTTTAGGGTTTTTTCGTTTTCGTTTTTCTGCCAGAAAGAAGACTCTCGTCTTCGGTCATGCGTAAAGACTCGACCAGACTTCGTAACGGAACGGGGGCCAAGATAATATATACTTATTTTTAATGAGGTTTTTAACACATGAGTTAAATGGATGTGCACTCACACATATTTGAAGCTCGTACTGATATCTAATCAATGAATCGATGATGAATCCCAAGCGCGGTCCAGCGCTATCAGCGATCAGCTCACTTCGAGGACCGGTCCGGTCACTTCGCCTTACATTCTTCGTCTTTCCTCGCGCTCCTCTAAAAGCCCATCGAACCCGCAACAGGTACAGTCGATTCTAAGTTCCTTGCAACGCTCGTTTATCGCACCGAATATTGCTTTTTATGAAGATTGCTTTTGCTGAATTTTATGGCATTTTATCGCTACGGCTTTAAACTTTGCTACATTCGTCGGTTTCTTGGAATTCGCTAACGGCCAATCACTAAAATAAGCTCCGATGGGTATAACGAGGAAAAACACAATTATACTAGTTAGATTTCACTCTAAATGTGTTGAAATAATTTCAAAATTAGTATATAAAGATAATCTAGGTAAATTTATATTGCTTTTTTTAAAAAAAATTCTCACCTAGAATAATTAGTATATAATAGTAAGTAAATCGTCTTTTTAAAAGGATTTAAAAAATCTTTTTATATCAAAAGTTTGTAATGAAATAAAAGGTATTAGAACAAAATAGTTTTGTTTTAGAGCATTTTGAAGCCTCAGAAAAATAGTAGTTGCCTCAAGTGTTAATTAATATTGGAATCTTTTTACTATCCATTACATTTTAGAAACTTTATACCTATTTTATGTTGTACTTAACAGTATAATATTAATACATTTTAAGTTAATTTTCTATTATACAAGTGTCTCTTTTTATTTTGGATCGTTGGAACATGTTAAAACAGGATTAAGTAATATCTGTTTGGAACTAGAGGGTGTCAAAATTATAAATTAAAATTCAATTTTTATTAATAATTAATAACTATTAGAACCACCCTTTTTCGAACGGGATTTTGATGATTTGTTGATTGTCGAGTTCGGGGCGTTTGTTCATATTTTAGAAATCATTTTTGTCAAATTTTATATTGGTTTGATTTTTTTGCGATTGAAACACTTATTATCTTGGGCTACTAAGAAATACTCATTTTATGAATTCAGACAATTTTAGCGCCTTCTCAAGCTCTCAAAATGAGTTCTTCACTCGCCTCAATCCAGCTTAATCCAGCTCTGATATATCAATCTTTTTTTTAAAAAAATCTTCAACAACAGAGCTCGTGCGCCATGCAGCATTCAACTCCTCCCAAATATACCGAGTAATTAAAAAAAAAACTGATTTTAAAAATGTAATCAATTTTTTGAAATATTTTTGTGAGATATATACGTCTTTAAATATGCTGCTTTAAGGTTACCTTTTTTTAATCTAAATTATACTTAGAAAAAGACTCAGACTAATATTACCTTTTTTGACAGGTTTGACAAGCATCACAGACATCTCGTTTTTACAAATTTATCAAGCTTGATGGCAATGAGAAATAAAAATGTAGAGTTTGCTTTGAAAAACAGGAAACTCTAATTCATATTCTCTCGTATGTAACGTAGGATTTAACGAACAGAAAGAAGCAAGTTCGTAAGACTCTAGGTTACATAAACAGAAATAGAGCATTGAAAAGTTCTTCCTTGTTTCGAAATTTTTCCGGATTATTTTTTCTAATTTGACGGTTTAATTTATCCTAGAGGTTCTCTCTTGGATTAGGATTGGGACTCTGTACTGGCCACTTTATTACAGACACTTGCTTCTTGACCAAAAATTGCTTAACCAACTTAGCTGTATGCTTTGGATCATTGTCGTGCTGGAATTTCCATAATGCAGGCAAGTTGTTCTCAGCAAAACGTAGCATTATGTCTCTCAGAATGTTTAAATATTTATGTTGGTCTATTATACCATCAATTCTTACAAGGGACCCTACGCCATGCCCTGAGAAACAACTCCATACAAGGACATTGCCACCACCATGTTTAATTGTGGGGAGTGTGTACCTCGGTGAGTATCTTTATTTATAGGCCGTCTTACCCACTTTATTCCATCAGATCCAAACAGATTGAACTTGCTTTCGTCTGAAAAAAGTACTCGTACCAACTTCCACTCTCGAACAGTCCATTCCAAGTGCTTCCTTGCAAATTTCAAACGCGCCTATCTATTCTTCATATATATGAATGGTTTTTTAGCAGGTCTCTTTGCAGAAAGATTAGCGGCACATAAGCGTCTCCTAATTAATCAAACCGAGAGCGGAATGTAAGGGTATTTCTTCTTAATTTCAGAAGCAGTACTGAATGAATTGCGGATGGAGCATCTTCTAATCACTTTGTTAGTGGCAGGGGTTGTTTTACGTGGTCTTTTAGACTTTTTTAGGCTGTCGGTGTTTCCTCTCGTCCGAAACAAAGTTATTTGTTTGCTCACAACTCTTTTATTTAAATTCAGTTCTTTTGAAATCTGAATTTGCTTTAGACCGTGTTTATATTTTTGAATTATAATTTTTCTTAAATCCTCATTTAAATTGTAACCACGGGGCATTTTTGAGACGTCTAGTAAACAACGTAAAATTATTCCAAGCAATACTAAAAGCAACAACTGCAGTAAAGCATCAAAAGACAGAAGTTTCTCTACTTTTGTCCTCACCAATAATGACAACATAAAAGTATCGGATAAGAATAAAAACATTATAAGATAAATTCTCAACAAATGAATTTGTAACCACCAAATGAAGGTCTCCAATAAAAATTATCCGAAAATTTTGGGATTTACTGTGTTTTAAAAGAAAATTTCAAAAGTTTCTCCACTTATGGCCGTCACTGTATATCCAACAGATACGTCGTGACGATTACAGGCATCTTTGCTTATGGAGTTGACTTTGTTCTTACCATTTATCTCTTTATTTTATTATTATTTCTTTTTAATAAGAGCAGCAAAATTACTGGTAAAAGTGACGGTAGGCAATGAATAAACCGATGACAATAGTCACTTGGTCTGTCATCGACGGCTGTTGCTTGGCCTTCCGTCGACAGATGAGAAGTCACTTTCCATTTTAAAATAACACAAACTAAATAAATAAAGGGAAGAAAGTTGAGTTAAATTTTTTCTCTGTCTTAAAATTGTAATGTGTATTTTTTATATAGCGGGACATCTTGTACCACTTATTAGATTTACAAGTATTTGATTTATTTAAATTTAAAGTAAAATAGTACAGGTTCGTATACATGAATTTATTATCTGTTGTTCTTAATGTTGACAGTAGGTGTAGTTATCTCAAAATCATCAGAACAGAATCCCGCATGTATAAGCTAGTGGTTTGTCTTGTCGTTAATTAATTTAAATGATTCTGATAATGTAATTATTAATTTCTTGTAGAGTTATTGGAGTATTATCTTGCTGTAATATAATCTTTGCTAGGTTTTCCACAGCTGGTTTAATAAGTTCATTAACTTGCGTTGTATTCGTGGATATAATTAGATATAAAAAATGCAAATCTTGTTAACATCTTAATTTTTGAAAGTTTGGCATTTTTTGGTTAATTATTCTGGCACGGTATGTATATTTTTTAGTCCGTGTCGATTCTCAATAAAAATTATATTCAACGGTCTCCTATCAGCACTTAAATAAACGAAACACGACTCTTATCTCAAACGTTCGAGCGCCGAGTCGCGTTCACTTAGCAAAGATATAAATTGTGTCTCACGTATCCCGCATCGGTCTCGAAGGATCATCACCGGAATTCGGGACATCACGGCAATCGGTAGCTTGAGATAAGTGGCATCTCGTGTTCCCCCCCTGAACACGTACGTTCAATACTGAGCCGAGACGGACCGTATTGGGGGAAAAATTATACGGTTGCCGTCTCAAGGCTGGCATCGTTTTTACACGGTACTGAAAATACCTAAGGTTGCGAAAAATTTCGAGTCGAAGCATGCGAAAGGTGGAATGTCCACAACGTTTTTATTAATTAGATTTTTGCCATAGAAAACCTGTAAAGTTTGCATTTTAATGGGTCTGGTGTGTTCTCTGACAGACTGCTTCTAGCATCTCATTTGCACACAATCCGCGTTCGAGATTTGTGGAACTATTTATATAAATTACAGAAAATGTCCCCGAGTTTCGGAATGCCATCGTTCGACGCACACGGAAAATTTAATTTTATCGTTCTGCTTCATAATTAATACAGCGTTTTGCCGTGCAAGAGCAATTAAAAACCTTTTTATGTCTATACATTCACGTCTGATCAATGTTACTTTTATTGATCCAACTCATAAATTACAGAAAAAAAATATTGAGGCGGTTTGGATTGTCACATTCGATTTGGGCAATACCAATATATCACTTACTCTAGTGTGAGATCAATAAAATTCAAGCGCTAGTGACAGAATACGCATACTTCCGTTGCAACTTATAAATTCGTTTGACAGCTAGATTTATTTAATGTATACTTATTTATCATGTAACCAGGATTTAAGATATGCAGATAGCTACAATTAATAAAATATAATGTTTTTCTCTAAGTTATTACCTTAACCGCGTGTAAATTATTCCCCATTATCTTTAATTACTCAAGTTTTCAGCTAACTGTCACACTATACTCTACTTTTTTATGATAGAAAAATTCTAGCAGACTTGTAAACGTTTATCTACCCAAGTCACTCCAGGGCTTGAATATCGTGACTATTTCCAATATTTTCACCGCTTCTGTCAATATTCTAACTAGACAACGACCACTCCTGTAATATTTCATTATCAAATTTATGCTGCTAGTTATACAATTATTGGACCAATCTATCTTGGACATAATTAAGTTGACACATTTTTGTGTTATAAATAAGGGTAATTATCATTTGATTATCACCTAATACCACACCTTTGTTTCTGTAATAATTTAGGTAACAGCTTTAGATAAATCAATAACATGTTTTTTCTAAGCCTATTTAACATTATCTTTATTCCTAATTTTTCAGTAAAAACTCAGAACTGTTATGATATTGTTCAGGGATAACTGAGTTAATACAAGAATGCGAAAAAACATCGTCTTGTCAACTTAGTTATACCTACTTAATTTAAAAATAAAATAAACTGAAGGCAAGTTAGACCTTTTTTCATGACTTGGATGGTGCCGGACTCTTTATTATTATCCGAGCTTCTGGTAACATTTTGGCATCTTTCCGAAGTAATTGGTTTTCTATTCTCTAGTTTTTTTTTTAACCATTTATGGGTAGCCGTGTTTTAGTTTTTCTTCTAGAACTCTCTCAAATAGGATGGTGCTTTTACAGCATTTTTTCTTTACATCATCTCGGGCAGTAGAAGATCTAGTAGACATATTTCGAATTTCGAGTTATATTTCTCTTCATTCTTTATTGGTAGCTTTGACAATACCGTATAACTAGTTTTAATTTTTGCTGAAAATGTTCTCAAACATTGGTATCTACCAAAAGGTCGGGAAGAGTCAAAAATTGAGGTGAGCTGCTAGAGTTTAACTACCACTTAAGTTTTTGATTTTGTACATTTTAGGCTTGCTGCAAAAATTTAATAAAGAGGTAAAATTGTTTATAAGGATATAAGTACTATAAATGATTGAAGTAAAAATAGTGGGGTGGTATTCCTGAGTAGTTGGTAGCCGCCTCATATTTGAATCTTGTCACATTTTTAGGTTAGGTACAATATAACAATAATCAAGAACTTCTGTATGAAATAATAAAAAAATGACGTTAATAGCGGCCTGCCAATTTTAATAAATTCCCATTGTTATCATGATTCCGGCGAAATGCCACTTTCTGCCGTATTGGCGCTGTGCACTGTTGTACTATTTCTAGATTGCACTGTCAAAATCTATGGTTAAAAGTTAAAACAATGTGGTTATGTCAAAGTCGATGCATCGGTGGCATGGTAAAGTGCAGTTGATTTTATAATATCTTGCTGTTGCCTTGTGGACAAACCATTGAGCTGATTGCTTTTCAACTATGTGATTTTGAAGAACCATAGGTAAATAAAACGATAAATACAAAATTGGTTTGAAATTGACAAAAATTTGAGAGTTGTCAATCGTGATCTATGGATATCTATAGATAAGATGTATATGCAGAATGCGTCTATATATGAGCAGGGCCAAGCGGAGAATTTCTCTAAGCTCGCCACACGGTAGGCTGTATAAAACGCCTTTTTTTTATCGAGAAGCTTGTGATAATAATAAAGATTTTTTGACAAGCTTGTCAAATTCGAATTTTATGATGACATTTACTAAGTAGTATCAACAGAAAAATTCTAATCTGTTACCAACCCAACAAAAAAAATCACAATTATTTCTAGTATCCCTGTGCAATTTGCACAAAAAAAACGGACATTAGGTTTTGACACTGACAATTAAAGTCGTGTAAACGACCTTTTCTTGTCAATCTTGAGGTTAGTTATTGTCATCGTGACCGGTAACGTGATCTTGCGCAAATAAAACAAACATTAATGATTAATCTATACACTTTTTTTATATGTCGAATGCGAACTGTATCTTTGTTGCTATTACATTTTTCACCTAAAAATTTTTCTCTAGGACTAATAACTTTGAACTGTGAAGCTACAAAGATGACTTACAAACTTTCTACTTTTATATGATGGTATCTCCATTAAACCTAATCCATAGATAATCTGCACATTTTGCCACTTCGGCGATTTTTTTTCGGAGTCAAACACTTTTAGGATTTGTATTCGCCATGCACCTTTCTGCTCGTTTTTGTTTTTATGTATAGGATTCATGACTTTAGCTATGATGTCTACGTTTATTTCAGTTACCATCACTAGTAGCAGTTCTTCACCGGTTTTATATAGCTTGTTTTTCAAATCAATTAGCAAATTTTAACAAGATGTCAAGGGGATAGTCTTCGTTGAAAGGATGCTAAATACTCAAAATTGTTTTTCCAATTAATTTACGAAAAGCAACCATTTTGATATGTCATTTCAGTTGTCAAACGTTAGTTTTATTTAACGTAGTATTAAACTATGTTTTGAAGACATGAAGTTTTGTTAGAAATTTTTTTAACATAAATAACACTATACTAAATCAACAAGAACTTAGTAGCCTAGCAGATGATTTGTACTTACGCTTTACATCAAGTAAGGGAATTTGTTCCTTACATGTGGTTAGTCCATTTGTTTTTAGCAGCATCACTCTATAATCATGTTCAAAATGATTTTTTGCCTGACTATAGGTTAATGCCATGTCAGTGGTGTGTAAAAGTTATAGAAATTACTTATTAGTTGATTTTTGAATAAAATTTATTTATTTAAATGGTTTCTATTTTTTTACCGAATACAGTCTCAATGTTGCATAATATTATTAACTGTAAAATCAAGTGTGAGCAAATTTTACAAATTATCAGATTGTGACCGTTGAAAATTGGGCTATGTTTTTATTTTATTTTTGAATTTCTAATTCCTGAAACAAATATCCTGAAGTTTTCTTCAGTTTACCAGATGCTGCATATTCATACTATAATTGAAAAAGATATTAACATTTTCTGTTGTATGTTTGATGATATAAAAAATTATTACTTTTCTATTTAATTTAATTCACTTTTTTAACATTTTTGTGATTTTTGTATTGTTTTTTTTCCTTTTGTTTGATTTGATTGGTTATGCTCACTATCGTTTATTTATTTATTTATTATTTTTGTTGTCCAATAATTTTGTCATCTGCCTGTTCGGGATTATTTATTATTATTTTTTCTGTTGACTGGAAAAAATGGCTAAGAAAACCAAAATTTGGTATTCTTAGCAAAAATTATTAATGTAAATATATGTAATATCTAAACTAAATTATAATATCTAAATTGCTAAACGTATTTTAGTAAATCTTTTCACTCGGTGTACGGTTGCACAAAAAACTTGTGTACTTACACCTTACACCTCGTCTGCGAAATATGTTTATACTACTACAGAAGTTATGTATTATTTAAGTAAATTTTACTTCTTTTTATGTGGTTTACAATGTTCACTTAATTATAGTTCTTCATGTGGTTCTCTAGGTCGTTTTGTAGATAAAGTCAAGGACGTGTAAAAAAATGCAGTTTGTAAGCACAGAGCTTTATACGGCTTAAACATTATGAAAATGTTGTTTTGGCAGCGGAAGGAGGAAGTGATTATCCTGTCCAGTAGACGTTTGGAAATGAAAATGCTCTTAATAGCCTACCGATGATGTAACATTGTTAGATCCTCCACGAATTTCGTGTTCTGTAATGACTATTGAAGCCTTAATAATGGTAACTCATCAATCTCACCAGTCAATACGTCGGTTTGGACACTCCTTTAATTCGTGTTTATCCACATCATTTTCGTCAGTAATTCTACATCATTGTCGTCGGATTGCCAAAAATCTATTACCTGTTTTTTGTTGACTATTGATAAATTGGTAACCGCAGAGAGCTGCTTTATATGCAGTGTTTATTTACTTGTTATTGTAATTTTCTGTCACTTTGTGGTTTATCTGTCTGGTTAATAAATCGTTGGGTTTGCTTAGGTGGATTCTAGATGCGGTTATTGGTAATTTTGTAAACTAGTTTGTAATTTAGATAAAAATGACATATCACCTGATAGAATGCTGGCGATTATAATTCAACTAATAGAACGACGGCTCAATGTAACTGTTCACATTTACAGCGTGTTCTATCATATTAGCACATTAAAATTCTTCACAGTGGTTATGAAAAATTACACAACATTAACACATAGCAGGAATATATTATATTATCTTAATTGCTTGCTGTGAAATGAATACAAGATGGTTGGTGATTTTTTTTGCTGTAATTTTGTATTTTTGTGGTCTTGTGTATAATGCAAAAATAACCGACATGTGAAGTACGTGTTATCATCTGTGGAGGTCTCGATCGATGTCACTCGGCATACAAATCGACGGATTTCTGTTCTCTCTGTTCACTTCAGCTGTGTATGGTTAAATGGCTTCGTATTCTATTTCCAAGAGAGAGGTCTGAAAGGACGTAAAGAGACAAGAATCGAGTCTGGTCGTGTATCGTCAATCGGCCAGTGTAGCTAGTTTACTGCGTTTGTTTCAAGCTAGTTGTTTACTTTCTGTGTGGGAGACTTGTAAATGTACACGAGCATTCTTCGCAGAGGTCCGAAAACAATTACCATTTTAATTTCGAGAATTCTTGGTTTTGCAATTTTCACATGTTTCTATTTGGTGATTTTTCGGTCGCGATAAAGCGAGCTGCCACTATAATTGATTTTTTCACAAGCGTAATAATTTAGAATGACAGGCCAAGCGAACCCAAGCTCGACCTTTTTGAAAGCATTTTATTTGCTTTTGACAGTATTGGCAGGTCTGATTTGAGATCAAACTGATTTCGATCTCGGTCGGATTATAAATGGCATTCTGTTAGTTTCGCAGCCGCTGGTATAGACGCATCACAACTGAATCGACCTCCGACCCGAAGAAACACTCAAACACAGTCCAAGTCCAATCCAATCTCCAACAACAAACAAGAACAATGTGCGCCAACACGCTTTAACAACTTACTATATGCATATGAGGCAGCGCGAGGATAGACAAGACAAGAAAAAATTGCGGCATGCTTGACGATTTATCACGCCACGATCAGTTATAAGCTATGTGCACGATTGCGCAAAGGTCTTGGCTAAGGATCCAAGAAAAAAATCTTGCACATTTTTTTAGCATAAGTAGAAAAGTTGTTTTAATCAATCCACATAGAAGCACTGAAGCAAAATATTTATTTTGAATATTTATTACTTTTAGTAAGTAACATTCTTTTATTCATAGTTGTCACATAACTTAAGCGGATAACATCTCAAAATTTTAATTATAGCTATTTCGTTGACTAATTTCTTCAAAAATGTCGTGTAAACAACAACTTAGTAAATTATGGCCCAACAGTGTACAAAGTAAAAGAGTCAGTCAAACCAAAATTTTGTCTTGTCAGGATGCAGGATGTCTCGTCCTTGTGGCGCCATCTTCAGTATATTATTACAAATACCCGAAAAAGTCCGACGAAATACGATCCTATCTTGGCCCCAATCGGCGATCCCAACCCAAGTTATAGTGTTTGACTCGGCGCGAGGGCGTGCGGTGACTTCAACACCGTGCGGTCTCACCTGACCCCCACCTTTTGGTACCTCCCTGCCCCTCGTTTGTCTATCGTCAGCGGCTGCATAACGAGGCGCGGATGTATGGGCGGAAGATACTGGACGATTCATTCCAGCTGAGTGCTATTATTAAAATTGTTGGTTTACCAAGCTATATTCTTCGGATGGCTATCAATAATAGCTTGGAGTAAATCGACCTTGTCAATTTTTCTGCAGCTTTCTGATATTTTTTAATCAATTGATATTTTGTTTTGGTCGAGAAGGTAACGTTTATTGACGGACCTTTCTTCGTCTGATTTAATCATTTAATTAAAGGCGAAACTCATTTTTCACACGTCATTTACACTGATCACACTTTTCTTTTCATATATAAGGTTTTATTTTAGTTCACTTACTGAATAAGATGTTGTGTGCTCTGATGGTATTTTCACGATAAAATGTCAGTGTTACCGCATGCCTTCTTGTATATTATTCGATACCAAATACGCAAATACACTTTCATTACTTTTTCCTCATTCTTGCAAGTGATCAAATGCCTTGCTTTCATTATCTAATTGAAACTAATTAAATAGAGGAACACACCCAGGCTTGTTACAAAATGCCCTTAATGATTCTGCTTCGTTGGTTCAATGATCACATTACAGTCTATTGAAATTGGTCTGCAGTAAAAACTCTTGAAACTCAGGAATTTTAGGTGCAACTTTAATTTTATGTTTTCAGGAGAATGTTATATGGTTAAAACCCTGGATAATGTAGTGTGAGTACATATTTCAAACAAGCCGAAAAGGCAGAATATTCGAAAAACTACACTATCGTTTTTCCTGCTGTCTTTAATGTAAATAACTCATAGAGGCTTAGTTACGTAACATGTAAATGGTTAATATTCGTTTATCAACTTCTTTGGACGACGGAAATGTAACATTTACATTCCCAGGAATATGATTATTAACAACACAAAATGAAGCATCAAAAATTGATTTGAGGAGAAACTAGAATGATCCAAACTGAATATTTTATTGTAAAATATATACATATTAATCATTATTTCCACTAATTTAAACTTACGTATTAATCATTATGATGATTTCTTAAGATCGGACACAAAGTGCATTTTGGAACAAAGAATCTTTCAAGAGATTTTTCACATTTACAATTATTTCTTTATGTTTTGGCGTTGATTGTGGGGTTTCCTGAACTTCAACAGTTGAATCATTTCTAGATTTATATGTCTATGATGAACATTGATGAAGAGAAATCTTCGTTCTTTCTGATCAAGATATTAGACTGGGTTTGTACAAAACATTTCATATAAATTCGTACCTGTTTTGTGTTTTCCAAATAGTACTCTTAATTAAACAATGTTTGCGATTTCTGCAATTTTATAAAACGTGCGTTTTGAAGTAATATCGAGCTGCTTAAACATTTTACTATTTTTTTCGATTTGGTTTTGACATAATAATGTAACAGCGGTAAGATAACACGATCATTTATGAGAAGTGTCAAATCAAATCGATTTTTTTACAAAATCTGAGTAAATTTCGATGGGCAGTAGGAAAAATGTAATAAGCAACACGGCATGTATCGACTGTTATCATTCTCGGCAAGCGACAAGCCTCGCGTTCGACTCGGCTTTTATTTGCTTACTTAGAATTATTGTTAACACTTCTTTACACTCTTTCATGTTGCTTAAGTATAACTATTATTTGGTGACATTTTTGTATGCCTAAGTCAGTCATATAAAGGTAGAGGGTAATCACTAATCACAAGTAATGACAGTAACGCAATCGTGATATAGTGAGCTTTGAAATGTGTCGCTTTTTATTAATGGTATAAAGTACCTAGAAATATATGCGTAAAAACACATTAATAATGGTTTTAATATAAGTATAATAAAAGTTTTAATATAAGATAATATTACTGTTACAGTCTTATCTTCATTTAAACAATTGTTAAAATGAGTTACATCGAAAGAGAGAATGTTCTAACAGTTACACAAAAAACGTTAGAATTTAAAGAATAATCTCATAAGTTAACCTATGAATGTTAAAATGTTAAAATTATTATTTTAATAATTATCTCTGTTTAATAGGTATTATCGTGCTCATAAGTAATGATGCGACCTCATAACATAAAGTTCAGATAATAATTGTAAATAAATAAATAAATAAATAATTAAATAAATAAATAAATAAATAAATAAATAAATAAATAAATAAATAAATAAATTTATTGTCCAACAAACAATGTCTTACAGGACATATTAAAGGCATGTATCTAATAACACAAATAATAATATTTAGCAAATTAGTTTGCACAACAGTAATGTACAATAATTAAATTTTACAATAAGGGTTACAATACATGGCATGGCAATACATGGCATGAATAGTGAACAATGAGATTTTGTAGTAGACTACTGTAGTAGAACAATTGTAGTAGACTACTGGGGCCCATTTTATCTAAAAGTAACTAGTTGACAAGTGACAAGTTACAAGCAATTTATTAAATAACACTAGTAAAATCAGTGTAAAATAACTTGCTTATCATGAGTACTCCAACACCTTGTAAAATTATTTGTTTATGAAGCGTATACTTGTTAATATTGTATTTCACTAGTCACTAGTTATTAGTATTACTAGTACCACTTTTATTATAGGCTTTTGGTTGAATTTTGAAAGAATAAAAGTTTCTTCTTTTTATTGCAGGTTGGATCGTTACTTATGTGCTCAATTGTACCATATGTTTATTATAATTTTTGATCAGAGGCTGTCATGAAATACAAAAATTCTAAATACGTAGCGCCTAGATTAATTCACTTGATAAGTGTCATTTTGCTGTCACTGTCAAAAGTAAAATTTAAATTTGATTTGAATTATTGGGTTTATTGCAGAACAGAAGATTTTTTGAGTAGAATCATATTTTCGTAATGGGCACTTAGCGAACGGAGAACGGCTTTACTCATCCAGGCTTTGTTTTGACGAGTTTCGGGAGAAATTTTCAGAAGAAATCATAACAGAGTCAAATTTTTATACCAGTTTGAAAAACACTATCACGTCCTTTCGAGAGACCGGCAGCGTCAATCGGAAGAAAGGTACTGGAAAATCAAAAACAAATCCCTTTGTGAGTGACAGTAAAATGATTTTATAATCAAGTGAAATAAGTTACGCCCTACGTTTTTAGAATTTTTGTTTCTCATGTGAGTCTCTGATTAAAAATTATAATAAACATATGGTATATACATATAAAGTTTTTTTTGAAATATTTTGAAAAATTTTGCAAACATTTTCAAGGAGGTAGCTACTTCACGCACTTTTTTAGTAAAAAAATTTAAAAATTGCACATTTAATTATAAAAAAAAACATTGTTTATATTTACTACGTGAAGCTGTTTTTAGCGGTTCGAGTTATTTATACTTAAGAGTCTAGACCTATGGTCTATATTAATTTTTCAGCATACTGATCAAACAAGCCATATTTTATTATCAATTAGTCGTGAAGAAAATGCTACTTTTTTACCTTTTTGGAGCTACATCATTTACCCATTTTGATATTTATGGGTCAATTTTTATTATTAGTTATTATAACTTTAGAATTAGTTAAAGATTCAATTACATTATCGTCCATCTGACACTTCAAATTTTAAGTCAACTTCTTAAGAAACTTTAACTTTTTGTATTGTAGAAGTCGAAGTTTTTCTATTATTCTTTATTTTCTCCGTTCTCGTTGGTGTAATCTTTTGATTTATTTAACACTTTTTAACGTAGCATTCTGAAATTTCCAGAAATGTTGCAACTTTACGAGGTAGTTTTGCAAAAGTATTAATGCCATCTCGCTGTGATGTATGTATGTTTGCCCGAATTGTAGTAGATAAAGACACTGTCATGTCTGACATGTAAAGGGTCTTAAACATTGCTATTTTTTGTACAGATCTATAGCCTTAACTTTATTTAACTACTTCCTGTTTGGAAGAACTCTAAATACTCTTGCATTATACGTTTTTTATAGTCCGAACTATGACCACCATACATTAAACTTGTCTTTCTTCAATATTTTGGATTCTTAAATTGTAGAATTTGTTGCAACGGCATGCTCTATAGATTCTAAAAAATTACGACAATCTTTAGGTAAATACCTTAGGTAAGGTAAAGGCTAAATGAACTAAGATGAGGTTATAGCTCAATTATTAGATGATATATATCGGTGGGTTTTTCCAAAAATTGTATAATATCTGTGGGTGTCAGTTTTTTGGACTTCTTTGGCTTGTATCTTACATATTTTTGCTTTAGAGAAAGATTTTAACTTCCATGTTTTTTCTATATTCTGATGTTACGAATTTGCTTCCCCCATCCGATCCGATCCCCACCATGGGGTGGGCGTCAACGCACCCTTATTTAAGTTTGTAAATATCTTGTAAATGGAGACTGAAAATATACAGCTTCGAGAAAACATATATCTTTTTTTCTTCAACTCCTGGTCCTTCGAGTAACACCTGTTTTCAACATAGAAAATATTGACCAGGCGGTAGTCGGTTTCAATTTTTGTATTTAAAAAAAAGAACAAAAGATTTTTTTAGTAGAAACATATTTTTGTAATGGGCACTTAGCAAATGGAGAATGGGTTTACTCATCCAGACTTTGTTTTGACAAATTTCGGGAGAAATTTCCAGAAAAAATCATAACAGAGTCAAATTTTTATACCAGATTGAAAAACACTATTACGTCCTTTCGAGAGACCTGCAGCGTCAATCGGAAGAAAGGTACTGGAAAATCAAAAACAAATCCTTTTGTGACAGCCTATGATCAAAAATTATAATAAACATATGGTATATATTTGCAGGCTTTTAGAGTGACATTAAGAGTGGATCCAAAAATTTGGTTTTCGGTATTTTTCTAATTATGTTTGAAAAATTTTAAATAGAGGAGATGGGCTTTGGTTGGGTTAGAGTGGTGTTGCGTTGTTTGTACCATATGATTAAAAAAGATTTTCCTCTAGAAGGCTGTGAAGTTCTTTTTTGTTAATGTAAATTATAAGCAACTAAACAAAGTCACAGCCTTTTACAGGATAATCTTTTTTGATCATATTGTAGTTGGAATGACGTCGTTGTAAAATTTCTATCTGGTGGAATTCGCTTGTCGGCAGTTGGTAGAGGGTCGAGGGGTGGCAAAAAGTTCCTGTCGGGGCTTGCACGTATATAAATCGGCGCGTCAATTCGGAATTCTAGAGCGCTAACTCACGCGGTGAGAAAGAGAGAAAGGCGATTCTCGAGTTTTTAGCAGTTCGACATTTTTTCGAGGTCCAATTATTTTTCGACACAAACTTCGTCTGGAAGCCGTTTGTTTTTGATCGCCAAAAAACTGGCCTTCGCACTTGTTTTTGGACGAGCAATGGCCGCTCGGGATTTATGTAAGTGTTGGCTGATATGAGATCGCCGCCAGATTGGGGACTTGTATACACGACCGTCGAATTCATTAAATATTGTGTATGTTTTATCGGCCCACGGTTATTTATAGACTGCTAGGCCGTCGAATCAGCGCCTTGCTATCGGATTCCACTGATTAAGGACTAACAGAACGGCTCGTTGAAAGCTATTGTTCTTGCCAAGAAAGCCGACCTTTATTCGTCCAAACTTGGGCTCTAGAAACTGCCATTCTTGTTTGGACAAAGAAAAAATAATAAATAAATAAATAAATGAGAGTTCAAAGAAACTGAAAAACTCCTTCGGAAAGTTAACATGCCATTTAATCGAATAACTTCCATCTTCCGTATGGACGACATAAATTTATGTTAATCTCTGAACCTGAAACAGAGCATTACTTCACTTGTGATTGACATTTAAATTTATAAATTACAAAACCAAATTACTTACATGACTTTGTTTAGGTAGTTGTCAGACGAGTACCAAGACTTGGGTCAAGAATTACGACCAACTTATTGAATCGTATTTTCCATCCAAAATTCTCCAAGAACAATCTTCAAGTTTTTAAATCGTCAACAAAAAATGGAATAAATTTCAGTTTGTTCGAAAAACTGTTTATCAGTGCTTAACATATTCTGACATAATCTTCTAGCAGAAGAAGGTATGACGTCCTCAACTGTCTACCATACAATTAAAACATCAAATCTTCTTAATTTAACGTCATCCGACAGTCAGACAGCTATTTCTAAATTAACATATTCATATTTATATGTGTTTCAAGTTTTGAATACCAAAGCAGACTTCAAATTATTATTTAAGCCTGTTTATGTGTAAAACTGGCCCGGTGTCGTTGACCACACGTTCCATTTTATTTATTTTCTTTTTCACAGGACGAAAATATTCATTTACCGGATCAATTAACCAAGTGTCAATTTATTAGCGAAAAGAATTTTTATTAATTATATAAAAGTTTACTAATTAAGAGAATGGGAGAAGGCAACCATAAAAATAATAACGTTATTTATTTCGATGAGGAGTGTTTGGGTGGTTTTCATTTGCTCCGTTTCTTAATTAAGTAATAATATTATTTGGTTTCGTAGATATCCACTTGACATTATTATTATAACATGGCAGTTTTTTAACCACACTAGCAATTTACATAATGTCGATATAATTTTGTGTCTATTGCCAATTTTATTGCCAAATTTATGTCATAAAACGTTGACATTCTAAAACGAACCTATTTACATGTTATTATAATGGCAAATGAGCGACTTTAAAATTATTCATTCTAAGATTCCATTTTACAACACTTTTTATCTGGCAATTAATTTTTATTTCTACTCCATTTGGTATTGTCTTGCGGTTATCACTTTCAATCAATTAATTTATAGGATATCAAGAATTTTTTTTGACAGTTTTCTAAACTCTTTTAAATTAATGTATGTGTTGCAACATTAATTTGATTATGTGAAGAATGTAAAAAACTTGATGTGCTTAAACTGCTGTTTTTACTAATGATGTAGTTTTGTTCAAGAAACGGCATAACTTTAGATCAAATTTACATTTTAATGGCTCAAAAACCACAGTCTTCTTCTCACACTTAAATTTTATTTATTTTACACTTTTTTATTTACAAATAATTCGCATCAACCATTTAAGGGTTATTAGCGGAAACAACCGCATTAATACAATTTCAATATAGTTGCACTAAATTAATTACATTAAACTATATTTCATTGAAACAATTTGTGGCTACCAGATAATTTATCAGGGTCGGCCAGTTATCAAATACTTTTTGGTAGTCAGCGGCGAGGTTAACCGCCCTGTGTTGGGCCTGTAATTGATAAAAGTTCTTAATGAGGTGTTGAACAGAAAGTCTTACTCCATAAAGTTTACAGCAAGGCTCCACTTGTGAGTCATATGTTTATGTGGGTCAGTCGCATCGAGAAAATACAGTTTGCGATTTTTGGTTTAGATGAGAGAAAACACTGCATCGAATTGAGGGTTGACTGTATGAAGATGAGAAGAGTTTTTATTTCATTCGTATGCATATATTGATTTGGCTTAGATGAAGGTGAGCACGTCACATAGAAAAATTTTGGGAACATGCGTGAGGTTGAATAAGGCAACAGATTAGGCGAGTACATCTTCCTTTTGGTTGCTTTCTCTTCCTATATGTGATGGTACAAACATAAAGAGGAGGTGGTTTTTCTATTCTTGGATTTTTGTCCAAAAGGCATCTATTTTCTGAACCAAGATGTTCGTAGAGTACATGTTTTATATAGATTTAAGAGCACTCAGGGAGTCGGAACAGATGGCAATTGTTGTTAGGGGTAACTGTGGAGGAGTATTTGACTGGTTCATGAATGGCGGGTAGTTCTGCCCAGTGGTTAGAGGGTTGGAGAGTTTCAGCTATCCGGAAAGGCGGCTGCTTCAACCTCTGTAGTAGATTTGAAACAACCATCAGTGAACAGAAGCTCGGCATGAGAGTATTTATTGATTAAGGTTTCCGTTTTGTAAATTAATTTAGGCCTTAATTTCTTTATAATTTTATTAAATACAATCGCTACCGCGGTTACAACAAAATGCAGGATATAATGTGGGATATAATTATTATTTTGAAAAAAATTAGTTTTTTTTGCATAAGTCAGCAATAAAAGTGTCTGCAACTCCCATATTTTTCAAATGATTGGTCATATCTCTTGTTTTATACATACATATTATCAGTAATAGACAGTTTATTATTGTTGTAATGAGAATTCATTGCAAATAAATAAATGTGATAATCGTGTAGCAATAAACCATATAAATGGTATCAGTTGTGTGCTAATTTAAGAAGAGAATATAATTTATTTCGCCATTATTGTATCGTAAATGTATATCTACGATAATGTACTTACCAACTTGTGACCAAATGTGGGTTAGACTGGTTTAAAATGCTATGGAGATGTATAAAATGTACCACGCGTGGTACATGACGTGTAGACGAGGTGGAGCGACAGCGGACAGCAAATGATAGCATCGCTCGTCATTACAATAACAAATAAGAACACAGAGCACTGTGTTCAGTAGAATGCAAGAGCATAAATAGCTAACATACTATGACTCTTTTTCAATGAAAATACTCAAATTTTTATGCTACTAGAATTACTAAATGATTTAATTCGCCGGAAATGCTTTACAATGATTGATGGTTTATTTAAATAATTAACCTCTAACCTTTGATCAAATTACCATAATAACACTTTACCTAACAACAATAGCCAGCAATATTATGATTTGCAAAGTAATTTGCTAGCGCTATTGCCTATTATCTTGTCTTTTATTTATCGGTGCACTTCGAATTTTATAGTTTAGTTAAACACTAACTTATTTAACATTATGTTGGGATGTGGGTTTTGTAAACGTGCATAATACATATAGTTATAGATAAGATGGCAGGACTCATACACTTATTTGTTGTATTTTGATAACTCTATCATTTTTGATTATGGCAGCACAACATACAGTGTGTCAATTTCAAAAGTTGCAATCGGCAATATCTCTAGAATTGAAAAAGTTATTGAGAATCACTTAAAACTGTTTCGGTGGTTGCTAGGGGGAATCAAAACGACATGGTAGGAGACGCACCTTCACGCACCTTTTAAGCCACAGCCACCCCAACTTGAAAATTTTAAATGGCACTACCTTACATGTGATACATCGTTGGAAAGCTCATAACAAGCGATTTTCAAAAATGTTATGTAAAAGCCTATTTGGAAAAGTCGTTTTTCAAATAGTCGGCTAGAAAGACTTTAAATTTTAGAATTTTTGTTTTTCATGACAGCCTCTGATAAAAAATTATAATAAACATATGGTATAATGAATATTCACTCCCGCATATTGAAAATTTACAATAATTTTTAATTATCAATTTTACAAACAAAACAAGTCTTGGATTTCTCATGTATATTAAAAACATACTAATTGAATTATTTCTGTTATTACTGAAACGAGACTAACAAAAAGTGAGCGGCGTTAATTTTGTTCACGTCACTGCTTTTTACTCCGTCTTTTCACTTAACAACAAAATATTGGTTACTTTCTTTAAAATATTTTTACCAATAAACTGCGTTGGAGGTTCTTTTTTCATAATTTTTGGAAACACGCTTGAGGTTGGTTTTGACCTTATAAATTTTACTATCCGTAGTGTGTGTTACTTTCGGGGAACCAATTTAAAATGATTAACCCTTTCACATGCTTTGTTGAAATCTAACTGATACACGGCTACGCATTGATCTTATCAGATTGCTAATAACATTTTGGGTAGTGTTTGCCCATTCTTCTTCAGCAGCAATAGCAACATTATCTAAATTTTGAGGAGTACTTATTTTGGATTTTATTGTTTTATAGAGATAAATGACATAATCCTATAGTTGCTCTATAGAAGTTAGGTCTGGTGAATGTGGGGGCAACGGTAATACAAGAGATGTTTCTCTTAGAAAGCTTCCTGAACTTTTTGCGCAAGATGTGGTCTTGCATTGTCATCCATAAAAATGATATTATGCCAAATTTATTTTTAAAGGATAAACAAGGGGTATTATACTGTTTTGAAGGTAAACATCGCTGATCGTTGTATGTGGGATGCGAACCAGTGCTGTACGACGACTGTATGCCTCGTCAAAACATAACAAAATGAGCTTTTTTGAAACGGAGCCTCTTTCTAAAAAAAATATTCTTTCTGTCGGCTTGACTATCCAAACTCTTTGACGACTTTCTTCGCTGACCAGTCCAATTTTGGTTTCATCGGAAAAAAGAACATATTGCCGTTGAGACATAAACCAATCTCTCTGTTCGTGTGCTCACTGGAATTGAGTTGCACGACGTCGAGGTAATAAAGGAAGTTTTTTTCTAATTGTTCAACTTTAAATTTGTCGATGGAAGGTACTTTGAACATGTAATTTCATAGCTGTTGCCAAGTATATCCGGTTTCTACGGGCAAATTGAGTTATGTAACTCTTCCCTGCTGTTTGTTACTTTTGGACGTCTGATTTTTGGTCGTCGTTCAACAGTTCCAGTTTCTTCATAAAGAAAAACAATACGAATTGCAGAACTTTTTGGAATAACTAGCTAAAGTAGGTGATAATCCTCTTTGAAAAGATGCTAAATAACCAAAATTGTCTTATATAAATTTTTATAGTTTTTGAGATTTCCACCGTAGAATTTTTCACTAGTTAAAACTACTAGTGTAAATACTGTGGAACGAGAAGCGATGTATCATAACAATTTTTTTGATATACAGGGTGTAATGAAATATGTGCAGAAATTTTCTCTGGTGATAGTTCGTTTTAAAATAATTCTAAATATCCAAATCTGTCTTTTCAAATATTGCTGATTTTTGAGATACACGCTGTTGACATTTTTACTTAAAAAACATTATTTTTGAGATACACGATCTATGACAACACTGTTTTTGAGCAAAATCTAAGAAATAGTTCTCAAGACTCAAATCATCAATTACTTGCATCCATTTTACTAAATTATATTTTATTGTTGAAAGCAAATTAATTTCAATCATTGATGCAATTTTTGTTGTTTTCTATTAATGATTTTATCAAAAAACAGCTCGCGTCGAAAGGTTGAAAACGAAAGTTTGCAGGGAGTTCTGGCGAGGGTTAAGACCTCGATATCGTTCTACCATTTTAGATATTAACTACATTACCTATCCGAAATGATAGGTTATTTGGAACGGAATAATTAAAATCTCAACATCTTTGTCGCACACCTAAGAGGTTATGCCAACTCTTTTGAACCACTCAGTCGTTCTGTTATTTTAACTCAAAATTAAGCTGTACTCTAAAAATTAGCTCAAACTAAATTACCATCTTCTGCTGTTTACTAATTTTCTATCTATTACTAATTATTACTGGTGGTGGCTTCTGTACTTTTGGAGGATTTCTAATATTTTTATTTGTAACTGGACTGTCACTTTTTTCTGGCGAAGTTGTGGCTTCTGGTTTTTTTCTCTTTGGGTAGGTACCCGAGCAATTTCTTCTTCTTTTTTTTTAAACGTGTCTATCTCTTGTGATTATCTATTGAATATTAATGTCCAATAGGAGAATACAGGAGGAGAAGCTCACAACTTACCAATAGTCAAGCAATAATCTCTAATTTGAGCTGCTTCTTCTACGGTTGTGTATACGATCTAGATGCATTATTATTTGTGAAATACATTTTACAGCATTTTACAGACATCTTGAGTCATACGCTTAAAAATAAGTAACTTTTATCGACTTTTTTTTGAAGTTTTTGTTTTTAAAATTTACTTTACATATGAATGAGTTAGTGCTTAGGCGGTTCAAAAATTCAAGACAGATGTCTTGAGTTTGTATTCAACCATTTGAGCACTTGGGCACCACTTGCAGAGCAAATAGCAAAAACGAAAACTTTATTTGGGAGTGCTCATTTTCATGGATGGGTCTGAATCTGTTCTCCGGTAAATCTTGTTGCAATATCTTCTACATATTTAATTTTGTCCTGTTTTGCACAGATTGGAGAAAAAATAAAATATTTTATTATAATTATTAAAATTAAAATATTACAACAAGGGCTGGCATTTCACTGTGTTGTAATTTATCGAAAGATTTGTGGTGATTCATATGCGTAGTATATCAAGGTATGATGTTTAAATAGATTACTGTCGCTCTATAATTTTAATATCAAATCTTATATGCCCTAACTGGAACTTACTACAGTTCGTACAAAGATTTAATTTATAACGATTTTAATAGTGGAAACTGTATTTATTTTATGTTTAGCAACCTGGGGCTCCCATAAAAACCATCCAACTCGATTGCTCTTTAATATGTTTATTGTGTCTCTTGTCACCATCGGTATTACCATAATGACATTACCATAATAATAGCGCATTGAGCCAAACAACGTATACAAGCATGTATAGAGGTGGCTATTTTCGTCCTTAGATTCACGCCTTCAATAACTTAATAAGCTTTTGAACTGCTAATACCTCAACTTTTTATAATTACACATAATTACATGGAAATTAATTGATGTACTTTCTGTCCCAATATGAGCTTAAGTGGCTTAGTTGAAGTTTACAACTCAATAAATTTATGTTTTATGGCAAGAGTTATGCTTGGAAAGACAACATTGTTAGCAAATAATTTCACTTACAATGTCTGGAATTTTGCAATGCATCTTATTAGGCTCATCGAATTATTTGGTTTCTGGTTGGTTGTCATTTAGAATTGTCGTTTTGAATTAACTTATGTAGTTGTTTATTAATTGTGTTTACTCATGTAATGTTGTTCAGAACAATTTGTAGTAACCGTCTAGCGAGTTTTGAAAAGTTTCTGTACGACTGAAAAGATGTAAAATTCGAAATGTTGGTACGGATTTTGGCAAATGAAAAAACTAAAAAGGGAGGCACGAAAGGGTCGTTTAAGAAATGCTGATGATTTGGGCAGGGAAACCTTTCGACCCCGTAGGTATAAAAAATTATAAAAACTGCCAATTAGGTGAAATTAATGTCTGTGCTATAAATTTGACGTTAGCACCGTTTCTCAAATAAATTAAATGAGAAAAATGCTACAAACGTCTTATCTTTTAAAGACTCATTAGAAATGCTTGTTGGGTCTTAACAATTAGGAGAAGATGAGAAATGTTAACTATTTGAGTGTTTGTTAGTCTAAAATTATGTGCTGTGGTTACATCATACAATCACTTCTTAGTGATTCGATAATAATAGTAATGAATATTTGAAAGGATTTTGAGGCATAGTGCCGCTCTCAATCTTATCGACGGATCTCGAACGGGCATGAAAGGGGTCTGCGGCTGTCGGTCGACAGTGACAGCAAATACCAAAAATATCTTAGCGATCAATGACAATCTCTCAGAGATCTTATCCCGTTAAAAACAACCGGCCTCTGAAATCAAAAAAACTCACTGATGGTTAAGACCAAAATCGACCGTAAAACCGGAGGTATCATGGAGTCGTTGGAAATAAGTCACTGATGATGGAATTTCAATTTTTTCAGGTTACAGTTTAAGGGATTTTTGAAAAAGTTTAATTGGATTAAGAGTGAGTTGACTGTGAAAAGAAGTTGTCTCTGTTAACGACAATTTTATATCCTATACAATAACAATTAGCGTCCATAACTATGTACTTCTACCGTTTTTATGTTACAATAAATTAGTAAGAATGTGAAATTCCGCCGTAAATGTACGTGAAAATGTCGAGGACACCATGCCCGAACATTCGAAGTATTCGAATTAATTAAAAGATGGATCTTGATGCACGATTGCAGATGCTCTCTACTTAATAAGGGAAGGGAGAAATTATACCAAATCATCAAGAAAACGATAACGATCAGACTAGAAGTCTTTTCCGATTTCCCATAAAATTAACATTGTCTGTTTGTGTGGTCTTCTGAAGAACATAGAGTTATGTAAATTATTCCGGCCGTGGCCAATGGACTCGTTTATCAAAATTAAGACACGTTGTTTCTTTTATATACACTCTGAATGTTTCCGGGGTATCATGAATTTTAGGAAGAATCATAAATATGTGGTGTTTTAATGGCTTAAAGAGATTTTTTCAGTAGATTAAATTAAACTACATATATTTATTTTTAAAGGCATTTAAAAATTTTACAATCGGAACATCTGCTTAAGGAATTAAATCGACTTCTTAACTTTGAAGTTTAGGCTTAATGTAAAATAATATATGATGCATCACCGGTCAAATTATTTAGCTTGATTACATATTTACAGAACAAATTCATATGCAGATTTTCTTAAGTGCGAATTGATATGCAAATCAGTAGCATAATGCACTGTAATTGAAGGCATGTGTTTGAACAATCATAAATATGCGCTTTTAGAGTATGTGCTTGCTTTATTACTAGACACTGCAAGGAACAAATTTATGAAAAATAATTTTTATATAAAAATGTGAGTTGAAGAGGTCATCTGTGTAAACGTTAGTCGAAGTTATGTTTGCTTAGGTGGGTACGATTATATTGTAACCTTTTGTTAAAGGTTCGCAGCATATCAGAATCATGTCGTGTGTAATAACTAACTTTATTTATAACTAACAGGTTTCGTCCTCCGACCCTCCTTCCTAACATTACGTATTGTAACCTTTATTGTATGGCAGGAATAATTGACGCGACATTTATGGTCCCACATTAAAAGATGAAAAACGCCTGAAAAACGAGAAGTGTTAGCCAAGTATATAAAAATGTCAAATGTGATCTTGGCTTCTTAGATCAAAACGTTCACATTATCTTTGATATAATTAATAAATTATTTTTGACCACACCAGAACATCATCTATGAACATAAAGGATATTAAGATTTTCTGATGCGGATTAAGGTGTGTGCGTTATTCGTTAAGCTTTTCGCCACACACGCAGTGTCTTCACGCCGATCTTATCGGACGGTAGCCGTGTCACATGATCTTCCATAGCTCAGTTACCTTCAAAAGAATAAAGAATGGATGCAGGATTGTCGGAAGATAATTCCTGATTTAAAACTTTCGAGAAATTCTGACTCTTAACTAGTTTTTGGGCGTACTATATTCGAAATACTAGGTGATATTCCCTAAATTATTAGAATTTTGATGGAAAATTATAGCTATAACTGGTTACTAGAAGGTTGGATTAAGAACACAGCTTTATTTTATCTTAGCAGAGTGGGTAACGAGAACTGTAATGATTTCAGTAGTAGAGTAAGAGATGAACTCAGATTCAACACTTTTTCTTCTGTAATCGACTTGTCATTAATTATGTGCTGTTTCTACTATTCCCAAAAGTGGTCGTTAGACTTCGGCGTAATTGTTTTTAAAACTGTCTCTATAAACAGTTGGACGTGTCTTGTTATTATCTCGGTACAGGAGCGTAACTTACCAAAACCACTTCTTTCATCGTGTGGTCGTAAATATTTTTCAGACGGTGGTACAACGGTAATTTCTTTAGGAAACGAGACGCTGATGCCACTATTAACATGTAATGTGAAATTTAAAAAAAATTGGTAAAATTTTATTCACCATTTTTTGGCAAATTTTTATAGGTACGTACTAAAACTCAATGATAGTGAATATTTATCAGGCAGAAGGTATCTATACCTACCTATAATACGAGTTTAAATAAATACATGTTGTAAAATTGTTTTTTTTAGTCATTTTGTCTATTGTAGTTAAATGTTTAAAAATTTAATAAAAGGTTTGATTTATTCTGGCGGTTGATTATTTTTCTTTCAATCGTCGTTGTTTAAGTTTTTCTGTAGAAAAAATGTATTTTTTCGTCTTCTGGTTGCCGTTTCTTAAATTTATCCCGAGCTTTTATTCTTATTTTTTTCCAGTGTTTGTGTATTTTTTTATCGTTTTTTATGTTATTTTACAATTTTAGAAAATTGTCTTAAAATGTCAAATTTATCAGTTAGGAAAAACTCAATTACAAAAGATGATTCGAACAGACGCAAAATTGGTGGTGGCAGAATTCTAGCAAGGACAACGGTTGTAAATTCTGGCAAACATCGGACACCAGGAATAGATGATCTTTTTTAAAAGGCAGACATTTGTAATGCTCTAAAAAAACTGCATTGGGTTAACTACTTTTATCACTTTTATGGATGGACCGTCTTTATTTTTGGTGCACGGTTGTTATAAAACCTGATGGCAAGTCGAGCAAACTCTTCGATCATGTTTTGCACCACTTTGAAAGACATCGTCTAACGGATTAAGTAATTTTGTCTTTTAAAAAATCTGATAAATTTTTGCAAAAGTCTTGAAAATGAAGGCTTATGGAAGGCTCTATCCATATATAGACATGATGAGACTGAATGTTTCTTTTAACAGAAGTAAATTTTTTCTCAAAAGGCTTTTTCTGTCTAAAATAGAACTGAAGAGGGCAGACATTTGCAAAGCTCTAAATAAACTGCTTTGGATTAACTAAATAATTTCATCACTTTTATGCGTGGACTGTCTTCATTCTTGGTGCACTGTGTGCAGTGTTGCGAGGGCTGAAACATTTATCTATGGAACGCTATTGCCAAAATTATGATCTTTTTATTATTTACACAATTTTTATGGTACAAGATTTGTGGTGGTATTTAACTTAAATATCAAAATAAAGCAATTTTTAAAATTTATTTTCTCTATTAGATATTTTTTAATATGTAACAGTATTTTTATCCAGTTGCACGGTTATTTTTATATTATTTCACGCATACCTACCGGTTGTTGTATAGTTATTTAGTAATAATAGTTTTGTTTAAAATTTAATCATTTCGTTGCTCTAGCTTTGGGAGAGCTGGAGTAAAAGCGTGTCATGCCCCAAACGTCATAATTTCAGCTTGGGGGCTATATACTAACCTTCTGTTGTCTCGGGTGAAAATTGAACTCTCAATTTAATTTTGTAAACAAAGTTCCTAACCTCAATTTGTCGGTAAACGACCTCCGTGTCATTCATCCCCAGCCGGTCATGTGGTTGGTATGGGGGGCAATGTCAAGAGGAAAAAGGAGAGGTTCCTTTTCCGTATGAACCTTGAGGCGCGGTTTTGGGAGAGCTTCAAAGAGAAAAATCCTAGCTGAACCCCTCAACCCCTCCATGTCCGCAAAAAAAACGACAGCACCAAGGAACGGCTTCAAAGTCAAGCTATAGGACTCTCTAGACACAATGTAACCTATCTACAATTCTTTCAACAAAAGACCGCTAGATAAATTTTAGTATTAGTTTTGTATTTTGTAAACGGATATTACAGCGCTGTAATTCTGGGTGGAGATAAATCGAGTAAAAATCATTGTAAACTAACAATCATTTCTTAAATCTATAAGAGCACATTTTTCATTTAAATTTTACATTTTAAATTACGTTTTCATTTTTTAATAATAAATTTCTAAATAATTTTTTGATTTTCTTTGGCTTAAGCCGTGCTCTTCAGCCGTGCGGTCCAGCCTATTTAGACTGAGGTGGCGCCCAAATAAAAAAGAATAGCAAAACTCTTTTCAAATTTAACCTACGACCTGCTTCGTAACCAACTGAGCTGCCGGAGCTGTGCTACCTTGCAAAGGAAAGGTCACAAATGAGACGGTAGCTGGACGCTTTTTGTGGAGATTTGTTCTTTTTAAAAATTGCGAACACTTTGAACTTTTTAAACTCTGGAGGTAGACGGGCTGAAACAAAAATTTTAAAAAGAGAAATAAGCCACTTCAGTGCATTTTTTTCGAGATTTTTGATGAATTCAACGTAGATTTCGTTAAAACTAGTCTATTTTTTACAATTAGTTGATGATATGGCTGCGTTTAACTCATCTGCGTTTAAACTTCTCAATGGTTTTCCTAAAGCGTTTACCTTTTTTTGTATTTAAACCCGACGTTTCGGGTATATAGGTTTTTTTAGTTCCGACATCTATACAATCATTTTGCACTCAACTTTTGGTAAAATTGCGATATTTTTCACCAAAAATGCTGTCATTAAGTCTTGTTACCTTATTTGGGAATTTGCTTATGCAGCTAAAGGTAATAGCTTACAACAGCTTATATATACTTGAAGAAACGACTACATCTCTTTGTCGCTAAAGAACGACTGCTCTCTTGCCTGATGGCGAACCTGAGCTTGGTCGACGCTTGCTTTGAAGCTCTGACTATGACATTTGCTCTTGAACGAAAGTGTACAGGGTGGCACACCGATAAGGCAGATTTAGCGGTTTTTTTTTTTTCAAAAAACGCTCGAACAGGTCGATTTTATTTTGAAGGGGGAGATGTTTCCCTGGTGATGTCGAGGCTGGGTTTTCACACCCAAAGCGGGGTCGGCCAACAACTTTGGAATTTTAACATCCAAACGATACTTTTGGAAAATAAATAAATTTATTACAGGAATTATAAACTCTTGCTTTTTAAAGGTGTATTTTCTGAAAAACTTAAGCATGCAATTGTCATACCTTTGCGTAAAGAGATAAGTCAAAATTTAGACATAACTAGCTGGCTATATAAAAGTTGTCAGTTTTTAATTATCTACAGAAAAAAAGTCAGTCACCTAACACAGTTTTGTTCTTCAACACAAATTGTTGTTTTTGAAGCTTTTAACTATGTGTATTACATATTTGTTGTTTAGATCGAAATGAATCTGCCGTTGGTATATAATTAGACTTGTCTAAAGCTTTCAATACTCTAGTCTATAATATTTTACTTTCAATATTTGGAAGTATATAAATTAGAGCTGTGTCTTTTAATTTGTTTTGCTCTGGTCTTACAAGTAGAACTCAAAGCGTATATTAAGAGTATATTATAAAAATTTCTAAATTTTTTTGTATAAATTATTTAAAAATAAACAAATGCTACTAATAAACAAATAAATACTAAATTTTATTATAAGGGAGCAAAAAAGTAAAAAAATGAAGTATTTATCTAAAAATTGTTTATAACTCATATTTAGAGAAAAGTTCCTAACATAAAAACATTAATTTCTTGCGAAATGAACAAGTAAAGTTAATCGTTTGTGAAGAACCAATACTGTATGGGACTTTCTCTGGCTCCATTTAGTGCTCTTACTCTATTGGGGAAGGTTCTTATCAAATTATCAATAAAGTCTTGCGCTAATGCTTCTCGAAGTCTCTGCAGTACGATACTTAGTAGTTCTAGAGTTTGGGGAGCCTCTTGAAGACAATTTAATTGCCTGGACATTTCTGTTTATACATGCTCAATGTAGTTCGTATCGAGTGAACAGGGTGGGCACTCCATTCAGGTAATCTCATGATGTTCTCTCCGTTGGTTTACAGTTGCAACATGGTGGGGAGCATTGTGTTGACTTAAAATGATTTTTTTTTTATAAAACGCTAAACATTGGGACAATTAATTTTTCTGTAACCATGTCCTGATATCTGCTCCGAGCATCAAGGTCTCACCAATTAAAACTACGAAATCAGTGGGCTCATTGTAACAAATCTCTCCCCAAACGCAAACTGATCCGCCACCATAAAGCGTCGATTGGGTCATTAGTTCCAGCTCCTAAATTAAAAATTAAAATTTATAACAACAACAAAAAATCGCTTTTGTTGTCGACAATAAGTATACGATACCTAACTTCAACTGCAGAAAATAAACATTTAAAAATGTTTTTTATTGACTTGCATTTATCGTGTATTTAGCACTGTCTTTTCTCTCTGTATCTACATGCGATTATCGCAAATATACAGACGAAACCTGGACTAATCCGTAAAAGAACAGTACCTCCAATTTTGAAAAGTCTAGTGAATGTGTTCTCGCATCATCTGTATCTGCGGGCTCGCTGCTCCACCGTCAAACTGGATGTGTACAGCGGCTTCTAGGCCTCAACTTACCCGCATGCAACCTTCTTCTTACAGTTTGACTGGAAATTACCCTACCAGTAGCTTGTCTAAAGATGCTGTTAATTTGGGAAGCCGTGAATGTTTGGTTTCTCCTGGCACTGTAACTCGTTCTCTTCCTCCCCCGTGACAATACGATGAAAACCCAGTTACTGTATATTCTATGTTCGACTTACGACACTTTGTGAGACATTTAGTCGTGTAGCAACTTCTTCTTGAGTTTCCTCCTGTATCCAACTTACTAATTTAGGGGTCAATTTTGGGGTTTTGTTTGTACACAGTTTATGTGAATGATTTCTGCCTGTGACTATTGTCATTAATATAGTTGATTCTGTAAACGTAAGAAACTCAGTCTTAACAAAAGACTGCAGTAATGGAGTTTAAAATATGTTATAAGGTACTCTTTATCTGGGCTGGTTGTTGATTTTGTAAAAATTTTGAAAATACACATCGATTTGTCTTCAAATTTTGAGGTACATTTATTATGATTATGGATAATTATGGCTTTATAACACAACCTTCTTTGAACAAGGAGCTTTTTCAAAACAGTTATAGTTTGCAAAACACTACCAACCTATTTAAAGCTGGCTATTTACGTCTAAGCTTAAAACATTTTTATTTAATTACTTTTTCTCGTTATTAGTCATCTCTTAATGCAACTCCAATTATCCTGACGAAGTCTATACTTTTTTAGAGATCTTTTAACTCTCTCACCAAAAATAAGAATATTAAACTAGTAGCAAAAATCGTGCACAATGCACTAACAGTAGAATTGTTGCTGTTATGATTACAAAAAAACTAACAATCTAAAATAAAATAGCCAAATAATAATATTAAACAAATTTAGTTTAGTAATCATAGTATACTTGGTTTATACTAAACAGAAACTGTAGAAAGTTTTTTAATCTTTCAAAGAAGAGTCTATGAGAATTTATTACGCCACGAACCAAGCCATAACATGTAGAGTTGGTACAAATAAACAAACTGTAGACAGACAGATTTCAAACTAGGCGTGTATCACAGTCTCTTGAGATATTAGAAATATTTCTATATATAAACCAGAAAAAGTTCTTGAAAATGAAAAAGAAAGTCTCTGTTGAGATAGACCAATTATTATGGATAAAACAGTGACTTAGAACAGATCTGACATACTTTTAATTGACAAAGGAGGAAGAACAACTTATCTTATAGATATTGCAGTATCTAATACTACATACAGTTCTAGAAAAAGTACAAGTTGTAAAAATCTGTAATTATTCAAAGCTGAAACTAATCAATGGAAAGTAGACAGTGACATCACTATCTTATAGTACTGTCAGCTACAGGGGTTACACCGAACAATAAAGAAGAACTTTAAAAAATTGGGAGTTGCAGAATGGCTTTTTATTAAAATGCAACAAGCAGTTGTGCTGAACTCATCTCGAATAGTGAGAAGATTTTTCGACGACGTTTAAACAGTTAAGGCTTTACTCTGGTCGATGCGACTGAAGTTTTTTATCTGTGTGAACATAAGATAAACTTATATATAATAATAATAATAATACAAGAAGAGTACAAAAGCAGCAATAAAGATGAAATAATAGCCACCAGAGATTATACAAACATTTATTTAAAACAAAATATTACAGATAAATCTAGACTATGTAAACTCATTTAGCGAAACCATAGAACATCTTATGGCAGGTTTATCTACCTCTAGCACCAAGCGGCTATGTTATGTTACAGTTTTTAAGAAGTGTTGGGTAAGTTTTCTGTATTTAAGTTACCTTTTTTCATCATTCCATTGTAGTTTGAGGAAGCTGATTTAAATGAACGAAACACTCCATAACATGTTTTATTTTTATTGGTCAAGAAGTTTTGCACCAGTAATCTAGTTAAATACTAATGGAAGGGAATACACTGCAATCATTATATTACTGTCAGGTACATTGGTTATACTGACAAATCTAAAGAACTGCAATCACTGTAGCACTGTCAGCTACATTGGTTACACTGGAAAATCTGAAGAAATACTGGGAGTTGCTTTACATCTAGAATAGTGACGGGCGACGCTTAAGCCAGCTTAAGGTTTTACCCTGCAGCTTTTTCATCTATGTGTTTACGAGAAAAACGAAAATAATAATAAGATGGAAGCAAAAATTTTTAAATGATAGGTACAGAACACAAACAAAATTACTCCAACTGCTTAAACCAGGTACCAGCAAGAGAACTAGATCCCAAAAACGAAATCAAAGTTATTAACATCTATGCAATCTTCCTGCTTACATATAGCTGCGGGTTAATAGAATATACCTAAACAGATTTGGATGTCATTACTAGGAAAGCTTGTTACAAGTACACAAAACACCACATACAAGCCTTTAATGAGAGGACGACGTACTCGGAGAAGAGGCAAGAGGTATTGCAGCATAATGCGTCGAAATCAAATCATCAAGCTCCGATGTTACTTCTACGCCAAATAAAAGGAACACGACAAGCTCAATATATACAAGCTAGTAATCAAAGCTAATAAACTTCAGTAGAATTAGCAAATCGGCAAGATGAAAAGGGCAACAGCACTAATGCACAAACCAAACTCAGTTAATTGACAAATAAATATTTATATGGCTGATATAGACAACAACTTTTGAAGGCAGACGTAGACAAGAACAGCTTCTAACATCTAGCAGAGCGAGTATAATGATATCTATACCCGGAATTGGAAAGACTTGTTTGTGCAATACAAGATGCAAAAACGAAATATTACAGATAAATGTAAATTATTTAAATCATTTGGCGAAAACATAGAACATTTTATTTAGTACCTTGCGACTACATCAACATGTTAACGTATTAAAAACTGTTAGGTATGTTTTCCGTACATGAGGTACCATTTCTCATTGTTGCATTCTAGCCTGAGGAAGTTGAATTATATCAGCGAAACGCTGTTTAACAGTTCTTTTAATTCTTTGAATCAAAAAGTGCTGCACCAGAAACTACCGAATAGTGGCAGCCCTTTTGAACTTTGATGACAACCTACTGTACAAAGATTTACCATCGCTTTGTAAAACAAATAGTAACAACATTTTTAAATGCTTTTGACTGGTTTTAAACCTACTTAATTGTTTTTAATGGTGTTTACCATGTTTTTTCAAATTTTTTAATAGATATTTTTCGCTACGGACAGTAATATTGTATATATTTCTGTGGATTTATATACTCGTATGTATTGACTTTAAAATTTTCAACTTGATGGTGCATGAGCTCATTTCTCGTTTTAACTTTTTCTGAATCTTATTATGTTGGTTTCTAAGCTGAATTTTACTTGGGTCTTTGTTGTTTTTGGTTTGCCTCACTTGTTTTGAATAGTTTGTTGAAATACTTATGTCAACTAGTTTTAATTAGTTGTTTAAAGCTAGTATTTTTTTCTTTTTAATTTGTTCATGGTTCTGTAGGAACTTTAGAGTTTCTCATTTTTTGTTTCTACTAACTTTTTGATGTTCTATTACTTGAAATATGGTTTTTTATTGGTAAATTTGATTATGCTGGAATTTTCACTACTCTTCAAATCATTGACTAGTTAGTTATACAATTGACAATAACAAGAAAGCGTTTGAATAGCAACTCTGTTCACTGGACTACTCTAAAAAACTTTCCAAATTTGTACGTAATATCTTTTTTTTCTTTTTTAAGGTTTTGTTTCCGCTACTAAGAGACAATGATGGCTTTTTTGTGCAACTAATAACGATGTTACTTGTGTTTTCGTATATCCTTTAAAAACAGCCTATGTTATAAAAACCAGTAGTGTTGACTACCCAACAATATTTTCACCCAGGACTTGCGAGTCTCTGGTGAATCTACTCTTTGAAGCTCACTTTGTGGAACAACTCTAAACAACGTTAACTTAAATTCTTTCTCAGTAGAGCGATTTTGAAAAATAGCCATTATGAGGTTATGTAATAACGTCACGGCCGGTTTAGCCTAGACGCAAAACTTTTTAGAAAATTGCCGCATTTTGACATTTTGACAGAGCCTTGATATATTATTTTAGTATTAAATTTATCATTAAAATGAAAGGATTTTATAATATTATGCTATTTTGCATTTATTTGGTTTGAATTTACATTATTACATATTTGTTTTGAATTTTTGTTACTATTTCTATTGACTTCTGTTGACATCAGCGAACGTTTTTTTTTAATGTTGGAGGCATCTTTTCAGTTTCTTCTCTGTGAGCTCTTTAGTAAAATTGTTGTACAGTTTTTCACAGCTCCAAAAGCCTTCCTTGGAAACAATTTGACATTTGGAAATCTAAAAACAATTACAGGTTGTAAGATCAGGCTAATAGAAAAGGTAATCTATCACTTCTACTGAGTTTTTTTTTGTAAAAACTTAAGAAAAACAAGTGTTTTATGTACTTTTGCATTTTTATGATAAAGTTTTCGTCATTTTGCAATCGTTTTTTCAAATTTTGTGAAAAGTTTGGTCGTGATTCGTTATTATTGAGAAAATATCCATAGAAATTTACCGATGTCGAAGAATGAGAAATACGGTCCAAATATTGCTTGTCAGAAATAACTACATGACATTGTAGTTATTTGAGGTACTTTTTGGTTGGAAAATCTGACATTGGAAACAAGGGAGGAAGCGACGAGGTAATCTTCTTCCAGGTACCGTATTGGTCAAGCTACATGAACTTTTTAAACAAACCTTGCATGAGGCCTGGGTGCTGGGATTTCATCCCACTAGAATACTGTCACGGGCTCTACCTCGTGAGGTGGGGTTGAGATTAAAAACAGGGTTTTATTACAAAAGGTAATTTAATGATGATCGCAAAGTATGGTACATGATGCAATAAGGCTACTTACATCGACATCGTTCACACTTGAAGGGTCTGGGCACACCTCACTTGTTACATTATTCGACTCCCTCGTCTACCGCTACCACCGGACTCCCGATTAACGCAGCCCACTAGTTCGCCAACCCCCTTAATGCTGACCCAGCTATTGCCTCAACCGACAGTCATTTAGTCGATATCAGCAATAGCTCATCCGCATCCGCAGGTTTTCGACCTAGCAGGCTAACGAACTTCCGCTTCGTGACAATACTCACAATATCTAACTCCGAGTTAGTTATAGGCACTTATTAAAACAAAATTACAGTTGATTTTGAACTTGGTTTTGAACAACTGTTAATTTCGACATGTAATGAATCCAATTTTTAAGTATTACTGTTTATAAAATTTTGTTTGACAAACCTCTCAGCTATAGAAAAATAGATACAGAAAATTTTAATATCTCTGAGTACAACTTAACTTGAATGGTTTTGCAAGAAAGGTGCTGCGATCATATTAAGTCATTATTTCCGCTACCTAAAAGATGTTACCGGGTGCTCAATGAGAACGTGCAATACTTACCTACTTCTAGCCTTATTGTTTGATATATCAAATTTGGATGTATAGGAGTATTACTTGGTATTAGGAGTATTATTTGGGAGTAGGTTGCTTACCTAATTAAAATAGCAAAGCAAAAAGCCTTAGAAAGAAAAAAACAAATTTTCAACAAATATGTGTTGTATATTTTTATTTTAGTTGTTTTTCGTTTGACGCATTTTTGTACACTTTTTATTGGCACTCTGTGTTTGGCATAAGGATCTTTCACGTTTTGTTTTATTTTGAATAAACCGCTGATTGTTTTACGGATCATTAGGCAGTATAAGTAATTACGTATGGCACGGTTCATTATTACCTTTTTCCAATATGTCCTGCAGTATCGCAGTGACAAGTTGTTAATGATTTTCAGTCGTAGAACTACGCAGTGCTTGGCTAATTGGTGTTTGAATATATAAATCGCACCCGCCCTCAACCACTTTTCTAGCATAGGTTCGGCCAGCCTTAGGCAAAAAGCGCGTCAAAAATTCGATAAAACTGCCATATCTTAACGCGTATTATTGTTTATTGTGGCGTGAATAAGAGAGTTGCGCTCTGGGTAATTTATTTCTCGGGCGTTAATTGAAGTGGCGCGAAGCAATCACCCATCGCGATATGCAAATGCGGACCCACGGTAAGACACGGCGACTTTTGCCGTCCGGTAATTAGCCAAAGATGTTTGTTTCTGGGTTCTTAACTGATCTACAAGTCAGCGCAACACTCTGTCAATGGGTCGGGAGTTTGCATCATAGCCTCAGG
Organism: Tribolium confusum; assembly: GCA_029207805.1. NCBI lineage: Eukaryota > Metazoa > Arthropoda > Insecta > Coleoptera > Tenebrionidae > Tribolium > Tribolium confusum. The sequence goes on along the minus strand of JALGAY010000001.1, from coordinate 36,156,561 downwards.
CTGGCATAGGGTGGATAATGAAATATCGGCGGTCGGATCAGGAGATTGATCATGATGTTATAAACGACTTCATTAAATATTACGGATTTTATATGCAGTTTGTTTGCTGAATTGAGCTATTAATCACGAATTCATTGCTACATGAAAACAAGCATTCCAATATAATACGTGCGTTCAGATATTTACGCCAATATTGAAGGGAGATGGGCCGTTACTAGTTAGGAAATTTTATGACCAACCAACGAAAAACACTTGGGCTTGCATATAAGTAGTACGACAAAAGTTACGGTGAGCTTATGGTTTTTTAACCAAATTCTAAATGAATTAGTGGTAAACCATTAACAAGGATTTTTTTTATCTACCACATCTGAGTTACAAGCTTTATTTAAAAAAAAATTAAGAACTATACAAAATTTAAAGATTAAAAAAAGTACAGAATCCAATGAAACGTTTTGAATTTGTTGTACTCGTAAATCAAGAGAAAATTAATGATTGATCATAATTACTTATTTTTATTTTATTACTTCATTCAAAATATTTTGGTTGGTGGTCATACAGTGATGCTAAGGGCTATCTCACGAGGATTGCTCGTAGGTAGCACGTATTGGCAAAGAATGATAGAGAAGCGACTTATGTTTGAAATATTCAATTAATTTATTTTTTGCACAAAAGGACAAGGACAGATTCTATTCTATTCAATTAAGATTACTAATTTTCAAAAACTTTCCAATGGTTTTAACAAGCTAGAACCGTAGTCTAGAACCGTACAGGAGCGTGTTAAGGAGACTGAGCATTATGGTTTTAGATCTTTCTGAGTACAAACGATGTCGCGATGGTGGTTATGGTTATGGAAACTAGCTCAAACGCTCTTTTAAGGGTGATATGTTTTACCCTTATGACAACCTTGAACATTAACGAAATTTAATAAATGTAGGAGCACATTTAAGGTACCCATTTTGGTTTCAGTGGTTGAAATTTTTGGGTCTAAGTTTGGTTTTTTTGATGGAATATGTTGTTTGTTTAAGATAGTGAAATCTTTTCATCTAGTTGTTCCAAAACAGTTTCCACGGGATTGGCTCTATTACACGTTTGAAGGAAAATTATAGTGATTAATAAATATTTCTATGACAGCAGCGTGTTTTCAATGCTGCCAATTCTAGTTGCGCACATTTTAAGAAGAATTTTTTTAAAAAAGAAAAACAGGTAATTGTTCTGTGAAATTGGCAAATCAAAATTTACTAAACTTTTTTTTAACTATATTTGCTACTGTTTGGTTTTTAGGTTTTTACACCTGCACAAAATAAAAGTTGCAAATGTAGAAACTCATGTATAACTGCACATAAAAAAACCTGTTGGGTCAAATGGTCAAGTGTTTAGAACTTTCGTTGGATTTTTCCTAAAGATTAAATTTGTTTTTCTTTTATAGTGGAACGGATCGATGAGCTTAAATTAAAATTTACAGCTACTTTAACCACCACCTGTTGATTTTTCTGAAAATTCGGCATAGCACAGATAACATAGTTTGCACTAGACGTTTGCTGACGTTTGTTAATCTTAATTAAAAATCTGTTATTTTTTGACAAATTTTATTCTAACCTCTACGAACACTCGAGCATGGGGTTTTCACTTAGAGAAAGTTTAGATGCGAGATTGGAGTCATTGGCAAACAATATAGGTTTTAGATTAGGTCTCTCGGCATGGCCTGGCAAGTCATTGATATAAATGAAGAACAAGAGTGGACCGAGGACAGAGCCCTGCGGTACTCTTCCGAAAACTGTTTGCTTCTGACTGTCAAGTACTTGTTGCGTCCTGTTTTGAAGGTACGATTCAAATAAATTTTAACTGGTATCTTGAATACCATAAAAATATAATTTGTCTAAAAGTATGTTATGTGAAACACAATCAAACGCGGATGAAAGATCGGTGAAAATACCAAGAACGCTCATTTTGTCATTAAAACACCGCGAATATAGTCCAGTAGATTCCAGGCAGCGTCTACTGTGCTGAGGCCCCTGCGGAAGCCATATTGGTGAGCAGATGGTATGTTGTATTTAGATAAATAGCTAGACAACTGATTGAAGATGACATGTTCGAATATTTGGTATATAATAGGTAGTTCAGCGTTGAGCCTATAGTTGGAAGGAGAACTAGTACTGCCTTTATTTTTAAAAACAGGAGTTAGTACAGTGTGTTTTAAAGCATCTGGAAATTTTCCTTCTGATAAACAACAATTGATAATATCTGTCAACGGTTTAACAATGTGTTCCTTGGATTTTTTAATGATAAAAGCACTTAAGCCAAAATGATCTATAGTTTTTTTATTTTTTATTTTGTTAATAATTGACAATAGATCGTGTTGAGTAACAGGAGCTAAAAAGAAAGAATTAACAAAAGTTTTACATTGTTTCTTTAGTAGTGATTTATGATCTAAAATATTTGCAGATAGTATCCTAATTTTGCTGGTCACAATATTATTGGCGTTATTGGTGAAGAATGTGATTAATTCGTTCGGTTCAAGATCTCTAGAGACATGCTTTCTCTTCTTACCTAATTCAGTGTTTATAAGGGACCATATTGTTTTAACTTTGTTGACAGATCTTTTTAATCTATTAGCAAGCGCATTTGTTCGTTTTGAAATAAGAAGGTCTCTATATTGTTGTTTATAGCTGTTATAAAGGGTTTTATTGTAGCCTGTTTGGTGATTAACGTAGACATCATGAAGAAAAAGCAATGTGTTTTTGGCTGTTGCTACTTCTGAATAATAAATGTAAAATTTATGTTGGGTTTTTTTCTTTATTAACCGAACGGGAAATGCTTCATCATAATAAGTTTTAATTGTTCTTAAAAAGTTGAGTAGTTTAGTTGTGTCAGAATTTTCCTGATATACATCTAACTATGTTTCTTTTTTTAAGTACTTCACAAAATGATGTATATTAGTATTGGAGAAAGTACGTCCAGTCTCTATTTTGCAGTCATTTAATTTAGTTTCTTTACTGGGCCAAGATAAAAGTTGTCCATAGTGATCAGAAATGCAGCTGCGTAATACCTGTGCTTGACAGGAATCAAACTTGACAAATATATTATCGATGCAACTACTGTTGAAAGCTAAGACCCTCGTGGGATCCCGAATTGTTGGCGAAAATCCGAACATTGCAAGTGTATTAAGTAGACTAGATGTAAAGACGTTATCGTTAGTTAGTTAAATGCTTTGATATGAGTAAGACATGTATGGATGCAATTCTCTCTTATCTGGTGCAGCTAGTGAAAATAAGGTGACAATATAAAAATAGTATTATATTTTTCTCATATTTTGAGATATCAAGTGATTATTGTATTTAAAGAATATATTCAAAGATTTGTAGGCAACTTACAAATGGTAATTTCTAAAATTATTTTGATTTTACTATGCTTTTAGAAAAGATAGTCATAAGGTAGAAAAAACTTTCAGTTTCGTCACTTGTGATTATTTTGGGAACTAAAACGATTTAGAAGTATTTTTTAGAAACTTAAGTGACTTCGGTTTATTAGTTGTTTAAATTTGTAGTTTTGTGTTTTCTATAAAATCGCACACACCTAAAATAAGGTACTTTTTGATCCTAAAAATTTTATTCCTTGTCTGGAATAAATAAATAAATCATTGATAGTAAGTTATGATTATTTTTATGAAATTGGTAAATTTTTCTTGAAAGTTCTTTACAGAAAAGTGATTCGTAAAAATTGCGGAAGTGGTTTTTTGTCTTGTTCTTGTGTCTCTGTGTGTTTCGCCTCTTAGATAGGATTCACTGATGTTTGTATATGATGTATGTATGCTCATATTAGGTTGGAATTTACCGATTTTTTGAAATAGGAAATTATTGAATTGCTGGATACCTGATATATTATAGAAGTAAACCACAGTTTTTACCGAGAATTTAGGATTGAAAAAACGACTGTTAGAACTTTAACTACGACAGTCAGTCATAACATCAGTCAAAATTACCGCGCATTTATCAAATGATGAGTACGCAGCTCGTGATACACGCAACTGCCACGTTTAATGTTTAAAATAAAACCTGCACAAACTGGAGGTTTTAATACTCTTTATTTACGAATCAATTCTTTGTTACGTCAAATTTTAACAAGGCTTTAAAAATTTTAATTTTAACGACACTAAATTTGTAACGACACTAAAACTGTGTAAAATTGCATGCAAGGTAAAGTTTACACATGCAATTTCATTTTACTGGCGCGCCAGTTTCAACTCTATTTCGCCACTACTCACCGGCCATATTTTTTGGACATCTTCTTATCGACCTTCCGGGAACGCGTCTGGTAACAGTTTGGCTCTGTCCTAGGTCGGTCATATTGGGTTCGCCATTTTGATTTTTATATTAATTATTACAACATCGTTATCAGTGGTTTAAAAAAAAGACTTAAGTGTACAGTTTTATGATATTTCGAATGTTAAATTTTTTAATATTTATTACAAAGTCATAATCAGTGATTTCTCTTCAAAGGGTAAGCGTACACAATTTTGTAAAATCAAGTTTTTCTTAGCTAAATGCAGCACATTACAATTTTAATCGCTACTTTCTCAATTAAAATATTGTTTTATAGTAATTAAATTTAAATTATTATTTTTTTTTAATATGAATTTATTACGCACAATATACTACTTATCAAAAAATAATGTGACTTACGTTAAATGGTATTCTTGTTTTTTATTAATAGTGCACCAGAAAAAAGATAGAAATTTTTTTCAACGGAAATATGATAATTTGAAAATGTTTTTAAAATATGTATATAGGTTTTATATCATTCTACCGCGAAAATTTTTTTTGAACGATTTTGACGACGAATCTGCTTCACTATTTTAGGTTCGCTCTTTATGTCGTCGTTGAAATCTCTAGAAATTTTATTTAAATACAGTAGTTATGATTTTAAATTACACTGTATAATAAAAATACAGAATTTTTATGGGCTGATTTCAAGTTGAGATAATACCGGTAGTATCTTCGTTTCCATGGAAAAATAAACAAATTCGGGGCTGTGATTCGCTGTTGTCATGGAAAAGTATTAAAATTTGCGATACTACCAGTATTATCTCAACTTGAAATCACCCCAAAAATGAGATAAAATGTAAAATTTGTCCATAATTTTTTTCTGTTTATAAATTTGCTCTATTTATTCTCTAGGTTTCTTTCCTGCTTTATCATTAAAATTACTTGGTTCTCAGCACTGAAATTTGTTGTATTTCGGTGGAATTTTGACGCCAGTGATGGTTAAATTGTCTGTTAACAACCTTAGCATTTGACTCTTGTTTAAAATCGAAAACTCAACGCTTGAAACCGTCAGGAAGCTGACACCTGTGATTGGGCTCGGCAATTCGTGCGACCTCCCGCTGTCACAGTCACGTTCATTCGCACACCAGACCCTTGGCCAATTTCATAAATCCTCAAATTGACTCTCCAAATAAAAATAAAATAAGTGAGGAAAAAAACCACTGAAACACCCACCAGTTGGAGAGTCGCTCGATCAATTTCATACAGGCGTCAAGACCTTAGCATGGAATTAATCAGGGGAACAAACGACAAGGTCGACATCGATAATGAAACGCGTGTCGTAACGACGCAGACCCTGTCGTTAATCAAGTTGGCGGTCACAGAAGACCCGAACTTGAAAATTACAAATTCTTTGCAAACGAGAATCAAGCAAACAGTCTGATAGACAGGCTTCAATTTAATAAATAAACCGAGCCCAGCCATGACTTAAGATAAAGCCATCAGGTTACTAAGTGGCTTGAGCAGCCAGCACACGTTTACTGAATTAAAGGGGGCGTCACGAAATTTCAGTCGTAAACGTCATCATGAGAATAGAAAAATATAATACATTTTTTACTTAATCAATTATTTTTTACGTTTCGTTAAAGGACGATGATGAATATTAAGGGCAAGTATTGGACACAGATGTACTTGTTTCGTTTCAATTATTAAGGAGCTTTTTGAAAGCTTAAAGGTGCCGGTTTGAATGGAAAGGTGCAACAGCGGCTTAACGACGATAGTACATTATTAAGTGAGAATTTTTTATTCAATGGCCACCAACACTTATAAAAATTCAGCGATAGAACACCCATGTCGCTGAAATTTGAGACTCAAAACTACCGATTAAAATGAATATTTTACAAAAAAAAAAAAACTAATAACAAATATCAATGCTATGTAACTGTATTGGGTATTATTATTATAATATTTTGACTAAAAATATAAATGCGAGTACTTAGCTGTGTTGTTGATTTAAATACAACGTGATTAACAAATACCGATTGAATTGGCATTAAGCAAATAGCATTCTCATCCAGAATTCTTGATTATTGTGGTTTGATTCAAACAGATGTAGAAATTTACTGTATAATCCTAAAAACACAATATTCCGTTTATTTTATAATTTGTAATTTTTGCACTCAAGAATACATGATGTCTTTCTTTGTTCGAATGCTTTTTTTGCAAAACACTTTTATTATTTGTTGCACATCGTGTGCAACACTGATGAGTGGTTATTACAACGTTTGGTTTTTTTAGCTTTGAAGTTACTTGGGACTTCATTTAGCCACGATCAAGTTTTTAACAAGAAATTAACATGAGCAAAATTACATTTTGTAACTGCTATGTTGTGAAGAAGTATACTGAAGTTTGTAGATCTTCAAATCGTTGTGTAATAACAGCGAATTTAGACACTGCGGCATTTGGAAACCGATCTCAATAAGCACTGTAATATGGTGAGCATTGTTTGCACGATCAAAAAAATATGATTTATATTTGTTATCTCACCGCAAGAACATAGGGGGGATGTAATGTACTTAGTTGAAACAAATGTGTGTGATTACAGATTACACCGCAAACGCATAATGGTTTACACGAAATGCTTAGATTGTGAGTTAAAGTACCGTAGGGCCTCTTGGCTTTTTGTCAGGTCTAGATGAGCGCTACAATATGGATTTTATGACGTGGAACAATAATCTTTTTATCGAAATTACTATTGTATGCAAATTTCTCTTCAATATCTTCCTATGGTGTCATCTTCTATTATTTCATTACAGGGTAATCTTTCTCTATCAGCCTCTTTAGCATATTTGTCTATTTTTTATTTATCTTTTATTTTCATATGGCGTTTGGTCCAGATGAGGCCCACTTTTTGAGTTTTTTTATGAGTTTTTTGATATTTAATGAGTATATGATTTTTCTTTTGTAAAAAACTATATTTATTGGGAATTGCTTAAAGGATGCTAAACTTTGGTCTAAGTCTGTGAAAGTGGTTATTAAAGGAGGAGTGCTTTTATTTTTATTCCAGTAGGAATGGGTTAGAACAAGTTCAGTTAAATTGGTTATATTTTTTTAAATACCGTGTTTACCACTTGATCAAGACTTTTGCAGCTAATACAGTGCGGCGGAGACTCAATGGGATTTCTTCACTTTTCGCGAGTGTAATCGTATTGGAGTTAAACGTAGCAACCTCAGAGCTATTTTTAAACTTTTGGTTTGAATTTGATTGACTATCTGGAGGCTACTAGTAACGGCGAAGCTATAAGCATCACAACCGTAATCTATAATAGATCTAATATAAGTTTGAAAGAACATTACGCATACATATTGTTAGGCTCTCTATTGGTGTTTGGCCACCGACTTAAGAAGATTAAGCCTTTTGGCAAATCGATTTTCTAGGTACTCAATGTACTCGTTTCTACTGTAGTTTTGTGTTTAAGTATATACCTAGATATTTAAATTTGTTGACTACAGATATAGTTAGTCCACTTAAAGTCAACTAGGTAGTCCGATTTTTTTGTCTACGAGAAAAAAAAGCTGATTTAGCTGGGTATAGGGTAAAACATTCTTTTTTTCACCAGGTATTAAGAACATATCTTATATGTATATTGTCTTGGATGCATTTAATATGTTCTTTTTACTGTATAAATGCAGTTATCATCTGCGCACTGGATGATTTGTATTTCATTATACCATATGTTTATTGTAATTTTTGATCAGAGGCTGTCATGAGAAACAAAAATTCTAAAACCGTAGGGCGTAACTTATTTCACTTGATAATAAAATCATTTTATTGTCACTCACAAAGGGATTTGTTTTTGATTTTCCAGCACCTTTCTTCCGATTGACGCTGCCGGTTTCTCGAATGGACGTGATAGTGTTTTTCAAACTGATATAAAAATTTGACTCTGTTATGATTTTTTCTGGAAATTTCTCTCGAAACTCGTCAAAACAAAGTCTGGATGAGTAAACCCATTCTCCGTTTGCTAAGTGCCCATTATAAAAGTATGATTCCACTAAAAAAAATCTTCTGTTCTGCAGTAAACCTCATAATTCAAATCAAATCTAAATTTTACTTTTGACAGTGACAGCAAAATGACATTTACGAAGTGAATTAATCTAGGCGCTACGTTTTTAAAATTTTTGTTTGTCATGACAGCCTCTGATCAAAAATTATATTAAACATATGGTACTACAAGTGGTGGATATCTGCAGCATATACGTCAAAAGAATTCGACTCAAAATTGATCTCGGTGGGAGTCTAATAGACGAGATCTGGAGACCAAATAGTCGATTATTACTATCTCTGAGATAAATTGATCTACCTGTATACTGGTTAGTGATGCAATTTGCTGTTTTGGGGGAAATACCAGTCTCAATTAATTTATTTTTAAGATAGGGAGATTGACTGCATTGTAGGCATTTTGGATGTCTACAAGAACACATGCTATTTTCTTGTTATGGGTGAGAGCTGTATGTGCATCGCTTACTATATGAGTCATAATCTCCACCGTTTTTACTCTTTTTTGCTAAACCTATTTAATGCTTTTGGATTGTCGAATTGTTATCGAGAAAGTGTTCTAGGCTTTTCTTAAATATTTGTTTCTACTTTTTGATAACAGATGACATGAGTGACATAGAGCTGTATGAGGATGCATTATTAGAAGGTTTCATAGGTTTTTGGAATACGCAGACCATTACTGATTTGATAAGTTTTGGATAAGTGCCATTGAGCTAGCAATCATTATAAATTTCTAAAAGAAAATGTTTGATTTGCTCTGGCAAGTGATTTAACATTTGAAATTCTGAAGATGTGCTTTTGATTATCTTTAACGAGTTGCCTAGTTCTGTAAACTCGAACTATTTGTCCAATACTCTACAGTTTTACAGTTCTTGACCATCGGCCATATTATTTTGGCAACTCCATATTTGGTTATGGAGGTTAAAGTCCTCACCTATAACAGTGTTACCGAAAATGTTTTTGAAAAGACTATTACAGTCTTGTTCTCTCAACCGATGTGTATTTGGTTGATGAAATGAGATTAAATTAAGGCCAAGTTTCGCAATTTGAATACCTACCACTTCTAGATTGCCACTTATAGGTAGTTGTTTAATAGTTTATTAAAGCTGGAATACCGACTACAGCTAGGGTATTAGAAGCTAGAATACTGACTCCGCTCTTATCATTAGACCTACGATCTTTACAAATAATATTGTAATTAGGAGATTTAATTTGCGTCTCTTGTTATAATCAATTTCGGACAGTACTAAAAAATCTATACTGCTTTCGTTGACAAATTCTACCAGGCTATTTTTATTAGCTACAATGGAACGAGAGTTTTATGGTGTATCTTTTTAGTAGCTTTTGTATGATTCAGAACAGGAGTATAACGTTCTTCAGCAGGTTTTGGCGCGAGCAAGCTCTTTGCAGTGGTGTACATATTATTTTTACACCTTATTTTGCATTATAAAACGTGCTACAACTAACGGACACACGGTTGTTCTTTGTTAAATTTGTTTTCATTACTATTCTTCAAAGCAAAAACATTTGACGTACTGGCGTCTGATGTATAGATACTTGGTGTATTAACATTTGATGTGATACCATTATTAATTATAGCACTAGTGAGTTTACTTGAGGTGGCAGCTTTGTTTTCTAATGAACTCGCAACATACATACCTTTCTGCTACAATAGACGAACACCATCTACTATGTCTTTTTAAATCTAATACGTCACTAACAGCATCTGCAAGAATAGTAACCGATAAACGGCGAAAATAATGCTCTGTATAGTTTCGGTTTCGTAAGTCTAAAATATTCTGCAATTTTCATGGGGACACTACCAAACTTATTGATCCCTACACATTGTTTAGTGCATCTATACCGTTCAAGGAATCAAAAAAAAAGAACGAAATTTTTACTAAATTAATGCTAAATTTTTAGTATCCTCTCCTGGACGTAGGCACATGTATTTCTTGCATGTTAGGTAGAACATTTCCGAAATAACAAAGGAAAGTTGGATTTTTGTTTTAGACTCAGAAATTTTAATAATTACGGATTTTCCAGTATCTGTAACGTCTTCAGGTTTTATATTTCGTAATTCCTGTTTTCTGCAAACGCCACTTAGCTTTTGTACACTTTCAGAACAGCATGTTGGGTCATCAAAATCTGTCAGCAAACGACACTAAACAGAATGACCAAGAATGACGAACGCCGCTGACCTTTCGCTGACCACGTGCCGCTTGGCTTCCTCTACTTCAATTTCCAAATGGGACTGGCCCGACACTATTTTGTCATCTTCACACTTTTATTGGTGTGCTGTTCTGAAAGTGTACGGACTCTACACTAATAATAAAAACGACGTGATTGTTATGTAAAGAGACCTGCCACAATAAATGTGTGTAACTATTTATGTAATAAGAAAAATGCACTCTAAATTAGAAAAAATAACGATATTTTTCAATTAAATCGAGATTTTCGGAACATTATTCACGTGATCTAAGTCCAACCACGGCTTCGGATTTCCAGCTTGATTCTGATGTTGTTTGAAATCGACTAAATCAATTATATACCTACTCTTCGTCATTTACCTTCATAAACAAAAATTGTCTATCGGGAGCATTTTCTAAAAAGTCACAAATTTTTTTTGTGCTTAGAGTTTTAGATTTCTTGCTTTTAAACTCATCTGACTTTTGTTTTAGTAGCGCTAATAACTTTGAATAGATGGCAATATTAATATCATCATGGTTTATGTTTATATATGTATGTAACATGGAATTTATACTCCAAAGAGAAGATGTTTTTATTTGGTTTGACAGCTCTTCAAAATATGTCAGAAAAACGTTTTCCGAAAATGATTTTATATTATTCTGCAGCTTCTGGTCCATAAATTTGCGATAAACAATCTCATATCGTTCCCGGAATTTTGTTGGTAGCCAATTATTCAACATCAGGCGGCGTGCATAAAATGTCTTTGTCACTCATTTTAACCAAAGAAAACTCTTAAAAACGTAAATAATGCTTTGAAGTGAAATTAATACGGATTACACAACCTTTATTTCTATGCTTTAGTTTGAGGTTAAGAACGGATCATACTGATACTTGATACTTTGATATATATACAAATCAGAATTCCGCCAACATAATTTTTAGAGATTATCAACTCTCTAAGTGGAGGTTTATTAATCTCCCATAAAAAAATCTCGTTAATGGTTTAAGGATATTTAGTTCTGGTGAAGGCTAATATACCTACATATATTGATTTTTTTTAAAATAATGTTTCCAGCCCTGCGTTTCTTATTCTCACTCGGCCCTTAATAAGCTAGCGCCGGCCTTGACAAACATGTTTTAAATTTTTTTAAATTTACATTTAGAGTTGCTTATTGGTTGTTATTGAAACTACTGTGTTTTGTGCTTTTAAATATTGGACATATTAAGCGATTGAATATTGAATAACGGTGAAAAAACATCAGGTGTCTGGTTACCTTTAAATAAATTGAGTTATAAAATAGTCTCAGATTTCCTATACATACCTAGAAGAGAACGCCTTTCTTAGATAATTTATAAGATAAATATTGATGTGTTGCTTAATAGCCTAAAAGTGTTTTTAAGAGAACAAAGCTTTTTTGTTGTTGGGTATCTGTATCTCACAGCTTTTGGTATACAGTAAAGGAGGAAATTGTGTGAGAAATTCACGGAAATCCAGTCGGTGTCTTGGAAGAAGCATGTGGAGTGTAATTACGCTAGACACAGCGTCCCGTTCACGGGTCAGATGTCTTTTCTGGAGATAGATTTATTCCTGGTCTCTCGAGGTTCCATTGTTTGCAAATCGAGCTCGCTTGTTATCCGCCATTGTTTAGCGGTTTTCTTCCTTGGTTCGTGGTGCGACTCGTTAAAAATATCCGTCGCTTAACGGTTTATAATCGTTATTAACCGGAATTTATCTTATTGGCAGCACGGCAGTTAACCGTATGCGTATACGTTTGTGTTCGAGATGAGTATATAGATGTTGGAGATTTAATGAGCTTCGGGTACTTAATAAGTACATACTGCCGTGTTCTCGAACGACTGTAAATGTGCAGCCGAGAAGTATACCACAAGATTAACCATAAATTAACGGCGAAATACCCAAGGTTTAATTAATCGCACGGCCCCCGGTCGTGTTCGATGTGTGTGAAAAATCTCTCTCTTATTCCTACAAGACAGACCAGAGATTCGTGTGGAACGTACGCCCATGGTTCTTTCGGTTTCCTGTCATCCTTTGTTGCGGTTCTCATTTGCCGAAACTTTAATTGTATTCGAATAAATAATAAGCCTTGATCGACAATTCAATACATGATGGACCTGTTCCGCGGGAGGTATCGGTATGTAGTCGGAATTGTCCTCTTTTTTACTCAGCGCCACCAAATTTCCAGACAAGCTTTACACCGCACAATATTTTACTCGCAGTCAATTAAAATTATACCAACGATGTCGTCGACTTTTTTCTACGCATTTCTTCAGGGGCATTCTTCTCCGTTAATTATACCACTACGCCAACTCTTTCTGTCTTAATAATAATTGGCGTAATAACTAGCGTTACAATGTCGTCTCAAAACGCATCGCAAAGAACGCCTTGCGTGCTTTAAACGTCGCCTAATCTACTACCTGTTTTTGAGATAGGCTTTCACAACAATCAAAAATTACTACTTTTATGTAAAGTCAAAAACGAATATGATTTTTTTTAGATCTTTCGAATTATATGATAAATTTTTTCATGAAATAGGTAATTTAAAACATGAACATAAACAATTTTTTGCTTGCCTTAAGAAACTGATAAAAAAATAAAATTTGCAATATTTCTCTCTACTAACACACTTTGCAAGACTTTACTACAGTAGTAACATTAGTAAAAATTGGTTGAATTAATAATACAATTTTTATAGTGAATAAACTATTCTTAAATATATACTGCCGAGCATAAAATTAGGGTCACCTCATAATTTCCATTTAATTTAATAATTTTTTGTCCCTTCAATGTTTTTCTAACTGTAACATAAATTACCAACTCTATTTGGTTATTTTACACTGATTGCTCGAATAAAAAGAAATGCTTGTTATTGCTGTAAAATCTATTCAAAATAATGAAACTTTAGAACAAAATTTCAAATTTATTTATACTGAATAATAGTTCTCGAACACTTCAGTAGCGAGTATTTCCTCTTCTGGCAGTGACAATAGCTTGTAGACGACGAGCCATGCTTCGAATCAAGTTTTGGAATACATCTTGTGGAAGATTATTCCATTTCTGTACTAACATTTCTCGAAGCTCTCTGGAATTTCTGGGAGCCGGTACATGTCTCCGTAAACGTCTCTAAATCTCATCCCAAACATGTTCGATTGGATTCAAATCCAGACTTTGAGCAGGCCAGTCAAATCGTGTGATTCCAACCTCGTCAAGAAAAGTTGTAACCAAATGAGCAGTGTGGGGTCGTGCATTATTATGCATGAAGCTAGCGACCTCTTCAAGAGTAACCATGAACGGTACAATATAGTCTTCTAGAATCTCGGTAATGTAGCTGTGCGCAGTCAGAGTCTCATTTTGAATGAAGAATAACTCTGTACGGGCCTCGAAAGAAATTCTTCTTCATACCATAAGTGAGCCTCCACCAAAAAGAAGTCGTTCAGCTATACAAGCTTGGGCATACCTCTCACCCGGTTGTCGCCATACTCTCACGCGTCTGTCTGAACCTGCGAGACAAAATTGAGATTCGTCAGAAAACAACATGCGACTCCAATCCTCTACTGTTCATTCTAAATGTTTTTGTGCGAAATTCAACCTTACAACTCGGTGTTCACGAGAAAGTGGAGGGCCTGTAGCTGCAGTCCTAGAGAACAATTTCGCAGCACAAAGTCTTCTTCTTATGGTCCACTCGTTTACGTATACATTTCTTACTTCTTGTAGGCTAGTTCGGAGGAAAACTGCCGTAACCGTTCGGTTTCTCAAAACAGTAGAAACAAGAAAGCGGTCATCTCTAGCTGTTGTAACCCTTTTTCTTTCGGATCCTGGTCTACGAGTAAGCAGACGAGTTTCTTAAAACCGATCTAACACTCTTTGCACACTGGAACGACTTGCACCATAGGCCCTTGCGGTTCACGCTGGCTGCGAAGATCTTCTATAGCCGCCACAACAGGATTTATAGACATTTTATTTAATAACAAATAAAAACACAATGAATTCAATTAAATAATTCATAATAAAGAGAGAATAAACAGAGAAACAAAAAATTTGCGGATAATGTATTCCAGAGATATCGATACGAAGCGGCTTTTTTCACATTGATACATAATGTTTATTGTTTTAAATTGCTTTTTATTTCTAAGAAGAACCATCTTAAGTTAAAAAACTACCCTACTGCAAATACATTGTACAATATTTAAAGAATTTTACAAGTGACCCTAATTTTATGCTCGGCAGTGTATTTTCAGACTGTGGCCTGTCTTCTAAAATTATAAACACAAAGTAGACGTTGGAAGAAATTTGAATTGTGTACTTTTTTATTATTGGTTAATTTTTGAAATCGACCAATTACAAATGGGCATTTCAAATTTTTAAGGCTTATTGGTTTTTCTCTAAAAAACAACAACAACAACAGACAATTGTAGGATACGATGGCTTTTATGCGGCAAAGTGTCTTGATGCCGACAACGGAACTGCTTACATTGTACAAGGCATTGTGCACTGTAACAAACTTATTATTTTTTATAGTTTTGAATATAGGTAGCTATTCTCAGTGTAAATCCACACTGTTTCTACTCCAGAGTTCATTTCCTTCTAATTTATTTTCCAACTTCTTTTCAAATATACATTTCTATGTTCTGATATAGCAAATATAGCAATTTAACAAAAATTGCTAAAAACATGGTTTTTGACGTTTCAAAGTTATTTTTAGGGGCGTTTCGAGGATTTCTTGGTTATCACAAATAACTAGTTACTAGGTATTGTATTTTTTTTACACCTTCTTTAATTTAGTATTTCCGAATCTGAAGTAGGGTTTGACCAGGAGTGGCTGGACCTGGAGCTTGCAGGTTTATCGAAGCTTGATGGGATTTTTTGCAAATTTACGAAGTCAATGATATTTCTATTTTCAGCTTCGGTTGTAAACCTTAGTGTAATTCTCAATGCTGGATCAAGGGCAATACCTAAAAGTTTTGGCTGGTTCTGATTCAGGTATTGGGGAGGCACTTCATAGCCGTTTAATTCTATGGGAATGATGTTATTGATAACACCCCATTCTCTGCTACGACGCTAACGGCTATAGGGTTAAAATTTATAATAAGAAAACAATCGCTAATAAAAGACGGCATCTTCGTTTGCTGACTACCGATTTGGAACTGACTTTGAGGCGTTTATTTTTTTGATAATTTCAAAGATCATCTTTGAAATATGCCAAATGTGCCAAATTTTAAAATGGTTTAAATTTTTTCACTATTGAAATAGCAATTTTGCATTTGTTTTCGTCGGATCCTCTTTCAATCAGGTTGTGCTTCAAAGTTTTTAACTAGCGAAAAGTTTTGTTGTTGCACAGCTGCTATAAGTGGAATGCATCTTCTCCAGTCATTATAATTGACAGCACTCCCACTTTCTATCAAAACGGTTTGTTGATTTCGTTTGCATGCAGTAAGGGATAATTCTACTTCTCTTAAAATTAAAATCACTATTATAATTCTATCATGAGTTTTATCTAGCTGGTATGCAGTTTTTTTTAGCTTCCATTAGGCCAAAATGAATGGTTAAATGGGCATGATTTGTTAAAAATAGTTCAATCATTATAGTTTTTTTTCTTTACCACCCAAGCTAATGGAGTATACCCATTATTGTCAGGGTTACAAGTGTTTACATTCCTTTCTATTAAAAATATAATCTGTTCTTTATAATACACTTAATTAAGGGTGTTATACCTTCAGAGGGTGGTGCATTGGGATCAGCACCACGAACAATGTGGGGTTTTCTTACTCCAAATTTTTCTAAAGAGATGCATTTGTTTTCTTCTCTTACACTATTTTCATCATTTACGGTGTAATACTGAATGCTTGGTATGGTAAAAAAAATTTTTTTTACGTATATTTCATCATTCATGAGTATTAACGTCAATAATAATTAATCACTAAAAACCAATACTAATAAGTGCTCTAGAATTAAAAAGTAGTTCAGTTGTCTGAAAATCATTATTTTTTAAAGCTAAATCAAGTGCTCTTTGCTCTGAAAAGTTGCATTTGTTCACGTCGGCTCCTCTTTCAATCAGGTTGTGCAATAAAATTTTTAGCTAGCGAAAATTTTTGTTGTTGCACAGTTGTCATAATTGAAGTGCATCTTCTCCAGTCATTATAATTGACTTTCTAACAAAATGGTTTGTTGATTTCGTTTGCATGCATTAAGGGATAATTCTACTTCTCTTAAAATTAAAATCACTATTAATATTCTATCATGAATTCTATGAAGTTGGTATTGCTTTTTTCCATAGCTGCCATTAAATCAGAATAAAGGATTAAATGGGCATGATTGGTTAAAAGTAATTCAATCATTTCAGTATTTTTTTGTATAATTGTATACTGCCCAAGCTAATGGGGTATAAGCATTACTGTCATGGTTACAAGTGTTTGCATCCTTTTTCATCAAAAATTTTGCATAATTTAATGCGTTATTTGTAATACATTTAATTAAAGGTGTTATACTCTGAGTTGGGTGCATTGGGGTCAGCACCATGAGCAATGAGGAGTTTTATTATCCCAAACATAAATAAGAGAATTTTATATACTAGTATATTCCGATGTTATTTGTCAAAAAACGTTTAGTTTTTCTTTACAAGACAAGAGGCGCTCAGAGCACGTATAGCGGGAAATAAAAAATTTACTAATATTTTTTTTGATTATTTTTTATCTGCAGCAATAAAAATGGTAAAGAGATGAAGATAGGAGTTGAGACAATCTGCACTTAGTTAAAACGTGAAGTCTTCACTCTGATATCGCCTAAGTTTCTTCCAACTACCGTCATCCTTTTACAGTTTGCCTTGCAGTTTAAAATTTAAATCATAAAATTTGTTTATGGTTTAAAAAAATTAACATAAGAGAAAAGAAATATTTTTTTAAAATAACTTTTAATTTAAGATTTTATTTGGTTGTACTGACATGGCATTGGTTAAACTAAATTAAAACTTAGTTTTTTTACGTAAACTTAGGATGAAGATTTGAAGATTAGGTGCGTGATTAGTGTTCTGGCAAATCGATTTTCGATACCTCAAAAATATCGATTTTTGACGATTAATCGAAGATATGTAAAATCAATTTTAAATATTTCATTCAATCGTTTTGAATTATATTTCAAATAATTGATTTTTTGCAACATTATTTTAGTTATTACTCATAGTCAAATAAACTTAATTTATTATAATTACGTATATTAAGTATCAACACACATATGTACGAGTAAGTAGCGATATACTCTTAGAAGGAAGGTAATCCGAGAAGACCACTGGTCTGAAATTTAAAAAATTCTCCTCGTGAATTTTTACCTTTTTACGTAGTGAATCTATTAGTTAATTGAATTTTGGTACATTATAGGAGTGTGATTTGAAAAAATATTTAAAAAGCTTCTTTTCTAAATATTTTTTTTATTCTAAAAATTCATTATGTAGTTATTTTTGAAATGAAAAACATATTTGAAGAATAATAATTATATTTTTCAATAAATCGATGTCAAAATAATCTTTTTGTAGATTTTTACATCAGAAAGACAATTGATCGATCTAAACGGATACTCGTTATAGTCAATTTTGTTATCTTTTTTCTATTAGTGTATTACTATAATCTGCCATGATTCTGACCTAACTAATTGATGATGGCTATTGCAATAATAATTTAAAAAATAGTTAATAATTAATTAATAGTTAATAATCATTGAAACTTGTTTATAATATACTGGCTATACTAATAATTGTAAGACCAATGGGATCGAAATAATTTTTCTCGTTATAAATCGTTATCAATTTATTATATTTTATAGATGATATAGAAAATTGTAAAGTAAGAAAAAAAAAAGATATACCTTTTCGAGACTTCGGAATATGAGATGGCGAAACAGAGGGATTAATCACGTTAGCATTGTTGATATATATCACGTTTATCTAAAAGCATGTTTTGTAATTTTTTACCAAACAAATATCACTCATGTTCACAATTTGGTTATCTAAAATGTAAAATGTATAATGGTGAAGTATGAGGTGATAAAGAAGTTGGTTCGTCTATATATATTCACATCATGATTGTCTATCGGATAAAATTGTTTTAATTAATCAGGCAAATTTAGTGTTAAATAGGCATTGCATATCGACTTAGATTTACTTCGGTTTGCTGGATATTTTATTTCATCTGCGAAATGAACAGTACAAACGCGAAAACTTGCTTTTCTTGAAGACTTTATATCTAGGCGATGCACCAATGTCATCCACTTTTGGAATAGCTATTAGATATTATAATTACAATTTTCAAGCAATCTTAATAATTATTGGTATTTACTTACCACGGTATCTTTAGATATTACGTGCATTGCTTATTGGTGTTCATGCAATTTGGCACTATGCACTTCAATCTAATCGTAATGCCAAATATGAAGTTTAAAAAAATAAATAAAAACACACTTTACAACACAATAATAACTCAACAAAAAACAAAAACAACAGAAAACAACAAAACAATTATGAATGACAGTTCAAAATAATATTGATTTAACTTAAAGTAACTTGATGTTTTTAATTTTGAATACAAAATTTGAGTTCAGCGCCACTTGCTTTGTGAAGTGTAACCACTTTTATAACCCATAGAGGCAAAAATTCAGAGAGATGATGCCAAATTTGTCTTGACTTTTTCACGTTTATATCTAACTCTTCAGTGAAGATTATTACCGTTTCTATATCATTTGATAATATAGCATTTCGCAGAGACACATTATATTTGAATAGTTTAAGAGGGACGAAACGAAAAAATATATAAATTCAACCACACGTATTTATTATTTATATGTTTTTTTTATTTCGTTTCTCTTAAAATAATCTACAATGTGTACTCATAATATAAATATTTTAATAATTTTTTCATTTTTGGCCTGGGTTTACTACTTTAGGACTTCTAAAAACTAATTTAAGGTAACCTAATTAACAAAATGGTGAAAAAACAAAATTTGTTTTGGTTTCAAATATTTGACAGAATGGTTACCAACCAATCAAATGGTAGAAAAAATAAAAATTACTACGATGCATGTGTTAGTGGGGCTACAGAGATATTGGTCTAATTTTATACTGACGACTATTAACGAAATTCAATCACATTTATGCAGAAAGGTCATGAACAATTTCTTAAGAACTTTTCTATTTATGTCCTTTATAGAATTAGTTGAAATGTTATTAGTACATAACAATAATGATGTACTTAAACTCATGGGATGTAAATTACCAGGATTAGAGTCCTCAGATATATAGAGGTTGACATATACGTATGTAAATATTGTGAGTTTTTTTATTTTAAATCAGTGAAGGACAGTGATTTTGCTTTTTGACTGGTCGGCTTCAGTCTTAATTGCATTGTCAAAGGCATTGTTTCTTAACAATTTGTCAATTTTATTTATTGGCAGGTCTAATCTTTCTTGATGTGATGGTTCTTGAAGGTTAGGTTATAGCTCTTCTTGATATTTTGTCGGGATCGGGATGGTTTTAAATTCTATAATGTTTCTAGAATTTGCTCCAGGATCAGGGTCTGGAAGATCTCTCCCTCTCGCTTTCACCGCTTATAGACTGAATAAGTGAAAGCAATGAAAAGAAAACACCGAGTACTTACGGACTATTTTAAAAATTGAGAACAATCAAGTTCCAGTAATCATTCACTATAACGATCTTTGTACCAAATTGAGTTTTATTTTCAACATACAGAACTTAAATCACTGCGAACTTTTACAACCACACTATCACTGCAAAGAAACTACCATTTCTGTCAAATTCACTACAAAAATGTGGATAAACTTTTCTCAAAAAAGATAGTCTCATTACCAATTATTATTATTATGTATATTTTTGGTCACTAGATCAGTAAAAAAAGAGATTTGAAAAGTACAGCTAATTACAAACTGTGCTGCCTTTATTAATTGAAATTAACGTCAGAGCATACTAATTTCCGTTGTCATGTGGATAAATTTAGCTTTATCAATTATTAGATAGCTTTATTATCAATTATTATTATGTTTAGTAAATTTTTTTTGTATTGACTTTTGGTTACTGGATCAGTAAAATAGCGAGAGATTTGAAAATTACAGCCAATTACAAACTGTGCTGGCTTTGTTAATTGAAATTAAAGTCAGAGTATTCTAATTTCTGTTTTCATTTTTTTTTTGGCAAGTATGCCTATTTTTTTTCTTTAGAAGAATAATCATTTAATTTAACAGTACGACACGAAGGTATAACATTGCAAGAAATATAACTTTTCTTTTTCAAATGCTTAGTAAGTTGGCCTTTTCTGCACGGTTGCTCAAACTATTAGTGTCTCATAAGTGGGGGATCAACAATATTTATTTTATGATATTATATATTTATTTATTTGTAGAGTGCCGTAGTTTTTAAACCTATTTTTTGGATTCAGAAACAACTTTTGTTAAAATCTGGATCACTAGATTAGTAAAAACTAGTAAGAAGAAGAATCATTTAGTTTGACAGTATGACACGAAGGTATAACGTTGTATGAAGTATGACATTTTTCTACAAATATTTAGTAAGTATAGGCCCTAGCCGGCTTTTCCGCACAGTTTCTATACCGGCAAGCATAATAATTTAATAGATTTATAAGATAAGACAGATAAGAGAGATTATATTTCATTGAACTTACACAGTTGTAGAAAACGTCAAAGGACACAAAGATTACAACTGACACAATTATTACATTTTAATACAATTAATACATATTATCTCCAACATCAGAAAAATTAAAAGAGAAATATTCTTCTATTGTGTAAAAAGTATTTTTTAAGAATATTTTCTTTAAGACTCTTTTGAAAACCTTAATATTATTTAAAACCTGTATTTGCGCAGGCAGTTTGTTAAAGATTTTAATAAACATTATATAGGGTCCTTTAGTGTCCTTGTGTTATTTATGCAAGGTCTGTACTCAAAGTAAAAGTTGTACTCAGTAGTAAAGAAGCGTTAGATTTGAAAAATAAAGCCAACTGCAAAGTGTGCTGGTTGTAATAATTGCAATTAATAATATCAAAGCATTCTAATTTTTGTTTTCATTTTTTTTTGGCAAATTTTATTACATACAATATTACAATACATATTACACATTCTAAAGTATGTAATAAAATTTGCCAATTTTTCTTCTTTAGAAGAAGAATTATTTAATTCAGCAGTATGACACAAAGAAGGTATAACGTTGTACGAAGTATGACTTTTTCCTAGAAATATTTAGTAAGTGGGTCGTAGCTGGCACTTTGGCAATTGGAATTGACGGACCATTAAACTGGGATTAATTCAAAATACCGTACTCTGATTGGCTAAAAATGCGTTAATAAGAAAATAAAGGTTTATTAATTTTGAGTATAAGTGTGCCAATATTATTTGGAGTAACATTACTTATTTTTCAACAAATTTTGCTTTAAAAAAGTGTACTGTTGTAATTTTTAAACATATTTTTTCATCGACTCTATATTAGTAACAATAATAATAAAAAAGATTATCTAATCACAAAAGAAAAAAAATGTTTCTGTTGTCTAGTTTTCAAACATTTACAGGACTGAAATTGGTGATTTATTTTAATAAACAATAAGGACATTGTTAGGGTGCTAAGACAAGGTCTACACTGAATTTTGTTTTTTTTACCCTTGCATGGGATGATTGGATAATCTTTTTTATTATTAGTATTTTAAAGGAGTAAAGCCAACTTAATAATATTAATAACAACATTATCACAATAATTTAATTTTTTATTTAAATGAAGCGAATCCCTAACCAATTACAGGCATTGCAAGCGCATTTATTATGATATTTATGCAGTCACCTTAGCTAAAGGTTAATGCGATTGCTTGATGCTGAAGAGTACATTGCTGAATGATTAGACGGTCGCCTATTGTGCCCGTCATAATCCACACAAACTATATTTATGATTTCACTCTTCTGCTCTCTGTTTGTTTATGCTTGTTTACCTGCAGAGAATTGATAATCGCTGAAACCAATGCGGGCATAACATTTCTTCGCTAATTATTGGTAAAACACATCAAATTATACCATTTAACTACATGTTGGTCTACAGTCTACCGAATAAATTATGCTTGAATTGTAATTTGTCGATGCTGAAGCGAAACTTTAGGAAGATGAAGTGTAGTAACCGCAGGTTTAACTACTTCAACCGATGGGGCGCGTGATCGAGACTACACCAAGCTGCTAGCAGATCGCGGACCACCGCAGCTTTATAGTCGTTTTACAGCGGCCGTGTAAGCTTTAGGCAGTAATTAAACACCAATATAAAACACGTTATTTGCACTTTGTATTGCATAGTTAACAGGATTAACAACCACGTTTCTGCTTAACAAATTCATTAAAAGTCACCAGACATTGTTTTGTCAACTGAGTAAGAAATCAATCACTATTTATAATGTTACCTCAAAGAAACTTTGAGCGGCTCTTATCATAACAGTAAACTTTTTCGTAATGAGGTATTTACTGAACTTATTTATACCTTCATACTACTCATACTTTATACCACAATTTTTGAGAAGTTTCAACAAGGATCGGTTAAGACCAACAAACATCAAATTTGAACTTTAGTTTAATTTTTTTTTCAAAATGGGCAAAAAATTTATTATTGCGGTATGTGTTCGCGACAGCCAAATTATCTACGAGGAGAGAATTGTGGAAGTTTTTTCGTTTCGCATGAAGTATAGGGCTTGCAAGAAAATCGCGTGTAGGGATGCACGCATGAGAAAGCCTCCACTTTTAATTAACAGTCTTGCACCCACTTAAGCTCATAGTTTATAACTTCCATTTTTCTCATAGCTGTTTCGAGTTCGATGTTTATGTAAACGTGGGCGAATGAGTTACCTATAATTTTTGTCGCCGAGCAGATTCTCTTGTAAAAATGTTTCTTCATAAATAGCTGGGCTTATTACCCATCATGCGGGAATATCATTTTTGTTGGAATGTTTTTTACGCCCGCGAACAAGCTTATAAATATTCTCAATGATCAACTTATAAGTCAGTGGTCAAGCCGACAACTGTTCGAAATCGATTATACCATTCACTTTAAAAGTAGAATGCTCTGCACGTTTCAGAAGGGAAAACTTGACCGGAGGAAGATAGTGTGAAATGGCGACGTAGGGTAAAATCTTCTGTATGTGCAATGATATCTTTCGCATGGAATATAAAATATGAAGTGCAGTGAATCACGCCGATGTAGTGGGCTCATAAATAAGTTTATATTGCCAATTGTTTGCGCCGACTTGCCCTGCCCTGTGCCTCGAGCCGATGGAAATAGGCTCAAGTCATTTGTCTCGCCGCCTTTATTACGACTATTTTCATTCTTTTTCTAATTTGTTAGCTTTATCGCTGTAATTGTATCTTGTAATTACTTCGCCTTTCTGTGGGGATCAGTTAATACCAGTTCTGCTTTGCAGAAAAATTTTACTTGATTTCTAACTCTTTTTAAAAACATTCAAATTTATTAGTAATTTTACTGACTTTTAAATATTTTTTTATAATCTATGTAAAATGATGATATTTTGCATCTCGTAGGAGGTGATAAAACATTACATTATTTTCTATGTGTTAATAATTAGTTAACTACTATGTTACAGATTGGTTTTCTTATTTTTAATATATTTTGTCAGATTTGTTCCAACAACACGTCAGAATCAGTTTCGAACGATTCAGAACTGTATTGCGTAGCCAATATACCAGTGGTTTCAGTAAGTAGGACACACTTTACTTCAAAAGAAGAGGAGCAAACTAGTAAAATTGTTCACGAACAAATTCTTGTCGAGAGGGCTGTTGAATGATTAAAGCCATTTAAGATTTTGTCACGTACAATCTCTGTAGCCAGTTTAGGTACTATTGAAACTAATGATTTAACCTTTTGTAGTGCATTTTTGAACAGAAACGAAGTGGTGCTGTTTTTACATGTATTTTTTGAGGGAAACTGTAAGTGAGTATTTTTGGTTGGCTCAGATCCGTATTTAAAGACGCAAATCCGTACGGATTCGCGCGGACTGAAAACACTGCGGAATTGTAATCCCTAAATCCTCCACATATTATTTGGCTTTTGATCTGATGCTGCAACACGCCATTTTTTCTATTACCGCTTCGATTAATAGTACCTTGTTCTTTCTAAAGTGAAAACGTCAACATTCTTTCTGTGTGTGACCATGTTTTTCACAATTCTAGCATTTTATGTGTTCTACCCATTACTTTTTTTCAGTTTGTACTAAAATTTTCTCCATTTGATTGAATACTTCAAACACTGTTGGTGAAAATTTTATCTGATTTGCATTAAGAAGACCGTGCAGCCTTAATTGAGAAAACAAATTTTTGACTGGATCTTGTTAAGATTCCTAAGTGAAACACATGTTCTTTAAATTTTGTCAAAGAAACATAATTGTTCTAATTGTTGTTTGGCTGAATTGTGTTTTGAACTGAAGTATACTCTGAATCACTGGAATTTTTACTTTTTTTCAATTCGTACTAAAATTTTCTCTATTTGGTTGAATGCTTCAGTCACATTCTGTTTATTTCTGTCGTTACGTTGGTGCAGTTTAGACGTATTTCAAAAGAAGTGGCTACTTGGCATTGTGTCTTATAGCGAGACATTTACTCACGCTATGTAAAATAGAATCGGCACACTGATGCTGCTACGCGACATTTTTTATATCACCGCTCCAACTAATAGTCTCTTGTTTTTTCTAAAACGAAAACATCGACATTCTTTCTGTGTGTGACTCTGTTTTCCACAATTATAACATTTTGTGTTCTTCTTTTTTTTTAATTGTTACTAAAATTTTCTTTATTTGATTAAATGCTTCGATAACTGTTGTTGAAAATTTTTATTTGAACATAAATTTTATGTTTGACATGTTATCTAATGATATTTGCGGCCATTTTGCAGTGCTTCTTAGCCGCGCGATTTCAATATCTTAAAGCTGTATTTAATACGAAATATTTATCTTTTTTACTTGAAAGTTTTTTTTAAACCAGCGGTCGGCAATCTTTTGCCAGGCAAGGGTCATTGTGACAAAGTGAAGTAAAGGTGGGCCGCACTTGTCCATAATTTTATTAATATTATGAAAATAAAAATGCAAAGACAGTTTATTTAAATTTTATGAATACAAAAGAATAATGACAAACAAAATGAGGAAAAATAATTATAAGCAGAAGTGTCTTTATTTTCAGAAAACTTTTGTTAGATAATCGTTTAATATCAAAACTTTTACATATAACTTGTCTTCTTGAATATCTATTTGTCTATTTGAGTTCTACTGTACTTTCTTCTTCTTGAAGTCTTTATTAATTGAAGTAACTGTGGAAGCTTCAACAAATAGAGCAAATACATCTATTTCTTTTTCTTTTGTAATTGAACTGAATTGTAATTGAAGATACTTTTAAGAAAATAATTTTAGTAGAATATCTTATCTAATGCGCTACTACTTCTTCTATCATCGTTTTCTTAATCTTTAATGATGTAGATAGTTCCAGACACTCAACTCTTTTGTAAAAGACATCCATCTAGAACGCCATCCAAAACAGTCACATATAGAACTTTTGCGACTTTTGACTGTCAAATGCTCATCGGTAAGACGTGAAGCATATTTATTTTTTCTATAATTGAGTACTGAAAAACTTTGTTCGCATAAGTAAGTACTACCAAAAATCGTAATTAGTTGCTGAGCAAACTTTTTCAATTCGTCAAAATTAGATGGCAAGTTGGCATAAAATTTTACAAGATCATTGGTTTCAATAAAAAAGTTTTTAAGAGTGTCATCAGATTGAAGATCAATGACGTTTATTTGTAAATGACTCCGTACATCCTCAATATCACATGATTTGATTACAAGGGTTTGCGAAAATCTTCAGTTTGCCGGACACCTTCTCTAGGTCGGCAAATCTGTCGCTAAATTGATTTTGTAGCTGTATTAAATGGACTTCATTTTGTCATTATTTTAATGAAAATTTTTTCTAGCTTTCTCGACAGCCTTTTTACAGTTTGGGAAATAATCCAACTTCTTTTTGTCGATATGTTTTATAAAAAGCTTGTTTTTTATTTGGAATGCCTTTACGTCTGTGTACATATTGGAAATTAAATTATTTTTTTCTTGAAGCCTTACATTTAATGTATTTAACTCATGAGTCAAATCTGTCAAAAATCCAAGGTTTATTAACCATTGAAGGTCTATTATACCAACTTTCGCTACCTTCCAGCACTCTTCGTTAGATGGCACACTGTGTCTGTCTATACCATGGCCTACTAAGATTGAATATAGCTGACGCTATATATGGCCGCTTCACTCAACGTGACATTTTGATTTTAACAGCGGCCCGTAAACTAGTGCCATCTAGTGTGGAAATTTTACGTTGCGCAAATTTAAATAATATAAAATCTAGTGTGTTTGTGTCTATAAGTCAACACAATTTTGCAAATTTCATAACTTTTGAGTTATTTTAACAATTCTTGCGTTAATTTCAGTTTCCCCTTGTATTGTGCATTGCTTATTTTGTACGGTTTCGCTGTAATTATAGTTTTTAGTTCTTCATCTCACTTGTTTATTCATAATGGTCATGAAATTAATTTTGTTACTAATGTAGATCTAATAGTACCAATGATCATCCAACTACAAATTCAAGATCTGCGTCGGGAAGTAAAACCAAACGCCGATGTATATTCTGCTTCTGTGGCATTTCTTGCGGGCTATATCATGAAAAAAATTTAAGGTTAAATTTATTTGTGATGCATGTTTGGCACATTTGTTTGCACAACTATTTTAGATCCCCTTTTTAAACTGATTATGCAACAAAACGTGGTACTTTAAAATATCCAAATCCAAAATTACTCCCTTTTCTAAATTATTCAAAAACCTGTAATAGTAGACCTTACTTCGGCCAAGTTTGGAAAAAAATTCTATATTTAAATGTAAAACTCATAAAGTAGAAGCAATTGAACTGGTAATTAAAATGACCATAAAGCCAGTTGTGGACAACTTTTGTAGACAAAGAACAGATTTGCTAAAACAACAAACTCTACAATTCAAGCCTACAAGTAGACAAGTTTTAAAATTATCTTGATATGTATATACTTTCAAAAAATACTAATTATACGCATCTACTTACGTTAATACTTCGCATTAATTTTTTTTTGCTATTTTGTTACATATTATAATTTAGAAGGTAGAACAAGTTTAACAAACAAGGTTTGTCAATGTAACCATAACAAATAGTAAAACAAACAAACTTTATGGTCGATTAACCTAACAGTTGTCGCTGCCTGACGGGAAAAACAAAAGCTTCCGATAACCTCAAATATAGCTTGAGTGAAGCGGCCATATATAGCGTCAGCTATATTCAATCTTAGTAGGCCATGGTCTATACGACTATTGAAGGTCTGTAAGTTCTGAAACACATTTACTTTTTTCGTTCATGAAAGCATTGATTTCTTTTGTGAGATCAAATAATCTTTTCAGTATTGCATCTCTACTTAACCTTCTCACTTCGAAATAATACAAAACATCTCGGGGATGTGCTTTAATATCTATCAGAAACTAATGGGTCAACCCATTTTTTCTGATGTTGTTGACAGTGGAGGGTCATTACTTCTTTCCATGCTAGAACTTTGCAACATAACTTTGAAAAATAATGGGATATCACATCCTAGCTCTGTTGTTACACTTAACATTTTTTCCATGGTAATTGCATTGATACTAAGACTTGTAAGTGGCGAAATAAGTCTTCCCTTGTAGTCGTTCCTTTTAAACTACATAACTGTAAATGCTTTTCAGAAACATTAAAGTTCTCATTAATTTCACGAACAAATATTAAAAGATGGACAGTATCTGAAACGTCATCACTTTTATCAGTAGCTAAAGAGAACTATTTAAACCTCTTTAGAAAAATGTACCACCTTGTTTTCGAACAGCAGTGAGAAAATGATAGAAGCTGTTAAAGAAATGGCAGAAGCCGTACAAGAAGTGGCTTCTGCAATTTCTAAACTTGCAGAAGCACTAACTACAGCACTAAAAAAGAATTATAGTTTTTAATTTTGTGTTTAATATACTGTTTGTCTTTGTTATGTATTACTTGAATGTATTACTTATGATGAAATAGACATTTAAAAAATTATAAAAAAAAATGTTTATTAGGAAATATAACTTTTACAATGTATTTTATAAAATACAAATTAAGTACCTACTTTAAAGACATTTATTAATTTCTCGCCATTTAATTTACAATATTAATTATTAATATTATGATTTATATCATCTTCACCTTCAATATACTGATTTTCGTCATCTTCTTCGTTGTCATCTTCATCATCCATTTCATCTTCAATCTTGTATTTTCTGCAAATGTTGTGTAAAACTGCACAAGAGTAAATAATTGTAATTTTGTTAAAATTGTTGTAATTTTTCTCGAAGTTGCTCGCATAAATTATCACCCAAATCTTCAGTGCGCCGAGTACACGTTCTGGCCGATAGACTTATATTTTTAAATTTCTTTTTTTGATCTGGGCACAACTCCTCAGCTATAACTTTTGTTATTAATTCACTGTCGGTAAACGGTCGTCCAGACTTCGCCAGTATTTCCGCTACCCTTAAACTCGGTCGTACATTAGACTCATTGCGTTGAACTTGAATCTTAAAATCATTTTGTTGATTCTTTACTGAAGATTTTAATGAGTTAATTTTATTTTTCCGTGAATCGCCCACAAGACTTGCAAATTTAACTTTATGCTCACAATCATAATGGTGTTTGACGTTATATTCTTTCTGAACAGCAAGAGTTTTTTGACATATTAAGCATAGCGGTTTCCCTTTATAATTAATAAAAAAAGTATAAATCTGTCCATGTATCATTAAACACTCTGTGCTCGTCCAAGAACTTCCTTTTAGAAGATAATAATTTGGAAAAGGCTTTTGATGAAATAAATGAAGAACTGATGAGGATAAGACAACAAGGGATTTAAAATATTTTAAAATAAAAATTATTTTTATTATAGGTTTAATAATTTTATCATAGTTTTCTTTAGTTATTGTTTTTTAATTTTAGAATAAATTGTTAATTTGTTTTTATATTATAACTATTGAATTTTTCAATAAATGATTTTTTATAATACATTTTATAAAAATAATAAAAATTTATCTAATATTCTTATTGTTTACATTGTCTACATAGTCTAAGGTAAAACTTTTTCAAAGTTTACTTTACATACTTTACACGTAGACAACTAAATTGTTTACTCCGACGTAGTCTACGCGCCCATCACTGCTTGGGGTATATTGTTCCACTCTTCTTGTGCAGTGTTTCTTAATTCTTCAAAAGTTATGGGAGGGTTATTTCTGTTGTGGATAGCGTTTGCAACGTAATACCACAAATTCTCAATAGGATTCGTATCTGGTGATTTGGTGGCCATGGTAATCGTTGAATATTTGCATCTTCGGATGCGGTGAGACGTTGCGTTGTTATCCATAAAGATGAAATTTTCTCCGATTTTATTACGTAAGAAATGGATAATTGTCCAAATGATGGTTTCCGCATAAATGTCTCCAGTCATAGTACGAGATATAGGAACAAGCGCTATACGACGATTCCACATGATACCGCCCTAAATCATGACTGATCCTTCGTGGTATGGGACCACTTCTCTAAGAAATTGAAGTCTTTCTTGCCTACCTGGTGGTCAACAGACCCTTAGATCACTCACTAATCCAAATCGTGTCTTATCGGAAAACATTACGCTTCGCCACTGAGGTGAAAGCCAGTTTCTATGCTCCTGTGTCCATTGTAAACTAGCAGCGATATGTTGCGGAGATAGTCTAGGTACTCATAAAACTCGTCTCGATCTTAAATTTGCAGAACGAAGCCTTCGACAAATCGTGGACCTTGAAATTACTGACCGATACCTTCTCAAAAAGTGTTCACAAATTTTTGTTATTGAAACATTTCGATTCCGACGCACAAAATTTGTCATGTAACGATCCAGTCTTTCGTTTTTTACCCTAGGAGAGCCAGTCTCATGTCTTCGTTCGACGCCTCCGGTTTGTTGGTACAAATGGACAATCCGAATGAAGGATTAGACTTTCGAGGTTCATTGGGAGATAACTTTTTTTAAAAGAATCAATTTCGCTTGGCATAGGATAAAAAATAAATCTACTTCAAATTTATGATTTGTTCAATGGCCATGCTATTCGCTTTTTGGGTATTCTAAGGGGTCCAAGACTTTTGGCGATGTGTGTATTTGAAAATAATGTAACATAATAATATATCTATTTTTTATAATAACAAAACATCTGAACACATCTCTATCAGAAGCATGGCCTAGATTTGCGGTTTTAGACATTACATGTTTTGGAACCATAATGGCACATTTTTTGGTGGAGGTAAGAATAATAATGTTATGTTCTGGGTCGAGGTACAAACATTTTTATGGCCTTATTCTATTTTTAAGACCACCGTTTGCAAATTTATAGTTTATAAATATAAGACTATTCCGACTATAAACGGCTATAAAAGGTGTAACAGTCTACACTCGCCTTTGTGCATAAGTACTTCCTGTTTGATTGCAAAAGCAGAATATTACTCGTAGTTTCATAACTTTATCCGAGCCTGCTAAAAGATGAGTTTCAATTACTTTTAAAACGTTGTAAATTGTGTCATTGTCTTCACTCTAATAGTAATTCTGATGAAAAACGCAAATTAAATTATTAAAGTTTAAAGATTACAGTTTCACAACAGTTGCGCTTTCCTGTTTATTTCGAGTAAATCGTAATAAGCTAGGGTTATTCCCGAAACTTTAACTTCCAAATGTTATAACTAAGTCAATTTTTTTCTGAGAATTGTTTTGTACTTGATACGTAGGTCATATGTGGCACTACCAGCTCTTTCCAAAGAATGACAACTTGATTTTACACACACAACTGACAAAACCATATACAGAGACACTACTGTTGAATGCGTCATGTTAAAACAAATTATTTTTATTAGTATAGCATTGAATTGATAATTTTTTGAGTATGTTGTCAATATGGTGTTAAATATTGTCGTCAGATTGGCGTCAATCACGAGAATCAGGGATTCTTTGTTGCAATTTTTAGTAGAAAATAAAGCAAGATCAGTCTTGGTATCATTCAAAAGCAAACCATTTCTTAAAATATACTTATATTTATATAGAATTTACTGCTCTTGTTGACGTAATTCCATAATTATTTCGTTTAGATTTTTTATAGAGCAATTTTGGTCGACTGCAGTTTTTTTTTGGAATTGAATTTTTCTGTACATGGATTTTAGTATTAGGAAGTTGTCGAAGTTTTTTATTTTCACTTACTTTATCCTTTTCAATAAGGGTTGTCGTTTCACAACATTTTTGTTTCTCAGCGCAGCTAAGGTGTGTTCAGTAGCCCCAGTCATTACAAAAAACCCTTTTTTTTTTTGGAGCAGGGTTTTCACAAACATAACACTTTTTCGTATGTAGCTGGAGACATGGTGACGTTCATCTTTTTTTTTTTTTTTAAATGATTCGTGCATGTCGAGAAAAAAAGCCAATTAAAACACAAATTGACAATGAACTTCTTTAACTAATTGTAAGACAAACTTTTATTATATCTTTCGAGAAAGGTACATTTTTCTTCAAGACAAACGTAGTGACAAAATGCACTAACTTTTGAAAAACTGAACATTTTAACAAACATAGGCATTTACTTACCATCAACATTTTATTAGCTACACATTTTTTAATTAAGTATTAAGGTTTGATTTTATAAACAAATTTAATGTTTCATTAATATTTTATTCTGACATTAAAATAAAAAGCGATTTCATATATTTTTAAAAACTTTATTAACTTTTATTGTTTCGTTAACTTTAATACCAGATTCTGGTTCTTCTAAAAATAATTATACCAATAAAACTGACATTAGTTAGTTAACAGTAGTCAAAGAGTAGTTTATTTAAAGTATTTATAAAGATCAATAGAGAATGTTTAACACAACTAGTTTTTCATCTGAAGATGTGTATTATGTACGAATGTCAAAAATATACAATATGAGAAAAAACTATTTAGAAATATATAACGAACTGGATTTTTTTCAGTGATCTAGAACTACGAAGAATACGTTTTGTGTACTTTTTTGTTGTGTACTGTTTATTGTATAAAAGCATTTATACAATAGAATTAGACCAGCAACAAATCGAGGAGGGGCTATGCAATCGGTAATCCAAGATCTTTTGGTCTTAAAGTTTTATGCATGGGAATATATGCAAAAAACGGTTATTGAGTTTGCCGGTGTGTCTACTTCTTCTGCATGCAGAATTATTTTAGTGTCGGAAGCTATCACCTATAACAAAGTAGAAAAAATATTGTCTTTTGCACTGTCTGTGAAGTAGAAAACATATAGGGCTCTTCTTTCAGGCTTAATCTATGATATACCAGATGTTTCTATTTGTTACCCTGAAAATTCTTTTACTGAAAATTTTTTGATAATAGTAGAAGAGCAACTAAATTTTTTGATCAAAGTTCTTAATTAAGAAAAGGTAAAGTCATATTTCTTTATGAAGCAAAATTAGTTTTTGTTATTTCTAAAGAGTCAAGAATCGAATAAAAATTTGTTAGTATTTCGGTACTAATTTTTGATTTGGTTGGGGAATTCTTTGGTTGTGATTTTTTGCTCGTAAATCACGTTCAAGTATGTACGCCCCTACCTTCTGAAAACTCCGCGGTTACCTTGTACAAATGTATCGTCTTGTTTATAGCCTGGTTGCATGACCGTCGAACAATTTGACCGTTTTACTGAAATTATTATCCCGTCGAGACAGATAAAACTCCAACTTTGAAACAGAATACTTTTTCTTTAGAGCTGTTGATTGCATTTAACAGTTAATTAAAATGGCTCGGAGCCGAGAGGATCGTGAAATATTAATGGGAGGGATTATTTAGTGGTCACGCGAGCGTCTGCTCCACCACGGCTCTTTTCAGCTTGTTGTCGCGGTTGAGACGCCCCTGGTTATGAACTCAGTTTGCATTTTATCCAACTAAAAATATTTTTCAATCATATTTTCTTGTCATAAAGGGAAAGCGATTGGAAGCTTCAAAGCTTTAACGAAAAAATAAATTGTGGTAACCTTCACAACAGGCGGCACTTCAGGTTATAAAGTGAAGTAATTATATCCTGTGGTTCTATTTTTCTTTATTTCACTAACCTATATTTCTCTATTATGCCTACAATATTGAACAAATGTCAAGGTTTCCTATTCATTATCAATTTTGGATTGTATTGTCGACAACCAATTAAATTAATTTTTCCTTTTGATTTTGACGATTGCTAACAGTAATAATTAATTTAGATTTTTTAAGGTAGGACAAATATTGAAATTGATCCAGGGACGGGGATCGTAAGGATTCATTAGTCATTTTTATCTGGTCCGTATCACACGACTCACACGTCACACGTAGCTTCAACAATATGTTGTTAAGATGCCATCTACGATTCAGTAAAAAATGTCGGACAATTTGAATTTAACGAAGATTAATCGAAGCGAATCGTACAGTCGGCACTATAAATTAATAACTTGTACCGTTTGGTAGCACTGATTAATACGTTGGACACCTATCCGGCAATTATTGTCGTCATTGTAACACCACTGATTGATGCTGAAGCTACTGTTGATCCTGTTACAAAATGCCTTTTTTCCACATCGGGAACTTTAAAACAATCATTGTTTGGGTGATATGCCAGTTTTATATCTTACTTCTTATTTAAATTTCTAAAAGGTACGTTTATTTTAACATGGCATATTCTTTATGATAATGAGTTTACTTTTACTACTTTAATAAGATTCTATTTTCCTGTGTATATATGCAGATATACTTAGGTTACTTTTATGTGTATCTACATACCTGTTGCGAAATGTTGTTTTGTTATTTAAATTCCAAGAAAAACTTTGCAGGAGATTTATAGATGTCCGCTGGCTGATTATGAAAGAATGTCACTTAAAGTCAAATTAAGCAGGCATTTTATTCTCTTAAGAGCGGCCTCGATCCAATTAATCATTATACAAATCAGAAACCTTTGTTTTGTTTTAGCATTAATATCTTGCATTTGGGGCCTCTTACGTAAAGCGGACAAACCAAAATTTAAAATTTTAGTTTGCTATTAATAAAAATATATGAATTGTGTCAAATACATATGCAAAAGGGTTTTTTCTTAGTTTAGCTTAAGAGGAAGATGCTATGGTTATTATCTAGTAAGTTTACCTGGAAGTATTTTAATTACAATGTCCTAGTCCCAGACTGGAGTGTGCTTTTTCTATAAAACTAATTTACAAAAATAATAGTGTAGTAAACGTCATAGATAATAATAAACCCACCAATTTTAGATAAAAAATTAACCAATTTGCTGAAACTGTATGGAAAGCAGGATTTTTGTGTATAGCTTTATTTTATTCGTGGTCAAAGATGACAAAGAATGGTTTTTTCTAAATATTTTTTTCTATAAATAGATATCTGCTGGATCTAAAATTGAAAATATTAAAAATTTAGATAATAAAGTCTTTGTACAACTCCATATTTTTGTTTCTTGAAACAAACAAGAAAGTAGAAAAACGATGCTTTTTGCACCACCTATGAGGTGGTGCAAAACACAAGGCGTGTTTTTTAACAGGGATGTTATTACTTGTTATTCTGAAGATTGCATTTTATTAAAAAACATAAGTTCTGTAAGGTGTTTGAGTTTATCTTCTTCTTCCATGTCCAACTTTAGAAAATTCTAGCGTTTTCTTGATCATGTCATAAAAAGCTCTGACGTTAATTGGCCGCTCAGATATTGCTACGATAACCGTTTGGTCAAAATCGTATTTTATAATTAATTTCAATGTGTCTACTTTATATACAGGCTGATTGAAAAAGGCGGTATCATCACTCTCATGGTTGTTAGAATCATTATTAACTTATTTACAAAAATGAAATTAATTTTTTTCTTAATTTTTCTGAGGCACATTTAGCTTTTTAACGAGCCTGTTCCATTTTTTGTAATAAATAATTTTATTTTGCGTTTTTATGCTTTAAGTTAAACTTAAAAAAAGGCTACGACTAATATTACTTTTTGGCAGGTTTGACAGGCAACAACACATTAAAAGTTGTTGTTACTATGAATACGTGGTAATAAAATATTATTTCACATAAAAGGTGTATTTGGGGGCACTGTGGCGTTATTTACTTGTGCTACTTTTAAACATTAATATTAAAAAAAGAGTCGTAGAAAATAACGTGTTTTACAAATTTTATTAACATGGCTAGAAAAGTCAAGATCGTTATCAATGAGTATTTCTAAATTTTTAGCGGACGAAACTAACATAATATCACTATTGTTTCAGCTAGTTGACAATTATTATAAACAATACCACAAGATTTTCTCAGACCAAATAACATCGCCTGAGTTTTTGTTGGATCCAACTTCAATAATTTTTTTTCGCATTTATTATTTAAGTTATTGAAATTGTTGTTTATTATATATAATTTGAGGTGCATCGACTACAATAAATGATTTAAATATCTGCGTATCGTTTGCATAGCATTGAATTTAAAAACATTTCAAAGTCGCATGTATACAAAATAAAAAAGATCGGCTCAAGTAGGTATAGAACCTTGCGGTACACCATTGTTTACCTTTTTAAAATTTGATTTCAAAACAGATTCACCGTTTATAACAACTTGTTGGTATAATAACTTTGGATAAATTTACATGATTTGCTAGAAAAACCAACATAGTGCCATTTGGCTAGTAACAACTTATGACTAATGGTGTCGAAAGTCTTGGAGAAATCTAATAAAAGTAAAAGAGTTATCATACCTTTATTATAAGTCAGTAACGTTAAAGCTGTAGCTGTACTATTTTGGTCTACTACTGTACTGGTACTATTTTGTATAAACTCAGCTTGACTTTGGTAAGATTTTATATTGATCAAAAGAAGAGTTGTAGAAATGGGAATTGCGCAAAGACTAGTCAAAATTTGTTTAGGAGGTAACTGCAGCGTGAGATGCTATGCTCCAAAATAAAATTAACAACTTAATTTTAAGTATGCCACGCAGGTGTCAAGCCATTATTAACAATAGGGGAGTCCATATACTATATAAGCAATATTTTTTGTGTTTAAATTATGTACCATAATTACCAGAAAAAAATCAATTATTTTTTTCCTGGTCATTAAATTTGTTTATACTTTTGGTAGCGTTTTATTTACTTTTTTATTCTAAAAATAATCATAACTAACCTAATTTACTATGAAATCGTACATTACTCATTTTTTTAAAGAAATACTTAAATATCCCTAGATTTTGCAGTTGTGTGTATTTACGGATTTGTGATGACATTAATTTCTCCAGAATTTTTGACAAAGCAAGTGATATACATATCGGTCTTAATCAGAAAATTTTTTAGGGTTTGTAATTTTTGGCAAAGGAGTTATTTGACATGTTTTCTATATCTTTGGAAAAGTTTGCGTCTTAATAGCATAATTTACAATATGGGATAACACTGGTAAACATACCCCGGAAATTAAACTAATTATATCAATTATTATTTCATCACATCCCACTGCTTTGAAACGAATTGCACATGAAGCATTATTTCAAAATTATCTTATTGATATAATGCGATTTGTTATTTAATCAAGATTGGATTTTGTAAAATTATTTTCAATACGATTTTAAGACAAAAAATTAAATTGTTAATGAGATGATGTTATTATCTATTTTAGAAGTTGCTTAGCGAAGCTGTCTTCGTAGATTATATCTAATTTATAGAGTTAAGCAGCGATCATTGCGTTAGTTACTTGAATAGGTGACCCGCATATTGTAAAGAATATAGTAACTGCAGCTATTTTGGAGAAGACGTTAAATTTTCGGTCTCGGCCACCAATGGTTGTTAGTTCATGTCAGAGGCTGTAGATGCGACCTGAAAACTCTGGCACAGAGGTGTTGCATTATGACTCTAAGATGATTTATTTTATTTATCGCCCATTTTGTTTTTCTTTGTGAGTGGGGAAATTATTTGGTGATTTGCACTTTACAATTGTAAAATGGGCGATGTTTCAGGCGGATTTCATTGATTCTTTTTTCAACGCCATCAAAAAGTTATTCGTGACTTGGTGAACGGGCATTTTAGAACAGACTTCTTGTTCAAATCACCAAATTTTCCCACTCACAAATATTAAATTGCAGCGCAAATAAGCAAAGAGTTAATGATCTTATTTTTGGATAATTGAATTATTATGATATCTGAGATGGTTTTGTTTAAAAAAGATGATGATTTTAATAAGATTACCTTAAGCTAATTATTTTATTAGCTTTGGTTGTTAAATTTTATTTAATTTTAGTTGTCAATTTCTCATTTGTTAAGCATCTCTGTTGTAAGGACTTTGGAAATGAAACTTTTTGTGACTTGTTTTATTCTCTAGTGTCCAGGTGTGGCGATTGTGGTATGTAAAACGCCTACACTATAATGCATAGTTAAAATCCAGCCTCTTTCATTATTACCACAGCGAGTTGTACTATCGTTATATTGTTTTAGCGATTGTTGAAATTAATAGGCTAATACAAGTTTACAAAATTGTTGACTGGTTATTTTAATTAAATGTCTGTTCTTTTTTCTTATGGATGTCCTTTAGTTAATGATGTCTTGAGTGTTTGTTGATTGTGCAATAATATTTAATTTCTCTTTGATTATTTTTTTTCTGGTTGAATTGGTTTTGCCAATTAATTTCTTTTCGAACGCTTTGTATTTTTCCGAAACAACCCTGCACGTAGAAGCCGCCCGTAGATCAAATCGTGTCCGCAAGGTAACAATTCTTTCACTACCTGACTGTTCGACTGCTGCGAGGTCAACTTTTCTAATTAACACTAACGGTAAGGCGTGATTGATTTGTATACACGGCGGGCGTCGTCAACTAGAGGCATTTTCTCCAACCCTAAGTTTTCAAGGCATGCGGGCATACATTCGTTAACGAGTATCTTCGCGGGGTGACGTCGGCACGGGACCGACCAAAGGAAATATATTAGTTTTCCTATAATAAATACCGCCATACGTTATCTCTACGTCACCCAACACTTATAATATGCAAATTATGAGAATGCTAATGACGATTTTTCTTACCGTTGTTGCATGCAT
Source organism: Tribolium confusum (assembly GCA_029207805.1). NCBI lineage: Eukaryota > Metazoa > Arthropoda > Insecta > Coleoptera > Tenebrionidae > Tribolium > Tribolium confusum. Next base: position 36,117,836 of record JALGAY010000001.1, on the reverse strand, counting down.
GTAAGCCCTATATTACAATGTAACGGGCTGTCTAATAAATTCTGCATATATTAGCCATATTGCGTTAAGCTTTGCGTGATAGAGATCGTTTTTATTACACGAACGCGAAAAACGCGCTGTTGAAATGTTTATGTCGCGATTTTTCCCCAATTCCAAGGTCGTAACAGGTCTAAGGTCAACTTTTCCTCGCTTGCACATACAATCTCAATCCAATCACACTCATAAATATCAATAACATTTAAACAAAGTACGATTACAAAGATAACTAACAATATGTATGCAAATTACTGGTATTTACAACTATTTTATGTAGCTGTGTGATAGGTTACACTCACAAGCACTCGTGTTTGGTATGTTTATAAAATAGGTGCGATGTCAGGATTCGTGTTGGTGTACATGTCATGAACGTAAAACGTACATTGCCCTACATGATGTTATCATCAAGTTGGTCCATCTGACGTCACTGCGTTTGACATCTACCAACATGCCATCTAACACAAAAACATTTTTTTTTTATTCCATTTTGACGTTGTGGGTGGAAACGCGCCTAGTCATCGTTTCACATTATAATTATTATTTCAGGTGAACACAGTCAGAATGAATTAGAAAGATGAGCTCCTGAATTCAGAATTAAGTAATCCATTTCAGCGCTTTTTACAGACGAACTCTCTAAGAAAGTTAAAATTAAACCGAACAAATAGGTAGAACTATTTGCTAAATGACTGCCCTAATAAGTTTCACCATGTTTGTAAATTGAATCTTTATTTTTAGTTTGAATATGCATGAGTATGCAGCACCCCTCCAGTTCCAGGGAACTTCTTCACAGTTTTACGGTGTAACACACAACTGTTAAATACGATCTGTAAATACCACTAGAAAGATTATTTCTAACATAAATATCTCGTATTTAGCCTTTTTTTTGCTTACTGAACCTTACAAATGACGAGACTTTCGACGTCGACACGTCTTTATATGGGGAGATTCAAAAGTATAGAACAAAATTTTAATCTAACATACCTACATACAGTACCAAGAATAATGAAAGTCTGCAAGATTGTCCTATCTCGAGTAATAACAAAACTACGGCCCTTTAAAGTTAAAGAAACCGGTTAACGGATTATTATAAAATTTGGTACATAAACAAAGTTACGTGGCTTTTTTTAATTGATCATAGCGAAATTTTGGTACAGCATTTAATTATTGGTTGCAGTACTTTCGCTGTAAATTTTTGGTATAATCCAATTATTTTCTTATTAACCCCCAATTTTTATATCAAAAATGAATATGCCAATGGATTTTGAATAAAAATGCAAAAACACAAAATTTGGCTAAAACGTAGTTTTTGAGATATTTACGTTTAAAATACAAAAACCAATTTTAGTCTCCAACTTTGGTGCTCTCTAGCTCCTAAACGGTGCAACTTGATATAGAGGTACCTAAATTATGTTAAATTGCTATATTTTGCCGTGAAAAATCGGTGGTTGTTTTATGTCTACATTTATTTGTTATATATAAATTTACAATAACTAATTTTTAGGTTATAATTTTATCAATTGAAGTAAGACAAAAAAATTGCAGATTTTATAGCAGATTTTAAGCAATATTTTTGAATCACCTGATATACATGCTTGACCGACGTCTATAATGTTTCAATTTACAAAATTTTGGTGGTTTTCTATATTACTTATTATGATAGATTATTATTTGACTTTTGGTTTCAGAAAAAGCATAGAAGCTAAATTTGAGAGCGAAACTGTAAAATTTGTTGATATTTAACCACAGAGGACAGTTGTGATGCTGCGAAAGTGAACGAGTGAATAACTTACGGAGAATGTAATTTGCGGTTGTCAGATGAGACAGATGCGTTGAAATGCTCAATTTTGCATTGAAGATTCCTTTTGGAGTACCCGTTTGCAATGCGTGAACGCGTGGAGCGAGTTTTTGTGTCGTCTTGGCCGTTATCGAGCGACAAGTTTTTGTTTTCTACGATCCAGACTGATTCCTGTCTAGATGCAGCACACATCGAGCAACATAAACAATGCGATGATAGCAACCATCTGTAGCGCTAGATCACTATCAATAAATTGGTTAATTTAAAAATATTGATTCATGGTCGAGGCGTTGCTCGGACTCGTAAAGTAGCCCGGTAGATTGATGAAAGGATCACGGCAGGTTGCATCTCGAGTCTCGGCTTTTGTTGCCGTTTTATGCTTCTCTTTCGTGGGCATGCAGTTTGGTCCTGGATCGGTTCTCGGTGCCTTCGCTGATTGCTTAATTACGATTTGGCTCGGTTGTCCATTTCGGTTGCATCACTGCCTGTAACTGATGGTGCCTATACCGACCAGAATTAATGGACTGCAGGGTAATGCGGTTTGCAACTCCGGACAAATCTCTAATTTGTAAGATAACGACGTATGTTCTTTCAGTTCTTATTTTTGTTTCTCTAGATGAAATCGTTAATAAGAACGTGAGAAATGCTTTTTTCGTATTCACTGCACACGTATTACACATTGTCAGTATACAGAGTTCTTAGAAAAATGTAATCGTTTGCGATTCGCCCGTCGAAGCAACTTTATTGTTGTCATATAAATCTTAATTACGATGGTAACGAGGCGGTTTGTTTTACAGTGAGGCCATTAAAATTTCATAAGAGACACAAGATTTCCATGTGGTGCTCGCTTCGTAGGACCTATCGCATTTCTGGATCGACATCGTCTAGATAGGATCTCAGCCGAAATTCTTACTCCGGCAAATGCAATTATCGTAAATTGATTTTTCGACGAGTCGCGATTTTAATTTCGACACGAATAAATCGTAGAGAGAATGATAAGTATCGCGCTGTACCCTACTCTGTTCTTTTTTAAACTCACCGCCAAATTACTGCTGTGGAAGGCCAAATCCTAATGATGATTAAACACCAAAACAAGAATTTAAATGGTGAAAAATAATTTCTTAAAGACTTTATTAAAATTTTAACAGGCAAAGTTTAATGCGAAATGTACTCAATACAACAGTATATCTTTTCCCCTCGGGGTAGTTTTGGAGTGGTTCCCATAACAGGCGCATAAATGAAATCTCGTTATGTGACGGCAATGTATTTCAGTGGAGGAGCCATCAGAACCGGCACGGAGCACAATACGACACCCTGCTGCTATTCTAATAACACGACACCGTCAAGGCCGCCACCACCAGTCGTTCCTTAATTGACTTTTGGAACTGCATCGCACCTCTGGCCGCGCGCCTTACCATTCGGCATTTGCAATTAAAATAGCATTTCATTCAGAGTAAAAACTTCTAATACTTCCAAAGTGTACATACATTTTCGTCTTGTTTCCGATAATAATCTTCGAGAAGCAAATCACATCAACATGGTCAAACTAAAGCCTAACTAGTGCTTATAGTGTACCACCTTTTTTTTTTCTTGTTTGAATGGTGTTTTAGAGGCAAGTCTATTTGCACGGATGGTGTGAACGATGGTTTCTGGAGTGTGCAGAGGTGTCGCAAAGTCTGTATCCCGGAGCGCGCTATTGATGGTTACACGCGTCCTGCAGAATGTTGTAGGCGTCAATCGCCGCCCCCGCTCTCTTTAACCGACATGCCGTGGCGACAATGTTATAAACATCTGTACAAAATAGCGCATGGCTTTGGCAATGTACTTTAATTTGTTTTCCGTGTCGACTGGAACGACATCAAAACAGGACGTGACATCATTAAGGACCGTATTAGCACGTTAGCAGGTCCCGATTTTACCGACGGAAAGATGCGCCTTAGCTCCGGTTATATTCATAACTCAAGCCTAACTACAAGCCAGAAAGATATTGACCTAAACGGTTATTCCACACGAGAAACGTCGAATTTATCGAAGGATGTATTCCAGAATAGCGAAAACGTTTGCCGCATTCTAATTAATACAGCCTTTGGCTCTTTCAATTGCTTTCGCAGTTTTACACTTCTTGTTGATTGATATATGAATTCTGCTTGGGTGGGTGCCGTGGACAGTTGATAGAATAGTGAGATTGAAAAAATGTGTGTGTCCGTGGCTGCACCTATTCTATATTAATTTCACTTCATTCCTCTTGGCATTATAACATTTGTTAAATTACCGTACACGATGAAGCTTTTACATTCCGGTTGAAAACATATTTCTTGATGCCTAAGAAAATTACAGGAACATCTTTGGACGAAGTTATCCCAAGCTCATCGTTTATCCAGCAACATTTCATATTTCCTATAATAATATGTAGAATTTGCGCCCAATGAAGTCGTTATCTTCATGGAAACGTCGATAACAAACGCCGCGGTGGTCTCAAGTATTCACCTCTACACAGTTTTGTACAACAACTAATATAAATTACGCGCACGCAACATTGATATGCCACGATATCATCATTTTCTCTATTATTTTGTGTTCAAAGTGAATTTATTGCGCTAGATGGCGGTTATGAAAATAAAACTGAAACTACAAAATTGCAAGGTAATTTCTTTTTAATTTCGCCACAAAAATGTGATCAACATGAACAAAACTCAGGGTAAACTGCACGTCTACTCATAATAAGCGACCGTACCTGGCCTTATTATCACAGTAATGCGGTTCAGGAGCCTAACCCGAGGCTGAGTCTGGAAAAAGCCGGCAATTTACACCCAATTAGAGATCGTCTAAATTGAATAACGAGTACCAGGTAGCATCTTCATAATGGGTAGCGTGTACTAAACAAACATGAAGCAATTAAAATATATGGAAAACGTTCAATTAAATTTGAATCTTTTGTTTTACGTTGAAAAACTGTGTCGGGACGTTTTACCACCTGTAATATTTTACGTTTGAGGTTAAATGTCCCATCTCTTAAAAGTGTTCTGGCCGAGTTTTTTTGCCACGTCCACATACAACATACAACTAATACTTGATCAAAAGGGATGAAGAGCGTAGAAGATACAAAACGAATTTTCGATGTTTTATGGTCGAATTTTTATTCGCATCACATTAGGTGTAAGGAAGAACAGAACCGTGAACAAGCTTCGGTCCTATATCTTAGTTTTTATGGGCAACATGTGACCCGATTGTGTACGACGTAAATCTGCCGGACAACTGACAATATCCCGCTTTAATTGTTGAAAGAACTTTCGGCAGCTTAAGTTCCATTGTAAACGCAATCGTGTAAAAAAAATATTTTTTTTCTGATTCATTTTTTATTTATTTCAATTCTTGTTGTTAATGTGTTCATATACTTCACGCCGTAATTCATCCTAAGGGTGATTGTGAACGTTTTCAGAGCGAATCGTGTAGGTGCAAGTTGAGCCGAAAACAAGGAGCAAAAAAAAATGTTTTTTGCCGCCTCTGGATACTTCATATATGGCGTCGGGGTCAGATTTATATTCCCCTGAAGATGTTCAGTGAGTTTTGTTTTCGTATCGAATCGTAATAATTAACACATCTCAAGCGATCATTGGCCGACATCAGGGGCGGCGTAAAATACAATGACGCTTCTCAACACTTAATAAAAACTCAACGCTAATTTCGCATAGGCATAATAAATCCGGTTATACACCATAACTTCTCTGGCACTTCATTTGCGGCTGACGCCGTTAAAATTGTACGCGTACATAAATCGAGCTTTCTTTCTCCTTCTGGCAAATGACATTCTACACAGTCCTCTCTTGGTCGCCGCCGCCCGTGTGATTTATAGACTAAATGTGATGTAATAGGTAAACATATATCTCCAGTGCGGCATAAACGGTGGGCATTTCGTGTCGGACAAGTGTAAATTGCGCCTAGGTCGCAGTAACTCATGCCATTAACGGAATGCGTAATCCTATGGATTCTCTCTGGAACTGAGAGTCGATGCTCACGAAGGCCCCCGAGGGCCGACGCGGGTGGCGGCGGCGATCTACTCCTTCATTCCAAGTGCTCATCCACCGAAGAGATCACTAAGACTTTACAATGTTTTTAAATATAAATTATGAGCAGATCCTGTAAATATTGGTTCAGCACCTTTCAGTAGTACTGCTGTAGCTCATAGGGTATTTGTTCCGTTGCTCGTATATATCGTGTATTAACAGGTTACTCTCCGATTCATGCTCTCACGGCAAGTTTTTATGGTTCACGAGCTGTAACTTATGGGAAAGAGAATTAGCATGTCTTCACCACCAACTCCAAGCATTAATAATATCCACTTATACGCTTGTTTGGATATGTTTTTATTTATATCATATTTTACCTGTGATACATTTATAAAATAATTGCCACCTTTCAAACCACAAAAAAATTTCGATAATTCAGAAAATCATCCTAATAAAATGTGGCACGCAGCCATCGTAAAACAGCACCTTCCGAGGTCAACCTCCGCATGCCTTGTAAATCATCTATAGCGTGATATCCTCCTGACGTCATAAATTAAATTAATACCATAACACATAAATTATTACGATTACTTAAGAATTACCACCATTCATATTATAATAGTATATCAAATGTGGTTACTTCATTATTTCAGATTTTACGCACCAACAATGGACATGGTAAGTATTCAGAAAAAAGCTGTCAGGTGTTGTTAATCTGCAAATGAATTATTATACCTCAAGAAAATGTCTTTATTAAACTAAAAACTGAAAAATTAATATAGATAATACACACGCAACTATTTTCAATAGCATTATCAATGAACATATAGATATTTCTGGTTCATCTTAAACAATAACATGAAAAAAAAAACAGTTATAAATTCTAGCTTATCTTGGTACAGGTTTGTTTATCAATGGAGTTGAATAATTAAAGTTTTACGTTGAAAGAAATTATTAGTAAAATTGTTACTTATCTCATTCAACTCTGCTAGAAAAATCTTCTGCTAGAAAGAGTAATTCTATCCAAATTTTGGCAAATCTTTTAAACACAGTGGTCAATAACACTGGACAACAAATAAAGACTTGAAATTTTTATTTCGCATAAAAATTAGTTTATGCTAATATTTAAAGAATCTAAACTTAAATTTAATAACAAAATTGTAATATTAGTTTCATTTTTTTAAATTTTATTTTAACAAAATAATACAAAATTAAGCAAAAGATTCAGTATATACATTAAGTAAATTTACACGCGCAATCTTTCGCTTGCTTTTTTATATGTAGTGTGGGGGCATCTTTTATAAGGGTCTAACAATAATCAGCAAGCATGGAGGAGTTCTACTTGCCTGATACCTTTTCTCTATACCAGAAATATCTTGATGGAAGCGTTCTCCATGTTCATCACTTACTGCACCACAGTTCAAATGAAAGCAGTCTAAATGTGAGTCTAGGAAATTGATTTTCAGCGTCATATTACATCCCATATCTTTGTAAGATGCCAACATTTTGTTAATTCAATCAACGTAATTTTCCGCCATTTTGTTACCTAAAAAGTTGGTCGTCACAAGATGAAAATTATTCCAAGCATTTTTTTCATTTTCATATAATGTTTTTTCGAACTCTTTATCTTGGAAGAGTTTCTTAATTTGTGGTTCCACAAAAACGTCTTCTTTAATTTTTGCTTCGCTCAACCTGGGAAATTTCTGTCGTAAATATAAAAAGCTTCTCCATTCTTGTTCATGGCGTTTACAAAATTTTTAATTAATTCCAGTTTTATAGGGGTTTTAAGGGGAGGCAGTAACACTTTTTGTGGGTCGACCGAAGGTTGTTCCTTTACGCTTTTAATACCTGGTTTCAATGTTTTTCGAAGAGGCCAGTTCTTTTTGATGTAGTGAAGGTTTTTGGCTCTGCTATCCCACTCACACAAAAAACAGCAAAACTTAGTGTATCCTAATTGCAAACCAAGTAAAACAGCAACGACCTTTAAATCTCCACAAATAAACCATTGAGAGTCTTTATAATTAATCTTTTCAAGTAAACTTCATATTTTTATATGATTCTTTCATATGAACTGCATACGCTATAGGTACAGACGGCAACTTGTTTCCAATATGTAGCAGTATTGCTTTCAAACTTAACTTAGAACTGTCGATAAACAACCTCCATTCGTGTCGTCTGTATATTATATTCAGAGATTCCATGAAGCCAATTATGTGATTGCAAAAAACTAAAGAATCATCCATATCAAAACATTGTGTCAATTTACTTTGTCGTGTTCTAAATGTCGTTATTGTAACATAAGGTTTTCATAGATTCCACTGCTGTAATCGCGATCCAAGAAGTTTCGCTTTGGACTTTAGCAAATCTAAATTTCGTACAAGATCATTTAGCTCTTCTTGTGTTATTTTATGTGGCTGATCCTGACTAGAGTCGGATGGTAAGAAATCAAAATGTTCTGTTGATATTGGTGAAATGTTTTCGTTATTATCAGAAAATGTATTTGTTGGAGGTCTTGGAATTGCATGTTCATAAATAAATAAAAGTATTTTTTTTGTTTATTTCTGAACATTTTCCAATTGGTGATATTTTACAAAAATAGCAATCATTGAAATGATCTGACTGCTCACGCCACTTCATTGGAACAGTAAAAGGCATACATTTCAGTTTTCCACTTAACCAGTTTCGTAAGTCAGAAGCACAGGAAACACAACATACATGAGGGGCCCAAGATTTTTCTTGTTCGCCGATGTCGAAGCCAAAATATAACCTATACGATGACGATGTTTTAATTGTTGGCGTAATTGTGCATTTTTGAGATGCAAAAGTAATTTTACCACACACGTAGCAAAAATTATTAGGGTTATTTACACATTTTCGCGACATTTTTTCACAACAACTTTAAACAAAACAAAGACAAGTTGTAAAACAAACGTTGACAAACGTCAAAGTAAAATACAATGGCCTGGAAAGTTTCACAGCCTCCTTAAAAAATTATTACTATTATTAGAGTTCTTATAAAATTTATATCACTAAAACCTGAACTAATTTTTAACTTCTACTGTCATATTTGAGTTTTATGGGCCAAAACTATTTAATTTTAGTAAAAAATATTCTCGATAATTTTTAGTGTTGTCTAGTGTAATTGAAATGTAACACTAAAATTTTAACAAAGTTTAAAGTTTTGTTATTCCTAGAAAAATTGTTTAATGGAGATGAAATTTTTGTTTTTCGTAGTTCATTTTTTATACTTATAGAGTGTTTTCCGTAGATTTTTTTTAGAAATATAGGACCAGTTTACATTTTTATTTAATAACTGACTTAAATAACAAATCTATGAAAAATACAACTAAACACATTAAAGTATAAGAATGGAGTAATTGAGAATAAAAGAAAACGTACCGATTAATAAAGTTTTCTAAGAGTTACAGAAATTGTAATTTTAATTGTTAAAATTTTAGGTGTTAACCACTGTTCTATTGAGGTGGATCCCTAAGCAAACGAATAACTTGAAAATACAAGATGTCTAATTTGCAAGTGAACGAAATGGTACGCGTTTCCCTATCCCTAGGGTTAGGGAATTGCAGAAAACTTAGCAAAAAAATTCAGTTCTTTTAGTTTTTAAGAGAGGTGGTCCTAAATATAAATTTTTGGTTACTTGTATTATCTGTTCAAAAATCAAAAAACAACAACACCGCAATTGAGCACGCCAAATACAACCGACAATGTTGAATGGTTTTTGACATTGGGTGAAAATTAAGGTCGTTGAAAAATTAGGTTTTTGATGATATTTAATTAGAAAACTTGTAAGTTCGTCACATTAGTTAAGCAATAACCTCTAATAGGTTGTGAGTTATAATGCTGTGATTATACATACTTCTGCTAATACCGTCACAAGATTTTTAATCTTGGATTTGACCTATAATAAATTTCTTGGCATTGGAAATTTCGTACAAAAATCGTTTTGCGGAACGAACGAATCATCAAAATGTTAATGCTTAAGATACAAAAAATGTTAAAAAAAATTTACTCTAAAAAACATAAAAGGAAAAATTTTTTGCGAGATTTGTGATCAATTATTATTAATTACACTATGAAAAACATAACATATTTTTTTCATCTGTGAAACTGCCTTTATAAAGGCCAGACTCAAAATCAAGGAGAAATTCGTTATCAAAGCTTCTGTTTTTAGCCAAATTTTTGATAATAGGATTTAGTCCGACTATTTTCAGCTTATCCCACACCTCTTTTTTCCAGTCACTGCTTATGAAATCTACACACTTAACAGTATCTTACACTATTTGCCTATACATACTGTTATGGAAGTGAATGCAAAAAATTTAACCATAAATAGAACTCATAAAAATAAACAAAATAGCATTGTAATATACACAAATGTAAGTAAAGCATGAAAGGCCATACCCGCCTATGTGTTAACGCAGCGATCAAAACACACCAGAAAAAATTCAAGACAAAAAACTTATCAAAGAAAACTGTAAACACAGCTGATTTAAGCTGGTTTAGGTAGATTAGTAGGTCAAAATGAGACTTTATTAATCCTGCTCATGAAAGGTACGATACACAATAAGGGCATAAACACCTACAAGTATTATAACGCTAGTCTACGAATACTTAGAACTGGTTCATCTTGAATCACTTTTAAAGAATCTCCGGCTCCATTTCAAGATTGTGATCGCTTCTTGGGCGCCCTTCTTGATGATTTGGGGTAAACGTGCCATGGTCCCGTAATCGTTGTACAATACTTGTACACGTTCGCGTATTGGAAATTACACTTCCGGAAAACTTTGGGACAAACTCCGAGCTGTAGAGGCATTGCCGTGACATAACACTATTGTTATGAATTTATTGTCACACTACCGTAATTTATTAGTGAAATACTGTTCATCACAACAAAACAATGCGAAATGAGGTTATCGCCAGTAGCCAATATCAGTGTTTTTTTCTAAAAAAAACGTTCAGGTTTTTATAAGATTAAAGTTTTTATCGCTTTGCTTGAACTTGAAAGTGCCATCATAAGCGCAGTGTTAAATTAGGGGTTACAAAAATGTAAAATTAAATTTTTGATATCACAAATAAAATTTATGAAATTTACATCTTTACAACAAATTAAAACATCTGTTAAAATTTTTGCAATACCTTCCATAACACCCTGTATATTAGAAGAAAATTGGGATAAACCTTCTAACCATAAGTTTGTAATTCTCTTTTTATTACTGCTGTTCTTCTCAATATGTTTATTGTAAAAAACTTTACAAAATACTCAGTCCAACTTAATAACAATATATTTACAGTTACCTATATGGTGGAAGTCTCGGTACTTTGATAACATAATTTTTCCAACTTTATTATTATAGTCATATCAATTAATATTTTTATTATGTCAAATGTCATTATTAAAACATTTTTATCTTGTTCCTTGGACATTAATTGACAACTTATCAACAAGTTGGTTGGGCGAATTTCGGGACAGCTTGTACATAAGAAAAGAAAAAAGAAAATAAAAATTAACTACTGTTTCATGTGTAAAGTAAAAAGGTAATCATTTATTCTACTTTACTTATATCTTCAAAAGCTTTAGAATATATTTTAAATATACTCACTTGAATATACTCACTTGAGCCGAGACTATGTTAACGGAAGTATTTATCAGCCAGTGATTTGATTTGATGCAACGTTGTTATGATGTACATTTACTTTCGAATGGGACGTAATAATGAATCGATGGCAGAGCGAAAAAGGATAAGTCATTTTGACGAATGGCACAATTAGTTACGGTAGGTTGAGTGGTAGCAAAATGGCACATATCGTGTGAACGTCATTCAGTTCTTAAACTAAGTGATTCAATTTGAATGTAGTCGTCCCATTAGCGTTGGAGCTCGTTATAAATTCATCTGGGTAATAGAACTGGCAGGACAGACGCAAGCTGCATTAGCATAGGCTCGTCGAGATATCTTAACGCCATCTTGAATAATTCGACTTGTTCTGGTATCTGCATCGATGATCTGTCGAGATGGTAGACCATTGTATCACGTGTGTAGATCCGCGCGCTACTAAATGGAAATAGAGTGGGCTAGTTTATGTCTGAACGGCTCGATAAAGAAGATCGCAGCCGTGTTCTATTCAATCCAATGAAACAATTACGCCGATATTATCGTTGATTGTTTTTAAACGATGTGGCGAGAACAACCGCGTGTCGATTGTAATGACAATAAGCCGAGACCCAGCAGGATCGACGTCATCGTCTCGACGTGAAAAACGACGACAATACTGCATTCCCTGACAGTATTGATGGCTTGCCATGGGATGATTTGCGGTAATACAGCAGTGATTAATGTGGCAAATTGTTTTCAATTTAACTCTCAACAAGAATCGACGCTCCAACGCCTGTTTTTATACATCTTTATAGAGATCCGCGCAAATAGTTCATCCATCACATGCCGTTACTCCAATTACTGCAAATACCTGGACGCGGCCAAAGTGCGAAGCTATGCCGTTAAAACAACACTGTATCTGCTAAATTGGATAGGATAACTATTTATCTCGCTAACGATTTACTCAAACGCTACCGGAAACACAAGGAGTGTCTTCATTTTATCACTTCACTTCTTATTTGTTTCAAACAACAAAAGATATCTGTCTCTTTTATACCATAAATTATAGGGGCGTTTATTTTAAAATAGTTTCAGTATTGGAGTTATTAGAGTAGACAGCGTGATCACCAGATTTTATTAGTCCCAGAACATTCAGAGTATGTTATTCATCAGAGGGTATACTTATATGAGACAAATAAAAATCTGATTAAGTTAATAAGAGAAATGAATGATTTTTGTTGGATTATATTAAAAAAGGTGAAGAAGCAGGAAAAGCTAGACGCGAATGTTTCCGCCTGTATTTACCCATTACAATATTTTTTCTCGTCAACTAAATGTTACAACCAATCTATCGTATAACATGTTATCTAACTGTACTGCAATGGAAAAGTATTGACCCTAGCATCGTGCAAGTCAGTAAAACAACTTGAAGATTGTTTACATAACCAAGAGTACAATAGCATACATAACTAAGTATGAACGATATGAATTTACTTTGTTTTGTAGAAGTTGATTTTTTGCAGTGAGGCTACGATGTAGGTGAAATTGCCCTTTGATAAGATCGCGGTAGATTTATGTTCCTGACATAGTGCCGTGTCGCGTTTTTCCGTGATTCTGTCAGCTGTTAATTAGAGGTTTCTCTTATCTGTACGTCTCACTGTTTATTTCCACACTTATTCGTGTATTGAATAGTGTAAATCAGTAGTTTTCCGTTCTTTATTTGAAGGGTTTAGGGCCAGACAGGGTTTGGGACGCCCGCCGACAGGTGGCGGTTATACGTCTTGACAAAACGCCGTGAATTTTTCGGCTTTTAGACCGATAGCATCGGACAGAGGTGTTAATTAAATCCACTTCTTGCAGCGACTGGTCCCGAATCAATCACTGTCGGACGTAAACGATGTGTTTTATCAATTTTCTTAATCACCAACACACTCGCAGCATTATTATTTATTTGTCTAAAGCGTTCATCATTATTCGTCCGTTGGTGGACAAAAAATCGTCCGCCTGTTAAGGTATGACAGATTCTCGATGTTCAGTTTCGGCTTTATCAATAACTTTTGATGTCCAACATTTGTTTTCAAAATAAATCCCGGCGTTAATTTATTCGTGTAAGAGGAGACAAACGAACGAATGCGACGCGCGACCGCCCATCTGTCTTCCGTTGGCGACAATAAATTTCTCATTAATCATATTTTGGTTCTTTTTTTAAAAAACCCAGGGAACCAAATGCTGCACTAACATTTCAGCAAAAATATGACATTATTTTCTTTCATACCCTTAATTTTCTCTCGTACTATTCCTGTTTTCTTTCATTTTATTATTAACTTAAATATACCTCAGCTTAGATTGATGCGATTTCTCAGATTTTTTTTATCTTACCAGAATGATTTATACAGTGAAAGTTGTTTCTGAATTTTTGAAAATTTTTAATGATCTTTAAAATCAAGGCTTAGTAATTATTATTTTCTGTAGTTACATACGACGCATATGAAATATTCAATTTACTACAGATAGAAACTATTATTAGTTTTGTAATTATGTGCACCTGTTTAATGATAGTGAAGATTAATGACGCTCAATGACATTTAAGGTATTTTTTCGGAAATCAAACAAGTTTATAATATTGTTGGTCTTTCCAACACCTATAACATGTCTAAGCTGTTGAATAAAAATTTATATATTTTATAGCATCCACATAAAATGAACCAATTCAAGTTTCAGCTTACATTTTTATCAAGAAACTAGTAAATGGATACTTAAACTGAAAAAGCTCGTAAACTGATTTTTATAATTCTTGCTAATCTCAATTTCGTCTTATTTAATTTTTTTTTAATGTGGTCTACAGGGCGATCTAACAAGTTTTATGTATTTTGGTGCAAGTTTAATTGTTATTATCATCACTTTTTAACTAGAAGAATACAAGACAAGTCTTATTTTTAACTAAAAATAATAAAGCAATTATAACTGTTGAAAACATCATATGATCAAAAAAATTCACTCTAGAAGGTTATGACTTTTCATACTGGGTGACAATAAATGAATATCCGATCAAAGTAACTTGTGAACCGCTTCTTTTTAAGAGATGGCAAACTGTTTCAAAAATCCAAAGCACTCTGGATGGGATACTCATTTATAGTTACCCTTTATAAGTTACATTGATAAAAAACAATTGACAGCCTTCTAGAGGATATTTTTTTGTCTATTGTACTATTTTGTTTGTTTTTTATGTTCGACGGGGTTTATTGAATAATAAGAAATCTTATTATTAGGGAGCGGAAAAGTTTAGAAAAATTTATGTCAGTAACTTAAAAAATAAGTTTTTGTTGGTATTTGGTGGTTAAAATATACCTTTTTGAAAGAGGGTTGTCAACCTTCTTGATTTACTTGATTTAAACGTAACTACCGCTTCTTCCCTTAAATTATCAAACTTTTCATTTGTGTTAAATCACTTGCTGAAAAATACCTGAAAGAATGTAATAATTGTTAATAACTAAAGTTTGTCTGTTTTACCAGAAAAATCTGTTAAGCGTTTGAAATTTGAATTATACTCTGTGATCGCTGCAAAAATGAACATGTCTACCATTTACTACCATTTTCTACCATTTTCAATCTACCATTTTCCAATATGAAAAAGTATCTTTGCAAAATTTTGCTGAAACGTATTGCTTTCATGTAGCTAAAGTAGAGATTTTTTTTGTTAAAACGTTGTTACTTTTGTATTAGCCACCGTAATTACTAGCAATTACCAAATTGATAGAGGTAAGATTATCTGACCGTTAAGGCGCTGCGGTTGCGTCAATATGAAGCTGCAAGTTTGTTTTAATTACTATAAACTTTCAAGTAAATGAAAACTATGACATTAAGAAGGAAAGGTTTATTTCGACCGCTCGCGGATGACAATGGTTAGGTACTGTGAAGTATTTGAAAACAGAAAAACCTACTATGTTAAGGCTGGTGTTTAGGCGTACTCGCGCTTATGGAAAATATGTTTCGTAAATTGGCAAGCATTTGAATTTATCAAAACCAAATTAAATAAATGTATTTCAGTAAACACTCTATCCTGTTCTAAGGCCACAGTTGAATGTCGCAAAGCAATTGAATTGGTAATTATTGATTAATGTTGATAAAAAATCCAAACGCTTTGGAGCTCGGGTTGACGATTTTTAATATAAGTATTTACACATATTTTTAGGAAAATAATTGTTAAACTTTAGGGTTAATGTAGGACTATTTTTCAAACTGAATTATTTTTTGTTTTTAAGACTTTTTGGAGATTAAAAAATATGTCAACTCGTTAAGGAAAGTGTTGACTTTTGTATGCGAACAAGTTTATTTAATTTACTTTTAGTGAACTTAAATGCTATCGGTTTTAAATACGGTCATTTTTCTCATAAGCGAGAACACAACTAAACACCGCTTTTAAAGAAATTTTTACTTTTATACAGATCTATCTACAAATTTCAAACTTACTTCAAAATTATCCTTATTTAAGTTCACCGGACAATTATTTTTAAAATTATATAAGGGTAGAATCTTTTATGACTAACCTTAGGTGCGAGCGAGTGGTTTTTCAGTGGCGTGATTTCGCGATATTATTTACACTTTATTTAGCGTTATTTAAAGCTAATACAACTAACGGGCACATTGACAGTCATTTACTCAATCAGTATTTAATTATAATAGACTATAATAGGTTCTCTCATTTAAGCAGTATAGTTATTTTTATTACAAGGCCAGAAACTGTCGTTTTGCGAGTATGAGCACGGATTGTGGGCTGAGGCAAAGCCGAGGCCCATAAGTGCGAATACTCGCGAAAAAGTTTCTGACCATGTGATAAACAACGTTTTTTAGGCCGAAAAGTTGCCTAAATTAAAAACAAACCACTGTTTTGTTGTAAAAATTTTTGGCACTAGAGTATTTGTTTTTTTGAGGTTGGTTGCATTATCATGATAACTAGATTTTAAATTTAAAATATCATTGACAATAAACAATTATAAATTCTGCCAAATAGTACTGAAAACAGAAAGTCCCTAGATTTTACTTTCAATGTCTAGACAGTGCAAAATAGAGACAAACGCAAACGATCACTTTCCGGACGATTTATATGACTAGAAATTTAGTGTTTCTGGGCGGAGACCTAAAAAATATATCTTGGGGTATCGACGCTACTGGGTTCTGAGCGCTCGTGTAGACCAGTTAATGAATAGCATGCACACCGTTGGATTAATTAGCTGGCTAACTGCCGACCTGCTCGGACACGCCGAACATTATTTATGACATTTATCACTATTATTTTCTATTTATCTTCTATTAACGCAAAAGTCTCGAAAAATTGAAAAGTTAACTTTTGTACTTGATAAGCATATAAAACGCGCAAAATAGAAAAAATAGCATAAAGAACTCGTTTCTAAAGCCATTGTGGGCACTTATTCTTTATAAAAACTCGCGCTTCGCTCTAGTTTTATAAACTTGAATGTGTGCCACAAAATTGACTTTTCGAAACACGTTAATATATTATTTTTTGTTTTTCAACAACCGTTTCCGTCGTTAGAAATTTTTTTTTTATTAGCATTGTATTTGTTAACATTATTAGATCAGACACTTTAAAAACATACCAAAATTTGTGTCACAACCTCCTTGTTCTGATAAACATTTTTTATAGGATTCATTCAGTGGGTTACAAAGTAAAACTAGTCAATGTCAAGTCAAGTCAGTATTTGTGGGTGCTGATAATTTTTCGTAGGGTGTACACTTAAATGGTCTTTTCCTTGTATTATGCGTTAGGGTGTCGGGATTGCAATCATTGAAAGCATCTGTTTTATTTTTATAAAAGTCTAACAATTTCTGGTGTCAATTACTATAAGTCGATGAAATAAAAAATTCTGGCAATTTTGCGCCTTCCAGTCCATCTCCTTGAATGTAAGTTTGAATCAAAGCACGCATTAAGCTTTAACTGCAAAAATGTAGATTTTCTGAACGCTAACAACTTGGAAAGGATGCGACATCAGGTACTTATGAACTTGTTGTACTTTCATTGTCTTATGTTGATTTGAATACTTCAACAAAGGCACATTTCTGTTGGAACTTATTTTATGGGGGCTGCAGTTTGGTTTAAAAAAGAAAACTTTACACCTCACCATTTGTGGTTTATATATTTTTGTTCTGAATGGTAAAAAAAATTTCCCTAGCTTTTCTTTTTTAATTTTTGAAATATGGCAATCCAACTTTGGAGGTTGTGGAGAGTTTAGAGAGCATAAATGGATTATAACAGTTGTGTTGGTAGCAATAAAAACCTGTGGGGGAGTTGCTTAATTTTGTTTGCGTATTATTGGAGTGTCCTTGAGTGTTCTATTACCTCTTCATACGGTCGATGGGGCGCTCAATGTACGGGAATGAACGGTAGATGTATTAGGGGGCGGTTTACGTCTCACCGCCACCGTCCCACTGTAACTTTGTAATTACGGTCGCATTAAGCTGATGTTTTCAAAGAGATGGCGATGACTTAGAGCAACCGCCCGGGACCGCGCACCACTTACGTTTCTATTTAGTTTCCAAATTGAGTTGTGCCAACTTGACGGCTTCTTGAAGAGGCCTCAATGTTCTTGGGGATTATTCGACCTCAAGATTCTAACAAGATATTCCTGCGGGTTTAATGTTACTGCAAACTACACATGAATTAAAATTAACTGCGTAATGGTTTACGTCAAAAGTAACTGAAAGTTTTTTGGTGATTGAAAAGCACGAACCGTAATGCGCATTCTTGGCCGACCTCATGATTCTCGAAAAACGTTTGCTTTTCCAATTATTTTTCAGAAAACAACGCTTTCATTTTACCAAAGCGGACGAAAAGTTAATGAAAACAATGACAAAGCGCATTGCTCAATTATCACGGTCACGAGTATCACTTCCTTTCCATTATCTCAATATAACACCAGAATTTTCTGGTCGAATCATATTATAACTGCTTTATTTCCAACCAACAACTGTTAAATTTGAACAAATCAATTTTCGAAAAAAAGATCGGTATTAATACAGCTGCCCCAGTAATCTGTCATAGTCATTATTTCTGACAAAAATTTATGAAACGCATTAATTTGAGAAATAAAATAAAAAAAGTAATATCTTACAACATTATCTGCTTTTATTACGAAGTAACAACATCCTGTGACATTTATGTGCAAAACTTTGTGGCAGGCACTATACCCAAGAAAAAATCACGTACAAGCCTAACTTTATCGCTTTATTTTATAGTTACATCGTTCTAGAGCGTCGATTTTTATTGTCCATTGTAATTATTGAGATTATGGAGTTTTCGTAGACGTGAGAAAAATTCGAAGTGTTGTCTTCATCTAATAAAACACCCTCGATGACGGTCGTAAGTTATGCATTTTATCATCGGTGTCGCCCGTAACAATGATATGATAAATGAGGTACAAGGAACCGTAAACACTGGAATCTCAACCATAAAATAACACTCTGAACTTTCCTATCTGTGCATATTCTGCAAAGCTCTTATTTGTCAACGAACATGATAAATAATTCTAAATATAGAATTATTTTGGGCGTCTAGCGTCCAATTGCTTAGATATGCATCTCAGCGCCGTTTCCTCATTGGTCACTATCTCAAATCTTAAACTCTGACCATGAATGCAGGACTGATATTCCTGCGATACAGACATAACTATACAAGAATATCTCTAATATCTCTCTGTCGGTAGCATGATACCATCGGAAGGATTAGGGCTACCGATATAGCAGGCGGCACTGTCATCAGCCTGTTCAATATGTAGACAGGTGGCAGGCCTAAAATGACCGCGTTTTTATCCCGCTGCTTATTGTTACTTCATCATGGGGCAATAAATTACATTTAAGAGGGTGGCTGCAGGAAGTTCTGTTTTTTAATCTTACGAGGTCAGTGAATGACTGTAACAGCTTGAAAGTTTAACTTCACAGGTTTCAAGACAATTCCTGAAAATTCTGTGATGTAGAAGAAAACGTTTTGTGCATTATTTGGTATGGTGTGAAGGGTGATGTGTCGCTTGATGCTGGCCTAGTTAGTGGGTAATAATTTATATTGGTGACAAGTTGTATCCTCTAGTTTTATGAAAGGAAAGCTGTCTGCATTGAATTCCGATACCGTT
Source organism: Tribolium confusum (assembly GCA_029207805.1). Lineage (NCBI taxonomy): Eukaryota > Metazoa > Arthropoda > Insecta > Coleoptera > Tenebrionidae > Tribolium > Tribolium confusum. Next base: position 36,098,248 of record JALGAY010000001.1, on the reverse strand, counting down.
TTATGGATTCTTGGCGACATTATAGACGAAGTCTCCCTGTGGGTTCAGCACACATCCCGCGGTCTTACCGCCAGGGCTGCCATCAATCATCAACTAGCGCGTTCTTTTCTCGGCGGTCTTACTTTGGACGTGGCAGTACATCGACCCTCAAAAGCTTCACCGCAAATAATACGTTTCTGGCTACCGTTGCCACCAAAACCGCATGATTTATCACCGGTATTTGTGAGCGTTTTTATACTCCCTATCGAACAGATATCCCAATTATGGTAACATTATCCCGGCGTAGGTCGTCTATGACATGATCCAAGTCTTTAATGAGTCCACATTGAGATATATTACGTAAACGGTGTCCATTTTATCGATTTGATCGATCGATATACTGATCCGAACGTATTAATGATTGAAGAACACCTCATTATCAAATAAATGAAGCATGCAACAAGGACCGAAGGAATCCTCTTCACTGTGTGTGATTAATTAGTGTCTCCTAAATGCAACTGATGGTAAGCGTGCTGGGGTCGCTTGATTCCAAAAGCCACGAGATTGATGCTCCGGTAAATCTATTAATTGGGATTGTCTGTCCGGTTCAATTTAGATTAATTGGCGATAGATCGGTCGAATGGAAGCGGCAGGTTTATACAAAATACCGATTTATATCCTTTGACTCAATCCCAAATTTTAAAACTGCTTCTGTGCTATAAAACTTGAAAACCGATTATAAATTATAAATTTTTGAATATGTAGGGAAATAATTTATAGGCAAATTAAATCTAAAATATAAGACACTACGAATGGTTATGTTAGCGCTGTTGGGTTCATGTTTGTAGTTTGAGGTAATCGTCAAAATTTTTAATAGACATCAGTGACTGTCATTTATGGTACCTCTGGCTTCGAAATTGGCTTATAAAACCATTAAGACAGACAAGTGGAATGCACAGAGTATAAATAAGATTTGTGGTACTCTAAAACACCTCATTTCGTTGCTTATTCCTGAAAACGAAACGATCGTGTATAAATCTGTTCCTGTTGTTTTTTTATGGTCAAGTATAATTAAATGTAATGTAGTTATCGTCACATTTTATTACTTTAACAACATCATCAACAGTTTATCAAAAAAATACGAATGTATAAAAGACAGATCTAGAAAGAAGCAAGGATAATTAACAGTCATGCCAAACGGCTCGTTGGGTTTTATGTCAGTTGTATTATTTGACTAGACCTAAACGTCGACAAAATCTAACACTTTGGATGTAGTAGAACTATAATTATAATGAAAAATAATAATGAGAGCCGGTTTTAATTCCACTACAATGAATTAAATTATCCAAAACGTTGCGGTGAGCACCTTTTGATCGAATCATATTTGAACAAAAGCGATCGCTTCGTTGGAATTTCATGGGAAATAATTTTGATTCATGCTGAAAAGTCTAATCTCCTGTCCACATTGACAGTACACTATTTTTCATTTTAATTCAAAACGTCTAATTTTGGCTTTTACATAGTAACTCACACCACCGTCTTATTGAATTTAACAATTTAACATTAACAATTATCACAATTAATTGTTTTCCACAATTTATAGGTATTTTACCAAAGCACAGCTACTGTGACATCTGTGGGTTTGATGGATTTCTGTCTCTGATATTGTCGTCAATTTAAACCAATTATAATTAGAAAATAAAACGAAAAATCAAACAAGGTACTCCTAACAGAGAATATTGACAAGAACAAAACTCAAATAACACAAAAAACAGATTATTTTGGTAAATTTGAATAAGTGAATACTAAATTCGACTTGAGCCAAATTTTAACATGGTGATATAATTAAGTTATTTCAATAGCAATAATTTATGCGTTGCCAAAACTTTTCTTTAGAGGAAATCAGACATACATCGCAGTAGGCAATGAAATGATAGAAATTTTCCAAAGCAATACAATAATCAAAAATGACAATATAATGCACGAAGTAATAGGGCGTCACGACGGCTATGACAATACAGAAATCAGTTTTAACTGAGTAAAAATCTAATATTCTAGAAGTAGCTATTTTTAAAAATATTTTTAAAACTAAGATTAAAAGTTATAAATATTTAACTTTTAATCTTAGTTTCAAACATTTTTAGGTTCTTGTATTTTAAACATAATTCAAAAATTCTCGTAGTTGTAAAGATTTTTTTACAAGGCGACGAAGGCGATTTTGCATGTAACAGGAGTCGAAGGTTCGTAAAGACTCACCGAAACTCAGGATTAACCTTCTGGTCAGTGTAACGTTAAAATTGTAGCTTACAATCTTAGGCTAGAATCAAGGGTGGACTACAGCCCCGGTGACAACTAGTTGGCGATAACTGTAGAAAAATACTGAATCTGGATCTTAACTTCGAGGAAGAAGTTGTATTTGTATTAATAATAATATATATAACAATAGGAGTTAATAATTTTATTACCTTTTGTTCAAATAGGCATGCTAACGATACTGCGTATTTTCAGCGATCTTATGGTCTTACAAAATACTTATGCTCTAAATTATTTCTCGGTTTGTTAAAAATGCAATACCTTTGTTTTTTCTTATAGTTAAGGAGCTGATGGCAATTTCGGTATATGATTAGCTCGTCATTGGTAATGATGGGTAATAGAGTTTTTTTGTATACAAGGTAATAAAGCTTATGGGCAGACTAAATAAGGTGACAAGATTAGGTGTCGCTGATATTTCGAAAAAAAATTTTAAATTGCGAAAAAACTTCTAAATTATTAGCTTGTGTCTGCTATTTATACAGTGTGTAAAAGCCAAATGGAATAAATTCATTATTTCGGTTACTGTACATATCTATAAAAAATCATGAAACACGTCAAATTTAAATTATAAATTGACATTCTCAAACGTAAAAATATGATCCCTATCTTCAACCCCCTTCGAATGACAGGTACAACCCCCAATTTTTTAAATGGAAAGTATAAGCTTGTGATATATCGTTTGAAAGGTCTTTTCATTCACTACCCAAAAATGTTGTTGTTTTTAAGTATATCGCAAAAATAAAGATAGAATTAAATTTCGCTCTAATATACTCAAAATGTAATAGAAAATGTTGCCAGGACGTTCGCGGTGAACATTTTGAACATCTACTTCATTGAAATTTACAGATCTTTTTAGAGGTTTACATTTTATTACATTTTCCATTACATTTTACATTTTGAGCATATTATAGCGAAATTTAATTTAATTAAAATGTAATGGAAAATGTAATAAAATGTAAAACACTAAAAAGAACTGTGAATTTTAATTTTAGGACGGATACTAATAGATTAATGGGCTGATTTCAAGTTGAGATAGTACCGGTTGTATCTTAGTTTCCATGGAAAATTAATAAAATTCGTTGTTGTTATTGGTTGCAGCTATGGAAACGTATTAAAATTTGCGATACTACCGGTAGTATCTTAACTTGAAATCAGCCCATAAGTAACATTTACGAATTTTTAGTTAAGAAATATAATTCAGCTATAAAGGTGATTCATTTTTAATAACTTATAATTCTTAACTTTCTAACTTGTCAATTACTCGTCAATTATGGTATTTTTATAAAAATTGTTTAATTACATCAATAGTTTTTACATATTTGTGTTTAGTACATTTTGTTTCTTTAGGTTGGCATTTTTGATATATTTTAAGTTATATTTTGAGGTTATGTCTTATGTCTAAGAGAGCTAAGATTTTCCGTGTTTCATTAATTTTAATTATTGTTAATGTTATGGTCAGTTTAACGTTTATTTTGTGAGGGTGTAGGTAATTTGTTTATTCTTGTTTTAGCCGGCTTGAAAAAGGAGCGAATCGCTACCGAAACGTCGCCAAATAACAATAAAATTTAAATGTAAACTTGGTTTTTTGTAGTCCACAATAACCAAAAAAATTGTATTAATAAGTAATCAATTTTGGACAAGAATGCAACAGTTAACAGTTACAATTTTTGATAATAATCTTTTTTGTAAATTTGACTCCCTATCTAATATTACTGGATTTTCAAAATCGAACTTGTGATTTGTGTCTTTAACATGTCAAACATGTGATGCCAGTGCTATAATATTATTTTTATTCTGTAATAGATTATACTCTTTGCAATCGTTTTTATGGTTGTTTATTCTGGAAACCAATCGTTGTTTAGTTTGACCGTTATAAATCTTGTTACAATTTTGACAGTTAATTTGATAAACTACATTCGATTGCTGTAAAATGGGTGTTGGATTTTTTAACTTAGTATATAATCTATTAATCGTTTTGTTATGATAGTGTGCTAATTTGATGTTAAATGGTTTAAACAATATCTGCAACTGGCTGTTGATGCCTGGGACGTTGATAAATTTGAAATATTTGATGTCATTAGTTGTTGATTCTTTTGATTTGATTGTGGGTTGTCCTAAAATTTGATTGATGATGTACAAAGGAAAATTGTTGTTAATTGCAGTTTTTTTGAAGATAATATCCGAGATTTTAATGACTTTAAGATGGTAATTTTTTGGCAAAAAGAATGTTTAAAATGGAAATTGATTAATCTGTTACAAGAGATGAATTTTTTGTACCAACCAATTACTATTTGACTATGGACAGTTCTATGTAATTTTAAATCCAAAAATTCAATACAATTATCATTTTCTTGCTCTAAAATAAACCGAATTTTGGGGTGGAACGAGTTAAAAATGTTTAAAATAGTATTCGCTTATCCTGAAAGGACAGCAGTTATGATATCATCAACGTAACTGTTAAGAAAAGGTAAACCGATGGTAATTTAGGAATGCAATTGGTTTTCAGAATAAACAACCATAAAAACGATTGCAAAGAGTATAATCTATTAAAGAATAAAAATAATATTACAGCACTGGTATCACATGTTAAAGACACAAATCACAAGTTCGATTTTGAAAATCCAGTAATATTAGATAGGGAGTCAAATTTACAAAAAAGATTATTATTAGAAATGTTATACATCTCTAAGTCCAAGGATGTTTGTAACACTAGAAAAGACATCGAAAACATAAATGTAATCTTCCATAATCTCATTTAACAACGATTGTTTGTAATTTAAATTAATTTACTGTCTGTTATTGGTTTGACCTTAATTAATCTTGACAAAAATTTTATTTTTAACTGTTTTTAACAATATTTTTATATATATATATGTATATATGAGTTTGCCAATTTTCAATGTTCACTTTTGTGAACCATGATATATTTGATATTATCAGAAGATTTTGCTAAATGAAAAATTACACAATTCGTTTTCGTTGTGTTTACGACTAGTTTATTTTTTCAACCCATTTTTTGATCTTAATAATTACCTTGGATAAAATACTTTTAGCGTTCTCTAAGGTATTAACTTGAATCAGAAAATTTGCATCATCAGCGTAAGCAACGGCAGTACTATTTGTATGCTGAACTAATGAAACATGTCATTAATATAAATGGTGAATAACATAGGTCCCAAAATGGAGCCCTGTGGAACACCCAGTTCTATTACTTTCTTGTACGAAGAAACACTGTTAATTTTTACTTGTTGTTGTCTGTCAGAGAGATAATTTTCAAACCATTTTAATGCTACTCCTCTTACTCCATATAGTTCAATAATAATATTTTCTTAATAATATGGAATGATGGACGCAATCAAACAGCTTTGTGAGATCTACAAAAAGGCCTTACTTAATTGCTGTCTTACTCATATCTAGTGTTACAATAATTTTGTTTATGTATGTGTATAAAGCTGTATCTAACCGTTTGTTTTTGATAAAACTATGTTGACAACTGTCAAGCAGGTTATGTAAGAAAAAATAATTAGTTAGTTGGGCATTGATAGCAAGTTCAAAATTTGTTGAAAAACTGGAACATAGAGTAATTGCTCTGTAATTGCTTACATCGTCTGATGTACCTTTTTTATGTAGCTAAATATTTTTAGCCAATTTTTTTCTAGAGGGGTATACACGCTGCTCAAAAGACAAGTTAATAATATGTGTAAGAGAAACAGCAATATAGGGTGCAATTTTTTTAAAAGGTAATTTTGTTATAATCCGAAGATTGGGTAGAATTTAAATTATGAAATAAGGACAATGTATGTAGTTCAGTCCTTTAAGAAAGAAAGACTTACAACGGTTTAACAAATAATTATATTAGGGTCCGTGTACATATGCCATGTTTTTTTCTTCTTCTGCAAGTGCAGTCCTTTTTCTTAGTCTTTGACTTGTCAGTCGCTTGAATCTAATCTACGACCTAGATTTATAAATTTTCTATAAAACACTTGTTGTCTTAATTACTATTAGAAAACTAGAAATTGTAAAGCTTTTTACGAACAACTTGGCTTATGTCACTTTGGAGCAACTTCCAGCCGTATTAGAGCAGTATTTTTAAAGAAAATAACCTGAAATTAGGTATTTAAGTACGCACTCAAAAATTAAGATTATGTCTCATCTCTTTCTTCTCTATGGTTACAGACTGACATATTCGCAAATGTCAAATTCTGACATCTATTTTTCGTCACGTTTTTTTTTTTTTTTTGAACAGAATGTCATCGCACTCTTAATTTTTTTTTTAAATGAACACTTTTGATTATTGTTCGTTTTGCCATAATACGCACCTACCTATTTGTACATTTCATTTTTCTCGGTAACCAGTAGTTATTCGTAATAAGTCCGCTAATCAGTTATGCAAGCTTTAAAAGAAAAGTATCCGTTCTGTTATGATTATGAATTAATTGGTATCTAGTGATTTGAACTACCCATTTTACGTGCAAAAATTTGCATTGCGAAATTTTTTAATTGCTCTATTTCGTTTTATTAAAGAGATTGTGTTCAGAAAGGGGAAATAAGATAATGCAACATAGTTGGAAAAAGAATGGACCTGGTAGCTACAGGATGTCGTAAATCAGATGTATATTAGATGTGGGACCATAAAATATTGTACTTCTTCTACTGAATTGACGCCATAATATACGAGTACTTTCAACGCTTTAAAATTTTTACCAGGTCGTTGGAAGTAATTTAGTGTAAAACAAAATGTCTGTAAAGAAATTATTTCGGTAAAGTGTTATTCTTTTTTAAAATGAGTGTATAGCTTTTTGAAATTTTGTTTTATTATTAATCAACTTAACTCATAAACCTTACTTCGGAAAATAAAATTAATTTTATGTTTTTTTAATATTTATATTGTTATTATCGCATGTTTATGTTTTGAAAATTAAATTTATGTTCACATAATATAATCAATAATTTTACTCTACGAGAAAATATAATTATTATCTACACTGAGTCGTTTATTATTTTGACTTTTATGTTCAATCAGAAGATAAACGACAGTTTTAATTAAGTAAAGAGAAATTGTAAATACCTATAGTAAGGTATAAGATTTATTATTAATGAAAGTTTATAAAGTAAAAATTAAAGTGTCATTGGGTACTAAATAATGGAAGCAGTAGTTGTTATAAATTACAGACCACCCTTAACACATATTACAGCTACACCTTCACAATTAAAATAGAGCTTCGTTAATTACATAATTGTCTCATTAGAACCGGAAACGTTTGCTGGAATTCATATTTTAATCCTAATGAGAGATAATGAAGTTTTGAAGAAAAATGTAAAGATTTCGACACCTTTTCTGTCAAGTTAATCGTTATAATCCTTAACCAAAAAAGGACTTGTTAGTTTGTTGATCATTAATTTTTATGATGATGCATATAAAGTTCATTTATCACCAGACACTTGATCCGCATTCGCGCTTTTTTTTTATTAATTTTTGAATTTCCTGGTGTCACTATGGGAAAAAGTTCAATTAATAATGAAATTGCATTTAATGTTGGCTCAGGTTTTTAATTAAGGATGTTTTGGTGGTGCGCATACCTGTATTTATTTTTGATATTTTTGACAGTGCCTTTATCGTGTTCTCCGCGCCTATTGGTTGCGTAACAAGTATATTGCGGTCCATTATTCTTTCAGTGCGAGTTAAATTTCTGATGTTAATCAAAATGTAGACCTCCTCGAATTTTATTTATTGATTTGCATTCTTCTCCGCTTGATTTTTTTTTTGTTCAGTAGCTGGTCGGCACACAACACTTGTACCATTTTGCTTAATCATTCGGTGCGGACTCCTAACGAGCCGAAAGTAGTGGCGGTGGCATGGAACAGGCGGTATGCGGTCCGTTAGCCAGCATATGAAATTAGGACCGGCCATGTCTTGAGTACTCATTATCAAGACCGTATATCAAGCAACTAAGTACACATGTCATGACGTCAGACTCGTCGACCAATCGCCAACTTCCAAACCGTATAAGACAATGCAACTGGGCGGAGACCATGGCCTGAGGCCCCCCGAACTCGTCCTCTGCCAAAAATCCACCAAACTCATTTCTTTGCTGGCACAGAACACTCTTGACTCTTGACCAATGATCCAAAAGAGGCGAAAGTTTTGAGGTGATGGTACCGGATATGGCCATTTTTCGCGACATTTTATTAGTATGGAGGCTCATTCAAACCTGTTTCAGACTGAACGAGAGAGATGTACTAGCCCACCTTCCGTTTCATTTATTTATTCCCTGTGAGAATTATTTGGAAAATGTAGATCTACACTGTAGACCTTGTCCGTATTACAATTGCCGTTGCAGAAACCTTGTGTAACAAGTCACGATTTGCAAGATTTCATAAACCTTGCCGCTCTAGATTATACGGCACGTCTGGAATTATCCGGCAGCCGGAATAGTTGCGCACAAAAATCCTAGTCGTGTATCTATATTTCTCTAAAGAATAGATCGACTTAAAATGATAATTTAATTCCATTAAGGATCGTGAACAACGTACTCATCCCGTACATCAATCTTAATTGGCAGAGTAAATGATTAGTAATAGGCTAGTTCAGATAAAGATGAACCAGTATGGTGCTGCAGGTAGAAAAAATTCCAACAACAACAACTTTAATTTTTTCAAAATCCTTTCTCTATCAAAGGTAACACTTTTCTCGGAAACTATTCAGAAAATTTTTGCCATCTGTTAGCAAATGCGATTTCAAGTGTAATTTAATCAAATTACATTTTACAAAAAAGGATTTGATTGATTGGTGACCAATTTGTACATAATGTAACTTGATATGCTGACGCGAAATTAATTGAAACACATTTTTAAAAGTACCGTTTTTGTTGATGAAAGGCATATTTGTTGTAGTCACGTTCTATGAAGTTGTAAAAAAATTAAAGCAACTTTTTCTATCTGTTATAAATATTAATGTGACAATTTATTTGTAGAAAATTAATCAACTTGTTGTGACAATCTCCCACAGCTATTTAATTTGGCTAATGTGATCCTAAAAACATTTATGGGGTAAATACTAAATATTTCTTCTGATATTTGCTATATTAGTGTGTATCCCTATTCTATTTTCTTTCGATCTTCCATAAAATTTTATCATTTATTTGATCATTATTGAACGTTTATTGATGAGGGCTTGAACAGATGTTTATTTTTTGTGGTTTACCAGAAGGGTCTCTGAAACAATACCTGCAGAAGAATTTATCGGGGCTGATGCTTTGCAGAAGGTCTTTGCTGTTGTATTTATTTTAACAATTACTGCAGTGGATTTTTCCAAGTAGGAATTTTGGAAAAACTTTTTTGAATTTTAGCAGGTTTGACGGAATTTGAAAGAAGATTTACCATTGCATTGCTTTATTAACCTTTGTCTGCATGTTATACAAATCCTAACGTATACGTGGGATCCTTGTAGAACCTTATGTATTTTTTTATTAATTTGACTTCCGATCATAAATAATTATTAATTTTTTTAGTTATTATAGAATTTATTACTCTATGGACTTTAGTCAAACAACAAAATTTATTTAAAAATACACAAACATTGAAACAAACATTTTTTCGGACACATTTTATTTGATTTTTAAAAAACTGAAGCAGATGCCAACAGTTCCACTTTTTCTATGTGTTTCGCAGATAACCTTCTTGCAGATTTTGCACTTTGTGTTTAGTTTTCTATTTTTTTTCTTGGGCACTTAGAATGCCTGCTACTTTTAGAATTATTTGCTTTCTCGATTCTGGCTTGGAGACTCAAATTTTGTTCAGGTAGTAGAATGCCACAATATCGTAGCGCTGCTTTTACATACATGGGAAATTTATTGCTATGGGCGTTTTTTTCATATTACTATGAATTATGTCGTCTTCCGGTTGTAACAAGAATAATCTGAGTCTAGCATGATTTTCTTGTTTCTATTCTGGATGCTTTTCAGTAAAAATAGGAAATGAATTAGCTGCACATATAGGTGAAATTCTCGTACTAGTTTGTCTGCGTTATCAACTGCTGCTTTAGTAGACAGCCATAGAAGCAGTAAAGAATAAACGACGAATAGATCAATCACTTGTCCACATCTCGCGAGTACTTTTTTTCCCACATCTCAGAGCACCTGCTTTTATTAAAATACCAAAGAAACAGTCTGGTTCGATTTTATCCTATAGAATCTATCTACTCCATCAGCATAGTGTGTTAGTTTATGTACAACATTTTTTACACGATATTAGGATTCTACTTTGATTTTTCAGTAGTTATTATTGTTTTTTTTTCTCGGTGTGATTATTGTTTACCTGTTGTTCTTCGACGAGGGATAAACTCATCTTTCTTTTTATTATATATATATATCGAACGAGCAGAGGCCGTAGTTTGTTGTGCCCACGATAAAAACTGAAAAGAAATTGTTACCGATTGGATTTAAGTATTGTATGTTTTCATTGTCAATGTCGTCTCTTGCATAACAATCTTGACTCTGTTAACAACGCTGTGAACTTAAAGTTTTTACGGACCATTAACTTACATTGTTATTTGTAAAATTTGTTGTTTAGTTGATAGTGTGTTGTTATTTATCGTCTCCGAAATTTTTCAGTTTCACAGAAAAGGCAATAATATCATCACCACTTTTAGCAAACCACAATACGCCAACTCCTTGTGGCTTCGATTTTTTATCGTTCCAAACAGGTATAGATTTTAGTTCGGTAACAGGATCTTTAGTCTACCATATCCGATCTCTTAAAATAAACTCTCATTTCTTATGGAGGAGTTAGTGATAGATCCATGTTGTGCTTGTTTACCAAAATTTCTTCGTATTGGAATTTTTGCAGGTTTTTATTTTTTACATATAGGGGAGAACAAAGAGTAAAGTTACTGCACCGAAAATAATTATTTTCATGATGTATAAGTCGATTACATTAGTATTTACTAGTATTATTTTTACTAGTTTTAATCAGGCAATCAAGGTTCATCATTTCTCCAAATTATCTCTTTTTTCCAACCGTTTCCAATAATTTTTTTCAGTCGATTTATTTTGTTATAAGCTAATTGAGTTAGTAATTTGTTACCTAGTTTGTCTTCTTGAAAATTGTCCGGACAAAACTCATTAAGTTATTGTCTTATCTATTGCATTTTATTGACTTTTTCATTTCATCTTTAGTAAATATCAAGTTCTGTACAAATAAATGTAAATCTTTTATTGTAAAAACATGTTTAGGTTCTCTTCTGCATTCTCTTCGTTATTTTTGACCTCGATTTCAAAACTTATTTTTTGTTTTTGCTAACAACATATTGTACATGGGCAAAAGAAGTGTCGTCAGAAGAAAAAATTAAGTCGAGTCTTCTACTTTGTCTGTATGTGTATGAATCACATTTAGAATGTCCTTCTCACCCTTAGTTCTGTCCATATATTCCACAACTTGATCGGAAGTTGAAACGTAATTATATTTTTGACAAGTAAGAGTTTTAGAACTGAGTGTGCAACAAAGTTGAAGATTTACTATTAGAACGTGATTTGAGTTACTAATCAGATTTAAGTATTGTACATTGGCAATAGAAGTATCGTCAAAAGAAAAATTAAGTTGAGTATCGACGGTTGAGAAGTCGAGGACAAAATTATTATTGTCTTTTGTTTGCAACTTCAATATTTTCAGCTGTTTTTCTCAATATTCCAAGCTTTTTTTGAATTTTTCGAATTTTGTTTTTTATAGTAGGATGCTTTGCCATTAAATAGACATCATAAAACAAATTAAGAATATCTTTTACGTTGTCTGTATGTATATGAATCACATTTAGAATGTTCTTACCGTTAGCTCTGTCAGTACATATACAAAGCGCGTTCTGGAGCGGAAGTACCTGTGGAAGGAGCACGCATCGCATCATTGCTCCATACATTGCTGGTCGCTGCCGGTGTATTGTGGGTTCTATAGTATAATTAGCGTTAGTTGTTATTATTTTGATTGAATGAAATGTTATCAATTATTAAAGTATTTATAGAAGCTGGTATTATTATGGAAGCTAACTTTTGTCCATAAATTTCACAACTTAATCGGAAGATAAAACGTAATTGTCAGTAAAAAATGAGATTAGGTTAGAATGTAGAACGTCGGACTTTTTTAACAATTTTTATTTCAAGTCAACGTTTCGAGTACAAATTTACTCTTAATCATGACTGTAAAGACAGAAACCTGTTAATAAGAACAATTACCAGTATTGTTCAACAAATTTTACTAACTGACAGAAGTAAATCAGAAATTGGTGTCAAACTCGCACAAAAATCAATATGTGAATTTCTTCTTCCGAGATTGGAAGAAGTTTCAGTGAAGTTTTGCTACTCGGCATTTCGCCGATCATCCTAGGTAGTTTCTTGAGGAGTGGTGTGACAACTGGTTGAAGATGCACTCAACTGCAAGAGTTGAGAAAGGAAACGGGGTTTTTATCTTGTTTGAAAGGCTAGAGGTGCAGGGGGGCGTTGGATGTATGGGTTTTTGATGCTTTGAGTACTGGATTCTGAATTGATATCCAGATTTTTTGTTTTAGATTGTAAAAGTCCAGCGCAGGTGATTCTAATGCTTCTATAAAAATATTTGCAACCACGGGAGACAGAAATATGAAGAGATTCCATTGAAGATTCAGAACTTTGTAAAATTGGTCTTTGAGCATAAAATATGTAGATTGGAGACACTTTCTTGCAAGTTCGGAAAGATACTGAGGTTTGCTTTCATGTGTGAGTAATCCTTTTATTGGCATTGAGGGTTGGACAATCATCGGAAAAATACTCAGCTATTTTGCACTTAAAACAAGTACCATAAAAAGTTAAAATATACAATAATTTATATTATATCCTACCAGTATTAGACAAAAAGACACCAACAAGTTAACACTCATCATAACATAACCTTTTGTAAAAATAGAAGCCATTATAAAGATAGTGATATAAGACAACTTATCGAAGAAACTCAGTAAGTTCGGTGAGAAATAAGATATACGTATCAAGTAACAAGTACCAATTAACACTCGTCCGAGCCTACTCTCAAAAGATTTGGGAGAGGTGAACGTTACTCAGGAGGCAACTTTCTGAGTAGTGTGTGTGCTGTGATAGCAAAATCAAATAATAATATATTACATTGTCAGATTTTTTTTTATTAATGGCACTACACTAACAAGAAAGAACACAGTAGCGTGGCAGAAGATTTGTAGTCACGCTTGACATCAAGTAACAGAATTTGTTTCTTAGATTTTTTTAATTAATTTATATTCAGCATCATTACTTCAAAATCATGTTTCTAATGATGTCTTGTCTAACTATAGGTTTACGAGTATACTATCGGGGCAGTGGTATAATTAGAGAATGATTTAGTTTTTTAACAAGACAGTGCACCTTTTGTGAGACAATTTTTTGATGCAAACTTTACAGATTAGTGGATTTAGAGAAGGGACCCTATCACCGGCAAGATTTTCGGATTTGTATTTCTTAGAATGTATTCTATGGGGACAGCTGAAAGTTTATGAAATTTAATCGAATTTATTAGAAGAACTGTGCCGCAGAATTATCTACTTTTATAAAAAAGGTTTTATTTGAGGTGTCACAAGTGTGTTAGTGCTATTTGACATTTCGCAGTTGGCGATTATGGGAGTTAGGGGGTTACTGGGGGTACTTTAAAAGTTGCGACAAAAAATGCCTTCCTGGAAAACAAAATTCTGTTATCATTTTCTACACATTGCTTTATATATGTACTAGAATAATGTTACCTTCTTATCAATAGTTTCCTTTAACTATTTATACAAACTATCTAAATTCTAACCAAAAAATAAAAAAATGATCATATGAAATCTGTATGTAACGAAGAAACTAAAGATAGCGTCCTGTTGTTAGTAAACATAATGTTTATTTTACTATTTTAAGAAATTAAAAACAGAGAAATGGTGTATTGCTTAATGTAGGAAAATATCACCAGCCATTTACGAAAAATCTGTCAGAACAATTTCAAATAATGTGTATAAGTACCGTGAGATCAATTATTGTAGTATTTATTAGTGTGATCATTAAGTGATCTATGAGTTTTAATACAAATTTAGTAGTATTGGAAGATTGACAACTCAGAACATGTGCGTTAATAAAAATAAGATATTATAGAAAAACGTATCTAAATGAAAATGGAACGAATCTGTTTATTATAAAATTGCAGTGGATAAATGTTCAAACAGATTTCTTTCCTAACGAATTCGAGGAAAACGTATTTTTAGAAAATTTTGCTCATTTTATTTAACAAATTGTTAGTAGTTGTCAAAAATTAGATTGGAGGCACCAACTAAACAGCAAAATTCATGAATCACTTGACTATTTTAAGTGATTTCACGGTGTGAAATTAGGAGCGTCCATTATAGAAAACAAATCCTTCTTTATGTATTGAATCTTCAGTTATCCTTTTTGTAAATCTTTTAAGAGAAAATAGTTGGAAGATAGGATCCTTTTTCCGTTACAATTTTTTTTGCGAAAGGATTATATTTGTTGTGTTTTGTTTCGGTATTCGTTAGCTGATCTTTATTTTAGCAGGATTCTAGCGAAAATAAATTTACCGTATATTTAGAACGTTAAAAATGTAGTTCACAAAAGTTTTAAAGCATGTCTAGGGAAACAATCCTAATAGGGAATTTTGACTTAAACTAAAAACAATGCCGTTTAGGACAGAGGTTGATTGTTTAGGCAAAGAGAGGCTGATATCCAAAGGTCTAAATGCAAGGGATGTATAGTCTGTGGCAGGTAAAGATAAAGACACAATTCAGGATCATACATAAATCAATTTAAATACTTCACTGCAATGCAATCAATTTCTGTTCCGAACGGCATTGTTGTTAGATTTACTATTTAAGTCAAAATTCACTATTAAGTTTGCGTCTTTATACCGTTAGTTTTTTTTTAACAGTACTGTTTATTTAAAGAAAATAGCAGTAAATAAAATTTAAATTGTTGTTAGAATGTGTAAAAATTCGACGTATATAACAAAGAACTGTCCTTGTTCATTTCGAATTGTGGGGTACCGATACCCTTTTAAATTTTTGCATATAAAATTGCAATAGCATTTTATGAATTTAACCGTGGTATGAATTTTTTAAAGCAATATTATATTTTGATCGTTGTTTGCTTTAAAATTTTGACTGGCTTTGTAACCGCAGAAAACTTTTTTACTTTAACAACTGTTTAATTTTTAACGTGCTGTTTAATTTTAACATAGTGCCCTAAGTGATTATTTTATGCTAAAAGGTTTTTTATTTTTTTGCAGAAAAACAGTTGATTTAGTTTCAAACAATATTGCTATGGATAGACAAACAATAAATTTTACTTTTTACTAAAGTGGGTATTTCCTTAAATTATTTTATGGAAAAAAACTGTAATTGGGAATTTGAGAGGGAATTAAAATACAATAACAAAACATTTCTAAAGTTTTTAAATAAAATTCATTAAACAGATCCTTATTTATGCGATGTACTTTCATGTTTTGGATAATTTTTCCTCGTGAGTGATCGAGCAGTTTGTATCGTCTCGCCCCCTGTATAAATTCTCTCCTCGTCAGTTTTTAGTTTTATGGTCGGTCGATTTTCTCTCATGACGTTCGTGTGTTTGTTTAAGCTGCAATTATCGACCAGACGCTGTAATTACCTGGCTCCAATTAAAATAATGGAACGATGCCATGAACTATTAGCATTTCATTGGAGGGAAAAGAGTGCAGAACGTGATCATTTTTTCTCTGTTATTACATACACACAACGTGCACACAATGCACGGATTAACCAAAATAAAACCAAAATTGGTCTTATCGCATCAACATCATCTTTCAAGTGGTTTATACAGGAAGATTTTTTATCATATGGTATTTGGGAACTTGATGACTATGATAAATGGTGCAACTCGCCCACTTATTATTTAATTTCCTTTTGTTGATTTTATCTACCAAACTATGAAAATTGGTCTTAACTGTTGTTTTTCCTTTACAGTTCGCAACGGATATTCATGTGTACCAGTGGCCTTAGCTGAAGGATTAGACATCAAACTAAACGCAGCGGTCAAGAAAGTCGAATACAACAAGAATGGAGTTGAAGTCACTGTTTACAACCCCAGAATACCACATACAGTAAACACCTATCACGGTAAAAAAATATTTCAAATAGTAGTTGTGTGATTGGGTATCTTCAGCCCTTGGGCTTTTCTCCTGCACTCTCATTACACTGCATTAAATCTTGTGTATGTGAAGAAGCCTCATAATTAGTACGATCTTCTTCGATATAAGTTTACAAAGTTGACTCAACGCGGAGGTCGTAATTCAAAAAACTATTTTAATTAACGCCGTGGCAACATTATAATTTGATAGAACACGCCCTGTAAGCTATACTTGCCGGAAGTCGTAAATAAACAAAAGTAGGGGCCACTGACTCCGGTCGCTGGTAGCTGCTGGAGGAGGTGCTCTGATATGTCGGCTGCCATTGGTTGCTGTTATCATATGCAGATATGATATCTAACCGCCTCACCAATTAGATCGGTGTCAAGAGTGGAACGAATGATATTTGTCGTGGTTATCGTCCGACGACTAAAGTGCTCCACCTCACATGTTTTTGATATTTAACCTATACCACCTTCGACACGAAAAGGGCACGACGTGATCAGCAACAGCTGCTCCATTTTTTTTTAACTTTCTCTTTAATTTAATGCGAATTAATTTTAGACACTGAAATCTGATAAACCGAGTCTTCATAAATCTAAAACGTACATAACTCGTAACTGGATTAAAACAACTTGTCAGTAAATGGACTTTAACTATTTCAAGTCGACATTGTTGGATGTCTAAAAATGTAAGGAATTTTATTGCAACTTGTTGTAGTAATATATCATCACATTACTTACACCTCTATTTACATTGTTCTGAAACTGGTAGATATCATTCGGTTTTGTATTCTATGCTCTTTTGTTGGTTGTCAATTGCTTTGGTCACATTTGTAGAGAATAATTCATGATAAACACTTGCTTCTGGTACTGCAATTCCAGAGGACAATTGCACACTGTGTTCTTGTAGGTATATATTATTACATAATTACTGTTCTATATGGACGCCTTCTGTTTACCAGTACCATTGTATTATTTGTTCAAGTCAGTTTTACAGCCACTGGAATTTTTTTTGAATAAAAACTCTCTTCATTTTTTGATAATTCACGTTTTGTAAAAAAGTGGCCACCAATAATCATAATTATATTTGACGTGAGAAATGGTAGAGCCGTCACATTCAAACGTCAAAATTAATTTTCTACAGTTTCATTGTGGAAGTCTTCCAATTTATCATAGTTTTAAGTCTTGGATTTTTTAACTAAAGATAATAATAGATGTCGTAAATTACATGATTCAAAATAACTAAATTTCGTAGGTTTTCTCATTCCAGCGATGTTATCTGTCAAATAAATTCTCTCCTTCGAGTCTATCGTGTCTGTTAAGACCATAACCTTTCAAATTACGGGTCATAGTCTTCAAAATCAATTTAACAGGCAAACTAACGATCTTATATGACAGTAAGACATACGATATTGATGAATACAGCATACCACACACCTGTTTGACGCCAATTTGTTTAAATATTTATAACTGAGTTTGTATAAATATTTCGCGAATTTTTGTGCCCTATAATAAATGTATCAACACTAGATAGATAGCTTAGGTAATTTGTATTTTACGAAATGTTAACAGTTTGATTATACACTTTGGTACAGACAGAATTCCAAACTTGTCACGAACGCACCTGAGAGTCAGTAATTTATTAACATTATAGAATGCAGCTCTCTCTTATTGTTGCAAGTACTCAATTGCCTATTCTCATTTCAGTGACATTTATGAATCTGATCTTTGCCTTGAATAAAAAGCAGAAACATGTTTTCTACAAATTGGAAATTATGTTACAGCTTCGTATAGAAATTTTAAAACCAAACTTATGTCGACAACGAAGCTATTTGAAAAATCTTTCATTCCATAAGGTTTTTCTTTACATCCTTTAATTTGTGATAATTAACTAAAAGTATATACAATATGTTTGCTTGTGTCAACATTGTTGAGAATTCTCGAGGAAAATAGCATGCGGTGACAATGAAAGCAACAGGTAGTCAGACTACTAGACATTGTAGCCACTTGAAGCATTATTATTTGCCACTTTACGTGTCATATACATTATTTCGTATTCGTTGTTGACAACATTAGAGGCGGGGCGGTTAATTTTTTGCCGGAAGGATGTATTTTCTTGAAACAATGGCGATTGTTTCCAACTGTGCCCCCCCCTGTTACATGGAACAATACTTTTAAAGAGAACATGTGCATTAAAAAAAATATTTATTCGCTCTGCACAACATGGCGTATCGAGTGTAATAAATACGACTAATTTAATTTTCTACAAACTGGAACTAAAAGCATTTAAATTTAATATTCATTTTTGGTTTTCAATTAACAAATTTTCTTGCACAGTTTTTTACAATGTTTTTTTTTAGACAACACTTGAGAATAATACCTATACAGGTTTTTTTTGAAGTAATATAAAAAATAACAGGTGATAGCTCTCGTTCAAAGGATGCTAAAAAACCAAAATTGTATTATACAAATATTAGTGGTTTTCGAGAAGATACACTCTGTAGAATTTGTCTTCAATTTTTTTGAACGAGATACGATGTATTATAGCAATTTTTTTGTATACAGTGTCTAATTGCAATATAGGCAACTTTTTTTGGTGATAGATTTAGTTTTAATGTTAATTAGATATACCGCGTGAATCAAGTTACATCTGCACCCTAAAAACACGTCTTAAATCACGGAAAAATATTATGAAATTTATACATATATTACGTTAAATTGGTATCTAATCTATCTTCAATATTTTTTTTGTTCTAGCAATTTATTTGACCTATCATATAAAACTGAAGAAAAATGATTTCGGAAAAAATCTTACGTTCTCAACTGATGAAAAATGGCTAACAAAATCAATTTGCAAAATTTATTATTAAAAAAAATGTTAAACTTTGATTAAAACATATTTTTATATTATTTATCAAATATTTTAGTCTAATTTATGACTTAATAATTTGGAATAATAATAAATTTCCGGCTCAACACCCTAAGAATTGAAGCAGATTTATGACCTGGAAATTTGTTACCAACTGCCTTAACCTTCAAGTCTCCACTATAGTCGTGTGCCAATTTTATGACGAATACCATAAATTTCAAGATCCACTCTGATGGTGTTCTTTTTTGAATGAAATTTACCACTCTCATAAGTTATAAGAAAGTAAGTGCTTCAATATCAAAATGTTAATTAAAAACAAACGACACATTTGTATCAAAATACACCTGGACACAAAAAATCGTTAATGATAATTTATAATCAAATGAGCAAAAGTGAAAAAAAAACTGTACAAGTAAACAACTCGAAACATGGAGAAAATCTTCTGTTTGATTTTTTTTATAAATGTTATTAGGTGATATCTCTTGTTGAAAGGATGCTAAAAAATCAAATTTGCTTTATACAAATGTTTATAGTTTTTGAGATAAACGATGTAAGATAATAGTGTATTTTAGCAAAATCGTTCACATCGTATATCTCTAAATCTATATGCTTAAAAACAGTGTTGTCATACATCGTGTATCTTAAAAATAATGTTTTTTGAGAAAAAAATTTACAGCATATATCTTTAAAACTGTAAACATTTGTATAAGACAATTTTGGTTTTTTAGCATTTTTCAATGAGAGCTATCATTAGTTAAAATCTATCACGTTTTTTTAAAAACACTTTGTATATGAAAATTCACCTTATTTTTATTAGAATATTAATAAATTGCGTACGCAAAGTTTGGTCTATTAGGAAAGGAATTTTTATTTACAACAAAATAAGAAAGTTGATGTAATTAACTTACTATTTCCGTCAGATTTTGATGGAAAAGTTACAAAGTGATTCAACATTTTAAATGATATACGATTATACCGTCATCAGATAAAAAATATTACACTGGCTAACACACATTTCGATGCTTTGGATTTTTCAGGTTTAATTAGGTAATGTTGGAGTGTCTAATTCAAAAATTTCACTTTTATTTCATTACCTCTAGTTTTCGAAATGTATTATTTCTGCCTTATCTTATAAACAATTTGCTGAAAATAGATATAGTGTTTTGTTATGTATGATTTAAAATATGCTATTTAATTACAACTGTCAACTCGAACACAAACAAAAAAACACTTAAAAATAATAGAAAAGTTAATCAACCTTTACTCGCTTTTTTAAATATATTTTTTTCAATAGTGCTAGTCAGATTTCAAAACCAAGCAGGATACTGTTGAAAATTTAAATGCCCTTTTAGGCCCGATTGTACATTGCGCGCTTAAACTTACGTTTAACTTGAACCTGCACTAAACTAAAAAACTCGCCCTTATCTAATTGTATAAACGACGCTTAGCAACGTGAGTTTAAGTTTTAGGTTAGGAGTTTTAATTCATATTCAAAATATATAGTTGGAGCGGTGGCATTTGTCAGTTTAAACGTTACTCAAGTGAATTTACTTTGTCAATTTAGTTTGGCTTTTAAAAAATGAAAGAATTGCTGGTTTTTTTTCCTAATGACGAAGATATATTAAGGGAACACTTTATTGAACCGCAACTTTCGTGAACCAAAACTTGAGCGCGCATTGTACAATCTGGCCTTATTGATGGTCTACTTTATTTAATTATAAAAAAATATGTCGTTTTATTAAATAAAATTTGATGACGTCATGCCGCTGCTATATTAGCCGCTACGAGTCATCCAGTTACATCAGAATTGATCTTTCTTGATATGCCTAGTTATCTGTATTTGCATTTTTTTGTGAACACATATTTTTACGGTATTGTTATTCTTACGTTTTCTGAATATTTAAAAAAGTTGAGCTTACGATGTATATACGAGGGGAGGTCAAAAAATTCGCGGGATGGGCACTATAAAATACCGACAGAAGCTAAAAATTATTATTTATTTTTAGTATATTCTCTTTTAACCCTAATACACTTCTCAGATCTCATAATTAATTTATTTATCCCATAAAAAAAGATTTTTTGTTGTCGTCAAAATAGACAGAAATTGCATCCTTCACTTCATTATCGCTGGCAAATTTCTTTTCCCTTAGCTCTTTTTTCATTTTTGGAAACAAATAGTAATCACTCGGGGCTAAGTCTGGACTATAGGAAAGGTGTTACAGAATTTCAAAGCCAACTCTTTGGACAACCGCCCAAAACTCAATTTTCTCCATATTTGAGAATCTTTTAGAATTGACTTGCTTAATCAACAATATCTCAGCGAACAATGACACGACTGTTATAATTTTTGGTACATATAGAAGATTCGAACGATAAATGAGCCGGAGGCGTGGCCTGAAACTCAAGAGGCTTGAACAATAAACTGGTTATCACAGAAAGTCGCTTACATGCTTAAGTGGCGGCACGTGCCGCAGGACCGTACTTAGATTCTTGGTGCGTTATTTTTTATGCCCGAATTCGACAACAAAAATTTCTTACAATACATGTTTCTATTAAAGAAATGTTTGTTGCCCAGCAAGGACCACGAGGAGGTACGAGCATGCCTTGCCAAAAAAATATAAAAAAAAATATTCTAAAAAAATAGAAATAATTCTTTATTTTCTACATAAATAAATAATGTAAATATTAAACAAAAAGAAATATATACCTTCTTAAAAAAATGTAAAACAAAGGATAATTCTAATGACTAATAACAGTAATCATAAATTTACGTACCAGAATAAAAAATAACCAAAAATTGAAACTTGACGAAATTTCATATTCACTCACTCACTCAATTCACTGTTTAATTCAAAATCTGAGTTATCGTCGGTTTCTTCATCAATAAATTGTTCTCCCCCGGTCGTAATTAATTTTCCTAGTTCTAAGTAGTAAGATTCATATTCCACCATTTTCTTAATTTTTTTATTCCAGTCATCTGCGGTGATTTGTGACGCTTCTACCCTAATTAATTCGATGACTTTTTCATACAATTTAAATTCAATTGACGCCATTCCACGATTCTGCAGCTTTCTTTAATTGTAAACCTTTTGTCGATCGTTTAAAATTTAAAACCAATTTTTTTCAACCATCTCCTTATGGTGTTATCTTATCAGGAACCCTCCAGTCTTTTTCCATTAATGTCTTTGATATTGTCTCAATTGTCAGAATTTGACTTTGTTTGTAAGCATCGTAGACTGAGCATCTTGATAATTTTACAAGAAATTTATCAATTTTTTCTCTTTGCCAGCATCCGAACGCTTTTTTCATTTTACGATTCTGTCTCGTACCAACCTGCTTACAGTTGAATACGGAGTTTTTATTAATTCTGAGGTTGTTTTAATAACGCTCTTAATATTCCAATTTCTTTGCCTCTCGAGAAGACCTTTGTACACATTCAAGCACATTTGTTTGGCCTGTTCATTAGGATGAATTTTTCTTTTGCCGGTGTAACAGTCTTCAATCGGTTCTTCATTATCACTGTTACTCTCATCACTATCACTATTACCACTGTTACATAAATCACTATTATCTAAAGATGCACTTGCACTATTTCCGGCACTGGTGCTTGGTTGGGGCGATTCCCAAGGACGAAACATTTTTATGTATAAAAATATACTTACCTATTTAATTTGCACGTCAACACAGCACGGTTTAGCACTTCATCCAACAAGACACAAGATACACTAACGAAACTAATGCAAGTGCGGACCTGTATCAAAACATTGCAGACTCGCTGTCTAGACTTAATGATTGTTTTTATTACTTTTTATGATCGAGCCTCTCGAGTTTCAGGCCACGCCTCCGGCTCATTTATCGTTGGAACCAACAATACACGATAAATGCAAGTCAATAAAGAACATTTTTAAATGTTTATTTTCTGCAGTTGAAGTTAAGTATCGTATACTTATTGTCGACAACAAAAGCGATTTTTTATTGTTGTTATTAATTTTAATTTTTAATTTAGGAGCTGCAGACCCTGAAATGCAGCAGCAGTGGCGACCGGTGGATTTTTAAATCTCTGCATTTTGCAAACGGAGCACGAGAGCAATGTTAAAATGAGGGGTTATTATTGGGATCAATCTGAAGACTGAAAACGGTTTGAGCAAAATTTCGAAACTTGTTTTTCAAAAATGGTATTACATTTTTTTGTTTTTTCGGATTTTTTTCTTTTACTAATAATCCGATCGGGTCAACCTAAGGTCAGTTTTGTTCATATTTTAATTTTCTGAAATTTGTTTTTCTAAAACATCAGCATTGCTCTATCAGTTTTAATTTTATAAGCAAAAAACTTAAAAAAAGACTGTTGTGAATAACTAACACAATTTCGAATTATTAATTAAATAAAATAAGTCCGACTTTTCGAAGCGTTGCGTTGGTGGGAAGTATACGTGGCGGGAGTAGAGCATGAGCAGAGCTCATATGACGTCTACGAATGACATCGCGGTCACGCAGTCCGATATCAGCCGCTCGGCGTTATCTTGCTTGTTTACTAAATTCTTCTAAATAATAATTATTATATAATCCTTCGTTACAAGGAGAAGCAGTTGCTGAGCGAAGTAGGAGAAATCAGAAGTGTTTTTAAAGAAGAAACTAAAAATATAAAACTGATCTAATGATGTTTAAAATTAGTTTTAATAGTACAGTAGTTATAATTTGCTAAGTTGGATTCAGTTAAATACAGGGTGATTTTTTTATCTGTTCCCGCCCGAAACTTTAAAAATTGGCAACACATTATACTTTGAAAAATTTATTTTCAAAATTAAGGCTATTAGAGTTGTGAATTAATGTCAATATTGTTGATAATACCTTTAACAGTGCTTCCAGAGTCAATTTATTTAGATAATTTGTTGCCACATTATTTAATTAATTAACTAACTTTTCGTTTGTATAACGTGTTCCCTATTTTTAGAGTTTCTGACGGGAACAGATAAAAAATCACCCTATATATTAAAGGGAATCCTCTCACTTATCGAATCATCCGACACTGAACAGCTGTGAGTTAAGAACATTGAAGTAACAAATATCTACAAACTCCAAACAATATTATTATTAAGGAAATTAAAAAATTAAAAAATCGCGAAAAAATAAAAAGTTTGGAAGACTTAAAAATTCAGCATATTACTAGATCTAAACTAATTTTATAAAATTCAGAAAAATTAAGGTTTTTTGAAGTTTATATACAGGCAGAGTCATCGTATATGGCCACCCCCTTTTTTAACGTTAATAATTGAAGGAATTTTATGAAATTTACACATTAAAAGATGGTACTAGACCATCTTTTAGGGCTACTAGATCCTTGCTATCATTTTAATTGTAGTCGTAAAAAAATGAAAACCATTGTTTTAACAACTCAAGTATGTAATGTTTTATAAATGGTTTATAAACATTAGATACATCAAAAAACAAAAATTTTACAGCAATAAATTTCACAGCTAAATTCTTATATTTTTTTGCTTTAGGCTAGTATAAAAACTTTACAAAATGATAGCAAGAATCTAGTAGCCCGAAAGGATGGTCTAATACCATCTCTTTATTATGTGTAAATTTCAAGTCTTTCAATTATTAACGTTAAAAAAAGGGGTAGCCGTATACGATGACTCATCCTGTATTTAGAGCCGGTTTACAGAAAGTGAATTAATTATTTAGTTGCAGTTAAAGTTGATGTCACCTTTTGTAAATCGTTTCTTAATCTTTTTGTACTTTGTAAGTTTTCTCGGTTTTACAAATTTTGGTAACTTTTTTTAAATATACGTCTACCTAATAATACTTGTAGATGTTCTAAACATTAAAAAAATTATTTGAATATTTAATGTGTTGGGGCAAATAAATGATAACTTACTTACCTGAGATGGAAAAAAGTAAAATTTTTGAACAATGTTTTTGAAGAATTGTGGATATTTATTATAAATGTTAGCACATTGATTTAATTTAAAATATTAGCATACTTTCTCAAAATTATGAAATTTATCTGACATACCACACGCAAATTAATACCTCGTTATCCTGTATTAATCCATCGCATAAATCGATTCAACAAGCTTAGTACGATGCTAATAGTTATTAACAATATTTACTGCTTGTAACGATTATTAGAATTTCTTATCCCAGAGCACAGGCGATTGTGACAAAGACGACATAATTACATCCCGCTTCGTGATATAGGAACCCGCATTGAAGACAATCGAGCCTTTACTTTATGGATCGCGGCAGGATTTGATCTCGAACCTAATGGTTGTCCTCTTAATGATTCTCGTGTTTACCTTTAATTGGTCGCGTCAGATGCAGAACGTTGTGCTTTTGACCGGTTTGTTGATCCCTCGGGATTGCATTGTATTCCATTCCAGATAACTCACTTAAGGAGAACTGATTTTGGTTTATGTGCTTTGCAGCGGATGTCGTCCTGTGCACTCTTCCTTTGGGAGTTTTAAAATTATGCTCACAACCGAATTCCTCCCAACTGAATACTGTTCAATTTTCACCACCTTTACCCGATTGGAAGACTTCAGCTATCCAGAGATTGGGATTTGGTAATTTAAATAAAGTGGTTTTATGTTTTGAAAGGATTTTCTGGAATCCGCAAGCAAATCTTTTTGGACATGTTGGGAGCACGACTGCCAGTCGAGGAGAATTATTCCTTTTCTGGAATTTGTACAAAGCACCAGTTCTTCTAGCTTTGGTCGCAGGTGAAGCTGCAGCTATTATGGAAAATGTCACCGATGATGTCATTGTTGGAAGGTACGTAACCTGTTTTGGTAATCTCTAGGTACTAAAAATTGCACAGGTGTATAGCCGTTCTCCGGGGTATTTTCGGTCAGTCTGGAGTGCCTCAGCCTAAAGAAACTGTCGTGACACGATGGAGAGCAGACCCGTGGTCCAGAGGTTCTTACAGTTTTGTTGCTGTGGGGAGTTCAGGGAGCGACTACGACTTATTGGCGTCACCTGTGATTCCTCCGAGTAGTCAAGGAGTTTCGGTGACGTCCGGTCCTGCAAGGGTATTTTTTGCAGGAGAGCACACAATTAGGAATTATCCTGCGACAGTTCACGGAGCATTTTTAAGTGGACTTAGGGAAGCTAGTAGAATAGCTGATCAAATTATCGGAAATCCGTGCCTTCCTCAACCCGCCGAATGAGGAAATGTCAGTGTTTAATGAATGGCGTAGTTCATTAATTTTTTTTTAGAGTAATTATGGTTAATGTTGGTCTGTCTGGCTGACTACAAATTTGATATGTGTGTATAAGGTTAGTTAAAAACGCTCGATAAATTTGCCTTAATTGCAGTCTTGAGCGTCGTATTATAAAAAAATAATAAATATTGTAAGCTTGTAAGATAAATTTCTTCTGTGTTTTATGCACAAATATGCGCTTGTAGCACGTCACGTATATTATGAAGGAAATATTTCAATATGGTGGCAGAGAAAAACGTTCCAACAATTCCAATATAGAATGATTGTTATTAAACTGAACGAAAGTAGATCACGATCATCCTCAATGATTACAACACAGTACTATATAAATCTTTGCGTTGTTCCTTTGACTACAATGCAATGCTAACTGTAAAATGCAGAAGTAATTTATCTTCAATTGAACATTTGCAATGTTAATTTTTATTCCTAATTAATTCGTTTTGTATGCACTTGTAGTTTTTTTTTTGTTTTCAGTTTAAAAGTGAACTACACCATGACTAATTTAATTTTAGTTTTTTATATACAGGGCGTTTTATGAGCGTCAGCACAATTGAATACTGCTTTATTAATTTATTATTCAGTATTAAGGGAATTTTTACACAACCATGAATTAACCGGAACTAGTGTGTTGTTCGTCAAAAAAACGTGACTTTTCCATTCAATATTTTCTAATGAAAAAAATACATATAATATATGTATATATATGTACTATCAGGGACAAAATCAATGACACCCCCATAAATCCGATCTTAGTTTGAGGGGTTACAGTGTGTTCACCGTCGTAAATCTTTTTAATCATAAACTTAACACTTCTGGGACTTTTTTTTACCGACATCGATACTTTGTAGTGGCTTGAAGATTAAATTGATATGTTATTTTTTGTACAATTAAATACATATTTTTACGTTTTTTAGAATCCTTATTCATTTAAGGTAAAATATTTTTTAGGGGTGTTTACTATAAAATCTAATCATTTTTTTTTGCTAAAATATATATAATTTAGTGTTGGCTTTCGTGGTGTTTATAAATAATTAAAACAAATTGTTATAAACAATATAATTTTATAAAGGGTATGCTCTTTGTGGAAAAGAGGTCTCCAGTATTTAAAAACCACAGTTATTTATTTACTAAAAAAATACAGTTTTTGTCATTGCAAGCTAAACCCTTTTTCTTAGAGCTTATAACCTTTTTTTATAATAAATAAAATAATTATAATTAATATTAATCTATTAATAAATTAATAAAAAGTGTTCACTTAAAAAAGTTGACAAGAGTGCTATAACAAAACAAAAACATTTTGAGATAGTTCTTAGTTAAATTCGGCTGCCGTGATAGTTGTCAGAAATGTCTGAGTTGTCCCATTATCTAAAGAACGAACAAAAACTGAACACGAAAAAAGAAGGAACAAAATGAAACTGGAAATTCCAACAAAACCATTTGCAATGAAAATCACTCAGAATCTTAATGAAAATGGTTTATTTATTTGTTTATAATATTTTTCTTAGTTACAGTATATTAAGTTCCGATATTTATTTTTTGGTATATTTTCTTTTATCAAAATCTCATAGCACTCTTGACAACTTATTTAAGTGAACACTTGTTATAATAATATTATAATAAATTAATTGAGCATCAAAATAACATATCAATTTAATCTTCAAGGCACCGTAAACTTTTCTCAATTGAATAAATTTAAACAAAGTATTGACGTCGGTAAAAAAACTGTCCCAGAAGTGTTAAGTTTATGATCAAAAAGATTTATGACGATGATCACACTACAACTCCTCAAACTAGATTTTGTCTCTTATAGTATGTATGTATCTATTATATAACATATAACTAGTTACGATTAAGACTCCTTGAACCCTTACACACAGTTTAGAACCAGTTTAGAACGGTTCTGAACTGAATTCAGCATGTGCAATAGGGATTTCGTATCGCTAAAACTGTACTGCGCATGTGTACCACATTCGTATGTGGCCACCAGCAGAAATTATTTTTATAGAATAATAATACTACTGATCATAATTGAAGAAAGTTGTAAACCTTTAGGCTTAAATGGCCTGCTGACTGCTATCTTATTATAATATTAATATTTATTTACTTACATCCAATTACTAGGTATATTCCAAACACAGTTTAGAACCAGTATAGAATGGTTCTGAACTGAACCGAGCGTGCGCAATAGAGATTTTGGATCGCTAAAACTGTACTGCTGTAACTGTAGCGCAGGTGTAGTTTAATTCTGAACTGTTCTGAATTGTTGGAACAAACTTAATAAATTTTATTACACTTACTTTGTGGAATTGTTTTCTTTTAACTATACATACTATTCTTTAGGTACAGAGTAAACGAATACATTGTAAATTTAGCTATGAACGGCTATATTCACAAAATGAATAGCGATTTTTTTTTTAACCGTTGTTAACGTCACCGCGTTCGTATGTGACCACCAGTAGCAATTATTATTATTTTCTAATTGATGATTTCTGGCAGAACGAAATTATTAAACCGATTAATAAATAATTGTAGGAGATTTTAGGAGATGGGGTAGGCAAAACCGGTCCGGCAAAATTACAGTGCGGTCTATAAAAATAATATTTTTTAAAGAAATTGAAACAAAATGTGTGGCCTTCGGTTCTCAAATATGTGGTATTTATTACCAAACAGCAAAAATTATTTTAATAACATTAACACCCGTAAAATTTATTAAGTGAACGATACATAATAATTATATTAATTATATTATTTAATCCAAATTAAAAACAATTGTTAATGTGAATAGTAAGAAAAATACTAGACTGTATTACCCTAAAAGCTGCTTTTTTTGACTATGTATTGTATAAAAATTTTACACCAACTTTGACTTCTGTCACAAAAATTGAAATTAGGTTTAGGTATTAATTAATATACCAATTTAAATTTTGCACAATTAAGAGTGCTCGATTACAAAAATAGCGAAGTTTATTTAAAATCGTACTCATTGGAGGACCATCTTGAATGGGTAAGTTACTAATAAGAGGTAAAAAATAAGTGACATTTTCACACTTTACAATTGGTGCTCTTTATTATATATATCATTAATTCGTAAAATCACTAAATGCTGAACTACCAACCTGTCGACACTTTGACAATTGTTTTTAATTCGGAATTAGTAATAGGTATATACTCACTCACGGCAAAATTGGACACTGTGACTAAAATTGACTAAACAATGAATCTCCGGCTATTCAAAACTTAGGAGAAAACTTGTTTATTCAGCTCTAGAAGTCGGGACGCCGATATAGTGACTGTTTTGTTTATTTATTTAATTTTTTAAGATATATTAATTTAAAAGCTCAAAGTTTTAAGGAGGTACAATAAATCATTGTATAAAAATGCAATAGACGCAATAAAAAATAGCTAAAAGAGAATAAAGTTAAATTTAAGAATTAAGTTCTAGCGGTTGCTGATTGACATATTCTTTTTAATTGAGGTCTGACGGTTTTTTTATTAACAGTGTATTATGATAAAATATATTTGAAAGTTTTACCGTTCAGATATTATTTTTAATTATTATTTCATTATTAATTTTTACCATAATATTGGTACTGAATAGAGATACTGGCGTAGTCGATACTGTTAATATTAATTTTGCCTGAGTATTTATTTTTTTTAGTATTAGTATGAGAGCTAACAACGTACAGAAAAAAAAAGAATTTAAGGTAAGCTAGTTCTTTAATATGTCATTTCTTTCGCTCCCTTGCGTTTACCTGTGCGTATCGTATTTGTACAGGTAAAAATATAAAATTTTTAAATAATTTTAAGAAGACTTACTTTTGTTTTATTAACTTTTGATCGATTTAACAAACATAAATTTTTATGGCCAGACATTTTTATCATTGTTAATAGTTTGCCAGACGCTACTTTTAATTTATATTTAAAAAAATTTAAAATATTTTAGTATGTCAAAACTGACAAGTTTAAAATTAATTTACCAGACAATAATTTAATTGTTAAACAATTGAAATCTGAAAATAAAATGTGTAAGTATATTAGAAGAGTGCTGTCAGCTGCGAGTTAGTGCGCAAGACAGATGGACAGGGCCTAAAATAACTTGGAATCGGTTATATACAATTTTTTATACCACACAATATAATCTGTATGCGTTAGAATGAGAAGCTTGATAAAGATAGCGCTATAATTCCAACCTTATATTGATTGGCTAAGTGGATTTAGCGGTCACCTTATAATTGTCAATTCACCTTCGTGCTTGTTGTGGTTTTTAATTTTTCAACTATTAGCTATTATAATATTTTTACCTGTACATATACGATGCGCACAGGTAAACGCAACCGCTACTGACAGCCAGACTGCCCGGATGCTGACCAAGGGACTGAAAGAGATGACATATCAAAAAATGTGCTTACCTGAAATTTTTTTTCGAAAACGTTGCTAGCTCTTAGACTATATACTCTACTTACTTCCTAATTAAAAGCTATTGTTAAATTTTGAACATTTATGAAATTCGTGCAATTTTGGCCACGGGGTTTCAAACTTGAAGTACGTTTAAATTTTTAGGTTAAAAACATTAAAAATATAAGCTAATTATTTGTATAATTTAATCTTATAGAATATTTAAAATAGTCTTAATCTCGCGCGAGTATTGTGCAGATGCTGATGACACCTCCTTTATGTATAGTTTGATAAGGAAGTACTAAGTATAAGTGATAATAATTGTTTAGAAGATCAAATTTGTTATTCAGGTGATTTATGGCAGAATCAAATTAGTACAAATTTTTTGTTAACGCTATTCGTCTCGACTGTTAACTTGTGCTTGTATTTTTTTTAATTTAACGCTTTTGAAAATAAATCGTGAATGACACGAAATATATTGAAGTTTTTGCATTGTACAGAAAAACGCCCATCTTTCATCCTATTAATAATGCGTTCCTTGTACCAAATAAATCACTGCCTGCACTTCGTATTTCTCAATTTGTTTCGCCTGGAGTTTACCAATTTACAGTTTATCTTGGTTAGCGTCACCTTGAGAAGGTGCACACAATTCTGAAACATTTAACTAATCGTTGAAATAAATTTGCAAAAAACAAGTGTGAGATAATTGTGAGTCTGGTAAACAAATAACAATTAATTCCTGTTGTATTGTTATGGTCTAGGTGGTTGGTTTGACTGGCGGCTGGTTGACTGGAATGGTAAGTTCATTAGTTATGTAAATCGAATTCGCTTTTAAATAATGATTTACTGCTCTCGAAGTCTGATGGTAACTGGATAAGGAAAGTTTTTGGATGGCCACGGCCGATATCCCAAGCACTTATGCTTCAGCGGTACATATTTTCATAAACAAATAGAGTGTCTAGAAGTGAAAATGTTGAAAGGGGAGGCGTTTACGTTGGCGGAAACGTGTCTTGCATCTGACTGAAACGACTTGTCCAAAAATGCAAAACGAGTTTCCGAAAACCAATTCGTCAATGTGGAATAATGGAACGTCAGGAGTTGAACAGTTAGCAACGCTGAATGGGGAATGAGGATCGTACGTTTAACTTTGCGTTTATTTATCTCTTGCTGTTGAAAGACTATTACATTTTACGATTGGTAATGCGAACTGTTGAAATTATTTTTTTTTTAAATTGTGATGAAGATTGGAACGATTTTGTTAATAAAGGCGAAGGAGGCATCCATCTCAGAATCAACAGCCTCATCCGCTAATAACAAAGGAGAGGATCAATGTTGAGATAAACCGAGTTATTTCGTATTTCAACAAACGAGCTCGGCTCCATCATATATAATTAGCCCAAAGCCATAACATAAATTATGATGTTAACTTTTTATAGGAAACGCACGCCTTTGATTTATATTACCGTCGAATAGACGTATGCTGTTTCATAAATTTTTATTTAAAGAGGTTCTTATAAGGTCGTGCCCGTTTACACATGTAATTTAACAAGTCACCGACGTTTTTACCCGACAACAATCCTCGCGAATTGGAACAACTGTCATTCCTAATGAGCCAGATAATAATTATTGTACCTAAATGATTAATTATTTTACTGTGTATTGTTTACATTTGCTTTTTATTACGGTGCGGTTTTATATTAAGTGGGCGTATAAACTTGGAAAGTTTGACAGCCGGTTTTAATTTAAATCAATTTACTTTGACAGCCGTAGCTAAAATTTAAGTGCGCATTAGAGGAAAAAATCATTTTTTCATCAATCATTGTTTGTTTGATCAATGTATAATCATTTTTAATCATGCACACGATGAAAGTTTTTTTGCCTCTAATAAAAGGGTAACATTTTTTATTAACAGAGGAAAGCTATTTTATTTTTAAATTTATGTCTATAAATTGTATTTCTATGGGAAATGAATAAATAGAGACGTTTATTGCTTTTGATGTTTTATTTCTGTGAATTATATTCGGTCGTCATTTGCGATGAAATAAAATTAGTTTCTGTAGTAGGTGGTAGATACACAGGATGTTCGCAGACTGTGTTTCTGTGAAAATTTTAATCAACTTAACTATGAAAACAAATTTAAAATTGAACTTCGTGTTAGATCTTTTTGGCGTGTAGAGTGAAATGTAGCAAGCACCCAGTAGCACCAAACAATTTCACTTTGCACGACGCACGTTTCGGCAACAAAGTTGTCATCTTCAGGTTAAGTTTAAAATTGCTTTTGTTTTACTTAGTTCTAAACCTATCTTACCTTTAGGAGTAGTAAGGTTGGTGGAGTCGAGTTCTGCATTTTTAGAATCTACATTGGTTTCTCTTTTGTGCTAGCTTTTGTTATCCTTACTTTTTTCTGCTTCTACTCTTGTTTTTAACTTTTGTTTTTTACTTTTTCTCAGAATTATTATTTGAAATTTTTAAACGTTTTTCAATAAATTTTTAATTTTTTTTTTGTAAAATAATAATTAATTGGTTCATTAAATAGTCTTCTGAATAAAACTTGAGTCAACGGCTTGTGCTTTGCACCCATGGTTTTCATACCAAGCGATTAACTGTTCGTGATACCACTAAAAAATATTCAACATAACTTTTTGTAATAAAACTGTTAGAGTATGCCTCAATAAACGACGTATAGCTTCATGTGAATTTGACATTTGGTGATTGGGGTAGAAAATTAGAGATTTTACTTTACAGAAATTATTCTTTGACTGTGTTCGAAGCGTTCGTTGTTCTTTGTTATTTTTGTGCTTTTTTTTACTTTATATTTTGCATAAATAAAGATAAATTTGTAAACTGGCGCCAATGTTTTGGTAACTTTTTATTTAGAATGTTGGTATTCATCTGGTTCGCATTCGATTTACACTCATTCTAGAAGCTTTGTCTTTGTCGTCGCGTTAAGCTGAAAGAAAATAGAAAGTGTGACGTTCTTAATACAATACGTTTTGTGTTCGTTGCATTTTAGACAATGATGTAAAAAGAGATAGCAGTAAGAACGTTAATCTTTACTTACACTGTAAGGTTTTATGACAAAAAGAGATAAGTCTGTGACACAAGCTTTACTAATTTAGGTTAGGTAGGCTAAATAAGTAGTGCCATAACGATAGGTTTTTAAAATATGTTAACAATGAAAAATGTTATGTCTTGTCCTGCGAAAGCCAATAAGTAAAGGTGAAACAGTCGACAATTTTTTTAAAATAAAAACCCTGTCTAATAGTCTCATTATACAAAAAGGGGAATAAAACAGAATCTTTAACAAAAACAAATAAATTTGTATAAAAATAAAGAAAAAAGCAGCCTGGAATTTGTAAAATGTGTTTCATATTTGTAAATTTAAAAATGTAATTAAATTTTCTTAAGTACCTATTGTTTTTTTGTTTAATTCCACTCTTCGTCTTTAATAAAATGTCACAGTAGCAAAAGAAAAAAATTGGCAGTTTTATCTGTAATACACACAAACACTTATTTAGTTTTTTCGTTAATTTTCTACATATTCTAAATCATCAATTTACTTTAATTATATCAATAGATAATAAGGACACCTTGAGAGAATATTGGGATTTTGAAAAGGTAAGTATAACATTTAATTTATAACTTTATTTTATGTCCTGTAAATTTGCCGTAGCTGAAAATGTTGCGCAATAGGGCTCATTTGATACAAGATAAGTTCCGTATACTATCATAGGCTACTTTCTCTAGTATTTTAGTTCACTTTTCTTTAGGCCTTTTTAAAATTGAATTTTACATGACAACTTGAAATAGACGCGTGCCTGTCATAAATCTCAAACACAAAAGCTTGACCCAAAGTAGAATGGATAAATCGCAAACGACACAACGTTTTTTTTACCAAATTGACTACCCTGTCATAAATAACCTTCGGAAAAAAGCTCTAATATTAAAATTAGAATTTAAGGAAACCTAAAATTATTTCAAATAATGTATTAACACGGACAAACGTATCATACCAAAATACAATGTGCACAAAAAGTTATTAAGAGTTAGTTAAAAAGGGTTATTAAGAAAATTTATATTAAATTGGAGAAAATTTAATAAATAACACATCAATAATTTGATGGTTTCATAAAAATAATTTAAAAATTAAGTTTATAAATAAAAAATATTAAAATAAATTTCTGGTACATAAAACAAAAAAATTTTTAAATTTCATTAGTGAGGATTTTGATCTCTAATACATAAAACTTTTCGAATTCTACGGGGCATATTCCTTATGAGACTATCAATTTGTTTCTGTGGAATTTGCAACCACAGAATGGGTAAAAGCTGACGTTGACGTCTATGCGAATGTAATGCTCTTCCAAGAACGTTCCATACATGCTCTATTTCTACTAGATTTAAATCCGGTGAACGTGGAGGAAGAGCAATTTGTTCAATTCCATGGAAATCAAGTGCATTTAACACTTCCGCAGTAACTTTTGTTTAAATTTTACAATATCCCTAACTTTTTCTGCACAGGGTACATTGGTGATAAAAAAATTATTGAAATTAATTGGTGACCTATTGAATAAAAGCAAAGGAACTTTCAAGAAAATAATTTCAAATTTGGTCAGAATGAACTTCAAATTTACTACAGATTTTTTTCTGAATTTTTGTTCAAATAGAAAGTGCCATTTGGAGAGTGTAGGTAAAACTTGGGACACTCGCTATATTTTCTTTATGGGCTAATTTTAAGTTAATTTGCTACCGGTAGTACGCAAATTTTAATACATTTCATCGACAACAACCAATCGCAGATCTGAATTTTTCTAATTTTTCATGGATACCAAAATTATTTACGATGCTACCGGTATTATCTGAACTTGAAATTAGTTTCAAAGAGTTTTAAAGAATCTTATTGGGTTTAATTTATCTTTAATTAATATGTAGCTATTGTTCCAACAGTATTTAGAGTATTTTGTGCAGAATTCGTAGATTTGTCTAGCTATAGTCGAGTGTTTTTGCATTGCATGCAATTTTTTAGTATTTTTATTGTAGTAATAAAGCTTTCACTAAAAATTTTATTGGTCAAACGAGAGCTCATGATAATATATTTTCTCGGTAATTATAAAATTATGTCCTTTACGTACCCTTTTTTTAGAATTTGTAAATGGGAAATATATCACCCATCAGTAGACCTATGTGGGACGTATATGTTCTGATAGTAACGGTAAGCAAATGGTTTTTTTTTAATTAGCAAGCACGAATCCTCAAATATCTACTATTTACTGAAAATCAGATATCATATGTGGCGAACCAGTTTCCTAATGAAGAAGAAAAAGATTTATTATTCAGGAATAATGATATGTAGGTATTTGTCCCGCTTAACATTACTGTTGGGAATATACAGTGTTATTCATGAAAAAATTACTTCTGAAAAAAGTTGAGCCGCAACCCATAATACAACTTACAAAGATCTCTAGCTTTCTGATTGAATAGATATTTAATTTAAAACCAAGACTGCTTTGAATATTTGTTGTGTCACATATTACTCGTATGTCAATTTGTATTTTGAACAATTTTGAACTTGAAAAGTATTGAACCTCATAATGCTCTATTACCAAATGAAGAGAAGGTATTTTAGATATGATTCTTTTTTATGAAGAATGCCAAAAAAATGCAGTGGCTGCTGCTGCTGCTCTGTATTTTCAGCGGTACCCAAACCGTTTACATCTGGTTCCTGAAACCTTTAGAAAATTGGAAGCCAAGTTACGTCAACACTGGCCCCCAATACATGGGATTCCTTAAAGAACTGCTACTGGTTCAAATGATGAAACTGCAGTACTTCAAGCAGTTGATGAAAACCCTCACATAAGTCAAACCGCATTAGCTAGACAAATTGGTATTAGCCAGTCATCGGTTTGTCGAATCTTTTGTGAAAATAAATTTCCTGAAATTTATTTCGATAATTTGCTGTGTTAGTTTTTCTTTAATTACACATTTACGAGATTAACTCTATTTTTGTACTTTTGATGCTTTCATGTCACTGTTATCCTACGTCCAACTTACTTTGACCACTGATTTAAATGAAATTAATAATGGTATCCAGTAGGCCATGCCAATAGTATTTTGGGTTGCGGCTTAAATTTTTTCAGAAGTAACTCTCTAGTAAATAACACCATGTGTATGTCTCTCTATAGCAAGTTATGAACTTTGCTATTTTAAATAACGAGTGGATCAAAAGTTTCGGAGTAAAGTTACATTTGGTGTCATAAACGTAAGGCTTGGATTAAAATTAATTTGTCAAATTAATTGTATTAAAATGTCTTTAACGTCATACTAAACTTTGGTTTTCTGGACGGTTTTCTATTACAATTTGCGATTAATTTCTTCTTTGATCTGGTTCTACATTTTATTTAATTTTACTTTCGTTCGTTTTTGTTTTGTTCATTCGTTAAAATGGTTATTCCTGTTCAAAAAGCGTTTTTGATAGATAGTTATTTTCGTAATGGTATACAAACTGTAGATGGTGTGTGGCAGTACTCTGCAGCAGCTTGTATGGAGGAAAACGTAAATTTAGCAGTCTAACAAAATCCTACTTCTTCAACACGAAGGCTTTCCCAGCAGTTAGACATTTCCCGTTAACTTTTTAACTTTTAACTTTATTAAGAGTAGGTACTTCGACAAGTTTTACACATGCACGCGTATAAGATCCAAGTGTATCAAGAACTGCTACCAATTGACTATGAAAGGAGTCTTCAGTATTGCCATTGGTTTAATTGAATCGGTGAGTCAAAGAACAGTACTAGTCCAAAAAATGGCATTTTGAACCAAGATAGC
This sequence comes from Tribolium confusum, assembly GCA_029207805.1. Lineage (NCBI taxonomy): Eukaryota > Metazoa > Arthropoda > Insecta > Coleoptera > Tenebrionidae > Tribolium > Tribolium confusum. Next base: position 36,060,470 of record JALGAY010000001.1, on the reverse strand, counting down.
CAAATCAAAGATAGCATATTTCTCCATCTATTGAGTGAAAAAACAATGCAATTTTCACAATATATTCGGCAATATAATTTATTATAAAACTCGATGAGTTAAGAACAGTACAAGTCCAGGACATTTACTGTTTTTGTGCTCACTATTATATTAGCAGCAATACGTTAAGTCTTAAATTAATGTTGTAATTATTTATTCCATTGTCACTACCGTTTTTTGACCATTTCATGCGTTAATTGGCATTTTAAAATAATATAATAAATGTAAAATTAAACAAAAAAGCAATGGCTGAAAGTGATAGCAGTGCTAATCAGGTTGGAATAGCTATTATTTCAGAAACAAACGTCAAGTCATTTTTTATTAGATAATGAAGAAAAGACCACGATAAAAAAATAAATGACATTGACAAATTTATGCAATATATTATTACTCGTGAATAAGAGTTTTATTATCACATCACCTCTTTTTGGTCCATATCTGCAATTGATGAGACTGAAGAACGGGATGTTGAGTGATTTAAACAGATTGTGTTTACGAATATTATGTTATTTCATATTTACGATAAAGGACTTTATTTGTTAAACTTGCATTATTTACAGGTATATGCTAATAAAAATTATGTGATTGACTTAAAAAACAGTACATGTCCACAATGAAAAGTCTTTAATAGCTTACATACTAAAACTTCTTAATAATCAAAACCTGGTTTATTGTTCTCATCTTAAATAGCTTTACAAATGATGTGTGGATGCTAAACTCATAGGTCGAATAACAAGAGAGTTATTTAGTTTTCTTCGAATTTCTCAGATTCAATTTTTTGGACTAGTACTGTTCTTTGACTCACCGATTCAATTGGTTTAAGTTTAACCACTTTTAAAGTAATAAAGTTTTATCTGACGTTTATGACGTTTTTATGAAATTAATTTTACAAATAATTCTATTATTTTAATCCAAGCCCTACTGACACCAAAGGTAACTTGATTCCGAAACTTCTGAACCTCGCGTTAGAATAATATAACACACAGTATACTTTAAAAATCATGACTTAAGTAACGAATTGACGTGAAAAATATCGAAGTTATAAATAATGCTAGAATAATATGCTGTCAAAGAATAAAATATAAATCTAATACTGAAGAAGTATGTAAACGAAAAGTTATCATTAGAAAATAACTTATTGAAACAATTATTATTAAGAGAAATGGAAGATTATTCTAAAAGAAAATAATGAGCTTCTAAGGGACAAAATTAGAACACTTGAGAAATCAGTATGTGATCAAAATAAAAAATATATAAAAAGTTATGCCAATTCTTTAAAACAGAAACAGGATGTTTGAGTTCAGGAACCAGCTAGGGTGGAACAAATTATTAATCCATCCGATATTCAAATAAAGAAGATAAGAAGAACTACTGAGAAGAATAAGAAGAATCTACTATGATAAGAACAACTAAAAAGCAAGAAACGGGAGTATCAAGTGAAGAAAACACTAGACAACTGAGAAAAAACGAGATTGAACGTAAACTTTCTATAGGTGAAGCCAAAACAGAAAAGGAGGAAGAATTTCAACCAGTAGCTTATAAAAAGAAATCGCTTAAGAAAAATATTGGAACGGATACCACACAGGAAGAGAAAGGGTTTATTGGCCAAGAGAAAAAAGTCTGGCTATATATTTATAGAGTGAAAAGGCAAGTCACAGATGAAATGATTAAGAAATACATCGATAAAAAACAAGGATTTGAAAAGGCTACTATTGGAGCCAAGGAGCTGCCTACAGAAACTACAAAAAATAAATGTGTTGTGGTATCAGCACAATTTACGAAAAAAAGATGAAATGTACTACTGACTTTATAAAGGAATCTTATTGTTGTTTCAATAATTTGTTACTGTATTTATTAGATAAATATTTTTCGATTAAAACCATCAGATATTACGTGTTTCAAAACTATTGTCATCCAGAGTGCTATTGAAAAGTGAGATGCAAGAAAAGTCATGTCTTAGGTTGGATTTAAGCCTAATTCTTAAATTTTTGTGACAGTAGTTGAAATAAATTATGTGACGAGAGGTTATGTTCTGTTTGTGTTGACAACCTGCTAATTTTATACTTCGCTGCATTTTCGGTTGATTTTCACAGTTAAGTTGGAAAATTAGTGGTTTAAAAGAACAAGATGGCTTTCAACAAGCAACAGAAGCACTTCATGTTAGAAGCATACTTCAGAAATGGTCAGAGAGTCGACGAACAGTGGGTTTACTCGATAAACGCCGCATTTGAGGATTTTTAGGAAGAGTTTCCTGGATTGGCTGTCCACTTCGACCATTTCAGTCGAAATCTGCGCCGTATTGTGGATTTGTACAGGGAAACAGGGAGTGTGAATCGCAAGGCAGGTGGAGGCAGACCACGAGTAAGAACCGAAGTAAATGTGGAGGCCGTAAGGAGTATTATGAACGAGGAGCCTGGCACTTCAGTTCGTCATCTGCGATAACAGGTGAACCTGTCTCACAGCACTTGTTGGCGGATCTTGAAAACGGACCTCGATATGCATCCGTATAGGCTGCAGGCCCATCAAGAATTGCTGTCGAATGATTTGCCACAGAGACAAGCATATAGCCAGTGGTTTATGCAGAATCTTGCCAACAATGACGAAGCACTGGAAAAAACATTTTTCACCGACGAGGCTTGGTTTCATCTTTCCGGCTATGTTAACTCACAGAACATGAGGATGTGGAGCGGTGAGAATCCTCATTATTACGTTGAGGTTCCGTTGCACCCACAGAAAATTGGAGTGTGAGCTGCAATAAGCACACGTCGTCTTATTAGACCCATATTTTTCGAAGGTAATTATTGTTACATTTTTTAAAGAAAACAACTATAAGAATAAAAATGTTGTAGGAATATTAACATCTCAGAGATACCGTCTTGAAATCCTCACTCCCTTTATGGAGCAGCTGCTGGATGACGAACTGCAATAGGGATATTACCAGCAGGACGGTGCGCGTATTCACACCGCTCGGGATAATCTCAATTTTATTTGTAAATTCTTCGATACCAGAGTGATCAGTTTGAATACGCCAGTGATATGGCCACCGAGGTCATGTGGTTTGACTCCATGTGACTTTTTCTTGTGGCCATATGTGAAAAACTCAATTTCAATACTCCTGTTGTGGACTTGGACGACCTACGGGAAAGGATAACCCTCAAGTTAGAGGAGATAAACAATTCGCCCAATATGTTAGAGAACGCGATCGCTTCTGTGAAAACACCAGCAACAGTGTGCGGCGAACAGAATGGAGGTTATGTAGCACATCTCGTTTGATGTGCTGCAACGGTTTTCTTTTAAGCTTTTGGTATTGTTTCTAATGTTTTGCTTTCGCCAGGCAAGTTTCATCTTACTTGCCTAATTTTATTCCTACCTTGTGTTTGCAAATAATAAAAAATTAACGGATTCTATGTTTTATTTGATTTTTAATGGTAATTATTAGTTTCTAGGTTAGTGGGGTTAGAATCAGAAAAGTATTCTTTGTATAGTAGGCGCAAACATTCAACAGTAGGTTTTTTTAGCAGTAGGATTAAAAGCCAAATAAATAGTTCAAATTACTCAGACATACGTCCTAAAAACCAAAGCCTGCTTTGATGACAATAGTTTTGAAACACACTTTATTAAAATCATAACAAAAAATATTGGATTACGACAGGAATAAAAATTTTATGCAATAATAAAAGAGATTTTTATAATACTCGTAATAAGATGATCTCGAAATAAACATGAGGATGGAGGTGGCCACCTCCGAAACGTCGCCGTCGTAATTATTTGTATTTTTTTGTGTTTTTAATAACATTTTTCCTAACTTCACGACATATTAACTATGTAGTAATAATATTAAACAATCAATTTATTTAAATCCGATAAGCAAAAAAGAAATTCTCGATATCATAAAAAAATTAAAAAATATAAAATCTGTTGGATCTGATGGAATTCCGGTAAATTTTTTAAAAATAATAGCAGAATATATTACGTTACTATTAACACACATCTTTAATCTTTGCATAACGCAAGGTTTCCTGCAAAATTTAAAGAAACTATTGTTATACCGATATACGAATAAGGAGAACAGCATCGTGTAAATAACTACAGGCCAATATCAATTTTGAACAACATTTCAAAGATATTTGAGAAACTTATCGCGATACGATTACTTAATTTTTTTAACAAACACAATATTTTTTCTAACACGCAAAATGGTTATATTAGTGGACGATCAACAGAGCGAGCTACTCGTATCTTTCAAATTGTAAACAGTATAATCAGTTCATTAAATAAAAAACAAAAAACGGTTGGTTTGTTTTTAGATTTATCAAAAGCTTTTGATGCGGTTGATCATGACTTGTTGTTAAAAAAAATAAGTAATCTGGGAATAAGAGGAAATGCTTTTGCCTAACTCAAATCTTACGAACTCAGCAAACGAAATTAACAAACGAATATAATGTAGATATACTATCTGATTGTCAATCCATTGTACGAGGTGTACCACAGGGCTCTAGATTAGGACCCTTGTTGTTTATACTCTTGTCAATGGCGACAGATTTGGATATTATTTCGTATGCAGATAATACAGCTTTAATAATAAATGTCGAGAATAATCATCTCTTAAAAGATAAAACGGAAAGTGCTATGCTCACCTTAAATAGATGGTTTAATGAAAATGCCTTAACTTTAAATATATCTAAAACAGAACTTGTTGAATTTCATTCGTCTCATACTTCAGAATAGGGGTTCTCAAACTTTCTAAATTTCGTACCACACAAATTAAAGATAAAAATTTTATGTACTATTACCAACGAAGTGATTTTCTGATTAAAATAATTTAAGGATAAAATATTATTAATACGTAAGTGAACATGAAATTATTAGAAGGTACTGATGAGGGGCAAAAACCCCGAAACTGGTATACAGTTTCTCGACGTTGTTGCTCGATTGGAACACCTTTGCAACAACTATAGCCTTTAATAGAAAAAACATTTGTTTTTAATCTAATGCCGAAAATAGCCAAGATGTGCACTTTCTACTTTTTGGTTCGAATTTAGTGCATAATTTTTCAATTTCTGTGGTATGTGGCTTAAAGAGATTAAAGCAGAAATTACAAAATTAAATTGATGCTACACGTCTAGAATAAACTTGTCTTTTGACTTTTCCTCACACGTAAACAATTAACTGAGCGCTAGAAAGCCACCTCTGTTCTTCTCAAGCCATTTTAATGCAAAATTTGGACACTTTGAGCCTTTATGAAGTCAAATGTAAGTAAAATGTTTTATAAAAATTTGTTTTTTGTGAAGTCAAAATTTAAAAATTTTAACATTTATGTTAAAATTTTTATGTTATATATTTTTATAATTATTTTAATACTAAAACATAAAAATGTAAAAAAAACGTAGCAAATTGGAGTGTAGTAGATATATTTTCAATAAATAAAAATGTTATTTTTATTGGAATTAATTTCAACGATTTCGGGAATAAGAACCCTGGCAACCCTAGTGACAACTTCATTTTGTGACAATTTGTGTTATTTTATTTGAGACACTTTCAACATGGCTGCGTCTGTCGACTTTTTTCCCACCGAGGTCTTAATAAACATTTTCAAGTATTTAGATCTTGAGGATTTGTGTAAACTTAAACTAACGTGCAAAAGATTTAACGAAGTTATTGAAACATGGGGACATCTATTTACTTCTGAAATAAAACCTCTTGTGACAAATCAAACACATTCAGCAATTATTAATCGGTATGAATTATATTTTTTTAATTCATTAGTTATTAAAAGAATCATTTTAGATCTGCGCGTAGATTGCCTTATTCAGAACGTCAAAGGATAACAAAAAATTGGCAGCTGGGAGTTTACGATGAAAAATTATTATTTTATAGTAAGATTAAATATTTTTCTTATCTCCAGATGGAGAAAGACTTACTATGGGTGAGTAGGCAAGGGTATATTAATGGGTATAGCCGGAACAAATATGGGATAAATGCAAGACGTCCTGTACATAGTCTTAAGGCTAAAAACAATGCAGAAGTTTTTTGTTTTGTTAAAAAAAAGAACCTTATTTTAAGTGGACACACGTAAGTTAAATACCAAATAATAACAACAAAGTGACTATGATTTTTATCTAGAAATGGAAGTCTTTTTTTATGGAACCTAGACAAGAAAAAAATCGTATTTGAACCAGAATTTTCCTATGGTGCTGATGTCCACTCTGTAGACATGCTTGATGACATTCTTGTTTGTGGTTCAAGGAACAATTTAGCAAAAATTTGGCGAAAACCTTATCATCAGAAATCAAATCACGAACAAATAAATTTTTATGATAGAGTTTGGTCTGTTGCTCTGTCAGAACACAACAAATTTTTGCTGGCTATCGGAACATCTGGTGCTCACCACATTTCAGCAATAACAGTTTTTGATTTGATTAAGTAAAAATAAATCTACATAAATGTGCAATTGTTTAAATTTTATTAATTTTTTTAGACACAAATCTATAATAGAATTAACTCCCAGAAAACTAGGTGCCGGCGTTTTGGATATTAAATGGGAGAATGCTTCAGTTTTATGGTCAGGTGGTTATGATAGCTATTTGAGAAAGTGGGACTTGAGGACTGGCAAATGTATACAAGCTTTAGGGGATCCATTTGGGGCTACAGTTAACTGTTTTGAGTACGATTATTACAATTCTATTATAAGTGGTACTCACAGCAATGGAAGGGCTGTATTGTGGGACTCACGAAAAGATCATTATGTACAAGTAGGCCGTATAATTTAAATTTTCTATTAGTGATGATTTTTTTGAAGATGTATTATATGGAGAGTTGTCGCACGGGTGAAAAAAGTTCTCCAATATACAGTCTTTCATTTGATGCTGACTTTTTGTTTACCGTAACTGATCAACACCTGAACGTGTTAAATTTTTCTGTTTTTGATGGAAAAGTGAGAGATTATAGTAATTTTTTTTAATGAATAAAAGTCTGATGTAAACTAATAAGTAATATATTTAATAAATTCGATATAACTTTATAGTAACTTTATTACTTAATTTTATTTAATAACTTTTTGCGTAGGATATAAAATATTGAATTAAAAATTAAAATTAAAACATGAAAGCTTAATTAATCAAGTTGAGCACGTGTGTGCACTGTTTGGTGATTTGAACGATAACACTTTTTATCTTTTTGTGTTTTTCTAAATTTATTGATTTGTGGGGGAGTTTAAACTCCGTTTAGGACATTTTTTTGTAAAATTTAGTAACAACATAAAAGATTACAACTAAGACAAACAATATTTTATAATTATTTCTAATTTGCATAGACATATTTTTTCTAAATTAAAAAAAGTGCCCTTAGCGCGGTTTAAACTTGAAGCAGTGATTTATTACAGAGCCAAACCACAAGCACAACTACATCACGAGACAAACTTACAACAGCCGTTTTGCCAATAATTGTAAAGTACAAGATAATTTTTACATCTCAGTCTAGCGGTTCTCATAATATGGAACCCCATAATTTTCAAACAATTTTTTGGGAAAACTATGCATTTTTAACATGCACAAATTATACTTTTTAATTATTTTTGATATTCTGTTATATTTTTTCATACCTACTTTTAATTTTTGCAAAATTATTATTTTTTTACTCTAAATATCAAGAGATTAAAGTGCATCATTTAACCCTACAAGAAAAAGTGAAAGCCCGATCATTTAACCCCGCATGAAAAAGTGAAACCCCGAAGGACCTTCAGGCACTTTAGTCCTGAGGTATATACGCTGTTTCTTACACTTTCGATAAATAAAAGAAAGTTATACAAATAGGTAAACACTTGAAACTACTTGAAGCACCATGGAGCATATAGTAGAGTAGATAGAGTGTTTGACTGAGAATTAGAAATCAGTAAGTAGCAATATAAAAAATGTTTAGAGATGAAAATGAATAATTTTTACCCTGTTCACATAGTCTTTAAAGAACCCTTTTATTCTAACGACTATTATTTACTAATTTTTTTAATCCAACTGTGCATCTTCTATGTCGTAAGTAGTTGAAATGATACGAAATTTGTTATATTATAAATATCAAGTGTTTTGAAATGTTACTTTAAGTCTTAGTGGCAGGTTAGTACCTGTCAATAGAGAGTAAAGTATCAGCTTTAGACTCGGAAGTGCAACAAGTTATTAATAAAAAACAAATTTTAGTTGCTCCTACATAGGGTAAGTTGGGATAGAGGTAAGCTGCGTAAACTGTTTGGTCTTTAGATATTTTGGTCTTTAGAATCTCAGGTGGTCCTATGTGAAAATCTCTGGATCACCGTGTATATAATTGTTTTTCTAAATAATTACTTAATTACACTTTTAAGAAAATCGTTCAAAAACTGTACTATAAGGCAAACAATACCGTGATATCAACAATTATCTTGATCAAGGGTGGTCATGAAATGGAAAACGTACGTCTCATTTACTTTATATGGTTGGTCATAATGCTGTCAAATTTTGACAACTCATAAAAGCATTATCAAATATGTAATCACTTAACTAAATTATTAACTAAAAATGAAAGGTAAAACAAAGCAATAGCGCCTTATTAACAAAATAAACTAAATTAGAGAAATTGTTGGATGTGTTTCCCTCCGTGTTTCATGCACAAGTTAACGCATCTCCTGATGCTATGAAAAGCATTTTGGAAGCATTTTGGGTGTTATCGTTGCACATTTTTCAACATTTCTTTGTTGCAGTTTTTCTAAATTACCTACCCTACAGGAGTTCTAAAAATCCTATTTCTTAAGTAATGGAACACAAAATAGTCTATAATTGTCAAACAAGGTGATCTCGGAGGAAACTCAACTGGTATAGCAAACTTATCAATCGATTATCAAAATACTTGCGGAGAAAAGCTATAGTGGCGTATGTCATATGAGCTGTTGCACCATCTTGTTGAAAGTAGCCATTCCTAATTTCATTATTGTGTAGTTGTTAAACAAATTCAGTTAAAATGTTGTTTCTGTACCTTTCTGCATTTACCGTGTAGTTAAAAAAATTTGATTCTTGAGTCCAATGATTTTTCTTCGAGAAACTGCCATCTAAACACCAATTTTTTTGAGGATGTAGTGGCGATCCGACAAAAATATGCGGATTCTCAGTTCTCCACATACGCATATTTTGTGAATTGAGGTACCTCGAGAGGTGAAACCATGCTTCGTCAGTAAAAAATGTCAGGTTTAGCAGGTCGTCGTTTATGAAATTATTGACAAACTACCGGCAGTACTCAAGACGTCTAGGATGGTCTGCCGGCAGAAGGGCCTGATAAGATTGCATCTTGTATGGATACATATTCAAGTTTTTCTTTACAATTGGTCTGCATGTACCATATAACAACTGTTCATTTAAAAAAGTTGTCAAGTGTGCTATGAGATTTTGATAAAAGAAAATGTAGCGAAGAAAGGATGTCGGAACTTGATACACAGCTTCACAGTGCGCGCGCAGTCATGATTTGTCGTCGTAACTGACAGTACAACAGCCGAATTGAACTAAGACATACTTCAAAATGTTTTTGTTTTTTCATAGCACACTTGACAACTTTTTTAAATGAACACTTGTTATAACCCCAATTTCTTAAGACAGACGTGTCAAAGGTTGGCTCTTCTTCCATACGCTGACAAACATCATTAACAACTTCTTCTGTACGAATGGTTGGTCTGCACCTTTAGAGCCAAGTTTCACGAAACACACGAACACAATTTGAAAGACACGCATAAAATTCTTTCGTTATAACTGCCAAATGTGGAAAGTGCGCTCGAAAATCGTCCAAACACAAGAGCTGACTGTACTGCACAATTCCATTTACTACCTCACGAGTTCCAAAATATGCTTCAATCATGTAAATCTTGTGTTTCGTAGAAAAAACCATGAATAAAAAACTTAGAAAACAAGGAGACTTCACCAAACTGCTTGTCAGATTTTGACAATCAATAAATGTACGAAACAAGAACACACACAATTTTTTAAATGCATGACCACCTTTTATCTAGATTATTGTTGATATCACGGTATATATTTTGTTCTTAGATTAAAAAATCTTTCCAATGTACTTTAGGCTCAGCCTGTAGAGGAGTTTTGATTAATATATTGAGTAGAAAATTGTATAACAACCGCAAATGAAGAACATTTGCTATATCGCATTTTTTTAAACTTAAAGATAAATCAATTCTATTCAATGTCCAGAGGAGAATGTGACAAGTCAGGAGAAAACTGAGGTTCATTAAAAATGAACTATTAATAATTTGATTATTATTTATTATTGTAACATTTAGTTGAATATGTAGCAGAGTTTTAAATAACTTATCAGCATCTAAAATATTCTTTAAATAAACTGTTGTATGTGTAGTATTACACGTATTACACATTAAGTATTTATTTTTTTGTTGCTTATATATTTCTTCATGTTATTAAAATTTTTGTTATTTATGTTTCTACCATACATTTTATAATGAAATTTTACTAATTATAGTTTTATGCTAAATGCGGTCTTTTATTTCTTTCGTGTTTAATTTTTTTAATGGAATTTGTTGTCCATTTGTGATGAAATAAAGTGATAGCTTTAAAATTGAGTAAAGTTTCTGTGGTATATAATTGCTTTCGATAGCACTCTCCATCGCTTGTGTATGGCAGAAAGCAGCCACCAGGGGACATAAAAATTCCAGTTAATTCCATATCCATGCAATATTATATACCGGAAAGTGCTTTGCAACGTTAAGAAATTAAAATGTGCATGTCAAATATAATGTTAATATTAACACAGAAATTACCCCTGTGGAGAATGAAGTTAAAAATTGCTTTGAAGTGAGCCGATGTTGCCTACTTAATATAAGTTTTAATGTGAATTTAAATATTAAAGAGGTGGATAATCTTGAAAGCGATGCGACCAGGAACATGTTTGAGAAGACGTTTCCAAAAACCTATACATAATAAGATTTAGATAGTTATCTCCGAATATTACAGACATGAACTCGTTATTATTACGTCAGAATCTTGATGCGAACCTCGAACCCATCACAAGGTTACCTGAGGATCCCACGAACTAAAAATTCCATTTTTCAATCGCTGCTACTGTCCCAAATTTCAAGGAATTAAGTCATAATTTATTTTTCGGCACGACTTTGAAAAAAATCCATCATGATTGACCCATCGAGTTGCACCTGTGCATTCCCAATGGCTCCAAAGTGATATAAAATATGCGATTAATTTATTTACTTATTCGGAAAGATGGCGGCGAGGTACGGTTGGCCCCCGCGACCTCGAGGTGAGTAGCAGGGCGCTTCATTAATGTGGAATGCACGTAGAGAATTTAAGATATGGATTAATTTACTAAGAGTGATGGTGATGATCTGCGTACAAGTGAAGCATTTAATACTGAAAGCGGCCGGTGTTTGTTGATTTCGTGTGTAGGACCAATTTGGCCGGTGACCGCTTCAAGGGGCATACGGGGGGCACTTCGGCTCCGGACTCCGGTGATTTGTCATGTCAGTGTCGCCGTGATGGATGTAGCTAAGCCGGCGCACATTAGCATATTGAAAGGCTTTGATTCATGTCCGAAGAATCCCGTTGTTTTAAAATAGCAACCGTTGCACGCACCAAAATCCACTCAATACAACAAGCCTTTATTTAAACAAAAAAAATTTTTTCTTGTTAAATCTATAAAAACAAAAATTTATTTACCTACTTGATTTTTATGATAATTAATTGATTTGTGTAATATTTTTATAAAGTTTCACAAAAAAACATCATTTCATTAGTTCATGCTTTTCTATTAGATTATTTTACAAAAGTCTTCGATTAGCCAGCTTCAGAGCTGTTTTTAATTACAGCCTTCTTATGATTTGTTTCTTAATTATTTGGTTTCAGGCGTCATCTTCTTTCTATATGATTGCTACTCTAGTTTTCTGTTTTAAATTAAGAGTATTAAGATGTATGATGTATCACATTTTTTAAAACTTTTTTTGGATTATTTAGAACTGAAAACACTATAAACGAATTTGTTTGTGTATGATTTCTTTCGTGTCCTGTGTGAATGTTTTTCTTGATAAAATTTCGGGAATTTCAGGACATAATTTATTTATTTAGTTAAAACTTTGGGGTAACTAAATAAATTTGGTTACCCCAAAGTTTTAACTAAATAAATAAATTATGTCCTAAAATTCCCGAAATTTTATCAAGAAAAAGACTATAAACGAAGGTTTATTATGTGTTATTTTCTAAATTACCATTTCCATTGGTTTTATGTTTTATTTATTGCTTACATTATTTAGGAATGTTTTGAACAGTTACGATTGTATTAGATCATAGATTAGATTAGATAAGATTTCATGTAAAAAAAAATTAAAAAATAATAACATTTTGTATCTCAAAAAATCAAAGTCGAATAAGCGTAAATAAGAGTATTTAATGTAAAATAATGTAATAAACAATTAATGTAGTTTGCAAAAATATAAAAATATACAGGGTGTAACATTGAAAACTTCTACCTCTAATAACTTTTAAACAGATAAAGATAAAAAAATAAGAAAAAAACTATTTTGACAGTATCATAGTGGAAGTAGGATGGGTTATGTTATTTAGACTGTAAGTGTTAAAGTATTAGCACCCTAACCCCTATAATCTTTAATAGGACCAAACTATTTGTGATATATCAAATGAAAGGTAAGAACCGGGAGAATGCGACACAAAAAAATTAACAAAATATTTTCATTATTAACAGATGTACGAAGTAAAATAATTGATAAGCGAATGTTTTTCTGTAATATGTATTAACTTAAATTAACTGTTCAAAATCTGGCGATCTGGCCGGCCATTCAATGCTACCTCTTCGACCTATGTGTTTGTTTGGGTACCTGTTGTTTAAATACTCTTTCACGGTCTATAATAATGAGGTGGTGTTCCATCCTGCTGGAAGAATACTTTATCAAGGTATAATGTCGGGTCAGTTTCACTTGAATCTACGAACAGAGGATCTATGATATCATCTAGCAACACCAAGTATCTTTCTTCCATTAGGAGGTTAATTATCGTGCGGTAAAATAGTCAGAAAATCTTTAAAAATATGCGTCCAACAAGTGTTTTCTCTATATCGGGGTTAATAATAAAGATATTTAGATGCGGTTTTTTCTGTTACACTTTACCAGGCCTTACCTTTTATTTGATGTATTACAGATGGTATGGTCCTATTAAAGTTTGCAGGGGTTGTGGTTGGGGTGCTAATACTTTAACACTTACAAATCAAATAACATACCCATCCTACTTCTCTCTTGATATTGTCTAATGGGTTTTTTAGTTATTGTTTATCTTCATTTCTTCAAAAGTTATTAGAGGTAGAAGTTTTTTATGTTACACCGGTAAATACCATGCTATTTTTTTCAAATCAAAAACCGGAAGTGCTATAAAGTTGAATGTTTTACTCAATTAATGGAGACTTTGTAACATACTTAATAATTTCTCTAAATTTAGTTTTTTTCTCTAAAAATATACTTTCAAAAAAGGGGTGAGTTTAATTTCGTTAAATAGCTTATCACATAAAAAATCTATAATCTATAAAATAAGCCTAATTACATCATAGAAAAGACTTTTTAAACGCACAGGAAATTAGGTATAACAAAAGTAATTATTAAGCAAAAATGTGTCATAGAAGGCCATGCCTCCGAAAAGCATCCTACACATATCACGTGATATTTGGAGAAATTGACCATAGCGCCATCTAATTTTTAAATGAAAAATTAGACATTAAAAATAATTTTTTAAAAGAATTATTTTCGTATAAAAATGTTCTTATACGTTTTTTAGAATTTCCGTTACATCCAATTTTATTATAAATTCTAATTTTAAAGTAGATATTATTAAGTATTAAATAAACAAGCTGTAGAAAATGATTGTTTAACGGATCTTAGGAGCGCGCCGCCGATTTTGTCTACCACCAGATGGTGTGCGAGTTGCATTTCAAGTACAGTAACTACATGTGTACATAAACTTTCTGGTATAAACTAGATAAATTCATCTAGTTACTGTAATTTTAACGATTTTCTGGAAGGTCAATTGTGTCAAATTGGAACATTACAAAAAATGTTTAAATGATCTTTACAGAAAAAGGTACGATGCTGCTGTGTTCGATTTTCTAACGGTATAATGGTAGTGGCCAAAGTTTTTGGCGTTTTTTCGTTCACGTTTGTTGTAGGTACTTACAACTTACATTGGTACGGACTTTTAGTGTCAATTGTGATTAAATGGTAATATTGTTGTAAAAAAAAAATTAAGTGCAATATTCAAGTGCTGTTTACTGAGTAATTTAACAACGGTTTTCGTTAGGAAATCGTCCACAGCAATAGATTTATTGATAATTAAGAAATAAATAAAAGTTGTAAATTTTGTTTTTAAAAAAATAATTATTACTCGGCAATTATTACAAGTTTCTGACATCACAAATTTTTTTATGAGGACACAATTGAAACAAGAGATAGAAAATCTTCAACTAAAAATAAATTATTGTAAAGAGAAAGCCCAAATGCGATGAGTGGAGAAGGATAGTCTTTTAAGCAATGAGTTTAGAAGGCTTGTACAGCTTATACACATACACAGGCTGTTTTTGAAATGTCTCTGCTAATTTTAACAGAAAACTATCTACTTTTTTTGTGAACTTATTTAAAGTCACTGTATTATACCAATAAACTAGTAACAATTTTTATTTTAAAAGCCAGCACTGTTTATTATGACATAAATGTCATTATTATAACATTGCTCGAAAAAGTGTTCTAAAATTGGAGTAATGACAAAATAAGTTTTGCTGGCTGCAGTGACCAACTGATTAAATATTTGTATAATTTTTACACAATTTGAACTTGAACTTGAATTCTTGAATATCGATTCGGCGTGACATTAAACTTGAAAGTTTAAGTTTTTAAGTTTAGTTCATGGTGTTTAGTTTAATGTTCAATGTAGTATAGTGGCTCAACTAATTGCCTTCTGTAGATAAATACAAACGTAATAAAACAGCAATGTAGGTGAAAATAATAATGATTGAAAAATAATCTTAATAACTAGAAAGAACTTAACCTCAAACTTAACACAAATTATAACAAACGCTCAAAGTGCTCAAGAACAACAACGATGGAATAAACGAACAGAAACAATAACAACAAAACAAGAACAAGAGCAACAATAAACGATTGTGAACTAGTCAATAAATTAATACACGAGTCTCGGCTTGAATTATAGACGTATTGAACTTGGCAATTTGACAATTGTCTTTTATTAAATTGTCATTGCAGCAATGCATTTTTGGTTTCTATGGTTCTTTGAATTTACAAAATTTTATGAGCGTATCATACTTTTATAGGGGGATATAGAGGTAAAAAAATTTGGAACGCCCTACATTTTTCGCAAAAATGTTATTTAGAAAAGTTGTTTGTTTTGGTAAGATCTATTACTGGTTAAAATTTTTGTATTCTTTTCTGAAATACTCTGTATATGCCTTAGGAAAAACATACGAGTTTCTAACTTATTTGTAAAAAAACAGAAACTTACTGTTAGAACAACCTATATTTTGTCTTGCTTACATATTTTTTGACGTGACAATTACATACTTTGTTGATATTTTGATACTTTTTGATACTTTGTTGTGAATTGCATTTATTTTTCAACCATCAAAAGCTGAAAATATTTATTATTTTAAAACTGTTTGAAGTTAAAATCGTTTCCCACTTTTGAAAAATTATCTGTTTGGTTGTAAGATCAATGGTTTGGAAATTTGTCACGTCTTTGTAGATGGTTACACTCAATGTTACTTTGTCCCTCTAATAAAAAAACCTAGTTAGTAAACAAAAGTATTGTTCAATGCCCACGTTTGTTTGTTATCTTGATTAGGTGATGGAGTACGTTTTCATCTGATTTACATGCGGATGTTTCACTTTCAGAGTTTTAGTGTTAGGCACACTTGTTCTTTGTTTGCTAGTAAACAATAAAAATAACAAAAGCCAACTTAAGGCATTTAAATAGACCAATAAAACATTACAATCCTCAAGACAAATTAAAGCTAAGTTTAAAAGTGGTTTATCTTATTAATTATAGTTAACAGCTTTTTTGAAGTGTGTAAAATACGAAAACCACCTGGTAAATTTCGTTGCCACCTTCTTAGTGTGGCTAACAAGATTATAACAGATAGTTGCTTTTTTATCGAGTCACAAAAAACGAATCGCCCCCTCAAGCCTCTAAAATAGATGTAGTCTTTTTTCTGACTCGTCATCACATTGTATATAATTTATATTTTCATATAAAAAATACATCATAAGTCGGTAAGTGATATTTGAAACATCAATAAATAATAATTAATTAAAATATATATTTAAAAGTTAATCAAGTCAGAGTTTGTTGCTTAAATGGGGCGTAACACAAACGGGAGATTAATGATCCGATTAAAATTTTAATCAACATTTTTGGAAGAGTTGTTGAGAGCTCTCGGTAGCCACGTTGGTTTAATGTAACGTGTATCATTATTAAAAGTTCGTAAAACGTCTTAATAGATCCAAATTACAGACCGCAGAAATTCTAATGGTTTTATTGTCTTCAGCTGCTCGATTCACGACAGATATCCACGCAAAAGAGCACTTTGC
Source organism: Tribolium confusum (assembly GCA_029207805.1). Classification (NCBI taxonomy): domain Eukaryota; kingdom Metazoa; phylum Arthropoda; class Insecta; order Coleoptera; family Tenebrionidae; genus Tribolium; species Tribolium confusum. The sequence goes on along the minus strand of JALGAY010000001.1, from coordinate 36,043,789 downwards.
TAAATTAACAAAACAAAAAACACATACATTATTCAACGACAAAATTTTAATATGATGAGCCATTCACATTAACTAAATTAGTTTTTAAAACCAAAAAAAAAAGACAAAAGGCAGTGAGGAATTAGTGTTTCTTCTGATGAGCTGTTTCGAACTTAATATCAGTTTTCTGCAATTAATTGATAACTTTAAAAAATAAAACATTTCTATTTTATTTTGCAACTATAATTTTTTTCCACGTACGCCAATCAGGGCATAATTTTTATATTTATGACACTCAAAGTTACTAAGTAACACTGTCAAATAAATACGATTTTTTCTGTTTTAATTGCAAAAACCGTCAAACGAGCAATGAAAACATTACGGTATTCCCAAAAACGACGAAGAAACCGATTTTTTCAGTTTTCGTTAAATTAACCGGAATTTTGAATTTTGTTTTAATTTAAAGAACCAGAACAATGCAAAATAAAACGTTGTATGTAATACGGACAAAATCGTTACTAATGACCTCCGGGAATTTAAAAGGTCTCCTACGTTGGGATTTAAACAATCTCTCGTTCCATAATCTTCTTGATAATGCCCTTGATACATAAATAATTATTTTGTACGTTAGTTGATCATTATTTAATGTGATTAGAAATTTGATTTTTTACTAACGAACTAAGAACTACGAATAAGAAAAAGTTTTAAGAATTAGTAGAATTTACACTACAAAATATCTGTACTATTTAGAAAGTTTAGAAAATCTACCAAAAAATCTACTAAAAAAACTCGACAATTTTGGAAATATTTTATTACTGTATTGGTGCATATTGATTAAGCTTTTAAAGTAATTAAGTTATTAAAACATACACAATACACACGTCAAAAATAATCTAGGAGATAAGTGTTTACGGCAACATACTTTACATATTACCTACAAAATTTGTAAAAAGCAAAAATAGCAACTGCTAAAAATTGTATTTTTAAATAAATAATCCAAAATGTTACATAGAGTTAAAAAAAACAAAAACAAAATTAATGAAATTAAGCGAAAAAGGCTAGTAGATTAATAGGATAATAATCCTATTAGTGTTTAGTAGAAGAAGAATGTGTTTATTAAAGGATAGACATGTTTAAATAAAGCAAAATCAAAATGTAACTGAATCAGAGCAGGCTGTGCCAGCGTAACTGTAATATGTATCTAATGTAAGTACGGCTTGCTCGATTCAGTTACATTTCGATCTCAGGTTTTACACAGGTTATTTACACGATAAGTCCGGAAACATATATTTTGCATATGAGTGCAACAGTTTTTATTACTGAAGAATGTCGCACGAATAAAGCAAAACTGTTCTTGAACGTCTCGTGTATATTATTTTTTGCACGGATCTTCCACAAGGTCAAAAAACAATAATTTTAAAATTTATCTTTAATTTGTCGAAAAAATCAAGTGCGTTGATGTCGATAATGATGTCGTAACTAACCGTCAGATTTTTTTAAGTTACTAAAATCTACTGTCAAAATTTGACATTTTAATGTCTTATACAATTTCTCACAGATAGCGCTGCTTAAACTTAAATTTTAATTGCAACATTGTGAATCCATTTCTGTTGTCTTATCTGAATAAAAGTGGTAAAGTGTATTGTTTTATTATAAGCTTGGGTTCTGATACGATAATCGAATTTTAAACCGTTTTTCAAACGAGAACAATCCCTGTGCTCTTTGCAGGCACTAGTGTGGTAAAAACTGAAGATGATTGTAAAATTAACGGTTCTGATTGTTGGCTCAGTGCGTAATTACTCGATTTTTAGTAGAGTAATGCAAAAAAAATAATGTAGCTACACCAAGAATTTTTTGACTAAAAAAATCTTTTAGAAATCCATAAGAATTACTCTCAGAAATTTTTATTAAGAGCTCTTAAGAGTGATAATCGACAAATATTTTTCTCAAGTGTTTAAAAAAATAGTATACGAACCTCGAGACAATAAACACTTTTTATGGTTTCGACTACGTAAAGTTACGCTCATGGTCTTTAAGGTTTAATATACTATTAGCATTTAACTATTTACAAACATTTGCGCAGATTAAGTAAAATGTTTAAAATTTTACCGGAAATATTTAAAAAATCGCATATATACAGAGTGTCAGTCAAATAAACCTAAAAATTATAACAAGTGATAGCTCTAGTTAAAAGAATGCTAAATAGTCAAAATTGTCTGATGTAAATGTTTATAGTCTTTGAGATATATACTGTAGAACGTTTTTTAAAGTTATTTTTGAACGAGATAATCGTACGATGTATTATAGCAGTTTTTTGGTATACAGTGTGTGATTGAAATATATGCAGAAGTTTTTTAGGTAACACTGTTTTTGAGCAAAAGCTTTCACATCGTATATTTCAAAATCTATATGCTCAAAAACAATGTTGTCATACATCGTATATCTCAAAAATAATGTTTTTTTGAAAAAAAAAAAAAATTACAGCGTAGATCTCAAAAACTGTATACATTCGTATAAGACAAATAAAGTTTTTTAGTATTCTTAAGAGCTATCACCTGTTAGAATTTTTAACATTACGTCAAAAACATTTTATTTAAAGTAGACATTTTATAGGGTTTGGATAGATTGCTATACAAATGATGTTGCAAAATGTCCATCAATTGAGAATAGAACAATAACAAAATTTGCAAGTTTTATTAGATGAAATAAAAGTAAACAATAAGTTTACCTGAGCAATTAAAATTGAATACGAAGTCAAAAAACTGAATTTAACGTTTCTGACGTTTGTAAAATGAAATAAATTGGAAATGTAATTTCTTGTTTATTAAAAGTATAGAGTGACTGTTACCTACACAACTTGTAGAAAACATCTAGGGGCACAAGAATTTAAAATTGCAAAATTTTTTGGTAATTTACAACTTTTTAAATCAGTCTTAAGTGTCTTTAAGCGACAAATTGAAAAAAAACATGTTGTTTTTTTATAACATTTTCGTTATATTAAATTAAGCTTAACAAGAATAATTTTAATTTTTTTACATTTGAAGCAAAGACTTAAACGCGTCTTACAATACATTCAGAATTTTAAAAAAGTTCAAAATTATTTATAAAAAAATTAATAAACTTAAAACTTTTTAAAACATGTAACTAAAACTTTACTATGCAAAGAGCTAGATAAAACATTCAAAATTTTTATATATAGCGTTCAAAATGAGTTAGGACCTAAAAGTACACAATCATAATGTAGAAAATTTTATTTTGAACTTAAATATGTATTATATGGTCAATCATATTATACAGCCTGATTCAGATAAAATAATGAGCCAGATGATCTGGCGATGCAACCAAAAATACAAATTTTATTTACGACTTGATCTACTTTTAATTACGATTTGCATTTGCAATTAAGTTATCTTATGTTACTTTGACAGTGCTTTGACATTAGTTAAAAATGGTGTCGTATACCTGTTTATTTTTGCAAATTATGATTTAGAATAGATCTGTTTCTCTACCTTTAATGCTTCATTCTGTTATACATTGTGTATTGGTGTTTAGGTACATCAAAATGAGTTATTTATTTTCTCTCTCTCTCGCACAAATGATTGTTTTCTGTGCTAATGTCAGGATTAAGCAGATGATAACTTGGATTTAATTTGAAAACCTTAATTTAAGTTAGATCAAGACGTAAATGAAATTTGTTTATTTGGTTGCATCGCCAAAACATCGGGCTCATTATCTTATCTGAATCAGACTGTATATTAAATAAATAGGATTTTGTTCTTGCAGTCATATAAAATAATCAGTAATATAAAAAATCAGTTTTGGCTTTAAAGGAAGTTAAACAAACTACATTCATGCTATATACAAGCTACTGGTATTTTAATATGGGGTATGTCTTTCTAGTGCTCGTATTTTGTCCTGAAACTGACGAAGCATCCTGTTTATTAGTTGTTGTATTGATTTTTAGGGTACTTATTCTCACTTTTTCTGTAAGACATTTTCCAATTTTTGGAAATGTTAAGCTATTTTCCGTTGTTGCAGATGTCTCTTTAACACATCCCAAAGATATTCAATAGGGTGTTGGTCCGGGTTGTTGGCTGGCCAGTTTGTTTGTTAATCTACAGTCTGGATATAAATCCTATCCAATAATTTTGATACGCACCAGACATCTACGACAAAGAAAAATTTTCGAGAGACTAGAAAATGTCTTATAGAAAAAATGGGAACAAATATCTCAAAAACCTATAATTTATCTAATAAGCAGGATGCCTTGTCAGTTACAAAACGAAATACGAACACGAGAAAAACATATTTGTACTGGATACTAAAATACCAATAACTCATATTTGAATATAATTTGCTTAATTTTCTTAAATGCCCATAAATGATTTTTTACATTACTGATTCTTTTATATGACTGCAAAGCCAAAGTAGTATTTACCTTATGTATTATGTAACTGAACATATTGTATTTAATTAAAAAAGGAAAGCTACAACTATTATGTAATTTTAAGTGATCCATAATTCTTTTTGAGATGTACACAGGCTGTAACATTCAAAATTTCTACCTCTAATAGCTTCTAAACAGGTGAAGATAAAAAAATAAGAGAAAAACCGTTTTGACAATATCAAGGGGAAAGTAGGATGTTACTTAGTCTGTAAGTGTTAAAGTATTAGCACCCCAATTCCAATCCCTAACAACTTAAATAGGACTATACTATTTGTAATACATCAAATGAAAGGTAAAGACCGGTAGAGTATGACAAAAAAAACGCATCAAAATATCTTTATTATTAACCCCGATATAAAGAAAATAAGTGACGACCGGATTTTTTTTCCGCACAATAATTCACCTCTTAACGAGGAAAAGGTACTTGTAGTTGCTAGATGTTAACATAAATTCTCTCATCGTAGATGCAAGTGAAACAAAACTCACGATGAAGTATTCATTCAGTCGGATGGGGCACCATCTCATTATTTTAGACCTGTGAGGAAGTATTTAAACAACAGGTACCCATACAAATGGATAAGTCGGAGAAGTAGTATCAACTGGCTGGCCAGATCGCCAGATTTTACAGTTAATTTAAGTCAATAAATATTATAGCAAAACATCTGTTTATCAATTATTTTATTTCGTACCTCTGTTAATAATAAAAATATTTTGTTGAATTTTTTTGTGTCTCATTTTCTCGGTCCTTACCTTTCATTTGATGTATCACAAATAGTAGCCTTTTTAAGTTTTTGGGGGTTGGGGTGATAATACTTTAATACTTACAGACCAAACAACATACCCATCCTACTTTCCCCTTGATGCTGTCAAAACGGTTTTTTTCTTATTTTTTATTTTCACCTGTTTAAAAGTTATTAGAGGTACAAGTTTTCAATGTTACACCCTGTATATATAAAACTGGAAAAATGTAGTTAAAGTATTCGAAAAAAATTGAAAAAAAAAAAGAAAAAAAATGACCTTAAGCCATGTGACTAAATAATGATGAAAATCGTAATAAAACATTTGTATCACAAGTTAGACTTCAAAAATCTAATAAAATCAAAGAGTGCTTAAAGTAATCGTTTAGCAACATTCGTGTTAAATAATACAAATTGTATGCATAAATATTATAATAAAATAAAATTATAAAATAAAACATATTAAGTTACCTTATTAAAGAAAATATGTTGAGTGTCATAAGAATCGCAACGCTAAGGAGTTGATGGATTTTAACCAAGTTTGGTAAAAACATTTGTCTCATTAGAAATAAAATAAATACATAAGTTTTCTTGTAAATTTTTTAACAGCAAATGTGAATCGTTTAACTGAACATCACCAAGATTCTTACTTATAATTATTTTTTTAAATTATTTCTTTTATTTGTTTTTACAGAAAAATATATTTTTTAACATTAAGTTTATTTGGTTTTTCAAATTTCCAATTTAAATAAAATAGATTCTAGTCAGAGTTGGTAAGCTCCAGCGTGGTAGTTTCACACTTGGATAGACCAACACTACACCAAACCCGAGTATTTATGCTATTAATGAAATAAAAAACATAACTTAATATAAATAAATTAGGATACTCAGTGGAGCAGCTTAACCATTCGTCAGACTTTGGAGTACACCTAGTCCTAGTCCAGTCTTGTCCTTAGACTTCTTGCTCTTGTGGTTACTTTGTACAGTTTCTACACGCCAAGGCTTCGTGCCTCTGAAGTATTAGTATACCCAGTCCAGTTCCTACCATTTCAACCACATTGTCAGACCCTTTGATCCTGGGGGATACCCAGTCCAGTCCCTACCAACTCAGTATAACTGAATATACTGGCATCACTTTCAACACTGGAGGATACCCAGTGGTATCCTCCCATAGATAGTGCTTCAATTTCGATTTATAAAAGGCAAAGAATCCAGCTAAAAATCAGGGGTGACCGAGGACAAACAGGACAATACCAAGATCCTCACTTATCATTATTTTTTTAAATTATTATTATTATTCAACTACACCACAGTGTAAACCAATTACGGTGTAGTAACAATTATTTGATATAAAACATATTATTGAGACAGATGCAATTTTGTAATTTCTTTAGGATTTTTTATCAAGAACATATCAAGATTGGAATCATTTGCCTCGGAGCAGATTTTAAACATAGAAGATATTTTATAAAAATTTGTTCGTGGTGTTTTGATGTAGTATGTAGTTTTATTCCTGGAGCATATACGAGGCACGTGAAAATGTAATTTGCCAAGTAATTCTATAGAATCAATTTCTCCGGATAGAAGTTTGAATAAAAATAAAGCAAATTATATCTATATCGAGATTGGAAACTTGTAATAAAAAATTTATTTAGAAGTTCTTTTTGAGGCATCCCTCTTGGAGGGTACTGACTATTGACTTTATAGTAAAGGTATTTTAAGAATTTTCTCTGAAGATTTTCAAGTTTGTTTTTGTGGATTTGATAAACAGACTTCAAATAAGACTGGCGTATTCGAGAATAGATGTAACGAAGGCATAGTAGAAAACTTTGATGAAACTTTGTATATCATTAAACTCACGACTGTACATCATGTGGTACAAAACTAAATTTGGAATCAAATATTACACCGAGGTTCATACATTTATCTAAATTTTTTACTATAGAGTTATCAATTATGTAGGAATAACTTACTTTATTAGACTTATTCGTAAACTGTATAATAAAGCATTTAGTGAAATTGAGATGTAACAGATTTATCTTTGCCCAGTAAACAAGTTTATCAATGTTTTGCTGCAGTAAAGCGCAATCACTAGAAGAAGTGGATACACGTACAAAAAATTTAAGGTCATCTGCATAATTAAAATTATTAAATTAAATTGTCTTTCTTATTTGTTTTTTCAATAATATATACAGTGGAACCTCTACAAGTCGAACCTCTGTAAGTCAAAATATTTTTTAACTCAAAACTTTTATGTGGCAACAGCGTTTCAGTTGAATTTTTTATGAAATTTTGTCTTTTTAAGTCGAAATCTCTTTAACTCGAAAGTTTCTCTAAGTCGAACTATTTTGGAGTCTTTTCATGGAAGAAATCCTCTTTAAATCGAATTTTTCGGAGAATTCCTCTTCTAGACTGCATAAACAACATCTCGGCAGCTTGGGATCTTGATGTTACGAATCGAAAATTGTTTTAGGCATGCTGGTTTTGGGTTTTTTGATGGTTGAAAAGAAGAAGACTTGCTGTCATTATTATCCCAACTAATAACACAGATTTCAAATGACGAGCCGACAATTGCACAAGATGATCTTAGTGAAATCACTCTGAACGGTTACATGGAAATCGACAACGATATTGTAACTTTTGAGTTTCTAACAGACACTGAAATTTTAGAATCTGTAAGTAATCGAGAAGAATCGGAGAAAGATGAAGAAGATAATCTCAACGAAGTGGAACTCGCCAAGCCAACAAGACTCGAAACAAGAGGCGCTTTGGAAGTGTTGAGAAATTACTTTTTGATTCAGGAAGACTTACTTATAAGTCTACTTATACTTCTTCAAGAACCTTGCCGATTTTGAAAGATATTTAACAAAAGCAAATTATAATATTAAGCAAACTTTTTTAAGCTATATTTTTAAATAAAGTGTAAAAGACATTTACAATCTACATACTGTATTTTAAATATAAATCTAGAAAAAATATTTTTTTTGTTCAATTTTCTGTAAGTCGAAACCTCCAAAACAAATATACTTGGCAGATGATGGTTCGACTTATAGAGATTTCCCTGTACTTATATATCAATTGGTAGTATAAGACACAAGTAAAAAGAAAAAAATACCTAGAATTTCTATCTTTTGTGTGGCCCTACTACTAGATTGCTAGATATGTAGTATTACTAGATATGTAACAGGTGAGTTTGAGTATTAATTTGTTCTCATCTGTTATCTAATTGGCTTAATATATTATCTAAAATAAAAGTAATTTTGTTGTGAACTCGATGATATTAGGTTGCTTAAGAAGGTTAGGCCAGACCGCGGAGGATAGAATAAGAAGAGTAGGCATGCTCTACACCGTCAATATTAGGTTTTTGGTCGAGGTACAAACACCATTTATGGTTGTGATTTTACCACAGTTTCAGTGCTTAGGCCAACTCCTGTTATTCGTCTCTCCACGGTCCGGACTATCTTTTTTAAATATTCCTATTTTAAAGCGCGGCAGTCATGAGTTTAAACATTCTGAATTAAAGGTAACTTAAAATTAAAGGTCTAGGATATAATTAAGCAACCTCTGTGCAATTTGTAGTTTACGAGTATGTATAATCTTTTAGAGAAAATACATCTCATTCAAGAAACAGAAAACCTATACGGGTCGGGATTTTTTACTGGAATATAAACATTTATGAGTTTGAAAGCAGTACTTCCGGTGATACGCTTAATAACCAGCTAACGCTTGTTTTTTTATTAAAATAAAAAAAATGACTCTTAAATTTTTTCTTTTTGTAACTTGGTCACCTTACTTTCTTCAATATTTTAAGGTAAAAGATATTAAAAAATTAAAAATTTATTTTTGTTGGTATGACGTAATAAGAGGATATTTCAAATAATTGGTCAAATTTACGTGTTGGTGAAAGAATGTCTGGTAGTGGTATTAGTTGATTTATTCAAATTATCTCCCTGATTTATGTCAAAATCGGTGACATAGCAATCGTAGCGCAACAATTAGTTTATTAATTATAACAAAAGCATTTTGGAAACTAAGAAAATATTGTTCTCTTGTTTTTAGAGAACTAACTAATTACATGGTCAAAAACAAAATTTGAAACATGGTTTATTAGCCCATTCAACTAGTTTTCCAGATGACAGCTGAATAGAAAATGAATTTGTTTTAAAATGGATTTTAGTCTTGATCACAATTTTGGTCGGAGGCTATTTACCTAAATCGCTTCATTAATTAATTAAGAAAAAGGCAAATAAATTTGCACGTTATTTATTTACGCTATCGCAAAGAGTATGATCCAGCATTTTCCGGAACAACGCTCATTTCCGGTCCCGTTTGTTGAACACCGACTGCTTTCATTATCCCATTCCGTAGTTAGGCACTTTTCTCATTTTCTTTTGTCAGTTTCTGTTCACTCTACGTCAATCTGAACGATACTCTCTTTTAGCTATAAGAAAATAAAGGAAAGGCAGAACAAAAGATCTGTGACGTTATATGCTTGATTGTTCCAACTTCTAAGCCATTTCCCAGTCTTTGTGAAGTTCGACGGCTAATTTTCTCAGACGGCGAATTAACTTTAGATGGCCTTGTTAGGTTTTGTTTCCGTCAACAAATTAAGTTATCTTTTTTGTTTTCATGGGGTTAGTAACGACAAATCTAGACAACCAAAAATATTTTTTATCATAATAATAAATTGGATATATCATACAAATAAAGTATTTTTCAAAGCTTGAACTTTTAAAATTCCTATTCTTTTAATTGGAGCGCCATCTTTCGAACGATACTGTATCTCTCAACAAACGCAAGCACAAAGCTTTCTTTCTCGTCTTTTCGAGCGACATCTCCAATCCCCGACTGTAACTACAGTTATTTGGGTTGCAGAACTAACACTATTGTATTCTTATTTTTTGTGATATTTACCAGTCAAAGAAGAAACTAATTTTTATGCTTTATACACAAATAATTGGAATTTATTTAAACTCTCATGAGTTGTTTTATAACTTTTGAAATAATATAATTTTCCTGAGACTGATTTTGTTGCTTCAGACACCGTTGAATTAAATGGCAAAACATTGTTTAATTAAATTTGATGGCATATGGTAAAATAGTAAATATACATTTGCAAATTGTGTGTTTTAGGAGATATAAAACAACTGTGATACTGATGATTGATTTCTGTTTTATGTGCTGTGATGAGTACTCAGTCTAACAGGAATTATCTGTTTATTTAGCAGAGTGTATAGCATATGTTTACCGATTTTCCCGAGTAATAAAATATAACTCGACACAGTCAATAACAGAAGTGGAAGTTGAATAATAAACGAGTTACCAGTATTTAGCCCTGTCGCAATGATATTGACGTTTATAACAACTGTGAAACCGTTTAAAAACCAGGCGCGTGTAATCTTTCATTTGTGATTTATGTTACTGTTGCTGCAATATTAAGTTTTATGACTTAAAATGTAATATAGCGATATGTTTATTACTGTAGAAATTTGTAAGAAGTATTGCAAGCGAATGACTATATAAAAATTTACGGTGTCACATCTGGATTTCTTTAGAATGAAACGTGATTTAAAAACTTGAGAAGTTCATTTTTCGACATTAAGTTTAACCCTAAAAAGAAAATTCTGCAACCACAGCTGCGACTGATTCGGACCAACTTGCTACAGAAAAATGTCATTTTCACTTTACTTTTATTACAAGTTTCCGGGTACGATAAATAATTTTATTTTCTCTATAATAGGTAAAACGCACGAATACTACATTTATATTTAGGCTTTACTGGCATTTACTTGATTTGATATTTTTTTTAAAGCGACTCAGTATAGGAAAGCGCACATAATAATCAATTTGTACTTAAATTGTAAATCTTACAATAATACCGTTCAGGACAGAGGTTGATTGCATTGCAGTAAAGTATTTAAGCTGTTTATGGTGCTAAAAAGGTTATCTTTACTTGCCCCATACCTTCCGTTCTTACACTATCTCTATCACTCTATCAACTAAATCAATTTTTCCTCATAATTTTACAATCAGCTGTCAAACTACATACATTTGCGCAAGTGTTAATTGGATTGAAATAAAATAACTACATTTGTTAAATACATACATTGCGAAGCAATACAAAAGTAAACACCAATGTAATTTAATTAGGAACGCTTTTATCAAAATTTTCTCCAAATTTTCTAGATTTTTTTTCTCCAAAAAAATTTATTTTAATTTTACAATTTTTTGGGCAATCTTTGAATTTTTTTTCGAAAAAATCTCATTTGCATACTTGTAAACGAGGTTTACGAGTATCAACAAAAATAATACAATAAATTGAAAGTACCTGAAATAGAAAAAGTCAAATAACAAAATACAAAAGTAAAATAACAAAATCATCAAAGTTGTTCAAAATGTTGTCCATTGTTATTGATACATAATTGTATACGTCGCTGCAAACTGTTCACTGCAGCCGTTAATGTGTGATAATTGCTCAGTTCTTACCAGCATTAAAAATCCGTTGCATTAAAATGTTCATATCGTTGTCTTCAGTCGTATAAACTCTTCCCTTGATTTCTTCCCACAAAACATAATCTAAAGGATTTAAATCTGGAGACTTAGATGGCCAATTTATTAGGGCTTTATTAAATCTCGTTCTAAAACTGTGCGTTTTACGAAAAATTTGTAAGAGACAAAAAAGTTTCTAAATTGAATGGGCTTTCAAACAGTAGTAACGCCAAAGTAAGACTAATTTGTGCTATAAAGTTATGAAGCAAATTGTGTCAAGGAATTCCTCGCAGCCCCTTTTTAAAATGTTCTACAATACTACAATTTACACTGTAGGATGGCTGTCTAATATGGAAAGCGTGTACCAAGTTTCATCAAAATCGAGCAAGTAATTCATTACAAAAAAAATAAAATGTATTTTTGGAGTGACTTATGTGGGCTAATAATTTTGCAGATAATTTTTTTTGGAAAAAAATATAAAAATGTATCAATTAATTTTTACTTCTCAATCTTTGGTTAAATTATGTGCATTCGTTTGTGAGACATCCTGTATAATAAATAAATCCAAACCGAGGCATGTAAAAAAAATGTATATAACAAGTGCTCTTCCTGCAAAAGAAAGAATGATAGAAATAGACAGGAAGACGACTACAAAAAACTACGTCATTGAGTTTTGAGTTGAGTTAATTCTGTCGGAAGTTTATCAATAGTGTGTGTTTCAGAAGTAGTAAGCGACCGTAAGTTATTTTAGTACGTCTTTGCTACTTTGTAGAATTTAATTAATACGACGTGATTAAATTGGTCGGTTATTTCAAATTTTGGTATATCAAGCAATCCGATCACAAAATGGAGATGTTAGATAAGTTATTACGTCAATAAGTTTAGGGTTAAATCTGATATCAAATTAAAGGCAAAAATGGATAAATGTAGAATATAAGGTCGGCGAGCGTGTGATCTAATTAAACTTTTTATAAACAGCGTTGTGATTTTTTTACATTTAGTAAAATAACGCTAATAAAATATATAGTGAACACAGTTTACCTTCGGACCATCCAAAATCATTGTCTCATTACTGGTATTACGTTACCATTAGATTCAACAATGGCCATTATTCGGTCTATTGCGAGCTCAAAAAGTCAGTGGTCAAATAATTCTGTGTCTACGATTGGCATCTTTAATATAATGGTTGCTTTTCGAAGAAACTGAAAGCATTATTGAACAGTTAAGAAATTTTTAGTTGTACCGATAAAACGTTCCATCATCTTATTTCATGATTTGACAGTGTTTTTTTTTAAATATTTTCGTAATTGTGTAATTCTTTCAAAATAGTAACAATTAACGTTAATAGTTTAACGTTATATTTACGTTTATAAAATAGTTTTATCTATTATATCTATATATAATTTACATACATCTTACGTTATAAGATAACGTAAAACTTATTTTCCGAAATTATATGTTTTTAGCGAAATATTTTTAACTTTTGTAAAACGTAACAATTTGATTAAGATTTTAACCAAAGTTGATAAAAATTTAATAAACAATACGTTTAATAAAATGTATAAATTACCTAGAAATTACAAAAAAGTACTCGCTTTATTACAGTGTTTTTCAATCGATTTTCACTTTTCGTCAATTGAGATTTACATTGTCCAATTTATACTTGAAGACAGAACTTTATCGTCAAAACGTTATTTAATGTAATATTTTTTGACTCTTTGTTTGAACTCTCATCACATTTGTTTATTGGTTTTTACAGCAAAAGAATATTTTTATTTATTACCTATATTGTCTCATCGAATATACCACATGGTATAATTGATTGTCAAGAATAATAAATTCGTGAAATTGAAGTTTAACATCTTTGACTTGAGAAATCCTCAGCCTAATTTCACTCAAAATATCATCGATTATAACACTATACGAAAAAATAAAAAAACTGTAGTAAACCTTTTTTAAAAACAGCTCCACTGTATTCTGGGGAGATTATTTAGTAATATTTTAAACAGAAAACTTAGGTAACACTATTATATCACACAATACTACACACATCTAATACACATATATTAGATAACACAATATTAATTCAATTATCTTTTTAATGCATTGTCACCCTGTAAACAACAGGAAAAATTTTTAATGTTTGTAATAAACAGCAATATAAAAATTATATGAATAAAAATATAAATAGTTTTTAATATAAATTTATTAGACAAATTATGTACATCACTACATACAATTTAATAATATATTAAATTAATTATTATTGACAAATTAAAATTCGTCTCTACTACTACCATGCTGATTAAAATTAAAATTATCATCATCATCATTATCACTATTATCTGATGCCAAATTAATAATTAATTCAGGAACCGATGGTAAAAGATATAAATTTTCCACTTCTATCACATGCCCGATACAATTTTTTTACAAGTTGGATCCAACCCTTTGAATTTCAAGACTTATCAACTTAACTACTGCCGCTTTTAAATGTAGTGCATTGTTTCTTCGTCGAATTCATCGTATTAAGTCATTCCAAACCAATTCAATTGCATTTAGCACACAATAATATGGAGAAAGTCTAAAAACAGTATGTCCTCTTTTACTCGCCATTTTATCAACAACATATCATAATTCTTCAGAATTGAAATCTTTTTTGGTATTTTCAGATAAAAGGGAATTTTATGACTTGTCATAAAATTTATAATCTCATCTTTTCGGATTGCTTGAGACGGTTTCTTGACGAGAAGTCTTGAATGATACTTGGCATTATCTATGACAATTAATGATTTTTAGGGAATATTTAGTAATAGTTGATTTTGGAACCAGCTTTTAAAAAGAACTCCGTCTATATCTTGATGATAATCGGCTGAGCAGTTTCAAATATTTTTGGCTGATAGAAGAAAAGATTTTTGAATCCAGTTGTTTTCGCTTCCAGCAGCAAGAATTATAATTTTTTTTCTACGAGCTGGGGGAGTATTTAGATTATAATTTTTTGACAACATCATGTGAGTCATACCATGTTTCGTCAAGATAAATAAAGGGGCGCTTTTCAGCACGAAATTTTTGAAGGCGGGTAATATATTCAAATCTTAGTTTTCTAAGTTTCGAAGTTTCCGTTACAGCTTGCCGTTGGTCCAGTGTTTTATAGAAAAATCCAATGCTTCGTAAATATAACCTGAATGTGTCTTTACTATAATTTATTTTCTATTTTTTTTCTTTGCGTTTTTCTATTAAATTTTTGTGGCAGCTACCATATTATTTTTATAAAATTTATAAATGGTATTTTTTATTTCAATTCCCAAATTTTCACTTATTTGAGTGAATTTAATAGAGATCTCCTTTTGCTCGAAATTGGGATTGCTAACAATGTTTTGCACTGTAGTATATGCAGTTTTGGTTAATTCAGTGGTTAGTTTTAAAGGGGAGGAAAAACCTCTTGCACGCAGCTCTTGGTAAACATAGTAACTTTTTTTTGTTTCGGGTAAAAGATGTTTTCGTGTTGTGAACTGATTTTCTTCATCAACATCCACATCACTGGAAACGTCTTCAACCGGTGCACTGGTGCTAGCTTCCGAGTTACATTCCCATGACCGAAACATGTTTTAATAAAACGTTATTTTACTTTTTAACTCACACTTCTGTTTGCCACAAGTCTTAAAAGTGAAATAAAAATATTGTTATATTGTAGTGAAAACAAAAGCTAATCTTTTTTGGTTTTTCTTTTTTACCTGATTAATTATTTTTCTTTGAATTTTAAGGAGAAATTTTCTATTTACTTATTATAATCTCTTTGACTGTTTACCACTTTCTATTTTATATTTGGTCTAGCTTCTTAATTTAAATGTTGTTTTCTTAAAAATCATTTTCATAAATTGAAAATGTGTTTCATTGTACCTGTTTATTTTTTTATACCCTTTTATGTTTACCTACTACTTAAATTAAACATAAAAAGATAGGTAGCTTCGTAAAGGTACACTGCTGTTGCAATCTTCTTATTTTTAGTGTAAGCGTTAAAAAAAAGCTGTCGTTAAACCGCTGGTAAATAATAAAATATTATTGAAAAAGAACATATGTTTTATTTTAATAAAAATGATCTCTTAAAAAACCTTAAACTATTTTAATCGTTCACATTGCGTCGGCTAAAATTGTTTTGAGTTCGGCTCTGTAAACTGTGAATTCGCTGATGGGTAAAAATCTGCTTGAGTTATTTACGATTGAAGTTTCTATCAATAGCATATAGTTACCTCCTGCACAATAGACTCTAATTTTATGACCGTCATATAACCTTACAGAATAAGAACTACTATACTTAAAATTCTCTATTACGAGTAAAAATAGATAAAGAAATAGAAACTACAAATAGATTATTTACTGCTTTTTATGGTGATGGTGGTGGTTTATGGTCAAAATGTATCCTCAGTTAACCTTTGTTAGCTAAATTTTTCACTAACATCAAGTAGCATCATGATCATTTGTTTTAAAACCAGAAATGATATTACCATCATGCTTCCAAACGAAAAGCATGTAACACTTGCGGTTTATAAGTTTTGGAAAAGTATTCATAAACGAAAAATTCCTAAATTAAAATCACATGTATCTTAAAAAAATTGACGTGATAGAAAAATTTTACTTATGCCATTTGTTACATACAGGGTGTAACATTGAAAACTTCTACCTCTAAAAACTTTTAAACAGGTAAAGTTAAAAAAATTAGAAAAAAACCGTTTTGACACTATTAAGGGGGAAGTAGGATGGGTATGTTATTTAGTCTGTAAGTATTAAAGTATTAGCACCCCAATCCTTACCTTCAAAAACTTAAATAGGACTATACTATTTGTGATACATTAAATAAAAGGTAAGGACCGAGAGAATGCGACACAAAAAATTTAATGAAATATTTTTATTGTTAACAGAGGTACGAAATAAAATAATTGATAAACGGATGTTTTGCTATAATACTTATTGACTTAAATTAACTGTAAAATTTAGCAATCTGGCCAGCCATTTGATGCTACTTCTCCGACCTATTCATTTGTTTGGGTACCTGTTGTTCTAATACTCCCTCACAGGTCTAAAATAATGAGGTGGTGCGTCATCCGGCTGAATGAATACTTTATCGGGGTTTAACGTGGGTTTTGTTTCATTTGCATCTACGATGAGTAGATTTATGATAACATCTAGCAACTCCAAATACCTTATCCTCGTTAGGGAGTTAATTATTGTGCAAAAAAAATTTCGGTTATTACTTGCTTTCTTTATATCGGAGTTAATAATAAAGATATTTTAATGCGGTTTTTTTGGCTCACTTTACCGGTTTTTACCTTTCATTTGCTTATCACACATAGTATAGTCCTATTTAAGTTTTTAAGGGTTGGGATTAGAGTGCTAATACTTTAACTCTTACAGAACAAATAACATATCCATCCTACTTCCCCATTGATATTGTCGAAACCGTTTTATTCTTATTGTTTTGTCTTCACCTATTTAAAAGTTATTAGAGGGAGAAGTTTTTAATATTACACTCTGTATAAGTGTTAGCAAGTAATGATTTTTGTGTACCAAAATTGTGTCGTATAAGGTAATTATAATGTTTTTTTAACATTTTAAAATTATCGATTAACATAAAATTATAATATTTTAATATCCTTGTTAATCTTTGTATCAACAGAAGTGCACCCCGCAGGTAAACTTTTATAAATATTTTTTTTTTAAATTTTTTTTTACATAGTTAATTTTTTGTATAGTTTAATATTTGTACCCTAATATCAAACAAAAATAAAATTAAGTTTTTTGTTACAAAAAAAGTTACATTTTAAAGACATTTTTGGAAAAAAGTAAAATTACTCTACAGGTGGAAACACCACAAAAAATGAAGGTCAATACTATATTTGTTTTAGAGTAGATGTCAGGAAATAACAACGGTGCAAGTAAACAAATTTTGTTTATAACCAACATTAAAAAAAAACAACTAGTATGTATTAATTGTATTTTATCAGAATAATTGTTAATAAAAGGGCTATTCCAATAAATTTAAAGTAGGCTTTTTTAAATCACTAATAAAAGTTATTTAAAAACTTAAATATAATTTATTAATACGAGTAGACAAAAAATATTTGAAAAAATTAATTAAGCCAAAAACGGTTGAGTTGTATTTGCACTCCTGTTGGTACTTATTAACGTTGAAAAAGTTTGACGTTATTATGAAGGATAATAAAAGAGACTAAAAAATAAATAGAATTAAAATTAAAAAAAGTACAATAAAGTTATTTTATTGTAATTGGTCATCATTTAATACATATAAAACTATCTGCAAAACATATTTAGCTTTGTGTTATTACGTGAGCAAACTAAACGAGATCGCTTCATCCAAGAGCTTAAGTCTGCCATAGTAAAGCTCTATTGAAAAGATTTTAAACAAAAGATAAATCCGTCCAATGAAAAGCAAGCACCATGTGCTAACGTACTATTGGGCACATTTGAAAGCTTTCGTATTTTATGAACGCTATTTAGGCTATTCATGAGATGTTCCACCCGTATACGATTCATCACTTTAATTCCGTTGTTGGTTTGTAAAATGCAGTGCAGTGGCGTCGTTTTAAACCGAAAAAACGACAGTAAGTTATTATTATTATAAATAAAACAATTTCATCAAGTCCTGATACTGAAATTAGCTAAACGTATTTTGTATTCATATACATTCTCCCCTCGCCATTACACAAAAAACATTCCCATAAGTAAAATAAAAGAAAATTTCTGGAAAAGTGAAAAACTGTTGATGTTCATGTTGTATATTCCTATAAAACTCGCATTCACTTAGTAAAATTAATTTCACTTGAAGATAAGTGGAGATATGTTCAGTATAAAGTTGAGTTTCGGATCGGGGCCAAGTTAGTTGGGGGCGGCGTTCCGTGACCGGAGTTAACGCAGAAGTTGGTCTGAATTAGTGCCGCATGCCTTGGCCCATCGACCACTGAACTGACCAAAATGCATCTGCTTATTGGAAATATCTACCGGATCTACGCCTGCAACTTTAATACCCAACTGCATTATTGACCACTTCCTATTTGGTCATTATCTAGTCGCTGCAATCGCAGTAGATAATTCACTCCCGGAACAAACCTGAGGCTTGAATTATTGAAAATGCAGATGTAACAGTGAGTTTTACAACCTGAAGGAAATCGATAATTGCGATCAAATGAATTTTTGACCTGATTATGGAGCAATTACCAAGCTACAAGAAGCAATCATTGAAAAGTAATTAAAATAAATGAATTCATGAATAAATATGAGGTTATATGTATTATATTTAAATAATGCGCATTTATTTTCATTAAAGCCATTAAAATATTTTCTCTTAAGGACTGTCTTGTCTCTTTGTAAATACAGGGGATGGGAGTAATTTTAGATGTATGATTGGTTCAAGCAAATTGTTACATTAATTATATAGGCAACAGGCCAGTTTCTAGCAAAAGCCCACAATCTGATCACGGGGATTCTCTAATTAGATATTGCAGATCTTGACCCGAAGAACAATTACTAGCAAATTGCCAGAGAATCGCTCTGAATAGATATAATTTCACCCGAAGCACTTATTAAAAACATCTCAAGAGACCAAAAATTAAATTAGTCTTGGTACTAGAAAATCAAAAAAATACAAAATGAAGTAAACATCTACGAGTAGAATACAGGGTAAAAAATTTACTTTGTGCATGGTTATTTATGTAAGTAATTAATGTATTCGAAACTAAGGGCGAATTTTTGATAACAACCTTACCTACTTTGTCTAAACTGTCAACAAGTTTTAGAATTTTTTTGTCTTATTACGTTATAAACAAAAAAAGAGTTATTGTTGAGACAATAATTCTGAAAACGTTTAACAAAAAATAATAAATAAAAAAAGATAAACATAGAAGAAAACACTGTTTTCATAAAGACATTTAATTTTATAGCTAATTATGTAAATAATTTTTGATATTTATCAATATGAGTATGATTTACTTTAATCGCCTCCAAATCAGGGCGTAATCTTTATTTTTATAGCACTGAATTTTTTAAAGTTGCTGCGCAACAATAACAAATAAGTAATTGTACATTCGTGTAGTTGTCAAATATATGTATTCAATTTTGTAAACGTCACTTTTTATACTAAATAACAATTATCATAAAACATTATAATTTATTTCAAAAACTGTTCAACACTACAAACGCACAAAGGATGACACACCTTTTTCTTAAATTTTGGGCTCTTACCTGTTGTAGTAACATTTCTCTAGAATACACGTTTTTCACACAGGTTTGCAACAGTTTCTATTTTGAGAAATCGCAAAACAGAAAATAACAACATACCGTATCCTGGCAACGACAAGACAGTCAACTAGCTAATCTGGATTTATTCCACACTTTTAAAAAAATACCGGAATTTTGGATATTCTTTTGATTTGAAAAATTAAAAAGATCGAAAATAAAATTGAATTGATTGAATTGACAGCATTGAAATGTAACTTAAAATTGCTTATTTTGATCAAGCTTTAACCTCAAATTTGACATTTCAAAAATTTGATTAATAAATTGTTACTAGTTGTTGCTAAGATTTTGTTAAAATATGTAGTTTTCAAATTGAAACACGACACTTTTATTGTAATGGCGTACTTTAAAATTGGAGTCTATAATGAAATTGATGGTTGGCAATATTTCCTAGATTTATGTTTAAGCAACACTGCATGCGAGTTGTGAAATGTTTTTTAAACACAGATAATGCTACAAAAACAAAACCTGATTGACCTCTATGCTTACTCTTACTTAATGGAGCGAAACCCGCCTGAAACTGTGAAGAAGCCCTCATTACAAACAGAATTTACTTTCTATTAACTCCGATACTCCGAATACACCAGTTACTGTATTTAATAACCTAAAACGACAAGTTAAGTTATGGATTGAAAATAACGGTGCACGTTTTAAACCTTACCTTTAAATTTAGCTCCTGTTTTTATATTTGCTTTATTTTATATTGTATTATTTAATAAAATTATTATTGTTGTTGAAAATGGTTTAATTATAAAATTTTATTTGAAATTTTTTCGACAGGTGTAAAACATAATCTGTATAGGTAATCTTAACAAATCGATAACCTACAAAAAAATTCTAGTAACTTTATTGCCAACTCAATTAGTATTTGTTGTAACAGTGTATAATATAAAAAAAATATTTATTTTTAAGCGATCTAAAATCGCGATTTTTGTATTTCTATAGAAGTTCTAAGAGTTGAAATGTTTATAGGTGGCTCAACGAAATCAAATATAAAGTCATTTAAAGCATTTTACACAGTAAAATTACGATTAATTTATCCATAGAAAAACAAATTATTTAATAATCAAATTATTGCTGTTAGAAAATAGCCTCGAAAAAAAAAACGAAATAACGAAGTTATTAATACTAATAATTAACAGTTTTGTAGTGTAACTTAAAAAGTAAACAGTTGTAAATTGTAAAAATTTACTATTCATGAATATGAAATAAATTGTTGAAGGTTGTCGTTTTTATAATTTTTGTTTTATTTAGCGAATAACTGAAGTTGATGCAAATAAGATGCTATTAAGTATTTGAAGGAACCATCTCCCAAAAAGCAGTGTACCTATAATTTGAAGTTAGAAAATTGTAATTTTACTGTAATTGCAGCCAAAGAAAATAAATTAACGAAAAAAATTATTAATTTTTACTTTTAATATAATTTATTTTAATTAGGAGTAGAAGTGAGTTCTTTTGTGCTTCAGCCAGTTGCCAGCTTTGACTATGTCTCGCTCTTCAATCTCTGGGCTTAGCACAAAAAACTAACTTCTACTTTTAATGATATAATCTACCATTAGAAACTAACTTGTAAAACACTTAGTTACTCTACCTTAAATAACTTTTTTCGTTGATCGTTTAGAAAAAAATTACTTATGCATATTTTCTTAAAAAAATCGTTTTTTAAAAAAGAAAAAATTAAAGTTCTAAGAGTGATTATAATAAGACGCATCAAAAGTGAAACAAAATAAAATTACTAAATTAATTTAAAATTTTAATGTAAATATCATCGTTTTGTCCCAAACTAAGCCAAAATCTCAAAATACTGTCTACAAATATTTGAAAGATAAGCCACTAACAATACTTACTTTTTAACTAAGCTACGATCAACAGAAAAGTTTTGTAATCAACTTGTTTGTTAATTCATGATTAATAATCTCTACTTTATTAACCAACTTGTTGGTTAAATATCTATTAAAATAATTTGAAATTTCAAAACTTTACATTTTAAATAACAGGCTATGACTATCGATAAAGAATATATCTGTTCTTATTGACATACAGAAGTTACATATTACATATATTATTTAATGTTAAAAAGGTTTTTATTGCCGAGCCGCAAGTCGAGTTAGTTACCTCTTTAAGGCAGTAAAAATCACTACTTTACGTGTGACATTAAATGTTTTATTTATTTCTTAATAATTATTTAAAAAAAAAACAACTAGTAATTTCTATTGAACGTCAGTGAATTGTCATGAATCATTTGAGTCTTGCAAGTACTATTACCTTAGAAACGCACATCTTCACAGACTAGTCAGCTAAATGACAATTTATACTGACTAGTCTGTTATAAGAAACTTTTAAAATAAATGAATACAGTAATTTGATAAATTGATGATTTTTACAAGTAAGGAAAAAATAAACATTTTTACTAGTTTAAAAAAACAGTGTTGCCATATTAATTAGTTCCTGATGCTTACCTGTATATGGAAAACCATAAAATGGTCTAATTCTTAGAGACTGTTTTTGGTAGCTAAATTTTTTATAGATTTTTACAGGGTGGACGCTTTACTATAATGTATTTTAAAAGTGGATTAAATTTTTTGTAGCTGTGCTGAAAACGTCATAAATTTGTAATAACACACTTTTTGTGTTTGGGTGAGTTGTTGTTTTGCATTTGCGCTTTGTAGGAATAGGTGGAGTGAATTAATAGTTGATGATGTCGTCGTCTGGTGTGATGCACATACATCAATAATGCTTTGGAGCTTTGTGTGCAAAGACGAAAGCGTCCGTTCCATACATGAATAGAGATGTCTCAAAGTGAGCGAGTTAATAAGAGAAGTCGCAACTTTCATTGCAGATTAGTGTGACGAGTTGAAGGTGGCTTTTCCGGAAGAACAATTCAACTCAAAGAGACATCTGTTCTAGAACGTTTCCCAGATTCCTTATTCCATTTAACTGTCAGAATGTTGCAATATCCTTCTATAAGTGCATAAATTTCTCAACAATTCTTTTACGTATATTGCATTTTGCTGATGGAAGCGTCAAAGTTTTATCGAAGCACAACTTGAAATTTTCATACATGCACTTTCCAGCTTTCAATAATAATTATTTGTGGTTGTAGTAAGTTTCGAAAAGTTGTATAAAATTTGATTAAAAATAATGAGCGGCAAAGTGAAAACTTCGTGTCGCTGATTAAACCCATTGAATGTTCGCAGCGATAATTAACAACATTTGCAAAAACGGCACAGACGTCCATTCCGCAGCTTTTTAATTCATCTTTCGTCACGAACGCTTTATTCGTCCACTTTTTGTTTCGAACTTTATCGAAAGGGGCGCCGGAGGTGCTTCAGCCTTCCCGATTTCTTTGTATTTTAAAGTTAATGGCAGTTTTTGCCCTATTCTTTGCAACTTTTAAAGGATTATTTTTTGATTTCGCTTAATTAATGAAAGCGACATCAAAAGTTATTTTCAATCCAAAAGATCGATTTAATCCCAGACTTTTAATAACCCTTCCAAGCTTATAGACAACCTAATAAATTCCCATAATAACACAACAACCCTGGAGCGAGGAACGCATCCTGCTGTCAAATTTTTGCGTTCCGGAATAATTAGTCTGTCAACATGCGGCAAGCACAAAGGCGTCTTCGACTGGATATGGCATTACCCTAGCCCTTTGAGAGAGCTTTTATTTTAAATTAGCCGACTTTGATATTCTGCGAAACATGTGAGGATAATTGGAGGCAACGCTCACAATGGTAATTATCGCATCCCGTAACCAGTGATGGCAATAATCTCAAACGATCGAGCGTAAATCTTCTAAAATTACGCACAAAAACGCTCGAATTTTGTGTTAAATACAATTCGGCTTTTTAAAAAATAGTGGCAATCAGTCTGGCTTCCTTTTTTAATTAACAACCTCCGCTTTTTAATTTTGTCTCATCAGTACTTCTTGTGACTTTAATTTAATTAAAACCATGAAAAAATGCTTTTTATTTATCAGTGTCAGAGAGTGCTGTCCACCATACCCTTAGAGAGCTGTTCAACTTTGAATAACGCCATCAAATAAAAATCAAAAAAATTTTACTCAATGAACGTATTTCGTACAACAAATATTGTCTTATGAATCCATTATTTATTTGCTTATTTAAATTCACATCACTGAATATCTTTGACAAACAAGTAGCTGAATTAGCAGACAACCAAGTTTAATTACAATACTATTTATACAGGTTTATTAAACTTTGTGCTACAGAAATTTAGCAATAACTAGTTAGATGTAATAATGTGCAAAAGAAATTTATTTATTCCCAAAATTTTTGAATACCAAAAAAATTCTATTTGTATTTTATCGCATTAAAAAATAGTAATAACAAATTATGACTCTGAATAAAAAAACAATTTTAGAGATATTTGAGTTATTTATGTAGCCAAATTTAATCAAATTAGATTAAATTATTTGTTTTTAACTAAACTTGAAAAAATTTATTTTAAAAAATTTGAGTTTTTAACAAAAAATAAACAAAATTTTGCATATTTAAAATTTTTATTTGTTTTATAAAACAACGATTACTATTTAAAGTTTGAATAAATGCCGTAAAAAAATATTTTTTTCTGTAAATGGTATAATGATTATCATTTAAACGACATAAAGTTTGTCCTACCAACAGCTTGGAACGGTTCAGAATTGAACTGCATATGCGCAGTACCTTTTTAACGGTCTGAAATTTTTATTGTGCATGCTTAGTACAGTTTTGAACTGGTTGTGAACTGTTGTTGGTACAAACTTCATAATACTTATATAAGCCTTTACAAGAGCAAATTCAGAAGCACTTTTCTTGAAGAGAGCGATTTTTTAAAAAAGTACAAAATAAAATAACAATTGTTAATGGAAATGCTTTTATTGAGAAATAGTGCAGTATGACACTACCCAACATTTGTATAAAATTACAAACTGTGCAGATGTCTGACGAAAACTACAAAAAAAATTAGTTTTGGATCGTCCCAGTTGCACCCCCATGAATCTACCACTGTCTTCACTAAAACATTTTATTTCTGATTTAAAATAGAAAATAAAAACAAATATTTTAATAAATTCAACTGTTTTTGAGGATTATTGAGAAGCAAGACAGAACTGATTATAAAACTGGAAACAAAATAGTAAATAAATACAAGGTGTTTCAGGACTCAAACCCCAGAAAAAAAGGGAAATTACCATGATGCAAAAAATATAAAAAAAAATAATTTTTCTCAAACATTAACTAAAATTAGCATTTTACCATAAAGGTGAATTACTGTTAAATACGAAATTAGAAGATAAAAACAAGAAAGTAAAACCATTAATTATAAACAATATAAAAAATAAAACAAAACAATAATAATATAATATAAGAATAATACAATAGTATTTTTTATAAATTTACTGTAAATACAATAGAATCAGTTATAAAATCACAAGTACTTTGATTCATTTCGAAAATTTTTTTGAGTACATTTTAACAATGTCGAAGAAAAACGCAAGGGCTAGTTAGACGTTTTTTAAATGCACGAAAAAAACTTTTTGGAAATAAATTAATGTTTGTGTGGTGTTCATCAAGAGAAGCGCATGACAAATAATTAATTTTGCCTTAAAATATTAGGTGATTTAAAAGTATAGAGCAATACTTTAACAAGAAGTAAAACATCACAAATGACAAAAATTTAAAAAAATATTTTAGCTGATAAGAAAACTATAACATAAGACATCTATAAGTTTTTTACATCAGTTAATACCAACTCACAGATTGCGAAAAATTTTGTCGACGTCGATATTCTTTTTTAACTCAGCGAACTTGCCGCGAAATTTAAATAGTAAATTCTAAATAACAATTTTTTTCTACAATGATCTTCTTCTTGAATAAAACTTGAATATAACTTTTTAAAGGTGAAATAGAATATGTTCTAATTTTTTGTCAAAATAGACAGTTACAAATAATTATTGTTCTCAACTATAATAGATTCTTATATTTAAGTAATGATTATACAGGGTGAGTTGGGAAGAACGCACCAAACTTCAGAAAAATATAGAAAACTTAAAAATAATGTAAAAAAGTGATATGTTCTTATCTGATTTGCATTTGTTTTCAAGTTACAAGATAAAACAAAATTTTATACATAAGCATTTTTTAGTCGTAGCGTTCTTTTGATAAATGTTTAAAAATACCACTATTGACCTCTAAACTTTTTCTGCTCCGTCTATGAAGGGCATTTGTTTCTTTCCTAATTAACTCAAATCTGTTTTCTTTACAATCGGCTGCAGTGTTTAGAATACGTCGACTTAGTGCATCACGTGTGTCCACTTTTACTTTGTACACCTCATTATTGAACCAGCTCCATAAACAAAAATCTAGTGCTGTGCGGTCTGAAATTCTTGGAGGCCAACTAATAGGACCACCACGACATATTAAACGCCCTGAAAACCTTGCGTCTAAATCTTGCTTAACCTGACGAACGAAATGTGTAGAAGCTCCATCGTGCTAATAGTACATTTGTATTCTCATGTTTTTGGAATATTTTCTAGTAGTATTTGTAATTCGTGTTGTAGAAAATTTAAGTAGTGGTTTTCCGTGAGGAAGAGCCAAATAAAATAAAAGGGCCAATTAAATACTTATGAAGCATACCACACCACACGTTTACAGAAAATTTGTGTTGAAAATTACGTTCGACTGTTGGATGGGGATTATCGTCTGAGCATACATGACAGTTACGAGTATTATTAATACCGTCACAAGTAAATGTTGCTTCACCCGTAAAAAGTATATGCAATACAACACAATAATTATTACTTAGCCAGTAACAAAATTCCATAAATTGAACATAATCTTTCGGTTGTAGGTGTTGTACTTTCTTTAGATGCTACGGATGTAAGCCTTGCTTATGGAGGGTGTTTATTACTCTTGTTTCTGGAATGCCCAATTGAGTAGCAATTCTTCGTGAGCTGGTCGTTGCATTTTTTTCTACTAAATCTAGGATATTTTTTATTTCTTCTAAACCTTGTCGACTTTATCGTTTAGATGTTATGCTAGCTCTAGGAAGCTTACCGGTGTCACACCGGTGTGTTGAAAACTCTGATAAATACGTTTTTATCAAGATGTCTTCAATGTGGAAACCGTTGACGATATTCTTCCACAGCAACTCTAGCATTTCCATTACAACAACCATAAACGATCACCATATTTGCATGTCCTAAGTTTGAATAAATGTTTGGCATTTTGTAACACTTTAATTATACGAATTTGTAAATGGTCGTGTAATAACTGTCACACTAAACTGACACATTATCAAAACAAAACAGTTATTAAGTATTTTTGAGCGTCGAAGTTATCATATTCTGATTTTGCCGAATATGTGCAAATCAGTATAATGGTAGATATATTTTTTTTTAAATTGCGCTGTACTTTGAAAACAAATGCAAATTGGATAATTAAATAAATAATCGAACGTTTGGTGCGTTCCTCCCGACTCATCCTGTATATTCGCTACATTTTTAGCATCGACGCTAGTAATTTCCGAGCGCATTAAGTATGATTTTGTAGACCAGTTGAATAAATAACATATAATTTGCTTGATTACACCGATTATTTATCTGACAGTTTATCCCATAGCTCGCTGTAGCCGAAGCTTGCTCATAACTATACTAAAAAGAACTTACAAAATTTTAGCAAAATTAATAGATGATGCACGTTGAAACTAAAAATAAAGGCTTCCTGATCGGAACACTTTACTTACTAAAATGTTATACACAGAACACAATGTTGACAAAATGTAAACACAATTTAGTTAAAAAAATAAAGCCAACGTATAACGCATTATAAATAAGATATTATATATCAGAAAACATTTTTGCTATGGGTCACATATATTACCCTTAATCAAAATTTAGAAATTAAGTACAAGTCCTTGCAGTTAACGTAGGTAATAAAGAAGAAGAAGACCTAGACATCGATCAGATTACGATATTTGAACTACTTGTCAAATTAATACCTTCTGTGTTATGCGTTTTTGGCGATGACTTTATTAGATCGTCTTACAACCAACTCTTCTCTTTTTTGTCAAGCGTAGTTAAAATAGCTGTTTTACCATGTATCTTTTTATTTGACTTTGAAAAAGTACGTGAGAAATATTTGATACTTTTGCTGTAGTGTAACAACAAATTTAGTGAAAGAATAAAAAAAGAACACAAAAATTTGTAATAGGCTTAGAAGCAGATCTGTTTAAAATATGAGTTCTACACGTTTTAATTCAAAAAGGTTTAAAATAGGAGTTCTACTTTTCTCGAAATAGGTTGAAATTGAGGCTGCAAGGGAGGGGGTATTGAACCTACAAGCTGTTATTGAAGTAATGTTACAGATTTTAACAGACGATTGCTGTGGTTAAAAGAATGCTAAAAAACTAAATTTTTCTTTTACAAATGTTTATAGTTTTTAAGATATACGTTGTAGTAATTTTTTAAAGTGTTGGTAACTTGATAATGTAAATATGAATTTTTTTAGAATTTTGCTATTATTCTATGAACACTATCACAGCAAAATCTTTTATTATTTAAAAAAAAAAAATAATTATTGCTTGGACAAACTTTTGATTTAATGCCTCTTTAAGGTTTGCGTTGGATTTTTCTAAAGATCGCAGGTTTTAGCACGTAATTTTTAATTTTTATAAATGTTAATATTCTATGTTTAATTCAGTATGGCTTAAAACGCGGAGCGTTTTTAGTCGTTTATTTTAAGTTTTAATTTTACAAATTTAAAAGTACTGGTCCAACTATGTCAAAATGACAAAAAAAAAACAGTAGTTTACCTAAGAACATAATAGTTAAGAATAAATACAGAAAATTTTTATTACATAGCTATTATTTTTCATGATTCCCTTTTCTATTAAAAATAGTATTACTTACGTTGGAATATAAAAATCGAACTTGTGAATAAGTGAATAATAAAAAAATAATAATATACTATTGCAATTCAATGTTAATAATTTTTATCTTACAGGTGCAGCATTTAAGGTAGGTACTTTAAACCATTATGTTCGATGACAGAAATAAAATTTTACTCACTTGTGAGATAAAGTACTCACAAGTGAATAAATTTGACAGCTGTCAGTTTTAATAGTTAAAATTTGTAACTTTGTATGAAAAAACAAAGACGTTTTCTATTTCGTTACTATAACAACCATTGGTTACTGCGAAAACTGATACATACAAGCATACTACAACGTGATCAACAAATACTGATTGAGTTAGCAACATTGAAGTGCCACTTGAAATTGGCTATTTAGTCCAAACTTTATTTGACATTTTAAAAATTTTGTTAATAAGTTGTCATTAGTTATTGCTAAAATTTTCTTTAAATGACTTTTGAATTAGAATATAACATTAATATTTTAATAACATACTTATTTTTTTTTTATTGTAATAACATACTTTAAATGTTTATAATTTATAATTTTAATTTATAATTGCGAATATTTGACTTAAATAAAACTTTATTTCTTGGATTTTTTGTAATAGTTGCGGCTGTAAGATAAAACGTTGTATATTAGACGTGATCGAAATGACATTATTAAACTCGTGTAAAGTGTTTCACTTGTTCGCAAGCGCACTTGTGAGTCAAAATTTTTACTTTTTTATAATGATGCACTTTTATTGTTTATAACTGTTCATTTAAAAAAGTTGTCAAGTGTGCTATGAGATTTTGATAAAAGAAAATGTAGCGAAAAAGAGATGTCGAAACTTGATACACACCTTCACAGTGCGCGCGCAGTCGTGATTTGTCGTCGTAACCACAGACCATTAAGCTAGAGAAAGACAGCCAGATACCGTATATAAAACGGGCAACACATTAGAATGCAGCGCCGCAGTGGCGTCTGGCCAAAACTAACATTTAAGCGGTTTATTTGAAATAAAGCATACTATTAATAATATAAACAAACTTATGACAACAACAAAAAAAAAAAACAAAGAAATTTTTGAACACACTTTTAATGACCAAAAATACAAAAAAAACTAAATACTACATAATAAACTACATATTTAAAACAACAAAAAAAATCTACAATATTTTGTTAACTAATTATTTGGTAAGATGTTTAAAAGTATTAATTTTTTTCTTAGCACCTTTTTGCTTATTGTTTAAAGTCCTATTAATATCATCAACGTATTTATAAACAAATAACATTATCGCAGTCTTTAAAAAATAATTAAACTTTTCTGTATAATGGTCTTTACACATGAACCAATCAAAATTTGTAATATTCTTTATTACAATTAATAATTTTTCAACTAGTCTCGACACAAACATAAATTTATCTAAATAATATATCACAGCATCGTGAATAGTCACAATAAAAGTAAAAAAGTCTTTGGTTACATATTTCAGTTTTGCTTACTATCATATTCTTTATATTTTGTAAATAAATGAAATGTTTCAAAGTTATCTGCTAATAACGATGAACGGCAGTTATCACAATGCAATTTTTTTAACTTTTTACAAAAATAACCAGAAACGTAAGCTGCACCCTACAAGTCAAAATTTTTGTAACTAGAAATATCAATATTAAAAACTGGCGGTAAAATTGAGTTAAGTTCATTATCATCATCTGTTAAAATGGGCATTATACCTGGATCTCTCTTTTCTAAAAATTCCTTTAAATTGGTAAGAAGTTGACCACCGGCTTCTTAACAATTTCCACTGAAATTTTTATTTGAAGATAAATTGTTTAAAACGGCACTCTTAATGCCCCCTATAAATTGATAACAACTTGGATTAGTGTGACCAGCACTGTGTTGCCTAATAATAGAAAACAAATTTTCCAAAGGGTCCTGATTAAATAAACGGGTTTTCACAAATTTAAAGCCGGCTTCTTTAAATAATATATTATACAGTTCAAAAATGCCTCTTATATTATTAAGCCATCCCTCTTTGAAAGGCATGGTAATTTTTATGGAACCGGTTGCTTCGTCCAAAAATTTCCAACTTTCAACTTTTCCTATAATGTTGCGCCAAAATTGTAGGTGTCGTAAATTTTTTGTTAAAGCTAACCTTAAAGGTGGCACGTAATTATAACTTGAAGTTTTTATAGAGGAACTATTAAATGAATCAAATAAATCATTGATGTCTTTCACAAATTCAACTGTATCCATAGCTTCATCTGGTGCTAAGCGCACTCCAATTAATGACTCTACAGCAGCAGCCATGGTGTTACTGAGTGTTCTAGCCGCAACTAAAACCTTCATTTTTATTAATGGATTTTTATTTATTTCAAAGTAGGAATCTTGAATTTTTCGGAGAGTTTGTATTCTTTTTGTTTTATCAAAATGATATGCTTCTTTTAAATAAGAAAATTTGGCTTTTTTGTTTCCGTTAAAAACAATTGTGTATTTTGATAATGCATTTCTGGTTGATTTTAACAGATGAGGAACGTCAAAAAAATTATGATTTTTTTATTATTAATATAGAAAAAGGGGTCTGTTGTACTACATTTACTACTTTGTTTTAATTTTGTTATCGCAGATCTATTGGTGGCACCTTGATCACAAACTATGTTCACAATGTTTATATTAATATCCTGCAATTCTTTAATTATTTCTTTTATCAGTTTGCAAAGAATGTTCGATTGTACAGTGTCCTTTGTGAAATAATAGCATAGTGGTTGCTTCCAGTTTAAGCGCAATCCCTGCACCATAAATACTAAAGCATGATTGGCAAATCTTTTTGAATTAAAACCATCTGAATTGTCCTCAATACCAATGATTTTGTCTGAAGTTTTACAGTAAGTTAAATTTTGAGACAAAGATATTTCGTCAAACATCAAGCTGGCAAATCTATCTGATTCAGGCATTCTTGCAATTTTATTTTTTAATTGTGAGAGAAGATCTCTATTAATCCCCGAATTAAAAGGAACAGTTTTCAAAAAATTTATTATTGTTGAGCGAGATGGCAATTTTATGAAACGTTGCAAAAATCTGTAGCTTCTAGGCCCTCGTTTATAGAGGGCTACAGAAAACACTTTATCACTGAAATTCCAAGTTGGCTTTTTTTTGGACATATTTTTAAATTGAGATTTTAGAAATGAACTGCCAAAAGGTGAAAAATATTTTTCCACTTGATCAATTAACGTGCTTGAAGATAGTTTACTTAAATTTTTGCATAACTTCCTAGATTGAAATAACTTTTTTTTAAGTTTACAAATTTGGCTTTTTTGTGCTCTGGTCAAAAAGTACATTTTTTTCTTTTTTGGTGTGAGTGATCTAACTTTTGTGTAGCCTGGATTTTTTAAAAGTTGTGTTGTTAAAACATTTTCTTGTGTAAAAACATTATGTGTCATGTCTAAATTATTATTATCAATTGATGGTGTGATTGCGTATGTGTGATCATTATAAAACAAATCAACATTTGTTTTTTCTTGATATACGTTTTGCCTTGGTACGGTAATTTTTTGTGAAATATTTGTCATGTCTAGATTTTCATAAGTGTCAACTAATAAGGATGTGTCTGAATAAGTATGATCATTGTGAAAAGAGTACAAGTCATGCGTTTTTTGTTGAGATATATTTGGTGTGTTAATTTTACGATTAAAAATTGATGGAACAGAATATCTATGCAACCTTTTTTTTCTGTGCTTACAAAGCAACTATCAGAAAAATGATCCTCACAAATATACATTTTAGTAGTTCCAAGAGGGATTTCTAAATTGAAATTAGTTTTTAAAATATCTCTCTAATGTTTCTTATAGTTGGAAAAGTAAAAAAGTGTTTATTTTTTTGGTCTTTTGGATTTTGATAATATATATTGCCACAATTTGGAACTTTGCATTTGTATTTATACACATTCATCGTTAGCAGCAGATAAACTTTATCAATACTATTATTACTTAAGATACCTACTTAAATGTACTTCTTTGGTTTTACACATCACAAAAGGACTAGTTTAAAATTATGAATACGTCATCTTTTAACAATATTTCCTAGTTTCAAATCCTTACTTACTTTGTATAAATTAGAATTAAAGAATAAAAACATGTCTCACTCGTCTATAAAAACATCTTCAAAAACTCCCCTCTAGGTTCTGTTATTTTGATATTTTGCTAAAAAATTTTGTTTTAAGTAATATTTCCTAGTTTTCAAATCCTTACTTACTTTGGATAAATAAAAATTAAAGAATAAAAACATGTCTCACTCGTCTATAAAAACATCTTCAAAAACTCCCCTCTAGGTTCTGTTATTTTGATATTTTGCTAAAAAATTTTGTTTTAAGTAATATTTCCTAGTTTTCAAATCCTTACTTACTTTGTATAAATTAGAATTAAAGAATAAAAACATGTTTCACTCGTCTATAAACGACTCCACGCTCAAAAACATAAATATGCTTCAACTACGCTTCGACCACGCTTCTACCATGCTTGAAACTTCACATAACCTATCATAATGTAACCAAACTCAAACAAACTAACAAAAAAAAAAACTTTAAACTCAATTCATTGCGCAGCCCAGACGCGCCAGCGGCGCCACAATCAAACTGTTTCCAAACGTTCAAATAAATGTAACGGTCTTTCTCTAGCTTAATGGTCTGTGGTCGTAACTGACAGTACACAGCAGCCGAATTAAACTAAGACATACTTCAAAATGTTTTTGTTTTTTCATAGCACACTTGACAACTTTTTTAAATGAACACTTGTTATAATGTACTACAATAAAGCTGTGAATAATGCATGATAAATAATAAAATCTCACCGTGACTAATACATGTTTCTAGCCATAGAATCGCTAAATACTTGAGCTGCCAATATCACTTTTATAATCTTCTGCATCTTTAGCTTCAAGTGCTCCGCTGTCAGCTTAAGCATGGCGCGAAAAGGTGTAATACTTTGCTGATCCACCTAACATCCTTCTTGAATATGCTGCTTCCAACGTACTTTCATCATAATTTCTTTATCATCAACCATTAGAGGAAAGTTAAGGAAATGCTTAAGTACAAGACTTCTGGTTGATGTTAGGAAATGGCAGCTATTAAATATGGTTGCAATGTTTTTGGCTTTATGGACAAAAAATAGACGCTGCATAAATTGGTAACAATATCGAGGTTAAATATTTGGCAAGCGTCAAAAAGATTTACGAGCTAATCTTTCATTTTCTCTGATGATTTGGGTTTATGACTAAAATAATAAACAAGATGCTGCTTCTAATTACTTTAAAATTTTTGAGCCATAGAAACTAATTCCCATAAATTTCAAATTCTACAATTGAGTCTGAGCTGCGATTATGATGTTCTTCTATCGCCGTTTTTTCAAAAAATAATATACATATTTGTTTATCTTTTGGCTTACTTTTGAGGAGTTTATTTATATGACGGAATAAATGTTCGTTGATCTCCGCATGAAATGGAATTTTATGTAGAAGAGCAGTAAGTGTACTTCTAGATGGAAGAGCAAAGAGACATCTAAGTAAAGAATAGCATTTAGGGCTACGTTTTAAAATTGTTACAAAAGATATTTTTTTATCCAAAGTCCATCGACAATCTGTTTGACAAGGTTTAGCACAACGTGTTGTGAAATCACCTGTTTGAGAAGGTATGCCTCAGAAGCTAAGTGATAAATCTATCGCGATATTTTTAATCTAATGTCCTCTCTATTTACAAAATGCTTTATATTTGTTAACAAGGAGTCTTTATTTTTAGAAATATTTACCAATTTGCTCTTGCGCGGTGATAATGGGGTAAAAAAAGTAAAAAATTAATTTTTTTTTTCGCGGCGCGGCCTTAAAAATATACAGCTAATACTATCCGCGACAAAATAAACTGAACACCAAATTTTGACATTGACAAGAAGAATTGTGTAAACTGACCATTACATATGTGAGGTTAGGAAAACCAAATCATCATAAAGGTTGCTTTATATATTTTTTTCTGTCAAGGTCAGAATTTGGTGTTCAGTTTATTTTGTCGCGGATAGTATATGAGTAACTTAGTTAAGTAGAGTAGCACTTTAGGCTTGACTTGCCTATTTTGTTTTTTTTTCTTGTATTTTTGTATTATTTGTGTTGTGTGTTACGTCTATTGTTTAAATTTATAAAAAATTAGAAAACACCCAATAACACAAAACAATTTCCTTTTGCACGACGCAAGTTCCGACAACAAAGTTTTCATCTTCAGGTGAGGAATTAAACTACTGGAGTTTTTCAGACTATAAGATCTTCTTCACATGTAAAAATACAAATAATCAAAAGTTGCATGTTTGAGGTTTTGAATCTTGAAAACGAATGAGATATATTTTTTTTTTAATTTTTTCGTTTTTTTTCAGACCTCAAATAACAACTTTATGATAATTTATTGGTTAAAAATATTCTATTCAAGAAACTTTGTTTCTAAAATTTTATAATATTTGATCAATAAATTTTAACGTTGACAGTTTTCTGTGTACAGCCGTGCGGTGCACCACGTGTTCCAATAAGCGGACTTTTCTCAGACGAAACAATCAAACAGTTTAATCAGAACAGGGTTGGCCCTAGATGTAGGCCAAGGGTGAGCACAGTGGTTTAAATCCTGTTATCCTAATTCTCTCTTGTCCTTATACATTTTTAATAACTTATTTTGGTGTTTTACGTCCATTATTAATATAGTTAAAAAGTTATTATTACGGGGAAGTGGACAAGACAGATAAATTATTTTATAATATAAGAATAAAAATTTTTTTTTATTCTTTCGGCGACCACTGACCGAGACAAGTTGGTACCATGCCAAACAAATTTTGACATTACTTATAAGCCTTGATAAAGAATCCAATAAAGATTCAAAACGTCGGCGTTATAAAATAGTTTATCTGTCTTGTCCACTTCCCCGTAATAATATTTTTTTAATTTTTAATAACATTTTCCATCGCATCCGCATATCCTTTATCGATAAGATTCTAGTGTCACCGGCAAGAACTTATCTACCAACGAACGGCGGCGGTGCCGGCGGTGCGCTCGGTAGGAGCGCATCAAAATGCGCCCTGGCCATTCCAAAACTCAGGACAAAAAACCTATTTCTAAAATAATCGCCTAAACCTAAGGAAATCAAAATAAGTATTCCAATAAATTCGCAACCTCTTTCTTACGCAAAAGCAACTCGTTCACTTCCAACAACAGTTTTTCCAAAGAAAAACCAAAGAATAATGTTAAGTTGCAACGAAAAATTAAAACTCGTTGATTATGTAGTCGCCGCGCCGTAGGAATTATAGTACACCCAAAAAAACATTTTGTATGCTTCACGTATCTTCAACAACCGAATGTGCATGTATCTTTCTTCTGCCCAACTTGTTGAAGATTACAAGTACCCACAATCATCTTATGATAAAAGACAAAGAAATAAAAATCCATAAGTTAGTTACTCCAGCCAAACGAATAATAATCTCTAATACTCTACCAAAAATCTCACATACAGCCATCGAAGATAAATTAAAAACCCACGGAATCACTCTAGTTTCCCCAGTTTCACCACTACGTGCAGGACTTACAGGCGATGCGCACATCCACATCTTAAGTTTTAGGAGACAAGTATATATTGCGCCACTGCCCAATGAAAATGATCTTCCATCATCAATACTCGTTGACTATGAAGATACCAGTTATCGTATATTCTTTTCATATGAAGAATTAAAATGTTATAACTGCAATGAATCTAGTCACATAGCCAATAAATGCCCTCAACTAAGTTTCAACGACACAGTGTCTACTGAAACAAACCAAAACAGATCAGCTCACAAAAGTTTAAACCTACAAATAACCAAAGTCACTACGCAAGAAAAACCACAGCGGGTAGCTATCAGCAACGATCAAAATCCGATTTTTATGTTCAAAAGACCAGCATCATCCACAAATTCAATAGACAACCTCTCGACTTCTAGTCAAGACCCTGACATAATGCCAACAACACATGAAAAAGACTACACGAAAACCCATAAAAAAATAAAAACAAGTCGATCAATAGAGGACAACAATCCAAACTCTACTGAAGAGACACTCAAGCCCGCAAAAAAATTTATAAGTGATATAAATCTTTCCTTTTCACTTAACTTTCAACAACTCACTTCATTTTTAAAAAATGTTCACAAATTTCCTAGCTCTATTGGAGTCGCAAAAAGTTACTATACAAATATTCCTGAAGTAATTAAAATGTTATACACAATTTACCCGAAGTTAACATCACGAGAAATAAAAACACGTTTTACTAAAATTCAAAACAAATTACAAAAACATTTTGTTTCAACATATTATGATTCCGATGCTTTTCTTGGGTTCCAGGCTTCCCAAGGAAGCTTCTTCTAATTCCTTTTCTTTCTACAATGAAACATCAATGAGCTTTTTGCTCATCTTAAAATGCTACAGTTGATTACAAAAGATTATGTTCCAACAATAATTGCCCTTCAAGAAACAAACTTTAAAAAGTCTATTTACAATATTAAAGGATATAAAAACATTCATAAAAATTGAAGCATTGAGAGGCATACGAGTAGAGGTGTCATAATCTACGTGCGGGAAAAATATTTTCCAACTCCAATAGAATTGACTACTCAGATTGAAGCAGTTGCAATGACAGTACATTTCAAAAATATGCAAGTTTTCATCTGTAATATATACATTCCTCCAAATTGTCAATTTACCAAAGAAAAACTAATAAATCTTATAAATCAAATTTCGGCACCTAAAATAGTTATGGTTGATTTTAACTCTTATTATGTACTCTGAAGATCTACAACTCAAAACACCAGAAGTAAAATTGTAGAAGAGACAATAAACAACTGCAATTTAGTTTTCTTTAATTCAGGTGATTCTACCCGACGTTGAAAAATGCATCCAAGGGCATTTTTTCAACGTTAGATCTTACCTTTTGTAGCTCTGATCTTATGCCATTTATGCAATGGCAAACATTTGATTTTTTATATGGAAGCGATTACTATCCAATAAAGATCACCAACGTACTAGAGGAACCTTACATACCGTCAAACAATATTAAACAGTGGAACCTTAAAAAAGCCAAATGGAAGCTCTTCTCTCAAAAAATTGAAGAAGAAATCTTACGGATGAACAAAAATGTAAATGTAGATCTACTAGTAGAAAATTTCACGACACTAATATTAGCAGCGGCTGAAGAATACATTGAATACGTATCACCACCAAAAAATAAAACTTCAATTTCCTGGTGGAGCCAACAATGCAAAGAAGCAATAGCTGCTAGTAAGCAAGCATTTAATAAACTAAAACGACATAATTTACTTGACAATATTATTGAGTTTAAATAGCTTTGAGCAAAAGCCAGATTTGTAGTCAAACAGCATAAGAAGGAGTCTTGTCGCCACTTTACTTTGATGTTAAATGAATGATAAAAATGCTATCGTCAACGTCTTGGAGTGCTGACACGAAGGTTTTTATACACTTATACCGGAGTCTTACACTTTTACGTTTAGAGAATGGAGCTGCTGTTCTAGAATTGGGAAGAAGGCTGCCGATATAATACAAACTTTGGCCCTTTGTATTATCTTGGGAGCATTTCGTACAAGTCCTACTGCTCTCTCCCTCTCTCTTTGAAGAAACCAGTTTTCTTTAATGCATGCAGTTTCAGTAATACAAAAAACCCAAACTATAAAACCCTCAGTTACAACTGCAATCGATCACCAAAAAATAACCTAAACAATTTTCTTTCCTTGTATCCAGACAGAGTAAATTTCAAACTAAAGTCAATTAGGCCTAAACTTAACAAACATCCAGTCTAACCGCCTTCGCCAAACGCCACCCTGGCTAACACCATCTCTTGAAATAATCCTCCACCTATCGCGGTTTAAAAAATACGAGGTGCCACCTGAGTTAATAGTAAATTCTAAAAGTGATACAGGTGTAGGTGCAGCCGTAATATCCCCGATTGAAAAAAAAAATTGTTCAATTACCACCCAGAGTCTATACCCTGTCCGCCCAACAGATAGTGTAATAAAACTCAGTGGGAGGAGACAAGCAGCGTAGAACGTTCTGCGGTGAAGTCAGATTTACACTGTTTTATGATTTGTAGATGTAGGCGCATAAAATATGAAATTGTTGGTTTTAAAAACGCTCACTCAGACAAACAAAACAGAAAAGGGTAAACAAACACATCCTACGTTTAGCTTTTATTTTAGACGCAAGCCTAAAAATTCTTACTTTTTAAAAATATGCTCTAGTGTGTTAAAAACTTTTACTTTAGGCGATCTTTTTAAAATTGACCAATGAAGAGCCGATATTTAAACAGCGCGGTTTAATTGGGCGTTTTTATTACTCTATCTGTTCAGCGAACAGGTTATAGTATTTTCTACGCTGAACTGCATGCGCTCTATAAAGCTTTGAACATAGTGGAAGCAAGTGTGGACAAAAATTTTGTGATATGCAGTGACTCACTTAGTGCGCTACAATCTTTACACTGACTCTACCCAAAAGATGGAATTTCAAAACAAATTTGTGACCGGCTAACATCCAGACCGCAGTCAAGAATATGTCCTTCATTTTTGTTCCTTCCCATATGGGTATCACGGGCAATGATGAGGCGGATGCTGTTGCAAAAACAGCCGTAGTCGAAGAACTCCCGGTGAGCAAACGTTTGGGAAGTGATGCCAAAAAGTTAGTGCGGAAAACAATAAGAAAACAGCGCCAGGTACATTGGGAGCGAAGCGAATCACACTTAGTAAAAATCAAACATAATGCAATGAATCCTCTCCACCTACTAGTTGACAGAGTTTCACAGGTCAAAATCAACCGCATTCGAATAGGACATACAAAGTTGACGCATGGATGGATAATCTGTAAAGACCTAAAGCCGCAATGCGAGACGTGTAACTTGGCAATTGATGTGGAGCATCTAATATGCCACTGTTTAAATATGAATAACGGAGGCCAACTATCTTCTATTCGTCTGCCCTAAAAGAAATAGTTACCACACTGTGTCTCCTAAAGGAACTAATGTTGTTTTTAAAGCAATCTGGACTATTCACACTATTGTAGATATTTAGAATTATAAAGTATAGTACCATGCCGCTAATAACCGGTGTAATTGATGCGGCCTTTTCCTTAATAAAAAGAAAAAGATATCGTTGTAGTAATTTTATCGTTGTAAAACTAACACAGTTGTTTTGAATTTGCTGAAGTCTAGCACAACTTGTAGCATCTAAACATGCAAAGAACACTACTAAGGCATAGCTTATTATAGATAAAACAAGAGATTTACACATATTTTTTCTATTTTTGAAATTTAGCAATGAAGGATTCTGATATAGCAGTTTTAAGAGAACAAACTTTTCTTGAGTAACATGTTTACATGTTTTCTAAAACGAAAATCTACGTCTATACTTATATCAAGTATTTTAGTGTCGTCGACAATATTAAGTTTAGTTTTTTTTATATATAAGTTTAGCCTAGTGTGAGATTTAGGTCTATCTTTCTGTTTACTAAATACGATTGCAAATTATTTGCTAACATTAAGAGATAGGTTATGATTCAAAGCATACTTTTCTATTCTTTTCAGATCTAAGTTTAGATGCATATTTGCTTGATCAATTTTATCTGGATTGGAAGCGTAATGAAGTTGACTATCATCGGCATAGCTATGTAGGTTTGAGAAGTAAATATACTGATGCAGACAGAAAACATATATTAAAAAAAGTAAGGGCTTCAGAATTGTTTCTTGGGGAAGATCAGAAGTAATTTTGACGAAGTCATAGATATTACTATTATAAACAACACACTGTTTTCTATTATCAAGAAAAGATATAAAAAAATCAGGTGATATAGCATCAAATCCTAAATATAAAAGTTTTGAACAGAGTACTGAATGATCGATGGTATCAAAAGCTTTTGAAAAATCTAAACTTATAACTGCAACGTTTTGTCTATTATCTTAGTCGTTAATTATGTTATCAATCAGGTTTATTAATGCTGTTGTTGTAATATAACCAGAACGAAAACCATATTGTGCTGATGTGAGTATTTTATTTATTAAGAAGTATGAATATATTTGGTTATAAACATTTTTTTTTAAAACTTTAGACATAGTTGACAAAATGCTTATAAGTCTGAAATTGTTAAAAGATTGAGGATTGTTATTTTTAAGTAATGGTCTGATTTAATGCTATTTTTTACATATTTGGAAAAAATATTTTCTCAAGACAAGAATTTATTATATTTGTTAATTGAGGAGCAATTACTGAACTACATAATTTGAGCATTTTGGCATTAATTTCATTATCCTGTGGCATTATATTTCAAAGAGTTAATAATTTGTTTAAGTTAATCAACAGTTGGTAGACTAAAACTAAAGTGAAGATCATTTCTGAGCTTTCTGCTACTATAAAAATTACATGTAAGTGGCCGATTAAAATGAGAACTAAAAACAGAGAGAAAATTATTGTTAATGTCATCTACATTATTAAGGTGAGAGGGTAGCTCACAATTTTTATTTTGTACAATATGAAAATTTTTCAAAACTTTCCATAAGTGTTTTTTTTTATTGTTGCCGATTATTGACAAATGTATGCTTTTTCTCTCTTCTTATCGCGGAGAGTACACGATTTTAAAGTTCTCTATAATTATGTGTTCCAGTGAGTTGTTAGTTTTGTATTTTTAAACTTTAGTAATGCGATATTTCTTATTTTTATCATACGTTGTATAGTGTTTGTCAACCAAGGGGCATACGGTTTTGTAATTTTTGCCTCACGAAGAGGTGCATGCTTATTGAACAAGAGAACTAAATTTAAACATAAAAATTCAAGTTTTTTGTTAATATTTTCAATATAAAGAATTGTATCCCAATTTATAGAAGAAAGATTCTGGAGAAAGTCGGAAAAATTTAGATTTTTAAAATCTCTGTATATAACAATTTTGAGTAACAATTTTGAATTTACATCTTACGGCTGCTAACAGAATTTCGCAATAAGTAAATTTGTGATGTATGACATTACTGTTGAGCAAAAACTTTTACATTGTATATATTCAAATCTCTATGCTCAAAAACAGTGTTGTCATATATCGTGTATATAAGTTTATTATTCAAAATATGTTGCAATAAACGAAAAGTTTAGAAAAACTAGAATAAGAGCTTCAAATAGCTTTATTAGTAAGTTTCAAAAAGTGGAGATTTTTTTCGTCAAAGTAAATCCTGACAATACTCAAAAATTATTTCCAGTTTCTGCAGTTATTTTCGTAATGTCAACATTACGTAAAAAAGTTTAGGTGTGGGAGAAACAGTATCACTGATCACTGATCAGTGTTCACTTATCAGTTATTATCACTTATTAGGTAGTAATCCTAGCCAGCTGACTGTACTAGCAACAGTTGTCATACAGCTGAAGAGACAGCTCAAGAAAAAAGATTGTTTAATATTCAAAATTAAATAATAAAAAAATAAATACTAAAATGGTTTTATGCTGAATCAAATCTTGTAAATCTGCTGCATCATGTAATTTTTAAATTCTCAATAACAAGGATATTATCGTGTGTTAAAATCAATATACCATTTAGGAGCAAGTTGAACATCGTTGAAATTTAATCTAGGCACATCTCAGTTTTTAAACGGAAGCGAATAATCAGATTACATTTGCTAGAATAAAAAATATGTACTTTAATTTAAATTTTAATAAGACCCAAGTCGAAATTTAATTTGATCTTAAGTTACGTTCTCTTTGACAAAATCCAGCGACGTGAATCCGTCCAAAATAAATTACTTTGTATTTTTTATGGTCGTATTTTCGTGTATAAAAAGTGAGATCAATATTTTTTTATTTTATTTTTAAAAGTTAACACCACCAGTCGAGTCTTACGTGACTTTCAACTTTTCATTGCTCAGAGCAAAAATAAAACGTCAGTTATCATAGAGATAAAAGTCTCATCTGAAGTAAAACACGGCGACACAGACAAATCCCGATAAATCGTTTTATTTCTTTCGTTTTCTAACAAATAACAACAAAATCTCACCGGTGGATGCCCTTTCGAGGGACAGTGTTGAGTCTCTGAGAATTTCATCCCAGTGTAAGCTCAACAGTTTTTTATTGAGGTGACAAAAGGACGTTAAAAAGTGTGTAAAATTATTTTCTTCTTGGAAACGTTCTCATTTCTTTAAACCAGTGATGATGCATTGGTTATGGGTCTGGTTAAATAAAGTGAGCAGATAAAATCTTAAATACAATGTAGTTTCTGTCTGTTACGATGTGTTTATGACGTGGGAAATGAGCCAAACTCCCTACTTAATATCCAACATTACTGTCAACTTTTCATACAAATACAGTGATAGAATTATTTCTTAAGCCAAGT
Organism: Tribolium confusum; assembly: GCA_029207805.1. Lineage (NCBI taxonomy): Eukaryota > Metazoa > Arthropoda > Insecta > Coleoptera > Tenebrionidae > Tribolium > Tribolium confusum. The sequence continues at coordinate 36,000,516 of JALGAY010000001.1, read as the reverse complement.
CGCGCGGATATTTTCAACAAGAAACGCCATATTGGAAGTACGTGACCGCAAATGATATGTTGCAATCATGCAATTTTCCATATTGTTGCAACGTGAGTTCGAACGCCGTATTGTTATGGTTTTAGATTTTAGTTTTATAGCTCAAGTGGTAATATTCTCTATAATCCATTGGCGGATTTGCTAACTTACACTGATATTCCTATTCATTCTCTCTCTTTTTTTTTAATTTCATTATAACAAATCTCGCACTTTATGAGCCACTCGGTTGACATTTCCAATAAGCAGTTTCGTAAATTTAAAGAAATGAAATCTAATAATTATCAGGGTTTATGGGGCCAATCGACAAACATATTATTATCAGAGCTTTCTAGCTCTGCTACTATCACCGGAAAATTGTAAACTGACAAAATGTTAGCTCTCTTAGTTCGTTAATTATTATTATCTGCTTATATTAAATCACTATCAATCACTAAAAAATCAAAATACCTACCATATATTTAACATAATCATTTAAAACAGAATTAAAATGAAAACACTTTTGTCTTAAAAAATTAAATAAAGGCTCAGATGGGAATAACACTTATCTTTTTTATCACTGCTGTAGATAATTAAGTTTTAATTAGCTACACAAATTTTTGTTTGATGCTTGATTTACAAACTTATTTTTTTTGCTCTTGTTTTTTAGGAATATTTTTTTCGAGTGGAGAGATGATTGCAAAAACTCAGCCTACTAAAAATCCAATTCTTGAAAATGTTTTTGTCATAATTAGATCTAAGATATACAACACTCTACAATTTTTAAAATTTTATAAAAACCAAAAAGTTGAATCTTTAACTTTACCTCTTTAAATCTAAAAAAAAATGAATTTTTTTTACTATTTTTTTGGGAGCTTTCTTAACAGTTTCCTACAATATGATGGAAAGCTTTTCCGTCATTTAATACACACTCTGTATATTATTATTGTTATTAGTGAAATGCGATCGGGCAGAGGAAAACCTGCTATGCCTGTACCACCAAAATAATTTAATTACGTCTGTGGATAACGCCTTCCATTTATCAAAAGTTCTGTTTGGCAAGAAGTGCTGCCTGATAGAAGAAGTGAACTGCTTCTTTAACAATTTGAGCTTATGGCCTCTAGTGCGTCCGTCGTTGTTAAGCAAAAATAGGTAGCGTATAGGCGACTCGGAGTTAGATAAAGCCTGGAAAACTGTGATAACATCACCACGTTTTCGCCTTTGTGACAGGGGCAACAGTTTACATAGGCGTAGCCTTTCTTCATACTAAGGCCGAGACCATCTAAACGGAATTCTAGTGACTCTTTTCTAAACTGATTTCAACATATCTTTATCTATTTGCAGCACTGGAGCCTAGACACTCTAGCCAAATTCGTATACTGGTCTTACATAAGTTTTAAAAAGTTTGGCAATAACTTTAATGCTATTGTGCTAAAAGGCTCGTCCGAAAAAATAAACTATTTTATTAGCTTTTTTAGTCACATGTGTAATATGATCGGACCAAGTTAAATTAGGAGTCACAAAGATTCCCAAATCAACATGTGAATTGACTTTGGCTGTTTTTATGTTATTGATATAATAAGAATGTGCAGGGTTTTTATTACACAAATAAAGAACACTGCATTTATTAATATTCAGGGAAAGCAGCTATTTACAAGACCAGTTAGCTATCGCCGGAAGATCTAAGAATATGGTAACATGATTGCTGCTACTGTTATATAATTTGATGTTGTCAGCATACATGGCAAAGTTTGATAGAAGAATACTTTTCAAGTCGGCAGTATAAGCGATAAACAATAAAGGTCCCAAAACGGATCTCTGGGGAACACCACTTAAAACATTAAGAAAGTCACTAGTTTCGTCACGTACTTTTACTTTAAACGTGCGACCACTTAAAAATGATTCTATCTACTGAAGAAGTGGACCACAAATCCCAATGTAGAAAAGTTTTAAGAGCAAACGACATCTGGGAACCCGATCAATTGCCTTGGAAAAATCTAGATACACAACATCGATAATATTTTTCTTCTCCAATTCTTTAGTCAATCAGACAAACAACAGAGTAAATTGGAATTTATGGATTTTTTCGGTACGAATACATGTTGTTCTAGTAGAATGACTTTTCTATCTAAGAAGTATTTTAGTTTATTATTATAGACTACTGTTTCTATGATTTTAACTACTAACGATGTAAGACTGATTGGATGATAATTACTAGGGTCGAATTTATTACCTTTTTTAATGATGGGGCATACCAAAGCAGATTTCCAATCTGGAGGAAGAATCCCTGAATTGAAAGAGTGATTTATAAGTAGGTATGCTTAATGGAGCACTAAGAGAAAAAGCACAATTGCGCAACACGGCAGCAGTGATACCATCTGGTCCGAGGAATTTAGACAAATTCAGTTTACTTAGCTTACTATAAATCACAGATTCCGAAAATTTAACCATAATATTTGTATTATCGTTGACAATGGAAGTCGACATTGTGAGAAGTGGAGAATTAGATTTTTCGATAAAGACTTTAGAAAAGGCTTGACTAAATAAATTTGCCACCGCCTTGTGACTATCAACAATAATTCCCATATTGTTTGTGAGTTTGGATGGGTCACCGAACCAGCAAGTTTATTAATATGCTTAAAGAATTGCTTAGAGTTTTTTACTTATACCTAGGTCATATATGTTATTAACAATAAATGTAAGAAATTTTTATCTTTTGCGATTGCGTTTTCTTGAGGTTAGGTTAAAAATTAAGGTAGTTTATAAAGGTTTGTAAATAGCCTACTAAATCTTAGCTTAAAATATTAAATATTTTAGCTGCAGTTGTATGTTTAGTAAAATTTTACAAAATTTTTAAAATGTTATATCTTTTGTTCTTTTGGTGGTACAAATCCCAAATTAAAATTTTGTAAGATTTAAGTTTTAAGTCCACAAAAAAGGTAAACTTTTCTACCAAAAAAAAATTGCTATACCATAAAGAAAACAAAAGAAATAGCATTTTCAAAATTTAGTAAAATCTTACTAAACATACAATTGCAGCTGAAGTACAGTAACCAAAAATTGAATTCTCTAAAATTTTAACAAAGTTTTAAAAAAAGCTAACAATAGCTTCTATATCTTAGTAACGGACCGATCAGATCAGCAAAAGCATTATTTTCTTTCTAAAAATATGCTTTTAAAAGTTGGATCTATCTACCGACTAACACTGAGTTTAACAATACCACCGAGTAAATCAAGTTTCTCAAAAAATATGTAGGGAATAAATTCAAATAGAAGAAGATTTTGTCCAAGTTTCAAATTGTTTACTTGTACGGTTACTTTTTTCAATTTTGCTTAGATGTTTAGAAATTAACGTTAACGATTTTTTGTGCACATGTGTATTTCGATTCATTGGATTAAAGTGGCTAATTAAATATTTGAGCAAATGTGTCATTGGTTGTAATTCACATTTTGATATTGAGGCACTTACTTTTAAAATTTTATTCAAAAAAAGATCTCATCAGAGTAGTAGTCTTTTAAAATTTATGGCATTTGTTATAAAGTTGGCACACGACTATTGTGCAGACTTAAAAGTTAAGGCAGCTGGTAACAAATTTCTAGGTTGTTAGGGTGTTAAGCCGAGGATTTATTACTATTCTAACTTATCAAGTTATGAATTAGGCTAAAATATTTAATAAGTAATATAAATATGTGTTTTAATTAAAATCTAACATTTTTTTTAATAATAAATTTTGCAAATTGATTTTGTTAGTCATTTTTGATCAGTTGATGTAAAAGACAGGACGTCAAAATTATTCCCACAATCATTTTTCTTCAGTTTTATAGGTCAAATAAATTTCTAAAAAAATTTTTTTTTGATGTAGATTAGTTACCAACTGAACGTAATATATAAATTTTATAATTTTTTTTTCGTGTTTTAGGACGTCTTTTTGGGATGAGGATATAACTTGATTCACCGGGTATAAAAACCTTGAGATACAAAAATGAATTATGTTTCTAAATACACGCTTAAATTTTTATCTTTCTTTAACCAAACTAAACTTCAGAACTGTTTAAAAATTTAGTCATTTTTGAGATTTTTTTGTTACTTCTTCCGTCCAGAATTCAAGTTTGAACTTTTACCTTTTGAATAATCCAAAAAAAGAACAATTTTACATCTATTAATAAAATTATTGCTTATAGTGAAAAAAAACTATTTTTTAGACCTTTGTTCTTTGCTAAATTAAGACAGTCTAAAATTTTCGTTTTTTGCAGTGCTTGTCGGTAACGTCCTGCATAATTTAAACAACAAACCTTTATGAAACGCTCTATTAAGCATCTCAAAGTACAAGAAATAAGCTATCAAGAAAAAGAATATCATTCCGATTAATCAGTTTCTCTAGGAATTACATGACTTTAATTATTGTTAAAATTATATGGTGTTTCACTTTAACTGTTGACCACTGTATATTTTGAGCTCAAATTTGGTAAGTTTTCTACGAACCATATGAACTATTTTGGCCTTAAATTACTAATTACTAAGTAGAAACACTCTGTAGAGATTTTGTTTGAATGTATTTGTGATTGTGATCATTCGCTTTCATTTAATGGCCAAAATTTTAACATTCCACTTTCAATGAGTGTGGTATAATACCCAAGAGACCCTCTTTCTAATTTATGTTATAATTTTCATTATCAGTGTAGGCAAAAGTTTTACCGCATCCCGGGGGTGGAGTATTAGCGGCATCCAGCAACAATTTGCTTAAAGAATTGAAACAATGCCGGTTCTAATTCGTTCCGACAATGGCAACTTTTTAATTGCGTCCTAACATAAACAACCTCCAGTCGGTTTCCGGGGACAATGAGACACATTAGACCATCCGCCCGGAGCATTTATCTTTAGTCTGTATAAAATTTTATCAGACTGTTGAACTCGCTATGAAAATTAACAGATAAAGGGTTTTCTGTCTACAACATGATCATTTTTAAATTACTGTCCTAAATACATAATAAGAATAAAAGAAAATTGTATTGAGTTGACAAGATAGATGGAAAAAATAAACAATCGCCTTGTTATAGGCAAAGACTCTGAGAAAAACAAATCAATACTTGCAATAAAAATACACCAATCGTGTATAAAAGACAATAAAGTAGAAAAACCTCGAAATTGTATACAGAAACAGATACGGAACAAATATATTATGCCGTGAAAATTGAAGTAAAAGAAATAGCAAAATGAAAAAAATTAAAGATGTGTTTGTTGAAAATGTAATTTTATTTCTTCGACTTTTTTCACAAAAACACAAGTATTTCGTATTTCCACTCTGTAAATGCAAAACGTTCCAACAAAGCGTATCTACGTAGTTTGGAAAACGAGTGCTTTTATGTGCCAATAAAAGTTTAATTGCTTACGGAGAACATTCTCTGCTGACATCTGCACACACACTGATAAAATTGTAACAGACTAGGGTTAACTCTTTTTTTGAAACACTCTTCAATTAATCTTGTCCTTTTGAATTTTTGTAGGAACTAATTTAAATCGTAAATTGAGCGCAATGACCATTCCTGACTTGTTCTTATTTCTTTAAAGATAGAAGAGCTGATACGAGTAAATTGCAGTCGCGTCTGTAGTCGACGGTTGCAAATAGATGACTCCCACAGACAGGGGCGTTTTAACAATTTTTGAAATTTCTCTGTTCTTTAGTTTTTTCTGGTCTGTTGGATGAAAGTGAAATTAAGCGTCTGATGGCAGTGAAATTGTGCGAATTTTTTCCTATTGGAAGACCTAATGCAATGTAAAGAATGTACATGCCGCCACTCGTGGAGGCGTTTTGTCGGGAATTGGGGTGTCGCCAGCGAATTTAGCCGATGGGGACAATTATGCGTGTCCACGCGTAAATATACATATGTCGGTCGGGCTCCAATATGGTCTCGACTCTGCATAATGTATGGCCGTGTTCAAATTCTCGGCCAAATGCACGGTCATGTAATTAAAATTGTTTGAAGTAATCGAGCTAAACAGCATATTGGGACGTTGTGAGTCCAACTGGTTCCATAATTTGCTGGATTTTACTTACCAACCGATGTTTGGTTACTATATCGCACGGTCTAATGGTCACTGCAATATGCTAAATTTCGTATCGGCATACATGGCAAATAAAGGGATTTGGATTTTAAAAGCCACAAGACTTAATTATACTGATCAAAAACGACGAAATGCAGAGGTAATTGCAGAAATAGTAAAAACTAAAAACAAATTTTCAGACGTAAAACAAATCCAAATGTTTAATGTTTAGGTAAAAAAAAAATACATTATTATTCTATAAGTTACTTCTCGTGTCACCCGAATAATAATAATAATAATATTAATAATAATAAATGGTCTTTATTTGAATTGTGAACTCGGGAAGCAAAGTCTAGCAATTGCTATTCAAACTCAATCCTCATAACAAAAAATAAACAAAATAAGTAAATAAACAATAAGGAGAATAAAAAAAAACCATTAAAATGAAAAAAAAATGATTAAGTAAAATAAAATGAAATTAGATGAAACATAGGTATTAATAATTGCACCAAGGCAAACTACAAATAAAAGTGAATACAAATAAAAATTACAAAAATAATAACAAAAAACAAAAGTAATCTTGACAAAAAACCAAGAATTAGGAAAATACTTCTTTATTCTTCTGCGAAAATTGTTCACTGAATGTTTTTCTTTAAACAAATGACAGGAATTGTACAATTTTGTCATATTGTAAGAGAGAGATTTTTAAAAAATTGCCGTTTTAAACTTGGGCAATGAGAGATCAGTACTATTGCAAACAGACACTTGACGGCAACTCTACATTGAATGAAATATTTGACGGAGGTAGAGTAGCGAAGAAGTAGCAAACATTTTATAGGTAAACACTGCCAAAAGATAATTATATAGTTGGTTGATAGGCAGTCAACCAAGTTGTTTTATTTTTTGCGATACGTGGTCATTTTTTTTAATTTATAAATAAAACGAAAACATGAATTTTGTATTTTTTGTAATTGATATTTCGATTTATAATCTAAACATGAATAAAACATAATAAGATTATAATTGAAGTTGGAAAACACCAAGGATTCGCAAAGTTTTTTTGAAGTTTAAAATGCAGGATATTGTAATTAGAATATAACAATTTTAAGACAATGTAAGACCGTTTTACAATCAAGTTGACATGTTCTTTAAATCGTAGTTCCGAATCCAATATTGGATATAGTATTCCAAGATTTTTTACATTGTTAGAAACATCTATTTCTATATTACCCATTTTGAGTTTAATTTTCGAGTTTATTTTTTTGCTTTTTGTGGAAATGCTAACTGATGAACATTTGTTAGTCTTTAAATTTAAAACAATATTTTCAGACAATATTTTTTTTATTTAAATCTTGATTAATAACATTGCAAGCTTGCTCTACATCTTTAGGATCGAAATTATAATATACTTGCGTATCGTCTGCAAAGACATGGATATTTACGTAATTTACAGATTTTAATATTTCCGCGCTGTATGTACAGGGTAAGACTGTTAAAAGTATTATTTTATCTTTTCTTAGAAACTAGTTATCACATCAACTTCAAAGTTTGCCATTAAAAACTCTGTTCTTTGTGCTATGCAGGTAAATTTTCTCAGAATTTTTTTAATATTTCTTTTAATTATTTTATTTTATTAATATTAATTTTTTGAAAAAAATATGAAATTTACATTTTTTTAAATATCGTTCTAAATGAAGAGATGTTAAAACATTGTTTTGTAAAAAAATATTTCAAAAAAATTGTAGATACCTGCAAAAACTAATAAAGTTTATTCGTATTGTATCGGCTAGATACCTACCCTCCAGCTTCTTTGTGGCGCCCACTTTCTTAAAATGGACATTTAAAAAAAATTTAATTTTATATTTTTTTCAAAAAATTAAAATTAATTAATTTATATTTATTAGAAGGAATATTAGAAAAATTCTGAAAAAAAATTGCATGCGTAGAGAAAAAAACAATATTTTTAATAGCAAAATCTGAAGCTGATGTGATAGCTACTTTTTGAGAAAAGATGAGATAAACTCTTAGCCCAAATTAAAAATCCTGTATGCAATAACACATCTTGTAGTTGTTGTAGACACTGTTGTGTATTGTGTAATATGTAGTTGTGATTATAGAATAAAAATTATTATTTATAGATACTTTTTAAAGATACAATTATTAACAAGAAACTATATAATGTTTAATATTATTACATAAAATAGGTAAATTATTCTACATTTTATGAGAAGACAATCACAATATAGAGTTGAGTAACTAGAAATTAAATTAGACACAAGTGTGAAATTTAGGCTGAACCCATTTGGACAATTTCACAATTTGCGGCTTCTACAGAATGAGTTAGGTCTTGTTACAATGAATTCATGAAGGGTCGTTGTAATTGTTACACTATCTGGTTGCCTATTTTGAATGTCCATTCCTTTAGAAGTTTGTAAGGTATCTAACAACTAGTTTCAGTTAAACTTGCATTGTAGACCCAATTGTGGACACTTAAGATTTTATGTCCGGTCAAGTAACCATAAACGGTTACATATTTAGAAAGGATCTCCACTTAAACTGGTTTAGATTAATACGGACAAAGTGATAAACGAATCTATTAATTAAAATATGTTATCTTGACAAATAAGAAATGTAATTAAATAAAAACCCGTAGGGAAAGGTTTTATTCATCTATAGCCTCATATTAACAAAGTTTTCTTATCAGAATTAACGTACCTAGACATAATAAGCTTTGCTCTATATTGGGGTTAATTGTGTTGAATTTTAGCTCCGGTATTTGAGCTTGTTAGCGACGTAATCTCGCGCTTGCTTCCTGAAAACAAACGCAAAGACTATTTTCTGTAATTATTAATTTTCATTTTTTAGAATATAAATTGCAATATTTGTTGAAAGGTTATTTCAGAGGGTGCTTATTTGTTAAACCCCTGGTAGGTAGCGTATGATTGACAAATCCTTCGAATTCTCTTGTGTAGTGTTCGGGCTCAATTCGTTCCGAATGAGAGGCATTTTTAAGGAGCCAAATCCGACAATTACAGGGAAGCACCGCCACACAAACCCGTAAGGGAAGTCTCTCGCTTTGTTCGAATTAATAAAAAACATTCTCTTGTTTGCTTGTGCCTCATTTGCCTTCCCCAAGGGTGACTCGTTCAAAATGCAAATTGTGATCCTTATCGAAATACTGCCAAAATTGGATATGAAAGAAGGAGCGGACTTTGTAGTTATTGTTTCTTGCGGTTTATGGAAATTTTTGCATATTTCCCCACACAAATGCTAAAGTTAATGAAAATTTTTTTCATTAATACTGCTACGCCACTGGCAGAACAGCTGCAGACTAACTGGTTTAAAATGACATTTTAAGACAAAAAGAGGCTAAATCTCGATTTGAAATTTTCAAGCACGCTTCTATTGTCGACTGGGTATTACTCAGGGTGGCCCACCTTGATTCAATATTCAAACATTGAGGGAATCAGTGTCACCTCTGCCACGATATATCTAGATTTATGTTATTTTAATGTGCAGAACGTTTAGATAACACCAACGTTTCAGACAGTTCCTGTTTTATCAGACTTTACACTCAAAAACAGATTTCAGGACAAATGATGACTGCCAAAATAACTCCACCTTATGCTCAGTTTAAATATTTCAACTATGGACAGCAAGATTTGAATATTTTATCTTCAATTTCAATTTTTTCTAGAATTCTATTTTAAATAAATGCTGGTAGGTATGCAATGCGTAACTTGCTAAATTTTTAATTTTTTTTTATAACATTCTAGAATATTGGTGGGGTATGAGGAGTCTCAATTACATTATCGTTTGAATAAAATTAAAGTCACTTGAGGTAACAGTTAATTGGAATATCTGGTCATGTTTGTAAGAGTAAAAGCCTTATTAGATAACTTCAGAAATTGATAGTAAAATCTGAATAGTTTTCAAGTTAGGTAGTTTATTAAAACTAATAGGCTAATTTCACGTTAAGACACTACCGGTAGTCCTGCCTATTTTAATACTTTTTTCTTTTTTTTCTCTTTAAAAAAGCAACTAGTTTGGTATAGTTTTGGAGTTGAATATTGTGGTTAATATTTAATTTTGCTTTCAACATTGAATAATGGCTCTATAGTGTTGAACTCTTCATATTTTGATTGTTTGACAAATTGTCAAAATATGCTAGCAATACGTTTTAAGAGTAATATGCGGCTTTATGTTGGTCAGCCTATTTCAAGAAACGTTTATAGGAAAAATCATAAACTTTTCGAGATTTTTCTGGTATTAAACCCTGTAAGGATTTCGCTGCAATCTGTGTCAATTCTGGAGGCGTGCACTGCATTGTCTGAATTTATTGACCATAGTTAGGTATTCGCTAATAATAATAATTATAACAAAAAATTAAAAAACAACTAGAATTTTAAGAAACTTGCCTTTATTTTTTTCAATAATATCAATTATTAATTAAGTTGTTAATTATATTAACTAATATTAATCAATTTATTAACTTCCTTATTAATTTAAAGCATCAGCCATCTTGTTATTTTTTAATTTTGTCATGTAACAACCCACAAACGTCGTTCATTGCATTCATACCCATAGGCGGCTCGTGTTGGATCATAGAATAAAATTTTAAATTTTGTAAAAGGATAATTTTAGCTAGTAAATCGAATAAATGTAATATATTTTATTATTATATTACGTATGTATTAATTAATAAACTGTAATTTCAACATGTAAGACTTTTCAAAATTTAGCTTAGACGAACTGTCTATGTATAATTTCAACTCCTAGGGACTGAAGTATTTCAACTCCAACTAAAAGAAAACGTAACTTCAACCGTTTCTATAGAGATACACAAAGCCGCAATTTGCGACCGTTCGAAGATAAATTATTATTTTTTAAATATTGATTTAAAATTTTATTTTATTTTTATTAGTCTTAAGTGCACTAATTTAACGTTTAAGCTAATTTAATTTTTTTTATACGTATACGTATATATTTTGTAAGTCAACTTTTTGGTATTTAACTTGACATAATAAACAACGACTTCATGAACAAATCGATATTCATATAATTAGGGAAAATTTTACTCTAATTTGACTTGCTAAGTTGAAGTACTAATAAATTCCTGACACAATAAAGTACCCATCGCATCGACAAGTATATCAGAAATACTATAAACTGGAGATATCACCACTCTGATTAGGATCTTTTGAGAAAAAAATTTGCGATTGTGTCATAATTCATAGGAAAATAAGCGCTTTAATATCAAAATATTTATTAAAAATAAACCACACATTTTTTTAAAAATTTAATTAGTCATTTTGATGGATTTTATCCAAAAACACTAGTACACCAAAGATCGTTGATTTTAAATGTTATGTAGTTAATTAAAATATTCTTTTTTAATAAATTACCAAATTTTTTTTACAATTATTGTTTAATTATAAAAGAATGTTTAGGAAGTGCAGACAAAACTTGTTTCACCCGCTATGTGCCGAGCTAGCAGGAAGAAAGTTTATTATGTATTATGTGTTAAACCCGGCAAAAGAATAGGAATCATTTTAACAATTAATTTTTTTATGTGAGTTGAAATTATAATTGAGTATTTTTTTATACAAAAATTAATTGATAAATAATCCCCACGTCTTTTACACACCACTGACCCGGCAGTATAAACTTATAGTCAGGCAAGACATCATTACGGATAAAATTATCAAGTAATAATGCTAAAAAAATAAATGAAATAAAATGAAAAAGATGTAAGGAACAAATTTCCTTACTTGACGTCAAGCGTGACTACAAATCGTCTGCCACACAACTTTGTTCTTGTTGTGTTAGTGTAGTGTCATTAATGTTAAAAAATTTTCGGACGATGTTGCATGTGTTCAAAAGTATTGATTTTTGAATTTCAATTATTAAGTTTGAATTTAATTTTAATAATTTTAAAGAGTTTTTGGCACAATTCCAGTGGCCGACATAATCATTGGAAGTATTTTAACTGTCTACAGGTTCCATAAATTTTTGATTTCTCCAGCAAGTAACATGTATTTTGACATTTTTGTAGTGTATGTTGTGTGTATATTGTGTGAATTTGGAACCGCAATGTCAATCAAGTATGCCTGTTTGTCGATCTTTGAAATTAAAATTATGTCTGGACGGTTAGCAGTTATGTTTAAGTCAGTCAATATAGTTCTATCCCAATATAATTTATAATAATTATTTTCAAGATATAGCTTTGGTTCGTATTTGAAATAAGGTGACTTGTTTTCAATTAAACCTGAATTAAACGCCAATTCTAAATGTATGATTTTAGCCATATTATCATGTCTTTTTTTATATTCTGTTTGTGTCAATACAGGACAAGATGAAATAATGTGTTGAATAGTTTCTGGCTGAGATGAACAAATTCTACATGAATCATCGTTTTCATTTTTGATTATAAATTTATTATAATTTTTTGTTTTAATGACCTGATCTTGAATTGCAGAAATAAATCCTTCTGTCTCAGGGTGAATGTTAGACTTTGTCAGCCAAATGTGTGATGCCTCTTTATCAATGAGAGAATCATCAAGCTCTTTGTAAAATATACCTTTTTTTTTGGGAAGAAGGAATGCGATTACACACGCCAGCCTTGGAAGGCTGGGAGTGTGGGACTCGTGCCCATAGTGTGTGCAAGTCGGACATACCCACTAAACCTCCTCTGACGTAGAGATTTCAGGCCATTGGCCCTTGTTCTCTGTCGGATCCGAATGACACGCTGAAAGCGTGCCATTGGAAAGAATTAGCTGAAAGAGAAAAATATTAGTCGGTCCTGGGGAATCCCACAATGTCCTTGGTCCTTGGAAAATCCTGGAGAGGGGTCCTGAAACAGAGAGCACCATCTATTGGTGCGATGATTAGTAAGTTCTAACAAAAGTCTCTTATACCTGTTTGCCGAAGGGCTACTCGTCGAGGAGTGCCATTTTCGGTCTTTTGCATCGCGATGGTCCAGCTTCATCATAGGAGAGGGCTTCCCTGAGAAGTGGGTTCATGTGTGGTCGCTTTCGTGAAGGTGCGCAGCGCCATCTCGTGGAGGGTTTCCTTCATCAATGGCATTTTTGCTTCTCTGTGCAGTTGGTTGTTTCAAACGAACCAGGGTGCGTTGAAGGCGATGCGAAGGAATCGGTTCTGAAAAACTTGAAGCTTATGCATTCGAGTTTTGCAAGGCTGGTAAGCCCATGCAGTCGAAGCATAAGTGATTTGTGGAAGGATGACTGACTTGTACAGCAGCAGCTTGTTGTTGATGGACAACTTGCTTCTTCTGTTTACGAGACATGACAACTGTCCCAATGCCATCTTGCCTTTGCTTATGGCATAGTCAAGATGAGCATTATAAGTCAGTTTTTTGTCCAATATTAAACCCAAATATTTCACCTGGTTAACCCAGGGAATATCCCGGCCCAACATTGAGACATTCGTGACATCATCGTAGTTGTTTCGCCGCCTACACATGATTAGAGCCTGGCTCTTATCAGGGTTGACAGTGATTAACCACAATTTACACCATTCCTCAATTGCATCCACGGCCTCCTGCAAATAGCGAGAAGCCATGTGTGGTTGCTTTGATCGAGTTAGGATCGCTGTGTCGTCTGCGTAAACAGCAAGTGTTGTACGAGCAGTCTTTGGAATGTCTGCAGTGAAAACTGCATACAAAAGTGGTGAGAGGACAGAGCCTTGTGGGATTCCGGCCTCTAGGGTGCGGATTCCTGAAAGAGAATTGAAAATTTTCACCTGAACTTGACGTTTTCTGAGGAACGAGTGGATCAACTGGACCATCGCCAAAGGCACGCCAGCCCGATAGAGCTTATAAATAAGTCCATCGTGCCAGACAACGTCAAAGACTTTGGCCACGTCGAGAAACACTGCACCAGTCACCGACTTTCGGTCGATGCTGATGGAAGCGTGTTCTACGACTCGGAGAAGTTGATCTGTTGTGGAGTGTTTCGCTCTGAAGCCGAATTGTTCGTCGGGAATGATTTTCCTTTCTTCGATAAATTGATGGAGTCTCGCGTGGATGAGGCGTTCTGCGACATTCCCCACGGCCGACAGCAAGCTGATTGGCCGGTGGTTTTGGGGAAATTTGTGGTCTTTGCCGGGCTTGGGGATGAAAATCACCGTGGCGAGTTTCCATCTTTTGGGGAAGTACCTGAAGCGAAACATGGCATTAAAAATACCTGTCATGGCGACGATGGCTTTCCTCGGGAGATTCTTCAGCGCTTTGTTGCTGATGTCATCTGGGCCTGGTGCCTTCCTCTTTTTTAGTTTACAAATGATTTTGTAAACCTCCTGGGGAGATGTCGGGGCGATTTCGGTTGGAAATTCTGTTTTTCGTGAAACGATGGTTCTCACTTGGTCCGTGATCGTCTCGAAGTGGTCCAGTTCGGCGTTTTCGAAGTTGAGAGAACATTGTTTGTCCAAACTCAATGCGAATGCCTCTGCTTTCTCCTCATCGGTGTAGACGATCCCGTTTTCACCGTGAATTGGTGGAAGTGGTTTTCGATCGGATCTGAGAGCTCTTGCCACGTTCCAGACGTAAAATCTACCATGAAGTGACTTTTCTTTTATAGTATTGATTAATAATTTTTCATGAAAATTAAATTCTTGTAACCTAAAGCCACTAAGGTTAAGCATATTGATTTAAACAAAAGGTTTTCCTGGCTACGTTCAAGAAAATATTTCTTTAGTAAATTAATCTGTTTGTCATGGAGATTTTGTAAGTGTAAAAAACCACGGCTACCATTTTGCCGTGATAAAGAAAATCTTTCAATAGCTGATTTTGGATGGTGTTTTCGGAATTTGGTAAATAAAGTTCTAATTTTTATATTTAAATTACTAATATCCGTTTTTGACCATTTAATAATACCAAAGAAATAAGTCAATACAGGTACCGCAAATGTATTTATAGCTTTCATAATATTTTTACCATTTAGATGTGTCTTTAATATTTGTTTAGATCTTGATATAAATTCGTTAAAAAGTTTTTCTTTTATTATATTGTAAGGTATCTGATTAGATTGTTGGAAACCTAAATATTTATAAAAGTTACCATGATCAAGATTTTCAATGACCTCATTATTTTCAGTAGTGTAATTTATGTTTTTAATTTCACCACGATTAATTGCCAAAATCTTACACTTATCTACACCAAAACTCATGCCAATATCTTGTAAAAAATTTTCAGTTAATTTTAATAATAGTTTTAGTTGTCGTTCAGTAGATGAATATAATTTAATATCATCCATGTACATAAGATGAGTGTTTTGATTTTGTTTGACCATTATTTTTGATATTAAATCCATAGCCAGAAGAGTTTAAGATGTCAGAGAGCGGATTAATTGCTAAACAAAACCATAAAGGACTTAGGAAATCTCCTTGAAAAATTCCTCTTTTAATAGCAATTGGTTCTGATTTTAAGTTAATATTATTTAGTAAAAGATTTAGGGCCGGTTTACAGAAAGCGTCATTAACTTTAATTGCGATTAAATAGTTAATTCGCGATTAAATGCCGATATTGACCAATCAAACACGAGAAAAGCCGATTTAATCGCGAATTAAAAGTTAATCGCAATTAAATATTTAATTCACCTTCAGTAAACCGACCCTCAAAGTTGTTTCCCATGATTTCATGATATATTGTAAAAAGGTGATTATGGTCGGATGTATCTTATAAATTTTTAAGATGTTTATTAGTCAAGAATGTGGAACTGAATCATATGCTTTTTTGTAGTCTATGAAAGCTGAATAAATATTTTTCTTACATTTACGAGCTTGTTCCATGATTACACTATCTATTACAAGTTGTTCTTTAGATCCAAATAATTCTTTTATACATCCTTTTTGTTCCTCATTTATTATGTTATTTTGTAAACAGTACTCATAAATAAGATTTGTTATGCAAGAGGTCAAAATCTTATATAATGTTGGAAGACAAGTTATTGGTCTATACTTTGATGGGTTTTGGGTGTCATCATCTTTAGGTTTGAGAAAAGTGACCCCATGAGTTAAAAACTGAGGAAAAGTGTTGGGATTTTTAATAAAATTGTTAAAGTGCCAAAGAAGTCTGGAATGAATAAAAGTTAATTTTTTTAGCCAAAAATTATGAATTTTATCAATTCCAGGGGCTTTCCAGTTATGAGATTTGTTGATCGTATCGATTAAGTTTTTATATAAAATTTCAAAGTTGGTCATGTTAGTCTGATTTACAGTTTATGTTTTAATAGAATCTATCCAAGAGGCAGTTGTGTAATATATCTCTGTCTTCAGACCAAGTATGTTGCCAAAATGAAGTAAGTTGTTTTAGGTCTGGAGGACCATTATTAGATTTTTGTAGACGATTTAAATTTCTATAAAAGATTTTTTCGTTGTTACAAAACTGTAAATTGTGATACTTTCTAAGATTGTTTTCTTTATATCGTTTCAATCTTTTTGAGTATAAAGATAGTTTCTGTACTAAAGTATCTTTAATTTCTAGGAGAGTAGAATTATATTCATTATAGGTAGAACAATGTATTCTATTCTTTCTCAAAATGTTTTCAATACATTTTTGAATGTGATGAGAATTAACACCACGAAGGTATTGTTATTTGGCCAATTTCAGTTCTAATTAAATTTATGCGGCTGTTTAAATTTATTGTTATTATTATTCTTTTTTAGGTTTATTGTCCAAATATAAACTACAATGTAATAATAACTAATAATATCATATTTTATCATAAAAATCTTAACCCTTTAATTGAATTACCTAGTTCTGGTGTTGTTGGAACCTGTTCAAAGATTAAAAAAAGGAAATTATAAGATCCCGGTTCTATTGATAATACCTGTTGTAAAATGATCTGAACTAATTAACATCCTGGCCAAATCAGACATTTGTAAAAAATATTTTTGTTTGAAAGTTTTTGCTTTAGTCTAAAGAAATGTTTGCAAAAACCGAAGGACTCTTATAATTGAGTTCGGATTAATTTACAAGCATTATAATGTCACAAGTTTATTTGAAAAAGTTTTGGATGATTTTATGATTATCATAACAGATCTTGCAAACTATAAGATATACTAATCAGCTTAAAAATGTAGAAATTAAAGAGTATAATATTACTGGTATGACATCTACAAATTTTAGACTTTGAATACCTACCTAAAAGCAAGTATTTCAGAAACCTAAATCAATAATTCTTGGTATACTTTACGCCGATTTTATTAATAAACAATAGATTTTTACAAAAAATAAGAAGAAAAAAGTTAGACATTTTAATAAGGCAACGCATCAGAGATTTTTTATTAGTTAATTTTTTATCGAGGCAAATTAAATAATTAGAATCGCAAAAAACATTGAGTTTTTATTTTTCAATTAACAGTTACAAAAAGATGTATGCGATAGACGACAATCGACATAAAAATGGCAAAAAAATATTTTAGTTGCTTTGTAAGTGTTTTTGTTTTTTTTTCACTGTTGAAAATCAGTTCCTTACTGATAGGTTAATTTCAAGTTGACATACTACCGATAGAAAGGAAGATACTACCTGTATTACCTCCACTTGAATTTAGCTCAGAAATCAATAAGTTTGAGTATTACAGACATTGTGAGATTTTATCTCAAGCGTAAAAATTTAGAATGTTAACGAAAAAAAGTAAGAAAACAAAAAAGAATAGAAATTTTTGTGACAAAAGACAAAATTATCAATTTTGTAAAATTTGTTCATTTGTTTTCAAAGTAGGTTATAGTAATGAAATTTAGGAAAGGCCAAAGTCTACCCAAAGATTATCACAAATTTATAACTCATTTTATACACTGATGATGAGTGACACCCGAAACTATAGTCTGTAATTGACAACATTTAATTAGATACTAAAAAAATGTGATAATATATGGGTAGAGTTTGACCTTTCCTAAATTTTACAAAATTATTGTTATTGAGAAAAACGAGAAACAAAAGCTGCGACTTTTGATGTGACCAAGAGAAAGATAAGCGATTATCCAAAAAATTATTTTTTTTTAGAAATTGAAAAAGAAAACTGCTTTAATTTATCTCAGAGAATCAAAATCTTGCGAATGGGGCAACCAAAATGCAATTTTACAAGAGAAAGTAAAGACGATGCTTACCTTTATTACGAGATAGAATGTAAGGCTTTCGGAGTGATGGTCTTTTGCAGCTTTTCTTGGCTGGCCAGCACTTTGGAGATAAGAGGCAACAACAAAATTGATGTTATTACAAAAAAAGCGGGACTGCGAGAAAGCAGACTGATACGTCGTACTGGTTCGATAGCGGAAAAAAAACTGTATGGTCAGAAGAGATATTTAGGAAACAAAAAAAAAATATTAATTTTAGAACAATACATCAAGAATAATTTTTTCTAAGTGTAAAGATAATCAATACAACAAATTTAAAATCTAAAAAAATTTAGAATAGTTGAATAGTACAACTCAGGAATTTCTTAAAAAGGAAACATTATGAATATAATATCAAAACTCCTCTCGTCAATATTTAGACATTTTAAAATTAAAAAAACCAAAACTCTAAAACCACAATGGGTAAAATTAGGTATTTTAATTTTGATAAAATTTAGAAACATTGACTTTAAAACTTTGAAATCTTGAGAAACACAAGCGTAAAGATCTTAATTTTTGCGTTTACTATGCCGATTTTGTAGCATTGTTTTTTCAAAGAACGGTGTTACAAAGTTCAGTTTTGTAGCATCGTTTTTGGTAACTTTTATGTTACCAGTACTGTAAATTATAATAGTAACACTTGATTTTGAACAATTTTATTAAGAAATTCAAAATATTTGCAATATTGTTAACAAACAACTTTTAACACAAAGTTACACAGATGACAGCAGATAACAAATTAATTAATGACAAATATTATATAAAAAAATAGTATAAAAAATGCGTGTTACAACTTTTCCATTGTGATACTCATTTTATTGTAAGACTTTTGTTACAGTGAAGGTGATTGTATCACTAGTTTTGTAAAACACTATATATTTATAAACTATAAGTTTATAAATAATGAATAAAAATCTAAGTCATATTCATAAGTTTAATCACACAAATTTTTTACATAACAGTGGTAGAGCGCTTTCAAAAACTGTCTTCCTCATCAGTGCATAGATAATAATGTAAAAAAAAATTATAAATAAGTTAAAACATCTTACCAAAATTTTGTCAATAATAATTAAAAAAAATATAAAGAAATAAAAATATTTACTAAAACTAAAACAAATCTTTGTTTTTACCAAAAATGTTTTTTTTTGCATTTGATCTCTAAAATTAGAATTTTGCGAATTCAAAAAAACGCCGAAAAATACATCTTTAGCGGCCAAGGTCGCTAGAGTTGTTATGGCAACTTTATAAGATTATTTTTGTTGACAAGTCGATAACCTACAAAGAACTATTTATTTAGATACATAAAAATAAAATTCACAGCTTTGAGCAAATTGGAAACTGTTATCGCTAAATGAAAAACCATTTTCTTTTTCATTGACAGCAGCAATTCATCATTTACAGCAGAAGATCATGTTACTGCTGCAAACGTTGACGTTGAAAAGTCAAAACGAAATACAAACAAGCAGGATAGGTACTTACTATTTCATGAAGATGATGATGAAGATAATCTTTCTCATATTGTTCACGAGATTTAGCAAGAAGTAAATTCAAAACAATATTTTTTGCTTTTTTAGAGGTTACGCTTGGATTTATTTAAATTTTATAGTTTTTTTTATTTATGATGTTGTCATATCAGCTAAATGCCAAACTAATTATGATACTTAAAAACGTATTCTATTACGCCGCATGTCAATTATCAATTCTCTTAAGAATCAATTTGGTGATTTAGAAAACTCATGCAAAAAAATCTTGTATGCACCACGTCCGCAAAATAGTTTTAGGAAACTCATCTCATTAAAGACTCGGCTTCTACGTCGCCTCGTTGTTAATTACGATTCGTTCGCTAAAACTACATTTTGCGTACTTGATACATAAATAGCTATTAATCAATTTAAAAAAAAATAAATAAATAAACAAATGGTTGCTATTTGGAAAATTGACAAAAGAAAGATAAATTTCAACCGATTTAAAGTGTATTATTTAAAATGAATTGACATAAATTTTACATTTAATTTAAGAAAATAATTCAAAAAATTATAAATACTGATAAATAGGGTAAGGAAACAAAATTATATGGAAAAATTTAATTCTAATAAAGATTAATTTAATGTAGATAAAATATTAACGTCAATATTCTATTTTCCATTTAAAGTATGTGGAGAAGATTTGTGAGCGGATTAAAAAATTTTTAAAACTTTTAAAAAATTGAAAGAATAGCCTTTATTGCAGATGTCAAAGATTTTATAATTATCAGTAGGAGAAGTGAAATGACCGAAAGAAATAATATGGAAAGCAAAAGCAAATGAAGTGTTGGTTATATCAGTACTGTTTATATTTTATATTGTTCTTACATGTTTACAAAATCTGGTTTTAATCTTTAGTTCAGTCTAACCAATATAAACTGCACTGCAGTTATTACAATATAGTCTATTTTTTAATCTATAATCTGTTATATATTTGTGGACGCCTGAATGATGTAAAGAAGGAATTTGGTCTCTGTTGTGTATGAGACAGGTTGAAAGACTATCTTTAAAATTAAAAACAAATTTTATATTATTGTTTCTTAAAATATGAGTAATAGAAAAAAAAAATTGTCAATAAAGGGGAAAGGAGAATAGAGAGGTTTTAAAGGAGGAGATGTAGAGGAAAAATTATGTAATATGTTGAAGCTTAAATAGTATTTGTTTCTAAATTTATGAAAAAGTTTATTTAAGTTCTGTAATTTAAAGTGATTATTACTGATATTTGTTTAATGATAAGCCATTCTTTATTTATAATTTATGAAAATAATACTTTAGTAAGAGCAGTTTATTTCTTATACCAACTTAGCTTGCTACAAATTAACAAAGTGGTTAAATCAAGTTATTAGAAGTTCTATAATCTTTGATAATAAATTTTCTGTAAAAGATTTTTTTTAGCTTTAACTATTTATTAAAACTTATTAACCCCTTAGGTTTTTTCTTTGTTTTTTTTTAACCTCACTATCCTATTTCTTTCTATTCCTGCCAATGACGCTCTTTCTACACGAATTCTCAGTAATTGTCTTTTTGATACGCTATCTTTTTTACACGCCAGTAACTTAATTTTGTTTGTTAAATTAGTTTTAGATTAAGATTTGTTTAAATTATTTATGAACAATCTTGAAGAAAAAATGTTAAAATTTCGCATTTTTGCAAAGCATATTTGTAAGTTTAAATATAATAACTAACTAAATAAATACCTGAAATTTAAAATAGTCTAACTTAAGAATATAAAAAATAGTAAACAACGGAAAATGTTAATTTATTGTCAATTTTGAAATTTGAAAAATTTTTAAGCCAAAAACTAAAAATTTAATAAAATAGATTTTTACAACATTTAAAAAATTTGAAGTATGTATCAAGTTGACTTTGAAATAAGGCAACATTGAAAAATATATTGACATTTCAAAGGTTATATCAGTATCCAAATTTCTGTTATTTATAGAAATTTAAAATCTATTTTTTTTTAAACAACTTAATTTTTATTCTAAATATTTAAGCTGTTTAAAATCTCTATCTATATTTCTGTTAGCAACGGGAGTATAATAACAAAGGAAGTTTTCATATACTTACATAATATCATTTTATTAAATTAAAAAGAATGTATATTTTTTTACAGTGCAATTCTTTGATGTCATTTCTAGTTATCTAATTTAATTTAGTTCTCTTATAGCCAGTGTAATATTTTTCTACATACGTTCTTGTTAGACTAGTTCTTTTTAGGTGTATGCTGCAGATGTCAGTGTAGTAATCTCTTGCACAAACCACTAGTGCTTGGGGCAACTTTATGGAAAGAATGGTCTAAACCCGTCTGGAAAATAGAACTGTTTTGTACGGAACAAGCGACGCCACCTCAGGGAAGAAACGCTAATCATTTCCTGAAGCTGTACAAAAGCAGCAGCTTTCGCGGCCGCCCTCAGGCCGTTCTTTATACTCTGCATTATGGTGAAAGCACTTTTACCCTTTATCCCTTTATACGTATGTTGGTCACATCGTTGAAGAGTCTGAATCTTATGCTCTCTCTGATTTTCGTTAAAAAAAAATGCAACGCGATATCCTACTGATGCGTAAACTCAATAACCTATTATATATCCAACGTGCTATTGTAGTGGTAGTAATTCAATTCTATTCAACACAAAAATGTGTCCCCGAGGACCTAAGGGTACATGCTTGTTTTTCTGTTAACAGTTCGTGGATGTCACCGAAGCTTCTATTTAGTTAATTCTATACGCACTTAAATTGTCGTTTATTATGGGAGCTATTGTTCACAAGATAATGGAAATTTGCGGGTAATCGCTGCTCAATGATGTATACGACTTGATGCACAAAGGGATGACTTTGGCCAATAATTCGAATACTGTACATGTGGTCTCTGGTGTTTTGAACGGAATTTTCAATGAGCAGGGACCAAAACGAACCTACACAATAATTTAAATCAGAATCAAATATTTACTATGTAGTTTTTCTAACTAATAGCAACTAAAAAAAGGCAAAACAATGACCATCCCCACAGTATAAGCAAAATCTTTTTGAAAAGTTTTATTGTCAGATAAAAGTATTAAAATTTATAAAAAGTATAAATTAAAGATTGTGCCTATAGTTCTTGCCAAAATGACAATCAAACATTTTTTGTTATAGAGATCTAGACTAAAAAATATTACATATAAATATAAAAATAATAGTTTTTATTACATTTCCAGAACTGACATATTAATTTATTTTTGTTAAAAGTAGTCAAAAACCTTTTAATTTATAAATATAAATAAAAAAATTTTTTTTGTGCATCTATCTATGAAGTAGCTGTCTTACGGACTATTTATTTATCGCCCGCAAAAATCATTTTCGTGATCGGCCGTTTTCGCGGCCGTTACTATTGGTAACAGCTGCAAGACGCAATTAGGAATTATTATTTTTAATTGTTATGGTTACATAAAAACAACCTGGGCTGAGAAATTATTTAAAAACATTTTTTTTTGTACAATAATTTTGCGGTTATATAACAATAATATAATAACTATTTTACAGATGTAAATGGCGGTTTTACTGGTAGTGCAAAAATTTTTAAAATAAGTTTTGTCAAAATAAAATTTAAAAACACTAGAACGACTAGTAAGGAACGTCCTGTTGATAGAACAATTTATTATTTAGACATTTATTTATTTATTTTGAAAAAATGATATTTTGATAGTGCGAATGTCAGTTAAATAGATAATACAAAATAATAAAAAAATCTTTTTTAAAAGACTGTGAAATGTTTGTTGCTAATATAAGTTATATAGAGAGAAACAAAATCATAGTTGTCTAGAACAGCGTTTCTCAACTTTTTTTGGCCTGCGGACCACTAAAATTTAGCGGCTTAAGTATCTGTCGCTAAAATTAGTGTGAGATATTTGTATTTTGTAATTTTATAAATTAAACTTTAGTTATTATTATTTTTGTTTGATAAATAAGTTTTTTTCGCAGATAAATACTTGTCCACAGAATAGTAAAATTTTTTAGCGGACCACTAGTGGTCTGCCGGATCAGTGGTTGAGAATGGCTGGTCTAGAGGATAAAATTTTTTGATTATACATATACTACACATATTACAAATTATTTTTTTTTAAATTATTTATTGTGATCAAAATGTGACAAAAAGTGTTAATTAACGGTTAACTATCTACGAGTAAATTTCAATAAGTCAACAGTTTGAACCAAGATATGGAATTTATAACAAAGTGGTAAACTCAGGAACAGAAAAATTAGATTAAATTAAATGCGCAAAATTAAATCTAAAAAACCGTTAGAGGAAGACGAAATAATGGCCTACAGGACAAAACGTTGCGTACATTAATTTTGCAAAAACTGCAATTTTTAATGAATGTAGTAATCAATGAAAACATACCAAAATGTAGAGTATGTATAATTACTCTCCCTAAAAATAGCCATTTCTAATTAAACAAAATAAAAAAAAAATGTAGATGATACTTTCAAATAGAAGAAGATTTTCGCCAAGTTTCAAATTATTTATTTTTACGGTTATTTTTTTACTTTAGCTTATTTGATTATAAATTTTCGTCAACGATTTTTTGTATACATGTGTATTTTGATCCAATGCATCGTAGTGGTTAATTAAATTTTTGAGCAATTGTGTCCTTTGTTTTTAATTAACATTTTGATATTAAAGCACTTACTTTCTTATAATTTATGAAAATATTGTAAATTTTATTTAAAAAAACCATCAGAATAGTGGTATTTTGAAGTTTATGATATTTGTTATAAAAATGTGACACGACTATTGTGGAGACTTAGAATCTAAAGTAGCTGGAAAAAAATTCCCAGGTCATAGATCTACTTTAATTGTTAGGGTTTTAACCGGGAATTTATTACTACTCTAACTTATGAAGTCATAAACAAGACTAAAATATTTGATGAATAATATAAAAATGAGTTTTAATTAAAGTATAACTTTTTTTTAATAATAAATTTTGCAGATTGATTTTGTTAGACATTTTTGATCAGTTGATGTAAAAACAGAACGTAAGATTTTTCTCGAAATCATTTTTCTTCAGTTTTATAGGTCAAATAAATTGCTAGAACAAAATTTTTTTTGAGATAGATTAGATATCAATTTAGCGTATCTAATATATAAATTTCATAATTTTTTTCCGTGTTTTAAGACGTGTTTTTGGGGTGCGGATATAACTTGATTCACTCGGTACAAAAAACGAGATACTGGAATAAGCAAGCACACCTAATAAACAATTACTGTAGAAAATACGGTAGACGTAGTATGTGAAAGTACTAGACATGTAATTAAGAATTAAAGTAAAAAAAACTTAATTAAATTAATTGAAAGCGTAATTATTATCTTAAAAAAAGAAAAAGTTAAAAAAGAAGCAGGAAATAAATTTTTGCAACGCAAAACTTTTATACAAATATTTTTACGTTCTAGTTTTTATAGTCAAAAATAGTTATGTGTCTAAAGTATGCAATAAAGCAATTTGATGCCGCGACTGGCAGTTCAAAGGCAAGACGTAGTTGAGTGTTTGAAGCTAGGCAAGGCATTAAATCTGCTTTATTGCCGTATTGAACATATAATTTTTTTGCCGATCCTACCAGTGTATCTTCTTTTATAAAATTTTTGTTGTTAAATTGTCTGCTTTACTGCTTAGTCTATAAAAAGTTGACATATTGCATAGTCAATAATTGTGATAGTTTACTGTTATAGTAATAATGTTTACTGTTGATCGGCAAAAAAGTCTTTAAGCAAAAAGTTTTCTTTAAATAAAAAGTTTTTCGTCCTTTTTTCATATATTGTTAAACATTTTTTAAATTTGAGTAAAATGGAACTCTTACCATTGAAACATCATTAAAGAGACATCATTAATTTAGACTCTATTTATTCATAACTTTTTTATATATCAGCTATTGTTTAAGAAATTACAAGTTTAAAAAAAAACTAAAAATTTTACAAAAATTTGCTAAATCAATTAATTAAACTTAGCAGTAGAGAAAACAAAAACTATAATATTCGGCACAAAACAACATTGGAAGAAAAACCATCACACAGCAAAATTTTAATATTTAAAGACACTTATGTAGATTTAATAAGAATATAGAAGAACATTAAAAAAAATTAACCAATGTTGGTAAGTTGTTTAAAACAAAAAAAAATGATTAAAAGGTCATACTGTAGGAAAAAGCAATCAAGCAGATTTTTTAGATAAAACCTATGAAAAAATTTAACAGGAAAACTTAGAAAAACATGTTTTTTACATTTCTAAAAACGTTGAAGTTACTAAAAACATTGTAAAAATTTATGTTGATAAGGTGAATTCAGGAGTCTACGACAGGATATAATTTAAAAGGTTAAAAAAATTAGCTTTAACCCAGCTCGATTCGTACTTATCTTGCTACACATGCACAAGTAAGAGATCATCTTTTTGGCTAAATTGTTTAAAGTAATGTCTCTAGAGCTAAGACAGAAATCGGTCTGAAGACGTCGTAACTGAATTAAATTGGGGTCACACTTATTCAATAATTGCAGAGATATTATCTGATCATCATGGGATGTAATGTAAACCGATTTGCGGTCGGTGGGCTGTGTTGCTAACTAACCTAATTAAGGAGTGCTCACCCACACAATAAACCACCTGCCCACCTGGTATTATGTATAACTATATTTGTCCACGTGTTAGCGTTCAATCGAACCATATTATATATTTTTCAAAGTAATATTTTTTATTGGACTCTATGCGGAAATTTAAAATGAAAAAATTTTTGCTGCGATCCAGCCTATATGACAAAACAAATTTATTTTTCATTATTCTATTGTCTTTTTTATATTGTCATTCAGGAAACGATATGAATTCACAGGAGTGTAAAAAATATATCGAAATTGGGGGATATTAGAGGGGAAATGTCGATTGGATGCAGCCTTGGCGCTTTTTTTGGTTATTTAATTATTTTCTAAAAAGGGAGGGTTCTAGCAAAATATCATTTCTTTGTTTCAAGTCGACTAGATGAAAAAGAAAAGCACAATCGGTGATCAGAGTCAGCTTCGGATGTGGTATTGTGTACGTTCTGGCGGGGTCCCAAGAGCGTGTGGAGTTTGGGGAACATTTATGCGGCCTAGATAGAGAGATTCAATAAAGAACACAACAGGAACAAGCTTGATCCAAAAACAATGGGCTCGAACACAATTCTCAAGGTGGTGATAAATTATTTTTACTTGAATGAGGAAGTGTGCTGACTCGACGACTTTCAACATTATAAAACTAATCCCAAGTCACTTGAAACATTGACAATACGTTTAAATTTTCGCACAGTGCTGTACAAATGTACAAACTGACAGTAATTGGAAACCTAATGATTAATAAACAACACAATTAATGAACACGATTATTGTAAATAATGCAGCTGCTCTAATTTCAAATGCGAGCCAAATTGGTATTAATGAATTGAAACACTCCCAAACTCGATCGAACGTTACAACTCACATCCCATTTTTTTTCTATTGCCTCTGCTATTCTACAAATACGAGTATTTAGATTTCTTTACTAAATAACACAGATATTTATAAAATATTTTTGTGATACCTACTTTAATATTATATTTTTGACGTTTTATTCATAATCAGATATTTTCTGTCAGTTGAGTAAATTTTTATTGTGGTTTTGGTTGCATGAGATAGTATATAAGTTTGGTGAATACAATTATTGTGAAACTCTGTGAATGTGTTGAAAATCTCTTGACAACTCAAATAAGTCTGTTTTAGCATCTTGAAACCGATTTTCAGTCAGATTTCTAGTCTTCTGCACGTATTAGATAACATATACCTGTAAACTTAAAGTGCTTGCCAAATAAAACTCTTGTTTTATTTCAAATTTTATAGAGCAAATCGAACATTGATAGATAACAAAAAGTTAAACTACACGAAGATATATTTATATTAACTACCAAATTATTTAATATAAATGTACAAGAACTAAGACACTTTGTAACATACATATATTGAGTTAGAAATCACTAACTGTTTTTAGAGGAAAAAAACTCGGGAAAAAAGATATTCATAAATATTAGGGTGGGCCAAAAATATCAACTATTTTTTTTTAACTTTCGACACTAAAAAATTGGTTCCTAAGCATTTTTAAAAAATGGTTTTTCAAGATGCGCTCTTAATTTTAATAGAAAAGACTCCCTCATCGCAGTTTTCCATTTTTTTTTCAGTTCCATATGATATAATGCATATCTCGTTATTGCTTGATTCTACAAAAAATTTGTATTTACATTTTTTGTAGGATATTAAACGCTCTACAAAAAAGTTGTTTTACAATTTTTTTATATTTCTTACTATTTAGAAGATATCAGAGGTCAAACTTTAAAAAATTTAACAAAAATTCTTTTTCTACTTCTAAATTTCATAACTCAGCGATAAATAAATATTATAAAATGCGCAACATACAGTTTTGTAAAAAATTAAATGCTCTATAAAAAAGGTCTTTTGTAGTTAATCGATTACTATAACCAATTAGAAGATATTTGCATTTTAAAAACCATAATTTGATACTAAATCCCAAATTTTTTTTAAATGGTTAAAGTAATCGATTAACCACAAATCACTTTTTTTGTAGAGCGTTGAATTTCCCACAAAATCGTATGTTGCGCATTTTATAATATTTATTTATCCACGAGTTATAAAATTTAGAAGTAAAAAAGAAATGTTTGCTAAATTCTTTAAATTTTGATCTCCGATATCTTCTAAACCGTAAGAGCTATAAAAAATTGTAGAATACTTTTTTTAGGGCGTTTAATTTTCTACAAAAAATGTAAATAATTTTTTTTTTGTACAATCAAGTAGTAACGAGATATAGATTTTGCCATATAGAACTGAAAAAAAAAATAGAAATCTGCGATGAGGGAGTCTTTCCTATTAAAATTAAGAGCTCATCTTAAAGAAGCATTTTTTAAAAGTGTCTAGAAACCAATTTTTTAGTGTCAAAAGTTAAAAAAAATAGTTGTTTTTTTTGACCCACCCTAATAAATATAGATGGAGCGCTATGCAGTAGTGCAAGATGTAAAAGTACACAGAGGAAGCGACATAAACTCATATTATTTTTTAGTTATATTTAAAATAATGGTACTAACTAAATAAAGAAAACAAACAACGAACAAAAGAACAGCAGATGAGAAAGTATATAAAGTATATCTCCTACAAGAAATTGGTATAAAATATTTATATCAGCATGGATTACAAATATATCTATAGCCATACATACCAAAAAAAAATATAAATCAAGAATAGTCTAACATAAAGAAATGCATCACAAAAGCAGCAAACGAAGCAATTCGAAAGAAAAAAAAAATAGAAAAAGCAATAAAAGAAAAACATAAGGCGTACTTAAACTCTCTCCGCCAATATACACAAAAAGCTAGTAGACTAAGTTACATAAAAAAACGCAATAAAGCAAAAGATATTGTCAGAAATGCATACAGGGAATCTTGGAACAAATTTATATTCAATATTGGAAACGACATACGGAAGACAAGAAGTAGCTTACAAAATTATGCGACAACTTAACAAAGAAAAAGAAGACCTCCGCAAGTATCTATACAATAGACAAAGATACATGAATAAAACATTATCAAAAACATGGATAGAAGAAGAACACAAAAAACATAAAAATAAACATCAAAACTCAAATTCAACAACAGACCCGAGCTGCAAAGAAACGACACCATACACAGGAGACAAGATTACGCTAGTTGAATTTTAAGAATCGCTAAAACAAATGAAAAATCGGAAAGCAGCAAGACCTGACACTATGAACATAGAAGTAATAAAATATAATGGGTTACTACTAGAACTGAGAATACTACACTTACTGAACGAATGCTGAAAGCAGAGAAATACCAAATAAAAAAAAAAGTGCCACAAGGGCACATATATTGCACAATTTATATACAGAATGCCAAATTGGGCATGTTAGGTTATAATTATTACAGTATTGTTTAGTACTTTAACTTAAAGTTTATCATAAACATATAAGTTGGACATTGAGCAATATATAAATTACATAAAACTCCTAAACTTAAAGTACTATAAACACACCCATCAGTGATTATAATGGGTGCAAGATTTAATATAACAATATAGATAGGGCTCACCATATAAAGTCTTTAGGTTAATGAAAAAATAAAGTCTATTTAGGTTATATTATATGGGTGATGCCCTATCTTATATATGCAATTGAGCATAGTTTATTTTATTAAAGTGTCTAATTTAAGAAAAATGAAATAAGTAAGTTATCAGAGTTAGTCTATAGACACTTTTAAAAGATTATACTGTTCAGTTTTAGAAAGATATATATCTGGAAAAAAAATAAAAAGTCTCGGAGTTATAGTAATGGTGAATCCTGTAGGAAATTTAAAACTTTACATTTCACAGTCACTAACTGTAACAGGCCATAACCGAACACGAAAATTTCGCAAACTATTTCACAATTTATACGAGTATACAGGCCTTTTGCGAATTTACAATTTCACTCACAGATCACTACATCATGTCTTCAGAAGAGATCCAGTAGGTGGTAAGAGATACTAAGAAGATGTAAATGTCTATTGTAGAATTCACCATGTTTGTCTTGTAAATGGATCAATTAGGGATGTAGGAACTTCTTTGATGAGGTGGGTATCTATTGTTTCTACTCCAAGATAAGTCTTAATTGCTTGACGTTCATTTAGAAACAATGTGCATTCAAAGAGTTTATGTACAGGGTCATCTTTGGTATGACATTCAGGACATAAATCATTGATAGATTTACTAATACGGTATAGATGGGACATAAAATTACCATGTCCAGAGAAGAATTGAGATGATAACCAAGAACAATGGGATCTGGGAATGCAAGAAACAGTAGGAAAAAATCGAAAAGTAACACGCCCCTTTGTGGAGTTTTCTCAACGAGTTTGCTTCAATTTTAGAGAATAAATATCTGTAGTAAATAGAGAAATACCAGAGGAATGGTAGACGGCGGAAGTAATATCACTTTATAAAAAAGGAGATCGAAACTTTTGTGGAAATTACAGGGTATAATATATTGAACGCTTCATACAAATTGTATACTCAAATTATAAATAACAAGCTAAAAATAATAGCCGATGCACTACTATTAGAAGAACAACGGATTTTGTGAAGAAAGATCCTTTGCGACAATATCACCATAGTACAACTAACAGATAAAAAAGAGAATATAACCTAGAAACTCATATGGTCTTTATTGACTACGAAAAAGCCTTTGATCGGGTATACAGAACCACTTTTTGAAAAATTAGGGATAGACGAGGTTATCTCAGACACCTAACAGAAGTGATAATAAGTCTGTATTATAAAACCAAAATAATAATAAGCACTAGAAAAGACAAAACAAAGCTAATAACAATTCACAGAAGCGTCAGACAAGAATGCAGTATTTTACCAATCCTATTTATATCGGAAAAAAAAAATCGAAAGTTATGGCTTTTACAGGAAAGCAACCCATACGTTCCAAAATAATACTAAACGAAGTGCCCAAAAAACAGGTGTCACATTTCAATTTTCTAGGATGCGAAATAAGCTACGATTATGAAAAAGACATAACAAGCAAAATACATAAATACCAAATAATATGTGGCACCATACAAAGGACATTGCAAAATAAGACAAGCAAAGAAACAAAAATAAAATTTTATATAGTAATGACAGCACCAGTTTTAACATACGGAAGTAAAATTTGGGCTCTGCGAAAACAAGTCTAACGCATACAAGCTGTTAAAATAAAATTTTTAAGATAAATAAAAGACTGCACAATATGAAACTAAATAAGAAATGAAGAAATAAGGGCTGAATTGAACATATTTTTGATGAATGATAAAATACATCAAAACACAATATAATAGAAACAACATATTAAAAGAATGAACGATGATAGGATGGTAAAACAAGTAGTACGTTATAGGCCAAAGCAAAGAGAGACGTAGGTCGGCCCAAAAAAAGATGCCAATCATGAAGACAGAACAGGCTGCAAGCCTAATCTTTAAAATACAGAAGAAGAAAGAGTTTTTTTAATATAAAAATATTAGTAAGCACTTTGAAAGCTATTCAGATAAATTTGAGATTAGATTATATATTTTTTGGTTGTAACATTCTTAGGTATAAAAAACTTTCGATCTTGTTTTAAACTCACCTAGCACTTAGATTTTATCTTATTAAAATACAATAATTGTAAACATTTGTACTACAATTTGTCTTTTAAATCTGACTAGTTATATAGAAATGTATTGCATAATATTTTTTGTACTCAAAGTTTTGTAGTATTAAATTTGTTTTATGATTTTTGTTTTGTTATCTTCTTATGTTTATAATCAAATTGTAAAAATTCTTCCAAATACAGTTAAAATCTTCTATAACCTGAACTCAGGAAACTAACATGTATACTCGTTATAACCGATTTTCGTTATATACAGTCATGAACAATAAAAGTTTATATGTATGTGTTATAGAACAAATTTATTAAAGAAGGTTAAATAAGCATACATGTGTTCTTATATAATAACGTTTAACAAGATTTATAAAAAAGTCTATAATTTTTGTTTGTTTACCGTAATAACGTGTCTTAATTTTATTGATTGCACTTTCTAAGTATGCTAAGTTATTAAAAAGACAATCATAATGAGGTGTAAAAACCCCCGTTAACAAAAAGCTCTGAGAGTTTTCAAAAATTGCTCTATATTCTGAATATTTGGAGAAGTTATTGAAATTTTGTCTTCACCCTCATCCTTTTCTTCTGTTTTGCTGTTATCATTTTTATTTTCACCGCAAGCTTTTTTAATAATTTTCTGATCTGTTAAAGAGGCGCAAGTGCCAATGTTTTTGTCAAAGTTGAAGAACGCGTTATCTTCACTACCGCTGACTTCTTCTGTTTGCATATAAATTCACTCAGTTAATGCATCATCTTCTTCATCAAAGTCATCGTGCCGCCATTTGGCATGCTGAAAACAGTTTCTAATTATTCTTGACTTTACAAATGACCAAGCTTTGTGTATGTAGTTTATAGCATCCAGAAGAGTAGTTGTACTTTCTGAAAAATTACAAGAGAAGTATACAAAACGACAAGGGACCAGCAGGTTTACTTGTTATAACAAATTTTTTATTATAACCGGGACTCGTTATAAGAGGGGTTTGATTTTGTATTTGATGTTTCATTCAAACAAAATTGGTCGTAATGACTTTATTTCTGTAGTTATTAACACTTCATCTGATTCTTTACGTAATCATAATATTTTTACGCTGTTTAACTCAAGCAATCAGTCCATTTGATACAGAAAGGTTTAAGTCAAGAAGAAGTTGCTACACGGCTTAATGTAACACAAACTGTCGTAAGTCGAGCATGGAATCGGTATACAGCAACTGGGTCTTTATTGTACAGTCACAAGAGAGGAAGAAAACTAGCTACATCTTATGCTCAAGATCGCTTTGTAGTTTTCACTATCAGGAGAAACCAAACATTTACGGCTTTCCGAATTATCAGCATTTTTAGACAAGCTACTGGTAGGATAATTGTAAGAAAAAAGTTAAAATTTACTGGTCTTTTCAAACTTGGAAGTACTGTTTTTTTACGGATAAGTCTAGGTTTTGGCTGTATATTTGCGATGATTGCATATGGGTATAGAGAGAAAGGGTACAGCGTTACAATGAACATTTAATGACCCTATCAACGCTTTGTGGTAGCCGATCACTTTGCGTTTGGGAAGGGTTTTCAATGAACGCACTGATTTAATAGTGTTAATTGGTAAGACCATAAATGTTCTGGACAGATATCTAGCTCAAAACATAGTTATAGAGCTACTAATTTTCTCAATGTTTGGCGCTTTAAGAGAAAATTTTGTTTTAATTGGTGATAATGCTTGTTGCCACCGTGCTGCAATTGTAAACCAACGGATAGAACATTTCGGGACTGTCCGAATAGACTGGTCCCTCTGTTCACCCGATATAAACTTCATTGAGGATGTG
Organism: Tribolium confusum; assembly: GCA_029207805.1. NCBI lineage: Eukaryota > Metazoa > Arthropoda > Insecta > Coleoptera > Tenebrionidae > Tribolium > Tribolium confusum. The sequence goes on along the minus strand of JALGAY010000001.1, from coordinate 35,966,773 downwards.
TGAGCCGAAATGTCCAGACAATTAAATCGGCTTCAAGAATCTTTTTATCTCTAGAACAACTGGGTATAGCACTGCGGAATCTTTAGGAAGCATTACCACAAAACTTTTTTAGTAATTTGATAAGAACCTTTTCTAATAAAGTAATTGCACTAAATTAAGCCAGAGAAGATCTCATACGGAATAGTTTTCTAGAAACTATTGACTTTACTTATTCATATCGCAAGAAATTAATGTTTTTATGTTCAAACTTTTTCTCCAATTATGAGTTAATAACAACTTTTGTACATATAAACGCTCCGTTTTTATATTTTTTTGCTTCCTTATAATAAAAATTAGCATTTATTTGTTTATTAGAACATTTTGTTAATTTTTAAATAATTTATGCAAAAAAATTTAGAAATTTTTATAATATTTACTCAATTATTGAGCAGCTTATTTAACAGTTTGTGCAGTTGCATTTTACAAAATTTTAAAAAAATTAGAATTGTAGTTCTATAGTAACATCAAGTGAGGCATGTGCCACTTTTAGCATTTTTTAAAATCTGTCAAATTATTATTTTTTAGTTTTGAAGTTTGCAGTTTCTGTTTCTTACTTTTAAAACTTGCAGTTTTTGTTATTTACTTTTAAAGCTTGCAGTTTCTGTTACTGGTAAATTTTAAAAGCCAAAGTGTAAAAGCTGTAAAAAGAAACGCGATTTTATTGCAGATTTAGTTTGCAATTACAAATAACATTCCTGTCTTATGAACTCAATACAAGACTCCAAAACCATTATGTATCGCACTGACAAACAATTTATGACAGACCCTGAAACGGCAGAGTCTCGCATTTACATCGGCGGCCTTACCAAACGCATAGTTAAAGAGGATTTGAAAACAAAATTCAAAATACATGGCAAAATCTTGGGAATGGCTTACCTAAGAATTTTTGCTTTCATCCAATACGAAAGTGCTAGTCAAGCAAAGGCTGCTATCGCAAACGAAAACAGGACATGGCTTAAGGGTAAAAAATATGTGAACCTAGGTAAACCTAGCCAAACCCAACGTTTAGCGTCTCTGCAACAACGATACGAGGAAAAGCAGCAAACTCTCACAGATCAGAAAAAAACACTCAAAAATGACAGACCAGCAAATGAAAGAGTCAGAAAGCATAGAAACTAGTTTTCGCCTGTTGGTGGGTACAGGAAAAACAGGAGATATTATTTGACTACAATTTATGAAAACTGGCCACTTGTTGATCAATCTTATAGAAAAGATTGCGAAATTATTGTTTTTCTAAAGCCACTAGCAAAATATGCGAAATATATTCAACACAGATTAACAGCATTAGGACTCATTGTAGATCTCTTATTCCCAAAAATGCATATTTCGATTAGAAGCGTAGTTGCTAATATTTCAACTAGAGGATGCGTGTATGCGATTTTAATAAATTCTGAAAATGAAAAAGACAGAACATTAACGCTTTATATTTTACACGGAGATCTTCAAGAACATAGGAATATAGCAATTGAAAATGCTTTGAATTTATTAAGAGAGAATTTTAACATTTACATAAGAGAATCAGCTGCTGATCCAAGTCGTAGAGGTTTTTTGAATAAACACCCAAAAAGATTTCAGCTTATTCCAAATTTATTGACTAAAAACAAACAAGAACAGTGCACTTCAACGTATTGAGAAAATAAGATTTACAAAAAGAACTTTAATGTCAGGGTAAAATTTAACCGGCAACAGGACATCAAAAAGTTGCCCTTACTATCAATACGTGGCGCGGAAATAAAATAACATAGTCTCACATGCAAGATATATTAAAAATACATTGTGGCGTTGTTTATTTGTTTTATTTTCAAACATTAATATTGAAAAAAAAAATCGTAGAAAAATTTTAACAGAATATTTGCGCTTTTATTAGCGTTTTCTGTCATTACACAAGCGGTGATCCGACTCGTTTGAGTCACCCGGTATAGTGGAGTAAATTTCTCAAATTTCGAAAATTATTCGCAAAATTTTTCTTACAAGCAATTTTTTTTTAGTTCTTAGAAACATTAATTGTAGCCATGATGTACTGTAACCAACAAAATGTGTTTTTTCATTCCGAAACGTTTCGCGCGTTCCTCTCTAATCGTATTTTTCTAATCTATATAAAAAATACGTTTTTTGAAACATTTTTTAAAAATATTTTAGCGTCTATTAATTGTAACAAATTTATTTAACATCTTAATAATCTCTAATTAACATAAAATCAAGATATAAATTTATAATTTTTGAAAAATAAAGCTAACACATAATTTTGATTTTTTTGTAATAATTTTTAGTGAATGAATTGATTTTGGCGAAAGTTTGTGAAAAGATGAGATATTGTAACAATTTTATCCTGTGAGGTGGGGTTGAAATTAAAAGTCAGTTTTAATAAAATACTCAAAATATCTAAAAGTGGACTGACTTTTTAAGACTTTTTTATAACCAAAAAATTGTTCAACAGGCGGACAGGTGTTTTGCCTGTCTATTGTTCAATTTATGGACAAGCAAACCACCGTAAGGATGGCTTTTGATTTATAACTGTTTTCAACGCCAGATGTTTTGCACGCACAAATATTGTAAAATACTAGAGGAGGAAACTCTCGTAAATTATGATACATTCTTATAATGGTTTACCACTCCATAAATTAAGTAATGGCTATTTTTTGGATTATAGGAGGGTTTTAAAAAGTTAGCTCACTTTTAGATATTTTGAGCATATATGGCAAGTGCATAAATCATTAAATCAGTGGCAGTTATACGAATGACTACATTTGTGGCAAACTTGGACTCTTCATTACCTCTTAAACTTATCTTTGATTTAGAGCATAAGTCGCATCTATGTGTTTCGCAATGCAAAACTTTATTGAACAACTCTCTCTTCCTAGCGTTCACCTCTTTTATCAACTTCGCAGTGCTGACTCTACAATTTTACTTTATAGTAACTATGAACTTAACATCTTTTGATCGTTAGTAAATCATTTATCAGCATTTTACAACATAGATATTTTCGACCGTAAGGTAACCGACATTTTAAGTGACATATGTATGTCCGGCTCTATATGTTTACCGCCTTGACAAACGCTTTACAAAATTAATTTAAAACTATCTAAACGTTTATAATTCTAAATTTCTGTTTAACGAGCTATTTCATCTGTTGTCTACACACTTGCAAACACCTGTTTGTCACTTTACTACTCTGTACTGTCATTAGCTTAGACGCGAAGGTTCAGAATTTTTAGAATATCTTCTGTTGTCCTTCACGCGGGTCGGTCTTACGTGCTCGTCGTACCCCGGTGTTGCGACTGGTAGTCACACATAGCATAGGTGTTTATAAAAGAAGTTTAAGCACTTATGCTAACAGACCGTTACTAAAGCTAATATGCTGCCGCTTATGTTCTCTTGACATGTTAGAAAACCTCAAAGCTGTCAAAAAACTTGAAATGAAGTTGCAACAGCACCTGGGAGTTGTAACTGCCTCTTTTTGAAATCGTATTGTCAAAATTTTTTGGCTTGTTGATAGTAATTTTGCATCAGTTTTTTTTTTGCATCTTCTAGTCCCAGCCTTAGGTCAGGTTGTTAAACATTTCATTGGTTTCTTCTTCCAACTTTTTGGTTTTCCTAGTTTTCTTTTCTCGTGGGCATTGGACATCAAACGACACAATAAACATTAGTTATTATTATAAATAACCTTACTCTACGCACAAATGTTTTGAAATATGAGTCTTTTGGCTTTACACAACATTTACTATATTACGAAATGCTGACAAGAATAAATTCTTAACCGAGTTATTTGTTCTTATCGCATTTGACCTTGACTGTGATTTACCCGTTTACCTATTTTTACTAACAGTTCACATCATCATTCCATTTCGCAAAAAAAAACAGATAATCTTCTACCCTAATTTTTTTTGTACTGCCCTAATGTTACGTTCCCTATTTACTATATTTTTTCTAACAAATTAAAATTACCTAGATTTCACAATGATACTCATACTTTTTCCTCTTGCTAGGGCTAACACCGCTTTCTCTTCTAACTCTAATCTTCCTTCTACCGATGAAGTTTTTCTTAGTTTCGGATCTTTGTGACTATCATTTTTATCATTTTTTTTCATTGCTTTGCTTCGTTCTCTGTTAGGCTATAAACTCAATGACACTTTTCGTTGTCTCATCTCTTAACGCAGCTGCTATCACGTATTTTAACAGGTACTCCATACTCCTACACACGATTACCATCGTATTTCTTGTCCTTTTTCAATAATTAACACTATTGCCCACATTCATTTTACTTACAACCTACTTCTTAGCCTCAATTCCTTTAGTCATTTTTGTATTTTTTTTATTTTATTTTTATCTCGCGCAAAAACTTAAGGGAGCCTCCACTATAAAAATGTTACTGTGTGGTTGAAATTAAAACTTGGTTTTTATAAAAAATAGTTTTTACTTATATAAATATATGTGCATGACAATAGCGTAAATGGTTAAAGAAATGGCAATAATACAAATGACTACATATATTCTGACCAAGCTTTGACTCTTTAATACCACCTAAACTTTACTTTGACTTATAGTATAGGTCGCAAAACTTTATTTGATACCGATCTGTTTTTCCAGCGTTTGTCATAAAAGTTTTTTTTTTTTTTAAATTAGGTGCGATCTAAAAGTTATGGAATACCAATTATTGGTCATGGAAAAAAATAGTGGTCATATTTAAGCATTGTGTCACTTAGAATGTCAGACCATACAATGTCAATTTGTCAATTTTATAAAATTTGACGTTCGCTTAGTCAGAACACAAAATCTTGAGCATACCGCGGGTGTGATAATGTTATATGTACCTGCCATAAAACGTCTTAAAATCTCTATTTAAAACCTCACTCGGAAATCAAATCGACATCTGCGGCTGTTACGACATTCTTTACATCCTAGATATTGTCACGATCTCGGTGATTAGGGGTTGTAACCTAGAGGGTTAAATAAAAGTACTTTGATCAGTAATAAAATATAATAACATTAAACAAAAAAATACACTTAAATTAAAAAACAATTTACAAATAGATAAGTCCGAAAGGGCACACAAACTGGCATATACCTGCCACGCTGTAGCATAAAGAACGGAATCATTCTCTTTTGAGTAAGGATACACTACGAAGACAACTTGGCCCCCTGCTTCAGGTCTAATTAATAACTGATCTCTTTTTGTGTTATACTTTACTTTGAGTATTTGCAATACAACTCCTTAAACGCTAAATAGCGAACTTATAATTTACAGCAATTGATTTGCAAAATACTGCTTTGTGACAATATGTTAATAGCTACAGTTAGCGATTTATTGTCAACTTTGATAAATAGGATGTCATGACGAGAAGACATTTTATTCACAAATTAAAAGTTAATTGCAATTGAGTATTTATTTAAACGTACTAGATTTATTTTATTGATGCAAACTGTGCAAAAAATGTAGTTGTGATCAATGATTTTCAAATCAGTAGTATGATCGATCCACTTCTTAAACAACAGGAATTCATGACATTTGTTTTGGTATTTTCACACAATTGTAATAAACATTTTAGTAACAAAGATTAAAAATAAAGCAATAAAAACCAAATGTCAGCTTTTTTTTAAATCTTGGTTTTAAATAGTAAAAGAAATAAATAATTTTTATTAGCTAAAATTAAAAAAAAATTATTTGTAAAAACCAAAAACGATTATTATGACAATTTTCTTCTATATTATTACCAGCCAGAGTTGAACGTTAGTCGAATAAAAAATTATCCGATTGAAAAAACGACTAAATAATTAGTCGGAATTTTTAATCGTAGAAACCGAGTTGGGCGTTAGTCGAATAAAAATTTATCTGATTGAAAAAACGACTAAAAAATTAGTCGGAATTTTTAATCGTAGAAACGACTAAATTGAAAACGACTAAAATTTTATCCGACTAAAAATACAAATAAAAAAATCGGTTAAATATTTAGTCGTTAATGATGATTGATGACTAAAATTTCAATTGGATAAAAATTTAGTCGGATAAAAATTTATTCGAATAAATTTTTAATCAGATAACAATTATCTTTTACCCAGAGTTGGACAAAAATTATCCGATTGAGGTTGATGACTAAAATTTTAGTCGCCAAAAATAATCTTATGACTATTTATTTGGTCGCTAGTCGCAACTAAAAAAAACGACTAACTGAAAAGTAATCGTTTTTTTAAACACTAATTAATGTCTAACAACTAAAAATTGATTTATTTTATTTTTTTGCACTTTGAAGTAAAATAGAATAGATACTAATGCTTTTTTAGTTCAATAGCCTATGTTTGTGATAACACTTAATTTTAAATTTTAACATTTATTAAAAATTTATTGAATAATTTATTCATTTTTTTTTTCAAATGAAAATTGATCACAATGCAGTGATAATTTTTGGTCTTTACTATCCATAATGTGATGTTATAGGGGATATTATTATAATGGAAGTTGTGTTTTTATTTTTTCTATCAGACTAAATTTGTATAGATAGGTATTAATAATAACAATTTGCGCAGTGTAATAATAGTCCGCAGTGTTAGAAGAGCAAAAATTTATCAGATTTAAAAAACGACTAATAAATTAATTGAAATTTTATCTGCTAAATGACTAAATTTAAAATGTTTTGTTTAACCAGTCAGAAACTGATTTCATCGACTATTCAAAATTGTTGTAAGGAAGGAAAATCGTTAAACAGGGATAATCTAAAGTAAAGCAAAAGCTTTTTTACCAACATTCAAGTTTGGTTCAGGAAATAATTTTAATAAATACATCTTGAACTTGATAAATTAGCAACTAGAAAATGTTTTAATCTTCCTACACAGTATTTCGTAATTAGATTTGATCATTTTGATCAAATTATGTAGTCAGCTATTTATGAAAATCTGGTTGTATACATAACCTATAATAAAACAATCGTTTTAGAGTTTTGTTTAATGATAATAAAATAATTATAAAAAATAATTAAAATTAAAAAACTAATAGATATTATAAAATTAAAATAATTGACAATGCTTTTAAAAATTATCGAGCACTATCACTTACCATTAAACTATTCTACTACATTGAAAAGTAAATGAATAAATAAAAATCTTGATATTCTTAAGATGCAACATGTTATTATATATGTAAAAATTCTTTAAAAAATTTTGCGTTGGCTTTTAACACCATCCTTGTTTCGAAATGTTTATCGGACAATCTATTTGATTTGGCTTGATTTGTTATTGTGGCCCAACAAAAATGTCTTTCAACGGATGCTGATGAAGGTAAGGGAGTGTTATATTCCAGAAACACTCTTTTAATTGAAGGAAAACAATCAAGACTTTTTAGAGTATTCGCACCTATGTCAGCGAGAAAACGTAATACTTCTATTTCAGAAGATGCTGCGATTGTAAGGTTTACATTTTCTTCTCCAAAATCAAAAAATCCTCCTAAATTTGATTGCGATGTGGATGCTTCACATTCAGGAATACTATGTGTGGCCACTGCTGATTCAAAAAGTTGTAAGATTGTATTTTGTTGACTCTCTTCTATGCAATTAAACCACTTATTCTTAAAAGTGGGGTGAGAAAGTGCAGCAATGGCTGCGTTTTGAGCTTGTCTAGAACTCTGGGTAAAAGATAATTGTTATCCGATTAAAAATTTGTTCGAATAAATTTTTATCCGACTAATTTTTTATACGATTGAAATTTTAGTCATCATTAACGACTAAATATTCAACCGATTTTTTTATTTGTATTTTTAGTCGGATAAAATTTTTGTTGTTTTCAATTTAGTCGTTTCTACGATTAAAAATTCCGACTAATTTTTTAGTCGTTTTTTCAATCTGATAAATTTTTATTCGACTAACGTCCAACTTTATTATCCGATTAAAAATTTATTTGAATAAATTTTTATCCGAGTATTTTTTGGTGCAATTGAAATTTTAGTCATCAATTACGACTAAATATTTAACCGATTTTTTTAGTTGTATTTTTAGTCGGATAAAATTTTAGTCGTTTTGAATTTAGTCGTTTCTACGATTAAAAATTCCGACTAATTTTTTAGTCGTTTTTTCAATCGGACAAATTTTTATTCGACTAACGCCCAACTCTGTTACCAGCATTAAAAATTTTCAATTTCAAAAATTTTTTAATAAACTTTTTGTACAAACTTACCTATTATATTTCTTTTACAACCGTAGTCGATTTATTTTTTTGTAGAAATAACATCTTATTTTGAGATTTGGACAATTAAAAATTTTTGGCGATTCTATTTTAATAAAAACACATACATTTATTGAATTACGTCGAAATATGAGATATACACTTTTATGCATTTTGCATATAGTCCAAGCTCTAATATTTATTATCTACAATTATTAATGTTTTTTTTTGTATTACATGGTTATTCACGTAAGATGACGAGCCCGATCGTAAAAAAAGTCGTAAAACTGGAGCCTTTTCGAGTAATCTGTCGGTTTTAGCTTTTGAACAAGTTAAGTAAGAATAAAACTTATTCTTTTTCAAAATTCTACAAATCGACGATTGACTAATTCTTAACTGTCTTACGTAATATCTCTTTTTGACCAATATGTAGATTTTCGGTTGCAACTAATAACTACGCCTTTTTTTAAGGAAAGTAGCAGTTCTAGTTCTTACTATTTTAAAGCAAGGTCAATTATTTCTTAGAGTGCATTTCAGTCTCTTAAAAATTTTGTTGGTCGTAGGAGTCGGAGCTAGGCATTCGGGATAACGTTCTCTATACAAATTTGCTGCAGCAACACTATTTTTTTGACATTCACCAAAAATTAGTATCATGTCCGTTCTTTCATCGTTAGAAAACATTACGTTAGTTAATTATAAATAAAAAATGTAATGGCACAGACAACTACTTTTAATACGTGCATACATATTTGGATCTCTAATTTAAGTTTCTAGTTCCAATAAACAATGAGTCTTCTGTAAACTGTATTTTGGGTTGCATTTTAATCTGGTTAAGTTTATCATTTTACGTGAATAATCTTGTATTATTTGGTTAAGTGCACAAATTTAAGTAAACATTAAGAAGGCTGCTCATAGTAAGACACAAGAAATCTATCTTGTTAAAAATATTTAATCTGTAAAGGATTGCAGGAATTGTTTTGTAAGATAAGGAATTATTTTGGAGACTGGAGCCTTAATGTTTTCGGTTGGAAAAGATTTTCCAGAAATTGGGTTAGTGTATGCAGAAGTGGTGACTGGTAAACACATTTAAGTAAATTAACACCTGAAAGTCTGTTTGCCAATTAAGTAAACGTATTAAGCTGTGCATGCAAACGCCCTAACTGGTACATTCGGATGAAATTGTTGTCGGCCATGTTGTAGCTTATAGCAGTAATCACTAATTACATAGTTAAATAGCAGCCGTCCGACTAATTCAACGTAATGCAACGATTCAAAATTAATAACTGTGATGGCCGCCGACCGCACTAGTGTCACGTGACGTCACGCATCAACGCCACCGGATCCTTCTGACAGGACAACCGCATGCAACCAGATGGCAGTCCGAGCTGACCTGTTTGATAATTAGCTGGAGCTTTGATACACTTCGATGACGGAGGTGAATTTCAGTTCTCAGCAGTCATCAACTCACAGGGAATATGTTAGTTGGCGGTGCAATTTAGATTAATTGAAGTTAAGGTTAACAGTAGAGTTAATGCGAAAACTTAAGTACCTTAAGTCGGTATTGCAGATACGGCACGCGTTTATCTTTTCACAGGACACAAGAAGACTCATTTAATAAGTAATTATGCAAATTTTAAACTTCAGGAAAATTCCTACAGAGAACACACGTTAAAATTAAATGTTATTGCATCGTGATCTTATAATCGAATTGCTTCTCTCTCATATTCTATTCATGTGCGCTTTGCAGTTTTGTGCTACAACGAAAGTGTTAACGAGCGAGCGATGATGGGGAACTGGAGTTACACCAGACGAACACAATGTGCTCTAAAATGAAGAAAATTATTTTCAGATATGATGGCGAGGTTCCAGTATTTTTCAGAGAATAACTTTATTACGGTGATGGAAAAGAGACTAAATGATTTAAACTGCTTCTGATGTCGCTTTAATTTACTGATTGCTTAAATCTATCAAAATGATGGTGAACGCCTTATACATCCAATCTTTTAAAACACTGAATACAAAACTAATGGCTCGATTTTGTATGCAGTTTTATCTAGCTGTTTTTGCTCTTCTTATATTATAAAAAATAAATAAGTAACGGGTGACTATTTAAAAGTTTCTTTTATTTCAATTTACAGCCACTGTAGTCACATAAGAAATACATTGCAAAAAAAATTGAAAATTTTTTTAGTCTTACTGAAAATTAAGCTTTTACAACTTTTACTTGTCAAAAAACTTATAAATAACATTTTATGTTAACGTTAGAATAAGTGAACAATTTTTGCCTCAGAGATTTCAAATTTAAGAAGTTTAAATAAAATTTTGGTGTATACCTTCTGTTCCAAACCAATATTGGCAAACCTGACTTTAAAGGCAAGTCATCTGTTTATTACTAGTGCAATAAAGATTGTATTGTTACCAAACGCAAATAATTTATGGTCGTTAGAATACTCAATAATAAAATTAACTTTAAAACTTTCAATATTTATTTGCTTGCTCTATTGCATAATCGGGAAGACGAAATTGATAGATGCTGACGATTTGGGAAACGCTGGCGATACAGCCTTGCAGCTGCTTTCGCGTTCTTGCCACATTCACCGTAAATTAACATAATCTACTAAACTAAACATTTTTATTTTTTTTGAGAAAATTAACTATTTTCACTTTGACAATTTAGTTATTGCAGTTGACCAAATAATAAATATTAGTTTTATTCCCTAGTAACATAAATAGTACTTTTACTAATAATAATTAATATTTTATGTAAATGGTTAATATAAATGCTGTAATTTGAAAACGATAGAGTTTAGAATAGTATATTGTGCACCTTAGCTAGAAAGAGGCAGACTTCGTCTCAGCTGGCCATCTCTTCCTTCGGCTTGGAAAACCTCTTTATTGATGAAGTGCACACATTATTTGTTATCCTACTCAAAATAAAAAACTTTTAACGGTAAAATAAGCTGACAAAAAGGTGACCTAACCTCAAAATATTTCATAATAACTTGACTGTATTAAGAAGAACTCCGCCGAGTTTTTATATTTTTACCTGATTGTTGTTAAAGATGTTGTATGTCGAGGCACTTACTGTGCAAAAATAACATTTTTCCAACAAATACAATAGTTGACGGAAAATTGAAATTGAAAGGTGTCAAACTCAAATAATTGACGGATACTAATTATCGCTGTTTTTAGTTTTGGTGATCTTTTAAAGTAAGAAACTGTTTAAACTGTGCTTTGATAGCTTTTAAAATAATTTCAAAATTCACCTTCAAGTAATTTTGGCTTGTTTAGTGATTTGTTAATGTTCATATTTATTTAATCAATTATTTTATTATAATAAAATTGTATCTTTGTCATCAACCAATTAATGTTCATACATCTTTAATATATTTGTTTATATTATTTTAAAGTTGACTTTACTTTTAAAATAGTTTGAAAGATCTTAGACTGCATCCCTTTACTCCAAAAGATTATTTGATTCTTGATTTCCACTCGCAGGGAAAGCCTATGTTAAGTAAATACTACTTTTTGCTGGTGGATAACTGCTCAAAGTTATATTAACCGCCGTTAAGATCAAACCTTATAACCCTTAATAAAAAAATATTTTTCTTAAATAATCCACCACAATTCGTTAATATATTATCTACAGGGTTTTTATAAATGATTGTAAAGACGTAGGCGGCTGTGGAAATAATAAAAAATATTCTGTATTTTAAAGACTTATGGGCTGATTTCAAGTTGAGATACTACCGATAGTATCGCAAATTTGAATACTTCGCCGTAGCAACAGCAAATCACAGCCCCGAATTTGTTTACTTTTTCATGGAAACGAAGATACTACCGGTATTATCTCCACTTGAAATTAGTTCAAAAGACTTTAGCTATTATTATAATTATTATTAGACAAATTAGTAACTCCAAAAGTTATTTTTCAATGTTTCGTTGCGTAAATAGAACATTACAATGAATATTTGAGATATCAAAAATCTCCACAGCCACCTACGATGTTACAATCATTTATGAAAAGCCTGTACTTTTTTGACATACGCACTGTCAGAGATAGTTTTAAAAAACAATCTCGGCTGTTCTAAATTATTCCTTAGTGTTTTACAACAACTATACAGAAAGGTTGAAACAATAAAACAACACTACAAATAAATTTTTGTTACATTGTCAGACAAACAAGAAAATCAGATAAAACTTTCCTAAACCGTATCAACAAACAATTTTAAGCTTGTAAAAAAAATAATAACGATTTTTTAAAGTCACAGTTAATTGTGTTTCCATCAGTTTTAAAAAATGTGACTGTTATATATTTCAAAAATAAAATGTATTACACTATTTAATTCTACCTAAAATCTATAGTCTTTTATGGGTTAATTTCAAATTAAGATAATACGTGCAGCATTTTTATTTCTATGGGAAATTAAAGAAAATCGGAGTTGTAATTGGTTGTACCACTAAAAAGTATTAAAATTTGCGATATTACCGCTAGTATCTCAACTTGAATATAGCCCATTAGTTTTTAAATTGGTTAAAAAATAAAAGAGATACAAAAGTTTAAAACTTAAAAAGTTGGAAAAGGCTTTCTGGAAATGGTCTAAAGGTCAAAACTTACATAAAATCTTGCTCTTCGGTCGTCCTTTAGTTTTATTCAGAAGGATAACAAGAAGGAAGTAATAAAGAACAAGTAACAATTAACCTAGCAGCTATAACTGAGCGTTAGTTCTCCGGAAGAAAAGTCTTCCAAAAGAAACCAAAATAAAATTCTATGGAAATTGCTTACCGCCAAAAATGTCCTAAGAAGATGTTCTTACGAAGTATCCCACGAGAATGGCATAGCATGAATTTTAGGATATACCTGGTGAAAGTGTCCTACAGCAAAAAACTCACAAAGAGATTCTTTGAAAATGTCCAGGGAAAGTTCACCAGGAGATGTCCCAATGGATCAGATTTTTTTAAACCTATCTTAGTTCTCCTGGAGGAGACGTTCTTCGAAAGAAAGTTCTACAAAAATTACTTTCCGCAAGAAAGAAATAACCTTGTAAAAAGTTTAAAATGTTACTATAAGGTGGAAATGACCAACGGAAGAAGTCCTGCAAGAAGATCTTTTTTCTTCCAGTCTTGTTTTTTTTTGTCATTATTTTGTCTTTGTTTGAGGGCTCCAAAAACGTGTTGTTTAGTCATTTCGATTACGTTTTTTGGTTTATTCTTTTAAATTTATTAATATTGACAAGTATCGGGTTAATTAAAATTTTTATGACACAAATTTGAAAACTTGAAAGTTTTGTCAACTGTCTAATTTACTCGTAGTAACATGACTTATAAGTATTGCAACTAATGTGCAAATTCGGTTTTCTTTATTTAAATAGTTAGGTTAATAATAAATAATTTATTTCTTCAATTTACATGAATACATAATAACTCATTATTTACACAGTAACAACGCCCACGATCGTCTCTTTAATAACGTCTCTTCCGAGAATATCCCTTACTTAACACAATAGCGTTGCCAGTTCCATACTAACTCTCGCTCATTGTCTTCGCCCGCTTATATAGTTATACGTTTTTTGAGCAATTATTAGGAAAATGTCGCGATTTTTCTTTACTAAAGCGGATCTTAAGCGAAATTGCGATTCTTAGGTGGTTTCACAATTCTGGGTCATTCGGCGGTGGATTTCTTGCTCTATGGAATATTCATAACAGTATCATAATAAAAAAAACAAAGTCTTTATTGCCACAATATTACAAAAGTGAGCTAAGTAGGTATTTACATCAGAGCCACGAACTTATACTTAATATGGACTGACATTCAAATGTTAGAAATGGCTCCACCATGGGTGCCGCCATGATGTACCAAATAATAGCGGGAAACTCAAATTTAAAACAAGCAATCAAAAATCAATTGCAAAAACAAATTCAAGGGTTGAAATAAAACAAACAAAAATATAATTGTTGAATAGTTTATTGCTTCCTGTTAATAATTAAACGATTTAAAACGATTTAAGTTAATAAAACGATTACATAAATTTTCGTTAATTGTTTTAGCTAAGCTATGCAATCTTACTTTTGCATAAGCCCTCACAATTTCCTCAATCAATATTCTTTTATGAGGAATTTCGGATGGTGATTGATTTAAAATGTGATCTTCAAGACAACGGAACAAGTTTGTGTTGTCATAATATTTGTTTATTTTTGTTGTTGTGTGTTAATTTTCTGTTATACAAGTTGTAAATTTTTTGAATAAGCTTTTCAATTTTAAAGCAAATTTCTCGTAGATCACAAGGAAATAATAATCCACCTTAAATTGGAAATGAGTATCTATAAATAATTTAGGTGTATAAAATACTGACCTCTTGTTTTTCGTAGAATTATTAATTTTAAAGAATCATCATTTTTATCTGGTAATAAATAACATTTTCGTCCGAGCTAAAAAAGTTATTACTGTAAACTTTGCCTCTTTGTTAAGAAAAGTGTATCTAAATTCTTCAATGTTCAACTTCTTCTTGTTAGCCAATATACTTCTAATTTATTCATCAATAGGCAGCTTAAGAGTAGGAAAAACTCCTGGTTTTAAAATTTTACGATTTCCCACAAAAAATCTGTCTCAAGAAAATGTTCAGAACAAATTCTGTGATCAGTTATAAAGTCCTTTGTACTCCTTTTTTATAATTAACAACCATTCATCTTTTCTAGATTGCGGAATCCTTAAGATAATGTTATATTATTGTTAAATATTTGGTATTTGTCTAAAATTATTGTAGTTTTGTAGGTATTTAATTCATTACTTAACTTACTTACGAAATGTAACTCCTAGTGGTAGACTATAACTGTTATTTTTACAAGTCTTTAAAAAAAACAGCGCATTTTGCATACGAAATTTAATAAAATAAAAAAAACTAGTCACATAAAAACATAGAAAACACAATAAACTTAATCCACGCGCACGTGCAACAAATCAGCTGAGGGACAATCGTGCCAATCGTTTATGCATCCTAGTTGAAAGACACTATACGGTTGGTAAGAATGGGTACATCATGGCTGCTTCATAGTAGGTGTCATTATCTAAACGAAGCGATCCGGTAATTAGCAGTCCATATTAAGTATAAGTTCGTGATCACACAGCGACGTTTAATGTCAGTTGGCTAATGTTCAGGCCATTAGGACCAGGAGAGGGGGTGGCTCAACCCCTCCAAGACCACTGGTCCACCCAACGGAGAGAGAGAACAACTCATTCCCGTCGCGACCAGACATATACTCAATTTGTTTGTTCATAAGTGTAAATATTAGTAAATAGAGTTGTTACAAAACCATTGAGTTTTATTCACAATAACATACAGTCCACTAAACCAAAACAGCTAAGATGGTTGCTATTAGCATTTTTAGTTTAAGTTTATAAAAAGAAGTAATCAAAATTTTCAAATGTAAAATTTCTCGAGTTTCTGCACTTTCACCGACAAAAAAATGGAAGTTGCAACTATACAAATTCTTGTTTTATCTAAAATTCTACAAGTATGTACCTGCCATAATATCAACTTTATTGTATGTCTGCAAGAAGATCGTAAAACGCAGAGTTTTTCTGCTAAGGATAAAAATAACCTCAGACTGATAAAAACCATTAATATCTCAAATGTATCAGCAGTCAGTTTCATGCACAACTCCAAGAAAACTAATGCACTAGGAACACAAAATGGTGATGTTGTTATTTATGATACAAAAAGTCGAATAGTTTCAAATTTGTACCGAAAAATTTGTGACAAGATTAAATTTTTGAATTTTACGAGTGATGATGAAAAATTACGTGGTTGTGACTCGTTTATTTTTTTTTGTATTTCCTGAAATTAACACATGTAAGAAGCTAATAAAATTTAGGCAAACTTCTGAAATTGTTTTTCTCAAATTTCACCTATATAATCAAAATGTAGTAACTTTGTCCTATAAGATTTTGGGATATTCAAAATGGTTCAAAGTTACTCACACTCAACTTTAAATTTTTGAAGAGTCTAATAACACACATAGCAATGCCATCCTATGGGAAATACCTAATCGCAATTAGCAAAGACCTGAAAATCTGCAGGCTTAATATCCAAACTGGAAAGATCTTCCAATACCAACTTGTAAAAGGAAAATTTGTATCATGTTTAAAATTTAGCTCTGATGATAAGTACTTTGCAGTGGGTTTTAATGATGGAACTTTAAATTTGTTTGACTTGACTAAGTCAATAAAATTAATAGCATCCAAAAAACTTCTGGATTTACCGTTAGTTACTCTCGCTTTTGAAAATCAAGTTCCAAAAAACAACAAAGTTGTATATGATGGTTTGTAGAACAGTTACTTTAAGAAAAAGGTTTAAGATTAGAATAAGAGAAGAAGAGGTGGTTGATATACAAACCTGTTGTTTTCTCGCTTAATATATTTTTGTGTTTTATTGGAAAATGAGCTTTCTCCTTATACTAAATGAGAATTTTAAGACCTCTCAAGCTGGTATGACACTGTTATGTTTGCGGCTTGTTCAACATTTTTGTTTTGTTTTTGTTTTTATTGATTTAGTGAATGTTATGTTTTATTAAACATTGAATTTTACACATCAATATGTAAAACTGACATATAAATCTGTAAAGTTGACAATTTAGTTTGTAAAAATTTTTTGCACTACACTCTACTAAAAATTAAGTGATTACGCACAAATTTACAATTATCTTCCGTTTTTACCGCACTAGTGCTTGCAAGAAGCACAGGGATTTGTCTCGTTAAAAAAACGATTTAAAATTAGATTATCGTATCAGAGCCCAAGTTTATAATAAAACAATGTATTTTATCACTTTTATTCAGATAAAACAACAGAAATGCATAATATTGCATTTAAAGTTTAGGTTTAAGCAGCACCATTTGTGGGAAATTGTGTAAGACTATAAACATAAACTAACTACTTTTAGATGTGAAAGTCGTATGGAAGATGGCAGGATATGTTTTGCTTTGGTTCTGAGCGTGGCTAAAATTGTCTCTACGTACAACAGATGACGCAATATATGAAAAATAAAACAAAAATGAGTTGCAGTAATCTGTTTAACGGATTATTTATTTTTGTTGACAACACAAGTTTTGCAGATGCAAGGAACATTTTTTCTTGACTCTCAGCAGAAGTCTCAAGTTAATGTCTTTTCGTTCCGTGTTTTCGTTAAGTCGTGTTGTGATCAAACTGAAGTTTTATAACTACTAAACAACTCTTTAGTGTTACTGTTTTTTCCTACAGAACCGGTAAGTACCTAGTCCTAATTTTAGTAGTAAACGTAAATTTGATTTTTGTGGTCTTAATTTTAGTTTTCACTATTTGTGGTCTTCATTTTAGTTTTAACTATGGACTTAAATATCAAGTATAAAAATATTTGCATTGTTCCTGGATGTGATGACAAAATAAGCAAACGGCATCCTTTCTCAAAAGATCCAGATATGATGCAAAAGTGGATTAAGAAATATAAAATCAAAAACTAAAATATTTGGAACCAAATGCGATTTATCATACCTGTTTTGTTTGTTCTAGACATTTTTCTGAAAGCTACTACGTACCAGATACTAGACGAGGACTTACAATAGATGCTGTTCCAACATTACATCTTCTAAGTAAGTTGTTTTTTAACCTCTATATAATGAGCCCCTAAGGGGCTAATTAAAGTTAGGTTAAGTCCGGTCTCATCTTTGTTGCCACGGAAAGACTTCGGCGGTGCTGTGGTTGGTTATTGCTATAGAAATTTCTTAAAATTTGTGATATTACCGGACTTATCTTAACTTGTAATTGGGCTTTTAGTTCAGTTTATATTTATATTTTTTTAAATTTATACTTTGTTATAATTAACACGTACATAATTTGTAGAGATTTCTGAAAAGGTGGTAGAATCCTGGGCAGAGACTGTTGAAGTATCTGTGTTTTTGCCGGAAACCGTTGTTTCTGCTTTAACACTTATTGATGAGAAAATCAGATCCATTGCGTCACAATAAGACACATCAGCCTCTTCTGATTTGTTTCAACAAGAAACTTCAAACACATGTTCTTCGTTACAAGAAACATCAGTCTCATTTGGTGCTTTGCTACACGACACATTAGCCCATCTACTTCCTCACAACAAGAAGCCTATGTACTTTGTTTCAACACAAAACACAAACAATAAGCATTGTGCACAAGGCGACCAGACAAGGCATTCTACACCGTGTAAATGTAACACGTGAAAAATGTTTATCGCCACGACGGTTAAGTGTTGCCGTAAAACTGCAAGACTTAGTAATAGAATAAACAATTTGCAAACGCGATTGCAAAATGCGGAACACACTGCAAATTATTCGCGATTTCAAAATTTAATGGAACATGTGAATGCAGCTAAATATACATTTATCATACAGCATGTGAAGAACCAGAATATGAAACCAAAGACCAGGCGATTTTCAGTAGAAGAAAAAATTTTGTTTTTAACACTCCTGAAAGCAGGCGCTAAAAGCTATAAGCTTTTGTCCAAGATTTTTTGTTTACCATCGATGAGGACTTTAACAAATATGTTAAATCAAATTTTTCTTCGCCTGGGATTAAACAAGCAAATCTTTAACAATTTGAAAAAATGCGCGGAAATGGTCAAATCTGTAGACAAACATTATGCATTTGACGAAGTCTCGATTATCACTCGCCTTACACATAATCAAATGCTGAAATGTGTTGACGGTTTAGAAGATTATGGGGATACACACATGAAACAAATAGCGAACCATGCTAACGTTTTTATTTTAAAAAGCATTCCCCGACAATGCAAACAGCCACTTGTATTTACTTTTAGTAAAGGTCCTATAAAACAAAACTGAAAACGATGATTGTAAAAGTGATCAAGACATGCAAAAAAGCGGGTTTTAAAGTTGTGACATCGATTGGCGATTAAGGAAGCACGAAGAGAGCTGCTCTTAACACTTTGCTGGAGGATACTAAAGAAAAATGTCTACGTCAATACTCTTGTAATACAAGTTGTTAATGCAATATTAACAGGACTTTAATAATAACAACCCTATAATAACATAATTATTTAATTTTCAATAACTATCAACTTTATGGACAGAGAAATACAAGTATGTGTTTTTGAAAAGAAAATAAAATTAATTGCAAAGTTTTTTTGGAAAATATTATTTACTAACTATTTACTGTACAGTTTTTAAAAATTAAAAAAAAACCGCAGTTCAGTCATCATACCTTTAATTTATTGCATTGTAAGTATGAGATCAAGCAGAAAAAACATTCACAAACTTGTGGATCAGCTTCCATTGCACAATACGCAAGGAAGCTAGACTTTCGTGTTTGTGAGTGGTCTTTTTAACTGATCTCAACTTTGCACAGCTAAATTTGAGACCATAAAATATGGTTTAAATTCACCGCCACACAATATAATTTTCCCTACACCCGCTTGAGGCACTTTTTCAGTCCTTCACATAGGGTCACTTGATATAATTAAGGGTAGCGCCAACTCTCTATCTCTCTCTTGGACCTCTCTTTTAATTTGAACTCAAGCTATACTAAACTAATTACCAATGTAGGCAACTTAATAATCCAAAATCCCTAGAAATGCATTTAAAAGTATTTCTATCTTTGTTTCACTCATGCGTGTATATAGCTATCTCTTTTAATTTAAACCCGTCTAGTGATTTCCATTGGCGTTACCCGTATATCAAGTGATCCTACCTTCACATTACTATGGCAGATTCACATCTAAAGGTAGTTAGTTTATGAATATAAAATGTGACATTTTGACAGTAGATTTTAGTAACTTGAAAAAATCTGACAGTTAGTTACCTACTTTATCGACATCAAATACTCCTATGCTCTAAGGTTTTCAAAAAAGATTCTTTAAAAATATCTACATAAACGTCTGATTTTAACTCTAATTGGGTTCTGACTTTTTTTACTGCTACATTGCCTTATTCGGAACAATAACATGGCGACGCTAGAACCAAATTTGACCGAAATAAAGGAGAACCGATTATCACGTTGCCAAAGGGTTGAACAGCTAAAACAGCATTTCTGGAAGCGCTGGCAGTCTGAATATCTACATACTCTTCAACAGCGAAATAAATGGCAGCGCAAAGGCGTTTCACTGATTCCAGGTATGACGGTACTCCTCAGAGAAGATAACCTTCCACCACTCTGTTGGCGTATGGGACGAATACTAGCCACACATCCGGGCAAAGACGGAGTTACGAGAACTGCAACAGTTAAGACCACAACAGAAACCATTGAGTTTTATTCACAATAACATACAGTCCACTAAACCAAAACAGCTAAAATGGTTGCTATTAGCATTTATAGTTTAAGTTTATATAAGGAAGTAATCAAAATTTTCAAATGTAAAATTTCTCGAGTTTCTGCACTTTCACCGACAAAAAAATGGAAGTTGCTACTATACAAAGTCTTGTTTTATCCAAAATTCTACAAGTATGTACCTGCCATAATAACAACTTTATTGTATGTCTGCAAGAAGATCGTAAACCGCAGATTTTTTCTGCTAAGGATAAAAATAACCTCAGACTGATAAAAACCATTAATATCTCAAATGTATCAGCAGTTAGTTTCAAGCAGAACACCAAGAAAACTATTGCACTAGGAACACAAGATGGTGATGTTGTTATTTATGATACAAAAAGTCGAACAGTTTAAAATTTGTACCGAAAAATTTGTGACAAGATTAAATTTTTGGATTTTACGAGTGATGATGAAGAATTACATGGTTGTGACTCGTTTAATTTTTTTGTATTTTCTGAAATTAACACATGTAAGAAGCTAATAAAATTTAGGCAATCTTCTGAAATTGTTTTTTTCAAATTTTACCCTTATAATCAAAATGTAGTAACTCTGTCCTACACTAATCAAACTATAAGGTTTTGGGATATTCAGAATGGTTTAAAGTTACCCACACTCAACTTTAAATTTTTGAAGAGTCTAATAACACACATAGCAATGCCATCCTATGGGAAATACCTAATCGCAATTAGCAAAGACCTGAAAATCTGCAGGCTTGATATCCAAACTAGAAAGATCTTCCAATACCAACTTGAAAAAGGAAAATCTGTATCATGTTTAAAATTTAGCTCTGATAATAAGTACTTTGCAGTGGGTTTTGATAATGGAACTTTTATTCACAATAACATACAGTCCACTAAACCAAAACATATTGGTCCCATCGAGCCGGATGTACCAGTGAAAATCACCACTTGAGACAGCATCGTATCTCAGGGCAGCGTGAGCATCCAAACAAGAGGATTCACCACCTGAGTCAGCATCACTTGAGGTAGCCGTGATCATCGCTATTACCACGAAGGAAATCGCCACCTGGAGCAGCCTAGAGTAGCCGGTCTCTTAGACACCAACCAGGGTAAGTCCCCAAATCCATCACAAATCTTTTATATTCCGAATCGCAAGCTTCATAATTTGGATTAACGCGTAGACCAGATAAATTATAAATAAAATGAGCCAATAACCTGAATTCAAATCCCGCCGAACCACTTTCAAAAGTAAAATAACGCGAATTCAAAATTTAATAAATTTGTTTAAAGATACCGATAATAAGTATCAATTAGAATCGCGATTATCTGCATTAGAGAAAGCATTTGATGATTATGAAACAGTACAAACTAAAATTGAATTGCTAGATCCAAACGAATCTCAAGATCGTGAAGCTATTGAATCTCAGTATTATGATACTGCAACGGCTATCAAAACAATTATTAACAACAATGCTTTAAATATTCCTACACCTTCTTCGACAACGTCGCGTCCGACAACTTCCGATTTCGGTACGTTTGGAGCAGAAATTAAACTCCCGACAATTAAATTACGCACCCTTTCCGGAGCTTATTCCGATTGGCTACAATTCTATGATAATTTCAATAGTTTAATACATGAAAACAAAAATTTAGATGATCGTCAGCGACTTGTTTATTTAAAATCTTGCTTAACTGGCGAACCGTTGGCTCTGATAGACACCCTAAAAATTTCTGCGGAAAACTACAGCTCAGCTTTAGCATTATTAGTTAAACAATATAATAATGAACGGTTAATTGCTCAAGATCATGTTTATGGAATATTGGATTCACCCACAATTCAAAAGGCTTCATCCACAGCATTAAAACAATTAGTTATAGATGTGACAGCTATCATTGAGGCACTTAGAAATCAAAAAATAGCCATAGACCATTTAGATATAATTTTAGTTCCTATTATAGTCGAAAAATTAGATTACGTAACTAGAAAGGACTGGCAAGCTACGTTAAACACTAAAATACCAAAGTTAACGACACTAATAGAATTTTTAAAAAAACAGAGCTCAATATTTAGAATCTATGTTTAAGGCGAACAATCAATCCGCGTAAACAAATAAAAGGGAATATTCGAACATTCATAATAATGCCTCAAAATTTAAAACCACTGTTAATGTCGCGTGTAAAAATACGTGTTTCTATTGCAAAATTGCTAATCACATCATTTATAAATGTGCAGATTTTGCTCGCTTATCTGTTAACGAAAGACAAAACTACATTCAACAAAATAAGGCCTGCTACAAGTGTCTTAGAAATAATTACACTGTAAATCAATGCAAATCAACTAGTACTTGTCGTGAATGTCAATCTAAATTGCAAACACTTTCTTGCATTAACCCAAGCATGTTACAACCGAGAGTGGCCCATCTTCAACAAATGCTAAAAATTCTTGTTTAAATGTTCAAACTAGCAACAACATGATTTTATTATCAACCGCAATTGTTCAAATTAAAAATAGCAAGGAAAGTTATCAACCCTGCAAAGCATTGTTAGATTGTGGTTCACAATGTAATATTTTATCTACAAAATTGTGCAAAAATTTAGAACTCTCAACAAGTAAAATAGACATTCCTATTACTGGAATTAATCAAGTCATAACAAAGGCTGACAAATCTGCAATGGTAACTGTCAAATCTAATTAAAATTCATTTTTAATCCAAATGCACTGTTTAGTCTTATCAAACGTAACAGAAAATTTACCCTCGCAATCTTTTTCGAAATATGATTTCAAGAATACAAATTATTTAAATCTAGCTGATCCATATTTCAATAAATCGAGTGAAATAGATTTATTAATTGGAACTGAACATTTTTAGCAATTACTTTGCAAAGATCAAATAAAACTAACCGACAACATCCACTGTCAACGAACTCAGTTGGGATGGTTAATTGGGGGTGCTGTAAACCTTTTCGGCAAAGCTTTTGTTGGGTGCCATCTAATCTCCAACGAGACATGTTTACTGGAACAAAAACTTAGCAAATTCTGAAAAATTGAGGAATATTCAAATAAACCCAATTTTTCCCAGGAAGAGAAGCAAGCCGAATGGCATTTTTATGAGCATATCATTAGAAATGAGGACGGTCGTTATGTTGTAAAGTTGCCGTTCAAAAATAAAACTGAATTGTTAGGATCATCGGATTAATGTGCGTTGAAACGGTTTAATTCATTAGAGAAAAAATTATTAAACGATCCTCAACTGAAACTAGATTACACTAATTTTTTGAATGAATATAAGACATTAGATCACATGAAGGTAGTACACTTTTGAAAATTCAATGACTGATCAATTTATCCTCCCACATCACGCAGTAATCAAAGAATCTAGCACTACCATTAAGGTTAGAGTTGTTTTTGACGCGTCCGCTAAAACAACCACCGGCGTTAGCCTGAATGATGTCCTAATGGTCGGACCCACGATACCACGATAACAAGATTTGTTTTCAATTATCTTGCGGTTTCGAGTTCATCAAATTGTTATGACAGCGGACATTGCCAAAATGTACCGCCAAATATGGGTCGATAAGCAAGACACAAAATTTCAAAGAATCTTATGGCGTAATGTAAACGAACCTGTAAAGGTATATGAACTCAAAACAGTAACTTACGGGCCAGCATGTTCACCGTATTTAGCCACAAAATGCTTGCAAAAATTAGCTTATGATGAGGAAGGAAATTATCCACTAGCCTTTCCCATTATACTCAGAGACTTTTATGTCGATGATTTACTAGCGGGCACCAACAATATTGCAGAAGCGGTCGAATTAAGAGACCAATTAATAGGCGCATTAAAAAGGAGCGGATTTGAATTACGAAGATGGGTTTCCAATTGTCCACAATTAATACGTGATTTCGAGCGCGAGCGCAATAAGACTGGAATGAATGACCCTAATTTAATTCATTTGGATCATTCATATACAAAAACTTTAGGGCTTATGTGGAATCCTTGTAAATATGCTTTGAAATATTTTCAATTTCACCAAAACAAACAGCCAATGTGACCAAAAGAACAATATTATCAATGATCGCACAAATTTATGATATTTTAGGTTTAATCGCACCGGTAGTAGTAACTGCAAAAATGTTAATTCAAAAATTGTGGACGTTGAAATCAGGTTGGGACGACCCTTTACCTGAAGATTTGTATCTTGCCTGGAGTGTTTTCATACAGCAACTTCCCTTATTAAATACACTCGAAATACCCCTTAACGTAATAAAGGTATTAAATAACCATTACGAATTGCATGGATTTTGCGACGAGTCCATTTTGGCCTATGGTACATGTATTTATTTACGAACCAAAAAGTCAAATAATAAGTATGTTACCTAACTGTTGTGTGCAAAGTCTAGAGTCGCGCCTTTAAAAACAATTTCATTACCCCGATTAGAACTCTGCGGGGCGGTACTGGTCGTGAAACTTTTAGTCAAGGTTTTAAATGCATTACAATCAACTCAAAACGGAATTTTTTTATAGACAAATTCAACTATTGTAATACCTTGGATAGCAGCCCCACCAAATACTTAGAAGATTTTTGTCGCGAATCGCGTATCAGATATCCAGCAATTCACTAACAGTAACCAATGGCGTCACATTTCATCTAAACATAATTCAGCCGATTTAATTTCACGCCGGACGGTACCTGAAAAATTAATAAATTCTTCTCTTTGGTGGCACGGTCCACAGTTTCTAGATATGATGCACAACATTGGCCTAATTCAATAAATAAATTAGACACAAGGGTTGATTTAGAAAAAAGGAAGCAAGTACTAAAAACGACAAAGAAGGTTGACGAATTTCCCTGTCTAACAAAATATTCAAGATTGATTAAATTACAAAATATCATAGCTTGTGTTCTAAGATTCATTAGCAATCTTAAACATCCAAATAACAAATGGACAAACACATTATCTCCCACAGAAAATCAAAACGCGCTAAATACAATAATTAAATTAATTCAAAAAACAGAATTTGCACAAGAAATTAAAGATTTGTCACAACATAAATATGCTAATGCACGTAGTAAACTATACAACTTAAATCCATTTTTAGACAGCAATAGTGTCATCCGTATAGGCGGTCGGCTAAAAAATGCAAACATCCCATATGAACAAAAATTTCCACAAGTCTTGCCCAAACATTATGTCACAAAATTAATAATCATACATGAACACGAAAAACTTCTGCATGCGGGAGCGCAAGCAACTCTTGCATCATTGCGAGAAAGATTTTGGCCAGTCGCAGGGCGTAACATTACGCGGCACTTATTACACAAGTGCGTCAAGTGTTTCAAGGTCAAACCTCCGACAATTAATCAAATAATGGGTGATTTACCGAGCCAGCGGGTCCAACCAGACCGACCATTTGTTAATTGAGGAATTGATTATGCCGGACCGATACTAATCGAAGAAGGTCTGGGAAGAGGTAAAAAGTCAGTAAAGGTTTACATTGCCTTATTTATTTGTTTTGCTAGCCGCGCAAGGCACTTAGAATTAGTATTAGGAGATAGTACAACAGAATCATTTCTTGATGCCTTAAAAAGATTCATGAGCAGGCGTGGCAAAGTTCTAACCATCTACTCAGATAATGCCACGTATTTCACAAGTGCCAATCGTGAACTCAAAAATATATTTGCAACATCAAATTTTGAAACAAACATTATTGAACCGTTAGCAAAGAATGGTGTTACATGGAAATTTATTCCATCCAGGTCACTCCATCGGGCGGGTTTGTGGGAAGCGGGTATTAAATCCGTCAAATTTCATTTAAAAAGAATAATGTGAAATGCATTGTTAACGTACGAAGAGTTGTACACTCTTTTAGTCCAAATAGAAGCTTGCGTAAATTCACGTCCTCTTACACCGGTTTCCTCTGATCCAAACGACTTCTCCACATTAACCCCAGGTCATTTCCTTATTGGGGACAATATCATAGCGACGCTAGAACCAAATTTGACCGAAATAAAGGAGAACCGATTATCACGTTGGCAAAAGGTTGAACAGCTGAAACAGCATTTCTGGAAGCGCTGGCAGTCTGAATATCTACATACTCTTCAACAGCGAAATAAATGGCAGCGCAAAGGCGTTTCACTGATTCCAGGTATGACGGTACTCCTAAGAGAAGATAACCTTCCACCACTCTGTTGGCGTATGGGACGAATTCTAGCCACACATCCGGGCAAAGACGGAGTTACGAAAACTGCAACAGTTAAGACCACAACGGGAGAAGTCGTTCGAGCCTCCAACAGAATCTGCCCGTTTCCGGATAATCTACTCGACGACGACATCCAAGAGACTTTTAAACCCCAAGAGAGTTAAAAGGGTGCGGGATGTTCAGGCCATTAGGACCAGGAGAGGGGGTGGCTCAACCCCTCTAAGACCACTGGTCCACCCGACGGACAGAGAGAACAACTCATTCCCGTCGCGACCAGACATATACTCAATTTGTTTATTCATAAGTGTGAATATTAGTAAATAGAGTTGTTACAAAACCATTGAGTTTTATTCACAATAACATACAGTCCACTAAACCAAAACAGTTAAGATGGTTGCTATTAGCATTTTTAGTTTAAGTTTATATAAAGAAGTAATCAAAATTTTCAAATGTTAAATTTCTCGAGTTTCTGCACTTTCACCGACAAAAAAATGGAAGCTGCAACTATACAAATTCTTGTTTTATCCAAAATTTTACAAGTATGTATCTGCCATAATAACAACTTTATTGTATGTCTGCAAGAAGATCGTAAACCGCAGATTTTTTCTGCTAGGGATAAAAATAACTTCAGACTGATAAAAACCATTAATATCTCAAATGTGTCAGCAGTTAGTTTCAAGCAGAACACCAAGAAAACTATTGCACTAGAAACACAAGATGGTGATGTTGTTATTTATGATACAAAAAGTCGAACAGTATCAAATTTGTACCGAAAAATTTGTGACAAGATTAAATTTTTGGATTTTACGAGTGATGATGAAAAATTACGTGGTTGTGACTCGTTTAATTTCTTCGTATTTCCTGAAATTAACACATGTAAGAAGCTAATAAAATTTAGGCAATCTTCTGAAATTGTTTTTCTCAAATTTTACCCTTATAATCAAAATGTAGTAACTCTGTCCTACACTAATCAAACTATAAGGTTGTGGGATATTCAATATGGTTTAAAGTTACTCACACTCAACTTTAAATTTTTGAAGAGTCTAATAACACACATAGCAATGCTATCCTATGGGAAATACCTAATCGCAATTAGCAAAGACCTGAAAATCTGCAGGCTTGATATCCAAACTGGAAAGATCTTCCAATACCAACTTGAAAAAGGAAAATCTGTATCATGTTTAAAATTTAGCTCTAATGATAAGTACTTTGCAGTTGATTTTGATGATGGAACTTTAAATTTGTTTGACTTGACTAAGTCAATAAAATTAATAGCATCCAAAAAACTTCTGGATTTACCATTAGTTACACTCGCTTTTGAAAATCAAGTTCCAAAAAACAACAAAGTTTGTGTATGATGGTTTGCAAAACAGTTACTTTAAGAAAAAGGTTTAAGATTAGAATAAGAGAAGAAGAGGTGGATGATATACAAACCCGTTGTTTTGTCGCTTAATATATTTTGTGTTAACGAAACAGTGTTTTATTGGAAAATGAGCTTTCTCCTTATACTAAATGAGAATTTTAAGACCTCTCAAGCTGGTATGACACTGTTATGTTTGCGGCTTGTTCAACATTTTTGCAACATTTAATCAAATAATGAAAGCAAATGAATTATTTACTTTTTATTAGAGCTTTGTTATTTTATTCTTTTTAGAGCTTAGCTCTCTTGACTTTTAAGGTCTCGCTCTATATTTAGTATCTTTATGTGTGATAAAGGTAAAGATAATTAGACAAAAGAACAAAAAAGTAATGAACATTAATAAAAATAGAAAATTTAGTTATTCTTAAAGTAATTTATATTGCATTTTAACACAACTCGTTTTTCAAACATAAGTATTAATATTATAATTAATATAAAAACTCATAATTATCTGAGATGAAAGCCACTCAAACTTCTGCTTGTCTGTGTGCAAATATGAAGCACTCCCCACAAGATTTCGAAGAAAACAAAAAACAAGTTCAAAGACTGAGCAACAAAATCTTTACTCCCCATCCTCCTCTCCTCAATAATTATCTGCGTATAGTAGACGATAAGTTCACACATAAACAAAGGAACCACATAGAACTGCACTTGGAACAGCATTGACGTGTCAAAATTACAACAGTATATAACCACATCAAAAATTAAAAAAGTGTTCAAGAGCAACATCAGGATGCCCCCCAAGAACAGCCACTTCCCTCTGTTGATCAAAATTGCAGAAATCGTAAATGACACAAAAACAATCGTAGTTCCAGTCAGACTTGTTACAATGATACTCGGGTCGACGCTGTTGACGTGCTTCAGCAGGGGCCCTGCGTTCACTCCAGTAGAAACGCGAGGCGCATCTTTACTATCTTGGCGTTATTGTCGGCTGTTACTATTAGTACGACCAAGAAGCCTAAGATCCCAATGCCGGTGAAGGACCTGTCTTGTGTCTAGTCATTGAAAATGTAGATGGAGGCATCGAACGCAGCTGCCATTGCTTACATGGTCAGACACGCATATACGTTCCTCAAATGATGTAGGACAGGGGTTAGGTATTACTTAAAGAATTTAGAAAGGCTCGCAGTAAAGACGCCTTAACGGATTTGCTCAATTCACAGTTTTAAGTGACTTCAACTCATTATTATCAGAGATAATCTGAGTACTATATATAAATAATTTTTTGAGACCAGTAATATAAAAATTAACTAAAAGATATCTATTTAATCTATATTAATTAATTAATATTTTATTCAATTACTCTGTAAATTACAAAATTATTTAATTAATACCTAACAGTGATATGTTATAATATAGCCATTTCTACTCATTATTATCAGAGACGATCTGAGTACTATATATAAATAATTCTTTGAAAGCAGTAATAAAATAAATTAACTGAAAGATATCTAACTAATCTATAATAATTAATTAATAATTTATAAATTAATTAGTATGTAAACTAAAAAATTTATTGATTAATGCCCAACACTAACATCTAAGTAATATATCTATAAGACAGCCACTTCCACTCATGATCTGAGTAGTATATATAAATAATTCTTTGGTAGCAGTAATTAAAAAAAATAACTGAAGGATATCTAATTAATCTATATTAATTATTTAACATTTTATAAATTAATTAATCTGTAAACTAAAAAAAATATTGATTAATGCTAGCACTGGCATGTAGGTAATATATCTATAAGATAGCCACTTCCACTCATTATTATCAGAGATAATCTGAGTACTATATAAATAATTCTTTGGTAGCATTAATTAAAAAAAATAACTGAAGAATATTTAATTAATCTATATAAATTACTTAACATTTTTTAAATTAATATGTAAACTAAAAAATTTATTGATTAATGCCCAACACTGGCGTGTAGGTAATAAGATATCTTCATCCTCTCATTATTATCAGAGATGATCTGAGTACTATATATAAATAATTCTTTGGGAGCAGTCATAAAATAAACTTACTGAAAGATATCTAATTAATCTATACTAATTAATTAATATTGGTAATTAATTAATTGGCAAATTAAAAAAAATATTGATTAATGCTCAACACTGACATGTAGGTAATATGTCTAGAAGATAGTCATTTCCACTCATTATTATTAGAGATGGGAGCCACTAAAATTTTTGCTTTTTTTGTGTGCGAATACTCTTTACTAGATTTCGAAGAAATTCAAAAACAAGTTTAAAGAATGAGCAACAAAACCTTTACTCTCCATCCTCGATCCTCGTCTCCTCAATAATCATCTGCGTGTAGTAAAGGATAAGTCTACACATAAGAAAAGGTATCATATAGAACTGCCCTTGGAACAGCGTTGACGTCTCAAAATTACAACAATATATGACCACTTCAAAAATCAAAAAAGTGTTCGAGAGCGACATCAGGATGCCCGCCAGGAACAGCCACTCTCTTGACCCAAATTGCAGAAATTGTGAATGACACAAAACAATCGTAGTTGCAATCAGACCTGTTACAATGATATTTGGGTAGACGTCGTTGACGTGCTTCAGCAGGGGCCCTGCCCTCACCCCAGCAGAAACGCGAGGCGCTCCTTTACTATCTTGGCGTTATTGTCGGCTGTTACAAATACGACTCAGAAGCTCAAGATCCCAATGCCGGTGAAGGGTCTGTCTTGCGTCCAGTCATTGAAAATGTAGATGGAGGCATTGAACGTAGCTCCCATGATATGACCGGACACGAATATACGTTCCTCAAGTTATGGAGAACTAGGGTTTCAAGTGAAGTATTACTTAAAGAATTTAGAAAAGTTTGCAGTGAGGACGCCATAACGATTTTGCTCATTTCACAGTTTTAAAAATCTATTACAAAATTTAAAAAATAAGATAACCAAGAAAAACAAATACAAATTTTATATTTACAACAAATCAATTTATATAAATACTACCAAAATAAAATTTCCTGAAATATCAAAATGACATTTTTAAAGACATGGAAATCTATTATATTCTATTAAAATCAGAGAGTAAGACAGAAACTAACAACGAGTTTAATCCTCCATTAATTCCTTTATATGAAATAATAAAGTATAATAAATAAATTTGAACAATTTGCTACAAATGATAGCAATTGCTCCTTATTTCAAGAGCTATCGATTGATACAAAAAAATCTTGATTTGAGTAATAATTAGATTTCTATAACACGGAAACGATCTTTTTTATTGCATTATTCTTTTTAGACCCCGTTTATCATAAGTGATATTTCAGAATAATTTTTTTTCTTAATGTTTTGTAATTTTGGAATGAATCTGTCTGAACCACTTTTGATATGCATCTAGATACAAGCATAAACATTTTTGTTTGTTAGATCTGTGTTGGTGCTTATTGACTTATTTAATTATTTTTTGTGTGAAATACAGTACAAATAACACGCTTCAAAAAAATTTAAAAGCAGACGTAAATAGGTACATATTAATTATCATCTTTAGCGACTGGATTAGCTAAATATATGTTTGATATTAGCTGCAAAACGTAATAATAATAATAAATAAACTCTTTTTTTGGATTTCTCGAATTTTGGTATAAAGCAAATTTCAAAGTATCGTATTTGATACAGTAATTTTTCTAAAACTCAAAAAAATCAACTCAGCTTTATTTGATGTTATTGACATTTAAATTGATAATGCACATTAGTACAAACATAAATTATAATGCCTAACTGACAGTAGACTCGAAAAAAATAAAAGTAAAATCATTTATTTTTTCAAAATACCCAACAACTTTTTGCCACAGGTATTTATTACAATTTTAATGTTTATCTAAGTAAAATAGAAAATTGAGACAACGACAGAGGTTTTTTAGAAGCCCTTTTTAGAAACATTGAGTTATGTATCCGTAATATACATTAACAAATGGTGCAAAACAAGACTGAAATATACAATTGCAATGAAAAAATCAAGAAAAAATAAAATTCTTAACAAGCTGCAACAAACTGTAGAAGCATTTGATGAGAAACTTAAGCGTTTAACACACAGCTGGGAAATAAAACCGATAGAAAATTAAGAGGACAAAAAAGCTACTTGAAAACAGCCCAGACTTCTTGGAAGAAGGTCTAGTCTGGTATTGAGGGGTAAAATCACAACACAAATTATACACGCTAAGCATAAATAAAAACATGTTGAACAACTAAATAAACGCATTACATAAAGGGTTATGAGAAGCAATTGTAAATATAAAACAAAGATCAAAGAAATTTAAAGAACAAGAAATGTATATAAAAAAAGCTCTTTAGAAAACAGAGGAAAAAATTTGACAGTTAGAACTACGAATATATTTTACGATAGAAAAAAAAACTTATCCAGTCAGATTTAGGGCTCACCATTCCTACTTCGGACATTTTCAGGTATCACTCATTTCCAGTTTCAGATTACTCTGTTTTAGATAACCAAATAATAACAACTGTGAGAGTACCTACAACACCAAAACATATTAAATGGAACACCTTTTGCATGAAACTTGTAGAGTAAAACACAGCACCTTCTATGTAGCTGTTTCAACCAACATCACCTACGAAATCTCGAAAACCACCATTTCAGGTCTCGGCTTTTATCAATGCAGACCATATACGAATAAGTTATGCTACCTTCCCCAATTTTAGAAAGACATGTTCTACAGACAAGCTTGTGCAAGAAAATTATACGATAGAGCCACAGTAAAAGAAATAAGTAATCACTGTACGCTGAAGTGCCATTTCTCAACAGCAATCACTATATCTGAAATACATGAAGAGCTGTATTATATCACACGCAAAGGTAAGAACAAATATAATTAAATTGTAACAATTTAACCACTTCTATTAAAATCTCAAACCAGAATATTAGAGTTCATAAAACTAGTTTACCATGTCATTGTAGCCGTAATACAACCTAATTTCCATCCCTAAACAATTATCCAAAAAAGGCAAAACTTAATCATATTATCTCTGCGACATGGTTCAGTTTAAAAATACCCACTTTTAATCTTATCCAAGTATTTACAAAACAAATCTACTAGATTTAATTTTTCAAAAATTTATGAGAATGTATTTATCAGAATTGGACACTAACTCTGTACCTACTCTATATAAATTTGGCCACGTCAAATAAACTTTTGAAAAACGTGTTAAACGAAATTTTGTTAAGCAAAAGTTTTTTAAAACCATCTTATTATTCAATTAACATTATAGATTCAGTTATGTTTATATGGAAAGTAGTACTGATAATCGGATTAATCTATGTAATTTTTAAATTTTAAAATTCTCAACTACTACATTTCAAGTGCGCGCCAAATACTAGAATATTTCGAGAGTGCGCTTAGTGTACAAGCAAAATATTTCAATTTTTATTTGGCGTGCACAAAAGATATACAGGAAAACTATTGCCCGAAAAAAAAATTTCATCATTTTTGTAAAAATGTAATAAAAACAAGCAGAAAAATAAAAATGTAAAAATAAAAAAATTAAGAAAAACTTTATATGTATATTTTTACCTTATCTGATACTGCTATTTTCTTGCATGTCTAGGTACACTACAAACAAGAGCTGAAAAGTTGGTAGGTGACCGGTACTTGAGACGCTTTACCTATAACGCAAACCAGAAAACGACCAGACGAGAAAAGCGGCTAGAGAAGTTGCATAGAAGACACCAAGAGCCACCTCGTCTAAAAACAAGACAAAATGCGACAGGGTCTTAGAGGTGGGCTCTACAGTACCATAAAGTTGCCACGATTGTTTATAAACTACACCCAAACAACCATAGGCACCGTTTCATGCAGAAACAGGGACATTCTTTTACCACAAGCTCTTCCCTCGTCCAACATCTTAACACACACCCCTTCCAAAAGCGTCAGAATAAAAGAAAAAACGCCTTATCAAAAGTTGAGAGTAAAGCAAACCAACAACTTATTCAAACTAAGTGTAAAAGAAAAGTATCATGAAACGCAGTTATAAACAGTGTATTTACCAAAAAATAAAAAGTGCTAGTGTCAGTATAATATACAGTGTATTCTTAAAACTGCATAAGTGACTTTGGCGCTAAACTTGATGAGCTGGTTAAGCATAAACACTATTCTTCTATTGATGTTGTACGTATTAAATTGAACGCCAATTTAAGACCAAAAGTACTCAAAAAGTAAGTTAAAAAAAATACGTGTTAAGAAAAATAGACTTTTCTCAAAGTGACATTAGAAGTGTTACATCCAAAAGGAATAATTTATTGAAAGTAATTTTTTGGCAACAGAATTAGTAAATTTAAAGTAAAGCTAGTTATAGTAACTATTGCAACGGTTTATCTTTGAGAGTTTTGCATAAAAAGTTTAACTTTCTAGTTTTCGTTAAAAAAAGCGTATTAAAGCTGATAAGTAAAAGTATTTTTGTCCTCCCGTATTGTAAAGTAGGCTATCATAGTTATGCATCCACCAATAGTAAGTCGGCCTTTTGGAAACTGTGCGGTAAAAATGAGAAAACACCGGGTCTCACATTGTACGGTTACAACTACCACAGGATATGCTTGAGGAAAAAACTAACCTTACAGTAATAAAGTTTATGTATCAAAGTGTACGTACCTAAAATATTACCACAAATAAAGCTATATTTAATAGAAAAATGGTAAATTGAAAAAATCGCTGAAACGTCACAGGTCCATAGACAACGCGTAGTGCAAGAGTTTTATTTAATTACTAACAATACAAAATTATAGGAATAAAAGTATATTTTGGAAAAAGTTACAGTTAACAAACTTAAAAAAAATAAAACGTATTTTTATTTTTTAAATAAAAATAATTTTAAAAATAATTTGCAATTTTATATAGAATAAACCGCTACAGCGCCATCTATTCAAAACGTGTGTTCGTGTCTACTTAATAAATGTCATTATTCTATAATTATTCTTTTCTATGGTCATTATTATTGTTAAATTTTGAATCTCTTATAGTAATTATCAATTTAGAATTAAAAGTTTTAATAAAAGTACTGGAAAGACCTTTGAACATGTTTTAAAGAAAATTATGCAAGCAATGACAGAGTATTTAAGCCGCATTTGGGTACGTTTT
Source organism: Tribolium confusum (assembly GCA_029207805.1). Classification (NCBI taxonomy): domain Eukaryota; kingdom Metazoa; phylum Arthropoda; class Insecta; order Coleoptera; family Tenebrionidae; genus Tribolium; species Tribolium confusum. The sequence goes on along the minus strand of JALGAY010000001.1, from coordinate 35,931,563 downwards.
ATTGGTTTTTAGAATTTATTTGTACCTAACCTAACTTTTGATATGGCGCAAAAAAAGAGAATTTGACCCTTTCGGACAAAAAATATTATACAAATCTTATGCGTTTGTTAATTTTACAGGCTCCAACTAATCAGGCCCTCGCTTTCAGCTCGGGCCTGAAACAAAGCTGTCGCCTGTAAAATTAAGCCTACCACATACGAATGTAAATAGCTATTACGTTGTTGTGTCTCCGATTACTTGTTTTAGAGGTAACAAAATGCCTATAGTCCGAAAACGTCAACAATATCACCATCTTAGCAATTTCAGCCGAGAAGTATTTTGGGCATGCGTGTGTTTCGGGTGTAGACAGAAGGTAGAAGAATAAGAAACAGACCAAAAAGTCAACCGAACGTACCACATAGCGTCAAGACAGGCGCTTCAGACAACTAGCTTTTCGAGACCGTATAACTACTACGCGACAACTCAATGACCAATGGTTTGGAGAAGAAAGTCGACTTGTTAGCATGCATTAAATTGCCGCATTTAAGCTTCTGGAGTTTTTTCTTACCCTCCGCGGTAAGTGCTTCTTTTAACTGCGAAACACCGTTGTCAACGTTTGGACTGGTGCAGAGAAAGACAGATTTGGGAAACAGAATAGCATAATGTAATATTCAGCGACAAATCGCGATTTTGTCTAAGCATGTACTATCCGCGACAAAATAAACTAAACACCAAATTCTGACCTTGACAGAAAAAAATGTGTAAAGCAACCTTTATGATGATTTGGTTTTCCTAACCTCACATTTCCCAACGTTACGTTACTGAAGAACTGAAAAAAAATATATGTAATGGTCAGTTTACACAATTCTTCTTGTCAATGTCAAAATTTGGTGTTCAGTTTATTTTGTCGCAAATGGTATGATGGCCGCCAAAGTGTAAGACGCCGTTATAAAGAGCGACGTGATATTGGATTTGATGTTAGAAGGCATGAGCACAGTAGACTATTGCTTAGAGAAGCCAATTATCCCTTGTGTTTATTCGAGGCAGTATGACAGCTGCGCGTTATGTTGATAACGTCCTACGAACTACTTTACTGCTTTATCTAGATGGCCGTCAACATGTTTTTTTTTTTTTCAGCAAAACAACACAGGTTCACTCTATAGACTTTTTCCAAGAAGCTGGCGTTAATGTTTTGCTATATCCACCCTGTTCACCGAATTTAGATTCCATCGAGCAAGTGTGGGATATGATGGAAAGAAGATTGTCCGCTATGCACCGTCTTTCACAGACTCTGGCACAGTTCATTTATGAGGTTTAAGTTGCGTAGAACGACGTGCCACAAGCAGAGATCGACCATCTCAATTTGTCGTTGCCTAGTACAAGAGTTGCAGGATTTATTCAAAGTACAATTGACTTGTTCAAAAGGTACGTGTAAACAAAACATGTAGTGTAAAAATTCGTTATAAAAGTTTGTTCAATGTTATTTCATATATTTGGAGTAGAATCTGTAGAAAATAAGAATTTTAAAAGTATTTTTATCCAAATTAACAAAATAAGTGTAAAATATTGACTATTAGGCTGAAGAAGGTTCTAAAGCCAAAACCGGTTTCTAATAAAACAACAAAAGTAAATTGAAAGAAATTTTTATTTATTTAATACTTCGAGAAAAACCCTAATTCAGGTGTAGAAAAAACTAGATAATTTTTTTTGTTACAATTTTAATAATTTAATTATTGTTTCAAAATTAAACTTTAGTAAAATTTTTGTTAAAATTTAACCTCAACTTTTTGGTGATGCATTTTTTATTCAAAGCAGTATATTAACTGGATGAGATAGGAAATCAATGTCACTAATTTATTAATTTGTATCAAACACAGTTTGAAGCAACTGAAAAAATTACTTTATTTTTAATTTTTTTTGATTGTGTTTGTTCTATCGCAATTATTTTAATATTAATTTTTTTAACTGACTAAATACAATCTCCAATAGATAAAGACAGATAAGGTAGCTGCAGCAACGTACTTTTGTTAAACTGTGAAAAAAGTAAACAATACACGTACAATTGGTTATTAAAAAAAGTCACATTATAAGGACACTGACTAGTCATATTGCCACGGCTTTATCTCAAAAATATGAAATTGCACTTTAAACGGCGAGTGCCCGGTAGAATATCCTGAAGTTTTGTAAAAAGCTAATAAAGAGATTTTAGTCGAGTACCTAAAAATAAAACCGTAGCCTTAATCTGTGCGTCTATACACTTTTCTGTTTAGCGAAATCTTAAAGAAGTAAACAGCGAGAGTATTATGCAAAATTGTCGGCCATAACAAGAACGACACATTCAGGAAAATAGTCGGTCTCATTGTTGTTGTACAATGGTTCTTGAGTTTGCCGACATCAGATAAGCCCATTTTAGTAAAAGTTTCATTGTATCCTGGATCATAACTATAATCGAATATTTTTATAATAAAAAGCCACCGTCTTGAAGGAAATGAAGATCTCAGGATAACCGAACACTTTATAAATGTATGAGACTCTTGAGAAATCTATCCACATAGTCATTGTTCCTTGTTGCATTATAACGCGGTTATAATAGTCTATTGATTTATAAGTTTCTGTGGTTGCGTTACTGTCGAAATGAAAATTGTACTTTTTAGGCAATGTCGAGTTGAACACGAAATATTCGGCGTTTTCGCAAAACTACAAACAAAGTTTTAATATTTCCCAAGCGTCTAATTTTCTAACTCTACCCTGAAGGTTTGTACGTGAGTTGGTTGTTTCTCGTCTCTAATCTAAATGATCTCTTTTTGGAAGGAAAGCTACTTTTTACGGTTATAACTTCAGTTTAACACTTAAAAAATGAATTTAATCCAAGCCAAATTCGCGATTGAAGAGGGTATAAAAACCGATAATTTAGGAAGATAGCACGGACCTACCATAATAAATTCGCGAATTCACGTTGCTTGTCCATTTTCTGTTGAGATACCACATTCCATATTTTGTGGGGAGACATTGCATTAAAGTAAAGCATGACGTGTGATGATACCGCGCCTATTCATCTTAACTAGGCTGGTATCTCAGAGCAGCCATAAACTTACATTAACCGTATAACAACGTCCATATTCTGTAGTCGGCAAAGATTTTAGCGTGCGTGTGCACATCCATTCGCATATCCAAGAAATATGGCTCGTATTATCGAAGTTAATAGGACCATTATGGAACAGGTAGTATCAATTTCAATTTGGAAACGCGCCTCCGGTTTTTCATCAATAGTCGCGGACTGGGCTGGAATACGCATAAAGATTTTATGGGCCATCTTTTCAGACATTTCCAAGAGCTGATCTAAATGACGAACTTTATGGTATAACAAGGATGCGCAAAATGACTAATAATGAATCAACCCCGCGACTTCATTAAATCCTGACACCCTCATAATAAAAGCATTTTTCAAATCGCAACATAAACGAATTTGCACACTTATCTCACACCGAATCCCCACCGAAAAGCTGTTCACAGAACATACAATACGTCCCTTCTTGCATTCACTCATATCTCCAAGAGATATACATCGGAATACCCCAGCACTCAACACCAGCCGCTTATCAATTTTAATAATTATTGCATTGGACACATACGAATAAAACAAAAATTATTAAATATGAAAGGTGATACACAGAAAAACTACCGAAAAAAGTAAGACAAAAATAAATATAAAAGTCACAATTTCAATTAAGAATATTTAAAAACAAAAAAAAAGATGAAAAATGACATATAACAAATCAATAAAAAAAAACTTTATAGTCGATAACCTGAGCTAAACATTAAACAACAAAAGAAATGTTGATGGCAAGATGTCAAAGAGTAATACAAAAATGTAAATAATTTAAAAACATACTGAAGAAGAATTAGTTTGGCAAAAGACTTAATAAAACGATGACTCGAAAGATAAAAATAGTTGTAAACAAGTAACCAAAAAAACATTAAAAAAAGACAAAAAATTGATAAATAATAGATTATAAATTTAAAAAAAAACACGTTTTTAAATTAAAATTTAAATTAGGAATAAATTTTTTGAAGATTTTAACTCTTGTAATCAAATGTTTCCTGTCGTGTGGATGTAGAGAGTCATCAAACCAAAAATGTTTTAAAAGTTATGGAACATATAGTTATGTGAAAACTAGATCACAAAATAAAGACATTAGTGTTTTAATTTTTTTGTTACCGGTAGCACAGTTATTTAATCAACAGATTTATTAACAAAAATTTTATTTTATTAATTTGCAACTAACAAAGACTTGGACCTTAAAGATAATAAAATCACACTGCACAACGCTAACAAATTTTATAGTTGTTAAAATTTTTAGGTTAGGTTGTTATTATCATATCTCTGTTTCGCTCCTGTTTTATTTTCTAACAAAATTTTAAAAGTAACTTCATAAAGTATTTATTATAAACGCGTTATTTCATGCTTTTTTGTGTAACATTAATCTAGAAACATGTAAGATATTAGTGTAATGTGTTACGCGTGTCCTAAATATCAAAAATTATTAACACAATTAACAAAAAACAGAACAAAACTGTAGCAGCTTTTTTTTGCTTATGTTAGTTTGATTAATTTTGATAATTATGTTTAAAATAAAAATATAAGATTATCAACAATTAATAAAATTCTAGGAAAGTCAAATTATTGATCTGCAAAGAGTAATTTGTCTCATAAACTCATTGCAAATCACGTTAAAAAAAATTAACCTATTTTAGTAACATGTGGTTAAGTCTGATTTGAGAAAGACGTAAAATACTACAAGAAATGCAAGAAAAACTTAGGAACATACTAAACGTCTTATCAATTTTTTCCTTAAGTCTGTTGACTCTCATAAATCGGCGTTTTAGTACAAGATCAATTATAAATTATTAGTTTATTACCAAAGATTAAAGAATATATTTGCAGAGTGAATCTTCAAAATAACTCTATTTAGTCTGTTTCTTTGAAATTTCGTATAAAGCTTTTTATAACTATAAAATATACAACAATTTTTAGAATAAGGTAGATATTAGTAGCCCAGAAAAAATATGCATTTAATAAAAACAATATTTAAGAGGAGTTTTAATTTTTTAATATGTTATACATTTACCCTTTTTAATTATAAATTCAAAAAAATCAATTAAAATGAAAGTTTAAATTATTTTTGAAACCAATTTGTAGGTAGGTAGTAAAAAACAATTGTTTTTTTTAAATATTTTGCTTATACAAAGTTACTCACAAATGATGACAAAAGATTTATGCAACTAATCTTACATTTTTGTATGAGGTTCTAATAAAATTTAATTTAAAAATGTTTTTGCAATCACAATTACTGTACCTATATCATTTTATCTTAATTTGGCTGTCTGAGCAAATTTAGTCAAAATGTTTATTGATAACAAGAATTTTGAGCATTTATTACCTTCGTATTTTAGTTTAAAGCTTTTGTTTCGTTTTTGTTGTAGTTATAGTTCTATTCTTTTTGTTTATTATTTTTTATTAAGTGCTTTTCCACCAATTAAAATTATTAAGTATGTAGTCATTTAATTTGACAAGTTATGAAAAAACTGACATAAATCAATAATCTTTGTGTAACTTTGATTCAATATTTTCACTGAAATAAAAATTTTATCAAGAAAGTTGCTTAATATGTAAATTTTGTTGCATATAGATTCATCATTCGTGAATAACTTTGTGTTTTATTTTTGGTAAAAGATTGTTAGCAGCAATATTGTTGAGATCAAAATTTTCTACAACTTTTGTCTAAAAATGTTTTCTGAGCTTGATCTTGACTGATATCTAGATTTTAAAATCTCACTATTTGAGATACTCTAATCATAGCATAAGATTTAAATTTTGTTGTAGAGAGACACTACTAAAATTAAATAAAAAACTACTGCAATAAAAAAAAATTAGACACTTTATAAAAGATTTGCAAAATTGTTTTTTTGACCTGTAATTACTTACACAATGCTTTTCTCCTTTTTTGTATACCGGTATAATAATTGTTTCCTTAAGTTTTGCAGGAAACACACTTTGTGTGATGCAAAGATTAAAAATGTGTGCTAATGGTAGCGTAATATATTCCGCTATTATTTTTAAAAAAATTACCGGGATCCCATCAGTTCAAACAGATTTTATATTTTTTAATTTTTTTATGATATCAAGAATTCCTTTTTCGCTTGTCGGATTTAATAACTAAATTGATTGTTTAATATTATTACTACATTTTTGATTTGTATTACTGGAGTTATTATTTTGTGCTATATTTATAAAATAAGTGTTAATTCTGTTCACTGTTTGGAGATTATTTTCATTTTCCGTTCTTAAATTACTTATTAGTTTGTTAAGTATATCTTTATTTTTATTTGTAATGTTTTTGATAACCTTCCAAGCGGCTTTTGTTTTGTTGCTAAATTTCATTATGTAGTTTTTATTAAATAGTAGTTTTGCTTGCCTTATAGTTTTTTTTAGTATCTTTGAGTAGTCTTTAAACAGTTTTTTTTTTTGAAATAACGCCCATTTTATATTTATAATAGAGTTCTCTTTTATTATTGCTTTTATCTTTTAAATTTTTATTTCTGTCGTAATCCAGTATAGTGTCCTTGCTCTGGCTGTCTATACTAAAACAGTAGCATTTTTTTTATAACTAAGAAACAAATTTATAACAATTTTTTTTTAAATTTTAATTTTAGAAAAAGTTATGAACATTTGGAATTTAACTTTCTAACAATATTTTCTTTCTAAAATTTTACTATCTATCTTAATATATCCAAAACAATTTATAATAGACAATTTTTTTATCATTAATAGACACAAAAGATTAGTTTTGTATTTCTTTTTCGAAATCTTAATTTCAAAACATTTCAAAATTAAATTAAAAATCGTCTTAAGTTTGTCCTTTTTGTTTTACAACGTTTAATGCTTTTTTTAAACTTAGCTTAACATTACCTCATTAAAACTATGGAAAGTGGCTTGTGTAGATCAGTAATTAGACACAGTAGATTTTCTTTAAAAGGTGATAAATTTACCTTTTGTTTATTTTTGGAATAATTACAAAACTTAATTAACTTAACATAAAAAAATAGAAAACCATTAATCGACTCACATGTAATGTTAAAAATTTTGCAAAAAAGTTATTTCTATTTCTATAACAGCTACTTCAAATCTTGAGTACAAATTTTAGTCCTTTGTTTTCTTTAATTAGAAAAGTTTTTTTTTTGCCAAATTTGGTTGAAATCCATCAACCTCTTCTAGGTGATACAATTTTTATGTTACTAAGTATTATTTAGTTTTGTGTTGTCTTTAAGTGTAACATTTATTAGTTAGTTTTTGTGTTTTTAACTGTCTGAATTTGTCAACTGTAACTGTAATTTTAAGAAAAAAAAAAGAATTGCTAATCTCAAGATAAAAAGAGTAAAGAAAATACGAAGGAATAAAGTAGAACAAGAATAACAAAAATTATGTATAAACAAAAATTGTTGGTAAATAAGACAACGTAGACAAAAAAAAATACCTAAGTCAAAAAAGTAAACCCTATAAGAATAAAAAAAGTATAAAAAAATGTTTTATTCAAAGACAAATCAAAATTTGTAGAAATATAAGTTTTTGATATAAGTCAAAATACTAGGTCATTGGAAATTCCGAGCGATTCAAAAGACGTAGAATTTTAGTTGACCCTAAAAAAACATAAATTGTTTGTTATTTAAAATGTCAGAATAACTGTTATAATTTAACTTAAATTCGTTTTTTAACTTCTTTTGGCTCGCCAATGAAAATCATAAATTAAGTTGTTCTTACTAAAACCGCTGCTGACTACAATATTCTAGTACAAAAAACAGACTTATGGTCTAATTTCAAGTTGAGGTATCTTCGTTTCCATAGAAAATAAAAAAAATGATGTTGTGATTGGTTGTTGCGATAAAGAAGTATTAAAATTTGCAATACTACCGGTAGTATCTCAACTTGAAACTTAAGCCATTAGCTTAGTTAATAACATAGGTAATAATTATGCACAGTATTTTCTGTCAGTTTTAATACGTTAACCGCAATAATTTTGAATAAACAAACCTTTCTTTTATTTTGATCTATTCTAATTTCACGATTTTTGGATCTCTTCTTATATATAAATAAATCGGAGAAGATTGTTGTAACAAATATTAATATCATACCCATATTCAATAATGTCGATTATTTTCATAAGTAGATTTATTATTAGTCTCGAGCAGACTTTATTTTTATATTTTTTATTTTTTAATAGAATATTTTTTTCGTTTTTGTGTTTTCCAAGCGACTTATTTTCGTGTTTCCAAGCAGCTGTGCGTATTCTCAGCGTTTCTCCGGACGCACGCCACTGTATTTACATACTATAGCCAGCTTCCCTACTTCCTCATATTACAATAATACCATTTACATTCAGACAGTTCCATCTTCCGTTGAAAGAAGGCAAATATTTGTATAATGGAGTAGTTTCGGGTACTTTTCTCTTTCCAGCTCATCTTGAGGAGGTCTGTCGTGCTAATAAAGGATTTGCTTCTGTTTTATTTGCTTTAGATATAGTTTAATGTAATTAAGAAAGTTTTACAATCCATGTTTTTCAGTTTACTTATCAAATAAATGATTAAGATTCTAGATGCGTAATAGTCCAAGATCAGCCATATGTCAACAGCAATATTGGATTCGGAAGCAATTTAGCGATTCTGTAAAAGAAATCGGTCGTCTGAGAAATTCTATAGCTGCTTTGTTGTCACTTCACTTAGTGAATCAATCAATACTCTCCACAATCAGTTTCTTAAACAATCCCGATCCTTGCGGAAACGACGTGGACAATGGCCAGGAAATTATTAAGTTTCGTCAAGACACGACAAGGAAAACAAACCTTAAATAACGTTACTGGCTTTTTACTATTACTCCAAAAACGAATTTTATGAAAATATATCCAGTGTCGATGACTTGTCACACTTCAGATGACGGGATTCTTTCATATCAGCTTCGCACACTCAAACTGTTGTCTAACAGCTCCGGACCGCCCGTACATCGCATTTATATTACACACTCCATTGCTTTGACATCTTGCGTTTCACACACATATTGCTTGAAGCTGAATTAACACTAAATTTTTTGAATATTTACCAAAAAATATAAATAAAGTTCCAAACACTTCTCTAGACAGTCTGTGCCACAATTAAATAAAATGTAGAACAACAGATAAATCAAGAAAAGTACAATTAAAGTTTTAGGAACTTATGACAATCTCAACACTTTAATGTGGTTTAGAAAGTCGGATGATATCTGAAAAGGACTACACCAGAATATAAATTGTTGAAACAAACTTAGGTACTTGTATTAAGAAACGACAGTGTGAACGAACAGATTAATTTGAAAATTTTTTTGTTTTAATTCAAAGGCGTGTATTTACTCAAAAAAATTTTTCAAAGTTGCTTAAGTTCCTTATTATAAAATTAAATTTCGACTTAACAAATAAAGATTAAAGAATAAAAAATTGAACTATGAAGATTTAGACATGGTGAAACAAATGAGGATGACGAATATATAAAGCGTCTCAGCGCTTGCGAAAATTTAATAAAAAATACCTAAGAAAAGGTCAGCCGATAAACAATTTGACTAAATTATTTTTTACAATATTTTGTAGATAACACAATTAAATTGGTCAGAACAGTTTTACCGGTCTTAGTTCATAAGAACCTATGTTTTAAAATGCATAGCCCAAATACTTGAGAGATTTGTGTCGAAAACCGATTTCAATTCAGATTGAAATGGTTTTATTTTAAGAGTTAAAGGCAAAGTTTCGAGTTGGCCGCCAAACCCGAATATACTGAATATAAAATATAAATGGCTACATAAAAATTTACGTATATACTTCTATTGTAAAATTACATATTCGTTTTTTTTGTTACAATGTTTCAACAAAAAAATGTCTTTTTATGAATTGATTTGTTACTGATGGTTTCTTGTTGTAATAAAACTTGTTAATATTGATTTAAAAATAGTTTAAAATAGTATGGCTAATTTAATACCATTTTAATAATTTATAGTTTCATACCACGAGTCTCGTCAATTTGCTGAATTATTTGCGATTATAATATGTAATAGTTACTTACGTAACTAGTTGTGAAAAAAACAATTTTGTTTAAAACAAGAATAATATTTGCTAACAAGTAAGCAAAGTTAACAAATTTTGCAGGCTTTCATAACATATTACATACAGGGTTTATCATTGAAAACTTCTACCTTTAACAACTTTTAAACAGGTCAGGTCATAAGAAAAAAATCGTTTCGATAGTATTAAAGAGAAAAAAGAATAGGTATGTTATTTGGTTTGGAAGTGTTAGAGTATTAGCGCTCCAATTCCAACCCCTACACTCTTTAATAGGACTATACTATATGTGATACATCAAATGAAGGTAAACATTGGTAGAGTGTGACAAAAAAATGCATCAAAATATCTTTATTATTCACCTCGAATAGAGGAAATACTATTTGTGTACAAATGAAAGGTAAAAACCTAGGAAATGCGACACAAAAAATTCAGCAAAATATTTTAATTATTAACAGAGGTACACAGTAAAATAATTGATAAAAGGATGTTTGCTGTAATATTTATTAACTTAAATTAACTGTTTAAAATCTGGCGATCTGGCCGGTCATTAAATGCTACTATTTCGACCTATCCATTTGTTTAAGTACTTGTTTTTTAAATACTCTCTCAAAAGTCTAAAATAATGAGGTGATGCGCCATCCTGTTGAAAGAATACTTCAGCAGAGTTTAACGTTGGGTTTGTTTCACGTGCATCTACGATGAGAGGATTTCTGATATCATTTAGCAACTCCAAGTAACTTTTCCTCATTAGGAGGTTAATTATTGTGCGGTAAAAAAATATTCGTTCATCACTTTTTTTCTCTACATATGGGTTAATGACAAAGATATTTTAATGAGTTTTTTTTGTCACACTCTACCGGTCTTTATTTTTTATTTGATGTATCACGAATAGTATAGTCTTATTAAAGTTTGTAAAGGTTAATGTTAGGATGCTAATACTTTAACATCTACAGACCAAATAACATATTCATCCTACTTTTGCCTTAACACTGTCAGAACGATTTTTTCTAATTTTTTTATCTTTACCTGTTTAAAAGTTATTAGAGGTATAAATTTTCAATGTTACATACACTCTGTATAAAATTTTTTTACTCATTCCGTCGTAAAATAAAAATTTTTTCTCAAATTTGATATCTAATGATGTAATAGCACATATTTTGTATCTAGTTACGTAATAAAACTAGTTAATATTAACGAATAAAATACAGTTAAATAAATTGAAGGTGATTAAAATTTTGCTGCCACTATTATCTGTAGCAGTATTTTAAGGGGGCATTTTAGTGTAAAAATTTGAAAAAATCAATTTTTTTGATATTTTGAAAGCCTAACCTTTCAAGAATATATCCTTAAAAGAATTTATTAAATTTTTAATTATTTTCAGAGAATTAGTAATTTTAGACCGAAACTAATCGAACAAAAGACGTTAGGAATTACCCGTCTACCTAATTCTACCTGAAACTTTAAACAAGTTTTTCTCAAAACTACATTTTTCGAAATTTTAAAATAGACAACGTGCTATACAAACGATAGGCAACTTTGAGAAAATTGCAAATCATCCAAATGATCTGACTCTGAATGCACTATTAAAAGTATTGTCAACAATGTTGACATTAATTCTATATCTTATATAGCTTAATTTTGAAAATTAAATTTTAAAAAACTCGCAAAGCAAAATGTGTTGCATATGTTTAGAATTTTAAGCAAGAGCAAATAAAAAATCACTTTGTATATTCTTGCAAACATTATTTGGGTTGGAATTCTCGACTCACAGTATGAACTCAAAATGGGCCAGATTCCATCCAATTTCTGATCCATAGTTTTTTACGAACTAGTGCAAAATAGCGAGCGTAAAACTAGGTAAAACATTCGGATCTCGACTGATTCAAATAATTTGGTTGGATCCGTTTCGAACCATTCTGATTTTGGATTCGTTCACTGTGAACGAGTCTGCTGTACGGAACGACACATCACTATTTCCGAGCTACGTTCTCGATTATGAAATGTTATGCTTATGATTCTTTAGGTCTTATATACTATTGTTTAGTGGGTTTTTACATTGTGGCTATGCTTTATTTTACTGAACTGTTTGAAAAATAATAACAACAAATCAAGTCGTGATAAATCATTACAAGTCAAATCACATTCTTGTCTTCAATGGCTTTAAGTTCACTACTTTTAGACCTACCTACCTTTAGGTACCTTTTATTTTAGTAGTTTTAGGCAAGTTAAGCTCTACTTTGTAAAAATATTCAATTTTGGTTGCTTAAATCCTTGCTCCGGGACGAGTTGACTGCAAACTTAAAGTTTTTTCTGCAAAAGAGAGCAACTTATCGCGTTTTATAATGGTTAATTTTTTAAAATCGCAAAATTCAATTTTGTAATGCCAGTTCAAATAATTTATGGACGTTGATTGTTCGTGGAGTTTAAATTTTTAATAGAGTTCCAATAAATTTTTGTATTACGTTTTACTCAAATGATGTAATGAATGTTTGATTGGGTGTAGGTTCGTCATTTGTGTTGCCAGTTAAAGGGTTATAAAATAGAAGGTCGATTAAAATTAATGGTTTAATTGAAAAGCGCATTAATTATAAACAAGTAATTATTTCTCTTTTGAGTCGGAAGCTGAGTCCTGGAATACAACATAAATAGAAAGCAATTCAAATTAAATTGGTATATTGAATAAAACAACGAAATTGGAAGGTTTACATAATTATATTAAATAAACAAATAGTATGTGACTAAACAATTTGTCCAAAACATGTGGTTCTCTCGTCTGAGGATAAGAGGTACATATGTATGTACCTTAGGGTGGGCCAAAAAAATAGACTATTTTTGTTTTAACTTTCGACACTGAAAAATTGGTTCCTATGCATCTTTAAAAAATGCTTTTTCAAGATGAGCTCTTAATTTTAATAGGACTCTCTCATCGCAGTTTTACATTTTTTTTTCTATTAAAATTAAGAGCCCATCTTAAAAAAGCATTTTTTAAAGATGCATAGAAACCAATTTTTCAGTGTCGAAAGTTAAAAAAAAAATAGTTGATTTTTTTGGCCTACTCTAATGTACCTAGCAGGGACTCTAAATAAAGAAGAGTGCGAAGTGCGAGAAATTTACAACCCGATCGTCACTTTTAATAAGAAAGTTTGTTCTAGTAATGCACTTAGATACGCTGCACTGGTGAGGAGTATAAACCCTAAATTGATTCTTGAAATTTAGCTTCAATAAGAGTATAGAAAAAAAAACGTTCATAAAACTCGTATTTATTCTGATTTTAGATTAAAATGAATTTTAATTAAAAAAAGATCAAAATTGATGGGAAATATTGTAACAAATACCTATTCAGTGAAGTATAGATTTTCAGTTATCTGCGCTGAAGCTTTACCCTTAGAGGGTAATTGCGCGCCCCGTGTTCCAATTAAAGCGTTCCTCAAACAAAAATAGTAGCCAGGGCCATTGAAACATCGTACTTTATTACTCCATAAATAGTATCAGCACACGGTGTCGTTAAAAGAAGTTTTTCCCAAGAGGGCGCTAAGTTGTGGGTTCCGCGCCGGGTATAGATAACTACATTCATCCACTCCGTTGTTGTAGTTTTATATAACCCAAAATCGTTAACACTGATATGGTCAACTGTAATGTTTATGACTAGATAAAGGCCACCACGCAAATAAGCAGTCTAGCTATCGTAAAAGAAATTAAAAACTTTTCGCAAAGAGGGAGACATTATTTACAATACTTTTCATCTTCGTTGCTGGAACAAAGCCACTGCTTCGGGCATTTGCCGGTATAGATGTAATGGATTTTTAACCAAGTACAAGATATACTTAATCTGTCAAAGCGAATTTAATAACGAAGTAAAGGAGATAATTTCGAATTGAATTTCAGCGGAAACTAAAAATAACGTTTTGTTTAATTAAAACCTCTTGACAATTTTGCGCTTTAATTCCTCTTAAAAAATACAAAAGCACACTTAAATATTATTACAAGAGCAAGTTGTCTTATTTTTACAATTTAGCGAAAAGAAGAACGATAATCACTGTTCAAAGTCTGGTCCGGTCCGCTGTCAAGAAACAGATTAATTACAAGAAAAAGGGGATAAACCCGTTGTAGATAAAGAAATATAGACTTTCATCCGCCAAACATATTTTCCAGCTTTTGTCGCAAATTTTCACTCGCTACGACTTTGGTCTTGTTCTCAGCAAACTAATGGTAAATAAATTCAACGGCTCACGTACATTTGCGTCGATCAAGTTGTAAATTTCGGTCATCGATATAGGAAAGACAAGCACGCCAGGGTGGATCTATCCTAATTTACATGGTAGTTTGCCGAAATCCACACCCTCACAAAGCGTCTTAGACTCTCGCTGAGTTTACCACAAAATTGCGTTGTAAATTTAACAACAGTTTTATTCACTGACTTGGCACTTTCCAACAGAACGCTCAACATTCGAGTCATTTTCCAAAATTATTATAGGTAAGCTGTGCGTTGCTTTGATGGTGATTTTAATTGACGAACGGGCCTTTGATTAGGGCGTAAATTATTAAAGCGCCGCTTATTAAAAAGTTGGACGCCACTTCAATTGGCACTAATTAATTTTCATGAAAAACTGATTAATTTCGATAAATATGCAGTTGAAAGCTTCAGAGTTTTCTCTCATTATTTTTTAAATAAAATCGTTCTGCTATTTATATTTGTAATAGTGGTTGGTAATAAATAGTTGTGTGCTTTGTAAAGCAGAAAATTAGTAATCAAAGGGTATAGATTCTAAATCAATCATTCATTTTCCACTAATAAATAATATTATCGAGGAAAAGCAATCACATTATAGTGCAGCAGTCATCACATGCACGAAATACACGACATTAGATAGTTCTAATGGCATATTGAAATATTGTTTACCCAAATGAATTGTCATTGATGAGAAGTTTCAAGAAGGCTTCCTCCCGACTGACAAGATCTTCTCGAAATAATAATATTGTAGCAACTTCACATACATTGTAGTAAATTTTCACTAATGAATTGCAAGTCGGCTTGTAATTATTAATTAGGCGGCATAGTAAAATCCAATATTTTGTTGTTGCATTAATTACGTGAAAGGATTTATGGCAAACAGCGAGGTGTAATGAATGAATCGGTGTGTAATGTCGTTAAAGTTCACGCCATCACAAACATAATAAACGAATCCAGTTACGGTTTATAGTTACCAGCAACTTTAATATATGAAATCCCTATTCATGAGCAATAAATTTATGCGTATAATGTAATTAAACAGGCCGACTTAGTAATTACCGATCATAGTTCTGTTTTACATATTTAGGAGATGTTAAGGTCCAGGGTTAAATAGAATCCATTGGGTCGAAAGCAAGGTAGACACAAAGGGAGACATTATAAAGGTTACGGAATGTGGGTCGGAGGACATACGTTCAGCGGTTGACTCCAAATGGCTGGGAACCCCGCGGCAATGCGGTCATGACACGCACTTCAAGTATGTCCAGACATGGGCAGAAGCCCAAGACATAACGAGATTTCGAACTACTCCACTAACCATATTAACATCCTACATCCCACCAATTTAAAAAGAATACATTCTAACAACCAACACAAATTTAACAAGTTTAACAAATTTAAACATTTCTTTCAACTTATTATTTATGAAACATGGTCAATATCATGCAATAAATTAATAAGTTTTTAAAAGAGTCGAAAAAAACTGAAATAGCTTACTTCTACCTAAAAAACGCTAAAATTGATAAAAACCCCTTGCCTTGACGAGATTGAAGAGAATGATACTTAAATCTTGCTATATATTTTATATGACAAGCATCGTAAAACCGTACTTTTACATCAATACCTAACTGGAATAAGAGATATCTTTCATAAAACAAGATTTTTGAAAGATTATAATATCACAAAATACTTAAACAAATAAATGTCAGTAAAAAGTTAAACGAGAGTAGTGATGAGTCATGAAGACAGATACTGCCAGATTGCTTTCATAGGGGCAACTTATATTTAGAAGACTGATAGCTAGGATGACCCCCGATTTGTGATTTATAGGTGTCGAGGGATCCATAGATACATACACGACCACCCCTTATTTTATCTGCAATCTATAGAGTCGGGTCGTAAAGTCTGCAAAATTTTACGTAAGGGAAAGTAAGCACAGAGATTATAAAGAGAGATATGGGCTAATGATTAATATTTAGGACAGCATACTCACTAAACTGTTTCAAATGTCTTTTCTATAAATTTTAACCAAAATAATGGAATTTGATTATACCTAAAAATACATACAGTGTGAACCATTTGTATGGAATAACTTTGATAAAAATTCAGGGATTTGTTTTTCAGGAAAACGCTTGAACACGTGTTCTGTTATTTTTCAACTCTCATTTTTTGACAAAAAAATTGAATATACAGGATCTACCAACATCGAGATACAACCCTTAACTTTGAAATTTTAAATGGAAACCTTATCTTTTTTTAGCACATCTGAATTCTACATATAATTTTGCGTATTTTTTATGTAACACACACTATGTCGCTTTTCAGTTGTTTTTGAAATTTCAAAGTTAAAAATTTCAAAGTTTAGGGTTGTATCTTGATTTTGGGACAGCTTGTTTATCTATTTTTTTTTTGTCAAAAAGTGCGCGTTGAAAATTAACAGGATACGACTCCAAGTGTTTTCCTGAAAAACAAATTTTTCAAAGATGATCATTTTTTCCTTAAGGTAGTTTTAAGTCGTTCGAATATGGTGTCAGCAAGAGTTCTTCTCTACCCGGAAAACGTTGTCTGTACAAACTCATCGCGGCAGAGGCATTTTTTTCCATATATCATCATCATGTCGGTTTTTTTCATCGTTTGAATACATTTTTTCTTATCGGTGACAGATTTGACCAATAAAATTTGAAATCAATATCATCTACGTTAACTCTGGAATTGTATTGCTGGTTGTATTTTTAGCTTCGCAGGCTCATTATTACTCGTAAAACAGTCTGTATGTTGTCACCATACTTCTTTGCCTACTCTCACTCGAGTCTTATTATTAACTCAACAGACTTAACAGTAAAAACTGAGAATGGTTGACAAAATACAAAGTTACTGATTTCACGGGAGTAAGCCTGTCTTTATTTGTTAGAAAGTTTGTTACAATAATTATATTATTTGGCGGCATTGTAAACAAAATAGGTTTTACAATAAATTAATCAGTTAGTAATTAATTAATTGTAAACTCAGCAGTCGTCAACAAAAAAAGCAGATATCACTACACAAATATATTAAAATTATTCCTTTTATTGTTCCTTCTCAATGAAAAAATTGTGTTATTCAGCTATGATTTCTTGTTTTTAAATTTAATTGTATAGTTATTTTTATGCAGTTTTTTTCACTATAATTTTTCCAGTTTCAATATTTTAAAATTTCCTTGATTTTTTAATTACACTTCTTGATTATCTAATTTATAAATCAATATATAAATAAATAATTTATATACATATCGAATAAAACACATATGCTTCATAAATTTTTTTTTAGATGGATAGTCAAGCGTATACAAAGTAAAAACATATACAGTCACACAGTAAAACAAAGATTTATCACGTAGACATTCCTCAGTTGAGTAATACGCTTTTTTATTAAGAAGCTTTTTAGATCTTTTTTTAATTTATTTTTCTTCGTTTTTTTAAATTTGGCTGAAAATATGTTATATATTTTTATAGCCAAGTGGCTTATATTTAGCTGAGATGCGTTTACTCGATGGTAAGGAACATGAAAGTTATTTCCATTTCTCGTTTTACAGTTGTGATTGCAGTTGCTTTTCAGCAGAAAGTTCTTATGATCATATACAAATAAAACACAGGTAAGTATAAAGACGAAAGGTAGAGTAAGAACGTTTTTTTTAAAAAATAAATTTTTACAGTTGTACGTGCTATTTACGTCACATAGTATTCGCAGAACATTTTTCTATTTTAGGAATACTTTTTCACTATCAGATGATCCTCCCCAAAACAATATACCATAACTCAAAGCAGATGATCCTCCCCAAAACAATATACCATAACCCATTACAGCTCCTGCAATTTCTTTTACTCTTCTGACAGCAAAGGTAGCTCTAGAAGTCTAGATAGTTTTGGCATTAAAGTTTCAATGTGGTTTGAAAACTTAAGCTTTGGTTGCAAAGTAACACCGGAAAACTTTAAGTTAGTATTTAATGTAGTTTTTGTTTCAAAAAAAAGTTTTTGAGTTTTTTGGTATTTATCTTCACAGTGTTTGCATCAAACTACTGATTAGCTTATGTTAATGTAGTATTTTTCTTCTCCTAGAGTTCTTAGATATTTAATTCGCTATTCAGAAATGAGGTATCATCGGCGAAGAGAATGACTTTGTTGGCTTTTACATTTGCAGATAAGTTATTTATATATGTGAGAAATAGCAGTAGTCCCAATATTAGACTTTGTGAGACCCCATAACTCACTTTCCTCTAGGAAGAAAGCTTGCCATTGAAGAAGCTTTATTAGATCTTTTTTTTTTTTCATGTAGCTATCTTTATAAGAGCCAGTGTTGACCCTCTAATTCTATAAAACTCTAGTTTATTAAAAGTACTTTATGAGAAATGCTGTCAAATGTTTTTAATCTTACATTTTTTCTTATTGTCAAAGATATCACTTATATTCTTGGAGTACCTACTTCAGTCAGTGCGGATTTGACAGATTTGCCTTCCAAAAAACCATGTTGCTGGTTATTTTGCTTCTTGAAGAATTTTAGTAGTCTGTTCTTGATGATCACTTCAAAAATTTTTGAAAATGCTGGAAGAATGGAGACTAGTCTATAATTTTCAGGAAAGTTTAAATCCCCAGTTTTATAGATAGTAATTACTTTTGCCTTCTTTAGTTGATCTGAAAAGTGACCCACAGTAAGACATTTGCTAATTACAGTAGTCAATGAAATAGAAGTACTACATATGGTAATATGTCCTTCAAAATAATAGTTTTTATTTCATAAATGTTTTTTGTTAATTTAGGCTTTAACTTTTTGAAAACTTTAAGTACTTCGGTCATATTACATTCATACATAAAGATTAAATTTAAGTTTTGTGTCTTTTTCTTATTTTTCTAAATAACTGTGTGAGGATTGATATTGACATTACTGCAGCTGTTTGAAGTCCGTATGCCTAGTTTTTTGAAAAATGTATTTATTTTTTCTGTTCCTAAGTTTGACTCACGCTTCCTTTTTGTTCTCATTATTTATCAGTTTCCACACTGTTTCGTTTTTATTTTAGGCATTTTTAATTTTCTGCATGTTTGAATTTCTTCGGATGTCTCTTAATTTTTAGACATACTTTTTTTTGCATACATAGTATGCTCTCTTGCTTAAATCATATTTTCGTACCTTTGTTATAGTCTTTATGGTTTCCAGTTTTTTTTTAATTCTTATTACATCTTCATTTTTACTTTTAATTTTTGTTTTGATCGTTTCACACTTTTTTAGGGTTTTTTTCTGGGCATGCTTAATTAAAACAGTGCATCTATTATTCCTAAATTTTTTAGATGTTAGAAATTTGCTTTGCTTTACTTGTGACTTTAATGGTAATATTGTTCTTAGTTTCAGGTATTGGATTTATAAAAAGATAACAAGGTAATTGACCTATATGGTCCGACAACTGTGGTTGGAAGATAAGTGTGATAAAGCTGATTGTCAAAACGATATGTACTTTAGACCAAAAAAACAGATTTTGTTTATCTGCCCTCGTGACGCTCATGCTTTAAGCTTTACCCTTTACTGTAAACTTTTTTTTAGCTCTCGATCCATAAATAACTATTCTGTTGCTAAAACACTGCTTATTAATTTTCTGCTTTTCTATATCATTTTCTGTTATTGAACTCACTATTCCCTCTTATCTGATGAGTGATGATATTGCCATATTAGACATATTTTAATTTTCTACAGTTTTTTTCTACTCAAAATTCTGTAACTTGGTTTTGACACATGGACACTTTGGTGGCTTTTCTAAGGTAGATTTTTTCATAGGTTCTATCAGTAAGCCTCACATGTCAACTCTTCTAACTTCATTGTTCTTATGTCATTTATCTACTGCTCACAATATTTTTGGTTGAGTAATAGTAGCAGTTTGATTCCTTTTCTTCTGTATTAGTGTATTGTTGTTTGCCACTTCTTTCTCGTACGTCGATTGTTGTCAATTTTTTAAATTTTTGGCTCCTCTTGATTTTAAAAACAAAATTTATTTGTGAAAAGTGTGTATGTGCCTCCATTGAAAAATGCACCAATTTTCATTTGTACAAAAGACATGTCTTTTTTTCAGCATTTAGCAGAAATGTTGCATCAAAATAATTATTCTATTGTCAGTCGTAATATACGTAGAAGCTTATCAAAACTTTTTATTCTATAAGGAATTAAGGAAACACTCACGTCATTTTTTTTATAGAGTTTTCTTAAGGTATTCAGTGTGAGAATTCACGTACTGTATTAACTCATCTGAAACTCTATAATTTAAGTATGATAGTAAATATTAAAGAAATTGAAAATGCGCTAATGGCCACAATGGCATCCCAGCGTGATATGTCTGTTCATCGTAATCTACGAGTAAGGAATGGAAACCCCAATAAATTTCTTAGTGAAACGTAATCAGAATTTATATAATAGCCTTCTGGTGAATAATTTATGTATCTAGTTCTTCGAGATAAATCTAAATGTGGTAATAATTTATATAATAAAGTACCAAAATAGATAACAAGTATATTAACTAGAAACGAGTATAGATAACAAGAAGGGTTGTTTCAGCTAAAGCCTTTTATTAGTTCGACAGACAAAAATATAAAATAGTTTCTACTCGGTTTGATTACATAAATACTTAATCGCAACAACACCCTCCAGACGCTTTTATTATATTACAACGGGGATCACTCCCTCAGTAATAGAATGCCGCCACAAGTAATAGCAATATTTAACATCGGACAATAAAGTTACCATGCATGAAATTGGAGCAATTGGTCTTATTGCCCTGTCCTTGTTAATTTAAAAAACTAGCACCCTTACGAGCAGCCATATAAATTTTATCTGAATTAATTCCTGTATGATTTGCTGTAGAAAATCGACTTATTGCACTGCCAATGCAGCTGGTCCGTGACCAAATTTTCATTTTATTTGAAAAGAAACGGCAAAGTCCTGACGACAGTTTAATTTCGCAGTTATACGTGCTAAAATAACTTATTGCGGTGATATTACGGATCGGGCGAAATAATAAAATGCAGACTTTCAGTGTTTTAATTCCAGTCTGTGGTCGGCTAAATATTGGATAAAAAAAATGAATGTTTTAATTAAAGTATTTAATTTGCGTCAATTGGTGCGAAAAACTAAAAACGAGCGACAGATTTTGTTTGTGGCACTTGATTAAAATAACAAGAGTTATTTTTCCAGTCAATTTGAGGTTGAGAATTCCATTAAATCCTTGACAATGCCCGAGAGACCAACAATTTTTGGTTTAGAAATCTTCCATTAAATGAGTAAGGCAAATCCAATTTAATTCTTTGATAGAATTTGCCTGCGAATTAAAACTCCCCAACGCTCATTGCGCTCTCTTGAAAATAAATTCAGGGTGTGAAATTAAAGTATTCTTAAAAGTTTCCGATATTTAAAGAAAGATCATCGAAAAGCATCATAAACTTCATCTTTAGTGACTCTAACTTTCGAGACCCACTCAAAGAATAAGTACCATAAAGAGTCCTTGAGTTTTAAAGTGCTTTTCAATAAATTATTTAAACATGAAAATGTTGTAAATTATCGAAAAAATACTCTACCTGAAATTATCAGATCACGTAACCTGACCTGTTTTACGGAAACCAACTTCTTTTTATTAATTCACCGACAAGATTTGTGGTTGCCCAATTTATGCGATTGTCAAGATTGATAAGATGCATTTTCAGAATTGAAAGATTTACTGAGTCTTGTTAAATTTAATTATCCTTCTAGAGTCGATAAGTCTTTGAAACAGCTTAAAATATTGAGCGGAAAGTTAGTAACATAAGTAGTAGAAATACAAAGCAGGAGTCTCGCGAAAAATCCATTTTCGCTGCTTTCCCGTGGGAAATTCAAATATTTCAGTATTTTCAGGAGGTTACCTGATACACGGCCTTATGCAAGAATGATGGAAATACTGTATACAAGGGGGATGAAATTGTCACTATATTTTACACATTAGAATAGCAATATCAAAACTGTCTGCTCTGTATTTTCCTCAGAACGGCTCAAATAATCGACTAGCTTTTCCCATGTGAGACGTGTATCGAAAACCTATTTCTCAACGAAAGTGAAACACATTATTTTCGGTATTATTTTTTATCGCCAAATTCTTTGGTATTCCACATTTTAAAATTCCAAACCTTCAAATGGTATACCAACATGAATTTATTCAAATAACCAATTACTTTATTACAGTCGATGTGTCAAACAAAATAATGGAATAATAAAACAACTGATTAAAACGTATCAAATTAATGAGTTTATCAAATATGCAAGGTAACAATTAACTCAATAATAAAAATTTTAAAATTAAATCATTATACTATTTAAAACTCAGATGTGTATCTGTTAAATCAAATATTTTGAATAACATATTTGAAAAATATTTTGTTTCTGAAGATAACACTTTGACTTTCAAGCTCATTGAATACGCTTCTCATCGTTGTGCTTTAAAGCTGCAAGAATAATGTTTAAAAGATTTATTTTCATGTTAGATGCACATTTTCTGAAATAATAATAACAATAAACGCGTTCTCATGATAGCAATTTCAGTAGTGAAATAACAGTTGCGAACCAGATAAGTCTGCAAAATCTTGGATACCAAAAGAAGTAAACTGTTATGCGTTGACTGTTAAGTCTAATTCATAAGAAATTATTTTCTTGCAAAAAAATAATAATAAATACTGTGAAATATTAACTTAAAACTGTTAAAAAATCCGAATGGTAAGTGAAGTAATATGTATATTAAATATACATACATAATACGGTAGTAGTTATTTATGTTTCGGGTACATAATGCACGACACCTTTTTATACTTAACTGTTAAAATGCCGTCAGGTTGGTACTTTTATTTGTAAATGACATATAGTAATTTCTTTACAGAGTGTTCCAAATAATCTTTGCACCTCCTAAAAACTTCGATTTTGTTTAAGTTTCAAAATAATGCTAAAACTGGTCAATTTTAGCCTAAAGGGAAACCAAATTTTATCAAAGTTTTAAAATTATTACCACATCTCTCTAGCGCCTAGAGCTACTCTTTCAAAAATTTAAAATAGCAAGTGAGATCGAGTGACACATTATTTTAAAGATGCTTTTATTGCCTACCTATGCAACCACGTATTTTTTTATGGATTTTAAACGATTGTTTTTTGAGATTTTTGCCTAAATCTGCAAGAAGAAACAAAAGTGGTTATAGAAAAATAATTCAATTTAACGAATGTATTGCTTAAAAAGTCCACTCTTAACTTCCATACAATAATACAAACGATTTTTAAAAGCTTGCCCAACGTTTTGCTACATTTCCTGCGGGATCAAACGGTATTCTGCAATAATTTTTTCTCGAAGCACTTAAAGAGATTTAGATGGTGTTGCATAAAACTTGGACTTTAAGTGGTCTCACAAGAAAAATTCAAAAGGGTTAAATCGAAAGAACTAGGTAGCCATTGAATGGGATCTCTCCGTCATATTCATTGTATGAAAAAACGAGCATATAAAAAATCGCGTATTTGTACTATAATACTTGTACTGTATTATAATGGGGCGGAGCTTCATCTTGTTGAAAGAAGAGTTACTTTTCGTAGAAATTTATGTCTTCTTCTAGTGCTTGAATGACTAAGGGATCAATAAAGTCTTTTAACAACTGCAAATAGCTGTCGCCAGTTAAATTGCCTTCTACAAAAAGTGGCACGATAATGTGATCAGCCAGAATGTTTGCCCAAACGTTCAATTTTTAAGGCGTTAGACTGTGCCTTTCAAGAAAAACGTGTAGATTAGTATCACTTTAATAACGACAGTTATACCTATACTTTTTTATTTTGTAAAAAATTGCATCTCTTATCAAAATAGATTGATGATAAACAGAAAGGAGAAGCAGCAGTTTTATCTGTACGATGTATGTACAACGAGTACAGGCCTTGATCGACAAGTACGTTTGGTTTTTTGCCGCCGGTTTCTATGATAATTAACTTCATAGTGTTGTAGACCAATGAGACATTAAAAACAGTGTCACATGCACCAATCACAAGTTAGAAATAATTTCTTTAACTGAAAAGAATGTATGCTACTTTTCTTGCCGCTGCCTCATTGTTTTAGCATTATCTTCGCAACCATTAATATTTAAAAAATCAAAAGTCATTTTGACAAAAGTAAAAATGTCGCGTTTCGGCAACATTCCTGACGCTTCAATTAATGAAAACATTCAAAATTCGATTCCGAAAAAAACAATTCAGTGTAGAGAAAGTGTGTGGAATCAATTTGCAGAATTTTTCCAACAACGCAAATATGAATTAAGCGAATCTTTGTCCACTGATATGATTGCAAGTATCTTAAAAGATTATGCATTTAATATGCGGAAACGTAATGGAAAAGATTATAAGGAGTCTTGTGTCAGAACGATATGGAATACAACAGCCAAGTTAGTGCAAGACTTGTATGTTAACAAATATAATAGAAGACCCATTCTCGGATAGAGTCTTCAAAGCTGCACGAGAAGCGAGAAACACCAAATCCAAGCAGCTGCAATCAATTCCGAAGAAACGGAAAGTAAGCGCTGAAGCATTATCTCTTGAAGAAATTGACAACAGTATAAACAGCTTTGACAAAAATACTCCAAAAAGCCTTCAGAAAAAGTTTTTTCACATTGTTTCTTTTGAATTAGCGTGGCGCGGTGGCGAATTAAACAATTGTATCACGGACTATTTTAAAGAAGAAATAGGAAACGATAGATGTGCGACAGGCAGAATTATTTATAATCCTATATTTACAAAAACTTGTCAAGGTAGGTTAACAATAACTAAAGAAATTCATTAAATTTTAAATAATATAGGTGGTGCTGAAAAATGCGCAGCGAATAAGTGACTTACGCCTAACAAGGAAAACATAGATCGATGTCCAATAAGGTTATTCAACAAACTGTAATAAAAACGTAGTCCACACATCACATCTAATAGACTATCTTTAACTGCAAATCATCACTAGAAAACAACTGAAAAATCGTACAAAAATTCTCCTGTAGGTCTCAATGAGATTGCGAAGAAGACCAAGTCCTCCGCGGCAAATATTGGATTAGATATTAAAAAAAGGAAATTGACAAATCACTCGCATTGTTCCAGTATTGTTTTCGCATTTAGCAAAATCTGGAATAAATAAACAGGAATTAATTAAGATTACTGGCCACAGTAATGCATCTTCAATAAAACCATATCTTCATATTGATTTTCATATTGATTCACCAACATCATCAACCAAATACGACACAACAACTCGAACATCATTCATCAAAATTCTACTTCAGATTTACCTCATGTCGCATTTCAATCAACTTCAAAACAAAATAATTCTCAAGCTACGTTCACTAATTGTACTTTTAATTATAATTATAATTGTTCTAATATATAAAGTTTAACCGAAGATCATTCGTTCTCAACTCTTGTCAGGCAAGATTTTTATTTTTTTTATTCGCACTGATTGCTAAAAGCCAATTAAACTCGATCAAATTCTTCGAAAAAGAACCATCGCGCTCCACGCTCAGGTCTTTTTGTCAATTTGATCTCATTTAATTGCCAAGCAACCAGTGCTCATACAAAATAAAAATCTTGCCGACAAGAGTTAAGCACTTATAATCTTACTGTTGAAAAGATGCTGAAGACCAGCATTTTCTTAACATTTTTTTTACGGATGAAGCCGGATTTACACGAAATGGAGTTTTGCTTTTTTTATTTAGAGATATGTGTTTATTAAAAGCTTTTTTAGTTTGTTTGCACCTCCGTTTGCACATAATAAAGAAGTAGTTAATAATAAATAACTGCAAAATAAATGTTAAAAAAAAATCTTCTACATTTTCTAAATCGTTGCTTTGCAGACCCATGCTTATTACGACTTTTTTGCTTATTTTAGATTATACT
The DNA here is from genome assembly GCA_029207805.1 of Tribolium confusum. Taxonomy (NCBI): domain Eukaryota; kingdom Metazoa; phylum Arthropoda; class Insecta; order Coleoptera; family Tenebrionidae; genus Tribolium; species Tribolium confusum. The sequence continues at coordinate 35,905,286 of JALGAY010000001.1, read as the reverse complement.
ATTATTTCCTTAAATATCTTACACCGTTTTTTAACACCCTGTATATCATTTTATTACACTACTATTATTTTAACACACAAGTTAGATAGAATTGATATAAATTTATTATTTAAGGATAGCTCTCTTTCATATGACTGTATATTTGTATATTTGTAATATTTTTTGTCCACGAAGTATTTTGTTATCTCATCTCCTAGTCGTCGAGGATGTGTTGGTTACAAGTGACAGAGGTGTTTCTCTTCGACAACATTACAGCCATTTTCTCATACTTGCCAGCGACACTAAAAAATGACATCATGAGCTTGACCCTATTACTATTTAACCTATGCTTTTTTTATAAAGCATCTCAGTGTTTGCTCTCGCATATCAGCCAGACACCTCGCGCTGATAAAAGCCAAGAAACTCGAAACCGGTTCACCGCTTCTCGTTTATATGCCAGACTAAAACACTACTTATTTATATTTTTAAGTTATGCTTTATATCTATGATTTAAAAAAAAGATAATGTAAAGAAAATTAGATAACATCTGTACCTTGTTGCTGAAAGGGCTATAATGTCCAAAATTTTTGAAATGTTTATGATACAATTAAACAACCGACAACACACTTGGAAGAGAGTTTAATATTGTAAAACAATGAGTAACACGCAAAATATGAGAAAAACAAAAATGTACATATTTACTCAGAGTCATAAAATTTTAGAAATGTAATTAATAAATTTATAATATTTTGTACCTATAAATTGTAATTTAATAATTTCCACTAGAGCATAAAATGTAAATATAGCTTATTGGTAAAACATAATATTATATTAGTAGTTATTAAAAGAGTAAAAAATTTTTGTTTGATAGTAAACAATTTATAGATTAATAAATATCATAATAAAAAATTTATGATCCATCTGAGGGTGATCAAAGTCTAAGCATCTGGTTTTTGCTCATGTATCAGCTAAAAGAATTGGACCCAGTTTGTGAAACTTTGTTGAAACTTGTGTTAGTTATTATGTCCCGCTGTGCGCAGTGCTAAAACAATAAATTTTTGGACAATGGTTTTATTATAGTTACATTTACTACCGCCTAATAAAATTCACTTGACAATAAAATCGATTTCCCAAAAAAGCAAATCACTCGTACTCTCTATTCGGTTTTTCTAAAATTATTTAATTTCCCTGATATTTACGTATTTATTGAAACGCAATGTAATTTAATTTTTTGCTTTTCACGCTTTGTACATTCACGCCAATGGGATATTTCCGCAAATTTGATTGTTCACAGCAATTGAATTATTTAACGAACAACTGAACGAAATTCAGTTTGGTTTGCTTTCAATCACAGACGCGGTCCGCTTGATTGAACGCAAGTGCTGGTGCAAAAACCGTCCATGATAATTAATTTGGTCTGTTGGCTTCGACGGATGTGTGACACCCTGTGTTTCATCAAACATACATACACACCCGGTACAACTAAACAATTTCATCACAAATTTAATATTTTCTTCTATCCATTGCTCGCACCATTTTTAAAGGTTTATTAGAACACAATTTAATTTCCTGCTTCTTTCTTCCTCTACCACGCATTATCCCTAAATCTTTATTTCGATAACTCTTTCTTGTTACCCATTCAACACTCAACATATTTTTCTGTATATTTTTTTATCAATTTACTTACAATAATTGTGTAATGCCTTATCTATTCAAAGCATCGTGGAATCTGTTTTGGGCCTTATCTTATTATCTGGGAGTAGTGAACTGTGCTTAATTTTGAAAGAGCAGCGTAATCACTAAATCATAGGCTGCCAAACAGACACATTCACCACAAACAAAGATGTGATGCTATTGAACGTTATCGATCTATTAACTAGCTACAACAATAGAAAATGGTGAATGGTGCACTATTACCAAAATTTCAGTTTGTTGTAACAGTCTTGTAAAGAAAATAAAATAAGACGCTTTTTGTTTATGTTGGACTATAATAATGTGACAAGTTAAATCTCATCTTCTTAATTTTTATTGGTCGCTTGCATTAGCGTGTATCCTTCCGACAAGAGTGAATACTTGTTGCCAAGTTCTTTAGTAGCACCAAGGAACATAAATTATTTCATAAAAGACTGTCTAAGAGCTGAAACTTTGCGTTTAATCTCAAGTGCCCAAAGTGTCGTGTAAAGTAGTCCGCAACAATTTTCCACATAGTTGTGACAAGTTTTACACGTAGTTTACAGTGGGATTGATCTTTGTTGACAAAAACGTGCGATATAAAGAAGCTTTGCATTCTCATTTAGAGCTTCAAACGTCTGCTCCTTTGCCGAAGGCTTATCTAATTTATTTTTGATGGCTTTTCAGATTTATCGGAGCGGTAGAATTAAATTCCATGTAACGTTTGAATCGCAAAATCTCACCGCCGTTTTTCTTTTTATTAAATTTTGCTTAACGAGAAATTACACAAAAAGTGTACGGTTTGCATACATGAGAGCCTAATTAAAACTTTACGCTTAAATTGAAAAATGATTAATTGAAAAAAACAACTTAAAAATACGTGTTTATTGCTCTAGAAATTTTGACCGAGTTGCTATCATTAACTCAGGCTAAAGCTGACAGGACCAGGGGATTATCCTGTCCGTTTTAATCAGGATGTTCTGATGCGAAGACATTGGAGAGATGAAGCTTTTACTCGTGGGGACTGGAGTCGGTCCCAGGACATTAGACAGACACAGGGTCAACTACGCAGGCCTACTTGATTCATTGCAACTGCCACTATTTTCTCTTCTCGCTACTTGATTAATTGTTAAAATATTAACTCAGCGCTTTTCCATCTTGCCACTTGACGGAAATAATCGCCAAGAAAACTGTCTCTGCCATTTTATTCTTGTTACTCAATTTCACTCTTTTCCAAACAAACACAGATAACATTAAATATGTAGCACCTTTCTCCTTCAAATGCTTTTTGTTGGATACTTACACTTTTTGATTCCTGAAGTGGTTCCTGGCTTCCCTGCACCCAAACGGCCAAATTATCCCTCGACCCACACATACATCTCACAACCACTCCTGTTTCTAACTCCACCTTTTAGTCAAAAACAACAAAATGCTTTGTATTTTATTTATTGAATCATCCCGTACTATGCCACAGAATAAACAGAAATAAATTTGTGTAAATTTGGTAAATAAATGGCCTCAGGTTGTGTTAAAATACAAGACCTTTGAAAATATCCCTAAAATCATGTTATCGCTCCGATTTCAAGGAACATTTAGCAGCCTTTGTCATGTATAAAGTTTGTTATACAACTTGTCAAGTACGTTATTAACTTTTGTTTGTTTTCGTGGCTTAATAAGATAGTTCTATTAATATATTACCAATGTTCTCCTGAAATCGTGAGAGGTTGCTTATTGTTTCGTCTTCTGATATTGCGACTGTAGAAATCGTGTTCACTTTGTAACATAATCCCCTTGAAAGCATCGGCACGCTTTTCGTTATTTTCCATGAATCTCCGTGAATGCACATACGAATATAATGCAATATGCTTACCCGCCACAAACACAAAGAAGAAAACCGAAAAGTCGTTTCCTAAAGTAAAAATTCAAAAGCAGCTAAAAGACTATTAGTTTTCCTATTATGTAGTCATATTCTGGTGCGCAGCCACATAAAGTGCCTGTTTTCGAAAAGATTCGACTTCATTTTAAAGTGCCGCCAGCATCAGACATGTTTTCCAATGACGACACTGATATCTCGTTGATAACTCGTTCAGCCGCAAACCTACCGTATCGGTTCTTATCGAAAATGATGCCGTGACGGCTATTTAATTGGATTTTCTATCGCATGTTTATTATTTTTTTATTCCCATTTTTCGGGAAACGAAAGAGGGTTCTTATCACACTGAAAGCGAACTAACTCACTTTGTATTTTCACGATAGAAACGAAGATTAAATCGATCGCTTTAGAAAGCAAAAGAGTGTCAAGTGCATCATAATCATGTGAGAAGATACGAAATCTAGAACTTTTTTATAAGATTTCAAACAAGAAAATATCTAATCAAATTTTATTGAAAATATTTAAAGATTGACGTTATTGGTACTCGTAAAATTCCCATACATTTAATTATCGAGTATTTGATTTTTTTAAAACTTGCTGTTTTTTTAAGCTTATGTTTGCACTTTACAAAGATCTGAAATAAATGTTTTTCTATTTAGCAACTATCAAAAGATATTAGTTCTTTTTTATCTGAAAGAAAGCGGTAAACAGTAGAAACTTAAAGTTGACGATTTTTCAAATCAACCAATAACAAATAAGTATTATAAATTTCCAACGCGTACTGGTATCTGTCTGGTAAAACACAAGTCTTATTATTAGGTCAGACGAGGTAAAATTTTTACCCGGCGCCATAATCAATTTTTTTTATAGCACCCTACATATTGTGACATCGCATTTATCTCATATGCAAAGATATTTAATAAGCAATTCATCGATGTAGTTCGAATTAAAATCGACTAAATAATTTGCTCAAAAAAATAAAATAATCTTAAAATTTGGAATAATGCATGTATTAATCATTAAGCAAAATAAGTAATAAAATGTTTAATTTGAGCTTGTTTATTGCTTAGTAGACTATAAACAACTATTTGTTTAGCAAAATTCAGTGAACGTCGTCTAAATATGTTGCGAGAGTTATCTATACTATAGGTTTGAATTAGGTAAGATTTCTTAAAGTGTTAATAGTTATTAATTGCTATTTACACGATAAGTGCAGGAACATATATTTTACATATGAGTGCTACAGTTTCTACACAAGTGCGCTTTGCGCACGAGTAAAGAATGTCGCACAAATAAGGTAAAACTGTTCCCACACGTCTCTTGTATATTATTTTTTGCACGGATCCTCCACAAAGTCAAAAAACGATAATTTTAAAATTTATCTTTAATTTGTCGAAAAAATCAGGTGCGTTGATGTCAATAATGTAGACAACTAACTGTCGACTTTTTTTTTAAGTTACTAAAATCTACTGTCAAAATTTGACATTTTAATGTCTTACACAACATCTCACAGATGACGCTGCTTAAACTTAAACTTTAAATGCAATATTGTAAATGCATTTCTGTTGTTTTATCTGAATGAAAGTGGTAAAGTGCATTGTTTTATTATAAATTTAGACTCTGATACGATAATCTAATTTTAAAGCATTTTTTAAACGAGAAAAATCCCTGTGTTTTGTGCAGGCACTAGTGCGGTAAAAACGGAGGATGATTGTAAAATTGACAGTCCTGATTTTTTGCTCAGTGCGTAATCACTTGATTTTTAGTAGAGTAGTGCAAAAATTAAGATTACCTAATTAATATGGTCTGACCTGATTGCTCCAGTAAATCGATTAAATCTAGAAAACCCTTCTGGGTCGAAACGTCTAATATTTATGTCTAATATTTTAATATTTACTTACAAAAACTTTTTTGTACTGATGAAGTGTGAGCACCTATTTTTTAGTGATCCTCGACGCATGAAAAAACTGCTTTCCCAAACCGGAGTGTTTTTTATTTCCCACGAGAAAACAGTTAAAATTTGCTTAAGCCAATGGTAAAGCAACAACTTTGGGTTAGACTTTTGTTGTCAAAATCTTGCAATCAGTTTTACCAACTCATTAATTAATAAACAAAATTCTCGACATAATTATAACTTATTTTTTCATAAAATGTTGATTTTAATTCGTTACAAGAAATGTTGTACCTAACTATCTCAGGAAGAAATTTTCTGCATTCGCGCTAATGCAGCACACCGCAAAATGGTCAGGTCAGGCCAAGTCAGGTTGCTCAATGTTATCTTATAAAAATAAATTTTTTCAACAATATTCTGATCTACAAATTTAAGAAGCATCATTGTTGGCTCATAAAAGAAACGTTTCGGACAGATTTATTCAGACAGGCAGTGTAAACAAGAAAAAATTAACTGGAAGATCTTAAGTATCTGAAGAAATTGTTCAAAACACACAGAAACGAATTGAAGAAAATCTACAAACATTTTTGACAAGGTTGTCTCGGAAAACAGGTGTTCCTTACAGCACTACACAAAAAATTTCAAGAAAAGATTGCATAACCATGCATACAAGGTTAGAATTTTACATCAGCTTTTACCAGTAGATTTACCACGTCGAAATAAATATTGCAATTGGTTTTAAGACAACATGGATAACAGAACATTGAATTTAACTTTCTACAGTAATAAGTACTGGTTTCATCTTTCAAGATATGTTAATACTCAAAACTGCAGATACCTACTGGAGTTTTGAAAACCCACATTTTTTTGTTGAAACATTTTTACATCCTCAAAAAGTTAGGTATATGGGGATGGTTAGGGTATATTAGGCGTATGGTTAACAGTGTCTCGTAGACGGTTATATAAACCCATTTTTTTGTGGTAACATAAATGAAATTAGGTATAGGAAAGAACTATTAAAACCGTTTATTAATCAGTTAAATGATTTATAGTCGCCTCCAAATTACACCGGCGTAAATCTAATTTAAAATTAAGCCCCAAGTGTCTTCTTCTGATAGGAACATTATTGCAAACTACCATTACCATTGACAGGTAAAATTCAAAAGACGGCATTGGTAACTGCAAAACAAAAATTTACTCAAAACAAGCATCAAATGCTCTAATTCTCAATGTTTTCCTAGAGCGACGATAAGTCCATTGAGTTTTTAAGAATGTTTTTTTGTATATACTCTATCGTAATAAATTATATTATTTGATAAAAATGTTTTGGAATAAAGTTATCCTTATTATCAGAAGATTGTGTATTAGATGAAGAATTTAGAAGCAAATTTATCTTAATATTTGTTAATAGTAAGTTTTCCACTTCTTGACTATGAAGAAAATACCTCTCTGTTTTTCTTAATAACTTGTTTCATTTTGAACATTGTTTTTACCACTTATTCTCTAAAAAGACAGAGTTTTACAGGAAGCGGCAGAATTATGGAATAATCTTATTAAAACTAAAAATATTTTGTTTTGACTAAAATCCTCAAACAGATTAATTTTCTTTTAAAAAAATACATTATTTTCAATTTGATTTAAAATTTTACACATTTTGGTAGATCTTTTAAGTGTTCAATTGGCAATACCAAAATACTAAACGTTACGTAATAAAGTTTTCGAATAAAATTAATTCAAAAGTGAAAAACATAAATTTTAATACCAATAAAACACAAGTATAAAATTTGTTAACAATAAAGGGAGTTTATCTTTTAAATCAAATGTTCAAAGTGGCATGCTCCAGCAGCTTGACTATGAACATATCTGTAGAGACATTCTTCTTGTACATTAGGAAGAACTTCTGGACTAATACTCAGCATTTCGTTTCTAATTCTAGTTTTTACATTTTGTGGTCTATTGAGATAAACTTTGAATTTTAAATAACCCCACAAGAAAAAGTCTAGAGGTGTAAGATATGGGAATCTAAAAGGTCACTCAATTAATCTTTGTCTACCAATCGATCTTCCAAAGAAATTGTTGTTTAAAATGTCTTGAACAGAAAGAGCAAAGTGCAGAGATACCCCATCTTATTAAAATCAGATACATACTGTCATTAAGCAAGTTTTGATTTCTATTAAAAAACATTTTCGTTAAGACAGGCATAAGTTGATATCTTAGAAATTCTAAATATCGTTGTTCAGTAAGATTTTCGTCAAAAAAATAGGCTAATGATTTCCTAATTTTAACGAAATAATAAAAAAATTTTTTTGTAATACTGAAATTTACGTTTAATTTTTAAATTTGAAGCCGCTATCAGTCAATTTTTACACGAGAAGCATTTTTACAAGTAAATTGTAGAAAATTTTGTTAAGTATACATTTTTTAAATAGTATTAATTTAAATATGTGTATTCAAATATGTAAAAAAAAATCGGTATTTTTCATGCACTCTGAGCAAATTGTAAAAAGAGGTTTTAAGACATTTGAGAAGATTTTAAAAAGGTTTGTAATAATATCTAAATTACTTTGAGGCGTTTGTTTTCTCATGCTCTAAAAACCATCTGTGCCTAATTTCATAATAGTTTGAAATTTTTTCACTATTGAAGCATAAATTTTTTCGACTAATTAAGATAAAACATAAGTATTTTTTTTTGTTTAATTCAAATAAACTTTTATTTGTTAGCTTATTTAGTTCTCCGTCTGTTATTCTTTATATTGATCGTTGTTTTTATTTTATTGAAGGTGCACTAACTTTATTATGATGATAAAACTCACCACAAAGAATAAGAAAAAAAGAAAAATGTCCAATCAGAAACGATTTTGTTAGTTTTTTGTTATAACATATTTTACGGTTCTACTTATAAAGGAAATTTATTATATTTTTATTTCAAGAGATTAATCTCCCAAATTTCTAAATTTCGTAGTTAGTTTCCCAAATTTGTAATAATCTTGTAATAGGTAGATATCAACTATCAAGCAATGTGTTGCACGTCCCACGAGGATTTAGTAAGCTATTAAATTTAGCAAATGTTTCACTACTTTGATGTCATTATTGATTTATAGTAGCTTTCGGTTAAATTTAATAGGGTCGAAGCAAACCGCTAAATGTTTTATTTTAAAAGGATTGGCAGCAACTCTAGCCATAAAAATCAAAACAGTGGCTCAGACCTGTACGTTATTCCCTAAGCTTTTCTCAAAACATATATTTCATGTTTTATACTTTAAAAATAACAATAAACATAAATCTGAAAGAATAATATTTCTCTGTGATCGAGCTTTGTTGTTTTTTGGTGATAAATGTGATCTCTGGCAACTCAGTTAATTACAAAACTTGTAATTTAACCTCCGAGAGATTATTTGAAATCCGACATAGTGAGGTTCTATATGTCTGCATAAGATATTCCGGTGATCTCTTCTTCTAACAACCGACACCTTACGTGCTTCCAATAAAGCAAGGAGGTAAATCCCGAAAATTTCCCTTATTTGCGCGTTTGAAAGGCGTCACCCGAAACCTCTCAGTCAGCAGTTCTGCGGAGAAAGCTATCAGATAAAAAATTGCATGGCGACGTATTCAAGGAGTTACTTCAAGACTCGAACGGATACAATTGATATGCCAAATTTTTCCTCGATAGTTGAAAAGAAAATTGCTCTACTTCGAAATAATAACGCAAAGTAAAATTTCTCACCAACGACTTGCAAAGTACACAACTACTATGTTTGGTGTTTACATGGTCAGCATACAAGTAGGTAAGTAAAGAGCAGTGGGTAAGCGAGCTCATTAAGTCTTTGTTTAAATGACAAACATGCAGTACCCGAAACATGTTAAATTAACACAAAAGTAAAGTTTTGAAATTAAAATTATTTTAACTTATCATCATAACACAATCAATTTTTTCGTTAAGTCTACTTGAAAAAATTACTCATTAAAACCCACCCAACTTAAAATAAATTTGCTCGTATGTAACTTAGTTATAAATAGTAACTAAAGTCTCAATTTTTGTTAAAATCTAGGTAATAATGTGGTTTCTACTGTTGGAATACAAGATTTAATACAAAAAATTACGAGTGCTGTAAATACGAAAGACGAAAGTCAGGTTAAAGTAATGCAAATTCAAAAGCCTGGTTTGTCACGACACATACCCTCAAACTGTTGAAGAGAAATAAAAGAGAAATTTATCACCATCCGTACTGTGATCTATGCTTTAATGTTGAGATATTTTGGCTATAATCAACATTCCTTCTTTGCATCTAAGAAAAAACAAAATAACAAAAACTACAAAATGGTCCTCAACTTTCTTCCACAACACAGATGAAATGGACACTACAAATCTTTTTAAAATTATATTATGACGCGACAAATTTAAAGAATCTAAACTTAAAACTATGATGTTCTCAAATGCTTCGTAGAACGTAATACAATTATTTTCATATTTCACAATATATACCTACAGGTTTGTTCTCCACACAACATAAACTTTCTTTTAATGTTGGCATTGTTACACAATTTCCTCACCTACACTAAAGATGTTCTGGATAATCTTTCACGATTTTCGTCGTTCTGCAGATTATTTAATTATTTTTTTTAGCTAACTTAATTCCTTTTTGGTATATGTTGGTTCAAAACCAAACGTAATCAAGAAAAGTTTAATGACAGGACATAAGCGTATGTCATATCTGACACATAGTCATATTTTACAACAAATCAGACGGAACGTACAACTAATGCGCTGAGTCTCGAAGTCAGAATGACATCACAGTCACACACTTTGGTCTCTAATATTTCCAAAACGGCAAATCGCACGTACCTGCCGTTTGAAGATTTGTTCTTAAAATTTTTTTTACTATATTTTTGTTTTTCGGTATACAACCCCTTTAAGGTAGATTCAAGTCGTTCGAATATGGTGTCAGCAAGAGTTCTTCTCTACCCAGAACACGTTGTCTGCACAAACTCCTCGCGGTAGAGGCATTTTTTCCCATATATTATCATCATGTCGTTTTTTTCACCGTTTGAATACATTTTTTTTATCGGTGACAGATTTGACAAATAAAATTTAAAATCAGTGTCATCTACGATAGCTCTGAAATTGTATTGCTGGTTGTATTATTATTGGTTGTACTTTTTACAAGGTTATTTCTTTATTGCGGAAAGTAATTTCTGTAGAACTTTCTTTCGAAGAACGTCTCCTCCAGGAGGACTAAGACAGATTTAAAAAAATCTGATCCATTGGAACATCTCCTGGTGAACTTTCCCTGAATATTTTCAAAAAATCTCTTTGTGAGTTTTCGCCCCACAAGAGGTTCTTCATTTTCAAAAAAGTAAAATTATAAACAAGGACTCCTTATAATTAAAGACACAAAGCCCTAAAAAAAGCATCTATAAGCCTCCATGATTGTGAGGACAAAATCCTAAAGAAGCCTCCATGAACAAAACAGCAAGGTTCTAAAAAAAACCTCCATAGTCAAAATAGCAAAATTTTAAAAAGTCCTGCATGATAAAGAGGGTATTCTTGGTCAATAGAGCAAAGCCCTATAGAGAGCCCTCTAATCTCTGAGTCAATTTAATTGTTAGTTACAATTATAAAATAAAATTTAACTGTTAATTGTTTTTACAATTTATTTTTGCCCTACACTGCTAAATATTTATGCATCAATGCATTGAATATTTATTTCTTACTTTAATAAGTCTAATTTTCTTTGGAGTTTTATTGGAAATTTCACGGTTATTTGAAAGTTCTTTTTATGTATTTCTTTAGTGGTGTTTTCGCGTTTTTTCGTATATTTATTTCTTATTCATAATGTCTCAATAGAAAGAACTAGTGCAAAAGTTTATGCAATTTTTTTAGCCTGGTTTTCTCATACAATTTGGAATTCGCTCCTTTTAGATTATCCTACAGTGCATATACTGTATATATACAAAATTTACTTTTTTTTATTAGTGACAGGTTTCTTGGAAATTATTTGCTGTATAGAATACATCCAATATCATGGAGCTATAGGAATTACAGAACACTTTTTTAGAGTATTCACTAAAATAAATTTTTTGAATATTGTTGGAAAATCCAAAACACAAAAACATGTATTAAGTGCATCTACAATAAATACAATGATTAAAATAAATACAAGAAGTACAAATAAGTACAAGTACAATAAGTATAATAAGTTTTTTGAATCAGAGATGACCACCTTCAGAAATACTTCCAAGAAACATTTGTAACAAAATGTTGTTAAAGCTGTTTATAAAGCCAATAGAAACGTAGATAACACAAAAACAAGTATTAAGTGCATCTACAATAAATACAAAAAGTACAATAAGTACAATAACTTCTTGGAATCAGCGATGACCACCTTCAGAAATACTCCCAAAAAACATTTGTAACAAAACGTTGTAAAAGCTGTTTATAAAGCCAATAGAAACGTAGATAACACAAAAACAAGTATTAAGTGCATCTACAATAAATACAAAAAGTACAATAAGTACAATAACTTCTTGGAATCAGCGATGACCACCATCAGAAATACTCCCAAAAAACATTTGTAACAAGACGTTGTAAAAGCTGTTTTTAATGCCAATAGAAACGTAGATAACACAAAAACAAGTATTAAGTGCATCTACAATAAATACAAAAAGTACAATAAGTACAATAACTTCTTGGAATCAGCGATGACCACCATCAGAAATACTCCCAAAAAACATTTGTAACAAGACGTTGTAAAAGCTGTTTATAATGCCAATAGAAACGTAGATAACACATAAATACAGTGATTTGTTAGACTTTTTCAGTATGTGACAATACCATCAGGTGTAATTTATTGTCTGTTATGACAATTGCACCACAAAATTTCCGCTTAAAAATTAGCTTTCTAACGATATAAATGATTCTATTGTGTTTATTTTGACGCTTATGTTGTACTGCTTTACTCGCGTCAGAAATAAAGTGGTAGTATCAAAAAATAAATTATATATTTAATACTGGAAAAAAACAGATTTAGTAAAAAGGCCTTGAGTCCGCCTGTGTCAATGTAGCAGTAAAAAAAAAGTCAGAACCCAATTAGAGTTAAAGTCAGACGTTTATGTAGATATTTTTAAAGAATTTTTTTTGAAAACTTTAGAGCATAGGAGTATTTGATGTCGATAATGTAGGTAACTAACTGTCAGTTTTTTTTAAAATTACTAAAATGTACTGTCAAAATGTCACATTTTAAAGTCTTACACAAAATCTCACAAATGGTGCTGCTTAAACCTACACTTTAAATGCAATATTATGCATTTCTGTTGTTCTATCTGAATTAAAGTGGTAAAATACATTGTTTTATTATAAACTTGGACTCTGATACGATAATCTAATTTTAAATCGTTTTTTTTAATGAGACAAATCTCTGTGCTTCTTGCAAGCACTGGTGAGGTAAAAACGGAAGATAATTGTAAAATTGTGCGTAATCACTTAATTTTTAGTAGAGTGTAGTGCAAAAAAGTTTTTACAAACTAAATTGTCAACTTTACAGATTCATATGTCAGTTTTACATATTGTTTTGTAAAATTCAATGTTTTATAAAACATAACATTCACTAAATCAATAAAAACAAAAAAAAATGTTGAACAAGCCGCAAACATAACAGTCTCATACCAGCTTGAGAGGTCTTAAAATTCTCATTTAGTATAAGGAGAAAGCTAATTTTCCAATAAAACACTGTTTCGTTAACACAAAATATATTAAGCGACAAAACAACAGGTTTGTATATCATCCACCTCTTCTTCTTTCATTCTAATCTTAAACCTTTTTCTTAAAGTAACTGTTCTGCAAACCATCATACACAACTTTGTTGTTTTTTGGAACTTGATTTTCAAAAGCGAGAGTAACTAATGGTAAATCCAGAAGTTTTTTGGATGCTATTAATTTTATTGACTTAGTCAAGTCAAACAAATTTAAAGTTCCATCATCAAAACCAACTGCAAAGTACTTATCATCAGAGCTAAATTTTAAACATGATACAGATATTCCTTTTGCAAGTTGGTATTGGAAGATCTTTCTAGTTTGGATATCAAGCCTGCAGATTTTCAGGTCTTTGCTAATTGCGATTAGGTATTTCCAATAGGATGGCATTGCTATATGTGCTATTAGACTCTTCAAAAATTTAAAGTTGAGTGTAACTTTAAACCATTTTGAATATCTCAAAACCTTATAGTTTGATTAGTGTAGGACAGAGTTACTACATTTTGATTATAAGGGTAAAATTTGAAAAAAACAATTTCAGAAGATTGCCTATATTAGCTTCTTACTTGTGTTAATTTCAGGAAATACAAAAAAATTAAACGAGTCACAACCACGTAATTTTTCATCATCACTCGTAAAATCCAAAAATTTAATCTTGTCACAAATTTTTCGGTACAAATTTGTAACTGTTCGACTTTTTGTATGATAAGTAACAACATCACCATCTTGTGTTATTAGTGCAATAGTTTTCTTGGTGTTCTGCTTGAAACTGACTGCTGATACATTTGAGATATTAATGGTTTGTATCAGTCTGAGGTTATTTTTATCCTTAGCAGAAAAAATCTGCGGTTTACGATCTTCTTGCAGACATACAATAAAGTTGTTATTATGACAGGTACATACTTGTAGAATTTTGGATAAAACAGAAATTTGTATAGTTGCAGCTTCCATTTTTTTTCGGTGAAAGTGCAGAAACTCGAGAAATTCCTTTTTTAAGTTGGTATTGGAAGATCTTTCTAGTTTGGATATCAAACCTGCAGATTTTCAGATCTTTGCTAATTGCGATTAGGTAATTCCCATAGGATGGCATTGCTATATGTGTTATTAGACTCTTCAAAAATTTAAAGTTGAGTGTGAGTAACTTTAAACCATTTTGAATATCCCAAAACCTTATAGTTTGATTAATGTAGGACAGAGTTACTACATTTTGATTATAAGGGTGAAATTTGAAAAAAACAATTTCAGAAGATTGCCTATATTAGCTTCTTACTTGTGTTAATTTCAGGAAATACAAAAAAATTAAACGAGTCACAACCACGTAATTTTTCATCATCACTCGTAAAATCCAAAAATTTAATCTTGTCACAAATTTTTCGGTACAAATTTGTAACTGTTCGACTTTTTGTATGATAAGTAACAACATCACCATCTTGTGTTATTAGTGCAATAGTTTTCTTGGTGTTCTGCTTGAAACTGACTGCTGATACATTTGAGATATTAAAGGTTTGTATCAGTCTGAGGTTATTTTTTTCCTTAGCAGAAAAAATCTGCGGTTTACGATCTTCTTGCAGACATACAATAAAGTTGTTATTATGGCAGGTACATACTTGTAGAATTTTGGATAAAACAAGAATTTGTATAGTTGCAGCTTCCATTTTTTTTTTTCGGTGAAAGTGCAGAAACTCGAGAAATTCCTTTTTCAAGTTGGTATTGGAAGATCTTTCTAGTTTGGATATCAAGCCTGCAGATTTTCAGATCTTTGCTAATTGCGATTAGGTAATTCCCATAGGATGGCATTGCTATATGTGTTATTAGACTCTTCAAAAATTTAAAGTTGAGTGTGAGTAACTTTAAATCATTTTGAATATCCCAAAACCTTATAGTTTGATTAGTGTAGGACAGAGTTACTACATTTTGATTATAAGGGTGAAATTTGAGAAAAACAATTTCAGATGATTGCCTATATTAGCTTCTTACTTGTGTTAATCTCAGGAAATACAAAAAAATTAAACGAGTCACAACCACGTAATTTTTCATCATCACTCGTAAAATCCAAAAATTTAATCTTGTCACAAATTTTTCGGTACAAATTTGTAACTGTTCGACTTTTTGTATCATAAGTAACAACATCACCATCTTGTGTTACTAGTGCAATAGTTTTCTTGGTGTTCTGCTTGAAACTGACTGCTGATACATTTGAGATATTAATGGTTTGTATCAGTCTGAGGTTATTTTTATCCTTAGCAGAAAAAATCTGCGGTTTACGATCTTCTTGCAGACATACAATAAAGTTGTTATTATGACAGGTACATACTTGTAGAATTTTGGATAAAACAGAAATTTGTATAGTTGCAGCTTCCATTTTTTTTCGGTGAAAGTGCAGAAACTCGAGAAATTCCTTTTTTAAGTTGGTATTGGAAGATCTTTCTAGTTTGGATATCAAACCTGCAGATTTTCAGATCTTTGCTAATTGCGATTAGGTAATTCCCATAGGATGGCATTGCTATATGTGTTATTAGACTCTTCAAAAATTTAAAGTTGAGTGTGAGTAACTTTAAACCATTTTGAATATCCCAAAACCTTATAGTTTGATTAATGTAGGACAGAGTTACTACATTTTGATTATAAGGGTGAAATTTGAAAAAAACAATTTCAGAAGATTGCCTATATTAGCTTCTTACTTGTGTTAATTTCAGGAAATACAAAAAAATTAAACGAGTCACAACCACGTAATTTTTCATCATCACTCGTAAAATCCAAAAATTTAATCTTGTCACAAATTTTTCGGTACAAATTTGTAACTGTTCGACTTTTTGTATGATAAGTAACAACATCACCATCTTGTGTTACTAGTGCAATAGTTTTCTTGGTGTTCTGCTTGAAACTGACTGCTGATACATTTGAGATATTAATGGTTTGTATTAGTCTGAGGTTATTTTTATCCTTAGCAGAAAAAATCTGCGGTTTACGATCTTCTTGCAGACATACAATAAAGTTGTTATTATGGCAGGTACATACTTGTAGAATTTTGGATTAAACAGGAATTTGTATAGTTGCAGCTTCCATTTTTTTTCGGTGAAAGTGCAGAAACTCGAGAAATTTAACATTTGAAAATTTTGATTTCTTCTTTATATAAACTTAAACTAAAAATGCTAATAGCAACCATCTTAGCCAACTGACATTAAACGTCGCTTTGCTCTGATGTAAATATCTACTCGGATCACTTTTGTAATATTGGGGCAATAAAGACTTTATTTTATTATAATACTGTTATGAATATTCCATAGAGCAAGAAATCCACCGCCGAATGGCCCAGAATTGTGAAACCACCTAAGAATCGCAATTTAGCTTAAGATCCGCTTTAGTAAAGAAAAATCGCGACATTTTCCTAATAATTGCTCAAAAAACGTATAGTTATATAAGCGGGCGAAGACTATGAGCAAAAGTTAGTATAGAACTGGCAACGCTATTGTGTTAAGTAAGGGTTATTCTTGAAAGAGACGTTATTAAAAAGACGATCGTGGGCGTTTTTACTGTGTAAATAATGAGTTATTAGGTATTCATGTAAATAGAAGAAATAAATTATTTATTATTAACCTAACTATTTAAATAAAGAAAACCGAATTTGCACATTAGTTGCAATACTTATAAGTCATGTTACTACAAGTAAATTAGACAGTTGACAATACTTTCAAGTTTTCAAATTTGTGTCATAAAAATTTTAATTAACCCGATATTTGTCAATATTAAAAAATTTAAAAAATTAACCCAAAAAACGTAATCGAAATGACTAAACAACACGTTCTTGGAGCCTTCAAACATAGACAAAATAAAGACTGAAAAAAAACAAGACTGGAAAAAATAAGATCTTCTTGCAGGACTTCTTCCGATGGTCATTTCCACCATATAGTAACATTTTAAACTTTTTACAAGGTTATTTCTTTCTTGCGGAAAGTAATTTCTGTAGAACTTTCTTTCGAGGAACGTCTCCTCCAGGAGGACTAAGACAGATTTAAAAAAATCTGATCCATTGGGACATCTCCTGTTGAACTTTCCCTGGACATTTTCAAAGGATCTCTTTGTGAGTTTTCGCCCCAGAAGAGGTTCTTCATTTTCAAAAAAGTAAAATTATAAACGAGAACTCCTTATCATTAAAGACACAAAGCCCTAAAAAAAGCTTCTATGAGCCTCCATGATTGTGAAAACAAAATCTTGAAAAAGCCTCCATGATCAAAACGGCAAGGCTCTAAAGAAAACCTCCATAGTCAAAATAGCAAAATTTTAAAAAAGTCCTGCATGATAAAAAGGGTATTTTTGGTCAAGAGAGCAAAGCCCTATAGAGAGCCCTCTAATCTCTGAGTCAATTTAATTGTTAGTTACGATTATAGAATGAAATTTAACTGTTTTTTAATTTAACAATTGCTTTTACAATTTATTTTTGCCCTACACTGCTAAATGTTTATGCATCAAAGCATTGAATATTTATTTCTTACTTTAATAAGTCTAATTTTCTTTGGAGTTTTATTGGAGATTTCACGGTTATTTAAAAGTTCTTTTTATGTAGTTCTTTAGTGGTGTTTTCGCGTTTTTCGTATGTTTATTTCTGATTTATAATGTCTCAATAGAAAGAACTAGTGCAAAATTTATGCAATTTTTTTAGCCTGGTTTTCTCATACAATTTGGAATTCGCTCCTTTTAGATTATCCTACAGTGCAATACTGTATATATACAAAATTAACTTTTTTTTATTAGTGACGGGTTTCTTAGAAATTATTTGCTGTATAGAATACATCCAATATCAAAGAGCTATAGGAACTACAGAACACTTTTTTAAAGTATTCACTAAATTAAATTTTTTGAATATTGTTGGAAAATCCAAAAAACAAAAACATGTATTAAGTGCATCTACAATAAATACAATGATTAAAATAAATACAAGAAGTACAAATAAGTACAAGTACAATAAGTATAATAAGTTTTTTGAATCAGAGATGACCACCTTCAGAAATACTTCCAAGAAACATTTGTAACAAAATGTTGTTAAAGCTGTATATAAAGCTAATAGAAACGTAGATAAAACAAAAACAAGCATTAAGTGCATCTACAATAAGTACAAGAGGTACAGTAAGTGCAAGTACCATAACCTCTTGGAATCAGCGATGACCACCTTTTGAAATACTCCCAAAAAAATTTGTAACAAAACGTTGTAAAAGCTGTTTATAAAGCCAATAGAAACGTAGATAACACAAAAACAAGTATTAACTGCATCTACAATGAGTACAATAAGTACAAGAAGTATAACATGCAAGTACAATAAGTACATTAACTTTTTGGAATCAGCGATGACCACCTTCAGAAATACTCCCAAAAAACATTTGTAACAAAACGTTGTAAAAGCTGTTTATAAAGCCAATAGAAACGTAGATAACACATAAATACAGTGATTTGTTAGACTTTTCCAATATGTGGCAATACCATCAAGTGTGATTGTTTGTCTGTTATGACAATCGCACCAAAAAATCCGCTTAAAAATTAGCTTTCTAACGATATAAATGTTTCTATTGTGTTTTTTTTACGCTTATGTTGTACTGCTTTACTCGCGTCAAAAATAAAGTGGTAGTATCGAAAAAAAAATATATATTTAATCTCGTATTTAATACTGCAACAAAACATATTTAATAAAAAGGCTTGAGTCCGCCTGTGTCAATGTAGCAGTAAAAAGAAAGTCAGAACCCAATTAGAGTTAAAATCAGACGTTTATGTAGATATTTTTAAAGATTTTTTTTTTTAAAACTTTAGAGCATAGGAGTATTTTTCTTATATGCATCGATTTTGTGAAAGCCTTTTATTTGTAAGAAGACAAATTTACGCTTGACTTAACTGTAGCTTTAAGCTTCTTTGCTAATGTTTTAATGTGAGAGTAGCAAAGTTGAGATTAAAAGAAGTTGTGTAATTTAAGTTTTTCCTTCCGTTTTTCACCGCTTCGTGTTTACTTTAATTGCAAATTAGAGGTAATTTATAATTGCTACACAGACAATTATGACAAATCAAACTTATTTTAAAAAGTAATTAAATGTGGCGTTAAAGAATAAAAATCGCCGACGACAGGTATTGGGAAGAAACACCAAGGAATGGAAATAAAATTCAACAATGCAAATGTTTTGATATGTATGTAGAAGCACGAGTTCTTCTTAATAGGAAAAGTTGGAGGATTGGCCTATCTGTATTCCGATGGGACGGGGACCAGGGATTAGGATAATCAGACAAGTCGCCATTCCTGTTCCACTTCAGTGCTAGCAAATATAATTTTTGAGCACTTTATATGCTTATAGATAAAGTTTGGGGAAGGCAAGGATATTAGTATTCCAATCCATATTTGCAATTATACACTTCGGTAAGTCTTGTGAAGTACTTAACGAAGGATCCAAGCGTCCTTGTGTGCGACCAAAGTTTTAAAAAATAATTCCGATTTATATTTAATTTGGTCCTGGTAGGACTTTAAGGCGATTGGATGTGTCAAGGTTTTATTATAAAGCGAGACGTTTCGGTACCTTATCAAGGAAATACGGACCAAATAGGATTTAAAGAAAATACTCTTAAGAGAGGTTTACCTATAAAGCCATATCTTTGCTCAGCTGTTACCGGTAAAAAGTCGAAATTATGAAAAATGTTGGCATCTTTTGCGAGATCATTTCTTAAGGAGGTTCACGCCCCCAATTACAGTCGATCCTACTGAAATTTCAGTATACAAAAGGGGCCCTCAAGCAGCTGAAAAAGCCAATGTTTTCAGGTACGGCTGTATTTGCGGTTCGTCGGGATAAAAATCAATACCAAGACGAAGACAAGGCGGAAGCGGAAAGTGAGAAGGAATGCACAAATTAAATTATACTTTGTTGTTATTTTTAATGATAATTACATTATCTTCATTTGAATAAACAAAACGCTTGCGAACATAAACCACTCCAAATTCGTTATCTTTACAATACGACGCAACGAATATTCGATTAGTCTGGTCTAACTTCTTAATCTTCGACTTAAATTTCAATTTGTTTTGATTTGAGCTTTTTTCTTTTGAGAAAATTACTTCCAGATGAATAAAAGCGTTCTCATGCCACATTTAATATTTTCATGAAGTTTCAGGACACTATATCAACCGGTCTGAACATTAAAGGGAGATAACAAATGCACTTGGCCGACTCCCAAATTACACTATAGTCCCTAAACAGCAGGCATCCACTACCAAATAACAAAAATTTCGCGCCAGCATTCAATATGCTGCTGCATTTGACACAAGTAGTTTTAAAATAAAACAAAACTTTGTTTAGTTAGTCATTTGAAGTAATATGTGTTTATGTCGTGTCGCACTTTGTTCAAGTTGGCACAATTTAATAAAAAGAGTCACGAAAATTGAGTATTCTGTCGGTAAATTGAATAAAACAGTAAACTAATTTTCAACGTCCAACACATTTTGTTTTCCGTCATTTTTGTTACGTCACTAGGCAATTTAAAGATTTTCGCAACTGATTGTTATTCCATGACGGTTTGTTTCGTTTTTGTCTTGTCTCTTTGGTGTACGTTTTCAAATTTATTATTCTCTTTATGTTTCACTTTCCTTTGATGTTTACCTACGTATAGTGTGCTACGAAAGCTTCTGCTATTTTCCTTTGAATATCTTAGTCGGCAATTCTTCGATATTTTTATTCAATTGAGTTATTGCTCTTTCACTAAAATATTTGATCATTTCAAGTCTTAAATAATATTTTGTTTTCATTCATAATTAAGAACCTAAAGTTATCGCATTTCAGTTAAAAAAGAATCGTTGTTTAGCAAAAAAGTTGTTAAAACTTTTCTAACAGCTCGACCAACACCTGTATACAAGCTTTTACCAGATTTTTAAAGCTTACTCTTACCTTATTCTTCTAACATTAGCGCTTTTACTACTTCCACAGAATGTCTATTTCGATACACCTGTGTATAATATCTAATAGTGTAAATATTCCCTTTAGATTTGCACAAGGTGTTTACAATGTGCCTAATCGATAAGAAAAATGTTATTGTGGATTCAAACTGAACCTCCCCATGCTGCATTGCAGATAAACACATTTTACGGCTTAGCAAACTTACATCATCGACAAGAAGATGCATTTTACACGTCTGCAGTAAAATTCACGGCTCTTATAACCAAGTACCTACTGCATTTACTTAATAACTACTTTAAACATTAACTAGAATTAAAAGATCTGAAGAATACAATTTATTTTAAGTAAATTTTAACTTCTTTATAAAATCATTATTTAACTTTGTTTAGTAAAAAACTATTTAAGAACAGCTAAGGTACTTACTTTATTATTAAAAACTATTTAAAATTATTATTCAAAGCTGCAAAAACGTTTTCTTAGCTTTGTAAAAGGATCTTGATTTCGTCTTTGTCAATTGCGCTGTCTCATCACTTATTTACGACCGACCGGTTGGTAACCTTATTTTGAAAGCTCAATTGACAAACTATTTAATCAAAAGTGTAATTTATATTGTGCGATGGCACAAATTCCGTCAGTTTGACCGTGAAATTCAATGGTTTGTATTAGATTGATCGAGTGCCGATAAAATGACTTCACACATGATTACTTACAATTTCGAATTTAATTAGAATGTAAAAATTTTATTTGGGTTAGAATTCTTTCCCGCAATGAAGGGAAAAAATTAGAACAGCTTGAAAGTTTTGAGTGCCCTCTATATTTCCCGAGCGGTTAACTTTACGACGGAAAAAAATTCCGTAATGAAAGATGCAACCGCAGAAAACCCATCCAATGCCTACTTTTCTACATCACGTGCTTAACCGAACACAAATTTCTTTCATCTTCATTCATTCGTTCCGAGCATTTCTCCGTCACCGCGTCATACGGAATAACCAAGAGTAGTGGTTCTTTGCGAAAAGTCTAATAAGATCGACCATGCATTCATAAAATCTTTGACGTCATCTGAAGATTATACCGGAAACCCAATTTACTAACAAGTTGCTATTGAAGTAATTGGGAGCTGCAACGTTTTAATGATCTTTTAGCACAAAAAATTTAGCTTCTTATACGTTTCGATTGAAAGTTCTCTCAAAAAAGAAATTTTATATACTTAGTTAAACAAGTTACCTACTAATGGCTCCTGATCACTTAGTTACAGAGGCAGTTGAAATGTGTAAAACTGCTTTTACAATGCTTAAAAGACGCTAATTAGAAAAACGCTTGCAATTAGTAAAACATAACGACTTCTGATATATTCACGACTAACTCAACTAGTCAACAAAAAAAATCAACATATTTATCTAGAAAAAAGTAAGTTAATAATAAATTAGTTAAACTTGGATAAAGCTAAAAGCTCAAATAACATAACATTAAATCGGTCAAATCATACAAATTAACAACAGAACATAATCATACACATGTAATAAGAGTCAAGATGTTTTTTTCGACATTGTTCAACTGAACCATCCTGTAAAAATATTGACATCAACAAGAGAAAAACACTTCGCAACAGAAATAAGAAGAATCGTTGTAATGACTATTAACATACCGAGAAATGTTATGGCATGAATTACAGCCGCAGATGTCGGTTGAAATCTGAGCTCGTAGAGCGAGGATTATAAGACATCTAAGGCTGTTATGTGTCATAGGTAACATTCAAGGTTTGTTCAATATTTTATCGGTTTCTGACAATAAATACTTTAAAGTCATTATTATCATCATCATGAATAAAATAGATCGAAATTAATAAAGTCTCTACACATTGGTAACCAAAGTTACCGTGTAAACAAAATTGAAAAATTTCAAAAATTTAACTAAAAAAATAGATTTCTTGCCAGAAAATGTTCAAAATGCAGCCAGTCAAGCGCTAAACAGTTTAATTCCGAAAAAATCTAAAACTATGTGTAAAAAGGTGTATCCAAAAATTCAAAAATTGACAAACAGAGAATGGCGTTTCGTCAATAAACGAAGATGTTCTTTTAGGATATTTTCAGCAATTAGTAAGTTATTTCAAATGCTCTTTTGGTATATGTTAATATCCTTATTTTTAGTCTAAAAAGCACAGCACAACCTCATTACGGCTATATTACTCAATATTGCAAAACGTGTTTAACCTGAATGAAAACATAAACATAAAAGAATTTTTCAATATTTTGACAAATGTTAACAATTGACATTTCGGAATGGTAATATTACCTTACTGATTTTACATACAGGATACAGTTATGCCTGTGCTACCAGCCAGTTTTTACAAATGTATATAGATCTTTAGTAGACAGAAACCGATAAAACTAATAATGTCTTTCTTTACTAACTGACATTTTTAGGTAAATGCTAACTGACTAAATTTAAAACAATTTTTATAAACTGGATGTACTAAAGGTACAATATTAAGTCAACTATTGTCCTTAAGTTACGTAAGAAATCTATCATATATTTATTTCCCATATAAATTTTGCTGATGATAAAACAATTACAGTAACAGTCAATACCAAAGTAGTGGAGTCATCAAAACAACTTAAGGGGATACTTACACTTAAGTGAAGTCACAATTTCTCTCTTAAACCATTATTATTTATTAAAACTTTGCGTATCACAGCTGTTGCATTGGTCCTCTTATCAGTAAAATATAGCAGTGCTATTTATATAAACAGTTACCTACAAGCAAACTAGATGCATATTTGAAAACTGGCATGCAAGTAATAACTAGCACTTTAAAATCAACTTCCACTAAAATTGCTCCCAGTACTTTCTAACATTGCTCTTCTTATACTAAAAAGAAAAGTTTTCAACAAAGAAACTCTGCATAAAATATAGAAAACATCCGGAAGATTATGCAATATGGTTTGAGTTGATTGCCCGCGACAATCGATTAAAATCCAAAAAACCCTTCTGGATTAAAACGGCCAATATTAAAAACTTTTTTAAATATACTCGTATAAATAAATAATTTAATTAAATAAAAATTTTCCGTTTTAATAAACTAACAAAACTCTGTAACATGTTTATTTTTTATTTGTATTAAAAAGTCACATTTATTTAAAAAATATATATTAAATTCTAATGCCCCTCATCAGTTTAAAAAGCACGTTTATTTTAAAAAATTAAGATTTTTAGTAACACGTACTTACCTAGCATTCAGAGCTGCTAAAAGTTACGCAAATATCGCTCTATATTTAGCAAACTTAAAAAAAATTTTTTTAAAGCACAAAGTTAATAAAAAGCCCGTTTTTAAAAACAAAGTTTGCGACCCTGTTGCTGCACACGTTTTACATCAAGACAAAAGACCTGCAGAATTATAAATACCGCTATTGCATTACCGCTGCGCAAATAATATTATAGAAAAAATTGGATATTTCTTCGCACTGAAAAAATATCCTAAAACAGAGAAATTTGCAAGCAAAAGATCTGCTCTTGGCCTCGATTACTTTAGTTGCTCAATTTGTAAAAACTCGATAAGGTATAGACAAAAAAAAAATCTTTTAAACGATGGAACAGGATTTAGTTTGACAAGAAAATCAAAACAACACTTCAAGAATAACTTCCACTAAACGGCTTCCAGTAATTGCTAATGTTACTCCTCCTTTACCAAGAAACAATTCAACAAAGAAAATCTGGATAAAATAAAGAAAACTTTCAGAAGATTATCCAATATGGTCTGTTTTGATTACCTCTGACAACAGATAATTAAAATCTAGAAAACCCTTCTAGACTGAAACGGCCAAAATGGAAAACATTACCGTTTTTCATAAGTAACTATAAAGAAAGACTTAAAAAACTAAATAAATTATCAAAAATTCTGTAAAATAGTTATTTTATTATTTGTATTAATAAGTTGCCTTTTTTTAAAAAAAATAATCTAAATTTTAAAGCCCCTCATCGGTTTAAAAAACAAGTTTATTTTAAAAAATAAAAATCTCAACTAACGCGTACTCATCTAGCATCAAGAGCTGCTAAGACTTACATTCATAGTTCACTATTTAGCAAAATTAAAAGTATATTATACTCGCCCAAAGCTAGAGAAAAGGCCGGTTTTCAAAAACAGGAAGTTGCAAACCCTAGTGCTGCACATGTTTGCGTCAATTTGAAAGAGAAAAGCATCCTAGCAATAAGTCAGATCAAAGACAAAAGACCCGCAAAATTCTAAAAACCGCTATTGCATATAGCTGCGCAAACAATGTTACAGAGAGAGTTAGATATTCCTTCGCACTGAAAAAATATGGTACAATAAAGAAACTTACAAGCAGAGGACCTACTCCTGGCCCCGATCACGTCAGTTGCTCAAATTTTAACAACTTTGTAAAGTATAGGCAAAAACAATATTTTTTAAACGATGAGGCAAATATTAATTTGGCAAGAAAACCAAAACAACACA
Organism: Tribolium confusum; assembly: GCA_029207805.1. Lineage (NCBI taxonomy): Eukaryota > Metazoa > Arthropoda > Insecta > Coleoptera > Tenebrionidae > Tribolium > Tribolium confusum. The sequence continues at coordinate 35,879,732 of JALGAY010000001.1, read as the reverse complement.
GAGCCACTGATAATAAGCACAAATTTCCTCTTAACAAAAGAAGAAGCAATAAGCATTTTATAATAAAAAACTGCTATATTATACAAGCGAAAAATAATCATTAAATAATTTGAGAAAATTATCTTTCAGAAATTAACAATTGTTTTATTTATTTATTTATTTATTTAATTCTAAATAACAAATTAACAGTGTTTTAGTGCTACATATAAACAGTTTATATACAAAGAAATAAAATGCAGAAATGAAAACTGCCAGGCAAGTAATAACTGGCACTTCAAAATCAACCCCCACTCAATGGCTTCCAGAAATTTCTAACATTGCTCCTCCTATACAAAGAAGAATGTTTTCAACAAAGAAACTCTAGATAAAACATGGAAAACATATGGAAGATTATCCAATATACTCTGACTTGGTTGCACCCGACAATAAATTAAATCTAAAAAACCCTTTTGGATTAAAATTATTCCCAAATAATCATAAGAGAAGAGTTATAAAATCTACTGAATAAACTATCAAAAACTCTGTAAGATGTTTATTATTTTGTTTATATTAATAAAATATATTTTTTTAAAAAAAGTAAATCTAAATTTTAATGCCCCATCGGTTCAAAAAACAAATTTATTTTAACAAATTAAAATTTTAAGTAACGCGTATCAAAAGCTGCTGAGAGATAAGCGAACAACGTTCTCTATTTAGCAAAATAAAAGTTTATAAGACTTGCCCAACGCAGAAAAAAACCGCTTTTCAAGAATAGGAGGTTATAAACTCTGGTGCTGCACATGTTTTGCATTAATTTAAAAGAGAAAAACATACCAGCAATGAGTCAGATCAAAGACAAAAAGCCCGCGAAATTGTAAATACCGTTATTGCATATAGCTGCGCAAATAATATTATAGAAAAAGTTGAATATTTCTATGCACTAAAAAATATCGTACAGTAAAGACATTTACAAGGCAGAAAATCTAGTTGTAAGCAAATTCTAAAAATTTTTTAAAAAACAATGCGTGATCTAGAAGCCAAAAAAATCGAAAATTCTAACCAGAATTTAAATTGATGAATTTCTGTCTGAGGCAACCGATGACGAATACCTGCTCATAAAATTAATATTACCAAATTTTATTTTTTTACCTACTTTTTCGTTGCATAGGTTTTGCTCATTATGACAACAGATGACATAGAAAAAAGACAAGTAATACACCTTAGTTGTCAATATTTCCGATTCTAAGAACAGAAAACCACAAACCTTTACTGTAACTGAGCAAACAAAAGGCATTAATTATTTATCACTTTTTCGAAAATTCGTAGCGCTCCGTCCAGCGCATGCAATTTGTAGAAGATTTTTTCTAGGATATAGAAAAGGAAAATGTTCTACTTAGGTGGTGGTCATCAACATCTTTTCAAAAATGCCTTCCAAAAATTGTTTAATACTTTCAGTTATCTGATTCCAAACAATATAAAACATTGCTTTATAAAATTGTTTGCAACTTTATTGGCGAATGCCGATAGTGATCTTATTAGCTTAAAACGTTTTGGCGCTTGGAAGTCATCTACCACTGCCAAAGAATAAATTGAAGAATCGGCCCTGTTGATCTTGCCAACTCTGTTAATTCTGTCAATGTGAAGCAACAACAGCGAATCTTACAGTTTGCAGTAATGTTTTTTTACAAAATGTAAACAATGTGATACAGTTTCATAAAGTATACGAAAAAAAAATTGTTTCTGCTGCTATGAATAAACTATCGAAAGCTCTGTAAAAATGTTTATTTTTTTATTTGCTATTGCTATGATAAAAGTCATCTCTTTTAAAAAAAAATATTCTAAATTCTAATCGCCCCTCATCGATTCAAAGAGCAAGTTTATTTTGAAAAATCAGATAACGCGTACTCATCTAGCATCAAGAGCTCCTAAGAGTTACGCCAACTTCGTTCTCTGTTTAGCAAAATTAAAGAGTTTATTACATTTGCCCAAAGCTAGAAAAAAGCCAGTTTTCAAGAATCTATAAATCCTGCTGCTGCACATGTTTTGTATCAATTTGAAAAAAAAGCATCCAAGCAGTGAGTCAGATCAAAGACGAAAAGCCCGCGAAATACCGCTATTGCATATAGCTGCGCAAATAATATTATAAAAAGAGTTTGATATCCTTTCGTACTGAAAAAATCTCCTACAGTAAAGAAACTTGCAGGTAGGAAACCTACACCTGGGTCCGATTACCACAGCTGCCCAAATTGTAACAACTTGATAAAGTTTCAAATGCTATCAATAAACTATAAAAAGCGTTAACAATGTTTATTTTCAATTTGTATTAATAAGTTACATTTTTATATAAAATTAATTCTAAATTTTAATGCCCCTCATCGGTTCAAGAAAAAAAATTATTTTGAAAAATCAAAATCTCCACTAACGCGTACTCATCTAGCACCAAGAGCTGCCAAGACTTACATACGAAGTTTACTATTTAGCAAAATTAAAAGTTTATTATACTCGCCCAATGCTAAAGAAAAAGCCGATTTCCAAGAACAGAAAGTCATAAACCCTAGTGTTCCACATGTTTTGCATCAATTTGAAAGAGAAAAGCATTCAAGCAATAACTCAGGTCAAAGACGAAAGACTCGCGAAATTCTAAATACCCCTATTGCATATAGCTGCGCAAATAATGTTAAAGCAAGAGCTGGATATTCCTTCTTACTGAAAAAATATGGTACAATAAAGAAACTTACAGGCAGAAAACTTAGTCTTGGCCCCGATTTCCTCAGTTACTCAAATTTTAACAACTTGATAAAGTATAGACAAAAACATAATCTTTCAAACAATGAAGCAAGCTTTAATTTGCCAAGAAAACCAGAACAACACAGAGCCACTAATAATGGGTACAAGCTTTCACTCAACAGAAGAATAGGCAATAAAAACACTTCTGTAATAAAGTTCTGCTCAAAATGCGGCTATAATTAAAAAACGAAAAAAAAAAACATTGAATAATTTCAAGAAATTTCCATTCAAAAATTAAGAATCGTTTCATTTGATTATTTAATTTAATTTTAAATAACAAATTAACAAAGTATTGCAGTGGTATTTAAATGAACAGTTTACATACAAGTAAAATAAGCGCACAATTAAAAACTGCCATGCGAATCTATTTAACCGGCACTTTAAAATCGACTTCCATTAAATGGCTTCTAGTACTTTCTAACATTGCTCCTCCTATACTAAGAAAAAAGCTTTCAACTATAAAACTTTGTATAAAATATAGAAAACTTTTAGAAGATTATCTAATATAATCTGACTCGATTGCCTCCGACAATAGATAATTAAAATCTAGAAAACATTTTTTGATTAAAACGGTCAAGAATAAAAACTTTGAAGTTTTTTTATGAGTAGTCATAAGAAAAGAGTTACAAAATATACTAAATAAATTGTCAAGAACTCAGTAAAATGTTAATTTTTTTATTTGTATTGATAAGTCATCTTTTCTAGAAAAAGTTTTATTCTAAATTCTAATGCCCCTCATCAGTTTAAGGACGTTCCGTGAAAAATCACTTTTCTTACAATATCTTTCAATTTTTAAATACACATACTTCTAACTGTTCTTCATACGCAGGTGTTTTTTTTAATAGGCCTTGCGGTATCAAATTTCGAAATATTAACAATCGAAAATCGTACATTTAACATGTATTCCCTATCCCGACCGTAGTTGGAATAAGCATTTAATTTGATAGGAACCGTACTTTTCTTAGGATTTTTTTTAAAAACTGAGAATAATTAATTGAAGATATAACAACAATTTTTATTCAAAAATAACATAAACAAGCGGTATTTAATTTTTATAAATAATTTTTTAAGTTTGTTGAAAACCTGACAAAATAATTTAAAAACATTACATTTTGATTAATTACATTGGGATCCAAATTTTGTTATAAAGGATTACTATTGAGACCAAACTGAAGACTACTGCTAAAAAAAAATTTGATTAAAATTTGCGAAATTTGATTTTTAAAAATGGTGTGCCCCCCTGGTTATTTCCGAAACGGCTTATGTTAGATTAGTGCAATTTTTTTTCAGCATTATGAACTAAATTGATAACTAGTTTATTTTAGTTTTGTTCAAAATTTTAAATTTAAGAAAAAGATATGAGGTAATGAAATTTTAGAGAGAGAATATTTTTCGAATAGTTTTTCTAACTTTTTTTATAATTAAAATTTTGGAAAAAACCAAGAAAAGACTAGTCCTTAATTTGTCTCATAATGCTGAAAAAAAAATCGTCATCGTTCTAACATAAGCCGTTTCGGAAATAACCAGGGGGGGCATACCATTTTTAAAAATCAAATTTCGCAATTTTTTTTTTAGCAGTAGTCTTCAGTTTGGTCTCAAAAGTAATTCTTTATAACAAAATTTGGATCCCATGCTCCATTTACAAAATACAGAGTTTTAAAAAATCGTCGGCCGCCACTGGGTGGAACTACCTTAAAATACAAGTTTATTTTGAAAAATCAAAATTTGTAGTAACGCGTACTCATCTAGCATCAAGAGCTGCTAAAACTTACGCATACATAGTTTACCATTTAGCAAAATTAAAAGTTTATTACACTTGTCCAAAGCTGAAGAAAAAACCGGTTTTTAAAAACAGGAAGTTGTATTTGTACTGATTATGAGTACAAATTTTCACTCAACAGAAGAAGAAACAATATAAACACTTGTAAAATAAAATACTGCTCAAAATGTGGCTATAATAAAATAGCGATAAAATCATTAAATAATTTTATCAAATTACTTTTTAAAAATTAATAATTGTTTGTCTTAAGTATTTAATTCAATTCAAAATAACAAATTAACAAAGTATTCTAGTACCATTTAGATGAATAATTTACATTTCAATATTTTCAAAATCGATTTCCACTACATGGCTTCCAGTACCTACTTTCTAACATTGCTCCTTCTATTCTAAGAAGAAAGCTTTCAACAAAAAATTTTTGAATAAAATATAGAAAACATCCAAAAAGTTATCGAATATGGTCTGACTTGTTTGCACCCGACAATAATTAAAATCTAGAAAACTCTTTTGGATTGAAACGATCAAGACTGAAAACTTTACCGTTTTTTATAAGTAATTATAAGAGATAAGTTACAAAATCTACTGTAAAAATTATCAAAAAAAAAACTTCTGTAAAATGTTTATTTTTTATGTGCATACACGAATGGTGCCGTGACAGCTCTGACGCCCGCTTTGGTATTTACTAAAGTTCACCGTTTTATAAAAAAAAAAAAAAAATGAAAATGACTGCATGGTTGTTTTGTGTCAGCACATCGTTTCGTAAATATACATTTAAGTTAACTGAATCTAAGTTAACTAAAATGGTTTCAAGCAAAAAATTCATCGATTTCATTATGTTGTAAAGTTCTAATCAAATAATGTATCAGTACGAATATGCTAAAAGAATGATCTTAAATATGAGTTTAAAGCTGCTCTTTAATACGGAAGTAAAGACATTTAGGAAAACATCAGTAACAAAAAACCAAAATAATTTTATTACTCAAGAAGTTGGTCACCAAAAATCAATATTACTGAAAAATAATTGTTGATCACAATTTTATCGGTCTTTGTCAATTGAGTGAAAGTACATTATATAATGTTGAACAATCGACATTGTTAAAATTGGCAAACTCCTGATGCACTTTCTGATAATCTTATTAGATTACCATAAAAATTTAATCAATAACAGAACTTAATAGTTATTTTCGTGATACCGGATAGTTATTGTAGTAATAACGATCGAAAATTGACAACTCTTTTGCAGTCAATAACACCCTGTAAACCAGAGCAAGTGTTATAAATTGATAGCAATCTTTTTTGACAGTCTGTAGGCAAGAGAAATACAAATTTTAACATTTCAATTTTTGGTTGATTTTGTATTTTCTTTAATAATAATAAATCAGTATGACAAAAAATGTTGTACGCTTTTTGGGCAAAACTTTTAAACAATGATCCGTTGTCATTGTAGTTTGAATTCTAAATTCAATATACAAAAAGAAGGGCTAGAGTCCTTCTGGCCCTTAGGTCTCACAGTCAAGCTTACTGTACCATCTTATTTTTGTTCAAAGCAAACGTTACGCCGGTTATTTCTTAAGCCAACCGAGCGTATCAATAAACTTGAGAAAGTTTCCAAGTGGTGCACTACCAAAACTGGCCATACTCGTACTAGGCCAAATTCCAGTATAGATCTTTGGATTGATAAGAGCGCTGGGCAATGACAGAGCACGTGCTTTGAGCACTCATATTATTTATAGCATCCGTGTTGTTTGTTCTAACAGATCTCGACAGTATTTTGTTTTAACAAATCCACCAAACAATAGATGACAGTGATGACACTGTCACATGGGTCTGGAAAATATCTTGCAGTCCGCCAAAGACAGCAGCGTTTTTTTACTGTCTTATGCTGGAATTCTAAATACTACGCTACTCCTATCAGAGTAGCGCAAAGTTACGCTATCTAATATAAAGAATATAGTAAAGTTCCGACGTTGCAAATTACACCGGCGTAAATCGGATTTAGAATTAGGCCCTTACTGTTTTACTGTATGTTTGTTTCTGACGTGTAGATCAGTAACTATACAAGCGCTGTAAGCTACTTCCATGATCTCTGCTTAAAGAGCCGTATTAAATATTCTCAAAAGAACGCTTCCTTAGATTTTAAAGATCCTTAGAGTAAACGCCAAGTTCAGACCCGACCCTGTCATTATAGTGTATAATTATAGTACGGTCTTTAATGCAATTGTTTATTGCAAGACATTAATATTTAATAGTTGTACCAAACAAATAGAAAAAAATAACTCACTTTACACCAAACATCATAATAACCTGCAATTTATACATATACATTGTCTAAAATTAAGAAAGTACTAAAAAACCAATATCTACAATAGACTAGATAAGACTCTTACGTAGCTTTGCTAACAAACTAACAAACCAACTAAAGAAATAATCTCAACAGTAAAACCTACACAATCAAGGCAAATTCTAACAGACATAAAGAATTTAACTGTTGAGACATTAGCAAGAACATAAATTTTTTAACTCATTGGCAGAAAATTTCATTAGTTGGATTCAAGCAAAAAATAAAAAGTTTTTTATTTTTTACATTTGGCACATTGTTTTTACATTTTTATGAATTGTTTTCCATATCTAGAGAAAAACCACCTTTAACTTTTTTTAACTAGAAAACTATTTATTGTGATTTACTCGTAAATAATATCAATATTAATGTATAAGAATAAGAAAGCCTAAATAAGTAAATACGCCAACAACCGAACTGGCTTTATGTAATCAAAAAAAAAGTGAAAGAAGTACCTACACCAGGTCAAAGGTCCTTTAATATAATAATAATAACAATAATTAATAATATTAACAAATAACTTAAGATCGAAATGTAACTACATTAGAGCAAGCCGTGAAAGTGGGTATTAACATTAGACAGATCATTACAGTTACGCTGGCACAGCCTGCTCTGATTCAGTTATATTTCAATCTCACTTTAGTTACAATCACTTACAAACATTTAAAATTTAAAAACTGCAGACACGTTGCAAAACAACTTCCTGCCGTTCATCAACGTCGGCGTTACCGGACGGTAGAAGTAAAGTCAGCACTGCCAGAAGTGACGTGTAAAGAGATTACCAAAAACAACCACCACCAACCAATGACAATTAGTGTTTTTTTTTTGAGAAGAAAAATGTATTTACGCTCACGAAAAAATATCATACAGTAAAGAAACGTGCAGGTAGAAAACCTACTCTTGGTCCCAATTACCTCAATTGCTCAAATTTTAACCATTTTAAAGTACAGCCAAAAATGTATTTTTTTAAACCATGAGACAAGGTTTAATTTGCCAAGAAAACCAAAGCAACGCAGAGCCACTGATAATTAATACAAAATTCCACTCAACAGAAGAATAAGCAATAAGAACACTCTTACAATAAAATACTGCTCAAAATGCGGCTATAATTGAAAGACGAAAAAAAAATCATTGAATAATCTCAAAAGATTACCTTTCAGAAATTAACAATTATTGTTTTATTTGATTATTTCATTTAATTTAAATAACAAATTAACAGAGTATTGCAGTGCTATTTAAATGAACAGTTTACATACAAGCAAAATAAATGCACAATTGGAAACTGCTAGGCAAATAATAACTGGCACTTTAAAATTAACACCCACTGTGTTCCCCAACATTTTGTCTCATACTAAGAAAATAGCTTTTGACAAAAAAACTCTGGGCAAGATATAGAAAACATTTGAACAATTATCGAATATAGTCTTATCTAATTGCCCCCGGCAATCGATTAAAATCTAGAAGACTTTTCTGGTTTGAAACAGCCAATATTGAAAACTTTTCCATTTTTGATAAGTAATCATAAAAAAAAGTTTTAATATTTGTTTCTATTACTATGAATAAACTACCAAAAGCTATGTAGCAATGTTTATTTTATATTTGTACTAAAAAGTCACATTAAAAAAATAATATTTTAAATTCTAATGCCACTCATCTGTTCAAAAAAAAAAGTTTGTTTTAAAAAATAAAAATCTCCAGTAACGAGTACTTAGCTAGCATCAAGAACTGCTGAGTTACGTATAGAAAAGTTCACTATTGAGCAAAATTAAAAGCTTTTTACACTCGCCCAAAGCTGAAGAAAAGGTAGGTTTTCAAGAACAAAAAAGAAAGAATTTTAATAAATTACGTTTCAAAAATTAACAATTGTTTTATTTAAGTATTTCATTTAATTCTAAATAACAAATTAACAGAGTATTGCAGTGCTATTTAGATAAACAGTTTACATACTAGCAAAATATGTAGATGCAAATAAATGCAATAAAAACTACCATACAAGTAATAACTGGCACTTCAAAATCTACTCCCACTAAATGGCTTCCAGTAATTTCTAACATTGCTCCTCCTGCACTAAGAAGAAAGCTTTCAAGTCGGGAAGATTATCCAATATGTTTTGACGTGTTGCACCCGACAATAATTAAAATCTACAAACCCTTTTTAGATTGAAACGGCCAAAATTAAAAACTTTATCTTTCATTATAAGTAATCATAGGAAGAGAGTTACAAAATCTTATGAATAAACTCTCAAAAACTGTGTAAAATGTTTATTTTCTCGTTTGTACTAATAAGTCGCATTTTTTTAAATAAATTTATCTAAATTTTAATGCACCTCATCGGTTCAAAAACAAGTTTATTTTGAAAAATCAAAATTTTAAGTAACGCGTACTCCTCTAGTATCAAGAGCTGGTGAGAATTACGCAAATATTATTTCATATTTAGCAAAATTAAAAAGTTTATAACACTCGCACAAAGCTGAAAAAGAAGTCGGTTTTCAAAACCAGAAAGTTGCAACCCCTGGTGCTGTACATATTATTCATCAACTTGAAAGAGAAAAGTATCCAAACAATGAGTCAGATCAAAGACGAAAGGCTCGCGAAATTGTGAATACCGCAATTGCATATACAGATTACATATTCTAAAGAGTGTGCGTTTTAAAGGTAGCCTCCTGAAAAAAGGCGATGGTTTAAAAGTGACCAATAGAAATCGTTCCTAAATGAATCATACTTTAATGAATCAAGTGGTTGATTTAAGAAAACACATTAGCGTCTCCTTAAATTTGTGTTACAAAAATGGCAAAATTAATAATATGTCAAATTCATGAGATTATAACACTGCGTGCAGTTTTTAGTCTCAAAAAATGAGTAGCAAAAGCAGTGAAAAAGACAATAAACCCCGCCAGTCCATTCAAGACCAAGTAGAAGTCAGCATAAAAAAACTACTACTGTGGCTAACGGTTTTATGAAAAATGAAAATCCTGGGACAAGTATCCCAAAAAAAGAAAGTTGAATCGTAAAAGCGATCCACCAAGTAATACAGAAAGACTCCTGAGAGCTCTTTATGACGAAAATAGAATTCATATAACTACATCTAGAAATCTGTGTGATTGTCTGGTTGAGGACTGTGTAGGGTAATAACCGCTTCACATTTGAAGAATACGCAGACATGGATTTGATATACGGGATGAAAGGAGTAACAGTTTGGCAACCAGAAGATGTTACTAGCAGTTATTTCCTAACCGAAGAATCCCGCATTTATTGTTTTTCTCCTGTTTTTGTGGATCGTGTAATGCGACTGTCATTGTCTGACAGATTATTGACAGACCTGACTGATGTGTAAAATTTTAATTGTTTACAACTATGTGACTGGATTCTTCACATTTTTGCTTTTTATGTTATCGTTTGATATTGGTCAAATTTAAACTGCGTTTATTTTTAAACCAAGTACAATAGAAAAAAAACTTTTCAAATTAACATTTTTTGTGTTCTTACTAAGTTGTACCTTAGAGATTGCCGTTTCTTTACAAAACACTTTTTAGCTGCGCAAATAATAAAAATACTTGTAGTTAGAATTCCTTTGCACTGAAGAAATATCGTACAGTAAAGTAACAAATTATTCCAAATTCTAATAGCCCCTCATCGATTCAAAGAACAAAATTATTTTGAAAAATTAGTAAAGCGTACTCATCTAGAATCAAGAGCTGGTAAAAGTTACACCAATATAGTTTTTTATTTAGCAAAACTAAAAAGTTTATTACACTCGCCCAAAGTTAGAAAAAAGCCGCTTTTCAAGAATTTGAACCCTGCTGCTGCACATGTTTTGTATTAATTTGAAAGAGAAAAGCATCCAAGCAGTGAGTCAAATCAAAGACAAAGAGTTTGCAAAATACCGCTATTGTACTTAGCTGCACAAATAATATTATGTGTTATATCATGTGTTATGTGTTATATGTTTATTTTTAATTTGTATTAATAGGTTACATTTTTTTATAAAATTTATTCTAAATTTTAATGTTCCTCATTGGTTCAAAAAACAAATTTATTTTGAAAAATCAAAATTTCCACTAACCCGTACTCATCTAGCATCAAGAGCTGCCAAGAGAGAGCTGCCAAAAGCTGACAGTACATAGTTTACTATTTAGCAAAATCAAAAGTTTGTTATACTCTTCTAATGCTAAAGATAAAGCCGGTTTTCAAGAACAGAAAGTCGCAAACTCTGGTGTTCTACATGTTTTGCATCAATTTGAAAGAGAAAAGCATCCAAGCAATAAGTCAGATCAAAGACGAAAGACCCGCAAAATTCAAAATACCGCTATTGTATATAGCTGCGCAAATAATGTTACAGAAAGAGTTAGATATTCCTTCGCACTGAAAAAATATGGTACAATAAAGAAACTTACAAGCAGAGGACCTACTCCTGGCCCCGATTACGTCAGTTGCTCAAATTTTAACAACTTTGTAATGTATAGGCAAAAACATAATTTATTAAACGATGAGGCAAAATAATTTGGCAAGAAAACCAAAACAACACAGAGCCACTGATAATAAGTACAAATTTCCACTTAACAAAAGAAGAAGCAATAAGCATTTTATAATAAAGACTGCTATATTATACAAGCGAAAACAATCATTAAATCATTTGAGAAAATTATATCTTTCAGAAATTAACAATCGTTTTATTTATTTAATTCTAAATAACAAATTAACAGTGTTTTAGTGCTACTTATATAAAAAGTTTATATACAAAGAAAATAAATGCACAAATGAAGACTGCCAGGCAAGTAATAACTGGCACTTCAAAATCAACCCCCACTCAATGGCTTCCAGTAATTTCTAACATTGCTCCTCCTATACAAAGAAGAGTGTTTTCAACAAAGAAACTCTAGATAAAACATGGAAAACATCTGGAAGATTATCCAATATACTCTGAATTGGTTGCACCCGACAATAAATTAAATCTAAAAAACTCTTTTGGATTAAAACAGCCAAAATTAAAAAATTAACATTATTCCCAAATAATCATAAGAGAAGAGTTACAAAATCTACTAAATAAACTATCAAAAACACGATAAGATGTTTATTATTTTGTTTATATTATTAAAATATATTTTTTTTAAAAAGTAATTCTAAATTCTAATGCCTCATCGCCATCGGTTCAAAAAACAAGTTTATTTTAAGAAATTAAAATTTTAAGTAACGCGTATCAAAAGCTGCTGAGAGTTAAGCGAACATCGTTCTCTATTTAGCAAAATAAAAGTTTATAAGATTTGCCCAACGCTAAAAAATACGCTTTTCAAGAATAGAAGTTATAAACTCTGGTGCTGCACATGTTTTGCATTAATTTAAAAGAGAAAAACATACAAGCAATGAGTCAGATCAAAGACAAAAAGCCCGCGAAATTGTAAATATCGTTATTGCATATAGCTGCGCAAATTATATTATAGTAAAAGGATATCTTCTTGCACCGAATAAATATCGTATAGTAAAAAAACTTGCAGACAGGAAAACTACCCCTGGCCGCGATTGCCTCAGTTGCTCAAACTGTATCAACTTGATAAAATGTAGGCAAATACATAATCTTATAAACGATGAGGCAAGAATCGATTTGCCAAGAAAACTAAAACCACACAGAGCCACGTAGAATAAATACAAACTTCCACTCAACAGAAGAAGAAGAAGAAGAAGAAGAAGAAGCAATATGAACACTTCTACAAAACGTTATAAAAAAAAGAAATGGCTGCATGGTTGTACTGTGTCGGCAGATGGTTTTCTAAATAGAGTAGCAAATGAGTTTACTCAAACTAAATTTAATAAAACGGATTTAAGCAAACAATTCATCGATTTCATCTTGTTCTAAAGTCTTAGAAAAATAGTGTATTAGTACGAACATGCAAAAAAAATCATCTTAAGTATAAGTTCAAAGCTGCTTTTTAATACAGAAGTAAAGACATTTAGGAAAACATCAGTAATAAAAAGCCAAAATAATTTTAGCAATCGAGAAGTTGGTCTCCAAAAATCAATATTACTAAAAAATTGTTCTTGATCACTATTTTATCTGTCTCTGTCAATTGAGTAAAAGTACATTATATAAAATTGAAAAATCGACATTGTCAAAATTGGCAAACTCCTGATGCACCTTTTGATAATTTTATTACCATAAAAATTTAACCAATAAAATGTTAATTTATTTTTGTCATAACGGATTGTTATGGTATTAACAACGATCGAAAATTAAAAATGGTTAAAGTGTCAATAACACCCTGTAAACCAGATCAAACGGTATAAATGTATAACAATTTTTCTTAACAGACTGTTGTTAAAGTAAATATAAAAGCTAAGATTTTTATTTGTTTTGATTTTCTTTTTTTTGAATAATAATAAATCAGTATGAAAAAAATGTTGTACGCTTTTAGGCAAAACTTTTAAACAATGATCCGCCATTATTGTATTTTGATTCAATATTGAGAGTGAAGAACCACAGTCCTTCTGGTACCTCACGGTAGAGCTAATTATACTATCTTATTTCTGCTAAAAGCAGTTACTACGCCGGTTATTTTTTAAGCTAACCGAGCGTATTGAAAAACTTGAAAAACTTTCCAAGTGCTGCTCGCCCAAAACTGGCCATACTAGGCCCGAAGTGTTTCAGTATGGATCTTTGGATAGATAAAAGCGCTGGGCAGTAACAGAGCACGTGCTCCAAGCCAAAGTTTAATTATGTCATTTAAATTTGTAGATGGAGAAAAACTGAAGACAACGGAAAAGTGCTTCATGAGTCATTTGACATTAGATTAAAACTAATTAATTATTTGTATCAACCAGAAAATTATACAGAAGAAAGCGACCTATAATTTTTATAGAGGAGTCGTACATTTACGGCTCCCACACACAGTCGAAAAGTTAAACTGACAAATCAAGTCACTTTTCAGAAAAGCATATTTCAAAAAGTTAGCGTGCTATTATGGTGCAAACCTTGAATCTCATTATTTTGGAAGTTCTGTCCAATTTGTTCACCAAAAGATACAACGATTAATGTTATGCATAAATCTCTGTACCATTGAAAATTTATTGTTTCTTTTTTTTGCAGCACAACTAATCGGGTTGTTCTATTCTACATGATGCCATCCCAGACTGTCACACCATCTCCACCAAAAGCCACTGTCGCTTCCATCATTCTTTTAACGTGACGTTTATTGCGCTTTCTCCAAACAAGCTTACGGCCAGAAGATACGAACGGTACAAATTGAATTTGATTTATCCGTAAATAAACAATTTTTCTAGTAAAGGTGGTTCCATCTTAAATGGTCTTCTGCCCACTGCTTCCTTGCTGCCTTATGTCTAGCGTTAAGCAAAAGGGCAGTCTTCTCGCTTCTAATTGAGCACTATGTAATGATCTTCTTATTGTTTACGACAAAATATTAACTACAGTTGCCTGTCGAAACTAATTTTTTATTTAGGTGGCATTCAATGTGAGATTTCTTTTCACACAAACTCGAACAAAATTTTTTTGTCTTGGAGTTAGTACTTTTGTCCAGCCACCACCATGAACAACTTTGCTGTTTTCACGAAACCTTTTCAGCGCTCTTTGTATTACGCTAGCAGAAACATCAAAAATTTTGGCAATTGCTCTGATGAAGTATTTCTGTCTAGACAATTGCACATTTTTTAATTTTTAAACTGATAAATGACGATAAGGCAATTAAAAAATAATTAATCAAAATAATTTAATTTATGATTGTCAATGTTGTCATTTTGTCACAAAAATTTGACACCAATTAACAAAGTTATTGCTCATAGCGTCAAAAACAGTTTTTTTGAACCATCGCTTTAATTTATAAATTTGGTTTAAAATCTGCAAAACCGTTTTGAGAGCTTGGATTATTACTATTTCAAAACTTATTAAAAAAATTCAATTTTTTTTTAATCAAATGGCAGCAGTTTAAACTTTACGTTTTTTGTAGTGCCTGTCTGTGACACTTTGTGTCACAGTAAATTTCATTTAAACAACAGATTTGCATGAAACGTTCTATTAAACATCTTAAAGTATAAGAAATGATCTATCAAGAAAGAAAATATTCCGATTAATTCATTTTTTAAAGAGTTACACGACTTTAAACTTTGTTAAAATTTTAGGGTGTTTTATTTCAATTGTTGAGCACTGTATTTTAACTATAACCTACGTAAAATGTGTTTTATCTAATAAATATGCACATGTATTATTGATTTCAAATTAAAAATAACTGTCAAAGTGTTGTCGACTTGGTAGTTTAGCATTTAATAATTTTAGATATCAAAATTGACTTATTCAAGATGTGGCTATAATAAGTATAATTTGAATAAATTTTTCTTTTTTATACTTAAAGATTTTGTTTTACAGAGTTTTAGATAAATATCAAATTGGCATTTTGATTTATATGTAGATAACCCTAATTTTAATTTTTGTAACAAAAATCAAAATTGGTCTAATAGTCCAAAATAGTCGGTCAAATAAGATTGCTTTCAGAATAATACAGTCTGATCTTTATTTTAATTTTGATAATAACATTTGCAAATCAGTTGTCGAGATTAAAAAATATTGTGTTACTTTTATATTACTCGTTGCGATAAAAAACTAAAATTTAAAAATTGATTTAAATAGTTAGATGGTTTATTTGTAAATTTAATAGGTAAATTTTTAAGACGTTACTCAATCGGTAGTTTGTTACTTCCGTTACCTTTTTTGTTTTTATGTAAACAAGCAGTATATATTTAGCATAGTTTTGAAACTACAAATAAATGAAAAAGTTAATTTGTTTGTAATTAAAATAATTTTTTGTATTAATTAAATACTAACACATTTAAAAGGATTAGTTTTAAGAGAATAAATTTCCCGGCGCATTCACCATTTTTGCTAAAAGCTCGTCCGCATTCCCCGTAACAAGTTTATATTTGGTGACAATTGTGGCGCCTTGGGACTTTCCTTAAACACCGGATTTCGTGTCGTAACTGAACGTATCGGAAATGTGAGTTTTCGCCTGGATAACGGATGCACAATGCACCCTGAAGACAGTTTAAATACAAAATGGAAGGTTGCACGGAAGACACGTCGTATTTGAGTAGCGGTTGTTAACAGTTCTAAAACCCTTTTGGCAGACACGTTTCTATCAGACATGCACAATAATAACTATTACATGCATTGAGAAATATCTGAGCGCAACTTTGGCATTCGACAGTAATTCCAATTAGTGTTTATGAGTCAAGTTTACAGCAAAGAAAACTTCAACATGAAACAGTGTATTTTCGGTAATAAGTTTGCCATTATCTAGTTTATAACAAATTTTAGACGTAAGGCGAAGCTTGGGGCGCAACTCGACTCAAACTTTGACCTTTCAGTGTCCATTAGGTAGAAGACTAACTTTTACACACTTGCTTTTCTCTTAGCTTAGATCTGTGGGAAACTGATCAAATGGTATTTGTACTCGTTCGGTTTTTCCAACGAGTCCTTTTTCAAATTCTCAACTTTCTTGCCATCTCTAACTTATTTATAAAGCGCAAGCTTAAAATATTTCCGTTAGGAGCGGCTCCAATTCTCGGTAAAATATCACAACTAATTTACTGAGTGCACTTAATTACGTGAAATTTTTAATTAAAGCACTGGGAACGTTATTTGAAACAATTATTTTTCCACTTCACATTTACATTTTTTGTTATGTTCTTTTTTGTCTATTCATTGCCCTCCACTTCATTCTTCCTACATTAAAATATGCAAGGCATTTATTTTCATATTTTAATATGAAATATAGACCAGTGTGAAACAAAAACCGCAAGGTACTCACAAAATATTGTTCCACCAAAAGAATTTTACATTACATCCTCAACTCTTTATTATAAAAGTTTGCCTTTAAAATTATCATAAAAATTATTTTTGTATAGAATTGTAAATGTAATAAAATATTCAATCCTTGCAAAGTTCTTTAGATAATTAATTTACATAGACATTAACTGAATGCCCCAAGTTAACATTTCTTATAAAATTAAAACACAATTGTTTATTCCAGTCAGACAGTTTGCAAATTTTTTTAAATATTTTCTTGAAATATCAGCAACTAGTCTTTTAATAATAATCAATAATTAGAACAGTCGGTTTGAGGTCTAGACAGACCAAAGTTGGGTGGTTTTGCAATGCAAATATGCCTTAACATGAATATTCAAATAATTTAAAATTTTACATATTTTAAGCTATTTGTAACACATTACTGTAACAACTTAAAAAAGTTAAAAAAAAATTTATTGCGTTGCAAACACTATTAAATATCAAGTAGCTACCTAAGCAAATTAAATCAGAAATAATGAAACCCAAATTACGACAGTGATTAATGTTTATTGCACTATTGGTTGCATTATTGCGTAATATTTTAGGTGAGATGCAGTTTATGAGGAGTTGTGGTATAAATTAATTATATAACATAAATTCGCATACTGTTTCATTCAGAATTTTTTTTTAATTTAAATAAAAGCGAAATACAATGTAAAACTTTTAAGCTACTACAGTAGAAGTAATGAACCTATAATAATAACAAAGATCTAAAAGTTTAGTTTTAGCATTAAAACTTTTGTGCTAGCACATAAACAGTTTTATGATCTATTTATTGACGTTTACTTTTCCAAGTATCAATCTGTTTCATCTTCTAAGTTTAGTAACAAATCCAAACATTTTTTAATTTATAAATACCAAGAGAATTCACGCGTTTTTCAGTGTCTGTACATCTGTTGAATTTAATGAGTTCCTCAAAACATGAAACAGTATTGTATTATTGGCTAAAACAACTACACAATCAATTATTAACAAAGTGTTTAAACCGTGCAATTTTTTCTCTTTGTTTCTAAAGTTATCTAAAGTCCAAAGACATTTTTAGTACTTATGTTTTAAGTAAAAATAACTTTAAAATTAACCATAACCTTTGACTTCTAAATAAAACGCTATGTATATTTCTATAATTTTGAAATTAAATTAAATTTTGAGTCTTATACCTAGCTGCAAAATAGTGTTTGGTAAACGACAAAAAAATATCGAGACATCAAATGCATTTCGCAGACGAGGTATACACAACATTTTTTGTACTACCACGAGTATAATAATAATTTAAAAAAATTATTTAAAAATAGTTAAATAGGTAAAAATACGGTCAAAATTGCAAAAAATATTTAAAAAAAAGTTGCAGAAAATTATCAGAAAATAATAATAGTAGATAATAATTTTAATTTTTAACTTTGTGATTTATTATTAAAGACTAGCTTGCAGTCAATAAACTTTATTATAATGAAAAAATAATAGGTTTCTTTTTAATAGTTTAGATTCTAGAAAACTTTCTTATATTTCACAATTTCTATTATTTTTTTTTTTTTTTGATGCATAGAAATATTTTTGAATACATTTTATTTAGTCCACACGCAACAAAATCTCACTTTTTTTGTAATGTTGCAATTAATAAAAAAGATAACAAATTAATTACAATAATTTAATTTGCATCGCGGACTTTATTAGACAAAAATTTATTTTTACAAATTTTCTTTATAACATTTTTGTACTGTTTAACAGTTTGAGCAACGTTTTTAAATAAATATATAAAGATTGTAACAAAGCTTTTTTTATCCGGTTGAATAGAGATGGTTAATTTTGACCCTTCTAGTAGCAACTTACATTAAAATTTGACAGTTTTGGCTAACAAAACAATTTTTGTGGCAGTAAAGTAAGCTTTTTTAAGAAGTTGCACAAAGACCACTTTTTTAGCCACTAAAAAAAAATAGAACCTCATTTTTGTGATATTTACTTCTTTTGGATTTCTTTACACACCTTTGACATCTTAATAAACTTTGAAACTTACCAACATCATTTATTAAAAAAAGTCTAGAGTGTTGGGAATTTCAAATTAAAATGGTAATTTTAGAAACGGCACTGTTACATATTAAAACATATTATATTGCCATCAAAAATTCTAATTAATTATGTAGAAAATGCTGTTTCATTGTCATGGTTTGACCAATTATGTAAATTCAGCATATTTCTGTTTTTAAATAAAGGTAAATATTACGCAAATTTTTATTTTTTTGTAACCAAGCCTTTTTGCATGTAAAGTTTGTAACAAAACCTTTTTTATCGGGTTGAATAGAAATGGTTAATTTTGGCTCTACTAGTAGCAACTTACATGAAAATTTGACAGTTTTGGCTAACGAAACAATTTTTGTGGCAGTAAAGTTAGCTTTTTTAGAAAGTTGCGCAAAGACAACTTTTTTTATAGTCACTAAAAGAGATAGAGCCATTTTTTGTTAGATTTAGTTCTTTTAGATTTCTTTACACACATTTAACATCTTAATAAGCATTGAAACTTAATGACATCATCCGCTAATATTGTTTTTTTAAAAACCATTTGATATCGCGTGTTTATTAAAAAAAATCTAGAGTGCTGTGAATTTCAAATTGAAATGGAAATTTTAGAAACGGCACTGTTACATATTAAAACACATGATATTGTCATCAAAAATGTTAATTAATTATCTGGAGAATGTTGAAAATTCTATTTTCTTGTCATGATTTGACCAATTCAGTAATTTTAATATATTTCTGCTGAATTTCGGTCTCTTAAACAAGTGTTAACAAAAATTAAATTTATCTATCAAGTGGTGTATTAATCTACTGACTATTAATTATTAGTAGAAGTCGACCACTATTATTAACAAATTATGTCTAATGATTGACATATAGTTCTTTCTTATAGCCAACTATAATTTTTTTTTAATAAACACTCTGTATTTATAAAATCTGAATCTATATTTTCTTAATATCATTAATTATAATTTTGTATTTAAAAAAATCGAAAACTTAGACAGGCCCACCGGGCAGGGCAAATGCCCGGCGTCTTGCTTGTCTCATTCAATTCTTGTTTTATCGCAATTTCTTATGCTTGATGTTAAGTCGATGGCGATGTTCCGCACTTTGCTTTTGTATGGAAATTGTCGGAAACAGATTGTATTTTAAACGATTCGTTGTAATTATAATCGACAAAAAAGCCAAGCGCAACTAAATTGTAATTAAGACAACAATGACAGCTGTAAATTTAATAACAACTTGGATGCATGCTGGGCGGAACTGAATTTTACCAAATTATAAAATTATGCCCGTATGTTTAATGTAAGAAATCCGAGTAATGTTTTTTCGAAGTTTTTTTTATCAAATGTATGTACATTAATAAAATCTTAAATATTAAATAGTCAGTTTAGCGTCAGTTTAAAAAAAAATGGTTTTACCTTGTTCGAATCGGTACACCCACAGAGTTAAACATCATTCTTAAAAAAAAATGAAACGTAAACCCCCACTAACACCAAACTTTTTATTTGATACAACGCACGTTTCGAAAACAAACTGACACTTTAAAATTCCTATCTGAGAATGACAACTTTAGATAAAAGATACATCAATTCTAAAAAAGGACAGGTTGAACCGACTTAATAATAGAAGAAATACGGAAGATAACCGGATGCCACTTTCAGAACAGTTTGCTAGTAAAAAACTAAACAAGAAAGATGAAGAGAAAATGAATGAAGCTGCTGAAATTCTTCTAACTCTTCAAAACTATCGCCCACCACCAATTTCAAATGAAATTAGTTTAGAAGATAAGTTTGTAAAAACACCTACAAATGCCTCAACGCAAACTAAAGTTTGTACTTGCACATGTACAAATTCTGTAGTACAAATAAAGAAAGTTTGTGCTGAAAAAAGTGTTCAAGTCAATACTTTAAATGGTACGTGTACTGCAAACTTAACAAGTGATAAACCTCTAAATAAACTGCTCCACAAAAGTTAAAAAATTTGAATTATTTTTAAAACAAACAAATTTTATTTCATAAAACATTGTGGAATCTAGCAAAAACACAAAAAAAGAAGCATATTTGCCTGTTTCTCACTTCTGTTTTTCGGGTTTTTGTTGTTTTTTTTTATTTTTTGTCAAAATGCGTTTAAAGTATACTTTGCGAAGGCGATAGCAAAAGCCGTAAAACTTTTGTTAAAAGTTTTGCTATAGATAAATAACAGTATGCCTTGACGTAAACTAAGAATTGACAAAGCTAATAGGACTGCATAATTGAAGCAGGTCAGCTGCAAGTTCAAGTAGCCATTCACTTTCATGTTAGCAAAAGTGTCATTTCATGACTTGTTCATAAATATAGCGAGACAGGAAGTGTAGCAGAGAGCTTAAGCAATAGACGTCCATGGTCTACAACTTTAGTCCAAAATCGGTTCCTAACCGTTTCAGCGCGAAGACAGCTTTTTATAACCTGCCAGATACTAAGAGATGACTTTTACATGAACTAATGTGTTACATGAAACAATTCAAAAATGACTTGAAGAGGTTCATCTGACTGCACGACGTTCTTTACGAATTGTTCCATTGTCTCTGGAACATTAATGGCAAAGACTGCAATAGGATACAGGACACATTTATTACGCAAAAAATAGACCTCTGTACTTTTTACTGATAAGTCCCGGTTTAGCCGATATTCTGACAATCGTCGTTTACGAGTCTGGACTAGGCCAAGGATACCAAAACATTGTCGTCCTGTTCATAAAGTTCACCTTTTTCGTGGAGGTACAATTTCGGTTTGGGGTGACAATTGTTTTAATAGTCGTACCGACTTATTGGTACTTGAGGGCAATATTATCGCACGTATTGACGTGGATCACAATTTGAACAATGCGCTACCTTTGTTTCATACTGCTATTTGCAAAAAAATTTTGTTTTTTGAACGACAATGCTCGGCCGCACCGTGCGGAAATTGTGAATAATGCACTTGAAGCTCACCCTTTCTTAGAGTTGCCATTGCTGTCTCCCGATATTAACCCTATTGAAAACAGCTGGGACATGCTTCAGAAAACATTAGATCTTATCAACCCCCACCTCAAACTCTTCCAGTGTTAAGGGTAGTTCACTCTCAATTGTGAGCCCAAATTGAGCAAAATCAATATAATAATTTAATTGAAAGTATGCATAGGCATTGAGAGGCAGTCATTGATGTTCGGTGTGGGCATATTCGGTATTAAATCTGAGATTTGGGTGAGTTTACAAAATAAGTGTTTTTGGCGTGTTTACCAAATATTTATTTTATTTTAGAAATTTAAGAAAATTTATTAATTTTTTTGTAGATTATGTTTTACAGGTAATAGGCTGTTAAAATACATAGTTTGTTATACAGTATAATGTGTTTTTGTTTGAATTTATTGCACAATTCCTAAACTTTTGTGGAGTTTATTTTGACCGAAATTTTAACGAGTGGTTATTTTAATTGTTATTGGTTGTTAACTAAACAACGCTTTATTTTTTTAGTTAATTTTTAAAAAATGACAGGTGAATTAAATAGTCAGTTTTATTCAAATAGGTATAATAATTCAAATAGGTATAATATTAATTATAATTCTATTTGTTTATGATAATATTATGGTAATAAGCTCGGAAACGAGCTTTTGACATACTGAAAATAAAAGTGACAAATTATAATTTTTTAGTGCATTTCGATTTACAAAAACTTTTAGTTCTAGCAGTAAGAAAACTTTTCTTAAAGCCCTATTAGAGCGATCCTTGAACATCCGTACGATTCTGAACAAATTATTCAATACGCTTCTAATAAGACATTATCAACAATGCAAAGAAAATACTCACAGATTAAAAAAAAAGATTTTGCAATCATCTTTGGCATTAAAAATTTTTTTCAGTACATGTACGGTAATAAATTTACATTGATTACACACCACAAACCTTTAATTTAAATATTCAGCCCTTCAAATTAATTTCCGATGTATTCAGTATTCAATGTATTCAATGAGAATGTAGCATTATGTCTTATCCCTTCAAGCTTTTAATTACGGACTTAAATTCAAAGATATTCTGCACAATAATGCCGATGATTTGTCGTCATTGCCAATTTTACAAAACACTTAAATACAATCTGATAGCGACATAGTAGATGTTTCGGTAACACAAATTAAAACACTATTAGTTACAACAAAATCATTGACTTCATGTAGAAAACAAGACTCCAAATCATCAAAATTACCAGATGTTTTTTATTCTGGCGTTGAACTAAACAAGCAGGATAGTTTTAACTTAGACCAAGTTGAATTTAGTGTACAAGAAGAGTGCATTTTACGAAGCTCGAAAGCAGTGCTCATAAAACCGGTTTTAAAACGGTTTTAGAAACCGGTTTAGTCAAAAAATCAAATTCATCGGTTTTCTTGAAAACCGGTTTTGCTTCAAATTGGTTATTCGGTTTTAATTTTTTATTGGTTTTGCCAGCACTAGTTCTAACCAAACTGTCGGCAAAAATACAATCGTTGAAATAAATTGTAAAATAACAAAATATTTAAATTTAGACACTGCTAAACCCTATACAGAGCATTCATTCAGAAGAAATTCAAGAACTTTATTATCGAGTACTGGAGCAGAAGTTCTCACACTAAAAAAGCACGAGGTTTGAAAGTCTGGCAATATTGCGGAAACACACATAGCCGATTCTATTGCTAATAAAAAAG
This sequence comes from Tribolium confusum, assembly GCA_029207805.1. NCBI lineage: Eukaryota > Metazoa > Arthropoda > Insecta > Coleoptera > Tenebrionidae > Tribolium > Tribolium confusum. The sequence goes on along the minus strand of JALGAY010000001.1, from coordinate 35,856,300 downwards.
CAATTGCTAATAAGATTTTGTATGAGAATCAAGGCACAAATCATATCGAAACATTTTCAGCAATGTTAGTGTCAAATAAAACCACAGAACTAAGTGTTGCTGATAAAGAGGATGATAATTACAATAAATTATTACGTACAAATAAATATCTCAATTTTGTTAATAATGCTACTAATTGCAAAAACTGTAATATTACAATAAATATAAATTAACAAAACAGCTGCTTCAACGCAGTTTTTTTTCCTTAAGGAAGGTAAGTAAACCACTTACGTCCCATTGTCATTAACAACAATAGCTGTTTGCGTGAAAACAACTTACGTCCATGAAAACAATGTATTTATTGATGGTATATTTACTATAGAAAAAGTGGGAAAAATATTTTTACATGCCCATTTTTAAAAACCTACAATTTTGTTTAAATAAATTTATTTAAGTTACGTTGGAGCAACAGAAGTCATAACCAACTCTTTTGTTAATATGCGATTAATAATCTAGACTTCTACTCTACAATATTTCGATCGCTGTTATTAACAAATTTGTTCGCAGTGAACGCATAAAATAAAACAAATAAAATAAGTGATTTAGAGTGAGTCTGAAGCAAAAAATCTACCTGAGAATGTTTCATTCCAATTTGTCTTCTTAGATAAAGCACATATTTTTGTGGATGGAACTACTGGTTGATTATGGCAGGATAATAGTGCTAAAAATGTCAATCGCACGAAAATTGATTGTAAAAGGTACACTCAATTAATAGTTGACTGACTATTAATTATTAGTAGCAGTCGACCCATTCTTATTAACAAATTATGTATGTCTAATAAACGACATATATTTCCTTCTTACGGCTAGCTGTGATTTTTTTTAATAAACAGTCTGTATTTCTTAAGTGTGTATAAAAGTACCAAATACATAATTTTGTATTTAAAAAAATTGAAAACTTAGACAGACACGTCGAGCAGGGCAGATGCCCAGCGTCTTGCCGTCTTATTCAATTCTTGTTTTATTGCAGTCCATTAATCGCCGATTGATCTCTTTCAACAACCGTACGTGCTCTTCAAACGTTTTTGAACAAATTATTATATCGTCGAGAAAAACACATACGTTAGGTTTGAGTTCGGGACCGAGTATACCATCCATTTGTCTCTATTGCGTTTGTGCCGCGTTAGATGGTCCATATGGCATTCGGCAAAAATGGAAAAGCCCGCAACCTAGTATAGAAGAAGCGGTTTATTCACGAAACGATTTTTTGAAAGAAATTTACCAAAAAGCGTTTTTTTAGATCCAAACTGCCAATGTAACAGGAGTCCCTTAACATATTCAAAATCCTATCGACCAAAGGCAACGGGTGAAAATCTTTTTTAGTGACTGAGTTCAGTTTTCCCCCATCAAAACAGAAACGGGGTGACCCAACGCTTTTTGTAACCAATATAACCGGAGAATTCCATTCACTGTATGACGGTTCCACCAATCCTAACTCCAACATATTGTTTAGCTCCTTTTTGCAAAAAGTTATATAAATATTCAGAAATGAATATTAAGTTTCCAATAAATATTGTAATATTGTTATTACACCAAGAAAAGATCTTTATTTTAAAGATATGGGAAGTTGGACAGGAGAGAGATTTATTACATTTAATTCAAGATCTTAATCCGAGTGATAAAGAAACACATGTTGTAATACAATATATTGGTGAAGATCTGAATCTACACAGATTCAGTCTAAAGTGTCATCCTATTAATATTACCAATCCTAAATGCATCAGTAACAAAATTTGCAAATTTAAAAGACAGCGTTAATGTAATGGTAAAATTTTAAATTCAATATGTGACTAAGACAATAATGACAGAACTCGAGTGCTCTATTTGTAAAGAGCTAATGCGTCCTCCGATTAGCCAATGTTTCTCGGGACATAATTTCTGCAGTTCTTGCAAAATACATACGACACAGTGTCCAATATGCTAAGCAAAATAGAGCAGTGCTAGCAACTATTCTCTTGAAGAAATTGCTTCAGTATTAGCATATCCTTGTACATTTAGTCAGAATAGTTGCAAAGAAACAGTTATCGAAAAGAAAATTGATTGGCATACATCTATTTGCGATTATCAAATTTTGAATTGTCCACGTGGATGCGGTTTTAGAGGCAGTTACATTGCAAGCAAAAATCATTTTGCTAAATTCCACAAAGATTTTTTAATTGAAGGAACGGTTTATCATCATACTTTTAATTTATCTTCAAGTTCTGTTTCTGAAGAAACAAAATATTTCTTCGAATATAAAAACACTTACTAACTAGAGTTTTGCTATAATTTAAATTATGCAAACAATTATTCTTGGTACGTCCAACATTTAAGAAATTACAACAAAAATTTTCAAAATTACTACAAAGTTACGATTATAAGCTCGAAGAGAATAATTTCAAACTCTGCTTTATGCTGGGAAAATTGCATAAAAAATGGAATTACTTATCCTGCCAATATTTTAAATATTTATAAAACAGAAGATAATTGTGACAAGAGAAATAGCAGGACCTACTAGAGTCGAAAATCCACCCAATCAGGAAGCTATAGAAAATTGGAACAGAAAAGATGTGTTAGAAATGTGTATGTTGACAGCAGCACTAGAGTTACCCCAGATCACTTTAATCGAAAACTGTGAATTGTCGAAAAACATTATAGATAAACTCAATTCCATATATGAGCAAAAAAGTGAAACTAACAAAATACACGAACAACATACAAGTACACGAAGGCTTTTACCAATATAAAATGGACCCAACAGACTCAATTGCTCAACACATTTCTAAAGTGGAGTCATTAGTCAAACAAATAAAGGAGTCGGATGACAATGTCAGTGACATGGCTATTATCACAAAAATCTTAAGCACTCTACCATCTAAATACTGACCATTTCATCAAGCATGGCTGTCAGTTGAGCAAACAAAGCAAACGCTTACAAATTTGACGTCTAGGTTAATTGACGAAGAAGCCAACTTAAACGCGAATGCAACGTTTGTGTCTGCACAGGTTGCTTGCAGCTCAAGAGAACCCCCAAATCCAGTTGGTATTTTTGCTATAATTTAAACATTTAAAAGATTACAACAAAAATTTTCAATATTTCTACAAAGTTTTGCAAACTGTTTCGGCGCTTGTAACATTGTTGGAAATAAAAAGAAGTAGTTCTCTTCCTAAAAAAATTACAAAAGATGTTGAAAAAGTCACATCAAATTTGCTACCCAAGAAATCTAGAGATGCTTATTACAAAGAATTGAGTGAGTTCAAGAACTGAAAACAGAAAAACGATGTTTGTGGGGTAAGCGAAAACGTGCTGTTGGGTTACTTCTTCAACGCCAAAAAAAGATTCGCAGCCTCTTCAATGTGGACAAAATATAGCATGTTAAGATCGACATTAAAGCTTCACGAAAATAGATATTTTACAATATGGCAAGTTAATCCCTTTTTTGAAAAACGAATCAAAAAATTACAAGTGCAAAAAATCAAAAATTCTTGAAAAAGAGCATATTCAACAGTTTCTAGCAGAAGCACCCAATAAAAAATATAATAAAAATTTTCAATATTTCTACAAAATTACGATGATAGGCTCGAATAGAATAGTTTTGAACTCTGTTTTATGCTTGGAGAATTTTACTAATAGAACTTTAAAAAATAGAATTACTAATCCTGCCAATATTTTGAATATTTATAAAACAGAAGATAATTGTATAAACTGTTATTTAGAAATTTTTAGATGCAAAGTTTAATTTCTTATTATTATAAGTTTTTTGTTTTGTACCCATTAAACTGTTTCATAATAAAAAAAAAAATGTAGAGGAAGGTAGGGGATATCGCGCAAGGTGTAAAACCGTGCATCGATATTACTGGTTACTGATTAATATAGTTTTAATTTGGAGGGTGCAGACCCCTAGTAATTAATAGCCCAACTAATATGCATTACTGCAAGTTTTGCTAAATTTAACCACGTGACGTCAATTAGCGTTTATTTCTGAAGTGTCCGTTTGATGTAAAATTGTGCTATTGAAAAATAAGCAAGGTAAGCTAAAATGTTTTATTTAAGTAGATTTACTTTATATACATCAAATCTGTAGTCTTTAGCCTTCCATTTTATAATCATTTTAATTAAAATGAGTGGCTGCTTTTTGTCTATTTAAGCGATTTTTAATTACGTACTTCTAAAGGGTAATACCACGCAGGCAACAAGTGTATGCGCGGTTTTGCCCCCCTTCCTTGATTTTACCTGTAAAATATTAATCCTTTTTTAATAATTTTTCTAAATGCCACAAACCACATAGAAAATCTTGGAGCTTAACAAATCTTGAAAAAGCCATAGAAGCAATTAACAGAGAATCTTCTATTCGGAAAGCAGGACGGGAATTTAATATTCCTGAATCAACACTTATTAGGCGTAGATCACCAAGCTGCAGGTTAGGTAGAAAAGCTACATTTGCTCCTGACCAAGAACATCAATCAACTAGCAAATCATGTAATAAAATTAGCAAATCTTTTTTATAGGGTAACTCCTTTGGGTCCTAGAAAAAATGCCAATAATTTTGCAGTAAAAAATAATATAAAGCATACTTTCAATCAAGAAAAACAATTAGTCGCTAAAGACTGGTTATACCTTTTCATTAAAAGAAACCCACAAATAAGTTTTTGACACCCTGAAGAAACTAGTATTAAACGCATAAGTTCTTTCAATGTTGAAAAACTAAAACTTTTTTTTCGAATCTAGAAAAATTTTACTCAAAATTTCCTTTTGATCCAAATTAAATTTATAACTGTGACAAAACGGAAATCAGCAATGTTTCTAATAAAAGCGGTAAAATTTATGCTGCTGGAGAATCAAAAGAAGTTGGTGTTGCCACATCTGCGGAACGAGAAAAAAACGTTACAGTTACGTATTGTATGAATGCTGCAGCAGAATATATATCACCGATGTTTGTCTATTTTCGTAAGCAAATAAATCCTACTTTAGAAGTAAGAGGGCCTGTAGGTGCAACATACCACTGTTCTGATAATAAATGGATTAATCAAGATTTGTTTTAAATCTGGTTAGATCACTTTAATAAACAGGCAAATCCTTATTTGCATGATTCAGTCTTATTAGTTTGTGACAATCATAGAAGTCACACTTTATTAGCCATGTATGATGTTTGCAAGAAGCATCACATCCATGTTGTGTCGCTTCCACCGCACACATCCTATAAGACCCAACCACTTGACGTAACTATTTTTAGCCCCTTAAAAAATGGTTGCAAAGAAACAGTTAGAATTGTCCACGTGAATGCGGTTTTAGAGGCAGTTATATTGCATGCAAAGATCATTTTGCTAAATTCCACAAAAATTTTTAATTGATGGAACGGTTTATTATCATACTTTTAATATATCTTCAAGTCCTGTTTCTAAAAAGACAAAATATTTCTTCAAATATGGAAACACTTACCAACTGAATTTTTGCTGTAATTTAAATTATGCAGTTATTCTTAGTACGTCCAACATTTAAAAGATTACAAAAAAAATTTTCAATATTTCTACAAAGTTACGATAATAGGCTCGAAGAGAATAGTTTCAAACTCTGTTTTATGCTTGGAGAATTGCACTAATAAAACTTTAAAAAATGGAATTACTTATCCTGCCAATATTTTGAATATTTATAAAATAGAAGATAATTGTATAAACTGTTATTTAGAAATTTTTAGATGCAAAGTTTAATTACTTATTATAACTTTTTTGTTTTGTAGCCATTAAACTATTTCATAATAAAAAAAAGTGTAACCTAGAAGATGCAGTTACTTACAAAATCTAACCAATACTCAACCAAAGCAAAAGTCATATCCTCTAAGTCACATGAATACGAACCAAGCTCTATAACACCAACAACTAACTAGCATTTGGATGTCAGACATAATAAATAATATAGTAAAAGCTTTGACTCTATTACTTAGCATACTCAAGAATTTTCTGATAACAAATATACTCCCAATGTTTTAATTATTGTAATTTAGAACCACGTTGCGTAAAATGCATTAAAAACCACCTTACTAAAAACTGCAGAAAAACCTAACAGCACCTTTTCAATGTGTTAATTGTCAGGAAAATCACCCGGCCAATTTTAGAAGATGCAGTTACTTACAAAATGTAACTATAACTATAAAGATTATATTAACGATTTTTCATAAAATGAAAGGTATATAGCTGATTTAGTTAGGTTAAATAAGTACCCAAAAAAGGGTAGTAGATAGATACTAATATGTAGTTAATTAACTTAATAACTTAATTATAACTTAATAAGTACTTAATAGGTAAATAAGTAGAAAAATAGCTAATCAGTGTGTAGATTCACCGTTAGCTAATTAACCTTTGCGGTACCAAAACCGAGTCAAGTTCGACCTAGAATTCATTTCTTTTCTAATAACTTTTGCAAAAAAAAATTTTTTTTGTAAATTCTATCCATGTTAGACCACAATGAATAAAAACATCAAAATTTTAAAAAAAATTTTTTTAGAAATTATGAAGGTTTTGTTGATAGGGGCCAGCACTGACTTTGTTTCGGTATTTGGCGATGTAATATTTTACAGTTCGCACATGCTCATTAAGCTAATTTACAGCTGATTTTTAGTAATTTTATAAGTTGACAGAAAAGCAAAGTGATAAACTGTAAAAAACCTTTATCGGAAAAAGATTTAAGTTTTTAAACCTATGATAAATAATTCTGATAATGATAAACAAAAACTAAAATTAGAAGAAGCATTCAGTAACATATCTGAAGAAAAAGACGATGTTTTAGAAGAACCTAAAGAAAATATTTCTTTTGAAAATTTAGAAAACGAACAGGTAGGTTTATCTAACCCTGAAAATAAAATTGAAAGTGTTAGTAATTTAGCAGTAAACGATGTCAAAGTGTCAGATCGTATATTGCTTCTAAAAAAAGTAACAAAAAATTGAATTTTATCGAGAAAATAAAGACTTAACTGATAAGAACAAAAACGTTGTTTTAATGGTTGAGTGTTTCAATTTATTTGTATCTAAAAAAATGTACAAATGATAACAAAATATACAAATTAACGAGCAAAACATTATATAGATTCAGAAAGTAAAAAACAAGTAAAAATGTCCTGGGTTGATGTAGCTGAAACAGAAATGTAAGCATTTCTAGGATTACTTATTTTGACGAGTCGTTTCAGAAAATCTCGTGAAAATTCAAAAAATTTGTGGTCAACTACCAATCAGTGTTTGAGCAGACCGATATATTAAGCACCTATATATGCAGAACTAGATTTTTAGAAATATTATCTTTTCTTCGTTTTGACGACTACACACAAGACCAAAAAGAAAACAAAAAGATAAACTTGCTCCTCTTCGTGATGTTGCAGATATTTCTGCCAAGAATTGTAAGGAATCGTATACTTCATCAGCATGCGGTACAATTAATGAGCAGTTAGTAAATTTTAGGGGCCGTTGTCCTTTTCGTGTTTATATTGTAAGTAAGCCTAGGAAATACGGCATCAAAGTTTGGGCACTTTGTAATGCGGAGAATTTTTACTGCTGTATTTTTAAAGCATATTTAGAAAAATAAGATATACTGGAACGAAATCAAAGACCTCGAGTTGTAAAAACTTTAGCAAGACATTGATATAACAGCGGTTGCAATATAACAACTGATAACTTTTTTAGCGATATTACTCTGGTAAAAGAATTGTCACAAAATTTAATAATAATTGGCACATTACGTAAAAATCGCGAAAACAAAAAATTTAAACCAGAAATATTACAGTCTTATAATAAAACTAAGAGCGGTGTAAATGTTTTGGGTAAGTTGGTTCGTAAACATTCATGCAAGAGTTCTACTAGGAGATGGCCTCTACGACTTTTTCTTGCTAAAATGCTTTCGTTGTATAGATGCTGAAATTCCCTATCATCAATAAAAACCTGCCGAAAATCTTTTTTACAAAAACTTGGTTTAAATTATTTAATTGTAAATAATAAAAAATGTAATAATTTACAAAAAATTGGTTTAAAGCTGACCAATGGCAACATTGAAAGAAGAAAAACTCAAATCGAAAATGACGAAAGAGAATTTCCTAAAACAACCTGTAGCGCTATTGAATCTACGGGACTAAAAATTGTAAAATCAACGAAGGATAATCTAAGTAAAGTAGGCAACTAATGAAAACGTTGTCATCATTGTCATGGAAATAATAAATATTCTACAAAATGTGACTTATGCTTCAAATTTGTTTGTTCAAAGCACAGTGCCATAGTAGTAAAAAAAGCAAAGTATTTGCAATTATTGTCAAAAAGATAAAGATAGAAAGCCGTCATAATGGTAAAATTATGATAACAAAATATTATGATAAAATTATTTGATAAAAAAAATTAACAAAATGTAATAATTATTGCAGGCATTAGAAAAATTGCATATAATTCGTACCAACCGACATCGACAGCAGCAATCCATTAGAATTGTTTTTTTTAGTTTATTATAAATTTCTAATTTTAAATATAAATTAAAATTAGTAAAATATTATGTACTTCACAAAATATTTATTTAACAACTGGGTCAATTTTGACACAGTTTTGGTACTCTATGGGCCCGTTTACAGAAGGTAACTTTAATTGCGACTTAATAGTTAGTTCGCGATTAAATACCGATTTTGACCAATCAAACCCGAGGAAAGCCGATTTAATCGCAAATTAAAAGTTAATCGCAATTAAATATTTAATTCGCCTTCTAAAAGCGGTCCTAAGTTTTTTTTATTATTTTGGTCCGGCAAGGATTAAAATATCGTCTGTGTTTTTCTGTACCTCCTGAGCCTATATATCCAGCAAAGAGCTAATACAAACCTTACTAAACATTTCAAAATACACATTATGCAACTTTGTGTATGTAGATTAAAATATCAACATTATTTTGACTTAGATAGGTACCAAAGTAAAGTTGATGGAAGAGTTGGGAATCCACAAATAAAAGGCAGGGAAAGTAAGACAGCACTTAAGGGTTAACATTATAAAGCAAATTGTATGATTTTTCTACATTAGACAACAACGAGAACATACCGTGTTGACAACCGATTAATACATATTAAATTTTGTTTTTCTTTTTATTAATAAAAAGACATTCTAAACACAAAATGTAATGTGATTTTACAGAAACTAAAATATTTACTTAAAATGTTATGTCGTTGATTACATGCATCTTCTTGAATATTCAACTGCATGTAGATAATGCCATATCCTTGTAATATATAGACGTTGACTATAATTTGAGGGTTTAGGAAGATAGTAATTACCTATGCACATCGTCAAGTGACAATTAGGACTTAATGCGACACGTCTACTAGTGAATGCATTAAGACAAATTAAGTGGTGACATTAGCATTGTGTGAACACGAACAATTATACGTCCTCATGTAACTTGTATAATTGTCACCTGAATTATTAAAACTTTATTAAAGTAACAATGTTGAGAATCTGTTGAGCTTCAACAAACAATCTTGAACTAACAAGAACGAAATAAAATCAGAAATAAGTCCCATTTGACCGTCTCGCCAACTTCGTTACAAACCCACATTCACCAATCTCCATGAAAAGTGAAGACAGCATTGCAACATTACCAACAAGAGTCTATAATGCTGGTAAATTTCACGTTTCTGTCCCTGAGGCAACATCACACCAGACTTGAAATGACATGCACTTACTTCAACACTGTCGAGCTCGGCTTTTAACATGTAAATGCAATTCGTCTTTTGCATTCTTGTGTTTTTCAGCTAGATTAAATAATTAACCGCACTCTTGGATTATATGTAATAATAGAAGTAAACATCTTACACAAAAAGTTAACAGCAAGAAAAGAACATTTTTCTCTCTCTTTCTGGACTGGTGGTGCATCATTCGTCTTTTTTGACGCCGTTAACCCTTCAATACTCTTTTCTCATTAATCAACTCGTGGTGAATCGAACGATGCTACTGCTTTGAACGTTACGTGTTTATAATATATCAAGGATAGGCTTCTGCCAAACACAAGGGTTTTATTTCGACCGCAGATTACAGCAAAAAATATACACACCATTATTTACGACGAAAAGCTTGACGGATTACTATTTACTCCTATTTATTTTACAATTTTGCACATTATATAAAAACACAAAATAAAAAAAGAATTTTGTATACGTGTTCTATTTTTAATGCTTCCATCAAAATTAAATTTCAAGCGAAGTAAAAATAAAGCGGTAGCTCAATACGAATGGGAAATAGTTCCCAAACCATCCATCACTGTCAAATTTGCGTAAATAATAAGTTGAGGTTAAAATTTGAATTTTGGGACGCATAAATCCAAATTAACAATACACTTTACGTATAATTAATTTTTATAAACTATTAAAATTTGCACACTAATTTATGCAATTAGATTTCAACTACGAGTATAGCTCAGTTTTTAACTGTGATATAACGGGTTATAGTGATGGAATTACTTAATAATTATTACACAAAAAAATAAATTGCTGCGGTTACACCAATTGCAGTAGTACTCTCTCTTTCTCTCTCTACAACGTCCCTTTAACAACAACGATAATTTTTTTGTATTCATTGCCTTAGAGAAGCTAGTTTTCAATCTTTTTCTACGACAACAAAAACGGTTTTTCCAAACCCTAGTGTTTTTATTATCCACAAAGAAACAATAAAGATTTGTTTGAGCCATTAAATTAATCGAAAATTATTAAAAACATTATTTTTTCTTAAGACCTTGGCTTTGACGCCTACCAGACTTTAAATCAACCACTATCGTCTTAGTACTCAAACACTGGCTATAAGACTAGCTCTCGACCCCCTCAAAAAAGTCACATATATGTAATTTATATGAAAACAGCGTTTTACTTGTATTAAGTGTGAATAAATAAATATATTCTATATAATAAGTCCTAACCCGGAATTTTTTGAACCCCACTCAATACCGAGAAAAAATTGCTTATTGTGTTGCCTACTTTTACTTCGGAAGACTGGCCAGATAATTAATTCAAAAGACTTGTATGTGGCTGGAACAAAGACATGTCTTTAAAAACTACCAATATGTCTAAATTCCATATTTTTATTTGCAAAGGAAATCAAGAACTAGAAATGTTCAGATAGTAACTGAAAGCCAAACCAGTACGAAAAACAGAAACCAAAAAACACAATAATAAATATTTGGTTTCTCATGATACGAAAAGACACAAAAGCCAACTTAGTAATCACAGTGTAAAACACAAACCACGTTTACAAAAAAGACCAAAATTAATCTCCGAAGTACAAATGCCCAAGTTGGAAAAGTAGCACTTGCCCATCTAAAGAAATAACAAAAATTCAGACACTGATCAAAAGTCTCTCAGAAAGAAAAATAATATAAGGAGTAAACATAAAACGACATGGTTTTTGTCTAATGGAAATTACTTTCCCAGTTATCAAAATTTTACAGTTCGTTATTTACAAGAAATTCTTTTAGAAAAAAAAATTGTAGTGTTTAAAAAATATAGCAAGTATAACAAGACCAGTGACCGAAATAAATCAACAAGTAGTAAATTCTTGGAATTCAATGACGGCAATAAAATGTACCAAGAAAACTCTGAGTATTCTTTTGAAAAAACTCCAGAAAATTGTAATCAAAGTTCCAACTTCTTTTGAGAGATTTTAAAATTGAAACATATATTTTGGCTATTGTTATTGATCCTGAACCACAAAAAAATTACAAAAAAATTGACACCATAAAACTAAGACCAAAAAAATAAAAAATACCAATTCTGAGTAGTATTTCTAAATCTGTAGGAAATACAAAGCAAGATGTTATGTCATATCGAAAAAAAAATTCATGTAGTAAAAATAGGTATCAATACAAGGTTATCAAGATATCCATCACTTGAAACTGAGAAAGAAACTCAAAAGAAAATATTTTATCAAGATAATTTAAAAGTGAGTATAGCTTTAACAATAAGAAAGCAAAGTAGTAGCAAAGAAAACATTGTCAAAAAAAAAGATTCGAAAATATGTGGAAACTTAACAATGTCAATTTCGAGATCTTCATCATGTGAGTCTTAACAAGAAACTCAAAAGAAAACATTTCATTAAAAAGATTCAAAAATTAGCAAAGCTTTAAACAAAAAAGTATTTATTTTATAAAGTAAGGGCAATATAATTTATATCTAAAATTTTTAGGTAGTCGCGATCGTGAGCTCGTATTGAGCGTAAGTGCACATAGCAAGCGCATACCTTTTAATAAATAATTGTTTATCTCATCCAATGGAGATAAAAGTAAGATAAAAGCTAAAGTTTTTAACAGGAACTGGACAACACCTCTCGAACAAACAAAGACGCTAAAGAAATATTTAACAAAATCGGACAAATATCTAACTGTCAAACCACGCAGAGCGCCAAAAAATTCAACTCAATGTCATTGATGTCAGCAAATTGAGCACACAAAATTTTCTGTTAACAAACATACTCTCAATATACCACAATCAACCATAATTTACAACCATTACTTTTACAATACAAAATCTTAAATTGTAAGGCTAATGGACTGAGACTTCAAAAATTTACTTTTACTGTATTTTTGGCTAGACACAATATTGGTATACGTAACGCATCTAGTACTTAATCAAAAATTGATAGTAAGTGGATATCATGTCTATAGAGAGAATGGAGACACTAATCACGCGCCTATAGATGTGGCAATATTTCTCAGACAGACAGTGCGTCATCATGAAGTCTTTATCAACAATTTAATCAACACCGAAACAGTTGCTGTAAAGTTAAAAGTAAAGGATACCTATAATATACCATTAATTTGCGGATGTAAACAACCGAATAAACTCCTAATAGAGTCAAATGTACGATATATATTTGACAGCAAAAAACCAACACTACTTAGACGATCTTAATTCAATGAACAGAATATAGGGATGCAAAGCTAATAATACAGCCAGACAAAAGTTGATAGACCTGGTATCAATCAGGCTATCGACATTTGATCATAGGTCCCACTCTATATAATTATTTTCTATATCAAACCGATTATCAACCAGCTATTTTCGATACACTCATACCTCTTAGGTGATGGTGACAACAGCGTGCAAAAATAGCTTCTAAATATTCGATCTTCCAAAGTCACTTAAGTGCTATAATAAAATGCACTAAATACCTATTGCAGAATTATTGTAGTACAATACAAAAATTTTGAAAAATGACAGCATTAGACATGCATTTTCCTTTTGTAGACTTCGTCAAAATAATCTAATTTCTTGCGTTGCATTTTTTAAAGATCTAAAAATGTTACTCAAAATTGGTATTTTTCATTTTATTTGTCCTAGTTTCTTAATGTCAAGCCCTTCGTAATTTTTTTCTAGTTTAAGATCAATATTAATAGCCGAAATATGTGTTTTAGATTTAAAATTTTTCAAAAAAAACTTGAAACGATTTCTATTTCATGTAGATTCTTTAAAAAAATACTTATAGTTTTTAGCTACATTTGATTGCTGTCACTAAATCCAAAGAAGATACTACTTGGAATATTACGTTGGAATATATGTACAAATCTTTTTTATTTACAGCAACTCATAATTTTGGGTGTAGATGTTAGGCCACCAAAACAAGTTGGCATTTAGCGGACTTTTACCGCTGTCAGCGTCTCAACGATGGCGTATTCTCTAGCCCCGCCAACAGAGCTAATGAAGAAAGAGAGCTTCTAATAAAAAAATACTGTTCTCTTATCTCACTTCTGGCGTAAGTCAAGGTCTAGAAATGTTCAGGAAGTAGCTGATGGCCAAACCAGTACGAAACACAGAAATCAAAAAACACAAAAATAAAGATTTTGTTTCTCATGATACGAAAAGACATTAAAGCCAAGTTAGTAATAACTGTAAAACATAACATACTTCAAATGATGTGAGATATTTCAAGAGTAAACCTAAAACGACATGGTTTTTGTCTGATAAAATGTACTTTTCCAGTTGTCGAAATTTTACCTTTAGTTATTTACAATAGTTTTTTTTTAAAAAGAAAAGAAGTGTTTAAAAAATAACACAAGTGGTATATTCTTGAGTTCTAGTGACAGTAATAAAATGTATTAAAAAAACTTAAATTTTTTTTTTTTTTAAATCTCTAAGAAATAGAAATTAACGTTCCAAGTTTCCTATAAGTAATTTAAAAATTAAACATAAATTTCTGCTATTGTTTTTGATACTGAACCTTTAAACTATAAATTACAAATTTTGAGTAGCATTTCTATATCTATAGGACATGCAAATCAAAAGGTTATGTCAAAATTCCAGTTCTTGAAAAAGATATCAATACAAGACTTTCAAAATCTCCATCACGTAAAACTCAAAAGAAACTCAAGAGAAAAGATTTCATCAAGTTGATTCAAATAAGTAAAGTTATAAAAGTGACAAAACAAAGTAATAACAAAAAAAAGTGACAAAAAAAAGTCGAAGATAAGTAGAGAATCAACAATGTCGATACAGAATAAGATTAAAAACGAAACAAAAAATTAATCAACTCGAAGCTCATCAAAATCTCACAAAACCAGAAGTCCTTTTCGGATTTACTGCAAATAGTCAGTTACAACCACTCAAATAAAAAGCACGCCTAAATCAATCGTAACTTTTTCTTTAAGTAAACGTTCTTTAATAGTTATTTATGTATTAAGTGCGTAAACAAGGAGATTATGGTACAAGAAAATGTTTAAAGCCTTACGTAGAAGGGCTTTTAATTTTTTGAGGGCCATTAGTAACAATTACGCCCGTGGTACATATCACGTTTTTTTTTTGTTTTAAATTTTCGAATATTAAAAATTGCGGTATTTTCTTAAGCTGTAAAAATGATCCAGATTAACTAGTTGTCATTACCAGGATACGGTATGTTGTTATTTTCTGTTTTGCAATTTTCCAAAATAAAAACTAATTAAAACGTGTGTGAAAACGTGTATTCTAGAGAAATGTTACAACAAAAAAGAAAAAAGTTGTGTCACGCGCCGTCCCAATCTCTTATTTTTTTTACTACATTCTATGCCTTTTTTAAATCAGGCTTGACAACGTCTTTCTATAAAAATGATAGTAATAGTGAGCACTTGCAAAACAAATCAAGATCTAGAAATGATCAGATAGTAACTGAAAACCAAATCTGTACGAAAAACAGAAACCGAAAAAAAAAACAATAATCAAGATTTGGTTTCTCATAATGCGAAAAGACACAAAAGCCAACTTAGTAATAACAGCATAAAACACAAACGTTCTTCAAATGATGTCCTCAAACCGAAAAAAAACCAAAATAATTTCTCAAAGTAGAAGAATTAAGGTTGGAAAAGTAGCACTTATCCATCTAAAAAAACTATGTTATGATGGAATGTACTTTCCCAGTTGTCAAAACTTTACAGTTGGTTATTTACGAAAAATTTTTTTTTAAACTTAGTGTTTAAAAAAGATTACAAGTATAACAAGACCATTGACCGAAATAAATCAACAACAAGTAGTATATTCTTGGAATTCAATGACTGCAATAAAATGTACCAAAGAAACTCTGAGTATTCTTTTGAAGAAACTCCAGGAAATTGTAATCAAAGTTCTAATTTCTTTTGAGCTATTTTAAAATTAAAACATATATTTTGGCTATTGTTATTGATCCTGAACCACAAAAATATTACAAAGAAATAACCACCATACACCTAAGACCAAAAAAATTAAAAATACCAATTTTGAGTACTATTTCTAAATCTGTAGAAAATGCAAACCAAGATGTGATGTCATATCGAAAAAATCCACGAAAAGAAATTCAAGTGGTTAAAATAGGTATCAATACAAGACTTTCAAGATGTCCATCACGTGAAACTGAGCAAGAAACAAGCGAAAATATTTTATCAAGATGATTTAAAAATGAGTATAGCTCTAACAATGAAAAAGCAAAGTAGTAACAGAGAAGAAACTGTCAAAAAGTAAGAATCAAAAATAAGTAGAAACTTAACAATGTCAGGTTCGAGATCTTCATCATGTGAGTTTTAACAACAAACTCAAAAGAAAACATTTTATTAGGAAGATTCAAAATTAGTAAAGCTTTAAACAAAAAGTATTTATTTTATAAAGTGAGCGCAATATAATTTAAATCTAAAATATTTAGGTAGTCGCAATCGTAAGCTCGTATTGAGCTGACGTGTACATAGCAAGCGCATAAAAGTAAGATAAAAGCTAAAGTTTTTAACAAGAGCTGGACAGCACCTCTCGGGCAAACAAAGACGCTAAAAAATATTTAACAAAATCAGACAAATATTTAACTCTCGAACCACAGAGAGCGCCAAAAAATTCGACTCAGTGTCATCGATGCCAGCAAATTGAGCACACAAAATTTTTTGTTAACAAATATACTCTCAATATACCACAATCCACCATAATTTACATCCATTACTTTTACAACACAAAATCTTAATTTGTAAGGCTAATGGACTGAGACTTCAAAAATTTACTTTTACTGTATTTTTGGCAAGACACAATATTGGTATAGGTAAGGCATCTAGTACTTAATCAAAATTTGATAGTAAGTGGATATCACGTCTATAGAGCGAATAGAGACACTAACCACGCCTCTGGAAATGTAGCAATATTTGTCAGACAGAATTAAAAACTTAAAGACACTCAAGTGCTAAAATTAAATGCACTAAATACTTGTTGCAAAATTATTGTAGTAGATTACGAAATTTTTAAAAAATGATACAAGACAGCATTAAACATGCAATTGAAAAGCTCGTAAGTCTTTTTGTTAAAAGTCATTTGATAGAAACCTTGAAATTGACATTTTTAATTCTGTACTCATCTTTAACTCTTACTTTTTGTCGATTTCTTATTTGTTATAACTTTGCTTTGTCACTGTTAAAGCTTTTTTTTTAATCACCTTTATAAAATATTTTCTCTTAAATTTCTTGTTGAGTCTTAGGTGATAGAAATCTTAAAAATCTTGTATTATTACCTATTTCAACAACTTTAATTTCTTTTTGTAGACTTCGTCAAAATGAGCTAACTTCTTGCGTTGCATTTATTACAGATTCAAATATTTTACCCAAAATTGGTATTTTTCATTTTATTTGTCCTAGGTTTATTTGTCAAGCTCTTCGTAATTTTTTTCTAGTTTAAGATCAATATTAATAGCCGAAATATGTGTTTTATATTTAAAATTTTTCAAAAAAAACTTGAAACGATTTCTATTTCATGTAGATTCTTTAAAAAAATACTTATAGTCTTTAGCTACATTTGATTGCTCTCACTAAATCCAAAGAAGATACTACTTGGAATATTACGTTGGAATATATTTACAAAACTTTTTTATTTACAGCAGCTCTTAATTTTGGGTGTAGATGTTAGGCCACCAAAACAAGTTGGCATTTAGCGGACTTTTACCGCTGTCAGCGTCTCAACGATGGCGCATTCTCTAGCCCCGCCAACAGAGCTAATAAAAAAAGAGAGATTCTAATAAAAAGATACTGTTCTCACTTCTCACTTCTAATGTAAATCAAGGTAAAGAAATGTTCAATAAGTAGCTGAAAGTCAATCAGTACAAAACACAGAAAACAAAAAAACACAAAAATAAAGACTTGTTTTCTTACGATAGGAAAAGACATTAAAGCCAAGTTAGTAATGACAGTGTAAAACATTAACAACCTTCTACAAATGATGTGAGATATTTCAGGAGTAAACCTAAAACGGCACGGTTCTTGTATGATAGAATATACTTTCTCAGTTGTAGAAATTTTTTCCTTTAGTTATTTACGATAGTTTTTTTTTTAAAGAAAAATGTTTAAAAAATTACACAAGTGGTATATTTTTGAGTTTCTGTGATAGCAATATAATGTATTAAAAAAACTTTGAGCATTTTTTTTAATCTCCAAAAAATAGAAATTAACGTTCCAAGTTTCCTATAAGAGATTTTAAAATTGAACATATATTTCTGCTATAATTTTTAATATTACTAAATCTAAAAATTAAAAAATTTGAATAACATTCTAAATCTGCAGGAAATGCAAAGCAAAAGTTATGTTCTATCAAAAAAAAGTTGTTAAAAAACATTTGTTAAAATACCTAGGTATCAATACAAGACCTTCAGAATCTCCATCACGTGAAACTCAACAAGAAACTCAAGAGAAGTTATTTTATCAAGATGATTCAAAAATGAGTAAAGCTTTAAACGTGACAAAACAAAGTAATAACAAAAAAAAAAGATTGGAAGTAGAGACTTAACAATGTCAAAACCGAATAAGATTAAAAACGAAATAAAACATAAATCAACTTGCAGCTTATCAAAATCAGAGATAACCAAAAGTTTTCTTCGGGTTTACCGCAAATATTCAGCTACAACCACCCAAATAAAGAACACGTCTAAATATACTGTTACTTCTTCAAGTAAACTTTTTTTAATAGTTATTTATGTATTAAGGTCGTAAACAATATGGCACGCAAGAATGTTTATAGCTCAACATGAAAGAGCTTTTAATTTTCTAAGGGCTATTAGTAACAATTACGCTAGTGGTACATACAACGTTTTATTTTATTTTAAATTTTGGGATATCAAAAAAAAAATTATGCTGTGAAAATAATCCAGATTAATTAGTTGTCGTTGTCAGAATACGGTATGTTGTTATTTTCTGTTTTGCGATTGTCGAAAATGGAAACTAATAAAAACGTGTGTGAAAACGTGTATTTTAAAGAAATGTTACAACTAGTAAGAACTCAAAATTTCAGAAAATGTTGTGTCACGCTCCGTGCGTTTGTAGTTTTTAGCAGTTTTTGAAATAAATGATGATTTTTTATGATAATTGTTATTTAATGTAAAAAGTGACGTTTACAAAACTGAAGTCGTTTATTTGACAGCTAGACGAATGTACAGTTATTTATTTGTTATTGTAGTGGTAACTTTAAAAAATTCAGTGCTATAAAAATAAAAATTACGCCCTGATATGCACAATAATGAAGATATGGTTTCACATGATACGAAAAGACACAAAAACCAACTTAGTAATGACAGTGTAAAACACAAACAACGTTCTTCAAATGCTGTCCTCAAACCGAAAAAGACCAAAATAAATTTCTAAAATACAAATACCAAAGTTGGAAAAGTAACATTTGCCAATCCAAAGAAATTACAAGAAGTCGGGCACTAATTGAAAATCTCTCAGAAAAAAAAAGATATTTTAGGAATAAACTTAAAACGACATGGTTTTTGTCCGATGGAAAGTACTTTCCTAGTTGTCAAAATTTTACAGTTGTTTATTTACGAGATTTTTTTGAAAAGAAAAAAAACGTCGTGTTTAAAAAATATTACAAGTATAACAAGACCAATGACCGAAATAAATCAACAACAAGTAGTATATTCTTAGAATTCAATGATTGCAATAAAATGTACCAAAGAAACTCTGAGTATTCTTTTGAAGAAACTCCAGGAAATTGTAATCAAAGTTCTAATTTCTTATGAGATATTTTAAAATTAAAACATATATTTTGGCTATTGTTATTGATCCTGAACCACAAAAATGTTATAAAGAAATAACCACCATACACCTAAGACCAAAAAAAATTAAAAATACCAATTTTGAGTAGTATTTCTAAATCTGTAGAAAATGCAAACCAAGATGTTATGTCATATCGAAAAACTCCACGAAAAGAAATTCAAGTGGGTAAAATAGGTATCAATACAAGACTTTCAAGATGTCCATCACGTGAAACTGAGCAAGAAACTCAAGCGAAAATATTTTATCAAGATGATTTAAAAATGAGTATAGCTCTAACAATGAAAAAGCAAAGTAGTAAGAGAGAAGAAACTGTCAAAAAGTAAGAATCAAAAATAAGTAGAAACTTAACAATGTCAGGTTCGAGATCTTCAACATGTGAGTTTTAACAAAAAACTCATAAGAATATAGTTTATTGAACAGACTCAAAAATTAGTATAGCTTTAAACGAAGAGGTATTTATTTTATAAAATGAGCGCAATATAATTTAAATCCAGAAGATTTAGTTAGTCGCAATCGTAAGCTCGTATTGAGCGGACGTGCACCTAGCAAGCGCATACCTTTTAATAAATATTTGTTTATCGCATCCAAATGACGATAAAAGTAAGATAAAAGCTAAACTTTTCAACAAGAACTGGACAGCACAGCTCGAACAAACAAAGACGCTAAAAAATATTTAACAAAATCAGACAAATATCTAACTATCAAACCACGCAGAGCGCCAAAAAACTCGACTCAGTGCCATCCATGTCAGCAAATTGAGCACACAAAATTATCTGTTAACAAATATACTCTCAATATACCACAATCAACCATAATTCACAACCATAACTCTTACAACACAAAATCTTAATTTGTAAGGCTAATGGACTGAGACTTCAAAAATCTACTTTTACTGTATTTTTGGCAAGACATAATACTGGTATACAAAACGCATCTGGTACTTAATCAAAATTTGACAGTAAGTGGATATCACGTCTATAGAGCGAATAGAGACACTAACCACGCCTCTGGAGATGTGGCAATATTTGTCAGACACACAGTGCGTCATCTATGAAGTCTTTATCAACAATTTAATCAACATCGAAACAATTGATGCAAAGTTAAAAGTGAATGATACCTATAATAAACGATTAATTTGCAGATGTAAACAACCGAATAAACTCTAAAACCAACAGTACTTAGGCGATCTTAATTTAATGAACAGAATACAGGGAAGCAGAGCTAATAATCCAGCAAGACAAAAGTTGATAGACCCGGCATCAGACTATCGACATTTGATCATAGCTTCCACTTCATATAATTATTTTCTATATCAAACCAATTATTAACCACATATTTTCGATATAGTCATACCTCATAGGTGATGGTGACAGAAGCGTGCAAAACAGCTTCTCAAGATTCGATCTTTTAAAGACACTTAAGTGCTAAAATTAAATGCACTAAATACTTGTTGCCAAATTGATGTAGTAGATTACGAAATCTTTAAGAAACGATACAATCACAGCATTAAACATGCATTTGGAAAGCTCTTAAGTCATTTTGTTAAGACTCATTTGATTGAAACCTTAAAATTGACATTTTTAAGACTGTACTCATCTTCGACTCTTACTTATTGTCAATTTCTTCTTTGTTATTACTTTGCTTTGTCACTGTAAAAACTTTACTTTTTTTTAAATCACCTCTATGAAATATTTTCTCTTAAGTTTCTTGTTGAGTCTAACGTGAGAGAAATCTTAAAAATTTTGTATTATTACCTATTTCAACAACTTTAATTTCTTTTTGTAGACTTTGTCAAAATGAGCTAACTTCTTGCGATGCATTTATTACAGATTCAAAAATTTTACCCAAAATTGGTATTTTTCATTTTACGTGTCCTAGGTTCTCAATGTCAAGCTCTTCGTAATTTTTTTCTAGTTTAAGATCAATATTAATAGCCGAAATATGTGTTTTGGATTTAAAATTATTCAAAAAAAAACTTGAAACGATTTCTATTTCATGTAGATTCTTTAAAAAAATACCTATAGTCTTTAGATACATTTGATTGCTGTCACTAAATCCAAAGAAGATACTACTTGGAATATTACGTTGGAATATATTTACAAAACTTTTTTATTTACAGCAGCTCTTAATTTTGGATGTAGATGTTAGGCCAGCAAAACAAGTTGGCATTTAGCGGACTTTTACCGCTGTCAGCGTCTCAACGATGGCGCATTCTCTAGCCCCGCCAACAGAGCTAATATAAAAAGAGAGATTCTAATAAAAAGATACTGTTCTCACTTCTCACTTCTAATGTAAATCAAGGTAAAGAAATGTTTAATAAGTAGCTGGAAGCCAAATTAGTAAAAAACACAGAAAACAAAAAAACACAAAAATAAAGACTTGCTTTTTTACGATACGAAAAGACATTAAAGCCAAGTTAGTAATGACAGTGTAAAACATAAACAACCTTCTACAAATGATGTGAGATATTTCAGGAGTAAACCTAAAACGGCACGGTTCTTGTATGATAGAATATACTTTCTCAGTTGTCAAAATTTCTTCCTTTAGTTATTTACGAGTTTTTTTAAAAAAAAATGTTTAAAAAATTAAACAAGTGGTCTATTTTTAAGTTACTGTGATAGCAATATAATGTATTTAAAAAACTTTTGAGTATTTTTTTTTAAATCTCCAAAAAATAGAAATTAACGTTCCAAGTTTCCTATAAGAGATTTTAAAATTGAACATATATTTATGCTATTATTTTTAATATTACTAAATCTAAAAATTAAAAAAATTAAATAACATTCTAAATCTGCAGGAAATGCAAAGCAAAAGTTATGTTATATCAACAAAAAAGTTGTTAAAAAACGTTTGTTAAAATAGGTATCAATACAAGACTTTCAGAATCTCCATCACGTGAAACTCAACAAGAAACTCAAGAGAAGTTATTTTATCAAGATGATTCAAAAATGAGTAAAACTTTAAACGTGACAAAGCAAAGTAATAACAAAAAAAAAAGATTGGAAGTAGAGACTTAACAATGTCAAAACCGAATAAGATTAAAAACAAAGTAAAAAATAAATCAACTTGCAGCTCATCAAAATCAGAGATAACCAAAAGTTTTCTTCGGGTTTACCGCAAATATTCAGCTACAACCACCCAAATAAAGAACACGTCTAAATATACTGTTACTTCTTCAAGTAAACTTTTTTTAATAGTTATTTATGTATTAAGGTCGTAAACAATATGGCACGCAAGAATGTTTATAGCTCAACATGAAAGAGCTTTTAATTTTCTAAGGGCTATTAGTAACAATTACGCTAGTGGTACATACAACGTTTTATTTTAATTTAAATTTTGGGATATCAAAAAAAAAATTATGCTGTGAAAATAATCCAGATTAATTAGTTGTCGTTGTCAGAATACGGTATGTTGTTATTTTCTGTTTTGCGATTTTCGAAAATGGAAACTAATAAAAACGTGTGTGAAAACGTGTATTTTAAAGAAATGTTACAACTAGTAAGAACTCAAAATTTCAGAAAATGTTGTGTCACGCTCCGTGCGTTTGTAGTTTTTAGCAGTTTTTGAAATAAATGATGATTTTTTATGATAATTGTTATTTAATGTAAAAAGTGACGTTTACAAAACTTTGACAGCTAGACGAATGTACAGTTATTTATTTGTTATTGTAGTGGTAACTTTAAAAAATTCAGTGCTATAAAAATAAAGATTACGCCC
Organism: Tribolium confusum; assembly: GCA_029207805.1. Classification (NCBI taxonomy): domain Eukaryota; kingdom Metazoa; phylum Arthropoda; class Insecta; order Coleoptera; family Tenebrionidae; genus Tribolium; species Tribolium confusum. The sequence continues at coordinate 35,833,052 of JALGAY010000001.1, read as the reverse complement.
TGATTTGCACGATAAGGAAAATATGGTTTCACATGATACGAAAAGACACAAAAACCAACTTAGTAATGACAGTGTAAAACACAAACAACGTTCTTCAAATGCAAAAAACCGAAAAAGACCAAAATAAATTTCTAAAATACAAATACCAAAGTTGGAAAAGTAACATTTGCCAATCCAAAGAAATTACAAGAAGTCGGGCACTAATTGAAAATCTCTTAGAAAAAAAAAGATATTTTAGGAATAAACTTAAAACAACGTGGTTTTTGTCCGATGGAAAGTACGTTCCTAGTTGTCAAAATTTTACAGTTGTTTATTTACGAGTTTTTTTTTTTGAAAAGAAAAAAAAACGTCGTGTTTAAAAAATATTACAAGTATAACAAGACCAATGACCGAAATAAATCAACAACCAGTAGTATATTCTTGGAATTCAATGACTGCAATAAAATGTACCAAAGAAACTCTGAGTATTCTTTTGAAAAAACTCCAGGAGATTGTAATCAAAGTTCCAATTTCCTTTGACAGATTTTAAAATTAAAACATATATTTTGGCTATTGTTATTGATCCTGAACCACAAAAATATTACAAAAAAATTGACACTATAAACCTAAAACCAAAAAAATCAAAATACCAATTCTGAGTAGTACTTCTAAATCTGTAGAAAATGCAAACCAAGATGTTATGTCATATCGAAAAACTCCACGAAAAGAAATTCAAGTGGGTAAAATAGGTATCAATACAAGACTTTCAAGATGTCCATCACGTGAAACTGAGCAAGAAACTCAAGCGAAAATATTTTATCAAGATGATTTAAAAATGAGTATAGCTCTAACAATGAAAAAGCAAAGTAGTAACAGAGAAGAAACTGTCAAAAAGTAAAAATCAAAAATAAGTAGAAACTTAACAATGTCAGGTTCGAGATCTTCAACATGTGAGTTTTAACAAAAAACTCATAAGAATATAGTTTATTGAACACACTCAAAAATTAGTATAGCTTTAAACGAAGAGGTATTTATTTTATAAAATGAGCGCAATATAATTTAAATCCAGAAGATTTAGTTAGTCGCAATCGTGAGCTCGTATCGAGCGGACGTGCACCTAGCAAGCGTATACCTTTTAATAAATATTTGTTTATCTCAACCAAATGGCGATAAAAGTAAGATAAAAGCTAAACTTTTAACAAGAACTGGACAGCACAGCTCAAACAAACAAAGACGCTAAAAAATATTTAACAAAATCAGACAAATATCTAACTATCAAACCACGTAGAGCGCCAAAAAACTCGACCAGTGCCATCCATGTCAGCAAATTGAGCACACAAAATTTTCTGTTAACAAATATACTCTCAATGTTCCACAATAAACCATAATTCACAATCATTACTCTAACAACTCAAAATCTCAATTTGTAAGGCTAATGGACTGAGACTTCAAAAACCTACTTTTACTGTATTTTTGGCAAGTCACAATATTGGTATAAAAAACGCATCTAGTACTTAATCAAAATTTGATAGTAAGTGAATATCACGTCTATAGAGCGAATACATACACTAACCACGCCTCTGGAGATGTGGCAATATTTGTCAGACAGAGAGTGCGTCATCATGAAGTCTTTATCAACAATTTAATCAACATCGAAACAATTGATGCAAAGTTAAAAGTGAATGATACCTATAATAAACGATTAATTTGCAGATGTAAACAACCGAATAAACTCTAAAACCAACAGTACTTAGGCGATCTTAATTTAATGAACAGAATATAGGGAAGCAGAGCTAATAATCCAGCAAGACAAAAGTTGATAGACCTGGAATCAGACTATGGACATTTGACCATAGCTTCCACTTCATGTAATTATTTTCTATATCAAACCGATTATTAACCACATATTTTCGATATAGTCATACCTCATAGGTGATGATGACAGCAGCGTGCAAAACAGCTTCCCAAGATTCGATCTTTTAAAGACACTTAAGTGCTAAAATTAAATGCACTAAATACTTGTTGCCAAATTAATGTAGTAGATTACGAAATCTTTAAAAAAACGATACAATCACAGCATTAAACATGCATTTGGAAAGCTCTTAATTCATTTTGTTAAGACTCATTTGATTAAAACTTTAAAATTGACATTTTTAAGACTGTACTCATCTTCAACTCTTACTTATTGTCAATTTCTTCTTTGTTATTACTTTGCTTTGTCACTGTAAAAACTTTACTTTTTTTTAAATCACCTCTATGAAATATTTTCTCTTAAGTTTCTTGTTGAGTCTAACGTGAGAGAAATCTTAAAAATCTTGTATTATTACCTATTTCAACAACTTTAATTTTTTTGTAGACTTTGTCAAAATGAGCTAACTTCTTGCGTTGCATTTATTACAGATTCAAAAATTTTACCCAAAATTGGTATTTTTCATTTTATTTGTCCTAGGTTCTCAATGTCAAGCTCTTCGTAATTTTTTTCTAGTTTAAGATCAATATTAATAGCCGAAATATGTGTTTTGAATTTAAAATTTTTCAAAAAAAACTTGAAACGATTTTTATTTCATGTAGATTCTTTAAAAAAATACTTATAGTCTTTAGCTACATTTGATTGCTGTCACTAAATCCAAAGAAGATACTACTTGGAATATTACGTTGGAATATATGTACAAATCTTTTTTATTTACAGCAGCTCTTAATTTTGGGTGTAGATGTTGGGCCACCAAAACAAGTTGGCATTTAGCGGACTTCTACCGCTGTCAGCGTCTCAACGATGGCGTATTCTCTAGCTCCGCCAACAGAGCTAATAAAGAAAGAGAGATTCTAATAAAAAATACTCTTTCCTCATCTCACTTCTGACGTAAGTCAAGGTCTAGAAATGTTCAGAAAGTAGCTGATGGCCAAACCAGTACGAAACACAGAAATCAAAAAACACAAAAATAAAGATTTTGTTTCTCATGATACGAAAAGACATTAAAGCCAAGTTAGTAATAACTGTAAAACATAACGTACTTCAAATGATGTGAGATATTTCAAGAGTAAACCTAACACGACATGGTTTTTGTCTGATAAAATGTACTTTTCCAGTTGTCGAAATTTTACCTTTAGTTATTTACAATAGTTTTTTTTTAAAAAAAGAAAAGAAGTGTTTAAAAAATAACACAAGTGGTATATTCTTGAGTTCCAGTGACAGTAATAAAATGTATAAAAAAAACTTTAAATTTTTTTTTTTTAAATCTCTAAGAAATAGAAATTAACGTTCCAAGTTTCCTATAAGTAATTTAAAAATTAAACGTAAATTTCTGCTATTGTTTTTGATACTGAACCTTTAAACTATAAATTAAAAACTTTGAGTAGCATTTCTATATCTGTAGGAAATGCAAATCAAAAGGTTATGTCATATCCAAGAAAATTCCAGTTCTTGAAAAAGATATCAATACAAGACTTTCAAAATCTCCATCACGTGAAACTCAACAAGAAACTCAAGAGAAAAGATTTCATCAAGTTGATTCAAAAATGAGTAAAGTTATAAAAGTGACAAAACAAAGTAATAACAAAAAAAAGTGACAAAAAAAGTCGAAGATAAGTAGAGACTCAACAATGTCGAAACAGAATAAGATTAAAAACGAAACAAAAAATTAATCAACTCGAAGCTCATCAAAATCTTACAGAACAAGAAGTCCTTTTCGGATTTACTGCAAATAGTCAGTTACAACCACTCAAATAAAAAGCACGTCTAAATCAACCGTTACTTTTTAACTGAAAACCAAATCAGTACGAAAAACAGAAACCAAAAAAAAAACAATAATCAAGATTTGGTTTCTCATAATGCGAAAGATATCCACAACTAGATGACATCTACAAAAAGCTAAAAAAACTCATAGGAATTTGGTTGCCACTACCAAAAATCAGTATCTTCAATCCAAAATAGCTAACTCTAGTAATTCAACTAAGTCACTTTGGATAATCGTTAACCAAATTTCGGGCAACAGTAATTCAGAAAGAAATAGCAATATAACTCTAGAGCACAACGGTGTGTTATGTGACGACCCAAAGTTGAATGCAAATAGATTCAATACTTATTTCAAAAATGTTCCTATTGAAATTACTAATCAATTAAATCAACAGTCAAGTGTTTCAAGCTCTAGTTCTAGTGCGATTAATTCTATAGAAAGTAGCATCTTTCTTCTTCCTTTCAGTAATGATGAACTATTAAACTTGTTAAACTCTAAACTTAAGAGCAAGACGTCATCTGGACCTGACGAAGTGCCGATATACATTTTTAAAAAATGTATCCCTGCCATAGTTTCTCCGTTAACGTATCTTGTGAATCTGTCATTTGTTTGCGGCAAATTTCCTGAAGCATTAAAAATCGGTAAGGTTATCCCAATCTATAAAAAGAACGACACTCATGCTATCGAAAATTACAGGCCTATTACCTTGACTTCAAGTTTTTCTAAAATATTTGAGTATAGCTATCTTAGTCGCTTGTGTAACTTTTTAAAGATAACAAATGTTATATCCGACAATCAATTTGGATTTCGAGAAAAATGCTCCACAAAAATGGCTTTACTAACCTTCTATGACAATATCCTAAAACATATTAATGCCGGTGAATGTCCTATTGGGATTTTTTGTGATCTTAGTAGGGCATTCGATTGCGTAGATCATGCTAAGCTACTTGACAAATTGAATAATATAGGTATTAGAGGTGTAGCTCTGGAGTGGATTAAAACTTTTTTACAGAACAGAAAACAATACGTTGAACTTCCGGTAAAAGATTCTTCTAAAAATGTACAGTCAAACCTTGTGGAACTAAATATGGGTGTTCCTCAAGGATCTGTACTTGGGCCAGTCTTATTTATTTTGTTTATTAATGACATTGAACATCTTTCATCAAAGGGATTTATAATACTTTATGCAGATGATACTGTAATTATTATTTCTGACAAACTTGATATAATTCTGAAAATAAAAGCTCAAGATGCTGTAGATAATGTTTTTAATTGGTTTAATACTAATAAATTACATTTCAATGCTGAAAAAACTAACTGCCTGCGCTTCCATGTACCACAGAATTGTCCTATCCCAATAAATGTAAATGTTACTAATACACAACTAGTTGATACCAATAGCACTAAGTTTTTGGGAATAGTATTTGATAAATGTTTGAATTGGAAAGATCACTGTGCAGCTTTAATAACCAAAATGTCTTCTTTGACATATATGTTCCGAGTGCCAAAAGATATTCTTAATGTAAAACAACTAATGCAAGTTTACTTTGCTCAAGTTGATAGCAGACTTCGCTACGAAATTTGCCTACGGGGAAATTCTTCGATGGCACTGGATGTTTTTGTTTCGCAGAAAAAATTGTTACGGGTAATTTTTCGTTTGTCTAATAGACAATCCTGTAGAAATATTTTTAAAGAGTATAGAATATTGACGGTACCTTCGAAATTAAAAACTGCAAAACTATCACACAGTTTAAGCTCAATCTAAAAAACTTTTTAATTACTAACACATTTTATACTTTAAATAAGTTTTTCTTATCATGCAAGTCTCTGTTTTCTGTTTTGACGTTTCCTGTATACATATATCTGTATTTTTTAAAGAAATAAATACATATTATTATTATTATAATTAAAAAAAAACACAAAAGCCAACAGCATAAAACACAAACGTTCTTCAAATAATGTCCTCAAACAGAAAAAAAACCAAAATAATTTCTCAAAGTAGAAGAACTAAGGTTGGAAAAGTAGCACTTGTCCATCTAAAAAAATTATGTTATGATGGAAAGTACTTTCCCAGTTGTCAAAACTTTACAGTTGGTTATTTACGAAAATTTTGTTTTTTAAACTTAGTGTTTAAAAAAGATTACAAGTATAACAAGACCATTGACCGAAATAAATCAACAACAAGTAGTATATTCTTGGAATTCAATGACTGCAATAAAATGTACCAAAGAAACTCTGAGTATTCGTTTGAAGAAACTCCAGGAAATTGTAATCAAAGTTCTAATTTCTTTTGAGATATTTTAAAATTAAAACATATATTTTGGCTATTGTTATTGATCCTGAACCACAAAAATATTACAAAGAAATAACCACCATACACCTAAGACCAAAAAAAACTAAAAATACCAATTTTGAGTAGTATTTCTAAATCTGTAGAAAATGCAAACCAAGATATTATGTCATATCGAAAAAGACCACGAAAAGAAATTCAAGTGGGTAAAATAGGTATCAATACAAGACTTTCAAGATGTCCATCACGTGAAACTGAGCAAGAAACTCAAGCGAAAATATTTTATCAAGATGATTTAAAAATGAGTATAGCTCTAACAATAAAAAAGCAAAGTAGTAACAGAGAAGAAACTGTCAAAAAGTAAGAATCAAAAATAAGTAGAAACTTAACAATGTCAGGTTCGAGATCTTCATCATGTGAGTTTTAACCACAAACTCAAAAAAAAATATTTTGTTAGGAAGATTCAAAAATTAGTAAAGCTTTAAACAAAAAGTATTTATTTTATGAAGTAAGCGCAATATAATTTAAATCTAAAATATTTAGGTAGTCGCGATCGTAAGCTCGTATTAAGCTGACGTGCACATAGCGAGCGCATAAAAGTAAGATAAAAGCTAAAATTTTTAACAAGAACTGGACAGCACCTCTCGGGCAAACAAAGACGCTAAAAAATATTTAACGAAATCAGACAGATATCTAACTCTCGAACCACAGAGAGCGCCAAAAAATTCGACTCAGTGTCACCGATGCCAGCAAATTGAGCACACAAAATTTTCTGTTAACAAATATACTCTCAATATACCACAATCAACCATAATTTACATCCATTACATTTACAACACAAAATCTTAATTTGTAAGGCTAATAGAATAAGACTTCAAAAATTTACTTTTACTCTATTTTTGGCAAGGCACAATATTGGTATACGTAACGCATCTAGTACTTAATAAAAATTTGATAGTAAGTGGATAGAGCGTCTATAGAGCGAATAGAGACACTAACCACGCCTCTGGAAATGTAGCAATATTTGTCAGACAGAATTAAAAACTTAAAGACACTTAAGTGGTAAAATTAAATGCACTAAATACTTGTTGCAAAACTATTGTAGTAGACAACAAAATTTTTAAAAAATGATACAATGACAGCATTAAACATGCATTTAAAAAGCTCTTAAGTCATTTTGTTAAGAGTCATTTAATAGAAACATTGAAATTGACATTTTTAATTCTGTACTCATCTTTAACTTTTACTTTTTGTCAATTTCTTCTTTGTTATAACTTTGATTTGTCACTGTTAAAGCTTTTTTTTAATCACCTTTATAAAATATTTTCTCTAAAGTTTCTTGTTGAGTCTTACGTGATAGAAATCTTAAAAATCTTGTATTATTACCTATTTCAACAACTTTAATTTCTTTTTGTAGACTTCGTCAAAATAAGCTAACTTCTTGTGTTGCATTTATTACAGATTCAAAAATTTTACCCAAAATTGGTATTTTTCATTTTATTTGTCCTAGGTTCTCAATGTCAAGCTCTTCGTAATTTTTTTCTAGTTTAAGATCAATATTAATAGCCGAAATATATTTCAAATTTAAAAATTTTAAAAAAAAACTTGAAACGTTGATTTCTATTTCGTGGAGATTCTTTAAAAAAATACATATAGTCTTTAGATACATTTGATTGCTGTCACTAAATTCAAAGAAGATACTACTTGTAATATTACGTTGGAATATATTTACAAAACTTTTTTATTTACAGCAGCTCTTAATTTTGGGTGTAGATATTGGGCCACCAAAACAAGTTGGCATTTAGCGGACTTTTACCGCTGTCAGCGTCTCAACGATGGCGTATTCTCTAGCCCCGCCAACAGAGCTAATAAAGAAAAAGAGATTGTAACAAAAAGATACTGTTCTCTCATCTCACTTCTGGCGTAATTCAAGGTCTAGAAATGTTCAGGAAGTAGCTGAAGGCCAAATCAGTATGAAACACAGAAAACAAAAGACACAAAAATAAAGACTTGTTTTCTCACGATACGAAAAGACATTAAAGCCAAGTTAGTAATGACAGTTAAAACATAAACAACCTTCTACAAATGATGTGAGATATTTCAGGAGTAAACCTAAAACGGCACGGTTTTTGTATGATAGAATATACTTTTCCAGTTGTCGAAATTTTTTCCTTTAGTTATTTACAATAGTTTTAAAAAAAAAAAAATTTTTAAATTACACAAGTGTATATTCTTGAGTTTCTGTAATAGCAATAAAATGTATTAAAAAAACTTTGAGTATTTTTTTGAAAAATCTCCAAAAAATAGAAATTAACGTTCCAAGTTTCCTATAAAAGATTTTAAAATTGAACATATATTTCTGCTATTATTTTTAATATTACTAAACCTAAAAATTAAAAAATTTGAATAGCATTCTAAATCTGCAGGAAATGCAAAGCAAAAGTTATGTTATATCAAAAAAAAGTTGTTAAAAAACAATTGTTAAAATAGGTATCAATACAAGACTTTCAGAATCTCCATCACGTGAAACTCAACAAGAAACTCAAGAGAAGATATTTTATCAAGATGATTCAAAAATAAGTAAAGCTTTAAACGTGACAAAACAAAATAATAACCAAAAAAATGCTAAAAACAGAATAAAAGCGGAGACTTAACAATTTCAAAACCGAATAAGATTAAAAACGAAATAAAAAATAAATAAACTCGCAGCTCAACAAAATCTGACAGAACCAGAAGTTTTCTTCAGATTTAACGCAAATATTTAGCTTCAACCACCCAAATAAAGAACACGTCTAAATATACTGTTACTTCTTCAAGTAAACTTTTTTTAATAGTTATTTATGTATTAAGGGCGAGAATGTTTATAGCTCGACATAAAAAAGCTTTTAATTTTTTGAGGGCTATTATTAGTAACGATTACGCTGGTGGTATATACAACGTTTTATTTTATTTTAAATTTTAGAATATTAAAAAAAAATTTAAGCTGTGAAAATAATCCAGATTAACTAGTTGTCATTACCAGAATACGGTATCTTGTTATTTTTTGTTTTGAAATTTTCCAAAATAAAAACTAATTAAACGTGTGTGAAAACGTGTATTCTAGAGAAATGTTACAACAAGTAAGGAAAAAGTTGTGTCACGCTCCGTCCCAAGCTCTTATTTTTTTTACTACATTCTATGCCTTTTTTAAATCAGGCTTGACAACGTCTTTCTATAAAAATGATAGTAATAGTGAGCACTTGCAAAACAAATCAAAAACTAGAAATGTTCAGATAGTAACTGAAAACCAAATCTGTACGAAAAACAAAAACCAAAAAGAAAACAATAATCAAGATTTGGTTTCTCATAATGCGAAAAGACACAAAAGCCAACTTAGTAATAACAGCATAAAACACAAACGTTCTTCAAATGATGTCCTCAAGCCGAAAAAAAACCAAAATAATTTCTCAAAGTAGAAGAACTAAGGTTGGAAAAGTAGCACTTGTCCATCTAAAAAAATTATGTTATGATGGAAAGTACTTTCCCAGTTGTCAAAACTTTACAGTTAATTATTTACAATTTTTTTTTAAACTTAGTGTTTAAAAAAGATTACAAGACAAGACCATTGACCGAAATAAATCAACAACAAGTAGTATATTCTTGGAATTCAATGACTGCAATAAAATGTACCAAAGAAACTCTGAGTATTCTTTTGAAGAAACTCCAGGAAATTGTAATCAAAGTTCTAATTTCTTTTGAGCTATTTTAAAATTAAAACATATATTTTGGCTATTGTTATTGATCCTGAACCACAAAAATATTATAAAGAAATAACCACCATACACCTAAGACCAAAAAAAATTAAAAATACCAATTTTGAGTAGTATTTCTAAATCTGTAGAAAATGAAAACCAAGATGTTATGTCATATCGAAAAAGTCCACGAAAAGAAATTCAAGTGGTTAAAATAGGTATCAATACAAGATTTTCAAGATGTCCATCACGTAAAACTGAGCAAGAAACAAGCGAAAATATTTTATCAAGATGATTTAAAAATGAGTATAGCTCTAACAATGAAAAAGCAAAGTAGTAACAGAGAAGAAACTGTCAAAAAATAAGAATCAAAAATAAGTAGAAACTTTCATCATGTGAGTTTTAACAACAAACTCAAAAGAAAACATTTTATTAGGAAGATTCAAAATTAGTAAAGCTTTAAACAAAAAGTATTTATTTTATAAAGTGAGCGCAATATAATTTAAATCTAAAATATTTAGGTAGTCGCAATCGTAAGCTCGTATTGAGCTGACGTGCACATAGCGAGTGCATAAAAGTAAGATAAAAGCTAAAGTTTTTAACAAGAACTGGACAGCACCTCTCGGGCAAACAAAGACGCTAAAAAATATTTAACAAAATCAGAAAAATATCTAACTCTCAAACCACAGAGAGCGCCAAAAAATTCGACTCAGTGTCATCGATGCCAGCAAATTGAGCACACAAAATTTTCTGTTAACAAATATACTCTCAATATACCACAATCCACCATAATTCACAACCATAACTCTTACAACACAAAATCTTAATTTGCAAGGCTAATGGACTGAGACTTCAAAAATTTACTTTTACTGTATTTTTGACAAGACACAATATTGGTATACGTAACGCATCTAGTACTTAATCAAAATGTGATCGTAAATGGATATCACGTCTATAGTGCAAATAGAGACACTAACCACGCCTCTGGAAATATAGCAATATTTGTCAGACAGAATTAAAAACTTAAAGACACTTAAGTGGTAAAATTAAATGCACTAAATACTTGTTGCAAAGTTATTGTAGTAGATTACGAAATTTTTAAAAAATGATACAAGACAGCATTAAACATGCATTTGAAAAGCTCGTAAGTCTTTTTGTTAAAAGTCATTTGATAGAAACCTTGAAATTGACATTTTTAATTCTGTACTCATCTTTAACTCTTACTTTTTGTCAATTTCTTTTTTGTTATAATTTTGCTTTGTCACTGTTAAAGCTTTTTTTTTAATCACCTTTATAAAAAAATTTCTCTTAAGTTTCTTGTTGAGTCTTACGTGATAGAAATCTTAAAAATCTTGTATTATTACCTATTTCAACAACTTTAATTTCTTTTTGTAGACTTTGTCAAAATGAGCTAACTTCTTGCATTGCATTTATTACAGATTCAAAAATTTTACCCAAAATTGGTATTTTTCATTTTATTTGTCCTAGGTTCTCAATGTCAAGATCTTCGTAATTTTTTCTAGTTTAAGATCAATATTAATAGCCGAAATATGTGTTTTGGATTTAAAATTTTTCAAAAAAAACTTGAAACGATTTCTATTTCATGTAGATTCTTTAAAAAAATGCTTATAGTCTTTAGCTACATTTGATTGCTGTCACTAAATCCAAAGAAGATACTACTTGGAATATTACGTTGGAATATATGTACAAATCTTTTTTATTCACAGCAGCTCTTAATTTTGGGTGTAGATGTTGGGCCACCAAAACAAGTTGGCATTTAGCGGACTTTTACCGCTGTCAGCGTCTCAACGGTGGCGTATTCTCTAGCCCCGCCAACAGAGCTAATAAAGAAAGAGAGAGTCTAATAAAAAGATACTGTTCTCACTTCTAATGTAAATCAAGGTAAAGAAATGTTCAATAAGTAGCTGAAAGCCAAATCAGTACAAAACACAGAAAACAAAAAACACAAAAATAAAGACTTGTTTTCTCACGATGCGAAAAGACATTAAAGCCAAGTTAGTAATGACAGTGTAAAACATAAACAACCTTCTACAAATGATGTGAGATATTTCAGAAGTAAACCTAAATCGGCACGGTTTTTGTATGATAGAATATACTTTTCCAGTTGTCGAAGTTTTTTCTTTTAGTTATTTACGATAGTTTTTTTAAAAAAGAAAAGTGTTCAAAAAATTACACTAGTGGTATATCCTTGAGTTTCTGTAATAGCAATAAAATGTATTAAAAAAACTTTGAGTATTTTTTTGAAAAATCTCCAAAAAATAGAAATTAACGTTCCAAGTTTCCTATAAAAGATTTTAAAATTAAACATATATTTCTGCTATTATTTTTAATATTACTAAACCTAAAAATTAAAAAATTTGAATAGCATTCTAAATCTTCAGGAAATGCAAAGCAAAAGTTATGTTACAACAAAAAAAAATTGTTAAAAAACAATTGTTAAAATAGGTATTAATACAAGACTTTCAGAATCTCCATCACGTGAAACTCAACAAGAAACTCAAGAGAAGATATTTTATCAAGATGATTCAAAAATAAGTAAAGCTTTAAACGTGACAAAACAAAGTAATAACAAAAAAAATGCTAAAAACAGAATGAAAGTGGAGACTTAACAATATCAAAACCGAATAAGATTAAAAACGAAATAAAAAATAAATAAACTCGCAGCTCAACAAAATCTGACAGAACCAGAAGTTTTCTTTGGATTTACCGCAAATATTTAGCTTCAACCACCCAAATAAAGAACACGTTTAAATAAACCTTTAGTTTTTCTTCAAGAAAACGTTTTTTAATAGTTATTTATGTATTAAGGGCGAGAATGTTTATAGCTCGACATAAAAAGACTTTTAATTTTTTGAGGGCTTAGTAACAATTATTAGTAACGATTACGCCGGTGGTATATACAACGTTTTATTTTATTTTAAATTTTAGATTATTAAAAAAAAATTTAAGCTGTGAAAATAATCCAGATTAACTAGTTGTCGTTGCCAGGATACGGTATGTTGTTATTTTCTGTTTTGCGATTTTCCAAAGTGAAAACTAATCAAAACGTATGTGAAACCGTGTATTCTAGAGAAATGTTACAGCAAGTAAGAGCTCAAAATTTCAGAAAAAGCTGTGTCACGTTCCGTGCGTTTGTAGTTTTTAGCAGTTTTTGAAATAAATGATGATTTTTATAATAATTATTATTTAATGTAAAAAGTGACGTTTACAAAATTGAAGACGATTATTTGACAGCTAGAAGAATGTACAGATATTTATTCGTCATGGTAGTGGCAACTTTAAAAATTCAGTGCTATAAAAATAAAGATTACGCCCTGATTTGCAGGCGTATAAAGTAGATTATGGTTTCAGAATAAAATAAAAGCAGTTTTTAAGTCCAAATCAGACGCAAAAGTTCCGACAAAAGAACAAAAAAAAAAGACTCAGAGAAAATATAAAACTTTAGATACAACTTCAGCGAAGACTTCACCAAGTAGCGACAAATCTGATTTTTTATTAGAGTCAATATATTTTGTTTGTCTCTCCTTTTTTTACTACTTTCTTTGCGTTTTTTAAATCAGGCTTGACAACGTCTGCCTACGATAGACTAATTTCTCTTAGAATGACAGACCAATAAACTTAGTAGAATCCACCTAATTGTTGATAACCTCAGTATATTATACCTTTTTACTAATAAAATAAAGCGTCAAATGTAAAAGTCATTTGAGATATAGTAAATCTCAATTAATACAAAGTAAAAATTAATTAAAAAATATTAAATTTATAAAATTTTATTGTTTTCATCGATTTGGTTAAAAAACAATTTCGATGAAAGCTTGACTAAAATTCTAAACTGCGACTAAATAAAGCCTATGTAATGAAACGAACCTGTCGTAAATTTGTAAAACATTTTAATTTAGTTAAAATTGGTGTCCCAAAGACCACCATTTACCGTGGCGGAAATTTAATCAATTCCAGGGCGCTTTCCCTATAAACTTAAACTTTTACGCATCTGTTTGCATATTTTTATTGTGATGTCGGTAGTTTTGTGCACAACGATTTTAAATATTCAGAGGGCAACCCTTACGGCAACTTTCAGTCAACATAAAGTATTGGTACTTATGTTATGTATTCGGTTCATTTTTTTTTTTAATTATTAAAAATTCTGTCAATTAATTACTTTGTTTGCTTTGGGTAAAATTATTTATTTATTTTTTTAACAAGAATTATTGGTTTAAATATTTAGGTCGCTCAGTTCTGACAGAATTATTTAAAAGCAGTCACGTTTTTAATTTTTAGAAAAGCAATAAGCAAGTACGAACTTTTGTTTCCTTCGAAAATCATCAAACTTTTTTATTTGTATAGTTTTATTCTTGTTATTGCCTTCCTCCTAAACTGATTCTTTTAAACTGCATATCTTTTCAAATCAGGTTGTCGGAAGTTGTTAATACATAGGAATATTTCCAAAAATCAATTTCTAAACACCACTAATATAACCGTCTCTCGTTCGTAAGGTACACGAGAAAGCTCTCTTGTCTGATAAATGGCTTTGTTGCTTCATATTATCTTCTCGCGTATGTTTTGAGCGGAGATTGCTGAAAACGTCAGAATTCGTCTGATGGTGCGAGGGAAATTGCGTTAAAATACACACTTAAACCATTTCGTTGTTAACAGTAGTCTGCATATTCTACTTTGCAACAGACGATAAAAACTTGAAAATCGCACAAGAGAGACACAGTCAAATCCGTACAACATCTTCCGTATTATTTTTGTGAATCAGCCTTTGCAAAGTGAGTGGAAACATTGCATAATTGATCAAAGGCAGCTAAAAGAGATCTCAATGAATTATTAACAATAAACCCTTTCAGCATTTGTTTATGCCGGATTTCAGTCAATTGTTAGAGGATTTGTATGTAGATGAGTTTCATAACTTTGTTGGAATATTACCACTACCAACTTCCAACGTCTTACACAACCAACTAAATAGCCCCATTAGCATGTTATTGGAATTTGTTTTAACGATTCCCAGATAGGCCTAGAAATAATACAATTTCTTCAAACGTACTGACAGTATTTTTTTAGTTTTATGAGAAATACCTATTTTCAGTTCACTTTTAGTAAGACGAGCGACTAGGAAACTATTTCGATTGGTACTTTGAGTAGCCTGTCATTAAATAAATTTTTTATTGACAATTTTATTGACAGTTTATATATGTAAGTGGTTAAAGTCACATTTAAAGTGACGGCCTGCTCTTAATGAATATTTTTCTAGTCGCTCAACACAAAACTTTAATTAATTTAGATTTTTTATACAGCAACGAATAGGTATATAAAGAAAACAGAGCGAAAAGTTTAGAAAATGCTATTATTTTGTTACTATACATGAGTTGCTGTGGTTTTGTTTGACAAATTATTTGTCATCTTATGACATTTAGTAATCATAGAAAACTGGTCCAGCGGACAACGTTCTTTTGTAATTAAATCGTACTACAAAAATAATAATTGTGTAGTCGCAGCACAGCGGCAATTTCAAATTATGTTTAATATTGCTTGTCATGAAAGAGCTCCATCTGCGCCTGCCATAAAGAATTAGAATCGTAAATTTGAAGAAACTGGATCAGCTAGAAATGTCTAACATAAGAGACCAAACAGAAGTGTCAGAAGTGTTGATAACACGCGTTAGAGCAAATTTAGAGCGCAGTTCAACACGTTCAACTCGAAAACAAAGCCAAACTTTAGGCTTATATTACTTCTTTTCTTCGAATTTTAAACAAATCTCATTTTCAATCCTTACAAAATCCACATTGAGGATCACAATTTGGAGCTGTCTGATGAAGCACATTATCATTTATGTAGCTATACCAATAAACAAAACAGCCGTTATTCAGTATCCTTGTTTATTATTTTAAACACTTGCAGGGAACATAAATGCACCAAGATATCGAAAAAAAATTAACACCTTTTGTTGATGAACATCATGATGATGAACTCATTTATAAATATTTTCAACAAGATAAAGCGACAACTCATATCACTAGGACTACAACTCAATTTTTAACAAATTTTCACACTAGTACGCCTATTACCCGGAACACACCAAACAACTGGCCTCCTAGATGTTGTGATCTCACATCCTGTGATTTGTTTTTGTAGCTCTATCTATAGAATTCCATTTACAACACTTGATTGGGAAGAACTTTAAAACAGAATACGGATTAAAATTGTAGACATTAATAAAAATCCAGTAATATTTAAAAATGTAATTCAAAGTGGAGTTACAAGAGGAACAAGGTTGTGTTTGCAACAAGGGGAGATGCGCATTTTCAACATTTACTGTAATCCTCTTTATAAAAAATATGTTGATAAAAATATTATCTAAATTATAAACATATTCATTATATTCAGTACACTTGTATATTATTTTAAACACTTGCAGAGAACATAAATACAGCAAGATATTGAGAAGAAATTTAACACCTTTTGTTGATAAACTTCATAATGTTGAACTCGATTATAGATATTTTCAACAAGATAAAGCAACAGCTCATATCACTAGGGCTACAACCAAATTTTCAACCAATTTTTACATTAGTAGGCTTATTATCCGGAACACACCAAACAACTGGCCTCCTAGATGTTGTGATCTCACACCGTGTGATTTCTTCTTGTGGCCATATCTAACGAATTCTATTTACAACACACCCATACATGATTTAGAAGAACTTTAAAACAAAATACGAATCAAAATTAATAAAAAATCCAGTAATTCTTAAAAATGTAATTGAAAGTGAAGTTACAAGAAGAGCAAAGTTGTGTTTACAACAAGAGGAAGCGCGCATTTTAAACATTTACTGTATTCCTGTTAATAAATAATATCTTGATAAAAATATTATCTAAATTATACATATATTCATTATATTCAGTATTCTTGTTTATTATTTGAAAGACTTGCAGAGAACATAAATGCAGCAAGAAATCGAGAAGAAATTTAATACCTTCTGCAGATGAACTTCATGATGATGAACTCATTTATAGATATTTTCAACAAGATGAAGCGACAGTTTATATCACTGTTTATTTCACTAGGACTACAACTAAATTATTAACAAATTTTTACACTAGTAGGCTTATTAGCCGGAACACGTCAAACAACTGGCCTCTTCGATGTTGTGATCTCACACCCTGTGATTTCTTCTTGTCGCCATATCTACCGAATTCTCTTAACAACACACCCACATATGATTTACAATTTTAGGAAAACTTTAAAAAAATACGAATCAAAATTAATAAAATTAATAAAAATCCAGTAGTTCTTGACAATGTAATTGAAAATGGAGTTACAAGAAGAGCAAAGTTGTGTTTACAACGAGAGAAGGTGCGCATTTTTAACATTTACTGTAATCCTGTTAATAAAAAATATCTTGATAAAAATATTATCTAAATTATACATATATTCAATATATTCAGTATTCTTGTTTATTATTTCAAACACTTGCAGAGAACATAAATGGAGCAAGATATGGAGAAGAAATTTAACACCTTTTGCTGATAAACTTCATGATGATAAACTCATTTATAAATAATTTCAACAAGATGGAGCGACAGCTCATATCACTAAGACTACAACTCAATTTTTAACAAATTTTTACACTAGTCGGCTTATTAGCCGGCACATACCAAACAACTGGCCTCCTAGATGTTGTAATCTCACACCCTGTGATTTCTTTTTGTGGCCATGTCTAACGAATTTCATTTACAACACACTCATACATACTTTAAAAAAACTTTAAAATAGAATACAGATCATTTGATGACATTAATAAAAATCCAGAATTGTTTGAAAATGTAATTAAAAGTGGAATTATAAGAGGAACAAGGTTGTGTTTACAACAAGAGGAGGTGCGCACTTTCAACATTTACTGTAAAAAATATGTTGATAAAAATATTATTAAAATTATACATATATTCAGTATTCTTGTTTATTATTTCAAACACTTGCAGGAAACATAAATGTAGCAAGATATCGAGAAGAAATTTAACACCTTTTTTTGATCAACTTCATAATGATGAATTCATTTATAGATATTTTCAACAAGATGGAGCGACAGCTCATATCACTAAGGCTATAACTAAATTTTTAACAAATTTTTACATTAGTAGGCTTATTAGTCAAAACACACCAAACAACTGGCCTCCTAGAAGTTGTGATTTCACACCCTGTGATTTCTTTTTCTGGCCATATCTAAATAGGACCATTTACAACACACCCATACATGATTTAGAAAAACTTCAGAACAGAAAACGAATCAAAATTGATCACATTAATAAAAATCCAGTAATTTTTGAAAATGTAATTCAAAGTGGAGATGCGCATTTTCAACATTTACTGTAATCCTCTTTATAAAAAATATGTTGATAGAAATATTATCTAACAGCTCATATCACTAGAGCTACAACTAAATTTTAACAAATTTTTACATTAGTAGGCTTATTAGCCGGAACACACCAAACAGCTGGCCTCCTAGATGTTGTGATCTCACACCCTGTAATTTTTTTTGTGACCATATCTAACGAATTCCATTTACAACACACCCATACATAATTAAGAAAAACTTTAAAATAGAATACGAATCAAAATTGATGACATTAATAAAAATCCAGTAATTCTTGAAAATGTAATTAAAAGTAGAGTTACAAGAGAACCAAGGTTGTGTTTACAACAAGAAGAAAATCAAATAATGTAGCTATCGGTTTCTTTATTTTAAACAAGTAAAATCCCTGATGACCATGATAATCACCAATACCCGATAATATGTGTTTGTAAAAAAGTGAGGTACTTTTTCATAATTATTGTATTTCAAGTTTATATCCTCTAATGAGAACTATCACCAAGAGACAATAAAATGTATCCAGAAACATTCAAAATAGATGAAATCAGCATTTACAAGAAACTACAGCATAAAATTTTGATGTAAATTGGACTTTGGTCTTCTCATGAGGTAAAAAAGATATTTACATTTACAATAAGTTACTTCGTTGCTTTTTTACATAAATTTATATGAATTTAATTGTATAATTTACTAATGATCAACATTAGCTGCATTCGGCTTTACCACTCTGAGTGCACCGCCTCTTTCCTTGTCTACTTCATTAAGTCCATATAACACTATCTTTATCCCGTTACAAAAACTTGATGCTTTTTGACACTGTATCCAAAACAACATACGCTTGTTGTGCACCCAGTTATTAGATGGAACAGAAAAAGCATACGTTGTCATAAAAACAGTCTTTATATTCGTAAATCCCGAATTCAAATAATGTGACGAATTTATCTGTTATGAATGAGACAAACAAAGATGGAGTAGCTGCACTCGGAGTGGCAAAGACGAACGCAGCTATTATAAGCATGAGGTATTTTGATTTCCATATAAGACTATTTGGAAAGCCAACAACACCATTTCACAGATAAAATACCGACTGGCGTTGTTGCCAAAACCGTGAATCTTAAAAACCCAAACGACGCGCGTGGCGCTGAATTGCGGCATTAGAAATGTTCAACAGTGTACCTATGTATAAGTATTGTCCACTCCAAATAAAAATTATTAAAAAAATTCTATGAATTATTTAATTGCTGTATTAAACAGATATGAAAATCTCTAGATAAAAAAAATTAAATTTTTATTTATTTTTTTAAGACAAAAATCAAGTGCTATATTTTCTATTTCCTGAATATTTTTACTTGAAGAACATATGTATTACTTATTTTGAGTACTGTACTTAAACAAGTACCTACAATTTTCAGAATTTTCGTGAAAGCCGGCTTTAGCTATTATACCGTGTATCTCAGAAAGATATAGATTTAGAGCAGTCTGTGTTTTTTGAATTTTAATAAAATATCTTACAAATACAGTAAAGTTTTCATGTATACGTAGGTGCGAAGTTTTTGTTTAGAATGAGATAAGGATGCAGAAGTTGGGAAAAGATTTGAATCAGATTTAATCTCATCTCATATAATTTGAATTGTGTGGTTCATGCATGCGTCTATGAAATGTGTTTCTAATTCATCGTTTGGAATTTGCAGAATCGCGAGATCGCTTATCTAAATAAGAATAGTAATTGGCGGAGTGCACGGGTCTAGATTGTGCGATAAGGACTGGCAATGTCGGGGTGGAAAACGAAACCGCACAGATAAGGGATGACACGACTACATTAGCTCAACGAAAATTCGATTTAAATTTCTCTAGGGTGTGTGCAAGTCAGAAGAATTGTTAATGCGGTCTCAGTAAGACCCTGTAAATTATTATTTTAATTTTGGAGCGAATTAACACTGCGGTAGGAACATTATGGATTTTCCTAACACCCGTGCTGTTATAAAAAACATATAAATATTTTATAATGAGCCATCATCAGCTTCACGACCATAATAAACTTTATGATATGTTCTGCGGATGTAATCAACTTGTATTATGATGACACTTTTTTATTCGGCCTGGATCTCATCCATTTTTTCTGATTTACGTTATTACCTTCGCCTAAAATTTACATCCATGTATATTTATAAACAACATACGATCATTCTGAGAATGAAAAATTTTGCCATCAGGCGAGAGTTTAATTTCACTCTCCGGTAAGTAAAATCGCAAACAATGACGAGATTTCAAAGAGAACCTAAACCAATTATTTGCCATTGTCGACGGCATTATGTTATAAATGTTGTATAAGCCTGTAAGCGACATGAAAGATGCCAAGACTTTTGGTTTGCCAGACTTCACCAATTACGACCAAAATTAGACTAATCTTTTCCTCCAAAAACAACTTTTTTCTTTAAATAAATTGAAAAAAATGTCTTTCGTTATTTTACGTTGCCCAAGGCATTTTTTAAATAAAACTTTCAAATCGAAATTTAAATATCTTTAGACATTAAAGTTGCAGAATTAAACGACACAATCAAGATAAAAATGAAAGATAAATCAAATATTTTACAGTTATTAGGACGGCTGAAGAAAGACCAATTCCAAGTAGGTACTCATAAAGACGTATTTTCAACCACTTAACTTCTAGAGAGCCATCTTGCAGAAGATAATATAAATACCAAGTTCAATTCGTAATCCGAATTGGTAAATCACCCCAAGTTATGTAACGGCCTTATTTATCAAATCAGCATGAGAGCTGAAAGCGAGAGCCTTGATTAGTGGGAGCCTATCATAAGATTTGTATAAGATTTTTTATTCAAAAATTCTAAATTCTGTTTTTTTGTGTAAATAATTAATAATTTTAGAAAAAGAAATAACTTAAACATAGTGTGCTTTGACTGTTTGACGTAAGACTAGCGACGTTTCATCAGATGAGGAGAAGAGGCTGAATATCCTGGCTAATTAATAGATTATAATTATTGTTAAATTCCTTTGACTTGAAAAACTCAGATACAACATGGTCTTGATGCTTACAATTGTAGCAAACGTCACAAAACTTAGAAAAATTATCTAATTGGTATTATCGTATTTAATTACCAAGGAAGCAGGCAGTAATAAGAATTTTGAAAATAGAACATAAATCTGCCTTCTGTCACTATAAATATGTTCTAATTCTGAGCTGTGAAACCTAGTTTTAACAAAACTCATAGACGAAACAGTGAATTCAAGCCATTTTATAGTACTTTCTAGAATACTGTGGTATAGAAAGACATACTCTAAAAAGAAGTATAAGTCTAGACAGGTTTATCAAACGCCGAATTCTAACCTCCACACATTTAATTGTAATCGAGAAATTATCCGAGACAATCTCACCAACTAATTAATCTTTAGAAGAAAGATAAATACAAATTTTATTATTTAAAAGTTTGGAAGCAAAGCTAGTGTTTTAAGTGACACTATATTATCTACAGCAATCTGTAGACAAATCAACGTAATCTTTTAATGTGGTTATACAATCATTGATTTCAAGCTCAATGGCTTGACCTTTTTTTGAAAAAACTGCTGCAGTCGCCATACTAAATATTTAAGTGCGCAATTATTACACTTTCTGCAGTCTTTTGCAGCAACGAGGCGAGTGCAGCAAAAATAAGTGATAAATAACAGGTCACTTAATAATTGCAGTTATCTTAATAATTATAAGTGTACTCTGCATGACACCTTTTCGTCTTATTATGACCATATTTGGCAGTCTTTGAGAAAATAGCTAAAATTGGTCCATAATTTTTGTTGTGATTATCACGTCATAAACCCTATAAATTTCGGCAGTACCACCCTGACGTCATATTTTATTGTTACCTTTGCAACAGAAGTAGAGACTCAATTTCCAAATGTTTTTACTTTTCATTTTACCTAGATATTTTAGCAGTTCGGTGGTAACCATCAGAGCATATTTTGAATTGTACTTTGATTCTTTTATACTTGCAATTCTTTCCTGTTTATCTATGTCAGCATCTTTTTGTTTTAGTTCTTCTTCCATGTTTCCTCCACCTTCTCTCATTTTTTTAATTTCTGCACACGCATACCCCTTTTTCTCATAGTAGTCATCTCGTTCTATCCACCTAACATTACTATTTTCTCTTTTAATTTCAGCTTAGCACTGTTGTAATATTCTGCATTCATGTCGCATTCTTATATTTTCCTCGAATCTCACCGCTCTTTTTCCTGTTTCCACTCTCAATTTTTCTCTCTTACTTTCTTCTCTTACTATGTACCCTAGAGTTTGTTTATTTAACCCTAACACCCATTTCATATACTTTTCTTGCACACGCTCAATTTCTTCATATTTCTTTCATCCCCATACTTCTGCTCCATACATTGCAATATTTTTCACCAAACTGTCAAACATCGTCATTATTCTTTCAAAATTTTTATCAAATTTACGGTCTCCCAAACTCCAGACACTTCCCATTACCTTGTTTGCTTTTTTAACTACTTTCTTTATTTGTCCTTTGTCTGTCATGTATTTAATACATATCCCAAATATTTCAACTCTTTCACTTTTCTTTCACTTATTTTTTTCTTCCCATTTCCATTCATTTTTTTTTTTCGATTTTTACTTTCTTTCCAAACACCATTATTTTTGTTTTATCTACATTAACTTGTAGTTTTTTGTTTCTTACATATCTTTCCATAACTTTTATCATTTCTTTAATTTCACTCTTGCTCTTTGCTGCAATTACTAAATCATCTGCAAACGCCAGAAACCACACTTTCTTTCTGTCCACAACTGTCCCTCCTACTTGCGTTCTACTTAAAACTTCATCTACATCTCCCATATATGCTAAGAATAGTGCAAGACCTAATAGACAGCCTTGCCAGGTGTTGTAATGCGCACCATGTTGGAATTTTGTAGTTAGCTGTTGCCTGAATTGTTTGGTTCTATCCGAGATATTCCAAGCTGTTGAATGAGTAGTTTTATTGTTTGGAAAAATGAGTGATATTTCTGTCTTTTTTTTAGACTTCTATTGTTATAGGGTGTAGCCGTCGGCTTGATGCTATGATCGTGAGAGAAAACCCTACCGCCAGTAGCTCTTTCTTAAATTCTCGTGCGTCTGTACTTCGGGTAGGAGCAGCGTGACAATTTGCCTTTCTCGATGTCTGTCTCCGGAAGAGCGATCGAAAGGTTTTGTTTAGAATGTCTGAAACAAGCGTCTGTCTTCAGAGAAGCAGTTTTGCTTCAGGCATTGTGTCTAATTGTTGGTCAGTGGGATTGGTTCGAGGCCGTTGAGTCACAGTTTAGTAGTGTTGGTTCTCGTAAGTGCTTGATCAAACACGACTCCTGCAGGTTTTTTTTTTGATTGACCTGTTTATTCACGAATTTGACTTGATAATCTTAGATTAGTTCTTTTTCTATTAATTTCGGATATGACATGTTTGTTACAGTAACTAGGTTAAATTGCTAATTTGGTACCGTTCTCGTTTTGGATTTGTAAAACCTATCCCCAGGAAACTATATCATAGATAAGTCTTCTAATCTAGTGTCGATCCATTTAAAATTTAATTTTGTGAGAAGTGAAGTTTATGTATCTGAGAAAGATTCACTCGTAGCTAGGTGCCGTTTCGTATTGGATTTGTCTCTAGGAAGTTTATGGAGTTGATCGGATTGAGCAATTTTTGTTTTCTCGTTGGTTGGGTGTCGAAATAATAGTGTTTTCTTTTTTTTTGGTTTCTTAAGTTTTGAATTTTGTTAGCTCATTTCTTGAAACTGTCATGGTTGCCATCACTTTTTATATTTAGACTAATTCTCTGCTTGATGGAGGCGGTTGAGTTGCTATGGGAGCAAAATGTGGAACCAAGTCAGTGACGCTATGTGTAATTTCTTATATCTTTCTTCTTCTTTTATCTTGTGTTGGCCTGTATATTGAGAGTAGAACTGTAGCGTCAACCTCTAAAGGTTGATGGCTGTTTTTTCCTTCACAAACAGAACACCTGTGATCTTGGTCGAACAACCGGCTGTGTGACAACCTAATCGAGATATTGTTTTTAGTAGAGTCATTTTGGTAGCGAGGAGTCGGTGGTTGGTTTGGAGACTGTTGATTAATGATCGTTGGTTCCGGACATCCAGTGTTAGCAAGGTAAGGCTGTACAGTCCACTTGTGTCGTTTCATTATGTCATTTAACTTGTTTTAGCTGTGATAAGATGGTTTCTTGGAAGCCAAATTTAAGTTTTTTACCTTAAGTAAATGTCGTACGGTTTATGTATTTCGGAGCCGTTTAGGGTTAAAATTTAAAAAAAAAATTTTATCGAAGAAAGAGGAAGAAATGTAATGGTGAAAATTTGCGGCAAAGAACGCCAAAATTCCAAGTGTAATCTAGTGGTATTTTTATAAAGACGCTTGTCTGCTCTCCTTAAATTTCTGCTTATTCCTTATTGGAATTTTTCCCGTTCCGTAGGTCTTTTTTTCTCGTCATCTATGGGGTGTCCAGATTTTGAATCTGGTACCTTGCATTGAAGCTGTAGAAGAGTGGCTGACCATTCAGCCGGAAATTGGTTGAGAAAAAGAAAGAGAAAGAAAGAAATTGGGACTGTCAGCAGCTCAGCAATAACACCCTTGATAGTGCCTGATCCCCCCAATTACCGGATTCGACGCCAAGGTTAAGAATAGCAAGAAAAAGTCCAGAGTTTGAGAACAGCAGTTCGACGGCCATTAACCCACCTCCACCAGTGGCGTATCACAGGCGTGGAATGTTTAGATAAGTGTCATAATTTATCTTACTTTTCGTTCGGAAAAAATTATGATTGCATGAAGACAAGAGCCCCAAAGCACCTCTTTATTCTTAGACGAGATTTTTGAGTTTATGTTAGTATTAATTAATTGGAGTTAGTTGAGACAGAATAAGCGTAGAAATCTACAAGCTTTAAAATTTAGGGTAGTTGTAGTTAGGAGTGGACCCCTCTAACACCACATTTAATTGTGTGGGGTCTTCTTATCAATCTAAGGAACCCCGCCGCTCACTGACGAGCCGGCAAAACTAGAGCCTACTGCGGAGGAAGAGAGTCAGGAAGAGAAGTATAGTTCTTTTTTTCCTATTTTTTTGTTTGTAACAGTTACACACTTTTTGACTCATGACCACAGAATCAGAATTACTTCCATTTTTTGGTCAATATTATCTCTACATGTTTCTAGTACAATAATCATTATGTTCTTTATAAAAGTAAAAGAAATCAAGAAAACAAAAAAGAGAGTTGTTTCATCAAAAAATCATTCTTGAAAAGAAAATAGATATTTAACAATAGACAGCACAGATACAGAAAATAATCACTCTACTACAACAGCAATCAACGGCGGTCTAGAACAAGTGCACACAATTATAGCTTAGACTTAAACGAAGCATTCGACACCATTCTTCATAAAATATGAATACAGAAGCTAGTAGCATACGGAATTAGAAGAGAAGCCAACAAATTAATAAAATCTTATTTGACCAACAGATAATAGCTCGTAGAGCGGAAGCACCAGAAATCTGAACAACAAGAGCTTAAATAAGGTGTACCACAAAGATCCATTTTTCTTATAACATGACTGACATAGTTCTCCACAGTCGTCAATATGCAGATGATACTATACTTATAATTAAAACAAAAAAAAATCTAAATCAAGAAAGAATAAATGCAAGAAGTCCAAACATAGTTCCAAACATCTGAACAACGAGAGATTAAATGGGGTATACCACAAAAATCCATTTTAAGCTGTAACGGTTGTTTTTGTGCGAGAGTCCTGGGTGACGTAGAGAGAAAGAGAAAGACGTAGCTATGATGGGGTTTTATTAAATACAGAGACTATGTACAATAAAATATATAAAAAAAAATCTGAATAACAAACTAAAACTTTTTTCCATAAAACACAGCTAAAATCGACACTCCGGCCTAGTCTTCGGCAGCTCCTCGTCCTCCACGTGTCAGTCCCTACGTGCCTCGTAGGTTTATGCGCCGCGAGCACTCGTCGAGGAGAAGTGGTAGGATACCCACGGGTTAATGCACCGTGGGTAGCGGTTTCGGGAAGGATAAAACCACTAGGTTAACGCACTAGTGGTGGCGGGGTCTAAGAGAGTTGACTTATGAGGATAATTCTCCCCTAACTAAAGTTTTAGCGGCGGCAAGGTGCAATATATACCCTCTGATTGTAGGCGAGGGGTACGAGAGGAGAAAAGTAAGGAAGCGTTGGTGGTGGCCGGACATAGTGGGAAGCATACGTCATAGCAGTGGAAGTGGCATGACGTAAACAAATAACGTCGCGGTCCGATATCAGCCTTGTCTTTTTGGTATCTTGCTCTGTTTAGTAAATATGGAAACGCTTCGTTACAAAGTTCAGTTTTATTATTATTATTTGAGTTGTCCAACAGGCGAACCCAATTAGAGGACAACAAACAGCAGAAAAGTAAAAAAAAAAAGTAAGAAAATAAAAAATAAAGAAGAAAAACCTAGAAAGAAGAATACTGAAGAAATTGAAACCGAACTTCACTAAGGCTAGAAACATTAATATCACAGACAGAACTGATTTTGTTAAAATTGCTGCACATGACATAGATAGGGGATTTCAATGCAACGTTTGTTCGAGCTTTGCGAGAATGGAATGTTATATCAAGTCTGGTGGTTTGACGAGGAACATGAAAATTAAGTATTTGGAGAATATTTGGACAGTCAATCTGCCCATAAAGAAGACGATGAAGAAAAGTGACTAAAGATGCTAAATCTCTTCTAGTACGCAAACTTAGCACGCCAGATTGTTGTAGTAAATTCTCATGACTAAAACCCCGTGATGAGTAGACAGCAGATATTTTAAATGACAAGTATTTAAGAAATTTACGCTGTACACGTTCAATTGCATCAATGTGCACTTTATATAAAGGCGACCAGACAAGACTACAATATTCTAACTTACTTCGAACAAATGCAAAGTATAAGGTTTTCAGTGCCAACGTATCATTAAACAAGTGAAAATTTCTAATTATAAATCCAAGTGATCTTAAAGCATTTGACGTTATACGTTCAACATGAGATGAAAATGTTAGCTTGCTATCGAAAAGTACCCCCAGATCTCGTATTTCAGACTGCCGTGTCAAACAGATGCCATTTATCTTGTAACTGAACACAATAGGTGCTTTTTTGCAAGAGAAACTGACTATCTGACATTTAGGAATATTTAGATCGAGGCAGTTATTTTTGCACCACTGATATAGTTTGTCAATATTTATCTGCAAATTCAAACAATCGTCAACGGAAGATACAGGCAAATATATTTTTAGGTTATCTGCGAACAAAAGTTTATTGCAGTCAAGTACATCACAAAGATCATTAACAAACAAAAGGAAGAGTAATGGACCCAAGTTGGATCCCTGTGGCACACCAGCACTAGCAGAAAAATACGAAGAGTCAAAGTTATTATATCTAACAAATTGTTTTCTAAAAGACAGATAGGAAGAAAAAAAATGAATTAAGTCTGCACAAAAGCCAAAGGATGATAGTTTAGTAAGAAGAATTTCATGGTCTAATCGATCGAAAGCTTTGGAGAAGTCGGTGTATATTACGTCTAATTGACCTTGATCATCAATACCGTCAGAAGCAAATTGTGTAAAAGAAACTAGATTACTTGCTGTTGATCTGCGATTAACAAAACCATGTTGCAGAGGAGAAATATAGGAGCGAACACAGTTATAAATGCGGTTGTACAAGATTATTTCAAAAACTTTGGCAAAGTTAGAGAGCAATGATATGGGTCTATAATTCTCGACGAGAGACGCATCACCTTTCTTCAGTAAAGGACAAACTTTAGCTACTTTCCACTTATCAGGGAAAGTAGACGTACTAAGTGACAAATTAATCAACGTTGTTAGTAGAGTAACAAAAATATTTGCACGATCCTTAATTAAAAATGACGGCACGTTGTCGGGCCCAGATGTAAAATTGTTCCTCAAGGATTCAATTGCTTTCACAACTTCAGCAGAGGTCACACTTTGAATATTAAAAGTATTACAATGAACATTCCCAACGTTTTCAATATTCTCATAGTTTGTAGACGTGCGATAGACTTGACTAAAATAATGAGCAAAAGTATTTACTATATCGGGTGGATCACTATAGCACACATTCTCAAACTGCATTGTGCCAGGTATTCGTGTTTCGCCTCTTTTGTTATTCACAAATGACCAAAAACATTTGGGATTGTCAATAATTGATGATTGAGCTTTTGCGATATAATCCTTATAACAACTTTGAACCAAAAGCTTAGCTTCAGCACGAAGACGTTTAAACCGGTTTTTATAATGCTCATTCCTAGTTAGCTTAAACTTCTTATAAAAGAATGATTTTTGTTTGAGCACTTTTACGAGGTTATTAGTAAACCAGGGAGGATATTTAGTTCTCTTTTTCATATAAGTAGGAACAGTTTGCTCAAAGCAGTGAAAAAATATTTTATAAAAATAATTAACTGCTTCATGAATGTCATTAAAGTTATTGAGATATGACCAGTCAGTCTCTAGCAATAAACAATCAAGTTCATAAAAATTTGCTTTCCGAAAATTATAAACTTTGTTGCAGATATTAGTCGGAAATTTGTTATTACGCAAGAAACATATGTTCGGTTCAATTATTAAAGCAGGATGATAGGGATCCTCGCTCACCATAGGATCTCGATCACGAAAAACCTCGCACTTAACATTGGAAAAAACTAAGTCTAGAAGTCTGCCATTAGCATTATATATATTGTTAAACTGTTGAAAGTCAACAACATTGATGAACTCATAAGCCACATTTGCTTTTCTATCAGATGTTGAATGTTGCGAAATGCCTGGTATATTAAAGTCACCTAAAATAATAATTTTTTTCGTCAAAGACAAAACATAATGTTCAAGCAAATCAAAGAATCGTTTAAAGTCATCAAAAGCTACAAAAGGTGGGATATAGATAACAAAGATATAAGTGGACAGATGAAGAAACTCACAATTACAGCCTAAGATATCTATTGACGGAATTTCTTTAGAAATAAAGTCCAGCTCTAATTTGACACAAAAAATGCCATTTTTTACAGATAAGAGAACTCCACCACCACGCGTGCAGTTTGTCAATGCATAATCACGATCTTTTCTAAAAACTATAAAATTGTTAGAAAAATATTTACTGCTATAATGACTATCATCTAGCCAAGTCTCAACAAGGGCTATTATGCTAAAATCCTTTATTGCAGACTGACAGAAAAAATTGTGCGACTTGGTGCGCAAACCTCTAACATTTTGAAAGTAAAGACTAAGTTTGGCATTAGGAGATAAAGAACCAACAGAATATGCCGAATGACTATGCGGAGATAAAGATTGAGATGAAAGTTCTGGTAGTTGCTATGAGACACCACCAAACAAATCACGCTTAAGTTCTTTGACGACTTCTGCGTAGGCAAAACAGTCATTGTAATTCCAGGCGGCATGCGATACCTGAGCTTCGGTTAGATTATGCTTAGATTTAAGATTTAAACAGTTGACACAACGTAAAGAATCGGGCTTGTTACAGTCTTTAACTTCGTGATTTTCTGCACACAGGGGACAGATTGTATCTTTTTTACAGACAGATTTGGAATGGTGAAAACCATTACATTTGAAACAACGGCATATCGTAATAGCATCAAAAATATTACAGGTATCAAGTCCAACTAAGCAGTGGCCAATATTAATAGCTTTCGTATAAGTATTTAAATCTACTTGCAATATCGCTTGGAAGATTTTATTATTATTTTTCGTAGGGATATACTTTATGAGTTTACACTCACAAAGTTTACAGTTTTATTTATTATTCATGTAAACAATTTTTCTTATAACATGACAGACATAGTTCTCCACAGTCGCCAATATGCAGATAATAATACTCTTATAATTAAAACAAAAAAAAAGAACAATCTAAAACAAAAAAATGCTTTCCAAGAGGTCCAAACATGGTTCGACCTCAACAAGTTGAAGATCAACACCGAAAAGACCCAATCATTATCAATTTCAAGCAAAAACAAAAAACATTTGTTAATAAATCTTCAGGGAATCCACATTGAAAGCAGATTGAAATGATCATTGCACGTAGACAAAGCATGCAAAAAACTGTCTGCAGCACTATATTCAATTAGAAGAATAAAGAGTCTGTCTACGAACAAATGTGCGAAATTAACATACTATGCCAACTTTCATAACATCGCAACGTACGGTATAATACTACTATTTATGTATTAAGGGCGTAATCAAGGAGATTATGGCACGAGGAAATGTTTAAAGCCCGACGTAGAAAAGCTTTTAATTTCACGAAGGCCATTAGTGACAATTACGCCCGTGGTACATACAAGAATTTATTTTATTTTGGATCAATTAATTTTTCAAAACAAAAGAATATTCAAAATTCTGGTATATTTTTTTATACTGTAAAAAAATCCAGATTAACTAATTGACTATCTGGTCGTTGCCAGGATACGGTATCTTGTTATTTTCTGTTTTGCAATTTTGCAAAATAAAAACTGATAAAAACGTGTGTGAAAACCTGTATTCTAGACAAATGTTACAACAAGTAAGAGCCCAAAATTCAAGAAAAACTTGTGTCACGCTCCGTGCTTTTGTAGTATTTAACGATTTTCGAAATAAATAATGTTTTTCCATAATAATTGTTATTTAATGTAAAAAATGACGTTTACAAAATTAAAGACGTTTATTTGACAGCTAGACGAATGTACAATTAATTATTTGTTATTGTTGCGTAGCAACTTTAAAAAACTCGATGCTATAAAAATAAAGATTACGCCCTGATTTGCTGGCGTATAAAATAGATTATGATTTGAAAATAAAATAAATATTTATTATGTAGAAGAAGCACTTGAAAATTCTGTGTGACCTAAAATACAACGAAAGCTGTAAGGAAGAATTTAGAAAACAAAAATACTCACTATACCGTCAGTTTTCATACTAATATGTCTTAAATATGGCTATGCAAACTTAAACAAATTTGAAAAAAAAAATAATGGTTGTTATGAGTACGCCACCAGAAACACCAATACACCAAAAAATCCTCAGCACAGCATAAAATTTACGCAGCAAGGAATTGGCTACTAGAAAGCAAAAATTTACGAAAAGATCCCAAGAAAGATAAAATACTACAAGATTCAATATTTTCCAAAAACGTCAAAGAATTTTTGTTGAAGGAAGAATATTACTCTACAGAGGAGTTTTTAAATTGTCATTGTCATTTTATGTAATTGTGTGATATGTATGAAATTCAAATTATTTGACTTATGTATATGAACACCCTGTTCTTTTTTACGTCGATAGACTATTATTATTATTATTAGAATAGTTATCTAAGCAACTTTTTTCACTAGTGTAAAATGTTTCTCAGTTACGCCTCGTACAATAAACCACACGCGTAAAAAAAGCACTTTTAACACGAGTTGTTTATAATATGTAGTTATTTACGAACCAAATGCTGGAAGACAATGTCCCCGCATGAGCGTATTATTTAAAGAATAAGCGACGAAAAAGCAAATGCTTTATTTGCGCGAATGCGCAGAAGATGTCTTTACGCATGAGGATTATACAATATTTTTTGTACGAAGATTTTAAGAAGAAAAAATACATTAAATTTTTCTTTCAACCAATTAATTGCATTTTAATCATGTAAATGATACTTACCACATTGTGTTTTTATAAAGCTAAATTGTTACACTCTATCTATCTTTCGATTTTTTGCACTGTTAGGCCCCAAAGCTCTAATCTAACCAATGTAATGCTGTCAAATACGTTTGTTTACATTGATTTAACCATTACTAACTTCTTGTTCTTGCATTTTACAGTGTTTACCTTCTTACTTGCTTATATAACTGTTCAACCATTAATTAGTAAATAATTCCATAATAATTCTATTAAATATGTGTACTTATTTAACTAAACATTTAATTTAATTCTTATTTTTGGTATTTTGACATTTGACATCGTTTGACATTATTTCGAAGGTCAGTAGTAATAGTTGGCGCTTACACAAATTTTTTTTTAAAAAATTAAAGATTTAAAGTTTTCTTGAAATTTTAACCAGAAATATATAATAGACTGACACTTTTATGCCTACAATTTAATTATTTTCAACCCCAATGAATTTTAGAATGCAAAAAAAAATCAGTGTCTTTTTTTGCACTGGGAACGTGAAGTTCTGAATTGAGTGACAAGTGCGTGAAAGGGTGTTTCCTAAGCAATGAGTACAAAAAAAAAATTTTTAAATTTTTTTCCAAGTTTAAAAATAAACTCGAATTACAAGAACACAAAATAAAATAGTTCATTCAGTAAAAAAAAGTGCCCTTTATTTCACTGAATTGTTTTTATTTAAAGCAGAGTTCGCAAATTATTAGTACTATTACTGAAATAATAGTTATTTATGTATTAAGAGCGTAATGAAAGAGATTATGACACGAGAGAATGTTTAAAGCCCGACGTAGGAGGCTTTTAATTTTCCGCGAACATTTAGTAACGATTGCACCCGTGGTACATATGACGTTTTATTTTATTTTAAATCGTTTTAATTGTTCAGATCAAAAGAGTATTCAAAATTCCGGTATTTTTTTTAAATTGTAAAAAATATCCAGTTTAACTAATTGACTTTCTTGTCGTTGCCACGATACAGTATGTTTTGCGATTTTCCAAAATGAAAACTGATGAAAACGTATACGAAAACGTTTATTTTAGAGAAATGTTACAACAGGTAAAAGCCCAAAATTCAAGAAAAAGTTGTGTCACGCTCCATGCGTTTGTAGTGTTTAACAGTTTTTGAAATAAATGATAATTTTT
Organism: Tribolium confusum; assembly: GCA_029207805.1. NCBI lineage: Eukaryota > Metazoa > Arthropoda > Insecta > Coleoptera > Tenebrionidae > Tribolium > Tribolium confusum. The sequence goes on along the minus strand of JALGAY010000001.1, from coordinate 35,800,051 downwards.
TATGATAATTTTTATTTATTGTAAAAAGTGACATTTACAAAAATGAAGACATTTATTTGACAGCTAGACAAATGTACAGTTATTTATTTGTTATTGTTGCCTAACAACTTTAAAAAATTTAATGCTATAAAAATAAAGATTAAGCCCTGATTTGCGGACGTACAAAGTAGATTGTGGTTACAAAATAAAATAAAAAAGCTTTTAAAAATTTTTTAAAAGCTTTTTAAAATTTATCAAGACGTTGCTGGTCATAGTATTTGTATTGTTGCAAAAAACAAGTGTCTCAATGTCCCATCTGCTTGCTACACACATATAGAAAAAAACTCATAATGTTACCCTAATAAAATATTGCCAATTGTCTAACATATCCCTGTCCAAAATTCAAAAAACGGTTTTGACGATGCAGACAAACTTGATAAAATCGAGCAATATAAAAAACATTGCAACTTCGAAACACACCATTGGTCACTTAAAAATTTTGAATATTGCAACGAGATAGGCATCAGTAAAGAGATTGATTATCACTTACAGAACTTTCATCGTTATAACATTTTTGAACGTGATACATTAAGAATTTTTATTGGAAGCAGTTATTTCAATTATCAGGAAAATTCGTATTACTTACATAATTAAATATGTTAATGCAATGTTTCTTCTCCATTAATTGTTACAAATATTCGATGTACTAGAAAATGCAGTTAGTGGAACTACCGGAGGAAGTTGAGAGTTACAGAAAAATAGAAATTTATGGTAATGGTAGTAAACAGAAATTGTTTTAGAAGAAGTGTTACATAAATTTTTTTTATTTATATTGTTTTTATCAGATATAATGTGTGCAACTCTTTTTATTGTTTTGTTTTTCTAAATAGGTGTAGGTTAATAGGCTCTAGTGACTACGTCATCGAGTGTGGAGTTGAGTTAATTTTGTAGTAATAGTTCATCAATAGGGTGTTTTAAAAGTAGTGGTTGGTTGTGAAATATTTAAGTAGATCTTGCGTTTCGCCGTATTTTCAGAGACTATGTGTCATTTGATAGGTTTTATTTAATACGACTTGATTAAATCATAAAATAATAAAATAAATAAATATAAGTAAAAGTAAGAATAAGTAAAGTACTAATAATAAGTAAATAAAATAATTTGCGAGCGCTTTACTTAAAATAAAAACTTGTTTTTAAATAAAGTTTATTAATATATAAGAAAACAATATATAAAAAATAATTTTGTGTAATGAAAACATTATATTATAACTAACAAAAAAAATTATTAAGACATAAAAAATTATTAATCAGAAAAGTAAACTTTTTGTTTTGATTTTGTATACTTCTTTCTTATTTAAAACAATTTCAACGACTAGAGCGAACCACAAACCACCAAACAAGAAAAACGTATAATAGACATGAGCTTGATGGTAAAAACAATGCGGCAATTGTTGTTAGAGATACCATGTACGTCAAAAGTGCCTTGTATATTGTTGGTTGCAAATTATATCAGTCAAGAAAGTAATACTTTACAGACCATATTGTTCACTTTACCGATCATTTCAAAAAAGAAAATTTAGGTTATAAATATTATCAAATCTTGAACCAAATTAAGTAACAATTCTGACTCTAAAAGTAAAAATATCTGATAGAACGATCCTATATTTCAAGTGTAGGAAATAGCTATTGACTGAGATTGTTAATATACTCATTCCTGTCTTTAAAATTTATGCAGCACATCTCAAAAACCTTTTCTGTTTGTTACCATTATCAAAATGTCTATCCCTCTGTAATACCTAACTTACTCCGGTAGTCCTTTAACAGCATTTTCCAATATAACATCGAATATTTGTAACAATAATACAAAAAAAAACATTGCATATAACTATTTAATTAAGTAATACGAATTTGCTAGATAGTTAAAATTATTGCTTCCAATAAAAAGTCTTACTGTCTCACGGAAAACTATGTTATAACAATGAAAATTTTGCAAATGACAATCAATCTCTTTTTTAATTCCTTTCCAATTGCAATGTTCCTAATTTTTGAATGAACAATAGTGTGTTCCAAAAATGCAGTTTTTTTGTGTTGCTTGATCCCGTTAGGTTTGTCTGCAAAGTCACAACCGTTTTCTGAATTTAGGCAGGTATAAGTTAGACGGTTGGCAAGATTTCCAAGAGTAACATTATGAGTCTTTCAGATTGATTTTCGGCAGGTGAAACATTGAAACACTTGTTATTTGCAACGACAATTAAATCTCGATTTGTGGCAAATACTAAAACTATTGTAGAAAAATTGCAAAATGCAACCAAAAAAATCAGAAGCAAAAAGATTTGATTTTCTTATTAATAGAAAAAACCAGTACACTTTTTTAGTTATTTATGCAAATTTTTAGTTAATTATAATGTTTTCATTACTTTTTTAAATATTGTTCTCTTACCTATCAATAAATTTTCATATTTATCAAATAAACTTCAAGAATAGTCTTGACAAAATTATTAAAATGTCCTTTGAGAATAAAAAAGAATTTTATGAATGTGTCAGATCCGCATTATGAATTTCATCAAGAACTGTCATTCCCAAAGTACACAACTTTTGCCAAAATATTTCAATCTTAAATTATGAAGCAAAGATGTAAATAGCTATGATAAAGTTGCACTTACCTTATGAAGCAAACTTCTCGAATTAGCAGAAACAGATTCATTCCTTGCCGTCTGTTCTTGGGGTTGAAGACATATCCACACTTTTCATTTTGAACACTTTTATTTTCTGGACAAAAACCATTTACTCTGGCTTGTCTTCACTCAACACAACTTCAAACTTCGGCTCGAGAAGAACTAAAATAAAAACACAATTTGTTTAGTTTCTCTCTAATTATTCCCCTCGCGACTTTTACATGATTCAACAATAACAACAAATGTAAACAAAAAAACAATATGCCTAACAACATCAGCACTCTTGCTATCTGTAAAATTTTGGGATAGATATGCAAAAAAGTAAATGCAAGAAAAGAAGAGGAAAACAAGATCGAATATTACAAATAAGATGTGCATTAAACATTTTTCCGTATATTAGTCGATTTTAATTATTAATATTTACAACATTTTTTTTTTTCAAATAATCACGCTTTTTAATTAATAAATCCAAATCTAGTTGCCTGTGACATGTCAAATTTTAAACTTCAAATTATTCGTAAATTGCACACTCACCCTGTCTCAAATAAAAGATACTTTTCGAATAAACAGAAACAGATTCTTTCCTTGCCGTCTGTCCTTGGTTTTGAAAACACATTCACATTTTTCAATTTGCACACTTTTTTTATTTTCTGGACAAAGACCATTCACTCTGGCTTGTCTTAACTCAACACAACTTCAAACTTTGTCTCGCAAAAAGCTATTGTTAATAAAAACACTATTTTTTTAGTTTCTCTTTAGTTTTCCACTCTCGCGAATTTTGTCATGATTCAACAACACCGGATGTAAACAAAAAATATGCCTAGCAACAACATCAGCACACTTTCTAATTGTAAAATTCTGCGAACTATATGCAAAGAAGTAAATGTAAGAAAAGAGGGGGAAAACAGGTTCAAATATTACAAATAAAGAGTGCAGTTACATAAAACATTTTTCCTTAAATTAATCGATTTTAATTATTAATATCCCCAAAATTTGTTGCCCTGGCTTTTAAATAATCATGTTTTTTAATTAATAAATTCAAACTTAATCTAGTAGGCTGTGACATGTCAAATTTTAAATTTCAAATTATTCGTAAATTGGCAACTCACCCTGTCTCAAATAAAAGATACTTTTCGAATTAGCAGAAACAGATTCTTTCCTTGTCGTCTGTCCTTGGATTTAAAGACACATTCACATTTTTCAATTTGCCCACTTTTTTTATTTTCTGAACAAAGACCATTCATTCTGGCTTGTCTTAACTCAACACAACTTCAAACTTTGTCTCGCAAAAAGTTAATGTTAATAAAAACACAATTTTTTTGGTTTTTCTTTAGTTTTTCACCCTCTCGACTTTTACCAAAATTCACCAACACCGGATGTAAACAAAAAATTTGCCTAGCAACAACATCAGCACACTTTCTAATTGTAAAATTCTGCGAACTATATGCAAAGAAGTAAATGTCAGAAAAGAAGAGGAAAACGGGCTCAAATATTACAAATAAAGAGTGCAGTTACATAAAACATTTTTCCTTAAATTAATCGATTTTAATAATTAATATACCCAAAATTTGTTGCCCTGGCTTTCAAACGATCATGTTTTTTAATTAATAAATCCAAACTTAATCTAGTAGGCTGTGACATGTCAAATTTTAAACTTCAAATTATTCGTAAATTGCACACTCACCCTGTCTCAAATAAAAGATACTTTTCGAATTAGCAGAAACAGATTCTTTCCTTGCCGTCTGTCCTTGGTTTTGAAAACACATTCACATTTTTCAATTTGCACACTTTTTTTATTTTCTGGACAAAGACCATTCACTCTGGCTTGTCTTAACTCAACACAACTTCAAACTTTTTCTCGCAAAAAGCTAATGTTAATAAAAACACTATTTTTTTCGTTTTTCTTTAATTTTTCACCCTCTCGACTTTTACCAAAATTCAACAACACCGGATGTAAACAAAAAAATTGCCTAGCAACAACATCAGCACACTTTCCAATTGTAAAATTCTGCGAACTCTATGCAAAGAAGTAAATGTAAGAAAAAAAGAGGAAAACAGGCTCAAATATTACAAATAAAGAGTGCAGTTACATAAAACATTTTTTCTTAAATTAATTGATTTTAATAATTAATATCCCCAAAATTTGTTGCCCCCGCTTTCAAACGATCATGTTTTTTAATTAATAAATCCAAACTTAATCTAGTAGGCTGTGACATGTCAAATTTTAAACTTCAAATTATTCGTAAATTGCACACTCACCCTGTCTCAAATAAAAGATACTTTTCGAATTAGCAGAAACAGATTCTTTCCTTGCCGTCTGTCCTTGGTTTTGAAGACACATTCACATTTTTCAATTTGCACACTTTTTTTATTTTCTGGACAAAGACCATTCACTCTGGCTTGTCTTAACTCAACACAACTTCAAACTTTGTCTCGCAAAAAGCTATTGTTAATAAAAACACTATTTTTTTAGTTTCTCTTTAGTTTTCCACTCTCGCGAATTTTGTCATGATTCAACAACACCGGATGTAAACAAAAAATATGCCTAGCAACAACATCAGCACACTTTCTAATTGTAAAATTCTGCGAACTATATGCAAAGAAGTAAATGTAAGAAAAGAGGGGGAAAACAGGTTCAAATATTACAAATAAAGAGTGCAGTTACATAAAACATTTTTCCTTAAATTAATCGATTTTAATTATTAATATCCCCAAAATTTGTTGCCCTGGCTTTTAAATAATCATGTTTTTTAATTAATAAATTCAAACTTAATCTAGTAGGCTGTGACATGTCAAATTTTAAATTTCAAATTATTCGTAAATTGGCAACTCACCCTGTCTCAAATAAAAGATACTTTTCGAATTAGCAGAAACAGATTCTTTCCTTGTCGTCTGTCCTTGGATTTAAAGACACATTCACATTTTTCAATTTGCCCACTTTTTTTATTTTCTGAACAAAGACCATTCATTCTGGCTTGTCTTAACTCAACACAACTTCAAACTTTGTCTCGCAAAAAGTTAATGTTAATAAAAACACAATTTTTTTGGTTTTTCTTTAGTTTTTCACCCTCTCGACTTTTACCAAAATTCACCAACACCGGATGTAAACAAAAAATTTGCCTAGCAACAACATCAGCACACTTTCTAATTGTAAAATTCTGCGAACTATATGCAAAGAAGTAAATGTCAGAAAAGAAGAGGAAAACGGGCTCAAATATTACAAATAAAGAGTGCAGTTACATAAAACATTTTTCCTTAAATTAATCGATTTTAATAATTAATATACCCAAAATTTGTTGCCCTGGCTTTCAAACGATCATGTTTTTTAATTAATAAATCCAAACTTAATCTAGTAGGCTGTGACATGTCAAATTTTAAACTTCAAATTATTCGTAAATTGCACACTCACCCTGTCTCAAATAAAAGATACTTTTCGAATTAGCAGAAACAGATTCTTTCCTTGCCGTCTGTCCTTGGTTTTGAAAACACATTCACATTTTTCAATTTGCACACTTTTTTTATTTTCTGGACAAAGACCATTCACTCTGGCTTGTCTTAACTCAACACAACTTCAAACTTTTTCTCGCAAAAAGCTAATGTTAATAAAAACACTATTTTTTTCGTTTTTCTTTAATTTTTCACCCTCTCGACTTTTACCAAAATTCAACAACACCGGATGTAAACAAAAAAATTGCCTAGCAACAACATCAGCACACTTTCCAATTGTAAAATTCTGCGAACTCTATGCAAAGAAGTAAATGTAAGAAAAAAAGAGGAAAACAGGCTCAAATATTACAAATAAAGAGTGCAGTTACATAAAACATTTTTTCTTAAATTAATTGATTTTAATAATTAATATCCCCAAAATTTGTTGCCCCCGCTTTCAAACGATCATGTTTTTTAATTAATAAATCCAAACTTAATCTAGTAGGCTGTGACATGTCAAATTTTAAACTTCAAATTATTCGTAAATTGCACACTCACCCTGTCTCAAATAAAAGATACTTTTCGAATTAGCAGAAACAGATTCTTTCCTTGCCGTCTGTCCTTGGTTTTGAAGACACATTCACATTTTTCAATTTGCACACTTTTTTTATTTTCTGGACAAAGACCATTCACTCTGGCTTGTCTTAACTCAACACAACTTCAAACTTTGTCTCGCAAAAAGCTATTGTTAATAAAAACACTATTTTTTTAGTTTCTCTTTAGTTTTCCACTCTCGCGAATTTTGTCATGATTCAACAACACCGGATGTAAACAAAAAATATGCCTAGCAACAACATCAGCACACTTTCTAATTGTAAAATTCTGCGAACTATATGCAAAGAAGTAAATGTAAGAAAAGAGGGGGAAAACAGGTTCAAATATTACAAATAAAGAGTGCAGTTACATAAAACATTTTTCCTTAAATTAATCGATTTTAATTATTAATATCCCCAAAATTTGTTGCCCTGGCTTTTAAATAATCATGTTTTTTAATTAATAAATTCAAACTTAATCTAGTAGGCTGTGACATGTCAAATTTTAAATTTCAAATTATTCGTAAATTGGCAACTCACCCTGTCTCAAATAAAAGATACTTTTCGAATTAGCAGAAACAGATTCTTTCCTTGTCGTCTGTCCTTGGATTTAAAGACACATTCACATTTTTCAATTTGCCCACTTTTTTTATTTTCTGAACAAAGACCATTCATTCTGGCTTGTCTTAACTCAACACAACTTCAAACTTTGTCTCGCAAAAAGTTAATGTTAATAAAAACACAATTTTTTTGGTTTTTCTTTAGTTTTTCACCCTCTCGACTTTTACCAAAATTCACCAACACCGGATGTAAACAAAAAATTTGCCTAGCAACAACATCAGCACACTTTCTAATTGTAAAATTCTGCGAACTATATGCAAAGAAGTAAATGTCAGAAAAGAAGAGGAAAACGGGCTCAAATATTACAAATAAAGAGTGCAGTTACATAAAACATTTTTCCTTAAATTAATCGATTTTAATAATTAATATACCCAAAATTTGTTGCCCTGGCTTTCAAACGATCATGTTTTTTAATTAATAAATCCAAACTTAATCTAGTAGGCTGTGACATGTCAAATTTTAAACTTCAAATTATTCGTAAATTGCACACTCACCCTGTCTCAAATAAAAGATACTTTTCGAATTAGCAGAAACAGATTCTTTCCTTGCCGTCTGTCCTTGGTTTTGAAAACACATTCACATTTTTCAATTTGCACACTTTTTTTATTTTCTGGACAAAGACCATTCACTCTGGCTTGTCTTAACTCAACACAACTTCAAACTTTTTCTCGCAAAAAGCTAATGTTAATAAAAACACTATTTTTTTCGTTTTTCTTTAATTTTTCACCCTCTCGACTTTTACCAAAATTCAACAACACCGGATGTAAACAAAAAAATTGCCTAGCAACAACATCAGCACACTTTCCAATTGTAAAATTCTGCGAACTCTATGCAAAGAAGTAAATGTAAGAAAAAAAGAGGAAAACAGGCTCAAATATTACAAATAAAGAGTGCAGTTACATAAAACATTTTTTCTTAAATTAATTGATTTTAATAATTAATATCCCCAAAATTTGTTGCCCCCGCTTTCAAACGATCATGTTTTTTAATTAATAAATCCAAACTTAATCTAGTAGGCTGTGACATGTCAAATTTTAAACTTCAAATTATTCGTAAATTGCACACTCACCCTGTCTCAAATAAAAGATACTTTTCGAATTAGCAGAAACAGATTCTTTCCTTGCCGTCTGTCCTTGGTTTTGAAGACACATTCACATTTTTCAATTTGCACACTTTTTTTATTTTCTGGACAAAGACCATTCACTCTGGCTTGTCTTAACTCAACACAACTTCAAACTTTGTCTCGCAAAAAGCTATTGTTAATAAAAACACTATTTTTTTAGTTTCTCTTTAGTTTTCCACTCTCGCGAATTTTGTCATGATTCAACAACACCGGATGTAAACAAAAAATATGCCTAGCAACAACATCAGCACACTTTCTAATTGTAAAATTCTGCGAACTATATGCAAAGAAGTAAATGTAAGAAAAGAGGGGGAAAACAGGTTCAAATATTACAAATAAAGAGTGCAGTTACATAAAACATTTTTCCTTAAATTAATCGATTTTAATTATTAATATCCCCAAAATTTATTGCCCTGGCTTTTAAATAATCATGTTTTTTAATTAATAAATTCAAACTTAATCTAGTAGGCTGTGACATGTCAAATTTAAAATTTCAAATTATTCGTAAATTGGCAACTCACCCTGTCTCAAATAAAAGATACTTTTCGAATTAGCAGAAACAGATTCTTTCCTTGTCGTCTGTCCTTGGATTTAAAGACACATTCACATTTTTCAATTTGCCCACTTTTTTTATTTTCTGAACAAAGACCATCCATTCTGGCTTGTCTTAACTCAACACAACTTCAAACTTTGTCTCGCAAAAAGCTAATGTTAATAAAAACACAATTTTTTTGGTTTTTCTTTAGTTTTTCACCCTCTCGACTTTTACCAAAATTCACCAACACCGGATGTAAACAAAAAATTTGCCTAGCAACAACATCAACACACTTTCTAATTGTAAAATACTGCGAACTATATGCAAAGAAGTAAATGTAAGAAAAGAGGAGGAAAACAGGTTCAAATATTACAAATAAAGAGTGCAGTTACATAAAACATTTTTCCTTAAATTAATCGATTTTAATTATTAATATCCCCAAAATTTGTTGCCCTGGCTTTTAAATAATCATGTTTTTTAATTAATAAATTCAAACTTAATCTAGTAGGCTGTGACATGTCAAATTTTAAACTTCAAATTGTTCGTAAATTGCACACTCACCCTGTCTCAAATAAAAGATACTTTTCGAATTAGCAGAAACAGATTCTTTCCTTGTCGTCTGTCCTTGGATTTAAAGACACATTCACATTTTTCAATTTGCCCACTTTTTTTATTTTCTGAACAAAGACCATTCATTCTGGCTTGTCTTAACTCAACACAACTTCAAACTTTGTCTCGCAAAAAGTTAATGTTAATAAAAACACAATTTTTTTGGTTTTTCTTTAGTTTTTCACCCTCTCGACTTTTACCAAAATTCACCAACACCGGATGTAAACAAAAAATTTGCCTAGCAACAACATCAGCACACTTTCTAATTGTAAAATTCTGCGAACTATATGCAAAGAAGTAAATGTCAGAAAAGAAGAGGAAAACGGGCTCAAATATTACAAATAAAGAGTGCAGTTACATAAAACATTTTTCCTTAAATTAATCGATTTTAATAATTAATATACCCAAAATTTGTTGCCCTGGCTTTCAAACGATCATGTTTTTTAATTAATAAATCCAAACTTAATCTAGTAGGCTGTGACATGTCAAATTTTAAACTTCAAATTATTCGTAAATTGCACACTCACCCTGTCTCAAATAAAAGATACTTTTCGAATTAGCAGAAACAGATTCTTTCCTTGCCGTCTGTCCTTGGTTTTGAAAACACATTCACATTTTTCAATTTGCACACTTTTTTTATTTTCTGGACAAAGACCATTCACTCTGGCTTGTCTTAACTCAACACAACTTCAAACTTTTTCTCGCAAAAAGCTAATGTTAATAAAAACACTATTTTTTTCGTTTTTCTTTAATTTTTCACCCTCTCGACTTTTACCAAAATTCAACACCGGATGTAAACAAAAAAATTGCCTAGCAACAACATCAGCACACTTTCCAATTGTAAAATTCTGCGAACTCTATGCAAAGAAGTAAATGTAAGAAAAAAAGAGGAAAACAGGCTCAAATATTACAAATAAAGAGTGCAGTTACATAAAACATTTTTTCTTAAATTAATTGATTTTAATAATTAATATCCCCAAAATTTGTTGCCCCCGCTTTCAAACGATCATGTTTTTTAATTAATAAATCCAAACTTAATCTAGTAGGCTGTGACATGTCAAATTTTAAACTTCAAATTATTCGTAAATTGCACACTCACCCTGTCTCAAATAAAAGATACTTTTCGAATTAGCAGAAACAGATTCTTTCCTTGCCGTCTGTCCTTGGTTTTGAAGACACATTCACATTTTTCAATTTGCACACTTTTTTTATTTTCTGGACAAAGACCATTCACTCTGGCTTGTCTTAACTCAACACAACTTCAAACTTTGTCTCGCAAAAAGCTAATGTTAATAAAAACACTATTTTTTTGGTTTTTCTTTAATTTTTCACCCTCTCGACTTTTACCAAATTTCACCAACACCGGATGTAAACAAAAAATTTGCCTAGCAACAACATCAACACACTTTCTAATTGTAAAATTCTGCGAACTCTATACAAAGAAGTAAATGTAAGAAAAAAAGAGGAAAACAGGCTCAAATATTACAAATAAAGAGTGCAGTTACATAAAATATTTTTTCTTAAATTAATTGATTTTAATAATTAATATCCCCAAAATTTGTTGCCCCCGCTTTCAAACGATCATGTTTTTTAATTAATAAATCCAAACTTAATCTAGTAGGCTGTGACATGTCAAATTTTAAACTTCAAATTATTCGTAAATTGCACACTCACCCTGTCTCAAATAAAAGATACTTTTCGAATTAGCAGAAACAGATTCTTTCCTTGCCGTCTGTCCTTGGTTTTGAAAACACATTCACATTTTTCAATTTGCACACTTTTTTTATTTTCTGGACAAAGACCATTCACTCTGGCTTGTCTTAACTCAACACAACTTCAAACTTTGTCTCGCAAAAAGCTAATGTTAATAAAAACACTATTTTTTTCGTTTTTCTTTAATTTTTCACCCTCTCGACTTTTACCAAAATTCAACAACACCGGATGTAAACAAAAAAATTGCCTAGCAACAACATCAGCACACTTTCCAATTGTAAAATTCTGCGAACTCTATGCAAAGAAGTAAATGTAAGAAAAAAAGAGGAAAACAGGCTCAAATATTACAAATAAAGAGTGCAGTTACATAAAACATTTTTTCTTAAATTAATTGATTTTAATAATTAATATCCCCAAAATTTGTTGCCCCCGCTTTCAAACGATCATGTTTTTTAATTAATAAATCCAAACTTAATCTAGTAGGCTGTGACATGTCAAATTTTAAACTTCAAATTATTCGTAAATTGCACACTCACCCTGTCTCAAATAAAAGATACTTTTCGAATTAGCAGAAACAGATTCTTTCCTTGTCGTCTGTCCTTGGTTTTGAAGACACATTCACATTTTTCAATTTGCACACTTTTTTTATTTTCTGGACAAAGACCATTCACTCTGGCTTGTCTTAACTCAACACAACTTCAAACTTTGTCTCGCAAAAAGCTAATGTTAATAAAAACACTATTTTTTTGGTTTTTCTTTAATTTTTCACCCTCTCGACTTTTACCAAATTTCACCAACACCGGATGTAAACAAAAAATTTGCCTAGCAACAACATCAACACACTTTCTAATTGTAAAATTCTGCGAACTATATGCAAAGAAGTAAATATAAGAAAAGAAGAGGAAAACGGGCTCAAATATTACAAATAAAGAGTGCAGTTACATAAAACATTTTTCCGTAAATTAATCAATTTTAATTAATAATATCCCCAAAATTTGTTGCCCTGGCTTTCAAATCATCATGTTTTTTAATTAATAAATCCAAACTTAATCTAGTTGTCTGTGACATGTCAAATTTTAAACTTCAAATTTTTGGTAAAGTGCCCACTCACCCTGTCTCAACTGTTCGAAATAGCAGGAAGAGATTCTTTCCCTGTCGTCCGTCCTTGAATTTGAAGACTTATCCACACTTTTCAATTTGCCCACTTTTTTATTTTCTGGACAAAGATCATTCACTCTGGCTTGTCTTCAGCCAACACAACCTCAAACACCAACTAGTAAAAAATTAATGTTAATAAAAACACTATTTGTTTAGTTTTATTTTAGTTTTCCACCCTCTCGACTTTTATCATGATTCAACAACACCGGATGTAAACAAAAAAACAATATGGCTAGCAACAACATCTAGAAATCTGTAAAATTTTCTGAAAGATGCGCCATCTATTGGTTAAGTTCAGCAATGTATAATACATGTACACTTTTTCTAGCCAATTTTGGCGTACCTGTCTTTAAAGACAAATTCTCTGTTTATGACTAGTGCAACAAAGATTGTATTGTTACCAAACGCAAATAATTTATGTATGGTCGTTAAACTCTTCGATGTCATCTGAGAAAACCACCCGGAAAAGATCAAATCTACGTAAAAGTGGTAACAAATCTGTCTGCCTCGAGCGGTTTTTTCAGATGGCATTAAAGAGTCTAATAACCATAAATTATTTGCGTTTGGTAACAATACAATCTTTATTTACTGCGTGCCCCTATTTTAGATTAGTTTTTAAATTTGCTAGTAATTTGGAGGTTAGTGCCTACAGAAAATTTTTGCAATACCTATTTATATTGTTCTCAAATTGATAGAAATTACGGGAAATGAATTGACAGAATAGAGTTACGGCATATTAAGCAAAGTTTCGATTCAAGAAAAACTTGTGTCACGCTCCGTGCTTTTGTAGTGTTTAACGGTTTTCGAAATAAATAATGTTTTTCCATAATAATTGTTATTTAATGTAAAAAATGACATTTGCAAAATTAAAGACGTTTATTTGACAGCTAGAAAAATGTACAATTAATTATTTGTTATTGCTGCGTAGCAACTTTAAAAAACTAGATGCTATTCGCGAATGAGATGACCGGTGAGGCCGCCACTGTCGCATTAAACACATGTTTTAAAAGAGAGTCATTTATTCTCAAATTTACTACTTTCTTACATGATTATTTATTCTCCTTTATGCTTTTGTGTTTAGTAATAATAAAAAGGAAGTAAGAATAATATTGAATACTCAATTTTGTGTGTTTTGACCAGTTGTGCTATCGTAATGTGCAAAAAATAAACTAAAACAAGTTGAAGGTTAATACTTTGTTCATGTTTTAAATACGATTTTTGTAACAATTATTTGAAATATAGCGAATGAGAGTCATGTCTGTGCTTCTAAATTTGTTTTTCTGTGATTTTACGGCGATTTATAGTCACTTTTGTCAGTTTTTCACTTGTTTGGAAAGCGATTATTGTGATTAAAAATGATTTATCAACAAATTCTAAAGGTTTTATCTAGAATGTCTTTAAGACAACACTGTCATGTGTCTGTGGTTTATTCTAATTCACAGTTTTTCTATAATCAAAAGCTGTTATAATAATTTTGGAGCTTTGTCATGATGAAGATTTTGACAACATTTCAGAGCAGCTAAAAAGGATCAAATACAAGGGCAAATACCACAATAATTGAATTTATATTAAGGTAAGGACTTGATTTTATATTAACAACTAATATTTTATTAAATCAATGATAAAGAAAATTATAAAATAACATAAACAACACGGATAGTGTTGACAAGGAGGAATCATTTAAAAATTGATCAAACTCTAAGATTCTTATTACAGGTAAGAAAAAATAATATTTGGAACCTAAAATATAACTTTTTTTCACTATTTTTCAAACAAACTTTAAAAAGAAACGTATGCAAAATTTAATTACGATATTAATATTCTAGTATGTTGAGGTTAGTTTCAGTTCGTTTTATTATTCAACGGTTGAATAGCTGGTCAAATGCTCGTAACATATTGTTTAACAATCATCTTACTTCGTTTTTATTATAATAAAACCATCAAAATCCTCAAATAAAGTCACAAATTAAACGTTTTTTTAGTAAGCGATCGCATGAATTCAGTTAACGACTCCCTTTGGTTAGTTCGTATTTGTACCGCGTAGTGGCGTTTAGTCTATCTCAGTCGCCTATAAATATAAAGATTACGCCCTGATTTTCTGGCGTATAAAATAAATTATGATTTAAAAATAAAATAAATATTTATTATGTAGAAGAAGCACTTGAAAATTCTGTGTGACCTGAAATACAACGAAAGCTGTAAGGAAGAATTTAGAAAACAAAAATACTCACTATACCGTCAGTTTTCATACTAATATGTCTTAAATATGGCCATGCAAACTTAAACAAATTTGAAAAAAAAATAATGGTTCTTATGAGTACGCCACCAGAAACACCAATACACCAAAAATTTCTCCCCGTGGTACATATGACGTTTTATTTTATTTTAAATCGTTTTAATTGTTCAGATCAAAAGAGTATTCAAAATTCCGGTATTTTTTTTAAACTGTGAAAAATATCCAGTTTAACTAATTGACTTTCTTGTCGTTGCCAGGATACATTATTAGCGTTTTCTCAGTGCAATATAACCACATACTATAACCGCGGTAAGTACTCTCCTTTTTTATTGCTTTCTCTCTCCTTTTTGACGTTCAAGGCTGTTTTGCGGTATGTCACCGGTATGTTAAATGACAGATGACAGAAACGTAAACATTGAAAAGTTACTAGAAAAATAAACTGGGATTTGAGTTGGACGTTTGAAAGTAAATAATATGTTTGGCGAGGCACACCCTGCAGTAAGTTGTATGATATGAATGTTAGGAAGGTTGAAAATCAGCAGAATACATGTTTGTGTTGTAGTTATACAATTTTATTATTAAGAGATAAAACCTATACCTAATAAGAAGCAAGAAGTGGCTATTGCTGCCTTAATAGATAATAACATTACCCCACTACTCTTCAATGGACTAGTAATGGAATTGTGGAGACAATGCGAAATGGGATCATGCTATAGATGAGCCCCTTATACGAAAAAAATATACCAAAAGTTTCCGGTGATTTATGAACCATGGATCAGTAAATACTTGGACGTCAATTTTTGAATTATAATATTACAATAGTTGTATTGATGTAGTTCTCACAGAAATCAACAATTTAACACAAAGGATGATAAAATGGTCAATACAGGAACAATATGTCGTAATCAATACACAGATTGAGAAACGGGCTATATTCTCAGGTAATATTAGAATTGAGAAAACATGCAATTAAAAACCTATATGATCAGTAGCCCTAAAAGTCATATTTTGCAGGTATTATAGGGCAGAGAGGAAAGATTGCACTTATATCAAAAGAAAAATACCCAAGTAGCAACGTCTAGTTATTAATACTGAAAATTGAAACATTTAATAACAGTGTAGGAGGTTGTTACATATGAAAGACTGTTTCCACATTTCTGTGGGGTACTTAGATTCCATTCTTTATGTAGAAATCTCATTGATCTGGCCGCAGAAGTAGATAATGATGAGTATGGCGACAATGTTGAGCTGGGGAAGTGGACAGAGAGGGATTGAATAATGAGAGAAAATTTGTAACAATTTAGGATAGGAAAATGTTTATATGCTGAGTATTTCACATGTAACACAAATCCTTTTGCATGTGTCCTCAAAGGTATATACTACTTGTAGCAGTAGCACTGGTCGACTACTTAGGAGGATGTATCATGACTTGATGCTGGTACAGTGCTGAACACGGAATGCGGACAAGACTTATTTCAAAAATTGCGGGATAAAAGACCTCCTAAACTGTTGTTATCAGAACAGTACGCTCAATGTTTTTTTTGTACGTGTGAGATTCAAGGTTTTGTGTGTAATTGTAGTTTATAGTGTGTAAAGTAGCACTGGACTTAGAAATAAAATTCAAAGATTATGGAAAAAGTTGTTTATTTTTCATTAGTACAGTTTTTATGGCATTATAAAAATTCACTTGTTGCGGGATGCTGTGTACGTCCGGCACCTTTTCAAAGGACTCTAGGGTATCGATGTGAGACATGCCAGCACTAAGTACGACCTGTTGGTAGTTCTGTTCCTGTACAAGCTTCTTTCGTTCTTAAACAAGCCGATTTTGCCCAAAAATTATATGTACTTGCTCAGAGTGCAGGGTAGAATGCTTCCATTGTTTATGTATGCTGCACACAGCTGATATAGCTTTTATAAATATTTAAAACTTATTAACTGTTATAATTACACCCTATTTACTAATAACAGCAACTTCATATTTATTTTCTTTTAGAACGATAAGGATAACCTCACTTTTTTTCTAAACAAAGTCCTCTATTTTGACGTCTCCACCATTTAAATCCACATACCGCTATAACACCGCTAACAAACCTGAATCTGATCAGGGTTAAAACTTGCGGTATGTCTTACCAACATTACATCATTAAATTTGGTGAAAAAATCCAAAAATCAGTTGGTATGACATACCGCTGTTGTAAGCTGTTGTAACTGAGAAAACGAACGGTATGTTAGTGGTATGTCATGAAAGAGACAAAGTGAAGTCAAGAAAAAGTGCAGTTACATAAGACATTTTTCTGTATATTAGTCGATTTTAATTATTAATATCCTCAAAATTTGCCATGGCTTTTAAATGACCATGTTTTTTAATTAATAAATCCAAACATAATCTAGTTGTCTGACATGTCAAATTTTAAACTTCAAATTTTTCGTAAAGTGCACACTCACCCTGTCTCAAGTGAGGGATACTTTTCGAAATAGCAGAAAAAAATTCTTTCCCTGCCGTCTGTCCTTGGTTTTGAAGACACACCCACATTTTCCAATTTGCACACTTTTTTATTTTCTGGACAAAGACCATTCACTCTCTCTTGTCTTAACTCAACACAATTTCAAACTTCGTCTCGCAAAAAGCTAATGTTAATAAAAATACTATTTTTTTTAGATTTTCTTTAATTTTTCACCCTCTCGACTTTTACCAAATTTCACCAACACCGGATGTAAACAAAAAATTTGCCTAGCAACAACATCAACACACTTTCTAATTGTAAAATTCTGCGAACTCTATACAAAGAAGTAAATGTAAGAAAAAAAGAGGAAAACAGGCTCAAATATTACAAATAAAGAGTGCAGTTACATAAAATATTTTTTCTTAAATTAATTGATTTTAATAATTAATATCCCCAAAATTTGTTGCCCCCGCTTTCAAACGATCATGTTTTTTAATTAATAAATCCAAACTTAATCTAGTAGGCTGTGACATGTCAAATTTTAAACTTCAAATTATTCGTAAATTGCACACTCACCCTGTCTCAAATAAAAGATACTTTTCGAATTAGCAGAAACAGATTCTTTCCTTGCCGTCTGTCCTTGGTTTTGAAGACACGTTTACACCTTTCAATTTGCACACTTTTTTTGATTTTCTGGACAAAGACAACACTATTTTTTGGGTTTTTCTTTAATTTTTCACCCTCTCGACTTTTACCAAAATTCAACAACACCAGATGTAAACAAAAAAAACAATATGGCTAGCAACAGCATCAGCACACTTTCTAGAAATCTGTAAAATTTTCTGAAAGATGCGCCACCTATTGTTTAAGTTCAGCAATTTATGATGCATGTACACTTTTTCAAACCAATTTTGGCGTACCTGTCTTTAAAGACAAGTTCTCTGTTTATGACTAGTGCAACAAAGATTGTATTGTTACCAAACGCAAATAATTTATGTATGGTCGTTAAACTCTTCGATGTCATCTGAGAAAATCACCCGGGAAAGATCAAATCTACGTAAAAGTGATAACAAATCTGTCTGCCTCGAGCGGTTTTCTCAGATGGCATCAAAAGGTCTAATGACCATAAATTATTTGCTTTTGGTAACAATACAATCTTTATTTACTACGTGCCCCTATTTTAGATTAGTTTTTAAATTTGCTAGTAATTTGGAGGTTAGTGTCTACAGAAAATTTTTGCAATACCTATTTATATTGTTCTCAAATTGATAGAAATTACGGGAAATGAATTGACAGAATAGAGTTACGGCATATTAAGCAAAGTTTCGATTCAAGAAAAACTTGTGTCGCGCTCCGTGCTTTTGTAATATTTTGCGGTTTTCGAAATAAATAATGTTTTTTGTAATTGTTATTTAATAATTGTTATTTAATGTAAAAAATGACGTTTACAAAATTAAAGACGTTTATTTGACAGCTAGACAAATGTTCAATTAATTATTTGTTATTGTTGGGTAGCAACTTTAAAAAACCGCATGCTATAAAAATAAAGATTACGCCCTGATTTGCTGGCGTATAAAATAGATTATGATTTGAAAATAAAATAAATATTTATTATGTAGAAGAAGCACTTGAAAATTCTGTGTGACCTGAAATACAACGAAAGCTGTAAGGAAGAATTTAGAAAACAATAATACTCATTATACCGTCAGTTTTCATACTAATATGTCTTAAATATGGCCATGCAAACTTAATCAAATTTGAAAAAAAAATAATGGTTGTTATGAGTACGCCACCAGAAACACCAATACACCAAAAATTTCTCCCCGTGGTACATATGACGTTTTATTTTATTTTACATCGTTTTAATTGTTCAGTTCAAAAGAGTAGTACCAAAATTCAAGAAAAAGTTGTGTCACGCGTTTGTAGTGTTTAACAGTTTTTGAAATAAATGATGATTTTTTATGATAATTTTTATTTATTGTGAAAAGTGACATTTACAAAAATAAAGACATTTATTTGACAACTAGACAGATGTACAGTTATTTATTTGTTATTGTTGCCTAACAACTTAAAGAAATTCAGTGCTATAAAAATAAAGATTACGCCCTGATTTGCGGACGTACAGAGTTGATTATAGCAAATGCGACTCTCGGGTCGGCTCGGATAGCTTCCGAGAGCCAGCAGCTCACATTCTAACAACACAGTAAATACAGGCATTCGGTTTGTATCGTGTCGCTGCTTTCTTTCTTTCGTCAACTGAGGACCGAAATATTCAAATTGAGATAATATCGGCAGCTTGACCGGTAGTAAATAATTTTCGTTTCCATAAGAAATCAGAAAAATCCGCATCTACAACTGCTTGTTACCGTAGAAAAGTATTAAAATTGCGATATTCTCGATGGCACATTAACTTGAAATTAATTAATAATAATTTTTTTAAAGATTATTTTAGTAAGTTTATTCAATAAATTTTGATTAGGTATTAATGACGATTAATTAAATATTTCTTATAGCAATTTGGTAACTAAAAAAATTAATCCGGCTTTTTATTTTAATTATTTTACAAAAAACAATACCGTAAAAAGATAAACAACAATTATTATTCATAAATGGTTTAAAATAAACTTAAGAGACAAAACTTATTTTACATACTTATAATTAAGGAGAAAAATTTTTGACACATTGTTTTAATTAAAAGTTAAATGCTTTGTTTATAATTTAATATTCAAATATAGTTAAAGATTACTTATTGGCATTTTATGCGATATACATAGTGGCTGTAAATGATTGAGTCTGTTAGCAAACCTGCATTACCTCTTTTATCTTATTCTGTGTCAGAAAAATATCTAAATGCTTGTAAATATTTATTAGTCTCTGTTGAAGAAATATTAACTTTTGTACTTATTTTTATTTACAATATTGCAAGCGTTAGAAATTTATTTAATATCAAAATTACTAACTCAGGACTGCCAACAGACTCAATCATTTACAGCCACTTCATTGTATAGGATAACAAAACGCTATATTATTATTTGATTGTTGTATACTCGTATTCAGCTTGCAGTAGTCGAAAAATTGTGTTACTGTTCTCTCCCGTCATTTATGAAAAGGCGAAATAATCAAGTTAAAAAATAATTTTTTAGAGATTCTTCTTAAATTTGTTCAGTAATAATTGTGCTTTATATGTATTAAACTGATTTATAAATTATTTTTAATTCATAATGCAAATTTAATACGACAACTTAATTTTTATTATTAAAGTAATTAATAACCCAAAGGATATTTAATTTCTGACAATTTAGTAACTAAAATAAACAACTTCACATATTTTGGTAATCTTTAAAAAAACTGTCAACAAATAATTATTGAAAACATTATTAAATTAATTTTAACCAAAACCGACATTTGAAATAAGATTAATTAAATTTAATTATAAATAAAAAGTTCAAGTGATTAGAGGGTTGTCACAAATATGTATTTATACCGAATTTTTTTTTCTGTATTTAGATAGTTGAAACGTTGAAATTGCGCAAAACATAACTTAATTTTAAAACTGAAAAAAAGATAGTGATAGATTTTTAGATAGCTTTCCATTCAAATTGTAAAGCGGCATGGTCTGACTCTACTATTGTAGATTGTAGATTCCATTTGGCACAAGTCTGGTTTAGGCTTAGACCATTTACGAAACCGCTTCGCTGTAATGGACTGCCAATCTCCTAACCTTCCTGTGCGTGAGTTACACGCCAACATGCATGTGACAGAGATATATATTTTGTTTCTTTCTTTTCAACACCGCGCGCCGGTGTACGCAGTTGTCAAATTTATTTTGCTTCAAAGTTGGAGATTAAAAAAAAACAAACAGCCAATTTTAAATAGAAACATCATGTAACATTTGCAAAATTTTTAAAGCTGATACAATTTATTTTATTCTGCAGACCTATATATTTTTTTCTTACACTAAATTTAAATTTAAAAACATGATATTGCAACGTTACAAAGCAAGAACTTGAAATCGTTCCAGCACAGTAAAGGACCAAGATATACTTTTGTCCTTTAGATGTTTTCGTGTGTTTCTGAATCGTATTAGCAGTCCATTACAGCGAAGCGGATTCGTGAATGGTCTAAGGGTTTAGGAAGATTCATTGATTAGATACCTACTTGAACCGCAAAACCTTACTTACCTGCACTCTTTAGAGGTTCTATAATGCTGGTAATTCTTTGATACGGTGCGTTGAGGATTAATACAGCATTTGTCGGAGAATCAGGCGATGGCCTATTATACCAAACAAAGTATGAAACACCAACGTCAATAATAATTAATTAAAAAATCCTAAGCATCTTCAATGATAAAATTAGATAACTTATTAATATTTTGTTTCTAAAAAAATTGCTATTTTGCAACGTGTTTTATTTAGAAAAAACAATCATTTTTAAATAGGTTTGTTAAAAAATGACATTTTTCTAGAGTCTATAAACTTTTTAACGTATAATGATATGTGTCTGATAGGAAATGGGATAAAAGTGAAAATGTAGGTATGCTGTGGGCCGGCTGCATAAACGCCAATCAAAATTTAATGATCATCAAAAAGTTGATTGACTAAAATCTAAATACTTTAAAATTTAGACCAATAAAATCTCAAATTATCTTTTTGATGACTATCAAACTTTAATTGGCGTTTATGCAACCGGACCTAAACAATTAAACAATTTATTGTTAAAGTTACAGTAAAAATTAAACTTAAAATTAAAAATTAAAATTAAAAATTCTTTAAATATATATTTTTTTTAATTTATGTCTGAGCGATATACATGTTATTAAGAATATACCTGAGGTTTAAATTTAAATTTTATATTTTTTTAAAATTGTTTGTAACTAAAGTAAGTGAACACAAATATGTATAGTATTTTATTAATTTTTGTCAGGATTTTACATAAAAAAATCCCATTCTATTTGCTTCTTTTGTTGGTGAAGGATTTTAGTGCAAGCATAACAATAAAATGCCAATAAGTAACCACCGACTATATTTAAAAATTAAATTATAAACAAACCCTTTTACCTTTATTAAAAACAAATTGTCAAGAATTTTTCGCTTTAATTATAAGAATGTAAAACAAAAGTCTTGTCTCTAAAGTTTATTGCAAATCAATTTTATTAATAATAAT
This sequence comes from Tribolium confusum, assembly GCA_029207805.1. Classification (NCBI taxonomy): domain Eukaryota; kingdom Metazoa; phylum Arthropoda; class Insecta; order Coleoptera; family Tenebrionidae; genus Tribolium; species Tribolium confusum. Next base: position 35,777,776 of record JALGAY010000001.1, on the reverse strand, counting down.
TTTTGTTTATTTTTCAACGGTATTGTTTTTTGTGAAATAATTAAAATAAAAAAGTTGGATTAATGTTTTTTTAGTTACCAAATTGCTATAAGAAATATTGAATTAATCATCATTACATACGTAATCAAAATGTATTGAATAAATTTAATAAAATAATCTAAAAAAAAATTCTTATTAATTAATTTCCAGTTAAACTGTCATCGGGAATATCGCAAATTTTAATACTTTTCTTCGGCAACAAGAAGTCGTAGATCCGGAATTCTCTGATTTCTCATGGAAACGAAAATTATTTACTACCCGTCAAGCTGCCGATATTATCTCAATTTGAATATTTCGGTCCTCAGTTGACGAAAGAAAGAAAACAGCGACACAATACAAACCGAATCCCTGTTTTTACTGTGTTGTTAGAATGTGAGCTGCTGGCTCTCGGAAGCTATCTGAGCCGACCCGAGAGTCGCATTTGCTATGATCAACTCTGTACAAAGTAGATTGTGGTTACAAAATAAAATAAAAAAGCTTTATGCAAATATGCTTTTTTAGATTGATACTTGATTGATAATCTAAACAATTCATTAGTCATCATAAGAAGAATTACAATATTTAAAAAAATAGAGATTAATCTATAGAAAAACAATCTAATTCAAAAATTCAACTTGGTATATTGGCTAAATTGGAGTGTCCAGTATGTATAAATTTTATCACATCTCTAATTTATCAAGACGTTGCTGGTCATAGTATTTGCAGTGTTGCAAAAAACAAGTGTCTCAATGTCCCATCTGCTAAACACCCATCGAAAAAAACTCACAATTATACTCTAATAAAATATTGCCAATTGTCTAACATATCCCTGTCCAAAATTCAAAAAACGGTTTTGACGATGCAGACAAACGTGATAAAATCGAGCAATACAAAAAACATTGCAACTTCGAAACACACCATTGGTCACTTAAAAATTTTGAATATTGCAACGAGATAGGCATCAGTAAAGAGATTGATTATCACTTACAGAACTTTCATCGTTATAACATTTTTGAACGTGATACATTAAGAATTTTTATTGGAAGCAGTTATTTCAATTATCAGGAAAATTCGTATTACTTACATAATTAAATATGATAATGCAATGTTTCTTCTCCATTAATTGTTACAAATATTCGATGTACTAGAAAATGCAGTTAGTGGAACTACCGGAGGAAGTTGAGAGTTACAGAAAAATAGAAATTTATGGTAATGGTAGTAAACAGAAATTGTTTTAGAAGAAGTGTTACATAATTTTTTTTTATTTATATTGTTTTTATCAGATATAATGTGTGCAACTCTTTTTATTTTTTTGTTTTTCTAAATAGGTGTAGGTTAATAGGCTCTAGTGACTACGTCATCAAGTGTAGAGTTGAGTTAATTTTGTAGTAATAATTCATCAATAGGGTGTTTTAAAAGTAGTGGTTGGTTGTGAAATATTTGAGTAGATCTTGCGTTTCGCTGTATTTTTAGAGACTATGTGTCATTTGATAGGTTTTATTTAATACGACTTGATTAAATCATAAAATAATAAAATAAATAAATATAAGTAAAAGTAATAATAAGTAAAGTAAAAATAATAATAATAAGTAAATAAAATAATTTGCGAACGCTTAACTTAAAATAAAAACTTGTTTTTAAATAAAGTTTATTAATATATAAGAAAATAATATATAAAAAATAATTTTGTGTAATGAAAACATTATATTGTAAGTAACAAAAAAAATTATTAAGACATAAAAAATTATTAATAAGAAAAGTAAACTTTTTGTTTTGATTTTGTTTTCTTCCTTCTTATTTAAAACAATTTCAACGACTAGAGCGAACCACAAACCACCAAACAAGAAAGACGTATAATAGACATGAGCTGATGGTAAAAACAATGCGGCAATTGTGGCTAGAGATACCATGTACGTCAAAAGCGCCTTGTATATTGTTGGTTGCAAATTATATCAGTCAAGAAAGTAATACTTTACAGACCATATTGTTCACTTTACCGATCATTTCAAAAAACAAAATTTAGGTTATAAATATTATCAAATCTTGAACCAAATTAAGTAACAATTCTGACTCTAAAAGTAAAAATATCCGATAGAACGATCCTATATTTCAAGTGTAGGAAATAGCTTATTATATTGACTGAGATTGTTAATATACTCATTCCTGTCTTTAAAATTTATGCAGCACATCTCAAAAATCTTTTCTGTTTGTTACCATTATCAAAATGTCTATCCCTCTGTAATTCCTAACTTACTCCGGTAGTCCTTTAACAGCATTTAATTAAGCAACTACTTAATTAAGTAATACGAATTTGCCAGATAGTTAAAATTATTGCTTCCAATAAAAAGTTTTACTGTCTCACGGAAAACTATGTTATAACAATGAAAATTTTGCAAAAGACAATCAATCTCTTTTTTAATTCCTTTCCAATAGCAATGATCCTAATTTTTGAAGAAACAATAGTGTGTTTCAAAAATGCAGTTTTTTTGTGTTGCTTGATCCCGTTAGGTTTGTCTGCAAAGTCACAACCGTTTTCTGATTTTAGGCAGGTATAAGTTAGACGGTTGGCAAGATTTCCAAGAGTAACATTATGAGTCTTTCAGATTGATTTTCGGCAGGTGAAACATTGAAACACTTGTTATTTGCAACGACAATTAAATCTCGATTTGTGGCAAATACTAAAACTATTGTAGAAAAATTGCAAAATGCAACCAAAAAAATCAGAAGCAAAAAGATTTGATTTTCTTATTAATAGAAAAAGACCAGTACACTTTTTTAGTTATTTATGCAAATTTTTAGTTAATTATAATGTTTTCATTACTTTTTTAAATATTGTTCTCTTACCTATCAATAAATTTTCATATTTATCAAATAAACTTCAAGAATAGTCTTGACAAAATTATTAAAATGTCCTTTGAGAATAAAAATAAATTTTATGAATGTGTCAGATCCGCATTATGAATTTCATCAAGAACTATCATTCCCAAAGTACACAACTTTTGCCAAAATATTTCAATCTTAAATTACGAAGCAAAAATAAATAGCTATGATAAAGTTGCACTTACCTTATGAAGCAAACTTCTCGAATTAGCAGAAACAGATTCATTCCTTGCCGTCTGTTCTTGGGGTTGAAGACATATCCACACTTTTCATTTTGAACACTTTTATTTTCTGGACAAAGACCATTCACTCTGGCTTGTCTTCACTCAACACAACTTCAAACTCCGGCTCGAGAAGAACTAAAATAAAAACACAATTTGTTTAGTTTCTCTTTAATTTTTCACTCCCTCGACTTTTACCAAAATTCAACAACACCGGATGTAAAAAAAAATTTGCCTAGCAACAACATCAACACACTATCTAATTGTAAAATTCTGCGAACGATATGCAAAAAAGTAAATGCAAAAAAAGAAGAGGAAAGCAAACTCGAATATACAAATAAAAAGTGCAGTTGCATAAAACCTTTTTCTGTATATTAGTCGATTTTAATTATTAATATCCTCAAAATTTGCCATGGCTTTTAAATGACCATTATTTTTAATTAATAATTCTAAACATAATCTAGTTGTCTGTGACATGTCAAATTTTAAACTTCAAATTTTTCGTAAAGTGTACACTCACCCTGTCTCAACTTTTCGAAATAGCAGGAAAAAATTCTTTCCCAGCTGTCTGTCCTTGCTTTTGAAGACACATCCACATTTTTCAATTTGCACACTTTTTTTATTTTCTGGACAAAGACCATTCACTCTCTCTTGTCTTAACACAACTTCAAACTTTGTCTCGCAAAAAGCTAATGTTAATAAAAACACTATTTTTTTCGTTTTTCTTTAATTTTTTACCCTCTCGACTTTTACCAAAATTTAACAACACCGGATGTAAACAAAAAAATTGCCTAGCAACAACATCAGCACACTTTCTAATTGTAAAATTCTGCGAACTATATGCAAAGAAGTAAATGTAAGAAAAGAAGAGGAAAACAGGCTCAAATATTACAAATAAAGAGTGCAGTTACATAAAATATTTTTCCATAAATTAATCAATTTTAATTATTAATATCCCCAAAAGTTGTTGCCCTGGCTTTCAAATCATCATGTTTTTTAATTAATAAATCCAAACTTAATCTAGTTGTCTGTGACATGTCAAATTTTAAACTTCAAATTTTTCGTAAAGTGCCCACTCACCCTGTCTCAACTGTTCGAAATAGCAGGAAGAGATTCTTTCCCTGTCGTCCGTCCTTGAATTTTAAGACTTATCCAGACTTTTCAATTTGCCCACTTTTTTATTCTCTAGGCAAAGATCATTTACTCTGGCTTGTCTTCAGCCAACACAACTTCATACTCCAACTAGTTAAAAAATTAATGTTAATAAAAACACTATTTGATTAGTTTTTTTTTAGTTTTTCACCCTCTCGACTTTTATCATGATTCAACAACACCGGATGTAAACAGAAAAAACAATATGGCTAGCGACAACATCAGCACACTTTCTAGAAATCTGTAAAATTTTCTGAAGAATGCGCCATCTATTGTTTAATTTCAGCAATGTGTGATGTACACTTTTTCAAACCAATTTTGGCGTACCTGACTTTAAAGGCAAGTTCTCTGTTTATGACTAGTGCAACAAAGATTGTATTGTTACCAAACGCAAATAATTTATGTATGGTCGTTAAACTCTTCGATGTCATCTGAGAAAACCACCCGGGGCAGATTAAATCTACGTAAAAGTGGTAACAAATCTGTCTGCCTCGAGCGGTTTTTTCAGATGGCATCAAAGGGTCTAATGACCATAAATTATTTGCGTTTGGTAACAATACAATCTTTATTTACTCTGTGTCCTTATTTTAGATTAGTTTTTAATTGTTAGAAATTACGGGAAATGAATTGACAGAATAGAGTTACGGCATATTAAGTAAAGTTTTGATTTATTGTACATTAACTAACGGGCTAATTCTAAGTCAGATACTCGGTAGTAAAGATACTCCGGAGTAAAGTTAATCCGGAGTATCTTTTTCTTTACTATCGAAGTATCTGACTTAAAAATAGCCCATTAGGCAGCAATATATTAGAACTGAAGCAAACACATGTTTAAATTTTTAATCTTACTTTAGCATCTTCCTTTAATAACCAGTAAACTAATTGTACACAACACCAGGTTACAAAAAACTCATTGCAATGGTTGTTTGTCTGAGTAATAAGTACACATCAACGATTAAAAAATAATGTCGCGTGCTATATGCTGTATGTCTCAATATCTGAAAAAAGATAAAACATATAACGTTTTATCGCCAACTTACAAACATAAAAATAACTAGATTTTCTAAAATTTACTTAAAAAACCACTGTATGCAAATAAATGTCAGATTGTTATTGTTTCTAAAACAACGTAATGCTTTTAATATAAAAAATTAAATATAAGAGATCATTATTTACACAACAGCAATTATCTATAAATAAATTTAACCATGGTAACTTAAAGTGGTAACTTATATAATACGGTAGCCGCATCAAACTCTTAGCCAATCAACGCCTAACCACAAATTTCTTATTAATATTATGCGTCTCATTCTAATGCATACACAGTTTACACGGTTGCATATTTTTGAGTGCAGTTTGCACTTTAAGTAGAAAATGCGGTCACCGTATACTTCATTCACCGAGAAATTTAACTAAGAATTTAAATTGTCTTTTAATTTTATGATTAATAAATGGTAAAATTAATTTAAATTTTGGGTATCTAATTTACAATTAACTGTTTTATGAATTTTTATACAGGGTGCTTTTGATCTTTTTTACAAAATTTGACTAAAAATACTTCTTCTTGAAATGATGCTAAAAAACCCAACTTGTCTTGTATAAACGTTTATGTTATTTGCGACACACAACATAGCGCCTTTATTTGAAAAGAGCTGGTATATTTTTAAATTGGTGTGTAACGTTTGTGTTTTTGGTAGATAATTCAAAATTATAATGTATTGTCGGTTGCCTATTCTAAAATTTCATATATTTTATTAAATTTTCGTAATATATACATTAACCTTAGAAGAGTTACACCCATAAAAAGTAATTTTTTGAACTTTACTTTTTGGCAATATAGTAGACTTACATCAAAAATGAAACGATAAGATTTGCAAGAAATTTTAGTAATATTAACTTGAAAAAAAAATGTTTGGCGACCCTGTATCTGAGTACACTTCTGTACACGTATAAGCATCGACAAAATGAGATGGTCGATGTCTTCTTGTGACACCTCGTTCCAAACAACTTCAACCTCATAGATTAACTGTGCCAGAGTCTATGTAAGACGGTGCAAAGCGGACAGTCTTCTTCTCAACATAACCCACACATGCTTGATTAAATTAAATTTGTTAAACGGGGTGACCACGGCAAACCATTAAGGCCAGCATCTTAGAAAAAGTCTACTAAAGTTTGACGAGCAATATGTGAACGTACGTTATCTTGCTGAAAAAGAACATGTTGATGTCTTCTAGATAAGGCAGTAAAGTGGTTCCTAGAACGTGATCAACACTGTCTCATTGCTACAAAGAAACACAAGAGGTGATCGGATTCTATAAGCAATAACTTCTCAAACCACTACTCCAACAGCCATGTGCACATGTCTTTTAACATCAAATTCAATATCACGTTGCTTTTCACCACGGTGTTTTGCCTTCCGACCGCCATCATACATACCTAGGCAAAATCGCAATTCGTCGCTGAATATTATATTATGCCATTTTGTTTCCCAAATCTGTCGTTCTCTGCAAACAAGTGGACGTTTTTGTCTAATCATTGACCACCAAGTTGTCGCGTAGTTGCAAAATGGTCTCGATGAGCTAGTTGTCTGAAGCGCCTGTCTTGACGCTTTTTCAAATCAAAAGAATAAGCTTTTTAAAAATGTCAAAGCCAACTACCACTTATATTTTAAAAAAATACAACTTATACAGGCTTATTCAAAAATAATGACCAAAAATTTATGGAACCAATCTTACATTTGTGCATGAGGCTCTGATAACATTTAAAAAAAAAGTTTTTGCTATCGTAGTTACTGTATATCATTTTATGTTAATTTGACTGTCTTTGAGAAAAATTCAGTCAAAATGTTCACTGTTAACGAGAAGACTGGTATGATTCCAATATATGAGAAATATAGAAAAAACGCTTCAGCTGTAGTAAAACTTTATGCAAAAAGATATCTCCATGGAATGGTTCCAACTGACTGAATTTTTCCAAGTCTCCCTTTAAAAAGCCCAAAAACAAAACTGCGACAAAGAATAATAATGAGATTGCTGTAATTCAGGCGATTAGAGAAAATCCACATATTGGACAAAATGCTGTGACACAAAATTTAGAAATTAGCCAAAGTTCTGTTTCAAGAATAATATGCGCTAATAAATTCTATCTCTGCCATGTTAAACTGGTACAAGAACTAAAAATAACGTACTATTAAGTAGTTATTCAATTTGAAAAGTTATAAAAAAATTACAAAAATCGATAATCTTCGGGTAATTTAGATTCAATATTTTCACTGAAATGAAATTTTTACCTAATATATAAATTTAGTTGCATATAGATTTGCCATAATTCGTGAGTAACTTTGTAGATATTGTGTCTAAACTGCTAGCTAAAAAATATTTAACTACTTTGTTAGATTTTACGTAAAAAAGTGCCTGTATAATGTTTTTATTTCAAATCAATATCTTTAATAATAATCAGCATACAACTATTTTTAGTAATAAACTTTATAAAAAAAATATTACTGTACATTGTAATTAATGGAATAACTATCCTATAAATTAACTAATGGAATAACTATAATAAAATAAAAAATCTACAATTTTAAAATTAAATAAGAGAAGATCTTTTAAACTAGCCCAGAGAACTGTCGATTACTTCCATCTCACAATTTTAACAAAGCTAAAGTTTTGTAATTTCTAAAAAAATTAATTTTCAAAATTTTTTTTGGTAGCTCGTTTTTTATGGTTTAAGGTAAAGAATATGAAATAAAATAGAGCGTTTTTTAAGCTTTTTGTTTTTTTCTCTTTTGACTTATTTTAAAGGTAAAAGTTTAAACTTAATTTTTGAAAGACAGAGGTAACCATGTCGTTAGCATTTCGTATAACAAAAAGCTCCCAAAAATGACCAAATTTTTAAACAGCCCCGAATTTCAATTTGGTAAAAAAAAGTATAAAAATTTAAACGTTTATTTAGAAACATGACTTGTTTCTTGTATTTCAAAATCCTTGTAGCATTGATTTATTCCGAATTAGTCGGTAGTTACATTGGATTTTTGAAAGCATGTTTTAGAAAAAAATTAAAACTTTTGCTTACTTAAACGACCTCTTATTATGATACAGACGCTTTTGTTAGCTGTTCACAATTGTATTATTGGTGACAACTGTACATGGTATCGATCATTAAATAGAAAGTAATTTAAACGAAAATTAAACAGCAAAATTATGTCAATTATGTAATACTAAAATGTGATTTTGTGACAGTAAAAAATTTTTGATAAATTTTACAAATTTAAATGAATTTTTAGTACAATATTCAAAAGTAGTATATACAATAGATAATAGAAAATGTTATGTGTGAATTTTAAAATACATTTTTGTCAATAGCATAAAATCAGCTGATTAGATAGAGAAAAGTACTGTTTCACTAATTTTTTTAGAATTTCGAACACGTTTTTGACATAATTGTTTTTAAAGCGAGATAAACTGTAAAAGAGTGACGATAGGCGAAGCAAACTTGCTCAATACCAGAGTGAAAAATATAGGTTTTAGCCAAACGCGCATTCGCCCAATTTTTTAATAGTCAATCTTTTAGGATTTAATAGATATAGCTATATAAACATATGTACCTGCTTGTAGCAATTTTTGCCCCAAACTTTTTAAACCACACATTAAACACAAAATTATAGTTTTGTAAGTTAAGTCTGATTTAATGCCAACTATTGGCAACACTATTAATATTTTATATAATTTTTATTTTAAATATACGAGGTTATAAAATAATTGGATAATAAAGTGTTTATTAAACAAGTACAGGTATTGCAAAACAGGCGTATCAAATTGTTGATAAGTTGTCAAATAGACTCTAAAAAACACAAAAATGTGAAGTTGTACATTATAAAAAGTTTTGTTGTTATAAGATTTTTTTTAAATAAAATAAATTAAGAATAAGAATAAAACGTAGAATAACATTAGATGAACTTATAATTATCAAGAGTGTTAAAAATACAAAAATCTTTTAGTCAAAATTTACGTTTGATGCCAAAGTGGAACCTTTGGTCTTATATCTTAAAAATTAAAAAGAATTATAAAAATGACTTTTTTCTCGTGTATTGCAAACTTCAAAATTTACCAAAAAAGCCACTTTAAAGCAGCATTGCCAAGTTACTCAACAATAGGTTAGATATCTACCCTTCAGCTTCTTTGTCCCACCTTCTCTCATGGGAATAATAGCGTATTAATAAACAAAAAAAAATAAAAATTAAAAAATTATTGTTTTTGTTTGTTAATATAAAGACAATACTTACCTACACAGTAAAAAAAATTAGTAAAAGCCTATCCACTCTCATTTACAGTAAAAATTTTAACTCTAGACATTGAGTAAATACGTCATTTTTTGTTAAGAAAGTGGGTGAGACGAAAAAGCTAAAAGGTAGGTTATTCAGTCTATTGTCGAGTAACGGCAATGCTGTTTTACTATAGGTTTGACAAAACAAATAATCGTTATTATTATTTAAAGTTATCTACAATTTTTTTGAAATATTTTTTTACAAAACAATATTTCAACATCGTGTCATTTAGAATAACATAAGAAATAATTTTTAATATGATTACGTTCCAATTATTATTATATGTTTTTTTAGAGGTAACGGATTACAGGAACAATTAAATAAACGATTTGACTTTAATCCGACGTTTCGACTGTTTTTTTATTACTGTCTTTTTCAAGGACAGTATCACAAATAGGACAAATTTTTGAAAAAGACAGTAATAAAAAAAACAGTAAAAACGTCGAATTAAAGTCAAATCGTTTATTTAATTGTTCCTGTAACCCGTTACCTCAAAAAAATAAAAAATAATGTAAATTTTATGTTCTTTTTAACGAATTAATATTAATCAATTAACATTTACTAAAAAAAATATTTAAAAAAATCTGAAAAATTTTACATGCGTACAGAAAAAAACAAAGTTTTTCACGGCAAACCCTAAAATCGGTGTGATAACTAGTTTTTGAAAAACGTTAAGATATACTTTTAACAGACTCACCCTGTATATATAAAGTAATTGTTTTATATTTTTAATTTTAAACAGGTATTTAAGTTCAGAACACAAAAAAAACAATTTTTCCCCTTACTAATTAATACAATACCTAGATGGGAATTATACATAGATTTCAAAAAAATAAAAAAATTAGATTTTTTAAATGTTTTTTTTTGTGCTTCTTGAACTTTAATTGACATCGTATTGACAATTCGGCACGCTTGTTTCGGAATACCCTCATACAAGGGTGTATAACAGAAAGTGTATAACATTGAAATCTTAATTTACCACCACTAATAGTACGCAAGGTTTTCAGACATAGAGATTTATTTTGGTTTAGATTTCTTAATAAATTTTTGTGACAAATTATAAAAATGTATTAGGCTTCCATTTCGCATTATTAGAAACTTTTGTGTAACGTGAACTAGTCGAAATATAAAAAATGAAATCGCTGTTGAAATAATTTAAGCAGTAGGATATAAATTCGCTTTTATCTTTTTGACGGCACATTTAGTGGTGTTTTTCTCGAGAAATATTTTATTTATGTTTTTTTGGTGAAAACTTATATGAGAGCGACATGTGACATGAATAGCAACACACGCACTTTTTATCGTGATAGATGATGGGTACCGAAATGGGTTACTTTATGTTGACTATGCAAAGCTTCACGGATCATCAATATTGGAGATAAGTATGCATGCTAGAAAAATCTGTCTCCCACCTGTCAATATCGTTACGCTATTTGCTCTCACTTAAGCATGAGTTTTTGAAAGATAAATATTTTCCCAAATAACTATCGTGTCAGATGCGTTTTTCTTGAAATTGAACTGAATCAGGAAATTGAAGCGCGTCTACTTTGCTTTGTAGGAGTACTTCAATCCAACATTCTCGTTGAATTTAAGTTGATTAAAATTGTGAGGAACACCCACGACATCCACTCCCGGTCAGCACAACAACTATACCCAATTTTGTCCTCGATTATAACCGAATCCTTTTTAATCTACCAGCTTCTCGTTCAAATGTCGGGGTTTCAGGGAGAGCCGGTTTTAACCTGTGCGTAAATTAGCACAGAAAGCTTTTTAGATGGCTTTTAAGTCTTGTTAAACATTCATACCGCCTGGTTTGGAAACTGTTTACGCATATTTTACAGTTAATGGTTTCGGATTTTCACTTAAGTGTGGCATAATTAAGTTATTACTGAATTAAATTTAATTTCCAAGAACTTGGGCCTTTCCATGCCACTGTTATTTCGTTCCAAAAAGCTAGTATTATTCTAACGCTTTTAAAAATACTCTTTTAACTAAATCAAAAATTTTACATTAGGTAACGAAAAACTGTTTTTCTTTCAACCAACTTTGAGAATATTTGTGATCAACAACAAAAATACCAGACAACCTCAAAACTTATAAAAAATTAAGCTTTTACTAAAGAAAACTGCATAATGTAATAAAGAATGTGAGATAATTTTTGTTCATTTTAAATTATTTTGCTCTACTTTGATATTACTTGGCTGGCTTCAAGTTTTAAGTTAATTACAATTTAATTTATTCATATAAATACGCGTCTGTATCTGTTCCATAAACTGATGTTGTTAGTAACTAGTTCGAACAAGTTTGTTGTTTGAAGTTGGATGAGTCTCTTAAAATTTATTATTAAATGTAGGCACCGAAAGTCTCCTATCTAAAATTACATAGGCATGCAAAAGTTTTAATAGATTATTTATAACGTAGTCTAAACAGGTGCAACAGGTGCACAACCAGAGGTGTGTTCTTAAGACATATCAGCAAAAAATTGAGAAATCAGCGAGAATTTTCCGAACAATTTTGCGGCATCATCAAACTTTAAAACCAGTATTCAAGTTTTCTATGAGTAAAGTTTTCCACTTTTCTGTCTATGAAGACAGGATTTAACGCTCAACAACAAACCATTTACTTTGAACGTACTGCTACTTACTCTTAATTAATAATGAATTAAGAGAACAGGTATATGTAGGAATCAGACTGTTGTTTAGTTGGATAACGTTGGGGCGATGTAAACACGGTGCAACTTTAATGAGCTGCAGTATATTTAGATTGCTTTCCGGTTCATAACTGGAAAGCTCGAAAACTTGAGAAACGCTACTAGCGTTTTGTACACCCCACTCATTGAGTTAAACAAATACTGAATTTTTTATGCGGTTTAAATAACACTCTTATTCTCTCATAGTATTATCCTTATAATTTCTGGTTTTCAGAGATTTAAAATTAGGAACAGTCATTGGAAAATATTTTATTTGAATGGATCATCAAAGTTATCAATTGAGTGGTTTCTAAGTGCAGCTATTTGAAGGGATTGTAGTTAAATGCCTTCTGTGGAATACATTTTCGTAAAGATAAAGCATGTTTATAGCTCATAAAGCCTCGATGGAAGCTTCTTTTGTTCCCCGGTCGGTGAATAGAGCTCCTGTACATTACATTGTCGCCTTTTCTTGATGATGACGTGGTATATTTGGGCGACGGTTATCTGAAAATAAATTAATATAAATTAGCTTTATTGACTGAATATTTTTATTTAATTTTAAGATGTAAACATAATGAAAATAGCGTGTTGTGTTAAATCCCCGAGAAAATTCCTGCAAGTAAAGTTCATCAATCTCGATATTACGCTTGGAAGTTAAGTCATATATCAAATTAGGACCTATCAGCAATAAATCTTGAACGTACGATAATATCTAAAACAATAAATTCACAAAGTTATAAATCTAATCTTTCGAAGAAAGTAAAAAACACAACGAAACTGTCGCATGTGACTCCGGATTAAGTCTTACAAACTAATTTCCTAAACTGCGTATTTTGTCGTTTTAAAGGTAAACAAAAAGTTTCCGAATTGGCGATGAAAATCGCCTGCGTATTTGCACCACCACAGCCAAATCAGAATTTGTTCGGAATGAGTTCTTTGTTGACTTTGCATGGTTTTCGTTAAGCAAACGGAGTCTAGACAGAATTGATACGAGCCGGAATGTAAATCTGTTAAATTAGCAAACAAGACAAATAGACATGGCGCCTGATTCATCTAGAAACCTCCTGATTGTTTCCATCTAAAATTGATTGACGTCGCAGGAACGGGTGCCCAAATAAAGTTCATAATTAATTTTCGAGAAACCCCCATTTAATATATTTGTCAGGATATCCGGCATATTTGCGGGCCATTATAACAACATCTCGCGGGTTATTAATAAGTTTTACTCCTTCATTTCCAATAAACCTACGCTTAAGGCCAATTCACTACACAACCAATGAATCATCCGAGATTGAAATTAAATCGTAAATTCTAGTTTGTTCTAAGTTTTATTACAAATAAACAAGGTTTAAAGTATGAAGAGCTCTAGAAATTTCTAGATTGTCGGATAGTTACTAGAGGTCTTTCTAAGAAAAAAGCGGTAGAGTAGTATGTGGTAGGACTGGGCGATACCTGTTTTTAGGTATTGGGTATCGATGCCTGCAAAGTATCGATACTTACCAAAGTATCGTAAGTATCAAGGTATCGAGTATCGGAGTATCGTAAGTATCTAGAGTTTCGGAAGTATCGCGAGTATCGAAGGTATTGGAGGTATTAAAGGTATCAAGGTATCGGAAGTATCTGGTGACTATAAATGAATATTCCATCAATTAGCTTGTGAATTCTATGGTTTTCATTAAAATAGCTTGTGTTTCTAAAATCCAAAGCTCTCTGAATGGAATATTCATTTATAGCCATTTTTTATCAAAGTATCAAAAGCATCAAAGTATCGGAGGTGTCGAGGTATCAGAGGTATCAAAAGTATTGAAGTATCGGAGGTATCGAGGTATCAAAAGTATCGAGATATCGCAAGTATCGATACTTTTCTCAGCCCTAGTATGTGGAGTATTGCCAGGTTTACTTGACCAATTTTCTCAAGACAAGCTTTACTAAATTTACTAGATTTTCCTAAATTTAAAATGTTAATAAAAGTGTGTTTATCAAACAAAAATTTAGTTTTAAAAAAACATAAACCGCATAAAAATAAATAACTACATAGTACTTACTAATTATGTGATTTATTTAATATTGTTTTTTAACACAGTTTTTTTTTAATCAAATGACGTATTTTCTTTGCCTGGAGCTATTTATTGTATCTATGGTGATAGTTGTTGAAAAGTAAGATGCTGAATTTGTCAACATTTTCCTACAGATTAAAAAAATATACCGTTACATTACTCTTTTATTAAACTCGTTATAAGTATTATCAATATTATTTTTAAATAATTATATGTAAAAATGTTATAGAACAAAATCGACAATGTAGTATTTGTCAAAATGTTCCACTTTTCATTAGCCGCCACTGTATTATATGTTTAATAAATAAAACAATTACTAAATCTTTGCTATAATTATGTACAGTATGTCTCCGGATTGATTTAAAAAAAAATATTTTTGATTTTTCATAAAATTTCACTCTTGTTGATTTGCCCTGCTTGTTTTCAAACTCCCAAAACACAAACTACATTTTAATTAACTCGAACGGTTCTCGAGATTACATTATTTTATTGCTAGTAAATATTTAAATTGGGCTTAAACTTTATTTAATAAATTTAACAAATGGTAAAATAAAATAAAATTCTAAAAAAGCTAAATTATTAATTTTCTATTCAAATAATACTCCTCCTTTTTTTTGCACAGATTTTAATGCGACTTCTAAATTTATTGAAATTGCGTCTTATTTCTAGAATTGATAAGAACTGCTTTTTGTATTCAATTTTTTATTTGCTCTAGAGCATTATCTAGTGACTCACTGAACACAATTGGTTTTAAACGATTTCACAGATAAAAGTCTATTATTGTGAGATCAAGACTTCTCGGAGATTATAAAATGCTACTATATCTTCCTATCCAGTTATCATGGAACTTTGTATTGAGCCACTGGCAAACAATGCCGAAATAATAAGTAGGAAAAAACATTTCTATTCGGTAGTTTAACAGCAATTCATCTAGTTTGTCAAATAAAAAATATGCAACAATTTGAAATATGAATTACAGTTTAAATTTTAATCAAAAAAATATAGGCCAATAATGTCATAGTACAAAACCGCAACCTACACATTAACTTTTTTAAATATTGTCTGTGACAAGAAATCTTAAAATTGATGACCTTTGCCAAAAAAACTTTTTTGTTGTCACTTCTAAAAAAACTGTCAAGCTGCTATAGCAGTTTTATAGCACTGTAGAAGTAGATTAATAAATAGTTTGTATTTTTTTAGCTTAATAATAAAAATGTACTTTTGACCTAATCTTGCCAACTGTCATATTTACATTTTTTTTCTTCTGTTATCATTCATTTCTCCTACTTGTTTTACTTAAATTCTACTCACAGTATCAGTGTTACTTAACAGATTTACAGCAAATTTTAGGAGTAAACGTAAACAACAAACAATCGCCTTTACTAATGGTATTGGTAATAATAAAAGTCTACTTATACATTAGAAAAATAAAATTTATGTTTTTGTCATTTGCCACGGTAAGGAACCTACTGGACTTACAAAATAATTTGCAAATTCAGTTCAAATATCATTTGCTTGTTTTTCACTTCTAACGTTCCTAAATTGAGGAGGAGTTTAAAATCCATGTGCACGTGTGTCAACATACATGTCACTAGGTTGAAAACCATCTTTTTCACAAACCAAACTATTTAAAATTACACCAGCTTTGACAATGTCTTTTGCTAATTCTTTAGAAACATTTAGAGGTTGATGAAAAATTTTCCACTTGATGCTTAATATTCCAAATGTACATTTTACATAACGTCGTGCTTTTGTTAAACCTTTAATTCTTGTAATACATCTGTCTTATTTTATGTTAGATATCAGATTATTTTTAATATTTTGCCACAATGACACGAAAACGGCGAAATTTGCTTGATTTTAAAGATAAGCAATCGGTAATACGGCGCTATCACGAAATAAAAGAGTTAAGACCACATCTAAGAGGTCGTCAATTGGAAGAAAAACTCGCAAAGATTTTTTCGGTAAGTATCCTCAACTTTTCCTTTTAAGTAGACCAAAATCCATCTTATCTCCAATTCAGTCTGAATCACACATTCTTTTTTTTCCAAACAATAGGTCTCCCGCTTCTATATCCACAAATTATTAAGTGTCGACAAGAAAAAAAAAGCACTTACATCTTCAAAAAGAAAGTCAGGAAAAAAAATTTCAAGTTTCTGAATATGAAGACCACTTTTTAAAATGAGATTTAAGTCGAGAAATTTACAGGCTAAAAACAAATGGAACTTACTTCACTGCAGACACGTTGTATAAATACCCAAAGAAGAGCTTGAATTTACAGGCAGTAGAAGTGTTTCCTATAAGTATCTCAAATCGATGGAATATAAATATAAATTTGAGGATACCCGAAAAGATTTAACGCAAAAACCAGTCATTGTTGCAAAAAAAATCAGATTTCTGAAAAAATACTTGCAATATAAAGAAAATTTTGCAAACGTTAAATTTTATGTACTTAAATAAAACGTGGTTGTACCAGTATGGATCCAAACAGAGATCTTGGGTAAATGATGACGTTGTATCACACCTTTTTAAAGTTAACGCATCTGAAGGGCGGCGATACACTATTTTACATGTAGGGTATTCGTCGGGTTTTTTAGATAAATGTAGTTTTTTATTTTCTTCAACCAACAATAATAAAGACAATCATAAAACCATGAATAAACAACTCTTCAGAGAGTGAGTGTCAGATCAGTTATTGCCGGCAATAGGTCTTCTTTAGTGCGATGGCAAATTGTTCAAAGTGGTTGTTGTTACGGATAATGCGCCGTACCATTTATTGCGCCTTGAAAAACCTCCAACGCGCTCAAAAAAGGTCGACTTGCAAGCTTGTTTAGAAAAAATGCATGTCCCTTACAATAAAAAATACACAAAACAGCTGTTATGGGAGTTGATAGAACCTACTCGTACATTGCCAAATGTAGAAACTAGATATGAAATTGATGAAATCCTTTTGAGCCATGAAGTAGATGTACTGCGATTAGTACCTTATCACTGCGAATACAATACTATTGAGTTAGCTTGGGAATTCTGTAAACGGTTTTATAATAAAAAAATCAACAAAAAATCGAAGAAGACAAAGATCGTAGCAGCAATATTTGGAACGATGCTTTAGCCAACTTTTCAACAGATATGTAATCTAACAGTATAAGACACTGTGAAAATTTGATTTTGGAATATTGGAGAAAAGACATGGGGGACTTTATTGTAAATGATATTCCTCTTGTAATAATTAACTTGGCTGATTCGGACACGGACACAGAAAATGGAAGCCTTTACGATTTCAGCAGTGATGATGACAGTGATATAGTGGTAATCAAAGTGCTCCTTACAATGTAATAGAAGATTTTTAAGTAGAATTTTCTACTTCAAAAAACTAACTTCATAAACTTGATTTTTTACTTAATACTTTATTTTGTTTCTTTTAAACTTGTTAAACTCTGAATAAAATATGTTCTTGATCTCTGTTTTGTGATGTAAAAGCAAATATCTAAGTAGCAACCCAGACAAGTTTTCCAAGTAGCTATAGCACAATTTCGTGGTAAAATTTTTAAGTTGCTAGACAGGGCTTTTTCACAGTCGATTCTCCAATCAAAGACAACATTGGCCCTAAAAATTAGCATCAATAATCCCAACACTTCTCAGTCCCTACCTAGTTTTATTAACTTACGTTTTGTAACTTCAAATTTGAAATTCCCTGTTGCTGCTACCCAATTCCTAAACCGATCTATCTAACCCCTTATTCTTTATTAATGGAAACTGAAAATCTTGTTGCTTTGTGACATTGGTTAAAACTTTTTCTTTTGAGCATTCCATCACACAGCATTTTCTGAATAACTATCGGACGTTATTCTTGATCTCCTAAAAACACATAAATATTAGATTAAAATAATAAAAGATAGCTAAACAGCTGGCAGAACTTACCTGAGGAAAATCCTGAAGACTCTAAAAACACAATATCACAGAAAAAGTCCTTCTTGAACGCAAATCTACCAAATAACATAAGGCAAATAAAAAATCGCAATTTTCTTACAATAAACTGCATACCTACTGCATGAAACCTCGCTACCAACACCAACATCTGTCATTGGGCACGGCGAAGCCCAAGGAAAAAACAAGTTCATGGCGTTCCATTCGAACTGAGTTGAGACCCACTAAATTTGACACACTTGTACATTTTGCTAACATAACCTGTCTTCGTGTCTGTCACAGATCACGCCTTGTCATTACCTTTATTTTACCCCATGTCAGATAAATGCTAAATTGCCAAATTTCCTTTGAGAGAAAATGCAATGATGTAGTTTTATAAAAAAAAATAGACAGTATATGATGTATTTATCTTGGTGTGCTTTTATAGGAAAAGCCATCAACGAAAAATAGAAACATATTCAAGACGCGTTTACCTCATTTTTCAAAAAGAAAACAGGAGATAAAAAAACTAAAAAATATATTTATTTTTATTAATTACAATTTTTGTAAAAATCTTGGAAAAAGACGACACTGACTCAAGTATAAACGACAACATAGAGAGTCAACAAAGCGGAGACGAGAATGCTTCCCTGTCGTCACAACCTGCTGATTATAGATCAGCATCAACCTCTTCAAGTGTTAGAAAATCCCAAAAAAAGTCAGAGTATGATGAGACAAACAAGGCTCTGTTAAAAGCTCTTGAAGCAACTATTTAACCTCCACCAGAGACATATGAAGACACCGCATTTTTTACATCTATAACACCATTGGTAGAAAAGTTTACTGAAGATAAAAAGCTAAAGTTCCGTATGGGTATTCTTTCTTTAATTAAGAACATAAAAGTAAAACATAGAAACCAGATGCCAGCTCAGTCAATTAATTTACCACCGACTTATCCATCCAATTCAACACCAAATCCGGAATACCTTTCAACAGATTATACATTTCCACGATTGTAATTAATTACCGCTTTGTAACACTTAACGGTTTTAAGGATTTTTTATTTTATTTTTTAACAAAAGTTTTGTTAATTTGTTTAGTGTTATATATATATACTTAATTAATCTATCTAATAAACGTATTTAACTTACCTCAACGTAATCGCTATGATTTCTGTAGGAGGAATGCTTAATCTCATCAATGTGTTTTTTTTTATTTTCGTTCATGCTCTAATAACCGCTCTACCAAAAAAATAAAAATTGAGGAGCTCTTTCAGAAATAATTAAAAAATTATTTTTATGTTCCAAAAGTGTGTAAAAGGCACTCTCTACGTATCTCACTCGTAGCAAAGGGTAAATCCAAAAAGGTAGGTTCTGAACGCGCTTTTGTTTCATTTTTTTTCGTTGATAAACAATTAACCCTAGTAATAGAACCCTACGTCTCCTCTCCATAGTAGTTTTCAGAATACTGCGGCAACACAGCCCGATTTCAATTTATTCACTGAATTTTATGGTAGTCAGTTATCGCTCTTTGTGAAAACTGTTTACCATTTATCGTCAGCAATATGTAGTATTGGTATAGCGTCGTGTAAAAACAGTCTTAGTCAAGCTCTGGAAAGCAATGAAAGACGCTGGAATTAAAGATATATACATACAAGGAGTCAGGTCCCTATATTCTAATGACCAGCTGTGTAAATGTCAGCACTAAACTATCTGACACGTTTCTAATTACCAAAAGCTTGCGACAGAAATGTGCTATTGCACCCACATTATTTAAAATATATTTAAACGCAACATTAGAGCGCTGGAGAAGAACTTGCTGCAATTGGGAACATCGATCAAAAACAGCACACTTTTTACTTTACATTTTGCTGATAAATGACTGGTCATGGTGGCAGAAAACCATGACGATATTTCATATATGCTAAAAAAACTAAAAAAAGAATATTAGAAGTGCCTTACAATTAATACAGAGAAGACAGGGTATGTAATAGTAGGCGGAAAAGTCTACGATATTCAGCTTAAAACTGGAACTATAAAAAAAGTCAATTGTTACAAATACTTCGGAGTCAAGATTACAAGAGAGGAAACATGTAAAGAAAAGTCGAATTGAACAAGAAAAAATTGTCACAAGGCAACTGAATTCGGTACTATGGAGTAAGCAAATAACTAAACACACTAAACGATAAATATAAAAAACAGTAGTTAAAAACATTGTAACATATAGGACTAAAACATAGGCTACACTACCCACGCTTGAAAAAAGTTATTAGCAACAAAAATAAACTATTGGAGAAGAGCCTGTAGACTAATACTGAAAGACAGAGTGAGAAACTATCAAATAAGAGAAAAAAGAGCTAGAATAACTATACTCGACACTATAGAAGCTAAAGGATTAAGGTGATATGGGCATGTAAAACGTATAAGTTTTGAGAGATAGCCAAACAAAATAATGAAATAGAGACCAATCAGAAGAAAGAAAAGAGGACAACCAAGCAGAAAATGGAAGAGCGATATAGAAAAAGCTATGGAAGAAAGAAACTTAAACGAAGAAGATTGTATAGATAAGAGAAGATAAATGTTAGAATGCGAAATACAGTTACAATAAATCTGTAAGCACCAGCGAAAATATATATACAGTATGTCTCACTAAGTTGGAACCATATAGAAAACTTTTTTATTATTAATTTTAGGGAAAAAATTTATTCTTTATAAAAAGTTTTGCATATTTTAAAATATGAAATAAAATTATTAGATATTAATTTTTTTCAGTAGTATACGAGGTTTGTCAAAAAATATGAATTTTACTCAAGAGTAAAGTACCTTTAAATTTTACAATATCAGATAATGTTATTAAAAAAAGTTAATCAAAACTAAAAACTACGTTCAAATATGCAATTACAGCAATTTGCATTAAACAAAGTTATTCATATTTGAAATGTATTTCTAGGTACATACAATAACAATGCAAATTTTACTGTATGCTTTCATTACGTGTTTACATTGCAAAATTGTAGAAAACATTAAGAAACGAGAAGGTTATCATGACTTTTATAATCACAAGAGGTAAATGTTCCTTCAAAATGGAAAAAAATATTAAACAAGCACAAAACCTATTTTTTAATATAAATGAATGTAATTGCATATTTGAACGTAGTTTTTAGTTTTGATCAATTTTTTTTAATAACATTTTTTGATATTGTGAAATTTAAAGGTATACATACTTTACTCATCTTGAGTAAAATTTATAATTTTTTACACACTTTGTATACTACTGAAAAAAATTGATATCTCATCGTTGTATTTCATATTTTAAAACATGCAGAACTTTTTATAAAGAATAAAATTTTTTCGTAAAATTAATTATAAAAAAGTTTTCTATATGGTTCCAACTTACTGAACACTGAGACATACTGTGTATAAAATAAGATCGAAATGTAACTAAACTAGAGCAAACTGTGCCAGCGTAACTCTAATGATGTGTCTAATATTAATACTCACTTCCACGGCTTGCTCTTATTCACTTACATTTCGATCTCAGGTTAGGTTGTACCAAGCATAAAAACTAAAATTGATAATAAAATGGTTGGATCTGACCTTGACGACAATTACTTATTGGTTATCAGTGGTTAACTTAACTATCCAACAAACGGTAACTTAAACTTCAAAACCCAAAAAACGATAAAGAAACTTCAGTTCGGAAGTCGATAGAATAGATAAACTCCAAATCAAAATCAATATATCCAAGGACCAAAGACAAGTAGCACATTTGTAGAAGGTTAAACATAATAAAAATCTCCAACTCAAGACTTTAAATTTTACCAAAAGTCACAAATACACATAATTGGCAACTAAAACAACGACAAAAATCAAAAATAAAATAATACCAAATGGGCGTCAGCGTTAATTCAAAAATGTAAAACCAAACAAAAACCGAAAGTAAAAAAAAGAGTAGAAAAATTTGCGTCTACATTAATATAAAGAAATCAACACTGTCACCATTGAAATGGCTAGTGTGTGTTTTTTAATTTACATTAGAAATTGTAGAAAAAGTTTTCACACAAACTTTTTAAAACTTCTTAGTAAAAACCAATAAACAATAAACAAATTTCAGTCCTGGAGGGCAGTTGATGTTTGTGTGGTGACTAGATTGTGTAGAGTGACTTGTGTTTTTCGTAGTGTTGGTTTCAAAAAAGTATCAAAATTTAGATTTTAATTTTTGATAGAGAGGGGACTATCACTTGGAAATGGTTTGAAAATTCGGAAAAAAGTAAAGCTGTGAATGAGTAAAAAAGTTTGCGTTTACGTCAGCAAAGAACTCAATTTTGGGAAGGTAGTGCAGACATACTGTATATACTAAAGTACGAAAAGAAAATAATGTTTTTTTTGGGTACTGGAAAGTATTGCATTTTTTCATTTCAAAAAGTACGCCAATTAGGTATAGAAGATTCGAACGATAAATGAGCCGGAGGCGTGACCTGAAACTCAAGAGACTCGAGCAATAAACTGGTTATCAAAGAAAGCCGCTTACATGCTTAAGTGGCGGCACGTGCCGCAGGCCCCAGGACCGTACTTAGATTCTTGGTGCGTTATTTTTTATGCCCGAATTCGCCAACAAAAATTTTTTACAATACATGTTTGACAATTTCTTGTGCCACCGGTCCATCCTTTCTTTTGCCGTGTCATGGGTATCGTACCATGTTTCATCCAAATAATAAATGGGTTGGTTTTCATTTCTGCGTTTTCGTATTTCATTTAAATACAATTGACGCCATTCCACGATTCTGCGGCTTTCTTTGATTGTAACGCTTTTGTCGATCGTTTGAAATTTAAATCCAATTTTTTTTCAACCATCTCCTTATGGTGTTATCAGAAACCCTCAAGTCTTTTTCCATTAATGCCTTGGATATTGTCTCAATTGTCGGAATTTGATTTTGTTTGTAAGCATTATGAACTGAGCATCTCAATAATTTTACAAGAAATTTATCCAATTTTTTATCTTTGCCAGCCTCCGAACGCCTTTTTTTACGATTCCGTCTCGTACCAGCCTGCTAACGGTTGAATACGGAGTGTTTCTTAATTCTGAGGTTGTTTTAATAAAGCTCTTAATATTCCAATTTCCTTGCCTCTCGAGAAGACTTTTGTACACATTCAAGCACATTTGTTTGGCCTGTTCATTAAGATGAATTTTTCTTTTGCCGGTGTAACAGTCTTCAGTCGATTCTTCAGTATCAATGTTACTCTCATCATTATCACTATTATCACTGTTACATAGATCACTATTATCTAAAGATGCGCTTGCACTATTTCCGGCACTGGTGCTTGGTTGGGACGATTCCCTAGGACGAAACATTTTTATGTATGAAAATGTACTTACCTCTTCAATTTGCAAGTCAACACAGCACGGTAATCTAGCACTTCACCCAACAAGACACAAGATACACTAATGAAACTAATGCAAGTGCAGACCTGTATCAAAACATTGCACACTCGCTGTCTAGACTTAATGATTGTTTTTATTACTTTTTATGATCGAGCCTCTCGAGTTTCAGGCTACGCCTTCGGCTCACAAAACAGCATCATATGAAATTTAAAAGATTTGTTAGTTTTTAAGTAAGTACCATAAAAAAAATTAATAACAATTTTTATCTATAATTTATAGTTGTATTCACGGTTTTCGGTAGTGGTACAGGTAGCAGTTTTTATGTTTAGCAGTGTTTTTGTTGGTTTTTTATTTTGTATCTTTTATTTGGCGTCTGATTTGGTCAATAGATGAACAGGTGGCTGTTAAAGCCATGGGGTGTGGGCATGTGTACAAATTCTGATAAAAAAATAATTAATTAATTAAATAAGGTAGCTATACTGAGACTTACCTAAAGGCTTAATAAACGTATTCAAATTTGGTATCTACCTATAATCTTTAAAATAAAAAGAAAAACGATGAATTAAACCAAAAAACACTGGTTAAATATCAAACAACAAATAAAATGGTAGGTATTTAGGTACACAAGTTACTTGCAAGTACAATTTTTATTTTTTATTTAAGGTATTGTTGAAAAACTTGAATCAAAAGATAGTAAAGTGGTTAGAGGTAAAAAAATTGTCTTTGAATCTCTTTGAACACAGCTTCAGAAAATACATCTATGCCCAAAAGAACATTTAAAAAAAATCTTCTAAAATTTGATTCAACATCGATGGTTGAACATCGGTTGCTAGAAAACCATATTTTGGTCTTATGGCACATTTTAAAGATAATAACTTTAATTTACAATCTTTGACTTTAGATTTTATACCGGCAAAAAAAACACTCTGGGAAATATATTGCAAAAACATTTATAAAAAGTATAAAGAATTGATAAATGAATTACAAGAAATTAAAGTAGACAACGTGTCATCAAATATTACTTTCATAACAAAACTGGAAATTTTAATAACTAAACAGGAAATTAGATTTGACATAAACAATTAGCATTTTTCATGATTTGCCTACATTTCAAGTCTTGGTGTACAAGATACACTGAAATTGTTAAGAAACGAAGACGAAGGTGAAGACTACGACAAATCAGAAACTGTCGAAAAAATAAAAGGTTTTGAAGAAAATGAGGAGGAAATAATTGAAAGTATTACTTCTAATGCAATAACTAAACTCAGACAAACTTTTTTTAAGATAAAGATATCTAAGCAACTACAAATTAAACTGAAAAGTTGTTACAACACAGTAGAAGTGTCTTATGTAAAACTAAGTTTGAACATCAAAACCACATGGAACAGCACTTATGATATGTTAGAAAGTGTACTTTGCCTAAATGAAGCTTTAAAATTGCTATGTTGCAATTTAGATATGGTGGAAAGGCATAAGTTATCTCATAGTTAGTGACAGCTTGTTTTAACTATTAATAAGTATTTAATAAAATATTTAAATTTAAAAAATTATTAAATTAAATTTAATTAATTAATCAATTAATTTTAATTTAATAAGTTCATACAAAAAGTATTCAAAAATTTTATCTGATCAACATTGCGTACCAATCTCCTTGCTAATTGTAGCATTTGATATGTTTTTAGATAGAACTTTCCGAAAAACAAAAAATAACGTAAAAGAAGTATTGTTATCAGTTTTCTTGGCAAGAATAGATAAATTAATAAAACATTATAACAAAACCAATTGAATCTATTGTGTTATCTTGATACTAGACTCACGTCACTAATTAGAAACATTTGATATGATCACTTGGAAAAAATAAATAAAAGATTATTTCTATTTTATGTATGTTCGAAAACAATTTTAAATAGAAATATTCTGAATCTATTGACAGTACGAAAGAAAAAAATACAAATGTAGAAGTAACAGCAGATAAACAAAAAATGAAAACGGGATCAAAACATAAATACGACCTTGACTTTACTTTTCTTTTTGAAAAAGAATCTTGCATTGGCGCACCCAGAAGCATGAGTCTGGAGGGAGCCAAAGAATAAAATCAAAGTAAATTGATAGTAATTATACATTAAAAACAACAAAACATTTAAAATTTACTTACACGAGACTAGCGTTTATGTTGTGTTAAATATAAAAAATCATTAATTTATGTAATTTGCAATAAAAAGTATTTAGCAATAAAAAGATGTTTAAAAGATTTTGACATTTTGCCTAGTTTTTGCTTTTACTCTCGGTTTAATCTACACCCTCTCGTCCTTGCTCTCACTTTTCGTTTTTGCACGAGAACGAAAAAACTTTACAAACACTAGTCTTAGAAGCAAAAAAATATAAAAAAAATATATATTTGTCTGTCTTTCGTCATCACATTGTTGTGTATGTTGATATAGTTATGATTTTACCAATAAAATCACGTTTTAATTTTATAAAATCATTTATTTAAGTGTTCATACAACTCTTGTGAGATTCAAAAGCAGAATGATGATTATTCGATAAAAATGAAGATTCAGCTTGCTCCGGTCATCTCCACCGGATGCTGAGGTAGCAGGAAGAGTCTTATGACACTGTATCATCACACCTTCCCCCTTAGGCTTGAACGTCCTCGTTCATAGATGATTGACCTGGCTGATGACTATCTCTTACTATACGAATGATTTTCCTGGGCTTGCAGAAAACTTCAACAATTCTCGTTCGGTATCGGAATGCAAGGATAATGACCACTATTAGGATTAAAATGATGATGACTGTAGTCGAATAGTGAATTATTTGAGTTATTGGCCGTAAAAATAGTGGCTGTTCTTGGAGTCTTTCAGATTCTTGCAGGAGGTCTTCCGGAACTTTCAGATGCCGTAGGTGTAATTCGGCTTGCCGCTGATACTCGAGACAAACTTCGGTGACATTTTGAACGGTTATTTCAAAAACAGGGATGGTATTTTCATAGACTGAGTTCTTAATCAAAACCTTACATGAGGAACTCAAAAGTTTAACTCCTTGTACGGACCGTCTTCTTAAAATTCCTTTGCAATCTTCGATTACTTCTATAGGTTTCTTGGAAATCACCAGTAATTGCTTGTTCCTTAATATCCGAATAATTTCGTAATCGTTGCTTACTTTTGTTGTATGACATGAATTCGGTATTTTCAGACTGCAGTTTTCGTGCATTGGTTGATGCAAGCATAAGTTTATGGAGTCGATGTTTCGGCAATACTCATCACTCCAAAAGTCTTCATTGGTCATTTGCATACGGTATTTTTTGGGCGGTATGAGTGGAACGTCTTGGTAATTAGGTATAGGGTAAATCTGGGAATAGCTTGCCGTGTATGGTTTTAATATAGGGATTTTTAAAAGGAAAGTAATCGCTTGATTTGTACCTATAACGAAAAATTTTGCGAACTCTAAAATTTTGAATGGATGAACTTTGTCCATTGGCAATAATTGTTGTGGATTGTAAATTTTTTGCAAATGTTCATGAATTAAAAGAATTTCGCTTAGATTAATTAACTCTAAATTTGGAATTTCATTTAAAGACATGCTTATTGTTCGTTCAATCATTTGTAAATGAGTTAGTAAAGTTTCAGATTGATAAATCTCGTTTTGTAATAAAACTCTGATTTCTTCTGTATTTGACAAATTATGAAAAAATCTTTGTGTCTCCTTGATATTTTCGTTTAACAATTTAGTGTCTTCGTAATATCTATTCGAAAGGTGATTAGCGAATGAAGTTAATTTATCGATTTTATTGATTTCAGAATTTTGATTTTTATATAATTTGTCTAAATTTTCGTTAATTACTTTTAAATCATTGTCATCTAAATTTCCAGTGACAAACTTAATTGCAGTACCCAGAATATTAACTAGACCTCTTTTAACTCGACCACTATAATTAAATTTATTTAAAAGTTGTTTGGTTTGTTTTATATTGGATGTAAGTCGAAGATATACTTTATTAGTAAGTTTGTCGTAAAGTCGATTGGTTTGCCGAAAGGTTATTGAATTTTGAAGCAAATTTTTGTATCCACGTTCTATATTACTAATGTTTATGAAAAATAAAAAGTTATGATAATCATCTAGAATTTTTACTTGACCAAGTGGTTCTTCAAAATACCCATTATTGCTTATTGTTGAGACCTGAAGGGCCGGAGTCTGCCAAATTAGGAGTGCTATGAGGAGGGTAGTCGGGATCCTGTAAAGAAGAGAAATTTTGTCTTAGTCTCTTTAATTTTTTTATGTGAGCTGTAGTTGCTCTTGATTTTTCGGTCGTCCCAAAAAGTTTATTTTGATTTTGATCGTTTACCTTTAATTTTTCGTATGGTGGATCTGCCTTTCGCGGCCTATTTCTTTTAATAAATACTTCGATGTTCTCTAAATTTGGTGGGTCATCGCGATTTTCATTTCGTTTATTCAAAGTTTTCTGAGCTTTTTCTTTATTATTTAAGTAAACATGTTCGTAAAATGGTAAAAGTTCCTGCCGTCGTTTCTCGTTATACTGTTCGTAAATAGTCATGTTCAAATCAAATTCGGGAATTTTGTCGTAAGGACCGTAAAGCAGGTAGAAAGGAGAAAATCCAGTACTTGAATGAATTGATTGATTATAAATTAAAACAGCAGTGATAACAAGGTTACAAGGGAGTTCTTTTGGATTTTTAAGTTTTAATATTCTTAATTTTTCTAATAGAGACGAATGAAATCTTTCAATGGGAGAATTTGAACTTGGATTATCTACAGTGGTAAAGTGAAAATCAATTTTATGCAGTTTGAAAAATTCTAAAAGTGTTTTATTATGAAATTCTCTACCTTCGTCGCAGACAATTCTTTGTGGAATATTGTGGTGAGTAAAATAGTGTCGTAGTTTGTTTATAATTGATAAAGCTGTTAGATCTGAAACCAGGTATGCTTGGGCGTATTTTGAAAATAGATCAATAATTGTCAAAAATTTGGAATTTTGAAATGAAAAGGTGTCTATGTGAACTGTTTCAAATGGTTTTTTTGCTAAAAGTGGTCCTGAAAACTTAAGGCAGTAAGGATGGCGTTCATATTTTGATCGCAAGCATATCTCACAAGAATTAACAATTTCCGTTATAGTGCTTTTCATGTGTGGCCAATAATAGTTTTTCTTTAACTGATTGTAAGTTTCAGTAATGCCGGTATGAGTTTGGTCGTGATATTGGCCAACAATATCTCTTTGATTTTCTTCGTTTATTACATCCCTACAGTATAAATTGCTGATTACGAGTTTAATGGAGTAGTTAAAAGATCTTTGACATATATCAATAAATGGCTTTCTCAGGTCATTGTTTATAAAATAAATTCCGTATGTTTCGTTTGGTTTTAAGATTTCGTTTAACATTTTCAAGATGTCTCCTTTAATTGTGTTTATACCGATTGTCAAAACATAATTATTTTTGTTAAAAATTTTTGTATATTTACATTTGTAGTATTCGCCAGTATTTAGAATTATTCTGTTGGAGAATACGTTAACGGATTGTTCAGTTATTGGAATAACCTTTTTGTTATCTTCTTGTGTCGAATGAATAGTTGCTAATGAATTTTCATCGTTTTCTAAATTTTGAGTGAGGGAATGTAATTCATCTAATAATTTTTGGTATTCTTTGTCGTTTTCGACATTTTGATTGGTAATAATTTGGTCTAAATCATCTTTATTAAAATTTGAGGTTTTTTGATACTTTGAATTATTTTCAAAATTTTGGTTACTGTTTAAGATGTCATCTAACTCTTTATCTGTTAAAAGCGGTAATTCGTTAGCAATTAGTATAATGAATCGGTTTCATTATTATAGACTTCAATACGTGAGAGAGCATCAGCTACCCTGTTTTCTTTACCTTTCTTATATTCGATTGTAAAATCAAATTGTTTCAATTTTAATTTCCAACGAATTAGTCGCGAGTTAGGCTCTTTGATTTTGTAAAGCCAGACAAGAGGATTGTGGTCAGTTTCTATTATGAATTTTTGTCCAAATAAGTAAGGCCTAAAATGTTTGGTTGAATCCAAAATAGCAAGTAATTCTTTCTCAATCGTAGAGTAATTTTTCTCTGCAGAATTTAAAGTACGTGAGTAATAGGCAATGGGTCTATTTGACTGAGATAAAACACTTCCAATTGAAACGTTAGAGGCATCACAAGTTAACTTAAATTGTTTATTAAAGTCAGGATAAGCTAGAATCGGGGCATTTGTTAAGAGTTCTTTACAAAATTCAAATGCCGCAATATAATCTGAATCGTTTATATCAATTTTCGAACTCTTTTTTAAGCACTTGGTGATAGGAAAAACAACTTTTGCAAAATTTGAAATAAAGCGTCGATAGTACCCGATTAAACCCAGAAATGATTTAATTTCTTTTGTATTTTTTGGAATAGGATATTTTTCAATAGCTTCGATTTTAGAAGGATTTGGTTTTATGCCGTCGGGAGTAATAACATGACCTAAAAATTCTACATCTTTTTTCAGAAAGTTTGATTTGTCAAGTTGTATTTTTAAATTAAAATTTCTTAATTTTTCGAATATTAATTTTAGGTGGCAAATATGCTGTTGTAATGATTTCGAAAATATTACAATATCGTCCATATAGACAAAACAAAATTTATGTAAAAATTCTTTTAACACATTATCCATAACGCGTTGGAATGTACTGGGCGCATTTTTAAGTCCAAAAGGCATCCTTAAGTATTCATAATGCCCGTTATTGACAGTAAAAGCTGTTTTTTCTATTGAATCTATATCCATCTCAATTTGGTGAAAGCCTTGGGCCAGATCAAGAGTTGAAAAATAAGAAGATTTTCCTAGATTATCGAGAATTTCCTCGATACGCGGAAGAGGGTATTTATCTTCGACAGTTTTTTCATTCAATTTCCTATAGTCAATGACCATTCGATATTTTCGTTTACCGGAGGCGTCAATCTTTTTAGGGACGATCCAGACCGGTGCACTATAGGGTGAAATTGAAGGTCTTATTATTTTATTGTCTAACAATTTTTGTATTTGTTTTTGAATTTCCTCCTTCATTGAATATGGGTGTCTGAAAGATTTAACGTAAACAGGCTCTTCATCTTTAGTTCTAATTTTGTGTTTAACGGTATTACTGAAAGAAAGGTCACAATTTTCGTCATAAAATATATCTTCAAATTTTTTACAAATTTTTATTATTTCGCGCTTTTCCTCAAGATTCATGTGTGAAGTTCTAATTACTTCAGAAATTTTAATTTTATTAAATTGCAATTGGTTAGGAGGTGGAGATATTTCTGATTCATTGATAGGTCTAACTTCGATACGTTCAGAAATGTTTAAGTCAATATTTTGTTGATTATCCAATGGCAGAAGGCAAATGCCATCTTGGGCTATAGCTAATGATTCTGGTATAATTATATTTTCGCTTAATCTGGTTTCTGGAATTAAAATTTCTCCGTTGTCTATTGTGACAGGAATTTTGGCATAATTATTTGTTAAAATATTTTGGGGCTTAATTTCTTTTGAAGAGTATTGCAATAAAAATTCAATTTGAATGTTATTTATTTCTAATGTGTTTGTTTGATAATTTATTTTAGCGCCTAATTTTTGTAAATCTGCACTTCCTAGCAAAGCGTCAAATTTTGTGTGCCAGTCAACGACGTGTAAGTGAATTTTGTCCGGTATACCAAGTTCGTACAATAAAGGAATTTCAATATTATGTTCAGAATATTTTTGACCGCCAAGACCGGAGACTAAAAAAGGTTTTTTAAATAAGAATTGAGAAAATCTTTCGAAAGCGGGTTGTGAATTTATAACTGAGTTTGATGCCCCAGAATCTATTAAAATGTTTAGATCAATTTCGGGTAAATAAATAAAGGGCAGTTTTGGCTTAATTTTAATTGAATTTAAATCTATGTTTTCGAATTCTCGGAGGCCATTGCTATAAAAATTTTCCTCTAACTGATCATAGTCATTATCGGTGTCATCTTCGTTCGCATTAGGTTGATCGATACATAATTCGGGTTCGTCTATTATTTTTTCCGTATTTTCAGTTTCCAAATTGAATAATTCTTCCGACATATAATTCGGAGGTTGTAAATTTTTCGCAGTTTGATTCCAAGGCCAGTGGATTTTATTTTCATTTGGTGTTCTTTGCGTATTAATTGTAGTTTGAACTGACATAGGTGTTGGTTTTTGATTTTGTTGATATTTTACTAGACTGGAACCAGGTTTTGTTCCAAAAACTTGTTTATTAGTAGGAAGTTTTTGAGGTTGTGAAATCGGGTTGTTTATTGGATACTGAAAACCTGATGTCTTAAAATTTTGTGGATGGGGAAAATGCCCGGTCGCATATGGTGTTGGGTACGTTATTTGGCGAAAATTATTTGAATTTGAGCTTTGAAAATTTTTTGGTTGTTGAAATGAGACTGAAGGGCGTTGATTTTTCTTGGGTATTTCCTGAGATTTGCGTACGAATTCGCAATATTCCCATTCTTGTTTTCGATTATCGTAAAACTGACATTTACTTAAACATGCTTCAATAGAATTGAACTCAAAATTGCTAAGGTAGCTTCGGTAAGGTTCTAAAAGCCCAATTTGGAAAGTTTTGAGAGCTAACCGGTTGTACTCGGCTTTTTTATAACCCAAATAATTAGCGTCTGTAATATTTAAAGAAACGTATTGCATTAAATCGTTAAATGCTTTAAGTAGTTTGCTATAATAATCCATGTAAGTTTCATTTTTTTGTTGTACGCATTGCATCAGGGCCGAGACCAAAAGTTCCTCGCTTCTTTGGTCACCATACTTTTGTAATAAGGATTGTCTAATTAGTGGCCATTCGGTAGCATTTTGATAGGCAATAAAATTTCTGGCGTCACCCTTAATTTTTGATCGGATCGAGAAATTTACCAAATAATGTAAATCTGGTGATAACCGCGTGTTTAAATGTGTAAATAAATTATCGACTTCATTAATAAAAATTGATAAATTTTGTCCAGGAGAATATTCTGGGATTGCATGCAATAACATTTGAATTTCGTCTTTTGGCAATGGGGTTGATGCATCAGTTGTTGTAGTCATACTTAAAACTTTACTAGGGTTATTTAGAGAAAGTTTTGACTCTTTTATTATATTAGGTTTTTGTCTAAAATAATTTATTTGATCTAAGATTTGAGATGTGTCCAATTCAGATAAATTTAAATTATTGTCAATCGCAATTACTTCGGTTTCACTGTCCGTATCACTCATAAGGTAAATAAAAATAGAGCAAGCAATTACTTAAACATGCAGGAAGGAAAAACAAAGGACTTACAGCACCAAGACTTGCATCCTAAAGTGAGGTCGTCCCTAGATGTATTCCTTCAAAATGGGGATGATTCGGATATCGCACGAAGACTTGAAAGTCACCTGGGGTTCGCAGAATACAGAATTCACCGTTGATGGGTCACTATTCTTCAGAATACAGAATTCACTTTTTGGTGGGTCACTATTCTTCAGAATACAGAATTCACTTTTTGGTGGGTCACTATTCTTCAGTGGAACCTGTCAGTTGCAATATCCTGTTCGCAGCGCCAGTTATGATTTTACCAATAAAATCACGTTTTAATTTTATAAAATCATTTATTTAAGTGTTCATACAACTCTTGTGAGATTCAAAAGCAGAATGATGATTATTCGATAAAAATGAAGATTCAGCTTGCTCCGGTCATCTCCACCGGATGCTGAGGTAGCAGGAAGAGTCTTATGACACTGTATCATCACAATATGTCATATAGATTATGTGTTAAACTGAAACCGACAACGTTATTAAAATAAACAATAACTTATATTGTTTTTTAAATAAAGATTGTTAGTTGTATAACTCACCCTTTAAAATTTAAAAATTCCGCCGCACAAGCTGTTACAAAAACTCGGCCATTTTAATTGTTGTCGAAATTTTTGCTTACAACTTTTGGCTAAAAATATTTTGGTTTAAAATCGGTGAGTAGTTTTAAAGTTATATTTTGTGTTATACTAGCATTAGGTAGGTACTTTGTGTGAAAGTATAAAAGAAACGCGTTGAAAATTTCCAACTAAGTCCTGAAGATTTAGTTTCTCCCAGCACCTCAAGCGGAAAACGAAGAGCTTCTGATGACATTCATTTGAATAGTTCCAAATTGACAATAATTCTCTCAACTACGTCGGATGTTGAGATAGTGCCGGATTCGCCAACACCAACACCTTATATTAAAGTAAAACCCATAAATAGTCTTAAAGCTGTTATTAATACTAATACGTCACTGGTTATCTATTGTGAATAGCTTCATAAAATGACAACTAAACATAAACGTAACATCAAAGAGAAATTACAAGAAATTGAAGCATTAACAACAGATTCAAAATCGTTACCCGGAACTAACCATGATCTTTTACTAAAATCCCTAAAGCAAAAAGTTTACAATTTAATTGAAATTAAAGCGCAAATAATTCCTGACCAACCCAAAGAAAAAAAATTGAGCTACCTCTTCTAACTGTTGAATATTTAAACATGGTAAAGACAGCTTGCTTGGATGGCGACAAAATAATTGAAATTGAAGCCAAAATATTTCCTGACCAACCCGAAGAAAAAAAAGTTGAGCTACCTCCTCTAACTATTAAACTTTTAAACATGGAGAAAAAAGCTTGCTCGAGTAACGACAGTGTCATCCTGATGAATAAATTTAACTTAAATTTTATCAGGGAATAGATCCTAGCTTTATTCGGTCCGAATAGAATAAACGATAACGTTGTTAATTTCTACATGAACTTGATAATGGAACGAGGAAAAGATTCAAACTGGTCGAGAACTTACACAGCCAATACATTTTTTTATAAAAGTGTCAAAAGACAGACATAAATCAGTTCAAAGATGGACAAGAAACATGAATATCTTCTCCTATGAGTTTATATGTGTGCCGATTTACATGAAAAATGATTGCTGTATGGCTATAATTAATATGAAAGAGAAGCAAATCAAGTACTATGACAATATGGGAGATTCAAATGATGAGTGTATAAAAGCGTTGAAAAATTACCTACGTTAAAAAATTACTAAAATATGAGTTAGAACATATGGATAAAAAAACGACCTTTTAGTACAAAAGATATTGTCTTTGAAAAATTTTTGGACGTTTCTCATTCAAAGAATAAGGAAGGTGATGGGATGCTTTCATGGTAGTTTCGCTGAATTTGAGACAAGAATTTTACCGTTTACCATTCAGGACAAAGATGTGTTGTATTTGAGGAAGCAAATGGTAGTGGAGATACTGACGGGAGAGTTATTAAAGCTAAAAAAAATTAATGTTTTTTTTAATTTTAATTAAAGTGTGTAGATTTTTAATTGGTGGCAAGTTTTGAGACCTGTCATAGTAAAATGTATTTAATAATTTATTGCTTTTTTGTAATTACATTATTTATTTATACTGAAAAATGTCAATAAAAGATTACCTTTTTGCTTTTTCTAAAAAGTTTTAACAAAGTTAAACTAAATTCTTTGGCAATACAATTACTAGAACAAAGATACTTATAATTACACTAGTCTACAAAATTAAACTTTTTTTTTAATAAAACATTTTTTTTTGGATAAGTTACTTAGGGTAGTTAATACAGAATTTTTCTATTTCTGCTAGCACGTCACAACTCTTAGAAAAAACGTTTTCAGTTTCACTTTTTTATATAAGATGTCATTATTTCACTGACGATGACGACTATACTATTAGACCAATTTTAAATGTAAGATAAGTATTGGTCGCAGAATTACATAGTCTTTAAACTGCCGTAAGAGTTTTTGCTCTTAGAAACGCGGTTTAAAAGTTATAGCCAAAGAAATAGTTTCTACAGTTTTTTTGTTCGCAAAATGTCCATTTTTCTGGAGTATACTTCTTCTAGAATTATTTAAAAAAAAGTATTTATTTAATGAGTGGCGTTACTACTCTTTCTATACTTTTTTTTTTTTGAAAACAAGTACGAGTGACGAACATAGCGAGCGATTTCATCAAGATCTGAAAGTATTTGCAAAAAATATTAAGGTTTTTGGGATCAGAATATACTAGGCGATTATTGTTGATCTACTGTGAAAGACACAGGTGCAGGTAGTTATAAAAATCAGCATAAACTCTACATTTTTAATTTTTTATTCATTTTTTTGTAATATTTTTTTTATTAAATTAAGATATTTAGAAGTTTGACGTACTGACTTTGTTTTCATTGTTGAGGGGGTCTTATATAACAAAAATATATAGGTCTTATTTAAAAAAAAAATGTTGTAGACTAGTGTTATTGGAGTTGGTGGAGCTTGTAGGTTCCAAGAACTTACCAACATGCTTTTAGAAAATTTCAAAGATCAGGGACTGCATCTATGTTCTAATACCAAACACTAAAACAAAAATATCCAGAGAAAAAAAGTTTTTATTACGTCAAGCAGAATTGATGAATTCAACATGTTAGAATTAATTCGAAAATATGCTGCACTTCTTCCTAATAACGCCAGTAGTAGACAATTTTATTAGGATACAAAAACCAGAGATGTATAAAGTTACCTGTTGGTATAAACACATTTGCTGTTTTCTCCAAGAATATTGCTACTTTTCTTCAGTTACCTAATCCAGCAAGATTTACAAAACATTGTTATAGGCGCTCATTTACTTTGTTGCTTGCTAATTCAAGAGCTGATCTTTTAACAGTAAAGCGTCATAGAGGCTGGCGCTCGAATACAGTGGCGGTGGGGTATATAGACATGGCAAAAAAAATAAAAAACAAATTGCTTCAAAAATCCTAGGTGACAAAAATACTGTAACAGTTAGAACTACTGCATCGACAACGGTTATTTAAAAAAATGTATTAAAAATAGCTTTTCCTACTATAAATAGGTGTGAAAATTGTGTTATTAATATTTATAACAATAATAGCATGTAATTAAAATTGAGTTTGAAATTAAAATGAATTATTTTAAAAACTGAATTTTTATTTTATTACTTTACTAGTGAAGTAATATGTCATATTACTTCACTCAAATATTCAATATAATATGCAGTTATCAAAGCAGATATAGATAAAATATTTTTATCTTACCTCGAAATTTTAGACACCGGGTGTGAAGGAAATTTGCCTGTTGTTATTATTTAACAATAACCACTAAAATCGAATTGTGATACAAAACCAACAAGATATGCAGGATAACTAAAAAACACAAATTAGGTACTACAGGCAAGAACAAACACAAACTAAATAATTTCGATTTAAACAAAATTTGTGACGCAAACCACAAAAATGACGAAAAGCACAATTAGACAGTTATTTTGTTTTGAGATAACTGGAGGTAAACAGGCAGTTTTTGGTCAAACACCTTGTTAAATTAGGTTGGTTATGATTTAACCAATTGTCTTTTAAACATGCGGGAGAGCTTGGTTTAAATCTGGTTTTTGAAAGTGGGAATAATTGTCAGATTAATTTTCTATTCTCAAAATTAGTTTTGAGCCCATCTTGTCAAAGTTTGAGCCTGGTATTTATAGCGTTTGAAAAAAACTTGTACTCTCAATGAAGGTTTTTGAACATGCGAAACGTTTTGTGTTTTATTAATTATCAAAAAAAAATTGCAGATTGATTTACTAATTAATTTTAGAAAAAAAAATAATTAAGTACACTTGAAATACTCTTCTCATAGTATTCTCTATTTTTTTTGTTTTTTTTTATAAGATGTTATGT
Source organism: Tribolium confusum (assembly GCA_029207805.1). Classification (NCBI taxonomy): domain Eukaryota; kingdom Metazoa; phylum Arthropoda; class Insecta; order Coleoptera; family Tenebrionidae; genus Tribolium; species Tribolium confusum. The sequence continues at coordinate 35,740,411 of JALGAY010000001.1, read as the reverse complement.
AAAAAAAGGGAGTAGAGGTAAAATTTAAGATACTCGGTATAAATATCATTTCCCCAAGACGAATTGCTTTTATTAGAAAATAGCTGAAAAATGACACATTACTGCAGTGGCAGTTAGTAGAACCGTAACATTTTGGTAAACGAATTACTCATGACGTCACGTACTTACCTGATTCTGAACCTGGTTTAACTAAAGAGATGACCAAAAAAACTTATAGCTTACTAATACCGACAGACAAGATTTGTCCGTTATGGTTCTACTTTAAAAAAATATTATACGTATTACTTTTTGTAGTACGCAAAACAGTTACTGAGAAACATAAAAATTCCAATGTCACTCGTTTTTCGAAGTTATTACGTTGTCAAAATTGACATTTCTGACAATGGGTTGCGTGCAAGTGGCAAGCAATAGGTGGTAACATATAGCCAAAATTACTTTTTACAAATAGCTCTGTAAGCTTTTTGGAGTACCTGTAAATTTAAATAATTAATTAAATAAAATTTATTTTATGCTCTTCTGTCTGATTTAATTAGAAAAAGTAGAGATTATAGTTTAAATTAAGTTATGTTTTAAAACTTTAAAAATTCTTCAATAAATTAACAAAAAACAATATTTAAAACTTGAAATCTAGGTAATATTTCATAACTGTACTTTAAATAACATTTAGGAAAAATCGTTTTATTACTTAATTGTTTTAAAAAATATTTGTACTTTAAGACTGACGTACTGTAGATGAACAATAGAAGTACTTTTGTATGAATTGATATAATTTTGTTGATATTTTTGGTTAATATAGCATTAATTGATAAGAATAGCAATTTTTCTTTACAATACGTATTTGAAAAGCCGCCAATAATTAAAATATTGTAGATTTAAATTAATTTATGGGATAAAATTATAGCAAATAAAATAATCATCATAAAAATTTTTGAAAAAAAAAATTCCACAGGATTATAATTGGCGTTTGACTTTCTGTTAGTGGTTTGCCGAGAATTTAATATACAACAGTTTGTAAGATTTAAGTCTTTTTTTAGATGCAGCTTAGTTTCATTTATCAGGCTACTCATAAGCCTAATCACATCGCAAAATATGCGCATATGGAGTTCTGAAAACTCTCACATTTTTGTGGAATTACCTTTGCATTCCCAAAAAATTGGCGATTGGTTGGCAGTGTCTTGTAGAAGAAGCAATTTTTTTGATTTTACGGTAGATGCAGAAAGGTACCGAAACAACATCTTAACTGTTTCATTTTAAGCTACAGTAGGTGTATTCCAACAGGACGGAACAACCGCATACACACAACAGCAAAAACCATTGCATATTTAAGAAAATTTTTTAATGAACGTTTAATTAGTATTTATACCAACATAGAGTTTCCACCTCGATCGCAAAAGACGACTTCAGTTGTGTATACATATTGAGAGTGGACATATTTAACAGTTTCTTTAGAAAGTTAGAATTTCAAGCTTACAGTTTCAAGCTTAAAATATTTGTAATAATAACACTAGTTTACAACATTTTTGTTCGTAAATTAAGATCTATATATATTTTTGTTATATAAAACCCTAAATTTCTTGAGTTCTATAATATAGTGAGAATATAAAACATGAGTTTCGTTCGTTTGTTAAATTTCTTAAATATAAGTATTGTGTTTTTAATGTAAGGGGGGAACAGTCTTCACAACCTCAAACGTTCTCTTTGAATTTTTATTCCGACCGGCTTCGCCTGTTAACAGGCATTTTCAAGGCTACAACATTTAATTATTATTATGATTACAGATTTTTTTTTTATCAACCTTACAACATAAAATAATAAAATAATAAATTAACAATAACTAATGTCATTGACTGTCAAAAACATTATTCTCTAACCTCACTTTGATTTATACATAACCTTACTTTTTTATTATTGTTTATGTCAAAATTTAAAATAATATCAAACAATTGCGACCCTTGGGCGTCCAGCTGGGAGTTTAAGCATATTTTTCTTTTATCATTTCGGAGTCTGCGGATTTCCAGGTTTTCAAAGTTGTTAAGGTGTTGAATTCTTCTATCCTGGTGTAAAACCTTCGCGCCACTGTCCAGTTTAAATTCATGTTTATTATATTTTAGATGTCTTGCAAAGTGGGATTTAGGGGTCTCATTTTTTACATCTTCTAAATGTTCTTTAATTCTCGTTTTTATTGGTCTAATTGTCCTACCTACGTATTCCGCATTGCAATTGTCACAATTTAGTTTATATACTCCGTACTTGTCTAATTTAGATAATTTGTCTTTATTATTTATTAGATGTTGACTGATTCTGTTATTGGTTGTAAAAGCTATGACTACCCCTATCTTCTCATACACTTTTTCAAATTTATGACAATGTCCACCTGTGTCAGTCATTTTGGCGTATTTTGTTATTTCATTTTCATTTTTTCCCTCATATCCTGTGTTGAAAAAAAAAATGAAAATGAAAATGAAATAACAAAATACGCCAAAATGACTTACACAGGTGGACATTGTCATAAATTTGAAAAAGTGTATGAGAAGATAGGGGTAGTCATAGCTTTTACAACCAATAACAGAATCAGTCAACATCTAATAAATAATAAAGACAAATCATCTAAATTAGACAAGTACGGAGTATATAAACTAAATTGTGACAATTGCAATGCGGAATACGTAGGTAGGACAATTAGACCAATAAAAACGAGAATTAAAGAACATTTAGAAGATGTAAAAAATGAGACCCCTAAATCCCACTTTGCAAGACATCTAAAATATAATAAACATGAATTTAAACTGGACAGTGGCGCGAAGGTTTTACACCAGGATAGAAGAATTCAACATCTTAACAACTTTGAAAACCTGGAAATCCGCAGACTCCGAAATGATAAAAGAAAAATATGCTTAAACTCCCAGCTGGACGCCCAAGGGTCGCAATTGTTTGATATTATTTTAAGTTTTGACATAAACAATAATAAAAAAGTAAGGTTATGTGTAGATGAAAGCATAAATCAAAGTGAGGTTAGAGAATAATGTTTTTGACAGTCAATGACATTAGTTATTGTTAATTTATTATTTTATTATTTTATGTTGTAAGGTTGATATAAAAAAAATCTGTAATCATAATAATAACTAAATGTTGTAGCCTTGAAAATGCCTGGTAACAGGCGAAACCGGTCGGAATAAAAATTCAAAAAGGACGTTTGAGGTTGTGAAGACTGTTCCCCCCTTACATTAAATAATACCTCAAAAAATGGTCAAAACAAACTATAATATTGTGTTTTTGTTAACTCTAAATCAATTAAAACACTCAATGCTTCTTAGTCCATTAGCGTTTTTTTCTGGTTTATGTTATCTATGAGATCAAATATAAGATTTTTTTCTTCACCATCAGCATGCCTTATTGCTTCCACCAATTTTGCTTCTGTTCCTTCTTCTACTGAACGTAATCCCTGAAGATAGGCATTTTAGATGTGTTCAAATCTATATTTACATAAAAGTAAAAAAAAATTATAACATTATAATTGTTTTAAAATCTACTTTTAATAAGCTTGTATAAAACTTTACATCTATTCCCACAAATCTTAACAAAAAACTAACTTTAAAGTGTTGAACCGAATAGATTTAAAATAGACATTCATAAGTAGTAAGCACTTTTTTTCGGTAATATATGTTAATAAATTATGTTTTACAATATACACAATGTTGTCCCTAAGAAGATAAAATAAAGATTATTTTTTGGACGTCGTTTGGAGGTGGCTCTCTATCTTATATTCAATTATTAATTTTTTTTCTACTTGAAACTACTCCAGTATATTAATGCATGTCCTTATATTCATAGAACATATTTTTTTTAGATTAGATTAACAAAACATTAATTAGCAAGAGGTTTTAAATTGTTAGTTTCGAAGTTTAAATTTGTTGTAATTCTCGATTCGGTTGAAACCGAAAACTTCATTCTATGTATGTATGGTGAGCTGATATTTACCGCCTTGTTTATCTATTGTCTCATTTTTACAAAACTTGAATAGTTTGTAGCTAGTTTGATTAGAAGTTGTAAAAGTGTAAAAATAAAAGTAGCCAAAAATCTATGTTTGGGACCTTGTATTTTGAATACCAAAAACCTAATTTTTTGGAAATTTATTTGAAGCTTCCTTAAATCTGGAAAAAAGCTTACCATTTTGTTAGTCTGCGAATTTTAAAACCCAACCTGCATTTTTTTCTAAGCTTTCCAGCGTCGTATGGAGGTGGCGCTCTACTCTCCATCTCATTAGTGTCCCTGTATATTAAAAAGAGAGTACCGCAATAGTCGCCATTTTGTCTCCAACAAAAAGCGGCAAATTTAAAATATTAAGTCAATAAAAAAAATTGTTTTCTACAGTTGCCTAAGAAACGGGTGTTTACACATCAATTTCAGGGCGTAGAGCACGCGCTTTTTCACGGTTAAAAAAAGACTTTGACGCAAGTTGAAAGCAGATTCTCCCTAAAAGTTCAATAATTTTCAATAAGTCACAAATTTTATTGAAAAAATTATAACAGGCAATTACAACTTAATAACAATTATTTAGCTATGAATATAGATATGACAACCTTTGCTTTCTAATTTCCTTATGTCCTTTTGTTTCACAAGCCATGTAGAGTTTAAGTCCTTTATTTATTGTGTCATCCTCATCAGACCATTCTTCTCCCCTATGAGTTCCGTATTTCAAAAATTTTAACTAATCCTCATTAAATATGTGATTGTGTTTTTTCTCCATTTGCTTAATTTGACTTTCAAGAAAAGAAAGCTTTTGCAAAGCATTTTTTAATTTGTTTTTAAATTGTTGAAACTGTACCTAGATTTTGTACCAAAGCATTTTCATTTTCAGCAGAAGATTTCCTAACATCATCTAAAATCGTAAATAGTACAATATTGTTCAAACTACTTTATATATTGCTAGAATTACATGCAAATCCTGCAAGTTTCAAGGATGAGTCTGCTTCATGTGTAAAATTACAGTTGTTACCTACCAATTGCTTTTCTTTTAGGAGGAGGACTTTGATGTTGAAGAACACCAATACTTGGCACAGCATTCCATTTTTAGAAGTTTTTTCTTGGCTGCTCTACCTGATTCAAATTGGTTTTTCTCGAAATGTGTCTAATAACAGTAAAGTGAGGTTAGGACACGTGGACAATTTTCTCAAACAAGATTTTTACATATTGAATTCAGGCCAATACTTACTTCACATATGCTTGCCCTCAATGGTAATTCACCTCGGTTCACAAATTTTGTCCATGCTTTAGTGTTTTCTACGTTTTTTTTGCCACGGGGTATTGGAAAAAGTCGAAATCCTTGTACCGAACGATTTTTGCAATTAGGGACACAACAACCAGACATTTTTTTGCTTTCAAAGAACAGTGTAAAATTGCATAAATCGACACAGCAATCTTAGTAATTATTAACAAGTGACACTAATAACACGTCAACACATCAACATCAACACGTGTATCACATCACTCCACCCTCCAATCCGCCATTTTGTCTCCAAGTAGTGGCATAACCAATTGCGGTACTCTCTTTTTTAATACAGGGACACTACATCTCATGTTTAATTGTTTTAGATATTGGCACATTTCTTACCATTTTTTTTTATTTTACCTTTGTGTCGTATATGTATGTTTATCTGTTCTTTTTCTTACATTTTTATTTCTTACTTTAACTTGTTAAGTTTTCCAATTATAAATTTATCCTCTCATTTATTCTCCTTAAAGTTTTTGTTTAGTTCATTTACTTTTTATCTATTTCTTCATCACTGTATGCATTTTTATCATTTTTGTATTTTCATCAAACGTGTCATCATTTTCACTTCTTAGAGAAACGGTAGCAAAGCAAAACAAATTTAATCCTAAAGGAAAGTATTACTAAACACTGTCATGTATGCAAATGAAATAGCACAATCTTGTCTTGTTATTATAAAGGATACATAATACATAGCAGGATAACAAAGACGTACGTACCTAATAGGAAATAAGTTATTTCAACAAAGAATTTTATATTATGTATTATAAATAAGTACATTCTTTTATGTAGCATTTCGAAAACCCTACAGCAACAAATGTTTTTAGATTTACTATTTATGTATTAATATGAGCAACTAAAGCCAACATAAATTTTAAGTTTTAGTATAGAAAATTTTTGCTAGTCTATAAATAAAAATAATGATTGTTAAGGGAGGTAGATATTTTTTAGTATTAAGCGCTTGTTAAAGTTTATATTGCTTTTTTGGTGAGTTCTGAGGTTTAAAAAAACAACGTTTGATGATTTGTTTGGAGTGCCTTTAGCGTTAAATCTATTTATGTCCCTTTTGAAGTGAGTAGTAATCGATGTAAGTGAAGTGTTAGAATCAGGAATCAATCGTGCAAACTCAGTGTTGCGTTTAAATGATCTAGTAATTGAGGTACATTAAGTCTTTAGACATTCGAAGTGTGTGTGAAATTTTAAAGAGAAAATAAATATCAAAGGGAATAGGTACTGGTGTTATCTTAGGCAAAACACATCGCTTTAGTAATGCATTAGACAGTAACTTGTTAAAAGTTAAGTACATACACAGTTCGAGTTTGCTAGTAGTTGTGAGATCGGTCTTGCACATAATAAAATAACCATATCTCTTCCAGACATCGCTACTAAGTAAAGCAACTATAATGAGTGTTGATAGTGTTAAAACCTGAAACGTGTGCGCTATCGACTCTAAATTAATTAACCAATAGCGCAAGTACACGCCTGATGTTGGCAGCACATGCGATACCTCCTTTTACCAAGCAGCTTACCTGATGGTGCCTTAAACCACAATGCTTTGTTCGTAATACGTATAGTCATGATTGTTAATTATCGAATAACCGCGGATTCAATCCCCATAAAACGCGCAAATTTGACGAAATGAAGGCGCTGTCTTATTACAGGATTTGTCTTGATGTAAAACAAGAACAATGGGAACAAACGCGTTTCACCCTTCTTAATCACAACGCAGTGTTTACGGGACGATAAATGTAGACACACCTCTAACAATGCTTTCAATGATCGCGCGATTACTTAATGTTAATGTTCAGTTTGTGCTAACTAATGTATCTGATTTATGCAACCCTTATCGAATAAACCGGGCGTGGGAGGGCCCTTGAAATGACTTTTTAACACGAACACCAGACAAAAGCAGACACACACTTATTTCTTCTAAGAGGGAACTAATTGATTTATTGTCTTAAGTGAAAAATTACTTATTTTTCTGTATTATTTAGAACTATTAGATAACAGTCTTTGATTATTCATTGCCATGTATCGCCTTTGGCTTTGCAACTTGATACACAATTTAACGTTGTAACATGTGGCAGTTATGTCAACGTTTTCGTTGTGTTTTAGTTTATGTTGTAAACATACACTGTTTAATTATTTGGGAATGTCAACTTTACTACATAATTATTACAGCCTATGAAGGTAGTTACTTGAGCGAATTTTAGTACTTGCTCTATGTTTTTAAACAACTTCTAATCAAACTAGCTACAAACTAGTCTAGTTTTGTGAAAATGAGACAATAGGTAAACAAGGCGGTAATATTAGCTTATCATAGATACATAGAATAAAGTTTTCGGTTTCAATCGAACCGAGAATCAGAACAAATTTAAACTTCGAAACTAACAATAAATTAAACTAGATCCATTTTGAGTTTTTTACTTCAAACTTTTTGCACTTTAATGTGTTGTTAGTTAATCTAATCTAAAAAAAATACTATGTTTTATGAATATAAGGACATACATCAATATACTGGAGTAGTCCCAAGTAGAAAAAAAAAATTGAATATGAGATGGAGAGTGGAGAGCCACCTCCAAACGACCTACAAAAAGTTAAAGAAATAATCTTTATTTTATCATCTTGGGGACATCATTGTGTATATTGTAAATCATAATTTATTAATTAAAAAAATAAAGACTTCCAGAAGGTGGAGACTTTATAACTAGAAAATGTTTTTACAGAGTGGAAAGAAAACGCAAAAAACTGTATACAAGAAATAAAACTCTTAAGATATTAAACTTTAAACTGATATATAATAGTTACAATAACCATCTTCGAACAGAGCGATTCTTTGCGTGGAAAAGTGATTGATAGTGAGCTTTCATGGTGAAACCACCAGCTTTCTGTTGAGGAACAAGTTCGTATTATGCTGTATGTAACAGTAGAAGTCCAATCAAATAGTTTTTACAGCAGTGCCAAAAATTTTAAAAGATGAGCTCAAAGAGTGAAGACTATAAAGATCCTAACGTCTATTCTGTCAATTGTTTATAATTGTTTTTTTATATGTCGCTTTTAATTTTATCTGTTGATAAGTATCTACAGGCCCGATAGTTGTTTACATAGCAATAAATAGATTTAAAAACGACATATAACAACTATTAGATAATAGTAGATAGTACATAATTTATAATTTTAAGAGCAGAGTATGAGAGTGAGAAATAGCAACGTAAAAAGATAATAATAAGACATAAAAAACTAAGAGAAATTACAACAAATCAGGTTAATAAATTGTTGCACAATAAGCAGTCTAATTATAACCAATATGTTCTATAAATATAAAGACATACATAAATATGCTAGAGTAGTTTCAAGTAGAAAAAAAATTAATAGAAGGTTATAATTATCTTAGTCCAAAAAAAAACAGAATCAATGATGTAAAAGTCAAAAGAAAGGTAGATATACAAAACAGCTTAAAAAATTACTTAAAAAAATTAAAATTTTAAAAGAAAATAGTAAGCTGAAAACATCAAAAATAAACAAATTAATTAAGAAAAAAAGTATAAAAGTGTACAAACCTCAAGAAATAGATGTGGCAATCAAATGAAAATGTAAAATAAATAAGCAAAAAAATAAAGAAAACAGACAAAGACAAAAACAGGAGAAAAAATGTGGTAGATACTAAAAACAACAATAATAAAATTAGTAAAAAAAGCTTGCAGAGTAACTGCAACAAACAAGCAAAGTAAGAGAACAGTTTGATAAAACATCAAAATAAGAATAGATATGTACGGAAGAAAAGGCAAAGGTAGCAAAATTATTTAGCGAAACGATCACATACACATTAAAAAAAATACAAGACACAACAAATAAATGTTAAACAAATGGTTACAAAAGCGAAGAAAATAAAATAACAAAAATTTAGAAAAAAACTTAAAAAATCCTAGCAAAAAAATTTAAATCTTCTGTACAAAGTACCGAAAAACATAAAAAAACAAAATAAAGCAAACAACAAACATAAAAAATAAAAATAAATGTCAACAACACAATGGAATTACTAAAAGCAAAAACAGAGACAAATAGAAAATAAAGAGAATAAGACACAACTGTAGACTGAAAAGAGTAAACTAAAACACAAGATAAGAATGTAGCAGCAGAAGAACTAAATAATATAAAACTAAAAATAAGAAAATTGCCAAGACATGACAATATAACAGTTAAAATAATCAATAAAGTAAAAAATGTAAAAAAAGTAATAAGATGCGCGTTTAAAGTACTCGGACTGCTCGGTATAAACACCAAAGAAGATTTGCTTCTATAGCGAAATGCACCCCACATAACATTAGAAGTTAAACCTGCTTAGCGACGTTAAACAAACTGAAAATTTTGTCGCTAAACCAAGGAAGTTGGATAGAAAAAAGAGGATACGCCTTTTGCTATCTATGCAAATCATTTGGTATTAGCTTGGTAGTAATACCAGTTTATCATAGGTTTCAAATAAAGCGTCGACTTGACAAATCATGTTTGACCGTGTCTGGTCTTGTACGGTTAGTATTACCAACGCTGACACAAAACGATAGTGTTTGTTTAATTGTTTAGGTATAAACAAATGTTGTCTTGATTTTTTTAATGATTATTTTTGTCATTGTAAATTGTTGATTGTTAATATTTTTTGTTATTGTTGTTGTGTTTTTATCTTTCTTTTAAACTTCTTACACTAGATTGTGTGACGCTACTGACTCCAACCTCGTGCTGCGCTTGCTTTCAGTAGGTACCAGTTTTTGGCTTTACGCAGTGAAGGCAAAAATCATGTTTTTAAAGTCATACTCTCTCTTTTCCATCTAGTCTTTTTGAGTTAAACCCTATACGGTTGTGCCCTCCGTCTCGACTTCACTGCAAACTAGTATTCATCTATGGCCTTTTAATATAGATACGAAAATAAGGATACAAACGCTATCCAAATAAGCAAATTTGAGACTTTATAAGCAATTGCTCTTATGCAGGTTATCTCTATTTCTTGTAAATTTTCTACAAGGTCTTGATCGTACTTTGTCTAAACAATTGATCTTTACGTTTTTGTTTAGCTTTAGAACGTTCACCGTCTCTACAATAGCTGGCAGGTTTTTTTTCTGCCACGTTCTCCAAATTCGGCCTGTACATCTTCCAATTTTATAAAAACTGAAAATTAAAACCTGTTTCATGTATTTGAATATTAATTTGACTTTATTCAAAGAGTATAACTAGTAGAAATTTGACGTTTTCTAACCCTAGGCACTTTATTAACTAACTGCCAACTTAAATTACCACGAAAGCATTACAAATTATTGCGATAGATAAAAAAAGTAAGAACATTTATAAAAAAAAACAACTTTTTAAAAAGAAGTTTTGTGATTGTTTACCTATCTGTCTTCTTGGTAAATTTTCCACCAAATCTCAATGTCTTACAATTTTATTTTCTGTGTAATATATTTATATAGTTTTTAAAATGCAGTGTATAACGGAATCAACATATTAGATGTTAGAGCAAAGCGAAGCGTGAAAAAAATAAAACAATATTCAAGAATGCCTGAGACCATTTCAATTCTCGAAATTCGCATAATATTAGTAAAAGTTTTGAAAAAGTTTTGAAAGCAAAAATAAAAAAATGTGTATTTTTTAATAAAATTCGTTTTTTATTCAACATAATCTTCCCCAACTTCAACACACTTATTCCAACAAACCCTAATAATTTTATACCATCTCTGTTACGATTTTCTAAAAGCTCTGCAAAATACAGTTTCACGGCTGCAATAGCTTCTTCATTCGGAAAAAAACACTTTCCACAAAAAAATTGGTTCAAATTCTTGAAGAGGTAGGTAATAGTCGAAGGGAGCCAAATCTGGTAACTAGAGTGGCTGTTTAAGCAATTTGTATTTTAATTTGTTCACTTTAACCATTGTTAAAGTGCTTTGTCAAGTACTTGTGTAAACACAAAAAATGATTGTTTTTTTTTCTGTAAATCGGGGTTTTTTTCATAAATTTTTTATCCAACTGGTGCAAAACGTTGCAATAATATTGTTAAATGTTATTGCAGATTGTTGATTAAGTTAATTGTTTTACCTTTTTTAAGATAATTAATCAACAAAACCCTTTTTACACCCTAAAAACTGATAAGTTTTTTTAGCGATCATTCTGACTTTACCTTTTTTAGAGCTAAAAAACCAAATTAGTCCATCGTAAACGTCTTCGTTTTATTAGTATAGGATCATAATTGTGAACCCAAGTCTCATCCATATGTAGTTATTATACGTCGCACATTTTTTTTTCTTTGATTTTCTGCTTAAAAGCTCCAAATTACGTTTTCGATTCAGTTTTTGTTGAAATGTTAACGAATGCGGCATTACCTTTCCGAATAGTTTTTTCATGTGTAATTTTTTGTGTAAAATATGGAGTACTCGTTCGTCTAAGATGTCTATGGTATCAGTAATTTTACGCTTAGTCAAACTTGGATTTTACAAACAATATCACAGAATTGCTCAAAACAAAGAATTTTATTACTGCACAATATTCGGTTTTATATATTAACAAAATACACTGACTCGTCTACTTTAAATGACTGTTAAAAAAGAATGAAATAACAGATCTAAAGAAAAAAATTGTGTGTTAAAGAAGATGAAACATTAAAATGGCGTATAAACTTTAACTCCTATACTAATTAGTAGATGTCGTTTTTAAAACTTTTTGTTTTTACCTTTCACGGCAGAGATGTGAACTATTTTTTTTTAAATCAATCTTGCTGACCATAATCTGTTTGCGATTTATTTTTATCTAGCTTTTTATATGCATTTGTGTAGGGAAAAGCATTTAAGTTCTTAAAATGCTACAATTTCTGTTTGAATATTTTTGGCAGTCCACCAAAAAGCGTGTAGTGATTGACCGGTAGATTGCGATCGACCTTATTATTGACACCCTTGGTATACCGAACCTTAGATTCTGTTTGATTTTTGGTTTGTAATTGACGATTTCTAAGATTTTTTGATAAAAATATGACAGAATAAATTTTGAGGATTTAGCCCTAAGGCATAATAGAATTTTTAGAAAGACGGGTTGTAGACTATTATGCAAAGAATGTTTCTTTATGACATGTTACATATGTTATGTACGTGCATGTTCATTGATTATTGTTAAGTTAAATAAGTTGCCTTTAGTGTTATGAGCTGTTGTGTTGTTAGTCACGATTTGTATCAACGTGAGCTTTATCGATTTTCAAAACTATCACTACAGGTTTCACAGTTACTCCTTCATTATTTCGACTCGTCCTGATTGTTATTCTTCTAAATTTTGTTTCTCCAAACCTGCGAATTTAATGCCATTGGCTCTTAATTACACACCAAATTCCAATGGTGGTATTAGTATGAGGTAATAAGCCTTCAGTCTCCTGCAATAAAGTACAATACACACCGTTTATTAAACAAAGTACGTAACATAAACGTCATCATAAAATAACAAGTCAGTTCGCTTAATTACACGTTGAGTGTTGAACCAAAAAGGGATAAATTTTGGAAACTCTATGTTGATATCTTAAAGGTCGAGTATTAAATCAGTGGAGGAGACCTTCGCCACTTATTAAATAAAAATCAAATACATCAAGTTGACCTAAAAGTGTGAACAGGAGCGTAATAAATTTCAAACTTAGCAAAAAATATATTTTGAACGTAAATTTAATAAAATTTGTTAAAAAACATTGTTTTGTTATCTGGTAGCGCTGAAAAGGTTGAAGCAACTCTTTCAAATTTCAACAATAGCCTCTTCAGTGTTATGATAAGCTCATTAGTAGCTGTCCCCGAGGGCTAGATTAATAAGCATATATATCTGAAATTTCTCGCATCAATTCCAGGCAAAGTCCGGGGTGTATGTGTCCATGTCCACATGTAATATCCATGGTAATTAGCGACGTCTGTGAGTCCGGTGCCAATTACAACTCTGAACGCGCCCGGCCTTTCAATTTATCTCATCGGTGTGTGGTAATTGCGCCACTTGTTTAATTTACAACATCAGCCCGCATCGGCTTTGTTGCAGACACATAATGACCATTCAATTTCACGTAATCGCGACCCTATTAATTACTGTTTTTCGCGCATCATAGAAGCTTGAGGATTCCAATGGATAATAGCTGGATCGTATGTCTTACAAGTTTAATAAGCGTTTCTAATGGACGCGGTTTTTAACATCTTGAATTATTTAACTTATAATTACATTTCAATTCGAAAATTATGGTTGCTAACCTACTGCGCTTGTTAATTCTCAAAACGCCCGTATTTTATGTAATTAGAAGCAGGTGCGTGATAGGCTCATTCCTGATTCTAAGATCACTAAGTAGATAGTGTTTGTAATATTTTATGGGCTGTAATAAGATGAGGAGACAGTACGTACTATATTTATTAGTGGCGGATACATGGAACGTCATAAAATTTATTTTTAACAAGTGAGAAAATAAAACGCTAATTACTCTTAGTTAAAATAACACTGAAACAACTCGACCGTTTAATTTATCGCTCTTTTTCCACAGTTATAACTATGTCTAAGCTAATTAATTAAAAAATTAAAAACTATAACAACCCCTTTTTTATTTTGTTTCATCAATTAAAACACCACTTTATTATTTTTGTGCGACTACTAAATACAAAATTAGACATGTTATATTTCCATATTTGAATCGTTACTTATTATAACTAGTGTTCATTTGTAAAAGTTGTCAAGACTTTGACAACAAAATGGATAAAACAAAAACATTTTGAAGTATTTCTTAGTTAAATTCGGCTGCCGTACCGTCAGTAAGAGTTGTTAGAAATGTTGTAATTTTCACATTATGTCAGATTAGTGACCTGAAATGTATTTCACGAAATATTTTCTAAAATCAGTAATCTGTAAAGCTTTTTTTAATAATTTTTTTTATCTCGGATGAAGGTACATTCCCAGTGCAATATTTGCCGATTTCAAAGTTTTAACCTCCTATGAACAAAATCACTGACTCTTCTTCAATGATCTTGTTTTGTGTTCCATCGAATAGATCCAATCGTCTTTAACGTTTCTACCACTTTAAAAGTAGATAAAGATAAATAGAGATTATTTCTAAAATGTACAAGAAAGAAATCAATATTAATAAAACGAGCGTTCCCAAAAGTGCTTTTTGGAAAACTAGAAAAGGGCTTAAGTGATTTTCGGAAAAAAAGTCAAATTTTACTTTTTTTACCAAAATGTCAAAATGACTGTGTACAGTAGTAGAAATGGTAGACTGTACATTTGCATTGTAAGTTATCTAATATATGTTTTTAAGTCTTGGTTTAAAATTATATAAAACAAAAAAAAAATAGCTAAGTTTGAAGAAGAAGGGCTAAAGTAAAACTGAATTAGGTATGAAGCTAAGAATTAGGTAGGAAGTTGAATTAGGTAGTCTGATTTCAGTGTGTAATGTTTTATAGTAAAAAAAACTTTTTTTACCAACAGTACTAACAATAAAGTATAGAAGATTTCACTGAGTCTGAGATCTTAACCAATAAAATTATAATATTCCCCAGATATGGAGAGCAGCATTCTGTATTTGCATTTCTCCAAATTTTAAGTTTAAATCTCAATTTACTAAGAATGCTACCTGAAAATGAAAGACTGAATATTTGTTCAGGGTTTCTGCCGCAGATGTGACAAGAATGGCGAATCAGGCAAAAATAATCTCTATATCAAGGCGTTTTTAGGTAAAGCTAGAAGTAAACGGCAACTCCAACTGCATTTGCAGTGCTTTCGGTTAATAACTGAATATAAACGGTTTATTGCTCGGCACGTCAGAGTCACTGAAAACACTTTTAGCTACTTTACACACTGTTTTAGTCTTACGATCTCGGCTAAAAAATTTTGTTTTCGCCCAGCTGGCAAAAATGCGCAAGCGGCCTTATTTTTAAGACCGACTGAAGATCGCTAGAAAACCCTCTAAGATACTCTTATTCAAAAATTTGTTTCATAATTTTAACAATTGTTAATTAATTGTTATTTTTTATACGACTTTAAAAAACGTTTTTTATTTTGTAATGATGATTACAGATCTACTCTAGCAAACAGAGTTTATTGATTAATTTTTAAGTACTTTTTTGTTAGAATCAATTAACTTCACTTAAATTTTATATTTGTATTGCACGGCTAAAAAATTTAATATTACGAGTACATGTCGTAACAGATCCGCTATCTCCAATTTTCTGAGATATGTATTATAATAATATAATCACACAATCTTCATAAAGATGATTAGAGTTTGTCAAAGCCATTTTTGATATATATGTTTGTTAACACTGTTCTTAAAATAGTAGAAAACAAGTTTTTTTTTTAAATTTTAATTCTATTTTTGTTTTTTTTTTAATTTTTTTAAACTTATTTAAAAAATACTTTGAATAATAGGATACCGTTTTAGTAACTTACGTACCTACCTACAGTATGTAAGTTACTAAAAGGGCATCCTATTAGCCACAAAAACAATAACATGTTTTTTAAAATAACGCATCATTTTAACGTTACACTTTTTTGAGGCATTCCGTATAATCAAATATATTTCTCTAAAATGTATAGTTTTACTAAAAATAAGTAAGCTGACTTTTTAAGCTCGCTCAATAAACAGAAGCATAAAAATTATTGCAGTTACCGCAAACCTCAAATAAACCATAAAACCACACATAAAACTTGATTTATAAAGATGCACACTTGCCCATTTAACAACGACCTTGGCAGAGTTTGCTTACATTTTTTAATAGTTTCGAGAAAAAAATCGTTGTTAAATGTGCAAGTGTGCACCCTTATAAATCAAATTTTATTAGCGGTTTTATGGTTTATTTGAGGTTTGCGGTAACTGCAATAATGTTTATGCTTCTGTTATTGAGAGGGCTTATAAAGTCAGCTCACTTATCTTTCGTTAAACTATACACTAGTTTATAGAATTATAAAGTACACACAAAATATCAAAATTTTTACATAAGAAATAATTAAGCTATAGAAGACAGAAGCTGAATTGATTTACTCTGTATATAACATCAAAAAAAAATTTATTTGTATTTTTTCTCGATTTGGAATAACTATAATAAGATAGTGTATAATCTAACAATATAGTTTTGTTGTAAAATACAATTTATTATCAAAATTATATACAGTTTAGCTATTCTCTTTGTGTACTAATGGCGAATAATATTCTTTTTTTATATAATTACTTGGTTGTGAAGATACTGCTAAGTTTGTATTGTAGCTTTGTTGTTTGAGATCAAAGACAGTGAAAACTTGTTCCAGATCTACTGTGGTTTATGCACCTGTTAGTTGAATTTCTTGCTACTTCCTAAAAACTTTAGAACATAACTTCACTGAAATAACCCCTTTAGTTAACCGCTTTACCCTTTCTCTTTTAACCAACGAAACTTTAAACAAATAAAATTATTTAGAGAATCATTTGCTAAGCTGTTTCAATTTTTTAAGAGGTTATAAATGTGTAATAAAGTTTAAACTGCCCAGGGCCATTATACTCTCTGTGTATTTTGTGTTGCCTATCAGTCGTATTATCCCTTTGAAAGTAAAAGTTCATATTAATATGTGAAATGTCGGGCATACAACAGTTGAAACAAAGCAGAAAATAAACATTGCAATGCTTTAATCTATATTTATCTCATGTTTCATTTTAGTTCATTAATTTAAATTATTTTGAACATTGTTGCAGATAAACAGGCTCAAGTAATTTACGAAATTGCAGAAATGCAAATAATAGGCTAGGAATTATTTTCCTGAAGATTTCAAGCATCTCCATGAATTTGTAAATTGCATTATTAAAATTTTAAGTACTGTTCAGAGACATAAAGAATGAAGACGTCGGATTAAATTTTTCGGTCCGATATGAATAATAGCAAGACGGAGTTATTTAGAAAGAGAATTAGCCGGATAAAGACAAAATTACCGCAAAATAAAAGACACAAAGGCTGATTTAACTAAACAAGCTAAATTGATGAAACGACTACATTTTCTTATCTCAAATTCTTTTTGAAAATATTTACTTTCATCATTTCTTAAACTGATTAGTGATTATAATTAATTGTATCTGGTATTAAGGTGTATGGAAAGTAAAGCGTCTCTCAGTAGATGGCGCTTCATTCTCGATATGCCTAATTAAGTGGAGAGTTGACGTCTCCGCCGGTGAAGGCGCTGTAATACTAATTACCTTACTATAACACTCCCGGGCGCTGTTAATGAAAATATACTTCACAGAACCCGCTGAAAAACCGAATGACGGTTTATAAACGCTAAAACCTTCTTCAACTTTCTCTTTCTACATTGAGTATCGGAAGAAGGATCGCAAACGTCCGAGACACTTCCCGCAATAACAATTTTACGAGCGGACTTACGTATGAATTTGTTGCGCTAGTGTATATAAATTGGTCCTTGCAGGGTGAATTTCTAAATATTGATCAAAGACGAAAAACGAAGTTCAGCGTCACCACAACCCCGTTACAATATTATTTCTGATTGTATCTATTTAGGAAATTGAATCGGTGTGGTTATCGCCCAAGAACTACTGCAATGTGTCCAATTGGTGAGCTGAGAGCGAATTCAAGTTAATGATGCCGATAACGCTACGTAAACTACATAAACAACTGAGTTTAATTAGCACGAGAAAGTCGTATCTTCACAAAACTGACGGCACAAAAGATACACGACACGAACACAATTTACAATTTAAACTATTGGAGTTTTTAAATAAAAAGCTCTTTAATCAATTTTGTGCGACAACAGGAATCACCAAACTTTTCCAATATTACAACGTTACCTCATTATTCGCTAAACGTGATGCCATGAAAATGTCAAGTAAAATATAAACCTAAAATATCGATACATTTACCTTTATTTAATATATGTGGTTCTAGTTAGAAAGAAAAGAAAAATTGATTGACTGATACATGAATGCATCTTCTGATTCTTTATTTAGTAAAAATCGTTTTTTTATTTTCTATTCAAAAATAACAAATAAATAATATCAATAAGATTATAAATATTAATGAATAATAAGTAACCAAGCATAAACTTTGAGAAACAATTAGAATATTAGCTGACCTGACCAGAAATTTTCAGAAAGTTGGCTTATCCTTCGCAAACTCAAAATAATCATTTTTCAAAGTTTTCTAAATGTGAGTCATTTATGACAAAATTTCAACACGAACAGCAATATTTAAAACTTGCTGTATAACACTTATTATCATTTATTGTATTAATTAAAACTTTTACAAAAAACAGATTTAAATTTAAACACAAATGCACAATATTATTTCATATTTTCACAATTTCATATCAACAAGAAATCAAGACCAAATTGTCAACTGTTCGGATTCAATGTTCTTAACGTCGAACTACTCAGACAGCAGACAATTTTACATATAA
Organism: Tribolium confusum; assembly: GCA_029207805.1. NCBI lineage: Eukaryota > Metazoa > Arthropoda > Insecta > Coleoptera > Tenebrionidae > Tribolium > Tribolium confusum. Next base: position 35,721,729 of record JALGAY010000001.1, on the reverse strand, counting down.
TAAAATATCGTCATTTTTGAAATTTAAGATTATAACTTGATTTTCGACGAAATTGGCTTTTTGAGACAAAAAAAGCAATAAAACAATTTTGTTCACCGCGACGTTTCGACTGTATATTCGGTCATTTTCAGGCGGAAACAAACTGCTGACTTATTTGACAGTAAGTTTTTTTGCTGACTGATGCCAAGTGGACAGACTAGTGGCCATGCTATAAGTAAGACATCAAATTGTTTCCGCCCGAGGATGTCTGAATATACAAACAAAACATCGCGGTAAACAAAATGGTTTTATTGCTCCTTTTGTTCTAAAAAATCAATTTTAAATTATAATAATAAAATAACGTTGTGTTAAATTTTTCATGTTAGAGCAGCAGTTCTCGCAAGTCGGTTTTTATTGGAAAAAAGTCTGGGATTGCTTTAAAAAATTCTAATGTTAATAAGTGTTTTTTAAAGCTATTTTTGACTTTTATTTAATAATAAAATTGTTATTAAAATAAATGACAAACAATTTTTTTTGAAAGTTTGTTTGCATCAATTTGAAAAAACATTTGGAGATTAGTTATAACTAATCTTTAAACTAATTTGTTATTAAAACACTTATAGCAAATTTAGTCGTAGATCCGACTAAAATATAGTTACTAATTTTAACTGTCGATGCTATATAATTGCTGTCATTCACATTAAGCTAATAGGAAGCTTTTGCGCGAAAACTTATCACTCGCACAAAGATAAATTCGTCTTGTTAACACAAGGTTTTACGGTATTTCGGGTAGGTAACTTTAACGTACTTGAAAAATTTAAAAAAGTGTAATATGGCATTGGATTTACAATAGAAAAAAAAATTCCGGTTTTTTTTTGTTTAAAATTTTGTTCTAACTTATTTGAAAACAATTTTAGAAAAATGTGCCTAAGTAAACAAAAACCTTTTTCTACTTTGCGTCTGTAACAGATACCGATTTGGGTATCGTATTAGCCATTTCAGCACTCAAATTGGGTGCGTAAAGTACTAGTACAATTTACTTTTTTGGGTAGGTAACACGCTTTCGCTGGAATAAAACGTCATTTGTGACGTTTCAACGTTTATGTCAGCGTTGAAATTATAATAATTTTATTCGAATAAATTTTGTTGCACTTGATGACCAGAATTCCTCACCAAGGTGTTTGTGTGTGTGTGTCGCAATTAACCTATAAAACATTCGAAAATCGGGTGGACAAGCGGCAGTTACAATAAGGTAACTTGAGCTTTCTTTTTGAGGTTAGAACAGCTTTAAAATGAAACAGATTTCAGCCACTATTTTAAAAATTTACAACCCCCATAGGTTTGATAATTTACAAGTTATTTGCTAGATGAGTATATAGCACTGCTTGGTCTAAAATAACGATAAAATAAAGAATCGCTAAAAATTACAATTAGTTTAGTAATTTAAGAATAATTTTACAACGTTTTTGGAGATTTTCTTACTGTGTTTATCCCATTTGGAGTATTTAATCAATAACCAATAGGGTAGGTAAAAAAGAACCATTTGTAAGTTACTTACACAGAATCTTAAACAAATTTGAAAACACTTTAAAAACATTTGACACTTTTATTACCAACTATCTTGTATTAACGCAAAAGTTCCTAAAAATTAAATAATTGACTTTTTTACTTAAAAATTACGAAAAACGTGCAAAATAGAAAAAATAGTATAAAGAACTCGTTTCTCAAGTCATTGTAGCACTCATTTATTGTAAAAACCCGCGCTTTGCGCTCGTTCTATAAACTAAAATTTGTGCCACAAAGTTGACTTTTCAAAACGCGTTCTTTAATACACTATCCTAATAAACACAAAAATAATGCATGTAACATGTATTATTATAACATTACACTTTTTGAAACATCTTGTATTATTAAAAACAATTTTTTGAAACGCCTTTAAGATATAAATAAAGTCTACAAAATATGAAAATTTCAACTTAGGTAACAACTGAACTGTAACGAATGGGAGCTGAGATGAACTATCTCGTATAAAAATAATCTGATGTTTCTACAATTTTGTATCGTTGTTAAAAAAACCTTTTCTGTCGTTAATTAAACTTATTCTTCGTTTTTTTTGTTAATTATCAATAGTCAACTCAATGTAATGATATATAAAAGTATTCAATTGTGACAGTGTTATTCAAGTTAAACTACAATTTGAATTATTTTTAGACATAATGATTGTATCTGTTTCTATCTTCTAACATTTTTTCCAACACAGATTCTTATTTTTCGATATCAAGCTAAATACAACAAAAACAAAAAGATATTTAAAACTACTCTTTATTACAATTAACAAAACATTATCCCAGTTCCAACACTTTTTATAAAAGTTTATCTGTTTTAATTTTATGCAATTTATTTTAGAACAAATACAAAACAGAATTACAAAGTATTATTCAGCTTTTTGTTTACATATTTGCGATGAAATTGTCAATCAAACATTTTCACAATTTAAAAGCAGATGAAAATTAATGCTGCATCAGTATATTTGTTACTAAAAAAGATTCTATTTTTTGATGAGTACAATAATATAAATACAGAGTAAAATTGGAATAGGTGCACAAAAATAAAGATATATTTTGCTTTCACAACTTTTTATTATCAATTTATTAAAGAGAAAATTATTCTATATACGAGAAAATAGGTTTAGTCAAAATTGTTTGCTGCCCACTGAGTAGATATACATGAAAACAAATGTAAAATAATGTTAAGCAGTAGGTAGTGCAAAACCTACCTATTTCTACTTTGCGTTAACAATAATGACACTAACTTTTCATTATAGCACGCAAACCAGTAACTTTTTCATTGGTTATGTTGGCACCGTAATCGTAAAAATTAGGTCCACCGCCTACGCAATGGAGATGATATGGAATAGTTGATAAAATCATAAGCGAGCTATCGAAAATATTGAAGCAAAATATCAGTTAATTAGTAGGTAAATCAGTTGAAAACCTTAATAAACTTGACAAATGTAATTACTTTATTAGTGCCAACCAAATTTGTCAAAAATCCTAAGTCGTGATAATTCTTTAAAAAAGACTTTTTGAATGCTTTTTTTGGGGCGCTAAGTACAAAAAATAGTATATTACACTCGTTTCATAAGACGACTTGTAGCTTTCATTCTATTTGAGCACTCCTCGCTTCGCTCGTCGTGCTCAAAACTTATTCGTGTCACAATAATTGTCTTATGAAACACGTATAATAATATACTATTTATAGTTGTTTACTGATATGATCAGTGTTTCGCGTCTTCTTTACAAAGTTGTGTCTCTTCTGAATTTGTGGTAACATACTTCGCAGAGTATTTCGTACCTTTTGCATTAAAAAAAGTGTTCATAGACGCGTTTTTCTATATCAATTCTGACATGTGCTAAAAACTTTAACGTTAAATATTTTGTAAGATTCTTGTGAGTTTTTGTAAATGACCAGTTTCTGTAGGCGCTGATAATTTTTGTGCATTTTTATACTAAATTCAAATTCTGTTTCTATACACCAAAATTTAAAAATAATGTTTAATTAGAAAAATTGGCAAAAAAATTATGTTTAATTCGGCATTAAAGCAGATTTAATTTTTTATCTGAATTTTAGGCTGCGACTACGTTTCTGCTTTAAACTGCCAGCCGCGGCATTAAATCATGCGTTTCATTCCTAATTAAACAAATAACTACCACGCAAAACAGCTTCTAGTCGTTTTTGTATAGTTTCTCTTCATGAAACAAGGTGAGCAGAGCCAATCCAGTTTTAAAATACACCGTATTTTATGGCAGTTAAAGTTTATTTTCTGACGCTGAATGTTCGTTCTCTGCCGATGACAGCAAATGTGTTATTCTATTACCGTTAAAAATTGAAAAAAAAGAACAAATTTTTTATGCGTTGCCTATTACTTTTTGTGCTTATCTCTAACAGTTTCATTTACTGGATTCGTCAGTTACACTATTAAAAAAAAATATTTTTTACCTAAATTTTTTTCTTGCCTGTATTTTGTGACACACCTAACCTACTCCGGATAAGGAATGACGCTGAAAAATAATAAAAAAAGCTCATATCAATAAAATTTAATGATATTACTAACGTCTTCTATAATGTTTTCCCTTAAAAATTATTTTTATTTTTATGACATAAACTCACATTATAAATCTTAAGCGACTTCTATCGAGAGAAAATAATGTTGTTGTAACAAGATAAAACTTCTGATCGATGATTTCAAACGCTCTACGCTTTGAATTAAAATACATTTTGTTTAGGAAACTGTTCTTGTCAGTACTTCTGCTAATATTTTCAAGTAGACAACATTTTTTTTTTTTTTTCAATGAAACTTAAACTGAAATGTAAAAGACAAAAGTTTGACATTAAATACTGTACCGGAAGCTCAATGTAGATGATATCGTTCATGGGGTCACACTCGGCTTCCTGTATTCGGATTGGTGGTCTTTTGTGACACGTCTTCTACCGGTCCGTCTAATTGGTGCTTCATAGTAAAATGAAAGGTGGGAATTATACTAAAAGGTGGGAAGTGTAATGTGTACATTAATGGCTCCCATGAGATTTCGTCAATAGGTTCGCTTCACAAAACGTCGTCCATGAAAGGGTCTTTTCCTGTCTTTGTCGCTTCAATTTTTTATTTCGAGATACTAATCTTTTTCGGGACATTTTGTCCTTGTCATAAATCGCTTGCCTGATTTCAATAGCAATCTCTGGCAGTGCTTAGAATTTATCTAATATTTAAGTTTGTTTGCAATCTAACCCTTTATTATAACCAATAATGCGAGTAATTTGAAATTGGAAGTAACTGGTTGATGTTTCAATTTAAAAATGCCGGAAATTTAATCGAGGTCCAGGAATGTGAACCAGAACACAAAGACATAACTAAAATACCGTGGATGGGCTTGACTGAGGTTTGACGTGGTCGGTTTTGCCCCATATGCTCTCGGATTCTTGACAAGTGTCAGCAAGCTAACAAATACCGTCGTTTTATTTAGCAATTTGACCTTCCCTAATAAATGATCCGTCAAGAATGTCAAATACAAATGTAAACGGTGTTGACCTTTTTTGTTTATATCCATCAAGTGTTCTCAAACGACACCCGCATCAAACGTCTGGACCTTTCATATTCAGATATAAGCGACAAACGAAAGGGAAATCATTCAACCAAATTTTTGCGATTTGAAGCGTAAGCGGAATTTTTTCATAGCCAGTAACCTGCCTTTTCCCTGATTTTTCACAAATATTTCATCAGAAAATACTAAAGAATCATCAATTCTTTTCCACAATCCACAATGACACCAAGTTTCATAACAAACAAAGATAAAGTTTTAGTCAGTTAATAAAAATCATTTTTTCTCATTTATACTCGTACGTAACGTGAGCGCATTAAATTTTTCCTAAAAGTCTCCTTCTGAGATTAATTATTTTTTCGCTGGGTGTCCAAGTGTTTACTTTATGGGTCTGTTTAGGCGAGAGCGAGTAAATGTAGCTTGAAAACAGCGTCATTTAATGTGAAAACTTTATAAAAATGCCTTGAAGTTGTTTGGACAGTGGTATCAATCAAAAGCGTGTGTTTTGCGCTTTGGCCGCATTAATTTCTTTAGTTTCTTGTAGCGCTGGTCTGGGTCTTTGGCAAGATGGCGTTGACAAAGGCCCGTTTTTAGTGTGACACAATAGCGAATTCCGCGGACAACAAGAACCCGGTCGGGTCGGGTAGCAATCTAACCCGCCACCGTATGATTAATGACTTGAGACAAGATAATCACCTATATCTTGTTCGTGTAAGTTGTATTTCGACCCTATTTACATAGATTGGGGACGGTTTTGTCCCATTTGCAATATCGTCATCGGATCTAGTTTTTGCCAATAATACCGGACTAATGCAAATTCACCCGATGTCGACAATTAATCGATTCTTATATAACGTTAGGTTGCGTGATTTGACGGTTGACAAAAAATTGGATTAAATCGTCGTATTGTGAAGACGGACTCTGCCACTCATGTGTCCTGCAGGTGTCACTGGATTATTCTCGAACAATTACTTTGAAATGTGGAGCGTCTCAAAGAAGATTATTATAATGCTTACTATAATTCCGACTAGATTATTTAGATTTTAATCTACAAGTATTCGAGATGGTCCGCTTATCACTTGATGGGATATTATTCCAGTTTGTTTTAATTGTTCCTTCGTCTACGTATTGAGAAGTTTTAAAGGCGGCCATCGCTTTTAATCTAATTACTTAGATCCCAACGTTTCATTATTTAATTGAGGTAATTTTATTAGACGAAGAGCACCGCAGATATATTTCATTACAATTGAAATTGTAGAGCAAACACTAAAATCGGGCTTGGCTTTACAATTAAAATTATAAATTAAACAAAATTTTAGAATAACCTATTTATTCTGACAAAATAACTATTATTTAATATTATTATTACATTTATGAAGTTTCTAAAATAGATATAGTGTTTCTACGTTATTACAAAATTTTAGAGGTTTTTTAAAAACCATAGTGCTTAGTTTATTATTCTTAATGATTGTTTATCTTAAACCTAACAAACCATATCTAATCTCATCTTTATTCACTTGGCAAGTAGTCAGAAAACATGTTACAGTTCTTTTTACTTGCCATAGTAAGCAAAATTCTCTTAAAAACTATACTAGATAAAAGAAATAAACGCCCGTAGCATATGGTCCGTTAAGTTGTTTTTAAGCTCTTATAAATAAACACTTATTAATAATAAGCTAATCAGCTTGATTTTTGAAAAGTAATAAAAGTTTTATAATAGACCGAAGAAACGTACACACACTTTACACCTTAAGAAAGAGAATATTTAAATACTGGGACATTATAAATGTCTGTAGTCCAAGTGTGCTGTGCTTTCTTATTTTGATTTTACCACTCTACTCCAGACAAAACACAAAAATAAAAACATGTTCATTAGGTTATAAAACATTTTTGCAAACAAGAAAAAGCAAGTGGTGTAAATGTAAATATTTACAAAAAATCAATTAACCCTTAGTTAAGCGTGCCCAAATCGACTCATACAATTAGACACCTAAAGTTATTTTAGTTCAATACCAACATATTTTCAGACAGATAATATATTTTTTTAAGTTTAGATTGCAGAGTTACTTTCACTGGCCAGCGAGGTCACCCGACTTAAATCTTTGCGATTTTTTCTTATAGGACCACATGAAAAACGTTGTGTACTTTTCGCCAATTGCAACAATTAAGGAATTACGACGACGGGTAGAAAATGCGTCTGAAAGTATTGGGCACAACAGGAATATGTTAAATAGGGTGAAAGAATCCAGACGTCTCTAGCGTTGTTTGGAGAATAATGGTGGTCACTTTGAGCATTAGTTATAATTTGTGTGAAGTTTGAAGTTATGTTCTTCCCAGTTATTAAGATGATTTTTCAATCATTTTTATTTTCACTTACATTGTTGTTTTACTACGTTTGTATTTATCTACACAAAACAATTAGTTTGGCCACTAAATTACATTAAACTTCAAACTAAACATCATGAACTAAACTTAAAAACATAAACTTTCAAGTTTAATGTCAAGCCGGATTGACATTTAAGAATTCAATTTTAAGTTTAAGTACAAAACCCGTTGCTGTTGTTTTTTGCGCTTGCGCGGCTTTATGCTGGTGTTTTTTATATTTTGATGGCTTATTTAAATTTTTAAAAAGAGGCGTACCGCGATATTTTTTACAACTTATCAAATTAGATAATAAAATTTTTAATTCATTAAAATCTAATTTTTCAATAAAATGCGATAGTTTTAATCATTGATCTACTTATAATTTATTGTTAGAATAATGCTTTTCAATGTTATCATAATGACAAGTAATAATTTTTGAATTTTTTATAGTTATCATGGTGACCATTACAATGGTGCGTTCTACTGTTTTGTCCAGTAGCGCGCATAGAATTTCTCACCAAAACTTTAATTAATTTTATCTTGATAACGGTTGAGATTCAGAAAAGAAAATATCTAAAAAAAACTCTTCTTTAAACGAGATCTACAGGTATTTAAAATTTTTGTGTTTATTTCTGTAACACCCTGTATATTTAAAAAAATAGTATCTTTCAAAAAGATCATCCTTCAAGAAAAACAACCGCTTGTCTTCAGAAATGTACCATTATAAAACAAATTATCACTTCTTATTCAAATTCATTGCTGAGAAATTTCTACTACCTAATGATTGATTTATTATATAGGGATTTGCGTCATAAAAACCTAACTTAAACGTAAATTAACAAATAACTGCTGTCATGAGTGGTGTCGTTTATTGTTCTTAATATTGTTTGTGGCAGTAATACTAAACTTAGTTTGATAATGTAAACGCACTGTTTCCTGACGTGATTTGTGCTTATGCAACACAATGCAAATTGGTGAAATTTTATGCTTGTTTTTGCCAACAAAAGGTTTGCACACTCTTGTTGTGTCTGCCTTTGTGAAATTATCGCATCACCTCTTGTTTTTCTGACCGTGCTTTAATAAAAACAACTTTAAAGGTTATTCACTTTCAAACTTAAAATTTTTGCGTTTCAGAGATCTAAATGAAACTTGCAGCAAGAAGGTGCTTAGTTGAAGTGATGAATAAAGAATAAGCTCGGTTATGGGGGTGGCTTGCCACCCTTGATGATATCGCGCACATTATGGGACCACGAGGAATCGTGGTTTCGCCAGAAACCGAGCTATTCCGTACAATTCGCGACCAAAGCACGAATCTCTGTATTATTTATCATAGCCTGACTCGTCTTTATCACGTACCACACTTTCTATATCTTCGTATTTATTCCGTGTTTGGGGTTGTGGTCTAGATAGAGCACGTCGAGGCCAATCTCTAAATTACGATACAAGAAATAAAGTCGTTAGTGCAAAAAAATTAAAACCGAGCTGGATTTGATTTTCTTAAAGGCTCTAAGGCGTGTCGTGCCTACTTTACATCAACACCTGCTCTAACCCACCTTTTATTACAACTTGAATTTTACCGTCATCACCACTACCTGATTAGAAATTAGGTTTTAAGCACCCTAATGCTCATCTAATTTATATCGATAACAAGTTGTAGACAGTAATTAATTGTTAGGAGTTTTTCAGCAGGTGTAATTGACAAAGCTCATACCTAATGTTCAGGATTATGTCTGAACAGGTCTATAGTTAGATTTGAAATCAATTTTCTTATATCCGTTCCCCTTTATCTCGAATGTTTGTTCGATATAAGGAACGTTTTAGAGGCATTAATGCAAAAGCACGAGTCAAGCTTGCAAATCAAAATAATTACAGTGAGCTTTCGTTACGGTTCTACGTCTCACGTACAAGTGGGACCCTTCGACTTTAATTCCCTCAATTAATATTCATACTCAAGTGCTTAGATATTTGGAGTATCTGTAACATTATAAAATAACGAGAATTGTTGTTGTTGATACCTTGGTGGTCGGTGAAATTTTGATATTGTTCCGGGTTACGCTGGACGCCTTGCTGTTATCCTGAATGGTTTCCATGTAGTTCTAGATGAAGTTTAGTACAGTATGCGGGAAACTGTTCCGAACAGTGTGAAGTTAAATTACTCCTAATGTAAAGAAGTTGATGGTCTGTTAGCCTTAACTAGTGCCGGAAATGCATGTCTACCTATTATTATTGTCTACTGCCGAAAAGAAGGGGAAGGATTGAAATGGATTCCTTTTATCGAAATTTGGTTGGTCTCCCTCCTATAATTTTAAAATATACGTGGTAAATAGTTTAAGTAGGTAATGACGAATTTTCTTTCCCTCACAAAACAGTAAAAAATTGAATTGATGTTGCGAGGACCCTCGACTGCAAATCCCCTTTCAATAAACTTGCAGCTTTGACTTTGAAATAAACATTTTTTTCTATCCAAGATTGAATTAAGAGTAAACTATATTTTACGGCAATTTTAAGCTCGTTTTAGACATATGTCGGTCTACTTTACCTTTTTTTGGTCCATTACCTAACTGAAATTTTGACAAGCAGCGCGCTACCTTCAAATTATTGTACACCTACATCGCTTATTATTTACTATTTCATAAATTACAGCTTGGTGTAATTTCGTTGTAAATGGTATCACTGCTCACCCATCCGTTTAACACCTGTTATAAATGCATGTCTTACACAATATTTTTAGTAATGTTCGTTTAAAACACAATTTGCCATCTGACGTTTTTTTTGAGTGTAGGATAATTTGATGTGGCAAGTGATGATTTATATTACTAAATCACTTCGATTTCCTAGATGAGGGTCTGGTGTTGTTACCTAATTGTGGGTATTTGGTTCAAGATCCAAATGTCTGCAAATACGTGATCTACATTAATTTTTCATAGTAGTTGCGTGTTGTCTGGTTTTCGACCTTTACTAACTGTTTTAATTATAGTCGAAGTGCAGTTTCGTTGGCTATTTTATTTGGTTTTTATTAAATGACGACGGTTTGTAATTACCATATCTCGTATATTAATCTCGTTCAAATTATGAATGGTAAATAATAGCATGATGTTGAGCTTCATAATTCTACGACGAATTGACAGGAAATATGTCTTGTAGATTATGGGAGATAATGTGAAAATAATTTTTATGTCCGTATGTAACTATTTAATGATTTATAATTGCATAGACCCCGTGAGATAATAAAAGCCATTATTTATAGCGGTACAAAGTGTGATGTTTTGATAGCAATCGCTATACTCCCATTTAAATAAGAATCTGATTTGTTTTACCGAAAAAAAAAAATTTACACGGCGGATTATTATAGTGCGCACAGTTTCGGAACCTGTGCTTATTATTTTTTTATGAGGCGTCATATCCCGACTTCATTTTCGTACAGAATTATTCAAGGTTGCAGTGTGTAGGTAGTTTGGGCTTATTGTATGTAATTTTACGTTGTAAAACAGGTTGTAATAAGCGATTACTGCATTCCTTGATCGATAGGCCTGTAATAACACAGTTTTACATGTGCCGCCTCATACGACTTCATATCTTACCACCATCACTTGGAAAATCTCCAGCGTCAAGAACAATTTAAACGTTTTACAATAGCTATTTCTTCACAGCTTTACTCATCGGCCTTGTTTACGACCAATTCTCATATATCTACACATGCAAAGCTAGAGATAATTTACTCGCGCACTTAGATCCACCATAATTCATCCTTAATACCTTTCTAAGAAACACGTTCGCATCCTATAAATCCATGCTTTTACCAGATCTGCAAAAAAGCCTCGACAAGACTTTCCAGAGAATTATTAATTGAATTAAGAGTTAATTTTAGTTTGCTACATACGCTCTGAATTTACGACGTATAATAAAAATAAATACTACTTATTTATACAACGCTTGTTATTTTCACTATTTTTGTGTTTACTTTGCAAAATAATTTTTTTTTGTTATAAACTTGTCATAGAGTAACGTATGAATTCCGCCTCTAGATCATTTCATTTCCATGAGATTTTTTGCAGTTGCACATCTTATTTTCTACCCTTTTTATTTCAAGATATCTATCGTTTTCCAATTGCTAAACACTTGTAAATTTGGCATATCCGTTTTTGTAAAAAAAAGTTCATAGTATAAATTGAACAACGTATACAAAGTATAATATTGTTGCTACAACAGACCTCATTATAAAATTTTGATTAAAAGTTAAAAACATTTTTCAAAACTTAATTATTATTAAGAATTAAAAAATTTTGTTGCAAATATCACGATTATATTATATTTTTGCTATAAAACTGTCATGATGATTATTGTCTACAACTACCAAATTATCATTTTATTTTCTTATTAATATTTTATTAATATAATTTTATTTTAACCAAAAAATTTAGTGACGCCTAGTTAATTTTGAAAACATTGTATTTTTTGAACAAATCATAAGACCCAAATTTTTGTTGTTACAAAGAGTACCTATTGCCATCAAATAGACAGATGCTGCAGTAAAAACAAATTAAACACTTACTTAGCATACTTTCAACAAGGATTATTACGTAAAACTTCTGAACAGGCTTTGATTAAGAGTTGCATACCTAACATATAATATTGTCTAATTTTTATCTTTATATTCATAAAGTCTGTCGTGTTAGTAATAGTACTCACCTCTGTAGATGAAGTAAAACGATGCGCATTTTTGAATGCCTCACATAACACAGATTCAGTTTTCAATTCGCTTTTGTAAAAAAAGAAGCAAATTTTTACAGCACTGCTAAGTTTAATTAGGTCATAGGTATATAGTTAAAAATTGGGCTATACTAGTAATATTGAAAAATTAACAATTGTTTTGGAAATACAGACAATAATTGCCACAACATAATTTTTGCAACAGGATAATTTTTAGCACATGAAACTGCCAGTAAAACATACCCTTATATTAATAATAAAAGAGTTACAAAAACAGATAAAAAACAAAAAATTTTCGTCGGCTAGTTTCGCTCTACTATAAATGTTAGTTAATTGACATAATTATTCAAAATGATTTTTTTAGAAAAAACTAGAACAATCAGATATTTTACTACAAAGTTAAAATATTCCTATTAAAATAAAATCTTCCATGTGCAAAAAACACATAAGCTAATTTCAAATTAAAATAATACCAGTAGTATTTTTGTTTCCATGAACAACTAAAAGGGTTGTGATTGGTTGTTGCCACGAAAATGTATTAACATTTGCGATACTACCAATAAGAATTTAATTTAAAATTAGCTCTACAGAAACAAAATTAGTACTTACGCTATAACTGTACTAATAACAAAAAAATTTAGATAGGTATATGCTGCAATTATAATTTGTTTCCATAATCTACCTAACTAACAACTAACAACCTATCTATCTAACAACTAAATTATTATTGAAAAATATTTAAAACAGAACAAACAGAATGCCGCCACTAGATTTTTTACAACACAGCTGCCACGTGCAAAACTAATCAATCCGAAATCTAGAGGCGTTACATACAATTTGATATTTTTATTACCTGACAATAACCGTAGGGAAATTTAATTTTAGTACTACCTGTGGTAAAATTAAATTAGTTATACGTTAGCGCTTTCTTTTGTCAGATAAAAAAAAATCAAAAATATTTCTAGATCTGAATTCTATTAGATCACTAATCTTGCGCAAATAGGGCAAAATTTAAAATATACAAAATGATTCGAAATTATTTAGCACACATGTAACATTATTAACCTAAACCAGTAAAAGATAAAATCTGGAAAAAATTTTACTTTTTTGTAAAAAGCTATACCTGATCAAATGATTTTATTTTAAATATATCAAAAAGTTTTTTAGATATTGCAATAAAATTTAAGCAGCATATTTATATTGTTAAGGCAGATACTATTTGCGACAAAATAAACCGGACATCAAATTTTGACCGTGACATAAAAAAGAGTGTAAATCAACCTTTAGTTTTTGTTTCATTTATCCACAAACACGATGTTTGTCACGACGCCATTAATTAACCTTAAACAAAATAGGGAACCGCTAATACTCTCCGGCCCAAAATAAAATTATATTCAAATAAACATTTAAAATTAAAATTATAATATAAGGTCTGAAGAAGTGGTAATAAAAGCCACGAAACGTAACCAAGAGATTAAAAGATTTTTATTTTTTGCACGTCCAAAACACCCGATAATCATCGAATGCATAATACAAAATAATGGACAATATCAACAATAATCATTAACCTTAAAGTTGATAATAAAGTGGGGTTTACACAATTTTAGTTGTCACTGTCAAAATTTCATGTTCGGTTTATTTTATCGAGAATAGTACTTCAGCAAAATTTTATAAAATTTGCTTAACTGGTCATAAATTTTTGCTAATACCTCGAAATAATTTCTTTCAGAACTTTGACAGATTTAATCCGAAAAACGTAGTTTTACAAATTTCAGATATTTTTTTTTATTATAGGCGGTATTAGATATGCCTAATCTTAAATTATGTTGCATATGTGCTCATTTCTGACAAATGATAAAATAAAGTAAGAGTATTAAAGATTGTTTATAAAAAATAATAATTCCGATTTAAAAAGTTTGTTAAAAAAAATTAAAGATACGTATCAATCTATTTTTAACTTACGGTTTTAAATATTTCCACTGGTTTGTGAGACATCTGTAAAACCTCAAATTCTTAATACATGTAAGCGCTAACAGAAGCTAAAAGAACCTTGTACTGTGGATAGCTTTAGAAAACTCCAGAATGTGCAAAACTTCAAAAAGCTTTAATAAGAGGCATCAGAAAAAGGTAGGGTCTTTGCAAAAGCCAAGAGAAGTGTATAGACTTCCGACAAAGATACGCTAAACTTTCTACTAAAAACGCATTTTTCTAAAAACATTTTTTTTTTTTTTGAAGAGAAGAACTGTGTACAACCTACACCCTGACATAGAGTAGTAAAAAACTTCTAGATTGTGCTTGACCATAAAGAATAAAAAAACTTTTTTGCTCTGTATATATTATTTAAAGCTAATGTTGCTTTAAGCTATGAACCTACTAGCGGAAAATACGTGAAGGTAGTATCTACTTGTATATCAAAGCCCAAAAAGACAAGACAACTTGGCTTAGTCTTCTCGTCAAATCAACTCGACATTATTTTTCTTTGAAACTCTTTTTAACAATACCTGATTAAACTCTATATGTACAGATGCTGCCAAGAAGAAAGGAGTTAAAAGATCTACAATAGTCTGGATCGACTCATTGCTTTGAGGTAGAAAAATAAGTACCTCTTTCTTCTGTGGCGTTTTCTAGTATAGTAGACGGTCTTCTATGACATCAGATTAAATCGGAACTATTTACGACTTCCGTAAATTTTTTACGGTGATTATACGAAAAGGTAACAAGGGAGTAGAGAAACTAGCTAAGTACCTACAACCGGTATAGTACACCTACCGGTTAGAAACCGCGAAAAGTAGTTGAAGTACCTTTTAGGCAGCAATCTCAGTCTGTGCACAAAAGAAAATCCTTATAAATAAAATTAACAAAAGAAAATAAAAGTTTAGAGATTATCAACACCACGAGTCGGTACGAAATTGTCGAAAATTATTGATTTATAATTTTACGAGTATTTGTTTCGACGACAATTTACGAAATTGTCTAAAAAACAAATACGAGTAAAATAAAGAAAAAATTTGCGGCAATTTCTTAACGACGAGTCGTATTCGACAGACAATTCCACGATCCATACTGAATTACAGCGATAATTCGAGGACCATACTGAATTGTCGCTGTAATTCGTTTCTAATTGGTCCAATGATTCAAAATCCTACAACCTGATTGGTTGAAATTTTCTGAGTGGAATTGTCTCTGAAATAATTAAAAATATTTTGATTCTCTGGTACACTAGCAGAACACAACAAAGTTAGAGTTAGGTGTCAAAAGAAACAAACAAGCATACTTTCTAGATGTAAAAAAACAACTAGAGTAAAGCTAACAGAACGTCTACGCACTTGCGTGCTTTATTGCAAAACCGGGAACTGAAACAATCGCAATCGCAGATGTTTGTTGACAGACTTTCCGAAGTAAGAGCTAGCCAACTGCTACAAATAAGCAGACAGCAAATTAAAAAAGATAGCTAAACTTTTTGGAAAAAGAGTGAAAAAGCAGATAGAACCTCTCTGCACACTATTTGTTAATGCTCGACTGTTAATTTTAAACGGTGCAGTTACTTTGAGATTACCTTAAATAGGACTTATGTAGATAAACCATGAGAAAAGCAAAATAAGTCTAGAGCTTGAGTGAAGTCGCAGTCGGTCGCCTATACAGGGTGTGTCAAAAGTCGCGACTTTTCTTTAGTGTGCTGATTCCCACCATTAAAACATTCCAAACCTTAAAGAAAAAAAAATGTAACTTCCATATTTAAAAAGTTATGAGTATCTGAATTTGCAAAAAAAAATTTAAATTGTCTTAAATTTTTATAATAGTTAAAAAATTAGTTAAAAAAAACAAAAAAACAAAAAAAAAACAATAAAGCATTTGAAATAAATTACGTATTCCTAAATCTCAAGAAAATACCAAAATCTCAAGAAAATACAAAAACAAAAACAAAAAAAACAAAAAAGTAATAAATTTTTTTTAAATAAATTTTTGTGTTTCTTGTAGGTCTCCCATGTATCCCTCCAAAAGAAATTCGCGACTTTTGACACACCCTATATACTACAATGTAAAAAACAAAACGTTGTTTGCACCACAGATATTACTTGATGTTTATAGACTCCAAGCTACTTACAAAACTTTGAGCCAAAAACCTTCGATATTTGGTATTGTAAAGTTGTCGCTGTTAGAGACAAAATGCCTCTGAAATTATTAATTCTTGACTGTTAAAATACATAACAGAAAAAAGTTTCAAGTAACATAAATATTAAAAAAGATTCCTAGAAGTCAATTTTAAAAACGATTGAGAGTCTAAAAAACATTATACAGGAGAGGTAAACCGCTTGTGGATTTATGTATACCACACCAACCGATTTCTATAGATTTCTGTAGATGTCTGTAAGTTTGCAGAAATTTTTATAGGATTTTGTAAACCTATTGTAATATATTTGAAAATACATGTTTCTACAGGCTTTTTCAAAACTACTTAGCACAAATTTAACCACAATTATGAACTAAAGCTAAAAAAAATTTTAGGCATTAGAAAACAACTCACAATCGTTAATTAATTTTACAGAAGTGTCACAGAACAATAATCTAACTGAACTTTTATTTTTAATCTTTAACTAGACTAGAGTAAATGGTGTTAAATTTACGCGAAATAACTAGAACCACAACAACTACCAAAGAACTACCAGTACATTAAAGCTACTAAAAAAAGTATTTGGAAATACGCGTTTCTATAAGTTCCCATATTTTTTATTTTTTATGTAGATAGGTTACACCGTTAAGGTCTTTTTTTGCAACATTTGTAAAATAAACAAACTAGTATTTTTGCTGACTTATATTTTAAAATTAAAAATTGTTACTAAAGAAAATAAAAATTACAAAAACAGCCCATAAAGTGGATGTATTGTTAATTGTCTATTGGCTATCACCTTGGAGTAAAAGCTACATACTGGGTGTCCAAGTTTTACGTCCACCCTTAATTGGCACTTTCTGTTTGAATTTTTTGTTAGATCTTCTTCGTATGTAGAATGAAACGTAATAATAATAAACATGTAGTAACAATAATAAACGTAATAACACCAAACAATTTGACTTTACACAACGCACGTTTCGACAACAAAGGTGTCACCTTCAGGTGGTAAATAACTTCTTTTTACACTCTATTTGTATAAAAACTCTAAAAAAAAATTACATAGATTTCAAAAACAAAAAAACTTTGAATATATGTATAAAATAATAATCTGACTATTGGTAACATACAAACTCTTGTGAAAGCTGGGCACAGAAAAACAACAGTCTATGCTACAAATCTAAAAAAGAAGAATTTATAAAAAAAAAACATAGTAAAAAAAAATTGGATTAAAAGAATTAAGAAGAATGTGTCACTTCATAAGAAAAAAAAAATTTTGTAAAAAATTAACACGAAGTATTCTATAAATACATTATTCAAATATAATAAATATTTGTTTTAGTTAAACATAAACCACATCTGCACACTTTGCATTTTTTTAAATTAATCTTGTATTAATATTTATAAAAACGTCAGATGTTTATGAAGTATGATATTTGTAATAAATTTAAATTTGTTTTTCGTTTGCTTTTATTTTTGCTGTAGGCACTGCTAAAACACTGGTAGGGGTAGGGATAGCATTGTGTATATATGTAAATACATTTTGAGTGGTGGAAAATTAATTTCATTTAGTTTTTGAAGAAGTGATCGTACGATCAAAGAGATGCTTAGAGCGAATTAGCTTAACACGGCGTGAATCACCCCTCAAATAAAAGGGTGACACAAGTCTCCTCTTTCGTGAGAAGGCCTTAGCCAAATAAGAAGTGAAAAGTGCTCATTAGTGTGATGGCAACTCCAGCATCCCCTTTTTCTCGTAACCTATCGTAAACGTTCCAACATTGTATCACTTTAAATATTTATCAATAAAATGCTCTCTTCTAACATTTCAAGCTTGTGTTTACTCTTCTAAATCATTTACCCTATTAAAAATACATTTTAATGATATTTGGGTAATAAATAACAGTCCGAAAGCAGCTCAGATGAACGAAAAGATAGTAATTTGGTTTTAAAAGCTAAACGTGGAAACTTTATTACATGCTGACTTTAATAACGGACCATTAAAAATTTTATATGTAATTTTTTTAAAGTTTTTCATGTTCAACAGGCAGAACAACACAGCGATAAGTTTGGGCTTCAAACTGGAATTTACATAAAATGAGACCATCACTGCTAACTACTATAATTAAAATACGTCGGAAATTACGTGAATGATCAATTAGATGCTAATTTTTACTTAATTTAACGAGGGCAACATTAAACTTGTTTGACTTTAAAATTATTAGTTTGTTATGGCTAACAAGCACGTTTTTAAAATGTTCAGGTGGTAAAGAAAAATTTATAGCGCTACAATCGTAAAATAGGTACGTGTTCTCTCAAAATTTGTAAGTGTATTGTACAAAAAAAATCGTAAATTGTTACATAAGTTTTACTATTTATTTTTATAATACAAGGATAGACTTAGTTGTTACATGAATTTCATTCAAAAAGATAACGAGGTGCCACAGGTGTTACGTTTCTTATATTGAATTACTTGATTAAGTTATATAAAGCGTACATACAGAATTATGTATTGCGAACATGTAGTTAAATAAATTGAACAAGAGGTATTTCGTAATTTGTAATTTGATTAATCTGGTAGATACGTCACAACAATTCTTGAATGAATTCTGAATCTCAAAGATTCAAATAATAACTTTCCTCATTTTTTCTCAAATATTATTTTTCCTCAGTTTTTCATGAATTCGATTTACTACGTAAATCTTGAGGCTTATCTTGTACTATCCATAAAAAATATTTTTCTGCTACTTTACACCCAAACGTGTCTTATGTATACTTATCACGAGTATTTATAGAAAATCGTTCAAATAAAAAAACAGATTTCCAAATTTGATGGTCAGTGTAATAAAAAAAAACAGTACAATATGAAAAAAAATTAATGAAACTAGGCTGACCCAATGACTTTTGTTTTTACTATCATTTTACATTTTTTTTTCAAATATTTATTGTATAATCTAAGGGTAAACCGATTTGTCAACGTTTTGTTAAATCTAGTGGTAAATCATTTTGTCAACGGTTTACCTCTAGATTTTACAATAAATATTTGGAAAAAAACGTAAACCAATAATAGGAACAAAAGCCATTGGGTCAGGCTAGTTTCATTAATTTTGATTCATATTGTATTGGTTTTTTTGACAACGTTTCAACAATGTGGTTTGTCTATTTTGAGACACTAGTATATTTATATCCATGTACACTACTACATAAAATTTATATTTCTTCAAAAAAATTATAAATAAAACAAAATTTGTTTGCCTTTCAAAAAACAACCAACAACGCACCGCAATTTTTACCCAAAATATACTCAGTGACATTAGAAGTGTTACACTCAAAAGAAAAAAATTTTGGGACGTGATTTTTTGGCAATGTGGTAGATTTACATCACGAATAAAACGATGAGATTTGCAAGAAATTTTAGTAGCACCAACATAAAAAAAATTTCGTTGCCGTTGGAAATTGTTGAATAAAGTCTTATATACCAATTTATTTGTTGTAGCTTTAAGTCACTAAAAAAAATTAACTCACAAACCACTTTGGTTAACATGGGTTAACAAGTTTTTTGAGACTTATTTGCCAACGTGTAGCATAAAAAACTATAATGTATGAAGAAAATTTTGATAAAAACATTAATTACCAGAGGCAACAGAATTATATTTTTATTACTTAAACTACTTGAAATTTAGTAGTAAAATAATCTATATTTTAGTGAGTATTTAATGAGTTGGGTACCCGATCAAGAACATAAATGTTTTCTATGGTTTCTTACTGTTTTTAGTAAAGCGTTAAATTATTAATTTTGAGATAATGATGAGAACTAAAATGAGACTAAAACTTAAAGGTGTAACCTATCTACCAAAAAAAATAACGTTTTTTAATATATTTTTTTCAAAATACGCATTTTCTGGATTTATCTTCGATGTTTTAATTCTTGTTACAATATTCTAGATAACTTAATTAAGTAGCACTTGTAATTAAAAATGTGGTGTAAGTTTACTAATAAAGTAGAGCTGAAGATGTGTGTTTTCAAAACAGACAAAACATGTTGCTATAGAATTTTATTTGATAGCTATTTTGTCGAAAAATCAATCTTTATTATTAAGTAAATATTTAATAAATTTTAATTTTTATTTAAGAAAAATTTAATTCTTGGTAAAACTGCTGAGATCTACTAAATCAGGCGTAGCTAATCCGAAAGATGTAGGAAAGTTGTGAGGATATTTAGCAATAAATGCAGAGTTATGGTGCCTTAGCTGCAATTAATTTAAGACGAATGGCTAAAGAAGTGGAAGCATTATAAGTTGGCGAGTTTTACAAGACGCTCAGGTATGAACTCAGCAAAATAAAGTTTGATATTTCAATTACGACTTTGATTAATACCAGAAGCGCTGGTGTAAATAAAAGCTCAGGTTTCGCGAACGTAACTTAAAACTGCCGACACAGTGGCGTGCTTTGGGGTTATTTACGAGTCCTGCAGTATAATAATAACGGGGTGTGAAACATCATGTTACTGTGGCATTAATTAATTAAATCTAAACCGCATGTATTTACCTTAATCTGTGCTTTGATTAGATTGAAAATTAGACGAAAAACAAGCCGTCCAAGACTGGGCACTTTAATTAAAAAGCGGCATAGCCACCCCCATGAGCTAAATGCTCTTAAAGCGCTTTTTTGCCAGTCATTCATCCTCGGAAAGCAGCCCGGATCGGTAATGTAACTAACTGCTTAACCAACAAAACGTGCCCGGAATTCGACATTTTCTCTGTTTAAATATACAATTCAATACACTTTGAAAGCGCAGAACGACTTAAATTATTTAGGCTGGAGTTTAGGAGCAGGGCTTTGTTTTAAAATTTACGAATTTACGATCACGTGGTGTGTAATTTTAAGCATAGAGGAATCTGGGAGAACTCCGTGTTAATTAATGAGGTAAACATTATCTAAAATTACGGCTGGAAATGCACAAAAACCATTATCATTCCTCGGGGAACTGAACTAAATGCACTAGACTACCAATTAGTTCAGTTAATTTGTTAATAACTCGGGTCCCTTTTTGACCCGATGCCTCGCTAAATTCACTCATTCCGATTACACACACAAAAAAAATTCAATTGTTACAATTTAAACTTGACAGTCGACGGATGGAATGGTAATATTTGCCCGGTATCTACACATCATTCCAAAAAATAATGCACCGAATGGAATACACTAATGGGATTAATCAGTGGAGGTTTGTTTAGATGCTGAAATGAAATCAATGCACTCTCGATAATTAATTAATTGATGCATTTGTAAACCGATCTTCCACGTATACATTTTGGTAATCAACTAATACATATTTACATTTACATTACCGGCCACATAGTTATTTTAAATGAAATACAAATTTACTTAAAAAAACTTTCAGGATATATACATAGATTTATCACGTTATAAATATTAACTAACGAGTGGCCTAAATTTTTTGTCATTAATGTACTGTCAAAACGTAAAACTTAGAGAATAGGCATTTGAGAATAGACATTACAAACAAAAGAATGACGTGTTTTCTATATTAGAAACGTCACAAACGGCAAATAATGCTATTTAATTTGTATATGTTACTGTGAAAACCGGTAATGCAGTAAATGCTAACAATTACTGAATATAACCAGTAAATGTGGTTTTTCTTACAAAATTTAACACACTTACTAGTAAATCCTAACAACTACTAGGTAAAGCAGCTTTGACTGCTAAGTTTTAGTTAAAATAACAAAAGCAAAGATTGTTAACGAAACAGTCTGATCGAAAACTAACATAAATTGAAAAATAGTTATTGTCTCCGCATGTCTTTTGTATAATATTTTTTGCACGAATCCTCCACAAGGCTGAAGAACGATAATTTTAAAATTTATCTTTAATTTGTCGAAAAAATCAAGTGCGTTATGTCGATAATGTAGGTAACTAAATGTCAGATTTTTTTCAAGTTACCAAAATTTACTGTCAAAATTTGACATTTTAATGTCTTACACAATTTCTTACAGATGACGCTGCTAAAAAACTTAAACTTTAAATGCAATATTGTGAATGCACTTCTGTTGTTTTATCTGAATAAAAGTGGTAAAGTGCATTGTTTTATTATAAACTTGTGTTCTGATACGATAATCTAATTTTAGACAATTTGTAAACGAGAAAAAATTTTGTGCTTTTTGCAGGCACTAGTGCGGTAAAAACGGAGGATGATTGTAAAATTGACGGTTCCGATTGTTCGCTAAATGCGTAATCACTTAATTTTAAGTAGAGTAGTACAAAAAAATAATTTTCTTAATGATTTATTAACAAAATAAAAAATATGTAATAAAATTATTGTTTATTAATTAATAATATATTAATTATATGATAACACAAAGTTACAAAAACTGTAAAACAATAATGTAATAAACAGAAATATACGTTACAAAATTTAAAAAACAATTTCTACAAAAAATAAAATCTAATACTCAAGATAACAAAGCTGTAAAGCATTTTTGACGTGCACAAAGAGTTTGTTTTCTTACAAAAGCACTTATTAAATTTACTCTTGGTTTGACATTGACCTCTTATCTGTATGACACCAAAACCATTAATAAGCTTGCATAGCCAGAGAGTTCTTTGCTTAGTTGTTGTTTGGTCATTTTTATCCTTTATTGAGTCTTTTTTTTAAGTTTAGCCAAAAACTGTACATTTCACATTATTCAAATATCTCGGAAAGATTCTACTTAATGTGCAAGCGTTTTTTACTTGGTGGAATCTGTATTAAACATTTCCTGAGTTAGTAAATAAATAAATTTTGCTGAAAATATAATTTACTATCACAAAAACTAGTTTTAATTATGAGTTTGTTACTGCCAATTATAATGCGAAATAAAGAATTTTTGCTAATAGTTAGTCGCCACAAATAATTAATATAATACAATAATTTACCAAATTCAATATTTCAACCAAAATATTAAAATTGAAATACCAGAATACACTACATAAATGCTTTTAGAATAAATCTTTTTTGTTTTCTTTTATAGAAAATCAGTGTAGCATCTTCATTTCTTGGGCCTTCACAATATTCATAATAGCGTTTCAAGTCTCTTTTTAGTTTCTACCATAAATTATCTCAAATAACGTTCATAGGTTTTTTCAGATTTTATTATTTATTATAATAGACACATATTACCTTTATGTGTTCTTTGAATTCATTATACAGAGTGTTATAAAAGTAATGTTAGAAATTTGAATAGGTGACAGCTTGTGTTAAAAAAATACTAAAACACTAAATTTGCCTTTTACAAATGTTTATACCATATGTTTATTATAATTTTTAATCAGAGGCTGTCATGAAAAACAAAAATTCTAAAACCGTAGAGCGTAACTTATTTCATTTGATAATAAAATCATTTTACTATCACTCACAAAGGGATTTGTTTATCTTTTTCCAGTACTTTTCTTTCGATTGACGCTGCCGGTCTCTCGAAAGGACGTGATAGTGTTTTCCAAACTGGTATAAAAATCTGACTCTGTTATGATTTTTTCTGGAAATTTCTCCCAAAACTCGTCAAAACAAAGTCTGGATGAGTAAACCCCTAAGTGCCCATTACGAAAATATGATTCTACTAAAAAAATCTTTTGTTCTGCAGTAAACCCCATAATTCAAATCAAATCTAAATTTTACTTTTGACAGTGACAGCAAAATGACATTTACGAAGTGAATTAATCTAGGCGCTACGTTATTAGAATTTTTGTTTCTTATGACAGCCTCTGATCAAAAATTATAATAAACATATGGTAGATGATTATAATGTAGAGGTTTTTGGTCAAAAACAGTGTTTTCATACAGAGTACACCTCAATTACCAGTGATATTTCTAAAGGCAAGTTTGAATATTTAGCATCTTTGTAACAAAAGTTATCACTGTTAAAATTTGTAAAGTTGCAAACAAAATAAATCAAACAAAATATAAAAATTTGTCAACCAAATATTTGGAAATATTGTAGTATATTATTTTTCACCTCAGGGCCTCAAGCTTTACAACACTAACAAAACGATTTAAGATATATTCCAAATTTTTAATTAATACTAATTTAAAAAACATTACTTAGATGTTAGGACTTGCATGTTTATGTTTCAGAATCTTTAAATAATTATTTATTGAAATTCATTAATTCAGACATTTACAACGTTTTCTACTTGCATTTAATATTAACGTAATTTGAATTTTTGATTACTTTATTTGTTACTGACTGGACAGATACCTATCAACCAATCAATGTCAACATTGATTTATTTATTTATAGCGTTTCAAAATATTTTATTCTAATAAATAAATATTTATCTATAATAATATTTAATAAGAGGAAAAAATATAATTAAATTAAAAAAATAAAGAAGCCATTTTGTTACTTTTTACTTTCTCTTTATTTGGTTCCTATCACCTAATGTATAAACTTTAATGTAGCTGTTACTTACTTTATTAAGACCTACTTGTATAAAAGTGTAGTTTACGAGATACACAAAAAACGAGGTTTCATGAAAACACTCGTCAGATTACGTATAAAAACAAATATTCATTATGTGCTGACAGTTCATAAAATGTCTAGGTTTTTCATAAACTAATAGATAGATTCATCGCTCTATGTGTAAATTTTTACTAGAAGTTTGGGATATTGAAGAATTTGGTCTGAAAATAAATTAAGTTTACTTCTTTAGAAGCGACAAAATAGAATAATGTTAAAAAATTAAATTGTTAAAACAAATCTACATTAAAAATTTGTCATTTGCATAGCATAAACTATCAAAAAAAATTTTTTTGCCCAAACCCCCACAGAAGAAAAAATTAAAAAATAAAAAAATATATAAAATTAAAAATTTCAAAAAATTTAAATAAGATAGGTATGACAAATTAATTACATACCCAAAAAATGCGTAGACCAAATAACAGTTTTTTTCCACTACTACTATTTATTCACCTTCTTTGTGACCGTTTGCTAAATCAAGTAGGCCCTGCGTGGCTATGTAATACGTATTTTTTCCACTAGATTTATGAATACGTATAACACAAGCTTGTATCTCACGTACTCAATTACTAATTTACTAATAGATAGTAGCTATAAAGTTGACCATTATTGCGTCTCCTAACCAACTGAGAAGTTGAATTTTTCTGCTAGTGGTTAATAATTTTTTCTATTATTAACCTAGGTTAATAATAGACAAATTCAAATGTTTTGAGAATCCAGGAATAGTTAGTTCAACAAAAAGTTGTGCAACATGATTTTTTTACCCAAGAGATTGTCATTATCGTATTTGGAAATGTATTTAATAAATTTACAACAAAACTATTTTAATAAAAATACCATTAGAAAATGTTGTTAGGTGTTTTACAAAAAAAAAATATTTTTAATTTTAAATTTGGCTAGTAGTTGAAAAAATAGTATATACACCTCGCTGGTAAAGACATTTATAGACACCTTGCACCTTATTAACCTCAGAGTAAAGCACCTTGCAAAATAATCTTGGTTTTCGGCCAATAATAACATTTTTCACCACTTTGGTGTATAATATACTATTGTGAGAAAAATATGGAAAAAATATCGATGCCACTCAGTTTCAAAATTAACAAATAGTAAATTTAAAACAAAACATTAAAGCAAGGTTTCTTCGTGAAATAATGGTTTGTTCACGAGCTGCGTTAGCAGCGAGTAAGACAACCTAACGATCGAAAAAACTGCACCTTATGTGGAGTAGTAATACTATTTTTTCGACGATAATAAAACCCTAATTTTATTTTTGAAATCTCTAGGTATATTTGCAATTAATCAAACCTTCAATGTTATGTCACTATAAATTTATTTAGTTTTTTTACTTGTTTTCTTAGTAACACTATTTTCACCTGTAGTTAAAAAAAGTTATACTCTTACGTATATTTATTTATGCTAAAAAAGATGTGTCTTTTTAATTACTTAATTGTTATTTTGTAATTGTAGTTTAATTATTATTGATTGGTTAATTACATATAACTAGGTGACTTAATTACCTAAGAAACTTAAAAATCATGGATAATTATGCGTTATACAAATCCATTTATGTGATGTTGCTTTGCTGCATCAGAATTAAAAATGAAAAGTTTATTTGCTGCAAATTAAGATAAAGTCAAGGTTGTGTCAGAATTGCAACAAACGAGCTTTCTAACGAAGTTCAGTAAAAGATATATTAGGTGTTTTTTTCTTATTGTGGTCTGAAAATACCGGTGTTTTATTTTTAGATTGTGTAGATCCAAGTTAAGCAATTTGTATCAAAATGAAACATTTTGTAACATTCTCATTTATTTTAATGAACGACAAACTTCTGTTAGCATTTGTTAAAAATTATCCTTTGTGTATTTGAAGCTTTCAGTTTAGTAACAGAAAATACGTTTTAACCAATTTTAAGTAAGGATAAAGTGCAGCGAATTATCCTAATCCTTTTAGGCTTCTGAAAAAAATTGGAGTGCTTTCTGAATCTTTTTCGTTTACTTTAGCCGTTTAATCGCTTTTTCAATAATACGAAACGAGCCGGGTTTTAAGAATTGGGACAAACAAACTTGCAAAAGTGATGTTTCGTCGAAAAAGTTTTAATAAACTTTGAAAAGCAGGGAGATTAATAAAGAAACACGGCTGGTTGCACCGATACATATTCTTTGTGGAATATCGCATAGTCGCCGAAGGATATGTGCCCCTATCCAAAGTAGGAAACTTCCCATTATTGCGTACTGGAGCATTCAAGAACGCCTGGAACGAGGCCAAATAATGCACATACATGTGTAGGAAGTCGCCTTTTTTATTGCACCACACCAAAAAGGGTGTTTCAATGCCCCACGTGTACGTAATACCATGGTCACGTGGCCAAACAGGGGGAGAGCATGCAGACGCCTACGAAACTGAAATTTATTAAAAAAGTTACTTGTGCAGCGTGATTATAAATTATTGTGCGGAAGTTAAGGAAGGCGATGCAAATTGATGAGTACAGGAAGAAAGAGAATTTTTCATACATGGAGGTTCCTCACCCTACACTTAAACACTTGTAATATATTTAAGCCTTTGTGTAAAAAAGGGGCACGACCCTAACCATTATTGGATTCTTGTAATGTGTAATGAGATTACACGTAAAAAGGATGTCAATCATTCTGCAATGTTTGCAATTTTAAAACTTCATTTTTCTAATGACTTAAAAAGAATACAAAACACCCCTACATGCAACGTTTTCAAATTTGTATAACAAAATTACGTTTGCCCTTCACTTCACTTTGATCTTATATTTATTAGTTTAATAAGCAAAAACATTATTCAATTGATGCAATCCCAATCATAAAAATTTATATTTTCGGTATATAAATATCAATCATGCTTTTGGGTATATCGAAACCGTTTTTTTAGTAATAATAGTCATTCTTTCATTTTATTGATCAAGGAATGGATCAGGACTAAATGACTATCATAAACCCACATTCCGCAGTGATTCATATGTTACAAGTCGTTGGATCCCGTCACGCCAGTTCCATCGATTACGAATTTATCATGTTTTATGGAGTCATTCCGTTGAAAAATGAATATTGACAACTGCGATGGGTCGCATAGGTTTCCTTTTAAAATCTCTCGTTTCAAATCGACATTTCTTTCAGAATACAAATGTTTGACGCCTTCTTACCTTTAAGGGTTTCATTCAGGACATCATATTTCTGAGTTCCGGTATTTCTACATGACTCCGCTATCTTAAATGTCTTTCTTTTAAAAATGACAGCGCCAAATAATGCCAAAGATAATTTAAAATTTTACGTTAATAGATATATTATTTGACCAAATTTTCTAGACAGATTACGTGATGGGAACTCGCTTTGTTAAAACTCATTATTGTATAAGTAAGATGTAATACTTTTTTGTCTTTCTTCTGCGGTTCACACAAATAATAATCTTTTTCTTTTCACAGATTTTTGTGTCTAGTAGTATAGGGAAGCAAAACTAATAGTAAATTTTGACTTAAATTATAAACCTAATAACTATACTTTCAGCACAAAAATTGATTGTTTTGCAGTAAAGTATTTAAACTATTTATTTCTTGTTTAGCACAGTAAAGCAGATGTCCAAAAATCTAAAATGCAAGAAACGGATGATACAGGCCAGATAGAAGTAACAAAACATTTCAGCATCATATAGAGCTTAAATAGTTTACTTCAGTATAATCACATTTTGTCCTAAACGGCATTATTGCTAGATTTACAATTTAAGTCAAAACTTATTAATAGGCTATTTGCTTACAAAAACACATATTAGCGGTGTTAGATTATTTACTTATACCATATATTTACTAACTAAAACAACATTTTTTTAACAATTGTAACTAGTTTTTCTATCTGCCAATTTTCTTCCTCGGTTATTCTGCAACGTTTATCTCACAAACTGATAAAGTAACTTATTGAAGTGAACTTCCTGATAGCGATTGTTTCCGCTTATGTAGATAAGTTAATACTTAAGCTTTTTTAAAAATTCTTTCTTGAATTCTTCGTTTGCAAAATTTTTTAGTTAAAACAGATAATTTTATAACACTTAACTTTTTAATAGCTGTCTGCTTCGTTTTTTAAAAACCATTTATCTTGGTGAGTCATATTCTTTGTTTGGATCTAGAGCTGCCAGAGGGCGTTCTTTCTTTGGTAGGTAGGTGGCTTATAGCAATTGTTATTTGACTTTTATAATCTTTTATTAGTTTTTTTTTAACGCTTTTTGTATATGGTAGATGGCTTTCTAAAGTATTCACCAATCCTCAATTGTTTCTCTAATTTTGTGGGTAAAAACTAATAAGTCTCTTTGCGTCATGCACTTCCAACACCATAAACCATTTTTACCTAACTAAACAAAATCGTTGTTACACTGTCAGCATAGTTCTATTTACAAGTATTTTTTTTTCTATTCTAACTCTATTCATCTTATTTATCAGAGTTTTTAACTCATTGTGTGACACCGGTAAACTTTCTAGTACTAGCATAACATGTGAACGAGGAAGTCGACAAGGTTTAGAAGAAGTAGAAGATATCCTGGATTTAGTAAAAGAAGATGCAACTACCAACTCACGAAGAATTACTTCTCAATTGGACATATTACATGCAAGAGTAATAAACACTTCCTACACGCGCAAAACTTACATCAGAAAGTACAACACCTAAAACCGGAAGATTATGTTCAACGTATGGAATTTTGTGGCTGGATATGTTATAATTATTGTGTTGTATCGCATATACATTTTACGGATGAAGCAACATTTACTCGTGACGGTATTAATAATATTTGTAACTGTCATGTATGGTCAGACGCAAATCCCCATGCAACAGTCAAACGTAATTTTCAACACAAGTTTTCTGTAAACGTAGGGTGTGGTATGCTTCATAAGTATTTAATTGACCTTTTCATTTTCGATAATTGCCTCACGAGATACCACTACTTAAATTTGCTACAACACGAATTACAAATACTACTAGACAATATTCCTATAAACATCAGACTACAAATGTACTATCAGCACGATGGAGCTCATGTACAATTCGCTCGTCAGGTTAAACAACATTTAGACGCAAGGTTTCCAAGGCGTTGGATAGGTCGTAGTAGTCCTATTAGTTAGCCTCTAATGAGCTGATTTCAAGTTGAGATAATACCGGTAGTATCGCAAATTTTAATACTTTTCCATAGCAACAACCAATCACAACAACAAACTTTATTAATTTTTCATGGAAACGAAGATACTACCGGTATTATCTCAACTTGAAATTAGCCCATTAGATTTCCAGACCTCAGACCACTAGATTTTTGTTTATGAGACTGGTTCAAAAATGAGGTGTACAAAGTGAAAGCGGACACTCGTAAAGCACTAATTCCACGTTTTCTAAACACTGCAGCCGATATTAAAGAAAACAGATCTGAGTTATTAGGAAAGCAACAAATGCCCTTCGTAGACTAAGCAGAAAATGTTTAGAGGTCAATGGCGGTATTTTTAAACATTTATTAAAAAACTCTACGTCTAAAAAACGCTAATATATGAAATTTTGTTTTATCCTGTAACTTAAAAACAAATGCAAATCGGATAAAAAACTATGACTTTTTTACATTATTTTTAAGTTTCTTATATTTTTCTGAAGTTTGGTGGGTTCCTCCCAACTCATCCTGTATAATGTATTTTTCAAAATTATCTTGTTATTAAGCATTACTAAAGTCACATTACTTATGT
This sequence comes from Tribolium confusum, assembly GCA_029207805.1. Classification (NCBI taxonomy): domain Eukaryota; kingdom Metazoa; phylum Arthropoda; class Insecta; order Coleoptera; family Tenebrionidae; genus Tribolium; species Tribolium confusum. The sequence continues at coordinate 35,691,225 of JALGAY010000001.1, read as the reverse complement.
TTTATATAGAGAGTTGCCTTCGTTTTATAGCAATATTCTGAATTTTAGAATTCCAGACATTCATAAAGTGCAACTAAGCACGAGCTATGTCTAAAAAGTAAGTAAAAGTTGATTGTCACACTCCATTAGTATCAGTAAAAACCTGGTGCTTTATGTTCGTTGAATCCATTTTATTTCAGGATTTATGTTTTTATATTTTTGGGAGAATAAATTTGTAAAGTTTTGCCATATTATACACGATAAATATGATAAGCCTGTGTTGAACTCTTCAATATAAGCAAAATAAACAAAAATAACACAAACGGATCCAAGAACAACAAAAATCAGCTCATAAAAACAACCCCTAAAAGAAAAGCTGAAATCTTGAAGCGGAAAAACTCCATCAGTGAGCTTCTGCTCTTACACATATAAGAATTACATCTGGTTCAGCATTAATTAAAGGTAAACATCGTGATTTCACACAAATATTTTATATAATGGGGCGCAGATTCGAGAGCTGGTCGTAGGGCTTAACAGTATTGAAACGATTACAGGGACCGGTGCTTTATTTGCACTTCGGATTAAAGCCGGCATTTATACAATGAATGGGAAAATCAATGATTATCAAACATACGGCGGTGTTTGTAATACGGTGAGTATCAGATCGCGAATCAAACTAATGGACTAACTTTTGATATATCACATTTCTGTGGTAATAATCGACGAGGCGGGTGCCTCACACGGCCACAAAATCACTATTACCGAACGCCAGCCCTGGATTCAATAGAATTTTGGTTTAACTTGGTACAGCAGACTTGCTGCAAATTGAGTTTAGGGACAATAGAGAAGCGTGAGGTAAGACAACCCTTTCGAGGTGCACGCTCAATGCGATTATCGGAAGAACCGAGATTTTGTTAAACTAACTAACCTGGGTAAACTACTTATCGATTCAAGCATACCCAGTGTTAATTTAAAAAGCAGCAGTATGGTAATTAGTCGCTTTCACATGTTGTCAAACAACAGCATCCTATTACATTGAGTCATTGTTAAATTTGTTTAAACTGTTTTGTGTAACTGAAATATTAAAAATCGATAAATATTTAATTTAACAGTCTTACAAAAAACACAGCCATTTAGTGACGTTTGTTTTTTGTAAGTTTTTTTATTATTTTATGGGTCTTTCAAATCAATTAGAGTAACTGATCATTATATTATTGTCAGAATAAGAACATTTTTTTATTATTTTTAAAATTTAAGATTTTAAATTGTTCGTAAGAAATGGTTATTTAGGACAAGAGCATTAAAACAATTTTTGTTTACCGCAACGTTTTGACTGTGCATTCAGACTTCTTCAGGCGGAAACAATTAGCTGTCGTGTTTGAGACATGGTCACTAAATAATTTTATATTTATTATTATTTCAATAAGGCTGAGAACATGTCTTAAATACGACAGCCAATTGTGTACGCCTTAACAAAAGCTCTCGGCTTTTTTTCACTCTATAATAAAATAAGATTTAAATTTTATAGCAGAGAAAATGTCTATTTTTCTATTTATTTTAAACGCGCTGTAGATTTTTTAAAGCTCTTCTGTGCGTAATATTTTTTCTCGTAAATTTATAATTACGCACAGTAGATATAAAATAGATCCATAACTTTTTTAAACAGACTGCGACCCCATTGAGAATATTTTATGAACATCCTTTTAGAATTTACGGTCAATTGCGATTGACCAAAATTTTTGCCATTAAATAAATTAAATATTTTATGTGTTTAAGCCAGCATTCGCTTGTTTTTTAAATACCAAATAGGGTTAAAAATCAAAACGAATTGTAAATATATAGAATGGTTAACCAATCGAGTTCCCATTTCCGGTAATGCGTTTACCTCTCGATGAAAAATTAATTAGATGTCGTCCACACGAACTGTCGAGGGGTGTGAGTTTTATCTGCGCTTGGTTACCCTGTTTACAATAGCCCCATAAAAAGTTCATAAATTGCTAAAATAGACAGTAATCTAATTTAAAAAATTCAAATCCATTAGTATTAACGGCAGTCGGCCGAGGCTTAGGTATAACCGTCCCCACACAAAACGTGTGAACACATACGGGTCTAAAATGGGTTATTGACGCGTGCAGGAGTTTTTTATCAGTTTATTCACACATAAATTAATATACTTTGGCCACATTAGCAATATTAAATATGCACAGACAGGGCAATAAATAATACTTTGTTAGATTACGAGAGCCGCCACCACCATAGCGTTGTTCTTTGAGGTCGCACAAACACTATACAATTGCGGTTTAAATTATATTAGTGGGGACCCCAGAACGATATTAATGGTGTCGGTTTTAAGTGTATTAAGATTTGAATTATGCGTGTCGGGTTAAAAATGTAATTAGGGACGTTTATGGAGTCACTTGTTACAACGATTATCGTCTGTCAAAAAGAAGCAGACTATTAAAGTGAAAAGGATTGCGATGAGAAGGGTTCGGACAACCATTTTTTAACCACCTAAACATATAAAAACGCAGTTTAATCAAAGGTCGCGTGGGATTTAGAGGGTTGTTAACATTTTATACCTTCGAAATGGTATAATTTACTTGCCTATCGGGCCCCAATCAAATTTTTTTCTCATTTTACTACTCAGCCTTTATGTTGGATATATCTATGGCTTACATCAGACCATTTACGACAGTTTCACTTCGTAAATATAGACGCCGTTTTAATTAACAGCTAAAAAGGCACTGACAAACGACACAAACTTAATACTTTATAACCACTAAAATTTTTAATTTAATAGTTTTATCTTAAAATATTTACATTATTTCTTATACAAAACAAATGCTGCTCTTAACTAATGAAGATTTTTTAATGCATTTTTGTTTTTTGTGTCATATATTAAAAAATCAGATAGCATAAAATAGTCCAGTCGCACTTTAGGTTTTATTTCCTAAAAATGTATTACGAGTAAAATGTGGCATTTTTGACTCTAGCTTTATTTTAATGTGCTAACAGGGTATCTCTTGTAGAGTGAATCTATGATATAGAGGATGTTATTACTTGTTCTTCTAAAGATTTTTTGACATTTTACTAAAAACATGCTCGGCAAGATGTTAAAGTTTTCTTCTTCTATTTCTAAGAGTCTTTTCGCTAATCTTATTCAATATATCATGTTCATATTTGTGAATTTAAAAAAATCTCAAGTTAGACATTTCTAGCCAACTACAATTTGTTATAATTTTAGGAAATATTTGTGGCGAGTGTTATTTTTGAAGCTAGTCTTAAAATACCGATTGTTGTATATAGACAGCTTAATAATGATTTCCGCATTTTTAAAATTTTTTATTGTCTTACAAAACACGTAAATAAAACCTCAATTTGGTTAATACGTAATTTTTTGAGTAGTAAGAAATTTCAAAATATTTGTTTGAGTGATTTTAGAAGTTTAATTCCTAGAAATTGTTAATATAAACTGATAAAAAAATTTATTTCTTATTAAATTATATTTAACTATTTTGAATTTTTTTCAAAATTTATATGACGATTCTCTACTTAAAATTAAAAACAATTTTTAATGTCAAAATTATGAAAAAGACTAGATTGCATTATCTTAAAAACTGCCCTATTTGACCGGCTGTATAAACATTTTACACCAACTTTTTAAATTGAAATTAGGGTTAGGTATAAATTAAAATGTCAGTTTGGCAGTATTTGACTTTGCACAATAAATAAGAATGATAAAGTACAAAAAGAGAAACTTTATTTAAATTTATACTTATTGGAGGAATATCTTAAATAATTAATTTAAGAATTTTATCTTAAAATTCTAAAATTATTGCTACTTAAAGTACACAACATTAATAAATAAAATCACTAAATGCAGAACTGACACTTGTTGACATTTGTTTTTATTTGGAAATTAATAATAAGTATAAGTTAAGTTTATTTAATAATTATACTTAAACTAATGTAATTCGACTTCTGATACTGAAAGCTGCTCTCTGTTATTAAGAGGTATAACATAAATATTTTCTGTTTGATAAATTGTTTATAAAAACATGTGGAATGCATTTTCATACAAACAATTAGGTATTTAGTTAATTGAGTATAACTAAATGATCCTTCTTTACGGCACGTTATAAGTAGAGTACAGGTAAATAAGCAGTTAATTTTTGAGTATAACAAAAAATTTTCATTTTCTCAATAATAAGCAGAACATTAGAAAAGACATATAAAATTTATTTTATAAAAGATAATAAGCCTATTTAAAATTAACAGTTGAATTTTTTGTATTGCATAAGTATATTAGTATAAAAATGTATTAATTTTTTAAATAAATCTTTAAATTTTGGCAGTAAAGTTTAAATAATTAAAAGTTTTTTGTTTTGGGTTCTTTAGTTCCAAGAGAGTTGTGGTCATTCTAATACATCTCATATTATTGGTATACACAAGTAAACTAAGTAAGAAAATAAACATGTTAAAAACTCACATAAATATTTAAAGCTACGCAAAATGTTAAATTTTTGTTAACATATTAGGAAAACAAGAAGAAAGTGAGATAAAAAATAGTTATTTACACGATAAGTGCGGGAACGTACAGGGTGTATCAGAAATGATGATCAAAAATTTAAGTGATACATTTCATCAAAAGAAACAACTTTTCTATATACCATTTTTGCGACAGATGCTTAAAATTTTTAATTTTTTCTTCCCCATAAAATTACTATACGCTTATGATCACTTCATTACCATTATAATATAGCCTGGTTACCATTATAATACTACATAGGTCAGTGGCGAGTATGGTATTTTGTACTAAATTTTTAAATAATTTTATCGTAATAACGGATGAAATTCGAAAAAAATGAAATCTAGAAAAAAATCTTCTTTAAGCGAGACCTATCACTGGCTAAATTTTTGACTATCATTTCTGATACACTCTGTATATTTCGCATATATAAGAATGTCGCACTAATAAAGCAAAACTGTTCCCGCACGTCTCTTGTATACTATTTTTTGCACAAATCTTCTACAATGCCGAGAATCGATAATTTTAAAATTTATCTATAATTTGTCGAAAAAATCAAGTGCGTTAATGACTAACTGTCATATTTTCTTAAGTTACTAAAATCTACTGTCAAAATTTGACATTTTAATGTCTTACGCAATTTCTCACAGATAGCGCTGCTTAAACTTAAACTTTAAATGCAATATTATGAATGCAATTCTGTTGATTTATCTGAATAAAAGTGGTAAAGTGCTTTGTTTTATTATAAACTTAGACTTTGAAACAATAATCTAAGTTTAAACCGTTTTTTAAACGAAAAAAATTTCTGTGTTCTTTGCAGGCACTAGTGCGGTAAAAACGGAGAATGATTGTGAAATTAACGGCTCTGATTGTTTGCTCAGTGCGTCATCATTTGAATTTTAGTAAAGTAGCGCAAAAACAGTTTTTTGCCAAGATAGACTGATACACTAATAACTAAAATTTATAGTTTTGCTTTAAGAATTTTATAAAAATATCAATAATCGAAAGAATAACAAAGAATTCGATTACCTAAAATGATGGACAAATATACAGTTAAGATTTAAGAGGAGGATAGAGGTAATTTCTCTTATGAGAATTCCAATGTAAACGCGCGAATCTGTAGCACTTTTATTTATAAAAATATTTTAACGAAAAGCACAATCAATCTTCTAATTATTAACTACAAAATGACTGAAAGCGATTTATAAAAAATGTATATAAATAATATGAAATAATTATTAAAAAATCATTAAAATTTGAAATCAACGAAATTAAAAATTTAAAAAAGTCAAAATGTAGTCCATGTTCTTACAATACAATACTTACAATACTTGTAGCCAAAACCGTTTTTATTTATTTTTTTTATAAATAAACAAGCTACAGATTTGCGGGTTTACATTGCAATCCCTACAGTAGAGAAGTCCATACTCCTCTTAAAATGCTGATAATACATCAAGAAGTGTGGTTTTTGATTTGATAAAATTTATTTCTTAAAATATTCTAAAAAATTCTGTTTTTCACCGATCGACAGTAAACACTATATTTTTATAACATTTTCAATCAGACACTTTAAATCCGTTCAAAATTTTTAATTTTTTTCTTTCAAAACAAAATTTTGGAGTTAAATTTTAAACAGCAAATTTTGTGTTTAATACAGCAATAAAGTAAATTTTTAATGTCTTGCCTTGCTTCAAAGGCTATTGTTGTGTTTAGTGCTTTTAATTTAATAAAATTTATTTTAAAGATATACATAAGTTTAGTATACAACATTTATTTAAAAATCGTTGGATGTTAGATCATGCTGTGCCTAATATTAAAAGAGAAAATAGTATTAGGTAGTATTATGAGAGATAATAGTAGCATTTTATTGTCTAGTAACTGTTTTAAAAATCAGCTTTAAACAGACGATTAAAGATTTTTTTAAAGATGTTGATAGAAAATAAAAGAAAAAATAATAAATAAATAAAATGCCTATATTAGCGCTAATCAGTTAATTAGTTAATTAATACTTAATCAATAGTTTAGTAAAACAAAACAAAATTGTCCAATAATGTATTTAAGTTTTTTAATTTTTATATAATTAAACAATTTTATCTTTATGATTGGTTATTTTACGTAGTTTGGTAAATAAATTTATGGAGTAAATGAAATGAGTTTTTGTGCTTTTTGTGAATAAATGAGCAAAAATAAAAAGTTTGCGGTGTAAAGTTTGATTCGTTCTGTAACAAAGTTGTTCGTTTCGGCTTATTATATTTATGCGTTGATATCCTTATATAAAAAGGACTATCGAAAATCTGATTTGCCTTTTGCGGGTTGAACTGAAGCATACGAATAATAAAATTTCGCGAATAAATACACGCGGGGATGACATTTTGATGGCAACGCTTGTACGATAAAGAATGCGAAGCCAAAGCAGCTTTATGCGGAATTAGATTGAACGAAATCCAAGTACGGAGACATATAATCAGAAAGAAAGACGGAAAAGTGTGGAATTCGTTCTGCGAGACGAGATAAGACGTATGCGAATGGAGCACAATTTAGAATATCGATTCGGAAAGTGGAAACGCTTATTCCGAAAAATATTGCAATTCGCTTTGTTTATACGGTGTCTTTAGTGGAGATTCCGGGCATTCCCAACCGCGGGCTACGCTCTGATGGATCTCCTATCCTAGCCGAAATTAATAAATAGCATTTCGCGGTAATGAGACACGAATTTCTCGTTGAAATAATTTTTCATAAACCGCGTCCAACAAAGAAAAACCTTTTAAGATGTAACATTTTCCCTTTTGAGCTTTTCCAGAGACACTCGAATTAGTGTCACGAAACCGCTCGTATGAAAGCTTCCCGCCACAAACCAATTTTACATTTCGCAAGCGCCCGTCATTTTCGGTAAAAACTTGCCGTCCCCGAGGTGACGGCCCGAAGACAAGCAAGGCTTTTCTTATTAAATTCCGCCTCCTGTGACGTCATCATTCAATTAGCTCCAACTGCTGTCGCGGAATAACGAGATGCAACGTGATGCTCGTACAATGGAAGAGTTTAATTCGATTTCTTCCGGACCGAAGACCGGATTGATATAGACGGGGAATCGATTCCGGCCGGCAATTTCGACTTAATAAAATCAAATCGTTAAGGGAGACACTTACGAATGGCGGTTTCTTTGCACACAACGTTTGGGTGCATCCACGATTCTTCTCTGAATTATGGACCAGACCTGGAGAACTCAAGTTTGCATACCGCAAAGTGCATCCTCTAATGGATAAGATGATGAGATGTGTTTGCAAACTATGTTCGTGTTTATTCCATTTACATACATTACCCCATTCCCATTAAATCTATGAGTAGCTCAAGATATCTAACACGAATACCAAATGTTTCCTTAAAACTTTATTTCAATATATTCCTAAATTTACATAAAATAAACAGTTACCTATTCATTTTTATTCAATTTTTAATTAACAAAATTCTATTCTCTCGTATTTTAAAAACAACAGTTGATTAACGTCCGTTATAACAATCAAACAAAATTTTAAAAATCTCATACCAACAAAGACTTGAAAGGATTAAAAACACAAAAGTAAAAGAATAAATAATATTAATACAGACACAGCAACGTTTTGTTAATAAAAGAATTTGAGCAACACAAAGAAGATAAAAACACAATATTTTACGTTTAAAAAACCTCATTTAATGAAAACGAGGGAAAAAATTTCATTATGTGAATTTACTTGCTACATATTTTCACATATAATGTATACATCCAACTGCTGAATTATTTTTTAAACATTTATAAAATAAAAAAAACATATTAAAATAGTCATTTGTTGCAAAGTAAGTACGACTTAACAAATCTACGACAAAAAACAATTAAATTGCTTTATAAACTTAGGATAGCAAATAAATTATGAACATAGGTATAAAGAATAATACCGCAGAAGAATTATACCAGCAAACAAAAAGATATACATAGACGCGAATCAGCAGAAGAAGCATTAGAAATTCAAGAAAAAACCAAAAAAATATTATTCCGAAAGGTCAGATGAAATAAAAGAACTAGTGGAAAAGAAAAAGAAAGCCTATCAAAGATGGCTACAAAAACAAAACTCGGAAGATAGAAAAATCTATACATACTGGAATAAAGAAGGTCAAAGAATGGTAACAAAAAATAAAAATCTAATGTAAGAAAAAAATGTGAGAAATTGAAAAGATACATGGGAGGAACCAAAATATCAGAAGCATGGAAGAAATCAAGAACATACGAAGAAACAGAAAACAAACAGCAAATATAAAGTAAATATATATACAACAATGGAAAGAATTTAATTCTTTGTTTAATAGGGATCGTGGAAATAAAATTAAATTATCAATTGGACGAAATCATAATTACTAAATGGAAAGAATATTATAAAACACTACTAAATAAAGATAGAATAGAATATGAAACAGAACATAAATATAGAAAATGCAGAAGACAGAAAGGTTCCGGAAATAACACTAGCAGAAGTAAAAACAGCATTGAAAACATCAAAGAATGGAAAAGCGCCTGAACCTGAAATCATCTCCATAGAGCTAGTTAAATATAAACCAGATATTCTACATAAAATTACAACAAAAATATACAATAAGTGTATATTAGAAGAAAATGACATCCCAAAAGATTGAACCATAGCTTATATTAGCTCAATACATAAGAAAGAAACGATTGTGCCAGAATTATAGAAACATGAATGTAACTAGTTCAATGAGAAGGTTGTATGTCAAAATTTTGAAAAACGGAATCGGAAAAGAAATCAAAGAAATAGAGGAACAAAATGGATAGATCTTGCATTAAAAATATATTCATTCTTGAACAAGTACTAAAAAAAAGCTAGAAATTTACCGACTCATTTGACGTTTGTTAACTTAGAAAAACACTAACAAAATGTAGAATTAGTAAAACCTATATTTGTGCAATTTTGAATATTTACCGAACTCCAACACTGAAAACCAGTTTCTGACAACGCTACTATTTGCCGACGATCAAGTAATTATAACAAGTAATAAAAACAATATAAATTTTATGTTCAGAAAATGTATAGATGAATACAACAAATGAGAATTAAACATTAATTTAACTGGAGATGAGGCAATAGACCCCGAACTACAAATAAACAATACAATTAAAAAGTGCAACAATTATAAATACTTAGGCAAAATAATACCAAAAGAAGAAACAACAAAAGAAGACATAAATTACAGAGTAATACAAGTCCGGAAAAGCATTTGAATTTTTAACTCAGTATTATGATCGAAACAAATTAAATTAAACACAAGATAAAATTGCACAATACAATTGTAGAGCCAATTTTAACATATGGTTCAAAATGTTGTCAGCTTTCAGAAAAAGAGAAAACAATTCAAAACGATAAAAATGACTAAATAGGAAGATTATGCAAAATATCAAGACAAGAACACATTCTAAATAAAGAAATTGGACGACACACAGAAAGAGTTTAAACGACTATAGACACAATGAGAATGCCCAGAAACCGATGGCCAAAAAAACTGATAAATTACACGCCCCCAAACCGAAGAAGAAAAAGTAAGCATACGATATCCTGGATACAAGGAATTAAAAGAAATCTAAACTATCGAGCTATAAATGAAGAAGATGTAACAGACAGAGAAAAATGGCAAACGAAATGTAGGATGCGGCAAAGGTTGTAAGAACCCCACTACATATACAGCCTAATTCAGATAAAATAATATGCCTGATGATCTGGCGATGCAATGCAATGCAAAAAACTAATTTTATTTACGTCTTTAATCTAATTTAAATTAAGATTATCAAATTAAATCCAAATTATTATTTGTTTATGTCACCCTGACATTAGCGCAAAAAACAGTCATTTGTGTCAGAAACAAAAAATAAATAACTTATTTTGACGTACCTAAACTTCAGTACAAAATGTATAAAAAAAATAAAGCATTAAAGGCAGAGAAACAGATCTATTCTAAATTATATTTTGCAAAAATAAACAGCCATACGACACCATTTATAAATAATGTCAAAGCACTGTCAAAATAACATAAGATAACTTAATTGCAAATGCAAATCGTAATTAAAAGTAGATCAAGACGTAAATAAAATTTGTTTTTTTTTGGTTGCATCCTCAAAACATCGAGCTCATTATTTTATCTGAATCAGGCTGTATATATTTGTTAAGTAATTTGTCAATGACAGCCAGTAATAATCGAGAAATGTTCATGAAAGTTAAAATTATTTTTTGTTATTTATTTACTTGTTTCTTATACATAGAAGTCAAATTTTTCTTTACTATTACGCACTTCTTAACATAAGCTTGAAAGTACCTTCCCCTGAACCTAGAAATAGATGCGAATACAATATATTCAAAAAGTTCTTTTAGTTTATTTTTGCTTTTAAATCTTTAATTTGTTAAACCATAAATCATTTTTAACTAATTTATCACACTTGATGACAAAAATATTAGAATTTTGGATTGTATGAGAGTTTTTTAACCAACTTTATGAATACTATAAAGTGTATTAATAATAAGTCTCGTATGACAAAACAAAAAAATATAAAAATAAAAATTTTTTGAATAAATAACTTAATAGCCTAGTAAAATCTTCGAAAAATTTTGAGAGCAAGAAATCCAGTAAAAGTTAACAATTTCTGGTAATGCTAATATTTATGTCTAACGGCACAGAGTCACAAAAAAAATCCTTAACATCTGCACATGCTCCATAATTTTTATTATTCAATATCAACCCATAACAAAATATTTTTTGCAGATTTTTATTTGTGGTGTTGCATTTCTGGTTAAAATATTGCTCCCTACTTTTGAATCACCTGATATACCTAATCTGCCTTTGTTATATGAAGTAGTAAAGCTAAGAATCTACAGACTTTGATTTTTTTGCTCTCAGGCATCAAATACAGTCTCGAGTTTACTAAAGCCTAACTAGTTTTTTTGTTAAGCTTGTACTGTTCGATAAAAACCTATGTTTGTACTTTGTTTTTAATTTTTTACCGTTTTTTAGTACAGGTATGTTAATCAGTATAGTCATGTTTATTGTGGTATTCTATCTTAAATATACTTAGGCCTAGGCCCTAGACTTTTTGTCGGAGACACTGATGCTATCTGCACTTACGACGTAATATAATTACAGCTAAAATTAACTGAATACAAAACTCTATTTTTATTATTTAAAGAAAAATTAAAATTGTGTTGACAAACTGTGTTAAATTACTAACGATGCGATACTAGCATATTGATTTTATGTTTTAGGTAAATTCTATTGTAACAGAAATTATGTGGTAATGAATAATCAGAACCTTTATGATAGACGCAATAGTTGACTGTATAACATTCTAATCATTGTGCAAACTCCAAGATAATTTTCTGCATAAGCCCTCAAAATATGTAGCTTGTGTTTATAGAATATATAAACCTCAACCTCTCCAATTCTAGTAGTTGATTAAGCCATTATAGTAGCTGCATAAATAACTAATCGTAGAATTCCAAATCGACAAATCCCTTGAATTAGTGCTGACGCAGGTGACTTTCCTGGATATACCTAGTACCGTATTTCTTAATAATCCTTCAGGTCCATATCTACAACTCTATCTTTTTGTTGGCGGGACGATGTCTCGTACACCAATAGTCCATGAACATTAACGAAGATCAAAATCGTGCATCCTTTTTCCTCTTAAAGTAGCAAATCGTAAAAAGAAGAGGAAGCATGTTATGTCGATCTGAAAGGCATAATCCCTAGCAGCTGCTTGCGCTAAGCCATTTCTCAATATAATAACATTTTATTTGGGACCCGGTGGGGGGCTTCCTTTGACAGACTTGTTATAAGTGGAGTTAAAAAACACACGCTTCACGCACCAGCACCTCCTTTAAACAGCTAAAAAGATCGGGAACTGAACAGGTTTCATAAATATCGAATAACGTGGGGAAACATTATTCAATGCCAAGATGACGATCGAGAGATAATGTGCATTTGCTGTGAAATGTCGCTAGGAACTACCTTAAACTTGAACATTCATAAAAAACTAATTCTACACCTATTGCACCATAATTATTTTTTAATTTCTACTAGTACTGAAAATATTTTCCCAAGATTACAAGTCTTATAAATGACTATAAGTGTACCATAAAATTATTTTAATGTCAAAACTTTCTTAAGGTTAATAATTTGCTCGATATGTAATTTATAATCGCCTCTAGAAAGTGATGACAGGTTGGCCTGGTAAATTAAAGCATGAAGAAAATAGTGGGAACCTTGTCTGGCTATTATAATTATAGAAAAATACTGTTTTCAGACTTTGATTGAAAGCTAAATTGTAAACATTTTTATTGTTTGGTTAAAAAAACACTGCATAATTCAATTTAATAACAGTTAAGTACACTTCAAAATTCCATTTTAATTACATTTCTCAATATCATTGTCTCTCACTAAACCTCTGTCTTTCGTCTCTAGTCCCTTCCTTGCCAAACTCTCCCCTTTATTAGATTAAAAACGAATGAAGCTAATATTGATATTAAACTGAAATTATTCCTCTTGCAAGTCTTCTGATTATCGAATTACCATAATTTCGTACGTCATCAATTCGCCATCAGTGTATCTTATCCGCAATTCAGCATTTAAATCACCTTCCAGATCTGTGATACACAATTTCCTTCAATACTTCTCACCTTTTATCTAAACATCATTCTCCCAAACGTTTTCATCCATATTCCAACGATAAAGAAGTCATTTCCTGTTAATAAGCAATCTTTCAAATGTCAAAATTTCTTGTCACGTTAATTTATTATTGACGAATTTTTTTAGGTCAAGGAGAAAAATATCGAAAAAATGAGTTTTGTTATTGACACTTCCAATATAGTCAGACGATTTTTAATTCCAGTCAATGTTTATTTTAAGCCAACCAATGAAACTATATCATTTTAATGTTGTTTAACGAGTTTTTGACGAATAAATTGCATACATATACAGGAATTAAAAATACTCAATTAAATTTGTTGTTGTCATATACAAATTGCAATAGAATGAGGTTCGATTTATTTTAGTTTTTATTTTATGACATTTATTTATTCTGTAACGTTATTTGCAATTTGAATGATCTATCGGTGGTTAGGGAATATGATAAATAAAGCTTACAGTTTTTGATTTTTACAGTCAACTGAATTATCTATAAATTTTAACCAGAGTGAAACCTCTATAAATTCTAGTTAAATAACTAGCTAGCTGTATCATGTCAACTATGTTTTTAGATACTGTAACCTTAAATTATGTTACTGTTACCATATTGGTTAGTAATTTTAAAAATGAGGCAAGAGATTTAACTTATAAGAAAAAATAAACATAGGAAAATACAAAAGCGATATAAAAGAAATGATAAACTAAACAGAAATGAAAGAAATAAATACACTAAGAGTACGCTAAAAACACAAAAGCTTGAAAATAATTGTAAATGAGTTTTGAAACATAAGGAAAACAACACTAGATATAACGAAAAAGCGAGCAAAGAGATATGCAAAAAAAGAGCTTAGCAACAAATAAATAAACTATAAAAAAAGATTACAATTTAATACAAAGAAATAAAAGACCGTGTACCTAATAACTCTTATGTAAAAAGCATAAAACCACTAAACATCTGATAATCAAAATGACCACTACTATTTTCTTTTTTGTCTTTATTATAACTTTAGCTTATGATATTATTTTTAGAAAAATAAAACTATTAGAAAAAAATAAAAAACAAAAATGTTATATACGTTTCGCCGTCTTTTAAATTTGTGAAGAAATATGGTAAGAAAATTATAAACCTTACTTATCAATTCTCGTAAAATTATTTGAACGGGTAACACGTACAGTTGTTAGAGAAAGCTTTAATACAAAAATTTGTTAGAAAATCATGAATAGTTAATATCTATCTCTTGCTTGATCTTCATACCAAAATTTGTTTTAATGGTGACAATTTTATACTTATTATTTATTTCGCGCGGACATTTTGAACGTTTGTTAGGATAGCACCAGTGTCGTGCTTATGCTTTTTATCTCAATTCATTCTTTCATAAATACTCTAGTGGAAAAAGTAAGCAAAGACTTCGTTTGCCCAAACATCTTAATCTTTCTCTACTATATCAAGTAATTACATTTAAAAAACCGAACAAATTATTAGAAACTGATATATTTAGAAGAAAAAAATTTGAAAAGAGATGTAGTTAGAATTGCACCAATGCTAAGCTATTAGTTACTAATGTTTGATAACAATTTATTCTTCTCATTTTAATGTACACTTCCTAAGCATTAAGTTATAAACAAAGTAGAGAAAACGAAAGTGAGAAGCCTCGAATGATAAAAGTAATGTAAAGACCACTTTAACCCTAGTAATTTACTTTCTGTCCATTACACCGAGTAGCTACAATTTTGGAAATAAACTCAACTTTTGAAAACTAAAGTAGTAAGAATATTTGGTAAAAAAAGCATAAAGAATTGTTTTAATAGTGACTATTTAACGCCTCATATCTTAATTTTTATTCTGTAAAGAGAAAACATAATAATAGAAAGTTGTAAAAATTATTTTTCCTTTATCTTTTTCTATCTCTTAATCTATCTTTTTCTCTCTTTATACAACACGCAAAACATCCAATCTTTTTGTTGGATTTTTTTGGTGTGTAAAATAAAATGTGTAAAGTCTAACTGAGTAAAGTGTTTGGTGTTAGTGGATGTTTTGCGTTTCATATTAAACATGGTGCTTTCAAAAAACCCAAGTTAAAATTTCGTCAACATTGAACAACATTGCTATAATCGCATTTTTAGGCAGATTCTACAATATTAAGAATCCACCACATCATATTTTTTCTGATAGATCGAATCCTAAATTTTGAATTTTCAATTTGTACTTCTGTTTGTAGGAACGCCAAAAGTATTTGAAAAGTTCAGAATTGTTGTTAAAACAAATCTAATAATATTTAATTCATTATTTAATTTTGCGTTAAGATTTAATACAACAAAATTAGGTGTCACATAACTATAATTTAAGCAGTCAAAATACGAATTTCTGATCCGCGTCTTAATCAAAAGCACAAAAATACACTTAAACTATTTATAAACATAACAATAATTTAAAACTAAATTTAGTATTGTTAATTAAAGAAATATTTACTTCTAGAAATGTCATGCTGGTACTGCAAGTTCCTAACCGGAGTTGGAATATTGTATAAGTACTGTCTTTAAAAAAAACTCCGAATATCTTTTATTTAAATTTAACTGGTTAACGACAAAAAAATTTTGAGTGATTTGACCATATTTTAACATATGTATATATTGTAAAATCTTTAATATCAAAGCAAACTCAAGCCAGACACCAAATGTTATGTGAAACATATTTGATTAACTTCTGTATTATCATCACCGCTGTCTAGCAAGGTTGCCAACTCAACTTACAATTTCTTTCTTTGCTTTTGTTATTTGTTAGCACCGGTGTTTTAAATTTAAAACGCGTTATTTCAACCCTTAACGCTATTTAGAGTAGAACTGATGTTAACTAGAACAAAAGTTTACTGTATAATGTTATGGTAACAATTAATAAAATATTAGTGTTGTGGCGATGTCTGTAATGTTGGGCGTCTCATTAGCATATTTGGGGTTCGGAAATGGTGTTTAAACAATGGATCTGGTCGGATGCTCGTCTTTGTTTCCTCTCATAATCCATTCATTTATTCGACCAGAAATGATCCAGTGTCTTTAATCTTGTTAAACTGTAATACCTTTCCATCAGTTTCCTATTTTATTTTCTAATCTGTTTATCGTTGAACGATGGGGTTTATAAAGTTTGTGTACGCGCTGTACGCATTATTTAGTTTTGAAGAGGATTTCTGGCATTTGAAGCGTCAAACGTGCTTTTAGAGTTTCTTCTCTTAAGTATCCACATTAGTTCACGTTCGCACGTTTAATCCCAACATCAGATTAAGCTTTGAAAAGAATCGTACCGAAAAGTTTTCGCGAGCTTTAAAAATCATGTTTGTTCGGCCTGAAACAAAACTATTAAAAGCCGAGTTTACTCAACGCCAGTGATTTATCACTATTTATAGTCTTCGTTTAATGATGGAATTAAAATGGACGAAGTTTTTTTAATTAAAATTTTCCGTTTCATAAATAGAGACGGTTCTCGAATGAACTAATAGTTTTGCGAGCTTAATGGGTCGAGGTAATCTACAGGTAGGAAAGGAAGTCAGATAAACCGCTATAAATTAGGCTGTTACCTTACCGGGCCGCCACCAGGGGGCAACGTTTTTCATTTCATGCATCTACATAATATTATTCCAACGCATTACAAATGGGTTTTATGAATCCTAAACCAGGCACTCTTCCATTTATGTGATAATTAACCGAAATACAAATTGAAATTAGCTGTTGACTAGAATTTTATAAGGCTCCTTATGTTGTGAGTTATTGCCCCTTAAACATTTATAATGACCTTATTTGTCTTCAGAAAGACATACGAACTACAACAACATAAAAAACTCAACTGCAAACATTTCGCTCCAGGTGAATCGACTGGCCACTGTGAATTGTATTTCACTTTTCAAATCAATCAAAAAAATTAGAAGAAGATAGAATTAGAATAATTAGAATTGCGTTCAGTATTGTTACAGCAGGAAACTGAATTGTGCAACTTATCGCCAAGCAAATAACCAGGAATTAGTCTTTTTGGTTGTATATACTCGTACTGAACAGGCTGACAAGTATTAAGTACATAATTTTTAAAAAAAGTTAAAATTTTTATTAAGAGATAAAACCAAAAAATGTCAATAAATAATAAAATTTGATAAAAGTATCTTTTCTTTTTCGAAGTGAGGTAATGTTTATATAAAAAATGACAGTAAGATTCAATGTCAAACCCATAAGTTTAATTAAAATTTTAATACAACAGTAGCAAAGCGTTTTCGAAAACTAAGTGTCTAAGAATAATAAGATAAAAAAAATTACAATATATTTTTATTGTTTAAATTCGTTTTTGATAAAAGATTGGTAACTTTTTTCAACATTTTAACTTTTTTCATTTAAACTTTCCTTTTTTCATTGTTATTGTTAGGCACTGATGATGAAACATTCGAAAGCGCTTTGCCATTGTTGTATTAGATTTTTAATTAAACATGTGAGTTCGACCATAATTTTTATTGTCATTATTTAAATAAATAAATAAAAAAACAACTATTGGGTAACAACGTATTCAGCAGGTTTTAGAATAGCCCCTTTGTACGTAAAACATACATGTGTAAAGTCACAAACGTTTGACAAATTTTATGTCACAAAATTTGAAAGTTTTAAAACTTTAAAAACCTTGAATGAGCAAAATATCAGTAAAATAGTTGCGGTGTACTTCTTTTATCATAAAATGAGAATGTGACTTACGTCATAAATTATTTGAGAAAGCAAGCATACATAGACTATCAGCACTTCTGTTAACAAGTTTTCAATTTATGACACTATTTTACTAAAAGCAGGTAAAAATTTTGGGTTAAGGGCTGATTCGAGAATTCCGTTGCATGCAGCCATCTACTACTTCGAGTCTAAACCCACCAGCGGGTGGTAGCAACTTAAATACGACTGCTTTTTTATACTGTTCCAACCTAATATTGGCATATCTGACTTTAAAGGCAAGTTACCTGTTTATTATTAGTGCAATAAAAATTGTATTAGCACCAAACACAAGTAATTTATGGTTGTTAGATTTTTCGATGCCATCTGAGAAAACCGCCCGAAGCAGATCAAATACAGGTAAAAGTGGTGACAAATATGCATGCCCCGGACGGTTTTCTCAGATGGCATCGAAGAGTCTAATAACCATAAATTACTTGCGATTGGTAACAATACAATCTTTATTGTAGTAGTAATAAACAGATGACCTGCCTTTAAAGTCAGGCATGCCAATTTTCGTTTGGAACAGTATAACAATAATTTATTACTTAAGTTAAATTCTTATTTTCTGATAAAAGAAGTACACTTGACGATTAATTGTGCCAAACGTTTGAGACTCGCATTCGTAAAAAAGAGAACCACTTGAAATTTTAAGTATGTTGTTACAGTAGTTCTTCTTTTGTTATTTATAATTTTTTTTGTTTCAATTGTTAATAAATATTTAAAAAAATTGTATATGTTACTGCTAATATACAAAATCCAGTATAAGGCACAACACCTACTAGTAGATATTGTCAATTACGTTAGGAGAAAAAAAGGCGTTTTATAGAACAGTTCTAGGATAAGCTCGAAGTCAAGAATACTATTGTAGGGTTAAAAGACAAAGCTCTATTGGGTCAAAAAATAAACAAAATAAGAAATTTTGAAAGATGTTTGAAGCCTACTACGTCGAAACAAATAAATCAAACAAATTTATAAGGTGAGATCGAAATATAACTGAATCAGAGCAGGTTGTAGCAGCGTAAATGTAGTAATGTGTCTAATGTTAATATCCATTTTCACGGCTTGCTCCGATTCAGTTACATTTCGATCTTAGGTTATAAATATAACACTGCATTTCGCATATTAGCGGTATTAACTAAAATATCTGAATATTATGCATAAAACCAGATTTCTTACAATAACTTTAACATATACAATATGTCCTCGGATCGACGTTAAAAGAGAAAAAAATTTCTTATGTTTGATTTCTCAGAAAATTTCACTTTTGTTGATTTGCTCTGCTTGTTTTCAAACACCCAAAACACAAATTACTTTTGATTTAACTCAAACGGTTGTCGAGATAGTATTGTTTTATTGCTAGAAAATATTCCAATTAAACTCAAGTTTATTTAATAAATTTAACAAAAGGTAAAATGAAATAAAATTCTCATAAAGCTAAACTATTAATTTTCTATTCAAATAATGCTCCTCCTTTTTCTGCACAGATTTCAATGCGAGCTCTAAATTTATTGAAACCGCCTATTTCTAGGATTGATAAAGATTGGACTGCATTTTGTATCTTATTTTTAAAAGGTCCCACAGATAAAAGTCCATTATTGTAAGATTAGTTTTTCTCGGTGGTCATAAAGTGCTACCATCTCTCCCAATCCAGTTATTATGGAACTCTGTATTGAGCCACTGACAAACAATGCTGGCATAATAAGCAGGGCACTCATCGTGCTGGAAAAACAGTTCCATTCGGTAGTTTAACAGCAATTTATTCAGTATCAGCTAAATAATTTTGCAACATTTCAAAATATAAATTACGGTTTAAATTTTGATCAAAAAACTATAGGCCAATAATGCCTTGAAAGCGCACACTACACATTAACTTTTTTTAAATATTGTCTGCGACAAGAAATTTGGAAGTTTGGATTAGTCTCACTCCATTACCGGCAATGTTGAGATGAAAAAACTCCATTAGTTGAAAAAATTAATTCATGGAAAAACATAATTTGTTTATGAAAATTTGAATAGTCTAAAACTTTGTAAGCCATTTCCAAACAAAAATCCAGATGTTTGGCTTCATCATCATTTTCTAAAGTTTGCCTAAATTGCGGTTTAAATAGTAAAACTGATTCTTTGTAAATGAGATTTACTTATCCCAGTTTGTATTGTCCTTCTTCTTAAAGACAACCTTGGAGTCTCTCTTGCGGAATGAACAGCAAGAACTCAAGCAGCATCGTCTTCATTAAACAACTTCTTTAACTTCTTAATGTTTAAAACCGATCCCGTTTTAAGAAATTTGGTCATGTTTGAAATGGTAACTTTTGGGTATTTTTGGTTGAATTTTCTGATAATATCTTCCCCAGTTCTTTAACATTGAATTAGATAAATTCTTTTGTTCTAAAGTCAATATTATAGAATAAATACGGCTCAAAGTAGCAAAGATTTAATTTACAGTTCTACTAACTTATTAGATTAGTCATCTACTGTCGGTAATATTTTTCAATGAAATCTACCTACTAGAGTTACTTCTAGAAATTACGAAAAAAAATATGTGCAAATTAAAAAAAAAAAAGATATTATTTCGAGAACCGTTTGAGAAGTAGCTTATGTTTTGGAGGTTTGAAAATAAGCGGGTAAATCAATAAGAGTTAAATTGTCTGTGAAATCAAAAATAAGAATTTTTTTTTCTTTTAAAGTTGATCCGGGCACATACTGTATATAATGGTGGACATCTGTAAACACCTGTAGTAAGTGTGCAATTACCAAATCTGAACGCATTCACCGCTAGTCGACCTGGCTTCTCAAGCCTACTTTTTTAATTATTTTTTTTTTATAGACCAAATTGTATTTGTGGTCTAGTCGCGTGTACTAGTGGTGCGTGTATCCTATTGCGTGTGTTTCTTGTAATAATAATATCACTGGAATTGATTCCGAATTACGTAAATAATTCCCGCTGGCCGCAAACAATTTCGTTCATTTATGTTGTGTGCTTCCAAGCTGCCGAACACGCGAAAGATGAACAGCGACGGATCTCGTGCGGTTAGAATTTTCATGGTTTTTACATTTTACTACGAATTAAGTGTAATTACCGTAACTCTATTGTTACGACGAACAAATTTTTTAAGGCACGGAATTTTGTCGACAAAACGACCGCCAATAATTTTCATTTAGTTGCTATAAATGCCATTCTGGAACTATTTTCCCATAAAAAATAACGTTGAGGTTAAATAACTTGAAACTTCACAGCTGGTTTTATCATAATTAACGCATTTTTATGTTTCTTTTTTACTTTATGTTCTTTACCTTAATCAGCATGCGAGGTGTTTGAACCGAAAAGTCTTAATTAACTTGTTGTTTTGTAATAAATAAATGTCAAATTTATTGTTATGTATGTGCCAGACCAATTGGTAGAAATATAAACTGCGAAAAATCACTCAACGTCCACCATATGCCCACATCATAAACTTAAACCAATTAAAAAGCAGTTTACACAAAACAGCAAGATGAAAAAATAAAATAAAACTCGTTTTCTCGGTGAAAAAGGTAGTTTCATTATTTAGCGTACACGCAGAATATCTACAATAAATTTTAAATTTAGCTTTAACGGTGCAGAAAAATCTAATCTTCCTCCTTATTTTTCCAAGAGAATTGTTCATAATTTCTCATTCTATGAGTTTTCCTAAACGTATATTAACGTCACGGATTTGAATCTACACACCTTGATTAAGAGTAGGTGTTGTTGCAGGTGTACATACTAATCAAACTCACAAAGTGAACAGTAAACTTTACTAATTGGAATCGAATTTTATGAATTCCATTTACTAAACCCGATCATAAAGTGTTAACCTCAACTAACTCAAACAGCGTTAGAACTCTTTTATACCCGATCAATTTTCCAGAATGTGTCATTCTAGATTTTGATGACTTTTCTTAGTACAGTATGTGACGTACCTCAAGCTTTATTTGTAGCATTAATTTCAGATCAGTTTCAAGAAAAACGGAATGATATACTCTGTTAATTTTTTGCCTGTTGTGTAATTTAATTGTCTGTCAGTTGGCATGAGTCTGTGACATTTTCGTAATGAAATTTGTATTTCTGGCGAAATAATCGTTACTCTGTGGCGGCGGCCACCAAGTGACAAGTGTAATTGGTGCTGGATCAGACACCTGAACGTTGTTTGTCTGCGGCTTATAACACAATTTCACAACTTCAAATTGGTTATTTTCTTAGTGTTGTGTTTTCGCTGTATTTTCCCCTCAAGTTGTCGTGCTAACAAAACCATGGTGGTTTATTTATGGTCGAGACAACAATACGCCCATCGTCTATCAAGACCAGATTTAAGAAGGAAATGCCGTTTTAAAGCAGACGATTGAACAGGCCAAATAACCATTGTTATGTTCGCGGTGGAGGTATACACGATCCGTTTCGCAATTTAACTCAGTGTACTGCGAATTTTAAGTAGGTAGAGAATTGTTTAGTCGATTGCAAGCCAACCATTGTTATTGATTGCTTCTTGTTCGATGGTCTTCAACTCACAATGGCCGTACAATGGTACAATTAAATCGTTCCTTAGATTTTATTGCCCTTTAAGTAGTCATTTGTAAACCACAACGCGATCAAGATTTAAATGACACATTTTTCGCGGTCAAATCTTATTACATGGAAATTAAAACACCCATAAAATAACCTTTAACTACATAATTCAAATTTTTTTCACTACTAGTCTTGTTAAAAGGTATTATTTATTTTAGCGAGAAGGTGTAAAATTTGTTTTCTTTCTTAGTAGTCAATAATTGTTATCAACCAAGGAAACTAAATGCTGGAGTTAAGTGGATAGCCATGTTTAGTAATATTAACTAATACGAATATATCCACATTTTTTTTTTAGAAAATAATTATTACCTATAAGGGTGAGAGTTCCAAAACAGGTGTGTCAAATTGTTGATACGCTTTCAATTAGAGTTCAGAGATCGCGTAAAAAATCTTCAAACAATCTACCTCGTTTTGTTTACAACATACAAAGCTCAAAACATAACTTTTTGGCTACTTTTTTTAACATCTGCACTCGTAAAGTAGGTACTTGTGGTAATTTTGAGGTCTAAAAGCCACGAGAAAAAACTCATTTTTTTTATCTTTTTTAGTTTTAAAGATATAAGACTAGTTATAAGTACCACTTTAACATCTAAAGTAAATTTAAATGTCATCGTTATTGTTACTATTAAAACAAAGATGAATTTTTGAAAAAAAAAATTTGTGACACGAATCTGTTAATAGCGTATCAACAATTTAGCACGACTGTTTTAGAACACACTGTATGTGTGAATTCAGGGAAAGTACACCTCTTAACTACAATCTACAAAAATTAACAAAATCATTTGAGCGTATGAGAGAAATGATGTAAAATTCATCTTAAACGTCAAAAAAAAAAAAATTGCCCAAAAGCTTTATTATTATTTTTAATTTAAAAAAAAACGTAAAAATTTGCGGTTTTTTTAATTTTTCGTTACCAAATCCGTTGATTGAAACTAAAAAAAATATTTTAAAACATATAAAAGAAAGTCGGCAAAGTGGCTAATGTCTGGGTACACTATTCTAACAGGGAAAAACCACACAGACATGAATAAACATAATGACATATAACCTAATTTCAGGTTGAGATAATACCGGTAGTATCTTCGTTTCCATGAAAAATAAAAAGCATTCGAGATTGTGATTGGTTGTTGTCATGGAAAAGTATTAAAATTTGCGGTACTACCGGTAGTATCTCAATTTGAAATTAGTCCAATAGACTTTACAACAAGCACTCAAAATTATTGATCAAAATTATAAATAAAAACAGCATAAATTCTAATACTTTCTATTTGATTGTCTAGCATAAAAGTTTAGTCATCATATAGTTTTTTTATTTTAATTAAAATCCCAATTTTGGTCGTAATATTTTTTATAAATTTTTTTTATGTTACTTCGACACTAATTAATAAAATAATAGACATCTTATTGTTGCACAATACAAAAAAAAAATTATAACAGGAATAACGTCACATCAGCATCATATGTTGATTGCTTTTTGACTGTTGAATCTTGTTGGTGTGATAAAATACCCACTAAAACTATAAAAATATAAAAGTGTTTGGTGTTAGTAGGTGTTTTACGTTTACTTTTATTCTACGGTAAACCGTTTCGGATATACTAACAATACGTCTATACAGCCAAATAGTTATTATACCAGCAAGTTGGTTAATAAGAACATTTAATAATCAAAACGTTTTAACGCATAAGCAACGCGAGCGTCCTTAATAAATTAAAGATCATTAATCCTAAATTAACAAATAAATTTATTACAAACTTTTTCCGTTGATTGTATTTAAGTTAATTATAAAAAAGTTAAATCATACATAATGCCATCTATTGGTCACTGGACAAATAAAAAGTATATTTAGTTGCCCATCTTTTAAACAACTTCTAATGTTTAAGACAAAACAGTAGTATTTTACATTAAAATTTTAAATTAATTTAATAATTTGACTTTACTTCAATTTCGCTGTATCTTGTAATCACTCTTGAAACTTTTATTTCTTGTTTATTTGACAATTGTACGCGTGCGCATAGTGTTGAAAACAAGTTTTTTTCCACAACTTTTGAAAAAAGTAAATATAAAAAAATATATATAAATTACGATAAAAAAAAATTATAGTCTTACATTTATTATTGCCCTCGGTGCTACGCATATCGAATAATAAACTTGCTTGTCTTTAAAAATATTTTCTCTACCTTTGTGTATAATATACTATTGCGACAACAATGCTTTGATTTTCGAAACTTATACATATATTAAATAAATTCGCAGCACAAACTCTAACTCTGAGATTCTTACATCAAAAAGTTTACAACTACCAAAGCCACCGATAACCGTTGAAATTTTATAAATAAAATTATTATTAAACGAAATTTTTAACTTAATTTATCACTGTGTAAAAATGTTTCTCTAAGTAGCAAGATAAAATTTTTAACATCTTCTAGAAGCAGACATTAACAAAGAAATAAAACCGAAAATGGAACATAAAGTTAAAAGACACTTTATTTTATTGAAAATAATCAAACAATTGTTAAAACTTTTAAAACAAGCGAGATCAGTCTGTTGTTAAGTACCACTTTAGAAATACCAAATTCGAATTTTATAGAGCTTTAAAAATAAAACAGAGATTACTAAATAGTCCTAACTACGTTTCTCCTTTAGATTTAAACATAATTTTGAGCTAGGTACCAACACAATTGTAACCGTAAAGGTAGGTATAATCTTCTCGTTAATTACTTCATTATTTTTAACAAGTTAAATAAATTTCTCAAGATTTTTGACGTAAACTTTATAAGATATTGCTTAAAGTTATGACTAATTTGTTTTTTTTTCTTCTCGTCACTTTAAACTTATCACTCAGATCCATAAACAGGAATGCAATTAACGCTTAGTAGGTAGTAATATCCGTAGCTAGTTAAGTCACGACCAATATAAACAGTTAAAATTTTAAAATAAAACTTTAAATGCAGTTTCATCATTTACACTTGCACTATAAGTGGGAACTTGTCACAGTGTCGAACGGATTCAAGATCCTGATTATAATAATTAATATTACAGATTTAATCTAATACCACGGTGTTATTTTACTCAGTAAATGAGCTGATGATAAGCAATTAGTGTCGTTAGACACGAAGAAATATGATATTATTTCATTCCACCTATTAATTTTAGCTAGACACTAAAAATAAAAAATGAAGTCAACGTATCGAATGCTCTATCAAAAAGTAGACCTGAAAATAAGAATTCGATAAATTCTGTCCATGTTTTAGGCCACGTGTTATGTAATGTGTTAGTGTTGTTTAGGAGTAACATGTTGTAATATTTGGGGTGTTTACTGTAGGGCAGTCTTTATTTTTTTGGTATTGCCTGGCATCATCGGCAGCTGACGCTGTCAAAAGCAAATGATTTCCTTGTCGCACTTTGTTTCGTGATTTCGTTGATTTGTGATGGAAATGGTTGGAAATTACGTAGCGGCAGTGTTAATTTTCGTCAGTCGCTTGAATAGAAGTGCATACACAAATAGGCATAGCTGACACATTGAACGAAAAACCCTACGTATCAGACAGGACAATGCAAAATGCATTCCCGCATTCTGCAGTGTCTCCATTCAAATGCCAACAATTGTGCGGCCATTATCACAATCTCCTGCTAATATTGGAAATGACACATGAACGATCCAATATCCTGCCGTTTGAAACGTAACAGTTGAAATGTTGGTTGACAGAGAATTAGGCACTTAGTGGTGGGTCGCTGTGGGCCGGTTCCTTTGAAATGCTAATCCTGCCATTCAAATCACGTATGATTGACAGGCCCCTTCTTTATCGAGCGGTTCTTTCATATTTGTGCAGCCGCGAAGCAAAACCAGTGTTAATTGCTGTCAGTGTTATACAATGAAAAAAGCTTAGAAATTTCTGCCCCAAATTGTGACTTAATAAATGGATTATCTGTCAATGTAAACCGATTTTAATCAACGTCAGTTTCTCGAGGCCAATCAACCGATCTTTAAAACTGATGAGGTCTCATCACCCAAAATCTTTAACTTTCTATACAATATTGAACTTTGACCGGGAAGTAGTTATTTATCTTTTGACTTCAGTTCTTAACGTCATTAACGGCCTTCGTAAGACCATTTTTTACCTTAGGAATCCAATACACTTCTTTGCGCCGGCTTTATTGCCCACATTGAAAAATATGTTTGTATTTCGAGAACGTTTAAGCAATGACGAAAAGAATGAAAAAGGACTTTCAGACTTCCGACGAAAATAAATCGTATTTTGCGCGACTGAAAGTAAAAAATCATTCACTTTCCCCAAACCTTTCATTTGCATGATCTACACTTCAATCTTTCTGATACCGTCTTAGCCCAACTAAAATACCGCCTCTTTCCAAACACCAAAAGGACAAATGCATATCCGAGAGATTTATACAGTTCAGGTGTGACGACGGCTTTCCATATTTCAATAATAATTCTTAGATTATACTTTTCTAATTGTAAATTGCTTTTAATATGTGATGAAGTGGTCGGATTTAATCTTAAAAACCTTATGGTGTCTTTTGCGCTTTGTGCTTTTTTATTAATTCGTCGGAAATTAAAAATGTCTTTGTTGTTCAATGAGCTATTAAAGCCGAGTTGGAAAAAGTCGCGACCTCTTGTCCTTAAGTTGTCTTTTATTCGGAATAAATTATATTTCCGTAGCGGAAAAGGGACTGTCTGGAATAAAAAAAGCCCGTTTAAGCAAATTAATCCCTTACTCCTCCAACTTTTCCAACATTGTCTCGGTCGACATCTTATAATTCCCGGTAACAACCGGGCCAAACCAGCACACACCTTCCACCCAAGTCGCAACCCCTTGCATAAATTTCAATTCATTTGATTCCCGATTGTGGGTGTGAGAGCCGTTTTCGTTTTTCCCCGTTGGCCATCTTTCTTGCGAGTTGCGGCCGTAGGTTGCGAACGATCCAAGTCGAGCTCATAATTTATGCAAAGGGTTTCGACCGGCAGATGTGGACTGCAGTGCCAGCCCGAGATATTACCCCAAAACGTCCTGTTTGAACGTGTGTTCTGCATGTTGGTTGTTTATGGTAATGCGGCTGGGCACGTGGCTGCATTTCATCCCTCGATGATCGATTGCTAGGATGCAGTTCGCTGCATTGCCGGCCACAACACCTCCATCTAAATTAATGCCCAGACACGATAACCCATCAGATCTAATACTTTGCACCGCAATCTTCGACGCTATTCGGCGACAGACTGCCACACCTCATACACATACTAATGCAACCGATATTGATACAGTCGACAGTCCTATCCTACCATCATCCTACCATTCACACCAAGTTTTGCTTTGAATCTCAATTTTATTCGGTAATACAGAAAAACACATTTGACGGAAATACCTCTTATAACTGCTTTTAGAATTGCTTATAGGTGTATTTTTATTTTTTCGTTATTAACGAAGATTATTTTTAAGATTTTCAAAAATATCTAGAAGTTTAAAAAATAAATGTAACAATTAAATACGAAATGGTTAGTTGAAACGGCAATAAACAATAAAAAAAAACAACAGCAGAACAATTATGGTAGGTACCTACTAAAAACAATAATAAAAAATCAGCAAGAAAAACTTGCGAAGTGACTGTAATAAAAACGCAAAATAAGAGAACAGCTTGGTGGAACAACAAAATAAAAATAGAAGTATAGAAGAAAAAGCAAATGTGGTATAAGTACTTTTAAAATTTCATTATTAAAATAAGATTTAAAAGACTTTTTAGAGTTATTTTATAAAAATATTGTATTTAAAACGTTATATAAATATAAAATGCAAAACACCCCAGAAAATAAGTTCAACAAATAGTACTTTGTAAAAAATTCATATTACATTATGAACCTAATTAAAATACAATTACTTAAAATAAGTGACAAATTATGTTAAGTACGTGCATCTAGTGCTTCCTTATTAAACTCTAAAAATAATAAAGAATATTTTTTTATGCAAACTGAATTTTACTTTTTTTCTAAAAATTCTAGTCGGACTTAGAAACCAAAAACACTACTACCAAAAAAAATTATTACCTTTCCAATTTGCTGAAATTGGACTCTATTTGCTTTTTAAAATTCTAAAGATAATAGCTGTACCCGTCAAAAATGTAAAGTATCAGTATTAACAATTTTCTACATATTTATCCCTTTTCTAAACAAAATTAAACTGCCCTAACATTTTTTGAAAAAATGACTAGACTTACCTACTTAAAAATTTGTCTGTTTAGTTTCCCATTACCTATTCACTTAAAAAAAACAAAATTAATATCTTCTGTGGTCCTAAATTTAATTGTTGGTAGTAAAAATAACCTTTGCTATCATCAAATTTAATCTCATAAAAACGATTTTTTGTGTTGTTAAAAAACTATTGTAAAAATTTGACAATATACGTCTACATGCCTCTTTTTATTATTTAAACTACATATTATGCAAACAAATATTGCGTGTTGCTTTTCAAGTTTTTTAAATTAACAAAGTTTTTACTCAAATCAAACCTCTTGACTAAAAAAGTATGCAAAAATAATTACTAATCTTTAAGTTTGTTCTTCTAGTTTGGGTAATACCTAATTAAGCTTCGATGCAAGCGAGTCTTGGCAAGAAGTCTCATCAAATACTGATTGAGTGAGTGATTGTCAATGTGCCCGTTGGTTGTACCGCCTTTAAATAACGCGAGATAAGGTGTAAATAATAATGCAAAATCACGCCACTGAAAAACAACTCGCTTACGCCTAAGCTTAGTAATAATTGTCAATTTTATTAAAACTCTAAATGTAGTATCTGACCTTATACACAAAAATTTCTCTAGTGCGTCTTGTATGTACGAAGCAAAATGTCGCTAACGATAAATACTTTGTGTTGTTGTCAATAATCTTAAAATCGCTTTCGGCCAGTGTAAATAAAAAATATCCAAGACAAGTATTCTTTTATTTTATTATTTTAATATTTTAGGTTCACAATTATTAATAAGCCAATAATGAAAATAATGTATTTATTATATTTTTACAACAGTAACCTTACTAAGAGTATTTTTTAACTTTGATGTACAAATTAATGTAGATTTTGACATCTTTATTTTTTGTCTCTACGATAGTCCTAGAAGTCGGCAAATTTAAGTTGGCAAAACAACCTCACTAAATGATCGTAACATAGCCGTTTTGACGGCAAGCAGGGTATCCTTACAAATTGTTTTGCTGTGCACTTTTTGCAATAATTTTTTATGGTAATTTAAACTACTGTTCATTTGATATTATCGAAAAACCTTTTATACTACCATAATCTAGCATTACTTTAATTTTTTTGACAATAACGCGTTTACAAGACTAATATCAATCATTCTAAAACGTTCTGTATAAAATTTACTAAAACTGCCACTTGTTATTATTTAATGATATTTTACGTATCTGTAGAGCACGTAACGTGTTAATAATATAAATTCCAGACAAATTTTTCAGTGTTGCCACTTTTCTTATATTTGAATATATATCTTTGTTACCAAATTTTCGGTTACAAAAATTTTGGTCAACAGCAAATAGGCTCATTTTGACACGCCCGATATAAGAGTGTTACAATGCTGTCAGCAGGTTATACAGTCAAAATTATTGAATAAAAGATGTAGTTATTTTTAGTGAAAAAAATTGGTTGATGAATATGGTTTAGGCCTTGACTAAGCACGCTTAAGCGTTGACTGCTGTTAAAATATTTGAAAACACTTCAAGAATCCATTAAATTGCGAAGTGCACCCTTAAGAAGGGGTTCCATTGTTATGACTCTAGTAATAAATAAATCTCATTTCATATTCTGCATTTTCTGAATAAGTTAAGAGCGTTACGACACCTTTGCAATACATAAAATAGCCGCATATTATAGGAGAGTTGAAGTTAGGGTTCTAAGAATCGTATATTCCCCACACATCATGTTGAAGATGAATGAACATTTAAAAGACATTGTCTCTTTAGAAGAACCATAAGGAAAACTTTAATCTTAGAATGGTTTTGTAAGAAAATAAAGCTTTTTTCAAGTCGGGGTTACATCTTGACCTTAGTGGTGTAAGTTCAGGGTGAAATGCTGCATGAATGTAGTTATGAAAGGAACCCGATATGCATGCATCTATCGCGGGCGTTCGCTCTCAAAACCATAATTGCAATACAGCAGGTAATTATGACGCTGCTAGATGAGATTGAAGCAAAGACATTCCATCTCTAATTGCATTCCTTATTCGATTCCGTCCGGAGTGGTAATAAATCACTTTTCCCCTTCCGGATGAACCCCTCGGAAGTCGTCGGCATGCACAATTACTTCTTTTCGTGCGAATCCATAACTGGGGTTCCCCGAAGAAGCGAGATTTGTGATTGCGTTCCAATTACTTGCTCTTAGATTTATTGTCGCGTTGCCAATAATAATTTAAATGGAAACGGGGGTAATTAGATTGGGAAAATCTGCCAGGAAAGATCCGTGTTTATATCGAGTTTCTCGCCAGGATGTATCTGAGGATTAGCGGACGCTGAGCGACTATCCTGTTTCGTCCTTTCGTCAATTTACGACCGACTTTTCGACTACCACACACTTTCCTAATCCCAACCTGGGCTTGACGGCCTGAAATATCGACGCTATTTACATATTTCGTGCCGCGCTGATTCGGACAAGGAAATGTCACAATTTTAGACAAGTCGACAGAAATGCGGAAGCACTGCATCTTCAAAATGTAAAACGACCACAGCATGAATATAGGGACAGTTTAGATAGTAGGACCTAAATGTTATCGGAAAAATCTGACAGCAAACTGCTTCACAAAACTTTCCACACGCCATTTCCTGGACACGAGCAAAAAAGGAAATAATTTTATACACATCGCACCGGCGAAATGATATTTTTGACATACCTGTGATAAGAATTAATAGAAATTTACATTAAAAACATACAATTTTCCAGCAGGATTTTAGTCTCTATTCAAAAGTCAGTGCATACAGAAAATACGAATATTTATCATTCTATGTATACATTCGATTATGAAAGTTTAATACACAGATACAAAAGTTGCAGATATCATTTAAATTTATATTTAATTTAAAAATAAAAGTCTACAGACAAATTCAATTAAAAAGCTAATGGTTAGAGTATCTGAGTAACACATAAAAAAAGATTTGTCTCGTCTATACAGAGTGAGTCTGCTAAGAGTTTATCTCATCTTTTCTCAAAAACTAGTTATCACATCAACTTCAGAGTTTGCCATTAAAAACTTTGGTTTTTTTCTACTTATGTGATTTTTTTTCTAATATTTTTTCTAATAAATATTAATTAAGTAATATTAAATTTTTGAAAAAAATATAAAATTTATTTTTGTGGATTACGTCCATTTTTTTATTAAATTCGAAATTTGGTTTTACGGGGAAGTGGACGACAAGGCAAGAAAAAAAAAACTGTTTTATGAGGCCAACGTTTCGAATCCTTTATTGATTCTTCTTCAAGGCTCCTAATAAATGTCAGATTTGTTTGGCATGGTACCAATTTGTCTCGGCCAGTCATTCTTCCGGCGACCACTGGCCGAGACAAATTGGTACCATGCCAAACAAATCTGACATTTATTAGGAGCCTTGAAGAAGAATCAATAAAGGATTCGAAACGTTGGCCTAATAAAACAGTTTTTTTTTTCTTGCCTTGTCGTCCACTTCCCCGTAAAACCAAATTTCGAATTTATAAAATTTATATTTTATTATATAAAATTTATATTTTTTATAATGTCATTCATATGAAGAGATGTTGAAATATTGTTTTCTAAAAAAAATATTTCAAAACCATTGTAGATAACCGCAAAAACTAATAAAGTTTATTCGTCTTGTAGGACCTCTTTCATGCAGAATTGCCACTTTACTTTACAATCGGCTAGATACCTACCTTCCAACTTCTTTGTGTCGCTCACTTTCTTAGAAAAATAGCGTAATCTCAACTAGTCTTCCCATCGAATTTAAAATAAATAAAAATTTCATCAAAATAAACAGAGTAATTTTCACCAATCATTTTAAAACTGTTGGGGGCAGTTTTACCAATTTACCACGTTTAATAGAATTGACGGTTATCAATTTTCTGTTTGCTAAGAGTTTAGGTACCTGCTAAAAAGCAAATTATGATTATTTGTATAAACTTTTTACTTTTCACAAATTTTTTACAGATTTTTTTTTGTTAGTGGTAATGCATGTTAGATTAAAATTGTGCCGCATAATTTTAAAACACTCTATATAATTACAAACACTTGGAGCTATTTGAAGCCCCATGTAGAGCAATGGAATAACAGCAAAAACTCAATCAAAGAAAAAATTCTTGGCATATAAATTAATGAACAACTTTTACCACTGACCAGAAGATCTTTGGTTAACTCTTTTATTCTAACGACTTCTGATCTTTTATTTTTATCCATTTGTTCATCTTTCCCATTTTTAATATAAATATTACTAGTAAAAAAATTTTAACAAATAAAGAGTAATAATTATATTTTAATATCCAGTGCTTGAAATTTATTGTCATCAATTTACAACCTTTTCTGTTGGCTTGGATACAGTTTAAATAGGTCAAAAACGTCAAATTATACTTTTTCAATTTTTATTTAATTTTTTAATTATTTGTCAGGTAAATTTGCTGCATACTTTTGTTGTATCTAATCCTTCAAAGTTTTGAAGTTGTTCTTTCTTAAATTTGGAATTTTGTAAAAACTTTATTACAATTTTATTGATATTTAATTGTTTGTAGCAATCAATCCAAGCCCTACGTTTCATGAGCAAAAATAACTCGATGACGAAAAATTTGGACCAGTCGTTAGCTTTTGACACAAGTACATTTATACTAGGTAATAGTTGAAATCATACCGGATTGATCTATACATTAAATTTTTTGGAATTGTAAATGTCACTTTAATTCCATTGACTTGAAAGACTGGTGCTTCAAATAACTTGCAAGTTTACTTAAAAAAAGTCTAAACTTCTAAAAAAACCAAAATCAAATTTTAATTGATGTGATTAGGAATGTAATTCTGTTAGGAACCAAAATCTTAGATTAATATTTTGTAGATTTCCGACTATTGACGAGAAAGTTACACGCTTAGGTTGCTTCTCTAATTACTAATTAGTTTAATATCAAAAAAAAAAATTATAGCTGAAAACTTCCAAAGTCTCTCTTCATACACAATTTTGCTCAGAATATTTTTCAAATAAGAATTATATTAGGTATAGTAGCCCTAACCAATAATCGAGCAGGAAGGAGATGAAGCGTGAGACGAAAGCGGTTCGAGCAAAAAACTGGTTATGACAGAAAGCCGCTTCTGTGCTTTTAGCCGTTTCAGTTGCAATAGAATGCACTTTCAATAAGATATCGACTGTTCGATGTGGAATTTTAGTTCATAACAGTTGATAGTTTCAAAAACTTCATGTTTACACAAGCAACATTTCTAAAACAAGACCAATTGGTCACCGGATAAAATAACACTGTTTATAATTTGGACTTGAGGTTTCTCTCACAATAACGCACGTGTTCAGTAGTTTCAAATTGGAACGACAAAGCGCGCACCACATTTGTTAATAATAATCAATACAATCAACAATAAATTAAACTTCCAAAACCGCCCACTATTTAAAATTTTAAACTGTTAAAAGAAATAACAGCTTTAAAAAAAATAGAGAGAAGGACAAAATTTTTAACAATTGGCACAAATATTTTGTCATCGAGTTATCGTTGCCAGTGAAAACGTAGCACTTAAATAAATTGCTATAAACTTTTGATTACAAATAAAATAATTACCAAATGTTGTATAATGTCGAGTTGAGAAAAGAACAATGTCAAAACTTGGATGTATTAAATAGAACAAAAATATATAATAACTTCACCTAAAAGTAAATTAAATAAAAAATTTATTAAAAATTAAAAAATCATAATTTGATGTTTTAAAAATTAAACTAATTAAAAATGTTATCTTAAAGATCTCTTCAAATACCATATTTTAAGAGACAAAGATAACTCGATGACGAAAGATTTGGGCCCCTCGTTAGTTACACTCTGCGTAATTGATTTATTTTCAAAATGAGATGCGACGAAGGATTTAAAAAAACCAATTTTGTACAGGAATAATTTTCGAGATATTGTGTCGTTTTAATCTCTTCGGCTTGAAATTGGCCTCTGGGAGCAGCAGTGTTGTTGCATTGTGTCGTTATTTTCCACTTCATTTGTGGCACATTTCAACATTTGAATACATTTTCAACAGATGCAATCCAAAAATCGCGAACAAAAGCCTAGAACAAATAGTTTTTTTTTTCAATTTTGTTAACACGAACATCGAGACTTTTTTCCGAAAAAAAGCGTTCACCTTGTCGGTGGCGTGAATGACGTGCCCATTGTGTTTAGGTAGTAGTCAGGTTCGTCCCAACGCGAACTCTGTACCCACAGGGCGATAATCACAGCATGCTTTTTAAAATTCAAACCATCCGACACAGTTGGGTGTGCAATTTCAAACCACTTAGGTTAAGAATGTGACTTTGTAATTGTGAACGGGGTTTTATTTCGATTTACATGCGACGACGGCACTGACAGCCACCATGAGCTTGTTTGACTTTAATTTGACTCGAAACGACTTGGAATATTCATCAATTTGTTCTCGAATTTCATTTGTCAGATGATATTTTATGGAAGATTTTTTCATGTCTCGGAAGTTTTATTTGTCTTCTCTTTAATATGTCACGTTCTCACAACTTTGTACATTTGCAAGATGAATTTCACACTTTTCTAAAATGCAACAAAAAAGAAATTATTATGCAGATAAAAACAGATTCAAATGCAGAAATCAAAATGCCTTCATCATGATATAACAATCTCCTGCTGAAATTGTTTTGCACCACTGTAATCATTTCGTAGCTTTATAACAGAGCACAAAATCAAAGGCTATCACTCCGTTGCGAAATTATTTCTCAATTAAACTATCAGTTCTTTTTATAAAAAAAAAAATTGTTCATTCCGTGTAATTTAAGATACTTATAATTTTTAACATTCCGTATCTCTGTACCACTCAATTTAAATGATGATTTCGATTCTCTTACATGTTTTACAAACTAAAGAACTCTTTCTCATTAAGTCAATAAAATTAGCATCATCCTCAATTTTATTGGACTTATCATGAAATTATTTATCGCTGCTATAATTAAATGTCAGGAGTTTCAGACAGAATCCAATTAAATAATAAAATACAAGATAAAATTAAAGAAGAGTTTCCTCACGCGATTCCTTAACGAGCCTTTCACGCAATCAAAAAAAGGACGCCGACGCAATATAAGGCAATATTAGTAACTAATGGGCTGCGTTTTATTTTGCCAATAATAAAAACGGAACGTGGAAGCTAAAATTGTAACAATTAGACCCTTACCTACCTCTGGGAAAAAATCAGATAATAAAAATGAGAAAATTATCCAAAATTTAGAAATTCCCTACACACATGTAATCAAATAT
The DNA here is from genome assembly GCA_029207805.1 of Tribolium confusum. Lineage (NCBI taxonomy): Eukaryota > Metazoa > Arthropoda > Insecta > Coleoptera > Tenebrionidae > Tribolium > Tribolium confusum. The sequence continues at coordinate 35,655,191 of JALGAY010000001.1, read as the reverse complement.
GGAAATTTTAATTTACATGGAAATATGTAATAATCACAATTTTTTATTATTATCTAGAAATTTTAACTAAGCTTTTAGAAGATAAAATAAAATATATTTATTTATTCAGGTGCAAACTAATCGAAAAATTACGATAATTAATATGTTTACATCAACAAAAAAGATTTGAAAAAAAACACCAGTTTTATGAAAAAAAGTAGAGTAAATACTTACTACGAAATGACCTAATAAAGATAACTGTAGAATTTTTTTTAACATTAACATTCGCTTCACCTTTATAAATATAAAAAAATTTGAAAGTTTCTCTCTAGATAGAGAAAACAATTGAGAAAAAATTGGATGCTGTGATAAAAAGTGGAGAACAATTAATACTAAATCAAAAAAATTTTAATAGTAAAGTAACACAGCAAAGAAAAATAAAGTATATACAAATAGGTAAAAACGTTTGAAAAACTTCCAGAGTAACAAAGCACTAAGAACTAGAACTAGAAAAAAAGTTTAAAGCTTTAATTTAATTTTTTGCAATTTAATTGAGTGATTACTCAATTTGAGTGATTACAAAAACTCTATACAAAACATGCAAACATTTAAGTCGCAAAAATAATTCAAAATATTATAAAATTAAAGTCTTGTTAGCCACCAAATGTTGTTTTTAAAAAAATCAGAAAAGTGCATAAATACTTAATTAGTACGTTGCTATTAGTATTTTTCAATTTTAAGACTGATTTTGTTGTTTTTTTTTTATTTGGTTTTGCAAACAGTTTTAATATACTAATTATCTTCCTTATCATCTTTTACAAATACGACTGTCTCTATCTTCACTCAAAATTATTTTAGTTTTTTGTTATTTTTTGATGTTCTAAGTAATTATATATTTTATACATTTTTATTGACTAGAAATTTTTAGAATTAATAATTTAATCCGGTAAGTTTGGTAAGGTACTCTAAAATTTATTTAAAATTTGATTCTAAAAAGTATGACATAAATTTAAATTTTGCACAAATTAAAATTTATAAAAAAATAAATGTATAAAAAAAAACTGAAAATATTACAACAGAATTCTAAAAATTGTTTGGTTAATCTAAGAAATTTGAAAAAACATATTAATATGTAGATAAAGAAGATAAAATAACTATGTACATTCGTATGCGGTAAGCTTAATTTTACAGGCGACAACTTTAATTAGTTGGAACCTGTAAAATTAATTAACGTATACGATTTCTTTCTAAAATTTTTTCTTTATTTTGTGTAAATAACTTATAATTTTGAAAAAATTAATAATTTACACATGTGTGCTTTGACTGTTTCACGTATGACCAGCGACATTTCAAGAATTTTTTAAATTACTTTTTTCTTCTATTAAATATGGCTTTATTTGTAGAAATAAACACATTGATATACAAACTTTGTTACTGCAAAGGTAGTTTTTTCCTTAAGCATCTCTTGTAGTAATTCTAACTGTAAAATGTGAGACCTAGTGTTTTTCTCATTTTTACCGCACAGTTTACAAAGTTTCGGCTTACTATTGGTTGATAAACAACTGCGATAGCCCATTTACAATACGAGAGAACGAAAAAGCTATTTCTTTTGTTATACAACAATATAGTAAAAAGCGACCTAGATGATCAAAAAGTTCAACCTTATGTTTGCATGAATCTGGTGAAACTGTTTGTTACGTCCGCACTTGCGCCATTCTGTTACGTCTATTAAGCGGCTTATAAAGTAAGACCAATTCTCTAGTGAATTTTATTACAACATGGCTTTTTGCCGCTTTACAAAAAATGAATCGTATTATGGTTACCGGCCACCGACTACCCCTCAGTTCAGAAGTTAGTTTAAAAATTTTTACATTACTTTTCTGTACATTTTAGCTAGTGTGAAATTGCTCAAAAATTCTAGCTGTTTTTTTTTAACTAAAGTCTTAGCTATTGAAACTGATGTATTAGTACATTCATTTTTTTAAGTATAGTTCAACTTATTAAATAGTATCTACCATAAAATTTTACGCACTCTTTCAAAGCCGCAGTAAGTAATGCTAGTACTATTAATTTTAGTTGTACCTACTAGTAAAAATAATTTGTTTTAACAAATTGAAATGCAAAGATACAGAGTGTTTCAGAAATGACTACAAAAATTTTAACCACTTGTAGATTTTGTTTAAAGAAGAGTTTTTTCTAGATAATTCTTTTTCCGAATCTCAACCGTAATTAAGATAAAATTAGTTAAAGTCTTGGCAAGAAAATCCATACACGCCACTGGCCTAAACAGTGGAATCCACCATTATAATGGTCATAATAATAACTATAAAAAATTCAAAAATTATTACTTGTCATTATAACATCAAGGTAATTTTATGATTAAATATTAATTAAAACCATTGAAAAGCATTATTCTAATAATAAATTATTAGATAGTGTGATTATTAGATCAATGATTAAAACTAGTGCATTTTATTGAAAAATTAGATTTTAATAAATTAAAAATTCTATCATCTAATTTGTTAAGTTGTGGAAAATATTGCGGTAGGCCTTTTTTAGAAATTTCAATAAGCGTCCAGAATAAAAAAATTCACTAGCATAAACCCTCGCAAGCGCAAAAGAACAACAGCAACAGATCTTGTAATTAAACTTGAAATTGAATACTTACATATCGATCAGGTCTGACATTGAACTTAAAAGTTTAAGTTTTTAAGTTTAGTTCATTGTGTTTAGTTTAAAGCTCAGTGTAATTTAGTGGCCCAACTAATTGTCTTGTGTAAATAAATACAAACGTATTAAAACAACAATGCAAGTAAAAATAAAAATAATTGAATAATAATCTTAATAACTAGGAAGAACATAACCTCAAACTTAACACAAATTATAACAAATGCTCAAAGCAACCACTAATATTCTCTAAACAACGCTAGAGACGTCTAGATTCTTTCACCCTATTTAACATATCTCTGTTGTACCAGATACTTTCAGCCGCATTTTCTACCCGTTGTCGTAATTCATTAATTGTGGCAATTGGTGAAGAGTACACAACGTTTTGCATATAGCTCCATAAAAAAAAATCGCGAAGATTTAAGTCGGGTGACCTCGCTGGACATACAATGGAGCCATTGCGACCAATCCACCTTTCTAGAAAGTTGTTGTCTAACCATTGTCTTACAATGTTGACAGTGTGACATGGTGCCCCACCATAAAGGTATGGCAATTTTCTTCAAAAATATAATCTTTTCTACAGCTTGGGCAAATTATCCAAGAAATTGTTTTTTTTTTCAAATTGTAGCTTTTTTTAAAGGATCTCAGATAGTGTAATTGGTTTTTTACATAACCTTAAAAGACTTAAAATTTGATTTTTTCTTATTTTTACTGCTATAATTTCGTTTTGAATGGAAACAAATTTGTTACCAAATATGAAACAAATTGGTGTTGTAGATGATATCTTGGTAGAAAATGAGACTTGCAGATATTACTAAAGATCTAAATAAGACTTTGGTACCATAGACATCAAGGTTCTAAAAATGAGGAAACCTTTTTTATCAATCCTGAACTTTTACGTAATTATAATATATAATATAACATATATATAGTATAATATAATAAATAAAAATTTAACTTAAATGTTTCGTAAAAGTTTACGATTTATAAAAAAAGGTTTCCTTATTTTTAAAACCTTGATGTCTGTAGTACCAAAGTCATATTTGGATCTTTAGTAATATCCGCAAGTCTTATTTTCTACCAAGATATCATCTACACCACCAATTTGTTTCATATATGGTAACAAATTGAGTTCCAATCAAAACGAAATTATAACAGTCAAAATGAAAGAAAGTCAAATTATGAAGTTTTTTAAGGTTATATAAAAAACCGATTACACTATCTGAAACCCCTTAAAAAGCCTACAATTTGGAAGAGAAAACTAATTTCCAGGATAATGTTCCTAAGCTGTAGAAAAGATTATATTTTTGAAGAAAATTGCTATTTTTTCGAGATTGAGGTTGTAAATCGCCTTAAAATTTAGTTCATTTTTTTTTTTCATTATAAGCCACGTTTTTCTTCAAATTTCTAGTTAAATCCGCCCACCCATTTTAACAATATCGATAAAAGTTTAAAATTTTAGTTTAATGTGGTTTTTTGAACATTTTGGTGTTATGTTGTTTGATTGAAAGTTTGAAAATTAAACGTATGGTTAGAGGAATTCCTCATAAACATTTTGGTCTTTGCTTCAGATCAATCCGACTTATAGAAGTCGAGATATTTAAGAAATAGTTTCTAGAAAGGGCAAATTACGCATAGCATGTCCGAAAAACGCCCCCAGAACGTCGTGCGGAACGGTCCGGAACCGAAAAACTTATTTTCAGTGTTATATATATTGTAAGTAACCAGTTAAAAAAAAATTAGCCTTCTGCAAAAATTTTCCTTGTTGCTTATTAAAACCCGGTAGATTTACTTCACTAGTGGGTCAAGTGCCTAATATAAGTGCATGAATTTTTTTTTCAGCTATTACATTAAATTAAAGTTTTTGAATGCACTAAAAATAAGTTTGTGCACGTAAGTTAACCCTCCATTAGTCGCGTCATCTAGTGTAACAAGTGTTAGGTCGCGCTGTATTTCTCAGATACATGCTTTATACATTATATTTTTTAAGACAATTTTACGAAAGCTTTGTAATTATTATGATTTTTTATTTCAGTTAATATTATTAGTTCAAAAAAAGCATATTATTTCAAACATTTATTAGATTTATTTTGATGAATTTGTGTATATAAATCTCTCCAACCTCTTCTAATTACATAAATAAAAATATTTTTTTGCTACTTGTTGTAATAAGATCAAAAAATTATACTTTTCACAGGCAATAAACACTTAGAAACATATAAACATGGTTGTATGACAGAAAATCAGTAAACCAGGTAGTGAAACACAGAATACTATATACATATACAAGTGCGCTATATCTGTTGAATACACTTTTTGCACGAATAACCGTGCTAAAAATAAAAATGTCAACTTGTTTTTCCAGGAACATAATTAAAATACATTGGCCAAGGAATGAGCTTTATCTCGAGTTTAGGGGATTGACAGTTTTGAAAATATCTACAAAACAATTGTACCTACGTGTGAGATACATGCGCGACTAACGAAGGGTTAAACACTATTTTTGATTCAATTGCTTACTTTATATCAACACAAGGCTTATAATTAGTTACAAAATAATATCGGTAAATTCAAAATAATAACGTGACTTCCAATTTAAAGTTTATTTCAAAATAAATGACATCGCACTGGATCATGACTGTGTAAACGCTATATAGCAAACGTCTCTACCTAAACGTGACATTAAAGAAAAATAACCAGATTAAATTTGTCAAAGTCAAAACAATGAGATTATACCAGATTAGAATAAGATTTTACATTATTTTACACCAAATACACTTTTAATTAATCTAAAGTGGGCACTTGGCATTAGCTTTTATATGAGTTATTATTGAGTTGCCATAGTAATCATTTGCACCTCAGTAGGCCAAATTAAAGTAATTTTGATATAGACCAAATTATAACAATAACAGTATCTTGCGATAGGAGTTTTATAAGAAGCATTTTGTCGCATGCACGGTTTTAGGGCACAACAATCTTAGGAGTTCTCTAAAGGTGTAGGTGCAACAAAATGCCTTATAAACCAGATCTCATACAATATATTTTCTACTTATTTGCGCTATTCTTAAACACTTTCTTTTATTGTGGAGAATTTTGTTATAGCTATTGTGCGCGATTCTTAAAAAACGGCTATAAAAAAAACCTGACATATCTTTAATTTATTAGTAAAAAAATGTGAAAATGAAAATTTTACAATGTAGTTTTCCTAAAATATAGGCCTTGCCAAATTTGAAAATTGATATAAGAGGAAGAGTATTTGTATAAACTCTGAAAATTTCAGACAGTTCTCACATAAACACTGCAACGTGTTACACGAATTATTTTATTTTATTTTTATAGTATCACATATTAACTAATATGTGTTACCAACAATAATACAACACATATTAATAAATAAATTATTAAACAATACAAAATTATCAGCGTAATTTTCCTTCATTTTCAGTCAGATATATCAGATCTGCTATTGTTTGTTCGCAAATTGACTCCTCTGCCTTTTGGTGCATCTAAAATTGTAAATTTATTAAAGAAAAAGAAATTTTTTAGAGGTACCCCTTTGCAGTTGTAATCTGTCTTAGGAGCGTACTTAAAATTCGGCCCAAAATTGACTGAAACAGTCGCACTTTTATAGATTGAAACTGTGGGGAAGTACGTCCCTTGATAGATGTCTTTAAAGGCAGTTCCCTCACATTTCCCATTTTTGAAAAACATGATTTTGCTTCCTTCGAGATCTTTTAAGACTTTCAAACGCTTAGCGACATTGACTTTATCTTCGTAGTACAAGTGGCCTTTAAAATCAACAAAGGGCTAAAACTGTTACATTAAACATTGACTTAACATAAGAATGATTTACCCGATCTTTATAAGTGTTAGGTACCAACTTAGTTGTCATATCTTGGGGCAAAATAATCATAAATCCCAAAGTGTCCCCTTCGCCGTACCTCGGACTGTAGTTCTTTCCTATAGATTCGTGAAATTTTGTGCCCTCTTCGGACCTCCAAGAATACCCGACCTTGTCATACCCTAAGGGAGCTTGCAAATTAGTGTAGTCTTGTCCCCAGCCTATCCTTGTAACTGTTCCTTTGGGCATTTTTTCAATTGTGGCCTCCCAGTACCACGTACCTATGGTGACCCCTTAAAACCCAAATTTTACAATATAATTTCATCTTGTAGGATCAGTACCATGAGTGGCCCTCACTGTAGAGTACCCTTTTTCGCCAGTCACTGCCAACCTATCTTCTGAGATTTTCAACTGAGTGTCTCTGTCGTGTAATGCAAGTAGCACTGTACCAGAAATTACAGTTCTGTACAGACACCCAGAGATGGGTTTGCTTGAACAATCTAGGCATTTTGAGCTTTTTTCAGATTCTTGTTTGTAGGGAGCATGGGGGTCCGGTTCTGCTAAGAAATAACGGTACCCTTCTTTATTAAATAGGTGGTCAACTGAGTACTCATGTACTGGCAATTCCGGGGCCGAGAAGTTTGACTTCTCGGGCCTTTTTACACTCACAACTTACGTTTACAGGCAACTCCCGTTTTACACTTTTTGATTTAATATTACCGGGAACTGAAACTGGGTACTGGTCAACTGGGTACTCATGTACTGGCAATTCTGGGGCTTCTAGTTTGACTTCTTGGGCCATTTTACACTCACAACTTATGTTTCCAGGCAACTCCCGTTTTACACTTGTTGGTTTAATATTACCGGGAACTGAAACTGGGTACTGGTCAACTGGGTACTCATGTACTGGCAATTCCGGGGCTTCTAGTTTGACTTCTCGGGCTTTTTTACATTTACAACTTACGTTTCCAGGCAATTCCCGTTTTACACTTTTTGATTTAATATTACCGGGAACTGAAACTGGGTACTGGTCAACTGAGTACTCATGTACTGGCAATTCCGGGGCTTCTAGTTTGACTTCTCGGGCCTTTTTACACTCACAACTTACGTCTCCAGTCAACTCCCGTTTTACACTTTTTGATTTAATAATACCGGGAACTGAAACTGCCATTACATTAGAACTTTATCTTATATTATCACTAAAACTTACAAGATACTTGTCCGACTATTTCAACCCTAGCCATTTATATGGAAAACACAAAAATTAGTGAATTATTTAATCAAAGGGATGACGTTAAAGATTGAAGTAAGTTTTTCCATAGCCACCTTACCATGTTGAATGCCGTTACTATGACTACTATGAGTGTACCTCCTTCGACCATTTTCTTATTATTGGGGTTAATTTGAATAAGGTCAGTGTTGATAAGACCATATATTTGCCTATTAATAAAAAAATTTTTAAAAATAAATAAAATATAGATGATTTTAATAGAACTTGTGGACTATTGCGTGCAAGAAGAGAAGTAGTGGAAAGGCCTTCCAATAGTACTCAATATGTGGTATAATTTCCTTTTCTTTACTAAATAGGAGTTTCTTGGTAGCCTCCTCGAATTTTTGAATAAAATGGACAATACTCCCATAAATTATAAGAAAGTTAGTGCTTCAATATTAAAATGTTAATTAAAAACAAACGACACATTTGCTCAAAAACTTAATTAGCCACTTTGATGCATTGTATCAAAATACACATGTACACAAAAAATCGTTAACGTTGTTTTATAAACAAATGAGCTAAAATAAAAAAAGTAACCGTACAAGTAAGCAATTTGAAACTTGCCCTGGACTTCTCTATAGGTAAGAACTATATCTGTGTACTCACTGTTGGTAAAGTTCGGCATTGTGGTAAAGTAATGCCGACAGAACAAGAACAAAAACACCAAAAAACAAGAACAACAACGATAGAAGATACGCACAAAAACAACCAACGAAACGAGAACAAGAGCAACAATAAACGATTATGAACTAGTAACAAATTAATACACGATCCGCGGCTTGAATTATGGACGTATTGAACTTGTCAATTTGACAAATTTTTTTAAATAAATTGTCATTGCAGCAATGCATTTTTGGTTTCCATGGTTTTTTGAATTTGCAAAATTTCATGAGCGTATCATACTTTTATAGAAGGGATATAGAGGTAAAAAAATTTGGAACGCCCCACATTTTTCGCAAAGATGTTATCTAGAGAAGTTCTTTGTTTTGGTGAGATCAATTACTGGTTAAAATTTTTGTATTCATTTCTGAAACACCCTGTATATAACATAAGCTTGCCAAGGTTAGCATAATCGTGCTCAAAAGCCGTAAAACAACAACTATATTAGTCTACTATTTATTACAAAAGCGAATGAAAGCAAGTACACTCTCTATTGACATTCTTAAAACATCACATTAAATTTTAGACATACATTAACATTTCTACAAACTCAACAAATTTTTAAAGCTTATTTAGCAGTAATAACAATGACTACATTTCCATTATACAAGTATATTATGTACATATTTTAATAATTGAACACTCAAAAATTGTCAGATTTTAGTTTATACGTATTTACATTAACACCAGTACTTAAAGAAATAAAACAAAATTAAATTTATAAGTAGTTTAACTAAATTTAAAAATTTATAACTAAATAAAAAACCGTTTTTTAGTAAAATGTTGGTAAATTCCTATAGCAATAGTTAAGCGCTCTGGAGATTAAAAAAAACATATTTTCTTGATGTACAATATGATCATAAAAAGTATCCTTCTTTATATGTTATTTATATTGACAAAAAGCATTTTACAGTCTTATAAAGGATAACCATTTTGTTTATATGTTGTAACACATTAATAAGGTGAGATCGAAATGTAACTCAATCAGAGCAGGCTGTGCTAGCGTAACTGTAATGATGTGTCTAATGTTAATATCCACTTCCACGGCTTGCTCTGATTTAGTTACATTTCGATCTCACTGTATAAATTAATATTTAAAATTTGGAAAAGTCAGAATTTGGTTTTTAGTAAGGTCAGGCCAGCCTTAAAGAATAATTATTGTGTAATTAAAACGCATCAATGTTCTTCACATTATTTATTAATTTTACACTGAAATGTTTACATTTTTCAGGTATCTTTAAAAAAATATTAAAAACTTTTGAAATGACCTTACTTTAAGTGACGTTGACTAGATTTAATATTAGTGCTAGTAAAAAATTTAATAATAAATGAAAATATTTAATAAAATCCTATATAATATACACTGATATGTTTTAATTTGGTATAATTATTTGTAAAACAATTTTCATGTTTTAATAAATATAAATATACTGGGAAATGTTGGTTGCATATTATATTCAGTTCATGATGTCGGCATAATTTTTATACGATTAAAATTTTATTCGCATTATCACGCAAATTAGCCACACATCAACGACTGATGGGTTAATTATTGGAAATGCAAATATTCCTCGTCGAAGTAGTTCATTTTAAAAATATTTATTCCCAACAGGTTCTTCTTAACGTGTTCTTCATTAATAAATCAAGAGTCGTATAATAATTTAGCTGCCTGAGTTCAGGTAATTGCTTTGTTTGTAACTATGCAGCAGTATGTTGATATTGAGTTCAATAAATCCATTTACGTTTTATTATGTAAATTACATTTTCGATACTAGGTTGTCGTTAGCGAAAATTTATTGATTTACATAAACAGCTTCAGGCTACTATCCATTTTTTGCTTTCAAGAGCAGTTTGATTTCAGCAATATTTCACCGTTAATTATTACTGCTTTGGAAAATATTTATATACTTTTACCTGTTTTTATAACAAATTATGAAAACACGAGGCGCTTTAGTACTTTAGTTATATTTTTTACATGAGATATAAAATATGCAAAATGTTACATCAAATTACTTACTTCCCTTTTTATATTTTTATGACTCATATATTTTATACATAAAATTGTAACATTATACCGTTCTTAGCAACTAAAATTTTACATTAACAAAATTACGGCAGCTCTTCATTATCTACAAAATGGACCAAAGTAATTAGGACCGCTGTAATTCTAAAAGTATAGGCAGTAAAAGATGTTTTATAGTTTATGTTTGTTACATCAAATCCATCATTACAAGACAAAACTCTTTAGTTTATTTTGCAAATTTATAATTCATACATTTTTTGCTTGACGATTATTTTGTAGAACAGAATTAGGTATAAATACATACATACCATATCTAAGATTAATAAACCCGCCATATTAGGTTTGTATTGTATTTATCTGATATTCAGATAATATTATTTGTCTGACAGTAGATCAAATCAATTATTTAAAGTCAAGAATTTTAATGATCATTATTACAATTCTTAAATTATTTAACTCTACCACCATTAAATTAAAAAATAGCAATGAATAGAAATCTTATTACCACATCAAAATATAAAAGAAAACTACATAGTTATTACAATTTTCTTTGTAATTTCTGGTCGTTACGCCTTTGTTGTACCCAATCATTAGTGAGATTTTTTTATAATTGTTTTGATAAAATGAGTGTATAACAAAAGCAAAACAATAATAAAGCCGGCGTCATTTTTCATTTTCACTTCATTTTCCTTCAAAGATGATAAACACTTTTATTGTATAGTTTCGTCTTTGAAATGTTTGTTTCACTTAAATGAAAGTGAACCTTTTTAACAATTTAAAAGTCTTTTAGTAAACAAACATCACTCCGTAGTGCAGTTTTAATAAATAACGACTTTTTTATTGATTTTACGCAACTCCTTTTGTCATTTGGCCTTTTTTGAAATAATTAAATTAAATCGTCGTTCGCAATGTGCAACCGCTGGAGCTTTGCACAAAGGCAAGTTTGCCAACTGAAGTTATGGAATAAATCTTGTAAAACTAGTAGTAAGTTTTAATACCCTAATTTGTCTTCATTACGAATGCTAATGCAATCAGCTGTCGGTAAATATAATTGGCGAAATCTCCACTTGGTCTAATCAGCTTTGTCAAATATTTTGAGGTGCCGACATGTTCTGCTTATTGCTTTAATTTCAATTTTTTTTTTATTTGATAGAACTCCCAAACACATAATTTCATTTTAATAACTATGAGGAATCATTGTGATTATCATGTTCTCTCCACGATAATTAATCGAATAGTTTCGTAAACAACGGCTTTATCCTATAATTACACCGGTTAAGTTTGATACGGATGTAATACACCGTTTTCAAGCAACCCTTTATTTTCCTAGGGTTAGCTCCTATAATCAAGCAGTTTGTTATCGAGTAGCCTTCAAAAACTAGTCGAGACTTTATTGGTAAATGTCAGTAAGGTTATATTGTTTGGGAAATAAAAACTTTCAGAGACTACAAGTAATTATAGTTTTTACGATAACATTCGCAGCGTGAATTTTAAATTATTTTGAATATATCGGCTCCACTTTGGCTTCTCACCCATGAAGAAACCTCAATGCCGTGAGAATTTTTAGCCGACTTCGTTGTAGACTATATCAGATCAAAGATTTATTTTTTTAACACTTTTAAAAGAACATCAACAACTTACGAGAAATATCAACAAAAAAAAATAAAAATATGATTTATTTTTTTTTTTTTAATGTCGAAATGCAACATAGTCGAGAATGAGACACTTTGAAATTTGACACTTTTTACCCAACTGCGGAGCTCTTGTCAAAACTGAAATTTAATTCCTACGTAATTAGATTCCTAAAATGACCTGGTAAATTCAAATTTTGATTCAAGATTCTATTTGAAATTGCAAAAATGCAGTTTTGGTAATTTTTTGACAAAATTTTGAGAATTATATTTTGACATTTTTCCATATTTTATCTAATTATCTCAGCTACGACAAAAGCTAGTAGTCTGATTTTGTTAATATAGGTATGCCCAAATACTAGGATGCTAGAGATATATTTTAGTAATTTTTAAAGCAAGCAGTTTTTGTGTAAAAAAATTTTGTAACAGAAGTACAAGTTTGTGCAGTGTACTTAATTTTTATGCATTGAGTAACGAGTAACTAATATTCTTTTTTTGGAATTCGTTTATACAAGTAAGCTTTTATTTTAGACAAGACATAAAAATTGGACCTCAAATGTTAAAAAGTGGCCCAACACGGCGCGGCGTGTGCAAAAATCAGCCCTTTTACAACGTGTTTTATACAAGATTTTTTGCAATTTAGTTATAAAAAGCAATATTTTTTAAGTATGCATCTTTAAATAAATCAAGTTAGTTCTTTGATATCACTTTTATTACTAATTATAAAATAATGTCACTTTTTAACACTAGTTACGTAATGTGTGGAATGTTTAACAACTGAAATATCATGTCAAAAAGATTGCTTTTTGGATCCGTCATCTAAAATGTCATCAGAACGTATCGGAATCCTGTTTTTGTTTAACTAATTCAACATAAATTAAGTTTTTTTTTAAGATTTTGTGGGATGTGAATTTGTTGAACAAAGTTTTATAAAATGAGTTCAATAATTGTTCTGGTCGTGGTTTGCTGTGCTTTTCTCTTTCTAGCATGAACGTAGTTGACGTGATGAGTTCATATGGTTTGCTGTCGACTGTCTAGATATTTTGCATTTAAGAGTTTTTGATAAAAATCACATTGCAAATCATAATAATTATATGCAGAGGTTCAAGAATTTACTCTGCAAGCGTTACCTCAGTTAAACGTGTAAATTTTTAACCTCATTGCACTGACAGCTGTCATGTGCCATTGTTTTGTAATGTTAAACGAGACATTCGTTTTTTGTAACAATTGCCATACATAGGCAATCTGACAAGAACTATTATTGAGTACATATTACTTAACCTTGTGTGGCGTGAATCTAATTCATTTAAACAACATAGTCCATTTACACAGTTCAGGTTTATAAAACGAGCAGCGAATCTCAAGTTTGTTAACATTTTAACGTTAATGTTTTGAAAAATAAGTAACACTAGGGCGTAGAGCATAAATCAAAAAATGCACCCAATTACACCAAACACTTTTTTGCACACAACGCAGAAAGAAATTCAGTTTTTCACTTAAATTTAGAAGTATTTAGCAGCAACACAATTGTTATTACAAAAACTGTAACATTTTTATGGTTTTATCTTTAATAGTTTTTAATATTAATTTGTAGATTTGATAACATATATTAAAATGTACATTAATGAACGGCCAACAGCAAGATAACACACGGATCTAATTAGGTGTTACTAATAAAACACACATATATATATATAAATAAACAATCGAGTTAATTTGACAAGATGCGTCTTTTAGCTTTTGCTACCTTGAAAACATAGTTGGCAGACGGCACAAAATATTGTACACTACAAGTAGATTTTTTTAACATAATTTCTTGTAATTTAAAAAAAATTAGAGACGTCTAATAATTATTAGATTTCTAATTTTTATTGTATTTTTCAAAATTTTTTAAAACAAGATTTACATCAAGAATAAAACGGTAATTAACCTAAAAAAAATCAATAATATGTTTGGCGATCCCGTAACTGAGTACATGTCTAAGCATCGACTTTTGTCGATCTTAGACGTGTACTCAAAAATGTTATTTTCAAGATGTCTGCTTGTGGCACCTCATTCCAAGCAACTTGAACCTACATAGATTAACTATGACAATGTCTGTGGAAAACGGTGCAAAGCGGACAGTTTTCTCCCTATCATACTCCACACATGCTTGATGAGATTTAAATCCGGTGATCGGGGTAGCCACAGCAAAACATTAACGCCAGCTTGTTGGAGGAAGTCTATACTTTGACAAACAATATGCAGACGTGCGTTGTCTTGCTAAAAAAAGACAAGTTAACAGTCACCTAGATAAGACAGTGGTTTCTAGGTCGTCATCAACATTACGCACAACTGTCATATTGAGTCGAATAAATACAAGAGGTAAGCAGCTTCCATAAACAACAGCCCCCAAACCATTACTCCAACAGTCTTGTGCACATGCCTCTCAACAAAAAATCTAATATCACGTCGCTCTTTACGACGGCGTTTTATCCTCCGACGATCATCATGCATGCCTACGCAAAATCGTAATTCGTCGCTGAATATTATATCATAGTATTTTGCCTCCCAATCCTACCGTTCTCTGCACTAGTCCAAACGTTGACGACGGTATTTCGCAGTTAAAAGAGGCACTAACCATAGACGATAAGAAAGTCCAGAAATTCAAATGCGGCGATATAACGCTCGCCTACTAACAAGTCGACCTTCATCTCTAAACCATTGGTCACCGAGTAGTTGCGTAGTAGCAAAACGGTCTCAAAAAGCTAGTTTTCTAAAGCTCCTGTCTTAACGCTCTGTAGTACGTCTCAGTTGACCTGTAGGTCTGTTTTGTGTCTTCTACCTTCTTTCTATCTACACTCGAAACACACACATTACCGTTATTGCAGTAGAACAAACACGGCAAACAATTTGGTTATAAAACAAACCAACTTCTCAAAAGTCCACAATTCTACCTCTTTGAAAATCGCTAAAATAGTGATATCGTTGATGCTTTCGGACTGGCGAACGGCATTTTGTTATTATTAAAACAAGTAGTCAGAGACACAACAACTGCAAATACCTCTACTTATCAGCTCTGCTCTGATAAACCCGTTTCTTAACAGAAACTAAAAGGTTAAACTTTTTTTTGCAATAACTATCAAATATAAGCTGTTGCAATGGTTTCTATAACTAACTTTAAATGTACACTTTCTGTTGCCAAAAAATCACTTCCAAAAACTAATTTCTTCTAATCTCGTAACACTTCTAATCTCGCGGAGTATATATATTAAAATTTTTTCTAAAGAAATAAACGTAATTACGATTACTAGTACCTAAATATCACCTCAAGCCTGAAACAAAATATTTAATAAAATGCTTTTACAAAAAATTTATTTTTCTGTATTTGTAAGATAAAAATGGTAGGTATTGTCTAGATTATCAAAAAATTCATACGCGTAAACTATTTGGTTTTTTACTTAAAAACCAATACTAAGAATACATTTACAATAATGCAAATTATTTTAGTAACAAAAAAGAAGATCTTATATGAATAGTAACTTTAATAGTTAGTTCACATTTGAATTTTCATTCGCGTATAATCGTCAAACTTAAAAGTTTGATTAATCAAATTGGTCACTGGTGTGCACTGTTTGGTGATCTGGACGATACTCATTTGTATTAAAATGTTTGCTCTCTATTTAGAAATTTTTAGAAATTCTCATAAATCTTTAGGAATCCTTAGAAATCATAAAACGTCCCAAAAATCATTTCAAAAAATCTTGTGTACAAAATTTTGTCACTAGTTTATCCCTCATTTCATCCTAACTGTATTGAAATATTTAACAAGAGTCAATGAAAACACATTTGATAATAAATACCTACTTAGTGCTGTTTTACCCAAAAATTGGACGAAAAATTACGATAGTAGTACGAATGTCAACTGAAGAGAAATGATCATGTTACGAATTAGAAAGTCAAGTTTTAGTATTTTTTCTTGATTTTTCAAAAAAAAAAAAATGCAAGAAATTTATGTTAAGCATTGTTAAAACTGGGCCAAAATTGGTTTTTGTAGTGTGTTGAGCCGTGTGTTGGTTGTGTACTTTTTGCGGTTAAAATTCCCTCGAATGCAATTAGTGGCTATTAGAGTCGTGTAAAGAAGTCTTTAGTGGAGTAAAATCATGTCGAACCAGATGTTTATACACGACGGGTGCGTCGCATTTCGCATTAACCTTCTTTGTTTCGTTGGTTTGACAACCGCGGCGTTAACGACACCTAAACATACCGACAAAAACACGCCCCGTCGTTCCAGCAAACGGCACAAAAAGGTAATCGAAGTAGGCTTCATGACGGAATTCGTTAATGAGCCAAACCGGTTCAGTCTAATGCGGTTAAACAGCTTCCCTAAGGTTAGATCTCGTCGATTTTGAAGCGTTTCGAAATGATGCCTACATCGAACTGACGATTAATTAATCTAACTATTAACTTTGAATTAATTTCTTCTAATTGCGTAAATTTGATCTGATTTGATCATGTTACCAAGAGATTCGACACTACCCACTCAAAACCCACGCTTACAAGTCCGCAAACTTGGAAAACTGATCCGAGCTTTAGTATATGCAAATTAGGGCAACAATTAATTTAATATAAAAAATTTTAGTTATTATTAGGCAAATACAACAACAAGAAAAGAAGGTGGAGAGCTGGAGAGCTTAAAGTTATGGTTATCTTGTAATGTTGTTAATAAAGACTTAACTAGTTTCGGGCTAAATGATGAGAACATGTCATCAAGAGTAGAAACACCCGAACACCTACAATAAATACTACTCAAACTGACAGTTGACAGAAAAATTAAGACACATAATCACACAAATATATAGAGTTTTAATTATTATTATTACTATTTGTTATTTTTGGTATTCATTTCGAAATTCATTTGCAAAATTTATTAAACTTGAACTCACAAAATGAAACAAAACCGAACAGCAAAACAGTCATTTTAATACAAAATAAACAAATTAATCTTTTTGATGAATTGTCATATTCTGAACAGTACAGCTACTAAACTGCAACTACGGCATTCTTAGCAGTCCTTTAACAATATTGGCAGATGCTGTTGTTGATGTTGATAGAGCAATTATTAATGAATTTTTGGTCTGATTATATACAATTGAATTCAAAATTTGATTAACCACGATCAATTTTTTGAACTGATTCTTCTCTATAACTTTTGGCCACTGTAGTAGACTTTCACCCAGCGTGGCGTTTTAGTGATGTAATATCACCACCAGCATCAACCAATACCTTATTTTCGTCTCTTTATTTCATAAATAAGAATAAAGTTTTTCATAGTTTCTAGCAGATTTTGCCGACAACAAAAACTTTGTGGCGCTTCTGGCTTGTCTTACAATCTCTGGAAGCGTAAGATTTTTTATTTCACAGTCACATTTTTCTATACTGACTCGATTTCTTTTGGTTGTAATTAAAAACCACTGCGATCTGTCACAATTTTAAAAGTGAAAAGTCCGTGGCATTCTGATAAATATCTAAATCTAGCTGTAATACATCGTTTTCATTGGTCAAAATTTGTATCTTAATAAAACATTTGTATCATAATGAACATCATTAAAATACAGGTAATTTGCAACTAAAAAACCAATTACAGTATGGGAGTAAAAAATATATTATTGTGGTGAAAAATAATAGTAATTACTAGAATTTAAAAATTGTCAGTCTCTCAGATCAAATTATTTCAAAATGATATAAAACAAGTGTTTTCTATACAGAAAAAAATTTGTTTTTAATTAAGAAAGGTTTTAATATTTAAAGCGCTCTTTACAATCATAAGTATTAAATTACGTTAATACTTATATTACTTTAATTACTTATACAAAAGTAATATACCTCAACAAAACTTTGACAAATTTTGTTAGATAAATAGACAAATTATTTATTGTCGATATAACCAGAAAACCGCAGATTTAGTTTTTTATAATTCTGTCTTTGTTTTGACAGTTTATCTTATTTAATAAAATTGTTATAATTAACTACATTCACGTTTTTAAGACATTGCAACATCTTTGCAAACAGGATTTTATTCTTTACTAATTGAAACATGTGACAAACTCAAACTGGTAACAATTATTCAATGTATTATTTGAAATATTACTAAACAGTGAATAGTAAAGTAAAGCAAAAGTTTAAATAAGAGTACTTGCGAAAATTTGGAAAAGCTGAAAGAGGTAACTTACAACTTACTTATTAGTAAGTTATCTAAATTGGTGCCCTACATTTTATTTAGTTTACCTTTATTTTAAATTTTAATTATCGAAACATGTACTGAAAAATCTATTTATAGCATAACTAGAATTTAAACAAATTGTTCCATGGTTACTGTTCTTGATCACAAAAGCTGAATTATGTATTGTTATAATAGAAGTGTTACCCTATTACACTCGGTTTTTCTTTTTAGTAAATAATATGTTTCTTATTAAATAAATTAAAAATTTGACATGTTGATTTTTTTTAAAACATTTTTTCTAAATTGAAGGTGCCTTATACAGACAGTTTTACGAGTAGTAATGAGCCTGCAAAGCTGAAAATACAACCAGCAATACAATTCCAGAGTTAACGTAGATTATTAATAATTTCAAATTTTATTTGTAAAATCTGTCACCGATAAAAAAATATATATGCAAACGATGAAAAAGCCGACACGATAATAATATATGGGAAAAAATGCCTCTGCCGTGATGAGTTTATGCAGACAACGTTTTCCAGGTAGAGAAGAACTCTTGCTAACATCATATTCGGACGACTTGAAACTACCTTAAGAAAAAATTGACCAGCTTTAAAAAAGCCAAAAGCAAAAACACCTACTGGTCCCGTACACATGTAAGTCAAAGAATGATTTCACAAGCAAGTGGCATTAGTTTGTCTTCAGTTAACCGGAAGATTAAATGATTTTTTATTTAATGTATTTGTAAACAAAAAAAGATAACTACGTTATCTTTGGAATTGTATTGCTGGTTGCATTTTTAGTTTCGCAGGCTCATTACCACTCGTGAAACACCCTGTATAACAAAAATATATAAGTCTTATTTTAAGAATAAAAATGTTGTAAACTAGTGTAATTAATATTTATTATGTGATTGGTTAATATAAAATTGCTGTAATTTGCAAACGGTAGAGTTTTAAAAAAAATTTTTAGAGTTTGGTATTAAGTTGAAGAAAGGAGCTTGTAGTTTACGGCTGATCCGCCAGTTCTGAGACACTCTGTATTGTATATCGTGTGTGTCAATATTTTCCATTAATTTAATACAATGTTATCAAATTTCGTCGAATCAATGTGTTTGTTGTAGTAAGTCTTTACCTGCTCCTACGCCAATTTAATGAGTTTGTACTGGCAGTGATAAGGAGGTAGTTTGATAACGTCATGTCCATACTGTTTCAAAAGATCGTCTATGACGTATTTTTGGTTTATTGGTCCTAAAGATTTTATTAAAGCATGTAATTGTTTTTTTGTCATATCCTGGTCAAACTAAATGTTACGTTTTGCCAGCCACTCCTGTATGTCCGTTTTAGTAAATCCGAGTCAAAAGGCGTAGGGACACACAAACTGTTAAAAATTGTTTGCAGTTTATCAGTTTTCTGGCTGGCGTAAAAAAATATAACTACAAAAAAAACTATTAACAGCCATTGTATAAGTTTTAGGTTTTCACAGCTGTTCAAAAAAAATTACAAACGCATACCAAAAAAAGTTTGATTATGAGTTGATTTTTCATGCATGTCAAGACGTCAAAATGGCGGTCATCCATATATTACACTTTCTCCCTATCTTTTTCTCTAGTCCTCAACCATTGTCAACATAAAAAGTTACACACGTTTCATCATAACATAACCTCAACTTTACTAAAAAAGGGTTAAAAATATTGATTTTAAGTAAGTACCAGGTAAATCAAATTTTACCCGCACCCTAAAAACAGCCATTTCTAATTAAGCAAAAATTCTCAAAAAATTGTAGGTGATATTTTCAAGTAGAAGATTTTCTCCAAGTTTCAAATTGCTTACTTGTACGGTTACTTTTTTTATTTTAGCTCATTTGATGATAAATCAACGTTAACGATTTTTTGTGTACATGTGTATTTTGATACAATGCATCAAAGTGGCTAATTAAATTTTTGAGCAGATGTGTCATTTGTTTTTAATTAACATTTTGATATTGAAGCACTAACTTTCTTATAATTTATGGGAGTATCGTCTATTATATTCAAGAAGGAACCTATCACAGTGGTGGTTTCTTCAAATTTATGGTATTCGTTATAAAAACGGCATTTGTGGAGACTTGAAAGTTAAGGTAGATGGTTTTGCAGCAGAAATGAAGAAACTCTAATGGAAACGACACCGTCGCCAACCCATACAAATGAAGACGCTTCAAGCACGACCGCGTCACTTCCAAAATCTGAAAGCGCCGAAAAGAGTTAAACAACTAGCAAAACAAATAAATCAAAGCAAAGTAAATTAATTCAAAACCTACTAAACTTCTAAAATTTCGTATTATTTGAATTTTAGAGAAAAAGGCCGAAATTTAAATATAATAGAATTGCTGTGTGCAAATTGTTCGTGGTGCTTTCGCAAATCGTGTATTAGATACCAGCTTGTAATCAATCAAAACTGTATGTGGCTTTTTTAATGTTTTTTATTTAAACAGAAATTGCCTAATATATCGCTGCTATTGAATATTTGCAACAAGGTAGCCTCAAGGAGGCTACCAGAAACTCCTATTTAATAAAGAAAAAGAAATTATACCACATATTGAGTACTATTGGAAGGCCCTTCCACTACGTCTCTTCTTGCACGCAATAGTCTACAAAGCCTCATTAAAATCAACTATACTGACTAAGCAACACTGACTTTATTCAAATTAAACCCAATAATAAGAAAATGGTCGAAGGAGGTACACTCATAGTAGTCATAGTAACGGCATTCAACATGGTAAGGTGGCTGTGGAAAAACTTACTTCATTCCTTAACGTCATCCCTTTGATTAAATAATTCACTAATTACTGTGTATTTCATAAAAATGGCTAGGGTTGAAATAGTCGGACAAGTATCTTGTAAGTTTTAGTGATAATATAAGATAAAGTTCTAATGTAATGGCAGTTTCAGTTCCCGGTAATATTAAATCAAAAAGTGTAAAACGGGAGTTGACTGGAGACGTAAGTTGTGAGTGTAAAAAGGCCCGAGAAGTCAAACTAGATGCCCCGGAATTGCCAGTACATGAGTACTCAGTTGACCAGTACCCAGTTTCAGTTCCCGGTAATATTAAATCAAAAAGTGTAAAACGGGAATTGCCTGGAAACGTAAGTTGTGAATGTAAAAAAGCCCGAGAAGTCAAACTAGAAGCCCCGGAATTGCCAGTACATGAGTACTCAGTTGACCAGTACCCAGTTTCAGTTCCCGGTAATATTAAATCAAAAAGTGTAAAACGGGAATTGCCTGGAAATGTAAGTTGTGAATGTAAAAAAGCCCGAGAAATCAAACTAGAAGCCCCGGAATTGCCAGTACATGAGTACCCAGTTGACCAGTACCCAGTTTCAGTTCTCGGTAATATTAAATCAACAAGTGTAAAACGGGAGTTGCCTGGAAACATAAGTTGTGAGTGTAAAATGGCCCGAGAAGTCAAACTAGAAGCTCCAATATTGCCAGTACATGAGTACCCAGTTGACCAGTACCTAGTTTCAGTTCCCGTTAATATTAAATCAACAAGTGTAGAACGGGAGTTGCCTGGAAACGTAAGTTGTGAGTGTAAAAAGGTCCGAGAAGTCAAACTAAAAGCCCCGGAATTGCCAGTACATGAGTACCCAGTTGACCAGTACCCAGTTTCAGTTTCCGGTAATATTAAATCAACAAGTGTAAAACGGGAGTTGCCTGGAAACGTAAGTTGTGAGTGTAAAAAGGCCCGAGAAGTCAAACTAGAAGCCCAGAACTTGCCAGTACATGAGTACCCAGTTGACCATCCATTTAATAAAGAAGGATACCGTTATTTCTTAGCAGAACCGGACCCCCATGCTCCCTACAAACAAGAATCTGAAGAAAGCTCAAAATGCTCATATTGTTCAAGCAAACCCATCTCTGGGTGTCTGTACAGAACTGTAATTTCGGGTACAGTGCTACTTGCATTACACGACAGAGACACTCAGTTGAAAATCTCAGAAGATAGGTTGGCAGTGACTGGCGAAAAAGGGTACTCTACAGTGAGGGCCACTCATGGTACTAATCCTACAAGATAAAATTATATTGTAAAATTTGGGTTTTAAGGTGTCACCATAGGTACGTGGTACTGGGAGGCCACAATTAAAAAAATGCCTAAAGGAACAGTCACGAGGATAGGCTGGGGACAAGCCTACGCTAATTTGCAAGCTCCCTTAGGGTATGACAAGTTTGGGTATTCTTGGAGGTCCGAAGAGGGCACAAAATTTCACGAATCTATAGGAAAGGACTACAGTCCGGGGTACGGCGAAGGGGACACTTTGGGGTTTATGATTATTTTGCCCCAAGATATGGCAACTAAATTGTTACCTAACACTTATAAAGATCGGGTAAATCATTCTTATGTAAAGTCAATGTTTAATGTAACAGTTTTAGCCCCTTGTTGATTTTAACGGCCACTTGTACTACGAAGAAAAAGTCAATGTCGCTGAGCGCTTGAAAGCCCTAAAAGATCTAAAAGAAAGCAAAATCATGTTTTTCAAAAATGGGAAATGTGAGGGGACTGCATTTAAGAACATCTATCAAGGGACGTACTTCCCCACAGTTTCAATCTATAAAAGTGCGACGGTTTCAGTCAATTTTGGGCCGAATTTTAAGTACGCTCCTAAGGCAGATTACAACTGCAAAGGGGTACATCTAAAAAATTTCTTTTTCTTTAATAAATTTACAATTTTAGATGCACCAAAAGGCAGAGGAGTCAATTTGCGAACAAACAATAGCAGATCTAATTTATCTGACTGAAAATGAAGGAAAATTACGCTGATAATTTTGTATTGTTTAATAATTTATTTATTAATATGTTTTGTATTATTGTTGGTAACACATATTAATTAATATGTGATACTATAAAAATAAAATAAAATAATTCGTGTAACACGTTGCAGTGTTTATGTGAGAATTGTCTGAGATTTTCAGAGTTTATACAAATACTCATCCCTTTATATCAATTCTCAAATTCGGAAAGGCCTATATTTTAGGATAACAACATTGTAAAACTTTGATTTCACATTTTTCTACTAATCAATTAAAGATATGTCAGGTTTTTTCATAGCCGTTTTTTAAGAATCGCGCACAATAGCTATAACAAAATTCTCCACAATAAAAGAAAGTGTTTAAGAATAGCGCAAATAAGTAGAAAATATATTGTATGAGATCTGGTTTATAAGGCATTTTGTTGCACCTACACCTTTTGAAAACTCCTAAGATTGTTGTGCCCTAAAACCGTGCATGCGACAAAATGCTTCTTATAAAACTCGTATCGCAAGATACTATTATTGTTATAATTTGGTCTTTATCAAATTCACTTTAATTTGGCCTACTGAGGTGCAAATGATTGACCTGTTACTACGGCAACTCAATAATAACTCATATAAAAGCTAATGCCAAGTGCCCACTTTAGATTAATTAAAAGTGAATTTGGTGTAAATTAATGTAAAATCTTATTCTAATCTGGTATAATCTCATTGTTTTGACTTTGACAAATTTAATCTGGTTATTTTTCTTTAATGTCACGTTTTGGTTGAGACGTTTGCTATATAGCGTTTACACAGTCATGATCTAGTGCGATGTCATTTATTTTGAAATAAACTTTAAATTGGAAGTCACGTCATTATTTTGAACTTACCGATATTATTTTGTAACTAATTAAAAGCCTTGTGTAGATATAAGGTAAGCAGTTGAATCAATAATAGTGTTTAACTTACGTGCACAAACTTATTTTTAGTGCATTCAAAAACTTTAATTTAATGTAATAGCTGAAAAAAAAATTCATGCACTTATATTAGGCACTTAACCCACTAGTGAAGTAAATCTACCGGGTTTTAATAAGCAACAAGGAAAATTTTTGCAGAAAGCTAATTTTTTTTTTAACTGGTTACTTACAATATATATAACACTGAAAATAAGTTTTTCGGTTCCGGACCGTTCCGCACGACGTTCTGGGGGCGTTTTTCGGACATGCTATGCGTAATTTGCCCTTTCTAGAAACTATTTCTTAAATATCTCGACTCCTTTAAGTCGGATTGATTTGAAGCAAAGACCAAAATGTTTGTGAGGAATTCCTCTAACCATATGTCTAATTTTCAAACTTTCAATCATTCAACATAACCCCAAAATGATTAAAAAACCGGATTTAACTAGAAATTTGAAGAAAGACGTGGCTTATAATGGAAAAAAAGCGAACTAAATTTTAAGGCGATTTATAACCTCAATCTCGAAAAAATAGCAATATTTTTCAAAAATATAATCTTTTCTACAGCTTGGGCAAATTATTCTGAAAATTAGTTTCCTTTTCCAAATTGTAGGTTTTTTTAAGGGGTTTCAGATAGTGTAATCGGTTTTTTATATAACCTTAAAAAACTTCAAAATTTGACTTTTTTCTATTTTGACAGTTATAATTTCGTTTTGATTGGAACCCAATTTGTTTCCATATATGAAACAAATTGGTGGTGTAGATGATATCTTGGTAGAAAATAAGACTTGCGGATATTACTAAAGATCCAAATATGACTTTGGTACTACAGACATCAAGGTTCTAAAAATGAGAAAACATTTTTTTATCAATCGTAAACTTTTACGTAACATCTAAGTTAAATTTTTATTTATTATATTATATTATACTATATATATTATAATTACGTAAAAGTTCAGGATTGATAAAAAAGTTTTTCTCATTTTTAGAACCTTGATGTCTGTGGTACCAAAGTCATATTTAGATCTTTAGTAATATCTGCAAGTCTCATTTTCTACCAAGATATTATCTACACCACCAATTTGTTTCATATGTGGTAACAAATTTGTTTCCATTCAAAACGAAATTATAGCAGTGAATATAAAAAAAATCAAATTGTAAAGTTTTTTGAGGTTATGTAAAAAACCAATTAGACCGTCTGAAAGTTCTTAAAAAAGGCTACAATTTGAAAAAATAAATCAATTCCTTGGATAATTTGCCCATGCTGTAGAAAAGATTATATTTTTACAGAAAATTGCCATTTTTACAAAATTGAAGTTCTAAATCGCCCTAAAATTTAGTCCGGTTTTTTCTTATTATAATCCACGTATGTTCTTTAATTTTTATTTATATCCGTCTACCCGTTTCAACAATATCCCTATAAGTTTAAAATTTTAGGTTAACGCGATTTTTTGACCATTGCGAGGTTATGTTGTTTAATTGAAGGTTTGCAAATTAGACATGTGGTTAAAGGAATTTCTCACAAACATTTTGGTCTTTGCCTCAAATCAATCCGATTTATAGAAGTTGAGATATTTAAGAAATAGTTTCTAGAAAGGGCGAATTACTGCAATGACAATTTATTAAAAAAAAATACGTCTATAATTCAAGCCGAAACTTGTGTATTAATTTGATGACTAGTTTACAATCGTTTATTGTTGCTCTTGTTCTTGTTTTGTTGCTGTTTCTGTTTGTTTCTTCCATAGTTGTGGTTCTTGTTCGTTAGTGTTCTTGTTCTTGTTTTGTCGGCATTACTTTACCACAATGCCTGACTTTACCATCAGTGAGTACACAGATATGGTTCTTACCTATGGAGAAGCCCAAAGCAATGCTTCTAGAACTCAGAGAATTTATGCACAAACATTTCCTAATCACGCAGTTCCTAGTTTCCAAACCTTCACAAACGTTGTCCAGCATCTTTGAGATCATGCAACGTACAAAGCTGCAGCTCGTGATCGAGGTAGACAACGTCCGGATGCGATTGCGAATGTAGAAGAGACTGTGTTAGAAGACATCGCTGCAAGACCTGGGTGCCGTACTCGCAGACTTCCTCTTCATCATGGTATTTCCTCTACAACAGTTTGGAGATTATTAAAGAAACTATTGTATACATAACACATACACAAAGTACAGTTCCTAAAACCAGAAGATTTACTTTAAAACGTGCTTTTTGTAAAAGAATGCTTACGAAAATTAAACATAAACGAAACTTCCTGAACTTTTTGATGACAATGGACGAAGCTGGTTTTACACGAGAAAGCATTTTTAACATGCACAATATTCATATCTGAGCCGATAAAAATCCGCACGCCAATGGTTTTCTTGTTGATCGTTGATTTTGTTGCAAATATTTTTGACTTTAAGTAGCCTTTGAGAAAAACGGTCAAAACATCATCTAAATAATCTCTGACACCATGAGAGTAGTGTGGAGCTGCACCGTCTTATTTAAACCATACATTAGCTGCTAGTGTGTCTAGATCCTTTTTATTGGAAAAAGTTCCGCTAATGCTAGTACTAAGGTGTTGCAAAGGACATCCAAATAAACTTGTCTAGTCAATGGGAGGTCAAAAAAATACGGTTCTAAAATATGATTAGCACAAAAACGACACAACTGCTATATGGGTCGATAGAAAATTCACACTGAATGAGAGAAACCAATACTTGTTACAACATCCACAAAAATTGAATGTTTAGTGTAGTTTTGTCAATTCACATTTTAGGATTTTAGAACATGAATTATGTAAGAGAAAGAATTACAAGTCAGTACCGCTTAATTAGTCAAAAAATGATAAATAATGTGCTAACAGAGATCGAAAATTAGTTTTATTATTACAAAGAAACGGAAGGACGTTAATTTGAATATTTAATTCAGTAATTCAGTTAAAAATTGCGTCTATTTTAAAAAATTTAATAAAACATTTAAATTGGTTAAATTATTTTAAGTTTTTATTTTAGGCCCTACAAGTGTTATACTGTTATACGGAGAAAAAAAAGTAGTTTCAATATTCAACACCAAAAATAGGGGTTGTTACTTAAAAAAAAATAACAATTACGTCACAGCAAAAAACCAGTTGGCCAAAAAAATTTAGAAACAAGTAAAAAACGTGTGAAATAAAAAATAAAATCGATCTGTCTCGGTGTTTTTCTCAAAAAAACATTAACTTAGAAAATAAGAATTTTATTCCATACTTTTTTGTCACTCTATATTTAGTATCTTTAGTTTTTTTTTCTTGTGTGAGGATTTTAAAAAGCAGTTTATTCGAACTCGATGCGAACGAGTGAAACATATGGGGTGGCCCACCGAAAAGTTTACACCTAAACTTTATGTGCATGGTATCACTTGCAAATTACTTGATTGCGACGCGCAATTTATCCGTACTCATTGAAGGTAGTACCAGAGTAGTACATCTCGATATAATTGTTATAACTGACAATTCAACTCATATTTTCTCGACAAATGAAATTTACTTATTTTGACATAATTAAGCAAAAAAAAATTTCGTATGTAATGATAGCGAAATTTTCCGACAATTCCATACCTACCATTGAAAATTAATAAAAGTTTTTTTTATAATGCTTACAAATCGTTTTGAAAAGCGCATTTTGACATGCATGCTTTTTTTTTCTAATTTTAATATTGATAGTTATTTCCTTATCTTGGTTTAATTTCAGAGCGAAAACACTACTTCATTTTGAAAAATATTACTGAATAATTTTCATAACTGTATTACTTATCATAATACATGTAATATTATAATATTACATAAAAAAAAATTTAAATATAATTTTTTATCTTAATATGCGATGGCACAAATTCATTGTTATGCATAGTATTTATTCAGAAAAAAATCAACTGTTCTAAGCTTGTTTATTCTCATTAGATAGAAAATTTACTAAATAAACTAACAACAAATAAGATTTGGTAATAAATATTAAGAATACTATACAAAAACTTCGAGATAAATAGTAATTTGGTCGGTATTATGTGAACATATGTTTTTGTATTGGGCCAAGCCAGTTTTAAAACATTTTTACATATTTCTTTGTATTTGACAATAAACAATATTATTTTCATGTCATTACAAAATTACCAAAATTATATCTTCATGTGTTTAGATCACACAATTTTAATTTGTTACGTTTATTCATTCTACAATATTTCGTAAAATCACCATCTAGTCAAAAACCTTTGGATTTCATATTTTCAGTGGGAATTGTTGAAGCCTCAGCTCATTCCTTTCGTAGTGGTTTGGTTACTGGTGCACTACTTGGCGCTACAACATCTGTTGATACCGCACCAGCAGCTATATAGAAAGAGAGGCTGTAAAGAGAGATAGATAAAATCGGTGTCGTTTTTTTAAATTTTGATACGATAGCTGACTTCAGAATTACAAGTGTTTTAATCCTGTGAAAACCGCTTTTAAAAATGATAAAACATTTTTGAGTTATTGGTGCTAAACTTTAACACTGATTTTGCCTATGCCGTGTAAAGCGTGTCGGGCCCCTTAAAGGAGCATTGTTTTCAACAGCAACTTTCAATACATGTTTGGGCTGGCATTGTAAATAGTCAATTAATTGGGTCATACATTCTACCTCCACAATTAAACCCGGTGGAGTATTTAAATTTTTTGAACAACATCCTGTGCCAGCTATGTAAAGATGTGCCGTTGGAGACTAGAGCTAGAATGTAGTGTCTTCATAATAAGGCACACTGCTAACGTTGTAAGGCAATGGCTAGACAACAACTTCCCAGAAAGTTGTTGGTCGTAATGGCCCTATTGCAAGACCAGCAAGGTCACCCGACTTAAATCCTTGCGATTTTTTTTATGGGGCCACATGAAAGACGTTGTCTACTCTTCGCTAATTGCCACAATTGAAGAATTACGACAAAGGGTATAAATTGCGGCTGAAAGTCTCCGGCACAACAAAGATATGTTAAATAGAATGAAAGAATAATCCTTCGCCAGATGTCTCCAACGTTGTTTAAGCATTTGTTATAATTTGTGTTAAGTTTGAGGTTAAGTTCTTTCTAGTTATTAAGGTTATTTTTCAATAATTTTTATTTTTACTCACATTGTTGTTTTATTACGTTTCTGTTTATTTACACAAGATAATTAGTTGGGCCATTAAATTAGATTGAACTTTATGTTAAACACCATGAAGTAAATTAAAAAATTAAAAACTTTCACGTTCAATGTCACGCCGGATTGATATACAAAAATTCGAATTCAAGTTCAAGTACAAGAACCGTTGCTGTTGTTCTTTTGCGTTTGCGCGGCTTTATGCTGGTGAATTTTTTTATTCTGGAGACTTAAATGTGATAGTTTTAATTATTGATCTACTCTATCTAATAATAATCACTCTATCTAATAATTTATTATTAGAATAATGTTTTTTAATGTTTCTAATTAATAGTTAATTATAAAATTTATTTGATGTCATAATGACAAGTGATAATTTTGAATTTTCTATAGTTATCATAGTGACCTTTATAATGATGCATTCTACTGTTTTGACCAGTGTCGCGTATGAAATTTCTTACTAATTGTAAGTCTTTCACTAATTTTATCTTGATAACAGCTGAAATTCGGAAAAAAAATTATCTAGAAAAATTTTTCTTTAAACGAGATCTACAAGTGGTTAAAATTTTTGTATTCATTTCTGAAACACCCTGTATGTAAAAATAAATTATATTAAAATCGCTCTAATCTAATATTCTTCAAAAATAGTTCATAGAAAATTAGCAAAAAAATTGTTTCAAAATTTTTAATTTTTAGCTGTACAATTTGATGATTATCTTAAATTTTTAATAGGTATTTTGCACTTAATTAGTAAATGTTTTTATAAAAACTATTTGCAAATTGTAGTTATTATTAGTGACAAGCTTTACGTTGTAAAAATTCGACTTTTTTCCAGTAATTTCTTTTCTTCTAATAGTAATAAAAAAATATCTTATGTTCCCATTTATAACTTTTCCAACTTCTTAAGGTGTTAGTGTCGTCTCTTTGCGGCATCTTTGTGCGTATTAAAATACCACCAGTTCAAACAAATTACGTATTCAAATTCTAAAATGTACGTGAATGTAGTGAACCGTCTTGAAAACATCTTAATTCTTTCTATAAATTACCGTAGAATGAAATGACACTCCGGCTTAGATGCTATATTTCACCGGCAACTTGACATGATTCCTTTCACGTGTGTTTATACTAGAAGTATTTTAGGATTATATTATTTTAAATTTGACTGGTGGGTCTGTTGTATTGAGTCATTAACATGTAAACGTCGTTTCGATTCAGTAACCATTTTTATTTTAACATTTTACCAAATTATTTAAAATAAGGTGTATTTAATACGACGGGACAAGTTAGTGACATTCCAGTCTTCCTTAATCTGCAAATAAATTAACATATTAACATAAAATTGCATGAAAAAAGAAATTTCTAAAAAACCGTATCAGTATCTATAACCATCATTTTACAACAAAAATCTTGTAACACTACTCCTTCTGATGGAAAATGTTTCTGCAGCGGTTACAATTTTGGTTTTTTCTTTTATCAAATAATCTAGTGGAAAAGTTTGGAATGGAAATTGTCATGATCGAGTGCACACCAACTCGTTGCAAATAGATAAATCACAAGTTCTAGTACTCTTGTTCTATTTTATATCAAAACCAATTCAATTATGCATTTTAAAACGGAAATTACCTTTTGAAATAAATATAATTACTCATGACGCATTTATTCAGTACAAGTAATTACGTTAATAATAATTAAACGTGTTTCGTTTTAAATTATGAAATACATACACCTTCCCAAATGAACAAACAGGGAACACTAATGTCACTATACTA
This sequence comes from Tribolium confusum, assembly GCA_029207805.1. Classification (NCBI taxonomy): domain Eukaryota; kingdom Metazoa; phylum Arthropoda; class Insecta; order Coleoptera; family Tenebrionidae; genus Tribolium; species Tribolium confusum. The sequence goes on along the minus strand of JALGAY010000001.1, from coordinate 35,624,306 downwards.
AATAGTAATATTATAATAAACTACGACATAAATCATTAACATGTCCAATGAAGCGGAACGTTATCCGTCATGTACACAAAACAATCTCATGTGTATTTTAAAAGTGGGAATCATTGTACTAGATTATTTATGCTTCATTAATAATAATTATAAACACCATTAATGTTAACCTGTACCTAATTAGATTATGGACATATTACCTATAGATTATTACAAGCATTCTCACGATAGAAACAACCGGAAATTTATAATTTTGAAATTAACGTGGTTTTTTACTCTACACAAAAGCCATATTTTGCTATAAAATGGTAACTACAGACTAACAAGTTTTTTGCCTTCATGTGTGGGATATTTGCTCCTGAAAGCTCTCTATATACAGAAATATAAACGAACGTTGAATGTTGATTTAACTGCAGAGCAAAATAATGAATCAAAGTTGATTTTAACGATTTGCGGAAAGAGAAGAACTGTAATAGTTGTAGCTGTAATACAAAGTGTCTCTTTCATCAAAACGGTTTTTAAAAAAGTAAAAAACTTAATAGACTTTCAGTGTGGTATACATATTAAATTAGAATATTTTTTGGCTTTCCATAAAATTTTTACAAATGGTCTATGTACTGTTATATTATAAGTTTTTCTTTTTTTTCGGTCTACCATAAAATTTTATGGAGGTCTTTTTTAAACTCCACAGCATATGGATTATCATTATTGAGCGTTTTTTTTATAAGGACTTGAAGGTAAATGCTTAACAGATCCTTAATTCCGAGTTTAGGAAAAAATTTGTAGTAAAAAAAGTAGCATCATTATGTTAGGCATTTGCCTCATAAATAAACGCTCCATAAAGATAGTCTAATCATTGTGATTTTAAAAAACTCCATAAATTTTTATAGTGGACCAATGGAAAATAGAAACAGTATACAAATTCCAATCGAACTAGTAAGTACCTTTCAGATGACTCAAAAACTGTCATTCCTAGGAAATAATAATAACATTATTATTGTTAAAAACACCAACTTTTGTTTTTTTTACCCAATTTTTTATTGCTAGATATATTTTAGCAAACCTTGTCTCTCAGTATAGGTATGTATAGTAATCAGTTTCTAAAGTGGTTTTTATAACACTGCAGCTATAAATATTATTATCATGCTGTTAAGGTCTTTGTAGCCTGTTGTAAATAAAATTTGACTGCCTGAGTTCAAGTGTGGTTTTTCTTAAAAAAAAAAACATAAATAAAGTTATATACATATATCATACAATTTTATTGCAGTGACTAATTCTAATTCTATCATAAAAACCCCTTTCAAAATGTACTAAATACAGACTGTTGTTACTGTAACTCACAAAAAACAAACAAAAACTTAAGTGTACTATAAACCGTTTTGAATATAGTTACTATAGGCACTCTATTTTTAAAAACCCAATCTACAACAGAATTTAAATCACATGCTTTGTATTGAAAATACATGATTTATACCAGGGTTCGGCGAGAGCGAGCTTATTGCAGTAGCGTAATTTCGCATTATTCTTTACACCTTTTTTTCGTTATTCTAGCGCGGTTCACTCACTCAATAAGAACTTGTTCATTTTTAAATAGATTCTTACATTCAAGTACTGAATATACCTATTGTATTTTGGCGACATTTTTAAAAATGACAATACTGATTTCCGAGTACATTATGCATAACCTTCTAGACCAGTTGAATAAATAACATGCAGTGAATTACACCGATTAATTATTACCTGGCCGTTTGTTTGATACTTCACTGTGGGCGAAGCTTGGTCATAACGCAAAAATGACCTATCGTAGAAAAAAAAAATGTAAACTAAAGTTGAAGAGACCTTTTTTTACCAAAAATGTAATAAGCAACATATTCCGAAAAACTCCCTAATAAATGAAAATAATTAAAAAACCAATTGTAGTTTAAAACCTAGCGCAATCATTTAAAGCACTGTCATTCTAAAAACATACCTTAAAAAAGTCATCCTTATTGCACTAGTACATAACGTTGAAATTATAATAGCTAAACTCTGACCGAATATAAATCACATATGGAAACACAAATAAGGCATAACAACACTCTAAATACTCTAACACTCTAGACATTCTAGTTTTAATTCAGTCACAAGTTACAAATAATTCTTGCATAATTGAGAAATTAATCAAAAATAGAAGTTACTGTACACGCTTCGTGTTGTCAAAGTCAGCCGAACGGATGTTAAGCAACTACCGAAGATAGCCAAGTACATAAAATTAGCAATCTGCGCGTAGTAATGGATAAGAGTTCGTTTACATTCGTTATGGTTCGCTGGAATTTGCTCATGTTACACCTGCGTTGAAGCTTAGAAATAAAGAAAATCTGTTTATCAAACGTTTTATTTTCCATTAGTTTCTTCATTAAGTGTAAGTTTGTTGTGATTCGTGACTTTATCAATAAATGAAATGTTTAGGATATCGAATGTCGGCATTTTTAGGTCTTATTTATTTCATTTAGTGTATTTATTCATAGCTTGCAATTTGATATTTGTAAATTCAATCTTATTTACATGTACATACAATAAGGTAGACCTTTCAAGGTACTTTTATCGAATGCCAGTGTTTCAAGTTTTCGGGCTGTTTTGATATCAGGGCTTCTGCAGTCCATTGTCAAGAAATTGTTTCTTGGTTCTTGTAAGTTATTGATATTTGTTGTGTTTTAATAAAACAAGTAGAACACGAATATCGTCTCACTTATCAAAACTAAGTATTGTAAAATTAAAAAAATATTAAAGTCAGCCCTGAAACACTATGAATTTTACAAAATGCAATGCAGACAATATAGCCAAAACAACAATATTAAATGTTGATTTAATTACTGAGCAAAATAATAATTCAGGGTTAGTTTTAAGATTTGTGAAAGCAGTTGCTGGTAAATACAGAACGTATCTTTACAAGTAGATTTTTCAACAAGACTAAAAATTTTATAATTTTTCACATACCTTGTTCTAATAAACAGTCTGTATAAAGAAAACAAAGAAACATTGAATACTGAAAGCAAAATAATGAATCAAAGATAATTTTACGCTTTGTATGGAAAAAAGTAACTGGTAGTAAGTTCGTAAATATCTAGCAGAACATTTTTCTGTAGCGGAATCTTGCGTTTACATTTGGAAAGGATAAACCATCGTAGAAAAATTCCATGTAGAGAATCATCGTAAAAAGCGGCTCGATAGGCCCATATATTGTTGCAGTTATTACATCTTGAGCTTGGAAAATAAGGTAAGAAAAGAAGTAGAGTAAGTTGGATGTCGGTCTGTGAGATTTGTTTGATATTCTAATTTAAAGTTGTAAAATGCAGTTGCTAGTTGAGATGTTTTGAGTGGCATTTTGTACGATTTATGGATACCAAAAAGTTGTGAAACGAGTCGCAGAATCTGATTAGATAAAGCCAGGTTCCACGTTGTAGAAGAGAGAAAAAAAGTGGAACAATGACGATAAATTTTTATTAACGAAACCGCGGCATATTGCTGGAAACGAGTTAAATTTAATGAGTTATTTGTGTTTAAAGCAAATTGCGCTAATCACGGAATCAACAGATTAGCATAACTAACGAACCACTCAACTCGGCCTAACTCTAACTATATCGTCATTATCCCCATTTAATTAATTAACTGTGGAGGGTTGTGGTCCCAGAACAAACATCGATAAACTAAAAGAGATGATCAGTTAGAAACCAATAACTTCTAACATCGCGTGCATGCACTGATTTCAACCAGATTTAGTGCTAATTCCGTCGATAAGTCCCCATCTTTGTAAACTTACTCAACTGGTTTCATTTTTTTGTCAACTGTAATCATGCGATCATATTTTAATGAAACCGTGAGATCAGATGAATGCAGTTTCTAGTTCCCATTTAATTACGCAGTCGAAACAACGTTTATTAGTTATAATTTCATTCCATGCCATACTTGGTTTTAGAGAGGTTTTATGAGCAAATATAAAATCAAAACTGAAGCAATGCTAAATGGCCACAGCTCTAATAAGGCGACTGGTTTAATAACACATAATTCCATCCTAAAACTTTTGGTTTAATTACTAATAGGACGATCGTAACAACTACAACATACAAAACTGATTTACTTTGATGTTGGAATGAATGGTTCTGGATGAATACAAGCGCTGCAACCCTCTACGAAAACGGTTTAAATTCATCAATCCTCTAACAACGTGGAGGACACTTTTCAACTCCTGCTATCACACAAGGGATCTTATCCAGTCATCAGCTGATATAATTAACACTGCATTTAACTGATTCAGACCCGGCAACGCAGTCTCTCTAATTAAAACGTGTTAAATTTCATCGTACAATAAAAATAACTCAAAACTAACTTAAAAGTGAGAACTTTTTTTTTGATTAAAAACACTAACATCAATTTTTGAAATCAAGTAATTTTCAGAAACTTTGATTTGAAATCAAGATTTTCAAAATATCATACTTGAAGTAATGTAGAAAATTTTTTACTTGATTATTTATTATCATTATTTTTGCTTACCACACCGACTGGTCTAATACATTTATAATCAAAATTATAGCAATTACATACAACCCCACTTAAATAAATTAAGTCAACCAAAAATAGCAAAAATGGAATAAATGTTTTTTTCGAATAAATATACGTTTTTAGAACGTCAAATAAATTTGTCAAAAATACTGTATGTGCAGAATTGTCGAAATAGCCGCGAAAATTATAAAACTATAACACCAATAACCTATTAACTTAATAAAAGAACAAATAAAATGCGTCAATAAAATTAAATAAGAATTGTAAATTCGATGAAAAGATTCTTTTTCTTAAAATGAGCAGTTTATATTTTTTTCTTATTTTTAGTATACACTTTTATTCTTTTATGTTTTAATATATTTCTGACAAAAATTTGGCACTGATGATAAGACTTAGTTTCTAAAAGCGCTTTGCAATTTTTATCTAAGAATTTGTTTTGATTAAACATGTAAGATTGATTTGGATCTTTAATTTTTTTATCAATAATAAGAATTTTAAGTTAATAGAAAGCTTTTTACATATTTTTTAAACGATTAGCTTAATTGAGTGTATGCTCTATACCAAAGCCGGTGATTTTTATCATATTCTATAAAAAAAAGTTTAAATAGTTGTCCCGAAAGTCCAGAAAATGCCTTTTTTAGAATTCTACCAGTTTACCTTTATTTAGAAAAAATTACTGTTTGTTATTTCCCTTCAAAATTTTATTCTAAGCGGCTCTTAATTGTCTGCTTTACTGCTTAGTCCATACAAAGACTGACATGTTGTCTTATTACTTCTAATAAATGTGAATAGTTTAGAGCCCTTAAATCGTCAATAAAATGTGGTGTTTACTGTCGATCGGCGGAAAAAGTATTTTCTTATAACGTAAAAGAATGTGTTTTTCCGTTCTCAAAAAATAGTTGATAATAATATGGAGTATGTACTGTACAAGGTTATTTTTTACTTGTATCAATGAAAGAATAATGTATCACCAAGAGTACCTAAGTAGAGACGAAAAATGTAAAAAAATTAAAATAGACATTTTAAAAGTGTACTTTTTGACAAACCGGCACTGCTTGTTAATTTGATTTAAAAAAGTTTTTGTAGTTTATCATTCACGTATTTTTTTATTGAATGTCTGTTTTTATAATTGACTGTGTTTGACTTATATAACAACAATAATATTTACAGCAGCCAAGACTTTTTCTAACATAATCAGGAAAAACTTTTTTACTACTGCTGTTCAAAAGTTTTTGGTGGTTTTCTTAATTCTGTTAAGACTGCATGTTATCGAAAAATAGCAAGTAAACTGAAAAATTATATAGGGCTAGAAGAAAACTACGCCTTAATGTATAAAAGAAATGTTATCGCAACTATCTTTCAGTTTTTTCCTACCAGATTGTTGGCATGAGTTATTAAAAAAAGATGCAATGTTAAAATATTAGTTTTTGTTTTTTTAATCAGTCTTCTCTATTTATATTTACTAAGTTAAATACTTTTTGTTTTGTTGTATTTGTTTTATCTTGAACTATCAAATCAAGGAATTAATAGATGACACGTTTTTTTAAATTCTAAATTTAATTATATAATATCAATGTTATAAATCAACTCTATACACTTCCCTAAATAAACTACTAATACTCTAAGAAAATAACTTAAAATCGCCAAAGTTACAAAAAAATACTACAACAAAACGAAGTCTATAAAATTAAATGCGAATGTGGAGCCACATACAATGACGAAAAAGGCAAAAAACTAGAAAAAAGAATAAAGAAATACCTTTAAAAAACAACATTAACGCTTGACATTTATTCCTGGAAGACCAACAATATACACCTAAGAAAACAAAACTTCTACACAAAAAAAATAAAGAAACAAAATTACTGCTTCTAGAAGCTCTAGAAATATATATATAAAAAAAAACAAAAATGTAAATACTGCTTCAATAGACAAACAGAACTTAACTATCAACTCATATTCAGAAACATAACTTTTGAACATGACCCGGTGGAGAAGACAACCCCATAACCTAACCGGGTACGTGACGCACTGCAATCAAACACACAAGAACAAGATCATGAAATAACAGATCTTTACGTGTATAGCGTTAAAGCTCTCGGAATAATGTATTTAACGAAGAAAATAAGCTGCGCTGTTATTAAACACCATTAATAAATAATTTTTTTTACCTAAAACTAAAGGCTAGTAGTCGTATAGACAGACACAGTGTGCCATCTAACGAAGAGTGCTGAAAGGTAGCAAGAATTGGAATAACAATGTTGGCGGATAACAAAGTTATCTCTTTGGCTCTCGCTCGGCCACCAACATAACCAACCTCCACGATTAGGCAAAAACAACTACTTCGCGGACTAATGCCCCGACCGACATTGAATTACATCACCTAATCGCTCACCTAGCAACACACTGAAAGGCAGTGTAACCAGAACCATAGTATAAAACCTAGTAGCGGCAATCAATTGGCGGGAAAATTTTGTTAGGCTTTATATTCACTGTATTAAGGTGAATTTTCACTTCTAACGCGTTTAGACTGATATGTGGGGTTTAAAGGGGGTCTTCTCCAACCCCACTTCCCCCTTGTAAAACCAAAGTTTGTTTACAACTGAGAGGATAGAAAGAGAGCGAAATACAAAGAAGATAAAAATATTGGAATAAACAGATTTGTCATCGTCTATGTTCGTCGTTCTCCGCAATAAAGGGGGTAAGAGTGGGACGTAGCACCACCTACTCAAAATACAATAATGAGTTGGCTGTCGCTACTAGGTGTTATACTATGCCAGAATTAGCAAAGGTGTTCCAATCGAACAACAACGTCGAGAAACTGTATACCAGTTTCGGGGTTTTTGCCCCTCATCAGTACAGTGTATCCCGGAGCGTTGTGCTCGATTGGAACGGGTGGGAGAACTCGCTTATATCAAGCGAAGTTCGCCTAGTAGTTGTATAGACAGACACAGTGTGCCATCTAACAAAGAGTGCTGGAAGGTAGCAAGAATTGGCATAATATTGTTTGCGGATAACAAAGTTATCTCTTTGACTCTCGCTCGGCCACCAACATAACCAACCTCCACGATTAGGCAAAAGCAACTACCTCGCGGACTAATGCCCCGACCGACATTAAATTACATCACCTAATCGCCCAACCAGCAACACACTGAAAGATAGTGTAACCAGAACTATCAATGGTGTTCCAATCGAACAACAACGTCGAGAAACTGTATACCGGTTTCGGTGTTTTTGCCCCTCACCTTGGTACCAAAACTGTTAGAATCGGAAGAGAAACTCCATAGGTGTTACTTGTCAAAACTGTTAGCCCTTTATAGAAATAAATTTAAGCAACGAATAACAGTTATTGACAAAACATAGATTTTTTATTTTAATCCTAAGACCAAAAGTCAATCCAAAAAGTGACGTAAACCCGAAGAAAGCCGCATGCACTCTTGTCTATTAGAAAACTAATGCTGTATTCTAGACTTGCAAAAAAACTATTTCTGAACTTGCGAAGAAAGAAATAGACAAGGCGAGAGAACGTATGTATGCATTGTTCATAGACTTCAAAAAAGCTTTTGACAGTGTGGAGAGGGAAAAATTAAAGCAGTATCTTAGAGAAAAAAAAGTGTGTAAGTGGTTGGTATGCAAGATAGAAGAAATTTACGAGGAAACTATTAACCAAGTAAAAGTAGGCGACGAAGTAAGTAAAAGTTTTTGGACAAATAAAGGTATCGGACAAAACTGTCCATAAAATCCTGCACTATTCTTAGCATATATATAAGATGATGTTTTAAGTAGGCCGCAAATAGGAGGGATAGTTGTAGGCAGAGAAAAAGTGTGGTCCCTGGCGTTTGCAGATGATTTAGTAATTGTAGCAAACAGCAAGAGTGAAATGAAATAAATGATAAAAGTTATGGAAAGATACGTAAAAAACAAAAAACTTTAAGTTAATGTAGATAAAACAAAAATTATAGTGTTTGGAAAGAAAGTAAGAATAGAAAAAGAAGATGAATAGAAATGGGAAGGAAAAAATATAGAACAAGTAAAAGATTTAAAATATTTGGGATATGTTTTAAATAGTAGTATGACAGACAAAGCAATTGCAGACAATCAAGTAGTGGTAGCTCAAACAAAAAAAGACCTAGAATATATGACGAGAAAGTTATGTGAGGAATATAAAAACTGAGGAATGGAAATAAATATAGAAAAAACTAAGTATATGGGCATAGGAAGCAATGATGGTAATTTACTATTAGATAATGAAACTACATTTGAAAGATGTACAGCATACAAGTACTTAGGAATAACGTTCGAAGAAAACGGAAAAGATGAAAAATAAAGACAAAAAAGAGTAGGCCAGACTAGAAGAATCATAGGAGAACTTAATGGAATTTTTTGGTCAAAAAATATTGACAGACAAAGGAAGCTAAACATCTACAACACCGTGGTAAAAATTGTATTAACATATGGCGCCGAAATATGGACTATGACAGAAAATGACAAACGGAAAATACTGACAACAGAAATGGATGCATTACGAAGATCTGCCAGACACTCAAAATTAGACCATAAAAGAAACGACGAGATAAGAGTATACAAAGACAATGAATACAAAGACAGCAGTCATTGACGAGATTGCACAAAAACAATTAAAATGGTATGGACACATACGTCGCATGGGGGAAGATAAGTTACCAAAACAAGTGCTAGAATGGACACCGGAAGAAAGAAATCGAAGAGGACGTCCGAGGAAAAACTGGATACAGGGTATCACCAAGGCCATGAGTGAGAGAAATCTAGCCGAAGCAGATTGGTTAGACAGAAAAAAATGGAGATTGGGAATCGGAAGGCGACACAAGACGCTATAAACCAAATATATATAAAAGGACAAATAAAGAAAGTAGTCAAAAAAGCAAACAAGTGGAAAGTGTCTGGAGTTTAGAATAACGTAAATTTGGTAAAAACTTTAAAATAAAAATGATGATGTTTGATAGTTTGGTAAAAAGTATTGTAATGTATAGAGCAGAAGTATGGAGATGGAAAGAATATAAAGAAATTGAGCGTGTGCAAAAAAAGTATTTAAAATAAGTTTTTGGGTTAAATAAACAAACGCCAGGGTACATGAAAAGAGAAGAAAGTAAGAGAAAAACGTTGAAAGTAGAAACAGGAAAAAGAACAAAAGAACGGTGAGATTTGAGAAAAATTTAAGAATGCGACAAGAATGCAGAATACTGCAACAGTGCTGGGTTGAAATTAAAAAAGCAAATAGTAATGTTAGGTGCATAGAACGAAATGACTACTATGAAAAAAAGAGTATGCGTGTGCAGAAATTGAAAGGATGAGAGATAGAGGAAGAACAATGGAAGAAAAACTAAAACAAAAAGATGCTGACATAGATAAACAGGAAAGAATTGCGGGTATAAAAGAATCATGGTACAATTCAAAATATGCCTTGATTGTTACCACCGAACTGCCAAAATATTTAGATAAAATGAAAAGTAAAAATAAAAAAATAATTAGAATATTTAGATGCGGGAATAAAGAAAGGGAAAATGAACTTTGGAGAAAAAATTGGGAAAACGTGTGTAAATTATGTAGAAAAAAAAGGGAGACGATAGAGCATTCTTTGTCAGAGTGTGTAGAGTTAAGAATGTGTGAGTATGGAAGGATAAAAGTTCTAAACGAAAATGGAGAAAGGAAAGAATAGATGAATAAAGTTACGTGTGCCAGAAAAGAATTGGAGAAGAATTAAATTTTTATCTTTTTTTGATATTTATGTTAATTTTTTGTTGTTGTTACCATTATGTAGGACTGTAAAGCCAATTAGGCAATAAAGATATTAAAACTAAAAAAAATAGGTAGAGTAAAGAGACACCGAAGAAGTTCTTTAAATACAGTTTAAAAAATTTAGTTCATTGTTGGGTTAGGATAAATATATCGAGATTATGTTGTAAAACTATAAATGATAAAAGTTATTATTATATAACATTATATAACATTATATAATGTTATATAACATTATATTATAATGTTGACGAAAATTAACAGAAAAAAAAATTTAGTTAAAATTCCCAAAACTTTAGAAACATCCTTCGTACAATAATAATACCCTTTTACATGTATAATGTTTTTGGTACGTAAATAACTGTCCGATTTGACTACGATGTAATATTACTATAACATTTACCCATTTTAGTTTTGTGATAGGTAATGTTGGTTTGAGGGTGTCTTTATGTCTGTGTTATTTGTGCCGTTTGCACATTAGATGTTGATATTTGTTATTTAACCCGTCTGTTGTAATAAATGTCGGTAATTTGTGTTGGAGTGTAGATCAGTGTGAGGTATGTCCTCTAATAGCCTACCTGCCCCACATCGGTTGCATTTGCAGCCGCAACGTTCGCATGGCACCTCCCTTGCAACACGACTCGTGGTTTTATTAATTGCTCCTGCTCAACTAAATAATTACTCCGGGTCAAGGATGCCCGGATTACTCCGAACTCATTATCAAACCGACAGTGGTGCTTTTTCAGCGCAACCCTCGTTTTGCAACAATTTCTGGTTCATCTTGTACACGACGAAATTTGATTTAATTGAGATGGCAACTATTGTTTATCGCATTAACGGGAGAAATTCAATGGGGACGAGAACAATGGTAGTTGGTCGGGAAGTCAAAGTACCGCCCTTGATTGTTTTCGCTGTACATAATTTGAATATTAAACAAGACGCATGGCCGTTGTATTATTACGAATGGAATGGGAGTGTGGAACGTCTAATTATCATGTAGCAATTTAAGTAGTAATTAACGCTTTTTACGATGACTGTAATAAGCGCCTCCAGTTCGACGCTTTTATTTTTTATCAATAACTAAACGGCACTACAATGTATCAAGTCAAACGATAACCCGTAATTTTACTCCAACCAGTTATTAAGAACTGCTTGCGCCATTTTTGGTTGCAACTCACACAGCCAATCTCATCACCTTAAAACTATTTTAATTACCGACTAGTCCTCTCATTAACTACAACAATACGTTACTTTTTACAATAATTACTTTGTAGATTTATTTTATTACCCGTGTAATTTGTTTTAAGACACTTTTTATTCTAATAAATTTTCACGAAATATGAGTTCATTGTTTTCAACCACCATTCATCATTAAAATTTAATCTAATATTCATATTTACTAATTCACTTCCTCAGCTACCGTCACAAATTAACAACGCAAACATCTTGAAATCCTCAACCGCTCACTACTCAAGACTAAAACTCTCATCTCATAAATACAAATTCTTATTTAATTTTTTATGCTGCTCTTGACAAAAAAGTTAAATAGAATAATTTCTTTTTTATTGAAAAACATGTTTTCTGCATATTTTTCAGTCAATTTCGTAAATTGTCACTAACAAGCTTTATTAATTTACTCGAAATAAATTCGTCTTTTATGTGATCTAATTCGAACGAGACTATGCTTATGTCATAACTTAACTTACGTCAAATGATATTGTCACAAGAAAAATGCTTTTAAATAAAACATTTTAAAATTAATAGTTCTACTATTAACTCTAATAATATATTATAAAAACATCGAAAAGTGTTTTAGATCTTTAAACTTAAGCAACATCGAATTTTTTTTACATATTAAAAACTGTAACTCCTAAAGTACCTACTTAGCGTTTGATAAAACATTCGATATGAGCTATTGATGACAATTTTTAAAAAAATACTGTTCAAATTAAAGTAGGATTAAGTATAATGAAAAGGTTTGCATTTATGAGTGGCTCTAACATCTAAACCATTCAATGATCTACCTGTTACATATAAAGAATTATTGATTCTTTTCAAAATAAATTTGATATTTTAAAAAATATGTGTTGCGTTACGTCTGTTGTTATATAAAATATTTGTTATATAGCCGACGTTTCAAACGATTCTTGTCAAAAAATGTTGGGCATGGAACCAAAATTGTTTTAAGGTCGGTGGCTGCTGGAAGAATTTTTTTATTACCCCAGTCCACTTTCCCGTGAATTCTGCTAAATTTTTAAAAATATTTAAAGTATAAAAATATTGGAAATTTAAAATTTTTGATCCACTATTTTTCCTAAAACACTAAACCGAATTTCATGTGTTTAGCGGCGTTTGAAAAAACACATTTATTGATCTATTAATTACATAAAAAAATTACTGATTCTGGCTAAAATCCATATTTTTGGAGTAAAAATATTGAAAATTTTAGCATTGTTGATTGTCTCTATTTCCTAAATAAAATATAATAATAAATCTACGGAACCGATTTTCAAAAACTTAAAAAGTCGGGACAGTAACAAGCACTTTTGTTTATTTAACAAGAATTTAATATTTTGCAACCTAAACATTATGTTAAAATGTGCCGCTGTCTTTTAAAACATTTTTTGTAGTCTTGTGATGGAAGCCCTTAAAAGCGCGAAGCTTTTAAGAGCTGCACCCCCTTAAAAAACGGTACATAAAGCCAAAAATTAATATAAATAATCTAAAAATAGTACTTTTTATATTGAAAATGTAAAGCGATTGTTTTTTTTTGCAGCGAGAATGAAAATTTTTAGTCGGGACCTATGGTCTTATTATATACAGAATGTTTTTAAAATAATATTAAAAATTTTAACAGGTGATAGCTTTTGTTAAAAGAATGCTACAAGACCAAAATTATTTTATACAAATGTTTATAATTGTCGAGCAACACCCTACATTTTTTTTTTAATTTATTGAATGCAATGCAATATATTGTAGCAATTTTTTGACATATAGTGTGTGATTGCAATATATGCAACAATTTTTTCTAGTGATAATTTTAGTTTTAATGTTATAATTAGATATACAGGGTGTTCTTAATTTTTTTTACAAATGTTGCCAGGTTGCTCTTGTTGAAATGATGCTAAAAAACTTAATTTGCTTTATACAAGTGTTTATAGTTTTTGAGATATATGCTGTCCACTAGGTCCACTTAACCTCACCTAACCTTCCCACATAAACATAAAACTACCAACTAACTAGTTATTTCTAAATAAATTCACACGAAAAGAATTTGCTGGTTGCTTTATTGCATACAAATAACAAGTTTTTAACTTAAAAAAATTCTTTTATTTTAGATTAACGCAAAACGTCATAATCTAGTTTGTACAATACTGCCAACCATGACAATTTTTTTTTTATTTCATTACAACTTTTCGATATTAAAAATTAAAGATAACATTTTTAACCACATAAAATTCATATATGAAAACTTTAAAAAAAATGAAAAAAATCTTTTTTTTGTGTTGTCTTTGACACTTGCTCTTTACTAAAAAAGCCGAGTATCACCAACAAGTGTTACAGTGTATCGGCGTATTTTCTTGTTAGAAAAGTTACAACTTATTAAGACAAAACCATTTTGCTCTTTTGTAAAACATATGGTAATACTTGATTTTTTCGCGACGAAGAGCGAGAAATATGGTTTGAATAAAGCACGCCAGAAGAAAATTGGCTACACCATTTCTGATTACTCCAGCTTCTTTTAAAGATAATTTAGGTTCTAAACAAAAGAGGAAGCGACTCTCTACACCTCGAGTTGAAACCATATTAGCCAAATTTTACAAATTTTGTAGACAAGTTTTCTTCAGAGTATCATCAAATGTTGTACAAAAATTTCACTGAATAACTAATAATCTTTGTTGGTAGGATGCTAAATACCCAAACATATCTTGTCAAATATTTATGGTTTTTGAGACATACGTTGTAAAAACTTTTCTTCAAAAACGCTGTTCTCGTATACCAAGTATTTAAATAAAATGTTTGCTTTTAATAAGACAAATTTGAAGATTTCGTATTGTTTTAACAAGGATTATCACCAGGTAAAAATCTTGTACTGCATTTGATTAAACTCTAAGTTTTTCTAGTAATTCTAAGCGTGCAGTTTTCCGAGTTCATAAAATTCTTTATTGCGTCAAAATTATTTACGAAAAATTTGCAATGATGCATGTTTACCATATTTTACAAGAAGCAGACTAGTAAACCCTAGAAATTTGAAATACTAATTTGTGGTTAGTTGATTTCAATAATTAACTAATTATAAACACGTATTTCGCACGATAAACATATTTAAATGTGCAACGCTTACTAATCTGCCTCTGATAAAAAAACAAATTTTAGGTATGAATAGAGGTAGAAAATAAACTTGATTAATTACGAGTGGGTAGATAAAAACATTTGTATATTAGGAACGAGATATTCTGTGAAAAGAATCTGAAGGGTCAGGTTGTTTAATCAGCTAAAAGAAATCTTTTGATCGTTGGTTGGGTTTTAGCCTTCCTTAAAGTTTTAATTGATTTCTTTGATTTTTTGTAGTTTTTTTGTGCTTGAATTCATCATTCATTAGGTATTCAATTTGGCATCCTTCCAGATAATTAAATTGCTGTTAGTAGATTTATCACAATTTTTATTTAATCAAGTCTGAGGTTGTCATCGAAAGCAGGGAGGTCTCTCGGGTTTTGCTTTTAATAAAAAAGCAAAAAATGTTCGTAATCTGGAAATAAGTAGTCTTAATTGGGTAGAGAGGGTGTAGTAAGATGCTGTGCACTATTTAATTTAGGAGGTCAACCCTCTGAATTGGAACCTACCTTTAAATGAGACAAAGGAGAAACAAGTCCCTAACAATAAGACCATAATCCTCTTTGAGAAACTTTTAATTAATTTTAAAATCGATGTCCCTTTAACAACCAAAAGTCCAAACAAGGTTTCTTTTCTTTATCAGCCGTCCTTAATGAGAACTCGATGTGTTCCGACCAAATCACTGTTCATTAGACGGGCTTATATGCTTTGTTTGAGAATTTCACTACCCGTTTTTTGTGCTTCAGGTAGGTAAGTTTTATCTATGCTTTAATATGGTCCCCAGATAAGAGACAGTTTAATTGCACCTCTTTAATTTTATGAATTGCTTCAGTTAATTCGCTTAATGGCTCCACCTTTTCTTATTCGTGTCTCAAGTTAATTTGAGCTCTTACATCAAAAACGGACACGATTCAAATTAGTATCTCCGTCTAGACAGGGTCACTGCAGTGTAATTGCAGGCCGAATTAAAATTGGACGTGACATGGGGTGGAACCCCTCTTTCCCACCCTTCAACATGCAACTGTCAGCTCTTGTTTTTCACACAAAGACACTGGAAATTGAAGGCAAATTCAATGCGTTATTCTCACAATTTGCATTAGTCGCGACGCTTTTTTTTCTTCTAATTTTCATCGTCTAGAGATTTCGTTATTCTTACACCTACGAGAATTGTTCGAGTCGCATTAAGCTTGTCTCTTTTATGCTTCACCTCATTCCAATATTAATTGAGGGAAAGGTCGGAGTTGACGCGTGATCTGGAACTTTAAACAAAACTAATCATTTTTTACACACACCCCGCTCAAAATTCAAATGTGTATAGTTAGAAGCCTATTTGTCGGACAAAAATACAACAAAAAAGCTTACATCAACTTTCTATTTTGCTTAATTTATTACATTATTACTTATATAATTATTTATAATTATATTACTTTTTACCATTTTACTTTTTTGGAATATAATTTTTTACCTCACTTTGTTTTTTAACATTTAATTTCAGCTAAACCTATTCGAATCTAAATTTAAATTTTGCGTAGTAGATCTATATTCACATTAAAACCTTAAAAGACGTAAAGAAAGTGAATACATATAGCAGATTTAGCTAAAATAAACTAAACCCGACCCTACAGTACATACAAATTACGAAGTACTTATAGAAATATCAATAAAAATGAAACTATTAACGTGAGGAAAATTATTGTAGAAAATAGTAAAAAAAAATCAATTTAATCCAGAAAATGATTAGAAAAAAATAATAAAAACAAACAATGCTACAAAAGGCTTACTGATTGATGATTGATAACAATCAAAAGTTTTATATAAAAAATGCTAAGACTGTTTATAAGAAGCATTGAAATTTCTTTGAAATTATTGTAAAAATCAATGATGACTAGTAACATATACTTAGGTTATGAACTTAACTGCAATGCAATTATTTATTATTAGAGAATTAACATTTAACAGTAGTTTAGCGACAGCAGTCGAAAAGAAGAAAACTGAAGTCTGGTGATAATAGAAAGTATTTAAAAAAATATCAAAAATTAAAGACAAGAATAAAAAACAAAAAATATAAGGCTGCCAATTCAGATAAAAGAGTTTTAAAATAAAAGTAGGTATTAAAGTTTACATTGCAGTATAATTTTTACGCAAAATCAAGAATTGTGTATGTATTACAAAAGAGCTTTTAAAAAGATAGTCTATAGAAAAGAAAAATGTACATACAAAAGTAAGTAAATACAAAAAAATTAAAATTAAAAATAAAAAAAATATAAAAATATGTAAAAATTTAATGGTGACATTTTTTTTTCAAAGTAACAATTTTTGTTCAAATAATAAATGAATTGAAATCTAAGTCAAACTCACAAATTTATTCAAAGAAAATCTTTATATTACAGTAGCTGAGGGTTTTCGAGAACTATGTCTCATCATCAGTACCTAAATAATAATGTAAAAAAAATATTAAAAAGAAAACAAATACCAAACTTTTGTCAATAATAGATTTAAAACATGTTTATGTAAGAATTTTATTTGATTAAATTTGTTGTTTTGACTTGAATTTTAACTTTCTCATTATCTAAAAGAATGAAATTGTTTTAATATACATATAAGTAAAGAGTAATTTAGATAAGGTAATGATCTTATGATCTAAACGAGATAAAAATGAAGCTCAATCTACAAATATTGAAGTCAACTTGATATAAATGATGATAATTTAGTTATCATTAGTTTATATTTATTTTTTGTCGATAAAAGTATCTTAAAATAATAAAAAAATGTAATGTCCTTCTTTGATTTTCAAGACATGCACAACTGTGTGTCTTAAGAGTAAACATACTAAAACACAATTGTGACTATTTTATTTATTTCTTAGAATGAAATAATTGAAAACAAATTTTATTTTTGGTAGAACAAAAAAAAATACATTGTATTTTGTACAACGAATTTTTGGCCGGCTTTCGCATTCTTCAAGTCTGCATCTTACTGGATTTTTCATGTTTTCATTGCTCGGCCAGTGTTCATAACCGTCAAAGCGTTTGTCTAGACAGGGTAAATTTGCAGGCGTTCTTCTTTTCTTCCTTCCATTTTCGTTTTCATTAATGTTCTGTTGCTCTCCTTCACCTAAACTACGTTTTTTTCTTCCTAAAACTAAATACTCTGCAAGTGAAAGCCGAAATTGAAGAAGATCCATAACGTTTTTGTTTGGAAGCTTTTTGCCTTTGCAGAATCTCTACGATATTCAATCTTACTGTTTACTATTGCCAAGCCAAATAAATGTAGAAGTACTTTGACGGTCCATTTGCGGGTTTTGAAAAAGAGCCAGTAACATTCGATCATCTGGTTGCCCATATCGACTCCTCCCATATTTTCATTGTATGACTTGACCACAAGAGAACATAAAATGCTTACTCGCTTTTTCTCTAATTTAATCTACCTCTGAACTTCAGTTTCCGGTTTTTCCCCAAAAGCCGTGGATGATATCAACACTGATTTGTTGTCTTTCTACGTCGTGATGCAAAGTTTTCCATCGCTATTAACCACTTTTTCTGACTCTCTTCTTTTCATTGCACTATCTGCCTTAAACTCAAAAATTTTTACTCTGTTAGTCATGACAGAAGCTAAAGCCTCTATCTTTACAGAGATTAATTTTTCCATCCAACTAATAGTAGAAAAATATCTGTCAAAGTATAAGTAGCTATTTTCGAGTATGTCTGAACCAATCGCAACATAATTGACAAAACTAATCCAAGTTCTTTATTGTTAAGTAGAGTTGTAATACCCTGGTAAATTTCAAAATCTAAGACTAGTTTATCTGACGTGGTGAGTACAAAATTTTTTAGATCCACTAGCCTTATCTTGTTCCCCACAAATTGGCGAACTGGATATCTTCCCAAAAACAAAATCATTTGCTCGCCTATTGAAAAAGCTAATGATTCTTTTCTTTCAATTGCCTTACAGCAATTTCAGACTCGGTCAATAAGAAGTTGTATTTTCCACAATCTGTTGCTTTTTTAATTTTTTCACTTATACTAAGGTTGTCAATTATACAATATGTATATTTGTACGTATCATAAAGAATCTGTCTTGAGACATTACGCCATCAATCAATAAAATTTAAATTTATTATTCCAGTACATGTGGATCCTTGAAAAACGATTGCAACCCACTACAGCATGTTTGCCAAAGAACTTTTTTATTTCCTTCAAAAAACATAATTTTCTTTGTTTTTTGTTTGCAAAAAATATTGTGAGGTATGAGTTGCCGCTAGTTCAAAAAAATCATCATGTATATATTTTTCAAAATTTCCATTAGCAGTCTTTCTGTTTGATAGTATTATGTTTTCTTTACAGAGTTGGTCTTTGCTTTTGAACCTGCCATGTTTCTAATGCAGTTTTTAAAGATTTGATAATGGCGATTCATCATCAGTGTCATAATTATCGCTTTTAACTTCTTCGCTTTCAACTTCCTCATCGTTACTACTTGATTCAAAACAATCTAAAAGTTCATCTTTAGATTTGGATTCAAAATCTAAACCCAATTCATCCAAGTAATGAAATAAATCCTCTTGATCGCGTTCCAGGCTTTCCAAATCAAGTATCTCCTTATTTCCTGTAAATTATTATTCTTCACTAACAATAATTTTGTGCAAATTCGTTGGTATTTAAATTTTAAAAATTCATCAGCTTTGAACTTGTTAACTCTCGTGGCTTATAATTATAACATACGGTGTAAATTCTAGAATGCAATTAAATTTGGAAAAACACACAAGATTTGCATACAGTCCTAGCTTAACCGACATTTTTTGCTACTTATTTAATCAAAACATGCCCAAATTTATTCATACATTAGTATTAATAATTAAATACTTACTACAAGTCGCCATTGTTACAAAAACACGTGCTATAAAATATTTAATTACACGTCTAATAAAAGTAAAAACCAAGTTTTGCACGCGCAAATCAAGTTGCATGTCAGTGCTACAATTGTGAGACACTGTTTTTATCCAACTTAATTCATATTTTGATTCTTATAGACATAAAAAATAAAGAAGTCACCAATAAGTGCTTGGTGAGCAAAAGGGTTTTAAAGGACTGTGAACGTTTTCACTAGATTGGCAAAATTGGGTAGTTGGCTACTTTTGCTTTATTCATTGTTAGGTTTGTAGATCTATAACATTAAATTAACAAAATATTTTATTAACAGTGTCATTAAGGCATATTCGATTTGCAGAAGTAATTTGTTTTGAGCAAGAGCACTTCAAGAGTGCGTTCTATACAAGTTTATTTAAGAAAAAACTTTTGTAAAAGCTATAAACCTAATAATAGTGGTTTTAAACAAATAAACAAAAAGTACATTTAACAACCAAAGAAAGTTGAGCTAAATTTTGAAACATTAGCATACGCGCTGAAAAATAGAACTTAATACTTGCAAGCTAAGTAGGTCATTGGTCTATGTACAATTAATTAGTTTAACTTGATAAAGTACTTATTAAAAAACAATTTCAAATTAAAATAAAATTAAAGGCATTTAGCGCAACTTAATGTAAATTTTTTTAATAAAAGTCAAGAAAAAAATCTATAGAAATAATAAAATAAGTAAGATAGAGATAAAACTTGAGACACCCAATAGTTTTGCAGTTGCGGACTGGACAAGAAATATTGAAGACGAATTATTAAAAATAATGTAACATTGTCATTAACAGGGACAGAAATAAGCTAGAGAAGCTTTTGATACAGATGACAAATCTGTCAAAAAGCAATGTAACTTACAAATATGGAAAAACATGTTCAAGTAACTAAACTTTATAAAAATAACTTATTGCTGTTTAAAACTTAGAAAATAAGTGTTGTGATTAGATGAAATTTATGGAAAAAAATTATATCATTTTATCAAAGATTTGATAATACTTAAAACAGTTGATTTTCAGTTTTATTTAATCAAAATTAACAATGCCAACTTACTTGAACATAGTAAGAGTAAAGTTTAGTTAATATTTAATTAAAAATTAATATTTAAATTCTTGACTTAAGGAAAGAATACGAGAACAATTTCAAAGATAGATATCTTTAAAAAAATTAAATTATTTATCTATGACTGCTTTGATAATTGCATATTATATTGAATATTTGAGTAAAGTAAAATAACATATTACTTTACTAGTGAAGTAATAACAAACTTAATCTTAATTACATGCTATTACATTAATTACATGTTATAAATATTAATAACACAATTTCCACACCTACTTATAATAAAACAAGCCATTTCTAATACATTTTTTTAATAACAGCTGTCGATGCAGTAGTTCTAACTGTTACAGTATTTTTGTCACCCAGAATTTTTGAAGCAATTTGTTTTTTATTTTCTTCTGCCGTGTCTACATACCCTTCCGCCACTGTATTCGAGCACCAGCCCCCCATGACGTTTTACTGTTAAAAGATGAGCTCCCAAATTAATCAGCAACAAAGTAGATTGGCGCCTATAACAATGTCCCGTAAATCCTGCTGGATTAGGTAACTGAAGAAAAGTAGCAATATTTGTGGGGAAAACAGCAAATGTGTTTATACCAACAGGTAACTTTATACTTAGGATATTTTTGTTTTAGTGTTTGGTATTAGAACATAGAAGCATTGTCCCTGATCTTTGAGATTTTCCAAAAACATGTTGGTAAGTTCTTGGGTCCTACAAGCTCTACCAATTTCAATAATTAAAGCAATCTTAAAATTAACATTACTTAGTAAGAATAATTTATGCATAAAGTGAAAAATTTATCATAATTTGCATCTTGCCAAAATTTGCTAATATCTTGTTTAGTAAAAATTTGCGATTTTTTAGCACGATATTCTGCAAAATTTTTTTTCAGAAAGGCGGTTAAATGCACGGATTTACTGATGTCAACATTTTTTTTTCATTTTTATTATTGTTAAGCCCAGAGACTTGATGATTTATACTGTTTTAATAGATAATCAAAATATGCAAGTAGAACCCTCTCATGCGTAATATTTTTAACATTTTTCTCGTCGCGCCATAAACTGAACCGTTGAAAAGCCATCTCGTACTTTTCTTTAGACTTCTCTGGCATCAAGCAAAAAGCAGCATTTGTCGCCGTTTTTTCGATATTAGAAGGTAAATTTTCTGAGTCACTCATGTTTACAATTTTCTTATTTATACCACAAAGCACAATTTTTACTAATTATCTCAAAATGGCTAGCTTTGTTTGAAAAATTGTAAGCGGTTACCATAATGCTTACTTATCCTAACATAAGGCTATATCCATAGGTCACCTTACTTTTGATGTAAAAAAAATAGAAGTTATCGGCAGCATTAAGTTTTCGATTTTCTTAAATTTTTGCAATCATAGATAAAGTTTTGTATATCATACGTGCACAGTACAGTAACTCATGTGCTACAGATACTCGGACTAACGCTCTCGTTATCTGTAATCTGCACACTCGTTGTGTAATAATACTTCTATCTCACTAATAATATAAATAACTATTATAAAATAATCATAATTTTTTTGTATATTATTTTTACCCTATTTGGACTATTTCAGAATTTTATCGTAGCCTATATTTATTTATGCAAGTAAATACAACTTTAAAATCACAATTTCTAAGCCCCTCTTGTGGCTTTATTCTACAAGTTAAAATTGATGGTAATGTTAAAGGAAATGACTGCGCCAAAAGCCCCCTGCACCCAAACAAAAACATTCAAAACAACTGTTTGTGCTTATTTAGGCTATGTATATGTTTTTTGTCTGCCATCAATATTTCAATCCGCGTCCTAATTCTGTCGGTGGCTCCAGGAAAAATATTCAGCCCCTACTCGATAAAAATATCAAGTGGAAGTGCGTCTATTCCAGCCGTTTATTCATGAAACTGGCTCCGAAGCGAGACGGAAGTGTAGAGCAGGATTCAGGAGGTCCCTAGGAAGCAGGCAGCTTGAAGACAGATTGTCCGAAACCGCTGCTCCGGAGACCCCTACCGCCACTTCTCTACAGTTATGCAAATTTATTGAATGCGATCTGCGTCATGACACTATACAGACGATTCAGATCTAATTTATAAATTAACACTTCAAAGAACACAAAAGTAGAAACGAGATGTTTAAAAGATGAATAGGTTTTAAAATTTTATAAGGATTTTTCCTTATTGGAGCTTAATGTTATTGCATTAGTAGTGATAAATGGGAAGTATGTTTGACGAATATAACGTGAATTTAACATAGTAAAAGTTTAAAACAAACTGCGAGATTTATAGGAAACCACAAATGAAGCTCTCTACATCATATGAACCATGTTGTAAATGCCATGAGATAAAACTAGAATAGTGTTTTGTTGAAGTTTTATGACTTTCTAAGCAAGAACGTAGTTATGACTGATTTGTCATCACAACTACTTCTTCACTGTGTAATAAAATTTATGGTTTTAACCAGAAAATAATAATTATATCAAATATCTCTTGTTCAAACATTGTGCACATTATAACCGCATTGTAGTATCTGTTTATAAGGTTTCTGTCAATTATAAAGTTTAATTAACAATTTTTATTGTCTATGATTATAATTGTCAGTATAAAGCTTCAATAGCCTTTTATGGAACTCGAAATTCAGTCAATGAATGAACATTGCTAAATAAATTACAAACAGACACATATTGATGAGATCGTTACCTGTCACTCTATCCAAACATCATTAAAATTTGAGTAATTTGGCTTAGACTAATTGCACAGGCTAAATAAAATAATAACGAAAAGTTGCCGAATTTCGACCATATAACCGTTTTTTCAAAATGTAAATCTAGTTAATGGACTAAATATTAAAAAAGCAAATTAAGCTAAAAAAAATATCATACATTGATTAATTATGTCATACTTTATCAGATCACTACGTACATGCCTAGTTATATTTTAAGTTTAAAATCATGAGCTCATAACCAATTATAAATCAAATATTTAGCAAATAAAAAAGATATTGCACAATTAGTTTACTTCAAACATTTTTAATAGAAAAGTGAAAAATAACAAATTTGGTATTTACATTTTTAAAATTTCCTAACTCTAAACGAAATTACACAAAATTCCACTCAATCCAGCCAACATTTTTTACTGTTTAATATTTAAAAAAGATGTGACCCGAAAATCCACAAAAAACACGCTTAACATTACTTTTAAAAAATCGAACATCAATTTTGGCTAAAACTGTAAAAATGTAATTTTAGTCCTTTCTCGCTCAATAATATCAAAAGTCAACTTTGGCGTTATTTTTCTTTAATGATTTCAAATAAATATTTAGATGGGAGGGTTTGTTTGTCAGCTGATATCTCATCTTTGATTGGTGCTCAAAGCTCCAACATTCGAGTGTACATAAAAGCGAAAAATCGGAACCGGAAAGCAAATGGATTTATTTTCAATAGGAAAGTTTTTGTCTTTGACTGAAAAACTTTTTTCTGATGTATACATTGAAATAAAAATAATTTTTGTTTAGAAACTTGTTCCATTAATAAAATTTTATCATGTTGTTTTAGATGATGATGTTTTCAAGAAAAAACGTAAAAAATATAGCTATTTTTCTATCAAATTATTTCAGACTGATTTTAAATGCTCTTTTTATTAAAAACACCTAAATAATTAGTGTTTAAACTATTAAAATAAATTAAACTCGCACTGATGTCTTAGTTTTAACAAAAACTGGAACTCGGTGATAGTTTTTAACAGTTGAGAAACTTCTTTTTTCATCTTTTATTTTTATTACATCATCAAACGTTGTTCGATTTGACTTGACAACGTAATCATTTTTGAAACATTTAAAAACCGGTTAACAACCAAATGTAAAAAAGCCAACTTAATGCTAAACTAAAATTTAATTGAAATTAAATATAGAGAAACTCAGATTAATGTAAATAGTAGTAGATTTTGCAAATTCAAATTTACCCCTAATTTTTATTCTTCTAACTTATCACTTTCGTTTGAGAGGAGTATGAAGGAATTTCTCTAGTATAAGGACTCCAATGTAAATGCGCGAATCTGTAGCTTTATCAAAAAAATTAAAAACGGTTTTTGCTATGGGTAGTGTACTAACATGAACTACATTGTGACTTTTTTAAATTTTTAATTTTAATGATTTTAAATTTTAATAGTTTTTTAATAATTATTTTTTATTATTTATAAACATTTTATTAAAAATCGCTTTTAGTTATTTTGTAGTTAATAATTAGAAAAATCATTGTACTAAATTTCATTAAAATATTGTTATAAATAAAAGTGCTACAAATTTGCGCGTTTACATTGGAATTCCCTTAAGAAAAATTACCTCCATACTCCCCTTAAAGCTGGGGTTGAGATTTTTGGTAATAGTTATTTACATTAGAGTGTGGTAGCTAGACTTTACAGTGCGCAGACTCAATTGCCTATCGCACGACAACTGTACTCGATTTTTGGTCAAAAAAACTGATTAAAAGTCAATATTAATAATTATTACTCTGACAGTAAGAGAAAAGTTACTTTATGTTGGCAATACAATTTTTTGTTATTAAAAATTTAAAAAACCATTAATTGCAAAATTTATACCTGTAAATTTATTGTTTTAATCATTTTAATTTTATGTATGAATACCTTTAATTTTAAAGTAACTCGTAAACAAAAAATTTACCAGTACGTAAAACTGTCATTTTACAATGCACTTAAAAGATTTTTAACTGACAAGTAATAATATAATTAAGGTTCACGAAGTCAAAAAGATACTTTTACACATTATGGTCTAATAGATACACATTATTTAGAACTCTTTTATATTTAATTCGTGTTAAGTAAACTGGCTCTTAGATAATTATAACTAAATCAAACTTAGTAGTGCTAGAAAAAAGCAACTTTTTTTATAAAAAAGCAGAAATAGAGAAACAATGTATGTACATACAAAAACAACAAGTGAGAAACATGAATATATGTTTTACTTATTTAGATAAAGATAAAAATTAAAAAATACGTAACAAGATTTTTTCTCATGTTACTTGATTTTCTATTTTTAATTCCAGCTAACAATTCAACTGGAATATTCTTACAAATGTGTTTTGATTTTGCCTCTAAGTAGTGCAGTGTTAGCTGCAAATGTAAAGTCGTGGAAATAAAGCAGAGAGCTTATAATGTGACTTTTTTTATGTGTATACTAATCTCACACAAGAGTGTATTGTCGTAGCTAGTTACATTTTATTATGTATTGAAAGTTGGCTTAAATTAGACGTAAGTATAAAATTTTTAATATCACAATAAAAGCGAAGAACAAATACAATTAAACAAAGAAATCTGTATAAAAATACTAGAAAAGAACAAAATTACTTTTTTACTACCTCAGACTGTAAGTGTACACGTGACTTTGAACTATTTTTAGGAAACTTAAGAGCCCACTGCCGACTCCTTTGAATATTTCTTAGAGAGAGCACGACTTGATCGCCAGACAAAAAGCACTATATGCTGATGTAAATTTCGGTAGAGTAAACTAAAAACGGGAAGGACAATTCTGAGAAAATACAGAAACTTCTTACGCTGTTACAAACGGACGAAAGTCCAGATACGAGTTCGTACGAAATAGGACGAACGGATAATTTTCTTTTCAACGAGAAGATGTGGTCTCGTTTAATAATCCCTACAAACTGAAGTATTTTAACAGAAATAAATTCTATAACTGGACTCCCATTAGTTGGATCAAAAAATATAAAAAAAAACATTCCTATACTTTTTAATTTGCCACATAATTTTTGTATTTGCGTTAGATTACACTGGTCAACATGACATTTTTTTTTAATCTAATACGTGTCTCTTATGTACTTTATTATGCAGATTCTAAAAATGAACTCAAAAATTGGGCATCACGTCAGGTTTCTGAAAAAACTTATAAAATATTTTTCTATACAGTGTGAACCATTTATAATGAATAAATTCGATAAAAATTCAGGGAGTTGCCTTTCAGGAAAACGCTCGGACACGTTTTATGTTATTTTTTAACGTGCATTTTTTGACAAAAAATTTGATATACAGGTGTCCCAAAATCGAGATACGACTCTCAACTTTGAAACTACAAATGAGAACTTCAATGTTTTTCAGCATATTTGAGTTCTACGAACAATATTGCGTATTTTTGCCTCCTACAAATTTTGCTAGAACAACATTATACTGCTCCGCTGCGTTGTTGTCCATGTTTAGCAACAAACTTTCGGAATTTCGTACGATGCGTTTCAAAACGTACTGAATATCATCAGAAAGAGCTGATGTTTTAAGATCAGGTACAAAATTTTTTTCATTTAATTTTGGCCCCTTACAAAAATATGGTTTGCATTTGGAGTGATCTCCAAACACATGAAAAGGAGAATTAGATATATCTGCTTTTAACATTTTATTTTTTCCGAATGTTGCAAGTCTAAATAATTATTGTTTATATAATTTACAGCCCCAATTACTCCATACCGCAATCGTTTTATATAATTATTTAACAAATTTCTATGACTTATAGGAATATTTTTTTTGCGGACCTAACAGTCTTTTTAGTTAAATCTCTGAGTCTGCTACAATAGTTTCGTAAGAGGTGGTTTTTACATTCTATTTTTTTAACTATTTTGTTTCCATAAGGTCTTGCATCATTTAATTTTTTTGTCACGTTACTGTCGCCATTTTCGACTAAAAATGCATATCGGAGGCCATGTAACTGTATGCTTCTTAAAAATCCTTCAACAATAATGTCGGATTCCATAGACGTTGAAGTTTTGTTCCAGTTTTTATAGCAGACATGATCAGGTGTTGCTTCATTTTTTCTCTCACTTCTTGCACATATGTATGCAACAATATTTGTTTCTGATGCTTAAAAATAGCACTTTCCTTGTTTCTTTTCCAATTATAACTCCCTAATATACAAAATCGAAATTATTAATTATAATAAACTGCAAATTACAAGTATACTGTCGTTCAGATGTAACTAATGGTATGGTAATTATCGAGTTATAAGTAAAATTCTGCTGTAATTTTTGATAAGATGTAGACGGGTCAATATTTCAGTATCAATATCTTGTAAAATTGTGGTATGATTAAAGAAGGTAAAATTTTTTTTTATTCAACTTGGAAATTTATCTTTCCGAATACGTTAGGTAAATAATAAGTATTTTCACTTTTAGAGCTTACAATAACCGTAAAAAAGCAATACTTTAATTACATGTTACATTAATAACTAACAATTCTATTACATGCTGATTAAAAGTGTAACTACCATCCCCGATGATGCATCATAATTTACTTTATACGACCGTTTGCTCCAAGCTTCATCGGCTATCACCGTTATAAATAGTATTCCATCACTGTCGATTTGTCCCTTTTCAATTGCAATTTTTTTTTCTTCGAGTCCGGCTTTCTCTATCACTTCCCACGTAATTTGATTAATAATCATAAATTGATTAATACATCAAAAATTTCGGTCGAACTTTAGAAAGAAAATTCTTCAGAAAAAAAGAATTATTTACTTATCGATAATTTTGTCTAACACCTGCTAATCGTCTTTTTACACTTTGTCTCCGTAAACAAGAAGCAAGTTTTTTATTGTTGTACTTTTTGGTTTTCATGTTTTTACAACAAAAAAACACACACGGTGTGACAATTTACAACACACAAAAAAAACGAATACACATAAAATAGTTGTAATTACTAATTAGTAATTTCACTAAAAACACACGATGTAATAATTTTAACACAAAAAACGCCGAAAACACAAGCTTTCGATGAGACTGAAACCATAATATAAAACTCAAAGAATGAAGGAATTTGGCTAATTTTTTGGATTGTAAATTTCATTTTTTTGATCTAGCCGACAAAACCAACACCCGTATTTGTCGGCTTTTTTTAACTTTAACCAATGATTGAATTTGTATGGTAAATAGTAAACACAAGCCGACAAAATAACTTTCTTTTTAGATTAATAAGACAATTTCCGCGAATTCAAATTTGAAATCATGTATTATCTATCACGTCAAGATTAAAAAAAAATATTACAAAATTTATCACATGATTTCATGATGGGTTTACACATGCATACATTTCATAGCGCCAGTTGAAACTGGTGCGCCAGTAAAATGAAATTGCATGTGTAATCTTTAACTTGCATTCAATTTTACACAGTTTACACATGCAATTTTATTTTACTGGCGCGCCAGTTTCAACTGGCGCTATGAAATTTATGCATGTGTACACGCTCCTTTACTACAATAAAATACAAAAATTGTAGTGGTTATAACACTTATTAATTTAATTAACTAAGCTTTTTACCACGAAAAAAACTGAGGAATACATGAGTAGCCATAAACCTTCTCTTCCTATAAGAAAAGTAATTCTAAAATTTTTTTGTGTTTTTAGGTATTATAAGTCATTAGTTATGTTGCTGGTTACTGTTTACATATTGGTACTGTCTCAACTTTTAAAACGCTCTTTTTTATTGCCCGGTGTAAAGCTACTTCGGATCGCAGTAGTACATGATAAAACACAACTGTGTTTTATTGGTGCTAAATGTCCAAAAATGTTTAAATAGACATTTACTACTTATTTTTTATTATTCTAATTAAATGTATAAACGAATATATTTAAAATTAAAGTAGCCGTGCTTTTAATTTTTTTTAAATCATATTAGATTCATATTAAATTCATATTATTAAATTCGTAATTATTGATTAAAATAAGATAATAATGACAATCCGTAAGTACTATATAATCACAATTTTAATAACTTAACAGTGTATCTGTGACGTATAAAACAAGTGGTGGTGGTACGTTCGATCCAGATTATAAATCGTATCCTAACGCCTGGTGTATAGGCAAGAATACACGAAAAATTGCTTCAGAAACTGCAAAATATCTTCAGATGTATTTATTTTACCACCATAAACAAATTGTATATACATAGAAAAAGCATCAATCTTGGGCGCTATACAACGATATTTTGAAAAAAATATTATAATTTGTTCTTTAAACGAAGCCAAAGTTAACCTTTTTTTGTAATCAATAATATTAACTTTAATAATTTTTATTTAAAAAAAGGACCCTATAGCGACCTAGATTAACATTTTATCTATCTGATACCGTTGAAATATCTAAATTATCATAACGAGCAATTGAAATCTATTGCAGCTAGTAAAGGCTTGCAAAATACGCGCGGCAGCGGAGCCTTAACCAGTACGTACTAAAAGAAGTCGAAATAACACAACTTGCTTTAAGTTACTAAACTACAAATGTTTGTAGTTTTTGAGATATCCGCTGTACTTTTTTTTCAAAAAACACTATTTTTGAAATACGCAATGTTTGGCAACACTGTTTTTGAGCAAAAACTTTTACATCGTAAATCTCCAAATTTATATGCTCAAAAACAGTGTTGTCATACATTGTGTATCTTAAAAATAATGTTATTTAAAAAAAAGTTTTACAGGATATACCTCAAAAACTATACACATTTGCACAAGGCAAGTTGGGTTGTTTCAACTTTTATTATGTACTATAGCTGCTTAAATTTTTCAAACACACTTCAAAGTTACCCTGTATATTTCAAAAAAAAAGAAAAGATTCAAAACTATGCCATTCAAAAATCTGATAAGGATTTTTTATTACAGTACCTATTACATTTTTAAATTTTTTGTTAATAGAGATTAATTAATTTTTGTTTTTAATTAAACTTTTATGTTTTCTTATATTGATGCTTACTAAAAGCTCTACTATTGTTACCTTTAAGAAAATGCGGACCTTTTGACACACCCAAAAAATTAAATGTTTGTGAAGTATAAAAAACATGTTTGTCCTACTCTACGAAAAATCAAGTGACTACGCACTGAGCGAACAATCGGGATTATCAATTTTACAATCATCTTCTGTTTTTACCGCACTAGTGCCTGCAGGGAACACAAAGATTTTTTTCGTTTAAAAAAAGGTTTAAAATTAGATTATTGTAGCAGAGCTCAAGTTTATAATAAAACAATGCACTTTGCCAGAAATGCATTCACAATATTGCATTTAAAGTTTAAGTTTAAGCAGCGCTATCTGTTAGAAATTGTGTAAGACATTAAAATGTAAAATTTTGACAGTAGAATTTAGTAACTTAAAAAAAACCTGACAGTTAGTTACCTACATTATTGGCCCTGAGGAAGATTCGTGCAAAAAAGAGTATACAAGAGACATTCGGGAACAGTTGTTCTATTCGTGCGACAAACTGTGGTACTCATATGCAAAATATATATTCCCGCACTTATCGTGTAAATAACTATTAATTGCACAATTTGATTATACGTAAAAATCTTTATAGTAGCACCAGCTTTTATTTTTTTAATTAGTTAAATCGAACAAAAATCAAAAAATTGCTGTATAGATGTTAGTAAAAAACTGATGACACCATTTTTGTCTTAAAAATTGGCACGAAAATATGTTATTTTTCTACTTTTGGTGATAAAATATATAAAAAACTTCAAAAGCCAAAACCATTAAAAATGAACAAGTTTTGTACTTATTACTACGGGTAGCGGCCTCTGCACTTTTAGTATTTTAAATATTTTAAATTACTATAACTGAATTCAAAAGCTATTGAGGGTAAAAGGTAGGAGGGGTTATAAAAGGATGTAATGGCATCTCCACTGGGTATGAAATAAAAGGCTGTTTAAGAACAAACCCCGCCTACTGTAATGATAATTGTGATTTCCGTAGAGGAGACGCTGTGCTATTGTATACTAGTATAAGAATATTTTCAAAAGTTTTAAAAAAATTAACTGCTCACAAAGTTAGAATTAAAAATTGTCAATGTTTTTTATTATTTTTTAAATTAATTTGTTGGAATTATGAAAATATTTGTAAACTTTTTGACGAAGTGGTTGTTTCCTTCCGCAGTTTCCGTTATTTGTCGTTGAGGTGTTGAGGAATTTGATAGGATTGTGTCAGGATTAATTCCTTTGTTGTATTTGGCATGTTCCGAGTGTTGGCGGTTAATTTCCGCCCTCAATCGCGTCTAGTTTATAATTTCTGAAGTGTTATTCCATTATTGTGTCGGTAGCGAGCGAGTTTTGCAACTGATTCGAAATAAAACCGCATCCGGAATGGCGCCAGGATCGATAATGTGCTTGTTGGGCACTTTTTGCGTATAAGGATGCACCAGTCCCGGAATAATTAATGTTCTATCAGAGCGAGCGCAAATGAAACGGCACAAACAGAACGCACTGCCATCCCTCAAACGGTATAAAATGCTGGCGGTTGTCATGTTTTAAACCGAGCAAACATAGAATGTGTTTTGTTTCGTGTATTTGTTCAACTGTTGCCGGAGCTTTTCATATGGTAATTAAAACGACTGGAAAACGGGCCATTTTCCTAGGCCATGCATGCACTTTTCAACACCACCAGGCCCCTGTCACTGACATCCCGATATTACGCTGACAATGACAAAACATCGAACCGGTCAGCCCCAAACTATAGAACATACTCAGACCTACGAAACTTCACCTTACCGGGACGACATTTATATCAACTTAATGAATTATACCCAAGCCATCCCTTGTTAATAAAAATAACTAAACAAAACTTTGAATTTCACCCTGTGTCAAAATGTTTAGACCGAAAGCCTTCAGGGCATTTTATGTGAGAACTTAATAATCATCTTTTGGTGCGTGACTTCCAACATAAATTACAACTAAAAAGGACTTCCTTGTAGCCTTACACCTGGCTTTTATATACAATTAATTAATGAGATATTTAAAATGGCGCTGAAAGACTCGACTGACCACCTCATCAGTTATCTTTCGTATTATTCGATTTATGACTTCAAGATTTGTAAATCAGGTGTAAAAAAAAATAGTATTAAATTCAATGATTGGAACGTTACTCGACATACCAAAGTTTTTAAAGAAATAGGTACGTGGAAATGAAATGATGAGTGGGAAAATTAAAAAAACATTATTTCGTTTACTGAAAATAGAAATATTGTTTATCAGTGTTTCAGTGCATTGAAAAATAAAAATTATGTGTAATGCAGTACATCTGTTGTTCTATTAATAATAAAATTTAAATAATTACCAAAGGCTAAATTTCATTAAATAATAGTAATGGAAATTAATGTATATTGAGTTTCTCTTTTTATTTATAAATAATGCAAACAAAGCGTATCTTTTATAAACTTCATAAAAGCTGTTACCCAAACTAAATATTGATTAATTTAATTGCAGTGAACCTATGTGTTTTAAATGAGAAAATATGAAAACATCTAAAAGTTACATTAGAAGTTAAATAACACAAATGTACTACAGTAATTAAAACAAAATTTGAATTTCACATTTTACAATTTGTCAAATTTATTTTCAATAATGTCATTATTCAAAATAAAATTGGAAATAAACTTAAACATTAAATTCGTTTTATTAATCTATACATGTCTACCATGAAATGTTAAAACAATAAATTTCAATAACTTTCACAATATTGTATTGGAAAAAGCTTTCATAAAATGAGTGCTTAATAGATTAATAAATTAGCTAATTTTACACACCATTATTTTTTATTAAATTTTGAATTTATTGCCCTGTTAACAAATGATTTTCAAAAAATATTGACTTTTAAAATATGTAGGTACATACAACAGTGCTTTACGCGTAAAAAATTAGACGTATGTATGTATCAACTCTTTTTTAGCCGTCAACATGCGGGTTTACCCGGTGAATGAAGAACCAGCAACCCTCAAATATTGGCAACAATGTAAAAAACTTACTTTCAAAGTTTTTATTAATAAGAAACCAACTTCTGTGTATCCTTCAGTCTTCAGGTTATTGTGTGTTGTGTCCTCTAGTCGACATTTGCAATTATGTGGTTTAATTATTTCTATTAACACTAATAGAATAATTAATAGAATAATCCTTGAGATATAATAAATACTTGTAGTACCTATAATACTTCCGTATACAACAAATTACCTGAACAATTTGTTAATATCGACCTTTTTTGTGTCTTGTTACAATAAATAGATGAACAGTTTGCTGGGAACAGTTGATTTAATTGAAACAATTTAAGCTGCCACAAATAGTTTATAACAAATACGTAAGCAAATCATTTTTACAACAATGTTGTTAAATTTCGTTTTTTATTTTAAAAGGCAAATGACCGTAGTGTGCGTGTTGATTTAATGGCATGCATTAAAGTTAAATTAAAAATAATAATTAAATATTGTAATATAATGTATACACCAAGTGTAAACAAAATTAGGCACACCTCGTCTTCAATAGTATTTTTTTTAATAAAAAAACAAAACTATGTAATGTTAGAAAATCCCCATTAATTGAGTAAGAAACGAACTCTCTGTCACTTCCGGTTTTATCGAAAAGTACCATAACTTTGAATCTCTAATTATATCTATATTTTTTAAATCTAACGGGCGTCTAGAAATGAGTAATGTAAGTAGGGCTTAGCTTGGCACATAGTGACCTTACTAGTTTGTGAATTGTCATCAATGCCAATTGTCAAACTATCAGGGGTCTGAAAATTTGTGACGAAAATCTTCCAGAGTGGAATAGAATGATGTCATTCGCTCTCGACTCTGTTCATTACAGAAATACGATTCAATAATAAATGTTTTGTGGATTTGTGAAAACACTTTTAGTTAGATTTAAAAAAATTAAAACAGATAAATGACAATTTACAAACTAATAATGTCAAGCTAAGCTCTACGTTCGCAGGTTCACAGCACACTACAACGTCATTCATTTCTAGACACTCGTTATATTAAATTCTGTATAAAATACGTTACTTTTTATAACTTTTTGTAAAGCAAAAATTTTTTATTGTAAATTTGGTTTTTTATTTATTTTAATTTTATTTAGAAGTCTTTGATACTTAAATAATATTTCTAAATAATGTAGACAACAATTAAAAAATAAAACCACTTTCATAAATACTCTAATTTATTTTAGAAAATACAAAAACTTTTGTATTTAATCTGTATTTAATTTAATCTTCTATAGATAATTACGAAACCCAACGTAAGCAGAAAAAACAAGAAAGATTTAGAAAAACAATTAAACAACTCATATCTACTGTTAAAAATTATGCAAAAAAAAAATATTTCTATAGCAACTATTTAAAATTTTGTGTCCAAATTTTAATAATTTTTGATCTTTATCTAGACAAACTTCTATACCGAATTTAATTAAAATTCATCAACTCCTCCTAGGTGATGTAATTTTTATGTCACTAATAAGTATACATATCCAAATTTGGATTACCAAATGTTGTCAAAAAACTTTTTTTTTCAAACACTCGATGTATGAGGAGATTGTTTTTAACCTAAAACTTTAACATCGTATATCACAAAAACTACAAATAGTTGAATAATGCAAGTAAGATTATTTAGCAATTTTTCAATAAGCATTATTACCAAGTAATACGTATTCCTACACCACAACTGACGTAACTATACAGGGTGTAATCAAATGTTATAAAAAAATTTCACCTGGATGAATTACTATTAATAGGTGAATATACCACTAGCTAAATACCCATATTTACCTTATACAAATATCAATACTTTTCGAATGTAGAACTTGTCTTCAAAAAATTATTTTTGTAGGAGATGTATTATAGCAAATTTTTGAGATATAAGGTGTAACTAAAATTTGTTCAGAGGTTTTGTTCAGAGGTGTTTCCTGTGATCCTTTCAAAAACTTTCCAATAGTATAACAAAATTGTAATTTGAGTAGTTTTACGACTTACGTGTCAATACGTGAGTCGTGCATCTACTAATTTTAGACTTCTACTAATTTCGTTCCCATTTTGCTTAATAATAGAAATATAAACAACTTTTTTTGAGCTAGCATAACCAAAACATTAAATGCTTTTTTATTTTGTTTTAGCTATGGGTAGCCTTAGACACGATCAGTTAGCTGGTGAGACGGCAGAGATAGAGTAATTCAATACTTGTCGGAGCCCTAGTTTAAAGAGTCCTAGTTTAACACTCTAACCCTCTAAAAATAACATCACATAGTATTTCAGGCTAAAATTTTGCTCCATACTCTTCTCTCACCTGATATGATAATATTTTTTACCTACCTAACGAAAATAAATCATAGTAGCTTTCAAAATATGATCGAAAGTGCCATTTTCCGCCCTAAAACAGAAAAAAACATCACATTGTATTTTAGGCTAAAATTTTGCTTCATACTTTTGACTCACCTGATATGATAACACTTTTTAAATACTTTTAACAAAAATGAACTACAGTAGCCTTCAAAATGTGTCAAAAAATGTCATTTTAAGCCCTAGAGCAAAAAAATTCAGTTCAACCTGCCAAATTCTCGTTTGTCATTTATGTGAGAACGTTTGACGTTCAACTTAACACCTTTAATTTGGAGATAAATACTTATTTTATTATATCCAGCAGCCCTCAGCTTCATAATTACATCTGCTAATGCCTTCTTTCTGCTCTTGCGACGTAATATACTATATTCATATTTTATTTATTTAATCTCAAAAGTCTTTATAGATAAAAATCGTTATTCACATTTAAATTGCCTGCAATTTTCTGTCACTTTTATCATAATTTGCACTCTTTTTATATAAGAAAATTATATCTCAATAACTCTCTATACAATAATAATTAAATATTTGTTAAGAAAAATAATCTTTTAATATAAATAAATAAAATAAGACTGAACCAGTCTCAAAAATAAATATTAAAATATAAATACATCAAGAAGCCAATAAAAAGAAACATAATTAGATGTTTGGAAGCACCTCAAATAAAATTAAAAAGTGTAGAATGATGTTTATTGTTCTTTAAAAATAGCAGTGTGTCTAGTAAAAAATAAAAATTTCCAAGCGTTCTTGTTGCATTTCAATCAGTGCCAGTGGCGTAGCCATCAAGCCGCAAAACTTTATAAGAGTAATATAAAATCTAATTTTTTAATATATTTAAAAAGACCTAATACAGGGTGTTTATAAAAGTTGTCTTTGCAAATTTTGTTAACATGTTTTTGACAACCATTTGCCGCTACAATTACAATTTCCGATTTCTGAAGTCAATACATTGGTCAACACTATCAATCCGTTAACATATTATAATGTATTTGTATAATAGTCATTACAACAAAGCGGCAAATTTAACCAAAATTCTAGAGGTAACTTGATCCCCAGATATTTATAAACACTCGGTGTAAACTATAATCAACAATTGATAAAACTTTTAGCGGTGGGTTAAAAAAAACGTATTACTGATGCATTTTCTAATCCGTCTGGCAGAAGTAGGTAACTCACTGCAAAAAGTCTCGCAATAATTGGTGATTAGAATTTATACTTTTGTACTTTTGAATATATTCAAAACTTGGTTTTTGTAATATACCTAATGTTTTATTCTTTAATATTCTTATGTGTTTTTGCTACCTGATAGCTGCCAAAGCCACTCAAACTGAATATTTGCACAAGGTGAATTGACTATTATAAGGTAACTGCATCCTCAATGTAAATTGGGCGGGGGCTCAAAAAAGTTAGAATCGGTTACATGCAGTCTATTATATCATACCATCATGATCATACCATACAAATCGTATGCGTTAGAATGGGAAGGATGATAAAGATAGCGCTATAATTTCAACTTTTTTTTGATTGGCTGAATACATTTGGCGACTATCTTATAATAGTCAATTCACTTTAATATTTGCAATACTCAAACGTCCTTACTTATTATAGTTTATACAAACGAAAAATCTTAAGGCTCTGAACGTAGCCGCTTGGTATCTTCATATTTAGCTACCTTATAATTACTTGATTGCATGGTAATATAGGTGTTTTAGGCAATAATGCATCATTGAAATATGTAATATACCATGTTAAATTGAAAAAAGCCAACACAACACAATTTGAGTTTTATACTTATAAATATACTCAATTAAAATAGTTTTAAAATACATTAAAACAAAAAATAGAACAATGTTTCTATAATCATCGTTTAAAAAAAAATAATTAGGTATATTTGATGTAATTTTAAAACTGAATATTGGTGATTTTGTTATTTGCTATTGTTTTTTTTAACAATACAGTGCATTTTGATAAAAATCGATTACTGCACAAACGTGCTTCAATCCTTTTTCCACTTAAAATTTTTTTTTGTGTTGCAATATTACCTAAAACGGCTATGCAATCAATTATTTACAAAGTATCTAAATATGACAATTTGAAACGGCGACGTCCACACGCTTTTAAGTTTGTACTACGGCGGCGACGTAAGTCTGGCAGTCGCTGGTCCACTTTGTATAGACAATGTTTCATTATCATCAAGATCATACCAAATTATTGATACCTTGTCAACTAAAGTCCAAAAAACACGATATAATTTTTTAAATCCATCTCGGTTTTGACAGTTACCATAATGATGACATTTGAAATACAAGAAACCTTAAGAGTACATTTTTTTTTCAAACGTATAGAGATTAATGTAATGTTTGATAAAGCATAACATCTACACAAATTAGTTTTTTTAGTTTCGTTTTTACTATATGAAATCACATGCTTTTTTTCATAAGATAAATTTATTATTATAATATATAAATTTATTATATTTATTAAAAAATATTATATAATTTTCTAAGATAGATTTTTTCTATTGTATTTCCAAAAAACTTCTGCAAGGTTTTATTAATTAAATATAAAATTAATCGGAAAATCTAAATGTGTCCTGAATTTATTGCATTAAACAATATAGGCATATTTTAGTGCTTTGGTAAAATTTACTGTTTTTAAGCAAGTGCATAATTAATTAATAAAAACTTTCGTAAGTCCTTATACAAACAATTTCAAAAAACTATTTTAAAAATCTATAAAATAAATTTAGAAAAATTTAGTCCATAAAGAAGAACAAGTGCTCTTATATAGTAAAAACCGAAATTAAAAACTTTAATTTATTTACGAGTTATTTTCTATTAAGTA
Source organism: Tribolium confusum (assembly GCA_029207805.1). Classification (NCBI taxonomy): domain Eukaryota; kingdom Metazoa; phylum Arthropoda; class Insecta; order Coleoptera; family Tenebrionidae; genus Tribolium; species Tribolium confusum. The sequence goes on along the minus strand of JALGAY010000001.1, from coordinate 35,585,712 downwards.
TCACATTAATGTTCCCTATGCTCAAAACTGTAGTGTTGTTTCTAATTATTTATGTAACTTATAAAGTAAAACATGTACTTTCATATAGTCAAAAGCACAACTTTTTTAATTTGAACTTAGGTTAAAATTAAAAAATTTAACTAGTTTAAGAAATATGCCTTGTCAAACATCACATTGATCTCTACGTTTTAAAACAAGAATATCCCCCTTAAAGAAAGTAGCTAAAATGGTAAAGTTTACAAGAATGTTTTCTTAGTAAAATTTTTTAAATAAAATTATCTTGGATAAATTAAGACACTCACTAGCACCAAACATTACACTTAATACGACGCACGTTTTGACTACAAAGTTGCCATTCTCAGGTTGGAATTAAAACTTTGGTGTTAATTTGTATTTTACTTTTGAACTTATCAATAATTTGACACGCCATTTATTCAAATATTTATATTTTTATATTTATAATTTTATACGATTTTATTTTTAATTTTTTATCACTTATCTAAATATTCATATACTAAGGAAAGGTAAAATAATATTAGAGGGTGGCGTAAAAATTTCTAGCTACGCCACGTCACTGATTTCAGCAGAATTATAAAATTCATAACCGTCGAACAGAAAAAGTCCCTCATTAATACTAAGCTGGCTCAGGCAGCAGTTAACTAGGAACCTGGCGGGTGAACGTATTAAGTATTCAAATTAATTTAGTCGTCGCGGTGCGATCAGTCATCGCAGAGATCCTGCAAAGGTCCGGGTAGCAGGAAACGGCTCAGATTGATCGATGCGTCGATTGAAGTGTCTAAGGTCTATTACCAGATTAACTACATGACTGCTCCCGGGAAAAGACGATAACACCATCCCTCGACCATCTCTGTTACATTTATCAAGAGTATTATTAAATGTTGTTGATGCCAGCAACTTTTTATTTGTTCTTGTGTGCTCCCTATCTTTGCACAAATATTTCAGATAAACGGCGAATATCGTCTGGCGCGTCAACTAGACAAATACTCCGGACCGGATCCCGGATTTCATATGTAATATTTATGCTACAATAGAGTCAAACCGGGTCACAAGTTGGGTTTTGGCAAAGAGTTTTGAGATAGCAGTGGCCAAAATATGACAAGCATCATGTTTCATATTTAATTATTTACAACATACCATCCAATTTCAATATTTATCAAGGGTTTGTAAAAATGAGCTTTTTCTTAATTTATAAGGCTCAGCTTGATCTCACGCCTATTTTTCTTCTCATGCGATGTTTCAATTAATCAATGCTCTTCACTCCGAGTGATTACTTTATTCCTAGCATATCGCAAGCCCTAATGTAAATATTTGGAGATATTATATGGACAAGTGCTTGAAAATGTTTGTATGTTCATTAACTAAATTACGTTTATAATGTGTTTATTTATCACAGTCAGCAATAAACTTCTGTGTTTATGTGCACGCACTAGACATGTTTAAGGATTGCGTATACGCATTAAATTTTAGACAAAATTTTATTACCTTCACTTTCGAAGTTCCTCGCTACATTTTCAACCGATAGATTTACGGCCGTACAAGAACGTCAGCAACATTTTTAACATTTTTCAAAAAAAACCGTATTATTGACAAGATAATTAAACTAATTAAGCAAATTTTATAGAGCTTAAACCTCCAACAGTCACGTCAATTTACATATTTGTCATCTTGATAAAGCCTCAAAGCAATTTTCTACAGTCAAGGTCAAATTAATAATTTGTAATGCTCGGTGACAGGATTCTTTTAACGCAGGAATAAATTTGATTACTATCATTATTTTAAGAAACGTCGTAAAAATTATTTGGCATTTTATTGATAATTAACTCGCTTTTATGGTTGTTGAATAATTTTAAATCTGATATACCGTGTAATTTGCCGCTTCTGCCACGTTCAGATGTAAACTACAAAGTGAGATAAACACTTTTTTCTAAATTACATTCGATTAGAGAAGGGTTGATTGCTAGTCTAGAAAAATTATACATAAATTTCTACAAAGCTGAAATACATTAGATAGGGCTCAAAAATCTAAAGACAGCTTAGTTTCAATGTTATAAATGTTGTGTGAAAATTTTCCATCTGCTACTACATGTTTTTTATATGATTTAATGGAAGGTATATAAAAAACAGTTGTACGTCACCCAGGCATAAAGGAATTAATTGGCAGTCCTCAGCTTCATTCGATGACCATAGATACTCTGCGATATATCATCCTATACTATTTTTGACCTAGAGCAGAAAATAACACTTTGTTCAGATTTTTAGAACTGATATGATTCATTCTCATTAAAGGTAAGTAAAAAAACATGAAAGTACAATTACATAAAATATTATGATACCAGAGGATATAATCCAAATCAATATAGTTTTAAGTTGACCATATGTTCAAACAAAAAAAACACCCTGGATATTTTTCATGTACACCTCCTTATGCTTATACGGTACCACAGTAGCCCAGCTAGCAATTGAAATAAATAAAATTATTTGAAAAGTTTCTTAGTTATTAAACTAAGAAATTTAACGGAAAGTCATCCTAGGTGATCAAAGGGTAAAATCTCGCAAAAAGTGATAAAAATATTTCCCGTAAGTAAATAGTATTAGAACCTGCAGTTTATTTAAAAGCCAAAACATATCATGTAACAAATTCTATTTAAGAACTTGTGGCTCTTGCGTATATCATGAGCTGCGTAGGTACTTATCATTTGGTGAATGCGCGGTAATTTTGAACAGGTTATATTATAATTGAGTGTTGTAGTTGAAGTTGTAAGAATCGTTTTTTCAATCCTAAATTCTCTGTAAAAACTACGGTTGACTTTTATGATATATCAGATATCCTGCAATCCATTAATTTTCTATTTCCATTATACAATACAACATTCATGAATCCTATATAAGAGGCGAAACACTCAGAGACTCAAAAACAGGACGAAAATCTACTTCGGCAATTTTTACAAATCACTTTTTCTGAAAAGAACTTTCAAGAAAAAATTACAAATTTTATAAAAATAATCAATTATTTACTATCAATGATTTATTTATTTATGCCAAACAAAAAGTAGAATTTTTAGGATCAATAAGTACCTTATTTTAAGTGTGTATGATTTTATGGAAAACATAAAACTACAAATTTAAACGACTAATAACACCAAAGTCACATAAATTTCTAAAAAAATACTTCTAATTCATTGTAGTTTCCACAATAATCTCAAGTGACAAAACTAAAAGTTTTATTTGACCTTATCTACTACCTACTCTAAAGATTTAGTAAAATCAAAATAATATTAAAAATTACCATGCTTAAGTTGCTTATAGATCTTTGAATATTTTTTTTTAACTACGAAAATAACTTGATATCTCAAAATATAATAAAAATATAACATTATTTTGATCTTGTTACTTTATTTTCACTAATTGCACCAGAGTAGAGAAGAGAAAATTGCATCCATACATGTCTTACTAATATCAAGCAGTTAAACCTCATGCTCGTGTGTTCGTAGAGGCCAAAAGTCTAGATGACACCAAACTAAGTTATCTGTCCAATACCACATTTTTCAAACAATTAACAGGTGCTGTAAAAATAGCTGTAAATTTTAGTTAATATATTAGCAAAAAACATTTTTGGTTGCCTAACTTATCAACCAATTCAAAATTCCTGGAATCTTATTTAGCTATAAGAAAAAAAAATAGATATATTAGCCCTGTCTAAAAATTGTGCGTCTTTCAAAATATAAGAAGCATGTCAAAAGTGTCAGAATCAAATTTTAATTTTTTTACCTTTGGTTTCCCCTGGAAAACTAACATAAAATTGTTTTTATAGTAACTGCTGCTGACTACCTTTCTCACACAAAACACAGACTAGTTAACTTATTTTCTAACACAATTTCGCACAACTATTTCTTACATCTAACTTGACAGTAATTTTAAATGAGCAATTCTTAATTTTGTTGATTCCTGCTTTGATTCCACGACTTTTAAAATCATCCTTACAATGTGAACAATTTGCTGCCATTTCGAACCTTTGCGCTGAATTACTTCTCTATCTTGCACTGTGTACAGGATGTCCCATCGTATATGCATAGTGAAATTTTGAACCCTTACGATAAACGGAAAAAAATAAAACTTATTACAAACTATTCACTTATTAGGCGCTACAATAATTTTCAAAAATACTAGCGATTTGTTAGTTTGTTTAAGAGAAAAATAGCAAATTATCTAAAAAAAATACCTATTTCATTTTGTTTAATATATATATTTTTTTTGATATGGTTAAAGGCAATATGTCAAAAATTAATTTGCAAAATAACAAATTAAAAATCTTTAACAATAGCGGCAAATTTTTAAAGCAACTAAATTGAAGTGTAATCTATTGGTATCCTACTGATAATTGAAGTTAACCACAAGGCAAGACCTTTATTTATGATGATAAAAATTTATGAACTTTAGGATAGACGGCTTCGATTTTTAGGGATACTCAAAATACCTCAAAGTAAGCTGACTTTTTAAGACCCATTTATAAGCCAAAGATTAACCATTGTTCAGTTTATAAACAGACAAACCACCTAAAGATAGATTTTGATTTATGACAGTTCCCCCCGCTAGATGTTTACAGTGGTTTGCCTGTCCATAAATTGAACAATGGCTATTCTATGGTTTATAGATGGGTCTTACAAAGTCAACCCATTTCTAAAAATTTTGGGTATACCAAGAGTGTACTTAGAGCCCATTGTCAAAACTACCTACTGCCTGAACGATAAATAACTACCTCTCATTCTGTGGTATTGTTATTATTTGTTGTAAAGATCTTTCTTAAAGTGAGGTCTCGTTTTAATCAAAAATATCTCGAATGCTAATAGATTTTACTTAATTTTAATTGTGCAATGTGACTTCCTGACATATGAGCATCATTTGTAGGTAAAAAACCAAAACAAAAAAGTAAAAAATAAAATTTTATTGCAAAAATTGCTCTTTTTCTTTTAAACGAACTAACAAATCGCTAACTTTTTTTAGGATTATTGGAGCGCCCGATAAGTGGATAGTTAATAACAAGTTTTAATTTTTTCCGTTTATTCTAAGGGTTTAAAATTCTACTATGCATATACGGTGAGACACCTTGTACAATACTTACTGTCCGGTCATAACGGACGTCAAAAGAAGTGTAAAAATAAGACACAATTTGTTATAACCGGATGTTTGCTTTATAAGTGGATTTGTTATAAGTGTTATAACCGACGCTACTGTACTGTATTTAAAGCACAAAATAAAAATTAAAAACATATAGGTACTGTAGTTGAGATTAACAAATTTAAACTAAGAAATAATTAGTCAAATTTTAAATATTTGTCCAACTGTCCCAAATTAATTAAAATTTTAAATATGATAGCAGTAATTTTAAGTAATATTCTAGAAAACTATTACATTCTAATAGTTGATGTTAACTAGAGCAAAATTTTAGTCGGCATAAATAACATTGTCCTGAGTCCTGATAATTTTACGCTGACGTGAAAACAGTCAGAAAAGAGATGTATTACATTTATACGTTCGGTCTAAGACATTTTTTCGGAAGTAAAAACGTCCATTGAGTTTTTCGCAATGTTCATAATTCACCGTTTTCATGATAAATGTTTTACCACTTCACCTCGTCTAAATCATCCAAAGTGGAAGGACATTGAAAGCAACTTGGAGGTTTTAATTCAGTGTCTACTGTCATGTCTTAGCTAATTTAGACTAAGTCTCGTTATGAAGTTGATGTAAATAAATTTGCTTCAAGTTTCGTAAGATCTTAACGTTTCAACGAGATAATAATTCTCAGAGATTGTAAGTTCTTGTTAAACGGAATTGTTTGTCGGAAGAATGTTCATGTTGTATGAAGTCTTAATTGTACAGTAAATATTAACATACCGGCGAGGGTCATATCTTGTAAATTCTTAATTGTTCAGAAGGGAATAGTAATTATTCGACTTGGTTATAAATTTATATCAAATTGAGGTGATTGTTATACAAAGCAATTTACTTTAAGAAAATAAAGAAAAATTGGGGGGATATTCTCGTAAAGAAGGAATGATGTAAGAATGCGGATTAGAGTCGCCATTCTTGACATTTACAATGAATGGCTACCAAACACCAAAGAAATTTTTACCGGACAAAACAAAGTCTTTCTGTTGGTTTAAAGGTGATGCTAGTGTTTTATCTTGCATAGTAGAAATCTTAAAACTCTTGTAAATTTTGTTATTTGAAGATGTTTACTTTGTGTTGGTGGTGCTGGCAGGGGTAGAAAAAGAAGCTCATAAAATATTGATGACTCATACGGAGATAACAATTGTATTGATTTCTAGTTATGAAGGCGGCCCTTTTGTCCGCTTGTGTAGAACACGGAAAAATCAGATTAGGTATTTCCATCGTGGAGAGGCGAATGAAACAAGAACTCGTCCAAAAAGGGAAAAGTTTCGTCAGATATCGTACATAATTCATCTGCTACCTCCGGATCCAGTAGTTTTCCTTCCGGTTACATTTCCACTCTTGCAGTGAGTCTAGACGTATCCAAGCATCGCCGTCGTTATTTCCCCTTTTCTAAAAACGTGTTGCAAATACAAAACGTGTGGAGTGGTTAATTATTGACACTAGTGGAAGATAGCCATCGGAGTGGACCAACATGCAAACTTGATGATGACTGTCGGCATACATAAAAAATGCATTAGCCTAGATATTAGTCGATAATCTCGCAACATCGGCAGCTCGGGTCGTTTAATCAGACTTGATGGATCGTAGGGTGCTGTTCCCTCGAGAAATCAATCACTCTTCTCGACCGAAAAACTGCTGCCAATTGCCTACACTACGTCTCCAACAGCGGAACAAACTTTCCGGTTTCGATGCGTAGGTGAGACGCTTTGATTTATTCATCTGCGACTACTTGCAACTCAGACATGTAAATATACAACTTCTGAAATGTTATGAATTTGTTGAAGTTTATTTCGACGTCAACAAATCGAAAGAAAATTTATGTGATAGCAGAATCTGCGATCGTAATTTCCCGCATTTTCCAGACCCTAGATACTGCAATGGGAATTGAAACTTCTCAAATCTTTAACGCATTTGTGAAAGCTCACTAGGCAAATATTTACCACTCCATCACTTTACATTTAATTTAATTATTACTCAAACGTTATTTGACTTTATTTCATTTACTTTAAAAACAGTCGACTAATTAACTAATAAACACTCAAATAAACAACTTCAATACACCAACTAATACCAGCTTTATTACATTTCAAGTAGCTCTTATAAATTCTACAAACAGTCAATTACTAGTTACTGGTACTACCTACTACTAATGAAAAACTAATCAACATCCATGATACAAACAGAAAAACATGTTTCGAAAAGAATTCAATATTCCAAATCCAAACATTGATTAGGACTCATACACATTTTTATTTTATTTTGTGTTCTAATGAAAAATATAGCTGCAGACTGCCGCTCATCAGTGTAACTGAATGCTATATTCTAGCCGGTGGGGATGACTGGGTAGGCAAAAGTCGCAAACCATGGTTTCTCTTTTCTTTTGATTCTTGTTTAGGGTAACGTGGGTGGACAAAATTCGTCTTACTGATCAAAAAAATGGATATTAGCACCGGCAAAAGTGGTAGGTTTCGACTAGGATGGGTTTGAGGCAGCTATAAGCAGCTAATTCAGACAAACAAAGAAATATAAATAATGACAATAAAAATCACTGTCAAACCCACAAGTTTAATTAAAATTCTGATACAACAGTGGCAAAGCGCTTTCGGAATCTACGATTCCATTTTCAGTACCTAACAATAACAATATTTGACTTTGTTCGGTAAGATCGTAAAAAAGGTGGTATCGTTTAACACCTGGTGGGTAAAAGTGCAGAACATAATTTCACGTAAGCGGAAAAGTACTGTTCGAAGAAATGCGCTTTCAAGTAACATTCTGCGAAAATTGTAAGCCGCTCTTCAAACATGCTGTAACGTCATCTGTCGGTTGGGTTGTTCCCATGACCCCTGATGCACTTATGTATAAGGTCCATTCTCAACTCGGTTGAGTGGATGGGTTTTTCAGGTTCACGTTTAGACTGGGAAAAACGAGTAGATTCAAACTGTTTTGTTTATGCATAGTAAAATGCCTGGCGCACGTTGAAATGTTTTAGAACCACTGACATTTAAGAAAGACCCTTATTTACAAGTGTGTTAGAGGTCTTGAAACAACACAACCAACAGATTACCCATACCAATGCGGTACGTATTTTTACAGAACACGTGTTAAACGGTACTACCCCTTTTACGATCTCACCGGACAAAGTCAAAGAAATAAGCTTTAGAAATAACACACTTGAAAAATGCCAAGAGTTAAAAGTATCGTCAAAGTGTTTTAAAAAAGTTGAAATCTTGTTTATAGTTTTTATGTTAATAAATATAAAAAATGCAGTCAAACCTCAATTTAAAAAAAAACTTATCCACTCAGCAGTCGCCAGAAGTCGAAAACCTTGATATTGAAAGAAATTTTTTTATGACTATTATTAAATACAGAGTGGCTCTCAATGATTGAGTTGTAATGAAACTCTTCTATATATTTTGAGTACCTATTTATTTGAGTTTTCAAAATACGATGATACAATACAATGAATAATGAATAATGAATAATGAAATGATGGAATGGATTCAATGCTTATATAGGCTCGGTTTACAAAATTATCAATATAAAACAAATATGAACTTAGACCGAGAAATATGACATGCACTTGATGATTTAATGATATAAGGGGTGGTATGAGTGTACATAACAGAGTCTTTTGGCAATCTTAAGTTAGCAATTTTGTTTTTAATTTTTTTAACGTTTTCAGTATTGTAAACAAGTGCAAATGTCCACCTTGTTTGAGTATAAAATGCATATTTACATGTGTTCAAAAATTCTTCTGAAAAAAAAAAGCCAAATGAATCAATGTAATAGATTCAAACTTTACAGCCACGCTGTGCAATATTCAATTTTCAAACAAAGAGTAAAACAAAATTTTTACTTTTTTAATTCTTCTAGTCACTGGCCATTAAATAAATAAATTACAGTGTTTTTCAATTGAGTTTATTAAAGCACTTCAAGACGTTCCGAAGAGTTGGTTAAACACCCTTTTTAACGAACTGTTAATGCCAAGCACACAAACCAAAATTTTCACATTTATGTCATTAAGTTTAGCTCATAAGTGTTTGAAGACGCTTTATTATTAAAAAAGAAACTACATATTTAGAAAATTACTACCAAATAATATTCAATTACCATGGTAAATCAACTTAAATTGTATTGTGGGCTTTAAACCAGTTTGAACTACCTAAATTATTTTTTACTCAAATCCTGGAGTAAATACGAAAATTTTTCTAAAAACAAAAATTGTTTATAAAGTATTGAAATTTAAAATTTTACAAATCTGACCTATAAAATAACGTACAAAAAAAAAACCAAAATTCAGAATAAAATGAGATTTTTTATAAACAATTATCAAAGTGTATCGAAAGCGACAGAGAATTTTAAACATACAATTGGTATTTCTAAACTTGATCGGATTGACAGGTGACACAGTCAAAGTGACAGAGTCTTGAGTTTCATTTCACTTTTGCCATTGCGTCTTAAAATTTAGGAAATCTTTTCAATTAAATTACCCAAGAAATAAAATTATAGCTTCAAGCACTTCAAGAAAGAACAGAGACGAGGCTACCACTTTCTGAACGTAATTTTGTGATTTTACTATTTTTGAAATTGTGAAAACATTATAAATGCACTTGACCTCAATCGCAAATGACGTTTTGCTGAGGATCAATGCTTATACAGCCGGTCTTTATAACTACTGATTTTAGGGTGGTCCAATGCAATAAATGTACATGTCCATTTTGACCTATTTTGAGATTTTAGTACAAACGTGTCAAGTTAAGAATTCTACATATTCATGTACAATAAATGTATTTTTATAAAATATTTTACATTTTTTATTACAAGTGTTTTGTTAGGTGTACAACCAAACCTTTACGGTAGGAAGATTTTTTGGCTTTCCTGTAAAATCATTCAAATGTCGCTTGTCTACTTATTGCATTGGACCCTTCAATTGTATATAAAAAATTTCAACTTTAACAATTAAACAAAACATTTACACTAGAATGTGTACTTTTAACAGTAATATTTTTGAGCTAAATTTTATAAAAATTATTTTAATTTTAATTTCTAAGTTTGGCACTCTCTAGCTCCTTAACAGTCTAACGTGGTATACCTACGATATAAGTAAGTTGCGTTGAATAGTTTTATTTCGGTCTCAGGATTCTTTTGTAACTCTAGGAATACACCTTTTTGAGACATCGTGTATAATGCAATAGAATATACATCTTTATAACAGTGTTTATAACATAAGTTTATAACAGTGTTTTCTTTTAGTCTTTGTTTTAACTAATTTAAGTTTCTACTGTGAGTGTGCTTTTGTGGTGGTTGGCAAGTTACATTACGTTAGGCTCTTATAAATCAAATCCCGTCAATATGTTTACATTACCGGTAAATGGACGGTCGGTAAATGCATTCCTGATTTATGGATATAGTGTAAATTATGCTATAAAAGTGCAACTAATCTAACATGTCGAGCTCAACCACAAACATTCGGCTTGTACCTGTCTGCGATCCGCATTGCAGTTTTTGTAATCCCTACAAAACTGCTTGTTTACATAAACTTTTAATTTTATTTTGGATGTGTGTTTTCAGTTAATACCATTAATACCAAACTTCACTCAGTAAAACTAATTGTTGAATGTATTTTCACATCCCAAAAATAAAAGTATAGGTAAAATGATTTTCCTAATGGAAAAACCGACAAGAGGCAACAATCACTATAAACGAAATTCAAATTACGATTTATTCTTGATTGAGAATGTTCATAGCAAAAGCTGGAAAACGATAATGTGTGATGTCTTCATCTTGATGGATGAGCTATTATGAATTCTCACCTGCCATACAATCTTTCGAATATTGAAGATATTTTTTTTGTAGCCGATAACATGATAAAATCGACTTGCCGTTTTAAAAGAGATTGATGACTATTGTATTTAAATTTATTTATGGCAGTTAGAGCGCTTGAGTGCTATTTTATTCCGATTCCAGATATCATTTCCTTTTTCTTTTACATTTCAAATTTAACTGGGACACAACATACAAACCACTTTTTATTTATAAGCGCTTACAAAACATGTCTTTCTCGAAAAACAACACAACCAATAAGGATTATTTCCCATATTATTTCCACACGATTATCAAAGCATTCACAGGATTATTTCTTTCGAAGATCCATAATTAACCCAATCATAATCTCCCATTTTAAATTTCACAGCCTATTATAGCATGAGCTTGTTATTTTAACCGTGAATATTTTACTTTATTGACCTTACAACTCAAACTCTACTTAACTGTCTCACTTCTCACTTATTCTTAATCATTTTAAACACATTTTGTAGCTAAGATTTGTCAAAACAATGTCAAGGTTCGTTGAAGTACAGAAAATCTCGTTGGTTATTTTGAGTCATTTTCTTAGCCCGTAAGATCAATTAAATTTATGGTCAAATGATCCATGACTTTTAGTGCAAATTTAGTAACACTGGAACATATTCAACTCACTGCACGTAAGAATGTTTTGGTTAGGTTCATGAGTGCTAATAGGTACATACATAAATATGTACAGAGTGATTTTTTATTTGCTTCCGTCCGAAACTCCAAAAATAAGCAACACATACTTTGCTAGTTTTTCAAAATTTAATTTTCAAAATTAAGGTATGAGGGTTGTGCATTAATATCAAAATGGTTGATAATACCTTTGACAGTGCTTCCAGAGTTAGGTCATTTGAAACATTTGTAGTTTTTCCAAAGTTGCTCATCGTTTGTATAACGTGTTGTCTATTATTGAAATCTCGGGCGGGAGCAAATAAAAAAATCACTCTGTACATAATTAAATAAAAAAAATTCTTCTGAGAAAATAATAAAACAAAAATGAAACAAATTTGTTTATTACAAATTTGCAAGCGGTAAGTATTCAAATGAATTTCTTCCACTTTGAATGCAAAACAACAGAATTTTATTTGGCAATTTATTAATCATTGCCAAAAATTGGTAAGTACCAGCACATAGAAATCATGGATCATGTAAGAGGAATCCACCATACCTCTGAATTATGGAAAAACATACGTCAGCTCTACCCGGAAAATTAACACAAAATTACTAAATTAAATAAACCTAAAAAAAATTAAAATACCATTATATTGTAGAAAAATAGATCTAGTTTTTCTCTAGTATTACTTTTTAATTTTTTTTAAATAAACTTTAAATAAATTTTGAAAATTACGTAAAATAGCAATTTTCAACGAAAAAAAATCAAAATTAAACTATAAAAAATAAAAACTTTAACACTACAGAGACCTGGTAAAATCAAAACTTTTGGTAAATAAAATGCTCTAATCAAATTTAAAAAAAGTTTAAAAAAAACAGTGAGTGCAAGCTCTACAGGGTTGATTTCTTCATTTAACCCTGTAGAATCTCAAAAACTAATTTATCTTTTATTATCCCTCTTATAAACCACAAATTCAACTAATCTCGACGGTAATTTTTATGGTAATATCATTTTATACTTATCAGTAACACAGTAGGTAACCCTAACTTGTTTCTTTATCTACCGTTAGTCTTCAATCATTTTCTCTGACTATTGAACTATCTTAGGCATTAACTGTCTATACTTTATCGCCGTTACACTTACTTATTACGTATTAGAGTCCGTACATTTTCAGAACAGCACATCAATAAAAGTGTGCAGATGACAAGATAGTGTCGGGCCATTCCCATTTGCAAATTCAAGGGGAGGAAGCTAAGCGGCACGTGGTCAGCGAAAGGTCAGCGGCATTCGTCATTCTTGGTCATTCTGTTTAGTGTCGTTCTGTCGTTCGCTGACAGATTTTGATGACCCAACATGCTGTTCTGAAAGTGTACGGACTCTATACCAACATAAGTATAGCTAACAGTTTAGAAACAGTACAAAGTGTTAGGGAATGGTTTAGCATAAATTTAAAGGTAGGTATAGAATGGCAAAAAGAATCGAAAAAGCAAAATTTATGTATACGGAAAATGCAAAGTTTTCCCCTACAAAAAATTTTAAAATTATTATTCCAAATTTTGAGAACTTCTGAACTGTCAAGTTTTTATACTAAATTTATACTGAATTGTTAAGTTTTTACAATTTTATAGGTTTAATTATTGTACTGACTCAACGGTTTTCAAAATTTAGGACTATAATTTAAAAAATTTTTGGGGGGAAAACTATACATTTTCGGTATACATAAATTTTGCTTTTTCGATTTTTTTTGCCATTCTGTACCTACCTTTAAATTTATGCTAAATCATTCCCTAACATCCTTTATATCAATAGTTATTACTATTCGAATTATCATTCATTTGTCAAATTGTCATTGGTTTAAAACTTTCTTCTATCAAGTCTGACAAATTGCCAAACAAAATATTGTTGATTAAGATTTTGACAAAGATTTTTTATTCTTCTACATTATTTCGTTGTTGAAAATTATTTGGTGCCTATGGTGCTTTATTTATTAGCAGATAGGTAAATTGCCGGTAGGGAATATGTAAAACTGGTAAAGTTGTGAAAAATTGGCTCATTTAGGTATAAACCCCGATAAAAAGCCGTCCATCCACCACTCAAGTCTTGTAGTGATTCAATAGGGTGGTATGTAAATGTGTCAGTTTTCACGCCCTGATTGACTCGAGAAGGGGATTTCGCGCACCCTCTTGGCAACCCTCTCAGTTACACACAATGACACCCCCACCCTTATATGCTAATAATATTCGGTCGGCGCTCCGTCACATGATCACTGCTAGTGACACATTACGCTTGGACTTAGCCGAGGGCTTTTGTCAGACAGTCTTGCTAATCAGAGACACGAGCTTGACGAGCACGAATTTAACAATAATCACCACATCGTAATTTGAACGCAAACTTCAGTAACGAGAAACCGAACTCAATTCCTGACTTGTTATAATTAAACATGCACAGATTTCGGCTCGAACATATATTGAAACTTTGATTCAATTAAGGGGTATTAAAGGTGAATGTTCCTTCAATAAATTTTCAACTTAATCATTTTTGAAAGTTTTAATTAGTCGTAGACATGGCTATACAAACATTTTTCAAAGGCTAAAGTGCACTCAAGATTAATTTTTATCCTTTAATTATTCATACATACCACTCAGAAACGTATCGGTTTCAGGATAATAGAATTTTTAATTTATGAACCTAAAATGTCTCACTTTTAAATAAAGTAAAATTATAAAGACTTTCTATAAACCAGTTCAATTGTACAAAACATTTTAACATCAGTTATAATAACTGTGATTAAAATAAATAAGAGAATTTATATAGGGGTCTATTTTAGACTGTAATTATGTTTTCGTTTTTTTCAAAACTATTATTTATTAAAAATAACTAAATTATATCTATTAAACTGCAATTTGTTAAACTTGTTAAGCTTGACAAATATCCAAATAGTGCAAATAAATACGAATATAATATAATTGTGGATTGTCTGAATTAAATGAATTGTTTCAAGCCACTCGTACATAATTATTTGTATTATAACTATGTTATATGCATAATAGGTATTTTTTTACTCATGTACTAAGAAAACGGGTAAAAATCTAAATAAAATTCCAGTGACATGACATTGACAATTTGATTAATTGCAAATAAGGTGAGATCAAAATGTAACTGAATCAGAGCAAACTGTGCCAGCGTAATTGTAATAATGTGTCAAATGTTAATTCCCACTTCCACGGCTTGCTCTAATTCAGTTCCATTTTGATCTCAGGTTATAATTATAAATTCCAAAGATAAAAGTAGCATTTTAATCATATCCTAAAAAAATATTAGTATGGTTGTTTTGTTCGTAAGATTGTTCCACTCGCTGCTAACGCAGCTCGTTAACAACCCATCATCTTTAGAGAAATTAATTTTTTCTATAGTAAAAGTTGAGGTTATAAGAAGATTGGATTTGTGTTTGGTCCATTTTTAAATGCTTATTCATTTTTAAAAAAATAACGACCGTTTCAGCTAAGTTGCCATCACCAGACATTATTTTATATCATGTGATGTTTAGTGAAAAAACCTAAATCTAAATATTATTAAAATATATAATTATTATTATATACCATAATATAGTTATAATACATATATAGTTAAGATTCAGATTCAGATATATAGAATGAGCTTGTTCATCACAATGACAATAACGAGTTATCGATTTCAATAAAAAAAATGATTTAAATACTACAATTTGTAAATCTTGAGTTAAACATTGTCAAATTTTGTATTCCAATTTTTAATGAACATCACTGAACATACTATAGGTACGTTGTTACGTTAAGAACCATTGTGGTGCCAATAATTATACTCTAAATTTAATTCATTATATTAAAAGCATTGTGTTGTCATAGAAAAAATAATAGAGTGAAATTAATTTGCAACACGGTGGTTTAAAAAAAACAACAGATATTTGTTGGTGCTTATATGTCATGTATCAACAATTTTAATTTTGATAAAAAACTTTTACTTTTGATTATGCTTTTTTTAAACTATTGGTTACAGATAGATAACACACGTCGTTTTTAGTGCCCTTTTTTCTTCGTCTGGCATAAAACCTTATGCACTTCTTAAAAACCACAGCGAGTACCTTAACATTATTGAGCGTTTATTTATAAGATCTTAAAGACAACCGAACAGACTAGATATTATGAGCGTTTTTTCCATTTTGTCAAGATTAGTCTCTAAGCGGATTTTGGGTTAATAAGCACTAATTTGGCAAACAAAAAGAATCCGAACATATTTACAGACTACCTGCCAAGAAAATATTTAAAAATAGAATTAGACATCTAGTCTATTAGGTTACCTTTAAGCTCTCATAAATAAATTCTCAATAGTGATAAGCTAGTGAATGTGGTTTTTAAGAAGACCATAAAGTTTAATAACAGACAAGAAAAATAGACACATTATCTTTATTTTTTTCTGTTTTTTTTGTATACAGTGTATAAACACCTAAAAGAAGCCACTCTAAATAACAGTGTTGTTAATTTTGAACAAAAATCATTACATAGTAATTTTTTTATTGCTTATTTTTTTATACTTACCTACTTAAAAAGATTCTTACCTACGAGTATACTTTAAATATAAAGTTTCCATATAATCTTTTTTTAAGTTGCATTAAAACGAAAGCTTTGCCTTGCACCTTATTATTAAACTTACCTTAGTTTACAAATTCCTCTAGCTTCAAGTTTTCGGATTATAAAAATAAAACATTTTAAAATCATTTATAAGGAGATATTAGGGTTTTGTTTATCCAAGAAACTTTTTAATTCTTAATACCTTCTACATTTTCTCATTATATTGCAATACACGTCTTCCGCATAATCTAAAATGAATGACTTTGAAAAGTAATAAATTTTCTAATTTATTATCAGAGTAAACTCTCTCAACTTGAATTGTCTGTCTGCTTTGGAGTTTAGAGCTTGATTCATGTTATCTGAGAAAAGTCGGGACTAAATAGGGATGAAGAGCCACACTTTCTGGCACGATATGTCCAATAGCAAAACGATAACTCATAAAATGTTTAATTCCTTTATAAATCGCAAAATTCATTTCATTTGGTTTAATCCAGGAAAAGGATCGTCGTTTAATAAATTCCGAAAGCTCACAAACAGTGAAGTGAGTGGAGTAAAGCGGCGACGCTTGACTTGAAGTGCAATGTAATTCCAGATGACGTAATCCCGTGGTCAAGCCACTTGCAGTTCTAAGACTAATTTAGTGCAACATAACGCAGCAGCGAAGCGAACATCATAAAGCGTTATCATTTCCAGGATTCCGGAGTGTGCACTGCAATATACACATTTTACTCCTGACAGCGGTGAAACGTAACGTATGTGCGGAGTTAATTTGAAAACAGTGCTAGGCCCCAAAGATCTAACACGATTGATTAAACTCCATATATCTAATTAATGGCATATAATTCCGGTGAACCGTTAGTTATAATTTAGATGGTTAGTTGCGATGTGCAAGTTTTTTCTCAAAATCTAGCCGAATCGTTTGCATATACGCTTAATCACCATGTGTTGATAGGACAATTTATTGTTACTGCTTATAATTCCTGACTCTCAGATGATCTAATATCTACACGCTCGCAACTTACGATGAGAGATGTTTAAAGTAGCGACGTGCGCTGTTATTAAAACACGATTTATAAAATGACGTAATTATAGGTACGGTATAGCTGGACGAGTTGCTCGATGAATAATTATCCTGTCAACACGGGCTGTTAGCGAAAAATACACACTTTAGTTTATATCAACGAAGGTTTTGCTCCTATTTACTCCTAAAGTAATAATATTACCAACTTTTTTTCATAAATATCAAGGGATAATCTTGTTGTAAGTTGTCTATAACAAAAAATTAGGTAGATGGGTACGCTAACTAAACTTACGCATTAGAAGTTAAATGAACTTTTAGGACAGCCATAAACTTAGGGCTGCTACACAACTTCTCACCACTAACTTTCTCCCAGATTAAATAATTTTTTCTAACAAAATGAATAAGATTACTATGAAAATAAAATAACTGAATTAAAGCTAATAAGAAAAGACGGAATTACATTAAAAATACTGAAAAATGTTGTCGAAACTGAAAGCAACAGATATCATCAAAATCTCTTCTCTGGGGAAATCTCTTCTTATGTCGATACCAAGGCAGGACGCAAGTTAGAAGCGATACTAAAAAACAATTAATCAAATTTTGTCATAAACATAAGGTATTATGTAATAAACAACTAAATTTTAGAGAGAAGCATTTTTCTGCGTCTATGATATGTATCTACTAATTAATACTATACAGAATGACATAAAAGTATGGAATAAAATTCAATTTTCTAAGTTAAATATTTTTAAGGAAAACGCCGAGAAAAGATTTTTTTTGTTGCGCATGTTTTTCACTTATTTCCAAATTTTTTTTCCAACCGGTTTTTGCTGTGACGTAATTGTTTTTTTAATAGCCACTCCTATTTTCGATGTCAAAAACTGAGAGTACTTTTTTTTCTGAGTATAACAATATAACATTTATAGGGTCTAATATAAACTCTTTAAGTAATTTAAACTTATAATGTTTAATTATCTAAATTAACATTTAACTAAATGTTCAAATTAACGTCTTTCCGTTTTTCGGAAATACTCATAATAGAACCAATTTTCGAACTCTGTTAGCACATTATTTCTCATTTCTTTAGTAAGAAAGCGGCACTGACTTGTGATTTTTTTCTCTTAAATTTTCTGAAATCTCTTGGTTTTGTTGCAAATACTTTTAATTTTAAGTAGCTCCATAAGAAAAACTCAAATGGATTCAGCTACAAGCGTAGTGGAAAGGTTCATCCTCTTGTTGAAACCATACATTAGCTGCTTGTATGTCTGGATCCTCTTTATTGGAAAAAAGTTTCACTAATGCTGGTACTAACGTGTTGCAAAGAAAATCCAAATAAACTTGTCTCGTCAATGAGACATCAAAAAAATACAGTCCGAAACTGTGATCTCTGACAAAACCACACCAAAAATTTAATTTTTGTGGAAGTATGAGTTTCTCTGATCAAGTGCGCATTTGACAATTTTTTAGATATTTACTGCAATCATAAATTGTTTCTATAATTTACTCGTAGTAACTAAGTTTTACTTGAAAATATTTAAAAGAGAAAAAATAGAACATCGCCCATCTCAACACAGTTGTCAGGTGCTAAAACAGCCCAAAATTAACCAACGAAAAATCTGGAGGCAGTACACCCGCTTAGACAGTTTTACGACTGAACGATGACTTCTACTATACTATATACGACAACAACAAAAAATAACAAGTGTTCATTTAAAAAAGTTGTCAAGTGTGCTATGAAAAAACAAAAACATTTTGAAGTATATCTTAGCTTAATTTGGCTGCCGTACTGTCAGTTAAGACGACAAATCACAACTGCGCGCGCACTGTGAAGCTGTGTATCAAGTTCCGACGTCCCTTGTTCGCTACATTTTCTTTTATCAAAATCTCATAGCACACTTGACAACTTTTTTAAATGAACAGCTGTTATTATACCATACTAATAGTAGTAATAGGTCATATTAAAATCTATATACAATTTTGCAGTAGTTTTATATACTGCACAAATTACTTATTACATTAACATCAACAAATATTTTTCTCAGTGTAAGAGGAGATTCTGGTCAAGTAATTCCGTCATACATTTTTGGTAATTATCTAATTTTTATCTTACTAACTCCAATTTTTATTACATTTTCCAGAAACTTTTTTGCTTAAACGAGTTAGAATTTTTTTAACATTTTCTTGGGTATTTATTCCACCGTTACATTATGAATGTGCTTTGCTTGTAAAACCATTTCGGAGACACCACGTATAATATAACTAGCGCACTCACGAGAATAAACTCAAAGTAAAATTACAGTAATTATACATTAAAAACAACAAAATATTCAAAATTTTTTACATGAGACTAGCGTTCATGTTGCCATAAATATAAAAGGTAAATAATTCATCTAATTTGCTTTATTTGATTAAATATTTCAAATAAAATTCAGGTTTGGGAAAGGCCGAGGGCCCCTGGCTTCCTCCCTGGGTGCGCCACTGTATAATATACTATTATTCGTATTCTTAAGTTTTTTAAAATTCTTAATATTTCATATTTGTGGTAATTAATTTTTGCCATTCTTTGATTAATTCTCTAAATTTTATTGTTTTTTTTTTTTAATATCTAATAAAGCATCTACAAAAAGATCGTCATATTTTTTTACTCGTTTTCAAATCTTTTTTCTCGTCAACTTTTTTTCTCTCGTTTGTTTACTCGTTTACAAGCAGAAAGAAAATAATGTAAAAAAGTAGTTTATGGGAACAACAAGGTAAACAATCACTCTAAGACTATCACAATTAAAATTTGTCATGCCTTTTTTGTACCATCACATTATAAAAAATATACAAAATGATGGTTATAACCGTCAACAGGTTTTTGGAAAAACTGTGGCAAAATATGATAATTTTCACTTCCAAACGTACAATTGAAAAAAAATGTGTTTCTAAGCACGATCGTCAAATTAAAAGTGTGCGGCAACATGTTAAAAAAGATTTTGTGCAACATTGTGATACAGGATGTTCCAGCAGAACGCTTCCATACAGCAATCTGAGATTCTGATTTGTATCAGAATTTCAATTTTCTCAGATTTTCAGTCTGAGGTTGATTTGACATTGTTACATCCGCCTTATATTTAACATTTTATCCGTTAAAGTATAAAATTACAAAATATGTTTTATAAAAAATATTTGTGCAACATTGTTATTCAAGATGTTCCAGCAAAACGTTTCCATAGAGCAATTTGAGATTCTAAGATCTCAAGTATCTCATCTTAAGTATCTCAGGTTGTTCTATAGGAACGTTTTTCTGGGACGCACTGTATGTTATGTATGATATAATATATATGCTAAGTGTTGAAATAAACACCCACTCCGCCGTTTTGTTTATAAATAACGACAGTAAAGTACCACTACAACTGTGAATTTCGAAGATTATTCTAACCATGCTGTTCATGGATATTATGCTGAATTGGGTTCTTATAAAAACGATTCACGTAGGTATTGTTGAATTTACACTGTTTTAGTTATTTGTGACTGACAAAAATCATTACAGAAACGATCGCAATGATCCAACACATCAAAAATTTTAGTTAGATCATTTTTATGCAAAATTTCGGTTCAATACCTTTTCTAGTTCTTGTCAATTTTTCAATAATCTGCCAGAACAATCTCTTTAACAATATAACAATAGTATTCATCAAACTAACTAATTAGTTAAAACTTTTATTGTATGTACATACAAGGAGGCATTCAAAAACAAAACAAGCAAGTTTTCGGGTATTTCCAGTTATTTTTACAAAAAAGGAGCAGTTCAATTTTGTTTGCGAAACTTCGAAATTTTACCGCATTGGTGGAAGCGAATAACACCAACACAATTTTAAATGACAAGTGGGGTCAAGTGACAAATCATTAAAAAGCTAATTAAATTCCCTTCTCAGCAGTGTTCTTCAAAATTCAACCAGTACTTTAAAAAAATATTAATTTTAAAAAACGATACAATGATGATTTTTTAAAATAATTTTTAATGTTTTTTTATTTAAAAAAAATTTCAAAAGATTTTTTTAAGGTGATTTATCATAAATCAAACTTAAGGGCCGATTTTATAATCAACTTAAAAGCTCCTTTAATTTAAATGGTGTTTAGACTGTAACTGTCATTACGATGATTTTTTTATGCATATTTTCATAATGACAATTACACTCTAAACGTCATTTTTAGTTGATTATGAAATTAGCCCTGAAATAATGTGATGAAATAATGGAAATAGAAAAGAGACTAACTAAAGGAACGAAAGCGTTAGGGGCATTAAACACGGTGTTGAGAAGCAAAATAATGTCGAGAAAAACAAAAATTAGAATATATAGAACTGTAATCCAGCCAGCAGTGCTATATGGATGTGAAATGTGGATCATGACCCAAAGCACCTCGGAAAAGTTGGAAAGGTGGGAGAGAAAAGCACTAAGAAAGGTGTTTGGGGGAGTGAAAGATAAGGAAGGCAACTGGAGAAGAAGAACAAATAAAGAAGTAATGGACATATATGGATACCCAAGCATAACCCAAAAGGTAAAGGGTCAAAGAGTGCGGTGGTTAGGTCACGTAGGGAGGATGGCGTCGCATAGGCATACAAAAAAAGCGCTACTGGGAGGAAAAGGAAGCAAAAGAAAAAGAGGGAGACCGAAAAAGAGATGGTTGGAGATGGTAAAAGACGATCTAAAGGGAGTAGGAGTCCGGGACTGGATGGAAGGGAGCAAGAACAGAAAAAACTGGAGAAAAATTATCGAAAAAATTGAAGCCATGGGCCCGAGGGCCTGAAGAGCTATTGTATATATATATGAAATCAGCCCTAAATAATATATAACATGCTTTAAAGATAAATACCACCAATGTTTTAAGTATTTTATTAAAACTTAATATTTCATTTAAAACAAAATTAATTTTTTTCTTAAAAATGTATATCGATGTTAACCACATGTATGTAATACTTTTTCAAAAATACAATAATATAAAAATTTCATTAATTTTGCGGCGTTTTTAAAAACTTAATTTAATTTTTTTGCGAAAATACTGACCGGTTTTTAAAAACAAGAACACCGTTGAAAAAGATATTTAATTACCCTTTTCAATAATGTGATCCTTGACTCAGTTTGCTATTTAAAATTCTTTATGTGGTAGCCACCCCCGATACTGAGGTAAAGTGTAAAAGTTGACGCTAGTCTAGATATTTGTCCTTTTCTAAGCAAAACCGACTTGTCAAAGAGTTTTAAAAAAATAACAAAAAATATTAGAGTTGCTTGTTTGGTTTGCGGATGTCCATCCTGTATACAATTTTCCAATTGACAAAATACCTAGTTGACATTTTGGATAATTGACAAATAAGGTTGTTGATGATTTGGATCGTTGACGAATTAGTTTGTTGATAATGTGGGTCGTTGACGAGTTGGGTCTACCCGTGTAATTTCGTGGTAAATAAGAAAATGCCGTAACCCAGCAATAGAAATCAGAAAATAGTAGTAGAATGGAAATGGTGATTTACCCACTTTGGTAAAATCACCGAAATGACCTGGTTATTAATTAATACGTAAAAATTTATAGGAATGAAATCCTATTTATAGGTATATATTGGTAACTTTAGTTACCAAAACAGTAGTAATGACGTATCAATTACTAATATTTCTAGTTGGAAAATAAAAGTTTCAAAAATGCCTCTCGCAAAAAGCCACTAAGGCAAGAAATCAAAAGAGAAAGAGAATTAGTGTCACAATCGACAAGAAACGTTATCCAAAATTTCTAATAAAAACTAGTATTATTAAACTATGTATCTTCTTTTCTTTTTACTTTTATGTGTATCTTTTTATTTAGTATTTCATTTAGCTTTATGTAAAACTTATCGCTTATAATAAAAAATCTATAAACTTGTTTGCCGTCTTAGATTATAGAAAATATCACGTTGTTACTCCCCAAAGCTCAATAAACTGATATACAATGCAAAGTCCTTTGTATTTCTAGTTTTACTGTTTATAGTAAGTACACCAATGAGTGAGCAAACCCCAGAGAGCGAACATTTCTGTTTATACGTTTTGTCTCTTTGCAGCAAAATAAAGAAAACATCGAAATAAACTGTTGTATTATTTATATGCCATTCCTTTCCAACCTTAAAAAATACAATTAACACAAATTTAAAATTACAATGAGCCAAATAAAGAATACTTAATTTGGTTCCAATTTTTATCAGTTACATTTAAACAAGGATCAAAGATGATATTTGCATAAGTTGTCCTGCAATTTATTTTCTTAACAAATTTGAAATTAAAAATGCAGTCAGATTTGAATTATAATAGAAATAAATCCAACTAACGGCGGGTAGTAAATAAAATTTTGAAGTCTATGTAGTGCATTAGCATAAATACATAGCAGCAGATAACATACAACCTAATTTAAAATTGACCTTTGATTCGAATTTCCCATTATAGACCAATAAATCATAACGAATCCCGGCGGTTCCCATTTCAATTCATTTACCTTCCAAAGTGGCTCTGATCCAATTGGTTGTTGTGTTATCGACGTTTACTGCTGAATTAGAATTATTTAAAGCGCTATACTTTCAAAATCCCATTAATGTTTAATAAGCTGATACCGAAGTTTCGCTGCATATAAGAGTTGAGACTAAAAAAACTTCACTATTATCCAAGCTCAGAATGAACCATTTCTGCAAGTTAGGCCGTAATGCATATAATTTACAGTACATTAAGCAATTTTCCTCTGCAGCCCACTTCCGTTTCCTGGTTCCTAGAGATTGGAACGCGATTTCCTGGTGTATCCTGTCGATATCGTTGATAATTCATTTGACATCCTTGTGCTAAATTGTTGGAAGTTGGAGTTCCAGGTATTAAAAGATTAATCAGACAATTGCAGTTTTGGGAAACAGACATTCATTGCATCTAATTTCAACTGATAAAATCTTATAATCTGTCGGGAAAAAAGTCGTGCAGACAAACTTTGTTTAAAACTTTACAAATTGCATAAAATGAGCTCGAGGATATAGTTCCACATTTTTTGTGTTTCAGTGGAGTTCTTTCCCGCTTCGAGTGTGAAAATAATGCATTCTATAAAAGTTTTTAAGTTCTTAGTTTTGCAATCATTGCCTTAATGAATACACTAAATCATTTCCTACATAGAAAATTGGAATTTGGGCTGTTAAATTACAATAATATCCTGTAATGTATGGCCACATATGTATGTAATTTTGCCGGTACAAATAATTTCATTTAGGAGATTATTCGTAATCGGATCGGTTTCCGAACCCTTTTATTTGAATTCAATTAAATTCCAAACAAACTTAAATTACCGTGAACTGGGCAAACGGCATGCTTTAAAGCGAGTTCGGTCCTGGATTATCTGACACATGAATAGAGGACGTGTTGAAAAGACAAAATCTTGTGAGCAGCGGTCTATATTTGGTCATATTCGGTTTAGCCCTGTATTCTATACATATAATGTACGGCCTCTGAATAGCGAATCAGTGAGGATAAAAACACGGTCAATTCGCTCCTCGCTTGTCGATAAAATGAAACAAAATCCTTTTTATGTATGTAGTATTGATTTTTTAATGAATCGATTTTTATGATGTTTTATTGATAACGGGAAAATGAGGATTTTAATTGTTTACAGAATATGAAAAATGCGGAAAGAATTCAATTTCTAAGAGAAAACCATTATCCGTAGCAAAAAGTGGATTCCAAGACGTTCACAAAGGCAACTAAATTGGATTTTATTTCATAGGCTTGTAGCATCAGCTGCGCATTTAAGTATAAAATTGCCAGTATTAAAACTAAAAATACCGTAAACAATAACTAATTTTTATGTTCTCTGCAGGACCGTTTTCCAATTGACAGAACTTTCTTTAACACTTTTATATACAATAAAATAATATAAAATTCTTTCATGCATTCGCTAAGGAACAGTTAGAATATGGCCTGTTGTACTCTTTTTGCAATTGTCACTGTCAGTTTACTTTATTAATGTTGGATCCTAGGTCAAACCATTAATTTATCATTTCTGGAATTCCCATCATTTGTAATCCTGACTCTTGTGTTATAATGATAAAACCCAACAAATAACTTTAAATTCTTGTAACGGGTCCCAACTGAACTTCTGTATTCATATACAAAAACGAAACAAAAAGTCATTGAACTAAACTTGTTAAAAAAAGTAAAACAATGTAGTTGCAGTTCAGTTACTCATTTTACTGAAGGTATCAAACCAACGTAGCCCGGACCCAACTTAAGGGTTGTATGTACTTATGTAGGCCACTAGATTCATTTTAACTCCGGTCAGTCACTAAGGGCACGTTGGTTTTAATGCTCGATCTTGCCTTTGGTAAAGAACCACCATAGAACGGGGTTGAGCAGAGATTACTGGTCCAGTATTTGCCTACTGATCGGAGAAAACTTCTCAAAAACTACGATCAGAACAGTTAACAACGAAGCTCAAACCCTCTCCTCTATCTTCCAAATGCTAGATAAACACGTCACCCGCTCAGCCACTGGTTAGGTTGCATTGTAGACTATGCAAACACTGAAGTAAATTAAAAAATTAAGGTAAAACAAATTAAATCGTAAGAATAAAAATTTTGCGTTTTCTCCATGGTTACCGAGTTATTAATAAAATACAAAAATTTTAAATTCAATCTTTAAACTTTATTAAAAACGAGTAATTGTTACAAAACAAGAAATTAATTTATAAAAGTTGTTCAAACAAATAGCCTCCTACTTCAATACCAACATTTGCACGATTTATCATTGAATCACAAACACTTTGTAGCATGTTAACGTCTATAAATGTCACAGCAGGATGAATACGAGCTTCTACATCTTTCGGACTCTCAACAGGTTCGAAGTAAAAAAGTAAAAAATTGAATTTAAATTTTTTGTTTTTTTATCAATAACTCGATAACCATGAAGAAAACGCAAAATTTTTATTCTTGCGATTTAATTTGGTTTAGCCCCCCCGATTCATATTCTGAAAGCACGGGCGTCAATTTTGGGACGTCCTGTATGCCTGCTGTCCCATGGCTCAAACTAACGAGTGGACCAGAAGTTTCGGAGTCACGTTACCTTTGGTGACATAAACGCAGAGCTTAGATTAAAATAAAAAAATTATTTGTCAACTTAATTTTATAAATGTTGGGCTGACAACGATATAAATAAATTGAAATTGCGCTGGCAACGGAGTAAATAATAAAAATTTTTGTCATTAAAAAACGTTTGTGCGTCAAATTCTGCTCTAAATTCCTCCATACAAGCTGCTGCAGAGTACTGCCACATACCATCTACAGCTTGTACACCATTACGAAAATAACTTTCTATCAAAAACGCTTTTTGAACAGGAGTAAACATTTTAACGAATGAACAAAACGTTTATTACGTTTTTATAAAATTAAGTTGTAAAATAATTCTTTTATTTTAATCTAAGCCTTGCGTTTTTGACAGCAAAGGTAACTTGACTCCGAAACTTTTGATCAACTCGTTATTTATAATATTTTAAAAAATATGTTAATCACTTTGTTAATGTAATTTACGGTTTTAGTCAATATTTTTATGTTTCGTGTACCAAGTATATCAAGGTTTAACAAGTATATGACAACAAGACAAGATTGCAAAAATAACTAAATTGTTGCAATTGTAAGAAGAATATTAAACAAAATTTTAATATTACAAGATATTTTAACTAAATTAAAGGAAGTATACAGAGTGTCTTACCATGATCAGCTACTAGAACTATCTGGAAAACTAAAAAAATATTGAATTGAAATTTCGTACATAAACCATCTATCTAACTAAAATACTTTCAAAATGGTTACCTAAGAAAAGTAACTCTGTTGTCAATACGCTTGGCGTATTAAGTAAAGTGTTTGGTGTTACTGGGTGCGTTTTAAGTCTTATTCGAGATACCAAGAAGATCCAACAAGAAATAGATTAAAAGTGATCATTCTATTTAAAATAACAAAGATATTAACGATTCCAATATAACCGAAAATGCCTTCATTTCAAAAATGGTTTAGACAGATCATATTAAACTTGGTTTATGTACAAAATTGCAGTTCAATATCTTCTTTAGTTTTCTATATACCTCTACATCACCATAAGACACTCTGTATACGAGCCAATAAACTCAACTTTGACAAAGAGTAATATCTTATATAACATGATATTGACTTCAAACTACGGTAAAATAGTATTAGTAAACTAGAAACAAAAACTTTAATTTGAATGAAACCTGGAATTTTAACTAAATTCCCTTATATAAAACCTAATAACAACTTAAAATAAAACAAAAGTTTAAATGTGTAAATTTAACTACATTTTTTTAAAGAATTTCTTGAATCTCCACTCTTGATTATGAAACCTAAAACATATTATCCTCAATTTTGAGTGTAACCTAAAACTTTATTAATTAGCACAACTCAGATGAAACCCTCAAGTGGCACTAAGTAGACATAAATGTATCACGTTAAGAAAAATCATATCTAGAGTCTATATCATAAAATTAATCAATAATCATAAAATTTTTGAAAAACATACCCATGTAATTTTTAAGTTTGCTATGAATTTGAAATTTTAAGATACAAATGAATAGTTGTTCACGCATAGAAATGTTCAACACAAATGTGTTAAAAAAAAAGTTGAAGACAAAATGGAAGATTTTGGCGGTTGCACTCCACCTAAAATACGAGAAGCGGCAAGAAGACTAACAGAAAATAAACTATTACCTGCAAAATCCAAAGAGTTCTACATAAAAACCTATAGAAATTTTAAAGATTGGTGTCAATCAAAACAGGTAACTAAAGTGTCCGAAAATGCTCTTCTAGTGTTTTTTCAAGAAAAAGCCGCCACCAAAAAGGCTACTACTTTATCTATATTTTTTATGCTTAAGCAAACCCTAAAACATATCTAACGCAAGATGTCAAAATATTGGTTTCATTCGTTCTATTATTATCTACTAGTAGTATATAATAAATATTTACTAGTAGTAGATAATTGTTTGTTATTTTCCTATGTAACAAAATTTAACTTCTCAGGATCGAAAGCATATTAATAATGTTGACTTCTAGAACAAGTAGTAAGAAAATTAATAACCAATAACCCTTGGAGGCTTTGCGTAAATTCCACAGAGATATTCCCTCTATGACAAAATAAGCTGCAACTGTTATATAACAGAGCTAATAAATAAATAAAAAAAAAACTTCATGAGAACCATGTCAACTGGAAATGACGACATAAAAAATACATTTTACGTAAACTCAGAAGTTATCGGAATATGAAAAGTTTCTATAAATATCTGTTAACAAGACAAAAAAAAGAAAACTAAAACTTGCTGGATTTGTAATAAGTCATCACTGATGACAAAGAAGATCCAATGCACTTCCATAGATATAACAAATGAGTGTCCCGATAAAAAAAAATGTGCACACGCTTTGGATCTAAACAAAACTGGAAAGTCACTTTAAATTTTATGTTTGCAGAACTAACAAAAAAAGATTAAGTAAAGAAAAAATATATACTTGTATATAATCACACTAAAGTAACGTTTCTTCGTAAGGCCAGAGTAGAAGACAGAAGAAAAGAAGGATTTTAACGGGTTTGCGTCTCGCACTACATACAATAATTGTAGAGGTATTTTTGCGTGCCCACCATCAAAAAAAAAACTACAAAAAAATAATTTCACCTGAAATAAACGTTTTGAATTTTAATTTTTCTAGTTAAAATTTGCACTAGCAACTAAGCATCAAGTTAATAAATATCAATAATTTCTAGTTAACTGAAAACTGAATGAAAACATCCCGCAAAATTTTAACTTGCATTTTAGTTCATTAAACAAATATTCGAGGTTAAACTAAAAGAAATGTAATTCTTTTTTAAAAAATTGTAGAAAGAAATAAAAATCGAAATTAAGTTTCTTTAATTTCTAATGACAACAGTGTTACGACTACACCTAGTTGCTAATAAATAATACTCGGTTTAAAATAAGTTACAACCAATAATAACTGAACAGTGGGTTGCGTACATTCCCCATTACAGCACAATAGGCACACACCTCCACATTGCAACCAATAAAAAATATTATGCCTCCTGACGTATATTAACCTTCCCTAAAAAAAATTATTAATTTTTGACATTAATATTAAGAATTAAGCAAAACAAAAAAAATAAATCAGAGTTATTTTTTATATAGTTTTATAGAATGCAATATAAAAAATATGTAATTGTAAAATTTGTTGTTATATTATGTGACAAATAACTAGAAATAAAAGTTCAAATTTTATAATGCCTGTAAACAATTAGAAGTTCTACTTAAAATTTATAGAAAATTTTATTAAAGAACTTTTAGAATATGTCAAACTATGTTGCAGAGCTTTGTGTTATATGTACCTAGGTGTAATCCTTAGTAATAGTTTGACTGATCTTAAAACTAATTAAATCCAATGAAGCAAAATATAAGAAATAAGTTTGACCATCTGAGTCTAATTTCGTGAGTTTTCAATAAAAATGTCTTTATGGTGTGGTTTTAAATGACCAAAATGAAATTTTTTAAGCGTAAAATATCAATTTTATAACATTCCACAATACGTTTTTTAAATTATAATTTTCAATTGCTAGTTCAGTGACTTTAGTGATTTGTAAAATTGAAATTAGATTTTTTGTGTGTAGTTGGCACATCTGACCCAATTAATAATTCAATCAAAATCGCGCTCTGTTAACACGATAAATTCTACCTGTATAAATTTGAGGTTGCAAGTTGGGCCATTTATCATTTACGGGATATTAGGGATCGCACGTTTTGTTAAACCATCTGAATACAAAGTTTTGTGTTTAAAGTTCCAAGGCCATGTGATGTCTAGTCGAGAGATGGACACTATGATGTATGATGGTAGCACAAACAAAGAACTAGTCTTCAGCATTGAATGTAACGATTCATCTTAGTGACCACGACTGTCTTGGTTTATTTTTTTAAAGCCCTTATATATTATGGAGTCGGCAGTCAAGCTCCGGCCGATAGAAATGATAACAATTTAATTAAATCGTTTCATTAATAGCGACCATGTTGGTGCTACACGCTAATATTACCAACCTGTTTTCTTTTGATGCTGTCGTCACGGTGCCACGATCCATATCGCTTTATAAACCGGACATGTAGCCGCAATTTCATTACCGACCATAAATTAATAACAAAATTTCAACAAAAGTGGGATTTTCCAACAAAATGCTCCTTTTGCTAACCACTCGTCAACCATGAGATTTATAATCTGCTATAACACTTTCAGGATAATTAAAAACACAACACGTGCAATGTCAGATGGCTCATTTTTAACTCGAGTTTAACAGTTTTTCAAAAGTTTTGCTTTAATTACTTGCTCATGTTCTGGTCGTAAATGGAGATTTTTTTTCTTTAGAAACTTCCATTTATTAATAAATACAGCGTCACGTTCTCGCATAATGCAATTTTTTATTTCCCAAACCTTTTGAACAATTTTTTGTGTATTCTGAAGATATTACACTTTTTTTTCTTTCTTATTACTTTCTTGGTATCACATTGAAGTTTCCTGTGTCATATTGTTAACATTTGTCTTCTCTACATGACTGTAATGTGAAAAACTGAATTCGATTGTTTTACTTTTTTTAATTCTCTAGTAAAATGGAGTATATAAGCTGACCCTAAACTCGCAAAAGATCTAAAAAAAAACCAACACACAAAAATTAGAAAGTCAAAGAAATATTATGTGTTAAAAATCTGCTCTCTTATCTACTTTTAACTCCTTAAATAACCGATTTAGCTTAGAAAACAAACTTAAGTAACATAGAAAGAACTTACATCAAGAAGAAAAAAGTTTATGTAAAAAAATAACGTATGTCACGTAAGTTTTGAGAAAAAACAGTTAAGAATAGGCAGTTTTTGTTAAACCTGTTCTATCATGTTTTGAACATCAGAAATATTTCAGTTTCCTTTATCTTTTCCTGATAATAACTTGCCAATAATTGTACTACAAGCTGGAAAAACATTAAACACATTTAAGTCAATAGAAAGAGTAATCAAAAAAGCTGTATCCTGAACTCACAAGTAAAAAGTGTTACAGTAGTATTACGCACAATTTTGGTTAAAAATAATTCCGACTCAAATTTTCGTTTTTAAACTTCACGTTGCATGTGAGTTGGTGCTAAGTAGTAACGACATCCCGCATTATAGCTCCTCAACGGCTGGATAAAAACAGCTACTCCAAGAGCCAATACCTTTGCCGGTATTAAATTACACCATCTATCTGTCTGCCTTACCAACTTATACGCTAAAAAGCGTTCCGGTGTTAAACCAATAAAAATGTTGCAGTCAAACACAGCAACCTTCTAAATACGTCGCTGTTGGTATATGTGCAAAGAATATCTTTGGCGAGAAAGTCTCTAACATCAGCGTCAGTATTATTTGTGCATTTGCCAAGAATTAAATGCATGCCATGTATTTGTTATTTGAAGATATTTTTAAGTAAAGAATAAAACTATAAATCAAACAAAATAAGAATACAAATAAAACTTTTAAGAAGAAAAATTCAAATAATAAAAATTAAAAAAAAAACTTATTCAGGTTTTCAATTAAATTGAATTTGACTGTGATAAAGTTTATACTTTAACTTGAAATTATCGGGTGACTGTCAAAATATCGATTCAAAGCATTAAACATTTTTATACGTGTATGTATTTTCTCCCTAATAATAATCATTAAATTATGTTTTACTGACATTTGCATGTGGTCAAAGTTGCATTACTGTCATTAGTAAAGTCATGGCTTGCTCTGAATAAATTTTTGATAGTCAATATAAGATTATGTCAATAACAACAATATTTGCAACAAATATACTGCGTGGATTACCCAGGACAGCTTCTTGTAAAATTAACTTGATGAAATAAAAAATCACCAGATTTTTTTAACGCTGCGTTTCTGAAACTTTTTTGATGTTAAAAGTATCAATAATTTATTAGTGCTTTATCGTTCTTGCAATTTCAGTGAAATAATGACTTCCTTCCTTATTCTCATTGTAGATATTTTAATTGATTGACTATCGCTTTTATTGTAATATTACAATTATTTTACGCCTAATTCAAGTAATTCAAAATGTTAGAGTGGTTACAAAAAAGTTCCTGTTGTAAAATACCATAAGTATAAAAATCATTTCAATGACATTGACGGGTCTACCAAAAAAAAAACAAGCAGAGCTTTTCAACACGTGCTTGTCGAAAGTACGAGACACCCTCCTTCATAGAGCTGTACCTCATTAAATTCTTTGTTAGTCCATGACATAGTGCATTTATAAATAAGGTTATAGTTCCGGTGTTAGAAATTGAGTCTTAAGTGCCTCTAAGCCAGCCACCACAAAACTATTGATTTTTCCAGGTATGCATTGTGTTTCTTGGGTACTAGAAATGGTTGGTAACTGAAACCTTTTAGATCTACTGGTGTAAATAAGTCAAACTAGTCAACTCAAGATTGAACTCCCACCAACCGAATTAAAAAACATCCTTATCTATTAGTGCGTTATAGTTTCCGCTTATCCCCAAAAAAATTTACGTACTTTCTTTACACCATTTACATTGCAAGAACGGTCAGTCATTTAAATGACCTTTACACATACGATTACATGTTAAGGTTGCCGTTACTTTAGTAGGTACTAGTAGGTACCATACGAGATATTGCCATATAAATCTGTTATTACAAGATATAAGTTAGTAAGTCGAAAAATAACCAAATAAGTTAAATATACTTTGATAAATCTTCCATGCTGTCTGTGCATTGTGAAGAAGTTGGTAACTCGGGCCTTTAATACTTTCCGAGCTTGTAGGCATTTTAGAATCGCATATAATACCTAATGAGACCTTAATAAATGTTCTGTTAAAATATTAGTTATTGTCTTTTTTCGTTTCATTGAACCTACTAAGAAGATTCAACAAGAAGATTTATTATCTTTGTTGATGCAGACTTTTATCGTCTATTTCTTGATATCTTGATATCACTACCATCTAGTTCTTGATATCTATAAGGTATTTTCTATTAAGACTAATTCTTTTACTTCTATAATTTCAGAAAAGCTAATTTTAACTTAGTATATGTATCCGAATTCAACAATACTTGAAACCAATTGGTTTTCTGTAGATGATATGAATACAATCAACACATCAACTTCAAAATTCTATAAAATTTTGTTTAATTGTCTTGAATCAGCTGTACCTAAATGCTAAAAGACAAATTTTAATAGTTGTCATAAAAAATATCCTTCATAATTTAATTCTTACACCTTACCACTTGTTCGATAAAAATCAATTGTGTACTGCAAATACAAAATTTTATCTACTTTGACTTGTTTAAAAAAAATACCATGCTCTTGTTACAAAAGAAATTAATAAGAATATCAAATCTTAAACTTAAAGAGACTTAAAGCTTGATTTTTAACGATTCGAAAAATTCTTAAAAAATGAAAAAAACAAAAAATATTCCCGGAGTTTTAAAGTATTGTATTTAAATCCTATTGAAGTCCTATTAATAGTCCCAATGTGTTGTTGTAGCCCTTGCTGAGTACTTCAGTAGTGTGCATGCTCAAAATATCTAAACATAGGCTGACTTTTTAAGACCCTTCCATAAACCTAAAAATAGCCATTGTGCGAAACATCTAGCTGAGGTAAATATCATAAATCAAAATCCATCCCTACGGTGGTTTGCCTTTCCATAAATTGAACAATGACTATTCTTTGGTTTATAGAAGAGTCTTAAAAAGTCAACCCACTTTTACATATTTTGAGTATACAAATCATCTTCTGTAAGGCATAAATCATCAAATAGTAAACCTTAATGGGTTGATACAATTACTAATTCTCTTATTCTTAATCTATCTAAAGAGCTGTATAATATTCTTAACTTTATCTTAAAATATTGTGCATTGTGTACTTACTAATTTAATGTCTTTGTAGTTAGAACAACAATTTAAAATTTTGTACTTCTGAAAATGTTGCAGTGCTGGGGTTGGAATTTCTAAATGACCATAAGAAAAAAGTTAAAAATTGTCGTAAGTCTATTTGTTTAACAATTCATAACGATGCATCCTCTGGGAGGATTTTATCAGTCTATTAAAAAACATAAAAATTTCAATAACTTTTTGTATTCTCAATATGAACATGCAATTAAAATTGTTGAAAAATATTCAAGTTGAGCTTTAACTTCCCAAAGCTTAAACATAAAACCACTAGTGTTTCTCATTTTTATTTACTATGCAGCTTATGTAATTTCCTTTCTGTTGAAATAGTTTTTGGAA
Organism: Tribolium confusum; assembly: GCA_029207805.1. Lineage (NCBI taxonomy): Eukaryota > Metazoa > Arthropoda > Insecta > Coleoptera > Tenebrionidae > Tribolium > Tribolium confusum. Next base: position 35,551,102 of record JALGAY010000001.1, on the reverse strand, counting down.
ATTAGTTCAGTTGCTGGCTGCGACTGGCTTCAAAATGACTTACGCGTAGTGTCAAATTGGTGTATTCAAAATCGTTTACACCTAAATACTAAATACCAATAAATGGTTTATGGTGACTTATAAAAAAGAAATTGACAAGTTTTTATTTTTATACTTACTCACTCAACAATGTTAATTAAGTTAAGTAAATACTTACATATAACTATTTTTAAGTTTACAGATTTGGGATATAGTAATATTCTTTTAATTTTTTCCGAATGTTGAAAAATTGTGTCAAAAACACTTCCCTATGCGCCACTAGTTTTATCTTTGTTGTTACTATGATAATTATTATATTATTACTTAGGATATCAACTGCTCCTTATTTCAAGAGCTATCGATTGATATAAAAAAATCTCGATTTGAGTGTTCATTAAATTTCCATAAGATGGGAACGATCTCCTTTATTGTTTTTTTTTAAGTTTTTTTGCATACAAAATATAATTTTGCTGTAACTAAATGTAGTACCCATTAGAAAAAAAGTATTTATTTATGTTTATTTATTTGTGATGTCTGCGCCTCGTGAAGAAGTTGGTAACTCAGGCTTTTAATACTTTCCGAGCTAAACTTTTATTCTTTTAATTTTGTGAGAATGTTGAAAAACAGTAAAAATTAAGACTATGTTGATCCTACCAAAGACAAAAGTTTGACTTTTTTGACATAACTAAAATATGTACCGTTACTTCATTAAAAAAATTGGTTTTCAATTTCCTTCCCGACTTCTTTTCGGATCTAAATCTTAAGAAAAAAAGTTGAAGCTATATAGGCAAAATTTGTGAGTTTCTTAACTGTTTTCAACCTCAATAAAGCATAATTTACTTATATATTAAAGTCAATATAAATAAATAAATATACTCCAATTGACGAAATCTAAAACCATTAAAAATAACAAAAAGTACTTAATATTATTACTGCTTAATAATCTTCAAAAAGGTGTTCACTCTTCAGAAATGTTAATGTTTGTCTAAAAATTAGCACTGAGTTTATAGAGTTTGCCACTAGAAAAAGTGTTTCGAGAAATGTATTTTTAATTTTATATTCTAGCTTTGATTTGTTCCTTGAATAGCAGTAGACTAATAAAGACGCCGCGCCGTCTTAAGATGTTTGACTACGATTGTACTCCCATAAGAAATCTTATTAGACTATATTCTCGCTTTTCAATTTGGTAAAATATGTAGATGTATTTCTGGTTGTCGATACAATCAAAACTAAGAGGCATATTCGAAAATACTTTATGCTTCTCCTGTACGTTATTAGTTTTGTCTTTTTTTTTCTGTGGGTATAAAGGAAACAAAATACATGTTATCCAGCGCGTCTTACGTGGTACGTTTTACGGATCAACCAAGATTTCTTAAACTACAGAATAACGTTTTGAAGAGTTTATAAAACATCTTCAAAATTGGACAAAATATTGTTCTGTTCTAATATTTTTTATTATTAATTTTTTTCGTTTTAAATAAAACAATATTTTAAAGCAAGTAAGTTTTCTCATATTACTTATTTTAAATAACCTAGGTGTGAATAGAATAGAAAATCCTGATTGGAACAACGTTTATCTTAATTGCTCCTTATCTACATTTTTCAAAAAAAAAGTATCTACACATTCGGACAAAATTAAAAGAATACTTCTATACAAAAATCTTTCTATCTTAGCATCTCGTAAAATAATATGCGGTTTTAATTCAGTAAATTTACAGCTTTCATAATTGACAAAAACAATAAGTTAATTGCAGTTTTCTTTGTGGTACTGAAATGTTTATTTTGAAAAAAAGTGATAGCGTCCACGTACGTATTAACGCCACCAGTAAAATTCATAATCAAAACTCAGTTTTATAACCAACCAAGTTAACTAGCAATTCGTTTAGAAGCACAACTTTTATGTAGTTTTCTTTAAATAGTAATGAATAAGTGTTCTAAAAATATTAGCAATCCGAAATATTGAATGATGACGTCAATGCAGTCGTATGAAACCGCTAGTCTAATGATATTGTGTAAAGGATGGTCTTTAAGTTGGTAAGTTCTGGTAAAATATTAAGTAAAAAAAATCTAAAAGACATTCAGCAAATTATTATTTTTCCAACAATTCAACTAAGAATTTTATTTAAATCATCTTAATGTCAACCAAATTTATTTTTTCCAAAAATTGCCTTCATAGAAATATTTCAAAAGTAAAAAACGTTCTTGAATGCAAAGTAGCCATCTTCGAATTATTAAGTAAGTAATTATAAGTAATTTTATCAAATGGCCATTTTCTGTGGCCAAAGGTATGTTTCTGATTATAGAAAAATTTTCTAAAGCGATTGTTTATCCAAAACGTCAAGACGAAATATTCAACTGTATGCAAGCATACAACTTTCTGTAACAATAGTATATTGTGCACCTTAGTTAAAAAGTCAGTTTCTAAGCAGAATGAAGAGATAAGACTTCCTGAGGCTTGGAAAAACCTCTTTATTAATGAGGTGCACACATTATTTTTTATCCTATTTTTTATCAAAATAAAAAACTTTTAATAGTAAAATAAGCGGACGTATAGGTGACCTAACCCCAAAACATTTCGTAATAACTTGACTCTTAACAAGAACTCCGCAGAGTTTTTATATTTTTACCTGATTATTGTTAAACATGTTGTATGTCGAAGCACTTACTGTGTAAAAATCACATTTTTCAAACAAATACAATAGCTGACGGAAAATTTGAAATTGAAAGGTGTCAAACTCAAACAATTGATCGACACTAATTACGTTGATTACAGCCAAGATATCTCAATATTACAGCATAGATTACAGTACGGATGGTGATGAATTTCTATTTTTTTTTCTTCATTAGTTTGAGGTTGTGTCGTCACAAACCAGGCTTTTACGAGTAAATGTGCAATACTGTAGCCTAACTTTCGCCTTTCGTATTTACAGCACTCGTAATTTTTTGTATTAGATCTCGTATTCCTACAGTAGACACCACATTATTACGTAGATTTTAAAAAAACTTGAGGCGTTAATTGACGTATAACACAAGCGCCATTGAACGAACACAAATTGCGACATGCTTGTTTCCCTAGCGAAACAAGAGCGATTTTCTGACATGTCAAGAGGTTAGAATTAGCCAACTTTGAAGTGGAGTAGGATAAGAAAAATTTTGTTTGTTTTCTTAAAAATTTTTAAACATTAGAATTTAAAATAAGACTGATAAAAAGCTTAACTTCAAAGAAGTATATTTTAACAACTAGATGAAATTGGATTTTTTCTGAAAAAAAATTGAAATCCCATGAAGGTCTGCAATAACATGCTGCAAAGCTTTTTCGCTTATTTTCGTTCAACTTGTGAACAAATCCATCTATCCTATTAACGGGGAAATAAAAAATTGGTTGTAAAGCAAATAAATCCAGCCGGATATCCTGCATATGCATCTCTTCCATTACGTATAATTAAAACATCCAGCTAGTTTGTAATAAAAGGCGCAAAATAAAAGCTCTCAAATTTAAAATTAAATAATTTTATTTGTTTTAAGTTACGTTTCAAATAAGCAAATAATAATGCTATTTACATAGTGTGCTTTGGGATTTCTGATGAAAATATACCTTTAAATTATTTATACACAGTATATACAATCAATAATATTACAATATATTAAGTTAGGAATCGTAAATCATGAACTCCTGCATTTTATCGTTTCGTTTCCAGTGGCATCAAAAAATAATAAAGAATTTGGTGATTTAATTACTGAATTGGTGTTTGACTAAAACGAGACGATCAAATGTCGGTTTGTCCAATCAAGATACTTAAGTCTATCAATATCGTTGTGGATACTGTTAAAAATACTACAAGTTTTTTCTGTAGGAAATACATAAATCACAACCTTTCTGTAATACGCGGCAAATAATGAGCGTATAAAAAAACTAAAAACCCGTTTATAAAGTGAATTAAACATTACTACTAGATGTAGATAAATAATGTCACTCGAACCTATTTGAAATATTTTATAATACATCAGAATTTCTTTCAATACACCTATTAATAATAAGCTCATGAAGCAGTATGTAAAGAACATTGATATATCAAGACTGACTTTATAACTTTTTAGTTAAATTCGATTCAAACTTTTTCAGTCCATTTTTTATAAATTATAACAACAATAATTAACTAGAAACGTACCCATTCACAAGAATGGACTATTTAGAATAATTAAAGTTCACAAAATTATCACAATCACAGTCACCTCAGGAGCCAAGGAAAGACCGTCCATCTCTGTCTTTTAATTCGTCAAAAACGCCCGTTGGAGCTGTCGATCGCTGAAAAAGAAAAAGAAAATTAATATTTTATGCCAAATACTCATATTACAAGCTACGTTATTATCAAAAATTTTATTAATATCAGAAAATGTAATCAAACACTTTATCATTAGTGGAACGGAATTTTACATTAGATGACGAACATCACTGTAATGAACTAAGTTTTATATTACACTTTATTATAATCGAGATAGTCGACCTCCTAATGTGTTAGGCTTAATTCCATCGAATCGTGTTTGAACACAACTCAACATTCAATATTCAAAGGCACAAATGTTATGAACTAAGTGCCATTACGAACAACAGATCTAGTTCTGTTTAATTATTGATTTATTTTAGTACAATACTAGCAATTTAACAGTAAAATATTCATGTGTAATGTAACAACATGTTGAGATATAAGTAGGTTGCTTTTCAAATTCTCGAAAGTTAATAGTTTACCACTCTGGAAGTTTTGCTTGACTTGCAAATTTACGAAAGTCAAATTAGGTAGCAACCAAGGAAAATTGAAACAATAGCTCCTATATTTTCAATTTTTTTGGAAACAATTTTCAATTGTCATTAAAGACAACCAATGTAATTCGATCTTGATAAATTTATCTATCAAGATCGTACCTGTTATATTTGTTTTTTTGTTTTTTGAAGCAAATTGTGATTGATTACATGTTTCTCAAATAAAGTTTCACAGAAGAAGAAAATCATAGAGATATAGATTTATGCTGATGTTAACTAGAACTAAATTTTAGAATTACAAGTGTTCGAATAGGTATGTAATATACTTGTAGGTTGAAAAAGCGAATAATTTATAACTGTAATTATGGCACTGTCATTATGTTAATAGAAGAAATTTGTGTAATTCATTTTGAGAAAATAAGTGATTTAGAAGAGTTTTATGTTACAACTGTATTGTTAATACTAATAGTGGCCGTTATTATAATGGTGGGTGGCTAGGTTTTTTTTGTAAATAAACCCTGTCTGTTATAATTTTTCTGTATTTAGTGGCAGTCAAAGCATGAATAAAATAATTACAAATTAAAAAAATATGAAACGCAGGACGTGAGAAATGGTTATGAATCCCCCCGGTTAAAAGTTATTATTAAAGTTTTTCGAGGTGGAAATTATCAGCCTAATGCAGAACATCCGCTTCTTGTTAGACCTGTTTAGTTATTTGAAAGCATCAACTCTGTCGTCGGAAAAAAAACTCATTACTAACACACAGACTGTTTGTTTTTTATGTCACCGAAACGTCGAAGAAGAAATTTTCAACGGCTGTCACCCTAATTGAAAAATATCAGTTTACCACAAAAATATTCCCCTTGACTGCTCAGATTTTAATTAAAAACTCCCCGAAACAATTCACGCGACCATTTCAGCAAACACCTGCCCAGTCAGCGTGACGGCGCAATTCCGACCTTATTATTAATTTAATCTGTGGGTACTGGAAGGAAAAGCGATGGACGGCCGATTTCCTCGTTAACATTCTTGATGGCCGTTAAAGTGGCGAAACACAAAAACGGCCCACTTAAAATTCATCTCCGGATCCACTATTTCATTCTGAACAACCTGTTAAATGGGCCTCTAATACTAATTCAAATTGTCAGGCGGGCACCGCCCCTTCCAGGCTCAAAACGCAGGAACTATCTGAGGAAGATCTGAGACGTCGGTAGCAATTAACATTAAGGCAACGCGGTTGCCACGTTCTAAATTATTTAAAATACGTTATAAATCGTCGGTTATCGCACATCTAGTGTTTGGCCCTGTTATGGGAACAATGGCGGCGGATCTGCTTACAATGGTCTATATATCGCACCCAGACTCCGTATTCGGGACACCTTGCCCCCTTCTTTTCCTATCGAAACAACCCTCACTGTTAATTGCCGGATCGCTAACACTGTCGAGTGCTTCTTTTAGATTCTTTTTTGAAACAATCCCAGTCTTAAGTGGTTTTATGTACGAAAGGGGATCCATTTTATTCTTTCAAGTATAATTAATTAAAAAGGGTACGGTTAGTGTTATTTATGTCACAGCTCTTTTAAATACCCTCCAAATCTTTATCTCGTTTAGTTTTAGATACCACAACAATATGACCACTTACTTAGAATGCTATTGACCAAAGGCGAACCGGGAAAACGATTCAAGTTGAATAACAATGTTTCTAGCCAATATGTTAAAATAATTATTGTTACAACGGTTGTAAAGACATCATTCATGAGGATGTATTCATAGTGAAGTATGAGTAATGTTCTATAAATTAAAATTGTGGGTTTTGTTCACAAGAAATTTTAAATTCAAGATCATAACAATTGTTACTTTAAACAAAAAAATTATTGGTTTCTAGATATCGTATTTTTATCAAGGAATGAAAATATAACTAAAGTAGTAAATTATTTAAAAAAAACAGCCGTATGTAAAGTGCTAGTAGCTATTCCTACTATAGCTACGTTCGTCTAAGTGGTAAATAGTCTCAGGTAAACGATATTTAAAAACAAGTCCCTAGTAGTGTTCTTTATCAGAAAATAAAAATGTCACTAAAGCCATAAATTATGCGTTCTTAAACTATTAGTACGTTGAGGAGGAAAGACACTTCAGCTATAACCAGTACATAACGTTTTAACTAAAACTAGCCGATGAAGGAATCCGAAATGCATAAATCTCAAGAAGAAGCTACGGATAGAACATCAAAGCCTTAAACGCAAAACAACGTAAGTATTGCACAGAGTTGGTGGAACTCATTACAGAGATCGGCAACAAAACTTCCGAAAAATGCCTGACAAACTCAGATAGTCGTACTGTCTGACGGTCGAATAACGACATTGCAAAAAGAAAAAAGAATGCATGCAGATTAAATCTAGTCAAATGACATTAAAAGTTAGCTACATATCTGAAAAGACTTTTGAAGCAAAGAAGGTATACAAGCAAAATAAAAAAAAAACTACTGCTTTCATTAAAAAGGCCACAAAATCAAATGGGAACTACTCGTAGACAAGGTAGAAAATTGTCAATAGAGCTATTAAAATGCTACCAAAAAATAATAAATTCGCAATAAATCACGTTTAAGCCAATGTTTTAAAAAAAAGATTGCAGGTGGTTACTTCCAAAACATCCAATTGAAAGATAGAACTTCGCCGGACAATGTTAGATAAAATAATTTACCTCAAATGAAATGCAAATACGCGCTAACATAAAACAGGTAAAGCACTAAGTCCCGACAATATACCAGTGGAAATTGTTACAGCAATAGTTTACCAAAGAGGAGAATAAATTATGTTAAAGGTTTAGAATAGTTTCTCCTAAGTCTCCTAAAAGTATTGGCAAAGCTCTACAAGCAGAAGATACTGACAAAGCTCAAAAAATGTGAATCAAAATAGAGGCCTGAGCACAGAACAATATAGCTTCTAAGAAAGACAGTCCACCTTAGGAGCCGTAGATAATGTTATAAAACTAGCAAAATAAGCCAATTTAAGAAACAAAAAAGCGATAAGATGGTGTGTTATTCTCACCTCTGTTGTATCAAATGTTTTAACTCACCACTAAAAATTCATGGAGAATCTAACATTTCCAAATATTTAAAGAGAGCAGTAGGTAATTACCTATCCGATGAGAGTATACATACAGACTGTCCCAAAATAGAAGTGCCAAATTGTTGATACGCTGTCAATTAGTGTCTAAAAAACACGACAAAAATGTCTAAAAACATCCAGCTCTGTTTTGACAGTTACCATTTAAAATAATAGAGATCTTATCTAAAATGGTTAAAATTGTACAGTTTATAAAGCTATGTTTTTAGAAGATTTTTTTAAACAAAATTAAACACAAAAAATGCATTAAGATGTAAAATAATTACTGCAAATAGACTTATAATTGTTCATAAATTTTAATTAAACTAAACGCAAAGATCTCGTAGTCAAAGGTTACGTCAGATGTCAAAGTAGTAGATTTGGAGTGTTATATCTTAAAAACCAAAAATGATAAAAAATGACTTTTTTCTCGTACATTTAGAATCTCAAAGTACACTTCAAATGTTAAAAAAAAATAAACAAAAATTCATGTTTTGGGTCTTGCATCTTAAATTACAAGAAATGAAAATTTATAAATATTTTTCTCAGTTTTTTTTAATCCCAATTGACAACGTATCAACAATTTGACACGTCAGTTTTGGGACATATCTATATTTAGAAAACGAACAAGTTATACTAGTAACGAGTAGTTTTCCACAGGGTTCTGGAGCCAACCTTATGGAATTTCTTATAAGATGGAATTCTACATCCAAAGGTTCTAAAAAAGCTACGCTAATGGCATATGCGAATAACTTACCGGTAGAAGTGATAAAAGCTTAGCCAAGACTTGGACAATATATGAAACAAAAAAAAGCTACAGCTACCCAAAATATCATTTTCATAGCAGAAAATGTCCAATTAAGATCCAAAAAAGTGGTAAAGTACTTAATAAAGTGGTAAAGTACTTAATAACAGTTGACATTGGCCTTTACAGCACACATAACGAGAGTGACAGCAGAAGCAGAGAATGATTTCAGTGCAATGAAGACTGATGCCAAACGTGAAAAGCCCATCGCCTTCAAAAAAAAAAAATGTAATGGCAGAAGCAGAAAAAGATAATTGTGCGTAAACATAAAGCTCGTGAACAGTCAAAAATAGCAATCCAGACGAGACACAGGTGCTAAGAAAAGTGGACATACCGCTTTATAAGACCCAACATAAAACAGTAATGAGGTTATCTTATATCTGAAAATACTATTTTTTAGACGGCTCAGAGTTCTTAAGTAATTTAGTTTTAAAAAATTTAAAAAAAACAGAATTTTAATAAAATCTTGAGTAGAAAGATAAATTAAGAAAAATTTTGATTATTACAAAAAATAAATAAATATAAATAAAATCTCTTGTCTTATTTTTTGGTCTCTGGAATAAGTGGCGCTTAAAAGAATTTGAAATAACTGGTTCAGCTCCCAGTTGTTAATGTAAGAAAAGTGTGTTTTTAAAATTTAAAAATTATACAAAATCTACAGAAATATGCTGTTCTTCTTAAAGCATTATTTCTAAGTGAATTCAAAAATTCCGACAAAAAATAATAAATACATTTCAACTTTTGTTGGCTAATAATAAAGTTTTATGATAGACCAAAGAAACGTAAAGACACCATAACTAGTTATTAAAATTTTAATGAAACTGAAGTGAATCTTTATTCAGAAATATAATCTTAATTGTGCGGACCACAATAACACTTGCTACAGGCCGCGACTTTGACATGCTTGTTCTAGATTAATCCTCAAAAGATTTAGCTGACTAATCTGTATTTTAGTTAAAATAGTGTGTAATAAGCAAATTACTCTGATAATTTAAAGCAAAAAATGTTGATCATTACTCACGCAGTGATAGAAAGTAACCCACGAAAGCACGGATTAAGTAAATAACTCGAAAATTTTTTGAAATAATCTAACTTTGGTATTATAGTCGTTAATACATAATATTAGGCTCAGACGATTTGTGATTTTGTTAACAGTGGTTATGCTTTTCGGTTGTTTCGTTCAATTTTCTGACGTACATTTGACACAATCGTCGATGATGGGGGTTTGTCAAAATTATATAATAACTACTTCAATATTAATTTAATTACGAACGATTTTTGGTAAAATTTTGTATTATATTTGTGTGAAATGAATGTGATTTTGTGTAGAATGCTTCTACAGTCACCCAAAAATTAACCATTCCGCCCTTTGAGCACCGTTCCCTTCGTGACCAATACATCACATTCCACACTCGTATAATAAATATTCGACTATTATATTCATTCGTCAAATCTCTATTTCCTTCAAATTCTAGATTAATTCTCAAAGCGAGGTTTTTACATTCATACTAGGCATAATTTCTAAACTCTACTCATAAGTAATTTTACCATCCCAGAATAATATTGTACTACCCTCTTTATGGTCAGTACGCTGCGCCGCTGATTAAGTTTAATGTTCGATATGTAGAACAATGACCGGCATCAGTAATGACTGAAGTTTAGGTATGCATTAAATACCACCCTTCAAATAATGATCGTATAATATTCCACTTATCCTTCGCTAGATACGCAATTAATGCCTAAGAAAATTTGCTTCATAATATATCGATCATTCCACGTTTGAATATTTGAAGAGGGCCCACCAAAAACCCTTTCTATTCATAACTAAATTTGATTAGGAATTCCTGCTCAACTAATTTTAAATTTTTCGTGTTTGGTAATACCTTTTTGTTAAATCATTTATCTCGTTTTGTTCTTTATTCCAAAACGATCACACTTTATTGCACCGATAAATAATTTCCACAAACGAATAACGGTGGTTTTGTAAATTGTTATTTTTCTGGCACCGTTAAAAGCAACCCAATAATTTTTTAATGTTACTGATTATTGTTTTTTATGAGTTGTAAATTTTGCTTAATGACCAATTAAAAACCACTGTCGGTAAATCACGATAACACTCCCCGTAATAAAGCTATATTTTTGACAACCAATAACAAAAGAATTATTAACTAGAATGAGTTGTAAGTTTTTGAGGGCACATCATTAAATTATCTCTCTATAAAAATTAGAAGATTTTATCAGGGGATCTTTTATGAGCAGAAAATTGTTTGTTTATTGGCTACTACTTTTTTTAATTTAAGTGGAACGGATTTCGTACGGTTCTTTGGTACCACGTTTAGTAATCTATTATTATCAGGTATAGATTAATGAGGAAAATTCCGTGAGAGAGATTTTCTGATACGCAACTTTGAACAGATTAGTCGTTAAGATACAATTAAGTGTCTTTTCAAATAGGAGTAATAAATCGTCCAGGTTGGCCCAAGTCTAATTTGCCTGAAGAGCTCCTCTTATAGAATGTGCACACCTTGAGTTTGGCTATTGTCGTTGCAACAATGGTAATTTTTGACAAACGTTCGGTCTTATGTGGTGTCACAAACACCGGCAAAGAAAACGGCAAAAATAACTTTTAATAGGAACAATGGCTTTTCGTCCAACCGTCGAAATTGTGACGGCGTTAAAAGAGAGCAAATTGGTTCTCAAGTCGGATGCCTGGAACTTAATGGTCCACTTGAGTTTTAATTTCGAACCTTATTCTGGATTATTTCGCTTTCAAGACAACTCGGGCCACTTTTATCTAAATTGTAAATTATCACAACATAAATATTTGCCCCACGGTACGAGGAAATTACCCACACTGTACATAAAAGAGCTTATCTTGTTCATATTCAAATGTTAGGCCGTTTTGAGGGGTGTTACACTATCCTCAAAAACAAATAGTGCCGGTGTTAAAAAACGCTTACAATGTATACATACATGAGCAAAAAGATAATCTCGTTAAAATAGCACAAAACCTTCGGGGGCCGTTTGCCTGACAGATAGTCGGCCAAATCTCTTCCAAGTGTCCGACCCTACTTTGTCCTTGCCCTGCTCCATATCACCATCATTACCTCACATCAGAGACGATTGTTAGAAATTTGTAACACTGGTAGCCGGACTATTGTTTTCCCGACTGTTAATTACATGCAGGATGTGGAGAGTTAATAACAAATTTATAATAGCCCCAAACCATTCATATGGAAAATAAATTTACCAACAACCAGGTGGAAATAAAACTCGCAAAATTTCATTAAAATGGTGATTAATGAAGGATTCTTTATTACGATTTGAGTGTATGTTGCTATTGGCATTTTTCCAAAGTGTATAAACCCCTACAAATATTTCTCTGAAAAAAATGTTTGATTAAAATTTTTGTGGCAAATTTTTTGTGGGGATGGTCTCATGAAACCTTATAATTTTTAGCTTTGTTAGGGAGAATTTGGGCGTCACATGCACCCAACTCACGCAGCCCGGAACGATCCCGACCCTCTTTTGACTGATGTTAAATTCATATTATTATAATGACCACACCTTCAGACGTTTTTGTCAGGGTGCAAATCGATTATGAAGTTTTTTGTAGGAATCGGATCGTTGGTCAGACTCAATCGAGCGAAAGTGTCGGGATGATGCATTCCAAGGGTGTATATTGGTCAATGGCTCATGAGTGTTTATGGCGCGTATGACCGTAGAACTTCACCCCAATCTAGAAAAATTGGTCAGTGGCGTTTCCAATTAACCTTATTGAGACATATCCCTCAAAATCTGAGTCTTTCTATAATGAGATCCCTGCATAGTTTACGATTTTCTGATAATTAATAGCTTCCCTCGTTATAGTTTATTGGTCTCTTTCTGGAACTCTAAATAACTCAGGATAAGGCCAAAGACATAAATAACTTTAACGACCTTTGGCCGATTTTAAAATTTCCGACCGCTGGCGTTTTGTTAAAAACTAATTTATTTTCGTTTAAGTTTAATAAACGTCACAAGGGTGGGTTTTGTTATCTTTTTGTAGTTTAAAGGGTGATTTTCTCAGGCAATTTTAAAGCTCCCAGACAAATGTCGACTTCACCCTTGAAATATGATACACTCGTAATGTATGCATCCCCTCTGTACTACTGATATCTATAAAATTCTCAAGGAAGTCAACGAAACCCCGCCGTGTCGACTCCAATTCCTATTAATTTTCAACCAGCAAAACTGAAACAAAACCCCTCGCTTGATCTTTTATGATACATAATAATGGGCAGACGAAGGGTAGTTTAGTCATAATGCCGTTCAAATTTTCCAAACAATACATTTGACCGCAGTTAGAAAGGGTGAGTCTAGCAGTAAATGCAGGGCTCAACGATACGTATCATTGACTCACACAATGCAAATTCGCGATTTCGTAACGATAACACGTCCTGTACTTCCTCCTTCAGCACATACACGACATATGGGACATTATTCAAACCGACTGAACCCAACTATTACAGCCATGCACGAGTTATCTCCAATTTTATATGTAATTTGATTATTCTATTCATAATGACGATTATTCATGATTTCTGACAACGGTAGAGGACATATTGAACACAGTCATAAACATATCAAATTATGATATAACACTACCATATCATAAAATTTTCGGTTTATTGTTGCCCACCCAATTAAACTAATAATTTGATTGTTAAAAACAGATACAATCATAACTATAAAATAGTGATTGATCGGTTATTAAAAATTATGTTTTGGTCTTTTCCAAAACATATAAAACCAAGATCAAATTAAAACGTGTTTATATTTTTATAAAATACAAATTTAATAATTATTGTAACTGAATTTTAACGTTTTTTTCAGATTTTGATAAAATTTATGTTGCTTGATGTGTGTAACTGATATTTTTCCTACATTAGCATTTCGTTAATATCAGGTTTCTCATACAATATTTGACTTCTTAACAAATATCTGTATATTCACTCTGCGATCGAGCAAAATCCATTTTTCAAAATGCAGTCCTAACCTTATCTGACCCGAAGAAATCTGATTTGACCTGACTTATCAACTTTTTTCAAACATTGAAGCACTTTTTCCAAACTGCAGCTGTTAATTTCCTGAACTTATATACGATGGCAAAAATAAAAAATAAATTTCATCAAAAATTACCAGTGGTTTATTCATTTTGTATATATTTAAAATAAATTATTTGTTATGTTTTCACTTATGAAAAGGGTGGGCTAAAACACCCTCAATGTCATAACCAGGAGCTTTTTAACTTGCCTTCTGCCCTCTCTATTAAAAAGCTATATATACGGTCAACTTTTGTCTTCACCCTTTTCCACTACAGTATATTTATCTCGTTATTAGAAAAAAGGGAAGGCAAAATAATAGAACGTATAATTTTAATACTTAGGTAGGTAAGAGTTGTATAAGTAATTAACATATTTAGACTAAAAAAAGAGAGGAATAGTATTAATCTATAATTAAACCAAGACCTATATTATCTTCATCAGTTGTAAAAACATTAAGAAAAAACGTAATTTTTAGGGTGGAGATTTTTGTTCGTGACACATGATGATTTATAATATCATATAATTATGCACATGTTAGAGATATAAAATGTCTTTAAAGATAAATCTAATGAAATATGTCAGTTTAATTTTTTTTTCTTTCTTGTTAAAGTTTAACTGAAAATGTCGTGTTTGGTGATGGTAATATCTCCGACATTTGTATTTAAATGCAAAATATCTAGAAGTCATCATGATAGTTGAATTGTTGCCAGAATTCAAACGATATGAAGCGGAATTTGTCTGTATCTCCGATTTGTTTTATTTATTTAAATATATTCTTCTGACGAAATTCTTCCAACATAAAATTTATTATTCAATAACAACACAGTGCTGGAACAGTTCGCATAATAACGTCCATTTTACTTGAATATAATAAAACGGCAACAAGAAAACAACAAGCCGTTGAATTTTATTATTAAAATCGAGTTGCAAGTAAAAAATCCCTAGACGATGATTTTCCCCCATAGTTCGAAAGTTTAATTATATCCGAACGTAATTAAATTTCTAATAAATTCGGACCCCGATGCTACGCATATTAAGGAGGCAAGAAGGATCATTGTTAGCTTAACGATGGGATTGTTGAACGTTAATACAAGTCAGGGGGAGTATGTTCTGTTCATTCCTTCCAGAATCACGAATCGCCATAAAATAAAGGCACCAATTAACGCAGCTGCGTGCAAAGTGTGTGCGTGTGTCGAATTTCGATTTGACTTCCACACTATTATTTACCAGTTTCTTGTTTGCATCCGGAATTTTGTCGTTGCGGTTTCGTGTTTAACCATAAAGAACTAAATCGACGATTAATACGACGTTGCGGCGGTATTAAAAAGGCAATTAACTTTGCTACTCCAGATGGTAACAGGTGTCGATTGGTGGTAATAATCCTAGTATTGTATCCTGGTGATAAATTGTTGCTTTTGCGTGATAGTGTAATCACACGCTAGACAATACAGCAAATTATGACAAAAGGATTTTTATTAATGATGCTGCAATCATTTTAATTATTCTGGGATTATTTATGACACGGTACTACGCCACACGGTGTGATTTAATTGTTTCAATTCAGTACTATTTTTAGCACAGCTTGCTGGAATTGCTCTCCTCTCTTAAAGGTGGAATTATTACAATTTTGCACTCATCTTTTAATTAGAGGGGAACAAAATGTCTATAATCACATTTCTGCAAAGGGTTTACTTCTTCAAAAATTATAATTAAAACGATTAGCCAATTCCTAATTTTCACGCTAAATGAAATAATAACCTCCATATGATTCGCAATATGATAATGTCTACAATTTTTTTTTAAATAGTTGCTATAGTGTCGTTTTAGGAGAATCTAAAACTAATTATAGCTCTTATGTTTCACATATTAACAGAGAAAAAAAATGTTGCCTTTTCTGATATTTTATTGCTTAAAATTGTGATTTAAATAATCGCGGATTTTAGCCTTTAACATAACGCGTGTGGAAACTGTGCGCGTACAAGGAAACAGATAGTAACCATTGGTGCTTTCGTGTCAAAGTTTCTCAGCCAAATGTTTAGGCTACCAATCCAAATAGTTTTAACACCGATAATCCCAACTGCTAACTTTACTGAAATAATTGTATAATTACGTTAAACTTCTTGTTGGATCTTCTTGTTGTGTGGAATAAAACGTAAAAACACTCAATAACACCAAACAATTTTACTTTGCACAACGCACGTTTCGACAACAAAGTAGTCATCTTCAGGTGGGGAATTAAACTGATCTTCCAGTTTCTGATGTTCCAGTTTAATTCCCCACCTGAAGATGACAACTTTGTTGTCAAAACGTGCATCGTGCAAAGTAAAATTTTTTGGTGTTATTAGGTGCTTTTACGTTTCCTCTAACTACCTCATTTTTTCAAGATGAAACTTCACGTTCTTATTAATGTAATACCACAAGAATTAATAAGTTTGCTTTATACATACAGCATACAGAGTGAGTCAATTATAGGCTACTTCTGCATTTTTTCAGGTGCAACCAAAAATACTACTTCCAACATCCACTAGATAAAAATTGAATGCACGATTGTTCCGTGTATTGTCAATTTCTTCTTGTCAGTTTTGACAACTTTTTCATGAACTATTATTATTCAAGCATTGGGAAAAAAAATGTTCCTTATCAATGAAGAGTAAAATAAAAATTAATTTTCAGAGATATACAAGTCAAAAACGAAATTTTTGTACTAAAAGCATTGGAGGATAGCACTCAAAGCGAATCAAGAAATCATCAGTAAAGCACATTCTTTGAAAGAATAAATTACGTCACTTTGTTATTGTTGTTATTTTACTGATTAAATTTCATAAAATGTCATCTTGTGATTTGTTGCCAAACAAGCAAATTTGATGGAATTTTCTTTTAAAATCAAAGAAAGTTAGTTCCAAGTGATAAGTAGAATTAGTTTTTGTGATTGCCTCTATAAAAATTG
The DNA here is from genome assembly GCA_029207805.1 of Tribolium confusum. Classification (NCBI taxonomy): domain Eukaryota; kingdom Metazoa; phylum Arthropoda; class Insecta; order Coleoptera; family Tenebrionidae; genus Tribolium; species Tribolium confusum. Next base: position 35,534,382 of record JALGAY010000001.1, on the reverse strand, counting down.
CAGGAGTAACTCATAATTGACTTACCTACCCTGTATATCTATTTCTGAGTATATTTGTTTATACGTACCATGGATCCTCCCATTTTAATATGTAGTACAAAAACTGTTTTTTATATTTGAAAATAAGAATAATTGTGATGTAATAGTTATTTCATAATAAAAGCGATAAATAATCGTGACTACTTAAAGAAAAAGCAAGCGTTTGCAAGTTGATAACTTCAATTGTCGAGTTTATGCTAACCCTAAATTATTTTATCACTAAATAAAAATCAAATTTTGGAATCTTTAAAATTCTCATTAATATAAGAACATATAATAATAACCTACATTAATAAACGATTTCTTAATAAAATTCGTACATACAGCGTGTTTCAGAATGAATACAAAAATTTTAACCAGTAATAGATCTCACCAAAAGAAATAACTTTTCTATATACCATCTTTGCAATAGATGCTAAAAATTTTGAATTTTGTCCCCTCCATAAAATTACGATACGCCTATAATCACTTAGTTACCATTAAAAATAGCCTAGTTACCATTATAATAATACATAGGTCAGTAGCGGGTATGGTATTTTGTACTAAATTTTTAAATAATTTTATCTTAATAACGGTGAAGATTCGGAAAAAAAATTATCTAAAAAAAACTCTCCTTTAAACAAGATCTACAAGTGGTTAAAATTTTTGTATTCATTTCTGAAACAGCCTGTATATGCCAAGTAAAAATATGACATCTGCAAACAAAATATGTCCTAATAATAAAGCGTTACAACACACAATAATATAAATGTTAATTAAATGCTGTTTTACAGACCGTTTGTGGCTAGATATATAATAATAATCATCATCATCCTATAGTGAAAGACAGTCCTTTGACACAATTCTGACAGAAAAATAAAAACCGTTTCTTGCAACGACTAAATTAATATAGAACAAGTAAAAATACAAATTAAGTATTATGCTATATGTATTGGGTACCTCAATATAATGCTAGTTACACAGACATTGCTTCGTTTTATAGATTTCCTAAAAACAAAACTGGAATCTAAAATAAGATTAAATATTTATAAATTAGCAAAAAAGTTTGAGGTCATATGAATGTGATTTAAACGATTTTCAAAATAAAGACTATTAAAAAAGCAAGTCAGCGTTTTTAAACATCGAAAAAGGCAATAAAACAATTGATTTAGCTTTAAAGCTGAAATCACGAATAATTAAAAAAAAATTATTGTTAAAAAAATGTGAGTACTCTCAGTGATCACTGTCAATGTCCTTCAATCACTGTCTCTTACTCAATCTCCATTTTGCATTTAACGCAGCGCCCCCTTCATTTGCTTTTGTTGACTAACTAATTTGCAAGTCTAGCACTTGTTTTCTCAGTGGCCGAATATTAGTGCAAGAGCCACAGAATTCACATTATCAAATGCCTGCAGTATTTCTCATAAATGCAATTTACAATTTTATGGTAATGTGTAACAAATATATGTTTGCCAGTAATTTATCTTTCATTTTAATTAGAAATTTTGCCAAGTTACGAATTTATTTGACTTTGCGTCAACAGCTGTACTTTGATACTTTGACAAATAAACCTAGAAAATAGTAGACTGCGTATAAGTAATCAACTGCCAAAGCAATTTGTAGTAACAAATAAATATTTTTCAAGATAGTTAAGTAATAAAACACTAAATGTTATTTCAAGTACAGTTAAGAAATGTTTGGTCTCACTACCTAAACACTATTTTTTGTTAATTTAATTAAGAATTTTTAATAATTTCAATTTTCTCTAACTAAATTACACAGAAAAGCATAAAATAGATAGTAAATGTTTTTTAAAACATTATTTATTTGTAGGTACCTCAAAAAGTTCATAGAATATCTTATAAAAAGCAACTTTGACTTTATTTTACCACAAATCGGTTGACACTTAAATGCAACCTATAAACGTTGAGGCTATATTATTGCATCAACTTCATTGCCAAAGAATTTCTTGTTTAAACTAAGTTAATTTTAACTAGGATTTGTATTCTAGTTGTTTTATAAAAATATAATTTTCAAGTGTACAATAATACAATACCTTTACTTCGAAAAGCAGAAGCTGTAATAAATAAATTTTTTCCCTTTGATATGATTTTAAGCATAACTTTCAGTTCAGAAATTGAAATTCTTCAGCAATCTGCTTGGCTCTCGGTTATAAATACAATGAATTAAAATGATGCAAGCATTTTACATAATTTGCATATTTTTCGAATAAACAATAAATTTGAAAATTCTTGCCAAAAATTCTGTTCATTCTTGCTCACTATAATTTTTAACGACCGTTTAGACCAACTAGGTATTATATTTCCGACTTACAAATTTGAATTACGCACAATAGAGATCAATTCAAAAGATTTAAATTCGAATTAATCAAAATTGCTTCCGACGTGTATTATTCAACTCGATAAATGAAATGATGGATTTAATTAGTAATGAGTCAACGTCAATTTTAAAATTTTCTCGTGTGATGTTTTCAATTAGATATCTGTTTTCGAACTTGAAAGGGAATTATCTCAACGAGCTTGTATTACGTTACTTTAATTAAGTGCTTGACATCACTTATCATCATAGTTCTCTTATAAGCCGTCTTCGGTCGAGAAGCGGACCACAGGTGGTCACGAAAACTTGTTATGTATCAAATCTGGACAATTTTCTGTCATTTAAATAGCTTCCATATTTTTTGGTAAACTTTTCCTGTCAAGTAATAAAGAGATAAAAGTTGGAGAAAATAAAAGGCAAATTAATGTGTTTATCTTGGATGATTTTCAAAAATGTTATCAATCTTGAAAGTTATTGGAACAGTAGTTTCTGACTGGGGGAACTGATTCCTAAGGGTGGCAATTATCTGTAATCTCTCTCTTCGAGAAGGTTTCTGCCCTAATTCATTTTAGGCTACGAAATAGGGCAACAGAACAAAGTACTTTTATCGAGAATCGATAGAAAAAATATACGTTTACAGATAAATATCGTTTTGATAAGTGATTAAATAGTCTTTCACGGATTTGTATTTCTTTCTTCGTTCGTTTTCTCCATAACGCTTCAGCAAAGCCAGATTTTTTTCAATCTGCCGATTCTCTTTGATTCAGTTCGCGTGCTTTAGTATAAAGTTCCAAAGAGTAAAAAGTAAATCGACAATTTCAAATCAAAACAATTCAAAACAAATTAAACCGACATGCATATTTCATGAAAGAAATTAAATATAATTTGAATACAATTTCAAAGTGAAATTGCCTATTTTCAGTGTAGCTAAACCTACAGTAACATTACAACACCACCGGCGTTATTTTATAAAATAATCCATAAATTTGGTTACATTAATTCAACCCGTCAGCTTATTTATGTCCAACTATTTATTACAGGCGAAAGGCGTTTTTTCCCTTCTAAATTCTAAATTTGAAATTGCGATCAATAAAAAGTGTAGGAAAAGTTATTTATCTGTTGTGGCGCCACAGAAAGATATAACGAAGTCAGTGCTCGTTCTTCACAGTTCGCTGCCTCCGACCAAGAAAGAATTCTGCAACACACATGCGCTCACTTTTTAATGAAACTCTCATATCGAATACAACGCTCAAAACTCATATGTAGTTTTTACTCAAGTCGTGAAAAGTAATATGGTTTTCCCCTCCATTTTAAAAAATCCCGAAATTGCCACGAAATTATATCAAACTAATGGCATTTGAATTAAGATTGCGGTATGTAGCTATTACTCAAAAGCTAGCATTAACTAAACTACCTTTAATGACTTAATCAGACCCCAACTCCATTAAGTTTTTTTGACTTAACGGTTTTATTAACTGAGTAAAATGTTGGGACATATGAGCACGTCGTGGTTGGTTTATAGGAAATTATTTTTATAAGCCTCGAGCTAAAGCGTAATTATTACAGCTATATTTTAAAAGCTGAATTAGAATGTTCACGGGAACACATGAATAACTTGTAATTTCTAATAATGAACTAAAAAAGCAAAAACACTTTTATAATTCTAACAGTTTTAACTGACATCTTAAAAGACAGTCTGTACAAAACTTTTAAGTACAACCATAAAATATTTTTATTTAAAATTAAATTAGGAGGAAGGAAAAGAAAACGCTCTGTCATTTTGATGAAAAGTGACGGGTATACTTGAATTTTAAAAAATATTTTGTTTGCCATATATTGACGCAAGTTGGCAATTACCCGCAGTAAAAGGTATTTATGTATAAGAGTGAAAAATTGTGTCTGATGTGCTTTAATGTGAACGTGTACTTAAGTTGATTGCAAATTCGTGCTTGAGGCTCGTCCTGCCAGAGCTTCAGTTGGAGCCTTTTACAAAGTGGCTGGGAGCTTTCGTATCTGTCGCGGTCTCATAAATATGTATTAAAATTTATATAGCGGAATTATTACCTGCCCTTTGCGCCTGTTTGACTCAAATTCGTATAGACTTGATTGACTGGAGATCCAAATTTCAGTTTCATTTGTCGAGATTAAATTCTAAGGTAATTGAAATCCGGGATAGCTTCAACTTTTTCATTAATACTTTTTTAATCACGTCAAAAACGACCTGATAGGTTTACTTTTTAATTAATTAAAGATTATTCGACTAACCAATGGCAGGTCTAATTCGGAACGATTCTTTAATTAAGTGAAATTGTCGTTTTAATTTCCTCCTTTCGTTCTCTTTTTAGTCGCATGAAGCGCTTTTGTGGCAATCTTCATTCTGCAAACAGCCCGCCTATATTGTTAGGTTTCTGTTAAATTGAAGCCACATATTATCTTCATTCGACTGAATTTCATAAAGGATTAATGTATAAACGACTCGCTAATCTCTAGTTAGCTCCACCACAAACGTGTTCTGAACAAAGAACCTTCTACAATACTTGAGCTTTTCACATGCAAATAGGCAACGTTTGACAGATGCCCTTGTTACAGAAATTATCGTACCAAAATAAAAACATTCTCCGCAAAATCCAGGTGTTTCGCTCTTTTCTTTAAGAGTCAGCAAGAAATTATAAGAAGCTCCTTCCAAATTCGGTAAATAAAGAAAGAAATGAACGACGACAAGATAAATAATAATTAAAATTCCCTCTGAAATTGCGACATTCCATGTTTTTCGCTGAATTCCACTTTTGATTGTGATTGTTTATTTTATTTTCTAAAGTAATTACACCACCGTGCTGTTGCGAAATAATCAACAGTGTTACACTCAAATAACAAAATTTAATTTTCCCTTCAAACAGTAAAAACTCTAAATAATAAAGCAGCCAGACCTTTTACCCCTTAAACCATTTAATATTTAGCGCACATTGGTGAAGTGTTGCTAAACTTTGATAGATAGCAACTTCATAACTTTCAAGGACTGCGATAAGTACAGAACGGCAATTATGTTACACAAAGCTTTATCATCTTACAAATTTCCCACATATTTTTCATAGAGACGCTAAAAGTAAAATTCATGTCAGATAAGATATACTTTTGTACGTGTCATTTTGGTCACAGTACATCAAAATAATAAAAACCGGATAATGCAAGTAATGAAACAAAACGAGATAATACAAAACAGTAAAAATCAATATCTCCCCTAAGGGTTGCCCTTTTCGTGCACATCTACATCCTCATTTTAAAATTAATTAATCATGTTGTATCGATTTAATACAAACTTTCCTGGAAAATGTGTTAAAAATGCCCTGAATAAAACCGTCAGGGATTGATCTCCGATTGCAATAGTTGTTTTGTTCATCGATATCGCCTTTTTTCCGACACTTCCGCATTAAGTTGATAAAATTTTCTCAATTCATCAGGAGGGAAAACGGTTTATTTTCGTTCGACGTAAGTCTGGATCATAAAACGAGCTCGCTTGGTGACCCTTGTCGGGGTGAGGGCGGCGGCAGAAGGATAGAATCTCGAATAAATGAAGCTACGTAGGTCCTCCGGATTACTGTTCCGATCTCGTACAATGCGGATCGTTAGCGAACTGATCATCATTTGACTATCGGCAGGTCATTTCCGTACTCAACCGGAAATAGACCCAGTGTCGCCGCTCCCTCTGTCGTAAAAAACCCTAGGAATAGTAAAGTCGCTCTTCTGTTAGTGAGACGTTTCGAATAAATTGAATAATCGATGGCAAAACGACCAGGGACTCCGACAATGCAACCGCATCTTCTTTTATCAATTCTAATCCACACAAAGACATATTTTCGAGCTGGTTTAGACGTTTGTCTTTTATGTCTTGGACCCCGAGTGGTTCACCTGGGCATAAAATCGCAAATTGTGTGATTGTTGAAACGAGTGCCTGTCAAAGAACCGGATGCGTTTGGAGACATCGACTTATACCTGCACTCGAAAGACGACAGATGCGATTAGTTTATTTCGGTATCCCATTATTCTATAATCACAAAGCTGATGCAAAGGGAGCCAAACCAAAACTCTAATGCCCAAAAATTACAAGGCAAAATGATCATTCCAGTATTTATCAGCGATTTTCTATAAAATTGATTGCTCGCTTTATGACAACCTATTTCCTTTTACAGTGCTTTCAAATCAATCTTTTAGGCGGACAAAATACAAAGTTTCTTTTTATGGATCGTTAAAACTAAAGCGGATTAAATTCAGAATCCTATCAAAGCAATGGTACTTTAAAAGCATAAGCAGAAGAGGGAATCATAATTTAAATAATATTCTAAATGTATCTTGTGTTGAATTTTTATTTTTCGTTGAGTGAAGGCAGCAAGTGTGAAGTTTGGGGTAGCTCTTATATCGTAACGAATTCGATTCGGGCCCGGCCTCGAAATATAATGGGAAAGTCATGCTCCAAGTATGAGGCCTCGCCCCTTGCTCATAATTCTCTGGTTGTAAACGGTAGCGCCAACTGCCGCGGGGCAATAATGTCGTAAGAAACAACCCCATAAAGCAAAAAAACGCGAGAACAAGAGTGTCACGATAAAATATCGCCGACATTCCTGTGACAATTAATGCTGTTCTATCGACGGTATTCGAATTGCATAATGTCCCTTCTAGTGGAAGGCAAATATTTGTACAGTTAACCAGGCATGCCCACTCCAAGTGTAAAATTCTTTAGGGTTTGTTTACCTAGTACCCGGTACTGTACCTCATACATAATATGTGCACTCGAAAAATGTCAACCGATATTTTTCTCGATCTAAAGGACTTAGTTAAACTGAAACCTGCGTTCTTTGTATGACTTTACAGAGACGAAAACCGAGACGGTGAGACACACCGTGCTCCTCCTATCCTTTTAACGCACAATGGTTGGGCCGGTCCATAGTTAGAGCTTCCATTCACTGCCACCGAACCAAGAGCACAATAAGACACAAGAGGACAATCCTTCAACCTCACTTTATAAAATTTAATTTCCAATTCAGAAGGATTTGATCCTGGATTTCTATTATTTATTGTTTACGTATTTGCCTTGCATTGGCGGCGGCAGCGCTCTTAAATATCCGGAACCAACCATTGGAAAACTCAAACAATTTCCGACAGCGTTTTCAATTATTAAAAAAAAAAAATGTATCATCTAACACCACAACAAATTATTTACTATCGGCACCACGTATCTGTGTTTATTGACAAACGTGACAACTTTATTGTTAGTTGAGAGAAATACATATAATTCCAAAATCAATAGCCAAACTAAATGTTCGGTAGCTTTACATATATTATGTGTATTCATGTTCAAACAATAATTTTACCTACTTTTATTATTATCTAACAGTCAGAAAGCATACGAATTAAATACTCGTAACCCATGTATTTTAATAGCCAACACCTACATTTCAAATTCATTATACTTATTATTACGCATTAATTGATTGTTATTAAATAATAAAACTAAGAAAAATTGTTCAATATGAGTGCTCTGGCAAAATGTTAGAAGTTTGGCAAACGACAATAATAATGTGCTCAACTAAGCATTTTTCACGATAGTTTATGGAAAACTGGAATCGACTGACTTTGTAATAAGATTATGAATGATAGAACTTTGAAATTGGCTCCAGACCAGTTGTTTGGAAGAGTATGAGTAGTTGATCAAAAAGTTGTTTAAAAAGTCTCCATCATTTTGTTCAATGTAGTTTGACTGCTTTTAATTAGTTGTTTGAGATAATGAAGAACCGCTCATGAATAGTAAAATCGTTTTAGATAATTAAACTTTATAGTTAGGTTTGTTTTTTTACCAGCATGTAAAGTTTGTGTTACATTCTGCTATATTAAAATTTACTACCAATAGAAAAAGCATAATAATAGAAGTTACGGCCATAAACATAAATCACATTACGCTTGAGTTGAGTTGAGATCGTTTGTACATTTTGAATATTAAAATTGTATCTTCCATCCGCCTGTTGCCAGGTCTTTAAATACCATTACGAGTCGTGAACCTCTTAGATACTTTTCAACAGAATATAATTCGCCTTTAAAACGCAAGTACCTATTAAAATTATTAAAGTTCACTTGATGTGGATTCATTCTCTAGAGTAACAGCCATCCAATTTGTATTTGTGTAGGGCGAGAAAATGAGTAACTCCCCTTGCCGTTCACGCAAATAAATACACAAAAAAAAGAGTTGAATAATTGCACTAGCATGAATTCAAAACTGTCTCAAAAACAATAGCAAACCCCAATAATAACTGGTGAAACATCTGCAAAAGCTAAACGAATCGTATCCGAGTAAACAAGGGTTGAGCAAATATATATGGAAACATTCTCACCTGCGGCTGAACATCCGCTACGCCCACAGAGGATGAGGCATCGTGCGAGTGTCTCTTGGCAGACTGGAGGGATGATGCAGAAACGGCGGCATTTTTCCAGGCGGTGGTGGAGGCGGCAGCACCGGACTCCGGGACCGCTCCAAATGCGAAGGCGTCGCCGAGGCGTAGATATTCGCTGAGGACCTCTGATGCACGCAAGTCCTTCGTAAATCAGGCATTGCAAATTGCAGTTTCTGCCAGAACTGGCGGTCGCCCCACTCGATCACGGTGTTGGTCTTCAAGTACAACCGCAAGTCCGGGTCTAAATCACGCTGCGGAAGCTCGCCAGTAATCACAAAAATAAGACGACGTCTCCTGTCTTTAAGGACCTCATGCAGGGCGGATTTAAACTCGAATCTGCACCATTCGTTGTGCAGGAAGTTTTTGGAAAGGACTATAATTGTCCTACGAGATGACTCTACCGCTTCGATTATCGTATCGGCGACGTATGCGGACACGTTAAAGTCCCGGTAATGCAAGCACAACCTGTAGCCCGGATCTCCGGATTCCAGCCCCGGAGCCAGCACCTGACTCACAAAAGCCTCGTCTTTTACGCTGTAGCTAACGTATGCATCAAAGAGGCGATCCTTGTCTTGCTGTTCTTCAAATGCTGTAGTCTTGTAGCACATCCGTAAGCCGCACCTAGAGTATATCCACACGCGCAACTCCCGTCGGTAATAAAAGGCGCCACACACGATCACAACGCTCGCCAGAAAGACACACATCGTTACTAACAGTAAAGGCAAATAGTCGTTCATAACTTGCGTCTCGACGATGGCTCGAGTGCCGCCGGTGTATGCAGCACAAGCTGTCGCGTTAAAATCGCCCATATGAGGACCCACAGCTTTCGTTATGTTATTGAACATACAAACTACTTTACCCGCATCGAGGACTTTACCGTGGTTTACTTTAAACCACGACTTGAATTTCTCTACATAACGACAATCACAGGACCACTGATTATCCGCTAATCCTATTTCGACTAAATATGGATTTAGTGCAAATTGCCATACTTCGAAAGAATTCAAACGATTCCCATCCAAACGTAACACTTCCAATTGCTTTAACTCCAAAAAGGTTCTATTGTCAATATAATGAATCATATTTCCTTGCAAATAAAGCTCACGCAAGTTTTCCAGACTCGACAATTCGAACCCCAACAGTTCCTTTATTTTATTATTCTCCAAATGTAAAATTGTTAACCGACGTAAACCACTAAACGTATCATTGTAAATTGCAGCAATATATGAATTATTTGCATACAAGATTTTCAAATTTTTTCGTCCAATAAATGAATGACTCGACAATTCCCCAAAATTATTACCATCTAAATAAACTTCAGTGGCATCCATTGGAATCCTACTCGGCATTTCTGTATAACCCACTCCAGAACACTCGACAACATTAGCAGACCAAGATTGATCGTGATAACAAGTACAGTTTGTAGGACATGTCATTTCGCAATCACATGCATCAAAATCACAACAATGGCAAAGAGCAAAACAGTGCGTCTTGTAAGTGCACAGAAATTGAGAGGATTCCGCATCAATTAATGGTAGATAATTGCTATCGCGATTGTACAGAAGTTTGCAGTAGATGCTTTCCAAATCCATAACCCGTGGGTGTTGACGCAAATGATCTAGTTTATTGATGCGTTGCAACCACTCCATAGTGCAATCGCACTGATAGGGATTACCTCCGATATAAAATTCGGGCAAAGGCCGTTCGGGATCTACTGGTGTTAACCTTAAAGCATTCAAATCCATACTAACAATCTGATTTGCGTATAAATCCACTCGCGTCAGGTTTGTTTTCTTTAGGAAAGTGTGGGGTTCTACAGCGGTTATAAGATTGTCGTTTAAAAATAATAATTCGATACTGTTGGGTACAGCCGCTGCGTTTATTCTCGTTAACTTGTTAAAACTGGCGTCTAAAGTCTGTAGCCGTAATTGCAGTTCCAAGTTGTTACGATTGGCAAGTTCGCGAACGTTGTTTTTGTGGATGTCAAGCCATTGAAGTCCTTTGGGGATGAGCAAGTAATCGAACCACTCGATCTGGTTATCAGATATGTTTAGCCATAATAAGCTGGGAATATTGGTAAAAAGGCCGTTGACGTCCGTTAGGAGATTGTCGTCGAGACGGATCGCCTGAAGGTTGGGACTGGCTTCGAACGAGCCGTGCTCTATTCTCTGGATTTTATTGCGGGCGAGATTTAAAATTTGTAGTGCTGGTAAATCGTTAAATGCGCGTTTACTGATGTTCTGAAGCTGATTACCGATTAACCTCAAGCCGTACAAGTTACTCATTCCCCGGAAACCGGGCTCTTCGAGACTAGAGATCAAGTTTTCGCCTAAATCCACTGTACGAAGTAAACGCATATCTTTGAGCGCTAGAGGCACGGCTTTCAGTGAGTTACCGTTCAAATTCAAGTCCTGCAAACTGGAACAGTTTCTGAAAGCTTCGGGATGAATTCCCTCGAGGAGATTATTATCAAGCGCTAGCAGAGACAGAACGTACAGCCCGTTTAGCGAGTATGCGTCGAGGTACGTGATTTTATTATAGGAAATAATTAACGTGTGCAGGTTATTCATGGGAGCAAACGTGTCGGCTGGAATAGTTTCTAAGGAATTATGTTCCAAATTGAGGATTTGAAGCGTGTACAAGTCCCTAAAGAAAGCCGGCTCTAATTTCGTTATACGATTATATGATAAGTTCAAAAGTACTAAGCGGATCAAACCGGCGAATGTCTCTGAGTTGATCCATGAACTTGATAAAAGATTTTTCGACAAGTCCAACGCTAAGAGTTGCTCCAAATTCGAAAACAGTCCAGGAGCGAGCACACTAATCGAATTGTTTTGCAAATAAATCTCTTTTATGGAATTTGAACAGTCTTTAAAAAGTTCTGATGGTAAAGCTACTACTTTATTATTGGACAAATCGAATATTTGCAACGTTTTAAGTCCGGCTATTGCACGATCTGCCACCATCGAAATCTCGTTATTATGAATATAAAGTTCCCGGAGTCGCCGGAGCGCACTGAATCCGTTTGCCGGAATCAAAACAAAATGATTATATGAAGTATCAAGTACCTGTATATCTAAACTGCAAGGATGTGTAAATGCACGTGTTGTTTCTGAATTATGTGGTTGATCATCTTCAGATACACTAATTAATGGTTGTGGAAGTCCGGGAGCTTTTTCCCGAAAACCTAAATCGCTCACATCTTGAAGTCTATTCTCACTGACATTCAACGCCACCAAGTTGATCAAAGGGCAAAAAATGTTCTCCGGAAACGACCAAATGTTATTACAACTCAAATCCAATCTCTCCAGTTGTCTAACAGGACTAAAGCTGTCTTTAGCAAAATCTAAATTCATCGCCGGCCAATCGGTGTTATGTGTCCTAACAGTAAGATTCCTCAAGTCTCTCAGTCCCAATAATGTTCCTGCCGGCCATCTGCCCAATTTACAATGCTCCAACTCCAGTTCCCTCAATTTCGTCAAATGGACAAAACTCCGGTCATCTAAGCTACTCCGGGACATAATTTCCGCATTGCACTCGATCCGGAGGGAAGTGGTGTGTTCGGATGGGATGACACTAAAATTTGTCGTGTCGAATTCACTGTTGATGGTCCTCAAATTACACGTTAAGGCCACTTCGTCTTGTCCGCCAGAAACTGCAGATTCACGAATCCACCACTGGCAGTCATCGGGAGCTTCGTATCGAAGGGGTGCAGAGGAATCCGTAGGCGAGGTCTCGTTCCCAAACACACAACTCACAAAACATACCACGAAAAGTCCGAAAACTACCGCCATCGTGACAGGTCCTCGAGTCCTTTCAGTCTTAACTCATGTTACGCGGGATATAAAACAACATCGTCAAAACCACATTTCCATGCAGTGGTCGCAACGGAACTGAGGCGCCCTGTCGACCACCACTCTATAAACTCGCGCCCCACTTTCGACACAACCGCATAGTTCACCCCCTGTCAAATATTTCTCAATAACGTCAAAGTTTAATCAAGCTTTCGGGAAGCACTCGCAAGTAGCAAAAGCAGTGTCAGTGTCATGTTGTTCAACGACTGGAAATAGTGATTTGTTCACGCCCGGAATGTGAACATGGACCACTACCACCTCTCTCCGAAGATGGTGATAGACTAAACTCCGGATGCTGGAACGTGTATGAGAAGAGCATTCGACTCCATGAGCTTGTGGGGATCCGAGGGCATGCGAAGCTCCGCGGGATCAAACGAGCTTGGCGTCTGCGCCCCGCCTTTAAAAGCGCCGCTCGTAAAAGAAATTGTGCGCCCTATAGACCCCGCTGAATTTATCCTCTCGGAAAAGAATTCCTCAGCAAGTTATTCAAGATATTGAATATGTTAAATCTAGCGTACAATTGCCATCAATAATGTACAACACCGTTTAGAAGACTCGGTTACAAGCTACCAGAAGCGCCGACCGGAGATTCCGGACAAGCTTTAAAACAGCTTAAACGAATAACAATTTACTCACTTTTTCTCACAACTGCAAAAGGTTATTTTCAGCAACAGATTTTTCGAATTAAAATTTCAAATTTTAATTATAGACAACGTCTGATATTTGTCTTTTCTTATTTCAAGCGTTATCAATTAATCTCATGTGTGATTTAAATCTCTCACTAATTTATTAATTGATAAATAATGCAAAATGAAAATTGGAATTGAGTTTATATATTATGAAAACGTGACTATTCAATTAAAGCTAATGTGAATAGACAACTAGACGAAGGAGGTAGAATAGTTGATAAATGCTTATTAATTTCACATTACTCAAAAGCAATTTATAAAATTTTATGTTTAATATTCTAAATAATACTATTAAAGTCGCTTAAAAGCAAGGAAAAAATTGTGTTAGGTAATTTTGTTTATGACAGTCGCCAGTTAATAATTTTATCCTAATGGATTTAAACATTTTGTCTATAAATTAACTATAAAAAAACTAAATTTAGTTTAATTTCTTTATTACATTTTTTCTATGTGAATATAATTATCTGTTTATAACTAAAAGTTTTTACATTTATTTAATTAATATCCTGGAAAGCAATGAGCTTTTATTTTAATTACATTGAATTTCTAGTTAATAACAAAATGTGTAAATTAAATTTATTTCTTTTTATCTGTGTACATACCAATATTAATTATTATTAAATTAAATAAATGTTATCAAGTAAAACTAGATCAGCCTATTTTTAAATTTTAGCATTGCATTTCGTTTTTTAAACCTCTACTAGTGTTACAAAATTTATCTTATGACTAATGATAAGAGAAGAATATAAAGATAAATAATGATAGTTTAGAGAATTACATGAAATCGTACTCTTGGGTGTTTTTGAAATTTGAACTTAATCTCAAAAATAAAATTTCAAAATATGTATTGAGATAATATTTGGCAAAATAACATAGAACTGTATACTTAGACGTTTTTCCCTCTAGTGATAACAATTTTTTAATGAAGATAAAAATATTATAATAGAGATTTACAATATTCATTTTTAAATTAATTTTTTAAAGCTTTTTTTAAACACATTTTAGTAAATACAATACTATCTATTTTTTGACATGCGCACTGTCAGTGTCATTCTTAAGAAAAAAAACTTGTTTGTTCTAAGCTATTTCCTATGGGCTTTACCATAAATTTACAAAAAAAATTTACAGATCATTAAACATGAGTCAATGTAAGCACTTACAGTAAGAAAGAATAAGAGCAGTTTTGTTTTAAAATTGGCCAGAAAATGACACTGATAGTGTGTATGCTAAAAAAATAAATAACATGTATTTTTTAGACTACCTAATTTCTTGTAACTACTTGTGAACATCATTTTCTAAATTTATTATCTACCTACTTTTTTTCATAGTTATCAAAATACTTCTAATTCTTTTTGGATCATTTTTAAAATTTGTTTTTCAAAAGAGAATATCACGTTTTCTAAATTGAAAATTTTAAGTGTATACGTCGTCTAGGTACTAGACGGATTCATTTTCAAAGTTTTCTAAATTTATTCTTGCAACTCGTCTTTATTATCATACTCTAAATTGTAAAGAGTATATAATTCAATTTTTTATTAATTATGTTAGACAATTCAAGTTTGGAAATTTAGATTCTTAAAAAATTAAGAAATTATTGATTTTTTTAATATTCGTTATAAAACCGTAACCAAGAATTTCAAAAACATTCAAGTGTATGATTTTATGTAATTTTGTCAAAAATTTTCTAAACTACCATTTTATAGTCGCTATTTTTAATTTTCTAATTTTTACATAAAACTCTAAAATAATCGGCGGTTTAATGCAATTTTGTATAATGTTTTAGAAAAAAGCATAATATTTAACATTATGTAATTAATTAATATTAGTTTTTTGAAAAAAATATAAAATTTACATTTTTTCTAATGTCATTCTAAATGAAGAGATGTTGAAATTATATTGTTTTGTAAAAAAAATATTTGAAAAAAAAATATAGGTCTTATAAAACAAATAAACTTTATTAGTTTTTGCGGTTATCTACATTTTTTTTAAATATTTTTTTTTACAAAACAATATCTCAACATTTCTTTATTTAGAATGACATTAGAAAAAATGTAAATTTTATATTTTTTTCAAAGAATTAATATTAACTAATTAATATTCATTAGAAGGAATATTAGAAAAATTCTAAACAAATTCACATGCGTAGAGAAAAAAACATAGTTTTTAATGACAAACTCTGGAGTTGATGTGATAACTAGTTTTTGAGAAAAGATGAGATAAACTATTAACAGACTCACTCTGTATATTCTGTGTTAAAAATTATTATACTTATTGGTTTAAATTAAAAAATAAAATTAAAATTAAAAATACTCCTAAACTGAATTTAAAAAATGTCTTTAATATAAATGTGTTCTAAAAACGATTTTCAAAAGTTCCTAATCTAAAAAATAAGTTATTTACATAGTAAATATAACATGTCGAAAAAGCTCTCCAAGCGTAATTTTAATTAAATAACAAAAAAATCTGATTCCAAATTTTATTTGCGAAAATTTAATTTTCAATTACGAGTAGTTACTACTTGTCTAACGACACAATTGTTAGATTTAAAACTGCAAAACTCAGTATTTGTTAAATACAAAATTTTGTCGAACTTTAAATCGACGTCTCAGAAAAACTTACAAAGACTGCTCTTTATTTACATTCGAACATACCTACACCTACATATTCTTAAATTTAATTATCTAAGAAAACTTTATTTAAATACAGGGTGATTTTTTATTTGTTTCCGCCCGAAACTCCAAAAATAGGCAATACATTATACTTTAAAAATTTAATTTTCAAAATTAAGGCATAGAGAGTTGTAAATTAATGCCAACATTGTTGACAATACCTTTGACAGTGCTTCCAAAGTGAGTTCATTTGAATCATATGTAGCCACATTAATTAATTAATTAAATTGTTTATCGTTTGTATAACGTGTTGCTTATTTTTAAGATTTCGGGCGGGAACAAATAAAAAAATCACCCTGTATTTTGTCGTTTTTGTATCCTGCCTCTGTTTTGTACAGACCAGATCTTTGGTTCTCTTCATAGTCGATCTTCATCTGTGATTACAATTTTCGGTTACAATTCTTGTTTAAAACTTTCTGCTAGAGCATTCACAATAATAACACTACTTGTTGTAGGCTACTACGAAATTTCTAGATTTCACTCAGACCCGACTGTTACCTATTTGAAAACACCATAGCAGAACATTGTGTTGTTGATTAAGAAACCATTATTCTCCACCTATCAGAGGATTGTGCTGTTGATTAATATTTGTAAATGTCATTAATTAATACTTTTGTTTATAATTTTGAGTTTTAAATTTACTGACTTAGGCTTCGCCCTGTAAATGTTTTGTTGCTTTAGTTAAATGTATGCGTATTGAATAAGTTTGTTTTCTAAAATTCTATATTACTAACCCTCAGTTGCACAACCGTCAATCAAGTTTGACGGACGATTAAACTCTGATTAAAATATGTTTAAAATTAAAAATACGTTAATGAGAGATTAACAAGCCATCAATTTTGATGAACGTTTGTGCAACTGGGCATAAGTATTACTTAAGTATTCTTTGTGGAACCTTCTGTATTCGGATATATGTATTTTAAATAGTAGCATATAATTTTACCAACAGCTGCTAAACTAGGTCTGTATATCATGACGTTTGAATAAATTTCATTGGTGTCTAAATTCATACCTTCGTAATTAAATAATTTTCGAGATAATTTTGAAATTTGATTTAGCATATCTTGTTCATTTTACTTTCAGAAGTTAATTTCATTGAATTAAACTTTTATAGTTTTTAAATAATTAGCTATTGCACTTTAATTTTAAAATTTCCAGTCTTGTTTTAAAATAAAACTACTTATGGAGTGGGTACCGTCTTTACTGTGCCTTTACCGGTACTCAGTGACAATCTTATACCATTCACGAAACTGCTTCGCTGTAATGGACTGCCAATCTCCTAACCTTCCTGTGTTTGAGTTAGAGTCGAAATCAAATGTGAAAAAGACAATGGCGGATCGGCGCGACGCACCAATTTTTTCTCTTGGACGAGTCCATTCCATTACAAGGTGAAGCCATGTTTAACAGAGTCGGCTCGTGAACTTTCATACTATTATTCAGTAACTCTGCTGAGTAATATGTGTTGTTTTTTTTGAATATACTATAATTTATTTTAATTGTAAGTTTATTATATTAAACATCAACAGCCACTACATAGTTACACCTCAAGTATTAATATTGCTCCCGAAATATTGTTAATTGACGCCTTCATGTTACGCCACTGGTGTCAGAATCAGTCTGAATCAACACGCAGATTAGGCTCCGCCCTTGTCTTTTTCACATTTGATTTCGACTCTACACGCCAACATGCAAGTGACAGAGATATATATTTTGTGTCTTTCTTTTCAACATCGCGCGCCGGTGTACGCAGTTGTCAAATTTATTTTGCTTCAGAGTTAGAGATTAAAAAAAACAAACAGCCAATTTTAAATAAAAACATCATGTAACATTTACAAAATTTTTAAAGCTAATACAATTTATTTTATTCTGCAGATCTATATATTTTTTTCTTACACTAAATTTAAATTTAAAAACATGATATGGCAACGTTACAAAGCAAGAACTTAAAATCGTTCCGGCACAGGAAAGGACCAAGATATAATTTTGTCCTTTAGATCTTTTCGTTTGTTTCTGAACCGTATTAGCAGTCCATTACAGCGAAGCGGTTTCGTGAATGGTCTAAGGTGATAATATGAATCTAGAAAAGGTGTAAAACGTAAACTATTAGCTCTATTAACTTTTGAACTATTTGAAGAATTACTAATATTATTATTAGGCATCATTTCGATAACTCACGTACTTCAATTAAAATTAGTGGTTATTTTTTAAAGACAATTGTTGCTGTAAAAAATATTTTGCTGGTATTCTGGAATTGATTTGGTAAAAGGTAAAAGTATAGTTAAATTCCACATCTCAACAAAGAATTTTTTATATCGAAATATCCGACTTTTATCTTCTATGATTCAAAGGTTGGTCCTGACAGTGATAAAGCCAAGTTTGCAAAAACAAAGCGTTTGCTAAAGGTTTGTAAAACACGAGTTAGATAGAAGTATTGCGGCCGTTGGGCGGTCGAACAGAGGGTAAGTAACGTAATCGAGTGAAGTCGGGCGAGGATGGCCGACAAAATAACCCCGGTCGTTTGTCACGATTAGCACAGGAGGGCCCGGAGCAGCGTCCGGAGTGGCAGGTGGCGGCTCCCGCGGTCACCACTGTATTACTTTCCGACTCCGGGCACTGATTTGACCGGGTAAACACCTGCCGACTAATGTCGCTACTTCATCGGCCATAAATTGGAACGGCGCCGCGCATGCACGCGTGTGGCGGCGACGACGGCGGCGGCGATGCATTTTATAGCTACAACAACTCGCAGATATTGAATGTCTGATCCCGGTGAATCACGCAACAGATTGGTTTTATACAACGATCGACTCGACCGTGTAATCATAATCCTAAACTACAAAGCTCGATGCTCCTTTGCGATCCTACATGCATTCAACTGCACTCTTCCTGGAATAATTGGATTATGGGCGAGAAAAGCGCAGACATATGCACCAAAGGCGGACCAACGACGATAAAAGAGATCCAAATTTCAAAACAACAAAATCAAATTTCTTTGAATGGGGCTTTGCCAATTTTAATAACGATTCAATTGAGAATAAAAGACCTCTTTACTCTGTAACGGAATAAATTAGGGTTTTTATGACCAACAGTGTCTACAATATAATCTGGCCATTTATGAGAAAGTTATAACAGTTCAACATCTTTCTACAAGTATTAACTTATTAATGATTTTAATAAACATATACAAGATGTCTCAAAAAAGTGAGTCAATCGAAAAGAGTGGAAAGAAAGATTTCTGAAACGAAAGTTTCTGTGTCGTGTTTCCACCTGAGGCACCCTTAATAAGCTATTAATTAAATGAAACAACCAATCGGAGGCACAATAAAGACTCGCCCTTCTACCGTATGGACTGGGACTAGTAGGGATATTGTGGATTTCACTGACTCTGAGGTCCTAACCAATAAAATATTAATAATCACCAAATGCAGAGAGCGGCATTCTGTAGTTGCTGAATGCTACTTGGAATTGAAGAGCTGAAATTTCTTACCGCAGATGTGACAAGAATGGCAAATTAGGCAAAAATAATCTCTATGCTAAAACGTTTTTTAGGTAAATTTAGAATTAAACGGTGGGCCGCTTATATCTCACTATCCTTCATTTGTAAAAGTGACAAAGCTAGACGAAGAACGGTTTTCCCTCTAACGTCACAAGTGATAGTAAAATGGGAAGCTCAAATCCTACTCTCTCGTGCTTAAGACGGTTGGAAGCGACTTAAGCACGAATTTAGATGTTTATCTGGCGAAGGAAACTGTCATAAATCAAGATCCATCCTTACCATGGTTTGCCTGTCCATAAATTGAACAATGGCTGTTCTTTGATTTATAGAAGGGTCTTAAAAAGTCAGCCCACTTTTAGATATTTTGAGTATAATATTGTTGATATGTAGTATCAATCAAGTAAAAAGTTGTCCCCGAAAATTAAAAAAACAAAAAACAAAATCAAAAATAACTGACAACATCACTCGACAGTGGGGTACCAAGTCATATCATATTTGTTAGGCGTATCAAGGTAAATTATAAATATACTTTTAAAGCCTTAAATTAAGTATTCCAGTCTTGACAAATAGCCAAAAAAAAGCTCGAAACGTTGGCTCTAAAACAACAGCCCAACTAAATTTTTTTTAAAT
Source organism: Tribolium confusum (assembly GCA_029207805.1). Taxonomy (NCBI): domain Eukaryota; kingdom Metazoa; phylum Arthropoda; class Insecta; order Coleoptera; family Tenebrionidae; genus Tribolium; species Tribolium confusum. The sequence goes on along the minus strand of JALGAY010000001.1, from coordinate 35,514,249 downwards.
TTTTTGTTACTACAACAAAAAATAGACATAAAAAGCAACATAAAAAATAGTCTAGAAACAGTACAAGAAAACAAATAATAAAGTCAAAAAGTCTAAAAAAGACAATAAAAGATAAAATAAGAAAACCAAGAAAGTAACAAAGTGATTAAAAACTAAATTTTTTTTTAAATAACAAATACCTGTAAAATAGTAGAGTGGCAGATTGTAAAAATAAATATGACAAAAAAAAAAACTTAAAAAAATTACGTAATTACAAGAAAAGTTTTATATACAAATACGAATACAATAAAAAAAAAATACAAAAAACGTATTTTCTTTTTAAAATTATTTATTTTTTATCTTTTAGAGCAATATTTTTTGTAAGTTATTTCTTTAAAAATACTTTTACCAGACCTGACCTGACCTCACTTCTACAGAATTTTGAAAAATATCTTGCCGTAAACACTTGTCTCCTAGATTATTTTGAAAGATTTTTATAAGATTATTTTATTTATCTATAATAAATCAAAAAAAGAAAGTTTTAACGCAGTACAAGTGTTTTAACGCATGTAAAAGTAGAACTTTAGAACGTTTGTTAAGATTGAATACATAAACATTAGACTCTTCGTTAAAAATTAAATTTTTTGGACCGCCCTCTAAAAAGCGTCTATGATAAAAAAACACTAGGAAATTTTTATTACTTTTTTTTTTTGGATGAAAACAACACGTGCCTCAAGACGACCAAAGTTATTTTTTTTTTTAATATCTTATTAAATATGTCGTTATAATGTTTTTTCACATTTAAAAATTATTGACGTAGAAATGTGGTTATTATTACTATTTTCAGTAATAAAGTTTAATTAAAAAGGTTCACTATCGCTAGCACACATTTTCTAACTTTTCGTAGCATTTTGTTGTTATTGTAGGCACAGTTTTAATTTTTTGCACAAGTGTTCACATAACATAGCTCTTTAATTCTAGACGGTCATAATTTTTAATTTTTAAATTTAACAATAAAATTTATTGAAAAATAAAACTGCGAGTAAATTTTTTTCTCTAGCTGCAAACATATAAAGCCCATTTTTTCTTAAAATCAATTGTCAAAGTGTTTTAAGGTTAGTAACTCCATTTAAAATTAGCCTTTTTAGTTCCGTTCCTATGACAATCTAACAGGGTTCCAACATAATTTCAGAATTTTTGACACTGACAATTGATTTAAAGAAAAAATAAGCTTTAGATATTGTAACAAGTCTTAGCAAAAAAAATTTTTTTTAAATGCCTAATAAACAAATGACACAAAAAGTTAAGTTTATAAAAAAATCACTCTAAAGTGCCACCGCCACCGAGTGGAAACTGAAAAGCCAGATTTTTGTTAAAGTCTGTATCAAGGCTATACATACCTAGCACAAAAAACGTGAAAAACAAGCAAGCGGCTAAATTTTGAAAGCGACTGAAGAACGCTAGGAAACCCTCTTAATAGCTTCATAAAAAGTATAAATGTTTCATCATATGAGCTCATGTCTGAATTTTAATTATGTTTTTGGGCTTTTTATACGTCTATAAGCAGTATACGTGTGGCCAAGTATTTTTCAGACAAATTTTCAAAAAACATGATTTCCCCAAAAAATTAACTTGATCGTCTTGAGACACGTGTTGTTTTGATTCAAAAATAAAAATAAAAATTGCCTAGTGTTTTTTCATCATAAGAAAGCTTTTTAGAGGGCGGCCCAAATTTAATCTTTAACGACCAGTCTAATAAACTTATAGAGAAAAGCAGTAAAACAAAAAAATAAAAAAATGTTACATATTTGCAAGAATTAATAAAAAGAAAAGAAAACTGAAAACAGTAAAATTGAGGTAGCACAAACGTCAAAAGAAAAATTCAATAAAAACAAAAATGGTCAAAAATAAAGTGTTAATAATAATCTATAAAACGAAAGACTAAAAAAAACAAAATTGACAAAATTACTAACCAAAAACAAATTATAAAAAAGTAAACTACCTATACAGAGTATAAAAAGTCAAAAGTTGAATTCAAGAAACATAAGTCATAAAAATTTTAAAATGCAGATTTTTCTGATTAAAAATTAAAAAAAAAGTAAATCGATAAAGCAAGACATAAGTAACTGCAAAAGTATATCAGATCTGCGTTTTCGCCTGCTGCGACATACTGCTCTAATAGCAACACTTACCAGGAAAATGCTAAAGTAATGAAAAATCTAATTTTACACTACTACAGTATACAATGTCATAAAAGAAGTAATTGAAAAATATAACGAGTGGTTTATATTTTTTGTTGCCGAGTAAAAACGTAGGACTTGGGTAGATTGGTACCTACGCAAATTTAAATTACTAATAAAAATTATTACCAACTATTGCAAAATATCTAGTTGCAAACAGAATAATGCCGAAACTTTAAAGATTTAGATAAAACAAATGTATATAACAAGTTCATCTCAACAGTAAATAAATAATTACATACAATTCAAAAAAGCGTATTTTAACGTTTCGGAGGTTATTGCAATTAAATTAAACAAAAATGTCATGTTTAAAATTTATCGAAGATTTTTGTTTTGACACGCAAAATATAAGTATAAAAAAAGCAAGTGAAATAAAAAGAAAATAAAAAAGTAAATTAAAAAGAAACAAAAAAGATGTAAATAAAAAAACATAAATTTGAAAAACAATGAAAATGGTATACAGAGAGACAAGGGAAAAAAGTATCAAATAAAACTAACATAAACATTTCAAATTTCACAAAGAAATAAAAAATATCACGTTGAAAAAAACAGTGGTTTTATGCTAGATTTACATTTAAGTGGCTATGCTAATTATCCTAATCTAAAGTTAGTTAAAAAACAAAGTAAAACAATATTTTTTACTCTAATTTGTTCAAGTTTTCTATTTGTTATCAATTTATGTTTTATTAATAAACTTTAATTTGTGAAAAAATTTATAATTTAAAAAATTTTCTTTAAAACTTGTGTTTAATTTTTGCTTAGTTGGGCAAGTGTAAAATGCGCTGCGTGTGTTCCGACTAAAAATTAGTGAATAAATTAAGTGGAAAAGTCGTTTTGGGAAATTGGGAGTGGGCGTAGTAACGTTTGCAGAAAAATATTTTAAAAAGTGCTACCATGACGAAGTAAATAAAAAAGTAAATAGAACCCTCCGGAGAACGACACGCCTGAGAAAAAAACGACAATGAAATGCAACTCATTTACCACAGCACCATACGAGATGTTACATGGCGGAAAATTAAGTTGGGGTCGGAAAATCTACTCGCCTCCCCGTGTAAAACATATTTTCCACTTGGCTTAAAAACGCGATGGCAACACACTATTTTTAAAACATGATTTTTACACGTACCTTGTCGCATTTTCCACAATACACCTTGACACGAGTTGAATTATTAATAAAAAAATGTAGGGGAAGAATACATGCACAGACCCAGCAATAAATTTCAGTTCGCGAGAATAAAACTGGAAATGTTTAATTTGTCGCATCAAATGTACAAAGTCACGACTGTTTTAATATTTTATAATGCGCCTTTTTAAAGTTGGCAAACTTTAGGTCCGTGCAAACATAAAAACCGACTACTTTATGACTATGTTTTGCTTGCATTGTTCAAATGTATTCGGAAGCACACTTTTATTATTATTTTATGAAACCAAATGCAGCTTAGCAATCTTTTCAATTCTGCTAAATTGAATTTCAGGCTTCTAATTATGTCAACAGGTAAAATCGATTACAATTTTTAAGACTTTTACTAACAAAGTTTTAAAGGTTTACAAACTGGAAAAGCCTTGTTGAGAGCATTAATTTCAGTCTACCACTTACCGTTTCAACTTCTATCTAGTTTGCTTTCAGGCTTTATGAGGAAATACCTGCCACACTGTAATATTTATACGCCTAAGACATTACTTCCCTATATCACAATTCCCTACATAATACAAAGCTCTAAATATTCCATTTCTTTTTTTATTAATTTTTGATTTGTAACAAAAATATTTCTAGAAAATACTGCAACCGAATACAAATTAATGACTCCAGTCCTAGAAGTGTAAGCAGGTACACTGGGTATTGCGAAAATTTTCTCAAAATGCGGCTTCGTAAATTTCCAGACACCAAGCACGCGCTCATTTTCTTTAGTGAAATTTACTAAGAGCGAACATCCGAGCTGTTTAAGTATGTTACTAAAATTGAGATTGTTGATAGTTCGTAAACATAATTATAATTATCTAGTATAAAAAAATATTTTAGATCAAGTTTTTAAAATTTAATAAAGCTACAACCAGTCAGCTTTGCAGCATTACAATACATTCATTAATCAATTTATATGAATGGGAATGCATTTTTAAAAGAATTAATACACATTTATCCGTCGCCGTGAAATTTATGGTAAATCAATATATAGTTTATTTGATAGAATGGTATGGAGTTGTTGAGCAATATCAATAAAGTGAATAATTTTTGGAATAGGATCGATGAAAGTATTTCAGATAAAACAAAGATCTTGGAATAGGCCTTAGTACGTTTAGGAAATTGAAATGCTTGTAAACCTGCTGACTTGCAGAGCGTAGCAGGAAATTGAAATGTGATTAAAGTAAATACAATCCTGTAAGTTTTCGGACTCTCGAGTTGTTATCCGGCCGGTCCAGCAAAAACTTTGACTCCGGTTTGATTCTTATTTTATTTGCTGAGTATAAAACATTGCGATTCTATTAACAGAGTGGGATTTTGTTTTATTTTGACACTATTCCGAGTCTAGTGTTAACTACTAGCTTAGACTTTTATGATCATACCACTCTTGTAATTCCTTGGTATTGTATATCGGCGACTTTGTCATTTTCTAAAATAATAAAACTGATAGGAAATAAGGCGTTTATTTCGTTTAACACATAAAACTGCTTTATCGGACAAAGTGCTCATTATAGCAACTTTGTAAAACGGTAACAAACTAGAGAATAAAATTTTAAGAGCCAGACTTTATTGTGTTTAACGTTTTCAAGTAACATTTTAGTGACACTGCTGTTTTGACAGGGAGATCGGACCGAACACGAACTGATAGTGCTTGTTGACGTTTGTAATAATAAAGGCATTATCTTGCCATTACAGTTCATGATTCAACGCTTTTACCAATGATTAATAAACGAACTAATCAACATGTTAAGATTAATTTCCAACGCGCAAGATATTTCTTTTGTGCTTGTTTAGTCCTTATTTTTTTATAACAACACGCATAATAGAATTAACGGGATGTTTGTTGAAGTAGACTTACATTTTAATTATATCATCAAAGCGTTCAACAATAGAAAAATGCTAATCACTGTCTCGCTGCACTATCTTTTAATTTCAATTACTAGAAAATCAAAGGATCGATTTTAACAAGCAAGGGTCATGGCCACAAGTGTGTGTGAAAGCGAAACTTTAAAATCGACTTCGATTTCAATATAATGATGCTTTATTTGGGGAAATTACGACGTCGTGTTCTACGAGCTTTGTTGCTGCATCAAATCTGAATTATAGCCTAAACTTGGATGGTACGAAGCAAAATTCACTGCACGTATATTGCACACTATTATCACTTTGCGTCTGTAGGTATAATACACTACAATTTGAATTAGCGCAAGTTGTTTCTTTTACTGCTGTTTAAAGTGAGATAATTGTAGCCACATGTACACACCCCGCATGCTTTTAATGAAACATAACCCACTCGTAAATTACCCGTATGACAATCAGGTTAGTTCAAACACAGAGAAAAAACAAGTGTGGCCACATCAGGGCTACAATTGTTGATAATTCTACAATTTTTGTTGGTACAGTTCTCACTACGGGTAAATGTAAATAGTACTAGCAGGTTTTAAATGAAATGTTACGATTCATACTAATTGATATCATTAGTACAATAAGATGAAGAAAATAGTTCTAGAAAACGTCAAGTTGAAGATTAAAATGTTAAAATTAAGAAAAGGAAAAACTACAAACAAAGTCTAAGAGTTGAAAAAGCAATACGATAAGATAAAAAAAATGTCGAAAAAAAACACCTATAAAAACCTAAAAAGTAAAAAAAAACAATAGATTAAATCTAACAGAATGACAAACACGTCCAAAGAAATATGTTAAGTAACTTTGAAACTAACGAAAAACAAAAATACAATCATAAACAGAACAACAAAAACTATCATCATTACAACAACAAATTTTTAAATTCAGGTATAAGAGGATAAAGAAAGCTAACAAATCAATTAGAAGTAACAACTACTGTTAAAAATTATATTTTGAAAATTATTTAAAAAAACAAAGTGTAAAACGAATTGCTAGCATATTTCGACAATTTGTGAAAGAATCAAAATATAAAGAGTTCAACACTGTGGAGCCATTATTTAATGTTGAAAGCAGAATTAAATATTAACCACAATATTCAACTCCAAAACTATACCAAACTAGTTGCTTTTTTAAAGAGAAAAAAATGTTAGATATAAACCGAAAAAAGCACCAATTCCATCAAAAAAAACAAGTGAATAACTTTTTACATAATGCTCCTGATGAACAATATTTGGCGACAAAAGTCAAATTTTTAGTTTTTTTACTGGAAGAATTATACTAAATTTTATCGTAGGTTATATTGATACTAGGCGTATCAATACGCCTTTTTTTCTGGAGCGTGTCGGTGTGATGAAATCACCAATTTGACAATGACAGATGTAGAAGTATTTATCTTTAAAATATTTAGATAATATTTATATAAATATTAAAATAAAAGACAGCCAGCAAAACAATTACTTTACCAACGCTTTTTATTATTATTTTTTACTTTATGGGCAAATTTTTAATTATGACATATGTATGAATCAGTAGAAGTACTACTTTACAAACTATTTTGGTTTACTACACCGACTATTTTGTTCACTTTATTCGTGTACTATATACTAAAACTGTATGCTAACTTTTCCTGTATTTATAATATTTTTTTAACGTGTCATACATCAAAACTTTTTTTAATCTCTACAGCGCTTGACTATTGACACAAAAATAAAAAATATACCAACATTTTATTTATAAAAAGTTGCTTTTAAATTTTTTCCTCGATTTTTTTTTGGGTCTAAATTTTAAGAAAAAAAATATTGTTTTTATGGACATTGTGAATGAAAATTGTATATTACAGTTTACATTAGACATTATTAGAACACACATACCTGTATAACGGAATGCAGTCAATTTTGTTATTGTTACTGTTAAATAAGCTTTAAAAATGTGTCCAGCTTTTATAAAATTTTGTAAAAACCAAAATTGTTTCTAAATTAATTGTCGGCTTAAAAATAGCAAAGTTATATGTTTTTTAAATAACGGGTGTTAAAGTTGTGACAAAGAATGTTATAAAACCTGTTCTAGTTAAGCGAATTAATTCAAATTTGACTCATCAGGTATATATCTTAGCAAAGTAAGTATTCTAACCAAATTTTATTAAAATTAATTAATAACATTTTAAAATATTAAAAAAAACACTACACAACCATCAACTTTTAGTAACTTGTTTAAGAAACAACAAAGATATTTTGCTGTATTAAATTGGTATTAACTATGTTTAAATTTGTGCCAAATAAAACCTCGTACTTTTTTGCCATTTTAATTTTTTTACTTTTTTTGTTGCTTTTACGTGTTACATCATTACATAACAAATATTCTTAGTTATTTTTTTTTACTTTGTATGTTGGGCCGATTTTTGAATCACTCTGTAATATAGGTAGTATTTTTATATTTTTGCCATTTTCTATTTTATTTTACAACTTTTGTTTAAGTTTTGTCTTATGTTATAACGTTTCTCTAATTTATTTAATCTTCTTACATTTAATTAAATTTTTTTTTTAATAAATATTTTTCTTTTCATTTGAGCCTGTTGTTTGAATATCAGCACCTTCTATTTCTACACAATTTTGAAATGAGTTTTTATCGTTTGTGTTCCTCAGAAAGCCACAAGTTTTTTAGCTTGGTTTATTAAAAAAACGAAGGAGCAACCGACTGGCCTATTGAGCACATGTTGTATTCTTGCTGTTTGAATCGAAAGCGTATTAATTCGCGCTATTGTTAATTCGTCATGGTCCCATTACAAATTGAACCGAAAACTTTAAGAAGAACCGGCGCGGCGGCTTCTCTAATAATTCTAAAATAAAGTTGAAAGTAGGACCGCTGACAGAGCTCCACATTATTTGTAACGTTCCAACAAAGTTTTGCGGGTCTCCGGAAAAATCACCAACAACGATTTTTTATTATTCCAATCTCGGGAGACTCCAACAGCGCTTGGCTTTGACTGGCAAATTAAAGGGGCCTCCTGTTGCGCTCATTCAGTGTTTATTATTGGCGTTATATTAGGCTCTGAAGAGGCCCCATAAACGAAAATATTCGAGAAATATGATGGAATGGGCACTAGTCAACGCTTTTATGATTGACGATGTAAAAATTCCATAAGTTATCCGACTCGACCAAATACTTTCAGCCAAATTAAATCGGGGGTTTCTGCCGGAAAGATGCAATTTGCTTTGCTCTCATTTACATTCGTTTCATTTATTGAAATAAAAAAATCGGACGGGGTTAAAGCCGAGAATCGATTAAAATAGGATGTTGCAAGTTATACCCTCTTCAAGAAAGAATTTTCAGTAGCTCACTGAAACTTTAAATTCAGCCAATAACAGAGAATGATTTATGCGGGCCGAGCAAAATTTGCCTCACGGTGACGAAGGGGGCGTACTAATGACGTCGTGTATTATGTAAACATGTAATATTTTACTCAAAATCTGCCAACACTGTTTACATTTACCCGCACTGAAAATTAATTGTAATAACAAAAATTTTGAACATTATTAACAATGCTAGTCCGTGTTATCAAAAATTTCATACTTTATTTGGGGAGCATTTAAGATTGGATGAGGCTTAAAAAAAACTGAAATACAAATTCAACACGTTAAAGGTAACATTAAATTAATTTAAAAAAAATTAATTTAATCAAAAAACTCAGATTTCTTCCGGCTCAGTCAGTCTTGGCAGTCATTTAGACATTAAATTTTATATTTATTTACAATGTCTACGTGATAAATCGATAAAAATTGCTCAAGTAAATAATAATTAACTGTGTTGTAGGCCGTTACTAATGACAGCGTCTTTAAATACATTTTTGGCGGTCGTGGGAATAAAAACCAAATTTTGTAACCCAGGCAGAATCTGTAATATAAGCCTCTTTTGACTGGTTATACAAAAATAGTTATTTTTAACTCTTCTAGTAGTAGTTGTTTTAAATATTATTTATTTTATTTTAAAACCATAATCTACTTTATACGCCCCCAAATCAGGGCGTAATCTCTATTTTTATAGCACTGAATTTTTTTAAGTTTCTACGCGACAATAACATATAAATAATTGTACATATGTCTAGCTGTCAAATAAATGTCTTCAATTTTGTAAACGTCATTTTTTATATTAAATAACAATTATAATAAAAAATCGTTATTTATTTCAAAAACTTTTAAACACTACAAACGCACGGAGCGTGATACAACTTTTTTTTAAATTTTAGACTCTTACCTGTTGTAACATCTCTCTAGAATACACGTTTTCATCAGTTTCCATTTTGGAAAAACGCAAAACAGAAAATAACAACATACCGTATCCAGGCAACGCCAACGGCAAGATATTCAAGTAGTTAAACTAGATTCCTTTCACAGTTTAAAAAAAATATACGAAAATTTTGAATATTGAACATTGTATGTACCACGGGCGTAATCGTCACTAATGGCCGTTGGGTTTTAAACATTCCCTCGTGCTATGATCCCCTTGATTACCCTCTTAATACATATATAACTATTACAACAACAAAAAAAAACAAATTTTGTAGACGATTGACAAGCTTTTTTTATAGCTGGTTGCACTTTTTTTTTAATTTTCTAGAAGAAACAAGTAAAACTTCCTTTGCGTTTACTATATTGGCGCATGCGTATAAAACTAATTTTTATTGCTAACACTGTAGTTTCGAGGAACACGAAACAAAGGTTAAAAATCTATCGCTGTTTCGACAATTTGACAGTTAAAATAATAGAGTTTTCAATTACATATACAATGCTATCCACGAGAGAGTTACTTCTGAAACAATTTGAGCCGCAGCCCATAATACAACTTACAAAGGTCTCTAGCTTTCTGATTGAAAAGATATTCAATTTAGAACCAAGAGAAAGTAGATATGATTCTCATCTATGGAGAATGTCACAAAAATGCAGCGGCTGCTGCTGCTCTGTATTTTCAGCGGTATCCAAACCGCTTACATCCAGTTCCTGAAACCTTTAGAAAATTGGAAGCCAAGTTACGTAAACAGTGGCCCCCAACACATAGGATCCGTCAAAAAACTGCTACTGGTCTAAATAATGAAATTGCAGTGCATCAAGCAGTTGAACAAAATCCTCACATAAGTCAAAGCGCACTAATTAGACAAATTGGTATTAGCCAATCATCGGTTTGTTGAATCTTTCGTGAAAACAAATTTCACCCCTATCATGTAGTACTAGTTCAAGAACTAAAATCTACAGATTTTCTACAACGAGTGCAATATTGCCAGTTTAATCAAGAAAGAATTGCTGCTAACCCAAACTTTTTAGATTATGTTTTATTTAGTGATGAAGCCAGGTTTAGCAATAATGGAAATATAAATCGTTACAATTGACACTATTATGCACAAGAAAATCCGAGGTGGATCCATGAAGCGCGTTTTCAAAATGTTTTTTCGGTCAATGTGTGGTGTGGTATAATGAATAGTCATGTAATTAGTCCTTATTTCTTTAATAAACCTTTAAACGGTGAAATGTATTTACACTTTTTGCAATTTGAATTGCCGCTGCTTTTAGAAGATTTAGAATTACAAGGAGAAATTTGTGGTTTATGCAAGATGGTGCTCCACCTCATTTTCATAATATTGTTAGGGAGTATCTACATAAATGAAACCTTTAGAAATCGTTGAATAGGACAAGGTTCAAACAATATTTGGCCGCCCCGCAGTCCTGACTTAACTTCTTTAGACTTTTTTCTCTGGAGAACAATAAAACAAAAAGTTTATGAGACGCCAATCATAAACGTTGAAGAGTTAAAAAATAGGATAAGGCACGAGTGCCGATCAGTAACACCAGAAACTTTGCGACGCGTGAAACAATCAATTTTGAATAGAGTTGAAGCGTGTCTACAAGTCAATGGAAGACATTTTGAACATTTATTTCGATAATTTGTTGTGCTAGTTTTTTTTTAATTACACATTTACTAATTTAACTCTACTTTTGTCACTTTTGATACTTTCATGTCACTGTCATCCAACGTTCAACTTACTTTGATCACTAATTTAAATGAAATAAAAAATAATATCCAGTAATCTATGCCAATAGTATATTGGGTTGCGGCTCAAATTTTTTCAGATAGTAACTCTCTCGTGAATAACACTGTATAGCTAAAATGGTAACGTTTAAAAAGTTATGTTGTCAGATGTTTTCTTGAAAAAACTTAACAACAATGCTACGTCAAAAAATGTAATAAACTGTAGAGTTTTGTCAAAATTTCTTTCAGATGTAAAAATAAAAGTAACCAGATATGTATGTTTAAGACCTTATATCTTAAAAATTATAAAAGGTAAATTTTGCAAATAATTTAAAGCACTTCTAACTATAAGAAATTTTTGTACCTATAAGTTGCAATAAATAAATAAATAAAAAAGCTACATTTTATATAATTAAACTTGTTTTTTTGAGTCGGGCGTAAATTTATAATTCAACATAACGGTTACACATTTAGCAAAAATTTGTTTATTAGCATTTTTTACACTTGTTTAAAATTAAATTTTTATTGTTTAATCAATACTGTATTTATATTTAGAAACAATGCTGAACAACATGATAATATGCAGGATATTTTTAAAGTTATTTTACAAATTCTAAGAGCTGATAGCTCTCGTTAAAAATATGCTAAATAATCAAAAAAAAAACAAACTATAATAAATATTTATAGTTTTTTTAAAAAATTGTTTTTATATAAGACATGACAATTAGTGCAATTTTTTTGCTATATAAAGTGTGATTAAAGTATGTGCAGATACTTTATCTGGTAACAGTCCTCTTTAAAACAATTTTTGATATCTGAAATATTGCAGCACCCAGTTCTCAAACGGTATATTATAGAACCAAAATATAAAACAATCAATGAAATAAAAAATGACAAATAATTAAAATAAAATATGTGAAACAAATTCATTATTTACAAAAAATTTAGTTTTAAAATACGTAAAATGTAGTATATTAAAGAACGCGTTTTGAAAAATCAATTTTGTGGCACAAATTCAAGTTTATAAAACGAGCGCGGGCGCGAGTTTTTATAAAAAATGAGTGCCACAATGACTTTAAAAAACGAGTTCTTTATACTATTTTTTCTACTTTGCGCAATTTACGTGATTTTTAAATAAAAAAAGTTAATTATTTTATTCTTAATATCATAACGTTCCAAACTACTCTAAAATATAATTTAGTTATTTAATTTTTAGAGACTTTTGCGTTAAAACGAGATGGTTGGTAATAAATGTCATTAAAGTGTCAATGAAGTCAATAAACTTTAAAATGTTTTCAAATTTGTCTAAAATTCTGTGTAAGTAACTTACAAATGTTTTTTTTGCCTACCATATCTGTTATTGATTGAATACTCCAATTGGCATTAACACAGTAAGGAAAATCTCCAAAAATTTGTAAAATTCACTAATTGCGTTTCTCATGCAGCGACTTCTTTAATTTTCCTGTTTAATTTTTGCACTTAAATTTTCTCTCTGATTAATATAAAGGATGTCCCAAAACTTGTGAATCAACTTTTGATATACGTTCTAAATAATTATAATATCTAAAGAAAACCAAAAAAATGTTTAAAAAATGCATCTCTGTTTTGACAATTGCAATAATAATTTTATTTGATATAACTATTATGTGACATGACAGACAGAAGCTTATTCTTGATTTGATATCAATTGGGTAACATTCAACAAATATAAATAAATTAATGTAGTCTACCTTTATCTGATGGTTATAGCTAAGCCTACCTTAATCAAGGGCGTATTTGCAATTTTGTCACCTCTAGGCGAAACCTTCTGCACCGGCTTGCATCGCATCCACAATCAAAATTTTTTTTTGTTACGTACTAATGTCTAGAAAAGCATCGTCATTAAGGATTTGTGATCAACAAATTGCAGTGAAATATTATTCCTATCAAAAAGCTGGATACGTGACGTTTTTTAACTCTCTAGTTTTGTTTATGATGGTATAGTACTCGTATTGCAGCTCATTCCTGGCTCTTATCAGAAATTTTAACAAAGCAGATCCGTCAGCGATTTTACAAAAATAGTTTAGCATACTAACAAATAATAGTTGGTAATTGCAAAAACGTTACTCGTATTTGTAACTATTATTTCTATTATTAAAAAAATAGCAAACTTTTTAAATTAAAGTTGTTAAAAAATGTGCCGCTCTTTTATAATTTTCCGCTATAGGCGCCCGCCTGCAATGTCTATACGTAAATGCGCCTCTGACCCTAAAAGTTTTATGTTATTTTTATACGCTTGTATTTCTGTCACAATGGAATTAGCCATACGATCATTATTTTTCATTAAATTGATACAATTCACATTTAAATTGTTATCAAAAATTTTAATTGTTTTACTAATGTTCTAGACGTTTTTTTCAATTTATCAAAATTAAAACGCATACTTTTGAAAAGAATGCTTTTTTAAACTATGTATTCAATTTTAGTTAATAAAATACTAATCTCCTATTTATTAATACAAAATAAAACATGGTTAAAATTTAGCTTAGTTTAGCCATGACTAAAATTCCAAATTCAGCAACAGTTGAATTGCAGTGGTAGTTGTGTTTTATTAGTTTATTAGCTAATTTAGAGCTGATAAAAAATGCTGATAAAGTTTGTGGCTTATTCTCGAGCAATAGCGAGCTTAACGTCAAACTTTTGATTGAAAATAAACAAATATTAAGGAAACAATTTAAACAACAAAACGAAACAACAAACTTTAATATCACCGCAAACCTGAGTGGAAAACTTTCGACGAAACTGCAACAATACACTGCATGGCTAAACGAAATTATGTTGAACTTTCCTCGCTATTATGTTTTGGGCGTTGTCTCATTCCAGCTGCAAGCAACAAATTACTCTTCCCTTATTATAATTTTTTTTAAATAAACGACTTTCAGCGGTTCTGCTGAGCACAATATATATCATCAGAGAGGAAATCACCGGTAAAGTTGTAGGTATTATGTAAATTTAGGTCGATTTGCATGAAACAATTTTACAAAGTTATATAAAACTGATAAACCCGGACGTAATGTAAAATATGTTAACGAACAAATCGAACGTCAATGCGATCTGGTGGCCCAGATAGAAGCAAAAACATTAAACGCCACTTCAGATACTCACATAAATTTTGGCTTGATTAATTGTCAAACACAAATCAAACGCTTGGTTTTTAATAAATCAGATATTTCAAGGGGTGATCTAAAAATAAGAGTGTTTAATTATTTGTCGTAATTAGCCCGTCTGCGCCATGATGTGTAATTAATGGAACATCTTGTGTTTGTTCGTCTTTGTTGCATGATGCATGACACCAATTTGTCATTGATGACGCGAGTCTTTAATTTACTTCCCCATCTTTCACTTTGTGCTGTTTCGTCGGACGTGGATTCTTTAAATAACTCAAAAATCTTCGATCAAAATTATCAAGTAGAAACTTCACTTTTTTTTCACTTATAAAGAGAAGTAATAAAACAGTTGAAAAGTTCCGACTTTAAGAAAGTACAAAGTAAACAAGTGTTTTGGACCAGAAGTTTCTAATTAAAGAGTAGCTTTGTTTAATCAGAAGTTAAACTTTTGTAATTCAAATTAATTGTAACAGAGGCTAGGAAAATTTAGTGCGCGAGTGGAATTTGCTTGTAGGTAAATAGGACATTTTAATTACGTGTTTAATTGCGAAAGACCAAAAAATTTCAAAGATTCAACGATTTAAATTTAACATCATTAAATTTGCTTTGCTTGGATTTAACCAATTTTTTAAAATCCTCAATATTACACTACACACATATTACAATTATTACTACCTTCACATTTCAGACAAAATGTATGCGATACATAAATCGTTCAACCTGTCTAGTAAAACACATATGCATTGCAGTTACACCGAATATTATTTTAAACAGCATCTATTTATGACTGACGCGAATTTTAAAACAATTGAAATACATTTTTATCATAAAATATCCCATTCTATATTTAATTTAATCAACAAAAATTTGTAATTAAACATTAATTAAATAAAAATACAGTGATACTAAAATTCAATCAGGAAAACTAAAATATATTAATTTCAGCACATTTTACCATCAGTTTTACCTCTTTAATTTTTTTCAAATATTGTCTACAATTACCTACTACTTTAGTTCAAGTTTTTACTGATTTAGACAGGGCCATCTCTAGCTTTACGACCACAGAGGTGCAAAGATCTGAATGCTGCCTCTTCTTTGCTTTTCATAAAAGTTATAGTTTTTAAGTTGTTGTTTTTATTACTTTTCTTTGCATTATTAATTTTGAGTTTTGTCTATTGACAATTAAGTGAGATAAAAAAAATCTGAGGAATATACAGATGTTTCAGAAATGAATACAAAAATTTTAACTACTAATAGATTTCACCAAAACAAACAACTTTTCTAGATAGCATTTTTGCGAAAAATGTAAGACGTCCCGAGTTTTTTTACCTCTATATTCTCCCTATAAAAGTATAATATACTCATAAAATTTTGTAAATTCAAAAAACCATAGAAGCTAAAAATGCATTGTTGCAATAACAATTTATTAAAAAAAAATTGTCAAATTGACAAGTTCAATACGTTTATTATTCAAGCCGAAACTCGTGTATTAATTTGTAGACTAGTTCACAATCGTTTATTGTTGCTCTTGTTCTTGTTTCTATTCGTTTCTTCCATCGTTGTTGTTCTTGTTCTTGTTTTGTCGGCATTACCTTACCACGATGCCTGACTTTACCAACAGCGAGTACACAGATATGGTTCTTACCTATAGAAAAGCCCAAAGCAATGGTTGTAGAGTTCAGAGAATTTATGCGCAAAAATTCCCTAATCGTGTAGTTCTTAATTTCCGAACTTTCACAAACGTTGTCCAGCATCTTCGAGATCATAGAACGTATGTACATAAAAAGCTGCAGCTCGTGATCGAGGTAGACAACGTCCGGAAGCGATTGCGAATGTTGAAGAGGCTGTGCTAGAGGACGTTGCTGCAAGACCTGGGTGTAGTATTCGCAGACTTGCTGTTCGTCACGGTATTTTCTCTACAACAGTTTAGAGATTATTAAAAAAACTACTATTGTATCTATACCACATACACAAGGTGCAGTTCCTAAAACCAGAAGATCAACAAAACTTCCTAAACTTTTGATGACAACGGACATAGCTAGTTTTACACGAGAGAGCATTTTTAACATGCAAAATACTTATATCTGGGCTACAGTATAGAAATAAATCAGTATAGACAGCTGATAAAAACTTCTCAAAAGCTAGCATCTCTTCACGTAAAATTTGTAAGATAGAGCCACTAATTTTTAGATTTTTAGGTAACTAATAATACACAATTTTAATCTAAAAGACTATAACTGTAAATTATATAATAAATAATTAGAAGACAAAAGTAAAACAACGATTAAAATAATTTTTATACGCAATTTCGAACAGCTGATGTGTGACACATATTTGACAGTTGACAGTCAGAAAAAACATACCGCGTGTGAGAGCATAACGTGTGTTTTTTGTGCATTTCTAGCGTATTATTCATAAAGTAATAATTAACTGTGTCTAAAAAGCTTGTTTTGACGGTAAGTGATGTAATATTTTTATCACAATGATTCGCAGCAACTTCTTTTTGCTCTTGCATTTGGAACTCACTATTTTGAAATTTCTTTTCAGAAGACGTTGTTTTTTCTTTTCGTGTAATTCATTTTTATGGGATGATTGATCAAATTTTCTTTTTGGTAGGTTAAGCGAAGGCACAGCTCATTTTTTTAAATGTGGTTTTTTAGGTAACCTTGAACGACAAATGTAGTCTTTATCTGGAAAATGTTTTCCACACACTATTAAAAACTTTGCAGAAGGTTTTTCCATCAGTAAGGCCTTTTCTCAAGCTTTTCTTCTGTCTATAAATTCCTCATTACCGTAAAAATTAACGATCTTAACCTTACCACTGTTTGGCGGTGGAAAGAAATAAAAACTAACACTTCTTCACTTTTAACTATGTGACATCCATAAACACAACAGTTGGTCTTATTTTTCTTTGTATTTTTTGCGTACCGCGATATTTTCTACAACTTAACAAATTAGATAATAAAATTTTTAATTCATTAAAATCAAATTTTTTAATAAAATGCGAGAGTTTTAATCATTGATCTACTAATCACTCTATCTAATAATTTATTATTAGAATAATGCTTTTCAGTGTTTCTCATTAATATCTAATCATAAAATTAATTTGATGTTATAATAATAAGTAATAATTTTTGAATTTTCTATAGTTATCATGGTGACCATTATAATGGTGTATTCTACTGTTTTGACTACTGGCGCGTGTTGAATTTCTTGCCAAGACTTTAACTAATTGTATCTTGATAACGATTGAGATTCGGAAAAATAATTATCTAGAAAAAACTCTTCCTTAAACAAGATCTACAAGTAGTTAAAATTTTTGTATCAATTTTTGAAACACCCTGTATTTGTTGTTTACTGTTAAACGTAAATATACAGGGTGTTATGGAAATAAGTGCAAATATTTTAACCTGAAATACAACACCACAAATAATAAAAATCTGTAAAAAATTTTTTGTCTTATCTCAACTGATAACAAAATTATAACCTAAAAATTAATTATTACAAAACGTATAACTTTTTTTTTAACATAGGGCAATCATAGGTTTTTCAGGGCAAAATAAAGCGATTTAACACAATTTACCTCTATACTAAGTTGCACCGTTTAGGAGCTAGAAGACGCCAAAGTTAAAGATGAAAAGTCAGTTTTATACTTTAAACGTAAATATCTCGAAAACGATACGTTTTAGCAAAATATTGCATTCTTGCAGTTTTATGTAGAATCTACTGGCATATTCATTTTTGCTACAAAAATTGGAAATTAATAAGAAGAAAATTGGTTAATTACCCAAAATGTGAAAAAAAAGTGCCGTAACTTGAAATTGAAATGTGCAGCAAAATTTTGCTAGTAGAAATAAAAAGAGTATAGTCAACTTCATTTGTGTACCAAATTTGGTATTAATCGGTTAAGCGGTTTTCCAGATATCACAAAAAGATGTTTTTTGATACCCAACTTTGACGGCCTGTAATTTTGTTGTTAGTTGAGATAGGACAAATTTTTTTTACAGATTTTTATTGTTTGTGGTGTTGTATTTCAGGTTAAAATATTTGCACTCATTTCCATATCACCCTGTATATCAATTCCTAATAATAAAGTACCTAAGTAAATTTAACTTTTAAAATTTTGTTTAAATTATATTACAGTAACTGATAGGTTGGTGCCCTAGAGAAACATAACATCAGTGAGGGGGCGTTACATAACGACTAGAATGAGCATAGTTGTAAACATTTCTTAAAGTAGCAGCGTTGAATAGAATTAAAAAAAAAACCTAGTAGATAAAATTTTATGTACCCATTACTTTAACGAAATTTTATTAAAATTCATATTATTCCATTTTCACACGTCATAATAAAACAGCTTTGTATTTCGTTGAAAAATGAATATAATGTGTAAGATAACAATTGTCTTTATTTTGTAAATTATCACTATTTGTTCATGTTGTTATTAAATTTTCAGTTGTTATGCGCATAGATTAATACATAACGATGAAACCTTTTCATGTGAATCTCTATTATTATACAGGACAAACATTGATTTTGATCATACAAAACATTTTCTATTTTTATGTGTGTACTAGACTAATCACAACAGATGCATGAAACAGTTTTTCATTAATTAACATTCGCTGTTTTTATAGTATTTTCAATACTCAGTTGCACAAATTCAATATGCATTTTGCTATTAAAATACATGGCCAAACTGCTGCATCAAACAAATTTTTTATTATTGTGCTATTAAATGTTTTATGTTGGTACTAAACAAAATTTGTACCTATATTTTCTGTTGTAATTTATTGTTGTTACACGTTGTTTTACGTGTTTTTTACTAGAGACCCACGATTGATGAAATTTATGACCTAATGATACCGTCAAAGTTCACATAGCGCCATAAACATCAAAGAAACTCACCAAGAATTAATGACATAATTACCAGAGTGGTAATAACTTTTACATGTATACACTCTCGTTGCTCTTTTACCTGACTAATAATAAAAACTCGAAATCTACGACCGAATCATAAGGAATTTAATTTTTAAAAACCTAGTTAATCTCAGCTAATAGGCCATTACGAAGGATATCTGGAGAATTGATTCACTAGACTGTAACAAGGGACTAACTGACCCAGAATAATTTAAATAACCTCCCTGAAAGGCCTAATTAAACAGGACATCTGTTACAATATGATAGATGATCAAATGGGAAAAATATCAATCTATAAATTATTGTTGCAGGTTTTTTAATTTTGATAAATTTTCTCTGATTATATCTTATTGTAGTCCCGGCGTGACTTGGTTGAGGTGAGAGGATGGTCTTGTAGTTCAACAATCCCTTACAAGGTTGTTACACAAGCAACTATGTAAATAATCGTTCTGTAAATATGACATTATTGTGTTCCGTATCTATGAAGAACTCCGGTCTCGATTCCTGTGATCTACTGCACTTAGCAGCCGATTGCAATTGCACACCGGTGCATGAATCACGTTCACCAAAATTCGTGACTTTCACTCGTGACCATCAAGCATGGTAATAATGTTGTTTCACTGTCACTGCTGAAGATGACCGATAGAGAAACGCAATTGCATGACAACGAGCTTTTTGGTCAAACCAAGGCATCTCAATTCGGCAATGTACAAGTCAGAGAGTTTGCCAATAAACAGAAAAATGCCGTTACTTGGACACTGAATTTCCAAGAAATCTTATTTACAGAGCGATGCCACTTAGTGATATCAACGTTACTTTAACCTTTTTGATCTCAATTGCCTGTTTATAGCCCATCACAATTTTATAATGACTATGATGAGACTATGGCCACGGACGCTGCTTCAAAACCACATTTTTTTAAATTCAAGAGATTTTGTGATTAAAATCTATCTACAAACAATAGTAAAAAGCGTCTTTTGTATTGGCATGTTACGCAACGTAAATAAAGAGTTATTAATTAATTAGGCAATAACGCATATAATTTAATGCCGTGATTGGCAGTTCAAAGCCAAGGCGCAAGCTGCGACTTGGAAGACAGGCAAGGCATTAAATCTGCTTTATTGCCGTATTAAATATATAATTTTTTACCAAATCTATCATACAAGCTTATCATTAAAAAAAATGTTTTTTGAAATTTAACGTCAAATTTTTGTGACAGCTAAAAGATTTTGACCGGCTCTCAAGTGTCTGCTTTACTGCCTACTAAAAATGCTGACATATTAACTAGTCAATAAATGTAATAGCTTAGTGCGCTTAAATTGTGACTAAGATGTGGTGCTTAGTGTCAATTGGCAGAAAATTAATTTTTATTTTGTTATTATGTAAATTTTCTCGGCCTACTTAATTATTGTGAGAATGTGGTTTCTAGCATTAATTAATTATTTTCTTGTCAAAAATATTTGATGATTCTAATTAGAAAATCTAAAAAAATAAGTTTTATTTAAGAAAAGTGGTCATTAAAATACAAAATATCCCCATTACAAAACCTAAGAGCAATGGCTAAGAGTCGAATTTTGCTTCTTTTTAAAGTTGAATTAATTTGACATTTTGAAAGCTGTTAAGTAGTTTATTCTTATCTATATTATAACAGTGTAATTTGTGTCAAGTTGACTTTGTGATTAGTACTTTGGATTATTAATTGTACAATGTGTCTCGTTAAAAAAAAAGCTATACTAAATAGCATTAAAAATCAAAATTATAAAAAAATTAAAAAATTTTGACAAAAAAAGGACAACTTATAAAAGACTAAACTTGATTTTAGTTGACTAGTTTCAGCAGCTCTTATTTCAAAAACTTTAAATAGCAAGAGAACTCTAGTGACCTTTTATTAATGTTATGAATATTCTAATTAACGTGAGGTCCAAAAGTTTCGGAGTCAAGTTACCTTTGGTGTCATAAACGTAGGACTTGAATTAAAATAATAGAACTATTTGTCAATAAAAACGTCATAAACGTCAGATAAACTTTACTACTTTAAAAATGATTTTTTAAATAAGTAAACCGAAGTTAATATTATGCTGACCTGATACGACCACTTTTCAAGCTTCTATCACAAAACCTGCAAACTCTACTTTTTTAAACTTTTTAGGAGATCCAAAAAACCTTTTTTTTTAAGCTGTTGTTTCAATTAGTGGTCACTAACAATTATGTTAAGAAATTGTGCTCTAAATTCCTTCATACAAGCTGCTGCAGAGTACTGCCACACATCATCTACAGCTTGTTCACTATTACGAAAATAACTTTCTATCAAAAATGCTTTTTAATAATAATAATAATAAATTTATTCAAATATATATACATATACACATACATACTGAATAAATACATATACTCCATCAAAAAAAAATTACATGGATAGTCAAGCGTATAGTAAAACACATACAATCACACACACTGAACAAACATATATCGCTTAGATACTCCTCGGTCGAGTAATAAGCTCTTTTTATTAAGAAGCTTT
The DNA here is from genome assembly GCA_029207805.1 of Tribolium confusum. Lineage (NCBI taxonomy): Eukaryota > Metazoa > Arthropoda > Insecta > Coleoptera > Tenebrionidae > Tribolium > Tribolium confusum. The sequence continues at coordinate 35,492,340 of JALGAY010000001.1, read as the reverse complement.
TTAGTTCCTTTTTTAGTTTGTTTTTCTTCATTTTCTTAAATTTTTCTGGAAGTCGGTTATAAATTTTTATAGCCAAGTGGTTTACACTTAGCTGAGATGCGCTCACTCGGTGATAAGATACAAGAAAGTTGTTTCCATTTCTCGTGTCATAATTATGGTTAAAATTGCTTTTCGTTAGAAGGTTTTTATGGTCATATACAAATAAAACACAGGTAAGTATAAAGACAGAAGGTAGAGTAAGAATGTTTTCTTTTGGAAATAAATATTTACAGCTGTGCGTGCTATTTACGCCACATAGTATTCGCAGAACATTTTTCTTTTGAACCATTTTAACGAATGAACAAAACAAAAACGAACGAAAGTAGAACTAAATAAAATGTAGAATCACATCAAAGGAGAAATTAATCGTAAATTGTAATAGCAAACCGTCCAGAAAACCAAAGTTTAGTATGAGGTTAAAGACGTTTTAATACAATTAATTAATTAATCCAAGCCCTACGTTTATGACACCAAAGGTAACTTGACTCCGAAACTTTTGGTCCACTCGTTATATAAACGGTGGTATACTACTTTGACAGATAATTTTTAAAATGTTTATTGTTTTCGTTATTTTTTAAAATTACAAAAATTAGTTTTTATGTGAACAAAACATTTGAAAAAACTTGGTAAAAAAAATAAAAATTGGTAACATTCTGTAATTTAAAAACGTCTGACCGATGATGAGGATAAGACGCAGATTATGGACACTGATCATAAACATTGATATTTTCCTAAGTTTATCAGAGATAATGTAAAATATTTTGCAATAGGACATGAAATAGTGTTCAAACATTGTCAGAATGATAAAAACTTTATAAAAAAACATAAGGTTTATGTTTTATTATTAATTTGAAAAATAAATCTACTTTCTCTCTAATTTCCCAATTTATCAGTTTTATTTCTGTCAAGGATATTTACTTTTCAAATTATTAATAATATACAAAACCCTAATTGGAGGTAAATAATTTATGATCTTAGAGTTTATGTGTTTTCAAAAAATAATGAATACCTACAATGAGTAGGATACATAAAGAGTAGCAAAACCGTTTGCTAGCTAGTTATCTTTTTTTAGTTTTTTTCAGCAAAAGCTAATTGCATATGTTTGTTTCTTTTCTTTTATTTATCAAGCAGATGTTTTTGCAAATTACTTGACAAAATTGGTTTGATCGCTTAGAGAATTAAAATGAGAGGTCATTTTAAAATGAGAGGTTACTCAACTTTTTTTCTTTCTTGAGATGGGGGTTGCTGCAACTAGAAAATTGGTGTGACAAGATCGTGTTTAGTCTTAAAAGTTGGTCTTCTTCTAAAAAATCGATCTTTTTTAGAATTCTTGCTAAAAATATTTAACAATAAAATTATGTAGAGTGATTCCTTTTAAATAAAACACACTGTATTTTTAGCTTGTCATGAATCAGAACCATTATCATACATCACATTATTACTAACTAGTGAGTTAATATGTATTTTACTTATCTAAAATAAGCATACTTATAAATTTTTTATACAGAGTAGTTCAGCTCAGCTCTTATTTTCTGTAGCTCATTTAATATTTAAATAAGAATTTTAAAATTTTGTGTATAGACTTTGTGTTTAAATTTTGTGTATTAACTAGAGTGCATTTTGAGAAAATGTTTTTGATAAGTCATATCAGTATAAATCTGACGTCATAATAATACATTTTTTTTTAATAGTATGGTATTAGTTTTGTGCTCATTAGGATGTTTTTCTAGTTTTTTACATATCTCTAAAATATATTTCAAAGCGAATCGAAAAAATTTAAAGAAATTAAAAATTAAAATCCAAAAATTATTCAAACTACTAAAAACAACTTTGCGCTCATAATACAAACAATCTTTTTTCAACAATTTTTATTTTATTTATTATATTTTTTTTACTAAAATGTGAAGCGCGAGAAGCAGCTACTGTGAAGTACATTTACTACTAGGTAGAAACTCTATGAAAATCTTTATTATAAAAAAAACAAAATTTACACACTAGTATCAGTAAAAAAAGTTTTCTTTTATAATATTATAAAAAAAATATTTTTTTAAAAAAACTCTACATAAATATATTTACTAAAATAGTTATTTACACGATAAGTGCGAAAACATATATTTTGCATATAAGTGCAACAGATTTTACATAAGTGCGCTTTGCACACGAGTAAAGAATGCCGCACGAATAGGGCAAAACTGTTTCCGCATGTCTCTTGTATATTACTTTTTGCACGAATCCTCTACAAGGCCGAAAAACGATAATTTTAAAATTTATCTTTAATTTGTCGAAAAAATCAAGTGCGTTAATATCGATAATGTAGGTAACAAACTGTCAGATTTTTTTAAAGTTACTAAAATTTACTGTCAAAATTTGACATTTTAAAGTCTTACACAATTTCTCACAGATAGCGCTGCTTAAACTTAAACATTAAATGCAATATTGTGAATGCATTTCTGTTGTTTTATCTGTATAAAAGTGGTAAAATTATAAACTTGAGCACTGATATGATAATCTAATTTTAAACCGTTTTCTGAACGAGAAAAATCTCTGTACTTTTTGCAGGCACTAGTGCGGTAAAACCTGAGAATGATTGTAAAATTGATGTTTCCGATTGTTTGCTCAGTGCGTAATCACTTGATTTTTAGTAGAGTAGTCCAAAAAAATAAATAAATAAATAAATTGAACATTTGTATCAGAAAGTAGGTAACACTATTTGTTGTAAGATTTTGCAGAAACAATTAATACTCTTTTTACACACCCTAAAATTTTTAAATGCATTTGTGTGAAAATTAAAAGCTATGAGAACAAACGGTCAACATATAACTCAATTACTTTGCTGAGTTGATCACTTTCAAAACTTTAAATTTTAACATTTATAAAAAACCAAAAAAAAAAACTAAAAACAAAAAATTTACTGTTACATTAGCACATTACAATTTAATAAACAAGAAAAAGCTATTATATCACTCTCATTTCTGTAGGATATCCTAGGTGTAGTGTAGTGTAGTGGATTAGAACATGTATTTAATTAGGAGTGACAGGCCTTGGTGTATAGAACTTTCCTTTGCACATCACTGTTAGACTGTTCCTCAAGCAGAGACTTTAGCTTCAACGTTGTTCATGTTACGTGACATTAACACGTTACATCAAGTGAGTAGACACGAAACAAGACAAGATCTTCAATCTACTGTTAAGTTTAAAACCCTGATATATGACGAGTTGAATGCAGTACACAGTGTTTAAGAATCACGCGATCCTCAATTACTTATGGAAATCAGGAAGTGGTACGGCATTGAACCACCACGGGATATTTCAGCATGAAACCGACATTGACTCATCTATCTTTATCCAAGTGATGAAAAGTATCTTTTCCGCTCCAGCTGGCAAGGTTACCAATAACCGAAAAATATCACGCCAACGCGTACCGATCTTCCATTAAGTCACTCTCATTTTTCTATTTGATTATAATTCATTGTCATTATCGTGTTAACAACGGTCATCAGACTATCAGACGGCGACTTTGGGTAGCGTGATTATGAAGCACAGGCGTAAACAACAAGGTTGGTGTTGGCGAGGTTTCGGCCTCCGCTCCAGGCACGGATTAAAAATTTTATAAAACAATCTACTTTGAAAAAATTCGCCTCACTTTAATTAATGTGTTTGTAATTAAACAACTGCAAAACGGCCGATTATTAATTAAAACACGACATGCTCAAAGCTCAACCAAACTCGATGAATTATTTAAACAGGCACGTTAATTAACGTTACTTGTTTTAAACTTTTTTTCAAAAATATACCTTCACGCCTTGGATTAAGTTTCAGTCAACATTCTTTCAAGCCGGTCCTGTGAAAAAGTGATGTGGTAGATGCAGAAGATAGTATAAGGTGTTATTAGGTGCACTAAGCAGGTGCCGAAAGCGACCGGCATCACGTCTGCTTATTACCAGAGTCATTATGTTGTTTGAAGCTGCTTAACCAGAGACCTTGCAGACCCACCTAACTTGAACACATGCTGTATTTATTGGAATAGCTTCAAGCCATTGTAGCAAAACTGACCCGCTCATCAGACCAAATTAAAAACCATTCTTAACAAATTAGAGCGGTTTTTGCACTAATCACCTGATAATTTTAGTGTTCAGGAAGTGGGCTTCTAAAGTAGGGAATTTTCGAGTTCTCGTGTAGAGAAATAAATCAATTTTTTTTTCGAATTATAATTATACAGAACATCTGTTTAGTTTGAAATGAATTTACTAGGAAAAAAATGTCAACCGTTTACAAATTACATTGATATTCTACATTATTAATAAAACCTAAAATCAGACGAAGAAAAATTGATGACAAATTAAGAAGAATTTGTGTTAATAATTAATTACGAGTACACCTAACTCACCTTTAAATTTATTTCATGACAGTACAGTCATTGGTTTCATTTCAAAATTACATATCGAAATACATAAAAACAAAACGAATACACAGGCTGTCTCTAAAAAGTCTGTACAGCAGTCTATAACATATTTCTGGCGTTAAAATAAAACGTTTAAACCAAACATACTTTAGTACAAATGTGTACAGTTTCAACGCCGCTATAAAGTGTCAAAAATTTCAATTTTGTAAAAATTATTTTTTATAAAAAATAAACGACTTAGGCAATTTTAATAAAACTTAGTGTGTATGTAAGCATTATTAAAAAGTTTTTTCACTACTAATCTCAGAAGACATCATTATTTACTTTGTCAAGAATGTGTAAAGTTGTTTTTCTTTTCTATTAGTCAATAATAATTATTAACCAAAAAAAAAATACTAGATTTGAGTTAATACCGATATTGAACGGTATTGCATGATACGAATATATTCGCAATTTTTATGAAAGATAAATGTATAAATGATAGATAAATGATAAATAATACAAATGATAAATAATACATAACATATTAAAAAATCAGAATTTTGTGTACTTTATTGTGTATTTTGTTTAATTAAAGTGATAAAACCATATAAAAAATGTTGTTTAATTTAAACAATTTTTTAAAGAACCAATAACGCACCTGATTAGACAATTAAAAAAGCTTTTATTTGATGTACAATAATACGTGAAACAATTAACTGCTGTAAGATAAGTATCTGCTAATAAAAAAAATGATTTTTTTTAGAAAACTCTTAAATCTTAATTCTATGCCTATATCATTCAAGAATAATGCGTATTAAACCACAACACTGATAAGTTTTTCATAAACATGTAAAAAAATCTTACAATTTATGTTTTTATTACATTCCAAATGAGTTCTAGGTTACTTAAAAAGTAGAGGCTTACGGAGGTATAGTCGGCCCAGGGTCGAGTGGCCACTCTGACTTAAATCGTAAATCTTTACATAATAGATCTCCTGTTGCGGTGCCAATTGCAATTATCATGTACTTTAGTCGGCCTGGAAGTTTTTACAATTGTGTCCCAGGTAGATACTAGAGGTTTCTCATATATGTAAATAAGAGATAATCGAAAGTACATGATAATTGCAATTGGCACCGCAGCAGGAGATCTATTATGTAAAGGTTTACGATTTAAGTCAGAGTAGCCATTCCAGCCTGGATCGACAGTATAGTGGATCTAACCAAATAGTAGAGTGACTAAAACAATAAAGTCATTACCATTGTTAACTAAAGAAAGAGTGGTACTTGAGTTAGGCTGTAGGAATGATGACACCCGATTGTGCTGCTTTCCTAAAATGCCAAGGCTTTGAGACAGATAGGTAAATAACAAGCCTATAATCTGTACAACCAAACTTGAGTACCGCTCTTTGTTAAGTTAACAATGGTTGACTTTATTACTTTAGTCACTTTACTATTTCGTTAAATTTACTATAAGTAAGAAAGTAAATAATGTTTAAGTTTTTTTCTCATTGACAGCGTAAGGTGTTGTGTCTGTTAAGTATTCCACAAAAAATTTGAATATTCCAGATGATGTTTGACGTTTTATTATTTCTACGTTAACCATTGAAATGTATTGTTAGTGGTATAAAATTGAAAATATTTTATGTTTACAACATTTTTTCAAAGATTTTTTATATATTTATTTTATATATTTATATATATATCGGTGTTTAAAAGCTCTATAATGATAATAGAACACTTTTGTTTTAGATATGCTGTCGTTAAGTGAGGCTGCATTTATAAGGTGAGATCGAAATGTAACTGAATTACAGGAGGCTGTGCCAGCGTGCTCTGATTTAGTTACTTTTCGATCTCACTGTGCTTAACTTGTGCTCATAATAAAAAAAGTAAAAAATGTGCTAATATTAAAAAAAACATATACATATACAGCACTCTAGAGAAAACTATTATAGACTCTCATTTATTATGACTCTCGATGCTACGCACCTCGGGTAATAGGCCCGCTCGATTACAAAAAATGTTTTCTCTACCTTGTCTTAGTGTATTGTTACAATTGTAAAAATAACGCAATAGAATCCGATGTTGTTGTATTTTTTTAATTTTTCTAATTAAAATGTATTTTTCCAATTGTTACAGTATAATGTACTAATTTCAAATTATTAATAAATTCTAGGTGGTACGTAATAGGTTAAATATTAGTCGTCATCATCCTACAAACATGGCCATATTTTTTAAAGTAGCAAGTATTTATTTTTAATTTTTTTTCTGATAAGCAATTTTATTTAAAACGTTTTTGTCTCTTTGAAAATTTTGATATAAGTTTAAACATAAAATAAATATTTCTAATTTACTTAATGTACGATCTGCAATCACACGAGTTACTATAGAGAATGATTCAGAAATGAATGCAAAAATTTTAACCAGTAATAGATCTCACCAAAACAAACAACTTTTCTAGATAACATTTTTGCGAAAAATATAAAGCGTTCCGAATTTTTTACTCCTATATCCCTCCTATGAAAGTACGATACGCTCATTAAATTTTGTAAATTTAAAAAACCATAGAAACCAAAAATGCATTGCTGCAATAACAATTTACTAAAGAAATATTGTCAAATTGACAAGTTTAATACGACCATAATTCAAGCCGAAAGTCGTGTATTAATTTGTTAACTAGTTCACAATTGTTTATTGTTGTTCTTGTTTCCTTGTTGTTTCTCTTTGTTTCTTCCATTGTTGTTGTTCTTGTTTGTTAGTGTTTTTGTTCTTGTTTTGTTGGCATTACCTTACCAACAGTGAGTAGACAGATATGGTTCTTACCTATAAAAATGTATGTGCAAAAATTTCCTAATCGCAAAGTTCCTAATTTTCAAACCTTCACAAATGTTTACAAAAGTTGTCCAGCATCTTTGAGGCTATGGAACGTACCAAGCTGCAGCTCGTGATGGAGGAAATCGAGGTAGAAGACAACGTTCGGAAGCGATTGCGAATGTAGAAGAGACTGTGTTAGAAGACTTAGCTGCAAGACCTGGGTGCAGTACTCGCAGACTTGGTCTTCGAGTAAGTGATAAAATTTTTAATCATTAAAATCTAATTTTTCAATAAAATCCGATAATTTTAATCATTGATGTAATCACTACTAATCACTCAATCTAATAATCTATTATTAGAATAATGCTTTTCAATGTTTCTAATCAGTATTTAATTATAAAATTCATTTAATGTCATAATGGCAAGTAATAATTTTTGAATTTTCTATAGTTATCATGGTTACCATTATAATGGTGCATTCTTCTGTTTTGACCTGTGACGCGTATGGAATTTCTTGCCAAGACTAACTAATTTTATCTTGATAACGGTTGAGATTTGGGAAAAAAAAATCTAAAAAAGCTCTTCTTTAAACGAGATCCACAAGCGGTTTAAATTTTTGTATTTATTTCTGAAACATCCTGTATAGTAATAAGTTAGTACTATACTGGGTGTTTCAGAACTAACGAATCAGCCGTAAACTACAAATTCCTCTATTCAATTTAATATCAAATTTCTAAAAAAAATTTTTTTTTATTTCTATCGTTTTCAAATTACAGCAATTTTATATTGACTAATCACATAATAAATACTAATTATTAGTAAAGGTAGTATTCATGTTACTAGGCAATAAAATTAACTCTAAAACATTCAATATTTATTTGGTCTACTGTATAAATTGTCAAAGTGACAATAGTTAGTTTGGATATTTCTTCGTATTATTATTAGATTATATTTAGATTAGATTAGATTATAGGCATTAAATCACATGCTTTATTGTCTAATTAAACAAACAACTATTTTTTACTTTTGGAGCATACCACATACACCTACAGCTTGTGCATCAACTTGCTCTAATAGTGAAAAAAAGTAATTCTTTAATTACTTGTTACATGAACTATTTTAGAGAACTGAATTACACGTTTGCATCAAACTAAACAAAAAAATGTTTATTTTTGAAATATGTAATCTAATTACATTAAAAATACACTAAAAACTTAGCAAATATTTAACAGTGAAATTGCATGTAAAGCCTAGATATCTGCTAGTTTTATTGTTAATTTTTATCTGGCTCGGATACAGCTGATAAATTAAAACATTTCTAAAAAAAGATAATTTCTCTCTGAAAACTTGCAGATACAGAGCAACTAAAAATATTATGCAAATGTTGCATAAAGGTATACGTATAGTGGCAACTTTTACATATTACATTTCTGCTGTACCAGAAATTCTTCCTAAATTAATCTGTGTTTTTTAAAAAATATTATTAAAATACTTATTAAATGTAAATAAAGTTATTTTTGTAAAAGTGATTGTTGTAGAAACTGGTTGCCTAATTGTGCTAAAATATTCCATCAGAAGTGGCCGGAGGTTTCATAACTTGAAAAGGGCAGGTCGTTTCCGGTCGTTATCTTCTACCCTAACGAGGCCCAAATAACTATGAGTTGATTAGCTAGAATCGGTGGCTTAATTTACTCAAATGCACTTTTAATTCACCGAGTGTGATAAGAGAGCGAAAAGGGCCATTAAAGTTAAATCGTTGATTAAATTTAATTTGAAAACAATAAAAAAACATTTCAACTGCTTTCAGAAATTATCGAATTTTTATTAATTGCTGTAAAGTAATTTATTAGTTAAATGAGCATTTTAAATAGCGCCCTTAATTATAATTAAAGCTAAGATACGCTCTGTACCTGAACCTAATGAATTCTCTAACTTACAGCCATTAACATAATTTAAAAGTTTTTAAAGATGAGATACGCTTTAAGTCGAAAATAAATAATTTATTATACGTTTATGGAATTTTGATGACACGAGAGAGCTTTCAGAATGTTATTCATCTGCAACGTTCATTCTCAAATAGTGTAAAATTGACGGAAACTTAATTACAACAGTTTGAAACGAAGACTGTAATTGGTGTATTTATATCACAATTAGCGCGTTAAAATTGATTACGTTAATGCATTGACTTTATTTACATATCGATAGAAAAATTGAATAATAACCACTTTGATTAATTAACTACCGCAGTTTAATATTCTGCTCCATTAGCAAATAAAATCATAACATGTACCTGCATCAAATGTATAGGAAATAAATTACATATATATCACTTTAAAAGCAACAGTAAAATTTTTCAACATTAATAAAACATTCAGCAATTAAACCGTTTCAGGAAGCAAGTTCTGCAAGATTGATAGAAGCAAAACGGCTAAGATGGCTTTATATGGTCACTTCTGTAATGAATAAGATGCAGTTTCATTACCAACGTTTGTTGATTTTATTATTTCAACTTGCTTTAATGGACGAAACTTCTTTTTCCATCAATGTGCTTTGATAGCGAACAAATATCTTTCATTTATTTTTCTCTACTTTCTACTCCTAAAATAAATAAGAGGACTTAACTCCCACAGCGAGTTGCTGCGATTGTTCCATTAGAGTCTTTAGATTTCAAGAATATTATTATTTAATGTCATTAGCAAAATGTACAAGAGTTTCGGAAAAACGTGTGGATTTCTGTCTATATGTTCAAAAATTCTTGCAACCAACGTAAATGGTATTGTAATTTATTGAAGAGGAAATAAAATGTATACGACTGTGTTTTCTCACGCTTCCTTTTTATTTAGGTTACCGGCTTCGGGATTAGATTCTCATCTATCTTGTTAAACTCGTTTGACATCGAGAAAAACTCTTTGACTCTCCAGGAATCTTCAATTATATCTCGCTGTCCATTTATTATCGACTTATTTAATTGATTGAGAGCACATACGTTTATTACGTTTTTGCTCTAATCATGTCAGAGCAAACTTTAGAAAAACTCCATCATTTTCTCTCAACAAATTAGATTTAGACCATTTTAGTGGATTTGAAGTCACCCAGGAATCATAAAAGTTTATGACAAAAACATCTCCCATTGTGTCAATCGAAATGCATTTGGAATTTTAAAAAATCTCACCGCACTTCAACACGAGAAAATCTACACAGAAACGGGAATTGCTGTCAATGAAGTTGGTTTTGCCATTTCAGTTTTGGACATAAAATGGAACATTTAAACAAAAAGCTCTCAAATAGCTAATTCAGTCTCACGACAAATTTATGGGAAACGATTGACCTCTTTTCCGGATGTGCAGGGGAACGATGTCATCGTTGCCACCGCAAAACAGTTGTGCATTTCGCTTTATCAAATTCACTGATTACCTTTACCATGAAGGTTTGTGCTGATAAAACACATTTGGGATAATGGTTGTTGCTTGGTTTACTCATAACGAAGAGCAATTTGTTTAACATTCGGCTTATGCAACGCTGCAAATTTGTTTAGATTTGATTGTACAAATAAGCTATTTCCTCAAGTACAATACAAGCGATTTAAGCATTATTCACTTAACGCCTACGCAGTAATCTCGGCACGATTTGGCACTTTCATTAAAATATTACAAAATTCGGAATTTAATTTGCGATTTATATTAACACAAAAATATATAGAGCAAAAAAATAAAATGTTTATTATGAAATTTTAACAACTAGTTACACGTAAAAAGATTTCGTAACAGTTAAAACTTTTAAATGTTTTGTAACTATATACAAGCTGTTCTAAAAAAGATGTTCCAAATTGTTAATACGTTGTCAATAATTAGACTCCAAAGAGCACGAAAAAATTAAAAAAAATATATATCTTTTTTAACAGTAACAATAATGATAATATTTCGACTAGGAGAAATCTTAATTAAAATTACTGAAATTGTATGTTCAATTTTCAAAGTTGTGTTGCTAAATTTTATTTTAAACAAAATCAGAACAAGAATGCAATAAAGTATGTAATAACTATTGCAAATAAACTTCTTGTTCAAGAGTCTTAATTAAACAATATGCAGAAATTTTTCAGTCAAAAATGGCTTTACATGTCAAAGTGGTACCTACGTCAAAAAATAAACACGTGTCTTAAAAAAATGTCTACCAGAAATCTTTTTGACCAAAGAAACCAAAAATCCCTAGAAAATATTTTCTAAATTCTTTTGAAATATTTAGTTCATAATTTGTTTTTTATTTTGTAGCTTCTCATAAATTCTAACAATTCTAACAAATTCTAACATTATTACGTATGTAAAAATTGCTTGCGCGTACACAAATCAAGCAAAGTGTTTAAGACATTTTTAAAAATACTTAAATCCTTAAAAAAATTTTAAAATCCTATCTAAATTCCCGGAAAACATCAAATAACAGATTTTAAGAAATCCACGTAAAAAAAATTCACGAAAAATCTTACTTCTTAAACACCAGAAATCTCTATGTGACCACCTCTCGTGGTACGTTTAGTATTTTGTAGGTATATACCATGAAAAACTTAAAAATTGACATTTTCTATCGTGTTTTTTAAATCTTAAAATTTTCTTTATATGTATGTTAAATAAAAGTAACAAAAATTTTACGTTTTGAGCTTTATACAATTTATTCTGTAAACTAAAAGAAAAATATTTTTTAAAATGTTTATTTTTTGTGTTCTTTGAAATTTAATTGACAACGTATTTACACTTTGGTACGCTTTTTTGAGATAGCCTCTAGAAGTTTTTTAAAATTAAGAATAATATTATGTAGATACCGTTTAATCTAAAAGACGTAAAATTGAAGAAGACTAATGCCCGGTTGCACAAAACTCTCATTAATCGGTCATCATATAATGGTTCATCAAAAATTAACGATTCATTATCTTGGATTGTGTTGCATAAAACAATTTACAAGTGTTATAATGATTCATCATGTGATGGTTCGTTAACGAGCCATCAACTAAATACCCAATTTGGCAACAGCGCCGAATTGCTTCTATTGACATCTGACAGTGTTTGACCGGCTAATTTTTTGTGAAGTGTGAGTGGTTTGTTAATAAGAAATGGCATCGAAGAGGCTAAATTACACCTACAATAAAAAAAAATATTGCTTTCGGTGGCAGCAAAATAAGTTTTTATCAAATTTGTTTTATTTTAGGAACCACACCACACGTTTTAATCTCACTTTATTCTAATTCTTCCCAAACATCTAAATGTTTTCCACATTTCAACTCCTTAATACTTGTTATTGTCTCATTAATTAGATACAAAAATATAATTGAAGACAAAGGTACCAAGGCATGGATAGTGCAGAAGAAGGTTGATGCTTGAGAGGCTGTCATACAAGAATTTAAATGCTTGACCGAATCAGGTCCTTTTAAGCGAAACCTTTTTTTAAACTCAACATTACACAACAACACGAATGGATCCTGACGCTCCCGGATGAAACGGATTCTCCGCAAGGGCTTCTCATCAGGGTCTTCAAACTCACTCTCGCTTGAAGAAAATGTATTCCATAACATTTTGAAATAAACTAATCAAATTATTATTTAACAGTTGTTTAATTTAATTCATAAAATTTACCAAAAAACGCCTTAAAACTTCAAATAAAAAATGTGACGTTTAATTTTTGAGGTTATTAATGGTTCATTAATCGCTGGCCGATCTACCATTAAATTGATGGCTTGTTAATGAGTCGTTTACAATGACATTTCTGTTTGTGCAACCGAAAATAGTGATAATGTGCCATTAAAGGATCATTATCGTTGATGATCATCAAATATTTAATGAGAGATTAATCATTCGTTAACATTGCGTTCCGTTGCACAAAACTGTTAATGAATCATTAATGCCCCATTAATAATCAATTATCTTTTGTGCAACCGGCCATAAGACAAAAAAGAAGCTTGTCCATTTCAAAATAATCATTATGTTTAAAATTTATGATAAACTTTACACGTAAACAATTGAGAAGCTTGCATGCAAAACCGGATATATCCACTTTTCACAAAAAATTATGTTTTGGTGATTTCTGAATCTAAGTTGTGATATCCATAGGCCCATATATGCTTCTGCAACCAAAACCGTTTAAATCCTCGTAAAAGCGTTAAGTAAAATTCGACATTTAAAGCAAAGTCGGTTATATCTATCTAAATTTTGTAAAGATCAGCGAATATATCCAGATCAGAGGAAAAAAAGCTTAAAACATTTAATAAAAAAACACTTTGGGAAAGATTGGCTAAAGAAGGAAGACCTATTGTGGTATAAAAAATTATTACACAGTAATGGGGAATGAAACGAAGAACAGAATAAAACCCAAGAAGCTATGCGATAACCTGAACGAAGAGGCTGCAGTACATATTTAATTTTTTTGTTCTCTTTACCAATACCAATTTAAATTTGTTTATTTCAAGAAAAATAAATAATTTTTTTGCTCAGTTTATGTTATTTGTGAGCAAAACTGGATATATCCAATAGTTTTTTGCTAATAACGCCAAATTGTTTACTTTTTATACAAAAAAATATGTTAATCATTTGCATAACTCTATTAAACTTAAACTATTTTCGCTAAATAACACTATTTTTTTAATCAAATATGTAGGATGTTTTTTTCATCTCCTGAAAAATTCGTGAAGGTGTATATATCCGGTTTTGCACGCAATCTCTCAATTATTCTTGATATTTACACATAAAAAATATACAGAGTGCTTTTGAAGTAATGTTATAAATTTTAAAAGCTCTCATAAAAAAAAATGCTAAATAACCAAATTGTCTCTATACAATCGTAAATGTTTATAGTTTTCGAGATATACATTGTAGATTTTTTTTTAAATTTATAAACAAAATACGATATATTATAGCATGTTTTATTGGTATACAGTGTGTGATTGAAATATATGCAAAAAAATTCCCTGGTAATAATAATTCTAGTTAATGTTAACATCAGATATACAAAAAGTTTTTGAAATTTTTTTACAAATTTTAACAAATGATAGTTCTTGTTGAAAGGATGCTAAAAAAACAAATTTGTCTTATACAATTATTTATAATTTTTGAAATACACGTCGTAATTTTTTTTTTTTTATTGAGAAACGAGTACATGATGTATGACAACACTGTTTTTGAGCATAATTTTGAGATAAACCTGCAGTTTTCCGCACCGGTCGTAACGTTGACGACGGTGCTCCGCAGTTAAAGAAAACACTAACCGTGGACGTTTGCATACTAACAAGTTGACTTTTTTTTTAAAACCATTAGTCAACGAGTTGTCGCATAGTAGCAAAACGGTTTTGAAAAAGTAGTTGTTTAAAGGGCTTGTCTTGCCCCTCTGTGACACGTCTTGTTTAATCTTTTGGTCTGTTTCGTGTTCCTCTACCATTTTCTCTCAACACTCAAAACACACGCCTTACCGTCATTGCAGTAGAATCAACAATTTTGCGATAAGACAAACCAACTTGTTAAAAGATCAGAATTCTAACTTTGTTAAAGTCGCTAAGATGGTGATATCACTGATATCTTAGTGCCTTTAAACTGGAAGCATTTTGTTACCCGTAAAACAAATAGGCGGAGACACAACAACTGCAAATACTTCTACTTATCAGCTCTGATAAACTTTTTTTTAACAAAAACTAAGAAGTTAAACTTTTTTTGCAAGAGCTTTCAAAGATAAACTGTTGCAATGGTTACTATAACTAACTTTAAACTTACTCATTCTGTTGCCAAAAATCACTTCTAAAAAATTATTCCTCCTAGGTGTAACAGTTATTATTATCACAGCAAATTAAAGCATTTCAATAACCCCTGAAAACTTTAAATATTCCAATCAAAAACACTAATCCGAACATTGTTCTCTAGAGTTGATTAAGGTACCGTGACAACTCCAGAAACCGTGAGGTATACAATTAACAAAATTAAAGAGAATTAAATATATTTTATGCATCGAGTGTAATAAACGAATTCCTAACATAATTAAAAGCAAAAAATGTTAATTATTATATTATTGACGGAATTAGAAAAAAAGGTACAAGTCATGGATGATTAAATCACCCGTAAAGTTATTAAAACAATTTAAATATTTTGGTACAAAATTTAACTACTAATCTCAAAATTTATAGTAAAAGATAACTATAAAAAAACTGCAATTTTATTGTGTTTCGTTAATTTTACTAACCCACATTTGACAGAGAACCTTCGAAAACAGGTAATGTCAAAATTTTATAAAATATATATGTAGATAAACAATAATTATTATTTATATATTTATGTAACTAGAAGAGATCTTTAATAAAATTTTATATTATACAGAGTGTCTCAAAACTGGCGTAAACTACAAGTTCCTCTTTTCAACTATTCTACCAAATTCCGGAAAAATATTTTTCTAAATTCTATCGTTTTTAAATTACAGCAATTTAATATTAACCAATCACATAAAATATTAATTATTAGTAAAAATAATATTCATGTTACTAAGTAATAAATAATAATTCGACTGTAATAACTAAATTGTCAAAGTGACAAGTGTAAATTTAAAAAATAAACTGTTTAGTTCAGTTGATTATACAGAAATGTTGTTGAATATTAAATGTTGTTTGTTGTTTTTTTAGTGAATGTGGCAAGAACGCAAAAGCTGCTGCAAGGCTGTATCGTCAGCGTTTCTCAAATCGGCAGCATCCATCAATTTCGTCTTCCCGATTATACAGTAGACCAAATAACAATTGAATGTTTTAGGGTTAATTTTTTTGCTTAGTAACATAAATATTATCCTTACTAATAATTAATATTTATTATGTGATTGGTTAATATAAAATTGCTGTAATTTGAGAACTATAGAATTTAGAAAAATATTTTTTTGATATTTGGTATTAAGTTGGACAGAGAAACTTGTAATTTACAGCTAATCCGCCAGTTTTAGAACAGCCTGTACCTATATGTTTAAAAGTTTCTTAATCACTCAAAAAATTTAGCACTCGTCTAGTGGGCAGCGCAACTAAACTTATTCTTCTGTTACTAAAATGTATATTACATTCTACTAAGCAAATAGTCTACACTCATACAGGGTGTTATGGAAATGAGTGCAAATATTTTAACCTGAAATACAGCATCACAAATAATAAAAACCTGTAAAAAAATTTTTGTCTTATCTCAACTGATAACAAAATTATAACCTAAAAATTAATTATTACAAAACGTATAACATTTTTTTTAACATAGGGCAATCATAGATTTTTCAGGTCAAAATAAAGCGATTTAACACAATTTACCTCTATACCAAGTTGCACCGTTTAGGAGCTAGAGGACGCCAAAGTTAAAGATGAAAAGTTAGTTTTATACTTTAAACGTAAATATCTCGAAAACGATACGTTTTAGCAAAATATTGCATTCTTGCACTTTTATGTAGAATCTACTGGCATATTCATTTTTGCTACAAAAATTGAAAATTAATAAGAAAAAAATTGGTTAATTACCCAAAATGTGAAAAAAAAGTGCCGTAACTTGAAATTGAGATGTGCAGCAAAACTTTGCTAGTAGAAATAAAAAGAGTACAGTCAACTTTATTTGTGTACCAAATTTGGTATTAATCGGTTAAGCGGTTTTCCAGATATAACAAAAAGATGTTTTTTTATACCCAATTTTGACGGCCTGTAATTTTGTTGTTAGTTGAGATAGGACAAAATTTTTTTTACAGATTTTTATTATTTGTGGTGCTGTATTTCAGGTTAAAATATTTGCACTCATTTCCATAACACCCTGTATAATAAATAACAATTTTTTTGACGATCGACAGTAAACACCACATTTTAGTGATTATTTAAGCGCGCTAAACTATCACATTTATTAACTAGGCAAGATATCAACATTTATTAATTAAGCAATAAAACAAATAGTTTAAAATCGTACAGGATTTTTCACTAATAGAAAACAAATAGTTATTTTAAGGAAGAATCAGGAATAAAGAGCCTGTATTCGGTCAACAAATATCTATGTCGGGACACTGATTACCATGGCAACCGAAAAATTGTTCAAACTGTACTTGACATGCTTGATAAAGATTTGGGACTGCTAAAACGATACTGCGCAAGTGCAGTTTAATTGTGAACCGTAGGAACAGTGCGTTGGGTGTAGTGACATACGTATCACATCAAGTTCTGTACTGTATATTCGAAATTTTACACCAACTAACTAAATTAATTTTTATCGGTAATACTGTAAGCATTTCTCAATGTTTCTGATAAAGTATTTTATAGTAAAACACACAATTTTTTTTCGTAATTGTTAAAACATACTTTATACAACAAAATAAAATTTCACTTTTAAAAAATCTCGATTCGGTTATTAAAAAATTAGAAACTAAAATATCTCAATATCTAATATAAACATGTTTAAATGATTCATCTTCTTTTCAAAAAATTGTTGTAAGCAACTTTGAATTGAACAATTTAAAATTTCGTCGTATCCCGCTAATGTAACATCTAAATCTTGGAATAAATCCTGCATTAGGAAGGGCATTTCTGGTTTGAGGCTATATGTGGAAAAACAAATTGCCGAGTAAATCTTATTACGTCTAAACTGGGAATAATATTCGATCGATCGTCGACCACATATAAGTTTTCTAATACAGTCAAAGCAAACTGGTCCGAATAACGATAAATGTTGAATGGTTCGTTTTGAATTTATTCAGGATCTCTCAAACTTATGAGGTAGAATTGTTGAGTGCTAGCGAATAGCGATCCATCCAAGCATCAAAAAGTGATTTTACAAACTGGGTAAACAAGAAATTGGCCAGATTCACTTATCGCCCTTCTTTTTTCCAATATTCAAATTGATCATAATTATCTTAATTATTGTACCGCTGACGTAAATTTTATAAAATTGCTTTTATTTTTTGACACAGTAAATTACCCAGTGTAGTTGACAGCTTTAAGAACCTGTTGACGTTTAGTTGCCGCCTCTGAAACCGCAAACAGGAAATGCTGTCAACTGCTTCGATAACGTGTTTGAACCGACTTTTTTCAGTTTTTATACCATAGAAATTAATTACTCCAAGTGAACAACAATTCGACAAGAAAAGTCTTTTAAGGGCATTAGATAAAAGAAATTTGCCCTCATAACGCCATCTGGTTTGCCGGAAATAATTGGCAGCTTTTTTTTAAATACCACAGAAAACCAATAGTCAGCTGGTGGATTTATTTGATGCCACCATAGATAATATCGGCCAAGAAACACGTAGGTCGAAGATCTATTTTCAGCTAAATACGACGTAATTTAAAAGTTAAATTATTTTGTAAAATTTTGCTTATTAACTTTTGATTAGATCATTTGATGCTTGAATCAACTGCGACTTTTGCAACCCACGCGTTGTCATTATTCGAAAGAACTAAGCGTCTAAGCCTTTAATTAAGACTCCAAGAATCGATATTTTAAATTAGATAATCCAGTTTGAATTCCAATAATGTCACATATCTTCGAAAAAACTGTTTGGTATTTTTACCTCAACTAATTTACAACTAATCACACTTTTTAGTAGAGTTTAAAGAAAGCTCAAGTCTCGCCGCTTTATTATTCATGAAAGCACAATAGCTATGCTAATGGTAAGGTAATCATAAAAAAGGGTTTTGTTGGGACACTTTGTGACAATCGCATATAAATAGGTGTCATTCTTAACCGGATTTAAATACTTCTAGAGAACAAGACAAAAACACCTGCCTACAATTCAATGGTAAGTTGCAAATTTTTCATCATCATTGCCATAAAAATTAAGCTTAACGTGTCACCTTATACGGTATCATCATTACTTGCCAAAGACAGGCAATTTTTAAACTCACAACTACACAAACATCACACACGAAGCTAAATCCATTTATCGCAATTTTTTAAGTACGATTTAAGCATTCCGAAAATCATATATGTAAATCCTGCAACACACTTTTCCTTTTAGTATTTATTTCGGTAATTTATATCAAAGAAGACACAAATCCAACGAAAAATTACGTGCGACTGAAAAACGACTGCTACATATTTAGATTAGAAGACATTTGAATTTCTGATTGTAGCTTGTTCTTGTAATCAGGTACTATTTATTGAAGATTAGCTTTAAGGTGGCAATAATTTTTTAAATTAGATAGAAAAAAAGTTGTAGTTATAGTTTAGTTTTAATTGTAAAATTTAATTAAATAAAAGTCACAAATGTGATTTGAAGTGTTACATAATGTAAAACGCGGAGATATTAATTTTAAACAATGCGGTAGAGAGTAGACCGCTGGAGCAAGATGCTTCGGTTACTAACATATTTATGTAAATCCGCTAAACTTATTATTAGTCGAAACTAACTGTAAATTTAATGTAGATATAAACCGATGTAAATTTCAGCCAACCATTCCAATAATTAAAACAGAACTTCAACCGCAGGTAATTTAATCTAGACGTAATGCAATTGGGTATCCCAACAGGTCTAGCGTTAATAACTAATGTTCATTTTAGTTCATTAAAGTGTGCAGTTTTAAATATAATGTGTTAGTTGTTGACGGAAGTAGGAGGTATAAAAACTTCACGGAAGATTAATAAAACCGGTCAGAAATTAGAATGCTCATTAGGATAGTAGTAGCGGGGGATGGGTTGAGAGACATATGGACGTCCATCAAAGTGGTAATGAGCTTCCATGTTCCCACTGAACATCAGCAACAGACATTTATTATCAGATCTTGATCAGTTAGAGTAGAAGGGGTAGGTGCAATGTTGACATATGACCGATATTACGATTGTACCTTCAAGTCTAGTTTCCGGGTTTGCTGATCTCGTCCTCAGCTTTATTAAAATTCAGATTTCAAGTCGTTGAATTTAAAATCATTTAGCACTTTTCACTCGCCAGCGCACCTTAACAATTCAACTTAAGAGTATTACACAAATGCGGCATTTTTAAATAAAATACTCGCTGTATTCACGAGCATTTTAAAACGTTACGGTTCTAAAAACCGACTGTAAACCTTTCGAATAGAAGCCCCTGGGTTTTAATTCGACCGTAATTTCTCCGACAACTATGTGTTTACGACAACCCATTCTTGTATATAGAATATTTCGTTCTTGTTACGACACAATGTGAAAATAACATCCAACAAATGACAGCACTTCTCAAATGACACCACAAGGAAGTATCGTTAAAAGTAAATACTTGTTAGACTCGTTAAGTCTTATCTAGGTCCCGGTGTGAAATGCGACAGGGATCTATCTCATCTATAGTTCTGTTCTATTGTAAACTCCAGGTGCTTCTCAAGACAATAACCCTATTATCTGCTTAATTAACTTCGTAACTACGGACATTATTCAACTTTGTTTTTCCTCTAGCTTCATGCATTAATACATGCTTGCATACAAATTTTCATTTATTTACAAATATTCCTATATTACATTTTATGTAGATAATGGCTTTTTAGCTAAGATCAATTTTGGTAAGAAATAAGTGAGAGTCTGATTTTAAACTAAAGTTGATCTTATGATGAGAAAAAATGGACTACCTAATCTTTTAAATACAACGTCCCAAAAAAAGATTTTCATCTAGTTACCGTTGAAATTATTTTACATGTTAATTTTTTTGTGCCGCTCTACTCTTTAAGTTTGAACTAATTTATTCTGTCACCTATCAATCAAATGTCAATTTAGATTTGAAGTTTGGCAAGAGGACTTTGACCTTTAATGAACATCCAAAGCAGGAAAACTTTTTTTTTGAAAATTGCCGCTTGTAGAGAGACCGAATATATGGGGTTTTGTATTTTTCTTGTTACAACCTTAGTGACATTACTAGGTTTACTCGTTACTCCTATTTGCTAAAGCGGCATTTTTTATTTTACATAGGAAATTCACTGGCGACTAGATGAAAATCTTTTTTTGGGGCCCTGTATAAACTTTCAAGAAATAGAATCATAATAGTATATATCATAAACAAAGAACTAAAGTGTATCATTTGATATTGAGAGCAAAATTTAAACTTTAAATAAGCATAGACTACCACCAAACATGTGACTTACCTATTACCTTCTGTGATTTTTTTTTTAACAGAAGCTTTTTTAAACCACATAGTTTTCGCTTCCTAGCTTTTTCCCTAGGCAGCTTCACGCTACAGCGCAGCGCCCAGAAACTGGGTTTATAAACACTTCTTATAGTCAATTTACATTTCTCTCTTTTAAACTACGTTTTAACTTTTATTAAAAAAAAAACTTTTTTTCAAAAAGCTCAATTGTTTATTATTTTTAAATTTTTTTGAATTATAAACTAAACATGATTTTTAAATAAATTCAAACTAATTGCAATCTTGAAGAAGTGGCACTTATTAAAACAATATAAAATATTTATACTACAAAATATGTTCTACACCATCACACGACCAAATAATCATTTCAAGACACAATAATATATTGATGACAAAATATACACCGTTGCCATAACTGATTATAAGAACGTAGTTGACTGTGATTTTATTAATTTGCCGCTTTATTCAAATAAAGCGCGCACTATTTTAGTAACTGTCATTAATATCAAATCTGTTATTACTGTCACTCATCATCACTCACTTTTGAACTCAACGCTTTTCTTTCGAGATATTCCAGGAATTGTAGTTACTTAAGCGTTTTTAGCTTTACAACAAATAAACTCAGTTTTTTTTAAACTACTTTATTTGTTTTTCGCTTCTTTTTGGTATGTAATTATCAAAAATTTACTTTTAATTAAATAAAAAAAGTTTTTAAAACATATTACCAATGAAATACAGTGGGGAACAGAATATTTTTATTGTAATGTCATATTATCGAAATAGAATTTTAAAAAATGGTCAATGCATCTATTCAATATTAGCTTGTAAAAATAAATTTCTATAACAATATCCTGATCTAAAAATTCAAGAAGCATCATTGTTGGCCCAAATAAGAAACGTTCTGGACAGATTTATTCACACAGGCAGTATAAATAAAAAATAATCAACTGGAAAACTTCAAGTATTTGAAAAAATTGCTCAAAACCTACAGGAACAAATTGAAGAGAATCCACGAACATTTTTGACAAGGTTGTTTTGGCAAAACGTGCTTCTTACAGCAACACACAAAAAATTGTCAAGAAAAGATTGCATAAACATCCATATAAGGTTAGAATTTTGTAACAGCTTTTACCAGTAGATTCACCAGGTCGAATTAAATATTGCGGTTGGTTTCAAGACAACATAAATGACAAAACTTTGAATTTAACTTTATACAGTAATGAAGCCTGGCTTTATCTTTCAGCATATTTTAATACTCAAAACTGCAAATACTAGAGTTCTGAAAACCCACATATTTTTGTTGAAACACTTTTACATCTCCAAAAAGTTGGCATATGATTAGCAATGTTTGGTAGAAGGTTATATAAACCAATTTTTTTTCTATGGTAACATGAATGCAATTAGATATAGAAAAGAAATATTAGAACCGTTTATTAATCAGTTGGATGATTAAGAAATTTAATTTGGACACTTTCAACAGGATGAAGCTTGACATCTTTGAATTCTTCTATTTTTAGATAATTAAAGAACAAAGTGTTTGAGCAACAATTAAATACCCTAAAAAAGTTACAGGCATAATTTGTAAGGTGCTGTCGTACTCTTGATCAAAATATGTTAGAAAATATTTTTGCTCATATGAGAAGAAGAGCCCAAAAATGTTTGGAAAATAATGGTGAACATTTTGAGCAGTTTTTGTAAACAGTGTATTTGGTAACATATTTGTGTTGTTATTGTATTGTATAGGTTATCAAATTATAAAGTTTTTATAAAAACAAATAAGTCTTTTAATATTTTAATAAATGCATGTATGCAATCAATTATATACTTACGTAATAATAAAAATGTTTGTATAATTAATTGCATACTCTTTAAATAATTTCTTTTAATACCTTTACACTAATAATGCTTATTTTTTCGACTTTGTACGTTGGGATAATAAAAGTGGTGATACCATTTAACACGTGTTCTGTAAAAATACGTACCGCATTGGTATGGGTCATCTGTTGGTTGTGTTGTTTCAAAACCGCTAACGCACTTGTAAATAAGAGTCGTTCTCCAATCAGTTAATGTGCGTCTCGAAGTAAACATTTAAACTCAGCTAGGTCAGTGGTTCGAAAACATTTTAACGTGCGTCATACATTTTATCATGCAAAAACAAAACATTTGGAGCCACTGGGTTTTCCCAGTCTGAATGTGAAAATATCATAAAAATATCACCCACTCGGACGACTTAAGAATGAACCTTATATATAACACAACTAACAGATGACGAAACAGCTTCTTTAAAAAGTGACTTTCAATTTTCGCAGTATGATACCTAAAAGCGCATTTCTTCGAACAGTATTTTTCCGCTTACGTGAAATTATGTTCCGCACTTTTACCCACCACGTGTTAAACGGGCTCACTTTTTTTACGATTCTACCGGACAAAGTCATAAATAGGCTTTACATGAAGGTGACATACATAATAGTGGACAAAACGGACATTAATCAAAAAAAAGTATTCTTGCACATTGATTTCAGTGCCTGTCAACTCCTATCCAAAATTTGAAAAAATTGTATTTTTACTATTTTTGACTTGATATTTTCGATTAAAGGCTAGGTTAAAGGGATTTCTCTAAGTAGCGTTCTCAATTTCGTTTTTACGCGATAACTAAGTTATTTA
Source organism: Tribolium confusum (assembly GCA_029207805.1). Taxonomy (NCBI): domain Eukaryota; kingdom Metazoa; phylum Arthropoda; class Insecta; order Coleoptera; family Tenebrionidae; genus Tribolium; species Tribolium confusum. Next base: position 35,468,385 of record JALGAY010000001.1, on the reverse strand, counting down.
AAAAGATATCAACTTTATTTAAAAACCAGTGTAATCTTACAAGTATTATCTACTTAATAAACGGTTTAATTAATTGCATTGTTCTAAATCACGACAGGAGTCAGTTACAAAGTATAGCAAAAGTATTTAACAAATATCTTTATTATTATTAACATTATAAAAAAACTAAAAAAGTCATTATATTTGGAGGAGAAAAATTTATCTATTGTACAAAGCATTTTTTTATGCAAGTTATTTTTAAAACTAAAATATAACGCTTTAACGTAAAATTAAAAAATTTTTTTAAAAAGTTAAAAATAGATTAGAGATAGATTTTTCTCCTTCAAATATAATGACTTTTTAAGTATTTTTATAATGTTTATAATAATGAAGATATTTGTTAAATACTTTTGCTAAATTTTCTAACTGACTCCTGTCGTGATTTAAAACATTACAGTTGATTAAAACCGTTTATTGAGTAGATAATATTTCTAAGATTATACTGGTTTTTAAATGAAGTTGATATCTTTTTAAATATCTTAGTTATCGCGTAAAAACGGCATTTCTCTACTTAGAGAAATCTCTTTAACCTAGCCTTAAGGTTTTTGAAAAAGCAACCTTAGCGAACAATATTTGTGGCAATACATACAATTTTTTCTCAAAACTTTATCCAATAATTAATCCATTCCAATTTTTTGCGGTTGCCTTTTTGACTATTACGCATATAAATATAAACAAAAAATACTACAGAATTGCCTTTATATTTAATAAAAAATTAAATTTTTAAACAACTAAAATTATAAAAATTCTAGTAACAAAATGCGCACTCAAAAAAATATTGAAAATTTTATAATGCATAAAGAGTAATTTAGAAGACTATTTACTGAAAAAAATTTAAATATGTAATACAAATAAACTTAATTATGTATTAACAAATACTTTTTTTAAATTTTTACACGGTAGTTTACGGTTATCATAGTTGCTTTAAATTGGTATCTAAGATGATTTATTGACAAAAGTTTAGTTTGGAAAACAAATAATTGCAAAATAAGTTCACGTTTTGAGCAAAATTTCGAAGAAATAATAGACGCTGCAGTAGATCAGTTAAGTCCACTAAATACAAAAAAGCTAGAACTTCTGCATGGAGACAGTTTCAACAATTTCGTAATAAAAAAAATAGGATTAGAGGAAAATTTGTACCAGAGAAATTATCGGAAATTGCTTTAGTGCAGTATTTTCGCTGTAATTTGATTGTGATTGGCTGAATTTAAATTTTTTAAGTAATTTTTTTGAGTAAATTTTTTGAGGAAAATAGTGTCTAAATATGTATCTACTAAGTAGTCTCATATATAAAAAACTACCAAAAACAAAATCTGATACTATTATTATGTTTTATAAATTAAAATAATAGTATTTGTAAAATAAAAGTGATTTAAAATGTTATTTAGGATGTCAACTTTTTATGCAATTAAAAAAAAATTAACATGTTTTTAAGAACCAATTTTTGCATTTAAGTACATATTTTTTCAAAATTTTTTGTTTTAGAAGCGATTAGAGTAAAAATTATTTTTTTCTCAAAATCTACTCTGAACAAATTTAAAATCTTAGTTAACATTATTTTATAAGACATAACATTTACACTAAAATATTAGAGTGTTTGTAATAAAATTTAAAATAAAAAGTGATTTTTTTATTTGCTCCCGGACGAGATTTCAAAAACAAGCAACACGTTATACAAACGATAAGCAACTTTAGAAAAACTACAAATGATCTAAATAAACTGACTCTGAAAGCACTGTCAATGATGTTATCAACAATGTTGACATTAATTAGAATACCCTCTATGCAATAATTTTAAAAATTAAATTTTTAAAAACTAGCAAAGTAAATGTATTGCCTATTTTTGGAGTTTCGGGCAAGAGCAAATAAAAAAATTACTCTGTATAAGAAGAACCGAAACTAGTACCTATTTATGTTTGAGTGTTTAACGCAAAAAAAATTAGAATAATGTATTAAGAAAATTTGGCATTTATGTGAAAATACCAAGTTTTCTACCACAATTCTAGTAAATACAAGTATAAATTAAAAATCGAGCATATGTAAGATGCTCCGATATAACAACTCTTTTATGTCACTCTGTATATATTTTTTCAAATACAAGTATCTTTGTGTGACTTTTTTGTTATTTTTTTAAATAAATATAAAAAATATTAAGTATTTTATTTCTTCATATTATAGTTTTTTATTAGTTTCGAAACTATTCTACTTGAAAATTTTTACATACTTTATGCTTGAACTATTGTAGGCTTTGCCTCTAGGAAAAAATAATTAATGATAACTATGTTAGAAATTAGTTATTATAAAACGCATGACAAATAAATTTAAGTTTAAGATAACTACAGATTTTTTAGATTAAAATAAAGCGATTTAACACAATTTATCTCTTATCGAGTTGCACTGTTTATGACCTCTAGGTATACCAAGTTGCAGCGATTTGAAGCTCAAGGGCGCTAAAGTTAGAGATTAAAAATAAATTTCTTATGTAAGAGGGTTAACAGAAGGTGGACAATAAAAAATTAGTTGTAAAATTTAGTCGACGTTTCGCTGTTCTTTACAACTTCATCAGGACTTTATTACTAAATTGTTATTATGAACAATTGGTAATAAGAACAGTTAAAAAAACAGTTAAAGAACAGTTTTGCATCTGGGCCTGACAACGTGCCGTCATTTTTAACTAAAGACCGTGCGAATATTTTTGTTACACCACTAACAACGTTAATTAATGTATCACTTAATACATCCAGTTTTCCTGATAAGTGGAAAGTAGCTAAAGTTTGTCTTTTACTGAAGAAAGGTGATGCGTCTCTCCTTGAGAATTATGGACCCATGTCATTGCTTTCTAACTTTGCCAAGATTTGTGAAATAATTTTGTACAACCGTATTTATAATTGTGTTTGCTTCTATATTTCTTCAACAGTAAGTAATCTAGTTCCTTTCACGCAATTTGCTTCTGACGTTGTTGATGATGAAGGTCAATTAGACGTAATATACACCAACTTCTCCAAAGCTTTTGATCGATTAGACCATGGAATTCTCCTTACTAAACTATCTTCCTTTGGCTTTTCTGCAAACTTAATTCGGTTTTTTTTTCTTATCTGTTTTCTAGAACTCAATTTGTTAGATATAATAACTTTGACTCTTTATTTTTTTTGCTAGTTTTGGTGTGCCACAGGGATCTTACTTGGGTCTCTTACTCTTTCTTTTGTTTGTTAATGATCTTTGTGATGTACTTGATAGTAATAAACTTTTGTTCGCAGATGACCTAAAAATATATTCGCCTATATCTTCCGTTGACGATTGTTTGAGTTTGCAGATGAATACTGACAAGCTATATCAGTGGTGCAAAAATAACTGTCTCGATCTAAATATTACTAAATGTCAGATAGTCAGTTTCTTTTGCAAAAAAACATCTATTGTGTTCAGTTACAAGATAAATAACGACTGTTTGACACGGCAGTCTAAAACACGAGATCTAGGAGTACTTTTCGATAGCAAGCTAACATTTTTATCTCATGTTGAATGTATAACGTCAAATGCTTTAAGATCCCTTAGATTTATTATGAGAAATTCTTACTTATTCAATGATGCGTTAGCACTGAAATCCTTATACTTCGCGTTTGTTCGAAGTAAGTTAGAATATTGTAGTCTTGACTGGTCGCCTCTATATAAAGTGTACATTGATGCAATCGAACGTGTACAGCGTAAATTTCTTAAATACTTGTTTTTTAAAATATCTGGTGTTTACCCACCACGAGATTTTAGTCATGAGGTCTTACTACAACAATCTAGCGTGCTAAGTTTGCGTACGAGAAGAGATTTAGCATCTGTCACTTTTTTTCATCGTCTTTTTTATAGACAGATTGACTGTCCAGATATTCTTCGCCTACTTAATTTTTATGTTCCTCGCCAAACTACCAGACTTGATGAAACTTTTCATTGTCGCAAAGCTCGGACAAACGTTGCATTGAAGTCCTCTGTCTATGTCATATGCAGCAATTTTAATAAAATTAGCTCTGTTTGTAATATTAATGTTTTTAGCCTCAGAAAAGTTTGGTCTCAATTTCTTCACGAAGACCTTTCACGAAGCAGAACCCAGCAATTTTCTAGTTTTGTGGGTTCCCTGGACGATGATGGAGCGCGTGGCATCTCTTCAGAACCTTCAGGTAATGACACCACAAGACCTAATTCAACCCATTCCAGTTGTGGTGATTCTCATGGATTAAGCCATCAGACCACCTCAATAACAAGGAAGCGCAAGAAATGGTCAATCGAAATAAATATCTTTATTATGCGCAAGTATTTTCAAATAACAAAATGTGAAAAAAATGTAAGTAACTATCGCACAGCTCTTTATGAAGCATTTAAGAGTGAGTATTTTAACTTCCAAGTGACTGTTCAAAATGTTGCAGACCAAAGACGAGCAATAATCAAAAACAATTACCTATCTAAAAAGATCTTAGAACAAATTAAATTTGAGTTAGAATCTCCTTCAGTTTCCAACAATTTAGATAAAAGTAGTTCTCCATTATCTCGTAGAACTGAGTCAATATTTAATATAGGTAATCTGAATTGTAATGAGAATATAACAAACATACCACTCAATATTCAGAAGCCAGAAATTGTCCCTAATATTTTTAATAATACAACAAACGTTATTTATACAACAAGCACCAATTATACCTACCATATCAATTTTAGAAATGAGATTGAAAAAGAATTTCAAAAGTCACTTTCCGAATTTCAAAATATGTCATTAACTCAAAAAACCTAACATCCCTAAACAAAAAATCACAAATAAGTTTTTGGGAATAGTTGACATTATAAATAAATTCATTCTTCCAAAATATCTCATTCAAAAACAATCTTTTACAGAATTTCACACTTTAATATACTGTGCTGCAATAACGTCAATTCGAAGTAACAATTCTAAGGAATTTTACTTTTTACAAAAAACTAATGACAACAGAATTCCTAAATGGGAATTACAAATTAACAGCCGCATAAATTTAATTAGAACTGAAATTGGCCAAATAACACAATACCTTTGTGGTGTTAATTCTCATCACATTCAAAAATGTATTGACAACATTTTGAGAAAGAATAAAATACATTGTTCTACCTATAATGAATATAATTCTACTCTCCTAGAAACTAAAGAAACTTTTGTACAAAAACTATCTTTATACTCAAAAAGATTGAAACGATATAAAGAAAACAATCTTAGAAAGTATTACAATTTACAGTTTTGTAACAACGAAAAAATCTTTTATAGAAATTTAAATCGTCCACAAAAATTTAATAATGGACCTCCAGACCTAAAACAACTTACTTCATTTTGGGAACATGCTTGGTCTGGGGATAGAGATTTTGACACATCTGCCTCTTGGATAGATTCTATTAAAACAAAAACTGTAAATCAGAATAACATGACCAACTTTGAAATTTTATATCAAAACTTAATCGATACGATTAACAAATCTCATAACTGGAAAGTTCCTGGAATTGATAAAATTCATAATTCTTGGCTAAAAAAATTCACTTGTATTCATTCCAGACTTCTATGGCATTTCAACAATTTTATTAAAAACCCCAACACTTTTCCTCAGTTTTTGACTCATGGGGTCAGTTTTCTCAAACCTAAAGATGATGACACTCAAAACCCATCAAAGTATAGACCAATAACTTGTCTTCCAACATTATATAAAATTTTGACCTCTTGCATAACAAATCTTATTTATGAGTACTGTTTACAAAATAACATAATAAATGAGGAACAAAAAGGATGTATAAAAGGATCATTTGGATGTAAAGAACAACTTGTAATAGATAGTGTAATCATGGAACAAGCTCGCAAATGTAATAGAAATATTTATTTAGCTTTCATAGATTACAAAAAAGCATATGATTCAGTTCCACATTCTTGGCTAATAAACATTTTAAAAATTTATAAAATACATCTCACCATAATTACCTTTTTACAATATATTATGAAATCATGGAAAACAAGCCTAAATTTTTCACTAAATAATATTGATTTAAAATCAGAACCTATTGCTATTAAAAGAGGAATTTTTCAAAGAGATTCACTAAGTCCATTATGGTTCTATTTAGCAATTAATCCGCTCTCTGACATCTTATACTCTTCTGGCTATGGATTTAATATTAAAAACAACGGTCAAACAATATCAAAACTTACTCATCTTATGTACATGGATGATATTAAATTATATTCATCTACTGAACGACAACTAAAACTATTATTAAAATTAACTGAAAATTTTTCACAAAATATTGGCATGAGTTTTGGTGTAGATAAATGTAAGATTTTGGCAATTAATTGTGGCCAAATAAAAAACATAAATTACACTACCCAAAATAATGAGATCATTGAAAATCTTGATCATGGTGACTTTTATAAATATTTAGGTTTTCAGCAATCTAATCACATACCTCACAATATCATAAAAGAAAAACTTTTTAACGAATTTGTATCAAGATCTAAACAAATATTAAAGACACTTCTAAATGGTAAAAATATTATGAATGCTATAAATACATTTGCTGTACCTGTATTGACTTGTTCCTTTGGTATTATTAAATTGTAACGAAGCGTTCTAATAATCCAGTAAACAAAACCAGATAAGCCCAGCAGCTCATTCGGCGACGTCATACGTATACGTCAGGGCAGTAGTGGTGATATAATTTCCACCACACCGAAAACCACCAACAACGCTTCGCTACGATACTCCTCTCATACCCCTCGCCCACAAACGAAGGCTATATATTGCGCCTACCGCCACCGATATTTCCATACTTGCAGGAGCATTAACCTTGTAAGTAGCCACCCCCAAACCCGTCCTCCTCTGGAGCATTAACCTAGGGGCTCCCTCTCCGATACCGCTACCCACGGTGCATTAACCCGTTGGTAGAATCCTCTCCGAAACCGCTACCCACGGAGCATCAACCTGGGGGTGAATCCTACCTCCTTTTCATTACAAGTGCGAGCCACCGAAGCCGACACGTCAAGGACGAGGAACCGAGGGCGAGGAGCCGAGGACGAGAAGCCGACGACGAGGAGCCGAGGACAAGAAGCCGACGACGAGGAGTCGAGGACGAGGGACCGCTGAGGACGAGGTTGTGAACAAATTAGTAGAAGATTCGTTTTGTTTTGTTCAGAAGTATTATTTTTATTTATTCTGTACATAGTTTTAAACTGTAAATAAAATCCAATCAAAGCCGCTCTTCTCTCTCTCTCTCCACGATACCCAGAACCCGACACGAAAACAACCGTTACAAAATGGTCAAAAACGGATATTAGTAAATTAAATATAAAAACTAGAACTTTATTTACCAAATTCCGAAAACACCATCCAAAATCAGCTATTGAAAGATTTTCTTTATCACGGCAAAATGGTGGCCGTGGTTTTTTACACTTGCAAAATCTTTATGGCAAACAGATTAATTTACTAAAGAAATATTTTCTTGAACGTAGCCAGAAAAACCTTTTGTTTAAATCAATATGCTTAAGTGACTATAATTATACACCCTTAAACCTTAGTGACTTTAGGTTACAAGAAATTAATTGATGAAAAATTATTAATCAATACTATAAAAAAAAGTCACTTCATGGTAGGATTTATAAAGAGCTTGATGATCCTCTCATTGATAAAGAGACATCACACATTTGGCTGACAAAGTCTAACATTCACCCTGAGACAGAAAGATTTATTTTTGTAATTTAAGATCAGGTCATTAAAACAAAAAATTATAATAAATTTATAATCAAAAATGAAAACAATGATTCATGTAGAATTTGGTCATCTCAACCAAAAAATATTCAACATATTATTTTATCTTGTCCTCAAACAGAATATAAAAAAAGACAAGATGATATGGCTAAAATCATCCATTTAGAATTGGCGTTTAATTCAGGTTTAATTGAAAACAAGTCATCTTATTTCAAATACGAAACAAAGCCATATCTTGAAAATAATAACTATAAATTATATTAGGATCGAACTATACTTAAACATAACTGCTAACCGCCCAGACATAATCTTAATTTTAAAGATCGACAAACAGGCATACTTGATTGACATTGCGGTTCCAAATTCACACAATATACACACAACATACACTAAAAAAATGTCAAAATACATGTTAGTTGCTGGAAAAATAAAAAATTTATGGAACCTGCAGACAGTTAAAATATTTCCAATGATTATGTCGGCTACTGAAATTGTACCAAAAACTCTTAATAAAAATTTAAAATTATTAAAATTAAATTCAAACTTTATAATTGAAATTCAAAAATCAATACTTTTGAACACATGCAACATCGTCAGAAATTTTTTTAACATTAATAACACTACACTAACACAACAAGAACAAAGTTGCGTGGCAGGCGATTTGTAATCACGCTTGACGTCAAGTAAGGAAATTCGTTCCTTACATCTTTTTCATTTCATTTCATTTTTTTTTTTTAGCATCATTACTTGATAATTTTATCCGTAATGATGTCTTGCCTGACTATAAGTTTATACTGCCGGGTCAGTGGTGTGTAAAAGACGTAGAGATTATTTATCAATTAATTTTTGTATAAAAAATTAATCAATTATAATTTCAACTCACATAAAAAAAAATAATTGTTGAAATGATTCCTATTCTTTTGCCGGGTTTAAATTCTTTTGCCGGGTTTAAATAATAATAATAATTAGCAAAATTTATTGGCTTATTAATTTTTGCTATAAAAAATAAAAGTTAATGAGAAAAAAAAATTAGATAATTACCAAAAATATGCAACAGAAGTACCACAACCGAAAATTAAGTTGGTGTAGCAAAATTTTGTTTTTATCAATAAAAAGATAATATTTAACTTTGTCTATGTACCAAATTTTTAATAATTAGTTAAGCAATTTTGAGATATTTAAAAATATATATTTTTTTAAACCTAACTTTAAGAGCCCGTAATTATGTTATCATTCGAGATAAGATAAAATAATTTTTTTGCAGATTTGTATTATTTGTGGTGCTGTATATTAGGTTAAAATTTTGATCCATATTTTTGAATTATCCTATATATGTACATAGGGTGTTATTAAATGTTTGTCAAAATTTTATTTGATAATAGTTCTTTTTAAAAAAATGTTAAAAATTCAAACTTACTTTATACAAAAGCTTATGATTTTTGAGATATACAATGTAGAATTTTTTTCTCAAAAACATTGTTGTCATGTTATGTAGGTATATTAAAAAAATGATTTTACAGAAAAAATTTCTACAGCGTGTAAATTAAAAACCACCAACATTTTATAAGACAAATAAAGATATTTAACATTGTTTTAACAAGGACTATTACCAGGTAAAATTTCTGTACATATTTCAATTACATCAACATGAACAAAATTGCTATAATAAATACATCGTGTCTCGTAAAAAAACTAATTTTTAAAATGGGTTCGAAGTACATTGTAATCGCAAAAACTATCAAGATTTGTATGTATAATAAGACAAGTTTGAATATTTTATTTAACATTGTTTATAAAGGTTTATAATCAGCTAAAATGTAAAATTTTAACACATTTTTGATTATACCCTGTATAAGATAAAAAACTGATATAAAACTTAATTTACTTTTTATCGAACAAGTAAGAATTTAAAAAAGTTTGTAATTTGTCTATTTAAGCAACAAATTAGAAATACCACTGGAGTAATTTCACGAACATTTGCTACTTACAGCCTTAATTCTTGAGCATTAATTATTGAAACAATTTTCTAAATTGCGTTAAAGGGTTGTATTTCCGCCAGTACATTAAGTGTGTTTTCGGGTATATTTTTAACTTAATGTTTATTATTCAGAAATAGTCTAAAATTTTCTTTGTTTTATGTCACATTACAATTATGTTCCAGGGCAGGTCGTCCATGAAATTAATTAGGATAAATTTATGAACGCCCTTAACATAATAAAATTGCCATTAGAAGGGTAAAGTCGTTTTTGAAATGGCACATTTCCTCAAAGAGAATCTGTCCCTATAATCAGGGGATTTCTGAAGTCGATAATTGCGAATTGAAAATTTCGGCAGGTCTCGACCGTAGCGCGCCCTAGAGCCCTGCGGGAATCAACTGAACTATATTTATGCTGAATATGTTTCCAGAAGAGGCGCGGACTGAATACGGATAATAGAATTAAGGAAATCTCGCTCTTAGAATGACAAAGAAGAATGGTGCCTCAGAAGCGCTCTAACTTGTTTACTTTTATATCACGCTTGTTTTAAAAGCTTCATTCCGACGTAAAAGGACGTAGTGGAAGAAGATTACGGATCCTTGCAACTAGGAGTCGAGTGTTGTTTATAGCAGGTGAAGTAGACCGGAGATGCTGACTTTATTCCATAGCCGAGATAAATTCTAAACTGTGGCTAAATTATTTGGAAATATCCATAAATTCGGAAGTACTTACTACAGTACCGAATCGCTAACAAACAGGAACCAGAGCCAATAATTCCATCGAACGAGTTGAGAGGGTTGAAACGCTCTTACGTATGAATTGTTCATTGGATTGCGGATACTCGTACATTAAAATTGAAAAGTGAACAACCACCAAAGCACGGCCAATGGATTCGATAAACTCGACCACAAAATATTAGACTTTTCAATACCAGCTAGGTTAAATTTTTAATCACATTTTGATAAAAACCAGAAAATTTCAAAAAAGACATATAAACCGTTTTCTGAATTTATTTTGTGGACTTTAAATCCAATTTATTTCAATCCTATTCTAAGCTTTAAAACCCAATTTTTAACCTAATACATTTTGCATTTAACCTAGTCTATAGTTTTCTAACAGGATTAATTTTACAAATGGTGCAATCGCTGTAAAGAGGATTATTGTTCAACCGCTACAACAACTCTGATGATACATTAGAAGCTTTTTCAAGAAAGAGTCATTGTAATAAATTGAATTGGATTTTTTGCCAAAAGCCGTTTAGTGATAAATTATTTTGTCTTTTTATCTGTAAAATTTACCGAGATGTTTTCTTGGGTTCAGGTAAAGACACAAATAGTTTAATAAACCTGGTGGAAGCTCCTGATTTATGTTTAATGTAGGAGTCGGATGGACAGCGGTCGATCGTAAATTGAGCATCTGAAGCTGAAACTTCGCAGATTGCTGTGAAATATGGTCCTTCATTCACAGACCGGATACATTGGCATGCATGACTGATTACAAATTACCAATGTATAGGGGTCTTGTCAATAGCTGCAATATGCAGGTCGCAGATATGATCTGATTTACAGATTAGAGAAATTGACAATCTTTTTTTCAGATTCTGAGAAATATGTATTGAAATACATGATTTCTCGCTTGAAGTTTTACTCTTTTTAATTCTGGGAATAACTCTTATTGATTTTATTAATTATAAATGTCTGTTACGAATTGAAAAGGATTTAAACTGTGTTTCATGAGCCTGTTTTCAAAACGATATTCAAACAAAATTCAACAATAAACTTTGCAAAACTTTCTAATTGCAATGATCGTAACTCTAATCTGAGAGGCAAAAACGTCGTCTGGAAAGTTTGAAAAAGTTGGGCTTCATTAATAAGTATAGGAATAAAAATTAATTATGTGCCAGTTTATACTGTCAAACCAGTTTTGATTTATAGCGGAATTTGTTAAGAGCTAATTATTGACACTTTTTGCGTCATTTCATCAGATGATTTTTCACAGTTAATTACGATAAAAATATAAAAACTGCAAAGTTTTAATTATTGTGTATGTTACACTGAAAGTGTTAATTTATAAAATATCTGGTCAGTTTATAATACACTGGCAGATGTGTACATTAAAAATTATTTTTTATAAAGCCAGCAATTTTTCATGAAATGCATTGAGATTTTTTACATTTAATAAAATGTCTGTGAATTATACCAACTAACTAGTTATATTGGGCACTTTTAAGTGTTTACATTATCTTAAACTATTCAATAAAAATAATAGAAAAATTAGTGTAACGTCTAAAAATCTATGAAACGTCTAAATGTTTTATGTTGCCTAAGCATTATTTTTAAAATAGTATTTTACACTTTACAAGACCTAAAAGTTAGATTTCTTCCTGAGATAATGGTGTGTTTACAAGCTGCATAAGCAGCGAGTGACACAATCTTACAAACGAAAAACCTCAACTTTATGTCAAGTAGTAAGTAAATACTATTTTGTCTACAATATTAAAATGCTAATTTTTATCAATACTGTGTTACCACAAATTTATTTACTTTTTGTTTGTTTCTTCAGTAAAACGTATTTTCAATTAGTTAAAAAAAGTTGTACTTTTACATAGAGTTTATAGTAGCAAAAATGCGTAGTTTTATATGCATGAGTAAATTATTTTTTAACACTTTTAGAATTTAAAATAAATTTTGAAGAAAATTTTATTGAAACTAATGATGCCAAGAATATTACTAGTAGTAAACCAAATACCGAATGCGTAAAAAAATGTTTCCATCGATATGTATTTGGCTTTGCAAGATATTTTTAATTATTTTAATGTTTTAGTGGTTTTTACATTATAATTTTCTGCTTTTTTGATCATAAATGAATTATAGTATCTATTTTTTTTAAATCATTGTGGTGCAAATAATGTTACTCTAAATTTTATTTTATATATTAAACGCATTGCATTGTCATAGAAAAAATACCAGAACATTTACTTGCACCACAGTTTTTTTATTAAACATACAAGGTGTTTCAGAACGAAATACAAAAATTTTAACCAGTAATAGATCTCACCAAAACAAACAACTTTTCTAAATAACATTTTTGTGAAAAATGTAAGGCGTTCCAAATTTTTTTACTTTTATATTCTCCTATAAAAGTACGATACGCTCATAAAATTTTGCAAATTTAAAGAACCATACAAAAATGACAATTTATTTTTAAAAAAATGTCAAATTAACAAGTTCAATACATTCCTAATTCAAGCCGAGATTCGTGTATTAATTTGTTGACTAGTTCACAATCGTTTATTGTTGCTCTTGTTCTTGTTTAGAAGTTTTAAAAGTCTTGTTTTAAAATGTCTTTGTCTTGTTTTAAAAGTTTAGAATTTTAAACTTTTCTGGAAATTGGTTTTGAAGTTAAGTTTAGGAATGAAGAGGCTACTGTATCCGTTTTCATATTACTAAAGTTGGACAAAACAGGTTTCAACAATTTTTCCAAAATAATGTTAATAAGTTTATAATTTGGTACTTATGTTCTTTACAAACAAAAAACTGCCACAAAACCAACGGGTCCTTTAAAATGCTTGTGACGGCTGTCCTTGGTTAGCAACTGACGGGTATGTATTGCAACATTTTTAATGTAGAACTAATTAGTTGGGCTATCAGAACGGTAAATACATTTGAAGGATATCGCAATGAGCCCCTGTCTTGCAGATATATAAGACTCACAAGAGAATTTCTTCCCGCAGTACTTGACAAACTGATTAAGCATGTACCGCAATGAATCCTTTCCTGAATTGTACGTACAATGTACCCTGCCAGAAAAGCTGTGAACGCAGATTTAATTGTATTTTCTGGTAAAACAAATAATTTGAGATCTCGTATTTTATTAATTTCTTCCAGAATACGCTTATTCAAACGTAAATTTATTTGACTGTTGCCTGCAGGAGGTTCAAATGGTTGCAATTGTCTAGCATCACTTAAAAAGATACAATTTTAAGCAACATTTGCACTTGTTGCTGTTTTTACAAATCCACAAACCAAAATACGTTTAATTGTATGGTGGACAGCTCGAGCATCAGTTGCGTCTTGTACCTCACAACTCATGCGAACAGTACTAAAGAGTAACTCTAAGCTCTAAACTAAAGAGCGTCAGAATTATTGTACGACCTTTGGTAAGACCCTTCATTCCATTTCTTACGGAAAATATTTGTACATTATTGATGTATTGCAGAAACTCATTTTCTAACCATTTTAGACGGTTATCATCTACATTAACATAAGAGGCACAGTTTCTATTTAATTGCCTTACATTAAGCAGTTGGAAAAATTTATATAATATTTTAATAAACTAGACTGTAGTTAACATAACATTTTATTTGCTAACGAATTTTGCTTATCGACTAATTTATTAGCATCAATATTTTGATTGTAATTTTTTCTTAATTGCCATATCATCAACTATTAAATTACAAACTCTTTTTACAGGAGCTAAACAATTTGCTTCTGTACATAGTCTTTTTTTTATTAATTCAGTCAATCCCCCATTTGGATCTGTGGTGCCAGTATATCGTAGTAAAGTTGATCGACTTGGCAATTTGATAAAATGTGTTTCTCACATATTCATATCCTTTGGGAGAAGTCACTCTCCACATAATACATTGTCAAATGGTCATTTCGGCCCATTTGGGATTTTTTTATGATAATTGTTAATTTGGTCTAAAATAAATATTGCATATTGTTTGTTTTTGAGAGTATCTTTTTTAATACTTGAATGGTTTTATATTTAGAATTGTCGACAATTTCTTGTAAATCTAGTAGTTTTTTATTCTTTACGAGATCTTGTTTCTTGAGTCTGGCAATGGTTTGTTTAAGAGTTTTTATTTCGTGTTTGTATCTGGTAATTTCTCTAGTAATTACTTTGATTTGGCAGGATGAATCAGTTTTCTTAAAAAAAGAAATAGTACTTTGAGTTTGTTTAGAGAAATAGCTAGTGAGATTATTGTTTGTTGGTGACAATTTTAATTAAAAGTTGTTAACTCGCTGTGTTGAATATTTTATAATGACTTACTTGTTTTAAATTTGGAGTTAATGTTTTTGATGGATAGGATAAAAGAAGAGATATTTTAGTGTCAAAAAAGTCTGCATGCTAAAATAAATTTTTTGTAACTTTTTACAAAGTTTTTTTTAAAAAATATTTAGTCTTAACTGGAATTGTGGAAGTAGCAGGGGATGTTTTTAGAGGCGCTTCAAAAGAAATCTAGAAAATAATTTAATTATTTAAAATACTTTTTTAAAGAAAATAATTAGAACCAAAAGAATTGAAGATACTGCATTTTGTTTTAAACATCTTCTTCCTAAAAGGGTTGTTCTGTAAGAGTTTCTATCAAAATAAGCATTACAAACAACTGCTTTTTCTGTTAAAGCAATATCGTCTTGTGCTACATAAAAAATTATTAGAAATTATAATAATAATCAAATGTAATTAATTTTTAACCAGATTCTTGAAATATACTCTCACATCATTTTTTCCGTAGCTGCAAATCACTAGAAAATTACAATACAACACCACGGCTGTGCTTACGCGGCATATTTATTAAATTTATATTAACTAAGAACGAAACTAATACGTATAAATAACAGTCCAAAAATTAACGTAAACACAAAAATTATCAAACACGTCTACACGTATATAAATCAATAATAACTTAACAAAGAACACAGAAAACGTAGAAACACAAAACCACAAAATGTAAGTATTTAAACAAATAAGGATTTTAATAAAAATTAAGAATCGAAAACACAGATTATAAACAATATTATGAAAATTATGACGTTAAGTTAAATAAGGGCGAGAATTCGCCGGATAACTAGCGACATCTTTCACATTAAAAAATTGTGTCAAATCGAGGTCTTGACCAGGCCGTATATAAACGTCAATTTATTTAGACGGCCGTGGTTTTGACTAATTGGTGGAAACCAGTGTTGCCTATATGTGAATAAATTCTCAAAATGTGAGGAATTTAGACGTGTGGTGAGCAATTTTTGAAAAGAGTGAGAATGTGAAAAAAGTAGAGAAATTTTTTTCTTCAGTTTTTGTTTAAAAAAAATAAATATAAAATCAATGATATCATTTATTAAAAATTTAAGAAGCTCATCAGAAGCGGCATTGGTTCAGGCATCCTGTGAAACGACCACAGTGCTACACTCATTTCTAAAAATAAACTTGTTCGAACTGAACTGTCACTCTTGTAATAAAAAAACATTTTTTCGAATCCAAACAGCATCATATAAAATTTGAAAGATTTGTTAGTTTTTAGGTGTGTACCATAAAAAAATTTTCAATAATAATTTTTATCTATAATTTTTAGTTGTATTTACGGTTTTAGGTAGCAGCTTCTTTGCTTGGCTGTGTTTTTGTTGGTTTTCTATTTGTATCTTCTATTTGGCGTCTGGTTTTAGTCAATAGATAGACAGGTGGCTGTTAAAGGTATGGGTTGTGGGCATGTCTACAGATTCTGATAAAAAAATAACCTTTTAATTAACTGAGGTAGGTATGCTAAGACTTAAAGGCTTAATAAACGTATTCAAATTTGGTATCAATAAACGAGATATAAATACATGATTTTATTACAAAAATTGCAAAAAAAATTAAGATCAGAAGAAGAAAATGATATAACGAAGAATTTAACAATTGTTTTTGCAAATTAAAAAAAACTCTGGCAATAAATAGGTATGCACATTGCAAATCTTTTAATACAAATTTTGTTGTCCATAAAATAGACATCATCAGACATGGCAAATCTGTCAAATACATAATAACATATAAAGATTTTGTTAATAATAGTAAAATTCAAAAAATGTTTAGAAATAATTTAACAGATATTGATACCAAAAAAGCAAAAAATTTGCATAAAAGTTACATAAATAAATTTTGATTTTTTTTACTAGTTCTTTCATTTTCTAATGATTCTGTAGAAAGAATTTTTAGCAACTTATTTAACATAAAAACTGTTTATAGCAACAAAATGTGTACCGGCACATTGGCAGCTTTAGTGAATACCAAGCTTTCAATTAAAAGCTGTGAGAAAATTATAAACTTTGAGCTACCAGCATTCAAATATCTGAATATGACAAGAGCAGTAAGAATAAATTTTCAAAATTTTCTGACATTCAAAAAGACAGTGATGAATCGAATCTACAAAAGAAATCTTTTGAGTGTCTCGTTTGTAAAAACAAGAATATAGAAAAAAATATAAAAATCACACTGCACAATACAAGTGGTTTAAATAGACATTTACAATTTGTGCATCCAAAAGAATATACAGAGTTATTTATCGATAATCTTCAAAATAAAAAAAAAGATAGATTGAAACAAAAACACTGGTTAAATATTAAGCAACAAATAAAATGGTAAGTATTTAGCTATACAAGTTACTTGCAAGTACAATTTTTATTTTTTATTTAAGGTATTGTTGGCAAACTTGAATCAAAAGATAGTAAGGTGGTTAACGGTAAAAAATTTGCTTTTAAATTATTTTGAGTACAGCTTCAGAAAATACATTTATGCTCAAAAAATGCGATAAAAGAAAAATGTAAAAAACATAAAAAAAAATCCAAAATTTTATTCAACATTGATGGTTAGACATCGGTTGCTGGAAGATTATATTTTGGTATTATGGTACATTTTATAGATAATAACTTTAATTTACAATTTTTGACTTTAAATTTTATACTAGCAAAATAAAAACACTCTGAGAAGAATATTGCAAAAGCATTTATAAAAAGTGTAAAATGATAAATGAATTACAAGAAAGTAAAGTAAACATCGTGTCATCAAATATTACTTTTATGCCAAAACTAAAAATTTTAATAAATAAACAGGAAATTTAATTTGACTCAAAAAATCAGCATTTTTTATGATTTGCTCACATTTCAAATCTTGGTGTACAAGAAGTGAACGAAGAAGAAGGTGGAGACTACGACAAATCAGAAACTGTCGAAGAAATAAAAGTTTATGAAAAAGATGAGGGATGAGGAAGAAATAATTGAAAGTAATACTTCTACTGTAATAGCTAAACTCAAACTTTTAATAATATAAACAAATCCGAGCAACTACAATTGAAATTGAAAAATTGTTACGGCACAGTAGAAGTATCTTATGTAAAACCATGTTTGAACATCATAATCAGATGAAACAGCACTTACGATATGTTAGAAACTGCACTTTGTCTAAATAAAGCTTTAAAATTGCTATATTGCAATGCAGATATGGTGGAAAAGTATGTTATCTCATAGTGAGTGAAAGCTTGTTTCAACAATTAATGAGTATTTAACACTATACAAAAAGTGTTCAGAAATTTTATGTAGTCAACATTGCGTAACAATTTCCTTGCCAATTGTCGCATTTAACATGCCTTTAGACAACTCTATCATAAATACTACACCTTGACTTTACTTCTCTTTTTGAAAAAGAATTTTGTCAAAAAAAAAATGCACTGGTAATTAAAAATTGTGGTGTAGAAACATTTTTCCCTCACCCATAGCGGCAAAGGGTGAGAGTCAGTTGGGTTCACGGCCTTGCCCAGGCAATGTACTATAGTGAGAGAATAAACTTTACTTTTGTGAAAAGGTTGTTTATTTACCTTTCATAACTCATAAGGGGCAAAAGACAACAGTGGCGACGAGGTGAAAGTGAATGACGACCCAGGAAAGAGTGATGGGTGAGGAAGATAAAACGAAGAGTAACAAAATGACGACAGCGAGTACGATCTTGGGTCACTTTAGACAATTTACGACAAAAAGTGACTGGCTGATTTTTAAAACCCAACTCGACCAATATTTTATCGTTAATAATATCACAGACGAAAAACTACGACAGACCCTTCTCATTAAATGCTGTTCAGAAGAGACGTTTACACTTTTGTGCAGCTTGTGTATTCCGAAACTTCCGACGGAAAAAAGTTTTAAAGAACTTATCGCACTATGTGATAAACATTTTATACCTCTAAAATTGCATTTTCCGGAACGTTATAAATTTTACAACGCGACCAAAAAAAAAGGCAAGAGTGTAGTCGACTGGGCATCTCGTGCGCGGAGTCTGGCGTCGAAATGTAATTTCGGGGAAGAATTGGACGTGGTAGTACGCGACCGGTTTATTATGAGACTAGGAAAAGGCGATTTACTAGATTGACTTTTTGAAAAAGACGTTTCAAAGTTGACATTCCAGAAGGCGGTGTCTTTAGCAAACAGTAAGGAAGCATCTCGTCACCAGTACGACTTGGAGGATAGAAAGCGTTTCGAGAGTGCAAAATTCAGAGACAACGATAGAGAAATGTTTCGTATGTCGCAGGACAGTTCTTTCAAGGGAGGAAAGAAAACGCCATCTCGACCAGCGGCATTGTCGAGTAGTGGACAAAAGCAGCAGAGCGTGCAGGGAAATGGACAGAAGCAACATCCCAAGCAGGGAGAGAGAGCTTGCAGAATTTGTGGGCGAACGAGACATGATTCAAGTAAGTGCCGGTACTCAAATTATTTTTGTCGAGTATGTGGGATCAAGGGACATTTGGCGGCCGTTTGTGTTAAGACAAGTAAGGGGAGCGGCAGCAGACATCACTTTTTAGACAGCGATAGTGGCAAAGAAGACAGCGCCGTAAAAAACACGATGTTTAACTTAAAATTACGATTCAGTGAAAAACCATTGTATCTGGATGTGGAAGTGAACAGTGAGTGTCTACGTTTTGAGCTTGATACAAGGACGTCGGTTTCAGTCATTTCAGAAAATTTTAAAAATGTTCATTTTTCCAATTTGCGGTTAGGCAAAGATGACAAGTTTTTGGTAAATTATGACGGTCATAAAATTGTACCATTAGGTTATTTGACTACGCAGGTTAGGTTTAAAGATAAATGTAAGGATCTAAAATTGTATGTTATTAGGAATGGCAAACCACCCTTATTAGGTCGTGATTTTTATCGCAAATTTGGTTTGGAATTTTTAAATAATTTGAATGATGATCTGGAGAGGCAAAGTGTTGCTTAATTGACAGAGAAGTTTCCAACTGTTTTTTCTAAAAGGTTAGGATTATTTAAAAATGGGACGATACATTTGAGCGTGCGCAGCGATGCTATTCCTAAATTTTTGTAACCTTGTCCGCTACCTTTCGTTATTAAAAAAAAAGAGAATGTAAGATTGAACGTTTGATTAATTTAAAAATATTGGAACCGGTAAATTTTAGTAATTGGGGTACTCCCATAGTACCAGTAGTTAAGAAAAATGGAACCGTAAGAATTTGCGCTGATTAAAAATTGACAGCTAACCCAGTAGTGGAAGGGGATCTTTACCCTTGGCCAAAAATTGAGAAAATTTTTGCTACTTTAAAAGATCAGCAGTTCACGAAACTAGACTTATTTCAAGCTTATCAGCAGATAGGGTTCAATCGCGAATAGAAGTAAATTACGACGATTTCAACTCATAAGGAGTTATTTCAGTATACGCGATTACCTTTTAGGTTTGCCTGTGCCCCATCAAAATTTCAAAAAATTATGGATACAGTTTTGCAGGGTTTGAACGGAGTCGTCTGTTTTTTGGACCATATTTTGAATGCGCGCGAGCATTTAGAGAGAGTGAGACGGGTGTTAGAAAGACTAAAAAAGTGCGGTTTAACAATTGAACCAAGAAAATGCGAATTTATTAAAGATCAAGTAACATATTTAGGTCAAGTGATTGACAAAAAGGGGTTACACCCTTGCGACGAAAAAGTACGTGATATTAAGGAGGCGCCCACTCCTAAGAATATAAAGCAGTTACAAGCTTTTTCAGGGTTAGTTAATTATTATCATAAATTTATACCAAATAACGCAACCTTACTTAGACCATTATATGATTACAAAAAATACAAAATTTATTTGGACAAAACTGTGTATATTAGCTTTCGAGGAAGTAAAGACATATTAGCTTCGTCAAGCGTATTAGCGCATTATGATCCAGATTTGCCAATTAAATTAACTGTTGAAGCTTCTGATTACGGTGTGGCAGCTATTTTATCGCACTTAAAAGACTGTGGCGAGCGACCGATAGCATACGCGTCGAGATCCTTATCAGATGCTCAACGTAAGTATAGTCAATTAGAAAAAAAAACATTAAGCATTATTTTCGGAGCGACGCGTTTTCATCAATATCTTTATGGACATAAATTTGTTTTGCAAACGGATCATAAACCTTTATTGACAATTTTTGGACCTAAACGCGGTTTTCCAACACTCAGTGCAAACAGACTTCAAAGATGGGCTCTGATTTTAACAAATTATAATTATGACATAGAATACGTTAAATCAGCGAAAATTCAGGCAGATGGATTATCGAGGTTGCCAGTTACGGGAAAATTTAAAGAACCTGAAGGCAGACAAACGTATTTTAATTATATTTTCGAAAATAAAAATTTACCAATTGACAGTAAAATAATAGCTTCTGAGGCACTTAAAGATAACAATTTAAGTAACCTAATTAAGTACATAGAACATGGTTGGCCAAAACGATTGCCAAAAAATTTAAAAATTTTCGGTCAATATAAAAACAATTTAACGGTTGAAAATAGCTGTATTCTTTTTGGTTATCGAGTTTTAATTCCCGAGACTTTAAGATTTAAGATTTTAGAGAAGTTACATAGTTCCCATTTGGGAATAGTAATAACTAAAAGTTTAGCTCGCTCATATGTATGGTGGCCAAACCTGAGTACACAAATTAAGGTTTTTATCAGTAATTGCGAAAATTGTGTGAAATTTAGGAATAATCCTCTTCTTAGTAAATTAATTCCGTGGCCAGTTTCAAACACAGTTTGAGATAGAATTCACATAGATTTTTTGCGACCGATTTTTAACAAACAAATTTTAGTCTTTTTAGACGCTTACAGTAAATAGGTGGAAGCAATTGTGATAAATGATATTACTACCCAATCGGCAATTAAGGTGTAACGCGAAATTTTTGCCAGATTTGGTTTCCCAAATTTTTTAGTGTCAGACAATGCGACGTGTTTTACATCGGATGAATTTATAAGTTTTTTAAAAGCGAACGGTATCCGATTTAAAAGATC
Organism: Tribolium confusum; assembly: GCA_029207805.1. Taxonomy (NCBI): domain Eukaryota; kingdom Metazoa; phylum Arthropoda; class Insecta; order Coleoptera; family Tenebrionidae; genus Tribolium; species Tribolium confusum. Next base: position 35,446,549 of record JALGAY010000001.1, on the reverse strand, counting down.
GCCGCCAAACCATCCTGCTACAAATAGTGAAGCAGAAAATTCTGTATAAACTGTTAAAAAAAGCAATTTTTAAATGTTTAATGATTAAAAGTAGCAAGGATCTAAATCTAGCATTAAGTAAATTTTTGTTAGACTATAGGACTACTCTTCACTGTATTACCAATCAACCCCCAGCTTTATTGTTATTAGGTAAAACCTTAAGATGTAGGTTAGATTTATTAAGACCAGAATCGAAGAAGTTTGATAACAAAATGATAGTTTTAAAGGCAATTTACGTCAGAAACAAGAAAAAATTAGTGAAAAATTTAGAGGTAAACGTAAGTTAACTTTTAAAATAGGATATTTAGTCTTAGCTTGCGATTATAGGAAAGTTAAACCATCTTGGGTTACAGCTAAAAATTCAAAAATTTGTGGTTTTCGTACTTATTTAATAAAAACTTGTGAGGGTGAGATTTGGCGACGCCATTTAGATCAAATTTTACCCAGAAAAGATACCATAAAACCGAAGTTAGGAAATAGTATTATTAATTGTAGAACTGTTGAGAATAACAGTGAAACCGAAAACCGCCGAATAATGGAATTAAGAAGAAGAAGTTAAATCCGGCCTGCGGATCGTTATAGATTTTAAAATTCGTCGTTTTTCTGTTTTATTAAGGGGAAGGTATTGTGGTGTAGGGACATTTTTTCTCCACCCATAGCGGCAAGGGGTGAGAGTCAGTTGGGTTCACGGCCTTGCCCAGGCAATGTACTATAGTGAGAAAATAAACTTTACTTTTGGGAAAAGGTTGTTTATTTACTTTGCATAACTTATAAGGGGCAAAACACAACAGAAATCGATGAGTATTTAGCAATAAAAAAATCTTTGAAGATTAAAATTTTTTGGTATTTTGGAAAAAGTACAGTACAATACTTATCCCAATTTAACACAAATAGCAAGAGATTATGTGGCAATAAATGCAACCTCGGTTCCCCTTAAGATGAAGCTTTTCTCAAGCTGCCTTAATAGTAAGAAAACATCGAAGCCGTTTAAATGGTGATTTCAACAAATATTTTTTTTGTCTAAACACTTGGTCAAAATGTAATTTGAAAGATTAGATATGGTTATAAATATAATATTCAAATAAAGTTTCTAATGTATTTTTTTTATTTTAAGAGTTGTTATTTTGAGTTTTCTTTTAGCCAAAAATAAAAACGGAGACAAGAATTCTCGTATCGACTAGCCTAGCTCTTGCTTTTACTCTCGGTTTAATCTACACACTCTTCTTCTTGCTTTCACTCTTTGTTTTGGCATGAGAACGAGAAAACTCTCGTTTTTCGCAAAACACTAAAAAATGCGTTAGTGAGAGATTAATGGTCCATCAACTTTCATAAGCGTTTGTACAACCGAGCATAATAAGAAGAGTATTGAGCTATTTCTCTCATAGAAAATTCAATGTAAATCAAATTTTATAAAAACATTGGAACGGAATTTGAAGCCAGCAATTTTCTAATTATTAGCTACAAAATGATTCTTAAAAAAATAATTCCAAAAAATACGAATTTTGCGCTTTATTTTAAACTTATCTGTATACAATCTCTGTAGTGTTCTTTCATTTTATCTTTTTGTTTATATTACTAAATTTAACCTTTTTGTGAGAAAAATTTATTAAAAATAAAAATCAAAATACTTTTATGAAATAAAAAAAAAGTTATTAAAGTTAAAAAAATAACAAATACAAAATCCACTAAAAATTTAAACTAAAAATTAAAATAAAACTATATCAACGAGAATATTAATACATATTTATGTGACCAATTGAATTAATTATTTCTTATAAACTTTTTGGCATCTATTGCGAAAGATATTGGCAAATATCTCGATTTCTTAAAAGTCCTCTAAAAAAAGCATTTTTTTAATTAACAGATATTTTTCTTACAGTTAATAATTGTTTTACTTACCCCTCAAAAAACACAAAAATTTAAAAAAATTCAATACTCTTTTTTTGTTTCGTTTTTTTTGGTATTTTCTTGAGATTTGGTACTTTCTTGAGATTTATAAATACGTAATTTATTTTAAATTTTTTATTGCTTTTTTTTGGTTTTTCCGATTTTTTTTAACTATATCAAGACAATTTCAATTTTTTTTGCAAATTCAGATACTCATAACTTTTCAAATTTTGAAGTTAAATTTTTTTTTCTTTAAGGTTTAGATTGCTTTAATGGTGGGAATCAAGAATAAAAGAAATTCGCGACTTTTGACACAACCTATATTACATTTTTAAAAACAAGTGCGTAAACTTAGACAAACTTAATGTATCTAGAAAAAATAGAGATAAAAAATGCGTTTTGTTTAGCGTATTGTCTTAGTATTGCTGTATCTAGTTTTTATAGGTAAGACTAAGTTTTAAATTTGGCGCTGTAAGCGGTGTAAAAGCCATCTTCTGGCGATCACCTAGCACCTACATCAATTTTAACTATTCTGTCAGTTATTAGTCTATTTGATTATTTCAATTTTCCGTTGTGTGTATCGCCGTTTCAACGAGAAATTTCATCAAAATGGTTGATTCATCAAAAATGGGATTAAACAAAATAGTAAATCTAAGACAATCCAGGCGAAGTAATCAAAGGGAGAATCGTGGAGACCCCCATGAAGGCAGCGCACCTAGACGTAGCAGTCGTATCCTAATCCAAAGATTCGGCGGTATTCAACGTGGAGGACGACATGCAGGAATATCGCGCCAGTACACTCGAAATGTAAGCAATGTATGGAACTTTGATCGTTTGGAAGAGTGTCTTAATGAAATTGCCGCGACCAGCAACGTCCCGCAGTCCACAAAACTCGTTGTGAGTAATTTGAATCCGTCAGCCAACGATTCTGGTATTAAAGAGCACATTTCCAAAATTGAGCCGCCGAAAAATGCTTGCGTAAACTACGATCCTCCAGGTCAATCCCTTGGAACCGCTTTTGTTGATTTTAAGAGGCACAGTGACGCTGCCAAGGACATGAATCAAAACAATGAAGTGCCCCCTGATAGGCAAGCCATGGACATCGACAATGTCGAATCACAAATACCATCACTGGTGACCCAACTACGTAAAACGTCTCAAATTGGAGCGCCAAAAAGAATAACTAAAAGACGCCCACATGTAATTCCCTTTTAATATTTCAATTGCCAAATTGGAAGCCTAATCTAAAAAAGAATATTCAATTCTGTTATTAACCTTTTTTGTGAAATATGTTTTGGCATTTTGCTGCTTTACAATTTACATTTTATAAAATAATTTTTATAAAAATTAAAGAAAATTACATATTACAGATTGTTTTCTTTTTCCACAACTTAGACTAGTGGTAAGACTCCTACACATTTTGTTCTTTTTCAGCAGTTCTACCCAAACAGGAAAAACCGTCAGGTAAAACGACTATTGTGTTCATGTTCATTAGGGTAAGCCAAAAATATCGACAATTTTTTTTAAATTTTTTACACTAAAAAATTGATTTCTAGGCACTTTCAAAAAATGCCTTTTTAAGATGAGCTCTTAATTTTAATAGGAAAGACTTTCTCATTGCAGTTTTCCATTTTTTTTCAGTTTCATATGGTAAAATTTATATCTCGTTATTGCTTGATTGTACAAAAAATTTGTATTAACTTTTTTGTAGGAAATTAAACGTTCTAAAAAAAAGTTGTTTTACAATTTTTTATATCTTTCACCATTTAGAAGATACCGGAGGTCAAAATTTAAAGAATTTAACAAAAATTCCTTTTCTATTTCTAAATTTTATAACTCAGAGATAAATAAATATTATAAAATGCGCAATATACAGCCTTGTAGAAAATAAACAATCTATAAAAAAATGTCTCTTGTCGTTAATTGATTGTTGTAACCATTTAGAAGATATTCGCATTTTAAAAACCAAAATTTGATAATACATCCCCAATTTTTTTTAAATAGTTGAAGCAATCGAATAACCACAAACAACTTTTTTGTAGAGCGTTTAATTTTCTACAAAATCATATGTTGCGCACTTTATAATATTTATTTATACACGAGTTATAAAATTTAGAAGTGAAAAAGAAATTTTTGCTAAATTCTTTAAACTTTGACCTCTGATATCTTTTAAAAGGTAAAAGTTATAAAAAATTGTAAGATACCTTTTTTAGAGCGTTTAATTTTTTACAAAAAATGTAATTTTTTTTACGATCAAGTAATGACGAGATATGGATTTTGCCATATGAAACTGAAAAAAATATGAAAAACTGCGATGAGGGAGTCTTTCTTATTAAAATAAAGAGCTCATCTTAAAAAAGCATTTTTCAAAAGTGCCTAGAAACCAATTTTTCAATGTCGAAACTTAAAAAAAATAGTTGATTTTTTTGGCCGATTCTAGTGTTCATGTTTTCATGAACAAGCGTTTATGTTTCTAGACATTTTTATTTAGATGTGTTAATAGTATATTAAAGAACGCGTTTTTAAAAGTCAACTTTGTGGCACGCATTTAAGTTTTTATAAAGAATGAGTGCCACAATGACATTAAAAAACGAGTTTTTTATGCTATTTTTTCTAATTTTGGCGTTTTACGTAATTTTTAAGTAAAAAAGTTAATTATTTAATTTTTAGGGACTTTTGCGTTAATACGAGATAGTTGGTAAAAAATGTCATTACAGTGTCAATGAAGTCATTGAACTTTAAAATGTTTTCAAATTTGTCTAAAATTCTGTGTAAGTAACTCACAGATGTTTCTTTTTTACCTACGGTATCGGTTATTGATTGAATACTCCAATTGGCATTAACACAGTAAGAAAAATCTCCAAAAACTTTGTAAAATTATACCTAAAGTACGACACTAATTGCGTTTCTCAGCGACTCCTTTCATCGTTATGTCAGACCAAGCAGCGATATACACTCCTCTATACTGGAGGAATATTAACCAATGACCGTGTAACTGTTGTTTCCGTGTAGGATCTTGGGTGACGTAGAGAGAGAGAAAGACGTCGCTACGATGGAGTTTTATTAAATATAGAAACTATGTACAATAATCTAAAATAAAATAATAATTCTGAATAACAAACTTGTCTTCGGCAGCTTCTCGTTCTCCAAGTGTCAGTCCTTACGTGTCTCACTTCGTGTTTTCATCAAGAGACCAGCTAGTCGCTTCAGTAACAATAGGGTTCAGTTATTTTTACAACCACACTTATTAAATCTTTCATAAACTAATTTGTAAGTCAAAATAACAAAATTTTTTCAAATAGATAAACAGAATTCTAGAAAATTATAATATTATGAAACCACCATTAATTAAGTAACAAATCAACTTTCTAGTATCCGGACATGATTATAACTATGAATTATATTTGAATAAAACACAATGTACTTTTTTAAATTTTTGATATCTACATTAAATTTTTGAGTCTAATCCACTACATTTTATAACATTGTGTGTGACCAAAAACTTTTTTATAATTTTTGTTTTTTTATGTAGGAAGCTGTAATGACTAAAAAATATTTCTAAGTAATTTAAGCAACAATTAAAAAAATAAAACAATTTTAATAAATGCTCTAATTTAGAACATACAAAAGTTTTAGTCAAAATAAATTAGTTATTATAAATATTAGTTATAAATAAATTAAAATAGCTTATTCGAATCTTTAAATTAACTTTTTCTTAATTAAAAATAATTACATGCTTCAACAGCTTTGGTTATTGGCAAAGAGACTTAAATAGGTTTATACAGTTGACATTCTTGTAGGAAGGCTTCTGGATGGTCAGCAGTTGTTGAAGGTCGTTTGGAAGTTGATATTTTCTTCTGGTGTTAGTGTATACTTTACATTCTATGAGAACATGCCGTATGCTGAGAACTGCGTTGCAGTGCTGGCAGGTTGGTTGAGTTGCACTTTCCAAAACATAGCGATGAGTTAAAGAAGTATGGCCGATCTTAATTCTGTTGAGTATAACTTCTTGTTTTCTAGGCAAAGAAAGAAAATGTTTTGTTCATTTTGCTGTTTTGTTGACTCCAGTGGTCGTTCCATTTTAATTAGACTGCTTTCTTGGTGTTGTAAATCGCGTTGTCTGTGGAGTCAACTTTGTAGTCAACGATGGTTTGTTAGGCTTTTTCTTGTGCTGCTAGATTGGTTTTTTTTTTCTTTCTATTCCTGAGTGGGATGAGATCCATAGGAGCTTTATATCTTTGTTTTCTGACCTCAATTTTAAAATTGCTTATTGAATCTCTTCTACTAGTTGCTCTTTAAGATACAATTATTTAATGCTAGTTACCGCTATTTGGAAGTCTGTGACTAGGAAATACTTATCACTTGTGAGTGTTTGTATTTTCTGAACAGCTTTTAAAATAGCATAGAGTTCTGCGGTGCGGGTGTTAACTGAATCGTTCAGCCGCATTTTGGTAATGCTATATTTTTCTACTATTGCGCAACCAGCTTCTGTTAAAAACTTTGAGACAACTTTCTCTTCTAAATCTAAACATACCAAATCATTAAAAATCCACTTAGTAGTTTTCGTAATGTTTACAATATTTTCAAAGAAATCTCAAAAATCTTTAGGGAAGAAAAATTTTTTGTAAACTAATCTTTTAACAATGTTTACTCACAAACAACAAAACAAAGAATTATCAGTTTTTGTTTTGTTTTAGAGCCCACTGAATTTTTTTATTTCAGGTAACATTTTCAGTGTTTTTTAAAATTATTTTTGTAAATTTGAGTTATATACAATTGTTTTAATTGATGCAAAATGTAAACAAAAATTTACGACGTATTTGTTTTTCGCTGGGTTGTAGTCAATTTTGTTTTCCCCTTTTCTGTAAAACCTCAAAAGAAACCTTGACAGAAAATCTCCCACTTTTTTTCGGAACATCTCTAAAAAACCGAACGACAGTCGCTATTTGTCCCTTTTTATTATTTTGATGTCCTGTCTGTAGTGAGTTGTCTTGTAGTGTCTATCTGATGGATTCTTTTTGCGACCAGTGTCGAATTTAAAGGCTACAAAATAAGGCGATTTATTTTGAAGTAAAAAGGCCTTCGATCGTTTGTCGGAAAGAACTGGCACTAAATACTCACTTAATAAGAAGTATATGATCTCAAGTAATTTACATTAACGGTTTCCATTTTAATTAATTTATTATAAACTAGTTTTTATTATGACTGCGTGGATTTGCAACCCTACTTTCTTCTAGACTTTTTTTTTTCTTTAGGGTTTGTGTGGTTTATCAGCCCATGCATTATGTTGCTGTCGATTATTTCCTGTCGAGTATAACCAGTTTTGCCATCTTATACCAGAATTGTGAGCCAAATACCTATTGGAGTGTAACTTTATCAAGGAATTGGTAAATTCATCCTGTTCGGTTCTCTAACGCCCAGAATTAGAGCATTCGAGAAGGCTCGTGCTTAAAAAGCTTCTACAGAAGTACTGAGAATCCAGAAAGTCTTTTCGTTTGACAGTCCCTAGCTATCTATCTATTTACAAAAATAAGTCACTAGTTTTTATAGTATTACCGGTTAGGACCTTAGTAAACTTTTGCGTTAGTATTTAATTTTCAACCGTGACTTTGGTGCTCAATAACATTTCAAAACAGTTTTTTTTTAATTTTGGAATTAGTTAAAGTGAAGCTGTATTGTAGAGAATTAAATGAAGATTTATTAAGAAGAAATTAAGAAACGAATTGTTAAGGAAAAACGCGAACATAATAAAATCGTGCTTTTCCGGCGTTAGTATTATAAATTTAGAAGGAGATCTTATCACTCATCTTTTTTTTGTTCATTTTTGTTTATATTTTTTGTTCTAGTCTGTGATTGTGTATCATTTTATTGTGCTTTTCTGACTAGACTCACAATTTAACATAAACACTACTATAATTCTCGTATTCGGTGAAATCTGTTGGTTTTTCTTAATGGAGTGTATTTATTTTGAAAACTATTTACATTAGGCCTAAAGTGCAAAAGACACACGTTACAGCTTACCTACTTTCCTTCTGCCTACTTTTATACTACCTACTCTCCACTCAGTCCACTCCCCCCTTTTTCATCATTTAAAATTGGATTCATTGGGATATAATTTAAAGCGATTTCATTATTTAATGTTTCCTCTAAGTTAAGTTAGGGTGTTCATTAATTTAATTTTAATTTTTTTTTCTTAAAAAACTCCTTAAATCTTATGCTTTAGATTTGACTTGTAACTTTTTTTTTCTAATGGGCTGATTTCAAGTTGAGATAATACCGGTATTATCGCAAATTTTAATACTTTTCCATGGCTACAACCAATCCCATTAACTTTTATTAATTATTAATTTTCCATAGAAACAAAGATACTACCGGTATTATCTCAACTTGAAATCAGCCTAATTTATGAGCTAATTTAATATAATATAATATCTATATTTAACATAAAATAATATAATATCAATTTTTTTATTGATTTATTTTAAGAGGAAACCTTATCTTTCCTGTCGACTGCATCATACAAATGGGAAATAGTGATTTGCAAGTGTTTCGAAATCTCCATAAAATAAAAAGTAAAATATTTTTTTTTAATAAACTTTTGCATTTTTTTGTTTTAGGAAAAAGGTCAGGCTATTATGCTTATCTAGTAAAGTTTTATAATTATTATTTTTTAATTACTTCTTAAAACTGTTGTTTAAATAACTAAAAAAATACAATGGTTGTATTTCAATACTTAAAGTAAAATTTAAAAAATAGAACATTATAAATAATTATAAGTGATAGAAATGCGTTATTAATATTATACAAGAGGGAGAATCTTGACTCACAAGTGCGCATCCCCCCGAGTGAGACAACTCTCACGAGTTTAATAATTTTGATCACGTGTGATATACGACGTTTTATTTTACAGGTGCGCCTATTACAAAAATCCAAGAAATAAAGTAATATTTAACTCAAATATTCGCCTATAAAAATATAATAGTATGCTTGTATGTATCAGTTTCCGCAGTAACCAATAGTTGTTATAGTTATGAAATAAACAATGTCTTTGCTTTTTTACATTTTTTTACAACTAAAACTGACAGCTGTCATATTTATTCACTTGTGAGTACTTTATCTCACTTGAGAGTAAAATTTCATTACTGTCACCGAAAATAATGCTCTAAGATATCTCAAAAACTGCACCTGTAAGATAAAAAATAGAATATTAAGAAGATAAATAATGGAGACGTTTTAATGCATGAGCAAAGCGAGTGCGCTTAATAAAGTAGAGTGTAACGCGGCACGACATCATTTTATTTAATATTTTTCTATAGGTTACTTGATAGGAACATTTTTTCTCATATTATTTTTATTCGATTAGTTTCTAGCTTATTAGCTTATGTCTAGAAACCTTATATTTAGATAGATGTTCACACATACGTTAAAATACGTTAAAATAATGTATAATTAAAATTTTAAAAACTTTTAACTTATATACAAGGTAACATAGAAGTATGAAATAAAATTCATATTTTCTAAGTTATTGTATTTTTAGAAAAACGCTAAGACAGTTAATTTTATTTTTATATTGCGCACGTTTTTCACTTGTTTCTAATTTTTTTTGCCAACTAGTTTTTTGCTGTGACGTAATCGATATTTTTTTTTTTAAAAAAAAGAGGCGAAACGTCGACCAATAAATAAAAACCGAAAAACACCATTAGTGTCTGATTTATTTATTTACTTTGAAATCGGTTTTAGACGTTTTTCATAGTCGTTTTACAATCGATTTTGAATGTTAAACGGTTTTTTAAAATAACTCTTAATTTTTTTTAATGAAAGGTATTTTTATATTGTTAAATATTTATTACAGTTTCGAAAAAAAAATTGATTATACTAAAGGTCTAAAGGTCTTAAGGATCACAGACTAACATACATGTGCGTCATGCAAGTCTTTTATACATCTGTGACGTACATGTATGACAATAAAGTTTATTCACAGGCTTAAATACAAGCAATAACCAAAAAACCGATTTGTATTGTCATCTACTGATGGCAATTTAAATTGATTTTTCGATTAATTGATTTTTGGTTAACCGTGGTTTTACATGAAACCAAAAACGGTAAAAAATAAAGTCAAAATTTATTTTAAAAAATCTCAAAAAATATGAATCTAGCACTCTGGTGGGATAACGATAAAAATCGATAATTTGCCAAAAAGTTACCTATAACCAGCAACTTCAAATTCATCTGAGAGAGTATTTTCAGCTGCCGGAAATATTATCACTGCAAAAAGAAACTGTTTGAAAGGAAATACTGCAAATATGTTATTACTTTTACATAACAATTTAGAAAAAAAAGACTTTTTCCAGTTTCCTGTGTAGGATTTTTGGTTTAAATCAGTTTTTGTTTTTATTTTTTAAACAAAAATATTTTTTTTTACTTCCCTTTTTACAAAGTTAGGCATACTGTATAATATCAAAAGAATTACTATTTTTTTATAACTGACTACGTAATCTTTTAAATCAATTGTAAAACGGTTTTGAAAGAAGTCTAAAACCGGTTTTGAAACTAATTTGGAAAATGTATAAAACCGATTTTGAAAGAGTTTTAAGAACGGTTTTGCCAAAAAATCTAATTCTACGGTTTTCGGTTTTATGTAAAATCGCGGTTAACCGAAAACTGATTAATCAAACAATCGAAAAACTGATTTATACTGCCAGCACCATTAGATAGGTTACGCGCCAGCGCTGGCGCTGGAGAGGTAACTCCAATAAGAATAAGAGTATAAATTAATAAAACGTGAGAAGTTTGTTGTGGTGTAATAAGATATTGTGTTGCATTTATTAAAATGTGTTTGTACGAGAAAGAAATAATAAGTAATAAATAAGCCGCAATCGATAATAATTAGTGCAAATTTCATTTTCCTTGAGGGAATTTGAGCTACAAGTAGAATAAACAATTTCACGCTTACTTTGGTAAATTTCAAACGGAAATTTAGAGCTGCCGGCATCACCTCCTTAGGGAATAAATGTGCCAATCAAATTAGTTGCCAATAAGTCCTTGCAATCCGGAGTTACTTGTGCGCTTGGCGGCAGTTTATTTACCGTGTTCCCTTTAGAGTCGTTTAAATCTGAGGAAAAGTTTGGAGGTCTTTTAAGATTTGCGCGGCTATAAACGAAATATCATTTCCAAATCGACTACGTTTTAATTAAATCTTTAATTAATGCCACATTGAAACGCGCGAGTTAGTAAAGACTTTGTTAGAAGGCGCTTGCGCTCAAGTAATGCGATTGTAAGGAATGATTTGAGAATGAGAAATGAGAAAATGCAGCTCGTATGTTTGCAGTAAAATAATTGAGGTTGGTTGACAGTCTACTTTAGTCTAGTCTAATCCAGCAACTTGCCGTACGGTTATTAATTTTAGAAATTCATTTCGCGAATGCAAAGTTGAAGATAAAAAGTAATACTCTTGGGGGTTTAATTTTACATCGTAGGCAAAAGCTCTTTCAAATTAAACGTCTACATGGTGATTACGGTAGACTTGGATATGGGAAGTTATATATCAGGAATAATCCTCTTAAACAAAGTTGTCTTTTTAGAAGACCAGACTTTCGGTCAGATTAAAGGAGATTATCCTAAATTCCGTAGAACCCTTTTGCCAGTATGTTTAAATTTAAATTGTTTAGATTGACTTTTTACACAGCTTTGTACTTTACAGATTAACATCCATAAATATTTATTCCATACGAATATCTTCTTTCCAAAATTTTATCCCAACCATCGTCAACTACAACAGATCTGCTTCTTGCTTCTTAACTCATTATTGTTTTAATATTATTTTAGAAGATTAACATTATTCCAGCTGAAATAACTGTTATATACCTGATAACTACGTACGTTAACCGAGAACAGTTAGAAGTCTATTTTTACTCTAATCGCAATTTATAGAAAATCTAGTTAAAAAATTTTTATTGTGTAAGACCTTGGCTAATTTCTCCAAGTGATCATTCTAGAAAAAATTTGGTTCCACTCATTTTAATTCGCGAAAAGTTTGCTTTTCAACAACGCCGCGAATTCCCGCATGTCATTAGAAATTCCTGACAAATAGGCTGGCTGCTCCCCAACTTTATTTTCATTATTTAGTACGAGAAGAAATCGCCCTCGAGCTAACACACCTACAACAATCAACTGTATCTACCCCTCGAATGCACCCTCGCCTTTACTTTTATTACATTCCTTCTCACGTCAAAGCCAACTACTACTAAAAGGTAACATACCGAACGAATTCCCCACGATACATCATTTCGGACTTTTTAGCTACACGCATCGTGAGGGTAAAAAAGTGTTGATTTGTTCGAGGGAAACGTCCCTCACTTGTAATCGTATGTGGTGGTATAGCTTTGTTCATCACTCGTATCACGATTCGTCCCTTGAGACTTGTTGGGATGCGCATGTTTCTCAGAATATTGTCTTGGGAATGCCCGCATCTCCGAGGATTGCTCATTCTACGGTTCTACTTTCCAAATCTTTCAGGATTTAAAAACAAATACGTTAAGTTAATTGCGGACGCAGGGAAAAACTCTAAACGAACCCACTTTGCAACATATGAGACACAAGACAATTTTAAATACTTGTAAAAGAAAGTTTTTAACAAAATTGATGCCAGGAAGCTAGAACAAAATGTTGCTGCACAATTTTTATTGTGTTTAACAAAATTACATGTAGAGACTAAACAAAGTTTATTTATTGTTGCATTTTAGTAGAGCTCCGATAAAAGCAATAAAAATTGAAGTTTTCATAAGAGATAAACAAAAGTTTACTTTAGCGTCTGGTACAAAAACAAGAAGCTGAAAGCAAATTTAAGCAAGTAAATAGTTTATTATACATAATATATTTCCATCAACTTGAAAAGTTATAAATAAAAAAATGCAAAATTGTTCTTATTTTATTGTAATTAGAAAGAAACTGCTTCAGGACACGGAATTCTATCTGACAAAAATAAAATAGTTGTTTATTAAATTGCAAATTTTATTTATTTACACTTTGACTAAAAGAGATGGGTTATTGTGTACATTTTCTAGTCATAATTTACATTTTGTCTATTAAGCCGTTGTACAAAAATTATACCTGGCAAAAGTCTTTATTCTAAGAATGCTAAATTTCTAAATTTGTCTTATACAAAAATGTTAATGGTTTTTAAGATATACTTTTTCTTCAAAAATTTGTTTTTGTACAAGATTCGATGTATCATAGCATTGATATACAGAGTGTGGTTGATATTTGTTCAGAAATTTTACCTGATAAGGTTTTTCGTTAAAAGGGAGCTAAATACCCCAGTTTATCTTTTCATGTTGATTGTTTTTGAAAAAGACTGAAAATTTATACTCAAAAACAAAAAAATATTGAGATACACAATTTATGAAAACAATGTTTTTATACGAAACTTTTACATCATATATTTGAAAAGCCATAAAAAAAAATTTTAAGACAATATTAGGTTGACTATAAATATATAACTTAAAACTTTCTGAAACAATTGCATCTTTGGAATAGAACAACTCTAAATAATTTTGACGTTTAAACAATAGCTCAGAATTACTATTACTGTAAAATAAAGTCATTTTACACTAATAATATTCCAAAGCTCTTGTGCAAATGATAGAATTGCCTGATATTTCATGCTCGCATGTTTTGCTAGAATTGTAATTTTAAAATGCTCTACCCACTTTTTTTTACATAGCCGGCTAGTCTTATTCATCGGATAGGCTGTAAAATAGCCTTATCTTACAGTTTTAAAATTTTTGCTCCATAGTTCAACTAGTACAGAAAAATATTATTGATAATATAAAATAAAATATCGGGTGTTTTTTTAAATTTGACGTCAAAGTCGACTGTGCATGGTCGTTTGTGAACAAACCAGAAAATGACATCTAACCTCACTTTTCTGATTAAAATTAAAACTGCTCTACTTACGGTTTATAATTACAATTTAATTAAAAAAAATTATTACAAATAATCGAAATGTCCACCAACTTCATCTAGGCACATTTGGATTCGTCGACACATTCCATTAGCAAGGTTCATCAGCATGTTAGGATGTTCATTAATTTTATTAATTCTTCCAACAATTCGATGTTGTAACTCGTCCAAGTTATGTATTGGGCGTTTGAAAATGGAGATTTTCAAATTATTAAAACTTTGACTATTGACTTTTGCTACTTTGCAAATAATTACAAAAGTGAGGTTAGATATTATTATGTGGTGCGTTCACAAACGACAATGCACAGCCAACTTTGACGTCAAATTTAAAAAAACATTCTATATTATTGATAATAATATTACAAAATCGTGAAAAAAATATCTTCATCAATCCACTATTCAATTGATGGTTTACCAGTATGTACACCACGTCTTGGGTCAAACGTAACGTTTCTAAACGATTTCTTTCTAGACTTGTCTCTATTGTTTTGTGATCAATTTAAGTTTCTCTGCAATAACGATAAATTTCATTTTATTATAAAAAAAATTACGAAAAAAAATCCACTTTTGGAATTTTTTTGTAATGAGTAGATATATAGAGTATACTGTGGAATACTAGAAACAACACAGGAAAATGACATATTGTACCGATTCAATTTTAGAATGCGGTGGACAATTTAAGTTAGAGTTCGACCATCAATATTCTGCGTTTACAACATAATCCTGTGATTAACTTTTCCAAATTTTTACGGCACTCAACCACAGTCCGCTGTAAAATTCTTTATCTACTAAGCTAGATATTTCTTAAGCCTATTGTCAACATCTGGTCGGCACTATCTTTATTGGGGGTTTGCGGTCCAACCGTTATAAAGTTCTTGAAGAGTCAGAGCAATAATCGCAGAATATCTATGGTCGGACAATATTTGAAATGTATGCAATAGACATAAAATAGGACAAACTGCTTGTTGATCTAAATCAGAATGCAAATAAAATTAGTCAGTCTGCGAACTGACTAAAGCCATAATAATTTTGTAAATCGACTGATGATTTTGGCATTCTGCAGGTTATCTTAGTATTCACCAAAATGTTAAATTTTTTATCTTGTTGGAGACTAGTCAGTAACTACACTCACAAAAAGATTCCTTGTTCAAACATATTCACTTAAATCGAAAAATGCACCCAATCACACCAAAAACTTTTTTGCACACGACGTGCGATTTGGTAATGATGTTACTATTTTCAAATAAAACTTAAGTGTTAAAAAAAAGTTCTACATCGTATATCTTGAAAACCATTACGATATGTAAGTATTCCGATAAAGCAAGTGTGGGTTTTTAGCATTCTATCCACAGAGATATTACTAGGTAAAAGCTTAGTTTTTTATTTGATTGCAATCTGTATATCAGCAGTTAACTAGTTGCTGCAGTTAGTTAATAGTAATTTGTTAAAAAAATACAGAAAATAACTGGTTAAGAAAAGCAGCAAATAAAAAAAAAAAACTTATAAAACAATATGCTTGAAAAAATACGGATGATTATTGTTGTCTAAATACAGAAAATACATACATATAAATATAGACACATTTTCTATCATTAAATTTATCCTAAATGCCTGAGATAAAAATCTAAAGTTATAATTTTATAAATTGTGTTTGGTGTAATTGGGTGCATTTTTGATTAATTCGGCACTCCAAGAAAATTTAGCAAAAAGTTTGATTTTTACTCACAATGCTATTGTACAAAATATAAATTTTTAAAATTTGCTTTAAGTTAGGTTATATAGTGTGAACCACTTCTATGGAATAACTTCGATAAAAATTTAGGGATTTGTTTTTCAGGAAAACGCTTAAACACTTATTCTGTTATTTTTTAACGCGCTTTTTTTGTCAAAAAATTTGATATACAAGGTGTTTCAACATCGATATACAACCCTCTACCTTGAAATTTTAAATAAAAGCACTAATTTTTTTTAGCATATATAAATTCTATGTATAATTTTGCGTATTCTTATGTAGCGCACACTTTGTCGATTTTCAGTTGTTTTTGAAAAAAAGACGTAAACCTTTTGAAATGAATAAATTTGATAAAAATTTAGGGATTTGTTTGTCAGGAAAACACTTGAAGTCGTATTCTGTTATTTTTCAACGCGCATTTTTTGACAAAAAAACATGGATATACGGGCTGTCCCAAAATGAAGATACGACCCTCAACTTTAAATTTTCAATTCAGAACCTCATTTTTTTTAGCATATAATTTTGCATATTTTTTATGTAGCGCACACTATGTAGATTTTCAGTTGTTTTTTTTTTAAAAAAAACGTGATCTATTTGAAGTAAATAAATTTGAAAATTTTTTAGAGATTTATATGCTAAAAAAAATTGGAGTTTTCAATTGAAATTTTAAAGTTGAGGATCGTATCTTGATTTTGAGACAACCTGTATATTCATTTTTTTGTCAAAAAATGCGTGTTAAAATATAACAGCATACGACTCTAAGCGTTTTCTTGAAACACAAATTTTTAAATTTACATCAAATTTATTTATTTCAAATGGTTCACGCTTTTATTCAAAAACAACTGAAAATCGACATAGTGTGCGCTATATAAAAATACGCAAAATTATAGGTAGAATTCAGATATGCTAAAAAAAAAATTTGTGTTTCTATTTAAAATTTCAAAGTTGAGGGTCGTATCTCGATGTTGGGACACCCTGTATACCAATTTTTTTTAATAATGCGCGTTGAAAAATAACAAGACACGTGTTCAAGCGTTTTTCTAAAAAACAAGTCATTGAATTTTTATCGAAGTTATTCCGTACAAATGGTTCACACTGTATATGACAGATTAACTCATTTTAGAATCAGTATTAAATGTTACATAAGTTAATTATCCACTCAATATTTGTTTTTGTTTGACATTTTAATTGTTGACCATTAGTAGCTGTTTTAATTATTTACAAAACCAGTTATTGGGAAATTCAAACAAACTTTCTGACAAACCTAATATAATACCAACTTTTAGTAAATAGAAGCAACATAACACATAACTGGACTGGAGTAATGTTTGTAACAAATATTTTCCAACAAACTTGTGATTTATGCAAGTACATTACATAAACCGCACCTTACAAGCAGAAATATTTTTGATGTAAAACTTTTTAAGCAAAATTTGACATAACTGGACGTTTAAAATAAATTGTTGTTGAACGCAGAAAATATTAGATAATTTAAGTTAATGTAGTGTAGGTGTACATTTCGTGATTTATTCTGAACCCAAATCAAACCTGTAATAAGCTTAAAATTTCTAATTAAATACATAGCTTTTGGTGTCCTCATTTAACGCAAGTATGATTTCAGTGTGTAATAATAATTAATTTTCGAATAATCTACAGACGGATTTAGAATCGTATGTGGAGCAGATGGAAACGACTTACTTTCCTTTATTTTAGATCATGTATCCACATCAGTGCACAAAATTCAAATTTAATTAGCAGAATGTTGTGTCGGACACTAAACGAATACAGTTGACCCGACCTGTAAAAGCAGCTCGATACTTTCCTAACCCAGAGGTTACAAAGGGAAATAGCTGATTCTCTGGATTCATTTCACTGATCGATTCACTTATGTAAAGCAAATTCGCCTTGTTATCAACGACAAAATCGCAAAAAAGTTAATTTTGTTTTGTAATGCCTTGTAGAACGTCGTCAATCATTTCAGATCTTTCGGAACGAAGTAAGTAAACGGGTGAGGTATTTAAATAAAAAATGACAGTCCCATGATGTATGAACCGCTCGTCATTGTGTAGCCAGTTGTCAATCTTGCGATCGGCGATATCATTAGTTATGATTCAATCAGGCTAATCCGGACACATATGATTGATATCGGGCTTCGTTTCAAACCTCTTCACCCCTCGATCACATAAAAATTCACGGAAATATTCGCACTAATGCCTCAACTTGTCTTTCTCAAAAGTAAAAGTTCAAAACTCTAAAGCCTTATTTATTGTGCCATTCCAATAATACTCTAAAGATATTGGATTTTGCAATAAATGGAATCGACTATAATAAAAAAGAAGTGCTTTATATAAAGAAATTTTAAGTATCCTCTGGAAAATTAAGTTATAATTTCTTTCTCTCAAACTCGAGTAAGCGACTCGAGAACAGAACACTAATAAAAAGCGCACAGACATTTCACGAAAAGAAAAACAGTGCCCTCGGTGATAGTTTTTTACAACTTTTGTCTGGAAGCATTTTATTGCACGACATGATTGATGGATGATCTCTCCTAATACCTATCTCCAAACTTTAAACTAATTAATCAATTTAATTGCAACAACAGACATCTATTATTATTTGCATACAATGAAAAATATAACGCCATTAAAACTTTTATTGCAAAATTGTTTTATTTGAAACATTTTATAAACATAAATAAATAACCAATATTTTATCCTTACTGACCTTTAAAAAACTTAATTTTTTTTATTAATTTGCAAAGACAAAAACAGTTGCAATTCTCAAAAAATCTTCTTTTGATTCATGTTGCGAAAAATTGAAAATGCAAAAATATTTAAACAAGACGTTTGTTTAAACGGTAAGGCAGTATATCAAAAAAATCAAAAAAGCAATTAAGCTAAGAGTTATAAAAACAAAAAGTCATCAAGAAGTAAAAGTAATCAGTAAGAATGTTAATGAGAAATAGAGCAGAAAATTGCAGTGCAGCACATGGAAGAAAGATTGTGTTGTAACGATTCTTAAAATTCGGGTTCTTACAATTTATTAAGTTAGGTTCTTTAACCAACACTTTATTTAAAGACTACTATTTACACCCTCATTTTAACAGTAACTCTCAATAAATAATAACACACAGTATATCGCCCTTAATTATCGCTTTGATCGTCAATTTGCTTCCGAAATAACCGTTTTGTTAAATTGCTAAACCTAACTCATTCTACTATTCGGCTTCGACTGACTAGTCATCGCCCTCTCACTTGCTTATATACAATCAAGCTGCTTTCTTGTAAACTTTCGTACGTATTTTATTTGTATAGAAGACGAGTAAGCATTCTGCGAATTTAGTCAATGGCCGTGGCTAGTATTTCTTAGCGTTATCGGTGTATAGCGCGACGTCTTATTTTTTAAAACACGTTGAAGGCATATTCTTCTAGAATAGTTTGTTACATTATTATCCGTCAGAGGTATTATTTATCAGAGTTTTGTTGTACCTGAAAATTTTAAAGCATTTAAACTACTTAACATAATACTCTGTTATGTCTTACATTATTACGATCCACATCTATAAAATTTTGGGCGGAAGAAGCAACATTGATGTTAAATGGTGATAAATACGATATTTTTACTTTATTTTGCATTTTGTTATTTATTATTAAGCAAAAATTTTTTTATGTATGCTTTCGCCACAGGTGTAATTTCTACCTTCCCTAATCGGTTTAAAAACGTGATATCACTCCGTGCGGTAAAATAGAAGTTCGTCATAATGTAATATATAACATTTATTTATAACATTTTGCTAATACTACTAATAGTTATTCTAATGTTTACCGTAAATGTACACTTTTTTCATGATCTTTTAAATAATTTTAGAAATTAATTCATAAAATTTATAATGTACAGTTGCGCAAAAAAAATTTGCTTGTTGAATTAACTTTTTAACACCAAGAAAAATGCTCAGTTACAAGCATTGTTAAGTTTATGACATTAAGCTGTCAGTTACTGTTTCTTCTTGTTTCATTTATTAGCTGAAAATCTTCTTGCAGCTGAAGACTTCTTAAAAGTACTAAAAAATTACAAAAAATATTTGTGACATTTGCTTGACATTTTGATGACAAAGAATTTTTTCTCGGAGCTGTATTTGTTAAAAAAAAAATATTATAATAATATATATATATATATATATTATACAAAAATAAAACAACTATTTAATTTACCTAAAATCTATTGCAACTGCTACACAAAAAAAAATTAGAAACATTAGCAAAGGACTAATAGGAGCTTATCTTATAAAAAAAACCTTATTTATATACAACGAACAGTTTTACATATTTTATTTTATTTTGGATCTATAATCTAATTTATATGCACACCAATTAGACCATAATCTTTATTTTTACCATATCTTTAGCACGGAATTTTGAAAGTTGCTACGCAATAATTACAAATAAATAACTGTACATTCGTCTAGCTGTCAAATAAATGTCTGCAATTTTGTAAACGTCAATTTTTACATTAAATAACAATTATCACAAAAAATCATCATTTATTTCAAAAACTGTTAAACATTACAAAAGCACGGAGCGTGACACAAGCCCTTACCTGTTGTAACATTTCTCTAAAATACACGTTTTCAAACAGGATTTTTACCAGATTCCATTTTGAGAAATCGCAAAACAAAAAATAACAACATACCGTATCCTGGCAACGACAATATATTCCACTAGTTAATCTCAATTTTTTTACAGTTTAAAAAAATACCCCAATTTTAAATATTATTTTTTTGATTTAAAAAATTAAAACGACTCAAAATAAAATAAAACGTTATATGTACCACAGGCGTAATCGTTACTAATAGCTCTCGGAAAATTAAAAGCTCTTTTACGTCGGGCATTAAACATTCCTTCGTGCCATAATTTCCTTAATTATGTCCTTAATACATAAATAACTATTCTGACAAAAACAAATTATTTTTTACTTTTTAGTACGTAATAAAAAATTTTTAAAGAATATATATTTTTGTATTTAACTTTTTATAAAAAAATTTTGAAAAATATTTTTTTTTTAAATTTTATTGTATTAATGTTCACAAATAAAGCTTTAAACAGTTTTTGTTAGTCTTTCACAGACTTTGTAAAAAGTATTTTGCCGTAAATACTTGTCTTGATCATTTTGATGTGTGTACATTGTTCCATTAATGTGCACTTATTTTTGGTCATTTAGTTTTGCAAATAAAATAATTAAATTAATAACTTACTAAACCTTTTGATTACTGACAAGACATATGTTCCAAAGTATTTTAAAGAACCCTACTGGGTTTAGAGTATCTAAACTTGTAGCATTTGGTATCAGCGCTGGGATAAGATTAATAAGTGAGCGTTGAACGTTGAATATTTTATTTTGGGCAAATCCACTCAGATACGAGTTAATTTAAAAAAAAAAAATACAGAAGGAAAATTGTAAGTTTGATTGGGGCGGCGAAGGCCGTTAAGTCTGTTATGGTAAGCATACATTTATGTGAATATAAAATTTGAAATTGAGACAAAAACCGGGTAAAGTTTCATCCCGCTCTATAAAAAGGACAATAAAAAATTAATTATGTATTCTGCGAATTGAAATGGGGGCCGCCGAGGGACGTTCCGGCAATACGCCCCTGAAAAGCAGTAAAAGAGTCTTTGTGCAATTTTGATGAGACTGGCCGCAATGTAGAGCACACGCAATTTGTTTTTGTGTTTTTATGTCCATCTTTATTACATCTAGGCAGCAGCTGCTTCGCGAAGAGTACATAATGTCGGAGGAAGAGAGGACTTTTTACTATACGAAATAGAAAAAGGCAGACGAACAAATCCTCGTGATAGAATAACACGCCCTGTTGAATTTAGGAAGTGTATACCCGGAAATGAGAGATACCACGAATGTTTACCGGACTCTTGTGGACGATGAATTCAGCTCATCAATATCGCACATGCACGGAATGATGTTTGCTTGATATGTTAACATTTCACTCGATCATAACACTTTTATTTCGCTTTGTTACTCGGTGATAGGGTTTATAGGCAATTTAGCTGCGATTTAGATGTGCCAAACAATTTTGTACTTTTCAATATGGACTATAAAAAATGTTGCAAACATAAATTACATACAAAATTTGCAATTTGTCGAAAAATTTCAGATAATCCCGACATAATTAATCAAAGCTTTCTATCTCCACAAACTTTTTCCCTATTTTAGATAACTCGTCTGTAGTCAATAAATTTACAAACTTAATTACTACACCCCAGACTGACATATACTACATCAATTCCAGCAACATGAAAGCAAATAACCACAAAAATTAAAAAAACACACATCAGAAATTTTTTTTCTAAATGTTATTTCTCTCAGTCTAGAGAATTATTGAGGGATCTTGCAGGCTACTGGACAACATACTCGTAATTATTTCCACTCCATTAATTTGGAAAATATTAATCAAGTATTCCTTCAAATACATTCTTGCGAAATAATCTCTAATCCTGGATTAAGTTTCATATAAAAAGAGTTTTCCATGAAAAGCAAAACGAAGCTTAGCACATGCAATCATAAGTGCATATGAATCATCTGTTCTTAGTATGTTCCACGTCGTTGACTTGTTATGCCTTGAAGCTAATATCATCCTGTTATTTTCACAAAAATGTAAACTTACTTTGATCTTAGGTAATGTATGTGAGCACTTTGAACTAAGAAATTATGAAAGTGTTGGCAGTCATAATTAACGAAAATATTGCAGTTTTATGGTGCCAGGATCCCAGTCCGTCTTCCAAAGCAAATTAAAACAAACATTAATTATTCCTCATCTCCATCAAGAATTTTAGGAGCCCGTTGATCATCTAATAGTGAAATCAACTTTGTACTTGTCTTCATAATCTCCCCAAGTAATTTGCATTTCGCAAAGTTATGTTCTAACAAGCTGCAGAAATATAAAACCATCAAAATTTCCACACTTGGCACCTACTCCAAGTACTTAACTTCAAAGCTATCAAATACTTTGTAGAAACTTTACATACATTCTTTACAAATTATTTGTTCCAGTTTGAAAAAAACTTGAATTCTTGGTTTGTGTAGGGGGTCTCAGATTGTTGGTTCAGGTCTTCAATAAAATACAAAGTAAATATTTTCTCATTTCGGGTAAAGGGAAGTATACTGTATACGACTTGCAATAGGCGATGGATAAACAAAATAAAAATATATTTGTTTGTATACAGAACCCGATGCGAGCATGAATGCTTTGAGTAAACATTTTACATGTTCGCCCTGCATTTAAGGCCACCCCTGCCTTTTGTAATGTAGCCCCCAGCGTTTTTCAAATATGGCAAATTTAATAAAATTTATATCGATTGACAAAAGAAATCTTTTCTTTGACGTTTAGAACAATAAACTTTGTGGACATTAAAAAAACTTGATTCAGTTTCCCCCTATGCAAATCATAAATGTGCATTGAATTTATAAAATGAATCCAATTTTTATGCTTTTTGTGGAATTAAGCAGTTTTAGCCTTGTTGAAATTGGATTTCTGAGCGGAAAGCTAATCAAAATATAATAGGAAGCCAACCATCAATGTAGACACCGTCACAAAATAGTATGCTTAAGTCATGAATCAGAATTTGGTCATTCCTACATCGAAGAAATTTAGAGCACTTCTAGCTTAACTACTTGAAAAATCATTGAATAACGATAATTCTAATGTAAACACATTGCCAAAGCAAATACCGATATAATAATAAGGCCACTAAAAAAGATGTAGATAGCGATTTCAAATGATCAAAGTGATACTAAATAAAATTGTCAAAAACTCATTTGTTTATACATTAAAAAAATTGTAAAGTAACAAAAATTTCACTTATTTACAGAAATAAAATATTTAATATACTGAGTGATATTAGAAGTGTTGCACACAGAAACAATAATTTTTTGAAAATAATTTTTTGGCAACAGAGTAAGTAAGTTTATAGCTAAGTATAGTAAACAGTGCAACGGTTTATTGTTGACAATTTTTCAAAAAAAAAATTAATTTCTTAGTTTTTGTTAAGAAAAAGGCTTATCAGGACTGATAAGTAGAAGGATTTGCAGTTGTTGTGTCTCTGACTATTTGTTTTAAGGGTAACAAAAATTTCTAGTCCAAAAACATCAACGATTTTAACTATTTTAACAATTTCGACAAAAGTAGAATTGTAACCTTTCAAAAAGTTAGTTTATTCTATAGCAAAATTACCCGCCGTGTTGATTCTACTGCAAAGACGGTAATGCATGTATTTCGGGTGTAAACAGAAAAAGACAAAAAAACATGAAATAAATCAACAAGTCAACCAAGACAACTAGCTCCTCAAGACCGTTTTGCTACTACGCAACAACTCGGTAACCAATAGCTTAGAAAAAAGATCGACTTGCAGTACGCAAACGCTACGTCTTCCTTCCAAATTTTTTTTACCGTTTACGGTTAGTGCTTTCGGCTGCGGAACACCGTCGTCAACGTTTTGACTGGTACATAAAACGACAGGTTTTGGAAGCAGAATTGCACAATGTGATATTTATGCATTATGCTCATCGGGGAGTAAGACGCCGTCGTGGAAAGCGACATGATATTGGATTTACTGTTAAAAGACACAAGACTGTTATAGTAATAGTTTAGGGGGTCTAAAAAAGCCGATTACTTCTAGGGTTTATTCGAAGCAGTATAACAGCTGTAAATGTTTTAAAAACAACTTTAGTGCTTTATTTAGATGGAGTCAACATGTCGTTTTTCAGCAAGACGACGCACGTCCACATATTGCTCATCAAACTGTACACAATCTCCAACAAGCTGGCGCGTTAATGTTTTGCCGTTGCGACTATGTTTATCAGATTTAAACCTCATCAAGCATGTGTGAGATATGATGAAGAGAAAACTGTCGGCTTTAAACCGTTCTTCACAGACTCAGGCACAGTTAATTTATGAGGGTCATGTTGCTTAGAATAAGATGTCACAAGCAGACATTGATCACGTTATTTTGTTAATGCTTAAACGTGCACAGAAGTGTACTCAGTTACGGAGTCGCTAAACACATTATTGATTTTTTTTTCAAGTTAGTATTATTAAAATTTTTTGCCAATGTCATAAATTATATGTATTATCTTTAAGTTGTATATGTTTTAAAAATTTTACTTTAGCCTTCAAAACAGCTAAGGTATCTTCTTCTTCATCTGTTTCGGATTCAGATTCAGCTTAACAATAGTTGACTTGTTTATGATTAATAATTTTTGCGATTAGTTTTGCACAACTCGTATGATAATTATTACTACAAATTACTTATTTTGGACCACAGTTTACAGGTTTTTTACACCGCTTGCACTTAAAAGTTGGGTTTTCAGCAAACTCACGATTGTCGATTCGAATTCATGAATACTGGACGAAGATAATAGAAGAAGATCTAAAGAAAAACAATATTTCAAAAAGAAAAATGTTTAAACCTAAATAACAAAACAAGGAAAAATTATGGAAAACACTTATACTGTACAAGGTGACTTTTTAGTGCTTTGTAAAAAACAAAAGTTTTTTCTTTCTCGTGCAAAAACGAAAAGTGAGAGCAAATTATCGTCTCCGTTTTTACTTTTGGCTGAAAAAAACTCAAAATAATAACTAACTGTTAAAATAAAAAAATTACTTTAGAAACTTTATTTGAACATTTATATATTATAATCATATCTAAAATTCAAATTACATTTTGCCCAAGTGTTTAAACAAAGAAGATATTTGTTAAAATCATCATTTAAACGGCTTCTATGTTTTCTTATTATTAAGGCAGCTTGAGAAAACAGTCTCTTAAGGAGGGTCAAGGTTGCATTTATTGCCAGAAAATCTTTTGCCATTTGTGTTAAATTGGGATAAGTATTGCTGTACTTTTTCTAAAATGCCAAAATATTTTGATCTTCTGAAGATTTTTTTTGACAAGATTCTTCTTTAAAAAGAGAAGTAAAGGCAAGGTCGAATTTATGATGAAGCTTGTACTGTCAATCGTTTAAAAATATTTGTATTTAAAAATGTTCTCAAACATAAAATAGAAAAAATTTTTTATCTATTTTCTCCAAGTGGTCATATCAAATGTTCTAATATGTGATGTAAGTCTAGTATCAAAATAACACAATAGATCCAATTGGTTTAGAAATAATGTATTATTAATTTATCTATCCTACCCAAAAAAACTGATAACAATACTTCTTTTAGCTATTTTTTGTTTTTCTAAAAAACCCTCAGTTACTGGTAGACATGCACACAGCACACTGCCTACTAAAAAAACACCTACACATTACCTGTCTCAGTAAAGACGATGATTGTAGAGACTGTGCTAAAGATGTGAAAACTCCTCTTTACATTCTCTGTTACTGTCCTTGCGACAGTGTACAAAATTCAAATCAAAATAATTTAAAGTTTTTTATGTATTTCTAATAAACCAATTAAAAGACACCTAGTACGTTTTTGAAACAATTAATTTGAAGAAAATAGTTACGAGATATTTTTTTATCTAATTTAAAAAAACTACTATTTTCTCAACAATAGAAATTGGTAATTTTTGTGATATTTACAAAAACTTAAAAAACTGAAAATTATTTTTTTTTACCTATTAAAAAACTGAAACCCCCAGTTCAAATCAAAAGTACTATTGAAAATATGTTTAACACATCTAAATAAAGATGTCTAGAAACATTTAGCTTAGTCGAAATTTTTTTGAAGTTTTGCACATTTTTGTCAGCAAAACATAAATGCTTATTTATAAAAACATAAACATTAACACACTAGTCGTTTTACCAGACGGTTTTTCCTGTTGAGGTAGAACTGCTCTAAAAGAACGAAATGTGTAGGAACCTTACCACTAGTCAAAGTTGTGTAAAAAGAAAACGATCGGTAATATGTAATTTTCTTTAATTGGAGTTTTATAAACTGTGAATTGTAAAGCAGCAAAATACCAAAACATATTTCACAAAAAAGGTTAATAACAGAATTGAATATTCTTCTTTAGATTAGGCTTCCAATTTGGCAATTGAAATATTAAAAGGAAATTACATGTGGGCGTCTTTTAGTTATTCTTTTTGGCGCTCCAATTTGAGACGTTTTACGTAGTTGGGTCACCAGTGATGGTATTTGTGATTCGACATTGTCAATGTCCATGACTTGCTCATCAGGGGCACTTCATTGTTTTGATCCATGTCCTTGGCAGCGTCACTGTGCCTCTCAAAATCAACAAAAGCGGTTTCAAGGGATTGACCTGGAGAATCGTTGTTTATGCAAGCATCTTTCGGCGGCTCAATCTCGGAAAAATGCTCTTTAATAGCAGAATCGGTGACTGACTGCTCCAAATTTCTCACAACGAGTTTTGTGAACTGAGGTGCGTTGCTAGTCGTGGCTATTTCATTAAGACACTTTTCCAAACGATTAAAGCTCCATACATTGCTTACGTTTCGAGTGTACTGGCGCGATATTCCTGCATGTCGTCCCCCACGTTGAATACCGCCGAATCTTTGGGTTAGGATACGACTGCTACGTCTAGGTGCGCTGCCTTCATGGGGGTTTCCACGTCTCTCCCTTTGGTTACTTCGCCTGGACTTTTTCAGCCTTACTACTTTGTCCAATCTCTTTTTAAATGGATCAACCATTTTAATAAGATTTCTCGTTAAAACGGCGATACACACAACAAGAAATTGAAATAATTAAATAGACTAATAACTGACAGAAATGAGAGAATAGTTAAAATTGATGCTAGGTAATCGCTAAAAAGTGGCTCTCACGCCGCCTAAGACGCCAAATTTAAAAACTTATTAGATTTATAAAGACTAGATACAGCAATACTAAGACAATACGCTAAACAAGACGCATCTTTTATCTCTATTTTTTCTTGATACATTGAGTTTGTCTAAGGGCCGGTCTTTCCACCTACAAATAAAGTTGCTAATAAAATTTATTCAGCCAATAAGTTGTAAACGTGTCTTTCCACCTACAGTTAACAGCTACTAGGCGAATAACCACCGAAATTCGACAAATAAGTTATTAGCTACTCAAAGTACTGAATAAAACATTCGGGTCCTGGATAGTTACCGAATGTGCACGAGTGAAAAGCGACAGTGAACATTGAGGTTATGTGTAAGTGGATTGAATTAAATTTCTGTGAATTCGTCAACAATGGATATTTTCGAAGATTTTGAAGAAATAGATCACCAAGAAATTGCAGATGTGGTTAATGTTATTAATCCAGAACGACGGCTGTACACATTAAGGAAAAGAACAGATCATTTCAATAAATGGGATGAAATAGAATTTCTCCGGCGTTTTCGGTTAAGTAAATTAACAGTGAGCCATTTATTGGAAGAAATAGAACCTCAATTATTACATCGTAGCAACAGGTAAGTGACTACCAAAATATAAACATCAGGAAACAGTCGTTTCTAAACTTTGCATATTGTAAATTCTATCTACAAACTGAAATAATAATAATTGGGCATGTTACAGAAACAATCCAGTAACTCCAATGGACCAGTTGCTCATGACACTAAAGTTCTTGGCCAGTGGATGCTTTTATGTAGCATCAGGAGACTTCATTGGCATACATAAGTCCACATCTGGTAAAATTATTTTTCGAGTAATTCAGGCAATTCTTGATTTACGCAGGAGGTACATTAAATTTCCTCTAACACTTAATGAACAACAGGAATCAGTACACAAATTTGCCGAAATAGCACGGTTTCCTCGGGTGATTGGAGCTATAGACTGTACCCATGTGAGGTTATTGTCTCCAGGTAACTGATGTCTTAGTAGGACATTCTAAATTTTAATAATATGTCATGTTTATTAGGTGGGGAAAATGCTGAAATTTTTAGAAATAGGAAAGGTTTCATGTCTTTGAATGTACAAGCAATATGTGCTGCAGATACTTCAATAATTGACATAGTTGCAAGATGGCCTGGTTCATCTCACGACACTCAAGTTTTTAATAACTCTACAGTGAGGATGAAGTTTGAAAATGGAAGTATGGGCAATCTGCTTCTCGTTGGTGATAGTGGTTACCCTGTAAAATCATATTTAATGACCCCATTGACAAATCCACGAACAGCGGCGGAAAATTTGTACAATGAAGCGCAAATTAGAACACGAAATGTGATAGAACGCACATTTGGAATTTGGAAGAGAAAATTTCCAATTCTTTCAACGGGGCTTCGTTGCAGACTACCCCTGACACAACAAATAATTACAGTATGTGCTATATTACATAACTTGGCAGTTTCTCAGGGCGACGATATGCCAGCCGATGATGTGGAATATGAAGACTCAATGCTTGATGAGGTTCCAATGGAATATATACATCCTCATCAAAATGATATTATGCGACAATCGTTACTTTGAGACTTTGTTATAAAAATATTCTGTAAGTAGGCAAACATGGACTGGAGAAATTAAATTTATTAATTATATATTTTATAACAAGCATTGTTATTTCTATAAGGAGATTGCACAACGGTTGTAATAGTTTAAAATATGGCACTCGTTGTACAAGAATAGTTAAATAAAAAGTAAACCTATCTACCTTCAATAACAAATAATACACTGACTAATAATAATAACTAAGAAGGTGAAAGATTTTGCACTTGTAACTCTAAAAGCTGCTGTTTGAGTTTTTTATTTTTAATATTAATGTGTAGCAGTTCTTCTTTTAACTGACGTTCCCTTTTAAGAAATTCTTGTTCAGCAACAATGCCTTCTTGTTCAAGTCTAATACTCTTTAGCCTTTCAGCATGCTCTTCTTGCTTGTGTATCAATTCTTCTTCTGCTATTTTTTTTTTTTGAAGCACTAATAGCTCCTGTCGAGCATCTGTTATTCCTGCGATTTTCTCATTGAGAGCATCTTTCTTAATAGGCTTGCACGTTCGGGTTGCTAATGCTTTTGCTTTGTCTGTTTCAATTGACTGCTACTCCATTTTGCCCACTTTTGTGGAGTACGTTCAGGAACCTATATTATTGTAAAAAAGTGTTACTCTTTAACATTACACATGGTAAGAGTTACCTTAGTTTCTTCGATCGGGTTGGTATCTTGCATATTAATTGCCATACTGCAAGTAGTCTCTGAGGTACTGCCACAAAAATTCGTTTGGTTAATTGCTGTGTCATTATTAGTCTTGGGCAAACAAGGTGATAGAAGGGTGACTGTAGTGTCTGACTCTGTTACCGGTGTATATAAACTATAGACAGTTGGAGCCTGAACATTTAACACAGTTGTCGCAGATTGAGAGCCAGATGTAGTCGTTACACTGCTTACTGATGTGGGCACATTAAAGGCAGCTGAAGTAAATAAGGAATTTATAACTTGATCAGTGTTTCCATTGTTTGCGCTGTGTTCCTGCTGAAAAGGTTCTGTATGCTCTAAAATTAGGTCACTATTTTTACCTACACAAGAACAAGCATGTCAAAATTCTTACCTACTAAGTCTGCATCACAATCATTTTCAGCAATCAAACCTTCAACTGTTAACATAATGTGACTTAAAATCTTCTCTTCGTAATCCGTAAAATCTTTTAGATTTGGAGAGCCTCCTCCAGTTTTAAAATGCATTTCATACTTATTATGCGTTTGCTTTTTTTTAATGTTTCTTTTCACACGTTCATATTTCAATCTTAATTCTTTTGCTGGTCTGTTTCGTGATCCGGTTAAACTGTTAAACTGGTTGGCGATTATTTCCCAAGTATCTGACTTCTGCTTCCATGTTATGCTATCGCTGCGCTTATTTTCAATTATATCAATATGTCGTAATACAACATCCACCAAGATCCTTGTTTCCAGTTCTGTAAAATTTGCAGCTCTTTTTTGTTTGCTGGTACCGCTTTCACTCATGCTTAAAAATACAATTTCCGATTAGTTATATATTTATAACACCTACATAAAACAACAAGTTTTTTCAAAAGTTTTGCTTGTACTTATCCTCGATTGAGGTATTTTGTGAACATTACAAAATACTCACATTTCCGTCTTTGATAAATCACCTATTACCACTTTTTACTAATGAAAAATAGAAAACTTGTAGAAAACACGCAAACGACGCGAATCGTTTTGTTACGCTTTTAGGTTATGTTGACACCACAAAATCTGTCTCTCTTTCATATGTACAAATTTGCGTTAAACTTTCTCTTTTTAATCAATCCTGTTAACTGTGTAACTAAAAAGTTAGTGGTGCCAACCGTTCAAAGTGAGACTTATTCAACCAATAACTATTTGACTAATAAACCTACCTGGAAAGACGCATACTCGTTATTTGTTAAATAAAAGTCGTGAATAAATTTATTTGACAGTTAGTTGTTGTCGACTTTATTAGTAGGTGGAAAGACCGGCCAAATAATTGAGGTTCTATTTCTTCCAATAAATGGCTCACTGTTAATTTACTTAACCGAAAACGCCGGAGAAATTCTATTTCATCCCATTTATTGAAATGATCTGTTCTTTTCCTTAATGTGTACAGCCGTCGTTCTGGATTAATAACATTAACCACATCTGCAATTTCTTGGTGATCTATATCTTCAAAATCTTCGAAAATATCCATTGTTGACGAATTCACAGAAATTTAATTCAATCCACTTACACATAACCTCAATGTTCACTGTCGCTTTTCACTCGTGCACATTCGGTAACTATCCAGAACCCGAATGTTTTTATTCAGTACTTTGAGTAGCTAATAACTTATTTGTCGAATTTCGGTGGTTATTCGCCTAGTAGCTGTTAACTGTAGGTGGAAAGACACGTTTACAACTTATTGGCTGAATAAATTTTATTAGCAACTTTATTTGTAGGTGGAAAGACCGGCCCATAGTAATTATAATATCGAGTGTTCAATTAAAAAGTTTATCAAGTTAACTATGACTTGTCAAATCTCTCATAGAAGCACATGAAAGATTTGACAGTTCAAAGTTAACTTTTTAAATTAAACACTTGATGCATTGTTTATTCCAATTTTTTTTAAATGTATTTAACTTATAAACACATTGTAAGCCTGTAGACTTGTTTCTGTTATAAAAGTACAGGTTTAAGAAGGCATGCGGCAATCCAGGCTTTTTATTAAAGGACCGGACAAGGCACGCAGTGAAAACCTGATGCGTCTCATCCGTAGAGACCTTCAGTTAGTGGTAGGCATGTACACAGGACATTGCCTATTAAAAAGACACCTGCACGTCATCGGACTCAGCGAGGACGAGACTTGCAGAGGTTGTGCTAAAGATGAGGAAACTCCTCTTCATATTTTCTGCTACTGTCCTGCTTTTGCAAGCATCAGAGATTTACACCTGGGCTCCCGATATCTGAAGCCCAGTGCTATCGAGAAGGCTCCTGCAGACAAGGTACTGAGCTTCATCAGAGGCACAGGGCTACTGCAGTAGTGCTATTTCGAGAGGTTGCATACAATGGGCGTAGGCCCCGGTGTGCCCCGGATCGCGGCTGCTGTATACTTGTTTTTCTTATAAAAGTACAGACTGTTTGTCTAAATAAGCGTCATTTTAAAACTATTTATCCTAACAAAAAACAATAAATTTTGTGTAATCTGACTATGCACCTGTCTTTAAAAATGCAATATACTTAACATATTAAAAAAAGAAGATTTTTTTGTGTACGTTTTAATTAAAGAAAAGTGCTGAAAAATATAAAAATTATCCTTTTTTTAAACATTTTTTAAATTTAATAACACATTTGCCTAGGCAATTAAAAAAGATTTTATTTGATGTATATATAAGTAAAACAATTATTAACTGTAAAAGAATTATCTATTAATTAAAAAAATGCTCCTTTTTAGAAGACTTTTAAGAAATCAAAATTTTTTCTAATATCTTTTGCAATAGATGCCAAAAAGATTATAAGAAATAATTAATTTAATTGGTCACCTGACTATATATTAACATTTTTGTTCATATAGTTTTATTTCAATTTTTAGTTTTATTTTTTTTTAATTGGATTTTGTATTTGTTATTTTTTTAACTTTAATAACTTTTTTTTATTTCATAATAGTATTTTGATTTTTATTTTTAATAAATTTTTCTCACAGAAATATTGAATTTATTATTATAAACAAAAAAAAAATGAAAGAGCACTACGGAGATTATATACAGATAAGTTTAAAATAAAGCACCAAATTCGTATTTTTTTGCAATTATTTTTTTAAGAATCATTTTAAAGCTAATAATTAGAAAATTGCTTGTTTTAAATCCCGTTCTAATGTTTTTATACAATCTGGTTTACATTAAATTTCTCATAAGAGAATTACCTCAATACTCCTCTTATTATGCTCGGTTGTACAAACGTTTATGAAAGTTGATGGACCATTAATTTCTCACTAACGCATTTTTTAGTGTTTCGCGAGAAACGAGAGTTTTCTCGTTCCCGTGCAAAAACGAAGAGTGAAAGTAAGAAAGAGAGTTTATAGATTAAACCGAGAGTAAAAGCGAGAGCTAGGCTAGTCGATACAAGAATTCTCGTCTTCGGTTTTACTTTTGGCTTAAAAAAACTTAAAATAATAACTCTTGAAACAAAAAAAAAATTATTTTAAAAATTTTATTTGAACATAACATTTATAACCATATCTGATCTCTTAAATTACATTTTGCTCAAGTGTTTAGACAAAGAAGATATTTGTTGAAATCATCATTTAAACAGCTTCCTTCTGATTATTAAGACAGCTTGAGAAAAGCTTCATCTTAAGGAAAGACGAGGCTGCATTTATTGCCAGATAATCTCTTGCCATTCGTGTTAAATTGAGATAAATATTGCTGTACTTTTTCTAAAATGCCAAAATATATTGATCTTTTAAAAAATGTATTGCTAAATATTCATCAATTTCCAATTTGCAATGCATTTCTTTTTGACAAGATTCTTCTTCAAAAAAAAAGTAAGTCAAAGTCGTATTTATGATAGAGCTGTTTTGATACCATCTTCAGTTCTTATCTGCTGTTACTTCTACATTTGTATATTTTTCTTTCGTACTGTCAATTGCTTGAGAATATTTGTATTTAAAAATGTTTTTGAACATAAAGTAGCAATAATCTCTTATCTATTTTCTCCAAGTGGTCATATAAAATGTTTCTAATTTGTGACGTGAGTCTAGTATCAAAATAACACAATATATCCAATTGGTTTTGTCATAATGTTTTATTAATTTATCAATCCTTGCTAAGAAAACTGATAGCAATACTTCTTTTACGCTATTTTTTGTTTTTTGTTAAGCTCTGTTATCTAATTTTACGTAAAAGCATGCTAAATGCTACAATTGACAATTACGCAATGTTGACTACATAAAATTTCTGAACACTTTTTGTATGGTCTTAAATACTCATTAATTGTTGAAACAAGCTTTTACTCACTATGAGATAACTTATACTTTTCCACCATATTTGCATTGCAATATAGCAATTTTAAAACTTTATTTAGAAAAAGTGCACTTTCTAACATATCGTAAGTGCTGTTTTATCTGGTTTTGGTGTTTATACATAGTTTTACATAAGACACTTCTACTGTGTCGTAACAATTTTTTAGTTTAATTTGTAGTCGAATTTCCTTAACTTAATAAAAGTTTGTCTAAGTTTAGTTATTGCAGTAGAAGTATTACTTTCAATTATTTTCTCCTCGTCCTCTTCGAAATCTTTCATTTCTTCGACAGTTTCTAATTTGTCGTAGTCTTCATCTTCTTCTTCGTTTCTTAACAATTTTAGTGTATCTTATACACCAAGATTTGAAATGTGAGCAAATCATAAAAAATAATGATTTTGTCATAAAAGTAATATTTGATAACACGTGGTCTACTTTAATTTATTGTAATTTATTTATCAATTTATACGATTTTATACTTTTTACAAATGTTTCTGCAATATTCTTCCTAGAGTGTTTTTCCTTTGCCGGTATAAAATCTAAAGTCAAAGTTTGTAAATTAAAGTTATTATCTGTAAAATATGCCATAATACCAAAATATGATCTTCCAACAACCGATGTCCAACCATCAATGTTGAATAAAATTTTAGAAGAATTTTTTTTTAAAATGTTTTTTAAGTTTTTGATTTTACCGCATTTTTTTGGGTCATAGATGTGTTTTCTAAAGCTGTAATCAAAGAAATTTAAAAACAAATTTTTGACCGCTAACCACCTTACTATCTTTTGATTCAAGTTTTCCAACAATACCTTAAATAAAAAATAAAAATTGTACTTGCAAGTAACTTGTTTACCTAAATACTTACTATTTTATTTGTTGTTTGATATTTAACCAGTGTTTTTTGTTTTAATCCATCTTTCTTCTTTTTATTTTGAAGATTATCGGTAAATAACTCTGTATATTCTTTTAAATGCTCAAATTGTAAATGTCTTTTTAAACCACTTGTATTGTGCAGTGTGATTTTTCTAATTTTTTCTATATTTTTCTTTTTATAAATGAGACACTTAGCAGATTTTCTTGATAGATTCGATTTATCACTGTCTTTTTGAATGTCAAAATATCTTGAGAATTTATTATTTCTGGTCTTGCCATATTCAGGATATTTGAATGCTGGTAGTTCAAAATTTATAATTCCTTCACACTTTTAATTGAGTGCATGGTATCCACTAAAGCTGCTAATGTGCCGGTACACATTTTGTTCCTGTAAACGGTTTTTATGTTAAATAAGTTGCTAAAAAATTCTTTCTACAAAACCATTAGAAAATGGAAAAACTAATAAAAAAAATACAATTTATTTATGTAAATTTTTTTCTCTTTTGGTACTAATATCTGTTAAATTATTTCTAAACATTTTTTGAATTTTATTATTATTGACAATATCTTTATATGTCATTATGTGTTTAACAGATTCTCCATGTCTGATAATATCTATTTTATGGACAACAAAATTGGTATTACAAGATTTGCAATGTGCATACCTATTCATTGCCAGACTTTATTTTTTCTGATTTGCAAAACCATATTGGGTTAAATTTAAGAACTAACTAGTCTTGTTTCATCTTCTTTTTCTTATTCTGGCCTTAAATTTTTTTGCAATTTTCGTAATAAAATCATGCATTTATATCTCGTTTATAGATACCAAATTGGAATACGTTTATTAAGCATTTAAGTTTTCGTATACCTATCTCAGTTAATTAATTGCTTATATTTTTATCAGAATCTTGCCCACAACCTATAGCTGTAACAGCTACCTGTCTATCTATTGACTAAAACCAGACGCCAAATAGAAGATACAATAGAAAACCAACAAAAACACTGCCAAGCAAAGAAACTGCTACCTGTACCACCACCGAAAACCGTGATTACAACTAGAAATTATAAATAAAAACAAACCAGCATCAAAAAAATATTTTTTTTATGTCAAGAGTGACAGTTCAGTTCGGACGAGTTTCATTTTTAGAAATGAGTGTGGGGCTGTGGCCGCCTCACAGGATGCCTGAACCAGTGGCGCTTCTGATGGAGCTTTTTAAATTTTTAACAAATAATATCATTAATTTCATATTTACTTTTTTTTAAATAAAAACTGAAAAAAAATACTTCTTTATCTACTAAAAATTTTTCTATTTTTCTCACATTCCCACTCTTTTCAAAAAATTGCTCACCCCACGCACACGTCTAAATTCCACACATTTTGCAAAATTACTCATATATTGGTAACACTGGTTTCCACAAATTAGTCAAAACTGCTGAAATCTGGTTCATTTTACCGATTGTTTTATTAAATTGATTGATTTATTACATTTTTATATTTTAAAACGATTTTTTAAAATTTAGTTTAAAAACTGCACTTAAGTGTTAAAAATGTGTCAGAAGATGAAGATGGCCGCTTTTGGAACGAACAAAAAAAAATTTATACTTAAAAAACATGCGTTAGAATTACTTTTGGTTTAAACGTTTTGAACACAAGATGTAAAAGTGATTAAAAAATATTTTTTTCGAATAAAAGTCATTTCATAAAAAAATGGAGATAGCCGGTTTTCAAACTGAACAACTCAAATTTATCATTTGAAAATTTTTAATATAAAAATTTTTACAAAGAGGAAAGTTTAAAGCAAGAGCAAGAAGTAACCAAATCTTGATCATCAAGAGCGAGACTCTTGCGAAACACTTTGACTTACCTATAATGAAACAAAATGTCTCGCAGTCTTTTACCTTTGTATGTGAAAGTATGACAAAACTGAGAACAAAACAGTAACAAAAAAAAATTGAAATAAAACATTGCAAAACTTCTGACAGGTCTGTATAATGCGCGACAAAAACACAGAATATAAAATTTTGACAGACATAAAAATGCTGTAAATCAACCATTAATTTTTATTTCATTTACACATAATAACAATATTGACCATAATGACAATAACTAACTTAAAAATTGACACAAGATTAGCTGGTTTACACGATTTCAGTTGTCAACATTAAAATCTGATGTTTGTTTTTTTAGCGCCAATTGCATATTAAGCGTCTGAGAGCTGTTAGAGATCCAAAGTTAGTTTTTGTGTAGTTAAATAAAGCAACAGAGCTATATTCACTATATTCTGAGACAGCCTGTACGTCGGTGGGCAGTTCTGGCGCCGGCGATCAATTTTTTAGTTCATGCCCTTTGAGTCTGTAATAAACGAAATGTTTAATTTTTGCTATGGTGGAAATGGCGGTGCCGGCGCCATATGCGTCGATAACTCCTCCAGTTTCCGCCTCCGACGAACTCACGATTGCAATAATCCTCAACCATCTGCCGCCTCAAATAATTGCCGCCGACCAGAATTATTGTGCTTTAGTTACTTTTAGGGTCAGCAGCGAATGGAACAGATCCATCATTTTGTAACTGACAGCCACCTCTTCGCCCAAACTCCCAAAAATTGACTCAAAACAAATAAAATCTAAAAAAATAAACACACTTCTATCTCAGGTGCCAAAAGAAACTTGACTTACTGTTAAAATACGACCGGCAAGATATGATACAAGAACGGTAAATTTTGTTGAACAAAAAAATTAATAGCGACAGAGGGTGGAATGACGCTGTTTACTTTTATTGCTATTTATGTTTTGCGGCAAAAAGTTTTTACAGAGGCGCAAAAAGAGTGTAACTTTGTGGTGTCTATGCGGAATGTAGCACTAATGTATTGACCCCTTACATGGGATAAAGTTGAGATGACGTAACTTCACTCAAAACTGAATAAATTTCAATAAAATTGATTGGTGGAATAAAGAAAAGACACAGTACAGAAAGGGGAAATCTGCAACTCATACACTTGGGAATATTACATTATAAAATCAAATTTATTTCGTTGGATGTTTTTAATCATAACAGAGAATGTAATATTTTAACATTGGAATACACAAAAAGCAATTTATTGTTCGGTCTAATTTCTAAACATTATCATATCAAGCAAAAGTAAACATAATCATAAATCATAATTGTATGTAAAAATAGTTTACAAAATTATAATTTCATTTAAAAAAGCATATGAACTACTCAACTAAAAGAAACAGATTGTATAATATATTGGGTGTTTATTGTAATAATAATAATTAACTTTTAATTATATTCAGCAACATTTACAAAAGTACTGTTATTTTAAATATAAATTAATTAATATGCAAAATTTAGAATAACAATTCCCTATATGTAAAATTAATTTTAAAATGTAAATAGCAGTTTCAACCCAAAGTTTTTTGTAATAAAAATGCAATTCTATCTGCGTTAATAATGATGACTTTAATAAGATTTCTGGTTGCGGTATTTGTTCTCGCTCTTCCTTTTGGTA
The DNA here is from genome assembly GCA_029207805.1 of Tribolium confusum. Classification (NCBI taxonomy): domain Eukaryota; kingdom Metazoa; phylum Arthropoda; class Insecta; order Coleoptera; family Tenebrionidae; genus Tribolium; species Tribolium confusum. Next base: position 35,408,159 of record JALGAY010000001.1, on the reverse strand, counting down.
TTATGTTAATTTTCTTGTTCTGAGTTAGTAATTTAATTTCTTTTTCGGGAAAAGAGCAATTAAAAGAGATTTAGGCTGTTTTGTAATAAGATCCAAAGAATGTGGAACTCCCCAGTGATGATCAAGTTAAATCACGATTCTCTGAAATTTGTATAAATTTTTTTCGGTGATTTTATGTCTATTCATGGGAAATTAATAGCGAGCAGTTTATCTTATGTTGCAGGAAATTATTAGTGGGTTCACATCAATTAAAATTCTTTTGGCGAATTGGATGTGCTTGTGTGAGTGTGACAAACTAGCAATTAAAAATAATTTTTTAAAAAAGAAGTGAAATATGTTGGTGGTGAAACTATAACCTGGCGATTATTTTGGATCAGGAAACATAAATGAGCACAGTTCGCTCAGCTGCAAGAGAGATTTGTCTCTGAATTTAAAAAGCCGCGTTATCTTTGCTACAAATCCCTTTAATATTATTCCCCTAATACTTCGCGAACAGGCCAATATTTCATTTGTTCTGAGACTGATGCAGCACCATTCTCTTGCACCATGTCTCGTTTTGATAAATTGAATTAAACGGGAAATAAGCGTCTGGTGCACCAGCGGTGTTTGCCGTCATATTTTAATAAAACGCTTCAAATATCCCGAGAATTTTTGAGTTTTGTCTGCTTAATGCCGATTCTGACCAACACCGTCCTCCACATGTTATAACAATATTCATATATTATAGTGAGATTCCGAGAGGAAAAACGCTGCGAAAGCATATTGCCTGATTTGATTAAACTCGGACCATTGTTCTAGTTTATAAGCATATCAGACCCACATCAAGACGATTCTCGTTCATCTATGAACACAAATTTAATTCCTCACATTAGCGGCCATCAAACGCTGTCCGTCAATCACCCAAAATTCAGTTTTGACTGGAAAACACCCTAGCGTTTCAACGTCGTTAAGCAGAATGTAATTAATTTTTTCTCGGGAGAATCCAATAAACGTTACTTTAAACGGCGGCTCTGTTTTCCACTGAAAATGCCTTTTCAGACGTCTACTCCCCCATGTATGTTAAGCCAAGATTAATTGATTGATGACTGCTGCAGGGGATGAAATTGTCACATTGCAAAGACACGATCACGCTGTAGGCGACGACGCGTTTTTACCAGCTAAATCAATATACACGACAAATTCTCCCTATTTAGTAAGAATATTTACCACAAGATAAAAATTAATAGAACAGAACATAAAAAAGTGTCAGGAAAAAATATCCTTCATATCAAGCACCACTTGCGCTCCTCCGACCGTAGTGTCTATTTAATATGGTTCTTTATGAGCTGCTCTTATTCAAAGGACTTTGTTCTACTCTCTAAAATAGCTTTTGCAAATTCTTTCATCTAAAGTAATTCGTCCCATATTAGATTTTTTGCTAGTTTTCATCAAATGTAAAGGATTGACACAGAATTGTGATTATAATTTATAAGGTTGATGAGTTGAGTCATTGCTGGTGGCAGACATGTCGGTAAACAGAGACCCCTCGAGAACAAATGTCGTCAAAGATATTGAAGTAGCCGATGAACCGAAACTTTTATCTACCATGAGTAATTGGTCTTTGATTTCCCCTATACCACCCGTCAGCCATCAAGAATTCTGCCCTCATCACGTGACAAAATCATCCTGTTCTGTAGTAATCGGGTTATAACAGAGAGCAGTCAAGACGATCTATAACCGTAAAGATTTACTCAAGAATAAAAAGATAAAGTTTAACACACACGATACAAACAGTGTATTGATAATAGAAAAACATTGAAATAAAATAATGCAAAGCTTTTATGACGCACTTGCAAGCTTCCAAACTCCAAAAGCGTCCAATATAAGATGAGAGCTTTTGCTCATTACAACGACAAAGGAGGCTTTTTGTTTTTATTATTGAGCTTTGAGTTATTTTTATTTGGCGTTCTTAGATGCCATTGTACTTAAGATTCACTGGTTGCCTTCTCAAATAAAAAGGAGTTCGTTAAGAAATATTTGATTTTGATGGCACAAAGAGAAATTTGTCACTTTTATATAAACACAATCGCACCGGGAAAGATCAAATACTGTCTTTTTCTCGACGAGTTTCTGCTTTCGACGCTTTCTAACAAATTTCTCACATCTTTCAGACAAATATTACTGGGTCAAGTCTTGTAACAAAAATAATATAATTACCATTATTTGACAACGTACGTCTATAAATGATTGTGTCTAACTGATAAAATTTTTCAATACAAAGTTTAAAATAGATAACTAACTAATAGGCGATAGTACATTATATGTCAAGGAAGAGAAATATTTTATTATTCATAAGATATGATTTATATCCAGATCGTTAAAGCCCAAGAGCTATAAACACCGAAGGAATATTATAGTATTTCTCTCCAGTAGTACATATACTATTTTTGCACGAATTTGATTAAAATAACGATAAAATTATAATCTGCACTTTTGCAATATGTATAGCCTGCACAAATTTTAACGAAGGGAGCAACTATTTCTGGCAACGATGACAAATTATATTTCTCTTCTTTTTTTACTATTGGTCGTACACAAATTTTTACTTTTTTTACAGTTTTCTTATAAATATAAACTAATCTTATAAAAATGTTAGTTAGAAAGCTAATATATTTCTTACAGTTTAGAAGAATTTAGTAATTTAACTTTTTAACTATCCTGGGCTTACATAATTTTACTTAAAGTAGATTTCAATTATAGCATTCTGTAAAACAAGTCGAAAAGTAGTTCAAAACTAAGAAATAAAGTTATTGTTAATGTCAACTAGGTAAAATTTTAGTGTGCATAAAAACATTTCGTGCCGCTCACTGCGAAATAACGAGTGACCCAAATTTTTCGTCATCAAGGACTTGGACATTGATAAATACACTTAAATTATTAATAAAATTTCTAGCAAATATTGCAAAATGTCTGTGATTGAAAGTAGAACAATATCAAAATTTTGAAGCTTTAGATAAGCAAAGGTTGTTTTATGGTACATATATGCATAGTAGAAAAACAAACTCTCAGTTAATTTAAACAAATAGTATTTATGGTAAGTCATCTACTAATTAGTCCGCATAATAATATTTAAAAAAAGTTAAAAATGTAATTTTGTTACACAAAAAAACGCTATTATGTTCATTTTAAAATTTTATTTTTTATCTACCTAATTCATATAATAATTTTATTTACCTACAAATATTGCTAATATAGTAGAAAACAGTCTTAACAGAAAATTAAAATTATAAAATATTAATTGCCAATTAAGAAATCTTTAATTTCGTTATTTTTTAAAGAATATTTATGATCCACTACTGTAATTATTTTAATACCGCAAGCTGAAGGGTATTATTATTATTATATTATTATTATTATATATATATTATTATATTATATATATTATATTATATTATTATATTATTATTTACAACCTCAATAACCTACATCTTAAACATTGACTTGCCATTTTGCCGTTCTCATATATCTTCATACTCATAAAGAAAAGATCAATGTTTGTGGTTAACTTCACAATCATCAATCGATTTATCATAAATAAATGTTGTAAATTCTGTTTTTAAAAAAGTAATTATTACTAGGTAATTATTTGAAAACAATTTTTTTAGTTTTACAAATAAAAAGCTGGTCATATAATTAATATGCAAGTTAAAAAATAATAATTATTATTCAAAAAATGATTTGATATATTCATAGCGCTTATTAAGAAAATTTTAATGTGCTATTTTTTCTATTCATCACCTTTATTCAAAATTATATTTTTTTACTATGCAATGCATAGTATGCATATACATTCGACAAGACACCGTGTATATGTACATGTTTACCTGAAAATTTAAATACAAATTAAAAAAACATAATTTAACATTTTTAATCAACAATGTGATGACAAAAGATTTGGACCACTCGTTATATGTATTTGGTGTCCTCAAAACTTTTTAGTAGCAGCTTTGTCTAGGCTAAAATCTATGTCTCGCTTACCAAAACAGTCACTTTGCTGCTTACGTATATAAATTTCTATTTTACAATTTTTTACTAAAATTGCTTTGTTTTCTGTCGGTCAATCTGTCTGTTTGGAATTGGAAATTTAATAATACGGTGGCGGCGCCAAGTGGCAATAATGAAAACTACCATCACCGGCTTAGAGGTCCACGCGTAACGTGAGGAGAACCGGGTTCTACTTAAATTTTCACTGATTTAACGGTGTTAACGTGTTAATCTGTGGTGTTATTCAATTTTGTAATTTTTACGAAATGACTTTTAATACTAAAAGTCGTGAAGAAGTGTTCAGGTTATCAAAGAGCCGAAACTATTGCTGCGTGCCACAATGTTAAATTAAAAAAAGAATGGGTTAGAGTTCTTAAAATCGGCAAAAAAATATCTAAGTATATGCTCGTATGCAGCAAACATTTCAAAAATGAAGATTATTTCTTAAATAAAGGTGCGGAATCATCAAACACAAAACTTAACGTGCATTAATAAAAAATTTTAGCGTTTGTAAATAAAAACCCACGATTAAAACAGTGTGTAGTTCCTTTGCAAAATTTACCACAATTATCCCATGAAACAAAATTAAATAAAAAATTAATTTCAGCAAGATCTTCTCGCTGCGTAAACAGACAACAATTAAGGTGGGTACTTAAATAACTACTTTTTTAAAAATAAATACTACAATAAATACCTAATTTGCAATTCTATTTACATATTTTTTTTAGGGAAAAATACTTGGCAGAATTTTTTTTACAGATAAACATTAACAACCCATCAATTGAAGAACCACCACATGAAAAGTAGGTGTTATTTTCATTTACCTATACCTATTATCATTAAACATATTTGTAAAATCTAACAATCTATTAATAAAGTTGACTAAATAGAAATGGCAGAAGTCTTACTTTCTCTTAGGGATGTAAAAACAGCAAAATATGATCAAGTAGAAAATAAAATTAAGGACAAAGCGATTCAAGTTGACACTGAAGAACTGAGAGGCAAGTTTGATGTATCTAACAACTTCAAATTGAAAGTTTTAACCGGCGTGGCAAATCTGGCACTACTAAATGCAGTAGTTGCTGCACTGTTAGTGCAATTTGAAAATAATAAAAAAACTAAATTAAACATGAGAAAAATGGTTTTGGTAACATTAATGCGGATAAAATTAGATCTATCTTTCTCTGCACTTAGAGCATTTTTTAACATTAGTAGCGTGACAGCGAAAACGTATTTCCAAAATACCGTCAAAAAGTTAAGCATTGTGGTTAAGCCTGTTATAAGGTTTCCCCCAAAAGAAGAGATTTTAAACAATATGCCAAAATGTTTTAAAAATTTTAAAGAAACTTTGATTGTCCTTGACTGCTTCAAAACTGAAATTCAAAAAAGTAAATGTCTCACATGCAGATTGAAATCATATTCATTTTATAAAAGCAGGCAAACTGTCAAATTTTTAGTGGGTACGATACTATCTGGATTAATTAGTTTTTTAAGTAAACCAGATGGAGGAAGAGCTTCAGACAAAGCTATATTTAACAAAAAAAATTTAATACAAAAGTTGGAGCCACCAGGAGCTTGTATGGTTGATAAAGGTTTTTTAATAGAAAAAGAATGTGCTGAAAACAATATTCAGTTATTTAGACCACCTTTTTTACGAAAAAAGAAGCAGCTTACTAAAGCTGAAGCAATTTACAATGCGGAAATAGCAAGAGCTAGGGTCCACGTGGAACGCAGGATCCAGCGAATTAAAAATTTCCGTGTATGCCGAAACGTGATTCCTTGGTCTTTGCTTCCTTATATTCATTCCATTATGATCGTTGTTGTGACACTTACAAATTTGTCAGCTCCTATCCTATCACCAAAAAATTTATAGATAAAGAAATGAATTAAAAATATTTTTTTAATAATTATAATAAATATTAATTATAATAAATATTTTTTTATTATAAATAGTTTTATTTGTTTTCATTACACAATATGTGCAACATCTGTGTAAAAAATATTTTTCTTAATTTAGATATTAACTCCCTGCAAAAAAAAATACTCAAAGTCCACTTGAATTATATACATGCTAGCATCAAAGCTACTATAAATACACAAATCCCAAGAAGAAAGCCCTAAGCAACATAAACACATTTGAATTTGACCATTTTAAATACTTTTTTTTGCAAACTAAATTTTCCTTCTTCTTTTTTTAAATATTTTAAGTTGCCCAAACATTCCAAAATAGTTTTAGATTTACCTTCAAGAGAACACTTTATTTCTAATAATTTAACAGGTTTATTTTCAACTGAAAAAATAACTCCATCTGGTGACATCCCCATCCAAGATTCACCTTTAGAAAGGCAAAAACCAACCTCTATTACTCTGTTTCCACTAGTGGGTTTACATCAACTATACCTGCTCGTTTTCTTTTTCCCCATATTTGATTAACATCAGTACAACTTACATTTTCAATATCTGTACACCTATAAAAATAATCAGGCAAAATTTATGTTAACCTCTATAATATTTTTACCTATTTATTGCAAAAAGCACCGCTACAATATGCTTACAATTATCTCTAAGGCCAACTTTGCAAAAACAAATACAGTTCCAGATATTATTATTAACATCCTCTAAAAATCATAATTATGTGAATCGTCCAATAAAGTTCCACTAATAATATAAACTAATAAGTTTCGTACCACTGTTTTTATGAATTGTCATCTCAATTTTATGTGAGGCTCCTAATAATTTAGATGATTGCAGGCATTCTGCCACTACATTCAGTTGCTTAATCCCACATTTTACATTATTTAAATTTACGTGTCCCGCTATATAGACCTGTTCCCCTTCTTTAATGGGGCGAGTACCTTCCCTAACATACCATAAAATGTCTGATGATAAAACTTTCATTGTACAAATGCACAAACAACCACTACAACCCAACAACAACACAGTACTTTCTATACACTTAACCTCTTAACCCCCTATGTACCCGGCACTTATCTCGGCTTTGTCGGCCATTTTGTTTTTATAGCAGCGCCCCCACCGGCAGTTTTTCTTCGCAATCTTGCAGATTAAATTTAAGCCAGTTCCTATGGGGAGGGAAAGTGTGACGTAAAAAATGCGCGAAAATTCAAAGCACCGTCATTCTAAAAACATACCTTAAAAAAGTCGACCTTATTACAATAGTACATAAGGTCAAAAGTATAACAGCTAAACTTTGACCGAATAAAATCCACATATAGAAACACAAATAAGGCTTAAAAACACTCAACTCCAATACTCTAGACATTCTAGTTTTAATCCAAACACAAGTTAAAAAAAATTCTTTCATAATTGAGAAATTAATCGAAAATAGAAATTACTGTACATGCTTCGTGCTGTCAAAGTCACCCGAACAGCTGTAAACAAACTACCGAAGATGGCCGAGTATATACCATTTGCATCTGCGCCGACAAAATGGGAGGGACATCGTTCACATTCGGTATGGTTCGCTGGAATTCGCTCATGTTGACTTGCGTTATAGCTTAGAAATAAAGGAAACTGTGCATCGAACGTTTTATTTTCCATTAATTTCTTTGTCAAGTGTAAGTTTGTTGTGATTCGTGACTTATGAATAAATGAAATGTTTAGGGTATGGAACGTTGGCATTTTTAAGTCTTATTTATTTTATTTAGTGTATTTATTCGTCGCTTGAAATTTGATCTTTGTGGACTAAACCTTATTTACATATGCAATAAGGTCGACTTTTTCAAGGTACTTTTATCGAATGACAGTGTTTCAAAATTTCGCGCTGTTTTGACGTCACGGCTTTCGGACCCCATTATCTGAATAAGCTAATTTTGCATAAACATGTTCTGATGACAATGTAATAATATAAGCTTACTTTAATTAACAACTTGTTTTTTTACAGCGATTTTTTAACCGTTCAGGTTTTTGTATTAAAATTTCAAAAAAACACATTTACAGATTCCTATTACAGTTTCAACTAATTACAAAATGCAAAAAAAAAATATAAAAAGAGCAAAATACAAGTTTTTTTATAAGATTTTATTTAGTGAAACTTGTGGCAATAAAAATAAAACGACAATCTAAATTAAATCGCCTGAAAATTGCTACACAAAAAAGCTGGCGATAAGAAATATAACAGAGACTTATGGACAAAAGATTACCAACGGAAACGAAGAATATAAGCAATGCGATTAGGAAAATTAATATTTAATAAGTATTTTTAGACACTGAATAAAATTATATATGTATACATAGCTACATTTAAAAAAATAATTTTTATTCAAAAAGTGTACTCAAATATAAAAAATTTTTTTTTTTAAATACGTTACAAAATTTATCATTATTGAACTAATTTGCTTAAACTGAAAAGTAAAAAATATTAATTATTTAGATCATTTTCTGTTGCTAACAATTTACTTTATGCCGATTTCATAAAAAATGACGTTTGTTATTGTTATAAATTGCGGCTCTCTGCGGCTGCGAAGTCACTGTTTGTGTCTTATCTCGATCCGATTTCTACCAGGTTCACTGCGTTCGTCTGTCACACTAAAACTACAAAGAATGACTTTTGTGTCTTATAAAAAATTCTTATAAAAAAAGATACTATTTTTCTCTTAGAAATAGAAATACTTAATATCTTGCAAAAACGACTAAGGTTTTTTTTATTATTTCTTTCAAAATTAAAAATTTTTAGTGTTATCAATTGAGCAAAATAATTGGAATGGAGTGTTATATAACTGCTCTTAAAGCTTTTAATTTTAAGATAAATAAATTTAAAAATTTTAAATGTGTGAAAAAAAATCAGTCGGTGCTGCAACATTTTATTTGTATTCAAGAAACAGTTATTCTCTAAGAGTAAAATAATTATCAACTTTTTAGTTCACTTTTTAAATAAAACTTTTTTTTTTATATGTATAATATAATTTTTTCGTCGTCATATGCTTTTTGTTCTCGGCTTTAGCTCGAACTTTAAAAAATAAGACTCAGCCGAAATAATAACTTTTTGGCTTTTGTACACAAATTTACTTTTATTCACATTTTTTTAAATGTTTTAATTTTCATAAATAAAACAAAATATGACTAATGTAGCAAAATAAGCAATGTGAAAATGAAGCCTGTAGTGCAATTAAATTAGGAGTTTATTTCCATGTTTCAGAAGTTGGAGAAATTAATATTTATTAAAGTTGACTGAGATAAATTCGTATTAGTTTATTATCTTACGTATAAAGTTTTGTTTGTAAATTAAACTTGTAAAGAAAAATTTGGTTGTGTGTGGCTTGAATGTTTCTAATTTGATGGCGTTAAAGCACCATTCTGAAGCAGGCATAAAGTTTAATCGGTTGGAAAATCTAGTCGTGAAACAAATTGCTTGCTGACTGAGCTGTGTTCAAAAATAAGTAAGTCTCACACCCTATAGAAAAATCCACATGGAAGACAAATCTCTCATAAGCATGTAGAGTCGCTTGATGCTCGTCTGCAGACAGTAATCGGATTTATACCGGCAAGCTCTGCATTCATCATCAAGAGAAACTATCAAAAGTGAGACTGTATATTCGCGGAATTTGATGGTGCGGCAATCCACATAACAAAGCAATGCATCCATTTCGTTTGCGGCATTTGCGCACACAAAACCAAGTTATTATTAACTTTCATAATTATCTCAGAACTGGAAGACGCGTACAGATGCTAGTGCTGCTGATTAGTTTTGAAATGGCATGGTTAATGCATTACACTCAGAGTTAAACTAATTTCTCTGCAATTCTGAGTTTTGTAATCCTGGATTACATTTATGCAACACACAAGCTGAAATTTGTCATCGGGGGCTTACCATTTACACTTTAAACTGCTGATCTGGGAGGTGTTCGCTCATCACCATTAGATTCCTCAAACGGAATTATTAAACTTATAACACATTTTTCAAACTTTACAAATTCAATTTCACACAACACTGCAATTAAATAATACAATGAAATTAATGTTTGATTTTGGCTGTAACAATTTAATTTGTAGTTGAACATGTTTAACCTTGCAAGCCGTAATATTTAATATCCTTGGCCTCAGAAACAATATGACCCGGGGGATAAAACTTTCAGAAATGTTCGCCACCTAAATGAAACAGTAACGTTTAGGAGAATATCAAAAGCGCCTTGTTTACCTCACATTTGCTGTTGTGATATATAAAATAATAGCTCTAATATATACGAAACAAAACACAATAATATAGTATGCACTATGAAATGAGGAAGCACACATACAACTAAAATGTAAATGAAGTCAATGAATTATCCATTAAATAAATGATAGTCCACTGCAGTCCTTTATTGTAACATTCAACAACAATGCATTTATGCCGCATTCTGCCAACAGAATTTTCACTCAGAAACAAATTGCGCTTCTGCCTCGTTAAATGATAATCAATAATGCACTCTATTGATGCGTAAAAATAACATTTTAATTAAGTCTTTGGTTTACTGTTTTAGGATTTAAAGTAGATGCAACAATTTCAAAAAGTCAAATAAAACTCTTCCGATAAATGCTTCTGATACAAGAATCTTGGCACCCTTCAGCTCACTAATAAGTGGTATGTGTGAGGCTAACGAGGTGTTCATCTGCAGCTGTTAAGTTTCAAGGCCAAGTCAAGTGATGTACACAACGCCAGTTAATTGCCATAATAACAGTGTCCACTGTTTTTGCAAAAATAACTTTTAATAACAACCTCTGTTTATTTTGTCGAGAGTACTAATTTAGTTTTACCTTTGTTATACCTTTTTTATCTGAGCTTTCTTGCTTATTAATAGATTTTTCGATTTTCATAATAAAAAGCTCGACCATTTCGACCTAAAAAGTGTAAAGTAGTCCGATTATCCAAAAGATAACCAGCCCTCAAAAGGCAATTATTAAGTGGACGAAATCGACTTTAACTCTATAATTACATTTACCGAAACAGATGTTTCAGAATTGATTTCCTAAGGTGAAAAACTAAAGGTGTTTTAAACTAAACAACTCCAAATAATTACCTATGATAATATAGATGTAGAGTTGCGAGAAAAAAGCTCAATGAATCTTTTTTAATTCAGTTCTATATTGAATAATAACTGGTAAGAAGAAAAGAAAAATTGGGTCAGTTTTATTTGCTTGACGAAAATTAGACTTTTCAGTTCAAGATAATTAAATTAAAGATAGAGACTGGAATTTTAGTCCTTTCTCTCAGTCGTCTTTTTACTAAAAAGCTTTATATTTTAATGAGCTGAAATGGATTTCATCCATTTCAATTGATCGCGCTGAAAACATTTCCAGAGATGCCCTCCTTTCAGACCGGCAATTAAATCTACCCAGACTGCGTCATACGCGTATCTCATTATTTTCCCAAACTTTTTTTTTTCAATTTATATAACAAACGTCTTTACTTTGATGAAAAAAGAAAAGTCAATCGTCAGCTCTGGCGCAAAGAGAATAATTGAAAATAACACGCAATAATAGCTGAAACGTTACACTCCTGAAAGAATGTACGACGAAGAGACAATGCTATCTTTTAATGTAACAAATAGCTCATCAAACTACAAAGAAAAGAGAAGCTTCAGAAATGCTTTCTAAGAAATTATAACGTTTCAGTCTGATTGCTTCACGTTGCTACATCTGCTGAAGCAATATCGGTGCTCAAATTTTCATTCATTTAATGAGCACATTTCAAATACACCTACTGTTGTTCCATTTGACTACGTTCTTCAATAATTAAACTACATTAGGCAACAAAATTCAAATGAAGCCCAAGTTTCTCTAAACAATAATGGGTCATTTCAGAAACTAAAAATTTTATGACTTTTTAGAACTAAACAACAAATTTTACTCTTATTAATCTATAAAATTAGTGGTACAAAAGCTTTTATAATTAACAGATTCAAGCATTTATTTATTTTCTAATTAAATAATTTAGTTTTTATACTAAATAAAAATCTTAGCAATTTCAGTAAATCAAAGCTTCCATCTTAATTAAAAACTTTCCGCCTAATTCAAACGGCAAAGTTCTGTTAAGATTCTCGATTCACCTGTAATAAATTAGCATGTTTTCCTTTCATGTCGTTCAAATTAGGGTTATAATTGAATCTGACGTCATTTTCCGCTGAATCATACTCAAAAGGAACACTTTTTAAGCAACCCCTCGATTTTGTCTAAATTGACTCTACCCGCTATCGATCCGACAGGATTTCTTTCCTGCTGGTAGTTAACACTAAACTTGGAAATTGACGAAATGTCGTCAGTTCTGTGACAGCTCTATTTCCAGACTCCGATTGGATGTCAGATGATTCCGACATATCGCCATCATTTGAATTCAACAATCACATGAGGAAATTTTTACACCCTAAATTTTTTAACAAGATTTTCTATAAATTTTAACTAGAAATTTTGTAGAATGATGAAACAAGTAAACATCGAGTATAAGCTGTTCCTTGTTAACTAAGTTTTAAAAACTCATATTATATAATTTACCTATAATTTAATTCATGTAAGAAGTTAGTATCTAACTCATATTTTGGTTAAAATAAACAATGGTTTAAAAATAATAATAATAATAAAAATGTCGTAGGCTAATTACATGTCGTTTTATAAAACGCTTAGTCTTCTTTTGAATACCTAGTTGAATTATAAATAAATAAAAAGTTTTTACAATGCGACTAAAAATTTTAGACGTTTTGTCCGGCTGATTTTTGCTTTTGTCTTGCTTTTCCGCTAATTTTAGCAAATTAAGTAAAAAAAAATTCTTTGATTTCAAATTTTTCATAGCAACATGGCAAGCAATTTCACTAAAATTTGAAAGAATTTGAAAAAAATTATTAAGGTTTTTGAGATCAGAACATGCTAGGCGATTATTCTTGATCTGCTGTGAGAAACACAGATGCAAGTAGTTATAAGAAAAAAGCTAAAATTTATCATTTTCTATTTATTATTTCTTTTGTGAGTAAGCCTTATACAGGGTAGACCAAATGAATGAAACAAGCCGTTTTTTGGCTAAACTATAAAGAATTTTAAAAAAACAACAACACAATATACTTTTAACAAAACAAGAACTTTGCAACAGTCTTTAAATTGTTATAAAATGTAACTTAAAAGTAAAAACTCATTTTTTTTTTAAATTGTGAAATAAATAGAATTTCAAATAATAAATACTAAAAAGATAATTCTATATTAAAAAGATAAAGAAATAATTCTATTACATATTTTGAATTATAGGTCAATTTCTATCATTTCAAACTTCGCAAAAGTTTTTGGACAGTGCTTATATTAGAACCTAGAGTAAGTGGCAAAAGTATGAAACACCTAAAATAACTTCTAAACTGTTTATTTTTTAAAAAATCGCTTGAACAGGCTAATTCTATTTTTAGATTGTGCATTTTTTGAATAAAAATTTTGTTATACAGTAATTTTATACATTGACATCAACTTTGTTTTTTTTAAATGGCATCTTATATTTTTTATTACGTTTTTGGATTCTATAAAAAATGTTAGACATATTTTATGTATGAAGTCCTAGACAACTGTTTTCGAAAAATTAATATTAAAAAGCCCGTGAGGGTTTTTATAACAGTACTATTCTTACCTCTGTAATAAATTCGCATTTCAGCAAAAAAAACTAGCAAAAATTTGTAGTACGGTGAAGACTGGTGGGAACTTGAAGAATATTTCCTGTATCTGTGCTGTGAAAGACAAACATAAAAAAACTGTAAAAAAAAACAAAAAAAAATCGGATTGAACGTGCATTATTCAAACCGAGAGCATCCAAAAGGCGCCGATTAAAGTTGCCTACAACACTAGCTATAATAAGCAGTTTATACGCATTTTATACCTGTACAAGAACGAAGAGAGAAGATACTAGTAAATAAGTGAAAAAAAAATAACAGTTATTTAACGTGAAACATAGTAGGCAATTATAATCGTCGCTCATGAGTACTGAATTCTGCGCTCTGTAGTTTTTCGTTTTACCATCCAAACTTGTTGCTTGTAATGCTAAAATACTCAAAATTGTTACTATATTAAAATAAGTACATAGAGTTAAAATTGATTTTAAATGCTGCTTTAAATTTTTGTAATTTTTATTTACAATATTAGGGTAGGCGCCATCTAACTCGCCTACCCAAGCAAGTCGGCTCTAGTTGGTATTGAAAACCATGTTTAGCAACATCAAATTGTAAATTCATAAAAACAAATTTTTGGATTAATAAAAAATGCTTAATTTCTATTATTTATTAATTTTGACAATAATATGTCAAAAGATTTCAATCAAAGATATTAATAATGTTAAAAATATTATTATTAAAATTTTTAACCAAAAAAAAAATTAAAATCTATTCATATGTGTGTCCATCGAACTATTAAAAGTTTATTTTGCCTAGAACAAAAACTTCCACCGCAGTATAGACGTCAACAACTGCTTCTTCAATATGCTACAAACATAGTAATGCAGCCCAACCATCCAAATTTTGACCTTCTTTTTACAACTCCATACAATGCTGTTTTCTTACAAAAACCTCATTTATCAGTTGCTATATGCCAAGGCTATCATCTTCTTTCATCTCATATAGGTTTCGACTCCTTTCTTCACCCACCTTATCTTCCCAAAAGTTTAACTTCTCTCTGGACTATACTCACTCCTAACATTAATCTTATACTGACTCAGTTTAACAAAACCAACATTCGGCCAGAAATCCTACTTCAATCATGCTATCAGTAACACAACTAACACCAAAAAGCTCTATTCATATTTACCGACAGATCCAAGTTTTTTGATAGAGTAGGGGATTCAGTATTCTTTTCATCTTTTACATGCAAATTAAGCTCTCGACAACTTGCAGTATTTTTGCCAAACTTGCAGCTATTTATGAAGCAGTCAAATATACAAGCAAAATTTAGGAGACCCATCTAGTCATATGCACTAATTTCCTTAGAGCCTTAGCCGCCTTACAAAATCTTTATTTATCTAATCCTATTGTCCAACAAAGTGCAGAATACAGATCGGCTCTTTTACAGACTGGCAAGACTTTAACCTTTATGTATACCTCTTCTCACGTGAGAACCACAGGCAACAAAAAGCAGACATAGCTTGTAAAAACTGCCATCAACACCACTAAAGCTACTCTTTTGTCTCTCAATCGATATAGTGACCTTTGTGTTGAGTTCAAATCAAAAATTTACTCTTCATAAAAATCCGTGTGGTCTTTAAGCTCCAGATTTCTTAAGAACATTAAACCTACAGCGCTAAAATCTCTGACCGTACCATCTGATAGACAATCACAAATTATACTATCTCAACTGAGACTAGAACACACTCGTCTAACGCATTGTTATCATGTCACTGGTGACAGAAAACCACTCTGCACCTGGTGTACTGTTCCTCTCACTGTTCAACACATCTTAAAAGAATGCAAACAGTTTCAACATCATCGTAGACAATACTTCCCACAGGAATTCATGGAAACACTTCTGAGTAGTCATTAGGACAAACTCAAAGTCTTCCTAAAAACCGTCCAGTTGATCCATCTATTGTAAATCTATCTAATCTTATCCATATATTGCCAATACACTTTTTGTACCTACAGCTAATAACCATTATGGTTGATGCAGACTTTTGTCAAATAAAAAAAAAAATTAAAATTCAAGTCAAACTCACAAGTTTAATCAAAAAAAAAATTCTAACAGTGGGAGAGCGTCTTTGAAAACTATGTATCATTATCAGTGCTAGAATAATACCTAGTGTAAAAAGAAATATTAAAAAAAGTTGCTAAAATGCTAAAAAAACTACCAAACTTTTGTCAATAACAAACCAAAAGCATAAAAAAATACAAATGTATACTAAAAAACAAAAAAATGCTATTTTTAATAAAAAAGTTGTGATTAATATAAAATTAAAATTTAAAATTTGATTTGAAAAAATTTACAAAAAAAAGATAAATTTTAGCCGCTTAAACATATGTGTATTTTTAAAAAAGAATTGACATTAATTTATACTTATAAAAAAAGTAAAAAGACAAGATTATAAACAAACATTCAATTAACTAATTAAGATTAAACTGGTGAAGATTAAATATTACAATTAAAGTTCACCTGGTCATTTATTATTTGTAGAAAAAGTTTGTGAACAGATTTAATTTTTTTTAAAGTTTTTTATTTATGTTTTTAAATTACAATTTATTATATTACATATTTTAAGACTAAATTGTTATTTAGTATTTAGTTTGTTTTTTTTCTTTAAATTTTTGAAAGTAAAATAATCATAAAATTTAACATTTCAAAAATTTTTAAATAAGATAGAACAAATCAATTATCCAAAAACAATTTGATTACGAAATACGAAAATAAATAGTAATTTCTTTTAAAAAAATATTAAATTAATTTATCTGTAGACTTCAGTCTCAAAAGTAAAATTTAAATTTGAAAAGTATAGAATATGTAGTAAATGCAGAGCTAACGCTTCTAATTTTTTGTTTCGTTTTTTTTTTGCAAATTATCAAGTAATTTAAAATTATGGAGCAATATTTTAACTAAATACACGCTAACACAAATAATAAAAATATGCACAAAAAATATGTTTTATCTTAACTGATAACATGGTTATAATCTAAAAATTAATTATTGTAAAACGTATGACAAAAAAATTTAAACTTAAAACAAATACAGGTTTTTTAAGTCAAAATAAAGCAATTTCACACAGCTTACTTCTACACTAAGTTGCACCGTTTAAGAGCTAGAGTGCGCTAGAAATTAAAACTTACTTTTATATTTTAAACCTAAATATCTCAAAAACAGTATGTTTTAACAAAATTTTGCATTTCTGCATTTTATTTGGTATTTTCTGACATATTAATATTTTCTATAAAAATTAAAGTTTAATAAAAAATGGATAATTACTAAAAATGTGCAACAGAAGTAAAATCAAAAATTAAAGTGATGTAGCAAAATTTCACTATTATAGTAGTAGTAGTAGTAAAAAAAATCATTTAACTTCGTTTATGTACCAAATTTCATAATAATCGGTTCAACAGTTATTAAGAAATTTCAAAAAAACATTTTGTATTTTAAATGAATAAATATTATCACATTTTTTTTGCTTTAAAGGGGTTAAAAATTACTAATTATTTTGTTTTTTGTAGCCTAAATTTGAGAGTTCGTAATTTTATCAAACAAAAGTAATAAAAAGCAAAAATTTACTTGCAGATTTTTATTATTTGTGGTGCTGTATGTCAGCATAAAATTTTGCTTTATACTTTTAAATAACTTCAAATAAACAGATTTTGAAAAAAAAAATTTTCATTTTTTTTAAAATTATTAAATTAGTTAGCTACCTTAAATTTGTTCATAAAAATCGTAAAATAAACAGTATTTTTTATCAAAAAATCTATCAAGACGCAAATATATCAAAAATATCAATTTTGTCAAGAGATATCAAAAAATAAAATTTCAAAACCATTACACAGAGTGAGTCACGAAGTATGGTAGAAATTGAAACTGGTAATAGTTCTGCAAGTATCAATCACAAATAGATTTAGAAAAAAAAAATTTTGCAAATTTTTTTGAGAACCACTGGCGCGCGCGTTCGATGAATTCGAGACAATAAAAAAAACTTTACAAATAAACCAAACAGCAAAAAAATCAGCGCTGCTTACCTAAAAAACGAAGGTCAAGTCTGTCAAAAGCCAGTCAAATTTTGTCGTTTTCTGCTTTTCGGTAAAATTTTTCTAGTGGCAGTGTTGTGGTTTATGTGGGGGTAATAAATTAAATATTGGCAGCATAATTGTTTATTGAACAAATTGATATGGTGCTTCTTTACGGAGAAGCTCGAGGGAATGCTACGAAAATTTGTGAATCTTGAATTTGTCGATGTTTGGATTCGGAATTCGAGCATTGGGCATGTTTAGATTTTGGAAGGCAACATTTTCAACATTTCATATATATGCAATTCATCCTTGTCTCAGGTAAACGCTGTTTTTTATTATAACCGAAAGTGAAAGTGTTTATGTTACGAAGAAAATCAAAATAAATTTTGTTCGACTGTTGTGTTTTGTGCTTTTTTAAGGTAAAAAGCCAGTGATCATCAAACAATCTTTGAGCGTACGTTCGTAACCACGTGTTTTTCGAATTGTTGTTAGATTTTATTTGACCACGGAAAAGTTACATTTAGAGATAGCATAATTCGCAGTTTAAATATCCGCCAAACTTTATGACTCACTCTGTATATTAATAAAAAATTAATAATTTTAATAATATTTCCAAAAAAAAACAAAAATTGCACACTTTAGCCATTTAAAAAATTTCAAAAATTAAAACCCACAGTTTAAATCAAGTTGAGGTGTAGATAGATATGTTTAGGTCATCTAAATAAAGGTGTTCACAAAAATTTAATTTGGTTAGATTTTTTTCAAAGTTTTGCATATTTTTGGGCTAATTTTACTGGGCCAGCAAAACTTGAACGTTTTGACTGCCTACCTGTCGTTATACCTAACAGTACCGTTAGGGTAAAACCACTGAAAAAAAACGTAGTATGTAAAAATCTTACTACTAGGCTTAGTTGTAAAGAAAACAACAATTTGCAATATAATATCTGAAATTTAATGTTCGTAAGAAGCTAATTCTAAGCAACAAACTACAAAATATAAAAAACTTATTACTGAGATAAGTTCTAAAATAAAACAGATTTTAAAGTAACCTAGGAAATACTATACAAGGTGTAACATTTAAAACTTCTACCTCTAATAACTTTTAAACAAGTAAAGATAAAAAATAAAAAAAATCGCTTCGACAATATGAAGAAGGAAGTAAGATAGTAACTCTGTAAGTGTTGAAGTATTAGCAGCACAATCTCAACCCTTAAAAATTTAAATAGAACTATATTATTTGTAATGCATCAAATTAAAGGTAAGAACCGGTAGAGTGTAATAAAAAAAAACGCATCAAAAAATCTTTATTATTAACCCAGATATAAAGAAAACAAGTAATGGTCGGATTTTTTTTTCGCACAATAATTAACCCTCTGACAAGAAAAATATACTTAGAGTTGCTAGATGTTATCATAAATCCTCTCATCGTAGATGCAAGTGAAACAAAACCTACGTTAAACATCAATGAAGTATTCATTCAGCAGGATGGCACACCATCTCATTATTTTAAACTTTTGAGGGATTATTTAAACAACAGGTACTTAAACAAATGGATAGGTCAAAAAAGTGGCGTTAAATAGGTGGCCAAATCGCCAAATTTTACAATTAATTTAAATCAATAAATATAGTAAAACATTCGCTTATCAATTATTTTATTTCGTATCTCTGTTAATAATAAAAATATTTTCTTGAATTTTATGTGTCTCATTCTTTCGCTTACCTTTCATTTGATGTATCACAAATGGTATAGTCCTATTTAAGTTTTTAGGGGTTGGAGAGCTAATACTTTAATACTTACAGACCAAATAACATACCTATCCTACTTCCCCCTTGATACTGTCAAAATGGTTATTTTTTTTTATTTTCACTTGTTCAAAAGTTATTAGTGGTAGAAGTTTTCAATGTTACACCCTGTATAAAATAAAAAAACACACTTTTTAAAGAAGTAAACTGCGTGAAAAGGGTCTCTGATTCTTAATAAAAGCACTTAACTTTTTTTCTTCATATATTCATTCAATTCCGCATCTAGATCTTCATGCGTTAAATTTCGTCTTACCGAGTGGGTATAGCGACGTCTCTGAGGTCGTCCTTGAATTCTTTCTCCGAGTCTTCTCCATTGGAACGTTCTACCTAGTTTCCTGTCTACAAATGGTGTTTTGCAAATGTGGATAATCATTGGCCGACCATCGAAAGTCACCTTGTTGTACTGATTCAAAGCCTTGATAGCGTCACTATGTCTTTCAAAAATTACTGCTGCTGTACCAAGAGATCGGCCTAACGAATCGTAATTTACCCAAGCACTTTTTAATGGTCCAATCCACAACATCAAATTATCCACAACAAGTTTTGTGGGACCAAAATTAGATCGAACTACGTCACTAGGCTGAGCCATTTCTTCAAGACAGCTCTTTAATTTATCGAACTTCCAAATACTATTTGCATCACGAGTGTACTGGCGGGAGTGGCGGGGTGTTATTCCACCATACCTTCTGCCTCGTTGAACGCCGCCTGATTTTTGGAAAGTGTTACGGCGTCCATTGGTGCTTTCATAAGAGTTTCCGCGTCTTTCTTCTTGCTGTTCTTGACGTGATTCATTAATTTTAATTATTTCTTCCAAAGACATTTTTAATGGATCAATCATGTTGACGATAACTTAATGACGATCTAAAGACAAATTCGATAAATACAATAGAAAACTTAAATGAGCAAATACCAAGGAAACAGCAATGGCGACACACTACACGATATTAGTTTTACAAAGCGTCGTAGTTCTTGCGCATGTGCGTCAATGCGTCTATTAGTTAGATCTAAAATTGATATGGTCTAAATTGCAAATAATTTTAAAAATAAGAGAGAAATTAGAACTATAATAAATCAGTAATGTATAGTGTAGAATCTATTGTTATACAACGTGACGTGATCAACAAATTCTGATTGAGTTGGCGATAAAGTTAGGTACTAAAATTTTTTTTGCAAATTGTCGGTTTGTTATAATTACATATAAATCTTATGTCTGACACCTGTCAGTCTACCTCTTAGAACTAAGTCTCTTAAAATTAGACGTATGTTAAGTTCAGAAAATATTGTCAACCATTAATTTCATTGTAGATTCTACTTTTAAAGTACGCCATTACAATAAAAGTGTCATGTTCTTATTAGAAAATAATTTTAACAAAAGTTTAGCAACACCTAATAACAATTTATTAATCAAATTTTTAAAATGTCAAATTTGAATTTAAAGTTTACGCCGGTAACCAGGCTGGATGGCACCGAAAATGCCCAAGTGCTTTATACAGTTTATTATGTAAACTTTTTGTGGTCCTTTTACTGTTCAAAGTTTTTAAGTGTTTTTATGTATGTTTTTTTTATGTAACTTTTCTTCGGTTAAAATTTAACCACTATAATTTTAACTTTATGTACTTACTGATACAGTAAAGATTATTTATTTTTTTAAATAAAAGTACATTAATGACCTGAACACTTGTTTATCATTAAGTACACTCTGAACACAAAGTAACAAAAAGAATAGTTAAAGTTTGTTTACTTATTAAAAAACCATCATCTGTTGATTTAAATTGGTAATTAGGATTGCCAACTTTTTGATATCAAAATAAAAAACATTGTCGAAAGAGTATCTAGAATTGTTTTTATGAAATGAGGAAGAAAAAAAAGAGAAAAAATTTTAGTAGTAAAGTAACAAAAACAAAAATTACAATCTAAAAAAAGAATGTCATAAACAAGACTATTGCAAAATGTCCTGTCTATACTCAAAAATTTTTTCTTTATTCTGCTGGAAGAATAATACAGTTTTTAACACATTTTGTAAGCCAAAAAACAACTAATATAAAAAAACGGCAATGTTGAAATTGTTTTTTTATACTAACAATAAGACGTTTTTCTTCATCTGGCTTAAAGGATCAAAAAATATATACATTTTGGGAGCCAAAGGCGACATTTATTAGAAAAATAAATATTTACTGCAATTTTTATAAAAGAGTGCAAACTGTCTTCTCTAGCTCCTAAATTCTATTAAAATCTTTAATATAAATAATTAAAATAGAGATTTTTGGGTGTTTAAAGCGAACATTTTTGTAATTGCTCTTTTTCTCAGTATCCAACTTACAAAATAATTTTTTTATTAATATATTGTAAAATTTTTTTTGATTCTTTACTATTCTTAACTTTTGTTGTTATTATTATTTTGTAATTATTGTTTTTTAAACTCGCCTACAATTTTGTTTCTCCAAGACTTTTCAATTGACGTTTTTAACTTTTTAAATCGTCCTTCATCGTTTGTTTTAGTTGTATTTTCTTCTTCTTTTCTTCCAGTTGTTGCTTTTGTAATTTTTTATTTTTTTTATTGGCACAGTTCTATTCACAGTTTTTTTAAAATTGTTGAAACTATAATTTTAAAATTTTTCATTGTTTTTTGTTCTTGTACAACACACATAATCTTTTAAAAAAATTTTCTCATTCGGTTATCTTTTCTACAAATTTTTAGAGTATTTGCTTTTTCTAAATTATTCTAGCGTCTACTTCTGTTCTTGTTACTTTCTGGTACTTAAAATTTATTTTAAAGATTTAAAAGAACGTCTAGACAATTAATTTATTTTTGAAATCAACCTATTATAAAAATGTATGTCAATTTTCTAACGCTTGCTCGTTTCAGTTTGGTAAAAAAATCTAGATAAAAAGATAAATTGTGTCCTTTAAGTACATGGTAAAGACTAACAAACAGTTTATAGAAATAAAGGACTGTTTTTTAAAATAAATGACGGTTGGAAACCCTATTTTTAATACAAAAAATTTCGAAATTTAGTAATTTCACATTATGAGGTTGGTCACCACGACTGAGAGAAAGCAAAACCAATAGATTGTTTTTTCAATACGCGCCCATGCTTGTTTAATTGTGATTGGTCGCGTTGTAAATTCTTCTTTGTCAAAGTCGTTTGCCCGCGTGTTTATAGTTTTTAGGTTATGTTTTTTCTAAATTTTATGAAAGGCATTGGGGCACATTGAAGTGTTTAAAGAAGACAAGAGGTGTTTTAATAGTAAAAAAGTAATTTGAAGACGTGTCTAATAAATGGTTAAAGTAAAGTTCAGTAATCGAAAATCACTCAGAATTAGTTGTGTGCACCAGTTCGATTTAATGATAATTTTAAATTATAAATAAAACCACAAAAACCTAATTTTTCAAGAAATAATTGTTTTAGACAAAGAAAAAACTAAATTTTATATTTATTTAATGATCAAAGATAGTGACTTATTATGGCCCTAGAAATTAAATTTTTTATAAAAACTTTTTTTGGAAATATATATGTTACAGAATTTACTGAACCCTACCTAAGCATCATGTAAAATTTAACCGCAAATAAAAAATAGAAAACTTAAAATAAAAACTGAACCACTAATGGTTTTGATAATTAAAAGGTAAAATTGATATATACTTACAGTTATTATACTTAAATTTTGCTTATTTTTTAAGGTGTTTGGATAAACTTTCTGCTGTTGTCTTACTTAGATCTTTCTAAAAACCTGTTTTGGAAAATGTGAGTAGTTCTTTTAACTGATAGAGTTTGAAAAGATAAGTTGATGTTATGGTATACTATATACTTGTTTTTTATGGTATACTTGATGAAATTGTTTCTTTTTAAGGTTTTATGTGTCCCTTATGTAGTTTTCTTTGTATTTTGTAATTGTAAGTCTAGTGTTAACATAAATGTTTTTCTTCAAAAGAAATATTACTGCAATTAACTCGGTTGCAACAATTGATACCAAACAAATGTGTCTGAGGGCTTTGTGAATATTGTGAACAAGCATTTCTTCAAGTTTGCAAAAAACAGAGACTTTTAAAACTTTCAACTGTTTAACAATTTGTAACGATCAATGCAATAATTTTGACAATTCATAAATAAATGAGAAGAGAAATCAAGTAGTTCATCTTCTGGTTACTGACTCAGTTTTGTCTTTTAGATGGTCTGCGAAGTTTGTCAGTGCCAGATTGTTTGTTTTTGTTTATCCGGGTGTTGAACCAAAAATCTTCTTTTATTTGAAAGTAATAATGGACAGTAGTGGTCAATTGGCCAGAAAAAAAAACTTTTTTAAATTATGGATTTGCCTTTAAATTACGACATTGATCACACTAACAATAACACCTTAACAAAAGATTAATTTATATGCTTTAATTCTTTAATGGGTGTTGTAATTTTATTAAAATTTTATAAAACTTTGTCAAATTCACTGTCCGACTTTTTAATGACCATCACTGTACTTAAGATCCAATATGACTTATACTTTATTATGTTGTTTGTTTATTTAAAATTTTTTATATATATACAGAGTGTCTCACAAACGAGTGCACATAATTTAACCAAAGATTAAAAAGTAAAAATTAATTGATACATATTTTTTTTTTAATTAAGTTACTGAATTATTAGCCTTCAAAAAGCGCCCCAAAAATACACTTTATTTTTTTTTATCTAATAAAGTACTTGCTCGATTTTGATGAAACTTCGTATACGCTTTCTGTATTATATAACCACCTTACAGTGTAAATTGTAGTATTGTAGGACATTTTAAAAAGGGACTGCAAGGGCCCCCTTGATACAATTTGCTTCATAACATTTTAGCACAAATTAGTGTAACGTTGGCGTTACTACAGTTTGAAAGCCCATTCAATTTAGAAATTTTTTTGTCTCTTACAAATTTTTCGTAAAACGCATTGTTTTAGATCGAGGTTTACGAGTATCAACAAAAATAATACAATAAATTGAAAGTACCTAAAATAGAAAAAGTGAAATAACAAAATACACAAGAAAAATAACAAAATCATTAAAGTTGTTCAAAATATTGTCTATTGTAATTGATACACAATTATATCCGTCGCTGGAAACTGTTCACTGCAGCCGTTAATGTGTGAGGAGAATTGCTCAGTTCTTACACAGCATTAAAAATCCGTTGCCTTAAAATGTTCACATCGTTGTCTTCAGTAGTATAAACTCTTCTCTTAATTTCTTCCCACAAAAAATAATCCAAAGGATTTAAATCGGGAAACCTAGATGGCCAATTTATGGAGCTTCATTAAATCTCGTTCTAAAACGGTGTGTTTTACGAAAAATTTGTAAGTGACAAAAAAGTTTTTAAATTGAATGAGCTTTCAAACAGTAGTAACGCCAACGTTAGACTAATTTGTGCTACAAAGTTATGAAGCAAATTGTGTCAAGAGAGCCCTAGCAACTCTTTTTTAAAATGTCCTACAATACTACAATTTACACTGTAGGGTGGCTATCTAATACAGAAAGCGTATACTAAGTTTCATCAAAATCAAGCAAGTACTCTATTACACAAAAAAATAAAGTGTATTTTTGGAGCGACTTTTGGGACCTAATAATTTTGCAGATAAATTTTTTTTGAAAAAAAAATAAAAAATATGTATCAATTAATTTTTACTTCTTAATCTGTGGTTAAATTATGTGCACTCGTTCGTGAGACATCCATATATATATATATTATAAATTAATTAGGCTAAAATTTTCAGTTACAGTTTATATTTGTAATTACCTGTATTATTTTTTGGGTTTTTTTGTAAATATTTTTTTAAGTAAATAAAGTTTTTGTAACAAATATTAATCTTTTTTTTAATGTCAGGTTTAAATTTGATTTTACAATAATTATTTACTTGTTTATCTATAAGATATCACGTTCAACAATTATGCAAATTTTAAGTGCTTACGATAGTAGTGAAGAATTTTGGTCATACTAAAGCAAAGACGGAAACTACCATCTTTATGGATATTAATTTTTTTAAAAAAGAATTAGCCCCGTTTCAGATGAACGCGTACGGTCAGCGTGCGTACCATCAGCGCGCTGACGGTCAGCGTCGTGATTTCTTTTCACATGCACGCGTACGAAATTCTGCAGTTCAGTATCAAAATAGCACTGTTGCCATATGTGCAACTATGTGCATTTTACAAAATAAGCAAGAAAAGAAAAAACGAATTTGGGAACACTGACGCTCAAAAGTGCCTTTGTTACACACTATTCCGATTTGTAAAAATATTTCAGAAAATTTAGTTAAAATAATTGCATTGTTGGCAAAGTTCGAGAGATTCGAAGAAAAAATGACGAGTTTTTTTTTATTTTAAAAATTAAAATAATATAAAACGAATCAATCACCCACGATGAGATTAGTCTTTAAAATGGTAAAACAAATAGTACTTTTTATATAAAAATAATTATTGGCTCAATTAAAAAAATAAAATTATAATAATATAAGCGTTGAGAAAAAATTATTATTAGTAAGTTGTTATTATTAATTTACTATTTTTTATAAAGTAAATTTAAAAACACATAATTTTAAAAAAATATAGAAATACTTACCTAAAGTTTTCGCGATGTTACCGGCATTTCAATAAAAAAAAAATTCAATAATAATTCATATTTTATTAATGATTTGAAGTCAGAAAATTTGCATGAAAGTTTTTTTCAATGAGTATTGAGTACTAAAAGAATGGAAAATTTCAAAAATACCGCAGATATCAAAGTACTTGTACTTCGTAGGTCAATTTGGCATGAACTGCACCGTATATTTTTTTAAGTAGGTACTGTACATCTCAAAAAATATTTAGTTAGCCAAAATTAGAGAAATTAAAGTAAGTTAAATAAGAATTTTCCGACGCTGACGAAAAAACGCGCGCTGACGGTCAGCGTCCATCTGAAAACTCAGATTAAAGTAATGCCAATGGTACGGTACGCACGCTGACGGTACGCACGCTGACCATACGCGTCCATCTGAAATGGAGCTTAAGTTTCAAAATACATAAACTTAAAAAAACGGAAATTTACTCTAGTTCAGATAAATTGTTTAAAGTTAAAAAAAAGAGCTAGAATTTCTAAGATCTAGGAGTACTTTATACAGGCTATTTCACGAGTGATAATGAGCCTGCCAAACTGAAAATACAACCAGCAATACAATTCCAAAGTTAACGCAGTTATTTTTTTGTTTACAAATAAAACATAGTTACTAATTTATAATTTTAATGAGCTGATTTCAAGTTGAGATAATACAGGTAGTATCGCAAATTTTAATACTTTTCCCTGACAACAGCGAATCACAACCTCGAATTTGTTTATTTTTCCATGGAAACGAAGATACTACCGGTATTATCTTATACTTGAAATCAGCCCGTAAGTAATTAGTGATTTGATTCTCCCGAAAAAAATTGCAAAAAGCTAGCCTTTTTGAATAGTCCGTAGATTTTAGGTCTTGCACCAACTGAATATGATAGGGATGAAATTTATTTTTTTTAATCATTTGGTTAACTGAAGACAAACTAATGTCACTTGCTTGTAAGATTATTTTTTAGCTTACATGTAGATTTTCATTAATTATTCTTAATACGGTTATTTTATTTTGAGGACCTGTAGCTGTTCTTGCTCTTGGCTTTTTCAAAGATGGCTAATTTTCTTTTATTTTCCCCAATAATTTTCTCTATATAGCAGCATCATGTCGGTTTTTTCATTGTTTGAATACATTTTTTTATCGGTGACAGATTTAATAAATAAAATTTGAAAACAATATCATCCACGTTAACTCTTGAATTGTATTGCTGGTGGTATTTTTAGTTTTGCAGGCTCATTATCACTCATGAAATAACTTGTATAAGATTTTAAAGTTAATGGGTTACAGGTATAAATTAGAAAATAATCCCAAAATTTTTATAGAAAGACCTTTTATTGTAGCAAAGCAAATCACATTTTTAAGAAAATATTTACAATACAAAAAAAATTATGCAAACATCAAATTTATTTACTTAGACGAGATATGGCTGTATAAACATGGTTCACAACGAAAAACTTAGGTGAAGTATGTTAAGAAAAGACTTCAAATTGGCAAAAACTGTTTATTGTAGCTTTCTTCTTGCATCAAATAATAATAACAGAGACTACCATAAGACTATAGATAGTAGCTTCTTTAAGCAATGGGTAATCAACCAACAACCAACTAATGCCGGCCTTAGAACAAGATAAAATTACTTCAAAAATTGTGGTAATAATAGACATTGCTTCATATCACTCTGTACGAATTAAGAAACCTCCAACACAGAATTAAAAAAAAATCCTGATGTAACAATATTTGGTGGAAAACAACATTTCGTAACGTAACGTGTAAAAACAAATATGTATTATGTGCGGACAGTTCATAAAATAGGTACCTAGGTCTCTCATAAACTGACGGATTTTGCTATGAGAATGTGACGTCCAGGATGTAATCAAATGTACAGAAATTTTACATGATGATATTTTTCATTCGAAATACCCAAATTGGCATTATAAAGATGTTGATGGTTTTTGAGAAGTACGATATAGAATTTTTTTATAAATTTGTTTTTGTACGAGATACTATGTATTATACCAGTTTTATTGATATACAGAGTGTGACTGAAGTTTTTCGAGGAATCTTACCTGATAATATTTCTAGTTAAATAATTGATTACTTTATAGCAAAAAAACGGCTAAAAAATTTTTGGATATAAGTAAAAAACTTGAGGAAAAAAATAACCTTTTTTAGTGTTTTTCTAAAAAAAAAAAATCTTAAAAAATATGAATTTTATTCCATACTATTATGTCACCTTGTATAAAAACATTTTCTACCATTAAAGTAAATCTAGATGTCTGAAATAAAAATTTGACGCTATAATTTTATAAACAAAAGTTACCTGAAAAATTACTCTGATAACAATCATTTTCCCAGTAAAAATTCGTGTTATGTTCTAAAATTGTCCTCGTTTTGGAATGTGTAATCACTAATTGGGTCTTTTGTATTCGCGTGCCTTTAATAATTGAAGATATTTACTTTGACTTTCTGAATAAAGTGCTCAATTAAGTTTTAATGATGTGTTTTTTAGAAAAGCAACGTAGCACATAGTAAGTGTTACATTAAATAGAGAAATTTTGCTTCTTGCCTTTACGTAGCAAAATTTAAAAAAAATAATTTAATTAAATCACGTACATTTCTATAAGTTCCTAATGTTTGATAATTTTGATTATCGATGTTTTACTGCTTCTCAAGCAAACTTTAGCAATTCTACAATATTGTCCCAAACTTGGTCTACACGTTCGTAACAAGTATCTAACTAAATCCTGTTCATGTTATATGTTTGTTAATAGAGTAATTGTTGACTAAGGATTTAGTAGATGTAGTTGAATTAAAATATTGTTTCTCCTAGTAGCAGCTTTATATGAAATGGCAACAAATTTATATTACAGTAATAAAAAGCAAAGTTGCCGCTTTAGAACTCGCATGAAATTTAATTCAATAGAAAATATTAATAAAGCTGCACTTCCTTACCTGGAACTCGAATTTTCCTATATCCAATTGGTGCAAAACCAGAATATCGTGTAATAATCGAGAAAGAACATTGCTCTCATCTAAGCAAGTTATTTAGTTCTTAATTGGCATAGTTAGTATAATGATGATTGGTTGTTATGCTCTCTGCTGTTACACCATACGTAATCAGAATCACGTTCGTTAAAGTTAATTAAATCGGAGATAAAATTTTTAGAATTTATTAAAAGTATTTTATTTTCACGAAGCCCTTTGTTGGGTTTCTGGCGCGTGCATTAAAAAAAAAGTTAAAATAGTCCGGTCGTATAGACTGAACGAGCCATTGACTTCCGTAAGTTGTATTAAGAGTCATAAAAATGTACAGTAAATGATCCTTGCAGAGCCCGGAGATATTTTTGGGCGGCACGGTTTGCAAATCTTTCATTGTGGGAGGGCGGAATCTTAAATCATTCAACATAGTCCAGAGTGTGGGGTGTTGGTTTTCCAGGAGTGTGCCTTATTATTTCGTTCTGAATCGCATGAACGCTTC
Source organism: Tribolium confusum (assembly GCA_029207805.1). Lineage (NCBI taxonomy): Eukaryota > Metazoa > Arthropoda > Insecta > Coleoptera > Tenebrionidae > Tribolium > Tribolium confusum. The sequence goes on along the minus strand of JALGAY010000001.1, from coordinate 35,378,614 downwards.
GATAATTTTCCTGTCTGTGACTAAATATATTAGATCGCTAAGGGTTCTCATTAAAGTGGAGGATGTATGAGACAAAGGATTTCCTTCAAACAAACCGACAATAGATTTATCCTGACATTTAATTAGAGTGTCTTTTATTATTTCACCAAAAAGACCATAACTACGGACATTTCGAGAAAAAATCAAGATAACAGGGTTAGCAAGCGCTGAAAGCTCGAATCAAATCGATAGATCGACGATGTTGAATGATAATGAAGCTTTCCAGAAAAATACACCAACATTTCACATTTCTTAATATACTCACTCAATTTCCTGTTTTCTCTCAGCTCAAAACTTCCGGTATGATTTCGTAGGTCAGTTGAATCAAGCAGCAATTCAGAAGCGGCTGTCGAATTTATTTTTATTTTCTCTTGAAACTTGAACAAATTTTGCTACCCAACGAAGGATCCCGTTACTATAAGAGAAACTTCTCAAGTAAATTAAAGGATAAAGCAAATCAACCGTATTATAAATCCAACAAGGCAATACTTTCCTTACAGCTGATTTTTACTTTTCTTTCTCATCAAATAAAAGAAACCTTTTCTAAACACATCTTGCTTTAGAACATTTGCTAGACTTCTAAACAATAAACTTATAGTGCAAATAAAAATATACTAGTTAACTTGCAAAATATTTATTTATTCAAATATATAAAATATTGTTTATGCGATCTTTAAAACAATCTGATATTATTGTGTCATATTTTTAAAATATTACTTTAAATATTATTAAAAGACATGTACAGTAAACTCTTTAATTGTTGATAATTTTAACATATTTTTATTTTAAGCCTAGTTAACAAAACTTTTAAGCAGTTGAAAATTTAATTTTACTTAAAAATAAGAAAAATTTAAAAAAATAATGATTTCGCTTTTCTCAAAAAATATCATTTTTATAGCATCCACTTAAAATCTTGGGTCCAAATTTTAATCATTCGTTATCTTTTGTTAAACAAACCTTTTTACTAAATTTGGTTTAAATTCATCAACTCTTTCTAGGTGTTCTTCCTTTTATCACACACAGTATTATACTATACAAGATCCACCAAAAGTAACGATCTTGTTTATTTAATTAATAACTTAAAATCGAATTAACGATTTACAGTAGTGATATTTTTAAAGAAGACAACAAGCATTTAAGTTTTTGTTGTAATTGTTAACATTTATAAAACTAGTGCATTAGTCAAAAAAGCAGTCTTCTTTTTCGACAAATTTCTTCAGTTTCATTAAAAAAATAGCCGTTTCAAGATCGTTTCAAGTAGATATTTAAATCTTTCAATTTTTTTCTTTGATACATTTGCAAGCATTTAAGAAGCTCTAGTGAAAATAATCTGATGTTGAAAAATTTAAAGTTTAACTCAAAAAAAATTTTCAACGTTTATTTTTAAATGAAATTGGCTAAATTTGTAAAAAAAAACAATTCGCGTTTTGTTGACCAACGTATTATTTTTATAAATTATAAGTTTACTGTCTTATATAAAATATCACCAATGTAAACAGTTGATTAATTTTTTAGAGTCAGAGCAGATTTAATAAACAATAATATTTTTTACATAATTTTTTGCAATAGATACCATGTATAGTGCATGTAAAAAATTATATAAATTTTTTTTAAAAAATTTATTTTTATGTGATACTAGTAAGTAGTAATAGCACGTCTTTAATTGAAAAGTTCATTAAGTTAACTAGTGACAAGTCAAATCTCTCATAAAAATATATGAAAGATTTGACATATTTTTGTTATATTATAATAAATTATAAAATACTTAAGTGGCTTTACTAGAATAATATAATATCAGAATGCCTATTACGATTAAAAAATTCGCATGAGTTCTACTCTAATTTAATATAGTAGTTTTTTTTTAATCAGTAATTTTTTATATAGAATTTTTAGTTTATATTAAATGCTCTTCTAACGCCATCAATTATTTTAAGACTTAAAGCTATCCAAAATGTCAATAATCTTGAATTTTGCTTATTTTTAATTTTATACATAGCTTATTTATGTTTTATTTTAGGATTGTTGAGATTTAAGACATTAACACACTGTTTGTTGAGACTACCTGACTAGCTTCAGTTTACTAATTTTAAAGACCTTTTTCAAAAACTATTTTTTTTTAAATACATTTAATAATTATATAGAATTAAAAGTTTTTTCTTTTCTGTTATTTACGTTTACAACATACTAAAATGTGACTAAACATCACACCTGATTATAAAATTGTTTTTTGCATATTAATATTCTTCATTGAAATTTTTGCAAAATGTTTACTCTTTTGGTCTTTGATTTTTATCTTTGTATTATTTTATATTGTCAAAGTTTACTGTATTAAACAAGTTAATATAGATAGATAATACATATGATTATTTTGTAACTATGGTAAGGTAGGAATCAGTTATTAATTAATGTTATTATTTTTTTTATTTTACGTTAACAAATTTTATTTAATAAATATTTATACGTCTCATTTATTTTGTAAGGGTTTGTTGTTGTAAGGGCAAGTTGAGGTTGTTTTTCGTAGTATAACAGCCGGTTGTATAAACGCCAATCAAATTTTGATGATCATCAAAAATCCATTTTTGATTTGATTGGCTAAAATCTAAATACAATCAAATTTAGACCAACAAAATCTCAAATTATTTTTTTGATGACTATCAAATTTTAATTGGCGTTTATGCAATCAGACCTAAATATGTGTCATTTCCAGAAATAAACTACGCACAAATGAATAAGGATATTAAGAAAAATTATAAGATTTGATGATGTAACCAATTTTTTTTAAAACTATGTCATAAATTAACCTTTATTTGGCTTATCTAAAAACTAAAAACCAAATAAATCGTTTTTTTTTTGGTAAGTTTAGGGCTTGAAAGAAAAGGCTCCAATGGATATATAAATTTTTCTTAAAAAGTTTTGTTTTTTTTTTTGTTGTGTTCACATATTCGATTAGTTTACGGTTAAATTATGGAACGGCATAATCTTCCAGCCAACCTTTGAGAAATTATTGTGCAGATGCATAATGAGGGTTACCGACAAGTTGACTTTGGCCAAACTATCGCATCGGTGTGTCCCAAAGCGTGGTTTCCCGCACACTCTCACGTTTTCGGGAAACAGAATCTACTGCTAGGCGGCCTGGTAGCGGATACCAACGTGTTACAACCCCTAGAGCAGATCGTAACATAGTCATACAAGCCAGGCGCAACCCCTTTTTGACAGCGCGTCAGATTTGAAATCAATTGCAAAATGTTCCCAAGCGGCCTATTGCACTTTAAACAATTTGGAACGGCTTACGGAAAGTTGAACTGTTATCGTATCCTTCTTTAAGAAGACCAGCCGCAACAGAACGTCACTGGCGGTTACGAAGAAAATGGTATAGCGAGCGGCTGATCGAGCACACAAACTGGCAAGCTGTTATGTTCACTGAAGAATCTCGTTTTTGTCTACACAGCTACAGCCGACGACAAATAGTGTACAGAGAACGAGAAATGCGCACCATACCGCAATTTGTGCAGCCTGTCTATCGGTTTGGAGGCGGTGGTGTTATGGTCTGAACTGGCATTTATTCTGGAGGCCGTACAAACCTACATATTATTAATGGAAACCTCACAAGGGTGCGTTATGTTCAGAAAATTGTGTAGAAATAAGTGTTACCCACAAAAAACTTTACAGGTAAAGAATTTCGCTTTCTTAAGGACAACGCACGCCCACATAGAGCTCAAATAGTGCATTAATTTTTATAAAACCATCAAATTTCACAGTTGCCTTTGCCACAATATTACCATACTTTAACCCAATTGAGCATATGTAGGATGCACTGCAAAGAAGACTTTCCGATCACAATCCACAGCCCTCAAACCTCCATAAACTTTAAAAAGCGTTACCGCCTCTTTGGAACGCAATTCCTCTTGAGATTTCTGATAACAAACAGTATGCCAGAAAGATGTCAGCAAGTTGCTAATAACCATGGACATTATACTTGATGTTAAAAGTGACTTTAAATCATCAACATCAAAATTGCATAAACAAGCAACGATTTTTTTTGAGCATTTTTATTACAAAAAGTATTACAATTTGTAATGTTTGATGCTATTTTGTTACTTGAAAAAAATCTTGCCTTATTTACAAGTAACAGTAAAAATTCTAGCAATATTCCTATACAATTGTGCGTAGTTTAGTATCTTTTTCTTTGTATTTTCAAATTCTATCAAAATCTTGAGTTGCTTAACATGAGTTGCTAATCCTGCCTTATTAGTGTTATTTTCGTTATCTTTTTGGTGTTGTTTGAATGTATAATATAATCTTTGTTTTGTCTGTCTAATATTTTACACTCAATTTTATACACCATCTGGTCTTAGTCTATATTGTCAATTTTGTGTCTTAATTTACTTTAGTAAATTAACTATAGGGTCCCAAAAAATGATTTTCATCTAGTCGTATGTGAATTTCCCATGTAAAATAAAAAATGCCGCTTGTGCAAATAAGGGTAGCGAGTAAACCTCTATTTTATGTTGCATGCCAGCGTTATTAGTCAATGAAAAACAAAATCTACGGCTAAAAAGCACACAGTGTACATTTTTGTTTTCTTATAAAGCAAATTCAGAAATAAAAATTTATTTTCAAATTTCAAATTTTACAATTACAATCGCAATAAACAGTTGAAGAATAATAAAAATGCATATTTTTTTAAAAAATCAATATAACATAAAAGTTGTGTTGCATGAAAAATGCTTATTTTGTGTACGGTTTTTATTTAGAATTTGGTGCATACAAATTCCATGCCTTGGCCCCTCGGGTCTCAAAGTTCGGAGTAAACTTGGAAATTGTATATTAATTTCTGAGTTAAAGTACCCTAAAGGCCTGCGAACTTTAGTCCTTTTACTTGAGAGTAAAATGTAGATCATTAAGATTTCCCTTAGATTTGTAATAATAATGCGATGATTTGCTTATGTAGTTAAAAACTCAACATTAACCTTACCTCGTTTACAACTAGCTAATTAAACATAAATAATGTGTAATATGAATTTTAATTCTCAAGTTATAATGTTTTTAGAAGGGGAAACGTTTTAATTAATTGCTTGATAAACGTTTGCTTCTCATCCTTGTCGCTAATTAACTAATACAATTTTGTAATAACTCCGACCTTTCATCAGAAAATCAGGTAACAGCGTGATGATTAAAATGGCATGAGAAAACAATTTGAAAGAAGACACAACGATTGATGAAATTCCCGCGGCTGGGTGGTGTGTTCGTTTTAATTGCAGCGTCTTTGTTTCAGTTATTTCTTTTGCTCGAAGTTGAGTTTTGTTCCGAGAGCGGGGTGATAAATGCGTTTTTAATTGTCCCTTTCAGCTAAGTACGGTTTGCTGGACCTCCTTGACGATTTACGCTAGCTCCGGAATTTGCCCGGATTCAAACAATAAAAATTAATATTTATTTCTGTAAGAAAAAACCATGCGGTACACCCGGAGTTTGCTCCGGAGGCGCCGGAATTACACATTACCGTAAACAGCGGTTCGTCATTAGGCAACTTGTCCATTAGCGAGATGCTGATGATCCGCCGTGATTCGACATCCCTCTGGAGCTATCGCCGGAACTGACCCAGATTTTACGCTTCCGGTCATTTCAGATTATCTCTGAACAAATCAAGCGCATTTTTTAGATATTGCTTGAGCTTAAAGGATTTCGGGAATGTTAAAATATAAAATGTTGTTCTATCGGCTTGTCAAATGCAAATTTAATGTAATTTTGAAGAACGTCGTCATACTACATTATTAATGTTTAGGGAATCTGATGTGTATTCTGCTCTAATATTAAGCAGTCCCTGTGTAGACAAAAGGGTAAATGCTATAATAAAAAACCTTCTGTCGACAGTACATCCAATATTTAGCACGATTTTATTATTCTCTTCATTAATTTTTGTCTTCTTGTAAAAATCCAATATTTTGTGCAGTGTTAGAATTATTTAATATTTTAGAAAATTGCTACTCCTAGACCTCCCTATTGCTTTGTAGTAAAGCGCGTTCTATTATTAGACAAGGAGTAAAGCGTGTTAGAATAATCTCTCAACCCAAGCAACCTGTATAAGGACATCAAAGGAGTACAAGTTTGCTAAGTTGGTAGCCTTTGATCTTTTGATAACAGTTTTTCAGTAATTAAACAAGTGAGTTGTCCGTAAGTCCGTATTTTTATCATTTGTAAAATCTGGAAAAAAAAGTCTTTTTTTATCAATTGTTCGCACTATGTAACGACACAAGCAATGACTTATTGTTCAGTAGACAACGGTTTCCGCATCCGTTTCGTTGCCAGCTTCCGGAAGTGTGCTTAATGTTGGTAGCGCCACACGCCGTCACATCATTAAACTACAATAAACACTTATCGCACAAAGGCAGTTATTGCTATAAAATACTAGTCAGGGGTGCTTTATTTTCTTTTTTCGGGTGAGATTTATGAGCAATTATTAGTTGTTGCACTACACCAAAGTTCGATAATTAACATCAACTAGAATAACTAAAGTCCTCAAACTTTAACTACTTTTCTCACAGTATTGCAAAAAGCTACTTTTATTTCAGTCATTTATGTTTCGTATGCCAAAAATGTGTTGAAAATTAGAATTTTTGCATATACGGTGCTTAACAATTAAAATAGAACACCCTAAAATTTTAATAAAATTTAAAGCTTTGTAATTCCTACAAAAATTTATTAATCGGAGTCATCCTTTTTATTTAGGTAGACCATTTCTTATACTTTAAAATATTTAATAAAGTGTTTCTTGTAGATTTGTTGTTTAAGTCATACAGGGTGTCAATGACAGACCCTGCAAAAACGAAAAGTTTAGACATCTCATATTTTAACAAAAAAAAATTTTGGATTTTTCAATGGGTCCTGGAAAAGCGCTGGATTAAGTCCTTGATACAGTTTTATACATTTTAAGCTATACTTATAAATTAAAGCAATAATCCAAAAAAACAGTTTTTTGCGCGTTAAGCAATAATTTTGTTAACTGATGTAAAATTTTACTTCTTTTTAAATTATTCTAAAAATGAAAGTTGAAACTTAAATTTCGAAAAGCAAGGGTACACCTACTGTTAATATTTTGTGTAGAAAAAAACTTCCAAAAATAACCAAATTTTTATACAGCTCCGAATTTTAGCTTGATAAAAGAAGGATAAAAATTTAAACGTGTTTTTAGACACATAACTTGTTTTTTGTATTTCAACATCTTTGTAGCATTACTGTACTTAGTATTGGTCGGTGATTAAATCCGATTCTTAAAAGCATGTTTTTAGAAAAAAATTGAAGCTTTTTCTAACTTAAGGTGGCGCTCTTCGAAAAATCGGTGTTCTCGGTGTGAACTTTGGGTCAAGATAACGTACAAAATATAAAGATTATGTTTTTGAATTTTTTGTATATTAAACGTAACCCAGTGCAGTAGTTATTTATTAGGTTTCATTTAGTTTTACTCGTTTACACCGAGTAAACTAATGCTACAAGGATGTTGAGATTTAAAACACAAGTCATGTTTCTAAATACACGTTTAAATTTTTATCATTGTTTTACTAAACTAAAATTCAGAGCTGATTAAAAATTTGATCACTTTTGGGAGCCTCTTATTACACGAAATGCTAACAGTATGTCTACCACACTTCCCGAAATTCTAGTTAAAACTTTTACCTTTAGAATAAGCTAAAAAAGGAAAAAAAATTACACAATTAAGAAAACTATTGCTTATAGTATAGTGCAAAAACAGTTTTTTTGTATTTTGGCCTTAATTTATAAACTTAGCCCAAAATCTGCAAAACTGTTTTAAAAGTTTGGTCCAGCGCTGTTTAGAAACCTATTAACAAGATTCAATTTTTTTTTTTGTTAAAATGGGAGCAGTCTAAATTTTTGTTTTTTGCAAGGCCTGTCTTTAACACCTTGTATAACTTAAACTACATATTTACAAAAACGTTCTTTTAAGCATTTCAAAGTATAAGAAATGAACTTTCCAGAAAAAGAAAAATCATCTCAATTAATAAATTTTTGCAGAAGTTACAAGACTTTAAACTTTATTAAAATTTTAGGGTGTTCCCTTTCAATTGTTGAGCACTCTAGTTCTACTTTAATGTTCAAATAAAAATATTAAAACTCCTTATCGATATCATACTGTTTTGCGAAATACTCGTGGTCTAAGATGACAAAGAGTAGTTTTTCTCAAATATCTTCGCTTGCTTAAAAATAAAAAACATAAGAAGGCCATTGTATAACCACTTTTGTAATTTAAAACCAACAAAAATGTAGAAAATATTTTCTACTCCAGTCTGAAGGCATCAACAATATCACCATCATAGAGACTTCGACATAGGTAGAATTGTGGCTTTTCGAGAAGTTGCGCGGCACCGTAGGCTATTTGCTTGTTCTAGCTGGCCAAAACTATTTAAATTTTTTATTATGTTTAAAAAGTGTTGTAAAATGTTAAAAAACAGTTGAAGAAAGCAATTCAAAAGTATATTTTAAAAATTTAAACAAAGTATGTATTCAAATTAACATTTCCAAAAATTAAAGGTATACATTTACAATGCATGTGAAATGTTTAATCAGAAGACAATTTATTTTCTGACTTATCCATTGTTGTTACGTCAGTTTCACTAGATTCAGACGCTTCATTAGTTAAAATATTATCGTCTTCACCAGATAACATTTGTGGTTCTTCCGATTCGGATGTTACGGTTGTAGGTGTAGGTTCAGCTGGCAGTAACATTTGTATGGTTTTTTAGAAATAGTCAGAACTTTTTTCTAACTGTCGGTGTCATGCTAGGTAAAGGGGGATTAGAACTAAAAAGAAGTTCATTTAATACGTCTAAGTTACAAGATTTTTGTAAAAATTTTTATGCAAATTGTTGACGATATTGTCAAAAGTTCTTGATGCTTGCTTCTGCTGCTCCTTCTAAAAGCTGACCAATTAAAAGCAAAAAATTTTCGATAACAACAGCACTATAAATTAGAATCTTATGTATAGTTGGTGTCATTTAGTTCAAAGAATACAGATAAACATAAAGTTTTGCCGTTTCTAAAATATACTCAAAAAATTTTTTAGTGGCAAGTTTATAACTACAAGATATAGTTTCTAGTATAACTTTAAATCGATATATAAGGTCAGCATCTACACCTGTTATTTCTGATGTAATGACAGTGTTACTAAAACTCTTCTGCTAGTATTTCCATCATTTGTATTATTAAAGCCTATCTTTGGAATATTAACTAAAAGTCCTAGCTGTTTTCTAAATTTTTCTTGTATCTTAATCTTTTGTAACTTTACATTTTTTTTATTTTCTGTAGATAAACGTCATTTTTTTAACAGGTAGCTTATAAACTAGATGTAACAAACTTTTAAAAATACGAACTCTGACATGTAAAACTGACCAAAATCTAGTTTATTTCTTTTAATATCTTTTTTTTTTATCTAAATTGTTGAAGCTCGCTGATGTTGAGCTACAAATATAATATCTCATGGTAGATGTTGTTTCGGTAGTCGCATTACACATTTTTGTGTCTACCATAGTTAGCAACATAGTATGTTTTACAGTAAAACATTTACTTTCTAAAACTAATGTGGTTGGAGCTAGTGATTGTGTTGCATTTTGCACATACAATATTTCTTCTCTTGTGATATTAAATTTTTGTTAAAAAAAACCTAATTAAACAACAATAACGTAAAAAAGAAGGTGTTAAATTTTGCCATAGTATTTTGTTAATAGACTCACTACTTAACTGCAGAGGCGCAAAAAACTAGAATCCGAATCAGAGTCATTCACAAATTTCTGTTTGTATTGGGCTTGTTGTAAACCATCACAACCCCATTTACATATCAGGCGTAATGAATGCCTTTCTTCTTCACTTAATGTTTCTAAAATTTTAGTTAGATAAATCATTAATCGTAAAACAGTATGATTTATTAAATTTTGTAATTTAATTTCAGCATTTGTGTCTGTCACCAAATAAGAATTCCTCTCAAGATAACATTCCGATTTGGTTTTTGCAATAAGCTATAGCAAGAATAAATTTTTTATTAGTACTCCTAAGTACTTTATATTGCCGTCTAAAAAGACCGTCTAAGAAAGGGTTTTGTAGGTTTTAGTACGTTACTTAAATATGCCTTCTTATATACTGTATCGCTCGCATGGGAGATGACGTCAAATCTTTAAGTATTTTTGACGCGTTTTTTTCCCTACTTCTTGTAGTTTCACTTGTGTAGCATAAGTCAATTTGTCTACATCTGTGTTTTGTCGTAATTCTTCCGATTTTCTTCTCTAGGATCTATCACTGCATTGACAAAATTCTTTAGTTGATCGTTCACTCTGGTTTATCATTACTTTCGTCAATTCAAATGACTCTCTAAGCCAATCATTACTGTTTTTAAAAAAAACATCTGTTTTTTATGTGTTGCTACCTAACGACGCTTAAATTCTGATTTTACATATAAAAATTTATGTTTTATTTTTTTTTATTTATTCATAATCATAATTATCGTACTAACCAAAAAAATTTCTAAAAATTCTAATTTACTGTTAAAATTTTGTTGCTGCATTTTATTAAATAACTGCCTGCGAGTTTGTAATAATCTTGTTAATCATGCAGTGTTAAAAAATCTGCCTTTTTCCGCGGCTGTTTTTAATACAAATGTGTTAAAAAATAAAAGTCTACATATCTGGGGTAAAATCATGACCGAGACGTATCCTGAAGTACATCAAACCTTTTCAAACTTAGTGCAAATACGTAAAAAAAACATCTCTTAATAATAACCGAGAATTTTATAAAAATTTTAAATAAACGCACACCTACCAACATTAAAAAAATTCATAATTAATAACTTTAAAATCTCTTTTCTGAACAAAATATAAAACTTCAAAAATGCACTTCTTAAACCGTTGCAAAACACTAGAAAAGTTTAATGCAATAACTACATACATTTAAAATGAACTGCTTGACTTGTAAATTTATGAGTAGAAAAGGCTGGTCAGTGTCTTTAGGGTTCCTAGAATTGTAAAAGTAAAGTTTTTTGTTAAATACAGTAAGTTCAATAAATTTGAATTTTGGCCAGCTAGATAAGCGAAATACCCCACTGTGTGCCGTTCTGTCAGTAATAGTTGTCAAAAATGTTGGAGTTGTTACATTATGTCGTATTATCGACCTTAAATCTATCCACGGTATAATTTATAAAATCAGTAATTTTTAATAAAGCTTTTTGTAAATAATTATTCATTAACTCGTATGAGAAAACATTTCTAGTGCAATATTTGTCGATTTCAAAGTGTAAACATCCTGTAAACAAAATCACTGACTCTGCTTCAATGACCTAGTCTGTGTACCATCGAATAGAACCACTCGCCTTCAACCTTTCTACCACTTCAAAAGTAACTTTTGACTAAAAACTTTTTGTGCTCTAAAGTGTAATTAACCATAGCGACAAAAAAACAATTAACTAGACCCAATAACAAACAAAACTGAAACTTAAACTAAACAAAAACAGAACACGAAAAAACAAAAAACAAAATAAAGCTGGAAATGAAAATGACTCGGAATCTTGTAAAGACGCACTCAAAAATAAACAGTTATAATACCACGAGTAGTAAAAGTTATGTCGAGTATTTTTGTGGTGGTATCACAAATGGTTATTTTCTTGGTATGTACACCATGAGTGCGAAGCATGAATGGTGTTCCCAAGTAAAATGACCATAAGTGATACCACCGGAAAAATATTCTACTCAACTTTGACGCGAGTTGTATTCGGAAGACTATTCAATGATCCAAATAATAATAAAAATATAGAATATAAATCCTCAAAATTGAGTTACACATGATTTCCATCGCAACCAGCAAACAAGTGTTTGTTACTACCTCAAAAGTTTGGCGAAAAGTGTGTGTTATTCATTTGTTAAAAATATTCACTATTTTCACTAGTGGTATTGTCGTAATTAATACCACAAGAGAGTGAGAATAAATTCGAAAATAATTCTCCAAAATTTCTCAAACGTGTTGCCATTTGGCGAATTTATCGAACTCTCGTGTGGTATTCGATGGATTATTTTTTGACAATAACAATAAGGTTTTTCCTATGGAACATACTCAAACATTTAAATGCAGACATGAGACATGTCAAAAATGAGGTTATGTTTATAAACGAAAAAGTGAGGTTATATTTATTGTTCTACAAGAAAATATATAAGAAGTTGCTGTTATTAATGATTAAAGCGATAAATATACCTGTTAACAAGTATGTGCAGCATTGCACTGTGCACCCCCCTGCATTGTTCAAGGTTCAGGCACACTACGTGGGCACATCACAAATTGTTATAATATTCTTTATAAAAGTACTTTCTGCGATTTTATTGTTAATTTCCTCTAATGACGACCGACTGAATTTGTTTTGATTCATTTTATTACTTAAATTAATAACAGATGACAAATAACAAAAAAAAAACGTTGCCACAATAAACAAACAAATGAAGGTAAGGCAAATTATTCCAGCGGGAATAAACTAGGTAGAAAATTCCCACTATAATAATGTGTTGATTGGCTGAAAAGTGCACATGTGACAAAAATTAAATTTTTTCATTAGTTTAGAGAAACGTCAAAAAATAATCAGTTGAATACACCACGCGTGGTTATCTCACTAAAATTCGTTCTCATTGGTTGTTAACCAAACAATGTCTTATTTCTATTGGTTCAATTTTCAAAAATCACAAGTGAGTTGAATAGTTAAAATGATTAAAAGCTTATTTTTTTTTAAATCAATTGTCAATGTCAAAAATTCTGAAATTATGTTGGAACCCTGTTAGATTGTCATGGAAACAAAACTAAAAAGGCTAATTTTAAATGGAGTTACCAACCTTAAAACACTTTGACACTTGATTTTAAGAAAAAAATGGGCTTCATTTATTTATAATGTTTTCCATAGTTACAGTGTATCAAGTTTCGACATTCATATTTTGTTACATTTTCTTTTATTAAAATTTCATAGCACTCTTGACAACTTTTTTAAATGAACATCTTTTATTAAAAGTTCCCATTGATGTCATACCGGTTTCGTGAGATACTCGTGGTCAAAGATGACGAAGAATGGTTTTTCTCAAATATTTTCTTGTCAATTGATATCCGCTTGATTAAAAATCTTAAACATAAGAAAAACAGTATACCCACTTTCGTAATTTAAAACCAACAAAAATATAGAAAACACATTTCATTTTACACCACATTTGAGGTAAAGTATAAGATGCGTTTTTTAACAGAGTTTATCATCCGTGATACACAAGATGTTATACACTACTTGATACACTACTTGTTATTCTAAATATTCTTTTGCGTTTTAATAAAAGCATAAACGCTGCAAAGCGCTTCATTTTCTTCTTTTACTTCTAAGAGCTTTTTATCAACTTTACTTGTATTTGATGCTTGACGAAAAAATATAATTTACAATATTAAACCTATTCGAATTCAATGTGGTTTTTATAACACTGCAATTGTCATTAGGACCGTCATAATGATGCTATTCAAAAGGTTGTCAAAGTCTGTTGTAAATCAAATTTGTTTGCCTGAGTCGAGGTCCGGCTAGTACTAGTAAAAAGATTTATATTTATAGTTTTATTGCCCAGCGGCACCTTTACTTTGTTACTATCATTACCTTTAATACACTAGAACCCTTTCATAAAAACTACTTGGATTGGAGCCCAAGTAATATTTTTAGAAGCTAACACGTAATTGCTACTTTCAAGTTGATTTTAACGTTTACTGTTATTAACAAACATTATTATAAAGCAACGTTTTTTAAGTAAATTTTACTAAAGAAATAAATTTTTATGACGTAATTTTGACTAATTTATAACCGTTACTACAACGGCCTGGCAACTTTATAGTCACGTTCTGAAAACGTCTTATTGTTAGAAGAGTTGTTGTTACTGCTAATATTACTTTTGGTGTTTGCTCTTTGTCTTACTTGAATATTGTAATATTTTTATCATTTTCCAACACTTAAATAATCTCTATATAAATGTTAGTTTGCATGATTGCAAAAATTACTAAAAAGAAACTTATAGTAGCATAAGTACCTAATAAAAAATAAAATTAAATTGTATTTTTCGACAAAAATTGACTTAAAAATCTCAAGCAACGATCACTTTACTGACAAATTTAATCATATTAGGTTCTTAAAACGTACGCGTCTTAAAAATAACAAAGCTATCTTAAAATTCAGAAATAGTTAAAAAAATTTATATGTGAACATAACACGTTTATACAGCTAAAAACCGTTTTTATTATCTTATTCCTGAAAACAAAATAGCTGCTAAAAACTGTAAAGAAAAATAGTGATGGTAACATTAAATTAGTTTGTGATAGTGATTTTTATATTTTGTGTTTGTGGAGTAAGTTTCAGTTTAAAGTAAGTAATTTTTACTGTAGTTAATTTATACAAAAGTTATATTTAGCCCAAATCTCAATCAAAATTATTCTTTTTTTCAATTACTAAATTTTTGAATATCTAGCTATCAAGCTAGATAATATACTCAGTGACATTAGTCGTGTTACACCCAGAAGGTATAATTTTTTGAAAATGATTTTTTTTGTTACAGAATGAGTAAATTTAAAGCTAGTTAAAGTAAGTTGCAACGATTTATCTTTGATAATTCTTAAGAAAAAATGTTTAACCTCTTAGTTTTTATTAAGAAAAAGACTTATCAGAGCTGATGAGTAAAAGTATTCGCAGTTGTTGTGTCTACGAGTACTTATTTTAAGAATAACATTATGCCTCCAGTCTGAAGGCTTCAACAATATCACCATCATAGCGATTTCGACAGAGATAGAAATGTGGCCTTTCGAGAAGTTGCGCGTCGTGTTGATTCTACTGCCATGATAGTAATGTGTGTGTTTCTGGTGTGAACAGAAAAAGATAGAATAACACGAGACAGACCAATAGGTCAAGCGAGGCGAACCATATAGCGTTAAGACAAGCGCTTTAGACAACTATAGCTTTTTGAAACCGTTTTGCTATTACGCGACAACTAAGTAATTTTGAATTTGCTCTTGAGAGGCATGTGCACCAAATTGTTAGTGTAATTGTGTATGGAAGTCGATTACCTCTTGTGTTTATTCGAGCCAGTATGACAGCTGTGCGTTATGTTGATGACGTACTATAAACCACTTTACTGGCTTATCTAAATGAGCGTCAACATGTCTTTTTTCAACAAGACAACGCACGTCCACATATTGCTCGTTGCACTATAGACTTCCTCCAAGAAGCTGGCATTAATGTTTTGCCGTGGCCACTTCGTTTACCAGATTTAAATTCCATCAAGCGTGTGTGAGATATGAGAGAGAAAAGTCTGTCCGCTTTGCACCGTTCTCCACAAGCTCTAGCACAGTAAATTTATAAGGTTCAAATTGCTTGAAACAAGGTGCTACAAACAGACAATTTTATTTTTTCGATGCCTAGACATGTACAGAAATGTACTCAGTTACGGGGTTTCCAAACACATTACTGATGTTTTTTTTTGATATTGGTTTTTTATGCAACATCAAAACCAAAATCTTTAGAAGCTTACTTAAACAATTTTATAAATGAATTGTTTAATTTGTTGACAAATGGATTATTTTTTAACCACATAATTTACAATGTTGCCATACACAGTTTTATATGTTTTATATGTACGCCAGCACATGCCTTTTTAAAATGTATTAAATTACATAGTAGATATAAATGTTTTCAGAAATTTGCAGAGTCAGGAGAGTGAAAATCAAAAAGAATTTTGCTCAAAAGTACTTCAGTTTAAAAAAAAATAAATATAGTTTGATTACCGAAAGAAGTTCCATAACAAACACGCAAATTTTGCTTTCATGTTTGCTGTTTACATATAAAGAAACCAGTCCTCCTAGTTATGAACGGTCAATTTATTACTTCTCACAAACTTTATTTCGTTTTCTTTACAAACAGATAAAAGAATTTCTCTACTTTTATGAATTTTTAACGAATTGGTTACAAAGTTTTCAATTAAGTATGTTAAATGTCTAAAAGTAACACAAAAACTTTTGAATAACTTTGAAAACTAGTAGTCTTATTGCAACATTACATTCTCGTTTAACTAATACATTTCCAGAAAAATTGCTTTTTTGCGATAATTAAATTTATTCTAAAATAAATTGCAAGACTAGATTTCCTTCTGCATTACCTTGTTAAAATTCTGAACATTTTATCTTTATATGAGATCTGCAATGCTGTTCAATAGCTTAGCACTCCGACTCTCTGGATACAAGAGATCGAAACGTTCTCGTAAAGACACTGGACATTGAAGCACTATACTAGGAATTTAACCGCAAACTACCCAAGATGCGTAAAGTAGAATTGAGCAAAAATAATTAAGAAGATGGACCACTAATAACAAAAGTACTGACAGAAATTAAGATTTTTTAAAACAAGAAAAAACCAATGAAGAACAAAATTCACTTGTTGTTGTTGTAAAAAGTCAAGATATTTAAAAAAAGACTGTAAGACTTTAGGAGCGCTGCTATTAATAACAGCTCGTAACAGCGTTCAACCCAGCAGCAAAAAAAAACTAAGACTAGCCGGTGATGAGAAAAACCCACTGGCTACACCAGTCAACGCTGCCCCTAAATTAATCTCTATCAAGCAGTTATCTTAAAACTTAAGCAGTCTAAACATAGAAGTCCTGGTATATAGAAAACACCTGAGAGCACAGTCGAACGAGTGGCGTTATTTCTCTGACCTAGAAGAAATATGGTGGGAAATAGATATACTACCGTTGATCAAAAAAGTCTCTTTAAATACAGCAACAGGAAACAGCGCTCCCATCCATGACAAAACACATATCGAACTCTGCATGGGAAAACTTTGCCTACAACAACGCGTCATATTAGCAGCAATCGAAGATAAGTTTATCATGAAAATAAACATCTTACAACAACAAAGCTTGACGTTTGACCGTAAGAACGATATTCTTAGAATTGAGATAGAAGAGTTTATTCTGTCTACTAGAAAATATGTAACAGCTAGAGTATGTTTGTTTGCTAACAGAAGGCCAACTGTAAAACCAAACAGCAAAGAGATTTTAGAAGCTAGAATGGAAACGATCCTTGAGAGTCTCGTTAGAATAATAGAAAGAACTTCAGGTTCGCCCAAGAATCTACTAGTTGCCAGGACTTTAGTGAACGACTAACAAAATACGGATTAGAGTAGCAAATCTGCACACAAATAAAGTAGCTGTCAAAGAAACAAACGTATTTTAAGAGTATGCAAGCCCGTTCAGTAGGTAGTCGCTAGTGAGAACCAACAACAATGTGTTGTTGTAGAACTTGATCAGCCTTAACTCATTAAAAAATTGATATTGGTCAATATCAACTCAATATTTGAATATTATAATTCAAACAAGCGCTTTTAATTTTGAGAAGTAATTATTTAAAATGACATATTTGTCAAATTTTTTGTAGATTGCTACTGAATGCTTTTATATTTTAGGTGTAAAACTGGATTTCTCGCTGCCTAAACAATAAATTCTAGGTTATTATTCCAATAGGTATTAGAATTTGCGACATAATAAAAAAAACTGCTATATTTTATAACGTTTCAGTTTAATGTTTTGATTAGTTACCATAGGTATTTTGGTTACTACCGTGTCAATTTGTCAGTTATTCAATTAGTGTACTTCAGTTTATTTATTTATTCTAATTTCCCGTTCTGTGTATCAACTTCTGTAAAAAGGCATTTCTCACTAAATCATTTTAAAATTTTATCATAAATGGATAATGCAAAAAAACACATTAATCCAATAGATATGAGTTTAGACGAAATAATCAAGCTGAATGAATTCCGTCGACGTGGTCAAAAAAGAGAACGCGAAAACCCCCATGAAAACAGTGGGCCTAGGTTTGGCAAGTTTCGAAAATCAAGCGGCGTTCAACGTGGTCGAAGACGTGGAGGAATAGTAACGCGCCAGTTCATTCGATCCATGAGGAATATTTGGAAGTTTGATCTGTTGGATGATATGGCCGCGACTAGAGACGTACTTCAGTTTAGTTTCGATCACACAAAACTCATGGTCGGTAATTTAGATTTTGCAGTAACCGATTCTGATATTCAGAATCTTTTTTCCGAGTTTGGGCCGCTGATAAACGTTACGGTACATAACGACTGTTCAGGTCGATCTCTTGGTATCGCTGATGTTATTTTTGAGAGACACAGTGACGCTGTCAAAGCTATGACCTATTACAACGGAGTGCCTCTTGATGGGCGACCTATGAACATTCAAATGATCACATCCAAACTACCATCACTAGTCAAAAATATATCGTTTCAAAAAGTTCCCAGACGAAGAGCCCAAAGACGACCTAACAAACGTCGCTGTACAAACAAAGGCAGACAAAATGTTAAAATCAAAAAAAAACTACCAACAATTAAAGAACTAAATGCCAAATTAAAAGCCTACACCAAGAAAAAAAATTAAGTGCTGTTACTAACGATTAGAAACCCTCTTTGCGCGGCCCACCTTTTTGCAAAAAATGTAGTTTTCAATTATGTATTTAGATTATTACTTTAAAATTTACAGTTTGTACAAGTTAAATTACAGAATGTTACATATTGTAACTAGTTTTTTTTTCTTTTTTTACAACTAAACTTAGTGGCACACTTTGTTCTTCTTCAGCAGTTTTACCAGAGCAGGAAAGACCATCAAGTAAAACGGCTAGCGTGTATTCAAAACGTTCAAGTTTTGCTGGCATTCTACTAGCCCAGTAAAAAGATCAAAAATATGCAAAATTTCGAAAAAATTACGACCAAGCCAAATTTTTGTTAATACTTTTATTTTGATGTTCTAAACATCTTTAAAAGTATTTTCCAAAAATAACAATTTTTTGAATAACTATAATTTATATTTCAAAAAAATAAAACTTTGGTCAAATAAACCGCCTTGCAAGCATAATAAATTAAATTTCCACTCACTATTAATCTGCATTTTTTGCAACCATCTGTTTTGAAAATTAATGTACATATTATCATTTTTATTAAGAACAAAGATTTCTTTTTTTACATTAATATCAAACATTTTGTATTCTTAATAGACTTCTTATATACAGTGTGTAAAAGGCAAATAGAATAAATTCATTATTTCAGTTACTATACATATTTATAAAAAAAATCTCAAAACACATCAACTTTAAATTATAAATTGACATTCTTCAACGTGAAAATGCGATCCCTATCTTCAACCCCCTTCGAATGACCGGTACAACTCCCAATTTTTTAAAGGGGAAGTATAGGCTTGTAATATATCGTTTGAAAGGTCTCTTCATTCTCTACTCAAAAATGTTGTTGTTTTTAAGTATATCGCAATAATAAAGATAGAATTAAATCTCAATATGATATATGATAAATGTTGTCAAGCCGTCCGCGGTGAACATTTTGAACAACTACTTTATTGAAACTCACAGTCCTTTTTAGTGTTTTACATTTCATTACATTTTCCATTACATTTTACATTTTGAGTCTATTATAGCGAAATTTAATTAAATTGAAATGTAAAGGAAAATGTAACAAAATGTAAAAAGAACTGTAAATTTCAATAAATAAAATGAGGGTTTTACCTGTCATTCGAAGAGGGCTAAAGGTAGGGATCGCATTTTCGCGTTAAAAAATGTCAATTTATAATTTAAATTTGACGTGTTTTAAGATTTTTTATAAATATGTACAGTAACCGAAATAATGAATTTATTCCATTTGGCTTTTACACACTGTATATCTACGTCACCCATCATTTTCACAGACTTTATTTGTTATTAAAATTGGTTTTGCGCTTGCTTCAACCTTATTTTTCAACAGTTTCTGTGTACAGTTAAATGCGTAATTGCGCTCGAATCTATATAACAAATTACTTTTATTAAAACTGCTTCTACAAAACACTGTACTAAATACATAACATAAAGAATTGTTAACCAAATATGAAAGAATGTAAGTAACTATTATACAGCTCTTTATGAGACATTTCGATGTATCATTATAACTTTCAAGTGACTGTTCAAAATGTTGAGAAGCAGAGACGGAAAATACTTAAAAATTATTATTATTATTAAACGATTAAAATTATTATAGATTTTCACACTTTTCATCATTTTGCTGAAAATATTTACCTGTCTGGAGGTATTATGTATTAACCATCAAGATTAAGCTCAGTTTTAGTCTTCTAAATCTAAAAACTTTTTCGTTATTCTGCACGTGTCTAAAACTATTTGTTTTTGAATCTCTATCGCAATTTATTATTTCTACTGCTTGCCAAAAAATTTTTGGTATTATTCTCAGATTTAATATTATTATTAAAATAACTTTAACTATTTTTTGTTTTTTTATTTTTTACTATTTTTTAGTTTTTCGTACTTACTTACCTTTTTCTCATAGGTTTTTTGTAAATTATTGTTTCTAGAAACCGCTATATCTATTAAGTATGTGGTCTCATTTATTTTGTCAGTCAATATTATGTCATAACATCTTATATCTGTTAGATTCTAATATTGTTTCTACTGTGTATTTATATGTTGGTACTTTTTCTTTCAACATATTTAATTTAGGCTCTAATTTTTGATGGAAAATTTTTGCTACGTTGTTGTGTCTTATTGTGTAGTCTTTCTTCTACCATTTTTCTACATCCTCCTATCAGATGTTCTACCGTTTTCTGTCTTTTATAGCATTTTATACATTATCGTTGACTTCTCTCTCTATCACAGCAATTTTTTCTTGTTGTGTCTTATACTCTATGTTGAATTGTCAGCATGAATTCTTCGGTTTCTTTATAGGTATATAGTTATTTTCTCTAACTATTTATTTAATGCTCTGTAATCTACATGTTAGTTTGTTAGTTTTTTATAGATTGTTTTGCATATGGCTTTACCTAGCCAATTTTATTTTTGTCTTGTACGTTCGTTCTGAAATTGTTATTTTTTGATAGCTTGACTGGTGTGTAGTCATGGTTTACTTTTTTAAGTGTTGTATATAATTTTATATCCTGTTGTTGAAAGTATATTTTATGTTGCTATTTGTATATTGTATAAGTCTGTAATAGCTGTAATTCTTCTACTTTCTTTTTCTTTTTGGTATGCTTATTTGGTTTTTATTATTTGAGAATGGTGTGCTTCAAATTTTGTCATTGTTGTTCTAATCATTTTTTATAATTTTTTTAATTCATTTTTTGTCTACTGTATTATTCTACAGCTGAGATGGCGTATATCTTTTCTCTATAAAGAGAAAACCAAAGCTGAAGCTGAGAAACTGGTTTAGGTTAAAACTGACTATAATAACCACAAGCAGAATGTCACCGAGTATTTGAAAAAAAATTGTTGATAATAACAATATCAAGTAACAGTAAATAAAAGTAAATAAAAAAATAAAAGTTAAATAAACTAGCGAGTTTTTCGATGGTATTGTGATTAGAAAAAAATAAAGTAAGTTTAATTGCCGCATTTTTGTCATTACAAGATGTATCAGTATTTTTTTTGTTGTAGAGGGAATAAAATAAAAGTAAAACTTAAACACATAAAACGTTATTTGCCTTAAAATTTTAAAAACCTAAAGTTGTTTTAAAGTCATTCAGTCGGTAGAACCGTACTATTTGTTGATCTGTAAGAAAATTATGTCATAATTTAATAACTAAACTTTTACAGAATTGCTAAAAAGATACTTTCCGGCCGTACAGTAACAAACACCTTTCTGAACGTGTGTACAATATTAGGAGTATATTACATCTCAAGGGCCGTAAGCATAACTTTTAGTAGTCCAGAAAACAGATTAGAACTTTATTCTTTGCGAAGTCCGAGGTTTTCTAAGCGTTCGAGACTACAAACACTGTTTACAGCGTAGAAGTTCATCTAGGTACTATTTTTTCAGCCGTATCTAAAATGAACATTTTGGTATTTGCCGTTTTATGTTACAATTATTGTTTTTTGACTAATTATATCATTTGCAACAAAACTAGAAAAGTAGTTACCACAAAAAATGAACGTCTTTTAAATAATATTAACTAGATAGAATATTTATTAAATTTATTTAGCAGTATTCTATTCTAAACTGTAAATTTGTGTAAAAGTTCGTAAAAAATTTAGATAATTCGTAATAAATATAGAATATTCGGTCAGTGTACCTTCAGGTTTGTGCCTGAAATTTCCCATCTCTGTCTCGATAATAAATAAGCTTCAACTTCGTTATCGAATATT
Source organism: Tribolium confusum (assembly GCA_029207805.1). Classification (NCBI taxonomy): domain Eukaryota; kingdom Metazoa; phylum Arthropoda; class Insecta; order Coleoptera; family Tenebrionidae; genus Tribolium; species Tribolium confusum. The sequence goes on along the minus strand of JALGAY010000001.1, from coordinate 35,356,336 downwards.
TAGAGCGGTCTAAACTAAATTTAAATTAGCAGCGGCCTCGGTTCGATAAGGTGTATGCCCAAGAGGCGGTAAATCATAGCAAGTGACACGATCGATGGTCATAGTGTTTTATAACTTGGGCATTAATTAAAGTGGTGGCTATTGTCACACAATAATAGGTGCGCCGTAGGCATTACCAATCAATCACAATGACTGAAGTTCGGTTAGATGACCACACCCGGTCTAATTACCCCAGCAATGGCACATTGCACATAGGTGGTCAGCTAACACGATACAGTTTACAACATGGATTATTCAAAATATTTATGAAAACAAATCACCTCATGCATGATGTTTTGATTTACAACGGCCATTCCAACTCACCGAATTAGCCTCTCTCGCATGATTTATTCCTTGCGGTGACGAGCCGTGTCGACCCATAATCATTCCCGAAACACAAATTTACTAATTAATGGAGGAACAAACAAATCTAACAAAGATCTAATCATACCACTATAACTCCAACAATATTATAACTGAATTACTTCACTGCCCATTTTAACATAACTTTCAGGGAAACCACCAAATCCCGGACAATTTCATTGCAATTAGAATTAAATAACATGGGTAAAATTATCAGAAAGCTAATTTTTATACTGCTACTTATTGTATGTCTTTATAGTTATAAATTTTGCTTTTAGAAATTTAAACAATTTAGGTTATAAAAACATCAATATTTTTTCCAAGTTTTAGAGTTTCGGTTAGACTTCTTCTATAATTTAGCTCTGAAATTTCTTGCCGAAATCTAATTTATACTGAATAGCAGAAAAAGAAAGGTTTGTAGCAAAAAACCCTCCCTTGTTTAATTAAATGACAAAATTATTAAAGTTGGTGAAACGTTCCGATGTTATTAAGAAGTAGAAACTCGGTTCGAGATGGGTTTCACTGAGACGCAAGGGTATAGTTATTATAAGTAAGTTTTAATAGTTACCGAGCTGAGTGTAAGGTTCCTCCAGAGTCCAAGAGTCAGGAACAATACTGTTGTGAATGATACCCTCGCGCATTGCATCACTAATTGCCAAGAACCTCAGTTCCGGAAAACTTAGCCATGTTTCCTTCTGAGTGCCTTCAACTAAAGAATATACAATTACATCGCAGGAACGTCCCTTTTGACCACATGTTTCGCTTGAAATTCTGTACGAAACGTCCGCGACTATAACCTTGCGATTTGTTCTCGAGGGTATAAAGTTACCAAATAGTGATTGTTCGTTTTAACAAACTTCCCAAAGAAAAATACGGGTGTTGCCATGACAAACACATCAAAGGGCTAACTAGTTAATTAATTAATTTAATGGGTGTAAAGGAGAGTTTCGACCATACAACAGTTTAAATTAATTTCAACAGAGTTGATATCATAGTCTGTGTTGTGGATTTGTTATTTTGTTTGCTCTCTTACTGACAATTAGACGAGAATTTCTAATACTGTTATATAACAAATTGAAAGTGGTACCTACCTATCTATTGTATGAACAAAAGCTCTTTGCTACTGACTGCAGGATCAAGTAAACAACAAAAATACTAAATAAAATAGTGATAAAATTCTCTCTCTACTTTCTTTTGAAACGAAAATTTTAGATGTGGGTGTTTGTTTGTGTTTTGATTAAACGTGTTGAAATCAAGTCCTGGTGGGTGGTTGGCGTTTCAATTTAGTAATGCCTCACTTCAGTGTTCATTTTCAGCGTCAGATTTGTATTCTTTCTTCCGCTCGAATAATTTTTCAGAGGCACTACAAACAAACAAATTAGATGAAGTTGATGCGAAGAACTTTATTATTCGCAGGTAATTTTCCCGAGAAGACAGTTACTTTATTGTAGGCAGTTTTCTCCAGCTTAAGGCGACAAGTCGTAGAGTTTTACGAGACTGTATCTTCCTCATTTGATCATACGAGTCTAATTTCGAGATAAGTAAATTAGTCGGTGTAAAAAAGTCAAAGACTACTAGTTGAGACTAATTTATGCAATTTCTAGATCTTGGCTCGAGATGGACTTTATTGCACGTTATCAGGGTGTCTGGTAATCTTGTAATTATACGTGAGATCAGGTCGCAAACGTCTGACGTCATCGTATTTCAGATGTAATTTAATGCTTATCTGCGGGATGTACGCGCTGTAACGTTGTTGGGGTAAAGAAACTGATATATTATCTTAATGTTATTCCACGATTTATTACTGTATTGCCGATGAAACTAGGTTTACTGGCCACCGTGAAACTGCAAGAAGATAAACAAATTTTATCGGCAACGTTACAGTCCACTTTACTTAAATAATATCCTCCTTTATTACTTCCAACAGTAAAACGGTTAAATAGGTTAAGATTCTCTCACATTATTGGACAAAGAAATTCGGGTATTTTTAAACGATCACAAGAGTCATCTCAATACATTATTTCTTTTTGAACTGATAGCAAAAACAAACCGTCTCAAAACTAAACAAAATTTCCAAACAAAATATTTTTAATAAATAAGTTAATAAATGCTACATGTTTAGTCTAAATAAAAACAAAATTTTAGTACTTTAAGGCGTTGACAAAATTTTAGTAAGATATGTAACTTGATACAGCAAACCAAACACAAAATGCTCCATTTTCTTCATGAAACATGAGGTTTAGCTTTTTTTATTAATGATGAGCATATTGAGTTTCCGTAAAGGACGTTTTCAGTTATTTAAGCTACTCAATCAAATACAACTATATTCGATTGAGTAATGTATCTCTTTATCCATTTCATAGAAATTTATTGGTACAACATAATCTAATTAGTTGAATATTTAATAAAATTTAAAGTCAGAAAATAGTTTTGATTTAAAAGTAAAAATTAACTTGCCACACAACATTTTTTTTTAATCGGTTTGGTTACATTTTACTAAAAGGCAATATATAATCTATTTTTGGCAAAATAAGTGTTTTTATGATATTAAGATATAATTTCTAGTATAAATTTAAAGAATTCGAATTATTTCTTGTTGTAAGTTCGCACACAAAAGCACTTATTTCTCAAAAATCAGCACTTATAAAAGCTTTTATTTTCTCAAAAATGAGAATAAAAAAAACATTTTAAAAATTTATTTCGTAAGAAAGTAAGCATACCTAAAGTAGATATTTATAGTAACAAATGACCTAATTTCAAGTTGAGTTACTTTCGGTAGTACATATCTCAAATTTTAATACTTTTTGTTGTGACCAATCTCAGATTGAGTAGTTAGTACCAAGTTACTACCGGTCACAAATTTTGCGACTTTCTTGTGACACTAGTATCACTAGTAAAACATTATAACTTATAATTATAAGTCTTCTTTACTATTAAGAAAATTTATTTAGCAGCAAATTTCATGTTTCATACCATAGTCCCTAAAATTGTCATCTACAAGTTGTTTTGTAAGCTTTTTCAAGTACCTACTAATAGATAGGGTGTCTAAAATAAATTTACCATTTTTTTAATTTTTCTCTGTGTGATTCATTTAGAAAAATGTGAAATTTTATTTGTAACAACTAAGTTGAGTTATATTACTTATCTTCCAGCACTATCAAAATATTTTAATTAATTAACAAAAAACAATAATGGATACGTACTTACCTTTTATTTTACATGTTTCAAGTTTATTAAAGTTAACTCTGTAATCGAGCTTTGTAGATTTTCAAAAAATTTGATGTTAGTCAAAATATAAAACTGCCAATACCTACTTGACATTGGTTGTAAATCGAAGACATAAATTTGCGATAGTACCACCAGTTACGACCGAACATGAAACTAGCTTAAAAATTAGTATGTATTTTATCTTTTGGTCTTATTCAGGTAGTAAATAAAAAACACAAATTTGATTTAATACCACCAACTTGTAATAAACTTCTAAAAATGTTTAAATAAATGTTTGTTTAAATTCTCTAATCATAACACTATTAATTTTGAATTTTGACAGTAAGTTTTAAATAAGTAAAATATTTCTACTTATTAATTTGTCAAAAATTACCTTCTGTTTAGTTAACGTCTAAGAACAGTTTTTACTAATAATATTATTTTTGATAAACGCTTTTTGTCTTACTTGAATTTTATAGTCATTACCTATTATCTAACATCCAACACTTAAAAAAAAATTATATGCATTTAATTTGGTATGACTGCAAAATTTACTAAAGAGAAACTTTGTAAAACTTTGTTAGTACCGTAAGTACCTACGTAAGGGACAATGAGAAATTGTGTTTTTCGGCTATGATTGACACAAACATTTCAAACAAAGGCTTCTTTGCTGACAAATTTTATTATTTTAGATTTTTAAAATGTAAACGCTTAAAAATAAGAAATCTTTTTTAAAATTTGAAAATATATACATAATTGTAAATGTATGCATAATACGCCTACACGTCAAAAAATATGTTTTTACTCATGTTTGACAAAGTAGATAGTAAATTTAATAAAATATGCGTTGACAATTAAGACAAAACACATGTTTTATATGTATGTGTTTATTAAAAATATTATGCCAAACCAAAAATAAAAAATAGTGTTGGTAACATAGTGTTGGTAACATAGAATTAACATAAACTTAATATTAACGTAAAATTGTTAGTGATTTCTTTATTTTGAGTTTGTGGAGTAGGTTTTATTTATAAGTAGGTATCTATTACCGTAGTTGTTTTATGTTAAAGTTATGTTTACTTCAAAGTAACTTAGTACAGTAGTAGTAACCAAAATATTTGCAAGTTACAGATACGTTGCGGAAACATCAAACGTTACTCATAAAAATTATTTTTAAAGTAATAATAGAGTAGCAAATAGAGTTGCCGTTACTATCTAGTAAATTTTATAAAAGGTTTTTTGTTCGTGTTCTACACCATCAAAATTTCTAAAAAAAATTTTTACAACAGAGTGATTTAAGACGGTAAATACAACAAAAATTTTACTAAAAACAATTGCGCACAGGTTACTTTGACTTAATAGTCCTAAATTAAGTAACTTATCGGCAGTATTCACTATATTAAAGTCGTAAGTCTAAAAGAGCAGTGATTACAATTTACAATGCTCTTTAGATTTTGTAATAAAATAAAAAGTCAAAAAAATACACAAATTAAAAAATTTTTAGATCTGTAACAAAATTTAATAAATAAAATATAGATTTAGAAGACTGTAAAAAACAAATTAATTTTTATTTTATTTTATTTTATATCAAAAATTGTTACTGTTGCCAAATGTATATTATTCTATTAGCAGTTTTTTAAATAGTAAAATAGTAAATAGTCGTTTTGCGCGATCAGTTGTTTTTATCAGTTTACTGTGCCTGTTTCCACGACGGTAGGTTGCTGTTACTGGTTGCTACGTGTAACAAAACGGTAAGTAATTCACTTACCGTTCAGTGAACGGTAAGCAATTAAATCTAAAACAACAATTTTGTGATTTATTTATTAAAATTAAATGTACAATTATTATAATTAATAGTAGTAATACCACTCGCATTTGAGTATCTAGTGTTAATAGACAAACTTTCCGACGTAGAAGTCCCAGGTTGTTCTAATAGTTCACCAACATCGCTGTGTAAAATTTTATGAGCAAATTCAATTTTGTTTTGGAGGGAATCTTCCACGTAACTCTCGGCCACCGTTGATGAACGCCACCCACCATGCCTTTTTAGTCCCAAAACATCAACTCCGTTATTCGGCAAAAGTGTAGCCGATGTGCGTCGAAACGAGTGTCCAGTAAAACCTTCAGGGGCTTGCAACTTTAAATACTTTGCAATTTTTGACGGCCAGCCTCCAATTGTGCCTTTTCCTGTGACTTGCCTAGTGCATTTGCCATTTCGATAGTTCAGAAATAAATAATCAGACGTTGGGTTGCTTGGTCGAATTCTTATGTATTTTCGAAGTATTTCCAAATAATGAACTGCTTTATTAAAACTCATTTTCTTTATTAATAACTGTGAACGTTCGCTGAATATTCGTTTTTGTATTTGGAATATTTACTATAAACATTTTTTCACGTTCTTCAATGTCACTTATTTTAATATTGTATGTACAATTCCTCTCGTCTACAAGCGCCCGATACTCCCAATATCATTGCTACCTGCAAATATATTGTTTCCTTAGAACTCAGATGTACCATCTCATCATCTACAACATACCTTTTGAATTAAAAATTGTTCGTCTGGTGCTTCATTCAAGAATTTTTTCATGTCTACTTTGGTAAAAATTTTAGCCTTCCTAGGCCGATATACAATATTTTTTCTCTTAAGATAAGCAATTAATGTAGCAAACTTAGAAATATCGATAGCATCATGAAGAAAAATTGTACTCTTCAGCATAGAATACTCCGCCCATAAACTGCCTGCGGCCTTCAAGTGTTCACTTCTCACCACAAAATACGCTAATAAGCTCTTTTCATTTACAGAAATCTTCTTTGCTTCACGCTATTTCTTAAACAACTTGTATGTCTGTTCATATCGGGCTTTAGATTTTTCTGAAATTATTGCCGAACATCCTACTTGCCAAGCGTCTTCTAAGTCATCCGGTAGATTATCACTATCGCTCATATTTGCTTCGAAAACGGAACCACAAAACAGAACTATGTAGGAATGATTGTATCAAAAAGACAATTTTACTTGTCTGGAACAAAACCATAGCAACCATGGAACAGCCACCCAAAGTTTTCAGTTTCAATTTTCCCGATTATCACAAATGTATTGATATAAATTATTATTATTATTATTCTAAAATCTCCAATCGCGCAAAAAACGTTATAAGCATGTCGAACGTTAAGGATTACCGTTCTCCATACTTAATATACTATTTTGAACAGTAAACAAACTGTAAGTCAAAGTAGTAAGCTAACAATGTAATAATTACGGTATGTAAACAACAGAGTTATAACAGTAATAAATAGTTACAAATGATAAATTAATATTTTCTTAAAAGTGTAGAATTGTATAGAAAGAGAAGTCAAAAAAACAATAGAAAAACGACAATATTTTATTAATGTGGTAGAACTGGTAAGTAATAAATTTCTAAATAAAAGTTTTCAGAATAAACACGTTATCTCTGTCAAAGAAGAAAACATCAATTTCTAGTTTTGTAGTCGATTGTGCCAAAACAGGCACATCCAAACAGAACCCTAGCCAGAGAAGGTCCCTAGAAGAGGCTAAACCTTCTCTAAAGATTTCTAAGCCTCTTTTAACTCAAACCTCTACTATTAAATTTGCCATTTGTAAATGAATGTTTATGCAAAAAATAAAGTTTTAATTGACGTGAAAGCAATAAAAAAATTTCCTTCAATATTTTTGCGCGTCCTCAACGAATTCTCTCTGGATACGGCTCTGCATCTGAGTTGAGCTGGGTACCTGCCATAACTCATGACTATCAAATTGTAATCATCCGGTATATAATATTATCTTTTTATATGGTCAATTTAAACCGTAAATGTCCAGACCATGTACAGGCTGATAGGTCTTTTCTGAAATGGACAGCCGAAATCTCGCTTTATTGAATATTCAGATAATTTACTGTGTTAGACAAAAAAAAAGATATATTATATATGTTAGATAATTTAACTGTGAGAATTTCTGTATATTCTTAGTTGTAAGAAAAACATTATCTATTTCTATTATCTATTTTTAAAAACAACTTTTCTAGTTTATTACAAATACATTTTAGAAACCTAGAAATACTTCTTTTATTTTTATAAAATTTAGTACAATTTATAATAATTAAAATGCAAGCTGAAAAACGGTGACAAACTTTCGAAACAAGAAAATAAAAATAATACATGAAACATAGATAAGAGAAACGTTTTATTTTACACAATTTATTATTTTTTTGTTAATATGACATGTATATTGTAAGTTTTTACATATATTTTAAATAGTTAGAACTGTCTTTTGTATAGATACTGGTATTTTGGAGAATATTGAAATTGTAATAGTCGTTAGTTCTCTTCATAGACTAGAAATCATAATTTAAGCCCTCGAATAACAAGCCGGTTAAAATATTATTTGTAGGTAGCACAAACATCTGTAATTTATTTTGGTAGTATAAATATTCATAACAGGAAACTTCAAAACAGAAGCATGTGGAGCGATTTGAATATAAGATTGAAGTAAAGAAATTTAAAAAAAAGTTGATTTATAGACATGTCGAGCCAACCCTACTGTTCAATAATTTAAATTTCAACACCTTATTATGTTTCATTAAAAAAAGTTTTGACTTCTCCGAAAAACCAATTATACCAGTAGAGTCGGTAAAAAGTTAAAGATGCGTTTCATTCTTTTACCTGGTTGTGAAAGAAATCGAAAAAATTTGTGAAAATCGTGCAGGTTTTCAATCACTTTGAGTTAATTCAAAAACTAAAAAACTTTTCCATTGACATGCAATTTAGTTATGTTAAAAACCATCAAATTTCGTATTTAGCTATAATGTGTTTTGTTATAATGTTCTAACCGTGACTAAAGCAACAAAATACAAAGATCGACTCTTTTTTATCGGGTACATATTTCATCGTGGAAGCTGAATTAAAACATTCTTTCCATTCTGTTTAAAATTTTATTATCCAACTTCGTTATCGAGAAATTTTTGCCAGATTCTGGAAAAGTTGAAGAAATTGATTTGAAGTGTTGGAGGTCACGATTTTACATTCAGCGACCCTTTAAGTTTATTATATGGTCGAGCACAATTTATGTTGCATGAAAAAAAATGATCCTTATAAAATTTAGACGTTTTTCGTATGAAAAGAAGTGAAATATGATGAAATCATACGCCGAAGGGTTTAAAAGTCGTTCACATGTAAGTCTATAATAATAAAATACACTTGTAAGACATAAAAATAAGTCTTCGGAGGTTAATAACAGAGGAGCGATTGGGTTATTGATGACCAAATTTAACTAAAAAATTTATTCAACTTGAATACTTGAACATTTTTTAATGCGGCCTGAAAATCTCTAGCGGCGTATAACTCAGTAAAGAAATTATTAAATTATATATTCATCTTTTTCGAATTTATTACACTGGGAATTGTGACATTTTCAAGAATTTAAAACAGAGTTATACAATGTAAGTTTATTATTTCTTTAAAACATTTCATCCAAAGAATTTGTCGAAAAATGTGAAAAAGCTTGACGATAAAATAAGTATTTATGGCTAGCAATGCAATAAAGTTGTGAAATGGTGGTGTCTAGTAGGCAAAGCGTTAAAAGTTTGTGCACTGAAAGGAGCAAACATTTCCGCAAAACTTGTATCAAGGTGCGAAGCAACAACTGTCGTAATTTATTAATATTTCAAGTGGCAAGATAAAATTTTAACATAAGTCGCAAGAGAGACATATTTAAAGTTTATGCATAAGTAAATATTTGTATTTCTCTCCTAAAGGACTTCCTTGAAGGCGCGGTCGTCGAGAGACTGCAGGATTTCCAACTTGGTACCATGTTGCAGGATAATTGACATCCCTTAGGAAACGAGCGAGGATGTCCTGTTATGATTAATTTTCGCGCATACATTAACTTGACATCTTTTATTTACTTCGTGAATATTTTACCTAAGTAAAAGTCCTTATTAAATTGTACACAATCATTTTTAGAGTGTGCGTGAAGAAAATACTCCGCTTAGAAGTTGATTTTACAAAACGATAAACATCAAAAAATTAATTAAATTTGAAAAGCTTTTCACCCAAAACTGTATCTTAAATTCTATTTATATTATTTTAACGTTCTTTCGAAAAATTTAATATTTATCAAGATAACGTTCCAGGCGTTTAATTTATTAACATAGCAAGCTTACTGAATCAAATGTTGATGTTTCTCTACTCTATGTACCTAAATTTTAATATTGGAATTAATTACATTAAAAGCTTCTACAGCTTCTACATTACAATTCCCTTTGCGACGATTTCAAAATAATAAAAAACACAAAAATGATAAAAATATATCAATATTTTGTAACTCCCAACAGACATTAAATATTAAATTGCATGAATTATTATTTTTCTTTTAACATGTTTGAATTTTTTTTAAAACACCATAAAAAATTACTTTCACGTTTTTTTACAAGAAAAAAACCAGTAAGTATTAAGAATTTAAAATAAACATGTCTGTTTGTTTGATTTTGAAAATTAACCAATCACAAATGAGTTTTCGAATTTCTAATGCTTATACCTACTAGATTTTCTCTGGTAAAAAAACAAATCTAAGCCATAAAAACACTTTATCTTTTTATTTACATATTTACAGAACTCTGAACGAGATAAAATAAAAAATAAAGTACTAAATACACCGAAAAATAAACAAATTATGGGGGATACAAAGAAGGGTTGCTGTTGGAAAAAAATAATTTGAATGTTTGTATATGCAAACGAAATGGTATTTCTAGCCGCAGATAAAGATATATCGAACGATAATAGTGTTTTGAAAAGAAGGGAGAATAAAGAAACAACAGCAGTAACAGTTAGGGGATAAGTAAGAGGATTATATTAGGAAAAATAAACTAAAATAAGTTTATTACAATATTAAACAGAAGCATTAGCAGAACTAAATGTTTTCTATTAAATTTTTACGAATAAAATTTAGTTTGGTTATGAAACAAGTAACTTTTTCGAGTAAAACAAGACTAACATTTATTATTATTATTTAAAGTCAAGAATTAATAGCAATCTTAAATGTATACATATAATTTTAAAAACAATTTAAAATATTTGATTAACTACAATATCACAACTAGATTATAAATAAAAAGTTGAACGTAAAATAGTCATTTTATTTTGTGACTAATGACCTAATTTTCTAATTGCTCAATTTGCCCAATACTACTGCTTAGCTTACCTCACTTATAGGGTTCATTGAGCATGTTTGACTTTTTTTTATTTAAAAGACTCTTGCTCTTAAATCAAAATTGTTAGAGATCAAATTCTTAGAACGGTATAAATTGCTTATCTATCAAAATATCAAGCATTTTTGACTTATCGTTGAAAAGCTAACCTCTTCTTCTTTAGGGCTTTGTCTAAAGAGTAAGATTTTGAGATGACATGGAAATCAGACACAAAGAAATAACATTTTGCGTAAGAGACATGACATGGAGACCACACAAAGCGTCTTATTGTTAACACAGGTTTACCCTCCGAAACGTTGGTAGTCTTATAAAGACAATTTTTAATAAAAAATATTAGTTTAAATTCTCAAATAAAGTGTTTTTTTATTATAAAAACTATTCATCAAAGCTTATTGAAATTTAGTATATCTTTAAAAGTGGATATTTAAATTTTACTATCAGATGTTTCTACATTTCTACCTCTATGTGTTCTAAGGTTAAAATATATATGACCAAATTATTATTTTTTTAAATAACAAGAAAAGTCAAATCTCAATTTTTAAGAAAATAGTATATTGTGCACCTTAGCTAGAAAGAGGCAGTTTCCAAGCCGAAGGAAGAGATGGCCAGCTGAGACAAAGTCGAAGCTGGTCACTTTCTGAGGCTTGGAAAACCTCTTTATTAATGAGGTGCACACATTATTTTTTATCCTTCTCAAAATAAAAATCTTTTAACATAAGTAAAATAAGCTGACAGAAATGTGACCTAACCTCAAAATATTTCGTAATAATTTGACTGTAATAACAAGAACTTGGCAGAGTTTTTGTATTTTTACCTGATTGTTAACCATGTTGTATGTCGAGGCACTTACTGTGTAAAAATCACATTTTTCCAACAAATACAATAGCTGACGGAAAATTTGAAACTGAAAGGTGTCAAACTCAGATAATTGACCGACACTAATTACGTTGATTACAGCCAAAATATCTCAATATTAGAGTATAGATTACAGTACGGATGGTGATGAATTACTATCATTTTTTCTCTTCTTTAAATATTTTGAGGTTATGTGTCGTGACAAACCAGGCTTTTTAATTTCAATACGTTAACCTGATTTTCGTCTTTCGTATTTACAGAACTCGTAATTTTTTGTATTAGATCTCGTATTCCAACAGTAGAAACCACATAATAATGTAGATTTAAAAAAACTTGAGACTTCAGTTGACGTTTAACTCAGCGCCGTCTAACGACCACAAATTGCGACATGCTTGTTTCCCTAGGGAAACAAGAGCGAATTTCTGACCTGTCAAGACTCAAGAGGTTAAAATTAACTAACTTTGAAGTCGAGTAGGATAAAAACATTTTTTTCTGTGTTCTGTGATGTAACACATACATATCTTATTTCAATCGAAACTTTAAAAAAATATATCAAATTAATAAAGTTTTGAAAAATGTAATATTTTGCTACCCTTAAAAATGTTATCAGTTTAGTGCCCAAACTTTGACCAAAAAATAAGTAAAAGTTAATAGTGATTATTAAAATGACATTTTTAACAGAAAAAAACCCATTTTAATAAAAAAAGCTTAATCACAAAATACATAATTTTTATGCTACAAAAGACGTTAAAATGATTTTCTTTGAGTTTTTGGCAATAATAAATACGTTGAGCAAAATTTTGCAAAGAATCAATCGAAATATTTAGAAAAACATTGGCAATTTTGTTTTTTATGTGTTCTTGCAAAACGCTAAATTAGATTTAAAATATTAGAAATTTTAGCATTTTTTGATGAGGTAGCTATAATTCCTAATGGACTAATTTCAAGTTGAAATATTACCGGTGGTAACGCAAGTTTTAATACTTTTCTATAGCAACAACCAATCCACAACTCTTATTTTTTTAAATTTTTTATACAAACGAAAAAATTACCGGTATTATCTCAATTTGAAATTAGCCCATAAAACAATAAAGCGATTTCCAAAATTTTAAATTAGAGTTTGTCTTTTTAATGTTTTCATAGAGAATGATTCGGAAAATACTATGATGACCAAAAAAAGTAGAAAATCACAGATAGTTTGGAAGTCATATTTTTTTTATCATTTATTTTCTCGATCATATTTACAACTTTCTTAATGCTAATAACAATTTTTGATGTGCAAACATGAACGCTGCTAAGGCTTAAAGCCTTTTCATTGTATTGAAAGTCATAAATTTTTAAAACTTTATTTTTTAAGTTTGTTTTTCTTTATATATTGTCTAAACTATACAGTTCAAAAAATTTAAAAATTTATCACAAAATTATAATTCAATTAATAATTTTGTAAAAATTAAGGACTTTATAGCTAAAATCGTAAGCAAAAATAGACCAATAAAACGAATTCCCAGTAGTTAACTGCGTTCGATAAAGTATTAAATAAGCTATCAAAATTACTGATTTTTTAAGAAATGCTAAATTTTTCACGAATTCCTAATAGTTGAGTAAATTACCGGATTTTAATAAGCAACAAGAAAAATTTTTGCAAAAAGCTAATTTTTTTAAACTGGTTACTTACGATACGTATAATACTGAAAATAAGTTTTCCGGTTCCGGAATGTTTCGCACGACCTTTTAAAGAGGTTTTTCGGACATTTTATGCGTAATTTGCTCTTTCTAGAAACTATTTCTTAAACATCTTGACTTTTATAAGTCCGATTAACTTAAAACAAAGACCAAAATGTTTGTAAGAAAATCCTCTAACCATATGTATAATTTGTAAACCTTGAATCAAACAACATAACCTCAAAATGATCAAAAAACCACGTTAACCTAAAATTTTAAACTTTTATCAATATTGTTGAAGCGGGTGGACAGATTTAAATACAAATTTGAAGAAAGACGTGACTCTTAATAAAAAAAAGTTAACTAAATTTTAAAGCGATTTATAACCTCGATATCAAAAAAATAGCAATTTTCTTCAAAAATATAATTATTTCTGCAGCTTGGGCAAATTATCTTGAAAATTAGTTTCTTTTTTCAAATAATAGCTTTTTTTAAGGGCTTTCAGATGGCGTAATTGGTTTTTTACATAATCTCAAAAAACTCTAAAATTTGACTTTTTTCTATTTTGACTGCTATAACTACGTTTTGATTGAAACCAAATTTGTTACCACATATGAGACAAATTGCTGGTGTAGATAACATCTTGGTAGAAAACGAAACTTGCAGATATTACTGAAGATTCAAATATGTTTTTGGTACCACAGACATCAAGGTTCTAAAAATGAGGAATTTTAAAAAGTTAGTAAATTCGGTCTGCAATGTGGAACGGGTAAGCGGCCAGGGACTCGGTCAGACCGATTAAAAAAGGTTCTACTGTAGTCAAAATTTTTGTCGAAGTGGTAGGTTTTATCTTGAAAACTACAAGAGATTAAAAAACTTGACTTTTTCTCGTACCTTTCAGACCTCCAAATTTAAGTTAGATGTAAAAATAAAGTTATCAAATGTGTGGTTTGTAAACTGAAAGAGATAAATTTTTTAAACAGTTTTTTCGAGTTTACCATATCTCAACATATTAAGCATATATTTTGAGACATTTTTTGCCAGATAAACTTGTTGAATAATAAAATTATTCGTCAAGTCTATCTATCAAATATTGATTAAATATTAATTAGTACATAAAATACGTTATAAAAGTAAAAAATAAATAAAATTTTTATTAACAATTTTTATTATTAACATTTATTATAATTTACAAGATAATTAAATTTTTAAGAAAAATGAATGAAAGGATTGAATCCTAAATATTCCATATTTTTAGTTGAGCTTTTAATTAATTTCCTTAATAAAATAAAGCTTGTATTAATTTTAATTAAAAAAAAGATTAATGTAGTAATTAATGTAAAGTAGGAAAGAGTAAATAATTAGGGTTTCGACCTTGTAAACGTAACTACAGTACACCGTAGGTGAGTTAAAGCGCTTTTGCAACCTCTAAATCTACCCGGAAACCATATATTTCTGTATAATAAACCAAGTTGGAAACCCTTTCACTATGGACATCCTGTACGAACAAGTTAGAACCTGTATCTAAAGAAACTGTTTAGTTGTAGTAATAATAGTAAAATAAATTCCATCCGGAGGTAGGTCAGTATAATTTCCATCACATCACATGTGATAGGCTAGCTTTTAAGTTGCTAGAATAAACTCCGGTCCTAATAAAAGCTCACATCTAGGGCTCCGGAATGAAGAGAGCGGCAAAAACAAGCTTGCAATAAAAGTCGTTATTAGTGGTAATATATTTGAGGCCCCCCTATCGGAAGTGTTTAGTCCTCGCGTAAATCCCGACAGGTCCACTGTAAAGCAATCCAAGTCAGCACCAGTTGGCGGCAATGATGATTTGTACAGATTTTAATGATTGCCCCGGAGTAAATTTCACGCTCTCCAACTTGGGTCCGTATTGTGCTCGTTAAATTGTTTAATATGTTAGATGTATAATTATATGCTGGGAAATTGCATGCATAAGTTTACTGTTTTTAAGCGAACGACTCGGATATGCTTTGACTTATTAAACAGTTATTTAGACAAACATAGGGCGAGCCCTAATGGAATTTATTTGTGCAACGCGCTGTCACGAGAATTTAAATTGTTGTGTGCATATTTGTGGTGATGGCCGGCTTCGCGGATGACAGCTGTTTTGATAGCATATATTGCAAGGGTGCATAAAACAACACACCAAAAGCTCTTGCAGATTCACTTTAGAGTTTACCTCGTCAAAAGCTTTATGACATGACAGCCATTGTTCACTTCGTTGCAAATCTCTAACTATTGCATATTATTCTCAAAAAACGTTCGTTCAAATTATTTATTATAAGTATTAAAAAACATGTGTTTCAAAACGTGTATAGAGTAATAAACATAATTATTGTTCAATTAAATTTTGTTAATTTTTTACCATAGTAGAGCTGCTGTTCACTGTTCATTATAAACTAATGGCTTAATTTGAAATTAAGATACTACCGGTGGTGGTATAGCAAATTTTAATACTTTTCCGTAGCAATAACCAATTATAACCACAAATTTTATTAAGTCTTTATGGAAACAAAGATACTATCGGTATTATCTCAACTTGAAATTAGCCCATTCGTTTTTAAAATCTTAGGTTATTCTACGCCTTAAGAGTGGGTGGCAAATATCATTATTATGGATACTGCTAAATCCAAGACAAAAAATTGAATGGTAGCATTTAAAATGTGGCAAAATAGTTTGGCACAACGTTTTCATAACAATTAAAGATTGGCGAAGAAAATGCGTAATAAAAAAAAAGTGGTTAGTAAAATATAGTAAAATGTAACTTACCCAAAAAAAATGCACTTTTATTCATGAAATTAAATGCAGTTTTTTTTTTCTTAAATGTTTTGTTCAACTACTTGAACCTTTTCAAAGAGCTAAGAAACTTAGCATCCAAGAAAAGCAATTTCAACCACATTCAATTTTATAAATAAGACTGCAACTTCTTTTGAGTATGTTGCATTTTACGTTCTAACCAACCATTTAAACCACTGTTTTCCTACATTCCACATATCTTCCACCAAGTCTTGATAATTATTTAAACCTTGCAGTAGATGTTTGCCCAAGTGGCTTTTCTTGTACATACATGTTGTTGTGTATACTAGGTGATACAAGTAAGTAAAAATATTACTCTATCACTTTTTGTCGGCAGTAATTATCGCCAGACGCTTTAAACATTGACAAAAAAATCAATTTTACTTATGGTCTTAGACTTGATTTTTAAATATAATACTTAGAAAAAAATTTTACTTTTTTTTAGGCCAAATACGAGACTTTTATTACATTATTAACAACATAATCTTATAAAAGTTGTGTTAAAAAGGCATTTAATTCCGAGGCGCGCGCTCATTTTCACAGCTACGACTGAGAGAGGTTTGGTCTCTACAATTAGTCTGGCTGCTTATAAAATTAACAACTTTAAAATATATTTAGTGCTCAAGAACGCAAAATTATTTTTAATATAAAATTTGGAATTTTCCTTTATGCGAAAATTATTTTAATCAAAACAATTTTTATTTAATTATATTTTCTTCTTAAGTGTATACAAAACTTATATACTTTTGCATTTTCTTGAAGAGCACTTGTTGTAAATAGCAGCAATTTTACTACATTTTAAAACTTTAATTTAAAATATAATTTTTAATTTTGAATTTTTTGAGCTTAGAGAACATTTTACTTGAAACTGGACATGCAGATTTGTCACCACTTTTACATAGTTTTAATCTTTCCCGAGCGGTTTTCTCAGATGGCATTGAAGGATCCAATGACTATAAATGACTTGTATTTGGTAATAATACAATCTTTATTACACTGGTAATAAACAAAAAACTTTTTTTTAAGTCAGCTACCCCAAAATTGGTTTGGAACAGTATACCTTTCAAGTGTTTTTCTAAGCACAGTAGAGAAACTAATCAGTATAGACAGCTGATGTCGGCACCTTTGATAATTTTTTGACAAACTTGTAAAAAACCCAAATACTTTAAAAATAATATATACGGGTTTTAAGAGGTCTGAGTTTAAAGCAAACATTTAGAAAAATACAGAGATATATGGCTCTCTCTATTTATTTTATATATAGAGAAAGACACAAGATATAACTCGAAACGATGCCACATCTCCTTCTCTTCTAGTTGATGGGCATGCGTATTTTGTACAACTGAACACCAATGCAACAGAAAACTATCTTCTTTTCTCTCTCGCACTCATGGAGATGTTTGCTTCTCTTCAATTACATTAAGGACATAGGACGTTGGCCGTATATTTATATTATATGGTATATAAAAAACCTAATATCCTAGAGCCACTAATTTATAAATTCATTACAGGCAACTAATAATACACAATTTAAATCTAAAGGTCTACAACTGTTAATAATATAATAAATAATCGAAAAACGAAAGTCAGACTAAGATTAAAATCATCCTAAAAATATAAATTAAAAACTTATTAAAAAGTAGAAAACATTTTAGTGTGTAACAAATAATAAACTACCTATAAATCGACATATCTTAAGATAACTGCAAGGTTTAAATATGATAGTGACAAGTACTACTAAAGTAAGGGAAACCATTCTTTTTAACTCTTTAAATTTTGAAAAGCTTAATTTTTAATATTTTGCAGTTCCAACTTCCAGTGTTGAAAAATTTTTTAAATGACAAATTTTTAAATGCTTGTTTAAACTGAATTTATGAGTTGGATTAAATGTATTTTTTCTCTGTTTTATAATAAAATTAAATATATTTTGTAAAGTGTCTTGGCAAAAACGTCGAGGTAAAAAAAATTAAATCCGCTTGGTTCCAAACTTTTAAACCATAATCCTAAAACTCCTAAAATTAAAATTTTTGTAAGTATACGAAATACTTTTAGCATACTAAATACTTAAACATACTTGTTGGATACTAAATTTTGGATGCAAAGTAGAGTCTCTAAAAACTAATGTTTATTTTTATATGACACTTGCAAAAAGAAATCAAAATTAATCTAATTAAAAGTACTGTTAATAATCTTTTTTTATTTTTTTTTTGCTTCGATATTAAAATTTGTAAAAGGTTAAATATTTTTGAATAAACTATTTATAACTTACACGTACTACTATTACACGGGCGTATAACGTAGATATACTAACTTTTGCCTTTATTTTTTGTAAATGGTAAAACTCATTTTTAAAAGAAATATTTTCACTTAGTAAAACATCTGATTTATCTAATTCGCTTCTAAAAAACTATTTTAAAAAATTATTTTATTCTACTAACATTACATACAGGGTGATTCAGAAATAAATACAAAAATTTTAACCACTTGTAGATCTCGTTTAAAGAAAAGTTTTTTTTAGATATTTTTTTTTCGAATCTCAACTGTTATCAAGATAAAATTAGTTAAAATCTTGGCGAAAATTTTATACGCGCCGCTGGTCAAACCAGTAGAATGCACCATTATAACAGTCACCATGATAACTATAAAATATTGATAAATTTACAAAATTTCAGAAGTATCGTACTTTTATAGGGAGGATATAGTGATAAACAAATTCATTTTTCGCAAAAATGTATTTAGAAAAGTTGTTTTGGTGAGATTTATTACTGGTTAAAATTTTTGTTTTTATTTCTGAAACACCCTGTATACTGTGGCTGCACCTAATAGTCTTTACTTGAAAGGATGCTAACTTGGTCATCTTGAATAAGAAAATTTAAAGCAAGTTGTCCATAGTGGTTTCTTTTCAATACTGAGTTCTAAGTTTAATTGTTCAAATGTTATTTCTAATTTTGAGTGTGTACAAAAAAATATATTTCATTCGAAGAACAAAAATAAAGTTTAATTTTGTAGTCTAGTAATATTAACGTCAAAAAAGAGATGGCAATATACAATGACTCACTTTGTTTAAAATTTTTACTATTGATACCGCTTTAGTTTTCTATTCAAATGTATGAAAAATTAAAATAAGATTTTTTAAGACTGATTTATTATAACAATAAATATTATATTAGAAAAAACATGTTTCTTTAATTTATCGCTTAAGTCGGTAACCGTGTCGCTTACCAATAATTTTGAAAACGTTTTATAAATGAAATTAAAATTATGGGGGTTACAATAAATGAAAATCAGACAATGGTAATGTGAAAAAGTGAAAATGAGAACAAATGCATTCCAAACAATAGAAGAGTTATCATAAAAAATAATTTATGCAAAATAAAACATTTTTGAGAATTTTGACGCTTACTCTTTTATTAGGAACTTATCGATATGCTATAATTTTTTTTATAAAAAATAATTAGATAATAAGTTGGTTATAGTCAAATTTAATATAAAAAGTATTAAATTCTTATACTTTTTTGTCACAAAATTGAAAAAATTAAATCAATATTTCACATTAAGATGAGTCTTAAATTTCTTCCCAACCCTTAAAAAATCGTGCAAATCGCGTTTGTGCGGTTGCATTTATCATCTTGGCATTATTTACTCTTGGGTACAGAAAAACTTGTCGGGTCCTAATTTATGCCCCGTTTGGTCGCCACTGATGTCAGTTCCACACTTCTCCTCCGATACCAAATCCTTTCCCAGTAAAATCTTGAGCCTCCGTCCATCTGAATATTAAATTCCACAAAAACAAGGGTGTTACGATTTTATTCGTGCCATGATTCATACTATCGATTTCCAAACCCCAACTTTCAAATACTGTTTGGTTTCAAACTCCCCATATCTCTTATTGTTATTATCTATGATACCCCCCTCTCTTTCCACGTGCTCCCTAGGGCTAGCGTTTCCGCTTCCGCTAATTACCGGACCGATAAGATTAACCATTTTTATGGGACAATTAATGGAAGCTTTTTATTACCACGCTTCAGGTGAATTGACCCGATCAGAAGCAAATAATACAAGCGAAATAAATTTTTGCAGTAAAGTTTTTTTAAGTATAAAGCGAAAATCATGAAAATATTTTTATCTAACGTCTTTATATTGTAAAAAATGACATAACTACTAGCTACTGCATAACTACAAAATGCTTATTTTAAACAAGTCTAAAAAGCCTAATAATTAAAAAGTGAAATAATAGTTATTTATATACAGAAATGTTAATAAACGTGTTAATACAACATTTTTTAATTAACTTTACCTGACCTGATCTGACCAGAACTAAACTGACTTGACCTGACCGGTCAAGTTAATTATAAACTATTTTATTCTTATCTGATTTTTAAACTTATTGTACATTAATGCCTATATTAATAAACGGCTTTTAAGAAAATACTTATTAATGTAAATTATACAACAATAAGCTTAAACAGTCAACGAAAAAATCTGTTTAAGTCGTTACTGTCAGTACTGTCATCGCAGCAAAAACTTTTTAACTTAACTGTAGTTGTTGTTAGTTCAGTAAAAAAACGTTTTTGTTTTGGCATTGTCATCTAAAATGTTATCAGCGAATAAAAAAAACTTGATTTTTATTAAAATTAATTTAAATCAAAATTATTTTATTACTTTTCATAAATTTGGTAACTGTTGAGAGATGTTAAATAAAGTTTTATATGCTAACTTATGTGCTGTCATTCAAACTTACTCAAAAAAAATTTAACCCTGTTAAACCACATTTTGACTACTGCGTTAAAAAAATTTTTTTTGGGTTATTTAGCCAAGTACACACTTTTAGCATAAATAATCATTAGTTACCTGCAGTTATATTATCTGTTTAAATACATAGTGAAAAAATAAGTTTAATGTTAATCCTCATGGAACCCACATACAGCCTGCTTTTAAAGTTACTTTAAAAAGTTTAACAGATGACAGTTTTTGTCGAAACAATGCTAAAAATCTAAACTTGCCTTGTAGAAATATTTATAATTTTTTAGATATACGATATAGAAGATTTTGCTCAAAAAATATTGTTGTCATGCATAGTGTATCTCAAAAAAAGTTTTTTGAGAAAAATTACAGCGTGTATTTTAAATCCGACACTACTTTAAAAAGCCATTGGGTATTATTTTAATAAAAACTATCACAAAACAAAATTTTTGCACATATGTCAATCACACGCAGTATACCGACAAAAATACTATACTTCATTAAGTCTTGTACAAAAACAACTATAAAAAAAATGTTCTACACCGTATACTCCAAAAAATAAACATTTACGTAAGGTAATTTTGGTTACTTAGCATTTTTTCAACGATAGTTGTTAATGTTTCTAAAATAATTTTAAAAACACGGTGTAGATGACCCATAAAACCTATAAAATCAGTTACTGAGCATGTCAAATATCTGCGAAGCGATTTGTAAAGCTAGGCTCGGTGTTAATAAAGTTTTTAAAAACCTAGGACTAGAGATGAAACTTTTTCTTCTTCTAACCCAAGTCCTGCCTACAGAGTTGCCTTTCAAAGACCTAGAGTTACTGGTATTGCAAAACTAAGACCCTCTGGCAATGTTTTGCTATAAGTCGCACCGGACTTTCGTGACTGTAGTTTTTAAGATGGTTTTTCTTAGAATATATGGTATTGTCCGACTATAGATATTCTGCGATTATTGCTCTGACTCTTCAAGAACTTTAAAACGGTTGAACCGCAAACCTCCAATAAAAATAGTGCCGATCAGATGTTGACAATAGACTTAAGAAATACCTAGTTTAGTAGGTAAAGAATTTTGCAGCGGATTGTGGTTGAGTGCCGTAAAAATTTGGAAAAGTTAATCATAGGATTATGTTGTAAACGCAGAGTATTGATGGTCGAACTCTACCAAGATTTTTTTGCTATATGTTGTACCACAATAGAAATCTATTCCTTCGGTGTTGCAGGTGTTAAATACAGAGACTTCTCAAGAGCCGGATTACACTCTCTGTCTGTGACGAACCTACATTATTTTTTTGTATAAACTGAGCTCCAGGCATAAATTAGTTACATATATTTAATGGTTTCCTGGCTACTTTATTATTTTCATCTACTAATTTACTGGTTTAAATTTTTGGATTATTTTGATGGCTGTTGATTATTTTCTAACTTTCTTGTACAAGGTTATCTGCTTGAACTAATCTATAGTCATTGTATGTTTGTTTTCCATGTTTTGTAGATTTATAATTATAATAAATTTGCCTAGGCTCTAACAATTTTTTATTAAACACCGAATTATTAACGGTTTCATCTGATTTTGAAATATCACAAAGTTGGTCATGTAGTGTCTTGAGAGATGGAATGTACATCAGTTTGCTTGTTACTTTTTTTTCTTAAATTTAACGACTTAAGTGAAAAACAATTATTGAAATTTTAGGTTAAAGTCTGTAGCGTTGAAAATATTTTGCAAGTCTTCAGTTTGTAGGCATTCTCTAAAATAAGAAATATTTACATTGATAAAAATTTCAATTTTTTTAATTTTATCTTCTTGTTGGATCTTCTTGGTGTGTTTAAATAAAAATTGGAAATGAAACACCTACTAACACCAAACTTCTTTACTTGATACGACGCACGTTTCGACAACAATGTTGTCATGCTTAGGTAGGAATTAAACTAAATTGTTTACAACCATTCTTAGCTTATATACTAATCGTGCCGGCTTCCACCAACTTTTACTTCCCTCTCTTATCAACCAATGAGAAGAGAGAAGAAGTGGGGATTGAACCAAAATCGGCGTTGATTAGAAGTCCTTTGTTTCTATGTATTTCTAGACTCTCCAAAGCGTCAAGAAATTTACAATTATTGATTGTCCTAATAATTCTAATATTATTTTTGTCAATTCGGTGGTCATTCTCAAAAATATGTTGGGCAACACTAGATTTTTCTATTCTATTAAATTTGAGATGAGCCATGTGTTCTTTAAACCTAGTATGAATTGATCTACGTATTTGTCCAATATACTTTTGATTACAGTCTTTACAATTAATTTCATAAATCCCCGACTTTTCAAAAAGCCCTGTTTTATTTTTAGGGTTACCGAGAAGACTTTATAGACTTGTGCCCGAGTTCCTACCTGAGGATAACAACATTGGTGTCGAAACGTGCGTCGTATCAAATAAAGAAGTTTGGTGTTAGTGGGTGTTTCATTTCCAATTTTCTTTCAATTTTATGTAAATAATTATTGTTACTGTTGTTAATGTCTAGATTATTAATGCTAATTAAAATAGTATTTAAGTGGTATTATTAGATAATTAAAGTCAATTTTATTAGATTAATAGATGATTGCTTTAACATGGAATAAAGTATAGTGGGAAGCTATACAAGAACCAGAAAAAAGTATTAGAATTTGAATTTATTTTATTAAATATTGCACACAGCATTTTAATGTGATTTCTTTAGATCATCAAGATTTTTATTATCCCCACAATCTTCTGGTATAGTTTCCTGAACCTTGGACAACTCTGTTTGAATTCTTTTAGCTTCTGCAGTACTAGTTTTAGCTATTTGTTTTGTAGTTCCTTTAGATAAATTTAAATTATGTTTTACTTTAAGAAGTGCCATCGCGGGATCTACACAGCTTGCAGTGAGATTTCCTGGGTTTCGTCGTTTTTGCAACTCTTTTTTAACAGAATGATCAAACCTAAATCAATACTTTTAATAAAAACTTATAATTAAATGTAGTGGTAACTACCATTCAATTAACGATTTTCGTTGAGCTTCAGCTGCTTGCGGATTCGACTCATCAAAATCTTGTAACTCACTCAGTAAGTATTTTTGATTTAGATTTGAAGCCTCAACCTGTGGCGATTTTGATTTTCCTTTATTTAAAACTTCCTAATATAAGTAGGATAAATAAAAAAGTTTGTGAAAAAAATGTTAAACCTGTTCCATCCATTGATGTTCATGATTTAAATCTTCAACTGCAAATGGGTCTTGCTCATCTAAATCAGAAGAGTCTTCAGGTAAAGGAATTAAAGCAGCTAAGAATTCATGGTTCTCTGGAGGTTCGAAAGGTTCAATCATTTGACGTAGAGTTCCGTAATTTACGTAAACGTGAGTTGTACTAGTATTTGATGCATGAGTTTCTTTTGTTGGGGCTGGTAAATTTGACGAATGTGGTGGACCGCGATCTCTCTATAAATTAACGATTTATTACATTTTGTTATTTACTTAGTACTTACATTATTTGGAATCATCATAAATTGTTTTATTAATTTTATTGTGTAGTATAATTCCGTTATTCTAATTTATCAAAAAACAATTTTTTTATGCAATATCAAAGTAAATTAAATGACAGTTACCTACTTGTTTAAGTAGAAAGTCAAATTAAAAATTGACAAAAAATATTTGTTGCTTTTTTAATTTGAGAAAAAAAACGTGATAAATAATAAGCATATAGTGCAAAGCTATATACAAAAAAATATTAGAATTTAAATTAATTTTATTAAACATTCTGTTTTCTTAACAAAACCATGAAAATAAATTTTTAGAAAACTAGAAATGTCTTTCTGCAGCATTTTAACGCAATTAGTTTGGATTATGAAGACTTGTTATTATCCCCACAATCTTCGGGTGTAGTTTCCTGAACCTTCGACAACTCTGTTTTAATTCTCTTTGCTTCTGCAGTACTAGTTTCAGCTATTTGTTTTGTAGTTTCTTTAAAAAAATTCAAATTATGTTTTGCTTTAAGAACTGCCATCGCAGAATCTATACAGCTTGCTGTACGATTTCTTGTGTTTCGACGTTTTTGCAACCCTTTTTTAACAAAACGATAAAACATAAATTTATATTTTTAACAAAAATTAATAATGAAATTTGGTGGTAATTACCATTAAATTAACAATTTTTCTTGAGCTTTAGCTGCTTGCGGATTCGACTCATCAAAATGTTGTAGATTACCCACTCCATAGGTATTTGTGGTTTAGATTTAAAGGCACAGCTTGTGGCGATCTTGAACTTCTTTCATTTAAAACTTCCTAATATAAATGGAATTAAATAAAAAAATTGTGAAGAAGATGTTAAACCTGTTCCATCTATTGAGATTCAAGATTCAAATTTTCAATTTTGAAGTGGTCTAGCTCATCTAAATCAGCAGCTTCCTCATGCGCATAAATTAAAGCAGCTTAAAATTTATGGTTCTTTGGAAGTCCGATAGGTTCGACCATTTGAAATATAGTCGTCCACAAACTCTAGTAGAATGACTTTATAATATGAAAACAATAACACTTACCCTAACAATACAACTCCTTATCAGTAGGTTGTCAGAATAATTAATAGCAGCAGGTAGTTTAGCTCAAAAAATGGGTTTATCAAAGTTTTCTTAACTATTTTCACCGTCTACCGATAAAGAGGTGTATTGTTGGAGTCAGTATTATTGCTTGAAAACTATAAAGAAGCAACAGGTAGTTTTGCCCAAAAAATGGGTTTATCAAAGTTTTCTTTAACTATTTTCACCGTCTACCGATAAAGAGGTGTATTGTTGGGGTCAGTATTACTGCTTGAGAACTATGAAGTCATTCTACTAGAGTTTGTGGAAAACTATAGAGTTTCTTAGTCTACATAAACATGAATTGTATTTGATGCATCAGTTTCTCGTGTTGGAGGTGGTAAGTTTGACGGATATGGTGAACTGTGATCGTAATCTCTTCATAAATTAGCGATTGTTGTACTTTTTTTATTTATTTAGTACTTACATCGTGTGGAATCATTATAAAATAATATGTTTTTTAACTTTAGTGTTTAGTATAATGTCGTTATAATCACTTATCAAAAACCGATTATTTTAATGCAATGTCAAACTAAATTAAATGCGGTTATCTTCTTGGTTATATGAGAAGTCAAATAAAAGATTGACAAAAACTATTCGATGCTTTCTTATTTTTAGAAACAAAAACATGAATAATAATAAGTATAGTAGGAAGTTTTCAACAAAAAAAAAATTAAAATTTAAATTAATTTTATTAAACATTCTGTGTTTTTAACAAAACCATAAATACAAATTTTTAGAAAACTAGAAATGTTTTTCTGCAGCATTTTAACGCAACTTGTTTGGATTATGAAGACTTGTTATTATCTCCACAATATCCTGGTGTACTTTCCTGAACCTTCGACAACTGTGTTTGAATTGTCTTTGCTTCTGCAGTACTAGTTTCAGCTATTTGTTTTAAAGTTAATTTAGACAAATTCAAACTATGTTTTGCTTTAAGAAGTGCCATCGCAGGATCTACACAGCTTGCAGTGGAATTTCCTGTGTTTCGACGTATTTGCAACTCTTTTTTAACAGAACGATCAAACCTATTATATTATTTTTAATAAAAACTAAAAATAAAATTTAATGATAATTACCAGTCATTTAGCGATTTTCGTTGAGCTTCAGCTGCTTGCGGATTCGACTCATCAAGATCTTGTAACTCACTCATTAAGTATTTGTTGTTTCCATCTGGAGGAGCAGCCTGTGACGATCTTGAACTTCTTGCCTTTGAAACTCCCTAATATAAGTAAAATTAAATAAAAAATTGTGAAAAAGATGTTAGACCTGTTCCATCCACTGATGCTCAAGATTCAGATCTTCAACTGCAAAAGGGTCTTGCTCATCTAAATCAGCAGTTTCTTCTGGTGCACGAACTAAAGCAGTTAAAAATTCATGATCCTGTGGAAGTCCAAAAGATTCAACCATTTGAAGTAGGGTTTCAGACTCTACGTAAACGTAAGTTGGATTAGTATTTGATGCATTAGTTTCTCGTCTTGGAGCTGGTAAGATTGACGGACGTGGTGGTCTGTGACCTCTCTATAAATTATCGATTTAATATACATTTTTCCATTTATTTATTACTTACATTGTTGGGAATCATCATAAATTTTTTTATAACTATATTGTTTAGTATAATGCCGGTATTCTAACTTATCACGAACCGATTTTTTTATACTATGTCAAAGTAAATTAAATGATAGTTACCTACTTGTTTATGTAAAAAGTCAAATAAAAACTTGTCAAAATATATTTGATGCTTTTCCTAATTTTAGAAAACAAAATTAAAATAATAATAAGAATCTTGTACAAAACTCTAAAAAAGAAAAAAATATTATAATTTAAATTAATTTTATTAAATATTATGTTTCCTCAAGAAAACAAACTTTTAGAAAACTAGTAATATCTTTCTACAGCATTTTAATGTGATTTCTTTGGATTATGAGGACTTGTTACTATCTCCACAATCTCCTAGTATAGTGTCCTGTTAGTATAGAACTCTGTTTGAATTCTCTTAGTTTCTGCAGTACTAGTTTTAGCTAATTGTTTGTAGTTTCTTTAGATAAAATCAAATTTTTGCTTTAAGAAGTGCCATTGCGTGATCTACACTGTTTGCAGCGGGATTTCCTGAGTTTTGACGTTGTTGCAACTCGTTTTTAACAAAACGATCAAACTTTAATTAATATTTTTAATAAAAACTAAGAATAAAATTTAGTGGTAATTACCATTCAATTAACGATTTTTGTTAAGCTTCAGCTCCTAGCAAATTCGACTCATCAAAATCTTATAACTCAGTCAATAAGTATTTGTTGTTTGCATTTGGAGAAGCCGCCTGTGGCGATCTTGAACTTCTTGCATTTAAAACTTTCTAATATAAGTAGGATAAATAAAAAATATGGTAAAAAAAAATGTTAAACCTGGTTCGTTTATTGATGTTCAAGATTCAACTCTTTAACTGCAAAAGAATCTTGTGTTAAATCGCTTTATTTTGACCTGAAAAACCTATGACTGCCCTATGTTAAAAAAAATGCTATACGTTTTGTAATAATTAATTTTTAGGTTATAGTTTTGTTATCAGTTGAGATAAGACAAAAATTTTTTTACAGATTTTTATTATTTGAGGTGCTGTATTTCAGGTTAAAATATTTGCACTCATTTCCATAACACCCTGTACATTTTTCTATTTATTTACTTACATTATTTGGAATCATGATAAATTGTTTTATAACTTTATTGTTTATTATAATGCCGTTATTCTAATTTATCAAAAACAGATTTTTTTTTATAAAATGTCAAAGTAAATTAAATGATGGTTACCTACTTGTTTATGTAAAAAGTTAAATAAAAAATTGACAAAATATACAGTCTGATTCCAAATACCTTATAATATAAATATGCGGCCAACGCCCTATGTCCGTAATGTAACAGAAGTAAGACAAACAATCAAACATCACATGAGTGCGAGAGAGAAAAGAAGATGGTTTTCTGTTGCATTGATGTTCAGTTGTACATCAATACGCATGCCCAACTAAGAAGAGAAGAAGATATAGATCGTTTTAAGTTATATCTTATGTCTCTCTTTATACAAAATAAATAGGGACAGACATATATCTCTGTATTTTTCACAGCTCGAAAGAACCAATCAAATGCTTGCTTTGCGATTCTTTGTATTTAGCCGACTTGGATTAGAATGAAAAAGACATATATCTCTGTATTTTTCTAAATGTTTGCCACAAACTCAGACTCCTTGAAACCGGTATATTTTATTTATAAGGAATTTGCCTGATTCAGATAAAATGATAAGCCCGATGTTTTAGCAATGCAACCAAAAAAACAAATTTTATTTACGTTTTGATCTACTTTTAATTACGATTTGCATTTGCAATTAAGTTATCTTTTGTTATTTTGACATTAGTTAAAAATGGTGTCGTATACTTGTTTGTTTTTGCAAATTCTGATTTAGAATAGATCTGTTCCTCTACCTTTAATGCTTCATTCTTTTATACATTTTGTATTGGAGTTTAGGTACATCAAAATGTGTTTTTTAATTTCTTTCTCTGACACAAATGACCGTTTTCTGCGCTAATGTCAGAGTTAAGCAGATGATAACTTGAATTCAATTTGAAGACCTTAATTTAAATTAGATCATAGACGTAAATGAAATTTGTTTTTTGGGTTGCATCGCCAGATCATAAGGCTCATTATTTTATCTGAATCAGGCTGTATTCGATGCTTTTTCTAGTTTTAGGATATAAAAACGTAAATAATAAAAAGTATAGTGCGAAGCTATAAAAAAATATTATAATTTAAATGAATTTTATTAATAGAAAACTCGAAACGTCTTTCTGTAGCATTTTAAAGTGATTTCTTTGGATTATGAAGACTTGTTCTATCTCCACAATCTCCTGGTATAGTTTCCTGAACCTTCGACAGCTCTGTTTGAATTGTCTTAGCTTCTGCAGTACTAGTTTTAGCTATTTGTTTTGTAGTTCCTTTAGATAAGTTTAAATCATGTTTTGCTTTAAGACGTGCCATCGCGGGATCTACACAGCTTGCAGTGGGATTTCCTGTGTTTCGACGTTTTTGCAACTCCTTTTTAACAGAACGATCAAACCTAAATTAATATTTTTAATAAAAACTAAAAATAAAATTTAATGGTAATTACCATTCAGTTAGCGATTTTTGTTGTGCTTCAGCTGCTTGCGGATTAGTCTCATCAAGATCTAGTAACTCATTTAATAAGTATTTCTTGTTTGCATTTAGAGGAGCAGTCTGTGACAATCTTGAACTTCTTTCATTTGAAACTCCCTAATATAAGTACGATAAATAAAAAAAAATATGAAAAAGATATTAAACCTGTTCCATCCATTGATGTTCAAGGTTCAGATCTTCAACTGCAAAAGGATCTTGCTCATCTAAATTACCAGATTCTTCAGGTTCACGAATTACAGCAGCTAAAAATTCATGGTCTTGTGGAACTCCGAAAGATTCAACCATTTGAAGTAGAGTTTCGGAATCCACATAAACGTAAGTTGTACTAGTATTTGATGCACCAGTTTCTCGTGTTGGAGCTCGTAAGTTTGACGGACGTGGTGGTCTGTGATCTCTCTATGAATTAGCGATGTGTTATACATTTTTTCATTTATTAGTACTTACATTATTTGGATTCATCATAAATTGTTTTATAGCTTTATTGTTAAGTATAATACCGTTATTCTAATTTATCAAAATCAATTTTTTAGGCAATGTCAAAGTGAATTAAATGACAGTTACCTACTTGTTTATGTAAGAAATTAAATAGAAAATTGACAAAAAATATTCGTTGCTTTTTTTAATATTTGAAAAAAAACGTGAATAATAAAACACACGCTAGATACTTAAAACATAGTAAAATATACTGCATTAAATAAAAATTGCATCACCAAGAAGTTGTGGGTAAAGTTTAATAGAAATTTTACAAAAGGTTTATTTGAATGCAATAAAAAAACACCACATTTCTAATTTATTAAATTAACAACAAATGCATTTTTTTTAATAATGTGTGTGTCCCCTATGATTTCTAATGCACTCATTCACTTCACTTGATATACTTTGAATGAGATTGTTAATATTTTCCTGCGGTAGTGCATCCCAAGCTTCCTGAATCTGCACACGAAGCTCGTCCAAAGAGTCTGAGAGAAGAGGTAAATTGCTTAGTCTTGCGCCTATCATATCCCACACACGTTCAATGGGTGAAAGATCCGGTGAACGATAAGGCCATGGAAGCACCACCACGTTAGCTTTCTTCTAAGAAGTACACTGTACTCCTTGCAGTATGTAGGCGAGCATTATCCTGATGAAAAACAGGATTTTGCAACTCTTGCAAGTGCGGCAGTTAATTTTTTTTTGCTAGCAGTTTAGTCACAATAACCTAAAGTTGCATTTTTTAAATCAGAAGTCGTAATGCTAAAATAAAACTATCATCAATTTTTATTATTTTTAAGTATTCAAATAAAAGTGTTTCTATAAAAGAGTGTTTTTTTCAAAGCTAACTAATAAAATTTTCAAATTATTTTTTTAATATTTAAATTGAGAGATATTGACTTAAATCTGCAAAAGTGTATATATTTTAAATTAAAAAAAAAGGTTTTTAAAAATGTCAAAACCAAGTACGACTGCTAGCTAAAAAAAAGTATCTATATAACTACTCTATTAGATTCTACGTAAAAAAGTGCCTGTATAATTTTTGTTTCAAATCAATATCTTTAATAACAATCAAGATATAAATTTTTCTAATTTACAGAAAGTGTTAACTTTTGCCTATACCTATATCTTTGAATCAAAATACGGTAGCAAGATGCGATTTATACCAAAATTATTTTCTCAAAAAACAAGCTCGAAAGTGTGCAAACTGTTTTTTCTAAACCTTATAGTTTCGGAGATACCCTATATTGACATTCAATTTTCACCACCTTGTACTTGGATAGAGAATCATTATTGTCAAATAATATACTAATCGGATATTAACTTTATTTAGGAACCTTACAACGTAAATAACTACATACTTATTTATTTAAAATGCTTCGATTCTCTTGTGCTTACAAAAGGGTGCGTTTACAGTGGAAATTGATTTGAGATGGAGTCGGTGCAACGAAACAATTTTGCGTTAAGAAACGGTTGTAATTGATGTAGTTCCGGAAATGTAAGATTTATGTTCTCTGGGTAGTTCCCATGTCAATTTTGGCAAAATTTATTTTGTTACGCCCCTGCACGTGGCTGCTGAGTCCGTTTACAAAACAGGATCTGTTCCGTCGAAAATTGTATCGGGTTTGATAGAGGATGCGCCGAGAAAAATTACACCCGATCGATTGCCTTTCAGTAATTTATCATCGGTCTGTAATATGATTATTATCGCAGCTCGAATTTTAGGAGAGGTTAATGATGTTTCGCAAAAAAAAGAGAATTCAATCCAATCTGACAAGCTATTGCGTAACAGTAAAATTCCAGTCAGAGTTGTTAATTTTTTTGTAAAGATTTTTATTTGTATTTCAGCAAACACTTGAAGAAATATTAAATCTAAACCCATATTTTACAAGAGGAAAATATGTGTAAGTACATACGATTTATATTCAACGTAGGCTTCATGATGTATTTGAAAACCATGAAAAGCTTACTCAGTTCGCTAGTTTCCCTCACAAAAGGAACAAAAACATGCAACCTGGCATGAACAAAATACAAAGTGGCTCGAGAGAATACTTTTTAAACGTAAATTCGTGGCTACTCTACAATTTTAAATATATTTTACCTATTCACACTGTTCAGGTTAACAACGTGATGTGAAATTTAAATTTTATAACGTCGGTCTAAAATCATATTTTCAACGAGAAAATGTTATTTCTGATGCATTTAAAAACGGGTAATTATAAATTACAATTAGACCAGAAGCTCAAAATATTTTGTTACAACACTGCTGACGACATCTGGTGGTATTAAATACATAAACGTTGAAGTAATTCGAAAAAACGTTTTTGTTGCTCAAACATCAAAGATGCCAATTCTAGCTTTCTTCACCGTATTTCTACTGCCATTCAATACCTAGGTATTTAATGCCATCATTTTCGTTAAGATGTCGCCAGCAGTGCTGTGGCGTGAAATATTTTTAGTGTCTGAACGTGTTGGTTTCAACCAATGATTATTCAAGTTCAAAAACATTTTTATTCAGGTTTTGAATGTTTTATTTAAAATTATAATCTATATTTTGTAATAATTAATAATTATTCATATTACCACCTTCGCATGTGGCAACTTAAATTGTACAGCACGAAGTTAGCTTGAACCCGACGCGCCAGCGAAATGTTTTAAAAACTGAGCACTGTAAAACTGTTAACACACAAGATGTGTACTAAATAATTTTGCTAAATAACCTAATTTTTTTATTATACGTTAAAAATGGCAGATTGTTCTTATTTTTGCCATAGTAAAAATTAAAAAAGTAGGGCACAAATCTGTAATTGACAATAAGCTTCTGCGACCTAAAATGACGACATTCTAATTAAATTTTTAAATGTAAAAAAAATATACATAATTTTTAGTTACCTGCAGATAAATATCAAATTAATGTACAATTGTTAACAATATACTCACCGTATTTACAGGCGGCGGTGTATTTTACACATAATCGTACAGTCAAATACTCGTAAAATTTAGACTGTTTTGATGGCAAAACTAGGAGCGTATATATTATGAAGATATAAGCTTTACAAAAAAACTTTTTCTGGTCCATTACTAAATAAATTTTTATCACATATTTCGAAGCGTTTTTTAGTTTTGGGACTGCATTTGTTACTGGAAGTTGTAAAGTCACTATAACTCAAAGAAATTCAGCAAGAAAAAAGCTCTCCATTTTAAATTTAATTGTTTACATTCTCTAGATCAGGGGTCGGCAACCTTTTTCGAACGGCGGCCCATTTTCAAAATAAAAATTTTTATGCGGGCCGCACATTCAAATTTAACTTGAATCTTTTTTTTAAATAGTGCTTTTATATTATATACGAGTATAAATATTATTAAAAATAAATTATATTGATGCTGTGACGGGCCGCATAAAAAGTTGCAAAGGGCCGCATGCGGCCCGCGGGCCGCAGGTTGCCGACCCCTGCTCTAGATTGTATTTGTAAGGTTTGTGACTGACTATTAAAGATTGATCAGACTTATTTAAACATTGAATTACAAAAACTTCAAAATTTTGGACTACCTATGTTTATCCTGTATGAAAAATTATCTTATCATCTAAAAGCATGTTTACGGGTATTTTTATATTCGTTTTAATGCATTTTATTATAATTAATCAAAAAAGGTAGGTACTTAATTTTTTTTATTTTTGTCGCACAATATTGTTATAGACTATTAATAAATACTAAATAGTAAAAATATAGAATGCGTATTCACAAACAAAACAAGTAAGTTTTGGTTATTTAGCTATTTTGTTAAAAAGCTTTTTAATAGATCAATTTTTCTTGCGAGAGGGATATGTTCTACAGGGTGTAAAATTAAAAACGTCTACCTTTTCTAATAGCTTTTGACAATATCAAAGGGGAAATAGGATGGGTATTTTAATTAGTTTGTAAGTGTTAAAAAATTAGCATCTCAACCCCAACCTCTACAAACTTTAATATGGCTACACCATTTGTAATACATCAAATGAAAGGTAAAAACCGGTAGAGTGTGACAAAAAAAACGCATCAAAATATCTTTATTATTAACCCCGATATGGAGAAAAAAAGTGATGGATGAATATGTTGTAATAAAAACTTCATATCAGACAATTATCTTTTATTTTATAAAAATGGACGTTATTTTAACACTTGATAGAATTTACTTTGCCAACTAGTGCTCATTAATTTAAACGAGTAAACTTTAAATTATGGTTTATACTCCTAAACAGCGAACTGAACTATTTATTCTTTATGGAGAAACTGGAAGAAATGCGTGGCAAACTGCATGCAGGTTTAATGAGACACATCCAAATTCCAACGTTTCAGACACATACATAAGACAATTAGTTAAAAAAATTTAAAACAGTGGTTCTATTCTTAATAAAAAGCGAGAAGTCGTTAATAAGGCGAGAGAATTTGCGGTGCTTGGGTATGTACATCTAACTCCCAAGCAACCACTTAGACACATTGCTGCTACTGCAGAAACGTCTCATATGACAGTGCAGCGATTTAAAAAAATAAATAAATAAATTTCACCCATACAAGATTCAACTACATCATGAGTTATCTAAAAAAGACTTTGACTACAGGATACAATTTTGTGAAACTGTTTCCCCGCGTATACTGGATAATCCTAACAAGCTGCGACATATCTGCTTTAGTGACAAATTTGCTTTTTATTTAAGTGGAGCTGCAAATCGACACATATTCTAGATTTTAAAGTGACAAAAATTCTCACTGGATAAAAGAGATTTACACTCAGCATCTCCAAAAACTAAATGTATAGGCAGAAATAATAAATGACAGAATAGTTGGTCAAATATTTTATGATAGAACATTTACGGGAGAAAGATACTTGGAGTTGCTAGATGATGTCATAGATCCTCTCATCGTAGATGCAAGTAAAACAGACCCTACATTAAACCTCGATGAAGTATTCTTCCAGCAGGATGGTGCACCACCTCATTATTTAAGATCGTTGAGGGAGTATTTAAACAACAGGTACCTAAACAAATGGATAGGTCAGAGAGGTAGCATCTAATAGCCGGTTAGATCACCAGGTCTTACACCGCTAGACTTCTTTTTGTGAGACCACCTTATACCAAACTCAACCCGCAAACTTGGAAGAGTTGCGTGAAAAAATAACCGCAGAATGTGCCTTATTAACGTCTGAAATGTTCGGCGAGAATTCGAAAATCGGTTGTACTATTGTCTCGATCAAAATGAACGGCATTTTAAACATTTAATTTAAGTTTAATAAATATTACATAAAAACCATCTGTTTACCAAATATTTTTCATCGTATCTCTGTTAATAATAAAAATATTTTGTTAAATTTAATTTTTTGTGTCGTATTCTCTCGGTCCTTACCTTTCATTTGATGTAACACAAATAGTATGGTTCTATTAAAGTTTTTAGAGGTTGAGGTTAGAATGCTAACACTTACAGACCAAATAACATATCCATCCTACTTCCCCTTGATACTGTCAAAACGGTTTTTTTCCTATTTTTTTATCTTCACCTATTTAAAAGTTATTAGAGATAAAAGTTTTCAATGTTACACCCTGTATATGTATCGTTGATATTTTAATTCTTTGGCGGGGCGGCTGGTAAATAAAGTCAAGTAGCATATCATTAAAAAGATCTTTGTAGTAGTGTTTATGGTTTTTAAAAAGTAACCAATTGTTTTGAAAAAAATTTCTTTTGCAAAAATAGTTAAATACAATGCTGATAATTTTTTGAAATTATTTTTAAGGTAATTTTTATTTAAAATCAAAGCTTGTAAAACCTCAAAAAATCAGTTCAACAAAATGTAGGTACTTTGTAACCATTTTATATTACATTTAAAATACAATTAATTTAAAATTAGAACATGTTTAGTCATAAAAAAATGTCATAAAACCATTTTTCCGAGTATGACGCAATAAGGGTATATTTGATTTGATTGGCTAAATTCACGTGGTCCTAAAAGTCTGTCTGTTATAAAACGATTTATTTAAATTGTCACCCTAACTTACGTTAAAAACTATAATGTCACCAAAATAGCACAACAATAAATTCACAGAAACTAAAAGAACCAAGCTACAATATATGTATATACTTTACCAAGTGATTTTGGACCAATAAAAAAAAGAATTTTTAATTTTGTTTTCTGGGTTATAACTATTTCGAAAAAAATTACTGGTTTCTTTATTTTTAAAGAAAGAACAAATAATGTAATTAAAAGCAAAATTTGAAATATGGTTTATGATGCCATTTTCCATTCAAATAACACTGGCTCAAAAAAATAGCTTAAAAATTATACAATACAATTTCGAATAATTTTGCC
This sequence comes from Tribolium confusum, assembly GCA_029207805.1. Classification (NCBI taxonomy): domain Eukaryota; kingdom Metazoa; phylum Arthropoda; class Insecta; order Coleoptera; family Tenebrionidae; genus Tribolium; species Tribolium confusum. Next base: position 35,319,839 of record JALGAY010000001.1, on the reverse strand, counting down.
ACACTCTAGAACGCACACTCAAATAGTTCGAACCTCGATCACCTTTCGGACACTTCATATTTTTTACCTCTATAGGTCGGACAAAATTTAATATTTGTTTTCTAGGCAAATATTTGCTATTTGTTTTATTTTGTAATTCAAAGATTTTTCTAAAAATGTTTTAAGTTTAATTTTCAAAAAATTCTCTAGAAATTTATCTGAAAATGTGACCGATAAACTAATAATTACTAAAAAAAAAAAGAAAAAAAGGAACATGACGATGAAGAAGAGAGTGAAAATAGAGGTTTCTAAGATAACACACTGTGACGCGATTAAAACATTTTCAGTATGTATAAAATGAACAGAAAAAGATTGATATTTTTACAAAATGTACTGTTGATCAAAAAGGTCGAAGAAAACGCTCAGAAGTATTCGCAAGCAATTGCTCAGAAAACAATTAATAATTTTTTAATAAAAAAACTTAAAATTTAAATATTTCTTGAATAAATAATGTACGTTTCCTAATAAGAATATTGTTTTTTGCAAAACTTTTCAATTCGGACGGTCGCTTGCCGATATCTGTCCGGACTATCAAAGTTGTACTATACCTACTAAATTTTTATTAGATATTACTTTAAATAATAGTATAACATAAAATTTTTAACTCAGTCAAATAACCAAAAATTTGAATACTATCTGTTAAGTTTTTAAAGAATTAAGAAAAGTTGTTAGCAAGCATATTTTTATGTGCTTTTTAAAAAAAAATTATAATATAAAAATATCAAATTATTTATTTTTGGGGTAGATTACCAGCTAATAATATTTGTAGTTATTAGTTTAATTAAACAATAAAAGCATGTGACTTAATGCCGTGACTGGCAGTTCAAAGGCAAGGCACAGCCGAGCATTAAATCTGTCTTATTGCCTTATTAAACATATAATTTTTTGCCAATTCTACCAGTTTTTTTTACAAAATTTGCTCTTTGATATTTAAAAATTTTGTGACAGCTGAAAAATCCTGAACGGTTTTAAAGTGTCTGCTTTAAGATCTAGACCATAAAAATGCTAACATATTGCCTAGTGAATAAATGAGATAGTTTCGTGCGCTTAAATTGTTACTAAAATGTGGTGTTTGCTCTAAGCGAATTGAATACAAGCATAAGATTAATCAATAAATTTGTAATCATTTGATTCATGTAGAGAAATGTTTAAAAAGCATAAACTTCTTACTCTAATCACAGTATAGACAACTCGCTCTAAATTTTCTGATTCAATACCGCTGATCTAGCATCCTTTCAAGTAAAGTCTACTAAGTAAAGCCACGGTATACAGGGTGTTTAACGAGTGATAATGATCCTGCGAAACTGAAAATGCAACCAGCAATACAATTCCAAAGGTAACGTAATTATTTTTTTTTGGTTACAAATACATTAAATAAAAAATTATTTAATTTTTCGCTTAACTGAAGACAAACTAATGCCATTTGCTTGTAAAATCATTCTTTGACTTACATGTGTACAGGACCAGTAGCTGTTCTTGATTTGGCTTTTTCAAAAGTGGTCAATTTTTCCTTAAGGTAGTTTCAAGTCGTTTAAATATGGTGTCAGCAAGAGTTCTTCTCTACCCGGAAAACGGTGTCTGTACAAACTCATTGCGGCAGAGACATTTTTTTACATATATCATCATCATGTCGGTTTTTTTATCGTTTGAATACATTTTTTTTATCGGTGACAGATTTGACAAATAAAATTTGAAATCAATATGATCTACGTTAACTCTGGAATTGTATTGCTGGTTGTATTTTTAGCTTCGCAGGCTTATTATTACTCGTAAAACAGTCTGTATGTAATGTTGGTTAACTCAAAGAATTTTTCAAAATAGTTTTTAGGTGAAATTTAAATGAATCAGATATTTTATTACTAAATAAAAATATTTCTTTTAAAAACGACTCTTACCATTTGCATAAAATAAAGATAAAAGTCAATATATCTACGGTATATGTGTAACTTATGTTATTCAAAAATGTTTAACTTAATATAATTTTTAAAAAAGCTTTCTAAAGTTGAAGGAAGACTTAAAACAAAGATTATTAACATTACTTTAAATTAAATTAATTTTGAGTCTTTTTTTCAGCAAGTTTCTTATATGGAAATTAACATTAGTTTTTAGAGACTCTACTTTGTATCTACAATTTAGTACCCAACTTGGTTTGCTTAGAAAAACTTCAACTTTAGAGGTTTTAGGATCATGGTTAAAAAGTTTGGAACCGGCTGGATTTAAGTTTTTTACTCAAACGTTATTGTCAAGAAACTTTACAAAATATATTTGATTTTATTAGATAACAGGGAGGAAATACATTTAATCCTACACATTAATTCAATTTGAAAAGACATTTAAACACATTAAAAAATATATCATTTGAAAAAATTTTTAATACTGGAAGTGAGAACTGCAAAATAAATAATATAAAGAAAATATTAAAATAATAATTTTCCAAAATTCAACGAGTTGAGAGAATGCATTAGAAAATCTTTCTTACTTCAGTAGTATCTGTCACTCTTGCAGTCATCTTAAGACATGTCGATATAAGTAAAGTTTTAGTTTATTATTTGTTACACACTAATTTTCTACTTTTAATAAATTTTTGCTTTGAATCTTTACCATAATTTTAATCTTTGTCTGATCTTTGTTTTTCGATTTTTTACCATCATTATTTATAATTATTAAAATTGCAAAGTAGAAAGAGAGCTAAAAAAAAACATAAACTTAGCCGTCATAACTAAAACTAAAAAGAAATTGAAAGGCACAAAAGATTTAGGCGATTACATAATGATTTACAGGAAAGTAGACTTAACAACAAAAGCCAAAAGTAGAGTGGCAATATTAATAGATAATTATTGGAAGAACAAAATAGAAAGCTAACTTATATCAACGAAAGAATAGTAACAACAAGACTTAAAATAGAAAGAGGATACCTAGGAAGAGAAAAAAAAGAAAAAACTGAAAATTTTCACTAGACATTACAAAAGCAAGTAAACAAAATAAACAAAAACGATTACTTTATAATAAGTAAAGACCTGAACGCTAGAATAGGAAATATATACTGTTCCAATCTAATATTAGCATACCTAACTTTAAATGCAAGTCATCTGTTTATTACTAGTGTAATAAAAATTGTATTGTTACCAAACACAAGTAAATTATGGTTGTTAGACCTTTCAATGCTATCTGAGAAAATCGCTCGAGGCATGTAGATTTGTCACCACTTTTACCTAGATTTGATCTGGTTCGGGCGGTTTTCTCAGATGGCATCGAAGGATCTAACGACCATAAGTTACTTGCGTTTGGTAACAATACAATTTTTATTGCATTAGTAATAAACAAATGACTTGCCTTTAAAGTCAGGTGTGCCAATATTAGTTTGAAACAGTATACCAATACCAGGTATAGTCGGCACATTCGGAGAACAAATAATAAACAACAGTGAGTAAAAACTAAGACACATTGCAACATATAATGATTTAAAAATTACTAACACTCTTTATAAGAAAAAAGATATCCATAAATATACATGGAGCGCTAAAGTTTATAGATTTATGTATAATAGATTACATAATTGTAAATAAAAAATTAAATGCATTAGTGCAAGATGTAAAAGTACACAGAGAAAGTGACATAAACTCAGATCATTTTTTAGCTATATCCAAAATAATATTACTTACTAATATTAAGTTAATATTAACTAAATTACTGTCGGCCCAGGGTCGAATGGCCACTCTGACTTAAATCGTAAATCTTTACATAATAGATCACCTGCTGCGGTGCTAATGGCAGTTATCATGTACTTTCCATTATCTCTTATTTACTTAAATGAGAAACATCAGAAATCTACCTGTGACACAATCGTAAAAACCCCCAGCCCAACTAAAGTACCTGTTAACTGCAATTGGCACCGCAGCAGGAGATCTATTATGTAAAGATTTATGATTTAAGTCAGAGTGGCCATTCGACCCTTAGCCGACTATACATCTAAAAATAGAGAAAACAATTATCGAAGAGAAGAACTTCAGATGAAGAAGTATATAAAGTATATCCCTTACAGAAAATTGGTATAAAATATTTATACCAGCATCGATTACAAATATATAAGACATACACAACAAAAAAGAGTATAAATCAAAAATAGTATAACATAAAGAAAAACATCACAAAAGCGGCAAACAATGCAATCGGAAAGAAAAAGAAATATAAAAAAATCGGTTATGAATTTAGACAGAAGTTATAGAAAAAGCAATAAAAAAACATAGGGCGTACTTAAACTCTCTCCGGCAAAACACTCAAAGAGCTACACTAAATAACATAAAAAAACGCATTAAAGCAAAAGATATTGTCAGAAATGCATACAAAAAATCTTGGAACAAATTTATATCTAATATAAGAAACGACATACACGGAAGACAAGAAGTAGCTTACAAAATTATGCGACAACTTAACAAACAAGAAAAAGACACCGCACGCATCTATACAATAGACAAAGATACAAAGATAGAACAAAATCAAAAACTGTGGACAGAAGAAGAATACGAAAAACATAAAAATAAACATCAAAATCCAAAATTAACAACAGATCCGAGGTACGAAGAAACAATACCATACACAAGAGACAAGATTACCTAAGCTAGTTGAATTACAAGAATCGCTAAAACACATAAAAAATCGGAAAGCAATGGGACCTGACACCATAAACATAGAACTAATAAAATATAGTGAGTGTATAATACACTACTATTAGAAGAACAGAACGGATTTTGTAAAGAATGATCCTGCAGCAACAGTATCACCATAGTACAGGATGTCCCATCGTATATGCATAGTGGAATTTTGAACCTTTTAGAATAAACGAAAAAAATTAAAAATTTTTATTCACTATCCACTGTATTGGGCGCTACAATAATCTTAAAAAATATTAGCGATTTGTTAGTCCGTTTAAGAGAAAAAAAGCAATTTATCCAAGAAAATTTATTTTTAATTTTTTAAATTTGTTTCTTTTGTCTAAAAATGATATTCATACATCAGGAAGTCACCTTGCGCTATTAAAATTAATTAAAATCTATTATGTAGCAATTGAGATATCTTTGATTAAAAGAAGACGTCACTTTAAGAAAGATATTTATGACAAATAATAGCTATACCACAAAATGAGGGATAGTTGTTTATGGTTCAGGCAGTAAGTAATTGGGCTCTATTTACCTAAGAATTGAAGCCGTCTATCTCAAAGCTCATAAATTTTTGTCACCATAAATAAGAGTCTTGCCTTGCGGATAGCTTCAATGTAGGATACCAATAAATAACAATTCAATTTAGTTGCATTTAAATATTTGCTATTTCTGCCGTTATTGTTAAAGATCTTTAATTTTTAATTTTGTAAAACCACTTCCTGACATATTACCTTTTACCATGTCAAAGAGAAAAAAAATAAAAAATAAAATAAAATTTTATTACATAAATTACTATTTTTCTTTTAAATGGACTAACAAATCGTTAATATTTTTTAAGATTATTGAAGCGCCTGATAAGTGAATAGTTAGTTAACTTTTTTTATTTTATTTTTTTTTTATTTGTTGATTCTAAGGATTCAAAATTCCAGTATGTATATACGATAGGACACCCTGTACAACTAATAGAAAAAAGAAAAGAATATAACCTAAAAACTCATATCGCCTTTATTGACTATGAAAAAGCTTTCGATCGGGTGAACAGAACCACTCTTTGGAAAATTATAGATAGACGAGCTTATCCCAGACACCTAATAGAAATGATAAAAAGTCTGTATTATAATACAGAAATAATAATAAACACTGGAAAAGACAGAACAGAGCTAATAAAAATCAACAGAGGCGTCAGACAAGAGAGACTGCACTCTCACCAACCACATTTAACATATACAGGTGTTTCAGAAATGAATACAAAAATTTTAACCACTTCTAGATCTCGTTTAAAGAAAAGTTTTTTTTTAAATATTTTTTTTCCGAATCCAAACCGTTATCAAGATAAAATTAGTTAAAGTCTTAGCAAAAATTCCATAATAACTATAAAAAACTCATAAATTTACAAAATTTCATAAGCGTATCGTACTTTTATAGGAGGGATATAGCCGTAAAAAATTCAGAAAAATTTTATTTTTCGCAGAAATGTTATTTAGATAAGTTGTTTTTTTTTTGTGAAATTTATTACTAGTTAAAATTTTTGTATTCATTTCTGAAACACTTTGTATATGGACGATGTCATACGACGATGGAAGCAGTCCTGGAATAAGACTGGAATAAGACTGACACCTACTAATAATTATATAAACACAATTCTTTTCGCGAACGACCAAATACTTTTACAAAAAACAGAAGATGAACTACAAAACGCAATTTACCGCCTAAATCAAATATGTAAGAATTACAACCTAAAAATATCAGAAAAAAAGACAAAAGTTATAGCTTTTATAGAAAAACAACCCATTCGTGCTAGGACAATATCTACTAAACGAAGTGCCCATAAAACAGGTATCACATTTAAATTTTCTAGAATGAAACATAAGTTACGATTATGAAAAAAACATTACAAACAAAATACATAAATACCAAATAATATGTGTCACTATACAAAGAACATTGCAAAATAAAACAAACAAAAAAACAAAAATAAAATTCTATAAAGTCATGGCAGCACCAGTATTCTGTTAACTTACAAAAGCAAAACTTTGACTCTGCGAAAACAAGACAAACTACGCATACAAGCTGCTAAAATAAAATTTTTAAGGTAGAACAAAAGATTGCACAATAAGAGACCAAATAAGAAATAAAGAAATAAGAGCTGAATTAATGAATGATAAAATACATCAGAACACAATAGAATGGAAACAACATATTGAAAAAATGAACGATGATAGGATGGTAAAACAAGTACATAGTACGTTATAGACCAAGAGAAAAAAAAGACGTCGGTAGGCTCAGAAAAAGGCAAACATAAAGACAGAACAGATTGCAAGCCTAATCCTTGAAGTGCAGAAAAAGAAAAAGATTTATAATTATACCCCTTTAGACTTAAATTGTGTATTATTAGTTGCCTACAGTAAATCCAAAAATCAGTGACTCTATCTTACACATTTAACTTGACGGAATGCTAGGTTTTTGACAAGTTTGTCAAAAAAAACTTCAAAGGCGCCGACATAAGCTTTCTATACTAATTCATATCTATACTGTGCTCTAATAATTTTGTATACAAGTGCATTTGTTTCAAGTTAACAACAATATTTCCGAAAATTTTTAAACAACATATGTTAAGAAAACATGATCAAATATGTAAATTTGGTCACATTGCTTTTTTAAATAAAAGAAAAAAAAACGTATTTTTAAATACCCCACAGAATGTAGATTCAATTTACATTTTCATCTTTATAAAAAATTAGCGGTTTTCTTACAGGACTTCTAAGTTTAATTAAGTTACGAGTATGCACTTAAAAATAAGACCATACTTATACTCATTCTTTACCAAGAACTGCTCTACTTGAAAACGAATCTGGTTATCATTGCCTTAGATTTTACAATTTTTTGTTATCTAAATATAAAGAAATGCCATTAACATCTAAAAAAGATGTATGCAAAACTAGTAGATGTAAAACTATACTTACTAAATAAGTTTTCGAAAAATGTTTTTATGTAATTTTAATCTGTTTATATGATGTATCATTCATTTTATATTTATTATGTGTTATGTCACATATTAATAAAGAGATTATTATTATAATAGTCTATAAGTAAGGCTTTAAAGTACCCGTGGAAGGTTAAAAGCACTCACATTTTTTATTACACCTGTCCTATATCTTACTCAAGTTACATCAGGTGACAACCTCTAACTTAAAACTTAAAAAATCATTACGTCTAAAGTAAAGTTTTTTAATGTAAAATTAAAAATAATTTATTATTTTGTAAGCATTTCTTTACTGTCAGATTAATATTGTCGTCAATAATCAATAATTTATTTTGTCCTAGGCAATTTATGCATGCTTTCCCGGGTTTTAATCGACGATTATGATTCAGACGTGATAAAAAATTAATTATTAAATGCTTGAAAAAATGTCACCGTTTTAACGTTTCTAATAAGATCTTCTAATAAGATTTTTAATAAGATAAGTCAAACTCTGCAAAAAATTGCATTACAATACTGTTAGTTCTCTTTTTCCCAGAAAATGCTCATTTTACTACCTGTAGTCCTATTCCCCTCCTCGTAAAACAAGAGTGGGAGCAAAATTTTCATACTTATCATATCTTCAGCTTACCTTACACTTTAGTCAGATTTGAACTCTCTAACAATAAGTGTGAAGTATTAAAATGTGTTTTGTATTAATCGTATCCCTCTCAATTTTAATCATTCTTCACATCGTTGATAACGCACCAATATCAAAATGGGAAAAAAAGTCCATATGTGCAGAATTACCAATGCTTGTTTTAGAGAATATACTCGGAGGTGCATTTAACCCCCGTTACATGAGTATAGAACATCCCATTCAAACTGATTCTCCCAGTGGTACGAAGCGAGGAGTTTCTTACGAAGAAGATTTTTATGTGGTTGATGAGGAACAAGTGGACGATGACCCAGCGTGGGTTGTTAATAATCACGTGTTTGTGGCACAAAAGAAATATGGATTACATCGAAATAAACGAGGTGTTGATTATATGCAACAGTGGCATTGTCAATCTAAAATTGAGTGGACTGATTTAGGACCAGATTATTTTCCAAGATATTTGAGGTCGGTGGTGTGTTTATATGGAAATTGTTGGTTTGGGTTGTATAAGTGCAAACCGAGATCATTTTCGGTTAAATTGTTAAGAAGGAAAAGGGGGTTTTGTGATGACAGGTCTGAAAGTGATCATAAAGTTGGACTGACGGGCTTGCCCAAGGGTTTGAAAGAGTTGTGGGTGTGGGAGGAAAGAAAAGTCAATTTTTGTTGTGATTGTACAAGAATATAACATGCAAGTGTCTACTGTATTATTTTTTGTGAATATCAAATATATTTGATAAAAAAATGTAAGACAATATTTTGTTAATTCTATCAAAATATATTACTGTATATAAATTGTATTGTATAAAAATAAAATATTCTCAAGTAATTTTAAAAACTAAAGAGTAGTTCACATTACTTCAAATGTCCTATTACTTCAAATAAAATACTAATTGTTTTATATATCTCTTTGTTTTATTTATTTAAAATAAGTGACATAATGAAATACGAGTATATCATGTCTTTAAAAAAAACTCTTGTTCGGGCAACGAAAATTGTACGTGCCTTATAGCCCAGTAAAAATGTATATTGTATAGTTCAACGAAAGATAAGTGAGCTAAATTTTTAAACCCTCCCGATAAACAGAAGCATAAAAATTATTGCAGGTACCACAAACCTTAAGTAAACCATAAAACCTCTCATAAAACTTAATTTATGAAAGTGCAGACTTGCACATTTAACAACAACCTTACCAAGATTTGCTTACATCTTTTAATGATTTTAAGAAATGGAAACCTTCATAAATCATTTTTATGAGTGGTTTTATCGTTTATTTGGAGTTTGCAGTAACTGCAATATTTTTTATGTTTTTGTTTATTGGGAGGGCTTAAAAAGTCAGTTCACTTATCCTTCGTTGAACTATACCTATATTTAAAAAAAACAAAATTTTTTGGAGATTATGATTTTTTAGTAGATATGTTGTATAAGTTACCTCTTTTAGTTTTATAAATCCAAAAACAAATTAATTGAATTCTCAAATTTACCTCTTTATGTCAAGAACAATGAGCGAGTGAGAATTTCTTCACTATTTTTTCGGGGCTCTATTAACAATTCCCTACACCATACTTTAAAATTTTTCCGACATTTTGTACTTACCTTGTATTACATTTTTGGTAAAAATTTGTAATTATCAATATTGTGAAGAATAAAATTCTCTACAATTTTTGTATTAACATTTTTTACGATTTATAATTTTTTGTTTATGGCCAACTGCAATAAGTTATTTTAGTGCCAGCTGGTTGATTCTACAATCTTTGTATGTTCGAAACAAAATACGAAACCTAAATTTTGTCAAAAGTGTTTATTGGCAACAAAAAAAAAGGAAAAACAAAAAAAAAAAACTTTAATCACTTTAATGGTCATTCGTTTAATTAGAAACATGTGACTTAATACCGTGACACTGGCAGGTCACAGCCAAAGCTGCTGCCTAAAAGCCAGACAAAGAATTAAATCTCTTTTATATTCAAAATTTTTAAAAGTGAACTGACTCTTTAAGACCCTACCATAAACCAAAAAATAGCCATTGTTTAATTTATGGAGAGGCAAACCACCGTAAGAATGAAGCCTGATTTATGACAGTTCCAGTTCTCTCTGCTAGATGTTTTACACGCAAATTTACATACAGCGTGTGTAAAAGAACTGACACCAATTATAACTTATATCGTTGTTATAATAAAAATTATATTTGGTAAAAATCCTAAAACACGTCGATTTTTATTTAAAAAAATGCACAATTTAAAGCACTTGGTTTTTTTGAAGCATCTTTTTTCTTGTCTCCACAGCCAACTTTAATTTTTTTTAAAATAGCATTATATTGTTTTTTATGCCTCAAATAGAAGCTTATTTAATAAGCAATTTGTTGGTGTAATTCGAGGTGTAATTAGTCTTCAAATTAAGTAAATAATTTTCACAAAAAAAATAAAATTACATTTTTTTAAAAGTTAATAAAAGATGTTTTAATTAATTATTTTAATTGTTTAACAAAATGTCACTTGTTTTTTAACTTTTTTAAACAATAATATTTTATTATAAGGAAAACAAATGTAATAAACCATTAGTAAATGTAAGTAATATTTTTGAAATTTACTATAAAAAGTGAAAAAAACTTAAACTTTTAATTTGCTGAAATGCTAAAATACAAAATAAGATAATATTTTAATAAATTAAATGTTCAAATTGGGCGCCGTTAACTGCTTGAAATAAACAAGACGTTGTTTAAAATTTTGAGTACAGTTAGTAAATGTGTCTGATAAGGTGGTACTATCAGCCAATTTGAAAATGTCGCGTTCATAAACGAACCGCCATGCATAAATTATCCCCTAGTGCAATCATCTCAAACTCGTAAACTCTGGTCTAGGGTAGATTCTTTACACCCGAATTTTCGAATTGATGCCGGTAAGTCATAAAACTTTATTGCTCGGGTAAGAACCGAGCGGTTGAAGGTTGAAGTGACAGGTTCAGACATAGTTCAGCGCTTCTCAAACAGTTCTCTAATAATTTCGAACAGCATAATAAAATAACGCAACAGAAATTGATAAGGTATAATACTAGCTAGAAATCATTGAATTTAAAAAGCAGAACATAAACTAAAATTCACAGCTATTTTTACACCACCTGTTGATTTTTCTGAAAATTCGGCATTGTACAGATAACTTAGTTTGGTGTGAACTAGACTTTTGGTGACGTTTCTTAATTCTAGTTACAAATCTGATGTCATTTTTTGACAAATTTTATTCTAATCTCTACGAATGCAATAGCATGGGGGTGATAAGTAAGACATGCATGGATACAATTTCCTGATCTCTGGTGCAGTTAGTGAAAATAAAGTGACAATATCAAAATAGTGTTATATTTACCTCATTTTCTGAGATATCAATTACCTACCGCATATTTACCAAATGATGAGTATACGCAGCTCGTATACACGCAAGTGCCACGTTCAAATAGAATTTGTTACATCATGTATTTTGGCTTTTAAACAAACTGCAGGTTTTAATACTATTTGCTTACTTAGAAATATTTCTGCCACTTCTTGCGAGATTTTTCGCTTTGACAACTCAGGATGATTTTTGGAAAACTTTTCAAACAATTTTATTAGTGCTGCCTTCATTTGGGCGAAGATAAGAACTCTTGTTTTTTTTCTGCTTTTTCTTCATTTTTAAGAAAAGCGCAAGAATCTATTGTAATGCAAGATCAAATTTAAACATTCAAATAATAATTTGACTCTTGACACTTTGCAATTATTTCGCATATAACCAACTTTGTTTTTAAAAATTACTACATAGGGGATTTTTGGTTTCCAACTTAAATCAACAGGTGGTGTAAAAATAGCTGTGAATTCGATTATATTTATTGTTTCCACAGCCTCCTACGACCCTACAACCATTTATAAACATCTTGTGTTTATTTGTAACCATTTGCCATCAATAAACTACATTTATGGGTACACTAGACAAATAAATGCGCTTTCACTATGCAAATATTTTTCTTAACAGCCACTGTTTGTATCTTTTTCAACACACTTGTTGGACGTAAACATCTTGCTTTGTGGTCATAAAACTCATCTTCCTACCCTGAAATCTCCCAACAAAAAACACCCAATTTAGCTTCCAAATAGTGTAGTTTGGTGTCAATTATCCGTCTTTGTTAAGAAAAATTTATGACTTAAACGATTTACAACTTACCGGCACCATTTCTAAAATTCGGCTGTACATCGCCTTAGTTTTCAGATAAACTTAATTTTGTAAATGATGTGGTAATTTACGAATAAAAAATAATGATATTTGCTTGAGCCACTGGGCAGTAATTGTAAGGCAATAACTTTAGGTTAGATTCCTGAAATTGTGAAATTAAAATCTTTCAGTCATACTAACACATTAATAAATAATAGACATGAAGTCCTTTTGTGCTAGGCCCAGAAATCATATTTTACAGAAACGTTACTATAGAACATATTTTAAATCTTTACCTTAATTTATGCATAAGATTAAAAACACCCTATATGTGACAGGTTAAAATTCTTAAAACAAAAATGTAGTTCTTTAAGTATTCCAGAACAGATGCGCCAAATTTTTGATACATTGTGAATTAAAGTCCAAGTAGCACGAGAAAAAATCATATCTTTTAGTATTTAAAATACAGGCTGAATCAATAATTTAAAAAAGTCGGACCACTGCTTGTGTGGGGATAGAAAACGTCAACAAATTCCAAAAAAAATTTTAAATTTGTTATTAAAACTATAGCAATTATAAGAGCAGAAAACAAAATTCGTAACGAAACAAAAACGTCACAAGTAAAAAAATTTATTTTGAAGAAAAATTCAATAAATTAATATGCTTATTTATTGTAATTATACCGGGTGTAAGCGAAATTAGGTTTACTCTTTTTTTTTAATAGTATTTTTTTTAAATAGAATAACGAAACTTAGAAAACATATTATGTTATAAAATCTCTATTAATTAAATATATAAATATAAAAATGACCTACCATAACTTTGAATTTTTTAATTAAAAATTATGTATATTTTATTATTTATATTTTTATATTTTTGAAATCTATAATAAATTTAGTCTAATACACTACTTTTTATAACTTTTTTGTAAAGATTTTTTCTTGCAATTTTTGTTTTTTTTTTATCTAAAAGACTGTGATGGTTAAAATATACTTCTAAATAATGTAAGCAATAATTAAAAAATCAAACCAGTCTTACAAATGCTATAATTTAGAAAATACAATAGTTTAAACTGAAATAACTTAGTTTTTCTGGTCTAACCCAATTTTTCAAATAGAACAATAATGGCTCACTCGACATTAAAAATTAACTTTTTTGTTAATCTAAAAATACCAAAATTTTAAAAAGCTATTCAGTAATTTTTGTAATATTTACAAAAATATTTTGGAACAAAACCCAAAAATTATTTAAAATTTAAGCAGGCGGTAAAACAAAAACAAAGAGACAATATGTTTTTTTCTGATTGATACAATATTAACTAATATTGCCTTAGTTACAATATGTAATAACACACTCATATTTCCCTAGAGAAATATGAAACGCTCATATTGTCCCAAGGGAAATATGAAACGTCATATAAAGAAAAATCTGAAATGTCATATTTTACTATGAAAATGTTTTATTTAATGTGCGTTCTGCAGACGCCAAAGATTTCCATAAATAAAACGACCTTTAAAATTTAAATTACAGGTGTAACAGTCTATTCAACAGAGGAGAATCACAATGAAATTTTACCTTATACATCAAAAAAATGTCAGTAAGAGCTTCTCGCAAAAATTTTTTGAGCTGTTCTCGGGACAACACCTCTGATTTCTTTGAAACGTATTCTTTATTTTTATTCTTTACAAATGCTTCTACTTCATCAAACATTTTAACATCAATTTTTTTCTTTTAAATGCAACATTGTCCTTAGCATGGATAATTTTGACCACAACGTGTTTGGTGAATATTTCTGCGACTACGGAGAGAATAAATTAGTCATACGATCGAAAATAACAAAAATCATAGCAAATTACCAAGTCTTCAAAAAACGCTAGCAAAATATTTTCGTCGGCACCATTCACCGTATTTGCTGTTCTCCAGTGTTGAAAGTCTTCGTACATACATTTTACTATACGCAATATTCGATTTTGCTGGAATCAAACATTTCCTGGCTTTTGCTGCCTATGAGAGCAGGTAGTTCGACATTTTGTCAAAATATTTTTATGACAAGACGCGAATATCAAACCAGTCAACTATGATATCTATTTACAAACAATGTTCCTTATCCTTAGCAACGTTACTAATTGCTAAATTCCAGAATTAATAATCTAATATTTTACTATTATAACAACAATATTGTTTCAATCAGAAAAAAACTATTGATTCCACCACGGGAAATATGAATATATTCCCTCGGTTGTCTATACATCCCTCGGGTTCCCCTCGGGATGTAACTAGCCAACCTCGGGAAATATACTATTCATATTTCCCTAGTTGTAATAATCTCTCTATTTTATTTTCCTGTTAAAATGCTAGTTTGCTTGAAATTTTTCTTCAACATAAAAATTGTTCAGATATTAAAAAAATTATATTTGCAAATAATACAAAAACGACTGGGTAGATTTTCCAAATTTTAGTATCCTTGGTTTGGCAAAAAAAACGTTAATTTAAAAAGTTTATTAAAGCACTATTATTCTATTTGAAAAAAAATAGTTAAACCAGAAAAACTAATTTATTCTAATTTAAACTCGTGTATTTTCTAAAATAGATTATTTATAGGACTGTATTTAATTTTTATTCGGTGTCTACATTATTTAGAAATATTTTTACTATTACAGCTTTTTATATAAAAAACAAAAATCCAAAGTTATAGACGTTTCCGGTAAAACCGAAAGTGATACAAATTTATTTTTAAAGTGATATTTTTTACTCAATTAACGGGATTTGCTAACATAATAAGTTTTTCAAGTTTCGTCTTTCTATTTAAAAAAATACTATTAAAAAAAAGGATGAACCTAATTTCTTTTATACTTGGTGTAAATATTATCAAAAAATTATTATTAGAGATCCTATGTTGGTTCCGTATCCCATCTGCATTATTAAGCTTTAAATAATAGAAAAACGATAATTCGCATAATCTTTTTTATGAATGTTGTAAGTAAGAAATTGCAAAATGCCAAAAATAAATTTAATAATTCATTAGTTAAACTAAACCAAACAGCTTAGAATTTTTTTTAAAACAAGATCTAATTTAAAATGGAAGAGACAGTTACAATTGTAGTACTAGTAATAATATGTAATAATAATAAAAATTTATTATGCAAATTTTGTTTAGAAAAAATTGTAGTACCTAATATAATTTTTAACAAAACTCACAAATTAACGAAACAAAATTATTAATTTTAGAATTTCATTATTTGCAAATTTTGGTTTCATTTAATAAAGGCATAGAACGGTTTACGGCAGAATTAAATTATAACACAAATTTTAATTTATTTATTTTTTATCCGTAAATTACCAAATCATTTACAAAATTAAATTTATCTGAAAACTAAGACGATGGATGTAAAGGATCTGCCCTAGACCAAAGTTTACGAGTTTGAGTTGATTGCACAAGGGGATAATTTATGCATGGTTGCGGCTAGTGGGCTGAGATCGACAGCAGGGGTTCGTTTATAAACGCGACATTTTCAAATTGGCTGATAGTACCTTATCAAATTCTTCTTGAATTCTTTGTTGCATCTAAATCAACATCTAAATTATCTGGTCTGTTTAAATACACCTTGCTCTTTAAATAACACTACAAAAAAAATCCAGTAGTCAGGTCAGGCGATCGATTATTTCATTATTGAATATATAACTTTTTCCCCGAATCTAAAAATTTTCTATTTAAAAAAAATAGCAGACTTTAAACGTCAAAGTTTTGTGACACCTCAAAGGTTCGGACCGACTCTGAAATATCTGCTTTACTGCTTAGTCAATAAAAATAATGACATATTTAAGGCTAGGTTAAAGGAATTTCTCTTATGGCGTTTCCCATGTAAAGTATTCACGAGATAATTAAGTTATTTAAAAAGATATCAACTTTATTAAAAAACCAATGTAATATTATAAACATTATATACAACATATTAAGTTTAGAATTTTTTAAAAACGCAAAAATCTTTAAAAGTTGAAAATTGACTTAAATAAAAAAAATTTCATACGATCTATAGAATTTTTTCCTCTGAATATAATGCTTTTTGTTGTTTTTTTTATAATGTTAATGATAAGGAAGATATTTAGTTAATATTTTTGCTAAATTTTTCAGCTTACTCCAGTAAAGATTTACAACATACAATTGACTTAAAGCCGCAACTCGAGTCGTAAATTGATTTATGATGGGACAAGGGGACCTTCGTTTACCTGCTAGAAAGAAATATTTTCCTATGTTTAGTAAGATTAGATTTCGAATTTGCAAATCCAAACTTATGGCTAGGTTAAAGGGAGAGCGTTCCCGATGTCGTTTTTACGCGATAACTAAGTTATTTAAAAAAATATCAACTTCATTTAAAAACCAGTATAATCTTAGAAATATTATCTACGTAACGATCGGTTTTAGTTAATTAGTTATAGTTATAGGTTAATATAATAATAATAATATTAATTATGAATTAATCGGTTATAGTTAATATCTTCAGTATTACTATTAACATTAAAAAAAATCTAAAAAAATCATTATATTTGCAGGACATTTCAACTAACCGTAATTAATTCAACGTTATATTTTATTTAAACCTTAAAAATGACTTACATAAAAAAAATCTTCGTTTGTCTATCTTTAAACAAACTTAACTTCACAGTAATCTATAGAAATAAAAATGAAATGTTGATTGTTGGTAAGCGCATCACTTGAGAGTGAGTGAACCGATCTGGCTTTTTTTATGTTTGTAATAAATCAAGTAAGGTTTTAAGAGAAAGAAAAATTAAAAAAGTTACCCAGAAAACTGAAATTCGTGAAAAACTGAAAGCAGTTGAGAACCGCTTGACCAATTTGATTTATTGAAATCGGTCGAGTCAGCTAGCAAAAAATTATTTTTTATACAATAGTATAATTTCGATATAAAAGTATATTAAATTATATTAAAAAGATTTTTTTTTCTTATAGGGTTTCGAAGGTAAAGTTGTTCATTAATATTGTTATTTATTGTCCATTAATTAAAATTGTTATGACAAAAGATATCAACCTTATTTAAAACCGGTGTAAACAAAACAAACTTTTTCTCGTAAGAAAGCTCAACGCTAATTAAATGACGCTTAATTCAAAAACGCAAAAATTTAAGAAAGCTAAAAATTACTTAAAGTTATTATTCGATAACAAAGTTATCTGAAAAAATAAGAATTTCATGCAAAGACCGCTCTGATTTTACAAACATCATCTAAGCAAAAGTTACAAATTGGCTTAAAAAGTAAAAGTTTTCTTTATCTATAGTATATTGTGCACCTTAGCTAGAAAGAGGCAGTTTCCAAGCCGAAGGAAGAGAGCCACTTTCTGAGGCTTGGAAAACCTCTTTATTGATGAGATGCACACATTATTTTTTTTCCTACTCAAAATAAAAAAATATTAACGGTAAAATAAGCTGACAAAAATGTGACCTAACCTCAAAATATCTCGTAATAATTTGACTGTAATAACAAGAATTCGGCAGAGTTTTTATATTTTTACCTGATTGTTAAACATGTTGTATGTCGAGGCACTTACTGTGTAATAATCACATTTTTCCAACAAATACAATAGCTGACGGAAAATTTTAAATTGAAAGGTGACAAACTCAGATAATTGACCGACACTAATTACGTTGATTACAGCTAAAATATCTCAATATTAGAGTATAGATTACAGTTCGGATGATGATGAATTACTATTATTTTTTCTCTTCTTTAAATATTTTGAGGTTATGTGTCGTGACAAACCAGGCTTTTGAATTTCAATACTTTAACCTGATTTTCGTCTTTCGTATTTACAGTATTCGTAATTTTTTGTATTAGATCTCGTATTCCAACAGTAGAAACCACATTATTACGTAGATTTAAAAAAAAACTTGATACTTTAGTTCAAGTTTAACTCAGCGCCATCCAACAGCCACAAATTGCGACATGCTTGTTTCCCTAGGGAATCAAGAGCGATTTTCTGACCTGTCAAGAGGTTAAAATTAACTACACTTTGAAGTCGAGTAGGATAAAAAAGACGATTATTAGCTTGAGATAAGATGGATAAGCTTTTTCTAAGTATTAGTCGAATAACTGGTAGATTTATATAAAGGTTTCAGAAATTGGCCAAAAAAGTGAAAGTTTTCATAATCTAACAACGATTATTATTAGCATGAGATAAGATAGATAAGCTTTTTTAAGTATTTTTTGCATAACAGATGAATTTATCTAAAGGTTTCAAGAACCCAATTTTCTCTAGAAAGTAGTTTCAAAATGTTTTCTGTCATTTAAAACACAACAATTTATTTTATAGTAGAATAGTGTGTACGTAAATTAATAAGACAAACTGATTGAGTATAGCAATCGATTCTGATTTAACAAAAAATTAAATATAATAATAAAAAAGGACAATGAAAATCAATGTCAAACTCAAAAATTTAATTAAAATTCTAATACAACACTGGCAAAGCGTTTTTAGAAATTGAAGTTCCATATCAGTGCCTGAATAATAATGTAAAAAAAAGTTAAAAATATTGAAAAAACTTATCAATGCTTTTTGATTAACTCAAAAAAAAATACAATTAAACAAAATGTTGCTATAAACAAATTATTGCTATTGGTAAATTGACAAAAGAATGTTAAATTTTAATTGTCTAAAAAAGTGTGTTAACATTTGACATTGATTTTGTATAGAAGGTAATAATCTTTTAGAAAGTACGAAATATAGACCTTATGAAATTATTCCGTTATCCAAAACTAAAGCTAAACTAAATAAAACTTTTCTCAAATTAAAAAAAAACCTAAGCTTAAATAATTCCTTATTTCATTTAGTACCAAAAGAGTTTATTGATTATTTTGACAGTTGTAGTGTTGCTTTAGTTACATAATAAGCAAACAAAAATTAATTTCGTCGACTAGTTAGAATGTTAACCTGCAAAGTCTACTTTCCTAAATTTTTCAGCAGAGCGAAAAAACCGTCTTATTATTGTTATATGCAAATTTAATAAAAACAAAAATCTCGATTTTCATTTTAGTTCTTATGTGTTAATACTAATAAAATCAAAATATCTCTGCAAGTTCTAATAATAATAAAAGTTTTTGAACTGGTTAATTTTTTGGAGCAGGTTTCTGTAATATTATGGAATTCCTAATGTGGATTTAGCAGGTTTTCTAAATTTTTAACTAAACAATGTAAATACCATATGTTTATTATAATTTTTGATCAGAGGCTGTCATAAGAAAGAAAAAATCTAAAAACGTAGCGCCTAGATTAATTCACTTCGTAAATGTCATTTTGCTATCACTGTCAAAAGTAAAATTTAGATTTAATTTGAATTATGGACTAAACTCCATAAGTTTAGAACAAAAGATTTTTTTAGTAGAATTATATTGTCGTAATGGGCACTTAGCGAATGAAGAATGGGTTTACTCATCCAGACTTTGTTTTGACGAGTTTCGGAAGAAATTTCCAGAAAAAATCATAACAGAGTCAAATTTTTATACCAGTTTGAAAAACACTATCACGTCCTTTCGAGACACCGGCAGCGTCTATCGGAAGAAAGATATTAGAAAATCAAAAACAAATCTTTTTGTGAGTGACAGTAAAATGATTTTAATATCAAGTGAAATAAGTTACGCCCTACCTAAAATTATAATAAACATAATATTATAATAACACAGGACATATCACCACATATCACATTACCATCACCACCGGTGATATGTCCTGTGTTATTTTTACCATTTTTACATTTTTCAATTAAAAGGATTTAATTAACTTTACTTTTGTCCTGAAGATGTTCATTATACGAATGAAACTTATCGATTAAAGTAATTTTGTTTTATTTGTTCCTGTCATTAAATCAACCTCACTTTCATAAAAATCCAAGGGAGTAATTTTCATCAAATTTAGATTGCATATTTTCTTTAAAATATTACCAGTATTTTTGCTCACGGGAAGCAAAAAAAAAATTGGGATAATTTATGGTTAATAAAAGAGATCCGTACCAGTCTAATTTTTAAGTTTATATTAAAATGTAACATGTGCAACAGTGAATTTTATTTACATACACAGGATCCATTTGAAAATGGAGTTACGAAGATATAGAAAAGCATTGCAAACGTGGAAATCAAATAAAGGAAAATTGAAGAAAACTCAAGTATTACAAAATAAGACGAAAGATTATGGAGAAGATTGTCAAAAACTGGATATGACACCCGAAGTTTTTGAAGAAACCAAAAGAATATTTCTAAAAATTTGGAAAGAACAGATGCTGAAAGAATCCAGCTCCAAGAAACCACAAATTCACAAGCTGGTTGTGGAAAGTGGTTGGAAGAACGCCGGAAACTCCTGACGGCATCAAATTTCGGAAAAATTAGCAAAATGATAATAACAACTAAACCTGCCAACACACTAAAGCAGATGCTTTATCGAGTAAAAGAATTAAACGTGCCTTCAATTAATCACGGCAAACTAAATGAAGAAACAGCAAGACGGCAACTTATGGACTAAGAAGGACTGTACATAGAAACTTGCGGCCTTTTTGTGAACAAAAAGTGGAATTATTTAGGAGCTTTACCAGACGGATTTATTCCAGAAACAAACTCGCTTGTTAAAATAAAATGTTCTTATTCAGCATTTTAACACAAAATGTTATTTGAAGAAGCAGTTTTTTCCAAAAAAATTACTTTTTGGAACTACGATGCGTTAAAAATTCTTAAAATTAACAAAAATGATGACTGGTATTATCAGATTCAGGGACAATTACAAATTGCAGAAAAGGAATCTTGTTTTTTGGCCATCTGGTTGGGTGAGCATGGTTTTTTAAATCCTATTGGGTAGTTAAAGATGACACTTTTTGTCAAGAAAAAATGCTCCCAAAACTGGAAAGATTTTACTTTAATTGCCTTCTATAGATACTGGAAAAGATATTTGAAATTCATTATAAAAGTCAGTTGATAAGTGCACAATAGTTTATGGTCAGAGGATTATTGGTGCCATAAATAAATGACAAGACACCAGGCGCGTTCTCCAAATACTGAGGTAGACGGATTAAGAAATTTTGGACCCTTTGCAAATCTTTGCATTCTTCTCGGCTTTAACTTGAAATTTCTATTTCGGATAATTGCTAATGTGTATTTAATTTGAAATGTTAAGTATGGTTGACAAATATCTATATATTTTAAGCGGGTTAAAGATTAAGAGAAAATTTTGTTTTGAAATAGGGGTAGTTTCAAATATATTATCAGTTTGAACTGAATCTTCGAGCGAGTCAGTGTGTACTGTACACTTTGATGCAGAAGTTTTGTCATAGTGGCGGACACGGGTCTTGCGCTAGGCGAGTTGAAGAGACAAGCGTCTACAGACAGAAATTCCACTTTGCGTTGAGGGCTGACCATGCGCATTAAAATAAAAATGCTACTTGTAAAAATCACAAGACACTCAAATACCTTAATAAATAATATAAATATAATAAATAATTTATATTATAAGGTATTTGAAGACACTATATTATATTCTTTAAAACAAAGCTTTTATTCACAAAAATAAAAGAACATTTTTTATTATAACTTAAGATTTAAAAATGCTTTGGAAGGAGTCATACAGTAACAATACAAGTATTATTGCATAATTACAATCTTCAGTTGATACAATAAATTTCCTATAAAAAATTATGTAGTTTTTGTTTTATAGAAGATCAGAGCGATAATGAATAATCTCTTAAACGGGTTTACAAAAATATTTTTTTATTTATATACATTGGAATAATACATTAACTATACATTATGTATTTTATTTATACATATTATGTGTATTATTATTTAATAATTTCCAGTTCCCACTTGCCAGACTATGTATGTGGATGTCAAATAGGTCTTAAGATTCTTACCTGGCATAAGCTGATGAATCAAAAAGTGAATAATACAATAAATTTAAGAAATTGTGTTGTGTTATAAGTATTTGCTTTGAGATTGTGCTTTATTGATTGATAATTTTATGTTAAATACTTTTACAATTTAATTGGGCTCTTTGTGCAGGCGGTAATAACAGTAGATACTTACTTACTGTGTTATTATTTCTTTAATTAACATTATTCATGATTGTGAATATTTATTAAGTTTTATATAGTTTTTGCTTTTGTTTATTTTTATTGGTTGAAGAAAGTATTGAGTACAAGCTTTTAAAGTATTCTTAACAATAATATGGTTCACAGTTACTGTAGATTTTATTTTATTTACACACTTTAGTTATTAATAAATAATAATTCTTTTTGTTTTTTTTTTACATACTGAGGAAGACTTAACCATTGTCGAAACTGACGATTTTGATTCGACATTAATTGCGAGTGTCAGTAAGAAAAGAATGGAAAAATTTTTGAACAAAAGCTAAATGAGTTTAAAGCCGCAATACTACTTCAACTGGATAATTTAAAAACGGTGGATAAATTGGAAGCAGTTAAAAATATTTGTGCACCCATTCAACCAACTCTAGAAGCTATGAAAAATACTACTAATTTTCCACAATGCAGTAAAACCCATAATAGCAATAATATGTGGTGTAACAAAAAAGTCACACCTCAAAAGTGGTTATATTCAACAAAAAAACCTATTAAAAAAACGCAATCGGCGATATCTAAACCTGATGGCCAAGAAACCATCGCGATTGCAGTACAGTTGATGAATGTTAGATAAAGTTTTATTACAATTCCTTTGCTATTATTTGATCGTTACTTCACTCATTTGGTCTAATTTGAGGTAATTAATAAATCCTATTATTTCATGGTTAATTAATTACATTTCGTCAATTTCGTAAATTTATTGTATTATTTACTTTTTGATTCATCAGCTTATGCCCGGTAAGAGACCTATTTGACATCTACATAAATAGTCTGGCAAGTGGGAGTTATTAAATAATAATACACATAATATGTATAAATAAAGTACATAATGTATATTTCATGTATTATTCTAATGTTAATGTATATAAATAAAAAAATAATTTTGTAAACCCGTCTAAGAAATTATTCATTATCGCCCTGATCTTTATAAAACAAAAACTGCATTATTTTTTATAAGAAATTTATTGTATTAACTGAGGATTGTAATTGTGCAATAATACTTGTATTGTCACTACTGCATGACTCCTCACAAAGCTTTTTTATAATCTTAAGTTATAATAAAAAAATTTTCTTTTTTGATGGAAAAATTGATTTTTCAATTTTAGTATATTTTTCTGAATAAAAGCTTTGTTTTAAATAATATAATATAGTGTCTTCAAATACCTTATAATATAAATTATTTATTTTATTATGTATAAGGTATTTGAGTGTCTTGTGATTTTTACAAGTAGCATTTTTATTTTAATGCGCATGCTCAGCCCTCAACGCAAAGTGGAATTTCTCTCTGTAGACGCTTGTAACGAAGACCGTACTAGCTTGCGCCTGCTCAGGATTGGTTTTGATAGCGATGGTCAGTGGCGTTGCGTTAATGTAATTTTTTCTAGTAATGTTATAAGTTATTGTAATAATCTTAAAGAGTTGCTTTTTACTCGCATAAATTTGACAATACTACATGAAATAAAGAACCAAGGTGCAATATCGAAAAACGAGTAACAAATATATGAAATCAACCCCTACTTCTATCAAAACAAAACGTGCGCGGTCTACACCAATGAATAGCATACGAATTTCCTATCACTAATTATAAATTTATAAACAAAAATTGCTATTTTTCTCTTAAACAAATTACCAATAATTTCTAAGATTCTTGTAGCGCTCTATAAGTGAATAGTTAATAAAAAGTTTTTTTTTTTTCGTTTACTTTCGAGGCTTAAAATTTTCCAAAGTTTTAATTGTTTCCACTGTATTTTTCTGTAAAGTAAGCTAAATTTTTTGTCTTTTATTGTATACATTATTCCTAATGCAATTTATATCTTTATCACTTAAAGTATAGATACTGGAAAAGATATTTGAAATTCATTATAAAAGTCAGTTGATAAGTGCACAATAGTTTATGGTCAGAGGATTATTGGTGCCATAAATAAATGACAAGACACCAGGCGCGTTCTCCAAATACTGAGGTAGACGGATTAAGAAATTTTGGACCCTTTGCAAATCTTTGCATTCTTCTCGGCTTTAACTTGAAATTTCTATTTCGGATAATTGCTAATGTGTATTTAATTTGAAATGTTAAGTATGGTTGACAAATATCTATATATTTTAAGCGGGTTATAGATTAAGAGAAAATTTTGTTTTGAAATAGGGGTAGTTTCAAATATATTATCAGTTTGAACTGAATCTTCGAGCGAGTCAGTGTGTACTGTACAAGATGTGGCGACCGTGGGAAAGTGAATTTGTTGTTCAAGTAAATCCGAATGAAAATGCAGAGGGTGAAAATGCTGATGTGGAAGAGGATGAACTGCGAACCAAAAAAAGAAAACGTAACCATTTATCTTACGATGAAAAAAATCTTATTTTGTCAATTTACGAAAAGAAAAAAAGTGAGATGGAAGAAAGGGCCTTGGAAGAGACTTGCAAAATGTTTGGAATTCCAAAAACTACAATGTGGCGTTTGGTAAAATTTGGACCGTCTCAAAGAAAAATTCGGATTGATAACAGAGCATTAAAAAAATTGCTGCCGAGTTAGGAAGATCAAATTCGCCGAAGTGTTTATGACTTTTACGACAAAAACATTGTGCCGACTATTAACTTGTTGTACACCAGTTTAATTGAAGTGAGTTTTTAATTAAGAAAGATTTGTTCTTTGAAGAGACGTACACCAAAAATGAATTATTAGAAGTGGTTCGAACAAAAAGTTACAAAAAAATTACAAAATAGATCAGGTTGCGTCTGAATATGACTTAATTGTTCTGTGGTTACCGCCCTATCATTGTGTTTTCAACCCGATTGAGATGATATGGGGCCAATTTAAAGAAAAATTAAGGAGGCAAAACACTGGACAAAAATTTAGCAATGGAACATTAAATTTAATTAGAGAAACATTTAAGTCAATTACTGCGGAAGCCTGGAAGAATTCTGTGCAGCACGTGGTGAATATTGAAGACGAATACCGAAAAATGAATGTTAAAGACCTAATAATCGAGCTAGAAAATGATAGTGCCAGTGACAATGATTAACAATAAGTGATGAATCTGTGAAAAGACTGTGCGTCATAATGTTTTACGTTTTTATTTTTGTGTAGTTTTAAGCAGTTTAAATTTTTTACGAAATTCTGTTTTTTAATTTTTATTGTAAATGTGTATTTTATTTTATATTTAATATCAATATATTTAGTGTGTAAATAGATACAAATATTTGTAATATAAATAATTTTTTTTTGTAAATTAATTTCAAAATAAATGTATGGTTTCACTGTTTTACAAATCCTAATTACTTTATGACTATTAAAAAATATTTGATTCTGCATGTTTGCGTTTTTATTTCAATTCTAATTTAACCGAAAATTTAACTTAAAATATTTCAAGTCCGGCCCAGTTGTAAAATTTACCTTCGATCGGTGGGTCTTTTGTAGTTGACCGTAACCAGTTTAGTGTTTACTTGGATCTGTCATAAAGAGGCTGGCTACTAATAAATTCCTGCATAAGTCGGTTTCATATATCTTTTCCATTTAGTATATCCATAGTTCTTTCAAGCTTCGGTCACATAAATGCAAATGTTCTAAGAATAATTAAATATCTTTCCAAGGATCAAGTAATAATCCGTCTTGACCTGATAAGGTTCGGTGCCGAATTTAGGTGTCGGGACCAGGTAAAGAAAGGGTGGCTGTTATTGGGGAATAATAGTGACAAACTAGCTGACACTAAGAGTGAGAGAGACGGTTTTTTGTGAGACAGCGTTAAGACAGTACGTCTTAGTAATATCATTGTAACATGTGGTAAAACTCTCGTGAAATAGTATTCTTGTACTTTGGGTTGCCGCTTATTATAAAAGAAGGGGCAGAGTTAGAATCGCAGCACCGTTTAGAGGACCCTTAACGAGTAAAAGGCGATAAACGCCCCAGGCCGCTTGCACCGACAGTTTTATGGTTTACATCCTAAAACTGAAAACGGCTCTCTCTTTAACCTAGCCTTAAAAAGATACCAAAATAAAATTCAGAACCTGGTGTAGGAACTTTAGGTTGTATAGTATTTGCAACTAGATAAGGGAAATAGACTTAAACCATAAATTATTGGAAGAATAGGGATTAAATTAGAGTAATAACTGCTTTATAGTTTACGACACTATCGAGGTGACCGGTACTTAAGGGGCCTTTCTCTAAATTCGGTAAATGGAAAAATCAATGTAAAAGTTTATTACTCATAACTCAAAACTTCGTCCACATTTTTAAATGCCGTTTTTACAGTATTAAATTATTTACATTTCCAACGCAGTGTGAAACAAAAAAATAAAAAATAACATTGTTGTTGTTAAAAATTATGATTTTTTTATTTAAATTTTTTTATAAATTTTTATTTAGTTGTATCTTGCGACTACATATTGGTCAAAAAAATGTGTAAAAAATTAGAAATTCAAATTTTGTGTAATAGTTTACGAGTAATTGGTTATCAACTTTTAAGATTCAATCTATTTTCTATCCTCTACAACTTGTCTTTTTCTTCATCGTAGTGGCTGAAGGGTAGGTCTAGGTAGTAGACCTTTTCTGATGAGAGCTCTGCGGCAAAGCTATAAATAAAATGCATCTCACAATTGATAAACGAGAAGTAAAAATAAAAAATATTGGAGAGATTCATGATGGTGTAAAATTTACACTGAGGAGATAATGTTAAACTTATTCAACTTTTGTGCTGGAGATTGTGTACATATAAGATTATTTGTATCTATTTCTAATTATTGCAGAAAACTTTATGATGCCATTAGTTTTATAAAAATGCACTAGCAGTACAGAGGACCATTCTCAATTGCGGTAATCCGTTTTGTTTACCTGTTACCTGACCCTTCATATGAATTTGGTCGTCGCAATTTTTTTATCGTGTATCTAATAAAGTTCTGGTTTTAGATAAATTTAGCAAAGTATAAAATACTTTCAGTTTAATTTATAACAAATGCGGTTTTTCCGGAAAAACCCGGTCTTTGTCGATTATTGACTATTTATTATCTGTTATGCCTTTTTACCTGATACTAAACCAAGGCGACATGAATGGGGTGGCTAATAAATTACAATGTTTGTCATCAAATGCATTTTTTTTGAACAAATATGTTTCTATTTTCTTAATGTAATAAAGTTTTTGGTTTAGATAAATTTAGCAAAGTATAAAGTACATACTTTTAGTTTTATTTCTAAGAAAATTAGAAAAACTCGGTCTTTTTGTATTATTGACAATTTATTATCTGTTATGCTAGTTTACCTGATACTAAACCAAAGCGATATGAATGGGGTGGCTAATAAATTACAAAGTTTATCATCAGATACAATTTTTTTTTTAACAAATCTGTGTCTATTATTTTATTGTGTACCTAATATAGTTCTAGATTTAGATAAATTTAGCAAAGTATAAAGTACTTTCAGTTTTACTTCTGAGAAATTTGGAAAAACCCGGTCTTTGTGGATTATTATGAACTATTTGTTTTCTTTTATGCCAGTCTACCTGATACTAAACTAAGGCAACAAGAATGGGGTGGCTAATACATTAGGTACCATTTTTGTTATGAAATACAAATTATTTTCTTTTTTTTTCTTTCTGAACAAAAACGGGTTAACTTTTTTTAACAAGGGGGGTATCAAATATGGTCACCACAAGGTATCCTTTGTCAAAAAATATTTAAAAATGTTTAATTTTGGGAAAAAAATGCTTTCTAAACTTTCAAAATTTTATTATGATCATTTATTACCCGAATTAATAAGTAGTAAAGTATGATTTTATTTTATTTTGTTTATAATTTTATAAAGTTGGCTAGGTCATCCCTTTTTTAAATTATTTTTACAAATTAAAAAATAAAACTTGAAAAAATTATTTTATTGGGAACAAGATCAACTTTCACTGCTAAAAAATATTTTTTAATAATTTAAATATTAATTATTAAATAAAACCAAGACAATAAATTCTCTAATTAAAAAATTCAGACGTGTAAAAAATTTAAAACCTATTGAATAAACGTTTTCTTAAATTTAGGGCTATAGCTGACTTCATAATTACAAGAATTTTAATCCTGTGAAAACCGCGTTTAAAAATAATAACCGTTTTTGAGTTATTAGTGCTAAACTGTAACATCGATTTCGTCTGGAAAGCGTGTCGAACCCTATAATTTAATTTTTGTAAAATTATTTTGTATTAGGTAAAAACTCTTTGTTTTATGTTGTCATGTTTATGTAAATAAATCATGTAAATGTTTATGTAAATAACTTCAATAAAAGCAATCATTTAGTAAACGTTATTTTTTTGTATGATTTAACCTTATTTTTATTGAAATTTTTTATCAAAGTACTTTCTCAAATTTCGAAGAACACTATGTACTTAATGAAAAAGAAAGCATTTTGAAATGATTACCTACTAATAGCAAAAGAACAACTTTTACCCATACCAATAAACCAACTCAGGTCTACGATAATCGACCATCGACCTTCATTGTCGTGATGATTTTATGGCATCTGTCAATCATTTTAAAACCCATTCTATTTTCATAACACGTCGACTCAAACATTGGTTGAATTTTTCTTTACGTCAGCTCTTGTTCCGAAGCGAGTTGAAATTTACCGTTACGATTTAGGGAAAGGGGCCTTAACGTTACCATCTATTGGCAAGGGTCTTGAGTCAGTCGTTCTTTACCTGCTTCCTTGCTTAGAGACATCATGCCGACATCGGGTAGTTGATCATAATAAACAATTTAATATTTAATAATTGCAGTTTATATGTAAACAAATTGGTTGCTCTCATATACCTGTGATAGTACCTCCTAGAAAAGTATTGCTAAAAGTTTCTGTTAACTTCTTATTAGTTCTGTTAATTTTTTTTATATTTAAATAAGATTAATACCTAGTATTATATATTTTGTTTAAATTTGTTTGACAAAATATGATAATTTGATCGCTACACCTAATTTAGTGTATAATCGAAGATTGGGAGTCTTGGAAGAAAATTTTTTTTCTTGTAAAATGAGCAATTTTTGGAATTTTTTTCCAAATTATACCATCCACCCAAATTTTTTTTATAACATTATGCGTGTCGTACCATGTCTCCTCAAGTGTCGTCTAATTACTCTACCTTCAAAGGGTAAACATGTAATCATTTTAAACGCTTGTTCGGAAAATAGATGGGTAGAAAATTCTCTCCTTCTTTCAGCAAAAAATATTAAAAATTGTAACGCTGATTTATCATAGTGAGATGAATAACAAACTTTTTGAAAACTGGTTCGAAAAACAGTTGTTGCCTAACTTACCAAAAAATTCTGTAATAAGTGATGGATAATGTTTCATATTTTTCCCGGCAAGATGAAAAGATTCCAACACGGTGTTTAAAGAAAAACGATATTAAACAATTTATGATAAAAAAAGGTCTACAAGTTCTTCAAAAAGCAACAAAAAATATATTACTAGAAATGATAGAAAAAAGCCCGATTGACAAAAATAAGTCATATGCCTTAGATAACATGGCAAAAAAGTTGAGGCATGTAGTTGAAAGACTACCACCCTACTATTACATATTAAATTCAATAGAACTAACTAGTGTGGAGTCAATTAAAACACAAATTAAAAAAAGGCAACAAAAATCTTAATTTGGATTCAACAGTTATAAATTTGAAGGAAGAAAAAATATATATTTTTCTTCCCTTCAATTAATACACCTCAAAAAATGGTCAAAGTAAACTATAATATAGTTATAAATTTCTGTTTGAAAATTGTTTTTATCATATTAAAACTGTAGAAGATACTTTTGTAACAAATAAAAATTTTCCCATATTTATAATAAATTTAAATGAGACAGATGACAGATGAAGATATTTAGTAATGTTTTTTAAATAAATTTATTATGTTGCTTAAGTGTTCTGTTTTTTTAATTTCATGCTCCTCTTTTTAAAATTATAATTTTTTCTTAGAAAAATAATTAATAAATACCTATCAATTTACATTCTTTATTGAAAAATATTATTTATTTTACATTAATTAAAACGTTCAAAGAATAAAAAAAATCCAAAAATGGCTCATTTTACAAGAAAAAAACTCTTTTTCCAAGACTCTCAATCTTCGATTATACACTAAATTAGGTGTAGCGACCAAATTATCATATTTTGTTAAACAAATTTAAACAGCTTTATTCAGTTCAATGTGTGATTTATCAAAACAAAAGTTTTTTATAATACTCGGTATTAATCTTATTTAAAGATAAAAAATTTTAACAAAATTTTTAAAAATTTTTAAATTATTAACAGAACCAATAAGAAGTTAACAGAAACTTTTAGCAATACTTTTTTAGAAGGTACTATCACAGATAGGTATATGAGAGCAACCAATTTGTTTACATTTAAACTGCAATTATTAAACATTAAATTGTTAATTATGATCAACTACCCGATGTCGGCATGATGTCTCTAAGCAAAGAAGCAGGTAAAGAACGACTGACCCACGACCCTTGCCAACAGATGGTAAGTACCGGTCGCCTCGATAGTGTCGTAAATTATAAAGCAGTTATTACTCTAATTTAATCCCTATTCTTCCAATGATTTATGATTGAAGTCTATTTCCCTTATCCAGATGCAAATATTATATACTTTTTTTATTTTGATAGACCTTTCAATCACTGAACCCTCACCATCGGAAGCTTTACCCAAACCTCATAAAATGCAAATTACAAAAACAAGCAAGATTTTACATTGCAAGGCAAAATAAGATTCAGGGTTGTTTTGAACTCAGTTTATGTCACCTACAATACACTTACTGGTCAATTTATAAAGATATCTAAATTATGACAAATCAATTTTTTTTAATGTAGAAAAAACTTGAATAAGTTCTCAATGGGTTAGTAATTAAAAAAAGTTGCTAATTTATCTTCTAGTCTTTGGTACGATGTAGATAATAATTCCGTTGAATTTTATTTAACTCTGTAGTCAACAAGTTTGTACCATGTAAAATAATAAGAGGTTACATATTTCAGTAATAAAAAGACATTTGTTTATAAAAAAGTTAAAAAAATTTAGAATGTGTTAACAAAAATGTTTAATAGATAAACTTTTATTTCAAGATTTTAATCAATTATTATGATCCGGCGTTGAGACTGTTGAGAGAACCCTTGCTTAGCGTTTAGGGGTTGAGGTACAAGATAGTTGTTGGCCAGTTTATACATATATTACTTTTGTGGATGTGGCACGTTTGAATAAAAGCGATAGACACGTATCTATAAACGGTATAAGCTGTCGTGAAAGCGGAGATGCTGTAAGAATAGAACGGACTGTAGTCGGAACGAAAACGGGGAATGTTTTGCACTTTTTCTATTATCTCGGAAAATATTTGAGTGTTAAAAACTGAGGGATTTGAATAAGAATATACAAAGTTTTGAAAGTGTCTAATTGTCATGTTTAGACTAAGATATTATGAAAAAACAGATAAAGCTATGAGAATCCATGTAGACGAAGAAGACAAAGATATGGAAAAATTTACTTCGCTTATGACTTTTCCCAAATTTTTTGAAAGGTAATAAAAATCAGCAATATTCATCAATAAATCTGAGTTATATTTTCTTATGGAGTAAATTTGGTCAGAGGCAAAATTTGGAGAAACCAAAGTATGTTACAGATGTTAAGAGATTTTACCAAATTTTATTAGATGACAAATTTGATAATATAGTCAGATATGTATATGTTTTTTAATTTTTTGTTTGACAATATTTTTATTCTAATTTTAAACCTATTCAGACAAGATTTTTAATAAAAAAAATATTTTACTAGGAATTATCCTGGTCCATCAATGAAAAGCCATTTTGAGGCACCTGTCTAAAAATGAGAAACTTTGCCCTGGTTTTCAGTAATTTTAACAACTTATTGGGACGAATTTCCAAAATTTTCATTAATCTTTCTAAAGTGCCTTAACATCCTAGTCCAGAAATAAAAATCTATTTTGAGGTATCTAAAACCCTATTTTCTGTATATTTTAAGTAGTCCAGGCATTTGAATAACCAACCAATTCCTATCTTTTTTCATGCTTTATTAAAGAAAATTAACATAATACACTCCAGGTTTATATAAAAATAAAAAATGTGAAAAATAACCATGCCTTTCTATAAAAAAAAATAATAAACTAAAAGATATCTCTCAAGCCGACAAGTTAAATTTACAAATCCATTCCTCTGGGTCGTAAAGTTTTCTTTTCTCCCCCTTGCTTCCAACCAGTGGCAAACTTCTGTTTGCAGCTGATGTGTTGACGTTATCTAAAAAATTAATAACAATAATAAAAAAAAACAAAATGTATTGTGATTGCTTACTATCATTAATATCACGCACGGTTGATACATTTTTCTCAGGTACTTTAGTCTTTGAAACTACATCTTTATTTAAATGGGTCGATGATTGGGACTCAACTAAAAAAAAAATTAGTAACAAAGTTGAACTATAAAAGCGATACAAATTCTAAGTGAAATTTTCTTTTTATTTGTTTTTTTTTGTGGCAGATCTTAAGTGAGTATTTATACTAGCTCCTGCAACTATATTGAAATGATGCATTTCAGATTCAAGTATTTTCTATATCACTGGAAATGAGAAAATCGAACCGAACACACTGTTGTTACCTTGAAATAACAAGGTTTTCTCTACATTTTTTGTTTTGTTTTTGTAATTACAAGAATTTAACAAAATAGGGCATATTTACTTTACTTAAAATCTTGCGTAATCTATATTCCACTGTAGATAATATCGACAATGATACAAAAGTAGTCAGCCCGACCGTCTCATCTCCAGTGATCAAGAGTGTACAGTATGAAATGCTATGCAGTATGAAAAAAAAACACACAATTTTAAGGGTCGGTTCGTTTTTTATACCAAACTTACAAGACTTATTGATCCGAGAAGTTCCCGTTTTAGCTAAAAAAATTAATTATATTAAAATGTACAGTCAAAGGTTACTTGTACCCTTTTTTCTGTGTGTGTCAGAAAAGCTCTTGTGTGGTCTTCCTTTACGAAATATATCATCATCGGTCAAAATTTTAAATTCAGGTAATGGCTTACCTAAAGCTTTTTGTATACATAATGTTACATATGCAGGTCCGGCAAGATGAATGGGTGGTTTGCCTAAAGTTTGTAAAAATAAAATTAAGTAAAACTGTATTTCTAGTCAAATTATACGAGTACCAAAATTATTTTTAATGCGTGGGGACCTCCTAACATTTTTTTCATTGGGAGTTTGTTCTTCCAATCTAGGTGGTGAAGCCTTTAAAAAAAAGTTATAACAAAGACAAGTAGACAAATTTAGAACATACTTTTGACTTTAAACCGTGACTGGTGTTTCGACAGTTAACAGTTGATTTAATTATCTTATCGCTTAATTCTGTATTGTTGGATGCCTAAAATATAGAAATTTAACATCGACAAAACAAGACCCTAAAGTTACATTTAGTGATCTAACCCTCTTAGAGGCTTTTAAAGTAGTTAATAAAGTTCTATGTTGTATGTTGTCCTCTAAAACAGGTAAAAACTTAACAGAGCCACTTCTATGTATCCCAGAAGCCTAAAAAATGACAAATTTATTAGATGAACCGAGATTTCTTAATTTACTTTTGAAGTTGAAGCAATTTCTTCATTTTGGTGAAACAGAACACGACTTCTGAGTAAAATCGTCTGAAGCATTGTGATTGCTCTTTTTAAATATTCTTTGGCAGGGTCTGAAAACCAATTATGTTACAACAAATATACTGAAATTTGATATTACAGATTACCATCATTTAATTCGGTAATTTTATCAATTCTTTTTATTACTTCTGTTAGAAAAATGTAAGCTTCATCTAGGCGAAATGGTTCGGTTTTCAGTTCGTCAGGATCACGCATACTATGTTTAACTTCTAAAACCTCAGAAGACGTTACGAATTTATCTTCACTAGGACTAGAACTACTGGAAACAGTAGTTAAATTGTAATCCGAGTCATCTCGTGATGATAAATTTTCCATAATAAAGTCTCAATCTTTTTTAAAAACAGTGGAATATAACATAACATATAACCTCACTTAATATTTACAAAAAGTGTGCGCGCGCTGAAAATGTAGAACGACCATAAAATCACGGTGAATAGAAAATTACCACGGTAGCCGCATTCACGATATAAAATAGACGGCGGAACATAAGACAAGACAAACTGCAAAGGATTTTCCTATCCTTTTTACTGTAAATAGCTGTTAGGTTTATAATTTTTAGTTAATGTAATTTATTTCTTTCTTTTCGTTTGTTAATAATAATGAATTAGTTACAGACAGAAGCGTAAAGATTGTCACCCCTATAAAACTCGCCCGGTCGGAAGAGGTTGAACTGAAACCGCACCATAAATATCTTTGAGTTATAAATTTCCATAAATAGCATTTACAATTTTTTTCTCGACACAGATGAATATTGGTGCCTTGCCTATTAGTATCAATTATATTTTAATGGTTTAATATTAAATACATAATTCATTACAAATTTTAAAATCACAAAACTAGAAAAAAATGAGACTACCTACTCGTTAGTGGTTAATTGTAAAATAAAATAACGCAAATTTTTTATTAGTTTATCAGCAAATCTCTTTAGACCATTCGACCTCCTTAGTTTAGAACAAATATCGGGCAGGTATGAATGAACGCTATGAGTGGTTCAAACACATTCAACAATTTGCTGGAAGGCAATTGCCAAGAAATTTGAGTGCTTTTAAAGAGGGCTACAAATAACTATGCAGTAAAAACAATACATATGTTGTTATAGTGCGTATTTTATAATAATATTATAAAATTATAAAAACAGGGTGTAATTCAATGTTACACAAAAGATGCATATATTAAAAATTCTGTGAATAAAATGTGTGGGCCGAATTAAGGAAAGATTATCGGAAATAGTAAGGCCGGATAAATGGCCCCGGATTAATTATTAATCATTCCACATTTAAAATTAAAACACTAAGGCATTTTGTCATTTTCGTGAGATAAGTTTACAGTTGTAGTGTTAAAAATCATACACATAGAACCGGTTTACAAAAAGTGAATTAAATATTTAATTGCGATTAACTTTTAAAACGCTTTTTTTATGTTTGGTTGGTCAAAGTTAACACTTAATAACGAATTAACTATTTAATCGCAATTAAAGTTAATGATGCGTTCGTAAATCGGCCCTAAATATTACTTTTTAATTTTTCGTTTCCAATATTAAATATTTTTGATGAAGTGCTGAAACGGTGGGTAATATATACAAAAAAAATTAGAGAACAAAAGGCTTCTTATTCTAAATTTATTTGCTTACATCTGCCCGATTGTTTTTGATACGTTTGTAACTATTAAATATTTATCAAAATCATTTAAACGTGTAATTAGAGAAACATCGAAATTTTCGACTACCTATAATGTTTATCTTGCTATGAAAAATTATTCTTATCATAAGAAAGAGTTTATTGGTATTTTAAGATTTGTTTTTATATTATTAAAATTTATTTTAGTGAATAAAAAAGTTACTTAAATATATTTTTTTTAATTTCGTCGCACAGTGTAACATGTTTAAATATGAAGGATAAATTACCTATAAATTTGTTAAAAATTAGACCTGACCAAAAAATATGGAAGTCACTAAAGTCGTAATAGCACTCACGTATTAAGAAGTATTTTAATCTAGCTTTAAACAGTCTGATATTACTAATAAAATTAAAAACGTTTTATTTAAAAGTAGTTAGATTATTAGAAAATACTTGTTTCTAAAATAAAATGGACTTTGGTAGTTGGGTTTTTCCTATTTCTTATCAACAAGTTGTAGGTAATCTTTTTCGACCCACTATGTTTAAGCACTCTGGGGGTCTAAGAGGATTACGAAAAATTTAAGTTATTTAGGTTTTATTGCGAATTTCCTTCTTAGGGAAATCTGAACCCCACTACTAAATTTAGTAATTGAAGACAAAATGTCTCAGTTATATTTTAGTTCAGTTTTGTGTTTGAAAGAGTTTACTCGACAAAATCAAATTCTTGAACACGATGCCTCGATTACTGGGTCAAACCCAGTCCACTCTGGAATTAAGAGGAAAAATTGTTGGGATGGCCGAAGCTGGTAAAACACGTCGTGAGATTGCCGAAACAGTTGGACTTTCAGTAAGTTGTGTAATTTTTTAATACATACGTATTATTGAGTTTGTATGCTTTGAATTTTTTCAAAATACAAAATTTACAAATTGAATTATTAATCTTACACTATTTTTTAATTGTTATTCTATTTTTTTATTTCTTTAAATGGTTTCTATTAGATAGTTGAATGATATTGTTTTACATAGGTGAGGCAAGTAAAACGGTGGATTGCTAGAAGCCAGGAGTTAGGAGATCATCCTCTGAGGACAGTGATTCCTGGTAGAAAAAGGAAAACTACTCGACAACAAGACGAAGCTATCAGAA
This sequence comes from Tribolium confusum, assembly GCA_029207805.1. Lineage (NCBI taxonomy): Eukaryota > Metazoa > Arthropoda > Insecta > Coleoptera > Tenebrionidae > Tribolium > Tribolium confusum. The sequence goes on along the minus strand of JALGAY010000001.1, from coordinate 35,282,796 downwards.
ATATGGTTCGAGATACGCCTTTCACGACAGCTCTAAGAATTCGAGAAAACACTGGAGTCAATATTAGTCTCTCCACAATTAGAAAACGGCTTAATGAAGCCGATTTTCGATGCCGCATTCCTGCTTAAAAAATTGTACTGTCGTCCTCCCTAAGTTTGGAAAAATGACTTAAGTTGTAAATCTTCCAACAAAGGGGCTTGGGACCGAAGTTAAATCGCCCCCAATAAAGTGCACAATCGGTATTTTCCTGTTTATTGAAACAGATGTTTGGAAACTGATCTCTGCCAGTCTACCGCAGGTATAAAGTAAGGGTACTAAACATAATTAGGTACGAATTTAAAACAGGAGGTTGATTCGTAAAATCGGCTTAATAATTTTACTCAAAAACGTCGCGTATAAAATTTTTATTGTTAACGGTTAAATAATTATGTATTTTAAACAACGTCTTTTCGATATAATGGCAATAATTGATTTAAAAAAAAAACTAAAAATGTTAAAATTGACACATACATTTTTTAACAAATTTTGACAATTAATATTTTCTTACTAAATTGATGTGTGACCTGAATTTGGTTCTTTCCCAGAAAAAATTAAATATTCTTTCTTTCAAATTCTAACGAACTCTGTAAAGCTACTGCAGATAGGATAAAATTAGTAGACCTCATTGCACATTTAGACCCTATGATAACTTAATCGGATTAACTAAATTGAGAATAATTACAAGAAATATGAGTTTCTGTTGCTTGTATTTCTTAGAAGCTAAACAATCATTTGCAGGGACATTATTGTACCCCCTCAAGTCAGTTTCTGTACCTGAAGCTTATAAACACATTTTCTTAAAATTGAAAAGTTTATTTTGCGTTAAGTGCTGAGCTGGTGTAATCGTGCAAGTTTTGGTTTTTTCTTATTTCTGTATTTTTAATCGTAATTTTTAAGTCCTTAGTTTAGTTTCCGTAATTATAGTGTTAAGACTTTTTAGTGTTATTATTGTTTAGATTATTTGTAAGACTTAAATAACCAACTGATAGTAGTAATAGGTAAGTGTTTTTTACTTATAACTTTATAAATTACAACCTATAAAACTAGATTTTTACAGACAATTGTTAATGTATACATCAAAATGTGGAGACCTTGGGGTGATGACGAATCAATGGAGCTTGTTGATATTAATGTTATCGACGAAGAAATTATAAATTTGAATGATGACGGCGAGTCAAATAGAGTTGACAGGAACGAATTGGAAGAGGAGGGTAAGCAAGCATTCATTTTACAACTAAACTTGTGTTTTAACATTATTATTAAACTTTTAAGGCGCATCAAGTTCAAATTTAAGTTCAAGTACACAGACAAAAAAATTTTTGTCTGAAGATGCAAAAATTTTAGTACAAACTTTGTTTAAAAATCTTTTGAAAAAAGAGTTTAAAGCTCCTTTAACATTAACGCCGGACTTTCTTGAATTGCCCGTGTCAACTGTACACAGAATAATCAACCAGGAGAAAGAGGACTTAAAAAGGAAGAAATACTCTCGTGCTTCAATATATGATTCTTTTACGGAAAACGAAATTGATGAAATAAAAAACACGGTTTACGAAATCTATAGAGAAAATAATGTTCCTACCACCGAAGCAATTAAAAAAAGATTGTTAGAAAAACAATTTCCATTTAATTATTCAGAAGAAACATTAAGAAGAATTTTACAACGCATTGGATTTTCGTACAAAAAAATTAATAAAAAACTGAGTATTATGGAAAGCAAACATTTGAAAGTTCAAAGAACAGAATTTATATAAAAAATTAGAAAATATCGCCAAGAAGGTAGAAATATAGTTTACCTGGATGAAACTTGGTACGATACACATGACACAATAAATAAGGGCTGGATAGATAATTCGGGTAATTGCCAATTAAAAACGCCTCCTTCACGTGGAAAACGGCTGATTATTTTACATGCCGGCAGTAAAAATGGATGGGTACGTGGAAGTTTGTTATTATCTGCCCGAAATATTGCAAACTGCTCCGCAAATTATCACCAAGATATAGATGCGAAATTATTTAAGGAATGGTTTGAAAACCAATTGCTACCGAATGTAGATCCAAATTCAGTAATAGTCATGGATAACGCTCCATACCACTCCAGACAAATAGATAAGGTTCCAAATATGAGAAGTGTAAAAAGCAAAATAATTAATTTTATGGAATCCCATGGCTTAGATGTACCTGAGAAAACAAAAAAAACGGACTTAATAAAAATAATTTCGGAAAGCAACATTGATAAAACAAAAAAGTATGCAGTAGACACTTTAGCACAGACAAAAGGACACACTGTGTTACGGCTTCCTCCATATTACTGTGTCTTAAACCCGATAGAGTTGGTATGGAGCAATTTAAAACATAATGTCAGAAAATCGAACCGAACACCAAATTTAGCAGCCAGTGTTGTTGATATTGTCCGACGAAAAGTGGATAAAATAGATAATGTCTTATGGGAAAATTGCATAAGACATGTCATTAATGTGGAAGATAGTTACGTTAGTGACAGAGATTTTCCAGAATTTATTATCAACCTTAATGACGACAGCTCGACCGACAGTGATGCCAGTGATATTGATTTATAAAATTGTAATTATCACGATTAATTTGTACTTTTTTTTAATAATAAATGTAATTTTTTTAATTAAATAATTATATAAAAATTGTCCATCAAATTATATTGGGTTAGGTGACAATTTTAACTTTTTTTTTTAAATCATTTTATGAAAAAAACCTTGTTTAAAATACATCATTACTTAAACGTCAACAATAAAAATTTTATACTCGACGTTTTTGAGTAAAATTATTAAGCCAATTCTACAAATCAACCTCCTGTTTTGAATTCGTACCTAATTATGTTTAGTACCCTTACTTTATACCTGCGGTAAACCGGCAGAGATCAGTTTCCAAACATCTGTTTCAATAAACAGGAAAATACCGATTGTGCACTTTATTGGGGGCGATTTAACTTCGGTCCCAAGCCCCTTTGTTGGAAGATTTACAACTTAAGTCATTTTTCCAAACTTGGGGAGGACGACAGTAATAACCCCGGCAATAGCTGAGACTCGTTTAGAATTTTGTCAACAAAATCTTCATCGAAATTGGCAAAATGTCATTTTTAGTGATGAAAAGACTTTTAAAACCTCTCAAGACATCAAAACAAAATTATGGCGTGTTGACGGTACTCGTTTTGAGATAAATCATATTCTCCCTAATCGACAAAGCGGAAGAATCAGCGCTGGTGTCTGGGGATGGATGAGCGATGCTGGCCCCGGAGAAGTTGTTCAAATTACACCTCCGAATTTTTCTACTCGGCAATACATTCAGGTTTTGGAGGACGTAATGCTGCGCTCCGTGAATAATCTGTATCCTCCGGAGCTACGACAAGAACCGATAATTTTTGTTCAGGACAACAGTCCAATTCATAGGGCCAGAATTGTAGAGGAATGTTTTGAAGAGCACCCGGAAGTAAATCTGCTTCGCTGGCCAGCTCGTTCCCCTGACCTTAACCCTATAGAGAACTTGTGGGGTTGTATGGTTAAAGAATGGGACAACGTAATTCAGGACAACAATATTCCCCGGTCTGTAAATGCACTGATGCAAAATGTGGAACAAGTTTGGAACAGTATTAGAGTTTCCAATTTGTGTCACCAACTTGTAAATAGCATGCCACGAAGATTACAAGAGTGCATAGATAACAATGGGTACCACACTAAGTATTAACATAATTGTATTTTTTTAATAAATATTTTTGAGTAAATATATTATTTTTATTATAACTCTTTTTTGTCTAGTAGATTTCCAACAATTCTTTTCATTTATTTATAATAATTAATATATAATAGTATATCACCCCTATCCCTTCAGAATAACAGAGCAATAATTTGCAATATTTGCGGATACTTCCTAAAATTCCTAAAACTAAAGAAATGTTTCATCAAAGTCGAATCTCAAAAACAAAACTTACTCGTAAAGGCTTATTTTTTGCTATTTATCAAATCAAGACCTAGGTTTAATTAAAACTAAAAGTTTGCATTCATTTTTTCATATGTATTATTTACAAAAATTAAAAAAACAGCATTCCTCTTTTAAATTGATTATTAAATTTGCTTATTAATTACTCGATAAATAAATATCGACAAATAAATATTTATTCCTTAATTCACATTTTAGGTTTTCGAGTTTTCGTCTTTCGTTTAAATACAGGTTAGGTTTCTTATTTTTTATTCAGAGGTGTTCAGATTTTTAACAAATTTGTAGGTAATTGGCATTTTTTTAATATCAGAAATTTACCCTTCATACATATTTCAACATTTTACTCTGTTCGAGAAAATTAAAAAAATGTTTGTTAAAGTAACTTTTTATTTACTAAGACAAATTGTAATAATATAAACAAATGTAAAAATATTAATAAACTTTTTGAGGTGATAATTATAATTTTTCATACCAAGACCAATTTCAAATGTTCAACGCTTATTGGTTTTGCTCTAGTAAAAAAAAAACCAGGCCTTAGGCCTTATATGAGAATAATTCAATTGCTAAATCTGTATTTTGCAATTTATAGTATTAATTAAATATAACGTAATTGTAACATTGAAATAAACAATTTCACAAACCGTTTCTGCACTTCAAAAATATTTAATATTGAAAAGCAAACATTAAAAAGTAATTTTCTATTCTAATAATAGAAGTAATAAGTAGTATTATTTTTAACACTACAACTGTAAACTTATCACACAAAAATGACAAAATGCCTTATGAGCTAATTTCAAGTTGCAATACTATCGCAAATTTTAATACTTTTTCGTAGCAGCAACCAATCGCAACCCTAAATTTTATTAATTTTCCATGGAAACGAAGATACTACCAGTATTATTTCAACTTGAAATTAGCCCATTAGTGTTTAAATTTTAAATGTGAAATGATTAATAATTAATTCGGAGCCATTCATCCAGCCTTACTATTTCCGATAATCTTTCCTTAATTCGGCCCACACATTTTATTCACAGAATTTTTACTATATGCATCTTTTGTGTAACATTGGATTACACCCTATTTTTATAATTTTATAATATTATTATAAAATACGCACTATAACAACATATGTATTGTTTTTACTGCATAGTTATTTGTAGCCCTCTTTAAAAGCACTCAAATTTCTTGGCAATTGCCTTCCAGCAAATTGTTGAATGTGTTTGAACCAGCCATAGCGTTCATTCATACCTGCCCGATATTTGTTCTAAACTAAGGAGGTCGAATGGTCTAAAGAGATTTGCTGATAAACTAATAAAAAATTTGCGTTATTTTATTTTACAATTAACCACTAACAAGTAGGTAGTCTCATTTTTTTCTAGTTTTGTGATTTTAAAATTTGTAATGAATTATGTATTTAATATTAAACCATTAAAATATAATTGATACTAATAGGCAAGGCACCAATAGTCATCTGTGTCGAGAAAAAAATTGTAAATGCTATTTATGGAAATTTATAACTCAAAGATATTTATGGTGCGGTTTCAGTTCAACCTCTTCCGACCGGGCGGGTTTTATCAAATTAGACATTTTTTAAATAAAAATCGACGTGTTTTAGAATTTTTACCAAATATAATTTTTTCAAAAGTTATTAATTGGTTTCAGCTTTTTTTTACACACGCTGTATGACAATATTGTTTTTGAGCAAAAACTCTTAAATACACACACCAGAAAAGTCTAGAGATATTGCTTAATATGTCAATGTAATCAGTTTATATATTTTTTTCTATTGTTAACAGATATTTATTAAATATTTACATACTAATTGACATTGCCTAAAGCAGTTTTTATAATTATTTTGTCGCCTGTACGCTATTTATCGCGTTTTACAGAGAGTATCATTGTTTGACAAAAAATTGCAGATTTTTGAGTCCTAATAAACAGGGTAAAATTATGAGAATTCATGTTTTATTAACTTTAGTCGTTTCGATTAAGTGTAGAAACATCATAGCATGAAAACATTTAATTCGTGACGAAATGAATAGGGCAATCAGGATGCTCGAATCAGGTACCACCCAAAGTGAAGTAGGCCGTTCTTTGTACCTCACAATGTGTGATTTCCCGGTTGCACGGACGTTACCGTGAGACAAGTGACGTAACTGAACACCACACCGGCCGACATCGCATAACAACCCCAATTCTGGACCGATTTCTGCGTTTGACTGCTTGCAGAAAGGCTATAATTACAGCACATGAGTTGTCATTATAAATGCAACAAGTGCACCAAGTCACTGTTGAACCAGATACAATTTGAAATCGGTTGCGGTAAGGCCATTTGTTTTCCAGAAGACTCCTGGGAGTTCCAGCCCTAACACGAGGCAATCGTATAGCCCGTCTTCTATGGGCTCGAGAACATGTTGTATGGGATTGGCAGCAATGAGCTCATGTTTTGTTTAGCAACGAGTCCCGATTTAAAATCTACCCGGATTCAAGAAGAATCCGTGTTTGGAGAGAGCCTGGTGGTGTAAATCGCATGTAACATGTTTAAGAAGTCCATTTTCATCGGTGGAACAATCATGGTGTGGGGCCGAAAAACTGACCTCGTTTGGATTGAACCTTCTCTAAGCGCAATTTGATACAGGAATCTTATTCTTCACCCTCTTGTGTTGCCATACGCTGAAAACTACGCAGAAAATTTTATATTTATGCATGATAATGCCCGACCTCACACTGCTCGAGTGGTGATCAACTTTTTCGAGGAGAGTGTTCCAGTCTTATGGAAACCGTAAGACCAGTCAAATTTAATTTTTTTGGTACCATTCGAAAGCACTTGAAAAGACGAGCATTTCATATTATTGCGCAAAATTGCTAGCTTTACAAATAAACGAAATATAAACTTTTAAATTTTGTGAGACAGTAAATACAGTTTTAGTTAGAGGGAAAAGATCGGATACCCAAGGTTGTAAAAAGTGTTCCAAGCTTACCTCGAAGAGTCCATAAATCAAGCAACGGTAATAGCCGGTGGTTTTACAAAAGGGATTTACTCCACGGGAGATGTAATGACCATTTGCTTTGTTAGGAAAGAGGGTTGTTTGAATCAGAAATGAAAATATTTTATTTGAGAAAATACAAAAATTAATTGATATAGGACAAGAGATAGTTATATAAATTATGTATTATTTAAACTAATTAAATAAAACATAAATTAGTGATTTTGTAAATAAAAAGATAGCCTCCTGCAAAATCAGTCTAAGAAAAAGTCCCACTTAGATATAATATTTAATAGAACTAAACTAATTAAATAAGCAACTTTATATGTACATAATTATGTCTCTAAATTAGTAAAAAATTAGCTTTTGGCGGCGTCTACTTTTAAAACAAAATTTAACGTACTTAGATAGAATAATAATTAAACTAAACTAATTAATACTTAAGTTAATGAATTATGTATTAATTGAACTAATTAAGTAAAACACAAATTAGTGATCTTCTATATAAAAAACAGCCTTCTGCAAAATCAGTGTAACAAAAATTCAACTTAGATACATTAATATTTATTAGAATTAAACTAATTAAATTAGTAATATTATATGTACATAATTATATCTATGAATTAGTAAAAAATTGGCGTTTGGCGGCGTCTACTTTAAAAACAAAATTTAACTTCAAATATAACCAAACTAATTAATACACAAGTTATATCAATTATGTATTAATTGAACTAATTAAATAAAACATAATTAGTAATTTTCTATACAAAAAAAAATGCCTTTTGCAAAATCAGTGTAAGAAAAAATCCAACTTAGATATAATATTTAATAGAATTAAACTAATTAAAAAGCAATCATCTAACTGATCTAAACGGCGAAACCCTCTAGGGCGTACTCTTTGATTACACAGGTAACACTCCATTTTTAAATTACTTTAAAACATAGGTACTTATATAACAACCAACTCAATCGGGTACTTTTACACAAGTGATGTTCCAATTTGTTGTTTATCTCGTTGTCAGTTGGACCACAAACTATGTTTAGGTGGTTGTTCGATTGGTTAAAATAAATCTTCTTGTTGGATCTTCTTGGTGTGTTTTTTAAATGAAAATTGGAAATGAAACACCCACTAACACCAAACTTCTTTACTTGAATTGGTTAAAATAGTTAATCTTCTTAAATCTGACAATCCCCTTTTATTTTCGAAATTATGAGAAAATTTTATCGGATACTTTCACCGGGGACAGGTAATCTCGATACAAGTAAGTATACTAAATGGAAAAGATATATGAAACCGACTTATGCAGGAATTTATTAGTAGCCAGCCTCTTTATGACAGACCCAAGTAAACACTAAGCTGGTTACGGTCAACTACAAAAGACCCACCGATCGAAGGTAAATTTTACAACTGGGCCGGACTTGAAATATTTTAAGTTAAATTTTCGGTTAAATTAGAATTGAAATAAAAACGCAAACATGCAGAATCAAATATTTTTTAATAGTCATAAAGTAATTAGGATTTGTAAAACAGTGAAACCATACATTTATTTTGAAATTAATTTACAAAAAAAATTATTTATATTACAAATATTTGTATCTATTTACACACTAAATATATTGATATTAAATATAAAATAAAATACACATTTACAATAAAAATTAAAAAACAGAATTTCGTAAAAAATTTAAACTGCTTAAAACTACACAAAAATAAAAACGTAAAACATTATGACGCACAGTCTTTTCACAGATTCATCACTTATTGTTAATCATTGTCACTGTCACTATCATTTTCTAGCTCGATTATTAGGTCTTTAACATTCTTTTTTCGGTATTCGTCTTCAATATTCACCACGTGCTGCCAAAACCAATAGTTTTCATATAATTCACAAAAGTTTTTTTACAGCACGACAAAATGTTATTTTCAATTAAACTGGTGTACAACAAGTTAATAGTCGGCACAATGTTTTTGTCGTAAAAGTCATAAACACTTCGGCGAATTTGATCTTCCTGACTCGGCAGCAATTTTTTTAATGCTCCGTTGTCAATCCGAATTTTTCTTTGGGACGGTCCAAATTTTACCAAACGCCACATTGTAGTTTTTGGAATTCCAAACATTTTGCAAGTCTCTTCCAAGGCCCTTTCTTCCATCTCACTTTTTTTCTTTTCGTAAATTGACAAAATAAGACTTTTTTCATCGTAAGATAAATGGTTACGTTTTCTTTTTTTGGTTCGCAGTTCATCCTCTTCCACATCAGCATTTTCACCCTCTGCATTTTCATTCGGATTTACTTGAACAACAAATTCACTTTCCCACGGTCGCCACATCTTGTACAGTACACACTGACTCGCTCGAAGATTCAGTTCAAACTGATAATATATTTGAAACTACCCCTATTTCAAAACAAAATTTCCTCTTAATCTTTAACCCGCTTAAAATATATAGATATTTGTCAACCATACTTAACATTTCAAATTAAATACACATTAGCAATTATCCGAAATAGAAATTTCAAGTTAAAGCCGAGAAGAATGCAAAGATTTGCAAAGGGTCCAAAATTTCTTAATCCGTCTACCTCAGTATTTGGAGAACGCGCTTGGTGTCTTGTTCTTTATTTATGGCAGCAATAATCCTCTGACCATAAACTATTGTGCACTTATCAACTGACTTTTATAATGAATTTCAAATATCTTTTCCACTTGCTATATCTTAATCTGTTACCTATACCTGCTTTGTTTAATCCTACGGGTAATTTCCACACCAATATTTCCCTGAATTTTTAGTTATGGTTATAAAAGTTTATCCTATTTGACCTAATAACAAATGCTGTTGATTTTCTAAATTGTTATTTACAATCGTTTTGAAAAAATATCTCGAATAATGAGTGAGAATAAGCCCGCAATCAAATTTCTATCCCACTTGAAGGTATTAATGTGATTATGCTAATTAGATACTAGACAAAGTTGTTGCAATTTTTTTTAGACTATATTACTAGTGAAATAAAAGCGTTATATTTTACTAAAAATATTTATTTCAGGCTAACAGTTGTTTTGAATTTAATAATCTTATTTTAAAGTGTCAACATAGAAGAAAAATGTTCATGATTTAATCAAATTAATAGTAAATCTTCAAAAAATTTATTTTGGTAATTACAAAATAACATAATAACTTAGAACGGGTAGACGGTGTCAACAAAAAATCTGAGAATAACAACAGTAGCAAGTTTCTTTCCCGGTACCTGATTATCAAGGGTTCGCCGCAGGGTTTCCCTACTTAAACCCTTGTAAACTAAACAGACACTTTTAGAACTGTCGTGACAGAAGTCAAAATGATTTTAAATCGATTTTCTGCTCTTATTTACAAAGCTAGCAATTTTGCGCAATAATATGAAATACTCGTCTTTTCAAGAGCTTTCGAATGGTACCAAAAAAATTAAATTTGACTGGTCTTACGGTTTCCATAAGACTGGAACACTCTCCTTTCTGTTTTGCCATGACCAGCGTAATCGCCCGACTTGAACCCTATTAAGCACTTTGGGGATGCGCTCTAAAGAAGAGTTTAACATATGGGATTACCGCGAGAAAATCGTCAACAGTAGTTTATAACAGTTATTTGCAGCTCTAAACGCGGCGTGGCAAGAAATCGCGCAATAAGATATCGACAATCTCATTACAAGTACCTATGCCACGACGATGCAGAGTTGTAATTAAATGTAAAGAGTTGTAATAATAATGCAGTAGATCATACAATTTTATTAATTTTTTAAAATTTGTTTATAAAGACAGTTTTAAAAAAATATATAATTTTTTAAATCATTATGATTAATAATTTATAAAATTTTTTGGTATATAACACTTGTTTATTTTCTTAAATCTAATAAATTTATGGTTCATTTGAAAACATTTTAAACTCATATTATTCAAAAAAATTATCAATATCCCTAGACTTTTCTGGTGTGTGTAGTATATCTCTAATAGACAGGATGATTTTTTGATGTGTCCACCCCAATTTTCTCGGTAAGGGTTTTGATTTAAAAAAAATTAAAAATTCGTGCTACAGAAACTAGCTGTCGATGGAAGTAATTATTATTATTATTATTATTATTATTTGAGTTGTCCAACAGGCAAACCCAATTAGAGGACAACAAATAGCAGAAAAGTAAAAAAAAAGTAAGAAAATGAAAAATAAAGAAAAAAAACCTAGAAAGAAGAATACTGAAGAAATTGAAACCAAACATCACTAAGGCTAGAAACATTAATATCACAGACAAAACTGATTTTGTTAAAATTGCTGCACATGACATAGATAGGGTATTTCAATGCAACGTTTGTTCGAGCTTTGCGATAATGGAATTTTATATCAAGTCTGGTGGTTTGACGAGGAACATGAAAATTAAGTATTTGGAGAATATTTGGACAGTCAATCTGCCCATGAAGAAGACGATGAAGAAAAGTGACAGATGCTAAATCTCTTCTCGTACGCAAACTTAGCACGCCAGATTGTTGTAGTAAATTCTCATGACTAAAACTTCGTGATGGGTAGGCAACAGATATTTTAAATGACAAGTATTTAAGAAATTTACGCTGTACACGTTCAATTGCATCAATGTGCACTTTATATAAAGGCGACCAGACAAGACTACAATATTCTAACTTACTTCGAACAAATGCAAAGTATAAGGTTTTCAGTGCCAACGTATCGTTAAACAAGTAAGAATTTCTAATAATAAATTCAAGTGATCTTAAAGCATTTGACGTTCTACATTCACCGTGAGATGAAAATGTTAGCTTGCTATCGAAAAGTACCCACAGATCTCGTATTTCAGACTGCCGTGTCAAACAGATGCCATTTATCTTGTAACTGAACACAATAGGTGCTTTTTTGCAAGAGAAACTGACTATCTGACATTTAGGAATATTTAGATCGAGGCAGTTATTTTTGCACCACTGATATAGTTTGTCAATATTTATCTGCAAATTCAAACAATCGTCAACGGAAGATACAGGCGAATATATTTTTAGGTCATCTGCGAACAAAAGTTTATTGCAGTCAAGTACATCACAAAGATCATTAACAAACAAAAGGAAGAGTAATGGACCCAAGTTGGATCCCTGTGGCACACCAGCACTAGCAGAAAAATACGAAGAGTCAAAGTTATTATATCTAACAAATTGTTTTCTAGAAGACAGATAGGAAGAAAAAAACCGAATTAAGTCTGCACAAAAGCCAAAGGATGATAGTTTAGTAAGAAGAATTCCATGGTCTAATCGATCGAAAGCTTTGGAGAAGTCGGTGTATATTACGTCTAATTGACCTTGATCATCAATAACGTCAGATGCAAATTGTGTAAAAGAAACTAGATTACTTACTGTTGATCTGCGATTAACAAAACCATGTTGCAGAGGAGAAATATAGGAGCGAACACAGTTATAAATGCGGTTGTACAAGATTATTTCAAAGACTTTGGCAAAGTTAGAGAGCAATGATATGGGTCTATAATTCTCGACGAGAGACGCATCACCTTTCTTCAGTAAGTATAAAAAAATATTAAAAAAAAATAATAAAATTAAAAGTAGATTAGCAGAAAGAGTGTTCAAAGACCTTTAAAATGAGGTATCACTCGACCCACTTTCCCTATTTTAATTCTAGAGGTGGAATACCCTGTGCTTAAGAGGGTGGTAGAGTAATATTTTCTAAGAGGTACACACCAATAAAAAGAGGCAACGACGAATTTTAGCCCAATATTGTTATGCGCAAGTTCGTTTGAAAAGTACTCACCACTCAGGGGCGTCGGGTGATCATGAATTGGGATAATAGTAAAAGTTAGAATAAATTCTTTTCTTTAGTTGCAGTAAAAGATTTTTAATCACACCGGTCGGTTTAAATCTTTTGTCTGAATTGCGGTAAATGATTTTTAGGTTTGTCAAATGAAATAAGGATCGCATGTTCCGCCACTGGTGCACGGTTTTCGCTCCCTGGTTTGAACTTTGGCGCAGCTTCTTAGTCCCGCCCATGTACTTCTTAGAAAATTTCACTCTAGGATCAACGTGATATTGTTCCGAAAAGACGTCCCCCTGGCAATAAAAATCGACCTGTCTCGACTTTATTTTAAATAGAAACCGTTACCGACTAAATTGGGGTAGACACTTTTCAAAAAATCATCCTGTATATGCTCAAAAACAGTGTTGTCATAGATCGAGTATCTTAAAAATAATGTTTACTGATTTTTAATGATAAAAGGTAATATGTCAGGAAGTGGTTTTGCAAAATAAAAATTCTTTAACAAAAGCGGCGAAATTAACCAACTTTTAAAAGCAACTAAATTGAGGCGTTATTTATTGGTATCCTACTACTAATTGAAGCCAACCGCAAGGCAAGACCTTTAATTATGGTGACAAAAATTTATAAGCTTTGGGATAGACGGCTTCGATTCTTAGGTAAATAGAGCCCATTGTTAAAACTACCTACTGCCTAAACCATAAATACACTACTCAAAAGAATTATCGCATAGTCCTGAAAATACAACCAAAATTTATTTTAAAATGTATATATGTATTTTTTGTATTATATATGTATTTTCATGTGTTCCTGTGCATCAAGATGCTCACTCGTACTTTTTTAATTTTTTTAACACCAAAGTATCTATTTTTTTTCTGAGCATTAAATCAGTTTAATATTATTTCTAAGGTTTGTTGTCGAAATAATTTGTATTTTGAATTAGGGATATTAACAGACGTGTTACTCGGCATTTAACCGAAGCAGAATTGCAGACTGCTATCATTCTTCTCCGCGAAGGGCATAATCAACTGAGAGTCGCTGAAATTCTGAATGTTGCCCAGTCCTCTATCAGCAGGGTATACCAGCGTTATTGAGACACAAATTCTCATTCAAGACGTCGTGGACAACGTCGTCATAGGGCGACAAGTGTGAGAAAAGATCGTTTCCTCACACTTACTGCTAGTAGAAATCGGTTTGCAGCGGCTAGGTTTTTGCAAAAATTACTACAGAGAGTACATAATGCTGGAATTTCTAATCAAATGGTCAGAAATAGACTGCATAAACTTAATTTACCTGCCAGATAACCAGCAACAGGCCCACGGTTGACTAGAGAACACCGGGTAAGACGACTTGCGTTTGCGAGAGAACATGTGAATTAGACAAACTACCAATGAGCCAACGTTTTGTTTTCGGATGAATCGAGATTTACTCTTTCATCAAATGATCGACCTCAAAGAGTGTGGAAAACTCCGGGGACGCGATTTACTCAATGCAATATTCGGGAATTAGATGCCTTTATCGCGGGTGGTGTGATGGTACGGAGCAGAATTAATTCAGGAGAGCGCACAGAGTTGCATGTTCTTAATAATGGTACTCTAAATGCAGATAGGTATATTACAGAGATTTTAGAAGAATATGTTGTAGCTTTTGCCCCATTTGTTCGACCCGATTTTATTCTCATGCATGATAATGTGCGTTCACACGTCGCACGAGTAGTTCAGCACTACCTGCAAACTGTTCAAATTCCCGTAATGGATTGGCTGGCTAGGTCACCGGACTTGAATCCGATTGAACACTTATGGGACGTTCTTAGGAGACGTGTAAGGAGCAGATCAAAGGTTCCTCAAACTTTAGGCAAGCTCTCAGAGGCTTTAACTGAAGAGTGGAAATTTGGAAAAATATCCCAAATGTACTGTACAAAATTTAATTCAGAGTATGCAAAGACGTTGTAGAGTTATTATAAACGCAAGAGGAGAGAACACACGCTACTAAATACAATTTCTTCAATTTTCTGTTAAATTTTATAAATTTTGATTTTGATTTAGTCAGTGATTGGTGGCTTAGTTTATCTTTTATCAACTGGTATGTTATAAAAAATATATAATTACTTTTGCAAATTTGTTTTTTAATGAAACTAACATGTTTAACTTATACAAAAAAATTCTATCGGACTTGTAATAAAATATGCGATAATTGTTTTGAGTAGTGTATCTACCCCCCATTTTGCGGTGTTGCAATTATTTGTTATAAATATCTTTCTTAAGACGCCCGTCCCAAAATGCTAACGGTAAATTTGAACTTGGTTCAAATCTAGAGATCACGTGTTGTAAAGTTAGAGAGAACATAAAGTAAAATTAAAGGAGACAGGCGGCATTACCGAAAGTGATTGACAGGAACCATAAAGTTATTGGCGATTATTCGAGAGCCGCGAGAGGGCGCCAAGACTAACAAGATGGCGGTTATAGCTGTGAACAACAAATGCTGTTTACATGCGTAGCGTGTTGATCTCGCCTGTTTTGTGCATATTTTAGATTTTGATTTTAGTGTCGTAGGCTCGGTGATAATTATTTCAATAATTTATATTAGTGCAGTTGGTGAACTACCACAGCAACCATGCAACAGGTCCATAAAAAAATTCCCACGAAGTCTAGAAGATTTTGTTCGGTCTCACAGTGTTCTTCATATTGCACAAAAGACATTTCCCTGCACACATTTCCGGTCAGTGATCCAAAACTTTGTAAGCAATGGCAACACCAGTTAAAAACTGGAAAAAATATAACCAAATACATGCTTGTTTGCAGCAAGCACTTTCAATCATCCGATTTCTTCTTTGATAGTTACCGTAAGTTTGCACTCTTCTGATAAAATATTATACTACAAGGAACTCATCTTTTTTTCAACAAATGTTGTAACACAAAGGAGACGACTGAAAAAAGGTGAGGTGCCTTCCCAAAATTTGCCAGTTTTGTCATTACACAAGACTTTGAAAAAGGAGATTACAGCTCGTAAATCTAAATGGTAAACGCGTTTGTTGGAAAAACATACATATTTGTAAATAATTTGCTTATTTTAGGATCGATAAAAAAAGAGAAAATGAAATGAGAAAATTATTTTGAATTTCTCAGAGCAACAAAATCAAGATGTATTTGAAGAAAATGTAGGTGTTAGAAATCAAGAGGCAACATAGGAAAAATCCCCAAAGACAGTATAAATACAAGCCCTACAAAGATATTCTTTCACAGAAGATAAGGCAACCCAAACAAACTGTGACAATTTTCTCTTTCTGAACTACTGAATAATGATAAAAAACTGAACAGTTTTACAGGTAATTTTGTTCCCAAGAACAAAAAATAGACATATAAAATTGAATTTTACAGGTATTAATCGTGATACCCTGAATACATTTATGAGCTGTTCAGAAAATGTTGCTGATGCTTGTGGTGCTAACATTGTAAACTTAAGAAGAAATATTATGTTGGTGCTTTTTAAATTGAAATTAAATATTTCATTTACATGTTTGGCTGTATCAATTCTATATCAATTTTACAAACTTGTTTATATAAATTAACGTCGCGATAATATGTTTACAGCAACCAGATTGTCCCGCTTTGCACGAGCAATGGGCCACCTATCTGCTGTTTACACAAGTATTAAAATTTATCAAAATTTTATGTGGGGGCTGATCCAAGCCAGAGGTACGAAGACACAAAGCCTTCACGGCAGTCGTGTCTTCGGGTTCAACGTCACATAAAATTAGGAATCCTGTTTAAACACATTTTCGCGTTTTTTTAGCGGTCTGATGCCCTCCACATATTCATATATGTCTGATAACAGGACTTGGAAGTTCATTTTTTTAATTATTGAAACTAAAACAAAAAATATTTAAAAATTTTCAGAATCTATTGACATAATCTCAAAAATTCGTAACGAGTACAAATGTTACGAATTCGGAGGTTGGTTGAATAAGTCATCCTTAATGTTGTACGCACCAGCAATAAACGTCACAAAAATAGTCACTAAAACACTTTTTCTTTAAATTACACCCAGAGAACTCTAAAAACACACTAGAGAACACAAGTTTTCATCACAGTATTCACAGTGTACACGATGTTGTTCACTGCTATAGTGTTTTAAATTGGAACCAACAGATGTCGCCCACTTCGCAAAAATCGCCTAATAGGTACGTATAATTAGGGTCGCTCCACCAGTTTGGGTAAATTTTTCGGACTGACCTACCTTTTGTAATTTTGCATCTATTAAAACAGAAAATAACAATGGAGTAATAATAAAAAATATTAATGTATCAAAACGTATTTAGTAACAAAATATTACATTGTTAGTATTTTAAAGGTAACAATAGTATAATTAACAGCAACTTCACAAACAATTATAATAATAAAGGACGGTTTACAGAACATGAGAATTAAGTGCGATTAAACTGTTAAATTAATAAGAGAGGTATTGGTCGATTGCGCCCTGCGATCAGTTTTAATACCTGCTCAGCGATTATCGATTAATCCTCAGAATAAACACGAGACGATTGAGAACTAAAAAAAATATTTTCAAAACGTCGGTACCTTGTGGAGAAATGCAAAATACTTTTCCGGCTTTATTTATTATACTTGAATAATGAAAGATAGATTTTTGTTTATTATAGATACTCATTACACAAAGTGACATAAAAGTATGAAATAAAATGTATATTTTCTAAATTAATGTTTTTTCAAAAAAACGCCAAGTCAGGTCGATTTTATTTTTTTATTGCGCACGTTTTTCACTTGTTTCCAATTTTTTGTGGCAAACTGGTTTTTTGCTGTGACGTAATCGATGTTTTTCTTAAATAGCAGCCCCTATTTTTGGTGTTGCATATTGAAACTACTTTTTTTTTCTGCGTATAACAGTGTAACATTTGTATACGTCTATTTTAAAAAATTTAATAAAACATTTAAATTAGTTAAATTCCTTAAAGTTTTTATTTTAGACCCTAGAAATGTTATATTGTTATACGTAAAAAAAAATTTGGAAACAAGTGAAAAACGTGGGCATTAAAAAAAATAAAATCGATCTGTTTTGGTGTTTTTCTAAAAAAACATTAACTTAGAAAATATGAATTTTATTCCATACTTTTTTGTCACTTTGTATAAGAAATACTTGAAATCACCTTCCAAAATTTTTGTGACATACTCTTAAAAGATTAGACTAACATTTTATGAAAAAAAAATTATTTTTTTTCAAAATTTTACAGGTATCTCCCCCCTTAAATTAGTCGGTATGACAAAGTGGAGCGGATGGATGTCAACACTGATGGCTTACTAGATTAAAATTATAAAACAGTGTTTTACAATAATTAAGAAAATATACTTCTGTTACCGTTGCAGTGTTTTAAAAAGTCGATGGATAACAATATAGCAATCCCGTTCTCAAAAATCTGACCTAATAAATAACTTTTTTAATTTTGTGTCTCTAGGAAGCCATGAGATTCCAGTGACTTCAATCATGCGCTTGTGCAATGTGCACCATAGATAAAGAAGGAAATAGATACCACTCTCTCGCTTCCTCATTGGAAACACGCTTTTCTACTCCATCTAGCGTCTGGTCCAGCAAGTTTTGAGAAAAAATTTAAAAGAAATCTTCTTTAAAATTCTAAAAAATTTGGCGCCACATTTAAAATATTACACTATTTATATTTTCGAATTTATTTTCGCTTTAAACTAAAACTTAGCACTCTATAGTGACCAAGTTTTAAACTCGATCACTAAGAGTGCTAAGTTTTAGTTTAAATGCTGTATTTTATATATAACTATTTACCATTATGCACTTGTGTATAAAAAAAATATCAAGTTGTATAAATAAATGAAACACCCAATATATTTAAAACGTTTTATTGCGAAAAACCTACATCTGGAAAATTGTGATACAATTAATGGCATTAGATTGTAAAGCCAACTTTAAAAAATACAACAATGAGTAGGCTAATATGTTATAAATTTTGTGTATGTAAAGGCGTGTGTAACACCAGCATATAACCCAATGCTAATAAAGTATTTTATTTGAACACCACAATAAACTGCAGTGCTTATATTAAACATCAGAACAAAATCCAATGCTAATAGGTTATTGTATTTGAACACCACAATAAAATGCAGTGCTTATATTAAACAACTGGACCAAAGCTAGTGCTTTATTATTATTATTGGTGGTATAACTGAGCAACCTAAGATTTCTTGGTTTTTCTCAATTTGTCATAAGCTAATTTAAAAACAGCATCCTGATTCTTGTACCGTAAATCCTTTCCATTTAACATTTTATTGACATTAGATATGTATGAAAATAGTATTACATTGCTTGAAATGTTAACAAATGTATGAATAGCATGCTTATGTTGGTCACAAAAAAGCAATGAAATATCCGACGAATATTTACTGAGAATCAGTTGTCGTAATTCTCGTCTTAAATCAAAACATAATACTTTTGTTGGTATGTATGCTAATAAAGTGTTTATAACCTTACGAAAAACTCTGTTTAAGCTTCTGTTTGGCTGAAAAAGCTGACAATTTTCATACTGTCTTTCTGCAATCAAACGATTTTCTTCCAAGGGAATGTCGCTCCTCATACGTTCTTTGCAGGTGTCACAGGAAATGCTTTGCATAAGCTTTCGACCAACATATCCTGCAACATAAGAAGTACAGTATTTACCAACAAGATCATCTGAAGGGCAACTTCTAAAATTGCTCATAATGGGTGGTACGTAAGGTGTAACTGTTTCTGCTACAGGTTGTTCAATAAATGATGTTAAATTGTCTAACGGACCTGTAGACTCATCATCTTCACAATTAGCACCCGCGGAGTGTGAAGAAGTAAAATTATTAACTAATAACGACTTACACGAAGAAATAAATGCTGAGCATGTTGGATTAATGTTTCGATGGCCGTAACTACGTATTGCAGAGAAAAAATTTTCGAGGGGATCTTGATTAAATGCTCGAGGTGCAAAATGCTTAAGTTTATATTCCCACAATTTTGGTGTAATATATATTAAAGCTCGTATTGAAAATAACCAGTTTTTTAAACAAGGGGGCCTTATTTGTTTTTGTGAATTATTTTCTGTAAAGTACATTGAAGCTAATACCGGGAGAGACTGTTTCCAAAAAGTAACATGTTGCGAATTTGGTTTCACAACTGTGCGTAATTCTTTTCCCGGTTGAGACTGTAATGACCCACCATTGATGCTATCAAAAAGCTGATCAAAGAAAAGTAATAAATCAGCTGTTTCACTGGCTTTCGGATCTATATAATGCTCTGAATCTGGAGCCAATTCTTTACTTACTTCAGCCGACAATTTCATGGAAGTAGCAACAGTACGACTGAATACTTGAGTACAATTTTTCACTTTCATTTTCTTAAGTTTAGTCGGATATATATGCTCATCTGTTAATTTAACAAATTGACTAAACGATCCGTGGGATTTATCCATTTCATACAAACGTATAACATATGACCAAGAAGCTATCTTTTCAACACCATCCTGTGAAAAATGTAAATTTTTTGCTAGCATCATATTCCTAATACATTTCATTAAATGTGGAAAGTCAAACATATGTATTATTTCCTCATCATTAATTTTATAACGAAGAAGGTCCGCATTATTTTGTATGGAACTTTCGGCCACCAACTGATTAATAGCAGCTTGATTAGTACTACCTTGATCTGAAATAGTAGCCACAATTTTTAGTCCACAATTTTCTACATTTGTAACAACAGATTTAATGATGTGTTTTAAGTCAGCAGTCGGTGTTGTTCCTTCACAGAATGAAAACCATACTACTTGTTTCCATTTTGTACAAATTCCCTTTACCATAAATGTTAAGGCGTGGTCGGCAAATGATAATTTACGATTGCAACCACCATAATCAACAAAACCATCGATGGAGTCTCTGCGACTATCATACTGCAATCCAGTTGATAGTTTTACCTCATCAAACATAAGTACACATAATTTATCTTGCATTCGCTTTTTCGCAACACGTTCTTTTAAATGATTAAAAATTGATTCATTGATGCCAGTATTAAATGGCACTTTATTTAATATTGCGGTCAAAACTTTTTTTGATGGCAAGCTAAAGAATTTTGATAAATAACGATATGCTTTACCACTTTGTTTATATAAAGCTAAAGCAAAAGTTTTATCTTTAACTGTGAATCTTCGGCCCTTTGGTTTGTATTTTTGGTTTTTTAATTGCGACCAGATGAATTGAGCTGTAACTTCATTTACGTCATTAAGTTGGGCTAACAAAAAGTCTTTGCTTTGTAAATATTTAATTTTATGTTTCAATGATATTTGACGAGATTTTAATTTACTTACAGCTTGTTGTAAATATCTAGCCCTTTTATATAAAGATTTCCCCTCAGCGCCAAGGTGGTTTACACGTGTTACGCCAAGTAAACGCAAGAGACTGGTTTTCTTGTGTGCTTTTAATTTCAACTCTGAAACAATAGTAAAACACAAAATTAAAATTATCAAAAGTAGAGAATAAAACGATATTCTGACCCGAACATGCAAATCATATGAGCACAGAATGTAAGTGCAGTTATCCCTCAAGAAGGTAGGATTAATTTCACTTATAGGATTAAATGAACTTTACTCCCTTCAAATTCGGGGCGATTTGAAAGTATAAAACAAAATTTTAACTAATTACAATCATTAAAGGTACCTGTAATTGGCTGGGAAGCAGAAGTCAAATCCGACACATTGGTAATTTCAGACAAATTGATAGAAACAGATTGTTCAACTGGAGAGGCAAATGAAGTTGATGGCTGGGTATCAGTAATTACATTTTGACTACTCTCTCCAGGACCAGCACCAAATAATTTTTTTTTGAGCCCTTTTGCAGCATAAACTATTTTCGGTAGCTTCACTAATAGTTCGTCAGGAGAACTTCTAGATGACGTGGAAGGTAACTGAAGACTCTCTGTAATTTCTCTTAAATAAAGTAGAAATAAAATTGTCAACACATACCTCTTATTTTTTCAGGTGTTTGATAACCACGATACCCTTCCTCAGGATAACTAAAACAGTCACTATTGGCTGAGGCTGGCTGGTGAAAACCTTTAAATAACCAAAATATAGATACAAGTAAAAAACAACAAACTGGCGAATATAATTGGTACCTGGTAAGTGTAATGTGGGTATCGAAAATCGTAACAGCTTCCCATTTGAATTCAGGCATCTTTCATCAAAATGTGCCGCACAAACACTCAAATCTTTATTAGTAAGCCTGGCTAGTGATGAATCACCAGTTCTTTCAAGCCAAAGGCTTCTTATACGGGAATCTGTTGGTAACCTAAACCTGTAGGGACAAAATACATCAGGAAAATACATTACACGTAGAAGAAAACCCGATAGTCATGCCATTATAAATTTGGGTGTGGTTATAATTGCAATTATAATTGCGATTTACATTTCCTATTGTTACTTACCTGCGACTAGACTTGTCATCGCAACCTAAAATGCAACACCGTTTCATCTTTAAATAAATAAAACAACAATAAAAATAACAGAACAATAAAACAATTCTTTCACGAAAATGTGAAAAATGACATGGCGTGTCAATACAGTGTTGTCAGATTGCGGCACTCCGTCGGCGGTAACTTTGAACATTGTTGTCTTTATTTTAGAAAATCCAATCGAATAATGCATCAACACATGATATTGTATATGGTACTGTACTTCTATTTGCAATGCATTCATAAATACTTTAGTACAAGAAGAAAATGTTATAGAATTTATCTGTGTTCAAAAGTCGGTACATTTCATGCTTTATTGCCTAACTTGGCAATGCTGTTAATCAATATAAAACGGGGAACCTGGGGGAACTGTCGATATTGCCAATATTGAAAAAAAAGTACTAAAGAGTGCTAAAATCATGTTGGTATTTAGCAACTGTGGCGGCATCTACCATGCGGTCGATGGACTATAACACGTTTCTAGCAGATTTTATTCCAGTTCTAAACCCCTGATGTGCACTTTCGAATAAAGATAAACAGCTGGAGCATGTTGACATGATGATCTAACGGCAACCCACGAATCATTAAAAGACCGTATTTTTAGCTTTAGCTGTTTGTCTCAAACGTAATGTAAAAGTGTAAATACTTTCTTCAAATGCTTGAACAATTTGTAATAATTGATGTCTTTCGAAAACAACATTTATTAGAAATTCTTTGATTTTACCTCTACAAGACTGGACAGTTCACAGTTTTAAATTCCTGGCAGATTTATTGTGATTAATGGGTGTATTGTGTTAAAAAAGATACTTCCCTGCAAATATCTATCAAACTCTTTAATGAATGATGATTGAAGATGATTTGGCTTATAATATTCTGCGTTACTTTCCAACTCAGCAAGTGTGAGGTTATGTCCAACAACACTTTTAATCCAAGGGGCCCCCTCGTCAAATGTTCATTCCTCCCATGGGAATTTATTAGTTGCAAGGATCCTGTCGATCATAAAGGTAACAAAACGGCGAAAGAAGAACTAGGTTATGGCTGTGTAAAATTTGGCGGGATGAGATACGAAGATGTTGAAAGGACTAAAGTGGAGTGTACAGTTTTGGACAAAATCGAATGTTTTGGCAACAGAACTTTTCTAAAAGAGGGTGTTCCATGTGTTAAATATTCAGACCAATATTTTACAACTACTTTGTTATATAGTATTTTACTGGGATTTTTGGGAATGGATCGATTCTGTTTAGGTCAAACAGGAACAGCAGTTGGAAAATTATTAACTTTAGGTGGTATTGGCATTTGGTGGATTGTTGATATTGTGTTACTTGTGACTTATAATTTAGGACCTGAAGACGGTAGTAATTGGAATCCTTATGTATAATATTGATATGAATAAAAGACTAATGAAATTCTTTTAATGTGGGTTTTTACTTAGCAACTCGCAACTTTACATTGCAATTATGAATATAAAAACTTAAAATAACAGATTTATGAAGCTCCAGCATTTGAGTTAGGTCCGCGACGACGTCCAAATGTTGCTACAACGTTAACAAATCGCCTGTTGTATTGAATACGTCTCTTGGCACGTCCCGTCTTCTTTTTTTTCTTTTCTTGTTTTTCCACTTTTGGTGTTTGGCCTTTAACTTTGCCTAAAATCACAATTTACAATAAGAAAAATCCCCCAAGTATATAAAAAATTAAAATGTCTGATACTTTCTATAGCAGTCTTAAAAATCACAATTAAAACTACCTCAAACAGTTCAATACAATCTTGCAAGCTTCAGGAAGGTTATTACTTAGAAAATTGTCATAACAACCTGCTGTAACTTGCGAAAAAATAATACAATAATGATCAAAAAAGATTATCCACTAGAAGATTGTGATTTTGTTTCTTTCCAAATAATTTACACTGACAACAAGCATTTCACAGTCTTCTACTATATAATCTTTTTTGATCATATAGTACAACAGAGTTATTTATACACGAACCTGCACGAGCCAAAGAACCATGGACTTTACCACCCAACAACCCCACTGTTAATTCAATATCAGTATTTTCAAATTCTGATACTAAACAATCATCAGCGACTGGAACACCACTAGCATAGAGACGAATCTCGCTGCTCTTTAGGTTTTCCAAAGCTGCGACACGGTCCTAAAATAAAAAATGTCAGACATAATATAACATAACCTCAAATTTTACATTACTTTGATTTGAGCAATGGTTTCATTGCTGGGGCAATCCAACACGTGCGTTGATAATCCACGGAAGCACAACTGCATTTTTGCGTCTTCTGTAACAGAAAATATAGTTTTTAATGCACAGTCACATGGTATTTCTGACAAGCAGAAAATGGAGGAAATGGGCATTGTTATAGAAATTAAAATTTTACATCATGAAAGAAACGTAATTATTACAATTTCCGTTATAAAAAAAGAGTAAAACAGAAATATTTAATGAAAATCGGAAAACATACCTTTCTCAAGCACTAACTTGTTAAAAGGAATTCAACATGGAGGCTTGACGGAAACAAAAATGTTTAGTGTAAAATAAAAATCCCCAAATAAGTGGCGCTCTTTTCAAATTATCCAAATACAGTGGAATCTCTTCTAACCGGTCTGGTTAGTTGAATCTTTGGCCGGTTAAGTAGACTTAATTCCCGTGAAAAATCGTTGCTCAAAGCAAAAACAAAACTGATAAAAAAAAGTGTTCCTCCTCTATCTTTACCAATTCCTAAAAAATTTGCTCCCACAAAATTTGGCTGCGAAAAAGCAACATTTATAGAAAAATAGACTCAAAAGCATATTCATCGCCCCGTATATTTTCCGAAAAAAAAAACCGGTAAAACAATAAATGTTTGCCAACTATTATTATGTATTAAAATAAAAAAAGCGAGAAAAAACCTTGAATAAAATGGGGCGGTTAAAACAGATTCTAGTGTAAGTAGCAATTTATTTTAATTTTACCTTACATCAAAGTACATAAAATGTTACTTCTGGACCAGGGTATTTGGCATTTGCAAAACTAATTGAAAAACGACAAAACAAGCATATAGAAACAACCAAAAAAGTTCCAAAATCCTTCAGAAATCCATAATTTTTTATACACACCAAATGTACAATTTGATCATTTCTAAATCCAAACAAATTAATCACATTAACTGACTGATAACAGTAACTAAAGGCACATAATATGTATGTACAGCTTGCTTCACATTTTGTTCATATAACCAATAACATTATCAAAAATTACATAAAACACAAAAAAATAAAAATATCTATAATTTCACAGTACATAATTATGTAAATGAAACAAAAGAATAAATATTAAATAAACATACAACTAAGTTCAAATAAAAATTAAATTATATATGATACAAATTTTAAAAAATATAATAAAAATATAAATAAAAAAGTGAAAAAATATGTAAATAATGAGAGAAAAATTAAAAAACAAATATAATGCACAATTATGCATAATGTATAATAGAACATACATGGTAGTGCATTTTCGATGCATTTCATAGGTTTCTCATACCTCCAACAACTGCACAAAGAAATAAATAAATTCATTATCGTAGTTTTTTTGAAAAAAATTTAATGAGGTAAACAGTTTTTTTCTTTTCTTTTGAGATACCCAACTAGCAATTTCAGTGAAAGATACGTAATTAATACTGTTTTGGTAACTTTATAGGGTTTAGTTACTACATATAAATTATTGGTAATAATAACCACGTTGTCACTGAAGTTTTATGACTTCTATCGCTACATTTCCGCGACTTTTTAGTTACTACAAAATTACAGAATGGTTATGTAGCTACGTAGTAAGATCTATATAATCTCTTTGATTGAAAGGCAATTTTAGGTTTTGTTTTGTATTTTTATCTCTTTTATACTGATTTCTGTTTCATATTGATATTAAAACTTTCTTTTTACATGTTCTGCCATTTCATAATTAAATACGTTAAATAAGTATTTAATAATAAATATTAAGACAATTTCTTGCAAGATGATTTTTTTTTTTTTAATCAGATCAAAGTTTCTGATAAATGTTGAGTAGATACTCTTACAAAATAAAAGCGGCTGTAAAATATGCACGTTTAAATATAACTCAAAATTTAAAAAAAAATTCAAACATATTTTATAATCCATTTATTTGAAAATTGGAAAGTTTGGTGTTAGTGGCTGGTTTATTTCCAATTTTCATTTAAACACACCAAGAAGATCCAACAAGAAGATCTATTTACTTATTTAAAAAATGTTTTTTTTAAATCTTTATTGACCAATTCGAAATTCTTACATCTCTTGTTTTAGTTATTTTGCGAAAAATACAACACAAAGCATTTTTGTTTTGAAACGTATTCTGAACAATTCTTAATATTTCTTCTCCAACATCACCACTTCTTTAAATATTACTTTATAATCATGATTTCTTTAATATACGAACCATAAGTGATACCTACATTGACAAAGCAATAATTATTACAAAACTGCAAACAATTTAGCAAAAATTCACTTAAAATAAATTTTACTTTTTAGTTGTTGCTATAAAAAATTACTAAAATGTTCGATGTGTTTAAAGCATAAAGTAAAATATAGAAAAGTCTTTACCCATCAGATAGAACCGTGGAGAGAGGAATAACAGAAGTGGGCATAAGCATTAAAATCATGGTCGTTGCACAAACACTTTTTATGGAAGTTTCACAGTACTCGGCATAGCTTTTTCCCTTACTATAAATTTGCAAACAGTGGTCTTGACAATAAAATAAAATCATAAAAGATGTTTGGACCTCGACCAAAAACCTAACATTGTCGGTATAGGGCATGTAATTAACTCCTCTTATTATTCCCTCCACGACTAGAACCTACATAGGAATGTGTCCGAGAGAGACAGCATTGATGCTTAACCTTGCAGTGCGCTTTGAATTACAAATTGCAACAATAATAAAAAATAATAATTACACAAAAAAACTATCATACAGAGAATTAAATTCTCAATATTTGGTTAAAAAACTTACTGAAACATATTAAACTGGCTTTATTTGAAAACGTGGCCCAAGAAGTCCAACGTATAAAAAAATTTAATAGAAAAAGATGCAGAGAATCAAATTTTATATAAAAAAAGCATTACAACTATTTTTTTGATATACAGGATATGATTGAAATTTGTGCAAAAATTTTGCCTAGTTCTCATTAAAACAATGCTGAATATCCAAATTTGTCTTTTCAGTTGTTGCTGGTTTTTAGGCTGTAAAAAAATTTTCAAAAATCAATTTTTGAAATTGATGTGTGAAGATGTGTGACAGTTTTTGAGCAAAAACTTCTACATAGTGTACACCAAAAACAAACATTTGTATAAGGCAAATTTAGTTTTTTAGTATCCTTTCAACAAAGCCTACCATCTGCTAAAATTTGTTAAGTAACTTCAAAAACATTCTATATCAGCCGTTCGTTAATTACAAATTCGTCGTTTTATAGAATGCCTAGTCTTTTTGTGAACGACTATACCCTGTCCGCCCAACAGGTAGAGTAATAAAACTCAGTGGGAGGAAACAAGCAGCGTAGAACGCTCTGCAGTAAAATCAGATTTACACTGTAACATTATTTGAAGTGTTGATGGGCTTAAAATATGAAATTGTTGGTTTTAAAAACGCTCGCTCAGACAAACAAAACAGAAAAATACTAAAAATATGCTCTAGTGTGTTAAGGACTTTTGGTTTAGGCGCTCTAATTAAAATTGACCAATAAAGAGCCGTTATTCAAACAGCGCGGTTTAAGTGGACGTTTTTATTACTTTATCTGTTCGGCAGGGTATAGAAGAATTATGTAAACAAATGAGAGTTTTTCTAATACGACTAAATATTTTAGGAGTATTATAAAACGCCAAATAAGTGTTAGTCTTATTATAAAATGTTCTCTTTAATAGTCTCTCATTATAATATAACTAGTTACATGCAGTCACTTTACTCGATAAACATAATTATTTAATTCATTCTAATTATAACTCAATCTAGAACGCAGGCCACTTCGCGCCTAACTCTAACTTAACAACATCCCCCACTTTAAAATCATCCTCGGGCTGACGATACCGAAAGACTTTTCCAACATGAACTGTTTAATCTGTTAAAAAAAGATTTAGGCAGACTGTGACGTTAGAGTGGTTTGATTTTATTACTGAATAATAACTGAATTTGTAATTAGACTACGACATATACATATTATAATTAGACTACTAAAAATTTGACACACGAATAAATGGTTGAAAAAACTCTCCTCTCTAAGTGACTGATTAAATGTCACACCTAAATCACGAATAGCACTAACTTCTTTTAAAACATAAAGTTAGTAATTAAACTTGATTTTATGAAATTTCAGTGAAAAAGGTGTGTCAATAGAGTTTTCATATTCGACGTTACGACAACCATCGTAGGTAGCTTCTTCAGGAATGAAGAGAAGAGTGACAACTGATTAGAGATGTACTCAATTGCAGGTTGTCCAAACCCGGAAAAATAAATTTAGATGTAAATAAGATATTCAACCCCTTTTTTGGCGTGTCCAATTTTTGGTGGTCTATAAATTTTACTGCACTTTTAGGGTGTCTAAAAATTGGTGTATTTAAGACACTTCTTGGTCGTTTTTCAATAATTTCTGCATACAAAAGTAAAACTTTGTATACCACTCAAAAATAAAATTACATAATTTATGATAATTTAAAATTAAAGTTACATTAAAAATTAAGATTTCCAAGATTTGATGGAAGCATTCTTTCAAAGATTTGTTTTAAAATTAAGTCATTTCTAAAATCTTTGTTGAAAGTTTTGTTGTTGCTGTGACCCATTATTGTACATCATTTGTTGCTGATGAAATTCTTGCTGTTGTGATACGGGAATTGCCTAAAATTTTTAAACTAAAATATAACTAATTATTTTAGTATTATTTACTTGTGGGTTAACTTGTCCTGGATGTGTAGTTCCAGACAACCTAACACGTTTTGAAGGATTGCCATGATTATCCCCATTTCCTGATTGTTGCTGCTGCTGGGACTGCTGTTGCTGTTGTTGTTGTTGCTGCTGTTGTTGTTGTGATTGCTGTTGTTGTTGTTGCTGCTGCTGTGTTTGACGTTGCTTACTTTCAGCCTTTTCCTCTTGATCATCATCAGTCAAAAATTCTCTTTTAGGATAAGGAATAGGACACCCTGTAAAAAGTGATCAGCTATGTATTATTACATTTTTCTTTTATAAAACTGACCCGCAAAAACATCCTGTGTGGATAAGGGATCTTCAGAAAAATATGCATCTTGCATTGCTTGTTCTGAAGTTATTCTTTTATTAGGATCCATCAATAGCAATTTTTGTAACAAGTGAAAAGCTTTACTGTCAGGCTTAATTTTGTGCCTATCCATATATTTCACTAAAGAGCAATTAATATAACTGTAAAAAATTTAAAAAAATATTTGATATAATTTAATGGAGAAATACAGTTGACGTCGCTTAATGTGATCATTTTAGAACCCAGGCAAACTGATCATATTAACCGACTAATAACAGTAACCGAAGCCACAAGAAAATCAAAAACAAAACTAAATTAATGAAAAATTTACTTCATTAAATATAAAAAGTGTCCCAAGAAGACATTCCGATAAGGCAACCTGAGATTCCTGTACTAACGTTAAGACTGCTTATTATGATAATTATAATTAAAATGATAGTTGTAATTCTCTTTATGTACTAATTTCAAGTTAAGATAACACCCGTAGTATCTTCGTTTCTATGGCAAACTAAAAGAATTTAGGATTGTGATTGGTTGTTGCTGTAGAAAAAAATTAAAATTTGCGATACTACCCAGTCGCACAGTATCTCAACTTGAAATTAGCCAATATGCTTCAAATTTCTACTTTAAACTACTACTAAACTTTCACATTTTTATATAATACCCAATTAACTTATTTTTTTATTGTAAAACCAAATTAATTTTACATACACCTTATGAAATTTTCGTATCTGCTCTAAATTAAAAAAAATTTTTTTGTTGCCATTAGAAAATTTAATCTGTTTCCATGTTAATACAGTAATATTTGATGATTACTATTAAATATAATATTAAATTTTTCAACAAAAAGTAAAACAAAGATCTTACTTTTCTAATTTTTTACTTTCAATCAAAATTAAAAAATCAATTAATTTCATCTAAAAACAAAAAAAAATATATTAAATTACCATGGCACAACCGACCTAAATTATGGGCTTTATCCTGACATGATTGTCCAAATTATTTGTTTACTCGAAAACTAGACTAGATACCACGATTTTTCAAGATACAAAAAATGTTTAAAAATCATAGAAATTTAAAATAAAAAATAGTCAAGCCAATAAAGTAATGTAAAAATAGGATATAAACCAAAGTTGATAGTTGACATGTCTTCAGTACTTTAGAATAACAATAAAAGAAAATATTGCCACTAGAAAGTGTACTTTTAATAGTAATATTTTTGAGCTAAATCTAATGAAAATAGATAAAATAATTAAAAAACTAATTTTAATTTCCAGCTTTGGCGACCTCTAGCTCCTAAACGGTGCAATTTAGTATGTATGCATGTTAGTTGTATTAAATGGCTTTATTAGGAATGTCAAAATTTAAAAATTTAATAATACATCGGATCAAATGATATATCGAAAGTGCATATCGATATACAATATACAGACTATTATAGAAGTGCATGCAAAAATTTTAGCCTGAAATACAGCACCGCAAATAATAAAAATCTGCAAAGATTTTTTGTCCTATCTCAACTAATAACAAAATTACAGGCCGTCAAAGGTGGGTATAAAAAAAGACTTTTTTGTTATATCTCGAAAACCGCTTAACCGATTAATATCAAACTTGGTACACAAATGAAGTTAAGTGTACTCTTTTTATTTCTACTAGCAAAATTTTGCTGCACATCTCAATTTCGAGTTACGGCACTTTTCTTTCACATTTTGGGTAATTAACCAATTTTCTTCTTATTAATTACCAATTTTTGTATCAAAAATGAATAGGCAAGTAGATTTTAAATAAAAATTCAAAAACGCAATATTTTGCTAAAACGTATCGTTTTCGAGATATTTACGTTTAAAGTATAAAAATGACTTTTGCGTCCTCTAGCTCCTAAACGGTGCAACGTAGTATAGAGGCCAATTGTGTTAAATCGTATATTTTGACCTGAAAAACCTATAGTTGCCCTATGTTAAAAAATTTTTGTTATACGTTTTGTAATAATTAATTTTTAAATTTTAATTCTGTTATCAGTTGAAATAAAACAAAATTTTTTTTGCAGATTTTCGTTATTTGTGGTCCTTTATTTCAGGTTAAAATTTTTGCATTCACTTCCATAACAGCTTGTATATCGTTAAGAATTACCAATATATCGAAAAAAATATATATCGCTATATCTGAAGAAATATATATATATATATTCAAAATACAAAACAAGTAATTACATAATGTAAGGTATAAAGAATCAAAATTAAAAAAAAATGTTAAAAATTCAAAACTAATTACGTAGGTTCAAGTAATATATAAAAAGTATTTTTTTAGTAAAGATATAAAACGACTATATAACTTCGTTTTACTTAAAAAATAAAACAAAAATTGTTTTAGTTAATTAATTACATTTTTCGTTAACTCTTTCACTAGAAATTATTTTTATTCAAAAATTTTTTGTTTTTTTTTTGTGTCCAACTAGTTTATAATATCGTCTTATTATTTAAATGCCACTTTAATAAATTTAAAATTTTTGGTTCATCCATATATACATCCCACACAGATATACTGATGGGTCATATACAGAGTGTTATTGAAGTAATGTTATAGATTTTAACAGATGATAGCCTTTGTTGAAAAGATGCTAAAAACCAAATTTGTCTTGTACAAATGTTTATAGTTTTTGAGATATACATAAGTACGCTGAAACTCAAAAAAATGTTTATTCGCATTATATTGTTTGTAAAATTTGATTTAAAAATTTTTGTCTAGTAAAATGCATTGCGCACGTTGTAATGTTTTAGAACCACTGACTTATAGCTCATTCACAATAAACATAATTCATAAGAAATACATAAGCATAAAGTGATCGTAAGCGCCATTTTTACACGTAGTGTTCACAATAATGTACATAAGTACATAACATAATTTTTTGTTTATTTATTTGATGATCCTGTCACCTATCATTGATCCTAACTTAACTATTTCTTGTTTTGTTTGTGAAATATAAAAATTACGACAAAAAAAAATAATTTAAATTTTGTGTCTTCTCTCCGTGGGAAAATTACGTAAAAAAAACAAAAATGAGTATTATTCAAAAAAAAAAACGCTGTTGGGTTAGACCCTCCAATCAAAATCGGCAAACAAATCATACCAAATATAATGATTTAATGTTAGAATTAAAATTACATGATCAAGAGTGGTTTTTCAGAGGTTAGGACTCATTTGTTGTCCCCACGTATAAGTTGGTACAAACCTTAAACTCTCAAACACCGCCATTGGTTTTACACACATTAAACATTACGTTTGACGTTTCTCTTATGTATTTCTTACGTATTATGTTCATTGTGAATGAGCTATTAGCCGAGCTTAAATATTTTGAAATCTCACCTACATCAACTGATTTAAGAAAGAACTTTATTTGTAAGTAAGTCATGAAACAACATAGTCAAATAAATCAAGTTTAAATGTTTTTTGGAGCATTTTAGAAATCCCATTAGTATATTTTAGTTTAATATTAACTTCACCTTAATTAGACGATTTTTGTATTCAGCACGTGTAAGATAATTTTAATTTTGTTAGAATATAGAAGAAATCAATTACTCAAAATAAATTTAATTCTGGTATTTACTCGAACGATTTACTCGATAACTTTTTCTCTGAAATTGTTCATAATAATATTTAATAAGTTATTTATATATGTTACAAAAAACAGAGAACTTAGTATGCTACTATGTCACCTGACCCTCTATGTTCATATTTGTTAACTTGT
Organism: Tribolium confusum; assembly: GCA_029207805.1. Taxonomy (NCBI): domain Eukaryota; kingdom Metazoa; phylum Arthropoda; class Insecta; order Coleoptera; family Tenebrionidae; genus Tribolium; species Tribolium confusum. The sequence continues at coordinate 35,249,510 of JALGAY010000001.1, read as the reverse complement.
TTAAATTATTTTTTAAATCAAATGTGAAATATTAAAAAAACACATGTTTAAACATCTGAAACTTATATTTCTTTTGTCAATTATCCAAATAGAAACTATTTATTTATTTATTAGATGTGTCAGATCGATCACCATATTTTTTACTAAAAATAAAAATTTATTCTACTTTTAATAAACATTTTTATTTTTTGTTTTAATTTATTACTGAAAAAAGTTTGGTAAAAAAATAGTATTTTTCTTCAAAAAACGTTTTTGGAAAGCCCCCAAAAATTAAAATATAGCAACTTTTATTTATTTAATGACATGATACTATTGGAAATACAATGAACTAAAAAATTTCAAAAACTTTAGATTTTTTTAAATTACTCTAATGTTCATATGAAGTTCGTCTCACCGTCTTATCCTCATTTCTAATAAACTCTACAACGCACGTAAAGATTCACGTTCTTATTGCTATATCTTTCTACATCATGGCTTAAAATGCAACGAATACAAAACGTATTGTATTAAGAACGTTGCACATTTCTATCTTCTTTAAGCTTAATGTGACGACAAAGACAAAGATTCTAGTATTAGAAACTCGAATGCAAACGAGATGGCAGCGCAGTCAATGACCTCAGCGTAATTCAATACCTAAGAAATTAAAATTTTGGGTATAAGAGTACAATTCCTTGTATTCAGTTCTGTTGCAATTACAAAGATTTCTACAATGTACTTTCCAAAATTTCAATATATTTGTTATTTAAATGTTTCGTTTGTGTTTTGTCAAATGTCAATTTCACACGAAGCTATACGTCGTAGATTGAGGCATACTCTAATAATTGTATTACTAATGGAGATAAGACGGTGAGACAAACTATACTAAATCACATGAACGAAAAAAAATCACATAAAAAACAAAGATATAAATTTGATATTACAATTGTGTATAGGAAAAATATATATATATTAATAAAAAATTAAAATCAAGTGTAATGTAGTTATACATACATAAAGTACAATCTGAATCTTTTCGTACATTTTTTTTTTTTGAAAATGCTTGATTATTACTCCTTATTTCAAGAGCTATCGATTGATATAAAAAAAAACTCGATTTGAGTGGTCATTAGATTTCCATAAGATGGGAACAATTTCCGAATCGTATTAAACAAAATACGAGGGATCTTTCTAAAGTTCTGAGAATCGTGCTCTACCTAAATTATACAAAACTTATAGGCAATGCTATAGGTAACAGACAACTCTTGACATATTTATGCAGCTATCTATTACACTATTGTTTAGTAAGATTCACGTAGTCGACTGATGTTGACGCGTTTTTGTAACAATCGAAAACGCGGTTAAATCTCAAAGAGCAACAATTTTCTTTTTGTGGAAAGAGGGTGTAAAAACTTCAGAATTTATTGAACGTCTGCAAGAGGTGTTTGGTAAGTCTGCAAAATCTAAAAGTACCGTATATTGCTAGATCGATTGTTTTAAAACTGGTAGAACATCATTACAAGACGATCCACGCAGTGGTCACCCGAGTACTTTAGTAAATAAAAGAAACATTACTGCCGTAAAGAGCTACTGAGAGAAGACACGCAAGTAACTATTCGTCGAACGAGTGTTTGTCTAGGACTAAGTACATGACAAGTTTATTTTTTCTTACATGTTTGTATAGGCGTAAGCAAGGTCTTAGTCCCCTTGGTATCAAGACTGTTGGGATCGGATGAGAAACTCCATAGCTGTTACTTGTCAGAACTGTTAGCCCATTATAGAGATAAATTTAAGCAACGAATAACAATTACTGACAAAACATGAACTCTTTATTTCAATCGTAATACTAAAAGTCAATCCAAAGAGTGACGTAAACCCGAAGAAATGCCTCCATTTAAGGCGCATGCAGTCTCGTCTATTGGAAAACTAATGCTGCATTTTGAACTTGCAAAAAGATTATTTCCAAGGATTACATATCGCAAGGTGTTACAATTAACGCAAAATATTATTTGAGTTTATTATCCATACCACTGCGGCAGGAACTTGTCAAAAAACGACCTGGATAGTTGCAGAAGTGTCCGTTATTGCAACAGGATAATGTAAGACCCTACACTGCCAGAAAAACAAAAGATGTTTTGAACGACTTTCGATAGCAATTGCTTTGGTATTCACTTTACTTGCCAGATCTGATTTTTCTCTGTTCCCAGCACTATTTTTTTTTATAGGGTGTTCAATTTGAGAGTTTAACTGACGTAAAATTTGTTATAAATAGGTGAAACAAAGAGACACCGAAGAAGTTCTTCACAAACAGTTTAGAAAATTTAGTTCATCGTTGGAATAAATGTATTCAGTTAAATAAAGATTATGTTGTAGAACTACATTATAATATTGTCGAAAATTAACAAAATAAAAAATTATAGCTAAGTTCCCAGAACATTAAAAACATCCCTCGTATATCAATAAACGGACAAACACATTAATATTGAGTAAGTCCGTTTTAATACAAGTAATTTTGATAACATTAAGCAGAGTCCATTGTACCTACCTTTGTTTTTTAAAATCTTTCACAAGTGTGGGGTGCTCTGGCATTTTCTTGATATCTTCCCAGTCTTTTTCGAGTGGAAATCCCATTACATTAAAAATTCTATCTAACTGGTCGTGATGGTAGGGATTGCTAGTTTTTATGTCTTCTTGACGACAGTGAAAAATGGGTTCCGATGTCAATAATTCAGCAAAAATGCAACCGATAGCCCAAATATCTAGAAAATATTTTTAGAGCTTTTTACAAATCCAAAATATAGATTACCTATAGCTTTCGTGTAATGTCGAGCCCCTAATAGCAATTCTGGTGCTCTGTACCAGAAAGTGACTACCACTGGGTCCAAATCAGCAAGGGGTTTAAGTGGGGCATTGAAAAGTCTAGCAAAACCCATATCTGCAATTTTCACACGCCCCCTTTCAGACCCCTCGCCCATAACAAGAATATTTGCAGGTTTTAGATCTCTATGCAAAACCCAATTTGAATGCAAATAATGGATTCCATCTAATATTTGATACAACAATGATTTCACCATTCCCTTTGGAACCATAACTGGCTTTTTATTAGCTTTAGCAGCTCTGTGAAATTTAATAATATGCCACAAATCATGTTCTGCAAAATCAAATAAAAGCCATACTTTTCTATCATTATGTGACAGAAAAACTCGGATAAGTGTTATAACATTTGGATGTTTGAGTTCCCTTAAAAGCTATACAACAACTTATGATGTAATAATACAAAAAAATTGTTTTTACCGCTATTTCCCTACAAGCTGACATAGACAATCCTGTTCCCTCTATTTGTTTGAGTGCATAGTCTCGATTATCAGATCCGTCTTTTCGTCTCCCTTTATAAACATGGCCATATGTGCCCCGTCCAACTTTGCAACCTTCATAATCAAAGAAATCCTCCACCTTCACTCTCTCATTCTGAGTTTTCATTTTAAATTCGTAGTCCATCATGAGAGTTGTCATAATATTATTATGGCCGAAAATCATATGCACTTTCAGGAAAGTGCTAATTGTATTAATAAGTTACTCCGTATTTTTTTGGTAGTAGTAAATATAATCAGCACTTTTTGGGTAAAAAGTGTTTGTAAATAAAAAATTTCTAACCAAAAATTTTACAGATGGCAATGAACTGTCAAACCTTTCGTCAAAAGGTCCAATAAAAATAAAGGTCTTATTCCTAGAAGCTTCAAAAAAACAGCGGTCCAATGGATGATTAACCGCGCGTGCGCATAACCTATTTCTAAATATAGGATAATTTTTTATTTGTTTCCGCCCGAAATCTTAAAAATAAGCAACACGCTATACAAACAATAAACAATTTTTTCCTTATTCTTAATTTCCTACCGCATGCGCGAACGAGCCAATTTCTTTGACAGAACATATGACATTTCTCTCCATTGAGCTTACAATATTTATAGGCAGAAAAGTTCGAGACAGATCGTCAAATAGACGTTTTGATTTGTTTAATGTTATTGTTATAGGATAGTGGTTGAGGTAACTCTTATGTTGTTTTAATTCATATTATGATCAATATTACTTTGTTTTTTAAGTTGGATGCGCTCTCTACTTTTTTATAGTTCAGTGAACTTCCAAGATGTGTTTGAAATTTCAAACCAAGGTGGAGTGGTTTTAATGCCGCCAGTTTCCACTGGGCATGCGGTATCGAAAGTTTTTTAATAAGGAAAAAGGTTGATTAATTAATTAATGTGGCTACAAATGATTCAAATGAGCTGACTCTGAAAGCACTGTCAAAGGTATTATAAACAAAAAAAATTGTAACAACTTTAAAGTCAAGATTTTTTTAAATTTATATTTTTGAATAATCGTCTGAGAGTTCTGTTATTTCGACTTCACAATCTCAACGTTAAAAATTTAAAAAACAAATATATTGTTAACAAAATAATAAATTTAATCTGTATTCTAATTTTTTAAAGTTTATTTTATAATTAACACTTTTTTTCAAGACTAAAAATTACTTTTTAAACATCTAACACGATAAGTACGTTCACTTTAGCAAAGCTCACAATAAATTGCGTTAAAATGCATTTTTTAAAACTTTTTTAAAAATAAGTTACTACTGCAAAAAGAAAGAAAATAAAGTTTTTTAACTATTTTAAAGTATCACATTTTTGTAGTAAAAATTAAGCTTTTTACTACATTTTAAAATAACTTGTTACTGGACGTGTATTGCTAGTTGCAATTAATATAAAAAAAATCTTAAGCACTGTGTATCAAGAAAGAGTAAATTTAAAACAACGAACAACTAAAATTAAATAAACATATTTATTCTAAATTATTACAAAAGTAGTGACAGAAGTATATTATTGACTATAAGATGGGTTGCTTGTTGCTTACCATTATACCGTTGATTTTTTTTAACCAGACATGCCACACAAAATTTTGGTTGCACGCCGATAGGGTATGCAACACATTATTTTGGGAACAAACTTCTGCTTAACTGATAACAAAACTATAACAAAAAACTGATAACAAAATTATAATCTATAAATTAGTTATTGTAACAAATATAATAAAAAAATGTAGACAAAAAACAACTCTAAGCATAATTTTTTTTAGGCCACAATAAAGAGATTTAACACAATTTACCTCTATACTTCCATTTAGCCAATCAACGTAAAGTTGCAGCTGTAGCGTTATCTTTATCATGCTTTTCAATATAGTGTATAATATGGTATACTTGCAGTCGAGCTTGCAGTATTTTGCAGTAAATGGAGTAAATACTTGCAGTATTTTTGAGACCTCATCAGTCATCACCCATTTTACATGGCGGATGCGGTTACTTCTCTAATAGTTAATTCACCTTGCCTCTATTATACCAAACCGTTAAAAACTAGAAGGCGTCAAAGTTTGAGATTATAATTTGTTGTAATAATGCTTAAAATCTAAATATTTTGTAAAACGATCTGTTTTAGCAAAATTTTGCGTTTTTGCATTTTTATTTTTATATCAATAAAAAAAAACAATTAACTTTGTTTATGTACCAAAATTCATGGTAATCGGTTAAAAGGTTTTCGAGTTATTCCAAAAAAATATTTTTTATACCCAACTTTGACGGCCTGTAATTTTGTTATTAGTTGAGATAGGACAAAATTTTTATTGCAGATTGTTATTACTTATTATTTGTGATACTGTATGTCAGGTTAAAATTTTGCTTCATACTTTTGAATCATCGTATACAATATTTTTACCAGAAATACATTATAAGTAATTAAAATCAGCAAAAAAATTTGTCTTATTTGAGCTGATAACAAAATTATAACCCAAAAATTAGCATTTAAATTTAAACATATAACAACTACGGATTTTTAAAGATTTTAAGCTTATATTTGACATATGAGTAAGGTTGCCAATTTTTCGATATCGAAATAAAAGACATAATGTCAAAGGCGTATCTAGGATTGTTTTTTAAAGAGGGGTAGGGTGTAAGTAGAGTGAAGATTGAGTTTGCTTTTTTTACCATCTTACTATAGTCTTTAGAATTCTTCTCTTGGGTATAAGCTCTTGAACTTTTTTTACATTCGGTTTATCAAGCAACTATTAAGAAGCCGAAGGCGATAATTATTCCAAAAACAAATGTTTTTACAAGGTTTATTATAAACAAATAAAAACTGTTATCTTTGGTTCAGAAATTCTATTAATAATTTTAAAATATACATTTTTGAAAAACGGAAACTAGAATTATTGTAAATTGCCTCTTCTGATTCCAGACTTTTTTTAATATCTTGCTCAAAAAACCATCAATTTTCAACATAATTTTTATATTAATATAGAAAAAATATAAAAACGTGTCTTAGAATTCTATGTTTTATGTTCCGTATTTCGGTTTATTTGTTTATAAAAAATTATGTCTTTTTTAATGATTTAAGGTTTATAAAGCGTCTAATAAGCTCTAAAACGTTAGTAGTATAAAGTAACAAAAACAAAAATAAAAGCCTAAAAAAAAGAGTGCCATAAATAAGACTATTGCAAAATGTCTCGTCTATACTCAAACCTTTTTTCTTCATCTCGCTCAAAGAACCATACAGTTTTAAACACATTATGTGAGCCGAAAAACAACTAATATAAAAAAAAATGTTTTTGCGATGTTTATAAAAAAAATTAGACGCTTGCGAAAAATTCTTTTTTATACTAACAATAAAGCGTCTCTTCATCTGGCTCGAAAGATCATAAAATATATTCAATTTGGAAGCTAAAGGCGACGATTATTACAAAACAAAATATTTACTGCAATTAAATGTTTATAAAAAAAAGATTACAGACTATCTTCTCTAGCTCCTAAATTCTATAGAAAACTTTAATAGAGATAACGAAATATAGATTTTTGACTGTTTGAAGCGAAAATTTGTAATTGCTCTGTATTTACCAAAACTTTTGTCAGTGTTTGGTTTAGAAGATTATCCTTTTATTAATCTAGAATGTTTTTTGGTTTTTACTATTCTTAACTTTTCATTTTTTTTTAGTAGTCGTTTTTCTGTTTTATATTTTTTTCCAAATATTGTTTTTTAAATTTGCATAAAATTTTGTTTCTCCAGGACATCTCAAATGACATTTTCAACTTTTTAAATCTTTTTTTATCGTTTGTTTTAATTGCAGTTTCTTTGTCTTCTCTTCCAGTCGTTAGTTTTGTAATTCTTTAGTTTTTTTATACAGTGTGGTGATAAAGTAAAGAACAAAATTCATAATTCTCTTATTGAATGTTTTTAAGCAAAACACTCGGACAGGTCATTTTTATTTTTTAATTTGAAATTTTATGACATAAAAATTTGACTTATGACGTCATATATTATTGCGCAATGACGGCGTCATTAGTTTTTTTAAATGACAACCCCATTTTTTTTTTGGTGTTTTTTGTAGGCGGTCTGGTCCAACTACTTAAATAATGGTGTAAAAAATTGGTATCTTAGATAACAATTTTTTTGAGAAAATAACCCATTTATATTGGCTACCTAAACTTACAAAATTTATTGAGACTTTTAATTTTTAGAAACAACGACTTTATTTCGTGATTGAATAATTTTTTTTTGATAATTAAAAGTTGTTTCTGAAATACCATATTTATTATAGCCACACACATCACATACATCATACAGTCTGTCTACATTTGGAAGAATTTTATTGTGCAATAAAGAAATTAACTTTTCTTTTCCTTACTGATAAGGAAAGGCTAGCCCCTGAATTTTAAGTGGATTGTAAAGATCCGGCGCGTGGCACCCGTTTTATGAACCAGCTGGTCGCCTCGGTAACAATAGGATTTAATTATCTTTTCAACCACCCTTATTGAATCTCTCAAAAACTAGTTTGTAAGTGAAAATCATAAAATTCTTCCAAATGTAGACAAATAATAATATAACACAAAACGCAACAAACAATAAAACATAAAACATATTACAATAAATAATAAAAAACATTTTTACTATTCATCAATTTTTTTGTAAAAATTATTAGTTGTGTTTAAAAATATTGTAGTTATTTTATTAAATAGCTGATATTATTATTAGTGTGGTGCCGTAAGATATAAAAATGTAAAAATCTAGGAACCCGGTTTTAATGAATGGATTTTTATAAAACCTTTTGAATTGTATTGTTGAAAGCTTAAATAAAAAAGTTTACCCATCAAAATTTGCCGATCTCGATTGCAACAATTTATAACAACAATTAAGTGAAAAATGAGAGAAATATGAAGAAAAAACTTTTTGCAGTAAAGATCTCAATTTTATATAAAATAAATGATGGTTTTATAGTTACTTTAATATTAATTTATACACGGCACCCCTTTAAAAAAAGCGCATTCTTCTAGATTTAATTATAAATAATAGAAATTTTTGTTAACTTTGGCCGCGTTTGGGGGTTGCAGGAGCGGGAGAGCAGAGCCACTACGATTTTTCTCTTTTATTTCACATTTGTATCTGGCGATTAAAAAAAAATCTAAAATCGGACAATTTTTGTTCCATCTTTGCTCAATTTCAGCTCAAGATTCGTATTTTTAACAGGTGGTTGGAGTAGAACTTTGTTATATATGGCCCTAAAATTTTGAAACTGCGAGGATATAAATTTTGGATTTTTTTAAGATATCCAAAATTATTACGGTCTTCCTAGGACGTTCTGTTACCGAGGACCAAGGAGGTTAATTGTCAGTGATAGGGAGCCTCAACGGCACTATTCAAAAACAAAATTCTTTTAAATTGTTAAAGTTAAAATACCTTCGGAAATAATCTTGAAGGTCTTGTTTGTTCGATTTAATATACAGGCGTTCAAAATAATTTTCAAAGCAAAAGTAGGTAATTTTTGCTACTTTGTACCCCCTTGTTTTTTATTTCCTTATTAAATGGAGTAATTAATTTTTATAAAAATGTGTTTAGGATTTAGAGTAGTACCCCCATAAAATAAATCACAGATCTCTAGATCTGCTATTCTCAACCGGTGGTCCGCTAGTGCACTAGTGGTCCGCAAAGAAATTTTACTATTTTGTAGACATTTATTTATCCGCGAATAAAATTAAAAAATAATAACTACATTTGAATTTATCAAAATACAAATATTTCAAACTAATTTTGATACTTAAGCCGCTAAATTTTAGTGGTCCGCAGGCCAAAAAAGGTTGAGAAACGCTGCTGTAGATTTATTTATAGATTTTAGAAATTTTCCTCAATTTAGGCCACGGCTGGGGGCTGTAGGAATAGGAGGGTAAAGCAACTAATATTTTTTCTTCTATTCCACATTTTTATCTATCGATTAAAAATAAAATTTGAAAATCGGACAATTTCTAGTTCACCTTGCACAGCTCAAGATCCGTATTGTGGTATTGTAGACAGTTGGAAGAACCAAAAACTTTTTTATTTACAGTCTGAAACTTTGTGCATATAAATTTCCTATTTTTCTAAGGTATCTAGTACCCTTACAATTTTTCTACAACATCCCGTTACAGAGGTCTATAGAGGTTTACTTTCAGCGATAGGTAGCCTAAACGTCACTATTCAAAGAATGTTTTTTTTTCAAATTATTAAACTTAAGACACGTGCAATATTTATTTTAAAAGTCTTCTTTTTTCAATTTAATGTATAGAAACAGGTCAAATAAATTTTCAAAATTAAAATTTGGAATTTTTGTCACTTTTGGCCCCATTTTGGGGGCTTAGGAGTGGATTTAAAGAAACGAATTTGGCAAATATAAAATGCCCGGTTCATTTTACGTATGGATATGTTAAACTTAACAGTCTGAATTTGGTCTAAATCCAGCTTACAATCCAGGTCCCTTGAAGCCTCAAAGACAGGTTTGTAATAGTTTTCCGATATAAAATCTAATTTTAAGCAGAAATAATTTTAACTTTTATTAAATAATAAAACTATTTTATTAAAAAATAAATTAAAACTCTGAAAAATTAATATCTAATTATTTATTTTAACAATTAAAAAATTCAGATCGGTAAAAATAAATGGGTAAACATTTTAGTACTTAGTGTTAAAAAAACATTCCAAAAAGTTTTATAAAAATCCGTTCAGTGGACCCGGGTTCCGAGGTATAAACCTTACAGCACTCCACTATATGATAATCTAAAAAATCATAACTAATTACTTTTATTAACTGTTTTTGATATTTTTTTCTATACATAATTTTTTATCAGCGGCTGGTAGGTACTCATAAATCATAAGACAAATTATTTTTAAAAAAGCTCTATTTTTATATTAAGAAAAACTATATTTCGCTCTAGAATGTAAGTGTGCAATCACTTATTTACTCATTTTACCCTTATGTAAACTCACTTTTAAAATAATTTGAATTATTTAAAAAAACACGAACATGTTATTTGTACACTCACATCTTAAACCTAAGTAATTTCTCTTGATATGAAAATTCAGCTAAAATATTTAAAAAATAATAATAAAAACAGTTTAGCAGAAAGAATATTTAAAAACTTTTAAAATAAGGTATTACTTGACTCTTTTTTTCTATCTAAATTGCAGTAGAAAATTCTACGTTCAAAAAAATGGTAGAATCAACGCAATTTTTACACAAAGACATGCCTCCCCGGGTAATATAAATCGACCTGTCTCGTTTTTTTAAATTAAAATCGTTACCTAGAAAATTGAGGTGGCTGTTATAAAAAAAATACACCGTATAATACGCTACTAACAATACACGTTTTTTTTTTCGATTTGCGCAATTTATATAGTGAGAAACTAATATTTGTTAGTAATAACTTTAAAATCTCGTGTTTTTGAATTTATTTAAAATGCAAGGCATTTGCCACGAAAGGATTTCCGCTTACGACTAAAAAAATACTCATAATATTTTTAAATAAATGCATTTACTCAATTTCAGCTGTTTTACTTTTTTTTGATACACAATGTTTAAACAAAAAACAAATATAACACAAAACAACCTATTTTCGAGACAATTATTCAATCTACTAATTTTTGCAAAAACCATGCTTTTAAATATCGCAAGTATTTAAATTTTTTAAAGCATTTAGCTGAACCGCTGTACTTTGAATCTACTCGGAATGCCCTGCTATATTGCTCGTACGTTTCAAATACGCATGCGTGTGAAGTATCGAATTTTTGTTTAAACATTAAAAAATCCAGGATTTTAATAAAACCTTCCTTTATTGTAATTGAAAGTATCTCACCAACTTATAATTTGGTTTAAGCTTGCAGTTGTAATACTTATTACAATAACAATATAAAACTGACAGCTGTTTGAAAATGGATGAGTCAGGTGTGGCAACCTAGTTTTAAATTCCCCTAGTTTGATTGGATAAATGGGAAATTCCGGTCGGAAAGTTGTGATATTATAGAGTTCTTTTCGAATTTCCTTTGGTCTAGGGCTGGCAACTGCCACTTTTCTTTTAGTGCAATCCTTTATTTCGGAATGTAAATCGTTGAAATATTTTTTTATCTTATTAACGGTTTTGCGGGGTCGTGGGTTTCTAGTTATAACCAGTTAAAGCGGTTAAGTTACCTGCATAACCAGTGAAAAGTGACTCAATCAAGTAGTTCGTCGGCATTTGAGTCCGCGCCATTTTGCATCGAGTCACATTTTTCATATTTTTAGTTAGAAGAAAAATTTATCAAATATGTCAGGAGAAGAAACTTCGGCCGACCGTAATGTGGAAATATGGAAAATCAAGAAACTAATCAAAAGCTTGGAACTGGCCAGAGGGTAAGTGCAACGTGGTTAGAACATATGTCCACGAGTTTTAAGTAAACGAATTTTATTAACAATGGGATATAAATCTGAACTGATTTTTCACAGAAATGGAACCAGCATGATTTCGTTAATCATACCGCCCAAAGATCAAATCTCTCGGGTTAGCAAAATGTTAGCTGATGAATTCGGCACAGCCTCCAATATCAAGTCCAGAGTTAATAGATTGTCAGTACTAGGTGCAATCACATCAGTCCAGCATCGACTGAAATTATACACTAAAGGTAATGTAGCCCCCTTAACTACAAACTACATGACATACTTTTTATATCACGTCCACACAAATATCAGACATGTTGAACTCTGCAAATATTGCACCCACTATAATTCGGTTAATAACAGGTTCAGTGTATGTATTTAGTCTCGGGGCACAACCCTCCAGGAGCCTAAATATTGCACCCCTAATCCAGAAAATTTAAAATGATCCAAGGTATAGCTGCCTCGAAAATCTAAGATCCCTGACTTCTAAAGCCTACAATAAACCAACTAATCTTTCGTGATAGGATATTTATGCAAATTTTACTTATCCCCAAGATTTACGATCTCTGTCGATACCTCAGGTAGGAAACTACTCCGTCCAGATGTTAGTTTACAATTAGATTTAGCAATGGCCATTATTTGGTTTATTGCGGGCCTTAGAAGTCAGGGATCTTATATTTCCGTGGCAGCTATACCGGGTGTAAACGAAATTTGGCTCACCCCTTTTTTAAATAGTATTTTTTAAATTAAAAAAACGAAACTCGGATAGCTTATTATATTAGAAAATTCCCATTAATTAAGTAAAAAATAAACTTTCTATCACTTTCGGTTTTACCGGAAATGACTATAACTTTGGATTTTTAAATGGAACACTATGTATATTTTCATATTTTTGGAATCTACATTAAATTGTGAGTCTAAAATACTACTTTTTATAATTTTTTGTGAACTAAATTTTTTTTTTGCAATTTTTGTTTTTTTTTATCTTGAGGGCTGTGATAGCAAAAAAATATTTCTAAACAATGTAGGCAACCATTAGAAAATAAAAACAGTTCCATAAATAATCTCATTTAGAAAATATACGAGTTTAAATTAGATTAAATTAGTTTTTCCGGTTTAACTAATTTTTTTCAAATGGAACAATAGTGGCTCACTTGACATTTTAAATTAACTTTTTTTTTGTTATTCTAAAAATATCAAAATCTTTTAAATCTATTCAGTAGTTTTTGTAATATTGACAAAAATATTTTGGAAAAATCCCTAAAAGTTAACTAAAATTCAAGCAGGCTGTAAACTACAAAAAAGGTTACAAATTATGTTTAATAGCTCTCTATTTTATTTTTTTGTTAAAGTGCTAGCATGTTTGAAATTTTTCTTTAATATAAAAATTTTTTCATATTTAAAAAAATATTTTTTTGTCAATACTACAAAAACTACTGAGTAGATTTTTAAAATTTTGGTATCATTGGATTGGCAAAGAAAACGTTATTTTAAAATGTCAAGTGAGGCACTATTGTTCCATTTGAAAAAATCGAGTTAAACCGGAAAAACTAATTTAATCTAATTTAAACCCGTGTATTTTCTAAATTAGATTATTTATGAAACTGTTTTTATTTTTTAATGGTTGCCTACATTGTTTAGAAATATTTTTTTGCTATCACAGCCCTCTAGATAAAAAAACAAAAATTGCAAAAAATAATTATTATTTCATAAAAAGTTATAAAAAGGAGTATTTTAGACTCAGAATTAAATGCAGATTCCAAAAATATAAAAATATACATAGTGTTCTATTTGAAAATCCAAAGTTATAGTCATTTCCGGTAAAACCGGAAGTGACAGAAAGTTTATTTTTTAATTAGTTAATGGGGATTTTCTAATATAATAAGTTTTCCAAGTTTCATTTTTTTAATTAAAAAAATACTATTTAAAAAAGGGGTGAGTTTAATTTCGTTTACACCCGGTATACTGTTTCACACCAATATTGGCATATCTGACTTTAAAGGCAAGTCATCTATTTATTACTAGTGAAATAAAGATTGTATTGTTACTAAACGCAAGTAATTTATGGTCGTTAGATTCTTTGATGCCATCTGAGAAAGGTGCCCGAGGCATGAAGATTTCTCACCAATTTTACTTGGATTTGATCTGCTTCGGGCGGTTCTCAGATGGTATCGAAGGGTCTAACGTCCATAAATAACTTGCATTTGGTAACAATACAATTTTTATTGCACTACTAATAAACAGATGACTTGCCTTTAAAGTCAGATATGTCAATATTTGTTTGAAACAGTATACCTCTGTTTTCTTATCACACAGAAAGCAGACACCTTTGGAAATTTTCGATACCAACCAATCACAAAATAATGAGCACTTCAAATTTCCGAAGCTTACTGGTTTCTCGGTGTTAAAAAACAGATCCTAGTGCAAAAATAAATACATAATTGTTTTCACGCTGTCGGAAACAAAGTAACACTTTCTTAGGATTAAATTTATTTTTACTCTTGTAGATATTAAAATTAACATTACCACGACAGGAATTCAATGTAGATAAAATTAGGACTCACGAAATTGTTTAATTTTTATTTTTGAACAAAATTAACATTTATGTTTACAATATTGTCTTCTGATAATTTATAATTATTGCATTCTATACTTTAAAAAGTTGAAATGGATGCTTGAGAGTGCGAAAAATAGTGTATATACCACAGGACCGAAGTGTTTTTTCTTTCCTTAAATGGTTAGTACCTTTTAACTTTTATCTGCAAGATTTAAAAACCAACGTTACTCTCTTGGTGTATATACAGGCTGTTTCAGAAATGAATATAAAATTTTTAACCAGTAATAGAACTCGCCAAAACAAACAACTTTTCTATATACCATTTTTGCAATAGATGCTAAAAATTTTGAATGTTGCCCCCTCCCCATAAAATTACGATACGCGTATGATCACTTAGTTACCATTATAACATAACCTAGTTATCATTATAATATACATAGGTTAGCGGCGGGTATGGTATTTTGTACAAAATTTTTAAATAATTTTATCTTAATAACGGTTGAAATTCGAAAAAAAATTATCTAGAAAAAACTCTTCTTTAAACGAGATCTACAAGTGGTTAAAATTATTGTATTTATTTCTGAAACAGCCTGTATAGTGGATTTAACGAAATAGTATAGTGACTAAAGCAATAAGGTCATAACCATTATTAACTCTACAAACAGCGGTACTCAAGTTCGGTTGCACAGATGATGGCCTCGTTATTTACCTATCTGCCTCGAGGATTTCAGGAAAGCAACACAATCGGTTGGCAGAAAAATTTACGACGAGCCCATCCATCATCTCTGCAGCCTAACTCGAGTACCGTTCTTTCTTTAATTAACAATGGTTATGACTTTATTGAGTCACTCTACTATTTCGTGCGATCCATTATACTTCTCTTATCAGAAAATAAGAATTTGACTTAAGTAATAAATTATTGTTAACAAAGCAGCCGTATTTAAGATGTTATCACCTTCTGATGAGTTTAAACTCGAAGTAGTAGATGGCTACAGACAACGCCATTCACGAATCAGCCCTTAACTCAAAATTTTTACCTGCTTTTAGTAAAATAGTGTCATAACTTGAAAACTTGTTGACAGAAGTCTAATTGTAAGTACGCTTGCTTTGTTAAATAATTTTTGACTTCAGTCACTTTCTCATTTTCTGATAAAAGAACTATAATAGTTTTATTCTTTTTTTAGTTCGTTTTCTCCGAAATTTGGGAAGATCGGGTTGTAAAGTGTTTTTACGTTTCTTCTGTTCACCATAAAACTTTTATGACTTCCTGAAGATTGATAGTAAGCACTTTTTTACAAATATGTAATTTAAACTAAAAAATTGAAATATCTGGTTGAACCACCTAAAAATCAGCGAGGGGGACTTCCTAAACTCCTTGATTTTTTAAATGTTTCACCAAATGGTAAAACCTAGGATAAACGTGCTAAACCTAGGATTACGAAAAAGAGATAAAAGCTCGAAATAATAGTTCTGAGTCGGACTGGTATTTTTAAGTTAAAAATTATTAAATAATCGCTGATATTTACTAGAGGCTTTTTGATATTATAAAATTCCTAGGTTTTGAAATTAAAATAAAATATCTGGATTTTGAGCTTTTGACACTCATTTTAGTAGAACGCGCCCTCAGCTTGGGTTTTACCATTTTTCTAGTATTCTAAGTAATACATCAAAGTTCCAAACAAATGGTTTTTTGTGATGTACATTTTCCATTTTTACTGAAATACGGATTTATGTGACCCGTTTTTTTCAATAGAAAAAGTGATCACAACTTTAAATGTACTCTCGGCTAAAATGAAAATGACGCGTTCTTCAACGAATCCTTAGTATTTGTCTTAAAATCTCTAATCGCAACCATTCTATTTCATGACTACCCAATTGCTTTGATGGAAATTTGAGAGATTTTTTTTTTTAAATTTATTGTGTTTTTCAGCAAGATTTAACATTTCAACTGGTATGGACGCCTCATTGACATTTTGACCGAGTGTACATGATACAATTTTTTTTTGATTCCAGTGCTAAAAAAATTAACATTTTTTGTGAAACAAGAATAAACAAAATAATGAAGATATTTTTAACTACTTTTCTATTTTATTGTTAATTGTCATTTATTAATTATACTTAATGTTGATTGATGATAAAAAAAGATATTGTCAGAGGCGACACCTCGGCGACTGCTTTTTTTTTGGCCACTCGCGTGTAGGGCTGGGCGATAATGTAATTTCGATATCGAATTATCGATACTTTGAAAAATATCGATAAATCGATATATAGCATTATCGATATATCGGACTATCGATATATCGTATTATCAGATTATCGATATATCGATAA
This sequence comes from Tribolium confusum, assembly GCA_029207805.1. NCBI lineage: Eukaryota > Metazoa > Arthropoda > Insecta > Coleoptera > Tenebrionidae > Tribolium > Tribolium confusum. The sequence goes on along the minus strand of JALGAY010000001.1, from coordinate 35,232,892 downwards.
ATAAATATCGTTTTTTTAACGATATATCGATATTTTTGAAAGTCGATATCGACAAGTCGATATATCGATAAAAATTCCCAGCCCTACTCGCGTGTGGTGCACATAATCGAGTTGTCTCAGCTCCTTCAAATGAGAATTTAGTATTTAATTAGATGTGTCATAACTTTTTTTATATCTAATTAGGATATTGCATTTCTGCTATATTTTCAAAATTTTTGTAATCCTAGATTGTTTAGACAAAAACACATAGTATGTTTATTAACGTACTACAGTAGAAATACCTCGTTGTAGCAAGCATGGCACTTTTTATGACACTAACAGTTTTTTTTACTTTCATGAAAAACTTGTTTAGTAAATGGGCAAATATTTTTGACAAAAAAAATATTTCTTACTAAATTACTTTATTTTTGTGCAATTACATTTGTTTATATTAAATTAGTTTTTGAAAAAATCACGTTTTAGTATGGAAAGGTAAATTTCATAAAGAATCCTAATAATTGCGGCAACAATATGTAATAAAACTGAAAAGGTCTTGGGTCTAGCGGTATTGTCCTTTAGATTTACGATACTCAAAAAAAGTCAAGCCATAAATAATCTGAAGATTTCGATTAGAAATAAAAAAGTGTTGATTATCCAAAACCTAATTAGCTAATATTAGGGCTTTATAATGAACTACCTGTCTATATTTGGAAGAATTTTATGGTGCAATAAGGGAATTAATTTTTCGGTCCCCTAATAAAGAAACCTCTGCCCCTGAATTTCAAGTGGCACCCGAGAAGCTTGAATATGGTTCTGGTCGCTTTGGTAATAATAAGGTTCACTTATCTTTACAACCACCCTTACTAAATTCCTCATAAACTAGTTTGTAAGTCAAAATCATAAAATTCTTCTAAATATAGACAAACATTAATAACGGGTGAATGGAAAACGTTGCAAATCTGAGACGATAGCTAATCTATTTGTGTATTCAATAACAATAATAATAATGTTAATAATCATCTTTATTACATGAAATAATAGAATAGATTATTGAACATGACTATACACATTATCGTAATACATTATCGTATTACAAAAAATTCTTAAAAACAGTTTACAACAAAATAACAAATATAGTATGTATGTATTGTACATACATTGAAATATATAACTAAATACATAAGATATAAAAACCTACATACAATTCAAAATTGAATATTAGATATCACCTACAATAAAATTATACAGGGTGACATAAAAGTATGGAATAAAATTTATATTCCCTAAGTTAATTTTTTAAAAAAGATTAACTTGGAAAATATGATTTTTATTCCATATTTTTGTCACCCTGTACATTAGCTATAATAGTTGTCATGAATTCTTTTTTTAGCAAAAAATATTTTTTTATCTGATTTTAACTATGTTCTTAGGAAGCAGTTGTAAAATACTAGGTAACACACAAATCTCTACGATCACTTTTTGTAACTATTTACACTTTAATTTGACTTTTACTACTGTAAACTCTAGTCCATGTCTAAATATTTATATAATTTTCGTTTAACTTCTAGAAAAAATTTACTGTAAAAAAAACCTAGAAAATTAACTTGATTAACATTGCACTCGTAGGTCATTTATGCACCTAGTGTTTGTTGATTCATTGCAATTATGAAAAACTGAAGAAAATAGTTTTGTTTTATACAAGTCCATATATTGTGTTGCCTATCCTTTTTAAAATAATTTTTTGTGAAAGTAATGATCAATTGTGGCATTCAATAAAGTAAGCGATTAGCGATTACCGATTGCGATGCGATTTGAATCGATTCTGTAACATTGAACGTCCAATTTTCGCTGTCAAATCGCAACTGCGTGTGTTTGTCATTTGACTCAGTTTTAAACGTAAAACAAAATTGTAATTATCGACGAAAATAATATTGAGACATATATAAATCGAATGAGATTATACGTAAAGTATTTATAGGGGAAATATGCGAAAGCCATTCTTTCTCAAACTAACTTGTCTCGCATGCGCATGCGTTGTACAGTGAAACTGCCATTGTCCGATTGCAATCGTCGAAAAAGAACGATTGCAATCTTTGCAATCGATTCAAATCGGATTACTCCCACTGAACACCGCTAGCTGTCAAATACTACAATCGCTTACAATCGCTTACTCTATTGAATGCCCCTAATGACATACATCTATACATAAAAATAATAATAGGATTTATTAAAAATGGCTTATTTTTTAATACGATAACGGAGAATAACCATATGAGTGTAAAAAAGCACTTTAGTGCTGAGATAACATCGTATTTTCTGAAATCGTAATTTTTAATCCTTTGTAACGTAATACATGCAACCAGCAATACAATTACTTTACAGCCGCTTCAGACAGTAATTTGTTTACTGAAGATTTTTGATTGTGACATATGAGTTCGCTAAAGTACTACTTTACTTGGTTTAATTTACTTTAGGGATTGCTGTTTACTTTACTCATAATTTCAAAAAATAATTTAATTACTTTGTTAATATTAAATTAGGAATTTTATATAATTAAATAATATTAGGAATTTATTCTTGAAAATGAAATATATATAAATTTATATTTTACGGTTGATTAAATACGATGGTAATGGTATAAAAAAAGTTTTTTTATTTATTTCTTATTCTTTTTATTTGGTTACAAGTTTTAGAAACAGGGTCTTATTATTAGAGGTGTGATTTTACTCCACTTATTTATAGTTCGTGGGCTCTACCTTGTAGTGGTGTGAAATTCACCTCACCTCACTTGAGTGTAATAATAATAATAATAAATATAGCAATTTCAGTGCCGCCAAACGGATTAGTAATTTACTGTGGAACTATCGTGACAGACGAAGGCAAAGAGAAAAAAGTTAACATCGATTTCGAACCGTTCAAACCTATCAATACCTCTCTGTACTTATGCGACAATAAGTTTCATACCGAAGCTCTAACGGCCTTATTGGCAGATGATAATAAATTCGGTTTCATCGTAATGGATGGTAATGGTGCATTATTTGGTACGTTGCAAGGCAACACCAGAGAGGTTCTTCACAAGTTTACGGTAGATTTACCAAAGAAACATGGTAGAGGAGGTCAATCTGCGCTGCGTTTTGCTCGTTTGAGAATGGAAAAAAGACACAATTATGTACGAAAAGTGGCAGAAGTCGCTACACAGCTTTTTATTACAAATGACAAGCCCAATATTGCTGGACTTATATTGGCTGGAAGTGCTGATTTTAAGACTGAACTTAGTCAATCCGATATGTTTGATCCTGTAAGTCCACGTATACCATACACTATTTTTTATAACACCTATATTTTTTCAGAGATTGCAAACTAAAGTTATAAAATTAGTTGATGTTTCTTATGGTGGCGAAAATGGTTTTAATCAAGCAATCGAATTAGCAGCCGAATCCTTACAAAATGTGAAGTTCATCCAAGAAAAGAAATTAATTGGAAGATACTTTGATGAAATTAGTCAAGACACGGGCAAATATTGTTTCGGTGTTGAAGATACATTAAGAGGTCTCGAATTAGGTGCTGTTGAAACACTAATTTGCTGGGAAAATCTCGATATTCAAAGATACGTTCTAAAAAATCACACGACAGGAACTGAAACCGTACTGCATCTAACACCAGAACAGGAAAAGGATAAATCACACTTCACTGATAAAGACGTGAGTCCCTTTCCAATATTTTTGTCTTCTTTTTTTCACAGATAATATTTTTTGCAGAGTGGAGTTGAACTGGAATTGGTGGAGTGTCAGCCCTTATTGGAATGGCTTGCAAACAACTACAAGAATTTTGGTGCTACCTTAGAAATTATCACTGACAAGTCGCAGGAAGGATCTCAATTTGTGCGAGGTTTTGGAGGAATAGGAGGTCAGTGTCTCACTTATATTTATTTTGTTAAGATAGTATTTTTAATTGTTTAAATATTTTACGCTGCTAATCGGATAGGCATTCTGCGTTATAAAGTGGACTTTCAATCTCTACAAGCTGATGAGCCTTTGGATGATGTAGATCTTGATGATTATTAAAGATTTACATAAACCAGAGCTCCTACATCAAGGTATTTTGCTAGGAATTTGTGTGTCTCATGCCTGTATTATTTTCGGTATTTATGTAGGTTTATGTATTGACGTTTCTTGGTTACAAAGAGTCTGGACACATACCCCCGGTTGCACAAAAACCTCAATCAAACAAACGGACTTTTAACCTCTGATTAATTCAAAATACCGTGCCCTGATTGGTGGTTAAAATGCGTTAATGATAACCTAATGGCCCATCAATTTTGATGAAGGTTTGTGCAACAACCGGGCATCATTATTTTCTTTTTGTCCTAACAAGCATTTTTTTTTTCAATTATTTGTGGTTTAGATGTGTCTTTCAATCAGGATAATTATCAGTTATCACATACTTCGATTGTTTTAGTTGGACTTTGAGCAGCTTTAATTATCCACAGAAAAATTGAATTTGGCTAAAATTTAATTCAATTTCTTTATTATTGTATCACTTTTATTCCTTTCTCTCTCTCTCTCTCTCTCTAGCTGTGTGTATGAGTTTATTATTATTTTTAATAATGATCTGTCTTTCGAGATATTAATTTTGTCAGGTCAGTTTAAGTTAGCTATTTCATTTATTATAATTATTGTGTATCCAGGGTTAGGTGGTACAGGGTGGTTATGTCGCTTCTGTATTCTTTGCGTATAATCAATTACTGTTTACATTTCACATCATATAAAAAAGAAAGAGAGATGGATAACCGGATGTTTTCAAAACAGAAAACACACAAAGAATTACGTTGACTGTCTGGACTTTTTATAAGAAACGTCAAGATAGCATCCAGGGACTCTCGTTCTATTATTTCTATCCAAAGTATTATCTATGCACCTGATATCCTCATAATTACTGTCATTTTCTTATTGAGTAGTACTTGCGTCACTAGCACCAAAAATGTTTTCATTGAGTCTTGTTAATGTATTCAGCAATTTTTGTATACAGGTAAACACGGAAATAGCATTTTAAAAATGTCACTGACAGGGCGGATGTCAGGTGAATAGTTACTATGTTTTGGTCGAATTTGTGCAATGTATTTGAACTTTTTTTTTGTTGTTTTCAGGTTTGTTGAGATACAAAGTGGATTTCCAGAGTTTGCAGTTAGACGAGCTAGACAACGGCGATGAATTTGATTTAGATGATTATTAATTCCTTGTAAGGACAATTGAAACAGCATTTTGTAGGAGTGGTGCCGTTAATACATTGTGAAGTGGCTGTATTTTGCTCATAAACCAATGTTATGTTAAGAGTTGAGATAGTTTTTGCATACATTTCTAGAAAAAATATTATTTAAAATTCTGTTAATTATTGTTAATGTATACTTTCGAAAGTTTTGTATCATTACACAGTTAAATGGATTTGAAAAAAGTTGAGTATATTCATTTTATTTATTTGTAATTAGTCAGGGTCTTGTTTGAATGGGAATTTCCCTGGGGATATATTCTTGTATGTCTGCATGAGCTGTGTACTGAGTTTTCTATAAAAAAAAGTATTTCGATTTTATCAGACTAAATGGAATTGTTTACCTAAATATAAGGTTTTTTCCTTTTGAAATAATTGGATTTGTTCCTTTGACAGTTCCTCAACCTCCAGTAGTTATTATAACTTCATTGAACTTACATTCCCGTGAAAACATAAAGGCAACTACTTCTATGAAAGCTTCATTATAAAATTCCAATTTGTAAGTAAAATTTTGTACGTTTGTAACTTTCGGTAATATTCACTCTACTTATTTATCAAATCACAAACGTGCATAATTTTACATGCAAATTGTCTAATTATGAAAATTTTTTACGTAATATCCACTATTGTATTTTTTTAAACGAATTAAGGATCTTGTGCAACGGTCAGTGGCTCTAGACCTGACTGCAGAGGACCCTTAATTAGGTCAGCGACCTGTTACATTGTACTTCATATTAAATTTGTATAATTTATATTCAATAAATTAACAAAATAAAACTGAAAATTTAATAACACAAGTTTTTTTAAAATACAATACTATAATTAATTTATAGAAGCTTCTCTTAAAGACATGTTTGGGGTAGATACATCAGGCAAATCTTTAATGTCCAATTTTGCCAACTGCTCCTCCAAATCACCACTGGCATTATTATTGGGTTTCCCTGCATCATCAGTCCTCATCAATTCTGCCAACTCCTCTTCCAATTCATCATTATCATCAGAAATGGGCTTCGAAATGGCCGACTGAATTTCCTCATGTATGTCCAACATCTGCAAAAACATAAAATATCAAGTATACGACGTTCCAAGATCTATAAAACCCATAAAATTAAATACAATTTTGGAGACAAAGGCGAGAAATGTTTCTACAAAGTTTTTTCAAGATTTTTGCACATGACGCGCGTTCCAGTAAAGATGTTACTATTCTCAAGTGAAACAAGACCGATTATTTTACCAGATTTTACAAACCGCTCAGCTTTATATAGGTACTAGTCGATTACATAATAGCTTCATAATAAAATATAATAATGATTTATTATGACAGCTGACAGTTTTTTACTTACACTTCCTGTATATTAGTCGATTAAACAATAAAAGACATACTTTTTTGCCTTATTTTTTATCGCAATAAAATATGAATAAATAAAGCATATTCTGACTATTTCAATCGTATAAATTTTAAACTGGCTGAGGGACAGTCCGGGGGCGGTAGCCATAGTACGATTCATCTTTAGTAAAGCGGCAGATAAGCCACATGTAACAAAAGTCGCTAGAGAATTGGCCCGACTTATGAAGCCGCTCAATAAACTGGAGAATAGGACGCGATAAACAGTTCGAACAGGTTCAAACGAAAATAACCCTTAACTCAGCATTTTATAAGAGTTTACTATCAAAGGATTGTATATAAATGCAGAAATACAATTCTTACCTTCAAGACAATAATACTATGGTTACCGCCCCCCGATTGCCCCTCACCGTCAGAAGTTACTTTAAAAGACTTTATCGTATTATTTTATTTGCGGCTATAAATTAAAAAAAAAATAATTTCACCCAAATTTTCATTATTACATATTACTACTTTTTTTTCATAAAGTACATTCAAAAACCCAATTAAAAAAAAAATTGAAATAGCTCAATTTTTCGCAACATTACAATCATGTGAAAAAAAGATGTCATTTTTTCAAAAATTCATTTCATCAATGGTTTGAAGTTAAGGTCTGAAAATTTTCGTAAAAATTTCTTTCAATGGGTACTTCTATGATGGAAAAGAAAATTTTAAAGATATCGCAGATGTATTTCGTAGGCCAATTTGGCATGGAATGTCCCATATACAAGGTGAGTATTTTAAGTAGAATAAATTACTCGAGTCTCATTAATAAGTTGGATCAAAAAAATTAAAAAAAAATCGTTATTACGGTTTTTAATTTGATACATTAGTTTTGCATTTTATTGGATTTTCCTCCTAATTTGGGGGAGAAATCACCCATAACTTTGTTTCAAATGAAAATGTAATGAAAAAGCTCGTTTAAATGGTATTAGAGCAAAACCACCCCTTGCGGTTTTTTTTTTATCGCAAAGGTATCTGTTGTGTTGGCACTTAACACAAGAACTATGACCTACTGTAGATTTTTACAATCTGTTTAAATATTCGAGCCTGTACTGCGAGTTGTTCGTTGCGAAAACGAAAATTTGAAAAAGAACTCTGACAGACATAATAGACGTGATCCAGAATTAGAAAACATTTCCAAAAAGAATGGCGACACCTCACTATCGACCAGTTGAAGAAAGGCACTGCATTCGTTCGCAAGGAATATGACATATTCGCTGCAGGAGATAATAATATCACAGACAGAACGAACCTTCTTCAATACCGAATAACCACTGGCGATATGCAGCCGATTCGTCAGCCACCAAAGAAGTAGAAGTGGTCCAGATGGTCGAGAAGATAAAAGAAGATGGCGTTATTGAAAATTCAGCAAGCCCATGTTCATCACCATTGGTCTTAACTACGAAGAAGGCTTAATACAAAGATTACAGAAGGCTTAATGGAGTGACGAAGAAAGATAGTTATCCATGTTGGACGGTTCCCAAAGATTTTCAACTTTTGATTTAAAGACTGAGTACTGGCAGTTTGGGATTCATCCCAAAGATAAGAAGAAAACGACATTTTAGACCGGCAGTAAACTCTATCAGTTCAACGTTATGCCCTTTGGATTGAGAAACGCACCAGCTACGTTCGAACGTCTGATGGAATTGGTCCTTCGGGGACTGTCCTGAAGAACTTGCCTCGTGTACCTCAACGATGTTATGCTTGTTGCGAAGACATTCGAGGAGCACCAGAAAAACCTAGAAAAAATCTTCAAACGTCTGAAGAACGCCATCCTTCAGCGCAACCCAAGAAAATGTCGTCTATTTCAAAAAGAAGTTAAGTTCCTGGGTCATCTGAAAGAATCCAAATGGATCCTGAAAAAATGGCAGCCGTTCGAGAATGGCCCCGACCGCAAGATAAATATCAGATGCGAGGTTTCTTGGGCCCTTGGAGATTTGCAGACATCGTTAAGCCGCTTCATATGCTAACTGAAGATAAAACATCCTTTGTTTGGAGCAAGGAGTGCAAAGCGGCATTGAAGATGTTGAATATTACTTTGTGTACGGAGATTATTCTGTCTTATCCAAGAACAAAAGGGCTTTACATCTCGGACACCCAACGCCAGCAACAACAATATTACAGCAATGTACTCTATAAGCTTGAAAGGTATTATTACAGCACTAGGAAAGAACTGCTGACAATAGTAGATGGTGTTGGTCTTTGTGAAAAGATGGAAAGGTTGATTTGGCAACCCCACAATGGATAGACAATGGCGGAGATAAGGGCGGAACACTTGAAGGATAACGACATCGGCCCGATCTTGGAGAGTAAAGAAAATGGAGATCTGAGGCCACAGTGGCAAGACATTTCCCACAAAACCCCTATTTTGCAGGCATTGCAGGCAAGCCGTTATCATATCCAGAGCTCTGGTGTATAATTGGATTTGTCGCTACGGGATTCCTCTGGAAATGCACTCAGACAAGGACGGAACTTTGAGTCTTTAGTCTTTCAAGGTGATCTCTTAGGCATGCCAATGCCAATAATGCCATGGGCAAGACCATGGCGAAATACCTATCGAAGGTTGTGACGGCTCACCAAAGAGATTGGGGATCGACATCTGCCGTTATTTTTATTGGCATATAGATAGGCTATTCACAACACGACCAACCTGACATCCGTTAGAATTTTGTTTGGACGAGAGCTTCGTTTGCCGTGTGACTTGGGACACCTGGAGGAGATCCGAAAGAGATTGGAAGCTATGTGGAGAACTTCGAGAAGCAATGGGCAACATTCACCACTCAACACGTGGGCGGATTTGAAATAGCTAGTGACCTAATGAAGACCCGGTACAATCTAAGGGATAATTCGGCGGATTTCAACGAAGGAGACTTGAACAACCCCCAGCCAAAGTGGTAAGAAAGGTAATTGCTCCAAACTCCAGCCAAACTGGAACCTCTATGCCGGACCAAACGAAAAAGACTAGTATTAATTATTCAGAGCGAACGATCTTTTTGAGGGGGACAATTTTCGAACAATTCCAGATAAAGAGAGTTTCGAGTAATTTGCCCAAGTAAATACCTGAAGGACAGCGCACCGTGAGTCACACTATAGCGCAAAATTCTGCGAAACCAATTTCTGGTCCAATCGACATGAATGATGTCATTGTTCTGCATGAGTGGAGAAAGGTCGCGTAAACTTCTGGACAATTGTTAGAAGCGATGTATCGTTATACACAAAACCAGTGCAAAGACATAAATGACCAGTTAATTGGGAAACAAAGAGTGAGCGAGTATAGTTTGACGGTCCGTCGAAACGACGTTATTTAATCGGCAATCGTAGTTATTACTGTGTGAATATCGAGTTAATTACTTATCAAATTATTGTTGATACAATGATTACGCCATTGTATTGATGTGTATATTGTGAGTGGGCCAATATTCAAAGAGCTAGCGGTTTCGATCACGTTTTGAGCATTTGAAACCACTATGCGGTGTTCGTTGCATACATATAAATAAGATGTCCTTGAAACAACTTAAATTTTTTCTTTTACACATCTTATGATTTTAAAATTCATTTATCTGAAAAATAAGAGCTTTGAATCAATTAAGCTAAATAATTATGTAATTATGTTGTTTATTGGCCGCTCATAAAACTTTTATTTTTCAGATAAATGTATTTAAAAATCTTAAAATAAGCAGGCAAAAGAAGAATATTAATTTTTTTGTGACATCTTATTTATAAACAAAAAACAGTGTTGTCCTCTGACAGAAACAAATTACTTTTCATTTTTTAGTAGACGTAATATGTCTATAATAAAGGCGTTTTTTAAAAATTTACTTTTGGAAATTGTGAAATAATATGTCAACACATGTTTTTATAGACCAAAATGTGCATTCAAAATATATTGTATGTAATAAAACATTAAATAATTAGTTATATACAGGACTAACCATTGGAATGCAATAACTTCGATAAAAATTCAGGGATTTGTTTTTCAGGAAAACGCTTGGAGTCGTGTCCTGTTATTTTTCAACGGGCATTTTTTGACAAAAATAAATAAATATACAGAGTGTCCCAAAATCAAGATACGACCCTCAACTTTGAAATTTCAATTGAGAACCCCAATTTTTTTAGCTTATCTGAATTCTACGTATAAATCCCTGAATTTTTATCAAATTTATTTATTTCAAATGGATCACGCCATTTTTTTTCAAAAACAACTGAAAATCGACATAGTGTGTGCTACAGTAGAGACAACCAAACAACCGATGCACGTCATCAACAGATGATGACGTCACTCTAAAGGGTAGTTCACACCTGCCATCATAAAAATAGCGGCAATTTCAAAATTTTACAGTGCAAATTCTTTATCTGTTAAATAGTGATTCATATTCCATACCGCTGCAAGCGGTAATAGTGGACCAATATTCTTTTTTTTCTTCGGGTAAAATACTTGATGAGGCTAGCAATGAACTGTTGGGCTGCGTTCTGAAACGCTCGGGTAAAGGTAAGGTGATTTTCACCCAGGGAAGTGTTTACCCACTCTAGGTTCACTCTAAGGGAAAAACTTTTCTGAACGCTTGTAGGTAAATTAGGGGTAAATATAGGAGATTGTTATTTTAATTTTTTTTTATTTAATTTAATTATTAATTTTATTTATTTCGCTTTAATTATCAATTTTTCAATTTTCTTTAATTAATTTATTGACTTAAAAAGAGTTATTCTTTATTTCATTTTTATTGTGTTTTCAATCTTCAGTGCAAATCTTAAAATAAAATTTAGCTTTGCTTTATTTAGCTTTATTTTTATTTTGCTTTATTCATTTAATGACAAAATAATTTTGTAGACATAAATCATATGATCACTCTTGTTGAAAATTCGTTTTGCGCAGGTCGGGTAATTTTTAACCATGTCTCTCAGCAGGGTGATTTGGGTAACCCTTGGGTGATTACTATTTATCTTTCTGAACGATTGACGTTTGGGTAAAACAGTTCCCCTATGAAGTTTATGAACGACACGGGGTTACCTTTAGTATAACTTTTTCAGCCGGGTGAACTTCCTGAACGCAGCCTTGTTCTCGTTTAGTAAATGGTTTGGGCATTTTGCACAACTAATAATTAATAGAAAAAACTCTATAATCACGAATAAACCCTCCAAGTACTTGCTGCACCAAACAAGTGTAAAGTGAAAGTGTGAAGACGCCTTTAGTTGTTGCCAAACTTGTAGCAGCAAAATCCCTAAATTAGAAATTTTTATTCTCATTTTCTGCAATATTAATGTATCAACACTAATTATTTTCACTTGTCCTATTTGTTTGTACAAAAAATAGACATTGTACTCTATTAAAGTACTATAATATTTTATTTTTATAAACAAAAACAGTCAATATTTAATTGTTTTAAGGTTAGTGCCGAATGACGTCATCAATTTGCATTGAAATGCAAATATTGTTAGCCGGGCGAAAATCTTTTAAAACCTTACAAAAATTGCTAAAGATGACGTGCATCGGTTGTTTCGTTGTCTCTACTATACATAAAAAATACGCAAAATTATACGTAGAATTCAATATGCTAAAAAAAATTTGAGTTTTCATTTGAAATTTTAAAGTTGAGGGTCGTATCTCGATTTTTGGACACCTGTATATCCATTTTTTTTGTCAAAAACACGGTATAAAATAACATTTGGTAAATAAGCTTCTATAAGAATAAAATTCAAAAACAAATACATATCTTTAAAAGATCAAAGTTGTATCTCCCAGCAAACAAAATATGTAAATAAATAGAAACCTGGCCTCTAATTACAACTTTTGTTCAGCTATCACTTGCAAAATGTTTTTACAATGTATATAGTGTAAAGAGCATTTCAGAATGATTGATATCTCAATATGCTTCGTGTAAAACAGTTTTTAGCCATGACATTGTGAACAAACAGCCTTGTAAACGTGGCATTAGGAAAAGTAATCAAATTAATTTGTCAGTATCAAAAAAAAATCGTTAAGGTTTATAATAGATTATTAAATTAAGTAAGAGTACTAAATTATAAGAATAAAAACAGTTTATCGCTAATATCAAATGGATGGTCCCAAAAATTATTGGCAAAAATGAGTTATTTAGGGGATTGCCAAATTAAATTTGAATTTTCACAGCCGCCAAAAAAATTGTTCTGAAACGCTCTTTCCATGATATTGGCAGCTTTAGTGGTGCCACGTTGTCGTTAATGTCATGTCATATATGTCATTGGTTGTTGCATTCTCGGTTGAAATGTTCGTTTGACTGTCAAATTACTTTGGATCATTTTACAACTATCATCATTAGAAGTTAACTAGGGGGGTTCCCTGATAACTTTTTGGGTTCCATAAATCTTGGAACCCAGGCTATACAAAAAATAAAGTTTGCTAGAGTCTCTGAATGTTATTAGCAGTTTAAAACTAGTCGATACGTACGCTATTGAGGGAAAAAATATAAAAATCAAATTCAAAAGATTGCCTGTTGGCCAGTGGCCTTAACATTGAGTATGACAACAATTTGAATTTTCTCCCTCCATAGCGCACGTGTCCACTGGTTCCAATGTCACTACTAAAGTGCGCAAAGTGATAATCGACTTACCTCTCCCAATTTAAGCATAGTGTCTTCAAGTGCATCCTCACTCAAACCAGTTTCCTTCAAAGTTGAATTAAAGGCAGAAAGAGCATGTTTGTAAGATTGCCATACATGGGAATCAGTATGAACATCTTTAATTTTTTCTAAGAGGACTTGTATGTTATGTAAAGCATTAGCTTTATGTGTGAGACGTCCTTTCTCAATCTCGTGTTTCTTCTTCAAACAAGTTTTAGCAAGTTGTCTGTGCCCTTTCAGCAAATGCCCTTTAACTTCCTTAACACACTGTGAAATCTCATCTTCTAAATCCTCTACATGTTTAGTAAATATTTTTTCGTTTTGTTCCAGAACATAAAGCGCAGTGTCATACTCCGAAATTGGATCAAATTTATTTTTATCACCCAATTTAATAAGAAAAGAATCCAAATCTGAATTATTTTTCAAATTAACAACATCGGCCCTTTGCTCTCGAACCAAATAATGAATTAAAAGCTTAACATCATCAGCTTGACTCAAATCTTTATCAATGATATTCAAAAAATCCGTAAAATTAATAACTTTATTCCTGTACTTCCCCGGAAGTGCATATATTTTTTGGGCTTCTTGGCGTAGAACTTCCACATGAACAAAAGTGCGGTTAGTGCTCAATGTTGATGTAAATAAAGTACGTTTAACGGCACTAAGTGACCACGAGAGTGGCTTTTTGACTAGTAAATCTGCAGCCCAGCTGCCCCAACCTTTAGGCGAATCCTTTAAGAAATCTTCCAAGTATTGTAATTCACCACTTTTTACCAATTCCTCAAGAACAACACCAAGGCAACTCGGGGGTCGACCATTTCGCATGAATTTCGTGCCTAAGATAGCTAAATTAAAGCTATAAACTCCATTATTTAGGCAATAGAGAGCAATTAGGTGTTTCCAGGACGCAATTTTTGTATCCCAGTCTCGAGGATTAACTGTGCGGCTCCGAAATGGTGAAAATAAAGAATCAAGTCTGGCTTCATCTTTAAATTCAGACGGTAACTTGTCTTCGGGTATGTTTAACATGGGGGCTCACTCACGTCACTTTAATATAACCTGACATAACCTTAAAGTGTGTTTAAGTGTTTATCGAATTTGTTGCTTTATCGGAGTAGAGATGGCGCTGTGCTTGTGGAGCTTTTTGAAAGTAATTATGGGGCTTATTAAGAGTCAAAACACTTAAAATATGTTAATTATGTTAAACAGGTTGAGATATGTGTTGTTTTTGAGATATGTTACGATATTTTGTGTTTATTTTAACAGTGTTGTGAGGGTAGATTCCTGTAATAGAAAGTGGGAAATGTCACTTTTTGCAAACGTCAAATAGTTTGATGTCATGACTTGGCGTGTGGGTTTTCGCAATTTTCGCGTTTTTATTCATGTAAGAAATAATTAGTAACGTGCCTTCTTTTTTTAAATGACACGTAATAATATAACTGTGAAACACCAGCAAAACACATATTTCACCATCGAGTGTAGTGTCATTCTATTTTTCTTCAGAATCAACCCAAACGTTACAAAAATGATGGAAGGTAATAGGTCATTATGTTGCTCTAAAAAAATTACATAACATGCAGAGTCCATCATGTAATGTTTCATTAAAAGTAATACATTCCTAATGTTTTTAATTCATGCAAGTTGTATGCTGATATATTCAGAGGTCAAGGGCATTAGCCCCTTCAGGATCATTGAAAGCGGCATGTACTTTTTGTGATTAACACGATACATGTGCACAATATTCAGTAACATTCGTATACTTTTAAAAGAAGTGGGTTCAGTTCATTTATCATTTTGGTTTCAGAGATCGTACATTACAATGGCCCCATACAGCTGTAAAAAACTTAGTTTAAGTGATATTATTGCTACAATGGCTGAAGATAATAGAAAAGTATCAATGGAAGTTAATGGGGTCACCGAAAATGGGTTCACAGACGCCCCATGTAAGTAAAATATATACATTTTTTAACATCCCAGACCAACACTTCACCTGACTTCAATTTATATATTTTATTTATTTAGTGTTATCTGTGGATTTGAAAATAAAAGTGCTATTGCCTAAGAATTTTTTTAGCAAATACTACTTTTAAATTATATTGTATAAATTGCTTATAATGGGACATTTGAATTGAATCACAAATTTAAATTTTATTATTTATAAATTCTATTTGCAAGGTGCTCCAATTTTTACCACTTCCTTGACTGGAGTAACTAAGAATTTCTTTAAAAATAATATGTTTTTTTTTACTTACAAACAGATAACTGTAAGAATAAGTTAGTATTTGCTTAATATTTTAGTGTAAAATTGTTTTATTCTACATAATATTTAAATATATTATCTTAATAAATGAAAAAATAAAATTTTTGTTGAATATGCACAATAAAAAAATAATAATATTCGTCCTTGGCCTCATTTTAAAAATGATAATAATAGTAAATTATACAACGACGCTATAATAAGAGCTATTATTAGTAGCCATCAAGAGGGTGTTTTGTATCTACACGGAAAATAGATATATTCACTTAAAATCTCCTAAGTGCATTGATTATTTCCACTGTGTGTCGTGCAATTAAAACGTTTTTTTTTTAATTTTTAGGAATAACACTAGTCTTCAAAATTAAACTTTATTTTTGTTCATCGAATGAAATATATTTTTTTGCATAAGCTACTAAGGGTAGTTAATATACAATTTTTTGTTTTCTGCTAGCACGTCACACTTCTCAGAAAAAACAGGTTTTTTTTTCACTTTTTCATATAAGATGTCATTATTTGACTGACGATGGCGACTATACTTCTAGACCAATTTTAAATGTGAGATAGGTATTGGTCGCAGAATTTCATGGTCTTTAAATTGCTGTAAGAGTTTTTGTCACTTTTTCTGGAGTATACTTCTTCTAGATTTATTTAAAAAAATAATGTTATTCATTTTATGAGAGGCGTTACTATTTCTTCATATATTTTTTCCGGAAAACTTTGGAAGTATCAGTGACGAACATGGCGAGCGATTTCATCAAGATCTGAAAGAATTTGCAAAAAATATCAAGGTTTTTGGAATCAGAACATGCTAGGCTATTATTGTTGGTCTGCTGTAAGAGACACAGATGCAAGTAATTACAAAAAAGCTAAAACTTTTTATTTTTAAGTTTTTATTCAATGTTTCTTTTGTAATATTTTTCTTATTAAATATCTTAAAAGTTTGACGTGCTGATTTTTTTTAAACATTATTTCTAAGTTGTAATATTTATATAATTTTTTATAAATTTCTAAGCTTTGTGTAATAAAAATATATAGGTTTTATTTTATGGACAAAAATGTTGTAAATTAGTGTAATCAATTCATTAAGGCAGATTCGGTAACAAAATCGCAGGGCAAAATATAAAAATTTTAATTATTTTTTAAAGCAAATCAAATATGAATTATATCAATAGTGACAGCATAATAATTTATATCAAAAATTTTATAAAAATAGTCTAAAAATATCAAGGTTTAGTAACGAATGGGGACAAAAACGTAATACATAGTGTTCTAAAAAGTGTTCGCAAATCTTTAGTTTGGACGCATTAGTTTGCATTATTTTACATTAAGAAAATGTTATGGTCAATAATTTTCTTGAGATTTGTGTTTTTTTTATGAAAATTAAAAGTTTTTAGTACTCAACGACCATTTATGTAAATTTTCAGAACTTAATCTGAAACCATTCATGAGATAAGAATTTTTGAAAAAGTATCGTTTCTTTTTTTTTAAAATTCCTGTAACCTCGCGAAAAATTGAGCTATCTCAATAGAAAAAATTAATGTGTGTTTTTGAATGTACTTTATGAAAAAAAGTAAATGTAAAATACTAATAATAAACACTTTTTTTATTAAATTCTCATTTTTGAAACCAACAGTAGATTTTTTTTTATATAAAAACTACTATAGCATATCCGGTTGTAGATCCGACCAAAATCGTTTATAATTTATTGTGTTAGAATTAACAAAATAAGTTTATCAAGGGTTGTCATTACCAATACGATGTTTAGTCGCGCCAACTTAATTTGAAGGGGGTTGAAAACGGTTTTTTGCGAATATCTCACTTATACTTGTATTACATTTTTTATAAAAAAAAAGATCTTTTAAAAAAACAAGTAAAATTTTATTATTTTGTTGAGTTTTAATTGGTATTTTGTTATTAATGTTTTTTATTTTATTTTATCTGTTTTCTAGTTTTCATTTCATTAGTTTAAGTATTTCTGTTTTGTTTGGAGGTTAAGTGGAGTAGCGTCTAACTAGACTTCGCTCATAGAATATATTTTAATTAATGAGGGCATTTATTATTATTATTATTGTAAAGAAAAAGAATTTATTCAACTTTTGTCAAAAAGTTTTTTTCTACGATTGATCATTTTTGATTTATGACCCAATAAATAAGTAGTTTCAGTATATTTTGAAATTTTTGTATTTCTAAAACGGAGCATGGAATTTAAATTCTGTGGTAAGGGGTGACTACTAACATCAAATAAAACGTTACTTCAGTAAAAAAATGAAACACTTTAAAGAAAATTTGTAAACTTGGGTTCTCAATAATGGGGTGCCTACCCTGGCTTCAAAACGGTTTATAGTAATGACGATTTTTTTTTTTATTTAGAGACAAATACATGACCAGTTTATTTGTTTTCCCAAATTTTAATTTTTGAAAATATTATGGGGACCTGGAATTTAATTTTCTAAAAATTATGCATCCTGATAAAATATCCAACACGGTTTTTGAACAGAACATTTTTTCATCATTAAAGGACACAGATGACCAGTTTTTTGTATTTTTCCAGAATTTTAAATTTAAAATACATATATCAAATTTCAAATGTTTAAAAAAGAATGGTCATGTATTTGTCTTTAATAATGAAAAAAAAATGTCACTGTTCTATTATAAATCGTTTTGTATATAGCCAGGGTAAGCATCTCATTTTTGAAAACCCAGTTTCAAAAATTTTCTTTAAACTATTTTTTTTACTGCAGTAGCTTTTTATTTGATGACAGTAGTAGTCATACTTTAGAACAGAATTTAAATCTCATGCTCCGTTTTGAAAATTCGCATAATTACCGAGTTTATTTTCATCTCTTATTTTAAAAGTTAAATACAAGGTGTTTATAAATGATTGTAGGGTCGTAGGAGGCTGTGGAAATTTTCAATGTAACGAATACTTATTGTAATGTCCTATTTCCGCAACGAAATATTAGAGAATGGTTTCTGGAGTAACTCAATTGTCTAATAATAATTATAATAATAGCTAAAATCATTGTCTTTAAAATGCAGAACATTTTTTATTGTTTCCACAGCCTCCTACGGCCCTACAATCATTTATAAACACCTGTTATAAAATTTCAGAAATTTAGATTTACACAATCTTTTTTGCATTGAAAAAGGCAAAAAAATATTGTAATATGAAAACATATAATGCAGAGAAACAGGAATGAAACCGAAAGACACGATATACGCGACCAACTAAGTTTTTAAATGCAAAGAAGTTCATATATCGAAATCACCGCTGACTAATTGGAAAATTCGAGCGTATGAACAGGGTCGGCTTTATAATTATGTATTTGACTATTTCCATAGCCTAAATATGGTTTTGTTTATAGACAAAAATACAAAAAATGTGGATATTAAAATGCACACCAATAAATGGCCAAACACCAAGATAACACTGCTTTTTTATTTCTACACAAATAAAGGATTATTTTTATTATTAAACACAACGATGTGATTACGTTTTACTGATGAAACACTCATAAATGAATTAAAATATTTAATGCTGACCCTGTTCACATTAGTGAACGGTGGTACGCGTTAATATCGGACCAGTTTGACACTTTGCTACCCTGAAAACATAGTTGACTGATTAGATTGACACATGTGCATATTTTACGACCGATCACAAACAAGGGAACATGAAACCATTGCCTCAGGGCAGTTTTATATCTGCTTCCACCAACAATAAATTAAATCTCCCTTTGGTAATCGTTTATTAAATTTTCCTTACTGGTTTTAATTGTTTGAAAATTATTTATCATTATTATTTCTGCGTAACTGTAAAAACCACTATTTAATTCGGTATTTAGTAGGTATGTATAATATTTATTAGTAGTAGATAAAATATTTTTCTGGGAATGAATAATGGAAGTGTATTCGTGTTTTGGCGATAAAAAAAGTATTATAAGATTATCAGAGCTTGCTATGATACATCAAATTTTCGCTCTCACGGTATAATCTTGATTGTGTTCTAATCGCACTTCTCTCTCATTTCATTATAACGCTGATGATACTTATTCTGCATGAATAAGGTTCTAATTTAACACTAAATTTTTAAACAAATTATGTAAACAGATCTCATATTACAGACTCAATTTAGATCAAATTAGAAACAAATCGAATTTTTATGTTCCTATAGGTTTTTTATTACGGCCAAAGTAATAATTGTTAAAAATATGAAATTCTGTTGACTTTATTCTTTTAACATTGGCTATCTCCCATAGTTTGTACATATTTTTAGCCCTCTTATTTAATAGTAAGTGACTTCTCTGCTAGCAACGGCAAACAAATTATTGTCGTCGACGACAAGTCTAGAAACCGCCGTCAATAACAAACAAAGCGACTGTCCTTATCGGTGTTAAAAATCATATAAAATTCCACATTTTATATAAAATCTTTTGGGAGGTGGGTGGTGTAAAAGTTTGAGACCAAACTCTGGTTGACGCTGCAGACCGCCTCTATAAACACATACGTGAAGATTCATTAAACATTCAACAATACCTGAGATACTACCACACAATCAATAAAATTGTTCTAAATCATAGAAATTATGTTTTTTCTGTTACTAATTGTTATCGTTTATTGTTCCTACCTAACGTCTAACATCTAAACCTCAATATCACCAAAATTGTTAATAAACAAACTCGAGAAGAATAATATATGGGCTGAGAAGGAGACGTGATCTTAAATAATAATGGAGAAAGAATAATAGAAATGTGCATAGAGAATAAAATAGACAGTAAAATCCATACACAAAATTCAAACATGATATACATAAAACTCAGTTATATAGATTACTTTTTAGTGAGCAAAAATATATGAAAAAAAAAACTATAAACTACGAAAAATACAAAAATAAACGAAAGAAGATTAAATTAAAGAGGCAAACAAAAATCTTGAGACAAATTTGGTGATAAAATGACAGAGAACTAAGGAAGTATCAAAAAAATAAAAAAAGGAATGATTTGGAATAAAATAAGATACTTAATGTAAGAGACACAGCAGTTGGGACAAATACGAGTATACATATGTACGGCTCAGGTCTACCAGCCTTAGATTTACCACGAACTAAGAAAGTAAATGCTGTTTGACGTTTTAGGATGGTATTTATGGTGTCAGTGAGGAAAATTGAGATCGGGATAGCCGGTTTGCAGTTTGTCGATGTTCCGTTGTCAGACTGCCGTTGTCCCGAGAGAAGTCACTTTCTGTTTAATAGCCAAATAGAGTACAAATTATAAAGAAGGTTCTTGTTGGATCCCCTTGGTGTGTAGAATGAAACGTAAAAAACACCCAATAGCACCAAACAATTTCACTTTGCATGACGCACGTTTCGACAACAAAGTTGTCATCCTCAGGTGGGGAATTAAACTGAGTTTAATTAAACTGAAGTCGTGCGTCGTGCAAAGTGAAATTGTTTAGTGCGATTGGGTCTTTATAAAGAAGGTGAAAAGGTCTTTAAAGTTTTTACTTTTTGTAAATAATAAAAGCTATAATTTTGCTCCTTTATTGAATGTAATACAAGTTTTTTCATTTCAAAATACATACAAAATCATATTTTTTATTTTATAATTAATTTTTTATCTTATACAAAAATTCCACTTATAGTCACTTACATTCTTCCATTAAAAAACTTAATTATTACTATTAAATATTCCATTATGTAATTTTCACAACAAAAAAAAAACAGCAGCATAACAACCATTTATTTAAAAGTGTTGTTATTTAATTGGTTGTTATCGAATTGATTGTTGTTTCAAATTCGAAATATCAATATTTGCATTTACACGTGCTTAATACATTTTTTTTTTTCGTAAGAAAAAGATAATTTAAGTTGTTTATACATGTAAAATTCAAATTTTATTTTTATCAGTATTCTTTCATAAAAATTTTGCCTACATAACAAGCAAATGTTATTAAACAACATAACATGTGAATTAATGTGATTTTTACCAACTGTGAAGACAAAAATAACTTTTATCAAGATAAAATACTCCTACAAAAATCATTTAATAAAGACCAAAACGATAACATGGACGATATTATCATTACGATGCGTAAATTCGCGATAAAACAGGTGTTTCGTACTTAAAAAAGTCAGTTTGATTTTGTTGAATACTAAAGGCATGGCCTCGGCAAAATACATAATAAAGCACCCTTTAGGTGCGTTCATATTTTGTATAATTGTTAAAGAAGTGTTTGAATTTTTTAGCAATGCCTTGGTTCGGAATGGACATAGGAGGCAGTTTATGCAAATTAGTTTATTTCGAACCAAAAGACATTACCAAAGATGAAGCAGATTCGGAAGTTGAAACATTGCGCAACATTCGAAGATACCTAACAAAGAATTCAGCATATGGAAAAACTGGCCACCGTGATACACATTTACAGGTAATTTTTGCAAGTAATAAATGTGTTGTATTTTGGACCGTCACGTGTAGCTGTAATCCTATGAAACACCAAAGTGATAAGATAAGCTGTTGTTATGGTAACAGATTTTGTTTTTAAGATGGATGATGTTTACATTCGGGGTAGAAGAGGAACATTGCATTTTATCCGATTTCCATCAAGCGAAATGGTAAATTTTTTGGCCTTAGCTAAATCGAAAGGAATGGCAAATTTAGTTACGACAGTTTGTGCAACGGGTGGGGGCGCCTACAAATTTGAGGAGGATTTCAAAAGAGTAAAAATAAGAAAAATATAAAATCGCAATAAAATGTTTGTGTATTGTAGGAAGTTAATATGAAACTGGAAAAATTCGATGAATTTGATTCACTTTTGAAAGGTTTGCAATTTGCAGACGCACAGAATCCTTCCGAATGCTACTATTGGGCTAATCCTACAGATGAGGCTTGTTGCTCAAAAGTCAAATATGATTTCTCGAATCCATATCCTTTTCTTATTGTAAATATTGGGTCAGGGGTTAGTGTTTTGGCAGTTTATTCCGCTACTGATTATAAAAGGATCTCAGGAACAAGGTAAGTTACACTTGTATGTAGGATTCAATGCGTGTGTGCGATTTTTTTTATTGGAATGTTACTTGTTTTGGAATTTTTATGAAATTCATCTTCAGCTCTATTTATTTTTGCAAGGTTGCATAGCAAAAACAAATCATGCGAATTAAATGAAAAAAAGTTTATGTAGTTCTATAATCAATTACTTCATTCAAAATTGTATATTTGAACCACTGCTAAGTTAGGTTAATCCTGTAGGACAACTGCGCGCCACTATAGAATGGGGGACCGGCAGATTGCGCGTCACTGTCAAGTAATTTGCAGGTGATACCATGCAAGAAAGCGTTGGAATTAACATGGGTGAAAACTTTTGGGTGGGCCACCACCCGGTATATTTTGCTTATTTTCATAGAGAAGCCAAAATTATTAATTGTTTAAATTATTAATAATTTAAAATCCCCACACAATTAAAAGAACACGAATATACTAAAAATTTAAAATAAACTGAAAGTAGTTTCTTAAAATAAAGGCGAAAAACTAAAGTGCTTCAAGTCGGTAATTTGTGAATCAGTTGGCAGTTCTTCACGGAGTACTGACGGTTGGAAATTCTAATTCCTTTTACCGCGCAATCGTCCCGTGTCCTTTTTTAAGATAAACACTTTCTTCAAACTGTAATCTATAGGAGGCTGTGATGTGTGATATATACAGTAACGAAAAAAATGTAATGTCCGCTTCAATTAAAAGCAATCGGCAAGAAGACATTCCATAAAAAGCATACAACTGTCGTCTTGTATGTTTTTTCGCTTTCGTTGTAATTTGCAATTTTGTTAAATGTGTGTTTCTTGACCTAGTTTTATTTTTTTAAATCACTTGATAATAATATCGAGTGATTTAAAAAAATGGACTAAAAGTAGGCCATGGAAGTCAGGTCAAGAAGAGAAACACAGTCTGAGAATATGTCTGAGAATATATGCGATTCTAGTTGCAAATGAACTATGAAGAACTGTCCTAAGTGTCACTTTCTGTCTGCATTCTTTTTTACCTTCGAATAACTATCGGAAGATAAAATTTATATCTTTTTCTATAACTAATAATAGTAAAGTAAAACACAATACAAGCAAGCGGCTTATTGTAAAGTTTCCACCAAGGTTTTGTTCGCTTTAATGCAAAAAATCCTTAGATAAATTTATTAACTACAACTACAGAATTGCCAACACATGTCACATGTGAGTAGTTGCAAGCACAAGCATATATGACAGTAGTTCATAAACAATTTGAAGTAGACAAACCAAAATTTTTTCTTGGCTTATTTGTGTCAGCAGCTGCCATATGATCAAAAAAGATTATCCTCTAGAAGGCTGTGAAATGTCTCTTGTCAAATTAAATTATATGGACAGAAACAAGGTCACAGCCTTCTCGAAGATATTCCTTTTTGATCATATTTTACTATGTGACAGTAGCTCAATAATAAACAGTTTGAAATTAGACAATTCTTTGTTCCTACTTTGATTTTTTAAAGGTAGGTTTTAATTTAATAAGGGCATTTATTATTATTATTATTATTATTTTTATAACAGTGCTTCCATGTTTATCGACGGTTTCGAGAAATTTATTTCTACATATTTATGACATCAATAATGACTGCCCGTTAAACTTATTACAAGCATACTCAGGGGAGATCCTAGGGGCTGTGCAAATCAAAAATCAAAACTAAAATTTATAATGTATTTTCAATGTTATTCTAGCACACTTTTTTTTTTCGTAGGAATCTTTAAATTTGATTCTTCCATTGAAATGTTTTAATGCTAATATTAGTTCTACCACAATTTTTTTGAAGTTACCTTCTTAGATAACAAAATTCAAAATTATAATTTTATTTTTTTGTTGATGTTACGGTAAAATACTTACAAAAGTTACCGCAGTTAGTAAGATGTTCCAAAAATTCTTACAATTTGCTTTAACTAATGTCATCTTCAGGGGGAGAATTCAACTCGAGTTAGCGTCGTGCAAAACTAAAATTGTTTGGTGTAATTGTTTTATTCTACACACCAAGAAGATCCAACAAAAAGTTTAAATTTTTCAGATATGTCAAAAAGTCGCTTCTTCAAAAGCAAGAAAAGCAAGATTTTAAAACAACCGGAGATACAAGTGTCTTATTAAATTTTTTTTCTTTATTACATATATGTTATACATAGGTACTTAATTTTTTTAACTGAATTATTTTTAATCTTTTTTATTGTTTATTTTTATTAGTTTAGGAAATTGAATATAAACAATGTTTTTTGGAAAAATCTTTTTTAATCTTTTTCTTAACAAGTTATTTTACACGCTTTTAGTCTATATTTGTTCAAGGGGGCGCTTAGGGGGCGGTCATTCTAAAGATGCACACGGGCGGCCGATAGGCTAGGATCGCCACTGAGCATACTCTAGTGTGTAACTGAATTCGTGATTATGCTACTAAGTACTTTATTTAAGTTAATACTTGTGGGCTAATTTCAAGTGAAAATAATACCGATAGTATCTTCGCTACCATGGAAAATTAAAAGGATTCGTGATTGGTTGTTGCCACGGAAAAGTATTATAATTTGGGGTATCTCAACTTGAAATTAGCCCATTCAAGTAAGAAATAGGCTTACCCTAAAATTGAGTGAAAAATGACTCTGACAGTGCGTATATCAGAAAAATAGGCAATAACTCTATAGTGCTTCAAATGAACAGTTTTATATAAACGAACCTAATTTCCTTCTTGTTCTACTTTGATTATCATTTTTTAATCAATTTTTTTAAAATGTAATTTATATAATTAAAACGATAAAAACTGACCTATTGACTGGTGTCCTTTCCCATACCTATTGTTCAGTTTGCGGTCCTCTTGATACCTTTTTTCTTCCAGTTTGGGCGGTGGCACATTCTTGGGACTTTGTTGTTTACTAACCGGGTGCAACACGTTTGAAGAAGCTATCCAACTAGCAGCTGAAGGTGATAACACACGTGTTGATAAGTTAGTTCGTGATATATACGGAGGTGACTATGAAAGATTCGGCTTGCCAGGAGATTTAGTCGCTAGCAGGTAATAAGAATGTCAAAATTGAGCTGGTTTTTTTCCTGCTTTTTTCCCTACTGGTCGTTTCTTTGCTTTTTGTAATTTCTTGCACTTTCTTCTCTTTGTTTCGTTGCCATGTATGAAGTTTCTCCGCCTTTAGTTTTGGCCAAATGAACTCCAGAGAGAGACGCAGCAAAGTCAGTCGACAGGATTTGGCAAGGGCTACTTTGGTCACTATCACCAATAATATCGGTTCAATCGCAAGGATGTGTGCGATACAGGAAAAAATAGACAGGGTAGGTTTTTATAAGGTGAGATTAGTTTTATCCCCACCATTAAAATAATTTGAGATGTGGCGGAGCAGATATAGATATAATAACAAAAAAATATTAATACGTTTTACTGCAGACTGATGTCAACAGACTTATTTTTTGAGTTATTTCGTTGCAAAAAGAATTCGTGATTTTTGCTTAAGTGGGGTGGTGGTAAAACTTAACTTCCGCTTTCTAGGTAGAGATTGGGGTAAAAGTAATGTTTGTTGTTTAGGTCGTTTTTATGGGTAATTTCCTGCGAGTGAATCCCATCGCTATGAAATTATTAGCATACGCAATGAATTATTGGTCGAAGGGAACAATGAAGGCTCTATTTCTGGAACACGAAGGTTATTTTGGTGCTATTGGCTGTTTACTACAATTTCATGATGCTAAAAGATGAATACAAGAACATTCCAAGTGAAGGTGTTGGAGTTTAGTACAAAATAAACAAAGTTGGACATTTTTTAGCAAAATATTATTGGCGTTTATTGTAGATTTTGTACACTGCTTTTATACATATTTAAAGAAATATTAGTACGTTCAAAGGTGTAGTATGTATGGTTTTTCTATGTTGAGATTTTATACATTTTTTAAAATTTGATAAAGAACTATCAAAGGTGTAGGAAAGATATTGGTGAAATACTGACGCACACGATTTTTTTCGTTACGTTAAGTGTTAGCACACAATGAACTAATTTTAAATTATTTATTGATGGAAAAACAGATTTATGTGAATATATTATTTTATTTAAGTCAGACTCTTATTTAAACCTTAGCAGAACTTAATATCAAGTGATTTAAAAAAAATATGTAAAAATCAGGTCATATAATGTGAAATTGAGAATTTTGATTTTTAATGCAGATGCATGGGTGTCTCTGTTTGTCATGGACCCACTAACATTATTTTTATCTCACTTGTCACATAATTAAAAAAGAAACAGGAAAACAGCACACTAAAGTGAAACTGGTGTAAAAAAAACTCCCTTCGCTCGTGCTGCAAGCAAAGTGCTCATGCGGGAAATTTATCTTCCCGAATACGTTAGGTAAATAACTACTGTACTCATCGCCTTTGAGAGGCTATTTCCCAGTTGTCTCCAACGCTTGGGAAAGCGATTTTCCCGAACCGAGGTGTTTTTTATTTCCCTCGAGGAAATAGTCAATATTTGTTTGAGCCATTTATCGGTGTGGTTCCCAGCATTCCAATATTAAAATAAGGATTTCCTGAAAACAATACTTTATGGCCTAAACGGCGGTTCTCTCCTAGAATGCTAAAATTTATAAGAAGTTTCGAAAACTTATAGGTAAAACAATAGAAAAATTAAGTTTGAGAGACTGCAATTTTAAGATAAAACTAGAAATAGATAAAGTTGAGGGCTAAGATTGAGTGACAATAAAGTTTTATAAAAAATTAAGGTTGTATTTATTTAAACAGAATACAAATACAATATATTAACTTAAAAACTGACTTAACTATTATTTTATGTAATACTTAAATTAAGAAAAAAAAAATTAAAACCTGAAACAGAAAAATTAGTAAAACCTGACATAAAAATTACTAAACTTGAAATTATTAAAGCATGAAAAGTGTTCCCTTCGTTTTATTGGAGTTGGGGGCCAATCAAGGACATCGCTGGAAATTCGGATTAAAAGTAGGTTCAAAGAAAGCAGCGAGGTCTCGCCACATACGGTAGAATAAGATGCACCAAGGTCTGGATTAAAGGTAGGACCGAAAAAAGGAAAAGAAAAGTATTCGCCACCCAACAGTTTTGGCAGAAAATGATACCCAAAAGATAGGTTTTTATAGATAATAAGTAATATTTTGTGTTGTATTCTATTTTTTTGTTGTAATTCGTCTGTTCTATAATAACTTAACACTGTAGATATTATAATCTAATTTAAAAAATATACCGGATGTAAACGAAATTAGCATCACCCCTTTTTTAAACAGTATTTTTTTAAGTAGAAAAACGAAACACTACGAAATTTATTATGTTAGTAAATCGCCATTAATTGAATAAAACATCAACTTATTACCACTTCCGTTTTTACCGAAAATGACTAAAACTTTGAATTTTTAAATATAACACATGCATATTTTTATATTTTTGAAAACTATATTAAATGCTGAGTCTAATACACTACTCTTTATAACTTTTTGTGAAACAAAATCTTTTTTTGTAATTTTTGTTTTTTATTTAAAAGGCTGTGATGTAGATACCAAATAAAAAATAAAAACTATCCAACAACTGCTCTAATTTAGAAAATAAAAAAATTTAAATTGGAATAATTGAATTTTTCCGGTTGAACTCAATTTTTCCAAATAAAACAATACTGGCTCACTCGACTTTTTAATTATTTTTTTTGTTAATCTAAAAGTATCAAAATTACTCAGTAGTTTTTGTAATATTTGACCGTTTTATGTACGAGTACTAGTAAATTTTTCCTTCACAAGTTACTTTAAAATTAAAGTATTTGTACATGAATTTAAAATGATTAAAAAAATGGATTTACATGTATATATTTTGCAATAAATGGTTTCTTTATTTTTAATAACGAGAAATTGTATTGTCAACATAAAGTAACTTCTTTCCTACTGATACAGTAATAACTAAAATATTGACTTTTAATAATTTCTTCGGCCAAAAAATTTAATAAAATTTTGATGCGATAGGTAATTTACAGTGCTCACTCTCATCTGACCCTTGCCTTCGGTTGGGAGTCCAAATAGAGTCTGCGCATTGTAAACTTTACCTATCGCACTCTAATGTATATAACTAATCTACTGAAGCATTCGTTTGAGACAAATTATAATATCCTTTGGTCTTCATCAAGTCTGGATAAATCAGTTTGTAGCTTATTAAGTTATGTTAAGGTATGCATTGTACATTTTACGTTTATTAAAAAAACATATTAATTTACATTGTGTACAATAAACGAAGTTCTAGAAGAAAGATAAGAGCGAGAAAAAACAAATACAAATCTAAAAAGCTTGAAACACGACGAGTAGAAGAGAGAGACTAACACAAACACAATATAGAAAAACAATTCGAACGTTTGAAAGAAAGAAAAAAACGAATAGAGATTCTGGAAAAGAAGTAAAAATTATGACTGAAATAAAAGAGACAACAAAAGAAACTTCTACAAAAATTTGAAAAAGTTCAGTTAAAAAACAGCAAACCAAATTCTTTAAAGGAAAACACTTTAGAAGTGAAAATAAAACTTTAAAGAAGAGCTTTTAAAAGTTAAAAGAGATCCGGAGGAAAACATTAGAAAACTAGAATTACAAGGATCAAGTTAGTGCCAGAACTATTGAAACCTCCGATATTGGACGGTCAAGTTTTTAAGATATAGTATAGTAATGACACAAATAAATCAAAATTATACAGCAATTTTTTTATTCAAACAATCTCCATTATATTATGTAGATGGTAGTTTATGTTCGGAATTATCAGCAGTACTATGGGTATATGGTAACGTTGACCTTACCAACGTTACCTTAAGTAGCTTTAGCTTCAGCTTCTTTTTTCATAGTTCATCTATCATCAGTCGAGTCATCAACAACACTTTCTTCTTTATTAAAGTACACATCGTTTTTTTTTCAACATACGTTGCTTCACTACCCTTTGATTAGCTGCGATATTAAAATTTCTTTGTTTCAAAATTATGGCACCATATCCTTCATATAAAAAGCAAGTTAAATTTTCCAAGTTTAAACTAGTGACACTGTGAAAAAAATACAAACGGTTATTTATGCAAATATTGTACTTCATTATTTGTCCAAATTGAAGAGTATATTTTACTTGCCTAAAACTGTCGAAAAGACCGCTTATTATAACTGAGAAGTTTACGATCCTAAGTTGCGATAGTTTCTTTGCTAACTTTGTGAGTTGCGGCAGTTTGAAGTTCTGAGGCTTCTTGAAATTCATATGATAACTGCAAGAGTCTTGCGTCCATATTTTTTTTTCCAGTATCTTTTCCGATAATAAATTTTCTTACGGTTTTGTAGAGTTCGTTTTATGTTTCTTTTTTTTTTGTTTTTCTGTATGTAGTTTTTAATCCCCATTTTTTTTTGTTAGTTTATCTCAAAATTTTTCAGCCAATTTAATGCGTCTTCAAGTAACTTAATATCACTGGTCAATTGTTCGCATATTTGGTTGAATTCATTATCTAAATTAGTTATTTCTATTTTATATTGTTCAGTATCATATTCACAGGTTGCGATTAAATCTCTTAATCGTTCTTTAAGCTCTTCTACTTTATTGGCTCTTTTCTCAAATATTTCTTTGAGACGTAATTTGAAAGTCTTCATCACGTTTGTATAAGTCAGTTTTTTACTGTTTTATTTTTACTTCTTCAAGTTAAATTCAGTTTAAACTTAAACTTAAGCCAATTTTTGATTCAAGTCTGCTATTGTTAACTTGTAGATGGTTTTCTCAACTTCAGTTAATGGATTTAGATTGATTTTAAATGCTTTCTTCTTATTCTATTCACTACAAATTTTACCTTTCGCCACAATTAATTTAAACACAAACTAAATGTCAATGAATGTCAAATTTATAGCTAGTTTGTTAGGTAGTTATGGTAACTAGTTATTGATTAACATTTTGTTAGGAAATGTTAGCTGCACAACGCAAGAAGACTCTCAAGGCAAATTTAGGATAAACAGAAGCACGTAAAGTCTTATTTTTTGCAATGAAACAAATAAGTGAAACTAGGTAGTTAACAAAAAGGAAGAAATTTATGTATGCCTTATTGACTTAGGAAAAGCTTTTGACCGGATACATAGAAAGGATATCTGAAAGGTGGTACCTACTATAAAAGGGAGTGAATAAAAACAACATAGACAAGAAGGAGTAATCAGAAATCAAAAGAACTTGAAACAAGTAAAGTACCGCCAATGTTATGCCGCTCATTGGTTGCAAGTTGCAATCAAGGGAAAACCGCCAATTGAGTTGTCCACTACAAATTAAATTTTAGTAAATTATAATGCATTGTTTTATAGGAATATAATAACGCCCGCATATTATTATTATTATTATGTGTGAATTGTCCAACAGGCGAACTCAATTAGAGGACAACAAATAGTAGAAAGTTTTTTTTTTTAAAAGAAAGAAAATGAGAAATAGAGAAAGGAGAAAAAAATACTAGAAAGGCGAATACTGAAGAAATTGAGACCGACCTTTACTGAGGCTAGAAACCTTAATATCACAGACAGAACTAATTTTATTAAAATTGCAGCACATGACATAAACAGGGGACTTCAATGCAACGTTTGTCCAAGCTTTGCGACAATGAAAAGTTTTATCAAGTCTGGTGGTTTGACGAGGAACATAAAAATTAAGTAGGTGAAGAATATCTGGACAGTCAATCTGTCCATTAAGAAGACGATGAAGAAAAGTGACAGATGCTAAATCTCTTCTCGTACGCAAACTTAGTACGCCAGATTGTTGTAGTAAATTCTAATGACTAAAACCCCGTGGTGGGTAGACACCAGATATTTTAAAAGACAAGTATTTAAAAAATTTACGCTGTACACGTTCAATTGCATCAATGAAAGTGTACATAGCATATAGTTAAAAGAGAAAAAAAAACAGTTCAAAAAAATTTTTGAACAAGAAGATATTAATTTTTGGCCCGGTAATAGCAATTTTTGAAATAAGGTGTGACGTTACTTCTATACAAAATTTTGATTATTAACAAAAAAAAAGATGTAATAAAGAATTTAATCTCGACCACCTGTAGGTTGTAAACAAAAGTTGTAACTCGGCATGAGCTTAAAGTACTTAATTATAATTCAAAATTCTAAGAGAAAACAAACTATAGTTGTTAAAGGATTAACGCAAATCCACTGTTTTGCATTTTAGTTTTATGTTTCACAAATGAAAACTAAAAAATGTTTTTTTGTATTTGTTAGAAAAGGACAGATACGAGGTGTTTATAAATGATTGTAAGGTCGTAGGAGACAGTGGAAATTTTTGATATCAGAATAAGAATAATTTTTGTATAAGGATCAACGTGCAAAAATTTCATATAATGTTGGAAAACAAATTATTGGTCGATATTTTGATGGGTTTTGAGTATCACCATTCTTGTGTTTTATAAAAATGACCCCATAAGTCAACAACTAAGGAAAAGAGTTGGGGTTTTTAATAAAATTGTTGAAGTACCATAGATGTTTGGAATGAATACATGTAAATTTTTTTAGCCAAAAATTATGATTTTTATCAATTCCACGAGCTTTCCAGTTATATTATTTGTTAACTGTATCAATCAAATTTTGATATAAGATCCCAAAGTTACTCATGTTATTTTGGTTTACAATTTTTGCTTTAATAGAATCTATCCAAGTGGCAGATGTGTTAAAATCTTTGTCTTCAGACCATGTATGTTGCAAAATGATGTAAGTTGTTTTAGATTTGGAGGGCCATTATTAAATTTTTGTGTACGATTTAAATTTCTTTAAGGGATTTTTTCGTTGTTAGAAAATTGTGGTACTTTTTAAGGTTGTTTTCTGTATATCGTTTTATCTTTTTGAATACATTCATTAATTTCTAGAAGAGTGAAATTATATTCATCAAAGGTACCTAGAATGTATTCTATTTTTTCTCAATATGTTGTCAATACATTTTTGAATATGATGAGAATTAACACCAGAAAGGTATTGTGTTATTTGGCTAATTTCAGTTCTAATTAAATTTATGCGACTGTTAATTTGTAATTCCCATTTAGGAACACTGTTTTTTTTTAGATCCTTAGTTCTTGTACTAGTGTAAAATGGTAAGGATGGAATTTATTAGCGCATATTATTCTAGAAAGAGAACTTTGGCTAATTCCTAAATTTTTGTGCCACAGCATTTTGCCCAATATGTGGACTTTCTGTAATCGCCTGAATTACAGCAACCGCATTATTTTTTCCTGACGCAGTTTTGTTTTGTGGTTTTTTCAAGAGAGGCCAGCTTTGCCGGAATTTTGCTTCAGTTCTTCAAAAAATTTTGTTAGTTGGAACCACTCGATGGAGATATATATATCACTTCTCGTGATCAGTGAACGTTTTGACTAGATTTGCTCAAAAACAGTCAAATTAACATAAAATGATATACATTAACTATGATCGCAAAAACATTTTATAAATTAAATTTTATCAGAGTTTCATGCGAAAATGTACGATTGATTGCATAAATCTTTTGTCATCATTCGTGAATAACCCTGTATAAATTAATAAAAATTAAAACAGAAAAATTAAAAATAACTAAAACAAAAAATTAATAAACCTGAAAAATATCGATACATTCAGTTCCAAAAATAAGATAAAAGTTAAAAAGATATGCATTATTAACGCTTTTAATTCTTTTTTACACTTTTTTTGCAAAATATAGTTAAAAACAAATTTTTTTAGTAAGATGATTTACATCTTCTGACTAGTACTACCCGGACCCTGACTCTGGCAAACGAATTTGATTTACAACAGACTTCGACAACCCTTTTAATAGCATCATTATATCAGTCCTAATTAGGACTGGGAAAAGTATCGATACTTACAAAAAGTATCGATATCTGCTCAGGTATCGTACACCGATTCCGACTGCAATCAGGTATCGAAGTATCGATACCTTGATACTCGTACCTCCGATACTTCCGATACCTCAAAACCCCCGATACCTTGATAAAGGATGGCTATAAAGGAATATCTTATCCAGAGTGCTTTGGATGTTGGAAAAACAAGCTATTTCGATGAAAACAAAAGAATTTACAAGCTATTTGATGCGATATTTATTTATAGCCACCCGATACTTCCGATACCTTCGATACTTCTAATACCTCAATACTTACGATACTTTGCAGGTATCGATACCCGATACCTAAAAACAGGTATCGCCCAGCCCTAGTCCTAATAACAATTACAATGTCATAAAAACCACTTTAAATTTAGA
The DNA here is from genome assembly GCA_029207805.1 of Tribolium confusum. NCBI lineage: Eukaryota > Metazoa > Arthropoda > Insecta > Coleoptera > Tenebrionidae > Tribolium > Tribolium confusum. Next base: position 35,199,134 of record JALGAY010000001.1, on the reverse strand, counting down.
TAAGTATAATTGTGAGTACTGAATTGACACTAATCTCATTTATTATTGTTGAAATGGCATTTATTTTCATGTTCGTAATTCTTGTTTATAATTTTAGGAGTAGAATTTAAAATTTCAACTATTATTAACTTCAAGGTGTGAAAATACTTAACAATATTTTTGAATTTAGACTTTGCAGACTGAAGAGAAAATTAACGCTTAATTCATTTATTTTTCTAAATTATTAAAAGAATTAAGTTAATTTATATTTTCATTTTATTTTTTTCAAATTGAGCAAAAACGTATATCCCAAAATCTATAAACATTTGTACAAGGCAAATTTAGTTTTTTAGCATCCTTTGAACAAGGGCGATCACATTAAATGTTAAAATCTGTAAAGTTAGCTCAAAAACACGTACCTATATCCTATACAGAAAACTTTAAAATATTTTGATTCGAAATTAGGTACATATACCTATGTTTTATATGTTGAGATATAATGATGTGAACTATTTTCAATTTTGAAGCACTTTTGATTATACCGGAAATAACCACTAACTTTGTTATTTTAAATACTAACTAATTTTTTTTATATCTTCAAAATGGTCATAAAAATAACATACAGGGTGTAACATTGAAAACTTCTACCTCTTATAATTTTTAAACAGGTGAAGATAAAAAATAAGAAAAAACCGTTCCAACAATATTGAGGGGGAAGTACTTACATAGATGGGTATGTTATTTGGTCTGTAAGTGTTAAAGTATTAGCACCCCAACCCCAACCTCTACAAAGTTTAATAAGACTATACCATTTGTGATACATCAAATGAAAGGTAATAACCGGTAGAGTGTGACAAAAAAACGCAACAAATATCTTTATTATGAGATAACCCCGATATAGAGAAAACAAGTGATGGACGGATAATTTTTTACCGCACAACCCTCTAACCCTCTAATTTCAATGTAACACCCTGTATATGCTTCTTATTGCTGTCTTTATTTCCAACAACTTAGAAGATACTAATTTTTTTCTAAACAATTTAACAGTTTCTAGATCGATATAAATATAGATATAAAAATTTATTTCTAAAAAACTATCAAGAATAAAAATTTAATTCTGCGCAGGATTATTGTTAAGATGTTTCTCATTTTAGAACAATAAATTTTGTCAAAAGCATTTACAACATGTAGTAGAAAAAAATTTCAAAATTCGCTTATAAATTTTTAAAATTTCTCAGTTCTTTTTAAATAAACCATGCTAAAAAACTTCAAAATTAAGTTCCGACTAAGCAGAATTTTTGTGGAAATAAAAAAATATTTAAATGCCCTCAGCGTATACCTTGACAACCGTGTTTTTTTGTAAGATAAAAGAGAGGTAGGTAGTTCAATTTTTTTGCTGTGTACACGACTATTACAATAATCACTCATAATTTTCAAGTATTTGTTACGGACGGTTCAACTACTGGGGCGCAATGGGGTCCCGAGTGCGCCAAACAAGGGGGTCATCAAGAGGGAGGGGGCGTACCGACGACGGTGAAGGTCAAACCGCGGGGTCATGGTGGGAGAATGACAAGTGACAGATGACAAGCGACAGGTGACAGCGCGGGAAAAACGGTGAAGCAAGAGATGCGGGCGCAGGTCGACACTTTCGGAGAGTCGAAACGGTGTCCGGTGTAAAATGGTGCTTAATTTGAGTTGTATTGTGGTGTTTTGTAAATTAAATCATGCAAATCAATTTCTTGTATTATTTTTCGTGTAACAGATCAGAAGTGGGATAGACTCGGCTCGAAATTTTGGCGTTTTGTGTGGGTATTTGTGATTCGGTGATTCGGCAGGGTGTGGTCGGAAAAATGGATGACACGATGACGTGAACGAAACGGCCAACAGCTGCCTGGAGCTTGGACGACTCGGTAGTGGATGTAGATTACTTGGAGGACGTTTTCAACTTGGGGTGATAAATTGTTAATGGAGTTTGACTAGCAAAAATAGCAACAGGCGTAAACAACCGGAGAAAAGGGTATGAAAAAAAAACGTGCATAGCTGGAAGCCCCAACGGTGTCAAACAAAGGTGTGGGAATATAAATGACGGCTTGACACGTTATAAGTGACCTGACGTCACAAGGGTGGATTTTGGTGGTTTCGGTTTTTGTTCCTGACGAAAAACATAGCCGCATCAGCATGGCTGATAGAAAATGACTAGAGGGTGTGGTGACAAATGATCACATGATAATCTCGGTAATATAATGACGGGTCATTTGTGGAGAAGTTGGGAGGGTGAAGGAGGTAGATTCATGTTTTATTTTCAGAATACTGGTGAAAAGTGGAAAAAACAAGGAGAGTGCGAACACCATTTCCTGCATAATTCACAGTCTTCCCTCACATGTGGAGGTTCATGTTTATTCACTTAGGTGTTAATAATTGTATGGGGGTTGTACAACGATTTACTCTCGAAGTAGGAGTCACGGTGATATGGGTGACATGTGGTAGAGGTTACGGTGTTGGTTATCTCTAAACTTGTGCTGCGGATTGGGCTAGAGTTGGTGTGTGGGTTTTAGTTGGTTAGCATGGAGTTGCTACTGACTATAACCGGTGAATTGTTGTGTGGGTTTTAGTTGGTTAGCATGGAGTTGCTACTGACTATAACCGGTGAATTGTTGTGTGGGTTTTAGCTGGTTAGCATGGAGTGTCTACCGACTATAACCGGTGAACTGGTGTGTAGGTTTTAGTTGGCTGGCATGGAGTGGCCACTGACTATAACTGATGAATTGGTGGGTGGGTTTTAGTTGGATGGCATGGAGTGGCCACTAACTACAACTGGTGAATTTCTGTGTAAGTCATGGTTAGTTGGCATGGAGTGACCACTGACTGTAACTAACAAGTTGGTTGTCGAATTTTTAGTTAGTTCTAGTTCCATTAACTAGAATTGGTGATTTAGTGGGTCTGTTTTAGTTAGCTGACATGGAGTGGCCACTGATTGTAACTGGTGGATTGGTTACTTTAGTCGATTAGCGTGGAGTAGCTGTCGACTTAAAATTAATGAAATGGTGAATTGGGTTTAGTTGATTGGCTTGAAGTGGCCGTCGACTACAACATAGAATTGGTGGCATTGGTGATGCAAAAAACAGCTACTAATATTGATCTTATTTTAGGACAACCGGTGCCAAATGATAGCATTTTGAGTGTAGCGGAGCTTTCGCGACTTAGCGATGCGTTTAGGGACCTAACTTTAACCGAAGTGGTGCGAGACGGACAGGACGATTGGTGAAGAGACCAATACTGATCCAAAAATGATGATAATGGTGGAGAATATGCTCACTGAGTCCGTGTTAGTAACAGGGTGTGTGTGCTGCTCTCTAATAACATAAAGACAACCATCCTAGTAGTAACGGATCTGGGAGACGAAACTGGTGAGTGTCTTGGTGCATGGTAATTTAAAGACCGTGTGGCTAATGGAGTGGAAGTTCCTATTTGACGTGTTTTGGATACATCGGAGTGAGCGAAGTTCGTGGAACTGTAGTAGATCAATTCCTGGTGTCTTGTGGGTGCTCAGGGTGGTTTGGGGTTAACTCAATTAGAGATCAAAAAAAAAACAAAACAGAAGGTGAAAGACGAAGTGGAAGATTTAATGAAATCAGGTGTGGTGAGGGAGAGTGAATCAGATAATGGTAGTCCCAATGTTGTGGTGTCAAACTAGAACGGAGATATTAGACTTTGTGTGGACTACTGAGCGTTGAATGAAATTACGGTGAAAGATAGATATCCTCTCTCACTGGTGGAAGATCAACTTAGTAAAATGTCGGGGAAATGTTACTATACAACACTTGGTTGGGCACAGGGTTTCCACCCGGTGTCTATGGATTCCGAATTGGTGCATAAGACAGCATTCAACAAGATGTTAGGGCGTCTAAGAGGTGCTGGTATACATGGATGATCTGCTAATTTCAACGGTGACGGTGGAAGAAGGAATGCAGCTGTTAGCTGAGGTGTTGAAATTAATTGGAGACGCCGAATTTAAGTTGAACTTGCAGAAATGCATCTTTTGGAGAACTCACTGGAGTATTTTGGGCATGAAATTTTAGCAGAAGGAGATCGACCAGAGCTAAGGAAAACAGAAGCAATATGGGCTTTTTCTCGGTCTACTCAGGTGCACCAGATGAGACCCTTGATAGATCTGACCAAGAAAAATGTGGTGTTTGATTGGGGAGACAAACAAGAGGAAGATTTTAGGAGTTAAAGCAGGCACTGAGCGAGAGACCCATAGTAGCCTTGTACGACAGCAAGACGAGGCTGAGGTGCATACAGATGCCAGCAAACTTGACACAGGAGGAATAATGTTGCAAAGACAAGCAACTGGTGATTCGAAACCGGTGAATTATTATAGCAGAGCAACCACTCTCATGGAGCACAATTATCACAGCTATAACCTGGAGACGTTGGCAGCTGATGAAACCGTTCAGAGTTTTAGGGTGTGCTCTTCAAACTGATGACCGATTGTGTGGCTCTACGAGCAACCTTTCTGAAAGGAGACTTGAACCCCAGGGGAGCAAGATGGTGGCTAGCAATACAGGAGTATGATTTCCACATAGAGTATCGACCTGGTGAACGCATGAAACATGTAGATGCTCTGAGTAGGAATCCGGTGATCGGTGAGGTGAACATGCTGGTGGACGAGGAGAACTGGTTTCTAACGGTGCAACTACAAGATGAACGGGTTCAAGCCATATTTTCAGCTCTTAGCTGAAATGGAGTAGCCGACAGGCAGATGCAGAGTGAATTCAAGGTGAAAATGGGAGAGTTTACAGACGAACATTTGAGGGAGATCGATTGTATGTACCAGCGATGTCAAAATTTAACTTGATGGGGAAATGTCACGACGAGGTAGGACACCCAGGGTATGAAAGATGTCTAGAATTGGTTAAAAAGACTTATTGGTTTTCTCAAATGAGGAGGTTTGTTAGGAAATATGTTTCAGCTTGTCTCGATTGTGCTTTCAGTAAAGGAAATTATGGTAAGAAGGAGGGAAAACTTCATCCAATTGAAAAGGTAGACAAACCATTCGACATAGTACATGTGGTTCACCTGGGGCCTTTTGTAAAGAGCGGACGAGGAAATTCGCACATGCTGGTAGTGATCGACGCTTTCACGAAGTTGTGATAGTCAGGGCTGTCCGAACGGTGGGAGCTGAAGAAATGGTGAACAAATTGAGGGACATATCTGGTCCCCGGAGAGTGGTGAGTGATAAGGACAAGGCATTCGATTGTAAATCTTTCAGGCAGTTCATGACTACACAAGGTGTGATGCATGTAATAAATGCGGTGGCAACGCTCAGGGCAAATGAGCAGGTGGAAAGAGTCTAAAGGACTCTTACGGAGGCAATTTTGGTGGGCTGTACTCCTGGTGACGAGTCCAGCTGGGAGGATAAACTGCCCGAAATAGTGTGGAGCATGAAGATTTATGCTACCACCAAATAGGTACCCTTGACTTGGTGTTTTCTTCTGGTGGGGCAGCGGTGAGTGATTTTGGTGGGTAGTGATGAGGGTGGAGGTGATGTGCACACCAGGTGCAGGAGGGCAAAACGGGGTATTGATGAGCAAGCTCTCATGGTGAAGGTGCCATATGATAAACGGAGAAAGGTCGCGACCAAAATACAAAAGGAGTGATTTGGTGCCGTGCATCCACCTATACCACTACCGAAGGTGTCAATAGTAAGCTTACGCGGAGATTTGGTGGACTATTGTGGTGGCTAGAGCTCTAGGCAATGATCGTTATGTGATCACGGCAGTGAAGGGGGTGAAAGGGTACCGAAACAGGCGCTTCACTGTGGCGAGTGATTCATTTAGGGGCTATAACAGTGTAATGAGGGTGGACGCACCTGAACATTGTGGCGAGCGTGCGGAGACGGCGGACGACTTGCTTGATCTCCTAGAGAGCTACGCGCTCTCGGGGAAATAGCAAGACGTTGGCCAGTATGGAATAATTTAATTAATGAGGACATTAATCTGTTTCAGGATGGTCGAATGTTACGGACGGTTCAACTACTGGGGCGCAATGGGGTCCCGAGTGCGCCAAACAAGGGGGTCATCAAGAGGGAGGGGACGTACCGACGACGGTGAAGGTCAAACCGCGGGGTCATGGTGGGAGAATGACAAGTGACAGATGACAAGCGACAGGTGACAGCGCGGGAAAAACGGTGAAGCAAGAGATGCGGGCGCAGGTCGACACTTCGGGTGCGCATATCGGAGAGTCGAAACGGTGTCCGGTGTAAAATGGTGCTTAATTTGAGTTGTATTGTGGTGTTTTGTAAATTAAATCATGCAAATCAATTTCTTGTATTATTTTTCGTGTAACATATTTAAAAAATATATTAGATAAATTTTGCTGTATAAAAATAAATTGCAGACAAAGTAAAAGATCAAGTGATCATTTACTGTTTCTTGCATTTCTTGAATCAAGAAAGTCATTTGCTTCATTTCTTTGATGAAGCAAAATAAGAAATAATAAAGTTTGATGACTAAACACTTCTTCAATATACATCGCTTAGAAATTTACTTCGTTTACAGACAGATTTAATTATTTTTGTACGGCAAAATAAATCCCAATCCCATATCATTTTATGTATCTTTAAAATGATTGATTCTACGGAACAAAGTCTAATGTGATATACAAGTCTCATTATAACTATTTCTTTTAAAAAAATTGATAATTTTCAAGATATTTGCAAAAAACTTACCGAATTTTGTTTCAGCCTCCAAAAAAAGAAACCCACGGTTCGACATAGAATACATTTTAATGTATACGTTTCGAAATCTACGGTTCAAATCAAGAATACTTTTAAGCATGGGTTAGAACATCTAAATATAAGATTCCATAAAAATTTTGCTTGGTCAGTATTTTTGCCAAGTTTTGCATATTTTTTATCCGATTTTACTGGGCTATTTAAAGACTTGGGCGTGCCAAGCTAAAAGGTTAGTAATGAATGGAGCATGTCTACCCATTTGTGGGAATAGAGGAAGAGGCAGCAATTCCTTTTAATCCATTGCACATACCACTCGACAAAGCCCATTGGTATCCCATTACCTTGGAACGGCCTTTACTCTGTGTACATCATTGCTAATTTTGTAGGGGAAATTTAAATGAACAATGGGTATAAATAGTTTAGACCATACATAGAAATTTGTATCAAATTATTTATTAAATATATTACTTATTAATTTACATCAGACTTTTATTATTATTAATAATTACTATAATCTCTCACTTTTCCATCAAAAACGGAAAAATTTAACACGTTCAGGTGTTGATCAGTTACGGTAAACAAAAATTCAGCATCAAATGATAGACTGTATATTGGAGAACTCCTTCCTTTCGCGCGACAACTCCCCATATAAAACATCTTAAAAGAAAATCGTTACTAATAAAAATTTGAATAAAAAGGTGTCTGTGATAGATAGGAACATTTTTTGTAATTAATAAAAAAGTCTTATATTGGTAGACTAGTGATATACATAATTAATTGACCATTTAAAATTAAAATTAAGGTAGCAACGAGCCGAGTCCTGTCAGTTGTACCCACAAAAAATCAAAAAATTTACCAATACTGAGAAAAGTGCTACTTTTCTAGTGAAAATAATAAGAATTTAAGAATCATAATGATGAGAAGAAAATTTATTAACAAATCAATTTATGTATAAACAAATAACAAGAATTAAGAATAAAGACAGCATGATCGTAATTTTGAGAGTTTTCCCAATCAAAGCGGAGTTCGTAGATTCTAAAAGATTTGAGAATAATTGTCGTTTCTATTTACACAAAGGTGTAAAAAAATCAAATTGCGGTATTCTGAAACCTAATAAAATTACAAATAAAACTGTAAAAACAAAAAGTTCTGAAATACACAGAAACTGAAGAATAGAAATTAAAAAAGAATGCGAGAATAATGTATAAAAACTTCTGTGAACTGATCACCTGTCACTTAGAATAATTTTAATCACATTATAAACAGTTTCTCCTGACTCCAAGAAATTTCGACACTAAAAATTAAGAAGAAAAGAAAATAACACATAAATTATAAACAGAGATAATACTGTAGGTCGAAAAGCACCACAAATGCAACAAAATACACTGTGCACAAAAAGTTAAGAATATTGCAAAATTTGAACAATAGTCGTTTTACATTATGATTTGTTTATTGTTTTTGGGTTGGAGCAAAATTTTTATTTTTGATTGTAAAGAAAGTGGCAGTATTAATCACTTTTTTATTATTTATGATAAGTTTTTAAATTTAAAGATTATATACTTGAATCAGTTTCGCTTTTGTCGTCGTATATTCATTATTGCATAAAATTTAGTGACTTTTGAGCAAAACATGGAAAAAGGAAGAATTTTGTCTGAAGCTGAAGGCAACAGAGCTATTGGGATGTTGCTCACACCCTTGGAGTGAGTCAAAGTGTTGTAAGACGATTATGAAATCAATACCTGAAGACAGAATCTGTTCGACAAAAACCCAGAAGAGGAATACCTCGGTCTACAACTCGAAATCAAAACCGTGATATACGATTAGTGGTAATAAGATACCTGCCAATTTATGCATCAGCAGAAAGAAATGCACATCATGTTTCAAATGGACTAAGATTAAGCGTCCAAACCATTCGAAATCAATTTTGTGAATTCGAGTTGAAAAGTTATCCACCATATCGAGGTCCTCGATTGTCACATCAAAACCATGCAGCACGTGTGAGATGGGCCACTCAATATCAAAATTGGGATCTGGGATGGAACTCGCTTTTGTTTGGTATCGAATCTAGATTTGGCCTTAGAAATGACAATAGACGTATTCGAGTATGGAGAATGGCTGGTGAACTGTATCAGCAACAATTTATCTGAGGAACCGTTTCATTCCAAGGGTGGTAAATTATGGTATGAGGATGAATCTGTGTTGGAGGTCGCACTGATTTGTATATTTGCCATGGAATGATGACCGGCCACATATACGCCGCTGACATTATAAACAACATTATTGTCAATTTTCAAGCCGCTATTGGTCAAAATTTTGTTTTTATTGCCGATAATTGTCGGCCTCACCGTACCGCGGAAGTGTTATATGCACTTGATTTCCATGAAACTGAACAAATTGCTCTTCCTCCACGTTCATCGGATTTAAATCCAATAGAGCATGTATGGGACCTTCTTGCATTCACATAGACCTCAACTCGATAACGTGAGGGAGCTTGCGCAGCTTTTACCCATTCTGTAATTGCAAATTCAACAGGAGTATGCCCCGTAGAATTTGGGAAGTTTTACGTGTAGAGGCCAAAATGCTCGCTACTGACATTAAAAATATATTTTTTTTTCTTTAATGCACCAGATTTTTTTTTATAAACCTAATTTTTTATCCATTTTTATAAAAACATCAAATTATGTTTTAAAATTAGTATATAAAATATTTTGTTGTATTATTTATTAAATTTTTTACAAACTTTTTGTGCACAGCGTATTTGAAAAAAGTAAGAAAAAAAATTGCGTTTAATATGTAGTTGAATCTTCCGGCAAGTCACCTTAGCCAACATTAATTTTTTTTATAAATCGGTCATGAAAAATAAATAGTGTTAAATATACCGGGTGTAAACGAAATTAGGCTGACCCTTTTTTTAAATAGTATTTTTTAAATTAAAAAATGAAACTCGGAAAACTTATTATATTAGAAAATCCCCATTAATTAAGTAAAAAGTAAAATTTCTATCACTTCCGGTTTTACCGGAAATGACTATAACTTTGGATTTTTAAATGAAACACTATGTATATTTTTATATTTTTGGAATCTACATTAAATTCTGAGTCTAAAATACTACTTTTTATAACTTTTTGTGAAATTAAAATATTTTTTTGCAATTTTGGTTTTTTTATCTAGGGGATGTGATAGCAAAAAAATATTTCTAAACAATGTAGGCAACCATTAAAAATAAAAACAGTTCCATAATTAGTTTTTCTGGTTTGACTCATTTTTTTTTGAAATAGAACAATAGTGGCTCACTTGACATTTTAGATTAACTTTCTTTTATTACTCTAAAAATACCAAAATTTTTTAAATCTATTCAGTAGTTTTTGTAATATTGAGAAAAATATTTTGGAAAAATCCCTAAAAGTTAACTAAAATTCAAGCAGGCTGTAAACCACAAAAAAGCTTACAAATTATGTTTAATAGCTCTCTATTTTATTTTTTTGTTAAAATGCTAGCATGTTTGAAATTTTTCTTTAATATAAATTTTTTTCCATATTTAACACGTTAACGGCCAGGGAAAATTTTGAAAAACTTCCCACAGGGCCATTTAGTGATTCCGGTAGATAAACTTATACAAATAAGACTAGTAACAATAAAATTTGAAAAAAATGCATTTTTGTCAAATTTAAGAGAAAAAACCTCATGGCCCTGCAGAAAATTATTGCGGCAAATCATCATCTGTCACGCGTGATCGGTCATGTGATTTATCGGAAATTTGTAATAACGGCTGCATTATTTTTATGTGTATACGTTTATTACTACCGTGCAGTGCAAAAATGGCAGATAGTAAGTTAGTTACCGTGTAAAGCGAATGGTTGCTTTTACAAAAGCCCAAATAAATTATTCACAAAAAATAAAGCATGAAACATTAGGCCTGCCACCACTACAGTATTTGCCAGGGCCACGTCGATCATTTCCATACATGGAATAATATAAATAAGGGGTCACCCAGCCTGGAGAGATGGTTTTTGTGATCGGTCACTGGTGACCGCCATGGCCGTTAACGTGTTAAAAAAATATTTTTGTCAATACTACAAAAACTACTGAGTAGATTTAAAAAATTTTGGTATTTTTAGAGTAACAAAAAAAAAAGTTAATTTAAAATGTCAAGTGAGCCACTATTGTTCCATTTGAAAAAAATGAGTTAAACCGGAAAAACTAATTTAATCTAATTTAAACTCGTGTATTTTCTAAATTAGATTATTTATTAAACTGTTTTTATTTTTTAATGGTTGCCTACATTGTTTAGAAATAGTTTTTGCTATCACAGCCCTCTAGATAAAAAAACAAATATTGCAAAAAAAATTATTTCGCAAAAAGTTATAAAAAATAGTATTTTAGACTCAGAATTTAACGTAGATTCCAAAAATATACATAGTGTTCCATTTAAAAATCCAAAGTTATAGTATTTCCGGTAAAACCGAAAACGATAGAAAATTTTTTACTTAATTAATGGGGCTTTTCTAATATAATAAGTTTTCCGAGTTTCATTTTTTTACTTTAAAAAATACTATTTAAAAAAAGGGTGAGCCTAATTTCGTTTACACCCGGTATAAATTCAATAAAAGTAACATAGTTATAAAAGCTGAAAATTTGTATACAATAAAAGTGTTCCTTTAAATCTTTGACACCCTTTGTAAGACCTACTTGTACATAATAATCCTTTCGTGAGTCCCACAACACAGCCCTTCCATTACTATGAGTTCCACTTATAATAGAATTGCAATAATCGTATTCAAAACAACAAACCGTAGCTCCACAAGGATCCCCTAAGGCTTGTACACATTTACCAGTCCTCAAATCCCACTTTCTCAAATAACTGTCATAACCACCTGACCATAAAACTGAAGGATTTTCCCACTTAATATCCAAAACACCGGCACCTAGTCTTCTTGGAGTCAATTTAATTGTGGGTTTATGTCTAAATTTTTTTAATAAAATTTTAAAAATTGCGCATTTATGTGGATTTACTCATACTTAATCAAATCAAAAATTGTTACTGTTGAAATATGGTGAGCACCAGATGTTCCAATAGCTAGCAAAGATCTGTCGTGTTCTGATAGGGCAACAGACCAAACTCTATCGCGCAAATTTATTTGTTCATAATTTGATTTCTTATGGTAAGGTTTTCTCCAAATTTTAGCAAAATTGTCCCTTGAACCACAAACAAGGATATCATCAAGCATGTCTACAGAGTTGACATCAGCACCATGAGAAAATTCCAGTTCAAAAACGATTTTTTTGGTGTCTAGGTTCCACAAGAAAAGACTTCCATTTCTAGAAAAAATATCAGTCACTTTTATTGTTATTATTTGGTAATCAACTTACGTTTGTCCACTTAAAATAAAGTTTTTTCTTTTAACAAAACGAAAAACGTCTGCATTGTTTTTAGCCTTGAGACTATACACAGGACGTCTTGGATTTATCCCATTTTTATTCCTTTTATACCCATGTATGTATCCTTCTCTGCTCACCCACAATAAGTCCCTCTCCATCTGGAGGTATGGAAAATATTTAATCTTACTATAAAGCAACAACATTTCATCATAAACTCCAAGCTGCCAATTTTTCGTTATCCTTAGACGTTCTAGATGAGACAATTTACGTGCAGATCTAAAAATGACTCTATTAGTAAGTGCAAGAATAAGAAAATTTGGTTCATACCGATTTATAATTACTGGATGTGTTTGGTTTGTCACAAGAGGTTTTATTTCTGATGTTAATAAATGTCCCCATTTTTCAATAATTTCGTTGAATCTTTTGCACGTTTGTTTAAGCTTACACAAATCCTCAACATCTAAGTACTTGAAAATTTTTATTAAAACCTCGGTGGGAAGGGAGTCCAAAGACACAGACATGTCCAAAATTTTTCAAATTACACAAAGTGAAAAAATGTTTTGCTTTATCATTATCACTCACAAGGACCATATTCAATTGTCACTAACAAATCGGATCCATTTGAAAATCTTATAAAAAATATTCCTGTTTTCGATCATAACCTCAATCATTGGACATTTTCTCTCAAGGTGAATTTCCCCACTTTCCATAAGAGAGAAACGCGTTATAGTCAAAGGACCGTTTGGTAGATGCCGCCCCAGTCACTAAGTACCAACATAATTTTAGTAATCTTTAGTAACTTTTTTTTCAGTATTGGTGACTTGGATATTTCCGCGTTTTATATTGAGCATTGTTAAGTTAAGCAATAAAGCATCAAAAAAGATTGTTTCCATCTTATGGAAACTAATGACCACTCAAATCGAGATTTTTTTGTATCAATCGATAGCTCTTGAAATAAGGAGCAATTGGTATCATTGCGTCAACTTTGTCAACTATGTAGTTCTTCAAATAGACCTTTTTCAAATGACGTCATTCATCAGCTTCAGGACACCTATTACACGGTGGCTTATGGTGAAATAAATTTTGGGAATTTTTTTCACGTATTTAGCGAACTATATTCAAATTATTACTCAATGTGGCATAAACAATAGAATTTAGCCTATTTAATAATGTAGTTAAAACTAAATTTCTTTCAACTGTTTTTTTTAAATTAATTATTGAAATTTGATAATTTTCAAATTTGCCCGCATATTTTTAGTAACTTTTGATTGCTTGTGTTGCTTGTGAAGATTGCTTTTGACAGAAGTCAGTGAACTTTAATGACGTTTGTTATTTTTGTGTTTTTATCGTATTTTTTGGACTTTTGAGTGACTTTTTTATATTTTTTAAAGTAATTAATTTGTAAAGCATTGTAAGTACAACGTTATTCAACCCTACATGTGATGTGAATGATGTTTCCGTGTTTACATTTTAGAGACAAGTGGAATCATAATCTCTGGTCATTCTTCGTACTTTTATTTGGAAAAAAATTCATTTCACGGGTAATAGATTGTGAGGAAGATACGATTTCCAAAAGTCTGGACGATGATGACGGCTCGTTGATGGGTTCCACCGCCTGTAAGCTTGGTGTTGGTGACGATTTGCACAGCTGTTTCGATGGGTTGACCTGGCACCCTCCGGTGAAGACCCTTTCCACAGGGTTGGGCTGGATGCTATTGGTAGTTCAGCGATAAATTTCCTCACCTCAAAGTGGACGACTTGACGTGATATCTTCCCTTGAAGACGATTTCTACTGAGTGTTCGATCGTGATGATGTTGGTTGATCCGGCTCCTTTGGACCAAAATGTGAGGGAGGATCGAAGGAGTCACGGATTCGAACAAAAAGACTTTTCGTTGTTTACTGGTTTAATGATGAAATCGATCTCTGGTGTACAAGATTTTACAGACTTAGCTCCAGACACCAAGGGTAGGGATGTTTACCTCATTTCGGGGGTTAAGGCTGTTTACAGTCATGAGTGGCGTGAACATAGATGCTTTGTTAGGGCTATTCCAAATGTGAGTTTATATTTTCGCAAAAACGGTGACTGTTTACTGAAGTCATTAAAGATGAAAAATCACAATTAAGTGACAACCTCACTTATGCTTTCTCCAGGAATGTGAAGCCAAGTTTGCAAAAATTCTCCAGAAAATGTATTGATGAAAATCCAATTGTCAAATTATTACGAATTATTTTATTTTAAAGCACCAGCTACTGAAGATGTGTATATTATTGAAACAACACAAACTTCACAGAAGGTACGTTTTATTAAACCTTTTTAATTACAAATACTGATTTATTCTTGTAGGTAGACAATATTGTGCTTACATGCCCTTGTGAAACGTTCAATAATGGAAAGGTACTGGTGAAATGTAACAATACAAATTGCAAGAGAGTTTGGTACCATAAAACTCGCCTAAATCTTCAAAGAATACCTAAGAAATAGTTCTGTCCAAAGTGAAAACCTAAAAATTAAATGCCTTATTCAACTTTATTTTTTTCCATCTTTTTAATATTAGTATTATATTGTCAGTGTCATACAGCCAATTTATGTTAGTATTTTTTTTTGTTATAGATCATACAATGAATGATATGCTGTAATATTATAATAAAACATTATGATTGATTATAAATATCCAATTTTTATTTGATACGGTTTTTTTTAGTTAAATACTGGTGAACAAAAATTTACTAAAACGGAACAAACAGTAAGCATTTGATCTCCCACAGATAGTCCATGTTTTTTTCTTTAAAAGGAATATTAGAAATACCTCCGAAAATATCCTGTACTTTGTTACGTAGAAGTCCCACAACTATTTCGCATAATTCTACAAGATATTTGGTTTTTAAAACACTCGTGTTTATGAATCATAAATAGGTACTGTACCTAATTGGTTTTATTTAGAATAGTTTATTTACAGTAATTTATGATTACACTAATAATTAGTTTGTTCACAATAAATGGCTTGAGACCGTGGTGTTATTTTCGAACGCGGGCGAACCGAGATTCTGACCAGATAGGGACCCCCAGGATGCCCTGTTGATGCAAGAAAGCGGCTCCTTGACGATGCCGAAGCGTATGAGTAACTCACAAGACCAGTTGGGACCCCCAGAATGATCGGTTAATGCAAGAGTGCAACTGCTTGGCTGTGGGGTGGATTCTTTTTACTTAGTCTTAGTATTGTCAGTACCCTTCGGTCAAGGCAAGGTAATGTGTAGGGGGTAATTTTGGAATATTAAGTTGAAAGAGATTTCCTGTAAAATTTTACACTTTTAATAAACATCGTCACCACTGATGATTGGAAGAATTCTACCTACCTTTGAAATAGTCTAAAAATTAAAAAAAACAGCAATAAAAACCCTTTAAGACACCTAAAAATGCACAAAATGTTAACTTAAAGAATGAAAAAGTTGTTTATGTCAACAACTGTCAAAACTCATTATTGGCACGAACACTTCTCATTGGTCACAGATCACTGAAAAATTTAAAATTTTGCCCGCGAATTTATTTTAATAAAATAATTAATTTACAAAAAACAGTTGAAAGAAATTTAGTTTTAACTACATTATTAAATAGACTTAATCCCATTGTTTATGCCACCTTGAGTAATAATTTGAATATCGTTCGCTAAATACGTGAAAAAAATTCCCAAAATTTATTTCACCATAAGCCACCATGTAAAAGGTGTCCTGAAGCTGAGGTGTCAGGCGGGTTGCATAAAAGTCTGAAAACGCCCCATAAATTGACTAGATTAATTTAAAGTTTAAATGACTACTGTCACCGAGTTCATAAAACTATCACCTGTTATTTAAAGGGATTAATAAGTCGGATGATCCTTGAGTCTCCAGGTACTAGGGTAAAATATTTCTTGGTATTTACATTTTATTACCCCAGACTTTAGAAAAAGTGAATTTTTCTTAGCTTGTATTGAAATATGCAATTATCATTATAGAAATAAGATGCGACTATTCACCATATATCTAGATATTAATTTAATTATAATAATTCTTATTTTAATTAAATGAACGATCTAGTCGAAACGCATAAAAACATTAGTAATGTTTATGAAATGAAGCCTTTAAACCAACGCGCCAGAAACATTTTTGAAATGTTTTCTTTTAGAAATGAGAATGTTATCAATAAAAATAATAAAAAATCTTTAGTTTATTAATCCCTGGCTAAAATTGATGTGAAACATTGTCAGGCTTGTGAGAAAATGTTAGACTTTCCAGAACATATTGGACTACTGACGTAACGTGACAGATTTTGAAAAATTTATTAAATAAAGATGATACAAGCTAAGACAATAGCTATTTACATTCGTATGCGGTAGCTTTAATTTTACGGGCGACAGCTTTGTTTTTGCCTAATTAGTTGGAGCCTGTAAAATTAACTAACGCATAAGATTTGTATAATTTTTTTTGTCCGAAAGAGTCAAATTCTGTTTTTTTTTTTTGCGCCATGTCAAAAGTTACGTTAGGTACAAATAAATTCTAAAAACCAATAAAACGTACCCAAATGTGGCTTAAATACTCTGTCATTGCTTGCATAATGTTCTTTAAAACATGTTCAAAGGTTTTTCCAGTACTTTTATTCACACTTTTTAATTCTAAATTGATAATTACTGAAAGATTCAACATTCAACAATAATGGCTACAGATCCATAGAATAGAATAATGACATTTATTAACTAGACAGGAACACACAGGTTCTGAATAGATGGCGCTGTAGCGGTTTATTTTTTACAGTACTATATTGTATATTTCAATAAACAATTTTTCTATTAAATATGTATAGCTTTATTTGTGGCAATATTTTAGGTACGTACACTTTGATACATAAACTTTATTACTGCAAGGTTAGTTTTTTCCTCAAGCATCTCCTGTGGTAGTTCTAACCGTACAATATGAGACCCGGTGTTTTTCTCATTTTTACCGCACAGTTTCCAAAAGTCCGACTTTCTATTGGTGGATGCACAACTATGATAGCCTACTTTCCAATACGGGAGGACAAAAATATATTTACAACCAGAAGCGCCTGCGATCCATTTAATTTTTGAAATGTTATAGTATATGAAATAGCATTATACAGTATTGTGGATTTGCTATAGAAATAATTTAATAAGATCACTTTTTATCACTAATTATAAAATAACATGTGGCAACAAAAATTATTTATTACAATAATTGGTTTTCGTAACTTAGACAAAGTCCTAAAATTTAAAATAATTTCCGACTTCCTGGTACCACGAGTTTTCAACGAATATGTTTAGATGAGTTTCGAGTGTATATCAATTAATAATTTGATATTACATTAGTTAATTACAGTGGCCAACAACTGAAATAGAACACTCTAAAATTTTAACAAAATTTAAAGTCTTTTGACTCCTACGAAAATTTATTAATTGAGATCATCTTTTTTTCTGGGTAGTACATTTCTTATACTTTATTAAGATGTTTAATAGAGCGTTTATTGTGAACTTGTAGTTTAAGTTATACAGGGTGTCAAAAACAGGCTCTGCAAAAAACAAAAAGTTTAGATTGCTCCCATTTTAACAAAAAAAAATCCTTCAATACAGTTTTACAGATTTTAAGCAACACTTCGCGTGCCTAGAATAATAGTGTTTCAACTTCACTTTTTTCCGAAATTGAGATTTTTATGTCATTATAGTCTAACTTCACTTTTACATGTTTTGAGTGCTATAACAAATTATATTTTTTGTTTAAACTCCTTAAAACCGACCTTTTAACCGTTGTTCTTACTCCCTTAACTTAAAATTTTTTATTGTAATAATACACTAACTCCATGAATAAAACATAATAAGAAAAGTAATGTTCTAACTCCGTAAAAGTATTGGAGTAAGGACATTGTTATTCTAACTGTACTACATCAAATACCTAACCGAAAATCATAAATCTAAAAGTAAATAGGTAAAAGTTTGTTTGACGGGATACCATTGTGGTAATTTTAACCATAGACATGTCTTTAAAATGTTTTGAAATAATTAATTGTAGTGTTTATAAAGACGAGAGTTTAATATCTGAGACAAATGAGTAATTGAAAATGAATATTATTGGAACAAAAACATTTTTTTTTAATATTAGTAAACAAAATAACCAACCTAATAAAGAAATTCCTGATGTTCAAGACAAAATGCAACAAGCATCTATACCAATCATTTTAAACAGTGAACATTTGAAAGAAATTTCTGAGCTTTAAAGTAAAATACAACAAGAGCTGCAGTACTTAATGTACATAGATGTAGAAATATTACAAGAAAAAAAAATACAAACAATGAACTTGTAGATAAAATTTTTCATATGGTAGAGAAAACATGTAGCATAGAAAAGTAAGTAAATCATAAACATGACTAAAAACTATTTTCTAATAAAAACAATTGAAGTGATAGTAATAATGATCAAAATAACAACAACAAAAAAACTTACTCGGAAAAGAAAAAGAGACGTAGAGAATTGGCAAAATAACAAACTCAAAAAACTCAGACAAGGAGGAAAACAATACACTGATAAAAATAAAAAAGTACACAAAGAAGTAGTTTTCAAATACAAAATATGTAAATGTGTTTTTTTAAATGGTCACAAAAATTGTTGAGTTTATGGCAAAGAAGATTCATGAAGAATTTTGGCAATTAAGCGATAACGAAAAAAACAATTTTTATGACAAGACAACAAAAAAACTCTTTAAAAAAAGAACAAGACGAGAAAATGTTGGTTCAAGAAAATTGGATTCTACAGACCCAAAAAAGATCAATGCGATTTGCGCTTTAAATACACAAATCAAAGTAAACACTGTGGCAAAGTATCTGACGATTTAGAAACTAAGAACAGTAATTACACTAAAGAAAAAACAGCAGAACGTAAAGAAAAACAGATTACAACAAGTTCTCAACGGTTCTCAGACCAATGTGTCAAAAGCTTATTATTTTCCCGAACTCAATGTGTTTAATTTGACTGGTTGTGATATTAAACAGCGTACTGTGTGGCATGAAGGACAAGGTAGAGGAGCTGGAAACAATATAGCAGCTGCTACTATACAGTTTTTAAAACAATAATTGATGATGAAAAACCAATGTGCTAGTAAATTGGTTCTTTGGTCAGATTCCTGTGTCCCCCAAAATAAAAATTCCTTTATGACTTTGGCTTTACTAGACTTCTTAAATAATTGTACAACACATAATTTAACACAAATAGAACAAAAGTTCCAAGAGCCCGGCCATAGCTGCATCCAAGAGGTTGACTCAATTCACAGAGTCATAAACAAACAATTTTCAAGATGTGAGTTAAATAGTCTTTTAAGTATTGTCAAAAAACTGATAAGTGTGCGTACCAGAAAACCATACATAATTTATCAGATAAAACCAGATGAGTTTATAAATTTCAAACGTGTATTAAACGAAAGAAATTTCGAAGATATTCCATATACATATTAAAATTAAACATATTGTAAACACAAAAAACTCCAACGTCATACTATATCGAAGTACAATGACAGACCCAAATTTTCACAAAGTTGTCTTAAAATAAACATCAACAACTTTTGAAGGAAGAGTAACACGCGGTAGAAGATCCCAAACTGTAGAAGAAAAAACTCTAATATAAACACTATGGTACCGCCTATTCAGCCACTAAAATTTAAATCGAAATTATCGGCAGATAAGGTTCTTGACACAGAAAAACTTTATACTCAATTTTCTAGGATAGATGTGGAATTCTGGTTCGCTTTGTTTTTAGAAGCAACCAAGAAAAAAACAAATTTCGTTAAACTTATTTTATATACCTACTATATTTTGTTTAAAAAAACATTTTTTAAGTTTAATTAAATTGTTTCACTGAATTTCACGTTTTTTATTTATATTTTTTTGTTATTCTGTTGCTAAGAATGAAGTTGGGACAAATTTTTGGTTTATTACGGATAATGAAATTGTCACAACTCCATTAAATACTTGAATTTTATGCGCATTTGGCATCTGTAATTACAATTTTTTACTAAATTTGCTATTTTAAGCAATTTGCCAATCAGAATCCTCTAGTATCTATGTTAACAAATGCATTGGTTGGTTTTTCAATTACCTGCAGCACATAAACGTCTCTCCTGTAAAATTTGTACAAACGGAGTTAGGACACTATTACTCTAGGCAGGCGACTTATAAATAAAAGCATTAATAAAAAAAACGGTTTTTTGCGTATTAAGCAATAATTTTGTTAATTGATGTAAAATTTTACCTCTTTTTGGATTAAAAGTTCAAACTTAAATTTCGAAAGACAACGGTAGACATACTGTTAACATTTTGTGTAGAAATAAACTTCCGAAAATGACCAAATTTTTAAACAGCTACGAATTCTAGTTTGATAAAACAATGATAAAATTTAAATGTGTATTTAGAAACTTGACACGTGTTTTAAATCTCAAGACCCTTGTAGCAATAGTTTACTCAGTTTAAGTTGGTGCTTAAATACGATCTTTGAAGCCATCTTTATAGAAAAAAATTAAAACTTTTGCTCATCTAAATGGCTTGTTTCTAATGAAACAATTGTGGATAGCTAACAGTAGCATCCGTATCGTAGTAACATTTTTTCCTAAAAATATGCTTTTAAGAATCGGATGTAATCACCGACCAATACTAAGTAAAGTAATGCTATAAGGATGTTGAGATACAAAAAAAAAGTTATGTCTAAAGACATGTTTAAATTTTTATCCGTCATTTATCAAACTAAAATTCGGAGCTGCTTAAAAAGTTGATCATCTTCAGAAGTGTTTTTTTACACAAAATGTTAACAGTATGTCTACCGTTGCCTTTCAAAATTCAAGTTTGAACTTTTATCTTTAGAATAATCTAAAAAGAGGTAAAATTTTACATCAATTAACAAAATTATTGCTTAATGCACAAAAAACAGTTTATTGAGATTAATGTTTTAATTTATAAGTGTAGCTCAAAATCTGTAAAACTATATCGAAGAATTAATTCAGCGCTCTTCTGGGACCCATTAAAAAAATCCAAATTTTTTTTTGTTAAAATGGGAGCAGTCTAAACTTTTCGTTTTTTGCAAGGCCTGTCTTTGACACTTGTATAACTTAAACTACAAATTTACAAACAACGCTTTATTAAACATCTTAAAGTATAAGAAATGAGCTACTTAGAAAAAAAGGATCATCTCAATTAATAAATTTTTCCAGGAGTTACAAGACTTTAAACTTGGTTAAAATTTTAGGGTGTTTTATTTCAATTGTTGAGCACTGAATAACAGTATATCCGTTATATGAGTATATCTAAATGTTTTATTATAAATATCAGTACCAAGTAATTAGATGTTTCAGGATTTCTTTTCTCAATATTGTCTGAAAGGCCCAAACCGTAATGCACCTCCCATGGCGTTAAACCTATTGTTAAAACTACCAGATTATTACGGTCAAAACCTAGCTTTGATAGTTTATAAACTTCCAAACATTTCTACTTTTCGGTTTGTCTGGCCTCACTGACTCATTGATAAGAGTGAGAACTCTTATCAATGCATTTTACATTGCCGTTTTTAATTTTTTAATCTTTAATTTAGCTTTTATTTGAATAGCTACAAAGTTGCACAAACGTCAATCAAATTTGACAATCCGTTTAACTCTAATTAAATGAAAATATCGTGCTTTGATTGGCTAAAAATACGTTAATGAAAGATTAACAAGTCATTAATTTTGATGAACGTTTGTGCAATCGGGCATTACATTTTTTTACCAGGTAAATCAAGTTATATCCGCACTCTAAATATACGTCCCAAAACATCGAAAAAAATTATGAAATTTATATATTATGTTAAATTAATATCTAACCTACCTCCAAAAAGTTTTTTTGTTTTAGCAATTTATTTGACCTATAAAACTGAAGAAAAATGATTCCGGCCAAAAATTTTACGTCTTGTTTTTTACATCAACTGATTAAAAATGTCTAACAAAATCAATCTGCAAAATTTATTATTGAAAAAATGTCAGACTTTGATCAAAACCCGTTTTTATATTATTTACCAAATATTTTAGTCTAATTTATGACTTTAATCTTTTTGTTAGATTTTCTTGGTGTGTTTAAATGAAAAATGAAACGAAAAACACCCACTAACAGCAAACTTTTTACTTGATACGGCGCACGTCTCAACAAAGTTTTACAGCCCTTGAACAGCTGCACTTCTGTGATCAATTAGTAACGAAATATTGACATAGTTCTCAGTTGAACTAAGTTGAAGTTAAATGATTAGTTATTTTACGCTTTGTTACATTGAAAACAAAGCTGATTGACTGTATCAAAGCCACGGCTACTTAATTTAATAACTGTTTACATAGTTTTTACGACTATTTTACTTTTACAACTTTTTAATTGGCAAGCCCTATATCTCTTGAATCAAGAATACATCCAGCAACATGACACAAACTTATGAAATGATATGTCATAAAAAATGACAGTCTCTTAGATCTACAATTTTTTCTTTTACTAAGTCGTGACAGCAGTAACGTAGTTAATTTCAATTGTTGATTTAATAAATCTCCAACTTTTTGCAGGGTTTTGATTCTCTTCTTTTATTTCGAAACCAATATTTCTTAAACATGACAAAAACGTAATAGAATAACCAAAAAATTTAACAATGTCAAATTCTAGTAAATTTAATTTTGACAAACCTAATTTAACAGGTAGTGGCTTTTTGATTAGTAAACAAACTTTACTTCAGGCAAATAAAAGTAATATTTATGTTGATGACAATATGAGAAAGAAAGTATAAAACGCAGGACTTCGGAGTTTTTATCTATTTGCATTAATAACCATGTGCAAGAAATAAATGATAATACGCAAATTTTTTATAAACATTTGAACCGAATGTAGATACTTTGAAAAAAATATAAATGTAGCAAACTTAAGTGGTCGAAGTTCTATTTTTTAGCCCCTGTAAATTACAGATAGATCTAAGCGCAGCAGAGCCCGAGGCAAGCAATACACCTAAGGGATTAATGTCACTTTAGTCGAGAGGCGTTTACGCTATTTTTTGCAATTCTCGTAATTCTACAAACATTTTTAATAAAAATAAATACTACTTACATTTGAAGCCCTATCACAATAAACATAGTAGGTATGCTGTTTGTTTCTGTGGCAATGATAAACAAAGTCCCTGTGAAAACGGCGCCATTGTAAACGTAGAGAAAATCTTACTTACTTTGATCAGAGAGAACTACTTTGATGCAATATTTTCACTGAAATAAAAATTTAATTAAAAATGTTGCCTAAATTTGGTTACATATGGATTCGTCATCATTCGTGAATAACCCTGTATATTATTTTTGCAGACGTAGCACGTGTAAAAAAAATACGATAGACACATATCGCTACTTTGAAAGAAAACCGGCATAATTCAAAAAATTGCAATTGTTCGCTTACGTCATATTTAAAACAAAAATGTGGTATATTTTTATAAAGAAGAGTGTCAAAAAAGTAATTCAGATAGCGGCCGGATATGTGAATTACTTTTTTGACACTCTTCTTCATAAAAATATACTACATTTTCGATTTGAGTAATCATTCGATAGATGATGTTATGATTAATGGAATAATAGTTTTTCGTGAAGATGATATATGACTTAAGCGAACAATTGCAATTTTTTGAGTTATGCCGGTTTTCTTCCAAAGTAGCGATATCTATAAAAGCTATAAGCTGTCGCGAATGAGGAGATGCTGTAATAATAGATCGGACTGTAGTCGGAACAAAAATGGAGAATGTTTTACACTTTATTTATTAACGGGAGAAATATTGGGGTGTTGAAAATCGAGGGATTTGAATAAGAATTTCCTAAGTTTTTAAAGTGTCTAATAGTCTTGGTTTAGACTAGGATATTATAAAAAAACAGATAAAGCTATGAGTAGCCATGTAGACGAAGAAAACAAAATATACAAAATTTCCTTCGCTCATGACTTTTTTCCCAATTTAATGAAAGATAATGAAAAATCAGCAATATTCATCAATGAATCTGGGTTATATTTTCATATGGGGTAAATTTGGTCAGAGACAAAGTTTGGGGAAACCAGAATATGTTAAAGATGTTAAGAGATGTTTTTTGTGTGAAACTTTTGATGCATGTTTTTTTATTTTACCAGTTATTGAACTGGTCCATCAATGAAAAGCCATATTGGGGCACCTGTCTAAAAATGAGGAACTTTGTCCTTGTTTTCAATAATTTTAATAACTTATTGGGACTAATTTCCAAGATTTTTATTAAATTTTTTAAAACGTGCCCTAACATCCTGGTTTAGAAATACAAAACTATTTTAAGGTATCTCAAACCTCATTTACTGTAGATTTTAAATAGTCCAGGCATTGGATAACCAACCAATTTCTATCTTTTTTCATACTTTATTACAGAAAATAAGAAACTCCAGGTTTCTATAAATATAAAAAAAGTGAAACATAACAATGACTTTCTATAAAAAAATAAACTAAAAAATATCTCTCAAGCCAACAAGTTCAATTTACGAATCCATTCGTCTGGGTCGTAAACTTCTGTTTGCAGCTGGTGCGTTACCTAAAAAATTAATAATAAAAAAAACCAAAATGTATTGTAATTACTTACTTTTATTAATATCAACCCAAATTGGTATATTTTTCTCATGTGATTTAGTCTTTGAAGTTACATCCTTATTCAAATGAGTCGATGATTGGGACTTAACTATAGAAAAATAGTAACAAACTTGAACTATAAAAGCAATACAAATTCTAAGTGAAATTTTCTTTTTTTTTTTTTTCGTGGCAGATCTTAAGTGAGTATTTATACTAGCACCTGCCACTATAGTAAAATGATGTATATAGAATGAATCTACGAATTAATGATTTTTTTTTATTTGAACATGTAGACCATTTCAGATTAAAGTAACCTTTATATCACTAGAAATGAGGCAATCGAACCGAACACACTCGTTGTTACCTTGAAATAACAAAGTTTTCTCTAATTTTTTTTTTTTTGTAATTACAAGAATTTAACAAAATGGGGCATATTTACTTTACTTAAAATCCTGCGTAATCCACATTCCATTGTGGATATTATCGACAATGATACAAAAGTAGTCTGGCCGACCGTCTCATTTCCAGAGTGCACATTACAGTATAAAAAAAACACATACACACTTTTAAGGTTTAGTTCGTTTTTTATACCAAACTTACAAGGCTTATTGATCCGAGAAACTTCAATTTTGGCTAAAAAAATTAATTATATTAAAATATACAGTCAAAGGTTACCTGTACCCTTTTTTCTGTGTGTGTCAGAAAAGCACTCGAGTCGTCTTTTTTTACAAAATATGTCATCATCGGTCAAAATTTCAAATTCAGGTAATGGCTTACCTAAAGCTTTTTGTATACATAATGTTACATATGCAGGTCCGGCAAGATGAATGGGTGGTTTGCCTAAAGTTTGTAAAAATAAAATTAAGTAAAACTGCATTTCTAGTCAAATTATACGAGTACCAGAATTATTTTTAATGCGGATCGACCTCCTAACATTTTTTTCATTGGGAGTTTGTTCTTCTAATTTAGGTGGTGAAGCCTTTAAAAAAAAGTTAAATCAAAGACAAGTAGACAAATTTAGAATATACTTTTGACTTTAAACCGTGACTGGTGTTTACTTCAGGATCTGCTAACCTACTTCTAGATTTTGAAAATTCGGCACCTAAAATAGCAAAAAAGAATATTAAAAATATTTAAATATACTTTGTTACATTTCTTGGGTGGTGATACTTTTAATTTAGTAGGATTCTTGTTTTGACGACTCCCTGAAACAAGATTATCATTTTTGTTCTCCTTAAATACCTAAAAAAATTACATTGAGTTAAGTATAACAAAGATCTTCAAATTACATTCTTTGGAGTTGATGTTGCTATATAGTCACCACTTTCTAATGGATTACCATCCAGGAATGAGCGATTCATACTATTTGTCAAATTTAATTGTGATAAAAAGTTGGCTTTCCTTTCCTCTAAAATGGGCAAAATAAACTATTAGTTAAAAACTTATCTCCACAACACGGTGAGGTAAAAACATCTAAAACATCATTTTCAATTTTGTAATACATAGTACAATACGAAAATATTGAAAAAAATTATAATTAATTATTAATTTTTGGGTAGGCAATTTTTTTTGACTCTTTCAAAATTTTGTCAAAACGTACCCTTTTCGAGTTAAAATAAAAAAATAACAAAGCACTATTTACAAGTGGTTGCATCTTGTTTAAATAAATCGTCCAAATATTTAATTGCTTATATCTAGACTGTTATATCACTTAATTAGTGATAAGATAATAAAAGATCGTAATAAGATCTTTCATTCGTTCTGTAACGACCTCGAAGAGACATAAATAAGTAAAAAATTTATTGTATTAGTGCGATTTTATTTACACACAAAACCTCAGCTGAAACTCGAAAAAGTACTTCAACAATATTTAACAGAAATAATACGATTTTTCACTTCACTTTAAGAAGTAATTGTTGGAAATGCATGTATAGTCACGTGCGTAAAAAGTGTCACCTATACAATCTGGTTCGGGTCATATAAAACTGAGATGAAGCCACAAACATAGATCATTTTGGGTTATAAATCTCAATAAATATTCTCTCGAATATTTTCCTCGATACAAATGCATTTGAAGCATTACATTTTTAGCATAATTTATTAATCAATGTAGGTGATATTCTTGACACACGTGGCATTACCTAATTAAAATAACTACAAAAAGATGGTCTACCCTTCAGAACATTTTCTCCTCCTCTTTAAGACTGATTTTTATATTTTTCCGAATTAATAACAAGTTATAGAGATATTTTTTAAAATTTTTTTAACTTTTACTTTTCTCTTAATGCTTTTGTCCAAATAAATTATAAAATATTTTTTTAAAGAAAAACACAATCTGTTTTAAAAATCATTGCTTAGGAAACAACTTGATACGCGCATTTTAAAATTTTACGGTAACTAAAGAACACTTGAAAAAATGTTGCAAAATCTAAATACACTTAATATTTCATATTCTGAGTGACATAAAAGTATGGAATAAAATTCATATTTTCCAAGTTAATGTTTTTTTAGAAAAACGCCAAAACAGGTCGATTTTATTTTTTTATTGCACACGTTTTTCACTTGTTTCCAAATTTTTTTGGCCAACTGGTTTTTTGTTGTGAATATTGGTGTTGAATATTGAAACTACTTTTTTTCTGCATATAGCAGTATAACATTTGGGGGACATCCGAACTGCGGTTAGAATTTAACCAGGTAAATGGGTCCTTACCAAAAAATATTTTAGGAACCGAACTGCGGTGCGCTCTAAAATCTCGGGAGGTTCTAAAATCCTTATCCTATTATCGGTGATATTAGCTTAGTAGTGTATAACAGAATTTTTCTTCTTTGCTTGTGGCGGCGTGGTGAACAATAATTTTATCAATAAGCTGACAAAAATAAATTTGAGTCTACCTAAAATCTCAAATTTAAGCAGAAAGTTTGGTTTCTAGTTTAAACCTTAATCATGTTTCTTAGATTTGTGATAAGCAAATTTCCATTTTCAGGTAAAACACCAAAATTTCAAAAATTACTTATTTGAATCCATTCCGACTACTTACTATAATTTGAATCTCTCAATATCTTTAAATTTTAGTTTTACTAATAAAAAAGCTCTTTTCTATAAGTAAAATATAAATAATGAAGATGCCGACAAGCTTAAACTGACAATACTTTTTTATCAACTCCTTAATTTTACTTAAACTTTTGCTTATAACTGTTTGCTTGGTTGCATATTGTATATTTGGATTAGACTTGTGTATGCTTGGTTGTATATTGTGTATATTTGTGCAGTTGTGATGTAAATAAACTTCAGTCATAGTATAAGGACTAGTAGCGACAGTCAGCCGATTTTCGTGTAAGGAGTAGGCGGCGCTTACGTGCCACTTTTGCCCTATTTATTGCGGAGAACGACGAACATAAACTACGACATGTAAAGGGTCATATCCACCGGGGGGAAGTTCTAGTGTGGCGCAGTGTCAGCTTGGCGAAAAATTTCGCCATTTTGGAGTGCTACCAACGTTTAGTTATATTACCAAATTTTTGACAAAGCGGGAAGTATCTTCCCCCCGACGGGTATGAAACAGCTTTGACATTATAATCACCAGAAAAATAAAAAGCACTAAACGAAGCGAAAAGTAACTAGACTGCAAGTGATGATAAAGAGGGAAGTGAGGCAAGAGGTGGCTCGGTTCAATCCCCACTTTTCATTTCGAACGCGTTGGAAGCGAAAATTTACTTTAATACAGTGGATATAAAGCCTACCAAAATTTTCCCGCCAATGGAACGACGCTATTAGTATTTTATATTATGCTTCAGTCTTCAACTGACTCTCGTCTTGTTCAGTTAGGGTTGTGAAGTTTCATGAAATTTACAATTGTGAAATATTTCATGAAACTTATGAAACTTTTGAAACTTAAAGTTTTTTTGACACTGCAAAATTTTGGCTTTACCAACGATATTCGTACTTCAGAACTAATGTATATTATACTGGTCTGCTCAATAGGTTATCAACATACAAAACATGCAGTTATGACTCACTGTCGCTATTACTATTTTACCCAAAAAGGGAAAATAACATTTTATTGTCTATAAAGAAATCTACTTTACCTACACAGTTGAAACTTAAGAAACTTTATACTCTTGAAACTTTTCAAAAGTTTCAAAAATTTCAACGAAATTTTCATTGAAACTTTTCAACCTCACAACACTAGTTCAGTCGACCTATCCGTCCAAACCTCCCACCATAACATGGCGCAGTCGTAAGTGAAGTGAACAGGTGAAATTAAATAAACAAAATAAATAAATAAATAAAATAAGTGTGTGTGATATTTAAATAATTCAAAAAATAAAAAATTGTTTAAAATGGATCAATGCATTTCCCCCCATGAACTTCAGCGGAAATCCAAGCGAATTAGAAGCTGTGGAAACAAAAATTCGAAATATATTCCATCGCAACAAAAGTGAATAAGGAATCAGAAGAAATACAATGTGCGCAACTTTTACACATGATGGGTGAAGAAGCAATAGGAATCTATAACAGCTTTGCTTTTACAAAGGAGGAAATAAATAAAATTGGTCTTTTTAAAAAGAAATTTGAAGACTGAAGTTTATTTACATCACAACTACACAAATCCATATACACAATATACATCCAAGCTTGCATCCAAGCATACACAAGTTTAATCTAAATATACAGTATGCAACCAAGCATACATATGTCTAACATCCTCCCCTTTAACTAACAAGATACAAAATCTTTAAATCTTTTCGGGCGTTTTGATTTGCGTCCTGATTTCGTAATTTTAATTTTAGTATCCTTATTATTTTGCTTATCACTAATTCTTAAACTACTAACATTACTAGCTTCTAACTTATTTCCTAAATTTGTATCAATAACACTCTCTTCCCCGTGTGTAAGTTCGGTGTTTCGTTGTTTTCACTTTCAATCACAACAGGTTCCGATTCATTTTGATTTAGCAGTTCACTGGTTATTTCCTGGTTTTCTACCACAGAAGATTCACTATTGTTTTTACTTACATCTAAATCTCCCACCATAACAATAACTTTTTGTCTATACAAGTTAGAATCAAAAGCTTTTAACACAGTGGTAGATAGTATTATTTGAACCGTTGAAACTTATAATGGTGTAAGTCAATATTTAAAAATAATTTAGTTAATGTGAAATCTAGTTTCTGAGAGATGATAGAAATCTGTAAAGTGCAGAATACATATCTATTTGCGCAAAATGTCAGTAAAGGACTCTATTAAATATTTTAAATACTTAGCTATTCCTGAATTTTCTATACTGCCTCGACTTTGTGATCGATTATCTCAGTTTAGTATAAAGATGACATGTACCACTATACGTTTCAACGGCTCATTTATTACAAAAAAGCTCTTTACAAAATGTTTATAGTATGTAACAAGTGATTCAAGTTTTATCCGCACCCCCAAAATGCTCCTTTCTAAACACCAAAAAATTATAAAAAAAATTGAGGGTGATTTTTATACATGGAAAAAGACGAACCAATTTTAAAATTCTTTTAAATCTCTCAACTTCTATGGTTAGTTTTTTTAATTATGACTAATTAATTATAGGCTATAACAATGGTTTTTGTGGGGTGGAAAAAAAAGTATGGCTCTATGTATATAGAGTCCAACGGAAAGTCTCTCCTAATGAAATCAAAAGTTATATAGAAAAGAAAAATGGCTTTGCTGGTCTATCAATTACCGTCAAAGAATTACCAACGGAAGAAAATAAAAACAAATGCTTTGTAGTCACAGCGCCACTGTCGAAAAAAGATGAAATGTATTCGCCAGAGTTCTGGCCAAATGGAGTTGGAATCAAAAAGTTCAGTTTCACGAAACATGAAGCTTACCTTAAAGCCAATAATCAAACTTTTTAATGAATATGAATATAGCAAAGATATATCCATCTAATAACCATCAGCCAGCAAAAAACCTTAAGTCTCATCAGTCAAAGGAAACCACAACAAATCTACTCTTCTACAACATCCAGTGCTTAAGAAATAAAACTAATCTAGAAGCGGAGCTCACCAGACTAAATCTGTCATTCCTGTGTTTTTGTGAACACTGGTTAACCACACATGAATGCTCAACGTGCAACTAGCAGGCTACAAAACAGCATCGTTTTTTGCAAGAACAACGACAACTCACGGGGGCGTCCTTCAACTGGCAGAAAACAAGGTGGACGTACAAAGGTTAAAACGGATTGAGGAACTGTCTATCGAAATACACTGCGAACTAACAGGTATTTTTGTACCCAAGTTTAATCTTATACTAATAACCTTGTATAGATCCCCTCTGAGAGATATAAATGTTTTCTATGATCAATTAGTTAAACTTATGCAGCAATTGTTTAAGAAAAATCACAATGTAATTCTAGCAGGTGATTATAACTTACATTTTAACTCCGAACACAAACATGTAAATCTAATTTGTCACTTTCTCAAATCTTTTAATTTGTCTCCACTGGTTAATTTCCCCACAAGAAATAATACTACTCTTGATAATGTCTTTACAAATTTGTCTAGTGACGTCATTTCGCTTAAACCCTTTGACCTCTCTCTATCTGATCATATTGGTATACTTGTCACTCTAAACATTTCACATTTACCCACCAGGGAATCTCCAATAATTGTTAAACCTTATACAAATGAGGGTAAATTTCAATTTTTCAATCTGATCTATAACACAAGCTGGGAGTTTATAGAAA
Organism: Tribolium confusum; assembly: GCA_029207805.1. Classification (NCBI taxonomy): domain Eukaryota; kingdom Metazoa; phylum Arthropoda; class Insecta; order Coleoptera; family Tenebrionidae; genus Tribolium; species Tribolium confusum. The sequence continues at coordinate 35,167,685 of JALGAY010000001.1, read as the reverse complement.
CCGATATAGATTTCAATAATGTAGTAGATATGTTCCCCAATAATGTTCGTTTCAATTTGGATAAAGCCTTTCCGAACAAAACTGTCAAATCTTCGAGTAAAAAAAATCAATCTGTAAGATGGTTTACACCTGCTTTAGCTAAAATGAGGGAATGGTTGCATTTTATTTCTGACGCCTACAAATTGAACAGAACATTAAAAGCTAAAAACATGTATACTAGTTATAGGAAAAAATATAATCTTGCTATTAGTGAGACTAAAATATCTGCAAATAACAATTATATAATTAACAAACAGCAAAAATTCATGGGCAATGTGAAAAGTAATTAATACCTACAGACCTCAACAAAAAAAAACGATGACGCAAATAACATCTACTGAATTTAATGACTACTTTTCCAACATTGCTCATGAAATTGTATCATCTTTAGATTACTTTCAGCTATGACCTACTAACATCATGAATAACGCTACTGGCAAAAATTGTAAAATCTTCGAGTTTGCGGAGGTAGGCGAAATTAAAGTCAGAAGCGCCATTGACAGTTTAAATAATAGCAAAAGTAGGGACATATACGGCTTAAATGTGGACTTACTAAAACTGATTAAAAGTATTCTGATTACCCCAATCACAAAATTATTTAATAAATCCATTCAAACTGGTAGCTTTCCGGATTCCTTGAAAACAGCGCTAGTTTTCCCTATACTGAAAAAATGTGACCCAAATTTACTTAATAACTATCGTCCCATATCTATCCTTCCTCTGTTATTTCCAAAATTTGGGAAAAGTTACTCGGTAATCAAATGGTGGACTATTTTGAGGGAGAGGGTTTATTTTCCGACAGTCAGTTCGGATTTCGTCGTAACCGTTCAACAGAGTCTGCTGCAATCTCATTTACTAAAAACATAATTAACAGCTTTGAAAAAGGTGAATCATATTTAGCTACCTTCTTGGACCTTACTAAAGCATTCGATTGCATATCTCGTAAAATATTATTAGATAAATTAAGGCAGTATAATTTTAGCATAAATAGTATTAAACTATAAGACTCATTCCTGTCCAACAGACGACAACGCGTTTCACTAAATGGAGTAATATCTGATGAAAAAATTATACGATATGGAGTGCCGCAAGGGTCAATTCTTGGGCCAATCCTTTTCCTTATTTACATTAATGATTTCCCAAATTTTATTGCAAACGGCGACGTCACTCTTTTTGCCGATGATACAACACTGGGTCTCTCCGGTATTTACACCAAGACATTAACTCACAAACTAAATGAATTAAAAAACCTAGCTGATATCTGGTTCAGATCCAATTCATTATGTCTCAATAAAAATAAAACAATTGACATGGTTTTCTCTTTAAAACACATAGACACAACTAATGATAGCAAAGTCACTAAATTTTTAAGCATTCACTTGAACTCAGAGCTTACTTGGCAGGCTCATGGTAGTAAAGTTGCTGATAAAATATCGAAAAACACCTATTTAGTAAGAAGACTGTCTGATTGCGTCTCCAAGGATGTTCTCAGATTAGCATACTTTTCACTAATTCACACGAACTTAGAGTATGGGATATTACTGTGGGGTCATTCTTCGTCCCTACAGAAACTATTTGCCCTGCAGCGAAGGGTTACTCGAATCATTGCGGGTATTGGTTACCGAGCTGATTGTAGAGAACATTTCGTCTCCCTCAATATACTAACTCTCCCTAGTCTATTCATCTACAAATCACTCCTATATGTCATTAAAAATATAAACGACTTTCAATTTTTAGGCTCTTACCACAGCTATAACACAAGAACCAATGACCTCACAATCACAAAAGTAAGATTAACAAGGTCCAAAACTGCTTTTAATTACTACGGCATAAGGTTCTACAATTTATTGCCAGTAGAGTACCGTGAACTGCCATATATTGTGTTACGCAGAAAAATTAAGCGTTACTTTAATATGAATAATATTTTTAATATTAATATTAATATATATTATGAATAAAACATATTATTATTATTATTATTATAATTTTAGGTAAATGATTTTTTGTGTATTGGTGTACTTTGATGCAATGCACCAAAATGTCTAATTACATCGATTTCTAACAATGTAAAAAAAAATCGCAGACTTATTGTGCTACACATTTGTGATCAATTGATACCAAAAACAAACACAAAGTTTTTTTTTTTTGGGCTTTATTGATATTGTGGTTTTATTACTTTATATTTATAACGACATGGCTCCCGACTATGAATGAAACCGCAGTTAGAACAGGGATATAAAATTACAATGCTTATTACCTCAAATAAAAATATAAATGAATGGAAATTGTATTTCTTATTACTATTTATTATAATTATTATTAATAGAGCAATCTGTGACTTAGTATGCGATTATACAGGGAAAAAATGTTCTATTTATTAAAGATATACTGCACTCCAATTTCATGCGTTTTTTCTTTTAATTTTTTCTCGTTTTAATTTTATAATGTATGTAATAAAAATACGTTGTAAATCGTACAATGGCTCAATTAAAAACACTCTTCTTTTTTTTAAATTAGGTTTTAGCTTTAGATAGATCTACCGCCAATTACTTCCCGGATATATGACGGCTTATAGCGCGTGATTTTCAGAAATATTAGCCACAAGCAATTGGCTGAATCCGAGGGATTCTGATGCATCATTCTACATGAATGAAGAATGTATGAGTATTTACCAAAAAGCGGCCTATCTGTACTAAGATGGGCCAAACAAATCGACTACAATTGTATGTTTTTTTTAACTTCCGACACTGAAAAATTAGTTCCTAGGCACCTTTAAAAAATGCTTTTACAAGATGAGCTCTTAATTATAATAGAAAATACTCCCTCATCGCAGTTTTCCATTTTTTTTTAGTTCCATGTGGCATAATCCATATCTCGTCACTACTTGATCGTATAGAAAATGTTATTTACATTTTTTGCAGGAAGTTGAACACTCTAAAAAAGGTACCTTACAATTTTTTTTAGAACTCTTACCGTTTAGAAGATATCAGAGGTCAAAGTTTAAGAAATTTAAGAAAAATTTCTTTTTCACTTCTAAATTTTATTACTCATGGATAAATAAATATTATAAAGTGCGCAACATACATTTTTGTAGAAAATTAAACGCTCTACAAAAAAAGTCGTTTGTGATTGATTGATTACTTCAACCACTTAAAAAAATTAGAGATTTAGTATCAAATTTTGGTTTTTAAAATGCGAATATCTTCTAAATGGTTAGAATAATCAATTAACCACAAGAGACTTTTTTCATAGAGCGTTTAATTTCCTACAAAACTGTATGTTGCGCATTTTATAATATTTATTTATCTCTGAGTTATAAAATTTAGAATTAAAAAAAGAATTTTTGTTAAATTTTTTAAATTTTGACCTCCGATATCTTCTAAACGAAAAGAGATATAAAAAAATGTAAGAAAACTTTTCTGTAAAGCGTTTAATTTTCTACAAAAAATGTAAATACAAATTTTCTGTACAATTAAGTAATAACGAGATATGGATTTTGCCATATGGAACTGAAAAAAAAAATGGAAAACTGCGATGAGAGACTCTTTCCTATTAAAATTAAAAGCTTATCTTGAAAAATCATTTTTTAAAGGTGCCTAGGAACCAATTATTCAGTGTCGGAAGTTAAAAAAAAAATAATCGATTTTTTTTGGCCCACCCTAATCTGTATACTTATACGTAAGTGAGAGGACAATGACAAGTTAGTGGAAGCCGAATAGGGAATAAGTCGAGTTCAGCCGTTATTGAGCAACAATTGTGGAATTTATACTGTGTGGCTGAGTTAATTGCTTATCGAGTTATTGTTATGTGTTGTTCGTGTAAATAGAGTTAGAAACAAATTATTTCTTAAATATCTAACTCTTTAACATTATTACAGTTTTGTCTAATAAATTTGGTAAATGTGGCAAAAAGTATTTAAAATAATATGAAACATACCTGTGTTCTTGTCAGGCAGTGGCTTATTTTTCTTGCCATGAATTGGTCTTCTTCGGTTTATTTTGTATATTCTGTTGCAAGCAGATTTTCTCAAACTTGTTTCACTACTGTCGTGACACTCTTTAACTTCAGTTGACTTAGTTATATTATCGCTTAATTCTGTATTGTTGAATGCCTAAAATATAGAAATTTAACATCGACAAAACAAGACCCTAAAGTTACTTTTAGTGATCTAACTCTCTTATAGGATTTTAAAGGAGTTAATAGTGCTCTGTGTTGTGTATTATCCTCTAAAACAGGTAAAGACTTAACAGAGCCATTTCTTCTATATATCTTAGAAGCCTAAAAAATGACAAGCTTATTAGGAGAACCGAGATTTCTTAATTTACTTTTGAAGTTGAAGCAATTTTTTCATTTTGGTGGAACAGAACACGACTTCTGAGTAAAATCGTCTGAAGCATTATTATTGCTCGTATTAAATATTCTTTGACAGGGTCTGAAAACCAATTATTTTACAACAAATATACTGAAATTTGATATTACAGATTACCATCATTTAATTCGGTAATTTTATCGTCAATTCTTCTTATGACTTCTGTTAAAAAAGTGTAAGCTTCATCTGAGCGAAATGCTTCCGTTTTTAGTTTAATGGGATCACGTATTTGAATACTATCTTTAACTTCTAAAATCTCAGGAGCCGTTACAAATTCATCCTCACTTGAAGTACTCTTAATAGAACTTAAATTGTAATATGAGTCATCTCGTGATGATCTCGGTGATGATATAGAATATAGTTTAAACGTTTTCTTCATTATATCTATAATAAAGTCTCAATCTTTTTTCAAAATCGTGGAAAAGAATATAACACATAACCTCACTTAATATTTTCAAAAAGTGTGCGCGCGCTGAAAATGTAGAGTAGATAGATACGATCATAAAATCTTGTCACGGTGAATAGAATTACTACGGTAGCTGCATTCGTGATATAAAATAAACGGAACATAAGCATAAAGCAAACTGCAGAGAATTTTCCTATCCTTGTAGTACTGTAAATACTAATCCACTAATAATGTACTACATTACGCGTGTATACTTTATCCGCTACAATCCGTTATATTCGTATTAAGAAAAATCGAATTTGTCGAAAATCTATTAGTAATTTGTTTAATCATGTCTAGTTTGTGTTCATTGTGTAACAAAAAGTGTTTCGAGAAAAACTTTGATTGGGTAACTTGTGATATTTGTACGAAGTGCATCCATGCCACCTGCGGCGGTCTTGAGCAAAAAGATATTGACTTCATTAGGTCCAAAAGAAGAAAACTGCATTATTTTTGTGATAGTTGTGACATTATTGAATCAATATCAAGTCTTAAAGTTGAAATTAATTTATTCAGTTACAATATTAGAAAAGAATTTCAACAACGATGTAATGGTAGTGAAAAAAATATCAAGTTAATATACAAATCTAGCTTGCCTCAAATAATAAAGGTGTCTGACGTAATTAATTCCAGCAACCAAAAAAACATCTAGTAATCCAGCAGACAGATGACTTTCTAATCTACTATCAAAATGTTAGGGGATTGAACACGAAAGTGGAATCGTTTTTTGTAAATTTATGTACATCTGATTATACTGTAATTGCTTTAACGGAAACGTGGCTAAATGACAATATCTCTTTAAATGAACTGTTTGGTCATAATTATAACGTCTACAGAGGGAAATGTTTTGGTAGAGGAAAAGGTGTTCTCACAGCCATCCATTTGAATTTCAAGTCCAGGAACTTAAATTTGGTCTCCCCAGTTCCTGAAGCCGATATAGTGGGTATTTCTGTAGAAGTTGGTAATTATAATTTAACAATTATTAATTTATATATTTCTCCTTCATCCTGCTTAATTGTATATGAAATATTATTCGAATATATTGAAAATACATGCGACCTAAAAAATCGTTTTTTATTAACAGGAGACTTTAACATACCTCAATATTATAATGAATACATTCAAACCTCAACTTTACATTTTTCTGGAACAAATAATATTTTAAATGAGTTTATTAATTCTTCTGGTTTAACTCAGCATAATAGTTTTTTAAATCGCTGTAACCGTCTACTGGATTTGGTTTTTTCTTCTGTGTGAATTTTCTCTAGTTAATGTAGAGGGCCATCATCCTGCACTTAACATTTGCATAGACTATACTCTAGATAAAAATAACACTTTTCATGGTAAAGCTGATGAGTTTTATTACAACTTTCGGAAGGCTAACTTTGTGCAACTCTATATCAAGACATCGCTAGAATAGACTGGTCGACTTTGTACAATATTAATTCAGTGGATTTGGCCTGTAATTTTTTATATAAAAAAATAATTTCATTATTTGATCGTTATGTGCCCAAAAATAATTTTCAATCTTCATCCTATCCTCCCTGGTTTACTTCATCTTTAATTGGAAAAATTCACAAAAAAGAAGCGTTTGTGGAAACTTTATAAAAAATTTAAACTCGATCTACACTTGCGTCAACTTAATATACTAAGAAGGGAGATTAAATCAGAAAGTCGACGTGAATACGGAAAGTATTCTATAGAGCAAAATATCAAGTCTAACCCAAAGAACCCAAGTAACACCGACGGTCTATGGACGTCCACGGACCGTCCAAAATGGTCCACTAGCGTACCGACCAAATGTAAATGTTTTAAAGATGTACATTTTCGGACGGTTTCTGGACGAACCAAGAATGATGTTTTATGGATGAACTTTGCGGACGGTTTCTGGACGAACTAAAAATGGACGTTTTATGGATGTCCATTTACGAACAGCTTATGGACAAACAAAAACAGACGTTTTATAAATATACATTTTTAGACGGTTTTTGGACGAACTAAAAATGGACGTTTTATGGATGTCCATAAACGAACAGTTTATGGACAAACAAAAACGTACGTTTTATGGATATACGTTTTTGGACGGTTTCTGGACGAACTAAAACTGAACGTTTTATGGATTTTCATTTACAAACAGCTTATGGACAACCAAAAACGTACGTTTTATGGATATACATTTTCAGTCGGTTTCTGGACAAACTAAAAATGGACATTTTATGGATGTCCATTCACGAACAGTTTATGGACAAACAAAAACGGTCGTTTTGTGGATATACATTTTGGGACGATCTTTTAAACAAAATAAAAATGAATGTTTTATAAATGTACTTTATAAACGGTTTTCGGACGAATTAAATATGTACGTTTTGTAGATGTTTATTTATGAACGGTTTACAGACAAATAAAAATGTGCTTTTTATAGATGAACTGAAGTAACACAAGTACGTCCAGTGGACGTCCATTGTACGTCTTTTTTGGTCCAAACGATTGTCCAGAGACCGTCCATTAGGCGTACATCGGACGTTCAATGGACGTTTTTAGAACGTCCTGAGTTCACTAATTTGGACCATTTCTGGACTATCCAGTGCCGGACAGTCCCTGGACGTCATATAGACAACTTATGTACGGTTTATGGACGTACTTGGACCAAATCATACTCTCGGACGTAAAACGGACGGTTTATGGACCCTTAATGGACAACTTATGGATGTTTTTAGAACGTCCAGTCAGGATGAAAAAAGTATACATATGCTGGCGACAGTACGACTCGTTGCGCACGATTAAATCTTAAAAAATGTACCAGCTAAATATACGCAACGTAAATCTTATGTGTTTCAAGACAAGAGAACTCAAGTTCTTCAGTAGACATTGGATGATATGCCTAAAGAGTAGCAAAAGCATTTTTTATGAGCAATTTATCTCCATTCAGCAAATACTAATTGCATACATTTGTCTTGTTTGAATGAAGCTAAAGTAAAAATGAATTGCTAAATTTTAATGCATTTTATTCAAGGTACTCAGCTTCATAAGAGACACAGTTTGCTGATTTGCTACTTCAAGAGAATGCACAAAATGGACATTTTAATGTCTCTATGTAATTTAAGCCTTCTTTTGTTAAAAATAAATAACAACAAATCCTGTGTATGTGTTGGACTCAATACTCGAATTCGGGTAATGTTCGAAAAAATATGCAAAACTAGTTTTGAGCAAGAAAAATGTTTTGTACACGAAATTTTATTTTTAAACGGCTATTAAGCCTGATAAAATGAGGAGAACTAGTTTTGTGAAAAAATTGAAATCTATATTCCTAAATAATTATAAAACAAGTTAGTTACACATAACATTATTATTATAAACAGAACAAAAAAAAAACTTTATTCTTCATTATTTTATTTGTTGGAACACGAACTTGAATAATAAAACATCTAGAATTACAGATAACATTTTTTTTCGGCAAGAACATGCTCTGGTAGTACACTTTTTAATACAGATGCAACTAATAAATCCTTACGCAGCGCAGGTCCAGAATTTTCAGCAGAAGCAGTTTGCAGCAATATTTCTTTGTTGTTACATATATTGTTGTTTTCTATAAAAACATTATTATCCGCCAACTGAAACTCATTTCTACAAAACAGTTTTTGTAAAGTTCCACTCTTTGTCGCTAATTTGTAAAATCCATTATCAACTGCTTCGACAACAGCTATCACGTTTCGTGGTGCTAATCTTTCGCGGACTACGTCTGGTATACGTACGAGAACATTGTCACCTTCTATGGCTAATTTAAATTTTTTATTTGACTGAGCGAGCATCAAAATAGCTTGAACTTCCAAACTTCTTTTAGCATTTTGGCGATTATTAGTTATGTCACAAGTACTTATGTTGGCAAAGAAAACAATAAAATTCTGGTTCACAGTCGTTACTTGTTTTCAAAATACCACAGGAATCATGAATTTTTCCTTTGCATCCTGAACAATTTTCCTCTTTGTGCATAGGTTTTTGACACATAATACATAACGAATTTTCATGTTCGTTCATTGTTGAGCTGCTCTTATTTTCTTTATGTTCAGTTATAATCTGCATTACACTATTTGCAAACTATACCCAAGTAACACCGACGGTCTATGGACGTCCACGGACCGTCCAAAATGGTCCACTAGCGTACCGACCAAATGTGAATGTTTTATGGATGTACATTTTCGGACGGTTTCTGGACGAACCAAGAATGGATGTTTTATGGATGTACTCTGCGGACGGTTTCTGGACGAACTAAAAATGGACGTTTTATGGATGTCCATTTACGAATAGCTTATGGACAAACAAAAACGAACGTTTTATGAATATACATTTTTGTACGGTTTCTGGACGAACTAAAAATGGACGTTTTATGGATGCCCATTAACGAACAGTTTATGGACAAACAAAAACGGTCGTTTTATGGATATACATTTTTGGACGGTTTCTGGACGAACTAAAAATGGACGTTTTATGGATGTCCATTAACGAACAGTTTATGGACAAACAAAACCGTACGTTTTATGAATATACGTTTTTGGACGGTTTCTGGACAAACTAAAATTGGACGTTTTATAGATGTTCATTTACAAACAGCTTATGGACAATCAAAAACGTACGTTTTATGGATATACATTTTCAGACGGTTTCTGGACAAACTAAAAATGGACATTTTATGGATGTCCATTCACAAACAGTTTATGGACAAACAAAAACGGTCGTTTTGTGGATATACATTTTGGGACGATCTTTTGAACAAACCAAAAATGAATGTTTTTTAAATGTACTTTATAAACGGTTTTCGGACGAATTAAATATGGACGTTTTGTAGATGTTTATTTATGAACGGTTTACAGACAAATAAAAATGTGCTTTTTATAGATGAACCGAAGTAACACAAGTACGTCCAGTGGACGTCCATTGTACGTCTTTTTTGGTCCAAACGATTGTCCAGAGACCGTCCATTAGGCGTACATCGGACGTTCAATGGACGTTTTTAGAACGTCCTGAGTTCACTAATTTGGACCATTTCTGGACTATCCAGTGCCGGACAGTCCCTGGACGTCTTATAGACAACTTATGTACGGTTTATGGACGTACTTGGACCAAATCATACTCTCGGACGTAAAACGGACGGTTTATGGACCCTTAATGGACAACTTATGGATGTTTTTAGAACGTCCAGTCAGGATGAAAAAAGTATACATATGCTGGCGACAGTACGACTCGTTGCGCACGATTAAATCTTAATAAATATACCAGCTAAAATTAAACTTTATGATCAAACTTTTTCCGTTGATAAAACTCGTCAATAAAATACTAATAAACCGAATTTGCCTTATGTTGGTAGTTAACCAGGTATAAAACGTTCAAATTTGGAGCTATTTGTTTATTATGTTTTTATCTAGGATAAAATTTTTCAGAAAAAATTCTCTGGGATTACTTATGTTATCATCTTTGAACTACCCTTAAGGGGATTAGACACTCTCGCAGGTAGATAATGGGTCGATTCTGCAAGTTTGGCTTAACATTTCTGCATATTAATTTTTTTATTACGTTTCTCACGAAAATCAACCTAAAAAGTATTTCGTAAAGAATCTCTAACGTAAAACTTGGTAAGAATACAAAAAAACGTTAATTTCAAAAGTTTTTGTTTCTATTGTAAGTACATACCTACTTTTATAGTTTAAAAATAAACGCAGGTTAAATTTGATCAATTAAAAATAATAACAAAAAGCAAAACTGTGAAGAATTAAGTCACATAGTTGTAAACAATTGAAAATTTTACATAGCAGTCAAGTCTGTCAGTAATTTATCACACAATCACAGTGGCATCGCACGATACACAAAAACAAGAGAAAAACTATAAATTAAATTTATTTAAGTACGAAACGATTTCAAAAAACAAATTACAATAAATGTTCAGAGTGGCGACCATTTGCTTGTATTGGAAACAATTTCGAGCCCGTCGTCGTAGAGTCACGAAGTGAATTAAAAATTTCTAAATTCTCGATTTAAAAAGTTAATACCTACAAACCGATCAATAAATGATTTTAATTTTATATGTCTTTTGTAAGTCCTGTCAATTTATTTATTAACCGATTGTACAAAATAATATTTTGTTTTATTATTATTAGCTTTTTCTTGGAATTTCTATAAGTGTAATTCAGGCAATCTTGTGCGTCAAGCGCTTGAACGCGCAGGGTAAACTTTCCCTTATGAGAGAAGGGGATGTTAAAGTTATAAAGTAAACTGGTTGTTCATGCTGGTTGCTGGTTCTTTTCGATTTTGTTGCCTTCGTGAAAGCAGTCGAAGAAATTACGGCGCTTGAAAATTTTTTAGACTCTGAAGAAAATTTTTCTCAAGGGGTAAGAAATGTAAAAATAAAATACAAATGTTGTACATTTGTAAAACATTTTTTATTACAGGTCAAAAATTTGTCGATCCTGGGAGGTGATTCTTTTTGTGAGAGTTCGAAAAAAATGCTAATGCTTCTCATGACCGACGATGTGACTCAAAATTTCAATTTTACTGGAAAAGGATTAAAGAAACCATTTCGGGATACAATCACTTTTAAGTTGGCTAGATGTAAGTAATTTTATCTTTTATTTGCTCATATTAAATTTTGGCTTCAAAAGTCTTGCACCCAATATCACAAAATTACATCTCTTTATTAAATATTTAAACTTATAAATATTAAACAGTAATCCATATGTTTAATTTATATTTGCATTATAAAAAAAATATTTTTTTTCTCTAATTTTCAGCTTCTCTTCACAAAAGTGGTCGCTACAGAAAAAGTTGTCGAACAAGCCGTAAGAGCGTGGTTACGCAAGGCGAACGAGAAAAAATTTATAAAACTAAAACAAAATGTATTGTTTTTTTTAAATTTATATTTGTATATTTGTGTAAATAGACAATTTAATTGAAAGAAATTGAGTATTTATTATTAAAAATTTTTTTTTCATTCAGAAACGGTTCTTTTTTATGCCACCAGGACTTTTTCAAAACATCCATAGGTTGTCCAATAACGATCCCTAAACCGTCCATAAAACGTACATATGTTGTCCATAAAACGTCCGTCGCTGGATAGTAATAGTCCGTTTTTATCTCGGCTGGACGTTTTAAAAACGTCTATAAGTTGTCCATTAATGGTTCATAAACCGTCCGTTTTACGTCCGCATAGTACGACTTTGTCCCAGTACATCCATAAAACATACATAAGTAGTCCATAAATAAAACGTCTGACGTTGCATAGTAAAAGTGCATTTTTTATCCCGGCTGGACGTTCTAAAGTTGTTCATTAATGGTCCATAAACCGTCCGTTTCACGTCCGAGAGTATGATTTGGTCTAATTACGTCTATAAATCGTACATAAGTTGTCCATAAGACGTCCAGGGACCGTCCGGCACTGGATGGTCCAGAAATGGTCCAAATTAGTGAACTCGAGACGTTCTAAAACCGTTCATCGGACGTCCCATGTACGAATGGACGGTCCCTAGACAATCGTTCGGACTAAAAAAGACGTATGTACAATGGACGTCCACTGGACGTACTTGTGTTACTTGGGAAACTTTGGTCTTTTGTGAATTCCAAGAAGAATACGTCTAGTATTCCATCGATTCTCAACTTTAACGGCTGTGAACTCTCTGATCCTTTTCTCATAGTGAATTGTTTTGCTAGTCATTTCAGTAGTGCGTATGTTCTTAGCTCAAATTGTGATCCTAACTGTAATAATACCTGTGATGCTTCCTCCTGTGATACAAGTGATTGTTTTTTATAGCCTGTCAATATGATGCATAAGTTTAGTGTTTCGGAATGTGATATTAAAGAAGCATTGAAAAAGATCAAGTCCAACTGTACATCTGGACCGGACAGTATTCCTGGATTTTTGTGAACGATACCATAAGTTGATTGTTAGAACCCCTATGTTTTTTATATAATAGTATTTTATCTCATAGCTACTATCCTAAAGCTTGGAAAGTAACCAAAGTCATTCCGGTATTTAAAAGTGGAAACAAGGATGAAATTTAAAATTATAGGTCTGTTGCGCTTTGTAATAACTTTGCAAAAATTTTTGACTCAATTGTTGCAAAATACTTGTATTCTCACATTAAACCATTTATTAGTAAAAAGCAGCATGGTTTTGTTAGTGTTAGATCTACTGTAACTAATTTAATGACCTTCTCAAATACTGTATCAAATAATAGGAACAATAGGCTTGAAACTGATGTTATTGATATTGACCTTTCCAAAGCTTTTGATATTGTAAACCACTATATTTTAATTAAGAAGTTACATAAAATGGGCCTTTGTAATAATTTACTAAACTTATTTATTTCAATTTTATCTGGTCGATGTCAGTACGTAGAATATAAAGGTTTTAAGTCAAATATTTATTGTACCCCCAGTGGAGCTATTCAAGGATCTAATTTAGGGCCTATTCTGTTTATTATATTCATAAATGATGTCTTTGATGTATTTGAAAACTCTGTAGCTTATGCTGATGACATAAAAATTATGAAATGTATAAATTCTGTATCGGATTGTACTCATTTACAAGATGAAATCGAGAAATTTCATAACTACTGTCACATTAATAAATTAAAAATCAACAACACCAAATGCAACGTAATATCGTTTCACAAAAAGCAACAACCGATATTGTTTAACTATTCTATTAATGGGACAGTAATTGAACGCGTACTGCTTATTAAAGACTTAGGTGTTACTTTTGATCCAGGTTTTACTTTTGTCAACCACATGGATCAGATTTGTTCCGAAACGCTCAAAATGCTGGGCTTTATAAAACGGCATACAACGCAATTTCATGATGTTCTCTGTGTTTTGAATCTATATTATGCTTATGTAAGATCAAGATTAGAATATGCGTCTGTTGTATGGAATCCATATTATAACAATCATGTAATGGCCATTGAACGAATACAAACAAAAAAGATTTTGTAAATTTTTACATTTTATAAAATATAAAACATGTCCATCTTTTTTGTATCCGTCCAACCTTTTATATATGGAATTTCACTTAGAGCCATTAAGAGTACTACCAAACATAAATTTTTTAACTCCGCGTTTAAATAGTCGTGTGCCGCAAACATTCCACACAATTTGCTGTCGTACAAATAGACACTTTTATTCCCCTATCTTATATACAGGTTCGACCAAATGTATGGAACCGGCCGTTTTTTGGCTAAACTATAAAGAATTTCGAAAAAACAAAATGTAGGCATTAAATGACTAGAAAGATGCTACCTGAAGCGATGCTTAAAAATTTTTGATTTGTTTAAATTTTTAAGATAACTATAGTAACATTTTTGTTTTTATGTGATTTTTTTTTAATTTTTTTAAAAAGCAAACTTTTTAAGAGAAATGTTGCTGTACAAAATGTTTTAATTTTAACTTTATAAATTTTCAATAAAAAAAATATACATTTCCAAACTTCATCTTTGATTTTCGCCAAACCTACAACATTTTTGGTTAATTCAAGCAATTTATGTTGAAAAGCTAATTACAGTTCTTTAAAAAAGTTTTTAAAAAATAATTTATTTAAACAATTAATAATTTAACAATAAAATTTAATGTATTTTTCCTTAATTTTTTATTATTTTGTAGTGCACATTACAAGTATGTTGTAGTACTAGGTATAAATAAATAAAATGTAAATAGTACATATTAAAAACGTCAGGATTTTAGTTTAAATAAATTGGTAAAAGAAAGATTTTGTCATAACTGTCTTCCACGTTACGCAGACCAGTGGAAAGTAAAGTAGGCGTTCCCTTCCCTTGTTCAGTTGTCATCTGACGGGCTAATTCTAAGTTAAGGAAAAGGGAAAAAATGTTCTATTTATTAAATATATACTGCACTCCAATTTGATGCGTTTTTTCTTTTAATTTTTTATAAAATTACGTAGTAAATAGTACAATGATTTGATTAAAAATAAATCCTGATATTTTTTTTAAAAGTTAGGTTTTAGTTTTAGACAGATCTACCGTCAATTACTTCCCGGATATATGACGGCTTATAGCGCGTGATTTTCAGAAATATTAGTCACATCCATTGGCTGAATCCGAAGGATTCTGATGCATTGTTCTACATAAATGAAGAATGTATAAGTATTTTCCAAAAAGCGGCTTATCTGTATATACGTAAATGAGAGGACAAGGAAGAGTCAGAGGGAATGAGTCGAGCTCAGCCGTTATTGAGCAACAGTTGTGGAAGTTATACTGTGTGGCTGAGTTATTTGCTTATCGAGTTATTGTTATGTGTTGTTCGTGTAAATAGTAGTTAGAAACAAATTATTTGTTAAATATCTAACTTTTTAACTTATACATATTACAGTTTTGTCGTTGAATGAGAATACTATAGTATTTTTATTCAACGGTTTTGTCTAATAAAGTTGCTAAATGTGACAAAAAGTATAGGTATAAAATAATATAAAACATAGAATACTTGTGTTCTTATCAAGCAGTATTCGATTGTAGAGTTTCTAAAATAAAGACAATAATGTTCAAAATTAACGTCGACAGAGTTGCAACTTGGCAACGCTGTATTGACAGTTTCAGGTTTTAGTGGACTATAGAAATTTAAATGCCCGTTTTATTTATTCTTAGCTTATAATTAAAAAAAAAACTATATAAAAACTCTTGTTAATGGCTTCTACGTCTCCATACTTTTGAAAAAAGTAATAATTTTAACCATTTCACTAATTTATTAATGAACGTAAAAGAAGAAATGTATTACATTAACTAAAAATTATAGGTCTAACAGCTATTTACAGTACTACAAGAATAGGAAAATCCTTTGCAGTTTGCCTTATCCTTATGTTCCGTTTATATTATATCACGAATGCAGCTACCGTAGTAATTCTATTCACCGTGACAAGATTTTATGATCGTATCTATCTACTCTACATTTTCAGCGCGCGCACACTTTTTGAAAATATTAAGTGAGGTTATGTGTTATATTCTTTTCCACGATTTTGAAAAAAGATTGAGACTTTATTATAGATATAATGAAGAAAACGTGTAAACTATATTCTATATCATCACCGAGATCATCACGAGATGACTCGTATTACAATTTAAGTACTATTAAGAGTACTTCAAGTGAGGATGAATTTGTAACGGCTCCTGAGATTTTAGAAGTTAAAGATAGTATTCAAATACGTGATCCCATTAAACTAAAAACTGAAGCATTTCGCTCAGATGAAGCTTACACTTTTTTAACAGAAGTCATAAGAAGAATTGACGACAAAATTACCGAATTAAATGATGGTAATCTGTAATATCAAATTTCAGTATATTTGTTGTAAAATAATTGGTTTTCAGACCCTGTCAAAGAATATTTAATACGAGCAATAATAATGCTTCAGACGATTTTACTCAGAAGTCGTGTTCTGTTCCACCAAAATGAAAAAATTGCTTCAACTTCAAAAGTAAATTAAGAAATCTCGGTTCTCCTAATAAGCTTGTCATTTTTTAGGCTTCTAAGATATATAGAAGAAATGGCTCTGTTAAGTCTTTACCTGTTTTAGAGGATAATACACAACACAGAGCACTATTAACTCCTTTAAAATCCTATAAGAGAGTTAGATCACTAAAAGTAACTTTAGGGTCTTGTTTTGTCGATGTTAAATTTCTATATTTTAGGCATTCAACAATACAGAATTAAGCGATAATATAACTAAGTCAACTGAAGTTAAAGAGTGTCACGACAGTAGTGAAACAAGTTTGAGAAAATCTGCTTGCAACAGAATATACAAAATAAACCGAAGAAGACCAATTCATGGCAAGAAAAATAAGCCACTGCCTGACAAGAACACAGGTATGTTTCATATTATTTTAAATACTTTTTGCCACATTTACCAAATTTATTAGACAAAACTGTAATAATGTTAAAAGAGTTGGATATTTAAGAAATAATTTGTTTCTAACTCTATTTACACGAACAACACATAACAATAACTCGATAAGCAATTAACTCAGCCACACAGTATAAATTCCACAATTGTTGCTCAATAACTGCTGAACTCGACTTATTCCCTATTCGGCTTCCACTAACTTGTCATTGTCCTCTCACTTACGTATAAGTATACAGATTAGGGTGGGCCAAAAAAATCGATTATTTTTTTTTAACTTCCGACACTGAATAATTGGTTTCTAGGCACCTTTAAAAAATGATTTTTTAAGATAAGCTTTTAATTTTAATAGGAAAGAGTCTCTCATCGCAGTTTTCCATTTTTTTTTCAGTTCCATATGGCAAAATCCATATTTCGTTATTACTTAATTGTACAGAAAATTTGTATTTACATTTTTTGTATAAAATTAAACGCTCTACAGAAAAGTTTTCTTACATTTTTTTATATCTCTTTTCGTTTAGAAGATATCGGAGGTCAAAATTTAAAAATTTTAACAAAAATTCTTTTTTTAATTCTAAATTTTATAACTCAGAGATAAATAAATATTATAAAATGCACAACATACAATTTTGTAGGAAATTAAACGCTCTATGAAAAAGGTCTCTTGTGGATAATTGATTATTCTAACCATTTGGAAGATATTCGCATTTTAAAAACCAAAATTTGATATTAAATCCCTAATTTTTTTAAGTGGTTGAAGTAATCAATCAATCACAAACGACTTTTTTTGTAGAGCGTTTAATTTCCTACAAAACTGTATGTTGCGCACTTTATAATATTTATTTATCCACGAGTTATAAAATTTATAAGTGAAAAAGAAATTTTTGTTAAATTCTGTAAACTTTAACCTCTGATATTTTCTAAACGGTAAGCGTTATAAAAAAATTGCAAGGTACCTTATTTAGAGCGTTCAACTTCCTGCGAAAAATGTAAATAATATTTTCTATACAATCAAGTAGTGACGAGATATGGATTTTGCCATATGAAACTAAAAAAAAAATGGAAAACTGCGATGAGAGACTCTTTCCTATTAAAATTAAGAGCTCATCTTGTAAAAGCATTTTTTAAAGGTGCCTAGGAACTAATTTTTCAGTGTCGGAAGTTAAAAAAAACATACAATTGTAGTCGATTTGTTTGGCCCATCCTAATACAGATAGGCCGCTTTTTGGTAAATACTCATACATTCTTCATTCATGTAGAATGATGCATCAGAATCCCTCGAATTCAGCCAATTGCTCGTGGCTAATATTTCTGAAAATCACGCGCTATAAGCTGTCATATATCCGGGAAGTAACTGGCGGTAGATCTATCTAAAGCTAAAACCTAATTTTTTTAAAAAAACAAGAGTGTTTTCTATTGAACCATTGTACGATTTACAACGTATTTTTATTACATACATTATAAAATTAAAACGAGAAAAAATTAAAAGAAAAAACGCATGAAATTGGAGTGCAGTATATCTTTAATAAATAGAATATTTTTTTCTGTACAATCGCATACTAAGTCACAGATTCCTCTATTAATAATAATTATAATAAATAGTAATAAGAAATACAATTTCCATTCATTTATATTTTTATTTGAAGTAATAAGCATTGTATATCCTTGTTCTAACTGCGGTTTCATTCGCAGTCGGGAGCCACGTCGTTATAAATATAGAGTAATAAAACCAGAATATCAATAAAACCTAAAAAAAAAATTAAAAAAAAACTTTGTGTCTGTTTTTGGTATCAATTGATCACAATTGTGTAGCACAATAAGTCTGCGATTTTTTTTACATTGTTAGAAATCGATGTAATTAGACATTTTGGTGCATTGCATCAAAGTACACCAATACACAAAAAATTATTTACCTAAAATTATAATTAATTAGGCATAATTAAAAAAACTAACCATAGAAGTAAACAATTTATAAATTGGTTTGTCTTTTTCTATGTGTAAAAATCAATAAAAATCACCCTTAATTTTTTTTATAATTTTTTGGTGTTTAGAAAGGAGCATTTTGGGGGTGCGGATAAAACTTGAATCACTTGTTACATACTATAAACATTTTGTAAAGAGCTTTTTTGTAATAAATGAGCCGTTGAAACGTATAGTGGTGCAAGTCATCTTTATACTAAACTGAGATAATCGATCACAAAGTTGAGGCAGTATAGAAAATTCAGGAATAGCTAAGTATTTAAAATATTTAATAGAGTCCTGTACTGACATTTTGCGCAAATAGATATATATGTATTCTGCACTTTACAGATTTCTATCATCTCTCAGAAACTAGATTTCACATTAACTAAATTATTTTCAAATATTGACTAACACCATTATACGTTTCAACGGTTCAAATAATACTATCTACCACTGTGTTAAAAGCTTTTAATTCTATCTTTTATAGACAAAAAGTTATTGTTATGGTGGGAGATTTAGATGTAAGTGATAAAAACAATAGTGAATCTTCTGTGGTAGAAAACCAGGAAATAAGCTGTGAACTGCTAAATCAAAGTGAATCAGGACCTGTTGTGATTGAAAGTGAAAACAACGAAACTACCGAACTTACACACGGAGAGAAGAGTGTTATTGATACGAATTTAGGAAATAAGTTAGAAGCTAGTAATGTTAGTAGTTTAAGAATTAGTGATAAGCAAAATAATAAGGATACTAAAATTAAAATTACGAAATCAGGACGCAAATCAAAGCGCCCAAAAAGATTTAAGGATTTTGTATCTGGTTAGTTAAAAGGGAGGATGTTAGACATATGTATGCTTGGTTGCATACTGTATATTTAGATTAGACTTGTGTGCGCTTGGTTGTATATTGTGTATATGGATTTGTGTAGTTGTGATGTAAATAAACTTCAGTCTTTAATTTTTTTTTTAAAGGACCAATTTTATTTATTTCCTCCTTTGTCAAAGCAAAGCTGTTATAGATTTGTATTGCTTCTTCACCCATCATGTGCAAAAGTTACGCACATTGTATTTTTTCTGATTCCTTATTCACTTTTGTTGCGATGGAATATATTTCAAATTTTTGTTTCCACAGCTTTTAATTTGCTTGGATTTCCGCTGAAGTTGATGGGGGAAATGCATTGATTCATTTTAAACATTTTTTTATTTTTTGAATTATTTAAATATCACACACACTTATTTTATTTATTTATTTATTTATTTTGTTTATTTAATTTCACCTGTTCACTTCACTTACGACTGCGCCATGTTATGGTGGGAGGTTTGGATGGATAGGTCGACTGAACAAGACGAGAGTCAGTTAAAGACTGAAGCATAGTATAAAATACTAGTAGAGTCGTTCCAGTGGCGGGAAAATTTTGGTAGGCTTTATATCCACTGTATTAAAGTAAGTTTTCGCTTCCAACGCGTTCGGAATAAAAAGTGGGGATTGAACAGGGCCACCTCTTGCTTCACTTTCCTCTTTATCATCACTTGCATTCTAGTTACTTTTTGCTTCGTTTAGTGCTTTTTATTTTTCTGGTGATTATAATGTCAAAGCTGTTTACATGCCGTAGTTTATGTTCGTCGTTCTCCGCAATGAATAGGGCAAAAGTGGCACATAAGCGCCGCCTACTCCTTACACGAAAATCGGCTGACTGTCACTACTAGTCCTTATACTATGACTGAAGTTTATTTACATCACAACTGCACAAATATACACAATATACAACCAAGCATATACAAGTCTAATCCAAATATACAATATGCAACCAAGCAAACAGTTATAAGCAAAAGTTTAAGTAAAATTAAGGAGTTGATAAAAAAGTATTGTCAGTTTAAGCTTGTCGGCATCTTCATTATTTATATTTTACTTATAGAAAAGAGCTTTTTTATTAGTAAAACTAAAATTTAAAGATATTGAGAGATTCAAATTATAGTAAGTAGTCGGAATGGATTCAAATAAGTAATTTTTGAAATTTTGGTGTTTTACCTGAAAATGGAAATTTGCTTATCACAAATCTAAGAAACATGATTAAGGTTTAAACTAGAAACCAAACTTCCTGCTTAAATTAGAAATTTTAGGTAGACTCAAATTTATTTTTGTCAGCTTATTGATAAAATTATTATTATACACTATTAAGCTAATCCCACCGATAATAGGATAAGGATTGTAGAACCCTCCGAGATTTCAGAGCGCACCGCAGTTCGGTTCCTAAAATATTTTTTGGTAATGACCCATTTACCTGGTTAAATTCTAACCGCAGTTCAGATGTCCCCCAAATGTTATACTGATACATGCAGAAAAAAAAGTAGTTTCAATATTCAACACCAATATTCACAACAAAAAACCAGTTAGCCAAAAAAATTTGGAAACAAGTGATAAACGTGTGCAATAAAAAAATAAAATCGACCTGTTTTGGCGTTTTTCTAAAAAAACATTAACTTGGAAAATATGAATTTTATTCCATACTTTTATGTCACTCTGTATATAAAATATTAAGTGTATTTAGATTTGCAACATCTTTTCAAGTGTTCTTTAGTTACCGTAAAATTTTAAAATGCGCGTATCAAGTTGTTTCCTAAGCAATGATTTTTAAAACAAATTGTGTTTTTCTTTTAAAAAATATTTCATAATTTATTTGGACAAAAGCATTAAGAGAAAAGTAAAAGTTTGTTTTTGTCGAAATTCACACAAAATTTTAAAAAATATTTCTATAACTTGTTATTAATTCGGAAAAATATAAAAATCAGTCTTGAAGAGGAGGAGAAAATGTTCTGAAGGGTAGACCGTCTTTTTGTAGTTATTTTAATTAGGTAATGCCACGTGTGTCAAGAATATCACCTATATTGATTAATAAATCATGCTAAAAATGTAATGCTTCAAATGCATTTGTATCGAGGAAAATATTCAAGAGAATATTTATTGAGATTTATAACCCAAAATGATTTTTGTTTGTGGCTTTATCTCAGTTTTATATGACCCGAAACAGATTGTATGGGTGGCATTTTTCACGCACGTGACTATACATGCATTTCCAACTTAACCTTTAACTTCCTTTCTTAACCTGAAGTGAAAAATCGTATTTCTGTTTAATATTTTTGAAGTACTTTTTCGAGTTTCAGCTGAGGTTTTGTGTGTAAATAAAATCGCACTAATACAATAAATTTTTTACTTATTTATGTCTCTTCGAGGCCGTGACAGAACGAATGAAAGATCTTATTACGATCTTTTATTATCTTATCACTAATTAAGTGATATAACAGTCTAGGTATAAGCAATTAAATATTTGGACCATTTATTTAAACAAGCTGCAACCACTTGTAAATAGTGCTTTGTTATTTTTTTATTTTAACTCGAAAAGGATACGTTTTGACAAAATTTTGAAAGAGTCAAAAAAAATTGTTTACCCATAAATTAATAATTAATTATAATTTTTTTTTAATATTTTCGTATTGTACTATGTATTACAAAATTGAAAATGATGTTTTGAATGTTTTTACCTCACCGTGTTGTGGTGATAAGTTTTTAACTCATAGTTTATTTTGCCCATTTTAGAGGAAAGGAAAGCCAACTTTTTATCACAATTAAATTTGACAAATAGTATGAATCGCTCATTCCTGAATGGTAATCCATTAGAAAGTGGTGACTATATAGCAACATCAACTCCAAAGAATGTAATTTGAAGATCTTTGTTATACTTAACTCAATGTCATTTTTTAGGTATTTAAGGAGAACAAAAATGATAATCTTGTTTCAGGGAGTCGTCAAAACAAGAATCCTACTAAATTAAAAGTATCACCACCCAAGAAATGTAACAAAGTATATTTAAATATTTTTAATATTTTTTTTTGCTATTTTAGGTGCCGAATTTTCAAAATCTAGAAGTAGGTTAGCAGATCCTGAAGTAAACACCAGTCACGGTTTAAAGTCAAAAGTATATTCTAAATTTGTCTACTTGTCTTTGTTTTAACTTTTTTTTAAAGGCTTCACCACCTAAATTAGAAAAACAAACTCCCAATGAAAAAAATGTTAGGAGGTCGATCCGCATTAAAAATAATTTTGGTACTCGTATAATTTGACTAGAAATGCAGTTTTACTTAATTTTATTTTTACAAACTTTAGGCAAACCACCTATTCATCTTGCCGGACCTGCATATGTAACATTATGTATACAAAAAGCTTTAGGTAAGCCATTACCTGAATTTGAAATTTTGACCGATGATGACATATTTTGTAAAAAAAGACGACTCGAGTGCTTTTCTGACACACACAGAAAAAAGGGTACAGGTAACCTTTGACTGTATATTTTAATATAATTAATTTTTTTAGCTAAAATTGAAGTTTCTTGGATCAATAAGCCTTGTAAGTTTGGTATAAAAAACGAACTAATCCTTAAAAGTGTGTATGTGTTTTTTTATACTGTAATGTACACTCTGGAAATGAGACGGTCGGCCAGACTACTTTTGTATCATTGTCGATAATATCCACAATGGAATGTGGATTACGCAGGATTTTAAGTAAAGTAAATATGCCCCATTTTGTTAAATTCTTGTAATTACAAAAAAGAAATCAGAGAAAACCTTGTTATTTTAAGGTAACAACGAGTGTGTTCGGTTCGATTGTCTCATTTCTAGTGATATAAAGGGTACTTCAATCTGAAATGGTCTACATGTTCAAAGAAAAAAAAAAACATTAATTCGTAGATTTATTCTATATACATCATTTTACTATAGTGGCAGATGCTAGTATAAATACTCACTTAAGATCTGCCACGAAAAAAAAAACAAATAAAAAGAAAATTTCACTTACAATTTGTATTGCTTTTATAGTTAAAGTTTGTTACAATTTTTTTTTAGTTAATTCCCAATCATCGACTTATCTGAATAACGATGTAACTTCAAAGTCTAAATCACATGAAAAAAATGTACCAATTTGGGTTGATATTAATAAAAGTAAGTAATTACAATATATTTTGGTTTTTTTTTTATTGTTAATTTTTTAGGTAACGCACCAGCTGCAAACAGAAGTTTACGACCCAGACGAATGGATTCGTAAATTGCGCTTGTTGGCTTAAGAGATATTTTTTAGTTTATTTTTTTTTATAGAAAGTCATTGTTATGTTTCACTTTTTTTATATTTATAGAAGCCTGGAGTTTCTTATTTTCTGTAATAAAGTATGAAAAAAGATAGAAATTGGTTGGTTATCCAATGCCTGGACTATTTAAAATCTACAGTAAATGGGGTTTAAGATACCTTAAAATAGTTTTGTATTTCTAAAGCAGGATGTTAGGGCACGTTTTAAAAAATTTAATAAAAATCTTGGAAATTAGTCCCAATAAGTTATTAAAATTATTGAAAACAAGGACAAAGTTCCTCATTTTTAGACAGGTGCCCCAATATGGCTTTTCATTGATGGACCAGTTCAATAACTGGTAAAATAAAAAAACATGCATCAAAAGTATCACACAAAAAATTAAAAACGATTTATCTCTGACTATATTATCAAATTTGTCATCTAATAAAATTTGGTATAAATCTCTTAACATCTTCAACATATTCTGGTTTCTCCAAACTTTGTCTCTGACCAAATTTACCCCATATGAAAATATAACCCAGATTCATTGATGAATATTGCTGATTTTTCATTATCTTTCATTAAATTGGGAAAAAAGTCATGAGCGAAGGAAATTTTGTATATTTTGTTTTCTTCGTCTACATGGCTACTCATAGCTTTATCTGTTTTTTTATAATATCCTAGTCTAAACCAAGACTATTAGACACTTTAAAAACTTAGGAAATTCTTATTCAAATCCCTCGATTTTCAACACCCCAATATTTCTCCCGTTAATAAAAAAAGTGTAAAACATTCCCCATTTTCGTTCCGACTACAGTCCGATCTATTATTACAGCATCTCCTCATTCGCGACAGCTTATAGCTTTTGTAGATATCGCTACTTTGGAAGAAAACCGGCATAACTCAAAAAATTGCAATTGTTCGCTTAAGTCATAATCAAATCGAAAATGTAGTATATTTTTATGAAGAAGACTGTCAAAAAAGTAATTCACATATCCGGCCGCTATCTGAATTACTTTTTTGACACTCTTCATTATAAAAATATACCACATTTTCGTTTAAAATATGACGTAAGCGATCAATTGCAATTTTTTGAATTATGCCGGTTTTTTTCCAAAGTAGCGATATGTGTCTATCGTATTTTTTTTATACGTGCTACGTCTGTAAAAATAATATACAGGATTATTCACGAATGGTGACGAATCTATATGTAACCAAATTTAAGCAACCTTTTCAATTAAATTTTCATTACAGTGAAAATATTGAATCAAAGTAAGTAGGTTACCCAACGATTATCAATTTCTGTCAATTTTTGGATAATTTGTCAAATTGGATGACTAGGGACTTAACTATACCAGTGTAACATGGTGGGGATGAAATTTATTAAGGCGTATTATTCTAGAAACAAAACTTTGTCTAATTCCTAAATTTTGTGCTACAGCATTTTGTCCAATATGTGGATTTTCTGTAATCGCCTGAATTACCGCGATCTCATTATTTTATCCTGTCGCAGTTTTGTTTCGTGGCTTTTTCAAGGGAGACGAGCCTTGACTCAATTGCTTCAAGTTTTCAAAAGATTTTGTCAGTTGGAACTACTCGATGGGGATATCTTTGACTTATTTTAACTAAATTTGCTCAAAAACAGTCAAATTAACCAAGAATGAGGTTTTAGTTTTAACACAGTTTTAATTTCTACCTGAGGATGACAACTTTGTTGGCGAAACGCGCGTCGTTTTAAGTATAGTGTATGGTGATAGTGAGTATTTACTTTTTATTTGACACAACAAGAAGATTGTATATAAGAGTGTATAGGTATATTTGAGGAATTTCAGTTTATCAGAAAATGTTAATTTGTTTTGTTATCGTTTTATAGAATGTTCTAGAGTATTTGAAGCCATTATGTAAAACTATGTATTAACCTCATAAATTTTGGAAGGGGAGCCACCCGAAGGTCAAAAAATATAGGGCTGAAGTACTCCGGTACTCTTGATCAGTCCGCCCCTGTTTCTAGGTGTCCAGTGTAGGTAATTTTGTATTTTTACTGTATTGTGCATAAAAATGGTCCTGTTTTTGACGGAGAGACGACTGTCACATAAGTTTTATGTTTTAATATCTAATTTTTTGTGTTTTTATAAATTTGTTGATTAATAAATTGTTTTAATTAAATACAGTACCTACAGATATTTTTTCCTTCAACCTTATATCTTATAAAAAATGGTGGTGCGCATAGTTAGAGGAGGAAAAAGTGAAGGGTTCATTAGAAGTGCTACGACCCTAGTAGGCAGGTAGGAGAAAGTGGAGTTACTAATTCATCTATAAGGGCGAGCCTCATGTCAAGAGACAGGGTGGAGCCTGTTGCTAAAAAAGAAAAAAACGGTGGGCCTAAATAAACCAGTCCCGCCCTGTTGCTGAATGGTCTACAATGTAGCAAAATAATCAACTTTTTCGTTCATAAAGTGTCACAAATGGGCTTTGGCAAACCGGAACCGGCCCAAAGCGTTTCTAAATATTCAGTCGTCTACTAAAGAGAACACTTCTAAAGTGGTTGAAATCGCGTCATCAAATTGAAGCAGGTAGTCTAAATAGATTCTTTGTTTTGACGACATTCAGACAAGATACGCAACGTAAATCTTATGTGTTTCAAGACAAGAGAACTCAAGTTCTTCAGTAGACATTGGATGATATGCCTGAAGAGTAGCAAAAGCATTTTTTATGAGCAATTTATCTCCATTCAGCAAATACTAATTGCATACATTTGTCTTGTTTGAATGAAGCTAAAGTAAAAATGAATTGCTAAATTTTAATGCATTTTATTCAAGGTACTCAGCTTCATAAGAGACACAGTTTGCTGATTTGCTACTTTAAGAGAATGCACAAAATGGACATTTTAATGTCTCTATGTGACCATGTAATTTAAGCCTCCTTTTGTCTAAAATAAATAACAACAAATCCTGTGTATGTGTTAGACTCAATACTCGAATTCGGGTAATGTTCGAAAAAATATGCAAAACTAGTTTTGAGCAAGAAAAATGTTTTGTACACGAAATTTTATTTTTAAACGGCTATTAAGCCTGATAAAATGAGGAGAACTAGTTTTGTGAAAAAATTGAAATCTATATTCCTAAATAATTATAAAACAAGTTAGTTACACATAACATTATTATTATAAACAGAACAAAAAAAACTTTATTCTTCATTATTTTATTTGTTGGAACACGAACTTGAATAATAAAACATCTAGAATTACAGATAACATTTTTTTTCGGCAAGAACATGCTCTGGTAGTACACTTTTTAATACAGATGCAACTAATAAATCCTTACGCAGCGCAGGTCCAGAATTTTCAGCAGAAGCAGTTTGCAGCAATATTTCTTTGTTGTTACATATATTGTTGTTTTCTATAAAAACATTATTATCCGCCAACTGAAACTCATTTCTACAAAACAGTTTTTGTAAAGTTCCACTCTTTGTCGCTAATTTGTAAAATCCATTACCAACTGCTTTGACAACAGCTATCACGTTTCGTGGTGCTAATCTTCCGCGGACTACGTCTGGTATACGTACGAGAACATTGTCACCTTCTATGGCTAATTTAAATTTTTTATTTGACTGAGCGAGCATCAAAATAGGTTGGACTTCCAAACCTCTTTTAGCATTTTGGCGATTATTAGTTATGTCACAAGTACTTATGTTGGCAAAGAAAACAATAAAATTCTGGTTCACAGTCGTTACTTGTTTTCAAAATACCACAGGAATTATGAATTTTTCCTTTGCACTTTGAACAATTTTCCTCTTTGTGCATAGGTTTTTGACACATAATACATAACGAATTTTCATGTTCGTTCATTGTTGAGCTGCTCTTATTTTCTTTATGTTCAGTTATAATCTGCATTACACTATTTGCAAACTATACCCAAGTAACACCGACGGTCTATGGACGTCCACGGACCGTCCAAAATGGTCCACTAGCGTACCGACCAAATGTGAATGTTTTATGGATGTACATTTTCGGACGGTTTCTGGACGAACCAAGAATGGATGTTTTATGGATGTACTCTGCGGACGGTTTCTGGACGAACTAAAAATGGACGTTTTATGGATGCCCATTAACGAACAGTTTATGGACAAACAAAAACGGTCGTTTTATGGATATACATTTTTGGACGGTTTCTGGACGAACTAAAAATGGACGTTTTATGGATGTCTATTAACGAACAGTTTATGGACAAACAAAACCGTACGTTTTATGAATATACGTTTTTGGACGGTTTCTGGACAAACTAAAATTGGACGTTTTATGGATTTTCATTTACAAACAGCTTATAGACAATCAAAAACGTACGTTTTATGGATATACATTTTCAGACGGTTTCTGGACAAACTAAAGGTGGACATTTTATGGATGTCCATTCACGAACAGTTTATGGACAAACAAAAACGGTTGTTTTGTGGATATACATTTTGGGACGATCTTTTGAACAAACCAAAAATGAATGTTTTATAAATGTACTTTATAAACGGTTTTCGGACGAATTAAATATGGACGTTTTGTAGATGTTTATTTATGAACGGTTTATAGACAAATAAAAATGTGCGTTTTATAGATGTACCAAAGTAACACAAGTACGTCCAGTGGACGTCCATTGTACGTCTATTTTGGTCCGAACGATTGTCCAGGGACCTTCCAAACGGCGTACATGAGACGTCCGATGGACGGTTTTAGAACGTCCCGAGTTCACTAATTTGGACCATTTCTGGACCATCCAATGCCGGACGGTCCCTGGACGTCTTATGGACAACCTATGTACGGTTTATGGACGTAATTGGACCAAATCGTACTTTTGGACGTAAAACGGACAGTTTATGGACCATTAATGGACAACTTATGAATGTCTTTAGAACGTCCAGCCGGATGCAACTTCGGACGTTTTATGGACAATTTATGTATGTTTTATGGATGTACTTAGACAAAGTTGTACTATGCGGACGTATAATGGACGGTTTATGGACCATCAATGGACAACTTATGGACGTTCTTAAAACGTCCAGCCGAGATAAAAATAGATAAAAAACTAGTTCTCATTTTATCATGCGCAATAGCCGTTTAAAAATAAAATTTCGGGTACAGGACATTTTTCTTGCTCAAAATTAATTTTGTATATTTTTTTCGGGCATTACCCGAATTCGAGTATTGAGTCTAATCACATATACAGCTAATCCTATTATGTAAATCCCGAATTTTTTCGAAAACTTTCAACCAATCACCATGCCCAACTGATAGTCAGTTGGCCATGTTATCGCCATAGCAAAGTGTAAATAATTTTTTTTCCGAAAAATTAGTTAATCATGTCACACAAATTTCTGTCATATTTGCCGAAGTTTTATTTAACTGGCGTTCTTTATTAAGTTTAAATTATCAGTTTTTGATATGATTAAATATGGCTTCTAGCTCTAGAAATGGTGTATTTGTGTCTCGGGCCAATTTTTCAAGTGACCTCTACAAAGTATTACTGACGCTAAAATCTCTCCACGGAAGTCGAGTTGGAGCAAATGGCTCCACCTTGGAGGATATCGCACTACATATGATCAAGCACTTTTGCTTAGATGGGGACATCAAAAGCCAAGTACTGTCAGCGCTTAAATATGGGATTAAGATGCACTTTATTCAAAAAAAGAAAGATAAGTTTACCTTAGTGCTACCAGCATCGTCAATCCACCTTGCCCCGTGTAAGTACAAGAATCAAGAGATGGAGCGCATACGCTGCATCTTCCCGTCTCACTGGTTGAGCAATGCATGTGGAGATGTCTGCAGCGTAGCTGGTGGCAGTTGTTGCGGTAGAAGGCGCTCCACAGG
Organism: Tribolium confusum; assembly: GCA_029207805.1. Lineage (NCBI taxonomy): Eukaryota > Metazoa > Arthropoda > Insecta > Coleoptera > Tenebrionidae > Tribolium > Tribolium confusum. The sequence continues at coordinate 35,138,016 of JALGAY010000001.1, read as the reverse complement.
CCATAAAACTTGCTGTCAAGAGAGTGACGAAAGTGACGAGCGTGGCGGAAGCTGTCACACCTGTTCCATGAAGCGCACTCAATCAACCTGTGGATCATGCTCCAAGAAGCGCAAATTGTCGGTTTGTGACTCCTGCCCTCGAAAACGCCACAAGACGACTTGCGAACCATCGAGCTGCTCAGAAGAAGAATCCTGTTCTCAAGACAGCTGCCCAAGTTGCCATGGACGCCCAAAAAAGAATCGTGCACGTTGCTCCCTATCTAGAGCCTCCACCTGCAATAGAAATCGTTGCGGCAGTAAAGCAAAATCATTGTATTCCCAGATGTGTGGTGCTCCCCCAGAAGAATGCTGTAATCCTCCTGCTAATCATAAAGCCTACAAAAATTGTTCCTGTTGCTACAAATAAATAAACAGGAGCTTTGTAAAAATGTTTATTTTTTCATTTGTTTTGATAGAGGTCATTTTTTTAAATTTTTTTATTCATAATTTAAGTCATAATGGATTCCCATCAGCTAAAACAGCAAGAACAATATGAAAAATCAAAATCCTCAGTAACGCGTATGTTAATCTATTTTCTATTAGTCCATTTCTAATTTTTCCTTTCTAATGTTTTATGGAGACACTTTTTCTGTCATTTCTGTCACATTTTATAAACCTAAATTAAATGTTTTTAAAAGTATTTTTTATCTTGATTTCATACCTTGACTGTGTTTTTACATCATATCTTGAAACTATTACAATCGGGCTTATTCTTAAGAGAGTTGGGAAACTTATCCTCACTTTTAGGAGCCCCATTACAGTTAAGAAAGTTTTGTTGGAAACTCATTCAGTTTAGAAGCTTACACTAGGTACTTTCTTTCATTTTTACGAATCTGTCCCAATTCTGCTACAATTGAAGTTACTGCCCCCCTTGATATAGTTGAGAAGGTTTCCTTCCCTTCCATTTCAATTAATTGAGAAGGTTTTTCCTGTAAATTCATCCAGTCAAAAAGATTACACTTCTACTTTCTAGGATTCAGCTCCAGTTACTTTACAATTGCGCAGGTTTACTGTCCGCACCGTTTCAGTTCATAAGAAAGTTTTAATAAAAACTTCTTCCGCCTAGAAGCTCACACTATTTTCTATGATTCTGTCGCAATTGCCTTACAATTGAGGTTTCCTGTCTGCTCGCTTTCAGTCAACCTGCCAAGAAGGCTACACTATTGCTTTATACTTCTAACGTTTTAATTTACCATTTCTATGATTTCGTCCTGTAATGTCACTATTACAAATAAGGTTTTTTAATAATCTGAACCAATCTACAAGGTTTTGGGACCATTGGAGAATTGCGGGGACCCTAGATGGCAACATTATATAACAAATATAGATTCTACACTCTACATTGATACATTGTAGTTCCCATTCCTCCATTATTTTTAGACCATTTGCAATTTGCATACCTCTAGTGCTGTTTAGAGCATTTCAATTTTAAGCCATGAGTGTCCATTAAAAAACGCACATGCGCAAAAGCCACGGTTCCTTGTAACTTTTAAATTTATAGATGCTTTTAATGTAGTCTCGCATAAATCTTTTAGCCAATCAACGCTAAACTGCAAATATAGCTAATTTTTATCACACCTCTCATTCTAATGCATACAGTTTACATTGGTTGGATATCATCGATGGCAGTTTGCGCTTATTTTAAGCGAGGGATACGGCCAACGTATACTTTATTTTCTTATTTCTGGCTTCTTCAGAACTAAAATTTTTTATTCAATTAAACTATTCTTATTATTGTTAGATAGTTACCAAAGGTGTTCATTGATTACACATTATTTTACATTAAAATGTTTTTCATTCAATGCTATGTTCAACTTAAATTTACATAACCACACAATTTTTTTTTCCATCCTACCGAAATTCCATTTTACCGAAAATTTCTTTGGTTATACAAATTATTTAAAATTTCTGTAACATAATTCACTTTATATTTTAAATTTAATAAGACTGACACTTCTAGAGGCTGGTCTATTCAAAAATTAAATTTTTGAATAATCGTCTAGGAATTTTGTTATTTGGACTCTACGTTGTGTTTTGTATTTATATGTTTGTTGTTTAAGCACTGTGTATCAAAAAAGAGTAAAACTGCTGAAATTGAATAAATACATTTATTCAAAAATTTGTATAATATTTGCATCTGGATGAGGGAAATAGACTTAAGTCATAAATTATTTGAAGAATAGGGATTACCTAGAGTAATAACTGCTTTATAATTTACGACAGTATCGAGGCGACCCGACCGGTACTTACCATCTGTTGGCAAGGGTCTTGGGTGAGTCGTTCTTTACCTGCTTCCTTGTATCATACTATCATGTCGACATCGGGTAGTTGATCATATTTAACAATTTAATGATTAATAATTGCAGTTTAAATGTAAACAAATTGGTTGCTTTCATATACCTGTGGTAGTACCTTCTAGAAAAGTATTGCAAAAAGTTTCTATTAACTTCTTATTAGTTCTGTTAAAATTTTTTATCTTTAAATAAGCTTAATACCGAGTATTATAATTTTATTTTATTTTTTTTGATAACGTCCTTGGTTACAACCATATACTTATAATATATAATATAATCCTGATAATAATTTGCTTAATTTATTCAGGTCTATTTTAAAGTTGATCGTATTTATAATGTTTCTATTAATGCAAATCATTTCACTCAACTTTTTTTTTATTTATTAAATAAAAGCATTAGAAAACTACATTTCACAATAAAATACTACTTATTTAATTTTATACAGGATGACTCATTGAAAGAGCTTTGCCTACATTTTCTTCTGATATATACTTAACAAAATATTTTTATTTAATTAAAAAAAACACTTAACGGTAGTAGAAACACATTAAAAAAATACTCCTTTTGCCAAGGCGACCAGAAATACATATTATTTTGAAGCGAGAAGGGTATTCGACTAATCTTTACTTCTGATTAAAATTTAGTGGAAAAGCAGCTTAATAAAAATAAATAAGTAAACTATAAAAAAAGACAAACTTCACACACTGAAATTATTAAAAAAAATTTTTAGCAGTTGTAGAAAAAAATCAATTTTTATATTATTTAGCAAAAATTTTACTATAATATGTATATGACTTGTGAAGTTAGAGTTTAGTGACACACTAATAAGGGACTCATCAGTTACCCGTCAGTTACCAGTTGCCTCGCCTCGACTTTCAAGTCACAGAAATGGTCGTGTGATAAGTTTATAAGAAATATTGTAAACAAGAAAAACCACCACTCTGATTAGGATTTTTGGAAAAAAAATACAAAATTGTGTTATAATTTCTAAGAAAATAAGTGGTTCAATATTAAAATGCAAATAAACGCATATTTTTTCGAAAATTTATTTGGTAATTTTTATGCATTTTATCAAAATACATCTGTACACAAAAAATTGTTTAAGTTAAATTATAGGTAAACTGTTTTATTTAATAAAAAATACCCAATTTTTACAGTTTTTCTTTAATCTTAAAAAAATGTTTAGAGGGTGCAGACAAAACTTGATTCACTTAGTGTGTGCCAAGCCATCAGAAAGGACAGTAACACTTATATCTAAAATCCTAAAATAAAATTTTGTTAATCCTAAAATTTGGGCATTAATCATAAGGATTAGACACGGTGAATAGACTTACTACGGTAGCCGCATTCGCGATATAAAATAGGCGAGGCATAAAGCAAACTGCAATCGGTATATGCAACTAGTTATACTTTGCACTTTTGTGCGTAGATGAGGACATATTCATTTAAAGCCTTTGTAAGTATAATCAAAAAAAATTTCGGTAAAATGCAGTTTCGGTAGGACGCAAATAATGTAGTAGGTGTAGGATGGTGAGTTTACACAAGGTTTTTACATGCATTTGATAAAGTTAAAGATGGTATGCAATGAAAAACATGTGTAAAATAATGTGTAATCAATGGATAATTTTGGTAACTATCTAAAAAATTGGGGAAACTGCTGACAAAGTATGTAGATGTATTTAATTTAAACGTTGTTCAAAAGTATCACAATAAAACACAAGTAAGAAAAAAATCAGACTATGTTATTTAGCAAAATTAAAAGTTTTATTCCACTTGTCCAAAATTGAAGAAGAGACAGCTTTTCTAGAACAGGAAGCTGTAGATTCTGCTACTGCACAAGTTTTATATAAATCTGAAAGAGGCACTGAGTCAGATCAAGAATTTGACTAAAACATGAAGAGATAAAAACTTTGACTTTTATCTCAAATTGTAAACTAACATTTTATGCGTTCACAATAATTAGAAAGTTTATATTATTAATTAGAAAATTCTCTTTACCGTCCGGCTCGTGAAGAGAATACCTCTATAAAAGAATCGACAGCGAAGTCGTACAAACCTGTGAGGCACTAGGGGCACCTCATAGTATTAATGCGGGGGTCTGATCAAGCAGACCAAATCTTTCCTAGCTAAAAATCAACATAAGCAATGTTTTAAATCAAAACAAAACAAAGCAAGGAGAAAAAGGGAAAAATGTTTATTATGAGACATTAGAAGACCCGTTTAAAGAAAGAGGCTCTATTTCGAGATCTCTACCTAAACTAAGAAGTTTCGGAGTCAACTAATGAGAAATTCTTTAACTTCTTAAAGGAGACGACAGAATGTACAGAAGAGGCGCATACTTAAAAAAAAGGATCATGGGGTTCATAGAGAGTTGTAAACGTAGAGCTCACCACAATCGTAAAAAAACTCATCAAGACATCAGAGAAACTTGTACAGTTTAGTTGCGGTAACAGAAAAGGACGCTACCAAATTAATTTCGGCAAAACCTATAAGAGTTGGACTGACAATGCCGAATACAAGAAATGTTGGAAGTTACCCGCTGATACAAATACTGGAGTTACGGTTTCATATCTAACAATAAGCAATGTATGAGCATAGACCGATCTAAGTGTTGCCATAGATGTGGAGATGAAGGACATAACAGAGTAAACTGCGCAGCACAAGAATTCTGTTCTGTATGTAATAAAACCAAACACACTTTAGGTAGTAGACTTTGTAAAGCCTTTAAGGAGGCTTTTAAATTAGAGCGTAATAAAAATAAAGTAACTAATAAAGTGAGAGGCATGCAGACTAAAAGAACCTTTTTTGTAACAGAGGAGCCCATCATTGCATAACAACGACTGCTAACAATTCAAAACCACCACTTTAACTCCGCTGAGTTTCATTCAACTGAACTTCAATTGCAGCCCGATTGCACGACTGTCTAGCACAGGTGGCAGCAGAAGAAAACTCCCACCAACGTTTTGTTGGTTTCAGAACCAAATCGAAAGGTGGTCGATTAAAAAGGGTGATTCCTGGATCACCGTCAGGATGTGGCAATCAAAGTTTTGGGCAAAAACATCTCAATTCTAAAACAGAGAAAAGAACCCGGATGGGTGTCGATACACACACAACAGCTTGCAACATATACAGTTTTTATGTATCACCAAATTCCCGAACAGACAGTGTAGCTTGGGAGAAGGCACAAGGGGGTAGATTTTTACCCTGCACAAGCATTTACGGGATACGGATGCTTTGGCGGTTTTTTGAAACGAATCAGGAAGAGAGACACAGCTCATTGCTGGTATTACGAAAAGATGGTTGAGGATACGAAGCACACTTTCTACCACTGCCCGCGGTATTTCTTGGGCTGAAAGAGAGGCATCTAAGCGGTGTATCAGATTATACCTAGATGAAAAGCCTGCGAAATTGTGAGTGCCGCTATTTTATACGGCTGCGCAAATAATCTTAAAGAAAAGCTTGTAAATTAGTTTATGTTAAAAAAAATCTTGTACAGCGAAGAAACTAACAGCTAGAAGACCCACTCCACGCTCCGATTAGGTAAGGTATTTAAAGTGTAAAAACTTGAAAAATTATACCCAAAGATACAATTTTTTCAACTGTGGAGCAAGATCAAAATTGTCATCCAGAAAACAATTTTATGATTATAAATTCGAGCGTCCATTTAACACAAAAAGAAGCAGTATTATACTGTGAAATACTGCTTAAAATTCTGCAAAATTATAAAGGCAGAAATAACTTATTAAATTATTTACAATAAATTACTTTTTAAAAAATTAACAATTGTTTGATTTGAGCATTTAATTTAATTTTAACTAACAATTTAAAAATATCTATCAATATAACTCAGAAATTTCTTTTTGTCATTTTCCAAGTCTTTAAGGGGTTGCTTATCAAATTCTTCGCTAAGTAAATGAACATACACTGAGCCTTTATCAGTTGCAATAATCTATAAACAACGTTTTATTTAAATTAAAGCATTAATCATTAACATACCATATAAGTTTGTTCAGGAACACTTTCATCACTTGTAGTTACCGACAATTTCATTCTCACTATGTTTTCCTTAAATGGAATAGAATAAATCGGGAACAAATCACTTTCCTTCAAATTCCAAACATGAATAGTATTTGATACATCTTTTGTATAAAAAATAAATGGCCGGTTATATGACCATTGAATTATCTCTATTTTAGTGTTAATCTCTTCTGAATCTTTATTAAAGAGTACCATTAAGGGTTCTTCAATAACACGTGAGTAAAAATTTATATTGCCATTGTCAAATCCTGCTACGAGATAGTAGGGTGAAAAGGGGCACATTTCTAAACAGTTTGCTTGAGAAACTGCATCTAAAAAATACAAAAAAGTAAAAAACAAGATAAATAAAAAATTACCTGATTGGAATTTCTTTACTCCAGTTTTGCTTCCACTTGTTAAACAGTGAAGAATTTGCCCGCAGTTGGTTGAAACATATAAATTATTTGAGTCAAAATGACTAAGAGCGAGGTCTGTACACTTAAAATCGCCTATTTCGGGATATAAATTTTTGAGTGAAATTCTAACATTGATAGTAAGTATCACAGTTCCCCAATGAGCCAAACCTTGATTTTCTACAATTCTACTTCGACGTCCCTCTTTAAAAATAACACTCCAAATGATGACTTCCCCTTCCTCATCTAAGCTACAAACCTGTGATACAAAATCAAAGTTCAAAATTAAGAAAATTTAATTGCCAAAATTAATTTACTTCTGTAGCCTTATGTGCAGCGAAAACTTCAACTTCTAATGTTTTATTAGCTACAGGTTCTATAGAAATTATTTTACAATTGTGACCACAATTTATTTCAGTTGAATATGTTGGACTACGTAATAGTCTATTTTGTATTTGTTCACTGGAAATACATTTGTGACTTTCCGGATTTTCTTTTATGTCCCATACAACAATAGTCCTTCAAACAAAAATATACATAAAAACGACAACATAATAACCCATCATACCCATCATATAATCCCCCTAAAATAACATCAGGAGTATCAAAACAAGTGGTACAGCACAAAACTTGACCAAAAGCAATGAAAATTGTTTCAGGAGTATTAACATCAAAAATATTCCATATACAAACAAAACTATTTCCGTCTTTGAGTTTACCATGGACTGTCAAAATTTTATTATGGTTGTTTGCATAAAAGCCAACGTCATTAATTGGCAGATTTTTTAAAATATCATTTCCTTGTGTATTATACGTAATTTGACCTTTGCTAAACGGTAGATTATTTTTGTTAATTTCCACATTTGTCTTCATGTTAGCCTCTACTTGTATATTGTGAATGAGATTGCCAGCCTTTAGTAAAAATTCTTCTAAATCACTTTCATTCAAGGTTTTGTTTGTTTTTTCTTTTTCAAAAATATCCCCACCTACACCTAAGTAATTACATTTGTAGATTTCCCAAAAGTGTTCGTTATCTTCAATTTGAGTAAAACTTGGAGGAAACTGCGTCCATTTATTTTTAGAGCAGATTTCTTCAGTTTGTATTTCTTCATCTACATGATCTTCTCCTGTTTGTACTGAAGCCTGAACTGAATTGCTTTTACCGTAATGTTTAATGAAAATATCATAAGGCACAGGTGCTAACTCAAATAAAGTAAAACTGTAAGAATCAAGTTTAATCATACTCAAAATTTCTTCTCCACGTTTGCGTCTCAATTCTACACTTTTCCGATGTTGATACTTTTTTTGAGCTCCCAGAAAATTAATAAATTGCAACGATTTGCCATCCTCAAAACCCTCATCTGATAACGACCCCAAGTTGCTTCCCAAATTGCTCGCCAAATTGCTCCCTAAATTTGCGTTTTCTTTTTCAATCGCTTCTTTTATTTTATCCAAAATTTGCTTATGTCTTGATTCAGGTAATTCGTAATTCCCCGAATCTAGTTTTTTTTCATCATCAGTTCCAGCTGAACTGACACGTTTTGTAACAGACTTAGGTTCAATAGATTCAGTGCTTGATGAAGTAGTACCAGTCGAAAGATTCGTAGTAGAATCAGTTGAATCATATTCTTCAAAATCAGATTCGTACGAATCGAAATCATCTTCGTATTCAACTGGTGGTTCCTCTACTGGAGGAGGAACTGAAGGTTTAATTTTAGGCACATCTGGCCCTACAATATTATTATTTACAATACTTCCTTTTCTCAAAGTTGCAGTTCTGGGCCTTTCTGACATAGAACTAGTGTCGGGAGAAACGTCATTTATTTTTCGTTCAGGAATTTTTTTCTTTAGTGTTACTTTTTTGTTATCGTCACTTTTAAGTGCATTAGAATACATTTTTTTGCTTGGAAAAAATTGAGTTTTGGTTACTCTACTACTTGGTGGTGTGACAGGTCTATTTGATGGTGCTTTAGTAGAACTCACAATTTTTTTCATCGGTGTTGGCTTACTTACTCTTTTACTTTCAGTTGGTTGTTTTAGCACACGTTTTTTAATTTTGTCGTCATCTTCTTTTTCTTTTTTGCTTTGTACTCTTGTACTAATCCTTGTTTTGGGTGTTTCTTTTTTCGTCGATTCTGACATCTTTTTTGTTGTTCTTGTTGAAGAAAGTGATTGCACAGGAATTCCATCTTTTACCTAGTATATATCAACAATAATAAGTACAGAATAAACAACTAAAAATGGATAAACTTGCCTTTTTTGTAGACATAAATTATTAAAAAAACGTCATTTACATTTATTTGTGTCAAGTCAGCTGCCAACTCTACAGGAAACTAAAATGTCCCTGAAATAATCAATATGAGGGTAGAATAAATTTCACGGCTCGCTGCTTTTCGGATCAATAATTAAGCGCGGGTTTATTAAAAAAATATTTAATATCACAGTTATCATAAATACATGTTTGGTTTTACATTATTGAAAATTAAATACAAATAAATACGATAATAACAAACTAAACGCTACAGGAATTATTTTAGAGGAAGAGCTACACTCATTATCACTGACTAAAATATCTTGATACAGACGTTTCATATTATCAAAATTTCTAACAATCGGTACATTTCTCAGTCGGACAGTATTATCGTGGAATAAAATATTTGGTTTACCGTTATAAGGCCCAAAGAGAAGTAAAGGTGTAGTTAAAGACTTATAATTTCTACCAAATAAATTATCCAATTGCAAAAATACATCAAGAGTGTCTTTCATCCAAAGATCGTTGCTGGTATTTCGCACCATGGCTTGACCAACCGGTGACCAACTCAAGTGACATCCATCTACCTTATTTTCACACATAATATTAAAAGAATTTGACTTTATCTGACCAAACTTATTTTCAAGTGGACCTAGAAATTACCATTTTTAAAAAAACTAATCTACTTTTGTGATAACTTACTGTCGATAAAATCAGTGATAGAATTTTTGGAAACGAAAGCAACGTCTCCTTTGCCTTCAATAAGACATCTCAAAGCACCAAATTCGCCCATAAATAAGTATTCATCACAATTTAAGTTATTTTTTTGTAGTCCTGGAATACAACTTGGACCGAAAAAATGTTTAATCCCTTCAGTAGCAGGACAAGAGTTTAATAAATTTTTTTCGTTTAATGTATGCTTGACTGTATTCCAGGCAATTCCATCATAATTTGGAAAACAAGCTTTAAGTCCCTGTAAATCTTCAAATTTTGAAACATGAGTTTCATTTCTTGTAACAGCAACTGTTAGATATTTCCCATTATCATTGACAGTTTCATAGAAAAGTGTTTTCAAATGATAATCAACTATAGCTTTATTTAACAAATCAGGAGGTACCACAACAATATCCGCAGCATTACGATTGACAGCATCCATACAGTGTGTTGTATTATCTGCTTTCAGACAATCTAGGTCAGGTTCAATACCATAAACAGCTGCTGATTCTCTTAACCAAGAACATTTTGCATTTTCAAGAATAGAAGTTGTACAAATTCGAATTGTTCTTGGTGGGTGACAACCCGAAAAGCTATTAGCGCTCAAAAAACCAGTTGCGCGTTCTAGAAAACTCTCGATTGGTTCTATAGGTTCCAGTTTGGTAATAGTCAAATGGGAAGTTTCAATTAAACTAAGTACAGCTGCTTGCCATGAAAAGCTATCCGCATTTGATAAAGAACTTATAAATTCTTGTACTTCTTGGGCTACTGTTCTTTTGGTAGCAATAACAGGCCAAGGTTTCACAACCCAAACACAAGGATTTGTACTATTGACAGGTTTGGTGGTACCATCAGGACAAAGAAAATTGTAACCATCGGGAGAAGATTCTGCACCTCCTGGGACTAACCCAAAATGGAGTTTAACATCATCAAGACGTGACCAACTAACATCTCCAGCACCGTCTGTCAGACAAAATAAAGAGCCTCGGCGACCCCAATATTTATCTGATATTTCACAACGCGATGGGTTATCGCAAAGAGAGCACAAATTGGGGTACTTAGTTTCTGAAAAATCAAAAGTAGAATCAAAGCGGTGTTTACTAGAGATTTTTACTTAGTTCTTGATCTAGTTTAGGATTATTAACCCAAGGTCCAGCCTTACACGCGCTTTTGAAAAATTGAGAAGACGATCTGATATGATTTTCAGTGATAGTGTATTTAGTTTCGCAGCTTTGAGGTATAACTGAAGCTTCTAAATACTAAAAGTTAAAATTTTAGAAGTGAGTAAGTTTGGTGTAAAAACTTACATTTGACAAGATTTTGGTCCAATCGGTTTCATACCCATATCCAGGATGACAAAAATTTTTGTCTTTGAGATCGTGTTTATTTCTGATTCCAGAAGAATTTTGAACAACTGCTACCACCTCATATTCGTATTTGTCTAAAGAAATTGTTTTATTTTAATGTTTCGAAAAGTTGTTTTTTTATACCTGCAGTGTACCGTAATTCATTAGTGATTAATACTTCTATTTCTGAATTTGTAGCTGTAACTAAGTCTTCGGGAGTGAATACTGAAAAATCTGCTTGACCTTTAGAAATTTTTCTTAAACAGTCTAATCTGTTGATAAATTAGGTTAACAATTTTCAAAAATTTTGTTGAATTATCATACCTGTCTATTCCTAGAACACATTCAACTTTGCTGTCAGGTTTGTCCAAAATTGGACAATATCGCCCAGAACGCTTAAAACCACCTCTTCCATCTACTACACACAATTTATCTAAAAGAAATAGAAAATACACTATTGGAAATGAACAATTTTATAAAAAAGAGTGGAAATCTTAAGATCAGTCAAATTTAAAATCTGTAAAAAAATCCGAAAGCTCTCGAAAAAATTAAAATAAGTACAGATGTCTTATAAAAACCCTATTACACCAGTACACCACTTATTTCACCCTGTTTGAATTGAATAAAAAATCATATTTTATTTATTTAAATTATATTATAACCACTAATGGTGTAATAGAAAATTTTCAAATGGTAATCAATTTAAATTTTATTAAATTTAAAATTACATACAATTACAGAAATAGTTTGTGATATATCCGGTAAAATCGATCATACTGCCGTTCTCTGTATTTCTCCAGGTAGAATTTTCATTTTATTTGTTTTTGACTTTGAATAATAAATAGAAAAATGCCTTTTTGACTTTTTGCCATTAGTAGACAAAATTTTGTATGTCATTCGTAGGCTAGAGCATATTGCAGTAACTCGTGTAATTACAGATGAACTAAGGCTACGCCCTCGTCATCTGCAATTTTCCCACTCGTAGTGTTGTAATGATGCTTCTAGCCTACTACAAGAGTAATAAATAATAGTAAAGAGTGGCTGTAAATAATTGAATCTGTTGGCAAATTTTCATTGTCTTAATTGATTTTTTTTGTATCAAAAAATATTCAAACAGTTGCAAATATTTATTTTATGTTTAAACAGGATTGACGCTTGCACTTGTAAAAGAGAAAATTTGCAACCAACAGATGAAGCTGATCCTCTCTATTACAATGTTTCGTATTTTAGATGAAAGGTTTAAATACAACAGTTAATCGAATAATTAGTGTGTAAGTGACGTAAAAATTTTTATGAAAAATATTATAGCAAAGAAAAATGCAATTCCGACTGAGATAAAGCAGGTTTACTCTAAAGTTTTTATTATACATCTATATAAAATATTGAAATATGTACTGTTTTTATCTTTAATTTTGACGAATACCTGTACGAATAATGTAATTTGATTAATACCTGTTGTAAGTCTATGTCTTTATGTACATTTATGTCTATGTTATTTTCCCCAATAGGATAGTTTATTAGTTTACAGGTTGACAGCTACTTCGCTTATACAGGGTGTTATGGAAGTGAATGCAAAAATTTTAACCAGAAATATAGCACCACAAATAATAAAAATCTGCAAAATTTTTTTTATCTTATCTCAACTGATAACAAAATCATAACCTAAAAATTAATTATTACAAAACGTATAACAATTTTTTTTAACATAGGGCAATTATAGGTTTTTCAGGTCAAAATAAAGCGATTTAACACTATTTACCTCTATACTAAGTTGCACCGTTCAAAAGCTAGAGCACGTCAAAGTTAGAGATTAAAAGTCATTTTTATACTTTAAACGTAAATATCTTAAAAACGGTACGTTTTAGCAAAATATTGCGTTCTTGCATTTTTATTTAGAATCTACTGGCATATTCATTTTTGTTACAAAAATTAGAAATTAATAAGAAGAAAATTGGTTAATTACCCAAAATGTGAAACAAAAGTGCCGTAAATTGAAATTGAGATAGGCAGCAAAATTTAGCTAGTAGCAATAAAAAGAGTACACTCAACTTCGTTTGTGTACCAAATTTGATATTCATCGGTTAAGCAGTTTTCGAGATGTAACAAAAAAAATTTTTTTATATTCAACTTTGACGGCCTGTAATTTTGTTATTAGTTGAGATAAAACAAGATTTTTTTTGCAGATTTTTATTATTTGTGGTGCTGTATTTCAGGTTAAAATTTTTGCATTCACTTTCGTAACAGTCTGTATGCTCCTGTTGAAAACGTGTTTGTACCAAAATTAGTAGCTCAGGATAACCAGGTAAAATGTCTGCACATATTTCAGTCACACCCTGTATATCAACAAAATTGTTATAATACATTGTTTTTGGTATAAAATAATTTTTTGAAAAAAAGTTCTACATCGTATATCTCGAACATCGTAAACATTTGTATAAGGCAAATTTGGGTATTTAGCGTCTTCCAACGTGAACTATTATTAAGTAAAATTTCTACACATCATCTCTGATTACATCCTCTATGTAATAACAACAAAATTTTGTAAGATAATAAAGTTATCTGGAAACGACAAGGACATCTATTTTTTAATTTTATTTCGACGACGAAACGAATCCATTTACTATGTGTAACAATTGGCACTTATTTATGAAAAAACTACTGACCGCATAGACACTGCAACATTAAAGCATAAAGGCTGAATGTTTGGTGCCCCTATATTCTGGTAAGACCGATAACTAAAAATACATTTTTCTACTTTGCGTTAACAATATTGTCATTGTTAAACGCGTTTGCGTTTAACAATATTGGCACTAAATTTTCATTATAGCACGCAAAACAGTAACTTTTTTATTGTTTATGTTGGCCGTAAGCGTAAAAATTACGTCTACCGCCTACGATATGGAATAGTTGATAAAATCCATAAGCGAGCTGTCGAAAATATTGAAGCAAAATATTAGTTAATTAGTAAATCAGTTGAAAACCTTAATAAGCTTGACAAATGTCATTACTTCATTAGTGCCAACCAAATTTGTCAAAAATTCCAAGTTGTGATAATTCTTCAAAAGAGACTTTTAGAATGCTTTTTTTGCAAAGCCAAGTAGAAAAAATAGCATATTACACTCGTTTCATAAGACGATTATTGTGACACGAATGAGTTTTGAGCACAACGAGCGAAGCGAGGAGTGCTTAAATAGAATGAGTGTCACAAGTCGTCTTATGAAACACGTAGGTATAATAATGTACTATTGTTTTTGCATCCCAAGATTCCCAAGAAGTTAGTGTTGCTTATCTAAGAGTTAACCGCAACATAAATTAAAGAGACACTTTTCTAGATTTACAATTCACAATTTAAATCGATTTACCTACTGACTTTAATTGAAAAGCTAGAAATTTGGCGCAATTATATAAAATAACCGCTTTTTCAAGAGCCTTTAGATGATATCAAAATATTTTAATTTGACTGGCCTTACGATTTTTATAAAACTAGAATTTTCTCGTTTAGGTCAATCAAACTCAACAGCTCAGTAAATTTAGTGTTGAAGCTAGAAGTTAGTACTTTGACAGGGTTTGAAAGTGCTTCAAGCTTTATAAGTAGCGAGACGTTTATAAAAACTTGTAAATAATTAAGGAATTTTCAGCGGAACATTTAAAGCACTAAGGCTGAATGTTTGGCGCCCCTATATTCTGGTAAGACTGATAACTAAAAATACATTTGTTTTTTCAAACTCTACAGCGGAAATGCAGCCCCCATGGTGTCACAATTGAAGTAAATCGCGATTTTATTATACTGCTTTATAATACTACATATATTACCTACATATATTAGAAAAACGAATCGAAGGTAGGAATGTAATGTAAAATGTATTTTGTTTTAGTTAAAGTAGAGCAAACTTTGAACATATACAGAATTTGTTGTAGAAACGCGTTTTTATAAATTATTACCTAAATTTATCAAATTGTTTTAGTTTTATTGCAAATGCGTAATGTGGTGGTTGACGAGCTAAAGCGATATTTACGATGTCTTTCGTTGAAAAATCAAATAAAATATATTATTAAAGAACCCGTTTCGAAAAATCAGTTTTGCAGCACGAATTCAATATTATAGAACAATCACACAGCGGGAGTTTTGTAAAGAATGACTGCCCACAATGATTTACCAAACAAGTTATTTCAACCAAACAAGTTTTATTATTATTTTTTTTTTTGTAAAAAAATAAAATTTAGTTTCTATTAACACATAGTGCTATTAAATCAACTAGAAATAATTGCATAATTTTGACAATTTGGCAACATGGCTGGTGAGTGGTTATAAGGTCAAGTCGGGTACTTTGTTGAAAATTTATATTTGAACACTTTTAATGTTAGGTTTGACAGCTAGTAAGCAATTTATGACAAATTTACAAATTTAAAATTTCAAAAAACTTTATATCTAGAAAAATGGACGAGTGGGATTTTTTTACTTTTCTAGAGCTCTGTTAACAGACTCCTACAATGTACTCTAAAGCTTTTTCGCTATTTTGTACACCCTGTATATAAAGCCAGGGTTGGATGAGACAGGCAGGACACCAGACATCAGCCCGGTCCAACTTAATTAAAAAATTTTAGTATAATATCGTAATTATTATACTAAAAACAAAATATGAGATTCAGATTTCACAAATACCTAATAGTTCTTAAAATGTTTATAAAGAAACCGAAAGAAAGTAAATGTCTCAAATGATGGTCTAAAGTTGTTGCAGTAGAGCTAGTCAGTGACCTTATAATGTGAATTTTTCTAGTTATCAATCGGAAGTTTATACTTATTTTACATGGGTACGTTGCCATAGTTACCCTAATTTTTTGTGTATTGGGAGTTGCCTTAAATTAGGCGTACGTAAAAGTGTGTCCATCGTTATTTTAAAACGACTTTTAAATCACTAGTTAACATTTTGGGTCGTTTACGACAGTCTCATTATTAGAGGATTATTTACCTTCTCTCGAGGGTTAAGGTTTCAGGTCCGTATTCAGATTTTTACAATAAAACTACATAAATGAAACTCAAACACAGGTCTATGGTAAAAACTTGTATTTCTTAAAATAGTAATTTTTGATTATTATTAATTACCTTACATACATAATTAATTAATTTACCATTACATTACTTGGTTATATGTATATATATGTATTTACACACCACGGAAATAAATGCAGTGGAAAAACTAATTATGGTCACAATCACTGTTGCACAGGCCATCGTCACTGTAATCGCTGTGGTCGTCGTCGTTATCCAAATTAATAATTAATAAGTCTTTAACCTGTTTTGCCCGGTAACTGTCTTCTATTTTAATTACGTCGCTGACAATTAGTTCAGTTTGTTGCAGTGATTTTAGCTACTTCTTCTTTGATTAATTCCACTGTTCTTCCACTAAATTTTGGATGTTTATTATTTCATCTGAGATTCTCCTTCAACTGCGCCCATATCATTTCTATTGGGTTGAAAACGCAATGATAGGGCAGAAGACGAATAACTTGAAACCCGGCTTTCGCAGCTCCTGTATCGGCTTCATACTGTTTTTCAAAGTGTTTGGATTTCAAAACTTCTAGAACCTGCTTTTTTGTATAGTTTTCTTCATAAAATAACTCATTTTTTTCCAAAAATTCCATTATTTCCATTTTACAACTATTTGAAAATTAGGTATTTTTTCTGTTTGAACTGAATGATAACTAGCGTTGTCCATTATGATGATGCTGTTTTTGGGTAAATTTGGAAGTAATTTTTCGCGAAACCAATTCATAAACATTTCTCATTTAACATTTCATTATAAAATAACGCTGTTTTTATAAGCGAAGAACAAACAATCAAATAAAAAAAATGTAATAAAAGTAAGAAACCAGAACACTTTTTCACTTGTCTTAAATTGTAACTATGATAAAAAATAATAAAACATTGATACTTTTAACAGCAAAATTTAAAATCTCAGAAACGTGATATTCAGAAATTTGGTGGTTTTTATCTCATCCAGTTAACATTACTTGAAAAGAGATAAAAGACTGACTTGGAGTGATTCCCAGACTAAATCTATTTTTTTTTAGTAGAATAAAAAAGTTTTCTGCAACCGGCCAAAAAGACTTGTTTCATATCGGCCACAAATTGGTTTTCTCGATCAGAAAAGTCAAAATTTTATGTAAGACTGCTGCTGCTAAGGTTTAAAAATAATTATTTTTGTGCAACCAGCTAGAAAAAAAAATTGTTTTACATATTCTACATTGACTACAAATTAGTGAATTTTTACCTAATAAACCTTTTCAAATTAAACTAATTTTCAATTTTTCTTAAATTTATCTCTTATGCACGGCAACCTATCTACGAGTCATTTCGCAGTCGCTACAAAAACCGTAAAACAACTATTTTGCAAAGTTGCATAAAAAAAATTTCGGCTGCTGCTATCAGTAATATTTTATCCATTCAATTTTTTTAGTTAATTATATAATTTTTATTAATTATTATTTATTATGGTTGCACAAAAAGCGTTGGTGTACCTTGTCTATGAAATGTGCTTGTTGTTCTAATGATTTTTTTAACAGTGTTTTGCAGTCTTAGAAAGCGATAACAGTGAAGTAAATCTACCAAATTTTAAAATTCAATAAGAAAAATCCTGATGACAAGCTATTTTTTTAAATTTGTTAAAAACATTGGCCCTAAACGAAAAAATGTGATTTCCGGTTTCGTAATGTTTCGCGAGTTATAGTTCCCCTAGCATAGTAACCCCTTTGTTCTGTATACTGTCTACTCAGCATATTAGAAACATATAAATACCACCTATTGCTAGGAGTAGGGCAGACATAATGTATGCAGCTTAGCCTTGTGCTGTGTGCAGGTCTCATTATTTTTAACCAATTAATTAAGTTAAGTGTAGTAAACGAAGTTAACGAAATAAAGTGTATTTTTAAATAATAAATAAATCAAAGTGTATTAATAATTAATGAAATCAAAGTGTAATTTCAAGTAGTGTAAAATAATCTAAATAAAAGTTTTTAAAAATTCTGTTGTTAAATCGACGAATTTAACTCGCGCGCGCCCCTGATCGCTTTTTCTGACAATTTGCATAAAAAATCGCTGTTTATGATATCTTATTTTTAATATCTCGGCTTTTATTAGTCGAATTTGAAACAAATGACAAATTTACCTAATACCCTGAATCGGTAACTAACATAAAATAAAAAGACATATCATTAAAGTTTTTTTTAAATGAACGTAGCTCAAAATTTTGAGTAAATAAATATTTTAAATAATTATAAAAATAGGAATTAAAATATGAGAATAAAAACACAGAAAATGAGAAATAAATGTAATTTTTTTATTCATTTACCATTATTTAAAATATTATATATTTTTTAATCAGTAAGTTTAAAAAATTATAAATAGTAATAATATTTAAATTTATCATACTAATTTCCCTCTTCAAAAATGGCAAATAAATCGTGTAACCATAATTTATAGGTACTATCAGCCAATTTAAAAATATCGCGTCTATAAACGAACCCCTGCTGTCGATCCCAGACCACTAGCCGCAACCATGCATAAATTATCCCCTATTGCAATCATCTCAAACTCGTAAACTCTGGTCTAAGGCAGATTCTTTACATCGCCTTAGTTTTCAAATAAATTTAATTTTGTAAATGATTTGATAATTTTCGGATAAAAAATAAATAACTCGAAATTTGTGTTATAATTAATTCTGCCGTAAACCGTTTTATGCCTTTACTAAATGAAACCAAAATTCGCAAATAACAAAATTCTAACATTAATAAATTTGTGAGTTTTGTTACAAAATATATTACTACAACTTTTTCTAAACAAAATTTGCATAATAAATTTTTATTGTTATTACATATTATTTAGACTACTACATTTGTAACTGTCTCTTTTTTTTAAATTAGATCTTGTTTAAAAAAAATTAAACTGTTTGGTTTTGTTTAACTAATAAATTATTAAGTTTATTTTTTGCATTTTGCAATTTTTTACTTACAACATTTACAAGAAAGATTATGGGAATTATCGTTTTTCTATTATTTAAAGCTTAATAATGCAGATGGGATACGGAACCAACATAGGATCTCTAATAATAATGTTTTGATAATATTTATACCAGGTGGGGTAAACGAAATTAGGCTTACCCCTTTTTTTTAATAGTATTTTTTTAAATAGAAAAACTAAACTTAAGAAACTTATTATGTTAGCAAATCCCGTTAATTGAGTAAATAATAAACTTTGTATCACTTCCCGTTTTACCGTGAACGTCTATAACTTTGGATTTTTGTTGTTTTTTTTTATATAAAATGCTGTGATAGTAAAAAATATTTCTAAATAATGTAGACACCCATTAAAAATTAAATATAGTCTCATAAATAATCTAATTTAGAAAATTTTTGAGTTTAAATTAGATTTAATTAGTTTTTTTGGTTTAACTATTTTTTTTTAAATAGAATAATAGTGCCTCAATAAACTTTTAAAATTTAGCGTTTTTGTTGTCAAACCAAAGATTCCAAAATTTAGAAAATCTACTCAGTAGTTTTTGTATTATTTGAAAATATAATTTTTTTGGGTGTGCTTTGGGCGCTTGAAATCCGATGCGCTTTGAATCCGAAGATTGAATTTTTTCTTTTTCCCGCCAGAAAATTGACAGTTCTAAAGTCGCTCAACAAAAATAATTGACATACTTGTTCGAAAATGTTAACAGTTATTTTTGTTGGCCGACTCTAGAACTGTCAATTTTCTGGCGGGAAAAAGATAAAATTCAATCTTCTCGGATTCAAAACGCATCGGATTTCAAGCGCCCGAAGCGCACCCGTTTTTTTAATATCTGAAGAATTTTTATATTAAAGAAAAATTTCAAGCAAACTAGCATTTTAACAGAAAAATAAAATAGACAGATATTAAACATAACATGTCCCTTTGTTTTGTTTTACAGTCTGCTTGAATTTTAGTTAGTTTTTGTTTTTTTTTAACGACGCGTGGTTATCTCACTTAAAATTCGTCGTGATTGGTTGTTAACCAAACAATATCTTATTTTTATTGGTTCAATTTTCAAAAATCACAGATGATTTGAACAGTCATATTAATTTATCGTATTTTTTATTAAAATGCTTTTTTTACATGTGTCGTTTTTGTTTCGTTATGACTTTTGTTCTAATTGCTATAGTTTTAATAACGAATTTTAAATTTTGTTTTGGGTTTTTGTTGATGTTTTGTATCACCACATAAGCGGTGGCCTCATCCTTTTAAATCACTGACTCAGTCTGTATTTTAAACACTAAAAGATACGATTTTTTCTCGTGCTACTGAGATTTTAATTTACAATATCTCAAAAATTTGGCGCATCTGTTCTGGAATACTTAAAAAACTACGTTTTTGTTTTAAAAATATCAACCTAATTTCTAATAAGGTATTTTTTTTTATCTTATACATAAATTGAGGTAAAGATTTAAAAAATGTTCTATAGTAACGTTTCTATATTATTACAACATATTTTTTTCTTTTCTCACCTTTAAACAAGTCGGTTTAGTTTTATAGTATGAAATGTATAAAAAAAACATATGTTTATTTTTGTTACTTAGAGCTCGTGAGTTGGTAGTTATTTCTGCCATTACCTCAAAACGGTGTTTCGGGATTGGGGTGTTGTTTTATTTTTGACAAAGAAACAATAAATATTTGCTTGAGCCATTGGGCGGTAATTGTAACGCAATAACTTTGGGTTAGATTCCTGAAATCGTGAAACTAAAGTCTTTTAGTCATACCAACACATTAATACATATTAGATATAAAGTTTTAAGACGATGCCAGGCCCAGAGATCGTATTTTACAGAAACGTTACTATAGAACATTTTTTAAATCTTTACCTTAATTTATGCATAAGATTAAAAACACCTATATGTGACAGGTTAAAATTCTTAAAACAAAAAGGTAGTTTTTTAAGTATTCTAGAACAGACGCGCCAAATTTTTGATACATTGTGAATTAAAATCCAAGTAACACAAATAAATCATATTTTTTAGTATTTAAAATACAGGCTGAATCAATGATTTAAAAGAGTCGGACCACTGCTTCTGTGGGGATAGAAAACGTCAAAAAAACCCAAAAAAAAATAAAATTTGTTAATAAAACTATAGCAATTATAAGAGCAAAAACAAAATTTGTAACGAAACAAAAATGTCACAAGTAAAATAATTAATTTTAAAGAAAAATCCTATAAATCAATATGCTTATTTATTGTAATTATATAAATATTATCAAAAAATTATTATTAGAGATCCTATGTCGGTTCCGTATCTCATCCGCATTATTAAGCTTTAAATAATAGAAAAACGATAATTCGCATAATCATTTTTTTAAGATTTTTTTTTTAAAACAAGATCTAATTTAAAAAGGAAGAGACAGTTACAAATGTAGTACTCTAAATAATATGTAACAACAATAAAAATTTATTACGCAAATTTTGTTTAGAAAAAATTGTAGTAATATATTTTGTAACTAAACTCACAAATTAACGAAACAAATTTATTAATTTTAGAATTTTATTATTTGCAAATTTTGGTTTCATTTAGTAAAGGCTTAAAACGGTTTACGGCAGAATTAAATTATAACACAAATTTTGATTTATTTATTTTTTATTCGTAAATATATCAAATCATTTACAAAATTAATACATTATTACACAAAACACAAAATTAAATTTATCTGAAAACTAAGGCGATGTAAAGAATCTGCCCTAGACCAAAATTTACGAGTTTAAGATTATTGCACTAGGGGATAATTTATGCATGGTTGCGGCTAGTGGGCTGGGATCGTCAGCAGGGGTTCGTTTATAGACGCGACATTATTAAATTGGCCGGGTGTACCTATTGTAAAGTATGAAATACGTAATAAAAATTACACATACTTAGCATATCTGTAATTTCTATATTTATATTTCAATTTCTATTACCAACATTTTTTGGTAAAACTAAAAAATTAATTCTTTCTAATTGAAAAAAGTAAAAAAAAGCCGCTTTTTAAGGTTTAATCTTAGTTAGCAATAGTTCATTTGGTAACACCTTTAAATTTGGTACTGATTTGTATAATCAGAAAGTACATCTTTTTTTAGAATTTGGTCGTAATAATTATTTTTTTCATAAACTTCTCGTTACTTATAAAAGATGAAGCATTTTGAAGAACTACTCGTAACAATAAAGCATTAACACCAAAAGATCTTTCCAGTGACTCTAAGGTGCCGAGTATTAAACCGTGTTTATATCCAATTATTCACCAAAGACACTGCAAATGCAGATGGAGATGCCGACAGTTTAATTTAAAATTTTCTATAAAAACGTCTTAACATAGAGATCATTTTTTCCTTTTTTGCCATTCTTGTCAAATCTGCAATAGAAATTCTGAACAAATATTCAGTTCCTCATTTCCACGTGGCATTCTTAGTAAATTAACATTTAAAGAAATGCAACTACAGAATGCCTCTCTCTGCATTTGGTGAATATTATAATTTTATTGGTTGGAACTTCAGAGTCAGTAAAATCCTCAAAAATTCAGCGTTAGTGTTTCAAATGTTCTGCTGAAAAAATTGTTAAAGTTATAGGGCCGACATCAAACAAATAACAGACGCGGCGGTTGAATATTGTAAAATCGAGTCATAACCGAGGTTTTATAATTAACTGACTCTGTTATTTGATTCATATCGACTGTATAGCATTCACTACTTTCTATAATAACATAAATAATTAAACAAAATAAATAAATAAAATTTACAAGTGATTTGTGGATCAACTGTGTAAAACTGAAGCGACGGTTATGACCCATTTTTTGCAATATTTAGTTGTTAAAGATTGTTTGTTAAAAAGTAAGCAATCTCTTAACGGACGCGGCCTGTCGTCAGGATGTAAAAAGCCTCTTATCAATCGACATGTCGTTACAGGCTGCTAAAAATCTCTTTACGATCGACAAAAAAAATAATAAATCTTTATGATAACACAAATCTAAACTTTTTATTTTTTGACAACTTTCAGCTCTCTAGTTTTTAGTCGGTAAAGAAGTAAAGGCTACCCTAAAGAACTTGTAAAATTAAAATACAGCACAGCGTACTGTTAAAGCATATTTAAGAGTATGGTATTATAAAAAAACATATTTAACTACTTATAAAATATGAAGCTCTAACACCTATCAAAAATTCAGCGTTAGTTCGTTAAGTATCGCGTTAACTTACTTAACAATTATTTACATTTTATTAGTACGGAAATTATTTAAATAACTAAAACTTGTTGGAATATAATCTGAGAGCTAAGCAAATATCAAATAAATTGAAAAGTCAATAACAAAATATTTTTGATCAATTCCTGGTAAAATACGTCTGCATATCCATACATTAAATATACAAATTAAAATCCAATTTCAAAACAATCATTATCATATTACTCTTCTCTTATCAATTATTTGTCGCTCGTAGCAACTGGATGTAGTACAGACATTTAATTAAAAAAATGATGTGCAGTAAGTCCTATTTATGTAAATGGTACAAAATAAACAACATATTAAGTTCAAGGTAGAATATAGTCTGACCTTCATAAATCTCCCAAAACGAAAAGAAAAGTCTACTTCTGCAATAGGATAAACAGCGAAAAATAAACTCTTTGATAAAAATTATCAGGAGATCTAAAAAGGCGCAATTTCGTTCAAGAATTCTACTTACATTTCTCTCCTTGGACAGCCGATAAGAAATGCGCAACAATTAATAATATACAAGAAGTCCTTTTAATTTTTGTGAACATGACACTAACTCACTACTCTGCGGTATGAAAAACACTGATTATAGTTAATGTGTTTGTGGATGGACACACGATAGTCTGTTCTGTTGGTTTTGTTCTTGATAAATGAAGGACATTGCCGCGGTAAGATTGAACCATAAAGGTAGTAGTAGTTTGGTGAGGCATGGGTTTCCCGACATTGGGGATTTACGTACAGGTGGGAGCACCCATCGACTACAAGAAAAAATACAAGAAGTGGTAGCTGCGATTCGCAGAACTTCTGTAATTATAATAATACTTTAATTGCGGCTAAGAATAGACAGTAATTAAAATCTACATAAGGTTTGAATGATGTGATTAATTATGCTAAATGAATACATGAGAAAAATATTATCCTTGTTCAGTAAAAAATAGAAATCAAAGCTATGCAGTTGTCTAATTCTCACTTTCATTTTGTGATGTTTTGATAACAGATTTTAATAATACAAAGTTTGCGTCATATGTAATTGAATTTGTGTCATATCTCTGCTAACATTTAGATTTTAAAGGAGTGAATAAGCGTAAAACTATTACAATAAAGCCTTCATTTACTATGAAGAAATTAAGTGAATTTTGTTTCCTAATTTATTAATTGAGCAATTGTGTAATTAAAAAATAAAATGGGTTGGTATTGAATGCAAGCATTTAATTATACCTCTTCCGTCAAGAAATAGGTACATATTTAAATTTACTATAGAACTATAATCAAAAATTATACATGATAATTTATTAAACTGGGATTATTTTTAATACAATAAATTCTTATTATTTTATCTAAATATAGACAGGATTGACCCTATTCATGGTTGATTCTAATTAAGTTAACCTTTTGTAATGTTTTTACACTATTAAATATTGTTTTTAAAAAAATAATATTGAAATAAGTATATTCTAGTAAACAATGACTTCATAATAATCTGTAGTACATTATAAAATTTGTTATTTTTATAGGGTGATCGAATTTACAAGTAGGATAACTTTCTAATCCAATATTTATCCTGTCGCTTTCTGTAACTGCGTCTTTAAAGAATTACTTCGGGTTATTTTTTAATTAAGCTCAAAGCGTAGAAAATAAAAATTTATTGGATAAGTATTTTACAAAGATTTCATAGGCCGTTTCGTTTCCGAGATATTCTCATAGATTTCAACTGCGTGACGTCATGTGTGGCCTAGCACACGTAAAAGTATGACGCGCCACAGTCCTGCATTAGAAATTGATATTTCCAAAACCATTGAATCTGCCACACTGACTTGTTTTAAAAAACTTATTTGAAGTTTTGTGAAGCCGAAAATTGTAAATAACCTCAAAAAATAATAAAGTTTATTCGCTGTGTAAGACCTATTTTAAAGCAGCATTGCTAGGTTGTACTTTACAATAGGTTAGACAACTAACCTACAGTTTTTTGGTCTCACCTACTTTCTTGGGAATAATGGCGTATTATTTAATGTAAAAAAATTTAAAAAAATAAAAAAATCAATTTGTTTTTGTTTGTCGATTAAGTGATAATACTTACTTACACAGTAAAAAAATAAGTGAAAACCGATCAACGGTTATTTTTAGTAAAAATTTTAACTTAAGACATTGAATAAATACGCCATTTTTTCTAATAAAGTGGGTGAAACAAGAAAACCACAGGGTAAGTTATTTACCCCACTGTCGAAAACGGCAATGCTGCATTAAAATAGGTCTTATAAAACGAATAAACCTCAGAATAAACTTTATTAGTTTTTGCAGTTATCTACAATTTTTTTGAAAGATTTTTTTTACAAAACATTATTTCTACATTGTGTCTCACAGAAGAATGTAAATTTTATATTTTTTTCAAAATTATTATTTTTTTAGAAAAAATATTAGAAAAATTCTGAAAAAATTTACAATGCTTATAGAAAGAAAGAGTTTTTAATGACAAACTTTGAAGTTGATGTGATAACTAGTTTTTGAAAAACAAATGAGATAAACTTTTAACAGACCCTGTAGACACTACAAGTTATAGCGAAAAACAAGTGGCACATTTTTGAGCTCGTTTTTGAGACAATAATTTTGGTAAAAACCTCATTTTGATGCCGTTTTTTATTTTCGGTGATAAACAAAAGCTGATACTTTACCGAAATTTAAAAAAATATATATCTCGGTTATTAAATAAAAACACTATAGATACTTTTCTTATTACAATCCAATAGTGTTACCAAAGATTTTTTTCAGTGTATAGTTTTGCCACAATAACATAAAGTTGCATTTTTTAAATAGCAGTCATAGTTGATTTTGAATTTTTAAATAATTATTTTTTCTGAGTTTAACAATACAAGGTGTAACTCTGAAAACTTCTACCTCTAATAACTTTTACATAGGTGAAGATAATAAATAAGAAAAAAACCGTTTTGAGACTATCAAAAAGAAAGTAGGATGGTTATGTTATTTAGTCTGTAAATGTTAAAGTATTAGCACCCCAACTCTAACCTCTATAAACTTTAATAAAAATATTCTATTTGTTATACATCAAATGAAAGGCAAGGACCGGTAGAGTGTGACAAAAAAGACCGCATCAAATTGTCTTGATTATTAACCTCGATATAAAAAAACAAGTAAAACAGACCTTACATTAAACCCCGATAAAGTATTCTTCCAGCAGAATGGCGCACCACCTCATTTTAGACCTGTGAAGGAGCATTTAAACAACATGTAGAATTTCTACCCAAATAATTGGATAGGTCGGAGAGGTAACATCGAAAGATTGGCCAGATTGCCAGATTTTGAACAGTTAATATAAGTTATTAAATATTACGGCAAAACATCCGTTTATCAATTATTTTACTTCGTACCTCTGTTAATAAAAATATTTTGTTGAATTTTTTGTGTCGCATTCTCTCGGTTCTTACCTTTTATTTAATGTGTCACAAATGATGTGGTCCTATTTGAATTTGTAGAGATTGGATTGGGGGTGCTAAAACTTTAACACTTACACTAATTACTAATAATATACCCATCCTACTTTTCCCTTGATACTGTCGAAACGGTTGTCTTCTTATTTTTTTATCTTCATCTTCGTGCTGGATCTTCTAGGTGTGTAGAATGAAATGTAGCAAGCACCCAATTGCACCAAACAATTTCGCTTTGCACGATGCACGTTCGACAATGAAGTTGTCATCTTCAGGTGGGGAAATAAACAGTTGTCGAAACGTGCGTCGTGCAAAGCGGAATTGTTTGGTGCTATTGGGTGCTTGCTACATTTCTTTTTATCTTCACCTGTTTAAAAGTTATTAAAGGTGAAAATTTTCTATGTTACACTTTGTATATGGGTTTGTATAATTTATTATTTGCCAGTTGAAATAGAAAAAATCTTTAGCTTGAAGAACTGTCATAAAAAATTTAATTGTCTAAATTATATTAAACGAAACAAAATTAATGCTATTTTTAAATTATAGGTGGCAAATTTGAAATATATTTTGACTAAACAAAATAACAACAAAATAAAAAATGTGGACCAAAATATTTCTAATTATAAATTGATAATTAATTGATAATAAGTTTTCAAAAACACCACCACAAACAATGATACACAACTGATATATTTAAAGCTAAAAATATTAATATTTTGTTATTATTTCTTTACTGTATTATCTTTTAAGTTTGCCATAAATAATAAAATAAAAATATTACAGTTTAATTTATTTTAATTCAGATAATTACATTATCTAAATAATCTTAAATAATAACGCCTAAATAACTTTGTTTCTATGAAATTTGTATTCGGAAAGATAAATTTTTCTCATGAGCACTTTATTGGCAGCATGTGCTGTTATTTGTACAAATGCCAGAAATTTGTTCCCAAAATAGTCAGGTACAACATTTTTTGTAACGGAATAAAAATCAAAATTTCAAGAAAAAATAATGTTTTTAATAATTTTACATAATTTAGTCGAGAATTTAGTTTATTATTAATGCGTTTGTAGGAATGATTGAAAGATTTTGGCAACAGCAGTCTAATCCAAAATTGTTGCTTTACTGTTACCGACTAATGACTAATGGCTCAAACAAATTTTGACTGCTTTCCCAAGCATCGTGAACGACTCGGTAATGACCTCTCAGAGGCGATGAGTACAAAAATGTATTTTCTTCCAAGTCAACTAAATATAAGTTCTATAAGAACCGTTCATGTTCTATAGCAAAATATAAATTAAATTAAATGTACAAATCTATCTAAAAAAATCAGCTTTTTATACATATCAAAGCCAACTATAGTTGCTATTTATAATAATAAAACCTTATGTTATTGTGGGGAAACTATAGACTCAAAAAAATATTTGATAACACTATCGAATTGTACGTAAAAAGTGCTTGTATAATCTTTCTGTTTTAAATTTGTATCTTTAATAGCAACTGAAACATTAATTTTTAAAAAACTTTCCAAAAAGCTCTAAAACAAAAAACGTTAGCAAAATAAGGTTTTACCAAAATTATTTTTTCAGAAAACGAAGTAGAAAATGTACTATTTGTTTTTCGCTAAACTTTGTAATTTCTGAGATACCTACCTTATATGAGCATTTAACTTGCAGGGTGTTGTGGAATTATTTGGCACAAGTCTAACCACAATTTTATTACCTTAATCTAGCAGAAGATGGAAAGCGGTAAAATTGTTGTTTTGTGATGCGTCTGTAAAAAGTTACAGCTTATCAAAACTGAAAATGTTGAAATGGTTTTTTTTCAATATCTCAAAAAATTGTTTAGCTATAGCAATAAAATTTTGGCACCGTGCTTATATTTTTAAGGCAGATATTTAAACTAAATTTCATTAAATTTGTTACATCATAAAATTTACTAATGAGAAATTTTACGGCGAAGTAGTTATAAAAAAATAAATACAGGGTTATTTACAAATGATAACAAAAGAGTTATGCAACCAATTTTACATTTTTGCATAAGGCTCTGATAAAATTTATTTAAAAAAAATGTTTTTTGCGATCATAGTTACTGTACATATATAATTTTATGTTAATTTGACTGTCTCTGAGCAAATTTTGTCAAAATGTTCACTGATAACAAGAAGACTGACATGATCGTGATATATAGGGAATGTAGAAAAAACGCTTCAGCTGCAGTAAGACTTTATGCAGAAAGATATCCGCATCGATTGGTTCCAACTGACAAAATTTTTCAAAGACTTGAAGCAAAATTGCGTCAAGACTGGCTTTTCTTTAAAAAGCCATGAAACAAAACTGCGACAGGAGAAGAAAATGAAATTGCTGTAATTCAGGCGATTACAGAAAATCCACATATTGGGCAAAATGCTGTGGCACAAAATTTAGGAATTAGCCAAAGTTCTGTTGCTAGTATAATACACGCTAATAAACTTCATTCCTACCATCTTACAACAACTAGAACAAAGAATAAGAGAGGCTTGTGCGAGTATCACCTTAAATATATTGAGACGTGTTAAACAATTGTTTATAAATAGGCTTGATGCTTGCGAGAGAAATAGTGGTGTACATTTTGAGCACTTATTACATTAATATTTTAGTATAAAATTTTTGTTCCGTTTTTGCTGTAGGTTTAGTTCTATTCTTTTCGTTTATTATTTTTCAATAAATGCTTTTTTGCCAATTATTATTAAGTAGTCATTTAGTTTGACAAGTTATAAAAAAACTGACAGAAATCGATAATCTTTGTATAACTTTGATTCAATATTTTCACTGAAATAAAAATTTTATCACAAAAGTTGCTTGTCATCATTTGTAAATAACCCTGCATAACATTTTTTATACTAAAAACAATTGCGCACAGGTTACTTTTACTTAAAAAACGTATAGGTTGTCTATATTTGGATGAATTTTATAGGGCGATAAAGTAATTAATTTTTCGATCCCTCACCGATAAAGAAATCCCAGCCCCTGAATTTTAATACGGTTCTGTTTAATGGTAGCTTTAGTAACAATAGGGTTGTTAATCCCTTGTTAAATCCCTCATAAACTAGTTTGTAAATTCATCCAAATATAGACAACCTTTACCTAAACTAAATAATTTATCAGTTGTATTTACTCGATGCACACACACTAGTTAGCTCCCGCGGTCAAAAACCCCTTTTAATTGTATACTAGTTGGCTCCCATGTGCGTATACTAATTCGCTCCCGCTACCTGACGGAATTAAATACTTATTTACCTACTTCTAGAAAACTGCTGACCCAAGTTAAAAGATCGTCTTTGCACTTTCAATTTGATTGAATTACAATTATATTTTTACTGTATGTACAGTGACTTGTTTATGTAACTATTTGCCAAAAATTTCTATTGATCTCTCTGTTATTAAAATACTACTTTTTGACTTAGAACTGCAGAATACTAATGGATAAGAGAAAACATACTTATTCAAATATATAAACATTTTTATATACAGACATTAATAGTTATGTTATTTTTTACATGTTAAGCAAAAATTTATGACACATAAATTTTACAAATTGAGTTATTACATTTTGTTTTAGCATTGTTATTTTTTTATCAACAAACTGCTCACGTAAATAAACAGCTTTACGGTATTTCTCTTTTTGCTGCTTGACACTACGTATTTTAATATATCACTTTGAATATTTTTTTAATTTTCCAAAAACTATCTTCACAGCTACTATCACGGGACGGTCTACTGAAACGGCCCTGCATGAGATTGTATCACGAACTTATACTTAATAAGTATATTAAGTATAAGTTCGTGGATTGTATCTACAATTGAAGGCGGGCTGGACAGTAGACTGTATATCTCAGGAACTTTCCTAGACATTGAGGGAGCATTTGACAATGCTTCTTTCGAGTCTATGTGTAACGCATTAGAGAAGCAAAATGCAGACCCAACCTTGGTAAAATAGGTTCGCACAATGCTGTCTAATAGATTTATCAAAGCAAGCATAGGCTCATTCCCTGCTACAGTGATCGCTACTAAAGGGTGTCCCCAAGGGGGTGTACTATCTCCTTTGTTGTGGGATCTCACAGTTCACGATCTTATTCACAAGTTATACGAACTTGGCCTATATTGCCAGGGCTATGCTGATGATATAGCCATTCTGGTGAAAGGCAAGTTTCTCAATGTGGTTGGAGAGCTCACAGGTGGGGCACTCAGGCTCGTTGAAAAATGGTGTAATTCCCATGGCCTATCGGTAAATCCGAAGAAAACAGGCCATGTTATTTTTGCCAGAAAACGGTGGGACCATTATGTGGCCCCACTGCTTTTCGGCGAACAGCTACGTATAGATCGTAAGGTTAAATATTTGGGGGTTATTTTAGACTCCCGTTTGACCTGGACATCACACGTAGAAGAAAAGATGCGAACAGCTACGAGCACGCTCTGGGCGTGCAGAAGAGCTGTTGGCGGAACCTGGGGTCTTACACCCCGCATTATGCTTTGGCTCTATAACTATGTTGTCAGAGCAATAATCACGTACGGCTCCCTTGTCTGGTGGACCATATCGTGTGCGTCCTGGGTCAAAAAGAGTTTGGCACGCGTCCAGCGTTTAGCCTGCTTGACAATTACAGGGGCCTTCCGAACTACACCGACCGCAGCCATGGAGCTCATTGTGGGGATTCGGCCACTTCATTTTGTTGTGGAAGAGTTTGCTGCAGTGGGTTTCCTACGGCTTCGCGGTAAAAATCGGTGGAAAACAGCAACCGGAAAGGGTCATCGGACAATATCCACTAGGATGTTAAATTTGGACCCCATTTTTGAAATGGGGGACGACAGTATGACCCCACAGGATTGCTACAAAACACAAGTATCGTGTGAACATTCCACCACGTGACAACTGGTGTGAAACAACGAGCAGCTTCGGAACGGGGGACTGGCTCGTCTGCTATACGTCGGTTCACCCCAATGGAGCGGGCTCAGGAATATATAAATGTGGGCTCGGTGTTGAAATTTCAATACCTTTTAGCAAACATGTTGACGTTTTCCAAGCGGAAATCTTTGCTTTGCTCGCTTGTGTGACTGAGTGCGTGCAGAGGGCTTTGTCAAATAGGCGAATCTGCATTTGCACCGACAGTCAGGCTTTGCTGCAGGCCTTGCAATCGTGCAGGTACTCATCGAGGCTTGTCTGGGAATGTCACAACAGATTACAGGAACTGGCGGAGTGCAACAAAAAGGTTGTACTTTGTTGGGTACCGGGACACTGTGGTCTAAAGGGTAACGAGAGGACTAACGTTCTGGCTCGAGAAGGTTTACAAATGGACTTTATCGGGGCGGAGCCGGCTCTTGGCGTTACCAAAAGACGACAGAAAGACACACTTCATAAGTGGATGGAATTTCGCCATCTCTCTGAATAGCAGTTTCAAGAAGGCATGCGGCAATCCAGGCTTTTTATTAAAGGACCGGACAAGGCACGCAGTGAAAACCTGATGCGTCTCAACCGTAGAGACCTTCAGTTACTGGTAGGCATGTACACAGGACATTGCTTATTAAAAACACACCTGCACGTCATCGGACTCAGCGAGGACGAGATTTTTAGAGGTTGTGCTGAAGATGAGGAAACTCCTCTTTATATTCTCTGCTACTGTCGTGCTTTTGCAAGCATCAGAGGTTTACACCTGGACTCCCGATATCTGAAGCCCAGTGCTATCAAGAAGGCTCCTGCAGACAAGGTACTGAGCTTCATCAGAGACACAGGGCTACTGCAGTAGTGCTATTTCGAGAGGTTGCATACAATGGACGTAGGCCTTGGTGTGTGGCTCGCGCTGCAGGTCTCTCTTGTTCAAAAAAAAATGCGCCCTATTTACTATATCAAACTTGCAAAACTGAAATACCAAGGATTACAACTTGACATTCTCATGCTACTTAGGACCACAGAAGATCACAGCGAACAACATCAAAACAAACCACATCGAACTATACCGAACAACATTAGATCACTTGATTCAATTGGTGTCCGTTTTTTTGCTCCCAACTGTACTTTGATTTAGCTTTTAGATGAGATCAAGAACGTAAACACATTTTTGTAGAAAACCGCAAAAATTTTTGCAAAAATTTTTAAATAAATCCTGTTTTTTAGTTACAATTGAATATAACTGTCATCATCAATATGGCTCTTATTGTTAGTGATATAACAAAACACTTTCAGTTTTTGTTAGTGTAAGTTTTTTTAATTTTAAAATGTTTTTTAAAAATGTTTCTTCTCCTAGAAATTTTTATTGGTATTTTCCGATATTTAGATTTTCAAAATTTGTTTAATTTACGTGTAAAAAATTTAATAAAATAATTG
Organism: Tribolium confusum; assembly: GCA_029207805.1. NCBI lineage: Eukaryota > Metazoa > Arthropoda > Insecta > Coleoptera > Tenebrionidae > Tribolium > Tribolium confusum. The sequence goes on along the minus strand of JALGAY010000001.1, from coordinate 35,104,897 downwards.
ACATTTATAGACATTGGTTAGGCCCAGAAATAAAATCTCTTATGAGAAATTAGTATGAATCATATTTCCTCAATTCTTCTCTTTTATTAAAAGAAGAATTTTAGATCTCCGCGTAATGGTGCTGATGTCAACTCTGCAATCAAGCTGTATAACATCATTGACTGTGATTCAAAAAGCAATTCTGTTAAAATTTGTCGAAAACCTCACCATCAGAGCTCAAAACATAAAAAAATAAATAATGAAAAAACAAAAATTTAAGTAAAATCCACAAGTTTGATGAAACAAAATTGTTACATAACAGTGGCAGAGTGTTTTCGAAAACTATATCATTATCAGTGCTTAAATAATAATGTAAAAAAAATTATACAAAAAGTTATAAAACGTTAGAAAGAACTTACCATACTCAATATCAAATCAAAAACATAAAAGATTAAAAATGTATTTTAAAAATAGAATAAATTTTCGCACAATAGTTGTTGATCGATCTGAAGAAAAAAATGTAAATAAACAAATGATTACTATTTGGAAAATTGATAAAAGAAAGATAAATTTTAGTCGAATAAAACAGTGTAATTTTCAGAAAGAATAGATTCAAATTTAACATACGATTTAAAAATAATTAAAAAAGTATAAATATCTAATAATAAAAAGAGTAAAAACACAAGACTACAAACAAAAATTTAAATAACTAATAAAGATTGAATTAGTAAAGATAAAACATTAACGTCAAAATCCAATTGGTCATTTATAGTTTTTAGAGAGGGTTTGTGAACAGATTTAAGAATTTCTAAAGCTTCTAAAAATTTAAAAAATAACCTTTATTGCAGACGTGAAGATTTTTGGAATTATCAGTAAGAGAAAAAGAGAAAAAAAGTAAGAGAAAAAGAATTTATTCTTTTCCTACGTTGTACTACAATCACAGATATTCATAATTCAGCTGCTAATTGCGATATTGCCGTTTTAAACTTAAAAAATACTGAAAAACTTGTTACTGTTTTTCATATCAATTCAGCTCTCCATAAAGCAAATTTTTCAATAAATAATCAGAGTTCAACTTTTTAAAATCACCCTTCTAACCATATTTTTAGAGGGAAAAAAACACTAGACACAATTTAAAAAAAGCTAAAATTGAAAAAAATTATAATACAAAAGCAGATAAAAAAAATGCGTATTAATTTTAAGTCATGTTACATAAAAAAAAAACAGATATTTTTTATCAAATGGTACCTTTGAAAAATTCAAGTCTTAACTTTTTGCTTAAATAATCTACTCTTGATTCTGTTCTCCTCATTATAACAAGATTTAACACTTTTAAATCTGTTTAAATCTTTCCTCCTTTCTATGAATACTTCTACCCGACCTTATGAATATCCTAAAATTTACAAAAATACTAGGTACTCCAATAAGACCAGTGGTTTTTTATACGAACTCACTTTGCTATAATTTAACAAAGTGGTTAAATCAAGTTATTAGAAACTTCATAAACTTTACTAATCTATTTCTTTCTATTCCTGTCAATGAAGCTCTTTCTATTCTTCGTAATCATCTTTTTAATTCACTATCTCCTTTGCACGTCAATGATTTAATTTTTTTAGTTAAATTAGTTTTAGATAATTTTTTATTTTTAATAATATTATGTATAAACAAAACACAGGTTTAGCTCTGGTATTTTTTTTAGCTCTTGTTAGCAGGATTATTAATAAACAACTTTGAAGAAAAAGTTTTGAAATTTCTCATTTCTTTAAAGCATATTAGTGTCTGGTTTAGATATGTTTATCTCTTTGTTTAAAAGCAGCAAAACAGAACTAGATTTATTCATTTTTGTTATTAACTTATTACATAAAAACATTAAATTTACTCTAGAAACAGAAACAAACTCTTACCTCCTATTAGAAAATACAGTTCATCTTTTGCATTTTGAAATTTATAGAAAACCTACATCAACTAATACTGTAATTTCTCCTGATAACCAAACATTCTTATTCTCACATCGTAGCTGCTTTTAATTATTTATCATTTAGACTTTATAATATTCCTTTATAGTATGTTGTCTTTAAAAAAAATTTGCTTGTCATTAAATAAATAGCAATGAATAATCACTTTCTTTTTATAGACTTTTTCATAAATTCAGAAACAAACATTCTCTAGGTTTTAACACATTACATAATTTTCCTTCCACATCTCCTCTTTTAAAACCTCTTTATTCTTCTTTCTCATTCATTGGCAAAATTTTTCTTTTTATCTTTCATATTTTAAAAATATATAATATAAAAGATGCTTTTAATTTTAAAAGTAGCTTTTCGACCTCTCTCGTATACAACAAAGATCTAATTCCTCCAGGCGTCTACAAGCTATCTTGTAATAACTACAATACAGTTTATATCAGTCAAACAGAATAAAAGATTGAAAACAAAATTCGTGAATATGTAAGAACAATAGAAAAATGTAAAAATACAGATATAACTATCACTTCATCTGCCTCTATTTTTTATTTTCTTTTTTCCAATTATTCTTTTTCTCCTACTGATAATTTTAAAATTCTTTACATCTGCGATAAAGATTATTTTTTAAAATTTTTAGAAGCTTTAGAAATTCTAAAATCCGCTCTCAAACCTTTTTAAGTAATTTTAAATTATCAATTAAATTTTGACGTTAATATTTTATTTTTAATAATTTAATCTTCATTAGTTAATTGAATGTTTGTTAGTCGTCGTTTTTTCTTCTTACTCTCTTTATTAGTACTTATACTTTTTTGAATTATTATTTAAATTAAATGTCAAAATGATATTAATTTATTTAAAAAAAAAAACATTTTTAGACAGCTGAAACTTCTGAAATTTTTGATTTTTCCAATAGCATTCATTTATTTATTTATATTTTTTCATAATTATTATAAATGATTATTTTAAGATGTTTTGTTAATATAAAAATAAAAATCGTTTTAACAACTTTAACGTATTTTATATTTTTGCTTCACTGATTTCATTCTATGATAGAGTCGAAATCAAATGTGAAAAAGACAAGGGCGGAGCCTAAGCTGCGTGTTGGTTCTAACTGATTCTGACACCAGTGGCGTAACATGAAGGCTAGGGTGGGCCAAAAAAATTAACTTTTTTTTTTAACTTCCGACACTAAAATATGGGTTCCTTGACACTTTTAAAAAACGCTTTTTTAAGATAAGCTTTTAATTTTAATAGGAAAGACTCCCTCATCGCAGTTTTCCATTTTTTTTTTAGTTCCATATAGCAAAATCTATATCTCGTCACTACTTGATTGTACAGAAAAAGTTTATTTACATTTTTTGTAGGAAATTTAACTCTCTAAAAAAGTATCTTACAATTTTTTTATAACTCTTACCGTTTAGAAGATATCAGAGATCAAAGTTTAAAGAATTTAGCAAAAATTTCTTTTTTACTTCTACATTTTATAACTCGTGGATAAATAAATATTATAAAGGGCGCAATATACGGTTTTGTAGGTAATTATACGCTCTACAAAAAAAGTCATTTGTGGTTAAAATAATCAATTAACCACAAGAGATCTTTTTTATAGAGCGTTTAATTTTTTATAAGACCATATGTTGTGCATTTTATAATATTTATTTATCTCTGACTTATAAAATTTAGAAGTAGAAAAGGAATTTTTGTTAAATTCTTTAAACTTTGACCTTCGATATCTTCTAAATCAGAGGTCGGCAACCTGCGGCCCGCGGGCCGCATGCGGCCCTTTACAACTTTTTGCGCGGCCCGCCAAAGCACCAATATAATTTATTTTTAATAATATTTATACCCGCATAAAAAATATTTTGAAAATGGCCCGCAGTTCGAAAAAGGTTGCCGACCCCTGTTATAAATGGTAAGAGATATAAAAAAATTGTAAGATAACTTTTTTGTAGAACGTTTAATTTCCTACAAAAAATGTAAATATAAATTTTCTGTACAATTAAGAAAACGGGATATGGATTTTACCATATGGAACTGAAAAAAAAATAAAATAAAAAACTGCGATGAGGGAGTCTTTTCTATTAAAATTAAGAGCTCATCTTAAAAAAGCATTTTTTAAAGGTGCCTAAGAATTAATTTTTCAATGTCGGAAGTTAAAAAAAAATAATTGATTTTTTTGGCCCACCCTAATGAAGACGTCAATTAACAATATTTCGTCAATTATCCAATAATCGAAATGAAACAACAACTAAATTAAAACAAGTTCTAAATTGTAGAAGAGCGCTTAAACACAAGATACCCAAAATGTAACCTGATATTACTGAGCAGAGTTACTGAGTAATGGTATGACAGTTCACGAGCCGACTCTGTTAAACGTGGCTTCTCCTTGTAATGGAATGGACTAGTCTAATAAAAAAAACTGGTGCGTCGCGCAGATTCGCCATTGTCTTTTTCACATTTGATTTCGACTCTATCAAACATTTTCAAAATGATGAATATTAAAAAGTTATAAAAACATTTATAACAATAAATTTAAAAAATTTGTACATGAAAATGTCATCATGTATCTTACATTACAAACATGACAGATACATGATGACATTTTGATGTACACAAATTTTTAATTTATTGATGTAAATGTTTTTATAATTTTTTAAAATTTATCTTTTTGAAAATGTTTGATATCATAGAACGAAACTAGTCAAAGAAAAATAAGAAATACGTAAAGGTTGTTAAGACGTTTTTTATTTTTATATATTTTTTATGATTTTTATGTTCAACTTTCAAAACTGGCTAAAATAAATTTAAAATAAAATGTTCTCTGAAAAATTGTTTCTCTGTATTTTGTGTTGCCTAACATGCACAATTAAAAAAACAAATATTTGTTAAGAACATTTTAATTAAAATTAATTTAAACAAATGTATGCAACGCATGATATTAAAATTTAACATAAACAATTTAAAATTAACTTCCTATAACAACTCTTTTAAAAATTTTGTTTACTTGTTTCTTGTTTCCTTAATTTAAAATAAATATTTTGGAGGGTTTGTAGTGGTCAGGTAGAAATACAGCCCTCATCAGCCTCACCCATATTCCACCCAAACAAGTTTACTAACAAACCACTTAAGTTTGAATTAATTAATTCAATGTCCAATGTGTGAACGAACGAAATAGGTCAGCATTCTTCAAACATGAATTTGTAAATGTTCATTATATTCATTTATCGAAGAGAAAGTACAGGAAAAATTAATTTAAGTAAATTCAGGTAGTGTAAAAGTGTGCGACAAGTTGTGTTTATTTATCATTACTTACTTCCGAAGATAATTATTTTTAGAACAGTGTTAAACTTGTTGCGTTGGTGATGTGTATAGTTTGTAATGGTACAAAATTCGACAATACAATATGTTGGAAACAGATATTTATTTGTAGAATTAAGATAATATTTTTTGCAAAACAACGATGCTGTATGTGGTGACAATTAGTGATAAAAGTAAAAAACGATTGTGTTCTAAATATTTGGCTCTGTTCGTCGTATAAATATAGAAATACTTAAACCAAACGTGAGTATAAATTTTTGTACAAAATCGGAATTTAATTGTTAGAACTTAACAAATATCTATAATAACAAACTTGTTATGTAATGTTTAGCTAATAATAAATAAAAATGTTGCCACGCAGTCATAAAATTTATTTTTTGTGAATTCGTTTTTTTTTCTATTTAAAATTAACATCACAACAATAATTGTAAGTCTTAAATCAAAAATATATTTAGATTGACAAGTTGGCCTCAACTTATCTATGTTTGCACTTCGATTAATACGTTCATTCCCCTTTGTAATTCTCTTATCGAGGAAAGGATTGTCATTGCAATTTAGCCTTGCATGCTATTTTTTAAAAATGTATAAAAATAAAAATTTACAATTTTAAAAAGTGAAAATATTTGCAAATTTCAACTGTCGCAATAATGATGTTTTGATGTCTATTCATTAATAAAAGATTATAAAAGTTACAATGTTACATACAATTAGATATTTTTAAAAAATACTATTTCAATTGTAATAAAAAATAAATTAAACATAAAACAATAAAATTAATAAGTCTATCATAGATAATTTTTTATCATTTTATTTGATAAAATAATACCTGAAAGGTGATACTATCACTTAAACCTTAGAATTAAATGCTCACACTTGTATTATATTCATTACAGTTCTCTCAATGTCAATGTGAGTACTTAAAATATCCAACAGAATGCAAATTAATAGGAAATTGCTGCCTATAAAAGCCCATTATTTTTTCTTTATGGCAGGTAAGTAAGCAATAATTTTATTTATTACTAGTATAGGTATGTTGTCTTTTGCAGCAATGGGTCCCATCTTGCCCCAGCTCTCCGTATATGGTAAAGAGTTGGGTATCTCATCGGTAGTAATGGGCACAATCACTGGAATTTTACCATTTGCTTTTCTCCTAGCAAAACCTTTATTTGGACTGTTGGTGGACATTTATCGCAATTACCGCAAAATAATTTTTATGTCGCTTATTCTTGTGATGACTATATCCTACACTGTTATGAACTTCATACCAGCGAGAGATGTTTTAGAAGTGAAATTTCTCAATACCAGCGCTGCACTGGATACATGTAATGTTACAGTCAGTAGATTAAATGCACAGATAATAGTGTTAGTCATTTTGTGTACAACAAGATTATTTTATATTACTGATTTGTTTTCTTAAATGCAATTTTTGTTTCAGGAGATTTCATCGGAATGTACAAACAAGACAACACGAGTGATTTGCAAAAGTGAATGTTTTATCGAATCGACATTTCTCGCAATTTCTAGTGACTCAAATGATACAAAATACAAGATTTGTTCAATATCAGATATTACTCTAAATTATCAGAACTCAAGTAGTGAAAACTGTGATATATTCTGCAGCAATCACGATGCAGAAATCGATACAGGATGTTTATACAAATCAATCTCATTTTGGAGCTTTGTGATACTTATGTCGGTAGGAACAATAGGTTTTAACGTAGTTAATTCAATAAGTGATGCCATATGTTTTGACGTAATAGGTAAAATATTACTCATTCTAAGAAATAAAAATCACATAAAAAAATTTTCAGGAGAAGATGGTGATTATGGTAAGCAAAGAGTTTGGGGTACAATCGGATTTGGATTAACTGCTTTAATTTCTGGATATGTCGTGAATATATTTTCCGAAAAAAGTATTAATTACACACCTGCTTTCATAATAATTCTGGTTTGCTCAGTTATTGATTTAATAGCTTGTGTGAAATTACAGGTAAAAAATACAATTCTGTATATAAAAAAAATGCTAACACCCAAATTTTCAGCTGCCCATAATTCCAGTTCCTGAAAACATCTTCAAAGACTTAAAACAACTGCTAAATAATAGACGAGTGGTGACTTTCATAACTTATGCAATTTTTGCCGGAATTCTAGACGGCTTAATAATTTATTTTCTGTTTTGGTATTGTATTTAAAAATGAATTATTTCACCTGAAAATAATTTTTTAGGCATTTGCAGGAACTGGCTGAAGTTACAAACACGCCCAATGTCAAACTCATTGAAGGTTTTGTAGTGGCAGCTGAAACTTTAGGCGGTGAAGTAATTTTTTTCTCAGTTGCTGGAAAAATATTAGAACGAATTGGGCACGTGCATTGTTTTAGTATGTGTTTTATTAATTACGCTCTTAGATTAGGGTTAATATCTCTTGCACCCTCGCCTTGGTGGATTGTCCCTATCGAATTTTTTATGCAAGGGCCAACTTATGCGCTTACTTATACTTCAATAGTTGCTTATGCTAACGAACTGGCTCCACCAGGAGCATCTGCGACTATGCAGGGTATTGCAGCTGGAATGGATGATGGAATTGGTAAGTGATTTGCAGAAAAAAAAACTGATTTTAGTTTTGTTATAATAGGATATGCTATTGGAAGTATCCTGGGAGGAGTGCTTTATGAATATATTGGCAGCAGATATACGTTGCAAATTTTTAGTGTTTTTGGACTGATTTGTAGTCTTTCACATTTGTTGTTGCACAAGACCGTGTTAAGGCAAGACTTGCCGGAGAAAAATAGTCAAATTGTCGAATATAAGAGTCCGGATGAAGCGCTTAAGACTACTTATGAAATTAGTTGATGTTTATACTAGGTTTCTAGTGAATTTATGTGTTATTACTTATTAGGAAAATAAATTTTATTTTATATTTTGACTGTTTTATTCTTTTCTAAAAGTGTTTTACAACTATTTAAATTTTAAATTGTGCGTTGCAACCAGCTAAAAACATCCAGTCACGTGATGAGTTAGTTGGGTGACCTAGTTACGTACAAAATAAATAATTTGCCATTATATGCACGTGCCACAATGTTTAAAAATGTGGAAAAAATAGCTGAAAAAACCAAAAAAGTGTTATCAAAATCAATAGTTTATTTTCCTGAAAATCTTTAGTCACAACATTATTTTTTAAAATAATTCTATAAGAGATCTTGCAAACTTATAGAAACCACACCTAAGTGACAAAAAAAGGCGTTTTTTAATTTTAGTTTTGGAGTGATTTATTTAGGTACATATTTTTATTAACAAAACATCTTAAAATTGATTTTCGAAATTTTTATGGAATTTATTATTACTTACAAACATGGCTTTTACAAAAATCGCAAACCAACGAAATGGTACGTGTTTTCCCAGTCTTACCAAGAGTTACAAAAAATTTTTCAAAAAAGTTTAAGTCTCAGTTTTCAAGATATTTACAAGGTCCAAACCATAAATTTATAGTTACTTTTTACATTTAAACAATATTTTTACAATAAGGTATTTGCATTAAAACCCTTAAATGATTATAATTTTTTTTGCAATATTTGATGTACAGTTTTCTACATTCTTAGAAATAGTCTTGTTGTTAATTTTTTTAAGAAATTATTTGGCAATATAACTTTTTAAACTTTACCATTTCATTCATATTAATTAAAATCTTTATTAGGCCAAATGTCATCATTACTGTAACTGTTAAAACAGAACTGTTGTATGTTTTGTTTACAAATACTTTCACCAACTTGAATAAAATTAACTTTATTTTCAAAAGTATTATAAAAGAAGACTAACTACATCCTATTTTTTTCTTTTTCATTTACTTTTAGTACTCTTATATTTGCACAGGTGCCACGCTACTCTTTTATAATTCTAGTATAAAAAAAAATTTAAACAAAGGTTTTTGAATTTTGATTCCTCATTCTTGCACAATCTTAGTTGTTATAAAATGCGAATTCTTCGCAATCTTTAAACGCATTTTGTCGCATTTTCTTAGTTTTGTACACTATTTACTGCCACGTTATATTGTTTTATTATACAGGTTATCTCACGGTTATAGACCCTTAAAAATAAAAAATATTCTAATCTATTCTGGTACTCTCAAAAGTATAGTTCACTTTTTGTTACCATGCAAACTGAGATTATTCTTGTCTAACATCAGCTAAAAGTATGAAAATAATTTTTGTTTTCTCGTTTTGTAAATGGGTTATCACAGTTGTTTATCCACCAATAGTAAGCCGGACTTTTCGAAACTGCGGTAAAAATGAGAAATACACTGGGTTTCACATTTTACGGTTAGAATTACTACAGGATATGCTTGAAAAAAAACTATCCCGGTAGTAATAAAGTTGATGTATCAAAGTGTATGTATCTAAAATATTTGCACAAATAAAACTATGTTTGAAAAAAAATTAAAAATTGAAAAATTGTTGAAATGTCTTACGTCAAAAGGTCAAAGCACATTATGTTTAAGTTATTTATTTGTTATTTTAAAACTTAATTTAAAGCGTTTGGACAAAAAATTTTTAATCAGTTTTTATGCGTTAGTTAATATTACAGGCTCTAAATAGCCCTCACGCTTTCAGCTTGGTCTTGAAACAAAGTTGTCACCTGAAAAATTAAATTTACCGCATACGAATGTAAATGTAGATAAGACAAAATAAAATAAAATAAAATATCAAACAGTTTGCAGAACTTGCAGAATAATTTATTTATTTGACTCATCATCCACTTGCGAGAGTTTCTAATCTCTTTAAAGGATAGGTAGTTCAAATATAAAAACATACGTAACACGTAAAAAATTTTTTCTAAAAAATTTTATAATAAAGACAATAAACTTTCAATTATAATAAATAATATAATACTCATAATATTTGTCAGGAAAGCAAAACAAGTTTTCAATAATTAATTTTTTGAGGTAATGAAGACTTTATGACACTGTGACAAAAAACGTGACCAACCTTACATATATGTTATATATAATTATATATTATATACCTTAATAATATGTTATATACCTTATATACATATAAATATAATAAATATTTTTTAAATAAAATAGGCCAAAATTCCAACATTTTATATCTCGTAAACTATCAACATTCGTATAAGGTAAGTCTTCTTTTCTAACATTATTTTGATTTGTTCTATCTACAGGTAAAGTTTGAACAAGAAGTTTGATTTCACCTGGTATGTTCTTTAAGATAGTTTTAAAATTGTGTGCAACGTTCTATCGCGAGCATAAGTAGTAACTATGTAGTAATACACCCTGCAAAAATAAGAGTTCTTGAAAATTTCAACCAGTAGTATTTAAAGATCTAAAAAAATATTTACATTTAAAAACCGTCCATAAATGTATAGATACATCTATGAAACACACGTTTTGTTTGTCTATAAACTGTTCATATTTAATTCATCCGAGAACCGTCTATCAAGTACATCTATAAAACATTCATTTTTGGTTTGTCTAGAAAACGTCCAAAAATGTATATCCATAAAATGCACGTTTTTGTTTGTTCATAAACTGTTCCTGAATGGACATCCATAAAACATTCTTTTTTGGTTTATCTAGAAAATAGTATATTCATAAAACGTATGCTTTTGTTTGTCCATAAATTATTTGTAAATAGACATCTATAAAACGTCCATTTTTAGTTCGTCCAGAAACCGTCCGCAGAGTACACCTATAAAACATCCATTTCTGGTTTGTCCAGAAACCGTTCTCAGAGTATTGTACTATCAAGAGATATAGGGCACGCCTAGTTGTAGAAACTATGTAAACAGTCGTTAAATTAACACCACTTGTTTTTGATATAATCGACCAGCTTTATTTTCGATGTAACAAAGCGTAAAATAACTAATTATTGTCCAACTGGACAACTATGTCAACATTTCGTTATTAATTGATCAGGAGTCCAGATGTGCATTTAAAACAGGTTCGGCTTCAAGTTTAAGCTCTTCCCTTTTCCCTTTTGCCGGGGACGGTAACAGTAAAGTGATCTCTAGTTAAACGTAACTTTTGTGTTTATTGTGTTTATTTTGGTGGTATCTAGTTGTCGTGTGTGCTTATTTTTTTTTGTCCCGTTCTACTAAAAAATTTACCATGTTTTATATCATATTTTTAAAGCCAACCCTGCAAAGTATCTGTGATGTATCAAGAACGGTAAAGTAAACCAGCGATGATTCGAATATGATAAAAGCTTTTTGCATTTAAATATAGAATTGGTCGTCTGTATTCTTTATCTCTCTCTCTGCCGTATATTTCTTGATGCTACAATACATCTATAAAACAGCTATTTTTAGTTCGTCCAGAAAACGTCTAAAAATGTACATCCATAAAACATTCACATTTGGTCAGTACGCTAGTAGACGATTTTGGACTATCCATGAATGTTCATAGACCGTCGGTGTTACTGGGGTTGTTATTTTAATAACAAAAAAATTATGTTATCTTATATTTTAACACATCATTGGAGAGAGAAAAAATTCTGTATCAATTGATGTGCAACACTTACTATTTGATTTTAAGCGATTTAGCTTTTTTATTTTTATACATATGTTCTAACTTCCAATTAAATGGCATAATTGCATTTGATGCAGATAACAATAACCAATTATAAAAAAAACATTTGTTTTTAATATAATGGAGAAAGCGGCTAAAAATGTGCAGTCCACTTTTAAATTTTTAATAATTAATTTTTCTATTTCTTAGAGGCATGTGGTTCAAAATTATTAGCTCTTTCAGCTGATAACGTCTTTATAATTATATAATATCAGACGTCATGACGTAACTACACTGAGGTAGACATTATTACACCTTTAGAAGTTTAGACCACAGTTTACACTCTTTCAGCCTGCTGCTCCGTTAAAAAGAAATAAAATTATTATTTTTTTGATGTCCGAATTAAAAAATTAAAAAAACATATAATCGGCCAAATTGAAGTAGTCGTGTTTAATATCAATCGGTAAAAAAATTTTTTTTAGTAAAATATAGAGTGTTACTTAAAAAAAACTAAGCTACGACAAAAATTAAAAAATTGTCAACTTTTTTGTAATTAATTACAAGTTGATTTAACTTAGCTATATTTTTTAAAATGTTTTTTAACTACTAAAAATTAAAAAGGGCTCAAATCAATTTATTAGCTACAATAATTTTTGAAGCAGACCGTGTTTATAACTAAATAAGAGATGATTTTTTTTATAATTTTTTTGATTGTGCTGAAACCAAATGTTTCTAACCAGACACGTGTAATCCTAACACAGATCGTTTAAACATACAAATGTGATAAGCTTAATCTGAGAAAAATTAAGTAAATATTTCAATGAGCATACACTAGCTTTAGTCATTAGTAAATTACTGTCTCTCCTGTAATACAATTTTTAGTATAAAAAACATGGAAATAAACAAGAAATTGTTACCAATTAAATTACATTATTTCTTTTTTATGGCTGGTAAGCATACTTATTTTCCAAAAAATAACTTTTAATATACATAAATTTTTTGTCAGCTGTGGGTCCAATTCTCCCACAATTACCTCTCTTTGGAAAAGATTTAGGCATCTCTCCTGTAGTAATGGGAACAGTAACAGGAATTTTACCTTTCACTTTCTTACTAACAAAACCAATCTTTGGTTTAGCAGTAGATGTTTGGAGAAATTATCGAAAAACAATTTTTGTATTTGTGATAATTTTAATGACAGTATCTTTTGGAAGCTTGTATTTTCTTCAAATGCCAACAATAAGCACCTTTAATTTTCAATTTACAAAAAACGGGCATTTGGATTCATGTCGAAATGCCACGATTTCCGTAACTTGCAATTCAACTTGTTTAACCAAACCTACAACTTTTGTTGCAAGTGTTCTTCAACCTGACACGTTTAAAATTTGTTATTTACCAATTGAGGAATTGACTTGGTCACAAAATTTAACTTGTGATTTTATTTGCACTAAAAATACTACTCTAGAAAAAGACAACTTATATGAATTATTCACCTTTTGGAGTTTTATAATGCTGATGTCTGTGGGTACAATAGGATTTAACATTGTTAATTCAATTAGCGACGCTATTTGTTTTGAAGTTGTTGGTAAATCTAAATATTTTTAACTTATTTAGAACAAAGTTTAATTCATTTTATAGAGGAGCAAAGTAATTATGGAAAACAAAGATTGTGGGGATCTCTTGGATTCGGAACAACAGCTTTAATAGCAGGATATGTTGTAGACAACTTTTCAGAAAAATCTACAAACTATTTAGCAGCTTACATAATAATGTTTGTTTGTACAATTTTAGATTTGTTGATTTGTTTTAAACTCAAGGTAAGATGTAGAAATTATTTGTTGAAATAAATCATTTTGTGTTTAAGCTACCAGTAATAGAAGCTCCCAAACACATATTTCGAGATCTCAAACTCTTATTATCTGATCGATACATAATAACTTTTATTACTTTTACTGTCTTTATTGGAATGTTAGACGGTGTAATAATTTATTTTCTGTTTTGGTACTTAGAAGACTTAGCTGCAAAAACTCAAACTCCTAATATTAAATTAATCGAAGGCTTAATTCTCGCAGCTGCTTGTTTAGGAGCTGAAGTAATATTCTTTTTCATATCAGGTTAACTCCCGATTAGCTTTCTCACGCGATTTAGACTTTAATTTTCAGGAAAAATTTTACAGCAGTTAGGTCACGTACATTGTTTTACTTTATGCTTTATTAATTACGCTTTACGTTTAGGACTAATAGCGATAGCTCCAAGTCCTTGGTGGATTTTACCAATTGAATTTTTATTACAAGGACCTACTTTTGCTTTAACTTATACTGTTATTGTAGCTTATGCTAATGAAATAGCACCAGCAGGAATGTCAGCTACTATGCAGGGAATTGCAGCAGGAATGGGTGATGGAACAGGTAAAAAAAATGTCTTTGACAACAATATATTTTTTTTTGTAGGTTATGCTTTAGGGAGTGTTATAGGAGGCTTGTTTTATAAGTTTTTAGGTGGGAAAAAAACTTTTATGATTTTTATGGTGTTTGGATTGATTTGTGGTGTTTCACATTTTGTAATCCACAAAACTGTTTTGCGATTCGACAGAAAGAAAATGACAGATTATGAAACGCTAACGTAGTAATTAAAACTTTTTTATAGATTTATTCTTAAATAAAAAAAATAATTTTTTTCTGTTTTGTATATAGATGATGTGACTGCCTGTGTTTATAAAAATATGAAAATCGTTTGATCGTTGTCAGGTTTAGGGTGACTGATTTTATAATAAGTAAGCGCAACGCAATAGCCTTACGTGTCGCCGCGTCACCTGTTACAGTTCGATAAGGTCTCACGCCTTATGACTTCACATCAAGCTGTAAAAAAATCCTGTCACACACATCAGGGCATTTTTTCCGCAAATTTTCCCATTAATTAAGTTGGATAATTTCTAAAGACAAGAAAGATAATTACAAGTCTTTGATGAAATATCAGACAGTACAATTAACGTTAACTATGTATGAATGTAATGAGACAAGTTGATAAAATGGTGTATTGTGTGTAAAGATCGGTCAGGTCATACCTAATGACCCTAATAATAATGACTATTTTAGTGGTAATTCTGTTTCCATAACAAAGTTGGGGCACACACACCTGAACATTCTCACCATTTGACGCGCAAGACTGTAATATCACCTGAAAGATAATGAACTAATGCTCTGCCATCTTTACACAACTTTACCCAACTTTAAACATTACACCGTACGGCGTTAAATTACAAACGAAAATGGACACGAAACACTCATTCCGGAAATATTTATTGCCGACTTTCTTCCGGTGGCATCTCACGAATAACTAATTTTTGGTGTTTATGCAATGAAATACAAGTTATTTCATTGTAACATGACAACTGTGTATTTTTTATATTAAAACAGACTACAAAGAATTAAATTTTATAATAGCTAGCAATTTCTAAATTATTAGAAACCATATTTTTGAAACTATGTTAACTATAAATAATCCAAAAAACAGTGCTAAAGAACACTTGTGGCTCTTTATTTGCTCCCATGGGGTCATATGATTCAAAATAAATAAAAAAACAATATCTCCCAAATCGCATTGTCGCCCAGCGTTGTAATTTTAACCCGTGTCGCCCAGCCCTGTAAAAAAAGTTTCCATTTTGAGGGAACTCAGTACCTAGTCGATTCCTAGTTGAATCCTAGTTTTCTTTTTACCTCGTCATTATTTAAAGTTCTTTAAAAACAATTTTTAGAGATTAATTTATTTAAATATACACAGTGCTCAACAATTGAAATGGAACACACCAAAATTTTAACAAAGTTTAAAGTCTTGTAACTCCTAAAAATATGTATTAATCGGAATCTTTTTTTCTAAGTAGATCATTTCTTAAACTTTGAGATATTTAATAAAGTGTTTCTTGCAGATTTGTTGTTTAAATTATACAGAGTGTCAAAGACAGGCCCTGCAAAAAACAAAAAGTTTAGACATTTCCTATTTTAACAAAACAATATTTTGGATTTTTTGAATGAGTTCCGGATTTTTGAGCTACACTTACAAATTAAAACAATAACACAAAAAAACTGTTTTTTTATTAAGCAATAAGCAATAATTTTGTTAATTGATGTAAAACATTACCTCTTTTTGGATTACTCTAAGGAAAAAAGTTCAAACTTGAATTTCGGAAGACAACGGTAGACATACATTTTGTGTAGAAAAATACTTCCAAAAATGACCAAATTTTTAAACAGCTCCAAATTTTAGTTTGATAAAAGAAGGATAAAAATTTAAATGTGTATTTAGACACATAACTTGTTTTTTGTATCTCAGCATCTTTATAGCATTACTTTACTTAGTAGGTATTGGTCGGTGATTAGTAAGCTTCGGTGCTGAAGAGTCTTGATTAAACGACCAGGTAATTAACCGGTGTAATCCAGCGGATTGTATATTACTCATTCAACTGGTCTACTGGTCAACTGGTGTAGACCAGTTGAATATATAGCATGCAACCCGCTGGATTATACTGGTTAATTACCTGGTCGTTTAATCAAGACTCTCCAGCACCGAAGCTTAGTGATTAGATTCCATTTTTATAAGCATATTTTTAAGAAAAAATTGAAGCATCTCCTAACTTGAACAGTTCTTACCGCGATACAGACGCTAATGTTAACTATTCACAATTGTATCATTAGAAACAAGCCGTTTAGATGAACAAAACTTTTAATTTTTTTCTAAAAACAGGGCTTCAAAAATTGTATTCAAACACCGACTTATACCGAGTAAACTAATGGTACAAGATTCTTAAGATTTAAAACAGAAGTCATGTTTATAAATACACGTTTAAATTTGTACCATTTGTTTTAAAAAATTAAAATTCAGAAGCTGTTTAAAAATGGATCATTTTTGGGAGCTTTTTATTACACGAAATGCCAACGGTATGTCCACCACTCTTTCCAGAATTTAGGTTTGAACTTTTACCTTTAGAATAGACTAAAAAAAAAGAAAAAATCTTACACCAATTAACAAACTTATTGCTTATAGTGCAAAAAACAGTTTTTTTTAGATTTTGGTCTTAATTTATAAACTTAGCTTAAAATCTGCAAATCCGTTTTAAGTGTTTAGTCCAGCGCTTTTCAAAAACTTATTAACAAAATTATTTTTTTTTTTTTGTTAAAATGGGAACAGTCTAAAATTTTCCTTTTTTGTAGGACCTGTCTTTGACATCCTGTATAACTTAAACTACATCTCAGTTAATAAATGTTTGAAGGAGCTAGAAGACATAAACTTTGTCAAAATTTTAGGGTGTTTTATTTCAATTGTTGAGCACTGTACTTTGATGCAATTAAACTTTCTAAGTTATTATAATAGCCGATTTTTTGAAAACAATCTATCTCATTTTCTCTGTAACAATCCGGATTATAAAAAAATCCGAGAGTGGTCAATTTTTATTGCTAAAATGACATGTTTTAGTAGTAAAATTATGTTGATCCTACCGCCCCCTTGAACACAAAGTTTTGTACCCCTAGAATTTAGATAGCAAAAGTGGGCCGAGCAATACCTCATTTTGAAGAGCTTTGAATACTAATTTTGCTAATGTGTTTTTATTTTTTTTATATGATTTTTTAAAAATTATTATTTCCATTGGTTGGTAGTATTTTTAAAGCAAATTGTTTTTTTTAAAGACATCTCGATATGAAGAAAGACTATTTGGGTTTAGATGGGAGTGTGCAAATCACTCACCCATTTTTTTCCTTCCTACGTTTAACCTAACCTTTTAAAAATTAAGCAAAATTATAACACTATACACAACTAACGTAGCTTCAACAAAATCTCCGTACCAACACTACCAGCCTGGATCAATCCTCGACGATTCTCCCGACTGCCGATGCAACAAAAGTTCACAAGTTCTTAGATCAAGCCTGTTATCCCTGGTAAAAAATAAAACATCATTCTCAACAGGACTTTGCTAAAGCAGTTTTTTACATCAACTCTTCTAATAAACGTATTAGCGCAGATATAAATAAAACCTCCAGAAAAAACTGGGATGTTTCTCCTTTCAATGGTCGTAAATTACACCTTTCTGTTCTCTTATCTAATGAGAACAACAGAAAGTAAAGAAAGGAGCGTCCAAAGAACTAAGGAACGCACCAAAGAGAAAGGTAATTTTGCCTTAAAAAAACCGACTTTAACCCCATCTTTGGTAACAATGTAATTTTTTTTATTTTAATGTTTATTTCTATTTTTTTGCAGTAGAGAACTATAAAAAAGTCAAGATACATAACAATGAAAAATAAACAAAAAGGTTACCCAATTGCAAGGATTTGAAATTTTTAAAACAAAAATTGAAAGTTACTAAGATTTGTCTACTGCAAAAACATATTGACAGAAAGATGCAAAATGAAGAGTTGGGAGCACCACCAAGTCCACCGAGCGTGCCAACTACAGAAAAGGAGCTGCAAGATGTAGAAGAAACTAAAGACAGTTTTATTTAGACTGACAAAGACGATCTGGGTATACTATTATAAACCAATTCTGGTGTAGCTAACTTTAAAGACAAGTCTTTTGTTTATTACTAGTGCAATAAAGATTGTATTGTTACCAAATGCAAGTAATTTATTATTGTTAGGCACTTTAGTGCCATCTCGGAATGGCAATTTATTAGAAAACCGCCTGGAGCAGGCAGATTTGTCACCACATTTACGTAGATTTGATCTGCCCCGAGCGGTTTTCTCAGATGCCATCGAAGGATTAATTCCGTTAGGCAACAATACAATCTTTATTGCACTAATAATAAACAGAAAACTTGCTTTTAACGTCAGCTGCACCAGAATTGGTTTGGAACAGTATAAAGTGTTGAAATGTAGTGGGAGTACAAAGTATGGTCGATGTGTCAGACTCAGATTTAAAATAATAAAAAAAATATTATATACTAGGCTGATCAAAGTGTATGTAACTTTATTTTTACCAAAAAATTTAAATGTTATTTTTGCATTTAACTTTTTTTATAAAACGTTTTGCAGTAAAAAAAGCCTTAATTTCCCTTCTATTTTTAAAGATGGCTTTTGCAGGCTTATTTTCTTATTTCCCTATATTTTTTAAAAAAAATTGTTTCAATTTTATTTGTCGAGTGTCTAGAAACACACTCAGTTCTACTCTTAGTGATAAAGTTGCAATTTCATTTAATTACTCGGAAAAACACGGCTGTCACAAAGTATCCCCAGATAGTGAAACTAAAATTGAGATACTTTTAAATCAAAATATTTGAATGTAGAAAAAACAAACTTTTTTGAACAACAATTAAAAAAAAATTAAAAAAATCTATAGATCTATTATAAAAAATAATTTGATCAAAGGTGTAGTTATTTGCAAATAACTTTAAAAATTGTCACAAAGTAATCTCATTTTACGGTACTAAAACATTTAATACGATTTTTTTTATTGTTAAGTATGTTACTACATACTTGTTTTTCAGAGATATCTTGTACCTGAAGATTCTAACTCTTTTGAATCATTCTGTATAAAAGATATAATTTTTCCAAAGTTAACTATAATAATTCTTCAAGCTAAAGCGTTTGTTTATTTAAAATAAAAAATAATAATAAAAATATTTGAACCCACTACTGTTGTAAACAAAAAAAATTAGCTTTTTAAAAATGATAAAGATAACTATAGTTGCTATTAAAAAAATTGTAAAATAGTGTAGTAGCAAAACTACTGTATAAAAAAACTTTTTTGTCCTCCCGTATTGTAAAGTAGGCTGTCATAGTTGTGCATCCACCAATAGTAAGTCGGACTTTTGGAAACTGTGCGGTAAAAATGAGAAAAACACCGGGTCTCACATTGTACGGTTAGAACTACCACAGGAGATGCTTGAGGAAAAAACTAACCCTGCAGTAATAAAGTTTATGTATCAAAGTGTACGTACCTAAAATGTCGCCACAAATAAAGCTATATTTAATAAAAAAATAATATATTGAAAAAATCGCTGAAACGTCACAGGTCTTACGTCAAACGTTGTGTGAGACCTTAGACAACGCACAGCGTAGTTCAAGTGTGGATCCCCATTACTAACAACAATACGAAATTATAGGTATAAAAGTATATTTTGGAAAAAGTTGCAGTTAATAAATTTTAAAAAAGACAACGTGTGTATTTAAGATAATTTTAAAAATAATATGCAATTTTATAGAGAACAGAATGTTAAAAATAAACCGCTACAGCGCCATCTATTCAGAACCTGTGTGTTCCTGTCTAGTTAATAAATGTCATTATTCTATTCTATGGATTTGTGGCCATTATTGTTGAATGTTGAATCTCTCAGTAATTATCAATTTAGAATTAAAAAGTGTGAATAAAAGTACTGGAAAGACCTTTGAACATGTTTTAAAGAAAATTATGCAAGCAATGACAGAGTATTTAAGCCGCATTTGGGTACGTTTTATTGGTTTTTAGAATTTATTTGTACCTAACCTAACTTTTGACATGGCGCAAAAAAAACAGAATTTGACTCTTTCGGAAAAAAAAATATACAGAACTTATGCGTTAGTTAATTTTACAGGCTCCAACTAATCAGGCCCTCGCTTTCAGCTCGGGCCTGATACAAAGTTGTCGCCTGTAAAATTAAGCCTACCGCATACGAATGTAAATAGCTATTAATAACACTATTAAATTGTGCGTAAAAAATGCTTATGTAATGTTTCTGTTTTTAACCTGTACTTTAATAACCAAAAGAAGAATTTTTAAAAATTGCAGTAAAATATTAACTTGTGTTTATAACAAGTTACAACTGAAAAACAAAAGATAGTAGAATAGGATTTTCATCAAAATTATTTTCTCAAAAAACGAACTTGAAAATGTGCAAATTGTTTTTATGTAGATATCTAAATTGTACGACCCTATATAAATATTTAAAACTAATTTAAAAAAAAACTTGAAACCAAATTTTTAAAAGCTTTTATTTAGCTTGCTTTGTTTTCTGTCGTTCATCATTAATGTTAGGCGCCAACGAGTGGTTTTTCAGTGGCGTAATTTTGCGTTGTTGTTTACACTTGATTTAGAGTTATTTAAAAGCGGCACAACTTAAGGACACCTTGACAGTCACTCACTCAATAAGTATTTGATTATAATATACTATAATAGGTTCTCTCATTTAAGCCGTAAATATATTTTGGGTACATTTGCAGTATCGACGCTCCTGCGTTTCGAGCGCTTAACATATGGTCGTGTAGACCAGTTGAATAACTATTACGCGGCACGCTAAATTACACCGATTAATTATCTGGCTAACTGCCTACCTACTCCCAAACGCCAAATTCTATTCATTATGTCTGTCTGCCTGTAATCTTGCAAATTAAATTTGAGCCAATTTCTACTATTCTAATAAGCCAAAGTTTTGTATACCTATTGCTTTTAAAAAAGAATGGCTTCTCATAGTACAAACTGCAGTGAATAATCACTTTTTAGTACATGACTTAAATCGACTTTTTTATAAATTCAGAAACAAATACTCTCTAAGCTTTAACATATAACATAAATCTCCTTCTACATTTTTTCTTTAACCTCTCTATTCTTCTGTATCCTTCATTGGCAAAATTTCTCTTTCTGTTTCTCAGATTTTAAAAAAACATATAAATTTTATTAAGAGTTGGTGTTTAGAAATCGGTTGTTGTAGAACAGGTTAGAAAAGAAGTTTCTTCTTGGCGACTGCCAATAACTCTTATATTAAACAATCGAATAAGTAAAAAATTTCTCGCCTTAAAAAGCCGAAATATTATGTCAAACCAAGTTTAATGTTTCATTTCATTTGTCTTACAATAATCAATTCTTATGCACCAATCTTCAATTCAATTCTAAAGGTAGTCTTTCGACTTGTCTGCTACTCAACAAGCATCAAATTCCTCTTCTACATTATTCAGGCATCTTGTACAAGAAACAAGAATAAATAAACATGTAAGAACAAAAGCACAAAAATACAGATATAATTAACGCTTTATCTGCTTTTGCTTCTCATTTTCTTTTTTTCGATTTTTTTTTCTTCTATATGTCAAATAGTAACCATTTATTTAATTGTTTAATATCTGTTACAACTACGTTTCAAATTTACAACCTAATCAAAACGTTGACGACATTGTTGAAATTTTGAAAGAAGTGGATGGCAAAGCTGATTTTCTTGTCGAAAAACCTCCGCACTTAAATCGTCTACCTCAAGTACTTTTACAATAAAAGCTCCAAAAAAATATCAAGCAAAACTAAAAGATCCCGACCTCTGTCCTGCTAATACTTATGTGAACAAATATTTTCTTCCTTGTAAAGAACAAAATTTTTCACCTGTAAATGTATCAACAAACAACACTTAAACTTTTTAGTTTTCTGTTTAAACATTCAATGTCTTCGTAACAAAATTTTAGATATTATTGCTCTACGTTTAGATTTTTCTCTTTTACGTTTTTCAGAACATTGGTAAATCAGGACTTCTCACTTTTCTGGACAACGGCTTGCTAACTGCTAACTGGTAATAAATGTGTTACATCGTTAAAGAGAGCGGGCGAGAGACAAACTCTCTCATCGTTGTAGTCGTAAAAAATAGGTATTGCATTTGAAATTGTTAAAAAAATAACAAAAATTTACTAAAACATTTTAAAATACTTTGAAGCTTCAAAAGTTACTGTTGAAGTGGTAGAAAAGTTAAAGACGAATGGATCTATTCGATGGAACACAGAACAAGGTCATCGAAAAAAAGTCAGTGATATTGTTCATAGAATGTTAACTCTTTGAAATCGGCAAATATTGCACTAGGAATGTTTCTCCATACAAGTTATTAAATAATTATTTACAACAAGCTTTAGAAATCACTGATTTTATAAAAAAATCCGAAAAATAAATTTTAGGTAACTAATCCGACATAATTGACAATTTCGACATTTCGGTAGTCGAATTTTACTAAGAAATACTTCAAAATGTTTTTGTTTAGTACTCTTGACAACTTTTTTAAATAAACACTTGTTACAAAAAAAAAATAATAATAAAATTTTATTGCATAAATTGCTATTTTTTTCTTAAAGGCAAATTTTAAGGCAAATTATATATGTATATTCCAAGTTGCACTGTTTCCGAGCAAGAGAATACCAAAGTTTAAAACTAAAAATCCTTGTTTATTAATAATTTAATATTCGCACTAAATACACTACTAGTGGAAAAATGAATATTTTAAACAAATAAGCATTTCTGATGTAATAATTGATAAAATTAAGATCTAAAATAAAATTTATGTAAAATAAAGCCACGTATAACTCAGCAAAAATTATTGTTTTAAAAAATAATAATTTTTATTTACAAAAAATTACAAAAAAAATTACATTAGGTACTCATTAGGTCTTCATAAAAAACTTTTTCTATTGAGGAAAGAAGTAAAGTGTTTTCAGCAGTACGTAGCATTCTTAGTCACTTAAACGTCGATACCCCATAATTCTCTTGAAAAACACGATGACAAAAAATTTAAAATTAATGTGTCATATTAGGTAAGCAAAACATGATTCCGAAAATTCCATCTACCACTTATAATAATAATAATAAATTAAAGAGTCGCATATCTTAAAATTGTAAAAAATGAACCATACTTCTAAACACCCATTTATTAAATAGAATCCTCCTTTTACGAAATAAAAATTTCTAAAAGTTCCTTCAATATTTTATCTTTTAGAAGCACACTGCAACATAAGTTTAAATAGTACAGAATCATTATAAATAATTGTAGTCGAAGTTGGCCATGATTTGCAATGTAAAATTTGCCCAGTGCCGCTTTGTTGTTATTACATTTTGCAATAACTAATCAAAAAAATTGTTTTTGTCAGAGTAACTTATCAGATTTTTCTATTTACTTATGTTAATCCTCCTAGGTCTTAAAAAGACTAATTTTACTTGGTAGAATTACAAAAATAAACAAAGTCAATAAATACAAAACGCAGAAAAGCCGTTATTTATAACGCTGTCAACTGTTGGTAAGCTGTCAGTCAGTCTCTGTTGTCATAATTTTTGTTTTATGTTTAAGTAGAGCAGCAAAAACTAAAATACACAGAGACAGCTTGCTTAAACTACAATTATTTATAATAATCTTTTATATTTATCATAACCTAGCTTAAACATTTAGCTTCAAATTGAGTTCAAAAAAGTTAAAATTAAAAATCGATTTAGAATTTTATTGTCCAGATTAAGACGTAGGGTAGATAACTGTCGAGAACCCATTAAAAAATCAAACAAATTTTTTTGTGTAACGATAGTGTCCTAAACCTTAAATTTTTTTGCAGCACTTGCTTTTTGACAACACTCCTAAAAGTCCACGAAATCAGTTATTCAACAAACAAAAAATTACACAAATTACTTTATATCTTTAAATTCTACAAGTTACAAATCTTTGAAGTTTGTCAAAATCTCCAGGTGACTTATTTCAATTATTATTAAGCTTAGGCGTCTCGATGTAGCTCAGCAATTGGCCAGCTAATTAATCGGTGTAATTCAGCACGCGCGTGTTAGTCATTTAAATGATCTACACGAGCGCTTGAAACCCAGCAGCGTCGTTGCCTGGAATGTACCCAAAATATATTTACTGCTTAAATGAGAGAACCTATTATAGTCTATTATTATCAAATATTGATTGACTGAGTGACTGTCAATGTGCTCTTAAGTTGTACCGCTTTTAAATAACGATAAATAAAGTGTAAATAATAACGCGAAATCACGCCACTGACAATCTACTCGCTCGCGCCTAAGGTTGATTATTACTGGCTATTTTACTTAATTTTGCATATGTTTATCAACTTCGAATCATTGGTTGACAAAAAATTTTAAGAGCTGAGGGAGATCAAAAACTGAACTTTTGCTACCTGGTTTCACTTGTTAATTGAGGTAGGTTCTTTCGAATTTTATACAGTTTAAGATTGTAAAAAATCATCATTTTTATAGTGAATCGAACAAACTAGTAGATTGACTAAAGCAATAAATTTATAACCAGTGTTAACTTAACAAAGAGCAGTACAGAGATGATGGATGAGCCCATCGTAAATTTTTCTGCTACCCGATTGTGTTACTTTTCTGAAATACTAAGGCCTCGAGACAAGTAGGTATAACGAGCCTATCATCTGTGTAACCAAACTTGAGTACCACTCTTTGTTACCTTAACAATGGTTATGACTTTATTGCTTTAGTTACTCTACTATTTCCTTAGATTCACTATATCACAATACCCAGGTGCGTGCTGTTGTATCTTTACCAGGTATTTTAAAAAAAGTTTATTTAGTAAAAATGTAATCATTGTTTGTCGTTGAGATATCAGCAAATTTGTAAAGTTTACAAGAGCAACCACTCTAATTTAGAACCTATTTCTAGGTCTGCATGCTTTTCGCCTTTCCATGCATATTTGTAACGAAATTGGTAATTCAACTGCATAATACTCATAACGTTCTAGTCATTGACCAAACGGTTTCTACCTGATTTTAAGAAGATGGTCTCAGTGCTATAAAACTTTTGAGAGTGCTTACATTATTTCAAGAAAATTGCGTAAGCAAGTTGAGGACAAGAACATAGAAACTGCCAACCTCAAAGTGGGCCATAGATGAATCTCGTTTTGGTTTGTAGCCAGAAGTCTGGTATTGGTGAGAAAACAGTCTTGTTTCTGTAGATAGCAATTTGAATGCCGAGCCGAACAAAAAAAAACAAAAGAAAAGGGCAGTTAAAGAAATGAGTTAGAAAGGTCAGAATAGGTAAAATGTCAATAAAATTTAGAAATAATTTTATTTGTTAATTTTTTTTAGCATTTTTAGGTGTTCAGTGGTAAGAAAAATTTTGAGCCAATTGATAACAGAAGCAGAGACAAGCTTATTTCCAAAAAAGTTCAAAAATTTATTTTGGTAATAAAGCATTTTTTCTCGTAACTATACCTGTGTTATTGTTGGAAAACATTACGAGTAGAATTAAATAATAATGTTCTATACTCTTGCACATAAAAGTACGCATTTTCGCTACTAAAAACCATATGTAAAAGTACACTTTTTTAACTAGTGATGAAAATGCGTGTTACTGATTAAACAGTAACAACTAAATAAATTTGCAGTAGCTGCAAAAAAACGATTTTTTTGGGTATATTGCGAGCGTGAAGCTGTTTTTATCAGTTCGGTTTCAACATTCTCATCGCTAAAAAACACTTTACGCTCTTAAGAGGGTTCACTAGCACTTTCTAACTTTTCGTAGCATTTTGTTGTTATTGTAGGTACAGTTTTAATTTTTGGCACAAGTGTTCACATAACATAACTCTTTAACGCTACATGCTTATAATTTTTAATTTTTAAATTTAACAAAAAAATTTATTGAAAAATAGAACTGCGAGTAAATTTCTTTCTCTAGCTACAAATATATAGATATTATAACAAGTTTTAGCAAAAATTTTTTTTTAAAAAATGCATAATAAACAAATGACACGAAAAGTTAAGTTTATAAAAAAATCACTCTAAAGTGTCACCGCCACCGAGTGGAAATTGGAAAGCCAGGTTTTTGTTGAAGTTTCTATTAAGGCTATACATAGCTAGCACAAAAAACGTGAAAAACAAGCAAGCGGCTAAATTTTGAAAGCGACCGAAGAACGCTAGGGAACCCTCTTAATACAAAAAATTCTATTTTGAAGCTCGACATTTCATTTTGACAAATTTAGACTTTATTTTATTGATGATGTATGGTCGTTTTGTAATAAGCAATGTCGATTAACTACAGTCAATAACTCAATACACAATGTTAGAAGTAGACATAAAAATAATTCGTGATGAGATTTTTATCGCCTTATGTCTACATGTCGTCTGATGTAAAAATAAACAAAATGTCATGTTTCCATTATTTAGCCGTTATGATGTTATGATGATGTATTATGTTGTCTTTACGCAAACGGCATTTTGTAATCACAAGAAATTCAAATCAACCAAAATAATGCTTTAATTTTGTTGTCATGATTATTTTATAAAATCGAATCGCTGCTATAACATATATCATGAAATTTCATAAATAACCCAAAGAAATAATTTGAGGGAACCTCAAATAAACATGGAATATTTCCAGTTTTTGTGTAGTGCGCCTCTTCAATTACCTCGGAGTGGATCAGTTATTACATTGTCGTAGACTATTATCAAAAGGAATATTAGATCTTTGGAATCGTCATGTCACATCAGGTCTATTATAAACCATAATTAATGTAATGGTATTTAAAATTCACAGAGGTAAGCGGCGGTAATATTACAGACTGGCATAATTTGTCGGTGGCGTGTGACCGTTTTTTGATGTCCTACGGTGCTATCGCGTCGAATAATTATTACATCCGGACGTAGAATAAACCCCATAGAATCCCTCAGCCGTGTGATTTCACATGTGGCAACACCTAATATACTTTACGTACATTTGATGATGTCACTAGCGATAATTGATAAGAAACAGGTGCGGGTGTTTGATCGAAATATTAAAGGGCAAAAGATTACGGAACATGCCTTGCCAGACATTAAACATTACAGACTTTTAATAAATTTTTCAATTCCACTAAGTACATTGTAGTCTGACTTAGCATTAATCCAAAATGCCTTTTATTGCTATCACTGATTACTAAGAGTTGTAATAAATAGCACACATTTATGTATGCATTTCAGTTATTCACATTATAAACACAATTCACAATTAAGAGCAAAAGTAGAAATTTGCAGATACAGTAAAGCCCAGTTATAACGTACTCTTCAAAACCCACTTAAATGGTACATTACAAACAAAGTACGTTATACAAAAATACAATATTATGTGTAACAAAATTTAGTAAAAACAACTATTTACTTAAAAATTACTTTAATAAAAAGTTTAGATGTACAGGATGGTGCAAATTAAATGTTTATATAAAGTATCTCCGAAATTATTAAGTATAGAAAAAACGGATTTTACATTTTCAGTTTGTTATTTAAGAAAATAATTTTGAAGCAGACCGCATTCTGCTACGGTTTTTTGTTTAAAAAATATAGGCAAAAGTTGACATTTTGCTAAAAACTAGAAATAATTTGATCTTAATCATTATTAAAGATATTGATTTAAAACATAAACATTGTAAAGCCACTTTTTTACGTAGAATCTAGTAGAGTAGTTAAATATTTCTTAGCTAGCACTTTAGCTGCAATAACAATGAGTTGTATTTTTTAAAATATAAGTCGTAGGTGGCTTCGACATTTTTATAAAGCTTATTTTTTTCTGATTTAAAAATATATAATTTTTTATACATTTTAGTCATTGTTTCTCAGCTAAAATTAAAAAACTTTATTTGAAAATTATGTTAGTTGATCTCGAAATATAAAACAAGTTTTTATAGCAATAGTTTTATTTGAATATTTAACAACAAAGAAAATTAATTAAAACAAAATCAAATTATAGAAATATTTAATATGTAACTGTTAATATTTAATAAGTCGGTATAATAATCACCACTAATTTAGACAGTACCATTAGCATCGATGCACAACTGACACCTTCTTCTAAAACACCGG
Source organism: Tribolium confusum (assembly GCA_029207805.1). Classification (NCBI taxonomy): domain Eukaryota; kingdom Metazoa; phylum Arthropoda; class Insecta; order Coleoptera; family Tenebrionidae; genus Tribolium; species Tribolium confusum. Next base: position 35,076,568 of record JALGAY010000001.1, on the reverse strand, counting down.
AGCTTAACATAGATCTAATAATAAGACTAGATCGAGCCTCGCCTATACGTTGCCGAAGCGAGCTGCGGTGACAACATAGTCAGTACATAGTATAAGAGATAGAGAGATAGTATAATACACAAACTAAATGTGTGTGAGAGAGCAAATCAGTTGCTGGTAGGCAAGAACGTTGAATTTTTGAAAATACAGAAAGAATAAAGCAAGAAAATAAATTTATATTTTAATGTAGTAAACATATGAGCGTCAGGCCTTTATTGTGCATGCATACAACACTCATACTTTACAAATTAATAATTAATTTATCTATAATCATATTATCTAAAATTGTTTAAAAAGCTTCTTATTAACAAAATTGTTTAGAAATATGCAAATTTTAGTGATTTTAACACTTGTCTAAATGCAAATACCACCTTTAACACGGTAAATACACCACTTTTAATGTTTTGTCTACCAATATGTTGTTACCGTACTTCTTTGCTTACCCTCACTCCAGTCTTATTATTACCTCAATGGAGCTTAAATGGTATATAATATGGATACGTTTTACACTGTGGATGGCATTTTCAAAGCTTTTTCTTAGGTTTTACACGTTGTCGTATCTGTTTTTATAAATGTTGTCTTTTAAAAATTCTCACAAGAAGAAGTCTAGAGAGAAAAGATCTGTTGATCTAGCTGGCCATCTTATTGCTTCATGGATGCCTATGTACTTATTTCCAAATGTATTATTTAAAAAGTTAATTATATTTCGTGCATTATAGCTAGGTGAGTTGTCTTGTTAAAAATATAAACCTTCATAATTTTGAAGAGGTAAATCTTCTAGTACTGGCTTTAATTGTTCTGGTAATATTGTGACATAACTTTTCCCATTCATATTTTCTTCAAATATGTGGTGCGTCAAAATTCTGTCTCTGTCAACAGCTACCCATACGATTGACATCACTCCAATAATGTAAATTGTGACGATATACAGCTCAGTCACTTTCTATTATAAGCTTCGTCTGTCCATATCATATCGCCATAAAAATTTAAAATTTTATTTAATTTCTTAAAGTTTACGCAATTGGTGAGTTTTGCAATATTTGTACAGACGATATCTATGTTTTTTCAAAATAGATTATGTATTTTTTTTGATTAACATTAATTCTAATTTTTATTTGTCTTGAAGATATATTAGGATTTGCTGCAACACATCCCAATACATTAATTTGATTGCTTTCTTCATTTTCTTTTTGATAGTTTTTGAAACGTGGTACCTTAAAAAACCGTATACATAATTTCAAATTTTTTACCAATCGGTTAAATATTTTCCGACTTGACTACCGTCTTTCCGGGTATCGTTCAAGGTATTTTTGACCTTGAAGTAATTCATTTTTTTCGCTTGAATATAGCATTCTAACATGTCATATATTATCGAAATATTAAAAACTTTGCGTATTAAATAAAATAAAAACCTCTTCTTACAACTGAAAAACTATATAGTACTTAATTTTTTTATTGTTAAATATTTAAATAAAACTATTTTTAAAAACGTGTTTTTTACTTCAAAGTCAACTAATAAAATTTTGAAATTAAGTTTTTTTTAAATTTCAACTGAATAGCAATGACTTAAATATAAAAAAGTATATATATTTTCAAATCAGAAAAAATAAGCTTTTTAAAAATGTCAAAGCCAACTACAACATATATTTAAAAAATACAACTTATCGTTATCGTGGCTAAACTGTTAAATAAAACAAAATATTTAACAACTTTCCAATATATTCTACGTAAAAAAGTGTCCGTATAATGTTTTTGTTTCAAATCAATATTTTTACTAATAATTAAGATATAATTTTTTCTTATTTTTAGCAGAATGTCAACTTTTGCCTATATCTTTAAAACAAAAAACCGTAGCAGAATGCAGCCTGTATCAAAATTATTTTCTTAAAAAACAAGCTGTAAAATGTGCAAACCGTTTTTCCTAAAGTTAATAGTTGCGGAGATACCCTATATGAACATCCAATTTGCACCACCCTGTACATACAGGGTAATTTTTTATCTGTTCTCGCCCGAAACTCCAAAAATTATACTTTAAAAATTTTATTTTCAAAATTAGGGCCTATAGAGTTGAGAATTAATGTCAACATTGTTGACGCTACCTTTAACAGTGCTTCCAGAGTCAATTTATTTGGATTATTTATTGCCACATTATTTAATTAATTAATTTACTTTTTGATTGTATAACGTGTTGCCTTTTTTTGGAAATTCGGCTGGGAACAGATAAAAAAATCACCCTGTATAATTAAGATATATAAAAAAATAAAAAGTACACACTAAAATCAATACTTAATTCTAACTAGTTTGCTGTTTATTTTCACACAGTAATTTGTTATAAGCAAGTAGTTTTCTGTTATATACAGTGCAACGAAAATTTTGTTTTCCGTGTTATTTCTACATTCAATAGTATCACTTGGGGTATCTCAACTAAAATTTGTACTCCTCTTAACATCTACTATTTCATTCTAGATTAGAAAAAATGCTGAAAGAAAAACCCAATTGTATCTTAATTGTGTCAAAGTTATTGCTGCACCTCTCTAGCGCTCAGAACCACCAAAAAATCATCTAAAAATTAGATGCAAATCTTAGTTAAAACATTTGTATATCTTTAAAGCATCTTCGTGTTAAAACATCTTTTTTTTTATTTTTTGTTACTACTAACACCTACTATCACTAAATATTTCGCAAAATTGTCCATATTTACAAAGGTACATATTATTGTTAAAAAACCAAGCCCAAAGAGTGACTTTTTCAATATTGTTTGTTAACCCTGTACAGTTAGAATCAGTTAAAAGTGCACGCTACAATTTTGTGTTGTATCTTTACCTTTAAACTATAGACGTCATAAAAAAAAACTTTTTTGTAATGTTCCTCTGCCAAAATTGATTTACATCATTAACAAATACAAGACAAAACTAGAGCAATAACAAATTTATTTTATTTAATTATTACTCTCTTCATTTTAAGTTTTTTGTTTTTTAAATAAACTACGCACAAATGAATAGGGATATTGCTAGAATTTTTACTTTTACTTGTAAATAAAACAAGATTTTATTTTAAGTAACCAAATGACATCAAACATTACAAATTAGAATACATTTTATAATAAAAAACTAATCAAAATGCTCAGAAAAAAAATAAAATCGTTGTTACTTGTTTATGCAATTTTTATGTTGTTGATTTAAAGTCACTTTTAACATTGAGTATAATGTCCAAGGTTATTAACAACTTGTTCACATCTTTTTGGCATACTGTTAATAATGTTATTAGAAATATCAAGAGGAATTGCGTTCCAAAGGGGCGGTAACGCTTTTTGTAATTCATAGAGGTTTGAGGGCTGTGGATAGTGATCGGAAAGTTTTCTTTGCAATGCATCCCACATATGCTCAATTGAGTTAAAGTCTGGTAACATTGATGGCAAAAACAAATATGAAATTTGATGGTTTTCCAAAAATTGATGCACTATTGGAACTCTATGTGGGCGTGCGTTGTCGTTAAGAACGCGAAATTCTTCACCAATAAAGTTTCTTGTGAGTAACACTTATTCCTACACAATTTCTTGAACATAACGCACCCCTGTGAGGTTCCCATCAATGATGTGTAGGTTTGCACGGCCTCCAGAATAAATGCTAGCTCTGACCATAACACCACCGCCTCTAAACCCAATAGACAGGCTGCACAAATTGCGGCATGGTGCGCATTCCTCGTTCTCTGTACACTATTTGTCGTCGGCTGTAGCTGTGCAGACAAAAACGAATTTCGTCAGTGAACATAACAGCTTGCCAGTTTATGTGCTCAGTCAGCCACTCGCTGCACCATTCTCTTCGTAACCGCCAGTCACGTTCTGTTGTAGCTGGTCTTAAAGGAGCAAACGATAACAGTCCAACTTTCCGTAAACGGTTCCGAATTGTTTAAAGTGCAACAGGCCGCTTGGGAACATTTTGCAATAGATTTTGAGTCTAACGTGCTGTCAAAAAGCGGTTGCGTCTGGCTTGTATGACTATGTTACGATCTTCTCTAGAGGTTGTAACACGCTGGAATCCGCTACCAGGCCGCCTAGCAGTAGATCCTGTTTTCGGAAAACGTGAGAGGGTGTAAGAAACCACCCTTTGGGATACATCGATAGTTTGGCTAATGTCAACTTGTCGGTAACCCTCAGTATGCATTCGCACAATAATTTCGCAAAGGTTGGCTGGAAGATGAAGCCGTTTCATAATTTAACCGTAAACTGACGTAAAACGAATAAATAGATACAACAAAAGAAAACAAAATTTTTGAAGAAAAACTCATATCTTCATTAGAGCTCTTTCTTTCAGGCCCTAACCTTACCAAAAGAAAAACCATTCATTTGGTTTTCAGTTTTTAGATAAGCTAAATGAAGGTTAATTAATCACATAGTTTTGAAAAAAAATGGTTATATTATTAAATATTATGATTTTTTAGAATATCCCTATTCATTTGTGCGTAGTTTAGTTAAAGAATTTATCCGATTTTTCCAAGAGTAGGAGACACCGTGAAATACGTTTTAAAAAACGCTGAGTACAAAAAGTAAAATATACTAAAGCAGCTACATAAAAAAGCTTAACGAATAAAAAAGTACAACAATAAAATTATAATTATTATCAAAACAATATTATTAAGAATATAATTAAAAAAATTAAAAAAATTACTGCTCTATCTTTTATTTGGTTTCAGTAGTCACCCCTTATAACAGAATTTAAGTCCCATGCTTTGTTTTAGACGGATTAATTTATTTAAAAAAAATTACATGTCTACGAGTCAAAAGTGACTAAAAATTCTGGTCGCTAGAAATTTTTGAATTCATTCTCCTTGACAAAATTAACAACTTCTACAAAAAAAAAATGTAGAGTTTTATGTTATTTTGTCCGATTATGCCTAAAATATAAAGCACCTGTAAATAATTGACATTATTGGCAAACCTACACTGGCTCATTTGAGTTTTCCTGTGTTAAATATTTTTCAAACCATTTAATATTCATTAAATGTTCAAACAAAATTGATTTTTGATCGTATTTACAAATCGTCAGAAAATTATTTAATATCAAAATTACTAACTCAGGATTGCCAACAGGCTTAACCATTTACAGCCACTTTGTATTGGCAGTTTTATTTTTATAATTAGCCATATTTGGTTTGCTATTTTAATTTTTACATTTTTTATAACTTATGACATCATTGTTATTAGTCTTTAAAAAACATAAAAATGTAGAGACTTTCATGCTAATTTGTTCAAACTTGTTTAAAATATTAACAATTTTATTCTTAGTCATATTAGATCCAACATTTTGAATTTTTTAACTGACATCAAAATCGTAATTAGTGACTTTGAAAATCAGGGAGTACTCCGTTTGATGCAATTTCGTTAAATATTTTTTTAAAATAATAATTTTATTTTACTTATTTTAATATAAAGTTGCAAACAAGTTTTTTGTAACATTTTGTTGTAAATTCGGTTAATAACAAATTCAAAAAAGAGTTTAGCGACCAAATTTTTTAATGTAAGGTTTAAAAAATAATAAAAATTTATTTCCAACAGGTTAGCACCCAAGTACCGGAAATACAAAAAAAAACACTGAATAAAATAACAAATAACTAATAACAAAACAAAATTTAATCTACTAAAACTAACTTGATTTATCTAAGAAAAAAAAATTGTTCGATCTAACTCACAAAAAGTTTACAATTTTACATTAATAATGTCTCAGGTGGGAAGGCGACTAGATCGAGAATTTTGTTGTTAATATGGTGTACCTGCAGTAATGACAATTGCAAATTACTTGATTTCTCGTATTAGAGAAGCAGCAATGTTATCTAAAAAATAAAAATATTATAAGTAAAATAATAAACAAAAATCGAACATTAAACGTTGAAGGCACCACGGGTTTTAGGAAAATAATAACGCTTTTGGTCTAAAAAAATAAATTTTGAAACAAATGAAAAACATGCAATGATTATGACCGTTCATTTTTATTTTACTAGTATAACAAATTTAAACTTTTTTTGTTTCTTAATTTTTTATATTTTTCTTTTATATCTTTAAATTTTGTGTAGTTCTAAAGTCATAAAATTTTAAAAATTTTTAAAAAGAAGAAAAAAAAATTAAAAATCTAATAATTTATATATTTTTTTTAATATAGTCAGGTTTTGTCGTCAATATTTTTTATAAAATTATCTCAAAAATTCATAAGCTGTTTTAAAAAATTAAAAAAGCTACATGCCATTAGTGCATATCGATTGAAGATATAAAAACTGTTTTAACTGTAATGTTCTATAGAAATAATAGCGTTGTTTCATTAGCCATAACGAGTTAGCATATTATGCACATAAATAATAAGTTATAACAAGATACAACGGAATTAAAAATAAAGTAATTCATGCATAATAGAAAATGGTTAATGCGTGTATACTGGTTTCGAACAATAGAAAATAATGGTTACTGTACTGCAGTCATATATTTGGTCATATTATAGTCGAACTCGTTTAATAATTAATAAACATTCTTCATAATTTTCACTATAAAACGTGTTAGGGTGGAGTTTAGTAAAATACATTGTTTCATACCGGTTAGGTCTTGACAAACATACTTGTTGGAAACGTCCAACTTTCCCTCATCGTTGACCAATAAACTCCATCAACATTTGCGCAAGTCGAAAAAGGCGGGTGTTTTCGACGCCGACGCCTCCACTGTTCATAATAAATTCATAGCAACGTTAGGTTACCGTAATATGAGAACATTGGGATCAAATTATCACGTGCCCTGACGATTGTCAGTGTTTATTTAGACTTTTACTCAGTCATTTCACATAAGGATTTTTTTAAAAAATGTAGTGTTTGTGAAAAAAATCTGAAAATAAAAATGGATACGCATTATAATTTTGGTGGAGGCGCCGGTAATGGACTTTTACCAGTGTCTGCATTCTCGGCTTACAGCTTGTTAAGAAGATGCAATTATTTTTTAACACCACAAGCACCAGGTTTGTATTCAAAATTAACTAAAATAAAAACTGAAATTAACATTAGGAAATAAAATTACAAAATTTCAATTCAACCTATTAATTGCAGGTGTTCAGTAGAAGCGGCACGGTTGATTACTGTTTCATAATTGACTTTAAAAAAAAAATAACTAACAAAAGTAAAACTAACGTTTACACTTTACCTTTTATAAGTATTTTATTACAAATTTTATTTCCGGTATGACTGGAAGTAAAATAGTTGCGTTTAAAGATAATTGTTTAAAACTTTTTGACTAAATTTTCAAATACAAATTTAAGAAAAAAACGTCACAACATTTATATTTAAGAAAAGTATTTAAATATAGTCTTACAGTATTTAATCATCTAAAAAAAAGATGTGCTTATATTAAGCTTATTTAAAAAAATTGAATATTTTTTCATTTTTTAAAACCATCTATTTAATAGTTGCAGTAAGATAAAATAAATCTCTAGTTTACAATAACGGCTTTTAATAATAATGTCTAGAAATTGCTTGTCGCAATTTTGTATTTCTCATTTTTTAGTTTCCATTTAAGTGACTAGGTATAGGTTTTTTTTATCTTTGAAATTATTTAACTTGTTTACGGATCGGTTTACTGAACACATTTATGTAAAAAATTGTTCTACAAAAAAGATTCTATATAATTTTATAATAATTAACCGTTTTAAAAGTTATTTGGAGTCAAAGGTAGCATTATACTCGTAGTAAATTTCAATATTTTTTTTACTTTTGTAGGTCATTACATTTTCTATAGTCTACTATCGGGAATGTAATTTAATAATTTAAAGTTACAAGCGCTCTTTTAAAAACAGCTCCTTTCGTCAAATAGCAGTGAAAAAAAAAGTTCGATTGTTTAAAATGTCCAAAAAATGTTTGAAATAATTTTTTTAATATTTTTGAGCACTTTACAAAGATTTCAACGGTAAGAAAAATTTTGAGCTAATTGATAAAAGCAGGAACAGTAGCTGCTATATATTCACAACCGAGCATTTTTTGTGTTAAAAATCAATATAACGTCTAATATTTTCTTCTTGTGACTAACCAAAAAATTTAAATAAATCTAAAAAGCTGCTAATAATTAAAATATGGTAATTTTCTAAGTAATTTTAAATTATTTATATTCTACAATATTATATAATATTGTGTAATAAGTTTAATAGTTTTATCAAAAAAGTTATCAACAATTAGGAGAATTTTACTGAGTTAAGATTATTATTGGTCTGCGCGATCCAATTTTTCTCATGACTTATTGTATTTTATGTCAAGAGAACTCTATCGCAAAAAGATTGTTAAAAGAGCGAGTAAAGAACAAGACAAAATTTTGATTAATACTGATATATTAAAACAAAAACTCTACAATATAAAACGTCAGTATATACTCAATAAAAACTCAATAATTCAAAATTGCTTGAACAAGTTTTTACTAACATCAAAGATTACATCGTTGGATTTTTTCTAGTAAATGCACGAACCTATAATCAGAAGCGTCTTAGATTTTTTACTAGCAAGTCTTAAAACCCACGCCTCCAAAACTCTCACCTCCAACAAAAATAAATTTAAGGGTAGATGGAAAGCTTCTCTACTAAAACAATAGCAAAATACCTAACTCAAAACAAAAATTAGAAGAAATATAATTGTTAGATTACTTCTAACACCGAGACCAATCCCGGCCATAATTGGAATGCAGCAATTAAAGATCACAATCAATTTGAAAGTTACAAAAATTATATTGTAACCAAAGTTAAGATTATTACAAAATTTTTGCATTTTCATTATCTGTATATTCAAACAACTTTTGGTTAAGAGCAAATGCGCGCTTTTTTAAACACGTCATATATGTAGAATTCATTCAAAAGTGTATCACAAAGATTGACATTTTAAAACCATACTAAGAAAAATGTCATACAACTATATTCTTAATATTTTTAAATTTTTTAAAAAAATTGAAAATTGTTCAATAAGAAGGTTAACTTGTTGGATGTTCTTGGTGTGTAAAATAAAACGTTAAAAACACCCAATAGCACCAAACAATTTTACTTTGCACAACGCACGTTTCGGCAACAAAGTTGTCATCCTCAGGTAGAAAATTAAACTCAAAGTTTAATTAAATTTATCCTCAGGTAGGGAATTAAACTCAAAGTTTGAGTTTAAATAAATAAACTTTGAGTTTAATTCCTTACCTGAGAATGACAACTTTGTTGTCGAAACGTGCGTCGTGCAAAGTGAAATTGTTTTGTGCTATTGGGTGTTTTTTACGTTTTATTCTACACACCAAGAAAATCCAACAAGAAGTTAACTTTCTTATTAATGTTTTTTATGTTTCTTTTAATAAGATAGTTACTTATTTACACCAACAATTCTGTCTCTAAGCTACTGCGTTTAAAAAATATGTATCACAGCAAAAATAAAAAATAAGACTTATTAATTATTAAAATTTATTAATATTAAAATATATTAATTTGGTAAAAACTTTAATGAATAAAAACTTATAAAAAAGAAATAATTAAATTTTAAAAAAATACTACGATGTTTAGTAAGTAAAGAAAATAATGCATCACACCTTTTTTTTAAAGTGCGCTGTGTTCGATAAGTCATGTCCGATTAGGTTCAGATTTAGAGTCTGTGCTGACCAAAGCAAACAATTAATGTTGTGGTCTTTTAAGAACTTCTAAAAAGCTGACGATAACACAAGCAATATAAGACCTCGCATTATCTCGTTGAAAAACAGTCCCTCTGAAGAAAACGAGTTCTAAAATTGCATCGTTATAACGACGTGCGTTTAAAGTGCTTTAAACTACACACCAGCACCAGGAGTTAAATCAGCATAACGACGTTAATCAAAGCGCAAATTTTGTCGCTAGCTCCTTAGTAGCGTAACAATTACACGCTCGTCGAAATGCCATAGAGAGTATCTATTCGTCGTTGAAGACGATTTCTTGCTATTCCTGTTTCCAGTGCTGCCTTTCCTATCTTCACTGCATCTGTGGCTTTTTGAGAGAGAGTTACGAAAATAAAGACGATATGATTGCAATCCAATTGAGCGAATTTGTCAATACACTGTACTGCAAAAAGTTGCACAATAAGAGATCAAATAAAAAATAAAGAAATAAGAGCTGAATTAAACATATTCTCGATGAATGATAAAATACATCAGAACGCAATAGAATGGAAACAACATATTAAAAGAATGAACGATAATAGGATAGTAAAACAAGTAGTACGTTACAGAACAATAGAAAAAAGAGACGTAGGTAAGCCCAGAAGAAGATGACAAACATAAAGACGGAACAGGCTGCAAGCCTAATCTTTGAAGTGCAGAAGAAGAAGAAGACTGTACTGATAGAAATTTTACAACTAATTACTCTTATCAAGTTTATTCCTACTGTTCGTGAAGGTTCTACAGGATTTTGAATCGTACTTTAATTCAACAGCCGATCTTCGCGCGTTATTGTGTAGCTCTAGGACATCCACTGCTTCTACAACAAGCCTGCAGGTTTTCTTCTTGCCAGTATCTCCAAATTTAACACACAGTGACGTAAGATCGACCCATACGTCTTCCAATTTCACGAAAACTGTAACCTGCTTTATGCATTCTACTAATTTGTTTTTAGCCAAGGAGCATAAGTGATTAATATTTGAACGCTTTCTAACCCTTAACATTATATTAACTAACTGCTAATTTAAATTATTACGGAAATACTACAAATTATTGCACTAAATAAAAAAAAAGTAAAGACATCTTCAAATAAAAATAAAATCTAACTTTTTTAAAAAAAAGTATTGATATTGTTTTCAATTTGTAATCATTTTTTGGTCTTCATTTTGAAAACATAGTGTATCATTATTACAGAAATATTGTTTTGCTAAAGTGTAACAATAATGTATGTAGAGATTGTGCCATCTCACCGAAATCGCTGGAAGGTAGCGAGTGTTAAAATATTTGTTTGGAACACTTTTTGCTATAACATTGTGACAATTTTTGTTAGTCGTTGTTGTTAGTAAATCAACATTGATTATTATTGGTTTTGTTTTAGCAGTATTGTTACTTCCAGAGCAGAATTGAAAACATTATCTAGAGTTATCTACCTATAAGTAATGTTTATAAAAAAAATGTGTACTTTTTTCAGATTTTTAGATAAATTCAATGTAATCTGTAGTTACATCTGTATGCTATTACCTTCTTCATTTTTTTATAATATTTTTTTCTAAACTAAGCATGTATAACAAAACTTAATAATTGTTTCGTTTATGATAAGATAAATAAATATATACAAAGTTATACGTGATCATGATCAGCTTATTTTGTGGTTTTTGTAAATTGTATTTCCATGTCATTTAATTATTTACAAAAAAATTAATTTATTTCCTAAAATTATTTTCAAGATTCAGTTTTTAAATCTGACAATTTATGCATGTTGGGATGGTTTTATCTGACCGCATTAATTTACTTCAGAAACAATAGTACAATTTCTAGGAATAGTAGTAACATGAAAACACGATCACGCCTTACAACAAACACGCAACACCTATCTTAGCACCCTTATCACATTCTTATAATCCTACACTAAAATGGTATCTATAAATTATATTTCAGAAATTCAGACCAAAACACCACCTATTCAAAGAATTCCACCAGAGAGACCCATTCAAGAAGATATTTGTGAAGACAATGATAAATGTTTCCTAAACTTACGAAGCAAATCTCTTTTATCTCCCACCCCTTTGTTTGGATATCCTCATCATCTTCACCAATTAAATGATCAATTAAGTATGTTAAAAAAATAAAACCCAAAAATATTTTATTCTATGTATTCAGACACTCGCCCCAATGCATCATCCCCGTGTTCTTCTTTATATTCCTCAAATTTTCGACGTCAGAGAGGTGAGAAGAAACCAATACCTGATGAACAAAAAGATGAAAAGTATTTTGAAAGAAGACGACGTAATAATCAAGCAGCAAAAAAATCAAGAGATGCAAGAAAAATGAGAGAAGACCAAATTGCTTTAAGGGCTACTATTTTAGAACATGAAAACGCTATTTTACGCGCACAAGTTTTAACTTTAAGGGAAGAAACTTCATCTTTAAGGCAAATGCTTTTGCAGAAGAAAGCTTTAGAAATTGCGTCAAGGGACACGCAACTGTGTGGATCGTAATTGCCATAAATGTAAAAGGACTGAAACTGTGATTTTATTATTTCAATTTGTTGGAAAAACTCTTAAATAAATTTTGCTAAAATGTTAGCTTTAATTTTCATTTATAAATACTAGTTTATGATATTACGGTTTTGTTTTATACTTGTAGAAACAGACTTTGATCTATTTACAATGATATTCAACACTTCTTTTTATAGTTTAATCATTTTTAAGTACCTGATAATGACATTTTAGTAAATTATAAATTGTAGAAATCCTTTGCATGATTAATAAAGTACATAGACATATTTCTATTGTTTTTTTATTTCCTATCATTTCCGTAAGTTGATACAGTAAATACATATAGGTTTGTAATAATACGTAATACTTAGTCCATAGTAATACCTATAATTTTATAAATAGAACAAAATATAATAAAATATAAAACCCAAGATTTTTTTTGTTTCTTTCCCACGGAGCGTAACAAATTTAAAATTTTAGTTTTAGAAAAGTGTTTTGCTTGTTGAAATATAGTAGTCGGCAAGTAAAATAGAATACATACCCTAAAGTTTTAACAAAGTTTCACGTGTTGTAACACTTAAAAAAATTGATTAATCGAAATGACCTTTATTTTTCTTGATAGCTCATTTTTTATGGTTTAAGATGTCTAATAAAGCGTTTCTTGTAGATTTGTTGTTTAAATTATACAAAGCGTCACAGAGAAGCACTACAAAAAACGAAAAGTTTAGATTGCTCCAATTTTACCAAAAAAAAGTTTGAATTTTTTAAATCAGTTTTTGAAAAGCATTAAATCAGGCTCTTAAAACAGTTTTGCAAATTTTGCGCAAACTTCTTTAGCTTTAGCTGAATTTTGCTTTAATAAATGAAAGCAATGATACAATAATTGTAAGTAGCTAACCAAGAGCGTTCGCATTATGGAACGGGCCGTTAGTAGGTAAGCAAAAGCTTTAATTTCTCTCAAACATGCTTTCACAAATTGAATTTAACCACCAACTAATACTGATTAAATCAATGCCACAAGAATCTTGAGATACAAAAAACAAATCATTCTTTTAAATACACTCTTAAATTTTTATCTTTCTTTTACCAAACCAAAATTCGGAGCTGTTTAAAAATTTGAGAGCTTTTTGTTACACGAAATGTTAGCGGCATGTTTGCCTCTGTTTTTAAGAGTTCAAGTTTAAAATTGTACCTTTAAAATAAACCAAAATATAATAACATTTTTTACATCAATTAACAAAATTATTGCTCATGATGCAAAAAACAGTTTTTTTAGACATTTGTTTTAATTCATACACTTAGCTCAAAATCTGCGAAACTGTTTCGTAGGCTTAACAACAAGATGTGCTTTTTTGATAAGTAGTAGGTTTGGGAGCACTTTACTGAGATACTGGAACCTCCTGAGTAGGACTGAGTGTGGAAGCAGTCTCCCCCTTTGGTTTCTCACATTTTTGTTTTGACTGAGTGTTTTATATGAAATTAGTATTTGTGTTCTTGGTAATAAAAAATATTTTGAAATAAACTACTCCAAACAATTATCGCACTTGATAATTTTGAATTTGCATTTAAAGACTTTTTCTTTTATTTCTAATGATAACAACATTATCAAAAAGCGTTTTTATGTGGCATTAATTTTTGCTTCGAAGATAAAGAAAAAAGACGATAAGAATAAAATTTACCCGAAATGAACGTTTGGTTTTCATTGTTGTCTTGTTTTAAAAACACATCAGTGTCAGTATAATTAAAACTTTGTTAAATTTTGAAAGCAATGGAACGTAATCAGCGCAATTTAAACAATAACAAATGTGTCACAATAGTTACTTTATCCCAAGAAGACTTGAGCTACCGTGCTATAGGAAAAAGATTTGGTGTAGCCCATACGACGGTGTCTAGGATAGTTCAACGTTACCGGGAAACTAATGCGTATACTAGACGTCCTGGACAAGGCAGACATCGAAGTACAACGGCTATTGAAGATCGTTTTCTAAGAATTCGTGCTTTACGGGAAAGGTTCACTACTGCTCGAAGTTTACAGCAACAGTTAGCAAGAGTGCCTAATAACCAAGTAAGCATTGAAACCGTTCGGCAACGACTTGCAGAAGTTAACTTAAACCCCAGAGTGCCAGCTAGATGCCCAGCTTTGTCTGTGAACCACCGTAGAGCTAAACTAGCTTTTGCTAGAGAACACGTCGAATGGGATGAAGAAGATTGGGGACGGGTTCTGTTTACAGATGAGTCAAGATTTTGTTTGTACGCCAACGATAGACGTGCAGGAGTGTACCGACGTCCACATGAACGTTTTGCTGAGTGCAACATTCAAGAAGTCCATTCTTTTGGCGGAGGCTCTGTAATGGTATGGGGAGGCATTTCTTTGAAGAGTTGCACAGACCTTTACGTCTTTAATGGAGGAAATTTGAACGCTGCACGGTACATTACTGATATTTTGGAACCGTATGTTATGCATTTTACACTTTATATTGAAGACAACTTTATCCTGATGCACGATAATGCCAAACCGCACGTCGCTGGCATTGTACAGACATACCTTCAAGAAGTAAACATTGAAAAAATGGATTGGCCACCGATGAGTTCAAATTTAAATTCTATAGAGCATGTGTGGGACATGCTGGGAAAACGTCTGAGAACTATGCAACCACCACCAGCTAATCTGCAAGAAGTAGGGCAACATTTAACTGAAATTTGAAAAAATTTGGGACAGGAATCAATCAGACGACTAATTTTGAGTATGCCGAGTCGGTGCAGAGAAGTTATCCAGAAAAGAGGTGGAAATATGCATTAGGCACTGACGTTTTTTTTTGGGTTTTATAAAATTTAAATTTTTTGTTAAAAATTGTTTTTTTAGAATATTATGATTGTGTTTGAAAAATATAAGTTTTATTTCGTTTAAAAAGTTCTATTCTTGTTTGGTTTATTATATAACTGCAAATATTTAAAATTTCTAACAAAACATTTGAGCAAAAATTTGAGAAGTGGTGCGATAATTGTTTGGAGTAGTTTATATAGTTTTTTTCGTGAGATTGGTCTGGTGAAAAGCAAGAACATCGGTTTTTCCACCACCAAGAGGTCTCAGAACTCTGCTTAAATTGCAATTATCTGCTATTCCAGTAAAAATGTATGTGGAAGTCATTCTGGAATTGTTTATTAGGACAAGTAACGCACGAGTCGTAGGCTAGTGCACCAAGCTCTAGAAGTGCACGAATGGCGTACAAATTTTTTTTTCTACGTTCGTTATTTGAAAAGTAGGGTAATGTAGGGTACTTTTTCTCTCCTTTATACTTAGAGGTAAAATAATACATGCATCAGATTAAATGTTGTAATACATTTTTGTTTGTTTTTATTTACACATTTCCATTAAAAAAAGTTACTTCTTTCACGCTTCTTTTATGTTAAAAGAACGACTACTCAAACTCGCGTTGGGGTTAAAAAAAGACATTTTTTAACGAACGTTAAAATAATAATTGAAAACTTTGAAATAAAAAATATTGTAAAAACCATATCACAGATCAATGTTTCGCCAGTAGCCGTGTCGCTTACAATAGTTTTGGAAACAGTTATCCTATTACTAAAGATTAGTTTACCTTTAGAATTAACAATGGCCATTATTTGGTATATTGCGAGCTTTAGAAGTCAGGGACCTTAGATTTCCGAGGCAGCTTTACCAATTTCTCCAGCCTTAATAGACCTCTAAGAAAAATTTTTATACATTTTTTTTATATTTATTATAAAATTTAAACAATTTGTTTTTCAGTTAATACATAATTTTCAAGCTCGTCATCACATTAAATTTTAAATACGAACTGAACAAAAGACAAATAGAATTTCTTATTTTTTTAAAAATTTTTTTTTGTTACCGATAATACAGCCTAATGAGTGTAAGCAATAGTAAATCAATTTCAGTTAGTTTTTTACGATTTATTGGAAGGTTTATACTGTGGCTCGAATTGTGTGTAAATACTACAGTTAAGTACTTCTCAGTAATGGGCATCGCCAGTATATTGTATGATTTCAATAATTCTGTAAATTTTAAAAAACGTTGTTATCAGATTTTTATTAGCGATTAACATGAGTGATGTTGTTTTGAAACTTTTTCCAAAAAATTTATTTTATTTTTTATTTATTAGAATTTTTTAAATGCGTCTCATTTTTGTGGCGCCTCTAAGCTATAGCCTAGATACTCTATTGAGTAATCCGGCCATATAAAAACTTAAATTGAATAAAAATTATATTTTAATTAGAAATATTAACTAAAAAAAATGATTGTAAGCCATAAAATAAAATTTTTATTAAAATTGGGTTCATATTGTAATAATTATGTTCAAAATTTAAATATAGAGGAAAAAGGTTAGTATCAATTTCTTATTATATTGTCTTAAAGTGAAGATGCTTGAAGCTTGAAGATGTTTTTTATATAAACGAAACGTTGCAACTCGTTTTTTTTATTTAAAACCTTTAAAGAATGTTGTCCTAGTGTCAAAAAATCCCATTGTAATTAAATATCCAAAGATATCAAAAAAAATTTACGATTACGATGTTTGTCAAAAATCTGTAAATATTTTTGTAATTTTCAAATTACATATACAAGTGATTTTTTTATTTGCTCTTGCCCAAGATTTCAAAATTTGGCAACGTTATACAAACGATAAGCAACTTTGGGAAAACCACAAATGATCCAAATGAACTGACTCTGGAAGCACTGTCAAGGGTAATAATGTGTTGCCTATTTTTGGAGTTTCAAACGGGAGCAAATAAAAAAATCATCCTCTATAATAAAATCTCATTTTTGGAAGAGTGTATCTATTTTTCCCTATATTTTTGTGACAAGAACTACTATTTTAAGACTTAAATGTTTTTGAGTAATTGATTTGTTGTTGCTTATTTAAATTTTTTAAATTAAAAAAACGGAAATCGTAAATATCAAAAAAGATAAAATAAAGCAACTGTGGATAAAAGATAAAAGCTAAAGTTTGAGAAATTGCTGGTATTGGATAGGCAACCACCCACACTTGTAGATAAATAGAACAATTTGCTAACTTTCATAATTTCCAAAACAACTAAAAACATATAACAGAAACACAAGAAAACATAAAAAACTGAACAAATAACTCGGGGTCTGATTGATTTCGTCAACCTGAGCAGATAGTTGCCTACATTTTAGGTAACTTCAAAGCACGGCTTTATTATAGTCATTAGGGAAGCCGTGCTTCAGAGTGTTTGTCTGTTGAGCTGAGGGTTGCATATACAATTCCCGCGGAAATCCATTCCGAACATAAACATAACCTAATGTTTTCGAAAATTGTGCCTCCACTTTTTGAATATGACTTCATTTGAGGAAAAAATACGAGAATATGGCCAAAAACGTGACATTGAAGGCCTTCAAGAATATATTACTAGTTTATCAGTGGATGAGGCAAGTAATTTGAATTTTTTGTAAATTTTCCTAACCTCAAAACTTACGGCAGCTTTTAAATGTTGTAAAAACACGATTAAATAATACACAGTTTCCTTACACATGGAATTACATCCTACAAGGGTTCACAGAAACTTCAGAATCGCATAACAAACGGTTTGAACTTGCAGTTAACACTCTAAAAGAGGTGGAAATTAGTGTTGTCTCAAGTACAGAATGCAATAATATTATTCGCCGGTTTTGCATAGAATTAGAAAAATTTCGTACAGAACATTTACTAAAATTGTGTGATTTTTGCATTGAATGTTTACAGTCACAGAAAGTTTCATCAATGAGGTTTGTAGACATTTAACTTGGTTCTCTCTAATTGTGTAATTGTAGTTGGAAGGAACTGCTCCCAGAACTCTTAAACGTTATAAGGAAGAAAGAACGTGTAGAATGTGATGGTGAAGAAATGTCAGGTGTTGA
The DNA here is from genome assembly GCA_029207805.1 of Tribolium confusum. Classification (NCBI taxonomy): domain Eukaryota; kingdom Metazoa; phylum Arthropoda; class Insecta; order Coleoptera; family Tenebrionidae; genus Tribolium; species Tribolium confusum. Next base: position 35,058,468 of record JALGAY010000001.1, on the reverse strand, counting down.
TTATAAACACCAAATTATTAATACCATTTGCAGTCTGCAGTGGTTTCCCAGTACTGTTATCGCTTTGACTGAGATGTTCATGTAATTACTTCAGTTTTTTATTTTCTTTTTACTAATAACAGTTTTTAGTGATCTGTCACTCTCTAAAGAAGAACATTTACAAGTTGTTAATAAATTGGTAAAACAATTTGAAAAAATGACTCCACAGGAAATCCCAGCTTTTGTATATCAACTTTTAAGATTGTGTAAAAACAGTAATAGTCGACTTGTTTTTTTTAAATTACAACATTATTTAGGTCTAAGATATTACAATAAATTAAGAGATGAGACTCGCACAAATTCAGACAGTATGGAAATGGATTTAATTGGTATTACTGAATATGTCAGCTACCATATACGAATGTATTGACGTCAATATTCAAAATTTCGGATTGCTAATATTTCTAGAGCACTTCATCATTTAAATTCAAAGTAACTTACATAAATACTGTTGTAAGACTAAACGTTATTTCTAATTATCTTGGTTGCGTTTTTACTATGAGTTTTTTGGTGACGTAAATTCATTCATGTGGCCATAACTCTACTAATTTTTTTTGATTAAAAATATTCTTGTAGGGGACCCATCAACTCAGGATATTTTAGAAGCTGAAGCTACCGTGCTTTACCACATCCACAGTTTGGCTTCTTTAGGCCAGAACTTTACCAAAGATTATTTAAATTTTCTTAAAACAATTTTGAGGTCTCCCGAATTTATTCTCCACCCCTTTCAATTGAGTGTTTTACTAACACTATCCACAATACCTCACCACGAGGAAAAAATTTTTGAAATTCTCAGATCTTGTGTATCTAGGGCATACAATGAAGACCAAAAGAAAACTTCTTCAGCGTGGTTTAGAGACACGGTTTCTGTCCAAACTAAACTTGAGGATACATTTGTTTATATTATTAGTGCTAGGTATTTATTACAGAATTATACCGTAGGAACGAAAATATGCTGAATCATGCTCTAGTCTGTCAGATTTTTGATAATTTTACTTGATAGTCAAGGAACGCAAAGCCTTCTGATTCAGTACATTTTCGTTCTTACTGTTCTTATCTAGCGTTCCAGACCTAAATGACCCATAGCTTTGTGACTATTGTGCTCTATTTCTGTCTTTGACTATTCTTCAATTTATTATTTTTATTTGTCTCTAATCTTCCTCTTTCTATTTTGTGCGGGATCTTTTTTTTTTCGTTCTTCTAATTTGAGTCTAGCGTTTTCTAGGTATTTTGTAAGGTTTACGATTACGAAAAAATCCGGCTCATTATAGAGTGCTCTAATTATTAGTTGGTTCTTCTATCTTTCCTATCCATATTCCTAACCAGTGTTGATCTTTTTTGGGTGGGTAAGTCATAAGTCACTACAGATCTTACTTAAACAGTTTTAATGATAATGATATCTTTTTATTTCTTATTGTTTCTAAAGAATGGAGGGCTTTGTGTTCTGTCGTTGTTTTTGCCTACATTTTTGTTTTGTTTTTCTCGTGATCACGTTTCAAAACTGTAACTTCTGCCGTCTTCTGTTGTTATGCTCAACTTTTTTTGGTTGTAAATAGTTGCTCTGATCATTCCATGCGTTTTAATTATTTTCGTTTATGTATAAAATTGAACAGTATAGATGGTACAAGGTCTTTTTTTCTAAAAATTTTGCTCTTCTAAAAGCTTTATAAAATTTTTGTTTGATTACTTTATTATAAGCTATCTTAAAATTAATAAAAAGCGAATGTATTTTCTTATTAAATTCATGACTTTCATCGTGGAGCTGTCGCAAGGTAGTGATCTTCCTTTCTGGGAACTACTTTAGTACTCTTTAATTATTATTTTAATTTGCTGGATTATTCTGTTTTTGACTCGAATTGCTAAAATTTTATAAGCAACATTGAGTAATTTTATTCCTTTATAATTTACTTTTTTTTATCACCCTTTTTGTATATGGGTGTCAGCGTCGCTCTGTTCTTTCAGTATCAGTTATTTTGATGATTTCAAAGTTTGTTAATTAGCTTTATTCTTTTTAAGTAGATTCATTTGTTAACTTACCTATTCTAGGACTTTTGTTCTATTTCATGTCGTTAATTATATTCCTAATTTCTTTACTTTCTGTTTTTACTTTTTACTTTTTTTCCATCTATGTTTTCTTATTTCTGCCTGTTCAAACTGTTTTTTTCTGGTATTTTTTTCTATTTCTACTCACGTTTTGAAATAGGTTTTGGCTATATTTTTATTGTACTTTTTTTCGCATTTCATTTTTTTTTGTTCTTTATATTCTTCTTTGTGTTCGTCTGATTCTTTTAGTAGAATTGTCATTCATCTTTGTTTTATTTTTTCACGGCATTTTTTATCAAATCATTACTTATTTTTTTCGTTTTATTTCTCTTACAACATCTTCTATGGTTTTTCTTATTTCTTTCCATAAGAAATTTTGTCGCTGTTTTAGTTAATATTTTTTACTTTTGCAGATTTTGTTTGCATTTTCTTTTTCTTCTTATTTCTTTAGTCTTATTGGTTTTCTTTTCTTTTGTTTGTTTTTAGGGTGTGGAATGTTTTGCTTTGTTTTAAATCTATTTAGGAAATGATCCCAGTTTGTATATCTAGTATATGTTTATTTTCTCTTTTTTTTTGACTATTAAGTGATCGATCCGATTTATGCACCTCCCATCCGACGTTCTTTACTTTTCCTTTTCTTCAAAAGTACTCTATACTTAATGTTGTCTATTTTTCATTGTTACATTATATTTTCTATGTGGCTTATTCTTATAATTTTTATATACACTGTGGCTATTTCAAAACGAAATAAGTAAGTTTTTAAGTACTTTTGTTATTTTTTTAAGAAACTTTCTTCATTAGGTCAACACCGATACTTTATCCTCGTGGCGGGGATGGTTACCATCTTCAAAATTTCAAATGCTATCGTTTTTTCAACGATATACTTCTTTTATTTTTAAAAAAGCTTAAGAGGGCTTTTTAAAGTTATTTTATGCAAAAATTAATTGTATTTCAAATATAATATCAAGTTTAAATATAACAAAATTGATGTATCCGGTTGTTTTTTGAGAAATGAATTAGAACCACTCAAAAACATGTTTATTTTGTTTTTGAATCATCACGCTGTGTATTGCTTCTTTACTAAGCTTTACATTGGCGTCTTTTATCACGATTTTCACATCATTTCTGGAATTATATAATAAAAAAATTTTGTTATTTTCTTTATTTGTTTCTTCTGTTGGCACGTGAATAGTTAAAATAGTACTTTTTTGCTATAATGTAATACATCTTCTTTGTTATTGGTCTGACTTTTTTTACTTCTTTGATATATTTTATTTGAGCATCTACTATTATTATTTGACTTGTGTTTTTTTCTGTTTTATTTCTTCAATCACTATCAAATCAAATTCATATTTTTCATTTCTTCCACAAGTTGTAACATTTTTCCTAGTCTGTTTAAGCCTCTTACTATGTTTCAATCAATTTTCTCTCTGTGTCTTTTTTTTAGTTTCTTTGCTACTTTTGTTGCCGGGTTCGTTTCCAATATGTATATTGCTTAGTTTTCTGTTCAGATTCTTACTTTTACAAAAATAGGTTTTCTATTTACGACAATTTCAAACATTACTGTTCTGTTTTTTCGTTTTTCTTTTGCTATTTTTTTATCTCTTTATTGCTCGGTTATTTTTAGACAAACATGTTTCAAAATAATTTTGGGATTTCTAGTGCTCAAGATCGAGAATTCGTCGTTCAAGGCCTTGTTAACTTTGGTTTTGTGCTTCTTGGGGTTGGTTCCCAGTTAGGGAGAGACCTCATTGCTGAAAAACAATGGCAGTTAGGGAGTATTATCTTGTTTAAAGTTCTTAAAATAAAAAGGAATACGACAAGTATAATTATGGAAAATTTGAGTAACAGAATTCTGACTGAACAAACTGTGACTCAATATATAGGTATATTGTACAGGTAGATTGATTGGTGCATCATAAATAATTTTTTTTAGAATGTCTCTATTTGATGAGTCGAAGTTTGGCAATTTTAATGCTAGAAAATAAGAGCATTATTGTTTTATTAATGGAAGGCTTAATGCAGATGCAGTTAAATAATGCTATCCAATTACTAGACGCTCTTATTCCGATCGCTAAAGTCTCACCCACTATCAAAGACCACTTAATACTCTTATTAAAAAAAGCATTATATTCGAGGTTGTTTCCCGAAAAATATTAAATAATGACTAAAATCCGCTTTTTAGGTCTAATGAAACGAAACAAGTTGCTGTAACCGGATTTTTAAAACTACTAACCAATTTCAAAATTGTGCAACTAACTTTGAGTCAACCCACTTTCAGCGGTTCATTTTCATCTGGACATTCTCTTTTTACACAAATTTCTATGAATAGTAGTTCGCAGTGTACACCAAATGCTTTTAGTAATGAAGCTCTTTGTTTAGAAGTCTTGGGTATATTAAAACGATGTTTTATGCAACAAGCTGAAGTTAGAATACAGTTGTATACAGGTAAACTTGAACCGAACCACAAACTAAACAAAAAATTTCAAACTTTTTTTGATAGGACTTTATGACGCGGTTTGTTTAAATTCAGAGTTAGGATTTCCAGTTTTGGATTTGCTGTGGTTTCATTTTCGCGATTTTTATAATATTGATGAAGAAACAGCTGTACCTTTGAAATTTGAAAAAATTACACTCACAAGAGATGTTCATGTCTCTTTACAGGTATTATTACCAAATAAAAATATATTTTTTGTTAAATCTGTTTTTAGGAACCTCTGGGGAAGTTTATATATACTATTGGGTTAGTTGTTACAAAAGCGGCACAAGATGATGCTGCAAATTCCTCCGTGGTTAGATTTATTGACATTTTGGAATCAGTTTGTAAAAGAATGATCAATTGTGATTTGATTCATTTTGAATTGGTAAGAATAAACTGTACAGGATGGTTTATTTTCTTCTCACTGGTTTCTCATATTTTTTACTATTGTATAAAGAAACGTACAATACATATTTTTGTGTTAATAGAAAAGTTACGACATTTTAAAAAATTGATCAAATATAAAATGGACGCTGTAAAACTATTTATTTTGAAAACTATCGAAAATGAACCATCTTTTACTAAATTATTTGATATTGTGACGTGGACTCAATTCGGATTTCTTGCCCTTAAGGTTGCCAACCTTCCAATATTGAAATAAAGGACGTCCTCAAAACAGTACTTTTTTGTGCAACCGTCCGTGAAATTTCTTTTTACAGACGTTGCCATTATTAATGGCCGCCACACAAAATGTTTAAACAATGCAAGAGAAATGAAAATAAAAAAATTATATATAGGGTGAGTCATGAAGATTGGCGAATATTTAAACTGTGAATTATGCTATCTCTAAATGTAACTTTTCCGTGGTCAAATAAAATCTAACATTTCGAATAACACGTGGTCACGAACGTACGCGCAATGATTGTTTGATGGTCACTGACTTTATACCCTGAAAAAGCACAAAACAAAACAGTCGAAACGAAAAGAAATTTATTTTGATTTTTTTTGGAACATAAACACTTTCACTTTCGGTTATAATAAAAAACAGTGTTTACCTGGGACAAGGATGAATCGTATTTATATGAAATGTTGAAAATATTGCCCTCCAAAATCCAAACATGCCCGATGCCCGAATCCCGAATACAAACATCGACAAATTCAAGATTTACAAACTTCCGTACCATTCCCTCGAATTCTCCGTAAAGAAGCACCATATCAATTTGTTCAATAAACGAATATGCTGCCAATGTTTAATTTATCACCTCCACAACACTGCCACTAGCAAAATTTTACCGAAAACCAGAAAATGACGAACTTTGACTGGCTTTTGATGGTCTTGACTTTCGTTTTTCAGGTGAGCAGCGCTGACTTTTTTGCTATTTGGTTTATCTGTAAGTTTTTTTCATTGCCTCGAGTTCGTCGTACCCGCGTGTCAGTGGTTCTCAATAAAATTTGCAAAAATTTTTTTCTCGAAATTATACATTTTCGACCTAGTGATATTTTGCATTTGTGATTGATATTTGCGGAACTATTACCAGTTTCAATTTCTACCATACTTCGTGACTCACCCTGTATTTATAAAAAAAAGAAGCGAAAGACAGAGAATAGTAAAATACTTACATTTTAATCATTAATAAATTCTATTCTATTCCAAAACGTTAGAAAATGACAGAAAAATTAAGCTTGTAAAAATTTGAAGTAAATTTATTGCCAATAAAGGAAATGGCTGACAAGAAAATTTTATAAAAATTAAGTGTCTATTTAATTAAATACAGGCTTTTCATAAATGATTGTAACAACGTAGGTGGCTGTGGAGATTTTTGATATCACGAATATTTATTGTAATGTCCTATTTACCCAACGAAACATTGGAAAATGGTTTCTGGAGTTACTCATTTGTCTAATAATAATTATAATAATAGCTAAAGTCTTTGTCTTTTTATGAAAACCCTGTAGATTACAAACAAGTATAAAACAGAAAAATATTAAAACTCGAAACAGAAAAATTAGTAAAACCTAAAACACAAAAATTACTAAACCTGAAACATAAAAATTGTTAAAATATGAAACGAAAATTTCAAAAAGGAAATAAGAGGCGTTCAAAAATTTTAAATCAAAAATAATAAATTAATGCGGAGATAAATAGTTTTTGCAAAATCTTAAACTGTACAAGCATAAATAAATTACAACAAAAAGTTCAAACAGTGGATCCACTTTTGTGACATTTTTTTGTCTATAATTTGTAGAGATTCCTATTTAAGGCATCTTTTTCTGGCACCACTGATAGGTGGCGAATTTGTTCCTTCTCTTTCTTTGAGACCTACTGCTTCGTTTTTGTTATACGTAGCGAGTTTCCGCTATTTCTGTTGGACCTACCTTTAATTCGGATTTCTCGCGATGTCTTTGGACCCTCCTAACCACAATAAAAAATGAAACCCTTTTAAAAAAATGTTTTTAATCGTTAAGAAAAACAAAAGGATAAATAAAACACAAATCAATTTATTGATATAACAAACAATAATTTTTTGGTTTATTTTTAAGCTTGGAACATTTGAGTACGTAAATAAATCGATAAGATAGTCATTTTTTTACAATTTTTGAAAATAACTAAAACATATTTTTAACTTCAAAATGACTATCGTAAAACTGTTACTGATTTGGGCAAAATTGACGTGTCAAATTTAATGTCTAAATTTCACGCCAATTTCTTTGTGACGTCAAAAAGTCAGTGTGGAAGTTTAACCAAGAAATTATAAAAAACAAATATTAACACTCAAATTCTCCATTGAATGTTTTTTTAAAGGACAAATCTTGTCTTTTAAGTACAACTCAAAGACTAAATTACAGTTTATAAATAAATAAAAGGACTCTTTTGAAATAAAGGATGGTTGGCAACCCTTCTTGCAATTAATTTCCGAGTGATTATGCAAGGTTTTTAATTAAATAAAATAAATTTTTGTTCGATGTGATCACTCTACTGCACTAAACCGAACGATCCGGTCAAATTTCTAATAGTTTTGCGTTTTATACCATTACGTGCCGAAGCATGATGGGTCTTATTCCTCGGAATAATGACGTAGTATTTTTGTCATTAATTAATGTGATTATAATTTTAGGATGATGGCACAGACTTGTCAGATGTAATACCTGAAGCTCAACATAAATTGTTTGTGTTAAAAGAAGCTATGTCTGTGTATGAAGCTTTGATAGGTTACAAGTTCCATTCTTGGGAATTAGATTCTGAAAATAATGGGAAGCAAGTAAATGACTTATTTCAAGGATATTTGCGATTACTACAATGTTTAAAAAATGTATACAAGCCAAAAAAAGGTGACAAGAAGAAAAAAGATCCCAATAAGACAACACAACAAACAACTACCAATACAACATTGAAAAAAGATGGCCAAAAGTCTTCTTCTTTAAAATCTCTAAAATTACCAAATACTGTTTTAGATTTTCAAGTTCTGTCGAAAATTATAAGTTTTCTTCACGAGTATGTTAAAAAAAAACATTTTTTTAATGCTAATGTTGTTTTTAAGGCCAATGGTTTCGTGGACTACAGTAGCTCAAGCTAATATTGTTAAATCAAAAAGGCAGTTTCATCAACACATTATGCAAGCTTTACTCAATTTACTTACGTCAATAAAGAATAAAAAGATTATTGAAACACGAAATGCAAAAAGTGTTTATGGACATTTATGTGACATTGCAAAGGTTATTTATGACCGAATTATTAAAAGAATGCTTGAGTTTATAGATTTTGACTGCACAACTGGTGTTTTAGCTGCAGAGGCTTTTTTGTTAATTTTGAATATCGTTAATAATCACTACAAAAGCAATTTTAAAGCGTTTTTGAGTCGAGTAGGTAAGATTTACAAACATATCGAGTGATCAAAAAATCTAAGTAGGCTATGGAAGACAGATGTACACTGTTACAATGAATTTTTTGTTAGTAAAAATCTAATTTACAGTTAAAAAAAATAATTTGATAACAATTTTAATCAAAATATTAGAAGCGATTTCATTTCTATATTGCGGGCTGTAGGATTAAAAGTCATCGTGACGTAAATTTTGAATAGTTAGTATATCAATAATAATTTAATTTTTTGCTTAAAATTAGTACCATTTTTATACTTTCAACAGAATCACTTTGTTTCAACAACAGTCCAGAACTGTAGTGAACATGGGCATTAGAGATTTTGGATTGCTAAAACACTACTGCGCATGTACAGTACAATTATGAACCGTTTTGAATGTTGTGGGAATAAACCTTAAGCTAGTGACTTAAAAACAACTTGGTATTTGCTAACGGATCAATTTCCAATGATTAAATGCGATTGCAAATTTAACGTAACAGTCTTTATCTGAGAAGAGACCTTAAGTCTACTTATTTTTTAAATCAGTTGATGTATAATATAGTAAATATTCAAAAATCTATTTAGGTGGACAAGACACAGGAGAACATTTAATCAAGCATTTAACTGAATTTGTTCAAACTTATCAAAAATTATTTGAAGCAGATGAAGATGAGATTTCACAAGATCCAGAAGTAAAAAAACTATCAGTCATTGTTGTAAACACTCTTAGTTTTCTCGCCCATCAAATTCCATCCAATAATAATCCTTTAGCATTGCAGGTATATCTCTCGCGACGAATCAAGGCGTTTACGTCATTAAAAAAATCAATTTTTTCAAATAATCATTTACATTAGGACTATCGTTTGACGTTAAAATGATTTTGAAATAGTATAATATTTAAAATTCCAAATTAGTAAAAACACGATTTTTTATGCATGACGTGAACGCATTGTTTTGTGGCAGACTGTATATTTTATTTATAAAAACTATTAGGTTTGTTGCAATAATGTTTTAGAACCGTGCGAAGCTAAATTGAGCATGTCCAATAGAGATGTTGGCCTGCTAAAACGCTACCGCGCATATGCAGTACAATTCTGAATTGTTCTGAACTATTGTTGGAACAAACCTATTACTTGTATCTACTACGAGAGCAAAGTAACTTTATTTATACGGGCTATGATTAGTTTTTTGGGCGAATGGCTGGACAGCTACAAAGTTACCACATCAGAAATGAATTATTTTTCCTATTTGGGCAGTTTACAGTTCGGACATTATGCAATCTTTGGGCGGCGCTGGGTGAGATGAAATACGGTGCTTGAGTGAAAAACAGTAATCACTGACGGTAGTTACAGTTCATCATTTTCTAATAATTGAATTGTTTTTTTTTGGATCATTTGTTTTAATACGCAGTCGTTTTAACTTTTAAATTAAAAAAATCGTTTATTGCCTTTAAGGTGCCTAACAGCTACTCGTTTCCCCTGGTTAGTGAGGTTTTTAAACAGCAGTTTTATAAACGTAAATTCATCAAAGAAGTATTGCTTGTGTTATAATAACGTTTGCATTAAGGCACAATGAATTCTGTTGCCATTTTTCATTGTGGGTAGAACAGCTTTATTTCTGACGGTAAGCAAGATACATCTAAGGTTTGTTCTAAAAACGGTTCAGAACCGTATTGTGCATGTGCATTTGAGATTTAGGATTCCTACTGCGCATGTGCAGTACAGTTCTGAAGTGTTGAAACAAACCTATAGAGAAACTGACTTCGGTTAATTGATTTGTCAACTTTTCTATACAGTTAGGGTAAAACATATGGAAATTAGCTCAGAATAATCAAGTTGTTTTTTCCTATACAATACTAATAAGGCATATCTCAAGAAAAAAACAGAAATTTCGAGACACGGAGTGGGACATGTAATCTTTATTGCACAATATACATTGCTTTGTCTCATCGATCAGTTTCATGAATTTAGAACTATAAAGCTGCTGTTTAAAAAACCTTACTAACTTTTACAAAAAACAAATAATCCACAAGGAAAACACAGTATTACTGCCTCTTACTGAAACATCATTTTGCATTGCGGGCAGTGCCTCCTTTCGTTGCCTTACTTGTCGAACTTAGTCGTCCCCAACAACTTTCTCACCAAAAATGTTTTCCTGAAATTTTTTGCGCCAAGAGGGCGCCGCTGTTTCGCGGGCTGTCTTATTTGGTAAAAATTTGATACCGACCAGCAAATGTTTTCCTCGTTTAATATTTGTTAAGGTCTCTACACACAATACTGTTTTTTTACTCTGATTTATAGTTGCGAGAAGAAAATCTTGGTCGGTCATATTGCTTTTAGACACTAATAATTTTGACCAATTTCGGCCTTTTGGCACTGAGTTATTAGTTATCGTATCTGCTTCTTTTATCAATCAGGTAGCCCAAAATTTTTTTTACCGCTGGAGACTTAAGGCGTTTTGTCGCGAGGAACCGTTGACTCAACGGTAAGCGCCCGCAACGTTGTCGCGACTGGTCGGTACACAGCTTTTGGCAGTGAGTGTACTTCAACGGTAGCTGAAATCGAGGACCGTATTGAATAGGATGGTTACTTCGTGCGGTTCTTCCAAGTTCTAAGGTTGTACAACCTAACCTAAAAAGTGGCGTTCTTTGTTATATTATTATTATTATTATTATTGTAGATTGTTGGTGTTCTGAATTGTCTTATTAAAAAAACTGTTAGAAATGGAGGAATCTGTACCTGAAAACGAACTAGTGGAGATATCAATTAACCATAAAGGGGTTGATCTGACAGCTATCGTCACCCTCGAAGAAGCTAATGTACTGATGAATGGTGAGTGTTTTCATAAAAAACATTTTATCAATTCAATTTATAAATAATCTTGGATAAAACATGTGAATGAAACTCGTTTTTTTTGTATTCATAGATGAAACAGCTGCACAGAATTACGCTGAAGCTCTTGTGGCCCAGCACACAGCTGAAGACTTTCATGATACGCCTAAAGTAGTGAAGAAAGAATCTGATTGTTTGAGTACCAAAGAAGCTACTACAGTATTTTTAGATTTAAGAACCGAATATATGGAAAAATTTAACGATCGAAAAACAGCAAAATGTGTCCTGTGGCAGAAATTAGCTGCTGATATGAAAAATAAAGGGTATGACATTCCCCAAGGGAAAGAAGGTGCAGAAAAATGCCGGCAAAAATTTGCCAACCTTCAAAGGGTATATGTCAACTACATAAAGCATATAAGAACAACTGGAGAAGAAAAAAGAGACCCACCGCCATATTTTGACCAAATGAACAAAATTTTAGGCGATAAAGATAAAATAACTCCCCCCTATCTCGAAGATTCTCTAGATACCACCAACATTAATGAAGCCATAGCACACTCCTCAGCAAGTTCAAGTTCATCAAGTGATCATCAAAATTCCTGTTCATCAGGCTTTACCAATAAACAAAAAAAAATAGCAAACAGGTATATGTTATTATTGTTTTATTGAACGTCTAATATGAAATGTTAATTTAGATTCAGTGCTTCTCATACATCTGTTCGGCCAACAACAAATTTTAATAAAGTAATTGAGTTATTCAAAGAACAACATGAGCAGTCGAGAGCAGATAGGGAGAGGCATATAAAAATTTTTGAAGAGGCCATGAAAGTACAAAATGAACAGAGAGCAAGATTTTTGGACTTTTTACAGAACACTAAAAAGCGCAAGAGGTGTAGTAGCAGCTCCTCTGATGAATAATTGTCGAGCGTTGTCCACTGTTAATTATTTAAAGTTATTTTATTTCTGTTACAGGAAGTTTATTTTTATATTTGGAATAAAACGCTTTGTTTTTTTATAAAGTTTTATTATCTCAAATTTTCGGCAATTCGATCCCTTTTAATTGCCCCAAAATTCATGTCCAATCTCGGGTTATATTCTTCTTGGTAATTATCGTCATAATCAAAAATTTCGCCTTCCCACACATCATTATTTAAATAACAATAATTGTGCAATATGCAAGCCGCCGTTGTAATTTCAATAGCTTTCGACACAGAGTAAGTATTTATAAATTGAAGGCGTCTCCATCGTCCTAATAAAATGCCAAAAGTGTGTTCTATACAAACTCTATCCGCACTTAAGATATAATTATGATGTCTTTGAATCTGTGTTCTTGCATTTCTATATGGTTTCATGAGCCAACTAGATAATGGAAAAGCACTATCTCCAAGTATATGATAGTCATCATTTGGAAAATATTTTTGTTTTCCAAAGCGCTCTATTCCCCTTACAAATAAAGAATTGGAAAACACCTACATCATAAACAGAACATATGTTAATTAAATGTACATAAGATATCAATATTATTAATCTTACCCTTGCATCATGGGCAGAACCGGGAAAACCAATGAACACGTAGGTGAAAATTTTCTTGGCATTACAAATAGCCATTAGATTTATGGAATGTCTCAAATATCTATCAGCATAACTATCATGTTGAGCTACTGGTACTTTAATGTTGATGTGACATCCATCGACAGCCCCTATAGCACCTAAAATTAGTTCAATAGTTACAATATGTTACACATCGATATATATTTACCAGGATAACGAGCGAAACCTCTCCTTAACTCTTCAAATTCTTCCTCTGTTTTTGGCCAAAATATGTACTTTGCTTTCATGTTTTTAATTATATATAAAAAGGCGTTAGTCAGTCTCATTACTGTTGATGGAAGTACTCGAAATGCTTCAGCAATGCAATTTAAAGCATCTGGTTTTGATAGAAACCATATGAATATTAATAATCCTTTTTCTGGATGTATAGGAAAATTGCCACCTCTGTATTTTTTTTTAATTAAGTTGTAGGTATCGTTTTCGAGAACTACCCTTAATAATTTTTCAAAAGTTTGTTTTTGCAATCTGAATATTTGGAAAAAAACTGTTTCATTATATTTATCAAGCCAATTAACATTGAAGTCTCTAATAGTATAAGAATGATATGGAGTTCGAATGGTTTTTAAAATCAGTAAGAATTTATGGAGTCTCACTTCTTCATCGTTGATAAGACAAGATGTAATTTCGTTAAACAAAAAATCGTCAAACAATATAAAACTAATCGCAAATATATTAAATTCACTTTCCAATAATTTATCCATTTGAATAATTCTTATACAATAATTTCTAACGTTTATACAATAATTAAGTGACTAAAATAAATATTTTATTATGATCTGTACAACAAAAATATTTCTATACTCACTGTATGATAATTTAGGAAATTTATAACCTCAAAACAACCACAACCTATCTAATAAACCAAAAATAAATAAACCGGTGCGTTTTCATGACAATAGCGGTACGACAAAGATAGAAACATGTTAGGAAGAGACGAGGCTAATACCGTTTTGGTTCATTCGGTACGTCAACGGTTCCTCGCGACAAAACGCCTTTAGTAAAAGCTCTCAAAATATAAAAAAAACCATTTTGACAATCAAGATCATCTTCTCGGGACTGTACCTGCGCAGGCCTAACCTGAGCTCCTGAGCAGGCCAATTGGAGCGTATTTTGTTGTAAATCGAGCAGATCTGATTAGGCCGGGCTTCCGGTGTAGATTTTTCTGAGATTATGTGTCTAAGGTTACGCTCAAAAAACTATTTTTAGCGCCCACTTGACTTGACAATTTTCTTGCTCGTTTGTTATTTTTTTCACATTCTTTCAGATGATGGGTTGGATAAAAGATTACGCTATTTCTAATGAATTGAAGAGCAAACAGGTGACAAGCGCTTTTACTACATTGTTATTTGATTGTCATATAAAATTTAAAGTGAGTTTAACTTTTTTTGAGAAAATTTCGGTTCGTATTGGTGATGTAACAGGTGTTGTCAATGAAGTAAGTGCAATTAAATTTGTCTAAATTTATCTAATTTTTAATTTTTAGGAGGAACACACTGTTGAGGAAATTAAATTGATAAATGAGCAAACGGTTAATAATGTTTTCACTGCTTTATGTCATTGTATTAAATCTATACTTGAAGACACTGACTGGATAATTGCACGTTTGAAAGCTGATTTTATTTTAATAAATTATCCTAGTGATGAAGGATTACCAAAAAGTGAGGTTTAGCTAAATTTTGATTCAAAAATAATGTTAATTTTAGGGCAAGAAAAATTAAAAACTCGAGAACGTGGAGTTTGCTGCCATTTATGTTTTGTAGTAACAATTCTGACTCACTTGAGTAACTGTACTATACCTACTGGGACTTTATCTGAGGTGTTATTAAAGAATTTATCGTTGTTATTTTCCACGTTAAGCTCTCTAACAAAATATTTTACTCTAAGATCATCTAAAATTAACCCAGTTTTTCAAGGAGCCAGGTAATAACAGTCGAAACCTTTTTTTTTTAAAACAATTTTCTCATTTTAGGTTTGACCGTTTAGTTAAATTAGCTGGGAAACAACTAGCACCAGCTGTTTACAGACTAATTATGTATATTGAAGAAAGTCAAAAACAAGAAACTGTGTCTCCTAAAAAATCAAAGAAGAAAGTTGATCCAAAAGCTTTAAAAAATAAAGTGTTGAAAGAAACTCGTTTTATACCTAAAGTTGTTTACGAAATTGAACAATTTAGTAAATTTATATTGCAGTTATCTAAGAAAACTAAAATAGACTTGTCGAAATATATGGGACAAGGGACTGCTAGAGATTTCAGGATTTTGCATTTGAAAGAAGTTTTGGAGGAAGTGAATAATGGGGCTCCAGTCCAGACACAAGAGAGTGATACTAGTGTAATTGAGGAGGAAAAGAGCGATGAAGAAACTTCACCTCCGCCCTCTAAACGCCGCAATATTGAAACAAGTGATTAGTGTTTTCGTATTTTTATATTGTTAAAGTTATTTTTTCAATACAAAAACTATTAAAATGGACAGTTTCTTAAATCCAGAACTAAAAAACTTAACTTAAGATGTAGATGAACAACCCGTAAATGACTTTCCTTTATCCACCAACAACAAAGATGAAATAACATTTCAAAACTTTGTTTTAACTTGAATATACTATATAACACCTTGAGGTATCCATCTGTGTCCTGATGCTTGAGGTAAATAAAACCAGTTGTCACCCACTACGCCACAAAGTCCAAAGGCCTATTGAAGCCTCCTTTCCTATTCATGTATTGTCTGTACTTCCTTTTCAGGATAACGTGAACTCCACCAACGTCATTCCCTTCAACTTTCTTCCCTTTTGTGGTATCAAAAGTACAAAAACCCATCATCTTCATCATTTCTTGTTCGTCAGCACTTTTACCCTCCAAGTCAGCGGCTGTAACAACCGGTCTTTCCGGCTGTAGAACCCTGGCTTTTTTTTCGGCAGATCTGGATCTGGACCTCGACAAAGACCGCGAAAACCTCCGTCGAGGTGGTTCTCTATCATGTGAATGTCTTCGTCTTTCCCTGGACCTCTCCTTCGACCTTTTCCGTCTGTGGCGGTCTCTCTCTCTTTCCCGGTCGCGTTCCCTATCCCTGTCCCTCTCCTTATCCCGGTCTCTGTCTCTGTCCCGACGTCTGGAGCTGTAGGGAGATTTCGACCTGCTGCGTCTACCCATCACTAAAAAAAAATTCCCGATGAAAAAAATCGAAGAAAAACTCGAAAAAAATGCGTTTTTTTCGACTCACCTCAATTTATTACAAACAAAACCTCAACTTTTATTTTGACAACTGTCAGATCGATACAGAAAAACGTCGATTTTAGTTATGATTTTTTACACGAAAGCGCTAGTGGGCTAGTGTTTCAAAATTCTGGCGTTGATCTGCTATTTCGCTCTTTAGGTAGGGAGAAATAAGGGCGGTTTTCGGGTGTAGCTCCCACGTTATTGGGCTTGATGCGTAAGACTGAACGCGCCTGCGCCTTGTTTTTGGTGTTGGAGTTCGGTGGAAACTGCTGAGGGTACGCGAAACGAATTTCTGATTTTAAAGTAACGACATTGTGACGTGAGTGGTTTCAGTCGAGGATTTTTGCACGGAATTTGGGGAAAGACGCCTTTCAAGTCATCACTTGGACCGCACCGACGAATTGGATCCATGGGGCGTATGCTCGGCTGGCTCCAGTGTCATTAGTGCTATACAGAAACATTACGCACCGCTAGTCTAGACAGTGATTTAAATAACGCCGGTTTTACGCTCATCCTGTATTAGAAAACAACGGTAAGTGGCATTCATTCATTTTAAGGGGTGTGTCTCACCTGTCCTGGCGCCCTTTCAACCCCCGCTTTAGTCGAACGTTCAAAAAGGTGCCAGTGGTCACCACCCAACTGTTAATTTAAAGCCAAAGACGGTTGGTGTCCATTATCAAACCAGTATTATAGAGGATGATCTCATCTTCCAATGAAAGTTGTTTATTATAATAAATGTACAGTTCCCAACAAAATGCACCCATGATACCTAGATAATTGGGAATTGTGAAACAATTTTCATTGAACTCTTGTCTTATTCTTCAGATTCTTTCAGTGTTAGTCACGCCGCTTCAATTATGTAAGATAATATGTAAATTGGAGGAAGAGGAGCCCCTTTTGCCTCCAATGCACTTTCCCATTAGTTAATTATCGGAAACTTGTACGTTTGTTTGCTGTTCTAATTTGATAACGCACAAGAAATTCGTTTGTATTGATTTCCTGGAACTAGAGTGAATGGTTGCTTTTAACAAAGGGAAATGTTTGTTTTCGAAAAATCTTACTAAGAATCCAATAAGAATACAATTCTCAAGTGCTTCTTGCAACTCCCCTATAAATTATAAATTGAGTTATTAATTGAAGCATTCTTGTTGACGTTAACAGTATAATAGATGATCTAATAAAGTAATATGTCATCCTCACGGCATTCTTGTATGTTAAATATGTTATTTTATTGCCTCTTATCAGTACACACCTTAATGATTGATAGTAATGTGTGAAACTTTAGATTTTGTACTTTGAAAAGTTACATGTTTTATGGTAGATTAACTGGAACACGCGATGTCTCAGACGAGTTCTTTTACTTGTTTCCAGTAAATGAAGTGTAGGAGACTTGGTTTGATTGTAATTTAAAGAGTCGTAAATGTTGACTTGGACCTGCACTGAAAGTGACTAATGTTTCAGGTTTTTGGAAAAAAAAAACTGATTCAGGAGTTATTTTCGTTACTAACGCATCGAAATGTATGTTTGTTGTCGTTTATTTTCAATTTTATCTACTCGAAATTTTCATCACGTTTTTATAGATAATAATAAATAAATCTGTTGTGCTTTATTTTAATCAAAAAACTATTAAATAGATTTATTTTAAAAGAAAACACGTATAGTATATTTGACTTATAAAAATAAATATCTTATTCCTGCAAAACAAATTATCAAACCTAGAAACTAGAAGAAAACCAGCTTTATCGAATAACAATGAATTGATAAATAAGACAATATTTATTTAGGTGTGAGATTTTATCTCAAAGGTGCAATAATAAAAATTTCATTTTGTTCTTGTGTTCAGGAGTCAGTGCGAGTGTGTCATTTTCAAAGCAGGCTAATGTTTGTCTATTTAATACTGTCTACTTGTATTATTACCAGACATCGGCATAGAAATGTCACGCAGACTCACTGCACTCGCTTGCAGTCAGCTGGAGCCATAAGCGTCGTATCTAGGCTTGCCGTGCGTAGCCGTATTATATATTATTAATACATATAACACGAAAATTATAACTGGAAAGTAAAACCAAAGAGACGACAGACAGTTCGATTGCTATATACAAATTCCTGCAAATTCGTTAAATAAGTACGAGTAGGTAATGCCATTGGTAAAGCGCCAATGTGTAGCGAACGCACTGCTTGTATTTCCCGGCGTGACATTTCTGTGCCTAAGTCTGATTATTACGTATATTGTCAACACGATAAACAGGCTGTTTTTGAAGTATCTCCAAGAATTTTAAATGGCCTATTATCATAAATACAATTTGTTCTAAACAGTTAACCTAATTTACCTGACTGAAACAATTCGGTCATCCCGCATATCTTTTAATGCATTTTATGAAACTATAGTAGAACGTCGATTATCCGAACAAGTTGGGACCGAGGGGTGTTCGGATAGCGAAATTTTTTGATAATCAAACAACAATTTAATTTAACAAAAATGGATAGTAATGTAAAAATTACAAAATTATATACATCAAATAAAGGGGTGAGTGGATAAAGGTGTCATGTATACTTGCCCAAATCCAAAGTGGTATTTATGACATAGTCCTATTGTATTAAAGGTAGCGATAGTAACAAAGAAAAGTGCCGCTGGACAATAAAACTATAAACATAAATTTTCTTACTAAAGTTTGTTCACTTATCAAATAACCATCACCTGTTGATTTAAGTTGGTAATTCATAAAATTTCGAAATTTGGTAATTTCACATTATGAGGTTGGTCACCACAACTGAGGGAAAGCAAAACCAATGGAACGAAGCGCCCGTGCTCGTTTAATTGTGATTGGTCGAGTTGTAAATCCTTTGTCAAAGTCTGTGTTTTTATTTTTTAGGTTATTTTTTTTCCGAATTTTATTAAAGGTATTGGGGCACATTGGAGTGTTTAAAGAGGACAAGGGGTGTTTTAATAGTTAAAAACATATTTTATCATGCACTTTGGCAGGCCACACATTTTAACGTTTATTTATGATATAACCTAACCTAAAATATGCCTCGATGACAAATGTCAATTTTCACCTTATGTCAAAAATGTGCAATGTTGCCAGTTGTATTTTACGCGAAATTGCGACGTTGGTAGTTTTTTGATAAGTGAACAAACTTTAGTACTAGCCGCACCTCGACTCAGGCAAACGAAATTGATTTAAAACAGACTTTGACAACTCTTTTAATAGCATCATTGTCCTAATGACAGTTGCAGTGTCATAAAAACCACTTTTAATTTGGATAAGTATACCTTAACATATGTTTCGAGCTATAAGCATATTAATATAATTTATTCACTATTCGCTTACAGTCCAAGTTGTACATGACACCTTAACCATTTGATAATTCAATTTCTAGTTGAAATTGAGCTTCCAAACATTAAGCCATTGAAAGAATACTCAAAAAAATTGTTTTAAAAGAAAATATTCATTTTTATAAAAAAATGTTACATACACCTTTATTCACTCACCCCTTCAAATAAAAAAAATTAAATTGAAAGTTCAAATACATAGGGGTAAAAATGTAAAATAATTAAAAATTCTTTTTTGAATAAATTTTGTTTGTCTTTTTTAGCAGCTAGGTACATAAAAAACAAGTCAGAGACAATGGGCATTTACCTAATGCATGACATTGGCAAACTGAATAAATTTTATTGCTTTTCTTGAAACGCTATGGATCCGAAGTTCGAATAATCGAGCCGTTTCACACTGCTTTGTTCTGATAATTGACTTTGTCTCGGTTCGGATAATCGAAGTTCTACTGTATATAAAAAATAAGCCTACACTTTTTAAAATTAACTCCTAAAATTAATAATTTTTGTTAGGAGGGACTGACCTCAGCAATTCTAATACATTCGATCGGTTGTAATGTGGAGGTGTGTGCCTAATGTGGTATGGTGGGGAATATACACTGTTCCAAACCAATATTGGCACTTTGATTTAAAGGCAAGTCATCTGTTTATTACCAGTGCAATAAAGATTGTATTGTTACCAAACGCAAGTAATTTATGATCGTTAGACCCTTTGATGCCATCTGAGCAAACCGCCCGAGGCATGCAGATTTTTCACCACTTTTACCTGGATTTGATCTGCTTCTACCAGTCATAAACAGATGACTTGTCTTTAAAGTCAGGTATGCCAATATTGGTTTGGAACAGTATACGCGTCTCATTGCTCAGTTATTATTGGTTGTGACGTTTCTAAAGTCGGGTATTATTGGAGTAGATTAGCAACTAGGCGTGGTCGTACAGTTGCGTTCAAATGTATTGCGTCGCTCTGGCTGAGAAAAATCAAATTTAATTATTTTGTTACTGCAATTAATTGAGTATTCGTGTTAAAACCAAATATCTTCAGAAATAAAAGTTGTCTTTACCTACCCCAGCCGTTCAGTGAGAAAAAGGCGGAGAATCTTAAGCATTTCTCAGCGGGAGCGACGCAATACATTTGAACGTGACTGTACTTTTGACGGCATGAAAAATTTAAGAAACTTAATTTTGATTTTTAAAACTTTCCACATTTTCCAAAAAAAACCTTTTGTTTTCGCTTTAACCTAGAATAACAGTTTAATCTACTAAAATGTAAATTACAATTCTGCATTGAAGCCGCTACAAATCGTT
Source organism: Tribolium confusum (assembly GCA_029207805.1). Classification (NCBI taxonomy): domain Eukaryota; kingdom Metazoa; phylum Arthropoda; class Insecta; order Coleoptera; family Tenebrionidae; genus Tribolium; species Tribolium confusum. The sequence continues at coordinate 35,037,758 of JALGAY010000001.1, read as the reverse complement.
TGTAATACGTCACATACGCATGTTATTATTACAACAATGTTGCTGAATTTGGTTTTTTATTTTTAAAAATGTGATTGTGGCGCAGGTGTTGATTGGTTGTCATAAAAAAAGCTCCAAATTTAAAAATAAAGCAGGGCTTCTCAAACGACTACATTGTGTATCTCAAAAACTATTAACATTTGTGTAAAGCAATTTTGGATATTTAGCTTTATTACAACAAGAACTATTACCAGTTAAAATTCTTAAAAAAACTTTAAAAATATCTTGTATTTGCGTACCAAAAGTATGGCACCAACCGATTTTCGGCTAAACTATAAACATTTTCAAAAAAAAACTAAATATGAACGTTGAATGGCTAGAAAAGTACAACTTTTTGTAATCTTTAATTTATTTCAATTTGTTTAAATTTTTTAGATAAACATGCAATAATTTTTTACAAATTAGGAAGGGACATCTTACTTACTCGTAATATTACACAAACGTCATTTATATCGAAAAAGTATTAGCAACATCTTTAAATTTGATTTAAACAGAAACTTTTATATTTATTATTATTATTTTTTGACAGTTTTACTAGGGACAGCTCAGCGTGTGCTATAAAAATCTAGAAATTATTTTGAAAAAGTAAACATTTGTTAATTATAATTGATTTGTCAAATATGTCAACAAATTGGAAAAGAAGTGTTTTAAAACATTTTTCTAATGGTTTGTTAACTCTTTCAAATGTATTACATACTTTATTTAATTAACCACTTGTTAGTTTGAACCTCAGAACTCTTAAAAATGTCCAAAATGAGATAAATTTTAGATTAGTGTTTTGTCACCAAATAACAAATTCATTTTCAAGAATTTCAACACAAAAGAAAAACAAAACAAAAATTGCTAAATTTTTGTATATTCAAAATTACCAAATTACGTGTTATAAAATTTATAGTGGGTCATATTTCTTGGTTTAAGATCTTTTAAACAAGCTACCGCAATAGGTATCTTTATATTTGAATAAAAAGTTTGGGGGTGGTTGCTTTCTAGGGAGGAAAATTCATGAAAACGCAAAAATAAGACGACAAACTAAAAACAGTAGAAACTTTTTTTATTTTTTTGTATCCAATTAATGGAAGTCGAGTTATAGAATTTATTTCAGTTAAAATAAGTATTTAACCTGTATAACTATCGAATTGCTTGAATCCGAAATAATGTTGGTGCAAATGGTACTAATTAACCTTTTTTTTTAATTTGAATTTTTGGGCTTTTAGCAATGAATTTACTCGTACATCACCAGCTAGAAATGTGCTAATAATACGCTTAAGCGAATAGTTTAATTGGTGGCATACAGGGTTTTCATTAAACAGATGTATAATAAAAACCCTGTGAGGGCAGGCAACCAATTAACATCTATTTGCTTTAGTGTATGAATTAAACGTAATGATTAGCGGATGACGTTTCTAGGTGGTGACGTAAATTCATTGCTATTTTGGCACTTTTTTGGAATGCAATTTAATTTTATATTGCAAATTAATGAGGGCATTATAATATTTAAAAGTTTTGGCAAGTAAGGAGTAAACACAAAAGAATCATTAAAAGAACGTTAATCATCTTGGGATTAGGCGTTTTTTTTATTTACAAGATAATGCATACTTTAAAAAAATCTCAAACTAGACACACAAGTTTGAAAAATCCAGGTTATGATTTTTGAATTTTAGAATTCAGCCTTCTTAAAAGGAGTGGTGGGGGTGGAAACTGTCGTAGAAAAAATTAGGAAAGAGAATGTTATTGGTTAAATATCTGTTGTCGCAAAAGACAGTTTTTGTTGAAGACGTAGTCATAATATTATACTCCTAAGTGCTTTCATAGCTTGTTTAAATGTTTGTTAAGAGTGTTGTAAAATTAGAGTTCATTTGCTACTTCTTTGAAATAGGGTTTGTTTTGAGAATCTTACTATATTTTGTCTAGAAATGCTTCAATTTTATGATGTCATACAGGAAATTAACTTTTTGGGTTTTTAAATATAAAGAAACTGTAGCCTTTGCTAATATAGTGCTCACTTTTCTTTACAACAACCCTTATTAAATCTCATAAATTTGTTTGTAATCTAAATAAGAAATTTTAAGCATTTCTAGATAAATTATATACTGTTGGATTTTTCAAAGGTGATTTCTGTGGAGCTTCATGTTTCTATTTTAGTAGAGCGTTGATACATTTTCATCAATTAGTAGATCAACTTAGAATCGCTTCATTGAAATAAGCGAGTACAGTGAACTAGTTAGAGTACAAATGTCTTTAGCGACTCGCGACGTCCACTCTTTCTATAATTTGCGATTGTCCAGCGGCATTCGATTGTGGTAATAAATTATTCTTGGACACCTGCATTGAAAATAATCCATTAGCGTGCGTAAATTTTGTGTCTTGTTTTTCAATATTTTAAGACATAAAATAAGAAATAAAATTTCATGTAAAAAAATTCTCTGATACATTTTTTTAAGTGGCTGTTATTTTTTGATTAGTTCTTTAAATTTTGTTTGTATTCTGGTATACTTCTTTAATCAGAAAATGAGAATGTGACGTACGTCACAAATTATTGAAAAAAGCAAGCTAGCAAGTCTACGTAAACTATTAGTACTTCTGTCAACGAGTTTTTAATTTATAACACTATTGTACTAAGAGCAGGTAAAAATATTGGGTTAGAGGCTGATTTTTGAATGTCGTTGCCTGTAGCCATTTATTATTTCGAATTTAATTAAACTTATCAGTGGGTGGAAACAGCTTAAATAGGGTTGCTTTGTTAACAGTGCTTTATTACTAAAATCAAATTTTTATTTTGTGATAAAATACTTTAGGCCTGAGTACGGCGAATTATAGTGATACGTCACTTCTTATAATGCATTAATTGCCCCACCCCTCAACATTGATTATATGGACAATACTCATCGCGTTACATTTATGTGAAGTGGTGACTCTCTGCTCCTTCAGAAAATAGTTAAAGGTAATTTTTTATATAAATTTTTGAGTTTTTATACAGGGCTATTATAAATGACTAACATTTATAACGCCGTAATGGGCTTTGAAATGTGCCCTTTTTTGATACCAAATTTACTCTAATTTTACATTGCACTGAAAAAAAAAAATGTGAGCAGGAAGAATCATGATAAAAATGTTAAATTAAAAATCACAAAAAATGTAAAAGAAACAGTTTGACATCATAAGTTGACAGTTATATGACAGGTTACATTATAAAGCGACCAGTTTTCAATGATGGAAATTTACAACGCATGTTAGACAAAATTATTTAATTTATAACACTATTGTACTAAGAACAGGTAAAAATATTGGGTTAGGGGCTGATTTTTGAATGTCGTTGCCTGTAGCCATTTATTATTTCGAGTTTAATTAAACCCATCAGTGGGTGGAAACAGCTTAATTAGGGTTGCTTTGTTAACAATGATTTATTACAAGTCAAATTCTTATTTTCTGATAAAATACTTTAAGCCTGAGTATGGCGAAATATAGTGATACGTCACTTCTTATAATGCATTAATTGCCCCACCCCTCAACTTTGATTATATCGACAGTACTCATCGCGTTACATTTATGTGAAGTGGTGACTGTCTGCTCCTTCAGAAAGTAGTTAAAGGTAATTTTTTTCATAAATTTTTGAGTTTATATACAGGGTTTATAAGTAGGAAGGGTATATAACTTATTATAAATGTTTAAAACATTATAATGTAATGGGCTTTGAAATGTGCCCTCTTTTTTGAGGATACCAAATTCACTCAAATTTTACAGTGTACTGAAAATAAAAATAATGTGAGCAGCAAGAATTATTATAAAAAATATTAAAAAATGAAAAATCACAAAAAATGTAGAAACAGTTTGACATCATAAGTTGACAGTTATGTGACAGAAGGTTACATTATAAAGCGACCAATTTTCGACGGTGGAAATTTACAACGCATGTTGACATAATTATTTAATTTTTAACACTATTTTACTAAGAACAAGTAAAAATATTAGGTTAGGGGCTGATTTTTGAATGTCGTTGTCTATAACTATTTATTATTTCGAATTTTATTAAACTTATCAGTGGGTGGAAACAGTTTAAATAGGGTTGCTTTATTAACAGTGCTTTATTACTAAAGTCAAATTTTTATTTTGTGATAAAATACTTTAGGCCTGAGTACGGCGAATTATAGTGATACGTCACTTCTTATAATGCATTAATTGCCCCACCCCTCAACTTTGATTATATCGACAGTACTCGTCGCGTTACATTTATATGAAGTGGTGACTCTCTGCTCCTTCAGAAAATAGTTAAAGGTAATTTTTTATATAAATTTTTGAGTTTTTATACAGGGTTATTATAAATGATTATAATATTATAACGTAATGGGTTTTGAAATGTGCCCTCCTTTTTGTTCATACCAAATTCACTCAAATTTTACAGCGCACGGAAAATAAAAAAATGTGAACAGCAAGAATTATGATAAAAATATTAAAAAATAAAAAATCACAAAAAATGTAGAAACAATTTGACATAATAATTTGACAGTTATGTGACAGATTACATTATAAAGTCACCAAATTTCGAAGATGGAAATTTTTCAACGCATGTTAGATATATTTATTTAATTTATATCACTATTGTACCAAGCACATATAAAGCACAACATACCAAGCACAAGTAAAAATATTGGGTTAGGGGCTGATTTTTGAATGTCGTTGCCTGTAGCTATTTATTATTTCGAGTTTAATTAATGTCATCAATGGGTGGAAACAGCTTAAATAGGGTTGCTTTGTTAACAATGATTTATTACTTAAGTCAAATTTTTATTTTCTGAGAAAATACTTTAGGCTTGAGTACGGGGAAATATAGTGATACGTCACTTTTTATAATGCATTAATTGCCCCACCCCTTAACATTGATTATATGGACAATACTCATCGCGTTACATTTATGTGAAGTGGTGACTCTCTGCTCCTTCAGAAAATAGTTAAAGGTAATTTTTTATATAAATTTTTGAGTTTTTATACAGGGCTATTATAAATGACTAACATTTATTACGCCGTTATGGGCTTTGAAATGTGCCCTTTTTTGATACCAAATTTGCCCCACCAGTCAATTTTGATTATTCATCGCGTTACATTTGGGTGAAGTGGTGACTGTCTGCTGCTTCAGAAAATAGTTAAAGGTAATTTTTGTAATAAATTTTTGAGTTTTTATACAGGGTTATTACTTATTATAAATGTTTATAACATTTGAACGTAATGGGCTTAGAAATGTGCCCTTTTTTTTGATGATACCAAATTCACTCAAATTTCACAGTGCACTGAAAATAAAAAAAATGTAAGCAGCAAGAATTATGATAAAAATTTTAAAAAATGAAAAATCACAAAAAATGTAGAAACAGTTTGACAATCATAAGTTGACAGTTATGTCAGTTATTATCTAACGAATTTTAAAAATTAATATGGACAATTTTGTTTGCCAGCTATTTTTTTTTAATTTGGTAAAAAAATAACTGTAAAGAAGAAAATACATTTTCTGGTTTCGCAGCGTTCCGCGCACCTCCCTAATTTCTTTTTTCTGACAATCCATATAGAAAATCGTGTTTGTTGATATATATATTTTTTAATATCTTGACATATATTGGTCGAAATATTAAATTTTATTGATAAAGTTTATGATTTGAAACAAACAGAAAATTATTTGTAACAAATTCACCTAACATCTTGAATCGGTAACTAACATAAAATCAAAAACATAACTTTAAATTTTTATTGAAATGAGGGCATCCCAAAATTTCAATTTTTTTCGTAATAACTCCTCATGGAATGAATAAATTTTGGCAATACTTTATCTTGAATAAATTAGATCTTAAAAAATTGATTTTCTTGAGCAAACAATTATTCATTACGTGACGAGTTTTACGAAAAAATTATAATTATGGGCTACCTTCATTCTTAAGAAATTTTAAAGTTACATCTTTTGATTTTATGTTGTTACCGATTCAGAGTGTCAGATAAATTGGTTATAAATAATTTGTCGTTTGTTTCAAATCAATTCGACCAATAGATGACGAGATATTATAAAAAAGATATCAAAGAACGCGATTTTTTATGTAGATTGTCAAAAAAGAGGGATTAGGGGAGCGCGCGTAACGTTGTAGAACCGGAAAAATTTTCTTGTTTACGGCTAATGCTTTTAATGAATTAAAAAAATATTGTTTGTCATCAGGATTTTCTTTATTGATTTTTACAATTACTCTACAAAAATACTTCACTATTGTCACTATTTAAAAAACAAATACGAAATAACAAAAATATACGAGTAACTGTTTGGAATAACTTCTTTTGACTTGCTAACAGTTTATTATACAACTTTTTTTTGTTTCTGATAGAGCTTATGGTATTTTGTCGTTCATTGTTATTTATTGTTGCGCAAAATACTTATTTGTCGTGTATTTTATTTGTGCAATTACTTTTTTGTTTGTGCAAAATAATAATTAGGCGTGCTAAATACTTTTTTGCCGTTGAATTTCATTTTCTCTTATTCGATACAAATTATTGTGTTGTGTAATGCTTTAAACGAGTATTAAACAAAAATTTTCAGTAACTTTATTACTAACTTATTTAGTATTAATTTGTTGATTGCATTGTATTTTAAATGGCGAATAACAATACAGGTGTTTCTTAAGCAAACGACAATCTTTTGGACACTGACTTTCTTACTTTATTTACTGACTACTAATAAGAACCTAAAGAATGTTATTCCGAAAAGCTAAAATTTCTAATGATTATTAATTCCAAATTAAAAACAATTGTCAAAGTGACGTTGTGTTGACAGTTCAGTATTCAATAATTTTATTTATTACAGTTGTGTATCTTGAGAAGCGGTAATTTTGAAATTTGAACGTATTAATTATTTTTTGTTAGTTATTGACTTATCTATTCAAAATATTCTTCAAATAAATCTGATTTTGAATAAACTTTTTCGTTTTGTACTCTTCACACACTTCACTGTGCAAAGATATATGATCCTAATTTCAATTTTCGTGACAGAAGTCAAAGTTGGTGTAAAATACTTATAGAGCCAGTCAAATAGGGCTGCTTTTAGAGCAATACAGTCTAGTCTTTTACTTAATTTTTACATTGACAGTTGTTTTTAATTTAGAATAAATAAAACGTAGCTTAAGAATAAAATTCTTTAAAGTTATTTAAGTAGAATAAGATTGATTGAGAAATACCAACAACGTTTGTCACTTCCTGGAAAAACACGTACAATCACATGCATAAAGAATTTTGCCCTTATCGATTAAAAAATTATTCATACTATCAAGAAGAATGTAAAGCTTCTAATGTATCTATATCATGGAAAAATATTCGAGAGGATGTTTATTGAATTTATAACACAAAAAGAAATATATTTGCGGTTTTAGCTCAGTCTTTTATGACCCGGATGGGACGGTAGGGATGACATTCTTTACGCACGTGACTATACGAACGAGTTATATACAGAATTTTGCAGATTGGACTCATAAACCGTTTTTGTTGAAAAAAATTTGAAGTAAAATAAGTACTTAAAAAAATCGATCTCTATTTCTCTTTCCTAATAGGGGACATGTTTACATGTTTAACCAGAGAAAAAATTGATAAAAAACAATTTTTCGCCTCGGACGTAATTAGGAGTTACTTGTTTCGATGAAATAAGTTTACGTATTGCTTAAGGTGTGTTTGGCATTAATTGATTTATCCAAATTTTTACTCTGATTTATGTCAAAAACTGTGATTTAACAATAACATAACAATGATTTCATGAAAGCAAGGAAGGAGCAAGTTTCGAAATGCGTACATAACACGACGAGCACGTGTTTTGGAATCAATAAGGAAAGAGTATCTTTATTAGTTCACAAGGAAAATTAGTTTTCTCGTTTACAGTAAAACTTCTCCGAACGGACACTTCTCGTAGTACAAGATCCCGTCCTACACTACCTCTCTCATTTGATTTCTAAATGAGGTGTTTTTTTTTCTAATTTATTTCTAATCTACCTTTAATTTAAAAAAAATATACTGAGTGTCATAGGAATCGCAACATCACGAATGAGTTGATGCATTTCAACTAAATTTGGTAGAAATGTTGGTCTAATTAGAGATAACAAATGATTAAAATTTAAACTCAAAATTTTAAGTAGTTGGTATAGTAATAATTTTTCTTTTTCTGCAAAATTTTTAACAGCACATGTAAGTTGTTTAATCGTTTGTTTATTTAAAAAAAATATATTGGGTATAGGTCATTTTTTAATTATATATCGTTGTCTGTCTCTTTTCAACAGTGTCGTATATGTTGCTATGTAATAAAGATCATTTGTTGAAAAGAGACAGACAACGATATATAATTAAAAAATGACCTATACCCAATATATTTTTTTTCAACAGTGTCGTATATGTTGCTATGTAATATAGATTATGTGTTGAAAAGAGACAGACAACGATATATAATTAAAAAATGACCTATAGTTAAGTTTTGTAATTGTGCTTAGCATAGAAATATACTAAGGTCATTAACAAATAACAATATTTTATTGGGTTATTGGTCTGCGGGGACCAATTTAGTGTAATGTGTCTATATGAAAAATGTATAATTTTCTTATAGACTTATTGCATTTTATATTAATGGGAATCAGTTTATTGTAGTAAGATGTTGTTAATCCTGATTCAAGAAAGGTATAGAATGCAATCAAAGGGGGAATCGAGGACGAATAGAACATCACTAAGATTGTCGCTTATATATTTTTTTATATTTGTTTAAAAAAAAACTTCGTATTACCAACAACACATAAGCAAAAATAAATAAATTAAGTTTGCTTTGCCCTACTACTAGTTTGACCATTAATTTATCTTCATCTGTTATTTAATTAGGTTGTTTACATTAAAATGAAGATAATGTTATTGTGAACCCGATGGTATTAGGGGGAAAATTGGTCTAGACTTTAATGTAGGAATAACTAAGAAAAAGAATCTGGACCGATTTTGATCAGTCCATATTTTAGAGATTGTCTTTTACTTGTACGGTTCATTCCGGTCACAATCATATGATAATGACTAATTTCAAAATTGACTACGACGGTTTATGGGGACATTATTTACAATATAGTTTACGGACAAGAAGGGAGGTGAATAAACTAGTTGAGTGGATAAGGACCTATAACCGCCAGTCTTAAACTGCGCTTTTTCCATACTTATTATAACAATAAATTTTTAGACGTTTTTTGAATAATTTCGGCTATTCATTTATGATTTTTATGTTTTTTTGGTTATGCTTTAGGTTTTTTGGCTATGTAGAAATTGTACAAAAATAAATGCATAGTGTAATAAAATCTATAACTGATTTTAAACTATTACGTGTTCGTTTTATTTTTTAAAATGTTATCAGTCACATGAAATTTATTTAAAAGTAGTCATGTATGTGTAACAAAAGATAATATATAAAACTGGAGTTGTTTAAAAATTCCGTTAATTTTTGCGTCTGCAATGATACATACATATAATATTTATTACTCTTTCCAATAATTACCAACAAATTATGTTATTTTAATGGCAGGAATTACATCACCGTGTTTGGATATATAATTAACTAAAATTACAATCCGTTCATTATATTTCGAACAAATTTTTCTACTGTATGTTTAACAAAACTGATTGGTTATTTCGCATACTGACATTTGCTTCATGCCAAATGTTCGTTGAACCTGAATTAAAATAGTTTTTTTTTGTTGCTTTTTGCATAACGTTGAACAAATTCAATGTAATCATTGTTACGTTTAACCCTGACACCTAGCAAGACAAATTTTTTAGAGCATAAAGAAAATTACTTAATTGTTGACCTAAATTGGGGGTTCATGTATCATGGGTGTATAATTTATACGAGACGCATCTTTTATTATCATTTAATGAATCCCTTCTTCAAGAGCATCTCTTATTAAAGATGACCTGGATGGAACCAACCCGGATGACCTCTGTGTTACATTATCATCTACGATAATGTCATTCAATAATTCGAAAATAAAAACATAGAGATGGGGATTATGTCATGAGTTCATCCATCTACGTCACGTATCTATCAATTATTCATGAGCGTTTCAATTTCACTTGGGTGGGTTAATCATATCGACAGGGAAATTTCCCTTGAAAAATCAAGGGCTTGCGTGTTTTCAAGCTCTATTGATACTCAATGAGAAAACAATGTAGTAAACGTATAGTAACTAGTTTCATTATTAAATGAAAGTTTTTTTTTAAAGTTTAATTAGAATTTCAAATTATACACCTGGCATTCTTGAAAGAATTATTGACTCTTCGGTTAAAAGTGTTATAAATCATTCTAACAACGCACATGAAAGATGTATTCATTACATAAATATTTCATATGGTATGTTCAAAACAACACAAGGTGGTATTTTACACGTTGTTTATCATTTTATGTTATTGTTTGTGGTTTACGGTTAAGGGTTTTTTGAAAAAAATGTTTATATTGCGGAAATCCAGATTCCGGAAGCCGTTCAGTTGTGTCGCAGCTTTTTATCGCGTAAAAATATCTCTTTTATTAGGAAGCTGCAGTAGAGAAATAATTGAATTTTACAAAAAGTTGTATTGTTTTTTCGGATATAAGTGGGTCGACTTTTTAAGAGTTTCCAACAAATCAAATGATAGCCATTGTTATTGTTATGTTTAATGCGGGTAGACTCAAAATGCACCGGCGCGGCGGTGTGACTTTGCTTGCGGTCAACTGCACAAAGGTCATTTCGGTATGCTGAAAGATATTAAAAAGTTGCCCAAAATTTTTTGAACATACCCAGTTTAACTTAATAATAATTAGAATCTAAAAGGTTAATTTTTTTTCATTTAATATGGCGAACACCTGATATCACAAGGAAATGGCTACTTATCTAAATTAAGAATTTGCTTTCTCTCTAAATTAATCTTTCGCACGTGATTGATTAGATTTATTTAATTAAACAAAAGATTAAAATATTAGAGTTACATAATTTAAATCTATTTTTAGAGAATGTATATTAATAATAATAAGGTTTAGCTAACTTAACTTCAATAATTTCAAGCGTAAGGCGGTACGGTACCTACCTATGTTGCGGCTAAAAATTAAAAATTAAAATGCATAGGCTGGATCTAGTAGTGTTTATAGAATGTCTAAAAACTAATAAAAAAATTGTTTAAAGTCTCAAGCTGACATATTTTTTTTTGTTGAATGCAGGGTTTAATATTACACACTTAGATCTTTTATTTATTTAACAAAAAAATTCTGTTTTGGAAATGTAAATTAGACTCTTTTTTTATGGCGTACCATCCTGCTTTTTGTTAAAATAGCTTTGAAGTCGGTTTTTATTTTACTGTAACTTCAAAGCTTTTTTTTATCAAAAATTAAAAAACAGATTTTTTTTGTAAATAACATATTTGGGTGTGTAATAGTAATAGTGAAACCCTGTTTTCAACAAAACAAAACAAAAAAAAGTCAGCTTGATATTTTAAACATTTATTTATTTTTTATTATGGATGCGTTTGCTGAAAGATTTATAGTAATGAAAAGACATGTTCTGCTAATTTCAACGTTTTATTAACATTTTAATGATAACGACTACTAATACAAATATTTTCCATATTCATTGGTAATAAACTGACAAAATTGCAAATTTTCAATTTAAGCAAAAAGTAACAAGGCATATATACATACTTCTTTGTTCCGCTTGTGACTTCTAATTACTCTGAACATTGAATCGTTATATGATTGAATGGAGTGAACAAGAAACGCAAGAAACCATAAAGTATTAAGCTCAAATTTTTTTTTATTAATAAGTGCAGTAAAGTGAAATTAAAATGAAAGTATGCCGTAATATTTCTCGTTAATTTAATTTTGTGTCTTATTCTGTGAATGCATTATCAGTTTCCCATTGTCGTTCTTAATCACCATTTCCTAACATGCTGAGACAATATTAAAACAGACAATTCTGGGAAAGAATTTTAAAAACGTCGTAAACCGTCAGTGATGGAAATTATTTCAGGAAGATAAGCTCAATAGTTTCTGAGTTGATCGTGATTCAGCGTTTATATTTACCCGTAGTTCATGGTAAAAGAGGAAGGCACCTGTTCAATTATGCAATTGAACTCTAGAACGCTGGTTTAACACATTTCCCGTTGTTTGATGACACCAGTGACGTCATCTATTTAAATAATTTACATTGTATCAGGGAGTACGTAGTGGGATGTGTTAATTTTGGACCTGAAATTACAGATGTAACCTTGTAATTTTGGCCGTGGGCCAAGTTCTCATCTCCCTCTTTTAAATTTCCAGTTGCCCATCTTCTTTCACCGTATAAATAAAGAAATGTTCTTCAGTTTTGTTTTTGGATGCCTATCCGAATTCAGAAATAGGGCAAAATCTAAAGATATATGATGAGTTGAACTTTCTTTGATGTGGGTGTTCTAATTGATGGTGTGACGCTAGACTGTACATTACACGAGAATATTCATTTTGTAATTATCTGCTAACGTAAATATTAACGGTAATGGGTAATAAGGCGGAAGTGATTTTTTTTGTCATAGAAAGCATGATCAAATAAAACCATCTGATGCATTGTTTAGCAAATATGGACGTGAGATTTGCGTGTGGTATTTTGGCAATTTGGTTACTTCAACTTATAGACAAACTAAATTGTTATCTACACGCAATCTCGAACATTGAACTTTGACGGACGTGGGGTGTATGTAGGAAACGGATTTTCCATAAATAACCAGTGAAATAAAAAGGTACAACACAGGAAAAAGTAATGTGTTTGTCTAATGAGGGATCAGCAGAACACCCTGGTTAACCGCAAAATAAATATTTGGGTGGGTTGGGGCTTATGGTTTTGTTATGGGAAGCAACACTTTTATCACACACTATCAAGTGTATTTACTAGTTTAAATATAGACTAGATATAATATTTATTATGATTTCTGATAATTACAGAAATAATGCTTTGAAATCAATCGGTTTTTGTTATTAACCTACTTGCTTTTAATGATATAGTATTAAAAACATTAAATAGAGAATGATCACATTGAGTTATAAATTGCACTTGACTTATCGAGAAATTAAAAATGACACTGTGATTATTGCTGACCTTGATTGTGTAGGCTTTTATCGCTTAAAAGTTTCAGTTCAGGAGTTTAGAAGAAATCATTACTTTTGAGATTACAAAAAAAAAAAACAACAATATTTTAATGAAATAACAATCACGTATATAGAGATTAATTAAGCTCGAATTCTGTAACACTTCAGGTGGTAAATTTTTAAATTACATTTTGAGAATCCTTAGAAGAATCCAGGTCATCTGCTTTCGATTTTATTCTACCGTATTTATAAATAACCGAATTTTCAGTTGGTGAGTTACCAACGAAAAGTGAAATTTTGTTCAGTGTTCTTTGTAATCTGACTAGTAAATGCGATAAACTAAAAATATGAAGCAATATACTACATATTTTTCTATTGCGTATTGATTGTATATCCATTCTCACTGTGTACATAGTTTCTTGGAGAAACTCATTTTGTGTCTTTTTATGGCAAGTTAGGCCACAATCGATATTCTTGTAGGATGGTAGTTCTACCATAACGTTGTATCAATTGGGGTCACTTAACACGCATCAATTTACCGTGTTATATGCGTCAAGTTTTTACTGCCTACTTCTGGGTTGTAAATCTTAGTTATAAAGGTTCTTGTGTACGCTCCTTATTGAATCGTAAAATTATTACGTTAGTTCATTGTTACCACAAATAAACTCAGTGCGAAAAAATTAACTGAACAAATAGTATACAATGCGAACTGTTCTATTAATATAATTGTTATGTCAGAAGCGCAAATATCGCAATAAATCTTGCGCCAGCCTTGAAGAAGTGTGATGTGCAATTTTCTAATAAGCTCACTTTTGAGTTTTCTTATCACATGATGTGATTCACATCTTGAGTGTTTTCAAACGAGATAACAGCAGGAGTGTCTGTATCTTGTGTTTGACTTTAATAATCACATTTGAAGCCTCATATGGTCGATAGTAAATCGGTTTATGAGGATATAAAATATGTGATTGGTTGGCGAATGGTTAAAATGATGCCACTAAACACTCAAAATTCCAGAACCGGTGTCTTGGATGGTAAACCAAGCTCATCATCATTACCCTTTAAACTTCCGGTGACCAGTGTTGACAATGACAATATTTTTCTTGCAAACTGTTGAGCGTAATGACGTTTTAATCGGTCGCACAGGTTAGACATGACCATTCTCCGGTTATTGATCCTGCAACTCGACGAAAACGGCACTAGTTTTTACATCTAGTGAGAATTCTTTCGATTTTTATTTTCGGAATGTATTGCGTCATTATTAATCAACACAACGATTTTACGACCGCATCAAGCGTCGCGACGCCCTAGGTCGTTGACATTCACTTCATGTGCCAACAAGGGATTGTTCTTGTTGGTTTTTTGCGTCGTTGAATGAATAGCGATCGATTTTGAATTCTCCTTCAGAAGGGAAAAGAAATTTAGTTTCAGTTTAGACAGTACGTTTTCTGATAAAGCTATTGAGTATATGGTCAGTGTTAGTTTCCGAGTCTGGAGGAACTTGCCATTACTGCAACTGCTGAGATTTATTGCGTCGGCGACGATAACCTCAAGGTAGATTTTCCGATGTTAACACCTACTTGAACACCGCTTCTTGAGTCTATTTCTGTTCGTAATTGCATGATTGCTTGACTTGAGGATTTATCTTGATTTATTGGTTCCATTTTTGCTGATCTATTTTTGGGTACCGAGAGTCCAGTAGCATTCGTGGTTTTTTTATCGATCAGTTTTTGCGTTATATTGCGCCATTTAGGTTTGCAAACCTACTTCCTCCAGACCGTCCTGTTTCCAGGGCAACAGGCCGGCGGCAAACGATCGATCCACCGCAAACCAAACATCTGTTGAAATTTGCTAGACGCGTCGCTTCGAGATTCTTGACCTTCTTTCACTTTCCGCAGTCTTGGAGGTGCGTGAGAATGCCAAGGAAATGGCAGAACTGGCAGAAGACCACAAAAGCGTTGCTTTGCTATCACCTGATGACCTATTTCTGGAATTGTGAAGTGGGACGATAGACGGACACTTGTTAACGCTAATGGAAGACCAGTCATACTGAGATAATAATGTCAAATGGCTTCGACATAAATTACAACCTTTAGTTGCTGACTGCTAAATGACAAAAATGTTGGCACCGTTACTTAGAACTTTTCAAGGGAAAACCAATTAGTTTTTATGTTAGGTGTATTTATAATGTTTTTGCACATTTTACAATTATTGTGTCATATCTTGCATTTCAGTTATTCTTGTTATAGGAAATACATTTTTTTTAAGGGAGTAGAGTAAAGTAAAACTATTAACTAAGTTTTACGAATCGCGTGTTACTGCTCTGGTTTTAATCCATAACCGGTGGTAAAAACACCACTCCTGTTTTTAAAACATCTCTCATCAATTTCACACAGCCGACTCCCAAGAGATGTCATTTATTATCCATGTCATGGATGTTTTTATTGCTTGTAATAACATATACTCATTACGTTTTAATTGTTTTTCCTCTTCGAAAAGATTATAGTTAGCGAACTTAAAGACAACCACAACTAATTGGAAAAAATCAAATTTCTTAAACACTACATGAAAAAGATCTGTCACTCGCATTTGCCTATTTTAATTGTTTAGACGCTCATTTTGTTTAACATTTTTAATAAGTCTTTATTTGTTGTTCACTATCCAGTTGTTTATTTTTTCAACTTCTGTCAAATAATCAAATCATATAAAAATTACACGAGTTCCATAACGACTATTACGAATTCTCTAAAAGTCACAGATTTTCGTAAGTTCTCGAAGTGTGAATAATTTAATGAGCATTCAATTGTTTTGTTGACACTGCAATCCACTGTTTATATTTAGATTTTGTGCCATCTGTAGACACTTATTTATAAATATGAGTCATGAATATTTAATATACATATTTGCAAATTCGTGAGTATTACGTGGGCGATTGCATTATTCTAACTGTACAAGGTGCTTCAGAACATATTTTCTATTCGGAATTTCGGATAACCAAGACGACCTCTGTTCGAAACAACCAAATTAAAACATGAGTTTATTTGTTCTTTAAGTCTGACGTTTTTTTGTCTTTCTTTATGCAGATATTATTTAAGTTTAACAAAATTAAATTAATTTATACGTATATAAAAGCGAATACTTTTCTTACCGGGTTGACATATATTTTAATCTCCAAGGAGTTCACATCAAAAGATAATTTGATTTGAAAAATAGTTCTAAATTAAACCTAAAGTTTAGCAAATTATTTTCTCAAAAATACGTGTATAGACTTATATTTTAATAGTGCTAACTCGGGCTCTAAAATCTTAGAAATGTACTGTCAAAAGGGCAAATGTGTTTACTAAAACGTTTGGATTTGTTATCTACTAAACTGAATAATTGTCAATTCATCAGTTGCTTTGCTTCATTTAACTATTAGTTAGGGAGCCGGTGACAATTTTGCTATATGATTAGCTTGCTGTTGGGATTGATAGGTACTAGGTAATAGATAATTGAACCGACTAAATAAGGTGGCAAGCTCAGGTGTCGCTGATTTTTCGAAAAAATATTTTTTTTAATTGCAAAAATACTTTTTCTAAATTATTTGCTCGTGCCTGCTATTTGTATATTACGTTAACTTGACTACATAAATACTAAAAAATAATATAATGAATAAGTAAATAAATAATAATAATGAATACTCTTATTCAAACAGTCTTCAAGTCACGGTTAGTTGTCAATTTATCCACAAAAAATTCTAAAATGCACTTGGGTACAGTATAGATGCGAAACCAATATGGACAGTTAATGTCGACACCTTTGATGTTTTTCTGACCAACCTGTCAAAAACTTGGTATGTCTTCAAGTTAAATGTGTAAGATGGAGCTACTGCTTTTTGGATTTACAATAGGCAACTAATAATACACAATTTAGATTTTAAGAGGTAGATTGTGATAATAACTAATCAAACGAAAAAGGTCAGTCAAAAATTAAAATTATGCTTAAAATACGATACAAAGTAAAAGTTTATTAGAAAGTAAAAAGCATTTTAGTATGTAACAAATAATAAACTAACTAGAAGTCTTAAGATAACTGCAAGATGCGTACAAATTCGAGAGTAAAGGACACTCTATACTGAAGTAAGAGAGTCATTTTTTATGCTTAGGTGCAAACCCGTGTTAAAAACTTAAAAATATTTTACGCGCACCCAAACGTTAGATTAATGCATTTCTATTTTTAGAGACATTTTTTCAAATAAAAACTAACTGATAACCATCACGCTAGGTAATTACTAACTAATTTAATTATTACCTAATGTTTTGAATACCTAAACAAATTATAAGCATAAGAAGGTTTGGGTACTAAATTTTGGTTACAAAGTAGAGGTTAAAAATTAATGTTTATTTTTATATGAAAAAATTTCTGAAAAAAAAACCCCTAAATTTGAATTTATTTAGTTGAAAGTAATGTTAATGCTTTGTCTTATTTTTTTGGTTCAATTTTAGAAAGGATTTACAAAAATTAAAAAAGCTTAAACATTTTTGAATGAGATAGGTTACACGTATGACATAGATATAATGATATTTTATATGTTTTTTTTATTTAGTAATAAAATACCTCTGATTCTGAAAGCGTTCTAGACGTGGCATACTAGTTAGAATGTGACTTGGGTATGTTTGATCAACTCTGGCTGTCGACTGTCAAATAACAGATATTTAAAATTGAAAATTGCTAGTTTTTGTTTACTGGAAAAAAAAAGTTTAAAATTAAGTTTATTTCTTCTATTTCAGATAAAAAATGACGGATAGCAGCGAGGCGGAGTTGCCGCCCCAGACCAACGGTCTTTCCGACAGTATGGATGATGAAGAGCGTGCCCGAATCCGCCCCGTTGAAATTGACGCCGATGTCAAAGAAATGGAGCGTCGAAAACGAGTCGAATTGATAATGAACAGTAAAATGTTCCGAGAGGAATTAGAACGAATCATTGAGACTCAACTAAAAGAAGGCTCCGGAACGTCCGGATTGATGCAACAGATCTCGGACATGATGGGAGTGAACAAGCAAGCAGGAAACGTTTTCAAGAATTCGAACTGTGTTGTTCCAATCAACGACATCCGTGGCATCGAAGCTATGGGTTATGGAAAAGGCGAGAAAATTCTGAGGTGTAAACTAGCAGCGGTGTTCCGACTGATAGATTTGTATGGTTGGACCCAGGGATGCAACACTTTGGTAACTGCTAGGTTGAACCAAGACGAAGAACACTTTTTGGTGAACCCTTACGGGATGATGTTCCATGAAATCACTGCTTCCAGTTTGATTAAAGTCGCCATGCTAGGGAATGTTATCGAACAAGGAACCACGAACTTTTCCGTGAATATTTCAGCGTTTTCACTGCATGCGGCTGTCCATGCTGCTCGCCCGGACATAAAATGTATCATCAACGTTCGTACACCGTCAGTGGTGGCGATTTCAGCCCTCAAACACGGAATTTTGCCACTGAGTCAAGAATCGGTAGTTATAGGTGAAGTTAGTACGCACACGTACCTTGGAGGTCTGCTCGATCCAGAAGAAAAAGATAAATTGGCAAGGAATTTGGGACCGAATAATAAAGTTCTTCTATTGGCGAATCAAGGCGCCCTCTGTTGTGGAGAGACTATAGAAGAAGCGTTTTTTAATGCCAGAAATACCGTCCTAGCTTGCGAGTCCCAGCTCAAACTCATTCCCGTCGGACTCGAGAATTTGGTTTTATTGAATGATGAAATTAGAAAGAAGATTTATGACGCGGCACATAAACCACCAGAGAGTAGTCCTCGACCCGATCAACCATCCATTTTGGAAGGAAAAGTTGAGAGGAAGTGGAGAGTAGGCGGTGTGGAATTCGAAGCATTGATGAGGATGTTGGATAATGCAGGTTTCAGAACAGGGTACATTTATAGACACCCTTTGGTCAAGGGCGAAGTACCAAGGCCAAAGAATGACGTCGAAGTACCCCCGGCAGTTTCTTCCTTAGGATACCTTCTGGAAGAAGAGGAGCTCTACAGACAAGGGTAAGATATTTTCAAATAATGCTGACTCACGATGTTGATTCGGTCAAATCACAAATTCAATATAAAACATGACGGATTAATCTAGGACGCGAGATCTAATGATGGAAAAAACCTCACAATGAATCTGGAACTTGCTCAATGCAAGTCATGATTTTATTTCTTTTTTTTGCTTTGGCCTATTTAACAGCTTTACTGTTACGTGGATTTAAAGGAAGGTTTTTAAAACTTCTTGAAAACATTGCCAATTAAGTCAACAAAAGTGTTTTATTATTACTTGCTAACAAAACAATAGCGGAATTGGTTTACATCACTTGATGATGGTTTAATTATAATCAAAATACATAAATCTTGTTCTAGGGTGTCATGAATTTACACGTAGTATTTAATTTATAAAAAATTAACGAATAAATATGCTTTACTTTGAAAACAAAAAAATTATACTCGTATGACAGATTACAATTAAATTTTTGAAATTTATATTAAACATTACAATGTTATTATAGAATTACTTATGAAAATGGTGTATATAGTTGGTGCATTTCTGAAAGAAAATTTTACTAAATCATTAAATAATAATTACCGGGTATTTATAAATGTCTGGCCATCAAGTTACTTCTGGAATTTTGTTAAATTTGCCGCTCAGTTGTGATGACTATTATACATTATAATATGCGGCAAGTGGCAAATGATTGTCAAAAACATGATAACAAAATTTGCAAAACCAACTTGATGCCTAGCCATTTATAAACACCCGTTATAACATAGTACTATACCGCGATCAACAAAAAATACTGAATAGGTTGGACTTGAAGTTACTAAAATTGTTTGTTTAAAACGTATTTAATTTATGCATTTTTTCAGTGAAATGACTGGGAAAGATGATATTTGTTAAAAATGTGAGTACCGTGATTGTAACAACTAAATTTTCAAAATCATCCTGAAAATATAATTGTGTTGCCAACCAAATCAATTATTTGTTGTCACGGTGTATTTAGAGTGATAACTGCTTTTACGAGCTATTGCTGCTTTGATGGTAACTTTTTTGTGATCTCTTTATTTCCTTTGGCTATAAATATTTACTAGCTCAGTCATATTTTCTTCTACAAATTCGAGTGTACATGCAGCACCTCACAAAAAAAGTCTGCAGGTGAAATATTTCAGTAATTAACTGTTTTTCCAGAAAATTCAAAAACAGGTCGATTTTGTTTGATAGGTGGACGCATATTGATGTTAATTTTAAGAAGTTTAGATTAAAGTTAAGACGATAAGAAGTTTCAAACTTAATATAAATTGATATTTCAAAAAAATTACTAACTAAATTTTTTGCTAATAATTATTGATTATATTTTTTATGAAGGAAAACCATTTTTAAAAGGTTTTTTGATTATGCTGTAGCAAGAAGTCAAAACGATGTGTATTCAATATTATAAATGTCAATGTCCACGTTAAAAGAGCGTTTCTGTGACATCATATCTGCGACCACATACCAATGAATGTACATTATCAATTATCATTCAAAATTTCGAATTACGATTAATTTGCTATACAGGGTGAATGTAAAGTAAAGCATAAAATTTGAATTTCTTTTATTTTTCTAAATTTAAAAAAATGCAGAAACAGGTAACTTGTCAAATGAAAGGTGCTCAATTGTAACATATCTGGATCACTCGCAGCAGCTAATATGGCGGCGATACGACATCATCATATCGTTGTTTCAGAAATGAATAAAAAAATTTTAACCACTTGTAGATCTCGTTTAAAGAAGAGTTTTTTTTAGATATTTTTTTTTCCGAATCTCAACCGTTATCAAGATAAAATTAGTTCAAGTCTTGGCGAAAATTCCATACGTGCCACTGGTCAAAACAGTAGAATGCACCATTATAATGGTCACCATGATAACTATAGAAAATTCATTAATTTACAAAATTTTATGAGTGTATCGTACTTTTATTGGGGGCATATAGCGGTTAAAAATTTTGAAAAATTTTATTTTTCGCAAAAATGTTATTTAGAAAAGTTGTTAGTTTTGGTGAGATCTATTTATTTCTGGTTAAAATTTTTGTATTCATTTCTGAAACACTCTGTATATATTTTTTTAATAGCACGACATGATTTTTCTTTTATAATTAGATGGCTCACTAATAAGGCTTTACAACTACGCTAATTACTTTGCATGCCGATAAACCGAAATAAAAAAAATACCTAATTCAGTTTCGTCAGAATTGAGTTCTCTTGATATGCTTAGTTATTTGTTTTTGTTTTTTTTTTTATTTTGGAAAAACAAAAGAATTACGAATTTTATGTTTTACTTAGTTTATGATCAAAACTTGAAAATACTTTTTCTCTTGTTTTAGTTTATCTGCATGTAAAACAATTAGCATAGTTGTAAAGCCCTATTAGTAGGGCATCTAATTATAAAAGAATATCGTTTTATTTAAAGTCATATAATGACATAGCACCACCACACTAGTGATCCAATTACGTCAAAATTGAGCTCCCTCAAATGACAAATTACTAGTTTTTGCATTTTTTTAAATTTAGAGAAATAAAAAACTAAGAATTTTATGCGGAACATTAAACTCACCTTGTATATTTGGAGTACTTAATCATTAATATACAAAGAAACACATATAAGACAGTTGTGATACTAAAAATATTTCTAATTAACTTTGTTGTAGTTGTGAAACTATGTTTTTATTAAGATTTTATGACGTATATTCTCCCGATTGTGTTATATTTTATATTAACTTATATTTTTTTTTATTTATTCTAATAAAGATGGCAATACAAACTTTTTCTTAATGTTTACTTACTCTAATTACATTAAATTCAACGTAATTTGTGATGATACATCAATCAATTAAAAAAAAATGGTAAAAATTAGTTCATTAATTTATGCACAGTCGAATTGAATAAAGCCTTTTGTAAAGTCTTGACTTCACCAGCAGTAAAGTCACTTTATTTTTTGTAATTTTCAATTTGGACATGTAACTTTTACCTTTTTTTTTTTAAATTTAGCTTTCGAAAATTCAGATTTGTGTTTTAAAATGTGCATATAAAACGTTGCATGTACTATTATGTCGTGACGTAATAGGGAATCAACCAACAAAAACATATAACTGAACAAAATAAGAAATTAGTGATTGACAAATCTTTTAGAATTATACCGTGTTTAAATTTTTTTATGGTTTTTATTGGCTTATAATCTTCGGAAACAAATTGTATTAAAATGAACAATTTTTTTAGCATAACCAAAAAAATCACAATAGACAAATTCCATTTTGAATTATGTTAAAGGACAACAAGTGTAGTTTGTCTTTTTTTTTTTGAAAAATGTAAAAAATTACAAGTAAGTGACTAACCTCTGGTGCCGAAATTTAAAAGCTGAGGAAATAAGGGAAGACAGGGTGTTTTTCAAGTGACTACTTATTTTTTACTTAAATTTGCCTTTTTAAATGTTGCTGGTCTTTGAGATACACGCTGTAGAATTTTTTTCATAGGAACATTATTTTTGAGATCCACGATGTATGACAACACTGTTTTTAGTTAAAACTTCTACATCGTATTTCTCCAAATCTATAAACATTGGTATAAGGCAAATTTAGTTTTTTAGCATACTTTCAACAAGGGCTGTCATCTTGTAATAATGTAAAATTTGTAAAGTTATTTAAAAACACCTGTAATATGGGATTTTGATGTAGTCAAAAAGACATCTTTAAAATTGGCGCTAAAATAACTACTGTTACAACCTGCAAACTAGCTGTCATCTAGTATTCAATGCAAAAATTAAACATAATGGAGAAAACAAATTATTGATTAGCGCCATCAATTGCTTGCTGATTTTCTCCTGTATCTCACATACTTTCCTAGTCTTTTCTGGATATTTTTTTAAAAATAATTGCCATATTTTTTTCTAGATTTTTTGGGGGTATTTTGTCTTATTATATATCTGATTTCGTTTCTACTTAATTTGTACTTGTTCCTACATCTTCATCTCTTCATTTGTATGCGTTTATGTCATAACTTTATGTTACCCTTAGTCTTTGGAATTTTATTAAGTGATTCTTGTAGATTTCAGGATCTTGATTTTTGTCATTTTTCAAATTTTTATTTTTATTTTTTTCTGAATATAAAATGAGTAATATATGATATACAGTAGTGAGCAAAATAAACGGGCACAGCTGTTGACATAATTGTCAGCCAAACTGCAGCAGACCACAACAAACCACACTAAAGTCTGTTTTTGACGATAGACAAACGAGTAAGCACTGGAAATTTCAAATACTCTTTGTTATTGGTACATTTCAATAATTAACGGATCGTAAATGAGCAATTCAAATTTCTAGCGCTTACTTTGTCTATGGTAAAAAGCAGACTTTAGATCACTTGGTGTCTTTTTTTTTTGTTCCTGACTATACAATTCCGCTTTGCTGCTGACTCTTTTGTTATTTTGTGTATGTTTTTATGAATGTATTAGCTATATTCACTTCATAATATGAAAAATGAAGTCGTTTTTTTAAAGGGTATAAGCAGTAACAAAAAGTCTGCACAATCAATTGTTTATTTTGGAAACTTGTTTTGTAACATCACGTGACTTTTGCAGGCTCTGGAAAAAACTCGAAGGTGGAAGAAAAGGACACGATCGCAGCCGTTGGTTGAACTCGCCGAATGTGTATCAAAAAGTCGAAATTTTAGAAACAGGCACACCCGACCCCAAAAAGATTACAAAGGTAGAATATATAAAATTTGAAGATAAGTAAAAATAATATTCCCACATTCCCTTTGATGTTACTAGCGTAAGTAGATCATTCCATATAGAATTCCATATAAAATTGGAAATTTTATTATATTTACTTTTTCATTTAGTGCAATTTTGTTTTATGTAGACTGCAAATCTTATATCTATGTGCCATTATTATATCGTGTTTTGCTACGCAAATATATAATTTTTTGAATTAATTTTGAATTTGCGTCTAGTCGTAAAGATCTGATGCCATAATCATGTAATGCTATTTTAACGTAATTTTATGCTTAGCTTATAACGCTACTATAAAAATAAACACGATGGAAGTAACATTATTGTATTTTTTAAACCTTTTCCTGCAAAGCTCTAAACTAAAAACAAGAAAAAATGTGTTTGTGTGGCAAAACCAGTACATTTCTGATCTGGCACACACATTTCAGCCGGTTTTTGCTCTAATTTATATTTTTTAGCATCACTAATGTGCTGGTTTTGTCTTTCAGTGGGTTGCGGAAGGATCTCCAACTCATTCCAGTACACCTGTCAGAATCGATGCAGCGTTACAGTTTGTGCCCAAAGGTACAAATCCAAAAGAGTTCAAATTGAAGCAACAACAGGTAAAACAATTTTCAGTCTATCGAATTCCAGTCGTCTAAAACAGTGTTTTGCTAGATCAAAGATTACCGAAGAGCTGATAAGATATCAGCAGGGCCCCAATCGCATATCCTCGAAGGTGTGACATGGGAAGAAGCACGTAAAATGCAAGATGCTGCCGTGACCCAAACTGGAGATCAAGTCGTCTTAATGGGTGCCGCCTCCAAAGGTATCATCCAACGCGGTCACCAACACAACGCAATGGTATACAAATCACCATACGCTAAAAATCCATTCGATTCCGTCACAGACGAAGAATTAGACGAGTATAAGAAAGTTGTCGAGAAAAAAGTCAAAGGAGAGTGTAAGTATTTATGACAGCAAATTAATAAAGCACTGAGAGTTGTCGCTAATAATATACGACGATATAAATTTTGGTATACGACCAGTGGTTATTTATAGGCGTGCTATAGAGGCACGATAATCGTGATGAATTATAGTTTCAACTCGGGATTGCGTACACTAATAATAATAATTATAGCGATCTATTAAAAAAATTGGTTTTGGATTATATTCTTTTTTGTTTGCAAAATCGATTGACTTAGCGAAACTTGTTGGTTTTATTACCAAGGCGTGTTGTTATATTACATACTTTGTTTTCATTGGTGTGGTAACCAAGTTCTTTGAGCCGGTCGCAAATTGTTTATGCTACTTGCTATATAAGGAACACAATTACATTTATGATCAATAACTGCAAGCTTAGACCTCACAAGAGAATTTCTGTATAAACCGCTTAAAATGCTATAATACTATATAGGGTGGTTCATAGATAATACCTTCTCAAACATTGTAAAGTATTGATCAAAAACGGCTGGAGGAAGTTAATTTAAAATAAGTAGTAGTTTGTTACATACAGGTGTTTCAAAAAGGGTGTGCGAATTTTTTGGTAGTTGTTTTGGAGTCAAAGAAGTACGAGAAAAATGTTTTAAAAAATCGTTTTTTTTTTTTTTTAGTTTTCAAAGTAAATATCTCAGCTCTACGACTTTACATCTCAAGTAAATTTTTACTGCATTTAGCGAAAGAACTTACTCTGGTACCAAAAAAAATTTGCTAAAACAGCTAAATAATTTGGCTAAGAAAACCAAAACTTGGTTTCTACAGCCAATTATTTGTCTGTGGAAGACCAAAGTTTTTTTTTTTTTAAATTTTGGCTAGACTTGTTTTGTTCTAGCAAATCTTTTCTCTCAGTGAACTCACAAGGTCTTTGAATTTTGTTTAATTAACCCTTTGAGTCTCAGCCTATAAAAAAATTAAATATTTGGATTTTTTTCTTTCGTTGCGTTTCTGATCCAGCAAATAGCAAATTTATTTTTTTTTTTTCAAATTTTTTGTAACTTTATTTTTAGGGGTGTGGGAGTGGGGCGTCGGTCGCAAAAATAACGTCTATTGTTAAAATTTGCAATAAAATAACAGATATTATGTTTGGATAGGAAGTAGATATCACCACCAACCCGATGTAACAAATCATTCAACAGAAAATTCAAAGAAATCTATTATAATTTTCCTTACCATTATTGTAACTATCAAAATCAATCTCTGATGAAAAACACAAGAGCGAGTATTTCAAAGTTTTTTTTATTTATTAGAGCCTTCCATAATCTTAAAAGTTTTACAAAGTATGCAAAATATACAGGGTGTAACAACATGATATGTCATAAATAACAGGACGGGTAGAGGGCTCGCAGACAAGTATATTTCACATAGAAACCCATGTCCAGAAATGCACTGAACCGGAGATAGTGTCCCCGAATGTAGGCAACCACTCAACATGACTTACTTTTTTTCGTCTTGACAAGGCGTACGAGGTGAACAAATGAAACGTTTTATTTGTAGCATGTTCAAATTTATTTTTAACCAAAGCTTTTAGGATCAATTCATTTGTCAACACAGCTAGCCATTGCAGCTAATTTACGTATAAAAAATAAACGTTAAGTTTCTGCTTTTCTTACTTATTCTGAAAGAGTAAGTCGTGTTGAGTGGTTGCCTACACTCAGAGGCACTATCTCCAGTTCGGTGCATTTCCGGACATGGATTTCTATGTGAAAAATACTTGTGTGCGAGCCCTCTATCCGCCCTGTTATTTATGACATATCATGTTGATACATTCTGTATTGTAGAAAACTGTAAAAAAAGCTACAGTCGATATCAGCACATCACTATCGATTTACAAATTTTTATACAGGCTGGACTTTAAAGACCTGTTGGCGCACAAAGGGTTTTAAAATTCTTGAAGAATTATAAATCTTTTTGCAGTATTTATTGTATTTTCTAAATGTTTTGTGGTTAATCTTAGTTAAAAAAAATTATTTGACAACATAACATTTTAAACTTTGCCATTCTAACCATTTTATTATTTCAAACTAGGACATTATCAAATCTGTCATTTTTGCTAATTGACAGATCTGTGTTACGCCACTGGTATTCTAGTTATGGCGCAGCTTAAGCTTCGCCCTTGTCTTTTTCTGATTTGAATTATGTTCTATAATATTTGTGTAACTATTTTTTTAGTTATTACAGCAAAAAAATTATTGTTACATGTTAAAATACAATATTCTTTCTTTGTTTTCAGATGATACAGATTTTAGTGAGTCTGAAGGTTTATCTTCAGCTCAAATAAACAAAAGAATGAGTGATCACATCAGGTCACCGACTTCTGTTACTAGTGAAACAGAAGAAGAAAGTAGAGATGGTTGGTAATAATTTTTTTGAATCATTAAATCTGTAAGGTGTTTATTTCACAGAACCCCAAATACTTCGGATAGAAACAAAACAAGCTCCTAAACCAAGCCAACCAGAAGTTGTTTTGAGTGATGGTGAGTTGCTAAAAACATTTAAGCCGATTGCAATTGTAGTTAGACAAAAGTAAATGTGTGCATTATTTCTTTTCCAAGTTTATAAAAAACAAAAATGATGGGGGAGGGGTGAGTGGTCACCATAACAGTCTCATTCTCATTTTAGAGAACAGATTGTTAGTATAGACACTGGACACAAATAGTTATCATCGTCCATCAGTGTCTCCCCTAGAGTAGTTAGTAGTTTGCAGTTTGCTTACCATTTTGCATGTAATTCCACTCTTGTATTTTGCATGTATTAGTTGACATCTCGCCAACTGAGCGGTTTCTTCGAGCTGAACGAGTATCCGTAACCAGCAATCACAGTAAGTTTGCTCTAGTATTTCGGGTTTGCTTTGCTTATCAGATGCTTCGCTTTTTACCTCCTTGCAGAATTCGATTTGAGTTAATAAAGCTTCAAATTCCAAACGCTACTCACAAATTCCTTTCTTCCAGGTATCCGAAAGCTAAGAAACATGCGTATAACCCCAAGCTTACCTTACTATCGCACCAACAATTTCGCTGGTCTACCAAAAGGCTCATACTGTATTCCTAATCCTCAACATTTTCATATTGTCCGGAAAAATCAAATTGCAAAACCTCAACGACCTATTCTTGTTAAAGTTGCTCCTCATCTGCGCGCTGCTCATTACGTGTTTAACAGGTTTAATGTCAATTGCGATAAAAACACGCAAACTGTTACCATCAACATTGGAAATTACCGCGCAGTGTCTCTTAGTATGTCATTGCAAACGGTTGATGATTTTATACGACCTTTTGCTAATGCTTTAAACATCCTAAATACAACAGACCGTACTCATAGAGGAGCACAAACTTCCTATGTTGTTCAGGAAAATACCGATGTTGTTCAGGAAAATACCGATTACACTCCGTTAGTACAAAGTTACGTAAAAGAGAATGATAAAGTTCCTAATGATTCCAACTTTGAACAACAAATTTTACAAAAGTTGCACGAAAATCTTGTTAGTGATCTGACTGAAGATGACTCAAAGTCAGAATTAGATGAAATACCTTCACTCAATCTGGACCAAGGCGAATCTGAAACTGAATCTCCACAAGCTATTATAGAATTTACTGATGATGATTCATTAAAAGTAAATGAAAATCTTTCGGAAATTCCTGAAGATGAATCACAAGTTGATGATTTCGAATCCGAAAATTCTCAAAATGTCTCACCTGATGAGTCTTGGATATCTTCAGGTCTAGGAGATTCAGAAAAATTGTCTCCTCCAAATGATCAAAGTGTTTCAGAAGTTGATGACAAAGTTTTAAAAATCAGTCACATTATTTATGATTATATGTCCGAGCAAGGCTTTGAAGATTCAGACCTTGTTATTTTTCCTGAATTAAACATCGATAATAATACAACCAAATTAATAAGGAAATTAAAGGAAACATATTATGACTTCTATGGGGATGAGTTAACAAGTGAAGATCGAAGCGATCTACGCATCGCAATAGATTCTTGTACTCTCAATTTGATAAAAAAGGACGACAGAATGATGTCATCATCTGACTCATTTGATTTTTCGGTTAGTGCCGATAAAGTTTTTAGTGTTTCTGAGACAGTTTCTGCTATTTTGGATCTTTTGTTTGAGGCACTTCGTGATGAAACTAATGAAGTTAATGAAAATGATTTTGGTGAGCCAATGAAAGATGAAAATCATAACATTTACCATTCCACACCTGGACCAAGCAAAAAAGGTGAGGAACTGGAAGTGACTGTTTTTAAACAAAACAAGTTACATATGCCTCGTTATGAGTCATACTGGTTTGCAATTGGTTCGCCCAGAGGAAAAAAAATTGTTCATTGCCAATCATCACCTAAAAAAGTTATTAAAGGAAATGGCACTTTTTCGCGTGCATCTTTTGGTTTAAATTCGGGAAGTTTTATGAAACCACCATTATCACCCATTTTAGAAGAAGCTAGTTCAAATTTAAGTTTGGATTTTTTAGAAGAAGGCGAGGGGGACGAAGAGGAAGATGTTGATTTGTTAGGGGGTGGTGATTCACTAGAAGTTGAATCGATTTTACCTCACCCTTATGTGATTTTTGATGAACCAGGAAGCAGAGTTGTTGTGTGTTCAAATGTTTCTTTTAATCGTACCACAACAACAGCTAGTTCGGCGTATGTCAAAGCTGACAGTGTGTTATTTAATAAAAAAAATAATTCTGCTGGTGATGAAAGCTTTTATAGCACAGTTTCTGACTTAAATACTAGCGATGACGAGGGAGATTGGATGGGTTATGAAAAAGCGAAATTCTGATTTTCAAGCTTTTGTTTGTGACTTTTATGTTATTTTATTTTATTTTTATTAATAAATATCTGTTCATTTGCTTTAAATTTGTTGGTAATAAGAGACCGGTGCGGTGGGAAGTGGTTAATTTTATATTTGCTGCATGCTTTGATTTAAAAAATATTAAAAAAATTATTAATAAAAACACAAATTGCAAAAATGTAAGCACGCTTAACTCGACTAATCACCAAAACAATTCAAGATATAACGAATCACTAATTTGGTGGATGTTTGAAACGTTTACAAGGTATTTATGTCCAGATTCCTTTTTGTTTGTTGCTTGAAACAATAAAAAAAACACGAGTTTCCTTATGCTATTTTGACTTATTTATAGAGTTCGGACACTTTTGAGGCAGTTTACGATAGAGAGTAATTATCAAAAATTATCTTTTGAATTTGGTTGAAATGACAAGGTAACAGACGCAAATTTTTAAAATCCAAATATTTTTTAGATAAACAGATTTTTTTCTAGTTTTTCTTCCACCGCACAAGTGGATAGTGTCATATTGTTAAACATTCTTTAAATGGAAATCTTACCATTGAAACGTCATTAAAGAGAACCTAATTTGGACTCTATTTATTCATAATCTTTTCATATATCAACCATAATCTAAGAAATTACAAGTTTTTAGAAAAAAAAATGTTTTAGTGAATTAATTCTCTCACCCCAGATAATAAGCATGATGGTAATTAACAACATGCCGGAAATCTATCGTTAAAATTTATCTATCGTTTAAAATCTATCGTTTAACAATAAACTAAATTCTAAAGACTGGAAATAAACAGTTAACGATAATAGATTAGTACCTACTTAAAATTTTGATCTCTGATAAAATATTAAATAATATATTTTGTAACTGGATGAATGACTGTAATGCTAGTTATAGTTGGAGAAAAATAGACTTTTAGTGTTTTTCGGTATGCAGGCATTGCTGTTGTTTAAATGTTTAAACGTGGAGGTTATAGAAAGGAAAGTAATCGTACAGTAGACGAAAAAAATTAAGAAAATTGACTTTCTTAATTCAAGAAATGCAAGAAGCAGCAAAGGATCAAGTAAAGATTTTATCATTCGCCATTATTTAAATTTTACTTTCTTTGCAGCTAGATTGGATTATTCTTCTAAAGCCATATGACAACTACCCCATATCTCTTCTCTCTTTATCTTTTCTTTCAGTTGCGAAATCTTGCTGAATTTTGAATTCCATGTTCTGGTAGTTGATCCATTACATTAATTGATTTTGTCTTCTGCAACGGTTGCAGTTTTTGGTGGCTATCATCTCCTGAGGTGGCTCCTGTAGCTCGTAGAATCTAAAATTTCTGTCCTAATTCGTTAAGTATCGTCTTCATGTCTAAACTTTTCATGTAATTCTCCACCAATAATTTTGTGTACGAATGATGACTGTGTAAAATGATGGGTTTTCGCTTCTAACATTTCAAAGCAGATTTCGGTTCTTCTTTTGCAGGACTACTAGACCATTTTTGATTTCTCGAGATAGTTGAAATAGTTTGTTAATTATTGTTAACTACTAGTTTTGTACCTTTCAACAATTCTGTTTCCCAAACACATCTTCTTGAACCTTTTTGTTCCACTTCTAATAGCTCTTCTGGTGGTAATTTTCGTTAATCGAATACAGTGAAATCTGCACACTCTCAAACAAATATCTTTTTGAGGTGTTGTTACTGTGTTGTTGTTTTTTTTTTTAGCTGAACGACTTCCAATAAATGACTGGCTTGTAGTTCAATTTTTGGAATATTTAACCTTCATAATGGAGCAACTTGCCTCTATTTCGCAGTTCCGAGGTGTCTTTGAAAAATAGCAACAGATTTTTTAGATCTTTAACTTGATATGCCATTGCACACAAAATAGCTATACACCATGCATTAAACGAGAAGTTTATTTTAAAATTTCAACCGGTATCAGTATGTTAAAGGCAATCAGTAACATAAGTAACGATACAATGTGCAATAAAAAGAAAGGGTCTTTTAAATTTTCGGCCAGTCGTCTTCATAAAAGAAGAAGTATCGCTACTTTGAGAATTCCAACACAATTCTGGCGTACCTGACTTTAAAGGGCAAGTCTTCTGTTTATTACTAGTGCAATAAAGATTGTATTGTTACCAAATACAATGCTCTGGTCATTAGACTCTTTGATGGCACCTGGGCCAACCGCCCGGGGCAGGTAGACTTGTCACCACATTTGACCCGCCCCGGGCCGTTTTCTGAGATACCATCGAAGGGTCTAATGAGTATATATTACTTGCGTTTAGTAACAATACAATCTTTATTGCACTAGTAATAAACAGAAGCCTTGTCTTTAAAGTTAGGTTATGCCACTATTTGTTTGGAACAGTATACGAGTAAATTCATTGCTAGGTGGCCCGGACTATAACGATAGAAGACCCATGCAAAACAACCATGAGAAATACAAAAATTCAAATTAAAAAAAAGATTAATACGCTAGAGTGCGTACAGAATTGGGTTGGAATACTATATATATGTGTGCAATGATAGGTTACATAGTCATTGACACAATCGTCGTGTCTTCGGACACTGCCATCCAACGCTGTCTTTTCAAGTCTTTTGCATAGCACCTTTGGCTTTGACGGTGATCGTAACGTGCTCTAAAGACCTAAAGGTTAATAAACACTCGTTATTTTTAGCAAAATATGTCATTTAGTTGGTGGCGTGTTGCTATTTAATATATCGTTGACCAGATTTTTTAATTTTTAGGATGATCGATGATATCGCTACTTCTAACATCCCACAATATGTCAAGGACTCTTAATGGTTTTGATTCTTCGTCTTTTAAACAGATGCAGGTTTCAATTTAGCGGTTATGGTTTCTAACGTCTTCGCTGATCTGTATATCCAACCTCTTAAGATAAAGCTTGCTTTCTTGCCGATTTCAACATCTTGAGAGATTACCTCTTCTATTTCATTCTCGAGTTTCATGCTGTCGATGTAATCAACCGTGTAGTGCTTGCTTAAGATTGCTTCCACCGCTCGTGGGCAATTTTTGCGCGTTTCCATTTTTTAATTATTGACAGTAAAGGGTGAAGTTGCGGTGACTGCACCGAAAATCAATACTTTCATGACGTATTCGGTGATTACGTTGGTTCCATGTCTACCGCTTTGATTTGATTGGTTTTCCACTATTTTTTTATTTTCCGCTAAGGGAAGTTGTCGCATCACCTCTACTTCCTTGAGCTCCAACTCTAATAACTGTTTTCTTCTAATCGACTTACTGCTCTTGACAGAAGACTGAATTTTCTGTTTGCAATTTTTTTTTTCTATCGCCGCGAAGCTCTTTAATAGAGAGGTTTCTTGCTGGAACTTTGCATTTCTACCATTGCGAAAAACCAAAGAAAATGTAGCGACTGTAGCCTGCTCTTCAGTAACAATAATATCTACAACAATTCTATGGTTTTTTTTTGCCAGAGAGAAAACAGGAAGCGTTGGAAATCCGAAATATCTATTGTAATTGGTTGATTTCGAAAATTAACCAATCACAAATGATTGTAGTAAATGAGTATTTCAGATTTCTAACGTTTATTGGTTTCTTTTTGATAAAAAAAACAGGTCTTGTAGTCATTGATTTCGAAAAATAATTACGATTATAAAAGTTCTTATTTAAAAAAGGCAAGTTTGTGTTATATCTTTGAAATCAAGTATGTTAACACTTTTAGAATAAAGTATCAGAAATTTGTCATATAATTTGGTATCATATGTAATTTTAAAGTTACAGTGGCTAGAAAAAAATATTGGTAGTCAAAAATATTTAAAAAATGTCCCGAAAATAATTGTAAGCTAATTGAGCTAAACATCAATTTGACGATCAAAATTTTCTTCTCACGACTGTAAATACTTTGAAAAGAAAAGTAAAAATTGTTTTTTTTTCTACTTCATATTGCCTAACTTCAATAATTTTAAATTTCAAGAAAATGAGAACTTGCATATTATCGTTAAATATTGTACATACAAATTGTCAAAAGTACAAAATTTATTCACAAAAATAGAACATTTATTTCTCTTGGTCTACTTCAATTTAATTTTTATTTTGAATCACTTGTTGAAGTGATGTAAAAAAATTAAAAATATAAATTTTATTAAGATATATTATTAATTTCTTTGTTTATAAAATGCGTCTTATCATTTTTTCTAACATGAAAACTTTTATTTAATCCACTTGCTTGTAAAAACTTCGAGTGTCCGTACTCCACAAATGAGAAACATCGAAATATCATGTAGGAACTCTACAGGGTGAGTATAAAATGAGGGAAAAACCTTTCGAGTACGTTGTAGGGGACTGTAAATAGAACCTCGAAAAAATAATAATAAACCTTATTTTCTAAAAAAAATCAAATAATTTTGACAATTTGACAACGTCTCTAGTTAGTGATTATATTGTCAGGTCGAGTAGATATTTTGTTGAGAATCGCATGACATTATAGTAGAACCAATGAAAGATGAATATTACGACTCGTCTCAACGGAAATTCATATTATTGGAAGTATTTTCAAGTTACACAACTAAGACGATATTTAACTGGAGGTATTTTTAAATTAGAGAGGAACTAAGTTTAAATAAACCATTTCATATTTCTATTAGTGTCAAAAAAGCTTATTGATTAAGTAATGTAATAATTGGACACAAAATCTTATCAAAAACATATTTTTTAGTAGAAATTTAATTGTCTTGCGACTCTTAGTTATAGTATCACAAGAACTTGGATTCTTTTCGGAAATTTTTTCGAGTGCATTTTAAAAACCTCATTATTAATTAGAAGTTTTTCAAATGCACGAGAAGAAATTCCTGGAAATGAATTTAAGTTCGTCTTGTATTCAGCAAGAGAGTCTTATGACAATTAATTAAATTAATTTAGTATTGTAATATATGTTTTTGATATTATTTAGTGTCTAATTATAATATTGATCAATAAAGTTTTTTGACATTTAAAGATATGTGAAATTATCGATTTAAACTTATTTTTCTGTAATTTCAAAATACTTCTATTTATTAGTATTGCTTTGGTTGGGTAACATGAAAATACTTCTAGGAAAATTTTGAACTTCCATAGAAACAAGCTGTAATACTTGTTTTTCATGAGACTCTTGCTGTATACCATATTAACATTGATTTATTTTCATGAAATTTTTTTCTTGAGCTTTTTAAAAATGTGTAACTAATAATGACATTTTTGAAATGCACTAGAAAAAAAC
This sequence comes from Tribolium confusum, assembly GCA_029207805.1. NCBI lineage: Eukaryota > Metazoa > Arthropoda > Insecta > Coleoptera > Tenebrionidae > Tribolium > Tribolium confusum. The sequence continues at coordinate 35,002,816 of JALGAY010000001.1, read as the reverse complement.
TTCTGGAAAGGATCACAGCTCTTATGATATTGTAACTGAAAATTTAATATCAACTGAATATTTTAAGTCATGTTTTATAGTTAGTAAACAATTTTTGAAAAGAATTTTACCATAACGTAATTTAGGGGGTACAACAGATTTATAAAACAGTTTGCAATTTTCAAAATTTTGAAGAAAAGTTGAATCCTTATCTCTTCGTAATTAAAAGGTTGGGCGAGTGGGACTTTTTTATTTTGCCAGTGCTCTATTATCAGTCTTCCCCAACGTATTGGAGAGCTTTTCGCCATTTTGTACTCATTCTTTAGTTTTATCGAGTTTTTGCCAAATTTATAAACACATATTTATTTTAGGTGAGAATACGGTGAACGGAGACCAATCAGATGCTCACATTAGTACCTTGTCTCAGAGTAGCAAAGAGGTAAATTAGAAATTAGTCTGAAATTTCGTTAAATGTCTGTTTTAGGATCGCTCTATTTCTGAAGGGTCTCCCAAGAAAGATAAGAAGAAGAAAAAGGGTTTGCGAACACCTTCTTTCCTCAAAAAAAAGAAAGAAAAGAAGATTCGTGATGCATAGGTGTGTTGTATGAATGTTGATTCCGATTTGTTGCTAATTTTTTATTTCAGGCACTGCCTCCGTAATTTTTTTATAAAGATGCCTCCATCGAGACTGCCAGCGACTCATTTTTTAGTTTAGTATATTCGAGCGCAGCGGCTAGAATTTTGCACTAAATGTGACAATGGACTTCATTGGTCTAATTATATTTTTAGCTTTATCTGTACAGGACATAAAGATTTTATTATTATTAACTTCTAAAGTGCGAAATGTAGTGGTGGAGTTATATATTTAATAGAATAAACAAAACAATTTTTTCTTAAACAGTTTTTGACTGACATCACGTGTTGATTTGTTTATTCTCAGCAATAAAATATTTTGTTATTTATGTAAATTTATAATTGCTTCTGATTGACTGCAAATAAATAAGTTTATATTGAGATTATAAAATTAAATAGGCCATCATCACTTTTCTTATTAGTTTTGTTTCATAACGGGAGAGGGAGCACATATTTCTACTTTATTATACATACTACATTACTTGCACAAAGTACTCTTTTTATGTATGTTTTCTTAATATTTAAGAAATAAAAAGCTTTTCTCGCTATTTAGTTTTGTAGTTTTTTTTCTTTTGTAAATAACTTTTCTTTATAGAACAGTAAGTACCGTGTGATAAATGTTCCCTTTTTATACTTTACTAAAATGTTAACATTTTTTGATTGTGCTCTGGGTAGTGGCTTTTACATAATGCTTTGTGGCAATTGCGCTTTAAACATTAATTAAAAAAAAAGAATTATTTTTATTCATAAAAATATATTAATAAATTATAAAACGTCATGTTTATATTTTTTATTTAAAATGTAAAAAAAACAGTTGATTGTGCCGTAGTTTGTTTGATCTCATGTTTTTCTTTTTTAAACGATTTACACAATTGTTATTGTTTATTTAGTTTACACGAATCTTACTTTTTCATACGTGAAATTGTCAGATATCGTCTGTAATATCTGTAAAACCTAACCATTCTTGCTGATTGAGATCAAGAATGCCATAGGGAGTAACTAGCTAATTAATGGTAGTTTATTTACTTGTAAATCATTGAGTTGACATGTTATTACTTTTATCACATGCAAATAAATTATGTTACGGACATTTCGTCTTATTTACGTAGAAATTACACCCAGAACTAATAAAAATAATATCATATATATAATACACCGGTCGTCAAAAAACGAAGGCCTTAAAGTAATTGAAAATTCATTAAGTTTTAGAAGGGTTAAGCTCATTAAAATTCAGTCGTCGCTTGGAGCTAAGTAGTTGATTAAGAATTAACACTTGGTGTTGGTTGATATTAATTATTGGTATATCGATTTGGTGCATTGAAGTAAACCTCAATATTTGACAATTTAATTTGCGGGAGTCCTTCTGGTAAATTGCTGTGGATAAAATTCGCGTCGGTGTTGAATAGGATTCGCGTTCCAAGCAATGAAGGACCACTTGAGTGTCAGGTGGTTGTGTCTGCTCTCTTGATGTTCTAAATTGCGCCAATTTGAACCGCAATCGTTCCGGCTTTTTAAAGCTGGCGGAAATGCTGAAAAATTGACTTGAATTTTTTTAGAAGCGACGATCTGGAAATTTCAGAGATTTAACATGTGTCTTAACAATATTTTAATGAGGATTGCGTGAATTTTGATTGATTATATGCTTTCTGGGTGCTGCAGGCGTGACGGGTGCCTAATTATCCTTACCATGATATTCCATTATTCAGATCATTTATTATGGGTTTGATTCCGAGACAATTTCGTTAAAAACGCAATATTAATCTTGCGGCTACGCGGCTTCTATCAAAATAATAAATATCGTGCTAATATATAATTTATGTTTATGTAACTCAAACTATTAACTAATTCTACAAAATAGCAATGTGTGGCTTTTTTACATAATCTAATCAAACATACCTACAGTTCTTTATTTTTATTACTTTGTGTTTTTTTTAAAACAGAATACAGACTGAAAAAATTTCAGTGCTTAACTCTTCATCTTTGACAAAAAAATGTAACTAAGATTTAAGTTACGATCAATAATTAAACCACTGAAAATTTTTCCAGGCTGTAGACTGGACATTTATACACATAATTTTATTCTATGTATTAATGTTTATTGCATTTATTACGGGAGTTTTGCAGTTGATTTTCTTTTTTTTTTTTGTCGATTGAGATTCACAATATTTCCAATGAGTTTCTCACTTTGCAGTTCATTTTCTTAGTGACAGGAGTGAAGTTCATTTAAAATATTCGGAACCTCAATTGACAAGAAGTCTAAATTAATTGGAAGTCTGAATTATTTTCTGTTTTATTTTTATTGTTTTTTTTTACTTAATATTTAGTTTTATTTTTTATATTTTTTTTATGAGTGTGTATTTTACATAAATAAAACAACTTTTTATTGTACAGATATTGTTTTTATTTTTATTCTTCCTGACCGATTTTAGAAGAAAAGCGGATATTACCACCTTTTAGGTAAGTATGAATTTGCTATTTTCTTAGACATTTTCACTTAAGGACGTTCCGTGAAAAACGTTCACTTTTCTTACAATATCTTTCAATTTTTAAATACGTACATATACTTCTAACTGTTCTTCATACGCAGGTATTTTTTTAATAGTCCTTGCGGTATTAAATTTCGAAATATTAACAAGTGAAAATCGTAATTTAACATTATTCTCTATCTCGACCGTAGTTAGAATAAACATTTAATTTGATAGGAACCGTTCTTTTCTTAGGATTTTTTTTTAAACTGAGAATAATTAATTGAAGATATAACAACAATTTTTTTTCAAGAATAACATAAACAAGCGGTATTCATTTTTTATAAATAATTTTTAAAGTTAGTTACGTTTAATGATTTTCAAAATTTCGCTTATAACCTGACACGTGAGCGACAGTGACTTGGCAACGTTGCACCACGCGGGAAGTTTGAAATACAATAAAGGCCCAACAAATTGAAATAAATATCAAAACTTAGCGGATGTAGGTTAAGCATAAGTTTACTCTACACAAAAAGTAAATATTATAGATATTTATTTGTTATTGTTGTTAATATTTTTAATATTAAAGGGTATAAATCGTCAAAATGTGCAATACAAAGATTTCAAAATTTTTCTGAAAGTTGAGAACTACTGCTACCGTGTAACTACCTTAAATTACGGTTGTTAAGAAAGGGAAAAAAAAACAATACTTCTATAATAAAAATTGATGAAAATATTTTTTTTCGTTAAAAATAGTTTTTATTAATAATTTAATTGTATATTTTAATATTTCAAGAAGTTTTGATTAATTTAATCATTTTTTTATACTTTTAAAACAACATAATGTACAGAGTGGTTTATTTTCGATGGTTTTTGCAGATTTCTCATAATATATTCGATCATCACACAAAGAGACGAATAATACATTCTCGTGTTACTTTTTTGAGGCAAAATTAATGGTCTAATCACCAGACTTAGGCAAAGAAATGTCACGGCGGAAAAAACAAGCTGTGCGATCGCTACACATTGGCGCGCGCACCGAACTAAACCGTCTTATTAGCTACCTACTTATTTATCGAATTTACAGAAATTTATACCATATGTTTATTATAATTTTTGATCAGAGGCTGTCATGAGAAACAAAAATTCTAAAAACGTAGGGCGTAACTTATTTCACTTGATAATAAAATCATTTTACTGTCACTCACAAAGGGATTTGTTTTTGATTTTCTAGTACCTTTCTTCTGATTGACGCTGCCGGTCTCTTGAAAGGACGTGATAGTGTTTTTGAAACTGGTATAAAAATTTGACTCTATTATAATTTTTTTGGAAATTTCTCCCGAAACTCGTCGAAACAAAGTCTGGATGAGTAAACCCATTCTCCATTCGCTAAATGCCCATTACGAAAATATGATTCTACTAAAAAAATCTTCTGTTCTGCAGTAAACCCCATAATTCAAATCAAATCTAAATTTTACTTTTGACAGTGACAGTAAAATGACATATACCAAGTGAATTAATCTAGGCGCTACGTTTTTAGAATTTTTGTTTCTCATGACAGCCTCTGATCAAAAATTATAATAAACATATGGTATATAGCAATCGAACTGTCCGTCGTCTCTCGAATTTCACTTTCTAGTTTTAATTTTCGTGTTATATATACGGTAGAACTCGATTTTAATGGACCCGCTTGTAATGGACTTCCGGCTATAATGGACCAGTTTTCACGGTCCCGTTTCAACTACTATCTTAAGCAGTGTATTCAATGTCGCTTATTATGGACTCGCCTGTAATGGACTATCACATATAAGGTCCATTATAAGCAAATTTTACTGAAGATTTTCAGTATAAATTTAGTCAAAATTACAGCACTGAAGATTAAGAAGAAGGAGAATAGCAAGATTTAGCTAAAGTTATGATCCAAGATGCGTTAAAATCACTTCAAACCTTGTAGCAATTTTTTCTGCAAAAAGATGAGAACTATGTAACTCTTTGTCAGTTAAATTCAATTTGAAGTACTTTATAACATTTATTTAAAGAAAAAAATTAAACAATGTAGAATTACAGATTTTTTTTAAATTCTCGCATTTTAAAACTTTTTAAATTTAATTATGTATGTATTATTTTTAACATACAGAATAATGTATAAATTTATCTTTTATTTTTATTTAGAGCGTTGTATCTTCATTGCATGTATGTTTTGATCAATAAATGAATCATTTATAGTAATATGTATGGTAATACATATTATTATTTTCATATAATATTATTTTATAGTATTATTTTCAGTCAAAAAATTCAATTTTTTTAAAATGGACCCTCGGTTATAATGGACTAATGTTGACGGTCCCGTCAGGTCCATTATAAGCGAGTTCTACTGTATTAATAATATATAATACGGTTACACACGGCAAGCCTAGATCCGACGCTTATGGCTCGAGCTGATTGCAAGTGAGTGCACTAGTGCAGTGAGTCTGCGTGACATTTCTATGCCTATGTCTGCTAATCACTTTTGCGGTACCATTTTGTTTATGAGATACAGGGCGTTTTTGATTTTTTGGCGGTTTTTTTTAAATTCCGTAACTTATTTATTTTATAATCAATTTAAAAAATTAAAATTGGTGCTATTACAGATTTTTATGTAGAATCGAACGGCGTAGTCAATTCTTTTTTATATCTTTTAGTTTTTGAGATATCGACCAAAGTTAGCTTTTTTTAAATAGAATTTTTTTAAAAAATCGCAATTTTTTTTGTTTCCAAAAATATATAATTTGTCTATATTTTTTTCAATTAGAACAATACTTAAGAGATTTTTTTGAGTTGATTAAAATAAGTAGAAACACAAAATCACCTATGAAAACAAATTTATTTAAGATAATTTTTTTAAGTTGATTAAAATAAATGAACACAGTCACCTATGAAAACGAAGTTATTTCTCATGTCAAAATTTTGGTTGCGGTTGTGTGTTGTGTTAAAAATGGAAGTTTATCAAAATTTTGAAAAATATGATATGATAAAATGTTTTATAACGTGTCGCGAAAATTTAGAAGAAACTTCAAATTTATATCTTGGACGTTACCCCGAAAGGCGCCAGCCTGATAAACGCACATTTTTAAGATTAAAAAAATCTAATTGAGCACAGCTTTTTCAAAGCATCGAGACTTAAAGTTTATTTTAAAAGAAATAATGAAGAAAACGCTATTACTGTGTTAGGTTTTGCTAATGCAGATCCTAAATTTTCTACAAGAAAAATTGAAGAGAATGTGGGAGTTTCATGAAGTAAAGTCATGAGAATTTTGAAAAAATATAAATATTGGTCTTTCAAACCAAGAATTGTGCAACATTTAACACCCAATGACTACAATTGAATCACTCATTTCAAAAACCACATAAGTCAAATTTTTTTCGAACATGCTTTTTTTGCTGGAAACGCTTCCTTAAAGGTAGATGCGTATTCTGGGTAAAAATTACGTCAGTCAATACATTCCTTCCTCTTCAAAATAAGATGGTCATTGCATTAACAACATAAGTCAGTGAGTTAAGTGGTTTTGCATACAATACTAAATCGATTTAGACACACAAGTCGACACAACTATAACTTGCGAAAAACTAACAACAAAAATAAAGCAATCACAGCCAACAGAAAAGGTAAAATGTTAGTCGCTGAGTTAATGATTTACAAAAGACGTTCCAAACAGTTTTACAACAAGAATTCATCAGCTCAAAATACATGCAGATGAAACGAGACAGGGTTGCAGATATAACATTTGATTTTATGTAAAATCTACCATTGCCAGTATTGCCACACATACCTAAGCAAAACATTTTTTTTGTTTGCAGCAATTGGACGTTCACTGTTTTGGTATTAAGGATTTATTAGACATACTAATAAAAAAACTCTCAACTTCTGCTTTATTCCATCAGTCAAGGCTTATGATTTCACAGTGATCATTAATAGTAAAAAAATAGAAGATTTAAAACGAGTTCAAAATGGCATTCTGTGAGAGCATATGCCATTTTATTAGAACATATTTAGCTGGATAACTGTAAATGTTAAATCATGGAGAATATGATAATTTACCTTAAAGATAATAAAACATGAAAAATTAAAACATATAACATGTTAATAAGTTAATGTTCAAGTGTAATTTTTAATAACAACCCTGTTTCTTGCTAAAACAACATAAGTCAAGAACATTTCTGTTTTTTTATTATTAGTATTGATAAACTGTAAAGATTATTCGACATTTCAATTGTTTAAACCACAAGTACTATATTGAGCCCAAAAAGTTCTTTAAAATTCGTTTAGGTATTTGTGAATTAAACAGTTTTTATTGATTCCTAAAAAATTCTAATTGGGTGACTTATGTAGTTTTTGCAATGACCGATTTAATTTTAGAGTTGAGTTTTATGAGTAGTATTTAAATCAATTGTCATAGATTGAGATTTTGAAAAGAAAATTATTTGGACTGACGAATCTCGGATAAGGCAGGATGGCATAATAAACAAAGAAAATAATCGTTTCTATGCAAATGAAAATTCACACTACAAACTGGAACGTAAACGATAAGGAAGATTTGGGTTCAATGTGTGGTGTGGAATAATGGTCCATAAAATAGTGGGACCGATCTTTTTTGATGAAAATTCAACCACTCGACAGTACGAGCAAATTCTTGGTGTTACAGTGAATGGATTTCAAGACGATATACCATTAAATGTCTTACCAAATGTTTGGCACCAACAAGACGGTGCTCTTGCCCATAATGCACATACAATTAGAAATATATTAACGGAATATTTTGGCGAGCAATGGATCGGAACTAGATGGCCTCCACGTTCACCCGATCTTACGCCGTTAGATTTCTTTGTTTGTTTTTTTTTAATCATATTTATAAAGACAATAGTGAAAACTTAAAACAATTTAAGTTATACACCGAAAGAGCTTTTAAGAGAATTACAAACATTTGTTTAAGTAATACTATAAGAGTTGAAAGAAAAAGAGAACAGCTTTGTATTCAAGAAGAGGGAAGACAATTTGAACATCTAATGAACTGAAACTGTATTTACTTTTAATAAATTGTTGCTATTGTTCTTTGTTATTATTATATTTTTTAATAGATAATGAGATTACTTTTAAAAATATTTTTGTTTACACTATTTACTGTATATTGCTGTATGTAAAAAAACTGAACTAAATAAAGTAATACAAACAAATAATGTTTTTGTTTTTATAGGTGACTACCTATGTGTTTCAATTTATTTTAATCAACTTAAAAAAATTCTCTTAAATATGGTTTTAATTGAAGAAAAAAAAATGGACAAATTATATATTTTTGAAACCGAAAAAAATAAGAATTTTTTTAGTGTCACAGCCAACTATGATTTCTATTTAAAAAAGGTAACTTTAGTTCATATCTCAAAAACTAAAAGATATAAAAAAAATAACTACACCGTTCGATGTTACATAAAAATCTATAATAGAACCAATTTTAATTTTTTAAATTGATTAAAAAATAAAAAAGTTACGGAATTTTAAAGAAATCGACAAAAAAATCAAAAACGCCTTGTACCTGATAAACAAAAACAAAACTGATTAGACCATTATTTTGTGTCAAAAAAGTAACACGAGAATGTATTATTCGTTTCTTTGTATGATGATCGCATATATGAGAAACCTGACAAAACCATCGAAAATGAACCACCCTGTACAGCCGTGGACGTAAAAAAGTGGTACACTTTTGACAACAAAAAAATCTGGCTTTGTGAATTTGATCTCAATCTGACAGCCGTTGTCAGTTTTAGTAAAATAATTAAAACCAATGGCCTAAAAATTAAGGTTTATTGAACAAAATAAAAAAACCAAAAGGAAAAATTAATATTTTATAGGTGCACCTTCTTGTAACCTTCTCGTAATTGACCACACTGTCTGTCGCACAACATCTAGAGGTATTTATTTGATGCCATCCATCAGAAATATTTTGTATCAATTCTTGTCGATTTTGTGGTATAACTAAGTTATTATTTTGTCTAGACATTATTTCCCAAATATTTTCAATCGGGTTTAGATCAGGGCTCCTAGCAGGCCATTCTATAATGTCTTTATCCCATTTTCATTTAAAACTTCGAACAATATACGCTTTATGAATCGGGCAGTTACCATGTTGGAAGACAAAATCATTTCCGAAAATCGGAACTACAGATGGTAACATAATTTCTTCTAAAATGGCTCTATAAACTAAGGCTGTTAAGGGTCTGGGGTACTTTGTTACGAAAACTAAATCCGCTATAGGGGCGCTAGTAGTATCTAACTGAACATTTTCTCGAAAGTCTGCCTCTCTTGTGTCGCCCGCTGTGCACGGACAACCTTCAAGGGTAGCAGTAAATCTTGAATTTGTGAGTCAGGTAGTAAAATCTATTAATGCTTGAAAACAGCTTTGAATGAATTTTCTCATTCAACATTTTACAAGTACTTTTGATCTCTGAGCGTTTTTTTATTTTATACGTTAACTAACATATGAAAAATTTAACCAATTCAGTATTTAACTAAAACAATAGGCCAATCAATAAAGCAGAAAATAAATGAATTTTCTCAAAAATAGTAACAGGAAATCGACTGTGATATCACATTTATTAAGTATAGTCTAGAACTCTAGAATTATTTTGTGCTATGTTTTCTATTTGAAACTGTCAGGGCAATTTGATATTGTTATTGAAAACCAAATTTTTTGTGCTGATAAAATTAAAATTAATAGAGCAATCCGAATGTTTTAAAAAACACAAATTATAGATAATCAAAGCACAAATATGATTGACTATAGAAAGATTAATTATTTTATAAAGGTTTTAGAAGTTTCATTTATTGATTTTAACCAAGTATTTTTGGATTATTTTATAAGTAAAATGTAATTATTAAAAAGCAACTAATTTAAAATTTGTACATTTATTTAGTTATTGGGTACACAAACAATACATTTTTGTTTTTTTGCACATATTTTATTATTTGTCCTAAATTTTTTTATATGTGCATCGAGTCTGTAATTAGGTTCCCTAATTTGCATATTTCTTGGAACCCTTAGATCCACAAGTTTTGGAAGGATTCTGAAATTATAAGACTCAGAATTATTCAAAAAAAGGAATTTTATCGCTGTTTTACGATATAATAGAAAATAAACACTAAAAGTAAAGATAATAGTCCAAACCTCAGTACAAAAATGTTGGCCGATATTTAACAAGATGTATTTTAAAAACCAATTTTTGCATGTTTGTAACAACATTGAAAATCTTGCAAAAAGTCATTAAGCATATTCAAAATCTAGGTTATTATAAAAACGTTTTTAGCAACAATCTGAATTATTTTTAAAATCAATTTTATATTTAATAATTAGGTCTTAAAAATGATCAATAATTAGTTATCAATAAATGTTGAGAAATATCTCAAAATTTTGTTTCATTCACAAATCACTAGTGAAAGGGAGAGAAAATTCTTCTTCACTATAATGGTTAGAATTTTTACCTGAGGATATTTTTAATACAATGATCCAGGAATGAATTGTAAGTAAGTGAAAGTCCACCACCGTCGTACTATGGGGTATACCGGCTCTACTGCGAATTTTTATTCGGCTTATTTCAATTCTTTGAAAATGATTAAACAGGCAAAATACCTGAGAATATTTTTGTACTGAGGTTTGGAGTATTATCCTAAGTTTCAGTGTTTATTTTTCATTACATCGAAAAACAGTGATAGAATTGCATTTTTTAATAGTTGAAAGTCTTTTAATCTAAACTTTAAAAAAATTGATATTGCATCCACTATTAAGAAGCTCTCAAAGTCAAACAAAAAAGTAGGTTCATGCTATGTTTTTATGTTTAGTTGACTTTGTTTCACAAAATAAATAAAAGAACTTGTTTTGTACGGAATTTTGTAATTATTAGCAACCAATATTGGTTTGCTTTTTTACTCAACTTTTATGAGACTTCTAACAAATCCATGATTTTGTGGCAAAAAAAAATAAGTTCCTACTGTGTAATGTTCTAATGAGCACTCGAATTGGACTGATTTTTCAACAACAATAACACATAATAATAGTTACCTGGCTTCCACCCTCACTACTTATTTTATTGTTTCCTAACTTGAAAATAGTGTAGAAACAAATTTAAAGGTTTTGATTGGTCAAAGCAATTTATTATAAAAATATTAAAGCTTTTCGTCACAGTAAGTCAGTTACTACCTGACGGAGATAAGTACCTGTTCTTGACCGCGGAGGGAGTAGAAACAGCATCGGGAGCCAACTTACCTACGACCCTTTTACCATCAAGAATTAAAATGTGTCCGCCAGAGCCAACTAGTATGCGCTAGTATTTTCAAAAGAAAATCGACGTGTCCGAGCATTTCTGCTTTAAATTTTACAGAAAATGGTAACGCTAGGTGCATACTTTTTATTGAACCACTCTGTATGCTGCATACTCATTTAGATAAATGAGGAGCAGCATACAACATGGGAGCGTATTCAAAAAAGCAAGGAGAACGTTCTCATAAGGACATTATAAACTTTGAACAACGTTATCAAGGCCAATACAATGAAAATATGATGGGAAACTATATTTAGGGTTTATTGAGAGAAAGTTCATATGAACATAAAAAAAAGTAAAAGCGCGCACTTTTAAATTATTTTCCACTGTTTTGTAACTTATTTTGATAGTAAAACTTAATAAAAATTAAAACCACAAATAATTTAAAATATAGTTCATATGGTTTTCTAGATACAAAAGCAAACTTTTTCAAGACATATTTTTGTTTTTCGTTTTATTACGACTTGAACTATCGAAATGTTATACTTCAAAATAAAATTTTGTGTTGACTCATGTAATCGATTACGTCCCTCCAACTCAATGTTTTCCTTAAAAAATCACTCTTATGATATTACTTCTGATAAAATATCTTGTCATAAATACAATCAATACTTATTACTTAATTTTTTCTTTATATATCAATGGTTCTAAATTTATTACATGTTACACTGAGCTGATTTTTTGGACCAATTATTATTTACTTTAACCAATTAATCAATAAAGCTTTTCTTTATATTATAGAATACAATTATTGTTGAGTACGAGTTAAGTCATGTTAAAAATACAAATACAAACTAAATTTATATTACAATAATACTTTTCAGAAATTTTTAACCACAATCAGTATAGGTGGTTAAATTGCGTTTTTAAAAACATTTTTTCTAGAAATAATTTGAAATATTTTTCTGAAACCTACCAAAAAATTAAAAAAAAATTTTAGTAAAAAGAGAGCAGTCATCAAAACACATCAAAACATTTTAACACTTATAGGTATAAGAAATAACCGAAAAAAAAAAATCATCCCGATTAATAAATTTTCTTATGAATTACAAGACTTAATTTTTCTTTAATTTAGAGGTAATCGTTATCAATTGTTGACCAGTAAAACAAAAATATATAAAATTATATATAATATTATATTATAATATTATAATAATATATAAAATACAATGATTTCTCGTAATTTTTAAATAAAAGTTAGAAAGATAGTGATTGTAGACTTCATAATATACATACTTAATAACATAGTTTTCATACAAAATTGTAATGTATTCTGTTTTACATTAATAATTACAGTTTTGGTTTTAAAAATAACTTATCATATATTTTTAACATTTAATATGAAATTTTTAAATTGAATTATATTAGTAACAATAAAATATAAAATCGAATAAAATATTTTTACTTGTAATATAATTACAAATTTAATTTTAAATTTCGATTCTATTTATTAAAATGCTGCTTTAACGATAAACGCCATTTTCTTTTCCAGTACTTGTCCGCCAGGCACAAAAAGGGTTGGTCTAGCTGGGAATCTATTTGAATGACAATGAAAGGGGGCCTGTCAGAATATTGGGCGGTAACATAAGAAATTATTTAAAGAAATTGACTCCTAACTCTATTATTATATATTTTAGAAAAAAATTTCAAAAACAGGAATAATTACTGTAAAATTGCCGAAGGCACGAGAGGAAAAAAATTCATTTCTTTGGCAAAGGGTAACAGTAACAGCAATGAAAAAAATGCGCTAAATCAATTACAAATTAAAACAAGAACTATACATTTTAGAAAAATAAATGCACTCTTGTGCCCTCAAGTTGAAGGTTTACAACAATCTTATAACTTTTTTTTTATTATTGGCCATTATAAATTTGAACTAGGCGTCTTTAAAATTATCAACTTTTTACTGATCAAACTGCTTTTACACAGTAATTTATACATCTTAATTTTTTTAAATATTTTTTTAACATACTAACAATAGCGACAATGTTGTTGCATTTAATAATTTTAACAAATTCATGCATTTTTTTTTAGTACCACAGACCCTTAACCTTTTCTCAACAATAATGCACACATCGAGCCTCCTAGCGCTTATCCAACCCCATACATTTACAGAAAATCTTCCTTGCCTATTGTCTCTATACACATATTCTTCTCTACATCCTGTCCAATTGGTGAAAATAAAAACGAACCCGTCCGTTACTACATGACTGAAATGTCTTTTCATCGGAAAGCACAACTTTTTCCAACAATCATTATGGTTAATAAATTGCTGGGCAAAACGGATCCTTTTCAATTTATGTTCATCATTCAAAAAAGTTTATTATTTGCACACTTGTTTCGGAGCTCTGTTTCCTGAATCGTTTTGCGGTTCTCGAAGATCTAGGAAAATTCGTTTCTATTCTTGCTCTAATTGCAGTTTCAAAGGGATTTTCTCACAAAAAATTAACTAATCCTACGTCCTGATATTCTTCGTCCTCCGCTCTCCACTTTTCGCGCGATAGTTTGTCTTTCTTCGAATTTGCGTTTTACTGTAATATTATAATTAATTTATAATAAAGATAATATATAATTTATAAAATGTTGCTTCTATTTATTAAGGAAAACCTAGACCACTTGAAACAGTAAACGCCACAGTGCCACTGCCATTAGGTTCGTTAATTAATTGAATGTAATCTCTTTTATTACGGAAAACCTACTATAGAGCCTCAGTAATGGCCACATAATCTGTGCAGCTCCTTGGGAATGCCAATTCAATGGGAAGACAACGGGAGCACGTTGGGTGCGGGCGCAATGACCAATGAAACCTAGTATAGAGGGCTTACAATGAAATTTTAGTGCCAGACAACGAAATAGGGACTTCTTATTGCACTTTTAGTACAACATTTTCTAAGATTAGTGGTATCAAATACCCTAAAAATTATCACTTTTTATCACGAGACCGAAACTAGCTTTTTCGAGATTGCCATAGGCTCTTTTAAACAAGCAGATTCGAATTGAAGATTTGAATTTCAATCATGTAGGCTTTTTCTCATACGGCGACCTTGCCAAACCTACTGATCTGATTCACCGCGTTTTGACGTATAAAAATTTAAATATTTTAAAATCTAAAAGCAGGAATATTTTGAAACTTGGCGCAGTTATTTATAAGATTTCGATAAATATCTTGACGGTTTTTTGTAACAATTTGATTTTTGGTTATCGAGATAAAAACGTTAAAACCAGTGTTTTTACAGTTTAGAAGCATAATCTTTATCGAAATCGTAAGTTTAACATTTTTTTTCTCGAAAACTAAGAACAGGAATTATTTAAAACTTTAACAGCACTTTTTTTTCTCTAAAGAATGGACTGTTGAATTTTGAAAAACTTTTTATTGAATCGGTTTTAATTCTTATCAACAACCTTAAATAAAATGTAAATAGTGAATTTAAAAAAAAATCATCAAAAATTTAAATTTCTTTTTTGGGTGTGTTCATACCGCATGAATTCGATTTTGATTATCAATTTAGCATTCAAAAATAGCAGAACTGAAAATCACAATTACAACCGACAACATTAGAAGAAAGGTGATATAGGACCAAGTCAAAATCGTTATCTTATTTGGTTGAGGCTTCTTACATCTTGGCTTGTATTTATACAGGCTGTCTCC
The DNA here is from genome assembly GCA_029207805.1 of Tribolium confusum. NCBI lineage: Eukaryota > Metazoa > Arthropoda > Insecta > Coleoptera > Tenebrionidae > Tribolium > Tribolium confusum. The sequence continues at coordinate 34,987,741 of JALGAY010000001.1, read as the reverse complement.
TAAAAAAACTGCTGAAACTAGTATTTATCATACGATTTAAAAAATCACTTGATTTGAAGTCAACTATAAAATGGTTTTACTTTTGATTTTTTTTAACATGATTTTCTAGTCAACTTTGGTCTTCAAATAGAAGGACACTTATATTTATTTATATAGGGTGCTGCAACTCGAATGTCCATGTAGCTATCGAGAGACATGTGCATAGGACTGTTGGAGTAATGGTTTGGGAGGCTGTTGTTCATGGAAACCTTTTGTGTTTATTCAAGGCAGTATGACAGCTGTGCATTATATTAATGACGTCTTATGAACCACTTTACTGCTTTATCTAGATGACCGTCAATATGCTCTCTTTCAGCCGTCCACATACTGCTCGTCAAACTAGAAACTTTTTCCAAGAAACTGGCGTTAATGTTTTGCCGTGGGCATCCCGTTTGCCGGATTTAAATCCCATTGAGTATGTGTGGGATATGACGGGGAGAAGACTGTCTGCTTTGCACCATCCTCCACAGACTCTGGCACAGTTATTATATGAGGTTCGAATTGCTTAGAACGATATCTAGACATTATTTTATCGATGTCTAGATGTGTACAGGAGTGTACTCAGTTACGGGGTCGCCAAACACATTATTGATTATTTTTATCAAGTTATTGTTACTAAAATTTCTTGCAAATCTCACCGTTTCATTTTGATGTAAGTCTACCACAATACCAAAAAAACACGTCTAAAAAATTATTTCTTCTGGGTGTAACACTTCTAATGTCCACTGAGTATATAAGTATAAAAAAATGCTACATGATTTTGTTGGTTATTACTACTCCCTAGAAGAGTGAACATTTTTTGGGCCAGATTATGACAGTCCAGCTTTAAATATTCGAGTAACGTGCAAGTAACGTAAAAAGCCTAAAAATTTATAGAAAAATTATTTATCCTAGGGGAACTAGAAAATATTGGTCTTGCAATCTTAGCGCAGTTGCAACTGCAACTGTTAAATTCATGAGACTTTTGAATTATTATTTTTTTAAATTAAGGTGCTTAGCGTGTTTGTGCAAAGCTGGAATTTTAATATATTTTTATTTTCAATCTACATTCGTAATAAATATTAAAAAGATTTATTTATTGATTTGTGCTTGAAGGACCTAATTATTCCAGTCATTTTATGTTTCATTTGCTGAAAATATAATTAGTTTTATTGTAATCGTAATCTCTTAATAAATATATGAAGAGTCTCCATATTGTGCTCGCTTCGCGAGATATCGTGTTCAAAGACGACGAAAAGTGGCTTTTATCAAATATTTTCTCTTCTTGAGCTTGATTGAATATCGATAATATTAAAAATGTACATAAGAAATACTCTGTCTAACCACTTTTGTGATTTAAAACAAAAAAGTAGAAAACTCGTTGTTTTTTAAACCACTTGGGAGATATAGGTTATTTTTTTGACTTTGGCCGGTGGGATCGTAAAAAGGGTAGTACCGGTTAGCACGTGTTCTGTAAAAATACCTACCGCATTGGTATGGGTCATCTGTTGATGTGTTGTTGTAAGACCTCTAACGCACTTGTAAATAAGGGTCGTTCTTAAATCAGTTAGTGTGGGTGGTGTCTCGAAGTAAACGTTTAGACTCGGCTAGGTAAGGGGTTCTAAAACATTTCAACGTGCGCCATGCATTTTACCATACATAAACAAAACTGTTTGGGACCACTGGTTTTTCCCAGACTGAATGTGAACCTGAAAATCTCACCCACTCAACCGAGTTAAGAATGAACCTTATATATAAGTGCATTAGGGGTCATAGAAACAACAAAACCAACTGATGCCAGTACAACATCTGTAAAGAGCGGCTTACAATTTTCGCAGGATGTTACCTGAAAGCGCATTTCCTCGAATAGTATTTTTCCGCTTACGTGAAATTATGTTCTGCACTTTTACCCATCACGTGTTAAACGGTACAATCCTTTTTATGGTCACACCGGACACAGTCAAAAAAATAAGGTATAGAATACAAGGCCTGTTTACCGTATTTTTCTTGTAGGGTGAATCCATGATATACAAGATACTTGCAATTATGAACTTTTTTTGCATTTTATTAAGAAACAGAACGCCTGCAAGGTGATACAGTTTTCTTTCCTCTTCTGTTTCTAATAGTTCTTTCGCTGACTTTAGTTGTATTTGATGTTAAAATGTTGATGGAAGACTATTAGCGATATACTTTTTGTTTGTTTAATTTACAAATGTCGTTATACAGTCTGTGATATAAAATTTTTGAAATTTTTAATCTATAGTGTATCTTTAGGACATAAAATGTTTGAAAAAATTACTGCTTGTTATCTAAAAGGAAAATAAATTTAAAATAAAATAAAGATAAAAAACTACCACCAGCACCGGTATAAAGTACTCCTAAACACAATTTTCTCTCATTATACGAAAGGTTGTGGTGCCAATTGTCAATGTAGAAAAATAAGTTTAAAATTGGCCACTGTGACCGCTCATGTCTCAATGCTTAATATTTTTGAGACAGATTTACTTTCAAAAGATATTGAAGCTAATTGTGAATCATATCTTATCAACTTTTCAACATCAGATACAACTAAAGTCGTCAAAAGAATTCTTACAAAAGGAAGAAAAAAAAGAACTCTAACACCTTCCAGAGCAAAAGGATGTTCATAATAACAAGGAATAACATTCTGTAATCTAGAGTTACCCTGCAAGAGAAACACACCTTGTATTTTACATTAGGTACAAGTGGTATAAAAAGCATGTAATTTCTAAATATCTTTTTTTTTGTTTGAAACGACAAAAGTGGTTGCACAGAATTTTTCTTATGTACATTTTTAATATTTTTAATGTATGGGATATCTATAAAAAAGATGGTGTTTCAGAAAAACCACTCTTTGTCATCTTTGACCAGGAATATCTCTTGAAGTCGGAACGATATCGATAAAAGCCTTTTTTCAAAAATTTGTAATTTTGCTACTTTTTAATTTATACATTTGTACAGCTGTTTTTTGCGAAAATTGTTCTTTTTTTTCAATTTGCTGCATAGAAATTAATTCTTAATTTCCTTATTTAGCTTCTACGAATCTCACACGCCGCCAAGATGAATTTGACAATTAATAGATGTGTTGTTGATCATTACTTTTACAAGTATAATTTTAACAAGGATAGACAACACAATATACGGAGTTGTCTAGACCAAAGTAATGTTGTTTCTCAATAAAAAATTGCAATATCTACAAATAGTAAGTGCATAAATTACATACAATTTTTACTGCAAAATTTGGTGTTTGTGTTTATTTTTTTTATTTTTTTGATTTTTTTAGCATATCAAAAATTAATTATTCTGGCACTGACGATGAGACAGTTTTAAATAGCGCTTTGCCACTATTAGGTAAAATTTGTATTTGAATAAGCTTTTGGGTTTGACTTGGATTTAAATTTTTTTATCTTTCGTAAAAAAATTATATTAGATTTGAAATATATATATATATATATATATATTATTTATATATAATATATATATATATATATTATATATATATATATATATATATATATATATATATAGCGCTTTAGTACTAACCTGAGCCAGAAATGTGTTTGCGGGCGGTACATCCTGAGCCACTCTGACGGACCTGAGCCAAATATATGGCTCAGGATGGCGGACCCTTATAAACCGCATATTTAAGGCCCCCCCAGTGCACTGGCAAATTTTTTTTTTGGCTCAGAATTGTATGAAACTCCAATTTGTAGTTCCGGCTTTTGCCGCGCTGTGAAATGGTGGCGCTGCAGTCGCGTATTTTGTATATATTTGTATATACAATCCTGAGCCAGCAGTTTCTTAGAATTAATAAAATAAAACAAACTGGCTCAGGATTGTATTATACAAATAAAACAAATTGCGCACTACATTATTTCAGTCAGCAATGGAATACTCGTAGACATTGAGATCACGATAATTCATAGTATTTAGTCAAAATTAATACGTCGAAACTAAATCGTTCATACCAACTTGACGTTAATTGAACGTCAAAGCTATAAGTAATTTTTATAATTTTAACAATGCTTGTGTTGCTAAGACAACGAATTTTTTGTATCAGAGACTTAGAAAAATCTGTAAATTTGGAAGTTTTTATCCTTCAGCGCCTATAAAATTAAATCTGTTCTTTTTTCAGCTGTTTAAAACCTTTTTTTGTTACCGTTTTTAACAAACACTTTTATTGTAGAACGCTACTATAAACACTATGTGCTGTATAATTTTTTTTTTTAATTTAAAAAGCAAAATAAATTTGCAATACCAGAACATTCACAGTTTGTTCAACTGCAAATATAATCATAAATTTGAAATATAAAATTAGTTTTTTTTTAGATTGTAAAATTATCTCATTTGCTGTTGAAGCAGCTCCTTTATCTCTTGTTCTAAATTGTATTATTATTTACAGAATTATTGAACTAAATGTTTAAATTGACGTCTTTTTGTTTCCTGGCAATAATACAATCAATTTTTTCGAACTCGGTTAACACATAATTTATTATTTTTTGACTAATTAAGCGGCACTGAATTGAGAATCTTTTTCGTAAATCCTCCAAATCTCTTGGTTTTGTTGCAAATACTTTTGATTTTATGTAGCTCTATAATAAAATTAAATAGATTTAACTTAAAAAAAAGATACTTAATGCCCAAATAGGTCGATAGAAGATCCGCACTGGATGAGAAAAACCCAAACTCAACATCCACAAAAATTGAGTGTTGAAGTGGTTTTGTCAGATACATTTTAGGACCGTATTTTTTGAAGACATATTTATTGGACATGGTATGTCCAAATCCTTTGCTTAAAATGTTTAATAGAGCGTTTATTGTAAACTTGTATATTAAGTCATTATACAGGGTGTCAAAGACAGGCTCTGCAAAAAACGAAAAGTTTAGACTGCTCCCACTTTAACAAAAAAAATATTTTTTTAATGGGTCTTGGAAGAGCGCTGGATTAAGCTCTCAATACAGTTTTACAAATTTTAACTTACTGTTTTTTGTAAGTAAAAACTGTTTTTTGCGCATTAAGCAATAATTTTGTTAATTGATGTAAAATTTTACCTCTTTTTAGATTATTCTAAAAATAAAAGTTCAAACTTAAAATTGGAAAGGCAACGGTAGACATACTGTTAACATTTTGTGTAGAAAAAAAACTTCCCTAGATGACCAAATTTTTAAACAGTTCCGAATTTTAGTTTGGTAAGACAATCATAAAAATTTAAACGTGTATTTAGAAATGTGACTTGTGTTTTAAATCTTAAGACTTTTGTAGCATTAATTTACTCATTTTAAATTGGTGGTTAAATACGATCTTTGAAGCCATGTTTTTAGAAAAAAATTGAAACTTTTGCTCATCTAAAGTGCTTGTTTCTAATGAAACAGTTGTGAATAGCTAACAGTAGCGACCGTATCGTAGTCACGAGCTGTTTAAGTTAAAAAAAGCTTCAATTTTTTCCTAAAAATGTGCTTTTAAGAATCAGATCTAATCACCGACCAATACTAAATAAACTAGTGCTACAAAAATGTTGAGAGACAACAAACAAGTTAATTGTCTAAATACACGTTTATAAATTAAAGCCAAAATCCAAAAAGAAAATTTTTACACTATAAGCAATAATTTTGTTAATAGATGTAAATTTTTTTACACCTAAACTGGAATTCTGTAAAAAAATCTGTAAAAGTTCAAACTGGAATTCTGGAAAGAGTGCTAGTCATACGGTTAACATTTCGTGTAATAAAAGGCTTCCAAAAATGATTAATTTTTCAAACAGCTCTGAATTTTAGTCTGGTATAACAATAATAAAAATTTAAACGTGTATTTCAAAACACGACTTGGGTTTAAATCTGAAGACCTTTGTAGCATTAGTTTACTCGGTATAAATTAGTGTTTAAATACAATTTTTAGTGCCATGTTGTTAGAAGAAAATTAAAACTTTTAAATATCAGTATTTGCATCCATGGTGATAATAATAATTAATTTTGTCGCAGAAATTTGGACTTAGAAATAAAACGCTGTTTACCTGGCTATCCTAAAAGCCAGGTAAACAGCGTTTTATTTCTAAGTCCAAATTCCTGCGACAAAATCAATTATTAAAATTTTTGTTTATCTAAACGGCTTGATTTTAATGAAACAATAATTATTGTAGATAGCTAACAGTAGCGTCCGTATTGTTGTAACGAGTTGTTTAAGTTAGAAAAAACTTCAATATTTTTCTAAAAATATGTTTTTAAAAATCAGATGCAATCACCGACCAATACTAAATGAACTAATGCTACAAGGATGTTGAGATACAAAAATAAGTTAAGTGTCTTAATACACATTTAAATTTTTATTATTGTTTTAGTAAACTAAAATTCGAAGCTATTTAAAAAGATGGTCATCTTTCGAGGTGTTTTTTTAAACAAAATGTAAACAGTATGTCTGCCGTTGCTTTTCGAATTTTAAGTTTAAACTTTTATTTTTAGAATAATCTAAAAAGAGGTAAAATTGTACATCAATTAAAAAAATTATTACTTAATGCGCAAAAAACAGTTTTTTTGGAATTATTGCTCTAATTTATAAGTGTAGCTCAAAATCTGTAAAACTGTGTTGAAGGATTAATCCTGCGCTATTCTGGGACCCATTAAAACAATCCAAATTTTTTTTTAAATGGGAGCAGTCTAAAGTTTTCGTTTTTTGCAAAGAATGTCTTTGAAACCTTGTATAACTTAAACCACAAATTTGCGAAAATCCCTCTATTAAGCATTTTAAAGTATAAGAAATTAGCTACCAAGAAAAAAAAAATCATCTCAATTGATAATTTTTTCAAAAGTTACAAGACATTAAACTTTGTTAAAATTTTAAGGTGTTTTATTTCAATTGTTGAGCACTGTATTTGCAACAAAATTAAGAGATTTAGAAAATTTAAAAAAAAGATCTACAAATCAGTATTGCTTAATTAGTTAAGAAATGAAGAATAATGTGCTAACGGTGTTCGAAAATTAGTTGTGTTATTGCCAAGAAACAGAAGGACGGCAATTTAAACGTTTAGTTCAGTAATTCTAATAAAAATTGCGTTTATTTTAGAAAATTTAATGAAACATTTAAATTGGTTAAATTACTTAAAATTTTTATTTTAGATCCTATACACCTTATACTCTGTATAGGATCTAAAATAAAATAAATTATACTGTTATACTCTGAAAAAAAAAATAGTAACAATTTTCACCAAGAAAAATAGAGGTTGCTATTTAAAAGAATCATCGATTAGGTACGTCACAGCAAAAGACTGGTTAGAAATTGTTCTAATATAAGAGAGAAACGTGCGCAATAAAAAAATAGAACCGATTTGTCTTGGCGTTTTTTTTATTATCTTAAAAAATATGAAATATACTTTTATTTCACCCTGCATATAATATTTTTTGCACTAAACCGAGTCTATAGTTTGTTTTTTTTTGCTAGGCATTTTTGCTAGGCAATCTAGTGATCGCTGTAAATTCTAAATATTTATTTGTAATTAGTGGATTTCAATAATTATCCAATTATAAATAAGCATTTCAAATTTCTAGTGCTTACTAGTTTGCCTATTATAAAAAAAACTGTATCAAAACCAGCAAAACAAGAAAGGATCAAAGCCAGTAAAACTGTCTCCAAAACTTTTACAGTTAGTAGTTGGCAAAACTTTTTTTTTTTATCTGTGCAATTTTTTGTAATCTCAAAAAAAGAAACAGAAATACATAATCGACTGTCATCTATTTATTGACATACACTCTACCAGTGCCAAAATTATCTTATTTTGAGTGTTTACATCGACATTCGTTAATTAAGTTGTCAATTTATCTGTACAGCTAAGACAAAACACAAAAGATATAGCTTAAAACAATCGAGATTTTTGCCCAAAAACGACACCAACTGTGTGAACATCAAGAAAACATATCTAAGTAAATAATGCTTTTCTTATTTTCTTTTTTACTATTAAGTGAAAAATATTACCACGCTCAAAGTATAAAATTTTCTAACTATTAATATATTTTTATCTTGTTAGAAAATCCTTACTTTATTTGTTAAACAATAGCTTTTTTTAATATTTACATTACTTAAGTAAACTAGATTTTAGTCTTTCCTGTTGCTTGAACATCGACATGCATCATGACTCTCGATATAAAATAAAACACTCCGTAAGTGAAATAAAGTTCAGGTGTTATTACTGTTGCTATGGGGCAGGATTGTCGGTAAAAATTTAACTTGTGATTATTATGGTATATACATACGGCTTAGTCATTGCTGTTGCTATGGAGCAGGATTGTCGGTATATTATATATATGGCTCAGGTTTGTCAAAACTGTTGGCTCAAGAAAGTCTTGTATATGTAAACATATACAAGTCTGGCTCAGGTTTGCTGCATTTTCAATAGGCTCAGGATAGTACGAAATATTTCGTATAAAATTCAAATTTTTTTTATGAGTTAGCCGTGTATATATTGCAGAATTAAGCTTAAAAAATTACAAAAAAAGAATATACGCCTGACTTTGGTTCGAATCTACGCTATTTCTTGGTGGAGCGGGATTGTATGGAATTCCAATTGGTCTGACTTTGTACTAAAGATCTATATATATATATATATATATATATATATATATATATATATATATATATAATATATATATATATATATATATTGGTTTATACCATAAAAATCCTAATAAAATAAGCTTTCAATAAGTTTAAAATCTATTAAAATATTTTTGGAAATAAGTTCAACAATGTAAACTTAAAATCTTGCAATTTTAAAAATTTGGGTTGAGTTTGAATTAATGCTTTTGAAAAATTCAGTTGCAAATAATTAATATATTTGTAATATTACATGGTATGTATTAAAAATTGAAAGTAAGTTCTCTTTTGCTAATAAAAATGTAATATAGCAATATTTTTTGAAAATATTTATGATCAGGTTTATTTTTTATTCGTAAAAAAGGCTATAAAAATAATTAGCTAAACCGGAATCATTTTTGTAATATTAAACAACAGCGCATCAACCCAAAATTTTAGCTTTGTGAATTATGTTTTTTACCGCAAATTCAGGCTTTCAAAATGTAGGTCTTGTTATATGACAATGTCACATTTACGTTGTCATATAACATAATTCACAAAGCTAAAATTTTGGGTTGATGCGCTGTTGTTTAATATTACAAAACTGATCCGGGTATAAATAACCAATTTAACACAATAATTTGATATGTTTCACTGCAAACACCTATAAAAAAATAAAATATTTAAATACAATCACGTCTACTTTGACACGAAGTAAAATAAAAAATAAAACAATACTGAAAGTAAATAAAAACAGTTGTTTACTTTAATTTATTTTAATATTTAATTTGAATGTTCGTAAATATGCGTAGGTGTAAAATTCGTTGCCCTGATTTTTTTAAATCTCCCTTAGCTAAATTTCCTGATTTACTGAGCTTTGAAGAACAATAAATTTAGCGGCATCTATTATCTCTATTGGTCTAGAGTATTTGTAGTTAAAGTTGTGCCAAATTCCGGAACACCGCTTTGGCGATTTTGTTAAATATTTTCAACTATAATTTATTTATTTTTACGGTAGATTAAATTAAATTCCGCTATTTTGAATTTTCTAGTTTTGATATAAAAATCGTAATTCGTGATCTTGAAAACCCCTGAGTTCTCGGTTTGATGCAATTTGGTGAAATCCTTTCCGAGATATTAATTTTATAATACAAATTCTTTGTCATAATTTCTATTTCTTAATAACAAATTGTAAATAGGTCTAGAGACCAGATTTTTAACTGACATTCCATCCTTCAAATTTATAAAACCATTTCTTTTTTTTAAATAAGTTAATCGGTTCAGCTCGCAAAGGGTTCGCAATTTTGTATATTTAGCAATTACTTTGATAATTATATTGTGAGTGAAAAAATTATTTTTATGCAGATATAGCAACCTGAAATTTCAAGTAATGACGTAGACGCAGTGTCCTGTGGTTAGCGGTATATTCACCTAATAGATGCAAAAAAATTAAAACTTGAATTTTAAAACTACGAGTATTACGCGTGATGGAAATGAAAATGGATAGACAATGGAGTAAATCTGTCATTAAGTGTGAAGAATCAAATCCATTACGATCTCGAAATACTATAATTTCTCGACTTTGTAATTTTTTGTAAAAGAAAGGATCAAATCTGCCAAATAAAACGTGTCAGAAAAGTGTCCTGGTTAATAAAAGAAAGCTGCAAGGGTACCGTAAGAATAACGATGGCCGTGCCTAAACGCAGGATCAGCTAATAATAACCGAGTGATTTCTTCGTATTATCGGGAAAAAGTAACAAGTTACCGTGATGACACCCGTCGATATGTTTCGAAATTAATGTTGTAAGTTTATTGGAGTTGTACCGATATGAGAGTTTAATTATTTCGGTGGCTGTCAAGAAAGTCATTTGCAGTCGTTAAGTGCTTATAGCAACGATTTCTGCTATTTGTGGAATTCCTAGACACGGGGCGTCTGAATTCAATAAAGACTCATCATCTGAAGTAAAGCGGAATGTCCATGATGTGAACCTCGTTTTCGACGCGATGAATACGCGAAAGTATTCCAGTAATAAAGTAATTCACTGGCGTGACCTGGATTATCAAGTATTTGGTAGAAATGCAGTTTGCAGGAAAAGCATGAAATTAATTCTTTTTTTAAGTATGGAAAATTTAAATTGCAAAAATTGCGTTGTGCTTCAAGTACAAATTTGATGTAAATTAGTAAATTGGGGCAATTCAATTAAGCAAAATTTTCAAAAATTATAACAGGCAATCTGTCGCCATTTTTTGGCAGTGATACGTGCCCGTTCATTAATTTCAATGGATTTGGAAATTTATGTTGCCGACGTGAAGTTATTAGGGAAATCATCGATGTTAACACCTGCAAACTCACTTGTAAGTACACTCAAATAATTTAATTAAAACTGTAATTACGTTCTAATAATATTCATAAAAATTAAAACCCTAAAAATTTTAAGCAACTGTTTCTTCCAATTAAATTTAAAATTTTTATTTGCTGAAAGAAGCCTAGAAATAAGAAAATATTGAAGCAGTCTACAGGGTTTCTTTTATTGCTTATCTAAAACTATTGTGTCTTGCTGTAAAGAGATTTTTTTTAAGAACCCACAGTCCACTGCCGCATACCGTCTCAATTAAATATTTCTTGAGCGCCAGATGAAAAACGCTGTTATGCTGACGTAAATTTCGGTAGAGTAAATTGAAAATGGGATAGAGAAAAATACGCTGTTATTGGTGAACGTCGAGGTATCCCTATGACTGTCGGATAATTTTGTTTTCTAAGAGAAGATGCGAAATCATTTAATCTCTACGTTTTGTATGAGATATAAAAGTAATAAATAAAAATATCATTTGTTTAAAATTGAATAGAGTTATTGCAGCATGTAGAAACATGGCTTTGTGGTAACTCGCGATGCTTAAACAATAGTTATTTACGTAACTAGTGCGAAAAATAACTGATATCTTGCAAATAAAAGGTTGCAACACGAGACGCTAACTAATCTGTTTGTATACTCAAAATTTATGTCAAAAACTACAAGATGCACTCTGTATTACTATAGATTTTTCAATAAAAAAACAACATTGTAATTTACCATTAAAATACTGGCATGTTTCAGTAACCGCAAATAGAACAATATTTGACGTGGAATTAACCAGAATTTACCATACTATTTGTTATTTGAATTTTATTTTTTCATTACAGCGTAACAACTCTCAGTTGATGATTTATAACAAATATTTAATTTTCAGTGTCAGCTTAATTTTTTTTGTGTTGTTTTAAGATTTAAATTTTTACAGTTTTTTTTACCCCTAATAAGCAATGTGACAACTTGACAGTTCAGAAAAATTCTCAGTGTTAAATTCTAGTAAATTTTAATTATTAATCTATCTACTTTTTTTATTTTATTCGACACACCAAGAAGATCTAACAAAAAGATTGGCATATTTAATTTAACAGATGATGTTTCTTTGGTGAGCTACTTTTTGTAGTACGTCTGAGCGTTGGTAATATTAAAATATAATTTTTACGCCACCCACACGCATAAATTACCTACTCTTTGTTTAATAGGTTTCTTACTTCTTACTCTAATAAAGATAACTTTATATAAAATGTGTAAAATAATATATATTTTCATATGATAATAATACTCGTACAAGTACCCATAAGCAATAAAACAGCTGATGAAGGCAGTTGCTTGATTTGGCGTCGATGGCAGTCTTTTGTCTGTCAATTATGTAACGTTAGGCAAAATTTGCACTGACTTTACTTGTCGCAATGTTAATTTCAGCGATCACTTTTTTTACGCTTTGACTTTTACTACTGTAAACTGTAATCTACATGTCTAAACATTTCTATGATTTGTTTTACATAATAGTGGCCAAGCGCTATTTGGAACTGTCTTATCATCAGTGCCTGAATAATAGTGCAACGTGTGTGCGAAGTCGGGGTTCTTTTGATTCAAAGAGTTGGATTAATATCGAATAACTTTTCTTAAAATTACGCACTATAGCATGATTTACAATTCTGGAAGTGAAAAAAAAAATAGAAATTGTTAGAAAAACTTACCTAGCATTTGTCCATATTAAAGTAAAAACATAGAAGAATAAAAATATATACTAAAAATAGAATAAATCATTATTTTTAGAAAAAAAGATAGTTTATCGATGTGAAGGCATCAAATAAATAAATAAATAAATAAGCAATATAGAAAAACGCCTAAAAAAGACATAAAAAGTTTTAGACGACTAAAAATGTGTTTTTTAAAAAGATTTGACCTCAATTTGACATTAGATAAAAAAAATAACAATAATTTGAAAAAGGTGTAAATACTAATATAAAGAATAAGGAGACAAGATTATAAACAAACATTTAATTAACTAATAAAAATTAAGGTAGTAAAGATAAAATAGGACTTTCAAAAGTCATTTATTTATTTAAAGTTAGTTGGGCAGGTTCGTGGGTGGATTTAAGTATTTCTAAAGCTTCTAAAAAACTTGAAGAATAACTTTTATTACAGATGTGAAGCATTTTAAACCTGACCGGAAGAAAGAATATAAGAAGCAAAAGCTAATGAAGTGTTGGACATATCTGTATTTTTGTAGTTTTGTATTGTTTTTGCATGTTCATCAATTATATTTTAATCCTTCGTTCTGTTTGACCGACATAAATGATGTAGTCGAAAGACTTTCTTTAAAATTAAAAGCAACTTTTATATTATAGTTTTGTAAAATATGAGAGATAGGAGAAGAAATTTTGCCAATGAAGGGGATAGAAGAATAAAGAGGTTTTAAAAGAAAAGATGTAGAAGGCGAATTATATAATATGTTGAAGCTTAGAGAGTATTTGTTTCTGAATTTATGGAAACGTCTATTTAAGTTTTGTATAACATAGTGATTATTCACTGCTATTTGTTTAATGATAAGCCATTCTTTTTCAAAGACAACATGGTTTAAAGGAAAGTGAAAATCTATATAATAAAAAATTAAATGCAACTACGATGTAAGAATAACAATGTTTGGAATCAGGAGGAAATATAGTTTTATTTGATGTAGATTTTTTATAAATTTCAAAAGCAAAAGATGAATTGTTTTTTCTAATTATATTAACATCTAAAAATGAAACACAAGAGTTTGTTTCTACAGTAAATTTTAAAATCTTAAGATCAAAGAGAAAATTTAAGTTGTTTCTGCAATGTCATATTTATCTGTGAATCTGTGATGAACAGTGTTATTTTCTGACAGAAACAAATTATTTTTTAATTTAAGTATGCACATTATTGTAATAATAGATTAAAAAATATATATTTAATTTACTTTCTTTGTATTTTTTCGTTTTGTTATATCTCCTTTTGAATAAGCTGGTATATTGCATATACATGTATTTCAGTTGACAATACGTACTTTAATTAATAACTTTGATGGAAGCATTTTTTTTAATGGGGTGTTTTAGAGTAAGGAGCCTTAAATGAGAAAGAGAATTTTCAGTCTCTTATTTTATTTTCACTAGTGTAATCTTTATTAGTGAATTAAATATTTATTTATAATCTTGTTTTCTTACTTTCTTTATTAGCATTTATATCTTTTTAAATAATTTTTTAATCAAATATTATATTGATGTCAAATCTTTTAACAGACACATACTTTTAGATGGCAATAATTTATCTTTTTTTTGTTAATTTTTCAAATAACAACTATTTCTTTAATTCTTTATTTATTTGATGTCTTCAACTCGATTCTGTGCTAAAAATAACGATTTATCTTATGTTTAGCATACATTTTTATTCTTTTATGTTTTTAGTTTATTATTGACAAATGTTTGGTGACTTTTTTCTAATATTTTCTATCTTTATATAATTTTTTTATTTTACATTATTAGTTAGGCACAGATGATGAGACATAGTTTTTGAATGCGGTTTGCTACTATTATGTAACAATTTGTTTTATTTCAGCTTGTGGGATTGTCCTTAATTTTAATTTTTTTTATCATTTATGTAAATGGAAATCATTTAAAAAAAGGGGATGTTTTCATTGAATTTATTTAAAAATTGTTTGACAAACTGACTTTTTTTTAAAGAAAATTTGCGATTAAATTGACAGTTCTAATATTTGATTGGTCAAAATAGACACTAATGGGCTGATTTCAAGTTGAGATAATACCGGTAGAATTGCAAATTTTAATACTTTTCCATGACAACAGCGAATCACAGCCCCGAATTTGTTTATTTTTCCATGGAAACGAAGTTACTACCGGTATGATTTCAATTTGAAATCAGCTCATTAGTTGCGAATTGAATATCTAATCGTTATTAATATTAATGTCACCTTCTGTAAACCGACCCTTAGAGTCAAACACACAAACTTGAGTACAACACTTTTTTTCAAAAACTTCTAATACTAATCGAATCTTTAAAAAATTAAAAACAAATTTTATTAAATTAATTTGATTAAAAATCAAGCTTTTGCAAAAATCTGTGGATAAAAGGATGTGCAAAAGATAGCGTATATACCTCAGAATTAAAATGTCTCAAAGTCCGAAGTGATTTCGGGCCTGAGAGCTCGAAAGAACACTCTCGGGATTAATGATACATTTGAGTCTTTTGATTATAATATACTACATATTACAAAGCAACAGAAATAAATACAAAATAAAAGAAGAAATTAAAAACAAATAAACAAAAAATTAAATTTGCTAGATAGATTAGTAGGTATGTATAGCATTCTAAACTACAAAAAAAATATGACAGTTTATATTAAGTTTGTTCTATTAGATGTGAGTTCGCTTAGTGGTGTTATATTCTAACCCCTATATTAAAATGTGGTAGTAGTAAAAAAATATACAGGTATTTTGCAAACGAGTGGAAATATTTTAATTGTAAATCTAGAATGAAAAATTCAATTAAATAATAAATAAAAATTTAAAAGTTTTTTAAAAAACTTTGTATTTTGGAATTATAAGCTTTTAAAGAAAACCTTTAGAAAGGACGTTAATACATTATTATTATCTAGGGAAATTGAGGCTGGGGGCCAGGGGGGTAGTCGATGGGCGGTAACTATAGTACGATTCAGTTTTTATAAAGCGACAAATAAGCTACATCGTAATATGATTTACAATAGAAACGGTCGTAGTTTAAGAATCCGCTTGATAGAATGGTTCAAAATTGGGCCGGGAAATTGCGCTCATTAATAAAATGAAGAAAAATTATGAGCAAAAGTCGCAAATAAAGTTGTGTGGTGAATTCACTGATTATGAATCCACTCAGAACAGTTACACAAGAGTGCTCATACGTCAAAACGTTCGGAGAACAAATACTTTAAAAAATGTCTAACTTTACGATAAAGTCATCAGTTGCTTGATGGCATCAGTTAGGTTGCCTAATCCCGAAATATAAAAAGCAATCCTCATATAAAACATACATATATTATATAAAATACAGATGTTAATTGTCAAGGTAAAATTCGTTTAAGTTGTAAAAAACATTTTAGTATGTTCTAATTGAAGTGGAAAACGAATTGTTTTCTAGCGGCTGTATTAGTTTAGATTTGCAATCAATTGAAGGTGATACAAAATCTATTAAGTTTCTTTGTGTGTTCTTCATAAACTAATGTGAAGGCCAACTAACATTTTTAGTGGTTTTCCGTGTTAGAGTCGTAGCTGCTGACACCGGATATCATCCTCCAGTTCGAGTACTCGATCATGTGCCTGAAACCTCCTGTTTCACACGTACTATCTTCGCCTTTTTCATTGCTCTACCGTATTATTTTCGACACGATATCTCCGAATTTATTTCTTGCACGTTTTTACCATTATTTTATCCATTTGCAAGGACCGGCCTTAGTTCATCGATCGGCCACCTAACGATTTTTTGATGCACGAGTTTGGCGAAAACAATAAAAAAATCTGCACGCAGCTTTCCATCTTTAGGATTTTTTTTGGAATAAAGTAGTGAAGGTTAGTTGCAAACGGCCACTTATAGATACATTTATGGACTGCAATAATTATGTATTGGAAAATGGAACAATTAATTTTGTTAATGACTTAACCCACTGCGGCTATATTACCATCAATAATAATAATTAGTTGAGTGGATTTGCCTTTCGTAAGTTATAACCGATTCCAGCAGTAATTGAGAATTTATTGCGGCTGACGACTAACACGTTTAAAGAATAACAAGATTAAAAAATTAACAAGAAAATTTATTAATTATTTATTACTAAGTGATTCAATGAAGAATTTAATCTTTAATTAACTATTTTTACTATTTTTTATAAAGTAATCAATGCATCACTGAGAACTTTTGTTCTAATGTCAATTATAAAAAATTTAAGTGTATAATAAAAATCGTTTAACAAATATTTCTGGTAATCACTGAACTCTATTTTAAAATAACTTCTAAAGCCTTATACACATTTAAACATCGAGCCGACAGCCGAATATTGCAACGAGCAGAATGGCGAACCAAACACCAATTAGGACGGATTTTTAGTGGATTTGCAAACAGACTTGTGAATCTCACATGAACATTTTACCCCGACAACGAACCGAGTGACGAGTCGAGCGGCACACCGAGCCGAACACGACTTACGACGGCATTTTAATGGGTTCGCGAACAGACTGACGAGTCCTATTCATTCGGATTCGTGCTCGCAGTTGATTCAAGAGTTGCTAGATTTTGGATTATATATCAAAGAAAATTCTAGCAAATATGTTCACGTTGTTTATTCCTCTATTATACAGTCACTTTATTCTGTTATAGTTTTTAGAAAGATATTTCGTGTTTACGACCTAATCCGGTATTTAACTTTTACTAAATTATGTGAAAATTTAACCACAAACAATTATTTCTAGCTTTAATAATGGGAGGTTAACAGATTTTGTCAATGCTGGGTCAGGCTCGTCCCCGTGCTAAGCATTGTCCTGGTGTTAAGGTGACTATAAACTTATTAAAGAATCAAAGCCATGAAAGGTCATAAACACGAAATATCTTTCTGAGAACTATATCTTGTCATTTTTATATTTATGGTTAGTAGATACCGATAACTAGAGAGGCATGCTTTAATTTGTCGTAAGAATTAATGTATAGCAGATTTTTTATTAATATTTATAATTTTTATTTATTTGTTTATTTATGTTAATGAAAAATTACTTTTTTTTATAAAAACTACATATAACATATTTGCAATTAATTAATTAATCACCTAGTACAAAAGGTAAAAATGTACAAAAAGTTAAACATAAAAGTAAAGTAACAAATGACAAATATGATATCTTTCTTACAGTTTTTAAAAGAAAGACACTTTGATTTAAACGATTTCACATTTAAAACATTTCAGTTTTTTTTGGATAAGCTTCGTCGCTTTGAAGTTGATATTTTGGGAAACATTTTTGCTCATCACGGTTTACTCGAAATTTAAGCATGACAAGGCAACTGTTGTGAAACTTGAATCCATAGTGATCATCAGCGGCATTGTATCTATATACTCTATTGTACTCTAAATATGAACTAGAGATTAATGTACTGTAGAAAAAAAATTAGAATAATTCTGCCTTTTATTACAAATTAAAAACAGCAGAAGATATGAAAAGTAAAGAATACCAATTTTTAAGAAAGAAAGATGAATAGTAAATATACTAAGAAGGAAGAAATAGACAAAATTTAACACAAAATGGCACTATAAATAGGTAAAAAAAGTAAAGCGGAAAAGAAAGTTTTTACAGCTTTTGTTTTTTCGAAAAGCAATTTTGAACCTTTACTGCTTTAGAACCGTTCTATTTCTAGAAAGTTTATTGACATTTATGTAAATTTGGTACACAGTGTGATTTAAAATTATGTACACACGGCGTCAATAGTTTTGGCCGATGCCCGGCCAGAAGCAGTCTATCCGAACGTATCCGAATCGTTCGAAATCTTTGTGGTTTGTTCACAAACAAATACACAGTTCCAACGGAATCTCTAAACTCAGTGCATGGAGATTGCAAGAAATAAAAAATGATATCAAAGATAAAGTAAATGATTTAATAAATTGATATGTAATATACACCACATATCAACGGTTTTGTGTTAAAATTTTAAAAAAATACAAAGAATTATAAAAACTTTTTAATTTTATTTTACAGTTTATAACCTCCCTGTTTAAACTGAAAAAGTAAAAGTTAAAAATTCTTTGCATAGTTTGTATAGGATAGAGATTAGGCTTAGCATTCCCAGTAAAGAATAATAACAAATACGAGGAATCTCTTTTTACTTTTGAATGTTTGTTTTTGTTTTTGAGAATATTTCTGAAATGGTCAAGATCAATGTCAGGGACTTGATTCTCAAAATTAGCATGATGATTTTTACATATAAAAATCTTACAAACCCCATAATTTTTAATAAAATTAAAACGTTATAATTTTTTGTATTTTTTTAAAATTTTAACACAAAACAGTTAATATGTGGTGTCTATTACATAGCAATTTATGAAATCATTTACTTTATCTTTGATCTCATTTTTATTTCTTGCAATCTCCATGCACTGAGTTTGGAGATACATATTTTTGTTGGAACCTGTGTATTCGTTTGTAAGCAAACCACAACGATTTTGAACGATTCGGATACGCTCGGATAGACTGCTTCTGGCCGGGCATCGGCTAAAACTATTGACGCCGTGTGTACATAATTTTCAGCTGGTATACAGCACTGCAAATTATAAAAATCTGCAAAAAAATTTATTTTAACGGTTGTTTTAACATTTTTTTCTAAATTAATTGTTAGAAAACATTGTTTTTGTAAGATGTCTAGTGGTGGTTATTGAAAAGGTCATTGAAGAAAAACTGGACAACATTTTCTCAAAATTAAAAAAATACCATGTAAATTAATTTATCGTTAAAGATGTTATTATCAGTGTTACTTTTAATAAAACATAGGTGTGTTGTAAAAATACTGCAGTTTTAGAATAAATTTACAAAACCGAAAATTCGTAATTGCTTTTAAATGGTCGTCACTGCACTTTCTTCGTAGAAAAATTGGTGGAGGTGCCGCGACAAATTTAAAATAATTGTAAAACTGTAAAAGTTACAATTTTATGTACTTATTTAGTTAGGTATATGTGTTTTTTATTATATTATATATACATAATTGTTTTTATATTAACTAAATATGTTTAATCTTTGGTCAAGTATGTCAAAATTGGTGTATAGATTGCTTTAACATTAATATAATGGTTTCTGGGGTACTACAGAATGCAAAACACTAATTTTTGTGTGTTGTTGATAAATTTATTATTTACTTATAAAAACAAAACTTTAATTTGGTAAACGTCACACTTTACATGAAAGCACAAATTTATGAGAAATCCTGAAGGGATTTGAAATAGTTGTAACAATTTTTTGTTGAATTTTGAATCTTTGGAAAACATTAACGCAATAAACATTAAAGTTATTGCATACCAAAATGATAAAAAATTATCTACTGGAAAATAATAAAAGTAGATAAAAATAAGATCAATTTTTTTTACAAGATTCTGTCACAAAACCATCAAAAAAAGTTTTTTATCAAAATTTGAATTTAATAAAAACTAAAACTGTTTTACATAATGTAACAACATGAAAAAATGTAGCATAGCAAAATACATTGGTGATTAAAAAATTATTTTAATTAATTAATCAATTACTGAATAATAAAAGCCAGAAATTTGCATATTTAATAAATTTATCCCAAATTTGGACAGGATTCCTACAATAGATAATTTTATGCAATTTTTTTTAATGTTTGTTTAAATAGAAAGTGTCATTTTGAGAGTGGAAGTAAAACTTGGGTGACCTGGTATATAAAATACAGCGTGAAATACAGTGTTGCCAACCTATTGACGATGACTTCCCTTATGTAATGGGTTAAAATCTTCTAAATCCAAGCTAAATTCTCTCAAAACATACTTTATTTTAAAAAGGACTACAACCACAAAGTATAAAGAAAAAACATAGTTCTTTACAACATAAATTTTTAATTTATTTCTAATAAATAGACAATAAATCACTTTTCAAATAAGTGATAAATGTGGATTACACCGTAATCAAGTAATACTGATTAAGTTGGCAACAAAAAATTAACAGTTTAACATTTTTTTGGTAATTTGTAGTAGTAGTTAAAAATCTCCTAAAAAATCCTCTACAGAACTTTTCCCCTTAAATATTTCTCTCTTCTTCAAAAAATACCTTAAATTTAGGGAGAAACTTTCCAAATTGGCAACACTAATGAAATATAATTTATCTGTACTCTTAAAACACGGAAAAAGTATAAAATTTATACAGGCTGTTCTTAAAATCATTTACAAGCAATGCACAGTCATGAAGAATGGTACATTGTGGAATCCATAAAAATGTTAAAAAATGTCTAACAATGTTAAAAAGCTCAGAAACTGCTTTAATGTTTGATTTTAACAAGCCGCATATTTTCGATTTGAAATGTTTCTAAGATTATTTAGGTTTTTTTGGGTTTCTCAACGAGTACTTGATGCATGGTTTAAACTGATTTTGAAGATGGCAATTTCTAAATAAGCTCATTTTGACGTTTACATTTAGTATGTTTTTTTTAGTTAAGCGAGTTAGAATTTTTTTATATTTTGTTGGGTGTACAGTATTTTTTACAGCTGTACATTGCTTATAAACTATTTTAGGGACACCTGTATAATTTACAGAAATTTGTTTGCAACTATCTGTATATTGTTTTCAGTAAAAAAAATTGTAACTTTTTTTTGAGTATATATTACAACATCTTTTATGACTATGCAATACTTGTAAACTATTTCAGGGACATCTTGTATATTATTTGTGATATTACTGTGTCTTTTATTGTTATTTTAACGCTGTCATAATTTATAAGAGAATTTATACGTCATTAATAGAATGCTAAATAGATATAAAAGACACATTTACTAAAAAAATTAATTTTCTATTTTGATGCATTACATCAAAGTATGCCTGTGCAGAAAAAATTGTTGACGTTAAATAATAATAATTAACTAAACCAAAAGAGTAAAAAAGTAAGCGTATATACAAACAATTATAAAGTTGAACAAAAATCACCAATTTTAAATTTGAAAAATTACCTACAGTTTTTTTAGAATTTTTGTTCAGAGGTCTATACCAGGTGTAGATAAAACTAGATTCACTCTTTTCTTTAATAGTACTTATTTTTTAAAAAGGAAAAACTAAACTTGAGAAAATTATTATATTAGAAAATCTACATTACTTTAATAATAAACCAACTTTATAATACATATATATTCCTGGTTTAACTGAAAATTACCACATTTTTTTATTTTTAAAGGAACACTATGTATATTTAAAATTTTGAGGTTAAGGTGAAATTAATGTATATTTTTGGAATTACATTTAAAAAAATTGTGACTTTTTATCAAAAATTGTTTTTTATTTTTATAAAGATTACTAAAACTACTGAACAGATTTTCAAATTTTTGGTATCTTTAGACAAAATGTTATTTTAAACAATTTAGTATACTAATATTGTTCTGTTTGAAAAAAAAAGTTAAAGCGAAAACACTAAACGGGCAGCAATTAAAAAAATAGTTACGAATTGTTTTTTATTACTTGCAAGCACTTTGGGAAGTTTTACAAAAGCGATGAATTTATTCCATTATTTTTTAATAATAATATGAAAAACACCTTTAAAATAATTCATAACTTATTTAATTTTCGATATCGACAAGTCTTCCATAATAAAATTGTTAAGAACAATTTTTTGAGTGGCGTTATATTTGATTTTTGTTTGTGAAAACACGTTTGGCAAAATTAAGTTTAATTCCATGAATACAAATTTTTGCAATGTTAGAAAAATTTACTTGTTTTTTACTTGTAAAAGTTTATTTAACATTAAAGTCACTGTATTCACTTTGAAAGTTTTTTATAATTGAATAGCCAGTTATGTCATTTAATTTACTCATAATAATTCACTGATATTCAACATAAATTTTTATTTTTTTTGACTTAAATTTTAATAAAATTTTAATTTAAAATTGTGGAACAAATAAAACATTTAACGATACGCTCAGGGGTTCTCAAACTTTCTAAATTTTATACCACATAAATTAAAGATGAAAATTTTATGTACTATTACCAACAAAAGAATTTTTTGATTAAAATAATATTCAAGGATAAAATATTATTAATACGTAAGTGAACATGAAATTATTAGAAGGTACCTGCAAATTTATTCCATTGTATGAATTGCCTATTGTATGAATTGAATGAGCCTCTTTTTTTCTTACTAATTGGAATATATCACATTTAATTTTAATTAATTTTAATCTAGAAAGAGTCTACAACAAGAAAATATGACTCACTATGCAATTTTGCATTTTTGTAATTTGATAGAGCCAAACAATCGCGAAACAATTAGAAAAGAACTTATAAAATTGGACAATAAACTTCAGAAATGCACTAATCTGCTAAATATGAGATGGATTTTAGACTAGTGTTTTGTCTGGAATCAACATTTTTAGCAATTTATTATTTTATTTTAAAGATTATCAAATTGTAAAACTAGTAGACTATATTTTTCGTTTTAAGGCCTTTTAAACAAGCTGTAACAATAGGTACTTATGTTGGAGGTGGTTTTTGTTTTCAAATGGGGTGAAAAATCCAACAAAATGCAAAATAAAGGGGCGAGCAAAAAACCGTAGATACGTTTTTTTATAATTTTTTTTATCTTACTTTTATCCTAATAAGAGCCGCGTTTTAGACATAATTTTAGTTAAAATACTTATTCTATAATATGTCACTCACAATCAGCACCAGGTCTTCTTATAATGTTAATAACGAAATTATTCGTACAATACAAAAATTCTTATAAAATTAGTCAAAAAAATTATTGGCTTGTTTTTTCTCTGTATCAAAAGTTGTACCATCAAATCTATAAATGTACCACCAGTGGTACATGTGGTACAATGCGCTAAGGTAAATGTTTTTATTGATTTAAAGCGGTAGGAGGCTTGTCTTATAATCTGCTTGTTATTATACTCCTCTTGTTAGTAAAAATCTTTTTCTACTCCTACTATGAAAAGTAGGCTTTTCATGCAACAAGTTGTTGTATAAACTTGATCTTTTCATGCATACCTTAAAACTTGAATAAAAAATGACGTTTTGATGCGACAAGTGACAGATATGTGATGAAAAATTACCTTTATGTGTGAAAAGTGACATATCTGTGTGAAAGAAATTTTAATCAAAATTTTGACACAATTTACAAAACATTTTTTAAATTTATCTAGAGGCACAAAAAACAAGTGCTTTAGTCGTGTGAAAAACTTTCTTTATTGCTTGTGTTTATTGCACACTTAAAACACCCGCATGGATAGAGCGCTTTTTAACACTTAAAACAAATTACTATTTTAGTAATGTCAAATACTTTAAAATTTCTGTCATTCTTGTCAATCTTGATATTACTTGAAAATACGTCAAAATATTTTAAACTAAATTATTACGCAAACGAGTATTGTATCTTGCTTTCAGAGTTTCTCGAAACAACGGAAAACTTATGGAATATTTTTAATATTTAGTGTTTTAGCCTTTCAACTTTTTGGATTGGGTAACACCTCTCAATTTTAGTAAAACTTAGGTAATAATGGCTCAAGTATCTATGAATAAATTATGCAAAATTGCTTTAAATTCTTAAATCTGTTGGTAATTTTGCATTGCTTTGCAGATATTTATTTTTTGTTAAAACAAGATTGATACTTCTACTTATTTACAATATTAGAAATTTTTTTATTACTAAAATTACTAATTTAACATTGCTAATAGATGTAACTATTTACAGCTACCCTGTACATACTTTAAAAGAGCAACAATACAGATTTATTGCTTTGGTTGGTTTTAAAGCTTCGACTAGCTTTGACTTTGAAACTGCTACTCTTTCTAAATCACATAAAGAAATAACTATTTTATACAGTAAAAAATATATTGGATTTACATAATTAACTAATAATTTAGGTAATTAATTATTCATCTCATATTATTAAATGAATGTACACTACTGGGCTAATTTCAAGTTAAACTGCAACCAGTAGTATCGCAAATTTTAATACTTTTCTTCGGTATCAACCAATCACAGATCCGAATATTTTTAAATTTTTATGGAAACGAAAATTATTTGCGATACTACGGGTATTTTCTCAACTTAAAATTAGCCCGTAAAGTATTAATTTAAGTATTTAATATAATACATAGTTTTGTAAAATTGGTGGATGCGCCGGGTCAAAATGTTATTAACCAGTATTATATACTCGTTGTTATTTAGTTCTTCTAATTTTTAGTGTGTTGTATTTAGTAAATTTTTGCTAAAAATGGTGTGAAAAGTGGAGTAAGCCCGCCTTGATGAAATTACCTTTTCCCAATCCAATTTAGCAAATGTAAAATCTTCCTGCCCCAACGCTATTAAATCCGGTACGACCCTCTTCCTGTGCGGAAGCATCCCATGCCGTTACCCTCTCGTCTGGGTGTTGTTAATAACCAGCTCCAACAAGTGGCTAGACCATAACAAATGGCATGCGTGAAACGACCAATGGGACTGTTTTGAGTGGGCCGGCGGGGATGATATCAGCGACGGAGACCTGGTGATGCCAGTCGGCGCGTGGTGACCGAGTCCTTGCGCAATCGCGAATCTCCAGGACGAGAGTACGGCCGAGTCGGTGGCGCGAGTCAGAGGCGACGGGCACGACGAGGCGGCAGGCCCCTGGCAGCCTGCCCGCCATGGACTAGCGACTCGCCAGTCCACTGCAGGGGCTCCTCGCCACCCGCACATGTAAGTACCGCCGCATGCTCTCTCAATTTTTATACAACACTCGATGGGTACTTGTTGATTGGGACCGGACACGGGCCACGCCGGAAAACGCGATAATTGCATTTTCGTGATTTTTCTTTGAAAATTTTAAAGCGAATCTTTTATAACTCGGTTAACAGGTTTAATTACTTTTGCTCGACGAATTAATTAATTACATCGATGCAACGACGACGCGATCTAATTCTTCGGAAAGTTAGGCGGAATATAAACTTCAAAATTTAATTAATTAGAGCAATTGCAGAATATCTACATTTGTCTAGATTTAGTTATTAACTATTTCCGTGTTTGTTTCGTTTTTTTAGCTTCAAATTAATCTTTGTTCTATTAAATAAATTTCAACTATTTTTAAAATCGACTTAAGTTTTTTCTTCTTAAAAACAGAAATTCCAAATTTTATAGAATTGCTGTTTTGCTTTTAATTCAAATTAATATGTTGATTCTTATCTATAAACAAAATATGAGGCACGATGTCTGAAACCTGTTGAATATTAATACAATTTAAGGATTGTCATGTATCTTTTTTTTTGTTACTAATTATTATAGAAAAATAAATTGAATTCTATAATTTTTTTTTGTAAATACATAATTTTTTCTTAAGTTATTAAAACAAACTTTGAATTATTGGAATGTTTATTGCGTTTTTTAAATGCTTTACATTTCAAATGACTTACATTTAATAGTTTGTTATGGAAAAATATTAAAAATAAACAAAAATTACAATTTTTACAGTAAAATAATTGTGACTAAATTTTTATTACTTTAACTCAATTTTGTGGTAAAAAATTGCAATTAAAATGATAGTGTTTTTAAGCTTTTGTTGAAATTTTAATAACGACAAAATATCTTAATTTAACTCTTTTTTTCTAAAACTGTTTAAAAGTTAAAGTGCAAGAATCGTCCACTTACAATCCAATCAATCAGCAGCAAAACCTTCACCAAGAATTCTTGTTTTTCTAAATTTATATGTGATTGATTAACTAGTTTTGATGATAAAATAAGTAAGTTTGAAACGTTGGCCAATTAATTAGATTTTGTTTTCTCTTGTTTTTAAGCCATTATTTTATAAAATAAAACGAACAACTTTAGATACAATAAAAAAATTAAAAAAAGAAGTATAAACAAAATTAAAAACTTATTTTTATTTTTATGAAAATAAAAAAAATAATTTAATATGTCACTTTATTATTAAAATAATCTAAAAATTACTTTATAAATTTTAGAGGCAGAAGCTTTAGGACTTGATTTCTACAAGTGGAGTGTACTTGACACTTTAAAAAATATTTGCAAGAATTATTTATATCAGGTGATTGAAAAGTATGGAGCAAAATTTTTAACCTGAAATGGAGCACCACAAATGATGAAAATCTGCAAAAAAATTGTTTTATCTTAATTGATAACAAAATTATGGACTAAACATTAATTACTATAAAAGTTGCAACAAAAATGGGGGCTATAGAACAGTTAGAGATTGTAGGTTAAAAATAAAGCAATTTAAATTTAAATTTTTTTTTATTAATAGTTTGCTAAACGTAAATATCTCGAGAACGGTACGTTTTAGCAAATTATTGCTAAAGTACTTTTTTATTTATAATACATTAGTATATTTATTTTTGTAAAATAGTTAGGAGTTAATAAGCCAAAAAATGGATGATTACCAACTATATGCAACGGAAATACGCAATCTTAAACTGAGAAAATGTAAAATGATTATCAATGAAAAGAGTACGTTTAGTTTAGTTTTTGTCTTTAATATTATAATAATTAGTTAAACGGTTTTTTAAATTTACCAAAAAAATATTTTTCTATACACAGTTTTGATGGTTTGTAATTTTTTAATATCACCAAAATACATTTTCATTTGCAGAAAATTTATTATTTTTGGTGGGGTGTTTTATTATTTTTTGTGGTGCGGTATTTTAGGTTAAAAGTTTTCTTTATCCTGCTGAATCACTATCGGTATTTACTATTTATATACAGGCTGAATTTTTTTATTTGCTCTCGCTCAAAACTCCATATGTAGGCAACACATTATACTTTGCTAGTTTTTAACATTTAATTTTTGAAATTAAGGCATAGAGCCTTGTGAATTAATTTCAACATTGTTGAAAATATCTTTGACAGTGCTTGCAGAGTCAGTTTATTTGGATTATTTGTAGTTTTTTTTTAAGTTGCTTATCGTTTGTATAACGTGTTGTCTATTTTTGAAATCTCGGGCGGGAGCAAAGAAAAAAAATCACCCGTATTTTAAAAATGTCTAAAATTCGCAATAATTTTTCAATTCTAAAATTAACTCTAATTTTTATAAGTTAAAGATTTTTTGTTTTATTTACTGTTTAAGAATTTGGAAATTTTTTGTTTAATTAAAGTGCTTTTTGTATGTGTGTATTATAGGTATTATTTAGAAAGATAATGAAAAAAAAATGGAATTTAAATTTATTTTGTGTTTTTGAGCTTAGTTTTATTTCAAATTTGATTACTAATTTTGGTATTGTCTGTGTTAATTATCTGCATTTTGTTATTTGTACTTTTTGTCACTAATAATATAAATATAAATACTACAACTTTAAGTAAAACTACGCTCATATTTTTTTAGTCGCAGCAATTTTGTAATAAAAACATTTAATAAAATATAAACAATTATTTAAAAAATAAATACTCAACTTTGTACGACTGGCACTTGAAAAATTTTGAGTTGTTCCGAATTTTTTTGTTTTAGAGAAAGTTTCTTTTATACTTCATGGCAATAACAAAATCTGATCAAATATTATAGAAATTATTTGTCAGTGCTAATTAAATTATGAGCGCCTGTATGGAATGGTAAAATATACGGGGTGTTTTTGAAGTAATGTTAAAGAGTTTAACAGGTAGCTCTCGTTGAAAGGATGCTAAAAATGTCTTACACAATTTTGTTTTGTTTTGTTTATAGTGTACCAGATACACCCTATAGACTTTTTAAAAAAAAATTTAATGAAAATACGATGTTTTATAGCAATTATTTTGGTATACAGGGCGTGATTGCAACATATGTAACATTTTTTTTGGTGATCGCTTTGGTTTTAATGTTAAAATTAAATATACAGGGAGTTCTTGAAATTTTTTTACAAATGTTACCAGGTGATAGCTTTTGTTGACAAACTCAATTTGTCTTACACAAATGTTTATAGTTTTTAAGGTATATGCTATAGACAATTTCTTTTAAAAAAATTATTTTTTGAGATACCTACACGATGTATGACAACACTGTTTTTGCGCAAAAACTTTTACATGATATATCTTCAAATCTATACGTTTTTTGGTTTATAATAATCAGCAAAAAATCTTAAAACATTCTTTGTTAAGAGAAGCTTTTAGGCGATTTTAGTCTTGATTATTATTTTAATAGATTGTTT
Organism: Tribolium confusum; assembly: GCA_029207805.1. Taxonomy (NCBI): domain Eukaryota; kingdom Metazoa; phylum Arthropoda; class Insecta; order Coleoptera; family Tenebrionidae; genus Tribolium; species Tribolium confusum. The sequence goes on along the minus strand of JALGAY010000001.1, from coordinate 34,958,942 downwards.
ATTATATTACCTTTTTTGAGGTGTCAAAAGGATAAGTTATTATTGAAAAGCTAGATATAGCTGCCAGAGGTTGATTACTCAGTTGTATACGTTTTAAACGTTTATTTTATTTAACAAAACTTTTTGGAAATTGTAGGTAAACTGAACAAGTTATATGTACCAAATCGCGTTGTGGGTTTTGCAATTGTATTTTAGTAAACACTTCATGCTGTTCTAACGCCATACTTGAAAATCGAAAAGCAACTGCATTGACAATTATTTATAAATTATAACAAATTCAAACGCTTCAGTTAAGACATTTGCCTTTCTTCTATTACATTTCTAAGACGTTGGAGCACGGGTTGACACTATTTTAATATAAATTTTAGCACGTATTTTTAAAATAATTGTTAAAATTTAGGTTTAATTTGGGATTATTTTTCAAATTAAATTATATTTTGTTTATAAAACTGTTGAAAATAAAAAAATATGTTAACCCAGTAAGAAAAGTGTTGGTTTTCAAATGCGAACAAATTTATATAATTTGTTTTTGGTAAACTCAAATGCTATCGGTTTTTATTACGGTGTTTTTTTCTATATTGAGAGCACAATTAAACACCGGCCTTGATAGATTTTTGACGGGACCGCGCGGCTGTGTCACGTAAAGCATTGTGAGACCCAAGCCGCCAATTGGTAGTCTACACAATTTGACTATTTTTTGAGCAGTTAATTTTCTAAAAAAATTAGAGATATGGTGAATGTTTGTAAAAAATTAATTTAAAATTTTTATAAGATTTTTTAATGTTTTTTTTTTAATTTGGGTTTATAGCGAGAAAAAACATCTAATTTAATATAAAACTTAATTATCAAACTTATTTTTTGAAATCTTTTAAATTACGTAGATCTACGCTACAGAGATATGATAAACACCTCCAGAGTGTAATCAAATGAACAGAAATTTTACCTGATAACTAGTTTTCGTTGAAAGGACGCCAAATATCCAAACTTGTCTTATACAAATGTTTACGGTTTTGAGATATACAATGTTAAATTTTCGGCTCAAAAACATATTTTTCAGAAATTGTGTATTTAAAAAAAAAGTTTCACTATGTAAAATTTTTGCACATATTTTAATTATAGCCTACATATTACGAAAATTGCTATAATTTTTCGTGTCTCGTACAGAAAAAAAATTTTGAAAAAGAGTTTTACTTTATTACATTTGATTACACTCTGTATACCTCGAGAATTATGCTTTACATAAAAAATCTCAAAGTGTATGCTTGTATATTATATGTATAAGTGTAATATATTTAAAAATAAGGAAAAAATTATTTTCTACTTTACGTAAAATGCTGCGTAATCAAAACAATCAACAGTTTTTACAATGGTTAGTAATTAAGTTTTTATTTTTTTATGCAGTTTATTTTATATATTAACAACTGAATTTTCTAAATTCATAACTATTTCCAAGCGGGACACACTATCATTTTGTTGTATCTTCTTAATGTGTTAAAGGAAACGTAAAACACCAAACACCAAACGTAAACACCCAGTAACACCAAACACTACACTTAAAACGACGCGCGTTTCGACAACAAAGTTTTGTTTTTAAATTTGGCATCCTTATAAAAACTGACTTTTAATTCGTAGCCGAAGATGGCAACTTTGTTGTCGAAACGCGCGTTCTATTAAGTGTAGTGTTTGGTGTTAGTGGTTGTTTCACGTTTTAGGACACACTATGTCAAGCTGCTATTACACCTAAATTTAAATTGCCATAATTCAATTATTGTTTAAACTTACAGTTTTACGTTTGGATAGATTTATGCAAATAATATTTGAAATTTTTTGATAGGTTGTTATATCTTTTCGTAAAAACTTACAGTGGAGTAGGGAGCAAAAACCGTATATCAAGTGTGGTTTGTTGTCGTCTAGTGTGATTTGTTCTGATATGGTTCGTTGTGGTTTGGTATGTCTTGTGTAGTTTGATTGTGGAAGGAGGAATAAGAGAGGTTGACAATTTGTTAGGTTCTTGGTCGAGGTACAAACACTTATTATGGTTTTATTCTTTGTCAGGACCACCGTTTGCAAATTTATAGTGGGGGAAAAAGCTATACCGGGTACTACAAAACTGCCATAAAAGGTGTTTGTGCAACGACTACGATCTTAATATTTATGCTCACTCTTGTTAGTTTTTTTCGGTTTGTTTTTGCTCGCTACTGTATTTATTATAGATTACGACGTAGTTTTGTTTGCATTTAATTGTTTTATATCAATTTATATCAATTTTAATAACGAAAAATGTTTTTAAGAGTTTTTTAGTTGGAAGTTAGTCGAAGATAATTCTGTGTTGCATAAAAAATTCCAAACTGATAGGAAAATAACAATCAAAAACAGTGACTAATTTTTTTAATTGTTATAATGATATATGTATTATATAATATTTGTATTATACAACTGTTATAAAAAGCGTTAAATTATATGAGAATTGTTTAAAAGGTTTTATAAATAATTAGGTTGAGACATCAAACAGTTGCACTGCACCTGTTGTCAAACCTTTCTTAATTTTTATTTCATGATTTTGTTGTCATTTGAAGTTAATGTTAGTTTGTTAATTGTTTATAATTTTTTTATAAGGGCTAAAATTTATTGTAACAATATTATAAAAAAAGATTTAAATAATAAGTACACTTGACTATTTTAGCTTCAATTAAAATTTTGGAAAGAATATTTTTTTAATATAAAATTTGTTTTATTATTTTTTTCTAAAATTTGTAAAATTCTTTGTTAAATTATTAAAAAATATTAAAAATATATTATTTTATATAAAATACCAAAGTCAGCGAACTTTTGGTATAACCCGAAATATTTCTATTTCGAAAACATTTTAGTTAAATTGAATTTTTAAACTTACTTTATGTACAAAACTTCAGTTTAATAATTTTTTTGGTTCTCTAAATACTTCTATTATGTGTCACCGTGAAACACTCTGTAGAAGTAAGGCAAATAAATTTAAAGATAAGGCTAATAAAATTAAAACACACTTAACTTCATAAAAAAACTTAAATTTTATAAAAAATTGTTGTACCACCATGGGGACAAAAGACATAACATTTTCAATATTTTGTAAAATTTTATTAAACACAAAATTAGAGCTGAACTATGTATATTTTGAGCTGAAATTTTGTAGGATATTTATGAACTATATGAACTATTTACTTTTAGCTCAAATTTTAAAAAATGTTGTATTTAATCAAGATATAGATTACTAACAATTGAAACAGTTTTATTGGCAGGAATAGATGAAAATAGGTTAGTGACGTCGAAATAATTAAGGAAAAAACTGAGTGGTTGTTAGTTTTTTTTTATTTTCTTAGTAAGAATTTTTCAACAAGTCTTAAATGAATAAATAAGCATTTATTATTTTATTCTAGCTTTACTAGTTTTATATTTATCAGTTAATTGAATGTTTTTTATAATCTTGTTTCCTTACTCTCTATATCAGTATTTATACCTTTTTTAAATTATTTTTTAAATCAATTGTCAAATTGATGTTAAATTTTTTAATAAAACACACATGTTTAATGTTTATGAGGATAATTTTTTTTTGTTAATTTCTCATATAGCAACTATTTATTTATTTGATGTATTAGAGCGATTAACATATTTTTACTAAAAATAGCGATTTAACCTATTTTTAGTATACATTTTTATTCTCTAATTTATTTATTGACAAATGTTTGATAAACTGTTTCTAATATTTTCTAACTTTTTAACTTTTTTTAAAATTATTATTTAGGCATTGATAATGAGACTTAGCTTCCGAAAGCGCTTTGCAACTTTTATGTCCGAATTTGTTTTGATAAAATTTATGGGATTAACTTGGATTTTTAATTTTTTTATCTTTTATTTTAAATAATAAAAATATTAAAACGCAATAAAACAAATAAAATAAAATAGTTGAAACAGAAAAAACGTTAAATATACGAACTATTGATATACTGTCTTGGCGGCTATGGGTGGCTGACTTCTATTTGAAAATCTAAAGTTATGGTCACTTTAAAGTGCAGTGTAAGTACTGAAAGTTGGTCTATGTTATGCAAATAGTTGCATTTTTGACATATTAATTTTCTTAAATATTGTTTTATTTAAAAAAAAATTCTACTAAATAGAGGTGAGCTTACTTTCGGTTACATCCAATAATGTAAAAAATTATAAAATGTTTTCATAGGAAAAAGGAATAACAAATACATAAAATACTCACAGACATTTGTCGTAAGTTTTTTCTCAAGAATCAAATTCTGGAAAGACGGAAGCAGGAGGAATGGAATCAGTCAATAACTACACCAACGAAAGTGAAATGTTTTTATCTTAAAAATGCATTTCTGTACATTTGAGTGAATAAAATACTATTTAATTGTACAAAAATTTTGGTCAAACTAATTGAAGAGTAAGTGTTCTACAATTTTTATACCAATTTTTTTTTAAACAATAATCATCTTTTTGTACCATTCTCCATCTTTCACTCTTGCAAGAGCAACAAGTTGTGTTCTTAAAAATGAAAAAGAGCACACTTATGCAAATCCTCGAGTCTTATTCCTTTTTACGACATCAGAGCGAGCCAAATTACATTACTAATTTTATAGCGGTGAAAATTCGATATTAATTGAATTAATCAAAAATGGTGAATGCGCCGGGCCAGTAAAATACAATTTTAATTTTCGCTTATCGCTCTCACTATTATAGATATTTGATAGAAAAATAAAGCAATGAGTGAAATTTTCTTTGCTTCTCTATTGTTTGAAATAGCAGTCGTAAATGACATTTTTTGGTTTAGTTTATTGATCGTAAAACTTTGAAAACGGACGCTTTTAAATCCGGAGATGCATACAAAACTCTGAGAACATAAAATAAGGTTCACATGTGATGCATTGAAGGGAAATCATTTGACGTTGTTTATTTTTAGACAGGTAAGACGGAGGATTTGTGTAAATCAGCCGCAGGGGCTTACTTTTCACTGAATTTTACGATAGGGTTTAACTTGCTTTTTCCAACATAATCAATTTTGGGTATCAGATATTTTTCAAGGACAAAAACATGACAATCATTGATTATATTATGAAATATTACACCCTCATTTAATATATGACTACACGTTAAAACATGTTTGTTGCTTGATTTACATCAAACTTTGACGAAAACGCCATTAGCTAAGACATCACACGCTATCTTTTAAAAGGTTGGGGGTAATTATTTAAATTGTGGGGTTTTCAGTTATTAGATGTTACAGTTTTAAAGCAAATTAACAAACTTTTATTATTGTTTCAAAAATTTTAAAATGTTAAACTATTTATCTATGACAGTTTAAGAGTATTTAAAATTTATATTTTGTAAACAAACTTTTGATTTTACTTAGATATACTTTTTATTCTTAGATATACACTGTAGTGACTGAGTGAGATTAAAATCAGATATTTGAAATGATATTAAAGCCAGCAATTTTGTAACGCAATTATCACTAAATATAAACTTGTAGATTCAGTTGAAAAGCAGTAGGAAACAAGTTAATTTCATTAAAACAGTATTAACTAGGAAATTTTAACAAAGTGATTGGTTTTAACGATTAGCAGGAGAGCAAACACGCCTGATGAACCGTATTGTGTAAGTACAGCAAGTGGATTGAATCAGTTAGGATTTATTTAGTGAAATTTACTTAAGATCTTTACAATTTTAATATAACAATTGACAGGAATTAAGTCTTTGAACTAGAAAAAGTCGCCCAGAATAGGGTTAAAGCGCTCGAATATGAAGAGCGAATGCCTCTGAAAGCAGGAAATTAAAAGTTCAAACGTTTGTGCGTGAGACGAAATTCATTTTGCACCATTATAAGAACAGATCAAAGGATATAAACGAACTTGACTACACTACGATGTGGAATTAAAAATTCAAACAACAAAAGATGCAGTTTAATTTTAATAGCGTTCCAAGTTGTAACGATAAAACAAGATGTCTTACTATAAATTTCTGGTTATTATAGGAATTTTATACGTAAGGTGAAAGCGGTAAAAAAGTAACAGCTTTTGGCACAGTGATCGACATAGGGATCAATAACGCAGCCAACAATGACAAACTGTTGTGCAGTGGACCGCAATATTCGGGGATTATTATTTTGTAAGAAACCATATAACCCATCCAGAACAAACAAAAACAACGTCATTCTTAAATGATCGACCTACAATTTTATGGGGCAACTGCGGAAGTTTTAGAGCAACACAGAATGAGGGTTAAGTGTTTTATCTAAATTAATTTATTACAAAATGATATCAGGTTTTACATTTTTAAAAATTACTAAAATATTTTATGACTGTCTTGTTTTATTACAAATCACCAAAAGTGTGTAATGTAAATATGCAAACTGGTGTTTTAAAATTTTTGTTAGCTAGTAACTTTGGAAATTTAACGTTTAAAAGCAACACTTTTAAACCGTGAAATTACATTATAAAGTAATTGACAATTAAGAAAAACGATTTGGACTTGTTTTAGGAGAATTTGGAACAAGTTAGCACGTGTGTTATTGAGAGAGAAACGACATAAGGCAATTTTAATAGATTAGTGTTTTTGATGTTTTTGACAACAAAAACAATTTAAGGTTTCTTTCTTCTGCTAGTTCTACATTTTATCAGTAGAGCACGTGTCGCTTTTTGTAAATTATCAATACTCAAGTTTCGAAAAATTAAATAATTATTGGACAGATTTGATCAAGTAATCAAAAATTTACATATAACATTGAAAAACTTATACTCAGTGACGTTAGAAGTGTTAGAAGGAATAATTTTTTGGCAACAGAATGAGTAAATTTAAAACTAGTTATAATAACCGTTGGAACGGTTTATCTTTGACAGTTTTTGCAAAAAAAGTTTTATCTTTTAGTCTTTGTTAAGAAAAAGGTTTATCAGAGCTGATAAGTAGAAGTATTTGCAGTTGTTGTGTCTCCGACTACTTGTCTTAAGAGCAACAAAATGACTCCAATCTAAAGACATAAACGGTATTACCATCTTAGCGATTTAGGCAAAGGTAGAATTGTTGTTTTTCGAGAAAGATTTGCTACTACGCGACAACTCGGTGATTAATGGTTTGGAGAAGAAGGTCGACTTGTTAGTGTGCAAACGTTTTAAAGTAAAGCAAAAGTAAATATTCTACAATTATAAATTTTATGTAACTTTACAACCCTAGCCGTGGCCACCTTGTTTACCATGTTTAAATCCAATCGAGCATGTGTGGGATATGATGGGGGAGAAAATTGTCCGCTTTGCATTGTTTTTCACAGACTTTGCCACAGTTAATTTATGAGGTTCAAGTTGCTTGGAGCGAGGTACCTCAAGCAGACATCAAACATTTCATTGTGTCGATGCCTAGACGTTTACAGGAGTGTACTCAGTTACCGGGTCGCCAAAAACATTATTGAGTTTTTTTTCAATTTAGTAGGTACTAAAATTTTTTGAAAAACTCATTTTTTTATTCCTGATGTAAGTCCACCACATTACAAAAAAATGACTAAAAAAATATTTTTTTTTGTCTAACACTTCTAATGTCACTGAGTATATTTTACGTTAAAGACCCAATTATGATAAAATTGATTGGAAGTGTCATTCTATTGTTTCTTAAGAATCTATTTAAACTGTAACTGTAAACTGTAGGTTGATATAATTAGATGCTCTTTTAAAAGTTAATTGACATAGTTATTTGACTGTCATTAAATTCGACAGTTTGTATTTTATGAAAATTTCAAATGTTTTTTGAGTTTTTTTCAAAATATATTTTTTGATAACGTCTTTTACAGTTGTTTTATATTTTTTTTTTTTTGGTTTTTGTTAAATTTTTACATTTAGTCGTAACGCCAAGTATAGTGAATGCTGCTGAATCTGATTATTTTAAATCCAGATATTCTGTTGAATTAAGTTTGCAAAAAAAATATTGATAACAACATCATAACTTAAATATTAATTACCATGAATCGTATAATAAAAAAAGCAGACAGAAAATAACTATAAAATTGTTTAAAGCCAAAAAAAAGATTTCTTACTTACCTCTATAGCAAGTTACACTGTGACTAGTTAATACTTGCAGCAGCTATTTACTATAATTTCAACGTTGACCTCAAATAAGTTTTGAAAGGGTTAATTTATGGTACGATAATAAAAAAAATGTATAGTGTTTATTTTCCTACAAAAATGAGTAGGGCCATTTCAGCAAACTGATCCCTAAATGAATTATAAAATTCTAAATTAAAAAAATAACTTATATTATTTAAATTGAAAATAGAAAATTGCAATGAACGATATTAAAAATTGATACTTTAACCGGGTTTTATTTTACCTTACTGCAATTATTGGACAGGGGGTTTTGAGAAACAATATACATTCGATTTTTCTAGCTACTATAGTGCACATCTATATCAAGGCTTATACATGAAAATTTACTGTGGATATAATGTGCACTATGTAAACAATTACTGACAAGCCATTCGAAGCTTTTAATTGTCTTCATAATTTGGGAAACTAATGCATGTATTAACTCTCTAATTATTTAGAAATTTGTAACTTTTTCAAATTTTTAAAGTCTCTGTCAAGTTATTAAAGAAGCTTTAAGGGTTAATGTTTTTTGTATACTTAATTTGGATATAAATATACTACTAAACTTAAGATATTATTTTTTTTACTAATTTTAAGTTGAATTATACTGTAATCTCTGCTAAACGTCAAATAATGAATTAGGGTTATCGTTTGTTACAAAAAAATGATTAAATTATCTGTTGACTAGTTTTCTACATTTATCAGTAAATATGTTGTTACATTTTTTAAACTTTATTAACAAATCCAGCTTTTATCAATTTATTATTTGTTTAACACAAAGTGTTATTATAATTTGAGATAATTGTGGATAGATTACGAATTACTTAGATTCGTCAAAAGCAAAAAAATGTTAACAACAGTATTGTGTGTTCTGGTGAAAAGTTTATCAAGTTACCTTTGGATCTCTCAAATTTTTCTGAAGCATTTTTGAGATTAACTGCACCAAACACACCATTTTTACTGTCATGAGCTGAGAGAATTGCTTTATTCCAAACCAAGTTACACGAGTAGTGACCTAGAACTGCTGGAAAAGACTAGTGACTGGTTTTAATTTACAATTGATAAAGATTTGGAAAATAATTTTACAACAAACGATAACAAATTTTACAATTGACTTTTTTACGTTAGGTTATTATCACATCAGCGTTTTGCTCTATCTTTTTCTAAATAATTCTAAAGGTAGCTTGATGAACTTCACTCGTTATATTAAAAAATGCGTTTCTTAAAGTCATTTTTGCAGTAGCTTATAATACGAGCGCGAAGCAGGTCTTTTATTAAGAATGGGTAAATACTTACCTATAATGAGTTAGAAAAAAGTTTTTTCTACTGCCTTTTATATTTTGCGTTTTTTACCTATGTTAATTTTTATATATTATATACAAAAATTAAATTTTAGGTTTTTAAAAAGTAAACACATTGTGTTGCTTATCTTTTAAATAATTTTAGGCAGTATTTTGATATTTTAGCTAAGTTTCGGACAAAATGGTGTTATTTCACATTAAAATTTTAAATTAATTTGATAATTTCACTTTGCTTCACTTTCGCTGTGTCTTGTAATCACCCTTGTTTTTTTTATTTAACAATTGTTGTCCGAATTGTAGAAAACACTTTTTTTCACAACAATTTTTCAGAAAAAATTATGCATTAATAAACTTTTTTTTCTAAACGATCAAGGAAAAAGTAATGAAAGTAAGATTATGTTTAAAAAAGCTATTACATTTAATGCAGAATAAAAATTATTAACAAATAATAATGACGATTAAATTTAAATCAAACATACTGAGATATGAAAATTTCACTTTCTTGTTCATTTTGCCGCTTTTTTTCCACCCAATCCCTTTTTTTGTTTTGTCTGGCTGCTGGATAATGGGAGCATTTCTTCATCACTGGTGACTTCAGGCGCAATATCGAAAGACTTTTTTTGCTTTCTAGCAGGTGGTTCAGGTTTTGGTGGTGATAAATTCGTAGCAGCAGATGTCCAAATATTTTCAGGATTCTGGATTACAGGGACAATTGGTAAGAATCTAAGGTATTTGGAATTTTCATTTTCTTCATCTGAACAGCAATCTGGGAATGGACCATTACCACAAACATCAACTTCTATGTCTACATCTTCCTTATTATCAGCACCACTGGCAACAGGTTTATCTTCATCCTCGATGTCAAACTCACTTTCTAATTCATCATATTCCATATTTTCGTCTAATACTGTGACATTTGGAGTAAAAGCTGACCAGTTTTCAATTTTATTTTGGGTCCAAAGGCTTACAACACCAGCAGAAATACTAGCAATAATTGGGCAAACTGGATGCCACGATATATCTAGGAGCAACGCTTCTTTTGTTCCATGAAGAATTTGTACAATATGACCAATGGACTTTCTCCAAATATATAAAGTGTGTTCGTTGTCTGAACCAGCACAGATATATTCACCATCACCTGAGAAGCAACATGTTTTCCATTTTGTGTTATTGACCAAATCTTGCAATATTTGGATAGGTTCAAGCTTTCCGTCTTTTCCATAAGCTAATACTTTATTACTGTCATAAACACGAATAAGCCTGTCAGTTGCATTTATTAAGAAACAATCTCCTTTTCTTGAAAATTCAATGCACCTAATAGCAGTTGAAGTCCCCAAAATAATACTAAAACTAGCTCTGACTTCTAAAGTTTTTGAATCAAAAACTAGAACTTTTCCTTTTGCATTACCAGTATATACATAATCACCTCTTTTATCAAAAGTCGCTGTAATATTTACATCTCCATCGTCATCAATTGGCAAAACTGTATGAATTCTATTTGTTTTGACTAAAACCGCTGCATGTATCATAGGGCATACAAGGAGTCTTTCCATGTTTTTAGGATCAAACTGAACTTTAAAAACCGGGCTGGGAAATCGAAATTTTTGTTTACACTCGCCTGAAATTACTTCCCAGATACCCACAGTGTTATCTGTAGAGCCGGACGCGATTTGGTACCCCGACGGTGACCAGCTCATACTGGAAACAGGGCGAACGTGCGCTGGGATTACTTTACCCATGCTTCGGGTGAGGAAGTCCCATATAATGATCATGCCGTTATTGCACCCTACTGCAAGCAGTGTGCCTAGTTTGTTGAAAGCACACGTCACGGCCATTGACTGGGAGTCTAGAAAGCCGTCGAACTTTTCGGGGTAGTTTCGACCGCAAGAATTTTGAAGTTGCACATTCATGTTGTAACTTATGTTATCACTAAACTGAAGATAAGGTTATAACACTCTTGTTTTACACACTAAGACTGCTTTCTTAATATAATTCTGTCTTCTAAGAAAACTCGACACATTAGTTTCAAATCAAAAATTGACTTGTCAATGTCACTGTTTTACATTTTCGAAAATGCAGTAGCGCACTTTGTTGGCCGGCAAAAATATTAACTGTCAAAAGCTTTTCGAAAGTTTCTGGAATCGTAGGAATTCTGGAATCAGAAACAACGGTCAGAATTTTTTTAAGGTTATGTTATTACGTCATGTCGCTGCAGGTCGTTGATGGCAGTCACGTAATGGTCACAACTATAGTTTGTTTTTTTTAATGGCTTTGTCTGTCTTTGTTCAACACATAATCTATATGGCATAGTAACATATACAACAATGTGTTGAAAAGAGACAGACAACGGCAAATAAATAAAAAATGAAGTATAGATAACTTTACTTTGTTTTCCAGAATGTTGCAGATCATATATAAAATGTCCGGGCCCTCGGCCTCATACACAAACAATTTTGGTATTTTCACTTAGGTTTTTAAAATAAAGAGATTTGTGTGAAGCTAGCCACAATTTTCAGTCACAGATTTATGACGTGTTTGTAAATGATTGAATTTGTTGGCAACCCTGAAGTTAGTAAATTTAGTACTATGTCGATTTTTAACGTTTTCAAACGGAAGTGTTGATATTGTTTTGTTTATGTTTGACAATTAGAACAGTTTTAAGGTTAAATACTTCACTTTAGTTTGGTAATAATTATATTTTGCGAAAAGCTTTCTTAAGGAAAACAGTGGCGTAACGAACATTTAGAAGGCTGTTCTCGCAACAGATTTTGGTAGGTTCCCAAATGAACCACTCACTATATGTGTTCGAATTTTCTTCAAACTTGTGTGGGTTCTTCAGTGCTCAAGCGAATACTAAATTAATGAAAGGGGTTATAAATTTGCAAAAGAGGCAGCTATAACGTCTTATTTTGAGCCCCAACATGGCTTTTACACTCAGCATTGCTACTTCTGCTGAAAAAAAGCTGAGGATCGAACTCATTAAATGTAAGTGACTTGACCAGCGGATTTGTTTATACTGGGAATGCACACATTACATTAATTGTCCTAGATTTGGTAAATTTAGAGTTTGAACCATTGAAATTTTGTAGGGATGAAGTTTTTTTTTCAAAATCTTGGAACAAGTGGCTTTGGTTAAACCTACAATAAAAATGAGGAATATTAGGACTAAGGATGCCTACATTATGTAGAAGCTAAAATAGGAGGTGTCTTTATTACATATATTAATGAAATCTAACCTGTTTGAAGAAAAAGCTTTCTGACAGATTTTTTAGAACTTTTTTCAAATCTTTCTCTTACATTCTCAACAAAATCTTGCGTTATAATTGAAGAACAGCCAGAAGGTTTCCTTTTTTTACAGTTCTTGTTGTAAAATAACGGTTTACCAGACGCAAACAGTGCTGTTTAAAGAGAGGCAACGGAAAATTTTGTTCTGGGCACAATTCTTGAAATTGTCGGTATTACTCTTCTAAGGAATAGTCTCAAACATTTTGGGAATTTCTCGTACTCGTTCTAAAATATGCTATGCATATAAAAATATCATGTTCTTCTGAAAACGTGATACTTTAAAAAACCGCAAAAATTTGAAACTTTAGAAAATGACAGTTAATGTCAGCTAATGGCAGCAGGAAACAAGTTAAAATTTAATAGCAATTGCTATCAAATTTCAGGGCTGCCAACAGATTTAACTATTTACAGCCACTTTCTAATAAAATTATTAGAGTATGCCTCAATCTACGACGTATAGCTTTGTGTGAAATTGACATTTGACCGAACACAAACGAAATATTTAAATAACAAAAATACTGTAATTTTGGAAACTACATTTCAGAAACATTTGTTACTACAACAGAACAGAATACAAGGAATTACACTCTTATACCCAAAATTTAAATTTATTAGGTATTGAATTATGCTGGCTATTGAACACTCATCTGGTTTGCATTTAAGTTTCTAATACTACCCTAAAAGCTTTGTCTTTGTCGTCGCGTTAAGCTGAAAAATGATAGAAACTGTGACATTATTAATACAATGCGTTTTGTGTTTATTGCATTTTAAATCATGATCTAGAAAGTGATAGCGAAAGAATGTGAATTTTTACTTGCGTTGAAGGTTTTATTACAAATGGGGATAAGACGGTGAGACGGACTTTAAAAATAATATTTAAAATGAATTTTAAATTTATATTTTATTGTAATATAATATGTATATTTACAATTATTTATTTGAAATTAATATGTTAATATAGCTTTTGTAACTCGATCTCAGAAATGTTGCATTCTGAACCGAAACGTTGTCAAAATAAACAAATAAGAGTGATTGGAATGAAGTCTTTCACGGCCACAGTTGGTATGAAATTTCTTTTAGGAATTGGACTGTGTCAGTGGAGTTTTCGTACTTGACGTTTCGCCAGTCATTGTAGTAGCTTCTTCAGGAGTGGAGTGTCAAATGAGTAGAGATATACTGACTCAACTGGAGCTTACCGACGATAGTTTCTTTCAACAACTGTTATTCTTTTTTTTTCGTCTACATACCCTTTTCAACAATTAATAACTGTACGTAATTTTTGAACAAAAAGGTATAGCAATTAAATAAAGGCATATTTAGTAAATTGAAGTCAAGTGCTGAACCGTGCATTAACTTCTTCTATTGTTTCATTAAATTAAATTTTGGACGAAAAATACCTGAGCGCGATTAAAATTCACACATAAATCCTTTTCAATTTTCTTGAATGCGATAAAATAAATCTGGAAATAACTTCGGTGGTAAGCGAGCTAATAAAGACTCTTATTTTGATAACACAATTCATCTCCGATGTAGCTTATGTTCGAGATTGGATCCGATTTGATAAGATCAACGAATTACTCGAGAATTGAAAATTCCATTCAAGAACACGGCTAAACTAGGCTGAAAAGTGTAACACGATGAAATTGAGTATTTTTTTATCTTCGGAGTAACAAGGTTATAGTAGGAGGGAAATAGAGTATTTCGTACCATTCCAATCATGATAAGATTACAGCCGACTTATTTTGTTGGCGTTATTGGATTTACATCTGTGAATACGAGCAGATGGCTTCCGCGAGGCGTGCTATACATACAATTAGCGATGATGATCGGTTCCATTCATGCCTGGTTAAACTTGTCTCTTGTGTTTAGAAATCAACATAGATCTTGACTAGAGTAATTCAAAAAACATTTTTTTTTAAATTAAAGTTTTTTAACTATTGACTTGTTGATCTCAATGCATATTTACTTAAAAACTGCTTTGGAAACAATCTATTGTGTATACTTTAATAATTCCACCGTTTGTTCCTGAGGCCGCTTATTTCTAAACCTATTGTTTTTTTCTTTATTTCTTTCTTTGACTGAAGTTATGAAGTTTATTCGTTAACAAATTCCAAAGTTATTCAAAAGTAGCTAGTAAGTTTAATTAATTCCTAATTAAATTTACTGTTTCAAATATTTCTAAACTGAAGTTTTTATGTAAAATTACATATACATTGCAGGTGTTCCAAAATTATTTGGCATAAATTGAACCACAATTACCCTAATACAAAGAGCTTAATAGCCAGTAAAATTATTTTTTTGTGACGCTTCTTGAAAAAGTTACATCTGATCAAAGTTGATGACTTTCAAGTGTTTTTTTTAAATATCTCGAAAGGTTTTTATTTATTTTAATAAAACTTGGGTGAAGTATTTATTGTGCTAAGATAAGTACATAGAGGGTGTAACATTTATAACTTCTATCAATAATAACTTTTAAACAGGTGAAGAAAAAAAAAATTAGAAAAAACAGTTCTGACAATTTTAAGGGAGAAGTAGGATGGGTATGTTATTTGGTCTGTAATAAGTGTTACAGTATTAGCACCCCAACCCTAACTCCTACAAACTTTAATAGGACTATACCATTTGTGATACATCAAATGAAAGGTAAGGACCGGTAGAGTTTGACAAAAAAAAACCATTAAAATATCTGTATTATTAACTCGAATATAGAGAAAACAAGTGATGGACGGATATTTTTTTACCGTACAATAATAAACTTTCTAACGAGGAAAAGATACATGGAGTTGCTAGATGATATCATAGATTTTCTCATCGTAGATGCAAGTGAAACAAACTCCACGTTAAAACCCGTTTAAGTATTCTTTCAGCAAGATGGCGCACCACCTTATTATTTTAGACTCTTGAGAGAGTACTTAAACAACAAGTACTCAAACAGATAGATAGGTTGGAAAAGTAACATTGAATGGCCGGTCAGATTTTAAACAGTTAAGTTAATAAAGATTACAGCAAATATCCGTTTATCAATTATTTTACTTTGTACCTCTGTTAATAATGAAAATATACGTATTTTGTTGAATTTTTTGTGTCGCATTTTCTCGGTTCTTACTTTTTATTTAATGTATTACATTATAGTTCGAGATCTCAGGGCCGCCAGACCTTACTTATTTTCTGTTGAACAAAATGTGTACGATAGAATACTATTAGTATCTACTATAAGCGTACTAGCCTAGGTTGTGCTGTGGGCCAATTCTCAGATACCAAGTGCTACAGGTAAATAAAAATATTACTCATTTTACTTAATGTCTAAGAGCTAATTTTTATATATGCTTTACAAAATATTGTTTAAAATTAATAATCAATATTGCCAGACATTTTCTACTGTCGGTAATTTTTGCCAGACGCTTTAAACATCGACATAAAAAAAAATTTACTTATACTTTGAGACTTGTTTTTTATATATGATACTTAAAAGACAATTTTACTTCTTTGTAGGCTAAACACAAAACTTTTGTTAGATTATTAACAATATAATTTGAGTAAAGCTGTGTTAAAAAGACACTAACTTCTGAGGCGCGCAGTATCATTTTGAATGTGAGTGGGGATTGTTTAACTCAAACGATTGGTCTAGCTGTTTATAAAAAGAAGTAAAATGGTTCCCTGAACATTATATATAACAATAAAGCCTCAGATTATAAGTAAGATTGATTTTTTATGTGGATGTTTAAAGCGTCTGGCGATAGTTCTTGATGGCAGAAAGTATCTGGCAATATTGATTATTAATTTTTAACAATATTTTGTACAACATATGTGAAAATTAGCTTTTAGACTTTAAGTAAAGTGAGTAATATTTTTATTTACCTGTAGCACCTGGTATCAGAGAATTGCCTAACGGCACAAGCTAGCGAGTATGTGTACGTTTACAGTATGTACTAACACTATTCCGTCGTACACATTTTGTTCATCAGAAAATAAAGTAAGGTCTGGCGGCCCTCTTAGTCTATTAAGGTTTGCGGGGTTGGGGTTGGGATGCTAATACTCTAACACTTACAGATCAAATAACATATTCATCCTACTTCTCCCTTGATTCTGTCAAAACAGTTTTTTTCTTATTTTTTTATCTTTACCTCTTTAAAAGTTATTAGAAATAGAAGTTTTCAATGTTACATTCTGTATATGAGCCAAATTTGATTGAATTTACAGTACTAGAATAGTAATATCTGTCGACCACTTTTTTTCATAACTTCAATATATTATAACTTTATTATTTTTGAGCAGCGAATTTAACTCAGAAACCTGTTTGTATTTTGCAAAATTGTGATTAAACGCACACTTTTGTGAGTAAAATTAAAAAAAAACTGAAAAGATGTTTAAATAGCGCTTCAGAAAACATTTTTTAAAACTTTTTATAATATGTACTTCAATTCTTAAACAAAAATATTTTTTAAATAATTTACTGCAACTATTTTGAGTTGTTGTAAATAAAATTGATAGTTGTAAGTTTTCACCAAATTTTTTTTTTGATGTTTGTTGCTATAAATTATTTATTAATTCCTCGACTAGTTTTGAGCTAAAGCTTATTATCAGGGCAGAACGTTCAACTACTAAAGAATTACATTTACAAGGGTGTTTAAATTATAAAATTTATTTATAATGATAAACGAAAATGAACACTTAAAAAAAATAGAAAATAAAAGAGGAAAAAATGTTAAACGTTTATTTTACTTTTTTGTTACTCGTTGACATATGAGGGTTATTAATGCACTCTAAAACATTTAAGGGAGTTGGTTAATAGTTATTTATGTATCAAGGGAATTATAAGGATGTGAATTACTGAGGGCAACGAGTAAGTTGCCCAAGGTAATTAACGTCTAATAATTCACGTGATTTATAAATACTTTTATTTCTTACTTAATTAACGTATTTTTTGTGAATAAATAGAATTTTGTGGACGATTTAGTTAGTTAACTGTGCATGATTGCTATGGAAATATTTGTTGACAATTTTTTTTATTTAATTTGTCGATTGCAAAAATGAATAAAAATAGTAAAATTCCAGAAGAATTACAAGAAAAAAGCCGAAATTTAAGCCAAAAATTGTTGTTTAATAACATTTCTTCTCTTCTTGTAACTTTAGAACGCCATATTTGTAACTCTTTTTAATATGCAAATTAGAAGGAATTAAGAATTTTTAAGTCCTTTCTATAACTCTCTAGGGAGTTATGAATGTCATAATGGTTACCGTAACTAAGGTAATATGTGACTATATTGATGTAGTAAAAAATAATCACCTTTATTAACGACCTGTTAATACCAACCATATAAACCAAAATTTTGACGTCTATAAACTGTCATAATTATAAAAAAAATATAGAAACAGTATGTTTGAAGGTAAATGTTTTATTAAAAGAAACTTGAATTTGCCATTATTTATATTGTAAGTTTATTTTAATAAATACTTGCTTACAGAGAAATGTGAGGTCTGATTAATATTAATGACAACTGAAAAATTTGTTTGGGTGTTTTGTAGCCAGGTAACAGTAAACAATCTAAATGTATTACTAGAGATGTGTTAGTAGAAAGAGGCAAGGGAAAAATTTTGGAATAAAGTTTTTCAATATTATTGTGATATAAGCAACAGAAAAACATTGTAATCAACGCTTTTGTTAATGTGCGATTAATAATCTAAACTTCTATTAAGGCGTTGGTTTTGCTCACGCGTTAAAATGTCTCAATTATTAATCGTCTTTTTAACAAACTTGTTGGTTAAATAACTATTAAAGTGTGTATTTTCGTTTTTTATTGTAAATTAATTTAAAATTTTATCATCCTTATAACTGTAATTCTTTTGTAGTCAAATGCCTTGATGATGAGCTTTAGCTCGAAACTAGTGGGGAACTAATAAATAATTTTTAACAACCGGTATCTTAAAAAAAAAATTGGTGAGGTTTTGTAACTATCCATTTTATTTAAAACAAATTTTTCTAGTTTGGTAAAAATTTATCAATCGTGGCAATTTAGAATAGAGTATATTTTAAGAACGCGTTTCGAAAAGTTTGTTTTGTGGCACGAATTCAAGTTTATAAAACGACTGTGAAAGTGAAAGCAGAGTTTTATAAACAATGAGTGCTCACAATGGTCTAAGAAATAGGTTTTTTTTTTATAATTTGCTCATTTTACCTACTTTGTTTAAATATTTTAGATAAAAAAGTAAAATTTTTGGTTCTATAATATCTTCTTTTAGAACCGAGGTTGACAATGGCTGTAACAGCACTAGCATAAGTTTTATTATACCTTTCTTAGAGACGCAAATTATAAAAAAAAATATTGTAAGGCATTTTATAAAGATAAAAGTAACAAGTTAATATTAAAATAAATGAAAATAACATTTACAAATGTTAGAGACGTTTTGTTTATTTTGTGACCGTTTTTTTAACTATTATTTTGTACAGAGGCGCACCTAAGGGTAATGGCGATTTGGGGCTAACTTAAAAGCAACTTTATTGCAATAGTAACTTTAGTTAAAATTGGTTTTTACCTATATACAATTTCAACATACAGATTGTAAAAAGTAGTAATTGTTTTTGCATTTTTTAAAACGTAAAATGTCGTCTCCGGCTCTTAAAATAATAAATACAATGTTTTTGTCTTTATTATTTATAAATTGAATAAAGTGAAATAAATATTACTTCTGGCTTTTTAAAATTAATAGAATTACGTCTCTACATTTGTAAACTTTTAAAATGTTTTTAAATATAGCCAGTGATCAAGTTATGAAGATAAATCCTAGTGGTCGAATTAAACCAAATTTATTAAAATTGAATAAAAACGTTTTTAGACATTTAAAAAAACTAAAATCATTAATTTTGACCAGGTGTAAGTAACTATTTTAATAAGCTTTACAAAAAATAAATTTACAAGTTATGATACTTTAATAGATTAATTGTAGTTAAATTTAAATTTAACCAGCTTGTAAAATAAAGTATTCAGGACACGTAGGAATATTTCGAAGCCCATCCTCTTGAGACACAATCACTAAAATACTCCGGTATGGATATTTTCCCATGCGATTTAAGTCACTAAGCTGGAAATGTATTGTTATTACCACAGTCCTCACTTAAAAACAGAGGCGATTCGTCATTCTCACTCATCACAAAGTACAATAATATGCTTTCAGGTTGAAAAGGAAAAAGATTGAGAACCACCTCTTAAACGTGAAATGAAACGAAATTGTCTCTAATAAATAATAACAAAATAAATAATAACTTGCCACAAATAATTACTAGATTAATGTTTTAAACTTGACAAGTTACAGCTGGCAATAATTATCAGTTTATGGCTTATTATTATGAATTAACATTGAAAAATGTATGCATTAAATGGGAGGCACACCCACAGAAAAATATAGGTCATATACATAAAATTGTAACGATAATTTGAATATAAAGTTGTAACATTTATATCTGCAGTTATTGGAATTATTACTTAATTTTAAAATAATCTCTATTCTTAATAATTATTACTGAGAGTAGATTATTGGATTTGTTTTATTGTTATAGAAGCTCTAAAGTAAAGCTGAAGCTATAAAAGAAAATCTTCTGCGATATTGCAATATAATCAGATAAGATTTAGTCCAAATCAACGTCGAGATTTTTGATTCGCATACTCTTGGGAGTTGCGGGACTTAAAATTTCTTGAAATGAATTTAAATGGCAGATTTCTCCATTTTTCCGTAATAAAACCGATTTCTTTTGTTGAAATTAATCTAAATCAATTTGTTCGTAAAATATGCGAAATATAAAGAAATTTGTTTTGTTAGCGGTAACGCAGCTGGTGACGGTATATCATCTGTTATAATGCTCCACTATTTACATAATCACCCTTTGAGTAAAATGTACAGGACCTTTTCATTTTTGGCATATATTTTGCAGAATCCTGAATAAACACAAAACGATTTTAAAATCGTGAAACAATAATGTGTGGAATTGAAGCTTTTATTAATTCGGAGGTATGTTTCAGACTACAGTAAAACACAATCATCATGACCGTGGTTAACGAATGGGTGGCAGGAACTCGGTTCGGCGGTTGGGTGCAGAGATGCCGGGAGTCGCGCCGCCTCGTGCTCGTCATCGTCGCCATAGCGCTGCTTTTGGACAACATGCTGCTTACCACCGTCGGTAAGTACATAGTTACAGTACTTATAGTTTAATGTCTTAAATGTTAATCACAATAAAGCATTGTGTCAGAAGTCTACGTTTCGTTTTATTATTACTTCTTTCTCAGGACTGATCAACAGTCATTTTGAAATTCGTAACGTGTTCCTGAAACTACACCGTGACATCCACTAACATTGAGAAAGATTTTAAACGTAGGCTACCTACAAAAAACTTGTTACTCTCCAGGTCGTCATACTACATATTATCATATTTTGAGTACACTCGGCCAAAGTGAAAATGACGCGTTCATAAACGAACTTCTACTGTCGACGGCATCCCACTAGCCGCAACTATGCATAAATTATCCCAAACTTGTAAATAAATTGCAAAATTCAAAAAATGAATTTAATAACTCATTAGTTAAACAAAACCAAACAGTTTAGTATTTTTTTAAAACAAGATCAAATTTAAAATGGAAGGAACAATTACAATTGTAGTACTCTAAATAATATGTATTAACAATAAAAGTTTATTATGTTTAAATTTATTAGAAAATCTAAGACGATATAAAAATATTGTTCTAGGCCAGAATTTACGAGTCTTAGATGATTTTACCAGGGGATAATTTATGCATACTTGCGGCTTGTGGGCTGGCATCGACAGCAGGGATTTGTTTATGAACACGTCATTTTCACTTTGGCTGATAGTACATAGTAACTTTTGACGAAACACTAACTGCTGAATTTTTAAATGACCTACTGTTCTACTTTTTATTCTGATTTATTTTTTTATCACAAGCTTGAAAATATTTGTAAGACGATTTATATTTATATAATTTTTTAATTTAATAATAAAATTAAATAAGACTATAAAATATTACTGAAGTTTTTTGTTTTGTAGGTATTCATAAATTACAACTGAAATTTTCACCTACATAGTACACATTACATTTAAAATAATTTTGCATAAGCAGTTAAATATCATTAAAGTGTATAAGTGCTAATCCAAAACTCATATTAACGTTTTACTCTTTTATAAATCTACTTTTCTCAGTGGTTTAGTGTAAAATTGCTTTTTTATGCAAGACTAGTGTTTAATGTCTTTTACTTTTCTCTACTTTCTTGATTCTCTTCAAACAAAAGTGCTCCCACAAGCTGGCAATTTATTTACGTCACCTATAGTTCTTTAAATGACTATTTTATTCCGGTTTTTCGTTTTCTCTTCCAGTTTTTATTCATTTCCTACAAAATTTTAAGTCTCTAAACCAATAACCAATAAGTAAATTTATATGTACAAATATAAACAATATAAAAATAATATGCTTGTATTAATAAAAGTAATTTCAGTATTATTGAAATTTGTTGATAATATTTATTATAATAGTGTGGAATCCGCAATATTAGCCACGAAAGAAAAGACACCCACGAGCTCGAGAGCGAGTGGGTAAGTTTTTCGGGTGAATTATAAGTATTTCCATACAAGTATAGAACAAAAATTTATAAAATAACCTGTAATTATATTAAATTAATATTGTAATAATAATTATTATAAAATTTAAAAAACATCTATTATCAGAGATTGGTAAATGTTTATCAGTGAAGGGAATGAAACAACCGGTAAACGTAACAACTTTAATGAAATTGCGTTTTTTCTATTTTTTTTAAACGTTATTTTACTACAATTGTTAATGATAGTTGTAATTTAAATTATTTTAAAAATTTTACGAGACATTTAAGTATTTTGTGACTTATCATCTTTTCTCTCACTAAGGGAGTAATGGTCCACATGCTTTTCTTCAAATAACTATAGAAATTTTTTTATTAGAAAAATAAACGCAAAATAAAAGAAACATTTAAACATTTTACTTTAGTAAAGTAATTATTTTTGTTCTTCTTCTTCTCTGTTTTGTCAAATAGTTAGTAGGTTTTTACTCCGTAACTTTATTTTATTCTACTTATCATTCTTTTTTTTTCACAACTGCCATTTTTTACAGGTATGGCAAATAATTAAATAACTAACTACAAGTACAATAATTAAAACTTGGATTTTAATAGATTAAACAGAAATTCAATCTTGAAAAAAACTGACGTGTAATTTTTTTAAAAAATGGAAAAGAGTATAAAAAAAATAATATTAATGTTTGGAAAAGTTGATCTATCTAAGTTATATCGTATTATAACCTAAAATAGTTATTTCTTTATTTTGGTGTTTTTCCAGGACAAAAACAATATTTTATTTTGAAAAATATTGTTGAAGTAATTTTGATAATCATTAATAGCATTCACTGTCAGGGTCAATAATTAAAAAAAAAATACGTACCCAGATGAGAACCTACATCAGCTCAAAAAAAAATGTATGTACCAGCCTCTCCGAAATTAGTACATAAAACACTGAACTTGTACTTGCAAAATAGCAGTTCTAAATTTGTAATACTGATATAACTGTGTTTGCTACAGCTAGTTTATTCTCTATGCACAATTCTTTTTTTTTTTTCATTATTGTTTAAGATTTTTTTTGCTTTTTCTCTATATGTTTACCTCTATTTTTGTTTCCAACTTGTTTGTTTATAATTACTCATTTTTATTATTTTTTTTACAACCCCAAATAAAATAATTATATACATAACTGCATCTTGCTTCTGTTTAATTTATCGAAAACGATATTTGTTTGTTTTACAAACCTGATAGTATTGGTGATAATGTTACTGCCTGATTTATACGGTCGTAGTTGGCAATTTGTTTTAATACTTTACAAGACTTTACAAGATATTCGTGGTCAAAGATGACAAAGAGTGGTTTTTCCAAAAAAATTTTTTCGATAGACACCGGTTCGATTAAAATATGATATGATTAAAAATGTATTTGTAATAGGTAAAAACTATATGTATACTCGTACAACCAATAGTGTTGATGTAGGACAAAATGCGCTTTTTTTCAGTAAGCCGAATCTAAGGTATACAGGCTTTCAATATTTGTTTTTCGATTTCTGAGAATGATTACTTATTCAATTATTTTATCACTTTGTTGATGTCCTATTGCTGAAAACGTCTTAAAAATTACTGTTTACTAATGAGTAAATACTCATTACTGTATGTGGTTTAGTTTTCTATAAGCATTGATAGAACTACTATAATTGCTGTGAATCATTTTATTCAAAATTTAATGATTGTTTTTCTAAAACGCATCTATCGTTGTTTGTGTTTTTGAATGTTTGTACCAAATATATCAAATGATTTTTAGACTTAGATTTACCTGAAATTCTAAGTCATAATTTTTTAGAGGGTAATTTTTCTTGAACATATGGTATGCAGTTTTTGTGAATAAATGATTTTTATTTCTAAATAATAAATGTATAATATAAACTGGGGTATTATACCCTAACTACAGGGAGAGAGCTGCAAGATGTAGAAGACTCTGAAAGCTGTTTTATTTGGTCTGAAAAAGACGATGTATGTAAAGTGTTGAAATGTAGTGGAAGTAGAAAGTCAATGGTCCATGAATCATATACGGATCTGAGATAATAAAGAATTGTTCTATTGAGTTTTATGGGGTTTTTAGTTGACAATAAAAAAATTTATTATGTGTTATGCTTTTTAATTTTTAAAATTTATATTTTAGCTCATCTGTGTATTCGTTCGGTACAAAATTCTGAAGAGGGTAACTTATTCGAAGCGCAAAAAGCGCTGAAACAGCGAAACTTAAAAATATTAAAAAATAATTTCTGTCAGAAAGTATGTAACAATGTTCGTTATACATGGTATTTTTTTGAAAACAGTTTACCCTAATTTTTTTGGTAACGATTTCAATTTTAAAAAAATGAGACAAATCAATTGCCAAGAAGACATGTTTTTTTGGTAAAACTACGTTGTTTTTATCACCTCCTTGGACAGAGTTTTCTAACTCTGATATTTAAATAGAAAAAAAGAGTGATGTCTTATTTTGAAGATCTTTCTGCTCTCTCTCTCTGCTGATATACTTTTAGATGTTTTTATATTTTTGATATTTTCCTCTGAAAATAATTATTTTTGTCGACGGTTGGTATTTTTAATTTTTAAAGCAAATTTTTTCCAAAAAACCAGCTTGATTTTTATTTGTATGTAGTGAACAGTGTCATTATCTGACAGAAACAAAATATTTTGTAATTTAACTAGGTACATTATTGTAATAAAAACTTTAAAGAAAAATTTTTTTAAAAGCCGTTATTTAGCTTTACTTGTTTTGCATTCTATCGGTTGTCATATCGCCAATGAGAGGTTATGTAGCATGTAAAATGGGGCGGCTAAAAAAATGATCATACAAAAATTACTAATATTTAGTTTTTTTAATACTGAAAAAACGAGCTCTGGTCGAAATTGACCACATTTCGTCAAAGTGTATAAACAAGTACAAAAACTTTCTTTTTTAAAAAAAATCATTTACACTAACCAGGATTTCTACACCATTGTATTATCCTAGGTAATTGTCTTAAATGTGATTAAAATTGACATAGTAATATACAATTTATATTGCTATTTATCTATATGTATTATAAATTTCACCATGCTGTATCTCAAAAACTAAAATTATTTATAGACTTATTTTTAGAACTACGAGTAGCACATTAGAAATACTTTTTTTTGTTGCACAGGGTAGTGGAACACGTATTTTTATAGAAAACTGACGCTCTAAAATAAAAGGTTGAATAATAAAAATTGACATTTTACAGCCGATTCAAAGTGCTAACACCAGGAGTATCTATCTAAACAGTAATTTTTATTGTCATTATAAACCAACACATTAATAAAAAAAATTATTTCAAAAATTTGAGAAACAAAGAATTTGATCACTTAATGTGGTAGGCAAATAATTTTAAAGGGTAAAATATTCTAGTGTTTCTAACTCCTTTTTTTTAAAAATTTGGATATACAATATCTTTGTAACCAACATTTCAATTACATATTTTTTTGCATTTTCATAATCTTGCTATTTAAAGCACTTATATGCAAATGCGCGATTTTTGACACGACTGATATGCAAAAATTCACCTTTTCCTGGATGAAGCATTTTCGGTAGATCGGCTAATTTCTGATTTAAACCTACTGATACAAAAAAAGATTTTTTATTTTTATTTTCTTAAATTTAAAGTATTTTTTTGAAATTTACTATCCTACAAGAGTGTAATAGATAGAGGTAAATTTTTCAGCAATCTACAAACATATTGGTTTCCAGTTTTCTCTTTGAAATGAAATATTTACAAGGTTAGAATGTTTGTAAATGCCAGTGTTTACTACAAATTTTGTATGTAGTGAAACAAGGTAGTGGGTGTAGTCTACTAAAAATAACCTCGTGCAAATTTCCGGGTCAAGTGTTGGAATTCTGTTGATGACGTAGCAGGTATGGTCTCATTGATGTATGAAGAGTCCTTTACTTTGCGGTGGTCAAAGCACTACAGGTCCGATTCAATTACCTACTTTTTAGTTATTGTCCCGTACCAGTAATTTCTGTTTTATCAACATTATGACAAAGCCTACAAGTGGTAAAGTTACAAGAATATTAATGAAGTTGGAGGATTAGTTGAATGTACGACGAACAGTTTATAAACTAGGTTGCGGTGTGGGTGATAATGCAGCATCTCGGAGTCAATTAGGCATTTTCGGACTTTATATTCCCTGCGAACGGAAGCTCTTGCGGTAACCCTTACCAGTGACTATTACCGAGACGACCACATCCATTGCAAATGTTATCGCGAACGAAGAACTTCACAGCCGAGAGTATTTCTTATCAATGTAATGGTTTTAGTTAGGAGTTAACAAATGCGCTCATCCATTTTTAAACAGGCTGTCAACAACTCCGAACCCTTATTCTTTTTCATTGAATCAAATACATTTGTTGATCTTTCCTCCACCGCTTCGAAAACAGATAAATTACCACAAAGATGCATTCATTTACTCTAAAAATAAAATAAACACTTTGTTTAAAAAATACGCCATTACTTGCTACAAATGAGTATCCCTAATGACTTGTGCATTGTGTACGTTTCTGAAGAGCGGATTTTTTCGGTAGTCAACCACTTCTTCTGGTTGATTGCTCAGGCTGACGTATTGCATTAAACATGAAAAGCGAGTGGTGGCTTTTAGGAGTTATCCAGGCGATAAGTTCACACCTCGCCCCATCTCTGCAGCACACTTTTGTCACATTGCTGATAATATTATCAACTAAATTCTTTGATACAGCTAAAACTTCATTTTCTAAACATATAAAAAGAGCCAATATCTGCTTTAAAAATTTCATTTCAAAGCCGTTTTCTGACGTGACAAAAGCGGTGCAGTAATTGTTTTAAAAGGGAGGACCCTTGAATTGTAAATGTAGTGAAGCAAAAGGTTGGAAGTGAAGTGGCTCGACAACATAATGGCACAATTTACTGTGAGAAATATAAAGTGTCATAAAATTATAGAATTTTATTCAGCTCTAAAACGGAATCACCATCAAACGTTTTAGATCAAATATAATGACCAGGAATGGCATTGCTTGAAAGCAAATTTAATGGGCGGTTTTATTAACGTTAAAAAACCTAGATTATCAGGAGAATCACTATCTTCATAAAAAATTTCAGCATTCAATTGCTAAAGATTTATTTTAATTACTCGTAAAATTCCAGTTATAAAGCTTTCATAGAATACACATACTAAGCCACCGAAATAAATAAATTAAGTCACCAAATCACACCAGACTTAGTTTTACGAGGATTTCTCAATTATTGTAGTGGCGCAATATAATTAAAACTTTGTTAATTTGTTTGAGACACTGAAAAATACCATTTCCGATTCGTCAAAAGCAAGTGCAAAATTTAGATTTTCTAAGTGAATCTCAGGAAAGCTTAACGATTTCCTCAATTAACGCATTTATTTTTTTTAGTGAAAATCCTTCAAGATCTTATCTTAACTCTGCACTGGTTTATCTGTGAAATGAATTAACTGTAAACGCTTGTTATCTCTCCCGAGGGTAAGAATAATAGGACGATTGTAAGGTCGAGTTAATTGTTTCGCATCTGTGGTCATTCTCATTAGTCAAGATAATTACTCTTCTCTGAGTTACAATAGTATAGTTACTTATCAACACAAAGACTTCAACCTGCCTCATTTAAATTGACTATTGTTTGACCAGATGCTCTTTATAATGTAACTAAGATGTTTATGTCGATACAAGAAAATTTAATAACCAATGAAAAAGGATCGAGCTTAAAGCTACCGTAAAAAGCTCCACAAAGACGGGATACAAATTTATATTTTTATTAATTTATAGGTTTTAGGCAATTTCATCAGTCTATTATACATACCTTATAACAAGAACAAAAATTGGTTTTGTAATACTCCTAAATTAAATTTTAAATAATTAAAGGTCACTATACAGAGACATTTCATTGGTTGCCTACGTTAAACCACACATATTCAATTGTAAATATCGTTTTTAAACGGGAATAATAAATTGCACCCACGGGAATCATATTTCATAAAAATGCTTATTTAGATCAATTGCGTGGGTATCTTTTTACAACCCTGTTACACTTTAAAAATCAGTTGTAATATTTTTGTCTTAATTTGTAATTTTATCCTACCAAGGGGTTCGTATTAAAGACGATAGTCTTAATCAAAAAAACTGTTTTTTTTTTAATTTTTAAGGTGCGTAAATATTGCCATCAAAAAATAAAGATAAATGTACTACCAATTTATTTTTGAAAAATTGGTTTTAATTATTTGTTTTCCTCTTTTTTTTTGAATCT
The DNA here is from genome assembly GCA_029207805.1 of Tribolium confusum. Lineage (NCBI taxonomy): Eukaryota > Metazoa > Arthropoda > Insecta > Coleoptera > Tenebrionidae > Tribolium > Tribolium confusum. The sequence continues at coordinate 34,930,335 of JALGAY010000001.1, read as the reverse complement.
ACATCTTAAAGGAAAAATGATACGATAGAAAAAACTAGGATGGTCTTTATTTTGAATACCTTTAAAACTGTATGCTTCTAGGGGCTTATATGATTCGGAATAAATAAATGAAAAAGTATATCTTCCAAATTACAGGTTTATATCTGAATTTTAACTCGGGTCGTTCGCCGTTGTAATTATTGTCTCATTTAAATAACGTGGAATTTTTGGCACTGAATGTTCAATTTTTTATATCATATAAAGTACTTAATTTTCAAAAAAAAAAAATGAAATTCTATAGATTTAACGTAAACTTCTGTAAACTTGCGTAATCTGTAGACTTTATTACTATAATTCCCGATTTCGGATAACTAAAGCGACCTCTGGTGACGTTTGGAACAATCACATCGAAGCGTACCACAGCCTCCTAGATTATTGTATAAGAGTGGTGATATCCGGCCTATCACATTTGTAGTTCCAGGTCTTTTTTTTGTTTCTTAGAGGGAGCTACAGTACTCCTAACCTATAAATTGAATTGAGACAAATTAGTGTCACTTGTCAGTGTCACATGTGTCAAACTGTCGTGATTAAAAATTGGAACCACAGTTCGAGTTGAGTTTGGGGTATTCCAACGAATACTAAGTATTAAAATATTTAAAATAATATAAAGGTAGCAAAATGCGGCAAATTTCAAGTTCGATTTTGTTGCGTCGCTGATATGTGACGTTTCTAAGGCGCGTTTTGCATTTTCGAAGAAAAACGGTCTTATGGCAAAATTTGGGTGGATATATCAGTTAAAACAAAAATCACAATAATGAAAGCACCGATACAGCTAAGGAAGATTTATTGTTTTCACGTGAAGATCACTGGTGCTCTTTGTGAAGTTTTAACGCGACGGCGACGTGGTTGTAGCAGCTTGGTGTCTGTCTGCGGGAATTTTGCTCCGTTTTTTTTTTGTAAAAAGCTCTAGAAAGGGACGTTATGACAACATTTAACAACATTGGCTGGCTTGCGACTTAACCCGTTACGAAGATCTTGGGCAAGGAGGAAAGGTAACAGCTTGTTATGAGGGTAATATTACATAATAATATTTTTTGGATAGAGAAGAGACTAGAAGAACGTTTATGCCTTTGTAAAAACCAATAAATTGCATACAAAAATGTGTGTTGTGTTTTTGGGGAAGGAACGCATAAAATAAAACGTAAGACACCAAGAGCAAAATGGCCAAAGTATAGAAACATCGTGCACCGTCATTCTTCTCAACTACAAGCAGCTGATTTCTAATTTATCGCTAAATTGAACTAATACAGTAAGAAGGAACAACATTTAACACGAGAGAAAGCTGGAATATTTTCTGTAGTATCTATCTATTGGAAATAAAACAAAAGGTGAAGAAATTAATTTAAGAAGTTTTCGTTTTTTTGTATAAATGTTATAACTTTTTTTTCTTGCATTTTCAGTTTGTATATGACAAAAATTTGTAAAAACTGGAGGTATCAAATTTTCTAATATTATTTTACAAGAAGTACAGGCATGCTCCTTGCAGATAAATAATGGACTTTCTATGACATGTGAAGCAATTATTCTGTATAGCACTGTACTTACTTTGTCTTTAGGTAGGCTGGGTATTATTTCAATAATGACTTGTATTATATAATATATCAAACCCACCAAGTTTTCAGATGGGTACACTAATTTTCCTCTATCCTGGTGATAAATCAATTCTAAAAGGGGGCTTCTTTTTTGGGGAGACTTATCTTCTAAAACGGATAAGCAAATCTCCCATTTATAACAATCTTTTATTTTCATTAGCAAGTAGCCAGTGAGAAATGCTATTGCTCCTGACTCGATTGGAAGAAATCCTTCATATTTTCTTTCAAAGCTCCTGATTTGTTCAATTTTATTAATAGTGCTATCACTTAATGTGACAGTGATTTCATTCTCAAAGTTCTCCTGGTCAGTACTTATGAGATCTACAGTGCTGTCATGCTGAATATGCCCTTTTACGTTGCTCGTAAAAACGTTTTTAATAAATCCACTTTTTAAAATTTGGCGGAGGGCATATTCAGCGGCTCTGCAATCGGTCAAATCATTGGATCCCCCCCGAAGCCTAATATTCGCAAAAACTGACTCAACTGCATCGGAACTAAAGCTTCTTGTTAAAACATAATAGAAGTTTAAGTCTCTAATCAGGTACTGCACACAAAGTGATGTACTTTTAGCGTAAAAACCAAAGCTTCTGCAGTTTCTTTCGTTAGTCCGGTTAGACCTGCTTCAGTTGAACAGGACTGAATGTCTGCAATGTATTGTGGAAATTGAGAGTCCAGCCAGGAAAGTCGTTCATCTTGAATTCGTGTATATGGAGCAGTATTGGGGTCATTTTGATGAACATGTTGGGTCTTGTTGCTCACATCATGAATTTGGAAATATTTGTACATGTTTTCCATGTATTCAATTGTTGCAGAGCATTGTTGAAATTGTACATATTCTGCACCGCCATAATGTAAAAGATACTTTAGAGGTGCCGTTACTTTTGGAGAAAATAATTGGACAGCTAAATTTACTTTCATTTTCTCCAAATTAGAAGGATAGAAATGTTTTTTTGTTAGGTACCTAACAGGTTTAATGACTAAATGATTTTGAATTTCAGCAAGATCTTTTAAATATTGTCCAGAAATTACACCATCTTCTGAAGCCATATCGTGGTCAAGAAACAGGTTCCTCGCATTTTTTATGGCGTGACAATAATCAAAACTAAGAAAAAGTTGAAAACCCGGATTATACGGATGTGGAACAAAATTCTGTAATTTTCCATCGCCAAAATGTTTGAAAAGGGCTACATGGTATTTGTGGTTGTCTGCCACTATCCTAATTACTTTAAAGCCGCATTCGGCAAGCTGTTTTAAAACATCTAAAGTTATTTTGTGCAGATTTTTACTATTTAGTTGTCTATGGAAATAGTAACTGGCTGGAATCACGTATTTTGTAGACATACCATGAACCACGTAACACAACAATTGATTCGCGACTATTGGTTTGTCTCCTATTGTGCTTGATAAATGGGAAATTGTTTCTAATCCAAACACCCGATCTTCTGTTTTGGAATATGAAACTGATTCCTTGACAGTCATATCATCGAGAATCAGGGAACATACTCTTTCTGGAGCACTTAATACATTAATTTCCGATAACAGGCGGTCTTTTATTAAATTTTTATTTTCTGTTCCTAAGTATTTTTGCAAAGTTGTTTTGCATGGTAATTTCATAAATGAATTTCTAGGAAATTCGTAGCCTTTGGCAGAGCAAAATCTCCAAGCAATACAATGTCGAATCGTATTCTCCGACCATCTAGGATTTTTTTTTGTAATTTCTAATTTGATCTATTATAAACGTTGCTTGAGGGTTCATTTCAGTTGCCTCACTTTTTATTTGTTGTAAGGCTTTCCAGTCTGCATCTTTCTTAGATTTTTCTTTTTCCTCTGTTAAGTCTTGTTTTATACGATTATATTGCACACGTAAACGTTTTAATTTTTGTGTTAAACATTTATTTGTATAAATAAGATTTTGGATATCTTTGTTTAAAAGTTTTGTTTGGGTACCAATACAGGAAATTTGAAGAACTTCATCGTCGCAAAAGTCTAATTTTTCTTGATCAACAGACTACAAATAAATAAGTATTACATTCATAAATTTAAATGTTATATTTATTTCTAAAAGGGAATAATTCAGTAATGTGAAAATTTGTATATGACCATAATAAACTACTTTGTTCAAGTTCATGCAGTACTGAATTACACTATATGATTTTAAGTGTAGATACCTCAAATATGGTAGGTAAAGCTCCAGCAATTAATATCTTGCGCTTGTCAGTATACAAAAAACTGTCATTTGTAAAGTGTTTACTACAAACAGATAGACTTGAAACATCTAATTGGAAAAAACAATTTAGTAAAAAAGTTTATTATATTAAAGGCCGTACCAGTATGTGTTTCTAAAATATTTTTCCACTTTAAGTTTAATTCAAATGTTGCAGGAAAATTATGGTAGCTAATATTGTCCTCAGGATGGCAATCAGTAACACAACACTTTCTTTTAAAAGGCATTTTAATAAATGTAATTAACACGAACAAGACAAAAAAACAACAACAATAAAAAACAGCAAAGAGAAACTGAAAACTACAACAACACGATACCAAAAACACGAGATAATTCAATTTGAAGTATGTTTGAAATTTTGAAGAAAATCAACAATAATTATTGCCTAGAATAATTATTAAAACAATTTAAGTTTCCCGCAGCAACGGCAAACGTTTCGTTAATCGGTGTGTAGATGTCGCTACAGTAGTCCCGCTTGTCAGAAACAGTTTTTCTTTAGATGTGACTAGCCGGTTACGTTCAAACTTCAACTTCAAATCTAGGAAGCTGTGAAGCGTACCATTATTATTGTTGTTTACGACGTAAACGTCTAAATTCGCCGCTTCGTTTTTAATTTTTGTAAAATAAGACTAACTGTTGTGTTTATGGATGTCACATAGTTAAAAGTGAAGAAGTGTTAGTTTTCATTTCTTTCCACCGCCAAACAGTAGTAAGGTTAAGGTCGTTAATTTTTACGGTAGTGAGGAATTTATGGACAGAAGAAAAGCTTGGGAAAGGGCCTTATTGATGGAAAAGCTTTCTACAAAGTTTTTAATAGTGTGTGGAAAACATTTTCCAGATAAAGACTACATTTGTCGTTCAAGGTTACCTACCTAAAAAAAACACATTTAAAAAATGAGCTGTGCCTTCCTTTAACCTACCAAAAAGAAAATTTGATCAATCATCCCTTAAAAATGAATTACACGAGAAGAGAAAACAACGTCTTCTGAAAAGAAATTTCAAAGTAGTGAGTTCCAAATGCAAGAGCAAAAAGAAGTTGCTGCGAATCATTGTGATGAAAATATCACTTACCGTCAAAACAAGCTTTTTAGACACAGTTAATTATTATTTTATGGATAATACGCTAGAAATGCACAAAAAACACACGTTATACGTTAACACACGTTATGCTCTCACACGCGGTATGTTTTTTCTGACTGTCAACTGTCAAATATGTGTCACACATCAGCTGTTCGAAATTCTGTTATAATCTTAAAGTTGCAGCTAGACGATTTTTTTAAGACAGTCTAATAGATACTCTATTGAGTTCAGGTCGGGATCAAACTAAAGGTAATTATAAATACTATATTTTACAACAAAACATGCAAGTAAGATTTTTTTGTAAGATGATGGTTTCTTAACGAGCTGCGTAAGCAGCTAGTGTCGCAATCTCACTAACAAGAAATTTGTATTTCATGTCAAGTAATAAATACTATTTTTTCTACAACACTGAAATGCTGATTTTATCTCCAAAATTTATAATTATGTTTACAATAATTTCAAACCGTTAATGCCATGCCAGTGCAAATTTATTTAGTTTTCTATCCGTTTCTCTAGTAACACTACTTTAACCTCTAGTTAAAAAAAGTTGTACATACTTTCACATAGAGTTTATAGTAGCGAAAATGAGCACTTTCATATGTATCAGTAGAAAAAGTGTAAATATTTTTTTCGATTTTTTTAAATTTATAAATTATTCTACATTTATACAGCGTGATCAGAATGGAATGTTTAAGTTGGCAACGCTGATTTTTTTTAAATTGGGTTGACTGATACTAGGTAGTAGTATTTCCGCTTTGCTGACAGTTCGACAGTGACACTTGACAATTTAAATAAAAACGCTTAATTGTTTTAATTTGATAAAAATGGTTTTCACATTATAGCACCACATTTTTATAGGAATAGCTTACTTTAGAAACGGTGTTTTCAATCATGCTAGTGGTTGGCAATACTCGCTTGAAGCGACATACAATAGGTGCGTTCGTCTTTGCCACTTCGGGTGCACCTACTCTGTCTTTGTTTGTCTCATTCAGGACAGATAAATTTGTCGCATTATTTGAATTTAGGACTTACTAATATGAAAACTCTTTTCATGACAACATACGTTCTTTCTGCCTTATCTAATAACTGGGTGCACAAAGAGCGTATGTTGTTTTGGATACAGACGCAAAAAGCATCAAGTTTTGGTCACCGGATAGAGTTAATGATATATGGACTCAATGAAGTAGATAAGGAAAGAGGTGGTGCACTCGGAGTGGCAAACTCGAACGTAGCTAATGAGTTTTGGCAAACGTTTCGTGAAATTTTGTTTCTATTTGGAACGTTTAAACAACACTGCATGCGAGTGGTTAAACGCTATTTAAATACTGGAAACGTCGCTAAGCAAAAACCAACTGGTAGCTCGTCAATATTAAACGATGAAGTTGTTGAGGATATAAGGAATTGTTTACAAAGAAGTCCCACTAAATCTATAAGAAAACTTTCCTCTCAAACAGGTTTGATCTCTACCCTATCCTAACCATCATATTTCAGACTTCTTAATGATTTACATATTGGTCTACTTCCGATATGGCTTTACTGTTTTACAGGTTTATAAGTTATAAACTGTAACTTTATATGGAAGTTGTTCCAGTATTTAAAAAAAAAAAAAAAAACTACAAGTATCTCCAGAGAATTTAATTCTGCAACTGGTTTAATCAAGTACTGAATAACAATGATATTCTTGATAATACCTTTTTCTCTGATGAGGCGTGGTTTTATCTTGACAAATCTGTAAATAAACAAAATTACAGAATTCGGTCAAGTGAAAACCCCCATGCTATGCGAGCTGTTCCTTTACATCCTGTTAAAGTGGGTGTTTGTTTGGCAGTTTCAAGACAGGGAGTGTATGAGCCAGTGTTTTTTAACTTTATGATATATTTAGAAAGATACATTCGTGGCATTTTGGAGCCATTTATAAATCAACTTTCGGCTCAAGAGCGTGAAATATGGTACATTCAACAAGACTCAGCAAGAGCACATACGGCCCGTGCTACCTTAACTTTTTTACGTCAACATTTAGGTGACAGAATAATTAGCCAAGGCATTTGGCCAAGCAGGTCACCAGATCTAACTCTTCTGGATTTTTCCATATATAGCCTCTTAAAAGATAATGTTTTTAAGAACACATTGCATACAGCAGACGAGCTGCAAGCAGCAATTATTTAAGTGGTGGTAAACATTACTTTCAATATGTTAGTAAATAAAGGGTGTTTCACAAGTGATAATGAGCCTGCGAAACTGAAAATACAACCAGCAATACAATTCTAAAGTTAACGTAGTTACCTTTTTTTTGTTTACAAATACATTAAATAAAAAATTATTTAAACATTCGGTTAACTGAAGACAAACTAATGCCACTTGCTTGTAAGATCATTTTTTGGCTTACATGTGAACAGGACCTGTAACTGTTCTTGGCTTTTTCGAAAGTGGCCAATTTTTCCTTAAGGTAGTGTCAAGTCGTTTGAATATGGTATCAGCAAGAGTTCTTCTCTACCCGGAAAACGTTGTCTGTACAAACTCATGGCGGCAGAGGCACTTTTTCTCATATATCATCATGTCGGTTTTTTCATCGTTTGAATACATTTTCTTTTTTATCGGTGACAGATATGACAAATAAAATTTGAAATCAATATTATCCACGTTAACTCTGGAATTGTATTGCTGGTTGTATTTTCAGCTTCACAGGCTTATTACCACTCATGAAACAGTCTGTATATTTGAAAATCTGAAATGACGAGTTAATTTATGCTTACAACAAGATGGAGGGCATTTTGAACATTACCTTTAATTGAATTATAAATTTTCTTTGAAATGTTTTTTCTGTTTTTTTTTCTCTGTTTTCAGGAACATAACCTACAATTTTTTGTTGTCAATTTTACGTTACTTATGTCAAAGTAAATCATATCCGGTTGCAGTGTGACAAATAGTCAAGTAGAAAAATAACCTTAATTTTATTGCTAACTTAAACTTTCTTATCACACTGTATATTATAATTAAATTGTTAAAATGAAAGGTCTAATTTAAAATAATACAATAAATTGAAACCATATTATATGTATACAGCGTGTTCTTAAAATGGGTTACACAAAGCTGGTATATCTAGGGCGCTTAGTTATTGCCATCAAAAAAGAAAAATGTACCATCATTTTATTTAAAAAAATTGGTTTTAAATTTTTTTATATTATGAGAGAGAAATGTACAATGTATAATTATTCCTAAAGTGCGATTTATAACCAGAGAACGAAAGTCTGAGGGCTATTAGCACCAAAAGCATTTGTTTCTAGTGGTGCACGATTTTGATTGAAATAATGATACAATTTATTTACAATTTGTATTTTTGTATAATGTACGACTTACACAAACTTTGACGACGGCAACGGGAGCATATATTCCTACCAACGGGAACAAATTATTCCACTTTCTATTTTTACTCCTAGTTGTGGAAAATAGTAGATTATACAGGGTGTTCCTTAATGATATGCGAATATTTAAGGGAGTGAATCTACATAAAAAATTAATGTTAGTTTGCTTTATAAACTATGGTTCAAAAGTGTTTCCTTACAGAAACTCGGGGTGTTGAAGTTTAGGGGAAAAAATGGAAATTAATTAATATTTTTAAAACCACTTCAGATATTTCAGTGATATTTAGTACGTAGTGAAAGTTAATAAAGGTGCATATTTTTCAATGCAAAAAGAATTTTTAGCTTTAACAGTGGCGTGCGTACGGGTATTGACTTTGATATTTTTTAAGAAAAAAATGGTACGCCAATAGTTTTTTCCAAATAAAAATTATTTTTGGATTTCCCGTTTAATTTAAAACATAAGATCTCTCTTGAGTTGTTTTTCTTCGATGCGCTATTTTTGAGTAAAAAAATAAAAACCGGTCTATTGTCCGAGAAAATTAATGTAATAATTAAAGAATGCAATTTTTATTTATTATTATTAACTTTCACTACGTACTAAATATCACTGAAACATCTGAAGCGGTTCTGAAAATATTATTTCCAGTAAAATTAATTTCCATTTGTTCTCCTAAACTTCAATACTCTGAGTTTTTGTAAGGAAACATTTTTAGACCATAGTTTATAAAGCAAACTAACATTAATTTTTTATGTAGATTCACACTCTTAAATATTCGCATATCATTAAGGAACACCCTGTATATCAAGACAGAAAAATGTACATCATTATTGCTGAGGTACGATTTATAGTCAGAGGGCAAAATTACAAAGACTATAATTATTACACAAGTAATAGCATTTTTTCCAGTGGTATCTAGGTATATTATTTTTTACACAGCTTTGATTGAAATAGCGATAAAATTTAATTTTTTTGTGATATGTATTCTTTACAAATCTTGACAATGGATGCAAATATTCGTAACAGCGGAAGCGAATTATTTCTTTTCCTAATTTTACTCCCGGTCGTCCAAAAATGTTTTTTTATCCGCATTGTAAATACAAAATTGTAGCTGTTTCTTTAAATATAGAGTGCGTTAGAGTCTGCAAAAATGTAAATGTTTGTTTGTCTAAAATGTTATGTTAAGTTTTCAAGGTTTGTTAATAGAAGATGCACTTCAAAAAATGAAGTGACAGTCTCAGGTTCCTTGCTTTTATTCCTTCGCTTAATAAAAGTAGATTAATAAAGTCGCCGTCTTCTCCTATGGTTTTCGACTACAACAAATTGTGCTGTCATAGATAATTTTATGGGCTATATTTTGGCTTTTAAATTTGTTAAAACAGATATAATTCTGGTTGTCGATAGAACTAAAATTAAAGGGCAGATTCGAAAATTACTTCTGGGTTAGACTAGTCTTAAGGGTGTCAACATTATGACTTTAAGGTAGTAAAATAAAAGTTAACAAATATTTACAACATACGTTTCTTATCTAGAGTTGTTTCAACTAATTAAAATTACGTTACACATATTATACAAAATATTTTAAATCAAAATACCAAGAAAAGTTTTTTTTTGGTAATTATACACTTACTTGCACTTATTTATTCATATTTTTCGAATACTATATTAATCAATACACTTTATTACGTGTTATAATAATTAATTAATTCTTGTTTCTAGTAAATGTATTATGTAATTAACTTATCTAATCATAATCGCAACTTAATTGTACATAATCAACTCAATCATACGTGAAAATAAAATAAATCAAAGTATCATCTAATTATTTAAATATTTGAATTTACTTTTTTGTTCAGTTTTTTTATTTACAGATTTAATAGATTTTTGACGGATATTTAGACATTATAAATTTTTATACTCTTGAAAAGTTTTTTTTTGTATATTAATAATTTGCGGTTAAGATAAAATAAATAACAGTATCAACTTCGGGAAAGTGTTTATTTTGTCAAAATTAATAAGTTTTTTGTCATTTATCGTATGATAGGTATTTTTCATTAAATTTTTATATTCACCTCTAAACATAATGTTTGCTTTTTGTTGAATGGTGCATTTACAACGCAGCATTTGACACGTAAGATAACGAACTTTTGTTTATCTCAATTTTCAGAGAAAAAATAGACAGTTGCATAAGTCTCACACCAGCCAGCCGTCACGAGATAATAGCTTTCACGTTATCAATTTGAAGCCAACTAATACACAAATTATAAGCAAATTTTTTTTATCTTTAAAGCAGTTTAGTGTTACAATTATTTGTTTTTACTTTAACTTTTTACTTTTTATCTTAAATTACATAAACTTATTCTTTTGTGGTAACAAGTAGGGAAAAGTGGAGAAAGATTGCGCACCTAAAGGAAATTAGTGATTAAAAGTAACTACAACTGGTTGAAAATATGACTGCATTTATAATGCAGTTTAGTAGGTATTACAATTATTTGTTTGTACTTTAACTTTTTACTTTTTACCTTAAATTACATAAACTTATTGCTTTGTGGTAACAAGTAGGGGAAGGTGGGGGGAGATCGGGCACCTAAAGGAAATAGGTGATTAAAAAAAACTACAACTGGTTGAAAAGGTAGAATATCTATAAATCATTTTGTTATGATGTTGTAGTGTAACTAATACGTCTTAACTTTCTTTGAGTCAAATAGTTTTTTAAATACAGTCAAACCTGGATAAGTGAGAGTTCAAGGGAGCACAATCTCATTCTCGCTTATAGAGGTTTCTCACTAACCCGAGTTTCTCACTAATGCAGGTACATGGGTAGCGTTTCTCTCTTATAGAGGTACGCAGCAATGACAAGTCAAAAATTCATGCACTATGTAATTATTATTTTGTTTAGAATGTATGTATTACAATTTTATTTAGAACTTATTTTATTTAGAACTTATTTACATTTAGAACTTATTTACATTTAAAAAAATCCGTTAATTTTGTTTGAGTTTCTGTTTTTGTATTTTGAATATTCTTCTCTAACTCATAAATTTTGTCAAATATTGCTTGATCAAGACCCGCCGCGTATTCAAAGTACTGATGGACCGTCTCCAATACATTTAAAGCTAGCTTCATTGGAATGATCTTTATTTCTGTTTCCGGAACCTGTGTCTCGTCTTCACTGTCATTTCCAGCAATACAGGTGTTCACACAATTCTTCACGATATCGTCGTCGGTTTGTTCTCCAGCGGTAGTTACGTCGTCGTCAATTTGAACGAAATCTTCGAAGCTCGGCATTAACATATTGGATTCGTGAGACACAAGCTTAGTCCATTCCTCGTTACTAGGTCCAACATCAATATCATTTTCCTCTGGCAGGTCTTGCTCATCTGTACTTTTCCAAAACCCAGCTTTCTTGAAGCAGTTTTTGACAGTAACGTCACTGACTAAGTACCATGCTTTTCTAGCAAATTTCATAGCTAGAAGTACGTTAATGTCAGGGCTTCTGTTTTCTTCCAGACTCGTAAGAATATGTTTAACGACTTCTCTGCGATAAAAGCGTTTAAAAGTATGTATGATACCTTGATCTCATGGTTGAAGTTTACTAGTGGTGTTAGCAGGTAAAAACATTACTTTTACGTTTCTAAGTGTTGGTAAGTCCGTATGGGCAGCACAGTTGTCAATAAATAGCAGAATTTTTTTTCGGTTTATCTTCATTTGTTTGTCCACTTTTTTCAACCAATCTTTAAATAATATCTTGGTCATCCAAGCCTTTGTATTATTGGCATAATCAACGGGTAGAGTCTTGACACCTTTAAAACATCTAGGTCGTTTTGATTTCCCGATGATGAGAAGTGGGAGTTTGTCCGTACCACTCATGTTTACACACTGGAGAAGTGTAAGGCGTTCCTTGCTTTGTTTTCGTCCATGGCATTTTTCGCCTTTAAACGTAAATGTTTTATCTGGAAGGCACTTGAAAAACAAAGCAGTTTCATCCGCGTTGTAAATATCGTCTGGTTCATACCCTTCTAAAAGATTTGGCAGATCTTCAGTCCAGTGGTTGCACACACCTTGGTCCACAGATTTACTTTCCCCGGCTGCTTTTTTAAAAGATATATCATGACGCCTTTTAAATCCCTCTAACCAGCCGTTACTAGCAGAAAAGTTTTGGATACCCAGTTTTGTAGCAAACTCTTTTGATTTTTCTTTTAACAAGGGTCCATCTATGGGAATGTTCTTATCGAGAGTTTGTTTTATCCATTCCAAAAGGCACTTTTCGATGTTAGGAAATTCAGAAACTCTAGTCCTTTTAATATTTCCATGTCCATCAGAGCACTCAGACTTTATAGAGTCTTCTAATTTTATAATTTTATAATAGGTGGATTCTGGTAAATTAAACTCCTTCTGAATTTCATTTCGCGATTTACCGGATTCAAACGCATTCACTATTTTAAGTTTATCACTTAATGACAGTACTATAATTTTCCGTTTTGACATGATGCAGAACTTTCTTTTGCAATTGATTAACTATAAACTGAGTAAGTCTGACAAACAGGAAGGTACACAGGCACACGTGTCAATTCGAAAAGAATGCGATAAAATAATAACGTTATTTAGTACGACGAAATAGAATAAGTACAATACCGACGAGAAATAAATAAAGCTCGACTGTCGCTTATAGAGGTATAGATAAGTAGCAGTCTTACTTACGGAGGTCCATGAGGGAAAAACGACTCTCTCTTACAGAGGTTTCTGTTTCTCGCTAATAGAGGTTTTGAGAGCTTAAAATGACGGATCCTGGCTATTACTCTCACTTATAGAGTTTTCTCACTTATCCAGTTCTCACTTACCCAGGTTTGACTGTATTATATTTTTCTATACTAGTGCACGGTATCTCCTACCCCGTGGGGAGGGTGATCTGTAATATCGCACCTTAAGGAATTTATAGAAATTGACTTAATATTTTTGAAGTATCCTCAAATTTAAAAAAGGAAACATGTAACTCGCAAAATTTTCTTGGCTTACTCGTTTAGACAAACATTATATTCTTTAAAGAAAATCGGTTGTTTCATAACTGGTTACGGATATAACTATTTTATACTCTATTTTTTAATTATACACCGTTGTCTGTCTTTTTTTAACACATAAAATCTATATTACATAGCAACATATACAACAAATTGTTGAAAAGAGACAAACAACGGTATATAATAAAAAAAATAGAGTATATATAGGTTTATGGCATTTACAATAAATAATAAAACAAATATGTATTTCATATTTTATAGTAGGAATTATTTATGAGTAAAACCGCACATAGCTTTGATCTGCGCGATATTACCTTCAGTTGTACCGTTGAATGAGGGAGTTTTCTTTTACTCAATGGTTGTACATTATACACCAAGGTAGAGAAAACACTTTTTATAGCTGAGCGGATTTAGTGCTATGCAGTAATAGATAGAAAGCTATAATAGTTTTCTCTACCGTGGTTTATACGTTTATATATGATTTTTTAATACTAGCACATTAATTTATTATAGGTTATGTTAAAATATAAACTTATTTAACGAGCGCACATCTAAACTAAAAATGACGTGTCTTTATTTACTGTCGAAAAATAATTTTGATGAAAGTGAAAACAACTATTATTCAATAGTAAATTGGAATACTCCCTTGAAAATAATTGAAGAGCTGAACTGTTTTTCCAACAACAGGGACTTATACATAGAACAAATATTTCAAGCCGACTAGTTTCGTTTATTTATTTGAACATTAGGGCAGTGAAACGTCATCAGGAAGTTTAGCATCAAGTAAAAGCCCAAATATGTACAAAATTAATAAAAATAAAAAATATATATTTAAATTAATAATTTTAATCTACATTACTTATTTTCCGCCAGTACAATACTATAAGAAACACTTTACACTAAAAAAAAAGACACTTTACAGCACTTTAGAACTAAAAATTAATTGACGCCACATGAGTAAATTTAGCGATATTTGCAATAATACATATTAGTTAAAAGATTGAGTGCTACAGGTTTACAGCTGCCAAATTGTAAATACAGGCTGATTTTTTATTTGCTCCCGTCCTAAACTCAAAAAAATAGGCAACACATTATACTTTGCTAGTTTTTTAACATTTAATTTTTAAAATTAAGGCATAGAGGGTTGTGAATTAATGTCAACATTGTTGACAATACCCTTGACAATGCTTCCAGAGTCAATTCATTTGGATCATTTGTAGTTTTCCCAAAGTTGCTTATCGTTTGTATAACGTCTTACCTATTTTTGAAATCTCGGGTGGGAGCAAATAAAAAAATCATTCTGTATTTTAATCAGAAATCTGTTACGCTGATGGACGGAAGTGCTCTCCCCACTTACCTTTACCCATACAAAAATTTCTAGTTTCAAGGTTTGTTTAATAAAATGAAATTGGAAATTTATATGAAATTTTATTCAAAACCGTGTGTATTTGATAAACGAGTTACTAATTACTATGGTAATTTGAAGCAAGAATGTTGATCATTACCCACGCGGTGAGAGAAGAAGTAAAAAATCCCGATGTGATTAAATCACTTGTATAATTTTTGACATAATTTAAACAAACACTAATCTTTTTAGATAGTTTAATTTTTTAACAGGATGTTTATTATTTGCGGAAAATGAATTTTATACCTAATATAAATTTACTGAGAAAAATCTCGCAGTAAATGTAATGAATTTTGCTGCAGATGATCTGAATGTTTTAGAAAATCTGTAAATCTAGCGGATTTTGTTTTTGTGCGAGTTTGACACTACTAATTGTCCTAATCCAACAAACAATATTAAAACAAATAATGAGTGCCGCGTCGTGTGTTGAGTTCGGCTGTGTTCAAAATAATTTTCGCCGTTTCCTAACAATTATCGAAAACAAAAGTCATCTATTAATTGTAATTATTTTTATATATATTTCTCACAAAAAAATATTTAAAATTTTATTAGTTTTCAGTTTGTTTTTACAGTAGATTGTAGCTTGTTTTACTTGTTTTTACCTTCAAAGAGTCAATCAGCTGATTAAGCGCACGAGAAACTTTCTGTTTAAAATTATTTTTACTTTATTTATATTATGCATTAAGCTAAAAGCATAAATAAAAGCCTTAAAGGGTAAAAAAATTGATAAATAAACATTTTTTTATACAGCGGCTAATACATACGACAGTGGCGCTCTTATCAAGTGTTAATAGTGTTTTAGATTTTGATAATTTGGAACAAAAATACGCCTACACAACGAAATTCTTTAATGGTCATCAAAACTCACAAGAACTATTGGTTTTAAATTTCGTTTTCTAAATAGTTTATTACAGGTACAGCTCATGGTAGAAAGACAAGGTATACTATTGCGCACATTGGCAACGCCGCTTCTGTTTCTGAGTGACGTTTTTCAATATTTACATCAATAAACAACTCGAAATTTTATTATAAAATTATGATAAAATTAAAAAAAAATAGTAATTATTAATGAAATTAAACAATACAAAAATAAAAAAACAAAAATAAAGTTTAATAAATAAATAAAACGAATGCACCTATAGTATTTTGTACAGAATGTTCCAGAATCATTTGGCACAAATTTTTATTTATTACCTTAGACCAGTAGAAGATGAGCCGGTAAAATTATAGTTCTGTGGCGTTTCTGTAAAGAGTTACAGCTGGCCAAAGTTAAGGATTTTGAAATTTTGAAAAAATTGTTCGATAAAAGTTTCTTGGATTTGATCAGAAAATGTGTCGTTGTGTTTTTATGTTATAAATTTTTAATATTTTATATAAAAAAAACTTTGAAGTTACCCTAAAACAAAATCTGAATTTTTTTAAATTATTTTCTTAATATAATTTTTATATTAATATGAACTAGTTTACAACAAAAGACATAGAATGACACATTTTAAGAAAAAGTTTTTCGTTTTGTAAGTCTGGTTTTTAACAAAAATAGTGTTGGTAACTTGATATTGTAATAGGAATTTTTTTAGAATTTTGCGATTATTCTATGACCACTATTACAGCAAAATCTTTTATTATTTAAAAAAAAATTCAATTATTGCTTGGCCAAACTTTTGATTTAATGCCTCTTTAAGGTTTGCCTTGGATTTTTCTAAAGACTGCAGGTTTTAGCACGTAATTTTTTATTTTTATAAATGTTAATATTCTATGTTTAATTCAGTATGCTTAAAACGCTGGGCGTTTTTAGTCGTTTATTTTAAGTTTTATTTTTATTTATTGTATTATTAATTTTACAAATTTAAGTACTGGTTCAACACGTAAAAATTACAAAAAAAACAGTAGATAACAATTTGGTGATTTATAGAAAAAGCAAAAAAAATAAGGCAAGTATTTTTCGTAAAATTAGGACGGTGTAGTCCTGAAAGTACAGAGCTAATACATATAAGAGTAGCTTAGTTAAGTAGAGTAGCACTTTATGCTTGAATTTACTTTATTTTGTTTGTTTTTTTCTTTGCAGAAAATTTTTTCATCAATCTCAAGTGATAACAAAATTATAGGCTTAATATACTAAATGACATTAAAAGTGCAACACCCTCAAAAAATGTTTTTTAATTTGTGAAATATTGTAAACATGTTTTTTTGAGTTAATAGATAAATGATTAAAAGTTTAAAGATAAATAATAACAAATAAAGGAAGAAAATTAATAATGGGTTTGACGTCCTCTATTGCGAATACACTCATTAAGGCGTCTCGGCATGGAAGAAATTAGGTGATCGATGATCCCAAGCGTACTGAATTTCTTGTTGCAACCTGGTTAAAATTTATGGTGGTTGGGCTAAATTGCTTCGTCTTCTTCCAATCCCAACATGTTTGATTCGGTTTAAATCCAGCAATCTAAGAGACCAAGGTAAAACTTAAATTTATCATTTTCTAATAAGTTTATTGTTCGTCGAGCAATATAATGTGGACGCGCGTTGTCTTGTTGAAATAACGCACTGGGAAAGGTTTCCATATAGGGCAATAAAAAAGGTCGTAGAACGGTATCGATGTAATGTTGCGCTATCATATTCTCCTGAATAAACACAACAGGTGATCGGCTACCATTAGCAATTGCTCCCCAAACTATTACTCCTACGGTATAGTGTACATGACTTTCTACTGAAAGATTCGTATTGGATCTTTCTCCAAGACGTTTTCTGACTCTTTTTCGACCTTCGTGCATACTCAATCAGAATCGGAATTACTTTCTTCTGCAAACCACTAATCACCAATTTGCCAGGTAGAAGAAAAGCGGTCCCGAAGAGCCAAGATTCTTAAGTGGCGGTTTTGGCGCTCTGTCGTTCACCTCGATTGTCTAATTGGTCTTCTTCTCACTCTTCTGCCTTCTTCAATTCATGTGTTACACACACGCATGATGGTTGTTGGATTTCGATTCAAACGAACAGCCATTTGCCGATAAGAAAATTCAGCTTCGTACAACCTCACAATTCGACCTCTTTCAAAATCACTTAACTGGTGATATAAATTTGGTCTTCTATCTCTAGGCATTCTATCAAACAGTGGTTTATATAAAATGCAAAATTTACGGCTAATAACTGAAAAATTTACTTCGTAATGATTATTTCTGTAGCGATAAGTAGATAGAGAACAGTAAAAAGTATATAAGAACGACGCGACGGCTCTAAAAAAGCTAAAAATTTAATCAAAGCATCTTTTTAAAAAACTAAACATGTATGTGGAATTTTGTGTGTTAATAAACATTTCTTGCAGGTGTTGCACTAATGTCATTAAGTATATGCAGGGTGAGATTTAAATATGGAATAAAATTTATATATTCTAAGTTATTATTTTTTTTTTAGAAAAACGCCAAGACAGGTCAATTTTATTTTTTGTATTGCGCACGTTTTCAATTTATTTTTAATTTTTTTTTTCAACCGGTTTTTTGCTGTAACGGAACTGATTATTATTTAAATGGTAACCCCGCTTTTTGGTGTTGAAAGTTGAAACTTCTTTTTTTTCTGAGTATAACAGTTTATAGGGTCTAAAATGAAAACTTTAAGTAATTTAACCAACTTAAATGTATTATTAAATTTTCTAAAATAAAAACGCAGGTTTCAAGAGAATTATTGAACTAATAAATGTTCAAATTCACGTCTACCGTTTCTTTGCAATAACACAACTAATTTTCAAACTTTGTTAGCACATTATTTCTCATTTTTTGACTAATTAAGTGATACTGATTCCTAATCAGTATGAAAGCCAGTATGAAAATCAGGTGGAAAGCCACAGTGTAAAGCCACGGTGTTTATGATCAGCAGAGCAAATGTGCAGAGTGCAGATCTACGTACGGCGAATTAGTTAATTTTAGTGGATTTTTCTAAACATATTTTTTAAAATTTTACATTTATGGAATGGTCAATTTAAGAATAAGTGCCTGAGAAAAACAATTTTTTCGCCAGTTATGAACAATGTAAGTAAACCTTATAATAAACCCTGCTGAAAACATCACTCCGCTATCACCTTTTTACTCCTACGCGCTTATCATCATATGTTTTTAAGTCAGCTGATAGTCATTAAAATTAATTCATTTCTAAGAAAAATTATTAACAACAAATTTCCACTCTTTTTTGTTAACCCTCCGTGGCCTTCCTGTGTATTGTGTAAAGTTAGCCACCCTGATAGGCCCCTGGGTGTGAAGTCTTGTATACTGTTTTTCCCTTTTTTATGTTGTCATTATTATTACGCAGGCTTTCAAAATAATTATAAATCTACATTACAAAATTAGCATCATGAATACGTGTTACAAGTGCAAACGTCATATTGTCCGAGATACTATCGACTGTTCGAAATGTTTTTCAGTCTTCCATCCCAGTTGCTTAAAAATCTACAAAGGTTTTACTTTGATCAAATCAGAGACTACAAAAGTAGATGAATGTCCTAACTGCGATAAAAGTTATGAACCACCTTTTGCGAATCTTCCCTTAACGCCCACTGCATTAGAACAAAGCTTGTTAAAAGAGGAAATTAATGACTTAAAAAAAGAACTAGAGCGACTACAACATCAACAAATGTTGGAAATTGAAAAACTAATTGACGAAAGGCTCATTAACTTCAAAAAAGAAATTGAATCTTTGATAGAGAACACTATCGGAACGGAAGTGACTAATCTGAAAGAATTAGTTAAAAAACAAACCGCACATTTTAGATCGGATTTAATCGCTGAAAACAGCAATCGTAATGATTTATACATATCATTAAAACAAATTCATTCGGTCACAGAAAATAAACATTTACCAATTGAAGATTCTTTGAAGAAATTACGCAATAAACCTAATAAGACTGCATTAAAAAAGAATAAAATTGTTTTTCTTACCGATGAGAAAGGAAGAGATTGTGTAGAACTAGCAAAAACGTATCTCCCGTCTGGAAAGTTTGAAGTCTTTTCTATGGTTAAAACTAATGCTTCATTTCAAAAAATTGTAGATAGTCATGAAGATTTCATAAACACTCTTACCCGCAATGACAATGTAGTAATTTTTGGAGGTAACATGGAAGCTCGTACCGGTAAAATACCTACAGAAGACGATTTAGAATCAACATTACACGGGTTTAAACATACAAATTTAAATATTATTGGATGCCCATTCTACAATAAGCGCCCTATACTTAATAAATTTATTCATAATTTGAACATCAAATTATCATTTATATCAAAAAATAATGTGAACTTAAAATACTTCGACGCTAACAATATTATCCAAAGTCAGTTTAAAAACCAGGATGTGATTTTTAACTTCGCAGCAAAAAGAAACATAGTTAAAACGGTAATCGAATACATACTAGGTAAAAAAAGATTCAGCAGTTTTGCTCTCAGTCCTTCTACTTCCAAAATTTTCTCCAAAAAAACCCAACAAGTAAATTCAACTACGTCATCGCCTCAAGCAGTTCAAGATCAATGTATTTCCCAAGATGAAAATGCACAAGATTTTTTAGTCAACTCCAGCCCAACCCCTCTAACAGCAAGATAACCTATACACAAACAAAATCGGATACATCGCAACAAAAATTTTCTAAAATTAAATTACACAACACCGAATCTAAATCTATTATAATGCATTTAAATATACGTAGTTTACGAAACAAAGTTAATGAATTGGAAATTGTGCTAAATGAAGTTATGCCCCATTTTTTATGTCTTACTGAACATTTCTTAAAATCCGACGAAATCCTACTGCATAAAGTAACAAACTATACACTCGTAAGTTCTTGTTGTCGCAATGATAGTAAAGGGGGTGGAGTAGCTTTATACTCACGAAGTAAAAATTTGGAAAAAGTGTGTGTTAATGTTGATCCTTTGGAAAAAGACTTTGAATATGTCTGTGCTAAATTTAGATCGAAAAATGTTGAATATGTGATTATTGGAATATACAGATCACCTACCGGGAATTTTGCTAACTTTTTAAATAAACTTTCTCTTGTGCTACAGAAAACATTTTCAGTTAATAAAAAATTAATCATTTGCGGAGATTTTAATATTCATTTTGAAAGTAAGTGTAAAGAAGTATCAGAAATATTGCAGTTACTCAGTACGTTCAATCTAAAGCAACACATATTTGAACCGACTCATATTACTCACACAAGCGCGTCAATCATCGATAATATTTTTAGTAACATTGATATCGACAACGATTTAAGTGGCAGTGTAATAAAAACTTTTATATCAGATCATTATGCGCAAACTCTTTCGTTTAACTGTGTTATATCTGATAGACTCAGATTAATAAAAACTAGTAGACAGATTAGAAATAAAGATTGTATCCGACATTTTCAAAATAGTCTCAAAAGTGAAACATGGAAAGATATAAAACTTCCATCTAATGTAATTCAAAAATATCAAGTGTTTTTTAATATTTTTTATTATTATTACGACGTATCTTTTCCACTCAGGATAAAGACAATTACATCAAAAAAACATAAACATTGGGTACCGGACGAAATCAGCAATTGGTCACAAAATATCAGAAACTTATATGATTTATATAAACAAACAAATAACATCGAATTACTTTTGCGTTATAAATCTGAACGAAAGAAGTACAAAAATTATATCATTCATTATAAAATATGTTACAACGAGAATTTTATAGCTAATTCAAAAAATAAATCGCAAGCGTTATGGAAAAAATTTAATTCAATAACCGGAAAGTGCCAAAATACTAATAATATTAAACTTACTATTAATTCTAAAAATATAGAGGACCCAAAAACAGTATCTGAAGAATTTAATTCATATTTCAGTAGTATTAACACCTCACCAAACAACACTGCTCAGTACATTCATAATCGTTCTAATAATTATATAAAAAATTCAAAATTAAACTTTTTTTTCTACCCCACTTGTGCTGACGAAATAAGATCAATAATTTCACAATTACCATCGAGCTACTCTAAAGGAATTGACGATATTCCTGTACAAATTATGAAAATTGCAGCCGAATACATAAGCGATCCTTTGTCTGATATAATTAATGAATGTATAGTAAATGGCATATATCCTGAACAATTAAAAACGGCTAAAATTGTACCTATTTATAAAAAGGGAGATAAAAAATCGGTGGAAAATTACAGGCCGGTCTCAATCCTTTCTTCGTTTTCAAAAATTTTTGAGAAAGTTATTTACGACAGATTAATAAAATACTTTAATCAATTTAATCTAATTTCACCAACTCAGCATGGCTTTATTCCGCATAAATCAACTGAAACTGCGATACTTGACGCCATAAATTTCATTCATCATAATCTGGATAATCAAAAAAAAGTAGCAGGAATTTATTTCGATCTTTCTAAAGCCTTTGATTCCTTATGTCATAAAACACTGTTAGTAAAATTAGAACAACTTGGTGTAAGAGGTACGAGCAACAATTTAATAAAAAGTTATCTTTCAGATCGAAAACAAAGTGTGTGTATTCAAACGATACAAAATAATAAAATAATTCCAACGTACTCATCTATAAGTGTTATAAATCAGGGAGTTCCGCAGGGGTCTATTTTGGGTCCCTTACTATTTATCATCTATACTAATGACTTATCCAAATACTTGAACGTCGCCGTCGGTTCCTTATGTCAATACGCAGATGATACATCAATAATTGTCGCAGCAAATACGATAGAAGAACTGTCTAACCAACTTAATATCACTATTTGTAATATGATAAATTTTTGTAATTCTAACAGTTTACACCTGAATGCAAGTAAAACAGCTTTTTTGCATTATACTAACATCTTTGAAGATAAATCATTACTAATTAAGGCATCTGGTAAATCAATTAAAGAAACAAATGAAACTAAATTTCTCGGTTTAACAATTGACTCTAGGCTTAAATGGTCTACACATATATGCAACACTGTATCAAAAATGAATTCGGCCTGTTGTGTAATACGATATCTTAAAAACCAATTGTCAATAAGTAGTATTTTAACCTTTTATTATGCTTACGTTTTTTCTAGACTATCGTACGGAATAATATTTTGGTATCATTCTTGTGATATCGAGAAAATACAACGCGCCCAAAAAAGAATTATAAGAACAGCCTTAGGTTTGTCTTGTCGGACTTCATGCAGACAGTACTTCAAGGAGCTGCGCATAATGACGGTTACCTCTATTTATATAATGAAAATTATTATGTTTACCAAAAGCAACTTAAATCTTTTTCTAAAAAATGGTCAATTGTATTCAAACATGACAACGAGAAACTGTAACATGCTGAGTGTGCCAATCCATCATACTAAACATTTTGAAAATAGCCCTTATTTTAACTGCATTAAATTGTATAATTCTTTACCTACGGACATTGTGACAATTGCATCAAAAATAAAATTTAAAAAAAGCCTTCAGCTGTTTCTTACTGAAAATGTGTTCTATAGCTTGCAAGAATATCTAACGCGCGGTCAATAATTACATATCTAACTGCAGTCTGTTAATTAAATTTTTTTCTCTTATGTATTTCTTTACTATGTACTTTTTAACTTTTAACTATTGTTTATTCTATTTTCTAAATTTAATATTATTCATGTGACAATACCAATGTTTTTGTAAAACTTATGTGGTAATAAACTTATTATTATTATTATTATTATTATTATTATTATTAATTCTTTTTCTTAATTTTTTTAAATTTCTTGATTTTGTTGCAAATACTTTTGATTGGTAGCCCCTTAGAAAAGCCAGCACAACATAATCTAAATAATCTCTGATAAGCGTAGTGTGAGAAGCACTGTCTTGTTGAAAGTATACTTTAGCTGCTGGTAGACTCCGTACACTTTCAGAACAGCACACCAATAAAAGTGTGCAGATGATGAAATAGTGTCGGACCAGTCCCATTTACAAATTGAAGGGGAGGAAGCCAAGCGGCACGTAGTCAGCGGAAGGTCAGCGGCGTTCGTCATTCTGTTAAGTGTCGTTCGCTGACAGAGTTTGCTTTTGTGGTTTTCGTGTTTCCTGTGCTTTTCTCTCCGTTTTTACAAATCAGTTCTTTTCAGAGCTACTGCTTTTCATTTGTACGATTCAGGTTAGTAATAATCAATTTACAATTTCTCTGCTTATTTATACGGAGCGTTCATTATTTATTTAGATCAACTCTTGCTATGAAATTTGGTTCGACAGATTTTTATTGTCTTGATAGTATCAACGGTTTATTTGATTGAACGTTTAAAGGCGTCAAGGATAAAACATTCATTATTAAATCGTATTTGTGAAATTAACTTAAAATTGAGGGAGAGTGAAACTTTAGCACTAGTGCTAGTTTGGAAGAATTTCGCCAAAAAATTTCCTAACCTCACTTTTTTAAACATACGTTTTGAATTTCATAGCAAGAGTTGATTTAAATAAATAATGAACGGTCTGTATAATTTAAAATTGTAGATTTTCGATCTATAGCATTGGTTGTTTGTTGTTATAACAATATCCATTTGCAATGGCGACGAAAAATTCGATCGGCAAGGGAAAGATGCTTCACAGCCAAACCAGGGAAGTTATTGCCAATGTAATCAGCTTTATGCAAAAGGAAGCTGAAAATGGCATTAAAATTCCCGTAAAAAATTTTAAGGAGAGACTGTTGGCTGCTACCAAAATAAGCGAAAACAGTTACAGACATATTCAAAAACAGGCAAAGGACGTGAAAGCTGGATCTGTTAAAAGCTTTCCTAGTCAAAAAAAAAAAAAATAAATAAAACACGGAACAGCCCAAAAAGTAAATTACTTGAGGGTGAAATTGGGGTAATCAGAACAATTATCCATGATTTCACTCTTATTGAAAAACGACAGCCAACTTTACAAGGTAAATGAAACAGAAATTAATCAAAAATATAATTTTGTTTAATAGGGATATTTAATAAAGTTGTTGAAAGTGGCATAGAATATAAAGGTGGACGTACAACTCTTGCAAAACTTATTCGTAAAATGGGATTTACGTAAGTTATAATAATTGCTTTAAATATAAATGGTTTTCTCTTATTTAAAATTATAGGTGGAGAAAAACTGAAGACAACAGAAAAGTTCTCCATGAGTCATATGATATTAGATTGAAACGAATCAATTATTTGAAACAATTAAAAAATTATGTGGAGGCCAAACGACCTATCATTTTTACAGATGAATCCTATATCCACGGTTCTCATACGCAGTCAAAAGGTTGGACTGACAATTCAAGTCACTTTTTAAAAAAACCTATTTCAAAAGGTCAACGTGCCATTATGGTGCATGCTGGAGGGAAAGATGGTTTTATTCCTAATGGTTTATTAATATTTAAATCAGGTAGGCTAATATAATTTTGTTAATTTAATGTATTAAACATTAATCACCATAGATACAAAATCTGGAGATTATCATGATGAACCACGAAAATTTTATGAATTGGATAAAGAAACAACTTCTTCCTAATTTACCACCTAGAGCAGTACTGGTCGTAGATAATGCTTCATACCACAGTGTTACTGTTTATAAGGATCCAACAAGTGCTTCTAAAAAGAATGAAATGATTTCTTGGTTAGTGCAACGCAACATACCACATGACCCAAAACAAACAAAGCCTGAATTATATGCTTTAATCAAACAGCACAAAAATGTAAATTTGCCATATCTGCTGGATACAGAATTAGAAAAACATGGTCACCGAGTTTTAAGATTGCCCCCTTATCATCCAGAGCTCAATCCAATTGAAAAAATATGGGCTCTGGTAAAAAATTGGGTGGCTTCGAGAAACGTTACCTACAAGCTGAATGATGTAATCGAACTGGCAAAACAGAAGTTTAACTCGGTGACTTCAGGTGAGTGGGCTAAAGTTTGTAGTCATGTGGATAAAGTTGTTGCTGATTAGAAGAAGTGCTGAAAAGAGCACTTGATGGATGCAGCAAGTGATGAGTTTTGTTTTATAGTCAACACTGGAGATTCCGATTTTGAAGATGAAATATCAGACCAGGAAGAGGCTAGTACATCAGGTGTACTCAGTTGTGACAGTGACAATGAATAAATGTAATTTTAAAATAAATAAATTAATTTAGAAAAATAATAATAACAAACTTTTCTTGCATTTCATGAAAACTCTTATGGTCTTTAACCATGCCGACAATAATAAATTTAAACGCATCCCTAATTGCCTAATTCCCAGAATGAGTTAACGAGACTTTCAAATCTACCTAAGAAAGGTACGGTAAATAATAGTCTTGAAAAAGGGATCGTATTTGCCCCCGTTGCACAGTGGAAATCTATTTGAAATCTTTTACATTAATTTTTATTTATATTACTTAAGTTACAAAAATTTTCACCCCTACAACCCCACTTAAACATGCAAAAATTTGTTTAATATTTTTTTGTTAATATTTTGTAAATATTTTTAATCTTTTACATTAAGTTTTATTAATATTACTTAAGTTAAAAAAATTCACCCTTACAACCCCCCAAAAAAATGCAAAAATTTTTTCAATATTTTTCTCTTAATTATCTTTCTATTGGAAATCTTTTCTGAAAGTTTCAGAATTTTGGCCGGAAATTTTGCATTTGGTCCCACTGTGCGTTGCTCCATTTGAGCCCGTAAATGAGACGCCACTGGTTAAACCGCACGGACAGATTTTGATGACTCAACATGCTGTTCTGAAAGTGTACGGAGTCTATGTCTGGATCCTCTTTATTGGGAAAAAGTTTTGCTATTGGAGGTATTAACCTGTCGCGAAGAATATACAAATAAACTTGTTCAGTCAAAAAAACACGGTCCTAAAATGGTGATCTGCCAAAACCACATAAATCACTCAATTTTTGTGGGTATTGAGTATGGATATGGGTTTCTGTCATCCAGTACAGATTTTCTATGGATCCATATGGCCCATTTTTTTTTTGAGCTAAATCCTAAACTGTACAAAAAAACTTATTTCTCTAGCCATGGTTAAAAAGCTGATTTTTTTAGTAGTTTATTTAGTAAAACATTTAACAAAAATGCTAAACAGCAGTTTGTTGGTAGTAAAGGTAAACTGATGCGATTAAAATAGAGTGCAGTACTAAGCAAGGATCATAGCTTATAAAGTTAGGGGAGACCGTATAGTACAGCCATTATACGAAAAAATCAATATTCTTGGGTGTTTCTTTAAGTTAAATAGATAAATAAGTAACAAATTTATTTTTTATAACGGGTACTTAATCAAAATAAAAATTTCTTTACTGCGTGATACCTAAAAAATATTAATAACTTAAGATTTTTATTGAAAAATCGATTATAAATCGGTTCTTGGGCATTTTCTCGAAAAATTTACATTTTACATTTTTTGTTAATGATTTGTATGTCTAGTTTTCCTAACATGTTTCACGACGTTTAAAATGACCATTTTATCCAAATTTAACCACAATTTAGTAAAGTAAATGACAAATTTTTGTTAACATAAATTGAACACCCAATAACATCAACAATTTTATTTTGTACGACGCAAGTTCCGACAACAAAGTTGTCAACTTCAGGTGGACAATTAAACTACTGGAGGTTTTCAACCTTTAAAATCTTCTTCAGATGTAAAAATAAAAATAATCAAAAGTTAAATGTTTGAGGTCTTGTATCTTGAAAACAAAAGATATATATATTTTTTAAAATTTTTCCGTCTTTTTCACACTTAAATTAACAACGTAATAATAATTTATTGGTTAAAAATATTGTATTCAAGAAACTTTATTTCCAAAATTTTATAGTATTTGCTCAATAAATTTTAACGTTTTTGTTATATTTAATTAACAACAATAAAAATTCAACCAAACAATTTGCAATCAAACACATAAAACGTGAACAAAAGACCCCACACTTCAACGTCAACGACGGAAGAAACACTAGATAGAATAGAAATCTTGGAAAACATTCAAAAAACCCGAACAGCCATAAACTATTCAATCGACAAAAAACTCAAAAAATCATCATCAAGCGAACAACTTATTGAAAATTTGGACACTCATCTTAAAGGCGCAAAGAAAAAAATCGAAGAAACGCCTGACGAATATTAAATAAACTAGGAAAACCTGAAAATGTTCTTAGAAAACTCTTTTGGCAGCCCAGACCCACTAAGTGAAGCAAAACGGTATACAGAAAATATCTCCGAACTAATAAGAACACTTTACAACATTTACCCGACGCTTAAAGACCAAAAAATCAAATATCGAATTACTCGGCTCCGAAAGAAACTCAAAAAGCAACCCTTCTTCAATACCAAAGAAGAATCAGCAGACTCTTCAGACAACGAATCAATCTCCTCTCAACACTCCTTCTACTAAAAATTCTTTAATAAAGACAATTAAAATTCATATCTATAATTCAATGGAACGTTAACGGGTTCTTCACCCGTATCAATTTCATTCAACACTTAATATCAAAATACCAACCAGTCGCAATTGGTCTACAAGAAACCAATTTAAAAGAAGGACAAAACTCCCAAATAAAAGGACACAAAACATACCACAAAAATAAAACAAATTATTTAATAGCATGTGGAGGCGTTTCCATTATCGTAAACGACAAATATTATTCTGAAATAATACCCATCCAGTCTTCGCTTGAATTAATATGCGTTACTATATGGTGTCCTCAAAGAACAACCCTCTGCAATATCTATATCCTTCCAGGCCAAAATCTATCCTCAACAGAACTAAATAAAATCATAAACCAACTACCAAAACCATTTATAATAATTGGCGATTTCAACTTATACAACCCCCTCTGGGGCTCGAACAGAACAAATGAGCGAGGCACAACAATAGAAAAAATTATAACAAATAATGACATCATTCTCTTAAATACTGGATCGCCGACCAGATTAAATCCTCAAAATGGAAATTTTTCAAACATCGATCTCTTTTTCGCCAATCCTAACACCGCACTCTAATACACATAGGAAACTCTAGACTATACCTATGATAGTGACCATTTTCCTATAAAAATAAAAATACCCAACAATAAAAGTGATTCCACCGATCCACCACCAACCAAATGGAAAATAAAAAATGCAGATTGGAACAGCGTCGCAAAATTTTCGACTTCCAAAACTAAAATAGTACAATTTTACAAACATAAGAAACTTAAAGCTGATATTACATTATATCTCAACAAGGAAAAACTTACCCAAACTAAAACCATTAAATTTCTAGGCGTCACCTTCGACCAAAAAATGAACTTCAAGGATCACATTCAAAATCTTAAAATAGAATGTATAAAACGCCTAAATATGATGAAGACTCTCTCGAACAACACATGGGGGGCCGACCAGAAAACACTACTACTTTTCTATAAAACGGTTATTAGATCCAAAATAGACTATGCGTCCACTATTTACTAACAAAACGGTTCTTAAATTACTCAATCCAATACATAATCAAGGCATCCGTCTAGCACTAGGAACCCTAAGATATACACCGGTTAGTAATTTATACAAAATCTCCAATGAATCTACCCTAACTCTCAGGAGAAAACTACTTGAACTGTCATATCTTACCAACGTACTCAGCAATAAAGAAAACACTAATCACAAATCTCTTAAAAACCAAAATAATGCCAATTTATATAGAACTAACCCAACCGCAAGAAAACCAATAAACATCCGAGCACAAAATTATTTAAACTCTTTAAAGATCGATATTAATCACATTAACGAACATTGCCCACTTACTCTCCCATTCTGGACAGACTCGCCTCCGATAATAGACCTAAGCCTACGAGAATATCCGAAGGAAGATACAAACTCAGAAATATACCAAGCCATGTTTCGTGAAAAAGTTGCTACAATATACAAAAATTTTACCTGCTATTACACTGATGCTTCTAAAAATGACACTGGAGTTGGTGCAGCTATCATAAATAACAACAAAACGATAAGACTAAAATATTCAGACATGACAAGTATCTACACATCCGAATTAAAAACAGTGAAACACACCCTCCAAGAAATCAAGTCTTCCTCCAAACAAAAATTCTTAATCTGTTCAGACTCACTGAGCTCTTCACTCACAATCCAACACTTTCAACCAACCAACCACCTAGCCTATGAAATCAGATCCCTCCTAAACGAAATAACCCTTCAATAAAAAGAAGTCGTCTTAATATGGATTCCATCTCATAGTGGAATTGTTGGCAACGAAGCAGCAGACAAAATAGCAAAAGAAGTTACCATGGCTCAATCAAATCCAGACATCACAGACCCCTACGTAGAGAAAACATCTAAAAAACTTCCTCAAAACAGAGGCAAAAATAAAACATCAAAACACGGACTAAAGGAGAAAACTAACTGCATGCCTACCGGACAACGACAAATGCAAACTAAATCGCAGAGAAGAGGTCATAATAAATAGACTCATAAGTGGATACACTCGGCTAACTCACATGTACCTGATCGAACAAAAGGAACCCCCGCAGTGCTGCAATAACCAATTGGATGTTACACATCTATTCGAATGCGCAAAAACTGCCCAACAACGTATAGAGGCTGGACTAATGCAAGCACCACACTCAAATGTAGAACATATTCTAAAATACCTAAAAATAATTAATGTATATGACCAAATGTAATACAAAAATGCAAAACTACTGTACCAATGCGCTTATGACCGATGCAGTCAATGCGCTTAATATTAATTAAAAAAAAAGAAAAACAATAAAAATATTACATTTTACAACAAGAAATGAAAGTAAGGTTTTTTGTGAAGTAATTTGTTAGACAATTTGACAAATAAAAAAACTGTATTTTATCTCAAGCAGTAAATAAGTACTAAAGTGAGATCGAAAAGTAACTGAATCAGAGCAGGTTGTGCCAGCGTAACTGTAATAATATGTCTAATGTTAATACCCACTTCTACGGCTTGCTCTGATTCAGTTACATTTCGATCTCATATTATTTTTTCTACAAAATTGAAATGCTAATTTTAACTTTAGAATTTTTAATTATATTTGCAATTAATCAATCTTCCAATATCACTGTAAATTTATTTAGTTTTCTACCCGTCTTTTTAGTAACACGGATTTTCATCTCTAGTTAAAAACATTTGTACTTATTTTACATAGAGTTAATAGTAGCGAAAATGTGTACCTACCTTTATATGCATGAGCAGAAAAAATATATTTAATATACGTATTTATACACAATATACAGAACAATAAAAATTTATTTCAAGATCATTCTGTCTGTTACAAGCAAACTATTAAATATAATACCAAACTTTTCTAAATAAGTATCTTTTTCGAAAAAATCTTCCAAAAAAACATTTAGGTTGAAAAGAACCCAGAATTCAGACATGCCAATAGCTGGTACAATTTACCTAAATTGGTAACCTGGAATACTGTTCTCCGGAACGTGTGATAATTTTAAAAACTGGAATTCCACATCAGTCTGTTTATCGAAGAAATAACCTTCAATACTTCCTTTAGATTTTTTAAAACATATATAATAAAAGCCATCAAAAGTAACATCACTTATGTCTATACATTCGTCATCTGTGACTGCATAACGTTCCTTCCATCTCATAAACACATAGTCGGTATCTTCTAGAGTTTTGTAATTAAAGTTGTCGTTATTGAATGTTTTGATGTATGGGGCAAACGCGGAAAATTTGCTCCAGTGTTGTATATCAATATATTCATTTGCGTTCCAATTTCTGGTCAAAAACGGATGCCTCGGGCTGATTATTTCTGCGTCGAAGAACGTCGTGAGTGTCGGATAGTTATCTGCAACTCCAGTCATGTTCATGTTACCACACAAATACCAATCTTCTTCTTTAACGTGTTGTAGAACGACTTCCACATTGTACGTATCTTCTTCTGATTTTTGGTAGCCTCGGAATCTAGAGCCATTGTACAAGGCAGACTTTGTTACCCTCAATTGCTTGGAATTAGCCTGTGGGGGCGATGTAACATTTTCTTTAAGCAACATTTTGACTACTAAGGCACTTTGGACTTAACGGGCACCAAATGACAGATTTTTTTACGAGAAAATATTTTTGTAACATACGACTACTCTGATTTTTATTTTTATATTTACCACAGCGCCAGCGGTCTGAATAAAATTTCAAAAAAAAAAAATTTAGACGGCTGTGATATTTACAAAGTATCGAGAAAGATGGTGACTTGATAACAGTTTTGAACTTCTTTTTCTTTGGGCAAAGATTTATTAATGAAACTTTGACTGGTTTTGTGATATGCTGTTCCGAATCGATTTCATCCATAGCAAAATTAATGAACAACATTTTCCATATTTTTTTCAAGTTTCTAGTGTCTACCTCTTTTCAGGTGACTTGAAACAAGCCACAAAATATTTGACTTTTACCTTTTTCTAAAGTCAAGAAAATAGGATAATCAGAAAAACATACTTTATTTTAATTTAATATAGAAAAACAGATCTGCTCCTGTTATACCTGGTGTTGTTTGGTCCACCTTCTGTTCAGGTTTTCCAGAGATGTTTGCTCTTCTAAACAACGTCAGGTAGCATTACACCTGAAGCAGCAATTGAAAACATAACGGACGTAGCAGCTTTGGAAGTATTTTTATTTTTTTTAGTTTTTTTTTGTACCACGCTTTAATAACAGTTTTTTTCCTGGATCACCGCAAAAAATTGTTTCATTATGGTTAACAATAGCTTCTGGTGGTACATTTGCAAGACAAGTTAGTAAATTGTCAAAATATTTATCTGTTATTTTTGGACCAATTTTGGCTCTGCTTAATTTAATGCATTGTTAGTCTCACACTACGACGAGAATGTTTTTTTAAAAAGTCATGATGCCATTGCTTTCCTGGCTTATTGTCACAAAACATTCGAATTTGTCGGCCAGTTCAATTAATATAAATTTGAACAAAAACTAACAAATGTTTTTTTTTTCGAACGAATACTTTTATTTTCTAGCATCGACTACAGTCTTTTCATCTTCTTCTGTTAGCGCACATTGTCCTCCATGTTTCATGCCATATAAATTATTAACTTTTCAATAGACAGTGGCAATAGGGATGCCAAATTCGTCTGCTACTAATCTATAAGATCTACCAGTCCTTTGTTAGTTGACTTGTACGGCCCTATCAACTACGTCCTCGGAATAATTTTTGTAATTTCTGGAGCCTAAAATTTTTTTATAGATCTTAACCATTTTGTTTCAATCCACCTCTAAAAAACAGCAAAAAAATAAAAATAGCTCTATTTTTATTACGTAACTCTAAAAAAAATTTTTGAATCTGTAGTACTTACACCATATGTGGGGCAATCTAAAAAATTTAGTTAAATGCTTGCCAAAATTTGTGGCTGAGTTTTAGATGGAAGTATACAATGGTTTGTAATTAACAGTTTCGAAGTTATGTACATTTTCACAGTTTTCTTAAAAAGTAGCGACCTGAAAGTTTAGAAACTTTTTGTAACAATAGTTTACTGATTCTTACAGAGAATAAAACTAAAAGGGCATCTCTATCTTTAATTACTATATAGCAATATTTTTTTTAATTGACCGATTGTTTTGAAACACCTGCCTAGTTCTAAGTAATCACCTTTACGGTACATATATATTTTTTTAATTTATTTGTTAAATTACCATCAGAATGGAACTGCTATTTGTTAGTGACAAATAGTAATTTTGCCAAATTATGTTACTAGTACTAAAATTCAGCGCCATTGCATTTGTGTCGTTAAATATTTGAAGGGGACAGGAGTAAAAAGAATTGTTCAAAAATTCGAATTCTTACAGAACTTTTTGTTTTAGTCAGAGTTTTTGATGAATGAGTCAGTTCACAACCTTTACAAGAAAATTTTTTATTAGAGATAAATTAATTAGGTACAAAAGTTCAGATTTTTTGACAAGGTTTACAATTTACTTTAGCAAGAATTTTTTTGACAATTAATCCACTAACATAAGCTGTGGCTAAAATATTTAGACTGCCAAATAAAACTCCTTACAAAATTTCATTGGCAATATGAGATACTAAGACATTATTGGCTAGATTAACATTCTTATTTGCCTTTTTGGAATTAATTAGCTCCGTCTTATCTACTTCAAGAAAGCTACAAAATTCACTCAAAAGCCTGCTATCATCTAACTTACAATTAGATCCTTGTAAACAAGAATTTGCAATTTGTGTTGATAATTTGTGTCTTTAGAGAGCTTACAAACTGGTGTGCTATAAGATTATTATCATTAGAACCACATGCAGCACGAAGAGCTCCAAACATATTTTGTAACGTATCCTGATTAAATGTGCGACCTCAAATGGTAATAAATCCTCTTTCTTTAATTAGGTGTTTACATGCATACCACAATAAGTATGTAACCGAACTACACCGACCGCAGCCATGGAGCTCATTGTGGAGAATCGGCCACTTCATTTTGTTGTGGAAGAGGCTGCTGCAATGGGTTTCCTACGGCTTCGCGGTACAAATCGGTGGAAAACAGCAACTGGAAAGGGTCATCGGACAATATCCGCTAGGATGTTGAATTTGGACTCCATTTTTGAAATGGGGGACGACAGTATGACCCCCAGGATTGCTACAAATCACAAGTATCTTGTGAACATTCCACCACGTGACAACTGGTGTGAAAAAACGAGCAGCTTCAGAACGGGGGACTGGCTCGTCTGCTATACTGACGGCTCGGTTCACCCCAAGGGAGCGGGCTTAGGAATATCTATATGTGGGCTCGGTGTTGAAATTTCAATACCTTTGGGCAAACATGTTGACGTTTTCTAAACGGAAATCTTTGCTTTGCTTGCTTGTGTGACTGAGTGCGTGCAGAGGGCTTTGTCAAACAGGCGAATCTGCATTTGCACCGACAGTCAGGCTTCGCTGCAGGCTTTGCAACCGTGCAGGTACTCATCGAGGCTTGTCTGGGAATGTCACAACAGATTACAGGAACTGGCGGAGTGCAACAAAAAGGTTGTACTTTGCTGGGTACCAGGACACTGTGGTCTAACGGGTAACGAGAGGGCTAACGTTCTGGCTCGATAGGGTTTACAAATGGACTTTATCGGGGCAGAACCGGCTTTTGGCGTTACTAAAAGACGACAGAAAGACACACTTTATAAGTGGATAGAATCTCGCCATCTCTCTGAATGGCAGTTTCAAGATGGCATGCGGCAATCCAGGCTTTTTATTAAAGGACCGGACAAGGCACGCAGTGAAAACCTGATGCATCTCAATCGTAGAAACCTTCAGTTAGTGGTAGGCATGTACACAAGACAATGCCTACTAAAAAGACACCTGCACGTCATCGGTCTCAGCGAGGACAAGATTTGCAGAGGTTGTGCTGAAGATGAGGAAACTCCTCTTCATATTCTCTGTAACTGCCCTGCATTTGCAGGCATCAGAGATTCATACCTGGGCTCTCGATATCTGAAGCCCAGTGCTATCGAGAAGGCTCTTGCAGACAAGGTACTGAGCTTCATCAGAGGCACAGAGCTACTGCAGTAATGCTATTCCGAGAGATAGCACACAATGGGCGTAGGCCTCGGTGTGCGGCTCGCGCTTCGGGCCCCTCTTGTAATAAAAAAAAATGTAACCATCCAATTTAAGAAGGGGTTTAAATAACACTGTTTGGCCGCAAAAATTTTGAGTTATTATTTTTTTTAAATGTACTATTCCAAATATCCATATGAGGTGAATCACTCGTTATCAAACAGCGGCTTTTTTTACAACCTGGTGTCGCAGATACAAAGCCGTTCAAACTATCAAAGAGTTGATTCATTAGATAGATGAAATTGACAGTTTTTAGGCATTCATAAGGTAGTTTCCTTAAAAACATAATAGTTAATAATAAATACAGAAAATATACATTTTATTTATTTTTATTACATACCTATTGTTTTTCATCATTCCCTTCTCTATTAAAAATAGTATTTTGTTGGAATATAAAAATCGAACTTATTGTGAATATGTGAATAATAAAAAAATAATAATATACTATTGCAATTCAATATTAATAACTTTTATTTTACAGGTGCAGTTTTTAAGGTACTTTAAACCATTATTTTTGATGGTTGAAATAAAATTTTACTCACTTGTGAGATAAAGTATTCACAAGTGAGTAAATTTGACAGCTGTCAGTTTTAGTAGTTAAAATTTGTAACTTTGTATGAAAAACAAGAACGTTTTTTATTTCGTAACTATAACAACCATTGGTTACTGCGAAAACTGATACATAGATACAAACATACTACAACGTGGTCAGCAAATACTGATTGAGTTGGCAACATTAAAGTGCCACTTGAAATTGGCTATTTAGTCCAAACTTTATTTGACATTTTAAAAATTTTGTTAATAAGTTGTCATTAGTTCTTGCTAAAATTTTCTTTAAATGGTCTTTGAATGAGGACATGACATTTTTATTGTAATAAGATACTTCAAAAATAAAGTTTACAATAGAATTAATAGTTGACAATATTTTCTGTACTAAACGTACATCCAATTTTAAAAAAAAACTTACTTTAAGGAGGTAGACTGACAAGTGTCAAACATAACCTGTATAATTATGTAATTTTAACAAACCGACAATTTGCAAAAGAAAAATTTTTAGTAACTTTATTGCCAACTCAATCAGTATTTGTTGATTACGCTGTATTATATTTTTATAAGCAAATATGAGTTTGACTTAAATAAAACTTTATTTCTTGGATTTTTTGTAATAGTTGCCGCTGTAAGATGAAACGTCGTATCTCACACGTGATCGAAATGTCATTATTAAACTCGTGAGAAGTGTTCCACTTGTACGCAAGCGCACTTATGATTTAAAATTTTTACTTTTTTATGATGATGCACTTCTATCACTTATAATACATATAGGGTCGGTTTACAGAAAGTGAAATTAACTTTAATTGCGATTAAATAGTTAATTCGCGATTAAATGCCGATTTTGACCAATCAA
The DNA here is from genome assembly GCA_029207805.1 of Tribolium confusum. NCBI lineage: Eukaryota > Metazoa > Arthropoda > Insecta > Coleoptera > Tenebrionidae > Tribolium > Tribolium confusum. Next base: position 34,893,670 of record JALGAY010000001.1, on the reverse strand, counting down.
ACACGAAGAAAGCCGATTTAATCGCGAATTAACTATTTAATCGCAATTAAAGTTAATTTCACTTTCTGTAAACCGACCCTTAATGTACTACAATAAAGCTGTAAATAATGTATAATAAATAATAAAATCTCACCGTGCCTAATACATGTTTCTAGCCATAGAGTCGCTAAATACTTGGGCTGCCTATTTCACTTTTATAATCATCTGCATCTTTAGCTTCAAGTGCTCACGCATAGCGCGAAAATCCACCTAGCATCCTTCTTGAATATGCTGCTCCCAACGTACTTTCATCATAACTTCTTTATCATCAACCATTAGAGGAAAGTGAACGGAATGCTTAAGTAAAAGGTTTTTGGGATTTTAGGAAGATGGCAGTGATTAAATATGGTAGCAATGCTTTTGGCTTTATATATCGAGGTGAAATATTTATATTTGGCAAACGTCAAGAAGATTTAGGAGCAAATCTTTCAATTTCTCTGATGTTTTGGGTTTATGGCTAAAATAATAAACAAGATGCTGCTTATAATTACTTTTAAATTTTTGAGCCATAAAAACTAATTCCCAAAATTTTCAAATTCTACAATTGAGTCTGAGCTGCGATCAAAATGTAAATGCATATTTATACACAATATACAGAACAATAAAAATTTATTTCAAGTATCATTCTGTCTGTTACAAGCAAACTATTAAATATAATACCAAACTTTTCTAAATAAGTATCTTTTTCGAAAAAATCGTCCAAAAAAACATTTAGGTTGAAAAAGAACCCAGAATTCAGACATGCCAATAGCTGGTACAATTTACCTAAATTGGTAACCTGGAATACTGTTCTCCGGAACGTGTGTTAATTTCAAAAACTGAAATTCTACATCAGTCTCTTTATCGAAGAAATAACCTTCAATACTTCCTTTAGATTTTTTAAAACATATATAATAAAAGCCATCAAAAGTAACATCACTTATGTCCATACATTCGTCATCTGTGACTGCATAACGTTCCTTCCATCTCATAAACACATAGTCGGTATCTTCTAGAGTTTTGTAATTAAAGTTGTCGTTATTGAATGTTTTGACGTATGGGGCAAACGCGGGAAATTTGCTCCAGTGTTGTATATCAATATATTGATTTGCGTTCCAATTTCTGGTCAAAAACGGATGCCTCGGGCTGATTATTTCCGCGTCGAAGAACGTCGTGAGTATCGGGTAGTTATCTGCAACTCCAGTCATGTTCATGTTACCACACAAATACCAATCTTCTTCTTTAACGTGTTGTAGAACGACTTCCACATTGTACGTATCTTCTTCTGATTTTTGGTAGCCTTGGAATCTAGAGCCATTGTACAAGGCAGACTTTGTTACCCTCAATTGCTTGGAATTAGTCTGTGGGGGCGATGTAACATTTTCTTTGAGCAACATTTTGACTATTAAGGCACTTTGGACCTAACGGGCACCAAATGACAGATTTTTTTACGAGAAAATATTTTCGTAACATACGACTACTCTGATTTTTATTTTTATATTTACCACAGCGGTCTGAATAAAATTTCAAAAAAAAAAATTAGACGGCTGTGATATTTACAAAGTATCGAGAAAGATGGTTACTTGATAACAGTTTTGAACTTCTTTTTCTTTGGGCAATGATTTATTAATGAAACTTTGACTGGTTTTGCGATATGTTGTTCCGAATGGATTTCATTCATAACAAAATTAATAAACAACATTTTTCATATTTTTTTTTAGTTTCAAGTGACCACCTCTTTTCAAGTGATTTGAAACAAGCCTGTTTTTTAATGGATAGGTCAAGTTGTCGCATTATGTAGGCGACTTAAAACATTTCACCAGTTAGAAAAATAAATTAAAAATATTTGGCTTTTACCTTTTTCCAAAGTCAAGAAAACAGGATAAATAGAAAAACATACTTTATTTTAATTTAATATAGAAAAACAGATTTGCTCCTGTTTTACCTGGTGTTGTCTGGTACACCTTCTGTCCAGGTTTTCCAGAGATGTTTGCACTTCTAAACAACGTAAGGGGGTAGCATTACACCTGAAGCAGCAATTGAAAACATAACAGATATATCAGCCTTGGAGGTTTCCATTATTTTTTTACCTTTTGGTACCACGTCTTAATAACACTTTTTTTCCTGGATCATCGCAAAAAATTTGTCTCATTATGGTTAACAATAGCCTCTGGTGGTACATTGCAAAACAAGTTGATAAATTGTTAAAATATTTATTTGTTATTTTAGGACTAAGTTTGACTCTGCTTAATTTAGTGCATTGTTAGTCTCACACTACGACGAAGATGTCTTTTTAAAAAGTCATGATGTCATTGCTCTCCCAGCTTATTGTCGCGAAACATTCGATTTGTCGTCCCATCTGATTAATATAATTTTGAACAAAAACTATCAAATAGTTTTGTCGAACGAATACTCTCATTCGCTAGCATCGATTTTAGCTTTTTTATCTTCTTCTATTAGCGCACATTGTCTTCTATGTTTCTTGCCATGTAAATTATTAACTTTTCAATAGAAAGTGGCAATTGGAATGCCAAATTCGTCTGCTACTGATCTATAGATTATCCACATTTGGATGAATTTTATGGTGCAATAGAGGAATTAACTTTTCGATCCCTCACTGGTAAAGAAACCCTAACCCCTGAATGTCAAGTGGATTGTAAAGATGCGGCGCGTGACACTCGTTGTTTGTCTCCCTCGAGGAACTAGCTGGTCGGTTCCGTAACAATAGGGTTTACTTATCTTTACAACCGCCCTTATTAAATCCCTCATAAACTAGTTTGTTAGTCAAAACTATAAAATTTATCTAAATATAAACAATCTTTACCAGTCTTTTGTTTGACTTGTACGTCCCTATCAATTACGTTCTCGGAATAATTTTTGTAATTTCTGGAGCCTAGCAACCTTTTATTTTCTAGCATCGACTACAGCCTTTTCAACTTCTTCTGTTAGCGCACATTGTCCTCCATTTTTCTTGCCATGTAAATTAACTTTTCAATAGACAGTGGCAGTTGGGATGCCAACTTCGTCTGCTACTGATCTATAAAATCTACCAGTCTTTTGTTTGACTTGTACGGCCTTATCAACTACGTCCTCGGAATAATTTTTGTAATTTTTGAATCTGGAGTACTTACACCATAAGTGGGACAATCTAAAAAAATTTGTTAAATGGTTGCCAAAACTTGCGGCCGAGTTTTAAATGGAAGCATACAACGATTTGCAATTGGCAGTTTTGAAGTTATATGTACATTTTGACAGTTTTCTACAAAAGTAACAACCTGAAATTTTAGAAACTTTTTGGAACGATAGTTTACTGATTCTAGCAGAGAATGAAACTAAAAGGGCATCTCTATCTTCAATTACTACATAGCAATGATTTAAAAAAAAAATCTTGACCGAGTGTTTTAAAACACCTTAACTATGTTAGTGGATTTATTGTCAAAAAAATTTTTGCTAAAGTAAATTGTAATCTTTGTCAAAAAGTTTTGACTTTTGTCCCTACAGGCCGTGTAATCAATTTATCTGTAATAGGGTTATAAACTGACTTATCCATCAAAAACTCTGGCTAAAACAAAAAGTTTTGTAAGAACTGAATTTTTGGACATTTCTTTTTTTATTCTTGTCCCCTTCAAATATTTAACAACACAAATGCAATGGCGCTGAATTTTGGTACTAGCAACATAATTTGGCAAAATTACCATTTGACATTAATAAATGGCAGTTCCATCCTGACGACACTTTGAAAATTGATTTAAAAAAAATATATGTACCGTAAAAGGTGGTTACTTGGAACTAGTTTGTAAAAGTTGCACCTGTAAGCGCATTTGTGGGTCAAAATTCTTACTCTTGTATAATGATGCATTTGTATTACTTATAATATAATGTACTACAATAACGCTGTAAATAATGTATAATAATTAATAAATTTTCACTGTGACTAATAAAGTCATGGCAATAGGGCTAGTCAGTGACCTCATAATGTGATTTTTTTTAGTAACTAGCCGTACGTGTATTCTTATATCAGAAAAGTACATTACCATAGCTATCCTAATTTTTTTTATAAATAAAAATTTTAATATCGCGCTGTAGCAAAAAACAAGCACAATCAAATAATGAAATCTGTAATAGAAGTAAAAAATAAGTTACTCTTTCACTTGCCTCAAGCTGTAAATGCGATAAAAACTTATAAATTAACTTATAGTTATTGACACATTTGACAGCTAAATTTGAAGTTTTAAAACTGGGGCATTCAAAAATCTGGGGATTTTTTATCTCATCCAGTTATCACTAGTTAAAATGAGATGAAAGAGTGACCTGGGGTAATGCCCGCACTATACATGTTTCTAGCCATAGAATCGCTAAATAGTTGGGCTGCCAATTTCACTTTTATAGTCATCTGCATATTTAGCTTCAATTGCTCCACTGTCAGCTTACGCATGGCGCGACAAGGTGTAATGCTTTCCTGATCCACCTAATATCTTTCTTGAATATGCTGCTCCCAACGTGCTTTCATCATAATTTCTTTATCATCAACCATTACAGGAAAGTGAGGAGAATGCTTAAGTAAAAGGTTTTTGGTTAATTGTAGGAGATGGCAGGGATTAAACATGGTTCTAATGCGTTTGCCTGCATGGACAAAAAATGGACGCTGCACTGTAGATTTTATATCATTCAGAGCCTTGACGTTTACCATTCCCATGTCGCATAAAATGGTAACGATATCGAGATTAAATATATGGCAAGCGTCAAGAAGATTTACGAGCAAATCTTTCAATTTCTCTGATGAAGTGATGATATAGGTTCATGACTAAAATAATAAGCAAGATGCTGCTTCTAGTTAATTTTAAATTTTTGAGCCATAGAAACTAAAACATAGTTAGCCAATTTTTCTGACCTTTGTTTCGCATAATTTTTAAATTCTACAATTGAGTCTGAGCCACTATCATATTGTATATGTTTTTTTATCGCTATTTCGTCAAAAAATAGTATACATACTTGTTCATTTTTTGATTTACTATTGAGAATTTTATTTATATGACGCAACAAATGTTTGGTAATTCCCGCATGAATTGAAATTTTATGAAGAAAAGCAAAGTGTACTTACAGATGGAGGAGCAATGAGACGTCGAAATAAACAATAGCATTTAGGACTACGTTTTAAAATTGTTAAAAAAGCTATTTTTTATCTAAAGTCTATTCACGATTTTTTTGACAACGTTTAGCACAACAGAGTTGTGAAATTAAGAATCTACCTGTTTGAGAAAGCATGCTAGCTAGAATATTTTAAACTACAGGGTGGTTTGTGAATAAACGGCAATATATCTGAGATATAAAATTGTTAAAAATCCAAGCATTGTGATTCTAAAAAGTTTGCGTTTCAAATGTAACCTCCTGACGAACGGCGATGGTGTCTTCCCCTTACTGCTGTCCAGTAGACAGTCATACTTCAATGGTATAGAGTTAGGCAAAACTGGAGCAACGAATGGTAGTTTTTAGCGCTAAATCCCATTTTTGTTTGTGGCTGAATGACGGCCAAATTTGTGTTCGTCGCTTTTTTGGGGAACGACGAAATTTAGACCTGGTTGATCGAGGCCATATTGGTATAAATCTCCTGGGATAATGGTATAGGGTGCAATGTGTATTGGGCACAGATTACCCTTAGTTATTGTCAATGCCACTCTAAATGCTCGACGATACGTGGAAGAAATACTGGATCTCGTTCTATTGCCATTTATAGCAGCTTTTCCTAATGCTGTTTTTCAGCAAGACAGTGCAAGATCCCATGTAGCAGTGCATATTCGCAAGTACTTACAACGTCATCGTGTACCTCTGTTACCATGGCCATTCCGTTCACCAGACTTAAACTCCATTGAACATGTATAGGATTCTCTGGGTCGGCGTCTACGTTCACTACCGTATCCACCAACAACACTAGGAGATTTTCGACACCAGCTGAAGGTAGCTTTAGAATGTGATATCTTAGGAAGGAATCGATCATCTCATTCGAAGTATGCCTCTCCGAGTAGGAGAGTGTATTAGCAACCGTGGTGATGTCACTTTTTGTTAAATTAAAATGGTGTTATTTAACCGAAACTTTAATCATTTCTTTCCTATGACCTACTCATAATTTTATTATGATAGTTTATTATATTAAAATTCTTGTATGTATACAGAAAAAGTTACATATATTTTTATAAAGTTGAAATTGGATTATGTATTAGTAAATTATTATTATTATTTAATGCATTGGGATTATCTTTGTTAGCCCTACCTACACTAATTTGTTTATCTCTTAGTACAGGGTTAATGGAAATCTTAGATAAGAGATTAAAAATATCAGAAAGAATCGAAAAATATAAATTAATTTATAAATTTTATAAACAGTTATTACATTTATATACTCCGTTTTTTGTTTATATGCCGTTGTTTGTCTTTGTTCAACACATAATGTATATGACATAGCAACATATACAACAATGTGTTGAAAAGAGATAGACAAGGGTATTAAATTAAATAATAGGGTATATAAAGCTGATAAAAAAAATAAAATTACTTAAAGAAGAATTTGTCAGTAATTTTAATTATTTTCCTAGAGAAAAATACTTTGAAAAAACTTACTTAAACGGTAATTGATGATTCTTATTGTACTAAATGTTGTATTACTTCGGCCTGCTACTATTTTATACTGTTTCTCACTATTTTATCTTTATCACGCTTGAAAATGAATATTACGAACTATTTAAAATAATTTGGGTACTTAGAGAGTAATGACTCTTTATTAATAGAAACAAGCGATTATTTAATTAGATTTTAAGATAGAACATTATATCAAGAAACACTTGCTTTGATGAGTAAACCTAGATGTGGTGTTAAAGATAATCCTTCTGCTTATAGAGTACATGATAAAACAACTCTTATTAAATGGGATTTTTTATTAGCTACAAATGAAATAAAAGAATTACTACAAAAAGATTGTAATCATTGGCAATCTGTTTCAAATTTAAAGAATAGTATTATACCGGATATACTTATTTCTTTTTCTAATACGTTGGCTGTTTCAACATAATTATAATACACGGTGTCAAAAAGGAGGTATGTTCTAGAAGTTTTAATGAAAAAAGTAATATTTTAGCACACGGTTTCTTTCCAAATACTGATGAGTGTCTAGGAATTTATTTTGATAAATCAGAAAATTGGTATTTTAGTGAATCAAGCAATACACCTGATAGTCAAACTAATTTTTATACAGTATTATTACACGAGATCGGACACACATTAGGTACTGAATATTGTGCAAACAATAATTCAATTATATTATAAATGTGATATTGATAAATTAACTCAAGACGATATGTGGGCAATTCAATATTTATATGGAACAGTTAAACCTACTGTAAGTAAAGTTAAAAATAAAGTTGCTAATTTATGTGATTTTAATAAAGAAATTGATACATTTTTAATTGCAAATCTTTATATGTATATTTTTTATAAGAAATATAATTGGTTAGTCAATTTAAAAAACATGACTTATGATAAAGAACCTTTATGAACTAATTATTAAAAATTTATACTATTAAATTGATTTTCCAAATTTTAATGTTAAAAGTAAATACAATAGTCAATCTATTAAAAATTTAGAAATACCAAAAAGAAAAAGAATTGATGGAATATTTACCATATGAATGTAAATATTGACAAATGTTTGTCAGACCGAGAAAGAGAAAATTAATTTCAGAATTATTCCCTGGTATTCTATCCATATTAACACAGGTTTTAGATATAACAATTTCTATTTCTGATTCAAGAGATATAGGGTTTGCCAACTAAAAAGTCGTAAAAGTAAAATAGTCGTAAAAATTATGTAAACAGTTATTAAAATAAGTAGCCGTGGTTTTGATACAGTCGACCAGCTTTGTTTACAATGTAACAAAGCGTAAAATAACTAATCATTGTTCAACTGGACAACTATGTCAATATTTTGTCACTCATTGACCACAGAAGTGCAGCTGTGCCAAGTTTAAACTTAAAGCCAACTCTGTTCAAGGGCATAGGGCACACTTTTACGACTTAATTGGCAAGCTCTATATCTCTTGAATCAAGAATACTAGTATCCATAAACTTCTCGTTGGATCTTCTTGGTGTATGGAATGAAACGTAAAAACACCCAAAACACCAAAAAAATTATTTTTTACGACGCACGTTTCGACAACAAAGTTGTTATTCTCAGATGGGGAATTAAACTCAGTAAAAAAGTAAAATTGTTGATGTTATTGGGTGTTTTTATGCTTGAAATCTTTGGTAGTTTCTGCAAATTTTGGCAATCTAAATAATTCTAAAAAATTTGTATTTTTTGACAATGTGGTAGTTTGGTGTCTCTTATATTTGTTGATGACTTATCGTTTGGGTAACATTGTTAATAAACATCAGTGGATGTTTAACAAGAAAAGGCGGTTCTGTTATATGTAATAAGTTCTGAGAAATATGTCGCAAGTCTTGTATGAATATTTGGTGTCACTTTTGAACTTCTGTTAAATTACTATGATGTTAAGAAATTGACATTTCTTATATTTATGTAACTTATTAGTCTCGTAACACTGCTCAACATGATTTTTGTTTATTGATATCTAATACGTGTCTCTTGTGTACTTTTTTATGCAGATTCTAAAAATGTACTCAAAAATTGGCCATCACGTCAGGTTTCTGAAAACACTTGTAAAATATTTTTCTATACAGTGTGAACCATTTGTAATGAATAAATTCGATAAAAATTCAGAGATTTGCCTTTTAGGAAAACGCTTGGACACGTATTCTGTTATTTTTTGACATTTCTATAAATTTGTTTTTGTAAAATTCAATTTATGTTAATAGTTTTATTTTTTTTCTAAACTTTTTTTTTAAAAACAACTCAAAATCGACATAGGGTGTGCTGTATAAAAATTAGGCAAAGTTATACCTAGAATTCAAATATGCTAAAAAATATTAGGGTTCTCATTTAAAATTTTAAAGTTGAGGGTAATATCTCGATTTTGAGACATCCTGTATATCTAAATTTTCTGTTAAAAAATGTGCGTTAAAAAATAAAAGCCACGTGTCCGAGCGTTTTCCTGAAAGGCAACTCACTGAATTTTTACCGAATTTATTCATTACAAATGGTTCACACTGTATAGAAAAATATTTTATAAGTTTTTTCAGAAACCTGACGTGATGGCCAATTTTTGAGTATATTTTTAAAATCTGCATAAAAAACTACATAAGAGACACGTATTAGACAGCAAAAAAAATCATGTTGACCAGTGTAAGCGTCACAATATGTGTACATATTTAGTTAGCATAGAGTAAAAATTTTTAATTTACTTATTTTAATTTCTGGAAAACCTGACGTGTTAGAAAAAAATGTTTGTGTTTAAATTATCTGATAGATAAAATAATTCTAGTTTGTGTATAATTTATTTTAAAAAAATTAAAAAATTTAAATTTGTTCTCTAGTGTAATCGCCTAGCATATGTTCGTTCTGATCCCAGAATCCTTGATATTTTTGGCAAATACTTTCAGATCTTGATGAAATGATAAAAAAAATGTATGAAAAAATGGTAACGCCATTTATTAAACAAATAACTTTTTTTAAATAATTTTAGAAGAAGTATACTCCAGAAAAAATGACATTTTGCGAACACAGAACTCTTGAAAGTTAACATCTTTTTTTGGCTATAACTTTTAAACCGCGTCCCTTAAAGCAAAAACTCTTACAACAATTTAAAGACCATGTAATCCTGCGACCAATACCTATCTTACACTTAAAATTCGTCTAGTAGTATATAGTCGTCATCATCAGTCAAATAATGACATCTTTTATGAAAAAGTGAAAAAGAAAACGTTTTTTCTAAGAATTGTGACGTGCTAGCAGAAATAAAAAAATTGTGTATTAACTACCCTTAGTAGCTTATGTAAGAAAAATATATTTTATTCGATAAAAAAAAAGTTGAATTTTGTTGACTAGAGTAATTTATAAAGTACAATAATTAGACTATTTCATTTACTTTGTTTTTATTTAAATAAAATAAAAATCTACGTAAAATACAGTGAAAACGAATCACACAAATGTACTATCATAAATGATATAGTCCTATTAAAGTTTGTTGGGGTTGGGGTGCTGATACTTTAACACTTACAAACCAAATAACGTACCCATCTTTAATCTGTAGAAACGGTTTTTTTCTTTATTTTTTATTTTCGCACGTTTGAAAGTTATTAGAAGTAGAAATTTTCAATTTTAGACCTGTATATATGTATAATTTAATTATATTTTGAACATCTTTAAAACTATTTCTCGCTTATTGAGTTTTGAAGAAAACGATTAAATATTGAATCTACCGTTAAATTTTTTATGAGTTTCTACAGATTGGCTAAAATCCTATTAACATAATCTGCCTAATAATAACTGTTTTTTTTTACATCCTAAATTAGGCCAAGCAATACAACATTAAGTGAATAATACTATGACAAAAATAGTAAAGGAAACCGACTGTGTTATCTCATCAAGGATTCTCTGTAGTTATATATGTATATTTTGCTATGTTTTCTACTCGCAATTATCATAGGCTAATTTCTTATTAGCATTAAAAACCAAAAAATTACCTATTTTTTTAAGTTTTTTACTTATAATGTAACGATCTAATCGGATGGTTAGTAACTGAGAAAATCCGAAACGGCTAGAAAATTTAGCCTTTGTTATCAAAATTTATAACTCCGCTATTTTTAAAGGTGTAGAGCTGATTCTTTGCGAAAAAGTAGCGACTTATATCCACTTTATGTGCGTACAAAACAAAAACTGGTTTTGGCACAATTGTAATTTGAATTTTTTTAAATATAGTTTTCGCAGCAGGTCTGTATGTCCCATAAATAGTCTGGTTTTATTTTCTTAAACAAATTTAGATAATAAAAATGCAGAACAATGGAATGAGTATTTTCATTTTACTTTATTATCTTGCAAAATAAGTGAAAAATGCTTGCAAATATGAGTAAAAACAACACAGTGGTCAAGTAGTGGGGAAGAAAATCAAATGAGGAGAGGCATTATATTTTGTATTTATTACTCTGTTATATTTGTTGTATTTATTAGTTTGGCTTCTATTTAAAAAATTGCAGAGTAATAAATTTTTGAAAAAAAAAAACCGCTATTTTTTTCAGTCTTTCTAGTTTACTCAGTTACTAATGATCCGATTGGATCAATTTGAAGTCAGTTTTGTTTGCGTTCGAATTTTCTACAATTTGTGTTGGTAGGTCATTAAGATTGCTGTATTAGTTTGAATTTTATAAGCAAAAACTTAAAAAAGTATTTCTTTTTGGTTTTAAATGTCAATAACAATAACAAATTAACCTGACAGTTGCGAATAGAATATACATAGCAGAATATAACTACCAGAATATCCTTAATGTGATAGCACAGTCGGTTTCCTGTTACTATTTTTGTCACGAAAAAATTCACTATTGACTGGCCTAAATACAATAAACTTTATCCATTTCCTAAGTTAAGTGGGAGCTCATGTCCAGTGTGCGGGTATTACAAGCATATGTAAATTAATTCAAAAGGAAATGAAGGTACATACTTTGTAATTAGTTCCATTATATTCTGTATTTAATTGTTCGCTTTAATTGTATCCAAAGTTTAAGAGAATTATTAATTTATTGTAGCTAATCAATCGATATAAAACAAGTTTTGCACGTAATATTTTCTTTACTAGATTCAATTTCCAAAGAATGTATAAATAAAGAAAAACATCAAACGGCGTCACGGTTTGTTACTTTGAGTTCAAGTGGCGCGTGGCACTTACATAATGTCACGCTCGAGTTGCATATTTTAGACAATGCCAGCTATCTAATGAAAACGTTTGTGAAATGATAGAAACATTGCGAGAGAAATTTTGACGCGATTATATGGCTTTAATGGAACATTAATAAATTTAAAATTACGAAGGGAATATCTTGTCCGCGATGGATATTAAGGTCACCTAATTGAAATCAGTAACCATGGTGAAAACCTAATTCAAGTAGCTTATCAATTTCAGAATCAATCTCAATCTCAAAACGCCGTTGATCGTTGCAGCCCCACACTGCAACAGCTTTATAATCGTTGTCTCTTGAGATCCTGTGTAAATCACACCGAGTCCTACAAAAAACGATCAATACTAATCATTTCTATTCCAAGAGCTTGCAATTTTAAGATTCAAAACGTGTCGAAAAATTATATTTTTTTCAAAAGTAGGTCGTAACTATCTGAACCAATTATTACGTTTAAGTCACAGGAAAAAGCCCACTCGGAAGTTTTAAGCATCATTAATTAAAGTTCGAACTCTTCGAAGATGGAAAATCCGCGTCTTGCTGGGACGTTCCTACTAATTAGAGAACAAATCAATTGCCCCAATATTGGCACATCCTTTGTCAAACATCTTTCTTTTCCAGTACCGATAATTCCGGAATTTTTGTACGACATCAATCATCCAAATGCGCCACTGGATAAACTGAGTCATGCTACAACAACTAAGGCTACACCAACACCGAATCCATGTGCAAAATATATGAAAGATGTCAACATCACATCTACGACATCTAATTATTCGGGTAAAATTCCAACTCTAAAAAAATCGTAAAGAAATTAGTTTTTTTACAGATAATCTAACAATGACGACGTTAGATCCAGAAACGGAAGAAAAAGAATTACGTCACAAAGATCTTGTTCAAGAAACTGTGCAAGTGGGAATGATGTTTGCTTCGAAGGCATTTGTGCAGTTATTGGCAAATCCATTCGTTGGACCTCTAACTCACAAGTAAGAAAATGTGTTAATTAATATAAGAGATTATTGTTTTGGATGTTTTGCTAAATTGACCAATTTTTTGACGAGGATAATAACCGGTTATTACAGTTTTTCGAGCAATTAAAAGTGTGCGACTAGAAATTCGTTTTTCTAGGAAAATCAAATAAGAAGTAATACAGAGAAAGTTCTTTTAATTAAAATGTAAGAAATGATACTTTCGTAAACAAAAAGTTAGCACATTATCAGCTGCAAATATATTGTGTTAGTAATCAATCTTTTTATTTATTGAGTTTTTTTTATTTTATTAAATAATTAAATTGTTCTCAATGTAACATTTTTTTATTTAAGGGTGACATTTTTAGTTTGACCTGTATCACAATACATATATGAATATGTTTTGATATTTTTAGTAGAAAATAAAAAATACAATTTCATAAATAAGTTGTAACAGGAGAAAACAAAAATTCTAAACAATACATATAATATGACAATACAAATAAACCCAATAGGTTACAAGTGTCTTGTTTTTATGGTCAAAACGTTAAAAAATGCTATCGCTTCCTTTCTATTTTATGGTTTTCCATATATTAAATGATTAATAAATAAGTGAACAATAAGTGATGTTTGGTAATGCATAATATTAAAACTGTAGTTTATTTTAAAAATAAGATTTTTTTTAGCTAATGTCTTTTAGCTTTTACAGTCACATGAAATAAATACAGTAGTTGAAACAAACAATTTTAGATATACACTGTGATCAACAAATACTGAATGAGTTGGCAGTAAAGTTAGTAGAATTTTTTTTGCAAGTTGTTAGTTTGTTAAGACGATATATATATGTTATGTCTTAAACCTGTCAATACCCTATAAAATTTTATAATTAATTTATTTTTAACAACAATAACGATTTTATAAAATAATACAATAAAAAATAATGAAAATAGAAAAGCAGAAACAAAATTTAACTAAGATTCATAGTGTGTACCGTTATTTTCAATCCATAAATTAACTTGTCGTTCTAGGTCAAATTACTGGATTTGGAGTTTCTAGTTAGTAAAACTTGTTTGCAATGAGAGCTTCTTCACAGATTCTCGCAGGCTTTACTCCATTCGAACGCGAATGTTTTTCACATCTTCAGTAAGAGTGAAAGGTCAGGTCATTTAAAAGACGTTTTACAACCCGCATTCAAACCGTTGTATAAACATGATAAAATCTACAACCACTTCGGGGTAAGTTTGTGAAAATGAGTACATTGAGTTTAGAGAATATTGCCAATCATTAATTCTATTATTAATTTTTAATTCGAAAACCGTTTTAAACTCAACTTTAGAAACAACCAATGGCAACTTATTTAAATTTGAAATTTGATCAGAATAGGAAATTTTAAGAAAGTGCTTGTTGATTACGCTGTATTATCTGTTTAAAAAAAACACTTTGCTGCAAATAATTGACATTATTTACAGTTTAAGTTGACATAAATATAGTTGACAATAATATAGTGACATTTATTTACACCACAATGGTTTAAAAATAATAGATATTACCTGTTTTTATGACTTATTGAATTTTTAAGTCCAGTTCATTTCAAAAAACTTAAAAAAGAAAATTTTAAAATGTCAATTTAGAGGATTTATAAAAAAATATGAATTTAAGACATTTTAGGGCATTTATACAAAAACTGAAGCATGCGCATTCTTAGATTTAAATAAATATTAATTTATATAACTAAACTTTTTCTTATTTCTTCATTTATTCATGTATCTTTCTTAGAAAATGTAAAAGGTTTAATACAAATTCTAGACAATTTTAAAAATTATTGAGAATGTAAAGAAACTTATAAATATAAATCAAATATGTTTTGATTTGGAGCATGTAGAATAATAAAAAACTAGACTCTAGTGTATTTAGTAAATTCTATAAAATTAAGAGATTTTGAAAATTAAAATAAATCTACAACATAAAAATTTGAAGATCTAAAATCTACATCAAAATTTCCAAAATTTACTAAAAAAGTTCTGAAAATGCATAATATTTACGAATTTTAGACAATTTTAGGTTTTACAAGCGTGCAAAAAAGAAAATACAAATTTATAAATTCTGAAATGTAGAAAATAAATAAAATCGAGATAATAAAGAAAATCTATGTAAATATATGGTTTAGACAATAAAAATTTTTCACTATCATTTTTTTTTGTTCGATTTTTCTTAAATTCTGTAACTTTTTCTAAGAAGTTAGATTTTAATTTTTAAATAGTTCAAAGGTAAAAATTGGTAATACTATAAATCGAGAGATGTAATTAAAAGTTTGTTCCATACTTTTTTAATATCCAGATTGTCTCAAAATTGTCATTTAGAGTGCAGATCTTAAATACTAGAATTTAAAAAAATCTTGAGTAAACCGAAAAGAACAAAGAACTTCCAAGATGGTTTTAGGAATTACTAGATTTTATTTACAATAAAATAATAATTAAAAAATATAAAAAATGTAAAACAAACACACAGAGACATAAGAACAGAAAAAAGCACAATGAAGTAGCTATTACAAAAACAGAAGACTTTAATATTTAGATATTTATTCAAATAAGATATGTTTTTTCTAGTAAAAAAAATCTAAGCTTTTTATAATAAATATTTCTTTACACTGCATATAAAAAAACTTACTTTACACTTTTGCTTACATTTTTCTTCCATTAAAAAAAATATCATTTTGGTCTACAGCACAAAAATAAAAAAGTATAATCAAAACTTTTATTTACACCATTGGATGTTACGTAAAAATTTTTCAAAGTACCAACTTTTACTTTTTGGATTGCTTAAAAATTAAAAAAATTACGAAAAAAGCGAACAAAAATTTATCTTAAAAACAAAAAATAGTGGTGCAAAATTGTTTACTAAATTGGTCTCAAGAGAAAATAGCACAAACACTATCAAAAATAAACTACCCTGTACTACGTTTAAACCAAAAATGTTTGTTACCATCCTCCCTCAACTAGCTCTCATTTTCTTAGTTTTTTACATCTCACATAAGTAAAAGATATATTAATATAACATGGAATATTTAATTTTTAATATAACAACCCTTGTAAAAAATGAATAAAGAAACCGATCAGGGCAGTCGCAGAAGTTTCTTTCTTTCTTTTTTATATTTGTAAATTTTGGAATCACTGTTGTACAAATTTATTACATTCTCAAAATAATAGGTTTTGTTAATTATTATCTCTCTATAAATAACAGAATAATAGTTTCACGATAAAATTTAAAATTTGAAAAATACCACTAAAAAAATTTAGGAAAACATTTTTTATTTTATTTTATTTTTAACTAATTTTAGGTGTTGAACTTTGTCTTATTTTTCAGAATAGGCTACAGCGTCCCCATGTTTGCAGGTTTCGTCATAATGTTTCTTTCAACAATAAGTAAGTAAAATTTTCTTTCGCTTATAAAAAGTTTCGATTTTGCTTAAATACCCGATTTAATGAAAAATTTTCTTGGTGTTTACATAATCGGCTATTTTAATTGTAAATTTTCACGGTGTCGTCGCGCAAAGTCTCCGTGAAACAAATTAAATTACATTTTCAAAGTAAACTTTCATAATTAGAATGTATCACTGTCTCTTTTAATTAATAAAATAAAACATTTTTGGAAAATTTATTTAAAATAGCACACTCTAAAAATCTTTTGTTAAAAGTAATTGATCCTTGATCCCGATTATTCAACCTTGTGTAAATAAGTTATTTTATGTAAATCTTGGGATCGCCTTCCTTCTCGATGTCCTGATTAAACACCCTAGCTGTCGATAAATTGGTTAGTGTAAAAGGGCGAACATCTGAAGGCGCTTTGTGATAATTCCACGTATAAGTGGTCCTAATTAAATCACTTCCGGAACCTGCGCTAATAGGAGTCGGCTCCGAGACTAATGGAGGTGCGCCGTAGACAAAATAAAATACGACTCTCATCCCTTCGAGGAATAATCTCTGTACGATTTTTTTCCCGTCGGTTTAATCCGAAACACGACTTTTAAGCAACGAAATGACTAATTCGAATTGTCTATCTTTTCAGTATTTGCATTCGGTCGAAGCTACAGCGTTTTGTTCATAGCGAGGGCACTCCAAGGAGTCGGTTCTTCCTGCTCCAGCGTATCCGGCATGGGAATGTTAGCCGAACGATACCCTGATGATAAAGAGCGAGGAAATGCAATGGGAATAGCTCTGGGCGGATTGGCACTTGGGGTTCTCATCGGACCTCCCTTTGGGGGGGTCATGTACGAATTTGTCGGAAAATCAGCGCCCTTTCTAATCCTGTCGGCACTCGCTCTCGGCGATGGCCGTAAGTTATTTTATTCAAAAACGGACAAATTATATTAAGAAAAAAAATTATGTCAATTAATTCTTTTTCGACATTATGTGGGGCTAAGAAAATTTTTAATTAGGCAACATTTATTGACTGATTACACTTGTCAAAACTTTAGTTTTATTTTTCAATAACAATCACAATTCATATACTGGAGCAAAATGCTTTGAAAATATTAGATACTATTAATTAAAAAAGAAAAATTAAAATTTCTCCAATTTCAGATTTTCTACATTTTTTAGTTTTTTTAAAACATATTCTTTAACATTTTGTAGGTTTTAGAATTTTTTTCAGACTTTATTTCAGATTTTTCTTAATCTTACTCTCACAGATCGATCTCACACATTTTTATGTGCAGCTCTTTAAAAATTTTCTTGTTCTTTTAAGATTTTCAAAATATTTTACGATTATATAAACTATAAGGATCTATACGACTATAAAATGACCGATGATGATCATATAAATGATCGCTACAAAGGGAAAGCATGAGAACATGAGAGTAATATTTTTGACATATTTGTGACAATTAAAACTGGGTAGGAGTATTTTTCATCGCCACGGTCTAGGTTTTATGTAATTTTCCAAAAATTTGCCTTACTTGAATTTTTTTTTATTGTCTTGACACACTTTTTTTGTCTAGTATTTTAACCTTTTATCCGTAAGTAAAGTAACCCGCATAATACCATAAACAAATTTACAAAAACTCAGAAAAATAGATTGTTGTGCTGGTTAATTTAGCTAGCTTTCATTTCTCACACGTATTTGGGCAAAATTTTCAATTTTGTAAATTTATAATTAATATAATAAATTAATAAATTAAATAATATATTTACTGATATTATATCTTATTTTGCTTGGCAAGAAACTTAAAAAAATACAAAAAAAAATGTGGCCATACAGTTGGCTTCAAAAAAATCGGGAAATGAAATTTGATCTAATGTGAATTGGAAATTACGTGACGTCAAAGGTTTGTGTTTAGGCTTATATTGTTTGTCCTAATGTTGTAACTGTGAAGTTCATTTAATTTATCATATTAATCTGAGTTATGTGGAAATGTGAGTTCACTAAGTTTAGTAGTTTCTCTAGGTTTTCACAATTTATTAAGCTTTCTCTAAATTTTTTCAAGTATTTTTACTTTATAGATATTCAGGGTGGCCAAAACGAAAACAAAACAGAAGCTATAACTCTCAGAACAATAATTTCTCAAAAAAACACAAAAACAGGTCTATTTTGTTTGGAAGAGGGACAGCTTTTGGCATTAATTTAACAATTTTGTGTGCAAACCCTTAAACGGGGGATGCATTTCTTCAAAAATTTTAAATCGGAGAGGTCGTCGGATTGCACATCGTTGGACAGCTCTTTCAATTCTGTACACAGTGGTAGTTTACTTTTGAAATTTGAAAGATTTTTTTCTTTCCAATTTAAAATTTTTGAAGGGATGAATCCGCCGCTTAGGGGTTTGCACACAAAATTCTTAAATTTATGTCAAAAGCTGTCCCCCGTCCAAACAAATTAAACCTATTTTTGCGTTTTTTTAAGAACTTATTTTTCTGAGAGTTATAGCCTTTGTTTCGTTTTTGTTTGGCCACCTTGTATGATTATTCTTTAAATTTTCTAAAATTTTTAGTTTGTAAGAATCTCAAATTTTCTCACAATTTTAAATTTTCTATTTTGTTTGGATTTAAAGATTTTTTAAACCTTTAGTTTTTTTAATTTTTCAGATTTCTTAAATAACATCATGATTTAAAAAATATATGATTACTTTGGTGTGGCAAGGTTGTGTAATTTTTTTAAATTTTATTAATTTTTAGATTTTTTAATAAGGCTTTGGTTTAGATTCATGATGAAACCTAATGAAGACTGGGTGTTGAAATTAGTAACGGAAATAAAAACAAAAATTTTGTTTCTATTTCCAAAATATTTTAGATATTATAGACTACATACTTTTCTGAGTTGTTCGAAGTCCTTTAAATTGTTTAAATTTTCTAAATTTATTTATATTTTTTCAGTTTTCTTTAGAAAATTTTGTTTTGAATTGGTAAATTTATGAAAAATGTATAAATTGTTTAGAATTTTAAAATGTCTTATAAATTTATAGTTTCAAAATTGTTGAGATTTTTCCCTACATATATTTAAAAAGTTACGGCCGTCTCCGTTAATTCGCCATCATCAAACTGTATGTTACAAACACGTGTTGTATTAATAACCTGAATTTGAATTGTTTATCAATCACTTTTCTTTATTTTCAATTCTCTACAGTGGACATTATCTGAATTTTAAAAATCTACATTTTTCCGTATGTTTTAAAATATTCTAGTTAAGGTATTGATATAATAATTGTGCATTCTTATTTATTGTTATTTTTTATATTACTGGTTTTTATAATTTTTTAAGTTTTTTGAATTTTGGATTCTCTACGTTGAGTTCTAAAATCTTTAGACTTTTTACATTTGATACTTATTTTAGTATTTCCAATTATTTATCGGATACAGTTTATTTCAGATTAACGTACGAGTATATAGCAGTAAGCTTTAGAAATTCAAAATTAAGTTGGCACTACATTCTAGTAATTTTTATTTTAATTGATTTCGCTTATCATTTTTGTTTAAACTTTTAGTTTGGGTTAATATTTTTTACTACTTAACTATTTATACGTTTTAGTACATACATCAATAGCACTGATTGTCTCCAAGGTTTTATATTGACCTAAGTACAAAAGGATTTGTATATACCTACTGTACTTTCTGAATTTTGTAGGTCAAATATTATAGTGAATAAAGGTATACTTTGCTTTTTATCTTTATACCCATGAAGTGTAAAAATATTGTCATATTATTCATTTCTCTTTGGAAGTGAAAGAAAAAGTAAATAATTAA
Organism: Tribolium confusum; assembly: GCA_029207805.1. NCBI lineage: Eukaryota > Metazoa > Arthropoda > Insecta > Coleoptera > Tenebrionidae > Tribolium > Tribolium confusum. The sequence goes on along the minus strand of JALGAY010000001.1, from coordinate 34,873,617 downwards.
AAATTGGGCCATATTTTTACATACTTATTGCCTACTAGATGTTTTTTTTATTATTTATTATTTATTATTTATTATGATTATTTCAACACAATGTGCATTGAATTGAAATTTACTATGTTTCACTGTCTATAGCTTTTTCATTTTCAGAAAATTTTACTATAAGTAAATTTGTAAGTCTAATTTGTAAAAAATTATTGATTTCTTTTAATACATCAACAATATAAGTATTTTACAAAATAAAAAATTTTGTGTGAACATACTAATGACAATTAAAAACTTTAAAACAAAAACATCAAATTTTATCGAGACTAAGTGTAAAATATGGACCTGTCAATTTATTTCATGTTATAATTTTTCAACATATTTTGTTTTTATTCTGATCGATTTAACTCAATGTTTATTTTTTCGCCTTTAAGCAATTTCCGAATTAAATACAGAAATGGAGTTGAGAGAGTAAATAAATCCTTGTGTCATTTCTCATCTTCACACACTAAATTTGCCGTAAAATCTTGAGTACACATCAAGAAATTGAGGGTGTTCTTAGTATCTTTAACTCGTTTTTTATTTGTTGCAATTTTATATGGCACTTGAAAGACTTTTATACGTTATGCTTCATAAACATGAAGGTTTCTCTCAGGTTTTGATTTCATTCGTTCTCTCGTTCCACTACAATAAACATAGCACCATAAAACACATCAGATTATACGATTTCATTGTCACATAACACATTTTTCCTAATCTATCGTAATTAATATTTTGTAAGAAATTACTGAATCTATACTATTTAGAAATAATTTTTAACTCGTGCACAACAACGTAAATTGGCAATATTTTTTAGTTCTTCAGTTGCTAATGTTACAACCATCGGTCGTTCGTCAAGAGTCAGATCCGCCATCATTAAAAGCGTTAATAAGCGATCCTTACATAGTAATTGCAGCAGGTAAGTTATTACAGCAATTACGCGAACAAAAAACCAAATTGCTGTGTTTAAAAAGGTGCCATAACATTCGCTAATATGGGCATTGCGATGTTGGAGCCTTCTCTCCCCATCTGGATGATGGACACGATGGGTGCTGAACGCTGGAAGCAAGGAGTGACTTTCCTTCCTGCCAGTATTTCATATCTCATCGGCACAAATCTTTTCGGACCACTGGGTCACCGAATGGGACGTTGGTTGGCCGCGTTGTTAGGTTTAGTCATTATAGGAATTTGTTTGATGCTGGTAAATTTATTTATAATAAAATTTTTCGAGTTATTAGTGTGAAAAATTTAGATACCGCTTGCAACAAGTATGAACCATTTAATTGTCCCGAATGCTGGTCTAGGATTCGCGATAGGAATGGTTGATAGTTCAATGATGCCCGAGTTGGGTTATTTGGTCGACATCCGACATACGGCCGTTTATGGTAGCGTCTACGCCATCGGTGACGTCGCTTTCTGTCTTGGTTTCGCTATTGGTAATAATAATTATTAACATAATCGTAACTTATGTAAGACAACGCTTTCTTTAGGACATTTTTGTGGTTATTTTGGTATTTGTGCGTGTTTATTTCCTGCTTTCTCATTCATGCTAAACCAATTTAATTGAAATATTATGCGTACAAATAACTTTCTGTCACTTTAGGTCCAGCTATGAGTGGAACTTTAGTTAAGAAAATAGGCTTCGAATGGATGCTTTTCGGTATTGCCATATTGAATTTTCTGTACGCTCCGCTTCTCTATAGTCTTAAGAATCCACCAACAAAAGAAGAAAAAAAGGTACAGTAGTTATAATATATTTAAAATTTTGTTATAAAAAAAATTATTGAGATTGTATTCTCTGCTCACATGGACACTTGTCTCCTGTTATTGTTGGTCTCAAAACATACATAACTTTCAAAGTATCTGTATATCCCGAACCTCTACGCGATCCATAAACAATAACAATCCGATCTCCATCCTTGATAAAGCCTTGCCACTTGCCGAAGCTAATACCAAAACCAATTCTTTCTTCTACATCTTTTTTCCAATCATCTAAAATCTCAGCTTGATAAAGCAACGGAATAATTCCGCGGAATAAATGGGCTTGTCTTGCTGTTACTGCTTGTCGAGTAATTGCTATAATGGGACAATTTGGCCGATACCTTGCCAATAAATGAGCCGACCTTCCAGAGACTGTCATTGCCATTATTGCCACTGCTCCACATTTGACTGCAGCTTCAACCGCTGCTAGACAAATAGCATGTGAGGATTCAATAGTTGGCATTATATTCCCAAGAAGTTCAATAAAATGCTGTTTATACCAAACTGCAGCTTCTGCTTCTTTACATATTCGAGACATTATTTTAATACATAACGCAGGGTGTTTACCTGAAGCTGTCTCACCAGTTAACATTACAGTATCAGCACCATCTAAAACCGCATTTGCAACATCGGTACATTCAGCTCGTGTAGGTCTAGGCTTTTTTATCATAGAATAAAGCAACTGATTGGCACATATTACAGGCTTTCCGGCATTGTTGCATTTGGCAATTATACTTTTCTGGACGAGAAATAGTTTTTCTAGTGGTAGTTCAATTCCTAAATCGCCTCGTCCAACCATTACGCCGTCAGCAGCTTTAATTATTTCGTCAATGTTTTTTATTCCTTGATAATTTTCAATTTTTGCAATCACCATCATTTTGCTACCGGCTGTTCCAAGAACTTCACGAACTTTAGCAATACAAGCAGCGCTTCTGACAAAAGAAACAAAAATTGCATCTACACCTTGTTCGACAGCAAGAAGCAAATCTTCTTCATCTTTTTCGGATACTGTTGGTAAATCAATTTCAGCATCTGGAAGATTTACAGATTTAAGACTACCCAGGATTCCTCGATTTTCAATAGTGCATGTTAGGACAGAACCTTGGATGCTTGTGCAAGTTAAAGAAATTAGACCATCGTCTATAAAAATTCTGTGTCCTTCTTTAACAACATTGTGAATATTTTCGTAATCAATGTAGAGGACACTTGTACTTCCTTTTTTGAAATAAGCTTTATTAGTTGTTAATTTGATTTGATCACCCTTTTTTAAACAGACTTCAGCTGAAATACCTCCTTCTAAGTATCCTACATGAATTTCTGGACCTCGAATATCAATAGCTATTGTTACAGGGAAATAAATTCCTAGTTTCTTGCCGTAGTTTGCAGCTGCTTTTCTTACTTGTTTTATAAGAGCAATATGGGTTTCCTGTCTCCCATGAGCTACATATATTCTTGCAACATTCATTCCTGCTTCCATGAGTTTTTCTAAAGATTCTATACTTGATGTGGAAGCCTCAATGGTGGCGATAATTCCAGTTAGACGAACTGTTGCAGGTGGTGATTGGACATCAAGCATACAAAAATGATCTAAATAACTGTTAACTGTATTTGCTGCGTTTTGTTTTGGAGCAGAGCAGGGGAATGGTGTAATTTTTGGATCTGCTTCATTATAATCTTGCGTAGACCAAACCATTTTTTATAAAAAAGTTCAAAATAATTCAGATAGACAGATGTCAAAAAATGGCATTGTTTTTTCAGATGTTGCTAATGGAGGAAAAAACATCAGTGCGATACGTAACATACCAGAATGAAGACGAGGAGGAATAAACATCTCAATGATAGAGTATCGTGTATTTAATAATGTTCCAAGAAAAAATGAATGTGTGTATAAAATTGTTGGAACATGGTATTGTTAAATTTTCGCTCTGAGAGCGTATTTGAACTCTTTCAGAGTTTATTTTGTGTTAAGTTTAGAGCATTGTAAGATAAGAAAAGATCGTGCTTCTGTACCCGAAATCGACTCTTTGATGGGAGTTGCAAGACACAAAATTAGTTTATTTGATTGAGGGTCCCTCGTTTTGGATTAATGTGAATGGCTGCACATAATCCATTCCAATGTGAGGAGACGAGGCAATAAGATGTCCCTCAAACTTAAAACTTTATTGGCTAATAATATTGTTGATGAAGCATATAGGCACTCCCATCTCAAGCCCGGCTAATGATTGCCATACAGCATAATATTCATCAGTGTCTAATCTTATTTATAATTCGTGTAGCAACTATTCGGCTGAAATATGCATATAAGAGAATTGCTGAGCCAATCAAAACACATCATTTTTGGGAAAGCCTGGTGTGCTGGGGTCAGCCCCCGAGGATGCAGTAAGGGGACCTTAATGTTGATGCTTATTTATCGTTAATTGTATAACCAAACAGTATAACCTGTGACTCGGTCGTTGTGTTTTATCGTCTCCGCAGATATTTTACCTTCAGGAGGTCCGAGCTCCTCAGAAGATTATTGTGAAGAGACAATAATCATCATTGTAATCACTCCCAATATACCTGTGACAAAAACATTTTTGTTTAAAGCTGGTAAGGGTCCGAACAACAAGGGCTATCATGCTAACACGCGTGATGCCGTTAAGTATTATTGCTAAACAATAGGGCCGCAAGGTGGTACCTGGTTTAGATGTAGTTTTAATTGCATGTTAGACATTATTCTTATAGAGATCTATATAACACTCGATATGTAGGGTGACTATAACTGGTACTTAATGTTTGATGTTATAATGTCTATCTAATTTGTGGTGCAATAAATGGAACAAAAGTTATTAAACTTAGACATGTCTTTTATTTCTCGTCCTTTATCCTAAAACCTACTCAAGTAAGAGTTACTATCACCTAGAAAAAAAGAAATTTCTGTAAAAGAAAAAAAGAACTTGTTGTATGAGTAATTTTAGGGAAACCTGTAATATATGACTATATATATATATATATATATATACATATATATATATATATATATATATACTTACAGAGGCTAAGGTGGCATCCGCCCATGTAAAAATCGCGGTAAAGGTGGCATCCGAGGTAAGGTGGCATCCAATATACGGATGCCAATTTGACATAAGCGTAAAATATCGACATAAGCTTACTTAGCACACATCCTATCAGATGGCGTAAAAAAGTGGTGGATGTCAAATTGACCGCCAAAAGTATAATAATATTCTCTTGAGTTCAGCAAGGAGTCGTACTGAGGCGCTGCAATCGATTCGTGTATATCTGGATGTCATTGGAATCACGGTGAGATTGGCATCCGCATCAAATTGGCAACGTTGCATCTAAATTCGTACTAAAACGACTTATATAACGACTCATTTGATTAACAGACAAAGTAATCTACAAAAAAAACGTCTGTCATCAATTTTATACAGAGTGACATAAAAGTATGGAATAAAATTCATATTTTTTAAGTTACTGTTTTTTTAGAAAAACGCCAAGACAGGTGGATTTTATTTTTTATTGCGCACGTTTTTTACTTGTTCTCAATTTTTTTTGCCAACCTGTTTTTTTGCTGTGATGTAATCGATATTTTTTTTAAATAGAAACTCTTATCTTTGATGTTAAATATTGGAACTACTCTTTTTTCTGAGTACAGCAGTATAACATTTATAGAGTCTAAGGCGAAAGCTTAAAGTAGTTTAACCAAATTAAATGGTTTATTAAATTTTTTAAGATAGACGTAATTTTTAACAGAATTACTAAACTAAATGTCCAAATTAAAGTTTTTTCGCCGCCTGGTAATAATACAACTAATTTTCGTAATCTTGTAGCATATTATTTTTCATTTTTTGACTAATTAAAAGGTATTGATTGACAAAACCACACTAAACATTCAATTTTTGTGGATGTTGTAACAAGTATTGGTTTCTCTCTTACTTTGCAAGTTTTCTATCGTCTCATATGGCTGTTGTGTCTTTTTTGACTTAATCACAATTTAGAACCGTATTTTTTTGACGTCAAATTAATTAGACAAGTTTATTTGGATGTCTTTTGCGACACGTTAGTACCAGCATTAGCAGAACTTTTTCCAATGAAAAGGATCTAGACACACCAGCAGCTAATGTATGGCTTAAACAAGACGGTGCATCTTCACACTACCCTCGTGGTGTCAAAGATTATTAAGATGATGTTTTGATTATTAAGGTTTTTCTAAAGAGCTACTTAAAATAAAATAAATTTTAATAAAACATTTAATTTGTTTAAATTGCATAAAGTTTTTGTTTTAGATCCCATAAAATGTTATATTGTTATAAGCAGAAAAAAAAGTAGTTTTCATATTCAACATCAAAAATAGGCGATGTTATTTTAAAAAAAAATCGATTACGTCACAGCAAAAAACCAGTTGTCTAAAAAAATTTGAAAATAAGTAAAAAACGTGCGCAGTAAAAAAATAAAATCGATCTGTCTTAAAGTTTTTCTAAAAAAAACCAGTAACTTAGAAAATATGAATTTTATTTCATACTTTTATGTCACTTTGTATATATTTTTAATAAGACAATAAAGTGAAAACCAAATAAATTACGAAATAAAATTTATGAAATTTAATCGATTTACAGTTGCAAATTTACTTGCTACAATCAAAATTTAATGATTATATTTCAACATCATTTCAAGGTATGTGTTAGAATGTCAATTGCTCTATTTAATAGTAACTTAGTCGTCTCAGATGTAATAATAGCAGACAGTTAGTTTTTACATGTTTAATAATTAAAATTATTAAACCTTGTTGACAAGAAAGAATTTAGTATTAATTTGGTATAATAAGATAAACATTTCAACAAATCGTAGTTGCAAAAAAATAAACATTAGATACGCTAATAAAAAAATAAGAAGCATTTTTTTAAGTTCAAGTTCGTGTATAAACCAAAGTTTGTTGACCAATGCGATTTTTTTTAAATATATGCACCAAACGAAAATATCATATTGATTCAAAAAATTTAATAATGAAGGTGCATGGTTGTGCACTGCAATACGCAGTAACGGGTATAAAAGACTTTTAAAAGCCGAGAAAACAATAAATTCTAAACAGAAAAAAAACTATTTTTGATAAAATCAAATGTTTTACTAAAACTTAAAATATTTTCTTATTAGTATTGAGAAAAAGGAGAAAATAAAACAAGTTATAATTCTAAAAATATAATATTAAAAGTTTATAAATTATTATTTTTAAAGTTAAAGTTTTTTTTGAAAAATTGACGTATTAAATGTATAATCTTTATTATAAATAAATATATAAAATAAACATTTCTGATCATTTGCGCTTGAGGCTAAAGTATTTTTAAAAAACTTTGCAAGTAGCTACAAATATTTCTAGAAAATACATGAATGAAACTGTGGATAAAAACTAGTTGAAAAAATGAAAACTTTAATCTTAACGAAATAGAAAAGTTAACAAGTTACTGTCTGAGAAAAAAATACATAGATAACAAATATATATCTAAAATTAAAAAAAAGAAAAATGCTAAAGTAATGAGTTGTAAAGCAAGATTGGTGGTAAATGTTTATCTACGACAATAAACAACTAAATTTTGACTTTATTTTAACCTACTTTTTTGTTGCTTGACGTTTGTACATAAAAGAAAATATTTTTTATTTTTCTTTGATTTTTTTTATTAAATGATAAATTAATAGCAGCAAGTCACTAAGTGATACTAAAAACACAAAATTACTTATAAATATTAATTTAGATTTATTAAATTGCCCAACTAAAAATAAAAAAAACAAAAATTATAGTTCGTTTTTTTGTTAGCAAAAATACGTTGAAGAAAAATTACAAAGTTTTAAAATAATAGTTATTTACAGTAAGAGTGAGGAATGTGAAGCTTTCTTCACGCAAATTTGCTGAGTGTACGATGAAATTCAAGTGAACGAAAGCGACCTTACTTTCGAGTGCTGTACTTGGTTTTGATCGATACCTTCTTAGAAAATCTGTAACTTTCGAAAAAAGTTTGAAATTATTTGCAAAAAAATATGTCAATTCATACCTACAATAAATACCTACAAATCAAGGTTGAAGGAATGTGTTGTCAAGGAAACAAACAATAAACAAGTTAAACAAATTCTACAATTTTATTGAACTGATTGCGACTGTAAGTAACTTTTGTGCTATTATTCTATTGAAAATGGATAATGAAGATGAATTATTTGTCCCTAAGGACACCCTGGAAAAAGCTAATGCGGCTAAATATCAAATGTTGTCAAAAAAAATGAAAATTTGATTATGCGTGAGTGAAAATGCGTGAGCAAAAGTGAAACCTTCACATGCTGGTAACTATGGCTACAGAGCTACTTTCCAAGGAGGTATCAAACAGAAAAGTTTTTCTCAATGATTGCTACTAGATATTGACAAAAAATACGAAATTGTTGATCATGTTTTATATTTTTGATGCTTAACACAAAACCCGACATAGGACCTACAATCGTTTTTAAAACTGAACCTGTTGGAATAGAAATGGTTTTAGTTATTTTTTTTTATTGGTTTTTATTTTGTTGTTTATAATATAAATAAAAAAAAAGTACTTAGAAGTTTTGCGTTTTTATATTATACAAGAAGCTTTCTCATCGACCAAATTATATTGTCATAACTTGTACATGTACTATTACATAACTTGGAGAGTAAAAGCGTCATTACAGTATTCGACTGTGTCGATTAAATGTAACAAATGTCTAGATCGAGTGTAAGTAAACGAACTTCTAATATAATTTTTTATTGACTGTGCATTAAGTGTGGTGACGTCGCTGTTTTAAATTGTCATTTTTAGGCACTTTGTAAATATTTAATTGTATAATTAACCTATACAGCAACACTAAATCTTTTCTAAATAAAACAAAAATTGAAGCATGTTTTTAAAATTATAAATTTTTATTTTATATTTACTCTATTGTTAAGAAGAAATGATAATCAACAAAATAAATAACCTGATTTAATTATTTAGATTATTAGAAAAACAACACAACTAAATACTTTCTATCTCATGGTAAAGTGATTTTTCTTCAAATAATTGGACAATAAATGTCCACGTCAAATTTACAAGTTTATATAAACGCTGCACTTCTTACTTCAAACGCTGTACTTCGTAAAAAATATTATTTTCTTTCATTTAACTTGAAAATATTTTCTACATCACTTCTTGTATATACACAATGCTTTAGATTTGCATATGGACTCTAAAAATAATTTTTACAATTTCAATCGCCGTACTTCTTAGTTTAAATCAAAACGCTGCACTTCTTACTTCAAACGCTGTACTTCGTAAAAAATATTATTTTCTTTCATTTATACTTGAAAATATTTTCTACATAACTTCTTGTATATACACAATGCTTTACATTTGCATTTGGACTCTAAAAATAATTTTTAAAATTCTAATCGCCGTACTTCTTAGTTTTTGTTTGAAAAAATCAAACAAAATTCTTATATAACAGTGGCAAAGCTTTTGCGAGACCAAAATTATCACCAGTGCCTGATTAATAATTTATAAAGAAACTTTAAATAAAATTTTAAAAAATTACTTGTTAGTATTATACCTACCTTATAAATAAATTCTAAAGAGTTTAACTAAAAGATAAGCTTTCCGAAAGACGTAATGTTTTTTGTAGGGTACCATACGATTCTATAGTCGGTATTTGTATTTTTGATATACTCGTGAATAAATAATTGGAATTTACTTATACCAGAAGCAGATGTAGTTCTTTATGCCGATGATACCACTCTGAGTTGTAAAATTTTTAATATAATTTTACTGAATCATAAGATAAGAGCACCTTTTAGTGAAATAGAAAATAGGTTACTTATTGATATTAAATTATATAAATCAAAAATTGTATAAAAATAGAACATTCGAAATGCTAAATGTTAAATATAAAAATAATTGTAGAATTTAATACAAGATGAGATGTTTTTACAATCTCAAGTTTATTTATAAATGTCTTGAATTTTCAAATATAAATATTTAAAAATTTTGAAAAATTTAGTCAAAACGCAAACATGCATATCTTACATTTAGTGGAAATAATTTTACTGAGACTATTTTATACGAGAAAGAATTTTACAATATCTCACCTATAGAATTTAGGAATTTGTTCTTCAAGCTGTTTTTACAAAAAGTATAAAATACTTAATTTATACAAGACATTCTACTCTATTGGAAAATATTCACCGAACAATTTTAATGATCTTAAAAGTGTATGTTGAGTTTTATATTATTTAATTTTATGTTTTTATTTAATTTTCTATTTTTCTATTTTAATTTTTTTTTAATTTTGTAAAATAATGTATTTCTAGTCTAGTAGTAATAAACCATTATTATAATTATCATAAATACAGATTTTTAAAACTTGGCTAAATTATATTTTTAATAAGTCTAATGTTTCTATAATATTCTCCAATTAATTATTAGGAACAAATAATTATTTGGAAAAGCATTATTGATGCTTTTTTCTCGATTATGTCACCAACCAAAAATCTATAAAAACCAATTTTTCACATTCACTAGTTTGATATGGTAGCGATAAAATAAGAAATCAACAAAAATATGTTTTGTCCTCGTGAACGTTAGTTATATTATTACTTGTCAGTTAAACGTCAATTTACAATACCGGTATTGTAAATTGACAGTTTTATGTACTGGAAATTTTTACGTTTACGAGTTACTTTAAAATTAATGTATTCATATATGAATTTAATTTGGTTAAAAAAAATTAATTTACAGGTATAAATTTTGCAATAAATGCTTTCTTTAATTTTTAACATCGGAAAATTGTAATGAAGTAAAAAGAACCAAGTCGTCAAGGTTGGCAGCACTAAAATTAACTAAAAATACTCAAAATGTCATTTGGGTGATTCTGAAGTTAATTCTTCCTTACTGCTATAGATATAAACAGTACTTACTATAAATTATGATTATAAATATCAAAAAGATTAAAACTTTCTTCGGACAAAAAATTTAATACAGTTGTCGTACGTTAGGTAATTTACAGTGCTTAGACTTTGCCTTCGGCTCGGGCCTGAAATTAAATCTTCGAACTGTAAATTTTAGTATTTAAGAGAGAGTACTTGTTAGGATATACATGGCAACAGCGCACGGATGCCAATGTGTGATATACAGAAGCCAAAGTGTACTAAATGTGTATAAAATATACAGTGGGATGCCAACTGGACCGCTAAATACACCGGATGTCAATGAGTCCTCTATTAATAAACTGAATATACAATAATATACACCGTGTATACTGCTGGATGCCAATTAGTGTCTTGTTTGAATAGATGCCACCTTGTGCGCCAACTATATATATATATATATATATATATATATATATATATATGACTATATATATATATATATATATATATATATATATAGAATATATGTATTATGTATATATGTTCTGTTGTTCTGACTACCTTTTGTTTTATCTAACTTTTTTTTTCTAATACTGTATATTTTTAAAGATCTGCAGTTTGTTTATTCTTGTAATAAGTAGATAATAAGAAATTTAATTTTGTAAGGTCACATTTTCAAATTCACTAAAATTATGCAGTTTGCAAAATAATATCACTGTCAACAAAATTTAAATTGTCACTTAAAATATGTGACGACGACAAGGACGAACATTATTAAAACAGGAACTTTAATTTCTAATTCTTTTATTCAAAATTTGAACAACTTAGTTTGCATATTCACTCCTTTGTTTGTAAGTGTTAAACCACAGTTACCAAAACGATATAAATAGGTTATTACTATTTCTTTAGGCATGTATCTTCTTCTTCGATGAAATTTTACACACAAGAATGTTGACAAAAATTAAAGCCAGGAAAATACCATTAGAAAATATTTTGTAAGCAGTTTAACTCTTGGATACATTGTAGTTAATACCTTTTTTAAATTATTTTTGCTAAAAATGACTAACTCAAATCTGATAGTTCTGTTAAAATCACTCTTATTGTATTTACGAGTAGGTTGGATAAAAATATATTCAGATTGTATTCATATACTAAATCTTTGTTGAAAAATAATAAAATTGAAACATGAAAGAAAGTGTTTATTTTTGACAAGTAGGTCGCATAATCTAAAGTTTTAGAAGTCTAAATTTACGGTAATAAACCAGATTTACAATGTAAAAATTACTGACTTTAGAGACCTTAACTAATTTTACAAAAGTAAATATTCAACATGATCAACAAGTTTTGAATGAGTTGGCAACATTGAAGTGTCACTTAAAATTGGCTGTGAAGGCGTACTTCAGAAATGGAGTCTACTCATAAAATGAAATTAATGATTTTCAATATTTCCGAACTCTTCGTACGTTCAATTTTAACAAACTTACTTCAAAGAGGTAGACTGACAAGTGTCAGACATAACTTGTATATGTAATCTTAAGAAACCAACAACATGCAAAAAAATTTCTAGTAACTTTATTACCAGCTCACTTAGTATTTGTTGATCTTTTTGTATTAAATGCATAGTAGGTATATACAGGGAGTGGAGGAAAGTATAAGAGGAGTGCTCATGCCCTATACCGGCAATGTTAGGTTTTTGGTCGAGGTATAAACACCCTTTATAGTCTTATTATATTGTCAAGACCACCCTTTGCAAATTTATAGTGGGGGAAATAGCTATACCGGGTACTGTGAAACGGCCATATAAGGTGTTTGTGCCTCGACCACAATTTCAATGCTTATGCCAACTCTTGTTATTTCTTTCTCCACGATACAGGATGACCATTTGAAAACAAAACGAGTTTTTTGTAATTTTGATTATTTTTTCAATATCCGCAATTGTTTATGCTTGATGCGATATACAATGTAGATAGTAATTTTTCTCTAATATTGTATTTTTGTTGTACAAACAAATTACAACTTACAGAAGTTTTGAGCAGTCGCTTGGTTTGCCGTTGACAGCAGCAGTCATGTAGCTTTTGTGTTTACGCTTTAACTTTTACTATTCTAAAACTGTATTCTATGCCTAGACATTTCTATGATTCTTGTGTATCCTTCAAAATAATCCAGAAAAGTAAACATAAACATTAAATTTTGGAGCAAAAAGAAAACCAAAAAATTATAGTTCGTTTTTCTTTTTAATGCTCTTGTCTGTCTGTGTTCAACACATAATCTATATGACATAGCAACATATACAACAATGCAAGGTGTTGAAAAGAGACAAACAACGGCAAATAAATAAAAAATGGAGTATAACTTGATTTACATTATACTCGTATGTGATTTATGCACTTACTATTATTTATGGATTTATAACAAGTTTTTTACTAAAAAAGTTTTTTAGGTAAACTAAAATTACTTTGGTCCTGATAACTCATATCTTGTCTTGCCTACCTTTGCCAAAATTATTTTTGTAAAATGATCGATGACACATCTACACGTAAATATAAAAATAATTGACATGGTGTTGCTGACATCCAAGATAATTTTTTATGAATTTAGGGTTGACAGGATCAGGACAAAAGAAACTAACGTTTATCAGGCCGACGTTTTGCTTTATTAGTTAAAGCTTCTTCAGGGCAGTCTGATAATTAAAGATAAATAAATAATTAATTATCAGACTGCCCTGAAGAAGCTTTAACTAATAAAGCGAAACGTCGGCCTGATAAACGTTTCTTTTGTCCTCATCCTGCCAAACCTAAATTCATATAAAAATAATGTTTATTTATTAAGCTGTCTCACAATTGTGTAAGAAATAGCAACTGAGATTGGTTATTTTTTCTTGGACAAATTGAAAAAAAAGCATCGATGTAATTTGTGTTACACATTTTATAGGTAACAAAATTATTTCAATTATTTCTTGTAAAAACTAATTTTTTATAAAAGTGAAATTCGTAACACATGAATATGAAAACATGTTAAATTTCAAGTCTAGACGTTCAGTAGTTTTTTTCCTTAATGCGTACACAAGAGTTCCAATGGTTTCATATATTAAATATAGTTTTAAATAATCATACCAATAGAACTATTTAAAGGATTATATAATAACGGTTTTAACGGAATAAACTAAAACCAGATGACGAACTAGAAGACTCAACAACAAAGGGATTATCATCAAAGTTTAAGAAATCTACTAATGCAGTTATTGCACTTTAAGTCATCTATTGTTGTAAGTACAAATATTTATTTAACTTAAGTCTTACATTCTTAAAAAAATATACCAACATGATATGGTAAGTTTGTTATTTAGCTTCGTTGAAAAAATAGTTACCACAAGATAAAATTTCTGTACACTTTTCAATAACAACCTGTATATCAACCAAATTGCCGAAACATAGTGTCTAGTAGTCTAGTACGTATAGCCATGATCAGTATTCAGTGCGTCTATGTCATTCGTTAAAATTTCCTATTACTAATAATACTAGTATTGTGATATGAATCCAAGCCTACAATAGTACATACAAGCCCGGATCCAAACGATGACTGTTGACGTTACTGTGACTGTGACGTTACAAACGTGGTCTAAAGCACTGAAACATGAAAGACAACATTTTCAATTAAAATAGTTTCAAAACGAATAAAAAAATGTTATATAAAGGAATAAATCTTTAATATTTGTATCACAAAAAATTAACAAAAAAGTTGCTGAAACTATTAAAGTTCTAAAGTATTAGAGATAAAAATATCGCTTTTTATATTTTGTACTATACAGAATTTAATTTTCTACAACTTTTTTTTTAACGTTTTTTGTATCGTTGACGGTTTGTGCAGCGTTTTAAAATAAAACCAGCGCTGCACAAATTTTAATTTTTTTTTTAATATTTTAATATTCAGTTTTTTTCAAACGAGTATTAAGCTTTTATTCGTCTATGTAAGAGTATTATTTTATTCGCTTTTTCAACAAAATTATTTGAATTAATTTTTTTTTGTTTCAGCGTTTTAACCATATTTGTGACGTAAATTTCTACAATTTAACCATCGTAGGCTTCGCATACACTTAGAACACTTAATTATTATTATTTAAAATGATCATAAATAGTAATTGTAAAATTGAACAACTGTTTTAATAAAAACCATTACTTATTAGTTTGTGTTTTAGTTATCTTTTATGTCCACTATACTGTTAAATCGCCTCAAATAGACAAAAAATATACATATAATAGTAAAAAAAATGTTGTACAACCTACATGTCGAAAATCATCAACATTTTTGTATAAGACAAGTTCGGAATTAGTAAAGACCATCACCTGACAACATTTATATACATATTTCGGTAGCGCCTTGTATTATTAATATAATAATATTGGTCTATTTTTTTTAGTTTTTTGCGTTTATTAATGCAAAATTCTAAAAATAAATAAATATTATAAGTATTTTTTTTAAATTGTCAAAAAAGTAAACAAAATACATTGTTCTTAAGTAAATCAAAATAATCTGTAAAGTAGTACTTTGGCTGAGTCATATACAGGCTGTCCCAACGGTCCGAAAAAGTTCTATAACTTGTTTATTTTAAGAGACATTAATTTTTTCTTTTTTTTTTTTAGATTATACCTGCGTTTTTGATGCACATTTAGAAAATATTGCGGTTTATATACAGGTGTCCTAATATTAAAAAAACACTTAAGTTATGTTTTTTTTTAATAGAATCTAGTTAGTTTGATTTTATTTTTGGATTCTATGCTAAATTACAAATAACTTTTATAAAAGTTGTTTTTATTTATGTGTTATCAATTTTGATTTGTGGCGCTTTTTTACCAGAATTTTTGAAATGCAGGGGTCTGTCTAAAAATTCGTACCTTCTAAATGTTTGCACACAAGTTAAAGTAGGTAACGCCGTTTGATTCCCGAATGTTTGCCGCATCTTTTAAGTGTTTACTCAACAACCTACTCAGTGGCATGTGCCTACTGCGATTTGTTAAACATGATAAATTAAAAATGTCAAAAATTTATTTTTTTCAAATGACACCCTATCTTTATTATTGTACCAATCAAAAGACATTTTGACAAGCTTTCCACCAATATAAGGTTTGTATAGTCTAGTGTAAAATTCTAAGTTGCTATCTTAAATTAACTAAACTTCGATAAACTTTTCTGTATTGGACAATAAAAAATCGAGTCTTGTTCTTGTTCTGTCATTGTTACAATCTGTCAATCCTATTTTGAAGACTATAAGTGCCAAAATGAATTTTACTCGTCAAGAACTCATTAATATGGTATACAGTCAGTACAGTGAACGGATCGTAATATTTTATTGGCTCAAAGACACTACAAACAAAAATATCCAAAAAAGGTGTATAAACTAAGACCAACAACTGCGAAAGATATGAAACAAAGAATACGCAATACATTCTATTTATTAAATGCAGATATGCTAAGTCGTGTTAGACTATCTTTTAGACGAAGACTGCATACTTGTATTGAAGAAAATGGTAATATTTTTGAGTATCTGTTATAAAAAAAATGTAAAATAGCTTTAATGTTTTGTTTTTTTATTTATAAATGTTTTTACATTATTCTACTAAATTGGGTTAATACTGCTTTGCGATATGTTAGATTTTGCCTAATTTTCTCTGTAACTCAATTGTGCAAAATATTGTACATTTTCTTGCAACAAAGAATTTCCAATTTCATACTTTTGTTTATTTTCTCTCCTAATTTTTTTTGTGCATAAGACCTACTCGATTTTTATTGTTCAAAACAGAAAAGTTTATTGAAATTTAGTTACTTGAGGATAGCAACTTAGAATTTTACACTAGACTATACAAACCTTATATTGATGGAAAGCTTGTCAAAAGATCTTTTGATTGATATAATAATAGATAAAGAGTGCTATTTGAAAAAAGATGAGTTTTTGACATTTTTAATTTATCATGTTTAAAAAATCGCAGTAGGCACATGCCACTGAGCAGGTTATTGAGCAAACACTTAAAAGATGTGGTAAACATTCAGAAATCAAAAAGTGTTACTTACTTTAACTTGTGTGCAAGCATTTAGAAGGTACGAATTTTTAGACAGACCCCTGCATTTTTAAAATTGAATTTAAAAATGAAAACAACATTTATAAAAGTTATTTATACTTTAGCATAGAATCCAAAAATTAAATCACACTAAGTAGATTCCATTAAAAAAAACATAACTTTAGTGTTTTTTTAATATTGGGACAGCCTGTATATAAACCGCAATATTTTTAAAATGTGCATCAAAAACGCAGCTATAATTTAAAAAAAAATATATCTCTTAAAATAAACAAGTTATAGAGATTTTTCGAACCGTTGGTATACCCTGTATGTCAAAATCAAAAATCGCCAATAAAGTAAAAGAATAAATAAAAAACGTCCGTAAAGTGATTGTATTGTTGATTGCTTATATAAAATTTTTACAAAATGTTAAAAATTACAGATTCAGAAAAAAGCTAATACATATCTCAGCATTAAAATTGTTGTTTTCCACTCATATTTTCATTTTAATAAGCTCCATATGAGTAAAGAAAAGTTTAACTTTATTGGCTTCTTATCCAAATAACAAGTAGAGTTCGACCATCAATATTCTGCGTTTACAACATAATCCTATGATTAACTTTTCCAAATTTTTACGGCACTCAACCACACTCCGCTGTAAAATTCTTTACCTACTAAACTAGGTATTTTTAAAGCCTATTGTCAACATCTGGTCGGCACTATTTTTATTGGGGATTTGCGGTCCAACCGTTATAAAGTACTTGAAGACTCAGAGCAATAATCGCAGAATAACTATGGTCGGACAATAACTATTTCTTTCTAAAAGAGATAAGTCATACTTTTTGTGCCGAATCTGTAGCAGTTTACGTTTGACAAATAAAACGCAGGTGCAACAGAAACAGTGTCTTCGCTATTGTATTAAAAACTTTTTTCTTTTCAAACAAACAATTTATAACAATTATAAAACAACACTTTTGCTGTCACTGGCATAAAATGAATTTTCAGCAGCAGGAAATAAGCTTTCAACGATTGTAAAAGTATATGAATTTTTTCTTCCGGAATTGGACCATATCAATAAAGTTTTGGTACTCGACGTTCCGCCACCCATCGTCTTTCAGGAAAAAAGAAGCTACCTGCTATGATTCTTCTCATGTCACTGCTTTTTGTTTTAGCGCAGCTCTCTTCAGCTGCAGTCTATATGTTATTTCTTTTTTTTACCTTTTAATTTAACATTTAGTATCTTTTGAGTTTTGTGTTTGTCTTCTTTTATTTAAATTTTTTTACACATGTACTCTTTGTTTCTCCATGCTTATTTCCAAATTATATATAATTTAGTTCCAACCTCAGTTCAGAACGGTTTAAACTCGGATTGAACAGAGATGACTGGTGTATTTTAATTTTTTTGTATTTTCAAAATTGCACTAAGAGGTAGCGATTTAGCTGTTCGAAATTTTTATTGTCATGTTTAGTACCAGTGACTCTTGATAAATTTTGAATATATAGACGATCAAAAATTCACCATCCGCCACTGCTCAGTATTGATCAGTTGTAGATTGAAACAAACCAGTTTGTGAAGAAAAAAGAGAGTTGTAATTTTGATTAATTTACAGGGTCACCAGTGTTAAGTGTATATAACATTTTTTTTCAATATTTTTTTAACATTTGGAGCAATAAAATTCAATAAATAACTAAAGCACATCTATACTAAAGCACATCTATAAATAACTAAAGCACATCATAACTAAAGCATATTTTGAGTATGTGTATCAACATACTCAAAAGATTTTAAAGTGATTTTTTTACGTATGCAGGGTCTCGTTTGGCAAAATTAATTGTCAATTATTTTACTAATAATTTGTTTTATTTACAGTTTGTTTTAAAGCACTCAAATTGTTGTGGGATTTAGCGCAAACTCTTATATTTATAATTAACTAGATATTGTAAGCCGTAAGACTAAGATCTAATGCATAAGTTCATAAGAAAATGAGTTCCGTAACACTTTTGAATTTTGTTGACTCTATGAGCAGAGGCTGAATCTTACTGGAAGATCAATTCTTGGTTTCTATCAGGCCAATTCTAAACGCAAGAGTCTGCTCCAAGTTCTAAAAAAATTTAGAGGCTTTAAACTTAAGCAAACGTTGCTTTTAGTTTAGGGCAAAATATCACTAAAAAAGTTGCGTGAGAAATTATTTGACGAAAAATTTTGTGAAACGATTGTGATTATACATCTATACACAAGAGGGCCGCTTTAAATTTCATTGAATATTTCATTGTTACAGAATAGTAGTCATTTATTGATATTTTCTTGTTTTATGTCTTAATAAAAGTTCTATCCATGTTTTTCTTAAGAAAATGTATACTCTTAATACTGGTTATTCTGTAGTAAATAATTTTAAGAAACAAGTCAAAAAAAGTGGAGCAAACTATTTTCTGAGAAAAGAGTCCCTGATCTTGATAAAGCAAGTTAAGAGGAAAAGATCGTGAAGCAAACTGGTTCTAAAATAGAAACTCAACTTCAGAAACTGACATCATTAAATTCAAATAGAGCACCAACCTAACAAAAAAATGTATTTCTAGGGCACAGTTTATTTTCGTTTATTTTATATAAATTTACACCAGTTGTTCTTTGAATAAATTTTTCTAACCCACTCTTTAATCGTAGGATTAGTACTTTTTAATATTGTGGTTGTTTTATAGAAATGGAAATACATTGAAAGACAAACATTTTATTTCCATTTCTACTCTCAAAACTTAATCGTCATCAAGTACATCATGAATCCAAACCTACAAAAAATTATTTTTTTACTTTACTTTTTGTACCTTTACTTTTTAACCAGCATTCCGCAATTTTCGTGTTTTCTTTATACTGTTCCTTTTTTTTGAAGTATTCTTTTTATCAATTTTGCGCTATAGTTATCAGGGTCAAAACGCGGAAACGGGGCTGACTACGTATAATATATCATGCTATTTGTGGCTCAAAAATTTTGCTTTCTTTTTCTTTATTAACAAGTGACAAGAAAAAGTAGATTATTAAGTCAGATATATGAAATTCATCTAGTCATCGAATCTGTGCAATCAACCGTATCTTCCTTTTTCTAATGGTCTATTAATTTTAAAAAATTTGATGCATTCACAAATAAGAATGGTTGACAGTTTTAAAGTAGGGTAAAAAATGAACCAAAAGGTCAAAACAAGCCCCTTAATAATGAATAGTTATAATAACATATTAAATGACAAATCACTACAGAATAGCATGCCTGCTCATTTTACGGGTCATTGACAAACATTATGACTACAGAAAGGCTTTAGAAAGGATCTTACGTGAAGGATCGTTCAAAAAAGTTAAATTTTTGCCCTACAATTGCAGTCTAATTTATTTAATTTATTGTTGGAACTCATACATTACAATTTCCGTCGTGTAAAACCAACACAGCAATCAACAATAATGAATTGCAAAACTTATATATTTTCCAATTTTTATGTATCTATTATGTACCTAATACATAGTAATTATTTCCCTCAACTTGCATTACATATTTGATGAAAGTAATTCGAGTTTATGTAATCTACGTGTAAGTACTTGAGTAAAAAACAAAAGTGCTAAGTCGGGACACTTTCTCTATGACAAGGGCAATCGAATTCGTGGTAGATACCTGCCCACCCACCATATCTATAAAACTGTGAACACTGCCAGTAAGGGTGTAGTGTTGTTTGTGACTGTGTTTGGACATAATGGAATCAATTAAAGTGAGTAGCGTATTTCAAATACAGTACAATCCCGTTCAATCGTAAATCGTGCTATTCGTGCAAAATGTCCGGTCCCTTGAAAAAGTCGCGATAATGCGTGGAAAACAATGTATTTCGGTTTTAAAATTTATACCCATTAGACACCTTATAATTCGTAACTCTCATCTCTTAATTTCCGTTATACAGATACTGAAATCTTGGTCTGTAACGAGTTTGTACGTGTTTAAGATAAATGATAACTACAAAGAACACACAACTGCTTCGTTATACAAAAAGTAGTAACACTGAAGTTTTTTCTGAATTCCGTTAATTCAAAATTTCTGTTTTGTTCTCGCTAATTTATAATTTTTCTGTTTTGAAAATTTCAATAGTTCGTAATAAACTCAGAGTTAAAGAATATTTACTTTGCAGACAGAATAATGTAGAACCTAAATATATTGTCTTGGTTTTTTAGAGTTACGAATTATCGGGATTATACTATATTTATATCATAAAGAAAACCAATTTGTTCTAATACATTTTTTACATTTTTCTATTTAACTTCTTAATTTTTTTAAATTTATACTATTATACAAAATAATAGATGAAGCTTATAATTATCTACCAAACATTTAATTTCTTTATTCAACGCCTCTGTATAAAAAGACTCATTTCAGATAAGTAAAATCCTCATTAAATCATAGTAAGTTAACAAACTTTAAGCGATTACTGACATGACAATACAAATCAAAAAAACTTAAAATTTTAACGTTTTAAATATTTAAACTTACATTAGCTGTAGTTCAGAGAGTAAAATATATTTTTTGTATTTTGCTTTGTTTTATTAACCAATTTTGCACAATTTTTAATAAGACATTGTCATCTAAAATGACATCATAATGTGGAGATGGCAAAATTTATTTATTTTCTTTTTTTTTTAATATTTGCTATTGGAGCTGTCGGATAATGTTTTTATGACAACTCGTGTGTTGTGGCTCTAGGTAAATCAAAAAACTTAACCCACTCGCCACTTTGTGGCTCTTAGATTAAAAGTTTTATTTAACTAACAACACACTTTCAGCATAAATAACTATATTTAATAATTAACGCTGATAACTTCTATTATTCCTATATCTTATTACAGAGTAATTACATACTACATGTTTAAAATCCGTTTCAGGTTAAAAACCAAAATAAATAAAGTAACTCAGGTAGAACAATTTAATATTGTCGTATTTTATGCTTTGGTAGTTCAGTTTTTAAGATGGTGTGATGTGAAAGTTATTTTTTCAAAAACATAAACACAAGACAATTATCTCATAAAAAATTAACAATTTTTTCAAAGTTTTTAAAATAATCAGATACATTCAGAAAAAAGCTCTTTCGGTTTCAGGATTGCTGAGCCTCATCAGTACAATACATCTTTAAGTGTTCAATTGTAATTAGGACTGAATGATTATTCAATTTTTGCTTAAATTAATTTTTTGAATACTTTAATCGATTATTTCCCCCATAATAAAAGAATAAAATTAGGTCTAGAGGGCATGTGTAAAATAATGCAAGAAACGCAGATATACAGATCATTTGAAACGAATCCAATGATAATCAGTTTATTATTAAACGTTTAATCAAATAATTAATTGATCAATAAATCAATTTAATAGATTAATCAGTCGAAAATTGATTAATCAAAAAATTGATAATCGGTTATCTTTGATAACATAATCAAATTGTGGTTAATAGATTAATATTTTAGAATCAATTTTATTGACGATTGTGCTCATCTCTAACTGTAGGCATCAATGCTTGTCACTAAAGATCTTATTTGTTGGTTTTAGATTATTGGAATTTTGGCTTTAATCTCGCCCTCTTTGTGCCAATACGGCGGTCAAAGAGGCGGAGAAGGCCAATACCGTGAAGACCCATACAGTTACAACAGATCGCCGCCACCACAAATCCTCACCCACAAACAAGCGCTCAACCACGATGGCAATTTCAAATATGTGTTCACCTCAGAAAACGGTCTCGCTCAAGGAGAAAGTATCGCACCTGATGGTTCGCGTAACGGCGGTTATTCCTACGTTGACCCCACAGGAAGAAAAATTTCTGTTAAATACACAGCAGGCAAGGAAGGTTTTAGAATATTGGAAGCCGACCATTTGCCAAAAGCGCCACAACCCTTGGCTCCAGTCCCCGGAGCTGGCATTCAAGTACAAGCCGGCCCTCAAGGATATGGACCACAAGACGATGGCCAGTACAAACCTGAATTGTACACAAGACCGCAGCCCTACCAAGGGGGCTTTATCCAAACCAGGTCGGCATATCAGCCCCCACCGGCACATATTGCTTCTAATAATATCGGCGGGGATTTGAGAGAACCGGAGTACAATGATGAACCCGGAAAACCACACAGTTTTGGAAATGGATACGTATTTGAGTTTGGAGGATAGGGTTTATTTAAGTGTTGAATGTTATCTCGAGGATGTTATTTCTGTCTTTTGAATGGAACTACTTATTTTTCCTTAAGATTTAGGTGTTTTTGTTCGTCTTGAAGTCATATTCTCGGACGAATTTTTGTTATCTATTAGTATCGTTTTTTTACTAAATTTTGTAAATATTTTTGTGATAAAATTTATACTTTCTTTTGCTTTATACTGTAATATATTTGACAGTATCACGTTATTTCTTTATCTGTTCCTGTCTTTAATAAAAGAATTTTTCTCATTCAGCTTATTATTTTTATAAAAAAAAACGATAAACCTTAGGATAAAAGGGTAAAATAATGGTTCCCTTAAGTTTTACTGATAAACATGTTCTGATAAACCTAAGAGCAACAAAATATGTATAAAACGTTAGAAAAACATATTTAGTATTAAAGATTGAACTTTAGAAAAGTGAATATTAAATAAAAACAAACATTGCAGTCAGGGGTGTCTCAAACAGGGGACGGCATCCGAGCGGCTAAATTTTGGAGCGGCCATTTGTTTTTTTATTAAATACAGTAAAACTCCGGTAATACGACAAACGTTTTGCAGGACGGTGTCAAACTATCGAATTTGTCAGATTACAAAGTATTTCCAAAAACACCCTATAGTCCAAAATTTTTTGAAAAAAAGTAGGTACCTTGTAATCCGACAAATTACAAAAGAAAAGTGATAAGATCCTATCTGAACTATAAATCATACTACATATTTATCTAATATGTAGAATTATGTACAGTGATAGGCGTGTCGGATTAGACAAAGGCCGGAATAACGAGAGTCCACTACATTGTTTTGTGATAATTTGCGCCTCGTGCTCGTTTTATAAACACGAATTTGTGCCACAAAATTGACTTTTGAAACTACTTCTTTAATATATTTTATTACAGGAATCTGATATATCACTGGTCCTGTAAAAGCCAAAAACATGGTGCATTCTAAATTTTGAGAGCTTAAGTATGGTTAGTGAAAACCAAAAATGTAGTAATTTGCTTAAATTTTGCATTATTATCAGAATCAGAATGGTCCCCAGACCTATAAATACAAGATATAAGGCTTCCTCTTATTTCATTTTCTCCCCCATTAATTGATTACTTTCTATTTTCACTCAAGTTTGCAAGCATTTTTCATTTATTTCGCAATATTTTAGAGCAAAATTAAAATAAACATTATGTTGTACTAAACTTTTACTATCTAGAAGTACTCTGTTTAAAAAATTAAAATGAGACCATCTATAGGGCATCAGAACTTCTCGAAAAAGCAGCTTGAACGATTAAAAAATTCAAATTGCAATTGTGCCAAAAATAATGGTCTGATAGCTCTTATTTTGTACCATATGTTTATTATAATTTTGGTGGATTACGTCCATTTTTTATTAAATTCGAAATTTGGTTTTACGGGGAAGTGGACGACAAGGCAAGAAAAAAAAACTGTTTTATGAAGAATATTATATTCTTCCGGCGACCACTGGCCGAGACAAATTGGTACCATGCCAAACAAATCTGACATTTATTAGGAGCCTTGAAGAAGAATCAATAAAGGATTCGAAACGTTGGCCTCATAAAACAGTTTTTTTTTTCTTGCCTTGTCGTCCACTTCCCCGTAAAACCAAATTTCGAGTTTATTATAATTTTCAATCAGAGGTTGCCATGAAAAACAAAAATCCTAAAAACGTAGCGCCTAACTTATTTCACTTGAAAATACATAACCTCACTCGACGTTTCATGTTTTCGAACACATTGGTTAAGAGTTGCAGGAGTAATATTATGTTTATCTCTTCCTGAATACGATTTTTTAATTGTTCAATTTCAAAAATAATTTCTTCTGGAAATTTATTCCGAAACTCGTCAAAACCAAGTCTGGATAAGTAAACCCATTCTCCGTTCGCTAAGTGCCCATTAGGAAAAGATGATTCTACCCAAAAAAATCTTCTGTTCTGCAGTAACCACATAATTCGAACCAAATTTAAATTTTACTTTTGACAGTGACAGCAAAATGACATTTATCAAGTGAATTAATTTAGGCGCTACGTTTTTAGAATTTTTATTTTTTAATAAACATATGGTAGATATAAATCACAACTTTTTCGCAAAGAACCAGCCCAACAACTTACTAAAAGATAGAAAAGTTATAAATTTTTGAAAAAAAACCGCTTAATTTCCGAATTTTTTACATTACTTACAATTCGATCGAGTCAATCTAAATATTCTAAATTCAATTTTGTTTTTGTTTTAATTATTTACAATATTTGTTTAATGAACATTAAGATTGCTTTATTAGTTTTACTTTTATAAGCAAAAAACTTATAAAAAGACGATTTTTTTGTTTTAACTCTTAAAACGATAAACTAAACTTTGAGAGTTGCGAGTAAAAAATGTAGCAGAATATAACTATCGTACAAACCATTTTTAATACGGTAACACACCGTTTTTTGCTGCTATTTTTGACATAGAATGATTCATTTTATGCTGTATCGATTGGCTTAATATAGGATATCTTAACAACAAAAGGGTTTAGCACAAAACGAGTGACACATTTTCCTCCCTCGTTTTTTGCGAAAATAATTTAGATAAAAACCCCATTTCCCATTATTTGTTTTCAAGTTATAAACAAAGGTTGATATTTTACTGAAATTTTCAAAAATCTTAGCTATATTAAAGATGATAGAGTCACTTTTTGTGCACAGTCCTATGGTGTTGACAAATATTTTTTTTAGTTAATAGCGACAATAACATAAAGTTGCATTATTTTAAACAGAAACAATTAGCTTTCATATTTTTAAAAAAATATTATTTTTATTTTAACAGTAACTATATTATTATTATGTGATACACGAATTGTTGCTAATGGTCGTCTAGACATGCAGAGACACATTGCGTCATCTAACGGAGATCGTTGAAAAGTAGCGAATGTTAGCAGGCAACAGTGTTGCCACTTTGGCCACAACAACTCCTTAGCACTAGCATCTGTTTAAGTTATAAACTAAATTTTAATGACCAATTGTTTAACTAAGTTGCTGTCAAGGAGGTTAAATAGAACGACTTGAAAAACATGGTTTGCCGGCTTCACTGCGCAAAGCTATAAACTGGTACTGAAAGCAGGCGCATCACGAGGTTGAAGTCAGTAGCGTCACACAATGTAGTGTAAAAAGTTTAAACAAAGCATAAAAACGCAACAAAAATAATAAAGAATAATAACAATCAATTCACCCTGACCAAAAAAATTCAGTAAAAAAAATCAAAACAACATTTATTTGTAAACAACCAAACAAAAACTACTAAACGACCAGACACGGCCGAACATGATTTGTTGAGTCTTCGCTTCATTTAAAACAGGGGTCGGCAACCTGCGGCCCGCGGGCCGCATGCGGCTCTTTGCAACTTTTTCCGCGACCCGCCAAAGCACCAATATAATTTATTTTTAATAATATTTATACTCGTATAAGATATAAAAGCACTATTTAAAAAAAAGATTTAAGTTACATTTGAATATGCGGCCCGCATAAAAATTTTATTTTGAAAATGGCCCGTCGTTCGAAAAAGGTTGCCGACCCGCGACCCCTGATTTAAAACGTATCATAAACTGGTACCAAGCTGATACCAAACTGTTTACATGGGAAGTATAGGGCGTACTCTCTCCTTTTCATCTAACCTCCTTGGTTGCTGTAATCAAGGAGTAAAGGTTTGTAAATTAATGAAACACTGTACAAGATTAATTAAATATTTTATTATAAAAAACCTAAAATAGAAAAAAAGAGGCATACAACTATGATATCATATTGCGACTTGACACTCGGTACAAAAACAGTCAGCTTATCAACTTTTTAGTAGAGTTTAGCCAGTATACGAATACGTTATTGTTATTACTTATTAGTAATAATAAATGTAAGCAATCTTTAAAATTTTTACCTTCTATGATTGGCGGAACATTGGCTTTATACCGAAAAACTCCAAAAATAAGTCTTTTTGAGGGTACGTTTTTCGTTTTAATTTTATTAATTAACAATTAAACAATTATTGTTAAACCAGTTTTCTTTTAATTTTTCCAAAATTTTAATTTTAAAAAAAGTTATGTTGTAATGAACTTTAGAAAAAGAACCTTTTTAAAAAATTAAATTTATAAAATTTGTTTATTTAACTTAAACTTACATTTCATTTAAAGCAAAAAATAACAGTAGGTATTAGTGCTGGCAATACGAATCGGTTTTTCGATTATTCGATTAGTCGGTTTTTGGTTAACCGCGATTTTGCATGAGACCGAAAACCGTAAAATTCGATTTTTTTAAAAACCGGTTTTAAAACCGCTTCAAAACCGGGGTTTAAGACCGCATCAAAATTCGGTTTTTAAAACCGCTTCAAAACAAACAAAACAAAATATCAAATGTAGCAAAAATTCCTTAGATTTTACAAAAAAATTGAGAAAATTTCTTTATTCCTTACACAGAGTAAAAACCCTTAGCCCAGATTCAGGATAGACCTGCCAATAAATTGTACAAGTACTTCAAGCACAGCAGAGCTCCAATAAGTCGCAGCAAGCGATTTATTTGAATTAATGAAATCGCAATTTAATTAAACTGTAATAAATGTTTAACAATATAAAAATACCTATCATTTTTAAAAAACTGATTTAAAAGTCATTTAAAAAAACTTTTTAACTTTCAAAATCGATTGTGGAAACATTTTCAAGAACGTCTAAAACCGGTTTTAGAAAGTACACAAAACCGGTTTAGTCAAAAAATTGAAGTAACCTTTTTTTTTCAAAAACCGGTTTTGCCTCAAATCGATTATTCGGCTTTGATTTTTTATCGGTTTTGGCAGCACTAGTAGGTATCATAGGTATAATGATAAATTAGAAAAATATAATACAAACTAATTAAAACTATTAAAAAATGCTGGTACTAACGTGTCGCAAAGAACATCCAAATAAACTTGTTTAGTCAATGAGATATCAAAGAAATACGGTCCTAAAATCTGATTAGCTCAAAAAAGTCACAATTGCCATATGAGTCGATAGAAAATCCGCACTGGATGAGAGAAACCCATACTAGTCACAACATCCACAAAAATTAAATGTTTAGTGTGGTTTTATCAAATCACATTTTAGAACCGTATTTTTTTATTTAAAAAAATTATTTATGTGATATGAAAAATTTGGTAATGGACCTCTTCAGCACAAAAATGAACACGGTTTCGTCCAAATAAAATCCGGATAAGAAAGAGTGGTGATAAGTGAGAGAGTGCACTGTGCGTTTTATCAGTTCATTGTTTTCACCCGATTTGGTGAGGAAAATTTCAACTTTAATTAGTGAATTTAACATCATCTTGTTCCTTGAGTTGTTCTACTGCCGGTGGTTCAGCCTTTTGTGGATTTGCATTTAAAATAGCAGGATATCTGGTATTTTTAAGTTGATTCGGAATTTTTTCATGTGTTATCGCCCCGTAGCAATCGGTAAGTTTTTCAAACGTTGAGACAAGTGACTGCGATCTTCGCGCACTCGCCTCGTTTTTGCATATAAGGGAAATTTTCCTGCAAAAAGTGTAATTATAGCACTTAAAAAATTTAATATGGCAGCTGCAACTGCCTTTCCAAAAAAAGACCAGACCATTGTGCTTGAAACTAATAATGAAATAACCACTTTAGAGAATTATGTGATCGCTATAGGTATCTATAGTATCACCAAAAAATATCAGTTTTGCATCTAAACTTTCGAATAACAGAATTTGAATTTATTTTACTTCTAAGGATTTAGTTGATAAAATCGTTTTTGAACATTCTTCTGTGAAAGTAAAAGGGGTCGAGGTCAGAATACGTCGCTAGATTAACCCATCCAGGCGTATTCTTCTTTTTAGAGTAGGTCCTTCAATACTACATACTATTTTAGAAAACACCATAAAAGGACTTGGGTTCACCACTGGGTCATCTATGAGTTTTCTTAAAGCTAGATTTCAAACACCAGGATTAAAACATATTCATGGTGACCGAAGGCAGATTTTTGTTCTATCTTCGGAAATCTTATCACTGCCTGCATTTCGAATAATAAATACGATAATACTAATTACAGGATTTTTCTAAGTTTTGATGACGTCTGCTACAATTGCAGGGAACCGGGTCACGTTGTATCTGAGTGTCCAAAGCCGAAGAAATCTAACAATAGTAAAAACAATAATCTGTCAGTTAGCCAAGATGTTCAGCTCCCACCACCTACTAACGTAGGTGGGTCAAATGTTCTAGATATTTCCGGCAAAACTCTTGATCCTCAAAACGACATCGAACAACTTACCAAAAAATGAAAACCTAGCGATTCAACAGAAAGTTTAACTCCCACTTCAGACCTTCTTAAACCCGTAAAATCTATTCTAAAAAATCCGAACTCTCCTTATCCCCTAAAGTTCTCTCAGGTGGTACAACTAATGGAAAAGGCAGTGGGTGAACCTGAACATGATATCTTAAGTCTTGTGCATCAATTTACAACTGATGTACAAGGTGTTTGTCATTTACTTTTTGATATGTATCCCCGTGTAAAACATAAAAGCATGAAAAACAGATGTAAAAAACTTCAGGCAAAACTATGGAAATCCTATTCACTATTTCTGGATCAAATCTCAGATTCCCATAATCGACTCAGAAATGCCCTCTGTCAGTACAGCTGAAACTTTCGGCCAGTTCTAGGGTTAACGTAATTTTCCATCATGACTTCCCAAAATACCTTTTTTAACTTTGTTACTCCATCGAGTGCTTATACCATTGATTAACCTAAAGTTAATCAATGCTTATACTAATATTGCCTCGTTAGTTGCAAAATTTGATCAGTTTGCTGCTTTTGTAGATTCCTGTAAACCCGATATTGTATTATTAACTGAAACTTGGTTAAATGACTTGTTACCGACTTCATTAGTTTCAATGAATAGTTACAACATTTTTCGTAACGATCGGCTCAACAAGCAAGGTGGAGGGATTTGCATGTACATTGCAAAAAAATTATCTTGCTCTTGTCAAATTTTGAATAAAACTTTTACTTTTGGAGACACCGAGTGTCTATTTGTCGAAATGGTTAACAAATCTTTTAAATTACTTCTAGGCTGTGTTTACAGACCCCCTTCTGCATCCCCTGAATCTGACGTTATGTTATTTGAAACTTTAACAAATTTAGACAACGAATATGCAAAATTTATAGTTTTTGGTGACTTCAACATGCCAGACATCACGTGGAGTTCTCATCCTATCGCCTGTACTGTCCCCGCCAGCCAGACACTAATCGAGTTGCTAACTAATACAGTAATTTTCATCTATCCCAATTGGTAACTGAACCAACTAGATATTCTCCAAATCAAAGACCATCCATATTGAATCTGGTAATAACATCTGAGAAACACTTGGTTCAAAGTATTCGTTTTAAAATCCTATAGGTCGATCCGACCATGTCATACTCAGAACCACTTTACAACTTTTTCATAAGACTTTAGAAAAAACTTGTTTAGAATGCAAAAATGTTATTGATTTCTCCAAGCTAAATGACAATTTAGCTCAAATTACTTGGAATACAGCACTGAATAGGTCGTCTATTGAGGAGAATTAGGATACTTTCAAACATATTCTCAACAAATTAGTTAAAAGACATTCAAAAACTGTAATTGTCAAAAGATCTCCTACTAAACCCTGGATTAATAACTATATTTTAAAATTAATAAAAGAAAAATCGGAGATTGTGGAAAATCTATAAACGTACTGGCAGCAATGCAGATTATGCTCTTCATAGAACATTGTCTAATAAATTATCGTCCACGTTAAAAGAAGCTAAGAAGAAATTTGAAAAAAAAGTAACAGACTCAATTAATAGTAAAATCTTTTACATGTATGTGAAAACTAAAATTTCAGCTCCAATAGGTGTTCCGCAATTAAAAGACGGAAGGGGGGAGCTCTTGTACAAGATAATAACGTTGCAGCAGAATTATTTGCAGACACCTTTTCTAAACAATATTTGAGTAACTCACAACTACCCCCGACGCCCAGTTTGCCAATTTGCAAACATTCAGACATGCTAAATTCTCTTTCTTTCACCGAAGGGCTTGTGCAAGACAAAATTTCCAAACTAAAGGACCTAACTTCTCTCGGTCCAGATCAAGTCTCAGTCATCATTTTTAAAAAATCTGTGGAGATGTTGTCAAAACTACTGACAATTTTAATGAAAAAATCATTTGAGACTGGCGTTCTTCCTACAGACTTACGGCTGGCAATAGTAAAACCCATTTTTAAGAAAGGCGATAATTTGCCAATTTAAAGTGCCAATTTTTTTCAGCATTACGAAACAAATTAATGACTAGTTTATTTTAGTTTTGTTCAAAAATTTAAATTTAAGAAAAAGATATGAGGTATTGAAATTTTAGAGAAAGAATATTTTTCGAAAATTAAATTTCAAATGCTCATAACTTTTTTTATAATTAAAATTTTGGAAAAAACCAAAATAAAACTAATCATTAATTTGTCTCATAATGCTGAAAAAAATCGCCACCGTTCTAACATAAGCCGTTTCGGAAATAACCAGGGGGACACACCGTTTTTAAAAATCAAATTTCGCAAATTTCGATCAAATTTTTTTTAGCAGTTGCCTTCATTTTGGTCTCAATAGTAATTATTTATAACAGAATTTGGTTCCCATGCTCCATTTTCAAAATACAGAGTTTTATAAAATCACCGGCCGCCACCGAATTTTGTACCGTTTTTTAAACGAGAAAAATTCCTCTACTTTTTGCAGGCACTAGTGCGGTAAAACGGAGAATGATTGTAAAATTCACGGTTCCGATTGTTCGCTTAGTGCTTAATGACTTGATTTTTAGTAGAGTAGTGCAAAAAATAATTTTTTTGTAATCATAAAGTGTGAGCAGCTATTTTTCAGTGATCCTCGAAGCATGAAAAGACTGCTTTCCCAAACTGAGGTGTTTTTTATTTCCCATAAAAAACACTTAAAATTTGCTTAAGCCATTAGGCGGTAATGCTAAAGCAACAACTTTGACTTGGACTTATGTTCTCAAAATCTTCCAATCAGTTTTACCAACCCATTACTTAATAAACAAAATTCTTGACTAAGTTAGGTTAAACTATTTTTTCTTAAAATGTTAGTTTTTATTCTTTACAAAAAATGTTGTACCTAACTATTTCGGGAAGAAATTTCCCTCATTCGCACTAATGCAGCACTCCCTTCGCTCGTGCTGCAAACAAAGTGCTCATGCGGGAAATTTATCTTCCCGAATACGTTAGGTGAATAACTATTTTTTGAGCTACGAATACAAAAATTATTTATTCAGCGAAATCAATGTACAATATAACAGATAATACACTATTGTAATACACTATCGGAACTACTTAAACTGCGATCATCTGAATCTGAGCTACAAAAATAAAACCATAAGAAAATGAAACTTATGTTTTGTTTTTGGTTGTACTTACCTTAGTACATTTTGAATGGAGGTCATAAAAGCATTCTTGTCGTCTTTGGTATCAAATCGTATAGACATTGTGTTAAATTTTGATCGCCCTTTACCTTCAAATACCACAGTTGTATCAGTTTCAGAGCAGGATGCAACCCGATTTTTTAAAAAAAGTACTCCAAACACTTGAGATGAGACAAGTCCTGAGTCTGCTAGGATATTGCAACGATAGGGTTCTTCACCATTGAGGGAAAACAAACATTCAACTTCGAAAGGCATTGCAGTTAATATTTTTCGTTGCTTATTCACGAGCGAGCGCTGGAAATCTTGTAAACTTTTTAAAGCCGATAAGCTAACTCCATATTTTTTTGTATCCATTTTTATCTGAAAGCAAAAGTTTTTTCAGTTATTTATGTATTAAGGGTGTAATCAAAGGAATTATGGCACGATGGAATGTTTAAATCCCGACGTGGGAGGGCTTTTAATTTCCCGAGGGCCATTAGTGACGATTACGCCCGTGGTACATACAACGTTTTATTTTATTTTGCATCGTTTTAATTTATCAAATCAAAAGAATATTCAAAATTTTAGTATTTTTTTTAACTGTAAAAAAATCCAGATTAACTAGTTGACTATCTTGTCGTTGTCAAAATACGGTATGTTGTAATTTTCTGATTTGCGATTTTCCAAATTGGAAACTGATGACAACGTGTGTGAAAACGTGTATTCTAGAGAAATGTTACAACATGTAAGAGCCCAAAATTCAAGAAAAAGTTGTGTCACGCTCCGTGCGTTTGTAGTGTTTAACAGTTTTTGAAATAAATAATGATTTTTTATGATAATTGTTATTTAATGTAAAAAGTGACGTTTACAAAATTGAAGACGTTTATTTGACAGTTAGACGAATGTACAGTTATTTATTTGTTATTATTATAAAAATAAAGATTACGCCCTGATTTGCGGGCGTATAAAGTAGATATGGTTCCATAATAAAATAAACATAAGTATTTAAACACATTTACTACATTTGTAAAATTGATACACAATACGTACCAGATCAATTAAATCATAAACAAAATAACAGAAAATCTAACAAACTGTCGTCTGTATTAATAATCGTAAGAAACATACAACGGTTTACTGACTGACACTTGCAGCAATGCAGCTTGCAGTTATGGATGTCATATGTAAACAACGAATCAACGATGTCAATAATGGAATATGAGCCTATGGCTATGTTATAAACTGTGCAGGATTGTATATTGCGTTGCATACCTTAGCAATTTTTATTATTATTTTCATTGGTAATATCTGAATTTGATTTAAATTAAGAAATCGGTATAGTTTTTTATTTTTGAGAAAGTAGCTGAATATTTGATCTTGAGCTTGTGCTATTTGGCGGCAATTGTAATACAATAACTTTGGGTTAGATTCCTGAAATCGTGATCCTAAAATCTTTCAGTTATACCACCAACACATTAATAAATAATAGACATGAAGTCCTTTTGTGCTAAGCTCAGAGATCATATTCGTATTTTACAGAAACGTTACTATACAGAATGTTTCACGAGTGATAATGACCGTGCGAAACTAAAAATGCAACCAGCAATACAATTCTGGTTGTGTTGGTAACGTAGTTATTTTATTTTGTTTACAAATACATTAAATAAAAAAATATTTAATCTTTCGATTAACTGAAGACAAATTAATGCCACTTGCTTGTGAAATTATTCTTTGACTTACATGTGAACAGGACCAGTAGCTGTTCTTGCTTTTGGCTTTTTCAAAGGTGGTTAATTTTTCTTTAAGGTAGTTTCAAGTCGTTCGAATATGGTGTGAGCAGAAGTTCTTCTACCCGGAAAAAGTTGTCTGTACAATCGCATCGCGGCAGAAGCATTTTTTCCCATACATCATCATCATGTCGGTTTTTTTTTGTTTGAATACATTTTGTTTTCTTATTGGTAACAGATTTGACAAATAAAATTTGAAATCAATATCATCTACGTTAACTCTGGAATTGTATTGCTGGTTGTATTTTCAGCTTCGCAGGCTCATTATTACTCGTAAAACAGTCTGTAGAACATTTTTTAAATCTTTACCTTAATTTATAAATAAGATAAAAAAACTACGCTACATGCGACAGACTGGAATTCTTAAAACAAAAACGTAGATTTTAAGTGTTCCAGAACAGACGCGCCAAATTACACTGGTTAACATGATTTTTCTTGATGTCTAATACGTGTCTCTTATGTACTTTTTTATGCAGATTCTAAAAATGTACTCAAACATTAGCCATCACGTCTGGTTTCTGAAAAAACTTATAAAATATTTTTCTATACATTGTGAACCATTTGTAATAAATAACTTCGATAAAAATTCAGGGATTTGCTTTTCAGGAAAACGCTTGGGCACGTATCCTGTTGTTTTTTAACATTTACTATAAATTTTTTCTTCTACAATTCAATTTATGTTAATAGTTTCATTTTATTCTAACACCTGTTTTCAAAAACAACTGAAGATCGACATAGGGTGTGCTACATAAAAAATACGCAAAATTATACGTAGAATTCAAATATGCTGAAAAACATTGGGGTTCTTATTTTAAATTTAATAGTTGAGGATCGTAGGTATTTCGATTTTGGAACATCCTGAATATCTAATTTTTTTGTCAAGAATGCACGATAAAAAAAAACAAGACACATGTCCGAGCGTTTTCCGAAAATAAATTCGCAATAAATAAAAATAAATAAATATTTGTAATAAATAAATTCGTTAACGAATTCGTTAACGAATTTATTTATTACAAATGATTCACACAGTATAGAAAAATATTTTATAAGTTTTTTCAGAAACCTGACGTGCTGGTCAATTTTTGAGTACATTTTTAGAATCTGCATAAAAAAAGTATACAAGAGACAGGTATTAGACATAAAAAAAAATCATGTTGACCAGTGTGAGCGCCACAATATACACATATTTAGTTAGCATAAAGTAAAAATTTTTAATTTACTTATTTTATTTTCTGCAAAACCTGACGTGTTAAAAAAATGATTATATTGTAATTATCTCATATATAAAATAAAACTAATTTGTGTATAGTTTATTAAAAAAAATTAAAATTTGTTATCTAGTGTTATTGATACAGTAACAGTAGTGTCAATTAAGATCCATGTAGCACAAGAGAAACTCAACAGAAACTCAAAAAATTATTTTTTAATTCGTTATTAAAACTATAGCAATTATAACAGTAGAATACAAAATTCGTAACGAAACAAAAACGACAAAAAGTAACAAAATGCATTTTAATGAAAAATTCGATAAAGCAGTATACTCATATATTGTAATAATATAAATATTATAAAAGAATTATTAGAGATTCTATGTTGGTTCCGTATCCCATCTGCAGTATCAAGCTTTTAATAGTAATAGAAAAACTATAATTTGCATAGTCTTTATTATAACAGTTGTAATACATTGCAAAATACAAAAAAAATAATTTAATAATACATTAATTAAACAAAACCAAACAGTTTAGTATTTTTTTTAACAAGATCAAATTTAAAATAGAAGAGACAGTTACAATTATTGTAGTAGGTACTCTACATAATATGCAATAACAATAAACATTAATTATGCAAATTTTGTTTAGAAAAAATTATAGTATTTTATTTTTTAGCGAAACCTCAAAGAAAACTCCCAATTTAACGAAACAAGTTTATTAATTTTAGAATTTTATTATTTTCGAATTTTAGTTTCATTTAGTAAAGGCATAAAACGGTTTACGGCAGAATTAAATTATAACACAAATTTCAATTTATATTTTTTATCCGTAAATTACCAAATCATTTTTAAAATTAAATTTATCAGAAAATCTAAGACGATGTAAAGAATCTGCCCTGGGCCAGAGTTTACGAGTTTGGAATGATTGCATTAGGGACTAATTTATTTATGGTTGCGGCTAGTGGACTGACATCGACAGCAAGGGTTCGTTTATGGACGCATCATTTTTACTTTGGCCGAGTGTACCATAGCTGGTTAAATTTCTCTAACATACTTTAAAGTCAGCCTGTATGAATATCTGCATAAACTAGTTTTTTTATGAC
Organism: Tribolium confusum; assembly: GCA_029207805.1. NCBI lineage: Eukaryota > Metazoa > Arthropoda > Insecta > Coleoptera > Tenebrionidae > Tribolium > Tribolium confusum. Next base: position 34,837,146 of record JALGAY010000001.1, on the reverse strand, counting down.
TTTTATTGAAAATTTGGTAGCACTGGAACATTATTAATATTGACAACTTATACCGTCATAACGCGTTAATTTTTTTAGTTAAGCTTATGTTTTTTAATAATTTTGACAACATTTAATAGAAAAAAGTAATAAAATAAATACAAAACAAATCTGTAAAAAAAAAATTGCAACTTGTATAAAAATTCAAAAATCGAAAAAAAATTATAACTCCTAAATCTCATTTGGTTTCACGACGATTTCAAGTATGTTAAATAGGTGTTGTATATCTATATGCTTTATTAATTTTATTAATATTTCATTTTAGAAACAGGTTTTAAAAAAATATTTTTGCAATTTGCATAAAAATTCAAAAATTAAAAAAAAATCCTATTTCTTAACCCTCATTTTGTCTCACGACGATTTTTAAACATGTTACATAGCTGCTATAATTATAGATACGACGATTTTTAAGTATGTTAAATAGCTGCTATATAGCTATATGCTCTAATAATTTCATTAATATTTCTCTTCAGGAACAGGTTTAAAAAAAATATTTCTGCAACTTGCATAAAAACTTATGTATGGGTGAAAATGAAACAACCAAACATCTTGAAGTGTTTTTTATTGATTGTATATGAATTCAAATCATTATCAGTAAATTTGCTGTTTGAAATTTACTGAAAATGATTGTTTTTAAAGTGCAACTGTGTGCATGCGTGGCGACGCTTTTACTGCATTTAGCTGGGCGGCTGTACTCTTGATGTTGCGCGGAAAGGTCAGAAATATTTCTACTGCTACCTTCACTGACGTAAGATGTCTGCGATTGCGCATTATGACATAAACGTCATACTCGTCAAGAAGGAGTCTTTCTTGACGGGTAGACGCCATTTTAAGTAGAATTTATTCAAAGTTTACACGTTTTTTTATAATAGTAAATGGATAAACCCATTTAATTTAAAATAACCAAACCGACATGGACGAGACGGACGTCTCAATGGAATACGACGGCGCCGACGTGGACGGTGTCGTTCAAGAGGTTTACGATGAGGATGGAGGTTTTGAGAACGACATTGAGTTAGGGGATGATTTTCAAATGCGAGATCGAGGACGTTCAGGGTTCAGGTACCCAAGCTTAAATATTCCCACTTCTTCTAATTAAGATAATTATAGGGGTCGCGGTCGTGCCTGGCCGGGTCCACCAGGCCCTCCCGGTCCACGCGGGGAAGGTCCGAGATTTCGTGGTAGAGGTTTTGGACCTGGAGGTCCTCCTCCGTTTCGTGGACGTGGTGGACCACCTCCTCCTATGTTTGCTCGTGGCGGACCACCGAGAAACCCTCCTCCAGGACCCGGATTTAATGGACCTCCGAGTTTTAATGGGCCTAATTGGGGAGGACCAATGGGACCTCCGGGTACTATGGGTGGACCACCTAATCTGATGGGACCTGGACCGAATGGACCGCCATTTGGACCACCAGGGATAATGGGAGGACCCCCAAATATGAGCAATGGACCGCAAAGTGGGGCGAATTCCAATGGGCCAGGGCAGTTTCCACCAACTTCACAAAATCCTGGCACAGTCAGTTGGTTGTCTTATAGTTGTATTACAGTTAATAACAATTTTTTTTTGTAGGGGTTAGATGCAAATAGTGAAATTTGGGTAGAGACTAAAACTTCAGAAGGCAAGTCTTATTTTTATAATGCTCGTACTAGAGAAACAACTTGGACTAAGCCAGAAGGTCCTAATGTAAAAGTAATCTCTCAGGATCAAGTGGAAGCAATGGCACAAGCAGCCACTTCAGGTTTAGCTCAAGGGACTTCAACTGCAGCACAGGCGGCGTTAGCTCAGGCTAACGTGTCAAATAAACCAGAAGGTAGCAAACCTTAAATTGACCGTTTTGGATAATGTTAAAAAGTTATTGTTTAGTTGAATCTGAAGAAGGCAAAGGTGACTCGAAACAAGGGGCCAACGCTATGGCACAAAACATGCTAGTGGGACCTCCTCCAGGTATGCCCCCATTTGGAGGTCCTCCAGGTCAATTCGGAGCTCCTCCATTCGGGTTGCCACCACCAGGTTTTCAAGGAACATGGCCAGCACCAGGACAAGCACCATGGGCGGGTGGTCCACCAGGTGCTGCTCCTTGGGGTATGCCGCCGGGTCTTCTTACAGGTTTACCAGGAGCCATTTCGGCTATTGACGAAGCGGCAGTTTTAGCCAAAGTTGATCCAGAACTTATCGCCAAAGCTTCTGAATGGAGCGAACATAAAGCACCCGATGGAAGATTTTACTACTACAATGCCAAAAAAGGAGAATCTGTATGGGAAAAGCCACAAGCACTCAAAGATTTAGAAAGTAATTTTTGGTTTTCTTTTATTATTAGTTTCTAATTGATTTTTTTAGCGGCGAAATTAGCTGCAGCTCAAGGAATATCAACAAGACCAGGGAATGACGTTATTGCTAGTGTTGAACCAGGTAAGCCAAGTACCACAACTGTACAAGTAGCAAATGGGGATACACCGAAAGATAGTGCCATAAAGGATGAAGATGACAAAGTTAAAAAGCACCAGGAAGAAACGAGAAAGAAAAAGGAAGAAGAAGAAAAGAAAGAAGTCAAAAGTCAAGATAAGTCTAGACCAGTATCAAGTACACCAGTTCCTGGAACTCCATGGTAATAAAAATAATGACACCTTACGTTGTACTACCAGTTTTATTAATTTTAGGTGTGTAGTGTGGACTGGTGATGGTCGTGTATTTTTTTATAATCCATCATCAAGGACTTCAGTGTGGGAGCGTCCAGATGAACTCCTGAGAAGGACTGACGTAGACAAAATGGTGGCAAACCCGCCAGATTCTGTCGGATCTCAGAACAAACCCGAAGCGGAAACTCCTACCAAAAAACGAGTCTCTGATGAGAGTGAAAGTGAAGAAGAAACTCCAGCTAAGAAGTCTAAAAAAGAAGAAACAAGTGAGTTATTTTTACTGTTTTTTTTTTCTGTTTAATAATGAGAATAAATAGATACGAATGGTGCAATACCACAATCTGCAAGAAAAATAGACATCGGCAAAGAAGCTGCAATTGAAGCTGAAGTTCGTGCAGCTAAAGAACGTGCCATTGTTCCTCTTGAAACTCGAATCAAGTCATTTAAAGAGATGTTAGCAGAAAAAAACGTCTCGGCATTTAGCACTTGGGAAAAAGAATTACATAAAATCGTATTTGATTCGAGATATTTACTGTTGACTTCAAAAGAACGAAAACAAGTTTTTGAAAAATATGTTAAAGAAAGAGCTGAGGAGGAACGTAGAGAAAAAAGAAATAAGTTGAGAGAAAAGAAGGATGCGTTTAGGAAGTTGTTGAGTGAGTCGCATCTACATGGAAAGTAAGTGTACATTTTTATTAAAAAGGAGATCGTTCTCATCTTATGGAAATCTAATGACCACTCAAATCTAGATTTTTTGTATCAATCGATAGCTCTTGAAATAAGGAGCAATTGGTATCATTGTGCCAACTTTGTAAGTCATCAAATAAAGTCCATATTAAAGATTAAAAAATTAAAAACGGCAATGCAAAATGCATTGGCAAGAGTGAGAGCCAGTGAGGTCGGACAAATTGTGAGGTACGAATGTTTGGAGGTCTATAAATCATCAAAGCTGGGTGTAGACCGTAATAATCTCGTACTTTTATTAATAGGCTTAACGCCATGGGAGGGGTATTATGGTTTGGGACATTTCAGATAATAAATTCTTATAAATAACAAGTGAGAGTTTTATGAACTGAGTGACAGAAAATCTAGCCATTTTATTTAAAGAAATACAAAGTTGACGCAATGATACCAATTGCTCGTTATTTCAAGAGCTATCGATTGATACAAAAAAATCTCGATTTGACTGATCATTAGATTTCCATAAGATGGGAACGATCTTTAATTTTTGTTACATCGTTTTCTAACAGTAACTTGTTGATTGTCATTCTGATTGTTAAATGACGTACTTTTAAGCTCTAGTGCTCAAAAATGAAAAATACATGTTTTATTTTATTTATTTATTATAAACATGAAAAGTACAATTACTTAAGTGACTAAATTGAACATTTGAAGAATTCAGATTTCTTTCCTGAACTTCAATACAAGTGGAAACGGTACTTGTAGACGCCACTTCAGATTTGATAGGTATTTTCGTCCCAGATTCTTCCTTTCTTTGATACAGTTACTTCTTTTCCCATAATTTTCATTGAAATTGCGTTTTTGCTTTCAACAGTGTTTTCTATGTAACTTTTCGCAACAGAACTCAATCGCCTTCCTCCATGTCTTTTGGGTAATGTAATATTTACTCCTGAATCTGCTAAGACTGTTGCTGAACAACGGCGAAAGCAGTGGCCGGTATATTCTTTTGCATTTAGAAGGCTGAGACATTGTGCAATTTTTTTAGGCATCCTCCAATAGTATTTGTACCAACGGGTAGCGTACAGCACCTGGAATTTCTATACGTTAAGAAGAATCTCTGATGTTCAGTATGAGGAGGTCGAATCTGTGCGTATTTGCGGAAAATTTTTAAGAAAGTAATTCCATCTAGAAATCCTTCAGTTATTGTAAACATTCGTGAAATTTTTTTCTTGATGTTCGGTATCTTCACTTTAATAAAACTTGTTTAATCTTCTATATCTTCTACCTTCAAAAACGTTATTTCTTCTCTGCGTAACGCTCCAAAAATCCCAGTGATTAGCACAACTTTTGCCAATAAATAGTCTTTGTCATCAGCTGTTTTCATGAAACGTTCTATCTCTTGCTTGGTGAATATTTTGGATTTTTTAGCGCTGTAGGTACTCACTGGCATTTCTTTTTAGAAATGCAATCAAGTTTGTAAATTTTTTGATATCTACATTCTTGTTATGATATATCATGGTTCTTAGCATTGAGTAGGTACTCTATAAAGTACCTACTTTATAGAGTATATAGTATAAGCCTATATACTTTATAGGCTTATACATGGAAGATCATTTCGAAAAATAGGTCAAAAGTACCTTTTTTTTAATACTTGTTACATTTTTTCCTTACACCAACAACCAAATTTCCTATATGTTTCCTTGTAAATTTTCTTAGATTTTTCGGGCACTAGCGTGGCTAGTGCTGCTTCAACAGCATTTTCAATGTCGGAATCAAAATCAGAATCGCTTTTTTTATGTTCTTTTATCACAGAACTTAAACACAGAACCCAAGTTGACAGTCTGTAATTTTATAGAAACAGTAAACAACAAAATTTACATCCATAGCAACTTGCCGTCTGCCTACTGTACAATGTGAATGTTCGATTGAGATCATTATTTTTGAAAGAAAAATCGGTTATAAAACGCTGTAACAAAAATTCTTGAATGCAATACGTTGCAAAATCGATGTCTTTTAAACTCTTGACGGTTGGATCACGAGTGCAATGAGATTCCGCAAGATTTACGTCGCGTGCTAAAAAGACTATCTTTTTGCAACTTATTGCATTAATAACTATTAAACAGGTCTTGCCAAGATTGTACTAAATTTTTACCAACTTATATGTGGGGCATTCCATGCAAATTGATTTATAAAATACCCCGATTTCTGCGATTTTTTGAAATTTTTAATTTTTTTAGTACTCATTGAAAACAGTTTTTATGTATGATAAATTTTCATATCCTAATCGCAAACCATTCATGAAATATAAGTTTTTGAAAAACTCTTTTTTTTCAAATGCCTGTAATTTTGCGAAAAATTAAGCTTTTAATATTTCTTTTTAATTTGTCTTTGAATGTAGTTTATAAAAAATACTAAAATAGAGATAATAATAAAAAATTGTCAGTTTTTATATTAAAATTTCATTTTTGAAACTGCCAATACATTTTTCTTGTATAAAAACTACTATTTGTTTTACGTTTTTTAAGACCCAGTTTATCGTGGATAACTGAATGGTACTCTTAATAGTTTTAATAAAATTTTTAATTTTGGTTTTATTAAGGTTTAAAGTGTGCAAATTTTGGATATAAAGGGTTGAAGGAATTGAAGTGGTTTTTTAGCCCTTTATTTGTTGTTTACGTGTCGGGAGAAGTCAAAAGCAAAGTTTATAAACCTAAAAGTTTAGATTTTATAAACATTTACTTGTACAAGAAATATTCTAACTTGCATTACCTTTGAAATTTTGCTATGACGTCAAATGTATATTTCATAGTTTAAATGTTATTATTATCACTAACTTTTACTGAATGTTGCACCATCTTGTGGCAATCGAGGAAATGTATTTATCCAATATGCGGTCATCTACATTAAAATATTAGAGGTATTTTTACGGTCAGTCGAATTCTCAGAAATGTATATTTGTGCGTGTATAAACTATAGTGTTCCTATTTCAAAAAATAATATCTTTTTCGCTTGATATTGTGCTAAAAAAAAATAATTAGCTTTTTTTTACAGATCGTCTTTCAGTGATTTCGCCCAAAAATACGCCAAAGATGAAAGGTTTAAAGGAGTTGAAAAAATGCGAGAACGTGAAAGTCTCTTCAACGAATATCTAATTGAAGTAAGAAAACGTGAAAAAGAAGAAAAGAATCAACGTAGAGAACAGGTGAGAAAAATAAAACATGTTTTCTATCTCATATAAGAAAATTTATGTGATGTAACAAGTGAAAAAACGGAATGACTTGTTGCATTCAATGGTTGTGTATTTTTAATAGCTTTCAATAAAAAAAATCAACGAAGCTAATTTACTGAAGGCCTACTCAATTTTAGAATGTTACTGGTAGTTTAATTTTAAATTATTTATATATTTAATATAAGCCTTGAATACAGAGTACTAAAATTATTTACAGGTTTTCAGCATTCGGTATGTAGATAATGTGTTAGATTAATTTATTTATTTAAGGATTGTTGAAAATTGTGTTTGCCACAATTTTTATAACAAATAGTTCACAGCGCTCATTAATATTGTAGATAAAAACAGACAACAGTTCATTAAGTGTGTGCCATTGCGTAATTAAACTAACTATTCAAACAATTTACAAATACAACTTACTGAACTTTTGTTTTTAGCCTAAATTTGACTTTTTTGTAACCAACCACAAACCATTTTTTTATTTTTCCATAGATGTTTTTGACGCAGTTTTTGTTGGTTTGTTGTTGGTGTGGTTGCTGAATAAATGCCTATATTACGACACTCAAGAAACGCTATAACAGTATTGTAAATGATGAGTCTCTTATCCAGCTTCATTACTTTTTCAAGAGATGTGGAGTACGGATGAAACAGAGTTACTTCCGTTATCCGAGGCTTGTGTGCATCGTGTGAGAGAAGACAACCCAAGGTGACACCGCTCCTTGCCGGCAATGGGGCTAATTTTTATTTAACGGTACTTAACCTACAAGTTAGTTGTTACCTTTTTAAGACCAAACAAGTAAATAATTTAGTTAAAAAGTTTTTTTCGTCTAAATACAAAAACAAATCGACAGCAAAATGTTATTTCTAATTTCAGTGACCTGTGGATGATCAGGGTGTCCGAATTGTAGTCAGTAATCAAATATTTTTCAAATACAAAAGAAAAATTCTAACAAAATATCAAATTTTGGAAAATGTTTGAATACATTATTTATTATTAATAAATATAATTACCATTTTTTTCTTTCAGCTTTATTAATTTTTTTCTTTTCAGCTTTGTGTGAGCAGTTTAGATATAAATTTTAGGCTGTAATAACAATTATTATTAAATAAACCAACAACTGTTAATTATTTAAATTTGATAAAAATTTAATGTTTACAGGTAAAGAAAGATTTCTTTGCAATGCTTCGTGAACACTCGGACATCGATCGTCATTCGCATTGGACCGATGTGAAACGTAAAGTTGATTCAGACGCCCGATACAAAGCTGTTGATTCATCAGGACAACGTGAAGATTGGTTTAGAGAATATTGCAAGTTACTCAAAGAAGAGAAAAAGAAAGCGAAAGAAAAAGATCGTGAACATAAACGTGATAAAGAAAAACATAAAAAGAAAGATAAAGATCGAGATAAGGAACGTCATTCAAGAGATGACAGAGAGAAAGATAAAGAGAAAAAAGAAAAAAAGAAAGAAGAAGATGGTGAAGCCTCGAATAAAGAAGTTGAAGAAACTGAACCAGATGAAACCGATGATGAACGAGCACAAGAACAAAGAGAAAAAGACAGACAAGCGAGAGCTGAAGCAAGTTTAAGAGAAAGAGAGAAGGAAGTGCAAAGGACACTAGCCACACATATGAGGGATAGAGATAAAGAGAGGGAACAGCATAAAAGAGATGAGGCTATACAAGTAAAAAAAAAATATTATTTTTACTTCAGTTGGTTTATTTTGTTTTTACAGCACTTTAATGCATTGTTGGCTGATTTGGTACGTAATCCGGAGTTAAGTTGGCGTGAAGTGAAGCGTATTTTACGGAAAGACCATAGATGGGACTTGGCAGATTCTTTATCTCGGGAAGATAAAGAGAAATTATTTAACGAACATATTGAACATTTGTTACGAAAGAAAAGGGAGAAGTTCCGGGACTTACTTGATGAAACTCCTGAAGTTTCGTTAACTAGTAGCTGGAAAGAAATTAAAAGGATTATAAAGGAGGATCCCAGATATACGAAATTTGCATCAAGTGAAAGGGTGAGTTAAATTAATTTTTTGCACATTCTGAGAGGGTCTAGAAGTGCTATTTTTTGTCTCAAGGGACTTAGAGTGGCATTTAAAGTTTCTTGGGATTTAAAATTGACATTTTAAATTTCTTGGGATTTAAAGCTGACGTTTAAACTTTTTTGTGATTTAAAGTATGAAAAACTATTATATCATTTCATTTATGTATGATAGGAAATGCAGAACTGGATGAAAAGAAATGAGAAAATTAGTCGTTCATACTAAATATACTTATTTATTTGTATTGAGTTTTTTTATTTATGAACTTTAGTCTCGAAAGTGCAAAAAATAGCGTATATACGTCAGGACTAAAGTACCTTAATCCCTCAAATGATTGGATCCGTCAGGCTCCAAACTTTCACACTCGGGATTAAATGGTGCAGTTTAGTTTCTTGATATACAGGGTGTTATGGAAATGAGTGCAAATATTTTAACCTGAAATACAGCACCACAAATAATAAAAATCTGTAAAAAAAATTTTTGTCTTATCTCTACTGATAACAAAATTATAATCTAACTATTAATTATTACAAAACGTATAACATTTTTTTTAACATAGGGCAATCATAGGTTTTTAAGGTCAAAATAAAGCGATTTAACACAATTTACCTCTATACTAAGTTGCACCGTTTAGGAGCTAGAGGACGCCAAAGTTAAAGATGAAAAGTCAGTTTTATACTTTAAACGTAAATATCTCGAAAACGATACGTTTTAGCAAAATATTGCATTCTTGCAGTTTTATGTAGCATCTACTGGCATATTCATTTTTGCTACAAAATGTGAAAAAAAAGTGCCGTAACTTGAAATCGAGATGTGCAGCAAAATTTTGCTAGTAGAAATAAAAAGAGTACAGTCAACTTCATTTGTGTACCAAATTTGGTATTAATCGGTTAAGCGGTTTTCCAGATATAACAAAAAGATGTTTTTTTATACCCAACTTTGACGGCCTGTAATTTTGTTGTTAGTTGAGATAGGACAAAATTTTTTTTACAGATTTTTATTATTTGTGGTGCTGTATTTCAGGTTAAAATATTTGCACTCATTTCCATAACACCCTGTATAATATACTATTTTTGTTTTAGTGTGAACGTGAGTTTAAGGATTATCTTAAAGATAAACTTATAACGGCAAAAGGACAATTTAAAGAGCTCTTACAAGAAACAAAATTAATTACACATAAATCGTTATCTAATCTACGCGAGAACCAAGGATTGATGCAAGAAATCGAGGATATTTTAAAGAATGATAAGAGATATCTTGTGTTAGATCATATTCCACAAGAAAGGACTCAATTAATATTGAATTATTTGGAAGAACTTGATAGAAGGGGACCACCTCCACCACCTACAGCTAGTGAACCTAATAGGAGATCCATTAAATAGGATATTTATAGTAAAAATTGTATTTATTATTTTATCGACTGCGTCTAAGTTGCGTATTTTATTTTACCGTTCCAATTTTTAGCAATTTTTGAAATGTGTTTACACTATTTTATTTTATACAGTAATATTAGTAAAATAATAAAGCTTATTCAAACTATACTTGTTTACTTTACATTGAAAAATAAAGATTTTGGAGGAGTGTATTTATTCTGTTGAAGTGTTTCAACAAAAGTGGTATAATTATTGAGCATCTGAAAAATCATCTGTAGTTTGAAGTTGAATAACACAGAACCATTTATTCTCAAAGCCAACCGCTTGCTTGCGATGTATGAATATGGGACTATGTTGAACAGATAGGCGCTAAACTGCTTTAACGATGAAACTTAAAAATTGAAAGTTTTTCTATTAAATTAGTTTGAAACAAATGAAAAGACCTATCATATAGACGATTAAATCTTTATGTTTATACACATTGAAAAAAATGACAGGAACATATTTTTAAAAAATGTTGCAAATTTAAAATTTGTCTAGGCCACAAAAAACCTAAAGAATTAATTTTAGATAATAAAGACTGTGATGCGATATATTTATGTCTAAGAGTTTTGGTACAATGTAGAAATAAATCAGTATGGACAGCTTATAAAAACTGAAAACTTGTTAAAAAGCTAGCATCCCTTCAAGTTAAATGTATAAGATGGAGCCACTGATTTTTAGATATACTACAGGCAACTAGTAATACACAATTTAAATTTAAAGGTCTTTTGGGGTGATTTCAAGTTGAAGTTAATACCGGTAGTATCGCAAATTTTAATACTTTTCCATGACAAGAACCAATCACAACAATAAATTTTATTTATTTTCCATGGAAACGAAGATACTACCGGTATTATCTTAAACTTGAAATCAGCCCATATAACTATAATAATATGCGTAATTCGACAAAAATCCCAGTAATTAGCACAACTTTTGCCAATAAATATTCTTTGTCATCAACTATTTTCATGAAACGTTCTATCTCTTGCTTGGTAAATATTTTGGATTTTTTAGCTCTGTACGCACTGGCATTTGTTTTTAGAAATGCAATCAAGTTTGTAAATTTTTATATATCTACATTCTTGTTAAGATATATTATGGTTTATAGCATCCCATACAGTAGACGGCTTATACATGAAAGATAATTACGAAAAATAGGCTAAATGTACCTTTTTTTTAATACTGGTTACATTTATTTCTTCACACCAAGTACCAATCTTCCTATATGTTTCCATGTAAATTTTCTTAGATTTTTGGGCACTAATGTGGCTAGTGCAGCTTCCGCAGCATTTTCAATGTCGGAATCAAATTCAGAATCGCTCATTTTTGGTTTCTTTATCACAGAACCCAAATTCACAGTCTGTAATTTTATAAAAACAGTAAACAACGAAATTTACATCCATAACAACCTGCCGTCTGCCTACTGTACAATGTGAATGTTCGATTGAGATCATTATTTTTGAAAGAAAAATCGGTTATAAAACGCTGTAACAAAAAATCTTGAATGCAATACGTTGCAAAATCGATGTCTTTTAAACTCTTGACGTGTTGGAGCACGAGTGCAACGAGTCTAGGATTCACGTCGCCTGCTTAAAAGACTCTCTTTTTACAACTTATTGCATTTATAGCTATTTTATAGTTACCTTAAAATGCTTGTTAAATGCGGTTCGGTATCCATAGTGATATTTTTTCAAAATAATGAAGAGGTATGGTCTAGTAGTCATCGAAAAATGAAAAATAAAACATTTGTTTAGAATATCACGTTGACAACACTTTTTGTAAATAACTGTTTTTATTAGTTACCTTAGATCAAGGAGTCTTATTCAAACTGATAGATAACATGGCAGGAGTACCCAATGCAAAATTGAACAACGGTTTAGAAGTTCCAATCTTGGGTTTCGGCACCTGCAAAGTGAGTATTTCAGTTCTTTTATTAAAATTATGTACTATTTTAACTTCAGTCTAAACCCGGACTAGTTGGTCAAGCTGTCAAAGATGCGATGGATATTGGATATCGCCACATAGATTCTGACCAGGTTGATGGCAATGAAAAGGAAGTTGGAGAAGCGCTTAAATCTAAACTGACTGAAGGAGCAATCAACCGCGAAGATCTTTTCATTACCAGTAAACTATGGAATACTTTCCACCGTCCTGATCTGGCAGAAGGAGCAATTAAAAAAACATTGAAGGATTTGGGGTTGGAATATCTTGATTTGTACGTGATTGATTGGCCTCTTGGTTACAAGGTATAATTTATTATCACAGTTGGAATAGTTTGTAAATTTCCAGTAGAAGCTTAGGTATTGTGAATTTTAAATTAAAAAAAAAATTGCAGGAAGACAAAGGGCTCTTCCCATTGGCTCACGGTAGAATGTTATTTACGACACCTGGAAAGCTATGGAAGAACTGGTGAAAAAAGGATTAACCAAGTCGATTGGTATATCAAATTTCAATAAACACCAAATTGAGAGAATTTTATCAGTTGCAACAATCAAACCAGTAGTAAATCAAGTAAGTATTGAAAAAAATCCACGGCATTTATAAAAAGTCACTTTGTTAGGTTGAATGCCACCCCTACTTAAATCAAAGCAAATTGATTGAATTTTGTAAAAGCAAAGGTATCACTGTAACAGCATACAATCCTTTGGCTTTTCCTGGTAGACCCTGGATCAAACCTTATGAACCTCAATTACATAATGATGCAAGAGTTAAAGAGTTAGCTAAGAAATACAAGAAAACTTTTGTTCAAATCGCTTTGAGATATCAGATACAAAGAGGGGTTGTTACCATTCCGAAATCTGTAACAAAGGCAAGCATTGAAGAGAATTTCAACCTTTTTGATTTTGAACTGTCTGATGATGATATTAAATATTTGGACACTTTTGATTGCAAGGCACGGTTTTATACAATGAGAGTGTATGTATTTTTATTGTCTCTATGAAACAAGATGGGGTGTCAAATTCTGCTTCGCCTCTTTTGACAATTCCTATCTTGTATTGTAAAATGATGTAAATAACTCTTTTTGTAGGGGATTGGGCCATCCACACCATCCTTTTGAAAACAATGAATATTAATTCAGAAATTCTATTTGTTTCAATGTTTGTAATACTTTGTTGAAGAAAAGTTTGTAATTGACTTGTTAATAAAAAGTTTTCTAATTAACAGATATTTTTTGTAATTACCTTAAAATTCTTGTTTAAGGCGGTTTGGTATCCATGATTTGGCCAAAAATCGAATAATATAATATGATAAATAATCGAAATTCAAAGGTTAGACAAAGATTAAAATTATTCTAAAAATACAACGTAAAAATTTATTAAAAAGTAGTGACACTTATAAGGCATGGCCTGTTCAAAAATTAGATTTTTGAATGATTGTCTAGAAATTTTGCTATTTGGACTTTACGTTGTGATTTGTTTGTTTGTTGTTTAGGCTTTGTGTACCAAGGAAATGTAAAATAGCTGAAATTGAATAAAGATATTATTTATTCAAAATTGACCTTTTTCCTTATTCTTAATTCCCTACCGCATGCGCGAACGAGCCATTTCTTTGACAGAACATATGACATTTTTCTCCATTGACCTTACAATATTTATAGATGGCTTGTTGGCAGAAAAGTTCGAGACAGATCGTCAGGTGGGTGTTTTGATTTCTTCACTATTATTGTTAAAGAATAGTGGCTGAGGTAACTCTTAGGTTGATTCAATTTATATTATAATTAATATTACTTTATTTCTTAAGTTGGATGGGCTCTCTATAATTTTTATAATTCAGTGAACTTAATGCCGCGGCGCATGCGGTAACGAAAATGACTTTAATAAGGAAAAAGGTTAATTATTACATGAATATTTTGTTAGCCTAAAAGATCAGGCAACCCATTATACAAGTTAAGTCTTAGCCCTAGTTATACAACACACAATATGTTGCACCCCATAAGGGTTGCAACACTCTATTCCAGTATTAAAACCACCACGGACCTGAAAGGGTTAAACCCTGAATTAAATGCAGAGCTGATTAAACATCTCCGCCTCAGAAAATTAATAGATGAGGGTGCGTAGAAGCCTCCCCAAAGAACCAATTACCGGGTACTCTCTTTTCTTAATACACTTTGCGACATTTGATTACCCTCACCTAAATTTTTTAGGTAATTTATAACACTTTTTAACTATTTCTGGAAAACCACTAACACTTTCTTTTTTACCTGTTGTTGCATACTACCTGGTAATGTTAGGTGAATAGAACGAGATGACTACTGTGAGAAAAAGAGGTATGCGTGTGCAGAAATTAAAAGAATGAGAGAAGGGGGAAAAACAATGGAAGAAGAACTAAAACAAAGAGATGCTGACATAGATAAACAGGAAAGAATTCCGAATATAAAAAAATTAAGGTACAATTCAAAATATGCTTTGATTGTTACCACTGAACTGCCAAAATATCTAGATAAAGTAAAAAGTAAAAATAAATAAAATGGTTGCAAGATACAGATGTGGGAATGAAAAAAGGGAAAATGAATTTTGGAGAGATGATTAGGAAAGAATGTGTAGATTATGTAGAGAAGAAATGGAGACGATAGAGCATTGTTTATCAGAGTGTGTAGAGTTAAGAATGTGCGAGTATGGAAGAATAAAAGTTTTAAACGAAAATGGAGAAGGGAAAGAATGGATGAAAGAAGTTACGTGTGCTAGAAGAAGAATTTTTTTTTGTTAATTTGTGTTAATTTTTTTGTTACCTTTACGTAGGACTGTAAAGCCAATTAGGCAATAAAGACATCAAAACTACTACTACCTGGTAATAAAGATAATAAAACGTAAAATAGAAATTGGAGAAATGGCCATTTTTACTATTCGGCTTTTGTAAAGCGTCACTTGATTACCCTCACTTGCAAAAATAGATAATAAAACAAATATTGATAATTTTTTAAATATTTTCATTGGTTGTTAATACTTTGTATGACCTCCACCTAACATAAAATATTAAACATTCTATTCTCTAACGAATGATATAAATTTTGTACATAATGTACGGGAATTTTATATTGCATTAACATATTGAAATAACCAACGCTCACCACAAACCATCCCATCAAAGTTGATCTTTTGGAATCTCTAAAAGCTCCATCTACATTTGAGATGTCTGCCGGCCTTCTAAAAGAACCAAGTAGATTGCTCCATGCTCCATGACATGATATTACAGCTCATCCCATCACAAAACCAACCGCGTTATGACGACGCGACAAAAATAGTTCTTCTTTTTTTAAATTATGGAAATAATATTGAAATCTATAGGTGCCATCTAAATTAAATTTTTTTCGTCGGAAAAAATAACTTGGCACCATTTCTCTTTCCAGATAATGTGGGCTCGACAAAACTCCGATCTTGCCTGTTTGTGGAGCTGAAGCAAACGGCGCTTCTTCTTCAGTTTTTGCCGTTTTAGGTGTGAACACTGCTTAATTGTTTTTTGAACGGTCTGGATGCTGGCGGTTTTTGCATTATCCTTAATGGTTCATACGAATGCTCCCGAGTTCGAAGCCTCTCATAAAATGGTTCGTCGTTCCCGTTTAGTTGTTGTTTGCGTAACGCGTCTTTTTCTGTTTTTTCTGTAATTTTTTTGCATTTTTGTAAAGGTGTTAATTGGTCAAAGATCTCGCCCAATTTTTTTCTCAATTTGATTTTTTTTTGTGTTTTATCGCGAGAATTTTTCCTTTTTCAATGTCTGTTAGTGTTTTACTCCTGCTCATTTTTTTAAAAACACAACATTAGTTCGACAAATGAACAGCAAAATAAAAATTTCACATTATGAGAAACTTGTCGCAGTTCAAACGTTTATTAAAACAGATTAGTGAGGGTAAACAAGTGACGCTTTTTAAATAGACCGAAACGTAAAAATAGGTGTTTTTCCGATTTTTATTTTATGATTTTTTATCTTAGTATGCAAAAATATGTAAGAAAGAAAATGCTAATGGTTTCCATTAAATTTGCAAAGAATATTGTGAATAACAATGAAATTTTAGGTAAGGGTAATCGAATGACCCGGAGTGTATGTCTCATATTCGGGAGTCTTTTTGTTTATAATACTTAGCTAGGCAGTCTTTTTATATACTTTGTACATTTCGCCATATTTTGAGTTAAGTATGCCATAGTATGTACTACACCCGGACTGGCTTTGTTTTTTTTTCTGTCGGTGTGGTAGCGGTCCCTGGTTTTGGCAGAAGGATAGTAAAGAGATTGTAATTAAAGTGCAAGTAATGAGTCGGATGAGCGTAATCAACTATTAGTTAATTACAGCAAAAAGGCTGCTAGTAGGTTCGACACGTACAGGTCATACGCGGAACTAACTTAATGGGTAAAATAATAAAAATAAAAGTTAACAAAATATAACAATTAAATGAGTTGGTTATAACCACCATTTAATAGTCCCCTGTGACTATCAGTCGTTGAACATAGGTAAAATGTAATAAAATTAGTTTTTACCCTTCTAATAGGTACCGACCTGCGAGAATCTGGTTAACTTTAGGAGATAATGGTTGCTTGCAAACCGCGAAAGAGTGATCTTCTGGCTTTCCTGACATAGTAGACAGCTGTTTTGAGAGAAAGGTTAATTAAACGAGAGTTAACTCGTTAGGTAACTGACGCCAATTTGCGATCAACCCTTCGGAAATTAAAAATTTGCAGGTAAGTGTAAAATTTCTAGTTCAAAAATTTGATTTAGGTGTGATTAACCCGTTGAAGACTAAGAATCTGCACTTCAGGTGATGTTGCTAGAAGACAGTTTTTGACCAACGATCAACCTGTCGAAGACTAGGAAACTACTATTTTCAAAAAAATAAGTCGACTAGCTTAGAGAATGGCAAAGCACTCTTTGACTATGGCTTTTCTGAGAGTTTCTTTTATATTCAAATTTTTAGTAACGTCGAAGGTGCCTACGTGACTGCTCACAGGGGTTGCTTGTGCGTTCCCACAGTTTCTTGGAATTTTTGGTTGATTTTTAGCAATTTTGGATCAAAGAAGGGTTTGTTCTTATGGCTTTTCTTGGAATATAAACTTGATGATTTTTGACTCAAAAAAATTTGTAGCGAGCTGTCTTCTTCTCCTATACGTCGCCAATCTCTTAATGGTTGGATTCTATGCCCCTGCTTCTGTCAAACCACGATTTGTTCTGTCTTCTAAAATTTTTGATTTTCGACTAAAAATTTCTTAATTTACATAAAATATAAACAATTATTTAATTCCTGGAATATCTAATGGTAATTATTCTGTTTTCATGAGGTCCACTTTGATACCATCCATTCCGGGGTTGGCTAACTAAAAAGAAAAGCTGTGGAAGTAAAAATAACAAATTATAACACTCGGGCTCGAGATAAATAGACAAATTGCAGTTGTAAATAAATAAAAAGTATTAATAAATATTGTTTGCTTAATGTCTTTCTGTTAAATCGATAATTAATAGGGTTATTGTTAACAAAAAAAGCTGAAAAATTAGGAAGCTAAATAGATAATAGTTATATTATCAAATTTGACTAAAAGCATTTACCAAATAAAAAGTGTGCAAAAATAAATGTAAAATCTATTTATTTGACTCTGTCCGGTAGATCGTAAAAAGGTGGGACCGCGGACAGAGTCAAAAAAATAAGCTTTAGCACATTCCCATCTCATTTGTATGTGCCATTACCAACCCTTTCCTGTAATGAAATACTAAAATAATATCGTTATATTGTTGGTTGCCTACATTAAAAAGCCAACCAGCTCATTGTCAGAAGAAAACATTTCAATGTATAACAAAAATATTATTAGTTGGCTATAGTAAATCCAAAAATTAGTGGCTCCATCTTTCACATTTAACTTGAAGGGATGCTAGCTTTTTGACAAGTTTTTATCAGCTGTTCATACTGATTCATTTCTAGACTGTGGTTTAGGCATTACAGATGGCTGGTTTCTAAAGGAATCTCTACAATGTTGATAGCAACTGTTTTTCGACGACATTTTACCGGAAATTTAGAACCGAAATAGAGATTTTTACATTAAAAAAATAAAAAAATATTTATACTCACAAAATGATTTTTCAGAAGTTTGAAAGTAAATTTAGATTAACAAAAAACATTTTAATGAGTGGTATGAAAGATAATGACAAAAGTCTGACCTTTATAGCAAGTGTGTATTTTCTAGTTTAGGTGATCTCAAGAAACAGGACCTGTAACTGAAAAAATAATTTAATAAAAATAGAAATAAACAATAACTAATCTGAAACAAAACAAATTTAACACAATCGAAAAAAGAGAGATAAATAAGTATTGCGCACGTTTAAAAACAGAAAAATGAGCAAAACATCATCTAAAATTCTAAATAATCGCGAGCGTAATGTAGAGGTGCAACGTCTTATTAAAACTATACATTAGCTATCCAAATGAACTTGTCCAGTCAATGAGATGTCAAAAATATAAGATCCTAAAATATGATCTGACAAAACCACATTCAATTTTTATGGATGTTGAGTACGGGTTTCTTTCATTCAGTGCGGATTTTCTATCGACCCATATGGGCAATTATGTCTTTCTTGAGCTAAATTCATTTAACTTTTGTTATGGGGTACCTACTACCTAATCAAAAGTATTTGCGACAAAACTAAAAGATTTAGAAGAATTAAATAAAATAATCACAATTCAGTGCCGCTTAATTAATCAAAAAATGAGAAATAATGTGCTAACGGAGTTCGAAAATTGGTTGTATTATTGCCAGAAAGGAGAAGGACGTCATTATTTGAACATTCAAATTAGTAATTCTGTTAAAAATTGCGTGTGTTTTAAAAAATTTAATAAAACATTTAAATTGATTAAATTACTTAGGGTCGGTTTACAGAAAGTGACATTAACTTTAATTGCGATTAAATAGTTAATTCGCGATTAAATGCCGATTTTGACCAATCAAACCCGAGGAAAAGTTAATCCACCTTATTTAATTTACCTTCTGTAAACCGACGCGACCCTTAAAGTGTTTATTTTAAACTCCATAAATGTTCTACTGTTATACTCATAAAAAAAAGTAGTTTCAATTTTCAACATCAAAAAGAAGACTTGCAATTTAAAAAAGTTGATTACGTCACAGCAGAAAACGATTTGCAAAAAAATTTGAAAATAAGAGAAAAACGTGCACAACATAAAAATAAAATCGACTTGTCTTAGTGTTTTTCTAAAAAGAGAAAATATGGAATAATTAAAAAAATATATAAATTTTATTTCATACTTTTATGTCATAAATTATAAATAAATTTAAATAAATTATTATATTATATTATTAAACGGAGCAAATATGGTCGTTAGCTCATCTAAAAACTATTACAAAGTATCAATTTTTGTTTTTTTCTCAAATTCAATAATTTTAAATTTGAGTAACAGATTTCTTAAATATAAAAAATTGCTACAAAATGTTTATTTACCAGTATCTTTTACTAATAACTATGAATATGAACATAACTTTAAAAAAAGTTACGACTAAGTACATTCTATTTATTTTTAACAAGTATTTTATAATGACTTTTTAAATACACGGTTCTAAAAGACGGATTTATGTTGTGGAATTTGAAATTTAAAGATAAGTTAATTCTATTTTTAGTTACGAACTTATATGCAAATTATAATGCAGAATATCCTAATCCAAATTAAAATCCTATCCAAATTAAAAGTTAAAATACTTATCTAAACTTAAAAGTTAAAATTAAAATGACAGGGTTCTATTGTTTTAAAGGTATTAGTAACAACAAAGAAAACGCTACTATGCAATAAAACTATAACTATTAGTCTTATTAATATTACCAGGTTCGTCTTTAAAATTTGTTTACCCGACACTTCTGAATAAGTAAAGTTAATTCCTTAAAATTAACGGAACGGTCATTAACTTCTTGAAGGTTGCAATAATCTCTTTAAACATTTTTTGAAATATCTAACTATTTTATTAGATTTAACAAAATTTTATTACATATTCATAATTGTCAATTATTCTTCTCAATTATAATTTACATTTTTGCAATTATAGTCGTTCACAAACTCTAGTAGAATGACTTTATAATCTGAAAGCAATAACACTTACCCAAACAATACAACTGTTTATCAGTAGACGGTCAGTATTGTTAAAAAATAATTTATAGCAGCAGGTAGTTTTGCCGAAAAACGGGTTTGTATACCTATATATACTTTTTCAAATCAATTTTGGCCTAACTGACTTTAAAGGCAAGTTTTCTGTTTATGACTAGTGCAATAAATATTGTATTGTTACCAAACGCAAGTAATTTATAATCATTTGACTCTTCGATGCCATCTGAAAAAACTGAAAGAACTATAAATTAAAACAGTTTTAATTTCTACCTGATGACAACTTTGTTGTCGAAACGCGCTATGTATTAAATAAAGTGTTTGGTGTTAGAGAGTGTTTTACGTTTCATTTAAAAATATACACCTAGTTGCTAACAATTATTATAATTAGACATTTTACGTTTTATAGACTATGTCTTTACACTGACGAAAAACCGTTTCTGACATTCTTTTACTCTTTGTAACTGACCTAGTGCCACCTGGATAGTTAGGAAACTATTCTAGTTTAATTAGAATCTTAATACATTATACCAACATACATACAGTGTGAACCATATGTATGGAATAACTTCGATAAAAATTCAGGCATTTGTTTTTCAAGAAAACGCTAGAACACGTATCTTGTTATTTTTTAACACGCATTTTTTGACAAAAAAATTGGATGTACAGGGTGTCTCGGCATCGAGATACAACCTTCTACTTTGAAATTTCAAAGAGAAACCCCATCTTTTTTTAGCACATTTGAATTCTACGTATAATTTTGCGTATTTTTATGTAGCGCACACTATATCGATTTTCAGTTGTTTATGAAAAAAGGCCTGAACTATTTGAAATAAATAAAATCGATAAAAATTCAGGGATTGTTTTTCAGGAAAACGCTTAGAGTTGTATCCTGTTATTATTTTTCAACGCGCATTTTTTGACAAAAAATTGATATACAGGGTGTCCCAAAATGAAGATAAGATCTACAACTGTAAAATTTTAATTGAAAACCTCAATTTCTTAGCATATTTGAGTTCTACTTATAAATCTCTAAATTTTGATCGAATTTATTTATTTCAAATAGATCACGTTTTTTTTCAAAAACAACTCAAATTTACATAAAAATACGCAAAATTATACGTGAAATTTAGATATGCTAAAAAAATTGGGGTTTCTCTTTAAAATTCTAAGAAGGTAGAAAACAATCTGGATGATGAAGTTGACGATTATTATGAAGAAGATGACGAAAATAAAAAATCTTACTATCAGTTGTCAGCCGATGTAAGGTAAATTGTATACAACGTATTCAGATGTTTAAGAGAAAAGAATTGTTCTGCTCCAATAAAGGTTACCAGTGAAATGAAACATAAAGACACCCATTACACCAGTGAAGTGACAAAAAAATCTTATACTACTCTAGAAAGAATTGTAAACTCCCCAATTAACAAACAAAAAATTTGTGGTAAAAAAAATACTTCAGAATACTCGAAAGTGTTGGTGTAGAAATAAAAAAACCAATATATTAATTAATGTATAAAAACAATAAAGTACCTACAACAGCAAGTTTAAAACTGAAATTAGAAGAACAGAGTATAACCATATATTACTGTGAAGAGAAAATTCAGACAATATTTGAGAAGCAAAAGATTTTATTACAAAACATTTGATAGAAAGATGGCAATGGGATTGTATACACGAAATAAGAAAATTCCGACAAGAAGGACAATTTAGATGAAACATGGTATAACAGCCACGATGTCATAAAAAAGGCCTAACTAATAGGACTACACAATGTTCTTTAAATACTCCTTTTTCAAAAAGGGAAAAAAATATTATATTAGATGCTGGTGGTAGTGAGAGTTAGATATGTAATGGTTTTTTATTGTTTGCAAAACAAAGTGAAGATTGTTTAGCCGATTACCATCAGGACATGAACTCCACTCTTTTTGAAACTTTCAACAACAATTTCTACTCGCCCTACTTCAAAATTCTGTCATTGTAATGGACAATGCCAGATATCATTCCAAAATGTTACTAAAAAACCGACCGAATCGACTCGAAAAAATGATATTCCTACTTTTATGAGAAATCAAAATAAGGATATTTACATATCAGGTAAATCGACAAAAATATATTTAGTAAGTTTAATAAAAACTTGTAATACCTATAGCAGTTAAATATCGAGTTGACGAAATGGTAAAAGCAAATGGCTACACAGTATTGAGATTGCTGCCTTACTATTGTGTGCCCAACCCAATAAAGATAGTTTGGCTAGTTAGAGTCAGCTCAAACAATCCATTAAAAGAAATAGTACGTCTCCTTACCTAAGTAGTGGTGTAGGTGATTTTATTCGTAGAGAGGTGACTTTAGTTAGTGGTAGCCTATGAAAAAATTGCATTAAACGTATTATCGAGGTTAAAAATTTATATCTTTTACAGAATTTATAATAAACGTTGACAATGAAGATGACAGTGAAGGTTCAGACTTCGAAATGAGTGATAGTGATTAGTTGATTATTTTGTTAACATATCTAGAATTTTTTTTATTTGTTTTAGCATATGTTAAATTATTTAGTAAGTAAATAAATATATTCACTGTGTAATGTTTTAATAATATTTTTTCAACTTTTTTTCTTAAGCTTTTATAAATAAACTCTAAAAAATTGAAATTTATCAAGGAGGTTAGATAGAAAGGAGATAGTACGCCCTATACTTCCCGTGTAAACAGTTTGGTACCAGCTTGGTACCAGTTTATGACAGGTTTCAAATGAAGCGCAGAATCGATAGATTCTGTTTGGTGTGTCTGGTCTCGCACAGTGGCGTAGCTGACACAGGATGCTAGTTTTTGTTTGGTTGTTTACAAACAAACGATGTTTTGTTTTTTTTACTTATTTTTTATGGTCTGTGTAAATTGATTGTTAATGTTTTTTGTTATTGTTGTTGTCGTTTTGTTGTGTTTTTATCCTTTATTTAAACTTTTTACACTACATTGTGTGACGCTACTGACTTCCACCTCGTGATGCGCCTGCTTTCAGTACCAGTTTATAGCTTTGCGCAGTGAAGGCGGCAAGTCCATTTTTTTCAAGTTGTACTCTCTCCGTCCTATCTAACCTCCTTGAAATTTATATCTTTTTACCAAATTAATATTAAACCTTGCATACATTACTAGTATTAATACAAAAAAAAAACAAATAAAATAATACATAAACCTATAAAAGTAAAAGTATTGTAGATTTTACTCACTCTGAGTTGCATTTCTCTAAATGTTAACCTTAAATCTTAATTTACTAAGAATGCTACTTGGAAATGAAATGAGGGACTCAACTTTCAGGGTTTCAGTTACGGGTTTCTACCGCAGATGTGACAAGAATGGCAAATCAGGCAAAAATCATCTCTATGTTAAGATGTTTTTTAGGTAAATTTAGAATTAAACGGCCGGCATCTTCAACTGCATTTGCGGTGCCCTCAGTTAATAATTGAATATAAACGGTTTATTGCTCGGCACTTCAGAGTCACTGAAAAGACCTATAGGAATTCGGACCTAGACTCAGACAAACAAATTTGATATACAACAGACCTCAACAAGCTTTTTTAACCGCATCGTAATGAGGGTTTTAATATCATCACCACTGTCATAAAAATTACTTTAAATTTAGATAGGTATATTTTCTAACATATAAAATTTTCTACAAATATTTGCAACGTTATTCATTATTATTATTATTATTATTACTCGTTATTCACAACAAATTCAGTAAAAAATTATTTTCTTCACTTAAATACTTAAAATCTTATTTAAGAAATTTAACAGCCCAAAATCGGTTTAATGGGTAAATATATGTACGCTATTTAAATCGTAACGGCCCGGCCCATCTATAAATCTTATGAAAAAAATAATTAATTTAATGTCTGTATCATTGACGTGATATATAATATGTTTTTTATTTAGACCACATATTTAAATTGTTATAACTATTTTATTTTAAACATTTTTATGTTAAAATAGTGAAAAATATATACTTCTCTGGCATGTCTCTTTACCAACTTTTTACTAGAACTTTTAACATATCTTTTTGTATTAGACTACTACGATGTTTTCCTAATTATCTTTATGTAATTAAATAAACGTGAATATACATTTTTGCAAATTAAATTATAAAAATAATTATTAACATAAAAATATTATCAAGTTTTGACGTGGCTCCGAAAAAGTGTCATCTTTACCTGGCAATATTAAATAATCGAAATATCGGATTAGAACTACAAACGCAAATGCGTGATTTGAGCAACTTGTAGTAAATAGAGTGAATTTATCAATAAGCAAAGGGCATTTAGCCTAATTAAACTAGAATGGCGTCAGTGGCCATTGCGGTGTTTAGAACTTGCTTGTGTCAGTAGCCATAGGTAGTATTTCCCCTGGTAAGTATATATTTTTATTTTTTATCGTTAGAAAATTTTGTGTTAGTTAAGCACAATAGTAACTGATATCAGAAAGCATGAATTACATTTAATTTTAGCAACAAGTACGAGGTTAGTTGTGTTTCGAGATTATGTGCAATTTTGTCACTTCCCTGGCGTCACTCTCTTGGTACTTTTATGCCAGAGTAAGTACAATGGCGAGCAAAAAATTTTGGGCAGACTTGAAATTTGAGTGATATAAAATGTGAAATAAGCTTTACGTGTTAGACATATTAATAACCTCAATTTAATAACTATTCAGTACTGTCGCATGACATTTTGACCAATTATCATGACATTGATGACAATAAAGGTCAAACTACATTGCTTTTTTTTAATGACATATGAATTGCTGCTCGAAATTCTTTGCTCGCCACTGTACATATGATCCAGGAAAATGACAAAAAAAATTAAATTTATGATATTTTACATTTTAATGCTTTATTTTACTTGCTTTAGTAACTTGTTTACATTAAACACAAGACGGTATCTTTGAGAAGATTTTTGAAAAGTATTTTTAAGACGGTATTTTTGACATGGTGAATGTCAAAAAAAAACAGAGAAGAAAAGCTGCAAAAAATAGTAATATCTTCTAGCCCTTATCATTACACATACATAAATATTGCCAACGTGTGAAATAATGAATATTAAATTAACTGATTACTTTTTCTTTGAGAACACCATTTACTGTAGAATTACCCTTATATAGAGTCTGCCTTATACTTATATCCATCGGAACATATTAATATCATGTGAAATTTTTTTGAATAACTTAAGTTTAAAGAAAAGGCGTTTGGTTATTATTATTTAATTTTTTTAATTATTATCTAATGTAGGTATGTTTAGTTTTAAAATTTTTATAGGTTTGTTTTCAAATAAAAAATATATATTTTTCTATACATTTTTTTTGTATTTAGTTGTTGGGCTTTTCTGCTTAAATTACTGGGTGCGTCACTAACAAGAGAGGACAGAGACTTCTCTAAAACGATAAATCCTCGGATAAAACTAATGGATCATCACGCAGGAAACAGCTGGAATGTTGATCATGTGGAAAAATTTACTAAGGCCGGTTCTCTAGGTATGAGTACCTCCTGGAATCAAAACGGCTTTAATGACCAACACTGTTACCGGAAGGAGGACAGACCATCCAGGGCACTTTTACAATCAAAAAGACGGAAAAATAATTTTATTTTTAGCTGCCTAAAATGCGGTCATTCTCACGCAATTAAGGTAAGTGTTTGATAGAATTAGATAGAATAGAAAGTCCGATAAAAATTAATAATGTTATGGGGCAATTTCAAGTTGAGAAAATACCGCTAGTATGGACTATACTGTTCCAAACCAATATTGGCATATCTGATTTTAAAGACAAGTTACATGTTTATTACTCGTGCAATAAAGTTTACCAAACACAAGTAATTTATGGTTGTTAGATCCTCTGATGCATCTGAGAAAACCGCTCGAAGCAGGTCAAATCCAGGTAAAACTGATGACAAATTTGCATGCCCCGGGCGGTTTTCTCAGATAGCATCGAAAGGTCTAACGACCATAAATTACTAAAAATGCGTGATACTTTAAGATTATTGTATGAATTAAAAAAAAATAGTTTAATATCATCGGAAGCTTTTAACTCGTTAAGAAATATTTATCGTAGAGGTATCTCTTCTGCTAAAAAATTATTCAATGATAAGTTTATAACTAATTCAAACAATAAACAACGCGCCATGTGGGATTTAATACACTTAAACACAAATCATTCACTGAAACTTCCAAACTCACTATCACCCGATGATTTAAATAAGTTCTTTGTCAACATAGCAGCCAACACAATAAACATATTGCCTAAGCCCAATAATACTGACACAACCAAATCATCTTTTTTTACAAATAATGCCGAATTTAACTTTCAGGAAGTGTCGTACAATGAAGTTAGAGAAGCGATTGGTAAACAAAGGTCACAAAGCAAAGATGCCTATGATATTAACACAAAAATAATTATAGTGCTGACTAATGTGATTTTCGTTCCACTTACAAAAATCTTAAATAGATGCATAAAAGAAAAAACATTTCCTTCATTTCTCAAAACCTCAAAAGTAGTTTCCATTTATAAAAAGGGGGACTGTAAAAACGCAAACAATTACAGACTTATTTTATTGGTTCCTACTTTAAGCAAAGTATTCGAACACCTACTCAAAAATCAAATTGATAAATATTTTGAAAATAATAATCTGTACTCTTCTTGTCAATTCGGGTTCAGGAACAATCGTTCGACTACTTTAGCAATAACTAACTTTAGCGAAAAAATCGTAACTGCTTTCGAAGAGAAAAAACATACACTTGTTTTGTGCTTAGACTTGGCCAAAGCGTTTGATTGTGTAACACATAACCTTTTGCTTCATAAATTAAAATTATACGGTTTTACTGACGACAGTGTAGCTCTATTAAGTTCATATTTAACTAACAGAAATCAGTTTGTTGTTGTCAACCAAAAAAATCTATGAATCTAGAAATCAAGTTTGGAGTACCTCAGGGCTCCGTGCTTGGTCCAACTTTATTCCTAATCTTTATTAATGATATTTCCTTCTCAATAACCAGTTCAAAATTTCTCTAAAATACACGTTTTCAGACACTTTTTTATTAATTTCTATTTAGGAAAATCGCAAAACAGAAAATAACAACATACCTACCGTATCCTGGCAACGACAAGATAGTCAACTAGTTAATCTGGATTTTTTTCACACTTTAAAAAAATACCAGAATTTTGGATATTTTTTTGATTTGAAAAATTAATACGACCAAAAATAAAATAAACGTTGTATGTACCACGGGCGTAATCGTCACTAATAGCCCTCAGGAAATTAAAAGTCTTCCTACGTCGGGCTTTAAACACTTTTTGTGCCATAATCTTTTTAATTGCGCCCTTAATACATAAATAACTATTATGGCCCAGAGGCACATTTCTTTTGTTACTATCATTATATTACCTTTAATACAATATACAATAATACCATGTCATAAAACCGCTTTAGATTTGGGTAAGTATAGAAATTTGTTGACTACAGAGTTAAATAATTTAAGGGAATTATTATCTACATTGTACCAAAAACTAGAAAATAAATTAGCAACATTTTTTAATTACTAGTTTGAAAAAAAAAATGATTTGTCATAATTTAGATATTTACATAAATTGACCGGCAAATGTGTTTCTGTAGCTGACAAAAACTGAGTTCAAAACAACCCAAAATCTTATTGTGTTTTGAAAAATAAAATCTTGACTGTTCTTGTAGGTACGTAATTTGCATTTTATGAGGTTTGCGTATACCGTCTCATAATGAGGGTTTAGTGATTAAAGTCTATCAAAATGAGCAAAGTATACAACTCAAACTACACCAACTTTGGTGTTGCTAAAAAGATAAAACAGTTTCCGCCTGGTTTTCGGCTGTTTCAAACCAATTTTGGCATACCTGACTTGAAAGGCAAATCTTCTCTGTTTATTACTAGTGCAATAAAAATTGTACGGTTACCAAATTCAAGTAATTTATAGTCATTAAACCCTTCCGTGGCATTTGAATAATCTGCTCAGGACAGATCAAATCTACGTAAAAGTGGTGACAAATCTGTCTGCATCGGGCGGTTTTTTCAGATTCCATCAAAAGATCTAATGACTATTAATTACTTGCGTTTGGTAACAATACAATCTTTATTGTGTCAGTAATAAACAGAAAACTTGCTTTTAAAGTCAGGTGTGCCACAATTGGTTTGGAACGGTATAATAACAATATTAATGTATATTTTTTCTAAAAAATTGTTTATTAATGTAAGTCATTAATAAAATGTAAAACACCCACTAACACCAAACAATTTACTTAATACAATGCGTGTTTCGACAACAAAGGCTGTAATCAAAAGTATATTAGACAAACACGTGAATCAATTTGCACTAAAAATTAAGAACACATGGTTTAACTCAAATTCAACAGAATAGAAAAATCTAGTATTGTTTAACATATTTTTGAAAAAGACTACAGAATTGACAAAAATAATATTAGAATTATTAGGGCAGTCATTAATTGTAAATTATTTGACGCTTTCAGGAGTCTAGGAATACATAGAAACAAAGGACGTCTAATCAACGCTGATTTTGAACCTATCCCTACTTCTTCTCTTTTCTCATTTTTTGAGAGGAGATGGAAGTGAAAGTTAGTGAAAGTCGGCGCGATTAGTATAAAATATTATTTATTAGTGAAAGTAATATTCATGTTACTAATTAATAAAATTAACCCTAAAACTTTCAATATTTATTTCGTCTACTGTATAATCGGGAAAACGAAATTGATGGATGCTGGCGATTTAAGAAAGGCTGACGATACAGCCTTGCAGCAGCTTTTGCGTTTTTGCCACATTCACCGTAAATCAACAATAACGTTCCTGTATAATCAGCTGAACTAAATATTTTTTTTCAAGAAAATTAACACTTGTCACTTTGACAATTTAGTTATTACAGTTGACTAAATAATAAATATTAATTTTATTGCCTAGTAACATAAATATTACCTTTATTACTCATAATTAATATTTTATGTGATTTGTTAATATAAAATTGCTGTAATTTGAGAACGATAGAGTTTAAAAAAATATTTTTTCGGAATTTGGTATTAAGTTGAAGAGAGAAACTTGTAGTTTACAGCTGATATGCTTGTTCTATAACACGCTGTACAAACTAAAATTTTTTTGTAAATTATATAGTTTTAATTCCTATGTGTAGGTGACAACTTGGTCGTCAAATCGCGCGTTATATTAAGTGTTTGGTGTTACTGGGTAATTTACGTTTCATTTAACACACCAAGAAAATCTAACATGAAGATAGATCATTAATGTTTTATGTTTATTTATTTATATTATTTACAACAATAGCCTTGGATGACAGTGTATTTGAAATTGTTGCCAAATATATAAAATATTTTGGCCGTATGCGTTCTTTAAAATTGTTTATTAAAATGATTATTACTAGGGTTCGGATTTTTATGCACATTAAATGCTTTAAATATGCGCATAAGTATGTCAAGTTTTTTTCAGAAATATGTCAAATATATGCTTCGTTTATACCATTTATGCATTTTTATGTACTTTATTGTTTTTAATATGTTTTTTAGTGGCAATCAAGGAAAGAGTAGTAAAGCAACAAAAGGTAATCTAATTATAACTTTATTATACATAAAAATAATAATAATTACATTATATACGATAAAAACATTACATAATATTATGATAATATGATATGGATTATAACACTAGTCAAGCCGTTTTAGATATCAATAAGAAAAATCATGTTGACTAGTGTAATTATCAGCTATATACATATAATTCTCTGGATGCTACTTAATAACTATTTATTTTCGCAATAAAATCTACTTAACTTATTATTATACCAATCAATAATTACAACGGCCCACACACGATACGATCTGTCGTACGACGGTTGTGCTGCAGATTGGATGAACCACGGATGAACAATCGTTCTAACAAATGGGTTAGTGTTTTGCCCACAGACGTTACGATTTGAGCATCAAACAGTCGTTGCAATTGGCAGTTGTTTTAATTACATTCGTATACACTTGGTAATCATGATACCTTCTGTTGGGAAAAAGATTATAGCGGCAATAGTTGTCAGTCTGTTAAGTGAAGGAAAACGAATTAAGAAACAAAAGAAATGGTTCAAAACGTGGTTATACCAGCGACGAATATACCGAATATACGAATACAATATACGAATATTGTATTCAATTAATGGGGATTTTCCAACAAAAAACGTTTTCTAAGTTTCGTTTTTGTACTTAAAAAAATACTATTAGAAAAAGGGGTGAGCCTAATTTCGTTTACACTCGGTATTCGCATATGAATTTGCTGCGAGAATTACGTAACAACAAACTAGGAAATGCTAAAAATTATCTAAAATCCTGAGAATAAAACACCTTTCTTCTAGAACAAACGTTTTTGGACATGCGCAGTGGCTTTTTTGTGTCACGTGTTCTTGAAATCGTTCCAACTTATCGTAACAAGCGCACAAACGATACGATTTGTCGTTCATCAAACGCGGTTGTACGATAAATATTTATCCCATTACTTCCCAAGCATCAAAAACCATTGAATTTTTTAGTTCAAATCTTCAAATTAAGGCCTTAATCCATGAAAGAAAAAGTAATATAAAATAAAAATTTTAAAAAAATTACCCTAGTTGCTGAGTCAGCCTGTCCTATAAATAGGACAATGGGAATATATGATAATATGATAAATGGGGAAAATTATAAAAGATAACAATTTTAAGAAAATTATTTTTATTTTAAAACTAAGACCACAAACAGTTTTAAAATTAAATTCTAAACGCTTATTTTGTATGATAAGGTATAAAACAATCACTACAAAGTGTTTTTTCGCATTTGGCACAAAAAGTTATAGGTTTTTTTTACAACCTTGTCCTTGGCAACGCCTCTGTTTGTCCTTCTTCATCATGTAGTGACCAAAATTGTCAAATCTGACAGGTTGTAAAAGAACTTCCGAAGAACCTGGAGTAAGTTTACTTTCCCTGCCTTCCGATTTTTTAATTCAAGAAAAACAAACCCTTCGTCTAAAATCTAGCAGAGGAATAATCTTATCTTTATTTACCTGGTTGTAAATAATCCATGCATTTACTAGGAACATGTCTAAAACACGAATGACTAGAGGCCAGTACCATTTCTTACCTCTAAAACGGATTGGATATTTAGAAATCAACCAATCATGTTTATCGACTCCTCCCATGTTTTTATTATAATTATGAATGAGTCTTGGTTGATTTACGGCTACTTTGGCTTTTTCTTTCTTTGAGTATCTATTAACTTTTACAAAAGGTTCAACAGTATCAAAATTAGTCAAAAGACATACTACACTGTTGTCATGCCATTTCACACATAATATTTCATTGTTTTTATCGAAACGATGATCGGAATAACCTCGGTCTTTCTTTTTCATTTCTTGTTTTGTCATGATAGGACATTTTTTAGTCCTATTGTCTCGGACTGTGCCTGTAGCTCTAAACCCTTGAGATCTCAAATCAATAAACAATTGCATACTACTGAAGAAGTTATCAAAGTAGACTACATGTGCGGTGGGATCCTTACACACTTCAAGCAACTTTTTTACCACTCTTGAACCCAAGCCATCGCCAGCGCCATGTGAGTTTTCCGCATCCTTGCCTGTATATAGCGAAAAGTTGTAACAATATCCGCTGACTCCACATAGTGCCCAAAGCTTGTAACCAAACCTCACTGGTTTGCCTTTTATAAATTGCTTGATCCCATAATGACCAAAGTATTTGACGATCATTTCATCAATAGCTAAATTTGATTCGAATATCCCAAACTTTCGAAATGATTTATTGGCTTTATCGATAAATGGACGAATTTTGAAACCTTTGTCAGTTTTATCCATTCTTGAGTTGTCATTGAAATGCAAATAACTTTTAATTTTATCAAAGCGATTACGAGACATTGCTTGTTCTACAAAGGGAATGTGAACATCATCATCTCTACACCAATAAAGTTTGCTTTGAGGCAAGTGGTGATACGAAGAAAAAAACAAAATTCCTATGAAAACTTTTAACTCATTCACGGTTACATTAAAGTTGAAATCATTTTTATACTGTTTAGCGTAGGTTACTGTTTCGTGCACAATATATTCTAGAATCTCGTCACATAACAAATTTTCGAATATCTCTACTGGTGATTTTCCTTCTAACTCCGTAATTATGCTATCCAAACATTGTTTAGCAGTATTAGATTCCGGCTGCATTTCGGAATAAACTGGGTTGCACTTACGCCAAGTGATTGTCTTGCTTGTCCGAGATGGACATTGATTAGGATGATCTTCCTCGGCGTTATCAATCGTACATGAAAATTCCACTTGACCAGCTACGTCTGACACCGGTAAAACTCCCATGTCGTCGTCAAGACCATCTTCTATGTCAGTCATTTTATCTACTTCGTCCGGAGGCAATATGGTAACTTCAATATCATTCAAGTCCTCATCACTAGAATCTTCGATAGCTTGAAGATAGTCTGCGATTTTGGACACCTTCAAAACTTTTTTGTATTTTTTTTTTTACTGGATCCATAATCTATAAATAAATATAGGTACACATTTATCGAATAACGAATAGGTACATCTTTTTTAGTATTTGATAAAAAACAAAAAAAAGTTTTTACTTGCCTTCGTCAACCTTATATTTCACTAATTTTTAACTCTAATTTGATACGTAAATCACAACTATAAATATAAACACAAAACCCGCAAGAAACAAACAGTCCTTGAATTTGTATTCGAGTGCAAGCGTCCAGGCTCGAACATGCTTTCGCGGCAAATAACTAGTATAGACATGTACCCAGCGTCATTTTGCTTTTTTGTTTATTTATTATAAACTCAGTAAAGGCCGTAGAATAGTTTATATGTACTTTGAAGTCAGAAGTTCTTTTCTATGATACAACATATAAATCAGAAAATAATACTCTTCTTGACGCAACAAAAGTGATCAATTAAAGAAAATAAATTCAAAAGACGTAAATATTTTTCAAGGCAAAAAAAATATAATTCAATAGAAAAATAGTGTATAAACACCAATTTAATTTGAAACAATAAAAATAAAAAGATTATCTTGTAAAAAAAAAATATTGAATATAGTGTCCTATAAAAAGGACAGTGGGAAGTAATGGGTTAACCAGGCAAACTACCGTAGGATCCAACCTCGTCGTACGATTTGTTTGGCGACAACCCTACACACGATCCAACTATCCTACGACGGTCGTAACAACTTGAGTTGTACTGTCGTTCTCCCCAAATTTGGAAAATTGACTTAAGTTATAAATCTTACAACAAAGGGGCTTAGGAACGAAGTTAAGTCGCCCGCAATAAAGTGCACCCCTATCTTATACCTGCAGCAGATCGGCAGAGGCCAGATCTTAAACATCTGTTTCAATAGCCAGAAAAATACCTATTGTGCTCTTTATTACGGGCGAATTAACTTCGGTCCCAAGCCCCTTTGTTGTAAGATTTATAACTTAAGTCATTTTTCCAAATTTGGGGAAAACGACAGTACAACATGTCGTACGACAAATCGTATCGTGTTTTTTCGACATTTAAATTATAGCTTTTATTCCTTAAAATATTTTTATATGTCGATAATGTTTTTTCTACGTCAACTAAAGTAATAGACGCGTATTTTAATGACGCCAGATGTTCGGAGTCTAAAAGTAAATTATTATTATCTTTAATATTGAGACTTAATGATAAAATTTTTGAAATTTTGGTTTACTTTTGAAACACATCATTCTTTGTTGTAAGACTGTAGAATTTATCTAGTATAAATTTACCAGTTCGACCTGGAATATTTTCCAATAAATTTTTACAATGCTCTACAACAAAAATTGAATCAAATAAAGACATTTGTTCAGTCTCTAATTTATTTATTTGTTTACTTAAAAAACTGTAATCAGCTTTAATATACGTCAACTGATCAAAAAGTTCACGTTTTTTAAATAATCTCTTGGATTTTATAATTAATTCAGCTGAGTCAAAAAAATCTAATACATTGTTTTTTATATCATTATCGTTATTCGTGTAAAATATGACTGCGTCTAACCACGTTTCTTATCAGGTAATTACGGGTCTAGGATGTAGAGAAATATTCGCCAATTTTTGTTTAAAGCTTATTTTTTTAACTTTGTCCGGTGGGATCATATAAAGGGTGGTACCATTTACCACGTGTTCTGTAAAAATACGTACCGCATTGGTATAATTCACTGTTGGTTGTGTTGTTTCAAGATTTCTAACGCACTTGTAAATAAGGGTCAGTTAAATCAGTTAATGTGGGTGGCGTCTCGAAGTAAACATTTAGGCTCGGCTGCGTCAGTAGTTCTAAAACATTTCAACGTGCGCCATGCATTTTACCATGCACAAACACAACAGTTTGGGGTCACTGGGTTTCCCCAGTCTGAATGTGAACCTGAAAATCCCACCCACTTAGACGAGTTAAGAATGAACCTTATATATAACAAAATAAAACATATAAAGAATGAACCTTATATATAACCTTATATAGGAACCACACAACTAACAGACAACGGTACGGCTTTTTTAAAAAGCGGCTTACAATTTTCGCAGAATGTTACCTGAAAGCGCATTTTTTCGAACAGTACTTTTTCGCTTACGTGAAATTATGTTCCACACTTTTACCCACCACGTGTTAAACGGTCCCACCATTTTTACGATCCTACCGGACAGAGTCAAATAAATGGGCTTTATGGGATGGGTATTTTGTTAAATATTTTTTTTACATACAAAATTAAAGAATTAACCAGATGAAACTAACTTTTATTTTACTTTTTATAGCAAGCGCTAGACAAGCTACGTGGATTAAATTTTTGTAAAAAATTTTAAATTTTTGTTCGCTTTAGTCATATACGCTGCCGCATCTGTGACAAAAAGA
The DNA here is from genome assembly GCA_029207805.1 of Tribolium confusum. Taxonomy (NCBI): domain Eukaryota; kingdom Metazoa; phylum Arthropoda; class Insecta; order Coleoptera; family Tenebrionidae; genus Tribolium; species Tribolium confusum. The sequence continues at coordinate 34,802,056 of JALGAY010000001.1, read as the reverse complement.
AAAATTTTGTCAGTCGGCAGTAGAGTGAAATTTTCTAAGAGGGACATGGGCGGGACTAACAAGCTGCGCCAAAGTTTAAACCGAGGAGCGAAAACCGTGCACCAGTGGCGGAACATGCGATCCGTGTTTTCGTCTGCATTTGATATTTTCATTACATAAAATATGCTCCAAAATTATAAAATATAAATAAAGCTTTTTGTATCACCGTAAATTTAATAAATTTGTAAATAATTGTGATTTTAAGATACTTTTGTAAAGTAATTAATAATACAGTTTTAATTATTAAATTATATTTTATATATTGCAATTCTAAATATCTCTAAATTACAACAACAATTACACTTTTGTGTTTTTATTTCAACCTTTTACTAAAATCATAAAAAAAATGGATTTGAATAGAACAAAAACTTTAGAATAAAATTACGACAAGGACTTTAAGAAATTTACAGGCGTTAGGGCATAATTAAGAATGAAATACAAACCTATAATATTTTCTTGAAAAACTTTGTACAAAATAAAATATTTACACAATAATTTCAAAAATTTTAATTTTCATTGTCGACATCTAGAATTGGAGCAACACTCAAACTATCTTCATCTGAACTGTACTCATCTTCTGAAGATGATCCCGTATTTACAATGAAACAAAAATCCTCAAAAGCAGTGTCAAGAAGATGCTCTTTTTCTATAAACTTTTTTTCAATATCTAAAACTGATTGAAACTGAGTAAAAGTATTATCTTTTGGAGAAATATTATCCTTAAAAGCATCTTAACCCTTGGGCATCAGACGATCTGACAAACCTAAAAATATTTACCGCAATTTAGACAAAAGATTTAAACCGACCGGTGTGATTAAAAATCCCTTACTGCAATTAAGGAAAAGAATTTATTCTAATCCTAGAAATCATCCCATTTCATGAGCACCCGACGCCACTGAGTGGCAAGTAGTATTCGAGCGAACTTGCGCATTACAATATTGGGCTCAAATTCGTCGTTGCGTCTTTTTATTGGTGTGTTCCTCTTAGAAAATTTCACTCTACATCTGAAGCAAAAAAAGCCATCAAGCTTATATTAACAAAGGGAACAATCTCTACGCTATTAATTTTCTCTAACTCTTTTGAAGTGATTAGAAAAGATTTTGGCAAAATATTTTGATTAAGGGTCTCCCTCAGTGCCTGAGAAATACATAGAAATATGTTCAAATTTTGGGCCCGTTTAAAAACTGTAATTTTTAATTCTACAACTAGGTCAATGTCTCTATTTGTAGAGAATAGTGTAGTTTAGTCCGCTATGATTTGATTTTTTCTATAAATTTGTAAAATTTCATAAAAAATCGCAATTATTTTAAATATTTGGGCTCATTTTTCTTTGAAGCGGTACAATATTTTAACTCTTTTTTTTAAAAGAGTTGTATATAATCACAAAGTGCATCCCGCTATGATTTGTTTTTATGATAATAGAATCTAAATTCTAAAAAAAATTAAAAAAACAAATGCAACCACCATTACTCTTGAAAGAAAAGTGCGAAGCATCTTCAATGATTTACAATCGGCTTGAGACCACCCATCGAGCGGTCAATCTCTAATAATTATTTTACACAAGGGGTATATACTTTAATACTATAAAATAATAAATAATAAAATTAATAAAACAGGTAAATATGTATACTTTTTCAGACGAATATTGGCATATCTGACTTTAAAGGCAAGTCACATGTTTATTACTAGTGCAGATCAAATCCAGGTAGAAGTGGTGACAAATTTGCTTGCTCCGGGCGGTTTATAGACGTATAAATTACTTGCGTTTGGTATCAATACAATTTTTTATTGCACTAGTAAGAAACAGATGACTTGTCTTTAAAGTCAGGTATGACAATATTCGTTTGAAATAGTATAATAGTGCTTCACATAGCCTCAAATTGAAATTATCTTGTATGGTTGTTTTCGAAGATACCAACGAAATGCAGTGTTGTAAAAAAGTCTGCAAAATTTGCGTCTTCTTTATTCTCTTGCATCTACTTTTATGTTTCCCAGTGGCGACGTGTTGATCTATCTGCGATTTTTTCTCACACGTTAATTTTACAATAAAATAATCCTCCTATAGTTGAATATCATAAAAAATATATTTAGTTTGGAGAGAACAAAAACTTAAAAAATGTATGTAAATTTTGATTAAATAAAGTTTTATAATGAATTATACTAATTTAAATAATTAGTGACAACTTACCACTTTTCCACAGGCCTTGCAGAATACTTTTTCTTTTTTTAAAGTTAGTTCTGGATAATCTTTTATCTACACACCTACAAGACTACGACTCACTTTAGGCATTTTGAAGTAAACTGAAGTTTACCTTTGCAAGTTTGGATTGCAAATAATTTGCAAAAACTGTTACACAATAATTGTAAAAAGTTGAAGAGAGAGGAATGTAATTCACTCATTCACAATTTACTCAGTAGTTAAATTCTTAGTAAGAATTAACTGCTAAAAGTATTAGTACGAATCCCAATAAATTAAAGAATAACTTTCTCTTTCGGCTTAAACTGCGGCTGATGGATAACAAGTAGGTAAAGGGATAATAAAATTTCAGGTAATTTTCATTTTTCCTCTTATGAATGGGTAAACCAATTTTATGAACTATCTATTGAATGGGTCAAAAATATGCTATTTTTTGTTGAAAAAGTAAAAAATATTCGTTTTAACCACAAAAACTAAAAATATGCAATAAAGCTTGAATTTATGCATAATATGTAATTTTTTTATACCGTTAATCGCATTATTTCAGTGTAGAATAAATATATTTAAAATATTGGGGTGATATTTTTAATAATATTTTTTTTTTTTTTTACATAACATTCTAGCTCTAGTCCAGCGTTTTCCAATTAATTTTAGTCGCGGAACCCTTTTAGATTTTGAACATCAAGACGGAACCCGGTATATTAGATTTTGTTTCTTAGAATTAAGATAAGGCGGTACTTGTGACGTGACATATTCTCAATCCCGACCAAACGTTGGTCCTCGTCATGGAGTAATTTGATTTCTACATTTATTTATTTTATATTTTCTATTTGTGTGTTTTTTTAATCGTGGTTTTGTCTTTTTGCGGAACCCCTGCTTTCATATCACGGAACCCCAGGGCTAAGTAGAACCCAATTTGGGAAACGCTGCTCTAGTCATTACTACATGATTTTAAAATTTTAAGAAAAGTTTTTATCTCAATATAAATGGTTTACGGTGAAAGAAAAACACTGTGATCAACTCGGGTGTTAATGAGCAACTAGTATTCTCGACAATTAAAAACATTTGTTTTCTAAAGCTCGTTCTTAGTTGAAACAGTCTTAATTTTTAATCGCTTTTATTAAAAACTTTGTTTATAAAATAACTGTTAGATTCATGCATCACTAAAATTTGTTAGGTACTGCAAAACTAGAAAACAATCACCTCAATTGTTAAAATTTCTAGCATTTTGAAAGTTTAAACTTAGAGTAGCTTTTTTTAAATTAATGGAAAAACGTTTTCTTTTATACAACAATAATTTACACAATTTTTATTTTAAAATTGTCATCTTACAAAATCTAAAACGTTATCAGAAAGTGACTAAGTATTTTCTAAATAATTAATTTGCAATACATTTATTTATTTAAATATCTAATTTTTGTTTTAAATTGTTGCTACCAACATACGAACTACAACACAAATCTTTGTCCAGATAAAGTTTTGTATGTCAGCGGGTTTTCCCTCAGTCACTTAAAATACTTTGTGGCTGTTGTGATCTTTTTGTCACTTATTTGACCAAAAACACTTGTACCATAATTAACTATTATTACTAAAAATAAAAATAGTTATCTTATTTTTTAATACAGATAAAGATATTTGGCTAAAATCACTTAAAGAAAACAACTAAATCCGCAAATAATCCATGATTTAGCTTCAAAATATTTAATCCTAGTGACAAAGAAATTCGTCAAATCCTGTATCTACACCAGAAATTATAATAATAAGTCACATGCGGCGATAAGACTTGGGTAATTCTTTACCCACATGTATATTCTATAAACCGTTAACCACTCTGATTCTAGATATTTATCTAATGTTATTGAGTACAGTCAAGTGGCAGGGGAATCCCTATATATAAAAAACTACAATAGGTTTTTTTTACATAAAACCACCAAAATGTTCCTGCTTCCTACATTACTGTTTCTCCTCCAAGTCACGTTCGGAGCATTTTTTGTACTTCCACAACTACACTTACGAGCCCCAGGTATGCAAAAACTCATAAAAAAAATATTTTATTGTAAAATTTTAGATTGCAATATTGTGATATCAAATCTAGACCCTGAACCTGTTGTTGTTGATGGCAATTACAATTTTTTATATGCCGAACCAGCAGCATCTTCTGTAGTAATAAAAGCAGGAGACTCTATCACCGTGTCTTGTCCTGGGGGTAAAATGACAATTGGTTCAACCCAATACAATTCTACAATTCGTGCAACTTGTGTTTCTGACAACGAATTTTTTGTTGGTGTTAAAACAATTGATTTCAACCAAATTACATGTTCACGAAAACCATTTCACACTGCAAGGTACACGCAAAAATCTTGCGAAGCAGGAGGTAAAGAAATTGAAGTTGGATTTGCTCTAAGTGACGACAGTTTTGCTCGACAAATCACAATTTGTTTTGATTCAACAAATTTAAACTCTCTTTACTCTCATTATCAAATTACTAAGTCTATAGGACATCATGAAAGTGGCGTAAGCCGTCCTAGTTTCATCGAAGACGATTTCTACAACTTGGAGAAAAAAGTCAACGACTTGTATGTTCGTGGTGGCCAAAGAGCTACAATCAATAGTTTGTTGGGTTTACCCACAAATTCAACTAAATATATACAGGATGGAACAGATTTCTACCTCGCACGTGGTCATTTAGCAGCTAAAGCCGATTTTGTGTATGCTCCTCAACAAACTGCTACTTTTCACTACGTAAATGTTGCACCTCAATGGCAAAGTTTCAACGGTTATAACTGGAATCAAGCCGAAGCTGATGTGAGGGATTACGCGGAAAGTCGAGAAATTGATTTGGAAATGTATACAGGCACTTATGGGGTCACTACTCTACCACATGAAGAAACAGGAGAAGATATACCTCTTTATCTGTACATTGGAAGTGATGGACTTCAGGGAATAGCAGTTCCGGAAGTTTATTGGAAAGTTGCATATAACAAAGAAACTAAACTTGGGGTTGCTTTAGTGGGAATCAATAATCCCTATCTGAAAGATGTAAAAAAGAGTGTTATTTGTGAAGATGTCTCTTCGAGTATTTCGTGGCTGCATTGGAACGCCAGTGATACAAATGCTGGGTACTCATATGCTTGTGCTGTTGATGACCTGAGAAAAACAGTTAAGCATTTGCCTGATTTTGCAGTTGAGGGACTTCTATTGTAACAAAACTATTGTTTTGTAACTGATAAAATAGATAAATAAAACTCGAAAATGATAAGAAAACTTGTTATTTCTTAATTACCGATTATGAAAATGGTTCCAGCAAAATAGATAAATAAATAGGTAAATTAATTACAAATTTTAAAAAACAATGATAGGAAATTGCAATTTCTTAATTATTGAAATAGCCCAGTCAGGGTTTCCTTCTAAAAGTAATTTTAACAGTAGAGTGCCAAATGCCCTTAAATGTTTTAAGATTAATGGTTGATTTTTTCAGAAATGATGGTTAGTCTTAAATATATTATATCCGAGTTGTAAAAAAATTGTTCTGTGCAAAACGGCACTATCTAAAATTTTCTAGATATTTAGATCGTTAAATTCTTCAAAACATAGGATTTCTTTTAGTAAAAGTTCAGTTTAATCTCTGTAGCTGTTTCGCCACAAAAAAATATAATATATTTGAAAATGCATTAGCTCTTATGGGCGTTCGCAATTTTAAAGTTGAATATCTCTTTTCAACATCGACAAGAATTTAATTTATTTTACGGCTTTTTGCTATTTTTCAACAATTATTTCAAAAATTAAGCCTTAATTGAAAAAATGTGTTTCTAAAAAGGTTTTTTTTGTTCCATCATGGTACTACATTTATATTTTTTTCTTATGTTGTTTTTTTAAAAATAATATATGTAATAAATAAACTCCGCACAAATGATTTAAATATGGCATAAATACCGCATTTTTACTCTCAAGTTGTCGATCTCCTACTCTCGCTCTCCCATTCTCCTAGCTGCAAAATCAGGGTTTACTTTAAAGGCAAGTTACATGTTTATTACTAGTGCAGATCAAATGCAGGTAAAAGTGGTGACAAATTTGCTTGCTCTGGGCGGTTTTCTCAGATGGCATCAAAAGGTCTAACGACTATAAATTACTTGCGTTTGGTAACAAAACAATTTTTATTGCACTAGTAAGAAACAGATGACTTGTCTTTAAAGTCAGGTATGACAATATACGTTTGAAATATTATATATCAAGTTGTCGATCTCCTACTCTCGCTCTCCCATTCTCCTAGCTGCAAAATCAGGATTTACGTAGCTAACTTTTAGCAATTTAAACTCGATTATTGCTTTGATAAAATTATTAATAAGAAAAAATTGTTTCACTAAAAATTTATGAATACTTAAGTAAATTTATTATAAAATTAGAAAATAATTGTTAAATATATAAATATTAGTTTTATTTTTTGAGAAACTAAAATAAATCTATTGTTTAAAATTTAAATAAAATACATATAACAAAATTTGTTGGAAGCATCCTTTCTCAAAGTCTGATAATTTTTATATAAATAATGAGGATAAAAATCAATGTTGAACTTACAAATTTAATTAAAATTCTGATGCAATAGTGGCAAAGTGCTTTCGGAAGCTGAAGTTCTATCTTCAGTGCCAATCTTTTGTCAAAACGAATTAAAACATTAAACAATAAAAATGTAAAGTAAAAATAGTATTAAACGTCATTTTTAAAAAGTGTGCAAAGAGCTATAGAACGGTTTCGGAAAACTGGAGCTACAATAAGAGAATTGGATTCAGAAGAAGGCGATGTGTAGTAGTCCTTAATCTGTAAGGTTATATGACGGTTATAAAATTGGAGTCTATTGTGTAGGAGGTAACTATATCCCATTGATAGAAACCTCAATCGTAAATAACTCAAGCAGATTCACAGTTTACAGAGCCGAACTCAAAACAATTTTAGCCGACGCAATGTAAAAGAGTAAAATTGTTTAAGGTTTTTTAAGGGACTGTTTTTATCAAAATAGAACATGTGTTTGTTTTCAATAATATTTTATTATTTACCAGCGGTTTACCGACAACTTTACTTTTAACACTTACATTAGCAATAGGAAGATTGCAGCAGCAGTGTATCTTTACAGGTCTACCTATCTTTTTTAGGTTTAATTTAAGTAGTACTAGTAGTAGGTAAACAAAAAAGTGTATAAAAAAATAAACAGGTACCATAAAACACATTTTAAATGATGACAATTTTTTAAAAAATAACATTTAAATTGAGGAGCTAGACCAAATATAAAATATAAAGTGGTAAACAGTCAAAGAGATTATTACAAGTAAATAGAAAATTTCTCCTTAAAATTGAAAGAAAAATAATTAGACAGGTAAAAAGAAAAAACCAAATAAGATTAACTCATTGAGGTAATAATAAGACTGGAGTGAGGGTAAGCAAAGAAGTATGGTGACAACATATTGGTAGGCAAAACATTAAAAGTGGTGTATTTACCGTGTTAAAGGTGATATTTGCATTTAAACAAGTGTTAAAATCGTTAAAATTTGCATATTTCTGAACAATTTTGTTTATAAGAAGCGTTTTAAACAATTTTAGATAATACGATTTCAGATAAATTAAATATTAATTTGTAAAGTATGAGTGTTGTATGCATGCACAATAAAGACCTGCCGCTCATATATTTACTGAATTAAAATAAAAATTTATTTTCTTGCCTTAATATTTCTGTATTTTCAAAAAGTCAACGTTTTTGCCTACCAGCAAGTGATTTGCTCTTTCACACACATTTAATCTGTGTATTATACTGTCTCTCTTTCTCTCTTATACTATGTTGTCACCGCAGCTCGCTTCGGCAGCGTATACGCTAGGCTCGATCCAGTATTATTGTTAGATCTATGGATTAACTCCTCTTAGCTTCTGTTTTCACTACAATATAACAATATTTTTATATTACTTTAAAGACTTGTGTCAAAGAGAAGTGAGAATTAAAAAGTTAAATAACGTTTTACTAAAAAATGTTTCGGTCACAGGAATATGTGTCGGAAGCTAGCACCAGTGCACCGGTTAAAGACGTTTCCAGTGACATTGATGTTAATGAGAAAAATTAGTTCACAATACGAGAACATGTTTTAAAACAAAATTGTTATGTTTACCAAAGGCTGTGTGCAAGAGGTTTTTTCTTTCCTTTTAAAACTAACCAGTAAATTAACCAGAACTGCATATACTACAGTGCAAAAAATTGTTAACAATTCTAATTTTAAAAAAAAAAAGAAAACCTCTACTAAATTTACTCAAATAAGTAAAAATTTGGGAATTGAAGTGAATACCATTTATGGATTTTATAAAAATAATATGGTACCTACCACGAAAAGTTTAATAGAAAAACTCAGAGAAGAAGAATATGAAATAAATTATAGTAAAGACACATTCAGGTTATATTTACGAAGTATTGGATTTTTCTATAAAACACTGGATTGACGGCAAGCTATATAATGGCAATTTCGAAATTTAGAAAACTAAGGTTTGAATATATTACCCGCATTCAAAAATTTTGTGTTGAAAAGCACCCTATAATTTAACTTGACGAAACATGGTATGACTTCCATGATGTTGTCAAAAAAAGTCAAACAGATGGTTCAAAAAACTGTAATCTAAATACTTCTTCAGTTCGTGGAAATAGACTTATACTTCTTGCTGCTGGATGCGAAAACGGCTGGATTCAAGGATCTTTTCTTCTATCAGTCAAAAATATTAGGGACTGCTGAGCCGATTATTAGCAAGATATGAACAGAGTTCTTTTTGAAAACTGGTTTCAAAATCAGCTATTACCAAATATTTCGTAAGAATCATTAATTGTTATGGATAATTCCAAGTATCATTCAAGACTTCTCGTCAAGAAACCGTCTCAAGCAACCCGAACAAATGAGATTATAAATTTTATGACAAGTTATACAATTCTTTTTCCACCTAAAAATACCAAAAAAGATTTGTTGGCAAATGTGAAAAATTATGATATTCTGCTAAAATATGTTGTTGATGAAATAGCGCGTGAAAGAAAACGTACTGTTTTAAGATTTCCTCCATATTATTGTGTGCTATATGCAATTGAATTGGTTTTGAGTGACTTGAAATGAGGAATTCGACGAAGAAACAATGCACCACATTCAAGTGCGGCAATAGTTGACTTAGTAATAAGGTTTGAAACTCAAGGAATTAGATCGAACTTGTAGAAAAATTTATATCGGGCATGTGATAGAAGTGAAAAATTTATATTTTTTACTATCGGTTTTTGAATTAATTATTAATTTGTGCAAATTCTAGACTAAATATTGCGATAAGCTTTGTGCATAAGCTCTTTCCGTGAACTAAAATTTTTAGAATATCAATCAATTTAGGGAAAACTTTGTTTTAGGTAGAAACATTTTCACCTAAGAACGCAAATTTGTAGGCATTGAAAGGAGTAACATTTTTACCTAAACAGTCATTGTCCAAAATTATAGAATTATTTGTATTGAGAATTTAAAACATACATCATTAGTTTTGAATAAGATGGGACGCTTGGTTTAACTCCCAGACAAACTACATTTGAAGATTTTATTAAATCTGGCAGTAACAGATCATCTAAAAAGCACATTTTGACTAAGTCAGCGATAGATCGTGGCACTGATCTAAAATTTTAGCAATTTTTGTTCTCATTCAAAAATGCCAAATCGTCAAAATAATCTTCGCAAACATTGATGATTTAGAAATATTTATTTTAGAAATATCCTTCCAAATTTAGTGCTAAATAGGATCTTTCAGAAACTTGAAAAAATGCTTGCTTACAAAACCCTCAGGAACACTTGTGTAGTACCAGTTGTTGCAACCTAAATATTTGCAGCAGAAATTTTCTTGAGAAATAACATTTATTGCTATAGTTGGCTCACAACTACAAAATAAAAAAAAATCAATTACGGAGAAAGACTTAAAACTTGACAAAAAACAGGTTTTAGCAGGAATTCTAAGATAACAACAAACAGTACAGCCAAATACCTAAAAAAGTAACAAAATTTAATGAAGTGTAGAACCTGTAATTATCAATTTCATCTTTCATTTTTTTTTTCGTATTACATCATCACTTTCAGAAAAGTTAAGTCTAGGTCCTCATGGGTCTATTTACTTTCAATCTAAAATTACCATAAAATCAAACTTACGCAATTAACAACTATTTTCCATTTACTTGCAATTACTAAACTTCATTTTAACGTTTAAGCATATTTTCAAAACTACTAAAAATCATTTTTTTTACACTCTAAACCCGCAAACACATTTTCTGTAAAAAGATAACTTAAACTGACGCAAATTCAAAAGAAGACATTTAATTAATGTTTGTTTTGTTCTTTTTTTCTTATCTCTGTAGGTGGTCTACATATTTCATAGTTCCCGCCACGCGATCTTGGTTTTACCCTTTACCCGTATGGTGCTTCATAATAGTGACGTCCGATTTCTGTAGCCAATAGAATGTACTCCTGACATAACCTCTCACTTTGTTTATGTCAACAATTTTCTGTTTTTGTTGTTAAACAAATTCAATTAATTTATGTCAATGTAAATAGTGTAAATAACTATGAATCAAGAAAATAAAATAGCAAGTGAAGGTAAGTCGTAAAATTTCATTTGGTAAACTGATTTTGAAAAATTGAACATTAGGGGTAGCAACGTTGGCAAGCACAGACACTTTCAAATTCGACCTTAAAATACGGAATCAAAATGAAGAAATTGGCAATAAAGCAACAGCTAAAGGTAAGACGTAAAAATTTAACTTGGTGAACTGATTTTAAAAAATTGAACATTAGGGGTAGCAATGTTGGCAAGCATCTACACCTCCAAAATCGACCTCAAAATACAAAATTATGATGAAGAAATAATCAGTAAACCAGCAACTAAAGGTAAGTCGTAAAAATTTAATTTGATGAACTGATTTTAAAGAATTGAACATTAGGCTTAAAACAAGTGGCAATTATCGACACCTCCGAAAATCTTCTCAAAATACGGAGTTATGATGAAGAAATTTGCTATTCTGAAAATGAGCCGCAGATATTGTTATGTGAATTGCATGAAGTGTTTACCCTGAGTCACAATTTTAAATTAAGCAATATTTCTACATTACATTTAGAAAATTGTGTAATTGACGAACTTCCACGAAATGACATAAAACTTTTAAAATTAAAGGAACTAATTTTAAAAAATATTAATTTAAAAGAAGTTCCTAGCTTTATATATACAAGCTTAGAGACGTTGGAATTATTAGACCTGTCAAATAATTCTATTAAATCATTTGATATAGAACCTGCTTGCAGGTCTAATATTATTACTTTAAGAATTTCGAATAACGAAATGATGAATTTTCCCTATTGGATTTTAAATTTCAGATGTCCTAAATTAATTGAAATAGATTATAGTTGTAATTTCTTAAGTAATCTAAATCTAAAACAGAAATTAGTTATAAAAAGATTGGAAATGAGAAATACACAACTACATGATAAAGATTTAAAGATTTTTAAGAGTATAAAAACGTTGGAATATCTTGATATAAGTAATACTGACAACTGGAAATTTCGCAAAAATGAAAATGATTTTAAAGAGATAAATAAACTTTTTATTAGAGCAACATGGGAATATTTGAAAGTGCTAAAAATGAACAATTTATCAATAGTTGTAATACCCTACGATTTATTTTGGTTTGATTCTTTAATAGAACTCTATTTGGTTAATTGTAAGTTGAGCTGGATTCCTCATGAAGTCCAATATTTAACAAATCTAAAAATTTTGGATGTATCCCACAATTCATTGTATTCAATACCTTTAGAATTATCTAGTTTGCCAAATCTAATAATTATTAAAGCACAATTTAATTCTATTTCATCAGTAGCTAATTTTGCACATGCTTTAGAAGTACTAGATTTGTACGAAAACGAACTTGAAGAGTTTCCAGATTGTATTGATCAATTTAAATTAATTGATTTAGAAAGAAATATTGTTGATATGTCTCTTTATAAATCATACGATGTTTATTCGGAGAAACGAAATTGTTTACGACAAATGCTCGATTATAAGAGACTTGAAGGGCCGAAGATTGTATTGTCTGAATTTTTTTATAAAGAACATGACGAATCACTTGATGATGAAGAAAGTGATATAGGTAAAATCAGTGAATTTTCTACTTTCAATGTAGAAAATGAAAATTGGGATGATGATGAAAAACCTAGTGATGTGTGTTTAGTGCGAAATCCACTAGTCACACCTTCTGACGACGAGTGGGATGGAAGAGAAAAAGATTTCTCCCAAGAAAAAAGATATGTATACAGACCTTGGTTTGATGTAGATGAAGACTGGATATTTGCAGACGCAGATTAATGTTTATTTTCGTAATTTTAATTGTAAACTTAAAATTCGTTCGTTAATATGTGTTGAATTCATGTTAATTTATAAAGTTTTTTTAATAAAAAATGATCTATATTTTTTGTGTGTTTTATTATTCAATATATTGATTTTCCTAGTAAAATATTGTAAAACAAAATTAAAAGTTCAAATATAGAGCAAAAAAATACACACGAAAACACGTAGGTAATTAAACAAAGTTTTTGAACAATATTTTTCGTAAAGAATATGTAACAGAGAAAAACCAATTTATTTAACTAGAAAATTTAAAAGATTTCACTTATTTTTTGATATAAAACAATAGCTACTTACATTCGTGAGTGGCAAATTTAATTTTACAGCCGACAACTTTGTTTCAGGCCCGAGGTGAAAATGAGGGTCGTAATTAGTTGGACAAAAAAATCATTTTCAACTTATTGTTTTAAGGATTACTAAATTTTTTATACAAATTTGCAACTTTGTTAAAATTCTAAAAATTTTATTAAAAGTGTTTAATTTTCTGCGCTAATGTACTAAAATCAAAATTAGATTTTTTATATATACAGATTTATTATGACGACAATTATTGTTATACATATTTTTTTTCAATTTGTCGTTTTTAAGTTTATAAAACTTTCTATAAAACATTATACAGTGTGTAAAAGCCAAATGGAATAAATTCATTATTTCAGTTACTCTACATAATTGTAAAAAATCTCAAAACACGTCAAATCTAAATTATAAATTGACATTCTTCAACGTAAAAATGCGATCCCTACCTTTAACCCCCTTTGAATGACAGGTACAACCCACAATTTTTTAAATAGAATGTATAGCTTTGTAATATATCGTTTGAAAGGTTTCTTTATTCTCTACCCAAAAATGTTATCATTTTTAAGTTTATCGCAAAAATAAAGACAGAATTAAATTTTGCTTTAATATACTCAAAATGTAAAATGTAATGGAAAATGTTGCCAAGACGTTTGCGGTGAATATTTTGAACATCTACTTTATTAAAATTCATAGTTTTTTTTAGTGTCTTACATTTTATTACATTTTCTATTACATTTTAATTAAATTAAATTTCGCTACAATATACTCAAAATGTAAAATATAATGAAAAATGTAATAAAATGTAAAACACTAAAAAGAACTGTGAATTTTAATGAAGTAGATGTTCGAAATGTTTACCGCGAATGACTTGGCAACATTTTCCATTACAATTTACATTTTGAGTATATTATAGCAAAATTTAATTATATCTTTATTCTTGCAATAAACTTGAAAACAATAACATTTTTGAATAGAGAATGAAGAGACCTTTCAAACAGTATATTACAAGCCTATACTTCTCGTTTAAAAAATTGGAGGTTCTACCTGTCATTCGAAGGGGGTTGAAGGTAGGGGTTGCATTTTTACGTTGAAGAATGTCAATTTATAATTTAAATTTGACGTGTTTTGAAATTTTTATAAATATGTACAGTAACCGAAATAATAAATTTATTTCATTTTGCTTTTACACACTGTATGTAGTATAAGTAACTGAAACAGAAATAACATTTGAAATAAAAAAATTAATAAAAACCGAAACAAACAGTAATAAAATCTAAAACAAAGAAATAAAACTTAAAAAAATTAGCAAACCTTTAATCAGAAAAATTAATAAACCTGAAAAAAAAGGGGCAGGGTAAATTGCGTATAGTTGCGGAAACAGGTATGTACGAGTACATCGGGACTAATGAGGGTCGCTAATCTTCAAGGTGAACTGCGTACAGTACCGTCACAATGGGGTATCCACCCAGGGATTGAGAATTAAGCACTTCTCGAAAATTTGGTGATTTGGTTTGTAGGTGGTTATTTTGCTGATGATTTTATGAGCGAGATGTCTCAAGATGGAAGAATACAGGAATTTGCTGACTACTTAGTTGAAACATATGTAGACAGCAATGCAACATTTTCACCAGAAAAATGGGCCAGTAACAGTGCCAATTTATGGCGAAGTACCAACTTCTATGAATCTTTTCATTCCAAATTCAACAATATGTGTAGTTCAGCACACCCAAATATTCATCAATTTTTAGATGTTTTTAAAGATATTCAATGTAACACTTACATTAAGCTTGATTTAATTTTAAAAAATAAAAATCGTTGTATTAAAAAACATGTAATAATCAAGCAAAAATTTATTGAAAATATAATAATTCAATTGAAAGAAAAACAAATAAGTAGAACCGCTTTTGTAAAATGTGTCTTGTATAAATTTACTACCATTTTTTAAAACATCTTGTGATATTTAAATTAATATAATAATTTTAATTTTTAATTTCAAAATACTTGTTTTTTTTAAATTGATAATACATTCTTGTTAGTGCAGGAAGTAACTTTCTTTCAATAACTACTAACAATATAATCCTTTACATCACTCTCACGAACTACCCTGCTGAAACGTACCTACCGATCTGTACGCAGTTCACTTAGAGATTAAGGCAGCGCAGGTAGGTAAAAATTTTCTGTACGCAATTCACCGTAGGGATTAATATGCCGCACTTGAAGTGTAAACCATATTTTTTTGACTTTGTCCGGTGAGATCGTAAAAGGGGTTGTGCCGGTTAGCACATGGTGGGTAAAAGTGCTGAACATGATTTCAGGTAAGCGGAAAAATACTGTTTGAAGAAATGCGCTTTCAAGTAACATTTTGCGAAAACAGTAAGCCGTTCTTTAAAGATGCTGTACAGTCGTCAGTTGGTTGTATTTTTTCCATGACCCCTAATGCATTTATATAAGGTTCATTCTAAACTCGATTGAGTGGCTGGGGTTTTCAGGTACAGTGCTCCTAGAGATAAGTGGGCCGACTTTTTAAAACCCTTCTATAAACCGAACAATACCCATTGTCCACTATATTGACAAGGATAATCACCGTAAGGATGGATCTTGATTTATGACAGGTCCCTCTGCCAGATGACCCCCAATACACTCAAATACCTACCAAGATTATTTTAATTCTAACTATGACTCTGTTTATTTTATTTAGAGTCGGTTTACAGAAGACGAATTAAATATCCAATTGTAATTAACTTTTAATTCGCTGTTAACTTGGCTTTTCTGATATCTAAGTGGTCAAAACTGCATTGCGAATAAACTATTTGATTGCTATTAAAGTTAATGTTAGTTTTGTAAACCGACTCTTAGGGCTAGTTTACAGAAAGTGACATTGACTTTAATTGCGATTAAACATTTAATTCGCAATCGAGTATCTATTATACAGAAAGTTCAATTTATTAATCACAAATTAAAAATTAATCGCAAATGAATATTTGACTCAGTTTTTGTAATCTGACCTTTAATGTAACGTTTGTTTTTACTATTGAGGTATTGCAATTAATTTAAAGTACATACATGTAAAATAATTTAGAAACATGTGAAGAAAAACTGTTTTAACATGAAGTGTCGAGAAGCTTAATTAATATGCAGGAATGATAAGCTAAACTTGCAAAGTTTATTTCACCTCAGTACCTGCTATTTTACCTGGCATTGGTTTTTAATTCTTTTCTAAACTTTATAAGATAGACCCCTAATAAGGTTATAAGAAAAGACTATTTTCGTTTACTTTATTACAACAAATGGGTTATTTACCTATGGGTTGTGAAAATATTTTGAGATTTGTAAATATCTAAGAAATCAGTCTGGGTTTTGCTTCCAGAGTGTTGTCTTCTTTGAGTAATATTTGTTAGTACAAATTTTAAAATTCAACAATTTAAAATTTTAATTTTTAATTTGTGATTAATAAATTGAACTTTCTGTATAATAGATACTTGATTGCGAATTAAATGTTTAATCGCAATTAAAGTCAATGTCACTTTCTGTAAACTAGCCCTAAGAGTCGGTTTACAAAACTAACATTAACTTTAATAGCAATCAAATAGTTTATTTGCAATGCAGTTTTGACCACTCAGATATCAGAAAAGCCAAGTTAACAGCGAATTAAAAGTTAATTACAATTGGATATTTAATTCGTCTTCTGTAAACCGACTCTAAATAAAATAAACAGGGTCATAGTTAGAATTAAAATAATCTTGGTAGGTATTTGAGTGTATTGGAAGACATCTGGCAGAGGGACCTGTCATAAATCAAGATCCATCCTTACGGTGATTATCCTTGTCAATATAGTGGACAATGGGTATTGTTCGGTTTATAGAAGGGTTTTAAAAAGTCGGCCCACTTATCTCTACGAGCACAATACACATTTAGACTGGAAAAACCAGTGGTTCTCAAACAGTTTAAAGTTCACCACTGAGTTGTTAACCAGCTTTCAACAAGACTGCTTCTTTCTTGTGCAATACAAAATGTCTGATGCAGAAAATTTATATAAACAATTAAAAAGCAAAGGTCGAAATTTGTTATTATCTGTTCACAATTTTTTCTTAAATGAAAAAGAAACAGGACATATTTTAGATTTAAATAAGGTACAAGAACGGACGGCATTAGCTCTTGGTGTGAGTGTCAGAACTTTGAGGAGAATTCTTAAATTAAGAAAACAAGGTTTGTATTAAGACCAATATTTTTCATTATATGGTTTATAAATGTTATTATAATTGCAGGGAATATTGACAAACAACCTTTAGTTTGACTTCGTCGTTGTACTGACGACTTGGATATCTCAGTTAAAAAGGAAATAAGATCTACAATTTATAGTTTGTATCAAGCAAAAGAATATGTGACTATTAAAACATTAAATACAATGTTAAGAGAAAAAAAAATTGTTCACATTTCTGACACATCATTATGGAAAGTGGTGAAATCTTTAGGTTTTTTTTACAAAAAAACAAACAACAGAAGAGTACTCTGTAAAATGTCACATCTTGTTTCAAAAAGGTAATTTTTTTTAAAACAAATATTAGGTGATCCAAAAATATGTAGCAAAATTTCAATCTGAAATACAGCAGCACAAATGATGAAAACTTTCAAAAACATATCGTATCTCTACAGACAACAAAATTACAGGTCTTCAAAATTGAATAAAAAAATTATATTTATAAAAACATTAGAACTTAATTTAAATTAGGCATAAAAATGGAATATTCTCTAATCTCCATTATTTCAAAACTAAAAGGATTTTACGGATTTCTCAGGATCAGTTTTTAAAAAATATACTTTTCAGAAGGTAGCTTCGAGTCCGGGAAAATATATTAATAAATAATAAATATATTGTGGCATAATAATTTTGCAACTGAAAATTTGTCTGAAAATCTATAGTTTACAACCCTGTAGTTACAAGTTAAAGATACCAATCCCAACGAGACCCTTATAATTACTTTATGACATTACCTGTACCGACCGTTCTGTATCTGCTAAATAATTTGAAATGATCTTTGTAAATATAAGCTTTTGTGTATGAGAGAGCAATTTTTGTAATTTGCTTATAAGATTTTGGATTCTTAGAAAGAACAAGTAAACTCTTAGGTATCAAGGTTTAAAACCACTTTTACAAAAGAAAGTAAGTTTTGTTTCAAACTGCACTTTAGTATTTACCTTATCAATACGTTTCAAATTTTGATTTTTTTTTGTCAAATTTTTATTATTTGTGCTACTGTATTTTTGGTTGAAATATTTTTTCATACTTTTAAATAATTTCATTAAATTATTATAAACTTTGATACTATATGATCAAGAAAATGTATCTTTTAGAAAGATGTGAAACGCTTTTACTCAATGTAAATCAGCTAGAAAAAATCAAAATCATACCTTTAACTGGATAATTTTTTAGTTATATTATATATGTACAAAACAATATTTCTGACAGATTTTTATTATTTATAGTGCTGTCTTTTAGACTAAAATTTTGTCCTATACCTTTGAAACATTTGATATATCAACAAAAGTATTAATAAAAAATAAATAAGCAAAAGTTGTTTAAACAAAACATTTTAAATTTTATGTAAAATAAAAACTATATTTTATAAAATTAAATTAAATTACGTAAAATAAAATAAATTTTTTAGGCATGAATTCTTGAGAAAACACATTAAAAATTTGAACAGTGAACGTCTAAAACCATTTGTCTTTCTAGACGAAACTTGGGTGTTTATCAAAGGAGGAACCAAAAGATCCTGGCAGAATAACAGCACCAAGTGCTTTCAACAACCAAAGAAAGCAAATGAAGGCAAACAATTTATTGTATTACATGCTGGTGGTAGAATAAGTTTTCTCAAGAATACGAGTGAAATATTTTCGTCAACATCTAAAGCTGAGGATTATCACAATTCGATGAACGCAGAGTTCTTTGAACATTGGTTTGAAGAAAAGCTTTCTAAAGGTTTGCAGCAACCATCAATTATAATTCTCAATAACACTTCCTATCACTCAAGACCAAAAGAAAAAAGATCAACAAGTGGTTGGACGAAAGGAGAGCTAATTGAGTGGTTAAGGGCAAAAAATATAAATTTTGATAATTTTTTATTAAAAGCAGATTTATTAAATTTGGCCAAAAATAGTCATATTACTAAAAATGACTATTATATCGATGAATTAGCATTAAAATATGTCATGAAGTGTTAGGGTTACCACCATACCATTGCCACTTCTATCCAATTGAAATGGTATGGGGGATAACAAAATCATTTTATGAGAAAAATATTGCCAAAACAAGTGGAAAGGATAACGATGTATTAAATCTGTGGGCAGAATTTTTTGTCCAAATATCTGAGGATACATAGAGCTCTTGTGTTAACCACACAGAAAAAATTATTAAAAGATGTTTAGAAAGAGAAAAAGTAATTGATGAAGTTCGCTCTTTAGTCTTTACGGTAAACACCGAATCAGATTGTGAGGACGAATTTGTTAAAGATAGTGATGAAAAAGAATAACGTATATTACTTAATCTTTTTTATTGTAAAAAGCTAAATAAATAAACAATAATAAAAATTTGCCAAATTTTTTTTGTTATACTTTGATATTTATGCAATTTGTTGTGTAACAGATAAATTTTGAGTAGACCAAAAATATTTAGGGCCGGTATACAGAAGGCGACATTAATTTTTATTGCGATTACATGGTTAATATGCAAGTAAATGTCTATTTTGACCAATCAAATGTCAGAACTGTCAATTTAATTAAAATTAAATATTTAATTTTCCTTTTTTTAACCGACACTAAAAGGTGAAAAACTATAATACTACCTCAATTAAGTGCAAAGAAAATTATGTTCTAATGTGAATTAATCAAGAAAGAAAATGTTTATTCTCATTTAATTGTTTACAAAATTTAATTCTACAATTTTTGTTTATGCATGGTAAAATGCATGACGCACCTTAAAATGTTTTAGAACCACTGACCTACCTGCACCAAATGTTTACTTCAATGCACCCACATTAACTGATTTATGAACGACCCTTATTTACAAGTGCGTTAGAGGTGTTAAAACAACACAACCAACAGACGACCCATACCAATGCGGTACGTAGTTTTAAAGAACACGTGCTAACCGGCAGAACCCCTTTTTCAATCTCACCGGACAAAGTCAAAAAAATAGATGGGATTTACGCAGTTTACCGGCACTCAAAAAAAAGAATCTATTTTTTTTATTTTGAAGTTTGAGCGCATCGACTACATCAGTCATTAGCGCATTGAAACAAAGATTTTACACTTTCATTAGTATAAGATAAATTTTTTTGTAAATAATTTAAATTAATTCCTCTCCTGAAGATGACAACTTTGTTGTCGAAATGTGCGTATTTTATTTAAAAGGGATCTGACTTTATAAGCTAGGTTGTTAGGCGATTGGAAGTGTTGGACAGTAAGTAAAAAACTTAGTGAGTCTGTACAGATTACGAATTTTCGCTCGGAAGAAGATTTGATTTTTTAAAGGGTGTGTTTCATAGTTTGTTGTTATTTCGGCTATAAAAATATATATTATAATAAAGTGTCGTATCTTTTTATTGTTATTTATGATAGCTACATTAACTCTGGTGTCATTTTTAGAGGCATCAGTATAGTAGGTAAGAGGTAAAGTTTTTGTATATTGTATTAATTTTTTTGCGAAAACTGTTTAGGTACATTGCTGGGTTAGTGTCTTTTTTAGAGTATTCTCGCGACTTAGATCTATTAAAAAAGCGAGTGTGTCTAGGTTGCATGAGTATGAGGCAATGTTTATTGATGTAATTTATGTCGATATTTAAAGATCTAGTGGGCTGTTTTCAAATTGAGATAATACCGGTTGTATATTTGTTTCTAGGCAAAATTAAAAGAATTCGGGGCTGTGATTAGTTGCTGCCATAGAACCATGATACTAAGTCTTAGTAGTCTTACTACTAAGTCTTACTTAGTCTTAGTATCATGCCATAAAACGGTATTAAAATTTGTAATACTACCGGTATTATCTCAACTTGAAATCAGCTCATTAATAACTTTGTGTTTGGATTTTCATTAGTTTTCTTGCGTTTGAGTTACTTGTTAAAGTTGGATTTATACAAGTTGGTATAGATTTTGTTTTTAAAAAATTTATAATTAATGTTTTCTTTATTACTGAGTATCTATCTCTTTTTTTGTCTATTCATTATGAATACGAGTAGGTACTACATAAGATAGTTGCCATTAATCGAGAAAAGTTGAACTTATCTAGATTTGGTTGTACAAATAGGTATTAAATAATCTATTAAGTCCAACTTTGGGAAAATGTTTAATAAACGCGTATGAAATATCGGTCTTAAGACTTGAGTTTTTGCAAGATTGAAGAGCATTTTCATTTTTTTGCATCGTTATAAGGCTGTTTATTATTTTTATTTTTTGATTATTATGTAGTTTAGAGTCAATTTGCCTGTATGATAAATCGGTTTCTCCAAATGCAATAATTCGACCTTTTTCAAAGGGTGTTGACTGAGGTTGTTGCTGGCATCTTCTTATACTTTAAACCTATTTTGCACTATGGACTACCAAAATTATAAAGCTAAGAAATAATGTATTATTATGGTGTAGAGATTCTGGTTAGTATAAATAATTTAAAAAAAATTTTTTTACTTGTTTTTGCAAAGTTTTAAAAATTGTAAAAAACAAGTACAATTTTTTTTGATGTATTATTATTTGTCACTTATAAATTTACAAAAGTTTATCTAACCAAATATTATTGTAACAAAAATTATTTTTGAGTGTATATTTCTAAGAGGTTGGGAGTGTTGGGATACATATTTTGCCACTTGGCTAAAACCTTGCGAGACCAATATAAGTGAAAATAAATATTAATTTTAACAGATGTATTTTAGAAAATTATTATAGTAACAAAGAATACAGTTGATTTTACATAAAACAATTATAAATGATAAAAATAAAAAAAAATTGTTTAAGTACATGCAAATAATTAATTAGTTGACTGGTTAATTATTATCACAAAATTATTTTGTACTTTTAATTTAAAGGTGAGACTTTGTAGTGGCCATTGAGTGTTTTGGTGATAATGACACCCACTCTTGAGCTTTGGCGCTTCACAGTATCATTGTTGTTATTATCAGAATAAATCCCTACCGAAGCTAAAAAACATTTTTTTATTTATATAAAAATTTTAATTTAATTGTAATAACTTACAAGTATTATTAGTCCCACAATTTTTATCAACAATGCTTCTTAAAGTTGGATCAGTTTTCCTTTGGCTGCATAGGAAATTAATATAAATATTTTTTAAGTGTCGGCCATATGTTTGATAATTATTAACTTTCTTTTGATAGCAACGAGCTGTTATTACAATAAGACAGGCTACAACTAATTTGTTCTCAGCTACAGTTAGAGCCGCTTCAGCTTTATATTTCTTCAAACCAGGAAATCTCTTCAATAACCTCCACACATTTTTTCGGTTCTTAGATTTAAGTCGTTTCTGATTTTCTAAGGAAGGCTGCACTTTCTGTACTTTCTGCAATAAAAAACAAATTTTATTTATACAGGGTGTACAAAAAATGATGGTCAAAAAATTAGCCAGTGATAGGTCTTGCTCAAAAAAGATTTTTTCTAGATTCTATTTTTTTCGAATCTCAAACGTTAAAATATAATTATTTAAAAATTTAGTACAAAATACGATACGCGCTACTGACCTATGTATTATCATAATGGTAACTAAGCTATGTTATAATGGTAACTAAGTGATCATAGGCGTATCGTAATTTTATGGGAGAACAAAATTTTAAGTATCTGTCGCAAAAATGGTATATAGAAAAGTTATTTCTTTTGATGAAGTGTATCACTAGTTTAATTTTTGGCAATCATTTCTGATACATCCTGTATATGTAAAAAACACACACAAAATTCAAAGATTTACAAACTAATAGGCATTTACTCACTCTTAAAGTGGCGCTCTTCAAAAAATCGGTGTTCTAGGTAAACTTTGGGTCAAGATAACGTACAAAATATAAAGATTATGTTTTTGAATTTTTTTATATATTAAACATAACACAATAGTTATTTATTACATAAGAGTTATTAACTACATAACAGTAGTTATTTACTAAGTTTCATATTTGTGCGCAAACATTTTAACTGATTAAAAAGAAGATAAAGTTTTATTGTTTTGAACACTTTATTGAGTTAATCTTAATTAGTTTAATACATACGTATATCATACTTGTACTATATAAAAGAGCAAGAAAATGTCTAGTAAATCTTCTAATTTCAATAAAAAAGTGCTTTTATTTAAAAAAGATACATTTGATATCTATGTAAAAAAAAAGAATTTTTGATTGTTGTTTGGCAAAATATTAGATCTTTTCCTTTAAAATTATTTAAAAATTTTTGTTTTAACAAATAATGCCTTATTTTAATTTTTAGTTATTTTCTAAAGACCAGAAATTTGTTTCTGTTTCTTCAACACTTTAAAATTTCTTACAGTGAGGCTTGATGAAACCAAATTTAAATAAAATTTGTTTTTAGTCAAGTTATTGTACCATTTTTATTGTACATGTTTTCTGACTTATAACAATTTAGCACTCGGCTAAACACTCGCAATACTAATGTAGGTGAATATAAATGTCAATTTTGTCAGATGGGTTTTGAAAAATTATTATAGTAACAAAATTCATAGTTGATATTAAATAATTTGATTATAAACTATAAAAATGTTTTTTGCACTACTCTACTAAAAATCAAGTGACTACGCACTGAGCGAACAATCGGGATCATCAATTTTACAATCATCTTCCGTTTTTACCGCACTAATGCCTGCAAAAAGCACAGGGATTTTTCTTGTTTACAAAACGAGTTAAAATTAGATTATCATATTAGAGCCCAAGTTTATAATAAAACAATGCATTTTGCCACTTTTATTCAGATAAAACAACAGAAATGCATTTACAGTATTGCATTTAAAGTGCAAGTTTAAGCATCGCCGCCCGTGAGAAATGATGTAAGACGTTAAAAATGTCAAATTTTAACAGTAGATTTTAGTAACTTGAAAAAATCTGACAGTTAGTTACCTACATTATTGACATCAACACACTTGATTTTTTCGACAAATTAAAAACAAATTTTAAAATTATCGTTTTTTAGTTTTGTAAAGGATCCGTGCAAGAAATAATATACAAGAAACGTGCGAAAACAGTTTTGCTATATTCGTGCGACATTCTTTACTCGTGCGCGAAGCGCACTCGTGTAAAAACTGTTGCACTCATATGTAAAATATATGTTCCCGCACTTATCGTGTAAATAACTAATAAAAAATCCTATAAGTACATACAAACAAACAATTAAATTACTTATTAATTATTATCACAAATCATTTTGTTATTTTAATTTAAAGATAAGATTTGGTAGTTGCCATTAAATGTTTTATTGATAATGATGCTTACCTTTGAGCTTTGGTGACTCTCAGTACTATTGCTGTTATCGACAGAATCTGCAATCAAAGCTAAAAAATATTTTCCTTATTAATATATAAATTTTAATTTAATTTTAATCACTTACAAGTAACACAAAGTCCATTTTCGTTTTCGCTTTGCAAACCTAACTTATTGTCACAATAAAAGTATCTTAAAGATGGATCAATTTCTTCTAGGGTGTATTCTAATTTAATACTAATATTTTGGACTTCTAGTACTTGATTACTATCAATTTTCTCTTGGTAGGAAATGATTGTTTCTAAAATGAGAATAGCTCCATCTAATTTTTCACCAGCTGCAATTAAAGCCGCTTTAGCTTTAGATTTCTGTAAACCAGGAAACCTCTTCAATAACGTATTCACATTTTTTATTTTTTCAAATTTACGTCTTTGACTTTTTAAAGAAGGTTTCACATTCTGCAATAGAAAAATAAAATTTATTTATACATACATATATGTAAAAATACACAAAAAAAAACAAAATTCAAAGTAATAGTAGAGTGCCAAATGCCCTCAAATGTGTCACCCTGTAAGAGTTTTAACACTAAAAGTTGATTTTTTTAGAAATGATGGCTTATGCTCTAAATATATTATACTCGAAGTTGTCTAAAAATTGACTTGTGCAAAAGGGCACTATCTAAAATTTTCTAGATATTTAGAGCATTGAAATTTTCAAAACATAAGTTTTCTTTTAGTAAAAGTTCACTTTAATTTCTGTAGCCGTTTTGCCATCAAAAAAATAAAATATATTTAAAAATGCATTGGCTCTTATGAGCGTTCGCAACTTCAAAGTTGAATATCTCCGTTTAACATCGACAACAATTTAATTGATTTTACGGCTTTTCGCTATTTCTCAACAATTATCTCAAAAAATAAGTGTTAATTGAAAAAATGTTTTTCTCGAAAAGTTTTTGTCTCATCATTTGTAACTAGAATGGTACAATATTTATATTTTTTCTTATGTCGTTTTTTTTTAATAATATAATAAATAAACTCTGAACAAATCATTTAATTGAGACACCGCATTTTAACTCTCAAGTTGTCGATCCTCCACTCTCGCTTTCTCATTCTCTTATACTAAATGGAAAAGATATATGAAATCGACTTATGCAGGAATTTATTAGTAGCCAGCCTCTTTATGACAGACCCAAGTAAACACTAAGCTGGTTACGGTCAACTACAAAAAACCCACCGATCGAAGGTAAATTTTACAACTGGGCCGGACTTGAAATATTTTAAGTTAAATTTTCGGTTAAATTAGAATTGAAATAAAAACGCAAACATGCAGAATCAAATATTTTTTAATAGTCATAAAGTAATTAGGATTTGTAAAACAGTGAAACCATACATTTATTTTGAAATTAATTTACAAAAAAAATTATTTATATTACAAATATTTGTATCTAATTACACACTAAATATATTGATATTAAATATAAAATAAAATACACATTTACAATAAAAATTAAAAAACAGAATTTCGTAAAAAATTTAAACTGCTTAAAACTACACAAAAATAAAAACGTAAAACATTATGACGCACAGTCTTTTCACAGATTCATCACTTATTGTTAATCATTGTCACTGTCACTATCATTTTCTAGCTCGATTATTAGGTCTTTAACATTCTTTTTTCGGTATTCGTCTTCAATATTCACCACGTGCTGCCAAAACCAATAGTTTTCATATAATTCACAAAAGTTTTTTTACAGCACGACAAAATGTTATTTTCAATTAAACTGGTGTACAACAAGTTAATAGTCGGCACAATGTTTTTGTCGTAAAAGTCATAAACACTTCGGCGAATTTGATCTTCCTGACTCGGCAGCAATTTTTTTAATGCTCCGTTGTCAATCCGAATTTTTCTTTGGGACGGTCCAAATTTTACCAAACGCCACATTGTAGTTTTTGGAATTCCAAACATTTTGCAAGTCTCTTCCAAGGCCCTTTCTTCCATCTCACTTTTTTTCTTTTCGTAAATTGACAAAATAAGACTTTTTTCATCGTAAGATAAATGGTTACGTTTTCTTTTTTTGGTTCGCAGTTCATCCTCTTCCACATCAGCATTTTCACCCTCTGCATTTTCATTCGGATTTACTTGAACAACAAATTCACTTTCCCACGGTCGCCACATCTTGTACAGTACACACTGACTCGCTCGAAGATTCAGTTCAAACTGATAATATATTTGAAACTACCTCTATTTCAAAACAAAATTTCCTCTTAATCTTTAACCCGCTTAAAATATATAGATATTTGTCAACCATACTTAACATTTCAAATTAAATACACATTAGCAATTATCCGAAATAGAAATTTCAAGTTAAAGCCGAGAAGAATGCAAAGATTTGCAAAGGGTCCAAAATTTCTTAATCCGTCTACCTCAGTATTTGGAGAACGCGCTTGGTGTCTTGTTCTTTATTTATGGCAGCAATAATCCTCTGACCATAAACTATTGTGCACTTATCAACTGACTTTTATAATGAATTTCAAATATCTTTTCCACTTGCTATAGCTGCAAAACCAGGGTTTACATAGGTAGCTAGCTTCTACCAATTTAAACTTATTATTGCTTTGATAAAATTATGAATAAAAAAAATTGTTTTAAATTTACTATAAAATTAGAAAATAATTGTTAAATATATAAATATTAGTTTTATTTTTTCAAAAACCAAAATCTACTGTTTAAAATTTAAATAAAATACATATAACAAAATTTTATGGAAGCATCCTTTTTCAAAGTGGGATAATTTTTATATAAATAATGACGATAAAAATCAATGTCGAACCCACAAATTTAAATCAAATTCTGTGGCAAAGAGCTTTCGGAAGCTGAAGTTCTATCTTCAGTTCCAATCTTTTGTCAAAACGAATTAATCAAACGACATAAGAAAAAAATATATATGTACTACCATTCTAATTACAAATAATGAGACAAAAACTTTACAAGATACATATTTTTTAAATTAAGGCTTAGTTTTTGAGATAATCGTTAAGAAGTGGCAAAAAACCGTAAAATCAATTAAATTTTTCGAAATTTTAAACGGAGATATTCAGCTTTAAAGTTGCAAACAGTTATCAGAGCCAATGTATTTTTGAATATATTATATTTTTTTTTGTAGCAAAACGGCCACAGAGATTGCATTGAACTTTTACTAGAAGAAAACCTGTGGTTGAAAAATTATAGTGTCTAAATATCTAAAAAATTTTGAATGGTGCCTTTTTGCAAGAACAATTTTTCGACAATTTTGGGTATAATATGTTAGGGCATAAGTCATCATTTCTGAAAAAATCAACCTTTAGTTTTGAAACCCCCACAGAATTATTTTTCAAAGTGTTTTAGGCGTCTTGTGCACCGTACTATAATATAGATTTACTCGCTCAGAAAGGCAGGTTATGTACATTTTTGATTTAGATAATGAAAGAAATAACAAATTCTAAATGTAAATTGCAAATAATGTTTCAAAATCTACAAATTATTATAAATGTTAAAACAAAATGGTTTTAGAAAAATACATAAAAATATATATAAAAAAAATCTTTTAGTGGGTGTCTTACGGCGGCGGCGCGGCGGTAGGCTATTAGAAACGTCTGGAGACTTAAAACAAATATTGAACTGAATTTTGCACAGAAACCAAATTTGACACAATCTGTCTAACTAAATTATATTCAAAATCTAGGCATTTTCGTTTGCTTTCGATCGGAACTCAATTTGTTAGCACATATGAGGCAAATTGGTGGTGCGGATGACATCTTGGTAGAAAATAAAACTTGTGGATATTACTAAAGATCAATGTGTGAAGATACAGTGTAAACCATTTGTATGGAATAACTTCGATAAAAATTTAGGGATTTGTTTTTCAGGAAAACGCTTGAACAGAAAAAAAAAAGAAAATAAAAAAATAACAGAAAACACGTATTCAGTTATTTTTTAAAGCGCATTTTTTGACAAAATTTATTTATTTCAAATAGATCACGCTTTTTTTTCAAAAACAACTGAAAATCCACAGTGTGTGTTACAGAGAAAATATGCAAAATAATACTTAAAATTTAGATATGCTAAAAAAAATGAATTTTTATTTGAAGTTTTAAAGTTGAGGAAAATTTCGATTTTAGGACATTTTGTATATTCATTTTTTTTGTCAAAAAATGCGTTTTGAAAAATAACAGAATACGACTCCAAGCGTTTTCCTGAAAAAAATATTCCTAAAATTTTATCGAATTTATTCATTTTACATGGTTTACGTCTTTTTTTTAAACAACTGAAAATCGACATAGTGTTGCTACATAAAAAATACGCAAAATTATACGTAGAATTCAAATAAGCTAAAAAAATTGGGATTTTTATTTAAAAGTAGAGGGTTGTATCTTGATGTTGGGACACTCTGTATATTCAATTTTTTTTGTAAAAAAAATGCGCGTTGAAAAATAACAGAATACATGTTCAAGCGTTTTTCTGAAAAACAGATCCCTAAATTTATTCTGAATTTATAAAGTTATTCCCTACAAATGGTTCACACTGTATAACTTTGGTACAATACCACAGACATCAAGGTTCTAAAAATAAGAAAATCTTTTTGTATCGATGCTGAACTTTTACGAAATAATTAGGTTGAATTTTCATCACCCACTTTTGTAACGATGTTTTTATAAAGAAAATTGCAAAGAAAATTCGGGCGATTTTTGCACCATCTACATCGATGTCTTGAAAAATAAACATTTTTTTATTGACGGTAAAACTTTAGGGAAAATCTGTTAGAGATTTTAAAAAACTTACTTTTTTCATGATCGTCTTCGAGACACTCGCAAAAAATTCGGGATAATATTTGTTTAGAATAATGGTACAAAAATAAACAAACGATAACATTAGGCTGTTAACAAAATTGTGTATTTAGAACAATTCAAATAAATCATACAAAAACATTATGCGTAAAAAAGCATTGAAGACAATATTGTATTTCTACAATATTGAGTAAAGTTTTCAATATTAATATGTAAATTTTGAATTTAGTAGAAATTTTACAGATTATTATTTTTTAACGTTTTTTTAAACTAATAAAAAAATTTAATTTTGGTCACATGTAGATTTCTCAGTCAATCAAAACACTATTATAGTGGGAATTTTCTACCTAGCTTATTCTTGCTGGAATAATTTGAGATAGGTATATTGTTTTTATTGTGGCAACGGTTTTTTAACAAACTATTTTTTTGACTTGACGTTTGTCAAATTTGTTTTATAGTTGAAATTGAATTGAAATATAATAAATTTAAAAACGTTTAGCAAGTTATCATTTGAAGAAATCAACAAAATTATCGGCGTCAAAAAATAGTATATCGAATACAACATAAATTAGAAAATAATTTTCCAGAATTTTTCAAACGTGTTGTAATCTGGCAATAGCCACTCGAGCGCTACGCGCTCTCGTGTCTGGCAACACGTTTTCGAAATTCTGTCAAATTATTTTCAATTTATTCTCACTCTTTTTTGGTATTACTACTAAAAATTAAAAATGTTTTGCTTATTCTTTTTCATACTTGAAAATATTAGGAACTGACTGACGGATTCAATGCGCGGATCAATAGAACTAAAAATAAAAAATTTATAAAAATATGTAAATACGAAATGTTTCAGACAAGAATAATTTACTGTAAGCATATAAACATTCGAAAAACTCGAAAACCACAATTCAAAAATAAAAAAACGTTAAATTCTTGAGTTTATTGAGGTTATGTAAAAAACCGACTAGACTATCTGGAAGCCCTTAAAAAAAATACAATTCAAAAAAAATTTAGGATAATTTGCTCGAGCTGTAGAAAGAATTTTATTTTTGAAGAAAAATGCTATTTTCTTAAAATGAAGGTTATAAATTATTTTAAAATTTAGTTCCATTTTTTTCCTATTATAAGCCACGTCTTTTCTCAAATTTTTAACCAAGTCCGCCGCCACGTTTCAAAAATATCGATAAAAGTTTAAAATTGTAGGTTAACGCGGTTTTTTGACCATTGCGGAAAGAAAGATTTTCTCGGAGCAGAGCGGCACATCACTTTGTAATGAGTTATCGTGGTAAAACGCCGTCTAAACAGTAAACGCTTGAGTCGATGATAACATGAGATTATATTTTTGTTCGGTGATTGGCTAAACACTCGGACGTTTTTTGCTAAGTGTGCCTGCTTACAACGTTATCAATGCACAGTGCAGTGGTCGGAAACACATTCGACTGTAGTCATAATTATTTTTTGTATATTATAATTATCTTTTATAGTTATTTTGATGTCAGAACATTCCAGAATAATAAATGATAATAATACAATGAAATAATCTAGAAGTATTTTGCAAAAAAACTAAAATTTATTCTAAAATTCACAAAAAATGCTTATTTGAAAAAAATATAAATTTAAAAATATAAAACTTAAGATTTTGTTTTGTTTTTTAATTTTCAAACTTATAGTTATTTATGTATTAAGGAAATTATAACGATCAATTACTGAGGGCAACAACAGTAAGTTGCCTAAGATAATTAACATTTCACGTGATTTATAAATAATTTTATTTCTTACTTTATTAACATATTTTTTGTGAATGAATATGATTTTGTGATTATGATTAGTTAACTGTTGCATGGTTGTTATAAACAATATTTGGTGATATTTTTTTAAATTTGTTAATTTAAAATAAGGCCGAAAAGCTCGGTATGTTTTAGTGCCCGTAAAGTCGGAAGAAATGTACTAGAAAGAATATCAGAATTTTCAAGAAAGGTTGAATAAAAATTACACCTGAAGCAAGAATATAAACAAAACGGTATCTTTTATAAGTGAAAATTTTGTTTTTATGCAGGATAACGCACGCCCTCACATTGCTCGGGTCGTGAGATCTTACCTTGATAAAGTCGGAATTAGAACAATGATTTAGCCGGCACGCAGTCCAGACCTAAATTCTATCGAACACGTATGAGATCAGTTATCCTGCAGGATTCGAGAGCAGAGAATTCAAATTATTACTCTTGAAAGGCTACAAAACCAAATTGTGCAAGAATGAGATACTTTGGATAAAGATTACATTCAAATTTTAATTAACAGCATGCGAATCCGATTGCCGCAAGGGCGAGTGTACGGGTGTGAACGTGTACTAGTGCTTAAGCAGATATCAAAGTGTAAATTCTAAAAAACAATTCAAATAAAGTTTAATCAAACGTTATGGAAACTCAAATCGGGTGAGCAAACTGAGTCATCCTTATCTCATAAGGCATCTCCCAGCTTTCCCTTTTGGGTCCACCTAACCCATCTCTTTCTCTAATCATATCCCTTTTTTATGGTCGCTACTTATCTTCGGAAAGAAATAGCGTCCAAAAACAAACCAGGCAACCAGCTATACAGACATGTGTAGACATCAACTTCTTCCACGATAACTAGCTTAAACAAAAATAAAATGGGTTCTCAAGAGCCAACAAATACTCAAACCGATCTCTTCCCTACAAAAGACCAAGAAATAATTCTAAGCGTAAATGAAAATCTTAAATTAATTGACTACATCAAATTTATAGCTAACATTATTGAACCAGAAAACTTTATTTTTGCTTCCAGAATCTCAAATAATAGAATATGTGTTTACTTGAGCTCATCCAAATTGGTTAAAACTTTTGTGACAAATTATCCAGCCATAACTATTAACAACTACGAAATTACCGTCCGAAGATTGATAACTCCATCACAAAGAATAATTTGCCAAATGTTTGCCTATCTATTCCGCATTACATTCTCATAAATATGATTGAAGGTCTAGGATATGCCACAATGTATTCAATGTCCTTTCTCAGAGCAGGTATACCAAGCAAACGTTTCTTTCACATTCGAAGTTTTAGGAGACAAATCTTTATCCAACCAAATTCCTCAATTGAACTTTCTGGATCTATTGTAATAAAATTTGATGACACAAATTACCGCATTTTTTTACCTTTGATGAGTTAACTTGCTTTAATTGCAAAGCGACAGGTCATATTGCCAATCAGTGCCCTTTACCAAATGCACAAAGAGATCAAATTATACCCCAACCAATACCAAACTCTCAAAATACCGAAACCAAAACACAATTAGCAGCAAATGACGTAAATGATTC
The DNA here is from genome assembly GCA_029207805.1 of Tribolium confusum. Lineage (NCBI taxonomy): Eukaryota > Metazoa > Arthropoda > Insecta > Coleoptera > Tenebrionidae > Tribolium > Tribolium confusum. The sequence goes on along the minus strand of JALGAY010000001.1, from coordinate 34,769,464 downwards.
ACCACAACCGTCCTCCAGTGCACCAGTTAATACCATTAGTTTTGGACACAAACGACCAGGAGATACCTTAACAACCGCATTAACTGAAAATTTAACTACAGAACACCTGTTACCAGAAATACATGAATCAAACGTTTTTGTAATACCTGAAACTATTAAAAAATCAAAACCAAAAAAGTTAAAGATAAACGGTCCACAAAAAGATGATGTCAAAAGAACTGAACAAGTTCTCTCAATACAGAAAATTCTTATAAACAAAAAACCGCAAAAAATGACAACTCAAAAATTGCTACATTTTTTTGAAAATGTTGCAGGTACGGAAGATATAATCGGTTTTGCTCTCAAATATACAAAAGATATCGGTTATATCATGAATCTTTTACAAACAATTCGCCCACGTTTTAGTGACACGAGGTGAAGTAATAGAAGATTTAACAAACAACCTAAATTTAATTTTACTTAATAATAAAAAGCACACACGTTTTAATGCGGCAAATGGTACATTTCCAACTTTAGCCCTTATTTTAAAATGGGATGTTGATAAATACCTTTATAATAGTGACCATATCTCTTTACCAACACGATCTTCTTCAACATACATAAACTACCCGAAATGGACTATAGAAAAAGCGGATTGGAATAGATACCAACAAATAATAACGGAAAAAATTTCTTCTTTGCAAAATTCAACAGATATCGACACTCTAATAACTAACTTTAACTCACTAATACTCAATACAGCGGAGCAGTGTGTAGGAAAATCGTCTTCTCAAAACCAATCTAAAATTAAAACAGTACCATGGTAGAACAATGACTGCAAAACTGCTATAAGAAATAGCAAAAAAGCTTTTAATAAAATGGAGAGAAGTCCATCTTTGGCAAATATAATTGACTTTAAAAAAGCTCGTGTCGAAGCTCGTTTTGTTATCAGAAAAAGTAAGAAAGAATCTTGGGCAAAATATGTATCAAGCATAACCACCAATACGTCTACAAAAGAAGTCTGGTCTAAAATTCGGAAAATCAAAAAAATTTCTTCATCACACACCATCTCACTTCTCAATTCTAGTAGCGAAATTACTTCATCAGGTAGTGAAGTCACAGAAATATTAGCGTCACATTTCCAACAATCTTCTAGTTCCACCAATTATAATGCAGAATTTCGTGAACGACTTACCACTTCAGACTTAAAATCTCTTCTTCTAGAAGATCGCACAGACCATCTTATAAACAAAATACTTACTATGGATAAAATGGAGAACGCAATTAAAACTTCAAAAAATACTACCCCAGGCCCAGACAATATTCCTCTCTGTTTCATAGCAAATCTTCCTTTTAAAGACAAAAAACATTTACTCTATCTTTACAACATTGTATGGACCAAGCACGTTTTTCCTAAAATTTGGTCTGAAGCCATTATCTTACCTTTCCCAAAACCTAACAAACCTTCTACCTTCCCAGATGCTTACCGCCCTATTTCTCTGACTTGCAATATGTGCAAACTATTAGAAAAAATAATAAATAATCGTCTATGCTGAACACTCGAATCGTCTGCCAAATTAACAAGCGCTCAAAATGGATTCCGTAAAAAAAAATCTCCATTAGATAATTTAGTTCGACTAGAATCAGAAATTCATTAAGCTTTCGCAACAAAACAAAAACTACTGTGTGTTTTTTTTCGACATAGAGAAGGCATATGACATGGTTTGGAAACCGAGAATCCTACTTAAACTGAAACATTGGGACCTTAATGGAAATATTTCTCACTTTGTAGCCAACTTTTTTCAAAACAGAACGTGCAGAGTAAAAGCAAACGGCAATACCTCCACAGCAAAAACACTTGAAAACGGTTGTCCGCAAGGTTTTGTATTAAGTGTTACACTCTTCATGATTGCCATTAATGGCGTAATAGAAAAAATACAATTCCTGCTTTACGCATACCTTTTCGCTGATGATTTGATCGTATATGTCAAAGGGGTCAACATTACAAAACTCCAAAACCATATGCAAAAAACATTAAACTAACTACAAAATTGGTCATCATTATCTGGCTTTAAATTCTCGTTTATCAAAACAAAATGCATTCTCTTTAGTCGAAATAAAACTAAACATCGCATTGCTTTACAACTTGATGGTCAACAAATAGGTAGATGTCGTAGATCATATTAGATTCTTAGGCCTTATCTTCGACTCACAGCTGACTTGGAAAGAACATATACTCTCCCTAAAAACTACAATCTCTAAAAGTCTTCAACTTCTCATAACAATAGCCCATCACTTATGGGGAGCCGACACAAACTCGCTTCTTAGAAAATATCGCAGTTTGATCCGCTTGCGAACTGACTATGAAGCAATAGTTTACGGCACCGCTTGCAAAAGAACTCTAAAGAAAATAGACTCTGTTCATACGTGTGCCCTCCGAACCATCTTTGAAGCTTTTTGAACCAGTTCCAATAAAAGTTTATTTTGCCTAGCACAAGAACTTCCACCGCAGTATAGACGCCAACAACTGCTTCTTCAATATGCTACAAACATAGCAATGCAGCCAAACCATCCAAATTTTGATTTTTTTTTTACAAATCCATTCTCTGTTTCACAAAAACCACATTTATCAGCTCCCATATGCCAACGTTATTATCTTTTTTTATCTCATGTAGGTTTTGACCCCTTACTTTATCCACCTTATCTTTCTAAAAGTTTAACTCCTCTTTGGACCATACCGACTCCTAACATTAATCTTACACTGACTCAGTTTAGCAAAACCGACACCCAGCCAGAAATCTTATTTCAAGAATACCATCAGCAACACAACCAACACCAAGAATCTTTATTCATATTTACCGACAAGATCCAAGTCTTTAAATGGAGTAGAAGCTGCAGTATTCTCCTCGTCTTTTCAAAAACAAATCAAGCTTTTAACAATTTGCAGCATTTTTTGTGCCGAACTTGCAGCTATCTATGAAGCAGTCAAATATGCAAGCAAAAGTCAGGACACCCATCTAGTTATCTGCACAGATTCTCTTAGTGCCTTGGCCGCCATACAAAATTTTTATGCATCTAACCCCATCGTCCAACAAATTGCAGAATACAGATCGGCTCTTCTACAAACTGGCAAGACTTTAACATTTATGTACACCCCCTCTCATGTAGGAATCACAGGCAACGAAAAAGCAGACACGCTTGCAAAAGCTGCCATCAACACCGCTGAAGCTACTTTCTCGTTCTTCAATTTATACAGTGACCTTCGTGTTGAACTTAAATCAAAGATTTACTTTTTATGGCAATCTGTGTGGTCTTCAAGCTCCAGATTTCTTAAGAACATTAAACCCACACTGCTAAAATCTATGACCTTACCATCTGATAGGCAGTCACAAATTATGATATCTCGACTGAGACTAGGACACACTCGTCTAACACATTGCTATCTTGTCACCGGTGACAGAAAACCACTCTGCACTTGGTGTACTGTTTCTCTCACTGTTCAACACATCGTAGAAGAATGTAAACAGTTTCAACATCACCGAAGACAACACCTCTCATTGGAGTCTATGGAAACGCTTCTGCCTAGTCATTGGGACAAACTCAAATCCTTTCTCAAAGCCGTCCAAATGATCCATTTATTATAAATATCTTTAACCATAGCTATATATTGTGAATACACTATTGTACCTACCGCTAATAACCTTTATGGTTGATGCGGTCTTTTGTTAAATAAAAAAAAATAAAAAAAAATTAACAGCATGCCACAACGGATTGAAGCTTTAATCAGAGCAAGAGGTGGAAATACACGTTTTTATGGCACTTTTTAATTTTTTAGAAAAATTTGATTTTAATTTTGCTTATTTTGAATACAGTTAGATATTTTTTATTTGTTCATTTATTGTTTATTATTTGTTTTCAACTATATTTTATACAAACTTTTGTCTTTTTTATAATTTAACTCTTATACAACTTGCTAAGTTAGAATATGCGATAATTTTGAGGCGGAGTGTATTTTCGTTCTGAATATTTACATAAATAATACCTAAAAATGTAACGTTTAACGAAAATAATCTAATCAATATATTTTCTTATGTTAAACCTTTTTCAGTAAGTTTAATTTTAGTTTACATTGAAAAAAATAAAACAGAACCTAATTGATAATTCTACTAAAAAATATATTCGCATTACATTTTTCTAAATTTTAAGTATATATTACAACAATATGTTATTTGATTTTTTAAATTGGTTAAGAAATATGACTAATAGGTATTATGGAAGGAAATAGCTATTTACATTCGTATGTGGTAGGCTTAATTTTACAGGCGACAGCTTTGTTTCAGGCCCGAGCTGAAAGCGAGGGCCTGATTAGTTGGAGCCTGTAAAATTAACTAACGCATAAGATTTGTATAATATTTTTTGTCCGAAAGAGTCAAATTATCTTTTTTTGCGCCATATCAAAAGTTAGGTTAGGTACAAATAAATTCTAAAAACCAATAAAACGTACCCAAATGCGGCTTAAATACTCTGTCATTGCTTGCATAATTTTCTTTAAAACATGTTCAAAGGTCTTTCCAGTACTTTTATTCACACTTTTAATTCTAAATTGATAATTACTATAAGAGATTCAAAATTTAACAATAATAATGACCATAGAAAAGAATAATTATAGAATAATGACATTTATTAAGTAGACACGAACACACGTTTTGAATAGATGGCGCTGTAGCGGTTTATTCTATATAAAATTGCAAATTATTTTTAAAATTATTTTAAATACATACGTTTTATTTTTTTAAGTTTATTAACTGTAACTTTTTCCAAAATATACTTTTATTCCTATAATTTTGTATTGTTAGTAATTAAATAAAACTCTTGCACTACGCGTTGTCTATGGACCTGTGACGTTTCAGCGATTTTTTCAATTCACCATTTTTCTATTAAATATAGCTTTATTTGTGGTAATATTTTAGGTACGTACACTTTGATACATAAACTTTATTACTGTAAGGTTAGTTTTTTCCTCAAGCATATCCTGTGGTAGTTGTAACCGTACAATGTGAGACCCGGTGTTTTTCTCATTTTTACCGCACAGTTTCCAAAAGGCCGACTTACTATTGGTGGATGCACAACTATGATAGCCTACTTTACAATACGGGAGGACAAAAATATAATTACAAAACATTTTATATAAAACATTTATAAAATGAGTTTCGACCGCATTTTTCGCTAAAATCGACCACTGTGCAATGGTGTAACATACAAGTTTTATTAATAAAATGTATTTAATTGATCTCTTAATTTACGTAATCAAGAAGTATCATTCAAATCTACAAAATAATTGAAAATTATAAATCAATAAACTTAAAGCACCATTAAAATCTTCTTTTCAATTTGTAGTAAATTACTTGCCACATTACGCCAATGAATGGTTGTGCTTCCCACCAAAGAAAATCATTGATTCTACTCAACGATTCTACTATTCTACTTACTAATTAATTATGAGAGATGTGTTGGGCGGGCCAGTGCAGAGACAAGTGGGGAAGACAGGCAGCTAGCGTATAAGGCGGTAGTGAGGCGGAGACGTCTTGACGCTCTCTGTGGCGTCATATCGACGAATCCGGAACGAATCCGGGACGAAAACTTTTTTAAGATTTTTCTACTGACGCAGTTTTAATAAGTTATTGTTATCTAAGATACAGGTGTTCCAAAATCTACAAATCAACGAAATAGTAGTTTTCCGAAGGTTAAAAGAACTATTTTTTTTTTAATTTAAAAAAACAATGTTCTGTTATTTCTCACGATAAAACGTTCTAAACATAAATCTTTGGTTACTTTTATTTTTATATCTGAAGACAATTTTCACTACAAGATGTTTATATTAAGACTCTAAATAATTATAACTTTTTTCAGCAAGTAGTCTACAGTTTATTACATTTTTCAAAATAGTTTTATTGTTAATTTTGTTAAAAATATTATTTAACATTAGGTATAACTTTGTAAACTCTACCGTTTTTGTCATATTAATTAAGATTAATTTTAATTAAGTGGGTTTGACATTGATTTTTATTGTTATTATTGATATTAATTAAGATTTTTATTATGTCAAATGTTATCATTATTGTCACTGTCAAAATAGAGATAAATCTTTTAAAACATTTTTCTGGTATTTCTTAGATTGTAACTGATATCATATCAACAAATTGATCCGCAAATTTTGGAACAATCTGTATGTATAAAACATATCAAAACAAGGTAAATGAGACAAAAAAAATTTTGTTTTTTGGATTTACTGATTAATTATTATTATATATATTATAAAAATATTATATAATATTAATATATTATATATATTAAATAATTATTATTTAGTGTATAAAGTTACATATTTTTCTATTCTCAACAAATATTTGACAATTTTGTCACCATGAAATAAATTCTGAAAAAGCAATTAACGATTTATTGTCTTCATTTTTCTAAGAAATCAGTAGTTTACAAACAAGTAATGTCTGTCTCACAGTCCTATCCCTATTTGTAATAAAACCTTACAACGCGCAAGTAAAGATTCACTGATTGCTATCTCTTTTTACATCATTGTCTAAAATGCAATGAACACAAAACGGATTGCATTAAGAAAGTCACACTTTTCTGTCTTCGTTTAGCTTAACGCGATGACAAAGACAAGGCTTTTAGAGTGAGTGTAGTTTATATTAGAAACTCGAATGTGCAAACCAAATGGCCGCGTAATCAGTGACCTTAGATATGCCACTTCAGTACCCAAGAAATTAAAATTTTGGGTACAAAAGTATAATTTCTTGTATTGAGTTCTGTTACAGCAACAAAAGTTTCTGCAATGTAGTTTCCAAAATTATAATATTTTGTTATTATGTTTTGTTTGTGTACTGTCAAATGTCAAATTTACACTATAGATTGAGGCAAACACTAATAATTTTGTTACAAACGAAGATAAGACCGTAAGACAGACTTTAGTAGTAAATGTTTTTGAAACAAATATTAGTAAAGGTTACTAATACCATTCGCGACAAAATAAACTGAACACCAAATTCTGACCTTGACAGAAAAAAATGTGTAAAGCAACCTTTATGATGATTTGGTTTTCCTAACCTCACATTTTCCAACGTTAAACGGTTGTTATTAAGGTTATTACTGAAGAACTGTCAAAAAAATATGTAATGGTCAGTTTACACAATCTTTCTTGTCAATGTCAAAATTTGGTGTTCAGTTTATTTTGTCGTGAATAGTATCTATACACGTAAACAAAAATCTTTTTTTTTTCGTAGTTTTATTTGTAAAATAAACCGAAACTTAAAAAAAAATAATTTAAAAAATGGTCATTAGGTAATTGGGAAATACTTAGATCAACTTTCTAGCAGTCTCGGTTTTATGGGAAATAACCATAGACTTGCATTTTTAATTGAAACACTGTTTATGTTTATATACAGGGTGACCAAACGAAAACGAAACAGAGGCTATAACTTTCAGAAAAATAAGTTGTCGAAAAAACGGAAAAACGGGTCTATTTTTTTGGAAGGGGGACAACTTTTGGCATTAATTTAATAATTGTTTATGCAAACCCCTAAGCGGGGGATGCATCCTTTCAAAAATTTTAAATGGAAAAAGGGGTCGAGTTGAACATTGTTGGAAAGCCCTTTCATTTTTGTATACAGTGGTAGGTATTCCACTGGTAGACTCCCACGTGCCTCCATAAAATAGTACAGGTTGTGCTCAAAACGCTGTCGAACATTTTGGAGCATTTGTGGAGTAATTTGACGACATTTGTTTACTCTCCGCTGCCGTAAATCTTCCAAAGAGGTAAGTTAAGTTGTATAAATTTTACTTTTTAAATGACTCTATAAAAAAGTCTAACGTGAACATGTTTGGTGAACGTGGAGACCACTCAATAGGTCTTCTCCTTCCAATCTATCGTTCTAGAAATCTCTGATTTAGATACTGCAGTACAGGCAGTGCAAAATGCAAGGATGCGCCGTCTTGTTAGAATATCAGCGAATTTTTATCATAGCCTTTATAATTTTCGATAATTTTAGTCAAAGTCGGATCAATAACGTCTTCTAATAAATTTAAATACATTTCGTCATTTAAATTGTCATTAAGAAAAAAATAGCCAACTAAGTGATCCCCAAAGATGCCCGCTCAAACATTCAACTTTTCAAGAGTTTTGTGTGCAAAAATTTTTTAAATTTTAAAAGTAAACCACCGTTGTGTACAGAATTGAAAAAGCTTTCCAACGATGTGCAACTCTACCCCTCTTTTTATTTATAATTTTTGAAGGGATGCATCTCCCGCTTAGAGGTTTGCATACAAAATTGTTAAATTTATGCCAAAAGCTGTCCCCTTTCTAACAAAATAGACCTGTTTTTGCGTTTTTTTGATAAATTATTTTTCTGAGAGTTATCGCCTTTGTTTCGTTTTTGTTTGGCCACCCTGTATATTGACGTACTTAGAAATAACAAGCGCGTAGTAGCCATGCCCGGCATGAGAGTGGAGTGAGTACCAAGATATGTATCTCTATTTCAAGTAAAATTGACTAAACGTTTTCAAAAAATAACGTTAAATACCAAAAAAAACTTTTTTTGTTTTTGATAAGCTATCATGTATGTTAATAATTAATAAATTATTTAAATATTTCGTTTTATGCGTACAAATTTAAACTCTAGTTATTAATTAAATTAGGTACCTAATTATAGACAAAGATAGCAGAATTTTAGCTAAAAAAATATTAAGTTATTTTTGAAGTAGTTTTATTTGAAATATTAACAATAATTAAAATATTATATAAGAAGTGGCCAAAACAATTATGATAGCCTATTACATCATTAAAGATTTGGATAAAAAATGACAATTATGGATAATAATCTGCGTTTGAAAAAATGTTTAAAATAGAAGTAGAAAGTGGCAATTTTATTAAATCAAGCTTTTTTAGTTTTTTCCTAAATTAAAAGATTAATTTTAATAAAACTTTTAAATTTGGGAAATAATGGGTCTGTTAGAGAATATTTTAAGTAAACAAAAATTTAAAAAAAAATGAGTTGTAGGCCAAATATCTAATAACGTCAGTTGTTTAGGTTGTAGTATAAACAGTGGTGAACAAAAGTATAAAAATATCTTTGTAAATTATAGTAGATCTAACAAAATAGTAGACTGACTAAAGCAATAAAGTTATAACCATTGTTAAATTAACAAAGAGTGGTACTTAAGTTAGGTTGCACAGATGGTGGCTTCGTTACACCTACCTGTCTTGGGATTTCAGTAAAGCCACACAATTAGGTAGCAGAAAAATTTGCGACGGGCCCATCTATTATCTCTGCAGCCTAACTCAAGGACCGCTCTTTGTTAATTTAACAATGGTTATGACTTTATTGCTTTAATCACTCTACTATTTCGTTAGATCCACTATACATAGATGTACACAATACAAACTTAATATTGTGTGGTGCAAATAAAAGAGTGTATAGTAGACTTACATTCTTGTATGTTTTTAATTTTTGGCTGAGTAGCTTTATATACTTATCACATCGGTTATAAATAAGAACTGGACAAAAGTATGAAAACACTTTTTGTGTTAATATTTTTGCATATCCACGTTATCTGTATTGAGTATTCTAGCATGTAGTGTGGAGTGCAATTAGGTAAATTTGTGAAATAGGTTAAAACAAGTATCTTTGCAAGACTTGCAAAACAGAGTGGTAAATTTAAAGAGACAAGAAATCAAACAAAAAAAATGTCCTGCAGTGCTGTTTCAAAAACTGTCACAAAATTTGCGTTTCAAGGAAGTGTGATAAATCGCCCAAAACTTGGTCGGTCTAGACAAAGAAGCAAACATGTAAAAAAAAGATTAGAAAAATTGTAGTAAAAGATCCTTAAAAAACATCAACACAAATTAGAAATCTGCAATAGTTATAATGTTAATATAACAAATCACACTGAAAGACGTCGACTTTGGAAACTGGTCTTTTTGGACGATTTGCCGTAAGGAAACCTCTTATTTTGCAAAAATATCAGAAGGAGCAATTAAAATTTGTCAAAAGCCATTTGAACTAGACTTAGGATAATTGGAATACTGTTTAAGGGAGCGATGAGAGCAACTTTAAAATTTATAGACCTGATGGTAGATCTTATTTACAAACGCCTATCAAAATAATTATTTAAAATATTAGAAAAAATATAAACATGGATTTAAAATCTTTCTATACTTTTGTCTACCACGGTATGACAAAATGACAACACATATGCTTTTAGCAACGGATTTAGTGTCAAATTTTTATTGTTTATAAAAATTTACTTCAATATTTGTAGGTTGACAATAATCATTTTATTAAAATTGAAAAACACTACCAGTTTGTTAAAAATTTGTCAACGTTGAGGCTATTTTCGACCTCACAGGAAAATTTATGGCGGAAAATTTAAACAGTAAATTCAAAACATTAAGTTCGTGCTATAATGATCAGTTTGCCTAATAAAAATCAAACAAGAACTTTTTTAAAACTACGTAAAATTTGCTTTAATTTATTGCCAAATTGGTGCAAAAACCTTATTGCACGAAAAATCTGCTAACAAGATTGTCCGCGCACGTTTTATCGCGATTTTACTGTAATAAAATAATTTATAACACTTATGTTTTCTGAAAAACTAGTTACCGTTTTATTTGGCTTTTTATTAATTTTCACAAAGATTTTATGCGTAAATTGGTTGTGAATAACAATCAGAGATCGCGAAAGATTCGTTAGAAATAAACAGATCAGTGTACTGACTCAAAAAAATCAATGCGTAGATTGCAAATAAATTGATTCTTTTATGATTTACTTACAGTTGGTTTACAATGACAACTAATCTGATTTATATTGTCTTCAACGTTATAATTCTTAAAAGATTCATTGAAATTTGAAACTGAATTACACAGGAATTAATTGGTTTTACGATTCAACCGAAATAACTCAGTTATAGTATTTGTTAATTTAAATATTTCAAATATATCTAGTAAATAAATAAATAGACAATTCTATAGACAATAACCCAAAAATAGTTGTCGGTTTACTATCTTTAGAATTTAATGTTTAACAAATTACGAAATTTTGACTTCTTATTTTTCGTTAAAAATTTGGGATGTATTGTAATTTTTTCCGTTGTTTCTTTCGACACAAAGCAAAGCGCAATTTTTTAAGAATGCTACTTTTAAAAAAATGTTGATAATTCGAGGAAATACAATACGTTTCTTTTGTCGATACCGACACTAATTCTAACTACTAGGAATAAAGGATTCAATTCTAAGAAAACACCACATTAACTTTTGCCGTTTAACTACTCGAGTAGTACGTATAAGTCACATGACAAACCCCGTTTTATACTCACCCAAATTCAAAGTGGTTTTTATGACACTGCAATTGTCGTAAGAACAGTCATAATGATGCTATTAAATGGGTTGTCGAAGTCTGTTGTAAATCGAATTCGTGTGTCTGACTCGAGGTCCGGCTAATACTAGTAAGAAGATTTTTATTTATATGTAGTTTTATTGTCCAGCGGCACCTTTTTTTTAAATTTACTTATAATAAAAAATTTTTAAATTTTTAAAAGTAACACGAAGCAAAAACGTTTGGTAATATTTTTCTCTTTTACGCATAACCGATTTCTAACTGCTTTTCTGGAAATGAAATTAAAAATGCTTTAATAAATACGCAAAATTTGTAGAAAAAGCAGCATTAGTGATTTAATTAATAAAATATATTAAAAAAATATTTACCTTAAGTTGGTGCTTTTCTCGCAAATAAGTGAAAATGGCGGGATCTTCATAGGTTTTACAATTCGTCGACGTTCTTAAAACTGGATTTAAAATGAGTTTTTTTGAACAAGCGTTGCTGTTCATTATTGCGAAAGTATCGAATAAAAATTAGAGACACCACACACTGACTTTTTAACTACTAAGGTAGAATAATATTGAAAAACGAAACCAACGGAACTTAAGTCTGTAACGTCTGAACTTGATTTCTGCAATAGTTCTTTCTCTACCCTGAAGGAGTAGGGGAAGGGTAAAATAGTGGTAGGGGTAGAAGAAGAAACTAAATTCAAAACTATTTTTAATAAATTATTCAATTTTAATAAATAATAATTTAACAGCAATAAACATAAGGAACATATTAAACTTGTCTTGTTAAACATTATGCTGAATAATTTGTTGCATCAATTTTCATTATTAAAAAATCTTCAACTTGTTCAGATTTTTGTTTATTTTTTTTGTTAAATTTTTGGTTTAACTTTTTTTAGTCTTTTGATTAAAGCAAATAGATTGATTACCTAGAACTCTGTGTCTGGTTTCTCTACTTTAATTTTCTTTGACACTAGTTCTAGAAACATATACAAATTAATTACAGAAAACAAACAACAAACCTTTAAACCTTCAGCTTCTGTCTCCTTGTTGGTGTTAGTAGCAGTTGGAATTTCATTTATTCTTGCACAGAAGGTGCATCTTGTTAGATGTAACACTCGATCAATAGCACCCAAAAAATTATTCTTTGATAAAAGTAAAACTGCATGAATAATAGCTGGATGAACATTTGGAAAAAGCAGCATTAAATCAACAAAATTATCAATATGACTTGTAGACAATTCAACTGTAGGCAACGATTGTTTCTGAGGTTGAGGCGGATCTAATAATGGTACTTCTTCATTTATCTAAAAAATCAATGTAGAATTTAAAATTAAAATTGTTTTTTACCAAAGGGTTCGAAGAATGACTAGGTTGGACGCCAGGTTGAGTGCGAGGTTGTGTGCATGGTTCTGTGTTTTGGGTCAAAGTTTTATTTTTCTTCAAAACTGGGGTATTAAACGGTTGTGAAGAAACCCAAGGACACCTAATTGGCTGCATGGAAAAAATTCGGTAAGTTTTCTTCGCTTCATCCATTACTGAAGATAAACTTGCTTGTACACAGCACGAAAACACAAAAGTTTTTAACAAATTTTTTGTTTATATATTTTGTTTTTGTTACCTAGTTTTAAAGCACAGATAACTAGCTTGAAATCAAAATGTAACTGAATTAGATCAGGCTGTGTCAGCGTAAGTGTAGGTAATGATTATTCACTTTATTATAGTACCGCTGGCACAGCCTGCTCTGATTCAGTTATATTTCGATCTCACCTTAGAATTATAATATAAAAAATAATAATCTTAAAAGTTCTTTAAAGAATAACTCGGTGCAAAAACACAGTCAAGTTGTTAATTTTTAGTAGAGTTAGCCACTTTGGGAATAGATTAGTAATAATAAATGTAAAAAAAAATCTAAAATTTTTACTTTCTATGTGCCAATCATAGATTTTAGAACATTGGTTTTTAGACAAAAAACACCAAAGATGAGACTTTTTGAAAATATGTTTTTAGTTTTAATTGTTTCTAAGTTTTTGAATTCTTATCAAAGTAACAATAGTAATAATTTAGTTATTAGATTTATTAGAATTGAGTACTTAAATAAAAACTTTTTTTGTGTTGTCGACAAGTTTTGTAGTTTTTTTCTTTTACCACTTTATTAAGACGTTACACAATTCCGAAATTTATATACGAGTATAAAAGAAAACTCAGTGAATGACATTTTTCTGGAATGTTATTATTAATCAGTCAGAAAAATTGTGTTACGTTTTGATAAAATGGTCAAAGAAAAAAACTACAAAATTTGTCGACAACACAAAAGAAGTTTTAATTTAAGTTTTCAGTCTCAATAAACCTAATAAACAAATAATAAAAAAGAACAAAACTAAATTAATTAAATATAAGGCTGTTTTATATACAAAGCGCATTTTAGGATAAAATTTTAATTATATAGGATGCACCAAAAAGTGGGACGTTATAACGATACATATTTTCAAATAGCATGTTATAATTTTTTGTGCTTATTTTAAAGTTTTTTTTGATTACTTATATGTCCTCAAACTTTTTGTTAAAAAAATTAAACATTTTATTTAAATATGTTATTTTGGTAACTATATTTGTATTTTGTATGTCAAAAGTAGCTTTACTATGCGCTAACATTTATGTTTATGTTTTATAAATTAACATATACTTTTTAGAAAGACATTTTTATTAAAATTTTTATTAAAATAGTTGGTGAAAGTTGGTTTTATATCATTTTTTATAATTTTTTAAAATATATAAGTATTTAAAAATATATCTTAATAAGTACAAAAAATTATAGCATGATATTTAAAAAATGTATATTTTTCTAAAGTACACCTTACTTTATTCATAAAGTGTACAAAATATCAAAATTCTAACTTAAATAATAACTGAGCTACAGAAGACGAAAGCTGATCTAAACCACCTCGTATATACAGCGTGTTATTGAAGTAATGTTAGAAATTTTAACAGATAATACCGTTTGTTAAAAGAATGCTAAATAACCAAAACTATCTTATATAAGAGTTTATAGTTTTTGAGATACACACCGTAGACCTTTTTTTTTAAAGTGGTTTTTAAACGAGATACAATATATTATAAACAATATAAAATATATACAATGCATTATGGTAATTTTTTTAGTATAAACTGTGATTGAAATATATGCAGAATTTTTTTTGTGATAATTCTAGTTTCAATGTTAAAATTAGATATAGAGGTTGTTTTTGAAGTAACTTTAAAAATTTTAATAGGTGAAAGCCTTAGTTAAAAAAATGCTAAATATCCAAATTTGTCTTTTAAAATGTTACTGGTTTTTGCAATATGCGATGTAAAAATTTGGTTTTTAAAAAACATTGTTTCTAGATATACAATGTATGACAATTTTAATTTTGAGCATAAACTTTTACATCGTATATCTCAAAAACTATAAACATTTGTATAAGGCAATATTGGTTTTTTAGCATTCTTCCAATAAGGGTTACCATAGAGCAAAATTTCTAACGTTAGTTTAAAAACATATACATATATTATAGAAGGTGTCTCAGAACTGACGGATCAGCCGTAAACTACAAGTTCTTCTCTTCAACTTTATACCAAATTCCGAAAAAAATATTTTTCTAAACTTAAAAAGTAAATTAAAAGAATTTTAGTAGACTCAATTTACGATGTACATTTACTTTTTGTGAAAACAAATGCGTAATTTTAAAAAAGGTACATACGATTGATAAATTTTTTATTTAAAAATTTAGTAATTCTAATTAGAAGGTACAAGACTATGAACTAGCTTTGTTTATCCATCTTTTAATTCTAAGCAAATTAAAAATGTTTAATTATTAGAAATATTTTGTCTTGTTATTGCTAATCAGTTTTCTACAAAATATCTACAAATCCTTTTGCACCAAAGAAACCGTCAAGACGGAAAATGGTAATAAATGCCAAATGGTACACCCCGCAGAGTTGCTATAAGATTACTACAGTCGGGTTTCATTCAAGGATTACACCACCATAAATGTAAAGATTTGGAAATTCCCAAAGTCCAGTAGGGATTAGTTAAGAGAAATTTTACTATCACTGTTACCCTAAAATTGTCGGGATATTGTGAAGAAAAATTGTTGGCAAAATCGCTTGGTGGTCAAGATCTACAAAACGTTTTTTCTACAACTGTGCAACATTGATTAAAAACAAAACAAATATTGAGAGGCTTCGAAGAATATTTTTGGTAATTACACTATACTCTTAAAAAAATGTTAGAAGCATAAATGGCAAAGAATAATTAATTATGTTATAAACTTAACAGACATGAAATAAGTGTATACTTATTTTATCAAAAAATGAGAATGTAACTTAAGTCATAAATTATTTAACAAAGCAAGCGTATGCTTTTGCCAACGAGTTTTTAATTTATGAGACTATTTTACTAACAGTAGGTCAAAATTTTAGGTTAGTTCCTTATTTTTAAATGCCGTAGCTTGTGGTCATTTATTACTTTATGTTTAAACCCATCAGTAGGTAGTAACAGCTTAAATGCGAATGCTTTATTAACAATGATTTATTACTTAAGTCAAATTTTTATTTTCTGATAAAAATTCTATATACTAGCTATTTGTAAATTCAAACAGACTCGATAGAAAACAAGTAGCAATATTTGTGGTATGTTTAATAGCTTAAATTACAGAAAACTATGTTCGTTTGTAAAACAATAAGAAGACGTTAGCATATTTACAGTAACATGGTACCATATGTTTATTATAATTTTTGATCATAGGTTGCTATGAAAAATATAAATTCTAAAAACGTAGCGTCTAAATTAGTTCACTTGATAAATGTCATTTTGCTGTCACTGTCAAAAGTAGTAAATTTTTAGAAGAAATCATTTTTAGAGAGTCAGTCAATGATATTGAACAACTGAAAAACCGTATTCAGGAAGAGATATACAATATTACTCCTGCAACTCTTATCAATGTGTTCAAAAACATGAAAAAAGTGACGTTATGTGTTATCAAGTGAAATAAGTTAGGCGCTACGTTTTTAGAATTTTTTCTTTTCATAGCAGCCTGTGATCAAAAATTATAATAAACCTAAGAGTAGGGAGTTTAGTCTAAACTCCCTACTCTTTGGTAGTATATAGATCAAACAAAAAAGATAAAAATAGATGCTGCTATAGGTTCTAGTAGAAGCTAAATACGGTATTCGCAATTTATAAAATTAACTGTAATGCTACAGTTTTTGTCATTAGGGATTTTAACGCAGAGTAGAAAACAAAAATAACTAGAATAAGAGTACCTAATAGAATTCTAGAAGTTGAACTGCTTGATAATAACTAATACATTTTTTCAACATAAAAAAATTTGTCAACACACAAAAGTAGAAAGGTCTAAGCAAGATAAATCTGTCAAAGATTACATCCTAATACAAAGAGATAAAAAAATGTATGAAAGGTACCAGAATTTACAAGAGTGCAGAATTGGATATCGATCACCACTTGTTGAAAATAAAAAAAAAATTATAAAAAACTTGGAAAAATACTGAAGGCAAATACGAAACAATTAGAACTAAATTAAAATAGTAAAAGACAAAAAAATGCGCAAAAATAATAGCAATACAACTAGAAGAAAAAAAAATTATAAAACCTGAAAGCGGTTTAAAAACATTTTACTAAAAGCAGTCAAAAAAACTTGTAAAACAAGCAAAAAAAACAGTAGTATAAAAGAACAGTAAAGTGGAATAGGAAAACAAAAAAATCAGTTAAAGAAAAGAAAAATATAGCTACAGGATGTTAATAAATGTTGAAAAAAATAAAAGCTTGATTAATAAACTCAAATTTGACCAAGCACCATGACACGATCGCAGTTTCTAAGTTGGACCCGTGCACAGTAGGGGTGCCTAAACTGGTGTTTAAGTTGGCTTGAGTAATTTACATAATTCTCCACAGTTTTATCAGTAGATATACTAGGGTCAAAATAAGCTTGTAAAAGTGTTGTAAAAGACGCGCTAGATATTGCTGTTTCACTTACTCTTAGAAGTGGACAGAAAGCTCATAGTTTGAGTAGGGATAACTATTTCTCTCTTTGTTGGAGGTTTGCTAAAAGATAGTCAAACAAGAAAGAGCCTGCTACTTTCTTAGCTATGTGCTTTTTAAACACCGTAACGCCTTACTCAGAAATGTCTAAAATGTTTTCCGCAAAAGCTTGATAGGTATTTAAAAAGAATAAGGGTTAACCCACTACATGGCTACATAGTCTTGGCAGCTGAGGCCAAAGAAGAGAAGAAAGAAGAAGAATAAGGGTTATTATAATGGCTGCAAACTGTTTGAGATTTTCTGGTGTTAGTTATAGAGCTGGTGCAAAGCACGTGCTTCTCTAAAAGCGATTGGGTCTAGCCTTGTCACACCTTTACATGCAACAGAAGAGGATAAAACATTTTGCCCTGCCTACTCTATGAATGCTATGAGTGGAGGAAGTAAGAGATAGAGAACCAGTCTATAGCGGATCTTTTACAACACTTTCACAATTTTATTTTGCTTTGACTATAAAATAGGTAAAGTCGCTGAGTCATTCCCATCCGGTCATTTTTAAATACCCGGTAAATTTGGGAATTGAAGTAAAAGATTAGGATTATTACATTTATTTTATTTTGAAACTATAATCTACTTTATACGCTTGCAAATCAGGACGTCATCTTTATTTTTATAGCACTGAATTTTTTAGAGTTGCTACGTAACAATAACAAATAAATAACTGTACATTTGTCTACCTGTCAAATAAACCACCTTAATTTTGTAAACGTCACTTTTTACATTAAATAACAATTATCATAAAAAATCATCATTTTTTTCAAAAACTGTTAAACACAACAATAACAGGGAGCGTGACACAACTTTTTCTTAAATTTTGGGCTCTTACCTGTTGTAACATTTCTCTAGCATACACATTTTCACATACATTTTTATTAGTTTCCATTTTAGAAAATCGCAAAACCGAAAATTACAACATAACATACCGTTTCCTGACAACGACAAGATAGTCAACTAGTTAATCTGAATTTTTTTTATAGTTTAAAAAAAAATATGTACCACGGACGTAATTGTCACTAACGGCTCTCAGAAAATTAAAAGCTTTCCTACGTCGGGCTTTAAACATTTTCTCGTGCCATAATTCTCTTGATACACAAATAACTATTATTCATTTGAAATAAAGTCACATCGTCAGCTTTGAGTAAAAACATGCTAGTTCCAATTTCATAAACTTTTCAAGAGAGTCAAAAAACCTTATTATTATTGTTATACGCAAATTAAATAAATATCAAAAATTCCATTTTAACTTAAGCTTTTCTGTGGTTTTTACATTAAAGAAAGCAAATTGTGTTTATGCAAATTAATAGTAATACAAGTTTTTGTACTCATTTTGCTACGTCTAGCAGCTTTTCTGAACTATGAATTACTTAAATAATGCATTTTTTTGTTAAAGTACATTACATATTAGGTATTGTAAGCAACAAATATAATATTAGAAATATGTGTACCATTCTCCAGGTACAGGGTGTTTTTGAAACATGTTTGGGAAATTTAACCAGCTATAGTACATGATAAAAGAAATCAAAATAAAATGCTGTCATACATCGTGTATCTCAAAAATAGTAAAAAAAGAAAATTGTTTACAGCTTATACCTCAAAAACTATAAACAGTTGTATAAAGCAAACTGGGTTTTTTAGCATTGTTTCAACAAGGGCTATTATCTTGTAACGTTAGTAAAAATTTTTTGAAAAAATTTGTATATTTGATTTTTACATTAAAGCTAGAACTATCACAAAAAAAAAATTGTTGCATATATTGCAGTCACAGACTGTATATTAAAAAAAATTGTAATACATTGTACATAGCTCGTTAAAAAAATAAAAAAAAAGTTTTACAAGTGTATCCCAAAATCTATAAAAACAGGGTCTTTAAAAATGTCGGAAATTTATGAAATTAATTATAAAGACTGTAATCTATACTATATATGGGTAATTATAAATTGCGGTAATGATTAGGGTAAGAATGAATCTTTTGCTTTAGTTGCGGTAAGAAATTTTTACTCCTATCGGTCGGTTCAAATCTTCTGCCTGAATTACGGTAAATAATTTTTGGGTTTGTTACCAGTCTCGGACGAAACAGCGCTTCATTTGGAAATTACGACTCGTAAAAACTTTTTGGATTGGTAAAACAGTGCTTTATTTAGAAATTACCATTTGTAAAGACCAATAGAATAAAACTACATGATGCACGATTTATAATTGTTTAATAATAAATAAAACAAAAACTTAAAAAGAAAGCATTTATTAAAAAAAATTTACAAAAAAAGTTTGTACAATTGTAAATCGTACAGTTATAAAAACGTATTCTACTTATATTACAAAACTACATTTTAAAAGTGTCTACTGCTATACAGAGTGAGTCTGCTAAGAGTTTATCTCATCTTTTCCTTAAAACTAGTTATCACATTAACTTTATAGTTTGTTATTAAAAATTTTGTTTTTTCTCTAGGCATGTTTTTTCAGAAATTTTCTAATATTTCTTCTAATGAATATTAATTAATTAATAATAACACTTTGAACAAAATATAAAATTTACTATTATATTATATTAATTATTATCATTTCTAATGTCATTCTAAATGAAAAGATGTTGTAATATTGTTTTTTAAAAAAATACATATTTTAAAAAAATTGTAGGTAACCGCAAAAACTAATAAAGGTTATTTATATTGTAAAATATTTTTTTATACAGCATTGCCAGTTGAATTTACAATCCACTAGATACCTACCTACCTTCCAGCGTCTTTGTGCCGCCCACTTTCTTAAAAAAATGGTATAATCCCAACTAGTTTTTACACCGAATATAAATTAGACAATAATTTTAACAATATAAACAAAATGGTTTTCACTAATGAGTTTAAAACTGTTGGGGGCATTTTGAGATATACCAGGTTGAATAGAACCGACAGTTACCAATTTCCTGTTTGTTTAGAGTTTAAGTGGGCGTACATAAATTTGGCACTATTTAATCCCTAATGACGGCCACTCTTTCTTTACCTGATCGGACACCTAAATTCGGCACCGAACCTTCTCAGGTCAAAGCGGATTATTACTTGATCCTTGGAATTGATCCTTCAATAATATTTAATAATTTTTAGAACATTTGCATTTATGTGACCGAAGCTTGAAAGAACTATGAATACCTTAACTGTTAAAAATAACCTGAGATCAAAATGTAACTGAATCGGAGCAGGCTGTGCCAGCGTAACTGTAATAATAAGACACATCATTACAGTATTCAGTTACATTTCGATCTCACCTTATAAATTGCATTAGGAATAATGTAAACAATAAAACACGAAAAATTCAGTTTACTTTACAAAAAAATACAGTAGAAACAATCGAAATTTTGGAAAATTTAGAATTTAATATTGTAAGAAACGAAAACTTTGTTAAAGATGCAATATTTTGTGCGATTCTGATGCAATATATTTAGATGAAACTTTTAATTATATTGATTAAATTATTTTTTTCAACTAGTTACATTAAGTACTTACGGTAATAATCGTTACATTCCTATAGTTTTTTGCCTAGTAAAAAAGCTGTGACTTATAAAACAGCTTTTGAATTTTAAATTTTTTTTTTGAAATATATAGATTTAATTTTAAACCTTGTATTGTAGCAGATTTTGAAAAAAACATTTATAATGCTTTGGAATTTAATGTTACACTAATAGGTTGTTGTTTTCACTCAATGCAAAACTGGCATCTATAGAAAAACACAAAAAATAGGTTAAAATTATGTTATTGGATTACCATTTCTCAGTCCTGATAAAGTACCGGAAAATTATGTCATGGATCTTATAAGTATTCAGCCTGATGATTCACAATTAACGAATTTTTTTAATATTTGGTAAAAAATTTCAAAGCTGAAGACGCAACTTTTCTCCCAAATATGTGAGCTAATTGTACCGATGGCGATGATATCGTAGAACAACTAATTTAGTGGAGTAAAATCGGGTTAAAATAACGTCTATTTTTGAAATGGAGGTATAACTAGATGAGACCTTTACAGTATTGTAAAGTATTATTTTGACCATCTGAAATTGCTATCTACAACTTTTTTTAGTGGGACACAACTTTGTAAAATTATGTTTTTTATGTCGGAGCAACAATTTCTAAAATCATGTTTTTTAAAACATACATCGCCTTATAAATTAATTATTTTAAGCAAAAATTTTGAAATTTTGTTTACTTGTAGAGAAAACCAGAGCGCATCTAACAGTAATAAGAAATTTTAGAAAAAGTTTTTTGTTTTTGAGAAAGGGATCTCCAAAATCAATAGTTGCAAAATTGTGCATTGACAATTTCACCCTGCGGGAAGCTATGTAAATTATTAATAAATTGACCATATAATGTACATACATTTACACATTCACAAAACTTTAAATAAGTTTTTGAAAAAAGAAATGAAATATAAAATCTAATGGTTTCCAAAATAGAATTTTTTTTAAGACAAGGCTTTGCCGCGCTGCTCTGCGCAACACGCGTTTAAGGGCACCTTATCAGCCATCGTGGTCAAAAAGTGAACTAACGGTTTATACTAAAAATAATAGATGAGGCGAGAGAACGCATTTTAAGTTTTAAATCTATTCCTTCAAAATAAATTACACTATTTTTTTATTAAAAGCCTTTGCAACCGCCCAAATGTAAAGTTGCAGAGAAATTATTCTCCGCATAATCTCTTCAAATGCACATCTGGCTGATTGTCTTCCCTTAGACGAGGCGAGAAAACCAGCACGTGCAAAACATGCGGGGATGCAAACATGCAAATTTTATTTTTACGATTTACCGAAAAGGAAAATTGGTTTTATTTAATGTTGAGGGTTGAACCCAAATCATTCCAGACTTTGGTGCTGTGGAGTTTGTGTAACGTGAGATTTTCTATTTCGGTGATTGTAGTGTTTTTATTTGTTAATTTGATCGTCTAAATTTACTCTTCAATATTTGTCAGGTAAAACATATGTATTTTGTTTTCATATCAATTCAAAATGTTTAAATGTTTTATGTTTTCAAATATTTTAAAGCAACAAAATTTTGAATTTTTTTTAGCCTTGGCAATTATAATAATATTAATATATTACTATAATAATATTCTAATTTATAATAGGGAAAAAGAGTAAAAATTATCCTAGTAAACAAAAGAAGAACAAAAAAATAAATATTTCAAAAGGAGGGAAGATGTATTGGTTACAAAGAAAGCAGTAATAATGATTATTATATGCCATATTCTATTTTATAAAATAAATTTTCATTATTTTTAAGAAAAAATTTAGAACAATTATTAGAAAGAAACCAATCTGTACAGCAGGTTGTTGAAATTGAAGAACATAATGTAGAGGAAGGGTCAGGTCCGAACAGGTAAAATTTTGTTAAAATGACTGTACAAAGTGTAATCAAATTCATCATCTTGGTGTTAGTATTCGATAAAAAAAATAGAGATATACAATGTTAAAATGCGAGTTTATTCTTGTTGAAAATTTTTTGAAAACATTTGTATAAGGCAAGTTAGGGTTTTTAGCATTATTTCATCGAGTACTATCACCATGTAAAAGGACGACGTTGAATTTGATTACACCCTGTACAGTTAACATATTTTACATACTTTTGCAGGAACCAATAACACTACACGAATTTTCGTTTATTTCGGAAAAAAATTATGAAAGGTAAAATATTGGTTTATACTATTTTTGCAGTCTGTGTTATTAAAACCCAAATGTTATTTACAGTATAAATCAGTATGAGCTATCTGTTGAATCTATATCATACGTAGAAAATTCTATTGTCTTGGGTAACAGAATTGTTGATTTACAGTACGTGATAAATTGAGCTTTAAAACTACAAATAAATCACGCTAAAAATTGTACAGTTGGTCAATTACAGCTGAAAGAGGAGCAACGATGTGGTTTAGTTAGTTTTTTAACTTTTAAGTGTGACTTTTGTGTTTATGAAATTCAAAAATTAACACACAAAATTAAAAATAAACGAGAACATTTTGCACCAATAAATGTGAGTGCTGTTTGGTCCACAATTTCAACAGGCAATTTATATTTAAATTTAAATGAGCGATTGTCTGTGGTGGATATTACTCTATTGACATATAGATTATTTAATAAAATAGAAATGCATCTAAGTGATGCATAGGAAAAAAATCTCTGGAATTGCATAGTAGAAGCTGGCAAAGAAGAGTATGATATTGCTTTGGCAAATAAACAAATTGATTATGAAGGAAATGTCTGGACTACAGTATATACTGACGGTGGGTGGAGCCATAGATCATTTGGTCATAGTTACAATGCCTCGTCCGGTGTCGTAAGTAATCTTAAAAAAATATATATTTCTTTATATTATTGTTAGGCTATCGTCATTGGAAAAGCTACTGGCAAAATATTATTTCTCGGGGTGCGAAATAAGTACTGCAGCATCTGTTCTCATGCGCTCAATAAAAATTTAGATCTGCTTGACCACTTATGTCATAAAAATTGGTCAGGATCCTCAGGTGCTATGAAAGCCGATATTATAGTAAAAGCTTTCAAAGCAAGTAAGCAAATGCATAATCTTCTTTATTTAAAATTTATTGCTGATGGTAATTCATCAGTGTACGCAAAAATAAAGAAAGAAGTTCCTTATAGCAGCGAAGTACAAAAAATTCATTGTACGAATCATGCAGTGAAAAATTATGGAAAAGCGTTGTATAAGATTAAAGCTGACACCACGATTGATTCAAAGGGACGAAAGTGGTTGACTGCAATAACTATCAAGAGTTTAGAGCAAATTGCCATGAGAGTACTGTACATAAATGCTCATGGTGATGTAGCTACACTGAAGTCGGATTTAGCAAATGGCCTAAATCATGTTATTGAAAATCATGCAAACTGCCAACAGTGTCAACCTTCCTATTGTAATCATGTTGGACAAATAGAAAGCAGTAAAATTGAAATGTTGGAAATGACGGGAATATATTCTCACATAACAAGTAAGTTAGAAATTGTGTAATTATAAAAGCTTTTCTAACGCTCTTTTTTTGTTCTTTAGGTGCTTTAGATCGTTTAAATGTCAAAAAAAATCAATTAATAGACAATGAAACAAACAATAGGGCTGAATTGTTTATGTCTCTATTATGCAAATTAAATGCTGGTAAAAGGTTAAACTTATTCTAACTCAAAGAGGATCGTTTGCCACCCGTGCTCACCTTACTGGACTTCGGTATAATGATAGAATTACCTGGCAATCTAGTTCATGGAAAACTATAATGAATAAAAGTCCTGGAAAATTTTTTAAAACATTTATTAAACAAAAAGATAGAACCCATGAACTCAACTGTAAAAAAGAGTCGACTTTTCAAAGAAAACATCCAATCTACCAAAAAGGTTAGATAGAAAGGAGAGAGTACGCCCTATACTTCCCGTGTAAACAGTTTGGTACCAGCTTGGTACCAGTTTATGACAGGTCTCAAATGAAGCGCAGAATCGATAGATCCTGTTTGGCTGTGTCTGGTCTCGCACAGTGGCGTAGCTGACGCAGGATGCTAGTTTTTGTTTGATTGTTTACAAACAAACGTTGTTTTGTTTTTTTTTACAGATTTTTTTTGGTCTGTGTGAATTGATTGTTAATATTTATTGTTATTGTTGTTGTCGTTTTGTTGTGTTTTTATCCTTTGTTTCAACTTTTTACACTACATTGTGTGACGCTACTAACTTCAATCTCGTGATGCGCCTGCTTTCAGTACCAGTTTATGCCTTTGCGCAGTGAAGGCGGCAAGTCCATTTTTTTCAAGTTGTACTCTCTCCGTCCTATCTAACCTCCTTGCAATCTACGTACTCGCACAGTAGTTCTTCGTTTGTACTTCTAACATTCTAACTACTATACGAGTATTATGAGTTATTTATGACTTACTTGAAGGTAATTTGATAGATATAATTATAAAGTTTAGAAGATAATTAATAAAATTTTATTAAAACAAAAATATTTTGATGAAAAAAAAATAAAGACCAAATTTCTTTTTAGTCTTTATCTGATTTGTCGTAGGTCGCTTCAACATTGTTGCAATGCTGGCAGGCAATACAAAAATCTGTAGATACAGATAATTATCCTGAATTACCATTATAATTGAAAACATGAGCGGATGAAGGTGTTTTGTGTTATGTTACAATTATTCAGAAAACCCTTTTATTGCACGTATGAAGGTGTTATATTCCAATTTTTCACATAGCGTTATCTAAAATTTTTTAACCCTAACGATACGCAAGATACACCTTTACATAGCTAGACTTAAACCGATAAAAAGATATATAAAATCAACTTTAACCTTAATTTACTCAAAATTACAGTTTTGTAACATAACACCTTTATCCACTCGTGTCTTCAATTGTAATTTATTAAAAACAGATCCAAAACAAAATTTGTTTCTTTTTATTGATTTAGGCCATAAATTAAACACAAAATTTATTTTAATACTAAAAGTAGTAAACCATTTTCAAGACAAAATTTGTAGAAATTTTTTGGTGCTTCACGCTTTAAGCAGATGTGGCACAACAATTTTTTTCTTTTTATAAAATTGGAAAAAAACAGCATTCGATATTTTTGTTAAAAGTGTAGTAGACGCTTTTAATTTGCACGAGATAGTTACATTGCTTGATGTAAACAAAAGCAGTGAAGTAATCACAAAAATTTTTTGGCATTATTTAGAAATAAAGATGTCAAAACGCTAAATAATATGAGGTATGTACTATTTAAGCCTGAAATCACAAAAATCAGCTTTACAATTATTATCAACTAACGAATTCTTCCAACAGCATGTTTTAATAAGGTAATTATACGAGTACACATAAAAAATTTATAATCTTTTTTTGGTGTTTAAAGTCTATTTTAATATATTTGAGAAAAATTTTACAGGAAAGTGGACAAAGCAAATAAAAACTTTTTTTCATATACTCGACGTTTCGAATCGGTATTCGATTCTTTTTCAAGGCTTATAGGTAGGTAGTGTCAAATTTGTTGGGCATGGTACCAACCTGTCTTCGTTAGTGGTCGCCGGAAGAATGGATCCAAATTCGAAGAAAAAGAATCGAATAAAGATTTGAAACGTCGGCTATATAAAATAAGTTTTCATCTGTCTTATCCACTTTCCTGTAAAATTTTTCTCAAAAATATATAATATTTAAAGTTTTACCGTGTGTTTAATATTCTAGAAGTGTATATCAATTAAAAATTTAGATGGCAAGCTATATACAAAATATGCCGAAATTAGACGCTGTAATATGGCTGATGAATAAATGACAGTGGCGAATTTAATCCGACTTACAGTAAAAAACCCTCTGAACATGCAGAGCTTAGCAGACTTTTAACTAATTAATAAATTTAAAATGCTAAGTCTGGAAATTTTTGGCGAAAATTTTCCAAACGTAGGGAAATTAAATATTGTCATTCGCCCCCCTTTCTGTCTATTACGAAAATACAACTCAATCATAAATGTTTTGTGAACTTGTACAATTTTTTTTAGTTAAATTAAAAAAAATAAAAACAAGTAATTGACAATTCACAAACTCATAATGTCACTATATGCGCCAAGCTAAATCCTACGTTTGCAGGTCCACAGCACAGTAGGACGTCATTCATTTCTAGCCGCTCGTTATAAATTGCTGTAATAAATTATGTAATACTTCAAAATGTATCTGTTTGAAATAAGGACTAAAATGTTGTATTGATTGATCCTGCCAGCATTGCAACAATGTTGAAGAGACCAACGACAAATCAGTTGAAGACAAAGAAAAAAAATTGGTCTTTATTTTTTTACATCAAAATATTTTTGTTTTAATAAAATTTTATAAATTATCTTTTGCGGTTTATAATTATATCTATCAAATTACCTTCAAGTAAGTCATAAATAACTCATAATACTCGTATAGTTAGAATGTTAGGAGTACAAACGAAGAACTACTGTGAGTATTCTCTGTCCATCGATATTTTGAAACGACCTTTCGATTCTTTAAGTGGTTTATTGTAGGTTTAATGGGGGTTGTCGTAAAAGCGGTAAGCAACCCATCCTCACTAATCCCCAGGTACAAGTCTTGAACAAAATTATTAAACAGAGCCGCATTTTCAATTTTGCTACCCCTATTAAGATAGAGTGGTTGAACCAAACGTTTCTCTCAGTATTGATTTAATTTTTACCTAAAATTCAAAGGCAAGACTAAAATTAATTATAATGTTATTGGTATGGCAATTTCTAAAGAAAAATTTGTTTAAATAAAAATAATCGTCGAATGTACTTTATATAGGTAGTCTTTTAAATATTAACAACTAGCGAACGCCCAACGTACATTTTTTTGCCACTGCAAAAAAATCTGCAAAGTATTTTAAAAAAAGTGTTAAAAAAAGATTTACAAAATATTTTTGTTTGCCATAGCTAATATAAAAAGTTATACCGCACCGGGATTCTGTTGAGGCATCACACCCTATCAAGTCAAAAAGGATAATCTCCCATAATTGTTATTAAAAATTTAAAAAAATATTGGTGACAGAATTACCAATAGGATACAACAAAACAGGTATGGGTCACAGATTAAAATACTTACTGTTGCCGAGATTACCTGTCCCTCCACAGGCACTCGAAAAGTAAATAAAATTTTCCTGAAATTTTATTAACTTATTTACCACTTCAAATTCTAGGTATACAAAAGTACCTAGTTTTATTATTTAACTTCAGTTCTGATTTGGCTTCTGTAAGAGTTGAGTGTAATTGTCAGTGAACTAAAAATGTGGAGACCGTGGTGCTCTGAAGAAAATAATTCAGTTCTTCAAAATGAAAACAGAAATGAAACGGAAGCGTCTTTTAGTCAACATGGTAAAAAAGCTGGCTCAGAGAAAAAAAACGCAACTTTTTGTCAACTGATGCGAAGAAGATGATTACAAATGTATACCAGACATTGAAAGAAGACAATATCATTCCTTCTGACCAAATATTAAAGGAAACTGCGCGACTTACCAAAACTTCCTATTCATCAGTTTGGAATATTATCAATAATGGGGTATCATTAAGAAAAATCAGAAATGACCGAGGTATTCCTAAAAAATTGGACGAGGAAAACCATGCACACCTAGTAAGAGGAATTATATATGATTCATATAAAGAAAATTTTGTACCTACGTTAAGAACAGTACAAGAAAAAATTTCTGAAATGGCAGGTGTTTCTGTGTGTCGGGAGACTGTAAGAAAATTTTTAATAAAAATTGGATTTAATCAAAAAACATTAAATAAAAGAAGCGTGTTAATGGAAAGTCGCGTTATCAGCGAATGGCGTTACAGATATCTATCTGAAGTGAAAAAAGGGCGCGATGATGGTAAACTTTTAATTTATTTGGATGAAACATGGTTTCATTCTTACGACACAGTAAAAAAGGGTTGGGTTGATAAATCAAACAAATGTACCTTAGATATACCGCCAGGAAAAGGACACCGTATTATTATTCTTCATGCCGGATCGGAACATGGATGGGTAAACAACGGCTTATTGTTAAGTGCCAAAAATATAAAACACTCAGCCTTAGATTATCATGATGACATGTCGGGAGAAATGTTTATGAATTGGTTTCGCAAAAAATTACTTCCAAATTTACCCAAAAACAGCATCATTATAATGGACAACGCTGTTATCATTCAGTTCAAACAGAAAAAATACCTAACTCAAATAGTCGTAAAATGGAAATAATGGAATTTTTGGAAAAAAATGAGTTATTTTATGAAGAAAACTATACAAAAAAGCAGCTTCTAGAAGTTTTGAAATCCAAACATTTTGAAAAACAGTATGAAGCCGATACAGAAGCTGCGAAAGCCGGGTTTCAAGTTGTTCGTCTTCCGCCTTATCATTGCGTTTTCAACCCAATAGAAATGATATGGGCGCAGTTGAAAGAGAATCTCAGAAGAAATAATAAACATCCAAAATTTAATGGAAGAACAGTGGAATTAATCAAAGAAGTAGCTAAAATCACTGCAACAAACTGGGCTGATTGTCAGCGACATGTAATTAAAATAGAAGACAGCTACCGGGCAAAACAGGTTAAAGACTTAATTATTAATTTGGATAACGACGACGACCACAGCGATGACAGTAACGATGGCCTGTGCAACAGTGATTGTGACCATAATTAGTTTTTCCATTGCATTATTTATATATATATAACCAGGTATAGTACATATAACTAAGTAATGTAATGGTGAATTAATTAATTATGTACGTAAGGTAATTAATAATAATCAAAAATTACTATTTTAAGAAATACAAGTTTTTACCATAGACCTGTGTTTGAGAGTTTCATTTATGTAGTTTTATTGTAAAAATCTGAATACGGACCTGAAACCTTAACCCTCGAGAGAAGGTAAATAATCCTCTAATAATGAGACTGTCCAACGTAGATTAAACGCGTGTTGCGCAGAGCAGCGCGGCAAAGCCTTGTTTTAAAAAAATTATATTTTGGAAACCATTAGCTTTGTTATTCTATTTTTTTTTAAACTTATTTAAAGTTTTATGAATCCGAAAATGTAAAATTTTTAATAATTCACATAGCTTTTCGCAGGGTGAAATTGTCAATGCACAATTTCGCAACTAGTGACTTTGGAAAGCCCTTTCTCAAAAACAAAAAACTTTTTCTAAAATTTTTTATTACTGTTAGATGCGCTTTGGTTTTCTCTATTACTCGACAAAATTTCAAAATTTTAGCTTAGATAGTTAATTTATAAGCGCGATGTATGTTTTAAAAAACACGATTTTAGAAATTGTTGCTCCGACATAAAAAACATAATTTTACAAAGTTGTGGCCGACTAAAAAAAGTTGTAGATAGCAATTTTAGACGGCCAAAATGATACTTTACAAGACTGTAAAAGTCCCGTCTGGTTATACCTTAAAAAAATTTTTTGCAAGAAAGAAGCCTCGTAGAATGGCGACTTTACTCCACTAATTGCTGCGAGTCATTTAATTCAAAAACTATTCAATGTTTTTATAAAACTGTTTTATGTTTATTTTTCTAGATATTCTTAGTAATTTTCGAACAGAAGCGTACTTAAAACTAAAAACTTTGCAAGATGATATTAGAAATAAAGTTCCTAAAACTAAAAAAAACAAGCGTTTATAAAAGAAAAAATTGCGGCGTAAGCCAGCTACGAAATAGATCGGTTACAATTTCTTAAGTGTTTAGGCTATTTCAATAAACAAAAATAATTTAATCGTAGAGAATACAGTTTGTAGGTTTTTAAATTTTTGGTGTGTATTTAAATTGGTGGGTTTTACTATGTATACGTCGTTTTTTAATTTTTTTTTTAAGTTTTTGTACTTGCTTTTAGTTATAAGTATATTTTTTTTGAAATTAAATGATTTTTACAAACTTGTATTTTATTTTAATATGGTAGGTTGTGGTTAAGGCATTAAATTAGGTAAACAGAACTTGGTGCCGAATTTAGGTATGAGGAAAATCGCTAATCTGGGGTCTAGCGCCCAGTTTATGCATCGGTAAAAACACTCAGGTATAGAAAATTCTAACAATAAATGAGCCAGAGGCATAGTCTGAAACTCAAGTGGTTTGATCATAAAAACAATCATTAAGTCTAGACAACGAGTGCGCAGTAATTTAATAAAGGTCCGCACTTGTATTAGTTTCGTTAATGTATCTTGTGTCTTGTTGGGTGAAGTGCTAAATTACTGTGCTGTCTTGATGTGTAAATTGTGTTGAAAATGTGTTGGAATTTTCTATAATTCTATTCTTTAAATAATTTATGGTTTAAGTCTTATTTCTTTATCTAAATGCATAAAGTATATGTTTGCAAAGTATTTGCAATTTTTTTGTCATTTAGTATATGTGTAAATAAACACAACGGGCAAAAAAATGTTTTCTGAACCTTGGTGTATATTGTACTATTATAGGGCTGGGCTATGTTAATTTGCGACTAGTAATAATGCTTTATAACAAATTATTTAATTATATGTCATTAAATATTAGATAATATTAAATATATTTAGTAGTATGAGGTAATACCATTTGCGACATAAATTTCGGACATGAAATTTTGACAATGAGATAAAAAAAAATGTAAAACAACTTTTAATTTTTGTTTTATATACCTACAAACACGATATCTGTTACAATAACATTAATTAACCTTAAAATTGACAAGGAAGTGTAGTTTACACGATTTTAATTGTCAGTGTCAAAACTTGACGTCTGAAATTTTTTGTCTCGAATTGTAGTAACCAAAGACCAGTTAAGGACCGTAACTATAACTTTTTATTGTTAAGAATGCAGCTTGCAAAACCGAGGGAGAGACTCCAAGTTTCCTAAGCGTTCGAGACCACAAAAAGTGCTTACGGCCCGGCCTCAAGGTTTATACAGGGTGTTAGAGAATAGTTGAGAAAAAATTTAACCAATGATACATCTCATTAAAAAACAATTTTTCTATACACCATTTTTACGATAGATGCTAAAATTTTTAAATTATGTATTCTTCATAAAATCACGATACGCTTATGATAACTTCTCAAATAGGTCACATTTGCCTAGTTACTATTATAATACTACATAGGTCAGTGGCGGCTATGGTATGTATTTTGTACAAAATTTTTAAATAATTTTATCCTAATAATGATTGAGATTTGAACAAATGGAATCAAAAAAAAATTTTTTTAACCGAGACCTATCAGTGGCAAAATATTTTCTCAACCATTTTCTAACACCCTGTATATTATATTTTCTACCACCTGAAAAAAGAAGAAAGTATTAATCTGCTTACGACTGGAGCTTGCTGCCCTAGGACATTCGTCTTAGAACTCATGCTTATCGCTATATGATAATAATTCTATGAGCAGCAATTGTTGCTTAGTGTTGTTGTTATTAGTGTAATATAATGACATGCTTACGAAACAAGTGACTGAAAAATACTTCTAAATATGTTTTACAATTAAGCACAGGAAACCGTTAAATAAACAAATGTAAAAGTTTGCATGTGTATTGACTGCGACTTTATCATAGGCTTTAGTAATTGTACACTACATTTTTTGAGCGATTTACCTTTTTCTCCTCCCGTCAAGAACACTACAAATTTTAGTATTAGTATTGTTACTGCAGTGTACCAAGTGCATTAAATCATATATTTTTTTGTAAACTCATGCAAATATCGAAATTTTAAAAAAACCAAAAATGTTTAAATTAATGTCAGAATTTTTTTTTCGAAAATATCTGCTTACTTGTTAAAATAAATGTTCATTTTTGTATTTTGATTTCCATTGTGTGGTTATCAATAATGGTAAATCAAAACCCCTTAATACATTTAGGGCCAGTTGTATAAAACGAGTCTTAACTTGTGCTTACTAAAACGCGGTCTTAATTTTAAACCATGCTTAAAAGCTATGATAATTGTATAAACCAAAGTATGTACTGGATTTATTAATCATGCGATTAAATGTTTTATCCTTAAGTTGGTATTGAATACATTAAATTTAACGTCAAGTTTATGTCAAGTTGTCGTAAAAATATTTCACGTATTTTGCTGTCGACCAAGTACTGGACTGAAATACCGGCCGTTCTTAATGGCACAATGTAAAAAAAAAGATCTGCGAATTTTACGCCAAACGAAATTGAAACATTGGTAGCACTTGTAAAAAAACATAATAGAGGAATCAATTGCAACAGTACCGATGTTCACAAGGAGGAAATCCGAAAAGAGACTTGGGAAAGAATATTAAATGAATTTAATTCAAAGTTGGGAGGAGTTTTCCGCTCAGGAAAGGTACTAAAAACCAAATATAAGAACATTTGGACTTCTTCGGCAAAAAAATGCGCAAATATCAAAAAAATACCGAAAGAAACAGGTGGTTGTCCGCCCAAAAAAATAATAATTACCGAATTAGACGAAACAATAAAAGAAATTCATGGAACACAAATTGTTGGTGCAAAAAGAAGATATGACGATGACTTTGAAGAAGGTATCAACATTATATTATACATAGATTGATAAAGATTTACTTAATTTTGCCAGATGCTGATTTATTGGGAGATCACTCTCTAATTATTCTAGAAAATTCTTCAAAAATTACAGATGTAGTTGGTGAAAAAGAAAACGTTATCAACAGCAACAGTATGTACGCATATATAATTTTTAATTATCTATTAGTTTAGTTACATATTTGTAAGAAAATTTATAAAAACATAAAAAAAATATTTTATTTTTTAAAGTATGCAACGCAGGTGAGACTTCATCAGATTATACATGGAAAACATATACTCCTTCAAAGTTACAAACACCTATGTCTTCAGAATTAAAAAGTACCAAACGTATGTAAAAAATAATAAAAGTATTATTTAACGTTAAATTGTAAATACTTACTAGGTAAATCTAAAGAAGATACGTCACTTAAATGTAAAATTGGAAACTGGGCTAGTTCTAAAATTGAACTAACACAACTTCAAAAAGAAAACTATTCAAAAGAACATGAATTGAAAATGACTCACTTAATTAAAAAACTTGGAAAAGAATTAGAACTTATGGAGAGAGAATTAAATCAGCGTATGGAGTTGCTACAAAAAGAGCACGATGCTCGAATGAGTATTATGAGTAAAAAGTATTCCTAAAATTTTGTTATTAATAATGTTTATATTAAAAATATTAAATAAATGTTAATATTTTTAAAAAATGTTTTACTTTTGTATATAGACAAAACAAAACGTTTTTCTAACAAATTTTATTATTCAAAACATTTTCAGAACTTCAAAATATATCAATATATTAACAATAATTGTAAAGTTGTAACTTTCGTTTCTATAAAAATGTATAAATCCAACAAAACATAACCCATAAAAATAGATAATTTTACAAATTATTGTACAATTTGAAATTGGAAAAAAAATTATAAAATACAAAAACTTTACCAGAAAAAAATTATTGATTATGATAATGTATGTCTATAACAAACCTTGAAAATATTCATTTACTAAAATATTTCTTGTAATATTTCTGTCATTTATATTTGGGTTATGTCTTCTTGGCGCATATTCATTTACATGCATCGTTAAATCTATAGCGTTTGCTTCTTCTTCGTTAATGGCGGGTAGTTCGTCCCTCATATAAGTGGCAATATTGTGCAGAACAGCGGTTGCTACTACTATAGTCTCCACTTTCTCTTGCTTAAGTCTTATGCCCAATGCAAGAATAGGAAAGCGACGTTTCCAAACACCAAAACAACGTTCTATAGGATTTCTGGTTCTGATTTGCCCTTCATTAAAGAGATGCTCCGCTCTTGTTGTTAGATTTCCCAAAGGCATTATTAAATAACTAGTAGATATGCCATCTGCACACAATATATTGCAAATAAGTAATTTATGGTCACAAATATTGTTTGTTTTTTTAAAAAAACTCTAGAGTGCTTTGAAACTAAAAAACAATTGTTTTGTATGTCTGTGATTAATCTTTACACACTTGTCAAACTGACAGATCTCATAATCTCACTTGTCGACAATTAAAACAAAAATACATTTTTATAAAAATATTCATTTATTACCTACAAAAACTGTTGAAAATGTCTTCCTTGATGCTGAACACATAAAGCATATCGTCTTCGAACATTATTTATCACATCATTCAGTTCAACCAAATTTTCATTAATTTCATCAAGTTGTTGTATGGAGTCACGTACGACATACGTAACAATGTCATGGCTTGCTACGATTTTTTTTTTAACGAACACACATTAGCTTGTACGTTGTATGAAAAAAAGCCTTTTCTGTTTCTGCAAATTTCTGCTTGGTCCCCACCAGGACTTTGTATTTTTATGTGGGTACAATCTAAAGCTCCAATGCATCTTGGAAATCGTGCTATATTGTAGAAGCCTTGCCGAACATTATTAATCTCATCATCCGTCTGCGGCATTGCAATAAACTCATAGTTGAGCCAGAACTGTGATAATTTTTGTTACCACTCGACTCACCGTGGCTTTATCAACTCCATTTAGATCTCCTATTACAAAAAGCATAGAATTTGTGGCTAAAAATCTTAAAGTCGTCAGCAAAATTTGCTCTGGTGAAAGAGCTTAATTTCTATTAAACAACTTATGTAATATAAAAAAATAGTTGTGTGAAACATACCTAAAAGTTGGAGAAGCTATTTGAGCAAAAATTTTGTTTAAAACATATCGCACAACAGGTTTAGATAATCTGAAACGATTTCTAAATTCATCATCTGACCATTTTGTAAAATTATCGATTCTCTCCCTAAATATTCTAGGCGATCTTATTACTTGAACAATTAACTCTTGAAAGTCTTCGTCGTCAGTTATTTTTTCAATATCGTTGATTATATTTATCATTTTTTAATAAATGACTTTTTTGACAATTTAAGAATATGTCAATAATTAATCACACGCTTAAAAAAATTAAACCATCTCATGACTAGGTTTAAAGTTAAGCTGGAAATAAAGGGTGCTTAATTTTTATACAATGCAAATTTAACTTAAACCGGTTTAAGCTCCGAGCTTAAGTTTTATACAACTGGGCCTTATAGACACAAAGTTTTATTTAAATTGCTTAAGCCCGTTATTTTTTAAAACAAATAATAAATTTTTTTGAAAAATGTGGCGTTTCATAGCGCTGGGACGGTTTATTTTTATACTAAGGCAAGTTTGATGTTAACATTTTGTTTTGATCTCGAAAATATGTAGTAAGCTGTTGCACAGACATTTTAGAGACTTCGGTAGAGTAAACCTCCATAAATAGAACGCAACTCTCTAGGTTATATTCAACAGATAAAAAAATAATATATTAAAAAAATAAATAAAACACAAAAAAGAATATAAAATACCACATTTGTAGAATAGTTATAAAACGCATAACAGACAAATTACATTAAATAATAAAGTTTTTATTTGGGGCGAGGGTTTGCCATGGGAGACCTCACATCCATTGGTCTCAAAGATTTCACTGACTTCATACCCATCGTTTCTTGTATGGGACCGTGTGGTTGCATTATTACTGGAGCCATAGATGTACCAGGTCCCATAGCTGGAATAAAATCAGTTTTGAACCCAATCAAAATTAAAGATATGCATACTAGGTGTCATAACTCCTGGAGTTGCTGGTGCGCTTGGCTCCATCGCAGGCAATTGTGCCGGTATGGCAAAGGGATTATTATTAATTATGCCAGCGTTAATGGCAGCAGTTGTGGCATTAACTACAAGTTGCACCTGCTCTTCCAACCATTTCTGGTAGTATAGTCTAACGTTCTTTATGTGTTTCCTACCTGCACGGTGTATTTTTCGACCATTGGGAGAGTCGTGACTCAATTTTACATCACAGTAGTCACAATAGTATTTTGGCATTTTATATTGTTTAATTATTTTACCTCTAAAATACTTTTTAATAAAAGGGGCTTATTTGTTTTAAAGTACACTGCTTACGATACACAAGAGCTTTTTGCTGTTTAGCAAATTTTTACCACTTCTCTTTATGTTGACAGACTTTTCTAATTAATTTGAGATTAAAATTGACAGATCTCAAAACCACGGTAACTTGATTGAAGGTATTGTAAACCAGTGTTGCTCAGTGTGCCGATCTAATACTAATCTCTAAAAATTCTTGTAATTAAAAAAGTAGAGCTTGTAAAAAGCTATGTTTTTAAATTATCATTCTTAATTGTTATTTAAAATTAATGTAAAGCCCATTTGGAATTAAAATCAATTGTCAAAGTGTTTTAAGGTTGGTAAAACATGTTTAGTTACAATGTATCAATCAATGTTGGTATGATTGCATTTCAAATTTGACAGTTGATTGTCAATTGTGACAACGGTTTTTTGGTTTGCGCACTAAAGCAAAGCGGCACGATTTAAATTATCATTTATTTATTTTAAACTTTAAATTAAAATACAATAGAAAACAAAGGATGGCTTCAGCGTTTTTGCGCAAGAAAGGAACAGGTCAACCTCTTCTCCTACGGAAAAAAATGGTTGTAGTTCAATATTGTGATAAACTAAAAAAAAAAAAAACTAACGATGCTAATTAAAGAAATTTGTGATAGAGCTGCTTACATTTTTTAAGTACCTACCTAGGTTATCTATCTATTTTTTTTTTCATTCTAAAGTTTCTTTCCTTACAGATTTATTCAACAGAGGCGTTTAAAATTATAAAAAATACAAAACATATTAATGTGTTAGAAACCCACAAAAAAAGGACGCGTTAAAGTTGATTACAAACACAATCCTAATTTACATTATATTAAAAAAGAATTAGCTCAAAGAATCTACATGTAGGTACCAGGAAAAAGATCAATATTTTACAATTGATAATTTACATAAATATGCAAAAGATGAATGTGATTTTATTTGGTGAAAAACAAGATTATACAAAATACTTCAATCGATGGGTTATAAATATAAAAAAAATTAACAATAGAATGATTTTGATCGAGCAACCTCACATCATCATTAAAAGAATAAAATTTTTGAGGAAGTATTTACAATATTTAGAAAGTGACAGATGTGTGTTTGTTTGCTAAGATAAAACCTGGATTTTTAAAAATAGGACTTAGATGCGCCGCTAGCTTAATGCTTGAAGATCTCAAAATAATTCCAAAAAAAATTAATGAAGAAGGCAGAAGATTGACTATTCTGCATGCAGGAACTTTAGCAGGCTTTTTGTCAGGGTGTGACCTTTTACTTAGTTCTGAAATTAAGCACAGGAATTACTATACAAACGAGCCCGCTTAAAACGGTGGCCTTACGGCCACCCTTTACGCGGGCCCGCGTTTTCGCCCTCCGGGCGAAAGGCGCAAGCGCCAGGGCGCTAATGGCGCCCGCCTTCGGTTGACACCGAAGGCGATATTGCGCTACTGGCGCCGCCTTCGCTTGATAGCGAAGGCGATATTGCGCTAACAGCGCCGCCATCGGTTGACACCGAAGGCGATATTGCGCTACTGGCGCCGCTTTCGATTAAAACCGAAAGCGATGTGTGGCGTCGCAAACGCCGCCTTAGATTGAAGTATACAAATTTTTATTTGTTTGTATAACTTGAATATCTGGTTGAATACTGGCTTTGGGCCAGATGTTCCCACCTGCTGCGCGATAGATATTTGGTGTTTGGTCAAACGTTCGCGCCTGCGGCGCGATAGATATTCAGCCTTTGCTCAAACGTTTGCGCCTGCGGCGCGATAGGTATTCATTCACCCTTAGGTCAGATATTCGCGCCTGCGGCGCGATAAATATTCGGCCTTTGTTCAAACAATCGCGCCTG
Organism: Tribolium confusum; assembly: GCA_029207805.1. Classification (NCBI taxonomy): domain Eukaryota; kingdom Metazoa; phylum Arthropoda; class Insecta; order Coleoptera; family Tenebrionidae; genus Tribolium; species Tribolium confusum. The sequence goes on along the minus strand of JALGAY010000001.1, from coordinate 34,730,735 downwards.
CGGCGCGGTTGGTACTCGGCTTACGGGCAGATGTGCGCGCCTGCGGCGCGGGAGATTTTCGTGTTTTGGCAAGACGTTCGCGCTTGCGGCGCGATAAATGTTCAGCTTTTGGTCAGGCGATCGCGCCTGTGGCGCGATAAATACTCATCTTTCGGCCGGACATTCTCGCCTGCGGCGCGATAAAATTTAGCCTTGAGCAGGCGTTCGCGCCTGCAGCGCAATAAATATTTGGCTTTTGGCCAGACGTTCTCGGCGATACTCGGCTTTTGTCTTAACGTTAGATAGATATTCGACTTTTGATTCACCTTTAGATTGGACATTTGCGCCTTCGACGCGGTGGATATTCAGTCTTGGACAGGCGTTCACGCCTGGGGCGCAATAGATATTCGGCCTTTGGTTAAAAAATTGATCTTCTTTAGCTATTTAGCAATTGTTTGTAGTCACCTAACCTAATTTATTGTGACCCTAACTCATTTAATAAAAAAACAATAATGAAATTTACTTTAAAAACAAATTATTACATTTTCAAATAATATTTTTTTTATTTTACTATTTAAGCAATATGTACTGTAGATGAACCACTGTTGTCTAATTTTTTATTTATTAAATAACATATGATATTTGTAATCACGTTTTTAAATTATATGACGTTTATGACACTATATTGCGTGCAAAACGCCTGCGAAAGAATGTGTATCTGACCAAAATTTGTTTTACGACAGAAAGTTTAGCAAAATATATTAATATTATAAAATCATAAAAAAATTATAGATTGGTGAAAATTTACTATACATTTTTGTTTTATTATTTACAAAAAAAAATTCTTGGCGTGCGAGTGTGGGTACTTCCGAACAATAATTATTGCTTTAAATAGTATTATTTAATAACTTAGTTAATATTAGTAAAATTTTTATTATTAAATGTCCTTGAATATTTTTGTAAGTTTAAAACATTAAAAGAAATAAAAAGATTATTAACAATAGCATCAAATTTGGAAACAACAGATATGTCGACTTTTATGTTTGTGATTGAGATTATATTAAAAAAAAAATTTTTATTCAATTTTATATACTTTAAACACCCTAATAAGCTCAAAATATTCTATTTCTATTGTTACACATTTATAGTGTATAAGAATTTTACTGAAACACTTAGTATGCATATATTTCTTCATTTATGGGACACTTATCCTATAAAATTATTCTAACGTGTATAAAGTAATATATCATATTAGAAACTTTATTTTATACAATTTAAAAAAAGCGTATTCTTGGTTGCCTACCTTATTTATTTTTCTTTAATTAATTTTTAATTGCGTGTTTTAATTAAAATTTTATTATTTTGCAAAAAACAATTACTTATCAACTGTAAGATAGTTATTAATTAAACAACTTTGGCCTCTAACTGGTATTTACCTTGCTACTGATAAAAAAAAATTCTAGTTAGATAATTTTTTTATTTTTCGCACATTTTTTTTTGTTGTTTTTTTTGGCAAGAAATGGATATTTTAGGTCAAATACTTACTAAATCGTCTCTATTCATTGAAATCTCCTTATCGTATTGCTAAAAATTTTTATAGAGAAAAAATTTTATAAACTTTAAATAATGTTGAAAAGAGTCCTTTCAGTCAGGAATAAATTGAATATTTAATGATTTTGTGATATTTCCTTAATTTTGCTACAAAATATCTTGTATTCAGCGTTCCATTTTTTGCTAAATGTTAGTTTTCAACAACATCAAAATGGAAGACTTTCTTTAGTTATTGGGGCTCATTCCTTCTTGAATTACTCCAAGAAAGTCGAAGGGTTTTAGAGTCTTCTTACTGTTGTAATTTTTAGATTAGGTAGTTATTACTTATTGCACTTTTTTTTGTGATAGCAACAAAGCAATTATATTAAGTCAAAAAACAAAGCGATTATATTAGGTCAAAACAAAAACTCGGTGTAGTTTTTAGTAGACACGGGTAATTGAAAACACACACACACACACATCTGTTATTTAATTGTGGGAGCAACAAAGGGGCCCCATAGTTAAATTAGTTCTTAGGCCGACCCTGTTTGTTGTTATCAAAAACTCACTGTGAAGCAAAAATAACATTTTAAATCACGTTTAATTAAATTTAATTTTTTCAAGTCACTTTTAATTGACTAAAATTTCAGGTTATGTTTTTATGAAATGCAAAGAATAAATTTTTATTTATTAACAAATTATAATTTCTTTCAAAATGCACGTACTGGTTTTCAGTCTTTACATTATAAAAAAGGGTCCCCTTGATCAGGAATAAATAGAATTTTGACCAATTTTCTGTCAATTTTTCTCTGTTTTTGTTAAAAAATGTTCCATATTCAGCGTTCCATTTTTGTTTTTTCTAAAAGGTCACTTTTATTTGTCATTAAAATGTAGGACTTTTTTTTATTTATGGAGGCTAATCATTTCTCCCTGAATCACCTTCTTGGAAAAAGTCGAAGGGTTTTAGAGGGTGTTTACTGTTAGAATTTTTTTTAGGTTAGGAAATTAAAGTAATGATTTTTTTGTTTTGGTGATAACCAAAAGGGATTATATTGGGTCACAACGAAAACTCAGTGTTGTTTTTAGTCGACACGGCCAATAAATAACACAGACACCTGTTTCTGTTATTTTATCGTTCTTGGGCCTCGGGGGGGCAACAAAGAGCCCCCATAGTGAAGTAAGTTCTTGGGCCGACCCTGTTTGTTGAAATTATTTTGATTTTATTATAAACAATCCTATGTGAAACAGATATAACATTTTAAATCACGTTTAATTAAATTTAAAATCACTTTTATTCGACAACAAAAATTTGAGGTTATGTTTACATCTGTCATCTGTCATATGTCACAGTCACTTAAATAAAATAGCCAATCAAATGCAAAGAATAAATTTTTAATTATTATTAATAAATTATAATATTTCTTTCAAAATGTACGTACTTGTTTTCAGTCTTTATGTAATAAAAAATAACAGGGGCCCCCTTGGGCAGAAATAAATGTAATTTTGAATAAATTTTAGTGTTTTTCCTCTCATTTTGCTAAAAAATGTCCTATATTTATCGTGCCATTATGCTAAATGTTACGTTGATTTTTTTATGGTTCATGGGAGCGATTTCCTTCGTGGTTAACCCTTTTGGAGAAACTATAATTTTCTTAATGTTGTAATGTATTGTATAGCCTAAAGATTCTAAAGAGGCTTTTTTATTGTTATTATTAGAATTTAAACGTTTAAAATAGTTTTTATTTATGCACTCACTGCACTCACTGAAAGTAAAAGTTTCGTAAAATTTTTAGGTTAGGTAATCTTTGTATGAATTTTATTCGTTGTAGCAACAACAAAGAGGAAGATTTTGAGTTAAATACTTATTAAATCGTTCCTATTAATAAAAAATAATTGTTACGTTTAATCAAATCACTTTTAATTGATGATTAATACAATTTTTTTACTATTATGTCATATGTCACTTGTGAAATATCAGGCAATTTTAAATCAACCAATCAAATAAAATGAATTTAAAATGAACCAATCAAATAAAAGAATTTAAATAAATAATTGATTTTGTATCTCTTTCTTTGAAATTTTTGCTAAAAACAATGAAAAACATCAAATGTTTAAAAATAAATTTCGTTAGTATATCGTTATAATTAGTAAATAAAAACCTTTCTACGCACTAAAAAAAAGATGAAATAAGAAAAAAATAAAATAAAACAAATAAAAAAGTATTGATTAAAAATTTGTATAACCGCGGAAAATGATCAATTTTTTAGAGTGAATAAGACTGTACATGAATTATAATAGTATAATATGAATAGTAAGTATTTTATTAAGTGAATACGAGATCAGCACTTATCAGCTCTAAATTTGCTTGACAAACGTGCAGTAATTATTATGAATAATGCGTCTTATTATTTCGTTTAACTCGATAAACTTCTCGCTCCCGTCTTATCTACAAAGAAAGGTAATATGATAAGGTGGCTAAATCAAAATCAGATTTTATATTCTTTTGCAGCGACAAAACAAGTGCTCTGGGAATTGATTTGAAGCAAGAAGCAGGACATAGAAAAACAGTATAAAGTTGATGATCTTATTTATGAAAATGATCATACTGTTTTGCGTCTGCCTTCTTATAATCTTCAATACAGGGTGCGGCAACTTAAACGCGCACTCTCAAAATAGCGACTTCTAATTAAATAAAATTATCGAAATTTATTAGCTTTAACTGGACATTATTAATATACATTTAAAAATTTGTTGGTAAGTTTTCACTTACAAACAAAGTCAAAAATCCAAAAAAGTAATTTTTTAACAAAAAGTTAAATTCTGATTTTTGTACTAATGTAAGCAGATTTACTTCCAATAATTGTTTACGAAATCAGCGCCCAAAAATATCAACCAGATTTTGAATTAATTCCAATTTTAGATTTTTACATTAAAAATTATTTTTATTTACGACCTGCTACTGTGCCGTCGTAAATTCTAGGTGACAATAGAGATTGTAATTGGGGTAAGATAGTAAAATAGATATTTGAATGCAGGCATGTTAGACTTTGTCAATTTTATAACAAAGTTATAACTAAGACCCTTCAAAGCGGTTGACTACTACTAAATGATCCCTTTGTTGGTAAATTATGCCATCCAGCCATAAATCACGCCTTTGCACAGTGGGTCCAAATGCAAAATTTCCGGCCAAAATTTTGAAACTTTCAGAAACTATTTGCAATAGAAAGATAACTAAGAGAAAAATATTGAAAAAATTTTTCCATTTTTTTTTTGGGGGGGTTGTAGAGGTGAATTTTTTTTAACTTAAGTAATATCAATAAAAATAAATGTAAAAGATGAAAAACATTTACAAAATATTAACAGAAAAATATTAAACAAATTCTTGCATGTTGAAGTGGGGTGGTAGGGGTGAAAATTTTTGTAACTTAAGTAATATAAATAAAAATTAATGTAAAAAATTTCAAATATTTACAAAATATTAACAAAAAAATATTTAAAAAAAATTGCATTAAGAATTGGGGTAGTAAAGATAAAAATTTCTCTAACTTAAGCAATTTTGATAAAAATTAATGTAAAAGGTTAAAAATAATTACAAAATATTAACCAAAGAAATATATAAAAAAATGTGTATAAATTATTTTGGTAGTAAGGGTGAAAATTCGTCCAACTTTAGTAATATCGATAAAAATTATTGCGTAAAGTTAATAATAGTTATTTCAAATTAGATTTGTTTATGCATAAAGACTGTGAAAGGGGTGGTAATGACAGGAAATGGTAAGGACAGTGGTAAGAAAATGAAGATTATCTAAAAATTTAATTTTCTTTGGACAGCTCAGATTTAGATATTTTATTTCCCATAAAAAGAATGGGGGTGGAAACCTCTTAATGTATAAATATTGGAAATATTTGAGAACCTAATTTTTTCATTAATTGTTAATAATGTTAAAAATTTTTAATTTTGTACTAGTATTGTTTTACAAAAAAATAAAAAATTAAGCTTAGATACAATAATTAGAACTTTAATAAATATAAATTAACTGATATGGTAACAAGAAAATATGAAAATCAGGAAAAGGGGCAAAAACGGGCATTTTTTTTTTAGATATTGAAAGAACAAGCTTTGAGCTAGCTTTTTTTTTAAAAAAAGTATCGGGATGTTACGGGATGTTTGACCTTAGCTCTAGTCAAACGAAAATTTTGTGCTTTTACGCAGCGATTTTTCCGGTGCTTTTTAACAGTTGATTTTTGCATAATAAGGCAATGTTTTTTATTAAATTTAGGTATGAAAATAAAGTACTTTCCCTGAATTATATCTTCCATCTATGATTTTTTAACTCACTTTAATACAAAACCGGGAAAAAGCGCTTTAAACAGCCACTATTTTCGCAATGATCACGTACTAGAGCTCGGCGTCCTCGAAGTTGTTACTTCAGGTACTTAGAACACACTAATTAGGAAGCAAACCCTTACAAAAAAAGTGTATACAGTAAGTTCAGATATTTATCTTTTTAATATAAGTCATTTTAAACGGATTTGAAAAAGTTGAAATTTTGTTATTTTGGCCGGAAATGGAGGAATCGGACCCACTGTGCTTTGGTTTGCATTAAAAATAGCGATTATTTGAATAACCAAATTAAAATTTGTAATTTTAATACCAGAGTTTGATGCGCTAGCAGGTATAAATTCACCTAGTGCAAAAACTTTATCAGTAAATTAACAGTTATTGTCGGAAAACTCAAAAAACTGCAACGGCTTTATTTATTACTGAAAAAATTTAAAAAAAAAATAAAAGTCGTCAACATTTTCGACGCTCAAAAAGAAAAAAAGAAGCTTGTATCTATTTCTGAGAAATAATGAAAATTTGTTACTAGAGTCGTAAATAAAAAACACCAGCAACTATTAAAGATTAAAAATTTTCATTTTAAGTAAGAATTATTTTCTAGAAAACAATAATTATATTATTTACATTTATATCATATTACAATTTACATATTTAACTATATAAATAGTTACAAATTTTTTGTAGTTTTATTAAACTAACAACTTTATATTAAATTTGATGTCTCTTTTATTTGTAATATTTATTTTTAAATACTTTTCTGTAGAAACGTACAATTTACACTCGAAAAAGTCACGCGTACACTGCGTTCTCCAGACCGTTTCTTAACATTGCTGATCTGTACGCAAAAGAGTCAGATTCCAACTGATGAGAATGTCTCTAAATAGAAATGTGTTCATGTAGTTCTAAAGGTAGATATAGTCCGCTTCACCGTCTTATTAAAATTATTAAAATATGCCTCAATCTATGACGTGTGAAATTGACAATTGACAGAACCAAAGGAAACATTTAAATAACAAAAATATTGTAGTTTTGGAAACTACATTGCAGAAACCTTTATTGCTGCAACAGAACTGAATACAAAGAATTATACTCTTATACCCAAAATTTTAATTTTTTGAGTATTAAATTACGCTGAGGTCATTGACTGCGCGACCATCAAGTTTGCATTCCTGTTTCTAATACTACTCTAAACGCTTTGTCCTTGTCATCTCGTTAAGCTGAAAAAAAAAAATGAAAAGTGTGACATTTTTAATACAATACGTTTTGTGTTCATTGCATTTTAGCCCATAATGTAGAAAGAGATAACAATAAAATCGTGAATCTTTCCTTGCGTTGAAGGTTTTATTACAAATGGCGACAAGACGGTGAGACAGACTTTAGTTAGGTTTCTGTAAGCATATTGTGACTACATTATTATACAATATAAACAGGTAAAAGTAAGTACACAAAGAAAAAATTTAAAGTCACATTTTTTAAATCACAATAATAAAAAAAAATATGTTTTATTAGAAATGAAGGCTTTGAGATACCTAGTTTGAGTACATTTACTGGCACAAATTCATCAATCATTTATGGTTAATTTTTCTTAACTAAATGTTATTCTAAGTGACAAGAATTTTTCGCTAACTTTAAACTACACAATTTCAAATAAGTATAAACAAAAACCAGCATAAATTAAATAATAATTTTTTATTGTTTAATAACAAAAAAATAATGCTAAATTTTACAAAGTCTAATAAATTAAAACCTAACAAAGTGGTGAACTACACTTAACGATAATATTGTGTGTTGCCTCCTTTTGCTTAAATTACAGCTGTCATTCATCTTTGCATTCCTTCAATAAGATGAACAATCGCTCTTTGGTCGATTTCCTCTCAAAATTAGGTTACTACCACATTTAAAACTCTCAGAGTTACGGAAGCAAAAATTCTGCTTTGAATCTTTTTTTCTATCATGTCTCAAAGGTGGTCAATCAGATTTGGTTCTGGATTGCGCGCTGGCCATCTCATACGCTGAATACCAGCCTAATCAAGATACGTGCTTACAATACGTGCATTATCTTTATCACTTGCATTATCATTATTATTATGCATTATCACTTTAGTCGAGAGGTGTATATGTTATTTTTTGCGATTTCGGTAATTCTACATACATTTGAAGCCCTAACACAATAAACATAGTATGTTGTTTGTTTCTGTGGCAATGATAAACAAAGTAATTTACTCCCTGTAAACAGGTACTAAAGTATCAACTTTAGTCTCAGAAGTGCCAAAAATTATATAAGGTGTCTATTTTTTTGTTTTTTTAGTTTTAACAATAGTTAGAAATGTATCTTATTTCTACCTAAAAGTTCTCTGACTGAAAAAAAATAAATTCTTTTTTGAGAAAATCAAGTATAGATCGAATTTTGTGCCGGTGAGTGTATACGGGATAAGTCTGTAAAAATATATCCTAACTTTTTTCAAAAACTAGTTATTACACAAACTTCAAAGTTTGCCCTTAAAAACTTTCTTTTTATATAATTTTTTTCAGAATATCAATAATTTTCTAATATTTATTTTATTACTAATTACTATTATTTATTACTATTCAAAAGTATTACTAACCTTGATATATTTAAAAGAAATTAGAGGTGGCTCCTAAGAATGATTTTAAGGTAATAATAATTCAGCCTTTATCAAACATAAACGTGATTTTTGTGTTTAAACTACAGTTTTATTTTTTAACAAAACAAGAACTTTGCAACAGTTTTTAAGTTGTTATAAAATGTAATTTGTAAGTAGAAAAAAAAAATTTTTTTAAATTTTTAGAAATTTTTAACTTTGGATGTGTAAAAAACTGCAGAACGCTCCTATCGAATGCAGTACCGATAGACCACACAATTACAATTAGTTAAACTTGACTTAAAATTTGCCTTGCATAAGAAGGCGCCAGCAACTACCCTAGTTAACACTCTTTGAAAGAAGTCGAATTACTAAATTTAGAGAAACTGGTTTATCATACAGGCAAATTGCTGTCTGTATGAATCGTAGAGTAGCTGCTGTAATGTGTTGTTGTAAAGCATGATTTGAACAGCAAGAACAGCTTGTGCCCCTAAATCAGGTCAACCCAGAAAAACCACAGAACGTTAGGAACAGTTTCTTAGACTTTTGGAATTAAGGGATCGTCATCAATGCAATCCATCTTTCTGAGAAGTTGTTGTCTAACCATCGGCTCACAATGTTAGCAGTGTGACATGGTGTCCCAGCATAAAGGTACTACAAGCTAGCTCTAGTTTCCAACGGCACACCTTCACATAACTGGTACAGAATGTTGTTCAAAAAATTTAAATACCCCACCGGATTTAATCGTGGAGGTAGAATGTATGACTTAATTAACTGATCAATTACAATGCCAGCCTAAACATTTATTAATAATTGCTGCTGAAAACAGTGGTCCCTAATAACGTGCAGATTTTTATAAGTTTAGATATGAAAATTGTGCATGTTAAAAATGCTCTCTCGTGTAAAACCAGCTTCGTCCGTTGTCATCAAAAAGTTTAGAAAGTTTTGTTGATGTTTAATTTGCGTAAGCATCCATTCATGAAAGACACGTCTTTGAGGTAAATCTTCTGGTTTTAAGAAATGTACCTTGTGTATGTGGTATGGATACAATAGTTGTTTTGTAATAATCTCTAAACTGTTGCAGAGAAAATACTGTGTCGAAGAGCAAGTCTGCGAGTACTGCACCTAAGTTTTGAGCGACGTTCTCTAACACACCCTCTTCTACATTTACAATTGCTTCCAGACGTTGTCTACCCCGGTTACAAGCTGCAGCTTGGTATGTTCCATAATCTCAAAAATGCTGGACAACGCTTGTAAAGATTCAAAAATTAGGAACTGCGCGATTAGAGAATTTTTGCGAATAAATTCTCTGAGTTTTAGAAACATTGTCTTGAGCTTCTCTATAGGTAAGAACCATATTCGTGTACTCACTGTTGGTAAAGTCAGGCATTGTGGTAAACTAATGCCGACAAAACAAAAACAAGAAAAACAACGATAGAAGAAACAAACAGAAACAACAACGAAACAAGAACAAGAGCAACTAGTTCAATTGTGAACTAGTCAACAAATTAATGCATGGGTCTTAGCTTGAATTATAGACGTATTAAACTTGTCAATTTAACAATTTTTCTTTAATAAGTTGTCGTTGCAGCCATGCATTTTTGGTTTCTATGATTTATTGAATTTATAAAAATTTTATTAGCATATCGTACTTTTATAGGAGGTATATAGAAGTAAAAAAATTCAAAACGTCCCACATTTTTCGCTAAAATGTTTTTTAGAAAAGTTGTATGTTTTTGTGAGATCTATTACTGGATAAAATTTTTGTATTCATTTCTGAAACGTAACGTCCAGTATATTTAGTTTTCTTAAATATCGACATAATTTACAGCAATAGACATTTACCACATACTTACACATCCTGGACACACTCGCCCTTTTTGATAGATCTGTAAATCTGTAGTCTGCAAAAATGCCCTAAAAAGGCACAAACACAGCAACGTACTGAGTCAATTTTTGAGAAAAAATTAATACAATATACAAAAACTTTACCTCTTATTATACTGAGGTCTCTAATGATGACACCAGAGTCGGTGCTGCTATCATAAATAACAATAAAAGGATACGACTAAAATACTCTAACATAATAAATATTTTTACACATAAGCTAACAACTGTAAAACACACCTTTCAAGAAATCAGGGCTTCTTCCGGGCGAAAATTCTTATTTTACTGAAAGGGAATTAAACTGAGTGATTTATAAAACATTTTATCTTATACTGATAAAGCTGTAAAATCAGTGTTTCAATGCGCTAATGACTAATGTAGCTGATGCGCTCAAATTTTAAAATAAAGAAAAATATTAGTTTTTTGTTTCATGTTTATTAATTTTTCTGTTTCAGAGTTTATTAATTTTTTTTTATGTTTTATTTTTTATGTTTTAGATTTTATTAATTTTGGTTTTTAATAATTGTTCTATTTCAAATATTTTTTTTTGTTTCAGTATTTTCAAAATTTTTCAAAAATTGCAAATTTTTTATAGATAATTTAATTAACCTTAAAGCAACAAATTGAAAAAAAAATTATAACAATTATCGTCATAATAAATCTTTTATATAAAAAATCTAATTTTGATTTTTTGTACAATAGCGCAGAAAATTAAACACTTTTAATAAAATTTTCGGAATTATAACCATTTCTTTACCGAATTAAATTTAAAATAAAAAAAATATTTTATTGTGGTAAAGATCTGGAAGAATTTCCGCGCCAAAAGTATGAAATTTTATATGCCTCATTTATAAATATATACAGGGTGAGTCTGCTAAAAGTGTTTTTCAACTTTTCTCAAAAACTAGTTATCACATCAACTTCAAAGTTTGTCATTAAAAACACTGTTTTTTGCGCTACATAGGTGAATTTTTTTCAGAATTTTTCTAATATTCCTTCTAATAAATATTAACTAATTTGGTCAAAAAATCTAAAATATTTCCAATTTTTAACATTATTCTAAAAGAAAAGATGTAAAAGTATTATTTTGTGCAAAAAGTATTTAAATTTTTTTGTAGATAACTCGAAAAAACAATAAGATTTCTTTGTTTTGTAAGATCTATTTTGGTGCAGCATTGCCAAGCCGAAATTGCCGTAACTCGACAATACCTACCCCTAGCGTCTTGGTACTATCAAGATCCCACCCACTCTCTTAGAAAAAAATGGCGTATTTAAATTTGAAATGTATCGGTTCAGTGGTGGCTCTTAGCTGTTATAATAGGAGGACCGATAAATCACAGACATTAACAAATACATAATTAATTAACTTTAACTAATATTCAATGTAAAACAAACACCCTCAGTAACATTCTGGTCATTGTTTAAACAAAAAATGAGTTTTCGAAGAAAAGTAAAGCACCCTTAGTTTATACAATAAAATGAATAAAGCAGGATAAGAGAATAGTTTTCACTAATGAGTTTAAAGCTGTATGGGGTACTGTTGGATTTACCGCCTTCTATAAAACCGACCTGTTTATCAATTTCCTGTGTTTAAGTACCTGCCGAAAAGAAGATTATGTAAATGGCTCTTAGCTGTTATAATACGGTGACCGATAATTCGCAGCCATTAACAAATACGAAATAACACGGGTAAATCTTAAAAAAATGTTTATTTAAAGGGTGTTTACACATTCTATTTGAAGTAAACACAAGTATAAAAAAAAGAAAGTTGAATACCACATTAATATGGCTGGACCTACCGTACCAGAGGCTACTAATTGCCACTGGCAAAAGTATTCGGCAAATAAACGGATTGAAAATCTATTTTATACAAAAGCTGATAAACAAAACGGTTTTTTTACTATGGTTTGTGGTTTCTGAATTAAAGTATTGTCACACAGCTTAGTTTTTATGTCATCTAAAATAAAAACGACACAGGAAACGGATTTAAAAATTTATTTTTATTTTTTCTTGTGTGTGGAAAAACATGTTAAATCATATGGAAAAAATGTAGCCCTCAATTATTTACTTAGACTATGTAAGTAAATAATTAAAAAAGATAATGACCATCTTTTCAATAAAAAAATAAAATGATAAAAATTGAGATTTTATTTTTTTTAGAAAAAAAAATAAAGTTAAATAAAGAAAATATTTACAATTTTTATTTATTATTTACAGTTTATACAAAAAATATTTACAATAAATGTTCAAAATGCCGACCATTTTCTATTTGACAGAAATTTATTCTATGGGCAAAGTTTCTCTGTACATTCCTGAGCTGTTCTACAGTCACTTGTGCAAAGGCAACTCGTATCCTTTGCCTCATATTTTCGGGAGTTGTTGGTAGTTCTTCATACACTACAGATTTGATGTGACCCCACAGAAAAAAATCTAGTGGAGTTAGATCTGGGGATCGCGCTGGCCAATTTGTTAAACTTCCTCTGGTACGGTAGGTCCAGCCATATTAATGTGGTATTCAACTTTCTTTTTTTTCATACTTGTGTTTACTTCAAATAGAATGTGTAAACACCCTTTTAATAAACATTTTTTTAAGATTTATCCATGTTATTTCGTATTTGTTAATGGCTGCGAATTATCGGTCACCGTATTATAACAGTTAAGAGCCATTTACATAATCTTCTTTTCGGCAGGTACTTAAACACAGGAAATTGATAAACAGGTCGGTTTCATAGAAGGCGGTAAATCCAACAGTACCCCATACAGCTTTAAACTCATTAGTGAAAACTATTCTCTTATCCTGCTTTATTCATTTTATTGTATAAACTAAGGGTGCTTTACTTTTCTTCGAAAACTCATTTTTTGTTTAAACAATGACCAGAATGTTACTGAGGGTGTTTGTTTTACATTGAATATTAGTTAAAGTTAATTAATTATGTATTTGTTAATGTCTGTGATTTATCGGTCCCCCTATTATAACAGCTAAGAGCCACCACTAAACCGATACATTTCAAATTTAAATACGCCATTTTTTTCTAAGAGAGTGGGTGGGATCTTGATAGTACCAAGACGATAGGGGTAGGTATTGTCGAGTTACGGCAACTTCGGCTTGGCAATGCTGCACCAAAATAGATCTTACAAAACAAAGAAATCTTATTGTTTTTTCGAGTTATCTACAAAAAAATTTAAATACTTTTTGCACAAAATAATACTTTTACATCTTTTCTTTTAGAATAATGTTAAAAATTGGAAATATTTTAGACTTTTTGACCAAATTAATTAATATTTATTAGAAGGAATATTAGAAAAATTCTGAAAAAATTCACCTGTGTAGCGCAAAAAACAGTGTTTTTAATGACAAACTTTGAAGTTGATGTGATAACTAGTTTTTGAGAAAAGTTGAAAAACACTTTTAGCAGACTCACCTTGTATATGTAATAACTTAACTATTCAGGGTGTTCCTTAATGATATGTGAATATTTAAGGGTGTTAATCTACATAAAAAATTAATGTTAGTTTGCTTTATAAACTATGGTTTAAAAATGTTTTCTTACAAAAACTCGGGGTGTTGAAATTTAAGGGAAAAAAAGGGAAATTAATTAATATTTTCAGAACCGCTTTAGATATTTCAGTGATATTTAGTACGTAGTGAAAGTTACTAAAGGTGCATATTTTTCAATGCAAATTTTTTTAGCTTTAACAGTGCCGTGCGTACGAGTATTGACTTCGATATTTTTTAAGAAAAAAATGGTACGCCAATGGTTTTTTTCCAAATAAAAATAATTTTTGAATTCTCCGTTTAATTTAAAACATAAGTCTCTCGTGAGTTGTTTTTTTTCGATGCGTCATTTTTGAGTAAAAAAAAACCGTTGTATTGTTATATGTCACTGGCTTTTGACATCTGACTTTCTCTAGTAAGTCTCTGTTATTCAATTCTATTCGCTGTGACACCTTTTTCATTCTTTAGATTTTACAATCTTGTTAATAATGGTGAATTATTTAAAAGCAGAAATGGGGAAAATGCATTACGTATATGGCCTTGCCGACGGTAATGGTAAGCGAGCCAGACGTATTTATCACCAGAGATATCCTGGTCGTGCTTTGCCAGATAGTCGAACCTTTTCTAATATTTATGGTCGTCTTGTTGAAACTGGTTCTGTTCGAAAAGGAACATTTGAAGGTAGACCTCTAAGTGTAAAAAAACATGAAATTTTAGGAAGCAGTGCTGCACGAAGTTGAAGAACATCCTGAAATAAGTACGAGGAAGATCGCTAGACACTTAAATAATTGCCATCAAATTGTTTGGAGAATTTTTGTGGATTTTTTGTTATATCCTTACCATATTTTAAGAGTACAGGCATTACTTTCCATTGATTTCCCAAGGCGTGTGGCCTTTTGTCAGTGGTATCTTCAAAATATTATACGAGCTAATTTAATTTCTAAAATTAATGATTCTAAATTACTAAGCATTTCTCGAAATGCCATTTAAAATTTTCACAACAATCATTTGTGGACAGAAGAAAATCTCTATGCCGTAACCGAAACCCATTTCTAACACCAATTTTTGGTTAACGTATGAGCAGGAATTATTGGCAACCACTTTATTGGTCTATTCTTCTTGCCGGGACGACTTGACGGACAGACCTACCTCAATTTTCTTTAACAATAGTTGCCTTTACTGCTTGATAATGTTCCGTTAGCAATAAGAAACAATATGTGGTACATGCATAATGGTGCACCAGCGCATTTCAGTGTAGCGGTTTGTAATTATTTACAAACTGTTTACCCAAATCGTTGGATTGACTGCGGTGGACCCCAAGAATGGCCACCAAAGTTTCCAGACCTCAACAGTTTAGATTTCCTTTGTGGGACTATCTTAAGACACTAGTGTACACAATTGCCATAAACACTGTAGAGGAATTACTAGAAAGAATAGTTGCAGCTTGTGATAGAATAAAAAGCACTCCAGGGATATCTCAACAAGTGCGCAATTCCATGAGAAGGAGGGCGGAAGCATGCATACTAAGTGAAGAAGGCCATTTTCAACAATTTTTGTGATCATTTTGTTGGTTTTAATGTTATGTTTATGTTGTCAGTTGTTGTTGTTTATTATCTGTAATGTATTTAATTTTTCCAATTAAAATAATAATAATTTTTCAAGTTTTTTGACTCAAAAGTGGCGCATCAAAAAAAAACAACTCAAGAAAAATTTCATTGGGGATGTTTACAAAACCCGTTCAGATGGCGCAGGCATTCACTTTTTAGTAAAGTCACTATATCTCTTTAAAGTAACGCAATTCGTCCGCCATTTTGATTCCAAAATTAAGCGGTAAATTTGAAATGTTAAACTAATAATGTAATATTTTCAAAAAATTACATTCACAACCAAAACTTTTTGTATTCGTCTGTGTGTAGTTTGTAAAGTTTGAGGAAGCGGCAGGTAAAAATAAAGTTGTAAATTAAAGGAAAATTAGAAATGGCAACGTTATTTATTTATTTTTTTCTTTCCTATCTGGGGTGTCAATGTTATTTCTAATAATACACGATTTCTTCCAGATATTTCATTTATTTAAAGGTGGTATCACCTTTCTTCAGTTCCACCTACAAATCTTACTTGCAATATCTAATCTGTAATAAAATTTTACTTATGACAAAATTTTCTACATATATAGAATTAATTAATTTATACATATTTAATATAAATTTAATTAAAAAATATAATTTAAACTAAAAATAATACTTAATTAAAAATTATTAAAAAAATTATGAAATATACAATTTAATACAAATTTATACGTAGTTATTTATTATGATTGGGAAAATTGTGATTATTATCTGCGGCTTTCATGGCCACGCTACGACTGTCCTGTTTGGTTGTAATCCTTTTTTGATGTTCCCTAAGTGTAAAGTAAACTCTACTTTAAACAAAAATATAAATTAAATTTTTCAATAGACCATGACAATTGGGGATGGGTGGTATATTCTTCACTTCTGTTAAAATGTCCACTAGTTGATTCACGTTGATTTTGTTATTAAGAATTTGCTTTTCGTAAAATCTAAATTTTACTTCACAATCGTATAAAAAATTGAATAACTGCTGGCTTGCGTAACACAGATTTTGTTTTTCTTCTTTGTATTCTCTCAATTTTGTGAAATGCCCTACCCAGATGTTATCACCGTGTTTCAAAAGGAGAGAAGAATAGCACGTGTGGCAATTTTTAAAGTTCATTTTAACCTTTAATAACAAAGCTCCAATGAAGTTGTATAAAGCTTCTTTGACATTTTCACTTAATTTACAATTCGCAAAATGTGCCATTAATCCATAGTGAATTGTTTCATCTTCATCATTGAATTGCGTCCTTGGTTTTAGAGTTGTTATCGAGGCACAATAGTGAACCAAGTGATGGGCATCAGCAATTTTGTAATTTCCGTGGTGTATTTTCCCCTCAAATTGTGACAGACACACCATTCTGAGAGCAAATTTAAATTCTCTGGCATCAGGTACGTACATATTCTACGAATAAAAGAAAATAAATTTTCTATCGCATCCTGAGTTAAACGCCCCAATATAAAATAATCAAATTTTTCGCGATTCAAATATATTTCTTGCAAATCCAGGGCCGTTTTTGTAGCTAAGAGAAGTCCTGTCTAAAAAGGTTTCCAAACCTTGTCACCTAGAGTGATATGTCTAATTATATTCATAAAAGAATAGAAGAATCGTAATGTATTTTCATATTCCTCTTCATTGGCATATGCAAAAGCTAGCTTTTGGCATCTACTACTCATTAATTTGAACCATTTATGCATAATATATATATAAATATCTTATTACTACCCACATAATAAAGAATTGCTGCTGCAACGTCGTGGTTTAATAAAGCAACACTTAAGGCAGTGTTCATTTTTTCAAAATAGTTTGGATTAATCACATTTTCTTTCAGACGGGGACATAACTTAATTACATTATTTTTGTCCATTTGCATAACTTTTTTAATCGGATCCAACGAAATTTCTCTTGACGGTAACTGAAATTCTTCACGAAGTTCTTCAGTAAGGAAAAACTTGTGTCCATTCGTCAACGCCCCGGCAACGTTCTTAAAAATATGTACCGAGTCAGGCATTATAAATAATTTTTCTTCAGAATTACAAAAGTGTAATGTAAAATTCTTAATTTCGCTGTGTTTACCAGCCACTACGTTTAGTAGTCTCCAAAACCCTCTATTTTGTGGACCCATATCAGAAATGACGACACGAATTGAAAGTCCAATTTCATGTGCTTTTGTGATTATTGTCATGATTTTTGATAATAAATCTTGAGTAGATATGGAATTTCCTGTGAATTCATAATCTGAAGTGAGAACTTAGAAAAAATTTCGAACACCATTAATTAGTTTAAAAAACAAATTAATTTTTAAATGACTCAAGGTATGTTACCAACGGAGTTGTTCTACGTACTTTTAGTTTCATTAAATTAAACATATCTTCAAGAATACCTTCCTGAAATTTCAAGTTCTGAAGACGATGCTGTATTGTACGAATACTTGGATATGGGAGATTTTGTTCTCGCAATTCCGTATATCCTTTTTCACCACAGACTAAGTATAATTTTATGGCTTTTGTTACAGTTTTTTAGCTCCATTTCGTTCCTCGATGTGAACCTGTTTTTAGAAATTTTAACTGATCGGGGTTGAATACTTTTTCCAGTCGTTCCTCTTTCTGCTCACATTTTTGTTTATACATGCTACATTTTTTCCCAATTTTTTTTAGAGCGCGTTTTAACTCGTCAATGTAATTTAGAAATGGCTGATGAAGGTTGCTATTTGAAAGCAATTGTGATATTTCTGTCTCTATATCGTCATGAAATAAATCACCCTCATCTTCATCACCTTGTAACTCACTATTATCTAAAATTAAGATAATTGCACACATATTTAGACCTTATTTATATTCTAATAGAAATTTCTTACCATTATTCATATGTTCTGACAATGATTCATCTGTAAGACTAGATTCATTCATCTCTTTATACTTTCTCTTTTTTGTGTTAATTTCAGAGGAACATCCTGGCTTTTCTACATCATTATCAAGATAAATACTATTTTGAAAGGCACTCATTTTCAAATCAGGAACTGCATCATGACGTAATAATCTTCAATTGTCACTTCTGTTTCTTTCAAATTGTTGTTCTGAAAAGTGAACCTGCAATAATTCACTTTTGTCATAACTATACATAACGAATAATAATATACTTACTTCACAAATCATAGACATAGGTTTTAGATCAGATCTTCCAATTTTCACCCAATATGCTCTTCTATTAACATCATTTTGACCTTAAAATAATGAAAACGTAATACGTAAACATTTAATATGAATACAATAAATTGTTAATGTTTACCATGTGGCAATCTAAATAACCGAAAGCCTTCTTCGGATCTGTTTTTGCAGTACGGTACACAGCATTTAGGCATGTTTACTGTTTTGTAAGCCCTTCAAAGTTTATTCAACACCACAAACGACGACACACTGTATACAAAAAACCAGTACACATTTATACCAATCAAAAGTGGAATTAAATTATTCACGTGCAATCCTGAATATTTTCGAAACGCGATAAAAACGTAAACTTCCACTGGTAACAACATGCAATTGACAATTCTGGAAACTGTCAGTCCGCCATTTTGATTCCAAATAGTGTTTTCTCTGTTTAACACATTGTCCTTACCAATTGCGCTACTTTGAAGAGATATAGTGACTTTACTTTTTAGTAGGGTCACTTGATATAATTAAGGGTAGCGCCAACTCTCTATCTCTCTCTTGGTCCTCTCTTTTAATTTGAACTCAAGCTATACTAAACTGTGACTAAGCTAATTACCAATGTAGGCAACATAATAATCCAAAATCCCTAGAAATGCATTTAAAAGTATTTCTATCTTTGTTTCACTCATGCGTGTATATAGCTATCTCTTTTAATTTGAACCCGTCTAGTGATTTCCATTGGCGTTACCCGTATATCAAGTGATCCTACTTTTTAGCTTACAACCATCCAAGCCTTCCAAATATTAGAGAAAGTTTGGACTTGTGTCTTCGAGTAAGCTCGAAAGGACACGGTACTTCCCGAACTTTAGCCGCTTTCCAAGATATTCCAAATAATCGTATATTTTGTAAAAAAAAAGTGAAAAGGATTTTTTTGTTATGACAATATGTGGCTTTTATTTAAAACACTGCAGCTATAATAATTTAATCATCATTATGTCAAATAGTGTAAAAACTATTAAAGGAAAACTAAATAAATTTATTATTATGTTTTACTTTGAACTGGAATTTGAAATAAAATGATTGTTTATATTCTAATTTATATTATCGCATTTATTGGGATTAAGTAAAACTTTTGGTGCTTGTCAGGTGTTAAAAAAATCCAAAAATTAAAATAATTTTTTTTTTTAAAACTGTCTAAAGTGGGTCTTATTATTTTAAAATAGAAACAATAGATTATCAGGCTGGAACCATATGTTTGTAAGTTATTGTGGAAGTTATAGTTATAAAAGAAACAAGAATATTAAATAATATTTTTATAATTAAAAATTGAGAAGAAAATGTTATTCAATAACATGATTTTGAAATGTGAGATTTCAACATTTATTCAAAAATTTTTAAACTTTAATGAGAGGCTGCTTTAATTAGAATTTATGAAATAACAGAAATAAGATAATCTCACAAAATTATTATATATTTGCGTACTTGAATTCAGCAGTTAGCTGAATTTCATCATTCATTACCAGGAATTTTCATTTACCGGTACCGCCAAGAATTCTTGAAATTTGTTGTCGGCAACTACTTGTTTTTCCCGGAATTGTTTCATTTTAAATTAGGGTGGGTAACATAAGTTCCTTCAATTTTACAAATTATTCATTATTATTGGTGGTGCTACTTGTGAGTGAAGTGTTTCTGATTTGCTTTTTTACTATGGGACAAACTTCGCGTACAAAACCTTCAAAGATTTGTAAAAGAAATAAAGCTTCTATTTCTCGAAGAAAATATCTGATTGCTAAAAAAGGTAAATAAAATACAAACATATTTTTAAAATATATAACTATACACAATATTTAATTACAGTTTTAGCTATTACTAAGAATGCAGATTGTACTGACAAAACAAGAAATGTTATAGGAGACACAAATTATGATAAAATCTGTTCAGAAAACCAAGAAGACTGGATGAAAAAGTAACATTTTCTAGGTTTGTGTTCAAGCGTGTAATTGTGTAAATTGTGGAAAAGTGTGCTTTTACGATTAAAACTTTATCTAAAAGGTTACACCACAAATTTGAAGCTATGTATAAATTTTATTTCAGTTATAAAAAAAAATCATAAACGATGTCTAAAACGCATTCAATACTTTACCATAATGTACATTATTTTTTATATCAATTGACACTTTACGTAAGTTTTATATTAAAATATTTCAGTGAGGTTAAACCTTCTACGTCTGAAGAACATGAAACAGACAATAATTGTGAAAATATGAGATGCGATACACCTTTGATGAAAGATCCCATATGCATGAATGAAAGCACATTTAATGAGTACGACCTGTTGAATACATGTTATGGTTTTAATTTTTGTATGCAGAATTTTTAGAATAATGGATCATGAACTTTGCATCGACAAAGATGATGTCTATTCCAAAGCACTTCCTGGCAACAGAATTGTTGATTTAGGTTACATACTAAAATGGGCTTTTAGCATGCAGCACAGCCACTCCAAATTATGTTCAGGAATATTATATCCTTCTAAGGAATATGACAGAGGATTAGGACTGGTACGCCACATAGAATTTAAATGTTCAGAGTGTGACATTGAGAAGATAATTCGAAGTACTGAAGATCCCAATAAAAAAAATCGGAAATTAATTATGGAGCTGTATGGGGCACTTTGGCGACTGGCAGTAGTTTTGGCCACTTGGAGGAATTATTATCAACTATGAATATACCACCCATAAATCAAAAAAAATTTAATGAAATAGAAAATACATTGGGAGATGTGAGTAAAAAAACGCATTTTTAACTTTCTATATCACTTTTACAAAAAAAAATGTATTAGAAGCATTTTGTGTATTTATCTTTATTTAGAAACGTGCTTATTAGGTTTGGAAAGATCAACTTTGTAAAGATATGGAAGCTGCTGCTTTAGAAGAAGCTAAAATTGCCGTAGAAAATGGGCATGTAGATCCTGACGGGGTACCATATATAACGGTTTACTTAGACGGTGGATGGAGTCATAGAAGCTACGGTCATAATTACAACGCTGCATCTGGAGTTGTAAGAGATAATTATCATTCTTTTATTTAATACATCTTCGTTAATGTTATTTTAGGTGGTCATTATTGGTCAAAAAACTTTGAAAGTTTTATATGTGGGTGTAAGAAATAAGTACTGCATTATTTGTGCAAGGGTCGCAAATAAAAAAGAAACACCAAAGGAACATAAATGCTTCCGCAATTGGAGCGGCAGTTCTTCTGCGATAGAAGCTGATATAATTGTTGAAGGCTTTTGTTTTGCAGAGAAAGTTTACAATTTACGATTTAAATCTTTTGTTGGCGATGGGAACTCCAGTGTCTACACTAAAATAATTGAGCGAGTTCCGTATGGAAGAACAGTAAAAAAAATTTAGTGCGTCAATCATGTTCTCAAAAATTATGGAAAAACACTCTTCCATTTAAGCAAAGACGCAAAAATTGATTTAGCGGCTAGAAAATTATTAACAAATAAAATTATAATAGATCTACAAAAGGTCGCTCAAAATGCAATTTATAATTGCAACAAAAATCTTGATCAGTTAAAAGAAGTTTTAAGAAATGGTCCTTTACATACTTTTGGTGACTATCGCTCATGTAAAGATCGTTACTGTGAGACACCTACCGTGCTTCATAATATTAAAAAAATTGAAGCTATAAAAAAATCCGGTCTGTACAATCATTTATATAGTAAGTATTTGATTTTTTTTAGTAGTAATTTTTTATATGTACCGTATACATTTTTGCAGGTGCCTTAGAAATTATTTTGAAAAAATCTCATTTATTACTAGAAAATCAGAACAACAACCGGGCAGAAATATTCATGAATATACTAGCTAGATTTAATGCCGGAAAACGTTTAAATCTGACTACAAGGGGCTCATTTTAAGCAAGATGCACAATGAGTGGAATGAGGTATAACAAAGGCATTAAGTGGCATTCAAGTTCATGGAAATCTTTAACAAAAAAAAGCCCGGTAAAATATTTCAAACAATACATTGACACTCAAAGTCACAGGGCAAAAGTTAAACCAAGAAGAAAAAAATTGGAATTTAAAACAAGCGGACAAAAGTTACCAACTATAAAAAATATAGATTACGGTTTAAATGCCCAACAGCCTGAACCAACAGAAGAGTATCTAAAAGAAGAATGTGCAAGAATACTTGCAAAATTACAGGTAAATACATTTAGTATAAGCCTTACTGTCACCTGTGGCAACTTATTGTCTTTTTGTAAATTAATATGTAGTTCGATTTTCTTGTTAGTGGGCTTGTCTGTTTTTCTTCAATACATTATGTATATGACATAACAACGTATACAACAATGTGTTAAAAAGAGACAGACTAGCGCACTAAGAAGAAAAACAAACGAGATATAAATTATCCATAATAACTTTTTTTTTAAATTGTACTGATTTTAGGTTAGTAAAGAAGAACAAGCTTTTATCGAACAAAACACTAAAGAACAGTTTGGCAGTAAATTGTTTAAAACAGAGAGGGCAGATAGGTTAACAGCATCTTTTTTGGCAACGTTATAAAGCGAAGAGCGTCAACTCCTTGCCATAATTTGGTTAAAATTTTTTTATATGGGAACAGTCTCTCTACGCCAAGTCTTGAATATGGAAAGACAATGAAAACAGTCGCCATAAAAAAATTTGAAACAAATATGGTTTCGTTGTAAAAAAGGCTGGTTTTTTCATTGATCTTAATTATGGGTATCTTGGTGCGTCTCCAGATGGTTAGTATATTAACTATTATTCTTTGTTAATTGATTTGAAATGATTTATTTTTCCATTACTTTATTTTGTTATAGGACTTGTAGGTGAAACCCACCTCGTGGAAGTAAAATGTTTGCACAGCTCTTTTAAACAGAACGTGGCATTAGAAGAGGCTGCCGAAAAAAATGATATTTGTCTAGAAAAATATGAGAAAAAATGAAGATTAAAACGAAACCATACTTATTGGTATCAAATTCAAGGCCAGTTAAATATTGCCCAGCGAGAAGCATGCTACTTTGTAGTTCGTACTGGAGATGCAAACCCACTTTTTGTTGAAGAAATTAAAATTGACATGAATTTTTGGAAAAATAAAATGTTACCAATTTTAATAAAATTTTACAATGAGTGCGTCTTACAAGAAATTGTAAGACGCAGAATTTCTAAAGGAAAAAAATGTTTAGATCCACCATATATTGTTCAAGCTCAAGAAAAAAAAACATTAAAAAAATAAAGTGTAACTTTAATTTTCTATGTGATGCTTTACTATTAACCTGTCATTTTCCCTTTATGCTTGGTTTTTATTTTGTAAAAGTTTTTATTGAGGCATAAACTATGCAATTTTTGTTATTTATTTTTAACTTCAATAATTTCAATATATTACGAGTATAATCAATGAGTGTAAATAAATATTTATTTAATTTATTAATCAACAGCAAATTGTTGAAATGTGCTACTACGAAATAAATACATTGTTAATAATAAAAAATGAAAATACGTATTAAACTCATTGTTTCAAATCTTAATTTGCCTTTTGCATAACTCCACAAAAGAAATTGAAACCATTATTGTTAAAAATTTTATGTTAAGTTCGTACTTTATTTTTTCATTTCTTACCTTATTAATTCTCTTTTGCATATTGTTTTAAATATCATAATTTGAAAATGGTTGCGCTATCTATTCGAAACACGCTGAAGTTTTGTCTGACTTTCACATAGATAGGCAACCCATATTTCTTATTGAAAGTGTCAGATTGTTATAAAAATTTTATGGCGAAAATATCTAAGCTATAACACAAATATTTTAAAGATTTTTTTTTTAGTTATTTTTATTGGATAATAGTGTATTGATTCGTTTTTTTTTAAGCACGAAGGCATTAATATTTAATTGTTATTAAAGCAATTTTCACTTCTACTAGATACAACACTTTTAATATTTTTTATTAATTAATGACCAGCTTTTTTTAACAAAAAAACCTACTGATGCAATTAATTAGATGTTGGTCTAAAAGAATCTACAAAAAAACAACTCTAAGTTATTTCATAAATGAAAAATTTTCGACAAAAGTTAGTGCTGTTTTACACGCAATGAGGGCTATGTATCTCTCATCTTAAAGTAATAATATTAGACCTGCAAGCAGGTTCTATATCAAATGATTTAATATAATTATTTGACAGGTCTAATAATTCCAACGTCTCTAAGCTTGTATATATAAAGCTAGGAACTTGTTTTAAATTAATATTTTTTAAAATTAGTTCCTTTAATTTTAAAAGTTTTATATCATTTCGTGAAAGTTCGTCAATCACACAATTTTCTAAATGTAATGTAGAAATATTGCTTAATTTAAAATTGTGACTCAGGGTAAACATTTCATGCAATTCACATAACAATATCTGCGGCTCATTTTCAAAATTGCAAATTTCTTCATCATAATTCCGTATTTTGAGAAGATTTTCGGAGGTGTCGATAATTGCCACTTGTTTTAACCCTAATGTCCAATTCTTTAAAATTAGTTTACCAAATGAAATTTTTACGACTTATCTTTAGTTGCTGGTTTATTGCTTATTTCGTCATCACAATTCCGTATTTTAAAGTCGATTTTGGAGGTGTAGATGCTTGTCAACACTGTTACCCCTAATGTTAAATTTTTTAAAATCAGTTTACGAAATTAAATTTTTATGACTTACCTTTAGCTGCTTCTTCGTTGTTAATTTTTTTATCATAACAACATTGACAACAAAAACATAAAATAGTTAACATTAACAAAGTGAGAGGTTATGTCAGAAGTGCATTCTATTGGCTACAGAAATCCGACGTCACTATTCTGAAACACCATACGGGTAAAACCAAGATCTCGTGGCGGGAACTATGAAGTTTGTAGACCACCTCCAGGGATCAGAAAAAGGGGGAAAAAAAAATTTATAAAATGTTTGCTTTTGAATTCGCTCTAGTGAATAATCAATTTCAAAGTAGTTTGCACTATTTTTCAAATTTTTAGATTATGTTTTTACAGAGAGCGTGTTGGCGGGTTTAAAGTGTGAAAAAATGATTTTCAATAGTTTTGAAGACATGCCTAATCGTTAAAATAAAGTTTAGCAACTGCAAGTAAATGGAAAATAGTTGTTGATTGCGTAAGTTTGATTTATGGTAATTTTAGATTGTAACGAAGCGTTCTAATAATTCCTAATAGTTCAGTAAACAAAACCAGATAACGCCCAGCAGCTGATTCGGACCGCGTGACCGCGACGTCATACGTATACGTCAGGGCAGTAGTGGTGGTATAATTCCCACCACACCGAGAACCACCACCAACGCTTCGCTACGATACTCCTCCCATACCCCTCGCCTACAAACGAAGCCTATATATTGCGCCTACCGCCTCCGATACTTGCATACTTGCGGGAGCATTATCCTCGTAAGTAGCCACCCCCAGACCCGTCCACCCCTGGAGCATTATCCTAGGGGCTTCCTCTCCGATACCGCTACCCACGGAGCATTATCCCGTTGGTAGAGTCCTACCTCCCCTCCATTACAAGTGCGAGCCACCGAAGCCGACACGTCGAGGACGAGGAGCCGAAGACGAGGAGCCGAGGACGAGGAGCCGAGGACGAGGAGCCGAGGACGAGGAGACGAGGACGAGAAGCCGACGACGAGGAGTCGAGGACGAGGGACCGCCGGGGACGAGGCCGTGTCTATACTAGTAGAAGATTCGTTTTGTTTTGTTTAGAAGTATTATTTTATTTTATTTTTATTTTGTACATAGCTATTATTGTCAATAAAACCCCATCAAAGCCGCTCTTCTCTCTCTCTACGATACCCAGAACCCGACACGGAAACAACCGTTACAAATTTGGCGCCCGAGCAGCAAGTCCGAAGAAAATCGACTTTATTGAGACAGGGTACATGAGAGCAAGGAGAAGAAGCCAGCCAAAAAGATGGTGAAATGGAGACCTGGCAGTGGACAGATAGTGAGTTGTTGAACCAAGTCCGGAAATGGAACGTCACCTTCGACGGAAAAACCGACGCCGTCGCTTTCATCGAGCGGATCGAAGAGCTGGCGGTGACCTATATGATCGGGAAGGAACAACTGGTACGTGCTCTGCCCGTGTTATTAAAAAACCAAGCAATTTTGTGGTACCGAAATTATAAGCATACTATCCGCACTTGGGATGATTTTATTGAAATTTTTGAAGCGTTTTATTTTCCGAGAGAGTACCGAGAAAGCCTGAAAGAAGAAATTTTCCGGAGGTTCCAAAAGCCGCACGAAAATGGTCGTGATTTTATAACAAACCTGCAGACTCTGATCCGAAGACATGGTGGCTGGAGCAGAACGCAAGAACTGTCTTGCATTTACAAACACCTGCTCCCAGAGTACCGCCAATACATTCGCCGGAACGACGTAAATTCCCTGATGGACCTGCTGGACCAAGTGCAGGAGTATGAGAGTCTAGCTCGAGAGCTGAAAACCAACAAGTTCGAGCCAAGAAATTGTATGGTTGCCAGTTCGAACTGGACGGGGATGATGTCCGAGTTTCCGGAGGAGACTTATGAACCACGACACTCACGACAAATTCCAGGTTTTCGCCCAAAATTCGACCAGGAAAATATAAGGTTCACCTATAGGCAACCCCCAAAACATTTCTGTTCGCGGTGTGACTTACAGGGGGTAATGACCCATCAATGCCACTGTATCAAGACGAAGACGACAAACTCCGAGGGGACTGTGCCCCAAATGGCTCCGAGCAGCCCTCGTAAAAGGATCGAAATACTACCGACACCGACTCCGAAAGTGACCGAAATAGTACCGACACCGACTCCCAAAATGACCGAAATGCTACCGACACAGACTTCAAAACCGATAACACAAATTCAACCCCAGCCCAAAAATGACAATCGCATCATTTGGAAAATCTCCGTGGCTAACCAGGAAATTCCCGCTTTGTTTGACACTGGTTCTGTGCTCTCATATATTAGCGAAGAGACGGCCGATTATTGTGTAAACCAAGGGATGCAGCCACAGGTTTTGACTTCTAGAGTGCAGGCGAAGATGGCCAATGGGGTAACTGTAGATACTAACGTTTCCTACAACATAAAATTTCAGGCCAATGATCTGAAGTTTGAATGGAATTTCTTAGTCTGTCCGAATTTAACAAGTCCGATAATCCTTGGGTTAGACTTCATCATGGGTCAGCAAATGGTGTTGAATTTTCAATCCGGAGAAATTTCCCACCAGGGCCGAATTTTGCTGAACATGGGATCACCACTAGCCCAGGTGTCAACCGAAATTTCCATTACCGATACAGTTGAAACCGCAGCTGTAGAAGACGAATTCATCAAGAGCGAAATAGCTGTGAAGGATACGCAAGCTATTGTTGATGAAGAAGTCGACCACATGATGCAGGAAGACATCATCGAACCGTCTGAGAGTCCTTGGAACTCTCCAATTGTCCTGGCTGACAAAAAGGACGGTAAGAAGAATAGTTTCTGCATTGATTTCCGAAACAACTCCGTACCTCATAAAGATGCCTATCCGCTTCCCCGTATTAACGGCATCTTAGACAAACTCCGGGAAGCAAAGAATTTTTCTAAAGTGGACATAGATGACATCACTTGCACAAACGCAGAACACCGGCAGAACCTAATCACAGTTTTCCGGAAGCCGAGCAAAACCAAGTTGATTCCAAACTGGAAGAGAAGAAAGAAAAAAAAAATCCATTCTAAAGTCCTAAACCCGTCCCTTAATATTCTACTTACAGCAAATGGACCGCAGACACCGCATGGAGACCTGGAAAACTCTCCATAATATGAAGAGTTTTTTTTAAAGGAAGAGGAGGGTGTAACGAAGCGTTCTAATAATTCCTAATAGTTCAGTAAACAAAACCAGATAACGCCCAGCAGCTGATTCGGACCGCGTGACCGCGACGTCATACGTATACGTCAGGGCAGTAGTGGTGGTATAATTCCCACCACACCGAGAACCACCACCAACGCTTCGCTACGATACTCCTCCCATACCCCTCGCCTACAAACGAAGCCTATATATTGCGCCTACCGCCTCCGATACTTGCATACTTGCGGGAGCATTATCCTCGTAAGTAGCCACCCCCAGACCCGTCCACCCCTGGAGCATTATCCTAGGGGCTTCCTCTCCGATACCGCTACCCACGGAGCATTATCCCGTTGGTAGAGTCCTACCTCCCCTCCATTACAAGTGCGAGCCACCGAAGCCGACACGTCGAGGACGAGGAGCCGAAGACGAGGAGCCGAGGACGAGGAGCCGAGGACGAGGAGCCGAGGACGAGGAGACGAGGACGAGAAGCCGACGACGAGAAGTCGAGGACGAGGGACCGCCGGGGACGAGGCCGTGTCTATACTAGTAGAAGATTCGTTTTGTTTTGTTTAGAAGTATTATTTTATTTTATTTTTATTTTGTACATAGCTATTATTGTCAATAAAACCCCATCAAAGCCGCTCTTCTCTCTCTCTACGATACCCAGAACCCGACACGGAAACAACCGTTACAAGATTAAAAGTAAATAGACCTATGAGAACCTAGACTTAAATTTTGAGAAAGTGATTGTTTAATATAAAAAAGAAATTGAAAGATGAAATTGGTAATTACAGGTTTTACACTTTATTAAATTTTGTAACTTTTTTTTAGGTATTTGGCTGTACTGTTCGTTGTTATCTTACAATTTCTGCTAAAGACCTTTTTTTGCTTTTTTTATCAGGTTTTAGCTCTTTCTCTGTATTTAATTTTTTTTATTTTGCAGTTGTGAGCCTACTATAGCAATGAATGTTATTCCTCAAGAAAAATTCTGCTGCAAATATCTAGGTTGCAACAACTGGTACTACACAAGTGTTCCTGAAGGTTTTGTAAGCAAGCATTTTTTCAAGTTTTTGAAAGATTCTATTCAGCACTAAATTTGAAAGAATATTTCTAAAATAAATATTTCTAAATCATCGAAGTTTGCAACAGTTTGTGAGGATTATTTTGACGATTTGGCATTTTTGAATGAGAACAAAAATTGCTTAAATTTTAGAGCAGTGCCACGATCTATCGCTGACTTAGTCAAAATGTGCACTTTAGATGATCTGCCACTGCCAGATTTAATGGAATCTTCAAATGTAGTTTTTCTGGGTGTTGAACCAAGCGTCTCTTCTCATTCAAAAACTAATAATGTATGTTTTGAGTTCTCAATACAACTGATTCCATAATTTTAGACATCAGCTGCTTAAGTAAAAATGTTACTCTTTTCAATTTCAATAAGTTTGCGTTTTTAGACAAAAAATGAAGACAAAATTTTGATTAAAATTGGCTGTTTTTCTAAAAGTTTGAGTTTGCGGAAAGAGTTTATGCTCAAAGCTTACTGTAATATTTAGTTTAGAGTTTACAAATCGAGCAAAATGTTATAAATAGAACAAGATAAGGTAAAGATTTTGCGAAAATTACATGATCTTGGAATGTTTAATTTTATTAGCAAAAACTTAAACAACGTTACGCAAGTATTTGTTATTTCCTAGCTGCATAACTAACCGCGTCAACTAACTGCACGTAGATGGACAGAACAAGATAAGGCATTTGCTCTATCTTTGTACAAGAAGAGTTTAAGATTATATAAATATTTGCAAGTATATTTTCATTTACACTCTTCCAGAACTTTGATAGCCATTTTAGCCAAAATCCAGTTTGATTCTGAAATAAATCGTTGTAAAAGATCTCAAAAATTCAGTTTTAAAAATAAAGCGCTTAAATCGCTACTGTACGCATTGTAACGAATTTTTTAAAACATTTTTTTGTTAAGAATTGACCTTAAGCGTGGTTAATACGACGAAGTAGTTTCCTACAAAAAATATATTTATTTAAACATAGGCTTTTCCTGCAAATGTTTATTGGGGATTAAATGATCTTTTAGGGTAAAAGTTGCAGTCTTTTACAGACCCGCATTTTTTAAATTTTGTCTATAAACGAAGATGCTACCGGTATTATCTCAACTTGAAATCAGCCCATAAAATCTTTAAAATTATTTTTAAATTAAAATCAGGCTTAAAATTTAATAAACAAGTAGATTAATTGATAATAAATTAATATAGTAAGATAATAAAATAATTGATTAGATATAAAAATATTTAAGGCTAGTAAACAAATCCAAATTTTTTTGTATGTAAATTTTAAACAATTTATAATTTTTTTATCACAATTTGTACAGTTTCTTAAAAAGTCTTAAAATATTACATTAAAACACTATATTCACCACATATTCTCCCTATCTCCTGTAAAAACATGGGACCTCTTTATGATCTATGGTTTTTTTAATAAGTATTACTTAATCTAATTTTTTATCCTTTTATAAACTCTGTAAAAATAAATAAATGATTTTTTTTAAAAGTGTTTTTCTACGTTTTTGAATGTCATATTTTTGTCAAAAGCTTTCCTGAAAGTTGAAGACTTTCATATTTTCATATTTTCAATTAAGTAAAAAACTAGCTCGTAATTTAATAGAACTGTTGACTACCTTTATGCATAGGCCTAGCAGAGCTTTTGCATTAAGTGTGAAACAAAAATATTTGTTGCTTTAAAATTTTACGGTTGTGAGAGTTATCAGAAAATTACAGACAGCAAATTAAAATTAAAGACAAAAAACAGCAAATAAATTTTATATCGAAATATGATCTAAATATTATTTAGCTGGTTGTAAGTGACACTACCTAGATTAATAAAATTCTAAACATTTGTAGGCTTTTTTGAATAGAAGTAATCTATCTGTATTAAATTTAATTAAACAATCTGTTGCAAGAATTAATTCTAAATATAGATGTTATTTGTTGATAAAAGTCTGATTACAGCAAAAAACAAGTTCTAATTTAAAAAAATAAAATTGCTGTTTTATTATAAGAATAAATTTAAAGCCTTTTTGTATTAAAACATAAATGTTGATTACAAAAAGTTAGATGCTAAGACATAAAGAAAAGTGTCTAATTTACAATGCAATAAACAAATTTTTTATAAGACTGCGTCTTGCGCTTAAACATTCTTGCGTGAATAAAACGCTGTCTAAAACATTTATACAATAAATAACTATTAAAATAATGTAAGCATAAATTAAAAAATAAAACCTCTTTTATAAATACTCTAATTTAGAAAAAACACAAGTTTCAATTAGAATAAATTACTTTCTTAGCATTAACTCATTCTTTCAGAATAGTACAGTACTGGCTCAGTAATTTAATGGCAGGCGCTCCCTACTATTTTAGGTACAAGATCATAAATAATTTCATCCGAAAAATACCTGCTCTACGCCTAGCAAGGAGATCCTTTATCAGTTGGAGTTTAAGTAAAGAATCCACACAGTAGAAGTTCCTAAGTTTAGATTGACCTACAATTACAAATTAGCGTTCTACCGTGGTGTTAGGAGATGATGGTGTGCTACCGATGTGACCCGTTTTTGACTCTACTGCGCATTGGGAGCAAAATGCGAGATTCCCATAAGACGACTAATAACTTTAAAATTCAATTTAGCTTCATTTTAAGAAAATTTTTTTTTTTTTGCATAGCCATAATCTACGATATATAATTATAACATCTGTATAGAAATTTGTATTCAGATATGCGCTATTTCATGTTAAATCGATCATCAAAAAATTTTGAGGCGTTTGCAGTGCTGCACAAAAAAATTAATAACTCAAAGATCAATTGAGATAAAACAAAAAACTTTGTTGTAATTAAGAGCTAAAACTATGCCAAATGACACTATCAATTTTAATTTAAAAAAAAGATGTTTAAATAGACATTTTGCAATAGATTTTATAAAATTAATTTTTAAAAAGGTGATTTTTAAATATCACATTTAAAAATAATTGTAAATACTTTTTAGTCTTTTTCTAAAAATATTATTCATAACTTTATCATAAACATAAAAAGTTGGCAAAAAACATTTAGTTTTTCCAGAATTTTCCAATATTTCTAGAACTTCAGCAACTTTTAGTTTATTAAAATCTTTATTGTGGTTAAGAAAAAAGCACTTTCTGATTTTCCCGAATTTTTCAATATTCCGAGCAACTTTTCCAATTTTTCTTTCCGCAAGAATCTTATTCGGACAATTACAAACATCAAAGATAAATTGCCAAAAAATA
This sequence comes from Tribolium confusum, assembly GCA_029207805.1. Classification (NCBI taxonomy): domain Eukaryota; kingdom Metazoa; phylum Arthropoda; class Insecta; order Coleoptera; family Tenebrionidae; genus Tribolium; species Tribolium confusum. The sequence goes on along the minus strand of JALGAY010000001.1, from coordinate 34,697,975 downwards.
GTAGTTTTACTTTTTTCCAAATTTTTCGAACTTTTCCATAATTTTTTTTCCTAAAAACCGATTTTAATTAAAATATTTATCATATTAATTAAATAGAACTTTTAATGAATATAAAAAATTAAGCTGTTAATCAGATTCAATTTTTTTAAATTTTAATTAATTTTTTAAATAAACTGAAATTTTTCATTATTAATTATTATTTATATGGTTTTAATTTTAATTTAATTAATTATTTAATTAATAATTTTAATTAATTTGTTTATAAATCCAGGAGACAATTGATGTGCCATTCCTAAACCTCAAACCATTCCAGTTTTATTTAATGTTGTTGCCACTATTATGTGGTTCATTGTTGAATAGATTTCTCAGCTAAATCATAATAAATCTTTTTTCCAGTAATAAGATAATTAAATACTAAGTATAGTTATTTATTATTTAAAACCAACTTGTTAGCATAAAAAAATATATTTGGCAACAAGGAATCTTCTGTTTATCACGTATGCAATTTTTTTCTTGAAAATTGAAATTAAATATTGTCAAAAGAAACTGACAAAAACAAACAATTTTTTTTTTATATATGTACTCTAGTAATATACCTACACACCAGTATACGACATTTGTAAAAAAAAATAACTCAAAAGTGTTTATTTTGAGAGTAGAATTAAAATTTCCCTCACTTTAAATAGGGTTTATAATGCATTGTTCCTTAAGTTGCTCCCAATCCAATACTACGTCACGCAGACAGAGAACAAACGAACAAGTCTCACTCGCACGATGCGCGAGAGCACACCATGATTTCCTAACACCACGCGTTCTACGCAACTTTGTCTTTTTTAAAAATAAGTTTTTGAAAAACGCCGTATTAGCAAAGCAAATAGATATTTCCAAACGACAAAATTTTTAGATCGAAATTATTAAATTGATTATTTTAGACCTGACCTGACTTGACTTGGCCTGACTTGGTTTATAAGTTATTATAGCTCTTGTAACAAAATCTTATATTTAAATATAATAAAGTGTTATACGCACTGTTGGAGTTCAAACTCTAACCGCGCTAAGTTGTTCTGTTTACCAACCTTCGAGTACTTGCGGATGAGTTTAGTTGTCTTTTCGGATAAATCTGAATGTTCTAGATTTTTTCTCAGACAAATTCGGTTGAGTTTACATTTTCCCCCACCGGTAAAAGACGTCAAAAATAGTAATAATGCTAACAACTCAAATAGAAAGTTTTTCTTAAAAATATTTACAACATGAGTCAATATTTCTGTTTATTATGAAAAAATTATTTAACTTAGGGATATTTCATGGAAGGATATTTTATGGAAATTTTTCTATCTGTTACTTATAGCTAGGTAAAAATTTTTTTTGTCAAAAATCTATATATTTCTGACGAAACAAAACATAACAAAAAAAATTAATAATCAAAACTTTTAACACGTGTGAACAAAAGCAGGTTTCATACTTATTTGTTTCTTGTCCACAATCAAATAGTCTGTAGATGCAGTTTGGTACGATCTTTTCAATAAATTGACATCATCTAACGGTTTATTTTCTAATGAACTATTATCATCTTCGGAATTTTTATTTACGGTGAAAAAAATATTTTTAAAACTTGTTAATCTGCTGCTATAAAGGTTACAATAAGCCCAAGCTTTTAACACGAGACGCACTTTAAAAAAAAAATTATCTTGTGAGTGTTGCAACTTTTTATAAGTTTTATTTAACTGTATAAAAACATTTTCGCAATCATTCGGAGTAAATATTTCGCAACAAAAACGCCGTAGTTTACTATTAAATAGTATGTTTGAAAGCAAATAAAGTCTTGCTATTGTTTTAAATGGATTTGGCATAATGTTTTTAAAAGAATTCAAAAGAATTTCCAGGATATCTTTTAAAGCGTTTGAATGATTTAAACAGAAAATCTTTGCTTCAGCTATAGAACTTTTAGAACTTGTTAAATTCTTGATTAAGAAGATTAAAGGTAAAGTTTGATTTTCAGATAAACAATCGTTTATGTTATGTATCTTGATAAGTTCTTTCGGCATTCCGTCCTTGCAATTAATAGAAGTAGGTGGTATCCAAATTGATCCGCCTTTGTACATCTGGAACCGTTTTATGCTCCAGGAATGTTGCGGTTCACCGTGTAACATCGAGTACAATTTCCATCGTTAATAGATATGTGCAGGATCTTGAAAATCAGACAAGAAATTATTATCTGGGTTAGCCGATTCTCTCTTCATAATCGCAGCTTCGAATTCAGGACCTTCACGAATTACAAATTCAATCATTCGGTGAATAATCATCAGTAGTTTTCTGTTGAGAGGTACAGTAACTTTTACAGTAGCTGACGACAAATCATTCAATTTATTTATATCAGTATTGGGTTGTGCATAAAAAGGTAATCCAGACAATGGACGCGGTGAATGAAATTCTAATAACTTTGGCGGAATGTCTACAGGATCTGTAGAAAGTTTTACGGATTTGCCCCAAGTGATTTTCATTTTTTTATAATTTTGTAAACCGATTGCATCTAAACGACTCATGTAGGCAACGAAACCACAGGCAGAGGTTCGGGAATTAATCGCAGTCTGCGGCCACATTACCTAAGTAAAAATTTATTACAATTATTTGGTGTAAGTTTTTACAACGTGATTAACAAATATTGATTCAGTTGGCATTGAAGTTACTAAAATTTTTTTTGCAAGCTGTTGGTTTGTTAGGAATACATATACAGGTTATGTCTGACACCTATCAGTCTACATTTTTAAGAGTTTTTTAAAATTGGATATACGTAGAGTCTAGGAAATATTGTCAACTATTAATGTCACTGTAAACTTTACTTTAAATTTTTTAATTTCTACCTGAGGATGACAACTTTATTGTCAAAACGCGTGTCGTATTAAGTAAAGTGTTTAGTGTTAATGAGTGTTTTACGTTTTATTTAACACACCAAGAGCATCTAACAAAGAAATTTTAATTTTAAGCACGTTTTTACAATAATAGTGTCATGTATTATTTTAAAAACTATTTAAAAAAAACTGGAGTGAGAGAAGATGTGGGGAAAAAAAAATAAAGAGTAGAGCGAATCACATAATGGGTAGATTACAACGACTTCCAGCGGAACCCGCAAATGTTAAGACTTTTAAGAACGAGGTGATTGTAGACGTGATGGCTCTTGAGGAACAGGCTTTACAAGTGGAAGAGCAGAGCGATGCGGTAACTCCAGGTCCAGTAAGAGTTTCGTTGGGACATAATACTACGGTAGGGACAACAGCCGGTGTTGTGAGTCCTAAGTCTATGCCAGTATTCAAATGGGGAGTTACATTTAGTGGTTCAGCTGATAAAGATTCGGTCAGTGCATTTCATCAAAGGGTCGAGGAATTAAGAGTTGCCTGGAATAAAACAAAGGAAGAACTTTTCCAAGAGGCCATCGATTTATTTACAGGTCAAGCTTACACATGGTTTAGCGCTATTAGGTCCACTGTCTATTTATGGGAAGAATTGATTGAAACTCTGCGTCGAGATTTCTTGCCCCCGGATTATGACAAAGAATTGTGGCAGAAGATAAGGCAGAGAACTCAAGGTAGTAATGAACAAGTGGTTACTTTTATCACTACCATGCAAAGTCTTTTTAAACGACTTTTCGAAATTCCATCTGAAGAAGCACAATTGAAAAACAATTCAGAAAAACCTTCTTTCATGGTATCACCCACATCTCGCAATGATTGAAATAGATTCAATCGAAAAATTAGGAAATGTGTGCCGCACTCTGGAGAATGCTCAGATCATTAAAAGAAAATTTTAACCGCCTTCACGCAGAACGGTAGCACTTTTCGAACCAGATCTGGCATACGAAGACCTTGAAGCACTAAACACCAGTACATCTACCTTTGAGAAGCCAGAAACAGAAGTTGCAGCTTTTAAATGCTTCAGATGTAACAAAAAAGGCCATCTTAGAAGAACTGCAAGAAGCATAAAGACCCTAAGAGACCAAATTGTTCTGATTGCGGTCAAGTAAGAGTTATACAACCTAATTGCCCTACCTGTCAAACAAAAAACTAAAAAAGAGGAGGCGACGTGCAGCAGGGAGTCGTCTTTTTAATATAAATTCGGAGTCCTGCAACATCATTTATAGTAAAACCACCCTTGAGAAAAAAGCAGCCTGGCTGGAGACTGTTCGAAATTTCTTTGTGGCGCAAACAACAAAAAAAGAAGACGATTTAAGCTTGCAAGAAACAGGGGACCACTGCGAGAAAGTAAATTTATTGTTCGTAAAACGCGACAGGAACAATAGGCCATACGTATCAGTTTCGATCTTTGATAAAACCATCGTGGCATTGCTTTACAGTAAAGCTAGTCATTTCGTTCTTGGCGAAAAAGATTTGTATTTGATAAATCTTTTCGGGTTACAGGTCTATGAATCAGCTGCTACGTCAATACACAACGCCGAAGGAAAACCTCAGGTTATAACTGGATATGTGCATGTTCCAATTTCTTTAGACAGAGTTGTTAAAATTGTTAAGCTTTAGATTGTGCCGTCATTATGCCATTTAGTCATTCTTGGCAGTGATTTTTGTAAAAGGTTTGGTTTCGATTTTAATTTTAAGGCAGATTCATACGAGGTGGACAAGAAATCTAAAGATGTTGAGAAATTCGTTGACTTGTGTCAAGATATGTCAAATTTAGATTTACTAAATGTTATATTATCTAGGTTAGATCTTGATCAAAAAAAGGCCGACAGTTAGAAGCAGTTATCTCTAAGTACCAGGAACTGTCGTAAGAATCTGGCACGAAACTAGGTAGAACTTATAGAGTCATACACACAATTGATACAGAAGACGCTTTGCCTGTGAAATAGCGACATCACACTTTGTCGCCATACATGTTAAAACATCTCAACAATAAATTGGATCGTATGCTAGAGCTAGGGGTTGTGAGACCATTTTCAAGTTCTTGGTCCTTGCCAGTTTCGTTATCTCCAAACTCCAACGGTAAAATGCAATTTTGTTTTGACGGTCGGAAGTTGAATTTCTTGACGAAGAAGGATGTATATCCTCTTCCAAGGGTAGATCAGATTCTCAATAAGTTAACTGGAGCTTGATTTCTTTCTAGTATCGATTTAAAGGAAGCTTTCTGGCAGATAGCGCTGAATGAGACTTCATGTGAAAAGACGGCGTTTATTGTTTCGTCAAGAGGTCTTTTTGAGTTTGTTGTGCTCCCGTTTGGGTTGACCAATGCAGCGCAGGCGCAGCAGCGACTGGTGGACTCAATTCTTGGGCTTGAGCTAGAGCCATACTGCTTCGTCTACTTCGACGATATTATTATAGCCACCCCGTTTTTTGGAAAACACCTTCAGATCCTGAACGAAGTTCACCGTAGGTTAAAAGATGCAAGTCTCACGATAAATATCGAAAAATGCGAATTCTGTCGGAAATCTTTAAAATATTTAGATTTTGTGGTTGATCGTGATGGTCTCAGAACTGACCCGAGGAAGGTTAAGGCGATTTTGGCTTATCCTCAACCTCAAACTGTGACGAAGTTGAAACGCTTTATTGGCATGAGTGGTTGGTACCAAAGGTTTGTAAAAGATTTTTTTTCGTTAACAGCATTTTTAACAGCACTCATCAAGGGCAAGAAAAAGAAGCAAAAATTGGTATGGACACCTGAGGTAAATCGCTGTTTTTCTCTCATAAAGGAAGCGTTAATCCACGCACCAATCCTAGCAAGCCCAAATTTTGACAAGCTCTTCACCATTCAATGTGATGCCTCCGATATGGGATTAGGTTGTGTATTGACACAGGTTGATGATAACGGCTCAGAGGTGGTAGTTGCATTTGCGAGCAAAACTTTAACGCAACAAGAGAAGAAGTATACGGTGACAGAAAAAGAATGTTTAGCTGTCCATTTTGGCACAGAAAAGTTTCGCCTATATATAGAAGGCACAAAGTTTAAGGTAATAACTAACCACCATAGCCTTCTTTTGTTAAATAATCTGAAGGACCCTACTGGAAGACTTGCACGCTGGAGCGTAAAGCTACAGCAATTTGACATGTCTTTTGAACATCGCAAAGGAGCCCTACACGTCGTCCCTGATGTCCTTTCGCGAGCGCCAGTGCCAGAGATTTGCATGGTATCGTTGGTGGCGGATGAATGCTTAAAAGATCCATGGTACGCACGTATGTTGAAAAGGGTGTGCGATAATGCCGAGAAATTTTCGGACTGGAGAATACACGGGGGTTTGTTATATAAACAGGTGGTAAGTCACCGTGACATCCACACTAACATCCCTGAATGAAAAATAGTGGTCTCCAAAAACTATCGACAAGAAGTTTTTAAACAATGCCATAATGATCTAACAGCGGCCCATTTAAGAGTAAGTAAAACCTTGACCCGAATTCAAGAGTTGTATTACTGGTCTGGCTTAAAGACTAGTGTGAAATCTTTTGTTCGGCGTTGTTCCATCTGCGCGGCTCAAAGGGCCAGTAATTTTCGTTGTCCTGAATTTATGGGTAAACCTAAAAAGATTAGCTTTTTTTGGCAACTGATCGCTATTGATTTGATCGGCCCACTACCAAGAACATCTAGGGGATGAAAATACCTGTTATTGGTTTCCGATTGGTTCAGTAAATTTTCTCTTCTTTATCCATTGCGGGAGGCTACAGCCAAAAGTATTGTCAAGTTTGTGGAGGAACAAGTTATCTTAGTTTACGGCGCTCCACAAATTATGATGTGCGACAATGGCACTCAATTTGTAGGAAAGATTTTCAGAGATCTTGCAAAAAAGTATGCCTCAGAAATTTGGTTGAATGCTAAATACCATCCTCAGGTGAATCTTGTAGAAAGGGCAAACCGGACCATAGAGACAGCTGTAAGATCTTATATTAGAGAACAGAATCATAAGGACTGGGATCTACATACAGCACAAATAGATTATGCTCTACAAACAGCGAAACACGAGGCCACCAACTATACGCCCGTTTTTATTAATTTCGGTAGATATGTGCCACTGGATGGAAAATTTTATGGTCCCGTAGGAAAAATGCACAATTACGACCTGAATAACTTGGAAAGAAAACAGTACGTTGAGGATATCAGCAAACTACCGGAAATTTACAGAAACGTTAGAGTTAAACTTTATGAAGTCTACCAAAAGATCTGTCGCGTCTACAATCTGAGAATGAGAGATACTGATAAATCTCGAGTAAGAGAAAAAGTATGGAAGAGAAACTACATTCTCTCGGACGCGAAAAAGCACTTTGCCGCTAAATTAGAACCGAAATTTGTCCCATGTATCGTTCGCAGAGTAATCTTACCTCTAGTATACCAGTTAGAAGATGAGGATAGAAAGGGTATAGGCCGATGGCACACCAAAAACCTGAAGTCCTGGGGTCAAGATGATGGGGAAGAATAAGTAAGTGAAAGTACGTACTTAGTACTTGAGTTCATATTATAAAGGTACCAAAGAATTTCAAGATCAAGATTATCTGTGATATTTTTGTAATATTCATGGCTGCTTTTCTCCGAAGTATGTCCTTATCCGCAATAGCGCGATTATTAACTGTGATATTTTTGTTATGTTGTTTGTTGATAGGTAATGTAGGTGTGGTTTTTCTTATATAGTATTTATTCAAATAGTTTTAGTCTGTAGTTGTTGGTGGAGGTTTCTTTATTGTTTAAGTACTAACACTAGTTCAAGTTGTTTAATGGTGTTGGGTTCTGGCATGTGGTTTTATACAAAAAAAAATAATAATAATAAAAAAAATATATGGGTATGTATATTTTTCATAAAAATATATGGGTATCAAATTACGCGGGCGAACGTAGAAGGAAAGACGTGAGAGAGCGCTGGGAAACTCGGTTTGACCGCAAAAAAATTTGAAAAAAAAAGAAGAAAAAAGAACGGAACGATTGGGAGTCGAGTACTAGTAATTTATTAAAACTTTTATTTATAAATTTTGAGTTAAAACAGAACCTATAAAATCTGGGTGAGTCACAAATTATTTCATTCAGGTTGCTTTACAAAATTTCCCTAGGTTTTTTTTGCATAACACCTAATTGCATAAGACATTGGAATATCTGGGTTCCTTTTGCTGTGGCGTGCTCTTCGTGGCTTTATGTCCGGGAGTAATAGGCGATAAAAGGCAACAGCCCCATTTCAACACCTGTGGGTGCACCTCGGTCCCGTTTAAGTCCACCAGCTCCTGATTATCTGTAATCCCATCTTCGTCGTCGTCAACTGTGAACTGTCCATTTTTCCCTGTTGAAAGTTTATTGCACGAAAGTTGCTGCAAAGGCCAACTTATAGGTTATATGATTGCCCTGAGTACTGTAAGTTTACGCATGGTACCATTCAAAACTTGTGATAATTGTTTAATTTATTATTGGCAACTTACCTGAGTTAATTTACAACGAATTAATAACCCTCTGTGCACAAAAATCCATATTTCTATCTTTGCGGTGCACACCACAGCTGTTTGTATCGCTGTACGCTGTATTCGTTGTAAACAAAAAGAAACCTTTGTGGGGGCTATCTCTTAAAGCCGAACTCGAGAGTGCAGTTTCCATTACACAAAATATCCAAATCTTTCGATTAATTGCGTTATTTGTCATCTTCATATTTTGTATTGTTAGTTATCAGTTAACTGTTTTCCACTGCAATTGAAATCTACGTAACTCACCTTGTAATCTTAACAGTAATAATTAATATAAATTTGACAATTTTTTTGTTGTTTACTTCATCTTTATCCAGTTGTGTCGGTGTTTGCCTACGTTAAAAAAAATTTGTCTAGCGCCCTATTACGACTTTACTCAAAAATTGAGAAATTGAACCGAACTTACTTCCCGCTAGTTGTTAAAAAAAATAGGCCGTGCTAAACACTTTAACGTCACAATATCTTCAAAGATTAGTAGTAGTCTATGATTTGGTTGCCATGTTGTTGTTGACAACAAAATTATTATTTAAGAAAATTTTTGCAAACTGTTTTGACGCTTGTAACATTGTTAGAAATAAAAAGAAGTAGTTTTCTTCCTAAAAAAATTGCGAAAGATGTCGAAGAAGTCACATCGAGTTTGCTACCCAAAAAATCCAGAGACGCTTATCACAAAGAATTGAGTAAGTTTAATAACTGAAAACAGGAAAACAATGTTTGTGGAGTAAGCAAAAACGTGCTGTTGGGTTACTTCTTCAACGCCAAAAAAAAATTCGCAGCTTCTTTAATGTGGACGAAATACAGTATGTTAAGATCGACGTTAAAGCTTCACAAAAATACAGATATTTCACAATATGGCAAGTTGATCGCTTTTTTGAAGAACGAATTAAAAAATTACAAGTGCAAAAAATTAAAAATTTTTGAAAAAGAGCATATTCAACAGTTTCTAGCAGAAGCACCCAATAAAAAATATTTGATGTTGAAGGTAGGTCGATTTTGTTATTAGAGAATGAAATCTAATTTTTCTACATTACAAGTCGCACTAATTTTTGGTGTGTCAGGTGGAGGTCAATGTTGTGAATTATTATTGAACATGTCAATCAATAACGTAGAAGATAAAAGATCTTATATGTTGGTGTATATGTATACCTACCAGATACAAAAATATGTTTTACGTAGCTTTACAAATATAAAAAAAAATTTGCAGTTAATGTGCTGGATATATGTTTTTCCGACCTAAGAATATTTCTCACAACAAGTTCTTTTTGTGCTATAGAAATGAGAATTGCACAATACAGTCAGTGGGAATAAATAGTCTATCCAAAACACCATCAGTAGTAGCTGTTTTTTTTAAAATTACCAGAATCAGAGTCTTACACAGGACACAGTATGAGACGCACATCAGCGAGTTTATTGTCCAACGCTGGAGCCGATCTTGGTATGGTCTAACGTTATGGCCGATGGAAGTCAAGAACCGTTGCACAAGCGTATGTCGAAGAGTCAATTTTGAGCAAAATAGACATTGCTAAGAAGATTCTGGGTGGAAATTCGAAAACAGATGGTAATATTATTGTAAATACTAAGAAGCAAAAATTGAATAAATGTGGAAACAACATTGAAGTGACAAAAAATGAAACAAATAAAGTTATATCTTTTAATATAAATTTTAACGTAAATTTCAACAAATGATTTTATCTGAGATTCCTGTTTCTTATAATTGTAATTTTATGTAATGTGTTTTTTGATGTTCAATAAATTCTTCTATTTTCTGTAAACTGTTTAATTATATAAAAACAGTTTTATTATTGATTTATAAAATCACTTGTGTTTTATAGACCCCATTATTCAATCAAAAACATTATTTTTATAACGTCATAATAAAGAAGTGTTGGATAAAATTATTAAATCAACCAAGCACACAATTATTAAATTTATAACCACAAGTTAGATTTTATTAGAGAGTTAAAAAGATGTTTTTACCAGTACAGAGAAGTTTAGCAGAAAAAATAAAATTAACTTACTGCCTCTTAGAGGGTAACAGCTTTATACAAGTAAAATTGGCGAAAACTACTATCGTCTGCATGCTTAGCTTACAGTAAATCTTTTGAGTAATTAAATATTTTAGATCTAAAAAATGTTTTAAAATCTTACAATTTTGATTACTTTTGGAATTTAACTAATGACAAAATAATTTCAAATTATAAAAGCACTTTTAAAATTGTAATAAAATTATTAATTTTAAAATAATACAAATTAATAAATTAACGAAATAATCATAAAATTAGCACAACCTGTTGTGTTATAATGTATTAAATATACGTAATGTAACTATACCAAGATGTATTTAATACGTTTTATTTTAACATAGTAATAAACATATTAAACCCTATCAAAATCGTCATTTTTGACAATTTTTAAAGCAAAAATTTGTCAAAAGTTATAGAAAAGTGACGTTTTGTATTCTCTTAATTTTCAGTTGTCAAGAAACTTCAGAAAAATAACAAGAAATCTCTAAAAAAAAATAAAAAGTGTCTAAAATGTAACCAAATTAGCTTTTTTTATGTCTTTAACTTCTAGATTATAAACATCAAGTTTAGACGAGTCGTCTTTTGCATTTTGTCAAAAGTAGAAAGTGTACAAAAAACTACTATACTACTACTACAGAACTACTAGAACCTACTATTCAGTAGTAAAGTCGTAAAGAAAATTAATAATTTTTAAATAATTTATATTTTTGTATCTTTGGGTGGTTGTTTTGTTCCACATTCTTCTACTGTATACAAAAAAACAAAAATAATTTTTTAAAAAATTTACCTTAACATTTGCTAGAAGGCCGTATGTCCTAAACATCTCCATCAGATAACTCTCCGTAATTTGTGGATCTAAATTTGAAACAAAAAGATTCGTAGAAACTGGTAACTTATTTTTAGGAGTCAACAAAATCGTCGGCTCCATTTTAGATAACACATCGACTTGTTTGACTTTTTTAGCTTTGCGTTGGAGACTTTTGATTGGTAATGGTCTTTCTTGAAAGCTGGGAATTTTTTTTGATTTGATTTTCAATTCAGAATTATATAACTGGTTTTTTTTCGGAGTCTATGTTGTTTTTTGCGTATAACATATCAGACTTTACACAAATTTTTTTTTGAAATTTTAGCATTTTCTTGAAATGTGTCAATATATTGTTTGTACATAGCACCAATAGCTTTTTCTTCTTTTTTAAGCGATTTCTTGGTTATTTGTCCACGTTTAGATATCTTTTCGTTTAAATTTTCTGTTAAATGCTAATGTCACAATAAAATTACGTCAAATAAAAAATTCTGCATGATAACGTAAAATACAAACCTACGTTAATGCCCTACTTGGTAGTTAACTTCGATAAATCGTATTCAAACACTATGAAACTTTTCTAAATTAAATTAATGTCGCCATTACATTAATGTTACATTTTTTATACACTCAAACTTAAATCGTTATTAACTAATAAGACATGAATTGACAGTTGAGTAGATAGCATCACATCTGGCTAATTAATCAAGTTAGATCAACTCTTTTTACAGGGTTGCTAGACCTATCGATTTTTCGGTAGATTTACCGATTATTGTTAAATCCTACCGATCTACTGATTTAAAATGTCGATTTACCGATTTAAAATACCATTCTACCGAAATCGCTGAAATCAAACTATTTCAGAATTTTTAATATTAAATTAATTAAAATTTTGAGTAATTCTTAAATAGGAATCTGATATGAAAATGTATCTACTTTGTTAGAGCTACCTAGTAGTCAAGAGCTAGAACTACTATTTCTAAAAAAGAAAACTTTTGCGTTTTAAACAAATTTTTTTTTTAAATTTACTTGCAGGTTTTGGCAGGTTTGTCATATATACGATCATCACACAGAGAATCAAATAATATATTTTCGTGTTACTTTTTTGAGACAAATTTAATGGTCTAACACAGTGGTTTTGAACCTAGGGGTAATTACCTCTGTGGGGGTAAATCAGCTATTTTGTGGAGGTAGCAAAGAATCTAATAATTAGGACAATTATTGTTAAATCAGGACAATCAAGATAATATATAAACAATTTACTATTTATATACAAAATAAGTTAAAATTGGAAGACTAATTTGTGTAAGACTAAGTTGTAACTGCAATTTGTATTTAATAAATATACGTACAGTTGGCTTCAAAAAAATCGGGAAATGAAATTTGACCTAATGTGAATTAAAAATTGAATTTGTCAATTAATGTCAATTTGTGTCTACATTTCTGACACATTAGTGCAGCTTTTTAGCCTAAATTCTAAAAAAGTGTTTTAAAATATAAAAATTTAATAAAATCTGACAGAATTTTTTCTGACAATTCCTGTTTTTTTTTTTTGGAGCCAACTGTATATTTGTATTTGCTTGTACTGGTTATATTGATAACATTTGAAGGTCGGGGTAAAATCAGTTTTCTTAATAGATCACAGGGGTATCAATATTAAAACCTCTGGTCTAATCAGTTTTGTCTTGTCACATTTTGTTTTTGAGATACAGAGCGTTTTTGATTTTTTTACGAATGCTTTAAAATTTTGTAACTCTTTTATTTTATAATTAATTAAAAAAAATGTGCAATTACAGATTTTTATGTAGAATCGAACGATGTAGTCAATTTTTTTTATATTTTTTAGTTTGTTAGATATGGACCATAGTTACTTTTTTTAAATAGAAGTCATAGTTGTCTGTAACTCTCAAAAAATTGCTATTTTTTTCTGTTTTCAAAAACATATAATTTGTTTATTTTTTTTTAGTTAGAACAATATTTAAGAGAATAAGTTGATTAAAATAAGTAAAAACACGTAGTCACCTATAAAAACAAAAACATTATTTGTTTCTTTTTTTTAGCTCAGTTTTACATACAGCAAGATACAGTAAATAGTGTAAGCAAAAATGTTTTTAGAAATAATTTGATTAACTAATAAAAGATATAGTAATAACAAAAACAAAAGCAATAATTTATTAAAAGTAATTAGAAAGTTTTAGTTTATTAGATGTTCAAATTGTCTTCTCTCTTCTTGAATACAAAGCTGTGCTTTTTTTCTTACAGCTCTAATAGTATTATTTAAATAAATGTTTCTAATTCTTTTAAAAGCTTTTTAGGCGTATAACTTGAGTTGGTTTAAGTTTTCACTATTGTCTTTATAAATATGATTTAAAGAAAAACAAACAAAGTAATCTACAGGCGTAAGATGGGGTAAACGTAGAAGTCATCGTATTGGGTCCAATCTATTCCTCGCCAAAATATTCCGGTAACATATTTCTAATTGCATGTGCATTATGGACGGGAGCACCGTCTTGTTGGTATCAAACATTTAGTAAGACATTTAATGTTATATCGTCTATAAAACTATTCACTGTAACACCAAAAAGAATCTGCTCGTACTGCCGAGTTGTTAAATTTTTATCAAAAAAAAATTGATTTTACTATTTTATTGCCCATTATTCCACACCAAAAGTTGAATCTAAATCTTTCTTGTTGTTTACGTTACAGTTTGTAGGGTCGATTTTTATTTGCCAAAAAATGATTATTTTCCTTGTTTATTATGCCATTCTGGGTTATCCATTCGTCGTCATCAAAATTTGCTGAAGCGTTACAGAGGTCAAATGGCATAACGTTAAACTGGTAAAATTTATATCCGTTCGTAAAAGCTGTTTTTTGTCTGCTTTTACCTCTTCTTGTTTCGTTCAAAAAGTTTTTATTGCTGGCTGCTTAATCGGTGCTGTGTCTCTTTTGTTAATTTTGTAACTTACTAGGTTTTGTTCTTTCTAAAATATTTTCGTCATAAGCAAAAACATCGTAGCTTTGTTAAAAAAAATCTTTTGTTTTACTTGCCTCTTTGGTTGTCAAGTTTCTGAAGTCAACTTTTAATTTTTGTATGGTCCGTTTATTTGCATTGGTTTGGCCACATTGTTGTTGGTCCTCATTAGCTAATACCTTTTGGACGAGCATGCATATTGCTTATACGTTTCCACCTTTAACAGTTGCTCTATTTGTGTGCAGATTTGCTACTCTAATAAGTATTTTGTTAGTCGTCTTTACCAAAGTCTGAGAAATTGATAGGTTTTTGGGCGCACCTAAAGTTTTCTCCACAATTCTAACAAGACTCTAACGTTCGCCTTTATTCTAGCTTCTAAGACTTTTTTGCTGTTTTGGTTTTACTTTAATCAACTTGAAGGTCTAAATTCTAAAAGAATTTTTTAAACCTTTTGTAATTGTGGATCCATAAAGTACTGATATAAACGTTGTTTTTTACAGACTGTTTTTAAAAATCGTTGATTTAGAGACCGTTTTCTTATATCTAATTTTTTGAACTACATTGCGCGTCTTTTGAAGGAAATAATTTAAATTATTCTAAAAATTATCAAATTATCGTGTGACACGGATGCAGTGGCCTGCTCGTTCACTCAACTGTAATTCTATAGAACAGCTGTAGGAACATTTTCAGAGACAGCTTTATTTACGAAATTACCAGCCCCAAATTTTGGAAAAGCTTGCAAATGCTCTTAGAGAAGAATGGCAAGCTGTGGATCAAGAGTTTATTTGTTCTCTAACTTTGAGTATGCTGAGACGAGTAAAAACAGTTTCCAGGGCAAGGGGAAGTCCGACCAAGTACTGAATGTAAAATTACAGCAGTGTAAATGTTGTTTTAATAAGGTTTATTTGTTTAAGTTTTGGAAGGAGAATATGATATCAGTTTTCTTATTGTAATAACAGTTTTGTTGATGGACCAATTTTGTTATAATTATGCAGCATAATGCATAATGTAAAAAGGATTATTGTGATAATAAATTTTTTAAAAATTATATTACTAGTATTTTGATTTTTAGAATAATTTGAATTATCTACTTTTAAAGACGCGCAGTGTATTTTATTAATAATTCTAGTTTTAAAACCATTACTTCTAACTGCATCTTTTATAATTTTAAGCTTTTTTTTAAATCTTTCACTATTTACAGGAAAATTAATAAGTCTGTAAACTAAAGCAAAAACTTTTAAAAATTTAGACTTTCAAGTTGTTTACAACTTTGGTACAAGTCTACCAAGTCTTCTTGATAACCCTAAAAATAAAACAGGGATTCTAGAAAAGTCGAAGATTTATGAAATTACCTAATTGTAAAGACTGCAATCAAAAATATATTGGACAAACACGAATATCAATTTACACAATATTTAAAGAACACGTGGCTCATCTTAAATTTAACAAAATAAAAAAATCCAGTGTTGTCCATTATAAATATATATGAAAAAGACGACACAATTGATAAAAACAATATTAAATTTATTAAGGCGTTTTAATTGTGAATTTCTTGAGGCTTTTGCAAGTCTAGAAAAACCTAAAAAAAGATCGTCTAATTAACGCTGATTTTGGACCTATCCCCACATCTTCTATCTTCTCTTTGGTTGAGCAGCGCGGCTAGTGAGTGCACTGTAACTAGTATATAAGCTGAAAATTTTTGTAAATTTTTCTGTATAATTCTCTACCTGAGTATGACAACTTTATTGTCGAAACGTGCATCGTGGAAAGTAAATTGTCTCTATTTGTGAGCCGCGTTAATTGGTGCAGCCAGTGAGTGCCTCTTACCACTGGCTGGTCTAAATTTTTCCTGCTGCTGCTTAAATTCTGCGGCAAGGTGTTTTTGACAGCAGCTGGGGTCTTACAGTTTTTCTTTAAATGATTTATTTGGCTTTCTACAACGGTAGCAGGTGAATTTGTCTTGCTTAAAAAAAATCTTAATTTTTGTCAGTAATTTAACCTCGCTTTGCGCACCTTAGGTAGCTTCAAAATGTTATTATAACAAAGATTACTTTTGAGTGTATAATTATGAGGTGTTGCCACTCGGCTAAAATATCGGGAAACTAATATAGGTAAAAATAAAAGTAAATTTAATAAGATATATTTTAGAATGTTATTATAGTAACGAAAAACATTGATTTTACATTAAATAGGTATAAATGATATAAATATATAGAATAATGTTTAAGTACATGCAAAAAATCAAATAATTGACTTGTCAGTTACATTTAACAATAATTACAAATTATGATGTTATTTTAATCTAAAGATGAGACTTTAGTGGTTATTGAATCTTTTAGTGATAATGACATCTACTTTTGAAATTTGGCGATTCTCAGTTTTATTGTTATTATCAGAATTCTTTGCTGATGCTAAAAAACATTTTCTTATTTTTATAGAAATTTTAATTTAATTTTAATAACTTACAATTATTATTAGTGTCACAAAGCCCATATTTATTTTTGCTTTGCAAACAAGGTTTATTCTTATTAACATTGCGTCTCAAAGTTTTTTTATTTCCTCGTTGGAATTGCATATCAATATAAATATTTTTCAAGTGTCGGCCGTATATTTGACATTTATTAGTTTTCTTTTGATAGCAACGGGCTAATTTCAAAATAATATTAGCTGCAGCTAATTTATTCCCAGCTATAGTCAAAGCCGCTTTAGCTTTACATTTCTTCAAACCAGGAAATATTTTTAATAGCGTATTTACATTTTTGATGATTTCACGTTCACGTCGTTTCTGTCCTCTCAAAGAAGGCTTCACTTTCTGTACTTTCTGCAACAAAAAAACAAATTTTACTTATATAGTGTGTAAAAGCCAAATGGAATAAATTTATTATTTCAGTTACTGTACATATTTATAAAAAATCTTAAAGCATGTCAAATTTAAATTATAAATTAACATTCTTTAACGTGACAAAGCAATACCTATGTTCAACTCCCTTCGAATGACATATACAACCCTCAATTTTTTAAATGAAAAGAATAAGCTTGTGATATATCGTTTAAAAGATCTCTTTATTCTCTACTCAAAAATGTTATCGTTTTTAAGTTTATCGCAAAAATGAAGATAGAATTAAATTTCGCTATAATATACTCAAAATGTAAAATGTAATGGAAAATGTTGCCAAGACGTTCGTGGTGAACATTTGAACATCTACTTTATTGAAATTCACATTTTTTTTTAGTGTTTTACATTTTATTACATTTTCCATTACATTTTAATTAAAATTAATTTTGCTATAATATACTCAAAATGTGAAATGTAATAGAAAATTTAAAATGTAAAACACTAAAAAAACTTTAAAGTTTAATTAAGTAGATGTTCAAAATATTCACCGCGGACGTCTTGGCTACATTTTCTATTAGATTTTACATTTTGAGTATATTATAGCAAAATTTAATTTTATCTTTATTCTTGTGATAAACTTAAAAACAATAACATTTTTGAGTAGAGAATAAAGAGAACTTTCAAACGATATATTACAAAACTATACATTCTATTTAAAAAATTGTGGGTTGTACCTGTCATTCAAAGGGGGTTAAAGGTAGGGATCGCATTTTTACGTTGGAGAATGTCAATTTATAATTTAAATTTGACGTGTTTTGAGATTTTTTTATAAATATGTACAGTAACCGAAATAATGAATTTACTCTATTTGGCTTTTACACACTGTATAAGTGTGAATATTTGTATGGAATAACTTCGATAAAAATTCAGGAATATGTTTTTTAGGAAAACGCTTAAAGTCGTGTTCTGTAGTTTTTAACGGCCATTTTTTAACAAAAAAATTGAATATACAGGATGTCCTAAAATCAAGATACGATGCTCAACTTTAAAATTTTAAATAAAAACAAATTTTTAGTATATTTGAATTTTACGTAAAATTTTGCTTATTTTTTATGTAGCACACACTATGTCAATTTTCAGTTATTTTTTTTTAAAGCGTAATTTATTTGAAATAAATAAATTTGATAAAAATTTAGGGATTTATTTATTATTTATTTATTTCTCAACTGAAATTTCAAAGTTGAGAGTCGTATCTTGATTTTAAGACACTGTATATTTTTTTTTGTCAAAAAAAGCGCGTTGAAAAGTAACAGGTTACAACTCCAAGCGTTTTCATGAAAAACAAATCTCTAAATTTTTATAATTAATTTATTTCAAATGGTTCACGCCTTTTTTTCAAAAACAACTAAAAATCAACATAGTGTGTGCTACATAAAAATACGCAAAATTAGTAGAATTTAGATGTGCTAATAAAAAATAAGGTTTTTGTTTGAAATTTTAAAATTGAGAGTCGTATCTCGATGTTGAGACATCCTGTATATGCACTTTTTTTGTCAAAAAATGCGCGTTAAAAAATAACAGGACACGTGTTTAAGCGTTTTTCTGAAAAACAAATCACTGAATTTTTATCGAAGTTATTCCATACAAATTGTTCACAATGTATGTAAAAATACGCAAGAAAACAATATTTAAAGATTTACAAACTAATAAATAAGCATTTACTCACTGTCAAGAGCAGGTTATATACACACTTAATCTAGTTAATAAAATAACAAATTATAAATGTAAATTGCAAATAATGTTTAAAAATCTAAGAAATTATTTTTAAGGAATAATAAGTAATTAAAAATTTTAATACAGAAGAGTCTTAGAAAAATATATAATAATATTAAAAAATCAAAAAACTTATACAGGGTGTCACACGGTAAAAAGCTATTTGAAATGTCTGTTAAATTTATACAACAATTTTGTATAAAAATTATTGTAGCGTAAGCAATAATACAGTGCAAACGAAAATGAATTGAAGCTAATAATAATACGAAGAAATACCCAAAATAACTATTGTCACTTTCACAATTTATACAGTAAACCAAAAAAATATTGAAAGTTTTAGAGTTAATTTTATTGCCTAGTAACATGAATACTATCTTTACCAATAAATAATAATTAATATTTATTATGTGATTGATCAATATAAAATTGCTGTAATTTGAAAACGATAGAGTTTAAAAAATTTTTTTTTGAAATTTGGTATTAAATTAAATCTGCCAGTTTTGGGACACCCAGTATATTAATTTTTTTGCTATTCAATTATCAAATAAAACAACAAAGATTGCACCAATTAGAGTGCAGTTCATTCTTAATGATTCGAATAATTTTGACTCCACAATTACACATTAAGCCATAGCCTCCTTTAATAAAAAAGATAACGAATAATAGTTATTTACAGTAAGAATGAGAAAGGTGAAGCTTTCGTTTACGCGAATTGCGAGTTCGTCCACGAAGCGAAGGTGAGTGGACGATGCAATTCAAGTGAACGAAAGCGAATTTACTCTCGAGTGTTGTATTTGGTTTTGTTCGATACCTCGTTAGAAAATCTATAACTTTCAAAAAAAGTTTGAAATTATTTGCGAAAAAATTGTCAATTTTAATATAAATACCGACAAATCAAGGTTGAAAAAATTTGTTGTCAAGGAAACAAACAACAAACAAATTAAACAAATTCTACAATTTCATTGAACTGATTGTGACTGTGAGTAACTTTTGTGCAATTATTTTATTGAAAAGAGATAATGAAGATAAATTATTTGTTCCTGAAGACGCCCTGGAACAAGCTAATGCGGCTAAATATTAAATGTTGTCTGAAAAATAGAAAATCAATTATGCGTGAGTAAAAACGCGTGAGCGAAAATGCGTGAGCGAAAGTAAAACCTTCACATGCTAGTAACTATAGCTGCAGAGCTACTTTCTAAGGAGGTTTCAAACAAAATAACTTTTTTTGTTTATGTTGCCTGATTAAAATAACACAAAATTGACCAAATTAAAGTTATAGACGTTGTATATTAGTTTATAGTTTTTTAAGGCGGATTATATAAAAAAAATATTTACACGATTTTTATGTTGCAAAAATTTTAAGTTTTTATGTTGTTTTTTATCAACTTTAAAAATTTAAAATACTGAAATATTTAAATATTGAAACAGTTTGTGTTTTTCTCTAAATAAATTATTTTATAATTTAAATTATTTTATAATTTATTTCCTCAAAAACTGTAAGAGGTTGTAAAAGATTAAAAAGATTTTTACTAAAACTCCTACAATTATATGTAGTATTTATGCTCTAATATTTTAACGGTCCATTACCATGAAACAACTTTTTATAACCAAGATAAATTTAAGACTTAAAAAATCTTTTTCAAATCAAATAGATCTTAATTTCCTTAAAAGAAAAAAAACATTTAGGGTCGGTTTACAAAAAGTGAATTAAATGTTTAATTGTGATTAACTTTTAATTCGCGATTAAATCGGCTTTCCTCAGGTTTGATTAGTCAAAATCGACATTTAATCGCAAATTAACTATTTAATCGCAATTAAAGTTAATGTCACCTTCTGTAAGCCGGCCCTTAATTTACTCGTTCTATTATAATTGTCAAATTGATTCTAATTTCAAAAACCTTATTAAGTTTTTTTTTTAATTTTATTTAATCTTTTTTTTAAAACATTGCAGTGCATACAAATGTCATTTTATTATTGTTTAATGACAACATAATGCTTTTAATATAAAGAATAAAATTTATCAGATCATTATTTGCAGAAGTGATTTTTTAAATAGAAAACAGAAATTAGCAGCCGTCAAACGGTTTTTCAATAAACCTATAATGTAACAATACAAAAGTTTTAACTTTTTTAAAGCACACAAAACAAATCAGCAGAAGATTATGTTGAGGTTATGTTCTTGTTTTGTTTAAAGTTAAACGGCTGTTCTTAAAAATTTAATGTAACGTTTGTGGGCTCTATACGTCAAAATTGAACTTTGTTATTATTAAAACTTATCTGTTCTTACAGTTTTTTATTTAGAAAAATAAGAAAATTATTAATTTTATAAGTTACTTTAATCTCATACTGGCTTACTAGTAAATTATAAAGCAAAGAATTAATGTTTTATTATTTGTCTCTTATAAATTTATAAAAAAATATAACTTATTAAACTAAATCTTATTGTATTCTTGCATCAAGAGAAATATGGCTCGTTAATTAAGTCGTAAAAGTAAAATAATCGTAAAAACTATGTAAACAGTTATTAAATCAAGAGCACTTGTGTTTGATACAGTAGATCAGCTTTGTTTTTGATGTAACAAAGCGTAAAATAACTAATCATTGTTCAAGTAAACAAATATGTTAGCATTTCGTTACTAATTAATCACAGAAGTGCAGCTGTGTTTTTAAACAGGGCTGGCTTCATGTTAATTAAAGCTTTAATTTACTTTTGCCGGTAACGGTGAAGTGTTCTCTTGTTAAACGTAATTTTTGTGTTTATTATGTTTATTTTGGTGGTATCTAGTTGTTGTATGTGCATTTTATTTGATTTTTCAGTTCGGTTCTATAAAAAAATTGCCTACGTTTTTTTATATAAATATTTTTCAAGACAACTCTGTATTTATTAAGAACGGTACAGTAAACCAGCGATGATTTAAATATGATGGAACCGGTTTGCATTTAAATATCGAGTTGGTCGTCTGCATTCTCAGTTTCTCTCGTACCTCTCTCTCTCTCTCTCTCTGCCGTATATCTCTTGATACAACAGTAACAAATATTAATTTTGATAGTATATTTTCAAGATGTTGCGCACATGTTTTCTCACTTAAGATAATTTAGCACTCGGCTAAACACTCGCGAAACTAATATAGGCGAAAATAAATGTCAATATTGTTAGATGTATTTTAAAATATTATTATAGTAACAAAAAACAATAATTGACTAATTAATTACTATCAAAAATTATTTTGGTATTTTAATACAAAGATAAGACTTGGTAGTTGCCATTAAATGTTTTACTGATAATGATACTTACCCTTGCGCGTTGGTGACTCTCAGTACACTTGCTACTACCAGCAGAATCCGCAATCAACGCTAAAAAATATTTTCCTTATTTATATAAAAATTTTAACTTAATTTTGCTTTGCAAACCTGAATTATTTTCCCAATAAATGCTTCTTGAAGATAGATCAGTCTCTTCTAGAGAGTATTCTAACTCAATACTGATATCTTTGATGTTTAACATTTGGTTACTATCAACTTCCGGCTGCCAGCAACGAGCTGTTTCTAAAATAACAATAGCTCCATCTAATTTGTGCCCAGTTATATATAAAGCCGCTCTAGCTTTAGATTTCTTCAAGCCAGTATACCTCTTCAGTAACGTATTCAAATTTTTAATTCTTTTAAATCT
Source organism: Tribolium confusum (assembly GCA_029207805.1). Taxonomy (NCBI): domain Eukaryota; kingdom Metazoa; phylum Arthropoda; class Insecta; order Coleoptera; family Tenebrionidae; genus Tribolium; species Tribolium confusum. The sequence continues at coordinate 34,675,467 of JALGAY010000001.1, read as the reverse complement.
GCGTCTCTGATCTTTTGAAGAAGGCTTTGATTTCTGCAATAAAAAAAACAAAATTTATTTATATGTAAAAATACACAAAACAACAAAATTCGAACTAATATCGATTTGCTCACTCACATGGGCAGGTTATGTACATACTTGGTTTAGTTAATTAAAGAAATAACAAATTCTATATGTAAATTGCAAATAATGTTTTAAAATCTACAAATTATTATATATTTTATTATAAAATTATTTCTGAAAAATACATAGAAAACTTAAAAAATTAAAAACCTCTACCAGGTGTCTTACGGTGATAGGCTATTAGAAATGTCTGGACAATTAAAACAAATAATAAACTAAATTTTGCACAAAAACTAAATTTGACACAACCTTTCTAACAAAACTATATTCAAAATTGAGGCATTTTTAGTTATACAAGAGGGCGTTAGTAAATTTGCTATATTAAACAATATGGTATACTTTTAAATTTTTTCATATATTTTATATAGAATTATACGAATTTTGCCAAAAAATTTTGTACTAATATTTTTTACTGTTTTTGTGTAAGCAAATTATGAAGTGATTTTTTTAAATAAAACGCAATCTGCTTTTATAATCATTTTTTAAGTAACAAATAGACTTGATGCTTATAAATTTTTATAGTGATTACAAAAAGCTTTAAAAATTGTAGCAAAACTAAAAACACTAGTTACTTTAACAACAAAAAATTATAGATTTTTAACATTTTTGCAATATAGAAATGGTAAAAAAACACATTTTAATTGGTAGATAATTGGATAGACAAAAAATTCTCTAGCTTTTAGTATAAAACTCCTACTTCTTTGATTTTCTGTATTTATTATTATACCAATCAAAAGACTTTTTGATAAGCTTTCCATCAATTTAAGGTTTGTATAGTCTAGTGTAAAATTCTAAGTTGCTGTCCTAAATTAACTAAATTTCGATAAACTTTTCTATTTTGGACAATAAAAATTGAGTGGGCTTCTGTCATCGTTACAATCTGTCAATTTTATTGTAAAGATTATAAGTTCCAAAATGAATTTTACTCGTCAAAAACTCGTTAACATAGTATACAGTCTTGGTGAAGCGGATCGTAATATTTTATTGGCTCAAAAACTCTACAAACAAAAATACCCAAATGCAAGATTGCCGCAAAGTGCTGCACTTAAAATATTGAAGGTTAGATTTGATGCTGCAGGAAGCGTTATGTACCAGAAAAAAAGTAATAGCACGAAAAATTGACGAAAACTTGAAATTGGAAGTTCTTTTAATGTTACAAGAAAATTCAGAATTGAGTTGCAGATAAATTGAGACACAAACTGACATATCGCGAACCAGTATTGATAGAATTACCTTAAAACACAAGTTTTAACCCTATCACCTTGAGCTACATCAGAAACTTTTTGGAAATGATTTTCAAAATCAAGTAAATTTTTGTAAAACCATGGATAATTTAATTAATAACGACTGGAACTTTATGCACACAATTTTATTTAGTGATGAAGCAACATTTAAGAGTAACGGATCTGTTAATCAACACAACATGCATTACTATGCGACTGAAAACCCTCATTGGATGCAGACAATTGGTCATGAAAATAGATGGTCATTGAATGTCTGGGGCGGAATTATTAGAGACCACGTGATCGGTCCGTTTTTTTTTGATGATGTTTTAAATGGGGTAAAATATCGAGAATTTCTTCAAAATGATCTGCTACTTCTGCTAGAAACTTTGAATTTGCATACGCGAAGAATTATGTGGCTACAGCAGGATGGAGCTCCTGTACATTATCATCAAATAGTTCGACAATTTTTAAACGAGACTTTTCCAAATCGTTGGATAGGCAGAGAAGGAGCAATCAGTTAGCCTGCTCGTTCTCTCGACATTACCCGGATTAAATCTTCCTTTGAGGATTTGTGAAAGATAAGATGTATAAACTGAGACCAACAACTGCAGAAGATATGAAACAAAGAATACGCAATACATTTCATTTAATAAAAGCAGTTATGCTAAGTCGTGCTAGACTACCTTTTAGACCAAGACTGCATACTGGTATTAAAGAAAATGGTAATATTTTTGAGCATCTGTTATAAAGAAAATTGTAAAATAGCTTTAATTTTTTTTTATTTGCTAATGTTTTTACATTTTTCTACTAAATTGGAATAATACTGCTTTGCGATATGTTAGATTTTGCCTAATTTTTTTTGTAACTCAATTGTACACAATATTGTACATTTTCTTGCAACAAAAAATTTCTAATTCTATACTTTTGTTTCTTTTCTGTGCTATTTTTTTTGTGCATAAGATTCACTCGATTTTTATTGTCTAATTCAGAAAAGTTTATCAAAATTTAGTTAATTTAGAATGGCAACTTCGAATTTTACACTAGACTATACAAACCTTATGTAAGGGTCCTGGCTCTAATTATTTTTATTTAATATTATGGAACTGTGGCTAATCAAGTATTCCCACAATATTCACGTCGGAGTAGATTAGTCAAGGGCCACTTGAAATGTTTAGTCTATATTAGAATAGTGAAGAATTCGAGAAAGATTGAGAACAGAGTCGCATAAGACGTGATCCCGGGTAGACGTGTAACTGAATAAATTGATTATATTCTTAAACTTTATTATTTTGTAATTAAGCAGAAACCATCCCTTATAGTGCAGCGGTGGGATTGGTAATCTGTGCGTTCTTGCGCTAAAGTAGCCGCGATACGGTAACGTGCTAAAGTTTGCAAAAGTGCAAAACAAACAATTTTAGTGTTCTTTTAAATTCATGTATAAAATAATTAAGATGATCAACGTGATCGTAATACAATAAGTGATAAGACACAGTTAGTGTTAAGCGATTAAATGATTAAAATTAACTACATTTTAAGCAGTTTTGGGTAGTGAAAATTTACAGAGTGTAAATTGAACGTAAATCATTGATCAACGTGATCGTAATACAGTAAGTGATAAGACACAGTTAGTGTTAAGTGATTTAATGATTAAAATTAACTGCAATTTAAGCAATTTTGGATAGAGAAAATTTACAAAGTGTAAATTGAACGTAAATCATAAAATTAGTATTAGAAATATAATAGTGCATCGTAATTAAAATAGTGTATAAAAAAAAATGGGCAAAATGAAAAGCCGTGTTTCACCCAAAAGATCACATCGAGCGCGATCACGAACACGACGTCAAGATGGGAATGGAAAACACCATCACCGCGCTCGGACGTCAAGCAGTGACTCTTCGCCAACGGACGAAAGTCGTCAACTTCGAACATTGAGGACAAGAACACCGGAACGTCGGGAGCGGTCTCAGGACCTTTACTTGCAACACCAGGTACCAAGTACAAGTTCTAATAATAGTAGAATAGACCATCTCGAAAAACTAGTTGAATTATTGTTGACTGAAAGAAACAATCAAAGCCAGACCAATAATTCACAATTTTTGGTCAAACCTGATTGTATCCCTATATTTAATCCTGGAGAGCAAAATATGTCCGCATTACGTTGGCTTGAAAAGATTGAACAATTAGCTAATATAAATTCTTGGAATGAAAAGACCAAAATTTATCACATGCAATCTTGATTGGCTGGATTTGCAAAGACATGGTATTACAATTTAAACAATTATAACTTAAATTGGAACCAATGGAAAACATTAATACTCCAAACTTTTCCCGAACAACAAGATTACGCGGCGACTCTTCGAAAATTGGTAAATAGAGTGAAAGACCGAAACGAAACTTGGACCCAGTATTATTTTGATAAAATGAGACTCTTAGAAGCTGTTGACATAATAGGGGTCAATGCCGTTTCTTGCATAATAGACGGCATCAGTGACGTCACCATACAAGCAGGCGCACGTGCTGGGCGGTATACAACCCCCGAAGATTTATATAAGGAATATCTATCAACCATAAAGAACGAAATAAAAACTGAACCATTTTCAAGGTCTTCATTATCTTTCAAAGGACGAGACAAACGTTGTCTTGAACAAAGATTAGATTTGCCTAAAAGCAATAATAAAAAAAAAAGGATAAAATATAATTTAAAGTGCTTTAATTGTGGCGATTCATCGCATTTCGCCTCAAAATGCTCTAAACCACGAAAAGAATGTACAAAATGCCATCGTTTAGGACATGAAAGTAATACATGTCAGCAAAAACTAAGGAAGCAAGTTATGCTGTGTGCGACAATAAAAGATAATCAAGATTGTTACCTAATTCAGTGTAAAATAAATAATCAAGAACTACAAGCCTATGTTGACACAGGATGCAGTGTAGTAACAATAAGAGAGACAGATGCGAAACGTTTGCATCTGAAATGGTCTCTATGTGATATGATTATTACAGGATATGCTGGCGGCTCAACGCGAGCTTTAGGCCAAACAAAAGTACGTATCGAAGTAGATCAATTAGAAGCAGAAATTCCTATTATTGTAGTGGACGATCATTTACAATCAATACCGGTAATGATCGGTCAAACATTTATTAACAAAGCAAACGTTGCTCTTGTTATACGAAATAATCAAGTAAGAAGGTTTGTTGCAACTTTGATTCAGTTACCCCAAGTAGACGAACTACCACCACTTAAGCTCAATATTTATTCGAAAGAAGAAGTAACAGTTCCACCCAATCACATTGCACAAGTACTCGTATACTGTAAGAAAGATTATCAAGGCGATATTTACATCCTTCAAGGAAGAAGAAACAAACCTAATAGTGAATTCACAATTCCTCGTTGTGTTACATCTACAACCGATAAAGAGATCTGGTGATGGTTACCAATGTGGCACCAAGCACCGGAACGAGCCGAAAGTTGTTGCCGAAGCTTAAAGGCCCATTCAAAGTTCGAAAAGTGTTGATGAACGACAGATATGAAGTAGAGGATTTACGTGATAGTCGATCAAGCACCAAGACTGTGATGGCAGTCGATCGAATAAAACCCTGGGTGGTGTTGCAGAATAACTAAAAGTAAAGTAAATAGGTACAAATGACGACTGGTCAATGTACAACTGACAAGGTCAGTAAAGGAAAGAGGTACAAATGACGACAGGTCAATGTACAACTGACAAGGTCAGTAAGGTAAAGAGGTACAAATGACGACAGGTCAATGTACAACTGACAAGGTCAGTAAAGGAAAGAGGTACAATTGACGACAGGTCAATGTACAACTGACAAGGTCAGTAAAGGAAAGAGGTACAAATGACGACAGGTCAATGTACAACTGATAAGGTTATAAGGTCAATCAGTATGACTGATAATGGAATGGGTTGGGGCTTGAGTTGGATTCGGAGTCATACCGATTAAGTTTCACAATGGAGGTGAAACTAATGGAATTGAGATTTGAGTTGGATTCTAAGTCGTACCAATCAAATTTCACATATGAAAAAAAAAAAACAAGGAAAGTTCTTAACTAAATAAGTGCAATTCTCCTGTGTAAAATTATTGTGTTTGTTTTAGATTCGGACTAGTTTATAAGAAAGTTGGACAATAGAAGAAAAGCATGGCTGGTACCTCGAAGTGTACGCTGGCAAATTTGTCGTTTGTGCCATGATGACATGGGTCATTTCGGTTTGGAGAAAACCCTTAGAAAAGTTGAAGAAAATTATTGGTTCTCAGGAATGAGAAAGTTTATTAAGAAGCTATTGAAATGGTGGCTACGCCTTTTCATACGCTACATGTTGATCACTTACAGTTGATGGGTTCACAAAGTGAAAAGTTCACTGTTGGGCGCACGAAAGCCCTTACTTTTGATCATTGTGAAAAGTTCACAAAGTGAAAAGTTCACTGTTGGGCGCACGAAAGCCCTTATTTTTGATCATTGTGAAAAGTTCACAAAGTGAAAAGTTCACTGTTGGACGCACGAAAGTCCTTATTTTTGATCATTGTGAAAAGTTCACAAAGTGAAAAGTTCACTGTTGGACGCACGAAAGTCCTTATTTTTGATCATTGTGAAAAGTTCACAAAGTGAAAAGTTCACTGTTCGGCGCACGAAAGCCCTTATTTTGATCATTGTGAAAAGTTCACTGTTGGACGCACGAAAGTCCTTATTTCAATCATTGTGAAACGTTCACAAAACAAAAACTTCACTATTGGACGCACGAAAGCCGTATTTTGGTTATTGTGAAATGTTCGCAAAGTGCAAAGTGTACACCAAAGTACTTAGTTATGTGTTTTGTTTTTAAGTAATAATTGACATTTAAAACAAATAAGTAGTGTTAGACTAAGAATAGTCTTTTAGCAGATTAACAGAATCCCGTGTTTTAACTAGCTAATGGGATTTTAATTATTATTATTATATAATATTCATGTAAAGACTATATTTTAAACAATTGTATTGCTGTTAACGTTTCATTTAAATGTTATCGTGAAATGTCAAGATGTAAACTCTCCGAGGGCGTAGAGTTATGTAACGTGGCCGACTGTAAGGGTCCTGGCTCTAATTATTTTTATTTAATATTATGGAACTGTGGCTAATCAAGTATTCCCACAATATTCACGTCGGAGTAGATTAGTCAAGGGCCACTTGAAATGTTTAGTCTATATTAGAATAGTGAAGAATTCGAGAAAGATTGAGAACAGAGTCGCATAAGACGTGATCCCGGGTAGACGTGTAACTGAATAAATTGATTATATTCTTAAACTTTATTATTTTGTAATTAAGCAGAAACCATCCCTTATACTTATATTGATGAAAATCTTATCAAAAAGTTTTTTGATTGGTATAATAATAAATACAAAGTGTTATTTAAAAAAAATGAGTTTTTGACATTTTTATTTTGTCATGTTTAAAAAATCGCAGTAGGCACATGCCACTAAGCAGGTTTTTGAGTAAACATTTAAAGGATGCGGCAAACATTCAGAAATCACAAGGCGTTACTTACTTTAACTTGTGTGTAAGCACTTAGAATGTACGAATTTTTAGACAGAATCTTGTATTTCAAAAATTCTGGTAAAAAAGCGTTACAAATCAAAATTGATAACAGATAAATAAAAACAACTTTTATAAAAGTTATTTGTAATTTAGCATAAAATCCAAAAATAAAATTATATTAAATAGATTTTATTTTAAAAAACATAACTTTAGTGTTTTTTTAATATTAGGACAACTTGTATATAAACCGCAATATTTTTAAAATGTGCAGCAAAAACGCAGCTATAATCTTTAAAAAAAAGTTATTATCTCCTAACATAAACAAGTTATAAAGCTTTTTCAGACCGTTGGGGCAGCCTTATATTTAAATTTATTAGAAAACGTTATTGATCCGGTTTTAACTGAACTTATCGAAAATTATAAAGGCTACGATAAAAATTCGATAATATTCTAACAAAACAGTGCATTTTGTACTGCCTATGCCTGTTCGGCAGTATCTGGATCAGAGATTTTCAAGACGATGGATTGGAAAAAGAAAACTTATTATTGAGTGGCTTTTGCGTTCGCCAAACATGTCTCCGTTGGATTTTTTTTTATGAGGTCACTTAAAAAGTAAAATTTATACAACTTATGATGGTATTTAATGATAAAGTGTCTAAGCGTTCTTCCAGCAGGACATCGCGTTCTGCTGGTAGGACGTAATTTGAACACCGTTGTTTTTTACATGTTCTCGTCCTTTTGGTAGGACAAAACCTCTTCCAACAGATTTGTCATAAAATTTTGCCTATTTGTTGTGCAAGTTTGGACTTGCTAAAGCCAGTAACAACAAATTTACTGAAATATATGCATTTTTTATTATAAGATTAGCGCATACAGTGGCGGGTGACTATGGAGTTTTTTTCAAAACTTCTGCAAAATGAAGATTTTACTAAAGAGACAAATTTTTACAACAAATCGAATTCTAAATAAAATCAAGTAGTTTTTGGAAGATAATTATTTTAATGCGATATGTAAATAAACTATAGTTAAATAATAAAACGTATTTAATAATAAAGACAATATTTCCACGTCTATAGAATTTAGTTCCGTACTGCCAGTAGTCAAGCACGTTCTGCTAGCAAAACGGTACTATTTACGAGTTTCGTCTTACTGGCAGGACGGAATGGTCTGTTCAGCTGTCCTGCTGAAAGGACGAAATAGTGTCCTACTGGCAAGACAAGTGCTTGGACGTTCTATCTTTAACTTTGACTAATTTTTACAAAAGTCTAACCGCAAACCATCATTTCTAAAAAACTTTCATAAGAAGAGAAAAGATTAGGGTGGCCATAAACTTATTAAAGAATCACAGTCATAAAAAGTTGTAAACACGAAATATCTTTCTGAGGACTTTACAGTCTAAGTTTTCTTGTATGGCAAGTTAAGTCTTTACAGTCAACACACCCAGGCTAGACATTGAACAGTCTGTCTTTAGACATTGTCGAACGAAAGACATTTTTGACTCGTTTTTATACAGAAAAACACCACGGTTGTAAAATGTAAAATTAATCCGCTTCAAAAATTAAAACTATGCCGAAATAATTTTTACATAACGTGTAGAAACGTAAAAAGCAGATCGAAAACCAAATGTTAATGCAACAGTGGCGGCTGGTGGATTTTTGTCAAAATTATAAGGTAGTGAAACTTTATAACAAGAATTTTTTTTTAGAAAATTTAATTCAGATGCTTATAACTTTGACAAAAATAAAAACAAAATCATGTATTTGTCTTTTAATAAAAATAAAATTGGCACTTTTTTATTATAAACCATTTCAGATATACCAAGCGGTTCTGCACCACTTTAAAAATCAAATTTCGCAAATTTTGATCAAAGTTTTTTTTGAGTAGCAGTTTTTTATTTGATCTCAATAGTGACCCCTTACAACAGAATTTAGGTGCCTAGCCCCATTTCAAAAATATACAGACATTTTAATATCCACAACGCCACTGTAATGCAGTACCTTAGTGTAAGTGAAATTTGCCTGTGTATAAACAACATAAATATAAATTAAATAGCTGACTATATGAAAACAAAACAAAACCTCTTTAAAAGTGAAAAGCCGCTCTTACTTACTAATGGGCTGATTTCAAGTTGAAATAATGTAGGTAGTATCTTTGTTTCCATAGAAAATAAATAAAATTAATTGTTGTTATTGGTTGTTGCTATGAAAACGTATTAAAATTTGCGATACTACCGGTAGTATCTTAACTTGAAATCAGGCTATAAGTGTTTATGCATAGTCGGTGAGATATCAATAAAAAATTACAGCAATTAAAAAAAATACAAAATAATTTTCTCAGAAGTTGTTAAAGAAATACCACCGCGCCGGGCTCTTTGTATGGCTCGGATCCCAGGAATATATCTTCGGTTGACTCCCAAGACCCTCCCCCATTCCTCTCGGGGGCCCTGAATATTAGTAGAAAGTTATAGAAGTAACATTATTATATAAGTATTAACTTAATTATTGATGGAAAATTTATTGTTGACTGCAACGAAGACAACATTGAAAAAATTAAATTTTGAAAAGTATTAATCCGCAGTTTCGACTAGTCTTTGATAATTTGATCAGTCAAAGACTTTATTTAGAAAGTTTGTAGTACAAATTAAATAAGTAACTTTTTTGCAAGGTTATCGATAGGACTGAAGTTTAGTGATTCTGCTGGTTACTGCATAGGAGAATTAAAAAAAAATTTAAAGGACTTCTTAGATATTAGAATAAAGAATAATTGTAAAATTCTTGTATTAAAAAAAGTTTGAAAACAGTTAAACAAAGATTAGTTAAAATAAAACTTTATAGGAGACGTTCCGAAAAGAAACTGTTGATTTTTGAAAGAAATTATTTCGTCAGACTTGAATCTGCACGACTACATTTGAACTGGTCGGCTTAAGACTAGAAAAAAATATTATTTAGTGACAAGACTCAATACAAAATTTTAAATTTTGTCAAAGTAAGTCTCCAAATGTCAAATGCCTCCAACTAATATGAGATTTTACCCAAAAACATTATACCAATAATAAAGCACGAACAATTAAATGAAGTTGAATCTTGGTAAAATGTGTAGGTGTATTACATTTTATAAATCATACTAGGAATTAAATGATACACACAAACATACTGCAAAATGCAATATTACTTTACAATAAAAAGAAGACGTCTCTACGGCTTAAATTTCAATACAACAATTATCAAAAATACACATTTTTTTGTTCGTTGGCGATTCCACGATGTGCAGGTTCTGCAGCGACCGGCACAATTACAAGATCTTAGCCTCATCTACAACTTGTAAAGACAAGTTAAACTACAAACTTTCTAAACAAAGACTTTGATTCATTAAATTATTGAATCAGCCGATCAGTACTATTCAAAAATTAATTTTATTAATGTTGTGTCTGGTGCAGCTAACAATAAATATCCTATCAATAATTAAGTTATTACTTTTATAATAATGTTAGTTTTATAACTTTTCACAGGCGTATATAAGTTAGACCACGAATGCAAAATTATTTAAAATTAAAATCTATGGAATTGTTGCACCCCCTACCGTTGTGGTCTAACTCGTCGACTCCGCTTTTCACCTATATTAGTAGTTGTTCGGTAAAAAAAAATTTTTTTCGTAAAAAAGGCTGTACTTTTCTTTCGTAAAATTTTGTTCTATTTCAACAAATAATTTATTTAAAAGCTTAATAGACGTTAATAAAAATATTTTTTATACAGTGCTCAATAGGGTGGGCCAAAAAAATCAATTATTTTTGTTTTAACTTCCGACACTGAAAAATTGGTTCCTAGGCACTTTTAAAAAATGCTTTTTTAAAGTGAGCTCTTAATTCTAATAGAAAAAACTCTCTCATTGCAATTTTTCATTTTTTTTTTAGTTTCATATGGCAAAATCCATACCTCGTCACTACTTGATCGTACAAAAAAAATTTGTATATATTTTTTATAGGAAATTAAACGTTCTAAAAAAGATATTTAGCAATTTTTTTATAGCTCTTACCGTTTAGAAGATATTTGAGATCAAAGTTTGAAGAATTTTGCAAAAAAATTTTTTTCACTTCTAAATTTTATAAGTCGTGGATAAATAAATATTACAAAATGCGCAACATACGGTTTTGTAGGAAATTAAACGCTTTATAAAAAAATAGTTTGTGGTTAATCGATTACTTCAACCATTTAAAAAAAATTGGGGATTTAGTATCAAATTTTGGTTTTTAAAATGCGAATATCTTCTAAATGGTTAGAATAATCAATTAACCACAAGAGACCTTTTTTATAGAGCATTTAATTTTATACAAGGTTATATGTCGCGCATTTTATAATATTTATTTATCTCTGAGGTATAAAATTTAGAAGTAGAAAATTTTTTTTTGTTAAATTCTTTAAACTTTGACCTCCGATATCTTCTAAATGGTAAAAAATATAACAAAAATTGTAAAAAAAACTTTTTTATAGAGCGTTTAATTTCCTACAAAAAATGTAAATACTAATTTTTTGTACAATCAAGGAATAACGAGATATGAATTTCACCACATGGAACTGAAAAAAAAATGTAAAACTGCGATGAGGGAGTCTTTCCTATTAAAATTAAGAGCTCATCTTAAAAAAGCATTTTTTTAAAATGCTTAGAAATCAATTTTTTAGTGTCGGAAGTTAAAAAAAAATAGTCAATTTTTTTGGCCCACCCTAGTGCTCAACAATCGAAATAGAACACTCTAAAATTCTAACAAAGTTTAAAGTCTTGTAACTCCTACAAAAATTTATTAATTAGAATTATTCTTTTTTTTTGAGTAGATCATTTTTTATACATACTTTAAAATATTTAATAAAGGGATTCTTGTAAATTAGTCGTTTAAGTTATACAAAGTGTCAAAGACAGGTCCTTCAAAAAATTAAAAGTTTAGACATCTCCTATTTTATACATCTCCTTTTTTTTAGATTTTTTAAATGGAACTTGGAAGAGCGCTGAATTAAGTCCTCGATACAGTTTTACAAATTTTAAGCTACTATATTTTCGTCTTTTACGCATAACTGCTTTTCGGGGAGTGAAATTAGAAATGTCTTAAGAAATACGCAAAATTCGTAAAAAAAGCAGTATTAGTGATTTAATTAAAATAATATAATTAAATAAATGTTTACCTTATATTGTAAGTTGTTTGCTTGCAATTGAATAAAAATGGCGGGGTCTCCATAGACTTTATTGGGCTGCCTATTCCACGGCCCTGATAAAACTGGATTATAAATGAGTTTCTTTAGAAATGCGTTGTGACTCATTATTGCAGAAGTATTAAATCAAAATTTAAAACACCAGACACTGACCGCTCACTAAGGTGGAATGATTTTGAAAAACGAAACGAAAGAAACTAAAGTCTAAAACGTCTGAACCTGATTTCTGCAACAATTCTTTCTCTGTTCTAAAGAACTAAAGAAGTAGGGAAAAGATAAAATAGTGGTGGGGGCACAAGGAGAGATTGAGATCGCGCCGCAAGGTCAACCCTGTTTGCTAAGAAGAACGTATAGTTTTGCTATTGTCCTCTTGGTGGCGCTGATATGATTGAAAATTAAATTAAATATAAGACGGTTTAAAGGTTAACCTAGTTTTGCTATTGTTTTCGTAGTAACGCTGATACGATTGCAAAATTTGATTTTGAGCAATTGCACTTGTTTGCCACTTCTCTTTCCTATACGCATGTAAAGCACGCAGCTACGTGTCAGACTTCTAAAAAATTGTAGATTTGTATGTATATTACAAATTTTTATTAATTAGACAAAAGCATGGAAACCCAAACTATTATTGGAGCGAAAGGTAGATCTGGTGATCCACCATACACAAGTTTCATTATCTACTCGGAACGGGATTTAGAAGATGCTGGAAGTAAAGGTAAACAAGTTGCAGTAGACTTTTTTGTTATACATGTTTATCTATATGTATACCCAGGGCGCGGTCGTGAACGCAGTTTAAGTCGTGAAAGCGGTCAAATTCGTAGAAGACTCCGAGGAAGAGATAGAGGTTGTGGTCGCTGGTATCGCAATAGTTGGTATTAGCGACAAAGCTAAGCAACGGTAAATATCGTTTTATCTATGGTTTCATTATTGTTTTTTATACGAAAAAAATATTTGCTTTTTTCAAAATAAAGTTATTAAATTTAATTGACATAAAATGTCTTATTTGCGGAAATTTACATTTTTTGTTCGCCCTTAATATATTTTGTAGTTTTGTTTACTCAAAAATGTATCAAACGGCATGCGAATAGAAATTTACATCTTTTACTTTTAACCGAAGGCGGCGTCAGCGGCGCCCTCAATCGCCTAAAAATTTTGGCCACTATTTTTAGTGTCTTTTTCGTCAGCATTTATTTTGTTGTTTATTTAACAAAAATTTTTAATACACATATTTGTAAATTTTTATAAATTACTTACTTAAACTAGTCATTTTGGAAAATCCTTTAAAATAGTTTTTATTACATCAATGGTAGCCAATAGTAAATACAAAATACTTAAATGTTTTTAAATATAGATAAAAAAATTTAGTTATAGATAAATTTTTATATTTAATTAAAAATGTGTATACATCAACGTAAAAACTGTAAATTATATTTGTGGATAATAATGCAATTTTTTATTAGATTTGATTTATTTAAATAACCTTAAATTTTATTGGGTTGGTTATACTGAATAATTACTAAAACGTCATCTAATCTTAACGTTTTTATGAGACTAGTGTTTATCAATAGCGTTTGTCTTATAAAAAATTTTGTGAAAGCTTTTCGCAAATTAATATCTTGTGGTAATACACGGTTCGTCAAAAAAAAAAATTTGTCAGAAAAAATTGCCATTTCAAATAACTTTTGAATTATTCTTATCTATTTTATTTGCTCTTTTATAAACTGTAAAACTTAAAATATTTGATCGACGGCTTTTTGTGTAAATTGCGTGTAAACAAATGTATATTTTTTTTATTTTAAAGCACAAAAATTTTTAAAAAAACATTATTTTATTAACAAATCAGAAATTACAAATGACTTAAATTATAAAAACAAGCAGCATTTAATAATTTTTTGCCATATGTTGGATAGTTTTTTGATATCTTATACCTTCTCAAAACAGTTTTAAAATCGGCATGTACAAATTCGAAGACTTGCTTCAGAAAATTCCTTAACTCTATTTTCCTTATCACAAAACTTCTTTATAAAAAAAAATTGCATGAAGTTTTGGTGTGACATTAATATCCAACTCTATAAAAACTTGATAAAACTGTTCTAAGCAGTTGTTGTAAAAGTCACACACCAAACCGAAGCAACTTTGTACAACCTTTTCCAGAGAGCCCAAACATTTCACAAATTTTAAACAATCTACTGGACATATAGAACTAAAACCATCAATTTGTTTTTATAAGACAACGACATAAATTTTTATTAAAAGTTCCTCCATGAAGAGCTTCACGTTCTACGTTACGAATTTTTGGCAAGAGATTTTAGGTAAGAGTTTTGATGGGAGCAATAAACTCGCTTTATAAGAGATTGTCCCAAAATTTTTCAAAAGTCTGCCAAAAATGGACAAAAATTTGTTTTAACAGTATACTCTGTGAACTAAAACAGGAGGCGTTAAGAGTGCATGAAGAATTATTTAATAAAAATTTATGACGTTTTAAAAAATAAAACAATTGTTTTTTGTTCCATATGCCTAGTAGAATGTTTAAAATTTGTTAAAACTTGAATTAACCAAACATTTTGTAGGTTTGGCAAAAATCAACAATAATATTTAGTATTGTTTAATTTTTTTATTAAAAATTTATAAAGTTAATATTAAAACAATTTTTGCAACAACATTTTTTATAAAAAGATTGTTTTTTTAAAAAATTAACAATTTCACAAAAAAACAAATATGTTGCTATAGTTATCTTAAAAATTTGAACAAGTAATTTTTTTTAAATATTGTTTTAGGTAGCATTTTCCTATCCATTTAATGCCTACATTTTGTTTTTTCAAATTTTTTTATAGTTTAGCTAAAAAAACGGCCCGTTTCATATATTTGGTTTACCCTGTATATATTTTTAAATTATTATTATTAAATTTTTTATTCAAATAGATAAGTAATGAAAATAGTTTTTATAGTTTTATTTTTTTTAAATTTTTTTTTGTTAAACGACTTAAAAATTATTTTGGGAATATACAGAGTGAGTTGACGTATATTTTCATCTTTTTTTTTTCGTTAATTATCAAAAAATTTTTATAAAATGACTTTTTTTGTTAAACGACTTAAAAATTATTTTGGGAATATACAGAGTGAGTTGGCGTATATTTTCATCTTCTTTTTTTAACGTTAATAATCAAAATTTTTTTATGAAATGATACATAAGAAACATATGGCACTAGACCACTTTTAAAGCTACTAGATTTTATATTAAATTGTTATTTATACGTTTGATTTAAACATTTTTTAACATGTTTAATAAATGGTTACAGCCCGGGAAATATTTAAGAGCGAGTACATTCTGTGATAAAAAAGTTATTAGTAAACCTTGCTTTGAGTTTGAATGTTCGCAAGTTTTATTATCCCGTAATTTGCGATAACCTAAACATAATGTATAAATTATGCAAAATCTTTAATTTAAAAATAAAAATGTACACTTTATTTCAAAAAAAATTTTTTGTTTTAAATGTTACAGTCAAATTTCTAGATTTTTATGCTTGATGTCAGGTTTTTGGTTTTTATTTTTAAGACCACAAGTAAAGTGATATTAAAAATGTAGTAGTCTTAAAAAATGTTTTGTTTTTTTTTTAAATATACCTTATTTTATGCCTAAAGTGTAAACGTGTGAAATATCAAAATTTCAACTTAAGTAATAATTAAGCTACAGAAGACGGGAGCTAAGCTAAACCAACCTGTTTATACAGAATGTTACTGAAGTAATGTTAGAAATTTTAACAGGTGATACATCTTGTTAAAAAGATGAAAAATGACCAAAATTGTCTTAATAAAAGTTTATAGTATTCGAGACATACATACTGCAAATCTTTTTTTTAAGTTTATTTTGAACGAAATACGATGTATAATAGCAATTTTTTTGGTATACAGCCTGTGATTCAAATATATGCAGAATTTTTTTTAAAGAAAGTGCTAGTTTTAATGTTAAAATTACATATACAGGCTGTTTTTAAAGTAACTTTAAAAATTTGAACAGGTGATAGACCTAGTTGAAAAGATGCATAATATACAAATTTGTTTTTTGAAATATTACTGGTTTTTGCAATATACGCTGTAGAAATTTTGTTTTCAAAAAGCATTATTTTTAGATACACGATATATGACAACATTGTTTCTGCACATAAACTTTTAAATCGTGTATCTCAAAAACTGTAAACATTTGTATAAAGCAAATTTAGGTATTTAATATTCTTTCAATATTCAATATTCAAATCACAGGTTAAAATTTTTAACTTTACTTCAAAATTACTCTGTATATCTACAGTGTTATTTACGAGAGAGTTACTTCTGAAAAAAATTAAGCCGCAACCCAAAATACTATTGGCATAGATTACTAGCGTTGAATGAGTTATACCATAAGAGTGGAATGTATATAGGCAAAAGCGTGCGCCAAAGTTTCTGAAATTTTCGTCCAGAAAGTGTCGCCATCAGTTGTAAAGTAGCAAAATTATATTTTTTGAAAGCAGAGATCAGAACCATTTGATTAAGCAATCTTTTACTATGTAATACGTATTCTGGTAGGATCTACATAATTTTTAGTTTAGACTTTTAAAAATTTGTTAAAATTGTCATTTTTTTGGCCATTATTAATAATGAAAAATTATATAAAAACTATATTATAAAAAAATAATCTTTTTGACTCGTTTCTCAAATTAATTTATTATTTATCAACAGAGATCTGATTTATACATGTTTTCATTGACATTCGTTTTCGAGCAATGAGAAGATTAAAATTACTGTAAAAAATTTATATTTTAGTATTATCACTCTTCTTTGTCTAGTAGTGACGTAGGAAAATACTGTTTTTTTACGTAAAAACCTTTATTTTTATTCAGTTAGTTAAAGTCTATTTTCTTTATTTCAATGTTTTATTATAACTGAATGAGACGCCGCTGAAAACGACTCATTCGACTGCTTATCGTATAAAAAAAAAAATAGTTCGTACTAGTAGTGAATCGAGCAAATTGCTTTTGCAAGGCTCTTCACCATGCTAATTGATTCTTAAATTGTGTGCCGCTCTGCTTTTGGAGCATAAATATTATAATTATCAATTAAGGAGATTAAGGAGAATTACATTTTCTTCCTAGTTAATCCTATAGAAATGTCACTTTAGCAAAAAACATTTGCATTATATACTGTTATACTCAGAAAAAAAAGTAGTTTTAATTTTATACACCAAAAATAAGAATTGCTATTTTAAAAAAGTATCGATTACGTCACAGCAAAAAACCGGTTAGCAAAAAAAATTTGGAAATAAGTGAAAAACGTGCAAAATATAAATTTTATTTTATATTTTTATGTCACTCTGTATGTAAGGTATGTTATAAACTTTTTTTTTTCTAATATTTTTTTAATAAATTCATTCATTTTAACTTTTTATTTTATTATTAAACATTAATAAATCGTGCATTTTAATAATAACTTGTCAATTAATTTTACTATTTTTTTTATACAGTGTAGCCCAAAAATGAGATACCGACAACCGACATTAACTTTTTACATCATCCTTTTATATCCAAATTTTTAGTGACGTCAGAGCTGTCTACGTGACTGCAATCAAAAGTGTTTAGCGCGCTTTCCTTTAGACTTTCTTTAGACGGTTGCTGTTGCTAGGTATAATCGAGTCATTTTTCGCAGCGGTGATTGGTTTGTTTTCTAACCGTTTTTGGACCGTTGATGTTGCTAGGGATGATGACGCGACTTTCCGCAGCGATAATTGGTTTGTTTCTAACCGTCTTCAGGCCTTTGGTGTCTAGTCTACGTGACTTGCTGCAGCGATGCATGCCGTGCCTTCAATTATTTATTTATTTAATTAATGGATTGTTCTTATTAATTCTCTATATTATAGATTTGCTAATTGCTCAACTCTATTTTTGTCAAACAGCGATTCGTTCTGTCTTATAAGTTTTTAATTTAGCTAAAATATAAACAATTATGCACTTGCTGAAATATTTAAACAATTAATTTTGATTAGTAATTAGTTTTTATGAGTTTACTTTTGTTAAATAGTTCACTCCGGGGTTGATTGGCTAATAAAGAAGCTGTGAAAGTAAAAACAACAAATTTCAATACTCGGGCATGGTTAATTAATCAATTTTCAATTTTACGTATGCATAAAAAAATTAAAATACTTATGCATAAATTTTAATAAAACTTTATTTTGCTTATTTTTTTTGTCATTATCGTAAATCCTTCCCCTAAAAGTTAAAAATTAATTATTATAAAAACTATCTATACACGAATATTTTATATATCTTTAAATACCCAAGAAAATATGATTTACCTAGTATGTCATTTCTGGTTATTCCTCCTGCCTGGGCAAATAATCCCTTTTGTATTTTTGTTGACATGATTGCATCCAAACCAGCTTCTTTACAATAACGCGTAATAACTTTCTCTGGAATTTGTTTAGAAGCACGAGTTTTCAACCTATCATTACAGAACAAACATCTTTATTATATTCACCACATTCAAAGGAGTCCATAATGAAAATAAAAAAAAAGAATAGAGACCTACAACAACACCTCAAGCAACACTCGAGCTTGTTAAAACGACACTAAACATTTAGCCTATATAACAGGTAGCCTAACTTACAATTCATAATTATTTCTAAAATACATACAAAAAAACTCAAAGAATAAAAAAATATATCTTTTCTTGAAATCTTACAGTGCTAACGTTTATTGAGTTTAGAAAAAACGAAAGTAGTTATCGAGTTTTTAAGGAGATTCTTACACAGCCATCAACTAATAGGAATTTGTGGGTTTTTCGTCAAAAAACTGTGACTTACCTATTTAATATTTTTCTACGAAAAAAATATGTATAACACAACTCATTATGACTTAGATGGCTTGAACCAAAAAATCTTTAAAAAATTATTAGATTTCTTTTAAAAAAATAGAGAAATTCAGAAAAAAAAAGTTAAAAAAAGTTTACTATATAGTATTAAAATTTGAAGATCGTTAGGTAATTAGCGGCTCTGTATTTTTTTTTAAAAAAATTTCTGTCAGACGGATAAGAATTAAAATCATCGAACTCTCTATCTTCTTTTGTCGTCTCTCTTCACATTTACAGCTAGGCATCCGCACGCTCCCTTTATGGTTCCTGTAAGTACTAATGGTTTCCAAGAAATGTTAATATAAAAAAATTGACGAATTTGTCTACTCAACGTTTATAGTAGAGTCAAATCGGGCTTAAATAACGCCTATTTTTACAATAAAGTTATAACCAGATAAGACCTCTACAGTCTTGTAAAGTATCATCTTGCCCATCTGAAATCGCTATCTACAACTTTTTTTAGTAAAACAGAACTTTGTAAAATTATTATTTTTATGTCGGAGCAACAATTTCCAAAACCGTGTTTTTTAAAACATACATCGCGCTTATAAATTAACTATTTAAGCTAAGATTTTGAAATTTTGTCCACTTATAGAGAAAACCAGAGCGCTTCTAACAGTAATAAGAGATTTTAGAAAAAGTTTTTTGTTTTTGAGAAAGGGCTTTACCAAACTCTAAGTATGTTTTCTAAAAAAAATCAGGTTATTAGACCCAATAGTATCCAAAATATTAATTTTTTAGAACAAGGTTGTGTCGCGCTGCTCCGACGCGCCGGATGCTTTAAATCTCCGTATAGGTAAAATATATATACCTATTCGCATGATCTAACACAGTAATACAGAACTATTCAAGGGTTAATAAAATAAATAAATAAATAAAATGGTAAAATTTTTTGAACTATTATCACTATCAATCATCACTTGCTACGAATGTTTTGAAGCTTGTTTTGAAATCTTTTGACGCTTCACGCTTTAACCGGATGTGACATAACAATTTTTTTCTTTTTATAAAATTCCTGTGGTATGCGATAGATTATTTTTTGACCCTTTATTTCAAATTAATTTCAATTATAAAAAAAATTTGACAGACGTCAAGTAAAAAAATAGTTGTCAAAAAACTTTGCCACAATCATAAACTAACTACCTTTAGATGAGAAAGTCTTATGGAAGATGGCAGGATATGTTTTAGTTTGGTTCTGAGCGTGGCTAAAATTGTCCCTACGTACAACAGATGACGCAATGTATAAAAAATAAAATAAAAATGGGTTACAGTAATCTGTTTAACCGATTATTTATTTTTGTTGACAACGACAACACAAGTTTTGCAGAAGCAACATAGATAAGAGAATTTTATATATATAAAAGAAGCAAGGAACATTTTTTCTTGACTCTCAGCAGAAGTATCAAGTTAATGTCTTTTTGTTCCGTGTTTTCTTTAAGTCGTGTTGTGATTAAACTGAAGTTTTATAACTACTAAACAACTTTCTTTAGTGTTACTGTTTTTTTCCTACAGAACCGGTAAGTACTGTAATAAGATCGTCGTTGGAAAAAGATGATAAATAATAACAAAATTACATATTAAATATTTTCTTTAATTTTCAAACCAGTTTGGTTTAATTTGGCTCGCCTACGTTGTGTTTAATCGTCTAAAGTAATCACTCTCATAGTGATAATTAATTTTAACTCTTCCTATAAGAACAGAAGGGATAAAGGGTAACTCAAATTCGAATTCAAAGTAGTGTCAAACGCGTGGGGGAAGAAATTAAAAGTCAAGTTTCCTTAAAACTAAATTTATTACATATCTTCAAAATGTTTATTACAACAATACAAGAATTATGAGAGTTAATCCAAATTTGTCATTTATTCAAATTTCCATTTATATTATTTAGTCAAATTTTTAACATCTGTAACCACAAACCTGTTTAAATTTGTGACAATAATTTTATAATTCTCTAGTCGCAGATTTAAGTAATAGAGATAAATTTATTATTAACATTATTATTTAGAATTGACTCTTCCTGTTTTCATGGTCCAAATTCTGTGTTGTAAATCTACCCTAAATTTCAATTTATATTTGCTCAGATTTATAATTTCAAGGCAAAGTTTAATAATACGTTTGATAAGCTACTCTTGTACCTGAGTTGGCGGGTTACATGCTCGCGATTCAGACTTTTTTATACGTGCATCGCAATTACTGATTCGCCCTATCGCCGACCACCGACCCTGGTAAAAGTCAGGTGCCTAAACACCTCTTACAAAATCCGAGCAAAACCAGGATATACAAATCTTTGCAAAATAAACTGAATTACTGTAGGAATCATTTCTCTCACAAATTTCGGTCACGAGCTTGGACAAAGACTTTTCAGAACTTCACCCTTTCACGATACCAGTTTATTACAGGTAACCAGGATGGTTATTTTTTCTCGTTTGTCTCGTAATAGCCTGCATATAAGTATATGCCGTTGGAACGGTCTACTATGTATAATGGTCTACTACGTTCTATCTAAGTTCGACTGTCGGAAGCTACGACCTGACACAGTGAATTAGATCCAGTAAAGTTGGAAGAAAGGGTTCCCAGGAACCACGACTTTTCTCTTGAAGATGGCCGACAAAGGAGCCTATAATTTCAGGTGTAATCTCGCCTAACACGACGCGAGGGAGAAACAACCCTACGCTACCCTAATTTCAAAATATGCAACAAATTTAACCTCCCGAGATTTTGTAACAACAAAACTTTGCACTGATTTGAAGTGACCATTTGACGTAATTGTGGAGAACCCTTTTTGTAATAGATTGATGATTGATGTCTTAGATTTTAATTATTTGGGTTGATAGTTACATCCAGATCGAGCAAAATAAAGAAAGAATACGAGTTGAAATTCATTTCAAAAGTGACCGCAAGTTGTTGCATTTTCACCAAAATTTTATTTATAATTAACTTTTCTAAATTCTGAATATTTATTTTAAACCAATTAAGCTAAAATTATTTTTGAAAATGAAATTTCCAAAACCAAATTAAAAGTAATACAATTAATAAATTTCAATAAAATGATTTGAATAAATTTGTGGTCACGATGAAGATTAAATAGTTAAATTTAATCACATTATTTGAAGAAACTCAGATTAAATTAAATAAAATCTTCGTATAAAATTAATTAATTTAAATAATAAATAGATAGATAACCCGTTGTGGGCTTACCTAGAAAATTAATCTCTTTGATTGTACTTGGAGCCCCTGTGGTTAAATTGGCAAGTTGGTTGGTTTTTCTTTTAACACAAACCGTCACAATTGAATTTAAATTATTAAATAAAAAAAAAAATTATTACTCCTTCACTATTGCTAGCACGAAATCAAAAAAAATATTAAATGATGAAATAAATTTAAGTTTTAAAATAAACCCCAAAGGGTCGAAATTGAACTTTGTTAAATTGAATAAATTTAAACGAAGAGAATAATTCGAAAATTAACTATCTCGGAAGACCGTCAAGAATCGACTGCCCAAAATCTACGCGAAATCTGTTTTTATGAACTAGGGACTCTCCCTGAACCAACCCCCTCTGGTACTCTCTTTTCACATATGTACGATTATGCAAATTTGACTCTTAAACGTTTTGGCATTAAGATCAACCCTCGTTTAACTTTCCTAAACAAAATATTATATACTAGTAAGGATATTTTTGATTCGATTTTTCCCTATATTATTTAACATACAATTTATGAATTTCTTTGATTAAACTCCAAAGTTTGTTGCCGTTTTGTCTGAACTTATTTTTTTAAACATTTTTGTGGCAAATTATACAGTAACAAATTTCGTTTCTTTAAATTTTATGGAAATGTAGAATTAAATTCGGAAAGAAAACTGTAATTTCGCGGTACTACCCTCCGCTTGGTGTCGCCACCGGTATTATCTTTGTACGATTTTTCCAAATTTATTCGAAAAATTTACGAAAATCCATCTACATTTCTTTCTATCACTATGTTAGTAATTGGGCAACCATTGTGTCGTACCAAATTGGTTTACAATGAGTTTAAATAATTTAAATTGTTTACATGCAATCTCACGGTTGGCCCCGCCTAAATTAGGGTTAAATTTTATATCAAAATGTTCAGAAAATTTTACGCGTTTTTCTAAAATAATCGTTTTGTACTGGATCTTTTGTATTTAGCAACAATTTAATAATTTTACTAAAACTTTTCTAAATTGACCACATGTGCAAGTTAATTTCGGTATTCTTCCAGCGCTTGGTGTTAGGGCGTGTCTTCTTTTAAGAAACCACTTGACCGCCAGCTTTTATCTCTGACAAATTTAAATTCCAGATTTCCTGTTACAATCGGCCAATATATTTGTGAATATTTTGAATAATGATTTTGACAAATTAGCAGATTTACGTTAATTTAAAGTATTATGCTATGAGTGTAGTTTTTTTTTAAATTTAAATTATTAAAAGTTTTATTATGCATCTAATAACTACAAATTTTGTGCCTCTGACCGAATTTATTTACCAAATTGTAAATCTTCATTAAATTTATAATTTTCTTTCAGATACGGATTAATAAGTATTTTCAAAATAGGACTATTAATTGATTATAAAATTATAGTTTTAATTTATTCATTTACTTTAAACAATAATAGGATTATTTGTATTTTTATGTGGGTGCAATATTTCTTTGAACGACTGGGTTCGTGGGTGGCGATGACGCTATTCTTGCCCCTTTAAACATCCCCCCGTTAACATGTGGCCTTTTAAAACATGGCTTTGCAATTTGTAATCACTTAAAATTCTCGGAAGAATTTCGTGGGAACGGTCGTTTTCTAAACATTTCAATATTTACAAAACACGTGTGAATTTAAACTAAATCTAAATTTGGTTGTTTCTTTTAATTTTCACCGGAAACAAATCGATCGTGATAAAATTTATTTAATAAACTTCTAATTTGAAATTACTTTCTTGCCCGATTATTAATAGATAAAATTTATAAATACCGCGTTCATCACAGTACCTAGTCCTAGTTTTAGTATGAAACATAAATTTGATTTTTGTGGTCTTTATTTTAGTTTTAACTATGGACTTAAATATTAAGTATAAAAATATGTGCATTGTTCCTGGATGTGATGACAAAATAAGCAAACGGCATCGTTTCCGAAAAGATCCAAATATGATGCAAAAAAGGATTAAGAATATAAAATCAAAAACTATAATATTTGGAACCAAATGCGATTTATCATACCTGTTTTGTTTGTGCTAGACATTTTTCTAAAAGCTACCACGTACCAGGTACTAGACGAGGACTTACTATAGATGCTGTTTCATCATTACATCTTCCAAGTAAGTTGTTTTTTAACCTACATATAATGAGCCTCTAAGGGGCTAATTAAAGTTATGTTAAGTTGGTTATTGCTATAGAGATTTCTTAAAATTTGTGATATTACCAGACTTATCTTAAATTGTAATTGGGCTTTTAGTTCCGTTTATATTTATATTTTTTTAAATTTATATTTTGTTTTAATTAACACGTACATAATTTGTAGAGATTTCTGAAGAGGTGGTAGAATCTAGGGCACAGACTGTTGAAGTACCTGTGTCTTTGCCGGAATTCGTTGTTTCTGCTGTTTCAACACTCATTGATGAGAAAATTAGATTCATTGCGTCAGAGCAAGACACATTAGCCTCTTCTGATTTGTATCAACAAGAAAGTTTAAACACATGTTCTTCGTTACAACAAGAAACATCAGTCTCATTTGGTGCATTGCTACACGACACATTAGCCCATCTACTTCCTCACAACAAGAAGCCCCATGTACTTTGTTTCAACACAAAACACAAACAACAAGCATTGTGCACAAGGCAACCAGACGAGGCATTTTGCACCGTGTAAATGTAACACGTGAAAAATGTTAATCGCCACAACGTAAAAAGTTTTGCGCCTTGGCGGTTAAGTGTTGCCGTAAAACTGCAAGACTTAGTAATAGAATAAACAATTTGCAAACGCGATTGCAAAATGCAGAACACACTGCAAATAATTCGCGATTTCAAAATTTAATGGAACATGTGAATGCAGCTAAATACTGAAAGCTAAAAACTGAAATGTTGTATTGATTGATCCTGCTAGCATTGCAACAATCTTGAAGAGACCAACGACAAATTAGATCAAGACAAACATGAAATTTAGCCTTTATTATTATTTATTTATTTATTATTATATTATGCTATAATTTAGCCTATCTTTTGTGGTTTATAATTATAGTTATCAAATTACCTTTAAGTAAGTCATAACTCATTAGACTCGTATAGTTAGGATGTTATGAGTACAAACAAAGAACTTTTGTGCGAAAACGTATTTGATCACATTTGTTTTAAAAAATTTATATTTCCAAAATCATGAGTTTATTATCCAATTTTTTTTTCAAAAACTTATCTAAAGTTTTGTGAATTTGCAAATGTACATTATAGTCAAATTTTTAATAATTCACATTGCTTCCGCAGAATAAAATTGTCAATGCACAATTTTGCAACTAGTGACTTTGGAGAGCCCTTTTTCAAAAACAAAATTTTTTTTCTAAAATTTATTATTACTGTTAGGAGCGCTCCAATTTTTTCTATAAGTGGAAAAAATTTCAAAATTTCAGTTTAAATAATTAATTTATAAGCGCTATGTATGTTTTAAAAAACACAATTTTGGAAATTGTTGCTCCGACATAAAAAAAATAATTTTACAAAATTCAGTTCTACTAAAAAATGTTGTAGATAGCAATTTCAGATAGCCAAAATAATACTTTACAAGACTGTAAAGGTCCCGTCTGGTTATACCTTAAAAAAAAATTATGCTAGAAAAAAGCCTCGTAGGACGGCGATTTTACTCCACTACGAGTATTGGTTGTATTTTGTACTTCCTGACAAAATGAGTAAAAAAAAAATAAATTGCAAATGTCGGACGTCTACAGATTTTGTTTATGGTTGTAGGGCTGATTATCTTTTTTTTTTAAAGGTAACCTTTTTTAAATATTTGTACAGGATTATGTATTGCCTCTCAATATCTTCTGAAAAAACTTTTTTTACACAAGCAGTTTTTTTCGTTTTTGTATATATATTTTTTTAAATATAAGAAAATGTTTATAATTAATTTTTAACAGTACTTAAAAGCGAATTTTATTTAAACATTGTTACGTCTCTAATAAAAAATGCATAGTTGACATGAGCTCTATCAATTTCTCATCGTAAAGATCCCAATACATAAAAGTAAAAATTTTTAAGAAAATGATTATTGATATTTATAAGCCAAAACAATTTACGTTTGCGCCTTCAGCTCAGTCTTTTATGATCCGGAGTGGAGTTTATGCACGTGACTATACGTACATGTTTAGGTTGTGTATTTAATTTTTTTCATAAAAATAATAAAATTGTTGTTTACTATGCAGACTGTGATGTAAGGTACATACCTAAATGGCTAATAAAATTTTGCTATTATTAATTTGTCGGATTTTTTATTTTCTTTATAAAAATCTACGTAATATTGTACACAACAGTGGTAATTAGGAGCATATGATAATTTATTTGTATAATTTGTGCCTGGCTTTAAAAATATGTAATTGTTGTAAATAGAACGATTTTGGTAAATGTGCTTTATTTGTTGTTTATTTATTTTTTACCCGAATTTAAACAAATTTATTGCCTGGCATGGAGTTAATAGTGCAAGAGACCACTATAAATTGTGAACAACTGCAACCGTGATTATTCTACGTTACTTGAGAGGTCCGCTAGCAACCCTATTTCGCATAAAAGTTTGCTCACACAGTAAACATGCAGACCAATTAAATAGGATAGAGAGAAATTCTGACTTCGCCCAAAATGTAAGATTCCTCTTATATACCGCCACATGTTGGTTGTACATACTCGCTTATTTAGCGTGTTTTCACATAGTTCGCATATTCAGTAGATACAGGTTTAAATGTAGAATGACATCCCGCAAAAAACTAAATTTCGTAAAAAAATTAGTTATCGAGTTTTTAAAAAACGGTCCGCAATTATCATTTACCTGTTTTTATTTTTTCAAATTTAACTAAAAATATTTTTACAAATTTACAAAACATTTATAACTGAATCATATTTCCGTAGTGGACAGAGAAGAGGGCAAATGGCAAAATTCTATTCCAATATGTTTGGAAAATTTTCTCCAAAAATTTCCAATCTTGACATTTTTTATTTAGTAATTATTATTAAACAGTGGCTATTATTTATATACTAATTATTAATTATTTATATTTAATTAAAATAAGTAACAAAGTATCCAGAATTAATGATATAATATAAATAGTTAAATAAAAATAATTAAGTTACTTATTTTAATTAAATATAAATAATTAGTAATTAGTACATAAAAAATAGCCATTGTTTAATAATATTTTTATTTAGTAAAAATTAACTTTATAGAACGTACGATTTTGACAAGTTATACTTTCAAGTAAGTCGTAACTCATAATACTTGTATATACTGTGCGAGTACCTACGTAGATTGAACGCGTGTTGCGCGGAGCAGCACGGCAAAGCCTTGTTTTAAAAAAAGATATATTTCGGATACCAATAGGTTTATTATCCTAATTTTTTAAACAAAACTTACTTAAAGTCTTGTGACCTTGAAGATCACTTTCTCAAAAACAAAAAACTTTTTCTAAAATATCTTATTACTGTTAGATGCGCTCTGGTTTTCTCTATAAGTGGACAAAATTTCAAAATTTTAGCATAAACAGTTAATTTATAAACGCGATGTACGTTTTAAAATTTTCAATTCAATTGAAATTTTAGCAATTTCAGATGGCCAAAATTATACTTTACAAGACTGTGAAGGTTTCATCTGGTTATACCTTCATTTTAAAAATAGGCGCTATTTTAGCCCGATTTTACTCCCTTATAAAGACTCAAGATTGTCCTGACTAGATTTAAATACAGCGCCGCCTATAGACCAACTAATTGAATTAATTTTCTGTTTGAAAACTCACGGTAGAAACCTGTCATGGAAGTAGCGCTACCCCAAAACCAAATGGTCGCATCCAAAAGCTTATATCTGGCATCCACTTTTCGCGCACGCTAAAATGCATAGCAATTCCGCTTCTATTGTGTATTCATTCAACGTTACTAGATACCTTTTTTAATTTTATTTAATTTAGTGATTAAAGTAAGTTGAACGTTGGATGACAGTGACATAAAATCATCAAAAGTGATAAGAATACAGTAAATTAATTAAAACTGACAATATTGCACTTTTTTTAGAAAATGTGTAAGTTTTAGTTCTTGAACTAGTACTAGATGGTAAGGGTAAAATTTATTTTCACAAAAGATTTGACAAATCGATAACTGGCTAATACCAATTTGCCTAGCTAATGCAGTTTAACTTATGTGAGAGTTTTCATCAACTTTTTAAAACAGTGCAATTTTATTACTTAGACTAGTAGCACTTTTTTGATGGATTCTATGTATTAAGAGCCAGTGTTGATGTAACTTGGCTTCCAATTTTCTAAAGATTTCAGAAACCGGATGTAAGCGATTTGGGTATAGAATAGCAGTCACTGCATTTTTTGGCATTCTCTATAGATAAGAATCATATCTACTTTTTTTTCATTTGTGTAATAAACATTACGAAGTTTAATACTTTTCAAGTTCAAAATTGCTCAAAATACAAATTGACATAATATGTAACAAAACAAATATTTAAAGTACTCTTGGTTTTAAATTGAATATTTTTTTAATCAGGAAGCTAGAGACCTTTATAAGTTGTATTATGGGTTGCAGCTCATTTTTTTTTCAGAATCAACTCTTTCGTGAATAACACTGAATGTACTCTCGACCCAAGTTCTAATAACTACTCTGACTTAAATTGAAAATCTTTATATAATAGATTTCCTGCTGATCCCAGATAATTCTTATTTAATCCTCAGGAATCTATCTGGGACACAATCGTAAAAACCCCCAGACCAACTAAAGTACATGATAGTTGCAATTGGCACCACAGCAAGAAATCTTTTATGTAAAGATTTACAACTTAAGTCTGAGTGACCAATGGTCATTAGAACTTGGGTCGAGAGTATATTGTAAGAGAGGGGATAAAAAAACCTTACAAAATTTTTACAAAAGATCTCTTAGATTAATTTTATTAGCAATTTAAGTAATTAATAAAAAGGAAACTATAAACATACTCTCAAAACCTCATCTTTGTGATTTTTTGCTCAAGACTTTTGTTTGCTAGTTATATAAAGTATAAATTTTAAGGATTTTTTACGTTTATTATTACTGACATATACCCAAAATACTATTCGCGACAAAATAAATTGAACACCAAATTCTGACCTTGACAATAAGAATTGTGTAAATTGACCATAACATTTTTTTTGACAGTTCTTCAGTATTTTAGTTTTTAGCGTCTTACGAAAACATGACGTACGCAACGAATACGATTCAAAACCATACGCGAATAGTGAATAGGATTTAACACTAAAAATCGAATTTTGTGACGTTGGGAAATTTGAGGTTAGGAAGCAAATCATTATAAATGTTGCTTTACACATTTTTTTCTGTCAAGGTCAGAATATTGTGTTCAGTTTATTTTGTCGCGAATAGTATTTTGGGTATATGTCAGTAATAATAAATGTAAAAAATCCTTAAAATTTATACTTTATATAACTAGTAAACAAAAGTCTTGAGCAAAAAATCACAAAGATGAGGTTTTTGAGAGTATGTTTCTAGTTTTTTTTTATTAATTACTTAAATTGCTAATAAAATTAATCTAAGAGATCTTTTGTAAAAATTTTGTAAGGTTTTTTTATCCCCTCTCTTACAATATACTCTCGACCCAAGTTCTAATGACCATTGGTCACTCAGACTTAAGTTGTAAATCTTTACATAAAAGATTTCCTGCTGTGGTGCCAATTGCAACTATCATGTACTTTACTGAAGAGTTGAAAATTTGACTATGTTTATATATTGAGTTATTCCACTAGAAGTAAATCAAATGATTTTTAGTAGGCTTGACTAACAATGTATTGCTTATTAAATCCATCTTGGCGTGAGATGCGTAGAAGCGAAATAAGAAAAGACATTCCACGTGCTCTTTCTACATTACACTTCGAAAGCTGGGTTTTAACTGAATTTTTCTACCACGACAACAACCAGTCTATTGCGCTTCTAACCTTCACACGCTGAGCTGAATTTGACAAGTTATACATCAATTTTTCTGAAAACAAATGCGCAATTTTAAAAGAGGTACATACAACTATTAAATTTTCTACCTACAAATTAAAAAATTTAGTAATTTTAAGTAGCATATACAAGACTATCGACTAGCTTTATCTATCCTGCTTCTAACTTTAAGCAAATTAAAAAATGTTTAAATATTTGAAATATTTTATTCTTGTCATTGCTAATTAGATTTTTACAAAATACGTACACATTTTTTTGCGCTAAAGAAGGCGTTAAGACAGAAGATGGTAATAAAGAGAGCAACCCGGCAGAGTTGCTATGAGATCATTATCGTTGGATTTCATTCGGGAATTATACCATTATATATCTTTACTACATAAAAATAAAGATTTAGAAATTTACAAAGCTCAGTTAAAGCAAAAAACCGGTTAAAATTTTTTTTAGGGATATAAGTGAAAAACGTGCGTAATAAAAAAATTAAATCGATCTGTTTTGGCGTTTTTCTTAAAAAAAATATTTTGATAAATATGCATTTTATTTAATACTTTAATGTCACCTTGTATGTCACCTTGTATAATGTTTTCAATGAAGTTTGGCGGATATTTAAACTGCGAATTATGTTATCTCTAAATGTAACTTTTCCTTGGTCAAGTAAAATCTAACAACAATTTGAAAAACACGTGTTTACGAACGTACGCGCAATGATTGTTTGATGTTCACTGGCTTTATACCCAGAAAAAGCACAAAACAAAAGAATCGAAAGAAATTAATTTTGATTTTCTTTGAAACATAAACACTTTTACTTTCGATTATAACAAAAAACAGTGTTTACCTGAGACAAAAATGAATTTAAAAACCAAACATGCCTGATGCCCGAATTCTGAATACAAACTTCGACAAATCCAAGATTTACGAACTTTTGTAGTATTCCCTCGAGCTTACCCGTAAAGAAACATTATATCAATTTGTTTATAAACGAATATGCTGCCAATGTTTAATTTATCACCTCCACAACAACACTGCCACTAGCAAAATTTTACCGAAAAACAGAAAACGACGAACTGTGACTGGCTCTTGACCTTTCTTTTTTTGGTAAGCAGCGCTGACTTTTTTGCTGTTTGGATTATTTGTAAGTATTTTTTTATTGACTCGAGTTTGTCGTACCCGCGGACCAGTGGTTTACAATAAAATTTGCAAAATTTTTTTTTTGATATCTATACATTTTCGACCTAGTGATATTTTGCATTTGTGATTGATATTTGCGGGACTATCACCAGTTTCAATTTCTAGCATACTTCGTGGCTTACCCTAATTGCGCTGACTTTTACCAACTTTTACTTGCCCATATTATGGTGGAAACAATGCTTCGGGTAAAACATACATTGCCACTAAATAATCTATAAATTAAATTAATTTGTGAATATAATTTAGAAGAGCTAGCTCGAATTTATGTTGAGCACAATTACTTATTGTTATTGTTAAAACTTTTTTTTAGATGCACTCCTTTCTTTATTACATATTTTCACAGTCGATTCTATGTTTTATAAAATAACTATCTATTTTTTTTGCAACTTGATAGAAACCACACACAAGATTATTTTGGCAAAATTTTTTACATTACTAAAAGAAGCAAATGTGGTCAAAGTTTTTTCAATGCAAAAGTGTATAAGTTGCAAAAACTAAACTTCAAAAGTGCACATATCAAGAATGAAGTACCAGATACTCAGCAGGTACCTGCCATCTAAAAATGTACGGACAGCAGGAGGTCCGGCGAAATTTACATGGTTTACTCGAAGAGTCTCTTTTGCGGACTAGCGACGTAGGGGTATTGTTTATTGTACAAAAATTTTGTACAAATTGAGCACAATATTAGTTACAATGACTTTAATAATATTGTCAAAATTTATTGTACGACCATAGATATTCTGCGATTATTGCTCTGACTCTTCAAGAACTTTATAACGGTTGAACCGCAAACCTCCAATAAAAATAATGCTGATTAGATGCTGACAATAGGCTTAAGAAATACCGAGTTTAGTAGGTAAAGAATTTTACAGCGGATTGTGGTTGAGTGCTGTAAAAATTTGGAAAAGTGAATCATCGGATTATGTTGTAAACGCAGAATATTGATGGTCGAACTCTACAAGAAAAGTTGGTTTACACGATTTTGTGCAACAATCACCACCTAATACAACTCCTATAATAATAGTATTGTGGCTATTCTAACTAAAAAAAAAGTTTTTCTAACTTGCCTCTCTTATACCTTTACTTTCACCTTCTGAGTCTTACGTACTGACTAAAGGCGGTAATGAGTAGGTTATTTCTAGGTTCTCCCCAGGGTAGGTACTGATGTTTTAAAAATCCTAATCCTATTTTGCCCGTGTACTGCCCGTGTCTTCCTGCACTAACGAAAATGTATTATCAATCACAAAAACGAGTATTTTGAAATTAAAAATAAAAAATATTATATTAATTTAAATATCACAAGATAGTGTTTTAAAAAATGGTATTTAATTTATACGAGACACATTTTACAAAAGCGGATCTACTTATTTGTTTTTCTTTCGATTGAATAATTATATTTTCAATAAATTTTTGCTTCATTATTACATCTTTTTTAATACAACAATTTTTATTTTTTAAAATTGAATCAAGCTTAATGTAAGTGTCACATTGAATATCTTTAACATCTAAAAATTAATGAATATTTTTATGTGCTGAGCTACACATACTGTTAAATTTAGAATAAAAAGGTTCATAGAAGTTGGTACTTCGCCACAAATTGGCACTGTTACTGGCTCATAATTCTGGTGGAAATGTTGCATTGCTGTTTACATATGTTTCAACTAAGTAGTCAGAAAATTCCTGTATTCTTCCATCTTGAGACATATCGCTCATAAAATCTTCAGCAAAAAAATCACCTACAAACCAAATCACCAAATTTTCGAGAAGTGCTTAATTCTCAATCTCTGGGTGGATACCCTGTTGTGACGGTACTACTGTACGCAGTTTACCTTGAGGATTAGAGATCCTTATTAGTTCCGATGTACCTGATTCCGCAACTGTGCGCAATTCACTATGCCTCTATTTCCTTATTACAATACCAGTTTGTAATTTAATATTTTTTATTTGTTTTATTAGTAATAAACCCAGGAAAAAGCAATAACGACGAGTAAGACTATAAGACCTAACGTTTTTAATCTCGTTTTTTATAAATCATTTTTTAATATGCTGTAGATTGTCAAGTAGTTAATCTCGACAATTTAATCTCTATAAAGATTTTCAAAAACCAAGCAATGCGCATAAACTATGAAAAATGTGTTCAATAATTGTTATGGTCGTGGTTTGCTATGGTTTTCTCTTTCTAGCATAAACGTAGGTTGACGTGATAAGTTCATATGATTTGCTGTCAACGGTTTAAATGTTGTCTTATTTTTGCATTTAGAAGTTTTTGATGAAAATCACATTGCAAATCATGATAATTGTATGCAGATGTTTAAGAACTTACTCTGCAAGCGTTATCTCAGTTGAACGTGTGAACTTTTGACCGCATTGCACTGACAGCTGTCATGTGTCATTGTTTTGTAATGTTAAACAAGACATACGTATTTTGAGACAATTGCCACACCCAGGCGATCTGACCAGAACAATTATTGAACACGTGATATATAGATAGAAATTATAACTATAACAAAAAAAACTTTACAATTTTGACATTGACAGGTAGGTATTATAGAAAAATAGTTATTATTATATAATACGATAAAATTAAAGTCATTCCTTGAAGTTTTTATGAAAGCGGAATGGGCAAAATTATTGGCTACAGTCGTAATAGAAAATATAAATAAAATGCCTAAAATTTTTCAAGAATTGAAATATCCGGAATAAAAATTTTATTATTAAAAGTACCTAAACAAAGCGCCTCGTTGGACCGAGCCTCGGCAGACCGTAATTGACAACGTCCCTATCAATAATAATTTGACACGGCCCTGTAGTATTACGTAAAACTTTTTTAATTTTTCGAAAAATTATATGGATAAAAAAAATGTGAGCTATATTAACTTAGAAAACACGATGTATACGTTGTTTTTTTCTCTTTTACATTTTTTGGAAAATCTGTTTTATCATGGAGTCAGAAAAATATTGTATAAATTAAAAATAATAGCTATATTGTTTTAAGAACGTTTCAGGGACGACCGTTCCCATCTTCAAGTTTTATTTTACCGTAATTACGAGTAATTACATGGTAATAACAAGAACTGTGTTCGGCTAAAAATGGATTTTCGGTCGGACAAAGTTCTCACACGATATTTATTACATTAGTTTCGACTAGTGTAAAGTCGACATAATCAACTATGTGTTGTGTCAAATACGTTAAAAACAATCTCCTGAGTATACAAAATTATGTTGTACAAGTTTTTGTTGAACAATTATCCCTGGATTTTCAAAGCATTTACCTAGGTTAATAACAGAAAAAATTATTAACTACTAGCAGAGAAATTCAACTTCTCAGTTGGCTAGGAGACGCAATAATGGTCAACTTTATAGCTAGTAGTAAAAAAAAAACAAATTTTCCAGAAAAGAAAACACGATGTTAGACAGTAATATTTTTAGAACTTTAGGTAATATAATTTTAATAGAACAATGGTTTTACATAACGCAAGAGGTTTTAGGTGATCTCATTTATTATAAAAATTAAATAATTATTTTACTTACGTATTGAAATTAGAATACAATTAAAACCAAATGCCAATGATTTGGAATCCTAGCAAAAAGGAAAGTTTTGTCCAAGTACCTACTCCTTGTGTAAAATAATTATTAGGGATTGACCGCTTGATGGGCGGTCTCAAGCCGATTGTAAATTATTGAAAATGCTTGGCACTTTTCTTTCAAGAGTAATGGTGGTTGCATTTGTTTTTTTATTTTTTTTAGAGTTTACATTTTATTATCATAAAAACAAAACATTGCGGGATGCACTTTGTGATTATATACACCTCTGTAAAAAAAGAAGTTAAAATATTATACCGCTTCAAAAAAAAATGGAACCAAATATTTACAATAATTGCGATTTTTTATGAAATTTTACAAATTTATAGATAAAATAAAATTATAGCGGGCTAAATTACACTATTCTCTACAAATAGAAACATTGACCTGGTTGTAGAATTAAAAAATACAGTTTTTAAACGGGTCCAAAAATTTGGACATATTTCTATGTATTTCTCAGGCACTGAGGGAAACCCGTAAGATAGGCTTTAAAAATATTTGAAGTTCGACATGTAAAAAAAATGGATGATTTTGAAATATTTAGAAAATTAATAAAGAAAATAAATAAATTTGTGTGTGAATTGTAAATAATTATACTGCCTAATATTTTGCTTTTAAATAAATTGTTATTTTCAAAACTACCGTTGTGACATTTTGTTAAAGAAGAATGGAATAGAATAATCAGTGCTTTTTAATAAGCACTCAAATTAAAAAAAAAAGTTAATTTATTAGATATTTTTAAACAAAAAGTATACTTAACAACATTTTATTAAATTTACAAAGATGGGACACTTTTACAAATCTAAATCTGCTTTTTTCTTGATTTTTAAAGAAATTTGTTTTTGTAAAAGATTTTGTTTAATTTGTACATGTCTGATCTTAATTTTAAGTGATACGTTTACATTTTTAAATTTAATATATGATTTCTTTTATTATAAATTATATTATATAATATATGATTTTGTCAAAATTGGAATAAAAACTTTTGTTTGCATTAGTGGTGTCATTGTCGAATCTTGAGTAGCTCATAACATTGAAAAAAAAATTTTTTTTTGTCTAAATATCTATTAAATAATCAGTAGTCTTATTAAAAATATTAATTTTACTATAATCAACTAATAATACACTGTAAGCACCTAACAACTGTTCATTTAAAAAAGTTGTTGCTATGAAATTTTCATAATACAAAATGTAACAAAAAAGGAATCTCGGAACTTGATACACAGCTTCACAGTGCGCGCGCAGTCGTGATTTGTCGTGGTAACACTCGTAACTCACAGTACGGCAGCCGAATTAAACTAAGACATACTTCAAAATGTTTTTGTTTTTTTATAGCACACTTGACAACTTTTTTAAATGAACACTTGTTGCTTTAACTAATTTACTATAAGCAATTACCTAATAATATACAATTTAAATCTAAAGAGCTATAATTGTAAATAATATAATAAATAATAGAAAGACAAGAGGTTAAACAGCATTGTGTATTCTTAGTTGCCTAAAAATCTAAAAATTAGTGGTTGCATCTTACACATTTAACGTGAAGGAATGCTAGCTTTTTGACAAGTTTTTATCAGCTGTCTATACTGATTCATTTGTATACTGTGTTCAGAGTGAATTTTAAGAAGAAATTAATTTCTACTCTAATCATACTCAAAACAAAAATTTTTGAAAAAAATATATAGTTAAATGTCAAAATAGGTTTTTATAGACATGTTGACTCATTTTTTATAAATTGTATAAAAAGTTGAAAACCTAAATAACATTTTAAATCAACTCTATTCTACAAACACTATTATTTTATTCTTTAAAATATAATAATATTATTAGATTTTGCATTTGCTAATTTGTAAATAAATTTGTAAAAAAATATTTTGACTACTTGCATTTTTTTGTGTCACATTAGATTACACTCTGTATTTATAAATTTATAATAATATTATAAAATATACACTATACCAACATATATATTATTTTTACTGTATAATTATTTCTAGCTCTCTTTAAAAGCACTCAAATTTTTCTTAGAATTTTTTTTACTAGCACTGTCTTAAAAGTTTGGCAATTGGCTTCCAGCAAATTTTTGAACGTGTTTGAACCACCCACAGCGATCATTCTTACCTGCCAGATTTTTGTTCTAAATTAAGAAGGCTGAATGGTCTAAAGATGTTTGCTGATAAACAAGTTACAAAAACTTATAAAAAAAATGACGTTATTACTATTGGTTTGTGTTTACAATTAACCACCAGCAAGTAATCTTATTTTTTCTAGTATTGTAAAATTAAAAAACAATTGGTAATAAATTATATATTTAATATTAGACGATTAAAATATAATTGATACTAGGAAACAGGCAAGGCACCAATATGCATTTGTATCAACAAAAAATGTTAAGTGCTATTTATGGAAATATATAACTCATAGAGATTTAAGGTGCGGTTTTAGTCCAGCCTCTTCCGACCAAGCGGGTTTTATAGTAGTGACAATTTTTACGCTTTTGACTGTACCTTGAAAATAAGAAAATCATCTGTTTGGCTTGACCTGCAATGTCTCCCATCATGGATCTGATAGAACAGGCTTAGAATATGCTTTTCAGAGCAGTTATAGTAGAAAGAAAAGATCTATAAAACTTATTATAAAAATTAGTTAATAAGTGCACAATAGTTTATGATCAAATGTAGTTTATTGGTGCCATAAATAAACGACAAGACACTAGGCGCTATCTCTAAATTTTTAGGTAGACGGATTAAGAAATTGTAATTTTTTTTCGGTTAATGTGCTTTTTGTAGTTGACCGTAACAAGACTAGTGTTTACTAAGATGTGTTGCAGAGGGACTGGCTATTAATTAATTTCTGCATAAGTCAGTTTCTTATATCTTATTCTTCTACTATAGCTGTAGAAGTAATCCTACTTGCACAATCACGAAGCTCGTCATTGCGGCAAAGGAGGAATGGAAAAATCTTCCTCGAAAATACTTATCTATCTTACTTAATAGCATGCAGAGGTTTTTACATGCGTCTATTTATGCAAAAAAAAATTTGTGTCTTAGATTTTAATTTTATTTTATACTTTCAGAAATTTCGGTCGAACACAGTTCCAAACATTCAAATAATGTAAAAAAATAAAAGAAATAAAACTTTTAAAGATAAAAACGGCTGTTTCTAAAACATCAAGTATAAAAACAAAATTAAATTATTTTAATTTTATTATCCTGACTCCAAGAAATAAATCAAAAAAAAAAATTTTAATTTTTTTTTAATTTACAAAAAATATCTTCTATAAGTTGCAAAAAGTTATCCAAAAAAGACAAACGCCGCCGATGTCGTAAACTACGAGATGGCGTGCGAGTTGTATTGCAAGGATTTCCTGGAATATCAATTGTGAAAAATTGATATTCTAAAAGGACTAAAAGGTCGTACCAATGGGCACGCCCACTAAAATAACCGATAAAGATGGCGCGCTGTAAATAAATATTTCACAGCCAGTTGATTTAACAAGGTAACGACACGAACAAATGACGATCGCCAATTGAGCTCAATATCGATTTTTCCACCGCTAGAATCGCTGTAGTTGATGGATAAATCATCATTGCCAATCAAAGCCAGTTGATGAGTTAAAGTACCGACAAAACAAATGAATTTGCTATAATTCGTAATAAATTGAGCTCAATAAGGATATTTTTCCCGTGAGAAGTCGCGCCTGATTAAATTGGTAATGAGTTTTTTTTTTTAAAGGGGATCCGACTGGCCGTGGCGTGCCTGAATTACCGAGCCCAGTAGTACCGTGCCCGAATTGCCGAGCCCAGTATTACCGTGCCCGACCGAGCCCACCACATGTGGAGGTTCTCGGTGGCCTTCGTGGGCGGACCGCTCACTGAGGCAATACCCATTGTGAGCTTCCCTTCATACGTAACAACACCCATGGTTTCAGCCGGACTCGAACCGACATCGGTTTCACACTAGCGGCTCGGAGTGTGCATCCGCTACCGCTAGGCTACTGCCGACCCAAATTGGTGATGATAATTTACCTATTAACTACAGAAATCCTAACGGCAATAAATCGATATTGAGCTTAATTGGCGACTGTCCATTTGTTTGTTTTGCTACTTTACTACATCAACTAGCTTTGTCGCCAATTTAATTAACGCAAACTCTGACGGAAAAAATATCCTTATTGAGCTCAATTCATTGTAATTCATGTTAAATTCATTTGTTTTGTCGGTACTTTATATCATCAACTGGCTTTGAAATATTTAAATTTATGTACTTAAAAATAAAATAAATACACCAACAGTGCTATACAGGCTGTTCCTTAATGATATGCGAATATTTAAGGGTGTGAATCTACATGAAAAATTAATGTTAGTTTGCTTTATAAACTATGGTCCAAAAATGTTTCCTTACAAAAACTCGGGGTGTTGAAGTTTAAGGGAAAAAATGGAAATTAATTAATATTTTCAGAACCGCTTCAAATATTTCAGTAATATTTAGTAGGTAGTAAAAGTTAATAAAGGTACATATTTTTCAATGCTAAAATTTTTTTTAGCTTTAACAGTGGCGTGCGTACGGGTCTGGACTTCGATATTTTTTAAGAAAAAAATAGTGCGCCAATGGTTTTTTTCTAAATAAAAATTATTTTTGAATTCCTCGTTCAATTTAAAACATAAAATCTGTCTTGAGTTGTTTTTCTTTGATGCGCCATTTTTGAGTAAAAAAATAAAAATCGTTCTATTGTCCGAGAAAATTAATGTAATAATTGAAGAATGCAATTTGGCAATAAATATCTAGTTGCTCTGGAATATATCACTGGCTTTTGACATCATTTTGACACATGAAGCGGTTCTGAAAATAATAATTAATTTCCATTTTTTCCCTTAAACTTTAACACCCCGAGTTTTTGTAAGAAAACATTTTTGGACCATAGTTTCTAAAGCAAACTAACGTTAATTTATCATGTAGATTCACACCCGTAAATATTCGCATATTATTAAGAAACACCCTGTAGATTTTCTCAAATATATTCACAACAAGTATAGACATTTGAATCCAAACAATAATGCACACAAATACAGCATAATATGCGGCTAGAAAGTAGTCTTGCTAACTTGCAAAGGACACCAAATAAAAGTGCCGTTTATTTACTTCAAAAAAAACACCTGTTGATTTAAATGGGTTTGCTACATTTAAATTTACTACGTAAAATTAGACATTGTCGATTTTTTTAGTAGCTTTGA
Organism: Tribolium confusum; assembly: GCA_029207805.1. NCBI lineage: Eukaryota > Metazoa > Arthropoda > Insecta > Coleoptera > Tenebrionidae > Tribolium > Tribolium confusum. Next base: position 34,635,324 of record JALGAY010000001.1, on the reverse strand, counting down.
AACGCTCTTATCGTACTTAAAAAAGTTTCAGATCAGATCAGATTGCACAAAAGAGACTGTCAAGTAGATACGTTTATTTTTCTTGTCCTTTATTTAAAATTGTGCTATTTTAGCAAATTTATTTTTAAGGATATTGCAGTGTTGCTGTTTTATCAACAGTAAACAAAATGTATATTTTATTATTACGTATATTAATGTAAAAAAAAGCTGCCAGAATAATGGAATTTGTTTATTTGCACACATAAGTTTTTTTTTTATAATTACATCAATTTATAACAACTTATCAACTTATAACTTATAACAACACCAAACAATTGATTGCTATTACAATTTACTATGAAAAATATTTACTAAATATAGCTAACGTTTTACATTGTAAAGTATACTTATATCAGTGCTTAGTGCTTTAATGCTATTTATAATTTGTGTCTAAACATCAATTTTGTGTCAAAAGTCAGTAAATGTATTATTTCACAAAGCTCCACCTTCTATATTTAACCAACAATTGTGAAAATTTATTTTCATTTTAACACTACTTACATGTTTTAAAATTTTTCAAGTGTGATAAAGTACTAAAGTTTTTAATAAAAATAAATTAATTGCAAATAGTATATAGTAATACTAAAAATAGTATCCAAAATGTCCGGGCGATTTAGGGCGCCACTGACGCCGCCTTTGGTTTAAAGTTAAAGATGTAAATTTCTATTCGCACGCCGTTTGATACATTTTTAGAATGAATAAGACTGTACAAAGTATATCAAAAACAAACGAAAAATGTATATTTTCGCAAATAAAACACATTGTCAATTATATATTATGACTTTATTTTTAAAAATATTTTTTTTTATTGAACACGGACGGTTTTAGGCAGGGCAATCTTGGTCAAGGCGGTCTTGGACATGACGGTTTTGGTCTTGAAACTCATCTATGAGAAAAATATATTTTTTCGTATAAAAAACGTTAATAAAACCACAGATGAAACTATATTTACCGTTGCTTGGCTTTTGTAGGTTGTACCAACTATTGCGATACCACGACCTCGACCTCTCTCTCGAATTCTTCTACGAGTTTGACCGCTATCACGACTTAGATTGCATTTACGACCGCGCTCTGTGTATATGTACATAAACATACAGACTGGTCCAATAAAAATTTGCACCTAGCGTTACTTTTGTTTGTAAAATTTAATGCAGAAATGCTTAAACAGATCGATTTTGTTTTAAAGGGGGACACATTTTAAGAATATTTTGCAACCCATATCTTTAACACCCTGACGGAGGTAAACCACAACCCTAATATTTTTTATAGGAAGGGGGGTTGAGTGATACATCGTTTTAGAGAGCACAAAATTATTTTTATAATGGTACCCTATTTGTTGTATTTTACTTGAAAAGATAATGTAAAAACGACTCAATCACATAGTTTCGGTATTAGTAAAAAGGGCATGTAACTTTTAGTTATTAGGTGTCATAGCAACTAAAAACACGTTTAAATGTATTGTCTATTTAAGATTACAAAAGTAGTCTTTAAAAGTAAAATTTAGATACCTTTTTTACTAATACTAAAAGTACATAAATTACATGGAATACAAGTTCCTTAGACGTTTTTACATTACCTGTTTAATTTTACTTTTAAAGATTACTTTTATAATCTTAAATAAACATTACATTTAAACGTTGTTTTTAGTAGTTATGACACCTAATAACTATAAGTTGCATGCCATTTTTACTAATATAAAAACTACGTGATTGAAGTTTCTTAAGGCGTTTTTACATTACCTGTTCATGTAAAACACAACAGGTAAGATACCATTGTAAAGATAATTTTGCGCTCTTTAAAACGATGTGTCACTTGACTCTATTTTTATTTAAAAGTTTAGGGTTGTGGTTCACTCCCGTAAGGGGGTAAAAGATAAAGTTTGTAAAATATTCTTAAAATGTGTTTCTTTTCATAAGAAGATCGACCTGTCCAAACATTTCTGCATTAAATTTTACAAACAAATGTAACGTTAGGTGTAAACTTTTTATTGGACCAGTCTGTATATAACAGAAAAGTCTACCTCAACTTATTTACCTTCACACCCAGCATTTTTTAAATCCCATTCCAAATAAATAGTAGAACTCGTGGATGAGGGATCACCAGGTTCACCGCTTAATTTAAAATTTGTAATATACATACAAATCTACAATTTTTTAAATTTCACTTACCTTGACCTGCTATTTTTTTCACAAGAGTCTGACACGAGAAGTCGCGAACAATTGCAATTGCTCATAATCAAATTTTTCAATCGTATCAGCGTCACTAAAAAGACAATAACAAAACAGGGTTAATCTTTAAACCGTTTTATTTAATTTTATTTTTAATCATATCAGCGCCACCAAGAAGACAATAGCAAAACCATGCGTTTTTCTTAGCAAACAAAGTTGATCTTTTGACCTTGCGGCGAAGTCTTACAGATTGAAAAAGTGCCTCGCAATTTGTTTTTCCGCTAGAGTGCACTGTCGACGTTACAACATCGATTTATTTAACTGGTCTGTGTTGTGTGGTGTATCCGTTCTTATGGTATCCATTTTGTTGTGAGCTTTTTCCGTTTTGCTTGGTCGGCAGTTTAGAACGTGGTTTTTAAATGCTGTAAGTTTTTCGGTTTTTCGGATTTAGTTTCAAGTTTTTAATGCCAATTATCATATTATTTTCTAAAGTAGTGTTTGTTCTTTTTGTTAAGCGTTAAACCGTGGTAAAATTTCAAAATATAACAGGTTTTTTGTGTACAAACTCTGGTACAAGAAAAAAGCGTCTAAAACTTTTATTTACTGAAGAAAACTTGTGGAAACAAAAACGGTGAGTGTTAGTCATAGTCATAGCTTTTTTCAGTTTAAGTTTCGAAAACGTTTTTAAGTTAGAGTTGAGGTTATGTGTATTACCGTAGCTTTTTTATCGCCCAATAATGTTTGGTGGTGAAGTGATTTTAGTTTAAGTTAAATTTAAATATTATTTGCAGTGTTTAAACCTTACACAAATGAATATTTAACAATCTAAATAAAATCTTTTTACCAGAGAAATAAGATCGGGAGATTGCTTACAGAAGATGCGTATTGTTTATGGTGTTGCTACCCGACATTTTTACATAAAAAGCGCAGGCTTTAAAAACTTTCTTCATATTACAAATATAATTATTAACTCTATAAAAAATTTAATTATATGTTTAATAATTTTTCATTACAAAATAATTATTTTAATATTTATTTATCAATAAAATTGCGTAAAACTCTAAAATTTAAATTTTATTGTTAATTAAACAGCATTAATTTAGTTTAAGTAAAAAATTGTGTTTCAAATACTGCTGCTTTGTGCTTGTTAAATATTGTTTTTCTAAAATTAAAGCTAAAATCAAGTGCATGTTGTACAAGATGTGGAAGAATTAGCTCTAGGCCAACAAAAATTTGTGTAACAGCAGTGACAAAAACTTAAAAAAGCAATTTTTTTACAGGTAATTTATTATTAGTAATAAGTAACTAATAATTATGTTTCCTAAAAATATTTGTTTTATAGCTTGGCAAACCTTAACGGCTGTACGATATACCTTTGTTAGTAGTTTGACGTCAATATTTGGTACAATGTAATATCAAGAAGACGAAAGAAAGTTATTTAGAGACAGTATTTAGACGTCATTTGAAGATATAATTAAAAGCTATAATATATTTTTATGAATCTATATTATGGTCTTTTACACAAAGATTAAAAAACACAATTTTTTAAGAGATTAATTCTTTACATAATGTATATAAAACACTTTAGTATATAAATTACTGAAATGTCACCAAATTGATAGGTGGTAAATGTTTTAGTCATTTTTTTATTTCGGTATAAATATTTTGTGTTAGCAAGTGTTTTTACTATTACATTACCATATTTTATATTAAATTTGAAAACATAAAAAAATCAGAACAAAATGCTTTTTTGCACGACCTTAATATAATAAGTAATTTTACTCTCCCAAAAGCTGGAGTAAAGTGAGTTTTTTACTCCCTAAGTTATAGTATTGCTGGCCGATATTTTTACTTTAAAAAAAGCTCAGATTTTACAAACTTTTTATCACGAATATAATTATAAGCTTTATAAAAGAAACTTATTTTAATGTTTATTAATTTTACATAATGAAAAAATAATTTTTATATTTATTTATCAACAAAATCGCGTAAAACTTTAAAAGTTAATTTTTATTTGTGCTTAAACAGCATTAATTTAATATAAATATAAAATTGATTAACGCTACTGCTTTGTGCTTGTTAAATAGTGTGTTCCTAAAATTAAAATCAAAATCAAGTACATGTTGCACAAGATGTAGAAAAATTGACTTTATATCAACAAAAGTTTGTGCAACACCAATAAAAAAAAATTGAAAAAACAATCTTTTTACAGGTCATTAGTAATAATTGATAATAATGTTACCTAAAAAAAAATGTAGGTTGGTAAAATTTAACGGTTTAACGATATACCTCTGTTAATATTTTGACGTCAATGTTTGGTACAACGTGATCTTAAGAAGACGAAAGAATGTTATTTAGAGCCAGTATTTAGACGTCATTTAAAGATATAGTTAAAAGCTATAATATATTTTTATGAATCTATTATCTATGTTATGGTCTTTTACACAAAGATCAAGAAACATAATTTTACAAGACATTAATTTTTTGCATAATGTATTGGCGATTTTCGCGAAGTGGGCGACATCTGTTGGTTCCAATTTGATACATTGTATCTGTGAACAACATCGTAAAAGCTTGTGTTTTGTAGTGTGTTTTCAGGGTTTTCTGCGTTTAATTTAAAGAAAAAGTGTTTCAGAGAACTAACTGTGTAAAGTTTATTGCTTGTATGTATAACATTAAAGGTTACTTATTCAGGGTATCACGATTAATACCTGCAAAATTTAATTTTATATGTCTATTTTTTTCTTGGCAACAAAATTACCTATAAAACTGTTCAGTTTTTTATCATTATTCAGCAGCTTAGGAAGAGAAAAATTATCAAAGTGTGTTTCGGTGACCTTATCTTTTGTGAAAGAATATCTTTGTAGGGCTTTTATCAATACTGACTTTGAAATACAAGTTGATGATTTTACCTTTGTTGCCTCTTGATTTCTAACATTTACATTTTGTTCAAATACATCTTGATTTTGTTGCTCTGAGAAATTCAAAATAATTTTATTTTCCCTTTTTTTATTAATCTTAAAATAAACAAATTACAAGTATGCATTTTTTTCAAACAGACGCGTTTACCATTTAGATTTACAAATTGTAATCTTCTTTTTCAAAGTCTTGTGTAATAACGAAAGTGACAAATTTTGGAAAGCACCATACCTTTCTTCAGCCGTCTTCTTTGTGTTACAACATTTGCTGAAAAAGAGATGAGTTTCTTGTAGAATAATATTTTATCAGAAGAGTACAAACTTACAGTAACTATCAAAGAAGAAATCGGATGATTGAAAGTACTTGCTGGAAACAAGGATGTATTTGGTTATATTTTTTCCAATTTTTAACTGTGTTGCCATTGTTTACAAAGTTTTGAATCACTGACGGGAAATGTGTGCAGAGAAATATATTTGTGCAATGTGAAGAACACTGTGGGACCGAACAAAATCTTCTAGACTTTGTGGGAATTTTTTTATAGATTTGTTGCATTTTAGCTGTGGTTGTTCACTTACTGCACTAATATCATTTATTGGATTAATTATCACCGAGACTACGACACTTAAATATGCACAAAACGGGCAAGACCTACACGCAACACATGTAAACCAATGTAAAAAGCATTGTTGTTCACTGCTACAACCGCCATTTTGTCAGTTTAAGCGCCCTCATGCGGATCTCGAATAATCGCCAATATAAAACACTTTTGTATATAAATTACTGGAATGTCACCGAATTGGTAGATGGTAAATGTTATAGCCATTTTTTTAGTTCTAGTATAAATATTTGGTGTCAGCAAGTGTTTTTACTATAACATTACTATATTTTATATAAAAGATGTAAATATGAAAAAATCAGAACAAAATGCTTTTTGCAGTTGGATGTTAGTAAATTTTATTTATTTGGAATTTATTATTGTTATCTCTTTAATGGGTTGCTTCCAGAAAATTTTTACTACATCTGAATATGACGAGACATAGAAGTCAATAAAAGCATAATGCTGCTCTTCTACTTAACAATCATCTGAGTAGCCAGTGGGTTATTTTTGTGCACTTTTGAGGATGGTTTCAAGCAGACGCTCTTTACGAATACAGAAATATACACGATTAAAGTAAAAGCTACATAATTTAAGTCTTGACAAAAAAACACAGCAAAAACTTGATATCTTTTAACAGAACAGATGCACTGTTGTTGCTGGACACTGCTCACTGAAATTACACTGCATGTTTTTAGACTTAGAAAAGATGACAATTACAGGAATTGTGCAAATGATAAGACTTCTAATGTTGTCAGTTATTGTCTTGTCTCAGTTATTACTGAACTTTCTTATAAACACATTTTTTGGTGCTTTAATCTTATTTTGAGAAAATGCACAAAATAGGCAGTAATACCTCAGTGTGCAACTTAATTTTTGAGGACTCTATTATAAAAAAAAATCTTATCAATAATTTACATTAACATTTACGTATAAATTTATTGATACAAATTGCTACAAACTTAAGATGTCGATAATGTTTTCTTCCATTTTCTTTCTTAGATCGTTTTTGTCTAGTTTTACACTTAAGTTGTCTGTGTTTTGCATGCCCCCACAATACAACCATTTTTTTCTTTCGGCCATAAATTAGTATAAATTGTATTTAATGAACTAATTTTATGATATTACAACAAAGAAGAAAAAAGAATCAAGTCTGGAGAGGAGAGCACCTAGCGAAACCGATTATTTATTCAACTGATAAGTTTTTGTTTTATTTCAGCTTTTTTTTAAGGTTTTGATTGTTTTCTTTATGTAAAATTTTATGTCGTAATAGTAGTTTATTAATCTTTAATTGATAATTTTAGAGACAAAGGTATCTTTAAGTCAATGTAGAGAGCAAACCCAAAGAGTATTAGCCATTATACGTAGGGTGTTAGATTGAAATAGTTGAATTATACTTATTAGTGTTGAAGGACTTGCACAGCCTTAAAATGCGCAAACCTAGAGCCAAATGAGGCGTATAAGAGTTATATATAAAAGTATTTTGTTTTGTAATATGAGTGACCACTTTCTTTCTATTAGCCAGTAAATCTTTTTGATGTCAATTGGCAAAAGATGCATAATAAAAAAGCCAGAAAATTATTTAAGTTTATTAAGTGTAATTTGGTGTTTATGCAATTGTTTTAATTAATGCAATATGTCAACAACGAACTACAACGTAATTTTTTTTCTTTCAATTGGTTGTGATATGTTCTGTTTGCTCTTTTTCTGTTAAATTTCAAAAAAATTCTTGGTGAGAAATCACCCAGTTTTGTACACTTAACAGCTTTTTTTTATTGGTTTATTGTCCTGACTGTAAACTTTTGTTTGTAATAAAAAAAATGTAGTGTCTAAAAAAAAATTTTTAGAAATTGTTTCTTAGTGATAATCTGGATGATTTTTGTTGCAACCAGTGTCGGATTTGAGCGCTACAAATAAAGCAAATTATTTTCTTCTAAAGAAATAAAAGAGTCTTCGACCTTTTGTCAGAGGGCACCAAATATTTACTTTATAAGCTGTCTACCATCTCAGGTAATTTACATTAACTTTCCTTGTAGCTGATACCGCAATAGTGGATGTTTTATTTTTAATAAATATATTAAAATTTAGTTTTCACCAGAACCACGTAGATCTGTAAAAGTAACTGTACTTTCTTTTAGGCTTTTTTCTCTTCTGTTTTATTCTTCTTAAAGTTTGTGAGGTTTTATCAGTCTTTTTGATCTGTTGCTGTTGTTTATTTTCTGCTAAGTATAACCAGCTTTACTAGAGAGCCCTTTGATAAAAGTCTGTGGCGACCTTCAAAATTAAGTTACTAGTTTTTTTTTTGGCATAATTTCTGTTGGAAATATACGACACTACATGCGTTAGCATTTAATTTCCGTCAATAATTTTAGTTAGTTGCGATTGTTAGATTTTGACCGTGATCTTGGAGGTTAATGATCTTCCGAAACGTCTAGATTTTTTTTTAATTTTTTTGTTCTAGTTAACTCAAAGCTGTATTATGGAGGATTGTTAATATTTGCATTACTAATACATTTAAAAAATTGTTAAGAACGAAATGCAAAAATAATAAAATCAAATCTTCGAGACGTTGACATTTGAAGTTAGGTTCGGCAATTTCTCACTTACATTTTTCTTGTTTTTTTGTTGTTTAAATTTTTATTGTTATTTGTAATTGTGTATCGTTTTTTGTGCCCTTCTGGCTATACCCACGATTTGACACAAAATGTTATCATAACTCGCGTTTTTGGCGAAATCAGCTGGTTTTTCTTAAACGAGTGGACTAGTTAGTTTGATAATTATTTACATTTAGTTTAAAGCTCAAAAGACACACGATACAGTTTAACCTGCATTTCTTCTACTTTTCCTCTTTCTCCAATTAATTGATGTAGGATATAATTTAAACTATAATTTAGAAACAATTGATTTAATTATTTAGTGTTTTTGAACAATTTATCAAGTCAGATAATTTAATTTAGGGTTATTTTTTTTGACAAACGTGTTGAATATCGAGCATCAACGTTTAGTTGTAACTTTTTTTTTGCATAAAATTTCAATTTTTTTATTGCTTTGTCTTAATCTTCTACCTCATTAAATCACTATCAAACTCTTAAAATATTGCACCCCCTTGGCCGATCATCGTCAACGGTCGATGGTTTCACAATTTAAAGTTATAGCGATCTAAAATATTCAAGTAGTGGAAGGTATACACTGTTCCAAAATAGATTATCTCTTTGCTTCTTAACCTCCGTTAATTCGTAATGCATTGAAACAAGTAAAAAAATTAAATTAAATAAATTATAAATATTTTAGAACCTAAGCTTTAGAGTGAATAAAGACAATAAGTTCTACTTTAAATAAAAAGTATCTCTTTACAAACTAGTATTATCTTTAAAAGGTTTTTGTACTATCTCAATTCGCGGATGAGTTTCCTTTGAATGAGTTAAAGTTTTTCTATAAAAACCTAATGGTAATTTACCTAAACAAAATTGCTTCAAAGTATTGAGGAGATTTATGTATTATTAAATTTATTTGATGAAATTATTTGCTGCTCACGGCAATTGATTCCACAATTACAAGATACGGACTTAGAGATAAGGTTAAATATGCACATGAATTTGATGAAAACTAAAACGTAGCAAAGTTAGGGTGTATCATTGTTGCAGAGAAAGAGGTTTCTTTTTCCGGGAAGATTTGTAGCGACAAAAGAGAAACGGTTTTTTGTTTGAGGTAAAAGTGAGTTTATGTACAGTAAATTGTCGCAAAAAGGAACTATTGAAATGTTTGTTAGAAGTTTAGTTGGCTAGCCGTCACCAAAAAAAATACGGAAAAGCAAAGACAAGCTCTAGTAACTACACCATTCGTTGAAAAATTGACATACTTTAAGTATCTCACATCAACACGCCGTAGAACTAACTAATTAAATATATAATTAGGAGGTACAATATATTTTTATATAATCTATGTTTTATGTTTTTTTACACAAAGATTAAAAAAGAAAATTTTACGCAAGAGATTAATTTCTACAAAATGTATAGAACACGTTTGTGTACAAATTACTGGAATGTCACCGAAATGGTGGGTGGTAAATGTTATAGCCATTTCAATTCCAGTATAAATATATTATATTTAGGTGATGTAATGTTGGCTTTTACATGAATGTTAATTTAGACATTCTAGAACGTTGAAGTTGAAAGTTGTTACCTAAGACTTTTGTTAAAAGGCTAGTACTTGAGGCTTAGAAAGATTGTTTTTGGCAAACTGCTTCTTGTACCATCCTAGCTATTCGTTTTTTATCTGCTATCGAAGTTTCTACATAGCTGTTAGCCACTGTGGAGGTTTTGCTAACTCCCATGTTGCTTAAGGGTTAAAATGTCAGCACCATTATTTGCTACAAGTGTAGCAGATATCTTTCTTAGAGAGTGGTTAGAGTAGGTGTTTGTGTTGAACAGTTTTAAATATTGTGCCACCTTTTTAGAAATTTTTTTATGGTATTGTGTCTTATATTTTGTCTTTTCGGCTTTCTACTTCTAAATCTAATAAATAATTTTTCTATGTTAGGTATCTGTTTTCTACTTAGGTATTTTTTAACAAAATAAATCCACAGGAACTCTGTTATTACAATTACAATTTTTTGTCGCAATATTACTACTCCGCTTTACCAAAGGACATGCTTTTTCACCAAAAGCTCAGAAGAAAGTAGACGACTATTTTGAAAAATACCGAGATTGTTCGGCAAGACAGGCTCTCCGACATTTTTTACACAACACCACATAGACACTAGAAACAACCTCCCAATAGCTTTGTTTTTTTTTTCAAATGACGCCTCCGAAATAGAAAACGTTACAACTAGAAGTCGAGCGGTTTCTTCAGGCAAATATTATCGAGGAATGCGTTAGCGCCTGGGTCAGCCTTGTCGTAATGGTACCAAAGCCAGATGGTATAATGCGTCTATGTGTGGATTACCGCTAGTTGAATGCAATTGCTAAGCCAGACGTCTACCCCTTGCCCCGATTAGATCATTTTCTGCACGCCACAGAGAAGATTAGCTGCATATCTACACTAGACTTGCAGGCCGGTTATTGACAAACCCGAGTAGCTCAAGAAGACAAAGATAGGACCGCTTTTTTATGCCTCTTTAGATTATATCGGGTTACTCAAATGCCGTTTGGACTTAGAGATACTTAGGCTTTTTTCCAACGTCTAATGGTCAAATTTTGAACCGGAGTTTCCGATATTCCTCTTCTGGTGTGCCTCGACGACTTGATCATACTGTCTTCAAGTGCCGAAACTCACCTCGATTATCTCCAATGGATATTTAAACATTTGCGACATTAACCGTATAAACCAAAAGAAATGCCACATAAGATGCCTAAAAGTTCGTTATTTTGACCATAGAATTTCCTCTGCCGGCATTGCAACAGACGAGAGAAAGATCGAAGCCGTCAATTAAATGCTACCACCTCAAAATCTAAAACAACTTTACACCTTCCTTCAAATGTGCTCCTGACTCAAACGATTTATTGACCAGTTTGCCGCCACCTCTTGTTTCCTAAACCAGTTAACAAAAAAAATGCTCTATGAAAATGGGGACTAGAACATGATGACGCTTTTAAAAAAATAAAAAAAAATTGGCGACATTTTCTATTTTTAGCCAACCGAGTGCTTTGAGTGCTGTTTTTCTCCAGGGAGAACAAAACCACGAGAAACCCGTAGAGTACGCCAGTCGTCTATTAACCCCAACAGAACAAAAAAGTATGGAGCCATTAATGATGGAAATGTCCTTCTTAAAATACTTGAAATGTGAGGAAAGAGATATTCGGGCGCGTCCGTTGTGGCGCGGCTGTTAAGATGAGAACGATCAGGCGCAAGGACATTCAGACGCAAAAACAACTGGAGAAAAGCTCGTAAAGATTACCAGCCTAGAGACTTAGTCCTAGTTCATGTCCATACCCTCAGTAACACTCTCAAAAAACTCTCCACAACGTTTGTTCTAAAAAGAGATAGTTCTTACGTTACTTTGCAGCAAAAACTATGAAGCCATTAATTATATAGAAATGTACCACTTAAAAATACTTAAAATGTGCGGAAAGGAATATTTAAGCGCGACCGTTGCGGCGCGGTCGTTTAGGCGCGGCCGATTAGGTGCGAAAACACAAAACTATTAAACTTTTAAAGCCCTATGCCTACCTCACAGAAACGTGCATGAACAGTTCTAGTTCAATTTTTTCTTCTTATTTTAAGTGATTATTATTTTCTCTTTTCTAGGTCTGTGGGAATTTGTTTCATCAACAAGCGATTTTTTGCTAAATTACTACAGCTAACCGCACTACATTCTGGCATTCTGAGTATCTGAAATATTTATTTATTATAACATAATCGACATTAACCAACTGTAAACAATTTTTATAAGATTTTTTATAATTACTTACCTAGATTTGCGTTGTTGCAGCACGTTTTCAAACTGCAGTAAAACAGTTTTAGGGATCTTTAAACTAAGTAACTTTACCTAAACTGTAAAACTGTGTATTCACATTATTGACATGATCGGTTCGAATTAAAGGATATTAATATTTTTGTTCTTGGCAAGTTTTTTTATACCATCCCAGTTATTTGTTTTTTATCTGCTGTCAAGTCTTCTACATAGCTGTCAGCCACTGTGAAGCATTTTCAACCCTCATGTCGGCATCAATATTTGCTAAAAGTGTAGCAGATATCTTTTTTAGAGAGTGGACAGTGTAGGTGTTTGTATTGGTCAGTTTTAAATATTGTGCTTCCTTTGTGGTATTGAGCTCTATATCTTGTCTTATCGGCTTTCCACCTCTGATCCTAATAAATAATTTTTGTATGTCAGGTATCGATTTTCTACTTAAATATATTTCTTAGCAAAATAAATCCACAGGGGCTTCGTAATTACAAATTTTCTTTACAATTTGCAATTTCGAACAGCTGATGTGTAACACACATTTGACAGTTGACAGTCAGAAAAACATACAGCGTGTGAAAGCATAACGTGTGTTAGCGTATAACGTGTGTTTGTTTGTGCATTTTTAGCTTATTATCCATAAAGTAAAAACTAACTGTGTCTAAAAAGCTTGTTTTGACGGTAAGTGATGTAATATTTTCATCACAATGATTCACAGCAACTTCTTTTAGTTTTTTTTGCTCTTGTATTTGGAACTCACTTTTTTTGAAATTTCTTTTTAGAGGACGTTGTTTTTCTCCTTGTGTAATTCATTTTTATGGGATGATTGATCAAATTTTTTTTTTGGTAGGTTAAGCAAAGGCACAGCTGATTTTTTTAAACGTGGTTTTTTAGACAACCTTGAATGACAAATATAGTCTTTATCAGCAAAATATTTTTCACACACTCTTAAAAACTTTGTAGAACGTTTTTCCATCAATAAGGCTCTTTCCCAAGCTTTTTTTCTGTCCACAAATTCTTCAGTACCGTAAAAATTAACGATTAACTGTTTGGCGGTGGAAAGAAATAAAAACTGACACTAGGTTTTTTACTTTTAAGTATGTGACATCCATAAATATAACAGTTAGTCTTATTTCTTTGTATTTTTTGCAGTCCCAGACATTTTACACAAAAATTAAAAAGAAACGGCGATTTTAGACGTTTACGTTGTAATCAACAGTAATAATGGTACGCTTCGATGTAATTGTTCCAAACGCCACCAGAGGTCGCTTTAGTTATCCGAAATCAGGAATGCGTTTTTTGTATGTGGAATTTTTACAATTCTTATGTTATGTCTAACATCAAGGTGCGCAGAGTTTATCAGTTCTGTAAGCACCTGCTATGCGTTTTATTAGAACTACCTAAAATTGTTGTAACTAATAGCTTTTAAATTGTTTACAATATAGTAAAGAGCTTTACATTAATAGGTAAAAAAACTTTATCTGGGACATTCTTTAGGAATTTAATCACCTAATTTTTTTCAAAGACTCAAATTTTTTAAGGAGTGTATGAAGTGTATTGCTCTTTCAAAAAGGCTATCAATTTGTAAAATTTTGAAATATCAATGATTTTTTGTAGTTTAAGGGTGGTTTTAAGCATAAAGTATTTAGCCTACAAACTAGAAGTTTTTTCTTCCTTTTGGAAGTATACCGAAAGATCTTTTTCCAACACAGGTGCAGATTTAGACTGTCGCTGTCTTCTGTGATTTTAAATAAGTTCTTAAAATCACTGTATACTTTTAAATATAGTTTCGTAGATTTTTGAGGTAAAAGCGCCTCATCAACAACTTCTGCACTTTTTCTAATTTCGGGGCGAATGTAAAACATTTTAACAACAAACATTAACCCAGCAATGAAGTTTTAAGGAAGTGTTTTTTTTTAAACAATATTAATAAATTAATTAACAATAAAAAGTTAGGTTAGAGGTTGACACTGTTCACAGAATTAGTAGAGTGACTTTTTATTAAAAGACGAAATATTTGCAACGCTTACTCTAGAAGACATTTGTTTAATAAGGCTACTTTTTATTTTCTTTGGATTTAATCGATTAAACTCACAGCTTACTCGTATGTGTCACAGCGCACAGCGTCAACTTTTTTTGCATCAACATTTTATTAAAAAATAAATGTTTTTTCTTAAGAATACTTATTGCAATTCTGTAGCTGGGAAGCGCGTTGTTGATTATAATACTTCAAAAACGCAATTAAAAATTTATAAACATTAAACACAGTAAAAAATAAATCTACATACTGTAACAAAAATTAGAATTCAAAAAACTGGAACACCTTAAACTACATAGCGTTGTTTAATGATTTATTTATAAATGAGTAAATCTGTCTTAATCACTTTACTTGTATTAATGTTCTGTTTTTTTTTTTATCTTTTTGTATCCCGTTTCTTGTTATTTATAGACAGGATAGTTTGTTTAGCATCACTAAAGTTTAAGGCAGATTAAATAATAATGTATATCATCTGCTGGAAGCAATTCAAAGTTATAGTTTAACTCAATATATTTTTGTTAAAAGATTATAATACAATTTATTTTTAAACTAAGATGACGGGGAATGTTTTTTAATTCAACTAGAATTCAGAATTATGCCCATGTCAAAAATAAAAAATTTGATAAACAAATTTTTTAGAAAAGTGTCGTCAAAATTAGTTATTCTTTCAGGCATGATTTTTGCTGTCACTGAATCAGTACTTTGATTTTGAATGATTTGATCTTAAGAGATAGATTATAAACGTTGCACTTGTTAACGTTTGTAAAAATAAGAAAAGTTTTATTTTTTTAGTATTCGCAGCTTTAATACTTTTTCTTTGACGATTATTAAAAAACGACTAAGTGATGGTGTTTGGTTATTTTTTATCAAATCGCGAATTTTATGCAAACTTTTACAAGGCTAGGAACATATAAATTTTTATTGAGTGGGATGTCAAAAAATGGTTCGAGAATTTCTCCATTGTAGTCGCTTTGGAACGAAGGTTATATTGAGATGGCGTTAGTAGTAAATCCTACTCACGGCCAACTGTATCAATCTCCGCTTCGTCACAGACTTCATTCCGATACGGCCATAACGCTTCGTTTATAAAACTGTTCTGATCTAGTCGCCAATTGCGTTACGCAAGTGCTGCCCCTAAACGATTGAACGGTGAACTTTAAAAGTTGACAGCACAGCTTCCTAGATTTGAAGTGGAAGTTTGAACGTAACCGGCTAGTCACATTTAAAGAAAAACTGTTTCTGACAAGCGGGAGTACTGTAGCGACATCTACACATCGATTAACGAAACGTTTGCCGTTCTGCAGGAAATTTAAATTATTTTAATAATTATCCTAGGCAATAATTATTGTTGATTTTCTTCAAAACTTCAAATTATTTCAAATTGAATTATTTCGTGCTTTTGGTATCGTGTTGTTGTGTTTTTCAGTTTGTCTTTGCTGCTTTTATTGTTGTTGTTTTTTTGTCTTGTTTGTGTTAATTACGTTTATTAAAATGCCTTTTAAAAGAAAGTGTTGTGTTACTGATAGCCATCTTGAGGACAATATTATTTACCATAATTTTCCTGCAACATTTGAATTAAACTTAAAGTAAAAAAATATTTTAGAAACACATACTGGTACGGTTTTGAATATAATAAACTTTTTTATTAAATTGTTTTTTTTTAATTAGATGTTTCAAGTCTATCTGAGCATGCGTTAGTTTGTAGTAAACACTTTACAAAAGACAGTTTTTGTATACTGACAAGCGCAAGATATTAATTGCTGGAGCTTTGCCTACCATATTTAAGGTATCTACACTTAAAAATATGTAGTGTAATTTAGTACTGCATGAACTTGAACAAAGTAGTTTATTATAGTCATGTACAAATTTTCAGATTACTGAATTATTCCCTTTTAGAAATAAATATAATATTTAAATTTATGAATGTAATACTTATTTATTTATAGTCTGCTGATTAAGAAAAATTAGATTTTTGCGACAATAAAGTTCTTCAAATTTTCTTTCCAATTTATACAAAATAACGAAAACTTCTTAAATTAAATTAACTTCTTCACCTTTTGTTTTATTTCCAGTAGATAGATACTACAAAAAATATTCCAGCTTTCTCTCATGTTAAATGTTGTTCCTTCTTTCTGTATTAGTTCAATTTAGCCATAAATTAAAAATCAGCTGTTTGTAGTCTAGGAGGATGAGGATGCACGATGTCTCTAGACTTTGGCCATTTTGTTCTTAGTGTCTTACGTTTCATTTTATGCGTTTCTTCCCCAAAAACACAACACACACTTTTCTATTTATTGGTTTTTACATAGGTATAAACGTTCTTCTAGTCTCTTCTCTATCCAGAAATATTATTATGTAATATTATCTTCATAACATGCTGTTACCTTTCTACCTTGCCCAAGATCTTCGTAACGGGTTAAGTCGCAAGTCAGCCAATGTTGTTAAATGTTTATAACGTCCCTTTCTAGAACTTTTACAAAAAAAAACGGAGTAAAATTCCCGCTGACAGTCACCAAGCTGCTTCAACCACGTCGCCGTCGCGTTAAAACTTTACAAATAGCAACAGTGATCTACTCGTGAAAACAAATCTTCCTTAGCTGTATCGGTACTTTCATTATTGTGATTTTTGTTTTAACCGATATATCCACACAAATTTTGCCATAAGACTGTTTTTTTCGAAAATGCAAAACAAGCATTAGAAACGTTACATGTCAGCGACGCGACAAAATCAAACTTGAAATTTGCCGCATTTTGCTACCTTTATAGTATTTTGAATACTCCAATACTTAGTATACGTTGGGATACCCCAAACTCAACTCAAATTGTGGTTCCAATTTTTAATCACGACAGTTTGACACATGTGACACTGACACTAATTTGTCGCAATTCAATTTATAGGTTAGAAGTACTGTAGCTCCCTCTAAGAAACAAAAAAAGGCCTGGAACTACAAATGTGATAGGCCGGATATCACCACTCTTATACAATAATCTAGGAGGCTGTGGTTGACAGATTCAAAATTTTTGCTGTATCTTGTCAAATTATAATTTGAAACGTACGTTCTTATTGCATAATGGGAAAAAATGTTTGATTTGTGGCAAGCGCAATACACAGCTTTATGAATTCCCTAGTGATTTTCATCAACGCACTAAATGGCTTGAAATAATTGAAGAATTTTGTGGTAATTTTACACAAACCCTAACAAAACAATATCGATTTTATCAATTTTTATTTGGTTTTTACAGATGTTGCAAGTATAAAAGATCAAACAGTTATCTGTAAAGATCACTTCAAAGAAAATTCCTTTACTTTCACAAAAAATTCTTGTCGCTTAATAAAAGGAGTTGTACCTTCAATATTTGTAAGGATAAATGAGAATTGTCCAATCAAATATTTATATGAAGATAAAATAATTATTAAATTTTATTTGTAGAATAATCTTGTCACACCCGAATATCCTGCCGAAACTCCTCCAAATGTTTATGGCAAAAAAAAACACAAATTCTAAATTAATCCAAGTTTCCATTCCATTTGTTGAGCTTGAGAATTTACGTTGCCACTGTAAAATATTAAATCAGAAACTAAAGCGTATGACTAATAAGTATTTAAAGTGGTTGTCACGATCTCTCGAAGTGGAACTTCAAAGACAAAGCCATAACTCTAAATTAATCACATAAATATCCCAGGATGCTGAAAAATCTGATGACAAAGCTCTCTTTTTAATGGATCTTATTAACAATTATGCAAAATAGTCACCTAGGTGGTCTGAAATGGCAATTCGTATGTGTACTCTTTGGCGTTTTTGCTCGCCAAAAGGATACGTGTATTGTCGAATTAATTTAGCCAAACTTCCATCTAAAACTACCATATCCAGACATCTTGGTGAATATAGAGGGTCAAAAGAGTTGTGTAAACAGCGTTTACTATCCGAAATAGCTGCACTTAAAGTTCCAGTAGAGCGAATTTGTTTGTTAGTTGTGGATGATATGGCTATAAAAGAAAAAATGTACTATAGTCGACCTGAAGATTGTTTTTTCGGGCTTGATGACTGTCATTCTAATAAAACTATTCAAGAGAAGCCCAAAATTGCGAGCAAAATGCTTTGTTTTGTCATATACGGGTTATCAACACGATATTGCATACCTGCCGGATATTTCTTCCATTCAACACTGACCACCGATAGCTTCTATATCTTGACTATGCAAGTGATACAAATGTTGACTGACTGTGGGTTTATTGTGTTAAGGCTTGTGACTGACAATTTTTCTGGAAATGTAGCACTCTTTAAAAAACTATCTAACGCCAGTAGAGCTCTCAAAAACGTAATTGACCATCTTCTGTTGCCAAACATGCTACTATTTCTTAGCTTCGATTACTGTCATAAGATTAAAAATGCAAGAAACCTATTCTTAGACCACGACATGTGTTCTTCTGAAGGCACTATTAGCTCGTCATATCTGAAACAGCTGTATAGTCTACAAAGAAGATTACCAATTAAACCAGTCAGATATTTAACCAGAAAACACCTTTATCTGACAAATTTTGAGAAGATGAATGTTTTCAAAGCTGTTCAAGTTTTTTCGCTTGCAGTGACTTCATATTTAAAATTTTTGAAAGAAAATGGATATGAGCAGTTCAAAGATGCAAGTAGCACTGTATCTTTCATGGGAAACATGTACTTTTTCTTTCAATTTCACAATGTCTCAAGTAGATCCCAGTACATTCGTACCTTAGATAGTCATATTGCTCCTTACGTTGATGTTTCTGATAAACGATTCTAATGGCTAAAAGAAACATTTACAAAATACATTGATGAAGTACAAATTGTGTCAGCTAATGTTGGTTTGAAAGGTTTTTCAGAAGAAACTGCCTATGCTCTACAGTTTACAGCAATAGGTACATTTTTGCGTATCAAATTTCTACTGCAAGAAGCAGGATTCTATTATGTACTTACCAGGTCTTTCAGTTCTGACGCAGTTGAAGGAATGTTCTCCCAAGTACGTCTTCGAGGCGGATCCAACGATGCCACAGGCGCCAGAACCGTCAAATACGCAATGCGTCAGATTTTAAGATGTGGCATTGTTTAAAGTTCAAAATCGGCCAATATTGCTGACAAAATTGAGTACATTAGCAATGCTAATATACAGACAGAGAGAGCTAAAGGACATTCCTCTAAAACTGAGATTAAAGAAAACTTGATATTACCAATTAATATAAAAGTCAAGATTCAAAAATTACATAAAGATAATGCAATACCTGACACCAATATATACTCTGCATCTGTAGCTTTCCTGGCAGGATACATTTAAAAAAAAATTGACGACAAATTTCATTGCAATGAATGTCTTTCATTATTGCTAGAGCCACCACTACTCCAGGACCTCTGATGCAACTTATAAGCCTGCAAGATCACGGTGCTCTAACCTATCCCAACTCTCAATTTGTCTGTGTCATAATGGATTTAGCAGACATTATACAAAATATTGATTATATCTACCTTTCTTGGAATATGAAAACACTTGTCATCAACTTGTTGAAATTTTAAGCCCCTTGCTGCAAAAAAATAAATTATTTCAATGCATGTTATACAAAAAAGAATTATGCTAATTTATAATTCAAGCGACAACCAAACCTACCTTAACAAATATTTGCTTAGAACGAACAGATTTGTTGAAAAAAACTCTTATTCACAATAAACCCACCAGTGGAAAAATTTTAAAATTATAGTTTGTCAATAATAATCTATGTAGTTTTCAAATTAAACAGTTAAATTGAATTAAACCTTAATTATTGTTTTTGTATTTCTGTAAACAAAGTTTACAGCTGTTAGTGAGCTGAACGAACGCTTGTTTTTTGACTAGTTGACAGGAACGAGATATCGGCATTAACCTCAAAATAGTTCGAAACACCATCACTTGTCAGTTTCATTCGCACACTTGTCACTTGGGTGCGCCACTTGCGGACCGTTCGTTTTCAAGGTCAGGAATTTTATTCCTTATGGGCAAATCGAGAAGCGTTGCGGCCGTATCGGAACGAAGTGGAGATTGATACAGTTGGCCGTGATCCTACTAAAATTTTGCTGATTTACTAACAAACTGACAAATAATACAACGCCCCAAAAAAAGATTTTTATCTAGTCGCCTGTGAATTTCCCATGTAAAATAAAAAATGCCGTTTTAGCAAATAGGGGTAACGAGTAAACCTAGTAATGTCACTAAGGTTGTAACAAGAAAAATGAAAAACCCCATATATTCGGTCTCTCTACAAGCGGCAATTTTTAAAGAAAAAGTTTTCCTGCTTTGGATGTTCATTAAAGGTCAAAGTCCCCTTGCCAAACTTCAAATCTGAATTGATATTTGATTGATAGGTGACAGAATAAATTAGTTCAAACTTAAAGAGTAGAGCGGCACAAAAAAATTAACATGTAAAATAATTTCAAATGTAACTAGATGAAAATCTTTTTTTGGGACCTTGTAGTTAGTTACATACCAATAATGTCACTATGTGCTCCAAACTAAGACCTACGTGCGCAGGTTCACAGCATAATACAATGTCATTTATTTCGAACTGCGTTTGCCAGACATGTCTCCGTTGGACTTTTTTTATGAGATCATTTAAAAAGTAAAATTTATACAAATTAACCTACCTCTTTGGAAGATCTACGGCAGCGGATAGTAAACGAATGTCGTCAAATTACTCCACAAATATGCTCTAAAATGTTCGACTGCGTTTTAATCACAATCTGTACTTATGGAGACACGTGGGAGTCGCTTCGAACATTTAATAAACTAATGTGTCACTTCACTATCACTTTTTTATTTTACACTTCACAACATTTAAATACTCACCACTGTATACAAAATAATTGAAATGGCTTTCTAACGATGTGCAACTCGACCCCCCTTCTCATTTAAAATTTTTGGAGAGGTGCATCCCCCGCTTAGGGATTTGCATACAAAATTGTTAAAATTATGCTAAAAGCTATCTCCATAGACCTGTTTATGTGGTTTTTTTTTGAAAATTTAATTTTCTGAGAGTTATTGCTTCTGTTTCGTTTTCTTTTGGCCACCCTGTATAACGAAAGTTTTGTTTGTTCAGATATGAATCCGGTAGAAATAAGGTATAAATCTTAAAAAAAACATGTTAAATATACCTTAAAACAGGATTAAATACCTTGTGGTTCTAGATCAAGAAAATTAAGCACTTTAAAAGTCTAGTAAAACAACACAAAATGTTATTTATTTAAATACCTAGGTTTTTAACACCCCAATATTTTCCGAATTGTTAAAAAAATGCAATACATTTTTCGTTTTTGTTATGACTACAATACAATCAATTTTTACAGCATTTCTTTTTGTACGTCAGCTTATACAGTTTATAGGTATGTGTCTTCTATCGAGGAGAATCATCGGCACGACCATCAATCCTGAATTCGTCTTCGACTCATGAGCCTTTAACAAATTAACAGGACACGTCATTATTATTCAATATTACTGTAAGTCTTGAATAAGATAGAAGTCTCAAAACCAAAAAATGTTTTGAAAATATTTGGCAGCACTCAGTTGCCCGTCAATCTTCGTAGGTCACTCATTTCTATAGCTACTCAAAATCTTACTAGTTTAGATTTAAGAGCAACTGCATTCTCAGTAAAAAAATCGCCAATAAGAATTGAGGCCAAAACCTCTTAATTATCTGTCTAACTCTTTACCAACTGAGCTATTTAGATCTTGTACTTTATAATTTCTAATCAGTTATAATTATACATCAAATTGCACAATATTACAAAAACATAAAAAAAGATGGAATTTGCTCGGATTTAAACCTAAGACCTCCTGGGATTGAACCTGAGTATAAAACTAAAACGCGCCTACGACAGATTTTATAAAAAAACTTTCGTTTAGTATACATTATAATTTTTATTATAATAATTATGCTAATATTTAAAAAAAATTATTAATTAGAAAAAATAAAATTTTACAATACATAAGACTCTAGTTTACTTTTTTAAACAAGCATTTAAGGGAAAGCAATGTGCAATAAAAACTACTAAACTTCTCTTTACTTTACTAGTACGATAAAAACTCATTACACTAAAAAAGTTTGAAAAATGATATATTTACATACCGCAAGTGGATAAATAATTATTAGTAAAAATTGTATTTGTTTATAAAAAAAAGTGCAAAACACTCACCTTTGGTCGCTGTTGATCATATTTTATAATTATTTTATTCTTTATAATTTTACTATTTTTTATCATAATAAAATTATACAATGTATTATCAATCTTGACTTAAGAAAAAAGAGCTGTTTTTGTATATAATAATAATACAGATAAAGCAGTTAGAAATAATATAAACTAAAAATTAAAAAATGCTATAAATAAACACTGTTACACAAATAAACACATTTTTGATGATTTTTTAAACATTTACTGACAACTTTGCTACAGAGTTGTAAAAGAGAGTATCGCGGTCGGC
Source organism: Tribolium confusum (assembly GCA_029207805.1). NCBI lineage: Eukaryota > Metazoa > Arthropoda > Insecta > Coleoptera > Tenebrionidae > Tribolium > Tribolium confusum. The sequence goes on along the minus strand of JALGAY010000001.1, from coordinate 34,612,687 downwards.
AGCTTGGCAAGAAGTCTCAACTTTTTGGCTTTTTCCGACTTCTTTGCCTTTTTCGCGCAGGCGTGTTAGCGGTCTTAATTTGTCGTAACACTCCCTCCTTGAAAAGCATTAACATCTGGATGGTCTCCAAGTCAATGACGACGGTAGACAGCAGAAGACGCAGCAAAAAGTCGTTTTTTTGGCACGAGTTTCGTTAGCAAGAACTTACGTTTTCGGGGCCTTATCTGTATTAGAGTTACCATTCTGCAAATTACAGGGCTGGAAACGCTAGTTGGACAAACAGAAGTTAGTGGTGTGGTTTCTTTCTGTGAACAGAATCTAGTTAATTTAGAGACGTGGTAGGCGCTTATGAGGTCTTCTAGCATGATGAGATAAACTATCTCAAAGGTGGTTATGCTAATTTGACGTTTTATTTTTTTTATAATTTTTTTTTTAATAAATTATTGTTGGATCACCAATACATAAATTACATTGTTATACACAACTGTCTTAAAATAGCACATAAAAGATCACTTAGTTCAATCACTATTGCCTCGTATTAGACACGAACTGTTTTTTTTTAAATTGTTATTCGGGTAGATAAAAATCTTGCGATAGACGTCTCTTGAGTCTTTGGTGGATACCTTTTCGTCCCAATTGATATACTTCAGCACTGTTGCAATCTTAAATTTTTGTATGAAATCTTTTTGTTAAATATGTGATAAACTCTTGTATTGTAGGTACGTTGAGCTCGCGATGAAGTTGGTCATTTCTAATAAACCAAGGGGCGTTTACAGCTGTTCTGAGTATTTTGTTTTGCAGTGCTTGGAACTTTTTTAAATGTGTTTTATTTGCATATGCTCAGACTGGACTAGCATATGTAAAGATGGGTGGTCTTATTAACGATCGATATAGAAAAAAAGAGCATTTGGTTTTTAAAGATGATTTGCGGTTTAACAGTGGATAAAGTTGCGTCATTCTGGCGTAGCTTTCATTAAGTTTTTTCAGTACATAAAATTTCCATGTCAGTCAAGTGTCGAAATAAACCCCAAGATATTTTGCTGCTTGGTTTTTTTCGAGTCATCTAATTCAGCATTATTTAGATTTAGAGGTGCCGGTTGCGTAAAGTGTTTGAGTGTAAAAATTTTGGCAACACATTTAGATTCATTGAGTGAAACGTTCCACTTAATAAGCCACTGTGTTATTTTATTTACCGCATGTTGTAGTGTATTAACTGCTTCTTCTAGTTTTGAATGTTGATGGAACAATATGGTATCATCTGCAAACAAAGCAATTTGCGTGTGGATTCACTTTATGTCTGCCATAAAAATATTAAAAAGCATAGAGCCAAGTATACTGCTTTGCGGCACTCCGGCCATTATAGATCGTGTTGTGGATGTTGCTGCTTGAATTTTTACTGCAAAGATTCTGCCAGTTAAAAATATAGAATCTTTTGAGATACGAAGGTATATTATATTTTAGTATTTTGCATTTTAAGCCTTCCGTCCATACTTTATCAAAAGCTTGTTGTACGTCAAAAAAAGAGCCACCGTATACTTTTTTTCTTCAAATTCTTGCTCTATGTATTTGACAAGACGTAGCAGTTGGTGGGACGTTGAGAAATTGGATTGGAATCCAAACTGGAAGTCTGGTAGCAGATGGAGGTCTTCCATTTTTTCCGATAATTGCAGTTGTACCACTTTTTCGAACAGGTTAAATAATGTTGGAAGCAAACTTTTATAAACTTTTATTACAGACGTTTAATTTTGTATATTCTATCCTGGCGTGGTGCCAGTTTTGACGTAAACGACTTGGCGGCTTGACTAATTTTATGGACATCTACCAGCATTAGGTCGCCAGGCTGAAATAGCTTGTGTTCTCGACGATGTGCGTTTGGGTTTTTTTCTTAATCTTAGTAAACTTCATAGTTCACCTGAGCTTGATATAAGGTCGTGTTCGCGAGATTTTTAAGATGAGGTAAATTTTTAGTGACGACAGTTTTTTTTCCACTATGATTCTTAGGTTTTAACTAACATTATGCGGAGTACGCAACTCACGTCGAAGGATGAGCAAAGCGGGAGTATGCTCTGTTTACAAGTGAACCGCAGAATTCATTGTCAAACGCACGGCTGGCAAAGCTTTTTTCTATCGGCCGTGCTCCGGCTTTACGAGAGTTAATACTTGCGTCTTGAGATCACGGTTTTGTCGCCCTTTGGAATTTGCTTTGGGGTAATAAAAAGGAGTTAATAATTGTTCAAACTCTAGACAGTAAACGACTTACTGCAGCAGGTTACTGATGAATTGCACCACATTGTCGCAGATTATTTTAGGAGAGGTGGCAAAATTTCAAAATCACGTTAACAACAAAACACTGAGCGCAGGTCTCAGTCGTAGCTGAACTAATGAGAATAATTCTACCTAGCGGCTCGCTGTATCTCTGATAGATAGGATCTAGCGCTTACTGGTATCCGCAAGGGGTAGGGGTCAAGCAAATCAACAGCCAAAAGCTTAAAGTGCTATGACATTACCGAAGTCTGTAAAAAACCAACTAGTTTCAAATTAAATAATTTGTACTTTTTGCATTCTCTACAGATTCTTACATCTCATTAAAGAGAAGACTAAAAATATTGCTGTTGGATTTTTTTAAATAGTTTTTTCTACACTGTAGTGACCTGACAGCGAAGACTCAAGATTTTTGTCAAGAATGTTGGGTACTCTTCTATTTCGTACTACTAACTATAGCTTCGCTTCTCTGTGTCACTGTAGGGCGCAAAACAATACAACACCTTATTTTCTGTTATGTACTCACGTTCACTCCATCGGGTGTGATTTAATTAACTGGCCGTAAAACTCTCAAATTCTTTTTAATTTCTTGAAACTCTTTGTCTGCCATCTGTTGTTCGCGAGTTTCTCTAGCGGTTATCGTCGGTAGGGTAACAATAACGAGAAAACGGCAGTGGTCTCTAGTTTTTCTACAGAAGGGCTTGACAGCATATCTGCTAACGCGTTGGTTCAACCTTGCAAATATTTAATTTGTAGGTTAAACGACGGTAACAACAGCGCCAGCGCCTATCTAGCCAGACGACCACTGGGTGTAAGTAACCACCGCAGAAGCTGATGGTCTGTAATAACAATTAATGTGGCATTTTCAATGCTAACAAAAAGACGTGCTTCATAGAGAATAAAACCAGAACAAAATGACGTTATTAAAAAACTAAAAGAAAAATTGACGACAGTTCCCCTTCTTCAGCCAGCCTATCTCAACAAACTCTTTTTTCTGCGAACTAGGTAGTTTGTATGCTCCGAGTGCTGCCTACCTCTAGAGGGAGAAAGACCACGAGAATTTATGTTATTTTGCAGGTAAAAGTATGGAGCCATTAATGATGTAAGTGTACCTCTTAAAATACTTGAAATCTGCGGTAAAGGACATTCGGCCGCGACTGTTGTGGCGAGGCCGTTAAGGCGCGGCCGATCAGACGCGAGAACACTAAATGATTAAACTTTTAAAATTCTATGCCTAGCTCACAGAGACATGCATAAACAGTTGAAGTCAAATTTGCTCTTCTCTTCTCTTAAACTTCTTATATTAAGTGTTCATTATTTTCATTTTTCTAGGTCTGTGAGAATTTGTTTCATCAACAAACCTATTCTTGCTAAATTACTACAGCTAACCGCACTACATTTTGGCACTCTAGGTACCTGAAATAATTATTTATTATAACATAATCAACATTAACCAACTGTAAACAATTTTTATAAAAATTTTTATAATTACCTTCTTAAATTTGCGTTGTTGCAGCATGTTTTCCAACTGCACAGTTTTAAAAGTCTTTAATTTAACTAACTTTACCTAAACTGTAAAACTGTGTATTTACAATATTAACATAATCGGTTCGAATCAAATGACATTAAATTTTTGTTCTTAGCAAAGTTTTTTATTTGTACCATTTCAGCTATTCGTTTTTTATTTGCTGTTAAATCTTCTACATAGCTATCAGCTAATGTGGAGCTTTTTCAACTCTCATGTCGGCACCATTATTTGCTAAAAGTGTAGCAGATGTCTTTTTCATTGACTGGTCAGTGTGGGTGTTTGTATTGGGCAATTTTAAATATGGTACCACTTTTTTGGGTACTTTCCTTATGGTATTGTGTCCTACATTTTTTCTTATCGGTTTTCTACATCTAAACCTAATGAATAATTTTTTCACGCCAAGTACCAGTCTTCTATTTAAATATTTTTTAACAAAATTTGCACGGGGGCTCCGTAGTTACAAGTTTTCTTTGTAACGCGTTTGTTATTGTGTGTAGAATTTTTACAATTATTATGTTATCTTTAACATCAAGGTGCGCAGCTGTAATCAGTTCTGTAAGCACTTGCTATGCTTGTTATTAGAACTACCTAAAATTGTTGTAATTAATTGCTTTTAAATTGTTTACAATATAGTAAAGAGTTTTATCTTAATAGGTAAAAAAACCTTTACCTAAGGCATTCTTTAGAAATTTAATCATCTGATTTTTTTCAAAAACTCCAATTTTTAAAAAGTGTTTGAAGTGTGTTGCCTTTATAAAAAAGCTATCAGTTTGTAAAATTTTAAAATATTAATGTTTTCTTTCAGTTTGAGGGTGGTTTTAAGCATAAAGTATTAAGCCCACAAATTAGAAGTTTTTTGTTTTGAGATTCATTTTGATACCGGAAGGTTTTTTTTAGACACAGGTGCAGATTTAGACTGTTGCTGTCCTCTGTGGTTTTAAACGAGTTTTTAAAATTACTGTACACTTTTAGGTATAGTTTCTTGGATTTTTGAGGTAAAAGCGCCTCATCAACATTTTCTGCACTTTTTTTTATTTCGGGGCGAGTGTAAGACATTTCAACAACAAACAGTAACCCGGCAATAAAATCTTAAAAAAGTGTTTTTTTAAAACAATATTATTAAATTAATTAACAATAAAAAGTTAGGTTAGAGGTTGACACTGTTCATAGAATTAGTAGGGTGACTTATTATTAAAAGACAAAACATTTGCAACGCTTACTCTAGAAGACATTTGTTTAATAAGGCTACTTTGTATTTACTTTGGATTTAATCGAATAAACTCACAGCTTACTCGTATGTGTCACAGCGCACAGCGTCAACTTTTTTTGCATCAACATTTTATTAAAAAATAAATGTTTTTTCTTAAGAATACTTATTGCAATTCTGTAGCTGGGAAGCGCGTTGTTGATTATAACACTTCAAAAACGCAATTAATAATTTATAAACATTAAACACAGTAAAAAATAAATCTACATACTGTAACAAAAATTAGAATTCAAAAAACTAGAACACTTTAAACTGCCTATCGTTTTTAATGATTTATTTATAAATGAGTAAATCTGTCTAAATCACTTTACTTGTATTAATGTTTTGATTTTTTTTATCTTTTTGTATCCCGTTTCTTGTTATTTATAGACAAGATAGTTTGTTTAGCATCACTAAAGTTTAAGGCAGATCAAATAATGATGTATATCATCTGCTGGAAACATTTCAAAGTTATAGTTTAACTCAATATATTTTTGTTAAAAGATTATAATACAATTTATTTTTAAACTAAGATGACGGAGAATGTTTTTTAATTCAACTAGAATCCAGAATAATGTCCATGTCAAAAATAAAGAATTTGATAAACAAATTTTTAAGAAAGGTGTCAAAATTAGTTATTCTTTCAGACATGATTTTTGCTGCCACTGAATCAGTACTTTAATTTTGAATGATTTGATCTTAAGTGATAGATTATAAACGTTGCACTTGTTTTCGTTTGTAAAAATAAGAGAGGTTTTATTTTTTTAGTATTTGCAGCTTTAATACATTTTCTTTGGCGATTATTAAAAAACGACTAAGTGATGGCGTTTGGTTATTTTTTATCAAATCGCGAATGTTGTGCAAACTTTCACATTGTTTTAATAAACTGTTCTTCTTTATTATTGCACTACCTATTTTTTTTCTTAGTTGCATTTGTGTGTTTCTCCACCATTAAATTAACACTAATGGGAGATGCCCTTAGGGATGGCACTACATTCTGGCATTCTAAGTAATAATTTTTTATTATAACATAATCGACCTTAACCAACTGTGAACAATTTTTATAAAATTTTTTATACCTACTTACCAAGATTCGCGTTATTGCAGCACGTTCTCAAACTGCAGTAGTAAACACAAATTTTACAAATCACAAATCTGTAGGTATTGCTTTCAAGGAGGTGCTCGGCTGACTAATCAGTCACATTTTATCATGGCAAAGTTCTCAGCAAAAAAGATTTTTTTTTGACGCAGATGGAAAGTTGTTATCTTTGTTTGTGCTTCTCAGTGGTTTGTTTAGCATGACTAAAGTTTGAAACAGTTGATTTGATGGTATTTCCAACCTTTCATTTGGCGTGCTGTGTGGCTACGTATTAAGGTGACGTTTTAATAGTTTTCAGCTTTAAACAAATGTTAATCAACTCTTCCAGTTTCTGTTTTATAATATGTAAATTCCTGCACTGTGTTGCTTTGTTTTTATTATCCGGACTTTTTTATAATTCTTTACTACAAAGAATTGAAAGCAAAATTAGAATAAAAAAGAATTGTTACTCAAGATGGAGTCTGAAAGCAGTTTTATCGTTTTTTTTTAACAGCTAAAGAAGTTTTGTCTTTTCATTACTAGTTCTTAGAACGCTATTCTTTCCACTTTTTTCTATAAGATAAGAAAACAGAGATGTAATTTTCTGCCATTGGAGGCAGAAACAACTCCGTTTTATCTAAACGTTTTTTTTTGCTATCTTGTTTATGATAGGAATTGATAAAATTTACTTTTTTGTGCCGAAGACAAGCAATAATAAATAATAATAATACAAATAATACTAATAACTTTTTCGATAAGATATTTCACAGATTCTTTCGTAAAAAATCTATCGAGAACAAAACTATGGATTTCTATGTTATGTGTGCTAATGTCATTCAAATGTCTTTAAAATAAGAAGTGAGAACGTTTTAAACATTTAGAGCTGTTTAAATTATAGGTACATCAACGTGTTCGTGCTTAAAAGTTTTGATTAGGTCGTATATGCTTACGTAGCGGTTGCAATTAACGTGAGAACACTGTTTAAATCTAAAATTTAATTTTAATTAAAAAAATTACAAATCTGTAGGTATTGCTTTAAAAAAGATGCTCGGCTGAATAATCTATCTAAATTTTTGCACTGTGTTGCTTCGTTTTCATCATCCGGACTTTTACAATTTCCTACTGCAAAAAAATCGAAAGCAAGATCAGAATAAAAAACAATTGTTACTCAAGATGGAGTCTGGAAGCAGTTTTCTCGTTTTTTTTTAACAGCCAAAGAAGTTTTGTCTTTTCTCTACTAATTCTTAGAACGCCTTTCTTTTCCCTTTTTTTTCCATAAGATAAGAAAACAAAGGGATGTAATTTTTAGCCATTGCATTGAAAGCAAAAACAGCTCTGTTTTATCTAAATGTTTGTTTTTATTATTATTTTTTTTTGCTATCTTGTTTATGACAGGAACTGACAAAATTTACTGCTTTGTGCCGAGTACAAGCAAGGAATCTGATGTTTTCTTTCTTAACAGACATAGTAGGTTTAGTCTAAAAACTCGTAAATTTTTATTGAGTGGGATGTCAAAAAATTGATCGAGGATTGCTCCATTGTGGTCGCTTTGGAACGAAGGTAATATTGAGATGGCGTTAGTAGTAAATCCTACTAAATTTTTTGCTGATTTACTAACAAACTGACAAATAATAGTTAGTTACATACTAATAATGTCACTATGTGCTCCAAACTAAGCCTTACGTGCGCAGGTCCACAGCACACTACGATGTCATTTATTTCGAACTGCGTTTGCCAGACATGTCTCCGTTAGACTTTTTTTTATTGGATTATTTAAAAAGTAAAATTTATACAAATTAACTTACCTCTTTGGAAGATCTACGGCAGCGGATAGTGAACGAATGTTGTCAAATTACTCCACAAATATACTCTAAAATGTTCGACAGCGTTTCAATTACAATCTATACTTATGGAGACACGTGAGAGTCGCTTTGAACATTTAATAAACTAATGTGTCACTTTATTATCATTTTTTTATTTTACACTTTATAACATTTAAATACCCACCACTGTATACAAAATCGAAAGGGCTTTCTAACGATGTGCAATTCGACCCCCCTTCCCATTTAAAATTTTTGGAGAGGTGCATTTCTCGCTTAGGGATTTGCATACAAAATTGTTAAAATTATGCTAAAAGCTGTCCCCATAGACCTGTTTTTGTGTTGTTTTTTTTGAAAACTTATTTTTTTGAGAGTTATAGCCTCTGTTTCGTTTTCTTTTGGCCACCCTGTATAACAAAAGTTTTGTTTGTTCAGATATAATTCCGGTGGAAATAGGGTATAAATCTTAAAAAAAACATGTTAAATATATCTTAAAACAGGATTAAATACCTTGTGGTTCTAGATCAAGAAAATTAAGCACTTTAAAAGTCTAGTAAAACAACACAAAATGTTATTTATTTAAATACCTAGGTTTTTAACACCCCAATATTTTCCAAATTGTTAAAAAAATGCAATACATTTTTCGTTTTTGTTACGACTACAATACAATCAATTTTTACAGCATTTCTTTTTGTACGTCAGCTTATACAGTTTATAGGTATGTGTCTTCTATCGAGGAGAATCATCGGCACGACCATCAATCCTGAATTCGTCTTCGACTCATGAGCCTTTAACAAATTAACAGGACACGTCATTATTATTCAATATTACTGTAAGTCCTAAATAAGATGGAAAAGTCCCAAAACCAAAAATTGTTTTGAAAATATTTGGCAGCACTCAGTTGCCCGTCAGTCTTCATAGGTCATTCATTTCTATAGCTACTCAAAATCTTACTAGTTTAGATTTAAGAGCAACTGCATTCTCAGTAAAAAAATCGCCAATAAGAATTGAGCCCAAAATCTTTTCATTATCTGTCTAACTCTTTACCAACTGAGCTATTTAGATCTTGTACCTTATAATTTCTAATCAGTTATAATAATACATCAAGTTACACAATATTACAAAAACATAAAAAAAGATGGAATTTGCTCGGATTTAAACCTAAGACCTCCTGAGATTGAACCTGAGTATAAGACTAACGCGCCTACGACGGATTTTATATAAACACTTTCGTTTAGTATACATTATAATTTCTATTATAATAATTATGCTAATATTTGAAAAAAAGTTATTAAGTAGAAAAAATAAAATTTTACGATACATAAGACTCTAGTTTACTTTTTTAAACAAGCATTCAAGGGAAAGCAATGTGCAATAAAAACTACTAAACTTCTTTTTACTTTACTAGTACGATAAAAACTCATTACACTAAAAAAGTTTGAAAAATGATATATTTACATACCGCAAGTGGATAAATAATTATTAGTGAAAATTATATTTGATTATAAAAAAAAGTGCAAAACACTCACTTTTGGTCGCTGTTGATCATATTTTTTAATTATTTTATTCTTTATGATTTTACTATTTTTTATCATAATAAAATTATACAATGTATTATCAATTTTAGTTCAAGGAAAAAAAACTGTTTTTATATACAATAATAATACAGACAAAACAGTTAGAAATAATATAGACTAAAAATTAAGAAATGCTATAAATAAACACTGTTACACAAATAAACACATTTTTGATGATTTTTTAAACATTTACTGACAACTTTGCTACAGAGTTGCAAAGAGAGTATCGCGGTTGGCAGCTTGGCAAGAAGTTTCAACTCTTTGGCTTTTTCCGACTTCTTTGCCGTTTTCGCGCAGGCGTGTAAGCGGTCTTAATTTGTCTTAACACTCCCTCTTTGGAAAGCATTAACACCTGGATGGTGTCCAAGTCAATGACGACGGTAGACAGCAGAAGACGCAGCAAGAAGTCGGTTTTTTGGCACGAGTTTCGTTAGCAAGAACTTACGTTTTTGGCGCCTTATTTGTATTAGAGTTACCATTCTGCAAATTACAGGGCTGGAAACGCTAGTTAGACAAACAGAAGTTAGTGGTGTGGTTTCTTTCTGTGAACAGAATCTAGTTAATTTAGAGACGTGGTAGGCGCTTATGAGGTCTTCTAGCATGATGAGATAAACTATCTCAAAGGTGGTTATGCTAATTTGACGTTTTATTTTTTTATAATTTTTTTTTAATAAATTATTGTTGGATTAACAATACATAAATTACATTGTTATACACAACTGTCTTAAAATAGCACATAAAAGATCACTTAGTTCAATCACTATTGCCTCGTATTAGACACGAACTGTTTTTTTTTTAAATTGTTATTCGGGTAGATAAAAATCTTGCGGTAGACGTCTCTTGAGTCTTTGGTGGATACCTTTTCGTCCCAATTGATATACTTCAGCACTGTTGCAATCTTAAATTTTTGTATGAAATCTTTTTGTTAAATATGTGATAAACTCTTGTATTGTAGGTACGTTGAGCTCGCGATGAAGTTGGTCATTTCTAATAAACCAAGGGGCGTTTACAGCTGTTCTGAGTATTTTGTTTTGCAGTGCTTGGAACTTTTTTAAATGTGTTTTATTTGCATATTTTCAAACTGGACTAGCATATGTAAAGATGGGTGGTCTTATTAACGATCGATATAGAAAAAAAGAACATTTGGTTTTTAAAGATGATTTGCGGTTTAACAGTGGATAAAGTTGCGTCATTCTGGCGTAGCTTTCATTAAGTTTTTTCAGTACATGAAATTTCTATGTCAGTCAAGTGTTGAAATAAACCCCAAGATATTTTGCTGCTTGGTCTTTTTTGAGCTATCTTAATTTAGCATTATTTAGATTTAGAGGTGCCGGTTGCGTAAAGTGTTAGAGTGTAAAGATTTTGGCAACACGTTTAGATTCATTGAGTGAAACGTTCCACTTATTAAGCCACTGTGTTATTTTATTTACCGCACGTTGTAGTGTATTAACTGCTTCTTCTAGTTTTGAATGTTGATGGAACAATATGGCATTATCTGCAAACATAGCAATTTGCGTGTGGGTACACTTTACGTCTGCCATAAAAATATTAAAAAGCATAGGGCCAAGTATACTGCCTTGCGGCACTCCGGCCATTATAGATCGTGTTGTGGATATCGCTGCTTGAATTTTTACTGCAAAGATTCTGCCAGTTAAAAAAAATAAAATCTTTTTGAGGTACGAAGGTATATCATATTTTAGTATTTTGCATCTTAAGCCATCCGTCCACACTTTATCAAAAGCTTGTTGCACGTCAATAAAAAAAGCCACCGTATACTTTTTTTCTTCAAATCTTTGCTCTATGTATTTGACAAGACGTAGCAGTTGGTGAGACGTTGAGAAATTGGTTCGGAATCCAAACTGGAAATTTGGTAGCAGATGGAGGTCTTCCATTTTTTCCGATTTTTTCCGCAGTTGTACCACTTTTTCGAGCAGGTTAAATAATGTTGGAAGCAAACTTTTATAAACTTTTATTATAGACGTATTATTTTGTATAGACTATTGTATTATATGTAGATTCTATGGACATCTACCAGCATCAGGTCGCCAGGCTGAAATAGCTTGTGTTCTCGACGGTGTGCGTTTTTTTCCCAATTTTAGTAAACTTCATAGTTCACCTGAGCTTGATGTAAGGTGTTTGTGAGATTTTTAAGGTGAGGTAAATTTTTAATGACGATAGTTTTTTTCTCACTATGATCCTTAGGTTCCTACTAACATTATGCGGAGTACGCAACTCACGTCGAAGGATGAGCAAAGCGGAAGTATGCTCTGTTGACTAGTGAACCGCAGAATTCATTGTCAAACGCACGGCTGGCAAAACTTTTTTTTATTGGCCGTGCTCCGGCTTTACGAGAGTTAATACTTGCGTCTTGAGATCACGGTTTTGTCGCCCTTTAGAATTTGCTTTGGGGTAATAAAAAGGAGTTAATAATTGTTCAAACTCTAGACAGTAAACGACTTACTGCAGCAGGTTACTGATGAATTGCACCACATTGTCGCAGATTATTTTAGGAGAGGTGGCAAAATTTCAAAATCACGTTAACAACAAAACACTGAGCGCAGGTCTCAGTCGTAGCTGAACTAATGAGAATAATTCTACCTAGCGGCTCGCTGTATCTCTGATAGATAGGATCTAGCGCTTACTGGTATCCGCAGGCGGTAGGGGTCAAGCAAATCAACAGCCAAAAGCTTAAAGTGCTATGACATTACCGAAGTCTGTAAAAGACCAACTAGTTTTAAATTAAATAATTTGTACTTTATGCATTCTCTACAGATTCTTACATCTCTTTAAAGAGCAGACTAAAAATACTGCTGTTGGATTTTTTTAAATAGTTTTTTCTACACTGTAGTGACCTGACAGCGGAGATTCATGATTCTTGTCAAGAATGTTGGGTACTCTTCTTTTTCGTACTACCAACTATAGCTTTACTTCTCTGTGTCACTGTAGAGCGCAAAACAATACAACACCTTATTTTCAATTATGTACTCACGTTCACTTCATCGGGTGTGATTTAATTAACTGGCCGTAAAACTCTCAAATTCTTTTTAATTTCTTGAAACTCTTTGTCTGCCATCTGTTGTTCGCGAGTTTCTCTAGCGGTTATCGTCGGTAGGGTAACAATGACTAGAAAACGGCAGTGGTCTCTAGTTTTTCTAGAAAAGGGCTTGACAGCATATTTGCTAACGCGTTGGTTCAACCTTGCATATATTTAATTTGTAGGTTAAACGACGGTAACAACAGCGCCAGCGCCTATCTAGCCAGACGACCACTGGGTGTAAGTAACCACCGCAGAAGCTGATGGTCTGTAATAACAATTAATGTGGCATTTTCAATGCTAACAAAAAGACGTGCTTCATAGAGAATAAAACCAGAACAAAATGACGTTATTAAAAAACTAAAAGAAAAATTGACGACAGTTCCCCTTCTTCAGCCAGCCTATCTCAACAAACCCTTTTTTCTGCGAACTAAGTAGTTTGTATGCTCCGAGTGCTGCCTACCTCCAAAGGGAGAAAAACCACGAGAATTTATGTTATTTTGCAGGTAAAAGTATGGAGACATTAATGAGGTAAATGTACCTCTTAAAATACTTGAAATCTGCGGAAAAAGACATTCGGTCGCGACTGTTGTGGCGACGCCGTTAAGGCGCGGCCGATCAGACGCGAGAACACTAAATGATTAAACTTTTAAAGTTCTATGCCTAGCTCACAGAGACATGCATAAACAGTTGAAGTCAAATTTGCTCTTCTCTTCTCTTAAACTTCTTATATTAAGTGTTCATTATTTTCACTTTTCTAGGTCTGTGAGAATTTGTTTCATCAACAAACCTATTCTTGCTAAATTATTACTACAGCTAACCGCACTACATTTTGGCATTCTAAGTACCTGAAATAATTATTTATTATAACATAATCAACATTAACCAACTGTAAACAATTTTTATAAAAAATTTTATAATTACCTTCTTAGATTTGCGTTGTTGCAGCACGTTTTCAAACTGCAGTAAAACAGTTTTAGGGATCTTTAAACTAAGTAACTTTACCTAAACTGTAAAACTGTGTATTTACAATATTAACATAATCGGTTCGAATCAAATGACATTAAATTTTTGTTCTTAGCAAAGTTTTTTATTTGTACCATTTCAGCTATTCGTTTTTTATTTGCTGTTAAATCTTCTACATAGCTGTCAGCCAATGTGGAGCTTTTTCAACTCTCATGTCGGCACCATTATTTGCTAAAAGTGTAGCAGATATCTTTTTTAGTGACTGGTCAGTGTGGGTGTTTGTATTGAGCAATTTTAAATATGGTACCACTTTTTTGGGTACTTTCCTTATGGTATTGTGTCCCATATTTTTTCTTATTGGTTTTCTACATCTTAACCTAATAAATAATTTTTTCACGTCAAGTAACAGTCTTCTATTTAAATATTTTTTAACAAAATTTGCACGGGGGCTGCGTAGTTACAAATTTTTTTTATAACGCGTTTGTTATTGTATGTAGAATTTTTACAATTATTATGTTATCTTTAACATCAAGGTGCGCAGCTGTAATCAGTTCTGTAAGCACTTGCTATGCTTGTTATTAGAACTACCTAAAATTGTTGTAATTAATTGCTTTTAAATTGTTTACAATATAGTAAAGAGTTTTATCTTAATAGGTAAAAAAACCTTTACCTAAGGCATTCTTTAGAAATTTAATCATCTGATTTTTTTCAAAAACTCCAATTTTTAAAAAGTGTTTGAAGTGTGTTGCCTTTATAAAAAAGCTATCAGTTTGTAAAATTTTAAAATATTAATGTTTTCTTTCAGTTTGAGGGTGGTTTTAAGCATAAAGTATTAAGCCCACAAATTAGAAGTTTTTTGTTTTGAGATTCATTTTGATACCGGAAGGTTTTTTTTAGACACAGGTGCAGATTTAGACTGTTGCTGTCCTCTGTGGTTTTAAACGAGTTTTTAAAATTACTGTACACTTTTAGGTATAGTTTCTTGGATTTTTGAGGTAAAAGCGCCTCATCAACATTTTCTGCACTTTTTTTTATTTCGGGGCGAGTGTAAGACATTTCAACAACAAACAGTAACCCGGCAATAAAATCTTAAAAAAGTGTTTTTTTAAAACAATATTATTAAATTAATTAACAATAAAAAGTTAGGTTAGAGGTTGACACTGTTCATAGAATTAGTAGGGTGACTTATTATTAAAAGACAAAACATTTGCAACGCTTACTCTAGAAGACATTTGTTTAATAAGGCTACTTTGTATTTACTTTGGATTTAATCGAATAAACTCACAGCTTACTCGTATGTGTCACAGCGCACAGCGTCAACTTTTTTTGCATCAACATTTTATTAAAAAATAAATGTTTTTTCTTAAGAATACTTATTGCAATTCTGTAGTTGGGAAGCGCGTTGTTGATTATAACACTTCAAAAACGCAATTAAAAATTTATAAACATTAAACACAGTAAAAAATAAATCTACATACTGTAACAAAAATTAGAATTCAAAAAACTAGAACACTTTAAACTGCCTATCGTTTTTAATGATTTATTTATAAATGAGTAAATCTGTCTTAATCACTTTACTTGTATTAATGTTTTGATTTTTTTTATCTTTTTGTATCCCGTTTCTTGTCATTTAGAGACAAGATAGTTTGTTTAGCATCACTAAAGTTTAAGGCAGATCAAATAATGATGTATATCATCTGCTGGAAACACTTCAAAGTTATAGTTTAACTCAATATATTTTTGTTAAAAGATTATAATACAATTTATTTTTAAACTAAGATGACGGAGAATGTTTTTTAATTCAACTAGAATCCAGAATAATGTCCATGTCAAAAATAAAGAATTTTATAAGCAAATTTTTAAGAAAGGTGTCGTCAAAATTAGTTATTCTTTCAGACATGATTTTTGCTGTCACTAAATTAGTACTTTAATTTTGAATTATATGATCTTAAGAGATAGATTATAAACGTTGCACTTGTTTTCGTTTGTAAAAATAAGAGAGGTTTTATTTTTTTAGTATTTGCAGCTTTAATACTTTTTCTTTGACGATTATTAAAGAACGACAAAGTGATGGCGTTTGGTTATTTTTTATCAAATCGCGAATTTTGTGCAAACTTTCACATTGTTTTAATAAACTGTTCTTCTTTATTTTTGCACTACCTATTTTTTTTCTTGGTCGCATTTGTGTGTTTCTCCACCATTAAACTAACACTAAGGGAGATGCCCTTAGAGATGACACTACACTCTGGCATTCTAAGTAATAATTATTTATTATAACATAATCGACCTTAACCAACTGTGAACAATTTTTATAGAATTTTTTATACTTACTTACCTAGATTCGCGTTGTTGCAGCACGTTTTCAAACTGCAGTAATAAACACAAATTTCACAAATCACAAATCTGTAGGTATTGCTTTTAAGGAGGTGCTCGGCTCACTAATCTGTCACATTTTATCATGGCAAAGTTCTCAGCAAAAAAGATTTTTTTTTTGGCGCAGATGGAAAGTTGTTTTCTTCGTTTGTGCTTCTTAGTGGTTTGTTTAGCATGACTAAAGTTTGAAACAGTTGATTTGATGGTATTTCTAACCTTTCATTTGGCGTGCTGTATGGCTACGTATTAACGTGACGTTTTAATATTTTTCAGCTTTAAACAAATGTTAATCAACTCTTCCAGTTTCTGTTTTATAATATGTAAATTCCTGCACTGTGTTGCTTTGTTTTTATTTTCCGGAATTTTTTATAATTCACTACTACAAAAAATTGAAAGCAAAATTAGAATAAAAAAGAATCGTTACTCAAGATTGAGTCTGGGGACAGTTTTAGCGTTTTTTTTTCACAGCCAAAGAAGTTTTGCCATTTGTTTACTAGTTCTTGGAACGCTTTTCTTTCCACTTTTTTTCTATAAGATAAGAAAACAGAGATGTAATTTTCTGCCATTGCAGGCAGAAACAACTCCGTTTTATCTAAACTTGTTTTTTTTTGTTATCTTGTTTATGATAGGAATTGATAAAATTTACTTTTTTGTGCCGAAGATAAGCAATTATAAATAATTATAATACAAATAATACTTTTTTCGATTTTCGATAAGATATTTTACAGATTCTTTCGTAAGAAATCTATCGAGAACAAAACTATGGATTTCTATGTTATATGCTAATGTCATTCAAATGTCTCTAAAATAAGAAGTGAGAACGTTTTGAACATTTAGAGCTGTTTAAATTATAGGTACATCAACGTGTTCGTGCTTAAAGGTTTTGATTAGGTCGTATATGCTTACGTAACGGTTGCAATTAACGTGAGAACACTGTTTTAGTCTAAAATTTTAATTAAAAAAATTACAAATCTGTAGGTATTGCTTTAAAAAAAATGCTCGGCTAAATAATCTATCTAAATTTTTGCACTGTGTTGCTTCGTTTTTATCATCCGGACTTTTTTACAATTTCATACTGCAAAAAAATCGAAAGCAAGATTAGAATAAAAAAGTATTGTTACTCAAGATAGAGTCTGGAAGCAGTTTTCTCGTTTTTTTTAACAGCCAAAGACGTTTTGTCTTTTCTTTACTAGTTCTTGGAACGCTTTTCTTTTCACTTTTTTTTTCTATAAGATAAGAAAACAGAGGGATGTAATTTTTTGCTATTGCATTGAAAGCAAAAACAGCTGCGTTTTATCTAGATGTTTGTTTGTATTATTTTTTTTGCTATCTTGTTTATGATAGGAACTGATAAAATTTACTGCTTTGTGCCGAGTACAAGCAAGGAAACTGATGTTTTCTTTCCTGACAGGCATAGTGGGTTCAGTCTAAAAACTCGTAAATTTTTATTGAGTGAGATGTCAAAAAATGGATCGAGGATATCTCCATTGTGGTCGCTTTGGAACGAAGGTTATATTGAAATGGCGTTAGTAGTAAATTCTACTAAAATTTTGCTGGTTTACTAACAAACTGACAAATAATATTTAGTTACATACTAATAATGTCACTATGTGCTCCAAACTAAGCCCTACGTGCGCAGGTTCACAGCACATTACGATGTCATTTATTTCGAACTGCGTTTGCCAGACATGTCTCCGTTCCGTTGGACTTTTTTTTATTGTATCATTGAAAAAGTAAAATTTATACAAATTAACTTACCTCTTTGGAAGATCTACGGCAGCGGATAGTGAACGAATGTCGTCAAATTGCTCCACAAATATGCTCTAAAATGTTCGACATCGTTTTAATCACAATATGTACTTATGGAGACACGTGGGAGTCGCTTTGAACATTTAATAAACTAATGTGTCACTTCATTATCATTTTTTTATTTTACACTTTACAACATTTAAATACCTACCACTGTATACAAAATTGAAAGGGCTTTCTAACGATGTGCAACTCGACCCCCCTTCCTATTTAAAATTTTTGGAGAGGTGCATCCCCCGCCTAGGGATTTGCATACAAAATTGTTAAAATTATGCTCAAAGCTGTTCCTCTTCTAAACAAAATAGACCTGTTTCTGTGTTTTTTCAAAAACTTATTTTTTTGAGAGTTATAGCCTCTGTTTCGTTTTCTTTTGGCCACCCTGTATAACAAAAGTTTTGTTTGTTCAGATATGAATCCAATAGAAATAAGGTTTAAATCTTAAAAAAACATGTTAAATATATTTTCAAACAGGATTAAATACCTTGTGGTTCTAGATCAAGAAAATTAAGCACTTTAAAAGTCTAGTAAAACAACACAAAATGTTATTTATTTAAATACCTAGGTTTTTAACACCCCAATATTTTCCAAATTGTTAAAAAAATGCAATACATTTTTCGTTTTTGTTACGACTACAATACAATCAATTCTTACAGCATTTCTTTTTGTACGTCAGCTTATACTGTTTATAAGTATGTGTCTTCTATCGAAGAGAATCATCGGCACAACCATCAATCCTGAATTCGTCTTCGACTCATGAACCTTTAACAAATTAACAAAATACGTCATTATTATTCAATATTACTGTAAGTCCTTAATAAGGTGGAAGAGTCCCAAAACCAAAAAATGTTTTGAAAATATTTGGCAGCACTCAGTTGCCTTTCAATCTTTGTAGGTCATTAAATACTATAGCTACTCAAGATCTTACTAGTTTAGATTTAAAAGCAACTAGGTTTGATCCAACCACCCTGAGGACCGTACAGTGTACGATCCCGCTCAAGCGCAATAAATAAACTGCGTTCCAACCCAAAAGTGACGGTACACTGTACGATCCCTACCTGCGTTCCAACTAACCTTTGGATCGTACATGGGACGATCTCGTGGCGGTCATTTCATGGTTCTAGAGTAGGTACTAGTTGGACTATTATGCGCACTGTAAATTTTCGTTGACTTAGATCAAATAAGTTTAAATTTTTTTTATTAAATTCTTAATATGGGCAATATTAGTAAAGGAAACAGTAATATTTCTTTATCAATATCTGATTTGAGTAGTGATGATGAAATGTTGATAAATAAACCTCGCATAAAAAATCAAAATTATTTAGAAATATTTGTTGTTTTAAAGATTTTTGATGTAGTTTTTACATTATTTTTAAATGGTTAGTGATAGTGGGTTTCCATTAAAAGCAAACTTACATACGTCATACAAAACCAGAAAAAATTTAACTAAAATGCAGCAAAATTATAATTTACAATTAATCGTTATGTCATAGAACACTGTTTTGGAATATTAAAACAAAAATTTCGTCAGTTATATTATATTAAATTGCAAAATATTAGGGTATTGGTACACTTTATCAGGGCAGCATGTGTATTGCACAATATAGCGATTGATGATTAAATTCCATTTAGGTTACAACCTAATGAAATAGATGTACCAGTTCCTCAACATAAAAATGATAACAAAGGTAAAGATGAGGATGAAGATATTTCAATAAAAAATACAAAATTTTAGAATTTTGTTAACACTTCAACCAACGCTTTTTCATTTAAAATTTCGTGCGAAACTGTACCACCACAAGACGGTCATCAATCCGTTCCAACCTCTTGCAAAAACCTCGGCAGTGCCATGTAACCACATGCGCACTAAAACGGTACAAACAGTACACGGTATCGTCCCGTGTATCGTACAGAAACCGCTGGTTGGAACAAACCTACTGCATTCTCAGTAAAAAAATCGGCGATAAGAATTGAACCTAAAACCTCTTAATTATCTGTCTAACTCTTTACCAACTGAGCTATTTAGATCTTGTTCTTTATAATTTTTAATCAGTTATAATAATACATCAAATTGCACAATATTACAAAAGCATAAAAAAAGATTGAATTTGCTCAGATTTAAACCTAAGACCTCCTGGGATTGAACCTGAGTATAAGACTAACGCGCCTACGACGGATTTTATAAAAACACTTTTGTTTAGTATACATTATAATTTCTATTATAATAATTATGCTAATATTTGAAAAAAAGTTATTAAGTAGAAAAAATAAAATTTTACGATACATAAGACTCTAGTTTACTTTTTTAAACAAGCATTCAAGTGAACGCAATGTGCAATAAAAACTACTAAACTTCCCTTTACTTCACTAGTGCGATAAAAACTCATTACACTAAAAAAGTTTGAAAAATGATATATTTACATACCGCAAGTGAATAAATAATTATTAGTAAAAATTATATTTGTTTATAAAAAAAGTGCAAAACACTCACCTTTGGTCGCTGTTGATCATATTTTTTAATTATTTTATTCTTTATGATTTTACTATTTTTTATCATAATAAAATTATACAATGTATTATCAATTTTAGTTCAAGGAAAAAAAACTGTTTTTATATACAATAATAATACAGACAAAACAGTTAGAAATAATATAGACTAAAAATTAAGAAATGCTATAAATAAACACTGTTACACAAATAAACACATTTTTGATGATTTTTTAAACATTTACTGACAACTTTGCTACAGAGTTGCAAAGAGAGTATCGCGGTTGGCAGCTTGGCAAGAAGTTTCAACTCTTTGGCTTTTTCCGACTTCTTTGCCGTTTTCGCGCAGGCGTGTAAGCGGTCTTAATTTGTCTTAACACTCCCTCTTTGGAAAGCATTAACACCTGGATGGTGTCCAAGTCAATGACGACGGTAGACAGCAGAAGACGCAGCAAGAAGTCGGTTTTTTGGCACGAGTTTCGTTAGCAAGAACTTACGTTTTTGGCGCCTTATTTGTATTAGAGTTACCATTCTGCAAATTACAGGGCTGGAAACGCTAGTTAGACAAACAGAAGTTAGTGGTGTGGTTTCTTTCTGTGAACAGAATCTAGTTAATTTAGAAACGTGGTAGGCGCTTATGAGGGCTTCTAACATGATGAGATAAACTATCTCAAAGGTGGTTGTGCTAATTTGACGTTTTATTTTTTTTATTTTTTTTTATTAAATTATAGTCGAATCAACAATACATAAATTACATTGTTATACACAACTGTCTTAAAATAGCACATAAAAGCTCACTTAGTTCAATCACTATTGCCTCGTATTAGGCACGCACTGTTTTTTTTTTAATTGTTATTCGGTTAGATAAAGATCTTGCGGTAGACGTCTCTTGAGTCTTTGGTGGATACTGTTTCGTTCCGGTTGATATACTTCAGCACTGTTGCAATCTTGAATTTTTGTATGAAATCTTTTTGTTAAACATGTGATAAACTCTTGTATTGTAGGTACGTTAAGCTCGCGATGGAGTTGGTTATTTCTAATAAACCAAGAAGCGTTTACAGCTGTTCTGAGTATTTTGTTTTGCAGTGCTTAGAATTTTTTTAAATGTGTTTTATTTGCATATTTCCAGACTGGACTAGCATATGTAAAAATGGGTTTTATTAAAGATCGATATAAAAGAAGAGAGCATTTGGTTTTTAAAGATGATTTGCGGTTTAACAGTAGATAAATTTGCGTCTTTTGGCGTAACTTTTATTAAGTTTTTTTAGTACATAAAATTTCTATGTCAGTCGAGTGTCGAAATAAACCCCAAGATATTTTGCTGCTTGGTCTAATTTGTGTGCGTTTGCGTTTTTTTCCTTCTTAGTCTTAGTAAACTTTATGGTTCATCTGGGCTTGATGTAAGGTGTCCGCGAGATTTTTAAGGTGAGGTAAATTTTTAGTGACGATAGTTTTTTTTTCCCCTATGATCCTTAGGTTCCTACTAACATTATGCGGAGTACGCAACTCACGTCGAAAGATGAGCAAAGCGGAAGTATGCTCTGTTGACAAGTGAACCGCAGAATTCATTGTCAAACGTGCGGCTGGCAAAACTTTTTTTTATTGGCCGTGCTCCGGCTTTACGAGAGGTAATACTTGCGTCTTGAGATCACGGTTTTGTCGCCCATTGGAATTTGCTTTGGTGTAATAAAAAGGAGTTAATAATTGTTCAAACTCTAGACAGTAAACGACTTACTGCAGCAGGTTACTTGCACCCCATTCTCGCAGATTATTTTACGAGAGGTGGCAAGATTTCAAAATCACGTCAACAACAAAACACTGAGCGCAGTCCTCAGTCGTAGCTGAACTAATAGGAATAATTCTACCTAGCGGCTCGCTGTATCTCTGATAGATAGGATCTAGCGCTTACTGGTATTCGCAGGCGGTAGGGATCAAGCAAATCAACGGCCAGAAGCTTAAAGTGCTATGACATTACCAAAGTCTGTAAAAGACCAACTAGTTTCAAATTAAATAATTTGTACTTTTTACATTCTCTACAGATTTTCTTAAAAAAGCAGACTAAAAATACTGCTGCTTGATTTTTTTTATAATTTTTTCTACACTGTAGTGACCTGGCAGCGGAGACTCAAGATTTTTGTCAAGAATGTTGGGTACACTTCTTTTTTGTACTACCAACTATAGCTTCGCTTCTCTGTGTCACTGTAGGACGCAAAACAATACAACACCTTATTTTCTGTTATGTACTCACGTTCACTCCATCAGGTGTGATATAATTAACTGGCCGTAAAACTCTCAAACTTTTTTTAATTTCTTGAAACTCTTTGTCTGCCATCTGTTGTTCGCGAGTTTCTCTAGCGGGTATCGTCGGTAGGGTAACAATGACTAGGAAACGGCAGTGGTCTCTAGTTTTTCTACAAAAGAGCTTGACAGCATATCTGCTAACACGTTGGTTTAACCTTGCAAATATTTAATTTGTAGGTTAAACGACGGTAACAACAGCGCCAGCGCCTATCTAACCAGACGACCACTTAGTGTCTTGAGTGTAAGTAACCACCGCAGAAGCTGATGGTGTGTAACAACAATTAATGTGGCATCTTCAGTGCTAACAAAAAAACGTGCTTCATAAAAAATAGAACCAGAACAAGATGACGTTTTTAAAAAACTAAAAGAAAAATTGACGACAGTTCCTCTTCTTCAGCCAGCCAATCTCAACAAACCCTTTTTTCTGCGAACTAAGTAGTTTGTATGCTCTGAGTGCTGCCTACCTCCAGAGAGAGAAAGACCACAAGAATTTATGTTATTTTGCAGGTAAAAGTATGGAGCCATTAATGATGTAAATGTACCTCCTAAAATACTTAAAATCTGCGGAAAAGGACATTCGGCCGCGACTGTTATGGCGCGGCCGTTAAGGCGCGGCCGAACAAACGCGAGAACACTAAATGATTAAACTTTTAAAGTTCTATGCCTAGCTCACAGAGACATGCATAAACAGTTGAAGTCAAATTTGCTCTTCTCTTCTCTTAAACTTCTTATTTTAAGTGCTCATTATTTTTACCTTTCATTATTTTTACCTTAAGTCTGTGAGAATTTGTTTCATCAACAAACCATTTTTTGCTAAATTACTACAGCTAACCGCACTACATTTTAGCATTCTAAGTACCTGAAATAATTATTTATTATAACATAATCAACATTAACCAACTGTAAAAAATATTTTTTTTATAATTATTTTCTTAGATTTGCGTTGTTTCAGCACGTTTTCCAACTGCACAGTTTTAAATGTCTTTAAATTAACTAACTTTACCTAAACTGTAATACTGTATATTTACAATATTAACATTCTTAACGTTCTTAGCAAAGTTTTTTTTGTACTATTTCAGCTATTCGTTTTTTATTTGCGGTTAAATCTTCGAAATAGCTGTCAGCCAATGTGGAGCTTTTTCAACTCTAATGTCGGCACCATTATTTGCTAAAAGTGTAGCAGATGTCTTTTTTACTGACTGGTCAGTGCGGGTGTTTGTATTGCGCAATTTTAAATATTGTGGCACTTTATTGGGTACTTTCCGTATGGTATTGTGTTCCATATTTTTTCTTATCGGTTTTCTACATCTAAACCTAATAAATAATTTTTCCACGTCAGGTACCAGTCTTTTATTTAAATATTTTTTAACAAAATTTGCACGGGTGTTCCGTAGTTACAAATTTTCTTTGTAACGCGTTTGTTATTGTATGTAGAATTTTTACAATTATTATGTTATCTTTAACATCAAGGTGCGCAGCTGTAATCAGTTCTGTAAGCACTTGCTATGCTTGTTATTAGAACTACCTAAAGTTGTTGTAATTAATAACTTTTAATTTGTTTACAATATAGTAAAGAGCTTTACCTTAATAGGTAAAAAAACTTTACCTAAAGTATTCTTTAGAAATTTAATAATATGATTTTTTTCAAAGACTCCAATTTTTAAAAAGTGTTTGAAGTGTGTTGCCTTTATAAAAAAGCTATCAGTTTGTAAAATTTTAAAATATTAATGTTTTCTTTCAGTTTGAGGGTGGTTTTAAGCATAAAGTATTAAGCCCACAAATTAGAAGTTTTTTGTTTTGAGATTCTTTTTGATACCGGAAGGTCTTTTTCAGACACAGGTGCAGATTTAGACTGTTGCTGTTCTCTGTGGTTTTAAACGAGTTTTTAAAATCACTGTACACTTTTAGGTATAGTTTCTTGGATTTTTGAGGTAAAAGCGCCTCATCAACATCTTCTGCACTTTTTTTATTTCGGGGCGAGTGTAAGACATTTCAACAACAAACAGTAACTCGGCAATAAAGTCTTAAAAAAGTGTTCTTTAAAGCAATATTAATAAATTAATTAAAAATAAAAAGTTAGGTTAAGGTTGACACTGTTGACAGAATTAGTAGGGTGACTTATTACCAAAAGGCGAAACATTTGCAACGTCTACTCTAAAAGACAATTGTTTAATAAAACTACTTTGTATTTACTTTGGATTTAATTGAATAAACTTACAGCTCACTCGTATGTGTCACAGCGCACAGCGTTAATTTTTTTTGCATCAACATTTTATTAAAAAATAAATGTGCTCTCTTAAGAATACTTATTGCAATTCTGTAGCTGGGAAGCGCATTGTTGATTATAACACTTCAAAAACGCAATTAAAAATTTATAAACATTAAACACACTATAACAATAAATCAACAAACTGTAACAAAAATTAGAATTTAAAAAACTGGAACACCTTAAACTAGCTATCGTTGTTTAATGATTTATGTATAAATGAGTAAATCTGTCTTAATCACATTACTTGTATCAATGTTCTGGCTTTTTTAAATGGCTTTATGTATTTCGTTTCTTGTCATTTATAAAGAAGATAGTTTGTTTAACATCACTAAAGTTTAAGGCAGATCAAATAATGATGTTTATCATCTGTTCGAAAGATTTCAAAGTTATAGTTTAACAGAATATATTTTTTGTTAAAAGATTATAATAATACTCGACTAGACTCTAGAATTATGTTCACAACAAAAATAAAAAAATCCATAAACAAACTTTTAAGAAAGGTGTCGTCGAAATTAGCAATTTTTTTAGACATAATTTTTACTATCACTGAATCAGAACTTTAATTTGGATGTTTTGATCTTAAGAGATAGATTATAAACGTTTCACGTGTTCTCGTTTGTAAAAATAAGAAAAGTTTTATTTTTTTAGTATTCGCAGCTCCAATACTTTTTCTTTAACGATTAATAAAAAACGACTAAGTGATGGCGTTTGGTTATTTTTTATCAAATCGCGAATTTTGTGCAAACTTTCACTTTGTTTTAATATAACTACTGTTTCTCTTTATTATTGCACTACCTATTTTTTCTTTTGGCCGCATTCGTGTGTTTCTTCATTATTAAGCTAACACTAATAGGAGATACCCTTAGGTCATAATTTTTATAATTAAGGTGTTGTGATTTGTGCTGTTACAAGGGTCACCACACTTGATCTCATCAGTGCGAAGTTTTACTACTATCCCCGGAGAGGAATTCCGACTTCTGATTATACTTTTAGTAACTGAGCTGATGGTGCAATTTACCTATTTGGTTTCATGTCCCCGCCAAAAGTTTTGACAGTTTATCCATTTGTAGGCAAGACTCCGCATCTGTTTCGGTGCTATCATCAAAACAGATCTATCAGATTACCTATCGGTAATTTTTTTTGAAATACTCATTTTACCATAAAAATGTCAAAAATTGAGGAAATATTTTGTAACCATGTTTAAACTTTTTTTATAGTTTTGATGCAAAAGGGAATGATTGTGTTGGTCTTTGAGTGCCACCTAGATTAGATGACATAGGTAGCTCCAAAACGATGTTTTTAGAAGTCACTAGTACTAAGAGAAAAATGAAATTAGTATAAGAGAAAAATAGAAATGAAAGACTTTTTTTTTAGAAACAAGACTTTACATTTCTCGTTGATTAATACAAATAATACCAATAACTTAACATTATTTATACTCATAATAATACAAATAATACTAATAACTTATTCGATAAGATATTTCACAGATTCTTTCGTAAGAAATTTATCGAAAACAAAACTATGTATTTATGTTATATGCTAATGTCACTCAAATATCTTTAAAATAAGAAGTGAGAACGTTTTAAACATTTAGAGCTGTTTAAATTATAGGTACATCAACGTGTTCGTGCTTAAAGGTTTTGATTAGGTCGTATATACTTACGTAGCGGTTGCAATTAACGTGAGAACACTGTTTCAGTCTAAAGTTTTAATTAGAAAAATTATAAATCTGTAGATATTGCTTTAAAAAAAATGCTCGACTGACTAATCTGTCAGATTGTCAAGTTGTTTTCCTTGTTTGTGCTTGTCAATAGTTAGTTTAGCATGACTAAAGTTTGAAACAGATGATTTGAAGGTATTTTCAACCTTTCATTTAGCGTGCTGTGTGACTACGTTTTAATATTTCTCAGCTTTAAACAAATGTTAATCAACTCTTTCAGTTTCTGTTTTATAATATCTAAATTTTTGCACTGTGTTGTTTCGTTTTTATCATCCGGACTTTTTTACAATTTCCTACTGCAAAAAAATCGAAAGCAAGATTAGAATAAAGAAGAATTGTTACTCAAGATGGAGTCTGGAAGCAGTTTTATCGTTTTTTTTTAACAGCCAAAGACGTTTTGTCTTTTCTTTACTAGTTCTTGGAACGCTTTTTTTTCACTTTTTTTTCCATACGATAAGAAAACAGAGGGATGTAATTTTCTGCCATTGCATTGAAAGCAAAACAGCTCCGTTTTATCTAAATGTTTGTTTTTATTTATTTTTTTTTACTATCTTGTTAATGATAGGGATTGATAAAATTTACTGCTTTGTGCCGAGTACAAATGTCAAATGTTTTAAAATGTCAAATGAGCCACTATTGTTCCATTTGAAAAAAATAAGTTAAACCGGAAAAACTAATTTAATCGTATTTAAACTCGTGTATTTTTTAAATTAGATTATTTATGGAACTGTTTTTAGTTTTTAATGATTGCCTACATTGTTTAGAAATATTTTTTTGCTATTACAGCCCTCTAGATAAAAAAAAACAAAAAATGCAAAAAAAAATTTTTTCTTTCACAGAAAATTATAAAAAGTAGTATTTTGGACTCAGAATTTAATGTTGATTCCAAAAATATAAAAATATACATAGTGTTCTATTTAAAAATCCAAAGTTATAGTAATTTCCGGTAAAACCGAAAGTGATAGAAAGTTTATTTTTCACTTAATTAATGAGGATTTTCTAATATAATAAGTTTTCCGAGTTTTATTTTATTAGTTTAAAAAATAGTTTTTAATAAAGGGGTGAGCCTAATTTCGTTTACACCCGGTATATAAAACGACAGTTTTTTTTGTCTAGTTATGAATCCGGTGGAAATAAGGTATAAATCTTTAAAAAAAACATGTTAAATATACCTTAAAACAGGATTAAATACCTTGTGGTTCTAGATCAAGACAATTAAGCACTTTAAAGGTCTAGTAAAACCACACAAAATGTTATTTATTTAAACACCTAGGTTTTTAACACCCCAATATTTTCCAAATTGTTAAAAAAATGTAACACATTTTTCGTTTTCGTTACGACTACAATGCAATTTATTCTTACAACATCTCCTCTTTTACTACAGCTTATACTATTTATAGGTATGTGTCTATCGAAGAGAATCATCAACACGACCATCAATCTTGAATTTGTTTTCGACTTATGAACCTTTAATAAATTAACAGGGCAGGTCATTTTATTCGATATTACTGTAAGTCTTGAATTAGATAGAACAGTTTCAAAACCGAGAAATGTTTTAAAAATATTTGGCAGCACTCAATTGCCTCTTCGTGAGTCTTCAATCCCTAGAGATCTTACCAGTTTACATTTAAGAGCAACTGCATTTTCAATAAAAAAAAGCGGCGATAAGAATTGAACCCAAAACCTCTTAATTATTTGTCTAACTCTTTACCGACTGAGCTATTTAGGTCTTGTCTTTTATAATTTTTAATCAGTTATAATAATACATCAAATTGCACAATATTACAAAAGCATCAAAAAAAAGATTGAATTTGCTCGGATTCAAACCTGAGATCTCCTGGGATTGAACGCGAGTTTAAGACTTAACACGCCTACGACGGATTTTATAAAGACACTTTTGTATAGTATACATTATAATTTCTATTTTAATAATTATGCTAATTTTCGAAAAAAAGTTATTAATTAGAAAAAATAAAGTTTTACGATACATAAGACTCTAGTTTATTTTTTTAAACAAGCATTTAAATGAAAGCAATTTGCAATAAAAACTGCTAAACTTTTCTTTACTTTACTAGTACGGTAAAAACTCTTTATACTAAAAAAGTTTTAAGAATGATACATTTTTACACACCGCAAGTAGATAAATAATTATTAGTGAGAATTATATTTGTTTAAAAAAAAAGTGCAAAACACTCATTTTTAGTAGCTGCTGATAATATTTTTTAGTTATTTTATTTTTTATGACTTTATTATTTTTTATCATAATAAAATTATACAATCTTGGCTTAAGAGAAAAGAGCTGTTTTTGTATATAATAATAATACAGATAAAGCAGTTAGTAATAATATAGACTAAAAATTAAGAAATGCTATAAATAAGCACATATTTGATGATTTTTTAATTATTTATTAACAACTTTGCTACAGAGTTGTAAAAGACTTTTTTGTCGGCTTCGCGCAGGCGTGTAAGCGGTCTTACTTTGTCGTAACACTCCTTCCTTGGAAAGCATTAACATCCCGGATGGTCTCCAAGTCAATGACGACGGAGGACAGCAGGAAGTGCGGCAAGAAATCGGTTTCTTAGCACAAGTTTCGCTAGCAGGAGCTTGCGGTTTCGGCGCTTCATCTGTATTAGGGTTACCATTCTGCAAACTACAGGACTGGAGACGCGATCTTCCTTGCCTTCTAGTTGGATAAACAGAGGTTGGTAGCGGGGTTTCTTTCTGTGAACAGAATTTAGTTAATTTAGAGACGTGGTAGGCGCTTATGAAATTTTCTAGTATAATGAGATAAACTATCTCAAAAGTTGTTAGGCTAATTTGACGTTTAATTTTGTTTAGACGATCCTGGCGTGGTGCCAGTTTTGACGTAAACGACCTGGCAGCTTGATTAATTTCATGGACATCTACCAGCACCAGGTCGCCAGGCTAAAATAGATTGTGTTCTCGGCTGTGTGCGTCTGCGGTTTTTTTTTTTTTCGATTTTGGTAAACTTCATGGTTTACCTGGGCTCTGTAAGGTGTCCGCGAGCTTCTTAAGGTGCGGTAAAGTTTCAGTGGCGATAGTTTTTTTTTCCACTATAATCTTTGGGTCTCTCTTAACATTATGCGGAGTACGCAACTCACGCCAAAAGATGAGCAAAGTTGGAGTATGCTCTGTTGACGAGTAAACCGCAGAATTTATTGCTAAATGCACGCCTGGTAAAACTATTTTTTACCGGCCGTGCTCTGGCTTTACATGAATTAATATTTGCTAAAATCACAATTTTTTCACCCTTCGGATTTGCTTCGGGGTGATAAAAAAGAGTTAATACTTGTTCAAACCCTAGATAATAAGCGACTCACTGCATCAGGTTACTGATGAGTTGCATTCCGGTGACGCAGATTATTCTACGAGAGGTGCCAAAATGTTAAAATACAAAAAACTAAGCGCAGGCCTCAGTCGTGGCTGAACTAATGGTAATAATTCTATCTAGCGGCTTGCTGTATCTCTGATAGCCAGAATCTAGCGCTCACTGGTATCCGCAGGTAATAAAACTTTAAAGTGCTATAACATTACTGAAGTCTGTAAAAGACCAACTAGTTTTAAATTAAATAGTTTGTACTTTTTGCTTTCTCTACAGATTTTTACATTCCTTCAAAAAGCGGACCAAAAATACTGCTGCTGGATTCTTTTTATAGTTTTTTCTACACTGTACTGACCTAACAGCAGAGACTCATGATTTTCGCCAAAAATTTTGCGTACTTCACTTTTTGGTACTACCAACTCTGGCTTCTCCGTGTCACTGTAGGGCGCAAAGCGATACAACACTCTATTTTCTATTATGCACTCACGTTCACTCTATCGGGTGAGATTTAATTAATTGGCCGTAAAACTCTCAAGCTTTTTTTAATTTTTTGAAACTTTGTCTGCCCTCTGTTGTTCGCGATTCTCTAGCGATTATCGTCGGTAGGGTAACAATGACTAGGAAACAGCAGTAGTCTCTAGTTTTTTACAAAAGAGCTTAACAGCATATCTGCTAGCGCGTTGGTTCCACCTTGCAAATATTTAATTTGTAGGTTAAACGACGGTAACAGCAGCGTCAGCGCCAATCTAGCCAGACGACCACTTAGTGTCTTGAGTGGAAGTAACCACCGCAGAAACTAATAGTCTGTAACAACAATTAATGTAGCATTTTTAATGCTAACAAAAAAAAAGATATTTCATGGAGATGGAGACTAAAACAAGATGACGCTTTTAAGAAACTAAAAGAAAAATTGACGACAGTTCTTATTTTTCAGCCAGCCAATTCCAACATGCCCTCTTTTCTGCAAACTGACAATAGTTCGTATGATCCAAGTGCTGCTTTTCTGCAGGAGAAAGAAAACTACGAAAAATTACGTTATTTTGCAGCTAAAAGTATGAACCTATTAATGATAGAAATGTACCTCTTAAAATACTTGAAATGTGCAAAAAGCTAGCAATAATCTAGAAATATCTTAACCCTAGACCGTAGAAGCTACATTACAAAGCGTGGTGTTCTGTACCGCTACTCTCAAGACGATGATTGGTAGCCCAATTAGTAGTACCCACTCACAAACGACCAATGATTTTGAAACAACATAACGACGATCTTACCGAAAGACATTATGAGGTCGATCAAACCTTAAACAAAATCACATGTCGTTACTGTTAGCCTGGAATACGTAGATACGTTACAAATTATTCTTTGACTTACGATAAATGGTTTTTACTACTGTCACGCTTAAATCAGTTAATGGGGCTCCCATCCCCTTTTCCATTAAAACAACAAACAAGAAAACCAGAGCCGTACTTCATTCTTATAGTACATAGTAATCCGAATACGTTTCGTACTATATATTTTTTAAACATACACTTTACCTAATAAAATTGTGACAGTAAAAATGTTTGAATGGATGATGAATGAGATGGTGCAATTTATTTATAGACTATACCGATAACCTCAACTTTACAATTAAGTTACTAGGTACCTAATTATGCACACACATAAAAACACAAAATATGTCAAAATACATACATATTGCTAAACATTTTATCAAATAACTTGTTAAAATGTAAATAAAGTATACAAAAGATTGATTAATGTATCATATTATACTGGTCGGTAGTCGTCAAGGGCGGCTTTCTTTAGTTTCATCATAGGAAACATAAATTCGTTAGTAAATAAGATAGTGGGTGGACACTGCCATTCGGTATTATACCATTACAAAAATTTCCGGTACCGACTCTAACACTGTCGAGTGTTTTTCATTTTATCATTTGCAGTTTGCACGTCGTATAAGCTTTTATGCTGTTCGCTGTGTTAAATCTGTGTTAAACTGAGTTCTTTGTTCTATCACAAAAACACGTTTTTTTTAAAATGTGGAAACCTTGAAATTCAAATGAAGGTGAAAATATTCCGCCAAATAAACAAGAAAATGTCATCGTAGAAGATGAAGAAGTTGATGAGCCAGCTAGTACGTCAAAAAATTCACATTTGCCACTTGCTGCAAAACAAATCATTTTTGACGTATATAATTCTGTTAAACAAAGTGAGGGTAAATTTGGAGCAATTAAAAAAACCGCAAGTATTACTAAAAAACCTTACACAACAGTGAGAAGGATTATAGTTTCTGGTGTGCAAGAAAGAAAAATAAGAAAAGATATCGGTATCTCCAAAGTGTTACTAGAACATCATGCTGACTCAGTAAGACGCATCATCTATGATTCTTTTAAAAACAATGTGTCTTTAACCCTCAGAATGTTGAATAAAAAAATTTCAACCGATTTAAAAATTCAATGCGGTACAGAAACGGTGCGAAGATTTTTGCAGTATTGTGGTTATGGACAACGCAAGTTATCACTCGCGCCAACTAAATAAAAAGCCAGACAAGTCTTCAAATAAAGAAAAAATCAAAGAATTTTTGTTAAACAATGATCTATACTTCGAGGAAAAATATACTAAAGCTGAACTTTTGGAAGTGTTAGCAACAACAGAATTTCTAAAAGAATTTACAATTGATAACTCTGCACGAGAACGGGGAATAAAAGTTGTTCGATTACCTCCATACCATCGCGCATTAAACCCAATTGAAATGATATAGTCATATATATAGTCATAAGTAATTTCTCACCAAAACTTTGTGACGAAACTATAGATCTGATAAGGCAGGAAGTAGACAACATTACGGCTGATAGTTGGAAAAATTGTGTACAACATGTCATTCGCGAAGAAGATGTGTACAGAGAAAAGTTAGTGCCAGAGTTAATAATCAATGTAGATGGTGAAACAAGTGACGACAGTGATAGTGAGAGTTCGGGGTGAATGTAGATGGTGAAACAAGTGATGACTGTGATAGTGATAGTGAGAGTTCGGTGTGATGACGAGTATTTTGTGATATAGTAATTTATTTGAAATATTGCATTGGTTTGATTTATTTTAATTTGTTGTATAACTCGTTTTTCATCGTATTTTGTAAAATGTTATTTTTTTAAATTTTTTACACTGTTGCTATTTGCAGAAGGGGCTAACCCTTTTGTTACAGGTGACGGTTCATCGAGACAGAGATAATTGTAAGCTTACCTGTAGTCATCGGAACTTTATCGTCATCTCTTCTACAAGCTAACGGGTGGCTACTGACCGTTAAGAGCATTGTCTGTCACGTGACATTCGGCAGCTATACTTTCAATACGCCCCTCACCTCCTAAAAGCTCTAGGCGCTCATGAACTAGTCAAAGATGTACGTCGCATCACTTTCTCTTCGTTCTTCGCATGCTAACAGCGACAAGTTACGTTCAGAGTTTGCGTCAATCTTTCATACGCATATAATCAGATTTTTGCATTGGCAACATGGCTTGAGAGCCGGTATTCGATCGGCAAAGATTTTCCCATACTAATGGTGAAATGAAAACGCTGTCCTACCTCCCTTCATTCTAGCAAAAAAAAATTTAACATATGTACAACCAAGTGAACCAAATGAGAGCTTTGCAATTGCAACAATTATTCTGGCAATTAGCTATCGCTAACTGTTTTCAGCATAACAAAACTTTGTAATTTTTTTGTCGATGTGGTAATCAAATCAAGTTTTTAAAATCAAATTCGTATCTAGTTGTAAATTAACTATTTTTAGGAGGTGAAAGAGGGAAAACTCTATATTAACTACTTTGATACAAGATGATGAGAAATTTGAAACAATCCACATAACGGTATACGAAGAGTTATAGCTTACTTATTAGTCAAAATATTTAAATCATTTTCCATATTATTAAATTTATTTCTAATATAGTTATTTAAAAAAGGGTATTTATAGAATTTAAACAATTTTCTTTAAAAATCATGTGTAAAGTACACATTAAAAATGTAACGGTTACATATAGGGTGTAATCTAAATAAAACTCAATAAAAGATTTCTAATAAACCAAAATTGTCTTATACGAATATTAATAGTTTACAAGATTTACCTACAAAGTTGAAATCTAGAGCAATTTTTTTTAAAAAAAGCCTTATCATAAATTTCAAAAAAAAACCTAAATTTTTTTGTCAAGTATCTTAAAAATTATAAACATTTTGTAACGCAATTTTGGTTTTAAAAATTTTCGAAAATTTGTTAAAGTATGGCAAAAAAATTGTAAGTTAAAGCAACTTTGTTTTTTTTATTTTTTTGTGTCCTTTCGGCTTGAGGTAAAGTTACGGCGATGAAATTGATTAAGCACTGTATTTTATTATTTTAAGTGATTTCACGCCAATCTCCAAATTCACTTTCTTGTTATTTTCCACATACTTTGCATACTTCTTTTATTAGAAAATAAAAATTTGACTTACGTAATAAATCATTGTAGACAAAGCGGTCGTATTTAAGCTGCTACCACCTGCTGATTGTTGACAGAAAGTACTGATAGTCGAAGTACTCTTGCTTTGTTAAATAATTTATGACTTAAGTCACATTCTCATTTTGTGATAAAAGAAGTATACCAGCTAGGATATAAATAAAAATCACATCGTCAAATTTTTAACATATTTAATAAGAAAAATTTTGCATCAACATTTAAAATTTATTTGGGAGTTAGACTCCGGATTACCAAATTTCGTGTATGTCTGGGATCAACAAGCTCTGGTAAAAGAGATTTGTAATAAAAGTCAAGCAAATAAGGCTCCATATTCTCGGTCCAAAACAGATCGTCACGTTCAATGATTTCTTCTAAACTACCCAATGATGTATACACAACGAAATAACAATATCTTCTATTTGTAATGTGGAGCTGTCCCTGTATCTGGTAATAATATGCATGCGTATTTTTTAAACGCAGCAATTCGTTATTTTCCAAAGTCGCAAATTTAATAATTTTTGCCCTTATGGCCTCGACTGGAGTCATCTTTGATGCATTTGATGGACATTTTATTTCTATAATGGAGTCTTCACCTATCAAACCATCTGGACTAGCTCCAAGAACATAGTGAATCCGATCAATAAAAAGTCCACAGCTTTGAACAGTCACTTTATATTCAGTTTGAAAACGTTTAATCGCTAGTGGTTCATGTTCATTGCCATATTTTGTGTGCTTATTGCCTTTAAAATTATTGTAGAGCAGACTCTTAACAATGTTCGCATTTGAAGTATTTTTTCTTTTTCTACAAATTCTTCCGAAGTTGGATGCAGTAAGACGAAGTGATCTCTCTTGCACCCAATCCGGATTTCCTCCTTGGCCTCTTGTTTTCTTTTCAATTAAAGCAATTTGGTCCTCAGATTTTTTTAGGTGATCAAGAAATTCCATTTTCTTTGACTCGAATTCTTCAAGATTTAAATCTTCTTTGGTCTGAGCGGCATTGGGACCATAATGTTCGTCAACACTCGCAAATTTCTTTATCTTTTTCTTAAATAGCTGTTTCTTCAACTTCCTTAATTTTTGAGCGTATAAACGTTTTCTTCTTGTTTTTTCAATAAATTTTTTTTTGTAGGCATTTGGACTTTTTCCCATAAGTGCTTTATGTGTTACTCGGTGATAATTTTCGCCATTATTAAAACTTATTGCCGCAGCTTTACACCGAGTAGCATAAGAGTTTTTTAATGAGAAATTTACTCTCTTTCCTCCAATATGTTTACAAATAATTGCATTGTACTGCTCAGCCATGTTGTTCGTCATATTTCGAAGAAGACTTGAACAGTTATATATTAATCGACTAAAAGCACTTTTCAGGATATCTTGATATAATCCGCACTCCATCATTTCAGAAACTAAATTAATTTCATTAGCTTTTGGTTTGCAATCAAAATACTTTAAATCCTTACAATGTAAATGTTCTCCGAAAATATGAGAAGGAGCATTTTGCAAATCTTTGGCTAATAAATTAATTTTTTCTGTAAAGTCTGTGTTTTCCTCAATCCTATGATTTACTGCTTTTGTTATTGCTGTCCTCATTCTCCTCGTCTCTGACCAAACTTTGTCTCTCAAAGATTTAGCAACAATGTTATTTTTTGAATTGCTTCGTTTTCTACTAACTATTTCCCGTATTTTTTTGAAAAAATTACGTAGTAAATGGTTTTTGCATTCAATTTTCTGCACTAACTTATTTCCATATGGTTTTGTTTCTAATAATTTTCTGTGCACACTGCTGTCCCCATCTCCCACTAGACGAATAAATTTTAACCCAAGCATATTTACGCTTTGTTTGAAACCTTCTGTAATAATAGCAGCTTCCATACCAGTTGAAGGACCGTCCCAATTTTTGTAGCATAAATGTTCGGGTGTTGCTAAATTTTTGCTTTCAGCTCTGGAGCAAATGCAACAATACTTGTTTAAAATTTGCAAGTACAACAGCAAACCTGTTTCATACCCAATTATGCAAGCGACTCCAGAAGCTGCATTGTAATTTACATTATATGACCTTTTGGACCATGCACCCTCTGCAACCACAGTAATCATTGGAATCCCATCTTGATCCACTTCTCCCAACTCTATTGCTTTTTCTGCTTCTTGGCGTGCAGCTTGTTGCATTGAGTTCCATGCTGCATCATTTATAATTCTTGACACATTTTCATGGCAAAGCTGGTACGTTTGTGGTGACATAAAAGGTACATTTAATGTTGCCAAAAACTCTTCGGCACCAGAGAATCCTGTTCCGATAGAGATTGCTCCAAGAGTTGCAATATCATTAATACTACCATTATCGTCTACCTTATCTTCTTCAAACAGAAGCTTTTCAACTTTACAACACATTCTGCATTTCAGTAAAAAAGTGAATTGCAGCCCTGCCCTTTTTTCACTGCAAACGTACATGTCTGCAATAGTGCAGTCATTGAGTGGATGTTTTTTCATATTAAAAAGCTGACGAAACAAAAGTCCTACGTCAACCATGCGTCTACCTTCTGGAAATATTTCATCGTCTAATGGAAGTGATAAATTTTCTTGTGTAATATGTTCTATCAAATAATATTCGTTATCACTTTCATAATTAACATGTGTATTAGGAGTTTCCTGTGGTACTGACAAATTTTGTTGAGTATTATGTTTAGCCAAATCATATACATGGTCATCTCCCAAATCTACAGGCGTAGTAGATAATGTTTCGGAAATATGTCGCAAATCATTTGCAGTTGATACATTTACATCATCAGAATGGTTTCTGTTTATCTTGCCTCGAGCTATTTTTTTGCAATTTGCTTTCGACTTCTGCGTCGACAGGAAGGAAAGTTTATTTTATTGCCGTATTTGATTTTATTTTGTTTAGTTCTTCCCATTTTTATAGAATATCTACAAGTCAGGAGTTGTAAATACTGTATTATGTATTATTGGAGTTAATAACTTACCATTAAATTCTACTAAAATGCTGTCGAAATAACACAGTAGAAATTATTTACAAATCAATTAGCACAAATCAATTAATAATTCACCAAAAATGAAGAATTTCGACAAAGTATGTTAACAAGTATCAACAAACGATCGTAAAACGCAAAACTGTACAATCACATAAACAACAGCTGACTGCAGACATACTGGATACTGGCGCACATACTGGCGTAACTGTTACCGGGCCTGCAACGTTGCCAGACATTTCTAGTTAGTTGTAACTTTTGCCGCGGCACCACTTTACAAACACTTGAAACATTTTTAACTAATTTACAAAATAAAATAATTTGGTGACTATTAAAAAATGATGTTTTTTTCTCTGAATACATAAAATAGATTTGGTGATCTTGGTGACCACTTTTTTGAGCAATAACTTTGATAATAATATTTTTATTTTAAAATTTTTGTCAATACTAATATTATTTTTAGTCACCAAAAATCTGTATTTCTTTTTAACAACTACAGCAAAAACCAAATCAAATTTGGGTTAAAAATAAACAATATTTTTGAAAATTATGTTTCCGCTCACTAGACAACGCTCTTAAGGGGTGAACACCCCGCTGTAAGTTAATCAGACAGTGGTTGATATTCTAATTAATTATATCTTTTGTTTCATGTTGTTTTTAAATGATGGCTTGTACCACTTAAAATACTTAAAATGTGCGGAAAAAAACATTTGGCCGCGCCACAGCTATAAAGGCGCGGCCGATTAGACGTGAGGACACTCAGCCATTAAACTTTTAAAGTTCTATGCCTACCTCACAAAGACATGCATGAACAGTTACAGTCCAGTTTGCTCTACTCATTTTGCAGCAAAAAGTATGGAGCTATGAATAATGACTCGTACCACTTAAAATACTTAAAATGAGCGAAAAAGAACATTCGGCTGCGCCACAGCCGTTAAAGCGCGGCCGATCAAGCGCGAGGACAGTAAACCATTAAACTTTTAAAATCCTATGCCTACTTTACAAAGACATGCATGAGCAGTTAGAGTCTAGTTGGCTCTTCTTATTTTGGATTTTGCAGCAATAAGTATGGAGCCATGAATAATGGCTTGTACCATTTAAAATACTTAAAATGTGCGGAAAAAAACATTCGGCTGCGCTACAGCCGTTCAAGCGCGACCGATTAGGCGCGAGGGCACTAAATCATTAAACTTTTTATGCCTACCTCACAGAGACATGCATGAACAGTTAGAGTCCAATTTGCTCTTTTCATTTTGCATTACAACTTTTGTGTAATTACAAATAATAAAATCTCTTTATACGGTAGTCTAGTTAATTTTG
Source organism: Tribolium confusum (assembly GCA_029207805.1). Taxonomy (NCBI): domain Eukaryota; kingdom Metazoa; phylum Arthropoda; class Insecta; order Coleoptera; family Tenebrionidae; genus Tribolium; species Tribolium confusum. The sequence continues at coordinate 34,574,088 of JALGAY010000001.1, read as the reverse complement.
ACCTAAAAAATATATATACGTGGGGTACAAAATGTACCCCACGTCGACAACAACGTGAATTTATAAACGTCGTCCTGCAAAAATTAAAGTTTTAAAGTTCTATGCCTACTTCACAAAGACATGCATGAACAGTTAGAGTCTAATTTGCTTTTTTATTTTGCATTTTGCAGCAATAAGTATGGAGCCATGAATGGTGGCTTGTACCACTTAAAATACTTAAAATGTGCGGAAAAAAACATTTGGCCGTGCCACAGGCGTTAAGGCGTGGCCGATCTGGCGCGGAACACTAAACCATTAACCTTTGCAAGTCGTAGTGGGGTACATTTTGTACAGAATGTACCCCACCTTGTCAACAACAGCTGTGTTTCTCAGACTGCGTCAGCTGTGTCAGACTGCGCGTGTTTCTCGATAATACGGTAAAATGTATAATGTAATACTGATAGGCAAACGAGTGGTTTTGAACTTAGTTTCATGCTTAGGAAAGGGTTATGGAATTACTTGACCTGACAATTTCTTCACAAGCGTACAATTGGACCAGGAACTGCATGATCGTCAATTAACCATCTGTAAAACTACTATACAAAAATATAAACCTGAGGTGCCAAAAGAACTGCTGGCAGATCATAATCGTCCAAAATTTTCTTTTATATTTGCGTTTGGAAACCTAATGACATTTGTATCTTATGCACAAAAAAAGAATAAGGCTATACTATTACTAAACACAGAGCACCACGACGACAAAGTTACTGATAAAAAAAGTGGTTATAAACCTGATATCATTATCCACTATAATCAAACCAAAGGGGCCGTTGACACAATGGACAAAATAGTAGGCGAATATACGGTAAAAGGATCAACAAGAAGGTGTCCATTTGTGCTTTTTTAAAATATTATAGATGTAGCAGCTGTAAATGCTCTTGTTTGATGGACAACAAAACGCAAGAAATTTTAAGAAAACAAAAATTATAGGAGATTTTTTTGATGAAACTGGGAGAGGAACTGACACAAGAGCACGTAAAAGAAAGATTTTCTAAATCTAAGTATTTACCTTCACACATTATGGAGGCAATGAAATGGCTAGTAAAACAAGAAAAAACGGAGGAGAATAAACGAAACGATGAAACCAGTACTTCTACACTGTTATTCCGGGGCGGTGCGCATACTGTGCAAGAAACAAAAACAGGAAATGTCGCCAAAGATGCAATAACTGCCAGAAATTTGTGTGCCCGAACCGCAAGATTACAGAAAAAGTTATTATATGTCATAAATGTAAATGATAAGTAAATATTAAGCATTTTTTTGTTAATTAAGTTTTTTTCTTTTGTGTAATTACAAATAATAAAACCTTTTTATACGTTAGTCCAGTTAATTTTGACTTAAAAAATATATATACGTGGGGTACAAAATGTACCCCACGTCGACAACAACGTGAATTTATAAACGTCGTCCTGCAAAAGTTAAACTTTTAAAGTTCTATGCCTACTTCACAAAGACAAGCATGAACAGTTAGGGTCTAATTTGCTTTTTTATTTCCATTTTGCAGCAATAAGTATGGAGCCATAAATGATGGCTTGTACCACTTAAAATACTTAAAATGTGTGGAAAAGAACATTCGGCCGCGCTACAGCCGTTAAAGGGCGGCCGATCAGGCACGAGGGCACTAAACTATTAAACTTTTTATGCCTACCTCAAAGAGACATGCATGAAAAGTTAGAGTCCAATTTGCTTTTTTCATTTTGTATTTTGCAGCAATAGGTATGGAGTCATAAATGATGGCTTGTATCACTTAAAATACTCAAAATTTGCGGAAAAGGGCATTCGGCCGCGCCACACCCTTTAAGGCGCGGCCGATCAAGTGCGAGGACCCTAAACCATTAAACTTTTAAAGTCCAATGCCTACCTCACAGAGACATGCATAAACAGTTAGAGTCCAATTTGCTCTTCTCATTTTGCATTTTTCAGCAATAAGTATGGAACCATGAATGATGACTTATACCACTTAAAATACTTAAAATTAGGGGAAAACAACATTCGGCCGCGCCACAGCTGAATGTAGGTCTTAGATAGTATGACCGTTACCAGTAAGACATATTTGTGAGCAAGTATGTGTGCTCTTTATTTTGTTAGGAAAATTTTTTATTGTTTTTTTCTTTTCTTTCATTTTATAAGTTTTTAAGTACTTTTTAAATAATTTTTTTACTTGCTTATATTTTTTATTTTCGTGTTGGATCTCCTTGGTGTGTATAATGAAACGTAGCAAAAACCCAATAGCACCAAACAATTGTACTTTGAACGACGCACGTTTCGACAACAAAGTTGTTATTCTTAGGTGGGAAATAAAACTAACTTTAATTAAACAAAGTTGTCATTCTTAGATAGAGAATTAAACTGAGTTTAATTAAACTGAGTTTAATTTCCCACCTGAGAATGACAACTTTGTTGTCGAAACGTGCGTCGTGCAAAGTGAAATTGTTTGGTGAGGAATTAAACTGAGTTTAGTTAAACTGAGTTTAAATTCTCATCTGAAAATGACAACTTTATTGTCGAAACGTGCGTCGTGCAAAGTGAAATTGTTTAGTGAGGAATTAAACTTAGTTTAATTAAACTCAGTTTAATTTTTCACCGGAGAATGACAACTTTGTTGTCGAAACGTGCGTCGTACAAAGTAAAATTGATTGGTGCTATTGGGTGCTTGCTATGTTTTTTTATATTTTTCATGAGCAATAGCACAATTTGTGGTTATGTACAAGTGGTAAAGATCACGTATGTTATGAGACCAACTCTTTATATAAGGATCATTATAGAAGAATTTACATTTTTCTTTTACCTTGTTTTTTTTTGAGAAATGCTACGTTTAACAAATACGAAAACTTTTTGAGAAAATTTATAATTTGATGTGCTAGAGAATGAGAAAATAATTTTGTATTTTGTTTTGTGACACATAAAATGGCTGCTTTAGCACGTTTACCACGTTTTCTCGAACGTCTTTCTATGCTTCTTCCAATCATTTTTGTTCAAATAACTTTTAACATATACTTTGTTTTTTTTTTTTTAATAATGTTTGTAACACATACTCACTGCTTCACCTACTGGTAAGCTAAAAAAAATTACGGATATTGGAATAAAATATCGATGATTAAGAGATTTATATTTTACTAAGCTAACTATAAGCAGTTTATTCATAAATATCGATTATTCAAATATTGTTCAACTTTACACAGCCCAAACTTACAACGCAAGGAATTTAAGAACATTGCCAAATTTGACTGTTTTCTATCAAAAAGTAGGATTAAATAATCATTACATTCTAAAACTTTATCTCCGAAGAAAAGGCGTAAAGCGGCATGTTGTGATTCTTGGTATTACGGACCTAAGGTTGTTAGGAAATAAATTTATAATTATTTTCACTACGATCTTGTATTTACACTATTGATTTACAATGCCTCATACGTTCTGGCATTTAATTTCAATAATTTTTTTTATACAATTGTTAAAAAAAGACCAGTGAATTTTTTTACTCATTTTAATACAAATAAGCGAAGCTAATTTACGCATTATTTAAAAAAAATATATTGCAAATTTAATTGTACAATAAACGTTGTTTATATTAGTCGTAAAGCTGTTCTTTGCGGTTTGAATAACTTTTAGTCAAGACCTAAAAAAATTTATTTTCAACCGCTAAAAAACAAACAATTTTTGCTCTTAATAAATATAAAAAATACTGTATTTCTATATAATATAACCCTTTTATTTCAACCCTTATACATACATACTTGAACTGCTACACAACCGAGAATGTAATTATTATAATAGCTTTCTTCAGAAAATCTTTACTTTTCAACCTCAATTCGACTACTACCTAATAGAGACCGCCACGTAACATTTGCTTTTGCCTTTTATACTTTTATACTTCGTCTCTCGTCTTATCGCAAAATTAGGACCGCAGAAGCACTAGCTGTCATTAAAAAACTGTTTTCAGTTGCTCCAAACCACTAACTATCATAATAAAAAAATAATTTTTTTTCTATACTAAATTCAAATTAAATTACCACCGGTAACATCGCAAAATTTGATACATTTCTTGAGTAAAAGCCAATCGCAAATCCCAATTTTTCTGATTTTTTATGAAGAACCAATTTTGTAAAGTTTATTGCTTATGTGTACAACATTAAAGGTAACTTATCTAGGATATCATGATTAATGCCTGCAAAATTTAATTTTATATGTCTATTTTTTTTCTTGGGAACAAAATTACATGTAAAACTGTTCAGTTTTTTATCATTATTCAGCAGTTCAGGAAGAAAATTATTATCAATGTTTGTTTAGGTGGCCTTATTTCCTGTGAAAGAATATTTTTGTAGGGTTTGTATCGATACTGACCTTGGGATACTAGTTGATGATTTTTCCTTTGTTGCCTCTTGATTTCTAACATCTACGTTTTCTGAAAAATTTAAAATAATTTTATTTTCTCTTTTTTTATCAATCCTAAAATAAGCAAATCACAAGTATGCAATTTTTCCAGTAAATGCGTTTACCCGTTATTTTTTCAAAGTCTTGTGTACTAACGAAACTGCTAAACATTTGCTGAAAAAGAGATGAGTTCCTTGTAGTATAATATTTTATCAGAAAAGTGCAAACTTACAGTAATTATCAAAGAAGAAATCGGATGATTGAAAGTGCTTGCTGCAAACAAGCATGTATTTAGTTATATTTTTTCCAGTTTTTAACTAGTGTTGCCACTGCTTAAAAAGTTGTGAATCACTGTCGGGAGAACGTGCAGGGAAAAAAGTTATTTGTGCAATATGAAAATGGATCTGTTGCCTGGTAGCTGTGGTAGTTCACTAACTGCATTAATATCAATTTTTAGAATAATTATCACCGACACTACGACACTAAAATATACACAAAACAGGCGAAACCTACACGCAACACATGTACCTAAACCAATGTAAACAGCATTTGTTGTTCACTGCTACAACCGCCACTTTGTCAGTTTAAGAGCCCTGTCGCGGATCTCGAATAATCGCCAATTGATGACAATTTGCAAGCTAAGCCTTACGTTCGCAGGTTTACAGCACACTACGATGTCATTTATTTCTAGATTCTTGTTATACAGAGTGACAAAAGTATGGAATAAAATTCACATTTTCTAAGTTAATGTTTTTTTAGAAAAATGTCAACACAGGTCAATTTTATTTTCTTATTGCGCACGTTTTTCACTTATTTCCGAATTTTCTTGATCAAATAGTTTTTTGTTGTGACGTAATCAATGTTTTTTTTAAATGGCAATTTCTATTTTTGGTGTTGAGTATTGAAACTACTTTTTTTCTAAAAATAGGGGTTGCTATTTAAAAAAATATTGATTAGACTTATGTTACTTTTACTTACACAGCAAAAAATCAGTTGCCTAAAAAAATTTGAAAACAAGTGAAAAACGGGTGCAATAAAAAAATAAAATCGATCTGTCTTGGCGTTTTTGTAAAAAAACATTTACTTAGAAAATATGATTTTTATTTTATACTTTTATGTCACTCTGTTTAAATGTAGGCATTACTTTGTAATAAAATCTTCTCTAACAACGAGAGAAACAAAATAAGCTTAATATTTCTTATTTTTTTATTCAATACTTTTTTAGAACGCAAAGAACGAAATTATCCTAATTTTTGATATTAAATGCAAAATATCGTGATTTAAAAAATTGAGTAAGAAATAGCTTAAAGTCAAAATTGTTTTCTTCTTATAGTTGAATTAATTTGACGTTTTGAAAACTATAATTAATCTGTACTCTATATTAGTCAGTAATTATTATAACAATATCTAGATCAACTTAAGATGACGCTTTTCAAAAAATCGGTGTTCTCGGTGAACTTTGGGTCAAAATAACGTACAAAATATAAAGATTACGTTTTTGAATTTTTTATATATTAAACATAACAGTGCAGTAGTTATTTACTGTAGTTTTATATTTGTGCGCAAACATTTTAACTAATTAAAAAAAAGATATTTTTTTTTTGTTTTAAACACTTTATTGAGTTAATCTTGAATAGTTTAATACATACATAAACCAGACTTGTACTATATAAAAAAGCAAAAAAATGTTTAGTAAATCCTTTAATTTCAAGAAAAAAATGCTTTTATTTAAAAAAGATACATTTGATATCTATGTAAAAAAAAATTTTTGATTGTTTGATAAAATATTAGATCTTTTTCTTTAAAATTATTTAAAATTTTTTGTTTTTAAAAATAATGCCTCATTTTCGAGAATAACAAAAAAATAAAAAAATTTGTTTATAAAAATAATGTCCCATTTTATTTTTTAGTTATTCTCGAAAATTTCAAATAATTTTAAAGAAAAAGATCTTGTTTGAGGGCCGGTCGCGATAAAAATAAGTGTAACAAAAATCAAAATAGAGAACGACAAATGGGTGGTTTACCTTTTGTCTATACAACTGCACACTCACATTGGCCGGCCTTTCTTCAAATTCTCATTGTGTTGGGGTTGTGTTGTCCCGTTAGGTGTACTGTCGTCCTCCTCAAATTTGGAAAAATAACTTAAGTTATAAATCTTACAACAAAGGGGCTTAGGACCGAAGTTAAGTCCCTCGCAATAAAAGACACAATAGGTATTTTTCTGGCTATTGAACCAGATGTTTGAGATCTGGCCTCTGCCGGCTGCCGCAGGTATAAAGTAGGCGCGCACTTTATTGCGGGCGACTTAACTTCGGTCTCAAGCCCCATTGTTATAAGATTTATAACTTAAGTCATTTTTCCAAATTTGGAGAGGACGACAGTATGTTCGTACACGTTTCGAAACGAACTGTCCTAACTTCATGAATCTTTCCCCCCAAAACCACCCATTTTAACGCGATAAAATAAAAATTAAATGAAATAAAATTTACGTTTATGCCCCCAACAAAAAAGGTCTAACAAAACAATAATTTAAAAACATAATCTTTATATTTTGTACGTTATCTTGACCCAAAGTTTATACCGAAAACATCGATTTTTCGAAAAGCGCACCTTAACTTCCTGATTTATAAATTTGTTTGCATTTTTAGCTTCCATTTTTAGATAAAATTATTATTCTAAAAACAGAGTACGTAATACTAGGCGTAGAACCCTGTGATATTCAGCTTAAAAATTAAACTATAAAAAAGTCAACAGTTACAAATATCTCGGAATAAAGATTACAAGAGAGGGAACATGTGAAAATGAAATAAAAAACCGTATTGAACAAGAAAGAATTGTCACAAAACAACTAAATTTGGTACTATAGAGTAAGCAGATAACTAAACACACTAAACGGCAAAAATACAAAAGAGTAGTTGACAACATATTGTAACATATGGGGCTGAAACATAAACTACACCATCCACACTTAAGAAGAAGTTACTAGAAACAAAAATAATTTATTGAAGTAAAGCCTGTGGACTAACACTAAAAGACAGAGTGAGAAACAAACAAATAAGAAAAAAAATAGAAGCAAGAATAACTATACTTGACACTATAGAAGCTAAAAATTTAAGGTAGTATGGACATGTAAAACGTATGAGTCTCAAAAGATGACTAAAGAAAATAATAGAATGGAGATCAACCATAAGAAGATAAAGAGGATGACCAAGCAAAAAATGAAGAAGCGATATATGTAGAAGAAGCCATAAAAAAAAGAAACTTAAACGAAGAAGATTGTATAGATAGTTGAAGATGGATGTTAGGATGCGGAATACAGTTATAATAAATCTGTAAAAACCCGCTAATATATATACATATATCATTATCATATGTAAATAATCTTGACAGAGAATAAGTAAATACTATATTTTTTAAATCGTGATAGTCTAATTAGTTTAGTTACAGATAATTTCAAAGAGAATAGGTATTTAAAAAAACCTTTTTTTATAAAACAAGAAAAAAGTATAAAAGTTAAAATTAAACGGTAGGTATACTTTTATGGACTAATTTTAAGTTAACAAAACACCGGTAGTATAGTCAGTCCAGAGTCGAATGGCCACTCTGACTTGTAAATCTTTACATAATAGATCTACTGCTGCGGTGCCAATTGCAGTTAACAGGTACTTTAGTTGGGCTGGGGGTTTTTACAATTGTGCCACAGGTAGATTTCAGATGTTTCTCATTTAAGTAAATAAGGGATAATGGAAAGTACATGATAACTGCAATTAGCACCGCAGCAGGAAATCTATTATGTAAAGATTTACAATTTAAGTCAGAGTGGCCATTCGACCCTAGGCCGACAGTATTTTTGTTTAAATATTATTTTTATTTTATTATTTTTTTTTAAAGAAAATTAAAAGCATTTGGGGTTGTGATTAGTTGTTGTTACAAAAAAGTTTTAAAATTTACGATACTACCGATAGTATCTCAACCTGAATTTAGCCTATTAATATTACTCAAACATAAATTGTTTTATAATATATTTATAGAATATACATATTCTATGTTTACTGTAAATTAAATGTTTACTGTAACTTTAACAATAAATTATTTAATTGTTTAGTGTATATTTTCACATTTTTTATCAAATACATATAATCACAATACAATATACGTTAAAAAGTTTATAAAGTTTTTCGAAAATGTTTATATTACATTTTTATAACACTCCCTAACACACAGCAGAGAGAACATTAGTGTTCTAATAGCCTTATTATAGCAAACAAAATTTTACTTTTTTAAATAAATAAATAGGTAAAAAACACAAATTATAAACAAGGCCTTTTTTAAAAAACCTGCGTTTTACCTCGTTTTATCAACTTATGTTGTTACCATAAATATTTAATAATACAACAAGCATAATATACTGTTTATGGCAATTGTGACTTGATCCACGGTTGCTAGTAGAGTTGAGTTTTCTAATTCATCTTAACTTAAAATATTATGGTGTAAGTTTTCACTCATTTTTAAAATTTGTATCTTGGTAAACAATTTATATCATAATTAACGTAATTAAAGTACAGGTAATTGGCATCTAACAAATCAATTAAAGTAAAAGTAAAATGTAAAAACACCCAATAACATAAACAATTTTACTTTGCACAGCAGACGTTTCGACAACAAAGTTGTCATTCTCAGGTGGGGAATTAAACTAAATAATTTACAAGTCAAGTCAAAATCATTTATTTTTTTAATCATATTTACAATTTTTTCTTAATACTATGACAATTGTTTTAAAGCAAACATGGGCGCAGCTGAGGCTTAAGGCCTTTTCAGCGTTCAAATAATTTACAAAAATTTTTGGCTTTTATACCCGTCGCCGTCGGCCTACATTCCCTAGCCTCCCCCCTCAACCAATGAAAATAGAGAAGAAGTGGGAATAGGTCTTAAATCAGGGTTGATTAGACGTCCTTTGTTCCTATGTGTTTTTAAACTCTCAAGAGCGTCAAGGAATTTACAATCGAGGAGCTTGCGTGCAAAACCGGATATATCCACTTTTACAAATTTTTCAGGAGATGAAAAAAACACTCTACATATTTGTTTAAAAAAATAGTGCTATTTAGCCTAAACAGTTTAAATTTAATAGCATCATACAAATAATTGGCATATATTTTTTTGTAAAAAAAGTAAACAATTTGGCGTTATTAGCTAAAAAATATTGGATATATTCAGTTTTGCTCACAAATGAAATATACTAAGCAATTTGCACAGACTTTTTCATTTGGATATATCCCTTTTGTTTGCAAATTTTAGATATAACCAATCTTGCTCTAAATGTAGAACTTTAATTAACGTTTTTTAAAAGATTTATACGGTTTTGGCTGCAAACAAATATATGGGCCTATAGATATTACAACTTAGACCCAGAAACCACAAAAAAATAATTTTGGGTGAAAAGTGGATATATCTGGTTTTGCACGCAAGCTCCTTAATTATTAACCGCCCTGATAAGTTTAATACCATTTAAATCAATTCTGTGGTCTTTTTCAAATATATGTTAAGCTACACTGGATTTTTCTATTCTGTTGAATTTAAGATAATCTATGTGTTTTTTTTATATACTTTTTATATACTGTATATTTTTTATTACAACCTCTACAATTAATTTCATAAATCTCCGACTTTTCTAAAAACTTTGTTTTATTTTTGGAGTTACCGAAAAGACTTTGTAGACTTGTACCAAAGTTGTAAACAACTTGGAGGTCTAAATTTTTGAAAATTTTGCTCTACGTTCTTGTAATTGTGAGAACATAGGGTATTGATGTAAACGTTGTTTTCTTCGGGCGGATTACTTAAAAAGTTGATTCAATGTTCGTTTTCATATACTAATTTTTTAAACTATTTTATCAACAATTCCAGTTTTAAAACCATTACACTCGGCTGCATCTTTTATAATTTTAAGCTCTTTTTCAAACCTTCAATTATTTAATGGAAAATTAATGAACCTGTAGAATAAAAAATTAAAACTCGCCATCTTATGTTGAGGCCAATGATGCGAGTCTACAATATGTAGCGCAGTGTACTGCTATCTTTTCTATAAATATCAAATTGTAATCTATTATTACATTTAATTACTAATGTGTCTCAAAATGGTAATTTTTCATCTACTTCTTTTTCCAAGTGAATTTAATACTTTAAAAGCAATTATTTAAAATATTGACCATATAATCGATTTTGTGTTTAAACGAAGAAGAAGAAGTTTTTTTTTATTACTCTAAGAGTATCTACAAACTGCCCATAGGGCAACAAGCGTTTGTTATAAATACAGGAAAAAGACATGTGGAGTATCACTTCATTAAGTGATCCCCTTTATAAATAAATCTAAATCTTAAATCTAAAGTATATTTTTGTTTATATAATTTTAGTTTAAACTTATCTGAGTTCTATGGATAAGTCTGATGGGAGCAAACGTTTTAGCCTACGCACTACGTTGACTTCAGACTTATTTAACTGGCTTGCTAACACATTAGGATGCACTGACACTCTGTCACTATACTTTGTACTGAATCGATGTATGGCTTCTTTAATGGATTCTAGGGGGATATCGTGTAGAATAACTTTATTGGAGACGTAGTAGGGTGCGTTCACGATAGTACGTAGTATTTTGTTTTGAAATTTTTGAAAGATGTTGATGTTAGAAAGACTGGCAGTACCCCACAGCTGAATGCCGTATGTCCATACAGGTTTAAGGATGAACTTATATAATAGTATCTTGTTATCTAAGAATAGTTTTGATTTACGGCCGAAAAACCAATACATATAATGCAGTTTGAGCCCAAGTTGCTTACGTTTGATGAATATGTGTTTTTGCCATGTCAGGCGCCGATCCAGATGCATTCTAAGATATTTAGCATCTTCGACTTGTGGCAGCTGACAGTGATTTATCTTCACAGGAGGACATGTTTCTCTACGTAAAGTAAATGTTACATACGTGGACTTTGTTTTGTTTACTTTGATGCGCCAAGACTTTAGCCAGAGCTGAACTTTATTTAGGTTAGTTTGTAGTATAAGATGCTAAAATGACAGTATCATCAGCATATGTAGCTACTGCAGTGGTTCTTGTTGTTGGGAGATCTGCTGTATACAAGAGGTATAAAATTGGTCCAAGCACACTACCTTGGGAAACGCCTGAGTTTATGGAATATAAGTCGGTATACTCATTGCCTTGCTTTACTAAAAAGTGTGTGTCTGTTATATACAATTTAAGCAGTTGAAAGTGGCGATGAGGAAGAAGCTTCTTTAGTTTAACTTGTAGACCTTTATGCCACACTTTGTCGAAAGCTTGAGATATATCAAGAAAAGCTGCAGAACAGTATCTTTTGGCATTTAAATCTCTGTTGATTTTGTTAACCACTCTATAGACTTGCTCTATTGTTCTATGCTTACTGTGAAAGCCGAACTGATTATCTGGGATTATTTTTTTTTCTGCTATTATTATGTTGATCTTTTTAGCATACAACTTTTCAAACACTTTGGAAAGCATTGATAGTAAGCTTATAGGCCTGTAGGAAGAGACATCTTCTGGTTTTTTTCCAGGTTTAAGGATCATAATGATTTGAGCAACTTTCCAAAAACTAGGAAAGTAGATGAGTCTCATTATTGCATTAAATATAAAAATTATACATTTATAACATTTTTCAGACAGTTCTTGTAGTATTTTGCCAGAGATGAGGTCATATCCAGGTGCTTTTTTGATGTTTATTTCTTTTGCTATTATTTGTTTTATTTCATTAATCCTAAACTTTTGGTGGGGCAGTTCCATTTGGAATGGGACATTTAGGAAGCCGGTAATCTCACTTTTTTCTTCGGTAGATAACTCAAAGGAAAAAGGTTTGAATGTATTTTCCAGATGCTTGAAGAAGACTTCAGCCTTTTCTTTGTTGTCTCTGGCTCATATGTTATTAATATTTTTGATTGGAGGATTATATTGCTGAGGTCTTTTTAGTCTTCGTGTGGTTTTCCAGAGTGAGTAATCTGTTGACTCTGTTAGTGTGAGACTTTCTAAATACTTTTGAATGCCTTGATTCTGTTCTTTCTGTATTAACTCTTTCAGTTTTTTGGTTGCTATGTTTAATCTTTTTTTGTTTTCTTTTGTTCTTGCTTGCTGCCATTGCTTTCTCAGATGTCTTTTTTCTGCAATTTTTTTTTAACTGAAGGGGATATTTTACTTTTTCCTATAAGTGTTTCATAAGTAGAAGTGGCAAACCAAGCGGCTTCTTGTATATTTTTTGTTAAATATACCACCGCTGTTTTTATGTCAATTTCACTCTTTAATGGTTTATTAATTAATTACAAAATTAATTATTCTTTATTCGCCTCTTCACAAGCATCAATCCAATCGTTGTACACATCAATGGGGTCCGAAAGATAGTTAATAGTGGTTTGGAAATCTTCTTTACAAACTCCACAGGTTATTTTCGCTGCATTTCTTTCCTTATTCATTAAAACCGTGCAGGACTTTTCGTGGTTACAGAAAAAACAGTTAAATTTCTTATCGAGGGGCTGCAAAGCTCTCCTTCTTGGTGGTGGTTTCCTTTTCGATTTGCGGCGTCCCATTTTAGGTTTCAGCAATTGACAGATTAGAGACAGAAATCGATTTAGTGAATTCAGATAATATTATTTATTATTATTATTATTATTATTATTATTATTATTATTTAATAATAATAATATTATTATTATTTAGCGAATTCAGATAAAATTCACTAAATGGTTGATTTAGTGAAATTAGATAATCTAATTTTTCCCTGAATGCGTTCTAATCTGTCTTCTTGTTATGTAGAAATGGTTGTTTTTCTTTAATTAAAAGTTGTGAGTGAACGGTTATTATTACTATTAAGTGGTCTGATGACAAGTCAAAGCAAGATTCGGCCTTACATTTTTTGGTGTCAATGCTTTTTATGATACAGAAGTCGATAGCATCGGAAATTTTGTTTCTATCTGACGGCCATTACGTTGGTTCTCCAGTAGATAATTGTTGCAGACCATTTGATTCCATTGCTTTGTAGAGCTCTCGGCCTTTCGGAGTTGTTAACCTTGAGCCCCACATTGGGTGTTTTGCGTTGTAATCTCCTCCTGCAAAGAATTTGTTGCCTAATGTTTTAAAAAATCTTTCAAAATGCTCCTTTTTGTTAAGGTGCTTAGGTGGGCAGTAGATGGCAGACATAGTTATTGGTCCGTATTTTTCCTCAATAGTTACGCTGGTAGCTTGTGGATATTTATTTTTTTTTATAATTTTTATGTAATCTCCTCCTGCAAAGAATTTGTTGCCTAATGTTTTAAAAAATCTTTCATAATGCTCCTTTTTGTTAAGGCGCCTAGGTGGGCAGTAAATGGCAGACATAGTTATTGGTCCGTATTTTTCCTCAATAGTTACGCTGGTAGCTTGTGAATATTTAATTTTTTTTTCATAATGTTTTATGCTGTCTCGTATGATAATAACTGTTCCTCCGTGTACTTTATTACTTGGATGTTTTGTGTAATATAATTTGTATTTAGGAATTCGCAGATAGTGCTTGTCTGTATAGTGAGTATCTGAGATCATCATGATGTCATATGTTTTGGTCGTACAGGAATGTTTTTAACTCTTGGACATGTTGTTAAAGGCCATTGGCTTCCACATATACTCCGTTTTTTGTTTACTTGCCGTTGTCTGTCTTTTTTCAACACATTGTTGTATACGTTGCTATGTCATATAGATTATGTGTTGGACAGAGACAGACAAAGGCAATGAATTGGAAAATAGAGTATAGCTATTTTGTATTTTAGATGTCCAGCCATTAAGCTAATTTGATGATGATGACAGTGGTAAGTAAGTTGACCATGGTGCTCATTTGCTCTACGAGTTTATGTAACATTTCTTCGAGTTTGTTCATATTGTTGACAAGTTGATTGATTATTGGTAATGCTTGGTTATTTGGTATCTTATTAATGTCAACTGTTTGCGCATATGACATTCCTGGTTGGGTATATTGGGTTGATGGTTGCTGAGGTTGTGGCGGGGGGTTCCTTTTTTCTCTTAAGGCGGGATATAATTTTTGTTGAAGTTGTTTATGTACTTGGCATCCTCTGTAATTAGCCGGGTAGTCGCCACCACAATTGACGCATTTTACTTTTTCATCGCGAGTCTTACGTGGACATTCTTTTGTTTCATGTTGACCTGCGCATTTTACGCATCTATATGTTTTACGGCAATATTTTTTGTATGACCGTAATCTTGGCATCTGGTGCATTGAGGAATTATCCTTTTGGTATGAGGTGGTTCACATTTAACTATATTGTTGCCTAGTTTTTCTATTTTTTATACTTGCTTGTTGTTTTCTTTTTGTTCGATGTCGATATAAAACATTGGTAATGGTTTTTTAGTGGTGCGATGTTTCATGTTGTGTATGTTCGTCGCATTATGACCAAGTTTTGCAAGGTTTATTTTTATGTCTTCCGTATTTGTACCGTGGTGTAATCCTCTTAGGACAAAGCGGAAAGTTTTTTCATTCTTTGGCCTAAACGTGTGATATTGTGTGTTTTTGTTATCGAGCTCCTTGAGCAGTGTTTTGAAGTGTACGGGCTCGAAAACTTGGACTTTTATGGTTTTATAACTGGTGGTTTTGATAGTGTAATTATTTGTTATTTTTTTTGTAGATCGTAGAAGTGTTGAATTATTCCAACGTTGTATATAGTTACTGAGGGCGGCTTAGGTTCATTTTTTGTGTTGCTTTGTTCATTTTTTTCTTTGGTGTCATCATTTTTTTCTGACAAACTAGTGAAACTGTTTTTTGTTTCGAGAGGTTTCTGCAACCAGTAGTCGCTAATTGTTGTTTGCTTCCTGGGATTTAGTACTTCGGGACTACTAAGGTGTCTTTTATTTATTACAGTTGTCCATTCTGATTGTGCTGGTTGTTGATGTTGATATAATGGGTACTGAGGTGCCACTGGTTGCGTCAGCGGAACTGGCCCTTGAGTTTGTTGATACTGAGGATGATATATCATTTGATTTGGATCATTATATTGCATGAGTGGCTGAAACACCGGCATTGAGGTGTAATACGGGAGGTTAGCTATTTGGCTAGCCCCTGTATATGACTTATCTGCTACGCGCTTTTTTTAGTTGTCGACACTGTTGATTATCTTGTTAAAAGAGTCCTCTTTTTTTAATTACGATATTAGACCTTGCGGTCCGCCGACGTTTGTTATCGCCTTGCCCTCACACAATCTCAGCTCGGAAACACGTTCACACACCTCGAAAGCAGAAACGCGATGGAAGACGAAGTTGAAGAGCAAATTCACACATAAAAAATTGAAAAACTAATTTCGTCGACAAGTCGAGACTGTCTAGAATTAAGTTAACAATGCAAGTTTGCGAACTAAAAACGAAGAGGTTTTAAATTGGCACAAATTTTCGAAACCGGTAAACTTAGATATGCAGTGAAGTAAAGTCTAAAAGTAGAAGAAAAGCAAGATAAATCTAAATTTATAGAAAAAACATTTATTCCGACATTAACTCGTGCTGGAAGAAAGCTTAGAAAACAGTGCAAAAATTTAAAAGAGTTGCTTTAAGTCCAAACAAAGCTCTTTCATTGATTGTTAAAACTAAATTGTCCAAGCATCCGTATATGCTAATTCGACAACAAGCAAAATTAAAACATGCTAATATTTATGCATATAATACAGTTTTAGAAGCGAAAACTACATAGATGCTATCTTTCAAGTGACGCTATGAACTTAAAAGAAAAATGCGCAAAAATTTGACTTCACTCCTTTCTTGATCATACTGTTTTGCGGATTTTAAAATTGCAAAAACCAGTAGTATTGACCGTTTCTTAAGAAATTGTCAAAAATTAGATACTGGTAGTAAAATTAGGATGTGATGGTAGCAGTGATCATTCTCAGTACAAGCAAAGAGTAAGGAGTTTAGAAAGAGGCGACAGTCAGACAAGAAAGCAAATTTTAGAGAGAGATACCCTAACAACCCAATTTAAAGGGCCAGTCGTTTTTGTTAGGTTCAACTCGGTTAGAGTCGTCACAGCTTCACTTTTGATTTGTCGAGAAGCACGTGTACGATTAAGCGGTTGGTGTGTCGTGTTTCTTGTGGTTAGTTTTGAATAAGACTAGTGACGCTTTCCTAAATTATTATTATTATTCTTTATTTAAAGATTTCGGATAATGCATCAAAGTTAACAAGCGTCTTGTTCAAGTAAACAAACTATTTATCTATTTCATCTAGATGTAAGGACTGGTTAATATGTTGTGGACAGCCAGACTTAATTTCCCAAGAAAATTTGGAAAATCTTTATAATAAACGTCGTGTTTGTAGCATCCATTTTGAACATAATACGTTTATGGGTCCAAATAAAAATAGGCTTTTGCCACTTTCTACTCCAAAACCATTTAGCAATACACATAAAAGTGATCATATCACTAATAATAACAAAATCAAACGTAAAGTCACAGTTTTCAAAATAAATTTACACAATTAGAAACCACAAATTCAAACTTTTTAAAATTCTATTTGTTTTATTTTTATTATTATAACGAAAGTTCGAAGAAGGCCAACAGCCGAAACCGGTAACTTGATGAAAGTGTTTTTTTTAATTTTAATTTGTTTTGCAATTTTTATTATTATTACCAGTACTCATTTTTACGACAAAATTTAAAATTTTAATTTTACGTATTTGAAATACATTCGTGAATATTTCAAATTTCGCGCCCATCTACTAACCCAATTTAAAGGGACCGACGTTTGAAGGTCATAGAACCGTGTTTGAAAAGATCAAAGGAGCCGCTCGAAGTGTCGCCTCTTTCTAAACTCCCTACTCTTTGGTACAAGCAACAATTTTCGGATGATACCTTGAGTGACAGTGATTTATTTTTAACTTTAATAGGTCTACTGCAATTATACGCTAAACTAGAAAAACAAAAAATTATTGTATGACAAAATCTACGTTTTTTTCTACTAGATTTTGCAGACCAATTAAAATCCAGTTTTTAAAAGAAACAGCAGCAATTGCTGAAATAAAAACTACTTTCAAGACTCGACAAACAGTCTTGTTATATAATCTTTTTGAAAAAACATTATTCAAATTTCAATTACATATAAATGTATCCTGACTATAATAAATGGAAAAGTGTGTAATGCAATTACTTACACTCTTTTATCTCAAAATTGGTATATTTGTAAAGCTGCTCCAAAAGAGATAAATAACATTGATAAGATTGTTGCCAAATAAGAGAATAAAGAAACGTTTAAATTCGAGTTATCAATATTACACGCATAGATAAGATTTTTTGAGTGTTTGCTTTATGTCTCTTACCGGTTACAGATTAAAAAGTGGCAAAAACGTGAACATGATAGATTTATTTCAACAATATGCAATCAAAACAGCAAAATTGTGTGTCTACATAGCCTTGGTTCTATATGTCAGCTACTGTCCATGAAATCCTAGTACACAGTTTTTCGGTGATAAAATTTGCATTGCTGCCTATAGGGCAATTAACGGAAGAAGCTCAGGAATTCAGAAAAAATGATTTAAAATTGTATCGTAAACATCACAGTCAAAAATTTTTAAGAGTTACGACAAATATAGATCTTTTGCATAGATTTTTAATTTTATCTAATCTCCTAATTTGAAAAAATGTTTAGTAGTTAGAAATCACTAGCGTCCTTATAGCGGATTTAGTTTTGGTAAAAAAGTACTGGAGACTTTTAAAATGCAAATTTGTGATAGTCTTGGTGTTATAAATAACAATATTTTTAACATCCAAATTTAGAGAAGAAATAAGATTAACCTGTCTCCACTAAAAGTGCTTACTTTTTGGCCGCTTATTTTTGACTGCATTTAAGAACATAATAAAGAAAATTTTTAAGTAAGAATAAATATGATTAAGTAGATTTTAATAACTTATTATCATAAATTTTATTGTCTTTAAAGTCATTTAGGGCTTAAGTACAAACATTTAGAAGCGGTGGCTTTGTTCAAATCTAGATGGTTTAATGCCCAAAACGTAAATCATCTTAAGGGCTGATATTTTTCAAAAAGATGATGTTTTTCATCAAATAGATTTACCTAAACATTCACAAAGTTTAACAAAAATAACGAAAATAACAAATTCTTATTAGATTCGCAAAAAACACGTCGTAGTCTTCTTAGTTTGTTATTTTTTTTAAATTGTATGAATGTTTAGATAATTGTACATATATGGTGAAAACATTATTTTTTGATAAATTATTATTTTTAGAAGTAATTTACGCCTGAGGCATTAGACCATCTAGCGTTAGTAAGACCCACCTATGGTAAATGTTTAGGGTTAAACTATAATTATCTTCAATGACAATAATGTTTATGGTGCGCAAAAATTTTGTGAGTATACTATACCTAAACTTTAATCATTTAAATCTATCTGCTCATCCGGAAACCAATTCGACTTATTAGTTTTTGACTATTCTATTTAAAAAAATTAACGGGAACCAACTCGTCTTCGTCCTGATAGATTGCGTTTCACCTAATAGCGTTTTTTTAAAACTCAAGTAGATTGCGTTCAGGTTAGTCCTTAAAAGTCCTAACGGTTTTAATAAGGATTTAAGCCCGTACATTACTTTAGAAAAAAATTAGTTATCCAAAATTTTAATTACTAGTAGATAACATAGACGGGTAGAATGGTAGCAGCCGCTGTAACAAATTAATTTTAAATTTGCATAAATATAATATCAGAAAACTCAAGTTATTAAATATTTATACATACACACATCAAAATAATTTAGGGGACACTTGTAAATATTGATTTACAGCAAGATTTATTTGCAAAATATATAATAGACTAATAAAATCTGGTAAAGACTTTATTTTTTAACCAAAAAACTTATGAAAAATAAACCAATTATTATAAAAATTAATAAACAAATAAAAAAAATTGATTTTTTTTAATTTACGAAAAATAAAAATAATACAGTGTACAATCTTCACAGTTATTGATCACTACCCTACACCTGTTGGGCATATTTAAAATTAAATTATCTATTGTTTTATATAGTTTATAGCCTTCCATTTGTCTGTCAGACACTCATAAGTTGTTCTTGTGTTTGCAAGAATTGTTATTTTGCCGCAAAAAACGCCTGCCCATCATATTCCACAAATGTTCAATCGGGTTCAAATCAGGGGATTAGGCAGACCTCAGCAAAAAATTAATTTTATTGTTAGCCAAAAACTCGCGCACCACTTTGACTGAATTTACACCCATTTCTTCGGCAAACGGAAGAACCACAGATTGAAGAATATTATTGCGATAACTAATCGCATTTAAATTCCGATCTATAGGAACGAGCTGTGCTCTTCTACCGATAGCGATATCAGCCCAAACTATCACTGTTCTTTCTTGGTACGTAGAGACTTCTTAAGCAGTTTTCAGACATTCTGCATTGCCAAGTCGTCTCCAAACTCTTAGTTTTCTAGTGTCCGGATGCAAATCAAACCGAGATTCATCGGTGAACAAAACTGTGGCTCACTCCTGTTGTTGCCAATTCGGATGTTCCTGCGCTTACTGGAATATGATGGCGCGATTCACGAGATAAAGTTGGTACTCTCAAAAGACATCTAACACTAAGGTCAGGCTTCGTGAAGTCAATTACGAATCATTTGGTTACTAACTAGGACGTGGTGAGTGTTATAAATTCGAATTACTTATTCTGTTTCTGTTGTGTTGCGATCTCCCAATGCTTGCAAACGCACAAATTGGTTTTGATTTGCAGTGATTTCTCTTGTACTCTCTGTATAACGATTCAGGACGTCATTAGTTTACTGATACCTTAACCACAATCGGTTAACAATACTTTTACTAATGTTCAGGGCATCAGCAACTGCCTTTTGAGACAAACCTCCTTGAAGCATCCCTATAATCCGTAACTGTGTATCGCGATCTCAATGGTGTCTTTCCATGTTTGATCAATACCAAACTAAATAAAATGCAAAGAAATTTCGCTTTGATCTAACATTGAAACCAGATAATAAGAGTTAATTTTTTAGTCTTATTAAACAAAAATTATTTTAGGGTCGATTTTATAAATACACCACTAATGCTATATTAACTAATTGAGCAATTAATTTAGTAGAGAGTTTAAAGCGTTTATTAACTTATTACATTTTATAATCAAATTTTGCAGCGGCATTAACTAATGATTCATTAAATATAAATGTATGTTTCGACAACCATTTAATGGTTAGAAATGTGTTATTTTCTGTCAAATTTTGTGTTTGTGAAAATTTAAAGTTTAGTATATCGCAACTGAGTGCCTGAAGATAATGTAGGACAAGTAAAATGAAGTCGTAGAAGTAATTTTTTCAAAAAAAAAGCTATCAGTGCTTCAGGAAATAAATATTGTGAGGAACCACCCGTTTCGTCTCAAACGAAACATAAACAACAGATTCAAAAAGACGGGGCGATCTTCAGAGAAAGCGTACTCGATCAGTCTACAAATTTGACAAGTGCATCGAAAAGATTATCACTTTCTACCCTGTCCTGACTCTGTTGTCGCTAGTTAGTCTGACACACAAGTGGTTCCTTGAATCCGACTTCGTGGTTGCTGCTTGATTTGTCAAGCACACCGATTTCCTGATTTCGGGTCGCTTGTGAAGCAGACACCTAAAATTTCTTTTACCTGTAGCTACTGTTGGTTGTTCCGAGACGATAGATGAAAATTACGTCACGGTTGATGCTAGCGCTATAGACTCACCGTTGCATATTTATCTAAGTTTTGTATATTAGTTAGGAAATAAATTTGGTCTTATTTTTTTCATCGTTGGTCTTTTTCTTTATAACAACGAATCTTGCTTTTTTCCGACTACCAGCACCCGGAGCCCGAAAAATCGTCACATCTTTTGTCATCGTACCGTTTTACCGACTTGCAAATGCTGCAATCGTTACTCGAATAATTTCTCGACAAAGCTTTGCTTTGGAACCAAAATAATCAACAAAATTGGTGCACGTAGGCTCAATTTGAAAATAACTTTAGCTGTTCTTTTTTTTCACCAAATTTCATCAAACATTAGCAGATGATACTCGTGCTCGACGTCAAGAAGCTAAACCAGTCAAAGATTTTGTTACCTAATTACGAACCCTGATGCGACTGTATGGCGGATACTCACTTAAGAATAAACTGGACCGTTTTTATAGAAATTTTAGACCGAAATACCACCTTTACATAAAATCGACATATTTTACGTTGCTTCAAACCCTCATTGAGTTTGCTGTAAATTACGAAAATATTCAGCAAAACTAATAATGGGTAAAAAGTGTAGAAAAACTTTTTGGACCAGTCTACAAGAAGACTTTGGCCCTAAAAACATTAGCTGTATTTGCGGCTTCTTCAAAAAAATTCTTGTTATTTAAATCTTTATCTCCATCTATATCTTCTAATCACTTAGATATATCTTTATTTTTTACTACTTTCAATTATGTTTATGTTAATTTTTCAATTTTTTTGCTCTAAATTAATTGGAGTATTAAATACGCTAATGGGCAAAAATGTGGTATTGAAGATAACGGAGTATTAGTTACTAAATGTACAATTAAAATGATTACAAAATAAAGTTTTGAGTCAATGTCGACATTAAATTTAAAAAAAGAATTAAAGTTTATAAAATCGACCCTTAATCTGTAAACATTTTATCAACAAAAACTAATTACCTAAAGTTGATAAACGTGTGCAAAATAAATTATGTATTTAAGAAATAATACTAATTTACACTTTCACGATATTTTTTGAGAATACTAAGCGTGTTCTCTAGATTATTTTAATGTGTGTATTTTAAGTTTAGCAAAACTTTTTTTCTAACTTTAGAATATTCGGTTTTGCCTCAACAGCAGATCGGTTGTGCCTCGTTGTTAGAGGCAAAATCGAATTTTTACAAGATAAAAAAATATTTTTTGTACGTACAATTTGTTAAAATAAAACTTGATTTAACTGTATATACTTGGTTTACACTTGTAAATAAGAACATTTACCAATAGTTACATTTTCAATAAAATATTTTCCTATATTTTTTTAATGGTTTTAGAATTAAGTATTCAATATTGTCTCTTTTTTTGTTATATTTGCAACTATACATTTAAAAAAAAATTTTGATTGAAGAAATTTATTTTATAGTCTATCTTATAGTTTCAACGAATCAATTGAAAAAAACAGCAGTTTCACTTTAGGTTATAGGAAGAATTTGATTAAGTTTTAAATTTAAATAAGCTAATTCAATTATAAAAAATGTTTTGTGGATTTTTTAAATCTGGTAAAAATATTGCTTCCTGCCAAATTTTCCTGGAAAGGAAGCAACTCTAAAATGATTTGAATCAAAATTGTATAATAGTAAATTAAGTAAACTTATGTAAGAATATCTCACCTCTGTTCAAGGATTTTGCATTTGAAAACAGTTAAAAATAAAAAAAATGTAAATAAATGAGGTATATTAACCTGACGGTAACAGTAATATTCAAAATTTATATAGTGCAAAAATACGGAATAGCCAACGTGCATTAGATGCATGTTTTACACATGTCGAGTGTTGGCAGCTGATGGTCTTCTAATCTGTAAATAACTTTCGCATAAAGGTTTTGTCTTTCGTTCAAAACCTCATGTCAATCGTTAGCGGTGTGTGTTTTTTTAATTGTTGATTTATATGTCAGATGGTATAGTATTTATACATTGTATTATCCCAACAACTGGCACTAAACGACGACCGAGTCCAAGGCTCGCATGCTTGAGCTGCAAATAGCAGATATCTAAACGTGAAGTGCCAAAGACGAACGCGTCCACGCATTAGAGAGTATCTCAGTAAATGACTTTAATCAAGTTATGAGTTTCGTGAAGAAAATCTTCACTAAAATGAGTGGAAGTGAAGACAAAGACAATGATTTGGAGGAAGATGATGACGTTAGTGAAGAAACATCAACGGAATCTTCAGATACTGGGATTTTTACTGGATTAAATAGCGATTTGGAAAGCTCAGGACACAGCATCGATACCGACTGTTCACAAATTTCAAATTTTTTTGGGTATTGGTAAGTATAAAATTATTTTCTAACATTTTCAGTAAATATTCAATTTTCTTTAACGACTTGATATATTTTTATCCGTGATTATTATTCTTGGAAGGCTTTTAATAGCGTAATTTTAGTAAAACGATATTTGTAATTACATTTTCAACACACAAGTCCCACATATTTTTCCTTTTTAAACGTAGTTTTCTAAAAAAAACAGGCAATTTTTGGCTGCTACATCTAATAGAAAATATTAAACAAAAACAATAAACCGATCATAAATGTAAAAATAACATGACCCATATACTAGTGATTTTATAAACATTTTAAGAAATCTGACTAGAATTCATAAATATTCTTTGACAGAACTAAACTTTAACAATTTTTGCAAACAAAAAAAATTGAGGTAAAATTCTTCGCACTTTTCTTTGGTGGTGTGCTATTTCTGGCTTGGGTCAACGACAGCAACTGCATTTTATATGCACTATTTTTGTTCATCATTAAATCTTATTTTAAGTTCATTATCTACGCCATATTTTTTTCACAAATTTATTGTATCTAATTTTGTAAGTGTTGAAAGGTGGAAATTTGAAGATCGATTTAGACACAAAGAAAAAATACGGAACAAAATAATTTTGAAAATTTGGCTTTTCTTGGCGCCAAACATGTTTGTAAACAATTCTGTCAAATTTTTGTGTCTAATAGGATTAAGTCTTCCTGAATTACACAAAGTAAATTTAGAATCAGTTACTATAAACATTTAAATTAACAACTCATCCTGCGTCGAAATTATTGAACTTTTATTTACTGAATTGAAGAGATTGTTGATCTAGAATCAAAACTTTAAAGTAACAAACGCAATTTACGACTTGCTAATATGTTTCCCGCATTCCACCTACAATCTAAATGCTTACATAAATCTAATTTTGTTCAGTACCTCCGACTTAGTAAAATAAATGAGATACAAATTTTGCTTAAAATTAACGAGTGGTTATTCTAAAAATATATTGTTTGGCTTGGAACTTCAGTGTCAGCATCAAAATATCTATTGTTAAAAATGTGATGAGTTATTGATAATCTCGGCCGCCTCATTTTTGCAATTTATAATCATACCACAATTTTTTTTATAGAATTTGATCTAAAAATACGAAATGTGTAACGTTAACACCTTGTGGGTGCTAAAAAAAGTTATTAAAAGGAACTCAACTGGACCGCATGGCTCGTTAGAAACTTATGTTTTCACTGACGTCTGTTGGTGATAAATATAACTAACTTGGATGAGTTTTTCTGATACCTAGAAAATAAAAAAGCTTATTCAAACCTTTTGTTTCTTTTTTTGTCAAGATTTATGAGCAATTGTGTTATTTCGGTTTGTAGTCACGGAATATTTAATGTATTTGAATAGTGCTAGACTAACACAGCTTGTAATTTTAAAGTGTAGAGGTCCTCACTTGTTTGAAAATTACAAGACATAAATGTTTTGGCAGAAAATAGAATTTCAAAATTTTTACACAATTTTTAATTATAAATATTTTCAGTGAAAACCGTCAGAATTGTTGACTCTATGTAAAATTTTACGTTTAGTTGGTACATAATTTTTTATGTAGTTAACATGGCACACATAAGAAACAACACACCCTGCAATAAAAGAGTACCAATATGTAAACAGTAATTACTAATTAGTCAACAACATAAATAGCGGTAGAGACTGCAAAAAAAATTTTTTCAGTTTCAGCAAGTAGTCTTTTAGGATTACCTTTCTTCAAAGAAAATGATACCTATAGCTATGTATCAATATTTATTATATATTTAAATTCTTGCTAAAAGTTAAACAATACGTATATTAATTATTCTGAGTGTAATATTAAAGCTCTCATTTACCACATACATAACAAGTTTAGTGCCAACAAAATGATTGGTAGGTTTATTATAAGATATAAGTAAATAATCAATATATAAAATAATAGTTATTTAACCAACAAATTGGTTAATTAGGGCGAGTAAAAATTGAAACGTTTAAACGCATGAGCGAAGCGAAAGCGCTTAATAAAGTAGAGATTATTAATCGCAAATTAACAAACAAGTTGATTACAAAACATTTTCGTTGATTGTACCTTGGTTAAATTAAAAAATATTTTAAAATTGTACAAAATGCCATCTACCTGTCATGACAAATACAAAGTATAATTAGTTGCCTATTTTTTAAATACACTGGCGAGCAAAAAATTGAGGTCACTTTAAAATTATGATTTTTTTTAATTTTCTGCTTTAAGCTTAATTTGTCACCTCTAAATTATATTTGTTATATAGCTTAGTTTAACACAATATGGCACAACTTTTTTGAAACGATGTAATCATCTTTAATTTACAATTCACATTTCTTGGTCTTTTGGGCGATTAAACGTTAATTTTTTTAATTCTTAATATGATAACGTTCCAATTGTTTTTATTATAATTTAGAGGTAACGGATTGCAGAAACAAATAAAGAAACGATTTGACTTTAATCCGACGTTTCGACTGTTTTTTATTACTGTAAAGTATAGTTTATAACTATAACGTCAAATCGTTTCTTTATTTGTTCCTGCAACCCGATACTTCTAAAATATAAGTTAATTTTTTTCTGTGCAATTTATCAGTCGTACAGAGTAGTGTCCATAGTGTCTATAACCCAAGTCAAAATACCTGTAGTACAAATAGATCATTGCAGCAAGAATTGTTGTTAGGAGTCTTTGTGCTGTACAGAAAGTGTACCAGCGCTATGTGAAAACTGGCTTACTAAGCAAAAGACTAAGATCCGGGAGAAAAAAATTACAACTCAAAAGATGACCGTTTTTTGGTGTCTGCAAATTTGCGGAATAGTGCAGCTTCTGCAGTTTCACTACGAAATAAACTTCAAGAGAGTTAGAAATGTAAATGTTAGTGAGTAGACTGTTAGGGAAAAATTTTGTGCTGCTGGATTATTTTGTAGAAACATGGCTACAGGTCTACCATTACATCGTCGGTATCGAGTTGCAAGATTGGCTTTTGCCCCAAATTACGTAGCATGTAACAATAAAGACTGGAGCAGAATACTATTTTTAGATGAGTCGCGTTTTTACTGTAATGGGTCAGATAGACGTCGTGAATATGGAAAAGACCTGGAGAAAAATACCTTCCCGGTTGTATTAACTAACGACTTCTATTTAGCGACGGGTCTGTTATGGTCGGGGCGGGAATCACTTCGGAAGCACGAATTAAGTTAATTTTTATAGAAAATGATTTTCTAACAGCTCACAGGTACAATACTCAAGTTTTGGAAAATTATGCTATGTTTTTCATGATCATCATCAACGAGCCTGGATGATAATGCTAGATTTCATGCAGCTAGAATTGTAGGGAAACACTTAGATAAATTTTGTTTAATTGGCCAGCCTTTAGTCTAGACATAAACACTATCAAACATGTCTGGGATGAGTTGGGATAACGTGTTCGAAGACATACACCAGCTCCAAAAACTGTCAAAGAGCTAAGCCGTTATTAACACAAGAGGAGGAAATACACTTTATTAGAGATAACTCTTTTTATTAGTGAGGAGTTTTTTAATTTTTTAATCTAATATTAATGCTTAGAAAATTTAGTACAATTTTGTTTAAAATATTGTAATTTGTTTTTTTATTAGTATAAATCTAAAAAAAGAAAAGATATGCTATGCTATTTACTATTTAAAGTTTGGATTAACCTACAAATGTAGTACAATAGATTACAATTTGCAAATTTTGGTTAAAAACAGTGAATTCTAAAAGAAAATTGTAATTTTAAATATTATTTTGACATTTTATCTTAGTTTGAGACAAAACGGTAATATTTTACATTAAAGTTTTTATTTAATTTGATAATTTTACTTTGCTTTACATTTGCTGCATCTTGTACTCATTCTTGGACCTTTTATTTTTTATATATTTAACAACAGTACGCATGCGCAAAGTGATAAAAATTAATTTTAAAATAATTTAATTTTTTAAAATTAATTTCTAAACTGTCAACGGAAATAATATATTATACAACGTCGTTATAATATTAGTACTAAGGATAAAAATTAGGTAAAAATTTGTTTTAATCATCTAGATAAAAATACCAGATACCCACTATAGCGAGTTGAATACGATGCTAGGCAGTGCCGTACTGAGCAGGGTTCCATGGGTTCCGCGGAACACGGATCCGGACTCCAAGGAAGCATTTCGTCCATTTACAAAAATCGGTTTTAAAAAATTAAACAAAAATTATTTTTTTTAGAGAAGCTGCTAAAATGTAATGACTAAAAAAATATTATGTGAGCACTAAGTCGAGACCACTTGTCTCGAAAAAATAAACATGCATTTATTAGAATTCTTTAGAATCCCTTTACGTTACACATAAATATATTATACCAGGAATACACGTACTAAAATCAACATCTTTAATGTTTATCAAAACAAAGAGCTTAATTGAAATTTTTTTAGTTCCAAAGCGTAGTTCTTGTGGTGCGCATCGTTTGCACTCTGTGCATTTTTTGTGTTCTTATATAGTTATCTGAGCCTACAATGTATTATAAACATAAATCGGGCAGTGCAAAACGCAAACAAAAATTTGAAGTTGAAGAGAAAAAAAACTACAAAAAATTGATACGTTTTTAGCCGTAAGTGGCTGATTCCACACCCTCCACTTCCGGCAATGAAAAAAGTGCAGATTGTCCTGACGGTAAGATTAGTTATTAATTATTGCTTATATCGATTACCTATAAAATTTCAATGTGACAGAAAATACTGAACAAATTCCGAGATCAGGATTAGAAAAATCTACTTTTCAAGAAAAGTCTACACAAAAGCCTCGTAAGATAAAATTCATTTTATAACTTTATAAAATAAATATCTGTGTTTTTAGTGTTTTCGGAAAGCGTAGAAATGGATGGTTCCCATATTATAAACCGTGGTCGTTTTACCTCAGATTTAAACGATACAGATAAAAATTTTGTTATTTCAAATGAACCTTGCAGACCACTCGGTCCATACCAAAAAGACAAAGATAATAGAAGTTTTTCAAATTTTTATTACACAAAAATTAGTGCTGCAGGAATAAAAACTGATAGAATGTGGTTGTCTTAATCAAAAATACTTGATAAATGTTATTGTCAGCCTTGCTGGTTATTTTCGAAGCAACAGAACGCTCTAAGTGTAGGCTTTAATGATTGGATGCATTTAAACCAAGTAATTAAA
The DNA here is from genome assembly GCA_029207805.1 of Tribolium confusum. NCBI lineage: Eukaryota > Metazoa > Arthropoda > Insecta > Coleoptera > Tenebrionidae > Tribolium > Tribolium confusum. Next base: position 34,545,387 of record JALGAY010000001.1, on the reverse strand, counting down.
CGACATAAAGAAAATTTTGAACACAATCAATGTTGTGTAATATATGATATATTTTGTAAATAAAACAATTAATGCGGATAATTAAAAAATAATTTCTGAAGAAATTTCGGTTTGGAGAAAAATTTTGCAACGTGCCATTGATGTTTCACGTTTGCTGGCTTCTTGTAACATGCTTTTTCGCGGACATTACAAAACTATTGATTCAAAAAATCCGGGAATGTTTTTATCTAATATAAACCTTCTCTCTAAGTACGACCCTGTTTTGCATAATCTTTTTACAAAATAGAACTAAAAATTCTATCACTTATTTAAGCTCAAACATACAAAATGAAGAAATAAATTTATTAGGTAATTTAGTTAAAAAAGACCTAGTTAATAAAATTAATATTAGACCATTTTATTCAGTTATTATTATTGACAGTACTCAAGATATCTCTAAAGTTGACCAGTTAAGTTAAATATTTTGTTATAAGAAGTCATTTTTGGGATTCATACCTATCGAAAACCAAACAGCAGATACAATATCGAATAAAATAATATCTTCACTTGATGATTTAAATATTCCTATTAATAAATTAAGAGGGCAGGGATATGATGGATCAGCAAATACATATGAGTGCTATTTATTGTACAATGGCGTTCAAGCCGAAATTTTAAAAAGAGTTATAAATGTTCTATATATTTATTGTGCCGCTCATAATTTAAATTTAATTTTAAACGATGCTGTCAAAAATGTCGAGACCGTTTGAAATTTTTTGATTTTGTCGAAAAGATCTATACTTATTTTGGTAACAGTATTTTAAGATGGAGTTTATTATCTCCCGAAAAAGATGTTAAAAACATAAAATTAAAAAAAATTGTTTTTACGTAGTGATCTTCAGGCAACGATGCATTACAAATATACAGACATTTTAAAAACATTAACAAAAATAATTTTAACTTTAAAAACAAAAGCTGAAGTTGATGAAGCTAAAGTTCTTAAATAATCATTAGAAACATATGAAACAGTATTTTTGATTGTACTAGAAAGTAAAATTTTGCAAATTATAGATGTTCTGTCTAAATTACTACAAAAAGAAAATCAGAATATTGGCGAAGCTGCAAGATTTTTTACAAATGCCTATCAACAAATGAAAGAACTTTGCACACACTTTATTGAAATAAAACCATATAGCTAGAACTTTAGCTACAAAGTGAAGAACTTCAAAGAGTTTCTCGTCCTAAATTGTTTTTTGGCAAATCTCGTAATTCTTACCAAATTGAAACAGGGGAAGATTTTTTTAGGATTAATGTGTTTTTAAAAAGCTTAGACATTATTATTACCCAATTTGAAACCAGATCAAATAGTACTTGTTATACTATTATAATTCATGTACAGTCTTATTCACTCTAAAAAATTGATCATTTTCCGCGGTTATACAAATTTTTAATCAATACTTTTTTATTTGTTTTATTTTATTTTTTTCTTATTTCATCTTTTTTTTAGTGCGTAGAAAGGTTTTTATTTACTAATTATAATGATATACTAATGAAATTTATTTTTAAACATTTGATGTTTTTCATTGTTTTTAGCAAAAATTTCAAAGAAAGAGATACAAAATCAATTATTTATTTAAATTCTTTTATTTGATTGGTTCATTTTTTAAATTCATTTTATTTGATTGGTTGATTTAAAATTGCCTGATATTTCACAAGTAACATATGACATAATAGTAAAAAAATTGTATTAATCATCAATTAAAAGTGATTTGATTAAACGTAACAATTATTTTTTATTAATAGGAACGATTTAATAAGTATTTAACTCAAAATCTTCCTCTTTGTTGTTGCTACAACGAAAAAAATTCATACAAAGATTACCTAACCTAAAAATTTTACGAAACTTTTACTTTCAGTGAGTGCCTAAATAAAAACTATTTTAAACGTTTAAATTCTAATAATAACAATAAAAAAGCCTCTTTAGAATCTTTAGGCTATTATGTATACATTACAACATTAAGAAAATTACAGTTTCTCCAAAAGGGTTAACCGCGAAGGAAATCGCTCCCATGAACCATAAAAAAATCAACGTAACATTTAGCATAATGGCACGATAAATATAGGACATTTTTTAGCAAAATGAGAGGAAAAACACTAAAATTTATTCAAAATTACATCTTTGTATTTCTGACCAAGGGGGCCCCTGTTATTTTTTATTACATAAAGACTGAAAACAAGTACGTACATTTTGAAAGAAATATTATAATTTATTAATAATAATTAAAAATTTATTCTTTGCATTTGATTGGCTATTTAAGTGACTGTGACATATGACAGATGACAGATGTAAACATAACCTCAAATTTTTGTTGTCGAAAAAGTGATTTTAAATTTAATTAAACGTGATTTAAAATGTTATATCTGTTTCACATAGGATTGTTTATAATAAGATCAAAATAATTTCAACAAACAGGGTCGGCCCAAGAACTTACTTCACTATGGGGGCTCTTTGTTGCCCCCCCGAGGCCCAAGAACGATAAAATAACAGAAACAGGTGTCTGTGTTATTTATTGGCCGTGTCGACTAAAAACAACACTGAGTTTTCGTTGTGATCCAATATAATCCCTTTTGGTTATCACCAAAACGAAAAAAATCATCACTTTAATTTCCTAACCTAAAAAAATTCTAACAGTAAACACCCTCTAAAATCCTTCGACTTTTTCTAAGAAGGTGATTCAGGGAGAAATGATTAGCCTCCATAGATAAAAAAAAGTCCTACATTTTAATGACAAATAAAAGTGACCTTTTAGAAAAAACAAAAATGGAACGCTGAATATGGGACATTTTTTAACAAAAACAGAGAAAAATTGACAGAAAATTGGTCAAAATTCTATTTATTCCTGATCAAGGGGACCATTTTTTATAATGTAAAGACTGAAAACCAGTACGTGCATTTTGAAAGAAATTATAATTTGTTAATAAATAAAAATTTATTCTTTGCATTTTATAAAAACATAACCTCAAATTTTAGTCAATCAAAAGTGACTTGAAATAATTAAATTAAATTTAATTAAACGTGATTTAAAATGTTATTTTTGCTTCACAGTGAATTTTTGATAACAACAAGCAGGGTCGGCCTAAGAACTAATTTAAATATGGGGCCCCTTTGTTGCTCCCACAATTAAATAACAGATGTGTGTGTGTGTGTGTGTGTGTGTGTTTTCAATTACCCGTGTCTACTAAAAACTACACGGAGTTTTTGTTTTGACCTAATATAATTGCTTTATTTTTAGACCCAATATAATCGCTTTGTTTTTTGACTCAATATAATCGCTTTGTTGCTATCACAAAAAAAAGTGCAATAAGTAATAACTACCTAATCTAAAAATTACAACAGTAAGAAGCCTCTAAAACCTTTCGACTTTCTTGGAGTAATTCAAGAAGGAATTAGCCCCAATAACTAAAAAAAGTCTTCCATTTTTATGTTGTTGAAAAATAACATTTAGCAAAAAATGGAACGCTGAATACAAGATATTTTGTAGCAAAATTAAGGAAAAATCACAAAATCATTAAATATTCAATTTATTCCTGACTGAAAGGACTCTTTTCAACATTATTTAAAGTTTATAAAATTTCTTTTCTATAAAATTTTTTAGCAATACGATATGGAGATTTCAATGAATAGAGACGATTTAGTAAGTATTTTACCTAAAATATCCATTTCTTGCCACCACAACAAAAAAAAAAAATGTGCGAAAAATATAAAAAATATCTAACTAGAATTTTTTTTATCAGTAGCAAGGTAAATACCAGTTAGAGGCCAAAGTAATTGTTTTTTGCAAAATAATAAAATTTTAATTAAAACACGCAATTAAAAATTAATTAAAGAAAAATAAATAAGGTAAGCAACCAAGAATACGCTTTTTTTAAATTGTATAAAATAAAGTTTCTAATATGATATATTACTTTATACACGTTAGAATAATTTTATAGGATAAGTGTCCCATAAATGAAGAAATATATGCATACTAAGTGTTTCAGTAAAATTCTTATACACTATAAATGTGTAACAATAGAAATAGAATATTTTGAGCTTATTAGGGTGTTTAAAGTATATAAAATTAAATAATTTTTTTTTTAATATAATCTCAATCACAAACATGAAAGTCGACATATCTATTCTTTCCAAATTTGATGCTATTGTTAATAATCTTTTTATTTCTTTTAATGTTTTAAACTTACAAAAATATTCAAGGACATTTAATAATAAAAATTTTACTATTAACTAAGTTATTAAATAATACTATTTAAAGCAATAATTATTGTTCGGAAGTACCCACACTCGCACGCCAAGAATTTTTTTTTGTAAATAATAAAACAAAAATGTATAGTAAATTTTCACCAATCTATAATTTTTTTATGATTTTATAATATTAATATATTTTGCTAAACTTTCGGTTGTAAAACAAATTTTGGTCAGATACACATTCTTTCGCAGGCGTTTTGCACGCAATATAGTGTCATAAACGTCATATAATTTAAAAACGTGATTACAAATATCATATGTTATTTAATAAATAAAAAATTAGACAACAATGGATCATCTACAGTACATATTGCTTAAATAGTAAAATAAAAAAAATATTATTTGAAAATGTAATAATTTGTTTTTAAAGTAAATTTCATTATTGTTTTTTTATTAAATGAGTTAGGGTCACAATAAATTAGGTTAGGTGACTACAAACAATTGCTAAATAGCTAAAGAAGATCAATTTTTTAACCAAAAGCCGAATATCTATTGCGCCCCAGGCGTGAACGCCTGTCCAAGACTGAATATCCACCGCGTCGAAGGCGCAAATGTCCAATCTAAAGGTGAATCAAAAGTCGAATATCTATCTAACGTTAAGACAAAAGCCGAGTATCGCCGAGAACGTCTGGCCAAAAGCCAAATATTTATTGCGCTGCAGGCGCGAACGCCTGCTCAAGGCTAAATTTTATCGCGCCGCAGGCGAGAATGTCCGGCCGAAAGATGAGTATTTATCGCGCCACAGGCGCGATCGCCTGACCAAAAGCTGAACCTTTATCGCGCCGCAAGCGCGAACGTCTTGCCAAAACACGAAAATCTCCCGCGCCGCAGGCGCGCACATCTGCCCGTAAGCCGAGTACCAACCGCGCCGCAGGCGCGAATATCTGACCTAAGGGTGAATGAATACCTATCGCGCCGCAGGCGCAAACGTTTGAGCAAAGGCTGAATATCTATCGCGCCGCAGGCGCGAACGTTTGACCAAACACCAAATATCTATCGCGCAGCAGGTGGGAACATCTGGCCCAAAGCCAGTATTCAACCAGATATTCAAGTTATACAAACAAATAAAAATTTGTATACTTCAATCTAAGGCGGCGTTTGCGCCGCCACACATCGCTTTCGGTTTTAATCGAAAGCGGCGCCAGTAGCGCAATATCGCCTTCGGTGTCAACCGATGGCGGCGCTGTTAGCGCAATATCGCCTTCGCTATCAAGCGAAGGCGGCGCCAGTAGCGCAATATCGCCTTCGGTGTCAACCGAAGGCGGGCGCCATTAGCGCCCTGGCGCTTGCGCCTTTCGCCCGGAGGGCGAAAACGCGGGCCCGCGTAAAGGGTGGCCGTAAGGCCACCGTTTTAAGCGGGCTCGTTATATTAATAAAACATTTCATACCCAAATTTTATTAAATACATCAGACGATGAACTTTTCCTAATGTGTGAAGAATTTTATAGCGTATGTAAAAATGACATTTTCGAAGCAATTTGTTCACAACTTTCAACGTTTAAAAAATCTTTTAAAAACAATATTTCAGACATTACTTCTGGTAAAGATTTCTTAAACTTTATTTTATTAAAAAATTTGTCTTCAAGTAGTAGCTTTTCTGAAACAATCACAGCTTGCATATTATTTCTGAGTGTGCCTGTAACAGTAGCTTCTGCAGAACGATCTTTCTCCAAACTGAAGTTAATCAAAAATTATTTACGAAATACTATGACCCAACAAAGACTGTCTAACCCGTCTATTATTTCAATTAAAAACGAAGTTTCTAAAAGTTTAGATATATCTAAACTGGTCACGTTTTTTGCAAATGCAAAAGCTAGAAAAATTTATCGAAGGTATATCATTTTTTATTTTATAGTGTTTATTGTTTGTTTATATTTTTTGTTTTCTTATTGTTTTATTCCATGTTTTATTTATTTATATTATTATTAAATTTTAAATTGCTTTTATGTTTACGTTTTTTAAGTTATACTAGGGTCAAAATAAGCTTGTAAAAGTGTTGTAAATGACGCGCTAGATATTGCTCTTTCACTTACTCTTAAAAAAGTGGATAGAAAGCTTATAGTTTGAGTAGGGATAACTATTTCTCTCTTTGTTGGACGTTTGCTAAAAGATAGTCAAACAAGAAAGAGTCCGCTACTTCCTTAGCCATGTGCTTCTTGAACACCGTAACGCTCTATTCCGAAATTCCCAAAATGTTTTTCGCAAAATGTTTGATAGGTACTTAAAGAGGATTAGGCTTATTGTAATGATTGCAAACCGTTTGAGATTTTCTGGTGTTTCTTATAGAGCTGGTGGAAAGCACGTGTTTTCTCTAAAAGCGATTGGGTCTAGCCTTGTCACACCTTTACGTGCAACAGAAGAGGATAAAAGATTTCGCCCTGTCTACTCTATGAATGCTGTGAGTGGAAGTAAGAGAACCAGTCTATAGCAGGTCTTTTACAACACTTTCACAATCTTATTTAGCTTTGACTATACATACTACTTTTTTATACATACATTATGTTTTGAATAAATTTTTATAAAAGTAATGATTGATTTTAATAACACCTTTATGGTAGTCTTAGGGGGTAAAAGGGGGCCGTGTTGCTACAATGAAACACGGACCCGTTAAAAGCTCAGTACGCCACTGAAGTTATTAATTGGACCACTGGCAGTAGAGCGCAGAAATTAGACGAAAATAAAATTTTCAGGAATAATAAATGCACAAATGTAGTTTAGTAAGAAAATCGCACTCCAAAATATAATAAACCTAATTCAAAAATAAAATTATGTACGGATTGTGTCAATATACAGGCTGTTTTTTATTTGTTTTTGCCTGAAACTCTAAAAATAGGCAACACGTTATACTTTGCCAGATTTTAACATTTAATTTTCAAAATTAAAACATAGAGGGTAGTGAATTAATGTCAACATTGATGACAATCTTAAGAGGGAGCAAATAAAAAATTACCCTGTACATAAATATATAAATAGTGATAGAATAATAATTTCAATTAGTAAAAAAATTTAAAAACAAATGGTAGTTGCTTTAAACACAGTATAAATAAGAAACCAGTATGGACAACTCGCTCTAAATTTTTTGATTTAATGTGACCGAGCTAGCATTTTTTCAGGTAGAGTCTACTACGTGGAGCCACAGTATATGTAATGTTAGTTGACTAAAATAATTTTTTAAAATACTTTTTTAGAAGAATTAGATGAATCAGATATTTTACTACTGAATAAAAATATTACTTTTAAACACTAAGTCTTACTACTTACAAAAAATTAAAGAAAAAGTCAGTATATCTACGCAATACGTGTAAGTTATAGTTTATTCAAAAATGTTCAAGTTTTAATATTGAAGCAAAAAAAAAGATCATTAACAGTACTTTTAATTAAATTAATTTTCAGTTTTTTTTGCAAGTTTTTTATATGGGAATTAATTATGAGAGACTCTACTTTCTATCTAAAATTTAGTACTCAACTTACAAGACTTACTTACAAAAAATTTAATTTTAGCGGTTTTAGGATTATGGTTTAAAAGTTTAAAACCCGCTGGATTTAAGACACTACAAAACATATTTAATTTTATTAGAAAACAGGAAGGAGATAACACAACACATCAATTCAGTTTGAACAGGCATTTATAAATTTATTATTTGAAGAATTTTTTTAACACTAGAAGTTGAAACTGCAAAATAGATAATATAAAAAATATATTGAAAATTAAACTCTTCAATATTTAACGAGTTAAAAAAAATTAACTAATACAAAATAGAAAAGATGTGTCTTTCTTACTTCAGTAGTACGAGTATCTATCACTCTCATATTTACATCTTGCAGTCATCTTAAGACATGTCGATTTATAGGTAGTTTATTATTTGTTACACACTGAAATGTTTTCTAATTTTTAATAAATCTATACTTTGTATTCTTAAGATAATTTTAATCGTTGTTTTACATTTGTTTTCCAATTATTTATCGTATTATTTACAATTATATTTCTTTACATACATGTATTTAAATTGTGTATTATTAGTTGCCTATAGTAAATCCAAAAATTAGTGGTACACATTTTTAATTTAAAGTGATGCTAGCTTTTTGATAAGTTTGTCAGAAGTACATCGGGTAAACATCAAAGGTGCCGACATCAGCTGTCCATATTGATTTATTTCTATACTGTGCTTTAGATATCTTTTACAATTATACGTATAATTTTCTATTTTAGACATTGTTATGCGATTCTTACCTATGTAGGCTGTCTTTTAAAAAAATGACTCAAGCTATAATTCTCTTATTTATTATCCTATTTTAAAAAGCTAAAAAATAATTATTTAGTTTATTATACAGTGTGTAAAAGCTAAATGGAATAAATTCATTATTTCGGTTACTGTACATATTTATAAAAAAATCTTAAAACACGTCAAATTTAAATTATAAATTGACCATTTTTTAACGTAAAAATGCGATCCCTACCTTCAACCCCCTTTGAATGACAGTCACAACCCCCAATTTTTTAAATAGGAAGTATAAGCTTGTGTATAGGCTATATATCGTTTGAAAGATTTCTTCATTCTCTACTCAAAAATGTTATTGTTTTCAAGTTTATTGCAAGAATAAAGACCGAATTAAATTTCGCTACAATATACTCAAAATGTAAAATGTAATGGAAGATATTGCCAAAACGTTCGCGGTGAACATTTTAAATATTGAAATTTACAGTTCCTTTTAGTGTTTTACATTTTATTACATTTTCCATTTTGAGCATATTATAGCGAAATTTAATTCTATCTTCATTCTTACGATAAACTTGAAATTGATAACATTTTTGAGTAGAGAATGAAGAGACTTTTCAAACTATATATCACAAGCCTATACTTTCTATTTAAGAAATTGGGGGTTATACCTGTTATTTGAAGGGGGTTGAAGATAGAGTTTTCATGACATTTTCACGTTTATATATTTTATATAAATATATACAGTAACTGAAATAATGAATTTATTCCATTTGGCTTTTACACACTGTATAGCTTTATTTTTGATATTTTTTTAACATGGTCCACTATAATAGACAATAGACAACTTTTGTTTTTTAAATAGACATTTATATTTATTTTTTCATTTTTTGATAAAGATTTCTATTGGAATCGATTAATGGATGTATAACAACTTACATTTTGTATTATATTAAAAAAATAACAAAATAATCTTACTAAACTAAATTAAAAAAAAATTAAGTAATAAAAAAATTAACTAAACATAGAAAGAAAACTAATTTTTTAAGTCACTGTTCTGCAAAAAAATTTAAAAATGTTATTAAAATAACCTAATTTCATTAAAAAATAACGTTATTTTATTTAATTATTTCATAAACTTTGCAGTTAACAATTATTACAGTCTTCAATTGATTAAAAAAATTTTCTAGCAAATAAAGAAAAAACAACAGTTGTATATAACTTATTAATTTTTAATAAATAAAAGTAGAAGGGTGTTCATTAGGAGACGGCTTGTGTAAGTAATAATTTTTTGACGTCAAAAATTTATCAGTATGTTTGTAGTCACCAAAAAAACTAAATAAATGAAATTATTTTTTTTATTGGTAAATCAACATCATTATGCGATTTTTATAAAAAAAAAATTTAGTTCACTTAAATTCTCCTTTAACATTCCCTGTTACTGCAACAACAGGTGGTTAAATGTTTAGTATACTTATGTAGGTATTATATTTTACAAATAAAAATAATTTTTTAAGAAAATTCTAGTTTAATTGCTCGTATTGCTTAATCTCTGTTCTAATCACTCTGAATTACAAGGTCGTTCTATTCTTGCTTTCTATTTTGATCATCTCGCCATTATATTATTTAGATTTTCTTGTTGGAGTTTAAATTTACTCTATTTCCAGTCTCTCCCCTCCAAAAACAGTACCACTGGATTTTCCAAATATTCTTATTGCTTTTGAAATCCGTTTTGGATTCATACCAACACCGATTAAAATATCGCCAGTCGTAGTCCAGTCTTAGATCCATCATCCTCTCCAGATAAAAAAAAAACATAAATCACTAATTAAAAAGCCGTACCATGTTTTTCAAAAAATATCTCGTGAAGTGGTCGGTCTAATTTTAAACATAAGTGAGCGTAACAAACCAAAATCATTCAGTCGAGTTTAACGAATCGCCAAGTGAATCCACCAAAACCCCACCTGACTATGCCCTTCTGAATCTCTCTCAGGTCTTAAGAAAAAATGTTCAGTTTCTTTCGCCGATCCAAGAAAGACGACAAAAGATACAAAGACGCAGACAAAGAACGCGCACCAACTCCAACATTAGATATGTGTAAAAATAATAAAGTCGAAGATGCCGTGGTGCCGACGACGTCGGAATTCGGGTTACGTGAAGCACCTCCGAATGCAACAGTGACTAGTGAAGTTAGAAAACTCGACGAAAAAAACGACTCGAACGAAACCATGTGCGAAAACGCGTGCCCCAGTGCTCCCACAGGGCCCATTTCTTACGCTAACATTCTCAAAAAACCCGAAAGGGAATCGCGAGGGCTCAGTGTCAAACCCTGCGGTCATGGGACTACCGCAATCAGTCCCAGCGTACCCATCTTAGCCAACAAAAGAGACCCCAACACTCCCCCATCAAGCCCAAAATTGGACTTAAGAAAAACCAGACAAAAATCCGAAGAAAAAGTACCAATTTCAAGTGCAGATACTTTAGTGGAAAATTTGGCGAAGTCTCCTTTAGTGAATGGAAACGATAGTGAAGTCGAAAAGTATGTTTGCATAATAGTGTAACTTTAAGAGGATCATAAGTGGGCTATTTTTGGGGGTTTTGACGTGAAAACTGATTCAACGCGCCCACTTTAGTGTCTAAATTTAAAATAAATTGAGATAACGATTTTTGCATCCGCGTTGCATGTTGTTTAAAAGTTTTTCTTACGTCAGGAAAAAGGAATAGCGTGTTTATTTCAAAGTATTTTTAGAAAAACAGGGCGAAAATTTCATATTTACAACCTGTGATTTCTCTAGAACTAAATTATTGGACCAAAATCAACACACAATGATAAAGAAATCAACACGATCAAAAGTGGACCACACAACTAACATATTTTTAGACTCCGGTCGAATTGAATAAAAATCGTAGTGTAGGTGCAGGTCTGACGTATTTTCGTCAATTTATTTTATTTTGATTTTTTAAAACGGAAGTGACGCTCTTGTAATTATGTATTTGCGTCTGTTTCATTGTGTATATTAGAATTATTTACTATATATGTAGTTGCTAAAAGTGCTAAGGTACACTCACTTTTTAAAATATTAACTATTTTTTTTTTGTTTATTGATTTTGAGTTGGATAAGCAATATAAAATTTTAAATTTATTCAATATGTTTACTCACGAATGCATTTCAGGAAAAACTTAATAAATCAAGAGGCCAAATTTCAAAGTCAGTTAAATGATTTATCCAAGCAACTATCTATTCGAGATGCAGAAGCAACAAAACTCCGTTTCCAGATGGAAGAACTCCAAAGAGATGTTTTCGCTAAATCCGCTGGAATGGATCGTAAGTTACTTTTTTCTTTAAGCAGAACAGCTTTTTTTCCGTCCCCCTATCGAACCTATTTGTTGCAACTCAAGTGGCATAGTACATTATAAATTTTCATAAATTGTTCAAAATTTTTTAAACAACTTTATTTCAGGACTGGAAACGGAATTGCAAACCGCTCATAAAGAATGTGAGCTTTTGCGTCAAAGAATACGTTATTTAGAGACTGATCTTGATAGTTATAAAAAAAGAAATAATGATTTAGTTAATGAGTTAAGTGAAAAATCAGGTATTGTTTTAGAAATTTGAATAGATTTTATAACTTTGTTTATTATTTTTTAGAGCAAATCACAAATTATGAAAAAGAAACCAACGCCAAAATAGCTGAACTTGAAAAAACAATTAAAGAACTTGAAGTAAAGATTGTCAATTTAGAAGAGGAATTAGAAACGTTGAAGCAAGAAAAAGAAAAACTAGAGAAGCAAAAAACTGTTCTTTTAGCTGAGAGAGATGTAGAAAAACAAAAAGTTGAAGAAATTTTGGAACAAGCAACTGTACAAAAAGAAGAAATTGAGAAGAAATGGAAGCAAGACTTTGAGAAATTACGTACAATCAATATAATGAAAGAGCAACAATTATTGGATGATTTCGAATGGAAACTACGAGAAGTTCAACAAACTTGTAAAAAACGTCTTGACGATAAAGACAAAAGTATAGAAGAACGGTTACAAGAAGCGTACAAAGAAGCAGAACGTAAAATGAAAGAAGCTGAAAAAATGATGGAACAAGTTGAAGCTATGAAATCTTACGAAATTGAAATTGAAAAACTTCGAGGAATGACTGAAGATCAAGAAAAAGCAATCAAAGAAATGATAGATCAACAGGAACAGATGAAACAAGCTGAAAATAATTTAAAAAATGAAACTAGAAGGCTTAGGAATTTAATAGAATTAGAAAAAGAAAATCTTCAACATATACAATTAAAACATCATCAGGAAATTTTAGATAAAGAAAGACATTTACAGCAAACTCTTCACCAAAAGCGCACTGAAATTGCTATGTACTGGGAAGAAAGACTTTTGAGAGAATGTGGCCGATTGAAATCGGAACTCGAGCAAATTCACAATGAAGAAAAACACTACGCTATGGAAACCATAAGAAGAGACAAAGATGAAGAATTTCAAAAAGCACAAGCGGAATGGGATCGAAAATTAAAAGAAAGCATGAAAGAGGTGTGTACAAGTACAAAATAGTTTTGTTTTAATCCCAAATTAAAGTTTATTTGTAGATTGCTAGTCTGAAACGAGCTTTATCAGATAAAGATCAGTTTTACCGCGAAGAAATGGTAAGAACTCAAACGAATACAGATCGGGATATTATGGAATTGAGACGTCTGATGGACAAAATCGATATGTGTCATCATGATCGTTTCGAGAAATTAGTTCAAGAGCACGAAGCTGAGTTAGGTAAACAAAAATAGTTAACAACAGATGTTGTATCCAAAATTCGGCTATAATGTAGTTGTTTTTATTTACTGAGTCCAAAAATATCAGTTTAGACCAGGCTTTGCCATGATCAACACGACTTTTTCAGAACGGGTTAGTGAAGAAACTGAACAAAAAATTAAAGAGATTGAAGAATGTTGGCAAAATAAAGTAACTTCGCTTAGTAATACATTGGAATTGGTGAAAGAGCAAATGGAAAAAGAGTCGCAACAGAAAATCGAGTCGTTAATCGAACAACATCGATCCGAATTAGGTTTGTAAATTATGTGTTTATAAAAGCTTAGTTGATTATTTTTTAGATGCCCAATGGGAAAATTTGATTAGTCAAAAAAGCGAGGCTGTGAAATTAGTAGAAGACGAATATGTAACGAAATATAAAACTTTGGAAGAACAATGTGTAACGCAACAAAAGTCTCATGGTGCTAGAGAAATAGACTTACTTAAAGTTATTGATAGTTTAAAAAATGAACTTGGAAGTAAAGAATCAGCTTTAGATGATTTGCAAAGTAATGTAGACACATTAGAAGGAGGTATCCAAGTTTTGAATAATGAAATAGCACAACAAAACGATCAGTTAATCAAAACTAAAAAAGAATCGGATCAAAAAATAAGGTAATGCTATTCTTTGTGCTTAGTCCTTGTAATCCAAAAATAGTTAGAATACTTAGCCAAATTTTGACTCAGCGAGCATGATTTATGTATTTTCATCTTGTAAACTAATGTACTAATAAAATTTATTTTCCTTTCCATAGATGTACTAAAGATATATCAACGGATATGTCCTACCTAGTGCTTCTTTTCCCTCTTTTTTCATGGTTCTTATCCAATTCGTTTATTGAAACTCTAATTTTTATCATTCTATCATTGTATTGTCTTTTTCGTTAATAATTCAGCTTTGTCTTTACTCTGCATGCATTTAGATCCTATTTGTGTTTTCCTAATTCTTCTCCTTTCCTGTGAATTCAGAGGTCTACAAGATACCATTACGAAACTTCACGAACAACAAGAAAAAGAAAGAGAAGCATTCAGACTTAAACTAATGGGAAATCAAAAACAAGCTCAAGAGACTATTGATCATCTACAAAGAAAATGTCAATGTCTGACAAAATTGTAAGAAATATTTTTTGTACGTCTTGCGCCTTGAATAAATTTTTTCAGGTTTGAAGAGGTTAGACTTCGTTACGAAAGACGGGAATCACGAGTAGAAGATTTAAACATAATTTCTGATTTACGACAAGTTATAGCTGAACAAGAAAAAGATTTAGCTTGTCTTAATGAAGAAAAACGGTATTTTCAAATGCGCTTAATAAGTTTAGAGAAAAGGTTAGAAGGCAACGAGTCGGGAGATGAAGATGCATTTGAAGATGCAGAACAACCGAAAAATGAACTGCCAGAACCACCAAGTTATCCCGTTCCACCACCGGCTTACCCTAGTTTTCCACCACCGCCTACGTTTTCGATACCGCCTACAATACCAGAATGTGATGAATAATAAATATTTCTTACGTTGCTAAATTTTTAACTATTTGTATTATAACTTCATTGTATATAAAAACGAAATAAAAAATATAAACTAAATAAATTTTGATTTAATTATACATATAGACATAAGTAATTATAAAAAAAAAATTAAGTAAGGCAGAACATTATTTGTTACAACCAATACAAGATTTTGTGTAAAATTAAGCGCCGAAACAAAATAGGTACTAAAAGAATTAATTATTGCCACAAATTTACCAAAAATAATCTGTTAGCAACAGAAGCAAAAAAAACGTAGAAAAATTAAAATTTAATACAATATTTAAATAGATTATTGAAACTGAGATCAAGGTACTAGAATTTAAGCAAGTGCTGGACAAGAGCACTTTGTTAAAAATAGCGAAAACTTGAAAATCTTTATTACAAAAACTGTGAGTAATTAATAAAAATTGTAAATAATCTATTGTCTTTGAATTTTTTCATAAAAGTCTTTTTTTGATTGTAAAGTGACTAAAATTTTAGATAATTAAATTTAAAAATAAATTGAAGGTGTTTGTTTTACATTAAATATTAATTCGACGTTATCAACAAACGATCAGTACAATATTTATTATTACTTTTTTAAATTATTAACATTTACAGCAGATCCTTAAACTCTTAACAAATAGGAAATTAATAACTGTCGGTTCTATTAAACATGGTAAATCTCAAAGTGCCCCCAGCAGTTTTAAACTCATTAGTGAGAATCATTCTGTTTATTGTTCGGCCATCAATATTCTAAAACGACTTTATTATCACTAGTTAACATTTTGGGTCGTTTACGATAGTTCCATTGTTCGTTTTTCCATTGTTCAAAGGTCGTTTTAAAATATCGATGGACGTAGTTTATTTTGTTCAAATTTCTATTTAATTTGGGATTAGGCCATTTTTCTAAAAAAGTGAGCAGCACAAAGAAGCTGGAAAGAAAATGTCTAGAAAATTGTCAAGTAAAGAGGCAATACTGCATTAAAATAGGTTTTACAATACGAATAAACTTTATTAGTTTTTGCGGTTATCTACAATTTTTTTTTAAATATTTCTTTTACAAAACAATATTTCAACATCTCTTCATTTAAAATGACATTAGAAATAATGTAAATTTTGCAAGCTAATAAGTATATTGTTTCAAACCAATTTTGGCTACCTTGACATTAAAGGCAAATCTTCTCTTTAGTACTAATGCAATAAAAATTGTATTGTTACCAAATATAAGTAATTTATGGTTATTAGGCCATTCGGTGGCATCTGAGAAAATCGCCCGGAGCAGATCAAACCTACGAAAAATTGGTGACAAATCTGCTTGCCCGGGCGGTTTTCTCAGATGCTATCGACAAGTCTAAGGACCATAAATTACTTGCGATTGGTAACAATACAATCTTTATTGCACTAGTAATAAACAGAAAACTTGCTTTTAAAGTCAGGTACGCAAAAAATAGTTTGAAAATGTATTAGTCATAGGTAACAATTAATAGCTTAACTTAATAAAATACTTGTTATAAAACAACTAAAAAAAAAATAAATAAAATTGAAGGTAAGTATACTATTCCAAACCAATATTGGCATACCTGACTTCAAAGGCAAGTCATCTGTTTATTACTAGTGCAATAAAGATTGTATTGTTACCAAACGCAAGTAATTTTTGGTTGTTAGACTCTTCGATGCCATCTGAAAAAACCACCCGAGGCATGCAGATTTTTTACCACTTTTACCTAATTTTGATTTGTTTCGAGCCGTTTTCTCGGATGGCATTGGTTTAGAACAGTATAACGCAACTTATTGTACAAAAAATTTAAAAATTAAGTGAAAAATTCTTGTATAATTGAATAATAAACAAGGTTGAAAAAGTACATTGTAACTGCCAAAATGCCACTTTTTAAATACATAAATGTATAATAATTTTTTCTAGTTTTGTTTTTCTATTTAAAAGACTGCTGCTAAAAAAAAGGTTAATCTTGTGTAACATTGAAAACTTCTACTTCTAATAACTTTTAATATAAAAAATAAGTAAAAAAGCGTTTTGACAGTATCAAGGAGAAAGTAGAATAAGTATGGTATTTAGTCTGTAAGTGTTAAGGTATTAGCACCTCAACCCCTACAAACTTTAATGGAACTATACCATTTGTGATACATCAAATAATATTTTGTTGAATTTTTTGTCGCGTTCTCTCGATTCTTACCTTTCATTTTCTCCTTGATACAGTCGAAACAGTATTTTTCTTATTTTTTTTTATCTTTACCTGTTTAAAACTTTTTAGAAGTAAAAGTTTTGAATGTTACACTCTGTATATCAAAGAAGTTAGATAGAAAAGAGAGAGTACGTTCTATACTTCCCGTATCAACAGTTTGGTATCAGCTTGGTACCAGTTTATGACCGGTTTTAATTAAGCGCCGACTCGACAAATCATATTCCGCCGTGTCTGGTCTCGCACAGTGGCGTAGCTGACGCAGGACGCTAGTTTTTGTTTAGTTGTTTACAAACAAACGTTGTTTTGATTTTTTTACTGATTATTTTGGTTTGTGTAAATTGATTGTTAATAATCTTTGTTATTGTTGTTGTCGTTTTGTTGTTTTTATCCTTTGTTTAAATTTTTTACACTACATTGTGTGACGCTGTTGACTTCAACCTCGTGGTGCGCTTGCTTTCAGTACCAGTTTATAGCTCTGCACAGTGAAGACGGCAAGTCTATTTTTTTCAAGTCGTACTCTTTTCTTCTTATCTAACCTCCTTGCTGTATATATATTATATACAATATACAACATATCGCTCAACTACGTACAACAATTCTAACCATAATATCTACATTAAATACCGAAAATATATCAATAGTTATTTAATAAACAAAAATGTTTAAAGAAAAACAAGCGTCAGCGAGTGCGTGTCTTAATTGTCAAGATTAGTCATGTAACATACGAGTTGATTACAAAATTTTTTGTTGACTGTAAATCTTTTTTTTTAACAAAAATCTCTTGTTAAAATTTTAATATCGATTATTATTAAAGTAAAATTATAACGTGCGATCCAAAAGTCGTACAAATATATATATAACAAATTAAGTAAAATTTATTCTTTTTATTTATATTGCATTTAATTTAAAAACTTCAATTTTTATAACGTCAGTAATTTATCTACTAGTTTATAAAAGTTACTTACCTTTTTTAAAAAGATATGCTATTGTTATTATTATTAAAATACAAAATTAAAAAATGCATAGTCAGTCGTAAATAAATAACTACGCAGCGAAAAAGTACCATTAGCTTCCAGAACGCCTTGCAAAGTAATATATAATTTCTTTCAGCTATCAATAAACATTAATTTTAACTATTTTCATTATCAATAAATAATAAACATTAAGTATTTATTTATGTGTACTTTATTTATTCCACTCTGCATTTTAACATAAATGTGCAAATTATTTTATTTACAAGTCACAATTTTTTTATCATTCCTCATTGCTCTTAAAAGGATATAAAGGATGTTGGGTTGCTCTAAAAATAAAAGATCAAAAATATTAATATCAATAATTCAGTCTAATTTACTCTTTATAAGGACAGAACCGGTAATTACAGTCCAGTGTATTCAAAGTTTTTATATCTTCGATTGACAATTCAAAATCAAAAACACTAAAATTTTCTTCAAGTCTGTACTTATTTACAGATTTGGGAATAACAACATGTCCTCTTTGAATATGGTATCTTATCAAAATTTGAGGTATAGGTCTAGTAGTTTTAACAGAAAGTTTTTGTAATTTCGTCTCACTGAAAAAACATTTATCACCAGGTTTAGCCCAAGGTCTATCTCTAGAACCCAATGGACTATAAGCCATTAAAATTATATCATTAGATTTTAAATATTCAGCCATTCGAATTTGGGTTAAATAAGGATGACACTCAATCTAAAAAAAATATATATAAAATAAAAATAAATCACAAAGTTCAGTTTCGTACTTGGGAAACCACCGGCTGAATTCTTGCATGTTTAATAATACGTTCGGTTTGTTTTCTGTTAAAGTTTGAAAGACCTAACGATTTTATTTTTCCTTTGTCACACAACGCTTCCAGTGCTTTCCATGTTTCAATATAGTCGACATCACTAAATATCAAATTTCCATCTTTGTTAATTGGATATTCACTTTCATTTTCCTAGAAAGTTTTATTTGTGTAAACTGTAAACCCATAAACATATAAAACAAACCTTCAAGCCCATTGGCCAATGAATGAGATACAAATCGAAATATTCAAGACCCATGTTAGAAAGTGATCGGTTAAGTGCTGGTTCTACCAGTTCTGGTCTATGAAAAGTCGACCAAAGTTTATTAACTACATAAATATCTTCACGCTGGATAACCCCTTCTTTAATTTTTGAACGAAATGCAGCACCAATTTCTTTTTCATTTTTGTAAACAAAAGCACAATCAAAAAGTCGATATCCGATATCAATAGCATCTTTTACGGCTGGTCCAACATCTCTTGGTTTTGACTAATCAGAAGTTTTAAATTTTTAAAGAAACTAAAAAGTTTACCTTCCATGTTCCTAAACCAATGCAAGGGATGTTTTCTCCATTTTTAAGTTTTATCGTAAAGAATTGTTGTGGCACCGATTCCATAATACAAACAAAATTTAGAACTTCGAAAATTTGTTTTTGCAGTTTATTTTTTCTTCTTATAACTGTGATAACTCTTCTACTTTTGCATTTTTGAATTATAATTATGTGACATTATGACATTTAATTTAAGCTTTTTAAAATGACGTAAAACACAAATTTGATTGAAAAAGACATCTATAAATAAAAGCAAAAAAAATATTTTATATTTAAATTGAATTTATTTTATAATGTACAAACAATTTTTTAAGCAATAATATTAATTATAAAATCATACAGTTTATATTTAATTTATTAATATTCATCGTTGATGAAAGGATGATCCTTGTGTGTAAAAGCACTAAAAAAATACTTTAACAAAAATCCTAAAGTGTTTATACAACATACTCAACATATGGACAAATTCTTCCACTGCAATCAAACAAATTAATCATTTGGATATCGTCAGGACTCAATTCAAAATCCCAAATATCAAAATTTTCCTGTATTCTTGACTTAGTAACAGATTTTGGAATTACAATATGTCCCCTCTGAATCTGATACTTTAACACAACTTGAGCTGGAGTCTTTTTGTATTTTTCAGCAATTTTTTTAATTTTCTCATCTTCGAGTAACAAAGGATCACCTGGTTTTGCCCAAGGTCTATCTGGAGACCCTAAAGGACTATACGCTGTTATAGTAATACCTTTAGATTTACAAAAATCGGAAAGCTTGATTTGAGTCAAATAAGGATGACATTCGATCTACAAAAATCCATTAAAAACATTTCTAGTAAATTGTAAAAATTTACTTGATTAATGGCAGGAACAATTGAAGCACTTTCCAAAAGGCGTTCAATTTGCTTTTTATTAAAATTTGAAATTCCAATTAATCTCGTAAGGCCTTTTTTGTACACATCTTCCATTGCTTTCCAAGTGTCAACAAAATCAACATCACTATAAATCGCTTTTCCTGTTTCATCCACTGGAAACAAATCATCACCTTCTTTCAAGGCAAAAGGCCAGTGAATTAAATAAAGGTCAAGGTATTCCAATCCTAGATTACTAAGCGTTGTTTTAAGTGCTTGTTCAACCATATCAGGCCGGTGGTAAGTATTCCATAGTTTACTTGTGATAAAAATATCCTCGCGTTTAATAAAACCTTCAGCGATTTTTGCGTTGACCCCTTCACCCACTTCCTTCTCGTTGCAATAAACATGAGCACAATCGATGTGACGGTATCCGATATCAATTGCGTCTTTTACTGCCTGCGTTACTTCCCCTGGTTTAGACTACAAACAGGAAGAGAGTGACATTCAATTTGACCTTCATACGCATTCCCACACTGTTATGCTAATTAAAACTAATTGAATCAACAGTATTTGCTTTGTTAATTTTAGATGAAATACACCCAAAGCGGAGAATTACTCGGATCGATTATGTAATGAGTTTATACAAGCATATTTATCAATTTGCTAGTCAATGCCTCAATGAAAATAATTATTTGGGAAAAATTATTTATTGATAGAAGCATGCAACTCATATACCTTCCAGGTTCCTAGGCCAAACATGGGAATAAGTACATCATTATTGGTTTTAAGATTTGGTACTTTGCTCGCCATACTAACACTAATAAGTTAATTCAAGTAATTGTAAAAGATTATTTCCGGGTTTTATTCACTTCTCACTACTAAATTTGTGCCAGTGTGAAGGACGAGTGGAATTTTTGGCTCAGGTTTGAGAGAATAAAACACGCATGCGACAGTGAAATGAAATTTATTTGGTGTTTAGGAAAAATATGTAATATTCAAAAATATAAATAATTTTACTAACAAGTGTGTGTAGATATAGTAACATTTCCAAAAATAAATTAATGTTTGTATTTTTTGCTTCATGTATGCTCGTAAATGTGTCACATTTTTTTCAACTTTTTTAATATTCATCTCCGTGAGAAAAGGGATGATCCTTATGGGTAACAGCACTAAAAAAAAAATATTACTCTTAAATTATCTGATTATCTACTAGACCTACTCAGAGTAAGGACAAATACGTCCATTACAATCAAAGGTGTTAATCGTTTCAATATCTTGAGGCGTCAATTCAAAATCCCAAATATTGAAATTTTCCTGAATTCGGGATTTAGTGACCGATTTTGGGATTGTAATATGTCCTCTTTGTACTTGATATCTCAAAACCACTTGAGCTGGTGTTTTTTTGTACTTTTCTGCGATTTTTTTAATTTTGGGATCATCCAAAAGTTTGGGGTCATCAGGTTTAGCCCATGGTCTATCAGGAGACCCTAAAGGACTATAAGCCGTTATAACGATGCCTTTAGATTTACAGTAATTGGCGAGTTTTAATTGAGTCAGATGTGGGTGGCATTCGATCTAAGAAAAATATTATTTTAAGAAAAAAAATTTAAAAAAAAACCCACTTGATTCGTGACCGGAACAATTGTAGCGCTCTGCAAGAGTCTTTCAAGTTGTCTTTTATTGAAATTCGAAACACCAATCGACTTTGTAAGCCCTTTTTTGCAAACTGCTTCCATAGCTTTCCAAGTATCGACATAATCAACATCGCTGTATGCAGTTTTACCAGAAGCATCAACTGGGAATAGTGCTTGACCCTCCTGTTTAAGAAAAAAAAGTAAGTCAAAGATCAAGGACTAGATTTTATAAACCTTTAGAGCAAATGGCCAGTGGATAAGATAAAGGTCAAGATATTGTAATCCTAGATTACTGAGTGTAGTCTTCAAGGCCGATTCCACCAAGTCTGGGCGATGGAATGTATTCCATAATTTACTGGTAATGTAAAGGTCTTCGCGTTTGACTACACCTTCAGCAAGTTTTGCTTTGATTCCTTCACCGACTTCTTTTTCGTTCTCGTAAATGTGAGCACAATCGATGTGCCGGTATCCAATATCGATTGCATCTTTTACCGCTTGTGTGACTTCACCCGGTTTTGACTAATAAATAAATAAAATGTCAATGTGACAAAAAAATTTAAAAAATTACCTTCCATGTTCCTAATCCAAAAATTGGGAAGGCTTGGCCGTTGTTGAATTTTACCGTTGGAACTTGAACCATATTTTTACACTTTTTAGCGATGCAGGTGTAGTATGTGCTAAGTTGAAACATCAACTGATTTATGCATTTACTGCTTCGTCTATTATATACCGGCAGTGTGCACGACAAGGTTCTGTGTAATAATAAAGCATGCTGATAAAGCATATCGACAAGCACTGAAAGGAGATTATCGCACAAAAATATTCGTTTTATAATTTTTGTTTATATTTATTGGTTGTTAAGCAGTGAAAAACTAAACAAAAAAACATCATTTTTTTGTTGTAACTATAATTATAATTTGTTTACAAAAATATTTATTTTTCCATTTTCCAATTTTTATTAAACAAATATTGTGCAATAAAAACAAAATATTTGATTAGATTAGGAATTTAACATTTGAGATTAACTGAAAATGATTGGCATCTTTTTAATGTTTGATTTTAACGTAAACTTCTGTTATGTTTACTGATGACATTCGGCTGATGGAAAGTTTTATATTAAACATTAAATTTGTATTTTAATAATGGACCAGTGGGCGTATATAGAGAAAACCTATTAACAGAGACTAACATTACAAAAGAAAACATTTTTCTGAAAATGTGTAATAGCCAGTTCTGCTTTCTACAAACTGGTGTAGTTCTGAAATGTGTTTTAATTACTCAAGTAGATCTTTGATATAAATAATCTGATTTTCGAGTAGAGCTTCAGCCGTTATGTTGAATAATCCTTAAAAAATTTAAACTTTTGCTGGGTTTTTCTAAATATCAAGTCAATTTTATGCAATTTGATTAAGTGATTTTGCAGAAGAGCTATTTCAAAAAATGACAAATTTTTACACTGAATCACAAAAATACACTGCGCACAAAAAGTTAAGAAAATTCGTATAAAATTAGAAAAAAAATAAATAAACAACACAACAGAATATTTTATTTACAAATTTTAAAACATAATTTAATGTTTTTATAAAAATAAATTAGAAATAAAGTTTATAAAAAAAATTTTGGTGCATAAAAGAAAAAAAATTTTGATTTCAATAGCGAGTATTTTGGTGTCTAACACGTAAAACTTTCCAAATTTTGCGGAGCATATTTCTTATGGCAGTATCAATTTGTTCCTGTGAAATTTCCAACCAAAGAATGGGTAAAAGCTGCGCAAGCTCCCTCACGCTTTCGGGTTGAGGTTTATGCAAATGTAATGTTCTTCCAAGAAAGTCTCATACATACTCTATTAGATTTAAATTTGATAAACGTGAAGGAAGAGCAATCTGTGAACACTTAACATTTAACATGTTAACATTCGCGGTACGGTGAAGCCGACAATTATTGTCAATAAAAACAAAATTTTGACCAATAGCCGCTTCAAAATTGACAACAATGTTGTTTATAATGTCAGGCGCGTATTTGTGACCGGTTATCGTTTCAAGGCAAATGTAAAAATCAGTGCGACTCCCAACACAGATGTCTCCCTATACCATAATTGACCCCTTTTAGAATGAAACGGATTCTCAGAAAAATTGTTACTGATAGCGTTCACCAGCCATTCTCCATACTCGAATACATCTATTGTCACGTCTGAAGCCAAATCTGGATTCGTCAGCAAACAATACCGAGTTTCATTCTAGATACCAATTTTGATATTGGGTGGCCCATCTCGAAGACCTCGATATGGTGGATGACTTCTCACCTATTTACGAAAGCGATTTCAAATGGTTTCGACGCTTAATTTTGGTTCATTCACAGTATGAAGAGTATTTCTTACAGCCGATGCATAAATTTTTTTCATTTTTATGCATAGAGGTTTTTCTTACCACTACGCGTATGTAACGGTCTTGATTTCGGGTTGTAGACCGAGGTCTATCTCTTCTGGGTTTTTGCCGAACAGATCCTGTCTCCAGGTAACGATTCACAACACTTTAACTCACTCCAAGGGTGTGAGCAACATCCGATTGAGTACGGCGAGCCTGCAACATCCCAACAGCTCTGTTGCCTTCAGCTTCAGACAAAATTCTTTGTTTTTCTATGCTTTGCACAAAAGTTACTAAATTTTGTGCAATAATAAATATACGACGACGTCAAAACCAAAACTGATTCAAGTATCTAAACTTTAAACATAAAAACCTATCATAAATAATAAAAAAGAAATTAAAACTGGCATTTTTTAACTATCAAAAATAAAAATTGTGCTGCAACCCAAAAATAATAAATAAATCGCAATGTAAAACAACTTTTATTCAAATTTTACAATATTCCTAACTTTTTGTGCGCAGTGTATATTTTGTACTCATAAAACACATAATATCCATTAAGAGAATAATATAACTCTATATATTAGAAAAACAGAGTTATAGTGCATCAAATTTTCTCTTCATAAATCTTTGGCTTATATTGTGGTTCATAAAGCGATGTCATAATTCTGGAAGTGTTCGGAATCTCTCTGGAATAGTTCGTAACAATATTTTATCTCATAAAATTATATTTATCTCATAAACAAATAAAGTGGACATTCAGACATAACGCATCATAATAAATAAAAGCATTTTTATTTTACAATAAATTAGTTATCAAATGTTCTCTAACTTACTGACCAAATTATAAAACAAATAATTTTTCGGTAAATAGTTGATAATTATGCAAAAAATCCATTGAATATTATTCAAACAGAAAAAGGCTTGCAGACCTTAAGTGCTGCAACGCAACAATGCGGGCTGTAAATGCCTACTTTCTGCCCTATAGCTACTTAGTACAGCCAGGGTCAAAGCAAATGCACAGGTCAGGTAGTCAGGCCGCTAATACGCTCCCATTCTAATACTTGTGTTTAGACCTAGGCCGATAACCCAACACGGTTTCGACTCAATTCATTGAAAAGTTGCATTTGTGAAAATATAAAATAAATTAAATTTTAATTTAGACTAATACAATTTAGAGGAGAATGCTTAAAAATTGTCTTGAACATCAATTGAAATTTGATTATGTTTTAATTTTTATTTTTAGTCATTTTAATTATTATAAAAGTCGGGTGATAAATTAAAAAAATATTGTTATAAGTAAATTACAAATATTTACTTTACTTTTAAAACACAAATTTTATAATTAAAGTTGCAAAAATATTAAGTAAATTACAAAAAAAACTGTTTAAATATTACTAGTAAATCTTTTAAAATAATATAATCATTATTGATTTTTACAAACAAATAAATTATTAAAAACTCTTGTTAAAAAAAATAATTGTAAAATAGAGTGGTATTAATTGTTAAAAATAAAACATTTGATAAAATATATAAAAATATTATCACTTTGTTCTAAATTCACTGTTTTTATAAAACCCTGCTTTCACTGTAACAAGTTAATAACGGTAAGTTTACATTAAACTGTTTATAACATATTGCAATATTTAAAACAGGCCAGCACTGTGCAAATATATATTTATAAAAACAAACTAATGAACACTTAAAATAAAAATTAAACCAATAAATTAAAAAATTAAACTTTCAGAGACTATGATCGCTTGGGTGTCCGTCAGGTAGTAAAAGGATTATTACCTTTCCATGAATTAACATCTTATCGTTTCTGGCTCAAACACTTTCATTACAGTAACCTCTTGCAGTAATATTTCTTTTTTGCAAAATTTTATATTTCAATAACATAATGCTTAAAAATTCCCTTGAGCATCAATTGGAATTTAATTACGTTTTAATTTTTATTTTTAGCCAATTTTATTATAAAAATCTGGTAATAAATTAAAGAATATTTGTGACTACATAAATGTGTTTAAATAGAGTGTGCACATTACATATTAATGTGTGTATCAATATATAGTGTGTTATTATTAAAGTTATATTTTTTAACCACTAATAACTGTTTTAGCTCTTAAAAAAATGGTTTTCAATTTTAAAAAATGTGTTTAAATAGATTGTGCACGTTAAATATTAATGTGTATTATGTAGTGTGCACACTAGGGTGGGCCAAAAAAATCAACTATTTTTTTTTTAACTTTCGACACTAAAATATTGGTTCCTTAGCACTTTTAAAATATACTTCTTCAAGATGAGCTCTTAATTTTAATATGAAATTTCATATCTCGTCACTAGTTGATCGTACAGAAAAAGTTTATTTACATTTTTTGTAGGAAATTTAACTCTTTAAAAAAGGTATCATACAATTTTCTTATAACTCTTACTGTTTAGAAGATGTCAGAGGTCAAAGTTTGAAGAATTTAGCAAAAATTTCTTTTTCACTTCTAAATTTTATAACTCGTAGATAAATAAATATTATAATGTGCGCAACATACGGTTTTGTAGAAAATTAAACGCTCTACAAAAAAAGTCGTTTGTGGTTAATTGATTACTTCAACCATTTAAAAAAAATGGAGCTTTAGTATCAAATTTTGGTTTTTAAAATGCGAATATCTTCTAAGTGGTTAGAGTAATCGATTAACTACAAGAGACTTTTTTATAGAGGATTTAATTTTCTACAAGGCCATATGTTGTGCATTTTATAATATTCAGTTATCTCTGAGTTATAAAATTTAGAAGTAGAAAAGGAATTTTTGTTAAATTCTTTAAACTTTGACCTCCGATATTTTCTAAATGGTAAGAGATATAAAAAATTCTAAGATACCTTTTTTAGAGCGTTCAATTTTATACAAAAAATGTAAATACAAATTTTCTGTACAATTAAGCAATAACGAGATATGGAATTTACCATATGGAACTGAAAAAAAAAATAAAAAACTGCGATGAGGGAGTCTTTCCTATTAAAATTAAGAGCACATCTTGAAAAAGCATTTTCTAAAAGTGCCTAGGAATCAATTTTTCAGTGTCGGAAGTTAAAAAAAAAATAATCGCTTTTTTTGGCCCACCCTAGTGCACACTCTATTTAAACACATTTATCTAGTTACAAATATTCTTAAATTTATCGTCCGATTTTTATAATAAAATTGACTAAAAATAAAAATTAAAACATAATTAAATTTCAATTGATGTTCAAGGCAATTTTTCATTATGTTATTAAAATATAAAATTTTGCAAGAAATAAATATTACTGCAAGAGGTTACTGTAATGAAAGTGTTTGAGTCAGAAGTGATAAGATGTTAATTCATGAAAAGGTAATAATCATAGTCTCTAAAAGTTTGATTTCTTAATTTATAGGTTTAATTTTTATTTTAAGTGTTTATTAGTTTGTTTTTACAAATATATATTTGCACAGTGTTGGCCTGTTATTGCAATCTGTAATCTGTTATAAAAAGTTTAATGTAAACTTACCGTTATTAACTTGTTGTAATGAAAGCAGGGTTTTATAAAAACAATGAATTTAGAACAAAGTGATAATATTTTTATATATTTTATTAAATGTTTTATTTTTAACAATTAATACCACTCTATTTTACAAATTTAATTTTTTTAAAACAAGAGTTTTTAATAATTTATTTGTTTGTAAAAATCAATATTTAATATATTATTTTAAAAGAATTAGTAGTAATTTATAAACAGTTTTTTTTGCAATTCACTTAATATAAAGTCACAATAATTTTTTAATTTATCACCCGACTTTTATAATAATTAAAATGACTAAAAATAAGAATTAAAACATAATTAAATTTCAATTGATGTTCAAGGCAATTTTTAAGCATTCTCCTCTAAATTGAATTAGTCTAAATTAAAATTTAATTTATTTTATATTTTCACAAATGCAACTTTTCAATGAATTGAGTCGAAACCGTGTTGGGTTATCGGCCTAGGTCTAAACACAAGTATTAGAATGGGAGCGTATTAGCGGCCTGACTACCTGACCTGTGCATTTGCTTTGACCCTGGCTGTACATATTACAACGTGATCGACTGATTGGGTTGGCAGCATTGAAGTGTCACTTAAAATTGGCTATTCTGACCTAACCTCAAATTCAAATTTGACCTCTTAAAATTTTGATTAATAAGTTGTAATTAGTTGTTGCTAAAGTTTTGTTAGAATGGTTTTCAAATGAGGACATAGCACTTTTATTGTGTTGGCGTACCGTAAAATGGAGAGAAGTCGACCGCTGGGGTGAAGATGACCAAAAACTAAATAAAATGTGTAAACCTGTACTATATTCGTAAATTTAATTTTTTCTTGTGCATGTTAAGGCTTTGCCATTCTAAATGGTTTTCCTTATAAAATTTTACAGAAAAGTGTCATTCTAACAATAATGATTTGATATACTCGTACATCTGAAGACACTTGTGAAATTAGAATTAGATATTAAAAGGTGGCTATTAAACTTTTACCTGAATACTGCTCATTAAATCATTCTGTTCGTCTGTTACAGATTTTATATATTATGTTACTGTATCTCAAAAATAACATTCGCTAATACATTTGATAAGTCTTTCCGATCTTTGATTGTAAAAGTTTTTAGTTTTCTGTGCAAATTTAATGTTAATTTGGGGTGAAGTTGACCGATGGAGTGAATTAAAAAACGGTGATATAAAAAAGACTTATGGGTTATAGTGTAATATGAAACAAAAAAAAAACAGTCAAACATTTTATTGGAAAAGTGTTATTAGTAAATAATGATGAGGTATGTTAATTTTATAAAGCGATTGCCAATTGATAAATTTATATCTGGCCTGATATAGAAAATAAAGATAATGTACTAGTAGAAAACATTAAGACTGTATTGGAAAAGTCAAATGTATTTCGTCTTTTGAGCTTTGTTTTAACATTGATTTATTTTTATTTAATTTTCTATAAAAAATTGGAGCAAAAAACTGAATTTAACATACAGTGTGTAAAGGCCAAATGGAATAAATTCATTATTTCAGTTACTGTGCATATTTATAAAAAATCTCAAAACACGTCAAATTTAAATTATAAATTGACATTCTTCAACGTAAAAATGCGATCTCTATTTTCAACCCTCTTCGAATGACAGGTACAACCCCCAATTTTTTAAATGGTAGGTATAGGCTTGTGATATATCGTTTGAAAGGTCTTTTCATTATCTACTCAAAAATGTTATCTTTTTTGAAGTTTCTGAAGATAGAATGAAGATAGAATTAAATTGCGCTATAATATACTCCAAATTTTATGGAAAATGTTGCCAAGACGTTCGCGGTAAACATTTTGAACATCTACTTTATTAAAATTCACAGTTCTTTTTAGTGTTTTACATTTTATTACATTTTCTATTACATTTTACATTTTGAGTATATTATAGCGAAATTTAATTTAATTAAAATGTAATGGAAAATGTAAAACACTAAAAAGAACTGTGAATTTCAATGAAGTAAATGTTCAAAATGTTTACCGCAAACGTCCTGGCAACATTTTCCATAACATTTTACAGTTTGAGTATGTCATAGCAAAATTTAATTTTATCTTCATTCATTCTTGCAATAAACTTGAAAACAATAACATTTTTAAGTAGAGATTGAAGAGACATTTCAAACGATAGATTACAAGCTTATACTTCCCATTTAAAAAATTGGGGGTTGTACCTGTCATTCGAAAAGGGTTAAAGGTAGGGATTGCATTTTTATGTTAGAGAATGTCAATTTATAATTTAAATTTAACGTGTTTTAAGATTTTTTATAAATATGTACAGTAGCCGAAATAATGAATTTATTCCATTTGGCTTTTACACACTGTATAGTTTTTAGAAATAAAAACATATTTTTTTAATCACTATTTTTTTATTAAAATGTTTAATAAAATATACTGATTGCATATTTTTCAGTTAGTTTCAACGTTGACTGATTAATATTTTTCTATATAAAACATTAGACTAAAGATTGGGTTTGCCCTATAGTTTTGGTCTATATACATGTTATTTGTTGTCTGTGACCGCCATTTTTTTTTAATACAAGATTAGTGCTTTACTGTTTATTTTTCTCTTGGTTAACTTTACTCCTACTATCACAAAAAGACATTTTTAATGATATTTAGATATGCGGTCAACTTCACCATATGGAGTGAAGTTGACCAAGAGCAGTTTTGCTTTTATTCCAAAAAAGGAGAGACGAATTTTACATCTTTTCCAAGTTCCAGGACTAAATAAGAACGATACCCACGTTATATCGTGGATAACTTCTTTTTTCTAAAATTGCAAATAGAGTATATTTTCAGTTAATGTTAAAAAGTGGTCATCTTCACCCCATTTTACGGTACTTCAAAAGTAGAGCCTACAATAAAATTAATAATTGGCAATATTTCCTAGACTCAAAGTACGTACACTTTAACAAACTTACTCCGTGGGGGTTGTAGATTTTATTGTTTAAACAACACTGCATGCAAGTTGTGGAACGTCTTTTAAATACAAATAATGTTGCAAAAACAAAACTTGATTGACATTCTATTCGTACTGAAGATTTTGTGTCACTTTTGACATTTAATATATTTGATTAAAATTTTTACAAATATACATTTTTGCTTTCGATTGTACAAACATATTCGTAATAGTCATTAATGACTTACAAAAGATTAAAAGTTTTCGTACGTTGGGCTCTAAACGTTCCCTTGTGCCATAATTTTACGCCCTTAATACATAAACAACTAAAATACTATAAATAATAGAGAAGGCTTTAAAATGGTTTAAAAACGGAATTCGTATGGATTTGAGATCTAAAGTTCAAAGCTGAAATCTGCACCAAAGAAAGCTACCCTCGTAGGAAGCTTACATTTCGATATAGGTGCAAAAACGTATTACCGTAAAAAAAATTTTTTGTTTTTTTTTTGTTTTCAACGTCGTAATATTTACAATCTCCACCTACCAATAAAATATATATTTGTACGCATCACCGTTATTTTTTATTTTTTTTATTTCAAAATTACAAGTAGTCTTTTAAAGTTCGTCGACATAAAAATGCTTTTATCTTGTTTTGAGGTTTGCTTCAATCAATAAAATTTATGTTTACATTGTGATATCTTAGAAACAGAAAAAGCAAACAAATAAATTAAAAAACGCTCTCTATTGCATTCTAACCTCGCGTCTATACTATTAAAATCCGTATGTGTATTTCACTTTTTTTTGTACCTTTCTCTATAATTCTGCATAATCTGAATAGCTATTCTACTTTTTTATATTGCCATTTTATAATATTAGTTACTATTCCTCTTAACTAATTTCTGCTTTACAACGGATAAGAGAAAATTAAAAGAAAAAAATACATTTCTGCAGATGGAAAATTAGAGTATAAAATAGGAGTAGTAATTATGTAACATGTACCATATGTTTATTATAATTTTTGATCAGAGGCTGCCACGAAAAGAAAAAATTCTAAAAACGTAGCGCCTAACTTATTTCATTTGATAACACATAACCTCACTTTTTTCATGTTTTCGATCACATTGATAAGAGTTGCAGAAGTAATATTGTTTATCTTTTCTTCAATACGATTTTTTAGTTGTTCAATATCATTGACTGGCTCTCTAAAAATGATATCTTATGGAAATTTATTAGTTTTGACAGTGACAGCAAAATGACATTTGTCAAGTGAACTAATTTAGACGCTACGTTTTTAGAATTTTTATTTTTCATAGCAACCTATGATCAAAAATTATAATAAACATATGGTATTATTCTAGACAAATTAAAAAAAAAAGTGAGTAACTGGATGAATTTGATAAAAACGTGAAGATTTTGACTAAGTAGTAGAATAATAATTTTACTAGCGTTGTTGAGCAATTTATTATTATTTAGTACGACGTATCTTATTATTAAGTTAGACGCCAAGCTGGTGAGGCAACTAAACGATATAATTCAATGCCGGTCGGAGTTTTTGTTCGCAGAGTATATTGTTTTCACCTAGTCATAGCACCATGCGCTTCATCTTATTAGCATCTGCCAAAGTTGTGAAAGAAATTTTTTAGAGGTAGGTATTTGCAAAAATTAATGTTTTACTTAGCGATAGTATTAGACATAGATTAGCATATAAATCTTGAGATACCTAAAGAATGTAAAAGTTTTTACTCAAAAACAGTATTGTCATACATCCTGTATCTCAAAAATGTTTTTTTTTGAATGCTACAGCTTATATCTTAGAAACTATAAACATTTGTACGTACATATAAGGCAAATTTGGTTTTTTAGCATTTTTCCAACAAGGGTTATCACTTGGTAACATTTGTTAAAAAAATTTAAAAACACTTTGTATATACATATAATTTAACATTAAAACTAGAACTAACAGCACGAAAAATTATTGCATATGTTTCAAACAAACACAAACCAAAAAATTGTTATAATATCTCATTCAGAAAGAAATAAAGAAAAATATTCTACAGCGTATATCTCAAAACTATAAACATTTGTATAAAAAAAATTTGTTTTTTAGCATTCTTTCAACAAGCGCTGTCACCTGCTAAAATGTTTCACATAACTTTAAAAACATTCTGTATATGTAGTATATACACATATACATTCAAAAGTTTTGCATCATCCGATTTTGGTTTACAAAAGATAGTATGTTTTGGTCAGGGTTATTAAAGTCCTTAAAAAGAAATTTTGTGTTTACAACTTAATCCGATATTTAACTAAATTTTATGAAGGTCTAACCTCAAACCATCATTTCTAGACATTTCAGCACGTGCTAAGCATGGTCTTAGTGTTAGGGTGACTATAAACTTATTAACCCTTCGTTATCTTTGCCTCAAACTTAGACAAAGTGTTTATAAAGATGCAATTCGAGATGTCATAAGTCCACAAAGTTGTAGCTGTAACCGTTTCTATTTAATTACAAAAATAGTAAAGCATGGGACTGCCAGTCCCATGCGCGACTCAAAGGGTTAAGGAATCAAAGCCATAAAAGTTGTAAACACGATATATCTTTCTGAAGACTAATGATTATGTTTTAGAATCGTATTGTTCTTGCAGCGATGGAAATGCTTTCTTGTAATTTTTCTTTTAAAAATTCCTTTAGTGTCGTATTTTGCTGGCGCCTGCTGTTCGTAACAATTTTAAGTTTGAAAGTGCCATTATTCCCCAAAACGTTATTTCTAAATTAGATCGAATGAGAATAGTGGTCTTAGTAGAAGAAGGCCACTCACGACTCTAGGTAACTCAAAAGATTAGCGTTTCATAAAGTGATATCTCTCGCATTTGGAATAGCTATTTGACAACAAATTCTGTGCAAGATCGTTTACAAAGTAGTAGAAGGAAAGTCACTAATCGTCAACAGAATCGTTTTATAACGTTCACCATGCGAAGAAATCCCACCATGTCATTGCTACAACTACAAAGAAAAATGTGACATGCACTTGGAGTTAATGTTTCTGTCGTCACACTTTGAAAACGAAGTATTCAGTCAGGGTTAAGATGTCAACGACCAATAAGAGTCCTTAGGCTACAACTTGAGAACGAGTTTGTGGACTACAGTAGGCTGAAGAACAGATTTGCTTACTTGATAAATTCTGGCATTCTGTCTTATTTTCAGATGAAACTAGAATCTGCCTAGTAAGTGATAGTCGCCGAATTCGTGTGTGGAGAGAATCAACAAAAGCTGTCCAACTCATACCTGCCTTTCAAGAAGAAACTGCTATGTTTTGGGCAGACATTATGGCAGACGGGCGAAGTGTACATACGTGGACGGCACAATGACTGAAGTTAGGTATGTACATTACAACTGTTCTCTACCCTTAGGTGCGACTATGGAGAGGGACTGTTGGTAAAAATTTTGTCTTCATGGATGACAAAACCCGACCTTACCGCACTACAGCAATGGATGAGTACTTTGAGATTAAGGAAATTACTTATTTGGCCTGGCTTGCAATGTCTTCTGACATAAATTCGACAGAACAGGCTTGGGATATGCTTTCCAGAGCAGTTAACTTTAGAAAAAATTTTCCTCGACCGATCCCAGAACTCGTCATTGCGGCAAAAGAGGATGTGAAAGCGTCTGCAAGTGTGTATTTATGCAAGAGAAAAAAATAATTTCTATTAGTAATTACTATTTAATTTTATGTTATAAATTTCAAATGTCGGTTTTGTTTCAGAATATTTTTTATGGCTAAAATAACTTCAAAACAGAAAAAACGTATTCAAAAATTTTCTTATAATTTCTAAACAAGCATCAGTGTTAAAGTTTTATTTTCTTTCAATTGTAACTCCATTTCAAAAATACGATTCAATAATAAATGTTTTATGTTCTACAGTGAACACCATTTTGAACTTTTATGAGTTTTTTGCCAAAAAAATTTGAACATTTAACACGTTTGAAAGTTCAATCAATTAAAACGTTAATAATATCAAAAACAATAAAAATCTATCAAATAAATTGTGAAATAACGAGGATCTTACTTTACTAGATACATATTTATTTATACACATTTAATGTGTCCATAGGTATTCAAAATTACACTTTCAAAACTTTCGTGAAATGTTATAAAACTTATATTTTCACGTATTTTTTTATGAGATAATTGTCATAATTTTTTTCAACAATTTCCATTATCGAAATAATCAGGGTTCGCAATGACACGGCAAAAAATTCATCACTAGAAACAAGCTCTCTTCAAAATATACAAATAGGTATCAAAACTATCAGCAAATAAAAGATAAAAGTAAAAAATTACAGTAAAACATAAATAAGTTATCAACTTAGCAATCCTGATTTAGTATCTGTCTAATAATTGAATAGGTACAGACAGAAGCGTAAAGATTGTCACCCCTATAAAACCCGCCCGGTCGGAGGAGGCTGAACTGAAACCGCACCATAAATATCTTTGAGTTATAAATTTCCATAAATAGCATTTACCATTATTTTCTCGACACAGATGAATATTGGTGCCTTGCATGTTAGTATCAATCTATCAATTATATTTTAATCGTTTCATATTAAATACATAATTCATTAAAAATCTTAAAATCACAAAACTAGAAAAAAAAGAGACTACTCGTTGGTGGTTAATTATAAATCCAAACCAATAGTAATAACGCAAATTTTTTATTAGTTTTTGTAACTTGTTTATCAACAAATCTCTTTAGACCATTCAACCTCCTTAGTTTAGAACAAATATCGGGCAGGTATGAATAAACGCTATGGGTGGTTCAAACACATTCAACAATTTGCTGGAAGCCAATTGCCAAGAAATTTGAGTAATTTTAAAAAGGGCTACAAATAAGTAACAAATAAGTATGCAGTAAAAACAATACACATATTGTTATAGTGTGTATTTTATAATAACATTATAAATTTATAAATATAGGGTGTAATCCCATGTTACACAAACGATGCATGTAGTAAATTTACTTTACATTACTTTTTAGTGTTTGCTTTCCTATATTAAATATTGTTGAAGTGCAAAAACGGTGGGTGAAATTGTTTATTTCAGTGTTACAATTATGTTATGCTTAATTAATACCATAAATTGCAAAATACAGATATAGCAAATGAATTATTCTTCTATAAGGCCAAAGGCTTGTCTTTTTTTTTTCACTAGAGCAAAACCAATAAGCGTTGAACATTTGAAATTGGTCTTGGTATGAAAAATTATACTTATCAGCTGAAAGAGTTTAATGCTATTTTTACATTTGTTTTTATATCATTACAATTTATCTTAGTAAATAAAAAGTTACTTCAACAACCATTTTTTTAAATTTTCTCGCACAGTGTAATATGTTGAAATATGTATGAAGGATAAATTTCTGATATTAAAAAAATGCCAGTTACCTAAAAATTTGTGAAAAATCTGAATACCTCTTACCTACAAGTTTGTTAAAAATCTGAACACCTCTGAATAAAAAATATGGAATCTGACCTGTATTTGAACGAAATACGAAAACTCGAAAACCCAAAATGTGAATTAAGGAGTGATGAATATTAATATTTGTAATAAATATTTGTTTGTCGATATTTATTTATCGAGTAATTAATAAGCAAATTTAATAATAGTTACATTTAAATAAAACGTTTTTAGTTTTATTTGTAATATCAAACTGTTTAAATCTACATTAAAAACCTTCTCAATACGTGAGTGTTATTACGACTTTAGTTACTTCCATATTTTTTAATCAGAGGTCTAATTTTAAACAAATTTATAGGTAATTTATCTTTCATATTTCAACATGTTACTCTGTGCGATGAAATTTAAAAAAATATATATTTAAGTAACTTTTTGATTCACAAAAATAAATTTTAATAATATAAAAACAAATCTTAAAATACCAATAAACTCTTTCATATAAGTATAATTTTTCGTAGCAAGATAAATTTTATAGGTAGTCGAAAATTTTGATGTTCTCTAATTACACGTTTAAATGATTTTGATAAATATTTAATAGTTGCAAACGTATCAAAAACAATCGAGTAGATGTAAGTAATTAAATTTAGAATAAGAAGCCTTTTGTTTTCTAATTTTTTTTGTATATACCGACGTCCCACCAGCACTTGCACCTATCAGCACTTCATCAAAAATATTTGATATTGGAAACGAAAAATTAAAAAGCAATATTAAGGGCCGATTTACAGAACGCATCATTAACTCTAATTATGATTAAATAGTTAATTCGTTACTAAGTGTTAAGTTTGACCAACCAAACATAAGAAAAACGAATTAAAAGTTAATCGTAATTAAATATTTAATTCGCTTTTTGTAAACCGGTTCTATGTGTATGATTTTTAACACTACAACTGTAAACTTATCACACGAAAATGACAAAATGCCTTAGTGTTTAAATTTTAAATGTGGAATGATTAATAATGATTAATCCGGGGCCATTCATCCGGTCTTACTATTTCCGACAATCTTTTCCTAATTCGACCTACACAGTTTATTCACAGAATTTTTACTACATGCATCTTTTGTGTAACATTGGATTACACCCTATATTTATAAATTTATAATATTATTATAAAATACGCACTTTAACAACATATGTATTATTTTTACTGCATAGTTATTTGTAGCCCTTTTTAAAATCACTCAATTTTTTTAGCAATTGGCTTCCAGCAAATTGTTGAATGTGTTTGAACCACCTATAGCGTTCATTGATACCTGCCCGATATTTATTCTAAACTAAAGAGGTTGAATGGTTTAAAGAGATTTGCTGATAAACGAGTTACAAAATCTAATAAAAAATTTGCGTTATTACTATTAGTTTGGGTTTACAATTAACCACCAACGAGTAGTCTAATTTTTTTCTAGTTTTGTGATTTTAAAATTTATAATGAATTATGTATTTAATATTAAACGATTAAAATATAATTGATACAAACAGGCAAAGCACCAATATTCATCTGTGTCGAGAAAAAATTGGTAAATGCTATTTATGGAAATGTAACTCAAAGATATTTATGGTGCGGTTTCAGTTCAGCCTCTTCCGACCGGGCGGGTTTTATAGGGGTGACAATCTTTACGCTTCTGTCTGTACCTATTCAATTATTAGACAGATACTAAATCAGGATTGCTAAGTTGATAACTTATTTATGTTTTACTGTAATTTTTTACTTTTATCTATTAATTGTACCTATTAATACAAACTGTTTCTTTAACTTCAAACACCTAATCGAATAAAATGCTTGTTTTTTTAATGTTTTTACTTTTTTTTAAATTTAACTAATTAATTAATTTAATTTAATATTTTAATAATTAATAATGTTTAATATTTATTAAATATTTGATGTGTCAGTCCGATCAACATATTTTTACTAAAAATAACAATTTATTCTAATTTTAAAATACATTTTTATATTTTAATTAATTATTGAAAAAAGTTTGGCACTATAATGATGAGAGATAACTAATAACTAACACTCTCGAAAGCGCTGTACCACATTTATGTAAGAATTTGTTTGATTAAGCTTGTAGGATTGCCTCTGAGTTTTAATTATTTCATCATTTAATATGCGATCAATTATACCATTCCATATAAACTGTATCTATGCATTAGAATAAGAAGCATGATAAAGACTAACTATATTTGCACTTTGGCGTTCATTATCTAAAAAGTTTTGGCGTCTACAGCAATAATCAATTTATCGTGCTCAATTGTGATAGCCTAAGTTTCAAATTTTAGCAATCACAAACGAGTAGTTCAAAATTTCAAGACTTACTAGTTTCTCTCTGGTAAAAAATAGATCATAATCAAAAAACTAAAAAAGTTGGCCGAACATTAAAATTTTGAGTAAAAAGTTGAATGTTTGGTTACCCTAACTTACAATTTGTTGATTTATTACAATTTTTATTGAGAAACTAAAATTATTTGTGTCACATGACTGTGTATATATTGTTGACCTATATTTGTTAAATCTTTTTTTGTAAATTGTAAAAACACTAATTGATGATACATCTACATATAAATAATATTTATATTATTATATAATAATTATCGTTTTTATTTATAGAACCGTTTCAAATTTTTGTGAGAAACAGAAATTAAGATTAGGTTTATCTGGAACAAATTTAAAAAAACGATCGCTGCAATTTGTGTTGCATATCATATAAATAAAAAAACTATTGCAATTATTTTTATAAAAATTGTTTTTTTACAAAAATAATTATTCGTCTTAACATGACTATAAATATTCATGTTAATTCCAAATCTAGACGTTCAGTACCTAGTGGTTTCCTAAATGAGTACACAGTAGTGCCATGTAGGAATTATGTAATGACAAAAGAAAGAAATTTCTTTCTATCTCTTAGAATTTTGCTATTCGGTATTATCTAACAACAATCAGAAGTAATCGTTGGTGCTGCAAACGTACACGAACGCTTGGAAAAATAAGAAAACCCTCAAAGCTCTTTCTTCGGTCTTTTCATTGAGTTAATAATAAGAACTGGAGTAAGGGTAAGCAAAAAAGTATGGTGACAACAGATAGGTAGGCAAAACATTAAAAGTGGTGTATTTACCGTGTTAAAGATGGTATTTGCATTTAGACAAGTATTAAAATCGCTAAAATTTACATATTTCTAAACAATTTTGTTTATAAGAAGCGTTTTAAACAATTTTAGATAATATGATTTCAGATAAATTAAATATTAATTTGTAAAGTATGAGTGTTGTATGCATGCACAATAAAGGCTTGGCTCTCATATGTTTACTGAATTAAAATAAAAATTTATTTTCTTGTCTTATTATTCCTGTATTTTCAAAAATTCAACGTTCTTGCCTACCAGCAAGTGATTTGCTCTCTCACACACATTTAATCTGTGTATTATACTATCTCTCCTATGCTATGTTGTCACCGCAGCTCGCTTCGACAACGTATACGCAAGGCGCGATCCAGTATTATTATTAGATATGTGGTCTTTTTATAGTCTGTCTCTGTCTTTTAAACGTCAAACCTAATGTTATTTTCTATTCTTAATATAATGGTAGTTTAAGGTAGTTTTGCTGTGACCACCGCGTAGAGGTGTAGTTGTAACTTCACTTTCGGGCCTTTACGATTTATACGTTGTTTCTGAGATTTTGATATACTCATTTCACAGGCATCGCCTTCTGTAGACGGTTTGTCTGTAAATAGTTGTATACTTACCCAAATCTAAAATGGTTTTTATGACAGGGTCCTATTGTATTAAAGGTAATAGTAGTAACAAAGAAAACAACAGACTTTGACAACTTCTTTAATAGCATTATTATGAGGTCCTTATAACAATTGCAGTGTGATAAAAACCACTTTGAATTTGGATAAGTATAAGTTTTATGTACTGAAGTAACAGACGTGTTATTTGTGTCTCGGGGGTTTTCCAACGTGCTGTGACATTTGTTGAACTTTATAAGCGGCAAAAATGGTAAAGCTCACCAAAAGAAATTTCGCTTTTACGATTTAACAACCTATTTAACTTTCACTAATTTTTATGATAGTCCAACAGCAAACGTAAATACTAGACCCTCTATAAATAATCCCAAACAGATTCTTTGAACATCGGTCCACGTCCGTCTTCAGTAAACTTTACCTACCTAAAATAGTGAAACCACTAAACTTGCACATTTTATTTTTTGAGTCTTGGCTTATGTATCTTTACCTTGTTAATTTTTAAATT
This sequence comes from Tribolium confusum, assembly GCA_029207805.1. Taxonomy (NCBI): domain Eukaryota; kingdom Metazoa; phylum Arthropoda; class Insecta; order Coleoptera; family Tenebrionidae; genus Tribolium; species Tribolium confusum. Next base: position 34,504,959 of record JALGAY010000001.1, on the reverse strand, counting down.
AGTATTTATATTACAATTGGTTAAAATTCGGAATCATAATTTATTTAATAATTAATTTAATTTTTAATAAAATAATTTAATAATTACAACAAATAAATAAAAACATATTACATACTAATCACTATCAACTTAATTATCACTTTCGTCGCTGGACTCATCGTCCACATTAATTATCAAATCCGGTACAAATCTACTTCTGTACATATCTTCTTCACGAATTACATGTTCTACACACTTTTTCCAGCTGAAAGTAGCGGCAAATGTCTACGGCGGTGTTTTCCGCCATTTGAAGTAGTAAGCTGATCATCATCGCCGTCGACATCGCTGTCGACGTCGCCGTCACTTTCAATTTCAACGTTGTCGTCGTTGTTAAAGTCTCCATCAATCTCGGACCAAGGTCTCCACAACTTAAAGATGTAAAAAATTGGAAATTAAAATACATAAAATATTTACTGATTAACAAGTTCTAATCATACACATCTTCACAAAAAAAACCGTAAATTAAGTCTTAAGAATAACTGTTTTGTAACTGTCACTTGCAAATTATTAAAAAAAGTAAAAGAACACAAACGAAAACACCTCAACACTTCAAAAGACGATAGAAATCTGTTTTACAAAATTAGCATCGGAGTATTTATAAAGGGTTTATTTACCATCTATTTAATATCTATTTCTACCTGGTTATTTACCATTCTATGTCACGAAATTCTCTAATCGATCTTGGAAATGCCATTAGAATTTATAATCCTATACATAAGTTCTAAGAATATAGGTACCTGTTTGTTTAAATATTGGCCATTTTCTAATAAGTCTTCTTCAGTTGAACCCTCTTTCTGCACCTAATGAGATTAAAAAGTTACTTTTAGTTATTTCATTGGTATTTTTAATAGTGGTTATACAGAGTAGCCATTTTATTTGTTAAAATCAGACGGTAAATAACGATGTCACAAATTTTTCCGTTTGTTACTTAGCTGCCTGAAATATTATTGAATGCGGCCCTGACCAGGTCCAAGCGTGCCACTGTCAGACCTTATTAGGGTTTTACTATAGAGTGGCTCTAAACTTATTAAAATGGCAAAACTATAAAAGGTCGTAAAAACGATATTTCTTTTGGTGAGCGGTGATAAGGGGTGAGTTTGCATGATGCAACAGGAATGTATACTAGAGTAGGCCGAAAAAATCGATTATTTTTTTTTAACTTCCGACACTAAAAAATTGATTCCTAAGCACTTTTAAAAACCGCTTTTTTAAGATGAGCTTTTAATTTTAATAGGAAAGACTCTCTCATCGCAGTTTTCTATTTTTTTTTTAGTTCCATATGACAAAATCTATATCTCGTTATTGCTTAATTGTACAGAAAATTTGTATTAACATTTTTGTAGAAAATTAAACGCTCTTCAAAAAAGGTTTCTTACAATTTTTTATATCTCTTACTATTTAGAAGATATTGGAGGTCAAAGTTTAAAGAATTTAACAAAAATTCTTTCTCTAATTCTAAATTTTATAACTCAGAGATAAATAAATATTATAAAATGTGCAACATATAATTTTGTAGAAAATTACATGGTTTATAAAAAAGGTCTTATGTGATTAATTGATTATTCTAACCATTTAGAAGATATTCGCATTTTAAAAACCAAAATTTGATACTAAATCTCCAATTTTTTTTAAATGGTTGAAGTAATCGATTAACTACAAACGACTTTTTTATAGAGCGTTTAATTTTTTACAAGGCTATATGTTGAGCATTTTATAATATTTATTTATCCACGAGTTATGAAGTTTAGAAGTGAAAAAGAAATTTTTACTAAATTCTTCAAACTTTGACCTCTGATATCTTCTAAACGGTAAGAGTTATAAAAAAACTGTAAAATACCTTTTTTAGAGCATTCAATTTCGTACAAAAAATGTAAATAAAATTTTCTGTTCGATCAAGTAGTGACGAGATATGGATTTTGCCATATAGAACTGAAAAAAAAATAGAAAACTGCGATGAAGGAGTCTTTCCTATTAAAATTAAGAGCTCATCTTAAAAAAGCATTTTTTAAAGGTGCCTAAGAACCAATTTTTTAGTGTTCGAAAATAAAAAAAACATAGTCGATTTTTTTGGCCCACCCTAATGTAGATATACTATGTCAAACCAATTTTGGCATAGCTGACTTTAAAAGCAAGTTATCTGTTTATTACTGGTGCATTAAAAATTGAATTGTTACTAAATGAAAGTAATTTATAGTCGTTAGTCCTTTCGATGCCACCTGAGAAAACGCCCGAAACATGCAGAATTGTCACCACTTTTACGTAGATTTGATTTGCTCCAAGCGGTTTTCTCAGATGGCATCAAAAGTTCTGACGACCATAAATTACTTGCGTTTGGTATCAATACAATCTTTATTTCACTAGTAATCAACAGATGACTTGCCTTTAAAGTCAGCTACACCAAAATTGGTTTGCAACAGTGTACACTCGGTCAAAATAAAAAAGACGTGTCTATAAAAGAACTCCTGCTGTCGATGCCAGCCTACTAGCCGCAATCATGCATAAATTATTGCCTGGTGAAATCATCCCAAACACGTAAACTCTCTCCTACAGCCGATTCTTAGCATCGTCTTAGATTTTCTGATAAATTTGAAAATAACTTGGTAATTTGGAAATAAAAACAATAAATCTAAACAGACTTTTCTATAAACCAAACAATAGCCATTGTTCAATTTATAGAGAGACAAACCACCGTGAAGATGTATCTTGATTTATGACAGTTTCCTCCTCCAGTATTATACAATATTTGTGTGTAAAACATCTAAAAGAAATGTTACACGGAAAAAGTCTTAAAAAGTCAGCCCACTTTAAGATAGTCTCGGTATAACAAAATACAGTTTTTTGAGTTCTCTTGATAGACTCTGGACTAAACCTGATAAATCTCAATCACTTGATAAGCCAAAACTCAAAGCGTTGGCTAACAACAAAACTTTAGCTCAAGTTGTTTTGAGATAGTATAATATAGGTTGGTTGAGAAGTTTTGAAAACGACCCCTATCAAACAGTAGAGAAATCAAAACATATGTCCCATTGTGATATTTTATCTTCCATTTGGACACAAAAAAATTTCATTTTGATATCTAAATTTATTCTCTGTTTACAAGTCATTTCAATTTGACGATCAGGTCATTTTGTTAATATGGATAAAACAGAATATCACGCAGTAATAAAATTCTTTGTTTTGGAAGGTTTATCAGCAACAGAAATTCATAAAAAAATGGTGAATGTGTTAAAGGAATCTGCTCCATTATTTCCAACTGTGCATCGATGGGTTTTAGAGCAAGCGTTGAAGATGAGCCCCGCACTGAACGTCCGAAAACTGCAACAACACCCGAAATCATTGAGCAAGTTCATGATATGGTTCGTAAAGATCCGAGTATGACGAAGCGTGAAATTGCTGATACCATAGGCATCTCAGACGAACGACTAATTCACATTTTACATGACCAATTACACATGAAAAAACTATGCGGAAAGTTAGTGCCGCATTCGTTAACAATTCAACAAAAACTGAATCGGAAACAAATTTGTCAGCGTAATTTGGACTGTTTTAAGCAAAATAAAACCGATTTTGTGCGACGTTTTATAACTATGGATGAGAGTTGGGTCTACCATCCTGACCCATGACCCTAAACTAAAACAAGAACGTTTACAGTGGACGGAAGCTGGTTGTTCAGCTCCTCAACTGGCAAAATCCGAACGATCGTCAAAAAAAGTTATGACACCAGTTTTTTGAGATGCAAAAGGGATTTTGTTGATTGATTATCTTGAAAAAGGTAAAACAATTAACTCTGAATATTATTGCAATCTTTTGGACCAGTTGGATAAAAAAATTCTTGAAAAAAGACCCGGTTTACAAAGAAAAATTCTTGATTTTTCATCAAGACAATGCGCGTGTTCACACAAGTGTATTGACAATGGTTAAATTAAACGAACTAAAGTACAAATTGCTTGAACACCCACCGTATTCACCGGATTTGGCTCCCTCCGACTATTACCTCTTCAGAAATTTGAAACAATTTCTTCGTGGAAAGCATTTTTTATCGAATGAAGAAGCTATTGTAGCCGTGGAACTGTATTTTGCAGAGCTTCCGGAAAATCATTACAGAAATGGTATAAAATTATTGGAGGATCGTTAGGCTAAGTGTGTTGAACTTGAGGAAAGTTATGTTGAATAAAAAAAATAAGTTTATTAAAAAATTTACATTTTTTTATTTTTGCTTTTAAAACATTTCAACCAACCTGTATATAAAGAAAGGTTGTTGAACCAATTGTTAAAAGTTGTTTTACCATTCCGAAATTTGTAATAAAAGCAAAGATTGAAGAGATTTTCAATATTTTTGAATGATATTAAATATTTGGACACTTTTGTTGCAAGGAAGGATTCTGTCCAATGATAGTGTATGTATTTTTATTATCTCTATAAAACTTAAGTTTGTCAAACTCCGCATTGTCTTTTTTGACAATTTTTATCTAGTTTGTAAAATGGTGTAAATAACTGTTTTTGCAGGTGATTGCGCCATCCACACGATCTTTTTGAAAACTACGAATTTTAATTTAGAATTTTCCAATTGATTTTTATAAAGTTTCATAATTAAAAGATTTTTATTCTTATAATTACCTTAAATTTGACGTAAGGTCAACGCGACTTTCTCGCGTTTCTGTGTAGGGTAGTCCTTTCGTCAAAGATCCCGTTCCCACGAGAAACTCGGCGACTTTGCGGGGAAGTTCGCGACCCCGCGGAGGAGAGCTTGCCTGTTGGTAGGTACCTGAGTTCCATTGGTAGTATTGGTACTGAGTTTCCCAAAGACGTTGTATGATCATTCAACGTTCTTGGAATTTTCGACGATCACTACCACCAGCCTCAGCCCCCATTTCGGGAAGTGACATTGTTGCGCGACTTTTGAAAGACAATCTCGTGAGTGCTGTGTACGTCTCAAAGACAATTTTAGTTTATAAGTTAGTTAGTATGAACCGCATAATCATAAACTATGTACACATTAATTTTAAATAATTAGATTCAATTTATTGTTTTAATTATTTATGTAAATATATTATTTCTTGTACAGTTCAAGCCGCTGAAGTTAAAAGTGATGGAAACTTTTAATATAGGACAACTACAGGTTTTTCAGGTCAAAATATTGCGATTTAACACAATTTACCTCTATACTAAGTTGCACCGTTTAGGAGCTAGAAGACGCCAAAGTTAGAAATTAAAAGTCATTTTTATAATTTAAACATAAATATCTCGAAAACGGTACGTTTTAGCAAAATATTGCGTTTTTGCATTTTTATTTAAAATCTACTGGCATATTCATTTTTGCTACAAAAATTAGAAATTAATAAGAAGAAAATTGGTTAATTACCCAAAAAGTGAAACAAAAGTACCGTAACTTGAAATTGAAATGTGTAGCAAAATTTTGCTGGTAGAAAAAAAAAATAAAAACTCAACTTCATTTGTGTACCAAATTTGGTATTAATCGGTTAAACGGTTTTTGAGATATAACAAAAAAATGTTTTTTTATACCCAACTTTGACAGCCTGTAATTTTGTTATTAGTTGAGACAGGACAAAAATTTTTTTTGCAAATTTTTATTATTTGGGGTGATGTATTTGAGTTTAAAATTTTTGCATTCACTTTCATAACAGTCTGTAGAGTCAAATCCACAAACAGCGAATAATTTTATAATCTGGTCACAACTAATTGTGGTTACTAAATACAGAAATAGATGGTACTTAACAACACGCACATACAGGTGACCAAACGAAAACGAAACAGAGGCTATAACTCTCAGAAGAATAATTTCTCGAAAAAACGCAAAAACAGGTCTATTTTGTTTGGAAGAGGAAGAGGAACAGTTTTTAGCATAAATTTAACAATTTTGTATGCACATCCTTTAGCGGGGGATGCATTTCTTCAAAAATTTTAAATGGGAAGGGGGGTCGAGTTGCAGACGTTGGAAAGCTCTTGCAATTTTGTATACAGTGGTGAGTATTTAAATTTTGTAGAATGTAAAATAAAAAAATGATAATAAAGTGAGACATTAGTTTACTAAGTGTTCAAAGTGACTCCTACATGCCTCCAATAGTACAGGTTGTGCTCAAAACGCTATCAAACATCTTGAAGCATTTGTGGAGTAATTTGACGACAGTCGTTTACTATCCGCTGCCATAAATCTTCCAAAGAGATAGGTTGAGTTGTATAAATTTTACTTTTTAAGTGACTCTATAAAAATATATAAAAAAAAGACTATATAAAAAAAAAGTCCAACGGAGACATGTCTGGCGATCGCGGAGACCACACAAACTCCTGAAAAGTTAACTGTTTGAACGGGCATTTTTGGGGATCACGTAGTTGGCCCGTTTTTCCTTAATGACAATTTAAATGGCGAAATGTATTTAAATTTATTAAAAAACGTTATTGATGCGGCTTTGACTAAAATTATCGAAAATTATGAAGGCTATGATAAAAATTTGTTGATATTCCAACAAGACGGCGCGCCTCCGCATTTTGTACAGTCTGTACGGCAGTATCTGGATCAGTCTAGGACGATGAATTGGAAGGAGGAAACTTACTGAGTGGCCTTTGTGTTCGCCAGACATGTCTCTGTTGGACTTTTTTTTATAGAGTTTTTACAGAACAAACCGATATTGTGGTACACGGTAAACTAATCATAATTTTTATTTAGACTCTCAAGTTGTAAGTTATCATTTATATTAAAATACTAAGAACACAAAGCAATTTATTTGTTTATTCCAGCTGTGCTTCCTGAAATTATCGTCTCAATAAACAACTGATTCGGAGCCAATTTGCGAATAAGAGCTTAATAAAGACAGAGTTTTAATCTAGTTTGCAAATTGTAAATATTTTTGTGTGTACAGTTTTTTTTTACATTAAAATTTCGATGAACAAATAGTTGGAGAAAGAAACTGTTTTGAGAATATTTTTTTTTAATCCCAGTCAAGGCAACATCTTGCCCCATTCCTCTCCTGTGGGCACCATTTGTGGTAGAAATTGATAAAGATCGAATGCTCTCTGCAGCATGTCCCAGCTGTGCTCAGTAGGGTTAACACGGAAGACAGCGGTGGCAATTGTAAGAAGGGATCCCGTGAGCTTCAAGTGCATTTTTCACAATTTGCACGCGGTGCGGCCGAGCATTGTTCCAAATACAAAAAATTTTCATCAATAGCTGCATAAATCAAAGGTAGGTTGACTACGTGATCCACGTAAATGTAAATACGTAAGTAATTCAAAATCATTAACTTTTGTGGAGCAGTTTATTTAAGAAAAAACATTTTTACATTCGTTTGATTACAAATATTTCGCAATTTCAACAAGATAAAAATTTTTAATAAAAAAATCAAAATAAAACTATGTAGAAAAACAAATTCACTTATTTTTTTGGCATATCCATATCTAAAATGACTCGAACTAAAGGTGATTTCAGCCTCTTTCAACATCTGTAAACAAATTTGCACACTGGTAATCCATAAGGACTTTTAATAGGTTGTTTTAAATGACATTAACTGTAAAAAAATTTAGAGTAATAAAAAAATTTTTTTAGATCAATAATAACTTTACTGGGCTAGTAGTAGTAGAAGCACAGAGAAGAGTATTTAGGAGTTGTATTTGTAATAAACTAGAATAAGCGTTTTTTACTAACGGATACGATTGTATTTTTATAATAAACATACCTATACAGAAACTGTTACAGTTTAGTCTAACATACTAGATTATCTGAATTTGGATCATTATACTCTTAAATGTTTATTATTCATTAATAAAAGTATATCCGTGTTAGTTAAGTACTAGAATTATGTAAAAGTTTTTTAGTACTCATGAAGTGTGAGCAGCTATTTTTCGGTGATCCTCGACACATGAAAAGACTGCTTTCCCGCACCGGGGTGATTTTTATGTCCCATAAGGAAACAATTAAAATTTGCTTAAGCCATTAGTCGGTAATGGTAAAGCAACAACTTTGGGTTGGACTTCTGGTCTTAAAAACTTCCAATCAGTTTTACCAACCCATTAATTAATAAAGAAAATTCTCGAAAAAGTTAGGTTAAATTATTTTTTCTTAAAATATTGGTTTTTATTCGTTACAAAAAATGTTGTACCTAACTATTTCGGAAAAATTTTTTTCGAACACGTTAGGTAAATAAATATTTTCATAAATACGATATGCCTAGCAATCGAGTTTGTCGTTTCAGCTGTGTATTTCAGATACTTGAAATATCAAATTAAAGATTAGAAATATTTTTTAACTATCATAGGCTTCTAGTAGTGGAGTGCCGTAAGGTTTATACCTCGGAACTCGGATCCACTGAACGGATTTTTATAAAACTTTTTGAAATGTTTTTTTAACACTAAGTACTAAAATGTTTACCTATTTATTTTTACCGATCTAAATTTTCTAATTATTAAAATTAATAATTATTAATTTTTTGGAGTTATAATTTATTTTTTAATATAATAGTTTTATTATTTAATAAAAGTTAGAATTATTTTTGCTTAAAGTTAGATTTTACATCGGAAAACTATTACAAACCTGTCTTTGGGGCCTCAAGAAACCTCAGGTAAAAAAGTGAGAAGGGGGAGGGGATTACATATAATTGGAATTGTGAGCTGGATTTAGACCAAATTCAGTCTGTTAAATTAAGTTTGACATATCCATAATACGTAAAATAAATCGGGCATTTTATATTTGCCAAATTCGTTTCTTCAAATCCACTCCGAAGCTCCCAAAATGGGGCCAAAAGTGACAAACATCACAAATTTTAATTTTGAAAATTTATTTCACCTTTTGTATATTAAATTGAACAAAGGATTAAAATAATTCTTGCACGTGTCTTAAGTTTAATAATTTGAAAAAAAATTTTCTTTGAATAGTGTCGTTTAGGCTCCCCATCGCTGAAAATAAACCTCTATGGACCTCTGTAACGGGATGTTGTAGAAAAACTGTAAGGATACTAGACACCTTAGAAAAATAGGGAATTTATATGCACAAAGTTTCAGATTTTTTGGATTGCAAATTAAAAAGTTTTTGGTTTCCCCAACTATCACAATACGGATCTTGAGCTGTGCAAGGTGAACTAAAAATTGTCCGATTTTCAATTTTTTTTTTTATTTGATAGATATGAACGTGGAATAAAAGAGAAAAATATCTGCGGAAGGGAATTAAGAATAAGGAAAAAAGTCAATAGCGGATCTAGAAATCTGTGCATTTTTTATGGGGGTACTACTTTAAATCCTAAACACATTTTTATAAAAATTAACTACTCCATTTAATTAGGGAATAAAAAACAAGGGGGTACAAAGTAGCAAAAATTACCTACTTTCACTTTGAAAATTATTTTGAACGCCTGTATATTAAATCGAACAAAAAAGACCTTAAAGATAATTTTAGAACGTATTTTAATTTTAACAATTTGAAAGAATTTTGTTTTCGAATAGTGCCGTTGAGGCTCCCTATCGCTGACAATAAACCTCCATGGTCCTCGATAACAGGACGTCCTTGAAAGACCGTAATAACTGTGAATACCTTAAAAAAATCCGAAATTTATATTCCCACAGTTTCAAAATTTTAGGGCCATATATAACAAAGTTCTACTCCAACCACCTGTTAAAAATACGGATCTTGAGCTGAAATTGAGCGAAAATGAAATAAAAATTGTTTGATTTTAAAATTTTTTTTTTTTAAATGTACAGATGTGAATGTGAAATGAAAGAGAAAAATAGTAGTTGCTTTGCTCCCCCACTCCTACAGCCCCTAGGTGCAGCCAAAGTTGACAAAAATTTCTTTTATTTATAATTAAATCTAGAAGACTGCGTTTTTTTATGGAGGTACCGTGTATAAATTAATATTAAAGTCACTATAAAACTATCATTTATGGCATATAAAATTGAGTTCTTCATTGCAAAAACTTTTTTCTTCATATTTCTCTCATTTTTCACTTAATTGTTGTTATAAATTGTTGCAATCGAAATCGGCAAATTTTGATGGGTAAACTTTTTTATTTAAGCTTTCAACAATGCAATTCAAAAGGTTTTATAAAAATCCATTCAGTAGAACCGGGTTCCGAGATTTTTACATTTTTATGTCTTACGGCACTCCACTATAGATAAAACAACAAAAATTTAAAAAAAATATTTTACAAAAGTTATAAAAAATAGTGTATAAGACTCCAGTAATGTAGATTCCAAAAATATTAAAATATACATAGTGTTCTATTCAAAAATCCATAGTTTTGGTGTTTCTGCTACAATCGGAAGTAATAAAATGTTTATATTTTACTCAGTTAATATAAGAATTGTACTTGCTCTTTAAATGACCTCACAAAAAAATCCAGTGGAATAAAATTAGGCGATCGAGGTGGCTATTCTATCCTGTCTTTTCGACCTCTCATTTTTCCGCAAATAATTTATTGAGATACGATGAAATAAACATTTTTTTAACTTTTAAAAAAATGAAAATTATTGTTTTTTATGAAAACTATTCATTTAATTTGAAAACTAATTACACCAACAAATTGCTCATTAAATAAGCTTTCATCTGCGGTATAAAAAAGAGTATGGTAGTCTTTTAAACAAATTAAAAATTTGTTGTAGAGTAAAGAAAAAGAATGTTTCTAAAAAACTGAACATTTTTTTAAATAAAAATCTGTATATGTACACAGCGTGTGTGAAAAGTACTGAAACCAATTAATAACTTTAAAAAATATATATATTTGTTAGAAATCCTAAAACACATTGATTTTTTATTAAAAAAAATTTTTAGTTTTATAAAAACATTCTTTTTCTTTACTCCACAGCCAGCTTTGAATTTTTTTTAAATGGCAATATACCTTTTTTTACACCTCAGATGAAAGCTTATTTAATGAGCAATTCGTTACATCAACAACTTTTTAAAAAACGTAATTTTTTTGTGTGAAAACTACGAGAATTGTTCAATTCGAAAACTAATCACAACAGCAAGTTGCTTATTAAATAAGCTGCTATTTGAGGTATTAAAAAGGGTATAATGCCATTTTTAAAAAATTCAAAATTGGCTGTAGAGAAAGGAAAGATGTTTTAAAAAAACTGAACGTCTCAAATTGTGCATTTTATTATTTAAAAATTGACGTGTTTTAGGTTTTTTACCAAATACAGTTTTTTCAAAAGTTATTCATTGGTTTCAGTTGATTTTACACCCGCTGTATATACACTGCCGAGCATAAAATTAGGGTCACCTCATAATTTCCATTTAATTTAATAATTTTTTGTTCCTTCAATGTTTTTTAACTGTAACATAAATTATTAATTTTATTTGGTTATTTTACACTGATTGTTCGAATAAAAAGAAATGCTTGTTGTTGCTGTAAAATTTATTCAAAATAATGAAATTTTAGTACATAATTTCAAATTTATTTATACTGAGTAATAGTGTTTTCGAACACTTCAGTAGCGAGTATTTCCTCTTCTGGCAGTGACAATAGTTTGTAGACAACGAGACGTGCTTCGAATCAAGTTTTGAAATACATCCTGTGGAAAATTATTCCATTCTTGTACTAACATTTCTCTACGCTCTCTGGAATTTCTAGGAGCCGGTACATGCCTCCGTAGACATCTCATCCCAAACATGCTCGTTTCTACTGTTGTTGCAGTTCACATCTTCCCTCGAAATAACAACAAATTTAACAAGTATTCCATAATATGCGCCAAGAACTTGAAATTTGCTCTTTGTCAGGATGCACATAAAATTCACACTTGCAATACAATTTAAATTTGTATATTATTTATTAAATAAAAAATTTAAAAAATATTTTTTACATTTTTGACCTAAAAACCTTTTGCTAAGTAAATGAAAACATGTACATACATGTAATTAACCAAAAAAAAAGAAATAAAACAGTTATATGTATGTAATAATTAGTTATTAAATAATATCTTATATAACAAGAGATATGAAACTCTTACCGAAAGTATAATTGATTCAAAAGTATAGAGCAAAATTTTGTCTTGACATACAACTGATACAAAACTGCAATATAGCTATTGTCTTTCCTCAAGTGGATAACAAAATTACGAGACTCCAAAATTTTGTATAAAAAACATTTTATTTTTTTTAATATCTCGAAACAGCGTAACTGATCATTATGAAATGTGGTACATACGTGAACAAAATTTAATGTTTTTTTTCTGTAAATAGTAAAATTATGGCAACTATCTACTGTTTAGAGGGGTTCTGATCACGATGAAATTACGACAACAATTTAGGAAAACAAAATTAGCAAACGGTCAAACGAAAGTAAATGGGTGACTCTATCTGCACAAAAAAAGCGGTATAGCGTTGGTGGAAGCGAATAGGGGTGTCGGCAGTACCCAAGAACTTTCTATTCTCCTTAGAGCAGGCGAAGAATTAGAGGGCAGAGTAGAGAGCGAAAGCCCGAAAGCCACTATAGCGTTCAACAGTAGAACTCGGAACATGTACGCATCTTGCGCTCCGTCTCGAATATCCACACCGAAGAAGTTATTACCAACCAGATCGAATTTTGACGGTTCATTAAAATATAAAAAGCATAAAGAGCGCTTCCGACTTAAAAATAAAGTAATATTGCTTAAAACAAAAATGAAATTAAAACAATATAAGAATCACCTCAGCCACTATATAGTTATATATATATATATATATATATATATATATATATATATATATATATATATATATATATATATAGATATCTATCTATGAATACTGTAAGGTTACTGGAGAGAATTGTCACATGTTGTGTCGGAGAAAAGGTGTATGCTTGGCGGATTCCAGCTTGTTTGTGCATGCCTTCCTTAAGGGATTAAGAAGAACAAAAACAGCCCAATCCTTTCCAAATACTAGTGTCGCACATCACTCGCTTAGTCACTAATTTGGTCATATAACTGAAGAAATTTTAAATTTCGAAGCATATTATTGTTTTTACGCTAAGATTGCGTAATTCTTAAAAACCATCTTTAAATTTTGTCGAATAACTAGAGATAGACCAAAAGTATGGATCGGGGTGTTTTTTGGCAAAATTCTTGATAAACGTTAACCAAATAGTGGCTTTATTCGATAAGGCATACATTTAAGCAAAACATCTTTTAAAGAGAAAGAAAAGACACTCTTAAATAAGATGCGTTACAGTTTCTTCTTTTGCTGTGCCACATTGACAAGTCAGCGTTTCAACAGCAAGGACGATAAATGATCAATAGCGTACCAATTAAAGAGCCTTAAATTACAGCAAGAATGTCCAGTTCTAATTCTATTCAATTTTGTTCAAGAATGTCTCAGTTGATCTATTCCTGTCACAATTTCGTTTGGTTCAAAGCATAGGTTTTTAATAAAACAATTTTAATTGGACAAAAAAAAAATTCATAATGTGAACATAATGAAATGTCAGAAATTGTACAAAACGTTTAAACAATGACACAATATTAATTTCTTGCAGCAAATTACGGAAATCATGTTAAATTTGTTGTCATCTCAAGGAAAGTAGTTAACTATAACAGCGTCAGAAAACATCCACGAAGCTAGAAACAAATGTGTTCAATTTAAATAAACAATTTTGACTAAAATGTGACGCTTGTGACACCTCCATTACGAGCTGCTGAGTAAGTAAAAAATCCAAAAAAAGGTTTTTTTTGAAGAAGAAATCATGTTGTAGGTTCAAACACATTGGCAATAATATAAGCGCTAAAGCCGATGTAAAAACTTGCAGGAACTGAAGCTGCTGTAGAAGATTGACACATAAATAATATTGTAAGAAAAATGACGAAAAGTTTTATTATAAACAAATTGAAGATATAAACAAAAAAATTTATAAAACTAGATTATTAATATCAACAGTTTATATCCGTAAATTACAGAAACACACTAAATTGAAGAAATTGATGACTAGATTCACGTTCTGGAAATATCCTTTAAAAGCAGACATCAATTCAGAAGCCTGAATCTCCTGATCCATCAGCATCACAAACTATACAAAATTTGCACGAGATCGGACAATCAACGTTTCTCATCTTGGACGTTATTATATCCACTATGAACCGTCAATGTGTAGTTGTGTACTCAATTAGATATTTGTTGAATATGGCATTTTCATAGTGTGTTGATTAAAAGCTCTTTGACCAAGGAAAGTGAGGAGACTATACAAAATTCTACTGCGTACAAAATGATTCAGGTATCGATATGTTTGTAAAAACAACAGTTTTATTGTATGTCTTCCAGAAAATCAAAAACTACAAAATTTTTCAGCTAAGAATAAGAACGTGATGCAAAGAACTTTATCAGTTGAGTTGCATTTTTCTCATAGACCGTCAAAATCATTTGCTTGAATTGAAGAAATTTCTTAATAGCCACGTGAAGGGTTTCCGCCGCTGTTGCAGTCAACCTCTTCCCTCGAAATAACAACACATTTAACAAGTATTCCATAATTTGCGCCAAGGAATTGAAATTCGCTCTTTGTCAGGATGCACATAAAGTTAATTCACACTTGCAATACAATTTAAATTTGTATAATATTATTTATTAAATAAAAAATTAAAAAATTAATTTTTACTCTCTTTGGTCTAAGATACTTTTGCTAAGTAAATTAAAACATGTATATACATGTAATTAAGCAAAAAAAACTAAAACAGTTATAAGTATGTAATAATTAATTATTAAATAATATCTAATACAACAAGAGATATGAAACTCTTATCAAAAGTGTAAATGATTCAAAAGTATAGAGCAAAATTTTAATTAGACATACAACTGATACAAATCTGCAATAAAGCTTTTGTCTTTCCTCAAGTGGATAACAAAATTACGGTACTTCAAAAGTGTGTATAAAAAACCTTTTTTTTTAAATATCTCGAATACGCGTAACCGATTATTATGAAAATTGGTACATGAATAAAGTTTAGATACGCCTGTTGAAGACAATTAAAAATAAATTTTATGTTTGTTTTTATTTTATTTTATGTAGTATAACTGTATGGAGTCTTTTTTAATTCCGGTTGATTATTTACTTCTCAAATCAGAAATTTTTTCTCAATATTATCTGAGATGTCTCAAACCTTATTGCAACTCCCCTTTACCGTGCTATAGTCATGAAATCTTTGCATCTGCCAATAATCTTTTAGAAATTCTAATACATATTATGTAAACGTATACTACACCTGGTGTTTAAGATTTACCTCTAACCTCCAAATATCACTTTATATTTAAACAAGAATTCCGAAAAAATAACACTTGTGGAGTACGACTAACAATATTCTGCGTTTACAACATAATCCTATGATTAAGGCTCCTGGACCGCTGAAAATGATGGGAGGAGCTTACGAAGTTAAAACTTCTGTTTTTGTCGCCGTCTTCGTTCATTTTTTCAGAGACTGACTCGCTTTTTTAGGCCTGCTCTAATAGATAGTCCCGTTATGGTACAATTTGTATGAGTTATTATTGCGGCAAGCCGTCAGGTATTTACGAAGTATTAAATTGTATTGTAAACATCTGAAACGACTAATTAAAGTTAGATTGAAATTTCCAGAAAAAAATGTAATTTAATGTTACCATTTCTAGTAAAATAATTGGGTATATGTTTAGAAAACTTATGTTCAAAATATTTTCAAATTCAGTCTTTTGTCAGACATCCTATGAAACAATTTGAAATAAATTTGTGTGTAATATTCATGATTGTTTAATTATTTTTTTACCTACAACATGGAGTATCGAAAAGGTAACAAGCGTCGAATGCGACTGAACATCTCCAGAAAAATTATTCAATTAATAAATCAATAAATAGTAACAATAATTTGTAGTTAAGAGGCTTCTGCTACAGCCTGTAATTTATATAGTTTAAATTTAGATTTTTGATATCACATTTTTTTTTTGAATAATGTTTAAATTTAGTTTAATTAAAGTTTTATTAAAATTTATAAAATAAAAATAAACTTTGCATGAATCTATTGAATATGTATACTATAATTTAAGACAAAATAAAAACACTCAATAGTACAAAGTAAATCCGAGAGTAATACGAGTAAGTCGTTCAAATATACAAAATTTCTCAAATAAAACTTATTTGATGCGACTATAAATTTATTATCTTGCATTATATTAACAATTTGTGTATTTCAACGGCTTTGAATAATAATAAAATTTAAACTTGAGCCTCTTCTAATTTCCTCCTTAATACGTCCTCTATCGTAAGCCACGTCCCATGCGTAAATAATCAACTAAAGCGTTTCGGACGGTCAGAGATTTTAAAAAGGAGGGAAAATGTTTTTAGGGCACTTTGAGTTGAGATAAAAATTTACAAAAAATTCAGTCTTCCTAAAATTCCTAAAACTAGGTTTTTGCGTCGAAACATTGCTAAATTTGTTGATACAAAATTTTTTGAAAACCTAAAAAT
Source organism: Tribolium confusum (assembly GCA_029207805.1). Lineage (NCBI taxonomy): Eukaryota > Metazoa > Arthropoda > Insecta > Coleoptera > Tenebrionidae > Tribolium > Tribolium confusum. The sequence goes on along the minus strand of JALGAY010000001.1, from coordinate 34,488,517 downwards.
TATAACAATAAAAAAAACTCGACGCAAAAACCTAGTTTTAGGTCTTTAGTTTTAGTCAAAAAAAAATTATTTGTTAATTTTGTTTAATAAGAACGCAGCACATTTTCTTCGTTAGACGCCCCATTCCGGGAGCCTTAACTTTTCCAAATTTTTACGACACACAACCGCAGTCCGCTGTAAAAGTCTTTACCTGCTAGACCGTTCTCATATGCATTACAGGATCGTACTGAAAATAATAAGTTTGTGTTTTCAAGCATTGTACAAATAAATAAACACAAAATACAACAATAAATACAAAGCTTTTTATTTAAAAAAATATTTTGTTAATTACTTAACATAAAATTGCTGTCACTATCACTATCGTCGCCAAGTTCGATTATTAACTCCCCCACTAATCGCTCCCTGTAAAATTTTTTTTCTTTTATAACATGTTCCACACAATTAGACCAACTACTTGCTGTAATTTTAGAAACTTCATTTTGAATAATTTGGATAGTGCTATCTGCAAATTTTGGTGTGGTATTGTGTCTTCTTACATTACTTTTAAGTTCGTGCCAAATCATCTCGATCAGATTAAATATACAGTGATAGGGAGGTAACCGTAAAACTGTATGCCCACATTCCTTCGCTATATAATCAATTTTAAACAGTTTATCAAAATGTTTTGTTTTTAAAACCTCTAGGAGTTGTTTCTTTGTATAGTCTTCTTCAAAATACATATCATTTTTTACAAGAAAGTCTATAATTGTTTCTTTATTTGAAGAAGTATTTGGAATTTTTTCGATTTGTGCCGAATGGTACGATGCGTTGTCCAAAACAATTACTGTATTAGAGGGAAGTTGCGGCAGCAATTTATTTTCGAACCAATTTTCAAAAATTTGCGCCGTCATATTATCGTGATAATCTACCATTGCATTCTTCATATTTTTGGCAGATAAAAATATAGAATTTTCCACCCATCCATTTTTCGATCCCGCATGTAAAATAATTATTCGTTTGCCATGAGACGGCGGGACATCCAAAACACATTTGCTACTTTTATCGCACCAACCTTTTTTCACAGTGTCGTGAGTGTCATACCAAATTTCATCAAGATATATTATTGTTCTATTTTCAACTCAAAATTGTTTAATTTGATGTAAGTAATTTACCTGCCAGTTCGAAATTTTTTGGGATTCTATTAATACTTGATGTTTGTTTATTAGTTTATAATGAAAATTTATTTTCTCTAAAAAACGGCGTAAACTCTCTTTTCAGCAATTGATTCCCAATTCAGTTTTTACTTTTTTATACAATTCTTCAATTGTCAATACAACATTTATGTTGTATGTATCATAAATCATACGTCGTATTAGATCTGCGTGAGAATCTTTAAAAACTCTTGACGAACCAACATCATTTCTCATCTTCCTTTTTTTTTATTCCATTCGCAATTATATTTCTAACAGTTGACTCTGGTACCTTGGTCATTTTGCTGGATTTCATTATTGCTCCACATTCTCCTTCTAAATTCTTTACATATTCATAAACATTTAAAACAATTTTTTTAGCTTCAGGTGTCAAATGACTATGAGTTCGTTTCCTTGTGTTTTCGTCTACTTCAATTTGTAGATTATTGTCCATAGTATCTTCTTGCGCAACCTCAACGATTACGTTTTCGTCTTCTTGTGGGTGAGGAGCGTTTATTTCACCCCAAGGTCTCCACATTGTAATTATGTAAGTTCTGCAAGAATATTTTAATATAATATAATTTAAAAATATATTTCTATTTTCTAACATACCTTTCGTTACGCAAATAAAATGTGTAGTTTTGAAAAAAACTGTTTTTTCTTAAAAAAATTTACAACTAATAAGCGGCAGGAACAAAAAAACGGGTAAACACAAAAGCTAGACTGCTTTACTCAAACTCACAACAAGAGAATGAGTTCCAAACTTTTACAAAGCAGTAAGCACGACAAGAGGTCAAAAGAGATTAGATAAGGTCGCAGGTAAATATTTTGGGGAAAGTTTACGTTTTGAGGAATTTAAGACTAATTGAAGTATTTTCTAAGAATATTATTAAAAGCAGGTAAGTATACAAATATTCTAAGTAATATATATGCTGAAAAAGTTTTCTTTTATATTAAAAACTACAGTTTTGAATTATGAGGTTTTCTATTTTTGCACTCGTTGTTAACACAAAAAAAAGTCACAATTTTGTTAACTTTGTAAAAATAAGAATTATGGTTGCTTTAACAATTTTTTTAAAATTTTATTTTATACAAAAAAAATTTTATCGTCAAAAAAAGCCTTTAGTACGGTCCATCTTAACAGATATTTTTCAAGCCTGTTGTAAACATCTGGTCGGCATTATTTTTATTGGGGTTTGGGGTCCAACTGTTATAAAGTACACTGTTATAAAGAGTCAAAGCAATAATCGCAGAATATTGTTAGTCGTACAATAGCGACCTTTTCAAGAATAACCACGAACGTTACAACATGGTCTTTTAGAATCTCAGTAATGTAGCTGTGCACAGTCAAAGTCCCATTTTGAATGAAGACTAACTGTACGGGCCTCGAAAGCAATTCTTCTCTATACCATATGTAAACCTTCACCAAAAGGAAGTCGTTCAGCTATAAAGCTTGGGCATACCTCTCACCCGGTCGTCGCCATACTCTCACGCGTCTGTCTGAACCTGTAAAAATTAAGATTCGTTAGAAAACAACATGCGACTCCAATTCTTTACTGTTCATTCCATATGTTTTCGTGCTTAATTCAACTTTGCAACTCGGTGTTCACGATAAAGCAGAGGGTCTGTAGCTGTAGTTATAGAGAACAATTTCGCAGCACAAAGTCTTCTTCTTATGGTCCACTCGTTTACATTTCTTACTTCTTGTAGGCTAGTTCGAAAGGAAACTGCCGTAACCGTTCGGTTTCTCAAAACAGTAGAAACAAGAAAGCGGTCATCTCTAGCTGTTGTAGCCTTTTTTTTTCGGATCCTGGTCCACGAGTCCAGGATCCGAGTCTACGGATCCACGAGCAGACGAGTCTTTTAAAACCGATCTAAAACTCTTTGCACACTGGAGCGACTTGCACTTTAGGCCCTTGCGGTTTCACGCTGGCTGCAAAGATCTTCTACAGCCGACACAATTCGAGCTGCCACAACAGGATTTATGAACATTTTATTTAATAACAAATGAAAACACAATGAATTCAATTAAAGAATTTATAATAAAGAGAGAATACACAGAGGAAGCGGTTTTTTCTGTAAAGTACACATTGATACATAATGTTTATTGTTTTAAATTGCTTTATATTTCTAAGAAAGACCATCTTAAGTTAAAAAACTACCCTACTGCAAATATTGTACAATATTTAAAGAATTCTACAAGTGAGCCTAATTTTATGCTCGGCAGTGTATGTATTTAGTAAATTTTACGCATTTCGAAAAAAAGTTAAAATCGGTGTAGTTTCAACAAGTTCTGAGATAATGTTTTTTTTTAACTATCTTTGCTGTATTATTTAGAGTCAGTTTAGAACGGTTTAGAACTATACTGAGCATGCGCAAAGAATTTTGAACCGCTAAATCGCTACTGCGCATGTGCAGTAGAGTTTTGAACTGTTCTAAACTTATGTTGAAACCTATAACTTACAATGACAAAAAGCATTTCACAGCGTTTTAGAAAAACATTTTTTTGATAATATTAATGTACTAAAAGTAAACCATTCTATTTAAAATAATGACATTTACTAACGACTTTTGTTATAACCAAAAGTGTTTTTATCTTGAAAATATTTTACTTACTAAATATGTACAGAGTGATTTTTTTATTTGCTTCCGCGCGAAACCTCAAAAATAGGCAACACATTATACTTTGCATAAATTATGTAGTTTTTTAAAATTAATTAAATTAAGGCATAGAAAGTTGTGAATTAATGTCAACATTGTTGACAATACCTTTGACAGTGCTTCCAATCAGTTTATTTGGATCATTTGTAATTTTGCAAAAGTTGCTTATCGTTTGTCTAACGTGTCGCTTCTTTTTGAAATCTTGAGCGGAAGCAAATAAAAAAATCACTTTCTATATCGTATTAAACTTGGTTTATGTGAAAAGCTGCATTTTATTATCTTTTTTAGTTTTCTACCTATATTCTAATCCACGGTATAAGACACCTGTTTAAAGTTTTAATAAAAAACATTTGATTAAAATTTTTGTGTATTTAATAAAACATAAAAATTTTTGTTGATAAATGTAATTTATTACATTTGCATATAAAATAATTAATGTTTTAAGAAAATAATAAAATTTTATATTTTCGCGGGTATTTTCAAATCAGAAAAACGACGTATCACATGATTCACATGTCAACTGACGTATGCAATCATAAAAATTAACCTAAGTTGTTTACAATTTGCCGGTTTTTGTGTTTTGTGTAATTATTTAATTAAAGATATCACGAGAAAAGTAAATTTAATTAAATCAGTGAGTATTCAATAGATAATAACTTGTTGTAATAGGTTTTTATTAAATAAATTAGATCAAGTAGTCTTATTCAGTATTCAGTCTTTGATAGATAACATGGCAGGAGTACCCAAAGTAAAATTGAACAACGGTTTAGAAATTCCAATCTTTGGATTGGGAACCTGGAAAGTGAGTATTTCAATCCTTTTATTCAAATTAATTACTATTTTAATTTCAGTCTAAACCCGGACAAGTTTGCCAAGCTGTCAAGGATGCAATAGATATTGGATATCGCCACATAGATTGTGCCCACGTTTATGGCAATGAAAAAGAAGTTGGTGAAGCTCTTAAGGCTAAACTTAGTGAGGGATTAGTGAAACGTGAAGACCTTTTTATTACAAGTAAATTGTGGAACACTTTTCACCGTCCTGATCTAGTAGAAGGGGCTATTAAGAGAACTTTGACTGATTTGGGGTTGCAATATCTTGATTTGTATCTGATTCATTGGCCTCTTGCTTACAAGGTATAATTTATTATCACAGTTGTAATAGTTTGTAAATTTCCAGTAGAATCGATAACCTACAATTGATTAGTTTTAAGAAGGTTATTCAAAGTTATCAGAAAAATATTTTCAGATAACTACCTACTTCATTTAGATAAGAGTTAATTTTATATTAATTTTTTTATCTTATCGGGTTAAATAATGTAAAGCACTAGTATAGTAGTTATTTTTAGAATTTATGTTGTGCAATTTTACATAATATCTAATGTAGAATAATAATAATTTAAACCAAAGTCTGGTACTTATGTATCATACATTTCAAAATTTAAAAAAAATTGCAGGAAGAAGGGGAGCTCTTCCCAACTGATGCTCACGGCAAAATTGAATTTAGTAGCGTTGACTATGTCGACACCTGGAAAGCTATGGAAGAACTGGTGAAAAAAAGATTAACGAAGTCGATTGGTATATCAAATTTCAATAAACACCAAATTGAGAGAATTTTATCAGTTGCAACAATCAAACCAGTAGTAAATCAAGTAAGTATTGAAAAAAATCCTCGGCATTTATAAAAAGTCACTTTGTTAGGTTGAATGCCACCCCTACTTAAATCAAAGCAAATTGATTGAATTTTGTAAAAGCAAAGGTATCACTGTAACAGGATACAGTCCTTTGGGTTCTCCTGATAGACCCTGGGCCAAACCTGACGAGCCTCAATTACTCGATGACCCAAAACTTAAAGAGTTGGCTAAAAAATATAAGAAAACTTCAGCTCAAATCGTTTTGAGATATCAGATACAAAGAGGGGTCGTTACCATTCCAAAATCTGTAACAAAGGCAAGGATTGAAGAGAATTTCAATATTTTTGATTTTGAACTGTCTGATGATGATATTAAATATTTGGACACTTTTGATTGCAAGGGACGGTTCTGTCCTATGACAGCGTATGTATTTTTATTGTCTTATGAAATTAGATGGGGTGTCAAATTCGGTTTCGCCTTTTTTGACAATTCCCATCTTGTGTTGTAAAGTGATGTAAATAACTGTTTTTGCAGAGGATTGGGCCATCCACACCATCCTTTTGAAAACGACGAATATTAATTCAGAAATTCCATTTGTTTTAATATTTATAATATTTTGGTGAAGAAAAGTTTGTAATTGACTTGTTAATAAAAAGTTTCATAATTAAAAGATAGTGTTTGTTACAGCGTTTTATAACAATGATGTTGATTTGATTGTCATTCTGATTGCGAAATGACGTACTTTTAAGCAGTAGTGCTCTCAAAAATGAAAAATACATTTTTTATTTTATTTAATTATTTATTATAAACATGACAAGTACTTTTAGTTAAGTGACTAAATTGAACGTTTGAAGATTTCAGATTTCTTTCCTGAACTCCAATATAAGTGGAAACGGTACTTGTAGACGCCACTTCAGATTTGCTATTTTCGTCACAGATTCGTCTTTTCTTTGATACAGTTTTTCCTTTTCCCGTAATTTTAATTGAAATTGCGTTTTTGCTTTCAACAGAATTTTGTATGTAACCTTCCGCAAGAGAACTCGATCGCCATTCTTCATGTCTTTTGAGTAATGTAATATCTGCTTCTGAATCTGCTAAGAGTATAGCTGAACAACGGCGAAAGCAGTGCCCCATATATTCTTTTGCATTTAGAAGGCCGAGACGTTCTGCAATTTTTTTAGGCATACTTCCAATAGTATTTATACCACCGGGTAGCGTACAGCACCTGGAATTTTTATAGGTTAAGAAGAATTCCTGATGTTTAGTATGAGGAGGTCGAAGCTGTGCGTATTTGCGGAAAATTTCTAAGAATCTAATTCCATCTACAAATCCTTTCAGTTATTGTAAACATTCGTGAAATTGTTGTCTTGGTGTTCGGTATCTTCACTTTAATAAAACTTGTACAATCTTCTATCGCTTTCATTTTCAAAAACGTAATTTCTTCTCTGCGTAATTCGACAAAAATTCCAGTAATTACACAACATTTGCCGATAAATAGTCTTTGTCATCAGCTGTTTTCATGAAACGTTCTATCTCTTGCTTGGTAAATATTTTGGATGTTTTAGCTCTGTACGCACTGGCATTTCTTTTTAGAAATGCAATCAAGTTTGTAAATTTTTATATATCTACATTCTTGTTAAGATATATCATGGTCTATAGCATCCCATAAAGTAGACGGCTTATACATAAAAGATAATTTCGAAAAATAGGTTAAATGTACCTTTTTTTCAATACTGGTTACATTTATTTCTTCACACCAAGTACCAATTTTCCAATATGTTTCCATGTAAATTTTCTTAGATTTTTTGGGCACTAATGTGGCTAGTGCAGCTTCCGCAGCATTTTCAATGTCGGAATCAAATTCAGAATCGTTTATTTTTGTTTTTTTTATCACAGAACTTAAACACAGAACCCAAGTTGACAGTCTGTAATTTTATAAAAACAGTAAACAACAAAATTTACATCCATAACAACCTGCCGTCTGCCTACTGTGCAATGCACAATGTGAATATTTGATTGACATCATTATTTTTTAAAGAATAATCTGGTGTAAAACGCTGTAACAAAAAATCTTGAATGCAATACGTTGCAAAATCGATGTCTTTTAAGCTCTTGACGTGTTGGACCACGAGTGCAACGATTCTAAGATTCACGTCGCCTGCTTAAAAGACTCTCTTTTTGCAACTTATTGCATTTATAGCTATTTTCTAGTTACCTTAAAATGCTTGTTAAATGCGGTTCGGTATCCATAGTGATATTTTTTCAAAATAATGAAGAGGTATGGTCTAGTAGTCATCGAAAAATGAAAAATAAAACATTTGTTTAGAATATCACGTTGACAACACTTTTTGTAAATAACTGTTTTTATTAGTTACCTTAGATCAAGGAGTCTTATTCAAACTGATAGATAACATGGCAGGAGTACCCAAAGCAAAATTGAACAACGGTTTAGAAGTTCCAATCTTGGGTTTCGGCACCTGCAAAGTGAGTATTTCAGTTCTTTTATTAAAATTATGTACTATTTTAACTTCAGTCTAAACCCGGACTAGTTGGTCAAGCTGTCAAAGATGCGATAGATATTGGATATCGCCACATAGATTCTGACCAGGTTGATGGCAATGAAAAGGAAGTTGGAGAAGCGCTTAAATCTAAACTGACTGAAGGAGCAATCAACCGCGAAGATCTTTTCATTACCAGTAAACTATGGAATACTTTCCACCGTCCTGATCTGGTAGAAGGAGCAATTAAAAAAACATTGAAGGATTTGGGGTTGGAATATCTTGATTTGTACGTGATTGATTGGCCACTTGGTTACAAGGTATAATTTATTATCACAGTTGGAATAGTTTGTAAATTTCCAGTAGAAGCTTAGGTATTGTGAATTTTAAATTAAAAAAAAAATTGCAGGAAGATAAAGGGCTCTTCCCATTGGCTCACGGTAGAATGTTATTTAGTACCGTCGACTACGTCGACACCTGGAAAGCTATGGAAGAACTGGTGAAAAAAGGATTTACCAAGTCGATTGGTATATCAAATTTCAATAAACGCCAAATTGAGAGAATTTTATCAGTTGCAACAATCAAACCAGTAGTAAATCAAGTAAGTATTGAAAAAAATCTTCGGCATTTATAAAAAGTCACTTTGTTAGGTTGAATGCCACCTCTACTTAAATCAAAGCAAATTGATTAAATTTTGTAAAAGCAAAGGTATCACTGTAACAGCATACAATCCTTTGGCTTTTCCTGGTAGACCCTGGATCAAACCTTATGAACCTCAATTACATGATGATGCAAGAGTTAAAGAGTTAGCTAATAAATACAAAAAAACTTCAGCTCAAATCGCTTTGAGATATCAGATACAAAGAGGGGTTGTTATCATTGCGAAATCTGTAACAAAGGCAAGCATTGAAGAGAATTTCAACCTTTTTGATTTTGAACTGTCTGATGATGATATTAAATATTTGGACACTTTTGATTGCAAAGCACGGTTTTATACAATGAGAGTGTATGTATTTTTATTGTCTCTATGTGTCAAATTCTGCTTCGCCTCTTTTGACAATTCCTATCTTGTATTGTAAAATGATGTAAATAACTCTTTTTGTAGGGGATTGGGCCATCCACACCATCCTTTTGAAAACGATGAATATTAATTGAGTAATTCTATTTGTTTCAATGTTTATAATACTATGTTGAAGAAAAGTTTGTAATTGACTTGTTAATAAAAAGTTTTATAATTAACAGATATTTTTTGTAATTACCTTAAAATTCTTGTTTAAGGCGGTTCGGTATCCATGATTTGGTCAAAAATTAATCGTTGATATTTTTTCAAAATAATGAAAAAGTTTAGTCTAGTAGTGTTCATAGAAAAATAAAAAACAATTGTTTAGAATATCACGTTGACAACATTTTTTGTAAAAAACTGTTTTTATTAGTTACATTAGATCAAGTAGTCTTATTCAAACTGATAGATAACATGGCAGGAGTACCAAAAGCACAATTGAACAACGGTATAGAAATTCCAATATTGGGTTTGGGGACCTGCAAAGTGAGTATTTCAGCCCTTTTATTAAAATTATAAACTTAGCTTCAGTCTAAACCCGGACAAGTTGGTCAAGCTGTAAAAAATGCAATAGACATAGGATATCGCCACATAGATTCTGCCCACGTTTACGGTAATGAAAAGGAAGTTGGAGATGCTCTGAAGTTTAAACTGACTGAAGGAGCAGTCACCCGCGAAGATCTTTTCATTACCAGTAAACTATGGAACACTTTCCACCGTCCTGATCTGGTAGAAGGGGCAATTAAGAAAACATTGAACGATTTGGGGTTACATTATCTTGATTTATACCTGATTCATTGGCCACTTGCTTACAAGGTATAATTTATTGTCACAGTTTGTAAATATTCAGTAGAATCTTTGGTATCGTACAATTTAATTAAGAAAAAAAAAATTGCAGGAAGACGGGTGGCTTTTCCCAACTGATGCTCAAGGCAAAATTGAATTTAGTACCGTCGACTATGTCGACACCTGGAAAGCTATGGAACAACTGGTGAAAAAAAGATTAACCAAGTCGATTGGTATATCAAATTTTAATAAACACCAAATTGAGAGAATTTTATCAGTTGCAACTATAATACCAGCAACAAATCAAGTAAGTTTAAAAAAAAATTCCGGCAATAATGAAAAGTCACCTTTTTAGGTGGAATGCCACCCCTACTTGAACCAACGCAAATTGATTGAATTCTGTAAGAGCAAAGGTATCACTGTAACAGGATACGGTCCCTTGGGTTCTCCTGATAGACCGTGGGCCAAACCTGATGAACGTCAATTACTTGAAGACCCAAGGGTTAAAGAGTTAGCTGACAAGTATAACAAGACTTCAGCTCAAATCGTTTTGAGATATCAGACACAAAGAGGGGTCGTTACCATTCCGAAATCTGTAACAAAGGCAAGGATTGAAGAGAATTTCAATATTTTTGATTTTGAACTGTCTGATGATGATATTATATATTTGGACACTTTCGATTGCAACGAACGGTTTTGTCCAATGACAGTGTATGTATTTTTATTGTCTCTATGAAACCAGATGGGGTGTCAAATTCGGCTTCGCCTCTTTTGACAATTCCCATCTTGTATTGTAATATGATGTAAATAACTGTTTTTGCAGGGGATTGGGCCATCCACACCATCCTTTTGAAAGTGGCGAAGATTAATTCAGAAATTCTAATTGTTTTAATGTTTATAACATTTTTATAATGAAAAGTTTGTAACTGGTTTGTTAATAAAGTTTTATAATTAAAAGATATTTGTTTTTATAATTATTAATTACTTTAAAATTCTTGTACAAGTCGGTTCGGTATCCATGATCTGGCCAAAAATCGCAATTTTTTTAAAAAATACCTAATGCTCTAATAGTATTTATAGAAAAATAATATAAAAAATTTAGAATATTAAGTTGTCAATTTTTTTCCTAATAAACACAACTGTAGTATTATCCAATTTATTTACCAAAAAAAAATTTGTTTATGGCATTGCAAATTAGACACCCCTCTTTATGTCTTAGGATCTAACTTTTTGTAAACAACTTTTATGTTTTAATACAATTAGGCTTTTTAGGCTTTAAATTTATCCCAAAATAAGAACGACTTTGAAAGTTTTTTTTTTACTTTTTAATTAAACAAAAAATATTTATATCAAATATAAAACAGCAGTTTTATTTTTTTTTAAATTAGAACATGTTTTTGCAGTAATTAGACTATTGTCGACATATTCATAATAGAGTAACATCTATCTTTTAAATTAATTCTTGCAACAGATAGTTTGTTTGATCAAATTCGATAAGGATAGATTACTTCCATTGATCAAAAAAGCTTCCAGCTATCACTATTTGCATAAATAATAACACTGAATCGATGAAATTTCTCAACTCAATATTTTTACCCTGATTTCTAGAGTTGGTATTATTTGTCTAGATTTGGAAGAATTTTATAGTTTTGACTTACAAACTAGTTTATGAAGAATTTAATAAGGGTGGTTGTAAAGATAAGTGAACTCTATTGTTACCGAAGCGATCAGGTAGTCCCTCGAAGGAAACGAACAACGGGTGCCACGCGCCAAACTTTTGCAATCCACTTAAAATTCAGTGGCTGGGATTTCTTTATCGGTAAGGGACCGAAAAGATAATTCCTCTATTGCGCCATAAAATTCATCTAAATATAGACGCACTCTAGATGTAGCAGGTAGAGAATACTTTCACATTCCTAGCTTCATTAGCAAATCTAGCGCAGAGTAAATGTACGTAATACAGCCTGATTCAGATAAGATAATGAGCCCGATGTTTTGGCGATGCAACCAAATAAACAAATTTTATTTACGTCTTGATCTAACTTAAATTAAGGTTTTTAAATTAAATCCAAGTTTTCATCTGCTTAACTCTGACATTAGTGTAGAAAACGGTTATTGGTGCCAGAGAAAAAAAATAAAAAACTCATTTAAATGTACCAAAACTCCAATACAAAATGTATAAAAAAAATAAAGTATTAAAGATAGAGAAACAGATCTATTCTAAATCATAATTTGCAAAAATAAACAGGTATTTGTCACCATTTTTTACTACTATCAAAGTAACATAAAATAACTTAATTGCAAATGCAAATCCTAATTAAAAGTAGATCAAGACGTAAATGAAATTTATTTTTTTGGTTGCATCGCTAAAACATCGGGCTCATGATCTTATCTGAATCATTTCTTCATTATTTAATGCAATATTTACTTGATTTACAGTGCAACCATTACTTAAAGCATCCTTTACTATATCTTTGTTTTTTCCTTTTTACAAATAGAATCTTGTTCCTACTGTGGTAACAATTAGTTGTTCTTTAGCTTCAGGTGATGTTAAAGCTTTTCAAATCTTTGCATTACTGCCAGATACTAGGGCTGGAAATTTTTATCGATATGTCGATAAAATATCGATATTATAGACTTGTCGATATCGACTTTCAATAATACCGATATATCGATAAACCGATATATCGATAATCTGATATATCGATATTTATCGATAATCCGATATATCGATTAACCGATATTTATCGACATCCAATATATCTATAATCCGATATATCGATGAACTAATATTTATCGATAATTCATAATATCGATAACAAAATTTGGTACCGGCTCTTCCAAGTTTTACATCCACCCCCCAAATGGCACTTTTTATTTGAACAAAATTTCTGAAACAAATCACATTGTTGAGTAGAGAGTTTTTTGGCTTTAATTCACTAATTTATCAATTAATTTATATAATTTTGATCACCACTGTATCTCGGCATGCTACATTTGTCCGGGTTATTACATCATTTTAAACAATTTTAGTTTTCCTTAAATTTTAATTTTGATATTGAAACTTTTTTTTTCGATAATTAGTTATGACAAGGTAGTCAATTTGGGATAAAAAGAGATTTGCTTTTGCGCTTTATCTATTGTATAATTCAGGTACTTTAAGTCGAACTTTTGTGTTTGGGATTTATGACAGGGATTTCAAGTTGTAAAATGAAAATCGATTTTATTCAAAAACTAGTAATTAAAAAAATAAAATAAAATTACAGATTAAATTTCTAATTAATTTTTGATTGGTACGTGTAAAAATTGAAACATCAAAACTTTCGCGAAATTACTTGTTTTAATTTACAGTCACAAATAAAATGATATGAAAAAAATTGTTATGTACAATTAAAGTAAACCTTTGTAAAAGTGTACTCTATTTTTTTTTTCTCAATAAGAAATTAGGCAAAAAAGAGGGTGAAAGTAAAACCTGTGACACCCGGTGTATTAGTAACCGAGATACATAGGTAAATAAAATAATAGAATACTCGTGTAAAAAATTTATATTCTTTATCAAAGATATAAAATTATCTTAAATGATAGAAATCTAAAAATTATAAACCTACTTTTAAATACTAAACTTTACTAAAAATAAAATGAAAATAAAAAAACCGATAATTTTTTATCGATAAACCGGTATATCGATAATAAGATATATCGATAATACGATATATCGATAACGCGATATATCGATAATCCTATATATCGATATGTCGATTTATTAATATTTTTCAAAGTATCAATAATTCGATATTAAAATTACATTATCGCCCAGCCCTACCAGATACAGCTTTTAATCTTTCTTCTCCCACCTGTTCGGTTTGAAAGAGCTCTCGGATTTTCCCGTGGTAACTTTAAAGTTGTGATATTGCTAAAATAATACGTCTTTTTAAATTGTCTTGGTACTAAATTCTTTGCACGTAAACTATCTTTGTAATCTCAGTGTGGTAATATTTATTGCCAAACCTTTTAATTTTTGATTTTAAATTTATTCGGCCGATATTTTTGAACCCAGGAGTCCCTCCTGCCTAACAAGTTCTTCTACTGGAAATGAGTAAAAATGCAATATTTCATTTCGTTTCGTCTTGTCCACTATTAATTCTCACTCACAGTTAACTAAAAATCACACTATTTACAGAAAAATACAAATAAAAACTTTGTCTACAACCTGTCAACGTTTGGAAAACTGTAAATATAGCGTCATGCAATCATTAATGCGTAATTTTTGTGAAACCTTATTTCAGATTTTAGCAGATATTTTTAAATCTTGTTGGTTTGGTGCCAGTTATTAATACGGTGACATTGTCAGATAATTAATTTTTGCACTACTCTACTAAAAACCAAGTGATTACGCACTGAACAAACAATCGGTTTACCGCACTTGTGCATGCAAAAAGCACAGAGATTTTTCTCGTTTAAAAAATTGTTTAAAATTAGATTACCGTATCAGAACCTAAGTTTATAATAAAACAATGCACTTTATCACTTTGTGACACATTTAAGACCTAGCCTGTTCAAAAATTAGATCTTTGAATGATAGTCTAGAAATTTTATTTGGACTCTACGTTGTGCTTTGTATGTGATTGTTCGTTGTTTAAGCACTGTGTATCAAGGAAGAGTAAAACAGCTGAAAATTGAATAAATACATTTATTCAAAAATTTGTACAAGTTTATTTTGTTAGCCCAAGATTAGGCAATCCGTTATACAAGTTAAATTCTTAGCCCTAGTTATGCAACACAGCATAGGTTGCACCCCATGAGGGTTGCAACACACAAAAAGAGTTAAACTCTGATTTAATTGAAGAGCTGATTAAACATTTTCGACTCAGAAAATTAATAGATAAGAGTGCGTAGAAGCCTCCCTAAAGAACCAACTATCGCGTACCTTCTTTCCCTAATATGTCCCATTTTCAGGTCTTTTTGTTTGTAATAATTAGCTAGACAGTCGTTTGATGTACATACTTTGTACATTTCGCCATGTTTTGAGTTAAGTATGCCATAGTACTACACCCGGACTGATTTTGTTTTTTTCCTGTCGGTGTAGTAGCGGTAGAAGGATAGTAAAGGGATTGTAATTAAAGTGCAAGTAATGAGTCGGATAAGCATAATCAACTATTAGTTAATTACAGCAAAAAGGCCGTTAGTAGTATGACACGTACAAATCATACGCAGAGCTAACTTATGAGCTAATTTCATGTTGAGATAATACCGGTAGTATCGCAAATTTTAATACTTTTCCATGGCAACAACCAATCACAGTCCTGAATTCTTTTAATTTTGCTTAAAAACGAAGATACGATGTAATTCTATTAATGGTTGCATATAGTTTTAATGTCTTTATTGCCTAATTAGCTTTACAGTCCTACGTAAAAATAACAAAAAAAAATTATTTTTCTCCAATCTTCTTCTAGCACACGTAACTTCTATCATCCATTCTTTTCTTTTTCCATTTTCGTTTAGAACTTTTATTCCTTCATACTCACATTCCTAACTCTACACACTCTGACAAACAATACTCTATCGTTTCCCTTTCTTCTCTACATAATCTACAAATTCTTTTCCATTGTTCTCTCTAAAATTCATTTTTCCTTTCTTCATTCCCACATCTGTATCTTACAACCATTTTTTTATTTTTACTTTTCATTTTATCTAAATATTTGTCAGTTCGGTGGTAACAATTGGAGCCTATTTTGAATTGTACCTTGATTTTTTTATACTCGCAATTCTTTCCTGTTTATCTATGTCAGCATTTCTTTGTTTTAGGTCTTCTTCCATTGTTCTTCCTCCTTCTCTCACTCTTTCAATTTCTGCACACGCATACCTCTTATTCTCATAGTAGTCATCTCGTTCTATCCACCTAACATTACCATTTGTTTTATTAATTTCAGCCTAGCACTGTTGCTGTATTCTGCATTCTTGTCGCATTCTTAGATTTTTCTCGAATCTCACCGCTCTCTTACCTTTCCATAACTTTTATCATTTCTTTCATTTTCCTCTTGCTCCTTGCTACAATTACTAAATCATCTGCAAACGCCAGGAACCACACTTTCTCTCTGTCTACAATTATCCCTCCTACTTGCGCTCTACTTAAAACTTCATTCACATCTCTCATATATGCTAAGAATAATGCAGGACTTAATGAACAGCCTTGACTGACCCCTTTATTTGTCCAAAAACTTTCACTTACTTAGGCTACTTTTACTTGGTTAATAGTTTCCTCGTAAATTTCTTCCATCTTGCTTACCAACCACTTGCACACTTTTTTTTTTCTAAGATACTGCCATAATTTTTCTCTAGCCACACTGTCAAAAACTTTTTGGAAATCTATGATCAATGCAAACATACTTTCTCCGGCCTTGTCTATTTCTTTCTTCGCCAGATGTCTCAAAATGCATACATCGTCTATGGCTCCCCTTCCTTTTCTGCACCCTGCCTGTCCGTCTGGTAACATACTTTTTTCGTCCATTTCCTTTCACAGTCTTTCGTCTAGAACCATCGCATATATTTTGTAGGTTGTACTAAGTAAGGATATACCACGGTAGGTTTCAGTTTGGTCTTTATTCTCTTTTTTATGTATTGGTACAATTAACTCTTTTCTCCACTTCATGGGAATGCCTCCTCCTATCCACACTGCATTTAGCACTTCCCATACCCCTTCCCATAGCTTTTTTGTACCAAACAATAGTGCATCATTTGGAATTTCTTTTGGTCCGGGTGCTTTCTTTTTCTTTAACCTAAATATTTGTTTCTCAATTTCCTCTTTAAAAAAATCGTTTTTTTTTTCACTGAAATTCCTCATGTCTTGACAAGATACTTTTATTGTTACTTCTACCTCAACAATATTTTGGGATCGGAGTGTTTTTTTTTATTTTTGACGAAGAAACAGTAAATATTTGTTTCAGCTATTTGGCGGTAATTGTAATGCAATAACTTTATGTTGGATTCCTGAAATCGTGAAACTAACATCTTTCAGACCCACCAACACATTAATTAATAATAGGAATAAATTCCTTTTGTGCTAAGCCCAGAAAGAAACGTTGCTATAGAACATTTTTTAAATCTTTACCTTAATTTATGCATAAGATAAAAAATACCCTACACGCGATAGGTTGGAATTCTTAAAACAAAAACGTAGTTTTTTAAGTGTTCAGTGTTCCAGGACAGGCGCGCCAAATATCTGATACATTATTGTCAATTAAAGTCCAAGTAGCACAAGAAAAAACTATGTCTTTTAGTATTTAAAATACAGACTGAGCCAATCATATAAAAGGGTGGAGCCACCGCTTGTGTGGTGATTAAAACGTCAACAGAAATCCAAATTTATTTTTTCACTCAAAAATTTTTTATTTTAACTTAAATTTAAAATGGAAGAGACAGTTACAATTGTAGTACTCTAAATAATAGGTAATAACAATAATAATTTATTATGCAAATTTTGTCTAGAAAAAATTGTAGTAATTTATTTTTTAACGAAACGTATTTATGCACGGTTGCGGCTATTAGGCTGGCATCGACAGCAGGGATCGCTTATGGAGGCGTCATTTTCACTTTAGCCGAGTGTACATTAAACTGAAATCTACTTAAATCTACTGTGTATAATCTAATTCACTTATTATTTTTTAGAGCATTTAAATTTCAATCGTTCTGTATCGATTTATAAAAATGGGAATCCTTTTTCTGCTCGTTTTAAGTAATGGAGTGGAGAAATGTGATGTTAAAAATTCGCGAAAATTTAAAGCACTGTCGTTTTAAAAACATACCTTAAAAAACTCGCCCTTATTGTACTACTATATACGGTTGAAATTATAATAGCTAAACTTTAACCGAATAAAAATCACATATGAAAACACAAATAAGACATAAAAACACTCTACTTCAATATTCTAGATATTCTAGTTTTAATCCAGTCACAAGTTACAAATAATTCTCGCATAATTGAAAAATTAATCGAAAATTGAAATTACCCTACCAGCTTCGTGCAGTCAAAGTCACCCAAACGCCTATGCTATTATAAACCAACTACGGAGGATGGCCGAGTATATAAAATTAGCATTATGCGCATACAAATGGGAAGGACTTTGTTCACATTCGGCATGGTTCGGTGAAATTTGGAAAACAATAGATTTGGTTTTTTTAGATAGACAGTAACGTATAATAATTTATTTTTAATTTTTTCGCTAAGTTTAGTGATGATAACTTTAAAGGGGTAAGCTTTATAGAATAAAAATTGGAAGAGGCTGAAATAAGCAGTGAATATGTTGAGTTTGGGACTGTTCCCATCAAAAAAAAAAATAATTAAAAATCACAGTATTGTTTTAACGGCAGCATCCTACTGTTAAAATTACTTTTGTCTACGACCAAAAACATTCCTCACTAGTGGTTAGTTATCAACTGCAAAATGTCAAAAGGCATAGTAAATAAAACTTATTTTAAAACTCCTTGGGAAAAAAATTATTGAAGTATATAGCTCATGTGCAATAACTCCCCTACTATTCAGTGATCCAGTTCTTAGTCAGTCTTAGTGAAATTTTAGTTAGTGTTAGAATAATTTTTGTTGTAATTTACAAAAAAATAATAACAGTGTCGACCATGGCATCTGGTGAGCTCTAGTTTCAAAATTATTGGTGTGGGAAATTGTTGTAAAATTTTATGTATTCTCACTTTGGTATATTTGTAATAAATTAACTGCACTAAATTTTAAATCTTTAATTTCTCCACCTGGAAGGGAAATCACAAGTTAGTAAATTCATATCTCGGCAGAAAGGCCTATGAGCCCACGCGTAATTACTCCGAATAAATGTTCTGAGTTTTTGACGAATATTTTATAAGTGATCAATTGGGCCCCGTCAAAGCTCAGGGAGGGTGCTGAAAGCGCATTCACCAACTTTTGCGCTATCAGCGGGTGTAGATTTCACGCTACCGTTTATGAGTAAGACAATGAACCAGTCAAATTATTTTTAATCCAAAATATTAAACACCCAAAACAAACACCCTCATTACATCGGCATGATTCGGTGAAATTCGGAAAACAATAGATTTGGTTTTTTTAGATAGACAGTAACGTTTAATAATTTATTTTTAATTTTTTCGCTAAGTTTAGTGATGATAACTTTAAAGGGGTAAGTTTTATAGAATAAAAATTGAAAGAGGCTGAAATAAGCAGTGAATATGTTGAGTTTGGGACTGTTCCCATCAAAAAAAAAATTAAAAATCACAGTATTGTTTTAACGCAGCAGCCTACTGTTAAAATTACTTTTGTCTACGACCAAAATCATCCCTCACTAGTGGTTAGTTATCAACTGCAAAATGTCAAAAGGCATAGTAAATAAAAATTATTTTAAAACTCCTTGGGAAAAAACTATTGAAGTATATAGCTCATGTGCAATAACTCCCCTTTTTATATTACAAAATTGGTAGTTAGTATTAATATTACAAAAAAGATAAGTTTATTATTAGATATATGGAGTAATTATTGAAATTTGTAAATATTATGTGTGACATCCGGAGAGCTAATATTACTCAGCCGAAGGCGATATTTTACTAGTTTTATAAGTCAAAAATAATTTTCTTTTACTAATTTTGAAATTAAGGAACAAAACAGCGACAGTTTCTTTAACATTTTAAAAGCAAAAAATTATTTTACTAATGTTAACATTAATAAATAGAAAAGCAATATTTTTTTCAATACTGGAAGACATAGGTGACATTTTCCTAATAATAAAATTTTCAAACGTAATTACACTAATTTCAAAAGTCAGAAATCATATTTCTTATTAACTTTTAAATCAATAAAAATATATTGGACATTGTTTTTATAGTAAATAATAGAAGCTAGCGGATTTATTTCATAAATTTTAGAAGCAAAAGGTAAATTTTTTATTTATATTTAAATTATTAAGTACAAGAACAACAATTTTTTATACTTTATACATCTGGATAAAGAAATTTGACTTAAACCATAAATTATTTTATAAATAGGATTAGTTAGAGTAATAACTGCTTTATATAATAATATATAATATAATATAATATAAAATTAAAAAACTGATTTTTACTTATTTTCTAATAATATTATAAAATACAGTCATGCATGATTATACAAGTGATGTGTTTTTAAAAAAAAATGCCGTAGCACTTTATTTATTAACCACTTAAATTTTGTTTTCTTAAACAGTCTTAAAGACAACGTTCTAACTCCATATATTTTTATAGGCATTTTTTAATATACGTAACTTAAAATCAGACAATAAATAAACATACTACAGTTTTGAAAAAAAAAAAGATTATTTTGTATAACCGACATGTAAACTGCATCTAACATACACCATATTGCACAAATATATAATATAGCGGTTATATTTTCTATACAGTGAGAACCATTTGTATGGAATAACTTTGATAAAAATTCAAAGATTTGTTTTTCAGGAAAACGCTTAAACACGTATGCTGTTAATTTAACGCGCATTTTTTGACGAAAAAAAAAATAGATATACAGGGTGTCCCAACATCGAGATACGACCCTCAACTTTGAAATTTTAAATAAAAACCCCATTTTTTATAGCACATCTGAATTCTACGTATAATTCTGCGTATTTTTATGTAGCACACACTATGTCGACTTTCAGTTGTTTTTGAAAAAAAGCCGTGAATCATTTGAAATGAATAAATTCCATAAAAATTCAGGCATTTGTTTTTTAAGAAAACGCTTGTAGTTGTGTTCTGTTATTTTTTAACGCGCATTTTTTTACAAAAAATGGATATACAGGGTGTCCCAAAATCAAATTACGATCCTCAACTTAAAATTTCAAATGAAAACTCAAATTTTTTTAGCATACCTGAATTTTACGTATAATTTTGCGAATTTTTTATGTAGCACACACTATTTCGATTTTCAGTTGTTTTTGAAAAAAAAGGCGTGATCTATTTGAAATAAATAAATTCAATAAAAATTTAGGAATACATACGTAGAATTCAGATACGCTAAAAAAATTGAAGTTCTTAATTGAAATTTTAAAGTTAAGGGTCGTATCTTGATTTTGGGACACTCTATATATCCATTTTTTTTTGTCAAAAAATGCGCGTTAAAAAATAAGAGAATACGACCTCAAGCGTTTTTTTGAAAACCAATTCTTTGAATTTTTATCGAATTTATTTATTTCAAATGGTTCACGCCTTTTTTCAAAAATAACTGAAAATTGACATAGTGTGTGCTACATAAAAATACGCAGAATTATACGTAGAACTCAGATGTGCTAGAAAAAAATAGAGTTTTTATTTGAAATTTCAAAGTTGAGGATCGTATCTCGATGTTGAGACACTCTGTATATCCAAATTTTTGTCAAAAAATGCGCGTTAGAAAATAATAGGATACGTGTTCAAGCGTTTTCCTGAAAAACAAATTCCTGAATTTTTATCGAAGTTACTCCATACAAATGGTTTACACTGTATATTTGTGCAATATGGTGTATGTTAGATGCAGTTTACATGTCGGTTATACAAAATAATCTTTTTTTTTTTCAAAACTGTGGTATGTTTATTTATTGCCTGATTTTAAGTTACGTATATTAAAAAATGCATATAAAAAATATATGGAGTTAGAAAGTTGTCTTTAAGACTGTTTAAAAAAACAAAATTTAAGTGGTTAATAAATAAAGTGCTACGGCATTTTTTTTAAAAAACACATCACTTGTATAATCATAACTGTATTTTATAATATTATTAGAAAATAACTAAAAATAAGTTTTTTAATTTTATATTATATTATAATATCCTATATTATAAAGCAGTTATTACTCTAACTAATTCTATTTATAAAATAATTTATGGTTTAAGTCAAATTTCCTTATCCAGATGTATAAAGTATAAAAAATTGTTGTTCTTGTACTTGATAATTTAAATATAAATAAATAAAATTACTTTTTGCTTCTAAAATTTATGAAATAAAGCCGCTAGCTTCTATTATTTACTATAAAAACAATGTCCAATATATTTTTATTGATTTAAAAGTTGATAAGAAATATGATCTCTAACTTTTGAAATTAGTGTAATTACGTTTGAAAATTTTATTATTAGGAAAATGTCACCTATGTCTACCAGTATTGAAAAAAATATTGCTTTTCTATTTATTAATGTTAACATTAGTAAAATAATTTTTTGCTTTTAAAATGTTAAAGAAACTGTCGCTGTTTTATTCATTAATTTTAAAATTAGTAAAAAAATATTATTTTTGACTTATAAAACTAGTAAAATATCGCCTTCGGCTGAGTAATATTAGCTCGCCGGATGTCACACATAATATTTACAAATTTTAATAATTACTTCATATATCTAATAATAAACTTATCTTTTTTGTAATATTAATACCAACTACCAATTTTGTAATATAAAGTAGGGAGTTATTGCACATGAGCTATATACTTCAATAGTTTTTCCCAAGCAATCCCTGCTGTCGATGCCAGCCTAATAGCCGCAACCATGCATAAATTATCCCCTGATACAATCATTCTAACCTCGTAAACTCTGGCCTAAGGCAAATTTTTTACATCGTTTTAGATTATCTGATAAATTTAATTTTGGAAATGATTTGGTAATTTGCGGATAAAAAAAATAAATTGAAATTTGTGTTATAATTTAATTTTGCCGTAAACCGTTTTGTGCCCTTACTAAATGAAACCAAAATTTTCAAATAATAAAATTCTAAAGTTAATAAATTTGTTTTGTTAATTTATGAGTATCGTTAAAAAATAAATTACTACAATTTTTTCTAGACCAAATTTGCATCATAAATTATTATTATTATTACCTATTATTTAGAGTACTACAATTGTAACTGTCTCTTCCATTTTAAATTTAAGTAAAAATAAATAAATTTTGAGTAAAAAAATAAATTTGGATTTCTGTTGACGTTTTTATTACCACACAAGCGGTGGCTCCACCCCTTTAAATAATAGGCTCAGTCTGTATTTTAAATACTAAAAGACATAGTTTCTTCTTGTGCTACTTGGACTTTAATTGACAATAATGTATCAGATATTTGGCGCGTCTGTTCTGGAACACTGAACACTTAAAAAACTACGTTTTTGTTTTAAGAATTCCAACCTATCGCGTGTAGGGTATTTTTTATCTTATACATAAATTAAGGTAAAGATTTAAAAAACACTATAACGTTTCTTTCTGGGCTTAGCACAAAAGGAATTTATTCCTGTTATTTATTAATGTGTTGGTAGGTCTGAAAGATGTTAGTATCACGATTTTAGAAATCTAACATAAAGTTATTGCATTACAATTACCGCCAAATGGCTGAAGCAAATATTTACTGTTTCTTCGTCAAAAATAAAAAAACACTCCGATTCCAAAATATTGTTGAGGTAGAAGTAACAATAAAAGTATCTTGTCAAGACATGAGGAATTTCAAGTGAAAACAAACGATCTTTTCAAAGAGGAAATTGAGAAACAAATATTTAGGTTAAAGAAAAAGAAAGCACTGGGACCAAAAGAAATTCCAAATGAAGCACTATTGTTTGGTACAAAAAAGCTATGGGAAGGGGTATGGGAAGTGCTAAATGCAGTGTGGATGGAAGGAGGCTTTCCCATGGAGTGGAGAAAAGAGTTAATTGTACCAATACATAAAAAAGAGAATAAAGACCAAACTGAAACCTACCGTGGTATATCCTTACTTAGTACAACCTACAAAATATATGCGATGATTCTAGAGGAAAGACTGTGAAAGGAAATGGACGAAAAAAGTATGTTACCAGACGGACAGGCAGGGTGCAGAAAAGGAAGGGGAGCCATGGACGATGTATGCATTTTAAGACATCTGGCGAAGAAAAAAATAAACAAGGCGAGAGAAAGAATGTATGCATTGTTTATGGATTCCCAAAAAGTTTTTGACAGTGTGGATAGGGAAAAATTATGGCAGTATCTTAGAAAAAAAAGAGTGTGCAAGTGGCTGGTAAGCAAGATGGAAGAAATTTACGAGGAAACTATTAACCAAGTAAAAGTAGGCGAAGAAGAAAGTGAAAGTTTTTGGACAAATAAAGGTGTCAGTCAAAACTGTCCATTAAGTCCTGCATTATTCTTAGCATATATGAAAGATGTGAATGAAGTTTTAAGTAGAGCGCAAGTAGGAGGGATAGTTGTAGGCAGAGAGAAAGTGTGGTTCCTGGCGTTTGCAGATGATTTAGTAATTGTAGCAAGGAGCAAGAGGAAAATGAAAGAAATGATAAAAGTTATAGAAAGGTAAGAGAGCGGTGAGATTTGAGAAAAATCTAAGAATGCGACAAGAATGCAGAACACAGCAGCAGTGCTAGGCTGAAATTAATAGAGCAAATGGTAATGTTAGGTGGATAGAACGAGATGACTACTGTGAGAATAAGAGGTATGCGTGTGCAAAAATTGAAAGAATGAGAGAAGGAGGATGAACAATGGAAGAAGACCTAAAACAAAGAAATGCTGACATAGATAAACAGGAAAGAATTGCGAGTATAAAAAAATCAAGGTACAATTCAAAATAGGCTCCAATTGTTACCACCGAACTAACAAATATTTAGATAAAATGAAAAGTAAAAATAAAAAAATGGTTGTAAGATACAGATGTGGGAATGAAGAAAGGAAAAATGAATTTTAGAGAGAACATTGGGAAAGAATTTGTAGATTATGTAGAGAAGAAAGGAAAACGATAGAGTATTGTTTGTCAGAGTGTGTAGAGTTAGGAATGTGTGAGTATAAAAGAATAAAAGTTCTAAACGAAAATGGAAAAAGAAAAAAATGGATGATAGAAGTTGCGTGTGCTAGAAGAAGATTGGAGAAAAATAATTTTTTTTGTTACCTTTACGTAGGACTGTAAAGCTAATTAGGCAATAAAGACATTAAAACTATATGCAACCATTAATAGAATTACATCGCATCTTCGTTTTTAAGCAAAATTAAAAGAATTCAGGACTGTGATTGGTTGTTGCCATGGAAAAGTATTAAAATTTGCGATACTACCGGTATTATCTCAACATAAAATTAGCTCATAAGTTAGTTCTGCGTATGATTTGTACGTGTCATACTACTAACGGCCTTTTTGCTATAATTAACTAATAGTTGATTATGCTTATCCGACTTATTACTTGCACTTTAATTACAATCCCTTTACTATCCTTCTACCGCTACCACACCGACAGGAAAAAAACAAAATCAGTCCGGGTGTAGTACTATGGCATACTTAACTCAAAACATGGCGAAATGTACAAAGTATGTACATCAAACGACTGTCTTGCTAATTATTACAAACAAAAATACCTGAAAATGGGACATATTAGGGAAAGAAAGTACGCGATAGTTGGTTCTTTAGGGAGGCTTCTACGCACTCTTATCTATTAATTTTCTGAGTCGAAGATGTTTAATCAGCTCTGCAATTAAATCAGAGTTTAACTCTTTTTGTGTGTTGCAACCCTCATGGGGTGCAACCTATGCTGTGTTGCATAACTAGGGCTAAGAATTTAACTTGTATAACGGATTGCCTAATCTTGGGCTAACAAAATAAACTTGTACAAATTTTTGAATAAATGTATTTATTCAATTTTCAGCTGTTTTACTCTTTCTTGATACACAGTGCTTAAACAACGAACAATCACATACAAAGCACAACGTAGAGTCCAAATAAAATTTCTAGACTATCATTCAAAGATCTAATTTTTGAACAGGCTAGGTCTTAAATGTGTCACAAAGTGATAAAGTGCATTGTTTTATTATAAACTTAGGTTCTGATACGGTAATCTAATTTTAAACAATTTTTTAAACGAGAAAAATCTCTGTGCTTTTTGCATGCACAAGTGCGGTAAACCGATTGTTTGTTCAGTGCGTAATCACTTGGTTTTTAGTAGAGTAGTGCAAAAATTAATTATCTGACAATGTCACCGTATTAATAACTGGCACCAAACCAACAAGATTTAAAAATATCTGCTAAAATCTGAAATAAGGTTTCACAAAAATTACGCATTAATGATTGCATGACGCTATATTTACAGTTTTCCAAACGTTGACAGGTTGTAGACAAAGTTTTTATTTGTATTTTTCTGTAAATAGTGTGATTTTTAGTTAACTGTGAGTGAGAATTAATAGTGGACAAGACGAAACGAAATGAAATATTGCATTTTTACTCATTTCCAGTAGAAGAACTTGTTAGGCAGGAGGGACTTCTGGGTTCAAAAATATCGGCCGAATAAATTTAAAATCAAAAATTAAAAGGTTTGGCAATAAATATTACCACACTGAGATTACAAAGATAGTTTACGTGCAAAGAATTTAGTACCAAGACAATTTAAAAAGACGTATTATTTTAGCAATATCACAACTTTAAAGTTACCACGGGAAAATCCGAGAGCTCTTTCAAACCGAACAGGTGGGAGAAGAAAGATTAAAAGCTGTATCTGGTAGGGCTGGGCGATAATGTAATTTTAATATCGAATTATTGATACTTTGAAAAATATTAATAAATCGACATATCGATATATAGGATTATCGATATATCGCGTTATCGATATATCGTATTATCGATATATCTTATTATCGATATACCGGTTTATCGATAAAAAATTATCGGTTTTTTTATTTTCATTTTATTTTTAGTAAAGTTTAGTATTTAAAAGTACGTTTATAATTTTTAGATTTCTATCATTTAAGATAATTTTATATCTTTGATAAAGAATATAAATTTTTTACACGAGTATTCTATTATTTTATTTACCTATGTATCTCGGTTACTAATACACCGGGTGTCACAAGTTTTACCTTCACCCTCTTTGTTGCCTAATTTCTTATTGAGAAAAAAAATTAAAAAAATAGAGTACACTTTTATATTTTTTATATTTTTGAAAGTCGATATCGACAAGTCTATAATATCGATATATTATCGACATACCGATAAAAATTTCCAGCCCTAGTATCTGGCAGTAATGCAAAGATATGAAAAGCTTTAACATCACCTGAAGCTAAAGAACAACTAATTATTACCACAGTATGAACAAGATTCTATTTGTAAAAAGGAAAAAACAAAGATATAGTAAAGGATGCTTTAAGTAATGGTTGCACTGTAAATCAAGTGAAAATTGCATTAAATAATGAAGAAATGATTCAGATAAGATCATGAGCCCGATGTTTTAGCGATGCAACCAAAAAAACAAATTTCATTTACGTCTTGATCTACTTTTAATTAGGATTTGCATTTGCAATTAAGTTATTTTATGTTACTTTGATAGTAGTAAAAAATGGTGACAAATACCTGTTTATTTTTGCAAATTATAATTTAGAATAGATCTGTTTCTCTACCTTTAATACTTTATTTTTTTTATACATTTTGTATTGGAGTTTTGGTACATTTAAATGAGTTTTTTATTTTTTTTCTCTGGCACCAATAACCGTTTTCTACACTAATGTCAGAGTTAAGCAGATGAAAACTTGGATTCAATTTGAAAACCTTAATTTAAGTTAAATCAGGCTGTATTACGTACATTTACTCTGCGCTAGATTTGCTAATGAAGCTAGGAATGTGAAAGTATTCTCTACCTGCTACATCTAGAGTGCGTCTATATTTAGATGAATTTTATGGCGCAATAGAGGAATTATCTTTTCGGTCCCTTACCGATAAAGAAATCCCAGCCACTGAATTTTAAGTGGATTGCAAAAGTTTGGCGCGTGGCACCCGTTGTTCGTTTCCTTCGAGGGACTACCTGATCGCTTCGGTAACAATAGAGTTCACTTATCTTTACAACCACCCTTATTAAATTCTTTATAAACTAGTTTGTAAGTCAAAACTATAAAATTCTTCCAAATCTAGACAAATAATACCAACTCTAGAAATCAGGGCAAAAATATTGAGTTGAAAAATTTCATCGATTTAGTGTTATTATTTATGCAAATAGTGATAGCTGGAAGCTTTTTTGATCAATGGAAGTAATCTATCCTTATCGAATTTGATCAAACAAACTATCTGTTGCAAGAATTAATTTAAAAGATAGATGTTACTCTATTATGAATATGTCGACAATAGTCTAATTACTGCAAAAACATGTTCTAATTTAAAAAAAAAATAAAACTGCTGTTTTATATTTGATATAAATATTTTTTGTTTAATTAAAAAGTAAAAAAAAAACTTTCAAAGTCGTTCTTATTTTGGGATAAATTTAAAGCCTAAAAAGCCTAATTGTATTAAAACATAAAAGTTGTTTACAAAAAGTTAGATCCTAAGACATAAAGACATAAATGGAATTTCCGAATTAATCTTCGCCACTTTCAAAAGTATGGTGTGGATGGCTCAATCCTCTGCAAAAACAGTTATTTACATCATATTACAATACAAAATGGGAATTGTCAAAAGAGGCGAAGCCGAACCGACATGTAAACTGCATCTAACATACACCATATTGCACAAATATACAGTGAGAACCATTTGTATGGAATAACTTTGATAAAAATTCAAGGATTTGCTTTTTAGGAAAACGCTTGAACACGTATCCTGTTATTTTTCAACGCGCATTTTTTGACAAAACAAAATAGATATACCTCAGGGTGTCCCAAAATCAAATTACGATCCTCAACTTGAAAATTTCAAATGAAAACTCAAATTTTTTTAGCATACCTGAATTTTACGTATAATTTTGCGAATTTTTCATGTAGCACACACTATTTCGATTTTTAGTTGTTTTTGAAAAAAAAGGCGTGTTCTATTTGAAATAAATAAATTCAATAAAAATTTAGGGATTCATACGTAGAATTCAGATACGCTAAAAAAAATTGAAGTTCTCAATTGAAATTTTAAAGTTAAAGGTCGTATCTTGATTTTGAGACACTCTATATATCTATTTTTTTTGTCCAAAAATGCGCATTAAAAAATAAGAGAATACGACCTCAAGCGTTTTTCTGAAAAACAAATCTTTGAATTTTTATCGAATTTATTCATTTCAAATGGTTCAGGTTTTTTTTTCAAAAATAACTGAAAATCGACATAATGTGTGCTACATAAAAATACGCAAAATTATACGTAGAATTCAGATGTGCTAGAAAACAATGGAGTTTTTATTTGAAATTTCAAAGTTGAGGGTTGTATCTCGATGTTGGGACACCCTGCATATCCAACTTTTTTCAAAAAATGCGCGTTAAAAAATAATAGGATACGTGTTCAAGCGTTTTCCTGAAAAAAAAATTCCTGAATTTTTATCGAAGTTATTCCATACAAATGGTTCACACTGTATATAATATGGCGGTTATATTTTCTTTATATAACTTTTGTTATATAAGCTAGATATAACCGTGATTAGTTAACCGATATATAAACTGCCTCTAGCATATTCTATATGACACAACAAACTAATACATAGTTATATATCTGTTATATAACATTCGCTATATAAGCCAAACATAACCAGGGATAGATATGCGTTATATAACCCTCGATATATAAGCCCAACATAACCAGGGTTAGATAACCGTTATATAACTTTAGTCTAACCTAGGCTGTAATGTGTAATGATTATAACGGTTATATATCTATTATATAACCACTGTTATATACGCCACATCTAACCAAGGTTAGATAACCGTTATATAAGCAGAATCTAACATAACTATTGGTTAGGTTCGTACACAGCGGTTATATAACCGCGATATAATTATGGACAGGACGGCACTGTCGAGGCGGCCGATCTTTACCATCTGTTGGGTCAATTGGTCTTTACCTGCCATTCTTCGAGGCGGCCATGGTAAAGCTGACCTAACAGATGGTAAGGACCAGCCGCCTCGAATAAGAATGACAGGTAAAGGGCGACTGACCCAACAAATGCCGTAAATTATAAAGAAGACTCTTAAGTAATTCTATTCTTCAAATAATTTATGGTTTAAGTCTCATTCCTTTATTTAAATGTATAAAGTATACCATTAATGGAAATCGTAGATAATATTTTACTAATTTTTAAATCGATAGCTGTAATTTTACTAGTTTCAGAATTAGTCGCTTAGCCACACAAAATTTAAGTAATTATTATTTATTGCTATTTTCGTTATATAAGCTAGATATAACCGTGATTAGTTAACCGATATATAAACTGCCTCTAACATATTCTATATGACACAACAAACATAATAGTTATATATCTGTTATATAACATTTGCTATATAAGCCAAACATAACCAGGGATAGATAAGCGTATAATGAACCAAGCGGTGAAGAACACAATTTACCCAAAGATTTCTTATTTTCGCAAGGAGAATAAAAGCAATATTTATTTAGATAAAACCCACTATCAAATTTAAGAAAAAATATATTAACTACTTATTAAGAATATCTGGTAGGTAATTCTATACCTTTTTCGAATATTTGGAAAGTAGGTAACAAACTTTAATCTGTTTTCTAGGTAATATTAATTACTGTGTACGACAAATTTTGCAACAGGTAAGTTTATTATTTGATTCCTTTTTTTGATTTCGGATCGCTATTGAACATTTGAATAATGATTTATTGATTAGTTCAATAATGGTCAATGCGACGGCAGATTTTTTAATTATCAAATAAAGCACGTGCCTTGCTAAGTTCGTTATTTTTTTCAAACTATTGGAATGTTTAGGTAAATGTATATGATGAAAAGTATTATCTTTTTTAAAACCCACCGTTTGTAAATGTTTGGAGTTGGACCTTAATTAACTTCAATAACAATAAAGTTTATGGTGGACAAAACTTAGACAGAAATACTATATGATGTAGAAATTTTTGCTCAAAAATATTGTTGTCGTACATCGTGTAAGTAAAAAAAAATGTGTCTCGTAAAAAACAAAGACAAATTTAGGTATTTAACATTGGTTTAATAAGGACTATAAACAGCTAAAATCTATAATATTTTACTAATTTTGAAGTCCAGAGAAGTAATTTTACTTATTAGAAGGTAGATACGATAATTTTTATTAACTGTTATTGTAATTTCAAAACCCGGAAGTATTATTTTTTAAAATTTTTAAATGAATGAATACAAAAGCGATTTTTTCTTTCGATTTTAAATTCGAATTCCACATCTATTTTAGTTACTAATTTAAGAAGCCAGAGATGATGTTCCTTATTAACTTTTAATTCAACAAAGACACACACGACGTTGTTGTAACAACTGTTCATTTAAAAAAGTGTGCTATGTTTGTGTGATTTGTCGTAACACTCGTAACTGACAGTACGGCAGCCGAATTATACTAATTAGACATATTTCAAAATGTTTTGTTTTTTCATAGCACACTTGACAACTTTTTTAAATGAACACTTGTTAGTTTTTGAAGGCGGTTACTCTATTTCACCAATTTTGAAATTTAAAGGTAAAATTTGTTTTTTACTTATCTTTAAATTTAGAAAGCAACGTGCGTTTCTACTGAAAGTCGAAAGTGACATTTTACTAATTCTGAAATTTACAACCGTATATTTACTAATTTTAGAAGCTTTGTCCTTTTTTATCATTTTTAATTTAATAAACACACATACAACATAATTTTTGTAGTTTTAGAAGCCGGAGGCTGTAATTCACTAGTTTTAGAAGCTCAGGGTATAATTTTTTTGCTAATTTTTAAATTAATAGATACTAATAAGCGACATTTCTATTAATTATTAAAATTTTACTAATTACAAAAACCGCAAGTGTTTTTTACTAATTTCTAGATTAGTAAGTAAATAGGGATGTTTCCTTTAGATACTAAGTACTAAAAACGACATTTTACTAATTTTTAAATTGACAGCTGTAATTTTACTAACTTCAGAAGCTAGAAATTATGTTTTTCATCAACTTTTAATACATTTAAAAAACATACGACATTGTTTTTTCAATTTTTTAGTTAATTTTTAATAATTCAACCCATCAAGGGGTGGTCGTAGACAAAAGAAATTTTAACAGTAGGTTACGGTTATTAAAACAATACTAAGTGTGGTAAAGAATGTTTTTAAGAAAAATTTACTTTTACTTTATTTAAGATTTAAAGAAATATCTTAAGGGATGTTATTAATAATATAAAATATAAAAATATATAAAGTATAAAAATACCAACCCGGGGATCGGAAATCAAGTGCTTTAGAGGTAAGAGGTGCAGTCTAAGATCTTTACCATCATTTAAAAACAAGACTCAGTTTAAATACAAAATATATTGAAAAAGGTTTAGTTAGTACAACAAATTAAATAATGATATAATTTTGATAAAATCTTAAATATTAATACAAAACTCAATTAAAATTTTTAGTTATAAACAAAACAAGAATAAACAATTTATTAACCTCTAAAATATAAAATTAAACTATAATATAACATAATAAAATTTATAACAGTTAAAAATTACTTCCAAATCATGACAAACAAATGTAAAGGTTTTTAAATTTTTCAACACGCATTCTAAGCATTTTTCTACTTTAAATGGTTACAAGAAGTTAGATCCAATATCGTTTAATAAATTTATAACAAAAATAATCACTTGAAAACTCGAGAGTATCATTCATTAATTTCCATAAAACTGAATTTACTAAAGCACATTTTAACTGTTTCAAAAATCTAAAGCGGTTACATAAACAATATAAAACTAGGTATAAGTTTAAATTAATAAAAGAAAGATTAATAAGTTACGATTCTGCATTTAATCTGACCATTAATAATTTAAATAAATTCAACTTCAACAACAAATAAACCAAGTTAATTTTTCCTTAAATTAATCGTTCTTTTATTACAACTGATTATCAATTACTTGAACAAATCTTAAAACCAAAAATAACCTTAAGTGAAGGAGAGTATAATGCGTTCGGATATGTGATCAATTACAATTACGCAAATTCATTACTTAAATCTAGTATGCACAAATTCATAATTTTCTTAACACAGTTCCAGCAACAACTCTCAATTAAATCTGACTTTTCTTCTAAATCAAAGGTCATGAGTGCTTACTACTCAAATAATTTCTCTATGTTGCAAAATAAAATTAAAAATTTCTTTTTACAATTAAAACTAATTATAAATCAATTCTCAATAAACAAAGCCTCTTTTAAGTATTAAAACTTAAGTTACCATAAAATTTTTATTCAAAAATCAAATATCCAAATCAAAACGTTCAGATGCAAATCCATTTCCAAAACAACTACATATTCAATAACCTTTTAGAAAAACTGTGTGTAATTATCAAAAAATTTGCGAATTAGTTACCTAAAGCCATCTCATAAATCAGAATAAAAATCAATTCAACTTTTAGAGCCATAATTAGAATTTTGAATTACAAAAACATTCGATATCAAGTCAAACAAACGGATTTACGGTTTTCACTGGGTGACACTTGGGCTAGGTTGACTTTCGGACTGGCACACACATTTATGAACTTATTTAATTATTTACGATAATTGAGGAGAAGTGCACATAATAACCACACTTGGAAGTCTATTGTTAGCCCACTTTTGGGTGGAAGCTTTTATATCATCCCTAGTAAAGCCACACATGATAACCGCGTCACTCTGACTATGTAAACTTATTTTTGAATCCGATGATTTCAACTATTGCCTTGGAAGTTGAACAACAATACGTCATAAGTTACAAGTTTTCTTTGTTTTCGGGCTGAATTCGTCATTTGTCTTTGAGGAGTCAAAAACATAAACTTATTTTTGTAAACTATTCTTGGTTAAACAAAGAAACGGCATGATCTCATGAAAATTTGACCATGTTAAACTAATAAAAATCTGGGTCGCTTACGTATGACACATCTCTTTGTTCTCTCGTCGTTGTTGAAACTTTTATATTTAGAAATAATTTTATACAATGTAATGAATTTTAAAGGTTTTTAAACAGGGTAGTTTTTCTACCCCACCAAACTAAGTATGTGATTTTGTTCAGATTTCTATGTCGATGGGAACAGCCTTAAACTCAAGAAATTTACCTATATTTATTACTTATTTTAGCATCTTTCAATTTTTATTCTATAAAGCTTACCCCTTCAACGTTATCATCACTAAACTTGAGAAAAAAATTAAAAATAAATTATCAAACGTTACTGTCTATTTAAAAATATCAAAGCTATTGTTTTCTACTCCCTACTTTCGTAAAAATACCCTTAACTTAGGGGTAGAACGTTGAAATTTTAAGGGTGGGTTTGTGAAACTATAAGACAATTATACCCGAAATTTGGTAAAATTCGGAGCCCTTTTTCATAGTTAAACCTAAAAGGCAGAAGCTAACCCGACCTTTTTAAGGCATTTTTATTGAATGACAGTGTTTCAAAATTTTGCGCCGTTTTGATCGTCAGGGCTTCTGCGCCCCATATTAGAGGTACAATATAATAAAACTCAATCTAATGGTATGCAACCAACAATTCACATTACACATTTGGTAGCACTGCGCATTGAGATTTTGTTTGACATTTGACAGGTGGCAGGGGTTTTTGTGAAAAGGTAAATATGGAAGCTTGTTTAGCTGTTGAAAAAGAAATAGACAGAGTTTTAACAAAATTCGGCGATATTAATGGAAACACGGGACGCATTTTATCCGATCTGATAACTCACATCGAACGCTTGAAAACAGAGTTAGAAAACGGTAAGTGATTTGCAAAATCTTCCCAGTCATTCCCCCCCGACGCAAACAAAGAGTTCTAATTATACAGTAATA
The DNA here is from genome assembly GCA_029207805.1 of Tribolium confusum. Lineage (NCBI taxonomy): Eukaryota > Metazoa > Arthropoda > Insecta > Coleoptera > Tenebrionidae > Tribolium > Tribolium confusum. The sequence goes on along the minus strand of JALGAY010000001.1, from coordinate 34,454,030 downwards.
ATGACCGGCAAAATAACATTTTAGCTCCTGAGGATCATACATTGACCAATGTTCAAGTTGACATTTTAAAACAATGTATGTCGAAAGTCAAGGAAACTGTCTCCAGACTTACAACCGATCACAGGGATTTACACAGTACTGTATCAAAAGTCGGCAAAGCAATAGATCGCAATTTCATTGCTGACTTTTCTGCAACAAGTCGCGAAGAAGTTTTTTCAGCTCCTGATAGAATTAATTTAATTAATAAAGTGATCTGTCAGCATTTATACAGGCAGGGGATGCAAGAGGTGGCCGATGCTTTAGTTAAGGATGCTGATCTTGCTCCAGAAATTCACGATAAAGAGCCTTTCACTGAACTCAATCATATTCTTGACAGCCTTAAAAGGAAAGACTTAGAACCAGCATTAGCTTGGGCCACTGCTCATCATGATGCTCTAGAAGCACAAAATTCTTCATTAGAATTTAAACTTCATAGGTTGAAATTTATCGAATTGTTGAAACAAGGTGCTTCCCATCAAACTGATGCTATTTCATATGCTAGAATCCATTTTAGGAAATTTGTACTTAGGCATGAAAAAGGTATTAATCAAAACAAATTTATTCATTTTTATACACTTGCTCTTACTCTAGATATCCAAACTCTAATGGGGATGCTTTTATATGTTCCAAACGGTATTGGTAGTTCTCCTTACAGCTGCTTATTAGATTCAGAAATGTGGATCGAGATTTATGAGCTTTTTACAAGTGATGCTTGTCAATTGTTAGGAGTAAGTGTAAATAGTCCTTTGGGAACCTGCATCAATGCTGGATGTACAGCTATTCCTGCTTTGCTGAATATAAAGCAAGTTATGATGCAGAGACAAGTTACAGGGATCTGGAATGGAAAAGACGAATTGCCGGTATTTAAATCCTTGACATTTTTTTAAACTGTATTTTAATGTTGAATTTCAGATTGAGATTGACTTAGGTAATGAAGGAAGATATCACTCAATGTTTGCTTGTCCTATCTTAAGACAACAATCCACTCAAAATAATCCACCAATGAGGCTTATCTGTGGGCATGTAATTTGCAGAGATGCTTTGAATAAGTTGTGTAATGGAAATAAGTAAGATTTATTTTTTATTTATTTTTTTTATTAGTTTGTTTTTGTAACAGGATGAAATGTCCTTACTGCCCAATTGAACAAAGTCCTTCAGATGCGAGACTTATCTATTTTTGAAGGTCACATTGGACGATAATTGTAATTGTTACTCACGTTTTTTACATATTATGTATGTTTTCTAATCATTGTTAATGGTATTTATTTGGTTTGTGTTCTATTGTGATCTCTTAAACTGACAGATTTGTATACTTAGTCTACAATTTTCATAGTTTGTTTTATTGTTAATACTTTCATAAAAAAATAATATATAATAATTATTATTATATAACAAAATTACTAAATAAACAGTAATTTTAATATGTTTTATTTAACAGTATCTACCCTTAGCATTTGTTCCTCTTAAGGCTAGTCTGACCCTATACTAAAAATCAATTTTTTTCTTTTTAAATATTAATTTACCTTAAATGTGTTATAGATTCGGAAACGTGTTTTCTAATAAATCTTTAAAAAACACGATTTAAAAAAATTTTCTGCTTTTTTTCGGGCCTAAATCTTAAAAAAAATAAATTTTTTATCAGCATTTTAAATACAAAATTGTAGGGCGCTTAACTAACAATGTAAATAAATAAAGATCTCACAATTTACGAAATGTTAGATCAATAAAGTTCATATACTTGTATAAAGTGTTTAAGTAAAAAAACGCTCTGAATTGCTACGAAATTTTGTTAAAACGAGGCGGTATTAAAAAGGGTCGTTACTCGAATCACAGACTCGAATGTTATGACTTATGACATACTTATGAGTTATGACTGAACATAACCTCCAAATTTTATCCAATCGTGTGTCAACTGGAAAGTTTTTTTCAGTGATTTCCAAGTTTTTGTTTGATTTACTGTTTCTCATAATTACAAATCATCTGTTCTCACGGCTATACATTTTTCATATCTCTGAAATAATTGTCATTTCTGAAATTACGAACATAAAAAGTTTTCTATGCAACTCGTGAGTAAAGTAGCTTTTTTCACTTGTAGGGTAGGACGTGTCGAATTGCCCTACAGAGTGAAAAAAGTGATACTTTACGCACTTGTTACATAAATAACTATTGATTTATTTCAACCATTTCTTTTTGTGTATGTCAAAAATTGCTGAACCGATTATTATGAAATTTGGTATATAAACAAAGTTAAATGTCTTCAGGTTTCTGGTAATAGCAAAATTATGCTAAATTCTCTCAATTTTGGTTAAGTACTTCTGTCGCACATTTTTGGAAATTATTCAATTTTGTGCCTTGCTAACTCCAATTTTTATTACAAAAATAAATCTGTCAATAGATTCTGAATAAAAGAGAACGCAAAATTATGCTAAAACGTACCGTTTTTGAGATATGTACATTTAAAGTATAAATACAAAAATAAACCAGTAAATTATACTCCTGTGTTTATACTAAACACAGGAGTATAATTTACTGGTTTATTGTAAACAACCTGTGAGGCATCAAACAACACTTGTATAAATACAAATTTTGGCGTCCTCTAGCTTCTAAACGGTGCAACTTGGTATAGAAGTTTGTTGTGTGGATTTTTATGGAAGTTAATAATGTCACAGATATTTTGGGTAAAATTTTTATTTTCGTTCGTTTAAATTGTACACCGGCAAAGCTTTTATGTTTGTCAACTTGACAACTTTTTTTTTCTTTACTGGATTAGTTTAAACGTTGAATGAGGTTTAAACAACGTGGTCTATAGCAAAATGTTTTGAAGGATTAAATTCTTCCTATTTATATGTAGAAAAATTACAAAAATGTTACTGGAACATACTTTAAAAAAACTGTTGAAGGTTTTAAATTTATGCAACTTTCGTTTTATTTAAAACCGCTACGTAAATTGTTGAAGCTATAAAAAATATTAAAAGCAAAAGTTGAAGAAAATTGAATTTTGTATAATCAAATCTGGGAGACGATATCTTTATCCTCGATAGTTTAGACTCTAAAGTTGAGAATGAGTAGTCACGGGGCTTGAGGTAATTTTGAAAGGCACGGTATATAAAGACGTATTACTTTTTTCTGCGAAATTTGCCTCAAAACTCTGAAAGAAGCACTGTCAAATAAACTGCAAATACAATAGGTGAATTTTTGAGAAGTTCTTCTTATTATTTTAGTTATTTTTTACAAACTTAACAATTTTTAGTACCTATATGTATTTGTTGTCTACGTGTATAAAAATATTTACTAAATAATCTCATATAAATATTTTCGCTGCGTTTTATATTTTCCGATGGACTACTCAATATTTTAATAATAAATTGACCTGGCAACTATAATTTTAAAAATTTCGAGAGTCAACGGGAAATTCAGAGACTCTAGAGCCACCGACTGGACCTCTTGTAATGAGGCAACAAAATCGGCTGTTTCTGCCGTTGAATTGGTCTTAGAACAATTACAAAAGGCTACTATAAAATCTTAAGCACTAACAAATGTGGTGCTTGATGCATTTTTTGAGGACTGCGGAAAAATTTTAGGAAATCTTTTAATGAATATGCTCGTACTAATAGTACCTACTTAATCTAATAGTATATTATATATCATGGGACTAAAGTGGATCATTTAATCAAGTGAGGGCCCGAAGGGTCTGAGGCCACCAGGCACTCGAGGAATTAAGGCACTTTAGTCCTGAGGTATCTCCGCTATTATTTGAACCTTCGGGGCTAAAGTTCATAAAAAAATTATGATATAAATAAATAAATTTATTACGAGTATTTCAAACGACTTTTGTTTTCTCACTTTCTTTTATCTAGTTATGAATTTTCTATGTAATACTTACTGTTTTTAAAGTAATATGAAAGATTTTAACAGTTGATGGATCTAGGATGCTAGAAAACCAAAATTGTCGTGTACAAATATTTATAATTTTTGCGATACACATTTTTTTTACTAAAGAACTTTTTTTAAAAAAAATTTGACTGAGATACATTGTATTATAGCAATTGTTTGGTATACAGTGTGTTTAAATTTTTTTTACAGATGTGTCTCAAAAACTATAAACATTTGGAAAAAAATAATTTTGTTTTTTTAGCATCCTTTCAACGAGTGCTATCATCTGGTCAAATTTTATCACATTACTTCAAAAATACCCTATATATAAACATATACGGGACTTTTCTGTAGTAGGGACTAAAGTATCAAACTTAGTCTCGGAGGTTCAAAAAAAAAAATAAATGTTATGGTTCTATATTGTTTAATGCCTATATTTGAAACAGACATCGCCATATTGAACCACACAGAAACTGTATCTGTTGAAACCAGGTAACTTCATATATAAAATAAAAAGAACATGTACATAAATCTATATACAATAGGCATAATGTATATTAAACACTACAACTTTAAAGTGTACAATATTTTACTAGTTAGTAGATAAAATATTAAAAAACTAACACTTAAATAAAACGACTATACGTATTATTCTTATCAATTAATTTAACTTCTACAGCAAGGTAAATCGTAAACTAATGAGAACAGGAAGAGTTTGAGCAATGCGTATTTGGCTAAAACGAATTAAAGCGTGTGTGTACTCTTCATTCTTTTACAATTTACCTCTCTATAATTTATTTTATTATATTTTTTAAGTTAAATACTTAGAAGAATTATAACTATAATTATTATTACTTAATTTAAGGCAGTGGCTATTGAAGCTCTGAGGGGGAAATGTTAATGTACTTACTATTTTTTTTGGGTGTTTTTTTGGAATATACAGTGTTAAAAAATGAGTGTAAAATATGTATGAACCAATCATCATAGTATGAACCAAAATAAACAAAAAAATCTTAATATACATGGATTCGCAAAGCAACAGTTTGGGAGATATAGAATTTTATAACTTTTTCTTGCCCTTTTTTATTTTGTAAAAAATTGCATTTCTTATTAGAATAGACTAATAGTAAATAGAAAATAAATAAATAATTATAATTTAACAGGTTTCTAGGTCCTATTGTGTTACCAAACCGATTAATAGGTGGTGCTTACCTAAACTTTATGCAGAACACAATGTATGATTTTTTGGACGACATTTCTTTGGACTCAAGGCAACAAATGTGGTTCCAGCATGATGGTGCTTCAGTTTATTTTTCGATTGCCGTTAGAGAGCATTTACATCAAACGTTTTCACCTAAATGGGTATGATGAGGCGGATTTGTTATATCGCCTGATTTAAATCCTATAGATTTCTTTCTTTGGGAATACTTGAAACATTAGTCTACGGTACTTTTGTGAATAGCCTCAAAGAGCTGCAGCAAGGAATTAATCAAAAATGTTAACAAATTCGAACCAATGCGGGGGTTTTAGAAAGAGTTTGATATCTTTCAGAAAAAGTCATGTCATGCCTGCTTAGAAATGGAAGGAGGGCATTTTGAACATCTTCTGTAACTCTGTTTTTTTTTAGAATCCCTTTTTGTTTGCGCATAATAATAAGTAATAAAGTATAAATAAAAAGTAATAATAAAAAATAAGTAAAAATAAGTAATAAATAATTTCAAAATAAGTGTTTTGTAAAAAAAAATCTTTCTCATCTCCCAAACCGTTGCTTTGCCATGTTTATTAAGACTATTTTGCTTATTTTGGTTTATACTATGACTATGTATTATATTTTACACACTTTTTGTAACCTTCTTTAAAGACACTACACTTTACGATTTTTACGACTCCTCTAGTTTGGAACTCCATATTATTGATACAGCGCTACGCCCTTGGTTTAACGCAAATCTTTTCACCTTCTGACTTTTATCCATATGAGTTTATCGTTAGTCATTACATAAGCGGAAACAGCTGAGTATGTTACGTATTAATAACAAACATTTTTTTAGTGCGATTGATTAAATTATCACGTGATACTTATGTACTTGTATTTTCTTAAGAGATTTTTTATAGTTTGATCTTAAGTTTTAAAATAACTGAAACAAGTTAAAAACTATAGTCTACAATTATTGTTACAGCCGTATGTAAGTACCTATTATATCTAGCTACGACCTAGTTACTTAATTTTTATTATAGAGTTTTTAAATTGCTGTTTTATTTTTAGCCTGATTGATTAATGCTAATGCTTCATATAAACAATTTTAAACATTTAGTAGATAAACTACAGGAACGATAAATCAAATCAACTGTACAAATATTTTAAACGACTTACTAAACATTTCTTTATTATCAAGAGAAACTTTAATTTTTGCACTATTGCACTAAGTATCAGCATGGTTGTGGCTCCATTAGTAACCCTAAATAATGGTAAAAAATGTCCACAACTTGGTTTGGGCACATGGCTGGTATGTTTTCAGATATTATTTTATCAATCTAACTCTTTTTATTCAGTCTGAACCTGGCGAAGTTGAAAAAGCTGTAAAACATGCGATTGATGTCGGATATCGTCATATCGACTGTGCCATGCTTTATGGAAACGAAAAAGAAATTGGTGAAGCAATTCGAGAAAAAATCGCTGATGGAACTGTAAAAAGAGAAGAATTGTTTATTGTAACAAAACTGTGGAACACATTTCATGAACGAGAAAAAGTTGTTCCAACATGTAAAAAATCTCTTGAAAATTTTGGTTTGGACTACATCGATTTGTACCTAATTCATTGGCCTGTAGCACAAAAAATTAAAGGCGAACTTAATATACAATTGCCATTTAAAGACGCTATTGGAATTGACTATGATTATGTGGAAACTTGGAAAGGAATGGAAGAATGTGTTGATCTTGGAATTGCCAAAAGTGTGGGATTATCGAACTTTAACAGCAAACAAGTTGAAAGAGTTTTGCAAAATTGCAGAATCAAACCGGTTATGAATCAAGTAATATTGAATGAACTGTTGGCTTAATATATATTTGAAAACATTTTTTAGGTTGAAGTCAGCCCAAATTTGAACCAAAAAAATTTAATTAAATTTTGCAAAGATCGTGATTTACGCATAACAGCATACAGTCCTTTCGGATCACCTGCAAGGCCTTGGGCAAAACCTGGTGATCCGGTTTTGAGACTTGATGACCCAAAATTGGTTAGCATAGGTAAAAAGTACAACAAAACTTCATCTCAAGTCATTTTACGATACCTGATACAACTTGGAACAATCCCAATACCGAAATCATCTAATCCTGGACGTATAGAACAAAATATTAACGTTTTCAATTTTGAATTGACTGGGGAAGATATGGCTATTGTGGATAGTTTTAATTGTAATGGTAGGGCAGTACACGCTGAGGAACTTAAAGGATCGCCTCATTATCCTTTTGAAGGAGTTGAATTTTAATAGTAACGAAACAGTAAAAGCAAACTGTGTCTAAATATAATTTATTATGTAATAAATGATCTAAATAATAATAATAATAAACATAAGCAAAATATTTTTTCTTGACAAAAAATTTAATCTAAAAAAAGAAGTAACCCATTAAAACATAAATCCCATTAGTGAAATCTCAGTTTTTCAATTACCTGGTGATTACTGAATTTGGTTCTAATTAGTACTAATTAATAGAAGTTGTTTTTGACGTTCTCGTTTTTTGAATGTTTTAGTGCTTTAGTTTTCCTGGTTAGCTGGTTAAAAATTTTGAGTGTAATACGGTGAGAATGAAAATTTGCTGAATTAGAGCAAGCTATTGCTTGTATTTTTTTTTACTTCATTTTAATAACGAATTTATGTACAACATTCTCTCAGAAGAGGATTGGACGATTGCTGCTTGGTTAGTGACGGACACGAAAACATCTTTTATTGAAGTTCGTCGACATAAAAATGCGTTTTTTTTGTTTTGAGGTTTGTCTCAACATTTTTTTTTGTTTACATCGTCATATCTCCGAATTAAAAAAAAACAGCAAAAAATTAAAAAACGAAAAAAAGATAAAAAAACACCATATTTTTAATGAGACCGTTTAATTTTGTATGCAGGGTGACATAAAAGTATGAAATAAAATTCTTATTTTCTAAGTTAATTTTTTTAAGAAAAACGCTAAGACAAGTTGATTTTATTTTTTATTGCGCACGTTTTTAACTTATATTCATAATTTTTTTCTAACTTGTTATTTGCTGTGACGCAATCGATTATTTTTTTAAATAGCAACTCTTATTTTTGGTGTTGAAAATCAATACTACTTTTTTCTGAGTATAACAGTATAACATTTATAGGGTCTAAAATGCCTATTTGAGGTAATTTAATCAATTTAAATGTTTTATTAAATTTTCCAAGATAAACACAATTTTTTACATAATGACTGAACTAAATGCTCAAATTGACCTTCTTACGTTTTTTTCCAATAATATAACTAATTTTAGAACTCTGTTAGCACATTATTTCTTATTTTTTGACTTATTAAGCGGTACTGATTTGTAATTCTTTCTCCTAAATCTCTAAAATTTCTTGATTTTGTTGCAAATACTTTTGATTTTAAGTAGCCACTTTATAAGAGCGGGCAAAACATCATCTAAATAATCTCTGACATCATAAGCGTGTTGTGTAGGTGCAACGTCTTGTTAATACATTAGCTGCTGGTATGTCTAGATCTTCTTTATTGGGAAAATGTTTCGCTAATACTGGTACTAATGTGTCGCAAAGGATATCGAAATGAGCTTGTCTAGTCAATGAAACATCAAAAAATATGGTCCGAAAATGTGATCTGATAAAACTATACCAAACATTCAAGTTTTGTGCTTGTTGAGTATTTTTTTTTTTTTTTTCATACAGTGCTGATTTTATATCGGCACTTATAGACAATTATGTCTTTTTTGAGTTAAATTTATTTGACTTTTTATGAAGCTATTTAAAATCAAAAGTACTTGCAACAAACCCAAGAGATTTAGAAAAATTAAGAAAAAAATTACAAATCAGTGCCGTTTAATTAGTCAAAAAATGATAAATTATGTGCTAACAGAGTTCGAAAATTTGTTGAATTATTACTAAGAAACGGAAAGACGTCAATTTAAACATTCAGTTCAGTAATTTTGTTAAAAATTGCTTGTATATTGAAAAATTCAATAAAACATTTAGATTGGTTTAATTACTTAAAGTGTTTATTTTAGACCTTATAATTGTTATACTATAACTATTATACTCAGAAAAAAAGTAGTTTCGATTTTAAGCACCAAAAATAAGGGTTGCTATTTAAAAAAATTATCGTTTACATCACAGCAGACAACCGGTTTGCAAAAATTTTTTTTGTTAAAGTTGTCTAAAAAATGTTATGTGCACCACTGCCATTAAAATTAGACTCGGACAAAAAAATCACTTTTTGGACTTGGTACACAAATAACTATTTAAATGTGTTTCAGAAACTTTTTTTATAATAGAATTATTAAGAATTTTATTTTCTATACAGGGCTATTCACGTAAGGTGACGAGCCTGACCAGGTAAAATGCAACTCAAAATACGATTTATATAGCTAACTGGATCTCTCTTGCATTATTATAATTCATATAAAACATAGATAACTGCTAGCTATTATAACGAAATTGTAAAACTGGAGCCTTTTGAGGTAATCTGTCGGTTTTAACTCTTGGACAAGTTGTATATGGAACGGATAAAACTTATTTTTTTACAAAATTCTACAAACTGACGATTGACTAATTCTTAATTGTCATGATATCTTTTTTTGACTGATGATATGTGGATTTTCGGTTGCAACTTCAATAAATGAAACATTATTTTCAGGGCAAGTGGCAGTTCTAGTTCTTACTCTTTTAAAGCAATGTTAATTATTTCTTAGCATGCTTTCCAGCCTCCTAAAAATTTTGAAAAAATGATAGTATTTTTATGAGAGTCACTCAGTGATATGAACACATATAAGAACGGAAAGCGGTGTAAACAGTGAAATTTAACCTCTTAGATAGTAGTAGTACATCTTGTACCTCCTTAATAATGTCTTAATAAACATAATTGTATTCGATAAGTTAGGCGTTCTCTACTGTTTGATGTCTACTGCATTTTACATACTTGAAAAATGGTGCACAGAACACGTTTGTCGGTGAATCTAAGTAAAACGGAAAGGAAAAAAAAATCCGGTTTACAGTTACCTAAACTTAAAGGGGAACCCAGCCTTAAATATTCCAGCTCTATCAAGTCATTCAAGTCTTTGGAAATGGCACTTGATGGCAAGCTGAATACGAACCAATATTTGGAGGTAAATATTAACGGCTTATTATAAGTGTCGCCGAATCGTGGAGGGAGGAATAACAGGAGTGAGAATAAGCTTGAAATCTTGGTCGATGGCCAAACACCTTTTACGATAGTTTTCACTGTACTCGGGATAGCTTTTTCCCCCACTACAAATTTGCAAACGGTGGTATCGACAATAGAATACGATGGTAAAAGGTGCCTGTACCTCGACCAAGAACCTAACATTGTCGGTATAGGGCATGCCAACTCCTCTTATTAATCCCTCCACGCGCCGGATAGGGAACTATCTTGGGGCTTTGCTTCCAAAATTTTATTCTGGCTATATACTGTCATCAAGCCTATATGTTCTTACGGTATCGCTGTTTGTTAGTCCAGTATCAGACAGAGAAAAAAGCGATGCGGGTTGGTCACATACACTTATCTACTTCATTGTTACTGGTGCCATGAGATTTCCTCTCATGGTCGCAGTGTAGGTGGCTTTGCTTGTTTTTTTATACTTTTTTAAAGCAATTTTGGCTTACCTGACTTTAAAGACAAGTTTTCTGTTTACTACTAGTACAATAAAGATTGTATGTATTGATACCAAACGCAAATAATTTATGGTAGTTAGACTCTTCGATGCTATCTGAGAAAACCACCCGAAGCAGGCAGATTTGTCACCACTTTTACGTAGATTTGATCTGCTCTTGTCGATTTTTTCAGATGGCATCGAGGGGTCTCATAACCATAAGTTACTAGCGTTTGGTAACAATACAATTTTTATTGCACTAGTAATAAACAGACGACTTGCCTTCAAAGTCAGTTATGCCAAAATTGGTTTAAAACAGTATACTCATGCTTTTTTGAAGACCGCAGGTTGTGGAACTGTGGTATGTCAGAGGAAAAGGCAGTGTATCACAACCGCACTTTGAACAAGGCGTTCGAGAGTATTTAGGGAACTAAACCTTCTAGTAAATTTTATCTTAAATTGTAAAATTAATTACAATGCCGCTTTGGACATGGTTTACTGCACCGCAAAAAAGTATTTAAACTGTTTATTGCTTTCTGGTTACAGCAAAGCAGACTTGTAAACACTTTATTGCCGTGCAATCAACTTCTTCTAGAACGGTATTTTTGTTAAATTTGTAGTTTAAGTCAAAAATTTTTTAAGGGTTTGTTTTTTTATTTCTCACTTTAAATGTAGAATTGTGTACATCTGTGAAATGTTTTCGAATTATTTACACTATAATAACCAGCTTTCAAATGGGAACAGAGAAACTAGACGTTAGGTCTGCTTTGAAAAAAGTGGTATAATGAGCTTAACTGTGGAGTCTAATAAGTAGGGCTATGCAGAAGCGTAGAGTTTTTGCCGCTCTGTAGTATACCTACTAAACATGAGCTAAATGTCTGTCAATGGCGTAGAAATTTTACGGGAAACACAAGGCTGTGGGTTGTTTAATCGAAACGAGCTATTGCCTGTATGTAGTACTCACTAAGCGTACAAACCTAGTCGGTAAAATGTTAAAAATCACAGCGAAAATTACTCAGTCATTTGCTAGAAAAACAATCTGAAAGGTGACATAGGCTCTAGGGTACCAAGATAAAATTCAGAACTTGGTGTATTCGGTTCAATTTAGTCTTTACTTAGGGCATCACACCTTATCAGATCAAATAAAATAATTTTTCTAAACCGTCATTTAGAAGTCAGGAAAATATTGGTACCGAAATTACTCAAAAGATTAAATAAAGCAGGTTTTAATAATGGATTAAAATACTTACTGGTGCCGAGATTACCTGTCCCCTTTTAGGAAGTGTAAAATTTGATAAAAAAATAGGATTTGAAAGTGAAATTGCCATAATGTTGGGGGGTAGTTTGTAACAAAATTAGGGAAATTGCAAAAACTCCTCATTCTGATGTTAATATTAAAAAATTTTTACGGAGCAATTATATGAAATTTTGAACCGCAATTGTTTCTGCTATAAAATATAGAATAAACGAAAATCTTTCTTTGTATCAAAAAACGGAAAACCTAAAAAATGATATTTTAAATGGACCAGCACATATTTTTGGAAATCATTCAAATTGCGCATCGTATTTTTGTACAAAAGTTGGCCAAATTGACAACGTAGTAGCTTACTCAAATTTTTTAAATAGTTCTTTATTTAGCTCTTTTATGCAGGCATTAAAGAGAGTTGCAAATTTATCATTTAGTCTTTTGTATGATGTAGATAATAATTCTGTAGAATGATTTAACTCAGTAGTAAACAAATTTATTGGCGGTAAAAGAATAAATTTTTCACTTCGGGGATCATATCATGGAAGATGTCTTGCGGCCGCTATAAATTTTAATAATAGAAATTCATTTGTATACAAAATAATTGAACAAATTTCAGATTCTGTTGGAATTTACACAATAAAATTTGAAGAATATTTACTAAAATTTAAACGGCGTGCTCAAAATGTAGAAAATAAAAAAAGAAGAGTTCGTATACAAAATGCGGATTTAGATTATGGTGCATTGTTAGAGGAGGAAATAACTGATATGTCACAAGAAACATATGAACTAATTAAAGTAAATTTTTTTAACGAATTAACTTCTTGCGATATTATAAATATTTCTATTGCTACAATTGGACAACGAGACAACAGCGAGTGGGACAAACAGAGAAATAACAGATTGATAGCTAGCAATTTTGGAAAAGTTATTATTATGAAATTTACAACCGATACAGCAAACACTGTAAAAACTATATTAAATCAAGTAGGTGTGTCTAAATTTAAAAAATTGCCGGATTCTATGCAATGAGGTATTAATCATAAAGAAAACGCAAAATCAAAATTCGAACAAATTACAGGTTTAAAAGTAAAATCATGCGGTTTTTTTATTGATAAAGAGAAAAGATTTTAGAAGCTTCACCAGATGGATTAATTGGTTAAAATAGTATTGTTGAAATTAAATGCTCTTTTAATGCAAGACATACAGACATTAAAACAGCTGTAGAACAAAAACTTATTAAATACTTAGAGTTAGATCCCCAAAACTGTAACAATATAGTTTTAAAAGAAAAAGATAATTATATGTATCAAGTGCAGGGTCAGCTTCATATAACAAATCGCGAAACATGTTATTTTATAGTATACACAGAATGTGATTTAAAATACTGTATTATTAAACGAGATGATAATAAATATTGGAATAGAAAAATGATTAATATTTTAGAAAAATTTTATATGAATGCCATGTTACCAGAGATAATTGACCCACGACATAGCCGAAATTTACCCTTACGAAGTATACTAAAAAAAGAACTATAATTATTAATGTTGTAAAATTTCGCAATAGATTTTTAATTTATAATAAATAATTGAAATAAAATTAGAGTAAAATACCTCTTCATTTGATTGACACCTTGTAGTGGTGAGAAGATCAGTAATTCTATGAGTAATCCAGTGAACATTTTTAGATCCCACATTAGTTTCAAAACAAGAACAAAGCAAAGTGCAACCATGGCGTTATTATAAGTTATAATGGTATTTATAACTCAAATTTGTGGTAAAAAACCCCCAATAATTATAATATCTTTTTTATGCGGTTTGATTTACTTTACAAGTAAAGTAGCACTCACTTGGTTTTTATAAAATCAAAGCAGCTATAGTTATTTAATAAACTAGTTTGTTAATGAAAGCGATTAATAAATAAAACTGTTTAAAGCGCGAACGAGCCATAATGGGTGAGTGCCTTTAATAGTTGAGTTTATTAATTGCACAAGAAGAAACGAGTTTATTACAATGTATTTTCGTTGACCGTAAACTTTTTTTTTGACAATAATAGAAATTAATTACAAATCAAAACCAATTTTATCTTTTTTATCGCATCAATAAATATAAGACTTTATAAAATACCTTCATTCTTTTTTTGTCTTTGAAGTAAACCATTTTTATATTTTTCAACATTTGCCATTCACTTTTCCACAAAGTCTATCAGAAGACAATTGACGTATTGTGGGTTGCCTACTTTTAATTTAATTATTGCTTTATATCAAAGAATCCGAATGACAAAATGTGAACTAATGGTGTCTTGGACCTGTAGTTTACAATTCGCTATCAAATGCTGTTTAGGTTGTTTCGTTATTATGTACCGTTTTAAAAAAATGAGTAAAATTTATTTTAACGTTTTAATTCAATAACTTTTTTTCAATCACTTTTCTGCTAACGAAAATGTGTCAGGGAACTATAGTTACCTATCAACTAACCATACAAATATCAAGAACTCTTTCAAAATTAATTTTTCTAGGCAAAATGAGTAATAATTTTCTACGCATATTAGACATAGGCGATATTCCAATGTTTCTATTGAATAACTTTTTTTAAACCAATTTTATGTTAACTAAGACATGTCAGAAAATTGAAGTTACTTATCAACTAACCATACAAATATCAAGAACTCTTTCATAGTTAGTTTTTCTAGCTAAAATTAGTAATAATTTTCTAGGTATATTAGGCAGAGGCGATTCCGTAGGGGTAGTAGAGCCTTAAGTGATAACATAGTGGTAAAGCGTTTGCCACAAGATTTAAAGATCGCCGGTTTGAATCCACCATCAGCACATTTTTCTTTTTGTTTTTTTTAGCAAATGTCTGAGTAATTTTCGCTGTGATTTTTAACATTTTACCTACTAGGTATAAATAAGTGATAAACAATAGTGAGGAAACATGGTTTGTTGCGTTGCTTATAAACAGATCTTGTGACACGACAGAAAGTCCACAAATAACCTTTTATTGGTAAGTTTTTATGATTTTACTGGCAGATGCTACCTGTGGGGTTTAAAAATTTAGGTTTCCCAAGAACAAGGTATTGCGAAAAAAATAGATAAAAGCTGTAAGACGTGACAAGTAGGAACCCAAAGACAAGACTCTACTTTGCTTGATTCATTTTACAGAAGATTGTTTCCACCGGAGTTATGTCAGTGTTACAAAACTTAAAAATAATGCCGTTTCATCAATTTTTTCAGCTTTTTCTAGTTATTTACAAAAGGTTGGATAGGTATTCGGTAGTTTTAACAACGTTCTAAAACTTTGTTTAATAACCTTTACCAGTAGCGGCCGGTGATTTTTTAAAACTCTGTATTTTGACAAAAAAAAACTTTTACTTGAACTTACTTGATTGATCGAAAAGAGTAAATTTTAATTATTAAAAATTTTAGTATTGCCTTGGAATTAACCTTTTTGAAAAATGTCAATCAAAAGTTTTAATTTCTTGCAACATTTTCCAAAATTTTTGGCACGACCGGGTTGTTTCTGCTATTCCAGGCAAAATTCCACTCAGCATTGTAAAAAAGTTGTTGTTCCTTTAGTAACTCTGAATAACTGCCTAAAATGTCCGCAGCTTGGCTTAGGCACTTGGCTGGTATGTTTTCATATTTTACTCCTTGATTAAATTACTGTTTATATATAGTCTGAACCTGGTAAAGTTGAGAAAGCTGTAAAACACGCAATTGATGTCGGATATCGTCATATCGACTGTGCCATGCTTTATGGAAACGAAAAAGAAATTGGTGAAGCAATTCGAGAAAAAATCGCTCGTGGAACTGTAAAAAGAGAAGAATTGTTTATTACAACAAAATTATGGAAAACATTTCATGAAAAAGAAAAAGTGGTTCCAACTTGTAAAAAATCTCTTGAAAATTTCTGTTTAGAGTACATCGATTTATATCTAATTCATTGGCCTGTGGCTCAAAAAATTAAAGGTGAACTGAATATACAGTTGCCTTTTAAAGATGCTATTGGAATAGACTATGACTATGTGGACACTTGGAAAGGAATGGAACAATGTGCTGATCTTGGAATTGCCAAAAGTATAGGATTATCGAATTTTAACAGCAAACAAGTTGAGAGAGTTTTGGAAAATTGCAGAATCAAACCGGTTATGAATCAAGTAAGAAACTATCAATAAAACTAAAGTTATATAAATGTTTTCAGGTAGAAGTTAACCTAAATTTAAACCAAAAAAAGTTAATTAAATTTTGTAAAGACCGTGACATACATATAACAGCGTACAGTCCTTTGGGATCACCTGCAAGGTCTTGGGCAAAACCTGGTGATCCTGTTGTAGAACTCGATGACCCAAAATTGGTTAGCATAGGTCAAAAGTACAACAAAACTTCAAGTCAGGTCATTCTGCGGTACCTGATACAACTTGGAACAATCCCAATTCCTAAATCATCCAATCCTGGACGTATAGAACAAAATATTGATGTTTTCGACTTTGAGTTGACTGGAGATGATATGGCGCTTCTGGATTGTTATAATTCTAATAGAAGAGCAGTACATGCTGAGGAACTTAAAGGGTCGCCCCATTATCCTTTTGAAGGAGTTGAATTTTAATTAAAATAGAGAGTGTTACTAAATATACTTTATTTATTATAAAATGGAAAATATTAATAAATAATAATAACATAATTAATCTGCCTTCATTGAGTTTCTTCGATTTTTTAACTTTTAATAAAAACTTTTACTTTTACTTTAACACTGACACATGGGCTCCTTCAATTTTATTGTATTTTTATAAATTCATAAATATTTTATTATAAACATGTAAATGCTTTATTCTTATATGTATTTATAAATTGTTACATTTGTTTTTTAATTCTTTTGTGTTTCTTGCTGATGATGGCAGAATAAAAAGCCGAAACTAGTTCTATAAGTTCTTTCTTTTACTCCATTTGTTGGGCAACGACTTCAAGTCTTAATTCCTACTCACTCATTTTATCAAAAACTTAACCCAACTTTGTGATGGTCACCCTCTCTACAGAAATAGTTGTACCGTGATAACGGGATTTGGATAAAATTTTATCTAGAAAAAACTCATCTTTCAACGAGTGGTTAAAATTTTTGTATTCATTTCTGAAACACTCGGTACTTTGTCTTACGACAATAACTCGATTTTTTTTAACATGAAATGAAATAAGTGTTGGCTTTCGCCGATCAATACTCCATCTCTCAGTAAAATCCTTCCAAACTGTTAATAATTTCTGTATATTTTTAACAACCTAATATAAGCAAATGAAACAAAAATTACTAATGCAACCACACGGTCCTATGCAACAAACGACGGGTATGAAGCCAGTGGAATCAATGAGACCAATGAACGTGAAGTCTCCCATGGCAAATCCTCGCCATAAATAAAAACTTAAGTTTATTATTTAATGTACTCGTAATTTGTATCTTATTAAATATAATTGTATCGTAAATTAAATCGTAAGAATAAAAATTTTGCGTTTTCTCCGTGGTTACCGAGTTATTGATAAAAAACAAAAATTTTACATTCAATCATTAAACTTTATTAAAAACGAATAATTGTTACAAAACAAGAAATTAATTTATGAAAAATGTTAAAACAAATAAACGTATGAAAGTTTACTTATAATAACGACAAAAGTTGACAAAACTAATAATAAACTTTTAAGATCACCATAGCAACCTATGCTTGTCATTTGTTTTAAGCTGACTTTGTTTTTAATAAAGTTTAAAGATTGAATTTAAAATTTTTGTTTTTTATCAATAACTTGGTAACCATGAAAAAAACGCAAAATTTTTATTCTTACAATTTAATTTAGATTAGCCTCCCGATTCATATTCTGAAAGAACGGGCGTCAATTCTGAGACATCCTGTATACATTTCCTCAAATCGTCAATTTTCTAAAGAAAAACTAATAAATCTTATAAATCAAATTCTGGCACCTAAAATAGTTATAAGCGATTTCAACTCTTATAATGTATATCTACTGGGAATCTACAACTACAAACACCAGAGTTAAAATTGTGGTAGAGACAACAAACAACTGCAATTTAGTTCTCCTTAATTCAGGTGATCTTACCCGATTTAATGCGTTCAAGGGCATTTTTTCAACGTTAATTCTTACCTTTTGTTGCCTTGATTTTATGCCATTCATGCAATGGCAAACATTTGATTCCTTATATGGAAGCGATCACTATGCAATAAAGATCACCATCCTACTAGAGGAACCTTACATACCGTCAGATAATACTAAACAGTGGAACCTTATAAAAGCCGAATGGAAACTTTTCTCTCAAAAAATTGAAGAAGAAATCTCACGAATGGGTAAAAATGTAAATGTTGATCTATTAGTAGAAAATTTTACGACACTAATATTAGCAGCGGCTGAACAATATATTGGATACGTATCACTACCGAAAAATAAAACTTCAATTCCTTGGTGGAGCCAACAATGCAATGAAGCAATAGCTGTTAGTGAGCGAGCATTCAACTAAAAATACATAATTCACTTGACAATATTATTCAGTTTAAAAAGTATCAAGCAAAAGCCAGATTTGTAGTCAGACAGCGTAAGAAAGAGTCTTGGCGCCACTTTACTTCGACTATAACTTCCTCAACGCCTATACAAGCAGTGTGGAAGAAAATAAAAAGACTAAAAGGAAAAAAATATTCTCATACCACTCGACTAATCTGTAAAGATAAAACAATTACTGACAAACAAGAAGTGTCCGAAATCTTAGCCGATACATTTGAGAAAAACTGTAGTGATAAAAACTATGCAGAAATTTTTTAAAACAAAAACATGAGAGAGAATCTTCTTGTTGGATCTTCTTGGTGTGTTTAAATAAAAATTGGAAATAAAACACCCACTAACACCAAACTTCTTTACTTGATACAGTATCAAGTACATCAGATACATGTATCAAGTAAAGAAGTTTGGTGTTAGTGGGTGTTTCATTTCCAATTTTCATGAAAGAGAAAACAGTTATCTAACTGCATTAGACACTTAACTCTATATACTCAACGAACCTATTACTTACAGAAAACTCAAAGAAGTTCTGCAAACATGCGAAAACTCTAGTCCTGGACCTGACAAGATACCCTATATAATTTTTAAACAATTACTATTAACGCCAAACAATACCTCCTCCAGCTGTATAACAAAATTTGGGCATCTCAAACATTCCCTAATAAATGAAGCGAAGCACATGTTATTCCAAACTAAAGTTATTCACATGTTATTCTAAAGATAAACCAGAAGCATACAGGCCAATTGCACTCACTTGTTTGTTGCATGTGCAAAGTGTTAGAAAAAATCACCAGCAAAAACTGATGTGGTATCTGGAACAAAATGACCTGTTGGCCCCTGAACAAAGTAATTTTTGTGAAAACAGATCAACCATAGATAACTTAATAAATCTTGAGTCAGAAATCCACGAAGCATTTGCCGAAAAACAAAATGTTTTGGCAGTATTTATAGACATTGAAAAAGCATACGACATGACATGACGACCCCTCATCCAGTAAACGCTAATTTAATGAAACATTAAAGGAAACATACTGGTTTTTATACAAAACTTTTTACGAAAAAGAACAATTTGTGTAAAAGTAAATATCAAACTGTCATCTCCCAGAGTCATACAAAATGAAACACCCCAAGGATCTAGACTTAGCGTTATCCTATTCCGTATCGCTATTAACAACATCAACCAAATGAATCAAAAACCTGTAAAATGTAGTATGTTTGCAGATGATATAGTAATATATTGCAGAAGTAAAAACTCTAGAACCACCAGGAAACTAATTCAACAAACACTAGATTAACTCGGACAATGGAGTTCAAAAACAGGCTTCTAATTCTCTTCGACAAAAACAAAATGCATATTATACACCAAGGTCGAGAAAACATTTTGTTACCGGTTGAGTTTATTTACACATATACTAAATGACAAAATATTGAAATATGATAATATAAGCCAAAATTTTAGCAGATGAAAGAAATGGGTTTTTGTGTGCAATAGAAATTATTTTTTTATCGATACGTTTTGATATTTTCCGGAGTCTTTTTATACTTTTTCCTGCTTGGATAGACCTTGTGCAACAATATTTTTACACTATACAGTTTACCATTCACAGGGTTTACACTATACCAACCCGCAGTTGAATTGCAATTTCTACTTGTTTTACTTCTTCATTGTAGAGGCTGATTATGCGTTCGCGAATATCGATAAACATTCCTACCTCTTTAGCCATAGTTTAAATGCAAAAAAACAACAAGCCACTACTTTTTAAATTGAGTAAAAAAAATTTATCGTAAATTATTCCCTACAAAAAAAATTTCAAGTTTTTTGTTGACCAGAGTAAAATAAATATCTTTACATTTTACTTCTGACGATTCGTGTTTATAAATTTATTTGTGTTGTAAATATTACATTTATTTTATATTATACAATAAAAAAGTTTTATTAGACTTTATTAAGAATAATCATAAATTTGTTCGAAATTATAAAAATTCTAATTATTTTGTCTAACACTGTAACTCACAAATGGTTCTTTTTTACCTACCGTACCGGTTATTGATTGAATGCTCCAATTAGCATAAACACAATAAGAAAAATCTTCAAAGCGTTTTCAAGCGTCTCTAACCTGAAAAAAAAGTTGAAGTTATCTCATTGTTCAAGCCCACTGTTCGATCACAGATGCAGTCTTACACCTCAAGGACAATACTTAACTGTCGTACTCGAAAGGAATGAGTAAAGAACTAGGGTTAAGTTCAGTACTGGTTTTATTACAAAAAATAATTTCTTACATACAAAATTATTACTACAAACTAAAACAGTGAATATAAAAAATATAAAATCAAATACAATAAATCAATTAATAATATTAAAAATGACGTTGTTATTGTTTGGTTGTTGCTGGTCAAGTGACCAGTCCAGTTAGGACATTGTGCTGATGTTGCTGACCGTGCGGAAGTTCATAACTTGGGTCGATGTATTACTGCGACAATTTGACATAAGAAAATTAAATATTTTAATTTTTTTGAAAATAAAATTCTGTTTAACTCCATGGTTAAACATCATGGGGGGCCGGGGACTTGGCGTGGGTACACTTGAAATTTTTGGGACCTAGTTTTGACGAGCTGGAGACCTTGACCTGACTAATTGTTGATCAACAAATTGTAGTGGATGGAGTTCAAAGACTTCGGGCTCTGAATGGTTGTTTCTAGTCTCTGATCGACGCTTCTGAGATGGCTGATGTTGGTCCATCCAAACTCTTGGAGATTTTCTTGAATACTTTCTTGTTCTTCCCTCAAATCTTGTAAATTGTCGGCTGCTTTGATTACGTCTTCCTGATGAAAATAGATTTTTCTTGGTTTTGACTTGGTCAAATTTGCCACCACCAGCCTCGAAAAACTGGCAATGGACCAAGGTTGATCACTTAGCAGTAAGGATATTTTTCTATGTTAAAATTGTACAGCTTTGGTTGATCGAAATTATTCCCGTTTTGTTTAGGGCAACATCTTCTCGTTGACCGTTACAAATTACTGCAATTTTTAAGACTCTTGGAGTGATAAATAGCCAGGTGTTGACACTGTACATTTGCTTCCAAATAGTAGATTGGAGGGTCATTTATTGAACCGGACATGTTTCATTTTCCAATATCTTATATATCTCATCAATAACGCAGTTCGGATATGAGTCGATGTTATGAATGACGGTAGGTGAACAAACATAATGATGACTGCCCAACGGGATACTTTCTTTAGATTCTTCTTCCGTAATTTGGAAGTATTGTTGAGTGTTATAATCGATCACCAAAATATCACTTCTGATGTCTAATATTCAATAAGATTTTTCTTCAAATTTTAGCGAAATTGGTGTAACCTTTATCATCATGAAATCGTTAATTTCTGCCAAAGTAAATTATCCAAACACATGTATATACTTTTCAGAGTGTTGAACTTCTGTCTTTAATATTGGGTAGGAGATGATGTTCAGATTCGATGGAAGTTTGTCTACTGCTTTTTGGATTATTGCTTCTACTTGAACTGGTGACAGAAACTCATAGAACTGCTCACTGTATTTCTAGTAACTTTTTATAGTAGTTATGGATTCGTCGATGTATTGTTCCGCTAATTGATGCCCATTTAACAACTGGATGCTGATCTTGTTGGAGTCGATCACACAATACCATCTTTGCATTTCTTCAAATCATTGTAAACCTTTGAGCAATTGTTGTCTAAAACAATTTAACTTGTTGGTGACTTTGTTTTCTGTTTTGTTGAACTTTGCCAACGCCTGTAGCATAAACTTTGTCTGTTGGTTTGAAGCTTTTATTAATTCATGTTGATTTTTATCGAGGTCTTCAATGTTTCTCTAAACTTTATCATTTACTCCAAAGATGGAAGTTAACATTTCACCTAACAATCCTCTTCTCTGACGATCATGAATCATATTGACAATTCCTTTATGAAGCCTATTTATTTGTTTATCTTTCTCCTTGAGATGTGTAATAAGGGAACTCCAGTGTGTCTCTTCTGATATTTTTGTTGCGTTTTTGCAAAATTCTTCCATTTCTTTTACTGTTTTTTGGATTGTGTTTGCGTCTTCTTTGAGATAGACCTTTTCAAATTTTACTTCAATTCGAAATGTTTCTCTGTTAATTTTAGCTTCTCCTAATTACTCAATATACATTCCAGGTTTTGGGTACTGTATTTGGTATAGCGGCTTTGTTGATGTGATAAAAAGCATCGCTATCATAAGCATCTTCCACATACGGCACATACTTTTCAGTTTTTTTTCATTCTTCTGTCCATTGTATACTATCACGTTATTGCATTGGTTTGTAGTCCTCTGGTTTTGTATTTCAAAAACCCTATTTCCTACGAAGGTCTTCCATTGATCGGGACTTTCTCTGATCCATGAAAGTGCGATCATAGAGTCTGTCTACAAATAAATGTTTGGATTCTTGAGTTTTATTGCTGCTACTACTCTCTTCATCAGTTTTGCTAATAACACACAGGCGCACAGTTCTAATTTCGGTAACGTTGTCTTCGATTTTACTGGTGCCACTTTTGACTTTGCAGTAAGCAAAGTAATATGAGAATTGTTTTTATTTTCTATCTTGATATAAATGACTGCTCCTTACGCCTTTTCAGATGCATCACAAAATCCATGGAGTTCAATTCTTGACTTCTTGTTTTAGTGAGTCCATCTTGATAATACAATATCTTCTAAATACTTAAGTTGATCTCGGAATTTTATCCATTGATTTTCGATATTTTTGGGTACTGCTTAATTTCAACCTAGGTTTAAAAGCCACAATTCTTGTATAAATAGTTTTGCTACAATAATTACTGGTGCCAACCATCCCAATGGATCGTAAATTTTTGCAACATCTGATAGAATGGATCTTTTTGTAACCGATGTTTCTCTTGACATTTGAACTTTGAATTTAAATGAATCATCAAGGGGTGTCTAGTGTACTCCCAAGGTTTTTTGGATATCTTCCTGTTTGATTTCCATCATTGACATTTCTCGTAATTTTTGCGGTAATATGTTTAATAATGCTGGACTATTAGTAGACTACTTACGCAGTGTAAATCCTCCCTTTTTCATCATTTCTATTAGTTGATCTTGCAGTTCAGCTGCTTCTTGTTTCGAATCCGTGATAGTAAGTCATCATTCACATAAAAATCTTTTTTAGCGACTAAAAAAGCTATAGAAAACTGTTTTTTTTTATCTTTTGCTAGCTGTTGAAGGGTTTTAATGGCAAGATACGGTGCTGCTGCAGTGCCGTATGTTACCGTTGTCAGCTTGTATTCTTGAATTGGTTCTGATGGCTTGAACCTCTACAGTATCCGATGAAATTCTTGATCTTCGATGAATAATTTTATTTGTCGATACATTTTTTCAATATCGGCTGTAAATGCAATGCGATGACTTCTCCATCTCAATAAGATGTCAAAAAGTTCTTCTTGTAACCTCGGACCTGTGTACATTGTTTCGTTTAAACTTACTCTGCTTGATGTCATGCACAAAGCGTCGAATACTACCAACCCTTAATTTTGTGGTCGTACTTTTTTCTCGAATCACTGCTTGATGTAGTACTTGCCTTGAAAATGTTGCGATGTTGGCACCTTTACCATACGACCCATGTCAAGATATTCTGGCATAAATTTTTTGTAATTGTTGCTAAGATCTTTGTTTTTTGCTAAACGTTTCTCTAACTGTATTAATCTGGCTACAGTGCGTGGACGTCACTTGTCCAGCTTTTCTTTGTTTTCTTTGAATGGAATGTTTACGGTATATCTTCCGTTTTTGCTTCTTTGAACTGTGTTTTCGAAGATTTCTTCACAAGCTTTTTCATCTTGTGACAACTTCTTTTCACTATTTTTACTTTTGATTTCTTTTAACTCCCAGAACTTTGTTAATTGTTTGTCTTCATCTCCCTGAAGTGTCATACTCACTAGTTGATATTTTCTTCAGATTTCTTAGAACACGTACTTGAGATGATCCAGCCAAATTCTATGTTTTGGACAATTAATTCATCTTCTCCTTTGTTTAACCCTTTAAGTAATATTTGAGTAAACTCACTTGTCTCGAAAATAATATTGATAGGTCCAGTTTTATATAAGGTGGGATCCGCCACAATAATATTTCCTCACTGTTCTACATTCGCTGCAATTTTTTTTTTCGGGTAATGAATCTGTAAGTTTCTGTAGTATTAATAATTTGGTGTTTAACACAAATTTGCTTGAAAATCGTGGTAAACATTGTGTTGTTATTTTTTGCTTTGATACATTTGGTTGCCCTGCTCCCAAACCACTGATTTCGGCTTGAACTTTTTCTCGCGGCAAAGATAATAAACTTGCTGCTTCTTCGGTAATTAGTAAAACTTGCGATCCCGGATCCACCAGCGCTCGTAAATATTCATAACTTCCACTTGCTGTTTTCACTTTGATCATGGCTGTCGCCAGAAGAACTGTGGATTTTTCAAGTCCAACATGTGTTTTACTTGAAGTTGCATTTTTTTTCTTTATATCTTTATGCAGGAGAGTTGAATGAGCTTTATTACAAATTCGACAGCGCGACTGACTGAAACATTTTTTGTTGAAATTGTGGTTAAGACAATTGTAACACAATTGCTTGTCTTTTGTAAATTTAGCTCTTTCATCCACAGATATTTCAGTAAATTTAAGACACGTGTGAATGCTGTGATTTCTATTGCAGTACCTACAGATCTTTTGTTCTTTGCTTAGGGTTTTTTCGGGAATTTTTTTGGTTTGTTTTAGTGCTTCTAGTACTTGAAACCGATGCCGCATAAATTCCAGATTTTCGAAGTCCTGAACTTCCATAGGGTTCTGTATCGACATCTCATATTGTCTTCTTGTTTTCAGGTTCCATTTGCGAATTAAAATTGCTGCCATTAATGGACCCCATTTTTTTAGAGCCTCAATCAAATAGGGAGAATCTTGTTTAGATTGAAATTGTAATATATATTGAGTTAGATAATTCTTTTTGTGTATCTGCGTTCCTTGTTACTAATTAAAACAAAAACAAAACGTGTAATAGTGGTTAGTGGTTTTTGGAAGTGGCGATGTCTTCCAAAAGGTAGGATAAGTCGAGGATAGATGCCCCGCATTTTTTATTCCACATATTTTATGACCAAAATATTTAAATATATGGATGAAAACTACTTTTTATAATAATTCAAAATATATTCTTTTATTTAAACATAAAATTTAACATAAAAATAGACTTTAATAACTTTTATTACAAAAAAACTGAAAAAGTAGCGTTGGCCATCTTCTCTAAAATGTTGGCCAAGGATGCCCCTTCATAAAGGGATAGATGCCTTATTATAAAAATATGATATAATATTAAATAAAAATAAAAAAACTCTTTTATCTTAATCTTTAGTTAACGAAAAACAATTTAAAGCAATATCGTCACTATTTTCTTCTCACAGCAAGTACTTCTCACACAAATCACAAAGGTTCTCGTATTTGGTGCAACTTTTATGAGATCATTTTTTGCAGTGTAGATATTGGATCTAGTCGTCATGCTTTTTTGTAGTTTCATACTGTTCTCCACACCAAGTCGCGTCCTGGTTTACCTAGGAGAAAGACGTGTCGGTACAAGCGTTTATGAAATCATAACCTATAAGTGATTGTTCAGCACGGTTTCGACAGCTCCGTGCTTCTGTGTTTGTGTCTTTTCTGGAGTCTCGGGTGTCTGGGGGCCTTGACTTAGGGCCCAGTTTGTTGGCGCTTTTCTGCAGCGTCGTGGGGTGACGCTACGTGTCAAAATAGAGTCTTGAAGTATTAGGAGAGCAGACAGCATATAGAGATATCACTTGTCCCGGCACCTCCACCAAATTTCTAGTGTTTGTCGGGTGACCTGTCGTTGAGGTCGTTAGCTGCCCGGCGCACAGTGGACAAAAACACCGATCCAGGTGGACAAAAGTCATGATGAAATTTTATAAGTTTTCGTATCGAATATGATTAACAGATCTATAGATATATCGATCTATTGTATAGCAATAGTAAGCAGTATTGATATTAATTCTCCAAAGCCGTTTTTGAGTGACCTAAGTAACTTATTGGTGCTTATAATCAAATGAAGCAATTTTTACCTCTCACACAATAATTCAGTTTAAATTAGATTGTTGTTTTTACATCGTGGTACAAAGTGGGGGATGTTTTTGAGATATGTAGGTTATTATATTTTAGTAGTTTTTTGCAATTGCCGATTTACGTGGTTTACGTGGTGATACATATTTTGTATTTATTTTGTTTTAACGAAATGAAAAGAACATTAAACGTTCAAAATTGAAAGTAATCTAAGTAAATGAGACAGTTTTGAAATCTTTAAACTATCTTGTTTTCGAATGTTGGTAGTTTTTTTTGCGAATTTTTGTGATTTTAGAGTAATTTTAAATTTTTGGCAGAAACAACTCTTAAAATGCCTCGGCGCCAGTTTTTTAAGAAATGGGTATCATTACCCAACAAAAATCGACAGGATCTTATGGTGAGTGTCGTCCTAGAACATAATGGTGTGTTTGAAAAGATTTAGATAAAAAATTACTCATATATTCTGTTAGCTGGATTTCAAATAATTTAAGGAAAAGATGAGACCAATGTTACCGAAGAAGAAACTTTTTTTATAAGTATTTTTCTTAGTTTTTCTTAGACAAGTTGATTTTGAATTTGTAATCTTACAAACCATTAAGGAATCTAGACTGTCTTAAATTCCTATACGTTCAAAGAAAAAAGTTTGTAAAAGGGTTCAGCGACAAGAGCAAGAAAAGAAAAATTAGAGATTTGCTTAAAATAGACACTAAAAATTTGACTTATGCTGCGCAACTATCTCTCTACGCTTCTAGGGATCGCACTGCCTCAATGATGGTGAAAGAAGCCACTACATCTCAATTGTCTTCAGCAGGCAAATCATGCAAATGTTCTGGTGATACTAGAAGATCTTTTACACTTAATGAAGCAATGGTTTTGTATTTAGATTGTAAATTAACAAAAGCTTTTTACTGCTTGTTAAAAGATAGAGCTAATCACGTTGAACATGATTTATATCCATCCAATTATAGAATACAGCAGGCAAAAAAAATTGTTGTATTTCTAAAGAATATGTGACAGTTACTAGTAGAAATTTCGTTACATGCTCTTTTAGACTTAATAACTCTAAGGCTGTGCGAAGTTCAATATCCTGTACTAAGTTAGTTTGTTTTATACAGTAAATGGGGTTGTGATAGAAGCGGGAGCGACAGTAAATACAAATAAAGATTTGCCACTAGTGATGGAGATGACGAAAATGTATTTATGTTTTCAGTCGTACTAATTAATCTTAGTCTAATTTATCTTCGTACAACTAATAGTACAAGTGTTTATGCATGGCAAAATATTGTTCCGGGTTCGACAAGATTTTGTCGGCCTCTGA
The DNA here is from genome assembly GCA_029207805.1 of Tribolium confusum. Classification (NCBI taxonomy): domain Eukaryota; kingdom Metazoa; phylum Arthropoda; class Insecta; order Coleoptera; family Tenebrionidae; genus Tribolium; species Tribolium confusum. The sequence goes on along the minus strand of JALGAY010000001.1, from coordinate 34,426,046 downwards.
AATTCATGTTTCATAAAGAAACTACCTCCTTGATTCTTTTAGAAATAGAAAATGTAAAAGAACAAATTAACAGATTATTGCATACCAATGTTACTGTAAATGGAAAAGAAATATCTGTTATTCACAATCTTGTTATGACTATGATGGACGAAAAAGTCTGCAACTCCTTGACCGAAACTAAGTCGGCACAAACATGTTTTATTTGTTCAGCTACACCAAAGATTCTAAAAGATCTGAACGCTAGGCTTCCTTCTGATAGAATCGAAAATTATAGTTATGGTCTATCAACGTTGCATGCATGAATACAAACATTTAAATTTCTCCTTCATTTGGCTTATCGACTAAATGTAAAAAAATGATTATAATAAACGAAGTGGATAAACATGAAGTTGCTTTGCAGAAAAAAAGAATTCAAAAAGAGTAAAAGACAACTAGGGCTCAATGTTGATCAACCAAAACAAGGGTTAAGGAAGCCAGGCGATTTTTTAAGCATTTTGCTGTAAGTGCTTTTGTTACTGGATTAGATGAAACTCTCATTAGGAAGTTTGGAGTTTTTTTAAGCTCTTTTTTCTGGATATGAGATTGATATAACCAAATTGGAAAACTATGTTTCGGAAACTAAAAACTTGTATTTCAGTTTTTATTCTTGGTACGAAATAACTCCAGCTGTGAACAAGATAATAGAGCACAGTTCTGTAATTATTTAGCACCACTTGGTTCCGATAGGTCAGTTGAGTGAGAGGTATTAGGAGTATACTAAAAAAATTTTTTTTTGCTGTAACTCTTCGAAAAATAATTTCTATCATTTATAGAGTCAGTTTGTCGTCAACATGCAATTTCTTTTAATATAAACTTAAAATATAATTTTGTTCACCTAGATCTGTTATTTTGCCTACTGTGCGGCGCCTCCGTCTTTTTCTTTCTGGCCAGGCGTCTTCGCCTTATTTCAACGGTCGTCTTGCTTCTCTACATTCATCTTCACCCGACGGGTTTGTCACTTCACACATTTTATTTGTTTAAAAACTAGATGTTTCTACTCATCTGTTAGAGTCCTTATCTGAAAAGTGGCGACATTTTGCAGTTTCTGTAAAGGGCTCAGGGCTTTCTACCGCCTATAAGATGTCGCGTAAGAAAACGAAAAATTTGACGTGTGACAAAATAAAACTTAACATGCCTAGAGGAGGTCCATTCTCTATGGATTCCAAGGTAGGCAAGATTCTAAGAGAATTTAACTTAAATTTCTTGAAAGTAGTCGAATTTGTAAATTCTTTCAAGGAGCCGGTCCAAAAGAAGGCTGACACCTTGGTGGCAATTAGCAGCGTTTACTCTGCCTTGACTAAATATGCAGCTATTTTCTCAGAAAATGCTACTTGAAAAAAAACGATGAAATTCTCTTACAAAAACTAAAACTCTCAATTGAAGAGAATTTCCAAACTATCTACTGGAATCGATACCTGGCAAAACTAACCTCCTTCTCTATTCTCGCAAGTGATTGGCCGTAAGACGGTTACAACTACATACAACCCAAACCCTAGTTTAGTTAACAATAACACTAAAAAATATAAAATTCTCATATATCCTAAGCAGGACGCTCGTACGCTTAAAAATCCGACTATACAAAAGAGATCTTAATTACTTCTTGTAACCCCAAAGACCTAAATATTAAACCGGATAAGATAGTAAAGATTCGTAACAACGGTATTCTAATAGAACCGTTTAGCCCAGAGGTGGAAAAGCTTATCAACAACAAGATATTACAGGAAAATCAATTTGAAGTTAGGTTACCAAAAAAATTTTGGTCTACAATCAAACTTGCTAACGTTTCAGGTTAGACTACTGAATCCGAGCTTCTAGACGATATTCAGGATGAACTAAAGAACTATATCTCTCTGCCTGATGGTTGGATTAGTTCTACCTACCGTTTGAAACCTTCGAAAATAGACGATAAATATAGTAGTTGGATAATAGAACTTTGTCCCCTAGCCTGGAGGCATTTAGTTAAAATTGAAAAAATATATGGATGGAGGGATGGATGGCTAGCGTGCAAAATTGAATATTATTTTTTGCTTGTCAAATGTTTTAAATGCCAGAGGTATGGCCACGTAGCTAAAAATTGTGAATCTATTGCAAGATGTGGTTTTTACACAAGCGAGGACCATTTGTCAAAGAATTGCCCTAACAAAGAGAATGTGGATAATCATAAATGTATAAACTGCCAAAGAGCGAAACTTACGGAAACCAGACATAGTACAAACTTCTTTGAATGCTCGATAGCTTACGTACTTTTGATTCCTTTATAATATTGCTTATAACTTTTGTAACTTACTTGAAAACATGTATGTAGGTCTTTTGCTAATAATTCTTCGGTGCTCAGGTCACCAAAGCGATTTAACAAATCGTTCTTTAATTCTGATCATTCGGTACAGCTACTAGAGATTAATATATCTCTTGCATCGTCAATTAATTTTAATTTAATTTCTTTAAATAATGAACAACTAAATAAGCAACCTTCTTCCGTTTTTTTTAAGGCTCCCGGAATGAGGCGCCTAACAAAGACAATGTGCTGCGCTCTTATTAAACAAATATTTTTTTTTATCTAAAACTACAGACCTAAAACTAGATTTTTGCATCAATTTTTTATTATTATTATTTTTTGGTTTTCAATAAATTTTGCATCAATTTCAGCAATGTTCCGACGCAGTAACCTAGTTTTAACAATTTTAGGAAAATTGATTTTTTTGTAAATTTTTATCTTAACTCAAAGTGCTCTAAAAACGTTTTCCCTCTTTGAAATCTCTGATCGTCCGTAACGCTGAAGCCAATAAACGCATTGGACGTGGCTTAAGATAGAGAACGTATTAGGGAGGACATTAGAAGGGGCTCAAGTTTAAATTAGCTTATTGAATTAAGTCGTTAAAATGAACAAATTGTTACTATAATGCAATATAATAAATTATTAGTCGCTTTAAATAAGTTTTAATTGAGAACTTCTTTGCTATTTGAACTATTTATTACTCTGGAATTTACTTTGTACTACTGTGTCTTTTTATTTTGTCTCAAATTATGGTATACAAATCTAATAAATTTATGCAAAATTGTTTTTATTTTATAAATTTTAAAGAAAACTTGACTTAAACTAAATTTAAACATTATTTAAAAAAAATTATAATATCAAAATTATAAATTTAAACTATATAAACTACAGGCTATGGCAGAAGTCTTTTAACCACAAATTACCCAATTATTTGACTTCCAAGAAAAATACTTATTTTGATTTGGTTCTGTTATTTAAATAATAAACGCCGATATAAACAAAAAAATGATTTATTGTATAATTTTGTTTTGAATTAATTAAATCGCAAATTACTGGAAAACGTGTCATTAAATAAGATTTTTTTTGGGAATTTGAATCTGACTTGAATTAGTCGTTTCAGATAGTTTACAATGCAATTTAATAGGTATTTTGTAAGTAAGTACATGACGGGTCGCCGCAATATTAATTTATACAAATTGTGGGAAACTATTGCGGGAGCATCTATTAGAGCCGGCCAAAAAGAGAGAGTTAGTTCCTGAAAAAATTAACAAATAAGCTCCTCCTATTATCTCCATGGGTCTGGGAGTCTTAAATAAGACAAGTAAGTGTCTACTTGCTTTATAAAATAAGCTAAACCTTTTGAACCTCCGGAATAATCCGGCAACATATCTTTTGCTATTAACATTTTAGTTTGACTAATTGTAATAGCCATATTTACATCTGATTCAGTTTCAGTACAATTAGAATTTGAATAAATATTTTGGTGCAAGTTTTTAGAATCTGATAAATCTACGATTAAATTTTCTTTTTTGCGAATTGAATTAATTAAATTATTTTTACTACTGAAAGGTGATTGTGATTTATCACGAAACATGTATATTATACAATATAGCAGGACTTACAGGAGAGCCGCCTGCATTTGGCTTCAGGTGAAAATTTTCCGCGAAGTGGATCGGATGGCCTATTGGACTTAGAGTTGATCAATTGGCTCAGTGGATCACTTTCAGATGGTTTCGTACACAAGAAACTCTTGAGAGAAACCAGAGCTTCTTCGATAGAATCTTCGCTTGAGTAACCTGTTCGAAGCGCCAATTAAATTCGGAAATAACTGAACTGAGTTTCTTAAAAAACACTTTATTGATTTAGACTAGCTCTTCAGAGTAAAGTCTAATGAAAACTAATTTAGGGTAAAATTTAGGGTAAAATAAATTTAGGATAAAATCCTCTTATATACCTTACGGAACAAATGGTTCTTATGAAAATTGGGAACCAGTTTTAAAAATATATAAACCGGATACACTTATTTGGATCATGCAGGTTAAACAATAAAACATCCTGGGGTGGTTGCATTTGACAAACATAAACTAAATATCCAGATGGGGTGGTCACATTTGACAAATATAATATATGTAATAAAGCCGGTTTTAAATACACCCATAGAACAATCAGGTTTATTTTTATAAGGATCTATATGGCATTTTCATTAGGGATTGGTTTCTCACGTTAAAAAAAGGTTAATTTGTAAAGCTATGTATTTCAAAAACTTTATTACCTTCTTATTACATGTAAACGTTTTCTTCTAAAAACCACATTTATGGGCCTTCTTTCCTCGAACAAAAATAATGTATTTTTTTTCGCTTATGTAGGAGTATACAATTATTATGAAACTGATTGCACATAATCTTATTTTTTTAAAGAACTTAATACTATGTATCTTTATATAATACTATGTCCTTTTGTATAACAAAATTAAGAAGGTACAAAGCACCATGCAACTTAAAACAGTTTGTAAAACGCGTGCTTTTTTTTACTTAGGTTTTATAAATGAAGTGTTTTTTAACAATAGTGTTTACACCATTGGTTTTAATCAGTGCATTGAATTTGTTTTTAGAATATATTGTATGTAGAGGGGTTCCTACAGCCTTCGCCGCATCCTACATTTCGTTCGCCATTTTTCTATGTCTGTTACATCTTCTTTATTTATAGCTCAATCGTTTTGATTTCTTTTAATTCCTTGTATCCAGGATATTATGGGTCTACCTTTTCTCTTTCGGTTTGGGAGCGTGCATTTTATCAGTCTTTTTGGCCATCGGTTTCTAGGCATTCTCATTACGTGACCATACTATACTAATTGACGTTCTTCTATGATTTATAGTCGTGTATGCCTTTCTTGTGTGTCGTCTAATTTCTTTATTTGGAGTGTTGTTCTTGTTTTGATATTTTGCACAATATTTTTAGGTAATCTATTTCAATCGTTTTGATTCTTTTTTTCTCTTTTTCTGAAAGCTGCCAATATTCTGAACTATATGTTAATATTGGTTCTACAATCGTTTTGTACAATTTTATCTTAGTGTTTAATTTAATTTGTTTCGACTATAATAATGAGTTAAGAATTCAAATGCTTTTCCGGGCTTGTATTACTCTGTTATTTATGTTTTCTTTTGTAGTTTCTTTTTTTGATATTATACTGCCTAAGTACTTATAATTGTTGCACCCTTTAATTGTTTTATTTATTTGTAGTTCGGGGTCTATTTCCTCATCTCCTATTGTTAAATATTCAGTTTTTGTTAAATTTATGTTTAATCTCTATCTGTTGTATTGTTTTATCAATTTTCTGAACATAAAATCCATATCACTTTCATCACTTGTTATAATTACCTGGTCGTCGGCAATCAGCAGCGTTGTCGGAAATTGGTTTTTAATTTTTATCTCCATTCTCTTAATTCGTTCTTTCTACGAATATACTGCTTTTTGAACGTATATTTTAAAAAGTGTAGGTGATAAGGAACAACCTTGTCTAAGGACCTTTGTAATCTGAAAAGGTTCTGAAATTGTGTTACCTAATTTAATCGAACTGTTGGAGTTTCGGTAAATATTCAAAATGGTACAGATATAGGTTTTACTAATTCCACATTTTGTTAGTGTTTCAAATAATTTTTTTTAGGGTGCCGTATCATAGGTTTTTTCCAAGTCAACAAACGTCAAATGAGTGTGTAAATTTCTAGCTTTTTTTTTCTACTATTTGTTGAAGAACGAATATATTACCAATACAAGATCTTCTGGCGCGAAATCCACTTTACTCCTTTATTCCTTTGATTTCTTTTTCGATTCTGTTTTTAAAAATTTTGCCGTAAAATCTTCTCATTGAGTTTTTAGAATAATAGATTTTATATCCACAGCACACACATCTAAAAATTGTTTTAATAATATTTCTAAGAATTATTGAACTATTGAACCTTCAAACTTTTAGGGCCAGTTTACAGAAAGTGACATTAATTTTAATTGCGATTAAGTAGTTGATTCGCAATTAAGTGTCAATTTCAACCAATCAAATGTCAAAAAAACCAGTTAAAAAGTAAATTGCAATAAATATTTAATTCACCTTCTGTAAATCGGGCTTAAGTCTGAGACGTTGAATTATGTTTCTAGGTTTTATTTTATGCTCGTGCATTGTCTTAGAGTAGCTTCCAAAAAAGTTATGTTTATAATCTAATAATAGCTCGAAAATTTACAGTTTTTAAAAATACTTTAAAAAAAATGCAGTTAATAAAATTGGTTGTTAGTATTATAACTAGGATTGCCAACCGTCTTTTATTTCAAAGGACAGTTCTTTAATTTTATAAACTGTTTTTTAATCTTTAACATATACTTAAAGGACACAATTTGTTTTTTATATAGTTTTTTTACAAAAGAGAAACGAACAAGCGTTAGAAAATTGACATACCTATTTGTAATTGGTTGATTTCAAAAATAAATTTATTATGTAGACGCCATTTTAAGTCACCAAAGTAAATATTAAGTACTATAAACAAACAAAAGTTCTATCCAGACTTGAGTTATGAAACCTACGTAAATAGGGTATTTAATGGTAGAGAGAAAAGAACAATAAGGAAAATTACGACTAGTGGAAAATGAAGAATAGAAGTAGATTCTATAAGAATGTGAAAAAGTAAATTCTTTAAAAATTTGTAGAAAAGATGACCTGATGCTAAAAAAAACTCTGAAGATTAAGATGTGTGTTGTACAAGAAAAAAACAAAGAAAAATTGCTTAACTATTGGAAGAGAAGAAAAAAATACAACTGAAACAAACAATAAAGGAAGATTTAAGAAGTTGAAAACGTCAATTGGGGGGTCCTGGAGGAACAAAATTGTAGGCGAGTTTGAAAAACAATATTTGGAATAAATAGGAATAAAAAAAAACGACTACTAAAGAAAAAAAAAAAGAAAAATGGTAAAAAACCAAAAAAAATCTCAGTTACTATGATAATACTTCGACCCGAATTCTGAGAAAATTTTGGTAGATACGGAGCAAATACTATAATTTTTGCTTCACACACCCAAAAATCTTTATTTTAGTTATCTATATACGTATTAAAGTTTTTAATAGAATTTAGGAGCTGGAAAAGACAGTTTGCACCACTTTTTTTATAAAAATTACAGTAAATATTTATTCTTGTAATAATCATCGTCTTTGGCTCCCAAAGTGTACAAATCGTACATTCCTGCGAGCCAGATGAAGAGAAATGTTTCATTGTTAGTACAAAAAAGACAATTTCTCGCGAGCGTTAAATTTTACTTTTTGTATAAAAACAGCAGAAACATTTTTTTATATTAGTTGTTTTTCGGCTCACAAAGTGTGTTTAAAACTGTATGGTCCTTCGAGTGAAATGAAGAACAAAGATTTGACTATAGACGGGACATATTGCAATAGGCCTATTTATGACATTTATTTTTTTTAGACTTTTATTTTTGTTTTTGTTACTTTACTACTAATGTTCTAGGGCTTATTATAAACCATAAAACATTAAAAAAGACATAATTTTTTATAAACAAATAAACAGAGATATCGAACATAAAACAATATTTTGGAACATTTTATATTTTTATATTTTTTTCTACTTTAATATAAAAATAGCTTTAAAAATTGATAGTCTGAGACTAGATGAGACAATTTACAATAATTCTCGTTTTTGTCTTTTAAAATGTATATTTTAAAATTTTTAAAAGAATTTAGGAACCAAAAGTAACAGTTCTTATTTGTTTGTAATTAACCTTGTAGAAACATTTGTTTTTGGAATAATTATTGTTTTTAGCTTCTAAATTGTTGCTTGAAAAGCTAGATGTAGAAAAAAAGTCTAAGAGCCTACCCAAGAAAAGGGTTATAAAGACTATAGTAAGATGGTAAAAAAATGTAAACTTAATTCTCTTCGACTCCTCCTCCCACGCCCTAAAAAACAATGCTACATACGCCTTTGACAATGTGTCCTTTATTTCGATATCGAAAAGTTTTCAACCCTAATTATAACATTTGAAGATTTATCTAGGGAAATTTTTTGTGGCCAAGCTAATGGTGGTTTGAATTTAAATTGAATTCAACTGTTTTGTGTTAAACTGACTTTATAGATTTCTTATATTTCTTATTAGACTACTTTTTTATTTTTTTTATTAATTTATTACTTAAATTTGCAACACTATATAAAAATGTTTTGTTAAGAGTTTCTATAATTTGCGTTTCTTTCAAGAAATCTATTATAACCCTGGTTTTTAACCATATATACATAATTCTAATTTTTTTTACATAAAAGATAAGTAAAAAACGCAAATTATTAAAAAATTTTAAAAAAACTTCGTTTATTTAGTTATTGTAGACACTCTTTTTTTGATTTTTTGTAAAACGCGCTCTGTGTTCGTCTTATAAATTATTATAAACTTAAATTTGTGCAATAGAACTAAATTTTGAAAAGTTTTACTTAATATCTTAATATTGTCAATAAAAATGTTATTATGACATATTTAATTACATAATTTTACTTATGTATACTCATGAACAGCCAGCTCTCTAGAATTTATATTCAAGCATCCAAATATTTTTGCGTTTCTTTGTGATTATTTACTTTTATATTAAATAAGCCAGATTGGCATTTTTATTTAAATTTTTGGTCGACAGCCAGTAGCATTCAGCAGCGCCGTTTTCAGAAAATAAATCCTCGGCGCGCGTCTTTTATTGATCGTTCGCCTACAGCTGCTACTGCAACTGGCCATCGATTCCATCGGAAGGAACACGCAGTGTTCCCGTGAGTTGGTGTTAGTGGTAAAAAATGGAAAGTAGAGATTACGAGTACCCCAGCGTTGGGGTTCCCCAGCCCCAACCTGGGGTACGTCCATTGGTCGATCCCGAAGCTCACGGTGAAGTCGATCCTTCCATGTAAGATTTCTACCATTCCGTAGACATTTTTTATCATAAATCTTGATAGGTATCCACAACCTAAAGAAGCAACGCACAAAATACGAGGAAAATCTGACGTACTTGAAATGATATTCGGGCCAGTGGACCAAGAATTGTTGATAGTGAAGAGCTTTTATTTCTTTTTTTATTCAGCTTTTGGATCGTTGTTCCCACTTATGGGAGTTTATTTCAAACAGATGGGGATGAATGCTGGCCAGTGCGGATTTCTGATTGGAATTAGACCTTTTGTAGAGTTTCTCTCAGCTCCGTTTTGGGGAAGTTTAGCTGATAGATGGCAAAAGGGAAAACTGCTACTTCTAGCATCATTAGCTGCTTGGATTATTTTTACGGTACCTTTAGGTTCAATACAACCACCTCCAACTTCCTGTATGGAAATTAAAAATAATACGCCGACTTTAACAGCGCCTAATGTTAACACCAGAATGATAAATAAGAGATCTGTTATGATAGAAGATTCGGAATTTATGAGGTATGCACGTTTTGAGCGCTCGACTCGACCGATTTTAAACGCAGGTCAATCACCAATTAATGTCGAATTTGCGTCCAATTACAAACCCAAAGATCATGAAAGCTGGGTACAACCAATTATCTCTTCTATAGTTTACCGAACTCAAGATATACAAAAAGCGTTCTTCCTTCTTATTCTCTTGGTCATAATCGGAGAATTTTTTAGTGCACCCGCTATTACATTAGCTGACTCTGCGGTCATCACTTTGCTAGGAGAAGATGCAGATCGTTACGGTCATCAAAGAATGTTTGGTTCGTTAGGATGGGGTTTAGCTATGTTTTTTGTTGGTATAGCTTTAGATCATTCTACTGCCTTCCCAAACCATCCTTGTGGACCAGACAAAAAAGAAAAAAATTATACGATTTGTTTTGCTACATTTTCTGTACTTATGGGGGCAGCGTTAATAACCGCAACTCAGATAACTTTTAAGTATGAAGAACAACCAGCTCCAGCACCAACCGTCGATACAGAAAAACAACCACCTCCATTATCACATGAAGATCAAATGCAAGCTCAGCTTGCTGAACAATTACAATTACCTTCACTTGCTGACACAAGAGCTACAACTAATACTCAACCAGCAGAAGAAAAAGTATGTATTAAATCTGAAACAAAATTATAATTTAATTTTGTGTTTTTTTAGACAAAAGTTTTTGCTCAGACAACACGCGAAATGCCTGAATGGGTAACAGTTCTTCAACAATTTAAAAATTTGAAGTGTGCTTCTTTTCTTTTTGTGGCATGGTTTATGGGTTTTGGTATTGGTTTAATCTTTACTTTTCTCTTCTGGCACTTGCAAGACTATGGTGGCTCTCCAACTCTTTTCGGAGTTGCTTCTGTCATTAACCACATATCGGAAATTTTTGCTTATTTCTTCAGCTTCAGACTCATCAGACAGATGGGACATGTTAAAGTACTTTGCCTTGGACTTATTGGTAATACACTTCGGTTTTTGTACATTTCTTGGCTTTCCAATCCTTGGTGGGTCTTACCTTTTGAATTCATGCAGGTAACATATATATTAACTATTTTATTTTTGTAAAATTCTAATTTTTAGGGAATAACTCATGCCGCTGTTTGGGCTGCTTGTTGCTCTTACTTAGCCCACAACACCCCTCCCCAATTGCGATCTTCAGCTCAAGGAGTTCTCCAGGGTATTCATCATGGTCTTGGTCGCGGTTGCGGTGCCGTGATTGGTGGTCTCTTCGTAAACTCCTTCGGATCAACTGCCACATTTCGAGGCTACGGTCTAATCTGTCTCGTCATTTTGGGTGCTTTTATTTTTATCAATTTCTACCGTGTTGATCAAGGATTTGTTTCTGAATTGCCTCAAACCGAAGATCCGAGACAAGTAGCTGAGGAAACTTCTCATCTTGCACCTCATGGCGTCCCAAGTAATCCGATTCCACGAGCTTTATCAAGTACTCGACTTCACGAATTAGCCCAACAAGATGGCTATGGTGCTACATATCAAATGGGACAAGGAGGGACTTTAGATATTCCTGGAGGAAATAATAGTTATGTGCAGCAGCAGAGTACAGATCAACGATATTCTGGGTTCCAGGTAAGAAGTAAGTACGATTTTTGATACCAAGTAGGGGTGGATGTGTAAAGTTGTAAATATGGGTTTGTTTTCTAGATGAATACTAATTTGGTGCAATATTCTTGCGGGTTCTCGTCCGAGTTTACGACTCTGCAGACGCAACAACCACTTACGACGGCTAGCTGTAGTTATGATTGGTAATAAAACATTGCCATTTCTTCATTTTTGATAAATGTGTAACCATTTTAATGTTAGCTGATTTAAAATGGTAATTGGATAAATTAGAGAAACGGTATAAAGAAAGGCAAAATATCGAATATATCTGCTGTTACACACCATATGATCTCATATCATTTTAAGTAGAGGTTTTTACGAGATGTTGTAGCCTGTAGTTTATTTGGACACTGTAATATTTCAAGACGAACAAATATTCAATATATTTTATAATGTTTTTTGAAATCGTCTCTATTTTAAAAATTGTTGTTTCTTATAAATGTTGCAAAAACGGAGTAATCAATGCCTCTACTACATACTTTTGCGTTAACTAATTGTGTAAAAATTAAGGACTGTGTCCAGTATTGTGGAGTGTACAAAATAATTGTTAAATTTGTTAAAGTAATAATAGAACGTATAATTTGTTTGTTTTTCTTTTTAGATTTTATTTATTGTAGATAGTGTACATTTCAAAGTGTGGGTGGCTTTATTGTCGCACTGATATTACTCTTAGAACCAATTTCATTAATTTTACTATGACTGATAAACGAATAAAACAACAATCACTTCGAATAATTGAAACTGGTTCTAAATAGCTAAAATCTTAACTGATTTTGTTGCTACTTATAACATTTTAAATTAGATTAATTTGTTGAATGTAAATGTATAAACTATAAAGAATTATTATTATAGCTTCTTTTATTATTTACGCATAAATGCAAGGGGGAACTAATCAGATGTAGTGTATTGTATAAGTAAATAAAGGGTTCCGTCTTGTGTTTAATTATAAAACACTAAGTGACATCCTTAGTCTATACATATCCAGAAAAAGTATTAACAAACAGTTGTTGAAAACAATCTTTATTATTTATATAAAAAAGCACCTGTATTTATCTGTATATGTGAAATATAATATAGTCGCACTACGATGTTACTTAATTGTAAGCAAGATTTATTTATAATCCAAAATCGTCGCATTTGTTTTAAAATGAAAAATAAAAGACATTAAACAAATGAAAATTTTATTATAAACAATAAATAATATTGCTTCAAGGGCTGAAAAATATGATATTTTTTGGTCTTGATGAACACATTTATATTTATTTTGATAAAGTCAACTCAATATTTTATATCACAACAGATGAATAGAAGATATTTGTCTTAGAAATACTGACTGTGTAGAAATGTCTACATGTAAAAACACAGTGTGAATGTATAATTATAATTTATTTATTATAATTTGCATCTTTAACTAAGCTGTTTTAACGTTTGGGTGCTTTAATAGACTTTAGAATATTAGTGCTCTAAAAGCTCTATTAGAGAACGCAAAATTTTACTTTTTTACATAAAAATTAGTTAAAAACGCAAATTATGAAAATAAGTAGAAAAAAACTTGTTTCTTAAGTCATTGTTGGCACTCACCTAAAATCGTGCCACAAAATTGACTTTTCGAAACTCGTTTTGTAATATACCTACTATTTTACAATAATTTATATAGGGTGTTTCATTAGCATATTTGTGACTCCTTCTTGATTAAATTAAAAAAATACAAGCAATAACAATTAATATTTTTCATAACTAACAGTAATATAATTTAGTGCTTTTCGGGCATAGCCGAGATTTTTAATTAAATATCTACATTAATATCTTTTTTTTTAAATTATATCTGCATTTGATACTAACTCACATTTTACTAACAATTAAACGGCAACAGCCATTCGTGACTAATAACATTGACATATTGGTTGGAAAACGATTTGAAAAAAAAACATTCATTTTGTCAATTATTTTAAAGACAATTTTTATGAATAAAAGTGAAAGATGGCTTTGATAAACCATAATGTTAATAATGGTTTTTCAGAAGCATCTTCGACTTTAGTTCATTAAAATAGTTGACAAAACAAGTTTTTTGGTTTAAATTTTTTTTCTAATATTTTTTAACCGATTTGAACTTTTTGGAGGAAATATGTAACTAAAAATGCATCTCAATACGCAAAAAAAATATTAGCCCGTTGTTTAAAATTATCTTCTAACGTTACACCTTTTAGAACTTTTTGCATAATCAAAAATATATTTTAATGTGCCTTACAATATATATAAGTAAAGTTTACAAAATATTAGAATTCCATTTTAAGTAATGACTGAATTACAGAAGAGAGGAGCTAAACTAAACCACCGTGTTTAAAAAGTTTCAGAATGATTGACATAGGTGAGTCGAAAAACTCAAATTTAGGTTGGCAAAATTAATTGGAAATATTTAGATTTTTTTGAACAAACTAATTAATATTAATTAGAAGGAATATTAGAAAAATTCTGAAAAAATTTACCTGTGTAGTGCAAAAAACAAATTTTTTAATGCCAAACTTTGAAGTTGATGTAGTAATTAATTTTTGAGAAAAGTTAAGAAACACTTTTAGCAGACTCACCCGATATATACACCCAAATATTAGCCATATTTTAGGTGAGAGGTTTTCTAAAATAACTAGTATTAAAAAATCTTTTTTCTAAAGTTTACTAAGATTCGCGCAGTTTGAAACAAGCTTCAAGGTCATCAGTAAATAGTAAAATATTGTAAATCTCAATTGACAAAAAGTGAAAATTGATTGAAAAACACTGTATTAACACAATATTTTTTTTAGAACATTAATTGTGTTTTATTTTTAATATTACATTTTTATTAAATTTGTTGAGCTGATTTTCTAAGTTATGTTATCAACATGTCAAATATCGACAAAGAAAAAAGCGCTCGGTAAAATAACGCGGGACTAGCGATAATACTAAATAACATGCGACAAGATAGTACTTAAGCAATTAGGCTTCGGATTATGCAAGATGTCTCAAAATAGTTTACAAACAATGTACAATGTACGATAAAAGTCACTGTAATATGTACCGAAAAAACAATGTTAAAAAAATTTTCTTTACCAAGAAAAAAATCGGTAAAATATTGCTGCAGAATTGACTTATTTGAAAATATTAACTACAAAAACAATTTCAACATGCATCAAAAATTTATTAATAAACTTAAAAAATCTTGAAAAAGATAAAATAATTAAAATTTGAAAAATTTACCAAAATTAATTTACAAAAATTTAACAAAAAATAACTGCAAAGGCAGCATCCTATTTTCACAAATTTAAAATTTGAATCGGCCAGATTATTTTACATAACAAACAATATTTAGGTTTCCTAAGAACCTCAGTGGGGTGAATAATGTCGAATTTTAATCTCTCTTCCGAACTACTATAGAAAAAAAAAAGAAAAATAAATTATTAAATAATTATTTAGTAAAAAATATAATTTATTTGACATTTTGTTGGGTTTTCCAATAAAGCGTTCTTTATCACTGTGCATTGCTTCTAAACTTTTATAGAGACACCCTGAACCACGGATTCAAAGGCGACAATTATCTATTTTAATGTTTCATCAATCTGAAATTTTTATTTAACTGAATTTAGAATTGCAGTTTTAAAATAGCAGTTTCAAAATTGCATAATACACTATTGACTATTATAATAATTTTTACTATTTTTTTTTTTTGTTGAAAGGAACTGTTCTATTTTATATTGTAAGTGTTTGCATTAACTCTTGTTAATTGACTACTTAAATTTTTTTTACATTTATAGTAAAACACTGGAAAATAACTTAGAAGAACTAAGATTTTTTCTTAAAAATGTCACTGACAGTGCGTATCTCAAAAAAATTGTTAATAAAATTTTTTGAACTTGTTTTTAAATGCAATAATTGTTTAAATAGCCTATTATAAGTTATTGATTGTTTATTATGAAGTGTCGTCGTTTTTTTTTTGACGATTACTCGACCGTTTGAGCTTTTTTTGTACATCTCTATGATGTTGAACTGAGATATTTTTAATCCTTTCTGTATCTATATTCCCCATATATTTTTTAACCTAATGTTTTCTATTTTAAATATTTGACAAATATTAAAAAAAAATCGGCGTCAAAGCAAATATTCATATTGTTAAATGCCATTTTTAACGTTATTTTGAAATGATTTTTAAGCGCTATTTTGTCGCATTTTTATTATTTGAATAGTTCTTCAGTATTTGTTTCATCTGTTAAATGTCTTGGCGCTATTTAGTCCCGCGCTACTTTAACAATCAATATAACACAACAAAATATTAAGCTGTTTTTGTTTTTTGCTTTAATTTTATTCAAAACGTTTTGGTGATATGTCGAAAACATATTCAAGAATACTATTAAAATGAGAATTTGATTAATTTTCCAACGCTTTTGGTATAGAGGACCAGCGTTGACATTACTGATGAAACATGGGCAAAACAAAATTGGCCTGTCCAATCTTTTTTCGAAAAAACTACGGTAAATCCCCAAGAACTTGCGAGATTTCGATGAAATCTTAAAAACTATAGAAGTTAGAAGATTAGCTAAATGAAACTACTTAAAATTGAAATAATTTGTTTTAATTATTATTCTTATTTTGCAAATTTTTAAATTTGGTCATTGATCCTATATTTAAATTTTTTCCACACTGTGTAATTCAATAATTGTTAACGGTTTTTGATCTTAAAATCTTTTAAATTTTTTGTCGCCATGTAACAATTCTTTTGTTTTAATATTTAAACTCATTGTTTAACGGATCTGCCAAATGTTACTCTAATAACGACCTACTGCAAAATGCAAAGTTACCATAATAAAGGCTTATTTCTTTATAGTCATATACAAAAAGTTTTTTTTCTATTTTTTTAAGTGTAGGTACAGTAAAATTTAACACTATGCAGAAAAGATCTTATAATATTGTAATAAGTCACGCAGATACTAGTGAAACACCCTGTATGACAATACATATTATTGACTAGTCTCACATTAAATATATATTTTTGGCACAAACGCACATTTATTTTTAAAATGACCAGAATATTACAAAACTGGATTGTCAGGTAGCTCAATGATAATTTTCTTAACTTGGCAATTATCAGCCTCGCAACAGTCTCTTTCTGTAATTTTTGGTAAAGAAAAAGAATTTGCCGACACTGTATAGGGTTCCATTAGTGCTTTAGGATTTAGTAAAACTTGCAATAACTCATTTCCAGTTTGACACGATAGAGTTCTTTTTTGCGGAGGCACTCCTCCGTCTCTCTGTGAAGCTGTACTATCCTTCCAACTGTTATTAGAACTTTTTTCTGAAACAGCTGAAGCTACTCTTGAACCAATATGGCACCGGATAGTTTTGCTTGTAGTGAAAAGTGCGCGGTTATTTCTTTCCGGTTTTAGAAGAATTATGTACAATTTAGGTACGAAGAGGAAGACCCATATCACCATAGCACTGAGAGTTACACACATACACAAAGTGACGACTTTAGAATCACTCCCAAAGTAGATTGGTACAAAAGCGATCCAAATAACACAAGTTGTATACATTGCAAATCCGATGAATTTTGCTTCGTTGAAATTTTCCGGAACGTTTCGGGTTTTAATAGCGTAGATAGTGCAGAGAATTATGAGAAAAAAATCGAAAGCCAGTGGCACAACAATAGCTTCTGGAGTCGTGTCGCATTCTAAGAGGGTTCTCTTGCTGTGGTAAACATGAGCTATGTTGGGGAATTGGTAATGGAGCATTCCTCCCGAGATAAAAATTTCGATAGCTGTTAAGAAGCACGTGATGACCACTTGGGCCATAGCTGACATAAATAAGGGTTTTCTCGTGGGAAACCTCTTCTTGCTTCCTGCCAGAATACGAGCAATTCTGTTTGTTTTAGTCAAAAGCGCTGCATAGATCATCGCAAAACTCAATCCCGGCAAAAACCGACTCAAAGCACACGAAATCACTGACGGTTTCATAAGAATCGCGAAAACGCTAGCGTGGGAAACAGTCATTCCCGCTAAAATAATATAACAGAGTTCTTTAGTGGAAGACTTGACAACTGGCGTGTTGTTGTATTTCATAAAAACTAAAAATGCGAATGATGTGCTGAGGAAGCCCAATGAGGCGAAAAGCATAGCAACGATGGCTTGGGTGTCCCACCATTGCATGTATTCGATAGGGAGCAGGAGACATACTGGAAAATGCTCGGTCAGTAAAGGGATTTACGTGATGAGGTTATTACCATGTTTCCGTTCGTCCGGCACGAATCCTTGCGGACAGCGATGACAACTCTCTCCGTCTTCTCCTAGGATCTCTCCGCTGGGACATGGCACGCATACCCAGCAACATCGTTTGTCCTTTCCGCCTTGCTGGACGTTCTGAAAAACTCGACGGTAATAGAATATCAATTTTGCATTGACCAAAAGGGGTGATGTGGTATGGGATTGCTCTTAGAACGGCAGATAAGGATTTTCTGGACTTTGATGGCAGAGAGGTCAGCAGAAATTTTACTAGTGGTCTATTCATAAGGTATTTATGAATGTGTTTTTTTATAAATTTAATAGACATTTTACTAGAAAATGGTTCTTATTTAATTGTAGTCCAACAAATAAAACATTTGCACATGTAAAACAAGTTAAAATAAACCCAACTTTATACTACATCATAGCACAATATCTCCAAGGTGGCGAAATTGCTTTAATCACCTTTAAATATTTAAATTTTAAATATTTAATTTAAATTTTATTAAAATAATTTAAAACAATTTATTATTTACATTAATTTGCTTAAGGACCACATCAACAGTATTTGTTAGAAATAATTTATGTAACATACTTTTTTACGAAACACCTACGAAAAAACATTTCGGGAACGCATCTCTAAACAGCCCGCCACAAACAACAACAGTTATACCTACTCGTAATACAACAAAAAATTATTTAACATATTAAAGATTTTGCACACCTAATTCAATATATGAGGTGATTTAAAAGTATAGAAAAATCTTAACCCGACATTTACCACCACAAATAATAAAAATCTAAAAAAAAACATTAATTGATCTCAAGCGATAGCAAAATTACGGGTCTTCCTTTGAACTATTTTGAGTGTAAAAACAATTTTTTTTGGGTTATCTCAAAAAAAAACAGAAACAAGTTTAACCGATATTATAAAGTTTGAAACATAAACAAAGTTAAATGTTTTCTTTGTTCTGATAGTATTGAAATTTTGCAAAATTTTCTCAATTTCTAGTTGAGTACTTCCGTCTTACATAGTAAGTAATTGTCCATTTTTTGTCTTACTAACACTAATTCACTAATTTTTATTACAAAAATGAATATGCCAATAGATTCTGAATAAAAAAATGAAAACGCTACATTTCGCTAAAACGTATCGTTTTTTAGAGATTTTTGTTTAAAGTATAAAATAAAAATTTAATCACTGATTTTGGCAGCCTCTGGCTACTAAACTGTGCAACTTAATATAGAGGTAAGTTGTTTTAAATTGCTTTGCTTGGGCTTCCAAAAAACCTGTAGTTGTCTTATGCCCACAATTTTTGGTATATGGCTTATAATAACTAATTTGTTTATTATAATTTTGTTATTAGTTGTGATAAGCCAAAAATATTTTGAATCATTTGAAGTGCTGTATTTCTGGTTAAAATATAGCTCCATACTTTTGAATCATCTGATACAAAAAAAACAATAAGTATTAATAATTTTTGTGGTTAAAACAAAAATATTTTATCTGATAATTTTTTGTTGTAACTGCCAAAATAGAGATAAATTTTTTTAAACAATTTTTTCGTGTTTCTTGGAACCTATTTAACAATGCATTAATAAGTTGGTTCGCAAATTTAAGAACAACCTGTATTTTTAGAGTTACTATAACCTGCTTTACACTAACCTAAAAAAATCTCATTTAAGGTGGTCAATACTAATTTATACAAATTTTTGTATAAAAAAAGTTACTTTCGGAAACGGTGATCTCGAGGATGTTACAGGAAAACGTGTGCTTCATATTTGTGTCAGAAACTAACAAAAAATCAAAGAAATAAGTAATAAAAACAGTGTATCTTTGAAAATTTGATTCTTTTTACTTTATTACAATTTTTCGTTATTAAAAATTAAAGAAACCATTTATTGCAAAATTTAAATCTCCAAATTAATTTTTTTATCCATATTAAATTCTTATAAAAATACTTTAATTTTAAAGTAACTCGTAAACGAAAAATTTACTCATACCTAAAACTGTCATTTTACAATATTGGTATTGTAAATTGACATTTAACAGACGTTTAACTAACAAGAATTAACGTTCAGAAAACTAAAAAAGTAGTTTTCTTATGTTCAAAAATTAAAATAACATAGAACAAATCAATTACCTACGATAAGATTGGCTTTAAGAATCGTAAAATAAGTGCCATCTAGTTTCTATCAAAAAAAAAAAAATTATTGACGTAGACAGTTTGAAAAATTAAATTTTTACCTAAAAATTAAAAAATATTAATCACTATTACATTTTTTTTTAATTTACAGTTTTTTATAAAGTTTATTTAAAAACACACAATTTAAAAAAAAATAGATACCTCAATTTTTTGCGTAAAGTTACAAGCATTTAAAAAAACGTCATTTTTTCAAAAATTCATAATTTATAAATGGTTTGAGGTTAAGTTCTGAAAAATTGCATAAAAACTTCTAATAGGAAACAAAATATTTCAAAAATATTCCAAATGTTGAGATGTTTCATATATCTCAAAATCTAAAAAATAGTGAAGAATATTTTACTTTCAAGCTACTTTTGGTTTTAAAAGTGAGAGAAGCTTTTCTTTCATTAAATAACCCTAACTGTAAGAACGTGTATAACTTAACGTCTTCTTTGATAAAGTATAGCAAAAACCTTCTGATTGATGTTTTACAAAATTATTTAATTATTGTATTCTTAAAGGTTTTTTCCAGGGTGTCTTAAGCTAGCAGTAATTGTATCAATTTTCTCGTTTGTTATTTTTATTCATATTCGTTAATAATATCTTATTTTGTGTTAACCATAACTTTTCTTAAATTATTTGTTAATTTGCACTTTAGTCTTTGCAAACCGTTTAAGATTTTATAAAACTGTTGGAAAGCACGTGTCTTTTTTAAAAGCGATTGGGGCATCTAGCCTTGTCTTACTGTTACGTGCAACAGAAGAAGTTAAAAAATTTCGTTCTGCCTACTCTATGAATGGTGTGAGTGGAAGTAAGAGAAGCAGCCTATAGCGGGTCTTTTACAACACTTTCATAATCTTATTTTGCTTTGACTATAGTATCACGAGAAGATATCCAGACCGATGCAATTCTGAAAAAATTACAGCCCAGCCGTTCGAAAGTGACTACACTAAATGCGAATTTTTTTGAGCCTATAAACCTACTACTGCTGTTTTGTCAAAAAATTTGCAGACACCACAAAATTACTAGCATAAGCGAACTAAAAATAAAACACTTTTTTTGGAGCAGAACATTGCCAACTATAAAGATTACACTGTGTATAAGGCCGATTGTTTTAAACAAGAAAAAAATGACTAAGATATAGACACCAGTAATAGCAGAATTAAAAAAGTGCTGATTAAGATACAAGATGGAAAGCAGAATAAGTGTTACCAAATATTATAGTAAGATACTCTCTACGCCTGAAAAAATTATTGCGTCACCTGAAAGGAGTTGTTAGTCCACTTTTCAAATATCTGTACAGTCAACATTTTAAGTTAGGACAGATTATAATGCAATGTTGTGGTTGTTGAATTTAAAAAATGCAAAACACCAAACAAACTAGAAGATTGACAAAAAAATTTAGGAATAAGGATATCGACCTGTTTTTAGTAAATAAAAAAATGGAAATTAAAAGCCACAATAGGAAGACATTTTCATCAAATTTTGACTATAAAAACATTATCAACAACATCTAATAAGATTCTCCGAGAGTTGAAGATAGGTTGGATAAGAGTGCATTAGAAAATGCTGATAAGAAGATGCAGTAAAAGTTCTATGTGAAAAAAGTCCTAAACTAAATTTACGAGATGTTAGAATTACACTTGAAGGATTAACAAAATTTTTCAAAACATTTGCGAACGCTTCTTTTAGATAAATAAACGTAAAAACGTCGTTGCATCTAGTTGGACGATATGCTTAAGCGTTTTAACAATTGTTCAAATACGTGAAGGCTCATTGCAGCAAGATTAAGATCAATAGCTACCACTGCTTTTGTTTTCGTACAAGGGAACGACACAACAAACCAAACACTCACTTAAGACTTTGTTTAGATCTGAGCATTGTTTGCCCTGTAACCTGGTGTTTGAGACACTAAAATCTAAGAAAATTAATAGCCATATAGAAGAGTTGCAGAATACAATGGCTAACATTCAAAACCTAACTCATAAGCACATTGAGATAGCAAGTGACAAAATAAGGACTTAGAACGAGCCATGCGTTTAAAACAAGGTGATTTGATCTGGCTATTCAATTTTCGACAAAAGAAAGGCTGGTCCGTTGCCGAAAACTTCAGTCAAACTGGGAACGTTTACACAGTTCTGACACAGATCAACAACGGAATGTATTGCATTTAGAAACATTCTAGACCAAGCATAAAAATGATTTATCTAAATCATCGAGTCCTCTATGTCAGATCGAACAAAGAGGACTACGATAAACTGTTCGGTGCAAAAAATCTTTTAGAGAAGGATGTAACGATTTGTTGGAGAAAATTTTAATAGTGACTGTGCAAGGTAAACTTTATATCATTATTCTTATTAATAATTTACAGACTCTCAGCATGCTTCTAGCACAAACGGAAGTGCACGCAAACTTAGGATCTGTATTAGTGTAGAGTTTGTCTTAAAGAAGGGAAAACTCTATAATTCGTATTTCTACTAATTGTAGACATTCAGGAAACAAAATGTTAGGAAAATTTAGTTATCAGTTTATGGAAGCTAAAAATTAAGCAAACCACATTGTAAAGAAAAACTACGCTTCTTCAAAAATGTAAACGATTTTTTAAATTCGAAATTCTTGTAATTGAAAGAGTTGTATTTTTAACAAGTAATTTATTTCTAACAACTATTTACACGAATAACTTTTAAGAATAACTCGATCAATAAATAATCACACAGTATAATGCTTACGATGGTAGCTCAATAACGTTCATTTGCTCTCAAAAATGTCGCTTCGTTAAATAGCTGAACTCAATTTACTCGCTATTGAGCTTAAACTGAATGATTATATACAGTTACGCCTGTAAATATTAGTAAATTTTTTATTCCATCCAGAATTCCAGAACCATGCGTCAGCATTTTTCAAATCTGATCAGTGGCAGTGACTAGTATCTCCTAGAATCACGCGCTATAAGATAAGTCATGGTGCAACGTCATATTTCCGGAAGTAGTTCGTTACATTATTTTTGTGGTACTTACTATAAATGTGCTGCTGTGTTATTTAATTATTAAGAGTTATTTGTATAAATTAATTTGTTGCTAAGTAAATCATTCGATTAAAAATACAGTTGTTTAAATAACAAGAAACCCGCAAAAGGACAACGTTTCTCCACTTATTAGGCATCAATAAATTCTATAATTTATTTAATTTTACCATTTAAATACTAGTTTAATTGGATGTTACTAGGTCATTTAAGCAATTGATTAATGAGAATTTTATTCCGTAGGCGGAAATTAGTGTGTTTCATTTTTGATTCTCCATCATTTATACCCTAATTCATTACAATGCATTACTTAATTTTTAATTTGCTTTAAGTAGGTTATTTTATAATTTATGTGCAAATTATATTGTGTAGGACTTACAAAATACGATTACGAAATATTGGAAAAGTTTTTATAAAAGATTTTTATTGATTGGTTTTTCCTTTTTTTATGTCGCTTCGTCTGCTTGATATATGTAGCCACATTTATACAATTTCTTGCTTAAAAACACTTAACTTTCATACATCTTGATTTATATATACAGGGTGTCTCACAACGAAGTGCAAATATTTTAACTCTAATTTGAGAATTGAAAATAAAGCAGGATTATCAGCTCCTAAAGATAGAAACGTAAAAACCCTCACTAACATCAAACACTTTACTTGATACGACGCGCGTTTCGTCAACAAAGTTGTCATTCTCAGGTAGGAATTAGGCTTTAGGCTTTTAGGCTAAATTAGGATTTAGGCTATTCTAAAGATAGCCCTAAAAGAAGACGTTTATATTTTTATCTATAGAAATACTCTACAAATATTGACGAAATTTGGTGTACGGTTATTATTTTACCTTATTATTTAACAGAGTAAATTGCATTTATGCGGAGAGTTTTTAAAGAGGACTGCAAAAATCCGGAATATTTTCTGAAAAACGCTGTTATGCATGTGCTGAAACCCACTGCATTTTTTACATTTTGTCCGTTTACTTAAAAACGGTCCACTTTGCAAAAAAAATAAATGCAAAAACAATAAAGTTTTTAAATTAAACAAGCTTGCAAACTATAAGCAATTAGTGAAAAATAGACCCTCGCAACCGCTTTTAAAGACTGTTTAAATAAATGCAATTCAAACTGTTAAATGATAAGATAAGTAATAACGTATACTTTATGTATTTGACTCTGTCCGGCGAGATCATAAAAGGGGTGATGCCGTTTAACAGATGTTAGGTGAAAGTATGAAACATAATTTTAGGTATGCCTCAAAGTACTGTTCGAAAAAATGCATTTTCAAGTAACATTTTGCGAAATTTGTAAGCCGTTCTTTAAAGAAGCTATATCGTCGTCTGTTAGTTGTGTTGTTCTATGATCTTTAATGCACTTATATATAATGTTTTTTTTTTAAGTCGGTTGAGTGGGTGGAATTTTTTAGGGTCACATTTAGACTGGAGAAAACCAGTGGCCCCAAACTGTTTTGTTTATGCATGGTAAAATGCATGGCGCACGTTGAAATGTTTTAGAACCACTGACCTACCCGGCTCTAAATGTTGACTTTGAGACGCCACCCACATTAACTAATTTAAAAACTACCCTTATTTACAAGTGCGTTAGAGGTCATAAAACAACTTAACCAACAGACGACTTATACCAACGCGGTACGTATTTTTACAGAAGACGTGTTAAACGGTACCACCCCTTTTATGATCTCACCGGACAGAGTCAAATAAATAAGGTTTACACAAAATTTTGTTAAAATTGGTAGAATATTTCCATAGATAAAAATATAAACGTCGTCTTTAGTTAAGAGCTGATAATTCTGAATAAAAAAACATTTCAGAAAAATTAATAAATACCTATCAATTATTTTTAATTCTCAATCTATGTTTAAAATATTTGCACTTTTTCGTAGAACACCTGTATAAACATTTTTTGTCAAAAGCGTGAAACTACACACGATTTAGGTGCCATTTGCATACAAACTGCTAAATTAAATTCCGTTTTACTAAAAGTAACTTTTTTGATAAAATAATAGAATCGTTACATTTACCGTTACAATTAAAATGTAAAAAAGAATCTTAGCATTCACTATTTATTTAGCCTAACAGTTTTCTTTAGAACTTTCAAATACGAAAATATAATTTTAATTCTAATACCGTTTCTTCTATTTTCATTAAAATTCTGTCTAACGGACTAATTAAATAAATACATTATTCTTATAAAATAAACGTTTTTATTGACACTCAATAGTTTCCAAACGAATTACATTGTATCCAATTTTCTGGAGTAAATGAACGAACTTTTAATTAAAATTTCAATTATCATAGTAAAGTTTGTATTGCGCTTGAAAATGAATAATTTATCTTGAAACAATATGTGAATAAATTGGCAACAAAGTAATTCATTAAAGTTTTAAAATTTGGTTAAATAAAATTTACAAGACACTAAATATCTGCTTATATGAGTAAGTTTCTAACTCCCACTTACTTTATAATGTCCTTCTGGGCATTCCTCTGAGCAAACCGACTTCACAGTCTTGCCTTTACCAAACTGCACCGGTCTCGACTGATTCCACCACAAACTCCTATTATGCCAATTACCAACCTGGACATAATCAAAGCTTCCATCCTCTAGTTTCTGATAATTCATAATGTCATAACGTCCCGGAGGATCTCCGTTTTCATCAAACTCTATTATCTCTTCGTCATACTCAAAGGAAACGTTCATCAAATAACTCTGAAAAATCAAATATTTCAGCGTGTCTTTAATTCGCAAGAATCTGACGCGAAAAGAGATCGAAGTGTGTGTAGCTTTTACGTTCCAGAAAGCTAAAAGCTCGATTGGACGTGTTTATTCTCTTTCACTCTTCAAATCAGCATAAATCGAATTTAACAACAGTCGATAAACTACGTAGTGACTAAAATACAGTACCATAAATGGTACAATATCCAGAAACTTTATGTTCGCTCCTACCAAAAGCCAAGCCGAAAAATATAGAAAACAAATTGATAAATTAATGGCATGAAAAAAAGCAAATAGTTGAAATAAAAAAATACTTATTATATATTAATGCACTAAAACTATTTTTTTTTACACAAATATGTTTATAGCCAATAATATATTGTAAATATGTTAAATATGCAACTAACAATACACAAACACTACAAATTTTCCTGTCTGCTTTACGAACGACTTTTGGTTTTAACCCATAACCCAGTAAACTTTGAAAAAAATATGCAAAGTTTCAAAAAATACCGACTAAGCTTAATTTTTGCGGAATTATTTATATGTCATAAACCTATTCTCAAAAATACTATTGATTTGAACCGTGAGTTTCAGTTTTTTAGAAAACGAAAAAAAGCAAATTTTAATTTTATGTTAATGCCACATAAAATGATCGTTTATTTAAAAAGAAAATCGTTCACAATTAAAAAAAAAATGTAGTTTATAAAATTATACACAAAAAAAATTCTTAATTTTGTTTCGAAGAATTAATCGTTTTAAAGATGTAATGGATGTTTCATTCCTAGTTTATTGATGATATGTGAAAAACCCTAAAATATTTTGATTTTAATTTTTGTACATACAAGATGTTTTTACTTTAGAAATTTTTAAAAGGTGACAGTCCTCGCCAAACCATGCAAAAACCCAGACTTGTCTAATACAAATATTTATAGTTTTTGAGATATAGTTATAGTATTTCTGTCCAAGTTTTATCTACCATAAACTTTATTGTTTTTGAAGTTAATTAGGGTCCAACCCTAAACAATTTACAAACGGTGGGTGTTTTCATCGACAAATGGTTCAATGCCTGAGGCTTAAGATGCTTTTAAGGGTAATATTTCTCTAAAAGAGAATACTTTTCATCATATACATTTACCTAAACATTTCAATAGTTAAAAATCTGCCGTCGCATTGACCATTATTGAACTAATCAATAAATCGTTAGTCAAAGGTTCAATAGCGATCCGAAATCAAAAAAAGGAATCAAATAATAAACTTATCTGTTGCAAAATTCGTCGAACACAGTAATTAATACAACCTAGAAAAAAGATTAAAGTTTGTTACCTACTTTCCAAATATTCGAAGAAGGTATAGAATTAGGTAACAAACTTTAATCTGTTTTCTATGTTGTATTAATTACTGTGTACGACAAATTTTGCAACAGATAAGTTTATTATTTGATTCCTTTTTTTGATTTTGGATCGATATTGAACATTTGATAACGATTTATTGATTAGTTCATAATGGTGAATGCGACAACAGATTTTTTAATTCACAAATGGAGCACGTGCCTTGCTAAGTCCGTTATTTCTTTCAAACTCTCGGAATGTTTAGGTAAATGTATATGATGAAAAGTATTATCTTTTAGAGAAATATTACCCTTAAAAGCATCTTAAGCCTTAGGCATCGAAACATCTGTCGGTGAAAACAGCCACCAATTGTAAATGTTTAAGGTTGGACCCTAATTAACTTGAATAACTATAAAGTTTATGGTAGATAAAACTTAGACAGAAATACTATACGATGTAGAAATTTTTGCTCAAAAACATTGTTGTCGTACATCGTGTAAGTGAAAAAAAAATGTGTCTCGTAAAAAACAAAGACAAATTTAGGTATTTAACATTGGTTTAATAAGGACTATAAACAGGTAAAATTTTCCCAACATATTTCAATCACATAATATATGTGTATCAAAAAAATTTGTATAATACATACAAATCAAATAAAAATCGAGCAATTATAACGTGTGATAAATTTTTTTTTAATACTTATTATTAAAGTTTAAACTTAATTTAATGCTTTTCATAACAGTGTTTTGTCCTTAAAAACTGGAATAGAAGATTCAAATTTATAATTTATTGTATTTATTATTTATTATAATGTTTAAAAGTGACTCTATTCTTTGAGAATAATTAGATTCTTTTATAATTTCTTTATAAAAGAATGGTTAAAAATGCATATTTTTACTATCTTTGTTACAAAAATTATATCTGCCGTTATAAGGCATAGAAGTTACACTTTTTGTGCCGGAGTTGTAGCAGTTTTAGTATGATACACGAGCGCACTAAGTTTGACAAAAAATTGACCCAAACTTCGCTACCGCATAAAAAATGTTACTTTTTTTTTAAACGTACAATTTATAACATTAACAAAACGTGATTTGTGTTATCACTGGCATAAAGTTAATTTGCACTGGCTCAATAGTTATTTGAATAATTAGACCAAAACGCATGGGATTTAGTGTCTTGACTGGTAGTTTAAAGCCTAGGCGCAAGCCGCGACTTAAAAGCAAGGCAAGCCATTAAATTTGTTTTATTGCCGTATTGAACATACGAGCATAATTTTTTCGCCAAATCTATTATTTCATTAGTTTTATAGAGAAATTAATTGTTTAACATTAATCGTCCAATTTTTTGTGACAATTCAACCGGCTTTGAAGTGTTTGCTTTACTGTCTAATTAATAAAAATTTTAACATATTGACTATAGTAGATTTCACTGACTCTGAGCTTCCAACCAATAAAATTATAATAAATAAAATTATAATATATAATATTATACAATAAGATTGTTCGCTTGAAGTTCAAGTTGCTTGGAATGAGGTGCTACAAGCAGACATCGACCATCTCATTTTGTCGATACCTAGACATGTAGAGTCCGTACACTTTCAGAACAACAAGTTGGTTCATCAAAATCTGTCAGCAAACGACACTAAACAGAATGACCAAGAATGACGAACGCCGCTGACCTTTCGCTGACCACGTGCCGCTTGGCTTCCTCCCATTCAATTTGCAAATGGGACTGGCCCGACACTATTTTGTCATCTGCACACTTTTATTGGTGTGCTGTTCTGAAGGTGTACGGACTCTACAGGAGTGTAGTCAGCTGCGGAGTCGCCAACCACATTATTGATTTTTTTTTTCATGTTAATGTTAATAAATTTGTTGCAAATCTTATCGTTTTATTCTTGGTGCAAGTTTACCACATTGCCAAAAACTTACGTCCTAAATATTAGTTCTGCTGGGTGTAACACTTTTAATGTCACTGAGTATATATACTGAATGACATTAGAAGTGCAACACCTGCATAAAATGTTTTTTATCACACGAAATTTTATGTACATGTTTAGTTATCTAAAAGAATGCTTTGGTTAAATTTTTAGCTTCTTGTGGAGCAATCGTTCTTCTATACTTTTTACTGTTCTCTATCTACTTATCGCTACAGAAATAATTATTACAAAGTATTTTTTTAAAGTTAAAGTTAATTATTAAAGTTCTGCAGACGCAATAATTTGCCACCACGACAGCTTCGTAATTTTGTCAGTATTTTAAAAATACAAAAATAAGAATTTTATTAATTATTATTTTTTTAACATATGCAACTATATTTTTTTTAAAAAAAAATGATATTTTTAAATTTTTGAGTAATTTTGACGTGGAATGACTCAATATCAAAATAAAAGTGTAATTACAAAAATTTTACATTTATATGTACATATTTGGCAGAATGGTCAATTTTTGGTCTAAAACTACTGGACCAATATAAAACGTTGAAAGTAAAAAACAGTGTAAAACGCTTTTTTTTAACAGGCTACACTTTATTTAAAATTTGAAATAAATAGCTTTATCTCCGCAATTTTGTAATGCAGCAAATCAAAATTGATCGATGTTAAGTTATCGCGATCAAAAATCACCTCTAAATAAAGTAGAATTTGTTGTAAAATAAAAATATTGATTTACTGGATGGCTGTTTTATTATATAAATTGTGTAATACATCAAAAATTTAAAAAATTAATATTACCTAATTTTTTTTTAAATATTTATCATCCAGTAAACTAACATTTTCGTTTTTGACGAAATTCTACGCTATTTGGAGTGATATTTGCTATTAATAGCTTAATATCAATTTATTTTGATTTGACGCGTTGCAACATTGTAAAGATGAAAATTATAAATGTTTTTAAACTATGAGTTAAGCCATTTATTTTAATTTTTAATTTAAGTGTACATACAACTAGTTGCATTGACATAGTCTCCTGAAGATAGGGCTTATTTGTAAACTGTAAGAAAAGCACCAATTAGACTAAACTTTCAGTGCAATAGACCCACTTACCACACACTCATTGGAGGCCAATAATAAATAATAATAAAAATATATTTAGAATAATACAAAAATGAAGTACAGTAAAGTCGTGGCAGTAGTACTAGTCAGTGACTTTATATTGTGACTTTTTTTAGTTACTAATCGTATTGTTGTATTAAGAGATATACGGCAGAGGGAGAGAGATACGAGAGAAACAGAGAATACAGACGACCAACCCGATATTTAAATGCAAACCGGTTTCATCATACGATATTTGAATCATCGCGGGTTTACTGTACCGTCCTTGATACATTACAGATATTTCGCAGGATTGGCTTTAAAAATATTTATATAAAGAACTTGGTTAATTTTTTTATACAACCGAATCAAAAAACAAATAAAATGAATACCCAACAACTAGATACCATCAAAATAAACACAATATACACAAAAATTATGTTTAACTAGAAAACATTTTACCATCACCTGCAAAAGTGAATTAAAGTTTAAACTTAAAGCCATCTCTGTTCAAGGCCACAGCTGCACCTCTGTAATCAATTAGTAACAAAATGTTGATATTAGTTATTCAGTTGAACACTAATTAGTTATTTTACGCTTTGTTACATCAAAAATAAAGGTCGTCGATTGTATCAAGAACAATTTAACGACTGTTTACATAGTTTTCACGACTATTTTACTTTTACGACTTAATTGGCAAGCCCTATATCTTTTGATGCAAAATAGGTGTTTATATGTAGGCTGTTTTATGAGTAATAATGAGCCTGCAAAGCTGAAAATACAACCAGCAATACAACTCCAGAGTTAACGTGGATTACATATATTGTTTTCAAATTTTATTTGTCAAACGTGTCACCGATAAAAAAAAATGTATTCAAACAATGAAAAAACCGACATGATGTTAATATATGAGAAAAAATGCCTCTGCCGCGTTGCGATTGTACAGACAACGTTTTCCGAGTAGAAGAACTTCTGCTCACACTATATTCGAACAACTTGAAACTACCTTAAGAAAAAATTGACTACCTTTAGAAAATCCAAAAACAAGAACAACTACTGGTCCTGTTCATATGTAAGCCAAAGAATGATTTTTCAAGCAAGTGGCATTAGTTTGTCTTCAGTTAACCGAAAAATGATAAATAAATGATTTTTCATTTAATGTATTTGTGAAAAAAAAACCTACGTTATCTTTGGAATTGTATTGCTGGTTGCATTTCAGTTTCGCGGGCTCATTATCACTTGTGAAACAGCCTGTATATAAATGTTTATATATAAATGTATGCTTATTTCACACAAGTACGTGGTTGGTCGTAATTATAACATTTTTTTGTGAATTGATGGTTGTCTTAAATTAGACGTAAGTAAAAAATTTATAATATTAGAATAAATGCGAAAAACTTTTTCATTTTTCAATCATTGACAATTTGACAGTAAATTTAAAGTTTTAAAACTGCTACATTTAAACATGTAAATTTGCTTATCTCATTCAGTTAACATTAGTTGACAAGGAATAAAAAATTTATTTGTGGCACTTCCCAGACTACACATGTATTAAACTGTTCTTTTGATTGGAGCGTACACACATTTTTTTTATTGTATAGTAGACATACAAACTGTTGACAAAATAAAATAATAGCTTCAAAAGCCACTCTTTACACACCATCTCTTTACATTTTTATGATTCTATTACTACAACCATTAAATAAAAATCTCTCCTAAATATATAAGGGGAAGTGTATAGCGTTACGAGCTTTTACTGCACGTTTTATTACTTATATTATTTGACATGAACAAAACCACTAGTGCACTTTTTTGGTATAGAAGCCTTTATTGCGTTTTTAAAAGAAACAGAACAAATAACTTCATACAAAACACGAATTTATAAAGAAATGAAAGACTGAAAGAGACATTCTAAATTTTAGAATTTTTTGATTGATGTTGACAGTCTTTGAAACTGCTGTATTTCCGCCTTATGATTTCCAAGGCTTACTGAATGTGTGTTTAAACCCTACCTTAAACAAGGATCCATTGAATGGGAGAAGCTTTTCACACGTTCCGGTCGTTCCGTAGCCACACTTGTCCTGCTGCATGTCATGTAAGGCGTGTGCTAAACTGTAGACTGCCTTAATAACAAAGCTGAGCTTAGAATCTTGCCGATATTTGTCTAGTAAACTCTCTTCACCTGGAAAATACGATTATGTTGGCAAAGCTTGTAAACATGAAAAAGCTGAAAGATAAAAGCAGGACACTTTAATTTCTAATTGGCTAGGTTTTCTAAAAAAAAATATTTCATTCGATCGTTCTTAAGTGCTTTTGAGGAGGCGGCTTTTGCATTTCATACTAATTAGCAGTGACAAAACTAATAATTAATTTAGTACCGTAGAAAACGCTGAAATGTCATTTCGTGAAAAACCGAAAGGCCGAATACATTAAAAGTTCTTTAGTTCTAAAGTTAGATACTTCATATTTATTTCATTCGAGTTGCTTATAAAGAGTTGGAGAGATCACGTGGATAAATTTTATGGCTCTTGTGCATCTGTAAATTATTGATAAAACCATTTTATAAATTGGTTTGTTAACAGTACATATCAATCCAGCAAAAACCTGTTTTTCCGCAAACAATGTTAAATGCATTTGATTGATGATGATTTATAAACCACTTTGAATAATTTTGTCATTCGACTTCATTTCAGTAATAAATGCATATGCACGAGTACTTAACGACCTAATTTTTCAAAATCTTATAGTTACTAAATTTGAAAAAATTTTGACATTTGATTTCGATGAAATATTACAACAGTGAATCAATTAGCTTCCAAATAATTTCAGTTTTTTTGAAAAAATATTTATTTTGTCCTGATTTATCACTTAACATTATGTATTACAAACCACTTTTATGAATTTAACATAGAATAATAAGTGTTTCATACAGTTTTTCCACAACCTGAATACATATTTGTACACGTCGTTCCATCCGAAAAACTGTCTGGAATATCAATTTTCCTTTCACAAGCTATAACCACAAAATACCTAAATCATGATGTTCTAAAAATATTTACCTCATGAATCTGTGTGGAGGTTTACCAAGAAACCTAATATATATTTTTTAATATATGCTCGAGTGGAATCCGAAAAGTTTTATTATATTTTATACCCAAATAATTAAAGCGGCACTTTTTTAAAATTGCTACTTTTTATATTTGAAATTCAAGCTTATTATAAACAATCTTGAAAATGATAAACAAGAGTAAACAGACTTTCATTGCGAATAAAAATTGCTTCTCTTTGTGAAGTCACAAATGCGTTTTCATAGCCTCAAGCTTTCCGCTAATTTTTCTAAGCCTTTTTTAAGATTGTATTGCTTGTGTTTATTGGGACGAGCAGAATGGGGCTATTATCTAAAGAGCAAATTGTTGCTTTCGAGTTATATTCACACTTGCTAAACAATGGCTTATTACTTGAAATGAAAGCAAGAAACATTTTAATTAAAAGCCTGAGAGATTACCACCAAGATATAAATTCGTTAAATATTTTTTGTACAATTACAAATCCTAAACACAAAGCTTTAAAATCAATATTAATAAACATGAGGTATTTGATAAATTTCTCTCAGTTATGCCGAATATTGATAGGGACACGTTCGTATATCCCCTAACTCTATTAATCCTGGCCCTATAATCAACCAATTTGGTGCGTGAAATTTTTAATTAAGGGAGATAACTGCAATTGTAATAATTATTCAACTAATCTGCATTATTAGATATCACATTATAACAAATCAATATTTTGTTATATTACTCAAAAATTGTGCTAGATTAACCTAAAATTCTTAAACGATTTTTGTAGTGGTTTACACATTGCTAATATTAATAAACGGCAGCACCTTTATTTTCTAAGTATCCTTTACCAGCAGCTGGCTTGTAAAGTTTTAATTAAGAAAAGAGCTTTTAATGATTTATTATATTTTTTTCTGTATTGCTCATAATTAAAAAAACTAATAATTTATGTTGCATGCACAATTTAAAAATTATTTTTTGGTTTTACGTTTTTTTAAGCTTTATTTTAAGTTTGTTACTATTTTTATTTATGCAGACTTTCTCATAATATAAAAGTTTGATTTAACCAAAATTCATTTTTAATTTATCTGATTATTAGGACTATCTCAGTAAGAGTTATCTCTTCTCAAAGAACAAAACCTGTGTGGGTATGCTTATTTTAAAAAATATATAAAATGATTTTTTGAAAAAAACTGGAAGCCAATATTCTCGGTCACGTTGATCACTCCTTTGAACACAAAGTTTCCTACCTCCAGAACTAGAATAGTGGAAGAGGGTCTTGTGACGCGTAATATTGAATCACACTGTAATAGGTTTCTCATCGTATATGTATAGTAAATAAATTATATTTTTGGATAAACATAATACAAAAACAAAGAAATTTTTGTTTCACAATTTTTCTAATAATCACTACAAATTTACTCAGTGACATTAGAAGTGTTAACAGAAGTGGCAACAGAATGAGTAAAAGTAAAGCTAGTTATAGTAACCATTGCAACTGTATATCTTTGGCAATTCTTTCAAAAAAAAAAGATTAATTTCTTAGTTTTTGCTAAGAAAAAGACTTATCAGAGCTGATAA
The DNA here is from genome assembly GCA_029207805.1 of Tribolium confusum. Lineage (NCBI taxonomy): Eukaryota > Metazoa > Arthropoda > Insecta > Coleoptera > Tenebrionidae > Tribolium > Tribolium confusum. Next base: position 34,391,481 of record JALGAY010000001.1, on the reverse strand, counting down.
GCAGAAGTGACTATTGCAGTTCTTGTGTCTTCGACAATCTCCTAACAGCCTTCAGTTTAAAAGCATTATCGATATCATCATCTTAGCTATTTTGACAGAGGTATACTTTTGGTCTTTTGAGAAGTTGGTTTGGTCTATCGCGAAATTGTCCCCCGTGTTAATTCTACTGCAATGATGGCGAAACGTGTGTTTTGGGTGGGGACAAAAAAAGGTAGAAAAACACGAAACAGACTAACAGGTTGACTGAGACGTGTCACAAAGCGTCAAAACAGGCGCTTCGGACAACTAACTTCTCAAAATCGTTTTGCCACTACGCGATAACACGGTGACTAATGGTTTGAAGCAAAAGGTCGACTTGTTAATATGCGAACGTTATATCGCTGCATTCAAGCTTTTAGACTTTTTTTTACCGTCCTTAGTTAGTGCTTTCTTTAACTGTAGAATACTGTCGTCAATGTTTAGACTGGTGCAGAGAACGGCAGCTTTGGGAGGCAGAATAGCATAATGTGATCTCCAGCGACAAATCGCGATTCTGCCTAAGCATGAACAATTGCTGTCCAAGAGTAAGACAGCGTCGTGGAGAGAAACGTGATATTAAATTTGATGTTGAAAGGCATATGCACTGGACTGTTAACGTAATGGTTTGACCGACAATTGCTTATGGAAGCCGATTATCTCTTGTGTTTATTCGAAAGAGTATGACAACTATGCGTTTTGTTGATAACATCCTACAAACCACTTTACTGCTTTATCTAGATGGCCGTTTCATGTCCTTTTTCAGCAAGACAACGCACGTCTACATATTGCTTGTTACCCTATAGACTTCTTCCAAGAAGCTGTCGTTAATATTTTGCCATGGTCATTTTGTTTACCGGATTTAAATCTCATCGAGCATGTGTGGAATGTGAAAAGGAGAAGACTGTTCTTTTTGCACTGTCTTCCACAGACTCTGACACAGTTAATCTATGAACTTCAAGTTGCTTCAAACGAGATGTCATAAGCAGATATTGACTATTTCAATTTATCAATGCATATACGTGTATAGGAGTGTATTACGAGGTCGCCAAACACATTATTTTTTTTAAGTTAATGTTACTAAAATTTTTCGCAAATCTTGCCGTTTTATTCTTGATGTAAGTCTAGCACATTGTCAAAAAATCACGTCCAAAAGTTATTTCTTCTGAGTATAACACCTCTTAATTCTTTTTATTTTTAAACCTGAATTTGAATTATATATCAAGAAAAGATTTTGTTTAGAAAAGATTTTGTAAGATTAGAAATACAAAATATTTAGTAATTACTCAGTAGTATTTACATTTTTATAAACATAATTTTAATATTTATTTTAATTAATGGTTAAAGTTAACCACAAACAAAAACGTTTTTATGAGTATAAAGATTTATGAAGATGACACAATGGTAAGTAAATGCTCAAAGTGCAGAGCTGTTAGAGTTATACATACATAACTTACTTTTGACTTGCGGTATTGAAATAATTTAATTTAATATAAAATAATAATTTTTTTCTTAACTGTAATGTTAGGAATTAAGTCTGAGCGAGTGACCGTAAAACTATTAACCCCTCTACCTGTAAACTGTGTTTTTTGGGTACTAGCAATAGTTAATAATTAAAAAATTTTGAAAAAATTATAATACAAATCTTGTGTGTTAGCAGTTTTACAGCGCTCATTTATTAGAACACTTCGCTGGCGCTTCATGCTTCAAATTAATTTCTCGCTGTAAAATTAAGGTTAGGCGAATGTTAATAACTATTTAACGCGTTGAGCCACTTTATTGTTTGTATCACATATCAAATTTTAAAGAAAAAATAGTTGTACATATAATTTGTTTAATGACACTAAAATGTTTTGCAAAAATCATTTAAAAACAAAAATGTTGTTTTTTAATACACGAAAAAAATATGTTTAATTGTTAAAAACAGCACATATTTCTTAAGGGAAAACCCAAAAACTTATCTAAATAAAAAAAATTTAACATAAATCATTTTGTTATTATTTGTGAGGCTTTACTATTTCAGTTTTTAATATAAAATCAATAATTTGTTGTTAAATTAATTAATTAAAATTCAAGTTTAATTTTACAAAATTTTATAAAAGATTATTTTAATACCAAATTATTAACTTTTGCATGATATAAAAAAGAATAAATTATCCTACCCAAACTGACATTAAAAAAGAAGTAAAAAATTAAATTGTAAATTATTACAAATAATACTTATTATCTTTATATTAACTTTTTTTCTATAGCAGATGTTGGGGTAGATAAAGTACTTATAATTACATAGTGGGTCTATAGCCTTAAAGACTGAAAAATAGACTATCAATCTTCTGAGTTCAACAAAAAAATGTAACATTTTTGTTTAAAAAATTTTGATTTAGCTTAAACAAATGTTTTTTTTTTGGACTAGGTTGTCATAAATTACTTACTTATTTTACAATTTTAATTTTGAAAGTAAAATTTTGTTTTAAAAAATAATCGAAAATAATCTAAACAAACAATTACCCTAAGAATTAAATAATTTTTAATTGTGTTAAAAATATGAATAACTATAAACGAAATTTTATGCTTTGATAAACAAACCGTGCAATTTTAAATAAACAAAACGCATTGTACACAAATATCTTAAAACTATGCAAGAAACAAGTCATAAAAAGTAACAATTCCACTTCGCAAACATCAAATACCAACCATCTCCGATTTTCTAAGTTCGTTGGTGACAGAGCTTACCGCTACAAGGCTTTCTCGAGTCCGTCTTGTTGACGGTAGAGCTTTGAGAGGAGTTGAGTGTATCAGTAGTGGGAGTTTCTGGTAGTCCGTCAAGCGAACACAAAAAGCGCGTCTCCCAGAATTCACGAAACCATGGGTTGCGGGTGTTGTTATGGGGTTTCAAAGACCAATAATACTCATCAAAAGATTTTACATGAGGCGAATGAATTCGAATAGAAAATGCACCCCAAGCTTCTTCTTCATACCCACGAGTTACGTCACCTCGATCGGCCCAACCATCACTGAAAAATATTTATTTTTGACTTAATAAAAGCAGCTTTATTAAAATAGTATCGACAACTCAGGAAATTACTTGTCTGTTTTAGTACATAAATGCTTTATGCTTTTCTAAACAAATTAAAACTTTTTATTAGATACTGGAGCTGCCTTTGGGTATACTTTTTGCTAAAATTAATAAATGCATGTTTCAAGTAATTAAAATAGATGAAATATTTTTAGAAATACAGATATGTCTAAACCTGTAACCCTCTAGTAAAATATAAAGTTGTTGGTAACAAATAAATTTTAGTGGAAAGTACGGTTGGTGAAAGATAGCTATAAAGATATTTTTGGAGCATTTAGATATGATAGAAAATATCGTCCTTTTCGGTTTAGTAACAGTTTTATCGAGAGATAAAGTCGTGTTCGCTGTCATAAGTGTCAATATTATGGAAAAATCTAATATGACTGGCTTTCAGAACTTCACACGTTAAGCTGATAGTCTCAGAAAATAAAAAAGTACAAATGCTTTCGAGATTTTATTTATTTGCTTTTGTCTGGAGGTAAAGATAAAAGGGTCGTTAGGTCGCTTCATAAATCAGGAACTGTGAGAGATCCATTATTTTATAAACAGTTGTACTTTTTATTTGATCCAATTTGATCTTACTCTGAATATTCTTACATAAATAAAAATATAAATTTATTTTACTTACAACGTTTATGCTTTTTAATTCTTTATTTTGAGTGATTTAATAAAAATAAATTTTTAACAACTGTTTTAGACACACATTCAGTTTAATCAAATAAATTTTTTTATGAACTTTTTTGTTACAATAAAAATTAATAAACACCATCCCAAGCCCCAAGCATTAAAAAAAATTGAAACAGGTCACTTTCAGCTTGTTGACGATTATAAAACAATTCATTCGTTTTTATTTTCTTAAATTCAGGCGGAAAATTGAAAAGATGTCCTTAAAATAACACTCAATATCATCATTTTGCTACAAAATGGTCTATTACGTTAAAAATAATAGGCACTAAAAACCTCTTTAAATTTCATATCCTAGGTGATTGTGTTAGAATATTAGACACCAAAAATTTTAATTCAGAAACATTGTTTTGTTATTTATTGAATAAAATGAATGTTTTGAGAAAAACATTCATTACATCAAGTAAATTTGAGTTTTGCACTAAAGTTGAATGCGTAGATTATTATTTAAAAAAAAGGAAAGTAAATTTTATTTTAATATTATTACGAATAGTGAAATCACAACATATACGGCAGAAAGACTAAAATAAATATGCACGACCATTTTAGTTTTTAAATATAAACAAGTTTTCTTGTAATAAACCTAAACCTGGTTTTATTTATAAAAACAAATACAAAAAATATAAATATTAAAATGCTCTCGAATTAATAACAAATATCCAAATAACACAATAATCTGATTTACGTTTCACCGTGTAACACGAACAAAAAAATTAGAATATTTAGTGCCAATTTTGTCAATATAGCACAAAGCAACAAAATATTGAAATAAAAGTAATACATCAGACTAGTTTCATAAAATTAGTCTTACATCTTATACTACCTTTTAGAATTTGTAACCCAGTAAAAATGTCTAACATGTTCTAGAATTATTTAGCAAAAATTTAATTACAATTGCTCTAGTATAAAATACCCTCTTGTTTCTAAATTTTTTATAAAATTTATTAAAATGTCTAATCGTTTTAAAAGTATAGAAAGCTGCAGGTTTTAAACTGGTGTCAATTAATTTCCGAGGTTATTTCAGGTCCAGATGCACCATTTAAATTCCATTCTGCCCGTAAATTTATCATATAGCCAATAATTTTTTTATGCGACGCTTATTATTAAAATAGTTACATCTAGTCAAATTTGATGACCTGAGGTGTTTTTCTTTTTTTTAAATACAAGGTAGATCATAGGACCGGGAAGTTTTGGAAAAGGCGTATTTCAAAAAGTAACTGTATTTATTTATAACAAAGTATAACAATAGCAAGTTACTTAATTGTAGGCAGTTTTATTTTTTTAAAATTATGCGTACCAAATGGTCTCTCCTCTCTATACACTCTTAAAGCCAAACGTTGAAATTCTGCTCAATTGAGATTCTGTACAATTGCACTAAAGCGATTTATTTATCAAGACTTCTGACACTATTTCTGTAGCGATAAGCAGATAGAGAACAGTAAAAAGTATATAAGAACGACTGCTCTAAAAAAAGCTAAAAATTCAATCAAAGCATCCTTTAGTTGCTTACATTATTCAAAACTATTTTTAACCATCACAGCGTTCTAGATAAAAAAACAAAAATTACAAAAAAAAAAATTTATTTTACAAAAAGTTATAAGAAGTAGTTTATTACACTCAGAATTTAATGTACATTTCAAAAATATGAAAATGTGTATAATGTTCTATTTAAAAATCCAAAGTTACGGTTGTTTCCGGTAAAACCGGAAGTGATAAAAAGTTTACTTTTTATTCAATTAATGGAAATTTTCTAACAATAAATTTCCTAAGTTTCGTTTTTCTCTTTTAAAAAATACTATTAAAAATGGGGTGAGCCTATTTTGTTTACACCCGATATACACTGCCGCTACCGGTTTCGCCTTATCCAAGCATCATCAGGCGCTATGTCAATATTTATAATGAGGTAAAAATGATAAAAGATAAAAAAGGCCGTCCTACTTATTATATAGATAAACATTCACCATTTCACTAACTACATTAATCGTTGAAAAACATAAATTATTATAAAATAATACAGTAAAAAGAATGTTGAATTTCATCTGTCAAACTCTTACCCTAATGAGCCACTATTTTGACAATTTACAGCCTCCATGGCGTTTGATAATTTACACATTTTTTGCTAAATGAGTATATAGCACTGCTTGGTCTAAAATAACAATAAGATGAATCCGATGAATCCTATGAATTCCCAAATTTGGTAATTTCAGAAATGTTGCAATGTTTTTGGAGATTTTCCTTATTGTGTTTATGCTAATTGGAGTATTCAATCAATAACCGATACGATACGTAAAGAAATCCATTTGTAAGTTACTTACACAGAATTTTGGACAAATTTGGAAACACTTTAAAGTTCAAAATACATTTGACACTTTTATGACATTTATTACCAACTATTTCGTATTAACGCAAAAATCCCTAAAGAGTGAATAATAAACTTTTTTACTTAAAAAGCACGTAAAACGCGCAAAGTAAAAAAAATAGCATATAGAACTCGTTTCTTAAGTCACTGTGAGCGCTCGTTTTATAATCTTGAATTCGTGCTACAAAGTTGACTTTTCGAAGCGCGTTCTTTAATATAATATTTTATTTTCAAAACACTTAAACAAAAACTTTTTTGCACATGCATGTCACTCGATTAACAGTAAGAAAACAGGAAGGCACTGCCTACAGTAAACCTTCCAGTGTTTATTACAGCTGTACTAAATATTTTAGCATTAATTCTGTTTATTAAATAAATTAATAAAGTATCGGCGTTTTGTAGTTTTTTTAGTATGACGTTTAATAAAATATAATTGTTGTGCATGATAAGGGCAACATTTGTTCTTGAAGTTTTGATAAATTTGCGTCAGTGAGACGTCACCAGTTATTTCAATATTGAAACGTAAATTGAGAATGGAGTTCACAATATCTGCTAGTGCGGGCTTAAGTTAAATATTTTCTCTCATTTTCATGAACAACAAAATGCAACTCAGCTAAGTTAATCTGTTTAAAACGGCTAAATTACATGGGTTTCATATTTGGAGAGATAATATCAAACTATAGAACAAAGACGTGATGATCATGTTTATTTTCGTAAATTGAACCAACTTTTCAGTTCTTAATCTGAACAATAGTAATTAAAAGCTTAAAATTAAATTTTGTTTGGGGTAATATTTGATTTTATAACCAAGTAAATAATTCTAATGTAAAGCTTGCTGAATTTTATTTGATTACAATAAATTGTAGAACAATGTTTGGATAGTTCTGAAGGATGTTTCATAAAATGTTTCAGGACAAGTGTTACTCTATGATACTCCTCGTATATCCTTGAATAGAACAAACCCTTTGAGGTATTTATATTATTTGCTCAAAGAATGTTATAATATTAGCCATTAAGGAATTCTAGTAATTTCCTTTGTTTGTTACAATAACAAAGAAACTTAAGTTGTAAATTTTACTTAAACCAGTTTGATTTCTTAAAGTTTGTAAAAATTGTACAACACTAACAATAAGTACAAATTTTATGGTATTGGAAATCAAAGCAAGATGTTTGCTGTTTATTTTCAAAATATCAATTTTCGTAAATTAATGAGAGACTGAATACAACTTTATAAAATAGTACATACAGAGTCTAATCAAAAGTTGTGTAAAAGTTTTACCAGGTAGTTGCCATCGTTGATAGGATGCTAAATACTCAAACTTGTTTTATCTAAATTCTTATAGTCTTACGATAATATACAATGTAAAAAATTTATAAAAACATTGTTGTAATAGATAGTGTAGCTCAAATTTTGAGAATTTTTTTTACTGCGTATAAAATATTTTGTAAATTAAATTTAGTTATTTAGCATCGTTTTATCTAACGTTGACGTTCTCTAGCTTGCAAACTCTAAATCTTGGTATATGTATACAAAGTATTCTTAAAGTATTGTGAAAGATTTTAACAGGTGATACTTAGCTTTCGTTAAAAAAATGCTAAAACACTAAATTCGTTTTATACGAATGTTTATAGTTTTAAAGATAAACGCCATAAACAATTTTTTTCAAAAAAACATTATTTTTGAGATACACAATGTATGACAAAACTGTTTTTAAGCCAAAACTTTTACATCAACAAAATAGTTTTGTATATGTATACTTATACATTTATTGTTACAAAAGCTTTTTTAAAATTAAGTATTTAAAGCTCAATTCTAAATCAAAGTTACCTCGGTGGAAAATTGTACTTCGATCGTAAGTTTTAAAATGCAATTCTAAGTTCTAGCACAGTATAGAAATGAATCAGTACGGACAGCTGATAAAAACTTGTCAGAAGCACGTAACATGTATAAGATAGAGCCACTGATTTTTAGATTTTTAGGCAACTAATAATACACAATTTTAATCTAAAGGGCTATTACTGTAAATTATATAATAAATAATCAAAAAACAAGGGTAAAACAACGATTAAAATAATTTTTATACTATTTTATTTACAGTTATAGCCTTTTAGATTTAAATTGTGTATTATTAGTTGCCTATAAATCTAAAAATCAGTGGCTCCATCTTACACATTTTACGTGAAGGGATGCTAGTTTTTGACAAGTTTTTATCAGCTGTCCATACTGATTTATTTCTATACTGTGGTTCTAGATACTTTATTTATTTACATTGTTGTCAATTCCGACAACCAATATGACAGCCGTTGCAGTTTAAATTTTTGGTAAATATTTTAGTAATGATAGTAAAAATGTGCTTGCGTTATCACTTTTTATTATTTGCAATAAAATCATTACTGTGCCATTTCAGCGAATTCGGTTGGATCAACGGGTTTTAAAAATTTATAAATTTTAATAAAACAGTAGACAATCTTACGATCTCATTGAAGTAAATATTTACGGCAGCGTAACATTACGCTACTTACAACCTCGACTTAGAATTAGGCCCTTAGTAAAAAGAAAAAAATTAAAATAACATATCTCTATAAATAAATATTTAAATATAACCATTTTTTTCCCAAAAAAACAAAAGATAAATAGATAATTTTATAAATAAATAATAACAATGAGTAGACATAACTAACCACTTTAACGCTACTTACATACATATGTTTTTAAGTATTGTGAAAGATTTTAATTGGTGATAGCTCTCGTTGAAAAGATGCTAAAAAACTAAATTTGCGTTATACAAATGTTTATAGTTTTGATATACAAGGTGTTTCACGAGTGGTAATGAGCCTGTGAAACTGAAAATGCAACCAGCAATTCAAATACATTAAATAAAAAATCATTTAATCTTTCGGTTGACTGAAGACAAACTAATGCCACTTGCTTGTAAAATTATTCTTTGACTGACATGTGAACAGGACCATTAGCTGTTCTTGCTTTTGGCTTTTTCAATGATGGGCAATTTTTTCTTAAGGTAGTTTCAAGTCGTTTGAATATAGTGTCAGCAAGAGTTTTTCTCTACCCGAAAAACGTTGTCTGTAAAAACTCATCGCGGCAGAGGCATTTTTTCCCATATATCATCATCATGTCGGTTTTTTCATCGTTTAAATACATTTTTTTTTATCGGTAACAGATTTGACAAATAAAATTTGAAATCAATATCATCTATGTTAACTCTGGAATTGTATTGCTGGTTGTATTTTTAGCTTCGCAGGCTCATTATTATTCGTGAAACAGTCTGTATACGCTATAAATTTTTTTTCAAAAAACATTATTTTTAAGATACACGATCTACGACAACACTGTTTTTGAGCATATATTAGATTTGGAGATATACGATGTAAAAGTTTTGACTTAAAAACAGTTTTGTCGTACATTGTGTATCTCAAAAATAATGTTTTTTTAGAATAAATTAATTATAGTGTTTACCTTTAAAACTATAAACATTTGTATAAGAAATTTGGTTTTTTAGCAGTTTTTTAACAAGATGTATGTAACTAGCGTTAAATATTGGTTAGTTAATGTCTACGCATTGTTATTATTTATTTAAAAAATTAGCTATTTATCTTCTTTTTGTGTTTAATATTTAAATATACGCACATCAAAATATTTATATACTGATACCTTCAAAACGGTAAAAGCTTTAAAAAAATTGTAAGGTATCTTTTTTAAAGCGTTTAATTTTCTACAAAAAATATAAATAAAATTTTTCTGTCCGATCAAGTATTGACGAGAAATGAATTTTGTCATATGGAACTGAAAAGAAAATGGAAAACTAAGATGAAAAAAACCTTCCTATTAAAATTAAGAGCTCATCTTTAAAAGACATTTTTTAAAGATGCTGAGAAAGTAATTTTTTAGTATGTGTTGTTTTCTTTTCCTCTTTTGTTATGTATGATAGTAAAGTTTCTTAGAAAAATTTTGTTTGAAAGATAAGAATGACGAATGTTTATGACGTTTCGAGGGCGGCCGCCCTCATCCTCAGGTTTATTTATATTGTTAATGTTAATTACATCTTTGTTTATATAAACTTTATATAAACTGTATATATTGTTATATAAACTTTATATAAACAAAGATGTAATTAATATTAACAATATCAATAAACCTGAGGATGAGAGCGGCCGCCCTCGAAACGTCGTAAACATTCGTCATTCTTATCTTTTAAAAAATTTTTTTCCCTAACTCCAAGAAACTTTACTATCATACATAATTTTTTAGTGTTGGAAGTTAAAAGAAATAGTCAATTTTTTTTTGGCTCACCCTAATATTTATAGTTATGTTAATTTAATTTTAGTTTTTTTTTAAACTAAATGTTTAATTTTTAAAAAGATTTTGCAACAATAAATGTATATGCAAAACTCTTTTATTAATTAACTGCTTATAAAAACAAAAATAAATGTATTTTGTTTAACTCGATTTCTACTATAACTTATGAAAGTTTAGAAGAAGCCAGAGTTTCCACAAATCTACTTGTGTAAGGACACAATGCCATCTGGTGCTTACACCATTATAAGTAACTTTGAACTTGTAATTTAATTTTCAAATTTGGAGATAGTTTCAATTAGTTCATTAAATTACGTTTTTACGACCTAATGAACCGAGAAGTTGTCATATTTTCCTAAAATTACTTAGATTCTTGGTAACTGCAGTCTTGTTTAAATAACGATTTTCACGTTAATTTTTTGCCGCTCGTTTAAAAATAGATTGACCAGCATTAATTAATTATTGTTTAAGCACTGATCAATAGTCTAACAGTTGAGGCAATTAGCAATTAACTACAAGTTCCTACTTATTTGACGGGAAATCCGGAATTAAAGCTGTTATCACTGAGTAGCGTTGGAGGTTCAGGATGCAAAATCTTGCATGCTTGTATTACTCTTATCACTTAAATTAATTAAGCAATAATCTTAGCAGTAATAATTAACAGTTGTTAAATTAAAAATGTAAACAAGATAATAAGCAAGGGATTAAAACTTTTTCTTTTTTTAAAATTCAACAAAAATACAATAAGCTAAATGCAAAGCCAATCCTATTTGCAACGGAGAATTCAGTAAAAAGATCGACAAATGGTCCAAAGCTTCTTTTGTGCTTATATTAAAACAATTTACGTGTAAATAAGCTCATTTGTCTCGGAATTCCTTTTATCCGGCTGCAGGCCGATTTAAAACTGGTGCTGTTTGAATGAATGTCGTTGAAAATTCGACAAATAATTGAATTCTTCGTACATACCAACTCTGAGTTATTTTCTTGCGAAAATTGATACCGTATTTTTTTTAGATTGATTTAAAAAAAGTCGCAAGAGAATAACAAATTGGTTGCAATGTTAAGGACTTACTTTATTTGTCTTCAATTTCCTTTCTTCGCTCCAGGCCAGACTCTTTAATTAGTCTGTAAATCTTGTATTTTTTGTAGTAGATCGTATGATGTGACAAATGCAGCGTTTATAAAAATTATTTAAACAGAGCTTAAGTTTAAGCTATCGACTTGAAAGCATAATAATTAAGTTTTTGCAATAAATCATTTTTGAAGTAAAACATAAATCAAAATAAATTTAATTTAGTTTAGGCAAATATAAACTGCTGAAGTGCTGCAAACAAAAATTACTTTTATTAATTATAGAAGGCGGAAAGCTTTACTTTCTTGTCAGCCATTTTTTTGTTTAGTGCATATATGCGTCACACATGGTAGCACGTGTAAAGTGACAGACGCATATTAACTACACGTTTACGTATGGATAGCACGCAATAACACATAATACACAACGGCAAATGTTAACTCTTGACGGAAAACGTGGAATGTCTTTTTTGTATTATCTAGAAAACAAATTAACTTATAACAAATTATATAGATCATTGTTATTAAAACGATTTATTAAATTCTGTGATGTGCTAATTAAAACCAACACTAGTATACATGTACATTTTTAAGACTAAGTTTATTTTGTAAACTGAACATTTGTGTCTCTTGTTAGGTAAACAAATAAATTACATTATGTATTAGGGTTACTTTTGACGTGAAATAAAAATAAACCAGAGACTATATTATCAACTGTCTTGGTATAAATTTGAACTTGTTGCCATAAATAAATGATGTCCCCTTTGGGATAGCCTTTAGTTAAAGCAACCAAACTAAGGGGTACTTACGCTTCATTAAACTCATTGATGGTAATATGACAGCAATAGTTACATCAATATGAAACGCTAGTGGAATGAGAATTCATATGGGGAAATCAATGACTCAATTCACTGTTTGTGAAACAATTGTGACTATTGTTTTTTAAACTACTACCATAGTCAAAAAACTACATAAAACTACATATGTAAAACTTATTTTTTCTTTAAATCAGTTGTCAAAGTGTTTTAAGGTTGGCAACTCCATTTAAAATTAGCTTTTTTAGTATCGTTTCCATGACAATCTAACAGGGTTCTAACATAATTTTAGAATTTTTGACACTGGCACTTGATTTAAAGAAAAAATAAGCTTTATATACAGTAGGGTGAGCCAAAAAAATCAACTATTTTTTTTTAACTTTCGACACTAAAAAATTGATTTCTAGGCACTTTTAAAAAATATTTATTTAAGATGAGCTTTTAATTTTAATAGGAAAGACTCCCTCATCGCAGTTTTTCATTTTTTTTCAGTTCCACATGTTAAAATGCATATCTCGTTATTGCTTGATTCTACAGAAAATTTGTATTTACATTTGTTGAATAAAATGAAACGCTCTACAAAAAAATTTTTTAACAATTTTTTTATCTCTTTTACCATTTAGAAGATATCGAAGGTCAAAGTTTAAAAAATTTAACAAAAATTCCTTTTCTATTTCTAAATTTTAAAACTCAGAGAGAAATAAATATTATAAAATGCGTAACATATAACCTTGTAGGAAATTGAATGCACTATAAAAAAGATTTCTTGTGGTTAATTGATTATTTTAACCATTTAGAAGATATTCGCATTTTGAAAACCAAAATTTGATACTAAATTCCCAATTTTTTTTAAACGGTTGAAGTAATCGATTAACCACAAACAACATTTTTTTGTAGAGCGTTTAATTTCCTACAAAACCGTATGTGCCGCACCTTGTAATATTTATTTATCCACGAGTTATAAAATTCAGAAGTGAAAAAATTTTTTTGCTAAATTCTTTAAATTTTGACCTCCGATATCTTCTAAACAGTAAGAGTTATAAAAAAATTTAAGATACCTTTTTTAGAGCGTTTAATTTCCTACAAAAAATAAAAATAATTTTTTTCTGTACGATCAAGTAGTGACGAGATATGGATTTTACCATATGGAACTGAAAAAAAATGAAAAACTGCGATAAGGGAGCCTTTTCTATTAAAATTAAGACCTCATCTTAAAAATGCATTTTTTAAAAGTGCCGAGTATTTAATTTTTTAGTGTCAGAAGTGAAAAAACAAATAGTTGATTTTTTTGGCCCACCCTAATACACAGTGTGAACCATATTTAATAAATAAATTCGATAATAATTCAGGGACTTGTCTTTCAGGAAAACGCTTGGACACGTATTCTGTTTTTTTAAAGCGCATTTTTTGACAAGAAAATTGGATAAACAGAATGTGCCAAAATTAGGATACGACCCTCAAATTTTAAATTTCAGATGACAACCCCAAAGTTTTTAGCATATCTGAATTGAACGTATAAATCTCTAAATTTTTATCGAATTTATTCATTTCAAATAATTCATGCCTTTTCTCAAAAACAACTAAAAATCGACATAGTGTGTGCTACATAAAAAATACGCAAAATTATACGTAGAATTCAAGTATGCTAAAAACCATTAGAGTTCTTATTTGAAATTTTAAGGCTGAGGGTCGTATCTGGATTTTGGGACATTTTGTATATCCAATTTTTTGTCAAAAAATGCGCGTTGAAAAGTAACAAAATATATGTTCGAGCGTTTTCCTAAAAGGCAAATTCTTGAATTTCTATATTTTTAATATAAAATAATAATTATTTTAATTACCATTTTTATCATAAAGACGATAAGAAAAAATTCTAGAACAAATTGATTTTTTTTCCAAACTATTAGTCATTCAACTGTCGCGTAGAGCAAAACGATCTTGAAAAGCTAGTTGTCTAAAGCGCTTGTGTTGACGCTCTGTGGTACGCCTCGGTTGTCTTGTTGGTCTGTTTCGTGTTCCTCCACCTTCTTTTGTCTACACCCGAAACACACGCATTACCGTTATTGCAGTAAAATCAACACGGCGGGCAATTTTGCGATAAGACAAACCATTTTTTTAAAACGCCACAATTCTACCTATGTTGAAATCGCTAAGACAGTGATATCGTTAATGCCTTAGAACTGGAAGCGTTACGTTACCCTTAAAACAAGTAGTCGGACACACAACTACAAGTACTTCTACTTATTAGCTCTGATAAGTCTTTTTCTCAACAAAAAGTAAAAGGTTGAACTTTTTTTGTAAAAACTGTCAAAGATAAACCGTTGCAATGGGTATTATAACTAGCTTTAAATTTATTCATTATGTTGCAAAAAAACACTTTTAAAAAATTATTCCTTCTGGGTGTACCACTTCTAATGTCACTGAGTATAGTTAATTATTATTCAAATACAGTATTTTAGATATAAAAAAAAATTTGCCACGTCGCGTCGCTCAAAACACAAGTCTCTAGTATTTTTAGTGACTAAAACATTTCTCATAAAATTAATATGGTTGACCATGTTTAAGGTATTTTTTGTTAATATTATTAGAAATAATTGTTTTATTAAAGAATAAAAACGTTAAGGTTAATAAGACAATTATTTCTAATAATATTAATTTCTCATAAAACACTCGTTTGTTATTTATGGAGATTAAGTCGGTTGATTCCTGGGTCTTCAGGTATCTGGGTAAAATATAGTTATTTTTTGGTACTTACATTTTATTATCCCAGACTTCAGAGAAAGTAAATTCTTCTTTGCTTATATTGAAATATACAATTATAATTATAGAAATAAAATGCGACTTTTTACCATATACCTAAATATTAATTTAATTATAATAAATTTTATTATAATAAAATAAACGATCTAGTTGAAGCGCATAGAAACATTAATAATGTTTATGAAATGAAACTTTTAAACTAACGCGCCAGAAAATTTTTGCAATGCTTTGTTTTATAAATGAGAACGCTCTTAATAAAAATAATAAAATCTTTAGCTTAATAATCTCTGGCTAAAATTGATGTAAAACTTTGTCAGGCTTGTGAGAAAATCATAGACAAACTTTTCAGAGAATATATCGGACCACTGACGTAACCTGACAGATTCTGAATTTATTAAAACAAGATGATACAAGCTAAGACAAATATATTTAAAACCAGAATTGTCTGTGTTTCATTTAATTTTTGATATCTCGGTATACAAAATAGCATAATATACGAGTAATATTGTAGATTTGCTATAGAAATAATTTAATAAGGTCACTTTTTATCACAAGTTATAAAATAACATGTGGCAACAAAAATTACGTATCACAATAATTGATTTTCGTAATTTAATTAGACAGGTCCTAGATTTTAAAATAATTTCCGATTTTCTGGTACCATGAGTTTACAACGTATATGTTTAGATCAGTTTCGAGTGGATATCAACTAATAATTTAATATTACATTAGTTAATTATAACAGTATATTTGTTATATTAGTATATCTGAATGTTTTATTATAAATATTAGTACCAAGTAATTAGATGTTTTACGATTTCTTTTCTCAATACTATCTGAAAGATTCCAAACCGTAATGCACCTCCCATGGCGTTAAGCCTATTGTTAAAATTACCAGAGTATTACAGTCAAAACCTAGCTTTAATAATTTATAGACTTCCAAACATTACTACTTCTCAATTTGTCTGGTCTCACTGGCTCTCACTCTTACCAATGCATTTTTCATTGCCGTTTTTAATTTTTTAACCTTTAATTTAGCCTTTATTTAAAGAGATACAAAGTTGACGCAATAATATAAATTGCTTTTTATTTTAAGAGCTATTAATTAATGTAAAAAAATCTTGACTTGAGTGGTCATTAGATTTCCATAAGATGGAAACGATCTCCTTCTATCCAAAATTTTAATAAAATTTGTTATTAAAGATTGTAAAACGTACGTAGTAAAATAAATAAAACAACCGGTATACATAAATATTGTTAATAAAATCACATTTTATTTATTTATTTTACATTATCTTTTACTATTAATGTCAAGGTTAGTGTTAAATTAATTCAAAAATTTTCGGTGTTTTATTACAATAAGTTTTTGACCTTTGTTTTTGTTTTTTATTTTATAAATAATAATTAAAGTACAATACAAATTTACATATTATAAAAAGATAAATAATAATTGTGCCTAGAGTTAATTTAAAGTAATAGTGGCCCCGGCGCATCCACCAAATTAGCAGAGTAAAAATCAATTTCAATAACAAAACATTATTTTCTAAATTTGTAGAGCTTGATTTATTTGTCTATATTTTATATTTAACTCAAACAACAAATACTTTTATGGAAAGAATAGATAAATTGATTTTCAGATAAATACGTATAACAGATTAATAAATAAAACAATATTTGTACAGTTAATGTATTGTACGATACCTAAATAAATACTTCAGACATATTACGTAAATTCATTGTTAAAATCTTTTGTTTCAACATTTTTGTCAAAAAAGTTTTGTTTAAATTGTCAACAAAGAGCAAGTTATTAACTAATTAAATGTGGCTTTTGTACAACAATACTTTGACATATTTTTTTCTATAATTGAGACAAAATTCATCTAAATATAATCCGTATTTTATTTAAAAGCTTGCTAGTTGAGTCTTTGATCATGTCCCGACTTTGGCCACTTGTCTGAATGAAACTTTATTACTTCATACATAAATGTATAAAAAAGCCAGTTGTTATATGAAGTTACTTTGTGCTGAATAAAGCGAATCTCGTTCGAAATAAAATCATGGCAAATTTACGTATATCCCAACCGCAGCCACTATCTAGTTACAATTATGTAAAAATAAAAACTACTAGAATTACCTTCCAATGAATAAGAAATGATTAGTCATGTTGAGCCGGCGCGTCGCCTTGAGGAGTCCTCTGACTGTCAACCCCTCGCAAAAGCAGACGACAACATAAGCGTTGGGATCTTGTTTTAAATTCAGGATGACCTTATCGAAACCTTCATCGAGGGCATTGCTCAGGATTGAATCCTCTCTTGCGATGCAAACATCGGCCTCTTCTGCGAGTTCACGAAACGCTTGGATTCCCGATTGACCATAATTTTCTACAACAAAATATTAATTACGTAATTAACGGCTTAGCAACACCTGTTTTTGGCTGAAAAATGTTAATTGATTGCTTTATGCAAACTCAAATTATGCAACTGACACTCGATGATCAATTACAGGAAATGCAAACAAGCTACAAAAGTTATTCAATTAATCAATACTCGATGAAGAACATTCAACACCGGACTTATTAGCATTTAAAAAAATGTTAGTACGGAAAACAAAGGATCTTTTAAATGCTTATTTGAGTCTGATAGAATTTAACTCCATTGTGGTTAATGAAAATGTGTTATGAACCGGAAAATAATTAGGTTAAGGAAATCTCGCAAAAATTTACTTTCCAGAAAAACTTTATCTCTTTGTTATTTTAAGGAAATGACTGAGCCTAAAGCAACCACATCATTTACCACTTTGAGAGGATTTCATCTGATTATGAAATAAAATGTTTCTACTTATCTTCTTGTTAACTCTTTCTGAACTTCACCTCGCATGAAGTGAAGAAATGACGTCGCATTTAATGATTTTTGTGCACTGTTCAAATAATAGAAAATCACATTTATCAAAACCATTTGTTTAAATTTTAAGTAAACAATTATTATGTGCAGCAGAAAAAACAGCTATTGTTACAAAACTTGTTGTTTTGTTAAAAACGGATAAATTTAATATAAAAAAATTAGACATAAATTTTTGTAATCAGTTAAAAAAAAAGTAGATACAGGTTTGAAAATTTAGAGCTATGTTTTGTTATTGTAAACATTCTGTAAAAATTTTCTGTTGATGTTGGTTCGCACAATTAATAACGAGGTGTTAAAGAGATCAAAATAAAATATTATATTAATGAACGTGTTTTGAAAAGTCAACTTTGTGGCACGAATTCAAGTTTATAAAACGAGCGCAAGTTTTTATAAAGTATGAGTGCCCACAGTGACTTTAGAAAGGAGCTCTTTATGCTATTTTTTTTATTTTGCGCGTTTTACATGAGTTTTAAGTAAAAAAGTTAATTATTCAATTTTTACGGATTTTTGCCCTAATACGAGATAGTTGGTAATAAATGTCATAAAAGTATTAAATGTTTTTTGAACTTTGAAATGTTTTCAAATTTGTTCAATATTCTGTATAAGTAACTCACAAATGGTTCTTTTTTAGCTACCGTATCGGTTATTGATTGAATACTCCAATTAGCATAAACACAGTAAGAAAAATCAGCAAAAACATTGTGACATTATTCTTAAATTATTAAACTAATTGCAATTCTCATATTTTAAACTAGGCAGTGCTATATACTCATCTAGCAAATAACTTGTAAATTATCAAACACTGTGGAGGTTGTAAATCGTCAAAATAGTGGCTGAAAGCTGTTTTATTTAAAAATTGTTTTAATCTCAAAAAAAAGTTGAAGTTACCTCAATGTAACTGCCGCTTGTCCACCCTATTTTCAAATGTTTTATAGGATAATTGCGACACACACACAAAAACACCTTAGTGAGGAATACTGGTTATCAAGTGCAATAAAACTTATTCTAATAAAATTCTTATAATTTCAACGCTGACATAAACGCTGAAACGTCACAAATTCCAGCAAAAGGGTGTTACCAACCTAAAAAAAAGTAAATTGCACTAGTACTTTACGCACGCAGTTTGAGTTCTAAATTGGCTAATATGACACCCCGTATCTGTTACAAACACAAAGTAGAAAAATGTTATTTAGCAAATATTTCAAAAACGGTAGATTTTTTGACTATAAAAGTTTTGAATACATATGTAGTTTACTGGTGAAATTTTTATCCATGTATCTTTTTAAATAACAGAAATAAATTTCGAAATAAATGTTTATTGAGACTCCAAATACTGAATATTAAAAATTTACCAGAAGTTTAAACTAAAAATTAAATTATGTATACGTAGTTCTGAAAACCTATGTAGGTCACTGGTGAAATTTTTATCCTTATATCTTGTTAAGTAGCAGAAATAAATATAACTAATTCATTTATCTAGATAAAAGTAAAAAAGCACTTTTTTTATAAATGATTTTTTGTGAAATAAAGCACTAGTGTCTGTATAGAGAAGCGTGGTCTATAATAATACAATTCTTGCTTTTTCTAAAACCTACACTGCTCTCAAAAGTAAGTTTTATAAAAAAATTAACTCAATTACACTTAGGCCAATCAGTAGAGAATAAAACTTGTAACTCTGTAACAGATGACTAATTAGATGATTTTGGAATAAATCATTCATTTTGTAAGAAAAGTAGCAGCAGCAAATAAACTGCTATTACATTAAAGATAGAGTCTGTATTTATATTCTGCTATGTTTTCTACTTGCAACAGTTATAATCTGTTAACATTTTAAACCAAAAAATCGTCTTTTTTAAATTTTTTGCTTATGAAATTGAAAGTAATACAGCAATTTAAAAAATAAAAACGCAAATCAAACTGACT
Organism: Tribolium confusum; assembly: GCA_029207805.1. NCBI lineage: Eukaryota > Metazoa > Arthropoda > Insecta > Coleoptera > Tenebrionidae > Tribolium > Tribolium confusum. Next base: position 34,371,566 of record JALGAY010000001.1, on the reverse strand, counting down.
TTGATTAAGTTAATCCGATCGAATCATTACCAATGAAGAAAATTTGGCAATCCAAAACTTTTTTTCTTTAATTTGTAACTCTACACTAGCTTTTTGCAAAGAAGTAATTACTTGTTTTTACATATAAGTCATTCTTAATTATATGCCGTTGTTTGTTTCTTTTTAACACATAATCTATATTACATAGTAACATATACAACAATGTGTTGAAAAGAAACAAACAACGGTAGGTATATAGTTAAAAAAGGACCTACATTTTATGTAACTAAAAAGCAAACGCTATTATGAGCTAATTTCAAGTTAAGATAATACCGGTAAAATTTTTGTTTTTCTAGAAAATTAATTAAATTTGCGTTTTTTTTTAAAAAAAAAAGGGTTCGACTAGCCGTGGCGTGTCCGACCGACTTACCGAGCCCAGTAGGACCGTGCACGACCGAGCCCACCACATGTGGGGAGTTCTCGGTGGCCTTGTGACCTTCCCTTTATACGTTCACAACACCCATGGTTTCAGCCGGGCTCGAACCGGCATCGGTTTTACACTAGCGGCTCGGAGTGTGCATCCGTTACCGCCAGGCTACTGCCGACCCTAAATTTGGGGTTGCGATTAATTGTTGCTACGGAAAAGTATTAAAACTTGCGATACTACCGATAAAAACTCAACTTGAAATTAGTTTATTGCACCATTAGTTTTGAAACAATTGCAAACTAAATTTTTTAAGACAGTTTTTTCTAAAGAGCTTGTATGCTTCATAAATAATTTGATTTTAATTTCATAAACAGATTTGGATAGCAGAAATGTTGTATAGTATTTCTACGAAAGTTTTACCCACCATAAAATTTATTGTAATTGAAGTCAATTAGGGTCTATCTCCAAACATTTACAATCGGTGGATCTCTTCAACGCCATATGAGTTAATGTCCAAACCTTAAAACTTTTTTTCTACTATATATACGCAAAATTATTATTTAAAACAAATAAATTAGTATACATTTAAAAAGTGATTCTAAACTTTTTAAGCGTGCATTGTTTAAAATTTTAAATATAACGGTTAAATTTAAAAATTAACCCTTTCTTTAGTTCTAGTCAAAGTTATAACATTTCAAACAATTTTTAAATTTTAAGACAGTGATTTAGAATTCATTATTTTATTTCCTACTAAATCAATATAGCCAAATATTATCTTAGTTACGGTAACCATTATGACATTCATAACTCCCGAGGGAGTTATAGAAGAGAGTTAAGAATTCTTAACTCCCTCTAATTTTTATATTGAAAAGAAATACAAATCTGGTGTACTAAAGTTACGAGAAGAGAAGAAATGCTATTAAACAACAATTTTTAAACGCCAATAATATCGTTTCATTTATATTCTTGCTTCCAATGTTACTTTTATTCAACAATTCTTAAAATTTCTGATATTTTTTCTTGCACATTCCTTTCGATGTTACGGGCACTAAGACATGGGAAAAAATAAGCAAATATACATACCATATCTTAAAAATATGCCAGAAATATTATTTCATTTACATTTCTGCTGCCACTATGGTTCTTTTTTAGTCATTCTTAAAATCGGTCGTATTCTTTCTTGTATACTACTTGAGATTTTTTTGGTACTAATGCAGGACGAGCTTCCTCAGCTTTTTTTAATACTTCTTCTGAAATATTTGATGTTTTTCACGTTCTCAGTCATTTTTAAAAATTCATAAATTTTTGTTGACGCAATTGTCAAGAAATAAATCCATCGTAACCAAGCCTATTTAACTAACAGCAAATTTGTTTTTTGGATTTGTTTAGTAGAAAATAAAATTGTAATTTGTTTTTTGGATTTGTTTAGTAGGAAATAAAATTAATTATGCATCACGTGAATTACTGGGTGTCAATAACCTCGGACAACTTAAAATCCCCCGGGCCTAACGGCCCTCTGGATAGTAAACCCGTTGCCCTCTGTAATTAATACCCTCATAATTCCCTTGATACATAAATAACTATTATTCTAAAATTATATACATATTACACTTCATAATAAAAAATAAATTTATGTACTAATCAATTACTTCCTGAATGGGTTAATCATATTAAAGCTGTTGTTCATTATTTTCATCAGTGTCTTGCCACGGACGCCACATATTTTAACAGAACATTAACGCACGAAAAGTAAAATTGAAATTACAACCTGTAGGCAATTATTGAAATTTCTAAAATTTACCCCTATTTTCATTCCCATTCCCAACTATTTGTAAACAATTTTAAACAACGTTATCATATTTAGCGTCCCATTTTCTAATAGCCTCTACTGTGCTTAAAAAACTAAAAATTTTTTTTATAAAACGGCCAAATTAAATATGCGTTAAAGTTTAATTTATTTATAATTATATAATGCTTAAGCTTATACAGGGTGTTAGAAATGATTACAAAAATTTTAACCACTTGTAGATCTCGTTTAAAAAAGAGTTTTTTTTAGATATTTTTTTTTCGAATCTCAACCATTATTAAGATAAAATTATTTAAAAATTTTGTACAAAATACCATACTCGCCACTAACCTATAAATTATTATAATGGAAACTAGGCTATATTATAAAGGTAACTAAGTGATCATAGGCGTATCGTAATTTTTTAGGGAGAACAAAATTCAAAATTTGTGGCATCTGTTGCAAATATGGTATATAAAAAAGTTGTTTGTTTTGGTAAGATCTATTACTGGTTAAAATATTTGTATTTATTTCTGAAATATCCTGTATTTACGTATTTATTGTTTAAAGACTCTAGAATTGTATAAATTTTGTCATTTTAGGAACGCAACTAAAAACCAATTATTAGCCAAAAATAATAAGTCGTTGTACCACATAAATGATTAAATTACAATAATAAAGTATTATTTTCTATTTATAACAAATTAAATGTTTAAATGTATATAATAAATTTTTTAATACTATTTATATAGACATCAACATTTAAATATTTAAGCGTTCTACAACTTAAATGTGCAGTAGCTATGAAAACTTTATTTTACTTGAAATTTAACACCGAATAATAAAAGTCAAAAAAGAAAATTAAAAAACGATAGCTAGGCATTCTAGAGATTTAAAAAAACACATTTTTTGTATGACAAATTAAGAAATATAGTTATATAAAAAAAATATTTCAAAATAATGTACCAAAAACAGTAAAAACGTTGTACCTACCAAAGACAATTCTTTTACTGCTTAAGAAAAGTAAAATGATCTTAATATTCGTAATGCTTATGACATATTTAAATGATTAGTTTTTTATTTAGAATAAATTTATTTACGTTTCTAGAACTATAAGTAATGTTTACGGTCGAGGTAGAGTCGAGGTTTCTTTGGCAACAAATAAACGAAATACTTAAATAAATGGGTTTGAACATAATAATAAAAAACAAACAAAAATTGACATTTACGTTTATCAGTAAGTAGTCTGAAATAGTCTGAAAACACTATTTAGTGACATTAAAAGAATATGATGTTAAAAAATAACTGCATCGATTAACAATAAACTTCAGCTTGTTGTTTGAAAAAGAAGGTATACGATGTTTCTTAATTATTTTTAAAGCAATGTATTATAATTTTATGGGATTATGTTACATCAAATTTTTTATTAAGCGATTTTGTTCATAAGCCTCAGTTAGTTAAATAAAACACAGCAAACTTTGCCTATAAAATACATCCGCAAAGAGCAATTAATAGTGCAGTGGTTACTTATTCAACAGTGATAATGGCATGAGAGCAGTATATTAGTTAGACGAACTATAGCTTACCAAAAGTGTTTACTCTGTATTCCATAGCTGATACCGCTTTAGTATAGTAATAAAAGTTTAAATTAATAAATTTCCATAAAATAATTTAACCCAACGCGTTTACCAAAATTGTAGATAATAGATTTGTGTTTTTGTCTAATTGGTTGTGCCATTTTCTCAGTTTGTCGTTACAAGAAAAGCAAATTTAGCACAATACTTTGCAAAATTGAAGACCGATATTTGTTCTCTAGAAGGTGCGCAACTGATGAAGCTATTGTGCGTATCTAAAGCAACATAAATGAAACCATTTCAATAGATTTTTCATTCTACAAAATTACTCTTTCTTAAAATATATTTTTAACACTTTCACATTGAATGAAATAAAAACTCATTACCTGTATTGACCGCCAAAGCGTTCCAGCATTCATAATAATGCTATCCCCAATTTAATACATTTTGACTAAAAGTTAAAAAAAACATTTTAAATAAATTTTATTTAGTACATTTGTATAAATAAAAAAAATAAAACTAAAAACTAAATATCTACCTAATTATTTAAAAAATATTTAAAATTAGATAAATTTTTTATTTAACTTCGTTCATAAGTAGGTAAACGTAATTAAAATTACTTTGACATTACATCAAAAATATTGGTTTTAGATAAATCTCTTTAATAACATCATACAAAAACAAAAAAATTGTAAAACAGTTCATTTTATGATGATTCAAGACGATGTTAGTACTAAATAAATAAAAAAAAGTATATTAAATTACTAATAATTCATAGTAAGACCACAGATCACCGCATACGTCAAACTTACCAACTTCAATACGAGAAACATGCATCAGGATCATTCAGATCGAGCATCTCGCAATCAGCTGATTAATAGAGAGTCAAACCGTCGATCTTCAGTCCGTCACCGCGTGTTAAATACCAAAATAATGATAAAACTTCAAATTTCTGCATTTTATAAATTTATTTTTTGTAAAAGGTTACAGATGGTTCTAGTAAAAAGTGTTAAGTAGGTAGATTGTGCAGTTTTTAAATAATTGTTGTGTTAAAATGAATTTTATGATAACCAAGCTATCAAGCCGATAGATTGACTCAAAGTTATTAAGTTATAATAATGTATACTCAGTGACAATAGAAGCGTTACACCCAGAAAGAATAATTTTTTGAAAGTATTTTTTTGGCAACAGGATGACTAAATTTAAAGCCAGTTATAGTAACGTTGCAATAGCTTATATCTGACAATTCTTGCAAAAAAAATTTAACGCCTTAGTTTTTGTTAAAAAGAGGCTTATCAAAGCTGATAAGTAGAAGTATTTGCAGTAGTGTCTCAGAATACTTGTTTTAAGGGTAAAAAAGATGCTTTCAAATCGAAGGCATTAACAATATCACTATCTTAGCAATTTCGACAAATGTAGAATTGTGGCCTTTTGAGAAGTTGGTTTGTTCTATAACGATATTGCCCGCAGTGTTAATTCTACTGCAATGATAGTAAAACGTGTGTTTTGGGTGTGGACAGAAGAAGGTAGAAGAACACGAAACAGACCAACAGGTTGATCGAGACGTACCACAGACTGTCAAAACAGGCGCTTTAGACAACTAGTTCCTCGAGACCATTTTGCTACTACGCAACAACTCGGTGACCAATAGTTCAAAAAGAAGGTCGACTTGTTAGTATGCGAACAATATATTGCCGCATTTAAGCTTCTGGACTTCTTCTTACCGTCTACGGTTAGTGCTTCCTTTAACTGCAAAACACCGTAGTCAACGTTTGGACTGGTGTAAAAAACCTAGGTTTAGATAATAAAGTGGCATAATGTAATATTCAACGACAAATCGCGATTCTTTCTGGGTATGCATAATGGTCGTCGGAGGGTAAGATGCCGTTGTAGAGAGTGCGACGAGATGATGCATGCACCATTCTAATCTTTGAGGTTGGTGATTAGCAGTTAATGGAAAGACTAAGTGCGGTCGGAAAGAAATTAGACCAAAAAACCTAATTCGACTCGACGGTACAAAGTTCTCATGCTAACTGGGCTACCTTCTTTTGTAGACCACTGATCACCAATTTCATGGCTAGAAGAAAAGCGGTCTTGAAGAGCCAAGATTTTCAAACGGCGGTCTTGGCGGTCTGTCCAATTGGTAGTCTTTTTTCAAGCCATGTATTACACACACGCATGATGATTGTAAAATTTGATTTACTTTTTTCTTCTACCTAGGCATTCTATCAAACAGTAATTTATACAAAATGCAAAAATCACGGCAATTAACTCTAATTTAAAAAACTACTTTGTAATGATTATTTCTGTAGCGATAAGCAAATAGAGAACAGTAAAAAATATATAAGAACGACTGCTCCAAAAAAACTAAAAATTTAATCAAAGCAAAATTTTAATAAAATACTATTGTAGATAACCAAACATGTATGTAAAATTTCGTGTGTCAAAAAACATTTTTTGCAGGTTTTGCACTTCTAATGTCATTTGGAGAATTTATATCATTTGCTGATTCTACAAACAATTATAAATCTATTTGTGAACGAGATTCAAACTAAAAAGTTGAAATAAAAAAATATGTATTGACTTTTGATATTAACTAAAACGCGTCTTTGTAGTATGTTTTCGTATTATAGTAACTTGATGTCCTAACTAATCAAATTAACAAAATATATCAGAGTACAGCTATATGTTGCGATCAGCTGATTAAGCGATTTGTGGTAAAATAAGTAAATACTGTTTAAAATAATTAGATAGTAAGACCATTTTTCTATTTTTTCTGAATGTTATATAAAGTACAGTTAAGAAATGTTAGGTCTCAAGTTTTAAATACTGTTTTTTTGTTAATTTATTGAATTATTTTTAAGCATAGATCTAATAATAATAATGGATGGAGCTTTGCGCGTGCGTCGCCAATCCGAGCTGCGCTGCAGTGACAACATAGGAGAGGGATAGTATAATTTTAGATTATAGTATAAGAGAGAGAGAAAGATCACTTGCAGGCAAAAACTTGGTAGGCAAAAACTTTAAATTTTTGAAAATAAAAAAATAATAAGACAAGAAAATAAATTTTTATTTTAATTCAATAAACATATGAGCGCTAGGTCTTTATTGTGCATGCATAGAACACTCATACTTTACTAGTTAATATTTAATTTATTTGGCCTTATAATTATCTAAAATTGTTTAAAACACTTCCTATAAACAAAATTATTTAGAAATATGCATACTTTAGCAATTTTAACACTGGTTTAAATGCAAATACCACCTTTAACTAACACAGTAAATACACCGCTAATGCTGCCAGTCAATGTTTTGCCTACCAACAGCTCTGTCTCTCTCAATATATGTTGTCACCATACCTTCTTTGTTTACGCTCCTTCCAGTCTTGTTGTTAACTCAATGTTTTTAAGCATTTGGAATAAAACCAAACTTAGTTCGTTTAATTATTATTATATTTTTTTCTAAATAAATGACAGAAAAAAGCATAAAATAAATGATAAATCTAATCTAAAACCTTGTATTTGTAGATGTCTCAAATTGCTCACAAAATAATTTGTAAAAAGCAATTGTAGGTTTGTTTTACCACCAATCGGTTGACACTTGCCCGTAACCTATTAATTACATTAAGATTATTGTTATTTATTATTTTATGTCATTACATGTTAACAAATTTGGTGAAAATTATTAAAACAAGTTTAGAAGTCTTGTTAAGAATTTCCAAATCTGTTAAATCGGTAATCAGATTAAGTGTAACCAGATTCCACTTTTTTGTTATTTGGTAAAATAGACTAGAGTAGCCTAGGCACCGGTTTAAACCTTTACGTTAGAAAACAGTTCTATTTTCAAAAAAAGTTTAAAAACCAATTAACCAAAGTAGGGTTTTTTCATTTTGCTTTGGTGGAAGTAAAAATAACTTGTGAGAACGAACAAAGAATTTACACAAAGCTAAATATTGTTGTTGTGTTAATAATCTTTTATTACACTATTTTTGTTCTATTTGTGAGAAAAATTAAATAGAAAATTTTTTGAACATGTTTCACTTCAAAAAAAAATTAGAAACAAAATTAACAAATTTTTCCTGAACAAGAAACGGTACTTTCTTAAGAAAAAAAAAAACAAAATTATAAAAAAGAAAATAAACTGATGCAGTAGAGAGAAGTATAGTAACAGCTAAAATAGTAAAACCGAAACTTAAATTTATATTTGTTTTATTTATATTTATTATACATGTTATGCGGCCGGGAGTAGCAAGTGAAACTGGGTCTAGTGCCGTGGAAACCAGGTGGTACTTTTACCAATTAAATCCTTTCCGCAGAAACCCTTCTTAAAATACGTATAAAAACACTTACAGGAACCACCGCTTTGCAAGACGCTAACTTGGCTTTCTCTACTTTTTTCTGATTTTTGTCTAGTAAACAATTTCTTTGATCATGGTAGCTATATTGGGCATGCCCTGTTACGCTGTTCTTTATTCAGAGTATGTAAATGTTTTCTAAATCTTTCATTATAAAGTTTAATATCTGCAGAGTAATAGAGTTTTAATATTTGGAGAACGGTTTTTACCACAAAAAAGTCATTAAGGCAGCTAAAATCATGTTACTGTTGCGTTTAAGCGAGAAATGAGTGAGAAGAATAAAAATGGCTATGACTGTTTCTGTCATTTTCTTAAAACTCAGCATAAACTCAGTCAGTTTTTTTAGTGCAACCAAAATATTATCAGTAAAAAAATTGTCGTATTTTGTTGTAAAAATGTTAAAACTAGTTTATTGTAGATTTTTGGAATCGTAGCAGTAAATCTAGCAGTAAAAATCTATTGCAGTAAACAGTGCTGTCAACATGACCCAACCATTCGACTTTCTATCTCTGTACTTCAAAAATACTATTCCTGTTGCAAGATTCAAATGTAGCGTTTATGCTTTGGCGTTTGCAAATTCATCTCTTTTCAACGAACACATGAAGCTCCACCCGAGCACAAGCTATCAGTCGCCGCCACAAGAGCAGCAGACCTCTGCCCAGGTCCAGCAGTGTTCAGCTCAAACCCAATTTGACATGGATGTAACCTATTTTTCGTGTGAAGATTGTGGGTTCGCTTTTAGTACCATACCTGATCTAACTTCGCATCAAATTCTGGCGCACCTATTGTCCTCAAGCTTTAGCAGCAGGCAATTTGTACACTCAAAATTTTACACCTATTGAGAAGAAAAAATAAATTAAAAAAGAAAAAGATTCTTACTGCCAATAAATGTATAATCGAATGACACTGGAAATTATATTAGAGGATTAAAAAATTTCTGTTTGTAATACTTGTGATCGTTCGTTCACTGCGCACTCATCATTTTGGTTGCATAAATGCAACTAAAATCACTAATGTCACATTTGTAATAAATTATTTACCAAACCCTCTTATCTGGCAAACCATCTGCGTACTCACACCGGAGAAAAACTCTTCAGGTGTAATAAATGCGGCAAACAATTTTTCCAAGCGTCTCATCTAAAAAACCACGAACGGGTCCATTCCGGTGAACGGTCTTACGTGTGTGAAGTCTGCAATAAAGCCTTCGCTCGAAATTCCGCCCTTTGGGCTCACCGCCGGATCCACACCGGAGAAAAACCCTACGAGTGCGACATCTGTAACTCGTGTTTCACTCAATCAACGCATCTAAAAAACACGCCAAAGTGCATTTAAAAAACATTCAAATGTAATGTTTGTCCAAGTTTTGATCAGTACTCACTAAAGATACACAGAGATTTATATGAAATGTATGTCAAAACTAATACGAATTCGTCTTTGGCATCGACGACTAAAGATAATGAAGCAACAAATATCACAATTGATTTTTCACAGTCGATTACAAAACCATACAAACATGAAGAAAATGTAGTTATACATAAAGAAAAGTTTGTTTGCTTGGATGAAAATACTCAAAAAATTAGCAAACAGCAAGACAAGTTGTCTCAAGTATTTATCTCAGTTTTAAAAAATAACTTTTCTTAGGATATTCAATTTTTTCAATAAAAAAGTTTAGTTATTTAAAATGTTATAGAAAGGTTAGAATAAATAAAATATATTTGTCAAGGTCGACAAGTGATTTAAAAAAAATATTTAATTTTATTGTTATTATTCTTTGCTTTCTGTTTTGTAATTTTTTAAATAAATATTTTGTTTTGAATTACAAACTTTTTATTTTCCGTAATTTCTATTAAAGAACAGGTGAAAACCAGTAGTATGATTACTGATTTTAAAATTATTAAAAATAACTATATTTTTTGCACAGTTTGCAAGACTAACTACACTGTAGTTATAAAGGTTTCTAAGTCCATTTAAAAGAAATGTTTTTATTATTTAATTATTTTGAAAAATATTTTAACAGCAATTCTTTAATTAGATAATCGCTTGTACGCAACGTATTGAAATTTAGCGATAACCTCAATTTGCTCTCTTTTTGCATAATAAAAATAAGCAGTGCTTTTTTCGTTAATAAAAAACTTTAAAACGATAGAACAAGACATCAACATGACAAAATTTTTACATTAAAAAGTATTCTTAGCACGACAAAGAAAGTGCACCAAAAAATCTTTTTAACTGTATTTAGTGTTATTTTTTGATTTTGCAAGTAGTTATAGATCCATTCGTAAATGCAGTTTTACCTAAAACAATAGAATTAAGGAAGTATATGTATTTTCCAGAGTTAATACTTATATTTTTTTAACGTCAAAAAATTACCAGTAGAAATGGTAATTTTTGTGTCCTTTATAAAAATTGCAATAAATAAAAGCATTTAACTAATAAATCAACACTTTATCTAATTTTCAGAAAAAAGTATGTTTCAAATACAATAAATCAACACTGTTATCTAATTTTCAGAAAAAACTATGTTTCAAATACAAGCTGAAAAGTGTGCCACGTATTTTTTTAAAACCTTCTACTTTTGGAGGTAAGCCTAAATGGCTCTACTCTATACATACCATTGCACTCATAAGTAGCAATACACTTTGTTATCAACAATAAAAAAAATTAAAATTTTAAGCGGTAACAGTACGTAAACTGCTGTCAGCCACATAAGTAAGATTTACCCTACGTAAAAAAAACTCGTTTGTTACTTCAGTAATTTTCTAGAATTATTTCTCTTCTTATAGCGAAGAGAGTAGAGCTCTACTAATGTACGAGATGGTAAACTTGGTGCATTTCTGTAAAGAAACTGACTTAGATTGTAAATAAACATAACAGTAGTATTACTTAGAGTAATCCTAACTATTGTGATTTATTGTGATAAGTTTATGGTAGACCGCTCGCTTTGAGAACAGATGCTAAATGGTCAAATCTCCCTTATGGCGAGCGGTTCACCATAAACTCATCACAATAAATCACATTCGTTAAGTAATACTGAGTAATATAACGTAAGCAACAACTAATGATTGAGTTCCACTACTAAATATTTTCAGAGAAATGGTATCATTGCTAATGTAACTTCCGCATGTCAAATAAAATATATTTCTTCTCTATCGACTTCACTTCTGTCAAGTGTTGAATCAAAATTTTTTTGTAATTTGATTTGTTTACTTAATTGATGCAAAACAATGGTTTTTACGCAAGATCACAGTACGTTTATTCTAATGACGTAGTTCAGAACTGGCAATTACAATCATCATATTGGTTGGGAATATTCTGTTTTACAAACATACAACCACTTTTGGGAAAACTACTTCCAAAATGTTGTCCCCTTTCTCGTATTCCAAACGCATTGCATGCGAATTGTAGAACGCTTTTTTAAAATGGAAAACGTAAATAAACAAAAGCTTTTTGATAGACCAACAACGTTAACAGAAGAAGTGATTGAAGACATACGCGCTCAGATAGAGCAAAATCCAAAAAATCTATCCGCAAATTATCCCTCCAAACAGGTGCAATTCCTATCCAATTTTTCCAAACAGTCCTTTTTTTATTTCCAACTTTATACGTATGTCTTATGGAACCTGTAGAACAGTTCTTAAGAAAAGCTGAGGTTTTATCTAAACAAACTTTTTATAAGCCAGTCTTTAAATTCTCCCGACCATCTAGCAAGGATTTAGTTTTACAACTGGTTTCTTAAAAACCTTGATAATGATGACTTGCTAGATGTATCATTTATCACAGATGAAGCCTGGTTCTATTTAGATGGCTACGTAAACTCTCAGAACTACAGGATATAGTCTGGAGAAAACCCACATAAAACAATAACAAAAACTTTACACCCTCGAAAAGTTGGGGCGTGGCTAGCAACGTTACGAAGACATTCTTGACCCGATTTTTTTTAAATAAAACCATAAATTCACAGCGATATATACAAAACATTTCAAAAGTTTTCATAAATGAATTAGACGACGAAGACAGACAGGATTTTTCTAACAAGATCTAGCTACAACCCACACCTCGCAACAAACTATGCGATATCTTTGTCAATTTTATGACAATAGAGTAATTAGCAAAAGAATTTGGCCCAGCAAATCACCAAATTTGACGCCAGTAGACTTTTTTATGTTTGGACATTTAAAAAATCGAGTTTTCACTAGGAATTTTTATACACCAGAAGAACTGCAACAAGCCATAAAGGAGGAAGTTGCTAACATTGCTCTAAATGTTCTTATTAGTGTTTTTAAAAACCTAAAAAAAAGAATTAACTTGTGCCTAGAGAACAATGGTACACAGTTCGAACAATACCTTTAAAATTTATTTGTACCTATATAATCTAAATTCTTTTTCTATAAAGTTTAATTTGTTTTTACTCAACTTTGCACTTTATAATAACGATAGTAAACCACAACTATGACTAAAGCTCAAAAAAGAACGAAAGCCATAAAAGCATTGCGCATGTCTTTGATCAGCTGTGTTGGATGTATTTAGAATTTAACTTTCACCATTTTAATGGTAAATTTAAAATCCAATATTAAACACTGCATACTACCACAGTCCATTTTACCAGAAGACCCAAACAATCACTTAATGTTTAATTCATAATCCGCTATAACTAAATTTAATAAATGGAAGTAAAAATAAAACACTAGCAGACCCCAGAAAAGTTTTGGTTTATTGCCAAAAGCACAGTACATATTTTCAATACTTGGGTGCTCTCCCTACAAGAGGATTGTAAAATGTTAAAAAAAACACCTTAGATTAGAAATTTTTTATTATCAGAATCACAAACCACCATCAAACCACGAGTACTTTATTAATTTAGACAATCGCATTTTTTATAGAATTCCAAAAGAAAGTCCATCTCACAATTTGGTCGTCATTTATGTGTGAATTTTATGCTTTACCTCTTCCTCTTTTGGGTTACAAATTATGAGGCTTAAAATTTAGTGTATGATACACAAAGACAGTAAAGAGTGAAGAAAAATGAGAACACACCAAATTTTATAAGAAGATAAGGTTCTATTACACGAAAGACTTGCTTCTGTAGTAATAACAAATTTAATAAATCAATCGTGTGGGCTAGCGGTCAAAATATACAAATAAATAGTGAATCCTAAATTAGCGTTTACGACGAACATGTGTAGTGGAAAATAATCATGTTTTAGCTTCAAAACTTCCAACTCTAAAATTTTCTTATTTTTATCACCTATAACCATTGAGTTAATAATAAGACTGGAGAGAAGGTAGGAAAAGAAGTATGGTGACAACATATTGGTAAGCAAAACATTAAAAGTGGTGTATTTACCGTGTTAAAAGTGGTATTTGCATTTAAACAAGTGTTAAAATCGCTAAAATTTGCACATTTCTAAACAATTTTGTTTATAAGAAGCGTTTTAAACAATTTTAGATAATATAATTTTAAATAAATTAAATATTAATTTGTAAAATATGAGTGTTGTATGCATGCACAATAAAGACCTGGCGCTCATGTGTTTACTGAATTAAAATAAAAATTTATTTTTTTGCCTCATTATTTTTATCTTTATCTTATACACATTGAATCTCTCTCTCTCTCTCTTATACTATGTTGTCACCGCAGCTCGCTTCGGCAATGTATACGCGAGGCTCGATCCAGTCTTATTGTTAGATCTATGCAAGTAACAAAAACAACTTTTATAAATAACTCTTTATCTCATTCTGTTTAAATTTGATGTTTAAAAATTTACTATTTAAATTTTGCGTCAATTTTCTTGTGCGATCAAGAATCGGATATTGACAATTTTTTTACAAACCTTCAGTTAGTGTTTATTAATTGTCATTAATTACATTTAGCGTTTATTTAAAAATATTAAAGTTAATTTTTATAAACAAAACAATAAACAAAAGGATACGTATCAAACAACAAAAAATTAACACTGAAGTCGTCGCTAAAAGAATATGCAATTTTCTCATTTTTTTGGTCATCTAAACTACTACCTAAACTACTGTTTTATAACGTCAATAAACATTTAGCTTACATTTCAAATTTCTAAAAATTTTTGAAATTTAATTTGCAGTATTTTCTAAAAGACGCACTATTTACTAAATCTAAAAGTTATTTTATTGTATTTAATCTATAAGGAACCTAATAAAGCCTAATAACTAAAAAAAATTATGTTTTATACAAGTATTTTTTGTGTAATTACCAGTCAATAAAAAGCTGCAATTTACCAGAAATGAGCAAATAAAAATTTTAAAAATGCGTTTACGCGGGAATATAATCTTCCTGCACTTGGTTCGTAAATAACTACGAGTACATTTTTGCAGAAAAATTTAATGTTTATTAAAAACTGCATTATAATTTAATAATAAAATAAATAAAATTTTATAAACAAATTAGAGTTTCTACTACTCGTAAATTTTAAATGCCATAATTACCAATAGATATTAAATGTAATGTTAATCAAAACAAAATTAATTTAAATAATTTAAAAGTAAGTACTATTAAAATATATTAAACCCGGCCCATTTACAAGTTTAATTTAAAATTTTTATTTTGTTTTTATTAATTATTTTAAAAAATATTTATTTTATACAAATACTTTACTGAAAACGCAGATTATTATATTATTTAACAAATTATTAAAATTTATTTGCACTCATTTTTCACTAAGTTAAACCGTATAAATTTAAGTATATTTTACGTTTTTCACCAAATATTCTGTCAGAAACTTTTCGTCCGCTCCGTGCGTCAAAACAAATTAATAATGTACTAACTTTTTTCGATCTCATTCGCAAACTACCCCACACCTATCCACTAAAACTCACCATCAGTATTGACAGCCGAGACGTACGTCCAACCGTAATACCTCACGATATCGAGAATAACTTGCGCTTGGTAATAATCCGACGGCACCACTCTCAAAAAATAATTAAATCGACTCTTATCCGATAAATCCCTCGACGTCGTCGAATACCCCACTTGGGGTATGTGAAACAACTGTAACAGATTCTGCACTTGTAACGCCACTGAACTCGACCCAGGCCCCACGACCCCGATCAGAGGCCCACGTTGCCCCACTTCAGTCAGCGGAGTCCCAGTCAGGTTATGACACGAGTCCAAATAAGATGACACAGGAGTGATTGCGTCCCTTATAAGTTCGATGCTTTGTTGAAGCGCCACCGGAGCGTACCAGCACTCGTCTCGAATTTCTACCCCCAGTGTCAGGTTGGGGAGCAAGTTGGGGTCTTTATTAATTCGGTCTAATGTCTGGAATGTGACTTCCACGCGCTGGATGCCGTACAGTTCTCGAATTTCGCCGCACTTTATACCGAGACTGGACACGGGGCGTTTCTTTGATGATGGCTGGTGGTGCACTGGGAATAAAGCGCCGATTATAAAATCGCCGTTCAGGAACGCTGAAAGGGGCTTCTCTTGGTTGCTAGTTGGCGAAGAAAATTCAGATAATTGGAGCATTGAGAAGAGCAAAATTGTAATGGTGCGAGGAGGCAGCATCTTGGTCGTGGCACCAATGAAATCGAATAAGGAAAAGCAGCGTCATTTTCGATGGATTCTGAAACAAAAAAAGATGACTAATAAAGATCACAATATTTATATTTTATTTTGTTACAATTAACAAATTTTTCGTTAACCGTTTATTAATAATCCCATTAATGTATATATTTTAGCTAAGAAAGCATTTGTTAATGTAGAACATTAATGTATGATTTTTTATTAACTTTCGTAATACAAAGCTCTTTTTATAATTAACCGTATCAAAAATAGGTCTAACTAAACCAATCAAAAAACGTCATTTTTTCGGTTCTTTTATTACATAATTAACTTTACTAACTCCCAAATATTATATAAAATATTTTCCTCAAAGAAAGGTTTTAAATTGTACAGGTGTATTCAGTATTCACGTAAGATATTAATCCTTAAATTTAAAAAATGCAACACAATAGCTATTTAAGTAACAAGAAATGTAAGGAAGTATTAACTTCTGAGGTAGACATGTACAAGCCAAGCCGAAGCCGCGGCTTGTTGCTTGGCGAAAATGTTAATAGTCTATACATTCCGTGTTATCTTATTAGATTTTTTCCGTTTTCGTCCTATTTTATTTATTTAATTATTTACATGTTACTTCGCACCTGTCAGAATTAATTTTAAATAAAAATTATTCTAATCTTTCATCAACCAAATGGTAAGAGAATGTCGTTGGCATGCATTCTTAAACAGTTGAAATTGTAAAAAAAATTTGAGAACTGAGAAAAAGTGATTTGTGTGTGTTTCGCAATCTTAAATTGTGTCGAAATGAAGGTGGATGTCATTGAAAATGCTGCAAAGATTGATTGTGCACGTGTATTGCTCAAAAAATCTAGAAATAGCTATAAAATTGCATACAAATCCTTCAAAAAATAGTGCCTTACAAAAAAGTAGTAATGGTAACAGAAAAAATAAAGCTTGCGTATATGCTAGAACGATATAAACAACTGAAGTCCCCAGCAAGCTTATAGTAAGAGTATTCGATGCTAAAAACGACTATTAATTGAAACAAAAACATTAATATATCAACATTCAATAAGGTAATAGGCTTCCAGAAAAGCAAAATTAGAAGATATTGTCACAAAGCGGAAGTTCGTTAGCCTGCTAGGTCGAGAACCTTTAGGTGCGGATGGGCTATTGCTGATATCGACTAAATCATCGTCGGTAGAGACAATAACTAGCTCAGCATTTAGGGGATTGGCCAACAAGCGGGTTGCGTTAACCCGAGATGTCGAGTGGTAGCTCTGGTGGAGAACGGTCGAATGCCAAAAGTGTGACATATGCCCAGACCTTTCCAGTTTGTCACGATGTCAATGTGAGTAGCTTTTATCTTATTTTGTATATCTGTATATTTTTATTATGTATATCTACGCAATTAAATCATCTTTGTTATAAGAACCTAATTTTAATCTCAACCCCACCTTTTGTAACGAGCAAAAATTTGGAAATTTCTGGCCGAAGCGGATGATAAAATGTATCTTCTAATTAAAGTAAGTTTTGTGTAAAAAATGGTGAAAAGATTTAATTTGTTATAATCTTTTTCAGACAGTTATGATAGTTGGCATTGCGGGAACCTGTAAGACAAGTGAATTTTGTCAAATAAATCTAGCTTACATTACTGATAGTGGCCAATACGTTTTAATAAAGATTTCACAAACCAATAATGACGTACCAAGAAGTTTTACAATTGTAGAAAACCTTGAGGAAGAAATTGATCAATTTTTTAAACATGTGTTTAAAAAGTATTACGAAATCCGTAAAACATTAGGAGTGACCACCAACGTACGTTTTTTTATGCGTTATCAAAATGGAAAGCATATAATGCAATAAAAGATTACATTTTCTTATGAAGAAAAACTGATTTATTTTTATATTAAATATTTTTGTTTTATAACTAGATTTTTATATTTTAAATTTTTGTATCTTTTTTAAAACTTATATATAAAAAGTTATAACCGCTTACTTTATGACTTTCATAAAACTATTTTTTTTCTATTATACAGGTTGTTTTGTAAAATTAACTGGTTTTTTCTAAACGACTTTTTTGATGTTGGTGCAGCTTTTGACTTTTCCTACACGGTTGTCTACTGCTTATTTGATTTTTACGTGCCAAAAATATAAAAACACAAGTCTAATTATCCCCTATGGTTTACAGCCGAAATTAAACACAATCTTAAAACTAAAAGATACTTCAGGCAAAAATGACTAAAAAGTAACAGAAACAATTTGTTTTACTTCAACGAATTCAAACGTCTTCACAGTATAGTAAAGAAACAAACTTCAATAACATATTAAACCTATCTCAATCGTATAGAAGCAAATATCAAATCAAAGCCTCCTGATGTTCGAAAGTTTTTAAATTATAAAAAAAGACGTACGCAATTTCCGGGAAGAATTTTTATTGAACAAAAATGTTCTTAGTTTGTTGATCCGCAAAGTATTGTAAATGCATATTCCCAGTTTGTTTCTTTGCCTGCAACAATAAATAATAAAAAAACCTTACTATTTTTAAAATTTTTTAGTAATTATTTTTGCAGGAAACTTTACAACAAATTGCCTATACCACAAAAAAGTTTTCAAGCAAATTCACCGCTGGAAATAATCTTGTTCCTAGTTTTATTATTTGTGATTGTAGTTCTGTGCTTGCTCAGTCTCTATCAATTATAACCAATCTTGCAATTAAAACATCTATATTTGCTGCGTTGTGGTGGCGTGCAAAAGTCTGCCCAATTTAAAAAAAGGAGATAATTTTATTACTTCTAATTATAGACCAATTTTTATAATTTCTAACTTCGCAAATGTTTTTGAACAGTGCTTATATCAGAACATGTACCAGAGTGTAAAAAGTTATATCTTTTTGAATCAGTATGGCTGTGTTCCCGGGCGTTCAACAGTTACAAATCTTGCCACAATTACTCAATTTATTGCTACAAAACTAGATTCCGGAAACCAGGTTGACCTGATTTACACAGATTTTACGAAAGATTTTGAGTCAATTTACCATCATATTTTTCTTCAAAGCTGTCGTTTTTTGAGATTTTTTTTTCTCTTCTTTTCCTTCACCCGTACCTAGACAATAGACTTTTTTATGTTTTCTAAAACAATTTTTTTTTGTTTGATTACAGTGTAAAATCTGGATTTCTTCAAGGACTAAATCTGGATCCTCTTCTATTTATTCTTTTCATTAATGATCTGCTCTCTTCTCTATTGTCCTGTTCTTGCTTATGCGAATAATTTAAATATACATATACGCAACTACAATTTTATTAGTGGGCAAAATAATTCTGACTTGTTACAACTTATGTAAAATTACGGACTGGTGCAAAAAATAATAAAAAATGTAGGTTTGAATATTAGCAAATGCTGTTTTGTCTCCTTTTTTCGAAGTCGCTATTCTAGCCTAACATTTTACCACGTTAATAATTGTGCTCTTTAAAGGTAAATTAGTTTCAAAGACCTTGGTATAAATTTTAACTCGGCTATGACGTCTCTCACGCATGCAGAAAATGTCTGCGATTCTGCTTATAAGTCTTTAGGTTTTGTAATGCGAATGAGTAGATAGTTTTCTGATATATCTCTATTAAAAAATCTTTACTGTGCATTTGGTTTAGGTAAAATTGAATATGCGAGTCTAATATGGTATCCGCTTTATACTATTTGCTCTCTGCCCCTGGATGCAATTTATCGCTGTTTTAAAAAAAATTTAAGCTTGATAGAACCCATTCTGAGGTAGGTATTAGTCAGGATGTATTGCTTACGCGGCATAACATGGATTCACTTAGTGTTAGAAAAAAACGCATTGGTCTTATATTTTTAGATAACTTACTTAATAATAAAATCAGCTTCCGTTTAATATCCTATGCATTTGTTCAAGACACAAAATTATGTTTCGTCTCCAAACTCCAAAAACCAACGTCTTAAGTCGAACACTACTTTTCGTAGCCTGTACCTTAGCCAACTCGAAGTTACGATTGGATATGTAAAGCTAATGATTCCATTTTTTTAGCACTCAGTACTTAATTATTAGTACCTAGGTATATATTTTTTTATAGGTTTGTTTTTTATTTCTAACAAAATTACTTAAATTTGGTTCTTTTTTTCTACATACCTACCTAGAGTTTATTAGGTTATTTATCTAATTTTTGTTTTGTAACTTGTGTATTCATTGGATAGTAAAAAGTATTATACAGGCTGTTAAGTAAATGTCCGGCCGAAATTTTATGGCTTTCTTAAAATTTATAAAACAGTCAATTTTCCTAATATTTTATAGCCATATTTAATAGAGGCAAAATATTTTAAATCCAGCTCAATTTCCACGCCCCGTAAAAAAAATAAAGATTTTTTGCGTTAACCGGGTTACCATAGAATTAATTTATTATTGTAAAGTTTGTTTACTAATCAAAAAACCACCACCTGTTGAATTAGGTTTGTCAAAATTAAATTTACTAAAATTTGACATCGTCAAAATTTTTGGTTAATTTGTCACTTTCCTGTCATGCTCAAAAGAGTTTTCAATTAAAATAAGAATGTTAAAATACTACAAACAGTTAGAGATTGGTTCTATCAACAATTACAGCTAAGTGTAACATGCTGTTACAATTTAATAAAAGAACAAATTGCAGCTCCAAACGCTTGTCAAATTTAGGTTGAGTTTATTGTATGTCATTTTAAAAGTTGTGCCATGTTGCCAGATGTATTTTACGCGAAATTGCGACGTTGATGGTTTTTTGATAAGTGAACAAACTTTATCTATCATAGCTGGATATGGTCAAAGTGCCACTGTCAATTTATTTGTCAAAAAAAGATTAAATACTCGATTGAAGAATACGTAAATATGCATTTTGTATACGGAGAATGCTTAGGCAATTCTCGCGCTGCAGAGCAAAAATATGCGGAACGATATCTTTAGCGAAGACATCCAAGTAGACAAACTTTTGCTAAAGTAACTAGTCGATTATGCGAGACAGATTCTGTACTATCTAAAGGAAGTCAACTTGGACGATCCAAAGATTATCTAAATATTTACGAAGAAGTTTTAGACGAAGTAGAGGTAAATCTATCCGCTAGTACACGGAAAGTATCCCAACAATTTAGTGTTAGCCATTGGACAATTTGGAAGATTTTGCACAGAAATTTGCTTTATCCCTACCATGTACAGAGGGTACAAGAACTTACAGGGACAGATTATCCATAAGGGGTTGCTTTCTGCGAATGGTTACTGACACGAAGTGCTGAAAATTCTGCATTTACCTCGAAAATATTAATAAGAAACGAATGCTGCTTTACAAAAAATGACATACTTAATTTTTATAATATAGATCACTGGTCAGATGCCAACCCACACCAAATCAGTCAAAATTGATTTGCAGTAAACGTATAGGCCGGAATCATCGATGATCGGTTAATTGAACAATACGTTTTGCCACAACGTTTAAATGCCGAAGTTTATTTGGATTTTTTAAGAAAAATTCTACCAGAACTTTTAGAAGATGTACCACTGGCAACCCGTAAAGAAATGTTTTTCATGCACAATGGAACACCTCCTCACTTTGGCTTAAATCTGCGGCAATTCTTGGACGATAATTATCTACAACAGTGGATTAGTAGAGGTGGTCTTGTCTTTTGGCCACTCAGGTCACCGGATCTAAATAGCTGCGATTTTTATGTTTGGATAAATTAAAAGAATTAGTTTATCGAACACCCCTGCAAAATAAAATGGATCTGCAAAACCGCATAATTGCTGCTGCAAGACAGATTTAAAATAATCCTGAAATATTACAAAAAGTCAAAGATTCGTTGATCTGTCGAAGTGGTGCATGTATCGCATCAAATGGCGGACACATCAAGCATTTGTTGTAATTTTCTTTTTAATTAATGCACATTTATTTTCTTCAAACACGTTTTATAAATTGTTGAATAAAGAAGTTTTTTGAGCGTAGTCAATAAATTGTCATCCAAATCATTATTACTAATTCAGAAGGATTTTCAGCTGACTCGTCTAAACACCACGCTTTAGAAAAACTTTCTAGAAGCACCTTTATAGCAAAAAATTTTGTTTTTTATGACAGGAATTACCGAGACATTCTTCACAGACGAGTGCATGTTTGCTTACAATACTTTGTCTTTTGAAACAAAATTTGTAATTTTTCTTAAATTGTTTTGAAGCTACTACCCATTCCCCACACACATTGGCTTAAAATTCATTCTTCTGGTTTTCACTTTTTATGTTCGGTTCTGAAATGTGGTGAAATCTAGTGTGGTCTATTCACAATTTCTATTCCACGCATTTTCCGTAAAAAAGGACCTTATTTGCTTTCTCAGAATTAAATAAAAGTACAATTTAACAAGATTAAAATGTGACAGTTGTGGTTGACAATAACGGAACAGGTGTTTTGCATCTTTTGTTGTGCATTTTACAATTTTACAATATTTTACAATTTAACCGAACTTTAAACTAATGGCATTGAGAAAAAATAAGGGCGCACTACTTTAAAAGCGCTAACTTTTAACAAATTTTGTATTGTCAATTTATGACTTGGATTATTTTAACAATTTTCTAGCATTATGTACATTCAAATATTTTATGGATATTTTTTGGCAGAACATTTACTTAACACCCTGTATTTCATATTTAGAGCTTTTAACGATGTTTTGCAATGAGCGGAATAACAGGCACAAAAAACATGTTTTATGAAGTATTTCTGAATAAGTTGTTCTAAAAGCTGTAGGTAGGATCGTCGAGATCACCGAACAGTACACACACGTGGCTTATTTTGTTGTTTTTTAATACCAGTATTAAAATACTAAAAATGCATTTGGTATTAATGATAGAGGTCTAATAAGAATAATATCATTGATTGTTAGTACACATTCGAACTTCTATTCATTTCTAACTGTAACTTGAATGTTTGATTAATTAAATTTGTCACGAGTGTACACTGTTTGGTAATCTAAGTAATATTTACATCTAAACATTGTTTTAGACTATCAGAAAAATTTAATTTTTACTCGTTATATTTATTATTCTCTATAACGATTTTAAAAACGTCGAAATTAATTAATTGAATTGTTATTTTATTAATACAGTTTTCTAGAGAATTTCATTTCTTATAGATTTTTGTTATCGACCCAGCCGGTAATGGAAGCTATTATCGTACGAAGCGCGAATATCATCACATTAAAGACATAAGCTCCAAGTCTTCTCTTGGCTTAGATAAAATAAATTTTATACGTAACCATAAATTTAAAAGTATCAAGAGAACAAGTTACGCAAAAATAACTATTCTCCATGTCGAATTCCAGCGTCACGCATTTCAAATTGAGTTAATCACGACATTTACGTGACATTTCGACATCTTGTGGTTTCGCTCTGCACTTATTAATAGCTAACCAATTGCGGAAGCTTAGATTTTACCAACACAATTAATGCCTCCAGCTCTACATATTATACTAAACTTATTGAATAAACAACAAAGTTGATGGGAAAACACAAATATATTCAAGACGTTTAGTCGATTGAAATCCAGTACAGAAAATACAAAATCTACGCTTGTCTGGACAGAGCTGTTATTGACAAACGTCGAGATTCGGGCAAAATCACATATCACAATTTGAGAAAACCAGAGAAATTGATTAAACTGGATGGAGACTGTCAGGTCCTATTCGTGTAAAATAAAAAGAGAATTAAGAGTTTATTAAGAATATTGGATTTAAAAAAACTTTAGATTGTAGAAAAAAAAAGTGTGGATTAATATACGTTATTAGATAATTTTCTAAAATTTTTTATCAAGTAATTAAAAATATTTAATTAAAGTAGAACAGTTTTGACACTTTATACAAAAGACAAAGAGCTAATTTCTCATAATTTAAAATTAAAATAACCGATTTTGTTTGTTGCTCAAAAGAAAAATAATAAACTGCTTTTGTTATTTTAAAATCTTTGTTACGACTTTCGTGAAGAAAATGACGGCGTTGCGTTGTAATCACGCCTATTTTGTTTAAAATTTCAAACCAATTTGGATGGTTTATAGCAAAATAAAAAGCACAGAGAGCGCCCACGACTTAAACAATAAGTAATATTCCTTATAACATAAGTTAAATTAGAATTATATAAAAGCTACTTAAGTTACCGTAAGACTATAACAGTTAAAACAACGATTTGAAAAGTTATTTCAAACTTTTTGTCAGAAATTATCTATGTATCTTGTAAGATCAGTGAAGAGAAATGTTATCTGCTTTGGTGAAAAAAGCCTATGATTGGCGATTCCAGATTTTACATAACCTAAAAGATTATGAAAAAGACAAATGGTTCATAGAATCTGTTGTATAAAATTTACATCAAGTTTTTTTGATATTTACTGTCAATGTCAAATTTTTATAGAAAACAGTACTGTATCTCCTGTAATTATGGACCAACTGTGTAACATTTTCTCTTTCAAAAATTTTCTTTAACAGGAAGACGAAATACATCGTCAAAACGTCGCGACAAATTTAAGTTTTTTATTTTACCTGTCTTAATAAAACCTATTCCAATTTTGGAAAGCGTGTATAAAAAAATACTCTTTTTACTTTGCATCTGTAACAAAGCCTAACACGATACCAATTTGAGTGTCGTATTAGCCAATTCAGCACATATTTGCGTGCTAAAAAATACTTGTGCATCTTTTTTTTGGTTGATAACGCTTTCGCTGTATTGAACTTCTAAGATAATAAATAAAACGTTTAAATTTCGAAGAAGATTTGTGACGTTTTAGCGTTTATACAGGGTAATTTTTTTATGTGTTTTCGCCTGAAATCTTAAAAATAGGCAACACGTTATACAAACGATAAACAATTTAATTAATTAAAATGTGGACTTTGGAAGTACTGTCAAAGGTAATGTCAACATTGTTGACATTAATTTACAACTCTCTATGCCTTAATTTTAAAAATTAAATTTTCAAAGTATAATGTGTTGCCTATTTTTGGAGTTTTGGGCGAGAACAAATAAAAAAATCAGTGTTTTTGTGTGTGTCGCAATTAACCTATAAAATACTCAAACTTTAGGAAGGGCAAGCCGCTTGAACAATGAGATAAGTTTAACTTTCTTTTTAAAAGAAGACGCTTAAACAGCGTTTAGCCATTACTTGCAACTCCCATACCGTTTGATAATTTACAAATTATTTGCTAGATGAGTATATAACACTGCTTAGTCTGAAATAACAATGAGAAAAATCGTATAAATTCCGCAATTTAGTAATTTACAAATTTTTGCAATGTTTTTGCAGATTTTCCTCATTGTGTTTATGTCAATTGGAGTATTCAATGAATAACCGATACGGTAGGTAAAAAAAATCATTTGTGAGTTACTGACACAGAATTTTGGACAGATTTAAAAACACTTTAAAAAATATTTGACACTTTCACGACATTTATTACCAACTATCTTGTATTAACGCAAAAGTCTCTAAATATTGAAAAATCAACTTTTTACCCAAAAATTACGTAAAACGCGCAAAATAAAAAAAATAGCTTAAAGAACTCGTTTCTAAAGTCACTGTGGCACTTATTTTTTATAAAAACTTGCGCTTTACGCTTGTTTTATAAACTTGAGTTTGTGCCACAGAGTTCACTTTTCAAAACGCGTTCTTTTTAACATACTATCTTCTACTTTGCGTCTGTAACAGATACCGATTTGGGTATCATATTAGCCAATTCAACACGTGCGTAAAGTACTAGTGCAACTTACTTTTTTTAGGTTGGTAACATGCTTTTGCTGGACTCAAACTTCATTTGTCACGTTTCAATGTTTGTCAGCGTTTATGTACTGGGGACTAGGGAGTTAGACGAAAACAACTTATAAGTTCTTAACTTAAGTTGTATAATTTTTTCGTGCATTAATCAATGTAATTTTTAAATCGAAGATTATTTACATCTTATTTTTTTTAAATGACAAACATTTTGCCCGAAATTTTATGTCCAGCACTGTATATATATTAAAAAAAATGGGGTAAAAAGCAAAGAATTCTTTACATCATACATAAAGTTTAAATTTTTAACATAATGCTAATAAATTATTTAAATAAACAGCATAAAATTTCTTGTCTCTAAAAGCAAATTAAGATTTTTTGTTTCTAACAAACAAATTTCTTTTATGCTCATTTACGAATTTGGCGTTTTTATGCTAAAAACCGTTTTTAGCTATTTTTATAATAATTTTAAGCACTAGATAGAGAGTCTATTTAAAATTGATTATTAAAAACTTAAATCAGCTATTTACAATGCTAATATTTTTGATAAAACATTAAACTTTAAAGTTTTTGTTACAATTGTTAACAATAAGAAAACAGTTCGTTGGTCAACAAAACAGCGATATTCTTTTCCACCAAAAAATTTATTAAGTTAGTAACTTAGTAATAGCCGTTTAAAAGTGTTTTTGAATTGATTCTCCAACCTTTCAGCATCAGATTATTGTCAATGAGACTACTTAAAGCCTAAGCTGCTTGCAAATTTACTTGGAAATTTAAAGGAGCTGTAAGATTTTAATATCAACTCGAAACCACTTTAAAATGGTTATTTTTCAATAAAACTGAATAACTTTTTAAAGAAAAAATTTGTTGTTTTGTTGATTAACGCATTGTTTTTATAAATGTTAACAATTTAAAAAATAATACTGTTTTAAAGTATTAAAGTTATTAAAGTTTTAGTTGTTAATTAAATAAAATAAATCGTACTTTCTGCAGCTTCTATTATACTATGGAGGGTTCTACATAAATGTGTCAATTGATCGTAAAATATTTTAAAATAAATGACAGTATTGCTAGACTTTTATATATCATAGAAAAACCATCAAAAAGATTTAAATTTAAAGTGTGTGTAAACTAAAAACTCTTTTCTAATTAGCAGTCTATTACAGCGAAGCAGTTCTCTAAATAGTATAAGAACATCATGTATGTATAACAACAACATTAGTAATCTTTGCTTAACATTAAAATGGCGGCTATGGTTATTTCAGTTACGCGTACATTTAGTCAGCAATCTTCCTATTCTACTTCTCAGATTGAGGCAAATAATAGGTATATACAGTGTGAACCATTTGTATGGAATAACATCGATAAAAATTTAGGGATTTATTTTTTTAGAAAAACGCTTGAACACTGTTATTTTTTAACGCGCATTTTTTGACAAAAAATATGTATATACAGAATGTCCCAAAATTGAGATACGATCCTCAACTTTGAAATTTTAAATGGAAACCCCATTTTTTTAGCACATCTGATTTTTACGTGTAATTCTGCGTATTTTTATGTAGCGCACACTATGTCGATTTTTTGTTGTTTTTGAAAAAAAGGTGTAGTACCATTTGAATGGAATAACTTTGATAAAAATTCAGATATTTGTTTTTCAGAAAAACGTTTTGACACTGGTGTCTTGTTATTTTTTAACACGCACTTTTTGCCAAAAAAATTGTATATACAGAGTGTCCCAAAATCAAGATACAATCCTCAACTTTAAAATTTTAAATGACAATCCCATTTTTTTAGCATATCTGAATTCTACGTATAATTTTACGCATTTTTTGTGTAGTACAAAACATGTCAATTTTCAGTTGACATATATATATATTTATCGTTGACACATGTTGACATATATATATATATTTATCGCTACGAAAAACTTGTTGTAAAAACAAAACTATTAAAAATTTGCGGCTGTAAACTGTAGCTTTCGCCGTTTTCAGGTGCTTTTTGTTTTATAACTTTTTAATTTTTGCTTGTATTACGTAAGTTTTTTTTAAATCACTTAACACTGTGTTGTACCCTTTAAACTTATCACAAATTTAATTAGTAAGTCAAAAATCAGAACGTTTAATTAAAAATGTATAAAACGAATTCTAGATAAAATTATCATTATTAGACGTCTAAAAATTTTATCTTATACATCTTTTTTCTATGACCTACGTAGGTTCTTTTTTTTAATTACTTGACATATTGCGTTGTAATGTACTTCACAAAATTATCAAAAATGTAATTGTCGTATGAAACATTAGAAAAATTAATTAAAAATGTATACCTAATAAGAATTCAAGATAAAATGTTGATAAAACGAGTAATGTATCTATTATACGTAAACATTATTGTTGTTCAACTCAAAAACTAATGACTTACAGATAATAATACGTCTGTTGTTAGGGCGTTAATAATGTAAATTTTTTGTTAAATATTTTTAATTTAATGAAGGATTCATCTGTGACAAAAGAGTTAAAATTTAAAGTTATTCAAAAAAATGTATATATTAATTTTAGGTCTTAACTTTTATAATTTATAGCAAATTTATTGCTACAACACTGGTACGCTTAACACCGCCGTTCTTAAGCGTACAATAAATTCTTTGTTACAAATATAAATAAATTAAATTTTATTTAACACTTCTATTTAAAAAGCCCATAACTATGCTTATTTTAAATAAGTAAAATGCCCGAAAAATCACTTTCAATCTCACTAGTGAGATAAAAAACCGTTTAAGTCACTACTGGCACAGTATCGCAACACACTTAAATTTGTTTTTGAAAAATTAACAAAAAAAAATGCTAGAGTTTTAACATATTGAGGAAGCAAATTTACCGTTGCTGCCTTTAGTTTAGTGAGAAAACTTCTTTTCTTTTGTGTTTTATCTTATTTTACTAATAAAAATTTGCACAGTTTTTATTTTGACATTGTCATTTAAAATGTCATCAGAACAAGACAAAATGCTGGCTTTTTAATAAGATAAATTTAAATCAAAATTAATTTTAATTTTTTAAGGATTCGGTAGCTGTTGGGAGTTGTTAGATAAAGTTTTGTATGCCAGCTCATGTATTTTTGCCCCAGGTCACTCAAAAAACCGTAACTCACTCGGCACTTGGTGGCTCTACGGTTAAAAGTTTATCTGTCACTTATTTAGTTAATGTTATTTTAGTTTAACACTAACTATTACTAACCTTACTTTAAGTCGTGGCTCACATTACTAAATTTAACATTTAAAAAAAAAACGTTAGTTATTAAAAATTGATAATGACATAGATAGTGTCAAACATCAAAGATTATTAGCTAAATCTATTTACATAACATAAACATTTAAATAAGTTACAAATACAATCACAATTCTAAAAACACTTAAAAATTATAATTTAAAAAAAAACGCTGTTCTGTTAAACAACTCACTATTTTTTTATATAAAATAAAACAAATGTTAACAATACAAGAAGAACTTTAAAGCATTTTGTTTGTTAAAAATTAACTATTATAAAAAAATTATTAATTTCTTAAAATAAATAAATTTTTTTCGGATTTTTCTACCATTCAAATATCAAGGTTTAAAAATGGAAGAATTCAATTTTTTTACAATAAGAGATAAAAGTAGGAATGTCTAAGCATAACTGGCATAAAATAAGGGAGGTTCAAAATGTTATCATTACGTTGTGTTTTTACACAATAATTTAATATCCGTTTGAAAGTGCTTTAAAAGTTATTGTAAAAGTGTAGTAATATGACAACTGTAAACAACAAAATTAGACAAGGTATGAAGAAAAGAAAGAAGACTGGTAGAACACAAATAGTAATAAAAAGTTTCAATTGGCATCTCATGAAGAAGGCATGTCCTGCTTTTGTAAACAATTAAAATGTTTTGAAACAATATGCAAAGAAGAGCGTTCAGTGATTTTATCTTATTTCAACAGCCTGCCTAGCAATAACGAACAAAATATTTATCTTTGCGGCTTCATTTCTACTATACCCGTGCAAAGACATAGAAATAGAAAACCTGAAGAGAAAACTATATACCATGACAGTGTTTTTTCGTATTGAGCTAGAGTTAAAAAAGCGGAAATGTAGAAGAAGTACCGGTGTGTCTTAAAGCATTTATAAGCATGCATAAGATAACAAAAAAAAAGTGGAGTGCTTAAGGCAAGGTTAAAGAGATTTCTCTAAGTATCGTTCTCGATTTCGTTTTTACGCGATAACTAAGTTATTTAAAAAGATATCAACTTCATTTAAAAAGCAGTATAATCTTAGAAATATTACCTACTTAATGAATAGTTTTAATCACTCGTAGTGTTCTAAATTACGACAAGAGTCAGTTAGAGAGTTTATCAAAATTATTTAACAAATATATTCATCATTAATAATATTATAAAAAAAATTAAATAATTATTATATTTGAGAGAAAAAAATCTATCTATCTTACAAAAACTTTATTTATGTAAGTCATTTTTAAGACTTAAATAAAATATAACGTTTAACAATTGCGGTTAATTGAAATAAAAAAAATATTAAAAAATTAAAAATGACTTTTATAAAAAAATGCGTTGTACGATAGATAGATTTTTCTCCTCCAAATATAATGATTTTTTTAGTTTTTTTATAATGTTAATAATAATGAAGATATTTGTTAAATACTTTTGATAAACTTTCTAACTGACTCCTGTTGTGATTTAGAACATTACAATTGACCAAAAACGTTCATTAAGTGGATAATGTTTCCAAAATTATAATAGTTTTTAAATGAAGTTAATATCTTTTTAAGTGACTTAGTTATCGCGTAAAAACGACATGGGTAACGCCACTTAGAGAACTCCCTTTAACCTAGCCTTAAAGATCGAGGCGTAGCTCCAAAAGATAAGAGACAAAAAGATATGTCTGCGGTAAAAAACTTTTGAATGCTACCTTTAAACATGTTTTTAACTACATAAATTTTTTTAAAGAAATACCATGGCATTACAGTTTGCACGATTCGAAACAGTTATACTTGCCTGAGGAGTTAAATATTTCGAAAATGTTTTAGCTGTTTAATGAAAAATTTTCAGATATTTCGGTCTCGTAAAAAACTTATCGTACTATTTTCCATTTATTTACCATTTATATGTGATAAGTTTACTGCTGAAATAAACAAACTATCGCTACAAACTAATCCCGAAGTAACAACTAGGCACTTGAAGATTAAATATAAGTTGCATCTTAAACAGGCCCAAAGCTATTACAATAAGAAAAAATCCGCCAAGCAAAATGCAAAAACTTCCAGTAGTTTTCTAGTTGTTGCATTTGACTACCAAAAGAATATTTAGTTACCAAAGGTGCCAACTAATGACGTTTATTATCTCCGTCAACTATGGATGTATAGTTTCAACATACACGTTTTAGCCACAGGTACATCGATGTTTAATACGTATCCCGAATTTGTAGCAAATAAAAAAAGCGACGAAGTCTGCTCTTTTGTCTTTGATTTCATTATAAATTAGATTCTTCCAAGCATCAGGAAGTTACATACATTTTGTGATTTGGCAGGAGGACAAAACAAAAATTTGTCTATGTTTTGATTTATACATTTTTTGGTGCACACTGTGCATTCATATCACATATCCTAGTAAAGACCATTCATACTTAGAGTGTGATAAAAATATGGACCTTGTTAATTTAAAAACAAGAATGGAACTGTCATCTGACTGGTAGAATTTGCTACACAATTTTCAAAAAAATCTAACTTCATTTATAGTAACAGAAGTAAAGCAAGAGATAGTAAAGGATACAGACAAGCTTTTTTCAAAAAAAATTTGTAAAAAAATGTCCTTTCTAAATACAACAAATAAAAAAATTTACTGCTCAAAAGCTATCCACGTTAAGTTTTTTATCGTACAACTTATGATAGACATTTTCTTAGTGCTTCTATAATAAAAGCTTCCACGTCAAAAATTCCTTTAATAAATGAACATGAATTCAAACTTTCTATGGGAAAATATAGTTGTAATAAAGTTCTTATTCTCCAATCTTAAGTCGATATTTTTCTAATATAAATTTTTCTTGTATTGGCATTAATGCCGATAAAGGAACAAAAGTATTTAAACCTGTTGAAGCTAAAAGAGTATTGCGTAAATCCTAAAGCTTTTAATTTTTATAGCAACTTACAGCATTAAAAACAGTTTTGTAAAAAATTTACGTTATTTGTTAAACGCGGATTTCTTGTTTTATACTTGGTAATACTGACTTTCTATTAATACTTGTTATTTTTGTACACGTTCAATTTGCCAGAATAAAAGAACAAACTAACAAAAATGTGTTTTCTCATAAGCAGGTATTTGCGACATTTTTTCTTTTATTCCTGTACTCTTTAATTGATGGAAGAAAGTAAAGATTACATAGAAAACAAAAAATATTTTATTATTTCTACCTCTAAGAAACAAATACATAACCTTCTTTTATTGTTTTTTTTTTCAAATTTTAAATAAAAAAAAGTTATGAAGTAATTACATTTTAGAAAAAATACTTTTTACATAAATTTCAATTGCTCACACCATTAGCAAAAATAACACTAGTCTACAAAATTAAAGTTTATTTTTGTCCTTCGAGTGAAATATATTTTTTTTGCATAAGCTACTAAGGGTAGTTAATACACAATTTTTCGTTTTCTACTAGCACGTCGCACTTCTCAAAAAAAACGTTTTTTTTTTCACTTTTTTTTATAAAATGTCTTTATTTGACTGACGATGACGACTATACTTCTGGACCAATTTTAAGTGTGAGATAGGTATTGGTATTTTATGATCTTTAAAGTGCTGTAAGAGTTTTTGCCCTAAGAAACCCGGTTTAAAAGTTATAGCCAAAAAAAAGATGTTAACTATCAACAGTTCTGTTAGTAGTCGTGTAGACAGACACAGTGTGCCATCTAACGAAGAGTACTGGAAGGTGCGAGAATTGGTATAATCCCACCTGTTCCAATCGAGCACAACGCTCCGTGATACACTGTACTGATGAGGAAGTAGTTGTTTTTGCCTAATCGTGGAGGTTGGTTATGTTGGTGGCCGAGTGAGAGCCAAAGAGATAACGTTGTTATCCGCCAACATTATTATACCAATTCTCGCACCTTCCAGTACTCTTCGTTAGATGGCACACTGTGTCTGTCTACACGACTACTAGCCGAACTTCGCTTGATATAAGCGAGTTCTCCCACCTGTTCCAATCGAGCACAACGCTCCGGGATACACTGTACTGATGAGGGGCAAAAACCCCGAAACCGGTATACAGTTTCTCGACGTTGTTGTTCGATTGGAACACCTTTGTTAACAGTTCTGTTATTCGCAAAATGTCATTTTTTTATTATCTTTTGTAAACTTTGCAATAGACTATTATTGCAATAATAAATAAAATACATAGCAAATAAATAACAATAAGCTATTATTGCAATAATAAATAAAATACATAGCAAATAAATAACAATAGGCTTTTATTGCAACAATAGCCTAGCATGTTCTAAAAACTCAAAAACCTTGATATTTTTTGTAAATACTTTCAGATCTTGATGAAGTCGCTCGCCATGTTTGTCACTCATACTTTCAAAGTTTTTTGGAAAAAAATTATAAAGAAATGGTAACGCCAGTCATAAAATGAATAACTTTTTGTTTTAAATAATTCTAGAAGAAGTATACTCCAAAAAAAATGACATTTTGTGAACAACAAAACTGTTGAAAGTTACCATTTTTTTGACTATAACTTTTAAATCGCGTTTCTTAGATCAAAAAATATAATATATTATATAAAAAAAATGTCAAAGAATGACATTTTATATAAAAAATTTAAAAAAAAACGTTTTTGACGTGCTAGTGGAAAACAAAAAATTGTGTATTAACTATCCTTAGTAGCTTAGTCAAAAATAGTTATTTGTGTACCAAGGCCAAAAAGTAATTTTTTTTTGTCCAAGTTGAATTTTAATGGTCGAGGCAAAGCCGAGGCCAGAAATCAAACAAGGACAAAAAACACTTTGTGGCCGTGGTGCACACAAAAATTTTTAAGCGACTTTAACAAAAATTGAATTTTTATTAGTATTTTTAGGTTAGCTTTTGGACGCAGCGACCAAAAACTGCTTATTTTTGGCCGCTGTCAAAAAGGTTATTTTTCCGCCGCATTTGAGGCGGGAAAATTCAACTTTTTATCAAAGTCGACTAAAAAATATATTTCACTCGAAGAACAAAAATAAAGTTTAATTTTGTAGACTAATGTAATTATTGTGCAAAAAAAATACCGCAAAAACACCTTTTTTAATAAGTCCCACAACTTTGACTTGTTTGTCTTTTTTTCAAATTTTTAAATCACTCGTTTAGTTTAAAAGATCGAGAACTTTGCGAGAGAAAATTTTGAAAAATTTAGTCACGATGACATTCAAGACGTCAAATGCGTTCATTGCATATAAGTATGTCTTTATTTGATCTAGACAAAAAAAGTCAGTCTGACCTTAGACGAAACGCGTAGAAAAAGCCTCCATAGAAAATTGTTTTATTTTATTTTATTTGTGTTTTATTTTTACGTTTTATTTGTGTTCTAATTTGTTAATTTTTTACCACGTTACTTTTAAAAAGATTAGAAATATGCTCCATTATAACTGATAGGGCGGGAGATTTGAGGGTAATTTACTTTAATAGTTATTTATGTATCAAGGAAATAAACCGCTATGTTAATCTCGCGGCTGTAGTGATGCCAGAGCGACCGCAGGAAGCGAGGGCATCTTCAGCTAAAGGATTAACGAAGATTTATTCCCAAAATGCATACAAAGCTTTCTTCCCAAGCGGCAGAAGTGATAATTCTAAAAGAAAATAATTTGCCGGTACGGTAAGATCTAGGTAGTGTTGGCTGGCGGTTGCCAACGACACAGTTTTGTAAACTTCAATATTAATAAATAAAAAAATTTAAATTTTTTAGGGAATAAAGTACTTCATTTTATAACAAAAACGAAGAAATAAACCTTCACTTTATTCCCGCTTGGAAAGAAAAGAGTTCTATACTTTGGAACGCTATTGTCTTGGGTACTGGATATTAGAGCTCGGCGTTTGAGAGCAGGTAGGCGGTTGACCAACTAATTAATCGATGTAATTTAGTGCGCTGCGTGTTAGTCATTCAACTGGTGTACACGAGCGCTCAAAACCCAGCTGCGTCGTTGTCTCAAATGTACGCAAAATATATTTACTGCTTAAATGAGAAAACCTATTATAGACTAATATAATCAAATACTGATTAAGTAAGTGACTGTTAATGTGTCCTTAAATTGTACCGTCTTTAAA
The DNA here is from genome assembly GCA_029207805.1 of Tribolium confusum. Taxonomy (NCBI): domain Eukaryota; kingdom Metazoa; phylum Arthropoda; class Insecta; order Coleoptera; family Tenebrionidae; genus Tribolium; species Tribolium confusum. The sequence continues at coordinate 34,336,822 of JALGAY010000001.1, read as the reverse complement.
TAAAATTAAATAAAATGTAAATAATAACGCGAAATTACGCCACTAAAAAACCACTCGCTCGCGCCTAACGTTAGTTATTATAAATTTTAAAAAATTATTAAATGAATACAAAACTAAATAATTAGCTGCTTGTTTTATTTTTGATTAATTATTTATAAAAAATTTTACTTTTCGTGATATTGCAATAATTAAAGATAATAACAAACAAATTACAATAATTTAGTTTAACCACATTAATTTTAAAAAAAATTGTATATTAGAAAATAATTACTCAATGAAGTAAACACTTTGTATTGTATTGTAATATATGAACTCTAAAAAAACGTACAAAAAATTAAACAATAATTAAAAAACATTATAACCAACAGAAAACGTCGATTTTACTAAAAACCGAAAAATAAAGACAACTATAAAATTACAATAAAAACAAAAATTTGCAACAGCAAAAAAAGCTACAAAAAACATAGTAAAAAAGTAAAAAAACCAAAAGTAAAATTTCACAAAATGAGGAAAAAGTAAGAAAAACTATAAAAACACAATTCTTTTTACTTTATTAAAATTTTACATTTTTAAACATAAATAATCTAAAAATTATATAAAAAATGTAATTTATTGGTATAAGTTTAATTGAATAAAGTAATTGTGTAACATTTAACCCGGCGCATCCACCATTCTTTTAATAGAATTTATTATAACCTACTGTACGTAATTTTCCAAATCTGATACTTTTTCATCCACGCAACAATCGCGTGTTGCTTAAAAAGGGAGTGCCAAACGACATTTGTTTGTATATAAAAGCTTGCACGTACATTGTATTCTCTTGAAAAACATTCCAATTACCAAATTAACTTTAATTCCAACGTACTTTTATTAATTAAAACAAAACTATTTAAGTACTTTTTTAATTAGAAACTTGTTAAGGTAATATACCACATTGTTTTAAAACAAATGCAAAAAAATCTGTCACATATATTATATACTATACTATTACAGCCGCTACTGGCAACAGTTGGTGCTATTCATCGAACAAAAAGATTTCTTTTCATATAGTAAAATAAAAAGCTACCAAGAAAATATTATACATGTATTTTTGAAATATAAAAATGTCACATAAATTTTTCTGTTTAGTTAATTTTAATCTTTTAGCATCTTGCGAATGATTGGACGAGACATTTATTTCTTTTGGGGTGCTCCCTAACGACACAATATGTCATGACTGCGCCATCAAAATATCGTTAAAGCCAAAAGGCCAATTTAAAACTTTATAAAAGTGTATTCTGCTTCGATTTAAATAAGGAGATTATTAGGAGTCAATTACAGTAAACTGTGTTAATTTTTTTTACGAAACTTGTTAATTTGTATGGTGTGGTTGTTTAATTATCTTTAATGCCTATTAAGAATACCAAAACAGCGATAAAACATGTAGGCTCAATTATTTTCAATTTTGCTCAAAACATCCAACAATTAAATCTTTGTGGAATTTTTTCACCGTATTCAAAATATTTCATAACGAAGAGCGGTTTAATAAAAGAACGCGAATAAATGTCAAATTTATAAATTATGCAAGAGCTCGAGTTTTGAATTTATGTCGGCATGTTTAAGCCTTTAAGAAGTGTATGCGACATTTTTAAATAAAAAAATAATAAATCTTTTGATCCTGTATGTAAATAATGATCAGCGTCCGGATCGGCTTTAATACGATTGAATTTGTAAAAGAAATTCATAGCAGTTCGCGTGTTTTCGACAACTTCACAAGATGCTCGTCTTCAACTTCCGACATACAAAGCAGGTTTTCAAATACTTTAAATTTTTAAGCTTGTAAAATGATATTTTAACTTTATTTGAGTTTGAATAATAGCATAACCTTGCCAACAAAAAATCTCACAACAAAATTGAAACCAATATATTCTCTTAGATAATACTTCAATAGATTATTTAAATTTTATTATAAAATTCTGATCTAAAGCAGCGTTCAGAAAAATTTCATTTCCTTAATTCTACAAATCTTTCAATCTTTCAGTAAAATGATTCTCTGATACTTATCGTTATACAAAGTTAATAAAATTGACAAATCATAATTCTAACTAAAAATTATTCTAGCAATCAGTAACTAAAATAAAACATTTACAATTTTTGCTAGTAATTATTTTACATATTTTATTTAATTTCTCATCTAGAACTCCTTTCCAAAATTGCTACCTAATATATACCACTTTTCTGTCATAATACAGCCTCAGGAGAAATCAAAAAGTTACACCGAATCAGTGAATTCGAAATAAAATGTTGACGTGCTTACATATTAGATATACCAGTATTTTGCAAAGTAAACGAGTTTAGATAGATAAATTTTTTATCGCATCGATATATTTCATAAAGAAAAAAAGACACAAAAGAGTTTGCTTGTTTGAACTACTATCACCTGAGATTTTGCAAAGTTCTATACAACGTATTGCTAAAATCATTTACAAAGAATGCACAATCATCCAAAAAAGCTACATTAAGAAACCCGAAAATATGATTTTTTAACACTCAAAAAACTGCTTTAAAGCTTAATTTTTACAAGCTGCATCTTATCGATTAAGACGGTTTGTAACGTTATATTAGGTTTACCAATAAGACTTTGATACATGTCTAAAATTTTGAAAAAAATATTTGTTAGAAAACAGTTATTCAATTAATAAAAGTGGTAGAAATTGTAACAATTTGTGTGAAAATACTCCAATGATTACTCAACATGTGTTCCAGCAGCTTTACGTTACTATTTCTAGAAAAGATTTACAGATAGCTCAACACGCTGAAGCAGAAACGAGAGTGCACGCGAACTTACGAAAACCACGGTTTTATGTATCAAAATAGGAGATGCGGTGAACGGATGCACTTTAATAATTTTATTAAGCAAAACAGAGCGATTATTATCAACCACAAAGATTAAAGCCGATAGAAAGATATTATTTAGTATTGTGTGTAAATAAATTTAAGTTTTAAATCGAAAAAACCCCTAATTGAGTGCACATTACAATATTTAAAGCAATTCAAAAAAATTTAAAGCACGGTTTAAAAAAGCAAAATTTAACGTAAAATTTTTTCGATTATTAATAGCTCATTAAGGCGCTAGTTAATTAGAATAACTTTTGTAGACCGTAAACCATTTTATTCGTAAAATAAAAGTGTAATATAGTAGAAGTTTTTTTATAATTAATTGTCAATGTCAAAATTTCTTGAAAAACCATACTGTACCAATAATACGTAAATAGACCAATATTTACGAACCGACTGTATAATATTATTTTATGTCAGAATTTAAGTTAAACACACTAATATTTTTTTTAAAGTTTAACAATAATGGTTTAATACTGTCCGGTGGTGAAACAAATCTTGTTTTAAATTCAAATATTATTTTCAGTGCTTTAATGATTTAAAAATATTTATTACACAAATCCAATGACACGTAGTGTTAGCAACATAACATGGCAAAATTACCATTTCTTATTAACAAATGGCAGTACCAACCTGACGACACTTTGACAATTGATTACAAAAATTTTTTACTATAGTAGTACATTTTACAAAAAGATATAAAAGTAACGTTTTTACGTTTTGCGTTGTTTAACGTAAAAAAACCAAAAAACTAAATAACAGTTTTTCTAAAGATATGTAATTTATGTGATATTTATTGCTATAAAAAAATTTTTGTTTATTTTATCTGCCAAAAATAACATTTACTTCCATGATTAAAGTCGCTAAATTTGATTTTGCGAACCACGTTGGGTGCACAAAATGTCATTTGCGTGCAGTTGCCCAAAAATGTTTTAAATAAAATTTTCATTCAAAATTTTAAGCCAAACAATGAAAAATTACGGCGAGAAAACCACTAATTGTAATCCATCACAACAAAAATACTTTGCTATATAATACGTGTAATTTTTTTTTTTTTTTTTGAAATTCTCAAGTAATGGTATGACTACAGAACAGTTTTGATAAATAAAAGTCATTTCCTAATACCTACACAATAAGAGCGGTAAAAGTAAGTGACTAATAAGTAGAACTAAAAGTGACAAATGTATAATTTTATTTGTCAAGTTGACGTTTCAAGTTTACGACTTTGTTTGATTTTTTAACAATAAATTGGCTGTTTCAAAAATTTGTTATACATTATACGTCATATTTTTTTATAATTTAGTGTCATTAAAAAAGCTCTCGGACTTTTCAACTATTTTCCGTGTCATGCAAATAATGTCTTCCATGACTTTTAATAAAAATAATTATTTTTTAAAAGAATTATTACTACATACATAAAGTAAATGCACTTTCATAGCGTCCAGTTGATAATTTGTTAGGTTGGCAGCTATGCTTAGTTTTTTTTGTAGTGTATTGTTGGCACTACTAATTTGCTGTCAAGTTTGACAGCTAAAAAATAATTTTAATTTAATATCAAAAATTTATCAAAAATAAATCGTCAAAGTTCTGAGAACAAGCGAACAAGGCTAACTCTGTTGCTACAAAGCACGCGCCATCGCAAAATGTTATACAGAAAGACAAAAGCCTGATGCGCCTAATAAAATGTTGGAGACAATTAGAAATCAAATTTTACCGTCCCATTATCAATTTAACGTTTTCACTGTAAAACAATTTTTATCTACCTAAATACTTAAATTGTTGTCTACATTGTATTATGTTACGAAGTTTTACCCACTCGAAAATCTATTAATTCTAAAATAAAACTGTAAAACAAGCAACAAGTCCATCACAGGTTCTTTTGATTTGCCTACAAATTAACGTAATGCAGTCCACGGACACTAATGTGGCTAAAATCACAAATTTAGAAACTCTTAAACATCCAAAGAGAGTGCATACCATTAGCTGCATTAGCAGCCCCCTAAACACAATCTTGAACTGATAATTCTTTATTATATTTTTCTGGACCAATTTCATAACTTTACAAATGTAATTTAGGTGTTTAACAACTAAAAATTAACAAATTCTTAAAAGCGTCAAAGATTCTAACCTATTTTTGTACACTTGTCAATTCTGACAGATTTTCAACCAAAAACAGTTGCCATCGCTATAAGAACGATTTACACTGGTCGATTATCGTAAACTTACACTAGGGAGTGGACGCAATGAAAGTGCACCAAATTTATGTAGTTGTACGGTGAGTGCATGTAAAATATTTAAAATTTTATTATTATAGATGTACAGAGTGTTTCAGAAATAAATACAAAAATTTTAACCACTTGTAGATCTCGTTTAAAGAACAGTTTTTTCTAGATAAATTTTTTTCCGAATCTCAACCGTTATCAAAATATAATTTGTTAAAGTCTTGACAAGAAATTCCATGCGCGTCACTAGTCAAAACAGTAAAATGCACCATTATATTAGTCATCATGATAACTATAGAAAATTCAAAAATTATTACTTGTCATTATGACATCAAATTAATTTTAGGATTAAATATTAATTAAAACTATCGCATTTTATTAAAAATGTGGATTTTAATAAATTCAAAATTTTATCATCTAATTTGTTAAGTTGTGGAAAATATCGCAATATTTCCCCCTTCAAAAATTTAAATACATAAGTCTCCAGGAGAAAAAATTTACCTGCATAGCGCAACGGATCTTGTACTTGAACTTGAATTTTTGAATATCGATCCGGTGTGACACTGCACTTAAAAGTTTAAGGTTTTAAGTTTAGTTTATGGTGTTTAGTTTAAAGTTTAATGTAATTTAGTGGTTCAACTAATTGTCTTGGGTAGATAAATGCAAACGTAATAAAACAACAATGTAAATAAAAACAAAAATTACTGAAAAATAATCTTAATAAGTAGAAATAACTTAACCTTAAACTTAACACAAATTATGACAACTGCTCAAAGTAGCTACCATTATTCTCCAGACAACGCTGGAGACGTCTGGCAAAGGATTCTTTCACCCTATCCTCGTTATTAACATATCTTCGTTGTGCCAAATACTTTCAGCCGCATTTTCTACCCGTTGTCGTACTTGGATTTAAGTCGGGTGACCTCGCTGGCTATGCAATGGAGCCATTGCGACCAATCCATCTTTCTGAGAAGTTGTTGTCTAACCACCGTCTCACAATGTTAGCAGTGTGACATGGTGCCCCCTCATAAATGTACCACATGCTAGCTCTAGCTCTAACGGCACATCTTTACATAACTGGTACAAGATGTTGTCCAAAAATTTAAATACTTCTTCGCGTTTAATCGTAGAGGTAGAATGTATGGCCCCATTAATTGACCATTTACAATGCCAGCCCATACATTTATTGAAAATTGCTGCTGAAAACAATGCTTCCTAATAGCGTGCGGATTTTTATTAGCCCAGATATGAGTATTGTGCATGTTAAAAATGCCCTCTCGTAAAAACCCAGCTTTGTCTGTTGACATCAAAATATTTAGAAAGTTTTGTTGATGTTCAATTTGCGTAAGCATTCATTCACAAAAGGCACGTCTTCAGGGTAAATCTTTTGGTTTTAGGAACTGTATTTGGTGTATGTGGTATAAATACAATAGTTGTTCTTTCAATAATCTCTAAACTGTTGTATAAGAAATACCGTGACAAAGAGCAAATCTGCGAGTACTGCACCCAGGTCTTGCAGCGACGTTCTCTAACAGCCTTTTCTACATTCGCAATCATAGGTAAGAACCATATCTGTGTACTCACTGTTAGTAAAGTTAAGCATCGTGGTAAAGTAATGCCGACAAAACAAAAACAAGAGCACCAACGAACAAGAACAACAACGATGGAAGAAACGAACAAAAACAACAACGAAGCAAGAACAAGAGCAACAATAAACAATTGTAAACTAGTCAACAAATTAATACAAGAGTCTCGGCTTGTATTATAGGCGTATTGAAGTTGTCAATTTGACAATTTTCCTATAGTAAATTGTCATTGCAACAATGCATTTTTGGTTTTTAAATTTACAAAATTTTATGAGCGTATCGTACTTTTATAGGGGAGATATAGGGGTAAAAAAATTTGGAACGCCCCACATTTTTCTCAAAGATGTTATCTAGAAAAATTGTTTGTTTTGGTAAGATCTATTACTGGTTAAAATTTTTGTATTCATTTCTGAAACACCCTGTATAATATTTATTATTATACCTACATATATCCAGATTATTTTCTAAATAAAAATTATACAAATTAAATAATATTGCACTACTGCAATTATGATATTTTTACACAATATTAAAAATTGCGATATTTATAAAAAACGAAATGTATATCTCTCAGCACTAAAGTTACTAAAGTTAAATTTTTTTTACACTCATGTGGTTATTCTCTGAGGTGATAACCGGTAGCTTCATATTCGTCAAAGAAAGTTAATTTTAGTGCTTTGTGATACAATAGTAAGTACGTTTTACAACAAAACATGAATGTAAGGCTGTTTGTGAGATGATGGTTTGTTTACGAGCTGCGTTAGCAGCGAGTAAATCACATTTACGAACAAAAACTGAAGTTCAGTCGAGTAGTAAATTCTACTTCTATAAAATGATAAAAGGCTTATTTTATATTTGTTGGTTGTATTTGACTTTTCCACAAGTTTTTTAAGAATAGGGTTTTTTATGAAATGCACTAATTTCCGTAGAAAATGTAGTTTTATTTTAAGCCTACTAGTTTCGAACCTCTATGGGTTCATCTTCAGAGCTCCTAGAATGTTTACACCACTAAATAGTACATAATATTATTTTGGTATTTTATAACTTACTTGTCGAGATAATATTACAGAACACATGTGGGTTATGATATAAACATTTCAGATTATTTTGAATTACAATGATAAAATAATAAACCTTAAGTAAACTACGATGTTTTACACGACAATACAACAAATTAAAATTTAAATTTAAATTGGAATAAAATTAAAACTAAAACAATTGGTCGTGGTCGAAAAACAATTTAGTTTTAATTTTATTCCAATTTAAATTTAAATTTTAATTTGTTGTATTGTCGTGTAAAACATCGTAGTCTACTTAAGGTTTATTATTTTATCATTGTAATTCAAAATAATCTGAAATGTCCATATCATAACCCACATGTGTTCTGTAATATTATCTCGACAAGTAAGTTACAAAATACCAAAATAATATTATGTACTATTTAGTGGTGTAAACATTCTAGAAGCCCTGAAGATAAACCCATGGAGGTTCAAAACTAGTAGGCTTTCTGAAAAAAACCCATTCTGCTAATTTAATTTTTAAAGTTTAAAATTATATTTGCAATTAATAAATTCTCTCAATACCATGCAACTTTATTTATTTTTTTACCCATTAGCATCTCTAGTTAAAAAAGTTGTATTTTTACATAGGGTTTATAGTAGCGAAATTGCGTATTTTTATATGCATAAGTAGTAAATAACTGTTTCTGTATTAAAAAAATAAGTAAAAAGTGCAAGTTATAAAAAATAATTTAAAAAACCTGTATTTTAAGAATTTGTAGATGCTCATTCTTCATAAACTAGCGCCTTGTGCTTGTTTTATAAACTTAACTTATTGCTACAAAATTGGCTACTATTAAATTGCATGTACTTATCAATTTACAATAAAGCGGAAGTTTTGCTATTAAAAATTTGTAGATTGCATTCGTTATAAGCTACTATTCATTTAAATTTGAACGCAAACAAATCCAACTAATATTTATGACAGGTGGCCACAACTACATCCAAACACTCCTAATCAATAGAATCGGTTGTTTTTTCTAGTTACAAATTTAGAAACAATGCGACAGAATCAGAGTATAACGTCAAACGATAAAAACGGTGTAACGAATTCAGAACAATATTTGCAAGCTTTTGTATTTGGCTCAACAAGAACACGATTTCTATTTTCCTCAGTTCGCAGCATCCGGAAAAGTGTAAACTGTAAACTCATTTTATGACAAACATTTATTGTATACGAACACTTAATCGATAAAAAATTTAATTGAAATGCATTTGTTGACGCTACAAATAATCCAATAAATTATATCTGGACGAAACGCATTCTTAAATTTAAAAAAATGCACGGTGAAAAGTAAAGATATTTTGTTTATACAAAAACAAAAATTTGTCTGATCGTGTAATCGTGTTTTCTCCTTCGTAAAATAATTTAATTAATGTTAAAAGTGGGCACCTAAACTGACGGAACATTAAATTAACACACAAAAATTAGCATAATTTGCAAAATTTAATTACATATTTTAAACTTGCCTTTGTAATGTTTGTGTTTTTCAACTTTGTAAAAAAAATATGTAGTTACTTAAGTTTAAATGAAATTAATTGCTGACTGCAAACTTTCTTAAAAACCACAAAAGTTTGTTGTGATGAGAATAATTTGTTAGGAAATGAGACTCCCGTTATTGTTATTTTATATACGTGATTTTATTAACGCCATAAATTTAAACTTTGTGTACATGATAATAGCACATAAAGTTGGGCGTGCCAGTATTTATTGTTCAAAAATATTTTGACCAAAAATATTAAACTAATAAAAATTTATAACTGAAAAGAAAGAAATCTATAAAATAGAAATACTCGTAGGTAAAATTAATCTTTAATTTACTACATAAGTGTGTGTTACTACACACTGTTGGCGTTAGTATGATAATGTGGTCATCCTACTAGAAAAAATTTAACTTTTAAGTAGCTACTTAAGTACCAACTTACATATAATTGTAATGTCTATAAAATAAAAATATCTGACCCTAAATTAGCATAAAATTTTTCAGAAACGAAAAAATAAAATAAAATATTACAATTAATTATTACTTATTAACAAAAAGTTTATACTAAAACTTTTTCTAGATCCAAACAAACAAATAATGCAAGCAGTAATTTGAGTTAAATAAATTTTTGTGTTTTTTTTTGTCAGTTGGTCTCATTACTCTCATTTTCCAAATGTTTTGTCTACCTTTTTTTTCCTATTTTTTCTAAATGATCTAACATTTTAATTTTTTTTCAGTATATCTTTAGTTGATTTTATATTTGGTAAATTTCAGAATATTTGAAGGAATACTGTTAATAGAAAAAAAAAGGCATAGACAACGATATTTAGACGGATGTGGGTCAACTACGGAGTCGATTAAATGAATTAAATAAAATTGTATCACCTACACCGGACACATCAGATAAGTAAAGAAACAAATCTCAACATACATCAGAAGCACGAAGTAAAATATTGAGTACATAGCATAAAAAATTAGCAATTGCTCTTCTTTGATTAAAACATGCAATTAATACTTGCAGTAAAATGAGAAGCTAGTAAAAGCTTTCACTAAGAATCTTAAAAGATATTGTTATTTAGTTTGGCGAAATTGTGTGTAATTGTTTTTTTTTCTATCTAGTACCTAGTCAATAATTTAATATTATTATAAGCTAAAAAAGATAAAGGTAGAAGTAGGTTAATACCAGTATTTTACAAAAATATTCACAGTTTTTTTAAAGATAGAAAATTATTAAAGAGTGGCGTCAATGTCAAAAATTTGTGATAATCTATAACAGATGTGTTTGTAATGCCTAAGACTGACTTTTACTTTTGACTTAAATTTTTCTTATTTTGACAAAATCTAAATATAAAAATATTCTACCTCATCTCCATCCAGAGTACCTACATGTGCAGTTGCAAAATCAGATGTTACTGTTGTCAGATGTCAGACATCAAACGAATTAATACAAAAAAGTTTTGTTAATGCGTTTGTTTAAACCAAAAAAATAAAAATGTAATAAAGAAAATGTCACTATATAATGTTTATTATAATTTAAAACTGTTGACTGAAAGTAAAGAGCTATTTTATAACAAATATTTTATAACCAAAAAAAAATATATTGACATGCACTGGTCTGCAGGTGGTACGTGTACTGAACCTTTAAAATTTTCTTTAAGTATGTTTTTCTTTAATTGTGTACCCAAATAAAACTTTTATACTATTTGGATTGTGTGTTTTTATGGTGTATACAAGAAACTATAAAATTATTATAAATGCAAATGTAGATGGTGTACAGCACCAAAATTAAATTTGAAATTTGAGTCAGCAAAATTTGCAATAGGTAAGTTTATCTTTAAATCATCAAATTATCAAAGTTTTATTTATACAGTTACGACATGTTATTTTATTGTGCTCTCGCTAAGTAAGTAACCTTCTCTTCTTACCTGACCTGTGATAAATGTGCTAGTTGTACAAAAAATAATATATTAACAACAATAAATAAAAACTATTTCAGTCTCGCACTTGTTATTGCTCTCAATACTACCCATCCCGAGAAATAAACCCGATCGACTATAAAAAATGTTTTTTCTAACTTGGTCTATAATACCATTGCTACTCTTTAAGCAAATAACTCATGATTTAGAAATGAGAATTTACTCGCCAGCCCAGACCCACATAAAAATATCCAAGAGCGAGAGAGCATCAGCTGCTTTACCTTAAGATGGTCTTTAATTTAAATTTCACAAAATTAATTACACAAAAAGTATTGTCATTTTGAAGATTATTAATTTAATTAAATAAAAAAATAATACAGAGTATATTAAAATAATAAATATTTTTAACAATTTTATTAGAAAAAGTATCAAAAATCTTACTGAGACAGACTTAATAAAAAAAAATTAAGTTTAATATTTGCACAACGTAGCTTTATGTTAAGCTATACAAACAATTAAGCTACATGTTAATAAATGTAAAAAAAATTATTTTATATAAATCTCTGAGGCGACATTTTTATCTCTAACGATGTAGGCACCAAACACGCTTAAATATGAAAAAATGTTAAACGACCTAAGTTGTTTAACTCTTTCTCTAGTTTTGTAGTCCAAATCTATACTCTGTCGTAAATTTACAGTTTGGACATAATTGTTTAAAGTGGCGTAATTATCAAAATTTTTCATTTCTTTGTCTCTAAAAAGTGGCAACAATTTATTATTATATAATAATTATTATAATTGATAAGTTAAAACTTGTAGAATGTTTTTATAATAGTCACCCTGTATATGCCACCTTATATATGTTGTTAGATGTTAATTACTTGTACTTTAATATTGTTCATTATAATACAAATTGTTGACTGAAATACGTAAAAACTTAGATAAAAATGTTTGAAATTGAGGTGAAATTAAAACTCAACTCCACTAGCAATTGTGCATCAAGCCACAATTTAAACAAACAGTATTAGCTTCTAATAAATTAACTACATCATGTGTATTAGCAGCCATTATTAAACGCTCGTTGCATATTAACTATTTGTGTAAAGAATTCAAGTTTATAAACAAGGTAAAGCGCTAGTTTTTTTTACAAAAAATCTTGTTTATAATTTGCGTTTTTCACCAAATCGTTTATTTAAAAAAGTAAAATTTTGTCAGCCATAATAGGGCTAATAGAACACTAGTGCTTTCTCTCCGTTTGCTAAAAAACCCTTTTTTTTTTTAATTGAAATACATGGGTAATTTGCATACTTGGGAAATTTAACCAGCTATAGTACGTAATAAAAGAAGTCAAAATAATTCAACTTGCCTTAAACAAATGTTTATGGCTTTTGAGATACACCTTGTAGAACTTTTATTTTAAACGAGATACAATGTATTAAAGCAATTTATTTTAATATACAGTGTGTGACTGCAATATATGCTACATTTTTTTTTGGTGATAGTTCTAGTTTTAATGATAAAATCAGATATACAGATGTTTGTCAAAAAATTTCTACAAACGCGGTCAGATGATCGCCCTTGCTCAAACGATGCTAAAAACCTAATTTGTTTTATACAACTCTTTATAGTTTTTGAGATATATGCTGTAAACTTTTTTTTTTAAAAAATCTTTTACATCGAAAATCTCTAAATCTATATGCTCGAAAACAGTGTTGTCATACATCGTGTATCATAAAAATAATGTTATTTAAAAAAAAGTTCTACAGAGTGTACTTCAAAAACTATTAACATTTATATAAGACAAGTTGGGTTATTTCGTCTTCTGTTATAATGTACTACAGCTGATTAGATTTTCCAAACATACTTCAAAGTCACCCTGTATAAAAATATATAGGGAGTTCTCAATAAAACATTATTGTCATTATTATAAAATAAACCAAAATTAGATTGAATTGAGATACGTTATATACAACGTAACTAGCAGTAGATATATTTATTTACATAAAATTTGCCTTTGTAATTTTAAGATTAATTTTCCAAGCTGTTATGTAAACTCTCGTAATTAAAAAGATAATAAGCACAAGCTTCCAATTTGAAATTTGTAAAGACGATGACACTTTGTCTTAGAGTAATTAACCGAATCAAAAAGTTCACACACTTTTAATTTATTGCTTGTTTTTCCCAAAGACAAAGAATTAGTTACTAATTTAAATATTTTTCTCAAATCTCTACTAGAGTTGCAATTTAGTCTTAATTTCATGTACATGTGACGTCAGTTTCATTAGATAAGCATCATATCAAAAACTTTTATACATAAATGTATGAGCATTAATACCTAAGGGTCCTGTAATAAGAATTGCTAATAAAGGTTTCCATTACATATCATAAAATCTAAAAGTAATTTTATCTCATACATGACAAAGAAAATCTAGTGTGTAATTTATTGATTGTATCTATTTGGACAACGATACAACCTGTTGATTGAACAGAACTATTATTAAAAACGAGTCAGAGGTCAACTAAATAACAGTGTCGTTAATTACGAATTAAAGTCAATAGTTGAATTCATTTAAATTTCACTCGAAATTTTTATTACAGAATACAAACTCAATAGTTATTGTTACTTTTATACTAAATCTAAATCAAAAATTTCTATTTAATAGCACAAACTTTAAAAAAAAGTTAATTGCTAAAATATATTAACCGGAATAGAATCTGCATTGTTTTATTTTTAGTAAACTCTTTTGTTATCAAACCAATTCATTTTTTTGTACAATCAGATTAAAATATCGACCACACAATATTATTAGCATTTTTAAAACAATTTGCAATTTATTGCTTAAAACGACAGTTTCAATCACAATATTTTGATTAAAAACAAGTCTACTTGACCTGATTTGCGATTCTTCATTTGTGCAGTGAGTATTCTTGACGGTACAGAGCAAGAAAAATCTGATATTTTCTTACAAGAAAGTTATATTTTTATTTAAACTATAGAGGGTCTCGGAAGAAATCAAATTCCATCAAGGAAAACGATATTTGAGAGATATTGTCTACTGTAGACCCGGAATATTATTCCGACATATAAGATAGAGGTAAGATCTACATATCCATCAGAGTTTTTACATTATTCACTAGATACGCAGACGGTAGACCCTTTCATATTTGTTGAAAGTAACAGGTTACGAGACAATTTTAAATCAAATATCGGTTTTTGATCGTTCGACATTCAAAATCAATTTAGCAGCTGAAACGACTCCAAAGATTTATAGTAATCTGCTATCAGTTGATTTAGTTTTTTTTGTAAACCAATATTTCAAATTTATTACAAAAACCTTCAAGCCATTTTATTTGTGAAAAAGAAACTTAATAATATTAAAGTTTTTCTATTAGTTATTATCATTATTGATAATTACATTTTTATTGTTATCTAATGATATTTTAAAAAAATTGTTAGAAGAAGCCAAAGAGAAAAATTAGGTATGTTCGTTTAAAATTATTTATTGCAAGAACTGGTACTTGATGGGCTGCCAATAAAGTTTGAAATTGTTTTCATAGTCTTCATCATTAGACTCATAAACCATTGCTTTTTGTCTTTTTTTCTTTGTTTCTTCCAAAATTAAGTAGGTGTTCAATTTTTTGAAGTAGAAAGGGTACACTGTTGTAGCGCAGTTGTTCCCCTAGGTGTATTATTATGTATTTTTTTAAATATTAAATGTCATTTTTGTTAACACTCATACTATATTATCTTATTTCATAAAATTTTACATTGCATCTAGTGTTGTGCATCATCTTGTTCAATTTCTTTAGAATCGTCATTTTCACACCTTTATTAGCTATTAGACCTCAAGGGCTGTAAGCATAATTTTTCGTTAGTCGAAAACGTAATTTAAGAAACCGAGGGCAAAGCTCTGGGTTTCCTAAGCGTTCGACACTATGAAAAGTGCTTAAGTCTTCACAATTCATATATGTACTATTTTTTCAACCACCTGTTTTTGTTCCTGCCTCATTATTTAATTACCTTGTTGACCATAATTTAAACAAAAACAAACACTAGTGTTCTACTAATTATACAAGATGACATAAAAGTATGAAATAAAATTTATATTTTCTAAAAAAAATTTTTGAAAAACGTTAAGACAAGTCAAATTTATTTTTTACTGCGCACGTTTTTCACTTATTTTCAAATTTTTTGACCAACCGGTTTTATGCCTGTGACCTAATCAACATTTTTTTTAAATAGCAACTCTTATTTTTGTTGTTAAAAATTAAAACTACTTTTTTGGAGTATAACAGTACTCGTATAATATTTATAAGGTCTAAAATAAACACTCTTTAGTGATTTAACCAAATTAAATAATTTATTGAATTTTTCAAAATAGACGCAGTTTTTAACAGAATTACTGAACTGAATGTTTAAGTTGATGTCCTTTTGTTTCCTGGCAATAATACAACCAATTTTCGAACTTTGTTAGCACATTATTTATTATTTCTTGACTAATTAAGCGACACTAATTTATATTCTTTCTCTTAAATTTTCCAAATCTATTGATTTAGTTGCAAATACTTTTAGTTTTAAGTAGCTCTATAAATAGTCAAATAGATTTAGCTCAAAAAAGACATAATTGCTCTTATGATAACCCCATAAAAGCCCATATCTAACATTTACAAAAATTGAATGTTTGGTGTAGTTTAGTCAGATCACATTTTAGAGTCGTATTTTTTGACGTCTCATTAACTGAACAAGTTTATTTGGATATATTTTGCAACAAATTAGTACTGGCATTAGCGAAATTTTTTTCCAATAAAAATAATCTAAGCATACCAGCAGCTAATGTATGGTTTCAACAAGACGGTGCACCTCTACATTACGCTCATGATGTCAGAGATAATTTAAATAATATTTTGCCTGTTTTTCTGAGGCGTTTACTTAAAATAAAAAATATTTGCAAAAAATTAAAAAATTTAGAGAATTTAAGAAAAAGAACTACATATCAATACCGTTTAATTAGTCAAAAATAAGACATTGTGTGCTAACGAAGTTCGAAAATTAATTGTGTTATTGATAAGAAACGGAAGAACGTTAATTTGAACAATTGGTACAGTATTTTGTTAAAAATTGAGTCTATTTTGAAAAATTCAATAAAACATTTAAATTGTTTAAATTTCTTAACGTGTTCATTTTAAACCCTATCAATGTTATACTATTATACTCAGAAAAAAAATGATTTCAATTTTCAGCACCGAAAATAAAGGTTTTTTAAAAAAATATATCAGTTTAAACAGTAAGAAACAGGTTAGCAAAAAAATTAAAAATAGGTGAAAAACGTGCGCAGTAAAAAAATAAAATCGACCTGACTTGGCGTTTTTCTAAAATGAAATTTACTTCAAAAATATGAATTTTGTTTCACACTTTAATGTCACCCTGTATATATTTAAATATACTGCGACAAATGAATTAGAGATAACTTAGTTTTTTTTAATTATTGTGTTATAAATTAACACAAACAAAAATATGAACATATCTTACTTTGATAAAATTTAAAACTAAAAAAAAATGCATTTTTATGTAAGATTTGTTTTTGTCCAACTTCTTAAAAACAAGAATAGCTATTTGCTGCATATCATGTATTGCTTGTCAAATCTATTTTGGCATGTGAGAGGCGTAGAATTAGAATAAGAAAAGAAACACTACGTGCTCCTTCTTTCTAGGATGGGTACAAACTTTCTGCCAGGGTCGGACCGGCTTAAACTGCTCACTCACCGTAACTAAGCCAAGTCCACTCAAAAAGTAAAATGGACGACGTAAAAAATGTTGGAATGATAATTAGCACAAACAATCAAGTTTTTCTACTCATGCATATAAAAATACGCATACTCGTTATTATGTGAAAGTTCGACTTTTTTAATTCGAGATGAAAATTTCAGGTCCAATCCTGTTACATTACACTGAGTTTTAACAGAATTTCCCCATCATGACAATACCGCATTTACTGCGCCTCTGACCATCATACGCCGAGATGAATTTGACCAGTTATACAACCGTATTTTTGTATTTAAACTTAAACGAGTGTTTTTCTCAAATTTTATTATCGTGAACAAAAAAAACATGTACACAGAAGATATTTAAATAGCTTAAATAAGAGATGGTTTTTCTCAACTAGGATTTGCGGCAGAACAAAATGTAAGTCTTTTACTTCAAGAACATGGACTCGGTTTCTGCAGACTAGAAACGTAAGAACAAGACTATGCGGACCTTGTGCACAAATTACAACCTCCCGTAAATATCGCAATTTGGTACGAAATGCATTTCGGGATTCACGTTGGACGGCGCGGTTCGTCAACATGCTAATTTACTAAAGCAGCATATAAGCAGACCCATCTCAAATCAAACTATTAGGAACCGATTAAGGAAAGCTGGTGTAAGATCCAGACGAACAGCAAGAGTACCAAAACTCAACAGGTACCAGAACTCAACAGGCACCACCCACCGTATGGATCGTCCATGGAGGAATAAATAAATAAGACTTATTTATTTATTCCTCCATGGGATCGTCTCACATTTTGTCGTCAGCACGTAAATTGGACTGAATTGAATTAGCAACATGTACTCTTTTCTGATGAGGCTCGATTTCATCTAAGTGGTCCTGATAGGCGTATTTGTGTCTACAGACGACATTTTAGAAGAGGTTAAATACTAGTCTGGGAAGATATAAAAGTACATGAAAGAACTGAGCTTGTCGTAGTTGAAGGAGGAACTTTAACAGCACGATACCCTACAGATATTGTACAACCCTATGTGCTACCGTATGCTAAAAATTACGGCGAAGATTTTATCTTTCAGCATGATAATGCATTTTGCCAGAATTCCTTAAACCTCTTTTGAAGAACACAGTGCTAAAGTTATAAGCCATCCAGCCAACAGCCCAGACTTAAACCCGACTAAGCATTTTTGCGATGAACTGGGAAGACGTCTAAGGCAGTGGGAAATGCCTCATAACTTTGAACAACTGACAAATTTTCTTTAGGAAAAATGAGAACAAATCCCTTAAAAATAAATTAGACATCTAGTATGGCCTATCTATGTCAAGAAAACATACAAGCACGAAAAGGACATACTCGTTATTAATTCTTAGTTTATTACAAACGTTGAGCATTGATAACTTTGATTTCTTGAATTTTGTTAGAAGTCATAAGCAGACCTTTTTTTGTATATTTTTTATGTCGTATGCTTATTTATTTATTGTATAATAAGACTGAGTTTATTAAATTATATTTAAGTTTCAAATAAAATTAGCTGTATGGTTATTTTACAGTGAGATTTAAGTAATCCCTAATTCGATGTGCGCAGTATATTTAATCAAAAAATAAACAAAAAATATAATAGTATATAATACATAAAATAGTTAATTAAGTATTACTTAATTGTAAACCTTACTAACAAAGACCTCTTACTTAAACTATTAGATTATTACAATTTATGACGTCTCTAATCTTGTACTGGTAAAACAAACATCTGTTAGCATTAGCTTTTTTTGATGTTGCCAATGCAAAATTAGAAATGTCGTGAACTGTAATAATGCTAAGAGTACTAAAATAGTGCTAATACTAACAATGATACTTTTTTATTTCTCATAGGAAAAGTATAGCTAAAAGTTTCTTTATTATTATAGTTCTACTAGCGGAATTTAAAGAAAACGTAAATTTAGAGAAAAAATAAATATTTTCTAATAGAAACTGTAAACCTTAATTATGTCTACACACTCAATGACACTCAAAATTTGCTTCACCATTTAAAATTATCAGTCCCTTGGCATGTCTTTTCTTGAAGATGAAAATAACATAATAGTGCACGCGTTTTATTTAGTCTAGGGTTTTATCAATCAACATAGTGAACATTATACGCAACTTATCAGTAAACTAGTAAGCACTTTTGTAAAAAAATATTACACAAATATTAAAAATATTATCAGTTTTCTGGTCTCAATCTCCTAAAACTCTTAAAAACAGTTCTTAAAAACAGGATACTAAGAATTATCCTAGGTCCTAATAAACCGCAACATAAACACTAAAAGGATTTTTAAAAATTTAATATTTTTTGTTTCTTAAAACCCAATGTTCAATAATTACAGTAAAATAAACTCTGATTAAAATATCTGCTCTTAATTATCTTAATTAACACAGAGTGCTTGTAAATTTAAATTAGAAAATTTAATTAAAAGATCCTTAAAATATTTTCAACTCAGTACACTATTCAGAATTTTTTTAAAATCTATCATTCTCATTTAAGTTTAATTTTATTTTTTTTAAATTTGGTTATCAGGCACTGAGTTAAAAATATAATAAAAACTTTCAGTTATAATTTCCACTACAACAATACAAAAACCCTGTATTTATTTATTTTTTAAATGCCTAAATTTTTATACACTGGCAATACTAAACAATGATTTTCAATTACGAGTAAACAAAATGTTTAAAAACAAAATGAGGGTTATTAGTTTTATTGTTTTTAAAGATTTAAAAAGAATTTCACTATCTTAAAATTAGTATTAAATTTCCTATTTGAAACTACTATTTCAAATTTCTACTTCAAATAGTTAAATACCCTGCATTTTGACATAGCTTATTGCAATTTTCTATTTTCCATTTAAATAACGTAGAATTTTTTTAACTTTGTAGTTTTATAATTCGTTTATGGATCAGTTTACTGAATGACGTACACATTTTTGTAGAAAGCTAATCGCGCTACAAAAAATAATTTAATCATTTTATTATAAATTAATACATAATAAAACTTGAAGAGGCAAATTCTAACTAATAGCTAATCTACACAACGTCCCAAAAGTAAAGATAGCATACTTATTAAAAAAAAAATTGTCACGTATTTATCATTTTTTCTAAAAAAAACCATTCAGTTTTATCAGCTTTTAAAAATACCCCAAAGGAAAACGTTTACATTTTTATCTATAGAAATAGTCAACCAATTTTACCAAAATTTGGTGTAGGTACATTATCACTTTATCATTTAACAGAGCAAATTGCATTTATGTGCAGAGTTTTTAAAAGGAGCTGTGGGGGTTTTAAAAAATGTTCCGAAAAACGCTCTCATGCATGTGCTGAAACCCACTGCATTGTCATACATTTTGCCCGTTTCCTCGAAAACAGTGCATTTTACAAAAAAAAAAATTGCAAGAGGCTAAAAAGTTTTTAAAGTAAACACGCTTTCAACCTATAGGAACGATAAAACTAAACTTATTTGTGCTAAAAAGCTATAAAATAATTAGTAAAAAGCTGACCTCGCAGCCACCTTTAAAGACTTTTCACATAAATGCAATTCAATCTGTTAACTAATAAGGTAAAGTTGTTACCGTACACTAAATTTCGTTAAAATTAGTAGAATATTTTTATAGATAAAACTATAAACGTCTTTTTTTAAGAACTGATAATTTTGAATAATTTTTTTTTGAAAAAATTAAAAATACGTATCGATTTATTTTCAATTCTCATTTTCAACATTTTGCACTTTTTTGTGAAACACAAATATGTAACAAAATATAATAAAAATTTTACATTTATTAAAAAGAATAAAAAATATACAAAAAATTATGTAACATGTTAAGCAACCATAAAAATTAGCACACCAATAAAAAAAAAATTATATAAAACCTATTCAAAGTAATAATTTTTAGAATAGTAATTTAAAGCAAAGAATGTTAAGAGCATAACTCTAAAAGTAAGAAAAAAGTTAAAAAGTTGGAGAATCATTAAATTCTTAATAATGTGTTAAAATAATTTAAATTAGCTTTTCTATTTTTGCTAATATTGCGCATTCCACACTAGTCCAGTAAATAACTATTATTTTACATTTTGTGATCATAATCTATAGTAAATAGATGTTAAAATATAGTAAAGATTTTTTTCACCACTCTACTAAAAATCAAGTGATTACACACTAATCTAACAATCGAGACCGTCAATTTTACAATCATCCTGCGTTTTTACCGTACTAGTGCCTGCAAAAACACAGAAATTTTTCTCGTTTAAAAAACGGTTTAAAATAAAAATTACCACTTTTATTCAGACAAAACAACAGAAATGCATTCACAATATTGCATTTAAAGTTTAAGCAGCGCCCTCTGGAAGAAATTGTGTAAGACATTAAAATGTCAAATTTTGATAGTAAATATTAGTAAATTGAAAAAAATCCGACAGTTAGTCACCTACATAAACGACATCAACGCACTAGATTTTTTCGACAAATTAAAGATAAATTTTAAAATTATCGTTTTTCAGCCTTGTGAAGAATTCGTGCAAAAAATAATATACAAGAAACGTGCGGGTACAGTTTTGCTTTATTCGTGCGACATTTTTCACTTGTGCGCCAAGCGCACTCGTGCAAAAACTGTCGCACTCATATGCAAAATATATGTTTCCGCACTTATCGTGTAAATAACTATTAAACAATAGTCACTATTAGAAAATTCAGCAGCTGTAGTTCTTAAAGATGACATTTGTCTGTGTGAAGATAATTTTTAATTTAATTTATAGTGTTTTCAATTGGGTGCACCAGTGCGCACTAAATGTATATCCATTTTTGTCTGTTACATGTTATTAAAAGAAGTTGCATATACACTCAGTGCGCACTAGTGTAATCAATCGAAAACGGTACTAAATATTTAAATAATGTATAAAATGAAACTCCTTAAGTTACTTGTAATAACTGATACACAGTGCCGCATGACTTTATGTTTTTCCTTCGTTGGTAAAACTTATACAAGACATATTATAAGGTTTCTAAAACTTTTCCATAACATTCTTGAGCAGCAATTTATTTAGACACACGATACTTTAACAAATTTAAAAGTTTTGTAATGATAACAATCTAATTTAACTAAAATGTAATGTGGTCTCGAACAAGACTGCTCTATTTAAATCTTTCTTTGACGTCTTGTTAACAAATCGTTTACAAAAATATATTTACAAATTAGAAATAATTTAGTATTAGGCTGAATGTAGCGCATTTTTAGTTTAGAATTAAAAGCATAAGGTCGAGGATTTTCTGTGTATATATAATACAAGACAATGCTTTATGTTAATTGACATTTGTAGTAACAAGCAAAATACAATTTTAATGACCCACTGTTATTCCTTTTATTCGCAACGTATTTTTATTGTTTCACTCATTCATCTTCTAGAATAATTACAGCGGATGTTAAAATTTATATCACTTATTTCTATACATTTTTACAAAACTCGACTTTCTTTTCAATGTACGGTAATTACAATATTCACAAAAAAAGTCTAAATTTCAACAGAGACGTTAATCTTAATTTCCGCATAAATTTCTTCTTTTAATTAACGGCTATACAGGATCACCTGTACAAGTTTTTTCCATGACAAAAGATTTGGCCATTGTTTTCTAACAATATTTGTTGGTTTAATTTAAAAAAGTAGGTAATTTCATTTTCTTTATTTGCATAATTGTCATTTCATTTGTTTAAAAGCAGATTATAGAGTTTAAAATTAGAGTTGACGAAAAATAGGTTTTAGCGCATCTGCAAATTCTGATGAATTTTTATTTCAGATAAAAAAAAATGCAAAATGAATCTAAATTTGTTTCCTAGAACACAGTTTGTATGACTAATTTTATTATTTAATAAGATTAACATTTGTTTAGATGAATATTATGCAACAAGTAACAAAACCCAACAAGTGATAATAAATTATTTCCGCATTTACATCTAAACATTATTCTAGAAAACTCTTCTTTTTTTCATATTCATAACAAGTACTAAACATTTTCTCGTTTGAAATTCTTTCTAGATTACAAAAGTTTTATCACTTTGAGGTATATACAAGACTCGTTATTCTGTAAATCCGTAAATGCACATTCTTTAGTTTTATCATCTGAATCGTTTCGCGATTAAAACTAACTCCTGTTTTTCTATATCTTGTATGGATATATGTAATGTGTAATAATATGTAATCTACATGTGCAATAATATTAGTAACAAATATGTGAGGGTCTTAAACTAGGTACCTATTAATGATTCATTCAACAGTTGGTAAAACAATTTAATAAATAAAGTGTATATAAACAAATAAATTGTTAAATTCGTCGCTGTTTATTTTACATTTAGAATAATGAATTAGAATTATAATTAATGATGAATAAATTAAAAAACGCAACATGTGCATGTGCATATTGATATAGATTAATTTTATTCATAGAACGCAAGGCGAAAGTAATTAGCTTTTCAAAAAATAATTACCTAGCCAAATAAATTTAAAAAATATTTAACTTAAAGTTGTAATCAACTTTTTTACTAAAAAATTGTTGTTTAAAAATTTTAGTATTTAAAAGTTTTCTTTAATAAGTAATAATAATATGTACTTGTAGGTATGTGGTTTATTTAATGTAGGCCTGTTTTGTAATTTAAATAAAAAAAGAATTTAAATCAACATGAAACTTACGAAATGGAATTCATGAAAGCACGAGGTTCGTGCGCTTACTAAGCTGATGTTAACTACTATTCGCCACCGACGCTTTTCAACTGATGTTAAAAGGACGCGCGAATTTACAAGGCGCCAATATTTTGCGCCGACGCTGACATGTGTCCGCCTGATAAGTGATAACTAAGTGTGATAACTAAATAAATAATATGTAATTAAGTCAAACTTATATTAGGGATGAAAAAGAATACTCCCTACAAGTTATAAATAGCAAATAATATAAAATCTGTAACAATTTATTTTATTATCTTTTGATATTTCTAAAATCCAAGAAACTTTAATTTACATTCATTTTAATTTTTTTAGCTAATTAAAACATTATTATAATGATAATTTTTTACAATAAATTATTGCCACGTGAATAATTTGAAGTAATTTGTCTTCAATTTGCTTAAAAACTGTAAAAACTACTCAAAAATATTTTGTAAAATCAAATTTTTTATAAACAATTGTCAGTGTCAAAATACTGAAAAAGATTAGACCCTAAAAATTAAAGACCGGCTTATAATAAATATAAGAATTTATTCCCAGCAAAACGTCATTTACAATTGAAGTTAAGTCCATTAATAGTGTTTTCACAATTCACAATTTCAAAAATATTAGAGTTACAAAACTACGTTCTGAAAAAAGGTATTTCCGTTCTTTTTTATTTTGAAGTGCTTAAACCCATAATTTTTAAATAATTTTAAAAAAATCCATAAAAATTTTAAAAACCAAGCTCTCTAAACGATAAACCGAGCACTGTAAATTCTTCATAATTTACAATATAAAAAACTTATTGCGCTTAAAAGAAAAACGGAGCTGCTTTGCCAAAGATCTTGTTCAATACCAGTGTGTAGTAAGTTGTTTAACTAACAAAGTGCTTTACGTAAATAAGCCAAATAAAGAATTGTAAGTATGAACATACTCGTTTTAAATATTCTTACGTTTTCAATTTTTTTTCACATAAAAAAACATAAAGCTCATTTTTTCTTAAAATCAATTGTCAAAGTGTTTTAAGGTTGGTAACTCCATTTAAAAATAGCTTTTTTAGTTTCGTTTCCATGGCAATCTAACAGGGTTCCAACATAATTTCAGAATTTTTGACACTGACATTTGATTTAAAGAAAAAATAAGCTTTAAATAAGATTTTTATTTTATAAAATTCTACAAACAATGTAGGACTTATAATCACTGAGATTAAGTGCAGTAAATTGCAGCAATGTGTAATTTTAATTTTTTTATCCAACACCTCTTTATTATGATGTTATAAAAATGACGTTTTTGATTGAATTATGGGGTCTATAAAACACAAGTGGTTTTATGAATTAATAATAAAACTGTTTTTATATAATTAAACAGTTTACAGAAAATAGAACAATTTATTGAACATCAAAAAATACAATACATAAAATTACAATTATAAGAAACAGGAATCTCAGATGAAATCATTTGTTGAGATTTACGTTAACATTTATATTAAAAGATATAACTTTATTTGCTTCATGTTTTGTCACTTCAATGTTGTTTCCACATTCATTGGATTTTTGCTTCTTAGTATTCACAATAACATTACTTTCTGTTTCTGTTTCTGTTTCCGAATTTCCACCCAGTATCTTCTTAGCAATGTCTATTTTGCTCAAAATTGACTCTTTGACATACGCTTGTGCCACGGTTGTCGACTTTGTTCGGTCATAACGTTGGACCATACCAAGATCGGCTCCAGCGTTGGACACTAAACTCGCACAGCGTTTCATACTGTGGTCCTGTGTAAGTCTCTGACTCTGGTAATTTTTAAAAATCAGCTACTACTGTGGTATTTTGGACAGACTATTTATTCCCACAGGCTGTATGGTGCATTTCTCATTACATAACACAAAAACAACCTGTTCTGAAAAATATTCTTAGGTTGGAGAGACATATATTTTCTACAAATATCTAGCACATTAACTGCAAATCCTTCTTCTACAATCATAAAGCTACGTAAAACATATGTTTTTGTATCTGGTACAGATACCAACTTATAGTATCCTTTATTTTCTACGTTATTGATTGACATCTTCAATAATTCACAACATCGACACCCACCTGACACACCAAAAATTAGTGCGACCTGTAATGTAAAAAAAATACATTTTATTCTCTAATAACAAAATCGACCTACCTTCAACATCAAATATTTTTTATTAGGTGCTTCTGCTAGAAACTGTTGAATATGCTCTCTTTTAAGAATTTTTTATTTTTTGCATTTGTAATTTTTTGATTCGTTTATCAAAAAAGCGATCAACTTGCCATATTGTGAAATATCTGTATTTTTGTGAAGCTTTAATGTCGATCTTAACATGCTGTATTTCGTCCACATTGAAGAGGCTGCGAATCTTTTTTTGGCGTTGAAGAAGTAACCCAACAGCACGTCTTCGCTTACCCCACAAACATCGTTTTCCTGTTTCCAGTTATTGAACTCTCTCAATTCTATGTAATAAGCGTCCCTGGATTTCTTGGGTAGCAAACTCGATGTGACTTCTTCAACACCTTTCGCGATTTTGTCAGGAAGAGACTACTTCTTTTCATTTTTAACAACGTTACAAGCGCCGAAACAGTTTGTTTGCAAAATTTTTTTCAAATAATAATTTTGTTGTCAACTACAACATGGCAACCAAATCAT
This sequence comes from Tribolium confusum, assembly GCA_029207805.1. Classification (NCBI taxonomy): domain Eukaryota; kingdom Metazoa; phylum Arthropoda; class Insecta; order Coleoptera; family Tenebrionidae; genus Tribolium; species Tribolium confusum. Next base: position 34,310,522 of record JALGAY010000001.1, on the reverse strand, counting down.
AAACTACTACTAATCTTTGTAGATATAAAATTTTTGGGTTTTGATGATTTTTTAAGAACTCTTACAGAGAGAGGTGTTATAAGACGAGATAAAACTATGTATTGTACTCATGTCTTAACAGCAAATAAGTCACTTTAGAAGAATTAGGCCACTCAAGCAAGCTCTCGTGACTAAACATTTCTTTCGTGACTTATTTGCCTTATAAAACACTTGTATAATAAAAAGATATTAAATAGCTTTACCTCGTATTTCAAATAATCGCGGGCTAGCATCAATATAGATAGCTACTTCAAAAGGCAAAAAATGTAAAAATGTTGCTAAACATCTTTAAGATATTTTTAAGATAAAGCTTTAAAAAAAGATAAATTTTATATATATTTTTTTTCAATTAATTAATAAAAACAACCAGGATCTTCACAAAACTTCTAAGTACTTTTGTTTGACAATTTAATAAATGTGGTTGATTTGTGCAAGACATCGTGCAACGTTTGAAAAGCGATGGAAATATTGGTTGGGCTTAAAATTTCAGATGCCACTTTTTTACGACAACAAATTAAAGCATCAGTCTTAAGTCATCAAAATAAAGTCAAAGATTCTCGTAGAGGTAGACCAATAATACCTTTCGCAGAATCGTCAACTAAAACTAAGGAAAGAAGGGTTGAAGATCTTGTTTCCAGCAGAGACCCAGAAGAAATTAAAGATGCGGCTAACAAATTAGGCATTTTAACTCCTACAAGTTGCAAAAGATTTAACTGTTTAACACCAAAAGAAGCCTTAGTACTCAAGCTAGATTTAAATCTTTCTGTACGAAAATATTACATTTTGAGACTAGTAGTCAATAGGCATCATAAAAATTGTTTTCCTAGTTAGTATTTAGTTGAAAAACTTAAAAAGTAAATTTTGCTATCTAAAATGTTGGTGACTGAATTTTCAGTTGTAATACCTCAAGAGAGTGAGAATAATTGAAAACAATTTGACAGAATTTCGAAAACGTGTTGCCAGGAAATAGACACGAGAGCGCGTAGCGCTCGAGTGGATATTGCCAAATAGCAACACGTTTGAGAATAATTCTGAAAAATTATTTTCTAAATTATTCTCACGCCTGTGTGGTATTCGATAACCCTTTATTTTAATTTAATTTCAATTATAAAACAAAAATGACAGATGTTACTCGAAGGACCAGGAGTTGAAGAAAAAGAGCTATATGTTTTCTCGAAGCTGTCTGTTTTCAGTCTCTACTCTAACTATTTACAAGATATTTACAAACTTAAATAAGGGTGCGTTAACGTCCACCCCATGGTGAGGATCAGATCGGATGGGGAAAGCAAATTCGTAACAACAGACGTCAAGTAAAAAAATAGTTATCAAAAAACCGTTGCCACAATAAAAAAAACAAACGCAGGTAAGGCAAATTATTCCAGCGGGAATAAGCTAGGTAGAAAATTTCCACTATAATAATGTGTTGATTGGCTGAAAAGTGCACATGTGACAAAAATTAAATTTTTTCATTGGTTTAGAGAAACGTCAAAAAATATTCAGGAGAAATTAATTTGCAAGACCTGCTTAATATAACTTCTCAAAGAATTTTTGAGACATTAGCTGTTTCAAGAAATATTAATGCAACTTTGATTTGTAAATGGGGCTTTAACGGTACCTTAGAACACAGCAAATATAAACAAAAACTTGTAGTAAACAAAACAGACGAATTTGTTTTCTTTATTACATTAGTATCTTTAAAAATAGTTGCAAAGGATGGCAATAGGTAAGCTGTGGGTCAACAGAGAACCTTTTTCGACTTTGTACTGTTGTACTGTAGACCAATTAAGTTTTTTTTGTGAAAGACTCTCCAGAAGTTGTTAGAGACAAAGAAACTAAAATTAATGCTGCAATTAGTTAACTTAAACGTCACAAATTTTTGGTGGGTTCATTTGAGGTAAAATTAAATTTTACATTACATTTTACGTATGTGTTAGGCATTTTTTTTCCTCTTTATTTTCAATGACAATTTCTGTTAGAGTTAGAAAAATTGTGATTTGTAAAAAAATATAAGAAATGTGTTCAGACAACGTTTTGGAGGTGGCCGTCTCCATCTTCAGGTTTATTCCATAATTATCACGTTGCATTGTTGATTTGTTAATACATTCTGATTCAGAGAAAATAATGAGCCTGATGATCTTGCGATGCAACTCAAAAAACAAATTTCATTTACGTCTTTGATCTAATTAAAATTTAGGTTTTCAAAGTGAATCCAAGTTATTATCTTTTTAACCCTGACATTAGCACAGAAAACGGTCATTTGTGCCAAAGAGAGAAAATGAAAAACTGATTTTGATGTACCTAAACTCCAATACAAAATGTATTGTATAAAAGAATGAAGCATTAAAGGTAGAGGAATAAATCTATTCTAAATCATAATTTGCAAAAATAAACGGGTATACGACACCATTTTTAACTAATGTCAAAGCACTGTCAAAGTAACATAAGATAACTTAATTGCAAATACAAAACGTAATTAGAAGTAGATCAAGACGTAAATAAAATTTGTTTTTTTGACTGCATCACCAAAACATCGGGCTCATTATTTTATCTGAATCAGGCTGTATATGAACTGTATTCGGTCAAAATGGATTTTTTTGGTCGATTACAATTCTTACATAGGTATTACATTTAGTTTCTAATTAGCAATTATGCTGATATTATTTCCAACCACACGTGATAAAATAGGTTATGTGTTTTACATTTTACTATGATTGATGGATGTGTCGTTAATATATTAACAGACAGAAATTCTACCTCAAAGTGTTATGTCTGTGTGGCTACGCCTAAAGAAATAAACCAAAAAAGAGTAGGTAAAAAACCTTCTAAATCTGAACATCACCGCTTTAATTGGTCTACCTTACACGCTTGGATAAGGTTATTTGAATGTTTGTTGCATATTTTTTAAAGATTCTTTATATACGAAAGCATTGTATCTCTCCCTTTACAGCTGGTATTGCCCGCCGATTTCGCTGCATAAAATTTTAATTCATGGTTGCAATGTAATTGATAGTTTTCAGCTACCAATAGGTGCTTTATCAGGAGATGCGTTAGAATCACGTCACAAAGAAATAAAAAAAACCAGATTTGAACATACAAGAAAAACGTCTAGGATTAATTCAAACATGGATTTGCTAACGTCATTACTTTTCAGTTCCGATCCATCACTTTCAGACAAAAAAAGAATTACCACACAAAAAAAAAATTAGATTCAACAACGAAATCTCTAAACAATACCTACTAACTAATAATGACGACTCTGATACAATTTCCGATTCGGAAAATTTCGATATGAGATCATTAAATCACTCTATCAATAGCTTAAGTAAGGATGTAAATTTTTAAAATAAATAAAAATATTTTTTATTTTAATTTATTGTAAAAATCTGCAAAAATGCATATTTATTCGTTGTTTTTTATAAGTTGACTGTTTTTTTAATAATTACGCCTCTATAAAACAAATTTAGGTTTTTGTCCATTTCTCCCATAACATTGTGACACTACGTGTTGTGCCTATTGCTTGGCACTACGTTTTTGAAGTTCTGTCAAATTATTTTCAAGTTATTTACACTCTCTTGTTATATTACAACTGACAAAAATATTTGGTGTAGCTGAAAGAGTGAAAGCTTCTAAACAAGACCTAAACTTGCAAACATACCTCTACAATTAACGAAAAAAGAAGTTTTTATAATACAACCTAAAATATTTAAATCACAACAAACAAAATTTACCTGTACCAACCCCAAGTTGCACCGTTTAGGAGCTAGAAAACGCCAAAGTTAGAAATTAAATATTTCAATAATAACTTTTTAAACTCTTTATCGTACAGTTATGCTAGTTAGAACTACATATTCTAACGTTACTCTTTAATTTTTATTTCAAAGCAATAAACTAGTATCATATTTAAACCATATTATTCATATTTTTTTGTGTTATTCGATTGGATCATATATTTCTTCTATTGTAAAACTACATTAATTTTAAATAATCCTTTTTGTTAAATTTTTGTGGCTGCTCTAGTTTTTGAACATAAAGTTAATTTATATGACCATGACAAAATTAAATTTTATTAATCTAAAAGTTTCACACGTCACTGACCCAGCAATAAAAACCTATAGTCAGACAAGGCATCATTACGAACACGATTATTATGGTATGATGCTGGGGGTCGGCAGTAGCCTACTCACTACAATTTCTATTCCTGCAGAAGGTATCGTACTCCAATACCGACTCCAATCAGATATCGAAGTATTGATACTTCCGATACCTCAATATTTTCGATACTTTGATAGCTCCGATACTTCGATACCTTCAATTCCTCGATATCCCCGATACCTCCAATACCTTCGATACCCCCGATAACCCCAAAACTTCGATACTCCCGATAACTTGATAAAAAGTGGCTATAAATAAATATCCCATCCAGAGTGCTTTGGATTTTAGAAACACAAGCTATTTTAATAAAAATAATAGATTCACAAGCTATTTGAAAAGATATTTATTTATAGCCACCCGATACTTTCGATACCTCGATACTGCCGATGCCTCGATACCTCCGACACCTCGATGCCGCAATCAGTGAAGAGAGTATTGAACAAAAAAAGTATATCAATATATCGATACACCTTCTACAGAAAACCTCGATATATCAATATTTGATACTTATCCATGTGTGCTTTAGATGAAGATTTTCATTGTTTAAATTAGTTTATTAAACATTTAATATAAAAAAACAACAAAAACTTTAAAAAAATAAAACTCTGAAACAAAACAACTTTACATAAAATTAAAAAAAAAACAAAATTTTCAAAACATCAAGCAAAACACAAATTCTAAAAAACTAGAAAATAGCGCTGAAAGCTTGACAAAAAAATTAAACAAAGCCAAAGATTTAATTATTTATAAGGTTTTTAAAACGTAGTATTGATTTTTCACAAAAAGAGAGTAAAATCGAAATATCGATTTTTACACCGATACTTCATTTAAAAATTGATGTACCGATATCAAACATTGAAACAAAGAAAATTGATGTATCAATATTTATATCGATACTTGTGTCATCACTAACCGCAAACAGTTCTGACTTAAAAACCAAACAAAAGTAATAATTTAATCTCCGGATTTAAAAAAAATCGTTTTTTAAAATAGTTAATATTCATGCAACTGTTTATAAGTATTAACTGTTTTGTTCATATTTTGGGAAAACAATATTTGTGACGAAAACATTAAATACTGCTTTTGTAATCAGTATGAAATTAATTCCTGATCAGAGTCAGAAAGAAATATCAGCTTTTATTGCAATTCTTTGAAGATAAAACATTTCATTTTGTTTAGCAAGTTTCAAGCTTATATAATCACAAAAAAGCCGCAAGTGGGATCAATATCAATGCGTGGTGTAGGTCAGTCAGATAAATTTAGAACAGCCAGTATTGTCATTCAAAGTTTATTTGCTAAAAATTTAAAACTACTTAGTTGAGCGTTGAGTTTTCTCTATAATACGAGTATAAAGATGAGCAAATCAAAACATTTAAAACGTAAAGGAGATGCTGAAAGATTGCGTGATAAAAAAAGGAAACCTTTGGAGCAGAAAAGTGAAAAATGTTTAAAGTTGCATTTATTTTTTACCGCCGCCGCGCCGCGCCGGTCTCTCTGACACAACCCAAACATCAGCACAGAGAAAGTAAGATTATTAAGCAAATCTTAAAGTAGCGAAAATAATGTCGAAAAACAGTTGTTTGAAGAATCTACAGTTCTCAACAATTGAAATGAAACACCCTAAAATTTTAACAAAGTTTAAAGACTTGTAACTTCTACAAAAATTTATTAATCGGAATCATTTTTTTTTCTGGGTAGATTATTTTTTATACTTTAAGATATTTAATAAAGCGTTTCTTATAAATTTGTTGTTTAAGTTGTACAGGATGTCAAAGACAGACCCTACAAAAAACGAAAAGTTTAGACATCTCCAATTTTAACAAAAAAAATTTTTGAATTTTTTTATTAGATTTCAGAAAAGCTCTGGATTAAGCTCTCGACACAGTTTTACAGATTTTGGGTTACATTTATAAATTAAAGCAATAACCCAAAAAAATATTTTTTGTGCATTAAGCAATAATTTTGTTAATTGATGATACATTTTACCTCTTTTTGGCTTATTCTAAAGACAAAAGTTTAAGCTTGAACTTCGGAACGCAACGGTAGACATACTGTTAACATTTTGTATAGAAAAAAACTTTCAAAGATGACCAAATTTTTAAACAATTCCGAATTGTAGTTTGATAAAAGATGGATAAAAATTTAAACGTGTATTTAGACACATAAATTGTTTTCTATATCTTAACATTCTTGTAGCATTACTTTACTTAGTATTGATCGGTGATTAGATCCAGTTCTGAAAAGCATATTTTTAGGAAAAAATTCAAGCTTTTTCTAACTTGAACAGCTCGTTACCACGATACAGACACTACTTTTAGCTATTCACAATAGTATTATTGAAAACAAACCGTTTAGATGAGCAAAAGTTTTAATTTTTTCTAATAGTCTAAGAACTAGCAACGTATAAAAAAAAATGTTTAGAAAAGCTAGTTTTTGATTTGTCATCTCTTTCGCTCTCTTGGTCAGCATCCGGGCAAGGTGGCTGTCAGTAGCGGTTGCATTTACCTGTGCGCATCGTATTTGTACAGCTAAAAATACTAACTTTTTAAATAATTTAGAGAAGAGTTATTTTTGTTTCATTGACTTTTGATCAGTTTAACAAAGATAAGTTTTTATTGCCAGACATTTTTATCATTGTTAATAGTTTGCCAGATGCTACTTTCTATTTGTATAAAAAAAAATTAAAATATTTTAGTATGTCAAAACAAACAAGTCTAAAGTTAATTTGCCCGTCAATACCGATCCGATACCTCCGATACCGTCGCTACCTTCAATACCGCCGATCCTTCTATACCACTAATACCTTTGATACCTCGACCCTTTTTCATAAAAACTAAATAAAAAATAATAAAAAAAATTTACATCAGACAATTGTTTCGTGATCAAGAGTGCACAAAAATTGATTATTTTTGTAATTATTATTTGTTATTCTATTGTCATTAATTGGATATTCTTTTCTGTTTGAGAATAAATCTATTATTATTATTATTATTATTATTAAAAATTTATATACAATAACTTTTAAATAGCGCATGTAACAAACACCCAGAGCAAATGAGCAGATAGAAGTATAGATCAAAACGCTTACTAGCTAGCTTACTACTGTCTAGCTGCACTCATGGTAACAAGTCCAGTTGTAAAAATAAACTGCCCGAGGTGGTGTGGGGTATAAAGAATACGATTTATGGCTACCACACGACAGGTACTCTTGTATGGGTTTTTTTAATCACGTGTATTTTTTTAATTACATTATTTATGGAACTGTTTTTATTTTTTAATGGTTGCCTACAATGTTTAGAAATATTTTTTGGCTATCACAGCCCTCTAGATAAAAAAACAAAAATTGCAAAAAAATATATTTTATTTCGCAAAAAGTTATAAAAATTAGTATTTTAAACTCAGAATTTAATGTAGATTCCAAAAATATAAAAATATAGATAGTGTTTCATTTAAAAATCCAAAGTTATAGTCATTTCCAGTAAAACCAAAAGTGATAAAAAGTTTACTTTTTACCTAGTTAATAGAAATTTTCTAATATAATAAGTTTTCCAAATTTTTTTTTCCAAATTTTTTTAATTTAAAAAATACTATTTTAACAAGGGGTGAGCCTAATTTCGTTTAAACCCGGTATATATACATAATAAGGGCAGTAAAGAGAATATGAAGAGGAGTTTCCTCATCTTCAGCACAACCTCTGCAAATCTCGTCCTCGCTGAGTCCGATGACGTGCAGGTGTCTTTTTAGTAAGCAATGTCCTGTGTACATGCCTACCACTAACTGAAGGTTTCTACGATTGAGTCGCATCAGGTTTTCACTGCGTGCCTTGTGCGGTCCTTTAATAAAAAGCCTGGATTGCCGCATGCCATCTTGAAACTGCCATTCAGAGAGATGGCGAGATTTTATCCACTTATAAAGTGTGTCTTTCTGTCGTTTTTTAGTAACGCCAAGAGCCGGTTCTGCCCCGATAAAGTCCATTTGTAAACCCTCTCGAGCCAGAACGTTAGCCCTTTTGTTACCCGTTAGACCACAGTGTTCTGGTACCCAGCAAAGTACAACCATTTTGTTGCACTTTACCAGTTTCTGTAATCTGTTGTGATATTCCCAGACAAGCCTCGATGAGTACCTGCACGATTGCAAGACCTGCAGCGAAGTCTGACTGTCGGTGCAAATGCAGATTCGTCTGTTTGACAAAGCCCTCTGCACGCACTCAGTCACACAAGCAAGCAAAGCGAAGATTTCCGCTTGAAAAACGTCAACATGTTTGCCCAAAGGTATTGAAATTTCAACACCGAGTTTACATATAGATATTTCTGAGCCCGCTTCATTGGGGTGAACCGACCCGTCAGTATAGCAGACAAGCCAGTCCCCCATTCTAAAGCTGTTCGTTTTTTCACACCAGTTGTCACGTGGTGGAATGTTCACAAGATACTTGTGATTTGTAGCAATCCTGGGGGTCATACTGTCGTCCCCCATTTCAAAAATAGGGTCCAAATTCAACATCCTAGTGGATATTGTCCGATGACCCTTTCCGGTTGCTGCTCTCTACCGATTTGTACCGCGAAGCCGTAAGAAACTAAGCAGACTCTTCCACAACAAAATGAAGTGGCCGAATCCCCACAAGGAGCTCCATGGCTGCGGTCGGTGTAGTTTGGAAGGCCCCTGTGATTGTCAGGCAGGCCAAACGCTGGACCCGTGCCAAACTCTTTTTGGCCCAGGACGCACTTGATATGGTTCACCAGACAAGGGAGCCGTACGTGATTATTGGTCTGACAACATAGTTGTAGAGCCAAAGCATAACGCGGGATGTAAGACCCCATGTTCTGCCAACAGCTCTTCTGCACGCTCAGAGCGTGCTCGTAGCTGTTCGCATCTTTTCTTCTATGTGTGATCTCTAGGTCAAACGAAAGTTTAAAATAACCCCCAAATATTTAACCTTATGATCTACACATAGCTGTTCGCCGAAAAGCAGAGAGGCCACATAATGGTCCCACCGTTTTCGGGTAAAAATAACATGGCCTGTTTTCTTCGGATTTACCGATTGGCCATGGAAATTACACCATTTCTCAACGAGCCTGAGTGTCTCACCTGTGAGCTCTCCGACCACATTGAGAAACTTGCTTTTAACCAGAATAGCTATGTCATCAGCATAGCCCTGGCAGTATATGCCAAGTTCGTTTAACTTGTAAATAAGATCGTCTACTGTGACGTCCCATAACAAAAGAGATATTACACCCCCTTGGGGAAACCCTTTAGTAGCAATCACTGTAGCAAAGAATGCGCCTATGCTCGCTCTGATAAATCTATTAGCATTGTGCGAACCCATTTGACCAAGGTTATATATTTAAAATATTATGGAAAAGTGATCAAATTGATTAATAATTTTTCATTGTGGCAAATTTACTTAGAGCCTTTTTTATATAATATTTACTAAATACCTTTGCACCTCGTCTAAAAGTGTCTAGTTTTAGATATATTTTAATTTATGCATTTATAAAATGACACTCAAAGTTTTATAAGCACCTTGTAATAAAATAATTAAGTATTACTTATTCTATTAATGTTTTTTACTAGGATTCCTAAAGATCCGGGAATTTGTCAGTTGTGGATGAATTTTATATCAGTATCCCTAGGAAACTTCTTGTTGGATCTTCTTGGTGTGTTTAAATGAAAATATGGAAATGAAACACCAAACTTCTTTACTTGATACGACGCACGTTTCGACAAGAACGTTTTAACTTTTAGTTTCAATTCCTACCTGAGGATGACAACGTTGTTGTCGAAAAGTGCGTTGTATCAAGTAAAGAAGTTTGGTGTTAGTGGGTGTTTCATTTCCACTTTTCATCCTTAGGAAAAACAACAACCCAAGCTTCCGACAATATATTTCTATATTGTTTACATTTTGAAAAAGAATGTTTTGAAATTGACTCTAAAAAGTTAAAGAGACATTTAATTTCTACTTTGCATTTAACATATTATGACAGGGTACCTTAAATGATAGCTACTTTAAATGTAAACTTTTATATATTTTTATTTTGGATTAACATGAAATCACCAACTAAAGCAAAAGGAAAAAAATAGCTGCAGGTCTCTTGCTCCAGAATCTAATAAAAATGTTTCTCATAATAATGACAAGCACAAGGTGTGTATTTTTGAAAATAATTTTAATTTTCACATACTTATATCAAGTGTTTAGATTCAAAAGTATGAAGCAATATTATAACCTGAAACCTGAAATACAGCACTATAAAAATGATAAAAATATGTTAAACAATGTAACAGAATTTTCGTGTTATCAATAAAAAAGCATATTTAGTTTTGTTTACGTATCAAATTTTATAACAATAGGTTAAAGGGTTTCCTAGATATAGCAAAAAAAAATTTAAGCCCTGATGTAAAGACCTGTAATTTTTTAATCACTAGCGGTGAGACAATTTTTTTTTACAGATTTGCATTAATTATGATGTTTTATATCAACTTAAAATTTTGCTAGATATCTTTGCATCATCTAAGAGTTTATTAAAAAGTAAATTATTGTTTTACAGAGCTACAAGGACACATCTTTTGAGAGTATTGAAGAAAAGAACAAATCTCTCGCTTAAGAAATCCTTTTATTGTCAGAGAAGATTAATTTTCTCACCACAAAAACTTGTAATATTACTTCCTTAAAGTCAGAAATTAAAGCTTTAAGAAAAAAAATAAAGATTTGCAGAAAAAATTTAAATTGGTAAAAAACAGATGTTTTCGACAAACAAAATTTGCGATTAAAACAAATTATTACAAACAGAAAGAAGGTGGATATTTCTCCCAAAAAATTTGGAGAAAACTGCCAGCCGTCAAACAAAAGAAAGCGAGAAATCTCGGCTCCTGTGCTCACCTGCACAGGTATCCACATATAGAGACACACACCGGAAAGCTCTTTTTAATCCGAGTCTTTTCGTATAAATTTCATTCCGTAATTCCTACGGCAACCCTATCAAAAACCGCAATTAATTAACCAATTAACTCATCTCACGCATTTCTTGATAATTAGAACCGCGACATGCTCAATTTCGCTCTCATTTCGTCAGGTAGGCTTCTCGCGACCTACCTCGCATCACACAGCCCTCTCGCATGTTGCGGACTAATTATTAAACCGTTAATTGTGTTAATTAAGCTTCTTTCGTTCATATCTCATGAACGGGTTGTCGTAAAATTATGATTCAAACGCTGTTCAACTCCTTTTTCAATTCCGCTCCTCCCACGCATTATCTCATTCTCGCGATTCAATTATCTCGCAATCTTGATTCGCGCAGACAAACCATCGGAACCCCTTAATCTTTGCCGAACCTTTCAAGGGTGGCAAAAAAGCTTGCTTTAACTGCCGGTTCGGCTCTTCGGGAGTGAGTTGTGACTCGTCAGTCGTGACCGTGAGTCGTGAGTCCGCAGTCGATTGTAAGTTCATGAAGCTTCCCTTCATCCGTGCTTCTTTCACTCTCTCACCTCGCTCTCTTTCTCTCTCTGCTCGTCGCGCGCGCCACCTTGCGGAGTAACAGCGCGTTACTCACTCGCATCACAGCGCCATCTCTCGCTCAACTCATTCAACCCTTTTTACCCTTGTCTTTGTAACCCATTGCCTGACAGTGCCGACTCCAAAATTTACACCTGTGTTTTATTTTCTACGTTTTAACAATTTAATTATTCCCCAATTAATTAAATTTAATTTCCTTTCCGTTCATTATTCACCACATCCCCAATCCACACTCAAACAAAATTGCACCGATAGCCGGGTCGGTGACAATACCATTGAAGTTTGGAGAAAATATAAGAAAATTTGCGGTGACTTTGCACTTGTGTTTACCAAAAGCGTATATTCTTATGTCAGAGAAAAGTTTTATAAATGCCTACCATATGAAAAAATTTTTGATAATTGGTATGCTTCAGTGGATGGATCACCAGGATTCACAAAAGACTCTTTTGACATGCTTGCATTAAAAGCCCAAGTAGAGGAAACAAGTGGGAAAAGGATTGTTTGTTCATTGGTTTTAGATGAAATGGCATATAGGAAACACCTTGAATTTGATAGGATTTGTTACCACGGTTACGTTGATATAGAAACAGAAATTAAATGTGACCACCAAGTTGCTAAAGATGCTTTAGTGGTTATGGCTGTAGCATTAAACGGTGTCTGGAAAATTCCTTTGGGGTATTTTTTTGTAAATGGGCTAGGTTCTGCACAAAAAGCTTTTCTTGTTAAGCAATGTTCAAGTTTAATGAATGACTGTAGTATAAGTGTTTCCAACGTCACATTTGATGGGTGTCCAACAAATTTTACTATGGCAAAATCGCTTGGATGTTGTTTAGATGTAGATAATCTGCAAACATCTATAACAAATAGTCCAATATCAATAATGCCGGATCCTGCACACATGTGTAAACTTATTCGCAATTTATTTGGAGAAAAAAGAATATTAGTGGACAGAGAATGCGGGGTAATCGATTTTAAATATTTAGAAGAATTAAATACGTTACAGGAAGAGGAAGAGCTGCATTTGGCCAACAAATTACGAAGGAGACATTTAAATTTTTTTAAACAAAAAATGAGGGTGAAATTAGCCACACAACTTTTGAGCCGGTCAGTTGCTGAAGCATTATTATTTTGTAAGAATGTACTTCACTTAGAAAATTTCAAGGAATGTGAACCTACAGCAAAATTCATTTTAATTATTAATGATGCCTTTGATATTCTAAATTCAAAAAATTTACGAAATTTTAATTTTAAAAGTCCTATAAGTAAAAAAAATATAAACGACATAATTAACTTTAAAAATAAATTTATTGATTACGTCAAGAATTTAAAATTTTTGAACAATAAATATGTTCTAAACAGCAATAAAAAACCAGGTTTTCTTGGATTTATTGTATGGTTAAACTCTGTAATTACTATATACAATAATTTTATTAATTTTCAAACATCATTATTAAATTTTTTGCCTACCTACAAATGTAGCCAAGATCATCTAGAATTTTGTTTTGTTGTATTCGGTCTCAAGAGGGCTGTAATGATAACTCCACTTGCAGACAATTTAATAGTGCATATAAGAAGTTACTAATACACTCAGAAGTTTCAGATGGTGGCATTGGTAATTGTGTTGCACTTGAACATGTTAATATTTTACAAGCTTCTTCATGAAAGAAAAAGTCTAAAGATATTATTAATTTTGATAACATCACTTATTGTACTATTAATAGTGATCAAGCTATTGATGATGTAAACTATGAAAATTATCCAATTTTAAAAAGTACATTGACAACATTCTCAAAGGAAATTGTAACATATATTGCTGGATTTGTTGCAAAAACTAGGTCAAACATTAAAATGTGAACAGTGCGTTTCAGGATTATTTGGCTTAAAATCTAACCTAATTAATAGTTTTATAGATTTCAAAAGTAGAGGTGCTTTGACCTATCCTAGTGAGGATATTATTAGTATTTGCATGAAAACTGAAAATTTGTACAGAAACTATCAAAGACATAAAATTTTAAAAATAATTTAATCAAAAATTTTGATTGAAATTTTGGAGCATTTTATAGGAAAAAATATATTTGTTACTAATCAACATATTCATATATTTGCATTAATTAAAGCGGTTACTAATACGTATTTAGGCATTAGAATTAGATATAATTGTAAAACTTTGTCAAAACAAGATGAATATGTAAGAAATAATTTTAAAAAACAAACTCATTTTCGCGGTCAATAATAGTTGTATAAGTGTATTTTCAATAAATGAAACAAACATCTAATAGTTTTATTATTTATCTCTCATCTTACAGAACCTGAATTAAATTTTCTTTACATTTAAATACCTGATTTTTTAATAAATACGTAATCTAATTTACATCCTGTTTATTATTTATTAAAATAGTCATGTATATGTCATAGTTGTACCGGTATTTACGGACCACCTTACCGCAACCACGGTTCACTCTGGTTAACTTACGGACCGCACTCTTAATGTATACGTATACAAAATATCGCTTTTTATTAGAGCCCCTTTAAGTTACTTATTGTGACGCCACTGACTCCAATCGCGTGGTGCGCATGCTTTCATAGTTTTGCGCAGTAAAGGCGGCAGAGCCATTTTTTCAAACTTATACTCCCTCCGTCCTATCTAAACTCCGTGGACAACACTCATTTTGACCGAAAGTTTTACATCGCAAGTATATCTCAAAATGTATATGCTCAACAACTACCAACAAAACACTGACAATTTTGTACACTTTACCTTACTGTACTTTTCCAATTTTTGAAGTTTTTGCAAATATAGTAACAAAATGAATACCAGACCAAGAAAAAGTAGACGATTCAGCACATTTATAAAAAAAATCGCCGATTCATGACTAATCCGACTTAACTTTAATGGATTTTATTGTAACCTAAAACCTAACAGTTTTTGTTTCCGTTTTCTTCTAGATTGTATGGTAAAATTTCAGAAGTATAAAACACAGTAACATATTTTTAATTAACAAAACCGACTTGAACTATCAATTTACAATTTATTTGTGTAGGGCGTATTTTTATTAATAGAAATTTATACAGTTTAAAATATAGAATTAACACAAATGACCGTTTTTCGGAGTTCTTGTAATCGGAGAACCATAGGGCGACAACCCAATTGGGGTGAGGCAACGAAATGTGGACGCCAGGACCGCACTCAGATTTATAACTCAGCATTGAATTTAAGACAAACATGAAATAAGTGAAATATATAATTAGTTAGAATCACAACCAAAGATTTTGAAATTTATTATTACAAAAGTGATCCGGGTTTAGAGAGATCTCCGCGTGGCGCTGCTAACATCGGCTTTCCTTCAAATCTCTCAGAAGTCAAAATTCAAATCTGTCAAAACTGAGAATTGTGTCAAACTCCTCTACCAAAAGATTTAAAAACCTGTGCTTTTGTCACTTTTCTTAAGTGTTTGTGTTGATCGTTTTGACTATTTGTTCGTAGTTTTAGTTTGTTTATTGTTCTAGATTGAGTTTTTTTTATTCACGTTTGGTTTAGTGTTTCTGTTGATCACTTTGCGGTCTTCACAGATTTTGCTCAGTTGTTCGTTGTTTTAGTTTTTTTATTATTTTAGCTATGACACGTTTACTTAGGTCCAGTTCTTTAATAATTCTGTTGAACGTTTGCCTATTTGTTCATTGTTTTAATTGTGAGATTTTTTTTGACTTAATTAATTATTAATAATTCTTCAGTTATTACGGCATTATTTTACGTAAACAGAAATGCACCGAGCTTTACTGTAAGAGCTTTGCTCTTCAAAAAACCTTTCATGAGTTACCGAGTGATTCAACAGTGAGAAGTAAATGGGTGAAAAAGATTCATTGTTTGCGTGGTAAGATTTTTCTAATGCATCCACATTTCTCTGAAAATGTCAAGATTTGCCATTTACATTTTGAAATTGATTGTTTTAAAAGTGTACCATCAGGCAAGAGAACATACCATCACTTGTACGCACCCTATTTCAGGTATCAGTATCAGTAATGCGAGGTGTAAAAAACATTAAATTTACCTTATACACACGGACCAAAATAGTAACGCATATCAAAACGTCCAAAAATAGAAAATTTTTGATTTTTTACTTGATTATTTTTTGACACAATTTTCAGTTTTGACAAATTTGAATTTTGCTTTTAACATATTTCATATATGTATTGAAGGTTGAAGGAAAGCCGATGTTAGCAGCGCCACGCGGAGATCTCTCTAAGTGAGCAAATGAACAGGCTGTTATAAACGTCAATTTCAAGAAAATGTCATTTAGACGGTTGTGATTATTACATTAATAAGCCGTGCATTATTATATTTTAAGTGGGTCGCCTCAAAAAGTATATCAAATATACTAAATAGTATATCAAATATAATAAATATAAAAAATATGCTAGCTCGTTGTTTTCCATTTTCAAAAAATGACAAGTGACAGAACTCAGTGGCTGACGTTATGCTGTTTTTAAAAGGAGCCGGTTTTTATTTAGTTTTTTACAAGTTTTATCTGTGAAATCACGTTTATTAATTTCGAAAATTGTTTATTTTAATTTTTTAGTGTTGTGTTACGTGTTTTATTTAAATCACGGTGCATTTTTACGAATTTCAAAAAGCAAGTGAAATGAGTAAATGACATAAGACAGTGGCAGCGTTGCTGGTTTTACTAGAAGAGTCATTTTTGTTATTTTATTGAATAAATTACAAGACAGTGTTATATAAACATTATTTATTCAGGTTTTTAGGTACATAAGAAATCAATTCAAGCTCATCTAATTTTTCTTCAATCTTCTGGAGGTGTTTGATAATCTTTAAGTACAGGAGGCCTATTACAGATATGTTGTAACTCAGCACCTGCATTTCTCGGGATAAAGAACGTAATTCAGCAGAGATTTGTTTTTCAGAAATTGTTTCACATTTTTTAGACTATTCTGGGTGGGTTTCACCTACTTCTACCAACTCGTTGTTTTCCTTTTTTTCAAAAAGTGACAGAGAGGCTGAGGTATTGCGATTTTTTGAAAAGAGCTAGTGTTAATTCAAATTCTTTTTGTGCAAAATCACGTTTATTAATTTTGAAAATTTGTTTATTTAATTTTTGTGTTACGTTCCGTGTTTTATTAAAATCAGAGTATATTTTTTAAACGAAAATGAGACTTGTTAGGGAAAGAGATTTGCGGTAGTTAGTTCTTTGGTAAGACTTCTATGTTCTATGGACACTTTTCTGTTAATTTTCTGAGTCGGAGGTGTTTAATCAGCTCTGCATTTAGGTAAATCAGAGCCTAACTTTTTCTGGTCCGCGGTGGTTTTGGAGTAATGCGTTGCAAGTTGCAACCCTACTGAGGTGCAACGTATTCTGTGTTGTATAACTAGAACTAAAATTTCACCTGTGTAATGGGTTTCCTAACTTTACGGGCTGATTTCAAGTAGAGATAATACCGGTAGTATCTTCGTTTCCATGGAAAAATAAACAAATTTGAGACTATGATTCGCTGTTGTCATGAAAAAGTATTTTTTTCTGATTGATACAATATTAACTAATATTGCTTTAGTTACAATATGTAATAACACACTCATATTTCCCTACGGAAATATGAAACGCTCATATTGTCCCAAGGAAAATATGAAACGTCATATAAAGAAAAATCTGAAATGTCATATTTTACTATGAAAATGTTTTATTTAATGTGCGTTCTGCAGACGCCAAAGATTTCCATAATTAAAACGACCTTTAAAATTTAAATTACGACAGGTGTAACAGTCTATTCAACAGAGGAGAATCACAATGAAATTTTACCTTATACACCAAAAAAATGTCAGTAAGAGCTTCTCGCAAGAATTTTTTGAGCTGTTCTCGGGACAACACCTCTGATTTTTTTGAAACGTATTCTTTATTTTTATTCTTTACAAATGCTTCTACTTCATCAAACATTTTAACATCAATTTTTTTCTTTTAAATGCAACATTGTCCTTAGCATGGATAATTTTGACCACAACGTGTTTGGTGAATATTTCTGCGACTACGGAGAGAATAAATTAGTCATACGTTCAAAAATAACAAAAATCATAGCAAATTACCAAGTCTTCAAAGTGTTGAAAGTCTTCGTACATACATTTTACTATACGCAATATTCGATTTTGCTGGAATCAAACATTTCCTGGCTTTTGCTGCCTATGAGAGCAGGTAGTTCGACATTTTGTCAAAATATTTTTATGACAGGACGCGAATATCAAACCAAACCAGTCAACTATGATATCTATTTACAAACAATGTTCCTTATCCTTAGCAACGTTACTAATTGCTAAATTCCAGAATTAATAATCTAATATTTTACTATTATAACAACAATATTGTTTCAATCAGAAAAAAACTATTGATTCCACCACGGGAAATATGAATATATTCCCTCGGTTGTCTATACATCCCTCGGGTTCCCCTCGGGATGTAACTAGCCAACCTCGGGAAATATACTATTCATATTTCTCTAGTTGTAATAATAGCTGTAAAAATTGCGATACTACCGGTATTATCTCAACTTGAAATCAGCCCATAAGGCTAATTTCAATTTCAGCCTCGATTTCAGTTGTTTTACTATTCTTTAATACACAGTGCTTAAACAACAAACAAAGTAGAACGAGACACAACGCAGAGTCCAAATAACACAATTCCTAGAGAATCAGTTAAATATATTTTTTGAAAAAGCCAAGCTTTAAAAGTGTCGCCTTCTAGATCCTACGTTTTTACTGTTAAATATAACGAAAAATGACAAGTAAAAGTTTTGAACCACTCAGTATCTTTCCTCTTCTCTGGTATCGTTACATGATACTAAGACTAACAAGATATGATCACTTGCCGTACGAATTTTAGACTAGGTTGCGCATGACGTCATCGCGTGACAAAAATGTACTGCGGTATTAGAAAAAACATGCATTTAATAGTACTATTAGAGAATTACTCGGAAAATTACTAAAACTTTTGTTGATTCTAATGTTTCAGATGAATATTATTTAATAATACTTAATAAAAAGACATTTTAGAACCTTATTAGGTTTATTTTTACAGTTCAAAATAGGGCGAGTTATTTAAAAATATTTTTTTTATTAATGGTTAATTTGTAGGGTGGAATTGTGGGTAGAGTGGCACAAACCACAAAAAATAGATTTGTTTAAGCATAGGCTTTTCCTGCGAGCGGAAATCTGGGATGAAATAATCTTTTGGAGTAAAAGGTTGCAGTCTGAAATCCCTAAAATTAAATTCGAAAGTAAAATCAGTTTTAAATTAAATTAACACGTATATTAATTAAATATAAATTGATATAATAAGATAATAAAATATGTGATTAAATATAAAAATATTAAAAGCTAATAAACAAATTAAAATTCACTTGCATGTGAATTTTAAATAAACATAAGTTTACTAAAGCGCCATATAACACTTTTTAAATTTAAAGCGGTTACATAGAAAAAACTGTAAGTTTAGAAGTTGCCAAAAAAAACGATTAATCAATTCTGCATTTAATCTGACAAATATTGAATAATGAAATCAAAAAAAAAAAATATACTAAAATATTTCTACCTTAAATTGATTACTTAACTATTTTAATAATTAAAAAAAAATATACTTAAGTAAAAGGGAGGATAATGCATTTTAAGTGTGTGGCGATCACATATCTTCAATACACAAATTTAAAAAGCAAAAAGTCACTATAATATCTTTTAACTTTTTCCCAGCAACAAGTAACACAACTCGTTCTTTAAATTAATTATTAATAAATTAGAACACTTAGGTCAAAATATTAATAAATTAGAACATAAATTGGTTCGAAACTGCTGGCAATGGATAACCTCTTCTTCTAGTAAACGGTAAGACCTGGGCCCACCAGCATACAAAGATATTGCAGAAGTAATATTTTGAATAGACCACTGAATTTGTTTCTGAGTTTTTAGCTTACGAAGCTGTCCAACAGTAAATATCTTATTAATTTGTTTTTTCTCTTCTTTTTCTTTTTTCAGAAGTTTTTTTAAACGTAAGTTTTCCGCTTGGAGTTTCTTCATTTTCTTACACATTTCCGATTCTTCTTGTGAGCTAACAAAGTATAAGTATTCAATAAAAAAATATCCCAAATACAATTAATGAAATAAATACTTACATGGAATGTATGTTTATAACAAATTCTCTCTTTTTTATTCCTTCCTCACGATCTTTCTGGACAGATGTTTGCACTTTTGGTAGTTTTTGTAAATTAAGTAAAGGCACGCGTCTCGTTTTAACTTTCACTTATTTTTGGACACATGCAATAGTTTTTCTTTAACACAAAAATCATCATGAGAAAAATGTTTTAAACATATTCCAGCATTATTTACATTAAAACCATGCTTTTGAGAGCATTTCTTGCTCCCATAAATTACAAAGTTTGGTATTGGTCAAAAAACTAAAGTATCGACAATCGGACGAACAGTTCTTGCTTTTCTTATTATTATTGCTGGTACAACCCATCACTGCACAATAAACCATCGTTCACAAAATCAAACAAACAATATTCAATTACAAAAACCAGTAAATCACTCAAAACAGAGAGAATTTAGACGCTAATAGCCACACTAATAACGCTACGTTTGTCACCAGATTTCAGATTTGTCACACAATGACGTCAGAGTCGAAAGAGAGAGAGGGAAAAAACCTGCGCGTGACATATCTTGTTTAGTCTTAGTATCATGGTATCGTTAGAACCGGGATTTCACTGTATTATGCAGTTATGCAACCATAGTATATGCAACGAACAATACATGAGAGTATATCATTTTGCCTAAGCCTAACAAATGGCTGTAATGTTTAATAAAATGACAAGTCATTTATTTATTTGAACGTGTAAATATTAAACATAACATCCAAAATAAAACAGTTCAAAATGGAATTTGGTGAATTTGCTGAATGCTCAACAAGAGCATTGATCGATGTCGAACCTGAAGAATATCCCGACTACATCAAGTAACTAATTCCATTATTGTATACACTTTTTTTCATTTCGTCCATTTATTAGGCCAGAAGTAAATTGGGAGGGCACATTTAGGGTGCCCCCAGATCTGGAAACATTAATTTTTGTTGAAGGAACTAAAGTACTAAAATTATTTGACGCTCTAATATTGGATAAACAAGACCTTGTTTGTATGCTAAAAACAGGTGGTATAGAAGTTTATAATGGAAAAAGGGGCAAATACATTGTTTCTTATACTCCAAAAGATTTAACAACAGGAGAGGTGATTGTTAATTACATGTTATGATGTGTGTTAATTTAATAATAACCAAAATTACATGTTACGTAATACCTACTAATAACAAATATTTTCAGATTATTCAAGAATTAGTGGAGTGGATTAATAAAGCATCAAAAATTTATGCCGTGACATCAGAATCGGTAGCAACTTATCAGAGTTTAGAAATGTTAGAGAAACCTGAAACACTAATAAGAAAACTTTCAACAGAAACTAATTCTTTTGGAAATTATACAAAACTAGAATCCCCCAATTTAATATCAGGTCTTGGTGCTGATGTTTTATCATTTTGTATACAATTAGGGTTAAGGTCGACACTATTTGTTGTGTATAGGGATTGCTCACCCTTTGATTCAATCAATACAAACCCCATAATCCAACTTATGAAAGTATTAGGACTTAATGTTAAATTAAATTTAAAAAACTTAAATCCTATAACAACTAATATGTATTTATGAAAATAAAACGCCTAAAATTTAATTTCATACTTTATTAAATAAGTTAAAGTTACAATAAATATTTAAAATCACGTCCAAGTGTAAGTTTTACTGTCCCCACTATACTTCAAACACTCAACATTTGTAACATTACCTTTACAAAACTGTTCAAGTATTTTCCTGTTTAGGCCACAGTCAGACAAGTTTTCCTTATCAAAAATAATATTTCCCTTTGTGTCTTTATTATTCAACACTTTACTAAACGGCAGTGTAGATGTTACGTTTACAAATGTAGCACTCATGCTGTGTTCCAGTTGGTTAATTGAAAACAAATTATGAATTGTACTTGGTAATATTGGCCCTGAGATTTCTAATGAGTGGTAATAGGAATTATCAACGTGAACTTTACTTTCTCTGACTTTTAAGGCCTTTAATGTAGCGCCATTGAATGCAACTGGAGCCAAAAGGGTCGGAGGAATCCCTGCCAGAGGACCTGTTAAAGCTGTAGCACTTTTGCAGTTAATAAGAAAATTATAAAGGGCATGGACATCCACTCCTTCGATTAAAGCTAGGCTTTGCTCACTGTTATCCACTTCACATTCAGCTTTGTGTTCAATTTTAGCCTGAAAAGTATGTTTATTAATATCACTAGTAGAAAAAAATCGATATTTCAAGGAAAACGGGAAATAATTCGCCAAATTAAAGCCTATCAAATTATTGACTACAAGATTATTAATATATTAATAACTTGCAAAATATAATCAAAACATCACATAATACAAATTATTACAAAACATTACATAATGTAAAACATTAATAAATCTGTCTCTACAGTCTATAACCGCAAAAATTCAAATTTATTTACCATCCTTACTAATGGCACGCAAAATTTCTCAATGCAAAATTCTGTTGTATATATTTTCTTCTAGCACAGCGGAAATTATCATTATCCTCTTTTAATTCCATTTTGTAACTATTATCTTAAATTGTATTTTTCATTGTTTTACAAATTGTATATTACGTAACACCACATAAAGTTACTTCTGTGAAAAGAGTACCTCCCTTAATGTTTTTTTAGTAGATAGTTTATAATAAATCTCCAATTCTAAAAACTGGTAAAAACGAATTTCTGTTTAAGTTTAAAAAAAAATCGGGACTTACACACCAGATTCGCAGAGTAAGTGCAATTATCCATCATTTGAAAAAAATATATGTTTGGGATCTTACATTTTAAAAATTAAAAGCTGGATTTTTTGAAATTTTTTCTGGAGCTCCCCCAACCATAAGGAAATGCGTATAATTTCACAAAATAAACCGCATATTTTGGAACAGCCAGTATATATTAATGATTAAATATTAAGTGAGCCCTAAAATTCTCAACTCCTTAATTGAGAATTTTAGAGGTTTAAAAAAGCGTATCTTTATAATCTTAAAAAAAATTACTTAAATATTATAAAAATAAATAATGTTTTCCCTTCTGAGAAAAATAATAAAAAATACCTGTGTGTAATTAATTTGTTTGATGTCATCTGCATTAATCCCCATACTTTTGAGCCACTGCTCATCTGGCGATTCCTCTTCCTCGACAATTTCTGAATCTCCTTCTGCAGAATCGAAAGTTTCATATCCTTGATCTGACGTCCTTTTTTTCTTCAGGGGCATCCTAAAATCTATATCTTCTTGTCTTAGCATCTGTCGAAACCCTCGTGTTGTGGGGGTTATTAAAGCATGGATATCGCTTATACCACAAATTCCTGCTGCTCGAAATAGTACAGTGAAATTATTGGAGCAAACATAAAAATACGGGCATTGTTTTGTTCTTATTAATTGGAATAATGATTTTAAGCTGTCTTTAAAAGCTTCTTGTAGACCATTTTTCATTGTTGTATTTGTGACAATGTTTGAATCTGCTTCTGAGACTTTTCCTGTAGTCCTCGGAAAAAGTGTAAGCCATGGCAGAGAGGGCTGTTGCCAGTAGAGCCAACATTGGTAAAATTTTGAATTTGGGGAAATATCTAAATTCGAACCAGTGTTTTGATCTAAACATCTAACAAATCCTGTTGTTCCTGATGCTTCTTCATTGATTTTTAGTTTTTGGCTCCAGGAAAATGGTTGTAGTGACCATAAACGGATTTTAGTTTTTAAAGTCCAGTCAATGGGGATATCACTTTGGCCTTGTGCTTTCACTACTACAACTTCAGTCTCATTCTCCTTCTTTAGAATATTCTCAAAGGACGTCACTGGTGTGCTTGTACAAGCTGTACTTGGTGCAGATTGATGCAGAAGCTTGAATAGGGTTTGATCTGTTGACTCTTCAAGACTAGGAAACTCTTGTTTATACTTTTTGCTTTCCCCACTTTTCGCAAAAGGGTTTTTACGCTTTTTTGCCGCAATTATGTCTTCTAAAACCGTACTTTTGTTGTCTTTGGCGCCTGGTACTGATGTTACTAAAATGCCGCCTGATATTCGAGCTTGAAGAGCTTTCTTTTTCATTTTGAGTTTGTGTAATTTCATTACTTCCGACGGGTGGTGCCATTTTTGATTTGGTTTCTCTGGACTATCAGGCATTATTATAAGGACAAAATCAACTTAAAATTACAAAAAACATGATAATTGTCGAAAGGGGGCAAACTTAACCTCACTCTTTCTAAACGTCAAAAATCTTCGACCTTGACGCCTTGACAAAAGTCAAAATCCCCGCTCCTTTTCCTGAAAACGGTTATTATACGCATGAGCTTGCTCAAGAACGAGAGAGAAAAATCTATTTCCATTTCAAGCTTTGGTAATTTTTAGCAATTTTTTAGTGACTTATTAAAAATATGTTTACTACCCTGTTTTGCCAAACGTCAAACATAACATAACCTAACATTTATGAATCACAGTTTTATGCTTTTGTAATAAAAAAACAGACAAAATTCTTCAGTTTTCGACGCTGCACACGATTCTAATCCTCAAGTAAGAAAAAAACTGGATTCTAATAACACATTTTAATGTAAATTCAAGGTTACTTTTCAACAGTTCTAAACAACAAGATCTTTATTGTTTCTGTAAGTTTTTGGGGGCTGTCGGTTACAATTCATGTTTCTTTGAACACTTTTCACGATAATTTTCTGTTTCTCTGCCGGTGTGTCGTTTTAAGGTAAATGTTGGAAACTCTGGTAAAAAACTGAAGAAAAGAGAAAACTTGGAAAAAGGTCAACAAAACCACTTAAAATAAAAAGATACAGGGTTTCATTACGGCCGTTGCAACTGCATTAGAGCCATTTATTTAAAAGTAGGAAAATATGTCGGAAATTAACACAGTAAAGTTAAAAATGAAAAATATCCATTGGAAGTTTTTGACGGCAACATTTTGATGTTTCTTTCCTTAATTACGATCTCCAGTTTTCTCTGTTTACTATTTCCTCGAACATTTTCCTGCTAAGTGGAAGAGACGGTTGAAAATTCTTCTTATAGGCTGATCTTTCCCCGAGAAGCGTTCTTTGACAGGATTTGCACTAAAAATAATTACTACAATTTATATTTATTACTAAATTCGCCATTTACACATGTAGTTCTTGGTAGAATTCTACCACATTAAATTTCGCGCCGGTTTGACGCATTCTTTGCTGCAACAGAATAAAAATGTTATAAAAACTACGGTACCACCTTTGGAATTCGTACTGTTTGAATTTTTTCTAATTAAGTTTAACATTTAAAAAAATTTTCTTGAAAGAAAAATTCCGAAAAAATAGGGATGTTTATTAAACAATTGAAAAACGTCATCTAGACATTATTTTCTACGACAGTATGTTCTCTGACAGTATGATGAAAATGAGATTAGAAACTATTTTCATACTTCATTTACTTAAAGTGGACAAAATGCAGGTTCCATAATTAATAAATAAAAAACTTCTATATCACGGACGAGGGTTGAAACGGAAAATAATAAGTAATAACTAATAATAACTTAATTAATTAATGGAGGGCTTATTCTCTAAATAATGTAGATATTTACACGATACACAGATATTTATAACAATTGTGTGTTAGAGAAATGGTTATAAGATTATAATCTTTTAAGCTTATAAGCAATGAGTGAATTCTCTAAAAACTATGATTTTTTACATACTTCAACTTCGTACCGGGTGAATCAAGTTATATCCGCACCCCAAAAACACATCTTAAAACACGTAAAAAAATTATGAAATTTATATATCCCGTTAAATTGATATCCAATCTACCTCAAAAAAATTTTGTTCTAGCAATTTATTTGACCCATAAAATTGAAGAAAAATGATTTCGGACAAAAATTTTACGTCCAGTTTTTTACATGAACTGATCAAAAATGGCTAACAAAATCAATCTGCCAAATTTATTATTGAAAAAAATGTTAGACTTTGATTAAAACCCATTTTTATATTTATCAAATATTTTAGTGTAATTTATGAGTTGATAAGTTGGAGTAGTAATAAATCCTCGGGCAACACCCTAAGAATTGAAGTAGATTTATGACTTAGGGATTTGTCACCAGTTGCTTTAACTTTCAAATATTCACAATAGAAGTGTGCCATTTTTATGACGAATACCATAAAATTCAAGAAATCACCACTGATGGGGTCCTTTTTGAATAAAATTTACGACACTCTCATAAATTATAAGAACGTAAGTGTTTCAATATTAAAATATTAATTAAAAACAAACGACACATTTGCTCAAAAATTTAATTAGCCACTTTGATGCATAGCATTAAAATACACATGTACCCAAAAAATCGTTAACGTTAATTTATAATCAAATGAGCAAAAGTGAAAAAAGTAACCGTACAAGTAAACAATTTGAAACTTGGAGAAAATCTTCTATTTGAAAATATTAACTACAATTTTTTTGGAAATTTTTGCTTAATTAGAAATGGCTGTTTTTGGGGTGTGCCGGTATACTGCTGAAGATGTGAAGATCAACTTCAAAGACTGTCGTGTTTAGAAGCAAAGCTTTCGTTCTTCTCAACTACGTTTGACGAATCTTCTGCTTTCTTGTTGTTTAACTTATGATTAAGAAAACGACCAACATCTTCTCCAAGAATATTTTTAAGGTACTTTTGATTTTTAACTAAACTACTTTAAAATTTGATTTAATTATATTGTGTAACATTTTCTTGTGTATGCAACAAGAGATCAGTTATTTTTATATTTAGAAATGTAGTTAGTTTTGTTTAGTATCGTCATTCTTTTACAAATTATCTTGATGGCTGGCAAACCTAAAGGAAGTTTTGGCACTTTTAAAAAATGAAAGTCAAATTTTGATATATAACAAATGTTTTATTGTTTATTAACAACTTTATGCTATATAAATAAAAGTATTAATATCATCATCGTCTCTTTTCATGTACTTGTGTTCAATTAGCCATTCAAGTTGTTCTTTTATCATTTTTTTCGATGGGAGAAACATGTTTTTCAAAATATCTACCAGTTCAGTTTGTAAAGAAGCATTAGAAATTCTTTTCCGCATTTTCAATATTTTTATTATTGCCTCTTGTGTCCTGAGAATTCTTAGTTGTACAATGGATTGATTATCTTCCATTTGTGATCTTTCTGTACTCAGCTGAAGCCGTCCTATTAAATTAACCTGAAAAAACACATTTAGTCCAACAATACAAACAATAAACTTTTCTTACTTTTCCCCTTTTTTGTGGTTTGCCATTTTTAATAAGAGCAAAATCCTGATTTATCCAAAAAACTGTATGTTCTGTAAAGTCTTTAGGTGCATTAACAGTTGGAGAAAATAAAAGTAACTGTCTTTTCAATTTGGGGAATGCTACTAATGACCATAAGGTCCTTCTTAATTCACCGTCGGGTAGTTCGGTTGCTAATCTTAAATTTTCGTAAGTTATTCTATCATGGGGCCGTTGGTTCCACGCAAAGAGCACAGCCATTTGAAAAGTTGTTACGTCTAAGTCAAATTTACCACCATTTGTTGCAAATGTAATGGTTCCATTACTCATATGATGGTACCTTAAAAAAACATAAAATAAAACCTAGGATTTCAAGACAATTTCACACGCTGCTATGGCAACTACCAATCACAGCTCCTGATTTTGCAACGCAAGAAAAATCCAGCCTTAATAGGCGATTATTTAAATTTTCACAAAAGTTTCAACTGTAATTTTACGGTAATTTAACCACAGCCATGTTCATTTGTTATGTCGCCAATTTCCATGTGGTTTGCATACCATTGCAATTTTCTTCCTGAATGTTTCTTTTTGTAAAACTCCTCAACTTCTGGAATATAATCCTCCAATTCGACTGGTAAACTAACAGTAACCCGTTCTGAGCCTCTTGCCCAAGCACCAGCATTAAGAATTTTAATATTAATAGCATCATGTCTAGCCGTTGAAGTCCTAAACTGACCATTTAGATCTTCACTAACTTTAATATCTTGAAACATCCTAGCTAATTTATTTACGTAATCGGCTGGCATTCCGACTTCACGCAACCACTCAACCATATCTTCCTCTTTCTCACTATCAGCACTAAAAAAAATCAGAAATAAAATTTTGTCTTTTTAAATCAAAGTTAAAGTTGGCCGTGACAATAATATTATGAACATACTATAAACGCTGAGACGTAGAAATGACAAAAAATTTTATCCACAAATTTTATACAATAAACAATATATATTTTTATATACTTTTTTAATCCTTAGTTTTTGAATAAAATCGGATTTTACATTGAAAATTCAGAGCGATTCATGTTGTCATAAATCTTTAGTACAAAAACTACACTCCAAGGTACCTGAATCACAAATAGACAGACCGCAAACAAACCAACTTCCTTTTCATGATAAAATTTACAATTCTATCATAAATCAATCAGAAAAAAAGATGCTGAATCCCAAAATTAGAATTTAAAAAAACTAAAGATGTTTTAAAAACATTTGATTAGGCGTTCAAATGCAGCATGGTGATCAAAGAATTATTCAAATTAATTACTAACTTATTAAAAGCAAAAAAACTGTCTATTTAATAAAATGATTATTATGTACACCTACGATAGATAACCTTCGATGATTTTTTTTTCAAACAGAAAATGCCATTTTAAAGAAGGAGGAAAAGCTTGGAACTTCCGTTCAAGAACCATAAGATATAAACGATAAAAGAATTAAAAATCCAAGTCAATTCCACAAGTTTAAGCAAACAAATTCTTAGATAAAAGTGGCAGAGTGCTTTAAAGAGTAGTTATCTCTCAGTCAGTGCCTAAATAATAATGTAATTTTTTTTTTATCAGAAGTTAGAATATATTAGAAAAATCTTACCAAACTTTTGTCAATAATAAATTAAAACATAAAGAATAAAAATAGGATAAATCATTATTTTAAGTAAAAAAAATATGTTGATCTGACACATTTATAAATAAATGGTTGCTTATTGGGAATTGACAAAAGAAAGATAAATTTTAGCCGGCTGAATTTGTGTAATTAAACTTGTGGGATTGACTTGGATTTTTAATTCTTTCATCATTTATATCAACACACCCCACTCACTTTGAAAAAAGGTCGCTTCCATCGAATTCTAACTATAAATTTTCATTCCAATTTTTGATTGTTTCCTACTATCACTGAACAACGAACTAAAACTGATTTTTTGAAATTCTTCAACCGACTCTGGTTTACCCTACCATAATACTATTAAATAAAAAAATGAGAATAATGGTATGTTCACAATGTTATATTTTCGTGGTCAACTGCGACGTCAAATTTTTATAATCACCTTGCATCTAAAATAAGTCTCCTCGTTAAATGGGCCTTATGATAGCGCATAAACACATCCTTATTCGAAATATACTTAAGAACTAGTAAAACGTCTTTAAGCCTCGACTCAATTTCCTCACTGGTTAATCGTTTGGAGAGTGGCGTCCGTCTCAATAACATATCGCAATAATTGGCTAATAATTCTGGACACTTACTTTCCGGAGCTACCACTTTTCCACCGGCATTTCTTCCGGTATTTAATTCTAGCCTAAATACAGTCGTATCATTAACTACAGCCTTAAAAGCCTTATCCCTAGCAGTTAAGAATCTCGGATCATCCGAAAACGCATCATGCACCAATTTACTAAACTTCCTAAATAGTTCCAGCAACCTCTCGACATATTTTTCTGAATCTTGTGTTATTATATCAGCCGCTGCAACCATATCAGCTAATCCAGCCTGAGTTATGTGGTTTTCAAGTTCGGTTAACATCGGTTGGACTCCTTCAGGAACTCGTTCTAGTAATCTAAACATTAGTTGGAGCCGTTCGGTTTCACCGGCTTTGATCAGAGGTGCACATTCAGCTAAAAGAACTGAAAGATTGTTGGTAACCAGCACTTTGACACAGCATTGGATTACTCCATTGCTTCCTGCCTCAAGATATCTTTGAGCTCGTGCTTCCTCCTCACGGAGTTTGCTATCAGCATAACGCATGTAATCTTGGACACCGTTGGTTTCTAATTGTTCGGGAGCTTTCAGGCGGTAAAACATTTCAGTGCTTTGGATGTATGCTGCTTCGAAATTTTCGCGGTAAATTTTTAAGCGGTCGTAAGTGCTTGAACAGAGATTGACGTAAGACTCACGAACACCTGAAATAATACAAAGTATAAAGAATGTATCGAAGAAAGCAAAACCGAGTTTGATACACTATTAAGTATCACAAATAAGATTCTAACGTATATTACCAACAAGTTGGAAATATACCGAAAGAGGCGAAGCCGAGTATATAAATAAGAATTTACAGAACGAATTACCTATAAACATTCCAGAATTACTTGACACAAATTAAACCACAATTACCCTAAAATAGTAGAGTATCATAATCGGTAAAAAAGATACTGATTTTAGAGTGTTTTATTTTTTGATATCTCGAAAAGTTTTTTTTATCTATTTTAATAAGTTATTTGCCCTTTCCTATTCTCAGCGATTTATCAACGTTTGTGATGTTTAGTAGGTAAAGTCCAGGTCATGAGCTGGATCCGGGCTTGTACTATCATAGGCTCAGCTTTGATACAAAAAAGTAAATTGTCAATATCATTAGCGTTTATTAATTTATTTTTCTGTTGCTCGTTGACATATGAGGGTTATTAATGCACTCCAAGCCATTCGAACTAGTTGGTTAAACACCCCTATTAACGACCTGTTAATACCAACCCTACAAATAAAAATGTTGACATTTATAAACTGTCATAATCATAAAAAATTTATAAAAACGGTATGTTTGAAGATAAATGTTTTATCAAAAGAAATTTGAAATTGCCATAATTTATATTGTAAGTTTATTTTAGTAAATACCTGTTTATAGAGAATTGTGAGGTCTGATTAATATTAATGACAACTGAAAAATTTGTTTGGGTGTTTTG
Organism: Tribolium confusum; assembly: GCA_029207805.1. Taxonomy (NCBI): domain Eukaryota; kingdom Metazoa; phylum Arthropoda; class Insecta; order Coleoptera; family Tenebrionidae; genus Tribolium; species Tribolium confusum. The sequence goes on along the minus strand of JALGAY010000001.1, from coordinate 34,279,733 downwards.
TAGCCAGGTAACATAAAACAATCTAAATGTGTTAGTAGGAATAGGCAAGTTGAAAAATTTTTGGAATAAAGTGTTTCAAGTTTATTATATGAGCAACAGAAAAACATTGTAATCAACGCTTTTGTTAATGTGCGATTAATAATCTCAACTTCTATTAACGCGTTCGCTTCGCTCACTCGTTAAAATGTTTCAATTATTAATCGCCTTTATTAACAAACTTGTTGGTTAAATAACTATTGACAATAAGTTATTAGGTAAAAGTTTTAAATGTTACACCCTGTATATGTAGTAGCCATAAAAACGCCAGTGACTTTCATCATATACTTACGCAGTTTCAAATAAATAATCAGCTAGGGCATGTTGACATCCAACCCTTCCACTGTTTGACGTATTATTTTAATATTAATTTAATTACGGGAGATTTTGGATAAAATTTACATGGGTGATTATACTTATGGGGAATATTTCTACAGCCACTCAGAAATTAGCCACTCCGCCCTTTCGGTATCATAGATAAACGTTTCTTTCGTGACTCACATTCCATACTTTTATAATAAATAATGAATAACATTAAAATCAAGGTTTTTACATTTAAAACAATTCATTTCAACTATTGTCATATATGACACTTGTGACAGTTCAATGAACTACATATTGCCTACCGTAATTTTAATTTTTTTTAATCACTTGATATAAGTTATGTTTTTTTCTCTACGATTAGTCACACGTTTCTGAGAATTGACATAACCAACAAAAACATTTAGTGAAGTGAGCCAGCGCAAAAAAACTATCAAAGACAATGCTGTTGTAAGGGGTGACTAGTGGAACCTAACTGAGGACTATTGCACGGAAAAAAGTTTGATTAAAATTTGTGAAATTCGATTTTCAAAATGGTGTGCCCACCCAAGATATTTCAACAACGGTTCATGATAAAACAGTGACAATTTTTTTTCGTCATTAACAAACAACCTTATGACCAGTTTTCCTTTAGTTTTTTTTAAATTTTAATTTCAAAAAAGTTTTGAGCATTTGAAATTTTATTTTTTAAAAATGGTCTCTTTCTAAACTTTCATTACCTCGTAACTTTTTCTAAAATTAAAAAAAGACTGGTTATAAAAGTGTCTGTTAATAACGGAAAAAAAAATTTGCACTGTTTTACCATAAACCGTTATTGAAATACTTAGGGTGGGCATACCATTTTGAAAATCGGATTTCGCAAATTTCGATTAAACTTTTTTTTGTGCAATAAACCTCAGTTAGGGTCCAATAGTCACCCTTTACAACAGCATTTGGGTCCTATGCTTTGTTTTCAAAATACCAGATATACGAAAATCCTAGTGACGTCCCTGCAAAGACAATAAAAATCTGTCAAATCAAAATGTACAACAAGAGCTGATCTAAAAATTTTTTGAACGGTCTGTATATTTAAGTATGAGGTTTAAGCATTGTTAAAATGAAATTAATGGTTGGTCTTTAAGGACAAGTTTTAACTGATATAACACGACAAAATACGTTTTTTAAATTGGATATGGAATAAAATGATAGGTGTACCTATGACTAATTGGGAGTCGAAAGCCTCTCCATTCCTCTCTGCTTGCACCAGTTTCATAGCACTATCTTGTAATCTATGTTTAATATCTTTAAAAATGCTTTCATTCCATGAATCAAGCATTAGCTCCCTAACTATGCTTTCATCAGGGGCTCCCTTTTTGCCACTTCCACTTTGCACACTAGCAGTCCCCGATGATGTTTTTCCTTGTAAAGAAGTTTCCAATTGTCTAAAAGGAGTTGGTAAATAATTACACTGAGTAAAAAATTTTCTCCACTCTGCAATATAAGCTTTAAGTAATGCTTCATCTTGTCTTTGAGCCAAAACTCTAGCTTGAGCTTGTTTAATAAATTGTACAATATCTTCTCGTAAATGATCACGTAATTTTACAGGGCCTTTTTCATCCCAAAGACAAACTAAATGTACATCATAAAATAGTTCTTGCCATTCAGCTGGTGATACCGGTTCTTGTTTTAAAAGTTTCAGGACTATGGGGCGCATTAAAGGCCATTTATCTTCAAATTTTAACTGCCCCTTTTCCTAAAAACATTTTGGGTTTTATACAAGGAAGAACGGTTGGGAAGTTGGGATTGACACCTTAAGCATTTTGGAGGTTACAATTGGCATTGAAAACTGCGTGTTCTACTACTGATATGTCTTCACATTTGTTGCAATATTTTAATTGCTTTTTACTCAGCTAAAACTAATTTTAATCATTTATTTTAGATGTTTTTTAGCTTAACCTTAACAGCTTTGTCTAATAAGTGTGACGCATGCGCCACACTTTAGACACTTCCAACAACTTCCAACAAATTTTAAAATTTCTCTTAAATTAAAAAAAAATAATTAAATGAATAATTTTGGTTGAAATTTATTGCAGTAAAATAATTTAAATAGTAATAATAAATCTATTTTACTTAATTTTTAAATTGTATGTTATGCAACCAACAAAACGCATGTAATACCAACATAACAAAATGACATAACCTTATCAGTATAAAATTCCTGCGTTTGACATTAGTTAAAAAAAGTCGTAAGGTTAGTGTGGGGCCCCACATCTTTTCGCCCCTTTAAATTCCGAAAGTAAGAAAAACACTCAACAATGGCCACCACTAAACTATCAATGCTGGTAAGTGCACGATTGTTTACAATTTTTGATAACCCTGGTCACATAACCATAGAGGTCGATTACATAACACAGTATTTTACATTACAGGTCCGCTCTTTCAGTACCAGCAATATTTCAAATCAGTTAGTTAAGCCCCCAGTTCAACTTTTTGGTATTGATGGACGTTATGCCACTGCTTTGTACTCAGCTGCTACTAAGCAAAAAACCCTTGATGCAGTTGAAAAAGACCTTTTGAAGTTTCAAGCAGCGGTCAAAACCGATGCTAAACTAAGGGAATTCATCAAGAATCCCACAATTAAACGTGGGTTAAAAGCCGAAGCTTTGAAACAAATTGCTTCAAAGATTTCTCTCAACCCCCAGACGTCTAATCTTTTGCAAACATTGGCTGAAAATGGACGTTTGAAAAATCTTAATGGAGTTATTAATTCTTTTAAGATAATTATGTCGGCACACAGAGGCGAAGTACTTAATTATATACATAAGAAATGGTATTTTATGAGACATTTTTAGGTCACTTGTGAAGTTATAACTGCTAGGGATTTAGATGCTTCCCAAAAACAAAAATTGGAAGGAGTTCTTAAATCTTTCGTTAAGTCTAATGAGACTATTCATTTGAACACTAAAGTAGATCCTTCTATTATTGGGGGTATGGTTGTCAGCATTGGAGACAGATACGTTGACATGAGTGTGGCAAGTAAAATTAAGAAATACACCGAAATTATCTCCACACCAGTTTAATTATTCAGTCATTGTTCATTATTATAGAGATTGCATAGTTGCCCAATAAACTATTACAAACACCTGTATTTTCATTTGACTGTGCTTAGCGTCCACTTATATCTGTTCATTTTTATTTTTCAATAGGCCTGCGACTGCCTTTTATTTTCATTTAAGTTTTTCCCGAAAGCTGCACACAGAAGAATTAATTTTTGGGTAAATAAATAGCAGTCAAATGGAAAGAATTATGTATAACAAATTTATAAAGAATATACAGCATTAACATAAAAAGCGGAACTCCGGTAATCCGACAAACGTTTTTCAGGGCGGTGTCGGACTATCGAATTTGTCGGATTACAGAGTACTGCCATAGACACCCTATAGTCCGGAACTTTTTGAAAGAAGGTACCTTGTAATCCGACAAATTACAAATGAAAAGTGATAAGATTCTATCTGAAATACAAATCATACTATATATTTATATAATATGTAGAATTACGTGCAATAATAAGGGTGTCGGATTACAAGGGGAACCGGGTTAACGGGGGCCCACTGTACTATGTCTAGCGTAAACAACCGAAAACCTACCACAGATTTTGATATATTTTTTTACAATGTTGGCCCTAGAACAGTAATGGCAAAACTTTCGAACTAAGCTTCCTTTTCTCGTAATGAAGTCTGGTACTGTTCCATTTTGTATTTATTTCTTCAGTTGCATTAAGGCTCCTTAAAGTTAAGGGGGTATTCTGGTGTAGAAATTTGAAAAAATCAATTTTTTTTGTTATATTTTCAAAGCCTTTCAAGAATATGTCCTTAAAAGGATTTGTTAAAATTTTAATTATTTTCAGAGATACAGTCATTTTAGACCAGAACGAATTGAACAAAAGACGTTAGGGATCACCCGTTTACCTAATTTTACCCGAAACTTTAAACGCATTCTTCTCAAAACTACATTTTTCAAAGAGTGTCATGATTTCTCAGGTTCTACTTAACCCATTTACTTAAAATTTGGTGTTAGTGTTCTCAATACATGTCTCTATCGTACTATTATTATAACAAAATAAAAAAAATTACTATTTTTAAAAAAATCCGAAAATGCAAAAAATAGGACAAAATTTTTTTTTTCGGACAGCCGGAATTTAACAAAAAAAATTTTTTATCACTTTTTCTTAGTACGATAGCAGCATACATCTAAATTAATAATCTTCTTTATTTTTTTGTTTCGGATCATTAGAAGGATTGCAATCGTGACTAACTTGACGGGCCATTTTTTAATTTTAACTATCTCAAATGACTAACCAGATTCAAATTTTGTCGCAGAAAAAAATTAATTTAATGTCACCGTTTCCAGTAATTTGCAATTTAATTTGAAAGATAATTGAAATAATATTCTACAATAAGTTTGTTTTTGTTTATATCGGCGCTAATGATTTAAATTCATGATTATTACATCGCTAATGATTTAAATAGTTTAGATATTGATAATGTTAATATCACATTTTTTTTAAAATAATGTTTATCTTTAGTTTAGGTCAAGTTTTAGTAAAATTTATGAAAGGAAAACAATTTTGCTTCAATCTATTGGATTTGCATACCATAATTTGAGACAAAATAAAAACACAATAATACAAAGTAACTCCGAAAGTAATAAGTCCTTCAAATAGCAAAAAAGTTCTGTACCAAAACTTTTTTGACGCGACTAATAATTTATTATATTGCATTGTAGTTACAATTTGTGCATTTCAATGACTTTACATAAGAAGCTATTTTAAAATTGAGCCCCTTCTAATTTCGTCCTTAATAAGTCCTCTATCGGTCTATCGCAAGCCACGTCCCATGCGTATATCATCAGCTAGAACGTAACTAGACGGTCAGAGATTTTAAAAAGAAGGGAAAATATTTTTAGGGCATTTTGAATTGAGATAAAAACTTGCAAAAAAAAACTGTGTTCCTAAAATTCTTAAAACTAGGTTATTGCGTCGATACATTGCTGAATTTGTTGTTACAATTTTTTGTAAAAACCTAATAATAGTAGTAAAAATTAGTTTTTAGCAATTAGCAGAAACCTAGTTTTAAGTTTTTAGTTTTAGATAAAAAAAATTATTTGTTAATGTTGTTTAATAAGAGCGCAGCACATTTTCTTCCTTAGGTACGTCATTCTGGGAGCCTTAATAGTTTGTCTAGTATAGACAAATTTTGTGTCTGATGAGAATAAATTATATTATTATTCAAATTTACTTTAAAGGTTACTTACTGTGCATTAAACAGAAATATTTTATTAACAATTAAATATACAGTAACATGAAACGAATTATTAACATTTTAATTTAAATTATAAATAGTTTGGAACGGATTTAAATAAATGAAGAAAATTAAACAGTTTGAATTATAAGAAAACAACGGAATAATTTATAAAAAAAAATATGATCAGCTTTTAATATGCAGGTAGTAATGTAATTTAGTTACAACAGACACTACACAAACCACAACTTAACTCTATACTAAGTTGCACCGTTTAGGGGCTAAGGGGCGCCAAATTTAGAAATTAAAATTCGTTTTTTATTAATAACTTTTTAACCACTCTATCGATGTTTATGGGAATTAGTACAAAAATATAACTGTTAAAGTACACATTCTGGTGTGAATGTTGTCTTTTTTTGTTATTCTAAAGTACTGAAGTAATACCAACCTTCCAATTTTTGGTTTGTATCTTTTATTTATATTTTTTCTTTTAAATAAGCTACTTCATTTTTAGATAATTTTGTCTCTTGTAAAATGTTCGTATCTACTCTATTTTTTGAGAAAAAATCTGAGATAATTAGTAAAACTTTAAATTAGTTTAACAAGTTTTTAACGAAATTTTCAGCGAGCTATCAGGATCATTTAATAATTTAATTATTGCAACTAAATCAATAATCAAAACCATGATAGGCCGCCGGACGAATTAGTTCAGTTTATATACAATTTTCCAAAAGTTTGGTTTCAAGAAGTTTTTTTTATTTTTCATAAAATGATACACATTTAAGCGGTAATAAAGCATAGACTCCCCTGGGAGTGGAAGGTATAGGTACTTATCCCCCTTACCACCACCACCTTCATCTAGTTTTTATAACACCCAATCTGTTGTGACACCTTAATAAATGAAAGGCAACATTTATAATAAGCAATCTACTAAAGTAATCACTAATCAGGACTAAGATTGTCTGAAGAATTCTTTACAAAAAAAAATACAATATTTTATGTAGGTTATTATCGTAAAAAACTCTTGGGACCAAAATTTTAAATAAAAATGCTGCCTCGCCTGGCTTTTGACTAAAGTACCAATTTCTTTTACATGGGTCGAAATATGTATTGTTTAGTAATAAAAAAAATAATAATGTGGGGGTGCTAACTTAACTGATCCCCAATGTAGTGGTGTTAATCGCTTTTCTTGCCTCATTGTCATTATTTGTAGCTTTTTTTTTAATATCTTGAATGGATATTACATTGGACATAGATTTTCAAGTAAAATCAAGATAGGTACCTAATAAAAAAAAAAAAAATAGAGGCTCAAAATTTCTTTCACACTCTTTTAGAGGAGGCCGGCCCTTGATAGTGCTTTAAATTCTAATTGCAGTTGTGCCAAAACTAATGGTCTGATACCGCCTGTTTTATGCACACATAAAACAGATAAAAATCACTACTTTTTCGCACAGGATCAGCTCTTCAACTTAAAAAATGGCTAAATTTCGAATTTTTGAAAAAATAAAATATATGCAAAGCTACGTTTTTCCTGGATTTTCTTCGTTACTAACGATCACAATCGGGTCAATTCAGTCAGTTTTGTTCGTAATTCTCTACAATTTGTTTTTTAAAAGCATCAAAATTGCTCTATTAATTTTAGTTTTATAAGCAATGAACTTAAAAAAGACTATTTTTTGGTTTTAAATGTTAAAGACAAATTAACTAGAGTTGCGAGTAGAAACCATAGCACAATATACATAACTACGGAGTATCTTTAATGTGGTGGCACAGTCGGTTTCCTAGTGCTATTTTTGGCACAGAATCATTTATTTTATATAGAAACATTTATGTTCTATTAATTCGCTTACCTACACGAAAAAATTCAACATTTTTTTTAAATGTTGATTTTTGTCATAGTTTTCAGCATTTGAAATTGAACTTTCTAAAAATATTCCCTACTTACCTAAATTTTCATCACCACATAACTTTAACAAAAATCAAAAGTTTGGAAAAATCGACAAATTCCGTTGGTGAATTTATTTCTTAATGATGAAAAAAAAGATCGACAATATTCTACCAAAATCCGTTTCGGATATACCAGATAAAGAGTTGCCATTTTTGAAAATCAATTTCGCAAATTCGAAGTTTTTCCGCTAAAGTATCCTTCTATGTGGTCTTAATAGTAAAACAGAATTTGGGTCCCGTGCTGCGATTTTAAAATACAGAGGACCGGCAGCAGCCACTGCTCTCGAAACTTTTCTATCAATTTATTCTAAGAACTTAATATTTGTTGGTTTAATTTTCCAATTATCTGGCATCACTTCCTTTTAAGACTAATTGTCGGTTATTATTCCCAGGGACACCTACCCATTTCTCCAAAGTTGAAAAAATGAAAAGAATGTTAAGAAGCTATCTATGCCTGCGAAATATGTACTATAAATAATGGGAAATAAGCAGCACACTGAATTAATCTAAATCAAAATAAATGGCTAATTCAAGGATGGGAAAAAATGGTGATTTATTTCTCTACAATTTTGTAATATGTCAAACCAAAAACACTCTTATTTTTGAAAAAAAATTAAACAAAGTATTAAAATTTTTAATACAAAAAAAAGGCTTTAAAAATAATAAGTGTTGATATTGTCAGCAGTGCTCATAAAATAAACAAATTATGGAGGAAAAAGGCACTCAATAGCGTCAGCTCGAGTTCGGTTATAAAGTGGGGTGTAGTTTTTTATTTTTTATCGCTTCTTTGTAAATACGCTTCTTATTCTACAGAAGACTACATATTTGATAATTAAGTTTTAACTATTCCTTTTTGGTTCCTCTCAACTTATTAATCAACATGCTAAAACAGTTATTGTAACAACTATCTAAATAAATTACTATTTATTATATTTGTACTGATAGTACAAAATAATGTTACTCCACACAAATGTGCAGACGACTAACACCGGCCTTTTCAATAAAGAATACTGTATACTTCTTTTATATATAGTAAGTCACCAATGGAGATTTTGTTTTAATGTTGGTTAATTTTTTTTACAAAAGACAAAATCTAAAAAAAAGCCTTGTAAATTCATTATCTAAATTCATATTAATGTATTTTATATTATTGAAACCAGTAACACCAAACTTTAAATAAATATTCATCTTAACCTCTACTAGAACTTATTCTGTTAAAGTGTTAAAAAATTAAACTACTGAAGCAAATATATTTGCTCTTATAAGAAGTTTGTGTTTAGTTATTTGACGGTTCAATTGTCTCCCCTCCGCGGATTTGCCCCCAACCAATCAACCGCCAATGTTTCTCCACTCTTCTACTAAGTGCAATTTTTTCACCAACTTCGGTACAAACCGGATTAGTCAGTGAAATTTTAACTAAATCGGCTTTAGTAGCAACAACTCTTCCACCAGTACTCAATGATCCTATATTGACTAACAAAACTTCACTTCTGGATAATTTCTGGACTTTTGCCCCTTTCTTATCCCCTTCTGTACGTACTCCTAATAAACGTTTAAGCAAATAGTAGCTGACCTGTAACACAACTGGTAACCATCAGAAAACACCAATTTTACAATACAGACCTCAAGTTCAATAAAAATGCTTGGCAAGGCCCCCACTGCTCCCAATACTTGACCGACCAGACGATCAGCACGACACAAAGTTGGCTCGATTTTTGTTCCAACACCAATTAAACCTCCAGGAACAGCAAATTGCAGCTCGTTTTGTTCAGTATAAAGAGAGACAATGCGAGAGAAGATGGGACGGCAGGTGAGTTTGCCCTCGGAGTCTTTACTAACCAATCCAGGTCGTACCTAATAGAATCATAGTTAAATGAGTTGTTCTTATGTTAAATGAATTGTACTTATTTAAAAATTTGAAATCTATCAACTTCTTTTACTTGAACAACAAAAAAAATTGTACAAAATAAGAGTTAACCATGCGTGCCTTGCTTGGTCGAGCAAGCACTATTTATAGACAAACAGCCTGTTCTGATTCAATGCATTTTTGGGGGAACTTACTTCAATTTCCTGGCCGACTTTTAAAACTCCTCGAAGAATACTACCTCCAGCAACTCCTCCCTTAAGATCATTCACTTCGCACCCAGGTTTATTAACATCAAAAGATCTAATAACGATAAGACGTGGTTGTGAAGTGAAATCTCGGACAGGAACCGGAATTTTCTTCGTAATGTATTCACACAAAACCTGTAATAAAAACACTCAATTTTTGATTATTTTCTGCAATAATAATAATTACTTCAATATTGTATTTCAGCTGTGCAGAAATTGGAATAATCGGTGCTCCTTCAGCGACGGTCCCTTGCACAAACTTAACAATCTGTTCTTGTTGTTCTTTCGCTTGTCCTTCTTTAACCAAATCAATTTTATTTTGCAAAATTATAATGTGTTTCAGTTTCATAATTTCAATTGCGGCTAAATGTTCACTTGTTTGTGGTTGTGGACAAGACTCATTGCCTAAAATTCAAGAATTATTGTCTATTAAAAGAATATATTTCTTGTACCAGCAATGAGAAGCAGTGCAGCGTCCATAACAGCAGCTCCGTTAAGCATAGTAGCCATAAGAATGTCGTGACCAGGACAATCAACGAAACTCACATGACGGACCAACTGAAAGCGTCCTGAACAAGCGGGACGTAAACAAGGAAAATTGTCATCTTTTGATGAAGCACCGGAAATGTAACATGCGGGTCTGGGGCATTTTGGGTTGTCGCATTTGTAGATTTTTGCGTTGGCATATCCTGAAATTTAAACTATTAAAATCTACATATAAAGTCATATGGTAAAACTTGGCGCTATCTAACTCCTAAATGATGCAACGGTAAACTGTGTTAAGTCGCTTTATTTGGCCTCAAGAATAGTAGGTTGCTCTATAGGAACATATTTTTAGGACACTCTGTATAATACATGTTGAACATTTATAAAATCAATAACAGTAAGTAAAATTATTTTTAAAAGGATTTCTATTGCCTGATAAATATTCATAAATTATATTGATTTTATTTCTAAGTAAAGGGTAAACGTTCAGTTATGCATCTTTTAATAATGCAATAATTAAATTATTCAAAATGGTTAAAGATTTTATACAAAGTGTACTTTTAAATTTTAGTGAGAATGTTATAAACATAATACCAATAACCTCTTGGTGCACACTTTCATTATTTATGTAATATCTGCCAATACTCTTTTTTTGTATTATAACTGTAGTGTATATACATTAGGGTGGGCCAAAAAAATGGAATATTTTTTTTTAATTGAGGATTTAGTCTAAAATTTTGGTTTTTAAAATGCGAATATCTTCTAAGTGGTAGAGCCTTCAATTTCCAATAAAACTATATATTTTGCATTTTTTAATATTTATTTATCTAAGAGTTATAAAATTTAGAAGTAAAAATTTTTTTTTGTTAAATTCTTCAAACTTTGACCTCTGATATCTTCTAAACGCTAAGAGCTATAAAAAAATTGTAAGATACCTTTTTTAGAGCGTTTAATTTTCTACAAAAAATGTAAATAAAATTTTTCTGTACCATCAAGTAGTGACGAGATATGGATTTTGCCATATAGAACTAAAGAAAAAATGGAAAACTTAGATGACTTCCTATTAAAATTAAGAGCTCATCTTTAAAAAGCATTTTTTAAAGGTGCTTAGGAACCAATTTTTTAGTCTCCAAAGTTAAAAAAATCGATTTTAGGCCCACCCTAGTATATATTTATTTAGTTACAATAAACAATTGTAATAACAATTTCATACAAATCAGCTGAGTTATAAAAAAACTCACTTGTTATCAAATTTATTATCCTTTTAAGTGTTTATTTATTCTCCTTCATGCTACCTTTATACATAATAAAAACGATATAAGAATATAAAACTGTAAATTGCTCATCCATATCATCATCTGTTTGAGTGTTGGGAAGTAAAAACCAAGTAATACTTTTCCTCATTAGACATTTTTGTGTATTTTTTTGTTGTTTTATGTATTGTTTCTCTCTCTTTCTGCTTGGCTTGCTCGGCAGTGCTTACTATCATTACTTTAGAGTTCGGATTTTTTTTTGTGCTTTGTCTTATAGTAATTGGGCCTTCCGGCCGTTAAGAACAACAATAATAAACAACTAATATAACACTGACTTGCTCCTTTATCTGTTGCCTCTGTTCTCGGAAAAATAACTAAACTAACCGACTTCTGTTGGAAACACTCCAGTTTCAAAATTGGACAAAAGTTTCTTTTTTTATATTTATCTGTATGTTTTTAATAGATGTAATAAACAGGTCAAATAAGAACAGTCACGTGAGGAAAGTCAAGGCATTAACGAAATAAATGCATTTTTGTATGAATGTAAAATGTCATAGCTTTATTTATTGTTTAGTAAATATCGTTTTAAAGTTAACAAAAGTAAAATATAATTAATATAAATCATGAAACATAAAAAATATTTGTTATTTCGTAACAAATAATTACAAATACATGATGAAAGAAACATTTTATGCTTACACCTACTACTAAACAGTTAGTACTTCAATTTTCTCAACAAAGTCACTTATTCAAAAAAATAATAATGAAAATATTACAAACATCAATTTCCACAACAAAATTACTTATTCTTATTAAAATGAAAATATTACAAACATAAATAAACATTATTCCTTACAAAACTAGTTACAACCATCAACTAACCAAACAAGTATCGGCGACATGAATCAGCTGAACACTTACAAATTGAAGTACCTGGCAAAACTTTCCCATTCATGATTTCATTCTTTTCCGGTGTTTGTAATTTAGGTCTCGACTTCTCGGGTGTATTCGTTGCTGACCCCATATTATTCGACATGTAATCAAATGTCAACTCTTCCCCTTTCTCAATTTCCCTTAACGCAAACAGCGCCAATTGCGGTAAATTCGGATCAGAACAATTAATCCAAACCGCCCAAACCGCCAAATTAGGCTCGCAGGAATGGTTAATAAAATGCGAAACATTTCCGTATTTAGCCGCATCTATAGTGTATGGATTATCCTTTGAATTGTAATCCAAATCGAAGAGATAAGTTAATCCTCGGGCGTCGTAAGTGCGTCCTCTTTCTTCCGCTTCTTCATGAGTGATGATCTCCCCAACATACTCACAGATAAACTCTCCGTAGTGGATCTTCCTCAAGGTTTTAACCCCCCAACCGCAACCATTGCTAGTTTTGAAGATACAAAGAGGTACTTTCCGGCCCTTTTGCACCACTCGGTTGCGGCAGTCAGGGCCACATTTACAGCAATCGTTGCATTCGTAGATTGCCATTCCTGGGATTATATTAATTTTGTCCCGTTTGCGGTAAGTGAAACTGTTGGGGTCTTGTCGACCGCAACACTGTTTTTTCCTGGGACCACACTCATCGCAATCGCAACTGCTTGCAGGGGTTTTAGAAATTTTCACATTTTTTCCGGCAATACTTTTGTTAATGTAGGTGAAGTCACATGGGGGGCCCTCTAAATCCACGTTGTTTTCAATTTTAATTATAGCGTCTTCTTTGCTTTGTGCATTGATGCCTTCTTCCCATTTTTGAAGTTGCTCGAGTTGTTTTTCACGTTTCAAAACCAGTTGGTATAAGAGGATTGCTTGTTTGCCTTCTTCTAGTCTGTGGATCTCACGTTCTTTGGGTGGGGTCGCTACTAATCTTAAGATTTTTTGTTGGATAGATAATTTGTCAGGTAGATCTTTCAAATCAAAATTTCCCAATTGTTTTAAAAGCCTTGTTGGTTTCATATTTTTTGAGATGTGAAGTTTTTCCGATAACGCATCCAAAACCTGTTTGCCTACGTTTTCGGCGAAGAAATCCATTAGAACTTTTGGGCAGTGTTCTAAGTGCTGTATAGGTTCCCAGGTGTTGTGCTTAGGTGAATAATCTTGCCATTTCACAAAAAATAGTTGTCTCCCATTGGATATTTTGTGGTCCAAGATCTTTTCTACGACATATTCTTTGGAATATGTCTGGATTTCTTCAGCAGGTTCACGTTTTCTTTTGGTTCCTTTTCTTTTTGGCGACGTTTCATACTTTTTGTTAAGAACACTCAAGTCCAGTTGCATGTGTTGAAGGTCTTTTGGCCAAGTGATTTTACCGCTCTCATCGAACTGGAGCCTCTCTATAAACGATCCGAAATTATGAATTAATTAGAGAGAATATTAATTACATCAATAATAAAACACTACGTTTATAAAGACACTATCAGTTCGATGTAACGAATAAAATGTGCGGAAACGCTGCACTAACACCCACAAGTTTTATCTACACTCACTTCACAGAAACTCTATTATTACCATTATTGATTCTATTAATTATAAATTAACTTAAAAACCGGAAACTTTCAACTTCGAGGCTCCACAATAAAGTCTATTACTCTTTAAAAATAGTCTATTAAATTGTATAAATAAAAATCGATTCACGTAAAATCGCCTAAATAAAATTTCTAACGAATTTTTCAGTTTTCAGTTTTTAAAATTTTGTTAAATATCAATATATGAAAATTCACAAATTTAAAATAAAATACTCAAAGGCATTTTTGTTGGCTTAAAAATGCTGCAATGATAAGAATAAAAAAAAATAACTATTTACAAAACTAATTTTTTTTTATTTACCACACAATAATTTGTTGAAAACATTAAACAGGATGTTTTAGCAATATAAAAGCAGAAAATATGACATTGTTATTAGATTCATAAATATAATGGATTGTCTTAAGATAATAAACTTACGGCCAATTTACTGAAAATGACAAAATGTCTAAAATTTTTAATTTAATTTGAATTTTCTAAATTTGATCATTCGTAATTGGTTTTATTTTATAATTGTTGCCTACAATTATAACGAATTTTTTTAAGTCATCACAGGCTTGTAGATAAGAAATATAAATAAAGTTTTTGGCTTGACAAAAAGTTATAGTGTATTAAACTTAATAGATTTATTAGAATATAATGTAGATTCCAAAAATATTCATAGTGTTCCATTAAAAAATCCAAAGTTATGGCCAATTCATAAGCTTAGTTTTTCTATTTAAGAAAATACTATTAAAAACGAGTCAGCCTAATTTCGTTTACACCCGGTGCAATAATGGTAGAGTCCGTACACTTTCAGAACAGCACACCAATAAAAGTGTGCAGATGACAAAATAGGGTCGGGCCAGTGTCATTTGCATATTGAAGGAGAGGAAGCCAAGCGGCACGTGATCAGCGAAAGGTTAGCGGCGTTCGTCATTCTTGGTCAATCTGTTTAGTGTCGTTCGCTGACAGATTTTGATGAGCCAACATGCTGTTCTGAAAGTGTACGGACACTACATTGAATTTTCAAAAATGTATTTTGTATCCTCCTGGGTAGCGTATTCGCCCCAACGATCTGATAGCTCGTCGTTGTAGTCTAAAGATTCTTGATTGTGGCCCCACAAAATAATACAGAACTCTAGGTGACTTTGAATTAAAGCAAAATAAACAACTAAAGAAATATATTTAAGTGAAACACAATTTGGCAAATTTTTGAAAATACCGGGTGAATCAACTTATATCCGCACCCCAAAAATATGTCTGAAAACACGGAAAAAAATTATGAAATTTATACTAATCTACCTCCAATTTTTTTTTGTTCTAGCAATTTATTTGACCTATAAAACTGAAGAAAAATGATTTCGGGCAAAAGTCTTACGCCCTGTTTTTTACATCAACTGATCAAAAATGTCTAACAAAATCAATCTGGAAAATTTATTATTGGAAAAAATGTTAGACTTTGATTAAAACCCATTTTTATATTATTTATCAAATATTTTAGTCTAATTTATGACTTGATAAGTTGGAGTAGTAACAAATCCCCGGGCAACACCCTAAGAACTGAAGTAGATTTATGACCTAGAAATTTGTTACCAGCTGCCTTAACTTTCAAATCTCCACAATAGACGTGTGCCATTTATATGACAAATACCATAAAATTTAAGAAACCACCACTGATGGGGTCCTTTTTGAATAAAATTAACGACACTCTCATAAATTATAATAAAGTAAAAGTGCTTCAATATTAAAAAATTAATTAAAAATCAACGACACATTTGCTCAAAAATTTAATTAGCCACTTTGATACAATGTATCAAAATACACCTGTACACAAAAAATCGTTAACGTTAATTTATAATCAAATGAGTAAAAGTGCAAAAAGTAACCGTACAAGTAAACAATTTGAAACTTGGAGAAAATCTTTTTCTATTTGAAAATATTACCTACAATTTTTTTGAGAATTGTTGCTTAATTAGAAATGACTGTTTTTGGGGTACGGATAAAACTTGATTCACCCGGTACAGACTGTTTATTTAAAAAAACTCGCAACTAGCCTGAGAAGGAGAAATATGTCTTTTATTAGACATTCATTAATAATAATAGTCAGTCGACTTTAATAAACATTCGCCTTGTGAAATGTAGTATAGTACGGCAAACAGTATAAAGATCTTTTCAGTGACTCTGAGGTGCCGAGCAATAAACCGTTTATATTTTATTATAGTTTAACATTTAGAGAAGTGCAACTACAGAATGCCGCTCTCTGCATTTGGTAAATATTATAATTTTATTGGTTGGGACCTCAGAGTCAGTGCGATTATGCTGTTCCAAACCAATTTTGGCATAGCTGACTTTAAAGACAAGTCGTCTGTTTATCACTAGTACAATAAAGATTGTATTGTTACCAAACGCAAATAATTTATCGTTGTTAGACCCTTCGATGCCATCTGAGAAAACCGCCCTGGGCTGGCAGATTTGTTACTACTTTTACGTAGATTTGATCTGCCCCGGGCGGTTTTCTCAGATGCCATCGAAGGGTCTAATTACCATAAATTACTTGCATTTGGTAATACAATCTTTATTGCACTGGTAATAAACAGAAAACTTGTCTTTAAAGTTAGGTAAGCCAAAATTGGTTTGAAACAGTATATATTTAGTTTATTTAGTTTTCAGTTTAGCCATAATAACCTAAAATTGTTTTTTTTTAAATAAAAGTCACAGTTGGCTTCGATATTTATTAAATGAAAGCCATATTGGCAAAATAACTGTTTAACTTAACCGATATTATCTGCGAAATATTTCGAATGTATATAGTCTTCCAAAAAGTTAATGGTTGGCATAAAATGTGTTAAGTTTATAGGCCCAATAGTAGGTGCATTTTAAATAATTTTTATCTGTTTTTTTTACTTACATTTGGGATTTGACTATACTTTAGGTTTTAAAAATATCGTTCTCACTTTGACATATGGCCACATACTGTTTACAATTATTCATGAGCCCAAAAAAAAAAAACAGCAATGTTATCTGTATGAAGTATGATATTGCGCACATTGACAACATGGTATGACGACACTCTAATAATAAAAACGTTAAAATGACATCCAAAAACTCTACTCGTGATACATTAAATAAATTATGAATAAAAAAGTAAAAAAAGTTAAATTATGAAAAACTAAATAGTTCGTTTTTTACATTTTACAAAAAAAATTTCATTTTAGGAAATGTTATCTTATCCATCAATCACACCAAACCAAATTAGGCGATGTTACATGTTATGATTCAAAAAAAAAATTATTAACAAAATGGGAAGCAAAAATCAAAACTTGTGTGCGTATTTGTGCAAAAATAAAAAAAAATAGATAGGGTTGCCACCTGTCCGGTTGTCCGAATATGAAATGGTGTCCAGTATCCGGATAAAGTGTTGAAACTGGACATTGAGTGTCCGGTTTTTCCCAGCAAGTAATGAAAGTTTCGCTTAATTATTTTAACTTGATTTCAATTCTGTCATGGTTTGTTTTTACGGTGGCGGCCACCAAAATCGTTTTTGTGGTCGTTGCCAGTGGCGAATTATCTACAATTTGCGTGAAAAAATTCAGGACACTAACAAAACAAATCATGTAAAACAAGCTTTCTTGTCAATTGACACTTGTTATTGTCATCGTGACTGATTGTTTGGCGTAAAAGTTTTTCCGGTGACTAAATATAATAAAAATAAAAGTTGGTGTTGTGTGCCCTAATATAATCCTTATTACACAAACAATGCTCATAATTCAGTGTGATAAATTTAGAAGTGTAATATAACTACTCTTTGAAAATTTTCAGGAACCTTTAATAACAAGTGTTCACTTAAAAAAGTTGTCAAAAGTGCTATGAGATTTTGATAAATGAAAATGTAGCGAAAAAGGAATGTTGGAACTTGATATACTGTAGCTATGGAAAATATTATAAATAAATAAATGAATCATTTTGATTATTTTTGAATGCATGTCTACAACATTCCGAATCATTTTTATTACGAATAGTTTTGCTTCTTTTTTCGTCAGTTCATTCAGTTTTTGTTCGTTTTTTACATATTGTAACAATTATGACATTTCTGACAACTATCACTGACAGTACGGCAGCTGAATTTAACTAAAAAAAACCTCAAAATGTTTTTGTTTTGTCGTGACACTCTTGACAACTTTTTTAAGTGAACACTTGTTATTACAAATTCAGGGAAAACGAGTAGCTGTTTTAAAAACATGTTTTAAAAAGGCGTACAAAAAACACGGCAAACGATTATTTTATTAAAGTTGAAACAACTGTTACAAAAAAATAAATACAAAAACACAATTTGGTTACAAAAAAGGTTGAACTGTTGCTGTGAGTTGTTACCGTTTCTCAATTAGGTACCATTTTATATCGCACGCAACGCCTTGTTTTCTTTAGTTGCATTTTTGTACATGGAGAACAAAAATTAATGATTGCTTTACACAATTTTTATATTGGTGTCAAAATTTGATGACCGGAATTTTTTGTCGCAAATAGTACATATAGAGCAAGTTATTTGCTTTTCATAGATTTATAAAGTAATTATTTTAATTTTTTTTAAACGTTTGTATGCTTGCTTTCTTGTAACTACAACTACAATTTTGAATTTTAATGTACGCGCTGGATTGTTTAGCTGAATACAACTTATGACAAGATTCTTGCTAAAATATTTGTTATTTAATCACACTCGTAGTTGTTGCTTTTTGATTAAATGACAAATATGGTCGGCAAGAATCATGTCACTCGTTGTGACATGAAAAATCTTGGTTATTTCCTACTTGTACTTGATTGCAACTAATGGCAACAAATGCGAATAAGATTTTCTCAGCCGTGGGCGAAAAAACAGATTTATGGCCGATGTAGGGACCGCAAAACAAACCTCTTTTTAAGCTGGTTGTATAAAAAGTACTATTACAGTAGAACTCCGATTATCTGACAGTCCGTGCTATTCGGAAACAAAATCAATTTTAAAAGTAAAGATTCATCCAGAAAAAAATTGGTTTCAAACTCCATCTAATCCGGAACTGGTCTGGTTTTTTTGTTGAAATTCAAAGTTATTAAATACATACCCCTTAATGTGTAAAATTATGCATTTTGCTTGGTTTTTTTGTGCTTGGAGTATCAGTTCGTACTGTACAGGAAGTTTCATGTTCGATGGGTTTTATAGGTTTCTCATACTTCCGACTATTACACAAAGAAACGAATATTGAAAACCTTTTTGAGACAAATTGAATGGTCTAAACAGTTTTGCACTACCACCTTTTGTTTTTTGGATACAACACCTTTTTTATTTTCGAAAAATCGATACTACTACAAATTTTTACGTAGAATCAAATGGTAATTATTATTATTATTTTTAAATAGGGTGTGACACAGGAAGCAAGTGTTTTTTTAAAGACATGTACTATGACTATTATTGGATTTCTTCCTGTGAAAGTACTCAAACCTGGAAGCTTACCCTCGTATAAACGAAACTTGAGATAAAAAAAATTCTGAACC
The DNA here is from genome assembly GCA_029207805.1 of Tribolium confusum. NCBI lineage: Eukaryota > Metazoa > Arthropoda > Insecta > Coleoptera > Tenebrionidae > Tribolium > Tribolium confusum. Next base: position 34,260,270 of record JALGAY010000001.1, on the reverse strand, counting down.
TTTTGTCACAAAATCGACAGAATTTTAAGATGTTGATGAGTGTAAGTTTTAATAAATTTAATATTATTGACTCTGAGAAAACAAGAACAAAAAATGGTCTTTGAAAAACATCCAATACTTAATAACTTCTTATTGGATCTCCTTGGTGTGTAGAATGAAACGTAAAAAACACCCAATAGCACCAAACAATTTCACTTTCCACAACGCACGTTTCGACAACAAAGTTGTCATCCTCAGCTGGGGAATTAAACTCAAATTTAATTTCCCACTTGTGAATGACAACTTGGTTGTCGAAACGTGCGTCGTGCAAAGTGAAATTAGGTGTTTTTTTACGTTTCAATACCTAATACCCAAATTAAGTCATGGTAAAAAACTACCAAAATAAAAAAACAGTTAGTTATTACACCATTCAATTCTACGTAAAAATCTGAAGTAGTACAAATAGCCCAGTCATATTAGGATTTCACCTCGGAATGAAAGATAATAAGCTGTAAATTGGTATAAACCTTTGTTTTGATGTTCTGTATGTTGTCTCAAAAGTCTCATACAATATCGTGTCTGCGTCTTAAGATATTCAAGGTCAAAGTTCACAAAAATCGGTTTTTTGCAAATATCTCGCTTCCTATACCTTAAATGAGATTTGCGCCTATTATAAAAGTTGTTAACTATAAAATTCTCTACAACTTTTGTTTCAACTTTTTTTTTCCTACGATTAACCGTTTTTGAGATAGAGCGTAAAAAGTGCGCAGCGGACAGTCATGTGGGTTGCTCAGTACTTTAAAGAAATAAGTATATTTAACGAATTTTAAGATAGACAAACTGGTCGAGTGATCCCTCATTTGAAAAGTTATTAATTCCCTATACGGCGATATAAATTTAACAACAAATTTTTCAAAAACACATTTTAAAAAAACAATTTTTGTTTGCTACGAATCGATTATAATATTAAAATTATAAACATTAATATGTTATTTAAATTACATTACTTTGTACAAATGTTAATTAAGTAAACTTAATAATTAATAATAAGTTATTATATTTAGTTGTACGTAAAAAAGTTATGGTGGACTTATCTTACTATTTTCGGTGCTATCGAAAAATTGTTTAATAACTTTAAAATAAAACAATATATTTGAAAACCAGTTATTGCATTAAAATGAAAAGATTTTATTGAACAATTTTGTATATTTATCTCAAAATGGCCAAAAATAGACTTATTTCGTTATAGCACTGAAATGACTGTCTGCTGCGCATTCTTTACGCTCTATCTCAAAAACAGTTAACCGTATTAAAAAAAAAATTGAAACAGAAGTTGTAGAGAATTTTATACTACACAACTTTTATAATAGGTGCAAATCTCATTTAACGTATAAGAAGCGAGATATTCGCAAAAAACCGATTTTTGCGACCGTTGACCTTGAATATCTTAAGACGCGGACACAATATTATGAGACTGTTGAGAACATATAGAACGCCAAGGCAAAGGTTTATATCAATTTACAGCTTATTATCTCTCATTCCGAGATTGACCCCTATTTTTGGCTAAAATGACAGGGCTAAAACTTTAACTATTTAAATTGGTAAAAAATATAAATTACAATTTTTTAAAGAATTTTAACATAAATTAAAAAGGTATTGTACTGTAAAAACAAAAGGTGATTTTGCAAAACTGTTTATCAAATTTGTCTCAAATGTGATATATAGGAAACCTATGAAAACCTTCGAAAGTGGACCAACCTGTACATTGAGCAACACCTGAATGCGACACCAACAGATGTATTTGTTCTGAAACGGTGAAGCGAAATGTTTCCCTAAGCAACTTTTTAATAAACACGTATTTAAGTATGTCCACACATCTGTACTTAATGTATGTAACTCAATAAATAATGTCAATATAAAAATTATGTTTTTGTACTCATGAAGTGTGAGCAGCTATTTTTCGATGATCCTTCACGCATGAAAAGACTGCATTCCCGAACCGGGGTGTTTTTTTTATTTCCCACAAGGAGATGTTAAAAATTTAGTTAAAAAAAGTTAAAATTTGCTTAAGCCATTAGTCAGTAATGGTAAAGCAACAACTTTGGGTTGGAGATCTATTGCCAAAATCTTCAAATCAGTTTACCAAACCATTAATTATTAATAATCAAAATTCTCGACTAAATTGTGTTAAATTATTTTTTCTTAAAATGTTAGTTTTTATTCGTTACAAAAAATGTTGTACCTAACTATTTCAGAAAGAAATTTCCCGAATACGTTCGGTACATAACTATTTTTTAGATAAAACATTAGTACATTAAAATTTACAGATTATTCAAAATTCCCACACTGTCCGGTTTACATTAGACGAGATCATTGGGGTTCTCCTGTAATAGACTACGTATTTACTCCAAGGTGATAATGATTAATTTTAATATTTTGATTATTTGGTGTTCGATGCTGAAATAAATCCAGGTGGCAACCCTAGTTCTAGATTAAGCAAAATTAAGAAAAAAATTGTTAAAAAACTGGTTACAGAAGAAGCACTTTTTACTGCAGCAATAGGTGAAACAAGCTGTTGGTTCAATTTACCCAATTTAATTGTAATATTCCTCTCCAATTCATTCTTAAATCGTACAGTTTGCACCCCAGAAATGGCCTTCACTACAGTAGATTTTCCATGAGCTACGTGTCCAATAGTACCAATGTTAATTGTTGCTTGCCTACTGATAACTTCGGGTGATAAGGCTGTTAACTTTGTTACGTCCTAAAACAAGCCTTCTTAAAAGTACCAGATGTGACAAATTGGGCGAAAGTTAGGTTATGTTACAGAAACGTTTCTATTTAAAGTGAAACTGTATTTATACAAATTAACAATTTGGCTTTAAAAATAGAGTAAAAACTTACCAATTTTAATAAATCCTGTTTATGTAAGTTTGGTTGTCCTGTTGTCACGCCTGTACCTTCAACGGTCGCCATTTTCAACCGGGAACCGAAACCACCAGAAAGAGCGGGAAGCGAGTATGTATGTCGGAGGAAATACGTCACCTACGTCACCAGCAACATGACATACAAAAAGTCACTAAAAACTGGGCGGGGCTTAGACATTGTTGCCAACGGGATTGTTTATTTTTTGGTGACATAACCTTTATTCTCAAATGTTTTTCAAAATTGATTGTGATAGTTACTAAAGAAAAATATCGCAAAAATGATTACTCTTGACGAAATCACTGTAAAATACGCTATCTTGGTTTTTATTTGGAGCGAGTACTTATGGGAGTTATATTTGTCGATAAGACAGGTAATTACTATATTTCGCATGTTTTTATCTTGAAAAGTGTTTTTGCAGCATAAAAAGGGCTATGCAACGACTCAAGTCCCCCCAGAACTGTCAAACACAATGACTAAGGAAACTTTTGACAAAGCTAGACTTTACATGTTAGCTAAAAGCAAGTTCAGTATGTTTAGAGAGACATTTTCAGTTGTCGAATCGACAGTGATTATCTATTTCGATATTTTACCAAAAATTTGGGCTTATTCTCAATCACTGAACCCTTATGGAGGCGAAGTTATAACAAGTTGCCTTTGGTTGTTCATTCTGACAACAATTCTAACAATTATTGATCTACCTTTAACTATCTACAATACTTTTGTTCTTGAAGAAGAATTTGGATTTAATAAACAAACAAGCGGATTTTTCATTTGGGATAAAATCAAGGCCTATATTCTAAGCCAGGTTTTCACAGTAATGTTTTCTTCTATTATAGTAGTCACTATCCAAAGTGGTGGCACTTATTTCTTTGTGTGGCTTTGGATTGTTGTTTGCGTTATTTGTTTCATTATGTATACAATTTATCCATCTTTTATTGCCCCACTATTTGATAAGTACACACCTCTTCCAGATGGAGAGTTAAGAACTCAAATTGAAAATTTAGCCTCACAATTGAAATTCCCACTGACTCAATTATACGTAGTTGAGGGCTCCAAACGTTCATCTCATAGCAATGCTTACTTCTATGGACTTTTCAATTCTAAAAGAATTGTTTTGTTTGATACTCTTTTAGCTAAGGATGATGGGACAGGTTGTAAAAATGATGAAATTCTAGCCGTATTATCTCATGAATTGGGGCATTGGTATTTCAATCATATTACAAAGAATTTCCTCGCATTGCAAATTAATTTATTCCTTCTGTTTGCTGGATTTTCTTATCTATTTAAATTTCCTGCAATTTATAAAGCTTTGGGTTTTTATGACATTCAACCCGTCTTGGTAGGACTATTCATTGTAGTACAGTACGTAATGCTACCCTATAATGCTCTTTTGAGTTTTGTTTTGACTTGTTTTTCACGAAGATTTGAATTTCAAGCTGATTCATTTGCAATTAAATTGGGAAAAGGCAGTTACCTTATTAATGCTTTAGTACAATTAAATAAGGATAATTTAGGATTTCCGATTTATGATGATCTTTATTCAGCATGGCATCACTCACATCCACCTTTACTTGAACGTATAAATGTAATTAAAAAAGGACTTGGAAAGAAAGATTAATTTGAACCAAAGGATTAATATGGATACAATTTTGTATAACTTATGAATAAAAAATGAAAAACAAACCTTCCTTTATTTATAGAACAATAATATAATTTCTTGTGTCACTAAATAGCTTATAACAATTTAGGAATGGAAATGAAGAAATTGAAAAAGAGATCATTTCTTCCAATACGCTCCATCATATTGTGCTGACAAAAGGTCTTCGACCGTTTGTTGGCGTGATATTTAATTGTTCCCTTTCCTTAGAATATGAATAAAAGAAAACATTAAATAAAATATATAGAAATGGAAACAATCTCGCCTAATCCTACCGTGTTTTTTTTTGCTTAAATAAAAATAGCTACATAGCAGATTGAGATGGGCCTGGACTTGTGAAAATAATTCTCAGCGATATTATAAAAGTTTTCCCAAAATCTGGATGCCTATTAGGGACCCAGCGCAATCTGTACAAAATACAGATACAAGATTTTTTTCACTAACCGAATGTTCTATGGCAACAACCATTCTACCATCTACAAACATATATGTCACATCTCTTATTTGATTTTGTGAGATTATAGGTACATTTGGCATTATCATTATTAAATGGAGAAGTAGGAAGACATGAAATAATTTACAAAAGGTAAGAAGCACACAATCAAATTGGTGTCAACATTTACCGCTCAAAAGTGTTAACGCCAATTTGAAGAGAGAAACTTAAAGGGGAATGAAAAAGACAAGGAAACGTACAGCTTATTGTCTTCCAAATACCTAACATTTTTAACAGGTTAAAGAAACAATTCTGGTAGGTATACATATTTACATTGACTACTTGCGTCTAAAATCTAGAATGTATATACAAGTGTTTTAATAAACTGCAACTGACTAGGGAAAACAAGTAACAAAAATATAAACGTACAAAAGAATAAACTCAAGCTGAATAGTCTTAATGTCTATTCTACAAGGTTTTGAATATATATGACTTAGATTTAGTGAGGCTTAGTTAATAAGAAACGCTAATTAATATTTTCAATAACAGGCCATTATTTAGTAAAACTGCCACAATTAAAAATGTAGGTACAAAAATATTTTTTCGAGTAGATATGTTATTTTATATACACATTTTATGTATTTCTTTGTAAGATAATATTTAGTGTAACTAAAGTCGAGTCAATATAGAAAATGTACTATTGACCTCTGATATGATATTTAAACTCTCATTAATTTATTGAATACATTTTGAAAATTAAATATCTGATAACTGATAAGTTATAAAGACAGGTGAAGGAAGAGATTTACATTTCTAAAGAAAAATTCAACTGTTATACCGAAACCATACTCAACTTATTTTTAAACAAAAATTTACATTCAAGTGTCTCAGAAAGATGTTCCCACAGAGCAATATGATATCCTTCAGCTCAAAATAATGCCCAAGTTGCAACGTTTAGGAGCTAGAAGACGCCAAAGTTAGAAATAAAAATTCGTTTTGATTTTAAACTCCTTTATTGATTTTAATCAGACTCAGCAAAGAATTTTTACTGCTAAAATTATTCACTCTGCTGTTAATGTTTTATTTTTATTGTTATTACGGCATTTTATTGGCAACTTTTTTTTATTTTACAGCTACGTTATCTTGTCTTTTTTAGGTTTTTCGTATCTACTCTGGTTTTCGAGTAAAAAAATAAATTGTGTAGTGATATCAGTGTTAACGCCTACAATTTAAGTTTGTTTCCATGGTAGCTTACCAAATTTTGTCGTTTTTGTAAATGATATTACTCAAATTTAATAATTGAACTTAAGAGGTTTAAAAAAATTAAAATATACATCTTTTAGTACTCGTATTTACTTAAAAATTAAATATTTTATTTAATAATAATCACGAGACAAAAAACTTACAGAGGATGCGAATTATTTAGAACTAATGTCAAAATATTAAAATCAACTGGACACCACATAAAAAAATAAATAAAAATATATAGTCTTACAAGTAGTACATCTGTAGTAAAATTCATTAAAATCGATTAAACAGTCAAATAGTTATTAGTTATTATTAAAAAACAAACTTTAATTTGTAATTTTGGCGTCCTCTAGCTCCAAACTTAGTATAGAAGTAAGTTCATCAAATCATTATATTTTGGCTCTAAATAAGTTATTAAAAAATCACTTTAAAGTCATGTATACTTTAGTAGAAGAGGAAACTTTTATTTAGCTTAATATTTTTAATTTTGTTGCTTATGGATTACGAATAAATTTTACGTCATTAAAAAAACAGTAACAAAAACGCAGTTTTACAAGTAACCGAGTTAGTTAGAAATAATAAGTCACAACTGGTTTTATAGAATTTGCTTTTAATATTAATGATTTATAAGAGCTCTAAAAGTGCCCAAAATTTAAAATGATGACTTTAATTCATTCGTATGTGGCTGCAGGTATACTCTTGTGCCTTGTGGTTATAACAAATAAAAGTTTATTCAGCCAATCATGGTAACAGTATCACTTGGATCCAAATTAAAAACAGGTGAAAATATTTTTATAAATGTAGCTCTGATAGTTACAACAAAAAAAAATTCAATTATTATTTCCGATGCGGCATTATTGACTTACCCTGTATAAACAAAATAATTGAAAAAAAAGTTGTTTCGTTTCTTAATAAGCCTATTAAAAAATAAAAATCTTTGATTAATGTATGTTTACATTTATAGGTGATTTCAATAGTTCATTAATATGAACATTTATGCATGATTTTACATTAATAAATAGCTTTGAAATTCTAAAATAAGATTTTTTTCTTTAGATTAAATAGTTTCCGATCAATGAAAAAACATTGTAATTAACTGGAATATTAATGAGTGACTAATAATCTCGACACTCGCTATCGCTCATTCTTGCTTTAAACAGTCTCATTATTAATCGCCATCATTAACATCCTTGTTCATTAGATAACTTTTTTTTGATTGTGAAAAATGAAACTGGTGGTGTATTGGCAAGTTTTGTAAATATCCGATAATAAATTGAAAACTAATTAATTGGCATTTCTTGTGACCTAAACTCTCTAAAATGTACTTAAAATATAATAATAAAGTAGCAAAGGTACAAATTTGCTACACTTTCATTAAAAATCTACGGTAACACATTTTCAAGTTACATACAATTGTATGAATTATATCCTGGGTGCGAAAACCATGTGCTCTTTTTTAAACAGTATTAAATTATAATACAAATTAAATCTATCCTCAGGCAGAATAGAATATCACAATTCGCGTTAAGTTTAAGAATTTATAGCACGACTTAGAACAGAAAATGACAATCGATTAATTAATCGATACTCAGCTAACATTCAAAACCACCAACTTTTTTTAACCACTTGTCATTTTCTGCCTCATCTATTGACTATAGGACTAGTCTAAAACGAAAAACTGTACAATAAACATGTAAACACTTCACAATTGGTACCATTTCTTGTCTCTGTACTTGAGCATGAGATCGTGGGCCGTTGTTTGGAAGTTTTCCGCTTCACTTCGCATTTTCTCGGCTCGGTCCTCAAGCTGGCCCAGTTTTTCTCCTCTTTCGATCATTAGTTTATGTGCTCGATTGACTTCCCCTGTTACACTAGTCACCCGAGCACCCATTTCTTGTAAATTCCCTGGTATGTGCTTCGCCACTGATTTACTTGCCTTACCGCTTGATTCTCCAACTAATTCCCAATTAAAAGATTTTTTAATTTCATTTATCTAACTTACATAATTCTTCTCGGTCTAAACTTCGAACACCACCCCCAAAAAGACCCTTGAAGAAACCTTCTTTAGGCGGCTCAGGCATGTCCAATGGTAAGAACAATTCACCCATCATTTCAGTCAGATTTGAGCTATAAAATTCTGATGGAACTCCTCTTTAAAAAATTGTTGAGCACTTACCAGAATTCTGTACAAAGAGTGAATTTTTGAATTTCAGATGGTGAAGCTAAGTACAAACCATGTCCTCTATTGCTGAAGCAAAATGTTCTGGCGATTCTAAAAGTTAGTTCAAGAAATTAATATTTCACCCAAATCGCTTCTAATGACTTAAAAGTAAATTTTATCACTAGTTAGTAGATGTGCATTTATTATTTAATTACTTTTTGTTTTGTACTCAATACCATTCTGATTGGGCATTGTAGGGTATGTTTTGTATCGGTGCAATATTTACATATTTAAATACAATAGGAGATTTTGGGTGATGCATAACACCAAAAAAATTGCATTCAACTGAGAGCAATGGTTATTGAATTTTCCAAATATTCTACGTTCAAGAAATGTTATTTATTGAAATTCCTGTCTGAAAATTGATGATGTGACAACAAAAAATTTTTAGGGGGCGGGGTACTTAGTTACATTTCTTATTACACAAAAATACTGGTTTATTGGCAAAAATTTACCACAAAATTATCGATACACACAATATGCATTATTTGAACATGCCTGTAAAGAGGAAAAAATCTGATCGCAATTTTATATTGCGACATCAAAAATATCATATTTCAAAAAGCAATGGTCATGAACAATATGAAAACAATGATCATGCGAAACATGCAATAAAAATTTATAAAAATGTTTTAAAAAAATATTTTATAGAGTGTGACTTCGTGTTTCTGATTTGTTTTATTTAATTTGTGTATAACGTATTTAACAGATTATGAGTTACAAAATTACTTCTTATCTAAGTTTAATAATTCATGCGCTATTAATTGTTGATTACGCAGTTACTTAAAAACTATTTACTCTACAGCTACTATAATAAATTTACTTTTACTATTTTTTAAGTTTACCAATTTACAAAGCAGAGCCTAAATGCAAATACACGACCCATTTCGAATTATTGAAATAAAAATACTGAGAATGACCACATTTACGCTTTCCCTTCGCTATCAAAGATGGATTGTCACTTATGGGTTATTTTATATAGAGCGACGTCCATTTTCTAAAATATTCCGAAAGTTTCCTATTAAGGATAAGTTCTACAGAAATCTTAGTCTAAAAATTTTTTTCTCCATTTTAGCAAAAATCATAAGCCATTTAAAATCTACTAAAAGTCTAGACCGGTAGTTAGCACTTTTTTCTTATAAAGTATTGCAAGCTAGGATAAAAAGACATACAGAGTTACTGAAGTTTGGCTCAAACAGCCGATGTAATCCAAGCAATTGGCAGAAAATACATGAAACTGCCTACACATTTTTAGATTCATTAAAAAATCTACTTTTAAAAAGTTTTGTAAGTCAATATTTTATTTGTTTAAAAAAATAGTTAAAACGGAAAAATTGAGGGGTATATATATACATAGAGATTTCTGTCATACAAAGAGCAGAATATCCCAGAAATTCCCTTAATTTTACGTGAATTTTCTAAAATTCCGTCTTAGATTTGAGGATTTTCGAAGATTTTTTTTTCAACAAATTTCGTGAGGATTTCCAGAAAATTTCTAAACATTTCACTTGATCTGCGCATATACCGGGTGAACCAAATGTATGGATCGAGGAGTTTTTTAACTAAACTATAAATAACTTTAAAAAAACAAAACACATATTTGAAAAAAAATTATTTGTTAAAATTTGTAAGATAACTATAGCAACACTTTTGTTTTTTTGTGAAATTTATCTTTAATTGTTTTTCAAAACAAGCCTTTCAAAAAGAATGTTGCTATATTAATTGTTTTATTATTGACCGTATAAATTTATAATAAAAAAATTAAACATGCCCGAATATTATCTTTGATTTTCGCCAAATCTACAAAATGTTTGGTTAATTCAAGTAATGCATGTTGAAAAGCTAATAACAGTTCTTGAAAAAATAAAAATTAAAATAAAATTTTAAAGTTTTTCTTTATTTTCTATTATTTTGTAGTGTACATTACAAGTATGTTGTAGTACTAGGTATAAATAAATAAAATGTAAACAGTACATATTGAAAACGCACAAATTTTTATTTATATAAATTGTTAAAAGAAAAATGTTATTAAAACTGTCTTCCATGTTACGAACGACGGTAGAAGGTCAAGTAGGCGTTCTTACCCACCCCAAGCTGTTTTATTGTTATAGTTACCTCATCTAGTATCAATTTTTAAATGAAAATGTACCATCGATGCCCATAAAATGGTGGAACAAATCGAAAATTGAATAATGTCAAAAATGATCAAATTATCCAAAACAAAACTATCCTTACTTATGACCATCATTTTGAGTGCTATTTCACTCCGATCAAGTATCACCTACTAATATCTTTCTATTGGTATTTTTCTATTTCTATTTTTATTTATTGTAAAAAAAGAAAATTTTGATAAAAATTGAGTGTTCCTGATTTATTTGTTTTCAAAAAAAAACTTTGCATTTTTATAAGAAAAATTGGTACAGCAATATTTCTTTTAAAAGCTTGTATTGAAAAAAAATAGGATAATAATAGGAAAATAAAAAAGTGTTGCTATGGTTATGTTAAAAATTTAAACAAATAAAATTTTTTTAAACATAGCCTCGGGTAGCATTTTATAACTATTTAATGCATATATTTTGTTTTTCCAAATTCTTTATAGTTTCGTCAAAAAACGCCCCGATCCATATATTTGGTCCACCTGGTACAAGCCATAATGCGCATAATTGTATATTAGACTCCGTACACTTTCAGAACAGCACACCAATAAAAGTGTGCAGATGACAAAATAGTGTCGGGCCAGTCCCATTTGCAAATTGAATGGGAGGAAGCCAAGGGGCACGTGGTCAGCGAAAGGTCAGCGGCGTTTGTCATTCTTGGTCATTCTGTTTAGTGTCGTTCGCTGACAGATTTTGATGACCCAACATGCTGTTCTGAAAGTGTACGGACTCTATATAGGTATGTTAATCATACAACCCACTCAGATAGAACATAATATTCACAAAGAGCTACAAAACAATAATAAATAATAATAATAATCATAAGGATGGTCATAATGATGCTATTAAAAAGGTTGGCGAAGTCTGTTGCAAATCAAATTCGTTTGTTTGAGTCCAGGTTCGGCTAGTACTAGTAAAAAGATTTATATTTATAGTTTTATTGCCCAGCAACACCTTTGCTTTGTTACTATCATTATCAGACTTAGGCACAGAAATGTCATGGCGGGAAATCCAAGCGGTGCGATCGCTACACATTGGCGCGCGCACCGAACGAGACCGACTTATTACTTATTAGCTACCTACTTATTTAACGAATTTACAGAAATTTGTATATAGCAATCGAACTGTCCGTCGCCTCTCGGATTTTACTTTCTAGTTATAATTTTCGTGTTATATATATTAATAATATATAATACGGTTACACAACAAGCCTAGATCCGACTCTTATGGCTCGCGCTGACTGCAAGCGAGTGCAGTGAGTCTGCGTGACATTTCTAAGCCTATGTCTGATTATTATTATCTTTAATACAATAGGACCCTGTCATCAAAAGCACTTTGAATTTGGGCAAGTATATCTCCTTTTGTGTTTTGGCAACAACACCGCTCATTTTAGCTCCATTCATGTCAAAATTTTTTACGTTGGCGTGTCTACTCAAGCGAGAATTCACTGTATGTAAAAATACCCAAAAACAATGTTAATCACATAATTATATAAAAAAAGTGTCAGAATTTAACAGTTGATGACTCAACTGAAAATTGAAAAAACTACACATTTCCCAATTTAAGAGTAAATGACGCAACCACGCTGTGTCTATTAGATTAATATTATCTTATTTAGCTAGTACTGAATTAAATTTTATAATAAATTTACGAATCTTCAGCTTTGTGTTCAAAGAGTTATATATACCTTTTTTATCAGAAAATAAGAATGTGACTTAAGTTATAAATTATTTAACAAAGCAGCGTACCAAAGCTATTAGAACTTCTGTCAACAAATTGTCAATTTATGACACTATTTTACTAATAGCATCAGGTATAAATTTTAGATTAGGTGCTGACTTTTGAATGACGTTGCCTGTGGTCATTTATAGCTTCGAGTTTAAACCCATCAGTAGTTGATAACAGCTTAAATACGGCTGCTTTGTTAGCAGTAATTTATTACTTAAGTCAAATTTTTATTTTCAGTCATAATATCACAAGAATTCGGTTTCTGTTTGGAATTTTTTTTAATTGCAGATCAAAAACGTTTTTATTAATTAGTCCAAGCGAAACTCGGCACGAATTAGACATTTTTGAAATGCACGAGAATAAATTTTCCGGACATGAATCCAACATGTGTATTCAGCAAAGAGTCGCATGACAAATAATTAAACATGTATTAAAAAATATTTTTTTTGTCTAATTGTTATATCTTTTGATCACTAAAATAAGTGTAAAATTATGTATTTAAACTTAGTTTTTCTCTAATTTGAAAATACTTCCAGGAAAATTTTGAATTTCCTTAGAAACAATTCGTAATACTCGTTTCTCATTGGTTCTACCATAATATTATCTTACAAAAATTCTATAAATCGACTGCTATCTAGTAGTGTTAAGCAAATTCAAAATTTTTCATTTAAAAAAAAATATATAAATAACAAATTTATTAGTATAAAAAAGGGATATTTGGTTATTAAAAATGGGTCGTGTAGAGATTTTTTAAGTCTAATTTTTACTTCAGAAGCGGTGCGTTACCAAATGAATAAATAATAATATTGTTAATGCGTCGCGTCGCGGTGCAAGTGTACTATAAAAAATGCTGCTGAATATTTCTATGATTATTCGAACATGCAGTGTGGCTATAATTACTGTAAAAATTATAGCACCTGTTCTGATAAAATCAAAATTGATTACGGCCAGCGCTAATAAATGTTATTGTGATGTGTAGTAATGGGCGAGTAAAATAATTATTAATAACAAGTTTTGAACGTAGGATTGTATTACGTTTAAGTTGGTTTATCGTAGAATTATTTTAGATTTGTATTAAGTAAAGTACATGCAATAATATTATTAACAATCATCCGACCATGCTCTTATCAAAATGCAGTGCCGTTGAAAGTGTGCATTGAAAGCCATATAATAAATCAGTTAAGTGATTGTGTGTTCGAAATTGTGTTCGTCTTGGAAATTACAATTATTTTACAAATCTGATACCTGCTTTTAAGGCTGATTATGTCTTACGTATTGCACATTAATCAATGTAAAACTGCATTTTAAAAAATCCTTACATATCTATTATTACGCATAAATAAATAACCAGAAATCAGGATTCAGGACAATTTTCAGTTGTTTTAATTTTGGATGTTCTATAACAAATCCAGTTTAATACTTACTCTTTGGACGTCTTTGGATCCTGTAATTTCATTGCACAATGACACAGTTATAGAACATCCAAAATAATTTTTAAGTTAAGTCCTGATCTTAGTTCTTAATATAACTTATCCAATAAGTACGAGTTGCCTTGTGAGTAACTTACTGGTCAGTATCCTCGTTAACAATGAGTTGTTGTCCCCAAATGGATAACATTGGGTCTACAATGCCTTTGTTAGATTGTGTCTGGAAACTAGCATAGCAAGGTAGATTAGAAGCAAACTAGGGCGAACAGTATTACAGATTGAAGATCGGTTATCCTAAGAATTTTTGCTGCTACAACAATTTAGTAGAGGTTGTGCTTTACACCAAATACTTATAGATAAAAGGTCACATTAAAGTGTTTTAATTAATAATACGTTTTTTTTTTTGTAAATCTTTTACTCAAAAAATTATTTACCCGTACAGTGTAGTTCATTTTCAATGGTTTTTTCAAAAGTAACAAAATAATCTCGTACATATTTTGACACAAACGTATTTATTAAATTCTGATACAATAACATAACTTTTCATAATTTTTAATCAAATAATACATAATAGTCAATCGAAATAATTGCATCATCTAGAAGGAGTTGATGTATTTCAACTAAATTTGGTTAAATGGGTACATCTGCCGCTATACCTAACAACTAAAATTACAATTTTGTGGTAGCTTTATAACTGCAACTGCGCTGTAGATTTACATAAAAACTATAAATTTTTTACCCAAGTGTAGATAGATAGCGCCGTTAGGATAGTCTCATAAAAACAAGTAGATGAGTGTGTGTGCTGTGTTAAGACAATAACTCAGAAACATCAATTTTATTTCATTATAATTAATATATTGTGATGCAAAACACGAACATGACACTAAAACTGTCCACAGTTATTTCGACAGTTAGCCATATTGTACGCTTTGATAGATTCAGGTATTTGCACTCAAAGATAGTACTAATATCCTTACAATTCTAAAGTACTTGGAATGATAAGATTCTTGTTTTCCTATTTTAAGATTACAATAAGAATTTTAAATTCTAAGATTCCTACGATTCTTAAAGACATTAGTTTCAACATTTAAAGATTATTTGTATTTAGTAAAAAATGTTTGGTTTGACCTTATTATTAAAGGTTTTCAAATAGTATATTAAGTATCAAGAACGGTAAGAACATTTTATCGATCGAAGATGATTGTTAGAAGAAGGAGCAAGACGACGACTCCATTTATTACCTATTGGCTGAGATCGGTAAAATGTTCTTAACTTTCGTGATGCTCATGATATTATTTGTGCAATTCATTTTCATCTAAAAAAATATTTAATTATTTACAATCGCTTGTAGTAACACATATTTTAAGACGCGAAATTAATGTGAGCGATAATTTAATAAAAATAATTTATTTTTCATTAAACGTAAAAAATAAAAGTATCGCTGTCATAATTGCTAATTCAAAAAGTACTATCGCAAATACGGTTTTGCACCCAATTAAAATCAAGTTAAAAATGTTGTAAAGTAATTTTAATATTCCTCATTCAACAAGGGCAAATCGTGTAAAATAGCGTTTCATTTTTATTGAAATTAAAATATTTTCTTTTGTAGCAGGAGAATATGTTGTTGAGGTAGAATTAATGGTCCTTTCAACTGTTAATATTTGTTTTTAAAAAAATAGAAGTTTAATAAAAAAGCATTTTTTTATTTTACCTCAACAAAATACGTCAGTGCCAGATGAAGCCGGTGGCGACATTTCGCATCACGGATAGCGAGTTCGAGATTTTTTTTAATTTGTAGAATATGTTTTTGTTTTACAATAAGATTTTTTTAAATACACTGTCTAAAAATAAAAAAATTGAGACATTCTTACCGAGGATGTAAGGTAAAAATAGCAGTGACTGTGTAACTTACCATAGCTGCTGTTAATCGTATGTTATTTGACTTTTAGCTGTCATAAGGTCAAAAAATAAATTATACAATAACAACACAAGTTTGTATTAAAATATTAGTACAAAAACATTTTTTTAAATATATTTTTGTATAATACACTGAGCGCCAAATAACTGTTGGTGCCTAGAAGAGACTTAACTAGAAATTTGGTATTTTCTTAGACTTTCTGCAAGTAATAAAGTTTTTAAAAAACCAAACAGTTTATTTTGTTTTACTTAGATAGCATTTAATCAAGTGTGAACAAAAAAAATATTGATTTTAAACCTTTTGCTTTTTTGCTTGAGCGTTTTCTGTGTCAAATTATACCGAGATTGCAAAAAATGCCTCCTGTATCGGGCGTACTTTTGAGGTCGTATTGTAAGGATGCATGAAGCAGCGTTAAGCTTTTGTGAAATTGCGCGAAGAATCGGTTTCAGCGACCCGTGTTTGTACTAGTGAAGATATTGGAACGTAGGTAGCAGATGCCGAAAAATTACCCTTAAGCAAGAGAAAAAACATATTTGTCGATTGGCTGGAAGAAATTCCCTGGCACCGATTGGGTGAGAGCTTTGGACAGAGGACTATCCATGAGAACCATTTAATGTCGAATTCGCTCATACGACTTCTCTTTATTCCGACCTTATCTTCGTCTTCTATTAACTCCTGAACACAGGACTGCAGAAATGGAATAGTGTGCTCAAAGGCTAAACTAGAAAGGTAAATAACACCAAATCGCCTTCAGAGACGAATCAAGGTTCTGTTTATAGAGATCTGAGAAACGTTTTCGAGTTAAAAGAAACGGGTATTGCAACAAAAATTGAATCCTGTTGTAAGAGGGCAAAGTAGTGTAATATTTGGTGTTATGGTTTAGAGTGTTATCTACCATAGAAATAGTTTCCCTTAAGTTTCTATTTAAGGCAGTTTAAACGCACGTCGCTTCAATATCTTACAGCCATGGGAGCCTTCG
Source organism: Tribolium confusum (assembly GCA_029207805.1). NCBI lineage: Eukaryota > Metazoa > Arthropoda > Insecta > Coleoptera > Tenebrionidae > Tribolium > Tribolium confusum. Next base: position 34,243,596 of record JALGAY010000001.1, on the reverse strand, counting down.
AAACTAGAGATGGGTAGTTCGCGAACGAACTAATAAAAAGAACGGTTCTTTTATACGAACTACTTGAACTAGTTCGCGAACTACAAATGAACTAGTTCGTTCGCGAACGACAATTTTTTCTTTCGAGTCTCTGCTATCTGTCGAAGTTGCTCTCTTACGAACGAATTACGATGATGAACGAATACTCTAAGGAAGCGGAAAGGAGCACGCCAGGAGTGGAGGCACAAGCGTCATATTGACTCTAAATTTTTAATTTTAATAAAATTTAATTACATGTTCATAATAAATACTTCATGTGTAGGTATACTACCTATTTCTAATAAGTAATAGCCATAACTGCATAAACTTAATTTAGTAAGAGGCATCGGGCGCATTATTGTGTGCAAATGATCCACTAATATTACCTAAATACGTACACGTTATAATGTGAATCAAGTACTCTCACTAATCATGATGAAACAGAAACCATTAAATATTTACAACTAATAATACTTTTCAATTTGTGTAAAAACCTGGTGCCGGTAATTCACATTCTCAAGACCTAATATTGCATAAATTGGCTCAATTGTAGGTAGTAGTTCGTGCTTCTCATTTCGTTCGCGACCGAGTGAACGTATCACTCGGTCGCGAAGATACATTCCGATTTATTAGTTCGCGAACGAACTATAATAATGAATTCGTTCGCGACCGAGTGAACGTATCACTCGGTCGCGAACTAAACGGTCTGACTCGGTCGCGAAGATACATTCCGATTTATTAGTTCGCGAACGAACTATAATAATGAATTCGTTCGCGACCGAGTGAACGTATCACTCGGTCGCGAACTAAACGGTCTGACTCGGTCGCAAAGATACATTCCGATTTATTAGTTCGCGAACGAACTATAAAAACGAACGATTCTTTTTGACGAACTAGTTCGCGCGAACTAGTTCATTCAAAAGAACGATAATTCCCATCTCTATTCGAAACACAACTTTTCAACAAGATAATGCTCGCTCACATACCAAACATATTACCTAACGGTTTTTTTTAAAAAAATAAGTTTCAAATTTTGCCATAGCTTGCAAGATTCCCTAGCTACCGCCCATTAAACATGTGTGGGATGTGATGGGTAGAAGAATAGGGTCATTACCACATCCTTTAGATTTAGATGATTTAGAAAATCTCAGAGATGCTGTTTAGAATGCTTGAGATAAGATACCACAAAACCAAATTAACAACCTTGTTAAAATGATGTCACTACATATTGAAGAGTGTTTTCGTTTGAGGAGAGTTACCACAAATTTTTACGTTTTTTTATTAAAGTAATAAATTTAAATTTTTTAAATGGTCATCAATTATTAGTATCAGCAAGTCTAACAAAATACCAAATTTTTAAATTTTTAGTAGTCTCAGTGCAGTTAGATGGAAATGTGTAGCTTCCTAAAACCATTGAAAATAATCCTCGCTGTACAAACTCGATAATCTTAAGTATGAGTATGTGTATAACACCTATTTACAGTGACATTTCGTCGAGATTATCGAGTATTAAAACCCAAAATTTAAAATTGAACAGGTGCGGCTTATAATCTAGAGACAACCATTTCATGAAAATCCGTACCTGTACAATAATCGCTCTAAACTTTGAAATGGAAATTCTCATGCAATCAAGTCTGAGCATAAAGTAAAGGAAACAATGCTAACAATGGTGCGGCGCAGCTATCGTGTTTAGTTAGAAACAAGAGTATGAATAGTCGCGTTGCCACTTTCCCATTTACTTACCTAAGCTCCGATAATGGCAGAAAATCTATATCGATCAAAGCTCGCAAACTTGGTAAACTGTATGCTACAAGATGGCCGTTTGAAATATAACACAACAAGCAAACACTATCTGAAAAATAAAAACAAATTGCATTACTTGTATCCTTACCCAATTTTCCTTACCTCTTAACGAAATCACTTCGGCTTTCACGACAAAATCAGTTTCAGTCAACTGTTGACGATAAGTGCAAGATTGTGAGGGTAAAGCAACAACACGAGCTTGTTTCTCGCTGACTATTACAACAAATTGCCGATCACCAAACAAATCGCCTCTGGTCTGCGGGTCGCTAAGTGTTGGACTCATCCTATTCTGACATTTAGTCGGAGTTTCTATAAATTTATTATTAAAAAAAATCTTAACAAAAGTAGCCAAATACTCTCTCTTTTGTCCCTGTTATCGTCTCTCCATGACTCGTAAGAGTTAGGTATAAGAGACCCATAACAATCGAGAAACGACATAGACAAAATTGCTCCTTTTAGTCGAAACACCGTCACACCAACAAGAGAAACAACAACAGGCTGCGATGATCTGCTGTCAGAATCTGGTGGAGTGATCGAAATTGTTAAGACAGATCCTAGACTGGTGCCAACCCATAAAGTAGGTGTAGGTTCTAAAATTTTGATTGTAGACTCACAATTTAAGTTTACGCGGTTTAGTACCTGTTTTTTTCGAAAAAGAATCAGCAAACACCAGACATTGTATTGCTTCAGAAGTGACGTTCTCTAGAGAGCTCATTGAACTTGATCTTGATCTTGAAAACGAACTATCCAGCTTGTCTACGCGGCCCATAAGCATATTTTACTATTAGTTATGGAAATTGTAAGATGTTTTATGGGTTTAACAATGCACTACTCATGCGCTCACAAGCAGAATCATTCCAGAAAAATCGACGCCTTCACTTACAAAGAATCTTAATTCAATTGTACATACTGTCTCTTTCAAAAATTCTTCATGAATGAAGACCGGCTTAGATTCGAATTATTTAATAGAGTGTTTAAATTAAGATAATTTAATCATAAAATTAGTAAACTAGCAATTAAAATAATATATTCGAATTATTACAACGTATTATGTAATAATAAACGTTTTAAAGTTATAAAATTTATTTTTTTATTAAATTGTTTTCATTAATTTTATGCAGTATGTACTACAAATATTTTATTTTTCGAATAAATACAGAAATGAGTTAATTGATTTGCAATGAATCGAATGAATTATTTATTTATAGTACATACGGATTACCACAATAATCATGCATAAGCTTTTAGCAATAGCAGTAATAAACACATGAAGTAATAATTAATTACTTCCGTTGATAATTACCTTTAAAATACCAATCACCATAACACAACAAATACAAAACACGTATGCATGCTGTCAGTACGACTCCTAATTAACAAAAAACCACAAAATAATATTCAATAAGGCGTTACAAGGCCTTTTTGGGGAGTAGCAAAGGAAACATTTTTGCCAAATCGACTAAAGTTTCAAAATAAAAAGTTACAAATATTCTCGCAATTTACCATAATTTCTTTATCATATTGTTTAAATCTTAAATATTTAAAAAGCAACATTGACGAGAATAAGTTCATACGAAATTCAGATTTCGATTTATTACCCAGTGTTATAAATGTTAATATTTTCAAGTTTCCCTAATTATTACTAACTTACTAAATACTTACAAAATGTCTGAATTTAAATTTTAAGATTTCTGCTTTTTTTAGATTTTTAATTTTTTAGTTGGTCTTCGTAACTAAATTTCTTGCTGAAATTCATAAGTTTAGAAGAGACTATATTTCCCATATTCCTAAAAGTTGATTTTCTTTATATTTCTAAAACCTTTTAACATCTGTTATTTCAGTGGTTTCCATAATCTAATACTAACCTGATCTTAAGGTTTTTATTAAAGCGCAAAACTTTTCTCTAATATTAATTTTCTTAAATTATATTTTTATTGTTAAAAAAACGCTCAAAACCATTAGAATTCTGTTATTGTTGTTTAGAATTTTGTACATTTTTTTATTATAATGTTGTCGTAAAAACTATACCACAATGAGTCATAATAATTTTCTGAATTTTTACAACAAAATACAAAACGAATTGTTGTGAAGAATTCCAAGGGTGATTCAACTATTAAGCAAGTGCTCCGGAAGCCTTATGCCATTATTCAGAACAATATGATTCGCAGACTTCCTGGTGATAACGAGAAAAAACGCTATTTAAATTTTATTTTGTTTTTAAATAAGAGAAAAGTCAGGTCGACTTAGTTAACTCGCGAGGACAGTAACTATCACGAGCGCATCTCCGGCGATTAATTAAGTATTTGATTAAGTTCTTTAAATATTGTACGTTATTTGTATAAATCGTTAGTTAAATCAATTATTCATTAAAAAATTTACATTTTTAAATCGTAGGAAACCCGAATTAAGTCCACAATATGTACAATAAAGTTAAGTTGAAAAAAATTTGAAGATCTAGCGAAAACAAGTCACACTGTCTCATAAAATACTTGTTATTTTTATTGATTATTATCTTAAATAATTTCTATATTCATTAATTAGTAAAAAATGTAGTTGTTAGATAACTATTATTTATTTCTAATAATTTATATAAAAAAATTTTTTTTGAATTGTTCATGTAGAAACAAAAAATTAAATTTTGATACACGTAAAATTGATTTTTAATTTTCATGATCCGAAACTATTTTACTGAAAGAGCTAGTAGTCGATTTGACTAATGGGTTGTGTGGGTACAAAGCTAGAAATGTGGAGATTTGTTTGTCAATTGTTAAATTTTTTTGAATTTTTTTTTAATTTTAGAAAACGTTGAGCATTTAAAAAAATTTTTCCAAAGTTTCATTACCTCATACCATTTTCTAAAATAAAAATTTTAAAAATACCAAAAAAAACTGGTTTCAAATTTGTCTCATACTGCTGAAAAAAAATGGCATTGTCATAACATTATTGGCACACCAAAAGGCACACCATTTTTGAAAATCAGATTACCCAAATGTCATTAAATTTTTTTTTGCAGTAGTCCTCAGTTTAGTCCCCGTAGTAATTTTTTACAACAGAATTGGGGTCCCATGCTCCATTTTAAAAATACAAAAATTTTAAAATCCACCGGCCGTCACTTATTTGTTATCTAAACCATAAATAAAACTAAACTACAATAAAAATGAAACATTTTTAAATACCTTTATAGCAAGAATCTTTGGTTTGAGTAAAAATTCTCCGCTGTTTTGAGAAGCTCCATAAACAGCTACAAGAAATTGTTTCTGAATATTTTCTTTAACGAACTTCTGAATAGAGAAAATTAAATAAGTTAGAAATTTTATTCAAAGATGTTTTTTATAATATTGCCATAAAATAATAAAATAAGTTCATCGCTTTTATAAAATATCCAAAAACTTTTGCAGAGTAATAATAAAAGTTTTGTAAATTTTTATTTTGGATTGATGCTTACTTATTGGCTAATTTCAAGTTGAAATTCTCCTAGTAATATCACAAATTTTAATATTTTTCTTAGCAACAACCAATCACAACTTTGAATTTTATTAATTTTCCATGAAAACGAAAATACTACCGGTATTATCTCAAATTAAAATTGGTCTATAAAAGTTCTATTATTAGTTTCTCTACAAAAATACGCGCTTTTTATCACACTCAATATATTATCTCAAATATTTTTTTTTTAATTAACGTGTTTGCAAAAGGTGCGACGCTTGAATATTCCAGTTTTTAAAAAATAATTGTAAAAAAAAAGATTTCATCTAATTACATATAATATAACTAAAACTAAAAATACAATTTTGAAAATTTATATTAACCCATTTAGTTTTTCAAAACAAATCTCTAGAATGACTACCGGTTTTTCCTATGTACTACTGTAATTTTTTCTTAAAAATAAATAAAAAATATTACGGTTTTTATCAAAATTATGACTTCGCATATACTATTTTTAATCTTTCTGTACTCAAAAAGTATAGAGTGACTTAAACTTCATGCATTCCCACATAAAAAAAACAGAGACTAGTTACCACTATAGTAAAATTTTCAATAATAATAATAATTAAAATCAGTAAAGTTAACGAATTTAGAAAATGCCGGTTATATTATCCACTGGATTTATGATAATCCAAAGTTATGTCTACAATTTGATAAGATTTCTGCAATATTATTAATTCTTAAAATATGAGTGAAAGTAGAAATTTCTTCATCCTTCACAATATGATAAAGAAATAAACACAAGAAATCGCTTTTTACAGTTGATTAGAAATAACCCCTTAAATTGATAAAAATAAAGGTTCCATATTCAGCCGATTTTGCCTGTTTAAAACAGCGTAAAATTTAATCTCCTTCAGGAAACGTACAATACCTCTTTGTCTCATGATAAAAATTTTGAAAAATAATTTTCGGAAGCATTTAAGTTAGTGTTGTCTGGGGTTATTTGTGATAAATGTAACAAAGTGTCTGAATCCCGGAAACGAAGTTATTCATCTGGAATGATGAGAATTGATGAGAGGTTGATTAAATTTTACGTTTTGTTGACGTTATAATTAATTGAAAGATGGTGGAGACTGGAGATTGAGGATCTTAAAGAGCGACATAAGCATTCAAATATCAGAGCATGCGAACGGCGGTAAACATTTTTGTTTGTTTGACATAAAATACAAAACAAATCAACTAAAGGGAACAAAGGATAATCGAGAGTATGCTGTGAATAATAACAAGTATTGCGAGTCAGCACAAAGTACACAAAATCGTCATAAAGCAAAACAAAATTTACAATATAGGTATCGGATTTTTGATCTTTGTTTAAAACTTGATATCTGTGGTCAAAACTGTGTAATTAAACAATTTTGTGTGTTTCTTTACTCTAAAACAATTTATTTGTGCAAATACGGGACAGACACAAAAGACGAACTTCCACAAAACACTGTAGAGAAGAAAGAATTTTGTCAAAGAGAACAGTTGAGAACACAGACAAGTAAGATTTTTATAAGGTAAGATAAAGTACAGGTTTGGATAGTACGAGTCACCTGATGACATGCTGTAGTTAGAGAAAAAGAAATTGTTTTTTTAAACCAACAAAAAGTTGTGTCTGTAAAATAAGAATGTGACATCAGAAACAAATGAAGAGTAAAAGAGCTTTTTCAAATCTACGAGGTGAACATGAGACATCACTACTCTGTGTGAGATCAAATTCTACAACAAACTACACAAAATGTTTCAGTAAAAAATGTACTGCTATTGCTTTCGTCTATCTTCTCATACAGCTATTTTTGCTAACAAAACCCAAACACAAAATCTACAAATAAGATGAAGACGTAACTAAAAAATAAGAAAAAAGTTATTTAGATCTATAAAGCCCAGGAGAATTAGATGTGTGTGCTAATTATGAAAAACAAATTTTTTTTGGAGAAGTGTTAACTATACTAGTTAAAGCTGTATTTGCAGAAATAACTCAAAAATGTTGATTTCAACCTACATGTTTAATGATTAAACAAAATTCTAATCTCAATTAAATGCTCAAACATAATGTAAAATAAACGTTGGTTTAAAATCTACCTGTTTGTCCAATGCAAAACGTTCATGAAATTTACAGTAAAACGTTAATTCTTCATATTAGTTCTCATTACATGAAGCGTCAACAAATTGGTGCAACAGATGGTTAAATTCTATTATCACAGATTGTCAGCGAGCTCACAATAAATTTATGAATTCTGATCCCCAAAAGAGGATTTTTAAACATATTTCTGCGTTTGCTACTCTAATGATATTACAGAGGGTTTCGATTATTAATGTACTTTTTAAGGTAAGTCTCTAAATCAGTTTTTTATTTACTTATAAAAAATTTTATCCATCTTTATTGCGTCAATTTGTTTGTGTGAATTTTGGTGAATCAAGATAGTAGACAAAAAATAAAAAATGTGTTCTGGGCAAAAGAAGAGTCGATTGACCTGTCGGATGAAAAAAACATAAAAATACAATGAGTAGAGACCTAAGAAAAATGAAAAAACAAAAAAAGAAGAAAGGATAAAGAGAGCAGCATGTGAATAGTGAATTCTCTCTAGTAAGTGACGTATTGTTAGTGAAGGCTGGTGACTGTACTACCAAAACTGCAATATTGGCGAGCGACCATCAGCTGTTGTCGCTGGGCAGTGGGCGCAGTGGGACAGGGAAAGTGGCTGCCACAGTCCTCTGAGTAGCTAGCCGTGGACAGGCACTTGTGTAGTTTGCGAGTACCTTGCGATCGAGAGCGACGGGGAGGATCTGGGCGCGCTCGACCTGTGCTGGTGACGGGACATGTCGAGGCCGGGCTGCACACGCCGTTTATCTACCCAAACCCAGCACTTACTCTCCGACACAAAATGAAAAAAGTTTGTGCGGAACCGGCCATAGTTTAAGTAAGCTAAGGCCGGTTCCGCGGTGGAGCATGAGTGAATCTAGACGAGTACAAGCAGCGCATCCCGCTCTAGAGGTTGGCGTGAGCTAAGCACTATAGAGGGCAGGGACTACGCTAGACTACGTCTCCTACCCAGTAGTTCGAAGCAGCTGCCGTCCTCGTCCTTCAACACAAACCAAAGCCACTGTGAACAAAGTCACAAACCCACCAATGCCCGCTGAAATAAAGCGTTAGTCATCAAATTGACAGACACGTTCACGGTGGGACGAGTGGTCAACAAAACAAGTAAAGCAACTCAGCAAATAAGCGATCAAATCAAACACAAACTGGTATCGTGGTGTAGGCTCGTTGGCTAGACTCTACCAAAAATCACTACTCACACATTCCTACCACTAATTCTCAATGTATTAAATATCAGAGAAATATGAGAAAAAACTATCCAGATATGCAGGCATTTCTAAAGATTCGATCAAAATCGATGTTAGTAATAAGGTCTGGGATTTAGGAAGGTTCAAATTTGGGGTCACCGTCTAAAGGTGAGACAGAGTTGAAACTTACTCAAACGCCTCATCAGACTTCCGGTAAACGACGGCTGGGGGCTGGCCACACTCTCCTCCCTGTCTCTTAGATCTATCAGAGACTGAACCTCAGGTTTCTGAAATTTGATATTTGGTACAGATAATAGTCTTTGGTCTCTCTTATCAGGAATCTTTTTCTTTACGTGTCGAGGTGGCCTCACAGGACATCCATCTTCTTCTGCCAACTCCAAATTGTCAGGTCTCAATGCAAACCCGACTTTTCGACCGATTTCATACTGAGTCCCAACAGAACCCACCAAGAAAGGCGTGTCACTATCCTCCCCAGGCGAAAACTGTATTTCAGCCGGAAATTCCTCGTATACTTCTTTTTGGTCCTCTTTACCAGAAGTTAGCGTCATATCAATAACGCTTTGATTGTCTATAACTGTATTCTCATCTGATTCTGGCGACGACTTAATATCGTCTAGATTGTCTGGTTCTGGTGAAACATCCGAATAAAAAATCGAATTTCTTTTCTCTTTCAAAGGATTTTTAATCTTAATATCCACTCTTGAAAGTTGTCTTTTAAGATGCAAACCCCACGTTGAGGATTTTCGGCGTGTGGCAGTTTGGGGTATTGGAACGGCTTTTTCCTCCTCCACGGCTTCGGAAGCTTGTTCAACAGGGGTGGGGCAGGGGCACAAGGAATAAGGACTTTCCGGGGATCTTCCCATCTACAGGCATGCACAGGCCCGGGTAAACAGAAAGCAGAGGTTCTCATCAGCAACTTATGGTAAACAGCAAAATAGGATAACTGTTAAGGTGCTGTCAAATGGCAGTGCAATCACGCCTATAGCTCAGAGAAAACTAAGATTTCCTGACGCATGTACTGTAACTGCACGGTTTCTTAAACAGCAATTCTATATGGTTAATCGTCGAATGTGTGTTTTGTGTAATGGTAGAAATGTGACCGTCATGCGTATCGAATAATCATTTTTTGATTTCATTTCGGAGTTTACTAACCTGGTCTATGCTAGGACTACGTGGTTGCTTGTCGTCCCTATCCATGTTTACCGGTAGGATATCGCTGGCTGCTCCTCTTTTGGGACTCCTGGGACCTCTGGAATAAGGATCTTGGGCGCCGTACAGATCGGGACTGCCGACGTTTAAAAGGCAAACTTTCTGTTCTATATCTATTATCACAATTCCCGCTTCGTTACCATACGCCATCCTGTAAATACAAAACAATCAAGACTTCCAGACTTAACGTAATAATAGCCTTTGTGTTTCTGTTCAAATCATTTAAAGAGCTTTCACTTAAAATAATATCACAAGAGGCTTTACGCACAACTTACAGTCCGTATGAACTATTTATAGTAAGAGCAGTAATATGGCTCGGAGGTTCTCCATTGTTCCAGGGGGTTAAACAAACTAATTGTGCTTGGAAACCAGGAAGTTTCTTTTGGATACCAGCACGAACCTTAAGCGTCGGTGTATCCTATAATACACTCCGTCAAACTAACTAATCGCTCTAAAACCCTTTTTGATACTTTTTTATTGTCACAATCCAGCATGTCTGATCCCGCAGATCCCGGCAGGGAAAACTGGCAATCCGGTGAAATTTCCCCTTCCTCAGGAACTTCATAAACTATAGGAATCTCCAATACCTGATAAAACACCCCATTTACAATGGAAATCAATGTCATTTTACCTAATCACGTACAGTAACTTCGTCGTTACTCTCCGACTTCTTATACGTGAACAAAATCACGTGACTCGACGCTCCAGCAACGCACAGTTTTCTCGATTCAGGGCACAACGAAATTATCTCAATTGCAAAAGGATCCTCCTCTTTATCCGTCGAACGCGCTTTTTGTTTCTCGAAAATCTTCGCAGTTTTCAATTTATACAAAACTTGCAAAGTGCCCGCACTAGCGTCCCAAAATTTTACACTTCCGTCTGCATGCCTAAAACAGCAGAATACATCATGCAAACCGTGATTGCATTGTTTTTGAGCAATACATACACAATCGGACAAAAATAAAGCAACTATTTAAAGAAAAAAGTAATTCCGTATTAAACTTGTCCTTTAAATTATTCAACGGAATGTATTTTGCCTTATTTTGGTATCATGTGTAAAATATAAGAAATCATTTTCATCAGCATCTATTATCATTTAAAGTTTTAAAAGCTACATTTTACACGTTCAAATTAAAGCAATTTTTACAAAAAATTTTTTACTAAAAAACGACAAATATGGGTAAAAAGTTATAGAACTAACATTATTATGAAAGTATTAATTTCATTATTATTGAAATATATATTTTTGGCTGCAACAGACACAGCTTCGATAAAATTATATTTTGAGTACTAATAATCGGCAGATTTTGTTTAAGAAGTCTGTGCTACAAATCCGATTGATAACTTATTTTCACAAGTTATCAATAGGGCTGAGGTTTGATCATGCTGGCCACTGCATAAGAAAATTAAAAAAAAAATAATCTCAAAGATATCCTTAAATGTCAGAACAAAGAATAATTGTAAAATTTTCGAATTAGAAAAAAGTTTGAGAACAGTTAAACAAAGAGTAGTTGTAACAAAACTTTACAGAAAACGTCCAGCCAATAAATTTTTGGTTTCTGAAAAAAATTGTCTCGCCAGGCCAGGCCAGGCTTGAATTTGCACGACTACATTCGAACTGTCGGTTCAAGCCTTAAAAATATATTATGTAGTCATAATTAGGTCACAAAACTCAATACAAAATTTTAAATTCTATCAAAATAAGTCTTGTAATGCCTTCGGTTAATACGAAATTTTACTCAAAAACGTTACACCTACAACAAAAGCGCAAACAAGGTAGTGTAGTTGATTTTTGTTAGGTGGACTAGCTCCATTACATTTCATAGACCAAATTATGTATTGATTGACATACAGAAACTTAATACAAAATGCAACGTTACCCTTCAGTGAGTAAAATATGCCTCTACGGCTTGACTTTCGATAGAACAATTATCCGAAAAAGATTTTCTTTTTGTTCGTTGGTGATTCCACGAGAACGATGTTCAGGTTCCGCAGTGACCTGCACACTTACCAGATCTTAACCCCATGTAAAACACAAGTTAAACGTCAGATTCAAGCCACAAACTTCTCAAAAAAGTCTTTGATCGAATTATCAAATCTGTCGAGTATTATTATTCAAAACTTAATTTCATCAATGCCGTGTTCGCTGCAGTCAACAATAGATATCTTATTAATTATTAAGGTAATATTTCTATAATAATGCTAGTTTTATAATCTTCCAACCATATTTGTAGTTCTTTAGTAAAAAAAAGTTTTTTTGCCATCCTTACGGTGGTTTGCCTGTCCATAAATTGAACAATGGCTATTCTTTGGTTTATAAAAAAGTCTTAAAAGTTAGCCCAATTTTAAATATTTGAATATACTTCAGTTGCAACAGTAGTAAGAACTTTAAATTTCCATGGTTCACATAAATATACAACTCTTTCAAAAGTTATTTGATGTAAAGTTAAATTTATAGCAAATTTGAAGATTTTTTTACTTTTCCAATAGAACTATCAGACTTATCACAAAATGTCACAGAAACTGTTTTGTAGTTCGTCTCTTTTCCTGTAGCATTATGTCATATTATGATTCAAGATTACGATATTTTAATTATTAGCAGCTTTCCAAATTTATTTATATTTTATATTTAGTTATATTTTTGGTTAATATAACAATTAATTTCAAAATACCGAAAATACCAGTTTTATTTTCAAAAAATTGTTTAATGGCATGATACAATAAAAAGAGATAAAACAAGATGTAGATAAAACATCTACAAAAGTGAAGTTTACTATAGGGGCAAATCAGCAAAGTAGCTGACTTCTACTATAAACTGTTCTACTAAAAAAACAATCCAAAACAACATAAATACAAATGAACATAAAGACATAGACTTGCGACAAGTACTCAGAAATACAAGTCAACAGAAAAGATAAAAACAGGAAAAATTCCAATGCTTTCTTTTTGAATCTGTAACATGATATAAATTTAGCCATCTGCATGCTTTATCTCAATCGTAATCACAATTTTCTTTGATGAAATTTTATTCAACAAAATTCTAAAGTTATTTTGACATTAATTAATCAAATAATTAATATCTCATATATAAAATGCAAAACATTCTACGGATGAGATAATTAGAGATATGGGTAGATTTATAAATCTACAGAGAAGATATTTCATCTTACTGGAACTATTGAATAGAGAGTTTTATAAAAAAGTCGATTTTTTAATCACCCTAATCTACATATTGGATAAAACCAAATTATATTACGCATTTTAGTTAGGTAATTAAATAAAGTAATTACCTAAGTGATGTAATGCAGTAGTTAGATAATACACTTTTAAAAGTCGCTCATATTTTATCTAGATTTAGATAAAGAAGAGAAAGAGAGAAAAAACAAACTGCCATGGTGCTGCATAATTTTATCATAAAGCTGCAATTATTTTAAAATAAAGTTAAATTGTAAAGTGTTCCCGAAAAAAGACGTTTCCAAAAGGTAACCTAAAATTTTTGAGGCCAAAACAAACGGATGTTTATTAGTCACTTTTTAACTACCTACTTGACCTATTTTAATGAGATTTGTATACTACTCTTAAGATTACATATTCTGAAGTTTTTCTTTTTAATTTTTATTTTAACAAAGTAAACTATGTAGTGTCAGATTTACACAAATAATATCAAATAGTTTTTTATTATAAAGCCACATTAATTCTAATTATTTTTTGTTTTTTGTAAAACTTTCGAATCTGCTCCAGTTCTTAAACAAAAAGGTAGGTATAATAGTACACATAACGTTGTATTTTATTTTTGGTTGATTTGGTTAAATAAGATAAAGATTGCACCCTAATTTGAGTGCTTATAAAGCAAGATTATGAATAATAAAATAATTAAAATTAAAATAAATAATAAAATAATAACAAATTTATGACTACTGTTACAACTGCAGTACAAATACAAGACTTCCATCTGAATAAAGTTTTTAAAGAAACTCCCAAAAGAGTGTTTCTCAGTGCCTACCCAAATTAATTTCTTTTGCTCGCTTGTTATAAAAATACAGAAATTAATAATGAAATCAAAAACAATACCCTGTGAGAATGACTTCGCTGTAACTGCAGGATTGCGCCGACCAGGATCCGCCGCTGATGGGCCAATCCATCTCTGAAAAACCTTGTCGTTTGTTAGCACTTGCCCTGCCGACTGAATAAAACGCAGGAATTAAATCAGCAGGACAATCTGCTAAATAAGTGCAACACGTAACGGGAGATTCATGAATATCCATGGGATAAGGATTTTCCAAACAGGGAAATCCGGCTGTTTGTAAATCCATCACCACTAAGTCATTTTGAAGTAAAGCTATTATTGCGTAAGGTTCCTGCAATTCTGCAAAAAAAAATTATGGTTCCTGCGAGTGTCATTTTATCGTACCGCTGGTGTAGAAAGATTCACACAAAGTAATAAAATCAATAACGTTACTTTCCATTTCTAACACAGTGGTAGTTTTATTATGTACAACGGTAATACTAGGTGTCCTGCCGGCTTGGTCGTAAGGCATTCCACCCGAAAATATCACATATGCTTCTCTAAAACCAAAAAATTCAGTGGTAAAAATACGAAAGTTTTCAAATTACCCCGTCCTTGATGACTTCCATTCTACTTTATTTATGGGTTTACATTGTTCCGACTTGCCATCTTTGTTAACTTTTGCTAGAAACGAAACACTGAGGTTTACATTGCTTTACAAGTTGAAAAAACGAACCATGAGGCTGCGATATACAAAGGTATTTCGTTCTATCTTTAATGCTCCAGGTTGTTAATGTACCGTCTGCATGCGAACACATGAATTGTTTACCTTCATGATGCCATGCTATACTTTTTAATTCGGCCGTTTGCCATCTTACTTCAGCCGCTTTATTTCTCAAATCCCAAAGTACAATCTGACCAGATTCGTAACCTATCAATAACTACAAAAATTTCCTTTCATACGCTTATTTCATCAAAATGAACTTATTTTACCTTACTAGCGTCTAAAGGATTATCACTTAAATGGACTAGAGCGCCGGGATGTGATTTTCGAGAACTAGAATAAATTTTTATTAATTTTCGACTCCAGAAAATTTTAATTTTGTATTACAGCCGAAACTTTTCTACTAGCTAAATTATTAGGTCATGCAATAATTTAGATTTTATCAGTGGAAACATCCTGTCTAAGAAAATTTTGGCTGTAACAGGAAATTACTCGTAGTGCACACTCACACTTCTATCGCTTTGTTCCAGTTAATGACGTATCCCGACAAAACGAAGCTTTCTATGTGGACTACATGGACATTGCCACGTTCTGTTCCCACATAAAGCCATTTAGATTGTAATGGGAGATGCATGCAGGTAATCCTGAATAAAACAATGCGATTAGCTGCGATTTTATTTCAAAAGCTTTTTGTTTTTAAAACTCTCGGGTTCGCTTGATGGCTAATGATAATCCCGATCGAAAATAATTAAGAAAATAAAATAGAAGAAGAAGGACGTAATCCTTCAAGTAGTTACACAAGAGAGTCGAAATAATAATTCAAATGCAAATGCAAAGATGATGCAAATTCTACGTTTGCTCTTGTTACAGTCATCTTCATATAGAGGCAGGAGATAATTCCTGCTAATTTATTGATGTAGGCTTAAAGAGAAATTATTATTGTACAGGAAAGATTAAATTTCGATTAGCAACGGAGAGTTGTAACCTCCAGGCATTATCATCAATTCGCTTTAAATTAAGCTAATTCCTTCAAATGCTATTTATTATTAAATAAAGTTAAACAAAGCAGTATTATTTATCTTTCAAATGATTCAGATTTTACGTTGCAAAGTTAACATTGAAAAGACTTTAGAACCAAACATAAAAGTCATGTAAAGCAGAAATTAGCGTTATAAATTATTCTCGTTAAAAGTTAAGACGCTCTTGAAAATGTAACAACGCCTTTGAGCACTTA
Organism: Tribolium confusum; assembly: GCA_029207805.1. Taxonomy (NCBI): domain Eukaryota; kingdom Metazoa; phylum Arthropoda; class Insecta; order Coleoptera; family Tenebrionidae; genus Tribolium; species Tribolium confusum. The sequence goes on along the minus strand of JALGAY010000001.1, from coordinate 34,227,825 downwards.
GAATATTAATTGTAATCTCTATGATTGTCTGAAAATTTCAAAGCCTCTTTTAATAAATTCCATTTTTTTATTTAGCTAGTTCAGCCTAGTTGTAAACGGAAAGATTGATCACGTCTATTCAAATATTTTTTTGCAGTCAAATATGTCATTTTTGTTAGACCCACATCATATTCGGTGGTCCATTACGGATAGATGACAGAACTTCCGATAACATAGAAAACCTTGATTAAAAAAAAAATGTAATCAATAATTAAAACAAAATGTTTTATTTAGTGGCAATTAATCCGGTTACTTGTGAACAATCCCAATTTGAATCAGATACCGAATTGTTGTACCGTAAATAATAAAAAAATATGTTTACCGAATACACAAAAAGAGTAAACAAAAATACAGAAAAATGCAATGTGAGCAACTGATCTCTATACAATTAGCCAAATCAACGAATCTGTTTTATTGTTAGAGAGAGAGAGAAAAAAGAAAAAGATTAATTTCATGCAGATTTTTGTGAATGTTTAGATAATCCAGGATAATCCAAGATAATTTACGAACAAAAATTTCCAATTCTTTTTTTAGATGTTTTTTTTATTTAAAAACAATTTAGAAAAAAATGTAACAATTTGAGAACACTTGTTGCTTAACAACGAGAAGTATGTAAGACAAGATCCGAGAGTTTCGACAACCCCTTAGGCAGGAAATTTTTTTCAGGAAGTTGAAATTGTTAAGAGAGAATTCTGATTTCCAACGGTATCAAAACGGGTAAAAAATGAAATAGTCGTAAATAAATTAATAAAAACAAATTTAATGTTTTTTTAACTAAGGACCGATTTACAGAACGAACGTTGGTTGATCTTTGAGAAACTTTTGGAAAATTGATTCACCCTACAGACAGTAAGTGTTATTGAATGTTTATTAGTCCTTCACTACATTCTCTCTCATTTTACATATTTTATATAAAAAATAATTACAAATATTGGATATTATGTCGCTTCTTGTGTTGACTGCTTAATTGTAGAGTTAAAAATGCCATAGTTTTCTTCAAGATCATTGAATATCCTAAATAATATTATAATAGATACATAATAATCCTCATATTGAGAAATACCGTAAAAAATAGAGATACCTAATTCAACAGCTAAGAACCAATCTCTATCCGTATTACATTATTTAACAGTTGAATGACCAATGAAAAAGTCGGAAAAGTGTGGTCATAAAGTACAGACATTGTTGGTAGCTGTAAAAATGTGTTGACATGACCTGTGTTCAAAAATTGTTATGTATTTTTGTTATCGGTATGGAAAAACACACAATACTACACTTGTACTCTCGTCTCCCGTAGTTATAACAATATTAACTCGCCTTTGATCGTTGTATTATTACTATCAGTGAATCAATCAACTAAAGAAATTAATTTATTATGTAGATAGTAACATCTGTCGATATTTTCTATTTTAAATTTATGATGGTTGTGGAAACTATGTGCGTCCCTGCTATTAAAACTTGTTTCCATAATGAAAGCGTAAAAAATTCATACTCACTTTTCCTTTTGAAACTTGAGACTCTGAACAATTTGTGGAACTTTCTGCCTGAAATTCCAGAGGTGTAGTGAGTCATCTGCCGTTGCGGAAACTAAAGCTCCTTCATTAACAAGAAACTGCAAATGAAGGACGGCTGTAGACCCTGGAGGACCATCGATGTCATGTCGGACGTGAATGTCGACGCCTGGTTGGCCGAGTCTAAGTTTAGTTAAGGAACGTGTCCACATAACAAAAATTCAAATTCAGATAACTCGGACATCAAGATCAATTATTACGATCTTCATTATCACAAGGCTAACTTTAATAACGAACGACATGCAATTCACGAAAACACGAATCCTTCAAGATTCCATGTAAATTGTCGATCTTCCCCGCAAGACTCGATTCAAATTAAATTATTCGGGATTGGGGAGGAGTTTAAAACTTCAGTTGGAAAATCAACTCGAGCTTTTAACGGCCACGATGCCATCCAACAAGTTATAGTAAAACATTCTCTCTTTGATATTCAATGTGAAAATTGTGCAAAGCAAATAGACAGCTTTGGCGGTATTTTGGCTCAGTTTCATATTTTATTACATGAAAACGGACGCCCGTTTCGTCCAATAAAAATATAAAGTTAGAGCTACAAGAGGTATAAAGTTTTTTAATGCCAAAGGGTTGATATAATAACACCTTTTTTACTACACGAATGACAAATGCTTCGCTCGTTTTCTAGTTTTAATTGGCTTCTAAGGTCAGATGTTGTTATAATTTACCTACACTGATCAATATCATAACAAAACTTATAGAGAGAAAGTTTTGTTATCAAACATTAAAAGATAGATCGTTTTTGTCAAAGATTCCCATATTTGATAGACGGTTTCACCCCTTCTTTCTAAATTTTTTATCAAAAGCTGGGCGCGTTATAAATCATTTAAAAAATCCAAAAATAACCGTCCTCAATTAAAAATAACCAACTGTTTTTAACAAATCCCACTTAGATTATTTTATAAAGTTTTCGTCTGTTCGTATTTCTTTTAATTCCGCCATTGAATGCATTAAATATGACATCTAAAACCTTTACAGCTTCATCGATTTATTTCAGAATTTATTATTCAACTTTTTATGGTTAAAGCTCATTTGACGTCTATTAACAGGCCAGAACTGCCGTAATTGCGTTAATAAACTTGAACACTTGCAATTATATTACAACAGTGTTACATTCTGTGCCAAACTACCTAGAATTCGAGGTCCGTTATTGCCTGACATTAACTTCTTAATGACATTGGCTACCAAAAACTGAAGATGTCATCTACAGACGCAACAGACTTGTATAGGAGTTCCAAGTTTGAAACGAGCCTTATTCAACCTTTAATTACTAAACTGCTCAACTTTGAAACACGAATTAGGAGGAATTTTAAAAATGATACAAAGTTTAGCAAACTCGAAATTAGTTTAGTGATTTATTAGAAAGAAAACTGTAGAGTAAATAGACGGTTCTAAATCAAATTTTTGAGTAAGCCAAAATTTTATTAAATATTTTAGTTTTGATCAAATATTGATTCTTCAGACCCTAAATGTAAGCAATTTCAGGAAGGGTTTATTTATTTGTTAACTGTCCTAATCAAACAAAAATTTACTTGGTCCTGCAATAATAAGGACGCACAATTAGAAACGCAAACTAAGCAAGTTTAGATCCTCTTTATTATGTAATTTACGTATTTATTAACGTATAATTTTTAAATTTTTGTGTCTTTCTTGTTCATTTATCATATACTTATCTGAAAGCGGCCTGATATCAACAAAGCTCTGTATCTACATCTACAAACAATAGAAATGTTGAATCCTTCAATACTTATATTTTAACTTGACTCCTATTTGTTTATAAGAGTTTATTAAGAGCTTGGATAGTTCTCAGTATCCTGTTTTTAAAACTTCCAGGAGACTGAGACCTAGAGATAATATTTTCAATATCTCTCTATGGGCATTTAAAATGTTTTTTACCAAAATGCTTACTAAGGCACAAAGTTAATAGGACAAAACACAATCTCGCTTACAATGTTCGCCGTGATACTTAACAAAATCGCGGACTAAGTAAAACACGTGCGATATTATGTTTATTTCATTTCAAACTTCACTCAATTACTGTAACAAACAGTGGACAGTAACTTAACCAGAATATAGACTTTTAATGAACGTCTTTAACGTGTTTGATTTGGCAAGAAATTGATAAAAAATTCTAGAGAAAAAATTTAAGTGGATATTTTTAAAATAAAATACATACACAATAATTGAGAATAGATTCGATTCAACCAGCGATTTCTGTATAAGTGTATATAGATCGTTTGCATTTTGCAGTGTTCAGAGATACAATTTCGCATTAAATTTAAATTAAAGAACACTATCAAGGAAATAAATATTTTTTTGCGATACTATTTACTAGTAAATATTATTTTCATCTTAATTTCCACTGTTTTTCAAATGCACTACTGTGCTAAACAATTTTGAACTTTTGTTTATCAAATAAGAACCTATATTTTTGAAATGTCATTTGATTGAGAATCTTTTTTGAATCGATCAATGTGTAACAAGGTAAGTTTGATGTAATTTTGATAAACAAAAACGGCAATTTTGTGATATAAAAAATCAAATAATAAGCTTTAAATGTCATAAATATCTGAATAAAATTTATGTATTCATAACTTATTCGAAAATTTCGTAAATAATTTCTTGGCCTCGTAAACGTTAGTCATATTATTACTTGCCAGTTAAACGTCAGTTAAATGCCAATTTACAACACCGACTTTGTAAAGTGATAGTCTTACGTACTGGTGAATTTCTCGTTTACGAGTTACTTTATAATAAAAGTGTTCATAAAAAAATTTAAAAAGATTAAAAAAAGAATTTACAGGTATAAATTTTGCAATAAATAGTTTCCTAATTTTTTAATAATCAAAAATTGTATTACCAACATAAAGTAACTTCTTCCATACTGTCAGATTAATAGTTATAAATACTGACTTTTAATAATTTCTTCGGCCAAAAAATTTAATACAGTTTTCGTGCGATAGATAATTTACCGTGCTTAGATTCATCTGACCCTCGCCTTCGGCTTGGACCTAAAGTCGAGTCTGCGCACTGTAAATTTTATCTACCGCACTTTGTTGTAAATAACCACTGTAAATTTAAAAAAAAACTGATTCTTTTCATTCCAATATTATATTGAGTAATCATCGTCCGATAAAATAAAAATACCAACAAAAAACAACTTTTTAAGGCTGCCACTTAAAAAAACCGTACAACATAAGGTCACGCGCATGTGTAATGGATAATAGTAGTTCCAGCCAAAAAAGAGACCACGTAAAGTTTTTCCACGAGAAATAGAAATAGTGACTTGGTAAATCTTATTAAGAAAGACCTCCCACTCAAGCTATTATCACGATTTATGACGTCTCTAACCTTATACTGGTAAAACCGAAAATAAACATCTGTTGACATCAACCCCTTTTTGGTTTTCCCAATGCAAGATTAGTGATGTCGTAAATGGTAATAATGCTAATAATTCAAGTAGAAGGTTTTGTTAATAAGATTTACAAATAGTCATTATTTCTATTTCTTATAGAAAAATTTTACCTAAGAATTAAGATTACTACCAAAAGGTATTACCAAAATGTCAGTTTGTTGCAGAATACGTTATATCGGATTCTGAATTTAATTATAAGGAGTGGAAATCAATCAGTGTAGCTGAAGGGTACATAGAAAAACCTTTGTACTGCGAATGGTTAAAAATGTTTCCTTCTTGTCAGAAGAACGAATTCCGACAAATTTCTGTTGAATTTTGGTCTTATAAACAAGAGTAACAAAAATTAAAATTTTCGATCATCAAGTAATGTTTTAATCGACTGATTATTATTTGTAGCCGTAGACCGACTATTATTATAAACGACATACTTCTCGAACTCATGGCTAGCTGCAATTTTTATTAAATAAACATCCAAATGAATTCATACAGTATGTCTCAGTAAGTTGGAACCATATAAAAAACTTTTTTATTATCAATTTTTCGAAAAAAACTTATTTTTATAAAAAGTTGTGAAAATATTTTATACTTTAAAATATAAAATACAATTATCAGATATCAATTTTTTTCAATAGTATAAGAGATATGTCAAAAGAAATGAATTTTACTAAAGAGTAAAGTACCTTTAAAATTCACAATATCGAAAAATGTTATTATAAAAAGTTGATCAGAACTAAAAACTACGTTCAAATATGCAATTACAGCCATTTTGTTAAATCAAATAGTGTCTTGTAGTGTCTGAAGATAGCCATAATTAATAAAAATAGGCAAAACACGTAACAAAGTATGAATATAAAAGTTGTTTTGAGAGAAAATGAATAAAATGGTAGAAAAACCCCTTTTTACCCTGAAAAAATCTGCCACAAAATAAATCAAATACCTCTAATTCTAAATAATTTGTTCAAATACGAGTAAAATAAAAAGATAACATAGAAAACAACTCTTATTCAACACTGCTTTTATTGAAAAACAACCTAACAAAAAAAAAAGGAAATGAGTAAAAGGAAGTGTTGGCTATCTTTCGAAAATCTTCTGGAAAATTAGCTCACCTTACACAAGTGTCTTAAAACTCCTGCCCGAAAAAAAAATAAAACGAAAAATAGTGTGATATACGAAAAAGTAAATTAAACAAAAAAAATGTAGCTTAAACAGTACTCAAGAGAAAATCAATCGAAATGTTTTAAGCTATGCAGGTGTATTTTCCAGAATTATTGTTAGGCTGTTGTTACATAGTTATTACATTGTTAATAAATCAGACAACTAAGAAATTAAATGTAAACAGAATGCTAGAAAAGCAGCAAGAGTGTTTGCTTAATGTTTTCCTAATAGGAATAACCTTGATTCCTGATAAGAAAGTGACATCACAAGTCAATGACATCACACCAAACCAAGCTAGACCAAAATTTTGCAAAATAAAAATAAACTTGGAGGTGTTTCCAAGACTAAGTCTGTCTAATGGTTCAGAACGAAGAGACTATTAATTTTAAAGGCAGTACTACAAGCACTAGAGAACTTGCCTACAATTTGAATATACATATTTCTAGAACTTTTATATTCTTCTATATATTGAGTACTGAATGATAAGCATTGAAACCAACATTATTTATTCTATTATAGGCGTAAACAACCAGAAGATTACTATTCTAGATAAGAGTTCTCTACAAGACTTAAATCAAGAGAGAAACAATTCCGACTTTGTATCATCATACAATTATGAGCGCAGTAACCATGAGTACCAATGTATATCTGGGCGGAACAAAATGCAATATTTTATCTTCAAAAGCATTTCCAAAACCTCTTTCCATAAATTCGTAAAGAAAAATCTATTAAAAAACCTTGTGGTGTGGCTATAATATTAATTACTTAATGGTCATCTAAATTAGAACAGAGAGGTAGAAATTTTGGATTTCAATGTACTTGAAGAAAGTTTACCTCTTTATCGTGTTGATAATTCGTTTCAACAAGATGATGGACCACCACGCCATAGTCAAAAAGTCCGAGAAATTTTAAATGGTGAATAGAACATAGCAGATATTAACACTGGCGGGGACTTTCTTCTAATTTAAATCTTCTGGATTTTTTTTGTTTGGAATCACTTTCAAATGTTGTGTACAAAAATAAGTCATAAAGTTTTTTGTTATTATTGCTCCTCAAATAAAAAACTCGAACCGTTTGCAGCGAACACGGTTATGTTTGCAATTGACTGGTGACTACTTTGAGCACTTTCACAAATTCAAAAACATTATAAATAAATTTTATAACACAATAAGCACGAATAAATATAGATGTACATATTATTTGACAAGGATAACTCTTTTTTCTATTTTTACCTGAACTTTAATTAACCCTTTTCTGCCTGCTCTTTCGTTAGCTCTGCCCATAATCATCTAGTTAAGATTTATTTAGGTAATTTTGGATCCAGTAAAATTAGTGTTAGATAGTGTTAAATATCTTTATATTTATATAATATTGAATCAGATATTATAATCTTTTTCCTTTTTGCATTCATTGTTACTCTCCTTACTTCATTTTCTTGTAATAAATTAAATCTTAATTCAATTTATGTGCACTTAGTTAAGGTTAAGTTAAATAACCTGTTGGCTAGACTTCGCCTGTCTATGTACCTATTTACTTTTTTTTTCAATAAAAAGCATTATTATTATTATTGTTATTATTATTATTGTAAGTTGGTGACCATTTATTGACTACTTACGCAACACCTACAATCAAGTTAATAATGGTAAATAAAGATATTTAATAATAAACACATACGCATCAAGTTTCATTTAAATTTAGTACACTTTTGTACTAAAGTAAGTTTGGTTTAAGCGTTTTATTTTATCGTCAGAAATATGTTGTAAACTGTTGTACAGACCATTTAGGGCTACCGCCTGTATATTGAGACTTACAGCCATAAATTCTACTTTTATTACATTTAGTCAGCGCAACAATTTTCCCACCAAGACCACCCACCATTTTGTACCCTAAAAAATTGGTTTTTCGAGTGGAGGGAGGAATTAGAGGAGTTTGCATGCTCCATACCGCCAATGTTAGTTCTTGATCGAGAGCCGAGGTGCAAACACATTTTATGGTCTTATTTTATAGACAAAATCACCGTTTATAAATTTATAGTCGAGGAAAAAGCTATCCCAAAAACATACTGTAAAACTGCCATAAAAGGTGTTTGTGCAACCACCAAGATTTCAACGCTCATGCCAACACCTGTTATTCTTCCTTCCACGATTTTTCGCTATTCAAGAGTGAGATCTTAAATGAAATTTATATAGAATCCATATTGTCGTCAGCACTTTTCAGTTTTGTCTAAGACGCGAGTTCTGGAACACCTCTGTAAGCAAAACCAGTTGTCAACAGAAGTTGGTTAAAATAACAATTCAAAGATATTTTGATTCGTGAAAAAATAAATATTACATTTACGTAATTTTAAAAGCGTTATAGTCATGTAATAAAACTAAAAATAATTCTTTACTATAGAGGCGAAGAAGCTGTTGCAGCCTTAAATAATAATTATTTGATTCAAAATAGCACTTAGTAATAATCGTTAATCAAAATAGAAGCCTCCAATAAGTAATATAATATTTACTATATGTGTATTATTGTTAAATAGAAGTGTTCGACTGCAAATTGAAGCAATTAAATTATTCAGGGCAATTTGTACTGCTAAAGCAAATGCACTTTGTTGTGGGTCATTAGAGGTATTTGGGGAGAGTTCAACTGGTTATGTCGTTTAGATAATCCAGGAGCAACAACTCCGATGAATCTCATCTACCCCCAACAGACGAATCAGCAACAATGGCGACGTTCGTTCGGGAAGGAAACCATTCGGTGTCAGGTTACTCCCTCGCTTGAAAACTGTGAATTATCTTTTTCAACTCATCGACCGGAAACTGGGACGAATCCGGTGAAACAGAACTTTTCCACCTTTAAAAATCTTGAAAAATTACAACACTCTCAATGGAAATTTATCTTAATTTTGTTTTATTTGTTACGCGAAGGTTACAAATTAAATTAACCAATCATTCAGTTACTCGTTTCTCTTTTCAGCGTTGTTTTATGTCTCGCATAGGGAGTTGGACACTGGCATCTGTGATTTATTGTAGGGTTAAAGTGGTAGCAGCTGTGAAAGAATATTTAACATTCGGAGAGAAGACAGAAATTTTATTGAATTGTCCATTTAAATGTGTTATCATAGTTAATGTTGAATTAATTCCGTTAAATGTCCTTCCTATGCATATTCGGCCGGAACTTCATCAAAAGCGACAATCTACTCTGGACCAGAAAACCAATACCACATTTACATTTCAAATTTGGATAAACCAACAAATCCACACCAAAGAATCAACTCATTGTGTTTATTCATGCATGATGTACACTGTCCAATTTTCAATCTAAAATTTCAGATCTTTTGTTCGATAGCATGATTTTCATTCCGTCAAAATCATTTATTTAACTAAATTTAAAATTCTGAATAGAACACAAAATGATTAAAAACTAACAAACAAAAGGAAGAGATGTGACAAGATCAGAAATCGGAAAAACTCAGACTAAAAGAGAATTATGCATCGATTATAAAGGTTCACTGTTGAATAATTTTAATCTCACAGTTTTCATCATCAAGCTCGTCAAAATTTACTTGCAAAGCTCCGGATTAAAAAGTTTTTAACTTCCATTTACAATGTATAACCTTCTTGTTTTTATTATTTTCCATCAAGTATTTCAATACTTCCCACAAAACCCTGTCAAAATAAAATTTATGTTACACCCCTAAATACATATCCTTTAATCTATTTCCTGGCTGAACGCACGTCTACGTGCTAAACTACCAAATTAGCATAATCTATATCCCTGAGGATAGCAAAATCCCTGATTTGTTGAAGCAATGTCCCAAAAGGTCAAAGTGTGATATGTCAAATTGATAAGACTGTCACGTGTTGAACAAAATGTGACTTTAAATCCCCCTGTACATTGTTATCGAATGCTATTGTGAAATGTAAATGTCTTTACTGCCAGGTAGTGGTTAATGTCACGATAACGAAAGAAAAACTTTTCTTGCGGAAAGAAACAAAATTCTACAACCATGAACTAGATATTTTCACAAAAAACTGGTATTTGTTAAGTGGCTTTTGCAACTGAGAAATTGGACACGAGAACGTCTTAAACCCAAATGTTTTTGCGAAAACGGGAGCTTTACACGTCTAAGACGGAGGATTTAGGGTGACGAAGTTTCATTACATTTGGTTTGTAATTAGGAAAAGCACGGTCTGGTTTATGTTAGTTTCAGTCGGTTTTACAAAGCAAATAACCAAAGCTTAGATAAACAATTAATTATGTACCTTAATTCAATAAATATAAAAAATTACATGTCTTATCACGTATAGATTTATGTTCGAGTAAAATGACGTAGAAATATTGACATGTGTAGAGCTTGAAACGGAAGAAAGAAAATGTGTATAGTCACAATTTAAACTTGAACGATAAAAGGTTTTAAACGAAAATAAGATTGAAGTTCCACATTGAGATACATGAAAAAGAAAAAAATAGTAAACTATAAAGTACATTTATATGTAAAGAAAACTGAGTTTAAAATAAACTTAAAAAGAGAAGAGAATGTAAAAAACATCTTCTGTTTTAACCAGCAAAGCAACAATAGAAATACTTTAACAAAAAATAAACTATCAAGTTTTGTGAAGTGCAGTTTATTACAAATACAAAAGATCTTTCTAACAAACAGTTTTAGAAAGCAAAATAATGTTTAAAGCAAATTACAGAAAGTATTACAAAATGATATAACTTTTAAATTAATTCTAGATTAAACGCTATTTCAGTATTATACATATTTTCACACTAATTCCATCCTGAAAATAGAAAAAGTTTATTTACATTCGTCACGAATATTTTTGAGAGCGTTTACCCCAACAATTCACAACAGATTTTCCTGACTACAAATAAAAAAAAATAACAAGTGAGTAAAACATTTAGTGCTGAAACAAAAAATGTTGACAACTGTAGCGTCTAGACGGTAGTTGTTGATAAATAAAATCTACTAAAAAATTCAGTTACCTACTTAATATTTATGTATAATAATATTTTAGCAATATATTTATTAGTTGTGTTAGTTGTATAAATATTTAACTGCGCCCACGTATCAAAATCCGCAAATGTGAAAGTTCTAATTCTAATGCCATTAGCAGTTGTAAAATGTGAAACATGAAATGCATTGTCCATTTCCGCTGAAGTTACTAAATAATACAAATGTCGCCGTCGCATGAATTTTGTAGCCGCATATTAATGAAAATTGTCAGGATCGAACCAAATAATGTATAAAGGGTTCTGCACAAGCTTTGAAACATAATACGTCATAGTTAATTGACACTGTAATTAATTTAATTAAGGATGACAATTTGTTATTGACAAACCTTTGTAGCTGATAGAATTTCATTCTAACTTCATTATCTCGTTAAAAATTATAACTGACATACATTAACATTCATCGTCCAGGATTTGCTTTGGGCATATTGTAGGGTTTATTTTTTCTATAATAACAATTCACGCCAAAGAATTTTTACACTCTTTACTAGTCTTACCAGTATATGTTCACAAAAATCTATTCTCTAGAAGACTGTTCAATTATATGGAAAGAAACAAAGTAGTAGCCTTCTAGAAGATAATTCTTCTTGTCATCATTTTGTACCTCCTTACTCACAATGTTAGATATGAGTAGTGCAATGATTATTTATGTATTAAGGGCATAACCAAAAAGATTATGCCACAAAAGAATGTTTAAAGCCCGACGTGCAACGGATAGCTTTTCATTTCCCGAGGGTCATTCGTGACGATTATGCCCGTTGTACACCCAACGTGTTTTATGTTATTGTGCATTGTTTTAGTTTTTAAAATCAAAAAAAATTCAAAATTCCTTCCAATTTAACGAAAACTGTGAAAAAAATCCATATAAAAAACCGGATTTTTCGCTGTTGCTAGGCATAATGTTATCATTGCTTATTAGACATTTTCGAGATAAAAACTGAAAAAGTCCTATTTATTTTGATTGTTACTCAGTAACTTTGCCTGCTCTGAAGATAAAAAATTCCGCCCAGGTTTGGAGGCGTATAAAAAAGATTATGGTTTCAAGTTGAAATAAAAACTATTTATACCGGCGGCCACGTACTAAAGAATTTACGACATCAAATCATAATAGAAACGTTTTTTACAATTCACTAATGATTAAGTGCTATTCATTCCACAATATTAGCAATCCGAAATTTTGAATAATATCGTCAATTTATTAATATGTGATCCCGGGTAAACAAAAGTGGTACCGTTTCCATAGTGATATACTTAGATGCCCAAAAAAAATTTTAACATTTTATAAATTTGTCCAGTCTTAGACAATTCCTCTACGCCCAATAATCTATACAGCACCATTACAGTTGCCGAAATCACTGAAGAGAAAGTTCTACAAGGACTGAAACACTGTGATGCGATAATATTTCAAGTTGGTGATTAAGACATTGTGCCTATGTATTTTCTAGTACAACTACCTTTCACAGCATTTGGAAAACAACACTTAGTTGTCCTGTTCTTTAAAGCGGTGATGTAACGCAAGTTCAAAATTTACAAACCTATTTCCATATCATGCAATTTTTCAAAGATCTTTGAGTCGATTCTTTACGACCGTATTTATAATTCTGTCAAAACTCTTAACAAGGCTTCGTCGCCAAAATGTTTATAGTTTTTGAGATAAATACAACCTGTAAAACATTTTCTAAAAAAAATTTTTTTTACGAGATACGATCTATTACCAATTTTTTAGTACACAGTATGTAATTGCAATATATGCAACAATTTTTCCTGTTGATAGTTCTAGTTATAATGTTAAAATCAGATCGGTATATAAGGTGTTTTTGAATTTGTTTTTACAAATGTTACCAGGTGATAGCCCTTATTAACAGAATCCTAAAAACCCAATATGCCTTATACAAATGTTTATGGTTTTTGAGATATACCTACGCTGTAGACAACTTTTGTCAAAAAACTTTTTGAAATACAACCGACAACACTGTTTTTGAGCAAAAACTTCTACATCCTATATCTCCAAATCTATATGCTAGTGTCAAAGATCTTTTGTGTCATTTCCGATAAGAAACTTAACTTCATTGCGCATACATTATACGTGACGTTACAACTAAAGCTATTAGGTCTGATGGCTTTATATATAGAAGTAGTCATAAGTTTTCTAACACAAAAGTGTTAGAAGTGCTTTTTCTACCTTTGATCAGATGAAAGCTTCAAACGGAGCATTAGTATGGTACCCTATTTACAATGTTCACATATCTCACCTTGAAAATGTACAGCGGCAGTTCTGAAAGAGACTGTAATTATAGACTTCTACTAAATAAATTTAATTTTACATCAAAGTATGTACGTTGTATTTGTATAGTTATTAATTTTTTGTATAATCTAGTTTATAATCGTGTAGATTGTGCTTGGCTCTTGAATTGTTTGTGTTTTTCTGTTCCACGTATTAATGCTCAGTTTCTTTAATGTTTAATTTATGTAATAAAATCGGTATAAACTTCTCAAACATTCCTAGAGTAAAATTTTATTTACCATTATGACTTCTTTCAAATAATTCTTTTTTGATATTTTAATATGCGTAATTATATATCTAAGCTTTTAGTGTGTAAGTATTTACTGGAAATAGGTTTTACCTGTAGTAAACAAAAAACAATATATGATTATTTTTTCTATTATTATAATCTGGATTCGTAACAGTAATTTTGTATCGAAAATTGTAACTGGCACAAAACACTTCGTAAAGTAAATTTAAAGTCTATAAAGTAATACGCTTTTGTCCTCCTGAATTGTAAAGTTGACTTTGACGTATTGTAAACGTTAACTCAAAGTGTCACTTTACGCACTAGTGCGACAAAAACTGCAGTAAATTTTAAGCTTTAGAAGATATTTAAAAAATAAGTTAAGTATATAACGATAAAGTTAATTACACAAAACTTTACTTTACATAATAAGCAACAAATAAAAAAAGTTTATAATTATCTGTATTACCGACATAGCGATATACCGACCAAATGTCAAACATTTTTACAGAGTATAAAAAATACAGTTAGACGTGAGGTATTTTTTAGTTTATTCAGTTTATTAACTATAATAGTTATAGTTATAAAAAACAGTGCTGTATAAAAAAAAACAATTTACAATGGCTGGGACTTGGTTTGTGCTTGTAGTTTTTAGATACCTACCTAACCTTAAAAGTTGCTGTTTATTTTGTAGGACTGTTGTAAATTCTAGTAATGACCAGTTTATAAATCTAACACATTCAAGAAAAACTTAAAACCGTTTTATTCTATTGCTTCCAAATCCACCCAGCTTGAAACAATGATGTCTTATTACTTCTTCTCAATTCAAAGTGACGATGAGAACCTGATCGTAACTTTTCAATTTTACAAAAGTGGTAATTTTTCTAGAGAGTGAATCATTTGTATTGATAATTTACTCATTTTTCTTTCTAGTATTTTGATAATTTTTAAAAAATAATGAAAGTTTTCCCATTTTGCTCTAAAATTTGAGGTTATGTATGTTCATTAGATTTATTAAAATTAAAAAAACTGTCGGACAAAAAATGTTATACAAATTTCGTGTATTAAGTCATTTTACAGCGCTCCAGCTAATGAGAAACTCGCCCTACGGGTTCGTTTCCCAAACGAAGCTGTCGCGCTGTAAAATATGACTTTACCACACTCTAATGTAAATAACTATTGCGGACTCGTATGTAAAGATAAAAACGCATGAGTAAAATTTAAAAAAATAATAATAAAAAGCGTCCTTAATGTGATCGTCGCCTATATCACATGTTTATAAAATTTTAAAAATTACAATTTAATGTATATCTCAGCACTAAAGTTGCTTTTTTTAAAAAAAATTCAAAATTTGAAACACACAGAGATAAGTAAAGACATAAATAATGATAATAATTTATTTATAATAATATACCACTTATTAAGTATAACTGCTAACTCAATTTTGTCGAATGTCATTTTGTCCATTTTTATATTTTTATAACATTACTAAATATTATTCATACTTGTTGGAGTCTTGAGAAAAATTTTATTTGGGTGGTAATTCTGTAAATATCCATATGTAATATAACAAGATCTTGATAAATACTCGACTATTACATTGTCATCAATTTTTTCAGAGTGCGTTGCTCAATTTGACAAGTCTAAAATGGCATCTGACTAAAATCCGAGTGGAAAACGCACGAGGGCTTTAGTCTAATATTATTAATTCCATTTTAGTCGAGTCCAAATTGTGGAAAGTACTTGACAAAAATTAAAACATTGTAATAGCCACTAATTTATCAAGATCAAGTTATATTTGTTAAGATTCTTTCCAGAGCGAAATTTTTAAATGTTGGGAAAATAAAATTTATCTCAGTTAAAACCAAACAGTCCTCTCCTTTTGAGAATTTCCTTTGCTTGTGATGTGACATTTTTTATTTATTTGGCATTTACAATGACATGCTTGATTTAAGGTAGCTAAAAACTAGTCAATGTAAATATGATATCAATGTCTAATTTTTTATTTTTAGATCGTATGCCAAAAATTAAAAAGTTTAAATAAATTTCAATGACAGCAATCGATTCGAATAATTCGATAAATCGTGGCGATTGAAAAACTTGGACACATTTTTAATTGCCATGACTATGTCAAATTTGAATTGATATGCTCCTCTCGTGTGGCGCCCTCATACATCATTTCTGTTGCCGATAAAATTAATATAATAAGGTTTCCATTTTCCTTTTGTAGCTAATAAACACTCTAAATTTTGCACCTGTTACACTTCGCTTTTATCGAAACGTAATAATTATGAACAATCAACGCCGCAAACACCCCGTCCTTCTTAATTAAGGTAAAAGCCAATTAACTGCGAGGTCCTTGCCACAAATTAAATTTATCAGGAATCCTAAGAACAATACCAGTTATTTGCATGAACGATTACGCAGTGGCTCGGAAAAGCTTCAACCATCCAGTTTTTAGTTCCAAGCACTGAAATTAATCAAAACACTAAAGGCTGATGCATCTGCATCGTTTCGTATTTTACTGCACTCCTCTCGGACGAACAATAAATCAACGGCTGTGCAATTCCTCTCTTAGTCTCAAATATAATAAAGGATGCTGACATGTCCTGGAGAGGACGTAATAAATCCTTGACATCTACAGAAAAAGCGTCTTACAAGACAAAGTAAAAAATTTTTTAAACTTGAATTTTTATTGATTTTTCTTGTAGCAATATTATTTTATTGCAACGGTCTTAATTGAGCTTTGTAGAACATGTCCCCAAATCCCAAGAGCCGAAATAACACAGCAAACTTGTGATAATAAAAATTCGTTTATTTGTTCGTTT
Source organism: Tribolium confusum (assembly GCA_029207805.1). NCBI lineage: Eukaryota > Metazoa > Arthropoda > Insecta > Coleoptera > Tenebrionidae > Tribolium > Tribolium confusum. The sequence goes on along the minus strand of JALGAY010000001.1, from coordinate 34,211,288 downwards.
TCCAATTTTCTGATTGCTCAAACAGTTTCAGGCGTTTATCTCCTGAAATCTTTATTATATCGGTAATTTTACACAGAACTCCAAATTGTTCGACTTATTACTTAATAGGATTTTTCGTTAATAATGTTTCAAATAAAAAAATAATGAAGTCTATGTTTTATTTATAAAGTTTAAAAAAATTCCAGATCTAGCCTTGCGTGATAGCATGTCTCATGTAAACGACTGTTTGTATTTTATTTTGTCTTCAAGTAACAGGTGGAAAAAATTCCAATCCTTATAGATTAATTACAACAATAAAAAACTATTTACCATTCAGTTTTTTATTTTTAATCTTTGTATTTCTCTAAAAAATATTTCGCAAAATTAATTAATTTAATTAAACAAACGTATTCGGAAGTTCCCATTTGGGTAAACATGTCCTACACTGTGTAACGAAATTGTTTACCTCAGAGTAAAATTTGTAAACTAAATTTGGAAACAGAAAACAATGTATGTAGCGATTTAACTTGATCAGATTCAAAGCTTTTGTATCAAACCAGCATTAATTATTTTATCCATCATTCAAAATCATCATCCTTCTGTCATAGAGATAGAGTGGTAAATTTATTTTAGAACAAATACAACACATGTCCAAACAATAAATAATCCAAAATAAAATGTAAAGCCTTGGTTACAAGTTGTGTCTAATTGTAGTGCAGAAACTGCCAACAACTCCCATTACCAGAGGGTATAGAATTGCCTAAACTTGCCTATAAATACATCATTTATGTCAGTGTTGCGAAGGCACGTAAACAAACGGTTCAAGATTAAACATTCCTGTAAAATCGCGACATTTTTCTTGTCAGATTTGTGTCAAACTTTTCCCCTATATTCGCGTTGAATATAAACTTTTATTATTTGTTTGAACAAGCAACACTTGTAAGAGAGATTCCTATTTCTCTTTTCGTATGAATGCATTTCTCAAAAACTAATATTTGCCAAGAACTTTAACCACTTTTGATTAATTCAATTTGATTCGTTAAATCGAAGAGATTCACTAAAATTTGTTCCTTGTTTGTGGAAATTGCCACTAAACGCAATTCGAACACATTCACTATATGAAAAGACGAAATCTCTATTTCCTAGTTTATTAAAGACGGGTCAATAGGGAAAAAGACGAGTGAAAGAAACGTAACGAGATACTCGTGCAACCAGAGGATGCTGCATGACGGAGTCTATCGGGATTTTAAGCATCATAAAGACTGACTATTCTAAAAGATGCTTTGTCGAGTGCACCCGATCCGTATCGGAAATGGATTTTCACATCTTTATAAACTTGACGGGAAAAAGCGTTAGGAAAATTCGACCGGAAGCGATGTAGATAAGGGTATACGCGGACGAATTTCCACAGATAGAAAGTAAAATATTTCAGCACTTTATTAATTCAACAATTTCGAAATCTAAAAATCGAAATATGAGTACTGTCTTAAATTATACAATTTAGTAAAAGCAAATACATAAGAAATAAATTTCATTCAAGACAAATATTTTTAAGACACCTTTCTCCAAAATCTTTCTTTATAACTCTTCGTACATTTCGTCAAATAGCCGCCCCTTTAAACCTGTTAAAAAAAATCGGGTTCATCCACTCCAAGAAGTTTGAAATAATAAGCAAGAACAAAAATGACAATCTTTATCCAATAAATGTGACAAGATTTCGTCACATAGTTTGTTCTACAGTCACTCAACAATTATTGATGTTATGGACGATATGAATATTTTCATCAACTTTTTAACACCTGGCACGATGCCACTCAGTTTAAAGCTGATAGGACGACTAAAAAATGTTATTCAATGCTGATCGAATCTTGTGTCCGCAGAGTACTTTTTCTATCTAGCTGCTGAGGATGATGTGTTTTGTTGCAAGTGACAATTTGAACTGCATATATATTCACCATTTCATACCTGCATGCCTGTCACCCGAAAAAAGAGCGCCACTGGCTTAAACTTTTATAGCACTTTATAGAAAAGAGAAAACAATAAAAAAACTATATCAATCAAAATCAATATTTCGCCAGAATAAGAAAAAGTCATTTATTAGTGCAAGACAAGAAAAAGTAATAAAAAATGGACAAAATAATTCGGAAAAGCTTTAAATAAATCATTTAACAAAGGAAAATAATTTAAGAAAAATGAAACCACAAAAATAGACAAAATAACGAGGGAGAAGAAATATCCACATTTGATGAAATAAAACATACCAAAAATTTTTTGAAAAAATGAAAAAAACAATATAGAAAAAAAAGTAATAAAGTAAGAGAAACGCTGAAAAAAAAACCGATAATCTATCCAATTAATAAAATTATACTCTAAATTCTACCATTCTGTTTTACTGTTACTCTTATAAAGGTATTGTTATAGATATCACACATTTTAACAATTATGTTCATAGAAATAACATTGTAAGAGTAGTATTACACAATGTTATATACTCGTAGAAGATAATCCCTAAAATGTGTATAAAAAAAATGCCACAACCGTAGACAACAGTAATAATATGTCCAACCTATGAAAGACGAGATAAAACTTTATTTAAGTGGGCAAGCTACCGAAAAATAGCAATGCTGAACACCGCTGACACAATATTAGCCCCACTTATGAATAATAAAATAGAAGAATTTAATATTAAAAAAATTGTATGTGAATATCACTGGAGTTGTATAAAAGAAAGATCGGTCGTAGACCAAATATTTTTATTACAGCAATTACAAGGAAAAAGTTTGTGACAGTGTAAATAAAGAGCAACTGTATTACCAAGCAGTGAAAGATATTAAAAAACGACTTTGCTCTATTTATTTGTTTATACTCGCACTCAAAAAAGTATTTTATACAGACAACACTGTTTTTTAATTAAAAACACACCAGTGCATTGCATTCGCAGATGACGTATAACCAGACTAAAAATAGTATAAAAATTACAAATAAAAAAAAATGTAATTGAAAAGTAACGGAAACTGAAGTGTTTATGATATAGGAAGACAAAACATACAAAGATGTTAATCTAAATAAAAGAGTGATTTAAGAATAGCAGCTGGGCATTAAATTTCATGATAAAAAACTAATGATGTCAAAATGTTTCTGCAGACAATATACTGTGCTTCATTAGAGATGTAAGACTGCTGGTTTAGTCTTCATTCATGCTTCGGTGTGCAACTAGATTTACAAGCCCCTCTTATCAAAAAAAAAATAAATAAATAAAATAAATGATAATCGTCCTTCAAGACATGAGCCTAGAAGACTTGTGCTTATTGATATAATACATACTTAATTTTTTATTTTTTCCAAAAAACCACTGTAGTGCAAACAAGTGTCATTCTATTATTGTTCCTATGACTATGTATTACTTTTAATATATGAAATTAAATTAGGGGTGTCATTGAATAGTGTGAATAAAATTTAGCAAATATTCTTGCTTGATTGAAATAAGACAGATCTATAAAATTAGCATTTGCTGAAAGGTGATTACTAGCTAGAAAAAGTTTCCGCTAGTCTTTATGCACATATTATCTGCACACAAATAATCCAGATAACAGTACAAACCCGTCAAAATTTTAATGCAGCTAAAAACAAATCACATAAATAACTGGTTTCAAAACCTGCCATAAATTCTCTCACAATAGTGAATTCATAACAATCATACAATATGATAAAAAAAATTCCTCTAGAAAGCTTCTTCTTTACTTTACTTCTTTCCACATGATTAAAATAACCAAAAGCATTTCACAGCCTACAGAAAAAATTTTCTTGATCATATAGTATGTTAAAATCCGTAGTTAATATAAACTATCCGTTGAATTTATTTAAACTTTGTATATAAATATGTAGAAACAATTCACAAAAATTCATAAAAGCATCTTTTTTTTCTCAAAGTAGGATATTTATTATAAATGATAAAAAAATTAAAAATTTAAGTCAATCTGAAAAGTTTTACTCATTTACACAAGTAAAACTTGTGAGATTGACTTGTATTCTTAATTCTTTCATCATTCCATTCATATAGAAGTAAATGAGACAGATCATTTAAAAAAAGCAGTAGGCGCGTAACAGGCCGTTCTCAAACTAGCCCTGAAGATCGCGTATAAAAGAACTACACATACTGTAAACAAAAGTTAAATACATGCAAGCATTTTTCTGAGAAAGTACAATAATTCGTCGAAAACATTTTTGTTAAAGATTCTTTTCCAGAATCTTTATCACTCCTTCAAATCTCTTCATTGCATGGCCCAAAAATCTTTTTCGTCGATTTGATCCTGTTAAATTGAATTTTTTCACCAATCCCCAGTAGATCGTTGAAATCTTAATATAATCAAACATCCCTTTTTTCCTCATTTACGGTGTTTTAGTCAAAGTAAAGCAATTAAAATAAATTGATATCTCAATTTTCGACGAGCAAGCAAACAGTTTTTCCCCCGAAGGCAGTTCTCTTTGCGAGTCATTCCGTTGAAATTATTGAAATCTAATTTAAAAGATATTGGGTAAGATATTGGCAATTCTCCTGATTCATGAAACGGGCAATTTATATGCAGTCAGATTAAATCTCGCCTCTAAATATTGACATTATTGAAACCTAGCCTTAAAGCTAACACACGTAACAAAAACTATCCACAGACCCTAATCGAACTAATACCAAAAGTTGTTTCATTGTACATCCTTTCTTTAGGACCAAGCTATAAAATCCTGTGACGGGTCCTTTCATAAAACTTTCGACGCATCCGAATCTCAAAGAAAATAAAACAAATCGTTCGATTCTGTGTGGGTGATCTACGACGCATATCTATTAGAAATAGGGTCTTGAGACGGTCCTCCTCCTAATTCCTTCTTTAAAGGAAGGTTAACGGTAATAGTAAATCGATGAGAACAGCAAGGTTGTTAAGCATGAGAACAGGGCAGATGCTGTTTCCGTTAATGTGTTTGAAGCAGCCCGATATTTACACTGCTATCAAAGACACACGTTGCAACTTTGAAATTTCCATACACGTTTAACAGGTTGAATAAACCCAAACCCCGTTTCAATAAAAATTTTCACGTTTTTGAAGTTTGTTCCAGTTTCCACCAAAACTTTATAGTTACTCTTCGAGAAAAAGAGAGAAATGTTTAAAATATTAAAGTGAAACTGGTAAAACCGCTTTAATGTTATTTCCGGGATTCGGGAATGAGTGTGTGCCGGAAGGGTCATACCAGATATAGCAGAATTTAAATTATGGAAGGACTTGCAAAATGTAAATTGCAGTATGACTTGTATTAAATCCTGCAACCACAATCGACCGCATTATCACGTAAGGATTTTATTGGACGAGATCAGAGAGATTTACAGGATCAAAGAGAATTATCACGAACCTCATGGGACGATCCGTTTGACAATTATAGTCTTTACCCCTCATTTATGATGTTATTTAAAAACGTATTACTATTATTGATAAACCAAAAATTTTTTTTTTTCCTTATACCAGAAACGTAGTGTTGTGTTTTAAAAACCGGTTCTTCTCAAAAAACAGAAACCAGTTTTTATTTCGGTTCTCAATCCGGTTCTGAATCTGGTTCCCAGAACAAGTTTTTCAAATTCAAAATTAAATTAGTGCCATTCTTTAGTTGTGATTACTCGTTCAACATCTTCTTCATTTTTAGTTATCATTCGTCACATATTTAAAAATACATAAATTAGAAAAATAATCAGACGTTGTGAGAGACAGATTGAGTTCACTGAAACTTTTTTGATAAGAAAATGCTAAAATCTTGATACATTATTTATAAATTTAATAAAGTTTGTTGACGAGGATAAACAGCAATCAATGAATATTTAAGTAACAAATTTTCGCTTGAGTATAAAATTCATAAACGCTTATAACTTTTCCACAAGTTTCATCATAATAAATCCAACTCAAAGACGCTTTGTAAGTATTCAGAGCAAAAGCTTGTAATATAAAATAGCTGTCATATAAGCAAGTAAGTGTGAACCGGCACCTGAATTCATCTATTTACTGCATCTATTCGAAAGTTTAGTTAATTTAGCTCAATTTCTTGCACCTATGGGAATTGAATAACTTCGAGCTAAATCCACTTGTGTTCAACTAACGGTGGAAGCACTTAAATTAACAACTTTGAATTTCAATCAGAAACATTTTTAATTTGAATGTCAGAAGCATGAATATTTTTCCATTCCCTGAAAAAATTGCCAGTTATTCGAACTGTAAAGCGAAAGTGATACGTTTTCAGTTCTGAATCGAAATCATCTGACAAGACACTGAATCTTCTCATACATCTTCATATAAAATCATACGTGATGGGCGTTTGAATAAGGTTATAAAGTTGTTAAACTTTTATGATCATAAAGTTATGTCTCAATATTTATGGTGACTTAAGATTATCGTCATTAATTTCGAAAATTTGGTTTAGTAGGATATAAAGTTAACATTTAATAATTTTGTGTTTATTTTTGATACAATATGTTTCCGATAATAAATTCAGCAAATCATGTTAGTGGTCATCTGATAAAAGTTTTATGTGATATGAAATTACAACTGATTTAATAGCTTCATACAGTTGTAGCCGGTGGAAATATAAAAAGTACAAGTCATAATTTTTTATTTCTGTCATTTCTTTTTATTTTCATAAAAAGGAGATTTCAATCAAGCAACGCAAGACAAAACTTTAAAATACTTGTGAATTGTTTCTTTTTAAAGCAGTTATTAAAAACACCATTTGTTATTTAGATTCCATTGTAGAAATTTCTTCAAAATTTTAGTCGCGTGCCATTTGTTCGTATTTGATAGAAGTAAAACATGGAATCGATATTTCTAACAATTTAAGCTACGTTGAAAACTGAAACACCTTGAATACATTGTTTCACACGTGCTTTGTTTCATATTCCTGACGCAAATCCCAACATATGTTACGTTGTTTTTCAACCATTGTTCTTGGGCTTTGTAATTAACGAAAATACGTTTGCGCCTTGTATCAATTAAGTATTCAACATCGTAAGCAACGCGCTCAAATAGTCTTAAATTTATTACTGATTTCAATTAATTGCGACAAAGCTGCTACGATATAAGGCACTAGGCCTAGGTTTCTTCTAATTAAAAGCTCATGACTTATTCATGGCAGCTGTTGATCTATTAAGAAACCATTTCCTCGCCTTATATTACTATTCTGATGCGTAGAGCTGAGTAGGATCAAAGAAAATTACTTTTGTCTGAGAAATGCACATCAGACAAGATAAAATTAAACCAACGACTAAAAACAACATTACAGAGAGGAAACCGACCGAATACAAGCACCTCGAGAAAGCGCTCTTCTGGCAAATGAGCAATTTTTTAACACTAGAACTAGAAACAAAACTGTTTTTTTTTTGCTTTGACTCGTTCTCAAAATTATTTTTTTCATTAATTTTGTAGTCAACTTATATCTAGTCGAGGTCCCAGAGACGATTTATTGTTTATATTCGATTCTCAAAAATTCTTTTAATTCTCTCACTTGAGATTAATTTTTTAGGAGCCTCATTCTCTTAAATTACACCTAACAATAGAAAAGTGTAGTAAATAAGTAAGGATAATCTACCTCCATAAAATTCAATTTGTAGTCATCTCATTTTACAGATTCATTTTCTGGATAACCCATGATCTACATCAACATTCTAGACAATTTAATTTTTTGTTTGGTCGGGATAGTGGACAAACAACACTAATGTTTTAGTCGACATGTTTCGATGTTTATTTACATCTTCATCTTTTAAAAAGATATTAATTAATATTAATTAGAAGAAATATTAGAAAAATTCTGAAAAAATTCACCTGTGTAGTGCAAAAAACAAAGTTTTTAATGCCAAACTTTGAAGTTGATGTGATAACTAGTTTTTGAGAAAAGTGAAGAAATACTTTGAGCAGACTCACCCGGTATATAGATACATTAGGTAGGCCAAAAAAATAGAATATTTTTTTTTAACTTCCGACACTGAAAAATTGGTTCCTAGACACCTTTAAAAAATGCTTTTTAAAGATGATCTCTTAATTTTAATAGGAAAGACTCCCTCATCTCAGTTTTCTATTTTTTCTTTAGTTCTATTTGGCAAAATCTATATCTCGTCACTACTTGATCGTAGGAAAAAATTTTATTTACATTTTTTGTAAAAAATTAAACGTTCTAAAAAAATATCTTACAATTTTTTTTATAGTTATTAGCGTTTAAAAGATATCAGATGTCAAAGCTTAAAAAATTTAATAAAAATTTCTTTTTTACTTCTAAATTTTATAACTCATAAATAAAAAAATATTAGAAAATCCCCAACATATAGTTTTGTAGGAAATTAAGCGCTCTACAAAAAAAGTTTTTTGTGGTTAATCGATTACTCCAACCATTAAAAAAAAATTGAAGATTTAGTCTCAAATTTTGGTATTTGAAATACCAATATCTTTTAAGTGGTTAGAGTAATCGATTAGCCACAAGAGACCTTTTTTATAGAGCGTTCAATTTCCTATAAAACATATTTTTCATTTTTAATATTTATTTATCTACGAGTTATAAAATTTAGAAGTAAAAAATTTTTTTTGTTAAATTCTTTAAACTTTGACCTCTGATATCTTCTAAACGGTAAGAGTTATAAAAAAAACTGTAAGATACCTTTTTTTTAGAGCATTCAGTTTTCTACAAAAAATGTAAATAAAACTTTTTCATACAATCAAATAGTGACAAGATATAGATTTTAAACTGAGATGAGAGAGTTCTTCCTATTAAAATTAAAAGCATATCTTTAAAAAGCATTTTTTAGGTGCCTAAAAATCAATTTTTTAGTGTCGGAAGTTAAAAAAAAATATTCGATTTTTTTGGCCCACACTAAGATACATGTCTAGATCCTAGATAAACTCTGTAACAACCTATATTCTATATTGTAGATTATTCTTTAAAAGCTTTCAGTAAACTTAATTTTGTGACTCATTTTCCAAGCGAGTCATTCTCAGAACACAAAAACAACTAAATAGTTAGAAGCTAGATTAACCATTTAAACGACTCATTCTTTAGATTAATCAGTAAAAACCTTTCTCCAGACTCATTTTCTAAATATATTTTCTAAACGACTCATTCTCTAAATTCTCAACAGTTTCTAAAATTCGTCACTTCAAGAGAAAAAAATGTACATCATATAAGATTAAATTAAGCCAACGTCTAAAAACAATATAACATAAAAAAACAGCCTGAATAGAAGCATCTTGAATAGATAAACGCTGCCCTAGAGAACGAGCTATTTTTCAACAATAAAAATAAATTTTAACTAAATTGAAAAGGATTTTTATAAATTAAAAAAAGTAATAATAATTAATAGTTTCCTAGAAAACTCGTGTAGTCAATAATTTCCATTAAGCTTTTTATTGTTTCCTACAATTAGCGTTACTAGTAAATTAGCTTTAGTGCTGGTTAAAAAAAGTGTAAATATGAAAGCTCCCTGTCAATTTATTTAACTACAAAACATAGGGGTTGAGCTTTTAAGCTGTTGTATTATTAATTTGGACACATACAACTTTAACATAAACCTTTACACGAGAGGATTTTTTTTTACTGGATGGTGACTCGTGTATGTGAATACATTAAAACAATGCGTCTTACTCAGACCAGAAAAACTGTTGATCAGCAAAAAAGTTTCCAGAGAATTAAGCAAAGTAAAATGCACCATCATGTTTGTCTGTATATGGTTTTTTTTATCGTGGAAAATCCTAAACCCGGTCTTGGAAGTAAAACTCGTTTAAGCCGTTTTCCAGCTTCAAGCTCGGCCGATTTTATGCAGATGTACTTGTTAAACTTTCCTGTTATCCACCGACATACTTTTTCATTAACTTTATTGCTCAACCTTTACATTGAAACATGTATATGGTATAAGTTTTTATTTTACTTGTCGAGTAAAACACGTCTGGATATAATAAACCAGAATATATGTAGTTACGTACTTAAAAAATAAAAAAAACTGCTACATTCTTCTCGATTTTGATTTTATTATTAAGTATTATAAGGGTCTGACAAGCGTTGAAAGTACACGCTTTCTGTTTGAAGAACAAGATGACATATTAAATTGATAAATAAATATTTGACGGCCCAAATTGAATTGAAAGAATGTGGTTAGTCTAAAAAACCTTTTGTCAATTGACAGCAAAACCGACAAAAAACCAAACACAATCAAACTAGCTGCAACAAATACGCAAAAACAAACACTTTGATCCAACATTCATTAAAAGTTTCATTTGGTATAGTTCCAACTCGTTATCTACTCAGAAAAAAAAATCAATATTAACGCTATTATGTGTAAAACGACGCTTCGGCATGAATAGCTTCATGAATTTTTAGAGCTGTGTTGATACCACATAAACACATTTTAGCTGCAGGAATAATCAAAATTTGCAATGTACTGACCTTAGCTACTGGTCCATTAATTTATTGTGTAACATCTGTGTGTACCTGTATTTCGAAGATTAATGAAAAAGGATACATCCTGAGGGAACCACATTTTGAACCGATAGCTAGTAATCGCTGGACAGGGTCGTAAGCCATCGCTGTTGGTTGGAAAGGGAAGCCATGGCGGAACGTCTGCAAAAAATTTGAAAAATTACAATTTATGTATCCACAAATATTGTTTTGATTAATGAAATATCGATTTTATATGCATACGCCTGCAATTTAAATTCATGTTTACAAATGATAAAATTCAATTAACCCCTAAATATCGGATTTAAACAAACCACGTACCAACATTGCTACTACAAAGTATAACAACTATTGAATAATATACGTGGCCAAATCCATGTAATGTGAATCGTTAACTAAATTTGCAACTACAGATAAGGATAAAACTAGATATAATGCAAAATTTAAGTATATTACAAAGCTTTTTCAGAGGGTAGCAATCTAATTTAAGTAAGTCTAATATAACGAAGTGAGTGAAAGGAATTTGGTAAAAGCTGCCGTCAGCCTAACTAGCGCTTCAAGATGTGACATGTTACAAGAAATTTTTTTTTGAATCCACAAAAACTCTTACCTTATTCTTGCTTTCTACAATATTTTTTTAAATTTAACAATACAATACAAAGCTTAATTTTATTATGATTTATTTGGCAAAAAATTAACTGCATTCATAAATCACAATGAAAGATAATTAAATCCTTCGTCCTGTGTTTATTATTTTCTCAAACAAAAAAAATAACCTACAACTCAAATTTCATTTTCAGAACAAACAATAAGCGAAGCTGAAGTTGCTCAACCATACTAGTGATTTTCAGTTCTTTTCTGAACATTTGAAAGTATTATAAAAATAATGACTGTCTTTCCTAAAGGAAAATTAATTATCGACTGTAACTTAAAGCCAACGACATTTTATTCAAGAAGAAGCGTAAAAAAGCAAGGACAGCATCTTTAGTCAAACCCAACTTATTAAAATGCATAAACTTATTAAACGGTATGGTTCAACACAGATTGAGTTTGTATAATTAAAAACCTAACAAAGCTGAATTTTTAATCACTTTCCTAAAGTTTGACGTAGGAATAAAATCTTGACATCATGAACTAATAAAAGGGAGCGAAGAAGAGATTTACACGGACTCGAAAATTACTACGTTTTACGATAATGATAGCCTTTTGTATGCTCACCTACCGTGAAAAAAGTCTCTTTAATTTTAATATATCAAGTTCTTTACAAAGTTTTCTAAATTAGAAAAAAGAATAGACCGATACAAAAGCTCATGCAGGAGATCTACAAATGGTAATTCCAAAGCTGTGTAAATTTCATCATGCAAATTATTAGTGACATAACAGAATGGACGTGAGTAATAACTGCAATATTGTGGTAATTGATGAGCTTAAATCTGACATACAAAGAGGCTGTAAATAATTGCATGCACAAATCATGGTAAAATTATATTACAAATATTAATAATATTGCAAGACCAACAAGTGCACCAAAAAAACCCGGATTCCATATTTAATGTAAACCACACAAGATCCCAGAATTTTTTTTTCCAATATGTGGGTGATTCATTTTCGATGATTTTCATAGGTTTCTCATACTTCCGACTATTACACAAAAAAATAAATAATACATACACTAACACTATGTATGTACACTAAATAATAAAGCTAAAATTAATCAAGGTTATTGTTAGTTTAAATTGTTTCAATAATTTTTCAGAAAAAACGTAGGCAATGATCAACATTTTTTGCTTCAAATTTACCGTAGTAGATAATTCGCTTATTACACACAAATTTGTACACATTATTTTATCTTATTTGTATTCAGATAAGAAAATGGGCTATATTGTAGACTGACACAAACAGTTTTTCCGAGAAATGAAGTCAAGTCGAGCTACACCCCCCACATCCTTTTAAAAGGCTTGTTTTGGAAAAGAATTAAGAATAATTTTCACAAAAAAACAAAAGTGTTGCTATAGTTATCTTAAAAATTAAACAAATTAAATTTTTCTAAACATAGCCTCGGGTAGCATTTTTATAACCATTTAAATGCCTACATTTTACTTTTTCAAAATTCTTTATATGTAGTTTGATCAAAAAACCCCCAGATCCATACATTTGGTCCGCCCGGACTGTCACAAACAATCACTACATTATGTCCTGAAGAAGCTCTAAATGAAAAACAAAACGTTGGCAACAAAATTATAACCATTGTTTATAAACAACAATTGTTTAACCAGTAAAAAAAAGTAATGGTTTTCTAGCGGAATAATAACAGGTTTCAAAAGCTAGAAAGCCACTCTTCTTACGCGTTCAACATGTTATTTTCTTCTATAATTAATAAAAAATATTTTCTTAATTCATTTAAAAAGAGTCGTCGATGATTTCTGTATATTTCATAGTAACCACAAAAAACTTAGCTAGTGACAAATTAACAAAAAAAAGTTTGTTAACTTGAAAAGTGATTGTTGTGAACAAGAAAAGTGTTGCTACTGAGAACGTAGACTGTGTTACTAGTTTCTAACATTCAAATGGTTGTTTTCCACTTAGTAAACTAAAATAGTAGATTGTTTGACAAGTTGAGAAAATTCACGAGCGTAGCGAGTGAATGAAATGTACACGAACATGGAAAACTCCATTTTCTTAACGTGTTGAACACATTATTGTTTCGTGTAGTTTATAAAAATATATATTGATAAAACATTAGAAAATGTAAACAATTTCTGAAAAAGTTTTCATGTCACATTTACGTAAAATAAACTGCTCAAGTAAAAATAATAAAAATAACGCGCAATAATATTTAATAACTTTAATAATTGTACATTTGCAATTTATTCTAATAAAATAAACGAATAAAAAAAGCGTTACTAACAAGAAAAGTGTTGCTAGCAAGAAAAGTCTCTCTTTTCTTCACTATTTTTGTTTAAACAATGCGATACATTTCCACGAAATACTGTCATAAAGTAAATAAATAAAGTGTAGTGTTTTTCTTCTGTTCTCTTGCAACTCGGCCTCACTATACTATACCCCCCCCCCACACACTCCTTAAAAAAACGCAACGTAGAGTTAAGACCATTATCAGTATGAGAGGCAGTAAAATATCCGAAAATATCACAGTATATAGATACCATTAATAAAAGCAAAGTCGTGTTATTTTTTCCAAGATAAATTCAATGACCATTATTTTTAAATCCAAAATTACCATTTAAAATAACAAGTTAGTTGTTGGTTCTGGTTTAACCGAAAGTGCCATAATGTTAAAAATATTTAACAACAAAAAACCTTAATAAATATAAGCAAAATCTATGTCCAAAAATTCTAACCAAAATATGGTATGATTCTCCATATATTTGTATGTAATAGACAAATTACGAGAAACACCCTGTAAAGTTTCGTGGTGATTCTAGTTAGTAGTTACAAAATAAAGTTTAACCAATGTTCAATTATCTAAATGTCAAATTCTAATTTGAGGTTTCATTGCAATTGCAATATAGGAAATCCGATTTTCTGGTTTGCAACCGAAGCAGAAAATAAAAATTAATCAGAAAGTAAATAATATTTTTCAATTTGAAAGGTCGCAAATGTCTCATAAATATTTAAGTAGATTTCAAATTTGAGCACATAATTAATGAAAATGATTATAAGGCAGCAACTATTCCGAGAATTTCGTAAATATGTGAACATCAGTTTATCTCCTGGGGGAAAAATTCACCTCGTGGCAGAAAGATAGTTGAAATTTTTGCCATTACTTTGCAAATAATCCGTTCTTGTTTATCATCTTTTCATTGAAGATCGTGCTACGTAAGTTCATGAATTTTGAATGTTTCAACAGGGAATATCGTCTCCGAAAATACAAGAAGCCATGAATTATTATCACATCTCGTCTACGTCGACCCGACCAGCCTCAACCGTCCCCGCGCAGATTTACAATACCAGCTGGCGTTCATTTCTTATTTATTCCCGGGGTTCGTCAAGTCTTCGTGACGGCGAGAAGGTGTTTTGGAGAATATTATGTGAGCTCAGTTTAAGTTAATGGAGGCCTCGACGCCGGCATATACACACTTGTTGACTGGAACACCACGACGCCGCCACTTCGATCGATAGACTAAGGGCGCCGAGGATGGCTGACGTCAATCATTAGCCCATCATGCAGTGTACGTGCTTTCCGAAGAGATCCAACATACACCAGAAACCGATAACTGCAATTTACGAGCGTTTTTTATTAAGTTGCCATTCACGATTCCCACGTGGCGGAACTTTATAAAAACATTCTAAATTGGTTCCTTCTTTAACACCGCATCTACTATAAAAAGGATTTTATAACACAAAACTCCGCTCTAATCTTCCCTATTTACATAATTTAGAGTGTCCTGGCGCAGCTCCACTTTTTTCGCACTGGAAATATTTCACGGTTCTGTCTGCATCCATTAAGCAAATGCTGAACTGCTATTTTTAAAGGATTAGTCTAGTCTCGACTTGTTCAATGCGACAAATTTATCCTGAATTCCTTTACCGAGTTAATCGAATTATGGAATTCGAGCACATATGTGACAGAAACAACGGATTACTCGAGAACAAAGGCCTGAAAATACTGGTACAAAGCTGTATATCTTGTTGGTGATTTCCGACAGTCTGTTTCAAACGTCATCAGTTGAGGTGAGGGTTTTCATCCTCAACAGACCGTTTACGTCTTATTTTCCAGCTAGATGTTTGTGTTTGACCAACAATGTGACTGGCTTGCCTCCAAACATTCATACTAAACTGGCCTAAAGGGATGTTCTATAATAACAAACAGATACTACTACTGTTGAATTCTGGACTACGAGTGGTATGCATCAACATTTAGCATATACACAATGTTATAGTCAAGTTAAAAAAATATATAACATATTTTGCCACATTTCCTGAATGTACGCAAGCAGCTGTAAACTAAATACATAATGTGTGGTAACTAAACAACCTGTTATCCATTTTGGGTACAAGATGTTATCCCATTGTGGCATTACCTAATTAAGTCCCCTGTATAACCCAAAAAGGCACTTTCATTTAAATGAAAATACGTGTGCATTAACTGTACACGTAGTTCAATATTACATGCATTTTTGCATTACTTCTACTCTAACACAAAAAGCCTTTAACGTTTCATGTAATGCAAATGCCGTCTCTTTATAAACATTTTTAATAAATTTAGACAAAATCTACTTAAAGTTTTTGTCTTTATTAAAACGTAAGTTCCTATGTATTATGAAAAGGTTTTAACAATAAACAACATGTTTGTCTTTTCTCTTAAATATATTCATTTTTCAGGAAAAGCTTTCGCAGATCTTTTATTTCTTAATTTATTCAGTATGTTTCTTAGAAAACTCTTATTTCAAAATTAAGTTTTCCTTTTAGAAATTTATCACAAATTTAATTTCCAACATTTACAGTGGCAGGAAAAATAGGAAATTGCCACCAGCTGCCAGCACTTCAGATCGCATCTGTAACATGTTTAATAAAAATCCTTCTTTATAAATTGACATGACGTAAAAAAAGATTTTGAATAAATCGAAATGTCAGCTCAAAATTGTTTTCTTTCATCTTTATAAATATATTCTACCAAGAAAGCGATAAATATTTATACGAACATATTTCTTATAACGTTTTTTCAATATTTTCTTTTGTTTTTGTTATAGCATCCTACTTTTTACAAATTTCCATCAATTTTGCTGAACTATAAAATTATTTCATATTGTTAATTATTTCTATAGACAAATCGGTTTTCATAAACGGTTTAGTGCTTATATAGTTTGATTTTCATACCATGCAAACGAAAATAAACTGAATCAGAGCAAGCTCTGGTCCACCCACTCAAATTCAACTTATTCTTGTTCTCATCGTATAACAACTCATTAGATAGTTTTAAACTGAACATTGTCGACATGTCGACTACATAAGCATCTACACAGAATAAGATTCGTCGACGATCCCAAGCGTCGAAGATAACAATTTTAGTAATAAATAGGTATTTACTAATACTGTAAATATGTAGATTCCCACATAACCTATTAGAGGTGAAAAAAATACGTCATTCTTAACTCCAATGATATTCTGCGTGGATGTAAATCAAATAACACATAAACCTTGGTGGGTTCTTCATTACACCTCGGACTCTATCTGGCTTCGAGGCTACACTGTTCGGTCTAATAATCTGCACCCTCAGTGTAATGAAATATATCGAACCTCAGTTGATATACACTATTATTTTATGACTAAAAATATCTATCAGGTATTTAAATCTACAAATAAATAAAATGTTTGAAGTCTTTAGTTTTGTTCTTTTAATTTACCTATTTTTATTTTTAAAGTTTTGATGTGAAAAGTACAGGCATCTGAAAATGCAGGATTCTAAAATTTTGATAAACTAAAGCTGAAAAAATTATTAATTAAAGTATCTACCTATTTATTGTATTTTCATTAAAACTACATGTGTATGCAAGATTTCAGCTTATTCGGATAACAAAAACTTGTTCAAATTTGACTTGCAAGATTCCAAGTAGACAGATAGACAAAGACACAGCAAAGTTAAATAAAAGCTTATAAAATAGGCAGTTATATCACAGCATAAGTCATAGAGATATCAATCTGTACATTTAATTTCTCTTCTAAAAACGAAATAATTGTTGTCTTCATTGCAAGTACAACTATGCAACTTAGATAAATAATCATGTTTTCCTAACTTGAATTTCATAAAGCTACAAAAATAAAATGCTTTTGTCTGTTTAAACTTTCATCGTAAAATAATCTTAGCGTATGTTTAAAGAGTAAATTCTTTGACAGTGTTTATTCTGTCATAAAAGTTTTCCTTAATAGTCAACAATGCATCTTTCCGTTGTATTCTTTCAAAACATAGAACACACTTCAAGTTTTAAAATTTTATATTGAACAACATGGATGTGGAGAAAGACTAAAATAGATCTTATAAAAACCTTCGACTTCATTTGAATTCATTCCTCTATTTTAATAATAAATAAGAAAAAAAACATAAAAATAACAATCAAACCAAGTTTTGCGAAGCTGTTTCGGACGAAACTTGAAGAACGTGATGCGAGATTGGAAAAACGTCTAGAAATACTACTTAAACATTAACGACCCACCTTCCAATATCCCACACACTCCACAAAGCTTGAAGCGACTTTAAAACTAAACATTTTCCAAATCGTTACCATTTCAAAGCTTTGGTTAAAAGTTAGAAGCTTTATTCGGCTGATTTCACAGTATTTTAGATCATTATACGCTCAAATTATTTTGCTAATTAATTTCTGAGAAGCTTTTATTTAAATGAAAATGTAAACCTATATTACAAATCACAATTTCAACTAGCCCTTTGTTAACTTCCAAAACCCATCGCTGAAATGAGTTTTTAGCAAAATAACGGAAGCAAATCAAAAATAAAACAGGCGGCAACAATTTGTAAAGTACCTCCAAGCTATATAAAGATGACTCGTGCAGACTTGTGTTAAGTCGATTACAAACTCATCAGTCTGAAAACTAATGTAATAATTCAATTAATTTCCATAAAAAAACGCGAACCCTTTGTTCTATTTCTATAACAATTCCCACAGGAACGTTAATTTTTTCGAGAAAAACAATTCAATTTGGATTTTTCGATATATTGATGGATTCAAGGAGAAGGCATCATAAACCCTCTTCTCGTTGTTGGAGATTTATGAAGCTTGGAGTTGGTTTAATGAATTTGTGATGAAGCACACCACGTCTCACTGTACAAACCCCATTCTTCAAATGAGCTGTCTTAAGTCACTTTTCCTACCGTTGCATAAAATTTTGCTTTAAGAAAATCGATACGTTTTATTAGAGCGTTTAATTCAAAATCAACAAATATGAAATACAGACTGTCACTCCTATATAAACAGAAAGTCCTTATCAATCAAAGGTAAACATTGATATTTCTAGTGAGTGTAAAGCAGCGAATAATGTTTGTAGTCGCATACTGACTCTCTCCAATATCAGAAGCAAATGTAAACAAATCGAATGATACAAAAATATAGTAGGTCAAATTTAATTAATTTCCTGGTAAAGCTCTAGGTCAACAGAGATTCTGTTAAACTTTTCCCCTAGCTCAAAAATCCCCAAAGGAAAATAATCCCATGCTATCCTCAAAATATTAACTCATCCGACGGCACTGAAGCGATAGGCTTGAAATGTTGACACACCATCCATACGTTCCAGGAATATTCATATACCAATAAGGTTAAACTATCCAAGTAGTTGAATATACAAATTGCGAAACCCTACTATAAATGACATTGCCAGAGCAAAACTCAAGTAGAACTGCTCAAATTAACGAGGTGATTCAAAGAAACAACATGCAACATGCTAAAGGCGAGTGGTAATTGTTAAAATTAATGACTTCAACTTGGAAATTGATTAAGCAAAACCAAATTACCCGAAATGTTATAAACACAATTTGAATGTTGACAGCAAAAAATCGAAGCAATTTTCTTTCCAGACTCACGTATAAACAGAAATATTTGAAAACTTAGAAAATAGCCAGACGAAAGCTTTGACTTGAAACCAGACTGAGGTGGAATTGATCTAGTCATTTTTTCACAAGCGACAAATCACTGATTTACCTACCTAAAAGTTACGCCTTTGAATAAGATTGCAACCAGATCTTTGACAATAACTGTAAATTAGTGTGCTGCTACTGAATTCAATTTCGGTGGATGCGCCAGGAAAGTCAATAAATGGATAAAATTTGTTCGCCACTTAACCGCAGATGAAGCCGCAAAAATACAATTTAACACAAAATGAGAAACTAAAACAATAATTTTCATTTAACTTATAATCTGGAATCACCTTTAAAAAAAGCAAATAAGACATTTTATTACCGTCTGGTGTCTATTATGGTAACTACAACATGTGTTATACAATCCATATTTAATTTATATTGCGACTGCAAATTTAGTATTTATGAAAATATATATTTAGTGACCTGTGTAGGTGTATTCTTGTAGGAGTCTTGGGTTACGAGTATAGGTTAGATGTTTACCTAGCTAAGTATTAAATAACATTTAATCAGGATATATAAAAGGTCTGTAAAGATTTTGCTTTTAATACGACTCATATTTACAAAGCAATAAATCATAATTAATCTTGTCAGTTAATTATTTAGAGCAGTAATTTCTCGAAACGTCAAGTTGTTGCATGTACCTAATAAAATTATAACAATAAACATGTATAATTATTGTATTAAACTTATAAAATGTAATAAAATATATTTGTGCAACCGTCCACAAAATAGCGGTTTGATAGCCGCTGTACCGGCCATAAAATTCGTTTACGCGAACCGACACGAAGTTTTTTATGCAACCGGTTAAAAAATTTCTTTCACGGCCGCGGTTTCTACATTGGCATCGAAATTCGTTTTTTCGGTCCTGGCCACTAAAATATCCTATTAAGACCGCTGCTACCAGTAACGATAATGAAATCATTTTTTTCAATAAGTCGTGAAAAAAACACTACTTTTTTCACTATTTTTCATATTTTAACGATTTCTTCAATAACACCAATTTACAAGTTATTATGATAATTTTAATGAGACTCCCACAATTAACAATAATACTAATTAGATAAGTAATAAAGCTAAATTTACAAAAAATATTACATAAATTCCGTTAAATTAATAAATTGTTGATGTTCGATCCGTTTTTGTGAGAGATAATTTATACTAAAACAAAAGAGATGTAAAACAGTCACGTTTTCTCTCAGATAAAATGTTTTATTTTAGATACTCTTGTTACATGTTTCGACCGTTTAATATACCATGACCATCTTGAGGTACCACAAGATATTTACTTTTGTCAAACCTAGAATTAAGATTTTTACTTACATTTTGTTTTAATTTATCTATCTTGTCTATTCTCCATTTTGTGCAAATCGAAAAAATAATGTGCATGCACTTACACTTTTTAACAATAAACAATTAACACCTAGAATATGTATAATATCAGTGTATCTATGTGTAAATATTAACAAAACTATAAAGAGAATTAAAAAAATATCTATAAAAAAATATAATAACACTATTAAAATTAAAATTACATATCAGTTTCTATCATTAGTGATGCGATTTTTTTAGAATTAATTATAAAAGTTTTATGATTTATCTATACCGACTGTAAACGAAACTAAATAGTTTCTTTTCTCTGTTTTAATAATATTTTTACAACCACATTTTCTAATTCAGCTTTATGTTATAATTGATAAGTTTTTATAAAAACCCACTGTAATGTTTATTAAATCCTCAAACCCGCTCGTGACATATGGTGGAGGCGCCGGGTAACAAAACTTAGTTTTAGCTAAAAATCAGTCTTGTTACTCACAGTATTAGAACGAATTCCTTCAAAAAGACACATGTCACAACCATCACCCTACCACGCGCTACCCGAACCATCTCATTAATGCCAACTAATCACTACTCATGTCTGTTGATGTTTCATGCTTATATTGGACGATATTTTGCAAATATCAGCAAAACCTAAACCTGGTTTCTTTCGCAAAACTCGTTCATCAATGGTTTTGTTTGACGCAACTTCTTGAACACGGAACAACAACTTCTGACCCTATTATGTTATTTTCCCAATTGTGACAGTATGTTTTTGTAAGAGTTAGGCAGAAAGCGACCTGCCCAGTAGAGTGATGCTGTAATAAAAATGTAATAAATAATTATGTTTATCAAGCAAAGTGACTGAATGTAACCAGTCATATTCTAAATGAGAGACAATTGAAGAGAACATTTTATAATAAGGTTAAACACTTACTCGGCGGTTTATAATGCGCCAGTAATTTTTAGTCGTTTTCTCTTATTGGACAAACTCTATTTATTCATTCACTTAGAATTCGCATGGTCATTTACAAAAAGACTAGTTTTATAAAGTGACTGAATTTGTGATTAGCCTACGACATATAGAATAATTTTTTTATTTTTTCCCGCCCGAAACTCCAAAAATAGGCAACACATTATACTTTGAAAATTTTGTTTTCAAAATTAAGGCCTAAAAAGTTGTAAATTAATGTCAACATTGTTGAGAATACCTTTACCAGTGCTTCTAGAGTCAATTTATTTGGATCATTTTTTGCTACATTATTTAATTAATTAACTTACTTTTCGTTTGTATAACGTGTTGCCTATTTTTGGAGTTTCGGGCGGGAGCAGATAAAAAAAATCACCCTGTATACAAGGGGTAATCAAATGTTATGTAGAAATTTTACCTGATAATAGTCCACGTTGTAAAGGTGCTAAATACCTAAATTTGTCTTTTACAAATGTTTATGGTATTCAGATACACCATGTAGCTATTTTGTTTAAGGACCGCTAGTAATTTGTAAATTTAGTACTATACATTGCCATGCGTGTCACAATTAAAGAGAGAAAGGAACAAAAAACAAAGTTGAACACTATTGTAATAAGTGTAAGTGCGAGTATATATCAGCATAATAATGATTACTGATTAGGTTGCGTATACTAAAGATTCAAAAGCTTTAAAACATTTATTTGTATGCATCAGACTGTTACAGCAAAAATAAAATCCAAATTTCAAAATAATTAATAAACGTAACAAAAATTGAATTTCTATTTTATTTTTTAGAAAGACTATTTTATATCAAGATATCAACCACCGCTCAAGGTCGAATAATTATGGCAGTTGAAGAGTGTGTTCTAATAATTTGGGTGCTTTACCAAATAATAACGTAAGATCTAACACACATAGGAACCAAATTAATTAAGAGTATCAATACATTGTTCCGTACCCATCAATTGAAAATCTTGTTATATCCGAGGCAAATAGCAATAAAATTACGGCACCATCTAGAAATAGATCCGCTAATCATTACGTTTACATTCATATACTAAAGGGAATATATTAAATTGGTTGCCTACTTTCCAAAATTTTATTATTAATTTTTTTAATAAAAATCCTTTAAAATAAGCAACCAATTAAATTTATTCGCTTTAACTTATGAAGGTAAAAGTGGTAATTAGCAGATGACATTTCTAGCTGGTGACGTAAATTCATTGCTAGATGGCTCGAGCTATAACAAATATTTGATCAAAAGTCTCAAGTCTGCTTTCAAAATCACTACTGTTACCTACTAATTGTGTAGTTCATTGGTCGCAAAGAATAACTTGATAAGTTAAAAAACACTTAAAATAAATTAAGTGTACGATGATCACCCATGCTGTATGAGCCTTGTCAAGAAATTGGTAACTCAGGCCTTCAATATTTTCCGAGCTACAAAGATGAGAGTATTTTGGTATCTCGTAAAATAGTGCACAGTCTTGGTTAAGTAATTTTATAGAACCATAATTCACGGAAACAATAAGATAATTGCAGTTATAGATTTATTGACTCTTCTTGGTTAAGTGTCGTGAAAAAAATTGATAAGTGTAATGACTAAGTTGGTAAGTTCTTGTAAAAATCAGATAACTATAAAACTTGTAAAAGACGTTTAGCTAATTATTATTTTTGTAACCATTAAATCTTTCCCTCTGAAGTAAAGAGAAAACTCATCAGTTACCAACATGTAAGTATATTAAATAAAGTTTTAAGAAAATTGATTCCAAAGTACAGTTTTGTAAAGAAGGTAAATTCGATTTAACCACTTAGATATTCATCAGGATATCAGAAACTAAGAAGCTTATTGCTGTTCAAACGTAAAAAAAGTACCCAAGTTATTCCCTGTGACCACAGATTTAAAGTGACAATAAACAAAAAAATACTGAAAACATTTCAAAACAGAAAGGTAAAAAGTGAGGGTCCTGCAATCATAAACGTTATCGTACAAAACGCTTTAAGCATGTTTATAATGACAGATAACTGAATACAATAATTAAAATTGAATAACTGTTACAACAGTTAGGAGCCCAAAATTTAAGTAAAACTTGGTGTGGATGTCATGCTTCGTGATTGTGTAGTGTAATTAACAAAACGCAGGTATCAGCAGTGAATGTGGTTAACAGTTTTTGAAATAAATGATAATTTTCTAAAACAATTTTTATTTAATGTAAAAAAGTATTTACAAAATTGATGACCTTTATTTGATAGCTAAACAAATATGACCTAATTAAAGACAAAAAAATATTCAAAATAAATGGATTACAATGTAAAAGCACTTTAGAACACGTTTTTTAATAATCAATTGTTACAATGTAAAACTTTTTAATAAAAGATGGTTTCTGTATAAGACACGATATCTTATAGCGATTTTCTCGATATACAGAATGTAACTGAAATATGTGTAAAATTTTTTCCGGGTTGTTAATCCTCATTAAAACAATCCTCAATATCCAAATTTGCCTTTTCAAATGTTGCTGGTTTTTAAAATACCCGCTCTAAAAAAATTTCTTAAAAAAACAATACATCATGTGCGACAACAATGTTTTTGAGCAAAAAATTTTACATATCTCAATGTACACATTTGGATAATGCAAGTTTGTGTTTTTACCAATCTTTCGACAAAGACTACCACACATGTTAAAGTTTTTAAAGTAACTCAAATATGCTGAACATGTCTGTATATTTTGATTTGTGTTTTGCACGTGTGGGTGTCGTAACATACAAAACACCGTACAACCACAACTTACATACTGCTCTGCTTAAATGACCACTGTGATTAAAGTAATAAACCCTCGAATAATAGATCTCCGGCTGTGGTGTCAATTACCATCACCACGTTTAGTACTTGAGGTGTGAGAATTAAAAACAATCCTAAGAACAAATTATACACCTGTTTATTTAAATAAGAAACCTTTGCATTTTAGGAGGCTCAGCCGCCATTTGAGAATAGCAGCTGACTCTAAGGTCACACTAATCAACGTGGCAACGTAGTGACCAGTCATAAACTTATTATAGATCAACTACAACAATTAATTACGTTTTGAAGGTGTTTAAATTTTAACAATTTTTATTCTTTTTTATATTTTAAATATTTATAATGTAATTTTACTTAGCCTAATTAATTATTATAAAAATTTAAAATGATCATTCTAAATATTTTAAAATCAAAACGTAAAAATACTTTTTAATAACCAGACACTCTAATTATTTATCAACTTAGTATTGTTAAAAAAAATACAAGTATCCAATTATAGCTTTTATTATCCAAATTCAATATTTCTATTTTGTATTGTTTTTTCAATATGACTGCCATATTTCTATAATTTCTTGCTTTTCCTTTTCTTTCAGAGAAGTTTCTTTAAACGCCTAATTTTCCAAAAATCGATTTTTCTGATGTTATATCAATAATTTAAATTCTCTGATATTTTTAAATTTTCAAGAATGTTGAGTACCCTGTAAAAAATAAATACAAAAAAATACTGAAAATTGTAAATTTTTTGTGATCAACCTTCTTGCTTTTCCTTTTCTTTAAGAAAAGTTTTTTATTTAGTGTAATTTGGATAAATGTTTCACCAAAGACCTAATTATCCTAAAATCGATTTCTCTGACTTTATGTTTATAATTTGAATTCTCCGATATTTTTAGATTTTCTAAAATGTTGAGTACCCTGTAAAAAAAATACAAAAAAAAATTGAAACGTGTAATTTATTGTGATCAACCTTCTTGCTTTTTCTTTTCTTTAAAAAAAGCTTTTTATTTACTGTAATTTGGATAAATGTTTCGCCAAAGGTCTAATTTTCCTAAAATCGATTTCTCTGACTTTATGTCAATAACTTAAATTCTCTGATATTTTGAGATTTTCTAAAATGTTGAGTACCCTGTAAAAAAATACTTAAAAAATATTGAAAAGTGTAATTTATTGTTATCAACCTTCTTGCTTTTTCTTTTCTTTAAGAGAGGTTTTTTATTTAGTGTAATTTGGATAAATGTTTCAAAGACCTAATTTTCCTAAAATCGATCTCTCTGACTTTGTCAATAATTTGAATTCTCTGATATTTTTCAAATTTTCGAAAATGTTAAGTACCCTGTAAAAAATATACAAAAATATTGAAAAGTGTAATTTATTGTTACCAACCTTCTTGGTTTTTCTTTTCTTTAAGAGAACTTTTTTTATTTACTGTAATTTAGATAAATATTTCAACAAACGCCAAATTTTCCTAAAATCGATTTCTTTAACTTTATGGCAATAATTCAAATTCTCTGATATTTTCAGGTTTTCCAAGATGTTGAGTATCCTGTAAAAAATAAATATAAAAAAATATTGAAAAGTTTAACTTGTTATAAACCTTACACAAGACACAATTAATTTCTTCAGAAATTTTAATATTTTTTTGTTTTTTTAAATTCAGGCGAAGTTGATTAGGTTTCTGATGGTGGCAGTGGGGCGTGTTGGCGGTTTACAGTACAACAACATTGGTGGTGTCTATGGTGCACGGTATTGCTTGATCTTCCGGCTACTACCTTTGTTTTAGTAGCAGCTTTCTTTTTGAGCAAGGTCCAGTCAAACATATAATCATAATGATAATTCAGTGATTGAAACAAACAACGAAACAATTGTCTTAGGTACGCGTAGTCAGGGGCTTCGTCAAAACGAAGGCCGCGGCAGTATTTTAAATACATTGCGAACTCTGCAGGAAAACCCTGACAGAGCGTTTCAACCGGTGTAGAAACCTTCTTTTCGCAGATCCTTTCGTACTTTTGCTTCTTGGTGCACGCTTTAAGTCCTTGCCACGGCAGATTTCCTCTGAGAAAATACATTAGCACATAACCTAAGGACTCCATATCATCACGTCTGGACTGCTCAACTCCCATATGTGCGTTTATTGAAGCAAACCGCGGTGTTCCCGCCAGATTTTTATCATCGCGATAGCAAATATGCTTTCTACTATGGCAGTCTCGAAATCTCTTTGCTAGTCCAAAATCAATCAAAAATAACTTGTTACATTGCCGATCTATACCCATTACAAAATTTTCCGGCTTGATATCTCGATGTAAAAAAGACTTCGAATGAACAAACTCAAGCCGGCCAATCATTTGGTCGGCTAACATTAAAACGGTCTTGGTTGAAAAACGATGATTACAGAAGTGAAAAAGATCTTCCAGTGAGGGACCAAGAAGATCCATAACAAGAGCATTATGGCCCCTTTCTTGACCATAATATTTGATCCGGGGTATCCCCACGCCACCATACAAAATTTTGTATAACTTGCTTTCAAAACAAAGGTGTGAATCGTTTTCTTTAATAGATTCTAATTTAACTGCCACTTCCTCACCATTTGCTAAGTTGATTGCCAAAAAAATTTCCCCGAAAGAGCCACTGCCAATTTTTCGAATTAACCGATACTTCCCACCCACTATAAACTCGGTTTTCCCAACACAATGCGATGCCATCATGCTAACTTCATTAAAGTATTTTCGTGTGTTGTTTCACAAATTTGGAAGCCCCTTTTACTTAATTTTGCCACTAAATAACTATAATTTGCAATACAAAATGCTGACATATTACTCTGTCAGAAAAAAAACGTAATGTTACAACGCACTATTGATTTTTCGGAAAATTCGGCATTGCACAGATAACTCTGATCTAAATCAGATTTACGCCGGTGTAAGCTAGTAGAGACAATGAGAAATTTTACGCTACTCCTTACCCGCGTGTTGCGCTATCTCTCTGCCCTACCTATTTATGATATTGTAAGCAGCGGTGCCAGCACATTTGGTTGCTTTTTTTGACGGCAATCTTGCAAATTCTAGTAAAAGTGGTTGTGTTAACGAAGAAAATATACCTGTAGTGACTTTCGATATTTATAAAATATCCGAAACATAATTATTTGAACGTACAAGACTTGATCGGCGTACTGTGTGTACTTATATGCTTGTTTTGAAAACTGATTGGTATTGTTTAGATAGCCCCTTTAAATATAAAGCGAGAGAAGAATCTCTTACTGCAGCATGTTGGGTTCTGCTCAATCTTTGTACCACTTATAATCTTGAAGTAGAAGAATGGATACAACACTTTCTTTCGGACGACTGACCATATCAGAGACTAATAATAAGTCATTAGTAATTGTAACATGCCACCCTATTTGTAAATAATAACTCTTTAACTAATAATTGCCCAAGTAAGTTCCTTATAAACCTGTTTTTGTTTTTTTTTAATAGGTACAACGCCTGAGACAGTTTTTTTTACAGAAACAGGAGGAGAAGGAACCGATAAACATGGACGCGCGACTGAGAACGAAACAGGTTCAGAAAGTTCAACTGTGCAAAAGATTTAATACAACACATTGATATTCCAAATGTACTTATTTTAAACATTATTTATTAATTTATTATTTATTGTAAAATCTCGAATTTTTCCATTAAATAAATGTATATTAAAATTATTAGTTTGATAATCTTTAATATGTAGTAATTGCGGATTTACAAACTTCGGGTGTGGTAGCACAATTTCAACTGCCAGTGAATTTTTTCAGAATTCCAAAAGGGACAAAAAAAGTTCAAGTGAAGAAGTTTGAGAAATTAGTAATCTTGTGGATTAGAACTCGGATGTAATCACTGACGTAGTGGCCAGCATGTGACGTAGTATTATTCCTTTAAATTTGATTTTTGAGAACTGTCCTTCCAAATTTGTCTCGTAAACCCACATTCTGACAAGATTGCTGTTTTAGTATAACCAGTAATAACCACGTTTCATTCACAAACACAAACACACTTCTGCGTTTGACCATTTTTGACATCTTGTTTCTTTTTAGTTAAAAAAGTAATTTGTAAAATTCTGGAAAAGAGACACAGACCGAAAACAAAAAAATAAAAAAACATACCGAAAGTTTCATAATAACTAAAGGATTAATACAAGAAAGTGTACCCAGTCCTTTCCTTTTTATTATTGTAATCGATAAAATAGCTAAACAAACAAGTAAAAAAACGAAAAACATCCATATAGGATATAGAAAACTTAGACCAGTGTTTATAAATAAACTAATGTACGCTGATAATTTGTTAATATTTGCCAACAGTGAAAAGAAACAAAAAAAAATAAAAATATAAAGTAAAAAAAAAACAAAAAGATATAAACTACTAATAAATATAGAAAAAACTGAACGCATTATATGCAATTGCAAATTCAAGACAAATCAATAAAAAAGATAGAAACTCTAAATTATCTTAAACAATTACCAAAGCAAAAAAAAAGAATAGAAAAAATAATAAAAAACAGAATAAGCAGAACTAAGTAAGTTCATTGCATAGTGCCTTATACCAATCATTTCTGAATAAAAAAAATATCTAAGAAAACTAAAACTAGAATTTACGAGGCAGTGTTAGTACTATTGATGCTCATATCATAGGTTTTAAACAACAAACTAAAAGAATAAATAACAAATGTAAGATAAAATATTGCAAAAAATTGCAAAAGTAACAAGACTAAACAAAATAAAAAGAAAGAAAATAAAATTGTGTTAGAAAAAGTTAAACAGCAAAGAGTAAAAAGTTTAGGTCACAAAAAAGAAGAACCAAGAAGGTAGAACGAAAAAGTCACAGAATCGTTAAAAAAAGAACTAAGCTACTCAAGCAAAAAAAAAAGTAAAAGAGGAATAAATGAAGACGGATCATCAACTCTACACCTACAGTAGAAAAGGTTGCAGATAAGTAAGTTATTTCTTTTTTATAGTGTTTTAATAATTTTTTAAGTGGTACACAAAAGAGAAGAGATTAATAATTTCTCCGTTATTAGACTATAACCTCTAGAACATAAAAATACATATTTAATATGTACCTAATTAGGTGTAGATAAATAATTCAACTACTATATAAACAATTGAAATTAAAATTCCTGTTATTGAAATGCGGATAGATAAATGCAAAACCAAAGCCATTGAATAACGATTTAATAATAATACTGAATTATTAACCTTTATTAATTGTAAGTACAATATCAATACGTTAAACATTCAATATTTTTTAAAAAATATTATCAGTTCAGTACAGTAAAATCCGATTCCAACGACTTCAAACAGATCAAAATATACTGTCCTTATAACATTTAACATTAAATTTTAAGCACAATATCAATACATTAAACATTAAATATTAAAAAAAATATTATCAGTTCATTACCGTAAAATTCGGTTCCAACGACTTGAAACAGATCAAAACATACTGTCCTTATAACCGATGGTAGCAAACAGAATAATAATGCGGCAAAGTGTGAAAATTTATTTCAGTTTAAAACGACTTTGATTTAGAGCTGAATCCTGCGACAGGACAAGATAGTCCGTCGGTTGAAACAAAGCGCTACCTATCACGCAATATAAAAATCCAAGGACTTTAATTAAAGATAAAAGCAAAATGAAAACCACATTTAAACATTTTCTTTCAAAAATTTATCGTATAAGATCAAATATAAAATTTAAATAAATCGACTTCAATTTTGAGTTATCTTGATAGTATCAAGATCAATGAATCTGCTTGGTCCCCAGTGTAAACGAAATTTTGTAACAATAAGACATTAATTTTACTTTAAAAAATGACTGATGGACCTTGCGGAAGTGGTTCTCTTCGTGCTTATAAAATCAAAAGGTTAGGAGAGACCGGCAATAGCCGCGTGTGTCTTATGATAGCTAGTGATAACACTATCAGTACGACACACGCTGAGCTGCCGCCGGCATCGTTTATCTTCATGGTTCGGAATGATGGCCGTTATTCGGTTTCATATGTTCACCTTCTAGCTCTTATAGAACCAATATGAGATTCTTTTTCATAACTTGAGACTTGTCATCCATAAATTTCTTACAAAAGTCGCATGGCTGGAAGCGACATCCCGATTTGGCTGCACAAAATGTCATAATGGAACTGCCGAGAATGCGCTACATGAATCATTTCTACACGAACTAAAAATTTTAATATATGTATTGCGATGAGTTAATCACGTACAAAGTGATAAATTATTCCATAACCAAATATTCAAAGTGATTCCCATAAACGTAATTTATGTGGGTTAAATGAATCCTAGTAATAGCACCAAAAGCTCGTTAGAGCTTTCACAATGTAATACATTTACTTGCCCACATTGACTATAACTTCCAAGTCTCGTGTATTTAGAATATCAAAAATATAAAACTCTCTGTAATTTTTCCGCTCAACTTGATTAAGCCAAAACAATAAAAGTTAGAACGAAAATAAGGCAATTAAAATGTAAGGTTGCCTGATATTATTTAATTAAAGTGAATAATATGCGTCCATATTTCAAACCAAGAGAAATTTAACTCTCAAAATTTAATTAGAAAGAAGTCAGTAGATAAGAGACGTAAAATGACGGAATCAGAAAATTTAACAACGCAGCAAATTACCTGGGTTACTGATAAATTAAACCATCTGTCAAGATTAAAAACTAGCAGCAATTTAAATAATTAATAAAAAGTCGTAAAGCAAAATCAGAAGAAAAAGTATTGTGTTAACAAAAATATACTTCAATAGGTACACACTGTATAGCCCATTTCAAGTATACATCACTTTCTAAAGCTTAGTAAAAATTCAAATTTATGTTGAAACTACATCATTTTCTAGTAATTTTTATTTATATTAATCTCATTTAATATTTCCGTTTAAACTTATAGGTTTTTTTTAAAGTGAGATAAATAAGTAAGTGTTTAGTAAGTCGGTAGTTTGTAAGTAAACCAAATTTTCGTTTAAACAAACATCTACTACTTATATTTTTTTAAGTATCACGCGGTGCTGGAATTATGGTCTTGAGTACACCCGTTGTATATGTACAAACAGACTTGCTAAACAATTACATATTTATATCACTTAAAAAAAAACAGCCAAAAATATTGTTTTTCCCGTATCATGACATTGTTGGAAAATTAAACATCTTATTTTCTAAGACCGTTTCAATTAGAGTTTTAGTTTGCTAGAATATTCTTGAAGTTCCTTTTAAAACTCGTGCAATAAGTGCAGAAATTTATTTTTTGCACGAAACAAAAGTAGAACATATGTTAATCACTTTACCAAAAATGTTGTGTGTAAATTGTATTTCTTTATTACATCAATAAACTCCAGTAACTTTGACCCAATTGTAGAATTGGCAAAGCCTCGAGAAACATATTTGAGTAATCAATAAAACTGTTCTTTCTAGAACCAAATTTTCTCTAAACTCTAAAAATGAGTTAGTCTAATATTGTTGGCTTGTAATGTAGCTAAACGCAAATTTTAATTTCTCAAGGTAAATTTTTCCGATATAAAAAAATACCTTCTGCTACATTTCGCCAAGCGTGGAGTTAGCAAAAACCGTTATTCACATAAACCAGACACGTAATAATCAAGACAGTCGTTATCTGGGTCATTGCAAGTTCTTCAGATAAACTTGCGTGCGCCAGTGACAGCTAAACCCCGATGATTTATATTCTTCAGCTTCAAGCGCGAATCCACGCCTTATCTCAGGTGGCGGAGAAACACCTTTCAAAAAAAATAAAAGGGATATATTTCAGCCGTGTGTAAACATAATAACACCTCGTTATAACTGTGACAGTATTACGCAGCACAGTAATGATCTGAAATTAAAAGCTAACAGTTTCAGTAATTAGGTTGACAATTGAAGAGACACATTAAAATAACAACATTGTACCAAATACAAAATTTAAATTTAATTGGAGAATACAAAAACGTTTACATATAATTATTTTGGATTGTCTTAAAGTCAAGTGAGGTGTTAATGATGGTTAATTTTCTAGTGGAAGATCTTACAACAGCAATAGAATGTTTTGTTTTTGCTTTGTGGAAATTGACTTTGATCTCAGAGTAACTGGAGGTTAATTACGTATCGTATTGTTTAGAACTTGATACACAAAGCATGACTAATGTAAATGTAGGTATTTGTTATTCTAGCCAAGCACATTAGTGTACTTCAAAGTGCAAACTTCTATTTTTTTGTCGTAGAACGTTAATTCACTTATTCCAATAAACTTTTGATGCTTCCGTTCGTTTTTGCTCATTTTCCATGCCTACAAACCGTTTAGAAAAATGCATTTTTCCGTCCTAGAACGCAAAATGTAGATATGCCAACTTTAGCATTTTTTCGAAAGTTTCCTTCTTTTTTATTTTGCCCATAACTATACACAGAATAAAAGGTATTCCTTTGTTATAGTGTCATTAATAAATTAACAATAAGTTCTTTACATAGACCTGACCTGGATATCTTTGACTCCAAAGTGTTTTTGTCTAGTGTTTAAGACGTGTTTGAAACTTGTTTAAAATTTAAATGCTGTGAGAGATGCAAGTAGTTAATAGAAAAAAGCTAAAACTCTGTTTTTAATTTTTGGTTAAATGTTTCTTTACTAATATTTTTTTATTAAATATTTTAAAAGATTGAGTGCTAATTTTTTTAAAACATTTTTTCTAAGTTGAGAAGACCTAATATAACAAAAATATAGAGGTCTTATTTCATGAACAAAAACGTTGTAAACTAGTGTAATAATTGTATATTAACCTCTCATTTGGGCTCTCTCAATTATTATTCTATTGGTTATTAAAACATTTATTTATAATCCAAATCTTTACTATTTTTTAAAAATCTATAAAATATTAAAGAACTTTGTTGTACTTGGTATAATTGGCCAAACGCTATTCGGCAGAGTTTTTGAAAAATGTTGACACAATTATTATTGAATTAACAAAAAAAAATTATTCCTCCACTGTTATTTATTGAACAACAATTGTGAACAATTCTCCACTCGTACAGTCGTATCGTACTTGCAAAATTATTGTTTCCAAACTTGTAATACAAATAATTATTTTCTAAATCTGCTATCAATTTTAACTAGAATATTTAATGAGTTATTGATTTCATTATTAAATTTTTTATTCAACCACTGTTATATTAAAACAATTCTGTACAAATTGCACAAATTTAAAAAACTCTTTCGTCAACAATAATAATCAATAGATATAACAACAAAACAGATGTACAAATAATTGCTAGCTGAAAACTAATTTAAAAACATAACACAATGTTTCAAATATACACTGTTCCACATAAGTCAGGAATATCAGACATATTCAATGTAAATGTGACAATATACAGATAAAAATTTTATGCTTTTCACTTAACAAAATTATCACTAATTTTCGTTCTTAATGAAATACATAATTATACAATATCTTACAAAAAGCATAGCTGTCAGATAAAGGTAGTATAAAACGAAACGTAAAAACACCTAATAGCACCCAACAATTGACTGCACGGCGCACGTTTCAACAATAAAGTTGTCATCTCAGTTGTGAAAAATTAAACGTGCGCCATGAAAAGTAAATTGTTTGGTGTTATTGGGTGTTTTTACGTTACATTCTACACACCAAGAAAAACCAACAAGAAGTTTAAAAGTAGTATAAAGTTTATTTACTTTTCAAAAAACCACCAATATTGCGGTTTACACCTAAAATACATCTGGCAACATAGCACAACTTTTAAAATGACGTACATTAAAATTAACCTAAATTTGACATTTGGAGCTGCAATTTAATAAATTTAATAAATTGTAACAGCATGTTACAGTTAGCTGCAGTTGTTGGTTGTTGGTCGAACAAATCTGTAACTGTTTGTAGTATTTTAACTTCTTATTTTAATTGAAAACCAAAATTTTCAACTCTTTTGAGCATGACAGGAGAGTGACAAAATAACCAAAAATTTTGACAATGTTAAATTCTAGTAACTTTAATTTTGACAAACATAATTCAACAGGTGGTGGTTTTTTGATTAGTAAACAAACTGTACATTAATTTATTTATATTAAATGTACACTAAAAAATATCAAATCAAGAATGAGCTTATATCAGTGATATCAAATTTATGTTTGACATAAGGTAAACTAATTAATGTGGTATAAGTCATGACCAATGTCTTTAATATTACAAATATGCAAAACGACCTGAGTAGCGGTGGCCAACTCTGTTAGAGTTCTTCAAATAGGTAAAAAAAGTTGCATAAAAGTCATTGTAACAATATTGTAATTTTTTTCACTGTTTGTTCACATAACAACAAATTAAAAAAACACCATCATCAGCTGCATTATTCGTGGTGGGTAATGCATCAGCTGCCCACAAAAATAGGCAAAAAATTGTTTGTTCAAGTCCAAAGTCCAAGTAATAAAACTGAGATTTCTTTCTATTGAACCAAATGGTTTAAAAAGTTTATCTGCAAAAATGACCAATAATTTAAATTCGAAAGTCTGAGTAATTTCTAGTTATATTTCTTGTAAATTTTTAACAGTTTTTTTTTGTTGAATCTCAATTTTACGAGTATATAATTTGCTTTTAGTTTACAGATCCTTTATTTTTAATAAAAAAATATACATTTAGACGTTTCGGCTACCATTTGCCATCATCAGCTTTTTTTTAATAATTAACGTTAACAAACGACATTTAAAAAAAAACATATTATGTGCGAAAAAAAGTTTTATTAAAAATAAAGGATCTGTAAGCCCAAAGCCAATTGTAATACAAAACTTTTAGCAGTAAAAATGTGAGATGTTTAATCTTTGTTTTTTTAATTTTTTCTCGTTCTTTTGATTATTTTTTGTTTGTTTAAAATTCTTTAGTTATATTTAAAATAAGTGTAAGGCGTAACTATTAAAAATAAAAAAAACATCTTGTGGATCGAAGTCAGTTTATCCCACAAACTTATTGTCAAATTTTTTCCGTGATAAAAAGGAATAGTGACTTAAATTGTTAAGTCTTACTAACAAAAACCTCTTGCTTTAGCTATAGCATTATTACGATATGACGCCTCTAATCTTGTACTAGTAAAACTGAAAAGAAGCATCTGTTGGCACCAACCCCTTTTCGGATTTGCCAATGCTAAATTAAAAATGACGTAAATAAGATTTACAATTTAAGTCATTATTTCTATTCCTCATAGAAAAAGTAAACCTATTTTATATCAACAAAAATTAGTAATTAAACTAAGAGGTTGTTAAATCTAGATTAAATAAACATTTTAAACGTCGCAATATATGTTGGGGAGACTGAAGACGTGCAGACCATCAACAACCATTTGCTTAAGATTGTTAGTTCCAAAGGTATTTCAAAAAACCAATTAAGACACAACAAAATAGTTACAGTTCTATGAATAAGCTTCTTAACAAAATTTTTACCCTTGCTGAAAATGTTGTATGATGTAGAGTAGACCAAAAACCTCAATTCAAGAAGTTTTAGTTAGCAACTGTATTAATTGACTTCTGGTAATAAATGGCTAGTAGTTGATCTTGTACTAAAATAGTAGCTCCTTACTCAACAATTTTTAGCGTAAATCACAATGTTTTCTTTAGGCTTATACGGTTTTCCCTAACTTTATTTGCTTTGATTTTTGCTTGTCCACCTTCATCGCTCAGTACCAGAACATTATCCATACACATATAAAAGTTTATGTTTACTTACTAAATAAACTAGTTTCGTGTTGGATCTCCTTGGTGTGTAGAATAAAATGTAGCAAAAGCACCCAATAGCACCAAACAATTTCACCTTGCACGACGCACGTTTTGACAACAAACGTGCGTCGTGCAAAGTGAAATTGTTTGGTGCTATTGGGTGCTTGCTACATTTCAAATAAACTAGTATAAAACACAATTTTAACTTAATCATCATGGCTTAAAAAAATAACTATATTCTATGTGTTTGGAGGTAGCTGACGTATAACCCACCACAAAAAATGCAACTGACGATCTTTTTTTGATTTTTTATTACGATATTAAACCGTTAAAAAAATTTAAGTTTGTTACAATGACTTTTGGGTAATTTTTGTTTATCAGTTCGAAGGCATAAAGCTCCCTCATCAAGAACGCGCCAGCTAACGATTTTTCATTTTTGCAACACTAAACATAAACTGTATACTGTATGTTTATCATAATTTTTGATGAGTGCTAGACATAGAAAATCAAAATTAAAAAAAAAAAAACACTGTTCTGCAGTGAACCCCTTAATCCAGATTTTACATAAGAGTGACAGTAATGAGTAATGACAATTATCCAAGTGCTACATTTTTAAAATATCTGTTTTTCAAGACTACCTCTTATCAAAAATTTAATATCCGATATAAAAATCAGCTTTGCTTCCATTGATAGTAAAAATCTGTCCTGGGCTCCCAGACTGCTAAGATGATGTACCATTATTTGTAGTCTTTGAGTAAATTAATTAAAGAACAAAAAACGTTTCATTTATTAGCAAAATCATAAAGAAAACTTTTTAAAAGAATGTAGCTTACATTTGTTACAATGTTTTCTTAAAATATTTTCAGAACGCTGCAGGATATTGTCAGTGAAACACAGAGTAAGAAAGACGTGAAGAAAAGCTTACGGTCAATATTTCTTGAATGTAAAAAATTACTTGCAATAAAATATAGTGCAGACGAAAACATGGATGTGATGTAAGTAATAATAAAGTTGATTCTGTTTTATTACTGTACATCTTGACTTCCTGTTATTTTTACTTTCTTAACACGTGTTCAGAAATAAATTTATATTGCTCGAGTAACCCAAAAAAATTAATCAAGCTGAAAATTTTATTTTTATGCAAATTATCATAAAAGCTAAATAAACCGTTCTTTTATCAATTATCACTTTTTAAAGTTAAAAGTCCTACATACTGCTTAAACTGCAAAAATTATTATTATAGCTTTTCTAAGTTTAGATTCAGTTTCGGCAATAACTGAGACACGAAAGAAAAGTTTAGCACTAATTGTATTAAATGGTAATCAGCTTTTATAACATCAATAAAGTTTTATTCAACTAGCAACTAGTAAAGTTAATCCCTATTTCTTATTCAAAAAACTGAATTACGTAAAACCCAATCCAAATCCTTTATTACTTCGATTTAACTTTTCCCAGTTGTTAACGTCAAAAACTGCTTATTTTTATTCCCTTTATCCTCATATTTAAGTACTCATCCGGTTCGTTCTTCGTAAGCTTCTTTTCTGCTTAATCATCGATGTACGTTTTCCACCTTGAGGATTGTCATAAATCGTGAAGCAGATGTATATGACGTGCGCACTAAGTGTATTAAGACTGGTTTGTAAACCTGAGCCGTGGAAATTCGGGACAAATAAGGCGAACGCTTTATCATCCGGGTGAGAGAGAATCTTGGCGGAGAAAAGTGAAGTAAAGCCCTGTGGGTAGCCCCGTGGTGATAAACAGATCAACCTTCAGGATACGCCCCATGCGAAAGCTTCCCTGCAGTATCAAACAAAAGAAAGAATTCTAACGTAATAGTAAAATATTAACTTAGGAAATGAAAAAACTTCGCTTATTACACACCCATTCTTAATTAAAATTTTCCCTTCTTTGAAAGCTCATCACAAAATATCGTACCTTTTTCTGAAAATTGCTCTCGAAAAGGAATTAACTTTTCGCAACCTTGCGCCCACTTAGAGTGGCCGGCATTCAATTGTTTATTTGACATTTGAACGCAAGGCAAGTGGGTCAAGATTACGAGCAAGCACCTGATTCTTATTACCAGCGAAAATAACTGCAGAACTTGATCGATCGCTAAGCAGAAATAAAAATCAGCATTCGCTAAATTACTCCAAAAGAAAATATGTTTACCAAACGTTAATTAAATGTTTGAACAGTCTAGGAATTCGTTTCATCTTCCATCAAATTTTCCTAAAACTTAAAACCGTCTGAAAGTAAAACAATCCGAAAAATCCGCCAATTATGCACTCGAGACTCGTTAAACTATCAAAGCTTTTAAACTCTGAAAGCTTAAATTAATTATTTAACAGCGGTTTCTATAAGCCGATATCAAATTCCCACTGCGATGTAAAAGATATAACTCATCTTAATGTTAATCGAAACGTAAATGCAGTTTTGGGGTATCCCTACAAGGACGTTACTGCATTTCGTAATGTCATAAAGGATATTACACATGACGATAAATCTCATTAGTGAAACAACACGAGTACCTATAATCAAGGCACAAAATGTACATTTGGAAACTACAGAATTTAAAACATATCGCCCTTTAAAAAACAAATTATTCATTCGACTGTCTCCTCGCGTTCTTTACATTGAGTGCGTCACCACCAATTTAATTTTTAATTTGGTTTTACGACGAAGCGTAAAGCCAGTACTTAAGACACGTAATTATGCTTTTCAAACTCAACAGTTAGAATTTTTAAATTTGAGTAAACTTTTTTTCCTTACAATAAACAGATTGAGAATAATCAATAAACGGTTCGCGGCAATCATTTTGTACGAGATTGTTACAAGTTCGCTTTATTCTGTTTTTATTGCCAAAGTTGCATACTTATGTTCACTTATTTGTAAAAGTTGTAAACTTTAGTCGGAAATAACTTTCTGCAGACTTGGAAATGGTAAAAGGTACACCTAAAAAATTATTGGTTTCTAGAGAAAATTGCCTCACGAACTGTTATACTTCGTAGGAAATTTTATACTAAAACTATAACTTGAGATTTTGGAAAATATTCTTTCTCAACTGTATTAATAATACTCGATTTCAAGTGTGCCTAACAATTTGCACTGCTTCCGATTTCAAGTTAATTTTCAGCGATGATGCAAGGATGCGCTGTGTCCGAATTTTGTATCGCTTATTATGTCGCGGCCACATAAGAATAAATTTATGTCACCAACAAAATCATAATAAAAACGCATGTTTACAACTAACCAAGTTCTTTAGAAATATCGTTTAGTGTCACAACTGTTTTTTCGATAATTTACATTGAATATTAAAAACTAAGTTTTAATATATTCCATCTCTTATTTATATACCGTTGTCTGTCTTTTTTTAACACATTGTTGTATATGTTGCTATGTAATATAGATAATGTGTTAAAAAAAGACAGACAACGGTATATAAATAAAAAATAGAGTGTATGTATTACAACACTGTTTTTGAAGCATCTCAAAATCTATAAACATTTGTATAAGCAAATTTGGTTGTTATTCATTCAACAATAGCTGTCACTTGTTAAAAGTTTTAACATAACTTCAAAAACACTCTGTATGTTGCCTGAGGTTGGTATAGTCGGGAATCTAGTCAGGGGCATAGTGCTCAGAGATTAGGTAGGTTTATGAGAATATAATGCTTATTTAAATGAGAAGTAACTGACTGGTTCTTTATGAGTTGTTTGTAATTCTCTCAGCCCACGTAATAAACATGATTATGGTAATTAACGCCTTCGTCGAAAACCTGACAATATTGGTCGAAGATTTATAATTTCAATCACAATGATCAAATTTTCAGTGGCTGGTATACATTGGTACAAAAATAGTATATTCCGTTGCAAATGCAGAAAATGGAAGCATCAAACAAAGCTGAAAACTGCTAATGCTTTTATACCTGTGTCACGTACACTTACCTTAAATTAAATCAAATAAAAAACATAAAACAAATTTTTATCTACATAATTATAAATCAAAAGTGTTAAAATGCCAAATAAATATTAAATGCAAACTGATATTAAATTTTCTGCACAAGATCGGTAAATGACACTTTTCCTCACTATTTAAAGACTACTATAATTCATTTGTGTCAAAAGAAGGCGAAAAACGTGACTGAAAACTTGCAAATTTATTTTATTTAATTTTTTTCTGGTGTCAAGCGATTGACCAATTGACTTTTGATGTATATTATTATTATTACAATATATTTTGACAAATGACAAATCCATTAGCAAAATAGTTAAAAACGCTACCTAACACAATTCCTTTCTATAATCTGTAATCCAATATAGAAAGTGATTATAAATTTTAATAATCATTTGCCGCTTCACTAAAATATAAATATACATATACAGGGTAATTTTTTATCTGTTCCCGCCCGAAACTATAAAAATAGGCAACACATTATACTTTGAAAAATTTATTTTCAAAATTAAGACCTTAAGGGCCGGTTTACAGAAAGTGAAATTAACTTTAATTGCGATTAAATACTTAATTCGCGATTAAATGCCGATTTTGACCAATCAAACACGAAGAAAGCCGATTTAATCGCAAATTAAAAGTTAATCGCAATTAAATATTTAATTTACTTTCTGTAAACCGACCCTTAGAGTTGTGAATTAATGTCAATATTGTTGATAATACCTTTAACAGTGCTTCCAGAGTCAATTTATTTGGATCATTTGCTGCCACATTATTTAATTAATTAACTAACTTTTCGTTTGTATAACGTGTTGCCTATTTTTAGAGTTTCGGGCGGGAACAGATAAAAAAATCACCCTGCATAAACAAATTAAAACACTTTACAAAAAAAAAAAACATTAAACTTAGAGGCACTAATCTACAGTAAATGTTAAAAATAAACCCTATTTTAGAGCAAGTACATTCTTACGCGTGTTTTTTTATGATTAATATTAAAGCCAGCGTTTAATTAATTATGATCTCGCTTATAGAGAAAACAACCATATTTAAACTGATAGTATTTAAGTTTACTACAACCAACTTAAATAAACTTGTTCTCATATAAAAACCAGAACTTTTCTTACGGAGCTGACATGTTTTTAAATCTCTAAATAGTGTTATAAGCAAAACATAATTCTGTTTAAAAAATAGTCCCAAATTAAACCTAAAGAACAGCAATTATTTTCCCAAAAATACGTGTATATATTTATATTTAAATAGTGTCAACTCGAATTCAAGCCTTAGAAAAGTACCATCAAAAGCGCAAATGTCTTAACTTAAGTTTTTGGACTTGCTATCAACATTCATGAATAATTTTCAATTCAGTTGCTTTGCGATATCCAACTGTAGCGTTAGAACAGAATAGAGTGTTTACTGAAATACATTTATTTATAGTTCGTTTTTCTTTTTAATGCGCTTGTCGGTCTCTGTTCAACACATTATCTATATGACATAGCAACATATACAACAATGTGTTGAAAAGAAGCAGACAAGCGCACTAAAACTAAAAACAAACTATAATT
This sequence comes from Tribolium confusum, assembly GCA_029207805.1. NCBI lineage: Eukaryota > Metazoa > Arthropoda > Insecta > Coleoptera > Tenebrionidae > Tribolium > Tribolium confusum. Next base: position 34,169,918 of record JALGAY010000001.1, on the reverse strand, counting down.
CGGTTTATATAAATTCAAATGGTAGTCGATTTACGAAACAATTATTTTTCCCATAAGCGCGAGTACGCCAATATTTGCGATTTGTAACATTAGTTAATCCAAATTTTCCATTATGTGATTAAAAACAGTGTCTTTAATGTATCAAAAATCAGACAAGTTAAGAAAAATCAGATTTGGTAAACGAGCGGGCTAAGAAATATTTGTTCCGCCACTTATAATAATACTTATATATATATATATATATATATATATATCTGTATATTATAATCTTTGCCCCTTATATCATTATTCGGTGTCGGGGTGCCAGAAATCCACCGACACGTATTGCGAATCTTTCGCAATACCATACTATTTAAACTTCATTCTTAACTCATTTTTACGTTGCGGGGGTAGTAGAGACCCTTTACCAATAACACTACGCCCCTTATTCTTTTCCCTTTCATACATCACTCACACATCAGACAACACATCCACCCATCATAGAACAGAACCGCTACAACTGTTTTAAGAAAACGAAAAAAAATTCTAAAAAAAAATTAAAAATGGTGTTTCTTTCAAAGAAAAACAAAATAAAAGTTTAAGTTAGGTAGACAAAAAAAATTTCACAAAAACAAAAAACAACTTTAAAAGATATTAAAAAATTTCGATTAAAATAAAAAAAAATCTAGAAAAGTAGTAAATGATTTTAAAAAAATTAAAAAGCAATGACTAAAAACGAAAAAAGAACGTAAAAAACTAGGTCATATAAAACAAAAATATCATTATCAAATGACGTCCCCAGAGACTCGAGAAAGCGCGTTGTCACACCACAAGACATTGGTACTAAAGGTACTAAGATGAATTGTTAAAAACACATAATCCTTTAGAAAAGAGCAATATTACAAAATGCCTTCGACATGGACGACAATTATTAAAAGCGGTCAGCAAAAGAATTATATTCATTTATTATCAGAACAAGGCAGCAAATTTAACAAATATTTCAAGAGCAACTTGATGAAAAATCATTTATAATCACCCTGCATAAATAATAAATGTGCCAGGGCCAGATTAGTCCAATCATTTCGTGAATACTGCGTATAAACGTTCATAGTGTTCATAAAATAATGTATCTTTTATTTGTCAAATATTCTCAAAATATTCAATAAAAACTCTTTATATAGCACCCGCCTCCAACAAATTACTTGATGTTATCATTCAAAATTTAGATTTACTAATACTATAATATGAATTTAAATCACCTAATAATTGATGTTCAAAGTAAACCTTGTTTTAAAACTGCGTTTTAAACATATTTTTTTGATAACATTATGCACTTTTACGAGACGGCTAATGAGTAATACAAAATTTGGAACAAAATCTAAAAGTGTAAAAAATGATGATTGCGCGTCGTTAGTCAACCAAATAACTAAACAAAGAATAATAGTACTCATACACATGTAAAATACTCCTTTGTTTCTCCATCCGCAATATTACATCTGTAAAAGCTAAAACAAAAAAATATCCCACAGTATAAAATCTTTTTTTGACTGTAATGAGAGCCAGACAGAAGCTGTAGTATTAAATTACAGCGAAAAGATCTCCACTGAGAATTGTTTCACCAAAATAAGATTTAGTCTGTCACATATTCTTATTACTGTGCACCTCTTATAAGAACTGATTTGACACGACTCTTTCTAAAAAAAATTCTTAGAGAAAAATTCCACTCGTAGTAAAACATTGTGATAAATTAAGCATCTCTGTTAAACGCGTAAAATTACAAAGACCACCGGCGTTAATTAGAGAGGTAACCAGTTTCTCGGTAAGGGACATCGGTATAAATAACAAATGCGCTAATGGTGCTTCCCTGGAGGTTTGGGTCCGAAGTGCTGAGTAAACGATGTTAAGAGCGTGCGGTCAGCGAACAACAGATTTGTGTCCATATCGAATTTTCATTACAAAATTCTACAAGCTGCTCACGGAATTCAAAGTATTAACCAAACTCGAGTCTGGTTAGCATGAAAGGAAGTTGTAATATCCCCCGGGAAGTTATGTATTCGATTGGTTTCACTCGTGCCTTATATGCATAACTTGACTAATAACATTTTAGCGTTATTCACATATTGGAAAATTCAAGAGAACAAATTCCCGAAACAACCAAAAACCAATTTTTGATTAATTATGTGGAAAATAAATCAATTCTACACCGGAAAACAATATCAAAATTTATGGCTTCCGAAAGTTATGCAAGGGTTTGATAACTTTGAATATGTATAATTGGAAAATCCACAAAATTTAATTCGGGAATCAAACCCAAGAAATTCGATAACGAGGGTTCAAGTGACAGCAGCGATGTCAAACATGGATTAATTCCCTAGTTCTTGTTTTAACTACTAGGAGAAACCACAGAAAGAAACTTCGTTTATCTTTCGTTACGACAAGGAGGTCATGTTAGAGAGTCTCACTCGAAAAACGACTCACTGTTGACACGATAACTTCCTCTTATGCTACGTTCCATCTTTTGTGACATTTAGAGTTGAATTCTTTTCTAAAACCTTGATGAATGAAGTTTCTTTGTCCGTAGGACGTGTCCTATTTACTCAATCAAGTTTGCGAATAAACCCAAAAGTTTAAAAGGTTTCAAAATGGCACTCAAACCGGTTTAAGAAAATTTTGTCTGAAAAATTCAGCAAAAATCAAGTACGAAACGAGATGTCAAAGCAACAGGCAATTCTTATAACTTACAATCGATGTCACACTAGTTGCTCCATCATATGCTCTGGACGTTAATTGTTAGTCTGCAGTGACAGGCGAAGAAGTCAGTCAACAGCAGCGTCAGGTCTAATTATTAAATTGAGTTTTCATCGGAAATAATTACGCAGAGTCGACAAATCGACGTTCATTAAAAACCAATTAGTACCCTTGGCACATACTTTATTACTGATCATTAACAAGAAGCGATTCAAAAATGAATTTGACGAATAAGTCGAGGTGATATCCCTACTAATTATAAAATGCCAAGTTATAATTAATTTTAATTTCCGACTGGTATAAAATCGAACTCTCATTTAAAGCAAAAACAAAATCAAAAAAAAAACTAAAACCAATTCAATAGTCGGTTATAGTGGTCACGTTTTCAGATTTTTTTTGTAATTAACGAGAAATCCAATATTTTCTATTGGTATTATAAACGCCAATTTAATTTACATAACGAGTCGGTATGACAACGTGGCCAAAACGGTTAATAGGCCGTTTAATGGATAATATCTAACCTATATTGTATTTTAGAAGTTATATCCCACATTTTCAATATTATGTAGCAACAATAGTTATTTGTATTACAAGTTCTGTCACTTTGTGCATGAATAACAACAAAAAATAATTAACTCTATCTTAATATCAAAAAAAATCTTTTTAATAAGATTTTCACTAATAAAAAGGTTTGGATTTTCTCGTAAGAAATGTTTTCTTAAGTTCTATCGTAGTAAACTTTCACATAGATTGAATGGGGATAACTCAATGACAAAGCATAAGTCGTTGCATTAAGATTTTTATAAATTAATCACATAGGAAAGTATAAAATACAAAATAAACTTATTTTAGCCCATTGTACGTTTGCAGGTCTTCAAAAAAAAAAAACTCACAAATCCTATACTAATTTCAGGATACTTTTAATATCAAATGCTCCCTTTGTGTGTATTTTCTTTTGCTGTGATTGATTTACTTCATTTTTAACTTAATTTTCTAAATTGTTTCCTTTTTATTAAAAGATTTTATAAAACTTGCCATATTATCTGTCGATTTGTACTGCGTTTACTACTCCTGGTTGGCCAGTTTTAAACCGGTACATTTTTTAAAAAACACATTAGAAATTAAAACTGTTCAAAATAACATTTCTTGAACTCATACCAAACAGTAGCTAAAACATTGACGTTTACTTATAAAGCACCCTGTACATACATAAGTTGCATTAAATCACATTATTTCTCAAAAATGTCAGGTGTGCTCTACAAACTATATTAAAAAATACGTAAAACGAAGTATAATCTAACCAGTATTGTGGGTACTCACAGTAATATCTAGTGAGTTTAGAATGAGCATTCAAGTTGAGGAAAAGCGGAAGGAAAACAAGCACATTCTAACAGTTCTCTGTAATAGTTGCTGCAAAACGACTTAGTTCAGACTTAAACCATTCTGTTCTAGCTCTATTTGCATATGTTCCAAGTTTCTTTCCTTAAGAATGCATTTATACGGCAAAAAGTGATCTGAACACTATATCTTTAAAAAAATTTTATTTCTCCATTAACAATAATTTAAATCGTAGAAAATAGACAGATCAACAGATTAATGTTTTCTTTAGAAGTAAATATCCTGAAAAAACAAAATGCAATAAACTTTTGCTTGGTTGGTCATAGCAATGACAGATGCGACTGTACAAATTCATATTACCAATTTTTAGCTTTCAACTGAGGTTACTTCCACCTCAGAAAAAATGAACAAAGGAATGTTTTAAAACATTGACCGAAATAAGATTCCTGAGACAATATTGAGTTTGACGCAAAAAACTGGATATAGGAATTCAAGTTCCCTACACAATAATAGTAGAATAATCAACAAAATTGTTGTAAAGTCATACTCCAGCAGAGTTGTTGAATATCTCTCGTTCAACTACATAATTTACTAGCGATATCGATCACTTTAAACTAAAAGCGCTAATGAAGCAAATACTTGAAATAAAAAAGTGCTTTTAACACAAAACCCTTTACTGAAAAACTCTATACCATAATCTAGAAAAATATATATTTTCCTTTTTAGCAAAAGCTCGTAAATTAAAAAGCGGTCAATTACATTTCACTTCTTTTTCAAATGACAAAAACGAAATTTAATTAGGACATACTTTCGAACATAGCGGATGTACATTAAATATTTGCATAATAAATCCCTCGGAGCATTCTCCTGGAATGGCTTTCTAAGGTTCCATACTGTAGGGTTCTAATAACCTTATCCTGCCATAAACTTGTCTGTTATTCCTGTCCATTATCATGCGACCATAATTTACAGAGAAAGTAAAAACATTTTTTTATGACACATGCCATCCCCGAAATAAAGAGATAAAAACAAAAATAAATTAATCTCTCATATAGAAACATTTTATCACATCCCGGATGATGCCGAATTTTGGTAAAACACGTGCAGAGTTACAATTGCCTCTCCCCAATTAATTTCAGACAAAAATTTTTTTAACAAAAAACACAGCCAGAGGTAAACTAGTAGCGTAGCTTCAACATGACACGATAAGACTATAATAAAGATAATGTGTGCAAATTACGTTTCAACACTGTAATTAACCCGAGGCACTTTACATACGCATTAATGTTTATACGATTCGATCCACTCTTGAACAACTTCTCAACTCCACTTAAATTGATGAAGCATATTATGAATAATTTTCAAGACTGTAGGCAAGTCTCGACGGTAATTGGCCGAAATGACCTAACATAACATAACCTTCGAAGCCTAGTTATGACCCTGGAGTCGACTATGATCCAGGGTCAAAATCGATGCTCAAGGACGTAAACTAATCCTGCTTTACAACACCAATCAGACACACCTGTAATTACATCTCATGCTTTAATCCACTAATTAATAGCCGTGAAGTTATGAAAAACTACCAAACTTTAATTTATTCAACTGACCCAAAAATGATTAATCTAAAACGCCGCAGCGCATAGATTAATTATTATTATTTCATGGCAATTATTTTGCTGCAAATTATGATGAAAATGTCGATACCAAACTCTAATTGTGCCGAAATAAATACAACGTTTCAAAACTAACGGATTGCGTTTTGGTGAATGCGCCGGGCTAGCCAAGAAAAGTAAAAATAAATGTCATATTTAAACACTGAGATTTATACAACAAAAACTCACTGAACTAAGTGCTTAATGTATTATGTCATACTGTAGAATTTCTCCATTATTCTAGATAAACTACAACAATCAATCACACCTAAATGAGCAAAAAGTAAGATATTACAGATCGTCATAAAAGAACTTCCATGTCTCGGGTCATAATTGTGGTAAAGAAACGGAAGCAAGTCTGTCTTCATAAAAACATATTAAAAAACTCATCCCTCATTTTTAATCTCTTTAAAAAACGAACACAACTAACAGCTTGACTCGAATTAAATTCTGTGTAATTTTAAAATGTCGTGCTAACCCAGATTTAACCGTTTCGGTCACGGAGATTCCTCAGAAATTGGTTTTCGAGTAAAGTAGGGTACTGGAACAAAGAATGTTCCAAGTTCGCACTCGTGAAGGTTACTGTCAACGATACTTGAAATTTTTTCGTCGGAACACATCGTAAAATAGTAATGAAGATGGTCATTGTGAATAAAATAGCATGGACACGATATGCCGTATCATCCATTACGGACGCTCTTATTCAAATCGCTTCCCACAAAACCTTTTCAGCTCTTGTAAAAGACCTTATGACCAGAACATATTAATGATATGTTCCCGATTTTGTGTAGTGTAAAATAAGTTTTTTATGTTGCAAATGTATACATACAAGCCATTTACATATTTATGCCTGAAATGAAAATGTATATAAACTAGAAAAATTTTCATTACATTCAGTTATTAAAACTCAAAAGAAAACAAAACAATAATGTCTTTAAATATGACTCACTCAACTGCTTTTAATTAACAAACTGATAGGTAGAGAACAAACCTGATCTGATAAAAGGCAATTTACCGACAAGTATCTACGTATAAAACTTTGTGAATTGTGTCCGCACTGAACGAGAACAAAAGTTTAGTGTTCACAAAAGTTAGATATGTCAAAAGATAAAAAAAAAAGTTAAAGAATGAGCAAAAAGTGTCGCTTTCCGAAGCGTCCCCGCAAAAATAAGCGTTTTTCAAACAATAAAATATTTGAGTTTTAGAAATAAATAGTTCCTGAAGTTGGCCACAAAAAACATTTCGCTTTGATAAATAGAGTATAAGAATCACGAAGACAATCAAAGTTCCATAATCCGCACCCTTGTACATTAAAGAAAGATTCTTTAAATAATTTGTTACTTTACATTTCACATTAGAAAGAGTTTGAATAAAAACTTGAAATGGAAATTGCATAAAAGTATTTCTGTGATATTATAACTTTGGAAGTAATCAAATTTGCTTTTCGCATACTTGAACTCGGTTCCCTGAAAATAGTAATACCAATTTGCTCCAAAGTTGTAACTTAATTGCTAAGTTTACTTGAAAATTTTTATGTCAAAATAATAAAATTTAAAAAAACTTCAATTACAAAAGTTTTAAAAGCTGTATTTCTATTTAATTTGTATAATAGAACACCACTGTCGTATCTAATAAGACAGTAAAGAACTAATTGCATTTTCTAATGTAATCAACTACCTTTCCCGCGACTTATTATATTACCAGCCCTTAGTATAAAATTCTCATAAACTGTGTTCTTCGCACTTTGAGGGTTGTTAAAGAGTTTTTATCACCAACTTCGATCATCAAAATATATTCGATATTCATTTCGTCTAATGCAAGCATAAAAACTGCAACGTTGTAATTAACAAAATCAACGCCAGATAGTACAAATATCTGCTATAAAACCTCGGGTGCAAAATCTAAACCGCACTGAATAATTAAAAAAGACAACACAACATTTATCCAATTTCAAATGCTTTCAAATTTCTATCTTTAGTTCTGGGATAGTTAAAAGATAATTAAAAATCAAACAAACTTACCCAAAGTTTGATTGTAATTCTACAGGATGTTTCATAAGTAAGCGGCAAACTTATGAACACTAACTGGTAAGACCCCAAGTTTTGAATCTCAATATGCTTATTAAAAAATTCAGCGATGTAAAAATAACCGACCAAGAGATTACTAATAAATCAAGTAACGTTAATAAATAAGTTTTTGGTGTCAGATAAGTGCAAAAAAATTGTTAACTGTGACTTTTAAACAGTATCATTCTATGAACCTGTTCTCAGTGCTATTATAAAAATAGTTACAAATGCAACAAATACAGCAGACATACAAATGACTTACAGAATAAATCGTGGAAAGGCAATTTTATGTAATTTTTAATTTTTGGTAAATATGTGACTTAGTTCTTTGTTTCTCCATTATTGTCAATCTCTTCTTGATTGGTCATCTTTAAAAAAAATTTAGTCTTAAACTACAAACATTCAGACTTTTCAAAATAACATTTCTTAGGTTCTTGCCAGTTAGTGTCTAAAAGTTGTTGTCTACTCACAAAACATCCTCTATAAGTCTCGTTCGAAAAATTCTGAAAAAAATGTAACGAACTACCCCACTACCTATCCGTTAACATTCATATGGTTTAAAGTAAGCACTTAAAAGAGGGAAAGCTCTTTGCTCGGTTGTTATCATCTCAAAGAAGGTTTTTTTTAATTACAAGTACAATCGAACATCGCTTAATAAGTTCGCTTAATTTATAACAATATTTAAAATCTACTTCTTTAAAATTACAATATCTAGATGTCTTAATTTATAAAACAATATTTTTTTCAAATAATATCTTACTACTGATTTTTCTTTTCACTTTGTTATTATGATTGAAGCATATTCATTGGTTGTCGCCCCTTGGCCCTTATATTTACAAATAGAAAAGTTGCAGTAGTCAAAGTAACAAAGCATACATAATAAAAATATTCTGTTAAAAAACTTTCAAAACAAATAAAAAGATACTTTCATATAAAAAATTAAAAACGAGACAACCTTAGTTATGGTTGAGGTAAAGCAAAAAACATAAAAATATTTTTATATCTATCTTAAAATAGTTACACCGTTATCAAGAATTACTGATTGAGTTGGAAAGTTGTCGGTTGTTAAGCTTACCTATACAGGTTACGTCTGACACCAGGCAATCTACCTCTTCAAAGAAAATTTGTTAAAATTGGACGTACATAAGTCTAGGAAATATTGCCAACCATTAATTTCATACTAGACTCCACTTTTAAAGTACATCATTACAATAAAAGTGTCATGTTCAATTTCGAAAACCATTTTAACAAAATTTAATTTTTTGCTGTCAAAATAACACATATACATATTTAGCTTTACTACAATTCTTAAAGTGTTTTTTGACTACTGAAAAAATGTAAAATCCTCAAGCCAGTTCCTTACACAAATGATTTTTTAAACAAACTGGGTTGTTCTTTAAAAAAACAATTTAATATTTTTTATCGCCTTAGTAAGAAATAGGTAAATAATTCTATCGTCAAAACTAATAAAATTCTATGTAAAATTTAAAAAAAATATTAAAAGTATATCAGTTCATTTAAAATACCGTAAAAAAGTTATCGACTTACGGTATAGGCAAAAGTATCTCCATTTTGATTAAATAGATCTTTTTAAACTTGGTTCATGCACAAGATTTCAGTATAAATACCTTCTTTAGTCCTCCAAATGCTTCTAATAGCTCATCACCGTAAGTCACTATATAGTATAGATATGACAAATAGCTAAAAATTGAACAAATTTTATAAAATATTATTTTAAATTAAATCGCGTTTGAGTACAAGAAACCTAAATTTTGCCTTAAAAAAAACTACCAAAGGTACAAAATATATAGCATTTTTTTTAAATTTCGAAAATTTTCACTAAATGTAAAATACCCGCTAAACTATTTAATATTTTAAATAAAAAAAAAGTTATTTCCAAACCATATAAACTACCTTCACCTCCAATTTCATAAAATTTACTTAATTTTTAACCACAATATAAGAAATGTAATTTTCTTCCCTATTTTTGTATATACAGAATGTTCCAAAATTGGCGGGTCAACAGAATAGTAAGCATTTCCTTAAGGTTAGGTAAGCTCCTAACAGTTTTAAAAAAAATCCTGCTCCTATTTTGCATTACAGTTTTGGTTATTCTCATTTTTACATCTGAATAAAATTCACAATAAAATATTTAAATTTTGTTTAATTAAAACTCTTGGATAGTTATAAATTCTTTGTAGCATTTACTTTACAGTTTATTACATTTTTACAAATTGTTTTGTTGCTAATTTTGTTTCAAAATCATCGGCCAAGATAAATTATTAAACTTCACATTTTATTACTAGACATTTTCTCATTACTTTTTACATTAATTAAAAATGTTTATTATTCCAAGTTTAATTCTAAATATTATTCTAAAATCCAAATTTTTTAAAACCTTTTGTCGTCTTCCTTGAACCTTAATTGGCAACGTCTCAACAATTAATCCGCAGATTTTGAAACACTTGTATATGTATATTGCAAGAAAAAAAATTAAAAAAATTTACAAAATTTTAAATAAAGTTTCCTTAAATCTAAACAAGAACATGGTACTAATATTGTTGCATACTTGGAAATAAATGTAATTAAAACAAAAAATTGTTCTTGAAAAACCTCATTTTGGAGTTATTTGACCCTCAATCAGAGTTTCTCCAGTCTTAGAAGGTAAAATTTGGCTAAAAGTGGCTGAACTCTACCAAAAAGATGATAGTGTTTTGACTGTCATACAGATGACTGTGTTTTTCACCGAGTCATTCTACTAATCCTAAATTTGAAAAGACTGTACTTTTTGACGGATCAGGTTTTCGAAAGACAACCCTAGCAAAAAATATATGTGAGGCGATACACACTATTTTTCTCAACATGTCCGACTGAGATTTAATGATCGCTGCGCTTCAATATAGCCGTAACAATTTGCTATTTTGACAGATTTTTTCTAACCTAAAATTTGCTCCTTAACTAGCGACATCTATTTATAATTATTGCAAAAAAAAATTAAAACAAAAGATAGTTTTTACCAATAATTTTTGTCTGAAATTTTGAACAAGACAAGTTGTCATGTTGACATTTGGTTAATAAAAAAGCAATTTTAAAGCAAATGTCTAAAATTCTTTTTTATTGAACTTAAAATAAAAACACATTACATTCATGAGTTACAAAACATAACAATAATAAAAATTAACAATATTCAACAAGAATAAAACACAAGGTAACAAAATTTATATCGTAAGTATTTTTCGGCGTAGAGGTTTCTTCTGAACCAATCTTGTTTAATGCAATCTGATTTTTGTAGACAAATGTTGTTTAAAATTGGTTTCACTGAAAGCTAAATGATTAGTGTTGTAATTGAAATGTTGTGTACATCACAAGAAAAAAAGAATTTTTTAAAAATTAAAGACAAAAGTTTTTCGAACTGTTTACAAAAACTTTTTGAATACAAAAAAGGTAAAGTTTTCTTAACATATCTGTATTTCTTTTTAAAACAGCAACAAATTTAGAACTTGGATACTTTAAATTACCACGATCTTGCAAGTAAATTAAACTTAAGAGAGGGCCAGCTAAAACCAACTAAAACCTGCTAAACCATCACCTGTTGGTTTAAGTTGGTAATTCACAAAATTTCGAAATTTGGTAATTTCACATTATGAGGTTGGTCACGGTCACCACGACTGAGGGAGAGCAAAACCAATGGAACAAAGCGCCCGTGCTCGTTTAATTGTGATTGGTCGAGTTGTAAATCCTTCTTTGTCAAAAGTCGTTTGCCCGCGTGTTTTTAGTTTTTAGGTTATGTTTTTTCCGAATTTTATTAAAGTCATTGGGGCACATTGGAGTGTTTAAAGAGGCCAAGAGGTGTTTTAATAGTTAAAAACATATTTTATCATGCACTTTGGCAGGCCACACATTTTAACGTTCATTTATGATATAACCTAACCTAAAATATGCCTCGATGACAATAAATGTCAATTTTCACTCCATGTCAAAAATGTGCAATGTTGCCGGTTGTATTTTACGCGAAATTGGGACGTTGGTGGTTTTTTGATAAGTAAACATACTTTATGATTAAATCCAGTATAAAAAATCTGATTTTTTCAGATAAATAAAGCGGTAAGAAAAAATTTGGATAAACCAAATCAAAAATTAAATATAAATTACTATTTTTTGTTGTTTTTACTTAATGATTTTAAGATTTTAAAGCGCTGCGCTGACCCAACTTACCTAATTAGTATTGTCCAAAGTGATTATGACGAGAAAGCATTAACGATACCACATTGTAAAATTTGTTTCAAAGCATATTCGGCTGCTCTTGCATCCTCCCTTAAATAGCTCATTCACAATGAACATAATTCATAAGAAATACATAAACATAAAGTGATCGTAAGCGCCATTTTTGCACGCAGTGTTCACAATGTACATAACGTAATTATGTCACCTGTCATTGATACTAACCTAACCATTTCTTGTTTTGTTTATGAAATATAAAAATATCGACGAACAAAAAATTAATTTAAATTTTATGTCATCTCTCCGTGAGAAAATTACGTAAAAAAACAGAAATGATTATTGTTAAAAAAAACGTTGTTGGGTTAGACCCTCCAATCAAAATCGGCAAAAAAATGATACCGAATATAATCATTTAATGTTATAATTAAAATTACATGATCAAAAGTTGTTTTTCAGAGGTCTCATTTGGTATCCCCACGTATAAGTTGGTATAAACCCTAAACTCTCAAAAAACCCTAAAAGTTACCAAATCTGTACGTAAGGAATACATAAAGTTGGATTCGTTTCAACTTTATGTTCATCTTACGTTGACCTTGAAACGTCACATAAACATAAGAATTACGTTAGTCCACTGTGAACACCGCCATTGGTTTTACACGCATTCAACATTACGTTTGACGTTTCTCTTATGTATTTCTTACGTATTATGTACATTGTGAATGAGCTATTAGTCTAACATGACAAAACATTTTAGGTTAAAAAAAAATCTGTCAAAAGCAACGATCATTAAATGTCAGTCGGCCATCTTCTCAAAAATTCATCCGTTTTACGTCCCACTTGTTTGTAGTTGTCTCCCGGACAACAACCGATTTTCGGCAGATTTTATAAAAATCGAATAAAACAACATCCAGTGGGGATCTGTCATTGCACATAATTTGACAAATATCTTCAGTTTTGAAGCTTGTAGTTATTGTTCTTAGTGTATTTCGATAACCGGAATTGGTAAATAAAGAAAACTGATTTTATTGTAGATTTAGTTCTGAAGTTGAAATTAACGTTTCAGTCTTATGAACTCAACTCAAGATTGGTTAAACCGAAAATATACTAAACCTGTTATGTATCGCACGGATAAAAAATTTATGAGAAATCCTGCAACGGCAGAGTCTCGCATTTACATCGGCAACCTTGAGAGCAACATAGATGCAGAACATTTGGTAAAGAAATTTCAAAAGCATGGCAAAATCCTGGGAGTGCTTGTCCAAGAGAGATATGCTTTCATCCAATACCAAAGTGCATATCAAGCACAAGCTGCACTCATGAACGAGGACAAGACTATACTCCACGGAAGAAAAATATATGTGAGACCCGCATTTCACAAAAGAGGAAACATTGGCAATGATCCCAACATACCCTTGAAAAATCGACGTCCTCAGCCACAACAAAACAACATAACATTAAATGCTCCAGAATGGTCTATGAGTAGTGAATTTATGAGTCAAGAAGAACCACCCGAAAAATACGAGCCTCCAGAAAAAAGAGCCAGAAAGCGAAAGATAAGTAATACAGACCGAATTTCACCTGTGAATGAGTACTTGAAAAACAGGGGTTATTACACAGTAGGATATGAACCAGAGGCGGAACCAGAACCTGCAGGTATAACAAATGTTAGGAATTAATTTTTTAATTTATTTAAAAAACCCAACAACAGGGCAGTGCAACACATTAGTAAAATGTTTGCGAAGAGCCCGCGAAATCCAGTGGCAGTTTGCAGTAAATGAAAGGATTTATCAAGAATTGGAAAGAGCTGAACAAGAACTAGAAATGAATATTTCACATAACTTACAAACCACAACCACCATCACTAAAGTAGAAACGCTTGAAATGTTTGAAAATTTAGAAGCAGGTATTTAATTTTTTCATTAGCATTAAAATTATCGCATTTAATTTTATGTATTTAAACAGTTTTATTAATAAAATTGTTTCTAACACGCCACGTTATTGTTTTGTCAGTTATTTAACTCTTTCTCATATCTAACGTCTTTAGAGCCTAAAGATATAAAAATATCGCCTCACAAACTTTATTTTATAAAATTTAACTCTTCCCAGTTTTTTTTAAATATTCTTTGTAGATTTCATCACTTACGCAGCGTTGTAAAAGAAACAGAACTGAACAAATTTTGAAACTGTTATAAAATGCTTTTTTGCTTACTATGTTCTAGTAATTATTTTTTTAATAGAAATAAAGTGGTCAACAATTAAAATGAGCAATCCCAAAAAAGAAAAACGCTACTTAAATGTGCCTTTAGACATAAAGAATTCTTAGTAATTCAAGATAGTCCACTCTTTGATTTATCATTGTTTATAAGTGGTAAATCGAATTTTCGAAGACATGTTTACGTAGAAAAATCAGAGATTTACCTAACTGAAATTTGATATTACCAGGTATACAAAAGTCATTGTTGGCTATTGACAAGTTTTTTGAACATTACAGTTAATGTCATACCACTCATTAATGTTATAAAATAAAATATACTTTTAAAATAAAATGTTTTACTAAGAAACCGATACACAATAATCTTCTTGAAGATAAATTTTATCTGCAGATGATACGATGACAAGAAATCTAATGTTATCTGTGATCAGCCAACAGTGGCTTTCACATCCTTTAGTTCGAGATCCCAGGGCCGCCAGACCTTATTTATTTTCTGATGAACAAAATGTTTACGATAGAATAGTATTAGTATCTACCATAAGCGTACAAATACCTGCTAGGTTGTGCCGTGGGCCAATTTTCAGATACCAGGTGCTACAAGTAAATAAAAATATTACTCATTTTACTTAAAGTCTAAGGGCTAATTTTAATATACGCTTTACAAAATATTGTTTAAAATTAATAATCAATATTGCCAGACACTTTCTGCTGACGGTAATTATTGCCAGACGCTTTAAACATCAACATAAAAAAATTAATTTTACTTATAATTTGAGACTTGTTTTTTATATATGATACTTAGAAGACTATTTTACTTCTTTGTAGGCTAAACACAAGACCTTTGTTAGATTATTAACGATATAATCTTAACAAAGCTGTGTTAAAAACACATTAACTTCTGACGCGCGCAGCATCATTTTAAATGTGAGTGGGGATTGCTTAGCCCCAACGATCGGTCTGGCTGTTTATAAAAAGAAGTAAAATAATCCCCTAAACATTATATATAACAATAAAGCCTCAGATTATCAGTAAGATTGATTTTTTTATGTCGATGTTTATAGCGTCTGGCGATAATTCTCGATGGCAGAAAGTGTCTGGCAATATTGATTATTAATTTTTAACAATATTTTGTTAAACATATGTGAAATTTAGCTCTTAGACTTTAAGTAAAGTGAGTTATATTTTTCTTTATCTGTAGCACCTGGTATCAGAGAATTGGCCCACGGCACAAGCTAGCAAGTATGTGTACGTTTACAGTATATACTAACACTATTCTATCGTACACATTTTGTTCATCAGAAAATAATTAACGTCTGGCGGCCCTGGGATCTTAGTCTATTTGGTCTCCTTAAATTTAAACAAGGAAATAGTACTAATATTGTTCGCTTAGTTAGAAATAAATGTAAAAACAACAAAAAACTACTCTTAGAAACCTCATATTTGAGTTATTTGGCCCTCAACCAAAATTTTGCCAGTCTTAGAAAGTAAAATTTGGCTAAAAGTGGCTAAACTCTACCAAAAAGATGATAACCCGACAGAGTTTTTATACCGAGTCATTCCACTACGTCCTAGGTTTGAAGAGGCTGTACTTCTTGACAGATTAGGTTATCGACGGACAACCTTAGCAAAAAATATTTGTCGCGATACACACTATGTTTCTCAAAATTTCATCCGGTTTGCTCCCATTTGTTTGTAGTTCTCTCCCAGACAACAAGCGATTTTCCGCGGATTTTGTAAAAATTGCATAAAACATCAAGTGGGTATCTGCCATTGCACAAAATTTGACAAATATTTTCAGTTTTAAAGCTTGTAGTTATTGTTCTTAGTACATTTCGATAACAGGAATTGGTAAATAAAGAAAATTGATTTTACTGCAGATTTTGTTCTGAAGTTGAAAATAATGTTTCAGTCTTATGAACTCAACACAAGATTGGTTAAACCGAAAATATACTAAAACTGTTATGTATCCCACAATTAAAAAATATATGAGAAATCCTGCAACGGCAGAATCTCGCATTTACGTCGGTAATCTTGACAATAACATAAATGCAAAACATTTGGTAAAGAAATTTCAAAAGCATGGCAAAATCTTAGGACTGCTTCTCCAAGAGAGATATGCTTTTATCCAATACCAAAATACAAATCAAGCACAAGCTGCACGCATAAACGAAGACAAGACTATACTCCACGGTAGAAAAATATATGTAAGACCCGCATTTCACAAAAAGGAAAAAATTGGCAATAGTACCAACATACCCATGCAAAATCGACGTCCTCAGCCACAGCAAAGATACATTACATCAAATGCACTAGAACCAGAACTCATGAGTCAAGAAGAACCATCCGAAAATTACGAGCCTCCAGAAAAAAAAGCCAGAAAGCAAAGAATAAGTAATACAGACCAAGTTACGCCTATGAATGAGTACTGGAAAAACAGGGGTTATTACACAGAAGGATATAAACCACAGGCGGAACCAGAACCTGCAGGTGAAACAAATGTTAGGAATAGAGACCCAACAACAAGGCAATGTAACCCACTTGTAAAATTTTTGCAAAGAACACGCGAAATCCAGTGGCAGTATGAACTCAATGAAAGAATTTATCAAGAATTGGAAAGAGCTGAACAAGAACTAAAAATGAATATTTCCCATAACTTACAAACCACAACCACCATCACTACAGTAGAAAAGCTTGAAATGTTTGGCAATTTAGACGCAAATATTTAATTTTTTTTAACATTAGAATTATCCCATTTAATTTTGTGTATTTAAATTGCTTTATTAATAAAAATCGTTTCTAACACGCCACGTTATTGTTGTGTCAGTTATTTAACTCTTTGTCACATCTAACGTCTTTAGCGCCTAAAGATATAAAAATATCGCCTCACAAACTTTATTTTACAAAATTTAACTCTTCCCGGCTTTTTTTAATATTCTTTGTATATTTCACCACTTACGCAGCGTTGCAAAAAGAGCCAGCGCTGCACAAATTTTGAAACTGTTATAAAATGCTTTTTTCTAAATATGTTACAGTAAATAATTTTTTTAAATACAAATAAAATGATGAACAATTAAAATAGCACATCCCAAAAAGAAAGACGCTACTTAAATGTGCCTTTAGATGTACGAAATTCTTAGTAATTCAAGATGGTCGACTCATTGATTTATAATTGTTTATAAGTGGTAAATAGAATTTTCAAAAACATGTGTATGTAGAAAAATCAGAGATTTACCTAACTGAAATTTGACATTACCCAGTATAGAAAAATCGTTGTTGCTATTAACAAGTTTTTTGAACATTGCATTAAAATAAAAAATATTATATAATAAAAATATGTTTTTATCTACGACTACTACAAAGATCATGAAATTATACACAACGAATAGACTTAGTAAGCTGGTCCTTACAAACGGCGTACGTAATGAGACGAAATTATTGTACAGCTCGTCTGTGCGATTTGTTAACGCTGACAGTTGCCGTCATTCATGATTACGAGTATTACTTATTTTCAAGTAATCGTCCTGATATGTGTTTCGAAAGGTAGGTATCTAATATTTAGTTGTATTACATTATTTCTAATTTTGAATTACAGCTACAAGATGTCCAGCGGAGAAGAATGTAAATCACATTTAGCATTATTAAATAAAGGTTTAAACAAAATACATTAACGAATTATCTTTCGGTTATCTCTCGTAGTCGTAGATAAAGTATAGTACATTACGCGAGTTGTAAAGCAATTACGCACTCCTGGAAATACTGCACTCGCCGCTACGCAGATCGTGCGTAACTTTACCAGTTGTGCGTAGTATGTCATTTACAACTCTTGTTATGTAATATACTATTAAGGTAAAATGTTTTACAAAGAAGTCAATACACAATAATCTTCTTAAAAATAAATTTTATCTGCTGATGATACGATGACAAGAAATCTAATGTTAATTAGCCAACAATGTCTTTCATAACCTGAGTAAAGTTCAATCTCAGTTAAGCAACGTCGCTGATTTTTCTCCAAAAACACGCCTTTAAAAATTTGACCACGTACTAACGTTAATAAAACAAAGAGATGAGTATCTTGAAATAGTAATCAGTACCATCCAGTTTCATAGTCTAAACGTTTAACTATAAAATTAGTCCAAAATGGTAAAAATTACACAAATTACAAATTTTGTTGATGAAAGGTTTTATTGAGGTTTACAAAAGCATTTCAAGACTGGTCGCATGTCGAAAACCTATTTAAAAAGGTTTTAGAAAAACTTTTGTAATAGAGAAGTGTCAAAAATTTTTATCTTTTGCAATACAAGCTTGTAACACCCTATACAATTAGTAATAAACCTTCGGAAAAAATTCATCAATGCACCTAAGAGTCCCAGAAACCAGCTACCCAACAAAAAAAAGATCATTTAACTTATTTTATTTTTATAGAAGTTACAATTTTTAAAGTTCGACAAAATTTTCAGATGAGTCATTTCAATTGTTGACTACTTTATAAAAAATTTAGTCCAATATGTGACAGTTTTTTTAATTTACTTTGAAACTATTGTTACCGATAATTTGAATTTTCTTTTTCCGCTTTGTCAACGTTTGTAACGTCATGAGCTGGATCTAGGCTTGTATTATCGTGAGGTCGCAAAACTAGTAGAAAGTAGCGGTCCTATATTGTAATCTCGAAAAACGAGACTACCATACATGAATTAAATATATAAAATATATAATTTTTTTCGATTTTTTATTAATGTATTCAATTTCATACACCAATTCCAAATCTAAAAATAAACTTGTAACAAAAACTTCTTCGTGATAAAAACGTTAAAGAAATGTAACTGTCGGCACGTAAATTTTCCAGATTCATTAAAAATTTATATAGCGAGACCGACATTGAAGTCACTTTTCCTAGACAATTTCCATTTTTGATATAAACTGATATTAACCTCTACCCTATTATTTCAAAGTCTTTATGATATTAAATATTAAACAATAAGAAACACCGCGCTGATATAAATTTAATCCCCACTCAATTTCATATTTAATTAAAAGTAGAAACAAAATTAGTAAGCGGTTATTGATTATAACTTAATTTTAAACCTACTACCAAAAACAAAACCAAACATTAATTAGTAAATAGAGCATTAAAATTTTTGTATAGTGATGTTATCAAAATTTAAATTGTTACTAAAAAAAGCTTTTAAAATAGCTCTGCGATACGTAATGTACAAAAGCAATTTTTTAAATAACTATAAATGCTTGATAACTCACAAAAAAGTTTGATATCTATGTTATTGCAATTATGATAAAATAGTTTCAGAAAACGTTCCTTGAAAATGGTGGATGCGCCGGGTCAGTCTAGCGTCGTAATCAAACAATAAATACCTAGAGATCCAATTAACATTTACTGGCTAATACGGAAACAAGGCCAAGCGGTTTATTACAATAGAATTATTGGAGCGGCGTCCTGAGCTTTGCGAATTACACTACCTATGCAATAGTTCCGGTTAATTACCAACGAACGGATATATAAAGCCCTCAAAGTAACAAACTTAAAAACGTAACTTAAATCATTTAATAAAATTCCAGATAGTCCATCAATAACCATGATTTAATAACGCTGTTAATTTATGCACCCTCGCGTGTGAGTGAAACTAACAACAGATCCATTGTGCTAAAAATTAGAATTGTAAATCGTTGAGCCTACATAATTATCTCCTCCAAGCAAAATAATTAACAAAAAATTTCGATATAAACGCAAAAGCGCCTATTCCGATACATTACTTTAAAGACTATTTAATACAAAATTCAGCCATGTGTTAAACAAATCGAAAACGTGTTTGGTAAAACAAAACTGGTAATGTCCAGAGATGAAAACCGCCAAAAGCATACTCAGACGAGCAGGCGCGCTAATATTGACCGCCCCCGCTGCTACCTCTTGCCTGTATTTACTTCGCCGCATATTTCGACGACACAACCGAAGATCGTACAAACCTAACATATAAACACGAAACGTAAACGAGATAAACTCCCTAGATCCCATTTGGGGACTTTTAATATGCGCAAACAAACGCCAGACAAATTCGAGACCGCACTGTGGCCAAACTCACGACCGCAAAAATCGTTGTAATCACACTTAAGGCGGCACAAAATGAAAATTTTTGCGTAATTACCTTAAGGTCAATGTCAAGTTGAAAAGAGGCAAATCGACTTACCTGAAACAAAAAAAAAAACATTATTTCACATAACACGAACAGAAATAGAAAATTAGTTTCATTGTAAATTAAAAAAAAGTCGATGTAAATAATAATGTGTACAATAGCGAAACGTTGTTTTACGTTATTTAAAACATGTAAGAGTTTCCTAAGTGTCCAAAATTTAGTAATGGCTTGCATTTAGTGTGTAAGTAAGTACACTAGAGACAGCAGTCTGGGTTGCGGGACATCTGAGAATGGCTCACCTGATAAGGTGTGAAAACTTAAAAGTATCGTGAAAGTAATTAGTTCAAATTTTAGTTAAGTAATTAGTTGAAGTTGAAATTTTTATTACAGTTTTTACGTTAATAAATATACAAAAAAATTATGATACATCTGCATAAAACAATTGTCAGACAGATTCTGAGAGTAATACGCACGATCGAAAATCCATGACATTGTTTGATCTGTTTTCAAAAATTTTATTATTAACATATTTATTATTATTTTAGTTATCCAACACAAAAACCCAACTACAAAACAACGTAACAAAATACAGAAAAACAAAAAATTAAAAAATAAAATAAACAAAAGTTACACAGTAAGAAACAATGAGAACTAAATTTATCAAAATTACTGCTCATTATTTAAATAGGTAACTTCGTCATTATGTTGATGCAAGTTTTGCGGTATTAAAAATTTTTGTCAACTCTTGACAAGAAAAAGTTAAGAAGTCAAATACTTACAGATACCAGATCTCTTCTCGTACTCAAACCCAGCATGCCAAATTTATATAGTAAATCATCTTGCCTTTAATCCCGCAGAGAGTAATTGTCAAACACTTCAAAAAACAAAGCTTTAGAAATTTACTTGGCATTTTATCGTCCTTGTATTTATAGGTTATCTTATGTGTAAAAATCGGTTAATTAGGACAGGAGCAATACAAATAATTCGTGTTTGACGCAACGTTTCGACTCTACATTTCGTCTTCTTCAGACCTAAACTCATAGGTGGTGTGTGGGAAGCATGGTCACTGAATCACATACAGACTGTCCCAAAACAACCATGTCGAATCGCTGATACTCTGAAAATTAAGGTCCAAAAAGCGCAAAAATTGTATCCTACTCTACTTTAAAGTTGGCTAATTCTAACCTCTTGACAGGTCAGAAAATTGCTCTTGTTTCGCTAGGGAAACAAGCAGGTCGCAATTTGTAGCCGTTAGATGGCGCTGTGTGATACGTCAACTAACGCCTCAAGTTTTAAAATCTACGTAATAATGTGGTTTCTACTGTTGAAATAAGAGAGTTAGTACAAAAAATTACGAGTGCTGTAAATACGAAAGACGACAGTCAGGTTAAAATATTGCAAATTCAAAAGCCTGATTTGTCACGACATATACCCTCAAACTAATAAAAAGAAAAAAAAAATAGAAATTCATCACCATCCGTACTGTAATCTACGCTGTAATATTGAGATATCTTGGCTGTAATCAACGTAATTAGTGTCGGTCAATTGTTTGAGTTTGACACATTTCGATTGCAAATTTTCCCTCAGCTATTGTATTTGTTTGAAAAATGTAATTTTTACACAGTAAGTGCCTCGACATACTACACGTTTAACAACAATCAGGTAAAAATATAAAAACTCTGCGGAGTTCTTGTTATTATAGTCACAGTATAGAAATGAATTTATTTCTATACTGTATTATAGTCAAGTCATTACGAAATATTTTGGAATTAGGTCACCTATACGCCAGCTTATTTTACCGTTAAAAGATTTTCGTTTTGAGTAAGATAAAAAATAATGTGTGCACCTCATCAATAAAGAGGTTTAGCCAAGCCTCAAAAAGTGACCAGCTGAGACGAAGTCGAATCTCTTCCTTCGGCTTGGAAACTGCCTCTGTCTAGCTAAAGTGCACAGTATACTATTTTTGTTACTCCTTTTTTAACATCTAAAATCAATTTTGAAGTTTAAAAGACACGAAAATAAAAAGTCAAATTTGTTTATGTCGTTTAGTTTTCAAGCTATAAGACTCCAAACCTACCATTTTAATTCCTAAACTGAGTTTTGACTAAATAATATTTGCGTATTGTTTAACTAAAACTCTTGAACAGTTATAAGTCCATTTGCAGTATTTTACATTTCATTGCATTTTTTATGTTAATTTCATTTAAAAATCATATGGCAATAGGTGCGTTTTATTCAACCAAAATATGAGATAATTTCAAATCACTGCATTTATGTACATACGTGCTACTAGAATGTCAACGCTGAACTTGACACTGAAGTAAACAGTTCCTGCTTTTCTGAGAAAATTAATCAGTGGTGCGGTGAGAATTTCACTTCAGATGTGAATAGAACTCACTTCATATAACTTTTCAAACTGTACAATTTCGGCCATTTTAATTAAGATTACTATTATTTCAATTGTCATTAACTATCAAAACAGAGAAAATTTTTTTTTACATTTTTATTGTATTCCATAGATCCCAATTAAGAGGATATCAACCATTTAGCACGCCTATTTTAGAACACCCTTTCATGTCCATTTCATAGAGTTGCGATTAAACAAGACAACAATATTCTAATTTCGCGGTCGATATAGAGACCATCAATAACTGTTTCATAAAGGGTTTAAGGAAAAAAATGTTTAGCAATTTAAGTAACCATTTCGCCATCCAATGCGGTCCGCGAAATCAAAATTCGCAGCCTTGATAGTGTAAGTAAATGTCACATTTAGCAGATAAACGCAGACAAAAACTATTTATTATAAATAAATATCACAACTATTACAAATCTTTATAAAAGATCTTAATATTAATCGTGTCCACCGTGTTGTTAGTGCAATTTATTCCAGAAGTAGTACAAACTAAAGTTTTAGGAGGATTATTAGTTATTATCAGATGTTTTTGATGATTTTTTCTCTTCGTGAACAATTTCCACCTACTCGTACTTCTACATTGTTACTCAACCGATTCCGTATCCAAATCCGTATCCGAATCCGAATTCTCGATGTCAAAAATATCTGGATCAATAATATTCATTTCAGTTGTATTCTCCTCAAATTCGTCATTTTCGGTAATCCCAGGTGCCAAAATGCGAAGCATTTCAGCACTCCATTCTGGTAAAGAAGCATTTAAAACGGATAATTGCCATCCAGGAACGCCAAGGTGGGCTAGAGCCATCCGAAAATATGTCACAAAATCTTCACACAATAGATAAAACGTTTTCATTTTGTAGTACAACCAAATAGACGCAACCTCTGAAGAGTTAAGTTGGGCCAACACCACACAATTTGTATCATCGATATGAGCTAAAAGATGGACCTTGCTACAAGGTGCTACGAATTTCAAACCGTCTTCAGTTGAATACAAGCTATTATTGGTTGGGATTCTTTCCATTTGAAAAAGAGAGTTAATTTGGATTCCTCCGAGTATGTAGTAGCTTATCTCATCAGTTTCAACTTTCTTGTGATAGAACCTGTAGGTGAAGGAGAAGCCATTTGTAGAAAGAAAAAAATTTCTTAAATCAGTAGGCAAAGTAAGCTCATTTGCCATTTCCCAAGTGTTTACTTCCTCAAGAGTGGCTCCAGGATATCGTTCCAAACGGATGTGCTTTACGGAATGACAACTTTTGAGAACCGAGGTGACACCTAACAGCAAATTTTCGTAAAACGAATCTTCTGTAATTTCGTCAATCAGAAACCCAGGCAAAGTGTATGGAACTTTCTCCATCATTAAGAATTTAGTAAATTTTCACGACACAAAATTTTATATATATTTTGACAATAGCGTTACTAACCAAAATTAACAAGTACACTTGATTTTAAATTTAAATTAAATGTAGTACCGGAAATTAAATTTGCCATCTTGCTTTTTTATCAAGTATTTAAGATACAATACTGCTGCTATGACAAATCACCCAGTCTCCTGGTGTTTGACAACTGATAAGCTCTTTCTAAAGCAATGTCACGTGTATTGCTCCCTTGTTCATACCTCCAAAAGAGCCAATACCTTGTAACATGTTTTGGATTAAGGAGAACGTATTAAGAATTGTTACACCTAAAAGAAGTTGATAAATTTCAACCAATGTTGGTAGAAATATATTTGTCAACTTAAAGATAACAAATAATAAAAATTTGAACCCAAAACTTCAAGAAGTGTAATATTTTTAACAGTAAAATATAAGACGCTTAAACGTCGTTTTTATAGTTTTTTTGCTTCATTGGCTTATATTAGGTTGTTAAAATTTTTGTAGTTATACTTAGAATAAAAATATATCGAGGTTATCAACAATTATGAGAATTTTGCTGAGGGTTAAAGTATTGAACTGAGAGAACCAATTTTTCTTAAACACTTATTGCATTTGATACTAAAGAAAATCGATCTATTGTCGTAAGATAACATAATATATGCACTATACAATATATTGCACAAAAAGATACAAGAGACAGAGACGAACAGAACATAACAGAGATCAGACTAATGACTCTAAGAAGTCAGAGTTTTAGAACAAGATCAATTGGTCAACATTATTATCAATAAAACGGTTAATGTCAACTTATTGCCGAAAATCAAAAGATACAATTAGAAACTAAAAATATTCGAATTCAATCGCTTGGTCCATTTTCTTTGAGAAGTACAACATTCACAACGACGATTAAAATTGTGCAGAAATAAACTTCACTGAGACAAACAATGTAAAAAATTCCTTCAGATATGAGCTTTGATTTTAACTAGAAGAACTTGGTGGCAGTTGAAGGTCATGAAAGAAAATAGAAAAAGACAATAATTTTAACAATGAGTAAAAGATATTTAACCACACTGTAAAGATTTTGGTATAAAGTTTTTCGGTTTATGAAAAGAGGTCTTCCTCAGTATACGTCAAAAGCGAGGTGGTAACTCCACTAGGGTGAGACAAAATAATAGACTATTTTTTTTTTAACTTCCGACACTGAAAAATTGATTCCTAGGCATCTTTAAAAAATGCTTTTTCAAGATGAGTTCTTAATTTTAATAGGAAAGACTCCCTCATCGCAGCCTTACATTTTTTTTTAGTTCCATATGGTAAAATCCATATATCGTTATTCCTTGATTGTACAAAAAATTTGTATTTACATTTTTTGTAGAAAATTAAACGCTCTACAAAAAAGTTATCTTACAATTTTTTTATATCTTTTACCATTTAGAAGATATCGGAAGTCAAAGTTTAAAGAATTTAACAAAAATTCCTTTTCTACTTCTATTCGTATAGTTTCTAATAGCGTTTATTTTCCTACAAAACCGTATGTTGCGCACTTTGTAATATTTATTTAATACAAAAATGTATACAAATTTTTTCTGTACGATCAAGTAGTGAAGAGATATGGATTTTGCCACAGAACTAAAAAAAAAAAAATGAAAAACTGCGATGAGGGAGTCTTTCCTATTAAAATTAAGAGCCCATCTTAAAAAACCATTTTTTAAAAGTGCCTAGGAACGAATATTTCAGTGTCGGAAGTTAAAAAAAATAGTTGATTTTATTGGCCCACCCTAAACTCCACATTGCATGGAAGATCTTATAAAAGTGATAATATTTTAAGCTAAATTTTGACTGTGGTCGTTCCGTCTTCATCTCCAGTCCCTCCTACGTGTTTTATGACGTTTCATGCCTTTTATTAAACCAGACCTATCAATAACACTAAAATTGACTAATTTTTTGTTAGAATGGGCTGCATTTTAGTCTACACGAAAAACTGGCTTAAGTAGGTCAATATTCCGCCTCAGTAGATCTTCTTTAGTTCTTGATAGTTTCGACAACATAAGCAAAATAAAAGAATTTAGAAATACAACATTTAGACGACTCATATTTTACTATTAAAAATGTTGCAAAAAAATTGTTTCTCTGTATAGCAATTATCTAAAATTATAAGTTCAATTTTTTTTAATTTCTTATCTCTAATTAGAAAAACACTTCAGACTTGGTTAGAATCCATCAATTTCTTCTAGGTGTAACAATTCTCATGACTGTAAATTTGCCATAAAGTTTTATATAAATTTCTACAAAAAGATGATCTACATTATTTAATTAATAACTAAAAATCTTATCAAGTATTTACAATAATAATATTTTTAAGTAAAACAGTAAGCTTCAAAGTTTTTGTTATAATTGTTAACTTTTATAAAAACAGCGCTTTGGCCAACACAAGAAAAATCTTCATTGTCAAGAAATTTATACAGTTTCACTATTTAAAAATAGCCGTTCCAAGATAGTTTTAAGTATCCAAATTTTTCATTTTTCATTCAAGTATATTTACAAACACCTTATACTTTAAGTAGCCTCAATAAAGATAATTTGATACGAAAGATTTGAGTATTATTGAATAGAACTGAGAACTCGAGATGGAAGACCGATGTTCTCTTGACACCTACTAATTTTATGTATGTTAACATTAATTAGATATTCATTTAACCCTACATTAGTCGCGCATGTATCACACAGATACATGCCTCATTTTTTTTAAGATATTTTCAAAACTGCCAATTCCCTGAACTTGAGATGTACAGTATTCCTTGTCCAATGCATTTTAATTATGTTTCTAGAAAAGCAAGTTAAAATTTTTATTTTTAGCACGGTTATTTGTGCAAGTACAAAAGAGTTATATAGTGCATCTGTATGTATTATCCCGTGTTTCACTACCTGCTTCACTTGGTCTCTTACAGACCGTGTTTATGTGGCTTTAAGTGTTTATTGTCTGTAAAAAGTGTAATTTCTCGATCTTATTACAATTAATACAAAAAAAAAATTCATTTATATAATCAAGAAGACCTTAAAAAAATTCAGATACACAAGTATGTAATGAATAATTCTAATAAATTCTTAAAATATTATGCTTTTTTTAACCTATAATATTTAGTGAAACAAATCACGATAATAATTACAAAATTTTATGTAAAATTGTTTTAAAAAACTTAAATTATAAAACCTGACAGATAGAGGGCGACCAAATATGTTACATTAGATAGCGCGACTAATAGAGGGTTAATAAAATAGATTATCCTTTTTATCAAACTCTGTATAATCTGGATTCGTAAAAACAGTAAAAGTGTAGTCTCTTTTTGGATCAGAAACTGTGACTGTTTTTTTTTTTTAACAAGAGGGGCCCGCAGCGCGAGCCGCACACCGAGGCCTACGCCCATTGTATGCAACCTCTCGAAATAGCACTACTGCAGTAGCCCTGTGCCTCTGATGAAGCTCAGTACCTTGTCTGCAGGAGCCTTCTCGATAGCACTGGGCTTCAGATATCGGGAGCCCAGGTGTAAATCTCTGATGCTTGCAAAAGCAGGACAGTAGCAGAGAATATGAAGAGGAGTTTCCTCATCTTCAGCACAACCTCTGCAAATCTCGTCCTCGCTGAGTCCGATGACGTGCAGGTGTCTTTTTAGTAAGCAATGTCCTGTGTACATGCCTACCACTAACTGAAGGTTTCTACGGTTGAGACGCATCAGGTTTTCACTGCGTGCCTTGTCCGGTCCTTTAATAAAAAGCCTGGATTGCCGCATGCCTTCTTGAAACTGCCATTCAGAGAGATGGCGAAATTCCATCCACTTATGAAGTGTGTCTTTCTGTCGTCTTTTGGTAACGCCAAGAGCCGGTTCCGCCCCGATAAAGTCCATTTGTGAACCCTCTCGAGCCAGAACGTTAGCCCTCTCGTTACCCTTTAGACCACAGTGTCCCGGTACCCAACAAAGTACAACCTTTTTGTTGCACTCCGCCAGTTCCTGTAATCTGTTGTGACATTCCCAGACAAGCCTCGATGAGTACCTGCATGATTGCAAGGCCTGCAGCGAAGCCTGACTGTCGGTGCAAATGCAGATTCGCCTATTTGACAAAGCCCTCTGCACGCACTCAGTCACACAAGCGAGCAAAGCGAAGATTTCCGCTTGGAAAACGTCAACATGTTTGCCCAAAGGTATTGAAATTTCAACACCGAGCCCACATATAGATATCCCTGAGCCCGCCCCATTGGGGTGAACCGACCCGTCAGTATAGCAGACTAGCCAGTCCCCCGTTCTGAAGCTGCTCGTTTTTTCACACCAGTTGTCACGTGGTGAAATGTTCACAAGATACTTGTGTTTTGTAGCAATCCTGGGGGTCATACTGTCGTCCCCCATTTCAAAAATAGGGTCCAAATTCAACATCCTAGTGGATATTGTCCGATGACCCTTCCCGGTTGCTGTTTTCCACCGATTTGTACCGCGAAGCCGAGGAAACCCACTGCAGCAGACTCTTTCACAACAAAATGAAGTGGCCGAATCCCCACAATGAGCTCCATGGCTGCGGTCGGTGTAGTTCGGAGGGCCCCTGTAATTGTCAAGCAGGCCAAACGCTGGACCCGTGCCAAACTCTTTTTGGCCCAGGACGCACACGATATGGTCCACCAGACAAGGGAGCCGTACGTGATCATTGGTCTGACAACATAGTTGTAGAGCCAAAGCATAACGCGGGGTGTAAGACCCCAGGTTCTGCCAACAGCTCTTCTGCACGCCCAGAGCGTGCTCGTAGCTGTTCACATCTTTTCTTCTACGTGTGATCTCCAGGTCAAACGGGAGTCTAAAATAACCCCCAAATATTTAACTTTACGATCTACACGTAGCTGTTCGCCGAAAAGCAGAGGGGCCACATAATGGTCCCACCGTTTTCTGGTAAAAATAACATGGCCTGTTTTTTTCGGATTTACCGATAGACCATGGGAATTGCACCATTTCTCAACGAGCCTGAGTGCCCCACCCGTGAGCTCTCCAACCACATTGAAAAACTTACCTTTCACCAGAATGGCTATGTCATCAGCATAGCCCTGGCAATATATGCCAAGTTCGTTTAACTTGTGAAGAAGATCGTCAACTGTGAGATCCCACAACAAAGGAGATAGTACACCCCCTTGGGGACACCCTTTAGTAGCGATCACTGTAGCAGAGAATGAGCCTATGCTCGCTCTGATAAATCTATTAGACAGCATTGTGCGAACCCATTTTATCAAGGTTGGGTCCGCATTTCGCTTCTCTAATGCGTTACACATAGACTCGAAAGAAGCATTGTCAAATGCTCCCTCAATATCTAGGAAAGTTCCTGAAACATACAGTCCACTGTCCAGCCCGCCTTCAATTGTAGATACAATCTCATGCAAGGCCGTTTCAGTAGACCGTCCCGTAATATACGCATGTTGGTTGAAGTGCAACGGATTGTTTCCGAGCACCTTCTCCCGTATGTGTTTGTCGATCAGTCTTTCCATCGTCTTTAATAGAAACGATGTTAGACTAATTGGTCTAAAACTCTTAGCCTCGGCGTACGTAGTACGTCCTGGCTTAGGAATAAACACTACCTTGATCTTTCTCCAGGCCGCTGGAATGTGGCCCAGTGCAAGGCAGGCTCTAAACAGTCGGGTCATTGGGCCAACAAGATGCTCCCGTCCCTTTTGCAAGAGAGCTGGAACAATCCCATCTACCCCCGCCGACTTATATGGTGCAAATGAGTCCATTGCCCATTTGATCCCATCTGGCGTGATCACCTGAGTGGCGCTGCCAGGCGCTGCAGTCCTTAGACTTACTTCTAACTCAGGTTTCTTACTCGACTTGTAATGAGTCGGGAAAGTGCGTCTGCAATAAGTGCCCAAGAGTGTCGCCCTCCGTTACCGTAAAGGTCCCAGACGACAAACGTAATGAGCCTAAATTTGTAGATAAATCCTTTGATAAGATTTTTTGTTGTCTCGTTGCCTGCGAGAGCGTAGTTAAACTTTCACAGTGAACCTTAAAAAATTTCTCTTTCTTGCAACGTATTGCAGCTTTAAACACACCCTGAGCACTTCTATGAAGTTCCCAAGCGGCGGGAGTGTTAACAAGTCTAGCTCTGTTCTAGAGCTTCTTCGAATTTTTTCGCAGATTTTCGAGATCCGCGTCCCACCAAGGGGCACATTTGTTCTTACGCGGGCTGCGCAAAAGACAGCTCTCTGCGTAAGATTTCATAATGGCCCACTGATAATATATTTAAAATATTATGGAAAAGTGATCAAATTGATTAATAATTTTTCATTGTGGCAAATTTACTTAGAGCCTTTTTTATATAATATTTACCAAATACCTTTGCACCTCGTCTAAAAGTGTCTAGTTTTAGATATATTTTAATTTATGCATTTATAAAATGACACTCAAAGTTTTATAAGCACCTTGTAATAAAATAATTAAGTATTACTTATTCTATTAATGTTTTTTACTAGGATTCCTAAAGATCCGGAAATTTGTCAGTTGTGGATGAATTTTATATCAGTATCCCTAGGAAACTGTGACTGTTAAAATATAGCTGTCATACCCAGAATGTCATCAGTTGCAATTTTTGTAAACTCACCGCCTCTCATAACTTCTTATACTCATAATTAAAACTACCTAAACAAACAACAATAAATTACAATTTTCAATATTCTTTTTTTATTTGCTTTTCATAGTAGTTTTTTCAGTGTGAGATAAAAATATAAGCTTGCCATCGAAAAACATCCAAAATCACAAATTTTAGACTGTCGTATTAAACTAACGCCATTTATTTTGCAACTAAACACTAAACAAGTTTTTTATAACATCAACTAGTTACTAGACACTTGGTAATATTAAGATCTAAACAGTTTTTCTTTGCACCATCAAAAATGTAGTTTTTCTATATTTATTTATTTTCAAATTGCAACAGTATATTTTTAGATAATCTACAAAGAAATGGTTTTTGTAATAAAGAGCATAGCAAAGATCATTTAATAATAAAATAAACAGTAAAGAATCCAAATTGAAGCCCTGCGGTACACCAGAAGTAACTGAACAGATGCAACAAAGAATCAAAGTTGTTATATCATACAAATTGTTTTCTACAACATAAATAAGACGCAAAAAACTTAATTAAATTTAAACAAAAACCAATAGAAGAAAGTTTAGCAAAAAAGTCCCATAGACTAATTGATAAGAGCTTTCAGAAAATCCAGATATAAGTACTATATTTAACTAGCCCTGATCATCAATAACATCAGAAAAAAATCAAGAATCAACCGTCATTTTGTAATAAAATAAAATAAATCCTATTTTCTAACTCAAAAAACGTTGTTAACATTTCGACCAAAGACACTCAAATGCGAGAAATCTAGAGGTGTCATTTAGTAATGGTTGAAATTAACTAAAAGAAATTAAAATCGTATAAAACACTCTTCAAAAGAGAACCAACTACGCTTACTGCTTTATAAATAATTAGTTCGGAATAACGTTTTCCTCTCGTAACAAAACCAATGTTGTGCGAATCTCTTATGCTTAAATAAACTTTTTTTACTCACTAATTGTGACAAGGTAAGAACGCCTCCAAAAATCAAGCAATTGGTAAAAGACACTAGAGCGAGTTTTCTCCTAGAAAAGACCTAAGCATGGTATGAAATTATCTTTCAAAACTATTTAATGTTATTACTAACGTTCGGCGTGAGGGAGTGGTTTCTCAGTGGCGTGATTTCGCGTTATTATTTACATTTTATTTAGCGTTATTCAAAGACGGTACAACTCAAGGGCACATTGACAGTCACTCAATCAATCAGTATATGATTATAAGAGACTATAATATGTTCTCTCATTTAAGCAGTAAATATATTTTGAGTACATTTGAGGCAATGACACTGCTGGGTTTTAAGCGCTCGTGTAGACCAGTTGAATGACTAACACGCACAGCGCTGAATTACACCGATTAATTAGCTGGCCAACTGCCAAGCTACTCGGAGACGCCGATAATTAGTTATTACTTATAAACCTTATGTCCTAATTGAAAGAGATACAATTTCAATATAAACTTAGATTTTCAAGTTAAATATTATATAAATTAGGTAATTTTTTCTAGAACTCCCGTAATTTGCAGTGAAAAAAAAATGTCTTTTTTTTGACAAAAATACTATTTATTACATATGTGGTTCTCTTAGATGCATTTTGAAATATCAGCCATGTGCAAAAAATTTTAAAATTTTTAAATTCCAAAAATGTAACTTTCTTTATCCATAAAACTCAGTGTGCATACTAAAGCTATAAAATAGATGCTAGTTACATTATACCTTGTAAGAAAAATTTCCTTTATCTGGACAATAAAGCTTCAAGTTAGATCCGGAACACCTGCGTTTCATATTAAGTTGTTAAATTAAGTTACGGTTAGTTCAGGTATATCAACACTTCACAATCGCTTTACAACGTCAAAAAAATCAACACTGATATCTTATTATAAATATTTAAAATATGTAGAACAATAATTTTCCAATCATCATTTACAAATATTTATCTATTTTTATCGGCTACAAATAATTGCAAGTAAACATTTCTTATATAGATTAAATTTTTAATAATATCGATCTTAATTTTTACATAACGAACTAAAATAAAACCGGAATAACAAATCCGCCAAATCTAATAAAGGTGGTAATAAAAAAGCATCTAGGTTTGACTAAGTCGAATTAGGTGGCCTTAAATTCATTCCAAAGTCAAAATGAATAATTAAGTTCCACAAAAACTTTTATAATGAAATATACAAAGCCGAGGTACCTTTTAATATTTTATTTAAATTGCTTAAATACTAATTCAAATCGTACAAAAGAGATGGTGCAATCAAGCGTGCAATAAAATCAAATCCGACATTATAAACTTTTCCTCTATCAAAGTGTTTTAAACCACGTCATTTTTCATACGCTGCAACTTTATCACTTCTGTTTTGACTCCGGAAATAATTGTCGGGACTATTCCATCCTCAGTGATTAATGTTACTCGTTCACCTTACATGTATTCAAACGGGAGCAGTTAGAACATCCTATTTTCGTCTTGTGAGCGAATTTCCTTCTACGACGCCCACATTCAAGTTTATCCCAGCGAAAATTCGTATTTTATTGTAAATTAAATTTTTTTGCAGAATAATAAAAGATTTCCAAATAACGATATAAACACCTCAAAAATCGTGTGACATTCGACGCTGAATTCACATTTTCGCATAAAATGTTTATAAGTGTGAAATTATTTCTATACCACTGGGTTTAAGACGTTCTATCTGCTCCAAACATACTCCTCAAGAAGTTTATGTTTGTCATTTGGAAGCGGTGATATTTCACCCAACTCGTACACAGAAAATAATAAACTTATTATTTCCAGAACGAGGCCAGAGATTTAAGCGGCATCCACACGATTAATCTCCCAAATTACTTCGCTACAAGCTGGTCCTCAAAACTACACGAATTTTTTATTGTTACAAATGCCAGCTGTGTCCTGTTAAACAATGTTTGTTTATTGGTTCTTTGATAAATAAGACAATCACCTGATATATCGCAGGTAACTGGTCCTTTTATCTGCCGCTTCTCTTCGACGGCTCTTTCCGACGTTTATCTTGCAGTAAACCTTGATTATAATAATTGTACATTTGTTACAAAAAATCAACGTAGTCTTTAAATAATCTTAAAAGTTACAACTGTTACAACAAGTTACAACAGTTGACTACTACAGTTTTCAGAAGAGATTCGTAACAAGTGTTCATTTAAAGAAGTTGTCAAGTGTGCTATGAGATTTTGATAAAAGAAAATGTAGCGAAGAAGGGATGTCAGAACTTGATACACAGCTTCACAGTGCGCGCGCAGTCGAGATTTGTCGTCGTAACTGACAGTACAGCAGCCGAATTAAAATAAGACATACTTCAACATGTCTTTGTTTTTTCATAGCACACTTGACAACTTTTTAAATAAACAGTTCTTTTTAGTATTCCCTGTTGATGTGTATATTTTTTTGAAATCAGTAAACATTTGAAATGTTTCGATGTTTTTCCTTATGTCATGCAATGACAAAATCGACTTATAAATTTTTGTTATTGCCGATTTTATTGGTTTCAACTTTGAAAAGACCGATTTTCACCAGCTTTTAAAGATTAGTGTCCAATCTTTGTTTTTCATGGAAGAAAATTTTGGTATTGAAATTTAAAGAAACTGAAGAATTTTTTACAGTTTACACATTAATTTTTTAAATATTACACAAAAGGGTAAATAAAAAAAAGTCAGGAAGTAATAGCCTAACTTTTCACGATATAGAAGAGACAATGTGAAAGGAAAATAAAGCTTTTGCATTAATTTGACTAATACAATCAATTTCTAAGAAAAGTGATTTAAATTTTTATAAGAAAAAAATGCTGCAGAATTTATGATATATTTCAACTCATAAAAAAAAACGTGTTAAAATATGTTTCTGTTAAATGTGACGTAAAATATAAAAACTTTTTTTTGTAGAGTACTCTTCATCATCTTCATTTTATAAAAACCTTGCATTAACGCTTGTAGACACAGCTAAAATTATAGATTAAAATAATCTTCAAAAATTTGTTATTGCTCCAAAGATTTTGCAAAACTGTTTGTCCAAGGTGAACAAGACGTCGTTTCTAGAGCAAGTCTAAAAAAATGTTTATTAGAAGAAATTTGTGAAAAAGTAAATTCATGCCAACTTCATAAGATGTTAGTGAATCACAAGAAATTTACCACTTAAATTATTACCAGATGAAACGATTTACGAATATAAGGTGTTTATAAATGATTGTAGGGTCGTAGAAAATTGTGAAAATAATAAAAAATGTTCTGCCTTTTAAAGATAATGATTTTAGCTATTATTATTAGACAATTATGTAACTCCAGGAACCATTCTCTAATATTCCATTGCAGAAATAAAACAATGGATATTCATAATATCGAAAATTTCCACAGCCACCCAACAATCATTTATAAACACCTCGTACTTATTTGTGAAATAAAAAATATCAAGTCCAGGTTTTATTGAAGATTATAATGCTTTACGTATTTTATGATGCAATACGTAATTAAAGAATACCAAAAAGCAATACTTAGGGTCGGTTTACAGAAGGTAAATTAAATATTTAATTGCGATTAACATTTAATTTACGATTAAATCGGCTTTCTTCGCGTTTGATTGGTTAAAAACGGTATTTAATCGCGAATTAACTATTTAGTCGCAATTAAAGTTAATGCCACCTTCTGTAAATCGTCTCTTAATGTTGCAAAAAATTAGTGAAAAAATTAAAAAATTTTAAAAAATTTAAAAAAAGATTTTTTTTTAACTAAAACGAAATAAAGATTGTAAAAACTACTTCAAAAGTAAGATGCAATTCGTCTAGTTTTTCAAGTTCAAATTTTCGTTGCTTCAATTGTAATAAAATGGGTAATTTTTTTACGGTATGTACGAATGAAAAGTGACTTTAAAGTACCTGTTATAAATGTGGTTCAAAAAAAGTTACGGAAAAAATTTGTAAAATTTAAAAACAAGTTACTTAAAAGCACGCCACAGGTGTCTAAGAGCACTACCTACCATAAAATTCAATTGGTGCTATGTTATATGTTCCAAACGAAACTTCCAAGCAAAATCAGTGCACATTAAGGTAGCCAAATTTCTTTATTAAAACGTAAAGCTATTCCAGATAAAATAATTTTAAATCCTTACGATAATTCTTATTCATTTGATGGTATTAATGAGATTATTATTACTTTTATTATTGTTATTAATAATATTTTTAGTAAAATAGAAATTTTGAGTTGTCTTAAGAAAACTGAAAGTTAACGATTGCACAGTTTCAAACAAATGTTGTTATTTCTAAAAATAGAATGTCTTTTGTATGTTTGTTAGGTAAGAATTTCATTGCTGATATTATTGTTGATTTGTTGAATTGATATTATTTCCTATAATTATGCGTGTTCTAAAGTAAATCCTAAAATTTTATTTAAACAAAAACTGCAGTTCATAAAATTTAGATGAGTTTTATGCGAATGTTGACCGTCCCAGTCGACCTAAAACCTCATTAAACATAGAACTTATTCTTAAATCAAATCTTAACCCCTTTTATTTCAATATAGAGCATTTATGTCAATTAGAAAATAAAGCTATTAAAAAGAATTCAAATTTTTTTGACGTATTCTAAAATCAGTGTTTGAAAAAAGAAAAAATCTTGTTTTGTACTTTAAAAAGAAATAAAAAAAGCAAAAATAGAGAACATAATTATGATACAAACGTAAACCGCAGACGGGATAAGTGTCAAGTGTGAGATTAGTTCTTCGTCATCTTCTTCAGAGTCCAAATCATTGTCAGTTGCGAATTAAAACCACCTTTTTTAAAATTCTACATTTTAAATTATCATTTTCTTGTAATTTGAGTTAAGAACCAAACTACTCTTGTTAGTTGGCCACAGTGAAACTTGTTTGTTTGGTGCGGTAAATCATAAAAATGTTTCAAAAAAAAAATGACAAATCCACAGGTTCCTCGATAAACTTTTCAATTGAGTTTGTCATAAAATCAATGTAATATCTTTAAATATAACTCTTATTAAGTTAAACTTTATTTTATAGAATTTTGACTCGAACTTTTATGTGCTATCCTTAATAACTACAATCTCACGAGCTGAGTCCCTGTCGTTATATGTCAGCCAACACTCAAGTCTTTGCTCGAAGTTCTTTCACAAAGCTTCCTGTACGAATTTCCTAGTGAAATATATATTGGCGATTTTTGCGAAGTGGGCGACATCTGTTGGTTCCAATTTGAAACACTTATCAGTAAACAACATCGTAAAAGTTTTTGTTTGTTAGTGTGTTTTTAGGCTTTTCTGCGTTTAATTGAAAAAAAAAGTGTTTCAAAGAACTAATTTTGTGGAGTTTATTACTTGTGTGTACAATATTAAAGGTGACTTATTCAGATTATCACGATTAATCCTGCAAAATTCAATTTTATATGTCTATTTTTTTGGGGGGGGAACAAAATTACCTGTAAAACTGTTCAGTTTTTTATCATTATTCAGCAAAAGAGAAAGTGTTTCAAAGAACTAATTTTGCGAAGTTTATTACTTGTGTGTACAATATTAAAGGTGACTTATTCAGAGTATCACGATTAATACTGCAAAATTCAACTTTATATGTCTATTTTTTTTTTGGGAACAAAATTACCTGTAAAACTGTTCAGTTTTTTATCATTATTGAGCAGTTCAGGAAAAAAATTGTTATCAAAGTTTGTTTGGGTGGCCTTATTTTCTGTGAAAGAATATTTTTGTAGAGCTTGTATCGATACTGACTTTGGAATACTAGTTGATGATTTTTCCTTTGTTGCCTCTTGATTTCTAACATCTACATTTTCTGAGAAATTCAAAATAACCTCATTTTCTCTTTTTTTATTAATTCTAAAATAAGCAAACCACAAGTATGCATTTTTTCCAGTAAGCGCGTTTACCCGTTATTTTTTCAAAGTCTTGTGTACTAACGAAACTGGCAAACATTTGCTGAAAAAGAGATTAGTTCCTTGTAGTATAATATTTTATTAGAAGAGTGCAAGCTTACAGTAACTATCAAAGAAGAAATCGGATGATTGAACAAGCATGTATTTAGTTATATTTTTTTAATTTTTAACTAGTGTTGCCACTGCTTACAAAGTTTTGAATCACTGTCGGAAAATGTGTGCAGGAAAAAAGTTCTTTGTGTAATATGAAGAACACCGTGGGACCGAACAAAATCTTGGGATTTTTTTTATGGATCTGTTGCCTGGTAGCTGTAGTAGTTTACTAACTGCACTAATATCAATTTTTAGAATAATTATCACCGACACTACGACACTAAAATATACACAAAACAGGCGAGACCTACACGCAACACATGTAAACCAATGTAAACAGCATTTGTTGTTCACTGCTACAACCGCCATTTTGTTAGTTTAAGCGCCCTCTCGCGGATCTCGAATAATCGTCAATTATTCACAATATATAAAACTCCTAAAAGTATTATTTAGAAAGAATTATGAAGTCCAAATTGTATTATACTTGTCATCCTGATACTGTAAGCCAAAATATTTGCATTACTAATTTTCAATTTACATTTGTTAGTCCCGTTAAAGTTATAATGGCAATGCATATTCATGTCATCTTAAGTCTTGATTATAACAAGCACAACTTCCAGTATTCTGATTGTTTACACATAATACAACGTAGTTGTGTTTATAGATTGAGACCTAAAAATACTACATAAACGCTGTTCTAGTTCGACATTTCGAGCTTATTAGTGTTGGATAAATAGAGTTATTGGCTTATTGTAGACCTCACATCAATCTATGAATAGAATCAACACAAATCACTCTACGATTAGATTTGTGCACGTAAGTTCCTAAATTACCGGACAGTTTGATCACGTCCTTCCCTGTCAATAACAATTGCCATTCGTTTCAAAATTACCGTCTCTAAATCTTGATCGACACTGATAAAAGCTTTGAAAATCGTCAATCTTGTATTTGTAAAAACAGTAAAATTCAGCACATGTAGCAATTTATCAACAAGAAAATTTTATTGTCTGGCGTGAGAATGCAATAAAAATAAACAAATATGCAGTTTCCACCACAAAATCTGTAACAAATGCAATTATAATTTCCAAAGAAGAATATTTAACTTGGTTCGACGTTTCAGGCATTTAATTAAAACATTTGTTCAAGTTCGAACTTTGAATAATTCATTCGACTAAAATTAACTTAACATAGCATGGTATCAGAGAGGATAAATTAAGATGCTTTATTTCACAACTCATAAAAGCTTTCAAATATTCTTAACTAAGTTTGAAATCAATCAATAAAGCAATCATCATTCTCTATGCCCGACAACTAAAAACCTATCAAACTTTAGCACTTCAGAAACGTGATTTCAAAACAGTTTCAAAAGTGTACCTGAAAATAAAAACTAAATTAAAAAAAAGTAACGATGTAAAAGTTTGACAAAAAGTCAATTTTACAAAATTCTACCATGTTTGGCTCGGAATCAACACGTTTAATACGTTGGGATATACGGCTTCGTAATAGCGTGAAATTGCAGGGCGTATACGTATTACCCACACTTCTAAAACAGGGTTTCATTTTGCACCGCAAACAGGGAAACACAAAGGTAAAACTTAAAAGAGAGTTAAATCTTGACCGAGTGAACTTCAATTTAAAGTACTTAACTAAAATGAAATCCCTCCAGTAAACCATCGATCCAATAATCTGGGACCTTAATTAAAACTTTGTTTTTTATTAAAAAGCAAGCGTATTGTTACTGTTAGGGTAATAAAAAGCTTGACTGTAAAATCTGTTTAAAGTTTGTTGCGTTATAAAAATACACCCAACAGACTCGTTCGAGAACCCGTTATTACTGACATTACTCGTTAATCAAAACTTTTAAAAAACAATTTCATTCACAGCTTGGCTCTTCCAATAATTGTCAAGTTCAATGCTAGCCGCAAAGTTATTGATACTCCCACTGCAATCGCTTCAGTTTTGAAGTTTCAAGATTTGTCATTCTGGTTACGTATCGGTCTCCCGCGTTCGCATGTGAATCTTAAACTTCTTTTTTCCTTATTTTATTGTTGCCATTGTTAGAATAAGTCGGAATGCAAGAAATATTCCTTCCTGTCATGTATGATCAATACAAACTTACGTTGACAGACTTTACAATTTAGACGGTTATAGAATCACATATTTTATCAAAAATAGTACACTTTTGAAGTGTATTAAAGCCGTGTTAAAAGCTACATTGGATAGCTTTTTTCACTTGAAACAACTGAATGTCACAAAAGAAGTAAGTACCTTTGAGATTAACCAGTTGAGAACAACTTTGCAAACAAACGGGTCTGAAAGCTGACAATAGAGTGCAAATCTGGTCAAAGAAACTTACCTCAAACGGATTTGTATTTAACATTTCATTTGTTTATGTTTAAAGTTGCTTTTAGGTAAAAAAAACTCCCTTAATTAACTCCCAACAAAAAATTATGTAACTTCAGAAATTAAATAACAAACTGTCCTCTTTGATCTTAAGAAACTCGTAACAAGATTTTAATTTAATTACTAAACTGTTATTTTTTGAACTAGCTAACTGAAAACATTTTACTGTTATTTGCAAAATTGAAACTCCATGTTATTATAACTAAAATCAACATCAAAATGTTGTTAAATCCTAAAACATATAGTCATATTTTAATAGCTTTGCAAATGTTTGCTTTTTGTTTACCTTAAACTCGACTAGTAAACTTTTTAAATAAATAAGAAAACTCTGCAAAAACAAAATTTATATAAAGTAAACGTATATACACGTAGGTACACTTTATAACTACATATTTATTTTTGGGGATAAAATGCTATCCACAGCTGTAATTTAAATTTAATTTAAATAAATTTACATTTCAAAAGCACTTACAAAATATCTTTCGATACGACAAATTACCATAATCGAAACAGATTTCACAAACTTTTTCCAAAAATTTTAAAATATTTATAATAATAGTCACTTGTCAATATATCGAGCGTTCAAATAAAACAAATCGCAGTGTGTTATAAATTTGAAAACGTAGGACAAAATCTCATCATTTATAACTTACAATCGATAATAACACTGTTTATTAAAAAGCGTCTTTTTGAGTGCTTTGAAGTCATAAGGCATTTGTTTTGAATAATTTTTCATGTCCTTGATTAGGTCATATTAGCTGTCAAATAAACACCATCAATTTTGTAAATGTCACTTTCTTACACTGAAAATCAATTATCTTAAAAAATCTTCATTTAGTTCAAAAACTTCTAAACACTTTCATTGCTGATACGATTTGTAATTTGCACTACACAAGCACGGAGCATGACTACAACTTTTTCTTGAATTTTCGACTCTTAACTCTTGTAACAGATATTCGATTTTAATTACATATTGTATTCAGTCTTATGTCATCAAAAACATGCCTAAATCTCCTTGTGTTACTCTCTAATTATTAAAGACACATCAGAAAGCAAGTGGTTTACTAACCTCATAAGCGTCACTTTTATTGACTAAAATAAATTGTTTTTTAAAGTAATAACTGCTTTCAATCAAAATTCCTTATTATTAATATGCAAATGTCAAACACATTTATTGAAAAACATTAAACAACTGCAATCCTAAATCTTGTTCCACAATAAGTTTTAGGCACCTTTTGATGACAGAAGACCGAATATAATAATTAAATATCTGTTAAACAGTTAAGAGTCCAGAATTGAAGAAAAACTTGGTATCATACTCCGTGCTTGTGCAGTGCAAATTAGAAAACGCAGGAATCAGCAACAAATGTGTTTAGCAGTATTTGAAATAAATGATTTTTAATCTGTTATTTCATGTAAAAAAGTGACGTTTACAAAACTGATAACGTTTATTTGACAACTAGACGAATAGGACCTAATCATAAACATAAAAAAATATTCAAAACAATCACATTCCGATTTCAAAACACTCTATAATTTTTTTTTTATTGAACAATCGTTACATCTTAGAAGTCCACATCCTACTACCTAATGTAGAAGCTGATAACTCGCAGAAAGTTATTAACAGAAAAATGCACTTATTTGTGTATCGCATAGGTTACGAAGAAAGTAATGGCCAAATTTCAAGTTGAGATACTCGTAATACCGGTAGTATCTTCGTTTCCATGGAAAATAAATAAAATTCAGAGTTGTGATTGGTTGTTGCTACAGAAAACTATTAAAATTTGCGATACTATCAGTAATATCCCAACTTAAAATTAGCCCATACGAAACATATGGTAAGATCTTAAAATTCACAGCCAGCTAGACATGATATTAAAAGCAAACAGCTCTATTAAAGCACTCTAAGTCTATTGTAGCAAAACTGTAAATCATAAACCCTGTCACTTGCATTTCCGTGTGGTAACTTACAGACGCGCAGCCGAGTGCTGCTAAAGGGTTTACACACAAAATTTCGACCAAACTTTTTGTCTGAAAAGTTTTTTAAAAAGTTCCATAGTTTTTCTTAGTTCTCCAAAAATCTTCTTTAGCTCTGCTTTCTCTTCCATCCGACGACATTCAATTTCCTCTAGAATTTTTTTTGACTCTTATTTCTCTTTCAACCACATCTTTCGTCCATCTAATCAAGCTTGCAAAACAGTAACAAAATCTGTTCCTTCATTTTTCTTGTTGTTTCTCCTTACAGTCGACCAAAAAAATTAATTATTCGAATTCCCTTCCAAATTCCTGTAATCCCACTCCTGACGTCAGTGTAACGTAAACTCAATTTGAAATTGTTGTGACTTAAAAAGTTGAATTTTTATACAAATAACTTAAATAAGTACCGAGCAAGCTTCGTGCTGTCAAAGTGACCCAATGATCAGCTGTAA
Source organism: Tribolium confusum (assembly GCA_029207805.1). Taxonomy (NCBI): domain Eukaryota; kingdom Metazoa; phylum Arthropoda; class Insecta; order Coleoptera; family Tenebrionidae; genus Tribolium; species Tribolium confusum. The sequence goes on along the minus strand of JALGAY010000001.1, from coordinate 34,127,313 downwards.
AGCAACTGCTAAAGATTGCCGAATACATAAAATTGGAAACCCGAGCGTGGAAATAGAAAAGACTTTGTTCATATTGGTCATAATTCGTTCGGCATAATCAGAAATAAAAGAAATCTGTACATCAAACGTTTTATTTTTTACATTTTTTTTATTTCTTCATTAGGTGTAAGTATGTTGTGATTTGTGACTTACCAATAAATAGAATGTTTAGAATGTCGGCATTTTTAAGTCTTATTTCTTTTATTTAGTGTATTTTTTCAACGCTCGAAATTTGATCATTGTAAATTCAACCTTATTTACATATGCAATTAGGTCGACTTTTTCAAGGTATTTTTATCGAATGACAGTGTTTCAAAACTTCGCACTGTAGTGACGTCAGAGCTTCTAGTGCCTAGTCAGAAGTTTCCCGCAACCGATGACTCATCGTCATCAAAAAGACAGTGACACACAGCTTTCGCAGAGAACTCGCAAAAGTTAACGTCACAAATTAAGGCATTCCGTAGTACTATAATCGTCATAGTCATTAACTCAAAAAGTACTGTTTCACAGATTTCTTCATTTTTTATCTTCTTGCAACACATGATAGGTCTTTCCAATTAGAGTTAAAATGTAAAATAATTTCGTATTCCTTCATTCAACAGCTACAGGCTGGGCGTATCTGCATATATTTTTCGGTTAAATTTTTTTTAAAAGAACTTATCTGTAACATAAAAAATTTAAGCCATCTTTACCGGATATTATATGATAAAAACGCATGTGACTGTAAACGAAATTTCCATTACTGTCAATTGTACATTAATACATTAATTAAAACCAAAAAAAATATTTTTCACTAATTATTATAGAAATTGTAAAGTGTAGTGCCATCACCATCTCGTTCTACATGCATGGCTGGTTAAAGTACCTGCTTTAATCGAGCACAACACTCAAGAATGCGCTATACTGATAAGTACATAAAACCTTAAAACTAATCTAGAGCTTCTTCATGTTCCGCTCGATTGAAACACTGTTTGTTAATAATTCAATAAAGTACTTTTTCTCGTTTATTTTGTATATTTATATTTTTATTGGTGTAGACCAAATTCACATAGCATGACACTAATCTCAAAAAAACTTTAAATCCGATTTCGAAAATAAAACGAAAACAAATCACCTTCCCTCGACAAATATAACCTTTTGAAGTAGAAAAATTTATGAAATCCAATTTGTGATCCTTGCACCTACGCTGCAAACAATCGAGCTATTAAACAATTCAAAATACAAAACGATCATTAGTGAATCCCATTTGATAAAAAACCCTTACTTCAAACACTGCTTTTACACAGATCGTCCATCATGATAGAACAAATCACGACGCAAATGAAAGCAGAAAAGCAATACGCGAGAAAAGCGACCTATTGAGACATCCATCCTAAAAGAGAAAAGATCACAGACCATGAAATATCAAAGATACAAAGGGATGACATTTTCAGTACTCGGTATTTATCACTGTTTAGGACTTTAATAAGTTATTCAACAAGTCACCTTGATGGAGAATCTAAAAGCTTTGTTGAATATGCTTTCAAGATTGCAAATAATGTTCTTCAAACAAAGAAAACTAACCAAATAAAGCAGCAATATTTTTCTTGCTTGTAAATAGATGACGTTTCAATACTTCGATCCTATTGTATGTGTGCGGATATTTATGAATGACAGAAAAATCCTTTTACATAAATGCTCCAAAGAAGTAAATATATCAATATGTCTTTTCTACGTAGATGTCGCTTTTCTAATCAAATGAGATAAGGTAAAAGTTTCTGTTCTTTTTTTTTTGTTTGAATATCTTTCAACTCGATTGCTACTGATCCTAAGACGGTTCTTAGAATTGATTTCGAAAAAAAGACGCAGTAAACAATTCGACACAAAACGGCCATCAGCGTTTCTACTTGAGTAAAAACCCGTGTGGTGAGTGCTTCTTTCAATTCGAGAACCGTTTCAATGTGTCTCTTTTAGTGTGATAACACAAATCACGTAGCAGGTGATAACAGGAATGCAATAGTCGTGTAGAGCGACCTACAGGAAGAACAAATATAGCAGTGATACAAAAGACTGACGTTGCTATACTTCCATATTTATGATACAACATTGTGGATATTTATGAGAAGTTATTCAGAGAGTAGGAACACAAATGACGACTGCTCTCGTCATAGCGTTTAAATTAATTTGACGGACGTTACTGATACAAGCGCGATTATTTTAACAACCGCTCGTAAATCATGCGATTTCAAATCTAAACCGGAGAGACCTTTTTTATTGATCGTCAACGCTGGACATTCATTCGAATTAACTCTACAAATTAAAGTTGAACTCTGTGTGCTTAATTTCAAATAAAATATTCAAACAGTTTCAAATTTTAATAAGATTTGGAAAGGACTACATTTTCTTATCCACATAACAGCATTTCGTGCTTCAATCTCAACTGATATTTAATTCAGCAACTTAGGAAAGATGCTACCTGAAAAAATCGTCTGATGAACAAGTCCTAAAAGCATCAAACGTTCGGTTTCAAAACGTCTAATAAGAAAGAAAAGCCAAGACTCGAGTTCCTCTAATTTGTAATCGCAAAAGTTAACTTCGATTCCGACCTAGAAATCTAATTTTTAAAATGGCATGCCAAGCGGAAAGAAAACTGATGAAATTTTATTAAGCAAATTTGACCTGAATGGAAAATACATGGACGAGATATTTACTTGAGGCAGAAACATGTAATTTAATTCGCCGAATGAGAGTCAAATCAACAAGTTAGAAAAAGGAATGCATAATAAAGATAACGCAATCTCAAAAATGTCCCTTTTTTCTCAAAGATACTTTACAATTCCGGCGGTATTTGCCTTTCTCACAAATATTTTAAGCATTTTCCACTCTCTTGTTTCCATATTGAAAGCAAATATAAAAAATACATTTCTCTTCCATCTTTAAAATCATCCAAACCTTCTACTTCATAAAATATTAAACAACAAAAAAGTCTCTAGTTAGAGCTTGATGACGTAGAAAACAATCATATAATTACCATAATTTCTTACTCTTTAAAATAATTTTTATTTGGGAATACTAAAACCACTCTGAGCTTTTATGTTGAAAATGTTTTTTAAGGATGGGCCCTGATCCTCTTTGACAAGCGGCCTTTGATCTGGATGATTTATGTAAAAATCGTCCATTTCCAAACAATGGTAGGCCTTTATTCCATAGAGGTTTGCAGTATTGGAATCACATAAGTTCCGCATCAAATTTAAAAAGTCAATAAAACAATTTATATCTAGTGATATACTGCCTTTGGACTGCAGAAAAATTGTGTTGAATTTGGTATTCGCTGCAAAGGATGTAGACCAAGTCACAATAAAGTTAGTTCTTTGTGAAGCCATAGCTTAACATATTGAACGTGTTTTTGTTTTGTTACCTTACACAGGACAAAACAAGTCCCACTAGTGTGATATCTCAACAATTTCATCTCCTTTGCGTCTTAACATCCGCCTTATATAATGAAGCCGATAGCTTCTATTATCCATTCGAAATTCAAATTCCGCTCAATGTCGTTTCGTTTCCAATTCTGTGACAGAATTTTCCACACCAAAGGAACCGCAATGGTGACCTATAACTCGGCATCGAGTGGCAAAGTGTTAATGTTACAAACTCTGCTCACGTTCTACTCCTCAACAAGGGAAATTCTGTTCCCAAATGCATCATCCCGACTACCCTATCTCGACCAATACGCTCTAAAACGACACTTCCACACCATTTTCTCCTAGATGAGACTTTATGAGTAATTTGTCAAATTTGTGACCAACCAGAGAATACATTACTCACTTAAAAACTATACTTTGACAGCGCCAGAACAAAATATTGGCTAAAACTTCTAAAATCTGAAACCGTCTGTTGAATTCAAAGGAGATTTATTTAATTAAAGCATACCTAAAGCTAAAATTTAACCAGCAAAAAAAGTAATTTAATAAGTTACAAGCTCTCCAATCTCACTTTGTTATTTCCTTTGTGAGACAAATAACACTTTTCTGTTTATTTTTTAATCTCACTTTATTCTACAATTCTAGATTTTTCTGATAATACACAACAAACGTTTTTCGATAAACAGAGAAAATTGTGTTTTTCAATATTTCTCTCCTTTTGAAGGTAATCCTTTCACAATGTAAAATACAGACAGATGTAAATTACGCTTTCGACCTCAATTTTATTATCCGTCTTCTTCTATCCCTTAAACGCACTGAAACATTTTATGCCCCTTCAATTCAAGATGACACTACGTACATTTGACCATAAACATTCTCTTGAATAATGCATTAGACAGAAAATGCGGCTTTAAAAAGCTTCAGAAACACAATTCATTGATTTAGATAAAATTGGTTTAAAAGTTTAGCATTCACAATCAATAATTTCAATCTGCCGTTAATGCTATCATAGCAGCATCGCTTGAAAGTTTCAAATTATGTCAGAAATAAATTATGGCAGTAATCTCCTTCCGTCAAGGCTTGGTTCTTGAAATAATAAATCTCGAAAATAAAACAACAATACAATCTTATTGTACACTGTGATTCTTGGTCAGTATTATAGAAAAAAAATCGTAATTTATTCAACATGCGGTTTCGAGTTATTCCTAAGAGAACAACTAGACAGAAAATGCAATTTCAAGTAAACTAGAGATGTCGTATTTGTGTTAAAGTTGTTAAACAAAAACTTTGAGAAAACTAGACAAAATATCACATTATGAAGGGAAACACATCTTTCAACCCGATTTTGTGATAAAGTAACACGTGCAAACATTTGAAATAGTATATTTAACAACAGTACGACCCACATTTACGTTTCAAGTGTCTTTGTACACACTGAGGTAAATTATATGAAATGAAAACAGTATCTTACAATTAAACAGAAGCAAGAGAATGTGAAGTAGGCAATTTTGATTTTTGTCAAAGATCCTCAAGATTCAAGAAGACAAACAAATTAAACACAATGCTACAAAAAAAAATGTATTATTTTCCGGTTCGGTGTACCCCAAAACTTGCTGATATCGACTTCCTGTCAATCCCAAAGAAATTTCACCTGAAACTAATCTACTTCCAGCATTTGTCCAAGCGACGACCGCTTACCAAATACATATAGGTATCGAAAATAAAAAAAATACTTTCTTATGAATTAAAAATTACTTAAATAAAAAACCGCTGATTTTGAGAATTGTATCTTGACCTTTTTTTTTCATAAAAAAATAATAATATTATTTTGTAATAAAACCGAATGTGTAAGCAATTGCAGAATGAATTTTCTTACATACAAATACAGGTAAAAAATATGAAGAAAAAAAGTCTTAAATAAGAGTGATTCCTGACTGAACTATAATAATTAGTTGATTATTATTTCATGTTATTCTTCGATTGTTTATGCGGTGACAGCATAAACAATTGACGATAAAATTATTACATACAACGAATAGAAATACTTTTCTTTTATATTAATAAATTTATTAATAGAAAAAAGTATGTCTTACACCCCTATTCTAGACTGAACTGTCTGCCAGACAACAGTTAATAGATTTGTTCCAACAACAGTTCAGAACGGTTGAAAACTGTAAAGATTTCAAACCACTAAAACGATTCTGCGCATGTATAGTCGAGTTCTAAACCATTTTAAATTGTTGGAACAAACCCAACATAGTTCCTGTTTCAATAAATTTTCTGTAAAAAAAAAATACGAATACAACCAAATGTAAATACCTTCTTTCAAGGTAGAATAGTGTCACAAGTTAATAGTTGTCTAAAATAGCTGAGACACCAAAATTTGATATGTTATTCGTGGTGACTGCTTAAAAAATCCACGATAAAATTGTCATACAATAGAAAAAAAAATCCTACTCATACATACGAAAATACGTAAATACCTTAATAACTTAAATACCTACCTAAAAAAAAAAAAAATTTCGCCACCGTAAACCCTGAGTGAGAGTACAACTTTTTTATCTTGCCATCAAAATGCGTATTGTTAAGAAAACAGGTAAAAAACTGATTAATTGCAAATATAATTATGAATTTCGAAGATAAAATTAGCGTTTTATAATCGTAGAAAAAATGATATTTACTCGGCATAAAATTCGTTTTTTTCGTTCGCGAGACTCACTCACTCGGTACTAACGCAGCTAGCGAACAAACCATCACCTCACAATAAAATCTTTACTTTCATGTCTTGTTTCAAAGTGTATTATTTTCCATTACACAAGAGTTGATTCATAGGAAAGAAAATGGTAAGGTAGTTTAAGTGGCACACCGTTTCATAGAATACAAAATTTCGCTATGGCGTAATTTAATCGTAATTTTGATTCAGACGTAATAAAAAATTACTGATGGTAGTCAAACATAAATAAACGAAACAAAATCCAAAAGATTAACTACATATTAAATAATAATAGAAAACTGTTAAAAATTTAAAAAGTTAAAACCTTCAATATGCACTAGTTAAAACGACAAATAACTAAATTATATAAAATAAACAATTCTTTTATTAATTCTTACCTTAAATCCGCAATTTCAATTAAATGTTTTAATTTTATTTATCATGTTGAAATTTTGGCATTTTGAAAAAAATTAAATGTTTTATAAAAAAAAAGTCAATTATATAAATCGCAGAACCAACGGTTCTCTTTTTAACTAAGATTTAGTTATTAAAAAATATATTCCAGATACCCACACTTCGGAAACGGTCGTCGCTCTGCCCCCTTTAAGATATCCACTAGCTTAGTAAATTTATCCCCCTTTAAATTAGATTAAAGTTGTTGTTGCATAATTGAAATAAATTAAAATGACAACCTCTCTCCATATTTAATCAGAAGGTAATAACAAAGGAAAGTCTATTTGGTCCTATATCTAAATTTACATTTTGCATAGGAATTTTGCTTTGAGCAAATCACCCGTCCGTATTTCTTCCTTTTGCTACGCTATTATAATTTAGATACAGATATAATTTGGATTTGAACCGACAAAATTCAGAGAGGAGCTTGGCAAACTTTAATCATGCTAATTTACAAAATTCATGCGCATTAACGTTCCTAACCATTCTACTGTTCTCAAACCTAGGTCAGTTTAATTTATAACTGCTCTATGAAAATTTAATCGTCATAAGAGAAGCTTCCAACTAGGAATTTGGCATAATAATTAAAATTTCTTAAACCGAAAAAAAATTCTGCTTAGACCATTAGGTAATTACCATCTTCACATTAACCCAAGCTACGACCTCATCTATCTTTCATAAAGTTCAAAAAAGAAAGGAATAAAAGCGAAATACTCGAGACACAAAAATTACATTACGCAAAACTGGATTTTAGAGATGCAAATAAGAGCGGAAAAAAATTATATAAAATCGCGTTATTGAATACATCCAATATAGAAAGAAAATTTCAATTTAGGTAGAGAAATAAGACTAATCTTTTCTTGTCGCAAAACAAAGTTCTATCTTGTGAACATCGATTGCTCTCGAAAACCTCCAATTAAAGAGAGATTTCTGAAACCACTCTAGAATAATAACCGCCAATTTCAATGAAATAAAATAATTGCAATTAGATTATAGCCTAGAAAAACACTATACATGACAGAAATAAATCAATACCTGGTATATCATAGACTTCAAGGTTAGAGATAACAGAAGCCACTATTACGGTACATTAGTGTAACAAGTAGGGCGTGGTATTAATACAGTTCCGTTTCGGACCATCAACCCATCACTTTGACCCATAACAAATCTACAAGCATGAATACCCCGCCTTTCAAAATATGGAAATTCAACAATATCCAGAGCTTTAGACAATCTCGAATGTGCTTAGCTTAGAAAAGTATCTCTTAAACACTTTTTGAATAAAACCTCTCGGGAAATAGAAACGTTATTCCCATTTCGTTAATGTGATTTCTACAAAACAAACCAGAGAAATTTTAAATGTTATCTCAATGACAAAAATAAAAATGTTGTATTTGGTAATCCCGTATCCAGCACGGAAAACGATTATACAAAAGCCCAACTGGAGTAGCTCCAAATTGCTAAAATCCACCCTAAGAATCTTGGCGGTTTATCTGGACATAACTGTACAAAGGACACGAAATCATTAAATAGAACCGTGATTACGAACCAGATCTCGATGGTCAACAAATTCCGATTAGGCCCCTGACGTCTTTATCTCACATACGTGCTTAATAAACCGACAGTTATTGGTCAATATTAAAAGTAAAACTCGATTTCTAGGTAGTGAAAATAAATTATTACCGTAATAAAAGTTTTACGCTACAACGGTTCACCCACACATCTTCATTTATTAACATACACAAGAAAGTTTGTTTAAAATTATGATTAAAAGAAGGTTGCAGGTTTAATACCCAAAGAAAAAATAGCTCAAGCTGAAGAAATAAAATTTCCTCCTCAGTTTGGTAGTAAAGGGATGTAATTCCATTTTATACATAATAATGTTAGAAGCGAAAGGCCCAAATTTTGCCCCGTTAAACCCTCACTGCTTCCCATGGATATAACATTCAGTTATTTCACCCCAAAACCTCTCCGTTTTATCCCTTTTTTGTGTTTATATCAATCCAGAATCCAATTATTACGTTTACAAATAAAAATAAACGAACAGATAAACGACAGTATTACAGTTAAGACTCGTTTTATTTTTATCTTTTTTTTCAGATAAAACACACCGAAGCTGTAAAAATACAATAACATATAAACTGATTTTTCAAGTTTTCATTAAAAGTTTATTAATGAGAAATTAACTTTGTAATTACAGTAAAATTTCTGAAAACTAAATAAGCCAGATTCGGTCAAATAAAAAACAACAAAAATATATAAAACAGGTATAATTGAAATCGTAAAGTGTGAATAATGTACGAGAACTGTATGGCAGAATTTATGTGTCAATAAAATAAAAAACAAGTCCCATACGGTTTTCCTGCATATTTCGGTAGCAAACAAAATACACACAGAAACATAAATAAATATATAAAATGCTTAAATTATAAATTATTAAATAATTAATAACAAATACCACAGTAAATAATAATATTAAATGCAAAATTTAGACACATAGTAAATTTATAGCAGTAATTATTAACAAGATTAACGACAATAAAATACAGATGAAAATGTTTAATTAAACAAACCTTCAAATGAGAGAATTTTCAATTAGTTTTACAGCCAATAATGTTGAAAACAAAGCTCCAATGCGTAATTATTTGCATTTAACAAATATAAAAATTCCGAATATGCTTTTATTACTTGCACTCAATCGTATTAACTACAGTAAAAAGTACCTGTAAAAATTGGATTTGTCATCCAATGTATTTTTAAAGACTATAAATGGATTACACTTTACGCTATAGGAAATTGAGCAAATGCTAAAAATAAAGCAAAGTAGATTATGGAATTTTTCCTGAGGGAATAAAACTTTTATGCAAATAACAAACAACAATACTGTTTATTTAAACTAAATGTAATTTTGTTAATGTTTAGAACATATCATGTAGAATAGAACAGCTTTGGAAATCTACTCATATATAAATGCAGAAACATAAACTAAAATCGTAAATGTATAACTACCATAAAAATCCCATGTTCAACAAAATCATGCATAATGCATAGGCAAAAATATGAAACATTACAAAAAAGTGTAATAAAAGATACATGAGTGCATTTATATTAGACCGGCGCATCCACCAATTTTACAAAATTTAGCTGCTGACGTTTAAAAACTTTTTTTAATTTCTCGTTTTTGAAGCGAAAATACTGTGTTTCAACCAACTATAAAAATAAAAATCATTTGCATTTTTAAATTAAAAAACCTAACCGCAAACTAACTGAAAACAAAAATTAAAAGTTAATTTGCTTATCTGATAAAAACAAAATAGCTTGCCTTGATACTTACAAAAAAAAAAACCCTTTGAAACATCAAAGAAGTTATTAAAATTCTTAAATTTCTTATGATTATAAAGAGGGTCCAAATATTTTGCTTAATTTAATTTTCACTAAGCAGTTTAATAATGTCTTAATAATCAACTCATAAACTACAGATTAATTATTAATTAAAAATTAAATTCCGTTACAAAATGTCGGAGAAGTGTTTGAAGTTTTGTTGTGTCATTGTCACTAAACCAGTGTTAAACCCTGTTAGATCATTTTGGTATATCAAATAAAACAAAAAAACAATTTTATTTCAACCTGAAGATGACAACATCGTAGTCGAAACGAACGTGTTTAACTAATGTGTTTATTATTAATGACTGCATTTTTCGTTTCATCAAAGCAGTTAGTATTTATTTGTTTGTTTAACATGTCTACTGCCAATCTCAATAAAAACTTTGATAAAAAATAGTCTTTCTTAAATATTTGGTAAAAATTACAATAATTGTAGATGTCAAATAAAAAATAAAAATACACTGTTACGCCGACGTCGCGCAAACCTTCATTTCCCACTTCTTCAGTTTAAAACCGTACATTAATAATTAGTATTTCTAGAAGTTATTAATTATGTTTACCTACCAGTTGTAGAATTTTTTATACAACTGTTAGTTTTAATGTAAAAAAAAATTGTTACAACGGTAATGTACATACAGTCGTAAGTCCTAAAGAGAAAGAAAATAAAAGACCACAAAACGTCAGAGTAACAGTGTACTTTTATTTTTCCAAAAACCACATATCCAGCATACTCATTTTTTTGTTTAATAGCTAAAAGTATGCAAAATTAAACCATTTTTCTTTTGTTTTAAAAAAATTAAATAATTTTTTTTTACGTTCGATAAAAAATGTTTTTTTAAACAAATTACGTTTCAAAAGTGAGCGTTTATTTAATAAAAGAAAGCGTAAAAAGTACCATAACATTTCATTTTATGCAAGTATTTTATTTTCATTTAAACTTTTATCCTGACTTCTGAAATTACAAATGTGGATATTTTTTTAAATTTATTTTCCATAAAAAATAGAAATATATAGTGACATAAATTGTAAATTTTACTGAAACAGACCCCTTAACCGAAGCTATTAGCTTTTTTTACGATTTAAGATATCTTTAATCTTCTACTTCCATGCCAGATGTGTCTTTTACCGGTACATACTAGTAGATTAGAGATATGGTAAATCGTAATAATCCTAATAGCTTCAGTAGGAGACTTTCTCAGTAAAATATATTATTTAAGTCACTATTTCACAATTTCTCAGAGTGAAAATATACATACCTAATACTTTTTGTGCTATAACAAAAAATGAGATGTCTTTACAGATACTTTTATTTATCTTGTATCATTTCAAATAGACTGACTAGCCTTATTTCCCAACACCTCCATCCGTAATCTCTAATCCCCTAAGTAGATTCCACATAAAATATCCATAACTTGGTGTTATTACGGTTTCCAAAGCAGACGCCATTTTTGTAACCTTCCCCAGAGATCTATTCTGCACCCGCGTCCGTGTAAAGTTCTCCCGGTTAAAATATCACATAATAGGCTTTGTTGGCTTTCATTCAAAGAGCATGATACCCCACATCGAAATCCAAAAATTATTTAATGTAATCTAAATACAATAAACCCCGCCAGTTCCTGATCCTGCTTTTATTCCGAGTTCAGGAAATAGGCAAAAAAATTCCCATTTTATTGAGTCGGCTAGCACGCCACAGACCTTGACCAAGTTCGGTTCCTTGTGGGATTGAAACCCTTGGCTTCGGCCCATCAATAAATCGAACGCAATATTTCTGGGTTTTAAGGGTATACGTTCCGAGGATAAATTCAGAAAATAGAAGAGCCCGGAAAGAAGCAAGCCATTCAACAAATACCACACACACGCGGCTACAGGAAAGTCGATAATCTGATGTCTCTAAAAAAAAAGAACATTGTGTGAAAATCACACAAAGCCAGAAAAGCATCAAAGGGTTTCCTCGGGAAAACCAACGTCAGATTATCAAGACCAAGACAATGCTGGTAAAATAAATCATTTGTTTTCACGCCGTAAAGGCCGATGCTAGAACAAACCCAGACAAAGAAAACACAGGAGGACTTTAAACTAAGACATCACTCGGATTAAAATCGCCTCTTAACAGTTATATGAAAAAATAGGTGATTAAAATGTAACGTGCGTTCACCAGACCCGCAAGGATTCTGCTAGATTTCAGGTTTAATGTTCCATCCATCACTGTAATTGTTGTCACAAGATCATCTCGTAGTTCATGTCAACAGCAAACTATGTAGACTAATGATTATTTTGGATCGACGTTTAGGATGCTTTTTCCTGTTTCATAACATGTATTATGATTGATGTCGTGCCATCGATATATAAACCTTAATTAAACTAGCATTATAGACTTTTAATTAATACATTTCCATTTCGTTGAGATAAAAGATAACCAACTAAAAACATGCAAAAACTATTTCTTACCTACAAAAAACGAATGATTTAAAGAATACTTGGCTAAATAAATCATTAGTGAATGGAGAGCTCTTTTACAAAACTAGAAAATATAAATCACTCCAAGTTTTACTGCTAGCTGTTAAACTTAAAAACATTGGCATCATATGTTGTAGTGGTATTGGTTGACTGATAAATTATTCAACTAAATTCCAAACTTATCCCCATACGTGATAAGAAAATTCGAAAGCCATTTATAACTATTTGAGAAAATATACTTTTACTACAAGAATAATTTATATAACACAGAAAGTGTTGATAGAAAACAAATAAAATATTTTTAAAAAAACAGCACAAGCACCATATAGCGTAATAAAATTATTACTAAACAAGAATTATCACAAAGACTAAATAAGTGAAAAGAACAAGTCACAATACTTGTAATATCAGTAAGAAGAAAAAAATCGCATAAAACTATTCTTTTTAGCCTCGAAAATTAAAAAAAATACTTTGCAGTTGTCTATAGATACTTCAGTAGAAGGAGAAATTTTAAGCAAAATGCGATAAAATTATCAGTAATTTTAGAAACAATTAAAGTATAAATGCTGCTTACAGTAATTAGGTTTACAAAACAAATTTACTTTACTAAATGCAGCAACTACTCCATCAAATAAAAAATCGACAATTATAAAGTTAAGAATAAGAGCGCCATCTTTTAAGAACTCCGATATTTACAATCACATTGATAAAATAATGAGAACTGTTACAACCAAAAAATATAATTTTTATTTTATATTTGATTAAAATTTGTAGACAGCCAAAAAGTTAAATACATCTTACGGGTGTGATTAGTATTTTACAACCTTCAAGGCAACAAAGCAGTCCGTCCTACTGATGTCGTACTTCAACCGGCTTTTACGTTGCAAAATACCTGTTTACATCATTCTATTACAAATAATTATTAAACACTGCAAGAAAGAAAACAATCAAATAAGAAAAAGCAACAAAAAAATTAAGAAAATTTGTAGTGATAGCAAAAGAGCATGTAATAACAATCAAAAGCTGTTCTTTTCATTTGTAAAATGCTGTTCATTTTTTACAAACTTCGACAATTTTTTAATTTTTAAAAAATTTATAAAAAATAATAATACATAGAAATATAGAACCTACAAAAATAACTTCAATCCACATGACTACGTAAAAATAAAATCATATGTATCAGATTTTATATGAAGCTATGCACTTACGTTAGATGATATCAAGTGTGTATGCTTGATTTTATAAACAAATTGATCACATAAGTTGGTATTATTTATGAAGGCACCGTGTATATAAATATAGTGCTCCCCATCCTCACACATAAAACAGAACAGTAAACACCAACAAATCCATAAAGAAACAAAATAACAACAACTGAGATAACACTGATTAAGAAAAAAAAACAGTAAATTAGAATCTCCTAACTACATAAAAATAATGCTAGAAATAGTAAAAAAAGTGTTTAAGTCCAAGTTTAAAAAAGTAAAGAGAAAAAGACCAAAAAACATAAAAACGCGGTAATAAGAAAACAACAAATTAATCAGTACTGTTACCTTAACCGTCAGAAATGACTGCAACGTTGTGCAAAATAAAATAATCTGTAAACCATGGGTTTTATGGTAGAAATTTAGTCAGTGGCAGTTAAAGCCTTCTATTAACAAATGAAATGTAAAAAATAGAATCCTATTATAACAGTTGTAATAATCTAAATGACACACAATTCTCAAAATAAATATGACCTAACTAATTAAATACTACTAAGTAAACATATAAATACGTAATAACTCAGTAGACTAAATACGGCCACAAAAAATAATATTCATTTGTAAAATATCTATTTATTTGCACACTAAAACAAAAAAAAATTCTACTACTAATAATAGTAATCAAAAACTGCCAAAAAAAATTAACGTTTTTTGTCTGCTTTCAAACAATAATATTGTTGGCCTTTTTTAAAAACTAAAAATTTAATCTTTCGTTAAAGTCGTCTAAACAATACCTTTATTTATTTATTTCATTATATTTTTTTATTTACTTGTATTGTTATTGAAATATTTACACACTTATTAAAGCACAGACAAAATTGCAAAATATTATTTACATCTATTAAACATATTTCTAATAAATAGCCCAGAGCATTCACCAATTTTGCTATCTGTAGCACAGTATTGCATTCAAGAATAAATAGCCAGAAGACAGTTTTCACTTAGTTGCATATTACTTCAACTACAACATATAGAATAATGTGCTGTTTACCCGGCGCATTCACCACTTTTAAGAATAACAAAAATTGCAAAAATTAAGACGTAAATGTTATTTATCACCACCTGTTAGATTAGATTTGAAAACAAAAATTTACTAGAATTTGACACTAAAACTTTTTTCTGAACTGTCAAATTATAACGTGTTACTGTCAGAAGCAAAAAAAAAAACTGAGTAAATCTAGATTTCAAAATATAACAAAAAGACCAAAAAGTCACAAAATAAAAAATAAAAAAGCTACAGTTAAAAATGAGTTTTACAAGGCACATACTATACGAAAAACAATTTATACCGAATTTGTAACAATTTTATACGCCGAACTCACAGCGTTCATTCGTAATTGTACTTTAATAAGCTAATTTCAAGTTGAGATACTACCGGTAGTATCGCAAATTCTAATACTACAATTTATGGTAACAACCAATCACAGCTCCGAATTCTTGTAATTTTAAATAGAAACAAAAATACTACAGATATTATCTTAACTTGAAATTAGCCCATAAAACTGATTCCGTACAAAAAGTATAAGTTTTCCGCCTGATAACGAAATACACAATTTTGTGCAACCGTCCGCGAATTAATTGTTTTATAGCTTCTCTGTCGACCGCAAAATTTTTTTTCGCGAACCAGCTGCTAAATTCGTTTTTGCTATCGTTGCTATTAATAAAAACAATTATAATTTACAATTTTTATCTTGCAGTTACAAAAAACGATGTGTACACCTCGATCGCGAATTTCTTTAAGATCTTCAAGATTATCTTGCCTTAGACGTAAAACGCCCTTGGTATCTTAAAGAACCATTTCGCAGAGTTAGTCTATTTTGACATTGCAAAAAAAACTGTCGAGGTCCCTTAACATCAGATTCCTTTTCTACTTGGTCAGCTTTTTCCGATTTGGTATTATTTCAATCACACAAATGCCAGAAATAAATAAAACAAATCTGCCAGAGATTTTTATTGTAAGCTTTCAGAAAACGTGCGAGTTATAATTCGCTTCGAATAAAAATTAAAATTCCGTTGTTGCCCCTCAGTTTGGCCAACTGCCTGTTTCACATGTTGCTCACAGTCATTCTTTTATAACACGATTTCAAGAACATAATTGCTGAAGAACAAAGCAAACAAAATAAGCGCCGCACGTTACCAAGCCCATTATCTATCCGAAACAACAAGAAAACCTCCCTTGAAGTACACTAATAAAGAAATTAAATTAGTATAGCCCGGTTAAGTTCAATCAATGAACGCGGCACTTTTATCATCGTCTCTCTGGAAGAGATATGGCGCCTACAAAACCCATGATCGGCTAACGTCCCGGCGTGACCGGTCATATTACAGCAACGTCGCCGTCGAGACGCCTCCCACAACATAATTGTATGCTAATATGTACGGTTCTGCATATCTGTTTTAATCAATTCCCTGTAAATCGTGACGCGGCAAACACTGATAAATTAAACACAAATCTACTAAAAGGGAAGCAAATTAGACGTCACTATTTCAAAATTTATCACAAATTAGAGAAAAATTCTGTTTTCTCAGCTAATTGCAAAACTTTGCCAATTCAGAAAAGCTAAAAGCCACGGATTGTACGTATTCATTATCGCCACTTAACGTTGCATCCGATAAAACGAATTTTATTTGCTCTCGAATCCCACGCTTCAGATTAAAGCATTTCGAGGAGCTCGATTTTTAAAAAGCTGCACTTGAGAGATTCCCTTTTCAAAACTTGACCTCTTCGATGGCAGTTTTATTGGCATTGATGGATTGATGTCGTATGTAAAATGATTGTTAGAAACCTTTATGAATATTAGATTATCTTGTAACCTTACAAAAAACTTGTATACTTGAAATTAAATTACAATAAAGACTGTTAAAAAGCTTTTGTTGAAGTAAATTATTAACACAACCTATCACCATTAATCAAAAACTAACAAGAAAAATGGCTCAAATAATATAATTTATAACACCCATAGGTATAGTTGTGCATAAATCATTCCCAACTTTAATCTTCCTTGTTTTCACAAGATCTCCATTTTTTTAATACACCCACAAATTGTTTGTAGTAATAATATTCCCAATGTTTTTGAAGTAAATCACATCTAATGAAACAACTACATCAACGTTGATATTTTCTTAACAAACAATACAACATTTGGAGCAAAGGTTTTCGAAACTAGCTGTAATTAAGCAAGAGAGAAAAAGAATATTGCCGTGCTTTGATCTGACATTTCATTTTACAAATAGACCACTTCCTACTTGTGTGTTTGTGGCATTCACTAGACTCGCCGTAGTAATTAAGGTAGTAATAATCAATGAAAATCATGAATAATGCAAGAATAATTACTGTGCAAGTGAAGCACATAACACAACATCCATAAATTTTGAAGCACAAGACAGAATTACCAAAACGGATTATTTCCACTTAAGCATGAATAAGCACAACAAATAGAACATAAGTTCATTCAATAATGATTTAATCGGAGCGGCAGAAAGGTAAAAATAAATTAAAAATTAAATTCCCCACGAAGCACTAATCCTTAATCAGATCTCTGCCCAAAAAGCCACTGTATATGGAATAAATTTCCAACTCACAACTTATTATCAAGTCTAATGGAAACACAAATATACAACAAATTCAAACAATTACAAACATTCTATATTTTACTAAATAGTCTACAATTTTGCGATTTTCAGTTAAAATAAATTATTATAGCAGGATTTATTTAAACTAGAATAAAATTTAAAATAAGTACAAAATGCACATTTATTTATTTCTCCTGTTTCTGTCGGTTACACTCACAAAAATAGGCTGACAATTATTTACATTCGCGTGTGGTAAATTACATTTTACACCACAAAATTCATTTCATATACAAAGCACAGTGTACTGTTTTCATAACAGAGCGTTGTAAAATAGTTAACACGCAAGATTTTGTATTAAACTTTTAGGCCGACAACTTTTTTAAAAATGACAATTTGTTCTCGTGGATACTAATTTAGAAAGTAGTCTTGTTTTGTAACTTGCAAAATGTAACTTCCACTCAGTCAACCGAACCGATAAAATCATGAACATGCCGGAAGCTCACAATAGTACAAAACTGGGTATAAAAATTTTGCGTCAAAAACATAGTCAAATCGCTGAAACAAACAAAATAAAACTTCAAATCAAATAAAAAAAACACTGTCATATACAGAATTACGATCTCGATATTTATATTTAAAAAATATCGCAAAAAGATGTTGGAATATATTTTAAAAAATAAATTAAAAGTTTAAAAATTGTGCAGCGCAGGCTTTATTTTAAAACGCTGTGCAAACTGTACAAGCTACAAAAAATGTTAAAAAACATGTACAAAATTAAATTACGTATATTAATGTCCGCAGGATATTTTTACTTTCAAAAGACGCTTAAGACTTTACTTGACAAGCAATCTATTTTTTCAATACACAAAAATATTTTAATAATATATATTATAGTTAAACTAATTAAGTAGTTGTCCATTTTTTTTTTAGTTACTCTAAGTTCTTACGCATAAAAATATTACTTTTTTTAAAGTATCGAATTTATTAAAAATGATAAACTAATTTCAACTATATATCATGTGTTCAATAATTGTTCTGGTCAGATCGCCTGGGTGTGGCAATTGTCTCAAAAAACGTATGTCTCGTTTAACATTACAAAACAATGACACATGACAGCTGTCAGTGCAATGCGGTCAAAAGTTTACACGTTCAACTGAGATAACGCTTGCAGAGTAAGTTCTTAAACATCTGCATACAATTATCATGATTTGCAATGTGATTTTTATCAAAAACTTCTAAATGCAAAAATAAGACAACATTTAAACAGTTGACAGCAAACCATATGAACTTATCACGTCAACCTACGTTTATGGTAGAAAAAGAAAACCATAGCAAACCACGACCATAACAATTATTGAACACATTTTATTTTTAATATATTTTTTAAATGTTGTGTATTAGGAAAATAAATTGCTAATAATCAATTTATAATGGAACATAAAGAAGTGGTTCAATTATTTCTTACTTTTAAGCGTGTCTAGACTCTAAATTATTAGAAATAAAGATATCACCTCGCGGAAATAGAAATTTTGATTCTACACAATTTTTTCCTTTAAATTTTTTTCTAATTTCGACGTCTTTCTCAGCGTTATAAAATAAACCCAGCGTTGTGCTTTTAAACTTTCAATAATTTTTTAAAAACATGTCCAGCCAAATTTTTATTGATTTGTTTAAATATAAATAGTAAAAATTTAATTCTTTATATAACAGAATTTGTTTAACTCGTCTTGAAACTACATGTTTTAATTAAAAATTTTACATTTTTTTAATGTTTCAACGTTTTAAGCACGTTTGTGACATCACAATAATAGTTGTAATCCGGGTTTGTACTATCGTAGGCTTCGATATACTGCAGATGTAACAGTGTCATACCTGTCTTTTCGAATTCAGACGGGTATCTGCGGCTGTTATGACATTTTTTGCATCCTATTTATATATGAATACCCCAAAATATTTGAAATTGATATTATCATTAATAAAATTAATGATAATATCAAATATTTTTATAATAATTTATAATATATTTTATAGTATTTTAAAACTCAATTTCACTAGTCAAATATCCACTAGTACTTGTTGTTATTGATTGCTAAACGTAAGTACAATGCCTTATTTTTATAATGTCATTTAAAAAAATGCAGGTGAATTAAATAGTCAATTTTATATTTGTAAACCTTATGGCTTTACAGCTTATAACTGCCTATTTATTTAGAGTATTTAAATACATTTTTCTTTTTAGTATCTCTCTACTCTCCAATTTCATTTCGGTAAAACTCTCGGTAAAACCACTACATTCAAACAGCTAATACAAAATTTCTAAAGAAGGTAAACGGAAATGTTAACCAATTATTGAGTTCGATAAAAGCTATTGTTGCCATAAACGTTCCACTATTTGTCGAATTTTAACAAAAAAGTTTTGTTAACGAAAATTTTAGTTAATAGTAATAAGCTATTATTAGATGTATTGTAAAAAAAATAATTTAGAAAAACTCATCAAAGTTTTCCAATAATTTTTACTTAAATCCAAAATAAAAAATTCAGTATAACTACGAGTAATTTAAAACGAAAAAAGTAACAAGAAAGTGACCACAGTCTGCTACCAGTAAAAACAGACCACGAAAGCATCAAGGTCTCAAGCATCAATAAAGTAACATAAAAAGAAAAACACAAGAGATAGATTTTTTTCTACTAAGGTATCTAATATTAAAAACAGTAAAAAACAGTATGGAACCTATAAAAGTAAAGACTACAAAAAAAACAGATTGGTAAAATTAAAGTTTAAAGAAGAAGTCTTGCATACTAATCCTTGGTTGCACAAACGTGCATCAAATTTGACGGACGATTAAACTCTGATTAAATGAAAATACCATGCTTTGATTGGCTAAAAATACATTAATGAGAGATTAACAAGTCATCAATTTTGATGAACGTTTGTGCAACCGGGCATTCCTACCTTAAAAATAGAGTACAACAAATCAAAGTCAATGATAAGACCTCCAGCTTTCTTCCTGTAAAATATGGTGTTCCTCAGGGGTCAATTCTTGGTCCCCTGTTATTCCTAATTTTTATTAATGATCTTCCGGCTCACCTTAAAGAAAACCAGAATATATTGTATGCAGATGATACAACAATTATCAATCAAGGTGCTAATTTATCTGATGTTATAGATTTAAACAGTGAGGCGCAGTCGAAAGCTTTTGAGTGGTTCTGCTGTAACCAGTTAAGCCTAAATGACACAAAAACTGCCAACTTAGTTTTTACACTTAAAAACAGCAACTTACCGTCTGAATATGCATTAAGTACTAAGTATCTGGGCGTTGATATTGACAATAAACCTCTATTTAATGTTCAAGGGGAGACACTGGCTAACAAACTTTGTAAAAATGTTTTTTTATTGCGTCAGCTTTCAACATGTGTGTCTATCAAGTGTCTAGTATCAGCATACTTTGGTTGGTTTCAGTCTGTAATGTCTTATGGTATTCTTGTGTGGGGACACTCCTCGTGTCGCCACAGAATATTTTCATTACAACGTAGGGCCATTCGAGTGATATTTGGACTTCAATATCGTGCGGACTGTCGTGCATGCTTTATCAATAATAAAATATTAACTTTCCCATCACTTTTTGTATACCATTGCTTAGTTTACGTTAAAAAGAATATCAGTGACTTTTCGCAATTTCTAGATAGACACGATCATAACACGCGCGGTAAGGAAAATATTCTTCCCGCATCTCTAAGATTATCCAGAACTCAAACTGGTACAAGATACTTCTGCATAAATTTTTTTAACTATTTGCCCATCAGTTTCAGAAATTTGCCTTTAACCATTTTTAGAAAAAAATTAAAGTGTTTTCTTATTTCTATTTGTTTGTATTCCTATGATGATTATTTTAATTGTGACTTCTCTCAGCTTTTGTAATTGATATTTTGTATTTCTATTTTATTTTCTATTTCTGACTTATGTATACCTTCTTGGTTTCTTCACATCAATAAATATTATTATTATTATTATTATTATTATTATTATTATTATCAATGAACACGATACGATGTTGGCAAAAAAAATCGGCTTTGCGGTCTTATAGCAATGTTTTACAAAAACCTGTTTCTAAAAATTCGTCAGCTGACGTACTTATAATAAAATCCTTTGATCATAAAATAAATAGTGCACAAATTGAAAAGAACATTAAAAATATGTGTAATGAGTTTGATTTAAAAGTAAACGTCAATGGTACAAAACAAATAAAAAGTGGTATATTAATTAACTGTGAAAACAAAGACTCTCTGACCAAATTAAAGGACTTAGTTTCTACGAAAGGCAACTCATCTTACACAGCCTCACCATCTGCTAGATTTAACCCTCGACTAAAAATTTATAACGTCCCTCCCGATGATGCAACACAATCTGAGCTTGTGGAAGATATCATTTTTCGAAATAATCTTAGTGCTTCTAGTGATGACATAAAAATTGTTACGAAATTTAAGAATAAAAATGATTACAATATAATTATCGAAGTTAAACCGCTACTTTATAAAAGTATTATTGAGAGGGGTTCATTATACATTGGCTGGCATAAATCTAAAATTTCTGAGTGTTTTAATTTAACAAAATGTTTTAAATGTTGTAAATATGGTCACACCAAAAACAAATGTACTTCTCAAGAAACCGTTTGTCCCAAATGTAGCGGGTCCCACGAACTGAAGGATTGTAATTCACAAAATTTGTGTTGTCCTAATTGTACAGATGCCAACTCTCGGTTTAAATTGCAATTAGCTATTGATCATTCAGCAAACGATTCATCTTGTCATACATATCAATATAAATTGAATCTTGTAAGGCAAAAACCAATTATTATGAGTAATTATCTAGTACATAATTTCAATTTCTATATCTACTTCTTTACTATGGAACATAATCTAAAAGTTGCTCATGTTAATGCAAGATCCTTATTTACTGGTTTTGATGCTTTTGATAGTGTTCTACATAATGACTTTGACATAATGGGGGTATCGGAAACTTGGTTGACGAACCAATTGCCTTCGCAAGTGGTTAACATACCTGGTTTCAAATTAATAAGACAGGATCGTGTGGGTAGACGAGGTGGTGGTGTAGCCGTATATATTAGAGAAAACATTTCAGTTAAAATGGTTGAAAATCCAAATGTAAATTGTCCAGTAGAAATTGAATGCCTATTTTTAGAAATTAAAACTAGATCCTTTTGTTTTCTTTTGGGAGTCCTCTATCGCAGTCCTTCGAGTAATATTGCATTGTTCACAGAGTTTTTTGACGAATTATTACCTACTTTACTTCTTAATTATGAAAAAATAATTTTTGTGGGGGATATAAATATTGACCATACTTTTGATAATAATGTGATAGATATTTTTGCCACGTACGATTTTACTCAAATCATTAGTGAACCGACAAGAATCACCAAGTCTAGTCAAACACTCATAGATGTTATTTATACCAATTTTGCAGATATGATTATTGCCTCTGGAACCTTAAATGCAGATATTTTTTCTGATCATCGAATCATACATTGTACATTAAAAATGAAAATTACTCAAAAGTTTTTGAATTATGTTACCTATAGGGATTACAAATACTTTTTATACACCGACTTCCTTGAGGATTTACAGAATTTAAGATGGGATGAAATGTTTTACATTAACGATATTGAGTCTAAGTTATACCTATTTAATTACAATCTTATAAAATTATTTGATAAACATGCCCCTTTAGTCACCAAAAAACTCACAAAAAAATATTCACCTTGGTTAACAGAAAACATTAAGAGATTTATGAAAAAAAGAGACATAGCCCTATCAAAATTTAAACAAACGATACTTGATGTTGATTGGGAAGCATATCGCCAGCTTCGTAACCTTTGTGTGTCTGAAATTAAAAAAGAAAAAGCGGGTTTTCTGAATCAGATTAACAACAATAATAAAATTTTGTGGAACACTTTAAAAAAATTTGATTTAAAGTCTCGTGAAAATACCCAGATTCCCTCGCATTTAAATGATATCAATAAAATTAACGATTATTTTTTATCTGTTTTTAATTCTAGTTCTTCACATGAAGAAACACTACATTATTATTTACAGAATACATACAATAATGACCTTAAATTTTCTTTTCAGTTACCTACCATTGCAGAAATTCATGATATAATCGTTAACCTTCAATCTAACGCGACAGGTTTTGATAGAATAAACGCAAAAATGTTAAAGCTTTGTAGCTTTGTAGCTTTCATTGATAAATACATAACTCATATAATAAATTCTTGTTTGGAAACTGGGTATTTTCCAAAACCTTGGAAAACTACTCTGGTGAAACCGTTACCAAAAGTAAATGAACCACAAAATTATAGTGACCTAAGGCCTATTAGTATAATTTCAACTGTATCTAAAATATTGAAAAAAGTAATTTTTAAACAAATCTATACTTTCGTTAATTCTCATAATATTCTTCCTTCTTCACAATCGGGGTTTAGAAAAGGTTATAGTACTAATGCTTCACTAACCAATATATTAGATAAGATAATCAGAAAAGCCGATAGTGGCTTAAATACTGCCTTGATATTACTAGACTTCTCGAAAGCTTTTGATAAAATAAATCATTCGTTACTTTGTGCTAAACTTAAGTTCCTAGGTTTTGACGAAAACTGCTTAAATTTTTTTTCTCATTATTTAAATGAACGTAGCCAAATGGTTCAAGTTAATAATTTACTGTCATACTGTGGGAGAGTTACATCAGGGGTACCCCAAGGCTCCGTCTTGGGACCTTTATTGTTCTTGTTATATACTTTTGACATAGCAAATTCTGTTCAACATTCAGCCATTCATGCATTTGCCGATGACACACAACTGGAATATTCTTTTAGACACGATGCAGTTGATGAAGCAAACCTTCGTCTAAACTCAGATATTCAAGGCATTCAGAGTTATTCATGTAGACATAATTTGCAACTAAACGTTGAAAAGTGCTCCCTCATAGTTTTCGGACCTAAATTAAATGACATTAATCTCGACTTACATTTTGGAAATTCTAATTTAAAGATTGTTAAAAGTGTAAAATTACTGGGCATTGTCTTTGATCAAGATTTACGCTTCAAAACTCATGTCTCTTTTTTGGTAAAAAATAGTTACGTGCGATTGCGTCTACTTTACCAAAATCATAGTAGCATTAATTTCAAATTAAGGAAAAAACTCTGTGAAACACTTGTATTACCTATTATAAATTACTGTCTTACGCTTTTTTACCCTTGTCTTGATTCTAGTTCTAAAAATTGCTTACAAAAAATTCAAAATAATTGTTGTAGATTTATTTTCAAACTTAGAAAATATGATCATATTTCCCTTAAGATTAAAGAATTAAATTGGCTAAAACTTGATACTCACTTTAAATATTTGATGGCAGTTATGGTTCATTCCACCTTATCTACCTCAACACCTCCTTACCTAAAGCGAAAACTTGTGCATCGTAGATCCCTGCACAATGTAAATCTACGTCATGTCTGCCGATTGTCAATGCCTTACTTTCGTACAGCCTTGTTTCTTAGATCATTCACCTATAATGCCGCTGTCATTTATAATAATATAAAAAACCATTTGAAATCAAAGCCAGTAAGTTTAAATATATTTAAAAAACATATTAAATCAAAATATTTATTGCTCTAATAATAATTATTCTTTTGCTGTTTTTGTTTTTCTTTTGTATTGTTTATATATATTTACGCATTTTTTCTTCGCATTTATCCTAGTTTTAGTCTAATTATGGGTTTATATTTCAAGTTTATTTTTTGTTTTGTTTTTGTATTGAGCGAGGTTAAGTAGAATAGCACTAGCTAGACTTCGCTTCCTCACATTTTTTCTTTATTAAAGGCTTTTATTATTATTATATTAAGTCAAAGCAACAAAAAAAAAATATATGAAAATAAAAAAACCAATAACAGATATACTGTATGACCTGCAAAATCCAAAGAAAGAAAGGAAGTAAAAGAATTAATTATAGTTACTGGCAAAACTTTACTTAAATGTGTAAAAAAATAAAAATAATCTCGAAAATAACTCTACTTCGAACCATACGACTAAAAATGAAGAAAAATAGACCGATGAAAACGTCGTTACTTGCAAAAGCTACTAGTGTCAAAACAACTACCAAAAATGATAATGATTTATGATACATCAAGGTGGATTTATTATAGCTGAGTGGTTTGTTACCCAAAATCTAGAACAATAATAAATGCAAAGCTATAAGATTTTTCTCTGTGGTAAGTATATATTTCTTTTCCACTACTGGTATATTATTTATTATAGCTCAGGTATTTAATAACTCATATAATAAAAAGAATAGAACTTCACTTAACGAAGACTCCACTAAACAAAAGCTCTCATATAACAATTTTACAAATGAGCACAATTTGAAGAAGAATATAAATTATTACAAATTTCACTGCATCAAATTTCAAATTTGACTTTGCGGCTATGCCTCAACCAAATTTTACATCCACAATTTGACAGTTCATATAACTTAAAAACAGTATTTTATTTACATAGATACATAGTAAAAAAAACTTGAAAAGCATTTTGAAAAGGCAGTGCACACCACTTGCAACCCCCTCGATCTATGTTGATGCCTTCGTTTCGTTATAATAATAAATTTTTGACTTTGGAGAACAAAATAATTTCATACATTCTCTAAACAATATCTTTTAAGACTACTAGGAAATAACCTAGTTGAAATGTATGTAGCAGTATTTTTTAAATTTTCGTACATCAAAGACATACATTACTTGGAATAAGTTCACAAACAGAGACGAACAATTAAGCCAAACTATAATTTCTACTACAAAAAGTTAGAGACAAATTACCCCTTTGATAATAATCACTCGTTAAAATTTAATTTCATATCACATTAAATAAACGTGAAAAGAATGTCAATATGATAATAAATATTCGATCAAAAAATATGAAGTTCCCGATGCGTGTCAAACAGGACACAGTGCGGCTTAAAAAACGCCGACACCAAATCAATGTACACAAATTAACTTTTAACGACACTCCATTTATGTATTTTCATGAAATGCGTTCGATTTTCAATGAGGAAACTTCGATTAATGGTGTGAAATTTTGCCAATCAGATATGAGCAATGTAACCGCAATCGTAAATTATAAAGGAAAACTACAGGCCAGAATCAACAACGATTTTATACCCGAAAGGGAAATCAGACAGTGTTTCATGGGACCGAACCAGCCCCACCCGGAACCCAGGGAGCAATTAATTTTGAATAAAACATCGTCGAGACGAATACCGCGAAATTGCGTCACACAACATCGATACCGTCATCACATGGTCCATAACATAATTCTCAAAATGTAAACAATAAAATTTTCATCCAGTTACAGGTTAGCAAATTACGAGAATAATAAATTAGCTATAAAATAAAAATGTAAAACACCCACTAACACCAAACAATTTCCTTAATACAACGCGCGTCTCGACACAACAAAGTTGTGTAAAAATTAACACTATTTTAAAATTAAAAAACTATTGATTAAAACTATTTTATTTCCTACGCGAAGATGACAACATTGTTGTCAAAATGCGCGTCGTATTAAGTAAAGTGTTTGGTGTTAGTGAGCGTTTTACGTTTCGTTTAACACATCAACAAGATCCAACAAGAAGATGTAATGAACAAGTGGCTAACTTTTTGTCTGTTCAATGATGGTTTGATGGCGTAACAATGTCGAAAGAAATATTGACAAACGGTTTAAAAATATTCACAAAATACAAACAAAAAAAAAAACACAAAGAAAACCATAAATACTTAGCTCCCATTATATTGATTGAACATGATTTCGAGGCTGTAGAAGAGGGATGAGATTGGGAAAGTATATGAAGCGCCAAATTTACTAGAAAAATTAAACAGTACCGTAAAATGGAGTGAAGTTGACCATTTTTCAACATTAACTAAAAATAAAACCTATTCGCAATTTTAGGAAAAAGAAGTTATCCTCGATATAACGTTGTTATCGTTGTTATTTAGCCCTGGGACCTAGAAAATTTGTAAAATTCAACTCCCCTTTTTTGAAAAAGAAAACGACCACATATCTAAATATCATTAAAAACGTGTTTTTGTGATAGTTGGAGTAAAATTAACCAAGTGAAAAATAAACAGTAAAGTACTAATCTTGTGTTAAAAATATGGCGGTCACAGAGAACAAATAACATGTTTATAGGCCACAACTATATAGCAAACCCAATCCTTTACTCTAATGTTTTATATGAAAAAATAAATATTAATAAGTCAACGTTAAAATCAACTGAAAAATATGCAATTCAGTATTTATTAAACATTAAAAAAAAATGTTTATATTTTAAAACTATATGTTAAACTCAGTTTTTTGCTCCAATTTTTATAGAAAATTAAATAAAATTAAATCGACGTTGAAACAAAGCTCTCCGCCAAGAAATACATTTTGGTTTTCCACAAATAGTATTTTCTACAAATACGTCATCTTCTATATCAGGCCAGATAAATCTATCACCTGTCAATCGCTTTAAAAAGTTAACAGTTACCTCACCATCATTTCCTAATAACACTTTTTCAATAAAATGTTTGACTGTTTTTTTTTGTTTCATATTACACTATAACCCATAAGTCTTTTGTATATCACCGTTTTTTAATTCACTTCGTTGGTTAAGTTTACCCCAAATTAACGTTAAATTTGCACAAAAAACCAAAAAATTTCACAATCAATGATCGGAAAGACTTATCAAATGTACCAGCGAAAGTTATTTTTGAGATAAAATAACATAATGTATGAAACCTGTATCAGACTGACAGAATGATTTGATGAGCACTGTTCAAGTAAAAGTTTAATAGCCAATTTTTAATGCCTAATTCCACAGGTGCCTTCAGATGTATGTGAAATCATTATTAATTGTTAGAATGACACTTTTCAGAAAAATTTTATAAGGAAAACCATTTACAATGGCAAAGCCTTAACATACACAGAAAAAAAAAATTACGAATATAATACAGGTTTACACATTTTATTTAGTTTTTGGTCATCTTAACCAAAGTGGTGAACTTCACCCCATTTTATACTATTTACTTGATCAATTCTTTTTCATATCATAAAGAAAACACGTTAATAATTATGAAATATAATTTTGGCCAAATAACTGCCACGTCAAAATTTAGAATTTTAATTAACGTTAGCTTTTTAGAAATCAAATGACCAGGAAAAATTGCTAAAATTGAACCAAAAGCCCTAGCAAGATCCAAAATTTGATAAAAAAAATCAAAGTCTACATGCACAGCCGGGGCAACCATTTGTCCGACAGCATATTTTATAATTATTCTCAACATGTCAGGTTCATATTTCAATAAAAATTGACCAAATAAATAATAATGTACTGCGTTTTGTTTTAAAATTAAATCCGGAACACCCTATTTATGTAAAACAGTTTGGTGTAATAAGTGGTAGCTTGTCAAATTATTTGGCAGTAAATTTTAAAAAACAAAACCATTAGTGTAGATTTAAAAAAAAACGTTGGTTTGATTTCCTCGGAAAAACTCTCAGAGTCAGTTCAGGAAGAGAATTAAAAAACGAAAATCATTCGCTTTATACAATTTTAGTATAAGTATTAAAAAATTAGTATTAGATCTAAATTAGTATTAAAAATTTGTGCGGTACACAAGATTTTTTTGAACTACCTAACACACCATTTTTAGCCAAAGTTGGCACGCCGACGCACAGTGTTTCGAACATATGAGCGCGGGTGGAAAAAAGTCAAAACTCAGCGTAATGCGATTTGTGGTTTTAATGTTCGTATCTTAAGGTAAAAACGTAAAGGTAAAAACGTAAACGTAAACAAAAAAATATTTACATAAAAATATAAAAAAAAAAAATTTTACGGTTATACAAAGAATATGTAGAAAATAATTATATTCAAAATTTAAAAAAAATCAATAATATTTTTTTTTTAAAGTAAAAGATAAATGAAATTCATATGTCGAGATCAATCGTTCTAGCCTCTTATCCGCTTTAGACCACTATTCCTCAATTTTGAACGGCCACAGACAAATATTATTGTTTTTAAGCTCGTTATTTTCACCATCAGATATCTTGCTTAAATTATAATTAACAACAAGGTAACGGTAAATTTTTTCAGGTCTTTCATCTCTGCGATGTTACTTCTAGGCTTCGAAAAATTCTCTTCTAGATATGACGCAACCTGCATCTAAGAATTAAAAAAATATATATTTGCAAAATCGTGCGCTGACAACAGCTTACATATTTGAAAACAGCATTTAATTTTGCATAAGATGTTTTTTAATTTAAGACTTGATAACGCGGTACTCACATTTTTTTTTGACTAATAACTTTCAAAATTTGCTAGCATCCCCCCACTCTTTCACATTAAATATTTTTATTCACTAAGTAATTAAAAATACAAAGTAAGTTATATAATTACCTTCTAATAAGATTTCCATTGATTCTATTGCAAACAGTTAGTACCACACCATTTACAAAATATTTGCTAATTCGTTGCGAGCTGCTAGAGGCTTATCGCATTAGGACAAAAAGCGATATTAATCAATAAAAACATTGAATTTGAAATCTCTAACCTACCCCACTGATGCCAAATTGGCGTTTTTTAAAAATTTTTGATATGACTTTTTTCCACCTAAAATACATACGGCGAAACACTGTGCGACGTAGACATTAGAAGTAATGAGTTTGTCCCTACAATAGTTCAGAACCACTTCATAACGGTTTAGAACAAAACTGAGTATGCGCAATAAAAGTTTCTGATCGCTAGAGTTACTGCACCTACGCAGAACAATTCGAAACCGTTTTAAACTTTGACTAGAACACAGTATAGAAATAAATCAGTATGGACAGCTGGTAAAAATTGAACACTTGTCAAAATGCTACCATCCCTTCAAGTTAAATGTATAAGAGGGTGTCACTTATTTTTAGATTTTCTATAGACAACTACAAGAACTAATTGTAAATAATATAATAAATAACCAAGCGACAAGAGTGAAACAACGATTAAAATAATTTTTATAATATTTTATTTACAGTTATAGCTCTTTAGATTTAAATTATGTATTATTAGTTGCCTAAAAATTTAAAAATCAGTGACTCCATCTTACACATTTAACGTGAAGAGATGCTAGCTTTTGACAAGTTTTTATCAGCTGTTCATACTGATTTATTTCTATATTGTGGCTAGTACAAATCTTAAATCTAGTACCAAAATAACAGTAGAATTAATTTGATTCACTAAAATTATTTACACTAACACCGTACCATTTGAATAATTACAAAATTGTTTAGATTAATTCGTACTGTTTGGAATTATTATTGTTTTTTTTATTATGTAGAATTACTAAAACTTTTATTGAGAATTACTTTTATTCACTAAAATTATTACATTAACACGGTATTATTTACATTATTTCGAAATTGTTTAAATTAGTACACACTGTTCAAAATTATTGCAGAATATGAAGAATTACTGAAATTTTTTTTGAGAATTTGTTCGAGCTGGTATTGATTGTACTAAACTTTTTTTGGAGTTGGCAGCCCTTCGGCAAATTATGAGATTTCTGCGGGATATAAAGAAAACTTGTCCATTTTTAAAACCAACAATGTCAAGTGCTAAAAATTCAAACACTGTTGAAACAATATTGATGAAACGTCATAGCGAATTAAATTCGTTAGAAAAGTAATCTTGTTGAATTAATTGATAGCTCTATATATGTGCCGTTAAACAGGCCAAAAGCGTCACTTTTTTAATCAATCAATTTAGTGTAGATGCCACTCAAAAACACATTTATTTGAAAACAGCGGTAATAAATGAAACTCGAGATACGCCTATAATGAAGCACAGCTGAAAAATAATTATTTTATAAACAAAAGTTTTGCCTTCAAGGCATGTAAAAATGAGACTGTACCAATTATAACTCATATTTTCTGACGTTCTTCATTATTTTGCACTAGAATAACGTAAACAACACACCCTTGCGGTTAGCAAATTAACTTGCACTAAAAGTGGTAAATTGTTAAAGATAAAAAAAATGCTCTAACTACTAAATATTTTTAAAAACTTTTGTGAGAAGCTTAAGCCTTGCAAAGCATTCTTGTTGTCTGTCTCCTTTATAACTTTTTGACGTAAACTAGCAAAGCCTCTGAAGAAAAACTAAATGACTGAAATGCCATTTTTTTCTCATATCGGAAGCTCTTGACATTAAAATTTTATCGATTATAGATTATATTAGAAAGATTTACGACCTGGATGGCCAAGTCAGGTACTCCACTTAACCTCGATGAAGTGCATCGTAAGCAAAAATTATTTAAGATCAAAGTAATCAATTGTGTAAAAAACTGTATTGTTCTCAACTTTTATTAATTATATACTCAATTACGTTTCTTATTGTTTTTTAATGACTTAAACTGAGCTAAATTAATGAAACAACAAGTATTAAAGTCAGAAGACAAATAAATTGCGTTGTAAAAATTTTATTTTGACTTCCAAGAATACAAGCTATAATTAATAAAATAAATTGTTATATTTTAAAATCAGCCAGTTTTTTGACCACAGTTTCCTCATCCGACCACAAAGTACTGATATAATAAAAACCGGAAAATATTAATTTGACCAAAGATTTTAATTCTCCATAAATAACTCTGGTACATTCAGTTAAGCCTTTGAATTATACCTCAAGGTACAGCTTAATAATTATTCATGAAACTTCGGCTTGGAGAAATACAGCTAAAGTTTATATACAAATGAGGCAAGAGCAAACTTGAGATCTCTCTTGATAACGCTTTCTTTCGTCCGAAGCTCTGACATTTGGTATAAATTATCACCTTTTCACTGAGACAAATCTGTTTTCCAAGCATTCTTTAATTATAATTTAATTCGTTTTACTTAAATCCTTTTTATCCAAATTATGTTTGAATAAATAGCGAAAGCGCAAACACAACTAATCTTTTCGACACTAAAACAAAGAATACTAAAGAGGAATTTACATTAAATGTAAAATAAATTTTATTCCTACCTCATTTATAAGCAGACTTCAAATTTAAACAAGTGCCATGAAGACAAATAACCAAAAATCTATTAATTATTTTCTACGAAATGTAATCAAATGTTGTGTATAATTTTTTTTCTCAAAAACCTTGTTAAGACAGCTGCCACATACGAATGAATTTTTATCATCATTAAAAGTTTCGGATTCCTATTTAGGTGTTTAGAGCACTAAGGGCCGGTTTACAAAAGTAAATCACATATTTAATTGCGATTAACTTTTAAGGGAATTCGCCAGCGATTTTCTTCCGCTGTGAAAATTCAGCCATCTGCGTGTTTTCCACGTATTTTTTTGCGAGATAAGTACGACTCTGACATATATCGAGTATCCCAAGTTTTACCTCCACCCCCCAAACTGCACTTTTTATTTGAACACAAATTATGAAAAAAAAACCAACACATAACAGATTATAATTTATCTGTAGTGGAAGTTCGTTCTGTCTAAATTTGAAATCATTTTATTGAATAGATAGTTTTCTGACTTTTATTCAATAAGTTATTAATTAATTTAAATAATTTTTCAATCACTAATATATTTTGATATGGTACATTTGTCCGTGTTATTACATTGTTTTAAATAATTTTAGTTTTCTTTAAATTCTAATTTTAATATTAAACCTTTTTCTTTCTGATGGCTGGGATATCACAGGGTGGTAAATTTGAAAAGAAAAGAAATTTGAGTCGTTTGTGGTTTTTCTATTGTACGACTTAGGTACACTTTTAGAGTGCTTCATTACTTCATTAGCCATTGTAGCACCTAGTACCATTCTAGGATATTATCAAACTCAGAATTTTATTTCTTTCAATTAAAATATAAAAAGTAAATTATAAAAATAGTATAAAAAATTTATTTCTTAAGGCAATGTAAGCATTTATTTTTTTTTAAACTCCTGCTTCGCCCTCGTTTTATAAATTTGAATTTTTACCACAAAACTGTTTTTGATACGCGTTCATTATACTAAGTAATTCGGCTCATTTTTTAATATATCTACTACTACTCCGCTAATCTCTTAGTAAATCTGACCATGTTACTTTAAAAATTAATCTTCAACGTTGTTTTATTCTTCACAGCAACACAGTGTGTTTCCAAAAAAACAATCTTTGTTGTACCACTGTACTCACTGTACCACTGTACCAGGTGTAAACGAAATTAGACTCAACCCTTTTTCTAATATTATTTAAAAAAACTCAAAAAACTTATTATGTTAGGAAATCCCTATTAATCGAGTAAAAAGTAAACTTTCTATCACTTCCGGTTTTACCGGAAACGACCACAACTTTAGATATTTAAATAGAACCCTATTTATAGTGTTATATTTTTATATTTTTAGAATCTATATTAAATTTTGAGTCTTCTATACTAGTTTTATGGCTTTTTGTGAAATAAAAAACTTTTTTTGTAATTTGTTTTTATCTAGAAGGCTACAATAGTAAATAAATATTTCTATAGAGTGTAGAGATCAATGTAATGTTTGACAAGGCGTAACTCTTAAACAAATTAAAATTTTTAATTTTGGCTTTTACTTTATGAAAGCACTATATTATGATTATAATTTTATGATTGTACAACAAAAACGGTCACACTGAATGCTTCCTAAACATAACTACTGCCTAGCTACCTACCTTATTATCAAGACGCAAAAGAGGTGAGGTGACCTTATGACAGCCTTTCATGCAATTAAAAATGCCAACTCCCCCTATCAAACATCTTTTTACCTTATACCTCTACAGCCGTACTAGAGAACATCCTTTCAAATATTGAAATTATATTTTTTTTTATCAGAAAATGAGAATGTGACTTAAGTCATTAATTATTTAACAAAGCAAGCTTACTTAGACTATCAGTACTTCTGTCAACAAGTTTTCAATATATATAACACTATTTTACTAAAAGTAGGTAAAAATTGTGGGTTAAAAGCTGATTCGAAAATGCCGTTGCCCGCAGCCATCTACTACTTCGAGTTTAAATGCATCAGCAGGTGGTTGCAGCTTAAATACGACTGCTTTGTTAACGATGAATTATTATTTAAGTCAAATTCTTATTTTCTGATAAAAGAAGTATATAACAAGTGTTTATTTAAAAAAGTTGTCAAGTGTGCTATAAAAAAACAAAAACATTTTGAAGTATGTCTTAGTTTAATTCGGCTGCTGTACTGTCAGTTACGACCACAAATCACGACTGCGCGCGCACTGTGAAGCTGTGTATCAAGTTCCGACATCCCTTCTTCGCTACATTTTCTTTTATCAAAATCTCATAGCACACTTGACAACTTTTTTAAATGAACAGTTGTTATATCAAATATCATATATTTAAATGTATAAGATATATATTCAAATAATAAGATACATTACAATCGTAGGACAGTGTTTCATAATAGTCAATAAAAAATTTTGATCTTAAAATTTTTTACCTTTGGAAGTTATGTTGGCCAGTAAAACTCTAATGACTTTACTCAACACAGGTAGTTAATTTCAATCTTAAATTAAGTTGATCAACTAAGTAGAGAGTGTGTACTTCTTTTTTCTCTATAAAAAACTTTTTTTTTAAACAACTAAATAAAATTTCTGCCTTTTAAAGACAATGATTTTAGCTATTATTATAATTATTCGAAAATCGGAAATAGAACATTAGAATAAATATTCATAATGTCGAAAATTTCCACAGCCTCCTACAACCCTACAATCATTTATAAACACCTTGTATTAAATATCTGGTAGAAATTGTTATTATCAATATCAGAATTCTAAAGCATGAAATTCTCTATTAAAGTACAAAAATGTAAATAACACGCAAATTATATAAATAAAAATTCATAATTTTCAAGATAAATTTGTTCAAATTGTTTCTAAACTTAGTTCTAGAAAAAGTGTACTCATGGCATATTCCAAACTTATTAAGAAATATACTATTCTACAAATAATAATTTTTGATTTATGACCAATTAAATAAGTGTTCTTACTGGCGGCTGGTAGAATTTTAAGTCTCTGTATTTTCAAAACAAAGTATAGAACCCAATTACTATTTTAAGATTACTAAGAGTTCCTAAGAGTATCTAAGACTATTGGCATTAGATAAAAAGCAACTGTAGTAAAAAAAACATCATTATCAAATTAAAAAATATATATTATCAGAAAATCAAATTTCAAATGTTCACAACTTTTCTGAAATTACAATTTCAAAACCAGAAAACGAAAAAAAACTGGATATTTGCGTGTCTCCTAATGATAAACAAAATCGTCACTGTTCTATTTCGGATATACCAGGATAGATACCCCATACCATAACAGTATTCTATTTGATCCCAAAAGTCACCGTTTACAAAAAAAAATGATCCCTTGCTTCATTTTACAAATACAAAGACCTCAATTGTAGAAAAAAATCTTTATTTAAAAGTTGTAAAAAAAATTTTTCATTGCGATATTCATAATCACTATTTGTTACAAAAGCGACATATTCGCAACAAACTATTTTTAACACCCATCATTTATTTTTTTGGGTTTGTAACAAAGAGGAGTAACTACAACATTCTAAAAAATCACGACTCCCCCAATAAATGTGTTTATTTGCGAATATTTCGTACATTTTTACTGTGCTACTAGTTTATGCTAAACTATATAAAAAAGTAGTAAAAACTGATATGAATCTGCAGTACTGTTTTACAGTTCGTTGGGATAGCCTTTGCGGCCGGGTCAAGTCAGGTCATGTTTGTAAGACGAGCTCAAAAAGCGAGTCGAATAACTGGCGAGGCTGTAAAAACCCTACAGAATGTATACTGTACAATGTCTTAGTAATACCTCTATAATTTATTAATTTTACTTCAAATTTTCTTAGTTGTCAAAAAAAAGTTTAGATTTGTGTTAATAGAGTTTTAGTGTTCTATTTCGTCGTCGTCGGTGAAAAGGCTCTTTACAGCCTGTCGTCTGTTACGAAGTTGCTTACTTGGTAACAAACGATCTCTAAAGAAACCCTTAACAAGATATTACAAAAAGATAATTCAACTACAATTTGTAAAAAATTTTTAATAACATTTTTGATAAAATAAAACCTGTAGCCTACATTTCTACACATTGTAATACTTACTCGTATTACTACAATTGTAGCCATTCTTGCTTAAAAAAAAAATCCGTGTACCAAGTAAATTTTGTACACAACTTTTAATTACATTTTATATACAAACAAGTTTGAAAACGTAGAAGACAATAATACTAATTTAAGTAATCTAAAGTTAATACAAATAACAGTCCAAAGAAGAGGAGCTACGTGATGGATGAACTGTTTCCAAATTATTTCATAGTTTTGTTTATCCAAACGATAACACATAAATCAATAGACTTAAAAGTATTTGATATGTAAATATAAAATACATATATTTTTTTTACTTAAATTGAATTAGATAAGTAAATGTTACACTAGTAAATACAGGATGTATCAGAAATGATGGTCAAAAATTTAGCCAGTGATAGGCATCGCATAAAAAAAAAAAATTTTAAATTCCATTTTTTCCGAATCTCAACCGTAATTACGGTAAAATTTTTAAAAATTAAGTCAAAATACCATACCCGCCACTGACCTATGTAGTATTATAATGGTAACTAAGCTATATTATAATATAATAAGCTATATTATAAGCTATATGGTAACTAAGTGATCATAAGCGTATCGTGATTTTACGGAAAGAACAATGTTCAAAATTTTTAGCATCTGTAACAAAAATGGTATATAGAAATGTTGTTTCTTTTGATGAGATGTATCACTGGTTAAATTTTTGACCATCATTTCTGATACACCCTGTAGAAATACAGTAGTACAACACAACTAGATATATATAGTATTGTTCATTGATAATATTGATGTAAAATTTTACAGTTTTGCCTCGGTACAATATCAAATTTCTAAAATAAAAATGTTTGGAAACAATTAATAAATTAGTTGTGTGAAACTATAACTGTCTTTGATCGATTCTTATCAATAATGCAGAGAGATATGACCCAATTTCAATTTGACTGTTAGATGAGAGTTTTTATCGACTACTTTTCAATGTACGAAGTTAATCAAATTTAAATATATTATTCTTGTTATATGAGCTTTATTACATCCTTGAAAAGATCATTTTCTCTATAAAAATGATTTCTAATGTATTAGATAACAGTTGATTATATAACTTATGATATATAACATTCACCTCTTGTTTCCTGACCTTTATGCTATGAATTTACCACAACAGTGTTGAGTAGATGTACAAAAAGTGCACTTACGTACCGACATAAATCAAAACAAAACTTTCAAACATGAAGAGTTATTACAACGTAAAAGCGAGTAATCTTAGAATATTACCTTATTGTAAAAAAAAAACTATAAAAAGCTCTCCATATTTCTAGTAGAAAATTTTAATTTATATTACAAAATCTCTCATTAAATTATTTTAACGCTCAAGTCAAAAGGTGATTAAAAACAAGACTAGCCCCGATGGAGTTTATAATTTGTGCTATCTGCATAAAATCTCTTTTAGTGGTTATACTGCTGTGGCTGGTGTTAACCTACATCAGATTTAGCCGTTTTGTAGGTAAATTCAGTAATTTATTTTTATCTATTTTTGATGGAAAAATTTTCCGAAACAAATTCCATTATTCATTGCACACCTATAATTAAATTAAAAGGTCACCTTGACTCATAATACGTAATGATTCATATTTTGCGGTTTTGAAAATAACTATATTTAAATATATTTTTTAACAGTGTATTTTTCGTATAGGTATTTTGGTAAAATGTAGTTTATACTCTAGTTCGTGCACTTCCTGAGATAAATAATAAAACAAGTTGGCCCATATTTCACCTCTGAGTCCCACGAAAGTTCGTTTTTACCCTTCCTGTAATTGGAAACTTACGAAAACATATCGACAAAAGTACATTTCTCACAAATATTTAGTCATTTTCGGTATAAATTAAGGTAGATCCTGAATAAAAGAGACATGCAAAATGTAAATTAGAATATATTTTCCTTTACTACCAAATAACATTCTTATAACATCACAATACAAAAAAAGAAATTGATTCTAGAATTTTAGACAGCTCATTCCTTCTCCATTCTCAAGTCATTTAGATTGATGTCTGAATTTTGTAGCAGTGATTGGGGCGAATTTTTTGTCCACAAGGTGCTCTATCAACTTCGGAAAGTGACAAAATAACGTTTAAAGCATGATAAAGATTATTTTTTCAAATAAAAAGTGTTTTTAATCGGCATTTACTGCTAATAACAATTTATTATCGAAAAATAATCGTTTAAATTCTTTATAATACTTTACAACATAAAAATAAAAATACAGCAGTGAATATAAATATTTACATTAATCTTTATGTAGATTTAAGTCAACATTCCACAAAGTATAATCTACAAGCCATTTATTTTTAATTCTAACTGCACATTTGTTCTATTTATAATTTTACAAAGTATTTAATTAGTATACAAATATTAGAACAGCTTTATTATAAACACATAAAACGTCTATATACCCACATACAAATAAACCAACCATAGGCTATTAGTTTAAATTGCTACTCCTGTTTAAAACTCATTCAATACGGGCATTTAGTGATACGTCAAACAGAGGACGGTAGAGATGTCAACATTAATGGCTTCCGTTGTTACGGTTGCAGTGTTGTAAAAAATGTATCGATAACAATATAGTATTCCTGTTGTCAAAAATCTGACCTGATAAATATCTCTGCAGACGGCTTGTCAAGAAAATGACATATATTATGACAGCAACTTACTTTAGAAAATAATAGGCATGTTGAAATGACCTGTGTGAATATAAGATTTATCATACACGATGCGTATGATGCGAACTGATAAGTGTTTGTGAGATTATGTTTCTAATAAAAGATTTACTTCAGTTTGATTAAAATTTTAATAACAAATTGCCCATTACTTACATACTTACATTTATTACAAGTGTTTATTAAGGTATATAAAAGTTACATTTTGCATTATTAACCAACAGTTACTGAAATGTATAATTTCTTTGTTGAGATTTTTAAATGTACTTATTAATGATGGTTTAAAAAGAGCTGTAGAACAGCATATTTCAGATAGATTTGGTTCAATTTTTCAACTGTTATAAAAACACACTCTTCTTACATCAGCAACTGAGAGCTGAACGAGTTCTTGTGAGCGCCACTTATACCAGATACCAAAAATTGACAAGAGATTTTGTTTATAGATATTTACTTCCCTCTTGTAAAAATTAGACTTTTCATTAATTTATCTTTTTACAATCATTTACAGTTAAAAAGCGACTAAAGTTTTTATTAAAATTTAGTTTTTTCTTTAAAGGTTTTAAAACTAATTTGTTAAAAGCCGTGTCGTGCTCGAATATTAATACCTAGCGGGAGATTCACATTTTTTTTTATTCATTTATTGATTGCTCGCATGAGGGTCGTTGTATTCGATAGTAATAATAAACATACCTAAATACAAGCTGACTAATAGTAACACTATACAAAAAATTGTACAAAAAATGCAATGAATAACTAAAGAACAATAGTTTCTATTCTACTTTTTTTATTTTTTATCTTAAAACTGATTATTGGTTATTACATCCGATGTGGGTAACTGTTTACCAAAAATATAACGAACAGCGATGTCTTTATGAATCATAATAACCGGTTGTAAAGTATTTTAGACAAGACTTCGTTCACATTTCGTCGTTAATGAAATACGTTGTACTAAATGGTCGTTAAAACCGATTTTAACTGTACTTACTAAATATTTGAGAAGCAAACTTTCAAAATGCAGTTTGTCCATTTCAAATCAATCAAACTGTATTATATCCAAGACATATTTGTGTTTTTTTGTAAAATGTCTAAGAACTACAGCCATAAAATTAGTGTCAAATTTGTACATATTTTTTCAAATTTATTGGCATTGGTATAAAAAATTAAAATGATTTCTTCAAAAAAGGGCAGTTGTTGTTCTCTCCTGCAAAAATGCAATTTTGAACAAACTGCTTTTTGAACGTCTGCTCCTCTTTTGTTCAATCTTCTAGCAACACTTCATTCAATCATTATAGCCTCTTGATTAAAATATTAAATTAAAATAGTATATTACGTCGCAAAGATAAAAGTAGAAAAATAAAGCTAAAGGCTGCTAAAATCTTTATCTCAGTGTGACGTAAAACATTGCTCGCCTACCTTTAATTAGCTCATGTAAAATTTTCTCACACTTTGAAGAAATCGCCAATAAATTGATTAATGTTAATTAAGTTATTGGTGTCAAATAAGTGCAAAAAAATATGTCAACTCTGACGTTTAAACAGTTGCGTTCTGTTAAGTGTTCTCAGCGTTATTACAAGAATAGTTCGATCTTAGCAGACATATATTTGACTTACAGAATAGACCGCAGTAAGATTTTGACAGTCAGTGTCCAATTGCTGAATAAAGATGTTTTAAATGTAAATAAGTAAACAACAATGTCTAACACAGAGACTAAAAAAGTACAAAAAGTGTTAAATCAAAACCACTAAACAAGTCAAAAATTAAATTAAAGTACAAACAAATAAATATATTTAGTTATAGCCAAAAAGTAGCCAATGTTTGTGTTTAAAATGTGATACCCACTAAATTCAAATCGAAAATTATATGTTTCTAAACTAAATACATTAGTCGATTTTAATCTTCACTAAATTCAAAAATAATCTTATATAATTCCCTAGAAAAATTTTTTAGGATTTCATAAAATTGATTAAAAATGACAGTCAAAATAATAACACTATTAAAAAATAAACAAGTAACTTTATTAAAAATCAGCTATTATGCCAAAATTATCTTAAATTTTAATATCTTGTAGCACATCTCTGCAACATAAAGTCCACCAACTTTTCGCATCTATTTTGGAGAATCTTCCAAGCTTTTTACAACAGTCCACAATTCATCTGCAATACTGTAATGGATTTTTAAAAGAGGCAGTTGCTACCCTCCAAAGGCGAGCCACTTTAACAGCTCGATTGTTATCATTCTCAAAAAACTTCTCAACAAGACGACTTGTCCGTTTTTCAGGAGCATTTCTGCATATAAAAAAAACACATAAACAAAAAACATAAAGTAAAATAAAAACAATAAAAAAATCAAATACCAGTAGTAAACGAAACTAAACCCACCCGGTTTACACCCAGTATAATATATTAAAAAAAATAGTTAAGCATAATAATTATGATGTACAATCCAAAAATTCTCCTATTTTTTCAAAAAAAAATATCCTCAACTTTTGATTGAATTTAACCAAAATGGATTCCGGCAGCTTGAACCACGACCTGCTACCAAAAGTTATTCGAAGTACCAAGAATTCAAGATATCAAAAAATGTTTATTTAACCGTTCATGTGCTTAAGACGAAAGTTTAGTTGAAGTTATCATAAAATTCGACTTATCGAAGTTCGAGTTATCGAAGTTCCACTGTATCGATATTAATTCAAGAAATAATTTCCATGCAGTTATTAGTATTGTGTGATTCCGTTCCAACCATTTTTACCACATTAAAGGGATCCATTTCTCAAATTTCTTACGTTAATGTTTGTGTACAAAAACCTTAAAATTAATTTGAAAAAAATTAGTTTTTGTTGTTTAGTTTACGTTAAACCACTAGTGTGACGCGCCAAGCCTTGCCTTAAAAAATAACAATGCGGAAACCATCAGGACTATTAAATTAATTTAAAAAAGACTTTTTGAAAGTTTTTTGAAGCCGAAAATGTACATTACATGGTCAATTTTTTAATAACTCATATACGAGTAGATCCCTGTAGGGTAAAATCTTTAATGCAAAACAGAGTTACTACTAAATTTAGAAAGTTCCATTCTCAAAAACAAAAAACGTTTTTAAAAATCTGCTATTGCTGCTAGATTCAGATGATGGCTGTTTTAAGCTGTGACTTTTAGCTCCCTAAAAGAGCTACATAAATTATTAAAAATGTGACCATATAATAGACATTTTTAACTTCACAAAACTTCAAATATTTTTTTTTTAATGGTTGAAAACCTAATGACTTCCGAAATAACGAACCGCCCCTTTAAGCGTGCGTTTGATAACATTAACCGTAATCACATTAAACAGTGATCACTGTAAATTAATAAATTTGAATAAGTTCTTTCGTAAACATACTAAATTGCAAAAAGTTTTAAAACAAATTTACAATTTTATCTCAAAAACACGTTTTTAAAGATAAATCGATTTGCAATATATTAAACCCGACTTTGTTAACGAAATTCATTAAACTGTTTACAATGTTAGAGAAACGTTTTATAAGATAATTCCTGAAATAACTCATTTAGGTGCTAATCCGTTCGACGTAAAAAAAGTAAAATAAATTAATGATAAAAAGGGGGAGAATTCAAGCAATATCTTTCAAACTAAAAACACGCAAAGATGTTATTATATCTAGTTTATATCTCCTTTGTTTTAACACAACTATTTACAGATTATACAATTGTAAATGCGTTTATCTTGGCTTTTTTAAACGTCATACTGGTCATGTAATGTCTGGTGCAAGCAAAAAATACATTTCACCTAACAAACAAACCGTTACTATATCTCTTATCGCATTTTTATACATTTTAATTCCAGAAATGATTTTAATCTATTTACATGGTAAACAAAGCTTGCAAAATTCCAGAGCACTCACTCCAAATATGTATCTACATAAATAAAATATTTCAAAGTTTAATACCTTATCAATGAAAAGTCAGTAAAAGAGCCAACAATAAAAGGGAAAAATGTTGGGTTTCTCTTTGCAATATAGACGGAGCGCCAGTGAACAATTCGTTTGAAAAAACAACAAAAATACACACATCGCCAAAAATCTTGGACCCCCTTAAAATACCCAAAAAGTGAATAGCATGGCCATTGAACACATCTAAATTTAAAGTAATATTATTTTTAATACTATGTCAGAAAAAATTGATTCTTTAAAAAAAAATATTTCCCGATAAACTACGAAAGTCTAAAAAGTGTTCAATAAGTGACTAAACTCAGTATCGCAAATTTCACTGCCATGTTAAATTTCTTTTAGGAAATGCCTGGAAATTCGATTTCATTGTTCATTAGAGCCAGAATAAAGGCTTTAATAAACAAAAAACTGGACCGTTACCTGACAAATTTTATGCGTCGGAATCAAAACTTTTCAGTAACAGCGGTTCGTGATTACTTTTTGAGAAATTATCGGTCAGTAATTTCAAGGTCCACGGTTCGTCGAAGACTTCGTTCTGCTTTAAGATCGAGACAAGTTTTAAGGGCACCTAGACTATCTACACAACATATCGCTGCTCTTTTACAATGGACACAGAAGCATATAAACTCTCTTTTACCTCAGTGACAAATTGTAATGTTTTCCAACGAGAGATAATCTGGATTACTAAGTGATAACCGTCATCTAAGGGTCTGGAGAGCACCGAGTAGGCAAGAAAGACTTCAATTTCATAGAGAAAAGGTTCCATACCACGGAGGATCAGTCATGTTTTAGAGCGGTATCATGTAGAACCGTCGTACAGCGCTTGTTCCTATAGCTCGTACAATCACTAGAGATATTTATGCGGAAAACATCATTCGGACAATTATTCATCCCTTACGTTATAAAATCGGAGAAAATTTCGTCTTTATGGATGACAACGTAACGTCTCACCGCACCCGAAAAAAAAAGGATGCATTAGAAGATGCAAATATTCAACGATTACCATGGCCAGCAAATTCTCCCCATATGAATCCTATCGAGAATTTGTGAGATTACGTTGCAAACGCTATATACAACAGAAATAACCGTCCCATAACTCTTAAAGAATTAACAAACGCTGCACAAGGAAAGTGAAACAATATACTCCAAGAAACAATTAATTTTTTTGTTTCAATGCCCAGGCGTGTCATAGCATTGTTCCAGAATAGAGAAACACGCACATGCCCGGTTGCACAAACGTTCATCAAAGT
This sequence comes from Tribolium confusum, assembly GCA_029207805.1. Lineage (NCBI taxonomy): Eukaryota > Metazoa > Arthropoda > Insecta > Coleoptera > Tenebrionidae > Tribolium > Tribolium confusum. The sequence continues at coordinate 34,082,939 of JALGAY010000001.1, read as the reverse complement.
TGATGGCTTGTTAATCTCTCATTAACGTATTTTTAGCCAATCAGAGCACGATATTTTTATTTAATCAGAGTTTAATCGTTCGTCAAATTTGATTAAGGTTTGTGCAACTGGGGGACAGAGTATTAAGTAATTTTGTTTCAGTTTTCTGTATGGTTTTTCTCATTTCCTGTAAATCATTGAATATCAATATATTGTTAAAAAATTGTTTTTCTGCTTTTTTGACCGTCCATTTTTAATTAAGTCAGAGCCACATACTAACAATGTACTAACTTAAATAATACATTAAAATAAAATATTTGCTTAAATATTTTGAATAAAAATTTTTACATTAGCCAGGGGGTCCAAGAGTTTTGGCGATATGTGTATTTTGATTGATGATTTAAATTAAGACCACAAAAAAACCTTTGTTTATCTGTGAAAACGTTATTGGTTTTGTAAAGTATCAATTAAAAACAGTATTTAAAGTAATAACTAAAAATTTGATTGCTGTAAAATAGTTATCTATGTATCAAGTACGCAAAATAGAGTTTTATGGGCTAATTTCAAGTTGAGATTCGGAGCTGTGATTGGTGCTGCCATGGTAAAGTGTTAAAATTTGCGATAGTACCTCAACTTGAAATTAGCCCATTAGGAGCCAAATCGTAATCAAAAACAAAGCGACGATAACTACTTGCGTACGTGGTGTATACAAAAATTTTTGTACGAGTTCTCTAAAGCACCAAATTAATTAATATGTCGAGTAGTATTTTTGTTTTTTAAATATCAATTTCTACTTCGGTACAATTCTCTTTGCAATAACTTGAAAATACCGACAAAACTTTTATAAAAAAAATGTTTTGTTGAGATCATCAGTAACGTGAACAAAATAGTCCGTAAAGTAAATCAAAATAGTCTGTAAAGTTGTACTTTTGCTGATTCACATCTCAATAAAAAATCTTCAGTAAAGTAGACAAATAAATGACAGAAACGTCCGTAATTGACTAGACTATTGCTTGCATACATCACATTGTTGTCCTGTTCAATTTAATTTATTATTTCAATAAATTTGTTTGTGATCGTTTTGTGAAATTGTGAAAAGCTATTGGAAATGTGTAATTTTATGTTAAAATAAACAACGGAATCAATTTTTATCACTATTGATGGCTTGAAATTTGGCTTGAATCAAAATTTGACAATCAGCTGGCAAACGACATTTGCACACGTAGTAGCAAAATAAATTAGAATATAAATAAAATAACTGCATTTGTTGAGTAAATCGCAAGAAAACACAAATGTAATTTTATTTTCATTTAGGCTGAAATGCCTTTATTTCCATCCCAAGAGCATAACAAATAAAACAAAAAATATTTAACCAAATGTGTAGTTCCTAGGTTATAATCGAGAGTGCATACAAGAATTATGATTTTTGCAATTTGTCCGAATTTTTCAGTTATAGCGAACCAAACAAATAAAGAATTACGGGTATCCATCGTATCAATCGTAAGTTATAGTTTCAAATTCATACAAAAATCCCCCAGAAAAAGTATTTTCAGTTTTTCCCGAATTTTCCATTTTTCAAAGCAACTTTTCCAATTTTTCTATCAATACTTTACTCGGACTACTACAAACATTAAATAGTAAAATTAGCCAAATTGGTCCAGTCGTTCGTTAAAAAGTAATGCGCTTACCATTAGCAAAATTTCATTAGCATTTAATTTTTTTTATATTGATTTCGATTTTGAAAAAAAAACGTAATGTTTATCACATCACTAAAGTTGCTTTTTTACACTCATACGGTTATTCTCCTCGGCTATCGTTAAAAATAAATTAAAACGTGAAATTCAAAAGCAAAAACATTTTACTTTCTTAAAACGAATTTAAATATGTATTATGTAAAAAAAACATAACTTGTTATTGAAATCACAAAGTTAGTGGTTGTTCCCCGTATAACTAAAAGTGTCAAAAATGTTGAAAATATTTTCAATGACGTGTAAAACACATGTGAAAATATTCAAATGAAAATATGTGTTACAGTCGTTCTTCTTATATTTCTAATGATCCAACTAAATCAAACACTATATAGTAAAACGTGTGTAAACTTGGTAAAAATCCTAAAACACGTCGATTTTTATTTTTAAAAAATGCACAATTTCAGACGTTCAGTTTTTTTAAAAGATTCTTCTTCTTTTCTCCATAGCCAATTTTGATTTTTTTTTTAAATGGCACCATACCCATTTTTATTCCTCAAATGAAAGCTTTTTCAATAAGCAGTTTGTTGGTGTAATTCGTTTTGTAATTGAATAAATAGTTTCACAAAAAAATAAAATTACATTTTTTGAATTTTGTTTAAAAAAGTAAATAAACATTTTTCAATAAATCATCAATTGAAATTTTAATTTTTGTGGGATGTGGTGATCGCAAGAGAACATATGAAGAAGTACGCGAACTTTTTAATGAATTATATCCAGATAGAGTTCCTATCAAGAAATGCGTGGTAGGTCGAATAATAAAAAAATTAAATAAATGGGTAATGTAAAAAACTGTAAAAAATCTAGCCAACCTGAATTTGTAACGGGTGGTAAAAATGCATTAAACATAATGCTTTCTATTGAAGAAAAAAAAAAATCATCCGTACAATTTTTTTTTACTCACGAGCTTGATGAAATAAAATTTTGTGAAACAATGTAAAACAAAAAATGTAATAAAGAATACTCTTTTTCTTCAAGAATAGTATTTTCAAATAAAGCCACATTTTTTTAATGGAGCAGTTTATAAACACAATTGCCGGTATCGGTCAAAAAATAACCCCGGCTGGATGGAAACTAGTCACACACAGCATCCCCAGAAAATTAATGTCTGGATGGGAATGCTCAAACAACATTTTATTGGGCCTTTTTTATAGAGGGTAATTTAACCTCTAATACTTATCGAGATTTGTTAACAAACAGCACAGTTCCCGCACTTGCAGCAATTTTTCCTGGTCAAAATAGTTAGCAAATAGCTCGAAATATTTAGTTAAAACAAAATGAGGCACCTCCTCATTATGGAGAACAAGTAAGAGCGTACCTCAATGAAGTCTTTGTGGAAAGATGGATTGGTCAAAAAGGCGAGATAGAATGGCCACCTCGATCGCCTGACCTCACTCCACTGGATTTTTCTTATGGGGTCATTTAAGGAGCAAGGTGTATTCAAACAGACCAGATAATTTAGATGTTTTACAACAAAGAATTCAAGAAGAACTTGATAGGGTACCACCGGACACATTTAATAACTGTATTCAAAATTTTTAACAACGTCTTTCTCGTTGTCAAGTGCCCAATTTAAACATTTAATTCATAAAACATTATTTTATTTATTTTTTTAGCATTTCAGTAAATTAAAAGTGTTTTGTTTAAGTTTCTTTAAATATTTCTTACGATTGCAATCAACCAAAAGAGTACGCAAAAATTATTTGTTGTAATTTTGACTTTTAATCATAGGCGTCACATTTCTTTAAATCTATCTGTCATAACAGACTTAGATTTTAATAATATAAATAAGATGAATCGTCATTTAAAACCAAAAGAAAGAGCTAGAGCAATAGCCAAATTGGAAGAATGGTGGTCCTTACGGCAAGTTGCTGAAGATCTAAATGTTAGTAAAAGCTGCATTTAAAAACTGGATAGAACAAAGACGACTGCAGCGTGTTACAAGAAGAGGTGTTGGAAAAGTGTCTGTTCCCGAACAAAATGAGGCTCTTATAAATTATCTTCAGAAAAATTCTTTTGCGACAGCTATAAAAACTAAAGAAGAAACTAATTTTCCTAGTTTTATTGTTATTGCTCGACGTAGATTGAGAGCTTCAGATTTAAGAAATTATAGGGCAGCAAAAAAACCATTTTTAACAGATGAACACAAACGAGAACGGGTAGAATACTCCAGACGAGAAAACATTTCAATCTTTCAATCTGTATGTATATGTATGTATGTATATATCTATATGAGTATATTGTCCAAGAAATCAGCGATTTGTCGAAAACTACGTTCAGCCACTTATGCAAAATGGTCGCTTTTCTGTAAATGTATGGGCATGGATGGGTATCAACGGTCCTGGTGCATGCTGTAGAATTAACCAAATATTTAATTCTGTAAACTATTTACAAATATTAGAGTCATGCTGCCGTCAGTTCGGAAAGTTTATCCTGAGGGCATCCTATTTTACAGGTATTGACAATACGGTATGTATCGTGCAAGAATAGATAGTTGGAAATCACATTGACATCTTACCATGAGTGTCAAGAAGTCCGGATATAAATCCAATTAAAACATTTGAGGATATATTGTTAAAAATACTAGAAATTCCCGACCAAGAAATGCAGATACCTTATGACAAAATATGTTAGAAGCGTGGCAAAATTTAGAAAATATATACGATATGAAATCTTTAATTTTGTCTATGTGACGTAGACTTCAAAATGTGATAGCTGCAAATGGTGCGACTACAAAACATTAACAAAAGTTAAATATATAATTGTTGTAGTTTATTATTCAAAAATATTGAAATAGCTATTAATGCAATAAGTTGCAAAAAGAGAGTCGCGACGTGAAACTCGTTGCACTCATGGTCCAACACGTCAAGAGCTTAAAAAGTCGTCGAATTTGCAACGTATTGCATTTAAGATTTTTTGTTATAGCGTTTTATAACAGATTTTTCTTTCAAAAATAATGATCTCAATCGAACATTCACATTGTACAGAAGGCAGACGGCAGGTTGCTATAGATGTAAATGTCGTTACTGTTTTTATAAAATTACAGACTGTCAACTTTGGTTCTGTGTTTAAGTTCTGTGATAAAAGAACACAAAAATGGGCGATTCTGAATTTGATTCCGACATTGAAAATGCTGCGAAAGCTGCACGAACCGCGCTAGTGCCCGAAAAATCAAACAAAATTTACAAGAAAGATTACAGGGAATTTGGTAGTTGGTGTAAGGAAAAAAATGTAACACGTATTGAAAAAAAGGTACTTTTTGCCTATTCTTCGAAATTATCTTCCATGTATAAGCCATCTACTTTATAGAGTACCTACCCAATGCTAAGAACCATGATATATCTTAACAAGAATGTAGATACCAAAAAATTTACAAACTTGATTGCATTTCTAAAAAGAAATGCTAGTGAATACGAGGCTAAAAAATCCAAAATATTCACCAAGCAAGAAATAGAACGTTTCATAAAAACAGCTGATGGCAAAGACTATTTATTGGCAAAAGTTGTGTTAATTACTGGGATTTATGGCGCGTTACGAAGAGAAAAAATTACGTTTTTGAAGGTGGAAGATATAAAAGATTGTACAAGTTTTATTAAGGTAAAGATACCAAACACCAAGATAAAAATTTCACGAATGTTTACAATAACTGAAGGATTTGTAGATGTAATTAGTTTCTTAGAAATTTTCGGCAAACACGCACAGCTTCAACCTCCTCATACTGAACATGAGAGATTCTTCTTAACCTATAGAAATTCCAAGTGCTGTACGATACCCGTTGGTATAAATACTATTGAAGGTATGCCTAAAAAAATTGCAGAATGTCTCGCCTTCTAAATGCAAAAGAATATACCGGGCACTGCTTTCGTCGTTATTCAGCAACACTCTTAGCAGATACAGGAGCAGATATTACATTATTCAAAAGACGCATGGAGGATGGCGATCGAGTTCTGTTGCGGAAATTTACATAGAAAACACTGTTGAAAGCAAAAACGCAATTTCGATAAAAATTATGGGAAAAAAAGAAACTGTATCATAGAAAAGAAGAATCTGTGACGAAAATAGCAAATCTGAAGTGGCGTCTAAAAGTACCGTTTCCACTTGTATTAAAGTTCAGGAAAGAAATCTGAAATCTTCGAATGTTCAATTTAGTCACTTAAGTAATTCTACTTTTCATGGTTATAATAAATATATAACATAAAAAATCTATTTTTCATTTTTGGGCACTGGTGCTTAATGGTACGTCATTTAGCAATCAGAATGAAATCATTGATAAAATTGATAAATTGATAAAAGTCGGGTATAATGTAGAAAAAATATGAAAAAATTATCATAGTAACAAAAAGTCGTGCACTTTTGGCTAATCGCAATTGTACATTTACTGATTGTTTATTACCTTCGTTTTCTTTATAATAAAATATTATTGTTTAAAAAGGTTAAAAAACAAGTGATATTTTGTTAAACAATTAAAATATTAGATAAAACATTTTTTTAACTTTTTAAAAAATAAAATTTTATTTTTTTGTGTGAAAATTATTTATTCAATTTGAAAACTAATTACACCAATGAATTACTTATTAAATAAGCTTTCATTTGAACTATAAAAAAAGGAAGAAAATTTCAAAATTGGCTGTGGAGAAAAGAATGTTTTATAAAAAGTGAACGCCGCAATTTGTACATTTTTTTAAATAAAAGTCGACGTGTTTTAGGATGTTTACCAAATATATATATTTTCAAGTTATTAATTGGTTTCAGTTCTTTTTACACACGCTGTATATGTGAGTGAGTGCTTCTTACAATCACCAAATTTAATATTTATATAATAATTTTAATGCTGTTTTGAGTTGATACTTGACAAAAACAAAGTTTTTGGACATAAACAAAAAATTTTATCCGCTTCAAATGAATTTAAAAAAAAAACTATACCGGGTGTAAACATGAAATCTACCACCGGGCGCTCCCCTAGCAACCTTCTGGATTTTATTCTTTAGGTCTTTCTTAACTTAAATCATCAATCAAAATGAATCCCTCGGTTTTTTCAAACAGATTGTTTGCTGGCGCCTGCACTAATAGACATTTAACAGTCGTCTGTTAGTAAACTATAGTAAGTGACGTTGGATAAGTTGTTATCTTATCAACTTCCTAATCTAGAGTATTTTATTAAAATAAAAATCAGCACGATTAAGGGTTGATGAAAATGGTCAGAATGCAAGTTTTAAATATTGTGATAAAAGCGGTAATAATTATAGAGCGTAGATTGCTTGAACTGATAATCCGTTATTGTGATTTAGTACCGGAAAATAATCAGTCGTATTTCTCATTGATTACGTAATCGTTGCAAATAAATTAAAAAATAATTTGTACAGCACCCGCATTATAATTATTTTGGGTGTGAAATCGTTATATGCGATATGTTATCTTTGCGGTGCAAACAGTCTGCTTACCCTTTTGACTTGGAAGTTTTCTGGTCGCAAAGTCTCTTGGATTTCCTGGTCGGGTTTGGTTGGCTGTGCCACGGAGGTGCGGAAGTTCTCCAGAACATTTTTGAAAGTAAACTTGGACTTGGCCTTCTCCCCGTCTCTTCGCTCTGGGTCTTTGTCGCGTTTCATGGCACCGGAGAATTGGTGCATCGTGATAGACAATCAAAAGATCGCGCCGTCTGCAGAAGGGATCACACCATTCTGCAGCAAAAGTATCGACTTTACCGAAGACGGACTCTTGCACGAACCGCTCCGCGAGGTACGGACCTTTGGCAATGCGCTTTGTGCCTGGAACTCCAGCAAGATAAGCGTCCGTCGCTACTCCACGTTATCCTGCAGTCGCCGTTCTCACCGATCCACAGGATCCTCGCAAAAAGTCAATAGCGGGATAGCCGAGCTACGTCCACACGGTCGTAATTCTGCGCCATAAGGACACACACAACGCGCAATTGCTATTTTCGAGACACACTTCAAACTGACAAGACGACACTCCAAGACCTCCACGAGATTATCCTTTTTTTCAAAACGCTGACCAATTCACGGGTTCAATTACAATTAAAAAACCCGCAGCACTTGACAGATCAATATGACAGAAAAAATACCACATGTTGCTTTGCGCAATGCGCTAAGACCTTCCCACTTTACTCTATCTCAATTCTCCCACAAGTTAAAAAGAGACACAATTGTAACGCACGTGGAACACTCCCACCTGAAAACAAACCCACTAGGCCACTAACAGCTGATTCGGCATGAGTATCATAATGACGTATCTAATCTGATATTTTCCTACATTTTAACACTTTTCTTACTAGTATTAACACAAAAAATAATGTTTTTCAAAGTATTCATCAAAAATTGCTCATTAATTTATTATCAACGCCAACGTGACTTGTCAAAATTAAGGTAAGGCGCTTGTTTTAAAACTTGTTATATAAAGCTTGGCAACAGACGTTATGGGCCGATATTTGTCAGCGGTTTTGCACTTTTTACTTCAAAAAAATCAAAAATAGACACTAGCAACTTCATGGCTCTTCCTGTAACCCCATTACCGCAACTAGAATCCTCCCCTGATGACATGAAAACCCGTATGGAGCTCATGGTGCTCCGGGTGCAAGCCGAGGCATGCAAAGCTCTGGAAAAGGAAGACAACTGTAGCAAATTCCAGGTGGATAAGTGGCAGCGTGCTGATGGACGTGGCGGTGGTATAACATGCGTCCTCCAAGAGGGCGAAGTTTTTGAAAAAGCCGGGGTTAACATTTCGGTGGTTTCGGGAAATTTAACTCCGGAAATGGTGGCACAGATGAGGGCACGAGGGAAGAAGCTTCAAGGGGAGAATCCCCCATTTGCTGTGATCGGGATAAGCTCTGTGATTCACCCGAAAAACCCAATGGTGCCAACTGTACATTTTAATTACCGGTATTTTGAGGTCCAAGACGGGGATCAGGTCGTATGGTGGTTTGGGGGCGGGAGTGATCTCACACCGTACTATTTAAGTAAAGCGGATGCTATACATTTTCATTCGGCGCTTAAAGATGCCTGTGATAAACATGACAAATCCTATTACCCCAAATTCAAGAAATGGTGCGACAATTATTTTAGTTTACCGCATCGTGGGGAAAGCAGAGGTATCGGGGGGATATTTTTTGATGACTTAGATACACCAGATGTGGAGTCTTGTTTCAATTTTGCTAGTGACTGTGCAGATGCATTTATTCCCTCGTACATTCCATTAGGTAAAAAGATTCAATTATTATTTGATTTTGATTCAAAATTGTAGTTCAACGACATAAACATGCGGTGTATACCGGGACTGAGAAAAAGTGGCAATTGCTAAGACGTGGTCGCTACGTTGAATTCAATTTAGTGTGGGATAGAGGAACCAAGTTTGGCTTTCACACGCCTGGGACTAGGATTGAAAGTGTTTTAATGTCACTACCACTCATGGCAGTAAGTTACAGAAATAAATGTAGCTTCTGTATGAGAAAGCTTCATTTATTTTTAGAGGTGGGAATACATGCACCAGCCAAATCCTGAATCACCAGAAGCTGAACTTTTGGAAGTGCTAAGACATCCTAAAGATTGGATTGAGGGCTGTTCCTGCACAGATCATGAAAAAAAGTAGCTTTTGTATTTGTTTTATTAAATAAAGTTACATTTTATTTTTGAGTAACATTAATGCCAGTTCTTCTGCTTCATTAACATCAAGATTTGAATTAAGTTTTGTTAATTTCTTTTTAGCTGGTACCTCCTTATTTGTAACTTCCGGTTTAAGTTTTCGTTTCTTCACCTTACAATTTTTTTCTTTCGAAGTGTTTTCTTCATCTGGTTCTTCACTCTTCCCATAAATTTTGTCAGGGTCAGGTAACCAAGACAAGTCTGGTTCATTCTCAGATTCTGATCCAAAATCATCCTCTTCGTCTTTCTTCTTTTTCTCCTTCAGTTTCCGTTTCTCTTCTTTATGCTTTGCTTTCACTTTATCTTTGAAAAGCTGTTTATCAAACTTATCTTCTTCTTTGAGCACCAATTTCGCTGTTTCGATATCAATTCCACCTTTATCTTCATTTTCATACTCTTTAGCTAATTGTGACTGCTTATCCTTCAAGCCTACAGTTACAATTTCACCACTATCATCAAATGTAATCTTTTTATTGGGAATAATTTTTTTCTTTAATAGTTTTTTAACAACCGCTGCTTTCGTAATTGGTTTTTTCTTCTTATTTTTATTATTTTCTTCCATTTCAAAATCGGTTGGTAACTCTATATCATGGTCTTTCCTTTTCACTTTTAAAACTCCATCATCACTGTCACTGTCGTCAGATACATGGAATGGGACTGAAGACTTTTCTTCATCACTTACACCACTGTCAGTTGACACAGCCTTTTCAACATCTTTTTCACCATCATTGTGGAAATAAATTTTATTATTTTTCTCAGTCTTGCCAGTTCTTGCATTCAATCTTTGCAAAAACCGTATTCTTGGTGGAATTGCTAACCCAAGAGAATTTGCAAAAGAATCAGTATCCAAAGCTTGGACATTGAACACTTTCTTATCTTTCATGAGAAACACTGATTTTGCATAAGAAACAAAAGCTCTCTGGGCTGTATCTTTCAATTCTGGGTCTTTTGCCAGAAATGCTTCCATTTTTCTTACAGGATTGTTGAGTTTTAAAGGATTTATTCTAATAAATTTTCAATTAGTAACATTGATCGCAAAATACCACAGAAATCTCATTATATAGATAGAAATCCAATACAGAAGCACAAACTTGTACCTAACTGAAACTGCGCAAAAGTCCGTCACGCATGCGCATAAACTGAAGACAGAAGGGGATTTGAAATTTTTGATCCCAAAACCCGGATTGGTAGCATTATATTTGAAATAACGAAACCCTCCAGACTTTGAATGAAATTCCATTGCAATAACGATGTCTCTCACATCATCCTAAGCTTAAGAAGTACATAGAAGTTGATTATCTCCATTGTAAGAGTTGTTTGATTAAGAAGAAAATTGAGAATTGGTCCTTTTAACTCTTAAAATTTATTCAAAATTGATTACAGCTGTTTCGGCATCTATGCCATCATCAGATCGAGAATTGCACGTGGTTCACTAGAGATAACCTTTCCCTGAATTCAGTCAATCAATTTTGAATAAATTTTAAGAGTTAAAAGGACCAATTCTCAATTCTCTTCTTAAGAAGTACAATTATTTTCATGTAATTCTAAATGGCGCAGCATTTTGCACTCATCGATTTATAAAATATAGACACCGCAACTTGGGAAATGTGAGGTTAGGAAAACCAAACCATCATAAAGGTTGCTTTACACATTTTTTTCTGTCAAGGTCAGAATTTGGTGTTCAGTTTATTTTGTCTCGAATAGTAGCTAAAACTTAGTATAGAGTATACTAGTTACAATTTACTAATTTTAACGTTCTTAACCTAAAGTTCAATTTATGGATAGATTTACTATACTAGCCGCTGTTTTTTTTTTCTAACGTAGTGTCATATGAGATACTAGCTGCGTTCGGCTTTGCCACTCCGAGTGCACCGCCTCTTTCCTTATCTACCTCATTCTGTCCATATATCACTATCTCTATCCGGTGACCAAAACTTGATGCTTTTTGACACTGTATCCAAAACAACACACGCTCTTTGTGCAGCCATTTATGGGGCAGAAATAGCGTACGTTGTCATAAAAACAGTCTTCAAATTTGTAAATCTTGAATTCAAATAATGCGACGGATTTATCTACCTTGAATAAGACAAACAAAGACAGAGTAGGTGCACTCGGAGTGGCAAAGTCTAACGCATCTATAATGTATAGCTTGTCGGCACACCAATTACTACGGTAACACTGTTTTTCGAAGTACCATATGATCAAGAAAATTTATCCTCTACAAAAGTATGACTTTTTTCTTTCGATATCTGATGATAGTAACGCCAGAAATTAAATAAAATTTATAGTTTTGTGTTGTATTACTTTAATGAGTGGGATTTCCCATTAATTAAGAAGTCAGAAATAAAAAAACCTTTGACTGTTGTGTGAGTACTTAAATTCTTAGATTTTAGAACAGTTTAAGTTTTGACACTAGTAATTGAATAAAAATTCTTGCTAGAATTCTCATTTTTACGTTTTTTTAAAGATAGTTATTTAAACCCTGACAACTTAGGTTGAGATGTTTACTTCTAAGAAATACACAGATTGAAGAAGTATGTGTACTCCGTTGAAACAATAAATAATATGATTATTCAGCACCATATACAAGTAGCAGTTTTTTTTTAACGAAAAATTTGGATATATTTAAAAGTGCGTAATGTGGGCGCTTGCGTGAGCCTAGATTTTCTAGCCACACAACAAGCACAAATAAACGTATCCAGTAAATTTCTTAGTAATTCTACTATACCACAAATGCGACTCATGAGAATTCCTTAAAAAAAAATATTTTAAATCGTGTTTCAAATCAACTTTAAGCCACACGCGTCTAATCTACATAACGACGTGGTATTAGCGCGATAACTCTCGACTAGTGATTTTGAAGTAAAATTCGTCATTGATTGGCCCAAAATTTGAATTTTGACCCGTCCACCTCATTAGCTGAAAAGTTTTGAGTGAAACTCTCACCATAAATCATCATACAACATTCAAAATACAAATTAGATTTTATTCTCAAACTAAACTTTAATCTGCAATAAATTGATCTGCCATACATAGTTCCTCACACTTCATAAGACTTTTCTAAGAGACAAATCTTGTTCAGATTTGGTTCATTTTTTAATTATTTCACAATTAAATCTACAAACATTTAAGCACGAGTGTACAAAAAGCTTAAGACGAGTATGGACGAATTTTTCTAGTATAGGGACTCCAATGTAAATTCGCAAATTTGTAGCTTATTTATTTATAAAAAAAATTAAAAACGGTTTTTGCTATGAGTATTGTAATAACATGAACTACATTTTGACTTTTTTAAATTTTTAATTTCGTTGATTTTTGATTTTTTAAAAAATCGCTTCCAGTCATTTTATAGTTAATTATTAGAACAATGGTTGTACCAAATTTCATTAAAATAATTTGATAAATAAAAGTGCTACAGATTCGCCCATTTACATTGGAATTCCCCTAAGAGAAATTACCTCCATACTCCCCTTAATCTTGCAAATTACTAAAATAGCGATAATGAACTTTTACAACGATCACTGGTTGTCTCCAAAAATATACTAATCTTCTCGTGAAGGAATCCATTTATCAATGTACATACAACACAAAGGTTAAGGATTAAAGTCTGTTTTTTACGTGGAAGGAAGAATAAGAGGAATGGGCATGCCCTATATCGTCAATGTTAAGTTTTTGGTCGAGGTACAAACACCTTTTATGGTCTTATGCTATTGTCAAGACCACCGTTTGCAAATTTATAGTGGGGAAAAAAGCTATCCCGAGTACTCTAAAACGGCTATAAAAGGTGTTTATGCCTCAACCACATTTTCAATGTTTATGCCAACTCCTGTTATTCCTCCCTCCACGGTTTTTTACTAGAAAGAATTACCGGTTTCTTTTTTTAAAATTTGAAATACTCATTTGTGACTGTTTGATTAAAATATATGCAATTGGTTAATCAATAGTTTCTTTCTGGTAAAAAACAGACCATCCAAATTTTTAGGGCTAATCTCTAACTCTTAACAATTTGATTTCTGCTGTTACTATCACTTATATTTCAAGAACTATTACTACCATAGTAACTGGTGTGCCGACCAACTAGCATAAGACAACAAGACAATGTCAGTGTGTTGAAAAAGAAGAGAAGATAGTTTCCAAATGTATTCCAATCGCAGAAATAAGTTTCTAGGGAGTTGCGATATGTATACATTATAAATCTACGTTTGCAGTTACCTTCTATCGCCATCTACGACATTTAATTAATCCTGAAGAGAATAACCTTTTTCCACACCGATATTAATCTGAGCCTGATAATAATGGGCATGCTCCCAGAGCCAAGAGTGACCCCTTCCAACCTCTAGTTGATATAGTTTTTGTAGGATTGTATTGGATTTCTAAGTATATAATGAAATTTCTGTGTAAAACACTTACTCTATTTTTTCAACAGGAATTTTCTTTTCTTTAAGATTATCTAACATTTTTATTTCACTTGGCAAAAGAAGAAGTAAACTTTCCCCTCCTCTGTAAAACCTAGCAGTCCTGCCAACTCTGTGAATGTAAGTTGCTGCATCTTCTGGACAATCAGCTTGAACAACCCAATGAACTTCCGGAAAATCTAATCCACGAGCTGCTATATCAGTAGCAAAAAGCACTGCTGATGTTTTTTTACAAAAAGCTTCATATACATCCATTCTTCGTAATTGGTGAAGCGTACCATACAGGGCTAGTAAACTAACCCCAGGCCTCAATCTGAAATAATTAAAAAAGTAAAAAAATTAAATTATAAAACAAAACTTACTTGCAAAATACTTCATAAATATACTTGACTTCTTTACAGCTTGCAAAAAATATTATACTTTTCTGTTTTAAGTGATTTTTAATAAAGCTCCAAAGAATTGAGACTTTGTCCTTTAACTCGCAGATGACATAACTTTGTTGCAGTCCTTTAGGTGTGCTGTATTCAAAATGTTCATGCACGGAAACATAAGAAGGATTTTTCAGACTTAGCCTGGCCAAATCTCGAACTGATTTCGTTTGAGTAGCTGAAAATAGCAAAGTTTGACGTTTTGCTGGTAAATTAGCTACGATAGCATTCATGGTCTGTTCAAAACCCATGTCTAAACACCTATCAGCTTCATCCAAGACGAGTAATTCCATATTAACGCAATCAAATAATGGATTTTCATCCATATGTTGTAATAGACGTCCCGGTGTCCCAATTACTATATTACATTGGTCCATCCGATTTCTCTCAAATTTCAAATCTTTACCACCGATAATTAAACCAGCAGAAAACTCATGATGTTCTCCAACTCGACGCAGCTCCTCAAAAATCTGATAAGCTAACTCTCTTGTAGGGGTGATTACTAAAGCCCCAAGTCCGTCTAATCTTGTCCATTGTTTGCAGTATAGTCGCTCTAAAATTGGAATAAGAAACGCGAGGGTTTTACCAGAACCGGTCTGTGCAGCTCCAAGTATGTCTTTGCCAGTTAAAACCAATTTTATAGTTTCTCTCTGAATTTCTGTAGGTTTTGTGTAACCACATTCTTTGAGCCCTTTTAAAGTTTTAGGGGAGAGAGGCAAGTCGTTGAAGGTGTTTATCGAAGAGACATCAATCTAAAAATCGTAATAAGTAAAGAAATAAAGCGTACATGCACTTACAGTGTCGTATTTCTCTTGCAATTTTTCGATAAAAACGGATTCTGGAGTACCTTGTTTCTTTTTAGTTTTAAACACTTGAACTTTTGATTTGCCCTTTAATTTATTTTTTGCTTGTTTAGGATGTTTATCAGACATTATTAGGATAAATTTATCAAGAATTTCAATTAAAAAAAATACACATGCTAAAGAGAGGTTATGCTATAAAATGACAAATGACATCACGCATCACGGAATAGGCAACTGTAATTACGTTTCCAGTTTGAGTTACGCACACTCCAAACACTGAGCCGCCACAGTCGTGTATATTATGGAATCTGTAGGTGAGATAATCAAATGCAGTTTCTAAATATTTATTCAAGAAAAATATAAAACAACAAAAGAAACTACTACAGAAAGCATCCAATTATTTATTAATAAATTGACTTCATAATTAAAAATAAAAGTGTGGATATGTGTGAAGTTTATTTAAATTAATTCAATAACAGCCGTTTGATTTGCACCAAATTATCTTCCATAAAAAAAAATATTTAATCCACAATTACTTCATAATTAAAGTTTTATCCACACTTATGAACTGTATAAAGTAACATTTTATATAATAAAATCACTTTATTCCACTAGTAAAATAATGAAAAAATACAATCTTAAAGCAATCGCATTTTATTTATTATTAATATTAACATTAACATTTATATTAGTAGACATTTCGTTTTTTGTTTTATCATATTTCACTTCGTTTCCATTAATAAGAAGCTTGTAGTTGTTATCGGTTCCAGAACGAATAGTAGTTGGAAGAACAATGGACGTCTTCTCTAGTAAGGAACGACTAGTACCAAGAGAACCTTGGATTTTCCTTGCGATATAAAGCTTATTACATACAGAATCTTCGATTTAAGTTTCTGCTATGGCGGAGCTCCTCCACCCACCATGTCGTTTAATTGTTGTAAGATTAGCACCTCCATTGGCAAGTAAAGTTATTGAAGTGCGTCTCATTCAATGGCCGGTATAAGCTTCTGCGTTCGCCAGATTCAAAAACTGTAGAATAAGAATTAGTATAAATGTGGCAACGTTTATGCGACCCTCTGAGGGGTGCGTTGCAGAGAGTTTAGTTTAGTTCACTAGTCTGTATTCATCCTTGTAAATAAGAAGACCAATATAGGATTTAAGGTTTTCACACGTTTCATTACAATCCCGCTCCTAAATAAATAAATAAACATAACGATAAACGTTACATGGCGCTGCGAACAAACAAAGTTTAATTAATAAATTTAAATAATAAAAAGTGAAGTGAAAACTTTTATTATTGTAGTGAACTAGTGAAGTGTTAAGAGTGCAAAATGACGGGAAATGCATTACCACATTTGAATCTCAATGGAAATCCCGCAGAACAGTGGTCACAATGGCTTAATAGTTTTAAAATTTACTTAATAGCTACAGAAGCTAACAAAAAAGAAGAGAATATCCAAATTGCACAACTATTGCACTTTGCGGGAGCGGAAATTCAAAAAATTTACAGTACCTTCCAGTTCGCCGATGAAGAAAAGGACAAATTAACAGCTGTAATAGAAAAATTTAACAACCATTTTACCCCCAGACAAAATTTAACATTTATTCGTTACAAATTTTTTACGTCAAAACAAGGAGATGATACGACTCTGGAGCAATTCACTACTGACTTGCGTAAGCAAGCAAATAATTGCAATTTTGGGGATCTTCGTGATGATTTAGTAAAATTAATGCTGATATGTGGTACAAACAATAGCGAAATTCGCCAGAGGCTACTCCAAGAAGAGGACGGAGATTTGGCTAAGACGATAAAACTAGCGTCGATAATTGAACAGTCAAAATCACAAGCAAAGAAAATGGATCATCACCCAGGAGGGAACGGAAGTGTTGACCATGTGGGAAAATTCACCAGGACCAGTTCTCCAGGCCCGAGCACTTCCAGGAATCGAAAGGTCCTCAATGAACATCAACACCGCTACCGGAAGGAGGACAGACCACCCAGAGCACGTTCACAATCAAAAGGTCGGAAAAATAATTTTATTTCTAGTTGCGCAAGATGTGGTCACTCACACGCAATTAATAAGTGCCCGGCATTTAATAAAACCTGCGGTAAATGCAAAAAATTGAATCATTTTGCTAGCATGTGCAAAAGTACGAAAGAAATTAATAGTCTTAGTTATAATAATAGTTTATGTAATGAGATTAATGACGAAGTAATTTACATAGGTAGTGTTCAGGAGGAAGGCAAACCACGTAGACGTAGATTAATTAATATATATCAAACTTCCTGGACCGCCGAATTGAAAATCAAAAATAAACTCATATCTTTTAAAATAGATACAGGTGCCATGGCCAATATTTTGCCAATAAAATTTTTTACAGAATTAGGACTATCTCATACATTAATTGAGCCCGCAAAAGTGACATTAAAATCTTACACGGGAAATGTTTTACCAATATTAGGACAATGTACACTGACTTGTACACATCAAGCGAAAGAATACAAAATCCAATTTTATATTGTTAACGATCAAACGGAAGCTTTATTAGGACTAAAAACTTGTGTTCAATTAAATTTAATTAGCAAAAATTATGACTCTAAAGGGTTCCAATTGCCAATCGACGCAATTCAGGGTTCAAATAATCAAAATAAAATTAACAATTTATTCCCAGAAGTCTTTAAAGGCATTGGATGTATCAATCCTCCCTATCACATCCAAATTGAAGAAAAATCTACCCCAGTTGTTTGCCCAATTAGGAAAGTGCCTTTTGCACTTTTGGAAAAACTTAAAAGCACGTTGCATAACTTAGAAAATCTAAATATAATTAAAAAAGTAAAGGGACCAAGCGAGTGGGTACATCCCTTAGTATTAGTCAAGAAAAGTGATGATTCACTTCGAATCTGTCTAGATCCTTTACACCTAAACAAAGTAATTAAGCGCGAACATTGCAAATTACTCACCCTTGAAGACATAACAAGTAAAATGAGTGGCGCAAAAATATTTTCAAAATTAGATGCTAGTCAAGCTTTCTATCAGATTCCTCTTGATGATGCTAGCGGTGACTTATGTACTTTTGGTACACCGTTTGGCAGGTACAAATTTTTAAGAATGCCGTATGGTATTAAATGTGCACCCGAAGTTTTTAATGAACGGTTTCGACAAATTTTCGATTTAGATAATGTGGCAGTTTACATAGATGACATAATTATTTGGGGAAGCACTAAAGAACAACATGACGCAATTTTAAAAAGGGTTTTGGAAATTGCGGCATTAACAAACATAAAATTTAATTTAAATAAATGTGAATTCAGCAAAAACGAAATTAAGTTTATGGGCCACATTATAAATAACTCAGGCATTGCCGTCGACCCGGATCGAATTACGGCTTTAGACAATTTCCCCGAACCAACTTCAAAAAAGGACCTTCAACGGTTGTTAGGAGTCATAAATTATGTCAGTAAATATATTCCCAACTTCTCAGAGGAAACTAACTAAACCGTTACGTGAATTATTGAAAAAAAATGTTCTCTTTGCCTGGGAAGCCCATCATAAAACAACATTCCGGAAAATAATGGCTAAATTAAAAGAAAAACCCGCTCTTAGTTTTTTCAATCCTAAAAGTCCGATTGTAGTTTCTGTCGATGCTAGTCAAAATGGATTAGGAGCTTGTTTGTTGCAAGAAAATAGACCGGTTTGCTATGCATCAAAAGCGCTAACCCCCTGTCAAATTAATCAACCCCAAATAACAAAAGAACTACTAGCAATATGGTTCGGACTTTCAAAATTCCACAATTACGTTTTCGCGAGACATGTAACCGTAGAAACTGACCATAAACCGTTACTTGCATTATTCAATAAACCACTTAACAGTGCACCCGCAAGATTACAACGGATTTTATTATCATTGCAAAAGTACCAGTTCACCCTCGTTTACAAACCAGGGAAAGAACTAATAATAGCTGACACATTATCTCGTGCTTGCCAGCCTGTTTCATTGAATGATACGGAATTAGATTTCAACGATCAAATTTGCATTATAGACGAAATTAATATTTCAGACGAATTTATTCATAAAATTAAAACCGAAACTGAAAATGACCCAGAATTAATTGAACTAACAAAGACGATATTGCAAGGCTGGCCTAAAAATAATAAATCATTAAATTCACTTGTTCGCCCTTATCACAGACTCAAAAGTGAACTAATTGTAGAGAATGGCATAGTATACAGAAATAATAGCTGCGTAATTCCTGTCAAATTAAGAAAAACTATTTTGGAAAAAATACACTACAGCCACTTGGGGTATAATAAATGTATTAAATTAGCGGAACAATCAGTTTTTTGGCCCACAATTCGTAACGAAATTAAATTAATGATAGATGGATGCGCAATATGCCAAAAGTACAGACCGTCACAAACCGCCAAACCTTTATCTGTTTTAAAACAAAACACAAGAATTATGGCTCAATTAAAACCAAATTCAATTTGGCAACCAGGAAAGGTTTTAAGACAAGAGGGTGATCGCAGATATTTAATTACTGTAGATAACAAAGGTACATACATCAGAAACCGTAAATTTCTAAAACCAACTTGTCTTAAAACTAATCAGCAAGTAGAGCATAAGCCGAATAAAAATGTTACGTGGGCGCCCAACCTCACCTATTGCAAAAGGGAGGAAAGAAATGTAGAAGATAGTAATAATTATAATTTAGTAGATTTACAATTGACAGGACTTACAGGGCTAAGTGCAAACAATAGGGAAAGTGAACTCATCAGTGAAGGTGTAGAGCCCTCGTCCTCTGTAGAATTAGAGGAAAGTGCGAATTCTGTAAACCCGGTAATTGAACCACACGAAAGTGTTAGTGCAAATCGCG
Organism: Tribolium confusum; assembly: GCA_029207805.1. Taxonomy (NCBI): domain Eukaryota; kingdom Metazoa; phylum Arthropoda; class Insecta; order Coleoptera; family Tenebrionidae; genus Tribolium; species Tribolium confusum. The sequence goes on along the minus strand of JALGAY010000001.1, from coordinate 34,063,038 downwards.
AGTGTTACCAAACGCGCAGTGGCAGGACTGTTTCCAAACCCAGACGCTTTGAAAGTGATTAGTGAATAGATACGAGTACAAACGACTTAGATTAAGTGCATCATAATCTTAGAGCAATAGTAAATAGAGTTAAGACAAAAACAAACAAATAAATAAATAAACAAAAAAACAGCAACATATTTTAATGTAATTAAATAGATAAGCCGGATTGTCCTTTCAAAAGGGGAAAGATGTAGAATAAGAATTAGTATAAATGTGGCAACGTTTATGCGACCCTCTGAGGGGTGCGTTGCAGAGAGTTTAGTTTAGTTCACTAGTCTGTATTCATCCTTGTAAATAAGAAGACCAATATAGGATTTAAGGTTTTCACACGTTTCATTACAATCCCGCTCCTAAATAAATAAATAAACATAACGATAAACGTTACAAAAACGAAGCAACTTTAGAAGGAACTATATTAATTAAAGGAACACGGTAGTAGAAAGAATTGAAATCAAACAACGATGTGGATATATATCTCACATATCATATATCTCATATATCTCATCATGAGATATATATCAACATCGTTGTTTGATTTCAATTCTTCCTACTGCCGTGTTCCTTTAATTAATATATAACTAAAGAAGATGACCCAATTAATTAATTTAGAAGGAACTTTCGATAAAGTCTTAATTCCAACAGGTTGCAATGTACATTTTTGATTAGCGTATCATAAAAAGAATTTCTCAATAGATAACTTTTTTGGACGTAAGGACATATATTTCCTACACTTCTCCACAGTGTTGATAGAGAAATATTCTTCTATAATTGTAAATTTTTGTGAAAACCCGTCTTGGTATCTGGTATGGAAGCAATCAGGTATGCGCCCCTGTCTTCTACATCACTGATTTTCAAATTTCTCAGCTCACAGCATCGACAGCCACCATTATTAATGCAACCTAAAATATTTCAAAATTTATTATCTACAATGTCTATGCAATGACAGAGATTACCTTGATCATCAAATATTCTTTATCACAAGCCCTTTCACAAAAACTCTTTCACGTGTGCTCTTTCCAATACTGCAGCTTTCTTCGGCTTGTATCCTCTTGACTGATTTTTCAGATAGACCATGAGCTATATTTTCCAAAGTCTATGTTTTTATAGACCTTTATGGCGGCCTTCAGCATAGATTACCTACTTCGTGCACAAATAAAATTGCATTCCTCTTCTTCAAATTTAAGAAATACGATAGCAGAACTACTTCATTTATTGTCATTATTTCCGTTCTTTTTTTTATTCACTAAATTATACGCTTTAGGAGAATAAAAATGAATTGTTAATTTTTTAAGTTCTTTTCTATACTTCTTTGGATAAGGTTTTTTGTACAAGATTCTTCTCACTAATTCTTTATTTTTTCCAAAAACATTTAAGTCATATTTTTTATAACTTTGGTTATTATTTTTTAATGCACGAACGAGACATTTCAACTCTGGAATTTTGTTCTTTTGCTTGCAGTTATTGTATTTCAAATTAATGATGGTTTTATTTTGAAAAACAACTGTATTTTCAAGTAACTTCACTTTTTCTTTAAGAAAAATTATTTCACTTGTTTGTAATGTTAAAGTCTCAGCAAATTTCAGCAAAAAGTGTTTTATTACTTATTGTTTCGAAAAGCTCATTTTTCAACAATCTTTTTTCTTAAACCTGTTAAAATTGATTTAAAATAATAAAGTTAGTTTAAAAAAAGTTAAAATACACACCAGTTGTAACACATTACTTTCTTCTCTTGCTGTAGAATTTAGTGACTTTTCTGGAATGCAACTGAAGTCCATTTCATATTGTAGCTATTAAAATAAATAAATATTTTTAATAAAATTTTTGATCTGATAACAATAATTGAAAATAAACTTACTTTTTCTTTGTAAAGATAAAGAATATACGAAACAGAATCTGGTTTACCTAAGAGTCACTTTTAAAGATAAACTCTTTAATAGGCAATCTTCTGTAAAATGTTTAGAGCAGAGAACAATACGAGAATTGTTGTCTAACACATTTTGTAAGCCCAAACAATTACTGATAAAATCTAACCACAAGTGTCTTATTTCCGGTTTCTTAGGACATCTGTATATAATTTAATATAAAAAATATTTTTTGCCCACATAACCTATTGCAGGATTTCCAAACATGCAATTTAATTTTGCGCTTAAACCCAGAGAGCATAATAAGAGTATGCATTACGTGTAAACGCCTAATTAGACTTTACTTGTGGTAAATGATGTTATTAGTACTTTATTGATTTTTAGAATCTCTTGTAGACTTGCACAACTTGCAGCCCACTATTTTAATGTTTTTAACTTACATTAACACTAGCACTATACAAAAAACCACTTCGCAAAAATGATTATAATAAATTAAAAAAAAAAAAACACAAAAATGACGCTACTTCGATACTTTTCTCAAGACGAAACGCCACTGATGAATAACAGAGTTCGAACAGTTCGATGCGTTTGTGTGTGCGCGTTTGTCAAAAAGACCATAAAAAGTGTTTGAATTTTACGCAAGTATGTTACATGGTGAATACAAGCGATCTTCTCTCATGCGAGTGATTGCATTCCAACCGCGATTGCGGCGGCAAAATCGTCGGAATTATTCCCAAAAAAGGATCAGGCTAATGCTATAGCCAGGCTAACCTTAACTAATTACGCCAGGGTTATCGATAAAATAGTTTACTAAAAAATGTCACTTTTATCTCGAGAATTTCAAATAGCCGTGTTTAAGTTTTTTTGACTTCCAAATCTTTGGTTGATAAAATCGTTGAGGAACATCTCACTATTCAAATTAATGACTCAACTGTAACATTGCGCCGTCTTTTATCACCCGAACGTTGCATTATTATCTCCAATACTATAATTATATTATCCTTCTGTACCTCACGCTGTAGGTACTTGAAAAGCTGATTATGACTTTGAGCTTCTCTACGGTCTTTCAAACGTCATACATGAAACCCAGCATCAAGGATGATGAATTCAAGTATGTTTACACAAATCGTCGGCAAATTTATGTGCAACCGAACAATAATATTTTTCTCGCGTGCTCGATGGTTATAAAATATGAAGTAGTTAACTTTCGGGTTTTTCTAAACTTTGATAATGTTTGTTTTAAATGTAGAATAACTAGCCATTTTATTAGCTACTGACCAAAAATGATCGTAGACAGTCCAACTAATACCAATGAGAAAAATTTCACTGAGACATATGCTAAAAGACAACTCTCAAGTTAATCTATATCCAAGCAGGGTGTAGCTCTGCTTGAGCTAAATAGTGCACCAAGTAAAAGCACAAAAATTGAGAAGTTAAAACCTCCCAATTCAACTAAAAGTTTAACATCGACGTCAGAACTGCTGGAGTCGGCTAAACCAGTTTTAGGTAACACGCAGTACCCTCTCAGTTTCTCTCAGACTGTAAAGTTTTTAGAAAAAGCTTTTGGTGAAAAAGACATTATATCACTCGTCAAACATTACACAGGTTACCTATCTAAACGGTTTTCTTTCTATGTTATATAACATTTTTCCGATAGTTCAACACAGTAGCAACAAAATTAAAAATTAGTAGTAAAAAATTAAAAAAGTACTTGAAAAATTATAAAATTTGCAGGAAGACTCTGTAGACCTCAGATAACTTCCACGTCTAAATTAATCTAATTTTTCTAAAGATATCTACTTCAAATATAACAACATAACTCAAAACTACTTTAGCAGTAATGTCGTCTATACTAATATACCATCCCTAGTAGCAAAGTTTAATGACTTAATTACATATATTTTTGCTGATAAACCTTTTTTTCTTTTGCTATCTGAGTCATGGCTAAACCTTGACATTCCAAATTTACTTGCTGAGTTGAATGGTTATTCACTGTTTAGTTATTTATTAAATTCTCTAATAAGTCGCTCACGTTTATTTTGGGTTGTGAATACTTTTAACTTTTTAACACTCCGCGTACTGTTTTAACGGTGACGACTCGGGTGAGCCTATCCTTGCCTGGCTGAAGTTCTTGGATGCGCCCCAAGGTCCATTGTAGTGGCGGTATGTTGTCTTCTTTGATGAGGACGAGTTGACGAGTGTTTGGAGAGAAGTATCCCTTACTCCTCTGTTGTAGATGGTTAAGATATTCTTTAGACCATCTTGTCCAAAATGTTTGTCTTAATCGTTTGACAAATTAGTATCGGGACAATCTGTTTCTCTTAATTTCTTCTAGGTTTGGTTCAGGTGGAGCGTTTATTAGAGCTCCAATCAGGAAGTGGCCTGGTGTTAGTGCTTGTAGGTCGATTGAGTTGTTGGAAAGAGGTGTTAAAGAACGGGAGTTTAAACATGCCTCTATGTTTACTAGTACAGTGTACATCACCTCGTAATTTAGTAACGTGAAGCCTAACACTTATTTTAAGTTTCCTTTTACAGACTTTACCGACGTCTCCTAAAGGCCCCACACATAGGCTCATAGAGCTTTTCCAACAAAGTAAACCATAATTTAGAACTGAATTTATACTCTAGTGATAATACATTATTAAAGTGTTAGTATCTAAAGTTGATCTTAAACAATAAATACAATAACAGCATTTAGACAATTTTGAGCCTCAATGGGCTATATGTTCCTTCCATGACAAAGATTTATCAGTATAGACACTTAAAAATTTTAACATTGTTCTTAATTAAGAGTGATTTTAAATTAGTTTAATATGTAAGCTGTAGTTTTTTTATTGTGAATATTCAAAAAGTGATTAATATCAATTTTAAAATCATTTAGAAAAAGCCAGTTTTGTAAACACTATTTATTAACTTCAAAAACTCGTTTAGAAGTTAGAATAAAAAAATTTTCTATGCTATGAGCTGTTACTAAACTCGAAGTGTTATCTTTTCTTGTGTTATATTTATTGATACAAGATTGTAATTGACTAATAGCTTTGTTTTTTCCTGTTTTTACGTTAGAGAGTTGTTGACTAACATTCATTAATTCTTTTTGGAGAGACAGTCCGGTTTCACTGTGATTATTATCTATTTCTGAGCTTAGAACTTCTGTTTGCAACTGTTCAGGTTTTGTAAATATTTTGTCAATTATTTGCTTTCGCAGTTTTTTCAATTTGTCTTCTTTGTTCTTAATGTATTTTAACATTTCCTGATGTTGTTTTTCATATTTTCTTGTTTCTTTACTAGCTGCTTTTACTACTATTTCTAAAATCTCATAAGATTTTAGGACTAAAATTTTCTTAATGTCCACATATGTAATAAAAAATAAACTCTCTTAGTTTATCCAAATCTAAATTATTAGTGCTTCTTATCTACAACGACTTTGTCGTACTAATTTCTAAATACCATTTAAAATTATTTCCATAATTCCTGGCAAAAATTATAGAAGCTTTAGCTAAGCTACTTTTTACCTCTTCTCTTTTGTTAAAAAAGTCGTCTAAATTGCTGTCAGTTTGTCTTTCATTTATAAAACAAGTTATAGTATCAATTACATTAGATTTTCCACTACCTGTAGGTCCTCTTATTACGGTAAATTTTTTATTAAATTTTAATTCAGTTTTTCATGTTTTTTTTACATATGTTAATGCTAATATTTCTGGTTCGGTTAAAACGTACTGGGAACGGTGGTAATTATATTGTTGTAGATAACGCTAGGGTCACCAATGCTTTTGCAGATAGTTTTGCAAGTATTTATATAAACAAACCATTATCGCAGTTGCTCTCAATATAGGTATTACCAAATTTATACAGTTTTTGTAATATCGACTTCTCTAAAAATTCTATGTTGGCAAAACTTTAGAAATTAGGTTTTACGAAATCTCCCAGACCTGATAATATTATTGCTAGTGTTTTAAAAAAAGGCAAAGCATTTGAGCAAACCATTAGCTGTATTATTGAAGCAACCTTTTGAGGCCGGTGTCTTGCCATTTGACTGGAAGATTGCAGTCGTTATACCTAAAAGTATAATAAAAAGGTGATAAATCTGATGTATCCAATTATAGGCTCATAAGTTTAACTTTTCTAGTTGTGAAAGTCATGGAAGCCGTAGTATACGATCAAGTTGTAGAATTTCTCAATTATCTTCGTGTAATACCTCTCAGTCAGCACGGTTTTGTGCCATTTAAATTGACTGCTACCAATTTATTGTGTTGTCTTAAAGACTGGACCAAAAAACTAGGATGCTGATGTTGACGTGGCATATTTAGAGTTCTCGAAGGCTTTTGACAAAGTACCTTAGCGACGTCTCCTCTATAAACTCGAGCATTATAGATTGCGTGGCAATATGCTCAGATAGATTGACGCTTTCTTTAGCAATCGCAAGTACGCTTAAAGTCAAAGTCAACCACTCATATAGTGCACAAAAAGAAGTCTTAAGTAGTCTTCCACAAAGCTCTGTCTTTGGTCCTTTACTATTTATATTCTACACCGCCGACATTCCAAGCAATTAAAATCACAATGCCGATGACAATAATATCTACATTTCCTGGAAATACACAGATTTAGCCTCTAATTTATAAGTAGTTTCGACTGTGGCTTCTTCCACTCAATGTGGATAAATGCACAGTACCTACTTCACATTGGCGACATTTTTTTATAACATAAACGGTGCCAAATTGGTAATAACTCAGTTTTGTGTCGATCTGGGAGTGCTTGTAACATCTTTTCTTTCATAGTCCGAACATATTTCAAGAGTCATCAAGAATACCAATAAAATTCTTTATATTCTAAATAAGACCTTTACTGGTCTAAACATCAAATCTTTCGCAAAGGCTTATAAAATATGCGTTCGACTAATTTTAGAGTACGCCAACAGTGTGTTGGTACTCGTACTGCAACGAGATGTTCTACTTTTACCGGGTGTTCAGCGTCGGGCTACTAGACTGTCTTTTGGTCGTGTCCGTCTCGATTATTCTCAGCGTCTATCCATGACGAATTTGCCATCACTGTCAGACAGACGTATGCGAGGTGATTTGATCACTGCTTCAAGCCCTCAATAACTCAAGTTTACCTATCATTCGCATCTTCTCCTTTAACACAACTGGTCAACCAGAGGTGACTATGACTATTTCAAGTTGGCCAAAGAAAAATTTTAAACTAAGATCAGACAATCGTTTATCTCTAATCGAATCTTCGACAAGTAGAACTCTTTGCCTTCCAACATTGTCTTAAGTAATTCTACTTTGTGCTTTGAAACAAAATTTGATGATTACTGTGTTTTGAACTGAATCAACAATATCTCACTCACAAACGCAGGCTCAGCAAGCTACGGCCTCAGCTCGACGGCATTCAACAAAAATTTTTATAGCTAACACACGTGTCTTCGTCTAAAAAATTTTTATAATTACATGAAAGGAATACGACATACAAACGTTGTAAATCCTCATTATTTACCTGATATTTATAAGTAAGATCTTAAGTACCATTGAATTTAATTTTTTTTTTTTTTTAATTTAGATTATCAAAAATTATTATTGTCTTTTTAAAATGATCATTTCGTTCAGTTCTAGAAAACACTATAAAAACTCTAGACAAGTAGACATTTTATTTTGATCATTTACAACGCGCCAGTTTCCACCTCCAGAAGATCACAAATTATTACGGTAACAGTTAAGTGCATTCCATCCACAGAGAAAGTTGGATTTGCTAACTAATAATGAAGATAATATTTTTTCAGTTTCTAGTGAGGATTTTGCTATTGGCATTCACAAACTAATAACAGATATTTCATAATCATAGTTATCATCAAATTTAGCTTCTAATATATTTTTCACTCGATTTTTACGTAATTCCGAATCTGCTGTGTCTGGATGCCTACATAATTGATTATTTCCCTCATATATTAGTAGCCAACCAAATGTCACAAAAATTTAAACGTCAGCCAATGACAATCGAGTTTTCTTGATATAACGGCATTTAGCTCAACCTAATGCGAATATTGAAGGTAACAGCATGTAGCTTTTCGCCTGGTTACCATGGCACTCCAAACAATTTTTTCTAAAAACAAATATCAAAAAATTAATTTGTTTGGTGTTTGTAAATTATTGCAAACTTTTTGTTAATAAATGTTAATACTGATAGTTTTGTTATTTAGGAAATAATCTTGACATAAACCTCTCGAGCACCAAGTTTCGATCCGTTAATTTTCGAGAATGTGTAGCTTGTCAATTGAATCGTGTAAATTTGACAAAAAAAGCCCTCCAGCTACGCTATCGGGCTTTTAATATTATGAAATTTGCACTCTTCATTGCCAAGCAACACATTCTCTTAAATTAACCGGCAAAACTTTGAGCTCTTGGGATTTAACCTCTGATTAATTGTGATGCTAAAGTATCAGATACATCTCCTAATAATTCAATAAGATTTGGAATTAAAGTAGCAACATCCACATAATTTGTTTCTTCTACAATATTAATAGGTATCTACTTCTATAAAATATATCTACAAAGTCTTCACATTCATTTTTATCTCATATTTCAAATTATTAATATTGAGTATATCTGTAATCACATTTTCATATCAGGATTATCAGGTATAATCCGTGGTTTTTTCTTCCATTTATTTACATATTTATTACAAAAAGGAAGCCTTTTAGAAAACTTCAGCTGACCTTTCAGAGATTCTTTAGCAGATTTTTAATAATTTCCTTTGATTTTTTAGATAATCGACCCTTTGGAAAATTTTTCTTTTTTAATCCATCGCCTTGCAAATTTGTATATTGGGTGATGCAACTTAAAAACACCTAATGCTTAACTATGTGCAAAAAATTTATTATGTATAATTAGTCTACAAATGGATTAGAACACAAAATATTTAGAGACATTATTACTTCTTTTTTTATTTGTTAAGATGTGTCTTGCCCCTAATAAATCATCAAAAAACTTCATCGAGCAGTTACATACTTTTACACACAGTTACATACAGTTTACGTACTTCGGTAATTCCAGCAATCGGTGTTCAGCAATTATAAATAAATTTACAGGTAAGTGTTTCAGAAAAAGACTTACTAAATATTTTAAATCTGGTTCTCCGGGTAAATCTGCGTTTGTTTTTAATGCGGAGAACAGCAGAAATAATGGTTTCTCATAAATATAAGTTTTAATTTAAATGTATATCTATTTACATGATTCTTACATGAAAAAGTTAATTCTTGTACTAGTTTGACCAAGGTATAATTCCAAAACCCTTAAACTGTCAAATTATTTTCTAATTTTGATCTACATTCTAAGCATTAAATGCTTTTGTGACCGTTTGACAAAGTAATTTTATAAATTAGTGGTAGGGCATAACTCAAACATGATGAACATTTTAACAAAGCCAAAAATTCGTCATTTTTTTTTGCTTAATTATCATGTTCTATAAAGTTTTGACGTCGACGTGATTCTGCTATAGTTATTTACACGATAAATGCGGGAACATATATTTTGCATATGAGTGCGCTTTGCGCACGAGTGAAGAATGTCGCACGAATAAAGCAAAATTTTTCCCGCACGTTTCTTGTATATTATTTTTTACTCGGATCTTCCACAAAGCCGAAAAACGATAATTTAAAAGTTTATCTTAAATTTGTCGAAAAAATCAAGTGCGTTAATGTCGATAATGTAAGTAACTAACTGTCAGATTTTTTTCAAGTTACTGAAATTTACTGTCGAAATTTGACTTTTCAATGTCTTACTCAATTTCTCACAGATGACGCTGCTTAAACTTAAACTTTAAATGCAATATTGTGAATGCATTTCTGTTGTTTTATCTGAAAAAAAGTGGTAAAGTGCATTGTTTTATTATACTCTTAGACTCTGATACGATAATCTAATTTTAAACCGTTTTTTAAACGAGAAAATTTCTTGTGCCCTTTACAGGCACTAGTGCGGTAAAAATGGAGAATGATTGTAAAATTAACGGTCTCGACTGTTCGCTCAGTGCGATTTTTAGTAGAGTAGTGCAAAAATAACTATTTTCTGCTTTGCGTCAGAAACAGAGTCCGACAGTGTGTGTGTGTGTGTGTGTGTGTGTGTGTGTGTGTGTGTGTGTGTGTGTGTGTGTGTGTGTGTGCGCGCGCGCTTGTTTTAAAACTTGAATTCGTGCCACAAAGTTGACTTTTCAAAACGCGTTCTTTAATATACTATTGTGGGAGGATAATTTTTTAGAGTATTTGAAGAGGAAGTGAAGATGCAAAAGGCGTCATAGTTTGGCGATTCAGAATTTTGGCAATTATATTTTGTCAGAAATTTCTTAGTATTTTAATAATGTGTTTTTACACTTTTTCTATTGCTTTTAAGCTGCGACAATAAAAGGTGACGTTTACGCGGACTCTGGCTTATAAAAAATGTAAATGTTTTATAAATCGACTACTAATTTTACTTACCAAAACCAAATTAAATTAATGCATTTCAACAAATTCTTTGTCTTGTTTTAATGCCTTAGTTGAATACCGCAAAGCAACTAAGTTAACAATTATTCAATTAGGTAAATAAATTTACTCTTTTGGTGGTACATTTGTAAGATTTTAAAGCTTGGGATGACACTATTTTACAATTAGTGTACTCTATCTACTAAAGATTACAACTCAATATAGAAATAAGTTGCGTTAAATAACTTTATAAGTAAAAGAAAAAATTAAAATCATTCACAAAAGTTTTTTTTTGTTTTGAAATTTAGGCGCATCGACTACATCGGTCATTACTCATTAGTGCATTAACACAGTAATTTTATAATTTTATTTTACATTTTGTCGTATAATTTAATACTCTTAAGATATTTTAGTTGTGTTCTGCCTTTGAATACGGCGCATGTATTAGTCCAGCCTCTATGCGGTGTTGCACAGTTTTTGGACATTCGAACAGGTGCGTAACGCCTTTTTAGCTAGCACTGTAAGAGTCTCTTTTTTTCTATGAAGTACATATTAGTTAGACGAGTGTGTCCACTTAGAAACCGGTTTATTATGACCTTTTCTTTGTGATTTAGTTTACATTTTTCTTTTTCCGAAATTTGTAGGCAAGCTGTCAATTTTCTTTGTTATCCTTCATTTTGGTAAGTAGTATATGCGGCAACTTAGTGACTTGACCTTGGCTCAAAGTGCCGCGGTGGTTTAAAAGTGCCGCGGTCAAATATTTTAATTGTAGCATGAATAATTTAATAATTAAATATTTTTTTCAATAGTAAATTTTATAATAAATGCTTTGTTATACCGGTACCTTATCAGATAAGCCATTTGAGAAAAATATACCTGTTGTCGAAGGAGTTGAAAAGAGCCGCGGTCTCAAGCGGTGGTTTTAGGGGCTGCACTTTTAAATAATAGATTCACCTTAAAATAGCCGCGGTGATTTGACCTTGAAGCAAAAGTGCCGCCGTGGTTAAAAGTGCCGCGCTCGCATATTTTAATTGTAACATAAAATTTTTGATAATTAAATTATTCTTTCGATAATAAATTTTATATTGGATACATTGCTATACCTGTACCTTATCAGATAACCCTTTGAGAGAGAAAATACACTTGCTCTCGAAAGTGCCGCGGTTAGACCGCTGCACTTTTAGGGGTTGCCTTATCATTTGTTGTTGTCTAGCGCGGCACTTTTACTGGCCACACTTTTCCTGTTAGATAAGATTGTAGAAATTTAAAAAACTTGTTCAGTGATATTTACGTGTTTGTCTTTTGAAGAAGACGTCTTGGTGTATTTTGTGTATTCGTGAAAAGGATATCTAAGTGAAATAACTGTAATCTTCAAATTAATATTTTAATTAAAGTTTATTAAACATTGTAAATTTCTGACAGATGTCTGGTAAACGTGTCTCTCTTTTATCTCTGAAAAAGTCATCTTCGAAACGTATAAAAGTACCAGGATGTCGTAAATACAAAAAAGTTAACGCTGCAACCGTAAACTCATCAGCATTACCATGGACGTCGTTTTCAGACGCACCAACTCAACTTACTGCGTTTGCTACCGTTTTTGCAAAAGTAACAAATATAGAACAGCAGCTCGCTCAAGAGGAGTCTGATACTTCCCCCAAGTCGCCGATGCCTATTTACAACGCCGAAGATGTATTAACTCCTGCAGAATGGTCAGATCTTGTTCTATAGCAATCGCTGGTTCAGATTGCCGAGAAGCTCGAAAATGATGAGATTGAAAAAATGGAGAAAGTGAAGGTTAATGAGAAATTTCGTTTGGTACACGAAACAGTGTATTCAATCACGAAATCTGGTAGTAATTTTTTAACAATTGGTGTAAAACCGCTTGCCCTGTGTTAAAAATACATAACCCAGAACTAACATCAGCAATTACATTTTCGTTCAAAACATTCGAAGATTTCTTGAGAGAGATGAGTTTTTTGATATTATTAAGAATAGATATGAAGATAATGGTACATTGTACGAGATAGTTTTAAAATTGCCTGTTAATGTAAAATCTAATGTGAAGAGTAGAATTAATTATTATAATCAAAATAATAATTATAACTGTTTGTACAAATATTTGTGGCAATAATAATAATAAATAATTAAAATCATGTAAAACTTGTGTTTTCTTTACCAGTTATACTCTAAAATACATAATATTTTTATTTCTTAAATAGTAGAGCATATATCAAAACGTTATTGTTCCTGTTTGTGATGTTAAAAAATATAAATGGATTGGTATAAGATTTTTTCTTTCGAAAATACACTATACAATCGTAATAAGCCCCAAATTTTAATCATGTGTAGGCAATGTTTTTGTTTCTGAAGATCTCAGTACTTAAAATATTTTTTAAATTTTGTTATTTGATATCTAATAAAGCACCAGTAACTTGTTTTTAGATAAGCTGGTTATGGAAAACTTTTGTTATAAGTTTAGAAAAAGGTTTTTATACATGTTTGCAAAGTTGGCAAAACTATCTCTAAATAATAGTTTTCGATTTTCAAAATATTTTTAATTTCTACTTTTTATTTAAAATTTACTTTATAAATTTGTAATCTTATTTTAACTTACTGTTTCATAAATTTATTTTTACTGTTTCATATCTGATATGATGTTACTCTTATCTTAGTTTAGTTAGGTATACCTAATAATTACTTTGTGTTTTTCTGTTTTATGTTTGGTTTAAACTTTAACCTAATTTCAAAACTTTCTATTTCGCTTTTTTATATCCTTTAGTTTTTAATATATAAAAATCATTAAAAGAAAATTACAAAATAAAAAATAAAATATTGAATTACAAAAATTAAATCGGTAGTGATACATTTCTTTTTGCAAAACTTGGAAAAACTTACTCAAAGTTTTACGAAAATGTTTGTTTTTATTTTTTAAGAAATAACAAAAAATTTTTTATGTCAAGTACGAAAACTTAAATGATACGGTCCATTCCCAGAAAAATAAATTTACACAAAAACTAAAATTATATTTGCAGTTGTAATTAACAAAAAAAATTTAATTTATTAATTTACGTAAAATTATTAATAATACATTTTTTTTATTTACCAAAATTTAAAAATTAAGTTTTAAGAAAAATTGTGCATTTACTTTCTAGAAATTAAAATACGAAAAAACTAAAATTTATATTTTACTGCTGTAATCAACAAAGACTTGTAATTTATTCGGTTAGATAATTTCGATTATAATACATTTCTTTTTGTTTACTAAATTTATACGAACTTAACTAAAAGTTTTAAGATAAGTTTTGTATTTAATTTTCTAGAAATCAAAATACAAAAAAGTAAAATTTTTATTTTGTTGTATTCGACAAACATGTGTAATACATCCAATTAAATGAAATCGGTTTTGAAATATATTTTTAGTTAGTCAAATTTTAAAACGTAATCGAAATGTTTAAAAAATTTAACATTTACTTTCTAGAAAGTAAAATACGAAGGACTAAAATTTATATTTTGCTGCTGTAATCATCAAAGATTTGTAATTTATTAAGTTAGATAAAATTGATTATGACACATTTGTTTTTGTTTAATAAATTTATAAAAACTTAGTTAAAAGTTTTAAGATAAGTTTCGTATTTAATTTTATAGAAATTAAAATGCAGACAAGTAAAATTTTTATTTTGTTGTATTCAACAAACATGTGTAATACATCCAATTAGATAAAATTGGTTTTGTAATCGAAATGTTTAAAAAATTTTACATTTACTTTTTGGAAAGTAAAATACGACAGACTAAAATTTATATTTTGCTGCTGCATTCATCAAAGATTTGTAATTTATTATGTTAGATAAAATCGACTATAACACATTTCTTTTTGTTTACTAAATTTATAAAAACTTTGTTAAAAGTTTTAAGAAAAGTTTTGTATTTACTTTCTATAAATTAAAATACGAAAGACTAAAATTTACATTTTACTGCAGTAATCAACAAAGACTTGTAATTTATTAAGTTAGATAAAATCGATTACAACACATTTCTTTTTGTTTACTAAATTTGTAAAATCTTAATTAAAAGTTTTAAGAAAAATTTATGTTTACTTTCTAGACATTAAAATACGAAAAAGTAAAATTTGTATTTTTATTTACTTTTTGGAAGATAAATATGTAAAGAAAAACTAAAATTTATGTTATGCTGTTAAAATTAACAAACACATGTAAACTTTATTTTTCTGTCATTTATACCTAATTATATTTTTTCGAAACTAGTTTTTATATTTATTTTTTTTATTTGGTATGTATAAACTATCAATTGTATAAACTATCAATTGTATTAGCCGTACAATGTAAAATAATATTGAAATAATTTTTAAAGGTTATATTAAGTTTGATAAAGTTAGTAACAATTAATTTTACTCGTAAAGAGCGATTCAAAAGACGTGGAATTAGTCAAAAATGGAATTTGTTTACTTAAAATTAATTATTATTACTGTAATTTTAGATGTCAGAAATCATTGTGTAAATTCATTTAGAAAATAAGTTAACTAGTATGTTTACGTTTTGTGCTAGAAACGTATCAGTAGCAGTCAAAATAAGAACAATTTAATATTAGTTTTCCACTTTTCTAAGGGACAAGTTAAAGTTGAAAAATTGAAACACAATTCTGACATTTTTATCATTTTAAAAAGATGCACAATTTTTGAAGATGACCACTATATTTTCTTTCTCTCATAACTAACTGAGGTTCCAAGACTTAAGATGGCTCGATAAGTACATATAAATTTTTGTCAAAAAATTTCTGGTTGCCTGCCAAATGTAGAAAAATGTAAACAAAAATTTTCTAAAATACAATAGATTAAAATTTGTATTTTGATAGTGTTAATAATCACGTAATAGCAAGTAAATTTTGTTCAAGTTTATTCCTAATTATAACACGCACATTTTTCAAAACTGTTTTTTTAAATTTACATATGTGTAATTTAGTTTTAAACAAATGTAAGCATTTTATGCTTTAATTTTACTAGGTATGCTCTAAACTTGTTATTAAAATAATAATAATTAAAATTTTGTAATAATATTGTAACTTTTATTTTTCAAAAAAATTCCAGTTTAAATATGAAAATATTTTTATAACTATATCAATAGTCTAAAACATGCATATGTTGAGTAACATTTCAAAAACGTTTAATAAATTATTTTTATTACTTATACGCAATTTATATTCTAATCATTTAACTTTAGGTTAATTATTAGATTGATAATGTGTGATATAAATTAAGAATATTTTATATTCTAAACTAAAAAACAAATTTCAATGCTAAATTAAAAATGACCAGACTGTATTACCTTAAATACCGGTCTTTTCTGACCGGCTGTATAAACATTCTACATCAACTTTAATTTCTGTTTCAAAAATTAAAATTAGCGTTAGGTATTAATCAAAAATGCCAATTTGTTAGTATTTGAATTTTACACAATAAAGAAGGATCAAGTACAAAACGAAAAAGTTTATTTAGAATTATACTTTTTGAAGTAATATTTGTAAGTCACTAATAAGAATAATTAATACGGTCTAATTTTAAATTAGCGCTCTCATGGTACACAACATTAATAAGTAAAATCAATAAATGCTGAACTACCAAACCAACGACACTTACAATTGTTTTTAATTTCAAATCAATAAATATATTATTTTTTACAAAAATTATAAATTTGTAACTATAATTTATACATTTCAAATTTATTGTTATCTCAGTAGACCATCATGATTGAGTCAATCGCACATAGCATTGCAAACATAATATTAGTAATTAGATTAATTTGTCAAAATTAAAAAACAAATTTAAGATACACTAAGCGTTAAGATAGTTTAGTATCATGTATAAGATAATTTGCAAAGTAATATTTCAAATATTGACAAACTAAATAACTAATAAAACAAAAACATCTCATCAACATTTAAGTCAGCGTTGACAACTTAGAAAGTTTTTTCCTAAATTTAGAGTATTTTATAAAGAAGAGGGAATACATATTTAGTGGAAAAGCTCTGTAGAAAATTTTTTACGGTATATTTAACTACTACTAAATTACCAAAAACAAAATGTTAAACTGTAAATTTTTTGTTGCCCACTTAAAACAGATTTTTTTATCATGGAGTAATTTATATTTATCACTTATTTAAAAAAGTGCTTTATTATTCATTCATCAGCAATAAATTAAAAATTGTATGCTGTAAAAAAACTATATTTTTCTTTTTACTTTTTAAAATGACGTATGTTTTGAGGAAATTTAGCTTACTTTTAAGAGATTTTGACTCGTCAAATCATCGTCATTGGGTTTGATTGAGAGTTTAAAATGTTTTATTTCCATTTTCTGCAGAGATTCTGTAATTGAGTACATCGTTTAAATAAAACAAAATAACGTATTATTTAGATACTTTAATTTAAATTTTAGACGTTTTAAGTTTGTATTCTGATAAACTGTTTATCATGCAAAATTGCAAAATTCTAAAAAAAAATTTCATGTTTGTAAATTTAAATTAAATTATTAATAATTTAAAAATATTTTTATAACAATTGTAATTTGTCTGTGTTTAACACGTAATTTAGATTTAATAAATTAACAATATTATATTTTTTAAAAATGATTTAATATAAAAATTGAAAAATTTAGTAATGATTTTAATAAAACAAGTCTGTGAAGTATACATTTTCAGATTTGTATATCATACATTGTCAGATACATAATGATCTCCAAACATACTAACATCATAAAACTTGCTTAATAGTTAATGTAACAAATAAAATAATTAAATTTTTATAAAGTTAAGAATACGTAATATCAGTGGTGCAGCTGCACGAGCCACTGTTGTGATATCTCTATGTAATGATTCTTAGATCTTGATGATATTGTATTCTAATCTAAAAACAAGCATGTAGAACCCAAAAGAAGTATAGCTTATCAGAATTTCTATCCACCAACCGCTTAATGACCGTCCATAGCGTCTGTTTCCGCGGAGCGGATGTCGACGCAAGATGGTCATTAAGCGGTCGGTGGATAGAAATTCTGGTAAGCTATACTTCTTTTGGGTTCTACATGCTTGTTTTTAGATTAGAATACAATATCATCAAGATCTAAGAATCATTACATAGAGATATCACAACAGTGGCTCGTGCAGCTGCACCACTGATATTACGTATTCTTAACTTTATAAAAATTTAATTATTTTATTTGTTACATTAACTATTAAGCAAGTTTTATGATGTTAGTATGTTTGGAGATCATTATGTATCTGACAATGTATGATATACAAATCTGAAAATGTATACTTCACAGACTTGTTTTATTAAAATCATTACTAAATTTTTCAATTTTTATATTAAATCATTTTTAAAAAATATAATATTGTTAATTTATTAAATCTAAATTACGTGTTAAACACAGACAAATTACAATTGTTATAAAAATATTTTTAAATTATTAATAATTTAATTTAAATTTACAAACATGAAATTTTTTTTTAGAATTTTGCAATTTTGCATGATAAACAGTTTATCAGAATACAAACTTAAAACGTCTAAAATTTAAATTAAAGTATCTAAATAATACGTTATTTTGTTTTATTTAAACGATGTACTCAATTACAGAATCTCTGCAGAAAATGGAAATAAAACATTTTAAACTCTCAATCAAACCCAATGACGATGATTTGACGAGTCAAAATCTCTTAAAAGTAAGCTAAATTTCCTCAAAACATACGTCATTTTAAAAAGTAAAAAGAAAAATATAGTTTTTTTACAGCATACAATTTTTAATTTATTGCTGATGAATGAATAATAAAGCACTTTTTTAAATAAGTGATAAATATAAATTACTCCATGATAAAAAAATCTGTTTTAAGTGGGCAACAAAAAATTTACAGTTTAACATTTTGTTTTTGGTAATTTAGTAGTAGTTAAATATACCCTAAAAAATTTTCTACAGAGCTTTTCCACTAAATATGTATTCCCTCTTCTTTATAAAATACTCTAAATTTAGGAAAAAACTTTCTAAGTTGTCAACGCTGACTTAAATGTTGATGAGATGTTTTTGTTTTATTAGTTATTTAGTTTGTCAATATTTGAAATATTACTTTGCAAATTATCTTATACATGATACTAAACTATCTTAACGCTTAGTGTATCTTAAATTTGTTTTTTAATTTTGACAAATTAATCTAATTACTAATATTATGTTTGCAATGCTATGTGCGATTGACTCAATCATGATGGTCTACTGAGATAACAATAAATTTGAAATGTATAAATTATAGTTACAAATTTATAATTTTTGTAAAAAATAATATATTTATTGATTTGAAATTAAAAACAATTGTAAGTGTCGTTGGTTTGGTAGTTCAGCATTTATTGATTTTACTTATTAATGTTGTGTACCATGAGAGCGCTAATTTAAAATTAGACCGTATTAATTATTCTTATTAGTGACTTACAAATATTACTTCAAAAAGTATAATTCTAAATAAACTTTTTCGTTTTGTACTTGATCCTTCTTTATTGTGTAAAATTCAAATACTAACAAATTGGCATTTTTGATTAATACCTAACGCTAATTTTAATTTTTGAAACAGAAATTAAAGTTGATGTAGAATGTTTATACAGCCGGTCAGAAAAGACCGGTATTTAAGGTAATACAGTCTGGTCATTTTTAATTTAGCATTGAAATTTGTTTTTTAGTTTAGAATATAAAATATTCTTAATTTATATCACACATTATCAATCTAATAATTAACCTAAAGTTAAATGATTAGAATATAAATTGCGTATAAGTAATAAAAATAATTTATTAAACGTTTTTGAAATGTTACTCAACATATGCATGTTTTAGACTATTGATATAGTTATAAAAATATTTTCATATTTAAACTGGAATTTTTTTGAAAAATAAAAGTTACAATATTATTACAAAATTTTAATTATTATTATTTTAATAACAAGTTTAGAGCATACCTAGTAAAATTAAAGCATAAAATGCTTACATTTGTTTAAAACTAAATTACACATATGTAAATTTAAAAAAACAGTTTTGAAAAATGTGCGTGTTATAATTAGGAATAAACTTGAACAAAATTTACTTGCTATTACGTGATTATTAACACTATCAAAATACAAATTTTAATCTATTGTATTTTAGAAAATTTTTGTTTACATTTTTCTACATTTGGCAGGCAACCAGAAATTTTTTGACAAAAATTTATATGTACTTATCGAGCCATCTTAAGTCTTGGAACCTCAGTTAGTTATGAGAGAAAGAAAATATAGTGGTCATCTTCAAAAATTGTGCATCTTTTTAAAATGATAAAAATGTCAGAATTGTGTTTCAATTTTTCAACTTTAACTTGTCCCTTAGAAAAGTGGAAAACTAATATTAAATTGTTCTTATTTTGACTGCTACTGATACGTTTCTAGCACAAAACGTAAACATACTAGTTAACTTATTTTCTAAATGAATTTACACAATGATTTCTGACATCTAAAATTACAGTAATAATAATTAATTTTAAGTAAACAAATTCCATTTTTGACTAATTCCACGTCTTTTGAATCGCTCTTTACGAGTAAAATTAATTGTTACTAACTTTATCAAACTTAATATAACCTTTAAAAATTATTTCAATATTATTTTACATTGTACGGCTAATACAATTGATAGTTTATACAATTGATAGTTTATACATACCAAATAAAAAAAATAAATATAAAAACTAGTTTCGAAAAAATATAATTAGGTATAAATGACAGAAAAATAAAGTTTACATGTGTTTGTTAATTTTAACAGCATAACATAAATTTTAGTTTTTCTTTACATATTTATCTTCCAAAAAGTAAATAAAAATACAAATTTTACTTTTTCGTATTTTAATGTCTAGAAAGTAAACATAAATTTTTCTTAAAACTTTTAATTAAGATTTTACAAATTTAGTAAACAAAAAGAAATGTGTTGTAATCGATTTTATCTAACTTAATAAATTACAAGTCTTTGTTGATTACTGCAGTAAAATGTAAATTTTAGTCTTTCGTATTTTAATTTATAGAAAGTAAATACAAAACTTTTCTTAAAACTTTTAACAAAGTTTTTATAAATTTAGTAAACAAAAAGAAATGTGTTATAGTCGATTTTATCTAACATAATAAATTACAAATCTTTGATGAATGCAGCAGCAAAATATAAATTTTAGTCTGTCGTATTTTACTTTCCAAAAAGTAAATGTAAAGTTTTTTAAACATTTCGATTACAAAACCAATTTTATCTAATTGGATGTATTACACATGTTTGTTGAATACAACAAAATAAAAATTTTACTTGTCTGCATTTTAATTTCTATAAAATTAAATACGAAACTTATCTTAAAACTTTTAACTAAGTTTTTATAAATTTATTAAACAAAAACAAATGTGTCATAATCAATTTTATCTAACTTAATAAATTACAAATCTTTGATGATTACAGCAGCAAAATATAAATTTTAGTCCTTCGTATTTTACTTTCTAGAAAGTAAATGTTAAATTTTTTAAACATTTCGATTACGTTTTAAAATTTGACTAACTAAAAATATATTTCAAAACCGATTTCATTTAATTGGATGTATTACACATGTTTGTCGAATACAACAAAATAAAAATTTTACTTTTTTGTATTTTGATTTCTAGAAAATTAAATACAAAACTTATCTTAAAACTTTTAGTTAAGTTCGTATAAATTTAGTAAACAAAAAGAAATGTATTATAATCGAAATTATCTAACCGAATAAATTACAAGTCTTTGTTGATTACAGCAGTAAAATATAAATTTTAGTTTTTTCGTATTTTAATTTCTAGAAAGTAAATGCACAATTTTTCTTAAAACTTAATTTTTAAATTTTGGTAAATAAAAAAAATGTATTATTAATAATTTTACGTAAATTAATAAATTAAATTTTTTTTGTTAATTACAACTGCAAATATAATTTTAGTTTTTGTGTAAATTTATTTTTCTGGGAATGGACCGTATCATTTAAGTTTTCGTACTTGACATAAAAAATTTTTTGTTATTTCTTAAAAAATAAAAACAAACATTTTCGTAAAACTTTGAGTAAGTTTTTCCAAGTTTTGCAAAAAGAAATGTATCACTACCGATTTAATTTTTGTAATTCAATATTTTATTTTTTATTTTGTAATTTTCTTTTAATGATTTTTATATATTAAAAACTAAAGGATATAAAAAAGCGAAATAGAAAGTTTTGAAATTAGGTTAAAGTTTAAACCAAACATAAAACAGAAAAACACAAAGTAATTATTAGGTATACCTAACTAAACTAAGATAAGAGTAACATCATATCAGATATGAAACAGTAAAAATAAATTTATGAAACAGTAAGTTAAAATAAGATTACAAATTTATAAAGTAAATTTTAAATAAAAAGTAGAAATTAAAAATATTTTGAAAATCGAAAACTATTATTTAGAGATAGTTTTGCCAACTTTGCGAACATGTATAAAAACCTTTTTCTAAACTTATAACAAAAGTTTTCCATAACCAGCTTATCTAAAAACAAGTTACTGGTGCTTTATTAGATATCAAATAACAAAATTTAAAAAATATTTTAAGTACTGAGATCTTCAGAAACAAAAACATTGCCTACACATGATTAAAATTTGGGGCTTATTACGATTGTATAGTGTATTTTCGAAAGAAAAAATCTTATACCAATCCATTTATATTTTTTAACATCACAAACAGGAACAATAACGTTTTGATATATGCTCTACTATTTAAGAAATAAAAATATTATGTATTTTAGAGTATAACTGGTAAAGAAAACACAAGTTTTACATGATTTTAATTATTTATTATTATTATTGCCACAAATATTTGTACAAACAGTTATAATTATTATTTTGATTATAATAATTAATTCTACTCTTCACATTAGATTTTACATTAACAGGCAATTTTAAAACTATCTCGTACAATGTACCATTATCTTCATATCTATTCTTAATAATATCAAAAAACTCATCTCTCTCAAGAAATCTTCGAATGTTTTGAACGAAAATGTAATTGCTGATGTTAGTTCTGGGTTATGTATTTTTAACACAGGGCAAGCGGTTTTACACCAATTGTTAAAAAATTACTACCAGATTTCGTGATTGAATACACTGTTTCGTGTACCAAACGAAATTTCTCATTAACCTTCACTTTCTCCATTTTTTCAATCTCATCATTTTCGAGCTTCTCGGCAATCTGAACCAGCGATTGCTATAGAACAAGATCTGACCATTCTGCAGGAGTTAATACATCTTCGGCGTTGTAAATAGGCATCGGCGACTTGGGGGAAGTATCAGACTCCTCTTGAGCGAGCTGCTGTTCTATATTTGTTACTTTTGCAAAAACGGTAGCAAACGCAGTAAGTTGAGTTGGTGCGTCTGAAAACGACGTCCATGGTAATGCTGATGAGTTTACGGTTGCAGCGTTAACTTTTTTGTATTTACGACATCCTGGTACTTTTATACGTTTCGAAGATGACTTTTTCAGAGATAAAAGAGAGACACGTTTACCAGACATCTGTCAGAAATTTACAATGTTTAATAAACTTTAATTAAAATATTAATTTGAAGATTACAGTTATTTCACTTAGATATCCTTTTCACGAATACACAAAATACACCAAGACGTCTTCTTCAAAAGACAAACACGTAAATATCACTGAACAAGTTTTTTAAATTTCTACAATCTTATCTAACAGGAAAAGTGTGGCCAGTAAAAGTGCCGCGCTAGACAACAACAAATGATAAGGCAACCCCTAAAAGTGCAGCGGTCTAACCGCGGCACTTTCGAGAGCAAGTGTATTTTCTCTCTCAAAGGGTTATCTGATAAGGTACAGGTATAGCAATGTATCCAATATAAAATTTATTATCGAAAGAATAATTTAATTATCAAAAATTTTATGTTACAATTAAAATATGCGAGCGCGGCACTTTTAACCACGGCGGCACTTTTGCTTCAAGGTCAAATCACCGCGTCTATTTTAAGGTGAATCTATTATTTAAAAGTGCAGCCCCTAAAACCACCGCTTGAGACCGCGGCTCTTTTCAACTCCTTCGACAACAGGTATATTTTTCTCAAATGGCTTATCTGATAAGGTACCGGTATAACAAAGCATTTATTATAAAATTTACTATTGAAAAAAATATTTAATTATTAAATTATTCATGCTACAATTAAAATATTTGACCGCGGCACTTTTAAACCACCGCGGCACTTTGAGCCAAGGTCAAGTCACTAAGTTGCCGCATATACTACTTTGGTATATTCTTCTTGCCTCCGTTTTGAGAAGATATTTTAGGTCAGCTTTCTCCACATACAAGTCTGTAATGTGTGGTTTGATTAGGCATTTATGACTTCTTTTGCTATTTGATCTGTTATTTGGTTGCCTTCAATTCCAATGTAATATGGAATTCACATTAAAACGACTTTTTTGTTGTTGAGTGATTTTATTTAGGAAGAATCTGACTTCGGAAGCTAGGTTGTTTAGGGATTGGGAGTGTTGGATAGTGAGTACAGAGCTTAGTGAGTCTGTACCGTGGAGGAAGGAATAACTTATTATTCATCTCTCTACGGTCTGTACAGATTAAAAATTTTCTCTCGAAGAAAGTCTTGATTTCTTGAAGAACCTTTTCACAGTTTTTAGTTCGGCCGTAAAAATACACACAACCGCCAAATCTAGGGATATTTTATATATTGCAAAATTAGCTTTCCTTATAATGTTTTTCGAATATAATATTACATCATGAAGAGCAGTTTATATGTAAAGCAATAGATAAGCACATTTTTATTAGCATAAGTACCTACATTTCTTGTAATTATTTTTGCCGCAAGGATCTTCTCTCTGAAATAAACCTTATTTTAATCAAATCGTTGATGTACCTTTAACAGTTGCAGATACGGATTTGTCGCAAAATATTTGCTAAAAAGTGTGTGTTAAAATAAATCAATGACAGAAGAACATTTAACTCTAAACCAAATAAAAAGAGCTGTTTGGCTTCTTGAGGGTGGATTAACACAAATGGAAGTTGGTAGACGGTTTAGGCACAAGTCAAAGTGTAATTTTGCGATCAAATTCATGGTATAGCTGAAAAGGTGGTGTAAAAAGGAACGACATAGAAACTGTAGTCGCCTAACAATTTCAGCACAAGACCGTTGTATAAGGTTGAATGCAAAAAGACGTAAGAGTATATCTGCTCCGAAATTGCAGATTCTGCAGTGACGGATACACCAGGTAGCAGTTTTTTCTAATACTGTCCGCTGAAAATTGCATAAAGATAATCTTCGGTTTCGACGTCCTCTGCGAGCTATGACTCTAAGAAATCGCGAAGCACGTTATCTTTGGGCTTGAAAGCTCATAAACTGAACCAACAAAAATTGGTCCAATGTGCTTTTTAGATACGAATTTCGTTATGGAATTTACCCCGATTTGCATAGGATGCGAGTATAGAGAAAGCCTGGCACATCAAATCGGTTAAGACATGTTCAAGAAGTACACATATACATACCAAGGCGAAACAATAATGGTGTTGAGCAGAATCTCAATTGACGGACGAACTGATCTCGTTTTTTTAGGGCGATAGGTAGTGGCACGGGTATACTGTTCCAAACCAATACTGACATATCCGACTTTAAAGACAAGTCAGCTGTTTATTACTAGTGCAATAAAGATTGTATTGCTATCAAATGCAAGTAATTTATGGTCGTTAGACCCTTTAATGCCATCTAAGAAAACCGCCCAAGGCATGCAGATTTGTCGCAACTTTTACCTGGATTTGATTGGCTTCGGGTGACTTTCTCAGATGGTATCGAAAGATCTAACGACCATAAATTGCTTGCTTTTGGTAATAATACATTCTTTATTGCACTACTATTAAACAGATGACTTGCCTTTAAAGTCAGGTATGCTAATATTGGTTTGGAACAGTATATATAGGAATACAATACTGGAACCAACCGTCATTTCATAGGCAACAGCTGTTGAACCAAATTTTATTTTCTACGCGTCTTCATACAGTGAGACTGCCAATAGATATTTTGGAACTGAACAACATTAATGTTTTGCCGTGGCTCACGCAATCCCCTGATCTCAATCATATTGAGCATATGTGGGGTAGGTTTCCAAGAAGAGTTGTAGAAATGGAAATGGTGCGAGACTTCAGACAAAATTTGTTTAGGGGGTTAACTGCATTACAGAATGCTATACCTCAAAACAAAATTTATAATTTTATAACACTTTTTATTGAATATATTATGATATACTGTTTCCAGGTTTAAGTAGATTATTTTGGTTTTTAACGGTAGTCTCATAAACGATCACTTGCACTGTATGGTATGTACATACATTGTTTTTTCTTCCAGTAGGTAAGCGAACATAATTCTGTTTTGTATCTACTTTATTTTTAAAAATTAAAAACATACTAAAGTAACAAATAATGGAAAATTTTAATTGCCGTGTAATCGTAAATATATAAAGTAGCTACATATTTTTTGTTTAATTAAATTTAAAAAAATATATCCGTGTTAAGAATTAAGTTGGCGTTCCTGTTCTGTCAGAAAACAAAAACAAAAAATTTGTTCTGTCTGAAAATTATTAAAATTATTTGTAAATTGTTAGTTTTTGAGTGAATTATGGCTGATTTTAAAGTTATTACTTCTGATTTTGTAAAGCTTCATATAAGTACTACAAAAGACAACGTATCCTTCAATGAAAAACGATTTCCAAAAGACATAACCGTATCTGACTTAAAGGTGACTAATCCTTTTGGCTAGACTTTAGTATAGATGTAATATTTTAGGCACAATTGGAATTAATAACTGGAGGAAATTGCAATACAATGCAAGTAGAAGCTTATGACAAGGATAATCAACACATCTGTTCACTTTCAAATAATGAGGCTTTACTTAAGTCATACCATTTAGATGATGGAATGAGGCTACACGTAATTGACCAGTTTAATATACACAACGAACTTGATTCTGGAGATGTACCCACGTATGAATTACCTAAAGAAAAATACAATAAAAGGCCAGGTTCTCTTAAAGCTTATCTGATGAAAAATAAGATGGGTATACAACCAATCATTATCTAAAATTTGAGCTTCTATTTATTTATTTTGTAGGCCAGTACAGTGAGGAAAATATAAAAAACAAGGAAAAACAGTTAGCCAAAGAAAAACTTTTGGCTGAAAATACGCCAATTGGGTCTAGGTGCAAAGTTACAGTAACAAATGTTCCTTGCAGGCTTGGTACTGTAATGTATGCTGGAATTGTAGAAACATTACCAGGTTTTTGGATTGGAGTCAAATATGATGAGCCTTTGGGTAAAAATGATGGATCGTAAGTGAACAATTTTATTTTATAATTGAGTAACAAATTTTTGTTTGTAGGTTTAAAGGCAAAAAGTATTTTGAATGTGCAGATTGTTATGGTGGTTTTGTGAAACCACACAGTGTTGAATGTGGAGACTTCCCAGAAGAGGATTACGATTTAAATGAAGAAATATAATTTTGTCAAAACCATTCCATTTATTTAAATTATTAACTTTTTTATTACATGTTTTAAAATTTCCTGCGTTTCAAAATATCTGGTTTCCAGTTTATAGGATGTGTTTCTTCAGTTGCTGTTTCATCTTTTTTGCGGTTGTGTGTACTTACCATGTTAGTATTGACCGTCATTGCTTTGGGTTCTGTTTTAGGTTGCATTCATCGCTGGGCTGATCACAACACACCCACTTGGCATATAGCTTTTGGCTATTTTAAGGTTTTATCACAACACTTTATTAAATGTATTATAATATACTATTTCTGTTCTATATTATACTGATAGTCTCATAAACGCAGTTTTATTGATTTAAAAGTTTCTTTTGATGTAAGAAGAACAAATCACAGTGTTTACTCACAGAAATAAATTTTAATAAAAAGAAATTACACAGAATATAAAATTGTAAATTTTTGAGAACACCTCGCTACTTGTAATTTTTTTCTCATTTCATAAAACTTGTAGGATTCTTTCTTTTAGTTTTAATTATTAACCTAAACCTACATTTAAAAAAATGATTTCATTTTTAAGCAGCTTTGTTTTAATTTCAAAAATCTCAGGTTGTGTTCGATTAGCAGAAGTAATTTGTTTTGGGATGAGCAAAAAGACTTTGATAATTTATTCTATACCATTTTATTTAATAACAAACCTAACAATACAAAACTTAATAACTAGTATATTTAAAACAAATAACGAAAATTAAATTAACAAAACAAGAAAATTAGAATTGAAAATATAAAAAATTTACTTGAGCTTGAGGGCTGTAAAATGAAACAGTTTATTAGTTGCAAGCTAAGAGTACGCTGCCCTAATAAGTTCACATTTTGTACTCTATCTTGAGAAAATACTTATTGTAAAATAATTAAGAAATTTGATAAAAGAAAATAAAAGTCCGTGAATGAACTTTAAAAATTTATAAAACTAAGTTAAAAGTATTTTTTTAATTAAAGATTTACCTAACAGTTTCCTTTATGAGGACGTATTTGTGGTACAACTTGTAAACTTTCAACAAGTAATGATTAGGTTTGGATAACAAAATTTATAGTTTGAGCATAACATTAGTATTTTACTTATCTATGTAAATCATAGTTTTCACTTACATTTTTAACATTTTATACATATATTCTTTTTACATTGCGTTTGTAACAAAGTCTAATACGATACCGATTTGGGTGTCGTATTAGCCAATTCAGCACCCATTTGCGTGCTAAAAAGTACTAGTGCTTTATCTTTGTCTTTGCGTGAAGCTGAAAAAAGATAAAAAGTATGACATTATTAATATAATACGTTTTGTGTTTATTGCATTTTGGGCTATGATGTAGAAAGAGATAGCAATAAGAACGTGAATCTTTACTTGCGTTGAAGGTTTTATTACAAATAAAGATAAGACAGTAAGACGGACTTTACTTATTAAAATTACATCAAATTTACTCATCTCTCAAGAGAAAAACAATCTTGCTAGGATCTAAAAAGAACCGATTTGATGAATATAAATTGGAAAAAAAGCACAAAAACAACAAGGAACAACGAACGCTTTGAACAGTCAGAAAATATGGTCAGGTCAGGTCAGGTATAGTATAGGTCAATAAAGTAAAATCTTTAGTTTTAAACTCCAATCACTACTACTTTCTCTTCAACCTTTGTAAACTAAAATAAATATTTTTGTACCTGGCGGATTAGGTAACAATCTCGATGTTATACCATAGAAACCTCAATAATTTATTGAATAAATAATCATATTTATGTAATTTAACTTTAATGAGTTAATAATTGAGGAGCTTGCATGCAAATCCGGATATATCCACTTTTCACAAAAAATCATGTTTTGGTGATTTCTGGATCTAAGTTGTGATGTCCATAGACCCATATATGCGTCTGCAACCAAAACCGTTTAAA
This sequence comes from Tribolium confusum, assembly GCA_029207805.1. Taxonomy (NCBI): domain Eukaryota; kingdom Metazoa; phylum Arthropoda; class Insecta; order Coleoptera; family Tenebrionidae; genus Tribolium; species Tribolium confusum. The sequence goes on along the minus strand of JALGAY010000001.1, from coordinate 34,034,176 downwards.
TCCTCGTACAAGTCCTTGTACAAGTGTTAAGTAAAGTGCGACATTTGAAGCAAAATCGGTTATATCTATCTAAATTTTGCAAACAACAGCGAATATATCCAAATAAGAAGAAAAAAAGCTTAAAACATTTAATAAAAAAACACTTTGAGAAAGATTGGCTAAAGAGAAAAAGCCTTTTGAGGTATAAAAAATTATTACACAGTAAGATACGATAAGATAAGATAATTTATTTGATCCCAAAAACATTAACAATAAATGTATAGGACAAAGTCGGAACACAAACATATAAAATAAAGTTAACATCACTTAACAATTAAATAGCTGCTGAACTCGCGAACATTGTAAAAGTAATTTTCGTACAATATATTTAATAACTGTTTTTTGAACAAATTTCTATTGCTTATTTGCTTGACTGACACAGGAAGGAAATTAAAAAGCATTTGGCCACTGTTAAAAAGTAACTTTTTAAAAATATCGAATGTTGCTAAGGGTAAGTAAAAATCGTTTAGTTGTCTAGTGTTATGTTCATGAATACTTATATTTTTGTTGTAGACTTGTTGGTTCTTGTGTGTGTAGAGAAGAACATCTAAAATGTACATACACGAGAATGGTAGGATTTTAAAACTTCGAAAAAGTTCAATGCAGGAATATGTGGAAGGTTTTCCAGCCATGCATCTCAAAATACGTTATTGTCATTTAAAAATGTCGTTATTTGCATTCGAATTTCCCCAAAAACCCACACTATATGCCAAACGGGAATGTACTTCAGCATAGTAGAAGGATTTCAGTTGGTCAACTGTCAAAATTTTATTTAAATATCGTACTTGATATGATATTCTATTAAGTTTTACTGTCAAATTAGAACAGTGTTCATTCCACAAGAAATTTTCTTGCAAATGCACACCGAGAAATTTTGCATGGCTCACTTCTGTAATGTTGTTATTATTAAAGTTTATCGTAATCGGCTCAGGGTGTTGCTGCCTTTTGTGAAATATCATTACGTTCGTTTTTTTTTTTGTCTTAAAAAGTAGTTTATTTTTATTAAACCAATTGTAGAGCGTTTTCACTGTTACACTGCATTTTTCTTGAAGATGTAGTTTGTTTTTATCCGATATTAGCAGGCTTGAATCATCGGCGTACATTACAATATTATCTCTAGTGAAATGGTCACTCAAATCATTTATAGAGAAAATGAACAGTATAGGCCTAAGAATAGAGCCTTGAGGTACCCTAAAATGTATCATCGGCGTACATTACAATATTATCTCTAGTAAAATCTCTAGGTCACTCAAATCATTTATATAGAGAATGAACAGTATAGGCCCAAGAATCCCTAGTAGCACATTTATGCAGGAACTATATAGTTTTCAAATGTAGTTTTTATTCCGAAATGTAACGCTAAAACTATGTAGAAACGGCAGAGGTATCCTATATAGGAACAATGTCGGAACGTTGTCGAAACAACATAGTAAGTAGGTAGTTTGACTATCTCGATCCTATATAAGCTAGCCTATATAGAGACTATATCGGGAGACTGAATAAATACATAATAATTTCAGCGCCATCTACTGGATTTACGATATTTTACTATTAAAGTGACCAAAAGGTGGAGCTGCTGTTACGCAGGAATTACGTCATTTTTTTACCTTTATCCTATATAGGATAGCCTATATAGATCCTACATTGTTACTTGACATAAGAAACATATAGTCCGAATATTATTAATTCACGATAAGTTTAGCGCCATCTGTTGAGTGACAAATAAAATACTGAGGAAAGTGAAGGAAACAATTAAGAATTAAGTTTACTTTTTCACATATTTATTAAAGTTTTATATTTACATTATATTTAAGGTATTTTGGCTTTACACTTGTCTTTTACAGACACAAAAAAATGTATAACAGATATCATGTTTTTCAAGGAATCCGGAAATCTCCTCCGCAAAACATCTGGAAAAAAATACGATTAGTACTAAATCTCGGATAAAAAGTAGATTTTATGTCTTCAGAAATTTATCTCAAAATAACATATCTGGCAAAAATTTTTAATAATTGTGTTATATACTATGTCTCAGTAAGTTGGAACCATATGAGAAAGTTTTTTTTATTAATTTTAGAAAAAAAACATTCTTCATAAAAAGTTTTGCATGTTTTAAAATATGAAAAACAATAATCACCAGATATCAATTTTTTTAGTAGTATACGAGGTTTGTCGCATAATATAAATTTTAGTCAAAAATAAAGTATCTTTAAATTTCACAATATCGAAAAATGTTATTAAAAAAAGTTGATCAGAACTAAAAACTACGTTTAAATGTGTAATTACAGCCATTTGCATCGAAAAAAGTTAGTCATATTTAAAATTTAAAATTGTTAGAAAACATTAAGAAACGAAAAGGTTATTATGACTTTTATAACCACAAGAGATAAGTGTTTCTTCAAAATAAAATGGAAACAATATTGAACAAGCACAAGACTCATTTTTTCAATGCAAATGGATGTAATTGCATATTTGAACGTAGTTTTTAGTTCTGATCAACTTTTTTTAATAACATTTTTCGATATTGTGAAATTTAAAAGTACTTTATATTATAGCATTTTCATTGCTGCAATTTATTGAAAATTCAACATCATTAATCAAATTTGATTTCTGTTTATTTAGAAAGTCTGATTCTTTATTAATATTCTTTTGTCGTATTTTTTGCAAAAATCTATGACTTTACCTAACTTTGCTGCTCATATTGTACAAATGGATACTGTAATAAAAAAATTAAACAAACAACATAATTAGACAACAAAATACTTACCACACATTTTAGGTAAATGAACACTTTTATCACTTCAATCACTGCATAAGATACGTTTTTAAATGCGTCTTTTCATTTAGAAAACTCAACGGAAAGTGAGTGAGCAACGACCCAACACCCAACGACTAAACCGATATTGTGAAAACCTTATACCTGTAAAAATGTTTTCCAATGTGTTTGCAATTTAACAGGCTCTTTTAGTCTCACTTTTACTTAAACATCTAGGTTATAAAATAAGGATAGAAATAGTGTTTTGTAAACTGAGATCTATACAGCTATTTCAACCAGCAACAACGGATTTTTTAGTGTGCCCTTTGCCGGACATCTGGTTTCAATGTATTTCGTTCTTTACAATTCGCATTATTGTTATTTTATGAGTTTATGACACATTTTAAGTAAAGCACCAAAAACGTTCGGTTAATAACACTGCATTTTGCCGCCAATCATCCAAACTCTGAATTTTAATATTACAAGTATTCATTTGTTATTTTATAGTTATCTGATTTTACATAGTTTTTGAGCTTGTAGCGACTGGTGTCGGCTAGTCACCAGCTTCTATACAATGAACAAATTTTTCCTAAACCCTAAAACCCACCGACCATGTGTCTCTATTAGAAAATAACAGAGAAAGTTTTAATATCACTCTATTTTAACAATTCGCAACGAATAAAACAATTAACATAACAAGTAGACAAGTTAGTATACATTAATTTGAAAAAAATATTTATATTATTATTAAAGAAATAATTTTTGATATAGTTACGTAAATTACATGTGAAATTAAGAAAATTGTATAAAACACATTGTAAAACTATAGTCTTTTTATTTTTCATCGAGGTGAAGTCGAAATTTTATTAGGTCTTGTGATAGCAAGCACATCTCATCACATAAAAAAATGTAGCATGCTATTAAAAAAAATGCGTGTGACGTCACAGCTCTGAAGAAGATGACGACACAAATGAGTTCAATAATTTAAAACCAGCACAATTTAAAATAAAAGTTGACCTGTTTTTACGTTTTACAAAAATATCATTCATTTTGAAAATAATGAATTTATTCTATAACTAATTTCCACTCTGTGCTTATACAAAAAGAATGTAGGATGACATGATTTATTCTATAACGAAAAACTTCATACGTAGGCAAAGTAAATTCAATATTAATTAGACGATATCGTAACAATATCGCAAATAAATTGATTAAACTACATTTGCATGTGCTATATATATCGTACATAAAAACTATATAGTCAGACAAGACGAATCCAATGTTGGTTTAGCAATATTAGAACAACGTCGCATCTACATGGCTTAGACTACATTTGGATGTGCTAGGTTTGTCTTACACAGAAACTATATTGACAAACAACGTAAATCCAATGTTGGTTTGCCAATATCGGAATGATTTCGTAACCACATCAGTTAAACTATGTTTGGATGTGCTATATACGTCCTACACAGAAACCATATAGTCCATTGTACGTTGGTTCCAGACATAAAAACTGAATAGAAAGTATATAGTTTCTACATAGTTCCGAGTTTTGTGCTACTAGGGATAGAGCCTTGAGATACCCCAAAAGGTATCTCCAGTAGACCAGAATGGGCGCGGTAGCCGGACCCTGAGCTCCAATCCGAGACTTGAACAAATTGTCTTCTATTTTCTAGGTACGACTTGAACCGTTGCTCCACAATACCACGAATACCGTATTCTTTTAGTTTTTAATAAGAATAGTATGATCAACACAGTCGAATGCCCTGCTTAGATCACAAAAGATCCCAACGGGGCACTCGCCCTTATTAGTAGGTAATGAGGGAAGAAACGAAAAACAGAATAAAACCCAAGAAGCTATGCGATAACCTCAACGAAGAGGCTGCAGTACATATTTAATTTTTTTGTTCTCTTTGCAAATACCAATTTAAATTTGTTTATTTCAAGAAATCCAATAGTGTTTTGCTAATAACGCCAAATTGTTTACTTTTTATACAAAAAAATATATGTTAATCACTTGCATAACCCTATTAAATTTAAACTGTTTTCGCTAAATAACACTATTTTTTTAAACAAATATGTAGGGTGTTTTTTTTCATCTCTTGAAAGATTTGTAAAAGTGGATATATCTGGTTTTGCACGCAAGCTCCTCAATTGTTGTTTCTAAATTAAACTGCAAGTTTAAATAAAAAATTCATTCCAATGCGCGCTCAGTAACTTCAGATATGTCACTTCAATAACATACCTATAATAAAATTAAAATTTTCGGTATAATTCCTTGTATTAAGTTATGTTACAGCAACAAAGTTTTCTAAAATTTTGTTTCCAAAATTACAATATTATTGTTATTTAAGAGTTTTATTTATTTGTGTTCTGTCAAATGTCAAATTCACACGAAGCTATACGTCGTAGATTGAAGCATACTCTAATAATTTTATTACAAAAAGGAATAAAACCGTAACACAAAGTATACAGGTGACATAAAAGTAGGGAATAAAATTCATATTTTCTGGGTAAATTTTTTTTGAAAAACGCTAAGACAGGTCGATTTTATTTTTTTTACTGCGCACGTTTTTTACTTATTTGTAATTTGTTTTTGTCGACCGGTTTTTTTGCTGTGACGTAATTCATAAATTTTTTAAATAGCAACCCCTATTTTTGTTGCTGAAAATTGAATCTACTTTTTTCTGAGTATAAAATTTATAGGTTCTAAAATAAACACTTTAAGTAACTTAACCAATTTAAATGTTTTATTAAATTTTTCAAAATAGACACAATTTTTAACAGAATTACTGAACTGAATGTTCAAATTAACGTCCTTTGTTTCCTGACAATAATACAACTAATTTTCAAACTCTGTTAGCACATTATGTATCATTTTTTGACTAATTATACACTTTTATATTCTGTTACTTAAATTTTCTAAATCTCTTGGTTTTGTTACAAATATTTTTAATTTTAAGTAGCTCTATAAAAAAGTCAAATGGATTTAGCTCAAAAAAGCCTATAATAGCCTATACCCAACAACTACAACTCAACATCCACAAAAATTGAATGTTTGGTGTGGTTTTGTAAGTTTTTGTATTTTTTTGACATCTCATTAACTGAACAAGTCTATTTGGATATTCTTTGCGACACATTAGTACCAGCATTAGCTAAACTTTTTCCCAATAAAAAAGATCTAGGCATACCAACAGCTAATGTATGGTTTCAACAAGACAGTTCACCTCCACATTACGCTCGTACTGCCAGAGATTATTTAAATAATGTTTTGTCTGCTTATTTATTAATATATTGTTTGCAAATTTTTAATAATAAATAATTTAGCGAATTTTAGAGAAAAAATTACAAATCAGTCAAATAATAATAAATAGTAATTAGTCAAAAAATGAGAATTAATGTTCTAATAAGGTTCAAAAATTAGTTGTATTATTGCCAAAAAATAGAAAAACGTTAATTGGAACATATAGTTCAGTATTCTGTTAAAAATTGCGTGTATTATGAAAAATTCAATAAAACATTTAAATTATTTAAATTACTTAAAGTGTTTATTTTAAATCTTATAAGTGTTATACTGTTATACTTAGAAAAAAAAGTAGTTTTGATTTTCAGCACCAAAAATAGAGATTGCTGTTTAAAAAAAATATCGATTACGCCACAGCAAAAAACCGGTTGGCAAATTTTTTTTTAAATAAAGTGAAAAACGTGCGCAGTAAAAAAATAAAATCAACCTGTTTTATCTTCTAAAAAAAATTTACTTTAGAAAATATGAATTTTATTCCATACTCTTATGTCACCCTGTGTAAAAGTCACAGAATTAACAACCCAACACGCAGACAGCAACACAAATTTTTTGTCATCTATCACATCTTCGCAGTTCTTATTACAGTTAACCGTAGAATCAGTTAACCGATGGTTAAAGTTTAAATTAAGAAATTGTGCGATTTTAGCATTTTTAGCGCTGCCGGTGTTTGAAGTTGCAAGTTTTATTACCCAAACTATTTAAAAGAGGAGGGCGCACCATTATTGCGCACTACAAATTGCGCAGGTCACTAGCCAACACAGCCAACTTAATTTTGTTTTACATTTACTTTATTTTTAAAAATTAAAAACATACATAAAGTGACAAGTAATGGAAGATTTTAATTGCCGTGTTATCGTAAATATATGGAGTAGCTAAATAATTCATTGTTTAATTAAATTTAAAAAAATATATACGTATTTCGTATTAAGAATTAAGTTGGCGTACCTGTTCTGTCATTCAGAAACAAAAACAAAAAATTTGTTCTCTGAAAATTTTTAAGATTATTTGTAAATTGTTAGTTTTTGAGTGAATTATGGCTGATTTTAAAGTAATTACTTCTGATTTTGTGAAGCTTCTTATAAGCACTACAAAGGACAACATATCCTTCAATGAAAAACGATTTCCAAAAGACATAACCATATCTGACTTAAAGGTGACTAATCCTTTTGGCCAGACTTTAGTGTAAATGTAATATTTTAGGCAAAATTGGAGTTAATAACAGGCGGCAATTGTAATACAATGAAAGTAGAAGCTTATGATAAGGATAATCAACACGTCTGTTCACTTTCAAATAATGAGGCTTTACTTGGGTCATATCCTTTAGATGATGGAATGAGGCTACACGTAATTGACCAGTTTAATATACGCAATGAACTTGATTTTGGAGATGTACCCAAGTATGAATTACCTGAAGAAGAATACAATAAAAAGACAGATTCTGTCAAAGCTTTTCTGATGAAAAATAAGATGGGTATACAACCAATAATTATCTAAAATTCGAGTTTATATTTATTCCGTTTGTAGGTCAGTATAATGAGGAAAATATAAAAAAGAAGGAAAAACAGTTAGAAGAAGAAAAACAATTGGCCGAAAATACTCCAATTGGTTCTAGGTGCAAAGTTACAGTAGCAAATGCCCCTTGCAGGCTTGGCACTGTAATGTATGCTGGAGTTGTAGAAACATTACCAGGTTTTTGGATTGGAGTCAAATATGATGAGCCTTTAGGCAAAAATGATGGATCGTAAGTGAACAATTTGATTTTTTAATTGTACAATTTTTATTTGTAGGTTTAAAGGCAAAAAATATTTTGAATGTGCAAGTAATTATGGTGCTTTTGTAAAACCACAAAATGTTGAATGTGGAGACTTCCCAGAAGAGGATTATGATTTAAATGAAGAAATATGATTTTGTAAAATTCATTCCAGTCATTGTAATTTATAAATTTTTTTAATACATGTTTTAAAATTTCCTTCGTTTTAAAATATCTGGTTTCCAGTTTATAGGATGTGTTTCTTCACTTGCTGTTTCATCTTCTTTGTAAATTTTAATAGTTTTGTCAGCTTCAGTTGTTAGTAACCTACATCCAGAGTTGTCAAAAATCATTGAAAATATTCCAGCTTCACTGTCCATCGAGCCTGGTTGTACTGGGGCCTAGAAAAATCACATGAATACACTTTTAATTCATTTGTTTCCATTACTTGTAATCTTTGGAAATTGTATCCAGTCCTCCAATCCCAGAAATGTAATGTGCCATTGTCGCCTCCTGATACTAAAACGCCATCAGGATTAACAGCTAGGCAATTAACAATAGCATTATGACCAGACAAGTTCTGAATAAATTTGCCTTCAGGACATTTCCACTGTTTTATGTTATCTGGTGATCCTGATGCAAACATATTCCTGTAAATAAAATAATAAATACTGTTAATTAGTTTAAAACAAAAACCTTACAATGTGGGATGGAAAATTATATCTCTGACACTTTTCTTATGATTTGTAAGAGTACAAATTGATTTTCCTGCAGCTAAATCCCACAATCTTATAGTTGTATCATGCGAGCCTGTTATAACTTGAGGTTCTGAAGCTTGTGCAATCACACTAGCAACAGTATGTGTATGTCCTGTTAAGGTATGAACATTAGCTTTTGTTCTCATATCCCAAACTCTAGCTGTTGAATCACGTCCTGCTGTTAATAATACATCAATTGTAGGATGAAGTGCTAAAGAATAGACTGCTGATAAATGTCCATGGTAATGTCTGATAACTTTGTTGTATTCCAAATCCCAACATTTAACCTGTCTGTCTTCACCACAACTAAACAAATATGGGTGTCTACTGCTCACAGCTAAACCCCTAACTGTACTCACATGACCAGTTAGTGACACCTTCAACTGACCACTAGCTAAGTCCCAAATTTTTATTATCCTATCAGCTGCGCCTGTAGCAAACCACTGAAAAATGTCTTTAATTATACAAGTCTTCCAAAAATAGTTATGTTCCCATAGAGCAAACCTGAGATTCTTGAGATCAAAATAAAAAGATTTAACGCAACTTATTTCTATACCAAGTTGCACCGCCACCGTTTAGGAGCTAGATGGAGCCAAAGTCAGAACTTCATTTTTAATAAATAACTTTTTAACTTGATAAGAAGAAAAAGTATATTTTGAAGTCCATTTGTGAGCCTCTTCAAACCATAAAGTTAGCCCTTTCATCACCTTTTTTAATCTTTCTTGTTGCACTCTATCAGAACCTATAGCATTATTTCATTAAGCTATTTTGTATACAGACTGGTCCAATGAAAAGTTTGCACCTAGCGTTATCTTTGTTTGTGAAATTTAATGCAGAAATGCTTGGACAGGTCGATTTTTTTTTAAAGGGGAACACATTTTAAGAACATTTTGCAACCCATATCTTTAACCCTCTGACGGGGGTGAACCACAACCCTACAATTTTAAATAAGAAGTGGGGTCAAGGGTCAAGTGACACATCGTTTTAAGATGAAATGCCTTTTTCACTAATATCAAAACTACGTGATTGAAGTCTCTTAAGGCGTTTTTACATTACCTGTTCAAGTAAAACACAACAAATGGGGTACCATTATAAAGATGATTTTGTGCTCTTTAAAACGATGTGTCACTCGACCCCACTTCCTATTTAAAATTTTGGGATTGTGGTTCACCCTCGTCAGGGGGTTAAAGATATGGGTTGCAAAATATTCTTAAAATGTGTCCCCCTTCAAAAGAAAATCGACCTGTCTGAGCATTTCAGCATTAAATTTCACAAACAAAAGTAAAGCTAGGTGCAAATTTTTTATTGGACCAGTCTGTATAAATTAAAATTGTTTTTTTTTTTTGGTGTATTACGTCCATTGTTTTTATATTTAAAAATTATTATTACGGGGAAGTGGACAAGGCAGATAAACTATTTTATAAGGCCTTATAAGCCTTATAAAATAGTTTATCTGCCTTGTCCACTTCCCCGTAATAATAATTTTTAAATTAAAATTGGTATTATAGATTTTTTTTAAGTGTACATTAGGGTGGGCCAAAAAAATAAACATTTTTTTTAACTTCTGACACTGAAAAATTGGTTCCTAGGCACATTTAAAAAATGCTTTTCCAAGATAAGCTCTTAATTTTAATAGGAAAGACTCCCTCATCGCAGTTTTCCATTTTTTTTTTCAGTTTCATATGGCAAAATTCATATCTCGCCACTACTTGATCGTACAGAAAAAAATTTATTTACATTTTTTTAGGAAATTGATCGTTCTAAAAAAGGTATCTTACAATTTTTTTATAACTTTTACCGTTTAGAAGATATCAGAGGTCAAAGTTTGAAGAATTTAGCAAAAATTTCTTTTTCACATCTATATTTCATAACTCGTGGATAAATAAATATTATAAAGTGCGCAACATACGGTTTTGTAGAAAAATAAACGCTCTACAAAAAAAGTCGTTTGTGGTTAATGAATTACTTCAACTATTTAAAAAAAATTGGGGATTTAGTATCAAATTTTAGTTTTTCAAATGCGAAAATCTTCTAAATGGTTAGAATAATCAATTAACCACAAGAGACTTTTATTATAAAGCGTTTAATTTTCTACAAGGCTGTATGTTGCATATTTTATAATATTTATTTACCTCTGAGTTACAAAATTTAGAAGTAGAAAAGGAATTTTTGTTAAATAATTTAAACTTTGACCTCCGATATCTTCTAAATGGTAAAAGATATAAAAAAATATGTGAGATAACTTTTTTGTAGAGCGTTTAATTTCCTACAAAAAATGTAAATACAAATTTTCTGTACATTTAAGCAATAACGAGATATGGATTTTGCCATATGGAAGTGAAAAAAAAATAATAGAAAACTGCAATGAGGGAGCCTTTTCTATTAAAATTAAGAGCTCATCTTGAAGAAGCATTTTTTAAAGGTGCCTAAGCATCATTTTTTCAGTGTCGCAAGTTAAAAAAAAATGACGATTTTTTTTGGCCCACCCTAGTGTACATTCGGCAAAACATATTGGTCAATAACACGAATATTATGAATAAAAAAAGATATGTTTCGTTTTTGGCAATCGAAAGCGATATTTTACGTTCCTGACTGTTCCTGACCGTCACTGAGTGTTCCTGCTTGCTCCTGATTGTTCCTGACTGTTTCTGATTGTCCCTGATTGTTCCATTATTCCTGATTGCATCTGATTATTCCTGATTGTTTCCTAACTGTTTCCTGACTACCTCTGATGGTCCATGACACTCCTAATTGTTCCTGACTGCTCCTGATTATTCTGATTGTCCCTAACTGTTCCTCATTATTCATGGTTTTTCCTGATTATTTCTAATTGTACCTAACTTCCTAATTCCTCATGATTGTTCCCGACTGCTCCTAATTGTTCTGACCACACCTGATTGTTCCTGACTGTTCCTGCTTGCTCTTTACTGTTCCTGCTTGTTCCTGAGTGTTCGTGACTGTTCCTGACTGTCCCACTCCTGATTGTTCCTAACTAATCCTGATCATCCGATTGATCCTGATTGTTCCTGACTATTCCTGATTGCTCCTGATTATTCCTGAACATATTCATTGTGCGGGAGTGATATGACCTTTTTCGTAATTTTGCCTGACTCTTATCATCTTCAACTCTTTAATATATATAAATGTTCGGGAGTATCATGACCTATAACCGCTTTAAGTGTTTCAACCTATTTTCAAGACTTCATATCCTTTTTAATTTTATTAATTGATCGAGTTTACTAATAATGGTAATTAACTCATCCCCTACCATTTATGTTAACTACTTACAACACCATCGCATTTTGTATTGTTTATAAATTACTCTAATATGGGTTACTAAACAAATATATACATTTCACTATATCTCATCTGCTATATATTATAAATACATCTCATTATTTACTACCTTTAAGATATAGAATAATTTCTTTTTAATATGTTCTTTATTTTATAAATGAACCAGCCATAATTGTTGTAAACATATATTATATTCTCATCATCATCACTAAATAACAAATCTTGTACTTCACACACATATAGAATATAATACAATTGTTGTAAATGCGCCCAATGTATTCAGTAAATACCCCCCTTAAGTTTTTTTTAATTTTGAAATATAAAGACGCAATTTTACTAATTTTAAATGCCATGAAAAATATTTTTATTAATTTTTAAATCAACCAAATCAAAAGCGGCAATGTTTTTATAATTTTGAGAGCTGGACATGACAATTTACTAATTTTGAAATCCAGAGAAGCAATTTTAATAATGTTAGAATATTTAAATGAAAAAAGGCAACAATATTTTCCGATTTTGAAAGGGGAATGCAACATTTTATTAATTTTGGAAGCCGGTGAGATTTCACTAATTTTAAATGTCTGAGACAATATTTTAACAATTCTGAGAGTCAAATGCAACGTTTCTTAAGTCTTACTTAAATTAATAAAGATAAGGCATGTGACATGCTTTTTTTTAATTTGGGAACCAGAACAAACATTTTACTAATTGTAGAAGTCAAAAGTTATTAATGAAAACGACATAATTTATAATTTGGTGCCCTCTAGCTCGTATACGGTGCACTTTGAGATAGGGATACATTGCGTTAAATCGATTTAATTTGTTTTGGCGTTACGAATTTCAGATTGACTCATAGAAAGGTCTTTCTAGGACACTACGTGTATATAAAATTTACAACTATCTACCTCATTTCCTGGTTCCACTGCAACACATCGGACCCATCCTAAATGCCCTGCTATAACTCTATACAATTTCCAAGGAGCGTGCCATTTGGGTTTCGGCATTGTAGGCACTTTCTTCATTAGATTAGCAAGTTGATTTTGAGTGTTATTTTGTACAGTTCTAGTCATCAAACTTGTGTCAGTATAAGGAACAACAGCTCCTTCATTACTTGAAAGTAAATCGTCAGTTCGTGTCCCTGGGGGTGGAGGATTAGGACCGGCCTCTGCATCTCGTAAATGCTTCATTGCATGCATTTTTTTAATATCGTCAAAAACAAGGCCATACAAGTCGCGGGCTTTTATAGCTTTGCGCAACCTTTCACTGAAAATATTATAATAAAAATAACAAGTTAATTAGCGTAAATAGGACTTACGCCTTTTCATCAACGGGGGGCAATACTGCTTGATTAGAAAGGAACATGTCGTGAGACCGCTTTAAAGATCGGAAGACTAGAGTATGCACAGAGTGTCTTTGTACGTCCTCAGCCATTGTAAATAAAATTCAACAACACTTGCTTATCGATTATTAAAATTACTGTAAATTATAAAATTATATAAATTATAAAGATTGTAAACAAATACGTTCTCCTAAACATAACCTCAAATAAAGCCTTTGAGGTTGAGGTTATGTTTATATGTTTCTGATGAGTGCTGCCAACCCAAGAACAGAGATGCCAAGGCTACGTTCGAAAACGTCAGCACGTCACTCCCAAGCCTGCTGAAGTGAAATATGCATTCCTCTGGCTTAATCGATGCTCTGGCTCCTACTCGTCATCGAGCCAGGTCAAAAATAAACCAGAGATAATAAACTTTGTTTAAATTGTCTCCATATACTGTGACACTTTCAAGGCCTGGCCTGTTCAAAAATGAGATTTTTGAGTGATCGTCTAGGAATTTTTTGTTATTTGGACTCTACGTTGTGTTCTGTATTTATCTGTTCGTTGTTTAAGCACTACTGTGCATCAAGGAAGAGTAAAATAGCTGAAAATGAATAAATACTTTACAAGTGTATTTTGTTAGCCCAAGGTTAGGCAACCCATTATACAAGCCAAATTCTTAGCTCTAGCTATACAACGCAGAATATGTTGCATCTCTTTCAGGGTTACAACACAGTACACACTATTTCGATATCAAAACCACTGCGGGCTAAAAAGGGTTAAACCCTGATTTAATTGGAGAGCTGATTAAACACTTCCGACTTATAAAATTAATAGATAAGAGTGCATAGAAGCCTCCCCAACCCCAAAGAACCAACTACCGCGTACTCTCTTTCCCTAATACGTCTCATTTTCGAGAGTCTTTTTGTTTATAAAAAATAGCTAAACAGTCTTTTTATGTACTTTGTACATTTCGTCATGTTTTGAGTTAGGTGTGCCATAGTAGAACACCCGGACTGACTTTGTTTTTTTTTCCTGTCGATCTGGTAGCGGTCCCCGGCTTGCGGTTGACCAGGAGGATAGTAGATTTGCAATTAAAATGCAAGTAATGAGTCGGATGAGCGTAATCAACTATTGGTTAATTACAACAAAAGGCCGCACAGTCGATCGAACCATACATTGTTGCGGACATTGAAGAAAAATGTATTTCAAGAATATTTGGTATTTTATTATTGTAATATGTTGTTTTTGTTGTTTTTTGTTAAAATATACAAATTCGTAAATTTTTTTTTTACATATTTATAATAACAATTAAAGTTGACATGCACCGTTTTCAAATATACTTAATTAATTTTTTACACTAATAGTTTAGACATAGATAGTTTAGTTTAGACATTATAACGTTTTGAATGTTTACGTATTATATTAAAATTTGTAAAAAAAATGATGAAGGTACATATATCATTTACATTTAAACGTTTTTTAAAATGTTATTGTATAGTATGTAAATATAATTTTAGAACGTTGATTTTTTTTAACTCCTACCAGCTCCCTCTCTAAACTATACCAAAACATATGCAATAGACAATCTAGTTTTAGAAAATTTAATTAAATTTTGCGACCGTTTGCGACCTTAAAAAATATTAAATAATTCAGTAAGCAGACACAAAGATTTTTTTCAAGATTTGAGTGTCGCCCTGAAAACTCATTGTCTAAATACGTACGCCGCCATACCCAAACCTGTTAAAAATTTTGAGAAATTTTGTTTTGTTTATGCTACTGCTTTTAGTAAACAGTCAAGTTTTGATTTTGGCTTTGTTTAATTCGGATTGCGTAGGTTTGTGTAGATTATATTATTAGTTATTGTATGTTAAAAATTAAAAGTAGTGATTTATTTTTGAGTTTGAACTTAAAATATTTTTTATTTAAACGTTTAAAAATTGTGTTTTTTTTTAGTGATATTCATTGCTTTTATTATTAAACTGAATTTGAATTAGACTTTAAAATGGATGAATTAAAAACAAAGAGAGTTTTGTTTAGAATTATGCGGAATTCATAACGTGGACTAGGCACCTTATTAGGCAATTGGTTCTAGGTGCAAAGTTACAGTAACAAATGTTCCTTGCAGGCTTGGTACTGTAATGTATGCTGGAGTTGTAGAAACAGTACCAGGTTTTTGGATTGGAGTCAAATATGATGAGCCTTTGGGTAAAAATGATGGATCGTAAATGAACAATTTTATTTTATAATTGAGTAACAAATTTTTGTTTGTAGGTTTAAAGGCAAAAAGTATTTTGAATGTGCAGATTGTTATAGTGGTTTTGTGAAACCACACAGTGTTGAATGTGGAGACTTCCCAGAAGAGGATTACGATTTAAATGAAGAAATATAATTTTGTCAAAACCATTCTAGTTTTTTAAATTATTAACTTTTTTATTACATGTTTTAAATTTTCTTGCGTTTCAAAATATCTGGTTTCCAGTTTATAGGATGTGTTTCTTCAGTTGCTGTTTCATCTTCTTTGCGGTTGTGTATACTTATCATGTTAGTTTTGACCGTCATTGCTTTGGGTTGTGTTTTAGGTTGCATTCATCGCTGGGCTGATCACAACACACCCACCTGGCAAATAGGTTTTGACTATTTTAAGGTTTTATCACAACACTTTTTATTAAATGTATTATAATATACTATTTCTGTTTTATATTATACTCATAGTCTCATAAACGTAGTTTTATTGACTTAAAAGTTTATTTTGATGTAAGAAAAACAAATCACAGTGTCTACTCACAGGAATAAATTTTAATAAAAAGAAATTACACAGAATATAATTTTGTAATTTTTTGAGAACACCCCGCTACTTGTAATTTTTCTCTCATTTCATAGAACTTGTAGGATTCTTTCTTTCAGTTTTAATTATTAACCTAAACCTACTTTTAAAAAAATTATTTCATCTTTAAGCAGCTTTGTTTTAATTTCAAAAATCTCAGGTTGTGTTCGATTAGCAGAAGTAATTTGTTTTGGAATAAGCAAAAAGGCTTTGATAATTCATTCTATACCAGTTTATTTAATAACAAACCTAACAATACAAAACTTAATAACTAGTGTATTCAAAACAAATAACGAAAATTAAATAACAAAACAAGAAAATTAGAATTGAAAATAAAAAAAAATTACTTGAGCTTGAGGGCTGTAAAATGAAACATTTTATTAGTTGCAAGCTAAGAGTACGCTGCTCTAATGAGTTCACATCTTGTACTCTATCTTAAGGGAATACTTATTGTAAAATAATTAAGAAATTTGATAAAAGAAAATAAAGGTTCGTGAATGAACTTTAAATATTTATAAAATTAAGTTAAAAGTATAAATTAATTTTTTTTTAATTAAAGATTTACCTAACAGGTTTTTTTATGAGGACGTACCTATTTGTAGTATGTACAACTTGTAAACTTGTAAGCTTTTAACAAGTAATGATTAGGTTTGGATAACAATATTTATAATTTGAGCATAACATTATTATTTTACTTATCTATGTAAATCATGGTTTTCACTTACATTTTTAACATTTTATATATATGTTTTTTTACATTGCGTTTGTAACAAAGTCTAATACGATACCGATTTAGGTGTCGTATTAGCCAATTCAGCACCCATTTGCGTGCTAAAAATTACTAGTGCTTTATCTTTGTCTTTGCGTGAAGCTGAAAAAAGATGAAAAGTATGACATTATTAATATAATACGTTTTGTGTTTATTGCATTTTAGGCCATGATGTAGAAAGAGATAGCAATAAGAACGTGAATCTTTACTTGCGTTGAAGGTTTTATTACAAATGAAAATAAGACGGTGAGACGGACTTTACTTATTAAAATTACATCAAATTTTACTCATCTCTCAAGAGAAAAACAATCTTGCTAGGCTCTAAAAAGAACCGATTTGAAAAATATAAATTGGAAAAAACGCACAAAAACAAGAAGGAACAACGAACGCTTTGAACAGTCAGAAAATATGGTCAATAAAGTAAAATCTTTAGTTTTCAACTCCAATCACTACTACTTTCTCTTCAACCTTTGTAAACTAAAATAAATATTTTTGTACCTGGCGGATTAGGTAACAATCTCGATGTTGTACCGTAGAAACCTCAACAATTTATTAAATAAATAATCATATTTATGTAATTTAACTTTAATGAGTTAATAATTGAGGAGCTTGCATGCAAAACCGAATATATCCACTTTTCACAAAAAATCATGTTTTGGTGATTTCTGGATCTAAGTTGTGATATCCATAGGCCCATATATGCGTCTGCAACCAAAACCGTTTAAATCCTCGTATGTACAAACGTTAAGTATAAAGTTCGACATTTGGAGCAAAATCGGTTATATCTATCTAAATTTTGCAAACAACAGCGAATGTATATATCCAGTAATATATCCAGATAAGAAAAAAAAAAGCTTAAAACATTTAATAAAAAAACACTTTGAGGAAATTGGCTAAAGAGGGAAGATCTTTTGAGGCATAAAAAATTATTACACAGTAAGATAAGATAAAATAAGATAATTTATTTGATCCCAAAAACATTAACAATAAGTGTATAGGACAAAGTCGGAACACAAACATATAAAATAAAGTTATCATCACTTGACAATTAAATAGCTGCTGAACACGCGAACATTGTAAAAGTAATTTTCGTACAATATATTTAATAATTGTTTTTTGAACAGATTTCTATTGCTTATTTGCTTGACTGACACAGGGAGGAAATTAAAAAGCATTTGGCCACTGTAAAAAGGTGAATTTTTAAAAATATCGCATGTTGCTTAGGGTAAGTGAAAATCGTTTAGTTGTCTAGTGTTACGTTTATGAATACTTATATTTTTGTTGTAGACTTGTTGGTTCTTGTGTGTGTAGAGAAGAACATCTAAAATGTACATACACGAGAGTGGTAGGATTTTAAAACTTCGAAAAAGTTCCCAGCAGGAATATGTGGAAGGTTTTCCAGCCATGCATCTCAAAATACGTTTTTGTCATTTAAAAACGTCGTTACTTGCATTCGAATTTCCCCAAAAACCCACATCATATGCCAAATGGGAATGTACTTCAGCATAGTAGAAGGATTTCAGTTAGTCAACTGTCAAAATTTTATTTAAATATTGTACTTGATATGATATTCTATTAGGTTTTACTGTCAAATTAAAACAGTGTTTATTCCACAAAAAATTTTCTTGCAAATGCACACCGAGAAATTTTACATGGCTTACTTCTGTAATGTTGTTATTATTAAAGTTTATCGTAATCGGCTCAGGGTGTTGCTGCCTTTTGTGAAATCTCATTACGTTCGTGTTTTTTTTGTTTTGAAAAGTAGTTTATTTTCATTAAACCAATTGTAAAGCGTTTTCACTGTTACACTGCATTTTTCTTGAAGATGTAGTTTGTTTTTACCCGATATTAGCAGGCTTGAATCATCGGCGTACATTACAATATTATCTCTAGGAAATGGTCACTCAAATCATTTATAGAGAAAATGAACAGTATAGGCCTAAGAATAGAGCCTTGAGGTACCCTAAAATGTATCTCCAGTAGTTTAGAATGGGCGCGGTAGCCGGACCCTGAGCTCCAATCCGAGACTTGAACAAATTGTCTTCTATTTTCTAGGTACGACTTGAACCGTTGCTCCACAATACCACGAATACCGTATTCTCTTAGTTTTTAATAAGAATAGTATGATCAACACAGTCGAATGCCCTGCTTAGATCACAAAAGATCCCAACGGGGCACTCGCCCTTATTAGTAGGTAATGAGGGAAGAAACGAAAAACAGAATAAAACCCAAGAAGCTATGCGATAACCTCAACGAAGAGGCTGCAGTACATATTTAATTTTTTTGTTCTCTTTGCAAATACCAATTTAAATTTGTTTATTTCAAGAAAAATAAATAGTTTTTTTTGGTCATTGCATGTTATTTGTGAGCAAAACTGGATATATCCAATAGTTTTTTGCTAATAACGCCAAATTGTTTACTTTTTATACAAAAAAATATATGTTAATAACTTGCATAACCCTATTAAATTTAAACTGTTTTCGCTAAATAACACTATTTTTTTAAACAAATATGGAGGGTGTTTTTTCATCTCCTAAAAAATTTGTAAAAGAGGATATATCCGGTTTTGCACGCAAGCTCCTCAATTGTTGTTTCTAAAATAAACTGCAAGTTTTAAAAAAAAATTCATTCCAATGCGCGCTCAGTAACTTCAGATATGTCACTTCAATAACATACCTATAATAAAATTAAAATTTTCGGTATAATTCCTTGTATTAAGTTATGTTACAGCAACAAAGTTTTCTAAAAATTTGTTTCCAAAATTACAATATTATTGTTATTTAAGAGTTTTGTTTAATTGTGTTCTGTTAAATGTCAAATTCATACGAAGCTATACGTCGTAGATTGAAGCATACTCTAATAATTTTATTACAAAAAGGAATAAAACCGTAACACAAAGTATACAGGTGACATAAAAGTAGGGAATAAAATTCATATTTTCTGAGTAAATTTTTTTTTGAAAAACGCTAAGACAGGTCGATTTTATTTTTTTACTGCGCACGTTTTTTACTTATATTTAATTTGTTTTTGTCGACCGGTTTTTTTGCTGTGACGTAATCGATAAATTTTTTAAATAGCAATCCCTATTTTTGTTGCTGAAAATTGAATCTAATTTTTTTCTGAGTATAACATTTATAGGTTCTAAAATAAACACTTTAAGTAACTTAACCAATTTAAATGTTTTATTAAATTTTTCAAAATAGACACAATTTTAACAGAATTACTGAACTGAATGTTCAAATTGACGTCCTTTGTTTCCTGACAATAATACGACTAATTTTCGAACGCTGTTAGCACATTATGTATCATTGTTTGACTAATTATGCACTTTTATATTCTGTTTCTTAAATTTTCTAAATCTCTTGGTTTTGTTACAAATATTTTTAATTTTAAGTAGCTCCATAAAAAAGTCAAATGGATTTAGCTCAAAAAAGACGTAATTGCTCATATGATAACCCTATAATAACCTATACCCAACAACTCAACATCTACAAAAATTGAATGTTTGGTGTGGTTTTGTAAGTTTTTGTATTTTCTTGACATTTCATTAACTGTACAAGTCTATTTAGATATTCTTTGCAACACATTAGTACCAGCATTAGCAAAACTTTTTCCCAATAAAAAAGATCTAGGCATACCAACAGCTAATGTATTGTTTCAACAAGACAGTTCACCTCCACATTACGCTTGTACAGTCAGAGATTATTTAAATGATGTTTTGTCTGCTTTTCTGAAGTAATTATTTAAATAAAGTTTTTAATAATAAATAATACATAATTTAGAGAATTTTAGAGAAAAAATTACAAATCAGTCAAATAATAATAAATAGTAATTATTCAAAAAGTGATTTATGTTTTGGTTTAGAAACAGCCCAGCTTTTTGTGATTTTGTATTCTTAGTACAATATGCCAGCAACTGTGCATAAAGTGCTCAATCATAGCGCGGAAGTTATTAAAAAAGTTTTGGTTTTAATTGGACAACTATCTGAGGAAGCCCAAAAAGCAAGAAACAAAGATTTTCGAAAATTTTGAGAACATAAATCGAGAAAACTAAGTCGAAAAGCAACTAACGAAAACTTTTGCATGCATTACTGATAACAACCGATCTTTTTGTATCAAGTATAAAACCAAGAGATTCAGATAATTCAAATATTAGGTTGTTTCCAGAAGCTTTAATCTTCTAAAAGGTGGAGACGAAAATATGACAGGAGCTAGTGATACTGAGATGGAATGGAATGAAACGGAACCAAATACATCTACGTACGAGTATAATATGTAAATATACTTATTTAATATTTTTTTAAAAATTTAAATTAAAACGTTATATCAAATTACCTATTTTTTATAAGTATTTTAAATTATTTATTTTTTAAATTAAATAATTTTATTTTGTAAAAAAATAATTTGGGACAAAAAGATTTAACATCTCATCTGTGTAAAACAAACTTTGCTATTTAACATTACTTTAACAAGAATTGTCACCAGCTAAAATCAGTATTGATACTCAATAGTTGACACAAAAACCGTTGAACCAATAGATTTTATTTTAGGCAAAAATAGAAGTACTTAGAGAGTGGAATTTGATAACCTACACTTTGATTACATCGACTTGAATTTAAAACCTCTGCTAATTGTTTAAGATTGGAGATGGCCGGTTTTGGAACAAACTTTGGATTAGGCCGGTTTTGGAACAAACTGGAGTGGAGATAGACGGTTATGGAACAAAGTGTTTTAGAAATCGTTTTTTTGACTATTTTTGTTCGTTTATTAAATTTGAAACCATGAAAAATCAGAAAGACACATTTTTATCCACAATTTTTAATCGTTAAAATTTTACGTTAAAGTAAGCAAATTGTTTTTTTTTTTCGTATAAGAAGTACGTTAAGTCATAAGTATTTGTTGTATTTTGGCTAAAAAATATATTTATAATAAATATTAAAATTTTCTGCAATGTTATTAATATTTTTTTGCATTTACTTTAAAAAAATGTTGCACACTTTTGCACGTCATAAATTATTTTTTTGTAGATACTTTAGACCTCATTTTTTTCCTTACAAAATTTTCTTTGCAGTACTTTGCGTATTTAGAAGTTATAATTTTTTTTAGATATCGAAAATGGCAATATTGCGTACGGAAATTTACGACCTATTGATAAAGCACAATACTTAAGACAAAAATTGTAATCTTTTTAATTGCATAGGTCTTAGACAAAACAAAAATTTGATAATGTTTTTAGCGTTTATTCTTTATAATACGTCAATATGCTCTATTTTTATAAAATAATTTTGCCCGGCTAAAATATAAATTCTAACAAGCCTTTTTCAACCTCAGAAATTATGCTTTTATATCGGGTGTTTTTTTAAATTTGACGTCAAAGTCGACTGTGCATGGTCGTTTGTGAACGAACCAGAAAATGACATCTAACCTCACTTTTCTGATTAAAATTGAAACTGCTCTACTTACGGTTTCTAATTACAATTTAATCGAAAAAAATTATAACAAATAATCGAAATGTCCACCACCTTCATCTAGGCACATTTGGATTCGTCGACACATTCCATTAGCAAGGTTCATCAGCATGTTAGGATGTTCATTAATTTCATTAATTTTTCCAACAATTCGATGTCGTAACTCGTCCAAGTTATGTATTGGCTGTTCGAAAATGGAGATTTTCAAATTATTCAAACTTTGACGATTGACTTTTGCTACTTTGCAAATAATTACAAAAGTGAGGTTAGATATTATTTTGTGGTGCGTTCACAAACGACAATGCACAGCCAACTTTGACGTCAAATTTAAAAAAAACACCCGATAATTATTAATATTATAACGATACCACTGTCACTATCAACAGTGTTAAGGCGCACTACTACAACAAAAACCTATGGAGATAGCCGCTTTTGAAACGAATCAAATTTTTTAATACTTAAAAAATATGCGTTATAATTACTTTTGGTTCAAACCTTTTGAACACAAGATGTAAAAGTGGTTAAAGAATATTTTTTTAGAATAAAAGTCATTTCATAAAAAAATGGAGATGGCCGGTTTTGGAACTGAACGTCTCAAATCTGATAAGTTAGTAGAACTGCAAATTAAATCTTTGCTAATTTGAACAGTATTTATGCTATAATGTTGATTTTACAACAAAGAATTTATCTAATTCAATGTTACGGAACTGGGAGAAAGTGCTACCGAGTTGTTATCAAAAAATTCAACCAAAAATTTACGGAAGCTATTATTTGAAATTCTGGTGCAAAAAACTTAATGACAAAATTCCTGAAAATGGACTCGGTTTTAAACAGTAGGAAGTCAAAAAAGTAGTTCAATGAAGACGATGCTGTGCTTCAGTTTTTGCCGTTCATTGCACAAAAAAAAGCTCCAAGGTTGTTTTTAAGAAGGAGGGCAATACAAACTGAGATAAGTAAATCTTATTTACAAAGAATCTTCAAAGAGAACAAAATTTTACCATTTAAACCGCAATTTAGACAAACCTTAAAAAATAGTGGTGAAGACAAACGTCTGGACTTTTGTTTGAAAATGGCCTACAAAATTTTGAAAGATTCAAATTTTCATAAATGAATTATGTTCTCCGATAAATCAACCTTTTCAACTAACAGATTCGTTTCATTTCAACATTACCGGTACTGGAGTGAGACAAATCCAAACTTCAGAAATTCTTGTAGAAGACAGTAATTAAAAAAGTTAATGTGTGGTGTGCGGTTTTGAACTATGACATTATTGGCTCATATTTTTTTGATCAAAATTTAAACCGTAATTTATATTTGGAAATCTTGCACAATTTTTTAGCTGATAAACTGAATGAATTGCCGTTGAACAACCGAATAGAAATGTTTTTCCAGCACAATGGGTGCTCGGCTCAACATGTCGGCATTGTTGCTGGCATAACTGGATAGGAAAAGATGGTAGCATTTTACGGCTACCAAAAAGTACTAATCTCACAATAATAGAATTTTGTCTGTGAGGTCGTTTCAAACAAATTGTGTACAGTAAACCACTATACAATGATGTAGAGCAATTGAAAAATAGGATACAAAATGCAGTCCAGTCCTTACCAGTCTTAGAAATAAGACGCAGTTTCAATGAATTTAGAGCTGGCATTAAAATTTGTACAAAAAAAGAAAAAGCATTATTTGAATAGAAAATTAAAATACAGGGTGTAACTTGAAAACTTCTACCTCTAATAACTTTTAAACAGGTAAACATAAAAATATAAGATAAAAATCGTTTCGACAGTATGAAGGGGGAAGTAGGATGGGTATGTTATTTAGTCTGTAAGTGTTAAACTATTACCACCTCAATGCCAACCCAATTAAGATTAACCCAATTAAGATTTTAGTTAAATAGGACTATACTATCATGTGTTCAATAATTGTTCTGGTCAGATCGCCTGGGTGTGGCAATTGTCTCAAAAAACGTATGTCTCGTTTAACATTACAAAACAATGACACATGACAGCTGTCAGTGCAATGCGGTCAAAAGTTCACACGTTCAATTGAGATAACGCTTGCAGAGTAAGTTCTTAAACATCTGCATCCAATTATTATGATTTGCAATGTGATTTTTATCAAAAACTTCTAAGTGCAAAAATAAGACAACATTTAAAAAGTTGACAGCAAACCATATGAACTTATCACGTCAACCTACGTTTATGCTAGAAAGAGAAAACCACAGCAAACCACGATCATAACAATTATTGAACACATTTTATTTATAATACATCAAACAAAAGGGAAGAACCGGTAGAATGTGACAAAAAAATCGTATCAAATTATCTTTATTATTAACCCCAAACCCGATATAAAAAAACAAGTGATGACCGGAGTTTTTTTCCGCATAATAATTAACGTCCTAACAAGGAAAAGGTACTTGGAGTTGCTAGATGTTATCACAAATTCTCTCATCGTAGATAAAAGTAAAACAAAACCCACGTTAAACCCCAATAAAGTATTCGTTCAGCAGGATGACCTCATTATTTTAGATCCTTGAGGAAGTATTTAAACAAACGATACTAAACAAATGGATAAGTCAAAAAAGTAACATCAAATGGCTGGTCAGATCACTAGATTTTACAGTTACTTTAAGTCAATAAATATTATAGCACAACATCCGTTTATCAAATATTTTACTTCGCACCTCTGTTAATAATGAAAATAGTTTGTTGAATTTTTTGTGTCGCATTCTCTCGGTCATTACCTTTCATTTGATGTATCACAAATGGTATAGTCCAATTTAAATTTTTAGAGGTTAGAGTGCTAATACTTTAATACTTACAGACCAAATAACATACTCATCCTACTTCCTCCTTGATACTGTCGAAACGGTTTTTTCCTTATTTTTTATCTTTATCTGTTTAAAAGTTATTAGAGGTAGAAGTTTTTAATGTTACACCCTGTATACACCTATACATTATACATTTAGTGTTAGTAAAAAAAGTATCTAAATTTTACTTTTAAAGATTACTTTGTAATCCTATATAAACAAAACATTTAAACGTTGTTTTTAGTTGTAGCATTGTTTAGCTGTAACATCTAATAAGTAATAACTAAAAGTTACATGCCTTCTTCACTAATATCAAAGCTACATGATTAAAGTTCCTTAGACGTTTTTACATTATCTTTTTAAGTAAAATACAAAAAATGGGGTACCTACCATTATAAAAATAATTTTGTGCTCTAAAACGGTGTGTAACTCGACCCCACTTTCTATTTAAAATTTAAAGATGTGATTTACTCCCGTCAGGGAGTTAAAAATATAGTTTGCAAAATATTCTTAAAATTCCCTTAAAAAAAAATTCGACCTGTCCGAGCATTTCGGCTTTAAATTTCACAAACACAGATAACGCTAGGTGCAAACTTTTCATTGAACAAGTCTGTATACATTATTCTTTGAAAACCGACTGATACGCAATTTTTTTATTAGAAAGTGTGAGGTGTAGTTCGTCATGACTCAATTTGCCAAAAAAATAGTTTGTGTTGGTCCAAAAGGTAGTGTAGAGTTATGTGCTGCCCATTTCGGTTAAAACCTGATAACGCGATTTTTTTATCAAACAATTTTTTCGGGAAATTGACTCATGACAAGTTATACCCCACTTCCCAATAAAAAAATCGCATATTCAGGTTAAAAATATCGTAAAAAAATGGTTATTATCGAAGTAGGCAGCACATAAATAGCACATAATCCAGCACTACCTTTTGATCCAGCACAGGCAATCTTTCCGAAAAATCAAGTCATGTCGAGCTACACCACACACTTCCTGATATAAAATGACGCTTTTCTACAATCATTACAAAAAGTAGGTTTTTTTACCTTTCCATGGAGTGTTAAAAGTATCACTTTTTCGCACTCAGTGTTAAAAGAATTAGCAACGTGTTAAAAGTGAATCAACAAACAACCGTAACTATAAACAAGTATCTCGATGTTATGTTGTTACTCTACAAAATCAAAAATTGTTATCATTTTTAGCATTTTGAATTGTGATAACGTAGTGATTGTAGAAAAAAATTTGTTCGATACACGTGTTAAGTGTTTTTATTTTGCTCGTACGATTGCGCTACTCGTCTCACTCGTGTCGCAACCTTCCTACTCTCAAAATAAAAATTCACTTTTAACACTTTTATCGAAAATAACTACATATTTCAAGTTGAAAATGCCGCACATAAACTGTTATTACCGAAATTGGTAGCACATAATTCTGCAATACGTGTCCTCTTGGACAGATACAAACAATTTTTTCGGCAAATTGAGTCATGACGAGATACACCCCACACTTTCTGATAAAAAAAATTGCGTATCAATCGATTTTCAAAGAATAATGTATACCTATGTATTACACATAGGTATCTAAATGAAGAGCACAGAATTCGTATGTAGTTAGTTATATTTTAATCACTAATCTTTTCTGAGGAGGGTGTGACTCGATGTCGAACTGCAACTTTTCATTTCGAAATTTAAAAATATATATTTTCATTGAAGCACAAAAATTGTAATTTCAGCACATAAAGAGTACGTAAATGTTGTATAGTTATTTTACGATTTGTACAATGGGGAGTGCAGTTCGACGGACATAATTTAGATTCCCCCCCCCCCCCCCCAAAAAAAAACGTAAATCGAAAAGATTTGTTGAGAGAAATCACGTCCAATAACACTTACTAATTGTTCGTCGCTTTCAGAAGCGAATATATTAAAACAAGCGATGAACGTTATAACTTATAACATATCATCGTTACATCTTTTTTGAAAGCACAAACAAAACAATACAAATAATTGTTGATTGCTTACATCCTTACATTAAAAGAACTTTAAATAAAAAAGATTCTTTCAAATATACATCACCTTCGACCATGAATCTTATCTTCTTGGGTTTATTAACTAAGGTCTCAAAATAACTGATAAGTTCCTCAATTGTCACATCACATAAAAGCGTCACATTCATCCTAGCCTGATTCCACAGTCGCCAACTTGAAGCACTCACTATTTGTGTCAATCGTCAATTTTTCACATGCAACAACAATAGATTTAAAATCTTGGTGTTTGAGCCTGGACCACTGGCGAAAAAAAACATTCTATGCGCTTCTTCTTCGACCTTTATACCTCTATGAGCACTTAATGAACATCAAAATGTGGTCCTGGAAGATCTTCCTGTTGTGCGTTTAGAGGACGTGGTGTGTTTGATACCTTGATTCTTTTTCAGGCAGTTACAGCTCGAGCCGAAATTGATGCTCGATAAGGATTTGGAGCGGCGGTAATGCATGAAGGGGTTCGGGGGCACATCGGATGGGGGCTTTTTAGTTTCCAAGTCAAGTTTTTGAAAGCAAGACTGTATAATGTCCTCTCTTCTAAAAATTTTGAATCTATTTTTAGTGCATTCTTTATTTACAACGACAGCACAAGAGCTGCAGGGAAAATGAGATTTCCAGAATGAACTTCGAAATGCAAATGGATGAGTTGATGAATAATAAAGTATTGTACCTGTGCTGTAATAACTATTAAAGTAGCTACTTAAAACGTGTATCTTGATACATTTCATAAAAATTAATTATTTCCGTGATTTAATTTTATGTGCCGAACCAAATACGATTTGCATTTCGCTTTATAATCGCATTTATTACATTCATGCCATACAAATGTATGTCTTCTTTTTGTGTGTTGAATCAAATCACATTTTAACTGTGACTTGTATCTACATTTGTCGCATTGATACCATTGTTTCGGGGCTGTGTGACACCGAATAATGTGTTTTTTTAAATACGCTTTACGTATAAAATTAAATTTGCAGGTGTCACACTCATATTTTGTCAAGTTTCCTTCATTGTGTCTTTCCACAATGTGAAATTTCAAGGTTTTCTTCGTTAAACATTTGTATTCACAATGATCGCAATAATGAAACGCTCTTTGTTCTGTATGTCGAGTTTTTATGTGTTGTTTCAAATAGCTGTTAGTTTTTCCTTTGTACTCACAATGATAACATTTGTACCACTTATTTTTTTCTGGAGCTGCGTGTCTTCTTATTATATGCTCTTTCAATTGAGCTCTGATTTTCGCTTTATATGAGCAATATGAGCACTGAACGGTTTTCTTAGAATTATTTGGACAAAATAAATTGTGTTTAAATAAAACTATCACAGAGAACGTTGTAAAATTGCAATTTTCACATAAGTAACATGCTGCACTACTAGGTGGGACAAATTTTTCCTTGTTTTTTGCATGGAATATTTGAAAATGTTCACAAAAAAAAATTCCAAAAGTTGTCTTGAATTGACAATGTTTACACTTATATATATCTAAAGTATTATTTTCACAGTTGAAAGATGTTTCTCGATCCATTTTATTCAACAATTTTGCAGAATTTTAAAAATTTTAGATTACCTAATCTAAAAATTATCAAATTTTAGAATTCCAGTGATCCATAATTAAATAAAAAAACATACCTTTTACAAATTCAAATACTTAAATTTTATTCGTATTTTACCTTTCTTGAATTTTATAAACAATTTGTGGTTAAAGCTGAAATTATTATAAACTTGACGTTGACGTTGCGGTTGCAGTTGACGCTGCAGTTCAGTTGCAACGGTTGCAGTAGCAGAGCTGCGTTGCGGATTCCAAATTATAAACTTTCCGGCTGCAACTAAAGCCTGCGCATTTGATTGGATAAACGGTTTGAAGGTTAGTTTGTAGATGTGAGTTAAAATGTGAGTAAAAATAAAACACGATGGTTAATCTAAACAAGCAACAAATGAATAAATTTTAACAAATGTCAAATGTAAACAACTCGGTATAGACGACTGAGATAGACTAAACGCCACTACGCGGTACAAATGCGAACTAACAAAAGAGAGACGTTCACTGAATTCATGCGATCGCCTACTGAAAAAATGTTTAATTTGTGACTTTATTTGAGGATTTTGATGGTTTTATTATAATAAAAACGAAGTAAGGTGATTGTTAAACAATATGTTACGAGCATTTAACCAGCTATTCAACCGTTGAATAATAAAACAAACTGAAACTAACCTCAACCTACTAGAATATTAATATCGTAATTAAATTTGACATTCGTTTTTTTTTAAAAGTTTGTTTAAAAAACAGTGAATAAAAGTTATATTTTAGGTTCCAAATATTATTTTTTATTACCTGTAATAAGAATCTTAGAGTTTGATCAATTTTTAAATAGTTCTTCCTTGTCAACACCATCCGTGTTGTTTATGTTATTTTTAAATTTTCTTTACGATTGATTTAATAAAATATTAGTTGTTAATATAAAATCAAGTCCTTACTTTAGTATAAATTCAATTATTGTTGTATTATTTGCCTTTGTATTTGATCCTTTTTAGCTGCTCTGAAATGTTGTCAAAATCATCATCATGACGAAGCTCCAAAATTATTATAACAGTTTTTGATTACAGAAAAATTGTGAATTAGAATAAACCACAGACACCTTTACTATGTTGTCTTAAAGACATTCTAGAAAAAACCTTTAAAATTTGTTGATAAATAATTTTTAATCACAATAATCGCTTTCCAAACAAGTGAAAAACTATCAAAAGTGACTATAAATCGCCGTAAAATCACAAATTTCTATCACAAGTTACAGAAAAACAAATTTAGAAGCACAGACATAACTCTCATTCACTATATTTCAAATAATTGTTACAAAAATCGTATTTAAAACACGAACAAAGTGTTAACCTTCAACTTGTTTTTCTTTATTTTTTACACATTACGATAGCACAGCTGGTCAAAACACACAAAATTTAGTATTCAATATTATTCTTACTTCGTCTTTATTATTACTAAACATAAAAGCATAAAGGAGAATAAATAATTCATATAAAAATGTAGCAAATTTGAGAATGAATGACTCTCTTCTAAAACATGTGTTTAATGCGACAGTGGCGGCCTCACCGGTCATCTCATTCGCGACCGTAATGGGCTACAGAAGCCGTGACGTAAAAAATGCGCGAAATTTTGAAACACTGTCATTCGATAAAAATACCCTGAAAAAGTCGACCTTATTGCACATGTAAATAAGGTTAAATTTACAAAGATCAAATTTCAAGCGATGAATAAATACACTAAATAAAATAAATAAGACCTAAAAATGTCGACATTCGATAGCCTAAACATTTCATTTATTGATAAGTCACGAATTACAACAAATTTACACTTAATAAAGAATTTAATGGAAAATAAAATGTTCGATGCACAGATTTCCTTCATTTCTAAGCTTTAACGCAGGTCCAATATGAACGAATTCCAGCGAACCATGCCGAATGCGAGCAAATCCCCTCCGATTTGCCCGCGCATCTTGTTATTTGTATGTACTCGGCCATCTTCGGTAGTTGGTTTACAGCTGTTCGGGTGAGTTTGACAGCACGAAGCATGTACAGTAATTTCTATTTTCGATTAATTTCTTAAATATGCGAGAATTGTTTGTAACTTGTGTCTGGATTAAAACTAGAATGTCTAGAGTATTGGAGTTGAGTGTTTTTATGCCTTATTTGTGTTTTCATATGTGATTTTTATTCGGTCAAAGTTTAGCTGTTATAATTTCAACCTTATGTATTAGTGCAATAAGGGCGACTTTTTTAAGGTATATTTTTAGAATGACAGTGCTTCAAACGTTCGCGCTAAAATTACGACACACTTCTCCAGCCCATAATGCATGAATCTGATTGACTAGCAGTTAGAGCGATCCGCGCAACATTTTCCGCAAAAAAAATTAAAAGTTTGCCAACTGCAACCGCAGCGTCAGCGGACGTTTATAATAGAAAACATGTAAATTCCTACGTTCAACT
Source organism: Tribolium confusum (assembly GCA_029207805.1). Taxonomy (NCBI): domain Eukaryota; kingdom Metazoa; phylum Arthropoda; class Insecta; order Coleoptera; family Tenebrionidae; genus Tribolium; species Tribolium confusum. The sequence continues at coordinate 34,003,045 of JALGAY010000001.1, read as the reverse complement.
TCGCTGCGGCAGCGTCAACTCCAACCGCAACGTTAACGTCATAACGTCACGTTTATAATTCCAGCTTAAAACTCCGCCGCAAAGTCAACCCTGTTTGCTAAGAAGGACGCATGGTTTTGCTATTGTCTTCTTGGTGGCGCTGATACGATTGAAAAATTTGATTTTGAGCAATTGCAATTGTTTGCAACTTCTCATTTTAATAAAACGTGTTATCTAAAAAAATGGCAGGTGAAGATAAGTGAAGTTTAAAAAATTGTAAATTTGTATGTATATTACAAATTTTGATTAAATAGACAAATGTATAGAAACTTAAAACATTATTGGAGTAGATGGTGGACCTAGTCAACCACCATGCATGAATTCCACCATCCACTCGGAACGAGACTTAGAAAATGCTGAGGGTGAAGATAAACAAGTTGAGGTAGACTTTTCTGTTATATATGTTTATGTATATACACACAGGGTGCGGTCGTTAACGCAGTCTAAGTCGTAAAAACTGTCAAATTCGTAGAAAAGTCCGAGGAAGAGGTGGAGGTTGTGGTTGCTGGTATTCCAATAGTTGGTACCAGCAACAAAAGCCAAGCAACGGTAAATATCGTTTTATCAGTGGTTTCATTAATGTTTTTTATACGAAAAAATGTATTTTTGTCATAGATGAGTCTCAAGACCAAAACCGTCTTGTCTAAGACCGCTCTGCTCAAAACTGCCCTGTCCAAAACTGCATTGTCTAAGACTGCCCTGTCCAAACCGCGTACAATTAAAAAAAAATATTTTTATTTTTAAAAGTAAAGTCATAATATATAATTTACATAAAGTGTCTTATTTGCAAAATTCTACATTTTTCGTTTGCCCTTAATATATTTTGTGGTCAGTTTTGTTATTCAGTCTAAAAATGTATCAAACGGCATGCGAATAGAAATTTATATCTTTTACTTTTAACCGAAGGCGGCGTCAGTGGCGCCCTAAATCGCCCGAACATTTTAGCCACTATTTTTAGTGTCTTCTTCGTCAGTATTTATTTTGTTGTTTATTTAATAAAAATTTCTAATACACATCTATTTGTAATTTTTTATAAATAACTTACTTGAACCTGTCATTTTAGAAAATATCCTAAAATGGTTTTTATTACAACAATGGTAGTTAACAGTAAAAACAAAATACCTAAATGTTTTTAAGTAAAGATAAAAATATTTAGTTATATAATAAATTCTAGTTTGTTGTGATTTATTTTTCGTAAAACTTTTTAAGGCTAAAATGATTTGAATTACAAATTCGAAACAATCTAAAAAAAGTTAAGGTCAAAGGTTACGCTAGCTAAAGTACAGGGCCACTTTTACAAAAAAATCTGAAATTTTTTTACCGGTCGAAACTAGGGTATTAGACGATGAAATAAAGTCACAAGTTTTCTCAGAAAGTGTATTCACAACTACTACTTTGATGTTGACATCATGTCTTAAAGAAAAAAATGAAGTACTTACAGAAAAGTATTTAAAAAAATCCAAACCAAGAATTTAAAAAATATGACGAGAGCTGACATTTCCTGCAAGAAAGCATAAGAGCAATGGCGTAATGACAAGCAGTGATTTTATAATACCGTGTTAAAATTACAGTTTGATCACTGTCAATGTTGTACAATAGAACGAATTTTGGTAACATAAAATCTAACAGCAAAAAAGTTGTACATCAGGTAAATATTATTGTTGTAGGTTCAGGGTCAATTAAATAAATCACAAAAAAAATGTTATTTTGTTGTGTACATTAGTGACAATAAGTTGACATTTATTACACTGAAATTAGGCGTTTTCAGACTTTTATGCAACCCGCCTGACACATCAGCTTCAGGTCAACCTTAACATGGTGTCTTTATGTGAAATGAATTTAGAGAATTTTTTTCACGTATTTAGCGAACGATATACAAATTATTACTTAAGGTGGCATAAAGTGTGCTTAGAAGTCTATTTAATAATGTAGTTAAAACTAAACTTCTTTCAACTGTTTTACGTAAATTAATTATTTTATTAAAATAAATTCGCGGGCAAAATTTTAAATTTTTCAGTGATTTGTGACCAATGAAAAGTGTTCTGTGCCAATAATGAGTTTTGACAGTTGTTGACATAAACAACTTTTTGATTTAATAAGTTAACATTTTGTGGATTTTTAGGTGTCTTATTAAAGTGTTTTTATTGCTGTTTTTTTTTAATTTTTAGACTATTTTAAAGGTAGGTAGAATTCTTCCAATCATCAGTGGTGACGATGTTTATTAAAAGTGTAAAATTTTACAGGAAATCTCTTTCAACTTAATGTTCCAAAATTACCCTCTACACATTACATGTTAATTTATAAATTGTTTGTAGCAACTCCTAGAAGTCCGGAAGGAACCACCCTACCGAAAGGTACCGACAACACTAAATAAAAAGCATCCACCCACAGCCAAGCAATTAGTTGGTCTCTTGCATTAACCGGTAATTCTGGAGGTCCCAACTGGTCTTGTGAGCTACTCACACTCTTCTACATCGTCAAGGAGTTGCTTTCTTGCAACAACAGGACATCCTGGAGTCCCTATCTGGTTAGAATCTCTCAGAAAATAACACCACGGTCTCGACTTGAGTGCGAAACAATGTCAAGCCATTTATTGTGAATAAACTAATTTTAGTGTAATCTTAAATTATTGTAAATAAACTATTTTAAATAAAACCGATTACAGTACCTATTTATGATTCAAAAACTCGAGTGTTTTAAAAACCAAATATCTTGTAGAATTTATGCGAAATAGTTGTGGGACTTCTACGTAACAAAGTACAAGATATTTTCGGAGGTATTTCCAGTATTCCTTTTAAAGAAAAAAACATCTGTGTGAGATCAAATGCTTACTGTTTGTTCCGTTTTAGTAAATTTTTGTTCACCAGCATTTAACTAAAAAAACTCATATCAAATAAAAATTGGATATTTATAATCAATCATAAGGTAATTATGTTTTATTATGTATAATATTACAGCAAATTATTCATTGTATGATTTATAACAAAAATATACTAACATAAATTGGCTGTATGACACTGCCAATATAATACTAATATTAAAAATATGGGAAAAAATAAAGTTGAATAAGGCATTCAATTTTTAGGTTTTCACTTTGGACAGAACAATTTCTTAGGTATTCTTTGAAGATTTAGGCGAGTTTTATAGTACCAAAGTCTCTTGCAATTTGTATTGTTGCATTTCACCAGTTCCTTTTCATTATCGAACACTTCACAAAGGCATGTAGGCACAACATTGTCTACTTACAAGAATAAATCAATATTTGTAATTAAAAAGCTTTAATAAAACGTACCTTCTGTGAAGTTTGTGCTGTTTCAATAATGTTTACATCTTCAGTGGCTGGTGCTTTAAAATAAAATAATTTGACAAATGAATTTTCATCAATACATTTTCTGAAAAATTTTTGCAAACTTGGCTTCACATTCCTGAAGAAAGCACAAATGAGGTTGTCACTACATTGTAACTTTTCATCTTTAATGAGTTCAGTAAACAGTCACCGTTTTTGCGAAAATTTAAACTAACATTTGGAATAGCCCTAAGAAAACATCTATGTTCACGCCACGTATGACTGTAAACAGACTTAACCAAGAAGTGAGGTAGACATCCCTACCCTTGGTGTCTAGAGCTAAGTCTGTAAAATCTTGTACACCAGAGATCGATTTTATCATTAAACCAGTAAACAACGAAAACTCTTTTTGTTCGAATCTGTGACTCCTTCGATCCTCCCTCACATTTTGGTCCAAAGGAGCCGGATCAACCAGCATCATCGTGATTGAACACTCAACTTCCAGCTCAGTGGAAATCGTCTTCAAGGGAAGATACTACGTCAAGTCGTCGACTTCGAGGTGGGGAAATTTATCGCTGAACTATCAATAGCATCCACCCAACCCTGTGGAAATACGTCTTCATCGGAGGGTGCCAGGTCAAGCCATCGAATCATCTGTGCAAATCGTCACTAACACCAAGCTTACAGGCGGTGGAACCCATCAACGAGCCGTCATAATCGTCCAGACTTCTGAAAATCGCATCTCTCACACAATCTATTACCCGTGAAATGAAAATTTTTTCAAATAAAAGTACGAAGAATGACCAGATATTATGATTCCACTTGTCTCTAAAATGTAAACACGAAAATATCATTCACATCACATGTAGGGTTGATTGACGTTATAATGTGTGTTCGTTTAAAAAAAAACTCGTAGCAAGCCATGACATTGTTACGTATGTCGTACATGACCCCATACAACAACCTCCATGACAACAAAATTTTTATTATTTAAATTATTCGTGTATTGTTGGTTGCCTACTATGCAATTTTATCCGTCACAAAATGTCTCCTCTTCCCGCCAAAGCGGGCTTGGTCTTGGTGTGTTTTTGTGTGGTTGCCTTCGTGGTGTTTTAGTTTTTCAAACATTCGTTATTTTATTTATCAGTATTTTTCAATACTAAATTTTGTGTTTTCCTTGATTTGTAATTATGGTGTACACCAGTGAACAAAAAACTTTTTTGTTGGAAAGTTATTTCCGAAATGGAGAGAAAGTTAACGGTGTTTGGAAATATTCAATTCAGCCGTGCCTGGAAAAGTTTCGAGAAGCTTTTCCTGACGTTGTTGTTGTGTATGAAGGGTTTAAAAACACTCTCCACCGAAGTGTGAATCTGTTCCGTAAAATTGGGGCCATTACACGTAAAAAGGGCAGTAGAAGATCAACTAAACGAACAGATGAAGTTATTCATGCTGCACAAGAGATTCTACAGCAAAATCCAAAAACGTCGATTAGACATCTGTCTCAGCAAGTTGAACTTTCTGTTAGTACATGTCATAAACTCCTACGAGAAGATTTACATATGTACCCTTATATCGTCTCCAAGCCGTTCAAGAGTTACGACCCGTAGATTTTCCTAGAAGATTGCAGTATTGTCAGTAGTTTTTAAATAACATTGCAAATAATAATGAACTCTTTCATAAAATTTTCTTTACGGATGAAGCGTGGTTTTACCTGTCCGGCTACATGAATTCACAAAACATGAGAATTTGGGCAAGAGAACATCTTCATGAAATTGTAGAAGAACCTCTCCATTCACAAAAAGTAGGTGTTTGGACAGCTATCAACAATTTTTGTAGGTAATAAATGAATATTTTTATAAAAATGTATTTTTGTTTTAATTGTCGAAAAGTAAGGTTATGAGATCTGTCAGTTTGACAAGTGTGTAAACGATTAATCACAGACATACAAAACAATTGTTTTTTAGTTTCAAAGCACTCTAGAGTTTTTTTTTTTAAAAACACACGATACTTACAATGCTTTACAAATTAATTACTTTAAAAAATATAAAAAAGTCATTCAAAAGTCCAAAAAATACGACAAAAACACAAAAATAACAAACGTCAATAAACTCTTCACTGACTTCTGTCAAAAGCAATCTTCACAAGCAACACAAGCAATCAAAAGTTACTAAAAAAATGCGGGCAAATTTAAAAATTATCAAATTTTAATAATTAATTTTAAAAAAACTGTTAAAAGAAATTTAGTTTTACCTACATTATTAAATAGACTTCTAAGCACACTTTATGCCACCTTGAGTAATAATTTGAATATCGTTCGCTAAATACGTGAAAAAAAATTCCCAAAGTTTATTTCACATAAGCCACCATGGGATGACGTCATTTGAAAATGATCAATTATCAGAGATTAAAATTGTGGAAAACTAAAATGTTACCAAATCTTATTCAATTTTATAAAAAATGTATCGCGCCTGAAATAATACGCGAAAATATTACTAAGAACAAAAAATGCAAAAATCCACCTTTAATTATAAAAGAAATAAAACTACACAAAACAAAAAACGAAAAAAAAATTAAACAATAAAACAGATTACTTGATTTTGTCAATTTAGAGTAATACAGTTTTTGGTGTTAAATACATGCTTGCCACAAGGCCCGAGTTTACAATGATGTTGTGTTGTACTAGTAGTAAAATAGCACCTGAGTATATAATATGATACATTATTAAATGAAAAGGTGAGTGCTGTTTGTATAAAGACATTGTATATGCGACACACAACATTGTAATTTATTTGCAATAAATTTAATGTTATTAAGAATTTTAGTACCCTATCACATTAGAAAAATTTCAAAACATGTAAGTAGTTTTAAAATAAAAATAAATTTTGACAACTGTTAGTTAAATATAGAAAATGGAGCTTTGTGAAATGATACATTTACTGACTTATGTTTAGACACAAATTATAAATGGCATTAAAGCACTAAACACCTATATAAGTATACTTTACAATGTTAAACATTAGGTATATTTAGTAAATATTTTTGATAGTAAATTATAATAATAATCAATTGTGTTGTTATAAATCAATATAATTATAAAAGAAATATGTCTGCAAATAAACAAATTCCATTATTCTGGCAGTCTCTTTTTTACAATATCATACGTAATAAAAAAGTATACAGTTTGTTTATTACTGATAAAACACCAACACTGCAATATACTTAAAAATAAATTTGACAAAATAGCACAATTTTAAATGAAGAACAAGAAAAATAAACGTACTTGACAGTCCTTTTTGTGCAATATGATCTGATCTGAAACTTTTTTAAGTACAATAGGAGCATTTCATAACTACCAGAAAAATTGACAATGTCCAATTTTACGTGGTAAATTTAATTGTATTAAACCGAACTAACTCAACAGGTGTTTTTTTTGAAAGTAAATAAACTGCACCATTATTTGGTGCATTTGCATTATTTATTTACAGCGCGCCATCTATTAGGTAGTGGCCGAAGTTTTCGCGTTTCTTCATCGGCTATTTTAGTGGGTGAGGCCATTGGTACGGCCTTTTAGTACCAATTGTGATTTTAATGGTGATATTTTAGTAAAAAAAAATTTTACATTTTACTTAATATGTTCTTTACACTGAAGGTTTTTAGTGTCAATCTGTTTTTATAAAATTCCAAAAAAGTGTCGCCGTCAAATGCTGTTTACTGAGTAATTTAACAACAGTTGTCGTTAAAAAATCGTCCATAGCAGCATCGGACCTTTGTCTGTAAAAATCATTTATACATTTTTTGTAATATTGTTCCAATTTTTTACAATTGATATTTCAGAAAACTTTTGCAATACAACACGCACGCCATCTGGTAGTGTACGACATCGGCGGCGACCTCTTAAGGCTCGTAAAGACGCCTATAGAAACTGAAAACGCTTAAAAAATTTAATGATAGTCGATAACATGAAACTAGTGTTACTATAATAAGGTTGTTACTAATAAAAACAAATTTTGACCACTGAGCATCCAACTAAAATTATGAATCGTCACAATGAGCTCCAGAAGTGTGACTTCATTTAAGCACAAACGTTTGAAGCACTGTAATTCTAAAAACATATTTAAAAAAAGTCGCTCTTTTGTACACAAAAATTGCACTATACTCTGTTTGCCGAACAGATATAGTAATAAAAACGCCTATTTAAACCGTGCTGTTTGAATAACGACTCTTCATTGGTCAATTTTAAATAGAGCGCCTAAAGTAAAAGCCGTTAACACACCAGAGCATATTTTTAAAAAGCAAGAATTTTCACGTTTATGCCTAAAATAAAAACTAAACGTAGGGTGGTGTGTTTGTTTGCTCTTTTCTGTTTTGTTTGTCTGAGTGAGCGTTTTTAAAACCAACAATTTCATATTTTAGGCGTCTACATCCACACTTCAAATAATGGTACAGTGTAAATCTAATTCACGGCAGAACGTTTTACGCTGCTTGTCTTTTTCCACTGAGTTTAATTACTCTATCTGTAGGGTAAACAGGGTATAGTCATAGTATAAAACCTAGTAGCGACACGAAATTGGCGGGAAAATTTTGGTAGGCTTTATATTCACTGTATTAAAGCACATTTTCGCTTCCATCAAGCTCGGAATGAAAATTGGGGATTGAATAAGGCCACCTCTTGCCTCGCTTCCCCCTCTTTAACCACACTTGCAATATAGTTACTTTTCGCTTTATCGTCTATGTTCGTCGTTCTCCGCAATGAATGGGGCAAAAGCTATGGCAAAAGCATCAATAGTGGGACGTAAGCGCCGCCTACTCCTTACACGAAAATCGGCTTTCTGTCGCTACTAGGTTTTATACTATGGTATAGTACATAAGGTTAAAATTATAATGACCGGTTTAACTTTGACCGAATAAAAATCATAGATGGAAACACAAATAAGACATAAAAACACTCTACTCCAATACTCTAGACATTCTAGTTTTAATCCAGTCACAAGTTACAAATAATTCTCGCATAATTAAAAAATTAATCGAAAATATATATTACCGTATAAGCTTTGTGCTGTCAAAATCACCCAAACGGCTCTAAAGCAACTACCGAAGATGACCGAGTACATAAAATAAGCAATCTGCGCGTAGAAATAAAAGAGACTTTGTTTACATTTGACAAGGTTCGCTAGAATTCGCTCATTTTAGACCTGCGTTGAAGTTTAGAAATAAAGAAAATCTGTGCATCAAACGTTTTATTTTCTATTAATTACTTTATTAGATAAGTATAAGTTTGTTGTGATTTGTGAAAAATGTTTAAAATATCGAATATCGTAGATTAAAATATGAATTTAAGTATTTTTTAAATTTGATTTCAATGAGACAAACATTACAATAAAAAATTTTTACTTACAAATTACTACACTATTGATTTGGCCCTGTTAAATAATGAAACTGTTAAACCAATAACAGTGTAATAAAATATCGACAAAAGTAATTCTTGATTTATCCGGCCAAATCGATGACATTGCATTAGCTGCAGCTGTCTACATTTTTTCGCGCTTCAGAATTACTCATTTTATTCTATGCTTTAAATTTGTTGCAAAATGTTTGACAACTACTACTACATACTTATACCAAATTTAAGTGGTAATAAATAAGAAAATTAGCTTTGTTTTTTTTTCAGTATTTGTAGGCATTATAATTTTTTTAAATACATTTATATAACACATGTTGCTGTAATAATACTTTTATTCTGCTAATACTACAGGGTGTTTCACGAGTGATAATAAGCCTGCGAAACTAAAAATGCAACCAGCAATACAATTCCAAAGGTAACGTAGTTATTTTTTTTTGTTTACAAATACATTAAATAAAAAATTATTTAATTACTTGGTTAACTAAAGACAAACTAATGCCACTTGCTTGTAAAATCATTCTTTGACTCACATGTAAACAAGACCAGTAGTGTTCTTGCTTTTGGCTTTTTTAAAGGTGATCAAAGGTAGTTTCAAGTCGTTCGAATATAGTGTCAGCAAGAGTTCTTCTCTACCCGGAAAACGTTGTCTGTACAAATTCATCACGGCAGAAACATTTTTTCTCATATAACATCATCATGTCGGTTTTTTTATTGTTTGAATACATTTTTTTTATCGGTGACAGATTTGACAAATAAAAATTAAAATCAATATCATCTACGTTAACTCTGGAATTGTATTGCTGGTTGTATTTTCAGCTTTGCAGGCTCATTATTAGATAATAAGATAATAATAATAATAATAATTCCCTAAGTCCTTTATGGTTTTGTTTAGCAATTAATCCGCTCTCCGACATCTTAAACTTTTCTGGATATGAATTTAATATTAAAAATAATAGTCAAACAAAATCAAAACTTACTCATCTTATGTACATGGATAATATTAAATTATATTCATCTACTGAACGACAACTAAAATTATTATTAAAATTAACTGAAAATTTTGATAATTAGTTTTGGCATGAGTTTTGGTATAGAAAAGTGTAAGATTTTGGCAATTAATCGTGACCAAATTAAAAACATAAATTACATTACTCAAAATAATGAGGACATTGAAAATCTTGATTGATGAAAGACTTTTGTAAATATTTAGGTTTCCAACAATAACCACATACCTGACAATATCATAAAAGAAAAACTTTTTAACGAATTTGTATCAAGATCTAAACAAATATTAAAGACACATTTGAATGGTAAAAATATTATTAAAGCTATGAATACATTTGCTGTACCTGTATTGAACTATTAATTTGGTATTATTAAATAGTCAAAAACAGATATTAGTAATTTAAATATAAATACTAGAACCTTATTTACCAAATTCCGAAAACATCATCCAAAGTCAGCTATTAAAAGTTTTTACGGCAAAATGGTGGCCGTGGTTTTTTACACTTACAAAATCTTTATGCCAAACAGATTAATTTACTAAAAAAATATTTTCTTGAACGTAGCCAAAAAAACCTTTTGTTTAAAGCAATATGCTTAAGTGACTATAATTTTACACCCTTAAATTTCAGTGACTTTAGGTTACAAGAAATTAATTTTGATAAAACATTATTAATCTATAATACTATAAAAAAAAGTCACTTCATGGTAGATTTTACAAAGAGCTTGATAATCCTCTCATTGGCATCACTCTAAAGAGGCATCACACATTTGGCTGACAAAGTCTAACATTCACCCTGAGACAGAAAGATTTATTTTCGCAATTCAAGATCAGGTCATTAAAACAAAAAATTATAATAAATTTACCTATAATCAAAAATAAAAATAATAATTTATGTAGAATTTGTTCATCTGAGCCAGAAACTATTCAACACATTATTTTATCTTGTCCTGTGTTGACGCAAACAGAATATAAAAAAAGACATGATGATATGGCTAAAATCATTCATTTAGAATTGGCGTTTAATTCAGGTTTAATTGAAAACAGGTCACCATATTTCAAATACGAACCAAAGCCATATCTTGAAAATAATAATTATAAATTATATTGGGATAGAACTATACTGACTGACTTAAACATAACTTCTAACTGTCCTAACATAATCTTAATTTCTAAGATCGACAAACAGGCATACTTGATTGACATTGCGGTTCCAAATTCACACAATATACACACAACATACACTACAAAAATGTCAAAATACATGTTACATGCTGGCGAAATCAAAAATTTATGGAACCTGGAGACAGTTAAAATATTTCAAATGATTATGTCGGCCACTGGAATTGTACCAAAAACTCTTAATAAAAATTAAAAATTAATTAAATTAAATTCAAACTTAATAATTGAAATTCAAAAATCATTACTTTTGAAGACATGCAACATCGTCAGAAATTTTTTTAACATTTATGACACTTCACTAACACAACAAGAACAAAGTAACGTGGCAGACGATTTGTAGTCACGCTTGACGTCAAGTAAGGAAATTCGTTCCTTACATCTATTTCATTTCATTTATTTTTTTAGCATCATTACTTTATAATTTTATCCGGAATGATGTCTTGCCTGATTATAAGTGTAGGTATACCTACTGCCGGGTCAGTGGTGTGTAAAAGTCGTAGGGATTATTTGTCAATTAATTTTTAAATACATTGATTCAGTTTCTCTTCTTCTGACATCTTATGTATTTTTATATGATGTGTAAAATCTGATTTAGTTTTGCATTTGTAGGTACAGTGCTCACATCCGTACTGATCCATACATGATGTGCAATATTGTGCTTTTTTAGATTTCTTTTATATATACCTACTTTTATACACTCTTTTGTAGTTGCAAGTGTTACATTCATATTTTGGCAGATTTTCTCGTGCTGTATGCCGTGTGAGAATATGTGTGTCCAAATTACTTCTCTTACTTAGATTCACATTATTCACACTGATCGCAGTAAAATAACTTTTGTGGTTTTGAGATGTGGTTTGTTTTTATATGGCGTTTTAATTCTAGTTTTAGGCTGAGAGCCAGCAATGCTGAAAGCTCCATGATCAAGGATACTAAAATTTTTAATAAAAATTGAAAGTTTACACCTTCAGACGAATAAGATGCGCTTGGTCGGCGCGGATTTTATTATTATTTTTATAATATATTGTTAAATGTCTTTAATGTTTCTCTGTCATTATGGATTTTGATCTTTCCTATATAATTTTGTGCAAAATTTCATATTTATTCAGAAAAAATTTAACCGACCAATGTTTTTTAGCGGGAAAGGTCCAAATTTAATTTCATCCGTAACATATGCAGTTACATCAAGAATCAAGAACTACTTGACACTAATTATCTTGCAAAAATTAACTTTTGCAATTTTTTTTTTTGGAGAAGTTGGCAGAAGACGGTTGATTTTTAGAACATGTCTAATTTACGGATGAGGCTACGTTTCATAACAATGGTTTAGTGAATCGGCATAATTTTCACTACTATTCCGATAAAAAGTCAATAGTTTTTCATAGAGTTAACCGCCAACATAGTTTTTCATAGAGTTAACCGGTCTCTCAATGTGTGGGGTAAAATTCTAGGAGAACAAGTTATAGACCCTTACTTTTTTGATAGAAATTTAACCGGTAAAATGATTAAAAACTATATCAAAAACAGACTTTTTGCGTTATTGGAAGAAGTGCCAATAATGGTAAGAATAAGGCAAATATGAGACGCATTTTGAGACGTAAGAGAAGCTCTCAATTATGCATTCTCTCAAAAATGAATAGGACGCCATGGCCCTCAATTGTGGCCATCAACATCGCCCGACCTTACTAGTATGGACTTTTTTTTATGGGACTATGTTAAAGAACAAATTTATAAAGTGCCGCCGACAACTAAAGATGACTTTAAACTTCGTATTCAAAATGTGTTTAGAGAAATAAGTCCAAATGTGTTGGCACGAGTTAAAATGACGTTTGAAGAACGAGTTCAACTGTGCATTGACAACGGGGGCGCCATTTTGAGCATTTGCTATAATTTGTTTTATGAGATTTTATTATATGTTAGCGTTTTTTTTTAAACTGTATTATAGTCACGGTATCCAATAAAAAGCATTTGTTTGTTCAAAATTCACAAAAATCTAATTTAAATAAAAACTAGAAAAAATAGGTATAAGAAAATGAATATCAAATTAAAGGCAATGTAAAAGCCTATTTAAATCCGCAAAAAAACGATAAGGCTTCTATTTAAAAATGTTGAGTTTTTGGACATTTTAAAATGCCAAGTTTAATAATTATTTTTGGGCACCCTATGTGTTATATCGGACTTTTTCATGCAAGTACACCTACAACAAGACTTTTTTTAAAAAGTTGCAAAAAACGGCGGCAATTTAATTTACCATTAACAAAATTTTAGCATTTCTGCCAACAATAGCAAATATCATTTTTTTAAATTAAGTGTAAATATTTCTAAAACGGTTAGAGATAGGTAGGTACAAGACATGCTATACAAAAAGTGTTGAGAATAATTTGTAAAATGCAAATATGCAATAATATATAGGGTATCCCATTTAAAAAAAATATGTTTTCGACGTGTAACTTTTTTTGGAACACTCTGTAAAACAAATAATATTTTTAAAATGTGCTTCCTGGAGATCTATATTATTGTACTAAAGCGCGTTTTGATTGAATAAACCGTAACTACGTAATGGACCGAGGCGTTCTTAGTGCCCCACCTCTATACAGTGTGTAAAAGTCAAATGGAATAAATTCATTATTTCAGTTACTGTGCATATTTATAAAAAATCTTGAAACACGTCAAATTTAAATTATAAATTGACATTCTTTAACATAAAAATGCGATCCCTACCTTCAACTCCCTTCGAATGACAGGCACGACCTCCAATTTTTTCAATGAGAAGTATAGGCTTGTAATATATCGTTTGAAAGGTCTCTTCATTTTCTACTCAAAAATGTTATTGTTTTTAAGTTTATTACAAGAATGAAGATAGAATTAAATTTTGCTATAATATACTCAAACTGTAAAATGTTATAGAAAATGTAATAAAATGTAAAACACTAAAAAGAACTGTAAATTTCAATAAAGTAGATGTTCAAAATGCTTACCGCAAACGTCTTGGCAACATTTTTTATTACATATTACAAAATGAAATTTTTTCTGAATAAGTATAAAATTTTGCACAAAATTATATAGGAAAGATCAAAATCCATAATGACAGAGAAACATTAAAGACATTTAACAATATATTATTTATTTAAAACACTTTCGGCTAATAAAATCCGCGCCCACCAAGCGCATCTTATTCGTCTAAGTGTAAACTTTCAATTTTCATTAAAAATTTTAGTATCCTTGATCACGGAGCTTTCAGGATTGCTGGCTCCCGGCCTTGTTTTGCTTCTGTGTGTACAATGTTCACATTGATGCCAATCTTCCGGTGCTGTATGGTGTCAAAAAATATGTTGTTCTAAATATCTGTCCTTTATATGTAGTTTTGAATTCGCACTTGTCACATCCATATTTTTGCAAATTTTCTTTATGCATAACTTTTATATGGCATGTTAAATATTCTTTGATTTTGGTTTTGTAATTAGTGTTCACATTGGTATCACTGTATGTCCTCTGGGACAGTTTGGTGGATAATAATGTGTGTTTTTAGGTGCCCCTTTTATTTATTTTTCATGTTTTATCTTCTATAATTAAATGTCCTACTAATGACTTTAGGACTATTAATAGAGCTTTACAATTATGTCAATTATATTGCCTGCGGATGAACCAAAGCAAGAAAATAGTATATTAAAGAAGACGTTTCAAAAAATCAATTTTATTGCAAAAATTTAAGATGATAAAACGAGCGCCAACAATGACTAGAAGCGAGTTCTTTATTCAATTTTTTCTATTTTGCGTGTTTTAGGTGTTTTTCAAGTACAAAAGTCAACTTGTGTGATTAATATTTATTTATTATGATCCAGAAAGTCAAAAAAAACCTAAAAAAACAGAATAACGTTTTATTTATATTCCCTTTAAACTTGATTCCATTGTTTGTGGCACGAAAAGAAGATTGAAAAACGAGGAGCAAAAAATTTTTTATTTTTTTTTTATGTGAAAAAGTAAAACAATAATTCAGTCGAGTTTTTATCTTAAGTTTTTGATCTTTTTGGTTAAGGCCAAGTTCTTCATGATGCCAGTGGTTCAATAAATCCTAGAAGGTACATATGTATTTTCAAAAAGAGTCTATATGAAGGCTTCGACTTCTAAAGCAATAAAAGAAACCTTGAAAATTAAATATACAGGGTGACATAAAAGTATGAAATAAAATTCATATTTTCTAAAAAAAATTTTTTTAGAAAATTTATGTCTAAACAGGTAGATTTTATTTTTTTATTGCGCACGTTTTTCACTTATTTTCAAATTTTTTGCCAACCGGTTTTTGCTGTGACGTAATCAATTATTTTTTTAAAAAACAACCCCTATTTTTGATGTTGCAAATCGAAACTACTTTTTGCTGAGTATAACAGTATAATTTCGATAGAAAGCCAACATTTATAGGGTCTAAAATAAACACTTTAAGTAATTTAACCAATTTAAATGTTTTATTGAATTTTTCAAAATAGTCGCAATTTTTAACAGAATTACTAAACTGAATGTTTAAATTAACGTTTTTTTGTTTTCTGGCAATAATACAACCAATTTTCAAACTCTGTTAGTACATCATTTATCATTTTTTTAACTAATTAAGCAGCACTGATTTGTGATTATTTCTCTTAATTCCTCTAAATCTATTAGTTTTGTTGCAAGAACTTTGAATTTTAAGTAAAGAAAAAAAATATAATTGCCATATGGGTTGATAGAAAATTCGCACTAGATCAGAGAAACCCTTACTCAACATCCTCAGAAATTGAATGTTTGGTGTGGTTTTGTCAGATCACATTTTAGGGTCGTATTTTTTTTGACATCTCATTGACTGAACAAGTTTATTTGGATATCATTTGCGACACGTTAGTACCAGTATTGGCGAAACTTTTTTCTAATAAAGAGGATCCAGACATATCAGCAGCTAATGTATAATTTCAACAAGACGCTGCAACTCCACACTACGCTCGTGGTGTCAGAGATTATTTACATGATGTTTTGACCGCTTTCCTAAAAGCGCTACTTAAAATCAAAAGTATTTGCAACAAAATCAAGAGATTTAGAAAAATTAAGAGTTTTTTAATTAGTCAAAAATGAGAAATAATGTCTTAACGGAGTTTGGAAATAAGTTGTATTATTGCCAAGAAACGGAAGGATGTCAATTTAAACATTTAGTTTAGTAATTCTAAAATTAGTTAATGTTTTTATTTTAGACCTTATAAATGTTATATACGTAGTTATACTAGAAAAAATACTTATTTATATATCAAAGAAGAGAAGTGCATGATTATTCCTAAGGTGTCGTTTATAGTCTTCGAGCTTTGCTCTCCAAATTCCCTCCATCACCGAGGGAATAATCGTACTTTGCTCCTATTGTATACATTCTATTTTTTGCACGACCTAAATCAACAATCTTAAGAAAATTTAAAAAAATTTAATAATTTTTTAATAAAATTTAAAAACAAGCATAAATCTATCATTCTTTGAAATTACACCATGGCAACGTCAACAACAACAAACATTTTCGTTGACAACGAACCTAGCAACAAGTCAAATGTTGTTAGCAACGTTAGTAGCAACGGGAGCAAATATTAACTCCCTAGCAAGAGAAGTTGAACTTCTCCCACAATTTCGACACTCAAAAACTTGATTTCTACTCCCTGTCGTGCAATAAAGTAGTTTTAATTTTCAACACTAAAAGTAAGGGTTGTCATTTAAAAAAATCGATGTCACAGCAAAAAACCGGTTAAAAAAAATTTGGATATAACTTAGAAACGTGCGCAATAAAAAAATAAAATTGACTTGTATGGCGTTTTTCTAAAATAAAAAACACGATATAAAAAAATATGAATTTTATTCCGCTCTGTTTTGTTACTCTGTATATGTTTTAAAATAGTACGACATATTTTTTTTATAATTAGATGCCCTATTAATAGGGCTTTACAACTACGCTAATTATTTTGTCTGTGGATGACCCATAGCAAGAGAATAGTATATTATAGAACGCCTTTCGAAAAATCAATTTTGCAGCAAGATTTCAAGTTTATAGACCGAGCTTAAAGCGCGCGTTTTTATTAAGAATGGGTGCCGCAATGACTTTAGAAACGAGTTCTTTATACTATTGTTTCTGTTTTGCGCGTTTTACGTGCTTTCCAAGATTCCAAGTACAAAAGTTAATTTGTGTAAATATTTATTCTGATCCAAGAAAAGTAAAAAAAAAACAAATAAAAACAGCATAACTATTTATTTATTAATAATAGTACATTGAATGATAATAATTGATAACTATTAATATCCCCTATAAACTTGATTCTATTCTGATAAACATTACAATAATAGTACATTGAAAAAGACGTGTCATAAAGTTAGTTTTGTGGCACGAATTGAAGATAAAAAAACGAGCAGCAAAAAATTTTTTCATTTTTTTATGCAAAAGAATTAAACAATAGTTCAGTTTTTATCTTAAGTTTTCGATCTTTTTGCTTGCGACCAAGTTCCTAATGATGCCAGTAGTTCAATAAATCTTAGAAGGTTTATTTTCAAGAAGAGTCTATATGAAGACTTCGACTACTGAGACCATAATAGACAAAAAAAGCTGAGATGTTCCAGTAGAGTGGAAATCAAATGAGAAGAAAACAATGGAGTCTCTGTGCAACGGACGAGTTTTGGATGTTGGACGAGTCCATTGTATTATAAGGGGAAGTTATGTATGACAAAGTCATCTCGTCAACTGCCACTCACGCTTGGTGTAATTTGATCTCATGTTTTGAGCGCTTTTTTAATGTTTGAAGGTTTTTTTGCAATTTATCTTTGTCTTGTTGGTTATTAAAGTTATTTTGTATTGTTTATTCTATTGTTGTAAATTTAGTTTGCTAATTGACAAATTTTTTGCTAATTGACAGATCTGTGTTACGCTACTGGTATTATAATTATGGCGCAGCTTAAGCTCCGCCCTTGTCTTTTTCAGATTTTAATTCTGCTGTAGTAAGTATTTTGTGTTTCTTGGGCAGAAAGTAAACATTTGCAGTCTGCCGGTGGGAATATTGGAAAAATTAGATAAATTAAAAATTCAAATTATATATAATATATATAATTATTCAAAAGTTCAAATTATTTGTTTTAAAATTGGGTCCATAAGGTAGAGAAATATGTTATTTGGGTGGGGGGGGGGGAACATCTATTTGACAGTAAAATAAAAAATAATAAATTTCCATAGATCACCTTCAAACTGATTCTGTCTTTAATTCATCTTTAATCTATTCAAACAAAAGATGTAGAGCTTTTTTAGTACTTAAGGATTGCCTCTAAAGGCTGTATTACCCCTACGGAATCGCCTATGCCTAATATACGTAGAAAATTATTACTCATTTTGTCAAGAAAAATTAATTTTGAAAGAGTTTTTGATATTTGTATAGTTATTTGATAGCTAACTATAGTTCCCTGACACATTTTCGTTAGCATAAAAGTGATTAAAAAAAGTTATTGAATAAAAACGTTAAAATTAATTTTGCTCATTTTTTTAAAACGGTACATCATTACGAAACAAACTAAACACCATTTGATAGCGAATTGTAAACTACAGGTCCAAGACACCATCAGTTAATATTTTGTCATTCGGATTCTTTGATATAAACATTGACTAACCATTACAAAAGTAGTAATGGTTAGTCAATGATATAAAGCAATAATAAAATTAAAAATAGGCAACCCACATTACTACAATTCTCCACAACGTCTGTTTTGGATAAAGATTTATGATCCCCAAGATCAGGTAAGAACCACAGACACAGCAGGGACTGAACCGAGGGATGGACCCAACTATTGTACTGTAATTATTAGTATTTGAGAAAGATATCAGCATCTAGAAATTCACTTGTATGACTTGTATGATAATTTTAGGAGTAATAACATTCCCGGTTTTTCGCGAATTTTTTCGTTGACCGTTTATTAATTTCGATATTAATGCATTATTATAATTTAAAAAAAATGTATTAGTAGACATCATTAATACACCTTTTTTTATTAAGTAACGGTTTTTGTGATTTTAACGTTTTGATGATATTTTGATATAGACTAGTTATACTCATAAAAATAAAAAAACAATTACAGACTCTAACATCATACATTTAAATTAACAGTTTTTATACATAATATTTTTTTAGTAAACGTGATTTTTATGTAAAATTGAAAATGTATGGAGTTGACGTTATTGTCTTCTGATAGTCTTTGTAGAAAAGTGAATGGAAAATGTTGAAAAATTTAAAAATGGTCTACCTCAAAAACAAAAAAAAGATGAAGGTATTTTATAGTCTTATATTTATTAATGCGATAAAAAAATGAACTTGGTTTTAATTTGTAATTAATTTCAAATATTGTCAAAAAAGAGTTTACGGTCAACGAAAATATATTGTAATAAACTTGTTTCTTTATGTGCGATTAGTAATCTCAACTATTAAAGACGCTCACTCGTTATCGCTCGTTCGCGCTTTAAACAGTTTCATTTATTAACCAAGTGAGCACTTACCTGTAAAGAAAATCAAACCGCATAAAAAAGATATTATAATTATTGGGTGTTACACAAATTTAAGTTATAAATACATACATTATAAATTATAATAACGCCATAGTTGCACTTAGCTTCGTTCTTGTTTTAAAATTTATGTAGCATCTAAAAATATTCACTGTATTACTCTTAAAATTACTAATCCTCTCATCACTACGAGATGTCAATCAAATGAATAGGTATTTTACTCTAATTTTGTTTCAATTATTTATTATAAAATAAAAATCTATTGCAAAATTTTACAACATTAATAATTATAGGTCTTTTTTAATATACTTCGTAAGGGTAAATTTCGGCTATGTCGTGAGTCAATTATCTCTGGTAACATGACATTTATATAAAATTTTTCTAAAATAGTAATCGTTTTTCCATTCCAATATTTATTATCATCTCTTTTAATAATACAATATTTCAAATCACATTTTGTGTATACTATAAAATAACATGTTTCGCAATTTATTATATGAAACAGACCTTGCACTTGATGCATATAATCATCTTTTTTTTTAAACTTTATTGTTACTGTTTTGGGGATCTAACTTCAAGTATTTAATAAGTTTTTGTTCTTCAGCTGTTTTGATGTCTGTATGTTTTGTATTAAAAAAGCATTTAATTTCAACAATATTATTTAAACTAATTAATCCATCTGGTGAAGCTCCTAAAAATCTTCTCTCTTTATCAATAAAAAAACCCGCATGATTTTACTTTTAAACCTGTAATTTGTTCGAATTTTGATTTTGCGTTTTCTTTATGATCAATTAACTTTTTTGTTAACTTTTAACATATGACATTTCTCTCCATTGAGCTTACAATATTTATAGATGGCTTGTTGGCAGAAAAGTTCGAGACAGATCGTCAAATAGACGTTTTGATTTGTTTAATGTTATTGTTATAGGATAGTGGTTGAGGTAACTCTTATGTTGTTTTAATTCATATTATAATCACTATTACTTTGTTTTTTTAAGTTGGTTGCGCTCTCTACTTTTTTATAGTTCAGTGAACTTCCAAGATGTGTTTGGAATTTCAAACCAAGGTGGAGTGGTTTTAATGCCGCCAGTTTCCACTGGGCATGCGGTATCGAAAATTTCTTAATAAGGAAAAAGGTTGATACCTTATTGCATAAAATCCGGCAATTTTTTAAATTTAGACACACCTACTTGATTTAATATAGTTTTTACAGTGTTTGATGTATCGGTTGTAGATTTCATAATAATAACTTTTCCAAAATTGTTAGCTATCAATCTGTTATTTCTCAGTTTGTCCCACTCGCTGTTGTCTCGTTGTCCAATTGTAGTGTGGTGGGGTAAAAAAAACTACCCTGTTTAAAGTCTTTAAAATTCATTACATTGTATTGAATTATTTCTAAATATAAACGTTTCAATATCAGCGAGAGAACAAAGCAATGTGTCATACGGAGGCGACCCGGATTTTTATGAGTTTAACATGGTCAAATTTTTATGAAATCACGCCGTTTATTTGTTTTAAATCAAGGCTAGTTCACAAAAATAAGTTTATGATTTTTTCAATGAAATGACTCCTCAAAGTCAGATGACGAATTCAGTTTAAACAAAGAAAATTGAAATCATCAGATTCAAAAATAAGTTTACATGGTCAAAGTGACGCGGTTTCCCACGTGTGGCCTTACTTAGAATAGTATAAAAGCTTCCACTCAAAAGTGGGATAACAATAGACCTCCAAGTGTGGATAATATGTGCACTACTCCTCAATTATCTTAAATAATTGAAAAAGTTCATAAATGTGTGTGCAATAGAAGCCAGTCCGAAAGTCATCTGAGCCCAAGTGTCACCTGGTGATAGCCGTAAGTCCGATTGTTTGACTTGTCAACGAATGCTTTTGTAATTCAAACTATGGCTTTAGAAGCCAAACTGATTTTTATTCTGATTTATGAGATGGCTTTAAGTAACTTATTCGCGGAATTTTTGGTAATTACTTACAGTTTTTCTAAAAGGTTGTTGAATATGTAATTGTTTTGGAACTGGATTTGCACCTGAACTTTTTTGAGTTGAATATTTGATTTTGGAATAAAAAGTTATTGGTAACTTCAGTTTTAATAGTTAAAAGATGCTTTGTTTACTGAAAATTAATTGGGAATTAATTTTAATTATAAAAGAGAATTTTGTTTGATAGAGAAATCGTTTGATTTTTTAACCACTCATGATCTTTGAATTTTGAAAGAAAAGAGTAGTTTCATAATTATTAATTGAGAGTTGTTATTGGAACTGTGTTAAAGTAATTTTGAGTTTGTACATACTAAATTTGAGTTTAAGTAATGAATTTGCGTATTTAATCACATATCCGAAACGCATTATCCTCTCCTTCACTTAAGGTTATTTTTATTGGTTTTAATATTTGTTAAAGTAATTGATAATCAGTTGTAATAAAAGAACGATTAATTTAAGGTAAAATTAACTTGGTTTATTTGTTGTTGAATTTAGTTAATTCATTGATTGTCAGATTAATCATTCTTTTATTAATTTCGAAACTTATAGTTTTTTTGTCTATGTAACCGCTTTAGATTTTTAAGACAGTTAAAATGTGCTTTAGTAAATTCAGTTTTATGAAAATGAATGATTGATACTCTCGAATTTTCAAGTGATCATTTTGTTATAAATTGAGTAAACAATATTTGATCTAAATTTATGTAAACATTTAAAATAGGAAAATTTGTTAGAGATCGTGTTAAAAAGTTTAAAAACCTTTACATTTGTTTGTCATGATTTGGAAGTAATTTTAACGGTTATAGATTTTAATATGTTATATTATAGTTTAATTTCATATTTAAAGAGTAATAAATTGATTAATCTCGTTTCGTTTATGACTAAAAGTTTTACTTGAGTTTTGTATTAATGTTTAAGATATTATCAAAATTATGTCATTATTTAATTTGTTGTATTAACTAAATATCTTTTAATATATTTTGTATTTAAGTTAAAAACTGAGTCTTGTTTTTAAATGATGGTAAAAGATATTAGACTGCACCCCTTACCCCTAAAGCGCTTGATTCCCAACCCCCGGGTTGGTATTTTTATAATATTAAACCCCAGGGAAGGCCTACGTTCAAAATATAAATTTATTAGCTTTGTGGATTAGGAACCGCTTAGGCCTTATTAATAACATCCCTTAAGATTTTCCTTTAAGTCTTAAGTAAAGTAAAAGTTTATTTTTCCTAAAAAACAACCCTACCACAGTAGCAATAGAAATATTTACAATATCGCAAGAAGTTAATTCGTTCAAGAAATTTACTTTAATTTGTTAATATGTTTCTTGTGACATATCAGTTATTTCCTCCTCTAACAATGCAACATAATCTAAATCCGCATTTTCTAAAAGGGGACAGGTAATCTCAGCACCAGTAAGTATTTTAATCCATTATTCAAACCTGCTTTATTTAATGCTTTGAGTAATTTCGGTACCAATAATTTCCTGACTTGTAAATGACGGTTTTGAAAAATTATTTTATTTGACCTGATAAGGTGTGATGCCCAAGTAAAGACTGGATTAAAGACTAAATACTGAAGTAGAATTTTTGAATTTTGCTCTTATAACCTAATTTTAAGCAGAATTAATAAATGTAGCAATTTTATTTTCATAGAAAATTAAAAGAAATCGATTGTTTGTTGTTATGAAGATGACTAAATTTATTTTTGTTCGGCCTCGTCTGTTTTCTGGTTTTGGCTTTGTCTTTCCCATTAAAAAAAACTTAGCCGAACAAAATTATTTTTTGGCTTTGGTACACAGTAGTTATTTGTTTGATTAGGCAATAAAAACATGTGATGTTTTTTTTACAGTTATAGGTAGTATACCCGAATCACTTTTGTAATATTAAATTTCAAAATTCAACCCAAAATTTTGGCTTTGTGAATTATGTTTTTTACCGCAAATTTGGGTTTTCAAAATGTAGGCCATGTTATATGACAATGTCAGGTTTACGTTGTCACAGTGTCACGTTCACGTTGTCATATAACATAATTCACAAAGCCAAAATTTTGGGTTGAGTTTTGAAATTTAATATTACAAAAGTGATCCGGGTTTAGTTTGTACAAGACTATCTTTTAAAATTTGATATCTGCTCGCTAAAAAAACTTCATTAAAAGTTTCAAGTAAAACAGAATGAATTTTGCAGGAAAAATAATCCGATTATCTAGGTCTAAAGAGTTTTTGGAAATTTTTGTTAGGTCATGTTCATAATATAATTGATTAAAATCATGAAATAAAAGTTTATTTATTAAATATTTTTGTTAACAAATCCTAAAATTGTTTCAACTATTTTATAAACAAATGTCTTTTAATTATTCAAATTTATAATCCCTTATTATTTTACATGCTACAAACTTGTTGACAATTAACGTTAAATGATTCAACGGGATTATTATCTACATCGTATAAAATACTAGAAAATAAATTTGTAACTTTTTTAAATTACCAATACAATGGTAATTTGTTCAAGTCTTTGTCTACATTTAAAAAATGGTTTGTCATAATTTAGATATCTCCATAAATTGACCGGCAAGTGTGTTTCTGACGTTGACAAAAACTGAGTTCAAAACAACCCTGAATCTTATTTTGCCTTGAAAAGTAAAATCTTGACTGTTCGTGTAATTTACATTTTATGAGGTTTGGGTAGAACACCCCATGGTGAGGGTTCAGTGACTGAAGCCTGTCAAAATGTGAAAAATATGCAACCGAAAGTACACCAAGTTCTGAATTTTATCTTGGTACCCTAGAGCCTTTAGGATACGACTCTAAGCGTTTTCCTGAAAAACAAATCCCTGAATTTTTATCAAATTTATTCATTTCAAATAGTTCACGCCTTTTTTTCAAAAACAACTGAAAATCGACATAAGGCGTTTCAACCCGGGTTAGTAATCCGTCACCTGACAGGATCCGTCAGATCCATCTCAGATCAGTGATCGGGGAATCGGGGTTAGTTATTTTCGAACGCCACAAACCCTGAGCAATGACCTTGAGAGCATTTTCTCAAATTTCACAGCAATTATTTTTTTTTAATGTAACTATAGCAACCCGACATATTAAAAAACAAAAAATAAAATTGATACTTTGTCATTTTGTTGTGTTTTCGCAGAGACGGCACAATTAATCTTGTCGAAACATCCAATAAATATAAACACAGTATGATTTAATTGGTAGAATCAGATCTAATAAAAATATTCAACAAAGAAATCCAATTCAAAATTCAATATGATTTGATAAAACCACAAAGTTTTATCAAATGCGCTGAGGATCCATTTTGCTTGAAAACCTACCCTGCTGCTGAGCTGGATCCCTCGATCACTGATCGATCCCTGATCCGGATCAGTAACCCTGAATAAACGAACATGGGTTAGTGAGCGAGGTTGAATAAACGAACGCTCGGATCCCTGACCCAACTGATCGAGTTGAATTTTCGTAAACGCCTATAGTGTGTACTACACAAAAATACGCAAAATTATAGGTAAAATTCAGATGTGCTAAAATAAGATGAGGTTTTCATTTTAAAAAATTTCAAAGTTGGGGGTCGTATCTCGATGTTGGGACACCCTGTATATCCAATTTTTTTTTATCAAAAAATGCGCGTTGAAAAATAACAGAATACGTGTTCAAACGATTTCTTGAAAAACAAATCCCTGAATTTTTATCGAAGTTATTCCATACAAATGGTTCACACTGTATAATTACACTAGTCTGCCAAATTAAACTTTATTTTTTTTATCGAATAAAATATACTTTTTTGCATAAGATACTAATAAGGGTAGTTAATACACAATTTTTTGATTTCTGCTAGCACGTCACAATTCTTAGAAAAAACGTTTTCTTTTCACTTTTTCATATAAGATGTCATTATTTGACTGACGATGACAACTATACTACTAGACCAATTTTAAGTGTAAGATAGGTATTGATCACAGAGTTACATGGTCTTTAAATTGCTGTAAGTGTTTTTCCTCTAAGAAACGCGGTTTAAAAGTCATAGCCAAAAAAGGTGTTAACTTTCAACAGTTCTGTTGTTCGCAAAATGTCAATTTTTCTTGAGTAGATATACTCCTTCTAGAATTATTTTAAGGAAAAGTTTTTTATTTAATGAGTGACGTTACCATTTTTTCATTCTTTTTTTGGAAAACCTAGAAAGTACGAGTGACGAACATAGCGAGCGATTTCAAGATCTGAAACTGTTTGCAAAAAATATCAAGGTTTTTGGGATCAGAACACACTAGGCGATTATTATTGAACTGCTGTGAGAGACACAGATGCAAGTAGTTATAAAAAATTAGCTTAAACTCTACTGGGCTGATTTCAAGTTGAGATAATACCGGTAGTATCGCAAATTTTAATACTTTCCGTATCCCGCGAATGGATTACCAAATTTCCTAAATATGTACGTATTTTTGTTCAATATGTCATAAATAACAAAAAACACTTTGACAAATAAAAACAAAAAGTGGATAGATTAATTAAACCATACAAAAATAAATAATTTAACAAATTCCCTTGCATATTTTGCAATTTCAGTAACTAAAGTTTTCTTTAGAAACAATTAAAAGGGTAAAACAATGCCCAGAATTTGCAAAACGAACGATGCAACCTGCATTTCGTGCCTCCCACTCTCTATATTACCTGTTTTTTTATGACTTATCAAATAATTTATTACGTACTATGTATAAAAAAGTTGTTAAACAAAAAACTCTTAGAAGTTTGGTCGTTTTGACACTTATTAAAAATTTAAAAAAAATCCTTAGGTAAATATGTAAAAAAATTTCCTATCCCTTTTTGGAAAAAAAATTCCCTAAACTATGGCAAAATCCTCAATCTGGCATCACTGCTTTAGAAACGAGTAATCTCCTAAAATATACTTTTTTGAAAAAACTCACATAAATCTGTATGTGAAACAAAACTTAAAATTTATTCTGCACAAAAAAAGATTTCCCCATATTTTGTTTCTTTAACTTCCAAAAATAGTCAAAAAAATGATACTTTCTCAAAGTTTGCTACAGTGATATCACTGATATCTTAGCAGACAGTTCAACAGGAAACTAACTTTTATTTATGAAAAAATTAAAACCTTTTATTTTCACAATATAGTTTTGTAGCTGAGGCCAACCACCAGTAAAAAAAAAAAAAATCTTCAATTTTTAGGATTTTATTGCACTTTTTCAATAATTATAAAAATACAACAATCTTATCACAATACAATAGTTTAGTTTTTCTTATAATTTACTTAGTTATTTTAAAAATAATTAAAAAATTAGAAAAACACCATTTTCTACAACTATGCGTCATATTTACTTGTTATTTAAAGATATCCCACTGTCAACATACTCCAGCTTAGATAACATAAATTATTACGTTCATTATTTAACAGTTAATTACATAATATTTAAATAGCTTGACCTAGTTCCTTATTATCGCAAAGATATGATTATATAACGCAAGAATTTTTAATAATTTGGAGTAAGCCAAAGATGACTGTAATGTCCGGCACGCTGTCATAGTGGGCTTTTTATTTCCAATCATCAATTTTTGCCTTCATTATCACCTTTAGTTTAGGAGTTGTAGCCTTGACTTATGTTGACTTAATTTTCAATTGTGTGCCTTAAACAAAATAAAATAAAACCTTTAGTACACTCCAGATTAGTCATATTGCTCTTTGATACAATATACCCTGCTTATGCTTCATAAAAGATTGAAAACTAAAATTTTTAAAGAATATCAAAAAAATGATGTACTATATTGTTTGCCCTTTTTACTTGCGTTTTACAGATTTTTTTTTGTTAAGCTTTTTTTATAAAATATTTTGATTTTAATCTAAAGGAGTGATCTTAACTGAAGATCTGTGTGATTTGCGATTCCTTAAAAATCCTTCAGGTTGGTAAGGTAATGCCCTCATATTGGTATAATATGGAGAATTATAAGGCGAAGATTGGTAATAATTAATAGTTGGAGAAGCTCGCCACAAAACTGCTATCAGTGAATAAAACCCCATTATAGTATTTGAAATTAATGTCATAAAATTGATGATAATAGGAGTACAAACTTTAACAAACCCTGAAGTCTCATGTAGAAGTTTCAAAATATAATCTAGGAGATATTTAATAGCGTGTATAAAAAACGTGACCAATGTAGATAGCAAAAGAACTACAAAAACAGTAGCTTGTTTGATATTAGTCCAGGTTAAAGTTTCCGAAAAAAAATCGTTTAATTGCCCTTTTAAAAAATCAACCATTTTTGTACTCAATTCACTTAGATTGTTTTGTGAAAAGTCATCAAAAACTTGGTTGGGGGTAATATTGAGTACTGGGGTTCTCTCTCTAACCGGTCTCACAACTTCCAACTTCACTCTAACTTCATTATGAAGAAACTCAACGTATTTTATTTTATACCAGTAGCTTCCAAAAACTTCCTTATCTAAACTGACCCACAAATTGTAACCTGCTGGTGCCCCAATAGTCTTAGGCTCTGTAATACCAATCCACACACTTTTTGGAAAATGTTTCAAACACCGTTTTCTAACTGCTTTCAAATTAGCAATTAAATCATCTTCATCGTCTGATAATTTAATTACATCGCGGTATGAGTTCAAAGGTTCCACCAGTCGTTTTTCCAGAAAAGTGCCGATAAACAAGGAACTTTTCAGCATGTTCTTGGCAAATTTTCGAACTCTTCCCTCTTCATCATCTTCGGAAAAACTAGTAGAAGATTTTCTACTAATATCTGTGATTTTTGTCATCTTCTAACAACAGGTCAGGAATTTCTACAAGGAGAAACTGTTAATTCTGTTATTGGTCGGTACTTCCCCAACTTACGTAAAATAAATAATGTCCAAAACTGGCCCCAGGAAATTAGGAAGACTACATTATGACTCACTGTTATATGCTCTTGGATTTATTCATGCACCGAATTTAGTTTACGAATGTAATTAATTTACCTACTAATCCTTACTATAGAAATTTGACATTTCGCGAATTTCTCGAATCATGGCCAACTGACATTAAACGTCATTCTCGAATCTATTCCTAGAGGCGCTTAGAGTAATAATCGCAGGAGGGCGAATAATCGCTTAAAAGAAGATAGGCAACCCAGCAGTTCCCTTACACCAACTCTGCGCCGAACATTAGAAGTAGTGCCCTGATGTCAAAACAGCTCAAAATGTTGAAATAAAGTTGTCCTTATCCTGTAAGGTTATAATATGTGTTTGTTTCAAAAAAAAACTCGTAGCAAGCCATGACATTTTTACGTATGTCGTACATGATCCCATACAACAACAAAATTTTTATTATTTACATTATCCATGTATTGTTAGTTGCTTGCTATGCCATTTTACCCTTCACAAATTATCTTAACCATAACCTAAGAATATCTTCTCTTTCCACCAAAACGAGCTTGGTTTTGGTATGTTTTTCTATGGTTACCTTCGTGGTGTTTGTGTTTTTCAAACATTTTTTATTTTAATAATTAGTATTTTTTAACGCCTTTAAGGCAACTTATATGTTTCTAACATCAGAAATAAATGAACGAATAACATCACATTTTTAATATGAGAGAAAAAACTAACTCTAAAACTATTCTGATATTATTCATTCATTTATTTATGATGTTAGAAACATATTAGTTGCCTTAAAGACGTTAAAAATTACTAATTATTCAGTTTTTTTTTCTCCCTTTTTTTCTATAAATGATGAAATTTCTCGGAGAAACAAACTCCAAACTCCGAGAAATTTCATCATTTACTAATTATTATAATTCAGCAGTGATCAGCTTTAGAGTCATTAATAATAATATTATTTACATCTGCAATTAAAATTGATAATGCTAAGCCAGAACCTGTGGTCTCCTCGGTAGCTGTGGTAGGCTGTTTTTGAATAAGAAAAATGTAATTTTTTTTATTTTTGGTTTAAAAGTTAATAAGGCCGTAAACGGTTTCCTACCCAACAGATCTAATAAATTTATATTTTGAACGTAGGACTTCCCTGCGATTTAATAACATAATATAGAATTAAAATATTATCAAAATATTAAACCGGAGATCGGGAAACAAATGCTTTAGGGGTAAGGGGTGCAGTCTAAGATCTTTGTAGTCTATTTTCAAATCAAAGTCAGTTTAAAATTGTTTATATAAATATAATAATAAATGATAAAGATAAAGTTATTTAATACAGTAAAATTAAAATAAACTACTTGATTAAATATTTCAAACAATAGATTAATTAAGAATGTTAAAACTAGAAAATTTTAAACAATTCTCTTGCAAGCAACAATTGAATACTCAAAAATTATTCTAAAGCACATTTATTCGTTTTCTAGATTTAAAGTGATTATATAAAAAACATTAAGTTTACAATCTGATGAAAGAATGATTAATTATTCAATAAACTCTTTTATTCTTTCTTAAAACTGAATTTTATTACTTAAACTCGTCTGATAATTAATAAGATTAATCATAAACTTAATCATTCTTTCATTATAAATTATTTCTATAATTAATTTAACAAATATTAAAATACTTTTAGACGGGGAGGACATGAATGAGTTTCGATTAAACGTTGACGACACAAATTTTAAGCATCTTTTACAACCGGCAATATCCAATAAAATTATATTCTTTTCATGATTAAATGACATCTCAAAAAAATATCTTTTCAAATCAAATGACAAGTGTTCAAGGGTAAAAAAATGGTTAACATCCGAATATTTCTTTTAAAATTAAATTCATTTTTCCAAAAATCTTTCATAGATATGAAGCACAAGTTCTATAATTTCCAAAAGTTTATCTTTATGAATGCAAATCCAAATTTATATTAATTACATTTTAGAATAACCTTTTTATATAGCCATGTTTGTTTTTACCAATTTAACCAAAACAAGTTACTTCTTATTAATCAATTTGTATATTAGAATGTATAACAATAAGTCTACTAAACACATAATTACGGTTATGCCCTAGTCATACTCACTCCTTCACTGGTTATACACTGGTTGACACTTGAGTAGCACTTAGTATTGAAAGACTTTTACTCAACCATTGATTACTATTACTATAACAAAGAGTTGTTTAGCGATGATACCCTTAACAAGTTCTGCTAAAACAATGCTCTCCTGCAAAAAGAGCAGAAAGTTTTTATACCCTCAGTTCAGGAACTTTTGACATATTGAGGTTAAACCAGTCGTAAATTATATTTTTATAACCGTGAATGATTGGTAGAATATGGTAGCAGCACAAACTCCAGTCGTAAATTATAGTTTTTTGATCGTGAATAATTAGTAGAATTCGGTAGTGGCACGAACTTAAGTGTTTAGTCACGCTTTGTTTAGTAAGTTGTGAAATCTTTAACCTTTTGACTTTCTCAAGCTTATTTTATTGCATTTTTACAATTTTTTTACAACATGATTTAAAACTTTTAGAAACACGTGTGGACCTATGACTAATCATTGTTTCCTGGTCAATATTCTATCAATTTTTTAAATATTACCTAAAATTGTACAATCATTAAAATTCCTCCCTATCTCAAGTAGAAAGATGGGATCTTTAAAACCTGTTCATCACATGGCTCAGTTGGTACAGCGGTCAACCGGTAATCGGTAGACTCAGGTTTCAATCCAGGCTGAGGAGATAGTTTTTTCTCCCATATTAAAAATATGATATTATTCATTCATTTATTCTTTATTTTATTTAAAATGTATTTTTGTTTTAATTGTCGAAAAGTGAGGTTATGAGATCTTTCATTTTGACGAGTGTGTAATCACAGACATACAAAACAATTGTTTTTTAGTTTCAAAGCAGTCTAGAGTTTTTTTTTTTTTTTAAACACACGATACTATAAACCATAAACCTCATTATCCGCAATTAAGACGGTTTATTGTAAAAGTGTTTGGACCCACGCGCCCTTGCAATAAATTGCTTTTGAAGAGCTGTTGTCTGATGTTTTATCAGGTTCGGACTCAAGCAAATTGTTGTAGACAACCAAGGTTGCGAAATTTCTAATTCAAAAATTTTAAATTAAAAATACAATTTTTCAACTCAAAATTTTAGAAAAGATTAGAAATTAAAAAATATTTTTAATTAAAATTTTCGAAATTGTAAAATATAAAAAATATTAATTTGAATATTAATTCAATTATCTTTTTGCCACCCTGTAAACAACAAGAAAAATTTTTAATGTTTGTATTAAACAGCGATATAAAAATTATATAAATAAAAAATATTTTTAACATAAATTTGTTAGATAAATTATGTAGGTACATCACTACATACAATTTTATAATATAATAAATTAATTATTATTTATAAATTAATCTTTATCGCTACTATTACCATGCTGATTAAAATTAAAATCATCGTCATCATCACTATTATCTGATGCCAAATTAATAATTAATACAAGAACCGAACCGATGGTAAAAGACATAAAGTTTCCACTTCTATCACATAGTCAATACAATTTTTCAACAAGTTGGATCCAATTCTTTGAGTTTCAAGCCTTATTAAGTCAACTACTGCCGCACTTAAATATAGTGCAAATTTTAAAACAGTATGCTTGTTGACTCGCCATCAACAAGACTACTTTATTGTTATTCAATAAAAGTACCTTGAAAAAGTCGACCTTACTGCATTATGTATATAAAGTTGAATTTAATTAAATAAAGTAAATAAGACCTGAAAAATGCCGACATTCGATACCATAAACATTTTATTTATTGATAAGTTACGAATCACAACAAACTTACACTTAATAAAAAAACTAATAAAAAATAAAACGTTCGATGCACAGATTTCCTTCATTTCTAAGCTTCAACGCAGGTCTAACATGAACAAATTCTAGCGAACCGTGCCGAATGTAAACGAAGTTCCTCTTATTTCTACGCGCAGATTGCTCATTTTATGTACTCGGCTATCTTTGCTTTAAAGCCGTTTGGGTGACTTTGACAGCACGAAGCTTGTGTTTCCATTTTCGATTAATTTCTTAATTATGCGAGAATTATTTGTAACTTGTGACTGAATTAAAACTAGAATGTCTAGAGTATTAGAGTAGAGTGCTTTTATGTCTTATTTGTGTTTCCATACGCGATTTTTATTTGGTCAAACTTTAGCAATTATAATTTTAACCTTAAGTACTAGTGTAATAAAAGCGATTTTTTATGATATGTGTTCAGACAGTACTTTAAATTTTCGCGAATTTTTTACGTCACACTTTTCCACCCTCTAAGTTAGAGAGATGTGTATTTTAATTTTTATATAATTTAACTATGTATAAAAAATTACTAAGTCTTAAATTTTTATAATGATTTAAAATATTAATTACATTTGAGATAATATTTATCAATTATTGGTACGGATGCGTTATTGAAACTAAAAATAAATTATAATTTTTACTCATACAATTTTACTCCATGTACTCTAGCACGGCCATTTTTCATCGCATCACCTATTTACATGCAAATTGTATAACACAAAAGATAATTAAAGAACCAAAAAAATAATATCTATTCACTACTGCAAGTTAGTATATTATCTATAACAATTTTTTTATCAAAACAATTAAAACACATCACTGAACCTTTTGGACATTTTTTTAATAAATTTATAAGCAAATAGAAAACTATTATTTTTTTGTTTTATTAGTATTTTTTGCAGAATTCTTAATATCGTATACCGGATAAATATAAATTAAAGAGTAAAATTTATAATTCTTTTATATTTCAAAAGTTAAAAAAATTAAAGAAGTAACTTGTCATATTAAAGTAGCTCAATACTGACGTAATTGGATTACTCGCAGCAACCAAAAATAAAGAAAATGCAAAAATAGGTAACTAGGCATATCAAGAAAGTTGAAGTCTGACGTAATCGGATTACTCGTAACTACTAATATGGCGGCACTATGACGTCATCATACTCTTTTAAAGTAAATAATATAATTTTTTTTAATAATCAAATGTTTTACTAATAGGGCTTTCTAGTAGGTAAGTATCTAAACTCATAAAATTCGTTGTTCAAAATCAGAAACATAAGAAGTTAGAAGCATGATTCATAAATTTTTATTTATTAATCCTATTTGTTAGCACTTAATATAATAATAAAATAAAACTTACTATTTTAAACTGTTAGAAAATTTCGTTTTTACACATAATCTTAAAATTAATAGTTCAGTTTGCAACGCTCTATTTTTCAGATTATTTTTTGCAAAAAAATTATATTTAACAAAACTTGATTAAAGCTAGAATGTTTAGGATGTTAGGACCAAATGATTTTCTGTCTTATTTGTGTTTTCATATGTTTCATTTCATCATTTAAAATTTGACCATTATAATTTTAACCTTATGTACTGGTGCAACAAAGACGACATTTTAGGTATTTATAGTGCCCTTTTTGTGTAAATAAAAGTTTGTTTTACTACTCGTTGAAAAGTTTTAAGGTTGCGTTCATAAATAACGCCCTGGTGTAAATTGTGTGTAAAATTTCACACGAAAGTGTTTATTAATACAATAGTGACGTCATACTATACCGGATATATTGCTTATAAATTACGCTCCGCTCTTACACAGAGTAGACACAAATATCTTTTTCAAAACTTTGGTGAAAAACGCACCCCATGTGCACAATCAAGTACAAAATGTCAAAATAGAATCAGTATTAAAAAAATGTAACTTATTTAAAATGTTTTTGTTTATTATTTAAACAGCAATAGAGCTGTTGATTTGTTTAACAGTATCTCACCTGACCAAATATCAAAAGACTTATAGATATTTAAGCTTTAAATATTTTTTCTGTAGTATAATACTTTTAAATTATAAAAATAATGTATTATGTGATATATTTTATAACAAAATCTACTTGAAATAAAAATACCGTTTAAAACATTGAGTAAAAATGGTAGGCTTAAAGTTAACTGTCGTTATTGTCAATTGTTCATAATTTTACTACACTCTGTGGTGCTCTCTAAAGTCACATTTCACATCGCTTCACTCGGGCCGCCTGAACTTTACAAGTGACAAAATAGAGTCACAAAAACAAAATTAACAACTAATTTCTAAGGCCTTACTTAAAAATAAAAAAAAATATATGCGAATCAAACTTAGACGTTATATGAATTAAAATTTGACTCAGTTTATTTTCGTTCGCGCGAGATGTATAAATGCCTTAACACGGCAACCAACATTTGTGCTAAACATCTCGTGGATACACACTTAATTAAAATTTTGTTAAGTTTTTTTTTAATCTTTTAAAACACTTTTGTTAATTTTATAATACTTTTACCGAGACTTTTCATTTTTAATAGATTGTTTTTTCATAATAAATAAAATTTTACCACAAATATAGTTTTTACTGGCAATTAGTAAATTATTTTCGTAAATTACCACTGAGCTTATAATTACCGAGTAATTTAATCTGGTACAAAAAGCAATAATTTACTGCGGTAAATTACCGAAATTAAAACTTACCGTAGAATTAGTCACTGCTCGGAAGTAAAACATTATAAATTTCACCAGGATTATTAATTTATGAACGCACTCCAGTGCTTGCCATAATTGTTTTTCATAAAGTAGTTAGCTCTCCTATGAATATTACTCTGAGACTAGAAGTTTTAGAACAAATTAAAATATTTTTGAAAATAGGTATTTTTTCAAATTGAATTACTATATAAAGAAAGTGTGTACCATTTATTACATTTCTAGTT
The DNA here is from genome assembly GCA_029207805.1 of Tribolium confusum. NCBI lineage: Eukaryota > Metazoa > Arthropoda > Insecta > Coleoptera > Tenebrionidae > Tribolium > Tribolium confusum. The sequence continues at coordinate 33,967,885 of JALGAY010000001.1, read as the reverse complement.
ACAGCACAGATTGATCTTATTACACGAGTTAAAAAAAATCAATATTAAATTTAAAAATGGCGCCATAAAATCCAATAGTCAACGAGCCAATTAAGTGCCATCTCAATAAGGACGCATGTTTCGAACCATTTCGAACCAATCCGAACCCACGCCGAACCAACGAAATCACTTTGAATTTGTGTTAGTAAGCAAAAGGCGTCATTTTTCACGTTTATTTTGCATTTTGGGTATGTTTTTTGGTTAAATACTGAATAACTGTAGTGAAAGTACATCATTTGTCATTTGGTTACAAGCCGTGTCAAGTTTTTGTAAACAAGTTGATTCTTACATTTTCACGAGCTACAAATTCGTCCAAATCTTGTGATTTTGCAATTTAGAAAATATCTGCTTGTGTATCACCCCATTGTATTAACATGTCGAATCCAACATTTAAGGTAATTCACAATTTAAATATTTTGTGAGATTTTCTAACCTCACTTTTTCACAACAGCCGTCCGAGGGAAAACGCGAAGAATTCCGTAAATATTTGGAGAAGAATGGGGTTATGGATGCCTTGACTAAAGTCTTAGTCAACCTTTACGAGGAGCCTGACAAACCCGAGGATGCTTTGGAGTACATCCGGGACCGCTTAGCAATGCAAGCTGGGATGGAGACTTACATCCAGCTAAAAAACAAGCTTGATGAGTATCAAACGCGAGTTGATGCCCTCTCCCAGGAAATAGAGGAGTTGAAACTCAACATGGAGCCAACCACGCAACAGACTGAAGAGAGAACTTTCCCTGAAGAGGGTTTGGATGAGCCTGGTGAGGACCAACCACCAGAGGAAGCTGAGGATGCAGCGGCAACCCCAGCTGAAGAGCCACAGCCCCAAGAGGGTTAAAACATATTGCCATATATTATTCGTTTTCATTATTTTAGAATATTACACTTATGTTCCTTTAATAGAATAATCTTTAAGTTGTTTTTGTTATGAATTTCATTTGAAATAACATTGACTTTGAAATTCATCTTCATTTAAATCTTACACTTATGTTCCTTTAATAGAATAATTTTTAAGTTGTTTTTGTTATGAATTTCATTTGAAATTCATCTTCATTTAAATGTACTTATGAATATTGACCTGTGATTCAGGTATTGCCTTAGCTGGTAATTTTTTTTCAGAACTTTTCTTACGTTTTCTTTTGTATTTTGAATACTGTTGCTGAGTTCTGGTTAGTTTATAAGTACATGTTAATCACCAATTAAAGCTATTTCATTATTAAAAATCGTTTTATTCACTGAATGTAAACAATACTTAAAAATGACTAAACTGGAAGCTGACAAAATCAAAAAGTTGTACATGCACTTGATTAGAAAAGCGCCAGCATTTTTTTGTTAATGCAAAATTGGACGAGATATATACAGAAAAAGCAAAGTGGAACAGATCTTGTAACAAAACTGTTGAAAAAATCATTTTGATGCTGCTTTAGCAGCTTGACGTCTCTTTACATCCCAGTTAAAAACTCTTGCCATGTTAACTTCAGTTGTTGTAAATTGATCTCTGAAAGTAAATTATCAATTTAATGACACTTAGGGCCGATTTCATAATCAACTTAAAGGCTCCTTAAATTTAAATAACTTTTAGACTGTAACTGTCGATGATTTTTCGATGCATGTTATAAAGACAGTTACAGTTTAAACGTCATTTAAAGGAGCCTCTAAGTTTAATATGAAATCGGCCCTTATCCTCAAAATATTACCTCAAAAAATCCAGATCATGTTCAACATGTTTTAAATTCCTCGTCGCGGCTGCGATGTTTTGCGTAAGAAGTTCCTGAGCATCTTTTAAACTATATTCAAGCATTACATTAGCCCCAAGCCACAAAAAGACATTGTCAGTCGGTGGCACTTGAGCTTTTGCGAAAACTTGTTCACTGAGCAGAAATTGAGTTTCAAATTCATTCTTTTGTTCTCCTAGCTTCTCAATCATTGTTAAAGACCGCTTTAACTCCGGTACTTGGTTCTGGAGCCTTTTTTTCTTTGAGAGTAAATTATATTCCATAAATTTGTATTTAGCATGTTGGTTATCCAATTTTTTCAGTACTTCATCAATATTCTTATTGTTCTCAGCTCGTGACATGTATGCATCTACATCTTCCTAAAAAACAAAAAATCATAAGGTTGGAAATGAGGTTATGTCAAAAAATTTTAATAAAAACATGTGGTTAAGAGTTTTTTGAGACACTTACTACAAATTCGGCTTCGGGGATTCCAGCATACGACTTTTTTTCTCCAAGATCCGTCTTATTTTGCGACATTGCCTGTTCCATTTTGCTCATAATTTACCTTTTTTGGCAGATTTATGTCCACCACCCAGGATACCAAACAATTGAAGCGACCTTGAAATGTAGTAACTTTATTTTTGTTACGTTGGTGACAGATTGTTAAATGTCAATAAAGTTAGGTTAGAAAATGTTAAAAATTATTTCTGATTATTTTTCCAATGCCGGTGAATTAAATAAACAGACATGGAGCTAATTTTCGGCTTGTTAACGGTAGCAGCAATTTACTTATGGGTTCTCTTCATGGACAGATTTTTTAAAGTAAGTGACACTTACTTGAACTCCCTTAATATTTCGTATTTTTAGTCATGTTCTCATTATGGATACATCCAATTTCTTAAGGGAACTGGCCTGGAAATCCACCTTTTTCGCTTTACATGGACTACAACTGCATTTAATAAAATCCTAGTGAAGTGGGGTCACAATACAAAATTTCTGAATTTTTGGTTCAACACAGGACTTTGTGTGAGCCTAATTGTGTTACCCATTTCTATTTATCTCTTATTAGTGGCGTTTTTCCAAAACTTTCTTTCTTCTGCCAGTGGTGAGGAAAGCATAATACAACCTGTAGTCCCTGGAATTAATCTTCCAGCATCAGAAATGGGTTATTACAGCATAACTTTGCTAATTAGTTCAGTATTACACGAATTAGGCCATGCCTTAGCTGCTGTTCAGGAAGACGTAAATGTTATTAATGTAGGTGCTCATGTTGTTTTTATTTTACCAGTAGCTTACGTGACCCAAAATTCTGATAAATTGTTCTCTTTGAATCCTTGGAAAAGACTTAAAATTTTATGTGCAGGAATTTGGCACAATATTTTAATAGCTTTTATTGCTTACTTAATGTACACATCTTTACCGTCCGCCTTTTCACCTTTTTTCCACTTTGGAAAAGGAATTGTAGTGACCGAAATTCAAGAAAAATCTCCAATTATAGGAAATAGAGGTCTAACACTTGGGGATATCATCCTGAAGATTAACGATTGTGAGATTGACAACGAAGACACGTGGTATAAATGTTTAGTGAGTTTGAGATCGAAAAAACCCGCTTTTTGTATTGAGGCAGATGTCGTTCATAATTTAGACGAGAGTGTTCATTTGAAACACTCAGAAAACGGGGTTGTGAGCTGTTGCCATTCAGACAATAAAGGCAAATTGTGTTTCGAGTATTTGGATAGTAAAGACAGCATCTTGGAGTTGCCCCCATATGCTTGTCTTCCTGGAAGAACTGTGATAGAAGTCTCGACAAATTTTTGCATGGCTGACCCCCATGTTTGTCCAAAAGATACGTACTGTTTTAGACCAATTCTGATGAATAACACTAACTTATTTAGGATTAAGCGAGCAAACCAAATTGATGTTATTTATGTAGGACCTGTGTCTGATCTTGTGAGAACTGTCACTGTCTCGTCATATATTTCCAAATATTCGTTTTTAGGATCGAAAATTCCAGATGTAGTTACGAAATTTTTAGGGTACCTTGCTGTGTTTTCAATGGGACTTGCCTTAATTAATGCTATGCCAATTTTGTTTTTTGATGGCCAGCACATCACTAATACCTTGTTTCACATTGGGTTCTCTAAACATTTAAGAACTACACATATTAACGTTATTGCAGCTGTTGTAAGTGCTTCTTTTACCTTTCTGTTTGTGATTCATTGTGTTATTGTAATATGGACTAAACTTAATTAAGTACAAAATATTAGGTATTTTTTTATTGTGATAAATTATTGAATAAACTAACTTTTAAATAAAGTCTCTAATTTTTTTAAATTACATAATGTCATTACTTGGCTAGAGAAATTGTATTTTCTAATTCTTTCAAACACCTTTCCCCGTATTTTATGTACATTTTGATTGTAATTTCATCAGTGTGATGTGCGTTACTTCTGAAATCCCTTCTGGCCCATTCCCTTAATTCCTGTTGGTGGCCTGGATCAGGGACTTCTTTTATAGCCCTAAAAATTTTTCTGTAAAGATTTTTCACTTCTTGCTTCAAAATAAACTAAAATCATAAATTAGTAGTTGAATTATTTATTTAAAAACCTCACGTGTTTTAAACTAAGTACAGGTTTTGTAAATTTGGACATTTATTTATCTGGTGTAACTTTTAGGTTAAAAAAAATTGGCGCTTGCGCGGTTGGTAGACTTGCGCGTTTTGAATTTTAAAGTGTGGCGGGAATACCCCACTTCGAGTACCAAAATAATCACAACATTATTGAAAAGCTCGGCTTGTAGTTCTCACCGAAATTTTCCAAGTGTGCGCAGTTATTAAGTGAAAATCCTTTATTTTTTGTAATAGAATTGGATATCTACGTAGTGCGTATTTGATTTGCACATTATTTTGAATTTTCTGTTTTTGAACATTCGGTTTTATGGAAAAAAGTTCCGCTGAAGAGACTTCGAAACTAACGATAAAAAAGGAGGTTCTTAGCGATGATATAAAGGTAAGTGAATTTTCTTAGTAGATATTAATTAACAAGTCTGGTTTATTTTAAAAGCATACAAATTCACAATGTCGCTTTAAAAATAGATTTCGTCATTGTTGATGTGTTCGCACGTAAAAGAGGGGGCTTGAATATAACCGATATAATATTGGAAAATAATTTTTTTTGTTAATTTTTCATGTTTAATATTGTGTTAAAATTTAAATGCGTTGTAGGCTTGAGCACGGGCCTAACATGGATGTGTAATATGAACGCGATATTTGATATGGGGATATCAAATGGCAGATGGCGTGCAACTGATACCCATCAGCCAGACATCGTAAATACACGTTATTTTATATCCTTGCATCTCGCTAGATATTCCGTTGATGCTTTACAAATCATATATTTTCAAAACATGTTTATTATTTTAATTCAAACACTTTTTTAGATAAGCAAATAACTTTTATTTAAACAATTACCGACCATTAACATTACACTTACCCAAACAAACATTTTTCTTTTCTGTAATATTGCCGCTTCGCCTCATATTACCATGGAGTATTAAACACATCACCTGCTAGTTGCGACATAAAAAAGTTATTCAGGAAGTTCCTATTGTACTTAAATTTCACAAATATTTCAAGTATCTGTTTGCAGAAAGCCGTCTTATGATGAGAAAATACAAAAATATTTTTATGATTAATCTCAGTAAATAACGTTTCACTTTTAAACAAGATTTGTATTTCAAATTATTCAAATTAAGCACAAGAAATAAACAGTTATTGCATTAAAAATTTCAGAAATATTTTGAGGCAGGCGTTTAGGCATACTCGCCCTTATGGAAGAAATTATTGTTTCGTAAATCGGCTAGTATTTCAAGTTATCAAAACCAAATTAAATAAATGTATCTCAGTAGGTAAACAACACTCTATGCTGTTCCAACGCCATAATTGAATGTCGCAAAAATTATTCATAAATGTTTATAACAAATACAAACACTTTAAGTAAGACCTTCGCCCTTTTGATGCAACAATTCTAAGACTTCCGAGCCTGGGTTGACGCTTTTTAATGATAAATCTTTAGATGTATTTTTGAGAAAATAATTAAACCTAAACTTTAGATATAATTTGGAACTATTTTTTAAACTGAATTATATTTTTTGTTTATAAAACTTTTTGAAGATTCAAAAATGTGTCAAGTCGTTAAGAAAAGTGTTGGCTTTCATATGCGAAGAAGTTTATTTAATTTGGTTTTAGTAATTCAAATTGTATAGGCTTTAAATACGCTCATTTTTGCCATAAGCGAGAGCGCAACTAAGCGTCGACCTTAAACTTCTAGGTTTTTTACTTTTACTTTTGTACGAAGAAATAAGGTGAGATCGAAATGTAACTGAATCAGAGCAGGCTGTGCCAGCACAACTGTAAAGATGTGTTTAATGTTAATACCCACTTCCACGGCTTGCTCTGATTCAGTTACATTTCGATCTCAGGTTACAAAGTATTAGTATTACTTTTTGGAGTAAGGGCGTCGTAAATTTATTGAAAGTAAAACTGATAATATGATGTCGCTTCTCACTGGGTAAGAAAATACAACATTAGTACAGTAAATAAAAGCAAAAATTAAAAATTATCTGGATTTTTTTTAAACACTGTTTCTGTGTTTTTTAATTTGTGATTTGAATATCTGAAGATTGTTAAATATATTCATATATGGGGTAACTCAAAAGTATGGAGCAAAATTTTAACCTGACATACAGCACCACAAATGATGAAAATCTGGAGATTTTTTTTTATCTCAGTTGATAACAAAATTACGGGCTTTTAAATTTTGGTACAAAAAAAAAACATTTTTCTCGAAAATTTTGAAAACCGTTTAATCGATTGTTATGAAATTTGGTACATAAATAAAGTTAAATGTTTTCTTTTTCTTGATAATAGCAAGATTCTGCTGAATTCTCTCAATTTTCGGTTGAGTACTTTCGTCGCACATTTTTAGTAATTATTCAGTTTTTTGCGTTACTATCTCTAATTTTTATTACAAAAATGAATACGCTAATAGATTCTGAATTATAAAGTATGAAGCAAAATTCTACTAAAGCGTACTGTTTTTGAGATATTTAAATTTAAAAATTAAAAACCAGTTTTAATCTCCAATTTTGGCGCTGTCTAGCTCCTAAACGGTGCAACTTCGTATAGAGGTAAGTTTGTACCAAATCGCTTTATACAAATTTTATATTATTACAGTGGAACTCCGGTAATCTGACAAACGTTTTGCAGGGCGGTGTCGGACTATCGAATTTGTCGGATTATAACAGAGTACTGCCATAGACACCCTATAGCCCAGAATTTTTTTAAAAAAGGTACCTTGTAATCCGACAAATTACAAATGAAAAGTAATAAGATTTTATCTGAACTACAAATCATACTACATATTTATATAGTAATATGTAGAATTATGTACAGTGATAGGCGTGTTGGGTTACAAGGGGCACCGGATTAGACAAGGGCCGGATTAACGGGGGTCCACTGTATTATATTTTATAATAACTAATTTTTATGTTATATTTTTGTTATCAGTTGAGATAAGACAAAAGTTTTTTTGCAGTGTCTTTATTATTTGCGGTGCTTTATGACTGGTTAAAATCTTGCACTACACTTTTGAATCACCTGATATATTTCTTGGCAAAAATGTTATATTTTGTTATATCTCACTACAAGTATGTTTTGGAGAAAAGTTGTAATTAAACGGACGGTTTATATCAAATGAAATTCTCTATTCAATGACTCCAACTTTATTAAAAATAGTCACTAAATTTTCCGTAATAGCGCGGCAACTTATATACAAATATACTAAATCGTAGTATAAATTTGATTATAACATGATAGGGGGACGTTTAACAAAAAGATTTGTAAGGAATTAAATTTTCTTTGAAATGAGTCTAATGACATAAAAAGTTTTTACAAAATTTTCTACAAACGCTTGAAAGCTGATATAGGGTGACTTTTTATTTGCTCCCGCCTGAGATTTCAAAAATAGGCAACACGTTATACAAACGATAAGCAACTTTGGGAAAACTACAAATGATTCAAATGAACTGACTCTGGAAGCACTGTCAAAGGTATTGTCAACAATGATGACATTAATTCACAACCCTCTATGCCTTAATTTTGAAAATTAAATTTTAAAAAATTAGCAAAGTACAATGTGTTGCCTATTTTGGGAGTTTTGGGCGGGAAGAAATAAAAAAATCACTCTGTATATCACTGACAGCTTGTGTTTTTTAAAATCTCTGTATTTTCAAAACAGAGCATAGAACCTATATTCTGTTTTAAAGGATAACTACTGGGATTAAATAGAAAGCCATCCATTGAAATGAAAAAACTTTGAACAATAATAATTTTCATTCATGATAAAAACCTTATAGGTTTTACATACGTAAATATACAACAATCAATACAGTTTTAATAAAGATATTAAAACAATGAAGTTGGATATCTTATAACAACACATAAACACATCTGTTTTTATAATTAATAATAAAATCGTCAAAGTTATAAAAAGCTTTAGACAGTAAGTGAAACTTAACACGACTTTTAGTTTTTTTAAATCTAGATTTTCGAACCTATCAGCAGAGCATTATAAAATTTGACACCAAGATATTCACTACTCATAAAACAAAATTTGCGAAATATGATTTTTAAAAAAGGCACTTCTTCGTCTGGTATTTCCGAAATTATTTATGGTTGGTATAACAGTTTCTTATTATTATTAAGTAAGAAGCAAATACATAACTTTTTCTTTCAAAATATTAATTTTAGCAAAAGTTATGACTTATGAGTTATTGAAAATTTAAAAAGACAATATTTTTAATAAACTAACTTTCAAATGCTCGTAAATTTAATGGAATTTAAAATTTTGTAAAAAACAAATAAATCTGGTCATATATTTGTCTCTTACTGATAAAAAACCGTTCTACTCTAAACCATTTCGAAAATACCAGGTGAAGCGGTGTCCTTTTTGAAAATAAAATTTTGCAAATTTTTTTACTGTGGTGGTCAGAAACAGAATTTGCTTCTCATGCTTTGTTTTGAAAATACAGACATTCTAAAATCCACAAGCCGCTGCTGATATACCAGTTTTCAGGCGCTTCCAAAATCATTGTAAAAATTGTTTGACGGTATTAGGCTGATTTTAAAGATAATTAAATTTTTTATTTTATTTTGGATTTATAATCTACTTTATATGCCTGCAAATCAGGGCGTAATGTTTATTTTTATGGCACTAATTTTTTTAAAATTGCTACTCAACATTTGCTGCAATAAATAACTGTACATTCGTCTAGCTGTCAAATAAAGATCTTCACGTAAACGTCAATTTTTACATTAAGTAACAATTATCATGAAAAATCATCATTTATTTCAAAAACTGTTAAACACTACAAACGCACGGAGCGTGACACAACTTTTTCTTGAATTTTGGACTTTTACCTGTTGTAAAATTTCTCTAGAATACACGTTTTCACACAGGATTTTTATCAGATTTTATTTTGAAGAATCGAAAAACAGAAAATAAGAACATACCGTATCCTGGCAACGACAAACTAGTCAACTTGTTAATCTGAATTTTTTTAACAGTTTATAAAAATACCGGAATTTTAAATATTATTCTTTTGATTTGAAAAATTAAAACGATTTAAAATAAAATAAAACGTTATATGTATCACGGGCGTAATCGCTACTGAGGGCTCTCGGGAAATTAAAAGCCCTTCTACGTCGGGCTTTAAACATTTCCTCGTGTTATAATCTTTTTGATTACGCCCTTAATAGATAAATAACTAATTTTGTTATACTGTTATACTCAGAAAAAAAGTAGTTACAATTTTCAACACCAAAAATAGGGGTTGCTGTTAAAACAACAATTAATTACGTCACAGGAAGAAACTGGTTGAAAAAAAAATGAAAATAACTGAAAATCGTGCGCAATAAAAAAATAAAATCGGCCTGTAAAAAATAATTCACTAACCGGTTTTACTAACATAAGTTAAGGTTAACTATCGAATAAAACTGCTAACAACAATTATTATAATTATAGAAACGATTGTTTTTAACTGTACGTTAAAGTTAACTTATGTTGGTGAAATCGATCCTTAATTAAAAAATATGAATTTTATTCCATACTTTTAAGTCACTCGGTATCTACTGTAGAACTTTTTTATAAGTTGTTTTTAAACGAGATACAACGTATTATAACAATTTTTGTTATACAGCGTGTATAAAATACAGGGCCCCATAAAAAGATTTTCATCTAGTCGCCTGTGAATTTCCCATGTAAAATAAAAAATGCCGCTTTAGCAAATAGGGGTAACGAGTAAACCTAGTAATGTCACTAAGGTTGTAACAAGAAAAATGAAAAACCCCATATATTCGGTCTCTCTACAAGCGGCAATTTTTAAAGAAAAAGTTTTTCTGCTTTGGATGTTTATTAAAGGTCAAAGTCCCCTTGCCAAACTTTAAATCTGAATTGACATTTGATTGATAGGTGACAGAATAAATTTGTTCAAACTTAAAGAGTAGAGCGGCACAAAAAAATTAACATGTAAAATAATTTCAAAGGTAACTAGATGAAAATCTTTTTTTGGGACGTTGTACATGGGTACAGTGTATACAAAGTACGGGGTGTTTTTGAGGTAACATTAAAAATTTTAATAAGTGATAGTTCTTGTTGAAAAGATGCTAAATATCCAAATCTGCTTTTTAAATTGTTGCTGGTTTGTGAGATATAAGTTGTAGAAATTTTTTTTAAAACATTATTTATAATTTTTACGTGTATACATTTATATTTAGGACGCGTACTTTAAAAAACTAATATGTTTTTTCTAGAAAATTTAATAGTTTTACAAAAATTTATTTCCAAAAAGATTATTAAGAATAAAAATCTAATTTTACGCAGGATTATTGTTAAGATGTATCTCATTTTAAAGGCGTAAATTTTGTCTCGAGTATTTATAACCTATTTCCAAATTTTTATTTACATTTCAGTTTATATTTATTTATTTTTGAAAATCCAGATAAATTTTGACTAAACTGAGTTCTTGTAGAAATCTTTTCTTAAACGTTTCAAATTGTTTTTGCAAATATTTTGAAAATTATCAAATTTGTATAGATAAAGTTATATTAAAACTTGAGAGTCTATGAAAATTCTTTACAAAGAAGGTCTGTAGACTTTGGTTTGTATGAAAGTATTAAACTGAATTATGATTCTAAACGAAAATGTTGCGCACAGGACTAATATGATAATTTATACACATTATTTTCAATTTGTTCTATAGAAATAGTGTAAAATTAAATCTCTTATGTGACTTTAATGAGGAATAGACGGCTCAACAGATAATGTATTATAAGTAAAATTTTGAGTTCACCATGTGTTCAAAGGGTTTTCAGTTATAACATCACAAATGCTTTGATTCTTTCTAAAAATGCTTTAAAGTGCATTTTAAATAAGAGATAAGAAGTTATTTTTCTATCTTTTATTTGATTATTATTATAACATCGTTTTTGTTTTCAAAAGCCGAGATTATATAAATAGAAAGTAAAGACACAGAAGAAGAAATAGAGCCAATAACTTTCTTGAATCAAAAAATGCCAGGAGATGATGAAGACTGACGAAGTAGCGACTGCATTAATTTTTACCATTTGTGAATGAGAAGGTTTCAGTTAATATAATTTATAACGTTTAGTTTCTAGGAGTAGATAGATTAAGTTATTTTTTTACAGCAAGATATAAGTACCTAATATCATTTTTAGTGCAACTTAGTTCTATATTGTTCTACGGAACAAAGTCTACAGACTTTTTCTGCGCAGAATGTTTAATATTTTTTTCTTTACAAAATATAATTTTTGAGATTTTGGCAAAAAACTTGATTTATCTAATTCCATCCTTTAAAAAAAGAAATCAAACGGATGTAATTAGAAAACTTTTTAAAAATTATGTTTAGGACGTTTAAAAATAGAGGTTTCTACAAAAATTTTACTTGATCGGAATTTAAATAAACTTTTTTTGGAAGTTTCTAATTACTAAATTTTTGAAATTTTTAAAAAATTTAAACAGAGGTTTTTAATTTTTTTGATATTTTATAAATGTTTTGGACAAAATTTATGGTATTAACATAAAATATATCTTAACAATAATCTTGTATAAAATTAGATTTAGTCTTAATAATAATCTTCTAAAAATAATTTTTTTAGAAAAATTAATATTTTTGAAATTTGTTGAAAATAAGAGCAGCACTAAAAAATATTATGTTATTTTTTAAAACAAATGTGAATATGCAAAAAAATTATGTTACCTTTTAAAATAGCGAAGTTAGTAGTCGTTTCTGTTATGTTTGGAAGTGCCACAAAATTGAAAATAATAGTTACCAATAGATCTTAACATGTAAAGCTTATTTACAAAAACTCAAATTAAAATATCTTATGGTTTTCTATACAGAGTCACATAACAATATGGAATAAAATTCATATTTTCTACTTTTGATTTTAAGTAGCCTCTTCAGAATAGCGGGCAGAACATCATCTAAACAAAGGGTTTTATTTAAAAACAAATTGATTGCGTCACAACATAAATCACTTGGCACAAAAAATTTGGAAATAAGTGAAAAACGTGCACAATAAAAAATAAAATCGACCTGTCTTGGAGTTTTCCTAAAAAAAATGTTACTTGGAAAATATAAATTTTAGTTCATACTTTTATGTCACTCTGTAGATGTACCCCAGGCAAATTGCAGTTGTGGTTTCCAAAAACTAGCGGAATTCTGGAATCTGTTTTAATTACTCAAGTAGACCTCTTATAAAGTAATTTGAATTTAAATCTATATAAATAATTTGACTATGTCCCTATTTCTGAGTGGAGATTTAGTTGTTATGTTTAAAAGACCTCGAAGATTTTGGACTTTTACCGTTTTTTTGAACTTTTTCGGAAATAAGGCATACACTCGTAAAGAATACTAACTTAAAATTTCGTGGATTAAATTTTGCGCCTATTTAATAACAACATTGCAATTTGATTACGTGCTCTTGCGCAGTAAAGCTACTTTAAAAAATGACGTCTTTTTACTTTTATTCATAAAAACTTTTTTGTTTCCAGTAAACAGACAATATCTATGTATTAAGACATTAAGAGACTAATTTAACTCAATATACTTGTATTAGAAAATTAGAGTTGTAGAGTATCAAATTTTTTTTTATAAAGTTCAAAAATGTGTTAAAAACCTGTTCAGTAAACATATATTATTAGCGTTTTTAATCTTTCTGGCAATGCTATGATTAATGACTAATATTGATTTTTGGTTTTCCTAACAAACTCTATGTACTGGTGGAATTTTGGAAACTCTTCTAATAGCTTAAGTAGGCTCATGGTCATGACATGAATAATATAAGTTTGTTAAAAAAAATAATAACCGTCATGTTAAAAAAACTTCCAAGTTTTTGTACTTTTTTCGGTTTTTCTTCCATTTCTCTAATAAAGTTTTTATAAAGTTAGATGCATTGGATAGAGAATTTTCTTCGGAACAAACGGTTTGTATACAATTTTTCTCTAAAATGAACTTGTGGCAAGATATAACGAGATAAATGAAAATTTTACTCAAAAGATGTATATAAGGTGTAACATTGAAAACTTCTACTTCTAATAATTTTTAAACAGGTGAAGATAAAAAAATAAGCAAAATAAACAGTATCAAGGGGGAAGTAGGATGGGTATGTTATTTGGTCTGTAAGTGTTAGAGTATTAGCACTCCAACTCCAACCCCTACAAACTTTAATAGGATCATACTATTTGTGGTACATCAAATGAAAGGTAAAGATCGACAGAATGCGACACAAAAAATTCTACAAAATATTTTCATTTTTAACAAAGGTACAAAGTAAAATAATTGACGAATGGATATTTGCTGTAATATTTATTAACTTAAATTAACTGTTTAAAATCTGACGATCTGGCCGGCCATTCGACGTTACTTCTTCGACCTATTTATTTGTTGGGGTACCTGTTGATTAAATACTTTTTTAAGGGTCTAAATTAATGGGGTGGTGCGCCATCTTGCTGAAAGAATACTTTATTGAGATTTAACGTGGGATTTGTTTTACTTGCATCTACGATGAGAGGATCTATAATATCATCTAGCAACTCCAAATATTTTTTCTTCGTTATCCGTCCATTACTTGTTTTCTCTAGATCGGGGTTAATAATAAAGATATTTTGATGCGTTTTTTTGTCAGACTCTACCGGTCCTTACCTTTCATTTGATGTAATACAAATGGTATAGTTCTATTAAAGTTTGTAGGGGTTGGGGTGCTAATACTTTAACATTTACAGGTCAAATAACATACCCATCCTATTTACTCTTTAATACTGACAGAACGGTTTTTTCTTATTTTTTTAACTTTATTTGTTTAAAAGTTATTAGAGGCAGAAGTTTTCAATGTTACACTCTGTATGTATAAATTTAGCAAAACAACACACTTATTTTTTTACTTCTTTCTGCTTTTCTATGCAAAAACATGTTACATTTGTTTTTTCAGATATATTTTTCTTTTTTCGTCTTTATTTACTATAATGGAAAATAATTTTTATAAGAAAATTAGAATTTAATTTAAATAATAAATTATTGTTAACAAAACAGTGATATTTAAGTCGTTACCACCTCAGAAATCACGCTCTAACACGAAATTTATATCTGCTTTGGGTAAAATAGTGTCATAAATTGAAAACTTGTTGACAGAAGTACTAAAAGCTTAAAGATACTGTTTTGTTAAATAATTTATAACCTAAGTCACATTCTCTTTTTCTGACAAAAGAAGTATAGCTTTAAGAACAATAATAGATCGGTATAATAATATGTAAGGGCATTTTTGCGCATAGGCTAATTATATTTTTTTTTATACGTAGTAAATTAGGCACAACTTTTTTTTCTCTGTAAATAAATTTTAGAAAATATAAGGTCTATAACAATTTTGAGTTTCATACGTTCCCATAATAAGATTGACATATTTACGAGCTTCGGATGCATAAACCATCCACCCCGATAAGCTTAACTGATTGCCGAACAGACTTAAGAGTTTTGGCGGCTGAACCTTCTGTTTTAGACCACATGTAAAACAGTTGAAGTTTAGCCAGCAGCCGGGGTGGTTAATTAGTGAATTAGTGCAAACATTTGTTTTTTTTTTGATTGAAAAGGTGAGTTTATCACAGAGCAATCCTTCTATTCGTGTAGTGAGCTTTTAATTAAGCTATCATTGATTGGTGTTTTGAGTTTTATAATTTCTTTTTGTGTCGTGAAGTTATTTAATTCAATACCAGAGCTTTTAAGATACACATGTCTATCATCGGTAGGGTGAGTCCAGTAGCAATTAGCTTGGTACTTGTTTAATGGTTAATGTATTAATGTTATGATTTTAAATAACGTTTATCCAGTTGTTGGATATAAGCTGATATATTTTTATAAGGTTGATATGTTTTATAAATGGTTAATTCTCAATTGGTTAATTATTGAGAATCTGATCATTATGTTATGTTTGAATTACTTTAACGAGCAAAAGGTAAACATTTTACAACGTTGAGCCTTGATATATCAAGTTAATCTAATTAAACTGTCCATCCCTCTTTTCCGCCCGCTAGGTACTATTTAGGGCGGTTAGGTATGGGAAATCGCTGACACCGTCTATTGCACATTTAGGCCTAACGCAACATGACGGCCCCGGGTGAGTCGACAGGTAGCGCCGGCTCCCCCAGGTCCGTGGTTTTGTTTTGTGATGAGTTACTGGAACGGTCACCAGTTTATGACACCCATTGCACACCCAGGGCTAATTGCAGGTTAGTCGCTGGAAGAGAGGTGCCAAAAGGTGGCCATTGCACTCCCAGATCTCGGTGTTATTGCTTAGAGGGGTTGATTGGATTGGACCTCACAACTCTATGAAGAGGACAACCATTGCACGCTCGGGGCATAACGTTGTACTTTGTAGCCGAGTGGTTGACTGGGTGGGGTACCGTTGACACCGTCCATTGCACGCCAGGGGGTCCTGTCCGATAAGGGCTTAAGGCCACTGGCAGGAAGGTACTGAATTGGCATCCATTGCACTTTCGGGGCAAGTGGTGGATGACATAACCCGTGTTCATTGCACGTCAGAACCGCGAGGTGGTCTCACTGGCGTTCTGCGCGCCCTGAGACAAGTGGGCTGGTAAGAAATCTGCAGGTAAAGGGTTGACCGCAATTATGGTCTTCCTTAGACTTGTAGAGTTCGTCAAACGCCAGGACTGCGTTTTTCACCCCTTTAATACCTGGACAAAGCTCAACTAAATACTGACATAGTTTTATTTATACTGGACAAACTATTAATTGCGATTATTTTTGAATTGTGCAATATTTTGTTTAATTATCACGCAATCACATTAGGGACCTCCTGCATTGCTCACACACCCTTTTTAAATTACAGGCATTTATTGATGATCACCTGAATGCCTCGATATCAGCTAACCTGACCAGATTTTGGCTGAAAGTGGTTAAGTAATATTTTTGCATAGTAGACTCTAGTTAATTAGTTAACATGTTCAACGGCCTTTAGTGATATCCTGACCAAATTATTTGTACAATTCGCTCAATTACCAAGTTTATTTTCCACGCCCCTTTTTTTAAAGCTAGATATCAGATTTCAGGGATTTAGACCGGCATTAATTCGGTCTCTTTTGCACTTGTGAGTTTTAGTTAAAGAAATACAGGACAAACATTCCTAACATTTTTTTTTTTTCTTTTTTCACACATTTTTATCTCACAAATATGTATTTAGTTTAATTATTCATTTTTACTTATTATTAATTATAACTGAACATATAAAACTTTATAATAATTTTGTCAATTTTAAAGTGAAAAATACAAAACTTTCTTAAAGCTTTAGTTAACGGCACTTGTGGCTACAAAAATAAAACAACAATTTAAATTCCATAAATCGTATTACAACTGCTACACAAAAAAACATGGATTAGAAAAAAAAATTGAAATTTGAGGAATGATGCATAGATAGAAGATCTACGAAAGAAGTTTCTAATGAAAACGAAGAAAATAAGCTGCCGCGATTAGAAAAATTAATATATCTGATAAATATTTTTAATTTTAAAATAAACATATAAAAATTGTAAACAAATTTTGAAAAGAAAAAAATATTTGTTTCTGACAAAATGACACTGTTTGTTGCATATACTGGGTGTAAACGAAATTAGGCTTACGCTTTTCTTTAATAGTACATATTTATTTAAATAGAAAAACAAAACTAGGGAATATTATTGTGTTCAAAAATCTTTATTAACTGAGTAAAAAATAAACTTTTTATTACTTTCGATTTTTCCGGAAACTTTATACCTATATAGTATATATAATAACTATATATATTATAGTATAACTTTAGATTTTTAAATAAAACACTAGGTATGTATATTTTGATATTTTTGGAATCTACATTAAATTTTGAGTACGTTACACTACTTTTTATAATTTTTTGTGAAATAAAAAACTTACATATATTTGCTTTATTATCTAGAAAAAAAAAAAAAATTCTAAATAATGTAGGTAACCATTAAAAATATAACTAGCTAAATAAATAATTTAACTTGGAAAATATACGAATTTAAAGTAGAATAAATAAATTTTTCGGTTTAACTTATTTTTTTCAAAAGGAACAATAGTGGATCACTTGACTTTTTGAATTACCGTTTTTGTGTCAATCTAAGGATACCAAAATTTGGAAAATCTACTCAGCAGATTTTGTAATATTTACAAAAATAATTTTTTAAAAATCTGAAAAAAAAATTTATTGAAGAAAAATTTCAAACAAGCTAGCATTTTAAGAAATAAATAAATAGACAGTTATTAAACATAATTTGTACTTTTTTTTGTTTTACAACCTGCTTGAATTTCAGTTAACTTTTAGGGATTTTTCCAAAATATTCTTGTAAATAACAACTGTTCATTTAAAAAAGTTGTCAAGTGTGCTATGAGATTTTGATAAAAGAAAATGTAGCGAAGAAGGGATGTCGGAACTTGATACACAGCTTCACAGTGCGCGCGCAGTTGCTATTTGTCGTCGTAACTGACAGTATAGCAGCCGAATTAAACTAAGACATACTTCAAAATGTTTTTGTTTTTTCATAGCACACTTGACAATTTTTTTAAATGAACACTTGTTATTACAAAAACTACTAAATAGAATTTCTAAATTTTGGTATTTTTAGATTAACAACGTGTTTTTGACAGTTCTGTGTGAGTCGTCTTAAAATATGTGTAGATTGCGTTATAGAAATAAATATTCGTTTGACATTTAAAAAATCAATAAATAAAAAACAAAATACATACATAAAACAAATTATTAAGCTTTGATGGTAGACAGCCTAGTTCTAACTTCTGGCGATAACTTATGAATTTGTCTTGAAAACTCGTAAGTCGACAGTCTTTGTCAAGATGTACAGTTTCTACCACTTGACCACATTAACAGTATGGATTTTCTACAGCACTGTGTCTTTGAACAGCTGCACTTCTGTGATCAATTGGTAACGAAATGTTGACATTGTTGTTTAGTTGGACAATGATTAGTTACTTTACGCTTTGTTACATTGAAAACAAATCTGGTCGACTGTATTAAGGCTACGGCTACTTAATTTAATGACTGATGTTTACATAGTTTATACGACTAATTTACTTTTACGTTTTTTTAATTGGCGAGCCTTATATCTCTTGAATTAAGAATACTAGAAGCCATTTAGTGGGAGTTGACTTTAAAGTGCCGGTTATGGCTCCCATGGCAGTGTTCAATTCTGTATTTATTTTGCTTGTATGTGAACCGTTAATTCAAACAACACTGCAATATTTTGCTGTTGAGAAGACTAATGCAAGGATTGAGATACGAAGAGTTTTAACCTTAACACTTCAAGTCAAAACAGTTAACTTTAATAAAACGTTTTTGTTTTTTTTTATGTAAAACTTACAGGTTAGAGAACAGTTAAGAGTGATGCCAATGTAGACTGGATGAAAGAAATAATAACGCTTGAATGGTGTGCTACCCGAAGGACTAGGCCTGAGGGAAGTGTAGAGGACACGAAATTATTTAGCCGCTGGTTTTTTAAGCTTGCAATAAACCAAAAAATAGTTATTGTTAAATTTAATGGTAAGATAATACCGTGGATGGAGGAGTGGGCATGCCCTATACCGCCAATGTTAGATTCTTGGTCAAGGTACAAACATCTTTTATGGTCTTATTCTATTGTCAAGACTACTGTTTGCAAATTTATAGTAGGGGAAAGAACTATCCCGGGTACTGTGAAACAGCCGTAAAAGGTGTTTGTGCCTCGACTACGATTTCAATGCTTATGCCAACTCTTGTTATTCCTCCCTCTACGGGTAATACACAGTGATGAGGTTTTTTGGTTTATAATGGTCCGGAGGGGAGTAAACTTCTCACAGATGTTGCAAGGGACCATTATAAATTAAAATGTCTTTTTACTGTGAATTACTTTACTATTAGATTTTACTTTACTTATTTTTTGTGTTATTGCAAGCTTAGAAAGTTGTGGATCAAATATTTATGTGTTCACTATGCGTCGACCGAAAGCACTATTATTTTCGTAACACCTGTGGTACCTTCAACTTTTAATGCTTATTTTTGTTTATAATTTTACTGAAAATATAGTTAGATAACATTTTTTGCTTTTTTAATACGACAAATCAAATAATTTGCAAATGTCGTTATTGCGGATACACCATATCATCATATCAATAACAAAATTGCGGTTTAGTCGCTATTCCATCTGGAACGTTATTTTCAAATAATATCCTAGAGCTTTTAGAGATTTTTGAAAATAACGTTCTTGAGCATTGTTTCTTATCTAATGTACTCGAATAGAGTGTTATTATTGTTAAATAATCTGCAAATTTGAATTAATAACGATACTAGAAATTCTATTTATTGCAGTAACAGTATTATAAATAAATTAATACTGCTACTTAAAGTTTTGAGGTAAAAATATTGTTATACTCGTAATTGTTTACATTTGTTATTAGACCTAATACAATACTCAATATACATACAGAGGCTTTTAGTACATTCAAGTAACATAATTCCTGTATTTATTCGATAGAAACTAAACCCTCTTCAAAATTTGTTTATGTAACATCGTATTTTGCAAATTAGTATGTTTGAAAATCAATCCGATCTTTCAATTAATAAATCTGTGCAAATATCGTATTTCAAGTTCCGAAATACCATTATGAACCAGTAAAATAAAAATCCATTAATAACGTGTTCGGTTTTTCCTCGTTTTCGCTGTACTTTTGGTGGATTCGCCGGTAACATTTCAATAGATGAACTCTTTGGCGGCAAAACTGTTCTGTCTGTATAATTAGAGACATTTTGAAAGTTGACACCACGGTGTCTGTTTACTACGCTGAACCAGCTACGCCCTCTTCGTCTCTTTAACTCCTCCGCAGAGGTGGGTATCTTGTTTCCATCAGACTCCACCTATATGTGCATTATGTACTCGTACATAACTGGAATAAATCTAGTTACTTCAAAAATAATAATAAAAATTATTATTTTTTCTATTTTTACCTATTTTAAAGTGACAACAAAACGAAAGACAATACCTATTTTTTCCCTATCTTAATAAATTTATGAATTAATTACCGTTCCGTTCCAAGGTATTGAATTTCTCGAGTTCTACAACTAGTTTTCACTTTATTTATTTGTAATTATGGTTTTTCTATGTATTCACAAGGTGCATCTAATTTACTTTAATTTTGGGTTCATATTACACAAGCAACTGTATTACGCTCTCTAATTAATATTACATTAAACATGTGTGAGTGTGATTTGATTTGGTCATCATATTTCAACATCATAGTAATCTTTTTATATCTTTTTATAAGATGGAATAGGAACTGACTGTGGTAAAAATATAATTCAAAAATAAAGATTGTGTTATCTACTTTTTTCACATACGAACTATCAGTGTCATTTCTCACCCAATTATTGGGTAGAACTGCTCTGCCCTACTTCTTATTTCAAGTATTTTAATTAAAAACACATAGGAAAGCAAGATTTATTTTTAAATACGACCCTTACAGTGCGTATGTCAAAAAAATATATATTACTGGGTTAGTGGGTTTTACATGTAAGATAATGAGCCTTAGATGAAGAAGATGCAACATAAAATACATTTTGTAAAATAGATGCTTTGTTTTTAGTTCTCGTGTAATTTATGAATTTATTTTCTAATCAAGTCGGTAGATATTGTTTGACATTTTAGACAGTTATCTGTCAAACATGCAATTTGTGTTTGAATTAAAATCTTCACCAACAACGAAGGAAACAAAATGAGCTTAATTTTTGAAAAGTGTTTATTAAATGCAAAATATCTTGGTTAGAAGTAGAAACTGTTTTTTTTAAGTTGGAAATTAATTTAGAAACTATAATTATTTATACTCTGACATTAGTTGGTATTTTCTGTAACTAGGGCTGGGCAAATATGCTCTTAACGTGCTGTAAAAAATGGTCATTTTCAGTGCTGGACTTAGGCTTAGGCTCGTGAAACCTGGTCTTAAGACAGCAAAAAGAACAATTAGAATAATTTAATACTCAATTTCTTTCACTGTGAATGTATGAGTAAATGAACATCAGCATAGTTTTAAAAATAATTATTATGCCCGACTGCTTAACAAATTATTCTTTATAGTACAAAGTTTCGTCCACAAAGTACCTCTTTATTACTAGTAAAATAAAGTAACTTTATTTTTAGAACTGTCAAAATACAAACTGTGAAAGTACAAAATCACTGTTGAAATCCTTACTAGTACACTACTTCCGATAAGCACGGTACGTTTCTTCGTATATATGCTTAAATTTTGTTGGTAATAGTGAATCTTTAGCAGCAGCAGGAATATTTATTCTTTTTTCTTCATTAGAACTCTTAGAACTGCACGCTTGCATTTTGCATCGGACAAATTTTTCACAAACAAAATTACAAACTCTCCAAGTAGACAACATGCACACCAAGGAGTAACCAAGGAGACAACATGCACACATAGTTCAGTTATTTTATTAGATTTATGATTTTTTATTAATTTTCATTTTTTTATTATTTTTGCAGTCGTACATAAAGTTTTGTATGCAATTCGTATATAAATAGGTCTTTTTGTACGCGTCCTACTTATCCATTATTGGCTTGTTTCACTCGCTCATAGATAACCTGTTGAGCTTGTACATATAATAAAGACCTAAATTATATACTTATTACATAAATAGCTATTATAGTACAGCAAAGTTAACCTAGTTTATGATTAGATCTATTTGTATATTTTTGTATTTTTACGTATATCGTCCTTGTAACTTTTTTTTGCAATAAATTATTATTAGTATTATTATTAATAAAAAAAAACTTAATAGTGAATTTTGACTTTAAGTGTAAATCTATTAACAATGCCGTTCGGGACAAAGGTTGATTGTACTGCAGTAAAGTATTTATTGCTTTTAAGCAGATGTCTAAAAGGGTCTAAAGTGCAAGACGACGGATGGAATGTAACCGGTAAAGATAAAATCACAATTTAGCACCATAAACACCTTAAATACTTTACTGAAATAAAAACAACCTTTGTTTGGAATGACGTTGTGGTTAGATTTACAATTTATGTTATAATTCACTATTAGGTTTACTTACACTATACAACGTTAAACAAAAATGAGTAATTAGTGTTTTATAACCATAACAATAAAGAATTAGTTCTTAATAAGTTCGTCAGTAAAGAAAGAGAGACTTAAAACACTTACTGCTCATCGAAAAAAAATTGGTGCAAGAAATTCATCATAAATTTATGAGGATGTAATTGTTATTTTCGTGCGATTCAACGCAAAAAATTGTGTTATGTGATTAATCATAAAAAAATACTTTTGTAAGACAGGAAATACTTTTATTAAAGTTTTTTAAAAAATGGTATATACAGTATTGTTATTGAAGTAGTGTTAAAATTTTTTAAGAGGTGATAGTTTTGTGAAAAGGATGCTAATAAACGAAATTTGTCTTATACAAATGTTTATAAATTTTAAAATATTCAATGTAGAAGTTTTTCAATTTTTCCAACAGGGACAATTACATGTTAAAATTTCTAGCATTACATTAAAAGCAGCCTGTATACCACTGGGTAGATATGCTATCATTTCTTCATTGATGCTTGTAGCCTTAGCAACGGCAAATTGTACTTATTACTCTTTGTTTGATCTGACGAATTTTGGTTCGAATAATAATTTAAACAATTTAAAGAGATTTAAATTTACTCCCAATTATTACTTCTTAATTTTTAATTTTTATTTTAGGATATCGGTTTCGGCCTGTTTGACTCTTTTTGTTTTTACCTACAATGATTTATATTACAAAACACTTCTTATTATAACCTAACTTACGTCTTAGTTGTTGCATAAAATTATTTGTTAAAATTGCATACATGTTGTCTGTCTCTTTTTAACACATTATTGTATATGTTTCTTTGTCATATAGATTATGTGTTGAACTGAATGAGAGAGAGACAACGGTATATAAATAAAAAAAGCGGAGTATATATACATATTTTTTTAGAAAAATACTCTTTTAATAGATTTTACAATGCCAATTTAAGCCGGGAGGCTAGAATTGCTTAGTTATACCTAATACCATTCTCAACCGTTATCTTTTGTTACTTAAAAAATAGACATTTTTTCTTTAAAATTTTTAATTTTTTAAAATATGCAATTATATGCTCCAACAAGTAAATGTATGCCGAAGGTAGGCGCATATGCCGCAAAATTTTAAAATATGCAAATATGTTTAAAAAAATGTTTTTCGGTGTAATTTCAAATTGAGATAACTACTACCGGTAGTATCGCAAATTTTAATACTTTTTCTTGACAACCATTCACAGCTCCGATTTTTTTAAATTTTTTATAGAAACGTAGATAATAATACTACCGGTATTATTTTAACTTGAAATTAGTCTATTTGTAACTTTAAAAGTTGTAAAACACCGATATAAGAAACATGCATTTACGCATTTACCTAGTCCTACGAATAAAAACATATAATTTGTATTAACTTAACTTTGTTAATTGTAATTTTGGTTGCATTTTTTTGCTCCACAGTTAAATTATTATCTTATGTGAGTAGTTTTTTACTATATCTGAATAATTTTTGTGAAATAATTTTTTTCATAAACATTTAAATTACTGAATTTTGGTAAAAATATTTTTAGGGTCAATTGTATAAAAGAATCATTAAATTTAAACTTGCGATTAACTTTTTTTTACATTTTTCATCAGAAGTTTATAAGATATAAAACCATCATGTCACTAGGTCTAAAGTCAAGACCATAATTCAGATTTTTTAATTCTAGTACAACACAAATTTAATTTTTGTTTTTTTTTTAATGTAAATAGGCTGTCACAGTTGATCATTCACTAATAGTAAAACTGAACTTTTGGAAACTGTGCGGTAAAAATGAGAAAAACACCGAGTTTCACATTTTACGGTTAGAACTACCACAGGAGATGCTTGAGGAAAAAACTACCTTTGCAGTAATAAAGTTTATGTATCAAAGTGTATGTACCTAAAGTATTGCCACAAGCGAAGCTATATTTATTAGAAAAATAGAAAATTAAAAAAATTGCTGAAACGTCACTGGTCTTATATCAAGCGATCAGAGCAGTCAAAGCACACTATGTTTAAAGTATTTATTTCTTCAGAATTATTAATTATTTACACTAAAAGACAGAATTTAAAGCTTTCGGACAAAAAGTCTTATACAAATCTTATGCGTTAGTTAATTTTACAGTCTCCAACTAATCAGGATTATTGCTTTCAGCTCGGACCTGAAACAAAGGTGTGGCCTGTAAAATTTAACTTACCGCATACGAATGTAAATAGCTATTAAAGTTCTTTAAATCTTCTACTTAACGTTAAACCACTTTTATATAATTAGTTCTTAAAATATTAATAATTATAACTAAATGAAACAACCGATATAAAGAGCCTTGTTTGCTCAAAATAAATATACAGTAATTTTAGATAAAAAATTAGCCAATCTGCCGAAAATGTATTGAAAAGCGAATTTTTACAATTAGCTTTATTTTAATGTTTTAATAAACATATTGAAAGTCC
This sequence comes from Tribolium confusum, assembly GCA_029207805.1. Lineage (NCBI taxonomy): Eukaryota > Metazoa > Arthropoda > Insecta > Coleoptera > Tenebrionidae > Tribolium > Tribolium confusum. Next base: position 33,942,918 of record JALGAY010000001.1, on the reverse strand, counting down.
CTAACGATATCGTGCCTTAGTGAGGTATTTGTGGTCAATGATAACAAAAAATGGTTTTTCTCAAATATTTTTTTCTTATAACATTTGTATTTTTTTTTAAATAAAATTACCTTCTGTATGTTATAGATTCACTCTACAGAAGGAACCCTGTAGTATATATTTTACTTTACAGGTAGTGTAAAAACCGCTGTGTTTTATACTTTTTTGTTTTTTAATTTACAAAAGTGGTTATAAATTAAAAATCAAACTTCTTTTTGATTTCTAATCAAGCGGATATTTATTTATAAGAGAGAAAATATTTGTGAAAAACCACTCTTTATCATTTTTGACCACGAATATCGAATATCTCACAAAGGCGGCATGATATTTATAAGGTCTTCTTATATGTGTAAGGGCATTTTTGCGCATAGGCTAATTATATTTTTTTTTATACGTAGTAAATTAGGCACAACTTTTTTTTTCTCTGTAAATAAATTTTAGAAAATATAAGGTTTATAACAATTTTGAGTTTCATACGTTCCCATAATAAGATTGACATATTTATGAGCTTCGGATACATAAACCATCCACCCCGATAAGCCTAACAGATTGCCGAACAGACTTAAGAGTTTTGGCGGCTGAACCTTCTGTTTTAGACCACATGTAAAACAGTTGAATTTTAGCCAGCAGCCGGGGTGGTTAATTAGTGAATTAGTGCAAACATGTGTTTTTTTTTTATTGAAAAGGTGAGTTTATCACAGAGCAATCCTTCTATTCGTGTAGTGAGCTTTTAATTAAGCTATCATTGATTGGTGTTTTGAGTTTTATAATTTCTTTTTGTGTCGTGAAGTTATTTAATTCAATACCAGAGCTTTTGAGATACAAATGTCTATCATCGGTAGGGTGAGTCCAGTAGCAATTAGCTTGGTACTTGTTTAATGGTTAATGTATTAATGTTATGATTTTAAATAACGTTTATCCAGTTGTTGGATATGAGCTGATTTATTTTTATAAGGTTGATATGTTTTATAAAGTTGAGTATAAATGGTTAGTTCTCAATTGGTTAATTATTGAGAATCTGATCATTATGTTATGTTTGAATTATTCTTTAACGAGCAAAAGGTAAACACTTTACAACGTTGAGCCTTGATATATCAAGTTAATCTCATTAAACTGTCCATCCCTCTTTTCCGCCCGCTAGGTACTATTTAGGGCGGTTAGGTATGGGAAATCGCTGACACCGTCCATTGCATATGTTTATCAGAACATTAAATTAAAGCTCTTTGTAAAAATTCTGTTTCCAATACATTTTCGGCAAATGAAACCTAAAATCATTGTGCTAATAGATAAGTACACATTTTATCATAATTCATCATTTTTTTTATTAAATAAGTTTGAATTTATCCTTAAATTGTGGGCAGTTTATTACCTACTACATATTAAAGAAGTAAGTGATTTTTGAGTCATTGATTTTTGATCGGCTGAGCAGTCAGTGATCACCTCCTGATATTAATTCGAATAGAAGTCGCGTTTGTAAAATACTTGGGAGAGATGGAGAGGCTATCATTTTCACAAACTGCAACAACTCTTTATATTAAAACTGCATGTAGAGTGCGAACATGATCTGTAGGAATGAAACCAGGGTGTTTTATTTCGCCTTCTCTTAAGCAAGCATCGAGTAACTCCGACTATTAATAACCACTTCGTTTAATTAAAATAAGCAGACACCCTCCTCCTATTTTACATTTTAAGAAATGTCGGTAATATTACAAGTGTGGAATAAAATTCCTGTTCTATTCGCAAATTTGTCACGAAATGGCTATGGATTTTTTGATAAAAATTTTATTAGTAATAACACGGAAACGTTACGGGACTAATTAATAAATTCTAGAAATATTTCCCGGTGGTGGAATTTTTATTGAAACAATCATTGTATGTGTTGCAGGAATTTGCTGAAACAGCTATGAATGAACTTCTAGGCTGGTATGGTTATGGTAATAATCACAGGGATGCACGTGCTTGCAGGTCGCATTCCGGAAGCAACAGTTCTGGACCGGAGTCACCTAAATTTAATGGTAATAAGTATTTTTATTTTTACTTGTGTTTCTTTTTATACATATAAAGAAAGCGTAATAAGTAATAAAACAATATGATTTCTTAATACATTTTGTTAGCATTGAGAAAGAATTTATAGGGGAATTTAGAATAATGTATATACAGTGTGTCTAATCGTATATGCATAGTGCAATTTTGAACCCTTAAAATAAACGAAAAAAATTAAAACTTTTTATTAACTATTCTTATTGGGCGCTACAATAATCTTAAAAAGTATTAGCGACTTGTTAGTCCGTTTAAGAGATAAATAGTCATCTATGCAATAAAATATTATTTATATTTTTTTAATTTTATACTTTTGCTTACAAATATAATGTTCATATATCAGGAAGTCACCTTACACAATTAAAATTATTTAAAGTCTATTAGCAATTGAGATATCTTTGATTAAAACGAGACGTCACTTTAAGGTGGCGCTCTTCGTAAAATCGGTGTTCTCGGTGAACTTTGGGTCAAGATAACGTACAAAATATAAAGATTACGTTTTAGAATTTTTTATATATTAAACATAACACAGTGCAGTAGTTATTTACTAAGTTTCACATTTGTGCGCAAATATTTTAACTGATTAAAAAAAGTAGTCGTGTAGACAGACACAGTGTGCCATCTAACGAAGAGTACTGGAAGGTGCGAGAATTGGTATAATAATGTTGGCGGATAACAACGTTATCTCTTTGGCTCTCACTCGGCCACCAACATAACCAACCTCTACGATTAGGCAAAAACAACTACTTCGCGGACTAATGCCCCGACCGACATTGAATTACATCACCTAATCGCCCAACCAGCAACACACTGAAAAGCAGTGTAACCAGAACTAGCAAAGGTGTTCCAATCGAACAACAACGTCGAGAAACTGTATACCGGTTTCGGGGTTTTTGCCCCTCATCAGTACAGTGTATCTCGGAGCGTTGTGCTCGATTGGAACAGGTGGGAGAACTCGCTTATATCAAGCGAAGTTCGGCTAGTAGTCGTGTAGACAGACACAGTGTGCCATCTAACGAAGAGTACTGGAAGGTGCGAGAATTGGTATAATAATAATATAAGCGAGTTATGTTCCAGTCGAGCACAACGCTCCGAGATACACTGTACTGATGAGGGGCAAAAACCCCGAAACCGGTATACAGTTTCTCGACGTTGTTGTTCGATTGGAACACCTTTGCTGATTAAAAAAAGATAAAGTTTTCTTGTTTTGAACACTTTATTGAGATAATTTTGAATAGTTTAACACATGCATAGACCAGACTTGTGCTATATAAAAGAGCAAGAAAATGTCTAGTAAATCTTCTAATTTCAAGAAAAAAAAATGTTTTTATTCACAATAAAATACATTTATTATCTACGTAAAGAAAAAAGAATTTTTGATTGTTGTTTGGCAAAATATTAGATCTTTTTCTTTAAAATTATTTGGAACTTTTTGTTTTCAAAAATAATGCTTTATTTTATTTTTTAATTATTTTTTAAAAGTTATTCTTCTTGAAAGAAGATTTTCTAAACACTTTCTTGCTCTTTTATATAGTACAAGTTACAAGTCTGGTTTATGTATGTATTAAACTATTCAAGATTATCTTAATAAAGTGTTCAAAACAAGAAAACTTTATCTTTATTTTAATCAGTTAAAATGTTTGCGCACAAATATGAAACTAATGGGCTGATTTCAAGTTGAGAAACTACCGGTATTATCTCAACTTGAAATCAGCCCATTAGTAAATAACTACTGTACTGTGTTATGTTTAATATATAAAAAATTCAAAAACATAATCTGTATATTTTGTACGTTATCTTGACCCAAAGTTCACACCGAGAACACCGATTTTTCGAAGAGCGCTACTTTGTAAGATATTTACGACAAATAATTGCAATACCGCAAAATGAGGGGTAGTTACTTATGGTTCAGGCAGTAGCTAGTTTTAACATTGGGCTCTATTTACCTAAGAATCGAAGCCGTCTATCCCAAAACACATAAATTTTTGTCACCATAAATAAAAGTGTTGCCTTGCGGTTAACATCAATTATTACTAGAATACTAATAAATAACGCTTCAATCAGTCGCTTTTAAAAATTTAATAATTTTGTCGCTATTGTTAAAGATTTTAAATTTTTCATTTTGTAAAACCATTTCTTTTTACCAGATCAAAAAAAATTAAATTTTATTACATAAATTGCTATTTTGTTCTAAATGGACCAACAAATCGCTAATATTTTTTAAGATTACTATTGTAGCGCCTGATAAATGAATGGTTAGTTAACAAATTTTATTTTTTCTGATTTGTTGATCACGGTGTATTTTATTGCACTCTTCACCAAGAAACATTTATAAACACTTGTTATATTTTATCTTTCTATGTCACGAACATAGTTGTCTAATGCTATAAAGCTCTAATGCTATATTATGCTTTATATTTTTATTATTTAAAAATGACTCTTAGTATTGTTTAATTAGATCAGTTTAAATAATAATTTCCAAAAATGTTTTTTTTTCAAACAAGAGTTATTTGTTTCCAATGTTGAATTAATTAGATTTTCTTGCTATTAAAACGGAAATGTTCTAAAAAAGGGCCTGGAATCTAGTAATTTATGGCTAATCTATCGGGATTTGCTCTGAATACAGCTAATCTGTTTTACATCTAAAGAGATGTAACGAAATTGACTTTCAATTACAGGTCTATTTAATCAACCTTTTTTTTGTTTATTTGCAAATCAAAGTACAGTATAATCTCGTTAATTCGTTTTTTAATAGTTTGTAAATTGTGTTAATTTGTATTAGATATCCGGTTCCTTAAGATTGCGATAATTTGTGCATTTCGGTTTTCTCGGTTATGGTAATATATAACTTTTGTTTCTATGTTATTGAAAATGATTTTAATTGGTAATAGACTCAACAAAACACCCTATAATTTGTAACCGGGCGGTTTTTCTTTTTAAAGTGAGACACGTCAAAATTGGTTTGGAAAAATATAGTATAGCACTATTTTACTAATTTGAGTCTCTGATAAGTTTTTTATAACACTTTTTATTTGAAATCGTTTTAAGCTTTTCTTCGTTAACAAGATGACACCATTAACTTTTTTTGCATTGATTTGTTTATGTTTTTTGCTGTGCTTTTTATTTAAGAACAAATTGTTGGTTACTAAGCTTAATATTTTTACCTACAATTTGCGATGAATGATTCTTTTTGCGCCAACATTAAAATACGCTTGAATTTTGGACTCAACTTTATAATCTTATATATATATACGTAAAATTTGATTATTTTTTGTGTATTTGCTACTTTTAAGAAATCAATTTAGAACTGTTTTTCCGGCAACACGTTTTGTTCAAATCTATTAAAAAGTCTAAAAATAAACACAGCTTTATAAATTCATGTTAATAAATGATAGGTTTTTAAATATTCTGTGAAATTTTGAAATACTGTTTAACGATTTAAAAATTTGTCTCATTCCACACCGTAGATGTACACGTATTATGACTTCAATGTATATAGACTAGTAGAAAAGCGGTCCGCTAGAACAGCCTGATATTTCTTGAGACTTAAAAAATGTATATTTAAAATAATAATTATTATTAGATTGATTTTTATCAAGACTAGATTACCAAAATTTCCGCAATTACCAAACTTTTTTTAATACATAGTCGTAAATAAAATACATGACATCAGTAATAGCGAAAAATAATTAATAATTAGAGTAAATAAAGGTAAAGCACAGATTTATTAAGGGTTTTATTTCTTACTAGATTAATATAGCCAAATATTACCTTAGTTACGGTAACCATTATGACATTCATAACTCTCGAGGGAGTTATAGAAGGGAGTTAAGAATTCTTAATTTCCTCTAATTTGCATATTAAAAAGAGTTACAAATATGGCGCTCTAAAGTTACAAAAAGAGAAGAAATGTTATTAAATAACAATTTTTGGCTTAAATTACGGCTTTTTTTTTGTAATTCTTCTGGAATTTTACTATATTTTTCATTTTTGCAATCGACAAATTCAGAAGAAGAAAAATTGTCAACAAACAATTTCATAGCAATCATGCACAGTTAACTAAGTAAATCGTCTACAAAATTCTATTTATTCACATAAAATACGTTAATTAAGTAAGAAATAAAATTATTTATGAATCACGTGAATTATTAGATGTTAATTACCTTGGGCTACTTACTGTCCCTCGGTAATTAGCATCCTTATAATTCCCTTGATACATAAATGACTATTTTTGCGAGTAACTAGTTACGAGTAGTCACTGCGGGAACGATACTACTCTGTTCTATCAACATACTAGTATGTCTCCACGACGTCATACATGACATCATTGTACAAACTTTGGTTACATTTTTCGTAACCTACTAGCCGAGGTAGTTAGTATTTCGTCTCTCTCTATTTTTTAAACAAAAAAATGCGCGAATTGACGCGATCTGTAATTTGGGGTTAGATTTTTATTTTTCATATAAAAATATGGTTGAATCAGTTGATTTCAGCGAAGAAATGCTTGAATTAGTTTTAAATAATGAGGGAGATAGTTTTATTACTATTGTTTTATTAATTGTTATTATTATCGTCTCATTTCCTCAATTAATAAAAACATTTTTTTTTTAAATTTTATTAATTATATCTTTGAAAAACATTTTTGATTAGAAAATATAAGTTAGCACTTGACTGAGTAAAATCATCTCTGAAACCACACCGTTTTTGTGAAAGCTTAACTACATAGTTAAAGGGCGACGTTATAGCTTTAACCAAAAGCATACTCGAAGAGCGTAACTAGTTACTTGCAAAAAAAGCCTTATTATCTTCAAGAAATTTTAAGGAAATGCAGCTCGACTAGTTGCGCTATCCACCAGAGATATTGTGTCGAAAGGTGAAAATATTATTGTAAATTTTGCGTCACCGACACAGTTAATTAGGAATTAGTGGCAGAACTAAGTTAACAATTTATCTCATTTTAACCCTACCGTGTGTAATTTCGTATAAAGACTTGTTGTGACCTCTATAATATAGATGCTAAAACTTGCAAATGCAGATTTCTTTATACATAGGTACTAAGTTTTTGACTGATGTAGACAACTAAACAATTTTTGTATAATTTTTTTTTATTAGAAACACAAATAACGTATAAGCAAAAGTGTTAAAAAATTATATGAAGTGAAAGACAATAGTATTATTTACTGCTTGAATATAGTTTTTTATATGTACATATATTAATTGGCTAATACTATGTTAAACCATGTTACAAAGTAGTGCAATTTACGTCTAAAAACGTGATGTTTGGTTTTTCTCCCAATTGAAGAATTGAGTAAACTGGCCTATTTTTTAAATTTTATTTTAAATTACGTAAAAATCTTAACTCGGTTATTCATCGGTCAGTCATCACCGATGTACAGTTTGTCCGTCGGTAATATTTATTATGACCGAAAATAAGTGCAAAAAATGTAAAAACTCATTTACATGTAACGCATTTCTAAAGTGTGTAGTTTGTGGAGTGTGTTATCACAAAAGTTGTGCCGCTGTTCTAGAAGATAAGAAGAAGAAGTTTATCATGATTACTGATAATGAAATGAAATGTATCGCTCACCCCAGGACAAACTCGGTCTCTGAGTCAAATTCAGATATGGAAACACAAGTTTCTCAAGACGGACCAAGACGGACTAAAAGAAAATGAAATTTTTTTGACAGAATTTATTAAAAGTGAAACATATGCGAGGATAATACAGGATGCGATATCGGTGGCCACATTACCGCTTTATCAAGAGATAAACAAACTTTATCAGGAAATAAAAAATTTAAGAGAATCAAACTGTGATTTAGTGCGTTTGCTAACAAATGCTCCATCAAATAGCCGTAGCCGATTAAATTCATTTGTATTGAATGACCCAGAACCAGCGATATCAAAAGTTCAAAAAACGCTTGTTGCTATCGCCAGCACCGGTTCAGGTAGCTATCTGGAAGTGACCTCAAAAGGAAAGCCTCAACAAACAAAAATACTTAAAGACCACTTGGACTGGACTAAAGAAGCAGAGGAAGTCAAAATTGCAGCAAATGTTAAAAATGATGATCAGTGGATCACCGTTAAGAAAAAAATTCCACGCAAAACCAGTAACAACGAAAATACTACTCAACGGAAAAAAGCACAAGTTATAGTTGGGGCCGCAAAATTAAATGATAATGAAAATTTTTCTGCAGCTAAAAACAAAAAAGCGTGGTTCTACATAGGTAAAATTGCTGAAGGTACAGGTGAAGAAAAAATAATGAACTACCTCAAAAATAAGTTACCACACGGAGACATTTCAGTTGAAACACTTGCGTTCAAAGGTCAAAATGAAAGTTACAAAATAGGTCTCAAATATGAATTTCTAAATGAAGTAACTAAAGCTGAATTCTGGCCAAATGGAGCTATTCTTTGTAGATGGAATTTTCCATCGAGTAAAAATAAAAATAGCCTAAATTCACCATCAGCATTTCCGTCGCCAAGAAACGATAAAAATAATGTTTTTATATAAAGGCGGCTATAGAGAATTATGCGACATAAACCCAATTCAACTTTTTCGAATCAGTTCTTCTCAACCCTTAAATAGACCCACACTCAAAAAAGAAGAAAAAAAGAAGAGAGAACTTACTAACAATTGTAATGGCAAGTCGCTAGTCGTAGGATTTTTAAACATAAGAACCTTACTTCCATCAATAGAGGCTATCACTGAGATCATTTACAATCGTTATCTTGATATGATGCTACTAGTTGAAACTAACCTTAATAACAGTGTGCCAAATGAATCTATTAATATTGAGGGTTATAATCTGATACGAATGGACCGGGACTTTGAAAATACCAACCAAAAGAAAGGTGGTGGACTTGTGGTATATATTAAAAAACATTTAAAATATAAAATTTTAGACAGCAACGTTAAAAGTAATGTGGAACAAATTTGGGTTGAGGTAGCTCTACCTAAAAACAAAAAATTGGGTATTGGATTAATCTATAAACCGCCGTCAACATCGTATCTTGAGCTTGGCCACATCGACTCTAACATTTCTATACTGTATCCTCAAGTCAATTACTTAGCTTTGTTTGGTGATTTTAATATTGATTTTAAGAAAACAGAATCAGTTGCATACAAATTTTTAATGCAGGTTTTAAACCTTTACGACTTGTCTCAAGTTGTCAAAGAACCTACTCGAGTCACCCCAACCAGTTCTACACTAATTGACCATATCTACATAAGCAATGAACTGATACCTGAAACATAAACTGCTGTGGAAATGATGAGCCAAATTCTTAATAGTGGCAACAAACCAATAAGTGATCATAATCTGTTATGCTCTAAATTTTTCTTAGACACCCCACCAGAACCGGGACCCATTAAAAAGTACAGAAGATGTTTGTCCCAAATAAATATTGATCAACTTCAGGAAGATGCTTCACACCTACCGATGCAAAGTATACTAAAATGCAACAATATTAATAAAAAAATTTGTTTATTTAATGCTTTCATCTTACAATTATTTGATGTACATGCTCCAAAAAAACTGATGACTACGTCAAGGAACCCTAGACCTGAATGGCTAACTTATAATATCACGAAAATGATTAAAGCTCGAAAAAAGGCTTATTTGGCATATAAGCGTAACAATACTCCAACAAAATGGCAATTTTATGTAGACATTCGTAATGAAGTGAAAAGAGCAGTCCAGCGTGAAAAAAACAGTTTCTCAACTTTTAAATTGAACACCTGCAAAGATGGTAAGAAGCTATGGAAGGGTCTAAGGTCGTTAGGATTAAAGCAAAAAGCGTCTGTAGAAATCCCATCTCATCTTTGTGAAGCCAATCTTATAAATGACTTTTTCGTAACCAGTGCAAAAATAGAGTCTTCAGATATAGAAGGTGAAGTTGCTAGCTACAGGATGGGCTCACTTCATCCAAAGGTTGTGAAACTCTTTGAATTCCGGTGTGTTAGTGAAGGTGAAGTGAAAAAAGCTTTAAGTGCAATACATTCTAAAGCAGTGGGATGTGATGACATATCAATTGACATGATTAATTTAATTTCCGAGGTATGTTTACCAGTGTTAACAAATATTGTAAATTATGCCATTAAGGCGCAAACTTTTCCAAACATATGGAAAACTTGTCAAATAACTCCCTTGCCTAAAATTGTAGACCTTAAAAATTTTTCTGATTTAAGACCAATATGTATATTACCTGCTTTGTCAAAAGTTTTGGAGAAATTAATGTCATCTCAGATACGTGAATATTTAGATCAATATAAAATCTTACCACAGAGTCAAGCTGGCTTTCGAGCTCAAAACAGTACAGCTACAGCTTTAATTAACGTTACCGACTATATTCTAAACGCTTATGATAAAGGTATGATGACTCTTTTACTCCTATTAGATTTCTCCAAGGCTTTCGACACTATTAGTCATAAGTTGTTACTAGCTAAATTGCACTATGTTGGATTTTCTAGCAAATCATGTAAATTTATCGAAAGTTATTTATCCAAAAGATACCAGCAAGTTGTTATAAACGGGGAATCTGTTTTAAAATCCAATTTTAAAAAAGTAAATAATGGTGTACCGCAAGGTTCTATACTTGGACCGATTTTATTTATTTTGTATACTTGTGATATTGAAATGTTTTTAAATGATGTGGGAGTGCAATGCTATGCAGACGATACGCAGATATTCCGATCATTTACAGTAACCGATGCACCTAGGGTTATAGATCTAATAAACAATAATTTAAACAATTTAAACAAAAAATGCGAGAAACAATTATTAAAGTTGAATCCAACAAAAACTCAGGCAATGTTATTTGGTCCGAAGAAATCTTGTGAAATTGTTTATAATAATTGTAAACTAGCTGTAAACAATTGTGACATTACGTTAGTCTCGTCCGCTAAAAATTTAGGAATAATCATTGACAACGATCTGGACTTTTCTAGCCATGTTAATAAAATTTGCAAAACATGTTATGGTATATTGAAATCGATATATTTTTTAAAGAATACTCTTACTACAAAGTTAAAAATACAAATTTGTGATAGCTTAATTTTAAGCCATATTAACTATTGTCTTGTATTTTATGGATCTTTTATAACTAATGCTAATTTTTATAAATTACAAAAAATTCAAAATTCTTGTTTAAGATATTGTTATAATGTAAAACGTCAAGAGCATATAATAATAATAATAATAATAATAATAATATTTATTTGTGTTGGAGATCATTTTACATGATTTTACACGCGTCATTTGTATATAAACAAAATTAATATTTTAACATATAATAGTTATACATAATACACAGTGTTACTTTACAGTATACATATACAACATATACAGTATACATATACAACATATATTAACATATAAAAACAAACAAGATAAAAGAAGAGGTATACTTCAATCACAATTAGGTATTATAAAATTCGTCGAGATTATAGAAACACTTATTTATTAACCAACTGCGTAACTTTTTTTTAAATCTACACAAGGTGGATAGGCTTTTTATATCAGGAGGTAATTTATTGTAGATTCTTATACATGAATAAGTTGGGCTTTTTTCGTACAAAGCAGTTTTGTGCATGATTGTCCTTAAGTTGTCGTTAGTTCTCGTATTATAAAAATGTATTTCTTTGTTTTTGACAAATTGTGATTGATGTTTATAAACAAAGATGGCACAGTTAAAAATATAAATACAAGGGAAGGTTAAAATTTGGTACGCAGTAAAAATGGGTCTACATGATTCCCTAAATTTTAAATTATATATTAAACGAATTAGTCGCTTCTGACCAATAAGAATACGTTGCATGTGAATTGAATTACCCCAAACAATTACATTATAACTCATGTGTGAATATGCTAGGCTAAAATATACATTTCTTAGTTGACTCTGAGTCAGCAGTGATTTTAGTTTCATGATGGCATAGTACGCACTACTAAGTTTACCACACACATAGTTAGCCTGGTCTATCCAATTTAGTTTGGTATCTAGCAAAATACCTAGAAATTTGCTACTCTGTAGAGTAGAAGCCCTGGAGAGTATTAATATTTGAGTTTTTGATTTGTTCAGGACTAATTTGTTTTTTTCACACCACGTTTGCATATCATGTTGAACAATTGCAATTTGTGCGTTTAGAACATTGGAGTTATTGGCAGTTACAGCTACAGAAGTATCATCTGCAAAATTAATAACAAGACCTTTGCTTATATGGTGTGATAAATCATTAATAAAGATTAAGAAAATAAGAGGTCCTAAGACTGACCCCTGTGCAACTCCAATGTTGATATCAAATTTCTCAGATGTTTTTGTTATTACACTTAACAGTTATTTGACGTTTGGACAAGAAGGATATTATCCATTGCGAAACATTACCCCTTAAACCTATTGTAGACAGTTTGGTTTCGATTAGACTATGCTCTACGACATCAAACGCTTTTGATAGGTCAAATAGGATCACGGCTGTCATTCGATTGTTGTCGAATTCCTGGTGAAGAAAATCCACAAGTTGGAAAGTGGCCGTTTCTGTGGAGCGACCTTGACGAAAACCATGCTGGGTGGCGCTTAAGATGTTATTATCGTCGATGTGCTTCATTACCCTCTTGTAGATTAATTTCTCCATGATTTTGGAGAAAACACTCAGAAGAGAAATTGGTCGATAGTTCTCCACACAAGTTTTATCACCCTTTTTAAAGATGGGTATCACTGTTGCGATTTTAAGACACTTAGGAAAGTCACCGTATTGAAACGAGAGATTAAATAAGTGCACCAGAGGTTTTAATAGCGCACTAGCCACGTGTTTTAGCACTTTTACACTGACACCGTCAGGACCACTTGATTTTTGACTTGATAGACTCTCTATGATTGATTTGATTTCCGATTCATCGGTAGGATGGATGAACAGTGTATTTGTGATGTATGATGAAGTAGTACAAACATTTGATAGTTTGTTGTTGCCAAAATGGTTTTCAACGATTTTTTGGGCCTGTGTAGGAAAGTACTTTCCAAAGCAGTTTGCAATGTTTATATCATCATTAACGCTTTCTTCTTGGTCACTACGCAGTGTAATTTGCTCAACATTATTGTTGTTCGAGAGATTTTCTCTAACAATTTTCCATATTTGACGGGAACTGTTGGGAGAATTGTTTATCAAGTTTGCATAGTAAGATGCCTTCGTAGCGAAGATGGTTTTTTTGTATGTCTTTTTTCTTTCCTTGTATAAAAGTGTAAGCTCCTCAGTTTTATGTGATATCATTAGGATGTAGAGATCTTTCAACTGGGAGCTTAATAATTTGATTTCAGGTGTTATCCATGGATGATGGTTCTTTTTATTATTATTAGATTTTTGCGGTCTAACAGGTAATATTATTTCAAGATAATACAGAAAAAGTTCCATAAATTCATTGAAGGCAGCATCAACATTCAGGGTTTCGCTTAGTACCGATTGCCAATTTTCTTTTTCATATGCAAGTTTGAGAAGAGCCAAATTTTCCGTAGTAAGGTTTCTAATATTTTTGGTGTTAAGTTCCCTAGTCGTGGATTTTGCTGTAACTGACTCATCCATATTACACTTGAGAAGCTGGCCGAAGTGATCAGAGATATTGCAGTTGACTATTTCACATAGAGTATTATTTGTCGGCAGTGTAGTAACCATATAATCAATCGCTGTGCCTTGTGAATTAGAATTCTTGTTTGCTGATATCCTAGTGGCTTCATCAAGGATGTTGTTGATGCCAAATGATTCCAGTAAATCTACTAATAGTCTCTTACTTAAAGAGGGGGTGAGCTGGTCAATATTAAAATCACCGCAAAGTATAAAATGGTTGCAGTAATTATTGGCCAGTGTAAGTATAGCACTCAAGCAATCTAGAAATAAAGTTAAATCTCCTGATGGAGGGCGGTAAATATTAATGATAATTATTTTTTGATTAAAAATGTTTAACAATATGCTTGAACATTCGATATGCATTTCTACGCTCATTTTATTTATACCTTCAATCGTCGTAGCTTTATGCTCATTCTTAACGTATATTATACAGCCTCCGTGTAACCGTTGTGTCCGGCAGATAACACCTTATCTGCGTAAGTCTGGCTGGCTTAGCATCAAAAATAGATATAAGTTCTTTTTAAGTTGCTTAATTTTTAGTATTGTCAAAAATAAAACACCTGATAACTTATATAATAAAATTGTACTCCGAAAAGATATTCATGATCGCACAACTAGATACAACGAATTTTTGCACATTCCAAAGCATAGCACGGAATTATATAAGTCATCATTTTCCTATTTATGTCCTAGGATTTACAATGGCCTTGATAATGAATTTAAAAATGATAATTTTAAAACTTTTCAAAGGAAATTAAAAATAACTTTGTTAGAATAGTAATTAGAATTAATATTATTAGAATATAATAATGGACTAAAATGAAAAACAGTTCGCAGAACTGATTTTTAGTTCTTTTGTAGCCTCTTTTTTATTTGCTTTTGTAATTTATTTATTTATTTTGTATCTATTTCTTTTGTATGATTTATGGCTGCAATAAACATTATTATTATTATTATTATTATTATTATTATTATTATTATTATTATTATTATTATTATTATTATTATTATTATTATTATTATTATTATTATTATTATTATTATTATTATTATTATTATTATTTGCTTGTCAACGCTGTTTTTCAGTAAGAAAATTGACATGTTTTTTTAAAAATTTGTTATAATATTGGTTGGTTGGTTTTTGGAGAAATGGCCTAGGCTTTCGCTAATTAGCCATTGTTATAAGAATTCATAAAATTTGCTTTCTTATTGTGAGTTTTAAATTAAAAAAAAAGAAACGAAAAACTTGAAACATTGTATATGTGGAGGATAAATTGTAGAGAGAAAAAAAAATACGTGAATAAGAATGCAAAAATGTATTTTGGTTGTAGCACAAAATTTACTAGGGTCGACTCTGCTCACTTTTTAATTTCTATTTCAATTATTGGAATGTTAATCCGTATAGTTAATCATGTTTTTTTTCAATTTGTTTAATTAAAATTAGATGCCATATTTACGAATTTTGCTAAAATATTTGACACGATTGATCATGGCGTCATTATGCAAAAATTAAATTATTTTAGCCTATGGTAATAGACTCTGCTTTTTTTAAGTTTATATGTTAATTATCGGAATAAATAGTTTATACGGTCTGATTTAGATAAAATAATGAGCCTGATGAGATGGCGATGCAACCTAAAAAACAAATTTCATTTGCGTCTTTGATCTAATTTAACTTAAGGTTTTCAAATTGAATCTAAGTTATCATCTGTTTATGTCACCCTGACATTAGCGCAGAAAACTGTCATTTGTGCCAGAGAGAGAAAATAAAAACTCTTTTTGATGTACCTAAACTCCAATACAAAAAGTATAAAAGAATAAAGCATTAAGGGTAGAGAAACAGATCTATTTCCCGTATATTAAAATCATATCGGTTTTTTCGTTGTTGGTATACGACACTATTTTTAACTAATGTCAAAACACTGTTAAAGTAACAAGATAACTTAATTGCAAATGCAAATCGAAATTAAAAGTACATCAAGACTTAAATAAAATTTGTTTTTTTGGTTGTATCACCAAAACATCGGGCTTATATTTTATCTGAATAAGACTGTATATTGTAGCGGCTTCAAATTTTTATAATGCTTCATCTGGTGTATCACAAGGTTGCAATCTAGGACCACTATTATTTTTGATTTTTATAAATGACTTGACTTTTGTGATTTCTCTTTGTTATAATTCTTTTTTGAACGATGCGATCGTAACGTAAAGGGCATTTATACCTAGGATTGATTTTCAAAAGGCTTGAGTGATTTTAAGAGGGGCTCGAGTTTATTTTTTTTGCTAGAGTGTCACAATTATTGTGTACAATCGTACAATCTTGGAAAGGGTAGATTTTGCATTCCTATTGTAACCCATTCTGTATATATTTTTATTAATTTTTGGTTTAAAACTATATAAAACAAACAAAAATAGTTAAACAAAAGAAGTAATTGAAAATGTGGTTTGATGTTTTCATCGTGATGATGCCTGAGTATTAGTGTGGGCTAAAAAAATCAACTATTTTTTTTAACTTCCGACAATGAAAAATTGGTTCCTAGGTACTTTTAAAAAATGTTTTTTTAAGATGACCGCTTAATTTTAATAGGAAAGACTCCCTCATCGCAGTTTTCCATTTTTTTTTCTGTTTCATATGGCAAAATCCATATCTCGTCACTACTTGATCGTACAGAAAAAAATTATTTACATTTTTTGTAAAAAACTGAATGCTCTAAAAAGGTATCTTACAGTTTTTTTATAACTCTTACCGTTTAGTAGATATAAGAGGTCAAAATTTGAAGAAATTAGCAAAAATAGCTTTTTCACTTCTAAATTTTATAAATCGTGGATAAATAAATATTTTTAAGTGCACAACATACGGTTTTGTAGAAAATTAATCGCTCTACAAAAAAAGTCGTTTGTGGTTAATCGATTACTTCAATCATTTAAAAAAAATTGAGGATTTAGTATCAAATTTTGATTTTTTAAATGCGAATATCTTCCAAATGGTTAGAATAATTAATTAACTACGAGAAACTTTTTTATAGAGAGTTTAATTTCCTACAAGGCTGTATGTTGGGCATTTTATAATATTTATTTATCTCTAAGTTATAAAATTTAGAAGTAGAAAAAGAATTTTTGTTAAATTCTTTAAACTTTGACCTTTGATATATTCTAAACGGTCCAAGATATAAAAAAAATGTAAGATAACTTTTTGTAGAGCGTTTAATTTTTTACAAAAAGTGTAACTGCAAATTTTCTGTACAATCAAGCAATAACGAGATATGGATTTTACCATATGGAACTGAAAAAAAATAGAAAACTGCGATGAGGGAGTTTTCCTATAAAAATTAAGAGCTCATATTAAAAAAGCATTTTTTAAACGTGTTTAGGAATCTGTTTTTTAGTGTCGGAAGTTAAAAATAAATAATCGATTTTTTTGGCCCACCCTACTGAGTATGTAGTAAATATCAATACTTATCAGAAAAAAAAAATTGGATTTGAAATTATTTAGTGTATGCCTCCGTTTTTGATTTTGAATATTTTTTTAACTACTATGGGCGTTAAAATCAAAGAAGCATTACCTACATACCTGTTGAATTATATATTCGCGTATACCAATAAAAATTTACAAAATTTAATATTGGGATTTTTGTCTTGAACTGTGAAGTTGCCGTGCCGCTATTAGATGTACAATAAATTTTGATTTTAAAGTAAAACAAAAAGATTAAGCTGGCAAAAAAAGTTAAACTTTGGTTATAAATCATCAAATGATAGCTGTTATGCCGTAATAAAAAAAATACAAATGACATTAAATACTGGTCAATTTCATGGTAAAGTAAGAATAATAAGAAGAATAAGAATTAAATAAAAAATCTTTTTACAGTTTACTGACTTAGAGGTGATTTTGAGTCGCGGCAAAATCATGCTTTCAGCATGTATACTATAGCGGAAAACGCAAGAGTTTTTTGAGGATGACGCTATTCTTTTGGAGCGTGGGGAGAAGCGTGGAGCGTGGGTCACTTCCGGCGCTACCGTTCACAGTTGAATCATCGGGGCGATTACGATTAATATCTTCAAAGGAAAGAGGTGTCATATTTTAAGTTCTTGTACTTGTTGTTATCAGTTTCTCTAAAGATAAACTCTTTTGATATTATATATAATATATCAAAGAAACCCACACAAGGCAACGTTATATGGTGTGAGAAAAACTTTGGATGAGAAACCAAACAATTTATGTCCATGTATCTAACTACAAGTCAAATTTTAATGTGTAATACCACCGTTTCGCTTTAAACTACGCTAAAATGTAAAAATACTGTCTAAAAATTATTTGAAAGTTATGCAACTAAATATACTTACTTTTTATTTGTCCAATGACCGACAGAAAATCACCGACAGAAAGCACTTGGTATAATTTTTTAAGTATTTTTTTAATTAACTAAGGTACGATCAGGGGAAAAGTTTTGTTTTCTGTCGGTATTATGTTCAATATTGGTGAAAAACGATGGAAATTTCAGTTCTATAAGAAATCAAATTTTTGGACATTCCTCTTTATATTCCTGTACCCTTCAATTGCTCTCATTAACCAACTTGTTGGTCTAATAACTATTGTTGATTTAATTTGAAAAATTTTCTGACAATATAATTTTTTATATTTTCCTATTATTTCATAACATAGTCGTGTTGACATATATATATAAAACTGAGATAGATTTTTTTTAAACACTTTTTTGTGTTTCTTGATTGATAACGCGTTCATAATTTTGTTCACGAATTTTGGGAAACGCTGTATTTAATGCGGTTGACGGTGACGTGATCTAGATTTGTAGTTTTTTTACGACATTGTGACGCCGAGATATTGAAATGTCAAAATATTATTAGTTCGAAAAAAAATTAAAACTTGAAAATTAACACAAATATTACACAAAAAACCTTTTTAAACATAAAAACGCCAAATTAACAAATAAGTATTAAAAAATGGTTTATTTGATACAAAAAATCTTAATTTTTTGGGAATTCAAACACTAGTTATAGTAAACGTGAATTAGATTTTTTTTATCAAATTTCAATACGCACAAAAAATTAGAACATTTAAAAATTCAGTCAATAAAATTGGGCGGCAGTTTATTGTCAAAATTGACATATCCAGACTTGACAATGACATATTATTACGCTGGTGACGTGGAGCAAGTGGTGTGTAAACTATTTTATTGGTTTTCATCTTCTATTGGTTTAAGTTAATTGTGGTAAAATTTGTGCCAAATAATTCTAAAACATCTTGCACAAATACATTTTGTAGAAAGGTATAAACTTTATCAAAAACTGTTTTATTATTTAATAAAAAAAATGAATAAAATGTTATAAACAAATTAAAATTTTATACTACTTGTAAATTCCAAATGCAGTAATCACCAATAGAAAATAAATGTTACAATAACTAAAATAAAATTAGTTTAAATGCTGAAAGCAAGTTTGTAGTACCATGCAACTATTTTTTAAATTAAATATATTAAATTAATATACTGACAAATGTTTTATTATTTATTATTCTATAGTAAATAATATAGTATCTATAGTAAATAATAGGGAGACATTATTAAAATATAAAGACCCGGCGCATCCACCAAAAGTTTAATTTAAATTTTTTATTCTACTTTGATTAAATATCTAAAAAAATATTTATTTTATTTGAACACTACACTAAAAGCGCTGATTATTATGTGCAAAATATTTGTGCACAATTTGAAGTGGTTTTTTTTATTATTTTTTTTCTTACGTTATATTGTCTTATTATATTGTCTTGTTTAGCATTATTAATAAAAAGGTTTATAAGCGTTTGATAAATCTATATTAATAGGTAAAGATATTTTAAACTTAGTTAAAAAAAACATATAATCTGAATTCATAACAATGACAATGTAGTCTCTTTTTTTGTATCGGGGACTGTAACTGTTAAAATGTTGTTGCTGTTTAGAATATTATCAGTAGGGCTTGAAAAATATGCACTTAAAAAACAGTCAAATTATGTACTATAAACATACTTTTCTGCATTTTAATATTTAACATGAAATAAGAAAAAAATACTTTTTGCATGATCGCGAGTAACAATATGGAGTGAAATGATTTGCTCCCGTTGCTAGGGATATTTGCTTTTGTCGTCAAGGTTAGTGTAACCAACACATAATACAAAGGTTCTCATTACAGATAAGTTTTGTTATTTTATTAAAGATTATGCAAAAAATAGTATGTATACCACTGAAGGGAAATGCTATTATAGCCATACATTTTATGCTCTTGAGATATAATGTTCTATTTTTCTGAAATTGTCAATAAAGTCAACAAAATAGTTTGTGTAGTAAATCAAAATGTCTGTATAGTAGTACTTTTGCTGACTCATACATATGTCAAAATTAAAAAAACGTCACTAAAATAAAAAAACGAATGAAACGCGTTTAAGTGATTGTATTGTTGGTTGCTTATATCACTTTTTTACTAAATATAAAAACAGGCGATTTTAAGAAAAAATGAAATGTAGCGAGTGTTTATACAGGGTGGCCAAACGAAAACGAAACAGAGGCTATAACTCTCAGAAAAATAATTTCTCGAAAAAACGCAGAAACAGGTCTATTTTGTTTGGAAGGGGGACAGCTTTTGGCATTAATTTAACAATTTTGTGTGCAAATCTTTAAACGGGGGATGCATCTCTTCAAAAATTTTAAATCGGAAGGGGAGTCAAGTTGCACATTGTTGGAAAGCTCTTTCAATTCTGTACACAGTGGTGGTTAACTTTTGAAATTTAAAAGATTTTTCAAAACTTTGCGAACGATCAAATTAAAAAAAAAAACTAAAGCCTTTTCGAGCATCCGGTTGTATGAAACAAAAACTTGTTGGTTGTCTTTTTTTAGAACGAAACAAAAAATGTTCGAAAAAAAAATTATTCGCATGGTTGGTGCATTTAGTTGTACCTGATTGTTATGAAGTGATCACTTTATTAGTGTTTACATTTAATAATGGTAAACGCGCTTGCTGAGATGGTAGAAATTATCGAGATTTTTTTTTTGAAAACAACCAATGCGCTAACAGAACAGCTTAATTGTTTAATCACCGTCACGAAGAAAAGCATGTCTACTGAAAATTCGTGTTGGAATTAATACGCAAATTTCGTGGTAGCTAATGCGAAACTCCAAGTAAAAGACCGATAAAAAACGAAGGTGTCGAAGTAGCGATTTTAGGACATGTTGAATTAGATCCAACATTAAGTACAAGGCAGTTGGCTACTGTATCCGGTGTTAAAAGGTCCAGTATTCAAAATATTTTTAATTAACATAAGTACCATCCATACAAAATAAATGTAGTACAAGAACTTAATAAAGACGCTTTTGATCGTTGTCTGCAATTTTGTGAAGTTTTGAGTGAACAGGCAGTACAGAACGAGTTTTTTCTATTCAATATCTGCTTTTCAGATGAATGCTCTTTTTCCTAAAATTCTAGAATTTATCACGAGGTGCACACACAAATTCCTGAAAAGTTGGATGTTTGGGCGGGCATTTTTGAGGATTACTCAGTTGGCCTCTTTTTCCTTGATGATAAATTGTCGAAATATATTTAAATTTATTAGAAGACTTTAGTGATCCGGCTTTGACTAAAATTATCGAAAATTATGAAAGGTATGATGAAAATTTCTTGATATTTTAACAAGACGGGGCATCCCCACATGTTGCACTGTCTGTACGGCAGTATCTGGATCAGAGATTTCTAGGACGATGAATATTGATGAATCCTAGTCTTCGTTGGACTTTTTTTGTCTTTTATTTTAATATTTTTTTTATCTTTTATTTACCTTTTATTATTATATTTTTTCGTATTACTTAAAAAGTAGAATTTATACAACTTAACTATTTTTAGTAATATTTAGTAAACTAATGTATTACTTGATTAACATTTTTTTTACATTCTACAAAATTTATATATCCACCACTGTGTACAGAATTGAAAGGGCTTTTCAACGATGTGCAACTCGACCTCCCTTGATGAAAGGGATGCATCACCCGTTAAGGGATTGGCAAACAAAATTGTTAAATTTATGCCAAAAGCTGTCACTTGTCTAAACAAAATAGACCTGTTTTTGCGTTTTTTCGAAAAATTATTTTTCTGGGAGTTATAGCCTCTGTTTTGTTTTCGTGTGGCCACCCTGTATATGTTTCTTGATCAAGAATACATTTAATTATTTAAAAGTAAATTTAATTGTGTAAACATACCACTTAATATCAAGAACAAACATGTACAAATAAACCAGGATTTTTTACAAAAACAGATTTGTTTAAAAATAAAGAAAAATGCAGATTTCATAAAATGTGTCTCATTTTTTTAAATTTTATAAAATTGTTAAATTTTAAATTTAAGTTTTTTTGTTTGTTTAATAATAATAGATTAAGTATTTTTTTTATTTGACTGCTTATTAAAAAGCACTGATTATTCTTTTTCATTATTCGTCTTTAGTAAGATGTCACAACTGTATTTTTAAAATAACTAGTGCATTTATAATTTACACATTTACAGACTGTTATAAAAATGAATGCAAAAATTTGAACCTGAACTAATAACAAAATTACAGGCCGTCAAGTTGGGTATAAAAAAACATTTTTTGTTATATCTCGAAAACAGTTTAACCGATTAATACTAAATTTGGTACATAAATGAAGTTGAGTGTAGTGTTTTTGTTTCTACTATCAAAATTTTGCTGCACATCGCAATTTTAAGTTACGGCACTTTTCAATTTTTGTAGCAAAAATGAATATGCTAGTAGATTTTAGATAAAAATGCAAGAACGCAATATTTTGCTAAAACGTACAGTTTTCGGGATATTTAGTTTTAAAGTATAAAAATGACTTTTAATCTCTAACTTTGGCGTCCTCTAGCTCCTAAACGGTGCAACTTAGTATAGAGGTAAATTCTACTAAATCGCTTTATCTTGACCCGAAAAACCTATAATTGCCCTATGTTAAATAAATTTTGTTATACGTTTTGCAATAATTAATTTCTAGGTTATATTTTTGTTATCAGTTGAGATAAGACAACAAATTTTTTGTCGATTTTTATTATTTGTGGTGCTGTATTGCAGGATAAAATTTTTGCATTCACTTCCCTGACACCATGTATTTATTTACATTTTTTTTTTAATTTTCTACATATTCCAAAGCGTCAATTTATCTTTACGCGTTGAGTTTCAAACATTTTCAAAACCTATTGTTATCAAGTAAGGGTTGGAACTGTACGAAGTAGCACTAATCTTGAAGTTGGTCCGTAAAAGGGAGATATTTTAAGGATCTCTACGTCGCTGGTCTACGAAAGAACCTTCGTCAAATTTAATTCATGAAAGAGTTTGTGCTTTGGTATAGTGAAAACCGAAATTAAAAATTGTAATCTGTTTAAGTTAGATCAATTCAAAACCGGTTATTTCTTGTAAATGGTTTGGTTATATTTATATAATTAAACGAATAATCAATTCGTAGATCAAACAAATGTATAATTTAGCACTGGTTTCAATTTTTTAAATTCTTTATAGTATTCTGTTATTATTAGTGTTGAAATGGAATCGTAGATACATATAACACTTCTGTCAAAACATTGTATGTGAATACCTCTTTGTAGATCGGAATACCATTTATAACAGAATTACAATACTTTATATGGAGATTTTGAAAAATTAATTTGATATGGTTATTTTTTACCTTAAACGATTTGGTATGTGTGGTATGTAATATTTTGTTTCATAGCCGTGTCGCCCGATTGCCCGAACTATTTAACAACAGAAGAACGAATAAAAGTGGATGAAAGACCTAGATAGAAACAAAAATTAAAGATAAAAAAAAGTTTTAATAAAGTGAAACAGAAGTTAGGATATTGAAACTGCCAACATTTGACTGTCAAATTTTCTATTACTTTTAAAATATTTTTTAATTTAAATAAATAGTTTTGGTTTTTTAGTTGCAAAGGGGTTTTGAATCGCGGAGTTTTGACCTTTGACTTGTAAAGACCGTGTCTAAATTCGTTTCTGAATTTTTAGAATTGTTTTTTAAGAATAACATTGTAACAATATCTATTATTAGATATCAACTGTTATTTTTTAAGAATTTAGAAAATTGCTTTTTTTGACTTTCCCTTGTTGTTTTATACCAAAGAGTTATAAAAAGTGTATTTTTGATGGACTTTTTACGATATCTGAGTAGTGCATGACTGAATGATGTTCATTCTCTCTATCTAACTGAAACATTAAATATTTTACTTCAGAATTTTAAGTAGCTTTTTTATCAGTTAATTATTTTTAATCATAAATTTTTAACATTATTGTATATTTTTGCAATTATAACTTTAATTTCTTTTCGCTGAAAGGATGAGTTTTAACTTTTTAATTTAGATTCTTGAAAAACGAACTTTTTTATTTCAGCAGACCTCATTATGCTCAATCAATGATCGTAATTACAAGAATGTTAATCAGTATTAAATTCCTCGTTAGAATTATGGATAAGTATTCAAATTACATGCGCCCAACATTCAATTATTTTATTTTTTCCTGTGAATTGGATGCAACGCTAGTTTAGATACCTACAGTACAACCCAATCGTAATTTACATATTTATAGAATGAAAATTTATGCAAGCTTTTGTAGAGTATAATAATAGTCAACAACAATTCTCTGACTAATGCAATATTTGATTTTTCTTTTGGAATTATTCACTCAATAATTTCAAGACCTCATGCAGTTTCTTAATCACAACGATTTGTAATGCTGTAACCATTTCTGACATCTTAATAATGTGTATAAAAATATTTTTCAGGATGTATAAAACGGTGGTGTTTCTGTGGCAAAAAAGACACACTATGTGTCCCGGTACGAATTTTCTTTTGTAGTAAGTTTTATCGATAATTTCCTTGAAACATGTTGTATGCGATTCGTGGAATTCCATTACCAATCAAAATATTTCGAACTTTCTTCACGCTTAAACGTACACAATTAACACCTGGTTGATGAAAAGCTTTCATTGGAGTTTCATATAAGGGGTGGAGTTCTCGGAAATATCAAGCTGCCTTTTTCCGTTTCGCGCTTTGTTGACCACAAACTTTATAATTAATCATTAATATAGAATGAATGTGTCGAAGGGTTGCGAGATTTTTATCGCGGGGCATCTTTTCGAAAGATAATCTGAGCGGTTATTTCTAGACGGTGTAATATTAGCCAGCGCGTGATGCCTTTACCTCGTAGTGCTTGCACACTTTTGAAATATGGGGATCATTCATTTGATCTTTAGCCACGTGTGACCGAATCAAAACATCGCATTATGCAGGATTTTACCAGAATTAAACCGGGAAATGGTTTATTTGCTTAGGTTGGGTCTGGGATGCTTTGAAGTGTTACCAATGCCCTTTTGGCGAAATTATACAGTTATTTTAAACACGAAACGGACGCCGCTCTGTTATTACACATAAGAGTGAGAGTGCTTAAATTCTCTGATGTTCATTTTTGGCTCAAACAAGGAAAATTCAACGGAAACGAGGTCAAGGAGCATTTGTTGGCTGAAAATTGGTATTACGAAATTACTCGCTGAGAATTAAAACCTTCTTTTTAAATTATAGCGAGCTTTGTGAATGTTTTTTCCTTCAAGCTTAAAATATTCTATTATTGTGATCTAGTTTTGCATAGCATAATTTAAACATCATTTGAAGGTAGTGGTCCAGTAAAATTAGGGTTTTACCCGAAAAACATTTGTAGTAAGCTGTAATTTAGATGATGTCTTGCTATTTCTGTTCTTTACAACGTATCAAAACTCACCGCCTCTTCGAGGTTGGGAATCACTCTAAATTTATCCCCAAAATTTATAATTTTGTGCTTTTAATCTTTTTTATAAACTTTAATGACAGACCGTTGCTCATCTTTGTCTACGTGTGTGTAACTTACTCTTATTTTTTCTATTATTGTTTGCGATTTAATATCTAGGCTTAAATATTTAATATCAGATTTAACTGCCTAGGCTGAGTTCGGTTAATTTTTTTTTTAAATTATTAAAATAATTATTTTAGTCTTACATTGGCAAAATCGAAAAGGGGCTGATGCCAACAGATATTTGTTTTCGGTTTTACCAGTACAGGATTAGAGACGTCATAAATCATAATAATGCTAAAAGCTCAAGTATGAGGCCTTTGATAATAAGATTAACAATTTAAGTCACTATTTTTATTTTTTATGGAAAAACTGTATGACTTAAATGCTCTTTTACTAACTATACCTACTTTACTTATCTTCTGTATTATTTTTATGCTTAGTTGCATAAACATTTACTAAAAACGATGAGCCATTAAACTATAATTAATTCAAAATACAATTGTTCAAAATTGGTTGAAAATTCGATAATGGTTAAAAATGTGCTAATGAGAGATTAATGGACTATTAATTTTAATGAACGTTTATGCATTAATGTTTTACGCATATTTTTATGTTTTTTAGTGAATTAAGAAACATTTGATTTAAAAGGTGTTGCACGTTCTTCTGGAAAGCAAGAATTTATGGCTGTCGTAATGGTATTAATTAGCATTAGAAACTCATCCTTATTATTTATATTATTATCATTAATAAGATTATGATGTTTCGTTTGTGTTTGATTGTACAATTTGGATAATGCGTTTTTGGGTTTATAGTCAGGGACACAAGAGAACACCGGGGTGGAAAATTAGAGTGAAAGAAATTTTGGCCGTATTTTAAGAGGTCTTACATACATAATACTAATTTGATCTTTATTTTTGACTTTAATGTTGTTGATTGTCATGTACATTCTGTTCCAACGGTTCGAAAAAGCCTTATAACTTGTTTATGTTAGGATATACAATTTTTTTTTCTTTTTAGGTTATAGTTGCGTTTCTGCTGCACATTTTAAAAATATTGCGGTTTATATACAGGATGTCCCAATATTAAGAAAACACTAAAGTTATGTTTTTTTTAATCGAATCTACTCAGTTTGATTTTATTTTTGAATTTTATGCTAAATTACAAATAACTTTTATAGAGGTTGTTTTCATTTATCTGTTATCAATTTAGATTTGTGACGCTTTATTACTAGAATTTTTGAACTGCAAAGGTTTCTTTAAAAATTCGTACCTTCTAAGTGCTTGCACCAACATTCAGGAATCAAGCGGCGTTACTTACTTTAACTTGTGTGCAAGCATTTAAAAGGTACGAATTTTTAGACAAACCCCTGCATTTTAAAAATTCTGGTAAAAAAGCGCCACAAATTAAAATTGATAACAGATAAGTGAAAACAACTTTTATAAAAGTTATTTGTAATTTAGCGTAGAATGCAAAAATAAAATCAAACTAGGTAGATTTCATTTAAAAAAACATAACTTTAGTGTTTTTTAATATAGGGACGCTGTGTATATAAACCGCAATATTTTTAAAATATGCATCAAAAACGCAGCTCTAATCTAAAAAAAAGAAAAAATTAATATATCTTAAAATAAACAAGTTATAAAGTTTTTTCGGATCGTTTGGACAGCTTGTATGTGAAGCAAATGCCGGAACGATTTGAAAGAAAAGGATTACAAGCTACTGATTGAAAAGTTTCTAATTAGTACAAACATTGTTAATAGCGGAAAAGTACTTTTTTAGTCGACTTTGACAAAAAGTTGAATTTTTCTGCTTCAAATGCGGCCGAAAATTAACCTTTTTGACAGCGGCCGAAAATGAGCAGATTTCGGCCGCTGGCGCTGCGTCAAAAAGCTAACCTAAAAATACTAATAAAAATTTCATTTTTGTTAAAGTCGCCTAAAAAATTTTGTGTGAACTATGGCCAAAAAGTGTTTTTTTGTGTTTTGGCATTTGGTACACAAATAACTATTTCTGTAGTACTTTTATTAATTACTTGCTTTAAATTGTACATAGATATGACAAAAATAAGTACTAAAGTACGAGCTTTACTATCATTAATGCAAAATCTAACATTCAAGTCTTCTGAAATATATTTCTCCCGGAGTGAATTTTTATTATTGTTTCTAAAGTACTGTTAACATTTCGAAATAACAAGAGTTTCGTATAAATATTTTGAGAAAGTACCAGAAGTATATCGCGCCGAATATCATATCGTAACGTGAAATTCTATAAAATCATTATTAAAGTCTGTCTAACGATATTCTAAAACGACTTTATTATTACTAGTTAACATTTTGGGTCGTTTTACGATAGTCTCATTGTTAGGGTATTATCTACCTACTCTGCAATAAACTATGTATGGAGGGTTGAGATTCTTAAAATTTGAATGGGCTACTCACCACTTTTACGATAATTCTTATTAAACGGATAATAAACCACTTAAGAAATTAAAAGGTTCTTTTAAAATATCGGTAGACAGACTATAATAGACACGCTTATGGACTGATCGAGAAGAGTGATGTCATTGCTTCGTATGAGTGTAGAAAATTCGCGAAACATCTAAACACATTCTTAATGGACGAATGGTTATATAAGCAAGCAGAGACATTGACCGAGTAGTTAGTTAATGTGAAACTCGACAACGATTAAAGTGAGCGATATTCTTGGCAGCGACGCTATTAAAGTGATGACGATCGTAGTAATTACTCTCTGATTAACGAGTTATTTATTTGTTAAATTTAGTGTTGTGTGTAATCGTGTATATGTTAGTAGAAATAATTATTCATTATTAATCCAACTTTTTATATCAAAAGTATTTTTTGTTTAAAATTTGCACACGCGTATAACTTTTAGTTATTAGGTGTCTTAGCAACTAAAAACAACGTTTAAATGTATTGTCTATTCAGGATTACAAAAGTAATCTTTAAAAGTAAAATTGAACAGGTAATATTAAAACGCTCAAGGAACTTCAATCATGTACTTTTAGTATTAGAAAAAAAAAGTATCTAAATTTTACCTTTGAAGATTACTTTTGTACTGAATAGACAATACATTTAAACGTTGTTTTTAGTTGCTATGACAATTAATAACTATAAGTTACATGCTTTTTTCACTGATACCAAAACTATGTGATTGAAGTTTCTTAGTCGTTTTTACATTACCTGTTCAAGTAAAATACAATAAGTGGGGTACCATTATAAAGATAATTTTGTGCTCTTTAAAACAATGTATTACTCGAACCCACTTCCTATTTAAAATTTTAGGGTTGTGGTTTACCCCTGTTAGGGGGTTAAAGATATGGGTTACAAAATATTTTTAAAATGTGTTCCCCTTTAAAAGAAAATCGACTTGTTCGAACATTTCTGCATTAAATTTTACAAAAAAAGGTAACGCTAGGTGCAAACTTTTTATTGAACCAGTCTGTATATTTATACTTATTGTGATAGCTTGTTGAAAAGGGCTTAAAACAAGGAACAATTTTGCATTTTGGTAATCTGATGAGTACAAAACAGTATCGAAATTTAAGAATGCATACAAATTTCAAAATGTTTTGCCAGGAAACAACAAAAATATTTTCAAAAGTTTTAACACTAAAAAAACAAAAAAATTTTGGAATTTATTTGTATTTGAAAGTTAGCAAAATGTAAAAATCTATAGTGGGTCATATTTCTTGTTTTAAAACTTTTAAAGCGAGCTATCGCAATAAGCATCTTTACATTAAAAAAAGTGGTTTCATTCTCAGATGGGGAGGAAAATTTATGACAACACAAAATAAGGTGTTAAACTAAAAACAGTAGAAACGGTTTTTTTATTTTATTAATCCAACTAATGGGAGTCAAGTTACAGAATTTATTTTAGTTAAAATACTCATCTTGTATATAAAAAAAGACACTCAATTTAATTAAGGTAGAGCAAATGAAAGCCCAAAAACGACACAATTAATAGAAATAAAAAATATCTATTTAAGTCAATCATTTTGACTTACATTACTTATTTCCCACCAGCACAATATTATAAGAAACTCCCGCTTTAAAAATAAAAATTAACTGACGTCACGTGGGTAAATTTAACTAAACTTGCATATTACACTGTACACAAAAAGTTAGGGATATGTTAAAATTTAAACAAATTGCATATCTATACTGCGTTTTTTTTTTTAGTATTTGTTTGAAACACTATTTTTAATTTTAATTAGAAAGATATACTGTTTTTTTTTCGCTTTTTTGGTAGTTACGCTAAATTTTTAAAGTGAAAACTTGATACTTGAATCAATTTTTTTCTTTAAGTCACTTTATAATTGCTATTGCAAGGAGTATAGTTAATATTTTGTCGAAATATGGAAAGATATCAAGTTTTGCTGCACCTGAGGGAAACAGAGCTATTGAGTTGCTGTAGGCTAGCCGCAATCAATTCGATATTGCTAATACTCTTGAAGTTAAAGTGTAATAAGTCGTTTATATAATCGATCCCTAGAGACAGAATCTGTTCGGCAAAGACACTATAGAAGACTATTGTAGACGCTTAGTGGTAAGCTTATGCATCGCGAGCGAGAAGTACTCTTTATGCTGAGAATGGCTGGATATTACACGTTTAAATCTTTCTTAATCGATTTTGGGAATATGGTTTACGTAGTCATCTATCATACCAAAGTTCTTGTCTATCATGCAGACCATGCAGCATGTGTTAGATGGGCATATTTTTATCAAATAGGATAGAGAATGGAATTCTGTTTTATTTGCTGATGAATCTTGATGGGGTCTCAGAAGTCTTAGTAGACGTTTTCAAGTATGGAAGATGTCTGGTGAAGGGTATCAGCATTATTTATCTAGAAAACTGTTTTATTTCAGAGGAATTGTATGAAGAGGAATTAGTGTTGGTAGTTGCACCAACTTGTATGTTTGTCAACAAACAATGAGCGGTTAAATAATAATATGTTACTGACATCTTTGACAACATTGTTGCAAATAAAAATTTGTTTTTATTGATGATAATTTTTGACCATTTGCAGCACAAGTGTTTAAGGTTATTGAAAATTATGGAATTGAATTTGTTACTGTCCTTTTACGTTTTTCAGACTTAAATTACATATAGCATGGGTGGGATATACTTGAAACAGCATTACTCCTATTCGAAACACATGAGAGCTTTCGGAGCTTTTGTCCGTTTTTTGGTTACAATTTCTTCAGAAGTCGGCTAAAAACATCATTCAAAGTACGGCACGAACAATTAGTAAAATGTTATAGGTTAGAGGTCAGAATACTCAGTATTAAAAATAATACATTTATATTTTGAATGATGCTTAAGCAATTTTTTTTTTTGTTTGTGAACTTGTGAAATATGCATTTTGTTTGTTGTGTTTTTGCATTTTGTTTAGCTTTTTTATATAAAATTCTCCAATAATCTTAACTTTTTGTGCGCAGTGTGGTTGAAGGATTGTTTACTACAGGTTTACAGCTGCCAAATTGTAAATATCCTAAGATACATCAAGATAACAATTATCTTGATCGGAGGTGGTCACGCATTTGAAAAATTGTGTGTGTTCTTGTTTCGTCCGTTTACTGATTGTCAAAATTTGACAAGCAGTTCTGGTGAAGTCTTTTTGTTTTCTAAGTTTTTTAATGATTGTTTTTTCTACGGAACACAAGATTTACATGATTGAAGTATATTTTGGAACACATTTGATGATGCTTTTATGAGAACACATTTGATGATGCTTTTATGAGTTGTCTAAACTTGACAGCATTATGACAAACCATATGAAGTAAATGAGAAGTACGTTTTCTATTTTATGACCACCCTTAATTAAAATAATTGTTAATATCACGGTATTTGTAATATTGATGGGTGGTTTTCCATCGCGCGCTGTATTTCTTTACTTTTCCCTAATAAATAAAAAACGGAATCATTGAAACGTAATAGTTATTTTACCAACAAGTTTGTTAATGAAGGCGATTAATAATCAAGACATTTTAACGCGTGCGCGACGCGAACGCGTTAATAGAATTTGAGATTATTAATCGCACATTAACAAAAGCGTTGATTACAATGTTTTTCTGTTGCTTATATTACAATAAACTTGAAAAACTTTATTCCAAAATTTTTCAGCTTGTCTTTTTCTACTAACATATTTTTAGTAACTCATCTAGATTGTTTTTTGTTACCTGGCTACAAAACACCTAAACGAAATTTTTAGTTGTCATTAATATTAATCAGATCTCACATTTCTCTCTAAGCAGGTATTTATTAAAATAAACTTACAATATAAATTATGACAATTTTAAGTTTCTTTTAATAAAACATTTATCTTTAAACATACCGCTTTTATAATTTTTTTTATGATTATGACAGTGTATAAATGTCAATGATTTGGTTTGTATGGTTGGTATTAACAGATCGTTAATAAGGGTGTTTAACAATTTTTTTTAAATGGCTTGGAGTGCATTAATAACCCTCATATGTCAACGAGCAACAGAAAAATTTATTAATGTTTAAAAGAAAAATTATTAAATCTAAAACAGTAATACTTATATACAGGATGATTTTTTTATCTGTTCCCGCCCGAAACTCTAAAAATAAGCAACACATTATACTTTGAAAAATTTATTTTCAAAATTAAGGTTAAAGCGTTGTGAATTATTGTCAACATTGTTGATAATACCTTTAGCAGTGCTTCCAGAGTCAATTTATTTGGATTATTTGTTCCCACAGTATTTAATTAATTAATTAATTACTTTTCGATTGTATAACGTGTTGCCTATTTTTAGAGTTTTGTGATAAAAAAATCACCCTGTATATATTAAAATCATAAAAGAGATTACTTCCATGAAGCGGAGGCTAGAAGACTATTCTAATTGAAGAATACGAAGACGCGTAGCGTCTGAATACTTCTTTAAAGTCCCAAGTCATGCAGAGACTCTTTCACAATGTATAATTTTTTTTTTCTGAAACAGCTAAAATGTTATGAACAAGATCAAATAAAGTCAAAAATTTAAAACGTCAAACTGACTAAACTAGAAATTTGTTACTTTTAGTCCTAGTTACTTTATTTTACAATTTTTTTTATCACTTTATTCATCAAAACTGTCTTGCAATTATGACATTACCTGGCAGTTTTAAGAAAAATTATAAAACTAAGAAACAAAAAAATATTTAAACCTTAAACCGTAGATTTATCAATAGTTGAAACCACAAAAGTTATATTATAGAAAAAGGTAAATTAACGACGATAAATGCAACTGAAAATATGGGCATGGATCACTTGCATGCCGCGGTCAGAAAAAATTATAGATGGTCGTAATACCAAAGGACAGTTGCACCCTCGGTTCTCTAAAGTTTTAGGATAGTTGCATGTTTACTTATTAAAATAGTTAACTACCTAATGCATTATTTACTTCTACTCTAAATATAAATACTTTTTAATTTAGTAAGCAAGGGCTGCATACAATAAATAAATATCACTGAAACAATTTTTTTAAGCATTTGTCGACAATTATTTAAGCTTCGTAGCTTCTTTTGCATTTGTACGACACAAATCACACCGTTTCTTTGACTTTTAGGAAGGTGTATTATTAGTTATTGATAAATTTATTTTTGCTTATATACCTTTCCAGACAAATATTGGCATACCTGACTTTAAAGGCAAGTCAGCTGTTTATTACTAGTGCAACAAAGATTGTATTGTTACCAAACTCAAGTAATTTATGGTCGTTAGATTCTTTGATGCCATCTGAGAAAGTCGCTCGGGTATGCAGATTCGCCACCACTTTTACCTGGATTTGATCTGCTTCGGGCGGTTTTCTCAGATGGCATCGAAAGATCTAACGACTATAAATTACTTGTGTTTAGTAACAATACAATCTTTAGTGCTCTAGTAATAAACAGGTGACTTGCCTTTAAAGTCAGATATGCCAATATTTGTCTGAAAAAGTATACATATTTACCTGTTTTAAACTAATCCTTAAATATCTTATCGGCGCGCAAGTGTCTTGTTGCCTTTTTGGGCCTTAAGACATCAACGCATAGCAGGGGGTAAAATTACCATTGCGCGCTAGTATATAACCATCAATTAAAAATTTTGCTCTAAAACTTTTACATTAAAATAGAGATCATCAATTTTTGAAAATCATAAACTGTAGTTTTTAAGGGTCATTTAAAAGGGAGCATTTTTTTATTGGCAGATAATTATATATTAAATGAAAGTTATTTTAATTGTCTAGGCAGGTGCACTATTGGTTTTTCAAAAAAGTTTAAATTTAAAAAAATAATTGTTTACTTTTCAGCATTTTTTTTTGATTAAAACGTACACAAAAAATTTGATATTTTAATATGTTACGTATATTACATTTTTAAAGGCAGGTGCGTTGTTAAATTAAACAAAATGTATTGTTTTTTTGTTATAATTCATATTTTTTAAATAACGCTTGTTTAAACAAACGAACTGTATCTTTATAACAGCAACAAGTGTACAGACTTACAATGTGTTTATAAACAAGATACATTTTAAAGAAATTGAAATAAACAATGTGTTATATTTATTTTTAACAAAATGAAAATTTTTTTTTTAGTTTCTAGCATTTGCCATGGGTGGCGCTTAATAGCTGTACAAATTAGGGTCACTAAATATACGGGTAGCGCAGTTTACTAGGCGTGGGTTCAAATTAAAAGAGATAGCTGTATACACGCATGAGTGAAACAAGGATAGAAATAGTTTTAAATGCATTTCTAGGGATTTTGGATATATTATGTTGCCTACGTTAGTATTTAGTTTAGTTTAGTTTGTATTCAAATTAAAAGAGAGGTCTAAGGGACAGATAGAGGGTTAGCGCTACCCGTATATTAGTGACCCTTCTATACTAGATCTAATGAAATAGTAGAGTGACTAAAGCAATAAAGTCATAACCATTGTTAACTTAACAAAGAGCGGTACTCGAGTTAAGCTGCAGGGGTGATGGATGGACCCGTCGTAAATTATTCTGTCTCTCGATTGTGTTGCTTTTCTGAAGTCTTAAGACTTCGAGGCAGGTAGGTTTAACGAGCTCATCATCTGTGCAACTGAACTTGAGTACCACTCTTTGTTAAGTTAACAATGGTTATGATTTTATTGCTTTAGTCACTCTACTATTTCGCTAGGTCGACTATACAAATTCAACAAGACATTAGTCGCGGCAGCTTGTTTGTAGAGACCTAACAAAATAGCTCACATTGAAAGTGAGAGAGACGGTTTTTTGAGACAGCGTTGAGACAGTATTCTTGATTCAAGAGATATAGGTCTCGCCAATTAAGTCGTAAAAGAAAAATAGTTGTAAAAACCATGTAAACAGTTATTAAATTAAGTAGCCGTTGCTTTGATATAGTCGACCAGCTTTGTTTTTGATGTACCAAAGCGTAAAATAACTAATCATTGTCCAACTGGACAACTATGTCAATACTTCGTTACTAATTGATCACAGAAATGCAGCTGTATAATTGTTTTTTAAAATTAATTTTGTGTCGCTAAATTTACATTTTGAAATGCATATTTTTTATATAGGTACTATCGGAATTCTGAAAATGATTGTGATTTTTTTTGTTGGGTTGGTAACAGATTAAAATTTTTCTGTTAGTACTACATACTAAATGTTATACTTAAATTTAAATTTGACAAGCTTGTCAAAAAGTCTATTATTATTCTATTATACCTAATCTAAGAATTTGACAAGACTCAAATATGACGCGGCTACCAACTACTCAGGCGTACTACCCCACTATTTTTGCTTCGATCATTTATAGTATCACAGTATTTCACAAGTTATGTTACATGCTTTTATCGCATTAATACACATTTAGGGATAACGATTTATTATATTTTGCTTGGTTTTATAATGTACTGTTTTAAAATTCGATTTGTTTGATAATGTTAGATTATCAAATATCAGTTTATAAACTTATAAACAGCAAATTAATTTTAACTTTGTTGAAAAACCAATAAACCATGTCTATTAGGGTGATTCAAAAAAATGAAAATTTTTTTTTTCCAAACAGCTTAAAAGTTTGATCTTGATGCAAAAAGACGCCAGTTAAAAGTTGAGCTCTTAATATTAATATTAAGGACGTCCGCATCGCACTTTTCTATTTTCCATAAGAATAACATGGGAAAATTTCTTTTTGCACTTTCTGATTTTTATTGCTAGCTTTACGTGAGTCAAAAATAAAACCTCTTGACTTATTTTTGTAGAGCATTTAACGTTCTACAAAAAAGGTTTTTTGAGTTTTTTTCGAAAACCTTACAGTTCAAAAGTTATTCGAGGTCAAAGTTTAAATTAACGCAAATTTGACCGTTTTCAATTATTAAATATATTTTTTTTTAGAAAAAAAAAACAAGATCACTTATTTTCTACCTCTCATTAAAATATTTCAAATGACTAAAGAAAATATTTTGCGTTTAGGTTAAAAAAAAACTCAATGAACAACAATTTTAAAGCTCACTGATGCTAAAAATTTTCTGAAAAAATTTCACTGGCAGTAATATTGCAAAAAATAACTGATATACGTTTTCTGTAAGAGTAAATTCAAGATAATTACAAAGTTTTTTGGTAAATAATTCCAATAAGACCATTTAATCCACTGCAATTCATTAAAAACGGTAAAATTTGCGTTAATTTAAACTTTGACCTCGAATAACTTTTGAACTGTAAGGTTTTCGAAAAAATCTCAAGAGACCTTTTTTGTAGAGCGTTAAATGCTCTACAAAAATAAGTTAAGAGGTTTTATTTTTGACCCACGTAAAGCTAGCAATAAAAATCAGAAGGTGCAAAAAGAAATTTTCCCATGTTATTCTTATGGAAAATAGAAAAGTGCGATGCGGACGTCCTTAATATTAATATTAAGAGCTCAATTTTTAACTGGCGTCTTTTTGCATCAAGATCAAACTTTTAAGCTGTTTGGAAAAAGAAAAAAAAAACTTTTCGTTTTTTTGAATCACCCTAATGTCTATAATTAAAAAATATTCTAAATTAATTGAAAGCAAAAAAAGGTAAAAGCAATTTTATAAACTTTTTAACTTTATGTAAAATAGGATCAACATAAAATTAAAAAAGTATAATTCTATTAAATCGTCTCCTGAAAATAGGGTCGTTTCGCATATTTTTTATTGCATTTTACGAAACTACATAAAAAATAAATTTACACTTATTAAGTGTAAATTAATATTTTGCGGAATGAACTTATTTGTAAATCGCCTTAATTTGTAGAAAATGTTCGGTTTCTTTAAAAATTTGCAATAATTTGGAAAAATATAAAACATTCTGGTCACTCGTATTATTATTTGTAATTAATAATAATAATAATAATAATAATAATAATAATAATAATAATAATAATAATCCGTAATGATGTCTTGCCTGACTATAAGTTTATACTGCCGGGTCAGTGGTGTGTAAAAGACGTAGGGATTATTTATCAATTAATTTTTGTATAAAAAATTGATCAATTATAATTTCAACTCACAAAAAAAATTAATTGTTTAAATGATTCCTATTCTTTTGCCGGGTTTAATAATAATAATAATAATAATAATAATAATAATAATAATAATAATAATAATAATAATAATAATAATAATAATAATAATACTCTTTATTGTCCAACGGAATACACCAGTTACAGGACACAAATTAAAAAAATAAACAAAATAAACTGTAGGTATCTACAAAAAAGAACAAAAAAAAATGTAATTCAGTTAAATTAAATAAATAAATAAATATATATATATTATGTATATATATATATATATATATATATATATATATAAACCAAAATAAAAAAAAAAGAAAAAAAAACATTAGCCCTCCATATTAAATTGTAAATTTGAATTGGCCAACGTGCAACGGTGAACGACGCAACACGTTGGTTCTTGGAGCTGGAAGGCGGAATCCCACTTCATGCCTCGAACAGATGCGTGGAACATTAAACGGAACTTGTTCTAAAAGAGTGGGACAATCTATTTTATTATTAAGCAAATTAACCAAAAATTTAAGACTGATGCGTTCTCTTCTGACAGCAAGCGACTCCATATTGTGTCGCGCAAGCAGCACAAATAACAAAAATTATTAATAGCAAAAATAATAACTTTTATATATTAATAACAAAAATTAATAACTTTTTTAACCATCTATGTCGTAAGGATGTCATTAATGCTATTTTAACAGCAACATTAAACAACAATTACTGTTTACGTATTGATTACTATAGAAGTGAGTCTGCTTATGATAAAAACAAGTAAATAAAAACTGTAAATCAAAAATTATTTTGTTTATTGTGTAATAAATAACACTAGTGATATTGAAAGCAGCTTTGAGAGTAATAAGTGATAAATGTTCTTTTCAGGTGGTTGAAAAACAGTATATGAACCTCAAGACCGTAAGCAATTTTCGTGGTCTTGAGAGTTTAGTAAACTTGACTAGGAAAAGTTATGCTTTCCGTCCTTGAGCTCTAATATGTACTTCTTGTATAACTGAAAACATCTAATAATTTGTAATGCACGTATCCAAATCTCATATAATTTATAACTCTCACTTTTCAATCCTCGTTGTGAACATTTTGGAATGTTGCACCGAACCGATTTATCCGCGTTTATAATGAATGAATAAATAAAATATTGCTTCTCTACTATTATATTTATTTTGTTTGGAAAAATAGAAAGGAGCAATAATAACGATTTTTTTAAAATTTTGTTAATATTTTTTTTGTTCTTGATAACTATTGGTAGTTGGAATTACAATTTATCAGTATTATACTGTATGTGTATTAAAAGAGCTGTGTTTAAAGCTTATTCAGAAAAATGTTAAATTTTTAGAGAGTTATATTTGTTCAGATGAATTTCAGATACTCCTAAAATAATATATCAGCTTTAAGGTAAAGAATTTTTCAGTAATAGACCTCATATAGATACACAAATCGCTGTCGACGTCTTGATCTAATTTAAGAAAACAGTTTTTGATATTTTGTTTTCATTTTTTGTGACGCTTCTTTATCAGGAAATTTATTCGTTCTTCGAAGTTTAAAAGCATCAAGTTGTAAAGTTTAGTTCCTGAAAGGATGTAATGAGAAAATTTATTTGATAAGTTTATCGATGTAAAAATCACGCATTTTGCCATAAAAGTTTTTAAGCTAAAATTTAAAAATATAAAAATAATATAATGATATAAAAATTAAATAATGATATAAATAAAAAATATTTTACAGTGTTTCCACTATTTTAAATAACGTTTGCTTGTATACTTACTCTTAGGCGCTGTTAAAATTTAAAAGCTTTAGTAAAGTCCACTATGTTTTTTATATTATCATCATCGAACGTTTTGATAAAAATTTTGACAATATTGACAAAAAATTTATATTTTTTAGAGGGTTGCGGCTGGTGTGGTAAAGCAGTCGACGAGAATACAGGCCTGTCTTCAGCAGCTGCAACATTTTGCTCTGAATTATGTTTTTCTCAATCACGAAGGGCCAACTTTAAGAAAAACAAGACTTGTGATTGGTGCAGACACGTCAGACATACAGTTTCATACGTCGATTCTCAGGTAAGGATTTTTTTATCAAAGAGAAATATAAATTTGGTGTTCCAGGACGGTTCATCGCAACTGCAGTTTTGCTCAGACAAGTGTTTAAACCAATACAAAATGCATATTTTCTGGAGGGAAACACGCGCCCATCTGGAGATTCATCCTCATGTTCATGGAGACGAGTCCTCCAGTGGGACTTTAATCACTCCAGATTTGTGGATGAATAAATGCAAATCTCCAGAAGGCCAAAATTTGTCGCCGTCTTCTTCGCCAAAATTAGCGGAAAATCCGCAACAAACTTCGCCATTGCCATTGATAACTGTTGCTCATCCGTCGAAGCTGATGTCTTTGCAAGAATCTGAGCCTAAAAGACAAAGGAATAAAGTACAAAAGAAAACTAAAAAACGAAGTAATGTACCGAGTTGTACAAGTACAAATAAAAATCTTTCGGCAGATATGCCACAGGATTTACGAATAAGGCACACTCCGACGGATTTTGAAAGACTTTCTGATGAAAAAAATAAGACGAAAACAGAAGAAGTTTCAAGATTTAACCAAACTCAGTATTTTTGTAATTCCGAAGCTGCGAATCATAGAAAATTGCTGGATAGTTTAGTGCCACCACCGACTATTCTAGTTCCTTATCCTCTTATACTGCCTTTACCTCTTCCAATTCCTATACCCATTCCTTTACCATTTCCAAATGGTTTCTTAAGCAATGAAAAAGATGAGGAAAAGAGCAAAGATGCGTCGAGTCAAACTGACGAAAATTCTAGTCAAAATGTGAGTGTAGAGAAAACTGAAGTCAGTTTTAGGCCTTTAAGGAAAAGGAAACGTATTGTAGAAAAGAAAACTAAGTTTTTAATTAAAAACAAAAAAATATTGTCCACTTGAATGTTAAATTTAATCGAATAAAATTTTCTTATTTCTCTTTTTGCTAATAATTGTACATACACTTCGATAATAAAACCTGGTAGTTACAAATGGCATTTTTATTGTGCGATGTGCAAGTAGAATGATAATCCTACAAATTTTCATTTTATGAAAACTAAGGTAACGTAATAAAATAGCGTTTTCCAACTTTGCACTTTAGTGGGTTGCAAGTGAAACGTATTCGTCGTTTAAACTTTAGCAATACATCCTTTCTGAAATAAATCTCTAGTAATAAAAATTTCTTATAGTTTGGTAGTAATTGTAGTGATTGATTAATTAAATTTTAGGGTATGTGTTTTTTGGGTGTACTCAAATTGGGTCAAGTTTTGTGGCATTTTTCTTACCTTTACTTACAAGATGTTCTGTTCAGGACAAGAGAATTCACTTCATGGAGAGCTTTACTACAGGTTTAGCTCCTACGGGCTTTTATCGGACGACAACAAAATATTTATTATGATTGGGCGACTGGAGAGTTAGATGGTCAGTGATATTGTCAAAGACTGTTTTTTCAGAAAAAAAAGATCAAGAATTATTTGTTTAGATAAACGAAGAGATAATACTATTGAAACGACCATACAATAAAATTGTTGGCTTATATTATATGGCGTAGAAAGGGTTTTATACACCACAAAAAATTACCACAGATAGAAAATATATAGTGACATAGTCTGACTGCTAAATTAGGACATGTCGCATTTTTAAAGTAAAAATTAACAAAATGTTAAAAAGAATATACATATTTTTTACCATAAAGGTTTGTCTTACTAATTAATTAAAAATATACACAATGAGAGGAAAAAACAGGATAATGTCGTTTTAATGAAATTAGCATCAATTTCGTTTGCGTTTTTTGTAGCTAACAGTATTGTTTTCTGATTTATTTAGCTGTTAGCTGTTATGATGCTGAAATACAAAATTAGCTAGTAATAAAATAATATGTAATTTATGATTATATATTATTTTATTTATTATTTATAATTACATATTCTATTTAAATATATGATTATATTTGGCTTTACTGGTTCACATTTTTTTCTGTTTGATGCAAAATGTACGGGGATATTATTTTGTTAGCAATTGAAACTACTTATTATTAAAAATACTGTTATCACAATTTCTAATAAATTTACTGTAATTAAATAATAACGTATTATTAAAAAATGAAAATAAAGCTTGGATTTTTTTTAAACTGTACTTATTGTAGAAAGAGTTTTATCAAAAAAATAGTTTGCAAATGTTTTCTTCCATTACTATAAATGATTTTGTGTCTTTTTATGGTAGAATTTATTTGGTACTTCATTGAAATACCGTGTTTGTAGAATAGTTTTTTCCATCAAAAAATCGACTTTAAGGGTAATTCTATATTTTTCCAAGCATTTTTTTAAAAGTCTGTTTAAATCTGAAAACTAACCGTTTTACTGGTTGTCGTCATAGCCAAAAAGCTTTAAATACATGTTAAAAAAATCAGAATTGAGTCTTTTATAAATCGTTTTACACATATCTAGCTATAATATGCAACCAAAAGAAACGACGAGGGCGCTACATGTGGGAAACATAAGGATAGTATATAATTTCAAATTTGACATACTCATGACAATTAAAAGTAGGCCAAAGTAAAATTACCTTAGTAAGTAACGTACTCATAAACAAATTTACAAAAAGTCAAAAAAAGAATTTTTCTGGTAGTTATTTTAGTTAGTATTCTAATTTCCACAATCAATTTGGGCGAATTTTTTAATTTTGTTAATTTAAATTCTAATTGTTTAACTGACAAATTTCACTGACTAATTATCTAAACACAATTATTATTTCGACTTACAACTAACGTCGTAGTTTATAATTAATTAACATTTCCACCATTTTTTAGGAGAAAAATGGTTTTTTTAGCATTAAAACACACAGTTACTGATATTACTCTTCTTTATTCTTCTGATGTTTTTCGTTAGTAAATACTGCATAAAATCAGAGATGATTTGACGAAATACAACTTACCTGGCGGCGGTGTAAAAACGTGTAAACAGAGCACTCACTATGGCAGCAGTATAGTTCGTCACAGTATGGCAATATGGTGTCCATAACGATATCTTTAAATACTACTACTAATAACAATGACGGTCTACGGACATGTGTAGTTTAGAGTGCCAATGTGTTGAGATATGCG
Organism: Tribolium confusum; assembly: GCA_029207805.1. Classification (NCBI taxonomy): domain Eukaryota; kingdom Metazoa; phylum Arthropoda; class Insecta; order Coleoptera; family Tenebrionidae; genus Tribolium; species Tribolium confusum. Next base: position 33,900,693 of record JALGAY010000001.1, on the reverse strand, counting down.
CGTTTTTATTTTTTTTAATAATTTTACAATGTGTCAAAATATTAACTAACTTGAATCTTTATAATGTATGTGATAATATTTATTAATTGTTGGTACAGACGCGTTGAACCTGAAAATAATTTACCTCATTTATACTCTAGAGTCGGCATTTTTCATAGCATCACTTATAAGTTATAAGTACTGCAATTACCTGCATTTTGGCGCCAGCAAAGGCGAGAAATTTGAATACATATATCTATATTTTAATTACTGACACAGCGATTTAGAAGTGACTCTGGAGTGTCATGGACATGGTGATACAACAGTAGAGCACATTGAGGTAAATTATCTTCAAATTTAATGCGTCTATAATAACAATTAAGGTTTTTGATGCTTTCATGTCACTGTCATCCAACGTCCAACTTACTTTGATCACTGATTTAAATGAAATTAAAAATGGTATTTAGTAAACTATGCCAATAGTATTTTGGGTTGCGGCTTAATAGCTCATTCACAATGAACATAATTCATATAAGAAATACATAAGCATAAAGTGATCGTAAGCGCCATTTTTACACGCAGTGTTCACAATGATCATAACGTAATTTTGTCACCTGTCATTAATCCTAACCTAACTATTTCTTGTTTTGTTTATAAACTATAAAAATATCGACAAACAAAAAATTAATTTAAATTTTACGTTTTTTCTCCGTGAGAAAATTACGTAACAAAACCAGAAATGAGTTTTATTTAAAAAAAAAACGCTGTTGGGTTGGACCCTCCAATCAAAATCGACAAAGAAATCATACCGAATATAATCATTTAATGTTATAATTAAAATTACATGATCAAAAGTTGTTTTTCAGAGGTTAGGACTCATTTGGTGTCCTTACGAATAAGTTGGTACAAACCCTAAACTCACAAAAAACCCTAAAAGTTACCAAATTTGTACGTAAGGCATACATAAAGTTGGATTCGTTTTAACTTTATTATGTTCATCTTATGTTGACACATAAACATAAGAATTACGTTAGTCTATTGTGAACACCGCTATTGGTTTTACACGCATTCAACATTACGTTTGACGTTTCTCTTTTGTATTTCTTACGTATTATGTTCATTGTGAATGAGCTATTAAATTTTATCAGAAGTAACTCTCTAGTGAATAATACTGTATTTTTAAATTATCATAATGATTCCAAACTTAGTTAATTTCTTAACTCATTGTTAATTTTTATAAAAAATAAAAAGGCGCATTTCTCTAACTTATGTTAAGATGGCAGTCTAAACTACGCATGTCTGTGTTAGTATATCAATATATGTAACATGTGTACAAATTCGGGGTTCTTTTGATTCAAAAAGTTGGATTAATAACCAATAATTTACTTCTGCTATACACACGATAAAAATAATTTAACAAATAAATAATTTAATAATTAGACAGTAATAACTACGATTGCCGTCACTTTAATAACGTTGCTTTTGAGAATATCGCTTACTTTTTTTTTGCTTGTCTGGTTCTCACTAATTGACTACTTGCTCGGTTAATGTTTCTGCTCTTTATATAACCATACGTCTTTTCAGAATTTGTTCGGAAGTTTCGTGATTTCTCTCTACTCGGGCGAAGCAATGTCATCATTTCTTTCGATTGCCTATGGACTTGGCTAATAATGAGATATTCTTCTGGTATATTCTTAAACTATTTACTCCAAACTGTCTTTCTTTTATTGTTGTTTCATTGTTCATAATAATAGGTAATTTTTTAATTACCAAAATGAGCAGCTACCAGGCTTTTCTACTAAAAGATGTTCAAGCTAGTAAGGCGGATAGGTGATATAATTCAATACCAGTCGGAGCATTTGTCCGCGGAGTATTTTATTTTTGTCTAGTTATTGGGGATGGCGTGTTGGTAACAAGTGGTAGAGGTGTTTCTGCCGCCAACATTAACTTTATATTGAAAAAAAGTCATACAAAATTTCTGTTAGTTCGGAATATATTTTGTATGAAGTTTAAACTGTATTTTCTATAAGAAGAATACATCATGTTAATAAACCCTTAAGGAGTACGGTTTTTTAAAATTACGTATGTGGTATGGTGGATTAAATATGACTTATTTAACAATTTTGACTTATTATAAAATTGTTTTTGAACAAGTTATTACTTATTAAAATTAGTGACAAATAAACAACTACATAAACAAAAGTATTTTAACTTCTCAACTAATGATAAACCAAAAAAAATTTTTGTAGTTAACTATAATCAATATATAATAACAAAACATATGTTGTTACATATATTGTTTTGTATTTAAAAGCTATGCTCAAAAATTTTTTTTCTAAATATTTTCTAAAAAAGGCTAGAGCTATTTTGTTTACCTAATGAGTTTTTCTTTTTTGGCTTAAAGTTAATACAGTTATTAATTTTTTATGACCTATATGGTTTCTATACACCTTCTGTGATACAAACCATATTATAAAAAAAGTTTTACCCTTATGGCACATTCAGACTATACGTTTTTTTTAATTACACTAATTATAATATTTTACTTAACGCAAAGATTGTTTAAATATTTTTTAATGTGCGTTTCAACAATATTCATTAATTTGTTTTCTAAAGCTTTGTTCAAATACTTCTTGGGTCATATCTGACTCATCATTCCAGTTAGGGGTTAATATATTTTCTATCTACGAGTATGATCTCTATCTTAATACTCGCATTTGGGACTGGATAAAATGGTAAATGGGTTGAGAAAACACACTCCCCAATTTTAAGACCATTTTATTGGCTGAGGCATTTATTGTACATTTATAATTATTTACTGTTATAATAATAATAGGTATGTATCAGGATAGATAGTTACCCCATACTCTTAGAGAGGTCGCTTGGACACTCTTCTGAACCGATTTTTTTATAGCGCACCTCCGATATCTAGTATAGTACATCGTATCGTATAATATTGTACATCATACTGTTTTTAAATAGGCTAATAGTAAAATATACTCATTTACACATTAATAAGGTAGCGGTTGTCCGGACGTCGCGATGGTGAGACCCTGACAGCGTCAGTGAGAGAGACGACCCGGCGTCTTCGGAGAAACTATGACAGGCGCAGAATGATCAGTCAACAAATACCTATTTTTATTATTTCTTTTATAAAAATATTTAGGCCGTCAGATTTAACTATAATAATTCGCCGTCGCCAAGATCTCACCACCCAACATCCGTTGAATTTCGGGTCATCGGTGACAGGATTCGAGGATGAGGGCGGGAATTTTTGGTTGCGACAATTTTCACTAAACTAAGTGCGGAGGGGGCGGCGCGCCGCAGAGGACACCCGGGGGTGTCGTGTGGGGCCCACCGCCGATTTGTGCGTTAGTGCATGGTGACATCTATTATAATAGAACACATGTACCAAAATTTAGAGAGATCAGTGCAGATTTTTTGTTGGTATTATAAACACTCATATGAACAGTTACTACGTTTCAAAACTAAACACGTAAAAAATAAATATCTTCATATTTATAGAATATATTTTTATTACTTTTTATATTATAATTTATGTGCAGGTGCCGTGTCGGGACTCCTTAAATGTTACACTAACCCAGTCTGGGATTCGAAAGCATTTTTGAAACTTTCCTTAACTTAGCACTAATTTTTGTACAAAAATAAACAGGAATTATGTTACATTTCAAAGTAACTTTGACTACAATACAGGAACATGGACTAAAAATTTCAAAATAATGCTTTCACGTTGTATAATATTCAAAAATTACGTTTGAAATCTTTTCGTAGCTTGCTTGACGAAAGTGATTGTGTCTCTTTCACTAACAGATTTCAAAAGTAACTTTTAAATTTTATAGAAAAACATAGATTACTTATTGCAAGTTACACTTGATATATTCACTTATTACTTTGGTTACAGACTAGAAATTGACTAGAATAATGAAAACAGCTCCCTCATAAACAAAATGGTATAATGAAAAGCAATCTTAAGCTGGCTCACGTATAAAAATAACTTTTAGTTTAAATTTAAGGAGTCTGCCGATTTATAAATATGATAAAAAGTCACACACAGTTAAACATTAGGAGAAAACACTGTAAAGTTCAGTGGCAGGAATATATCACATTAAAAAACTCGGCTTTGCCGTTACTTCACATCACTTTCAGCGCTGTAAAATCGTGCACTTAAGAAACCGAAACGATTTAATCGAAAACAATACAATGACGAAGGAAAAATTGGTGCATATTAGTGCTCTTGTGCAGCAGTGCAGTTCTTATGTCTACGTCAGGAACGATTCATTTTGAGAGCCTTTGAAATCGCTTTTTTAGAAGCGATTTCTCGGGTTGATAGGAAGGATCACGGGTAAGGAATGTGGAACATTATGCCTTTTGACCCTGAGAAACAACTAAAACCTAATTATATTTTTGCGTATGTGTGTGTGGAAAAATAATTTATCGAGGGTCTTGATTTTTCCCTGTTTGGTTGTTATTTGCACGGCTGCAAGTGTTTTGACAGTTTAACTGTGTCAGTAGCAACAGCAACTGTAATAATTCATATTTCGTAAGTTTTTTTCCCGATGATTAATAGGGATAGATTCCGAATTATAGAGGTTATTGACTCATGAACCGTTTCCAGTTGTTTTGAGTTCCAGAATCGATTTCCACACCGGAGACTGTTGTAAACACTTGCAGCTATGAAAGTCTACGTATTTTAGCTACAAGCTAGGTTCGTAGGCCGATGCTTCGTTCATTTCGAGTCATTTTTAAATTAAAGCAAAAAACAAAATACCGAAATAAAATTTTAATTGGCCAACTTCTATTGTCTCGACTCGTGCATGCTCAAGAAGGATATTTTTCCAACCGTTTTGCGACCTTGCGTAGACCACAGCAATAAGTACAAAAATAAATCACTTTATCGTCGGTACTTCATAAGCTATACGCGTTTTTAGTTTTTTTTTTTAAATATTTTAGTAACAAAGTGCTTCATCAGTAAGCTTACAACCTAATTAGTTTTTTTTTCATACTTGAAACGAAAAACATCCCTCTTTACAAATTTTCTAACAAATCTGTGTAACATTCTGCAAGAAAAACTTTAAAACCGTTGTTAAGAATTTTGTCGACTACTTCATTTAATGTCAGTTGATGGATTTCGGTGGCTCAGGATGATCTGAAAATCATCGCCCGATACCATTAACTGACATATTCATTTTCTTTCCGTTTTGCTTATCTTCCATAACATTAACTTTTATGTAGTGATTAGTTTCCAAACAACGGCCCAGCCTCCGTGTTTTTATTACAGAATGTTCCTCAATGCCCTTATCAAGTAAAACTTCTAAACAACAGCCAGATTATCTAATAAAGTGCATAATCATAAATATTTTACATCAAAAGCATGATTTTTTCTCAATAAATAGTTGTACAATGCCACACTTAGTATAATAAACTACGTCTACATACTTTTTTTTAATTTTTTTCTTTTCTACATGATTTATAAGTGCATATAGTGGCTGGCGTTGAGTGTTTTAGGGCTTCCTGAGTGCTTTTAGAACTCTTTCCAAACAATTTAACGAGTCGAGACTGATTAAAATATAAGTCTCTTTCGTATTTTTTTTTTAGAATATTAACAATATTAACAGTGATAAATTTGTAACAAACAGGCTTTAACATATTCATTATTTTCTAAACAATTTGATTGACATTTGACACGCCTCCAAACGGCAAAGCTTGATAGTAACCTTCACCCTTTGTCTTCGTGTTTAGATTTTGTTTTGGAAAAGAACCAACGCTACAGAGCACCAACTACTGGTCTGAATCTGCAAGAAAACGGGTTTGTAATAGAAGGAATAAAAGTAGCTAAGGCCTTCTTCAGACGTTCGAGGGAGGTTCAGTTGGAGAGGCTCCTGTCGTTCTAGTGGAATGCACTATTTGGGAATGGTTACTACACAGCGAGCTGCAGCTTGACGGGACCCACACACACCGACCACAACAAAATACTCAAAACCCCATAAATTTTGTATGTTTTTGATGAGCAAAGTCCCCTTAGTAACCCCAGTGGTGTGTCGTCCGTGGCTGCTACTTGCGAAGTCTTATTACTCTCTGAAGTATACGCTAGTCGGTGGGCGGAGGTGGGGCGATCTGAGGGACGCGCGGACCTGACTTTCGGGCGCCCCCCGGACCGCCCGGAGGCATGGGGGGTTAACGTCCGCGCGCCCACCGTAAAAGCGCGTCGGCTAATACGTCCAGGTGCGCCTTTGTCTGAAACAAAAATCTCAATGTTAGTCACTTATCAGATGAGTTATGGATGGAGTATACGGCGGAAAGAGTTTGGAGTTACGCGGTAATGAATGGGGGCACCCACGTCTTAGACAGGACGACGCCGAGACGCCGACGTCAGGGCCAATGTTGGAACAGACGTGGGCGATAGATGTGACTAGTGCTGCTGGAACCATGTCAAGAGACACGACGCGCTCTTGCTCGCCCCCGTTACTGACACGGTCAACACAAAAGCCAGAAAGGGCTCACCAAATATCACAAATTTAACTTGCAAACAGACTACTTCTATTCAAAAGATGGAATAAAAATATCGAAATTTGCTTTGATTTTTTTTTCTCACATCTTTTCAAACTTTCAATAAAACCAATTAAATGCAAAAAAGTTAAATATGCCTACCTATATCAATCTAGTTAAAATATAGAAGATATAATTAAAATAATTACTAATAATTATAATAAGTAATAATTTTATTCAAAAACAAGTATACATGTTTTGAAAAATTCTTATAAGTACATTTTACTTTTTTTTCGTTGACCATGTATTTAATAAGACCATTAATGTATGACTAAACAAGTTATTAATGTATGATTTACTTTAGTAGATGAACAAAATTTTTGTTTTAGATTTAAAAAATATTGTACATAATTAACTTTTTTAGTAATTACAATAATTAATTAAACAAATCTTATGGATTAACTATTTAAAAAAAATTTTTTTTTGTTAAATCAGACACAAAACTCGTTTTACTTAGTAGAAAAATTTATAAATCTAGAACTAAATATATCGAAAGTGTTTGCGCCCTGAAAAAGCTTTGTCCTGGCTTGCACTTGCATTTACAAAAAATTTGTTTGTATTAAAATTTATCAGGTCTTAAAATTTATCTAGAAAGGATTATTGCAAAATGCTTGACAAATTTTCTAAAACCCAGTTTTGAATAAAAAAAAATTGTAACTCTGTACAGGTTATTTATGTGTCAAGAACAAAAAGTGTTTTTTTTTGCTAAGTCTGAATTTAACCGCCGAAGTAGAAATGAGAAGAAAAAACAAAGGAATGTAAGACACTCTATTAGAATTAAGAGAAGCCGAGATCGGAAAACAGAATAGACTGAAAAAAACATTTTTTGGCCGTGGCGTACACAAAATTTTTAGTCGAATTTTTTCCTTTTTTTATGGCTACCGACTTTTGGATCGGTCGATACAACAAATGTTATGTATACAAATGTATACAAAAATTATATGAGACGCCGATATTCCGTAGCCTCATTTTAAACAGATGAATATAAAAGTAGTCGACAGAGCCGATGCAATAATTGCTTTGTCAAGGCACAATGTGTTTTCAGTAATTCTAAATTTGCTGATTCTGAACTCGTTGAACATTGTTGCTTCACTAGTTGCATTGTTTTGTTTTAGCTATACACACTTCTTTGTGAACGATAAAAAAACACACAAAACTATGATCGATCGGGTTCATGAATGAAATTTCGTGTCATTAATTCTGAGTCATACTGTACCTGCAGAATTATTGCACTCGCAGTTTTGAGTACCTTATGTAGTAATGTACTTTGTTAATATTATAATACTTTTTATTTACTCTTTACAAAAACGTGCAAACCAAAGTCTTTGACATTCAAAGTAAGACATTCACAGCAAAATTTAATTTTGATTAAATTTTTGGATAATTTGTCTAGTATAAGCAATACCTTCAATTAAGAATTATTAATCTATTCACAATATTATTATTAATTACAACACCCACAGTTTTTCATAAAAAAATAGTCAAGTAATGCCAAAGAGATTAAAATTGACATTAAACGTAAAAAATTGCTTTAGTGTTTGCCTTTTCACTGAACAATAATTTACAAGCTTAATAACTGTTATCAAATTATCAAAAAAATCAATTACTAAGTACTCTTCAACTCTCTATTATAAAAATGTAAAAATAATACATGTTTATGACAAATTACATAATTTTCTTTAATATTGAGCTAACCTTGCCAGGTATTCTACATAAATAAATAAGTAGGATATTTTGGTCTTCTAATAATACATCAATAAATTGCTTCATACAAAAAAAAACTAAATTATGTTCTGACATTTGCTTTGGGCAGTTTGGAATTCTATCTAATTAAGTTAATTTTTTTGAGTAAGTTTAAGTTATCAAAGAAATATAAAAAAATGATTATGAGGTACCATAGATAGGTAGGCTTTTCTATAAAATTATTTAAAACATTGGCAACTAAATATACTATTTATTTTGTCCAGACGGATATATGGCACTATGTATAAGGTTTTAAGTTTTTTTTAATTAACTGAGGTATAATCAACGGATAAGTTTTGTAATCAACTTGTTTGTTAATTCTCATTAATAGTCTCTACTTTATTAAGCACACTTGCCTCGCTTATGCGTTAAAATGTCTCGATTACTAATCGCACTCATTAACCAACTTGTTGGTTAAATAGCTTTTTCAGAAGAGCAAATTATGAAAATAATTACCAAATTTTGTAACAACTTCATTAGCAAAGTTGTAACCATGTGAAAAGGCTTTAACTGCCAAGTGTAATCTTATTATTTTACCGTATTTGCTACCACATTGCTGTGCAAATATCAATCTCCCTTTGATGTACGGAAAACTGTGACATACGTTTTACAATTCGGGAAGTCAAAAAGAATTTTTCATTTACGATAAATAAATTTAAAAGGCTCTATGTACATACTGTGACTCCTTTGTTTACCTTTCTTTAAATATCATGCTTCGTAATTTGAACGCAAAAAGATATGAAAATGACGCATTTAGTTTTCTGAATATAACAAAAATTCGACATCGTCTTTATTTATATTTAGGAAATAAAAAAAAATAAATAAATGTATTAATTTTAATTTAATGAATCAATAGTACCTATTTCATCAAATATTTGTACATTACTGCAAATTAACTCGTAAACATTAAACAACACCCAACGATGTTCCGGGTAGTGTGATTGTTATCAGATCAACATGACGAATTCATTAACTAAAGAACCCATAATTTTATTAAACAGAACAGTTTTTAATGGAAATTTTATGAAAATGACTTTTCACCTTCTATCTTTTGACCAATCTCTTTTGTAAATTATATTGAAACATTGTGTTTGATAAACATGTGTGAGGGTAGATGCAATTTCCTCAATAGAGACTTCAAGCAAAACAAGTTGAGTTCTCTTGAAACCAGTAGTAAAGTGTGAAGAAAGTCGCAAATAAACGATTTTGAATCACAGAAATGAATTGAATAGAACTTCTCCTATCATAAATCTTTTCCAATTTGATCGAATCTCGCCGAATTCTGTTGCTGAATTTCGCTAATAACAAACTTTCGAATAAAGTTTCCAGTTATGGTCTCTCTGTTTTCCCCAATTTTTGTAATTGTTGCAGACGAAAATACTCAATTTTATTAAGAGGCGCCTAACAAGTTATTAAAGATACACAATTTTTTTCGTCAAAATTAAGACACTAAAGACAGCGTTTAGCGCTACAATGTTGGTCCAAAGGCCGCATTTCTGTTACAAGTTGATGCAATATAAATCACTAGTCCTGTTGCTTTCACAGGAGCTTTCGGTCTTAAACTTAATTTACTCTTTTGGAGAAGATATATCCTCTGTATTTTTCCCCTAATGTTGCAGCTTTACATACCGAAATTTGCTGAATCTCCCGTTTTGTTCTGGACATTCGAAAAAAGCCCTACATAAATTATATCATTTGTGTTCTTTCTTTAGTTTATTTTTTGTACTTTCCCTCTTTTTCCTCCAAATGTTAATGCTTTCATTCATTAAATCAGCAATAAATTCGAGACTTTTTTCTTTGGCACGTTGTCGCCAACTTGCGAAACAACATATAATAAATCTCTTTGTGTTTTTAAAATTCACAAAAAAACATGCAACAATTTCGATTTTAATTTCAAATATATAAGTAAAACTTGCAAAGCTTTGTGTTTCAATTCCTTACAAAGAATGAGTTTTACCAATCTGGAGTACCAGAAGAAGTTTCAAAAAAGAATCGTCGAGTTTTTTTTGCAACGTAAAACCTCACAAAACAACTAAACAAACACAAAAGAAAGTTGTATTTGAATGTGAAGCCGTATAATGATGTAGAGTAAGAGAAAAATGGTGGCGGAGGAGGATCAGGTTTTTTATTATATCCTTATTCTTTACATCTTAAATTATTACTCACAATGTATTTATGGTAAACAAGGTTTACAGCTTCAAAACACTCCAGGCATTTAATTTGTGTTTTCGAACAGACACTGCTCTATACATACAAGAGACCACTTGCTTTAATTAATCTGGCACAATTCTATTAAATTCATTCAATGTTCTATACCAAAACAGCAACATTAAAATGATGAGTTGCTCAGTATTACCACAAAAATTAAAATTGCGGATTCTGCTTATTTACAGCACATTTATTTAATTTTCAAATTCTTTCTAGATTCGATAACATAAAAAACTTATCTCAGAGGATTCAAGTGTCTCAGTCATAAAACTCAACCGACAGGACATAAATAGTTTCTCACATTTGTGACAAATATGAGTTACGAGGTATTCAGTTTATAAAGAAGTGCTTCACATAAAATTCTTTCAACTTCTCCGGTTAAATAACATAATCGTTCAATCATTTAATAAAAAGCTCACGCTTAAAGTGGAAATATCAATTCTAGAATAATACTCGTAACGTACCTCAACAAACAGGACCAAAAAATGTAATAGTACAAGACATAAAAAAAAAGAAAAGAAGGTGTACTTTTAACTTTTTTGTTAGAATTATAGAGAAAACGTTGAGAAAAGTTATACGGGCCGTTTGCGAGCCTTAAAAGACAACACAAAAACGGTAGTAAATAGAACAGTGCGACGATAGTGAAGTTAGTCTAAAAGTTGCAGAACATTTAAAAAAAGTGACATCATAGGAGACTGTAAAAATTTAAATTTAAGTTGGCAACACAGTTTCCCCCTAGTTAATTTTGAGGTTGTGACTCTTGTAATATTTAAGCTGAACACTATCATTTTTTGTCGGCAAGTAAAGGTGCATTTACAAATTCTGATTTCGTGTTTTTTGTTTCAATCGTGATTTGTCGGTACGTATGTCGTAGGCTGATTACAAAATCAGTCGTTTTATAAAACAGCTGGTCTTTTTGAAAACGGCTTGGCAAATTGTAAATAAATGAATGAATAGAACTAAATGAACAAAAATTTTAGGCGTATTATAAAACGTCGAATAATATCAATAATAATAAAAATTACAGCACTAACTCTACTATGCAGGGCCTTTTGCACCTAACTCTTACAAAAACATACTCCACTCTAAAACCAAACTTGAGCTGATGCTATTAAAAACATTTTTTTCTGCCATTTGTTTACATCATTAAAAAAGATTAAATCATACTCTAAGGTTAGAGTTAATTATTTCTGGTTCTACCATATGATCAAATAAGATTATTTTCTAGAAGACTGTAAAATGTTTTTTATCCATATAAATTATATAGAAAGAATTTTTTTTTGATCATATTATATTATACTAGATAAAAATAACCATAAAGACGTATTTTATAGTAAGACTATCACTTATCCAACGTTTTATATTACGCCTAAAATTTCTTGTCACGTTGTGAAAGTTCTCTATTTATTAAAATTAATTAAAATAATTTTAAAATCATTTACAATTCGTCTACTCGTATACAAAACGACTAGGCTTTTTATTAAACGACTGAATTTGTAATTAGCCTAAGACATATACATGATACATAGCTATACATTTAATATTGTCAATAAACTGCTTTTAATGTTATAATTTAGTCTAGAATAATGTATGATATTATTCTAATTTGGTAAAATTGCAATTTTTTATTTTGATTTTGACAAATTAATTTTATTATTTTTTTCTATCGCCGTGTTTACAGCGCTACGTGTCATTTACATACATATATAGTTACAGGTAATGTTATTTACTTTGAAATAAACTTTAGGTCGAAAAATATTGTGTATAAACCTTAGACCAATTGAATATACTAAAGTACAAAATGAAATTTTAGAAAAAAAAATGTTAAAAACTCAAGCCAACAAAACGAGTGATAAAGACCACGTAATAGAAGTAAGAACAAGATTAAATCAGGGCAAATATTATTGTCTAAAAAGACAGTAATGGGCGAATTGGCTCAGACAATGATTAAAAAAAGATGTAGAAAAATTTTGGAACAATCTACAAGACGAAGTAAATAAAGTAAAAAATTTTTGTTAATAATAGGTGATATGAATGCAAAGGTGGAAAAGAAAAAAAGTAAAAATAACAAAAAAATAACAGATTTTTTTATAATGAAGCACTTGCAACCTGGTAATAGAAAATATCTAATACAAATTCAAAGATATTTACAACTATGAAAAAAAAAATTAAAGATTTGTAATCAATCTACTACTAGTTAAAAAAAAAAATTGCTGAACAAAATTAAAAATATACCCGCCCAAAAAGATATGATACAGAAAGTGACCATTTATTGGTAAAAATAACAATAAACAATAAAACAACACAGACAAAAAAAGTTAAAAAAAAAATAGAATATATGTACCTCTAAACATTAAAGCATACAAGCTGAGAAAAGAAGAGACAGGAAAAAAACCGAAATATTAAAAAAAAAAAGATTATTAAGAAGTACTACATACTAAGTGGAGATAATACAGAACGACAGAAAAAAAGTTGTGACGTGAAAAAAAAACAGAAGGCAACGGAAAAGAAACAGCAATAATAAAAAAGCTATAAAATAAACTCAAAATTGACAAAGCACTAGACGTGTTAATACTAGAAATGATAAAATTTGTGAGAATACCTAATAAAGTAAATTTCAAGAGATGTATTAACTAATTATTGAGAGATATTACTACTTTGCATTATGTATAAATTATATAAACGCCTTACAAAAGAAATACTTGAAAAATAGATTAACATATATAGGTCTGGATATTTGGAATAAGACAAACTGCAGAGAAGAGTGAAAATGTTTATAGCTGCTAGAATAAAAAATAAAATTTAAAGCAATAAAAGAGCAGTTATCTAACAAGTACTAAAAGTACGACAAAAAATTAAAAAACTAAGCAAAATAATTAAACTCATAATGTTTAGAATGGTGGAAGTAGAAGAAATAACAATGCAAAGTTGTACAATACCTAACGAACTCAGACAGGATGTGGTAGTACTCAGCCGTCTGTTTTTTACTTCTTTACCATTGTAATGGATAAAATATTTAAAATAGAGAATGCAAAGTTTAAAAGAACACACATACGATAAATAAATTTTAGACCAGAATATATAAACAAGGTGATGTATGCTGGTAATCTTCTGATAATATTTGCCTACAATAAAACAAAATTAAAGAATATTATTGAAAATGAGGCAAAAAACCAAAAAGTCTATACGAATATAGAAAACTTTAAAATACTACAAATTACAAACAAGACAAAAATTTCGCAAATGCAAATATAAAGAAAATCAATAAATATGTAAGTCATGGTATCTGAACAATTATGAAAACCGAAAAAAAGAGAAGTAAAAAGTACCTAACAATCATTTTTACTAAAAATAAATAACAAAAAGAACAAAAACAAAAGTCTACAGGGTAGGTTCCGTGCTGATGGTGATATACGGAACCAAGTCATAAGTCCTAAACAGAAAAATAAAACAAAAAATAACAAGTTGCAAGATAAAAATTTTAAGAAAAATTCCGGAAGTAACTAGATTAGACAAAATCTAGTTACTAGATAGAAAAAATCTTTACCTCTTCACTTAGTAGAAGAGATTGCAAATCAGTATGTAGAAAAAAGATAGTATTGTCACCAATTGTGTCTTTAAATTATATTGATTTTATAAAAGTACTTTATGAATTTGGAAATAATATTAATAAGACAATCTCAGAGCAGTCTTGCAATCGTATAGAAATCGAAAAATCCAGCGCTGCGTTTGAGGTTGTCATACAGCATTTTTATCTATAAATTAATTTATTCATTTAACTGTTAGTCGTTTTATAAACTACAACTATTTGAAGAATGTGCAACCGCCTACATAGTAAGAGTACAGAGTGTATCAAATTTTGTACAAAAATTGCACCTGGTAATAGTCCTTGTTGAAAGGATACTAACTTGCTTTATCCAAATACTAAAGGTTTTTGAGATATATGATATAAAAGTGTTTGCTCAAAAGTGTTGTTGTGATGTATCGTGACTAATGAATTTCTACAGCTTGTATCTTAAAAACCATCAATATTTAATAAAAAAATTAGGGTACTTGTATATTTTTTTGTAAAAATACATTTATTTATTTTTTATAAATAAGAACTAGCCCAAACTTTTAGCAAATATACCTTACATTCTTAAAAATACAAGTAATAAAAATTCTGTATATAATTCTATAAGTTTTTTTTTGTTATTTTTATGGGTAGAATCTTAGAAAAAACACTGCAATATTTCTTTTTTTATAAATAAATATAAGTTTTCCAAACTTGGATGAAAAACTTTTTTGTATTTTTAAAACATAAAAAACAAGTCCATAGTCCGTCTCACCGTCTTATCCCCATTTGTAATAAAATTATTAGAGTATGCCTCAATCTACGACGTATAGCTTCGTGGAAAATTGACATTTGACAAAACACAAACAAAACATTTAAATAACAAAATTATTGTAATTTTGGAAACTACATTGCAGAAACCTGATGCAGCAACAGAACTGAATACAAGGAATTATATCCTTATACCCAAAATTTTAATTTCTTAGGTATTGAATTGAGCTGAGGTCATTGACTGTGCGGCTAGCTGGTTTGCATTCGAGTTTCTAATACTACCCTAATGGGCTGATTTCAAGTTGAAGTTAATACCGGTAGTATCGCAAATTTTAATACTTTTCCATGACAACAACCAATCAAAACAACAAACTTTATTAATTTTCCATGGAAACGAAGATACTACCAGTATTATCTCAAACTTGAAATCAGCCCATAAATGCTTTGTCTTTGTTGTCGCGTTAAGATAAATAAAATAAAAAGAGTGAAATTATTAATATAATACGTTTTGTGTTTATTACATTTTAGGCCATGATATAGAAAAAGATGGCAATAAAAACGTGAATCCTCACTTGCGTTGAAAGTTTTATTACAAATGGAGATAAGACGGTGAGGCGGACTTTATTAATGCGGGCGCTATCCACTCATTACATTTGTAGAAACTTTAGCCTACTCCCTAATCTTTAACGAATTCGAGTGAACGCTTTTAACCGCATTTTTTTGTTATTGTTATTTAGGACTTTTTATACTTATTATTTGTCTAAAAATGCTTAAATTGTATAGTTTTAACTTACAAAGTGGTTTATGGGGGATTGAATATGGGTTGTTGTAAAAAGCGCTATTAAAGCAACGACCTTGATAGGGCTGCGGTTTCTATATTTTTAAGGACCAAAAAATTTAATTGTTTTTACTGCACCATAAAATGCAATCATTTATGAAGAATCTATATGTATGAATAGATAGATATATGAAAACATTCACCAGTAAATGTGCACATTTTTCAATTTTGCATATTTATCTGAACATGAATATTGCTATCCAAGGTCCAGATTGATACTAAAAGAGTTGCTGGATGCACAGATTACTGCATTGAGTGAGAAATTGCAATGATTTTCCAAATAATTTGAGTTATTTTTGTTAGGGGTATTTTTTTTGTAAATGGCAAAAATGGTGTTCTTTCACAACGTTGTACCGTGTGTTTGTCATTTTAGAGTGTTGTGTGATAAATTTATGCATCATTAAATAATTTGTGTGTAATGAATTATGGGCTACATACCGTTTTATAAAACATGCAGGCCTGCCGGTCTTCGTCTTCCCCGGAGGGACAGTCTATAAAACCGTCGCAAAGGACGTGGTCGTCTATGCAGTGGTAGCGGCCCTGCCTGTCGGGGGTGGGGCATGCAAACCGCTCCATGCCGTCGGCTGCGGGGGGACATTCTGGAAACACAAAATAAATTTTATGTCTTTATGGTGATTTCGTTTTATTGGCGTTATTCGACGACGGTGTGCGCGGACATAAACAATACCAACGATGCCATATCAAAAATCTAACTATAGAAGCAAGGACAAGACGGTTTACGACGCCCTTAATAGACCCTTACACCTACACACAATTTTTAAAACAAAAAATTCTAAATGGAAGAATTCTACAAAAGCTTCTAACGAGCTTTGAAGCTTTTAATTTTCATTGCCTTAAAAATGTCATTTCATTTTGTAGTATCGTGTTTCCCTGAATTGTTTTCTTTGAAAATCAAAAATTTACATCGAATTCGACGAATCCGGAAAAGAAAATAAATAATTTATAAACCCAATTTTTTTTCTTAACTGAATCTGTTGCAAAAATGTGTTTGAATTTATAAACCGTTCACATCCAAAGTTTAGATTTGTGTCGATTAATTTTTAACAAGCGAGTTTCTACGTGTGGTAAATATAAAAGAGCTTTCGTATGTTTGTATTTATGGAGCTTTCAATTAAAAATGCATTTGATTTGTTTATATTTTTGTGTTGTTTAGTAATTGAGCGTTGAATCGGTTAGAAAAACCAAAGTCAAATAAATTCTTTATCTAGGCAGAGCTTTATTAATGTACACTCTGGAACGATCACGGTTCAGTGCGCACACAAAGTGAAAAAGAATTACGACAGGTCACCGGTTTATTTGATTTGGAGAGAAGATAAATTTACACACAAATTTTCTCTCTCATAGAAGGAAAATTATATTACAAACTCAGGATTTATAATTGAGATATCTTATAACGCTATCACCCTGAAGCATTTTATGCTTCCAACAAAAATAAATAAACAACAAAGAAAAAAGCCAAGCTAGCGGATATCTTAATGAGATATGAAATGTCAGTTAAAAGAGCACTGAAAACAAAAAATTTGCATACGTAGCTAGATTTGCTGACTTGCTCTATTTGCATTTTGTCCATTTTAACTCGGAGTTTCAAATTTTTTGCTTGTTAAAACGTCAACGCACGTGACTAATTAACTAACGGACACAATTTCCCACGAATTTCAAATTTGCTTTACTCATTATGCAACTACATAACCAATTACGAGCAAAAATTTATTTTATTTCTCACACACTCAAAACCCTCCTAAATTTCTTTCGTCACTTGCTTATACAGTAAACTTCGATTAACTGCTTTTTACAAGATAAAGCCAAGATTAGGTCAGGTAAATAACTAAAGGATAATCAATTTTTACTTGTTCCGATAGTAAAAACGTAAGAACACTGCTTTGAGAGTTGTTATTTTTTATCAGTATAATATATTTTATATAATTAGGGAAAGATTTAAGAAATGACTTCATGTCTGTCAACGAAAGGGTAAGTGACTTCCGTCGATGCCAAACCATATAAATGTTGTCACCAATTTTTTCATTGCCTACGGTAATTTTTACGAGTATTTTTGCTGCTTTTGAAAAGGGTAAAAGAAATAATTGTCTAATTTGTAATTTGTTTTTAAATAGAGATCTTGTGTTTTAAAACTTTTTTTAAAAAGTCTGATTTATACAAGTTAATGCAAAAAATTCTGGTCGTAGACGTCAATCATACTTTTGATTAATCTTTCAAAAATTTTAAATTAGAGCTTATACATAAATTGGAAAAACGATTATTGTTAACATTTATTGAAACAGTTTCACATTACACTATTGTATTTTTTACTACAATCATGAACCGTATTTTTACTACATTTTTTTTTGCATGAACCGTATTTTGATGATTTAAAAAAATTGCTTTCACGACCAGAATTTTATGCATCATACTGTACTTATTTTATACAGTTACGTTATCGTAGTTACTCTAATCTTTTTTTATAAATTAAAGATTTGAGACCTTGATTTACGGGTAAGTAAAAAAAATATCACAATAAAAGTGAAGAAATGGCAAAAATTGCAATAAGAATTAGGAAAAATTTTTTTCAAACGTCAGAGCGTTTTCTGATTGTGATTCTAATTGGGCATAAAATCTATAAATTTTCCGCCTAATTAAAAAATATACACGGTTTTTATAAATGATTGTAGAATCGTTAGTGGCTGGGAAAATTTTTGATATCACGAATATTCATTGTAATGTCTTATTTCCGCAACGGAATATTTGAAAATAGTTCCTAGAGTTACTCATTTGTCTAAGAGTAATTATAATAATAGCTAAAATTATTGTATTTACCAGGCAAAACATTTTTTATTATTTCCACAGCCACCTACGACCCTACAATTATTTATAAAAACTCTGTACTATTTATAAACAAAAAAACAATATGATTATGCGATTAAAAGTAATAAATTTTTTTATTGACAGGATCAAGCAAAGTTTCAAAACTGCGACATTTAAAAATCAGTAAATTATTATTTCAGTCCACTTAACCTCAGCTGAAAAAAGGTAAAAGACTGCCCCAAGGTATTTTTATAACTGCATCATTAGTAATTATTTATATAGCAGTCTAGTAAATGAGGTTTTATGATCGAATGGGAGACCAATAAAGACTCGAACATTGTAAGTCGTTTTAAAACTTTTTGCTAAAATTTTTTAAAATAGTACATTTTACAACAAGACATAAAAGTAAAGTTTTTCGTGAGATGATAAAACAATCTTACGAACGGAATAACTGTATTTTATGTTATATAGTACATTTTTCTACGATGTTAAAATGCTAATTTTGTTTTTAAGACTTATAATAATATTTGCAATTAATCAATCTGTCAGTGCCATGTCACTGCAAATTTATTTAGTTTGTTACTCATTTCTTTAGTAACATTATGTTTACTTCTATTAAAAAAAGTTATACTTTAACAGTTTTTTTCTACTTTGCGTCTGTAACAAAGCTTAATATGATACCGATTTGGGTGTCGTATTAGCCAATTTAGCACCAAATTGCGTGCGTAAAGTACTAGTGCAATTTAATTTATTTTTGAGTTGGTAACACACATTTGTAATGTTTCAGCGCTTATGCCAGCGTTATGAGATTAAAATGATTTTAATAATTTTATTCAATAAATTTTGTTGTACTTGATGAGCAGTATTCCTCACCAAGATGTTTTTGTGTGTGTATCGCAATTAACCTATAAAACATTCGAAAATGTGAGCAAGCGGCTTGAAAAATGAGGTAACTTCAACTTTTTTTGAGGTTTGAAATGCTTCAAACACTGTGGAACCCCTGTAGCGTTTGATAATTTACAAATTATTTGCTAGATGAGTATATATCACTGCTTGGTCTAAAATAATGATGCGTAGATCCGTATAAAGTTTTCCATTTTACAATTTAAGAAACGTTGCAATGTTTTTGGAGATTTTTCTTGTTGTGTTGATGCCAAATGGAATATTCAATCAATAACCGATATGGTAGGTAAAAAAAATATTTGTGAGTTACTTGCAAAGAATTTTCAGCTAATTTGAAAACACTTTAAAAATAATTTGACATTTTCATTATATTTATTACCAACTATTTCGTATTAACGCAAAAGTCTCTAAAGATGAAAAAACTAACTTTTTTTACTTAAAAAGCTCATAAAACTCTTAAATTAGAGGAAATAGTACAAAAAACTCGTTTCTAAAATCACTGAGGGCACCCATTCTTTATAAAAAGTCGCGCTCGCGCTTGTTTTATAAACTTGAATTCGTGCCACAAAGTTGACTTTTCGAAACGCATTCTTAAATATACTATTACAGTTTAAAAAAAATTGTGAAATTAGGTTTTCAAAAATGTGGTGCCTACCCTGGCTATGACTATAAAGTTAGTAAAGTTACCGTAAAATAAAAATCAACTTTAAAGCTTCTTTTTATTAAAAATTATTAGTTGATTATAAAAAGCAGAATGGTATGCCCTAAGAAAAAGTGTCTAATTTATAAGACCTAAACAAAATACTAAAGCGTGTAATACTAAAGCCTTGTTTAACAAAAAACTTATTTGTTAGCTTAATATTTTGAACATATTTTAAATAATTTTTTTAACATTTTATGAACACTACTAAACTAATCCTCTCTATTATTTTGAAAAAATATTCCTATTAATTTGTAGCCGAATCAAAAGTACCGTAGACCCTTAATTAAAACAGAGATATAACTTTTAAAGCGTTATTGTTATAGGCCAAAAATTGTTTCAAACTATGTTTCAATTTATAAAATTTAAAATTCTCAATTTTTAAAAATGTTTACATTTGTAAGTATTTATTTGGTAAAAGCTATTTTTAAACAATATTTAAAGCCAGAATCAATGAAATTCATTTTGTTTAATGAATAAAATTGATTCTTGCCTGCAGCTTCGTATGATTTGTGGAAAGATAATTCCACAATCACTGGACTTTAACCATTATTGATTTTGTTTTTTAAATTGCAAAACGCATTTCTCAAAAATACAAAAAATTTAAATAAATATGCCAGTATTATTTGCTTCCAGAGATAAAATTATGGCCTAGATACTTGACATTTACTTAAAAATAGCTTTTGTAAAGATCAGAGATCGGTAAACTCTTCTAGAGATAAACATCGCATTGAAGCAGTATGAATGTTTGGCTTAAAAATAAAAAAATGAGTGTTTTAAAGACACGCAACTTTTTAGTGGGTGGATTATTACTAATATTTTTATAAATGTAGAAAATATTAATTAAGTACATTTATTTAATGTTAAAATGCTTTCTTGAAGCTTTTGAGTTATTGAACTGGTTGAAAATAACAAGAATAGAGATGCGGCAATAAAGTAGGAAATTACTGTATAGGAAATGGACGTAAATTTCTATTTTATCGTTGTGAGGGGTGTAACATCCCATGTCCAGGTCCGAGCGCTTTTCTCCGAGAAAGCGCCAGGAAAGCACTTTTTCACAGCTCAGTGGCAACAAACTTCGATCTTTGACACTATTCCGTGTGTTTCATTTTGTCGAGACTCAGTTATTGTCGTTTTCTTCCCATGAGCATCTCATCAAAAACGTTACGACAACCACATGAAATATTTATAATTTCACACGGTTCTTGACAGACAGAAATAAGCTTCCGACATTTATGCGATTTGTCAACATGAATTTTTTCGCAGTGATTGCAAAATATCGAATAAGATATTTTTAGCTTATTGTGTCTTCTCACGTGAAAAATCCAGACAATGAATTTTCTTAGAGTTTCTTTTGTGGCCTACTACAACTTTTAAGGACTCGGATGTAACCACAAAACTAGTCGACCGAGCTTCCCTCCTGCGGTCGCTAATGATAAAGTCCTCTAGTTATCAATGGCCGGCTATTTTCGTCCTGCAGGGTGGATTCAACAAGTTACAAGTTATCCCTCAGAGGAGTAAAGGACGACACTTCTCAACCGTTTCACGCTGATTTCAGCATAAAAGGAACGAAACTTTCAATTCATTATGGCAATTACGATTTTCTACATGCATTATGATACTAAAAAAACTAATTACTAATTACGCTCTAGGGCATTGAACAGTAATTAAGAGGCTGAGAATAAAATTCTAGAACGGAAAACCAATCAGAATAATTATTGTATTAATATTGAATTGCATTTTAGATCTAGAGTAAGTACACCTAGACTAAGGAAAAGACCAGCTCAAATAAATTAGATATTATAAAACATAAAATCTTTCTTTTAATTTCAACTCGAACTTTAATTAGTCGTGCGTATATTTTGTAAATTTAATTTTAATTTTTTTTAAGCTTGATAGTTTTGCTTTACCTCTTACATACAGGGTGTAATCAAATGTGTGGAAATTATACCTGGTAAAGGTTGCTAAATACCCAAGCATTCTTTATGCAAATGTTTATAGTTTTTAAGATATTGCTACAATATACAATTTTTAGAATTTTTTACCAGTCTGTACTTGAATATGTAAATAAGAAAAATTTAGATATTTAGCAATTTTGTATATCAACAAAATTGCTATAATACATCCTAAAAACATTTTTTTGGTTTAAAGCTCAAGACCGTATATCTCGAAAACCATCAATAACATTTTAACGAAGATTATTACCAGGTAAAAAGTCTACTCAACATTTGATTACAATTTGTATCTACTCTGCCACTCCGTCAATTTTAAGTTTTTTTTATAGAAACTGTATTAACAAAATACTACTTTATCCGGGGTGTTTATAATTGCTTGGGCATCAAGTTACCTCTGGAACTTTTGTTTGCCGCTTTGTTGTGATTAATAATAATAACTATAAAAATGTATAATATGTGATAGTGTTGACAATGTGTTGACTTTAGACATTACATATAATTGTAGCAGCAAATGATTGTCAAAAACATGTTAACAAAATTAGCAAAACCAACTTGATGACCAGCCATGTATAAACACCCTGTATATATTGCTTTTATCAGAAAATGAGAATGTAGCTTAAGTCATAAATTATTTAAAAAAGCAAGCGTACCTAAACTGTTAGTACTTTTGTCTAAAAGTTTTTAATTTATGACACTAAAAGAAGGTATAAATTTTGAGAAGAACTGATTTTTGAAAGCCATTGTTAAAAGTTTAGATCTGTTAGTAAGAAATAAAAACTTAATTACAGCGTTTTGTTAACAATAATTTATTACTCTAGTCACATTTTTATTTTCTGATAAAACACAATAGCAAGAGAGAGAAGTATATCGTTATCCCTAAAATGCGATTGATATCTGAGCGTAGCAGCAAAGACATCAAACAAAACTGGGAGTTGATAATATTTTTATGTCTCGGTGACGTACAATAACACGATAACTGTTACTTTTTTGTCTATAAATTAAAATTGTTAGACCAAACGTCATATTGATAATCCTCTAAACAATAAATAATGACAAATGCGAGCTGATGACTTATAATTCTGCTTTATGGCAAAAAATAACATATTTTGTCATATTTTTAGAATTGCTACGATTTATTTTTGTTAAATGCATGAAAAAAAATTGTAGAGATTATAATGGTATATTAGAGAAGAAGTTTACAAAAGTCCAGTTGTGTCACAAATTAAACATTATGAAACACGCGGTTCAGGCCTTATAAAAAATTAGTGCTTACGTTGACCTAAAAAACAATATCTTTATACCATTTTTTATATGCAAAACGTAAAGTGTACGGTGTTATAATAATTATAATAGATCTATAGTAAGATTTCTAATAAATAAAAACATGCAAAATAAGTGGTATACTTGCTTATTAAGTACATAATAAATTATAATAACCTAAAAACAATAAAACAAACAAAAATGTAGACTGTTGAAAAATAATGTTAATTATAAGAACTTAGAAATAATAATGTATTTAGCCGTTCTAAATAATTAAAAAAATTTGGAATATTTAGCTAATTTTTAAACCACTTGAAAAATTTTACTTAATAATAATTAAGAATTTTATTAAAATTGAGTCCAAAAATTAAACAAATTTAAAAAAATTAAAAACTAAAAATATTTTAAATTCAGTTATTAAACAATTTATCTTTGAATGTCTATAAAAATTAAAAAAATACATATTTCTTTAAGTAAACCAATTAATACAGTGAAACTTCAATAAATTGAACCATCGATTACTCGAAACTCTCGATAACTCGAACCAAATTTATGACAGGAGAATGGCAAATTTCTTGTTGTACTTCTTTGATAAGTCAAATCTCTCGATTACTCGAACTTTTTTTATGGTCGGTGCCTGTTCGAGTTATCAAAAGTTCAACTGTATTTCTAACAGTATCTACATAATATAATAGTATATTACGTCGTAGCGACAGAAAAAAGGCATTAGCAGCTCGAGACTGTATTTGATGCTCAAATGTGGTGTGGATATCAAATAAAGATGAAAAATACAAATAGTATTTTTCTTTATGTGGCAGAAAACTCATAATTTTTGTGCCGAGTTTGTAGCAGTTTTAGTTTGACTGTTACAGATTGGCACAAAAAGTGACTTCGTTGTCCTATAAAGAACACTATTTTTTTTTTAAACGGAAAATTTATAACACTTAAGAAAACGTTTTTTTTTTGTTGTTACCAATTTTCAGCAGTAGAAAATGAAGCTGAGATTTTCTCTCTTCTTAGTCTAAGCTTTAATCCTTTTTATTTAATGTATAACGATACATACATGTAAGGTTTTTTTTAATTATAAGATAATATTTTTTACTATTTATAAATGAAAGTAATAAACAATTTTATTACTTTCTGATTACTTATTACTTTATTTAAACACTAGATAAAGTAAACATTTTATTATAGTGGAATATAGAAATGGTTGTTCACCGCTCTTCCTTAAGCGTTTCTATTATTACTACTAGAGATAAAAATATTTCCTCGCGGAGTTTAAGTTTCTACAACCTTTTTCCATTACAATTTTTGTATTTTTAAAAGTTTGCGCAGCGTTCTAAAATAAAGCCGTAGCCGCGCAAATTTTCAGCTTGCCATATATGTATGTATATATTTTTTGTATATTCCAGTAAGTTTTTTTATATCCAAATATTAAGAATTTAATTTTTTATAATATGATCGTATATTTTTATTCGTTTTGAAAATAGTTATTTTAATTAAATTATCATAGTTACTTTACTATAAAAATATAGTGTAATATTTTATATTTTAATAAAATATTTAGATACAACACAAAAATATGAATTTAATAAAAATAGAAAGATTTTTAAGATTTTGTTAACAACTAACTAATTTTCGGTATGTTTCATTTGGTTGGATCTAAATCTAGGAAATCCTCTTAGATTACAACAAATTGTTTCTGATCTCAGTCTTTAAATAATGCAGAAAAACATAGCTTAGCATTTACCTGATGGCCGGAATCCAATTAATGCTAGAATAGCAGCACAATCACAACGGAACATGATTCAAACCCGATTCCAAAGCCTAACTCGGATAAACTTTTAATTGAAATAAGCTGTAAACAAATCACCGACGTTATTATCGGTAGAGCTTTTCGTTTAATTAAACTGAAAGGTCAGTATTTTTTATTAAAAAAAATTGAAATACAGTTCGATCAAAAAACAAATATATTCCAGTAATATCCCTAGATTTGCGGTAAAGTTATGTGAAAAGAGTCGGAGAAAAAGCAATAACGACATCCAGAGAACTATTAGGATTTTTTGCCATCCCTAGCTAAATTTAGTTGTGTAACTGAGGGCAGGAAAACACTGTTGACTAAGGCGTTAAAGGAAGATGTTCTAACTAGATAGTCGTAGTTTATATCTTCTTCCCACGCACTTGAGTTCTTTCCGAATTTAAATTACATCGTCTTCTTAAGATCATTCTTTTAGTTGGCATATCTTTTGTCTGTCTTCCCTTTTACATCACTCACACCTAATGTAAATCTACTCACTTAGTGTCTCATTGTATTAATTCTGAAGCGCTCACACAACTCGCATTGACAGTTATTTCATTTGATTTGAAAATGGAAAATGATATTTGACTCAACATGTTCATTTTTTATCAAACGAAACTTAATAACACGTTGCAGACTCTCGGGAGTTGTTTCCTTGAAAAATGCATTTTTACAAGAGCTTTTAAAAGCTTTATAAAAAAATTCAACTTGAATGCCGACGTTTTTATATAACCTTGAACCGTGAAAACTTCTTTGGCATTTCTTCAAAAAAAGCTTTACTGCCGGATTTTATAATTTCATTTAAACAACGTAAATATTTATTTTCTCTACACGAAACCAGCTTTAATTTCAAATTGTTTTATTTAAATATTTGATTTTTCACGTTTCCCGGTGCAAATCAGTGCTTTAATCAATTCCACTTTGTTTGATAATTTACAATGTGATGTGAGAAGAGTCAAAATCTATGATTGGCAGTTTTAAATTTAGACGTAGAAAAATGCGCAACGATTTTTAAACGTTTCGTGCAATTCCATTAAGGGAAAAAACAGCAGGAACACAGCCACACTTTTCCCAACAATGACCAATTAATATAAAAGTTCGCCGAAGAGCCGTTCTCTGACGCCAAAACTTCGTGACTGCTTCATATTTTCGTTCAGGTTTTAAGTTCGCATTAAAATAGGGACGCTGAAAAATTGAACATGATATAATAAAAACAACTCGTAAATATACTATGGGACACGAAAATTGTGATTGGCACATTTTTTCCTAAAATTATAGCCTGTTACATTATTAAATTAACAACAAGAAAAGAAATGGAGGGAACACCCGAGTTTTGGAGGTCACGCGCCAAATATGACACAGAAAAATTTTCTAGGGTGGCTAATGTTACGTAGGATTTATCTCCACTGGAGAAAAATAGATGAGTAATTTAGATAATGCTCAGATCTTATGACGCATTTATAGAAACTTGTTTTATAGATTGACACAAGGCTTTTTTAGGCTGCATTTTCAAAGAAAATTTGCAATACTAAATAAATTTGGTCAGTTCATATTTTATATTATGCTAAAAAATTAAATTTGGAACAATTTTTTTTGAAATTTAAATTTGAGGTGTTATTTAAATACAGATTTTTTTAGCTTAGATCTTTGTTTTTTTTTCTACATTACACATATTTTAAAAGTTTATTTGACAACTGGCACGTAATTATAGTATATTATTATATAAGTACAAATATTTAAAAAATAAAATATTTTACAAATATGTACTTCAAATTTTTTAGAGCGCTTATTAAAGTAAATCATTTTGCAAAATTATAAGTTTATATCTTTTTATTATTACTGTTTTTTTTCTTTTAATTTTAGATTTTAGAGTCTTTTAAAACTCATAAAACCAGTAAATTAAAATTTTTTAATATGTCGTCATTCGAGAACTTTTTATAAGACAATCATTGTAAAATAATACAAAGTTCTAAAGAAAAAAAAAGTTGCCGATTTTCTCTCAGGGTAGTTTCTTGTTCGCTTTGATACTTCGTAGATCAACGGTAGAAATTTAATTGTACAGACAGTGTACTAATATTTTGCATCTTTGCAAAATTTGGTTAAGTTTAGTTTCGCAGTTAGTTATGCAAATTTCTGTTTTAATACAAGACTCTGGATAAACTAACTTATTAAAAGATAAGTTTTTGGTGTAGCCACATGTAATTTCGGTTACACTGGTAATAAACCATAGACTTAATTAACTTTAAAGTTAGTTTGTACATTTTTAACTTGGAATACACAATATGCTTATCTAAAGGTTCTTTGCAAGGTAGTTGTGCTATAAATTGAAAAGACACTTTTATAAGCTTGAAAGACAAAAATCAAATTTGTGATTTTATTTACAAAACTAAAATTTTTTGTTTAACTTGTTTTATAAATCTTATAAGGCTGGAACACCCTTTTTTGGTCTAAAAAGAAATGGTACGCACTAGGGCTGGGTGATAACTGTTTATAGGTATCGGGTTTATACCTGCAAAGTATCGATACTTACTAAAGTATCGCAAGTATCGAGGTACCGCAAGTATCAAAGATATCGCAAGTATCGGAAGTATCAGAAGTACCGAAGGTATCGGAAGTATCAAAGGTATCCGAAGTATCGGAAGTGTTGCGGTATCGAAATATAGAAAGTATCGAGGTATTAGAAGTATTGGAAATATCGAAAATATCCCATCAAATAGCTTGTAAATTTTTTTGTTTTCATCAAAATAGCTTATGTTTCTAAAATCTAAAGCACTCTGGTTGGAATATTCGTTTATAGCCAACTTTTATCAAGGTATCGGACGTATCAAAGTATCGGAGGTATTGAGGTACCAGAGGTATCGAGGTATCGAGGAATCGGAGGTATCGCAGTATTGGAGGTATCAAAAGTATCAAAGTATTGAAAGTATTGAAGTATCAGAAGTATCGATACTTCAATACCTGATTACAGTCGGTATCGGTGCAACATACCTGAGCAGGTATCGATACCATCTGTAAGTATCGATACTTTTCCCAGCCCTAGTACGCACTTTATGAGTTTATGACTACGCTCTACTTAAATTCACATTTGCTCAGCATTTCCTCTATAAGAAGTATTTCATATCATTGAGTTTTTAAGGTACGTCTTATAGTTTAGCCACATACATTTATTGAAATTTTGTTGTTTGAACCGATTTTATTATAGTTGTGTCCGTCAAATTAAAGAAATTTTTTTACACTAGCAGTTACTACTACTTCTACATTCCTAAGATTCCTGTATTTTAAGTTTTCTACGTTCCTTAGATTCTGTCTAAACGTGTGGATTAATAATCTTATTTTCTAGTTGAAAATTACAGGTAATTATTAATAATTGTTTAACTGTTTAACCATAAAATTTGCACATAGTGTAAACTTACAATTTTTTAAAAATTTTTTTAGGTACATACAAATTTTTTATAGTCATCATATTATTTAGATTTTTTACTTTTAAATTATCTCTAGTATCTATAATTTCTAGATACTGCAGATCTTCGATATTTTTTATAAGTACAAGTCATTATACATTTTGTAGGGTATTGAGATAATTATGTATGTTAGCTAGTTTTTATATTGAGCACTAATTTGTTATAAATTGTCAAACTTTTTGTTACCTGTTTCTTTTACATAAACACTGCAGTGTTATTCTTGAAGAAAATTGTTGGGTGTGTTATCTTAGAAAAATATAGAAATGTTACCGAATTAATTAGCAATAATCAATAAAAATATTTTGGGCTGAGAAATAGTGCAGTTGAATCCAAAAATTGAATGAAAAAGTAGTTGTGCGTAGGTTTTAAATTTTAGATTCTTTACATTATTTATATTTTCTAATTTTCTTAAATTATGTAATTTTTTTAAATAATGTAGTAAAAATCTATAAAAATTTTCTAGAATTTGTGAATTTGATGGTTTTATTAGCTTTATTCCTTAGAATAACAACGTTTAAAGTTTTCAACATTTAAAAAAAAATTATGTTGATTTCGTTAACTCATCATAAAATTTATTTTGTTATAAACTAGTTGTGCTCGCGTATATAGGGTGTGTCAAAAGTTGCAAAAATCTTTTAGTGGGCTGTACCCACCATTAAAACAATCCAAACCTTAACGAAAAAAATTTCTAACTTCAAAATTTGAAAAGTTATGAGTATCTGAATTTGCAAAAAAAAATTGAAATTGTCTTGATATAGTTAAAAAAATTAAAAAACATTTGAAATGAATTGCGTATTCATAAATGTCAAAAAAATATCAAAATCTCAAAAAAATACAAAAAAAAAAACAAAAGAGTATTGAATTTTTTTAAATAAATTTTTGTGTTCCTTGAGGGTCTTCCATGTATTCCTCCCAAAAATTTTTGCGACTTTTGACACACCCTATATATTAGACAGGCAGAGAAAATAGTGGAACAAAAAAGCGGCAGGTAAAAGAAACTAAAATTACCGGTGAGAGCATATTGAAATTAAGTGATGTTAATTATTATTGAGTGTAAAATAATTGAACCAGAAATGTTGTTGTTGTGTGTGAAGTAACTCAACCAGAAATATTGTCTTGCTAACTGTAAAATCTATAAACAATACTTAGCTGTTTGGGTGAAAACAAACTTTTGCTTTCAATTTTTTTTCTTTTATGTAATTGTATTGTTTACTTATTGTTATTTGAAATACTATTAAGTAGATTACATTACTAGGTGACCTTTTATTTATTAGTAATTTTAATATTGTTTTTACAACACGAGTGCGATCGAGTGAAACTAAAGTCCGTTATGTACCGTGCCAACACAAGTGAGCGACTAATAATAATTTGACAAAATTAAGAATTCCTAGTAAGTCATATTTAAGCTTGAATTGATCAACTTTTTCATTTTAGACGACTAAGTAAAAAATTTTAGGATTAATTAGTTATGAAATACTACCTCACAGTTTTGAGAGATTTGTCTTTCAATAATTTGAAAATATTTTCGTTAATACCGTGATCAGGATTTAAAGCAAAAAAGTGCTTAATTAAGAAGTCGACATTTTTAATAACATGGAAGGTCATACCTTTTTTGAGATATATAATAAGGTAGGTAACTTTATATCTAGGAGTCGTTCAGTAAAGAATAACCTAATATGGCCAGAGGAAATTTTTGTTATAAGTCATTCAAGAGTTTTCAGAGAATTTTTTTACGCTAAATGTATAAATTTCAAAAAAAATTAAAGCGTCACAATGTACTATAAAACAAAAGACCAAAACGGACTATGATAATGTTTACCGTTTATTGGTCCCGATCAAAGTTTTACCTCATTTTTACCTCAAATTCAAAAATTTTTAAAATTTATTTTGAGGGAAACAAAATCAAAAACAGAGAATAAAATTTTTTAATAAAAAATTATTTTTTTACAAAGTTATTAATAATTTAATATTTTTTATGGTAAGAATCACGAGTTAGTGCGTGTCAGTTTGCTTTTATCATAGTGTGTCATCTATTTTGATACTCTACGTCTGCATCGCAATTGACTTAATAAAAAAAACTAAATTAAGTAATAAATTGCTCAAAACTATTGAAAAATTAAATAAATTTAAGAAGCTAATACAAATACCATAGATTTAGACAAGTTTAAGTTTATAACAAATTGACAAATTTAATTTGATTTTAGGTACTAGTTTAAATATTTACATAAAATATTTTTTTCAGATAGATACTATAATTATATATTTAATTTAAAATATTTATATTCTGCATTTTTAAAAATTATTTGTTGGTTTGTTCTACTTAAGCAAAAGTTTCTATTCTATTTTAGACGCAAAATATTCTAAAAATAGTCTTAATTGCGGTGCTATTTTGTGTAATTTTTGATGTGAAACCATCAATTATCCTTGAAGAAGTGGTTTAGTAACGATTTTTTTGAGGGCAACGCACCTGTTTTGCTAACAGGCGGAAGTGCGATCAAATCAAATTTAGATTAATCTTATCTAATCACCATAGTTTAGAAAGCGGCGTCCCTTCATGCATACTATTTCCTTGTTTTCACAGTCGCGTTAACTAGGGTCAAATCTGCAAGCTCAATTTAATCGGAAGTTTAAACACCGGCTGTGAAAATTTTGTTTTTTGGGACAAGGTTTGCATTTCGTTAAGAAATCAAATTTGATTGGGACCAGTTAAAGAAAAGCGTGTACGCAAGGATATAAATAGCGCGGCACTGTTGCTCGTAATCACACGCCAACCTCATAATACCAGGGCTGGATTAAGCGACTTTGTATGGAAGGAGTATGGTTGATTTAATTCCGGCAAACCACAAACAAAATTTCGTCACGAAAAAACGTTCTAATGAGAGATTTTAATGAAATTGCGGCGCAGGGTTAGGTTATAAAAAAACGTAATAATGTTTGCGCAATGGAGAATTAGATGGCACTAGTATCGAGTTATCAATATAGGGAGTTAATAATAAAAGTAGAAGGCAAGCAATTACATGCACGAGACCATTCATAAATCAATAAGAGAACTTCAAATAGACTCAAGTTCCTAAAATAGCCCTTGCCGGTTCTAATTGAGGTTTAATCGACCCGTTATTTATGTAATGTACTAGTGGAACACCCTTGCGGTTTATTTTTGGTAAATTATATAAATAAAAAAGTGTTACAACGCCATTAACCCCAAAACTTGACTTTATTTTTCGCTACAATCAATTTACTGCGAATTATCATCACAATTGATTGTCACTGGAGGAGGATTGTGATTTATGAGGGTGTGTTTCCGTGTCGGCCGAGCCCATTCAGAGAAAAGCTCGCCTCCATTAATAAAAAAAATGCATACTTCGGGAATTTTATGTTAGCTATTCAACAAGTTGATGACGCTATGTAAAAATTTTTTTTACTTTAACAAAGTTAGCCGCCGGAAAAAACTGATTATCCAGAAACGCTGCTTAATGATCTAAATAGTTTTGCTCCTTTTGCACGATTCAAAAGTAAAGAGGCAAATTGTGTCGGAAGCGTCTAATGAAATATTTATAAATTTCATCGTGCAAAGCCGGTGAAAGACAAAACAAACATTTACTCAAACAATTTTGCTATAAGTCTGGCGAGTCACTGAAACAGACAAATTGCATCGATCGTCATTATTATTTATATAAAAGTTTGTCGAGAATGAAATTTACGAGCTTGTCTAATATTTACAATATCGTAAACTATGTTCAGTCAAAATAGACGTTAACTTTTGCTTTGAGCAGGTTATCCGGTAAAAACAAACTCTAATGATGATATAATAAAATGGTTACTGAACGCAAATTGGTGAATGCGCCGGGAAAATTTTTGATTCACTGAATTTGCTCGACAATAAAAGTAAAATCCGTTTGTGCTTTTGAGTAAACAGTAACAAAGTGGATATTCTACGAAATGAGTCCGCTACATCCGGATATAGAACAATTTTATTTTCTCCTTCATTCACTTTATTAAATCTCTTGGCTCTGTCTTTAGATCATTAGTTTCGAGTTTCCGGAATTACTTGGCAACTATCAAGCCTTTTTAAAAATAATTTTCACCACGTTTATCTGTTCTTTTTAAACTACGATTATTTACCACAACCTGTTGGGTGTTATTACGATTTTTAATTGATTATAAATCACAAAAATCTAGACAAAAAATTTAAATTAATTTTCTCAAAGTATTGTAAATTTTAATTACATTTTTATTTCTCTTAAGCTATAGCGTTATTAAATCCTTAAAAATATAAAATCGAGCTTCATTCTTAAATAACGCTATATCAGTTTATTGCAGTACCTTCCGGATATTACTAAATTTGTTCCATAAATTATTAGAACTCACTGTTCTTTTAAAGTTTATTTGGCGAAAGCATTAAATCCCTTGGTTAAAAGAGCTTTTATTATAATAGAACAATTTATTGTTAAACTTCTTACAGAAGAAAAAGTAGACTAGGCAAGACCTATATCACACTTTCTTTATATCACAAAACGACCACTTGTTATTTAGATAAGATAAATACTTTTAAAAATTTTGAACATTAACCTAAATTATTGCGTTTTACAACACTATAAAACCAAACTTGACTTAGTAAGCTTTTAAAAGCACAAACAAATTTTTCTTTAAAAAAATGTTGCTTCGGTAGCTAATTGGTAATTTCTTTCGCATAAATAAAAGCTGTTTTTTTAGACTATAATAACTTTAGCATACGTATGATTTTTTCGTTCTACTTTTATGATAAATTTGTTCATTTTATTCGAAAAATCAACATATTTTTTCAATAATATAACGAAAGTTGAATAAGAATCAATAAATTTGAATATGAAAGAAGTTTTATTACTTGTGAACTTCGTTCTAACTCTCTTTATTATTTAAGCTGGTTTCTAATAATTCGGAAAAAAATTGAAAAAAGATTTCAAACCAGTCAAAAGTTTTATAACCCCAAGACATTAACTAAATTTCTTTTTAGATAAAATTCGAGCACTGTTTACGTTCCCAAATTTTATATATCTGTCAATAATAAATTCGTTTCATTTCACTAATTTAAATATTCATTAACTACTAAAATCTATAAAATGTATTTATTCCAAAATAAACAAATATTTATTAATTTTGTATTAATTGAATTTTCGCTAGAATGATAATAATAATAATAATTATATTAAATCTAAATTTAACTATTAAGTACTGCAGTCTTATTTGTTGTTATATTTTACAATTGTTACCAACAAACAATATTTAAAGATGTAGGCATAAAAAAACAAAAAAAAATATGTAGAATAATATAAAAAACTAAAAAATTAAAATGCATATTGACATTGTCAACAAAAGAAAATGCAAAAAATGTTAAAAATACACTTTACATAATTTATTCTAAATTTTATTGTTTAGGGTACCGGTTTTGGCCAATAATTTTTTCTCAGCTTCTTCTTGCTTTTTGCCAGCTTTATAATTATACCTTAAACTGTTTCATAAAATTTGCAAACGCACTGTGAAATTTCTTAAAAAAATTTTATAATAAAACGGGTGGATTTCAAAAAAAATGTGTTTGTTAATTTTTTATTTTGATGAATAGTTTTCTAGTATTTGTTGCTTGTTTAACACCAGTTTTTTTTATTTCAAAAATAATATATGTTTTAGTGGAGCCTAGTGTATTTTTACCATATCCAATTTATGTCACCTAGGTGTTTATTTGGATACACAACAATATCTTAAGAGATGCTCGGATATTACAGGCTGTTTGCAAAATATAAAAATTATATCTGTGGTCATAGAAAATAATTTTAATCTTTTATGTTATCTGCGTCTAGTGAAGAAGTTGGTAACTCAGGCTTTTAATATTTTCCGAGTTACAGAAAAAATCTATAATTATGAGGACAAAAAAATAATTGCAGTTAGCGATTGATTTTTTATTGCAAGAAAGTGTTTGTTTTTGGTTAAGTATAGCAAATAAGATAATAAGATTTGATAAAAAATTATAACGAAAAACTTTTTGAAAAAAAAATTATTTCAAATATTTTTTTAATAACGTAGATTTATCAGGATAAATAACTACTAGTGGTATTTTCTGTTGTAATTCGTTATTAGTTGGCTTAGAATTTAATTTTTGGTATTTGTCATGAGTAGATTTCTCACTTAAAATACATATACAACAAGATAAGACTAGACCGACAAAATTGTTCCTTATGACGACAGATATTAAAGTAGGTTAATAAGAAGTATAAAAACCATTTAGAGGATAACCAACATAAATTTAGATCAATAATAGACACTTTTGCAGTCAGCTAACTAACTAAACAAACTTTATATAAGAAGAAGATTAAATGAAAAAAAACTAAATACGATTTATAGGCAGTTAATTAAAGATACAGGCGTACCAGAAATTAGAAGAAACAACCAGTTTTTTAATAAATTTTTATCCAAGAATGATGTTCACTCTAATACAAAGTGAGCAAAATCTATTGATTGAGTTGGCAACTCATTTAGCGAAAAACCCTAGAATTGATAGTGAAATTATTTCCAACAAATTTGGCAGTACTTACTTTTGCGAAAATTACAAATTTGACAGATTGGGACTTTGAGGTTATGGTTATGTAAAAAGGGTTGTTTATAGAAGTTGTATTTTGTTACTTGTGATAAAAATGAAAAATTTTTAGAGTTGGGCGTTTTGAAGCTGAAACATGATCATTTTCCACAACCCATGTTTGACGTAAACGCTAATTCAAGATTCACTATTTATTTGTACTTTTTGAGCGCTAGCGCTAGCCTCCACGACTGATTTATGGAATCTGTTATTACTGCAGAAGCAAGTCTTTTGTGTATTGCACCAGTTTGGAGAAATAATTTGCAGACAGATTTTTTTGGGCTTTGCTCTATCCGAGCGCGTATGTCTTCAACCACTTCTTCTGATAACCTTGTTGGCTTACCAGAAGGTTTTTGTTTATTCACATTTCCCGTGGTAAAAAAGCGTTCTACAATCCGCATGCAATGTGTTTGGAATACGAGAAAAAGAACATCATTTTGGGGGTAGGCTTCCCGAAAGTGGTTGTATGTTTGCACAACAGAATATTCCCAACCAATTTGATTATTGTAATTGCCAGTTCTGAAGTACGCTATCAGAATAAAAGTATTGTGTTCTTGCGTGAAAACCACTGTTTTGAATCAAGGAAGTAAACAAATAAAATTAAAAAATTTTTTTGAATCAAAACTTGACGAAGTGAAGTCGATAAAGAAGAAATCTATTTTCTGTGACAGGCGGAAGTTACATTAAGAAATGATACCATTTCTCCGAAAAAATTCAGTGATACCAACTCAATCATTTGTTGTTGCTCACTTTGTAGATAAAGTACAATAGACACATAAATCCAAATAAATTAAAAAAGTGAGGGTTAAAGATTTGCTACCAGTTTTACTATCCCTAATCATAAAGACTGTAACAGCAAAAAAAATAGCAGAAAGGTACGGTTTTTAATAACAGGATTTTTTTTTTCATCCTATGTTTATTATAATTTTTAAGAAAGGATGGCTGTATAAAACATAAATTTTAAAAACGTGTTTTATTTCTGCTAGAAATTTATTTCTAAATTCGTTTTAACAAAGTCTAGCTGAGTAAAACTATTTTATTTTTCAAATGTCTATTACGGAAATAGAACTTTATCAAGAAAATTTTCTGTAATGCAGTAAACCTCATAATTCACTTTAACGAAATTTTTCATTTGACAGTGAAACTAATGACATTTATGCTAAATGAATTTAAGTGCTAAGTTTTTAAAACTTTTGATTTCCATACCACTTTATCAGAAATTATAATAAACATATTATATTTGAAGGACCAATTGAAAGATCACAATGATAGAAGTTGCGATAAATTAAAGATTTAATAAATTAAAGAAAAGGAAAAGTGCTGATATGTATATGTTTGTATTTATAGGATTATGGCTGTTAAACATTTTGCATGAGCGACGGAGGTAGATGTAGAATACAGGCGTGTGAAATGAAAAATTTAAGAGCTATAAAATAAGTGACAAGAAGAAACACAAATGAAATAAAGCTGTAAGAAAGAGTGTAAAGTATAATAAATAAAGTGGAAAAGAGACAATTAGTGTGATTGAGAGACAATGGATAATAAAGAAATAATCAGATTTGATAAACTAGAGTTAGAACTCATAATAGGTGCAAAAAAAGAAAACTTCTCGTGTAAGTAGAAATGGTGAAATATAACAAAAGAATATCACGTGGAGAAACGTTGAGACAATGACGATGGATCGGATAAGATGGAAGAAATCCAACCCTACAATCCTTATAAATTGCAAGGTATTTATTAATAAATGACGAAGTAGGTAACTAGAGATATTACTTAGCTACTCAGAGGTTTTTTATTTTTAGTTTCTTGCACGTTTTTTAATGTCTTAAAGAAGGATTATAAAACAAGTAATACAGTGTTAAATTGTTCGCTCGGGAAATTTTAGAAAGAAGACCGTATAAAAACTAGTTTAGGGCGATATAAAGATGTTAACTACTTTCACCAAATACAATAAAAATGTATTTTTAGATGTTTACTTCTTTATCTCAATTAAGAAAGTAGTCACGCAACCAAAAATTTGCGATGTGTTTGTGTTGAACCGTAATCGTTTCAGATAATCAGATTTATAATTTAATTTTAGAATGATTTGACTTGTGCTGGTAGGATTTGAATTTATAAATAGTTGGAAGGGTGTTGCGAAAATCCGATAATTGCTGCACCTTAAACGTTAATGCGGGAAGTAACGGTAAGTTAATTTTTAGTAGCGTAACTATTTTAAAAGCATACATTAATCTACGGATTAATTAAACGTGAATTTAAGTCAGTGTCGTGTTTAGTTGGGTGATGCTCGAGGGAAATCAGGATGAACGGGATGTGAGTCACGCATCGTAGCAGGCCGTGCACCTAAGCCGCCTTCAGACTTAAACCGTTTAAAACTACGACCTTTCATAACGGATAAACGACAAATTAAATTGTCAGAGGACAGTTTAAAATCAACAACGAAAAGAAATAGTTATAATACCCTAAGCTTAAGCTTAAATAAAAATAGAAGAAACGTAGGCAGTAAAAAACACAGTTCCGTCATTATAAAATAAAACCACTTTATATTTTACTAATTAACTTCAAGTGCTCTTGTTGGTGATAAAAGTGATAAAGTTTTATCGCTAAAAAAATCGCCGCTCCCTGCGGCTAAAATGGGGGCATCAGATGATGTCGCAAAAAAGAAAGAGAACTTAAGGTTGAATGTATATAAGTAGCTCTCGAAAATTGTGTGAGTGATGCAATGAACATTTGACCGGCTGTTACATTACCACTTCCTTTTTGTCACAGATAGAACGTTTTGTAACAACCCAAAAGTTTTTTTTATATTAACCCGTTACTTTTTCAGCATTAAGTAAACGGTGTTACAGCTTTTGGAGCTTTTGCTCTTCATCGCTAGGTATCTACAGCACACCCATCGATCAAAACACCAATAAGTAATCCACATTTTTATA
This sequence comes from Tribolium confusum, assembly GCA_029207805.1. Lineage (NCBI taxonomy): Eukaryota > Metazoa > Arthropoda > Insecta > Coleoptera > Tenebrionidae > Tribolium > Tribolium confusum. The sequence goes on along the minus strand of JALGAY010000001.1, from coordinate 33,862,597 downwards.
CAATTAATAAATGTGAGTTGTGTGCAAATATTTACAGGCAACATAATGAAAGTGTCATTTAAGTAGTTATTTTTCGACATGTTCAATTAAGTCATAAAAAAATCATTACATGTCATTTCCTTTAGCTTCTAACTATATAACTATTTTAATGTAAGGCATATAATTATAGTAAATAAATATGTATGTAGTTATGTATCTTGTGTCCAGTTGGTGAATTAGTTTTTAAAAAGTTAGTTTTAATCAGTGAGAACCTCAGCGGAGTCAAGTCCTCTGGTGTAGCGTTTCCATCAAAAATTTATGTTGTAATTTATCATTGGTTGGTGTTTGGTCTTGGAACGGCATCGTCATTTCGCGTCTGTTTCCGTCTATGCAGACGTCCTCGAAAGTCGGTGTCGGTGGTGGCGGCAATAGTTGGCGGTTCTCACTTGTGAATGGGATGTAAACGTTTGGAGTGTGGCTGTTGTAAGATGCGCACTGATGATGTAGTATTGATCGTGCGTGGGCGCCGCCGGCCCAAAAGCTCAACGCTCACCTCTCGGGCGCCTCTGACGTAACAGCAGTCCTTCAGCAGGCCAAACATTGCTTCACATCCTCCTTTACTGCGCTCATCGGCGCACCATATCGCATGACAACGACAACAACAATCACATTTTAACGAAATTACATCGATAATTAATTAGATTCGAGAGAAACGTTTATTCGGTGATGCTTTGCGCAATTATTGAACGAGAGAACTCGAATGTGAACAACGCTTTCATTAAATGTACCATTTAGGTATAGTTATTCAAATTCAATTTAAATACTTCAATTTGAAATAACAACAAATCACTTTTTGAAAAGTTTGACTAGTTGAAAGCGCTTTCTACAAGAAAGGGCCTAATTAGCACGGATGCTGCCAGATACAAATAAATTTATTCAAATTTATAAAGATTAAACTAATTATAAAGATTTCTGAAAAGTTTGACTAAGTTGTTTTAAAATTTATAAATGTAAAATGTGAAACAAGAAATTTAGAATTTATTAATTAGAGAATTTTCAAATTTATCTGGCCCGGCTTACAAAATTGTAAGATTGTGTCTATTTATACCCAACATTCCTTAAGCAGACTTAAGTGTAATTTAAATCTGCTTTTCAGGTGTCATTTGCTCTCATTGCTTGTAGAGATTTATTTTGTGATTTTTTTTTCTTTTAGTGCCATTTCTAATTATACCAAGGTGAAACCATAGTAACGAATATTATTAGAAAATATAAAGCAAACATATAAAAATTGTATTAAAAAGAGCAGCTTTTTAGGTTTGTGATTGAACGTAAACATAAAAATTATAAAAATAATATCTATGATAAAATAAACTTTTTTTAAAAAGAAAGAAATAAAAAACGTTCTATAAAAAAAGATCAAAAGACAGAACATTAGTAAAAAAAGCTAAAACTCGAAAGAATTTGAAGTACAAATGCAAAGAAATGAAGCAGTACACTTCAAATTGTTAAAGAAAAAAAACTAAAAAAAATATTAAAAAATATGTCATAACTAAAAGCGGAAAAAGTTCTATTAACAATAACGAAATTTAAAAAATAGTATCTAGTAGTTTTTTGTAATTTAATTTAAATCAACCAATCCAAAAAGATTCTTATCTCGACAAAAATTATATAAACTTAACAAAAATCTCTCATATAATTTTAATAACATTTTTAGTATTCTTTATTTATAGTGATTAATAAATAAACGATTACTGCAAAATTTTTTAGCTAATTTTAGTAATAAAATAACCACAAATCACACTTTTTAATTTTACATTTTTTGATAGAGTTTCTAGTTAAATATAATTTTAGACAAGATTCTTGCTGCGATATTTTTTTTAATATATTTGTAGTTGTACCTCGTCTTTAACTCGTGACCAATTTTCGTCGTAAAAACTACTTGTGATATCAAAAATCTTGTCACTCATTATTATTAAATAATTATAGTAAATGTAAATATCTATATCAAATCTTCTATAGGTAAAAAAACAAAAAAAAAAAACAAACAGATTATTTAAAAAGTAGACATGGTTTTGAAGATTTGAAATATCAGAAAGCGCGAGATTGCAATATTGTAATGCTCATATCCGGTGTGACAAAAAACGCGCATATTTTTTTAAAGTACTAATAGTAGAGCATATAGTAACAACAATTTAAAAAAAATTAAAAACCTTATTATTTATACTATTATTTTGGTAATACATTTGATAAAAGACATTTTATGAAAACAACTCATAACTTATTTAATTTTTAATATTAAGAGGTTCGATAAATAAAAATATTTAAAAATGGTTTTTTTGGTAGTGTGGTAATGTTAAATTTGAGTAATGGTAGTAATAACAGTGTTTGGCAACTTCAAATTTATTTTTATGAAAATAAATTTTTGTAATGTTAGAAAATTCGAAATTTTCGTTAGTTAAAAATTTAACAAAAAAATGTATTTTTTTTAAATTTGAACTAGTTGATATGCTAACAAAGAACTTTTAAAGCGCATGAAAACAACAAAAAACAAAAAAATAACTAAATTTACGATAAAAACTTTACTAATTGTACTATTTGCTAAAATTGTCACTTGTTGTCATTTAATGATAGGAAGATATATTTAGTATGATAGATATTTTTATATCTGTAGTGCAAGTGTTATAAATTATAAAAAGTTATTAAACTCAGGGACGATATAAATTTTCCAGTGTTAGTAATTTATTTAAAATTTAATTAATTAATTTAATTTAATATTTCACAACTTAAAATTATTATCATTATACCATTGATAGTTACAGTTAGCTGCAAGCAGTTACTTTTTTTATGGTTATGAAAATTTGTTTAATTAAAGATTTTTTAATTTGTAATTAATATTTTTAATTCTAATTTCGTAGAACTGTTTTCCGATATATTGGCAACATTCGTAGATAAATAAAATTAGTATATTTTAAATTTTTTTAAATATTATTTTGGAAACTAATGAGTATATAATTCACCATAAATATTATTTATTTAAATTAATTAAAAAAAGATGTTTTTCCACTATGCATGTACGATGAGACACCTTATACAACACAGGAGAACACAGACTGCACAAGCAGCAGAATAACTTGTAAAATTATTTTATGAGATACGAATACTCTAGAGCAGTTCAAATCAGGAAGATATGCTCAACAATTAAAATTTATAAGTTGTTATGGAAATGAGTGCAAATATTTTAACCTGAAATACAGCACCACAAATAATAAAAATCTGTAAAAAACTTTTTCTCTTATCTCAACTGATAACAAAATTATAAACTAAAAATTAATTATTACAAAACGTATAACATTTTTTTGTTAACATAGGGCAATCATAGGTTTTTCAGGTCAAAATAAAGCGATTTAACACAATTTACCTCTATACTAAGTTGCACCGTTTAGGAGCTAGAGGACGCCAAAGTTAAAGATGAAAAGTCAGTTTTATACTTTAAACGTAAATATCTCGAAAACGATACGTTTTAGCAAAATATTGCATTCTTGCAGTTTTATGTAGAATCTACTGGCATATTCATTTTTGCTACAAAAATTTGAAATTAATAAGAAGAAAATTGGTTAATTACCCAAAATGTGAAAAAAAAGTGTCGTAACTTGAAATTGAAATGTGCAGCAAAATTTTGCTAGTAGAAATAAAAAGAGTACAGTCAACTTCATTTGTGTACCAAATTTGGTATTAATCGGTTAAGCGGTTTTCCAGATATAACAAAAAAATGTTTTTTTATACCCAACTTTGACGGCCTGTAATTTTGTTGTTAGTTGAGATAGGACAAAATTTTTTTTACAAATTTTTATTATTTGTGGTGCTGTATTTCAGGTTAAAATATTTGCACTCATTTCCATAACACCCTGTATAGTACAAACAATACTAAGTACCGCGCTGATTAAAATAACCCAAGCAACAATGTTTATTAAATGATTTATTACTTTTAAACACAAACATTATAAACTACTATAACCACTTTTAAAGATGCTGCTATTTAATTTTAAATCAAAAGAACTCATAAATTGGCAATTTATTTTTTACATGCAGGATATCCTGTGACGTTAAAATGACAATATTTTATTTATTGATTTTTTGTATTTCCGATTTTTTATTACTGTAGGAAGTCAACATTTTTCCTTTTCAGGCAAAATATTTAAACAGCATAAATGTGCTATTGACATATTTATTATTGCTATATTTTTAAATAACAACAGTAACAAGTTTATTTACAATATATTAAATTTTATCAGGATGTTGATTATAATTTAATAATTTATTAGTTGTTATTCTATCAATCGCACAATTCTTGAAAAATATTATCGGTGAACCTAAAATGTTAAAACAAGTAAATTTTTTTATAGTGCGTTATTTGTCAGTAAACTGTCGTTTGTTTTCGAATTTTAAATACAATTAAAATAAAATTAAAAATTAACACAATGACATGTCTTAATTTTCTAATTTGTTAGACAATTTGAAGCTATATATGCCTAAAAAATTATAAAACTTAGGATAAGCGTGTTCTCGACTCCCTTTCCGATTAAAAATTTTTGAAGGGTTGCATCTTCCGCTTAAGAGTTTGCACACTAAATTGTTAAATTTATGTTAAAAGCTGTCCCCCTTCTAAACAAAATAAACTTGTTTTTGCGTTTTTTTCTAGAAATTATTTTTCTGGGAGTTACAGCCCCTGCTTTCATTTTCTTTGGCCACCCTGTATAAAACTCTTGAGATATATGTTATATATTAACCCATATATAAAACTTAAAATTTTGTTTAAAAAAACATTAAAAAAATCCGCCTATATTTTGTCTTAAAGTGTGTTTTTTTAATGACAAAGGGCGCAAAACGACCTTCAATCAAGCTTTTGACTGTTTTGGGCCGACTTGTTACAAAAAAAAAAGAATTAATACCACCTAAAAAAACATTTTTAGCAAAATCTTAAGTTCCAACTAAGCTTTTATAGTTTAATTTCTATTTATCGTAATTGAATTTTAAATGTGACATGTGGTTTTCCTCCTTTAAGTTTTTTGATTTAATAATTTAAGTAAATTTCGAAACATGTGCCGACGCCGACGTCAGTAAAATCTTTTTTTTTAAATGTAAAGTTGAGCTAGTTTCTATCACTTTTTGTGTAATCACCGTAATATTTTGTTGGGTTTATGGATCAATTTTATCATTTATTGATGCTTTTATCATTTTAATATACATATAAATTGTTCATTAATAATAAATTTTTAATTTTTTTTTTGTTTATTATATGCATAAATATTTGTTATTTATTAGACATCACTTGCTTGATTTTAACCTGTTGCCAATTAGTACCTCTAGGATCCAAGTTACTATCATCAACACAACAAAAGTCCTACTCTACAAAAATGTGATCCAATCTAGTGTTGTAATTTCTGAGTATTTGAAATTTTATTATTTCTTTTAAGCACACACTGATACAATACTAGTTATGTTTTACTAGATTTCGGGGCTATAACACTTGGTAATAGCCAAAAAGTTTTAAGACTAGATAAGTTAGTAAGTAAGTATTGGTAAAATCGCGTCACAAATTATAATAAAACAAGACTGTTTACCCTTCCGGACAACAGTTTGCCAGCGGCTAGTTACAGGAACATATTTAAAAAAATACATTAAAAGTTATCTTTCACGTTTGAAGATTACTTTTGTAATCCTGAATAGATAATACATTTAAACGTTGTTTTTCGTTGCTATGGCACCTAATAACTAAAAGTTTCATGCCTTTTTCACTAATACTAAAACTACGTGATTGAAGTTTGTTAGGCGTTTTTACATTACCTGTTCAAGTAGAATACAACAAATGGGGTACCATTATAAAGATTATTTTGTGCTCTTTAAAACAACGTATTGCTTGACCCCACTTCCTATTTAAAATTTTAGGGTTATGATTTACCCTCGTTAGGGGGTTAAAGATATGGGTTACAAAATATTTTTAAAATGTGTTCCCCTTTAAAAGAAAATCGACTTGTCCGAACATTTCTGCATTAAATTTTACAAAAAAAGGTAACGCTAGGTGCAAACTTTTTACTGAACCAGTCTTTATATTTATACTTATTGTGATAGCTTGTTGGAAAGGTTTTAAAACAAGGAACAATTTTGCATTTTGGTATAGATGTGTCACTCGACTCTTCTTCCTACTTAAAATTTTAGAGTTGTAGTTCACCCCGGTCAGGGAGTTAAAGATACGGGTTGCAAAATATTTCTAAAATGTGTCCTCCTTCAAAAGAAAATTGACCTGTCCGAGCATTTCTGCAATAAATTTCACAAACAAAAGTACCTAACGCTAGGTGCAAACTTTTCATTGGACCAGTCTGTATATAGAATACTAAATCTAAATCAAATATTTTGACAAGAATTTTTATTGAGTTAATATAATATTTATCAGGATAAATACAAATGCGAGTAAATGTAAAGTGGTTGAACTTTAAATTTGTGTGTTGGATATAGAAAACCTCTTTACATATATAAATTTAGATCAAATAAAGTTCCTAAAATGAGTAAACTGTCAGCTGCTTCGACACAAGAAACATTCAATTGCGTTTTAACATTTGCTACATACGTATTTGAAATTCCAAAAACTATTATTGTGGCCTTTTTGCGTTAGAAACATGAAGTAGAATTTCTTTAGAATTTCATATCGAACTGCTAGACTCCGTTTGATAAGTAGTCCCTAGCGAGTGCGAGTCTGAAACCCTCTCTCTTGCAGCGTGTGAAATGAAATTGAGCTATTTTTGGCACACACCGTCACAAATTCTTTTTTTTTCCCAATGACCGAAAAGCTTCCAACAAACAACAACTTTAATCATTTTAAAATGGTTAGACTTTTCCACATGGAAATGATTAAAATCGAGCGAAACAATAGATGTGGGTATGTCAAGACCTCGGCAAATTTCGACGTTGTCGCTTGAAATTAATTAAACAGATTCAATTCAAGCTTCGGTGAAAAGCTGCCATAATTACCCCACCGCTTAAAAGACCAAAACCGCTTTTCACATTGTTTTAATTAGAATTTAACGGTTTTGTATCGACGTGTATTGGAACAGTTCATCAATAATACGAGCTGTCGGGTGAAAAGGGACCGGATATGAATGGGAGTCAACAGTAAAAGCTCGCATTATTTATCTTAATTTGCAGCCTTGAACAATTCATCAACAATAAGGAAGACAAACACAAGATAGTTGTGTAGTTTTTTTAACGATATATCAAAATGCGGCCTTGTTCATAACAATAAAACCAGAACATCAGTTCTATTATATGGAACGCTCCAAAATCAAAATTAATTCCAGATTCTCGAACTATCGAGTTAGGGTTTTATTTATGGCGTTTAGCGTGCTAATATTTATTATTTAATCCGGAATTATCGCAAGGGGAGTGTACGATTGTTGCGGCGATAATTTTAATTGCACAATGTTTCCTTAAAATAACCTCAACTTCATTCTGTCGGAAGTAATCTGGTAAGCTTTCCCCATAATTACAACAGTAATTAGCACAAAATTACACAATTAGTGCAGTTATGCTAAATTAAAAACGTCCAGCCACTTTTCGACACAACCTGGATGATAAATGTGGCTAAAAATATCGACACAAAAACGAGCTTTTTTCTGCACAATTAATTACAACGGAAATTTCCTTAAAACATAAAATTTCACATTCGTTTATGACAAGCGTATGTCTCCCGAAAACGGATTTAGTGAAAGTAGCAAGATTTGTTTATAGATCATAAAAAAGAAGCAATTTTGTTAGCATTTAGCTAATTTTACTGTTTACAAGATTTTGTATGTTGTTATAGCCAGAGCTTCATTTCCATTAAACACTGCATTAGGGGTTGAAGGTCGCAGTTCTTGTAAACATAAAATAACAGTCATAATAATTTTATGACTTTTGCTTTGGCTGTATTTTCAATTATAAAACTGTCAACAAAATAAATCGTTTTTTATTTAACTAAATAGAAATCAATTTTCAAATTGTAAATATTGAAAATATGTTACATTTTAATTCTCATGTGAATAAAATCATTTTGTTACACGTTTTCCTCTATTTGTAGGAATAAATTTTATTTAGAGATAAGGCAAGGAAACATTTAACAATGTGTGCAACTCCGTAAGATTACAATAAACCAGGTCAATTCAGTTCTTTTCGTGGTTGTTTATTAGCTAACAAAATTAATATTACAATTTTACTAAAATAGTTTTCAAATATAAACAAAACAAACTTTATGTAAATTGCTTGTTATAACTCGAAGCTATGCATGAAAAATAGATGAAAAAACTTCTTACAACTTGGTCTCACTGAGAACGTAAGTCTAGATTTATTTTTTCATAAACTTAGTCAGTTCCTGTTGTTTTTTTTGTGCTAAAGCTCTGTTCTCTATTTTTTTTTAACCAATCTACTTCTTTTTATTTTACCAACTAATTACGTTTTTCAAATTGGCAAACATGCAATGCCTATAAATAATTAATAAAAATTGTCATGACAGAAAATAAGTTTGCCGAAGTTTTCATGAAGATTTCGAAAACTGATGCAAATAGTAAAAAAAACGTTTTTTATGTATGAAAAAAATTATAAAGCTGTTTATGGCTTTCAAAAGCGACAAGTTTATAAGACTGAGAGCTTTTGGCCCAAGGTTTTTTAACTCGTGCGAGAGCTATAAACATTAAGTAATGCCCGTGGTTCATAAAACATTTTATGTTTTACTGTAAATAAGTAAACAAATTTAAAATATGACAATGAAATGTCATCAGCGGGTGGTATAAAGTATGGACACTACGGCACTGGGCATAAAACATAAAAACGCACCTGTGCATTGCGACCCACCTAATTTATATATTTTGTCTCCAAACGGATAGTAATTAGGTGAAACTTACAAAAATTAATTTAATTAATTTAATTCACAAAAAGTTTTCATTTTGGGTTTTTAACAGTTTATTTGACGTCAACTTTGAGAAAAATCTTTCTTCGTCAGCTTTGACCACAAATATTTCTCGAAGCTGACACTATGAGAACTTTTAATAAGTTTATTATAACGTCGAAATAAAGCTATATATATTATTTTTAATTTATATTTTTTTGATCGTTCTAATCGGAAAACAGATGTTTCTTTCAGAGGATGTTTTTTTATAAAACTTTTTTTATCTCCTTATTTTACTAGAGTTTTTTATATTTGTCTGTTTTTTAGGCGAAAAAAATTACTATTTGCATTGGCGTAATGACTGTCATATGTATAAAAACAATAACTAGTAAAATATTTAATTAATTGTAAACTTTGGTTACTTTAAGTTGTTTTTTAAAATATCTTTTTTGTTTTTCTATGAAACCGCACGCTTTATGACTAACAGTAATTAATCATTATACAGAGTGTAACATTAAAAACTTCTACTTCTAATAATTTTTAAACAAGTGAAGATGAAAAAATTAGTAAAAAACCTTTACGACAGTATCAAGGGAGAACTAAGATGGGTATGTTATTTGGTTTGTAAGTGTTAAAGTATTAACACCCTAACCTCTTCAAATTTCGATAAAACCGTATTTTTTGTAATAATACATTAAATAAAAAGTAACGAACGGCAAAGAGTGAGAAAAAACTGACACTTGGAGTTACTAGATGATAACATACATCCTCTCATCGTTAGACTTCGGTGGGAGTATGGGAACAAAAACCCTTTACAGTCGTCTAGCTAACTACTCGTACCCGCCACGCGATAAAGCATTGAAACTTGAATTGGTCGATAGTAGTACCGAATTAGTACCGCTATCGACCAATTTGAGTTTCAATGTTTTATCGCGTGGCGGGTACGAGTAGTTAGCTAGACGACTGTAAAGGGTTTTTGTTCCCATATTCCCACCGAGGTCTACTCATCGTAGATGAAAATGAAACAGACCTCGGATTAAACCCCGATAAAGTATTCTTCCAGCAGGATAGCGCACCACCTCATTATTTTAAACCTATGAGAGTGTACAGGTACTCAAACAAATGCATAGGTTGGAAAAGTAGCATCGAATGACCGATTAGATCGCCAGATTTTAAACAGCTAATCTAAGAGTAAATCTAAGTTAATCGCCAGATTTTAAACAATTAATCTAAGTTAATCTGGCCTTTTATTTGATGCTACCTCCGTATTATTACCGCCAATTATTATCTACAAAATTCTAATGTCTGGTTTCATCTTTGTTCTGCTTATTTTTTTTATATTGATCAATCTCATTTTTTATTTTTCTACAGTTTTCTAATTCTTGCAGAGATAATAACAAATTTATTATCAATATTCTTTTTTTTTTTTTACTCTTTTTTGTTGCTGATTTTCTGGTAACTCACATACCATCTTGCCACATTCATTCTCAAATGTTTTGTTTTTTTCGTTTAGCTTTAAAACTAAAAACGACTTCTGGTTAGAGTTAAATAACGTCTTAAAGTAAAGGTGGCTAGACGAATTAAGCCAAAACGTGTAGCCTAGCTAAAAATAAAAATATCGTACAGAACGTTCAAAAATAATTTTAAGTTATGTGACTACTGACTATAGAGGTTGTCTGAAAACTAAGGCATTCTGAGTTTAAAGCGTCAAAAGAAAGCTTACCAGAAGTAATAAAAAAATTGTTAAAAATTTTGACAATTTTTTTTACAAAGATACAGTAGTCTGAAAATGTAAACTTTGTATCTAGTTATGTTCAAATAAAGGTGATAAATGTTTGCGTTTATTTTTATTTATTGTGAGCATTATTATGTGTAATGACAATTAAAAAAATATTAAAAAAGTATTTTTACAAAGAGTAAAAAATAACCAATTTTTGCAAATTTTGATAAATAAAGACAGTTAAGCTAAAATGTTATTTTGTTGTTGTAGAGAAATAAAAAAGAAAAAGAACAAAGTTAAAAGACAAATACTTTGCAGGGGGCAATTTAAAAAACTGTTTTGTATATTTTTACTTACTTCAAAGGTAACCTTTAAAACGTTCCGAACCAAAATGCCTTAATTTTTTGACACCTTGTATAATGGTAAAAGTCTCAATAAACTGTAACAATTTATGAGCTAATTTCATGTTGAGGTAATACCGGTAGTGTCTTTGTTTCTATAGAAAATTAGAAGAATTCAAGGCTGTAATTGGTTGTTGCTATAAAAAAGTATTAAAATTTGCGATACTACCGGTAGTACCTCAATTTGAAATTAGCCTAGTAGATGTGTTTTTTTTTCGAAGTTATACTACTGACAAAAACAAAGGTTTAGCAAAATATGTATTTTGCTTGATTTTATAAGCAAATTGATCATCTAAATTAAAACTAACATCTGTTTTTTAACCTACTGTGGTGCAAGTAATGACACCCCTAAATTTAATTCTTTGTATTAAAAGCACTGGGTTGCCACAGAAAGACAAGTAGATATTATTTATAAAAGCACTGTGAAAAATACATACGATAAATCGAATTAATTAATTCATACATTAATAATTAGATATTAATATTTTTTTGTTAAAATTTGTTTATTTTTTTGTTATTCTTTAGTATTGTTTATTATTAGTTATTGTTATTATTTTTGTACATTTCTATTTTTTTCTATCTCTTTATTTGTCTTGTTTTTATCTTTTTTCTCTTTTTTTGAAGCCATACCATCTTAAAGATCTCTGTTTCTAACTACCTTGTTCCCTTTAGATTTCTCTTTCTTCTTAATAAATATAAATTTTCTCTAAATTTTCTATTGCCCTTAATTATGTCCTTGTCATTACGTTATTTTTTTTTGCTTTTTTTAACTTACCGTTAACCCTGAATTCTATCTGTCGCATAACTACTATACGATATTGGATGATAACATTTTTATTTCCGATTTTTTTGTTATTTTTATTTTTAACAATATTTTTTTATTTTTTCTACTTTATTTATTTATTCGTTGCAGTAAAGCTACTTTTGAAAAAATTTAAAATTAGTTGATTTTATTTAACAAATAATGGAAAAAATAAAAATGTAAGTAAAAGGTAAACTTGTTGACATAAATAAAGAAATTTGCTTACAAGAGAGGAACAACTGTTTTCAAATTTACAAACTAGTTAATTTGCTTCCGCCGTTTGCCGTAATTATAATTTTAAAAATATCTTTCTAAAAATAGCTAAATATCTGCGTCAAACGGTAGGTTCTATTACCCTTAAAGGGAGGTAAGTGTGCATTTTATTCTTAGAAAGATTTTCCGAAGCAACATATTTGTTAAAGTGAAATTTTAGTATGCTTTTATGACTATGCGTAAAAACTGAGGGCATATTTTACCATTTTTCTAGCTTTTTCGTAGGAATAATATGTGTTATAAAGACTGACTGTGGTTGAAATGTCAACAAACGCAAAGTTTGTAAACAAGAAATATTGTTTTTCACTAGACAAATAGAAAGAATAGGATGTTTCCCAACTTCTTATTCTTCTAAACCGCACACCGCTTCACCTAAATTTATTTGGAATAAATTAAGCACCTAGAAGTGTTTTCTTGAATTTTTGGTTATTGTATAAGAAGAGGTAAAAGGGGCAATTTAAGGCAAGTTTTTGAAGTGTTTAGGTTGGTGACAGTGACCTCAAATGGGGTTTTATATTCGATGTAATGTTGTGAAAGCTATTAAGTTTACTGTATACGTGTTTAAGGGATCAAGACTGTAGGGACACGTTTTCAATTAGCTAAGGCATTCTCCGGACAAATGTTGGGTTAAGGGTCAGCTAACCGCAAATAAACTTAAAGCACAGACGCAGAACTATTGGACAAAAAAATTGAGTTTATGTATTCTACACCCGTATGATGTTATGTGACAAAAAGAGGAAAGATTAATCAATGTATCGAAGTTGGTTTAGAAATTTTTTTATGAGCACGTAGCAAGTCAGCTTCACTCTTTGTAACTTTATTAGAACTTTAACTTTCATGTCACCATGAAAGTTTCTTGTTACTGCGTTCTTAACGAGAATTTATTTACACGACGAAACAATTTCACCGGAAAATTGAGAAACATAGACTAGACTATTTAACATAATTATTTATTAAAATCTTTTATAAAGTGGTTTTAATATTTAATCTAATCATGTCTTAAAATACACTTAATCATGTCTTAAAATGTCCTAAAATACACCTCTTTGAAATCGCTTCTGTTTTAAACAAAAACTTGCTTTGAATATTTTATGACAAGTTGTTGGAGATTTTATAAATCTTCGCTTTACACGACGTAAGTTATTTCCACTAAAATGCTCAGAATCCATTAGCGAAACGGTACATAAACACCTGTACCCGAGTATAGGCGCAATTTATTGTACATATACTGTGGAATATATCTTTAAAATATTACTAACACGACAGCAGAGAGATTTTGCGACTTACTGCTTTATCCGACCTTATCGATATCGACATAATTCAAACGTTTCTATGCATCCAACACTTTTAAAAATAAACACACTTTCAAAAATTTTATAAAAACAAAAAAAATATTAAAGCAATTCTAAATTTTTTACCGTACATTATAATGTCAATATTCTATCAAGTCAATATAATATAATATTTTTATATTACAATAATATAATAATATATTGGAACAATATAATATTCAACGACCAATAAAAAATTTTAACGCTTGCACTTGTCACTTTTGACACTTTGACATTTAATATTTTTGATTAACATTTTTAAAAATTTATATTTTTGCTTTCAGTAGTACATAAAACTTTGTATGTATGTCAGTATTGCCGACATATGCCTATATAAAAATTGTAATTCTTGCGATAATTTTGAGTTTAACAATATTACAGTAAAACTTTCCTATAACGGACAGCTGTAGCAAACGATATTTTGTTTGTTAAAGAGAAGAATCTGCTAATAAAAATTTAAGTAAAACAATTAAAAAAAACCAAGAGGTACATATTTAAAATAATTAAATGTTTAATTTTGACATTCTTAAAATCTATTAAAGATAAATATGTTCTGAACAGTAAATAAAATAGAGTAAGAAACACAACTAGTAAAAAAATAGTTTGCAACGGTTTTAGTAGAAATAAATACTCATCTTACTGAATATGTGCCTGAAATTTTCTAGAAAATAAAAAGATAGAGCAACAATCTCGGCAAAATATTAAAATTAGCATACAATTAAGTATTACGGCATTGCTAACACAAAAATTCCAACAATTAAGTTGGTGAATTTTGACTACCGTTCAGTACAAAAAAAATTAAGTAAATGACACTTAAGTAAATTAATGGTAACCACTCGGAAAATAAAACAAATACAGTTGTAACATAGGGTAAAGTCCGTTACAGTAAAGTGTCCGTTAGGAGACGTTTTACTGTATAGTCAACAAAACTTGTATAAAATCGTAGTTGTTATAACACAAGAAGAAACGTCTGAATTTTATTTAATTATAAGTTTTATTTATGTAGTAATTTTTAAAAAATAATATTATGTTAAATTTGTTTCTAGATTTTTTTTTGTTTAGTTAACAACAATTGAGCGAATTTTATAGAGAAATTTTTAGTAATTATTTTAGTTTTTACTAATCAAAAGTAGCTTAGATATTTATGCAAATAAATAAATAAATGGTCTTATGATGGTAATACAGCACACAAGTGCCAGAGTTTTCAGCTCGTATCTACAGCTTCTAACCTAATGATCATTGGTAGCCGAGACTGACAGCTTAATGTCATCTTCGACAAGCAAAGTAACTGCACTTAGTATATACATTACTTTATGCGAGTGACATCCAAGTGACAAACGCAAACCTAAATATAATCTACAAAGCCAGCTTCACTATACAACTCCCTCTTATATAAATTTTTTATGTAGATGAAAATTTGAGTTTAAATAAAGATTTATATTGACATACATATAGGGTGTGTCAAAAGTTGCAAAGATCTTTTAGTAGTGATTCCTACTATAAAAACAATCCAAACCTTTAAAAAAATTCTAACTTCAAAATTTGAAAAGTTATGAGTATCTGAATTTGCAAAAAAAATTGAAATTGTCTTGATATAGTTAAAAAAAAATTTTAAAAAAAACAAAAAAAAAACAACAAAGCATTTGAAATGAATTACGTATTCATAAGTCTCAAGAAAATACCAAAATCTCAAAAAAATACAAAAAAAAACAAAAGAGTATTAAATTTTTTTAAATAAAATTTTGTTTTCCTTGAGAGTCTCCCATGTATCCCTTCAAAAAATCTTTGCAACTTTTGACATACCCTATATATAAAATAAAAATTAAAATGTAGAAAAGTGTGGTTGAGACAAGGTACCACTTAAACTTTGAAGAAAGTCAGACGCGTTTTTCAAAGCCTATTTATATTTATAATTTCTATTACACTTCATTTAGCTTAAATTTAAGTTTTTAGTTGTGTTTTGGTTTATATTTGTAAATTTTTATGTAACAAAATTACTTTTCAAAAAGAAAATTTAGAAAATAATATATTAATCGTTATTATTTTAGAAATATTATATAACTATGTCAACGTTTTAAAGATAAAGTCTTCCTTTTTAAGACTTGTTGTTTAAAATTACAATTCTTGTTAGTATTAATGGAAAAAAAATCTCACATTTCGTTAATTGATAAAGTTTTTTAGAAAAAACATTCGAAAGTTTAACACTGTTGTATAACAAATAAAAAAAATAACGGTTAATAGATAAATTATTGTCTAAAAATTTCTTAAAACTTTAATTTGTTTATATCTTTGATTTTTAAGTTTATATAGTGCAAATTCAAATTAGGTAATTTTTTTAATGTCTGTTTAGTGGTTTTTTTTATAAGACAAAAGCTAGGTACATTTTTTTTTGTTTAATTAGAGATAATCAATTAACATGTTTTTTACATTTTTATGTATATATAGAGTGTTTCAGAAATAAATACAAAATTTTAACCACCTGTAAATCTCGCTTAAAAAAGAGTTTTTTTTAGATTTTTTTTTTCGAATTTCAACCGTTATTGAGATAAAATTATTTAAAAATTTAGTACAAAATACCATACATGCCACTGACCCATGTATTATTATAGTAGTACTAGGCTATGTTATAATGGTAACTAAGTGATCATAGGCGTATCGTAATTTTATAAGGGAAACAAAATTCAAAATTCTTAGCATCTGTTTTGTTATAGAAAAGTTGTTTGTTTTGGTAAAATCTATTACTAGTTGAAATTTTTGTATTCATTTCTTAAACATTTTGTATATTATAAAATTATTTTTTTCCATTAATTAGAATCAGATTAAGAATCAAAATTACAACGTTTTTGAAAAAATTTACTTGAATACATCTTAATCAAACATGACTACTCCTCTTAGTAATCTATTTTTTTTTTATTAAACTCTTCTGCACTGGTAAAAAGTATGTAAAAATGTTTTTCTATCTCTTAATATTTCTAAGTTTGTAACTTATTAAATAAATTTAAATTAGCATCTTTTGGAGTAAATATTAAATTAGTTCTTTGTATTTATTTTGTTTATTGTTTGTCAAATCTTTACATAAAATTTTCATACGTTTCTTAAGCATTACTTATTTTCTAATTACTTAATTTATTACAAAACTGCGTTAGATTAACCGATTAATTTAAAAGCAAGTTTTGTTTTTTGACTATCTTTTATTTTTATAACTCTTCTATTATTATCTTGCAACTTTTAAAATTTTAAAAAATGTATAAATTTAATAACAAATATTATTTAAATAACGTCATGCTGTTATAATTCCAAATTGTAAAGATATGACAAAAGCAACGAAACAAAATTAGTTTTATTTTAATTTACTCTCTATCCCGGCGCATCCACCATTTTGATATGTGTAAAACGCAATCAAAACACTAATTTTTTAAATTAAGAAAATTAAAGTGATCACAATTATTAAATAACAAAAAACACTACTAAAAAAATAAAATAATAATCAAACAAAATTTTTTCGAAACAACGAAAGTGCTGACTAATTTTATAGAAATTTCATGAAAGTTGGTTGTCATATTTAAGTCTAGTAAAAATTTAAATTTGATTCTTAATCTGTCAATTTTTCATAATTTTGTTTTTCTTATAGTTTGTCAAATTACTATGCATATACAATTATACATACGTCTCAAAAACCTTCAAAAATTACCCGAGTTTGCTTTTAGAACAAGTTTTGAATTCGCGTTATGTATAAGCAAATTCGTAATTTTTATATCACATTATAATAGTCTATCTAAGCAAATCATTTGTCAAATCTAAAAATAAACTTTCTGTTCCATACACACATATGCAAAAAACGTGAAAACGTTAAAAGAGAACGTACAATAAAGAGAATGTCACCTCTGTAAACAATTATTCAAATTTATCAATTAGCCATTAGCTTTAAAAAATTGAGACTGTCTGTTCAATACATAAAAATTTTGTAAAAATATTTGAATTCACTATACAAGACCGAGCTAGTGTAAAAATTAAAGTCACAAGACGATTGCAAATAAAACCATTGTCTTATTGCAGTAGAAATTTGACGAAAAAGTAGTTTTGAGAAACAAACAATTGAGATTATATGATTTACCACCTCTCAATTATTTTTTGTAAAATTATAAAAAGTTACTGGTTTATGCTGATAAACCAATAATAATTGACGTCTTGTTGACTAAATTGTCAAATTGTTGAAGAGCATCTGACGTGACCTTGACTGGAAATAATTCTTTTATAATCTAGGCATAAAATAATTTTTCGATAAAAATGGATTTTTGATCAAAAGTTAATTTAATTGTGTTTTGTTTCAAAATTCTGTCTAAAAAAACACAATAAATAGCAGTTGCAAGCAAAAGTAAATTAGTTTGCAGTTGATGTGATAGACAAAATATTCGGAAACGAAAAAAAGCATTTCAGGCTGTGAATAAACAAGATAATTAACCTACAAAAAAATTCTCACTAATCAAAAAGATCTATAAAAATAACTTGTTAGAACAACATTTTTGACAAGAGAGAATGCAATTTTTTTCTCCCAGTTATACATCTTGTAGCAGCTCGGTCAATAAGTAAGAAATCTTTAATAATAAAAATGAGATAGTAAAAAATTTTTAATTTATTCTTTTGGTGTATACGAAAATAACAATGGAAATGATATAGACAGCACGACCTAAAAAATTTCAAGAATTTAACAAACAATGGCTACAAAAATTAGAAGAAACAAACAAAAAAAACAAAAATGGTAGCAAAAATGACGTAAAATAATTAACAAGAAAAAGTTAAAAAAAACAAAAAGTACGTTAAAAGAAGCAATAAATAGATAAAAAACCACTAATGTCAGTATTATTTGGTGTAATTTTCAATCTATTTTAACGAAATACAATTTTTTTTCCCTCAATATTGTATCCGTGACCTTAACCTTTTTTTTTTATTGCAACAATCAAATAAAAGATAATTGTTGTGTCTTGTGCATAATTTGTAAATTTTCTAAAATTATCACGATTACAATAACTTCAAGAAAGTAATTTTAGAAGGCTGGAATAGTTATTTACACGATAAATGCAGAAACATATTTTGGATACCTATGAGTTCGACAGTTTTTACGCGAGTGCGCATTGCGCACAAGTAAAGAATGTCGCACGAATAAAGCAAAACTCTTTCCGCATGTCTCTTGTATACTACTTTTTGCACAAATCCTCCACAAAGCCAAAAAACAATAATTTTAAAATTTATCTTTAATTTCTCAAAAAAAATCAAGTGCGTTAATGACTATAATGTAGGTAACTAATTGTCAGATTTTCTTCAAGTTATTAAAATCTACTGTCAAAATTTTACATTTTATTAATGTCTCACATAAATTCTCACAGATGACGCTGCTTAAACTTAAATTTTAAATGCAATATTGTAAATGCATTTCTGTTATTTTATCTGAATAAAAGTGGTAAAGTGCATTGTTTTATTATAAACTTGGGCTCTAATACGATAATCTAATTTTAAACCGTTTTTTAAACGAGAAAAAATCTCTGTACTCTTTGCCGGTACTGGTGCGGTAAAAACGGAGTTTTTAGTAAAATAGTGCATAAACTAAGTTTTTATTGTATGCATAGTAATGTATGTATGCACTAAAATTAAACAATGCTTTTACATTTTAAAATATTGTTTTGTTAATGACATTAAAATAAAATAAAATATAAACTACTCTGTACTTCAAAAAATAAATTTGATTTTTTTGTAAATACTTAGATTTTACATTAAGATATGTAGTTTTCTATCTTTTAAAAAAACTTGTGCCAAAGGTATTGCTTGAAATAAAATTAGTGGATTTTTTCGAAAAACTTGAAAGAGTATAATTGTTACTATTTTATTTTGTCTGGTTTATTTACTGCTAACAGTATTTTAATTTTAGACACTTGCAAACTGCCAATTATAATATCAAAATATTTTTTTTTAATTTTTTTAAAGTTTGTTTAATTAATTAAAATTAGTTAATTAGAAGTTACAAAAATGCAAGAAAAAAATTCATAAAAGTAAATCAACGTACGTGTGTTATTCGCCAAGAAGATTGTGTTGATAAATATTTTTTTTAGTAATAAATAAACATGCTTATGTTACAAATTTTAATTTTAATTGTTATGCTTCTTAAACAATAAATTATTTTGCCACTAAAAAGTATGTTTAAGTACTTATTTAAATTTAGTTTTTTCTTAAATTTAAAATGCTTTTACTTGTTAGTTTTGCTTTAGTAACTTAAAAATATTTTTATAAAATATTCGTATTTCAACAGAAACAATTCTTAATATTCGTATTTCAACAGAAAGAATTCTTAATATTCGTTTCTTGTTGGTTTTAATCTATAATGTAATGCAATTGTTAATTACAACGTAAGAAATACTTTGATTTTTTTGGAAGCTTTTACTAGGTTATTTTATAAACACTAATTAGCCCGAACAGAACGTGAGAGATAACTAAACATTTATAAAATGCACAAAAAAAATTATCCTAAAATTAAACAAAGTTTTTGTCATTTTTAACAATAAAATAACAAATCATTAATTGTGTATTAAAAAATTTGTTTTTGATAAGATTTTGTATCTAATTATTATGATATCTTTTAATGAATAAACTTCTTTAAAGCTAAATAATATATTCACTTATTTTTTAATCTTTGTTTATCTTTAAAACTGTATCTACTTATTAATTTTTTTTAGGTGAGTAAACATAAAAATATTTTTAGGCAAATTTAGTATTTATATAGAAAAATATTACATAATTTGTCTACCATTAGTTCTAATACATATATTATCATGTAATTCTTACAAAGAAGACATACTCTAACAATTTTAATTATTATTAAAATGTGTTTAAGCATTAAAACAAGTTTGTCATTTAAAAAAAAAAATTGTTACTTTTAATCTTTTATTTAAAGCATTAAATAAATTTATTATAGTATTGAATAGTATTAGTGATTAAAGTCACAATAGCAAAATTGTGTTTTTAATAGATATTTTGACAGTCACTTGATAAATAGAAATAACCCACTAACATTAAAGTGCATGTTTTTTCATTATTTACATAATGCACACAATGCATTTTTAACAATTGAATTAAAGGAAATCTACTAAGCTTTTTCGTAGTTTATTATTAAAAAGCAGATAATTTGTAATAAAAATAATTGTAATTACTGGAATTGAGCGAAGGTATATTTGGAGTCTGAGGTTGAAAAAAATATTGACTTAATTTTTTGTTGGGTTTATTGTTTGGGGAGGATTACATTATATTTTAAAATAAACTTACTGAATTAAATTTGTATGTAAAAAAAATTAATATTTTTATTTAATTCAGTCAGCAATAATTCAAGTTTATTTAATTTTCATAAAGTGAAGAATAGTTGATGAAAAATATTTTAATATTTTATTGTTCAGTTACATTGATAATTTACTCTATTTATATTATTTCAATCTTTTACAAATATGCCAAAACTTTTTGCTTAAAATTTAATTCGCTTACGTTAGGATATGTAGATCAACATTACAGAATAAAGTTATTTTTGGTACTTGTCTTGTTTACCTTATAAAAGTTTCAAGGAATGGCTAAACTTCCACAAAAATTTTTATTTGTTAAGCAATTGCTTTGACATTTGGTAAACCTTTTTAATAATAAATTCGTTTGGCTGGTCAGCAAGTAGAAGGAAAATTTAATTTGATTGCTGCTTTAGTTTTAATTCAATTTAACAGTTTTTGTTTTTATTATTTTAAATTTTGTATAAGTCTTGTTTTTTATTTGATTTAATTATTTCAGTTAAAATATAGATAATTATTTTTTAAAGTAAAGGTTCACTGCTTTGAGATATTTAAATTATCATATAATTTTTTTAATACAAAGAGCTGGAAGGAAGTTATTATTTGAAACAAACTTTTACGTTTTTTTAAACAACCA
This sequence comes from Tribolium confusum, assembly GCA_029207805.1. Classification (NCBI taxonomy): domain Eukaryota; kingdom Metazoa; phylum Arthropoda; class Insecta; order Coleoptera; family Tenebrionidae; genus Tribolium; species Tribolium confusum. The sequence goes on along the minus strand of JALGAY010000001.1, from coordinate 33,841,224 downwards.
AACAATTGCTGAGTTTTCCAATTTACACCAAATTAACAAGTTCCAGACGTGCTAGCAAAATTAATCCTAAAGGATCTTTTTTTGTAAAAGAACCTCACTAAAAAGTTACCTCGGACGCTGGAGGTGCTCTTGATGAAGATAAATACCTGTATTTTTATTTTTTATTTTTACGTTCGTCAGTGTTCATTAATAACACGCTTTTCAGAAAAAAACTTTTCTTTTTCCGTTTCCATTCAGAAACGTATAACCTGTCAGACCTTTCAGGAGATGTCTCATCTGAAACATTCGAAGCTAATCTCCACGGAACTCAAATGCGAGGCCAGTCTTTCATTTCACAGAAAATGTGGTTCTTATTTTATTTCTGATAGAGATTATCCCATTTGATATCTAAATTTTCTCAACAGAATTTCCTTGTTTTCTTCCCAATTAATTCTGTAGCTACAAAAGTTAACAAAAAAAATCTTATTGAAAATAAAAAAGTTTTATCAAAAATACCTGCGGCAAAAGCATAAAGGTCGACTGTTCTGTTGTTTGGTAGCTTTCAGCAAAATAAATTTTCAGTTTTTTTTGACTCAAATCGTTTTGAATAAAATGTATTTAGCTACTTTTTCTCTTTCTTAAATTTTGTTGTGTATGCATGTCGTTGAGGTATTTCACTTGAATAAGAGCAACATCGTGTAAAATCGCGCTATAATAAAACCGCTTCCTCTGAATATTTAAAGTGTACTTCTGCAATAGCTCGTAAGTAAACTTTCTAGGGATTTTAGCGTTTTCCGATGTCATATCCTCGCCCGACTTAAAAATTTAATTACCCGTAGAAAAGTTTGTTGTTCGAAAAAGATTTGGTATCGGTTACTCTACTTGGGAAATTATTAGGAACTTGCAGCAGCGATAATTAACCTCAGTTTCTATTCATGAATATTTAATGCTTGTGTACGTTCCTTATGATATTAATTATGCAACAAAATCTTGCTGGAACAATACCCAAGAAAGACAGACATCCTACCATTGATAAATTATCTTCATTAGCGACAGAAATGAAGATGTAGGTGCTAAAAGCAATGTTTGTTTGCACTCAGTGTAGTGCACTTGTTAATGTCTCAAGAAGGAAAGCGTGCACTTAATATAAATTATTTTAAGAAAAATACGAATTTTTTTTTAGAGAACAAAAGCACAACAGTTAGTTTGCACCAATCTAAAATTTGCTAAAAATACAAATTACAGTAAATAACTTACAAGGAAAAACTTTTAGTTTTAAAATGGTGGATGCGCCTGGAATTTTTTACCTGTTTTTTCTGTTTGTTAAATTTTACGCTACATAAACAAAAATAAGTTAGTGACTACAGCATAACTGTATGTTAAGTTACGTTAAGTTAAAATGTTAAATTTGAAAATAACAATTGGAAGTTGAGTTTAAAAATGTGATGAATGCACAGAGTTTTTTTTTAACTTTTATTAACCATAACAGTATCTAACAAGAAAAATAAAATTATTGTATTTTTAAATTGCTATTGTGTGTTTTTTTATAAAACTGTGAAATAATATTACAGCCATGGTAGAATATTGGAAAAAGAAAGTAAATGGATTTTTGTGTATTTAATTTTTTTTATATTTGTGTAATATAATATTTACCCATACGATAACCATTATTATGCCCTAAAGTAATTGTTGATACGAGTAACAATCCCTTGGGCGTGTTTCGTGAATAAAAGCAATTTCATTTCTACGTGTCTTTACAATAAAAAAATCTATTAAAAAACTCACTGGCTCCAAATCTAAAAAAGGAACAATTTAACATTTTCTCTAGAGACCCCAGTTCGATCTTTGTTTTCAAATTAACTGAATCGTTCGGTTTCCAACATCTTGTTTCACAAAAAGCTAAATCCAGATTTACATTATAAAGTTTCTGTAAAAAGTGGGATTATCCGCGGTTGATTGAGTCATCTTTTCGATGATGTAACAACGACTTTTATGTGTTTATTTAACCCAAAGTTGTGCGTTAGTGTAATTCCGTTAACATTTTCGGGCCCTTCGTATGAATTAGACATGAGACCGCGACTCAACCGGAATGTTAAAGGGAGCTCCGGGGAGTCCTGCCATCGCCCTATGACGTCATCTGCCGGGAAACGTGTGATGTCACTGCTCAGCTCAGCCTGTTGTGTAATCCATAGCGAAGGGATAGGACGAGCAAATGCTAATCAGATTCTGGAGCAATTTTACTCCGTTCAAGGCTCGCGGGATAGGCTTCGAGGTTATTTTTAGATCAAGGACAAACTTCTTCAACTCACTCTTTTCAAGTATTGACAAATGTTGCTACAGCTTTACTGTAGCTCACAGCTGTATAACGGAGTAAATCTTCTCTAAAGTTTCATTTTTGTTCGGTTTAATTAATTAATTAAATTACCTGCACTTTAATATTGTTAGGGAATCTATGCATTAAATTAATTAGTTTTTATTGTATGCACGTATATACAAGGAAGCTTTACATTCTATTACTTTGGCGTAATTAGCCGTAACAGACTAGAGTTTTATATTTCTTTATCAGTAATTAGCTAAAAAAACATTTTATCTTTAAAATAGAGTGTAAGAAGCGAAATTGTATGGCTTTTTTAAGCAGAAAATGTTGAGAAGCATTACTTACGGATTTAAAAAAAATGATAGAAGTTACGGAATAAGTTTATATTTCTAGTAAAGATTTTAAGTTAAAGTTTAAAAAATCTTTGATAACAAATGTCAAAATTTTTATTAATTATTTTAGTTTTAATTTAATTACTTTTTAAGGTAATTTTAGATAAAATTTTGTATTATGCTTGTGTGAATGCTTCTTAATCACTCAAAGCCTTTCGTCGTATCTAAACCTTACTTTTGTGACTAATACAATATTATATTTTACACCCTTAAAATTATTTATAGTAATCACAATAAATCATAGTTTAGTTCTTAACAGCGCGACTACAAAACGTTTGGAACTAAGACAATACCAATAAATGAGAAAAATAACGATAAAAACAGAACAAAATATACTTTAAAAAACAAAGTAAGAACCACTAAATGAAAAAAAGCAATAAACTTAACCAAATACAAAACAGCAAAACACTTGTTAAGAAGAAAGTATTACGGTTAAAACAACTACATAGAACTTCATGGTACAAAATTACCAAGATAGCGAATTTGCTTTAGACACTATCAAATTATTACTAAAGTTATTGTTATTTTAGTAAAATAATTAAGCATAAATTATTTACATTTACTTGTTTGTTTAAGCAGTACATTATTACTTGTTGGAATTAAATTATGTAATAGATTATTTTTTTACAAATCACTTTCAAAAAGTCATTTCGGGAAGGCGCTCTTTAGTAGCAATCAACACACAACAACAGCTATAATATATAGCAAAATTTTGTTTAGCACTTCAAAGGTCTTTAATAGATGTGCAGAAAACTTTAAAGCGTTGAATTCATTATATACTAAAACAAAATGCTCAAACAAAAAGCTGTCTTATCTAGCTTTAAAAATAAAAATAAAAATAAAACCGACAAAAAATAAAAAACATAAAAAACCAGAAACGACACAACGCAAAAAAATACTATAAAATGATAAAAGTAACATCAAAAAATAACATAGAGAACAGTAAAAAAAAACAAATAACTTTAGTAAATTAAAAAAAATAGCTGCAATAAATTTATATAACTGTTTAAAACTAAAAAAGCTAATAAAGCTACAGGATAAAAATAATAAAAAGAGATAATGTTTTTAAATATTTATGTACTGGTTAAAAGTACATAAATTTAAATCTATCTAAAATTTGCTAAACTTTAAATATAAAACTTAATATATTTATAGGCTAATTTCAAGTTAAAACAATATCGGTAATATCTTTGTTTCTATAGAAAATTAAAAAAATTCAAGGCTTTGATTGGTTGGTGCGATAAAAAAGTATTAAAATTTGCGATACTACTAATAGTATTTCAACTTGAAATCAGCCCATAAGATTATTGTAAGTGGTCGTAGAAAAATTAGTGTATGCTACACGTATTTAATGACGTCTATTAAAACAATTGTACTTGTTATTTAATAGCCATCATTAAAGACTTGTTACATAATATACTAATTTTGTGCACAAAGTAAGATTTAAATTTATGTCAAAAAAATCTAATTTAGTAGATAGTTTCCAGATTTTCTATTTAATTTTAGACATTCAGAGTAAAAAAACAAAATTGTTTAAGCAAAATACAGCAACCAAGAAGCCATAGACCGGTTTCGAAGTAGTTTCCCTATCATCAATGCGTGCTAGCTTGAACAGCTCTAGGGTTAGAGTCCTCAGAAAGATATTTCGTGTTTACGACTTAATCCGGTCTTTAACTTTCATTAATTTTTATAAAGATCTAACCGCAAACCATCATTTCTAGACCACAATAAAAGCAGATAAACACATTTTGTCAATGCTGAGTCTGGCCCGTGCACGTGCTAAGCATTGTTCTGGTGTTAGGGTGGCCATAAACTTATTTAAAAATCAAAGCCATAAAAGGTTATAAACACAAAATATCTTTTTGCAAACTTTATAAACTCACCGTGAGAAACTAATATACATGAGATAGAGCGTGCAGCGCCATCACCATAAGTTGGTAAGACGGCCAAGATAAAGAAATGCAGTACCTGTGAAGACTCTATTCTGAGAAGTACAAGTTTTTATTTTGGCTGTTCGAGAAAAATGTGTAGGTTCAAAAGTGGCAACAAAACCATCCAACATAACATCAATTTCTCCAAGTTTGCTAGCGTCGTTTAGAGATAGCGATAGACGCTCCATCTGATGTACATAATTTAGAATAAAATTGTACTATTACTAGAATTATATAAAAAGTTCAATTCGATTAGATTAGTGCGTCTTTACTTATAGGTACAATAGAAGAATACGGCAAAAATTTTAAATCTTAGTAGTTATATTGGGTGAGTTGTGCTAGATTTGATTTGATTTAATCTAATTAGAGTAAAAATGAGACCGATTAAGTAAAAGTTCTAACTAAATTTAACGGCTTGTGGGCTAATTCCAAGTTGAGATAATACCGGTAGTATCTTCGTTTCTAGGTAAAATTATAAAAATTCGGAGCTGTAATTAGTTGTTGCCATAAAAAAGTATTAAAATTTTTGATTATACCGGTATTATCTCAATTTGAAATCAGCATTACTCTTTAACATTATTTAAATGTGTTGATAATTTGATAATAATCAGCACCCAAAATCTTCAAAAATATAGTAGCAATGAATCTAAAATTTCGATTTTTATTTTATATTTTACGTTGACGTATGGTTTTCTTTCAATTTTTTTAATTTAACAAATTTATGTAAAAATTTTTGTAAATGTTGCATTACTACCTAATTTTTATTGTTAATTATAGTTAAAGTTTCAATGCAATTATAATAATTTTTGTAAATTGGTATTATTGAAAAATTTTTAAAACATAAGAAACTAAAATAGTGAAAGAAAAAAGTATTTTCTTTACGATTTATGACAAAAAAAAACAAGATTTCTTTAATTGGTATATCTACAGAGTAACTTTTTTATTTGCTCTCGCCCGAAATTTCAAAAATACAAACGATAAGCAATTTTGCGAAAAATATAAACGATTCAAAAAAAATTGACTGTGGAAGCACTGTCAAAAGTATTTTCAACAATGTTGACATTAATTTACAATCCTCTATGCTTTAATTTTAAAAATTAAATTTTAAAATACTAGCAAAGTATAATGTGTTGCCTATTTTTGAAGCTTCTGGCGAAAGCTTTATTTCTTTTCACCTGATGATGGGTTATATTTTATAAAAAGACCCCGAAACCAGTCATAATATTCATAATAAGTTTTAAAGAGTAAACGACTTCTTTTGTTTTTATATTAAATAATAAATATCTAATGAGGAAACTCCCCAACAGGCAGAGAAAATTTTACCAAAATTGTTAAAACCACATAACTTAAATAAAAGTGTTATGAAGTTCTTAGGCATTATACTGGACATCAGAAATTTTAAAATGGTAGAACATAATAAAGAAATATTAGCAAAAACAGATAATAAGAAAACCATAACTTAACGAAGAAAATGTCTAAATGTAGTGGTTTTTAATAAAACGTAGGAGACTATATGTCAATATATCAATTTGGCTATATTAATTTATAGCTTTAAAATAAAAAAAAAACTAGTAATCAACGATAAAGTATACAAAAATAGAACTAGCATTAGAAAAACAGAGTTGTAGTAGAGTAGGACACAATGAATAAGTAAACGAAATGTCTAAGGTACCTCTCCGTATCTCTAGGTAGAATAAGGAAGTGATTTTTAGTAAGCATGTACAAAAAAATGAGAAAAAAATTTAACAAATTTTCTAATTAAGTCATGATAAAAATATTTGTATAATAAGAATCTAATTATATATACATACTGTAAACGTAAAATAAATACTAGTAGACTCAAATTTCCATTTTTGTGCAAACTTTTGTTATTTTAACCTAGTTACTTTATTTGCTTTATGCTCTCTTGGAGAGATTTACGAGATCACATTTTTCTAGCGCTTTCGATTCCACTATTATCGTTGTATCATCAAGTATTAATAAAAAATATTTATGGTTATAATTTAAAATTAAACCGATTTATTTTTGTTAGTAAAAAACTTAATTCAAGTCGTTCCAGCTTCCTTGTGAAAGTTAAAGCTTTTAGTTAATTGAGTGAAATCTGTGCGAGTTTTTGGGCACGATTCCACCATCTGCGTTGTTGGTAAAAATGGAAAAAAATCGTGTTTACATTTCGTTTAGTCGCTGGTAAACAGTGCAAGCAGGTGCATCGGTTGGCCCGGAGGTGGTTGCGGATCAATACGTCGAGGAGAGGAAATCTGGTCCGACTGGCGACACAGACAGGAGACACATCGGCCCCAATTCAGCTTCGACGGTGCCGCCCCCGGATCCACAGCTCTCAAAACACGTGATACCGAAACCTGAACCTGAACCACAAACCACCAACACTAATCAAGACGCGATGCGAGAAAAGCGGCCGAAACTATGCAAACTTTAAATTATGCCAGCACGAAACTCGCGACTTTAAATAAGCAATCAATGCTGCTATTTATACGAGTATAAGTTTATAAATGGAAAATTCAACCTGTTACAATATCGATTCATACAATAGCGGCAACTTACGCGCGTTAGAATTTTAAGTTTCAAGTGCCCTACACGAAATATTCTTGTATGCAGTGATACACAACTGTGACATTTACATTCTTTTAGTAATTAATTAAGTACAAAATAAGCTCACGTAGGTATAACTAACAGAAAATTAAGTATGCACCAGTAAACTGCTAAAAGAACAAACTCACTTAACTTTTAATCATGTTACAGCTACAACCACAGAAATGTGGCTTTGCTACAAAGGGGTACGAGATTTATTATTCTGTTTAGTTTAATTATGAATTTAAATAAATATGTATCGATGCATTGCGCTTATTCATATTAAATTGTATGTTTTTCATCAAAATTCCTCTACAGTTGTTTTATAATAATTAAGAAAGAAGTAAAATTATAACAATATAAACAAATAGTTAGAAAGCGAATGTAAACACTATATTATTCATTCAAGACAATAAAAGTAACTACAACACCTACGCCACTGTCGTAAGAAAAACATTAATCTTATTTTCTTCAAGTCTGAAACGTAAATACAGCCAAACTCGAATATAACGTCAATCACCGGACCAGCGGAATTTTGACGTTCTAAGCGAACTGACGCAAAATCCGAGGTGAAATTAAAAGTATAATGTCTAAAAGGGACCTCTGAAATGTTGCGCACTAACCGGGTTAATTCTCTATCCGATGACGACGTACTAAACGAGTTTGACTGTATTACACTTAATCATTTTTAGGTGTTTAACACAGAAAAAATAAAATCAAATTTTAGAAAATTAAGTTTGGTAGAATAATAAACATTTTAAATAAACAAAAGGTTTTAATGTTTGTTTTGAAACGATATAAACTGTTGAGTTTTCAAAACAACAGCAATTCAACGTTTTAATTTCAAAATTATTTAAAGAAAATGTTTTTCGAAAAATTTACAAATCAAAACTTATAATAGACAATTTTTGTCGTAACATTAGTTTATAGTTTTTGTACATACTGTGCAAACGAGAATAAACTGAATTAGAGCAAGCTCTGGTCTATCATTTTTGTGTAGTTTTGCTCTATCAACTAAGCCGTGCACATTCAACTCTCTATAACAAACCTTTTGTATTTATGTCTTTTAAGCTAAAACATGCATCTATTCGCTTAAGTCAGTATGCTTCCCAGTGCGCCTATTATCAAAAATTTTTAATACGTATGACTTTAAAGTAAAGGAGACTTTGCGTTTATTACATAAAATTTCAGTATTCTTCTAGATTTTAACCATTAGTGTGTGCTTGGATTGCTGAAGTGACAATAATTTTAATACCTCAGTAGAATGTTTTATTTTATATTTAGAAAAATGTAATTAGTTAGTAATCCACGTAGTTAGGCTTCTCTAGATATATTATTTCTTAGACGAACTTATAATTTTTTATAGTTTTCGCTGATGTCAATGTCTTCTTCTCTTTTACAAAAAGTAATTTTAAATAAAAACTGTAAACCTAAGAAAAACGTTTGATAAAAAAACGAAAAAGTTTTTAGTGGTGAGTTTCATATTATATAAAAGTAGTTTAAAGTTCAATTTTAACATAACAAACCTTTTTTTAATAAGTACTTCAATAAGTATTTTATATTACCGGTTTGTTTAAAAATTTTCCATTGACAAATACTACAAATTAATAGATTATTATTAGAACAAAAATATATGGATTAAACTGTGAGTATTTGCACTGGTGAGATTAATGTCATTTGTATTTGCGAATGTTTATAATAAGTAATTTTAACTAATGATTAAAGCATTTAATGAAAAAGCTGTTTACATACGAGGGCTTTATCCTTCATAATTGCAGTAGTAAATTAGGAATTCAAAATGGTGAGTGTGCAATTAGTTGTAAATTATTGTTAATTTTACAAATATCTTTCTCTAAAAAAACCATGTTTTTCAAAAATATTCTAAATTTCGAACGGACGCACTATAGGCGCAAAATGCAAACACTGAGGGCTAATGTAGATTATTCTCGCTATGACTGTATTTTTGGTTTAAAGCTATTAAAGCAATTCGAGGTTCTAACCTGCTAAGTGGGTATAAAATTAGCAAGAAGAAATCTTGATAACCAACAGAAAATGAATAACGAGAAACAACAAAAATCTGAGTTGGATTTTTGGGAAGAAAGAAAATTCCACCATTTTTTTCTGACGGTAAAAAAAGACGCTGTCTTAAAAAATACAAAAAAATCAACTTTTTTTAAGACAAGTCGAAGCAAGAAGCTACAAAAAAGTAATACCGGAACAAAAAGCAGTTCTCTGTTTCAGACGACAGCAAAGCAAATTCAAGCATACAGTGTCTAAAAAAACGCTTTAAAAGAAAAATTTACACAACGAATAAACCATGATAATGATTTCGTCATAATAATGTTATTATTTAAAGGAAACAAACCTTAATTAAGCTCGATGGAAAATATAGAACGGAGAGATCAGAACAAAGACTGGGATCAATTCTGACGAATGATAAGGTCAACTAAAGATACGTTTTTTTTTAGAAACATTAGCAACAAATAAAAAATAGGTAATAGCATAAAAGAAAAGCTACTATGTTTCAACAAAACTCTGCATTGAGAGCCGAACAACTTAAAGTAAAATCAAAACAAGCACATAAAATGTATTTAAAGAGGTCTTCTGGTGTAGAGGCATGAATTTGAGGTGTTTTTTTGAGCGCTATAAATAAAAAATAAAAAACAAAAAATATTTATATTATCCATTTTTTGACAACATATTTACTAATATTTTAAGAATACATATAAAAATAAAAAAATCAAAAAATTAAAAACTCAAAATGTTATAAGTTGTTGAAATAAGAAATTGAAAAAAAAAAAACGGCGCGCCAAGTTTGTTACGATTGCAACCCTTCTAATAAAACAAAACAATAAAAAAGATTATTAATTTAGATAAATGCTGCTATTGTACTAAGAAAAAGTGATAAAATTTTTTTTTGCTAAATTCCAACTCTCCGAAAAAAAAATTTGTTCTATTTTTTTGCCTTTTCAAAATTTATTAAAAATAGTAAAATTTTTTATTTTGTTATAATAATAACACTGGTCAACATAATTTTTTTTATTGATATCTAATACGCGTTTTTTGTGTACTTTTTTTTATGCAGATTCTAAAAATGTAGTTAAAAATTGGCCATCACGTCAAGTTTCTGAAAAAACTTTTATATAAAATATTTTTCTATACAGTATGAACCATTTGTAATGAATAAATTCGATAAAAATTCAGGAAGTTGTCTTTCAGGAAAACACTCAAATATGTGTTTTCTTATTTTTTAACGCGAATTTTTTGACAAAAAAATTAGATATACAGAATGTTCCAAAATCAAGATACGACTCTCAACTTTGAAATTTTAAATGAAAACCTTAATGTTTTTCAGCATATTTGAATTCTACGTATAATTTTGCGTATTTTTTAAGTAGCACACCCAATGTCGACTTTCAGTTGTTTTTTTAAAAAACGCGTGAACTATTTGTAATAAATAAATTTGATAAAAATTCAGAGATTTGCCTTTTAGGAAAACACTTGGACACGTATTCTGTTCTTTTTTGACATTTACTGTAAATTTGTTCTTGTACAATTCAATTTATGTTAATAGTTTCATGTATTTTTCTAACACTTTTTTTTCAAAAACAACTCAAAAGCGACATAGGATGTGCTATATAAAAAATACGCAAAGTTATACGTAGAATTCAAATATGCTAAAAAATATTAGGGTTCTTATTTAAAATTTCAAAGTTGAGAGTAATATCTCAATTTTAGGACCTGTATATCTAATTTTTTTTGTCAAAAATGTGCGTTAAAAAATAACAGCCACGTGTCCAAGCGTTTTCCTGAAAGGCAACTCACTGAATTTTTATGGAAATTTATTCATTACAAATGGTTCACACTGTATAGAAAAATATTTTATAAGTTTTTCAGAAACCTGACGTGATGGCCAACTTTTAAGTACATTTTTAAAATCTGCATAAAAAAATAAGAAACACGTATTAGACAGCAAAAAAAAAATCATGTTGACCAGTGTAAGCGCCACAATATGTAGGTACATATTTCGTTAGCATAGAGTAAAAATTTTTACTTTACTTATTTTATTTTGAAAAACCTAACGTGTTAGAAAAAAATGTTTATGTTTAAATTACCTAATAGATAAAATAATTCTAATTTGTATATAATTTATTTTAAAAAAATTAAAAAATTAAAATTTGTTCTCTAGTGTAATCGCCTAGTATGTTCTGATCCCAAAAACCTTGATATTTTTAGCAAATACTTTCAGATCTTGATGAAATAATAAAAAAAATGTATGAAAAAATGATAACGCCATTTATTAAACAAATAACTTTTTTTTAAATAATTTTAGAAGAAGTATACTCCAGAAAAAATGACATTTTGCGAACAACAGAACTGTTGAAAGTTAACATCTTTTTTGGCTATAACTTTTGAACCGCGTTTCTTAGAGCAAAAACTCTTACAGCAATTTATGTAATCCTGTAACCATGTAATCCTGCGATTAATACTTATCTTACACTTATAATTGGTTTAGTAGTCGTCATCATCAGTCAAATAATGACATCTTTTATGAAAAAGTGAAAAAGAAAACGTTTTTTCTAAGAATTGTGACGTGCTAGCAGAAATCAAAAAATTGTGTATGAACTACCCTTAGTAGCTTATGCAAAAAAATTATTTCATTCGATAAAAAAAAGTTAAATTTTGTTGACTAGTGTAATTAGTACGATAGGGACATGTATTGAAAACACTCACACCAAATTTCAAGTAAATCGGTTAAGTAGAACTTGAGAAATCATGACAAACTCTTTGAAAAATGTAGTTTAAAGAAAAGCGCGTTTAAAGTTTTGGGTAAAATTAGGTAGACGGGTGATCCCAACGTCTTTTGTTTGATTCGTTCGTGTCTAAAAGACAATATCTCATCTTATATGATTAGGTTCTACAGTTAGAAGTAGAAACTGGAGTAATTTTTGTTGCATTTTCGGATGATCTGGAGGTATTGATCACTGGAGCTAACGGAAAAAAGTTAGAATGCAATATCACAAAAACTATAAAAAAATATAAAAAAATAATTAAAATTAAAATAACAGTTAAATAAAAAAAAGTAAAACAATTTAGAGAAATTAGCACATAAAAGCATTGCTATCTACACGTAAAATGGTAAAGATGAAAAAATTAAACCGCACATAAAAGAGATAAACGCTAAAGCTAAAAAAAATCACAAAATTAATAGAAACAATAAAAAGTGCTAAAAGTTTTTCAAAAAAAAAAATTTAAAAATATGTCTAATTTGTTATATTTTACGTACTACGTACGTTTTACTATACGTAGTCTCTGCTGCGCTAAGATATCTTAAACATTAAAGTAAAATAAGCTCAAAAGACGGTTATTAAATAAGCGATCTATGTTATTGCCGGTAAACCATCTTTAAACTCGTTGACTAAAAAGCTACAATAGAGTTTAAAAAATGGAAGCAACAAATAACAGGCTTGTATGCGGTTGTTTGCCAAATTTGGTTATACCCGTAATTTTCGCTTGTGCGTGGTTTTGTTTTTATTTTTAAGAATTACTAGAATTATTTAATTATTTTTTTATATATATTTTTTAAGGCGCATTTCCAACAAGCTGTTGTAGTGTGATGTGGCTATTTCACTTGTATTTTATAACCTTAAAAGTTGTATTAAAGCAAACTAGAGATCAGACTCCTACGAATCAAGCAGAGACGTGTTTGCCAATGCCAATACTGTCCTTGCCGCATTAGTCGGATTCACACACTTTCCTCATGCCGCCACTTGCCGGCGTAAAAACCTTCAAAATGTAAAAAAATAAAAAAAACTGTTTAAGATTTTTTCCAATATTTTTTTGTTCCACTCATACTAAAAGGTGTGCTTAAGGGTATTGACTGACACCTTCTTTTGGTATTAGGCTATAGTTTCTACAAGAATAATAAGCTGTAATTTATTATGTTACTTTTGTTTCACTATAACTTTTACGAATAATAAAATAAACGAAAGATTTTTATCTTTGATTATGTTTTAATGCGCAGAACCCTAAGTTTATATTTTATAAAATTTCTTTAAATAATAAAGCCGTGACATTTTCCAGAAAAATTTACGGCGGTTTTCTCTTTCCAATTTTTATAGTATATTTTTAAAAAATCATATTTTTTTTTAATTTGTTAGCTAATTCTCAAATAAAAAACTCGTAGTTCTAATGTGAGAGGAGAATAAAAAATACATTAATTTTTAAAATTGTTAATGATTTTTGTATGATTGTTACAATGCACTAATCGTTTTAGATTGAAAACATAGGTAATTTTTTTACAGTATTTAAAAGACAATAATGTGAATTAGGTAAAAACATTTTTGTGCTTATTGTTTTTTAATAATTTAATGTATCTAGTACCTAGTTTCTATTTTAGTTAAAAGTAAAACAAATTTTTAATTTTGGAATTACTATTTTTTCAGTTAGTATTTTTTAAAAATATTTCGTGTTAACGCAGTTTTACAATTTTGCTTCATAAAATTCGGATTATTATTTGAGATAGTTCTGGAAAAGATATACGCAGGGGTGTCTTTGTCAAGTAATATTTTATTGAATACGAGGGATTGAAAACATTGTGTCAAGATAGATAAGAAAATGTTATTGACGTTGTTAAATTGTTTTACATTTAAAGGTTTTAAGTATATTTTAAAGTTCTTTAAAAGTAAAAAAAGTTAAAAAAGTATTTTCTCTGAGTTTATTTTGTTTTTATTTGCCAGTAACCTTTCTATACTGTTAATTTAACCTTTTTACTATTTTTTCCGGCTGTTTCTTTTTCGCGAATAAAAATAAACAAGTCTGGTATTCTCAATTTTACATATTCTTTCAGCTCTTAATATATTTTCCAATTTGAAGTCAAAGAGATATTTGTTTAGTTTCGCTTGACATGACTCGGTATCATGCAAAGAGCTATTGAAGTAATACCAAAAGCGAAAAATTTCCCACATTGAAAAACGTACATTTTTAGTAAGTTTGTCTTTATGCTGTTTCAATTAAAGAGTTTTTATAAGTCACCGTTGTCAAATAGATTCGGTGTCGATGAAACACAAAGCTGAAATGAAATTGATTTCTGATTCTGCAACCACTCAAATATTACAGTGGATCTAATCCTAAAATTTCTACAACTTTTCAGAAATAAAACATTTATCAAGTCTTGAAAGTTAAGAGATTTTAGTAAAACAAACAATATTATTATTTCTTTTATAATTTTATTGTTATTGCTTCATTATTTGTCCAATCTATGGTAGAATTAAATGAAAAGGATGCTTTTTATCAAAGAAAAATTAACTTTCTCATTATCAATAAACACGTTTTTTAAGTCAAAAGAAAAATTAAAAAGCATTATATCTTTTAATTAGAGATAGTATTTCAATAACGCCAAAAGAAAAATCTTATTTTTCTTTCGTCTGAAGCAAGTGCAGCCGATATATGGACTTATAAAGCAATTTATTTTCGATTTGGTTCCCCCCTTGCAATATTTTAAAGCCTACGCAGAACCATAGAAAATCAGTTCTGATGCTTGTTACCTACCGGAAAAATCTATTAACTTTTTTGGGGCGATAAATAAATCCGCGTTATGTTACGTGATGTATTTGGTTTTCCACCAACAGAAAAAAATCTCAGCAACCGCAATCTTCCTAAAGACAATAACACGCTCAATTAATTCTGATGCTGAATTTTCGATTTGGTTATACCATTTAACTCAGCTTAAACGACAATGGATTTGGATCGACTGTCCCGTTTAATCCCTGTGTAATATGAGAGAAGGCGGACATGTGTATAAAGCTCCCCCATAAAATGCCAATGCTGCCAATAAACAAGGCTAATGTTGTATTACCAACGCAATAGAACGAGCGTTGAACTGTATTCATGACTATTGCCCAAGTTTGTACTCAAGGGTCAAGATGGCGTGTAAATGTGTTAAGGGCTTTTGATCAGACAAGAGTTCGGTGTGTTTAAAACGCCGTTACAAAATTTTGATAGCAGAGAAAAGTTTCGCTGTAAAATGATTTAGTGAGGCATAAAAAAGTTTATGTGTATCCAACCGTTAGTGGCGACCGCCGGGAACCAATAAAAAAAGGTGGCTCTTGTATTCGTGGGAAATTTATATAAATTACTAATCACTTTTTCCTTTCGAATATCCAATAATCGTTTCTTGTCTCTCTCGGTTAATTGATAGTGGCAGTCGATAAAGGCCTTATTTGACGTCATGCACTCAATTTTCTATTTTAAAACAGAAGTGAATTAATCACGATGTTTTATCTACGTCTGTATATTCATTGAATTCACTCAAATCAACAAGTTCATTAACTGTATATGCCTACTTCCTAATTGCCGGTTATGTTGCCTTCATCATGATCCGATCAACACCATGAATAACACACTCCCACGCTTGATAACTTCTTACGACAAGTAAAACACCGATTTTATGCAAATTTTATGCAAACGCAACAAATCTCAGATTCTGTTGTTTACAACGACACTACAATTTGCAATTAGTCAAACACCAAAATTTTGATATTTGAGTGAACCGTCAAAGTTATGATAGAAAAGCTTGTTAGTTTACCAATTTAAATCATGTTCCAGACTGACAACAATTTACCTTTGTTACTTCTGAGCTTTTCATTTGCTACTAGACAAATTAGTGCTATATCTAATACAGTTGTTCTCTTAGTAGAGACAATCTTTTTCCACAGTGACGTTAGAAGCGAGTTATTTATGCTGTTGTCTACTTTGCGCGTTTTACGTGCTTTTTAAGTAAAAAGGTAATTTTTTTATCTTTAGGGGCTTTTGCATTAATACGAGATAGTTGGTAATAAATGTCATGAAAGTGTCAAATGTTTTTTGAAGTGTTTTTAAATTTGTTTAAAATTTTGTTTAAGTAACTCACAAATAATTCTTCTTTACCTACCGTATCGGATATTGATTGAATACTTCAATTGGCATAAACACAATAGAAAAAATTTCGAAAAACAGTCCTCTTATTTATAAGCAATATTATATACTCATCTAGCAAATAATTTTTAAATTATCAAACGCTATGAGAGTTGTAATTTTTCAAAATAGTGGCTGAAAGGTGTTTTAAAGTGTCTAATCTCAAAAAGAAAGTTGAAGTTAGAAAGATAGCTGTAAATTTATTAACTAAGCAGTCGTCTAATTTTACATCATGTATCATGTAATTTTACATCAATAAAAAAACGTTCAATCTTTCATCCTAAGTTAATAGCGTTTTGAAGTCAGTTAGTGATGATGGGTCGGTACACTTGGTATAATACAGATTAAATGAAATAAACTCTACTATTTTATTGAACAAGTTTTGTGGTTGAATTTAGTGGTTTTATAGTTACTTATCTGATTTATGTCAGTAACTAAAAATTAGAGACCTTATGACTGATTTACGAAGTACTTTTAGGTGTCCCCCAAAAAGCTGTTTTGTGTGTACGTTTTTTCATTGTTTTAATTATTGATATAGGGCTGTTTACTCTAAAAGTAAATATATTTGCAAGTTGTTTCAAAATCTTTAAAATTTCATAATATGGTCTCTTACAATAGGGCTGTGTAAATAACTGAATGATACTAAATATCGATGTGTCCGCGTATTGCATTAATTAGTAAGAAAACATATAATTATTTTATTTGTAATAATAAAGTAAGAAAACAAACTGTAAAAACTTTAGGTACATATATTAGTTGTTAGTAAATTAACTTTTATTGAAATCGTCTGTAAAATGAACAAAATGGTTTTAAAGTAAACCACAATAGTCTGTAAAAAATATGTTTGCAGACTTGTATGTCAAAGTCAAAAATCTTTCGTAAAGTAGACAAAAGATCTAAAAAGTGTTTGTGCATTGTTGATTGCATATTTTACAACTTAACAAAATATTAAAAATACAATTTCAAAAAAAACGTATTGCTTGTTTCAGTACTAAAATTACTTTTTTACATTCAGCTATCGCTACCAAAAATTAAGATTTATATTTATTTAAAAAAGCTCAATCTTAATGCCATGTTACAAAAATAATTCTTTGAATAACTGTGTGTAACGCTAATAAGGCAGTTGGTTGCATAAAGCGCTATGACAAATATTTCAAAAATTTAAAATAAATAACCAAAATTAGGTTAATCAGACATAAGTACTCTACTGTCTACAAAATTTGTTGTTTTAAGACTTATAAAAAATAAATATAAAATGCACACAAAAAGTTCAAATAACGTTGTCACCAATCTTTGTTGCGGCCTTGTTTGTCAAGCTCGCAATATTCATTTCAATTTTACACTGTCATATAATTGTCGTTTGTACGAGATTTAAAGCACAATCTAACTTTGTTGCTAATCCTCATACATAAACTTAACAATGAAAGTAATTTATAAGATTTATAGACACTTACACAACACTCAAGCCTATAAAAACAATTTTTTGAATGTTGTAAATTTATTAGAAATAGTCTTATTTCAATTTCCAAAGCCCTAATTCTCTATTACAATTTAATCAGCACTTTAATTAACAAATTCATCAAAGATGAAAATCTCATCCAGTGTAGGTGTAAGACGATGAATATTACTAGTGCTTACACAAATTACAATGATATATTTTTTGACTAATATGCATCAAATTAGCATATTCTTAATTGTTCTACAAAAATGAGTAAAAGTTTAATTAGTCAAAAATTAAATTTGCAGTTGAAAATTTGTTATCTTGTTTCTCCAAGCTTTTAAACTTTTTCATCATTAGGAAAGTTTATCCAAGTTCGAACTTCATCATATTTTAATTGCCATAAAGGTGGCATATTTTTTAATTTCGTCTAAATCTAAAATAAACATCCGTAATTAAAGATTCTTTCTGTTACTCTGCATTTACATTTTAAATTGTCAGCAATATTGAAAAATTTCCAGTCGGAATGACAAACTTTCCTTGCTGTAATTAATCCTAATTAATGTGAAAATTTTATTTTTCATGTGTGCTGTATTTTTCATACAAAATAATTCGAGCTTTTGATACAACCATTAAAAGCTTTAGCGAGTACTTATAAATAGATTCGGAATGAAGCTTTCTATATCACTCATGGGAATAGAGGGAGGCGTCAAGCTGTTCGAGGTTGAAAGAAAATATTTCTTCCGTAACACTTTCTTACGTAAATAAGCAAATGATGAGTTGTCGATATTCATAGATCACTGATTCAACTGGAAGAAGACTAATTATAGCCCAAGGGCTTTTTATTGACAAAACTCCCACTAAAAAAATTAACCAATATGTAACACTTAGGCTAATGTGTACCCTATACTAGTATTTAGTGTAATGGAGCTGAAATGTCAGGATCATATTGTACCATTATGTGGTAATCCTAATAATACACTAACAATAATATCAATTTATCTATAATGAAGGGCTGCATTCAGTTTTAATGATATAGTAACGCTTTAACTAATTAAATTGTATAAATAAGATCTTTGTTTCATTAAACAACTCTCAAATATCAAATTATAAATTATTTTGGAACAGAATTACGCCGCTTAAACTTTCCACAAAAGCGCAAAACACTATTTAATTAAGCGCTTTTAGAAAAACTAACCTTATTACTTGATTAATTTTAAAAGCTTGTTTATACAAAATATAACAAATACCGCGGCATTAATTTTTTTTAAATAAACTTTATCAAATAAATTGAATGAAATAAAATTTCTTTAGAATATTCCACGCTGCTGTCGGAACAAATTATACGCACAAAAAGTCAGTTCTTAAACAGAAAACGAAAAAATGCAGGTTATTGAAGTCTTAAAAAGCAGTTTAGCAAAATCAATCGACAACCAAATAAAAAGAACAGATTGAACACTCAATTGAAAGAATTTATTTACTTGGTTTCAACCGTGAATAAGAATATTGCATAAAATGCTTTAATATAATGCTTTAAATCCAAGCAAGACTGGTTTTGAGTACATCAGTACAGCGCGTATTATTCAGGTAAATAAAAAAAAGTTTTGATTAACAATAACCTTACAATGACCTGGCTCAATTAATGTTTGTGACAAAACTAATTAACTTTGAATTTAGTATTTTGCGAAAACAATATCAGTTTCCGGTGTATTCATCGTTTGAAGTTGGCGATGCTTGACAAGTGAAGTGTTGAAAAGGGCATTGTCATTTGCAATTTATGATTGAGTCAAGAGGGAGTTAATTTCCGAACCGAAGCAAACTAACCGCGAGACAGACGCATAAAAACCTCTAAGGTATATCACCCCTGGGGGAATATCTCCATTTGCATATGATTTCTCAATGGAAAAGCTTCCTTACATCACACGGGGTTGTTTACCTTCCGTTTTGCTTTATGCCGGATTAAATAGCCAAAAGACCACCTGTGCACTGAAGCAATCTTTTCATTTTTAATGCTCGCATGGAAACATTGTTGCGCTGAAAGACCCACCCTTCAATTAACTTCCTTCTCGAGGGGAGTTTTTGGTTGAAAAAGCGGCTGCTCTTTAATACGGATTTATGCGATTAGATGCTTGACGATGAGATTTCCGGTTAGGACTAATTCGGCGATTCTTGTAGAAAGCTCATAAACGATTATTATGAATTTTCGGCTGCAGACCTACATTATTGAATATATGCAAATTGAGCTGTCAAGTACGGCATTATTGCGTTCAACATGACGCAAACTTGGAAACACAATAATTACACCATAAATCTCAACGTTAGATAGGTAACAAAGCTGCATGACAGTAAACGAAGAATTTTTTTCCACCAAAATTTTTGACATAAAAAAACTTATTTGATTATTTATTAAAATTAATTTTATTGTCAATATTTATAAAAAAAATTTTAGGAAATTCAAAAACGTTCATTTTATTTCACAACTTTTTTGCAAATACTGCTATAATAAATTAATAATACAATTTAATTTTATGGATTTTGTTTTTGCCAATACTAAATTGGAGTGAAAAGGAAATCGAAATTTCCAATGAAAAACAAAACTCATTTTATGAAAAGGCGCAGACAATTAGTAGAAATACAATGGACACCTGAAACGGTTGCCATTTAATACAGAGTCGCTAATTCAAGTCAAACAAAAACATCTGGGAAAGAAATGTTAACAGAAAATGTAGAAATTGGAGAGGGCTTAATGTTTTAATGCTTGTCTGAAGTAGAAAATCGCAGAGTTACTGTATCTACTTTTAGAAATACAACGAACTATTGTTTAAAATTGTTAAATATAAAACATTACACAAATAATTTGTAATAATTATTTTTCATGAGAAAACCAATTATGAATTTACCGATACGTCGCTTAAAACTTTACTCAAAAAGCTTATCTTGCTCCAGGGACAGATTTATACTAATTTCTCTCTTGGCAATTACGTCAAAGTTTATAATAATACTTTTAGAGAGATATTTAAAGCATTTTTATAACTTCTTCTTTAACAGCCTTCTTACATTTGAATATTGTTTGAAGTCTAAACAATGCAAATAAATTATATTTGATGGTTTTTTAAAAGTTTGAGTTTCAATTCTTGGCAAAGTATTTAAACTTCAAACAATTCCTAATTCGAAAATTTGTAAGTCCTAAACGTTTTTCTACCCCGACACGACACATTATAATTCCATAGAAAACCGGAAGCGCCTTGAATTATTCATAATCCTCGAGCGTTTTTCTTTAAAATGCTTTTTTTAAATGATGGTATTGTAATGTAGGTGTATATAGTCAATATTCGGTCTAAAGTGTATTAAGGTATGACCCAACCTGCGGTGGGCGATGGCGTGTGTGGTAATGAATTCGCAGCCAATGAAGCCATTTCCGGGAATTAGTCGCTATTCTCCGTGGGCAAGCGTGCTCTGTCCGCCCTATTACCTAGAGACATAATTCGAAAACAGGTAAAACTGTTTCATGGATTAAACCGGAAAACGGTCAATAAATGAAACAATAAAAATGCTTATTTAACAATTTATCGTTCCTCTCACGCCTCCCGCAGCAATCAACAAGTTCCAGCAGAGGACATAAGAGGTTTCGTACAATGTATGATGTGGTTTAATTAAAAATGACCTTTAGGTTTTATTAAAGCTTTGATGATCTTCATACTCTTGCATCAACAACAAACAGTGGCATTTATGCGTCTGTACACTGAAATCTGATAATCTGTAACATTTTTACTTCGTTAGCTTTATTCAGCAATTTCGAAAATATTTTTGATTGTTATAATTTTTAGTGTTTTGTTGAAAATTCTTATAACAAATGCTAATGTGGTAGTAGAAAAAATATTTTGTAAAACCGCACACCCAAAATGCAATTTAACAACTACGTATTTACGTTTATAAGAAATATTGTTTACTCCCACAATTATTTTTTTATGTAATTTATTTACACGTAAATGCCCTAAATTTATACCACAATGTTAGCAATTTGAAATTTTAGATAGTAACGTTACAAACAAATTGATTCGTTTGTGACGGCTGCTATATACACTTATTTCATTATTGTTATTACAAGCAGCAATAATATACGTGAGTACTCACGTATATTATTGTTTCAATTTGCGCTAAGAAATTATTATATAGTGAAAACAAGAATAAGCTAAAATAGAGTCGGCTAAGTGCGTCTTGCTAATCAAGCAAACTTATATAAAAATGACAGACTACAATTTATCCTAATTTACTTAATTTTTGTTTGCACGATATACATATAAGAGTACAATACATTAATTTTTGAATAAAAATTGCATAGTATTTTTATAATTATCTAAACGCACTCTATCAATAAAAACTGATTTTTATTCCTCACCCTAAATTCCTATTCAATACAAATCCTGTTGTAGTTTAGCGTGTTGATAAGGTGAGTCAATATAGTAAACAGGACGTAACATTAAAAATTTCTACTTCTAATAATTTTTAAATAAGTGAAGAAAAAAAAATAAGAAAAAAACCGTTCCGACAGTATTAAGGAAAAAGTAGGATAGGTATGTTATTTGGTCTGTAAGTATTAGCATCCCAACCCAAACCCCTACAAACTTTAATAGAACTACACTATTTGTAAAATAATTTTAAAATTCAAATGAAAGATATGAACCGGTAAAGTGTGACAAAAAAAAAACGTATTAAAATATTTTTTTTATTAACTCCGATATAGAGATATTAGGTGATTAACGGATATTTTTTACCGCACAATAATTAACCCCCTAACGAAGAAAAAATACTTAGAATTGCTAGATGATATCATAGATCCTCTCATCGTAGATGCAAGTAAAACAAACCCCTTGTTAAACACCGATAAAGTATTCTTTCAGCAGGATGGCGCATCACCCCATTATTTTAGACCTTTGAGAGAGTATTTAAACAACAGGTACTCAAACAAATAGATAGATCGCCAAAATAGCATCGAATGGCCGAACAAATTGCCAGATTTTAAACAGTTAATTTGAGTTAATAAATAATTCAGCATACATCCGTTTATCAGTTATTTTAAATTGTACCGCTGTTAGTAATGAAAATATTTTGTTAAATTTTTTTGTCGCGTTCTCTCAGTCCTTACCTTTCACAAATAGTGTGGTCCTATTAAAGTTTGTAGAAGTTAAGGCTGAGGTGCTAATACTTTAACACTTACAAACCAAATATCATACCCATCCTACTTCCCCCTTAATATTGTCAAAATATTTTTTTTTATCTTCACCTATTTAAAAGTTATTAAAAGTAAAAGTTTTCAATGTTACACTTTGTAATAGCATAATTAGAGCACCTAATCTTTACCAATATAAAATTGAAACTGTTCAAGATTTCTGGAAGCTTTTAAGGCACCTAAGCCTACTGTTGGAATTTTTTTTTGAGTTATTGCTTTTTATTGAAATATTTGAGGCTTTTGAAGGTTATCAAGAAATATAAATTTATTATAATAGTACTAAAAAAATAATATAACATCAAGGGTGTTTTGCGTATCAATACCACAAAATGGGAAGTTAAAAAAACACTAAAGCTGCTGCTGGGAGCTATTACGGCACTTAAACTTCTTATGTAATGCAATTAAACGCTATACAAATACCTGTCACTGTTACGGCAGCTTTATAACTGCGCTGTAGATGTCTAAAAAAAGCCTAAGCTTGAAAAATAGAAGCTCTGAAACTCTTATTTTTTATGTTTATAAAACGTCGTAATTAAGTATAATTTCAAAAATTCTAACCAATCACTGTGTATGCATGTAAATAATAATCTATTGTAATGTAAAACACTGTTATAACACTAGTAACTGTCAAACCAGATAAACTGCCTAGCGATTTTTGGCGGCTATATCATATACTTATATATTATATATTATATTATATTCTAACACGGAATAAATATTTATATACTTCTTATACTTACATAAATTAAAAAAAATCAGATTTGATAAATGCTCAATAGCCTATACAGCAATAAACACAAACTACAAAGTGTTTTAAAACTCTTGTGTTTGATAGGTATTCCTAGTTTCAGTATTATACATACAGAGTGATTTTTTAATCTGTTCCCGCCCGATTCTCTAAAAATAGGCAACACATTATACAAACGAAAGGTAAGTTAATTAATTAAATAATGTGGCAACAAATGATCCAAATAAATTAACTCTGAAAGCACTGTTAAAAGTATTGTCAACAATGTTGATATTAATTCACAACTCTTAGGCCTTAATTTTGAAAATAATATTTTCAAAGTATAATGTGTTGCCTATTTTTGGAGTTTCGGGCTGAAACAATTAAAAAAATCACCCTGTATAAACTGTCTCAAAAATAGTATGCTAAATTCTAGATAAGTACGTTGTTCATTAGGGTTCAAACAACATGAAAAAAATGTCCAAAAAATTTTTATTCAAAAGTTTTAATTAAACAAAATGCAAAAATGTTATACGAAAAATTTATTTCAGATGTCAAAATGTTAGGTTTGGGGTTTTATTCAAGAAAACAAAGAAAAATATTGACTTTTTTTAGATTCAAAATTTTATTTAATTTGTAAAAATAAGAGTAACTAAAGATGTATTTGTAAGGTTCTGTGCCTTAAAAGCTAAAAGAACTAAAAAATTTTAATTTTTTTTTCTATTTTTAAACTGCAATTGACAGCGTACCAACAATGGTTTTTCAAAAATGTAATTTTTTATAAAAATGATTGATTGTTAAATTAAATTCTAGTTATATATATTTTTGATAATATTAATGCTTCTTTATGATTCGCCTACTATATATAACTATCTATTTTACAAAACTAAGCTTTTTTCTCTCATTCAGAAAAAAAAGTAAGCAAGAACAAAATATTCGTGCCGCAAAGAAAGTGCTCATGCAAAAAATAAATTTTTTCAAACACGTTAGAAAAATAACTATTGTAAAAATAAACCGTGTGCTTTTAATGTGTGCAGAAAATAGAAAAAAATTAAAAATAAATTACGGAAAAGTAGACTGAGGTAAACAAAAACTTGCTATACAGTCAAAATTTCATGCTCTAAAAGCCAAAAAAGGCTCGAAACGTTGACTGTATAGCAAGTCTTTTATTGCTCCACTCTACATTCTCGTCAAGATTTCGTGCCCTAAAAGCCAAAAAAGACTCAAAACGTTGACTGTACAGCAAATTTTTTATTGCCCTAGTCTACTTTCCTGTAATTTTTTTTAAAATTTAAATAATGGACGTACATACAACATAAAATAGAAATAATATTCATTTTTAACCCGGCGCATCCACCATTTTGACACATAAGTAGAAATAGCTTAATTGTCGTGAATGCGAGTGTGACTGTGTATTATAAAACATTAGTCAACAATATTAATATCAATAAAATCATAAAATTAAAATTATCAAAATACAATTACACTAATACATATTAATAATAGGAGTTAAATTTCTGAGTTGACAACTTTGATTCAAGTTACTATGGCATACATTTTAACCAATTTATATAATTTCAGTACCTAAATAATTCAGTTTATAAGTAGAAAAATAAACCATTTTGCGAACACTGGTTCAAAAGAACTTAAAAACTCAACAACAGGTTTAAGAAAACGCCTTAATTATATATAAATCAATTAAAGGTTATATACTATCCCTAAAAATTGTAATGCTGTTCAGCTTTTCAGAAAAACAATTTTTAATTTTTTCATAATGCAATGCGTACTTTTTCCAAATGTACATTTTCGATTATATTGTGTTTCGTTCTTTTATTAAACACATGTTGAAAATTTTCACCTTTTTTATTGCTAGACCGGTTAGAATTATTACAACTCTTTTTTAATTTTTGAATTTAATGCTCCCCTCACCTTTTACATTTTTTGACAATTTGACTTATAAACATAGCTTATTCCATTTCGTCAAAAATACTAAATATTGTTACTTTTTCTATACAGTGTTTTTGTAAATTATATAAAAAATCTTACAATAAGCAAAATAATTTTTGAAAAATAACAGTGCGGATGTCACTTGGATGAATTATACTAACAAATAACTGTGCAAGTATCTCAATAATACAGCTATTGGTACTAAAACTTACTACTAGTTTTACCAATAATTTGTAACCACGTAATGAGCATTTTGATCATTACTTTCAATTTAATCTTAATTTTAAGGTTTTTATTAATCTTGGTAAAATACATTAGAGATCTCCGTTTTTTAATATTTCGTTCAAGATAATGAAAAAAGTCGTCCTGGTGGAATAAAAGATCCCGGCGTGAAAATAAAAAGTGTTGTTGAAATTAAGAAGCTTGTATAAAAAAGAAAGCTCGTAATAAAGCGCGATTAGTGCGCCAATATTGACATGTTTGTCGCGGATGTTTGTGGAAAGTAATGACGTGAGGCGCTGCGACGCTGCTATCGGCATCGCCAATAATTAAGACGTCGAAGAAAGCGCCAGCGCAATAAACGCACCGAATTCTGAAAACAATGTATTAAGAGCAAAACAAATTGTCGTTTTATCTTCCAATATTGGTCTAAATCGCAACCGGTAATTTACGTGGACGGATATACGATCAAAGACCGGAAGTACTTAACTGAAAATCGATCGTGTCATTTGTTTCGTTTAAAGTTGCACAAATAAATTGCTGATAAAGTTCATTGGCCATTAAAGACTAGATCGATGCTATCTACATGTTTGTGTCAAAAACAAGGTATCAAAGCAGCCCCTGCGCCCCCTGCGACATCCGCCGCCGAGACAAAATATTTCTAGAGTTTGGCCCAAGTTTCCCCTTTACACACACACATTTATCAGCTATATTTAGAGAGACCTTTTTCGCTGATATTAGGTTATCGAGATGCGACGTGGTCATACATCTGGGACTAACTAATTGACTTTTACTCTTCCAATAAATTTTTTGTAGGTAAGAATAGACAAAATAAGAAAACTTGTAGATGCTGTTGTAACTTTCAATATTAAATCTAGCCTTTCAAGTATTTCCCCTTTCTGCATTTAAATTTTCAATATGAAGATCGAGGATGCTTTCAGCGGTTTCAGATTTTATAGGCAACTCAAATGGAAACTTTCACCCTGAAGAATCAAATATTCTAAGAAATATAAATTTTATTATACCCGATGATGCATTGTCTGATTCACTTTTACTATTTTTGGTAGTTGCAGAAAATTTTTCGTTAGTTTGGTATTTTCGAAAAAACACGTCACTTAAACAGACATGTCATATTTCAACGTCCGCGATACAATCTATTGTGTTCTGAATGGTTGTTTTGAAGCAAAAGAAAACAAACATACGTCCCATTTTACTTTATAATACGGGAAGAATATGGAGAAATGGAATGAAATTGAATATCCCTTTTGTATTAAAAGGTCTTGTACGCAACGAGTCTGACGCGGTTAGAACAAGTGGCAATTTCCTCTGATCTTATGAATGATCACACTTGTCAGCAAGTAATAACAGAATAATGGAAAACTTTATAATAGCTGGGAAATTGATAATTAGAAGTTTTCAGGATAAGCTCCAGACTTTGATAATAACAGGAAAACAATCTCTCCCACGAAAAATATTCGAGACGTTGAGTGTTTTGATTGTAGATATGTAATTTAAAATCGATTTAATTTAATAATGTCAATGTTGAAAATTAAATTCCATTTTACAGTTTCCATTTTACTAACATCCTCAGGGAATCGTTCCAGTAGGAAAGAAATAAGATACCGAATGCACCGACAGTGATAAATATCTCCGCAGATGTTCAAAATTCATGAAAAGTTCCACTCATATTAAAATGTTTAAAATTGTGCTTTATTTCAAATAGAATTTTACACTTAGTAAAAAAAACTAATATAATTCAGTCCACGCTATTCAAAAATAAAAATTAATTCGTGTTTAATAATCTCAACTGAGCTAGCATAAAACTTGGAAATGTATTTCTTCTCTAAGCTGACGAAAGAATATATCATAAATAAAGAAAAGTGTTTGGTTTTGGAATGCAAATGAAAACATTTGTAAGTAGGATTACCCCATTTCTTTTTTTGGAATAAAAGTTTCATCCTTATAAAGACAGTTTTTTATGTTTTGTCATATTGTGCGATTATTCACTGTTTAACATTTAAACAAATTTTGAAGTAATATTACACTAGAAATTAAAACACTTTTATTCATTTAAAGCTTAACACCAGCTATCGTTTTCTAAGTAATTGGTGTTACTAATGAACCAGATTTTGCTTTTACAAAACGAGTAAATTGAACTGTATCATCTTTCCTGTCTTTAATGAGATGCTTTTTACGCTTAACTGTCAGCCGAGTTTTAATCATCTCCAATTAAAATAAAGAGCAACTTCAACTAATATTCTTTAAGTGATAAACTCCGGTGTTTGCTCTTTGCAAAACTAAAGAAAAAGTAAAAGTTTATTGAACCGTTCTTGTTTTCCAAAAGTAAAATTTTATTAACGTTTCATAAATTTAGTTACTTGTAGTATATTAAAAGACTTTTTTTATAGGACCAGCTATCTTAGCTTTAAAAATCCACGTTTGGAAAACGAACACCCAAGCCCGAGAACGAGTCTACAAATAAGTCTCAAAACAAGATATTTTTTTAAATTTTTCTATTATCGTGCACAATCTAATAGTAATCATTAATTATAAAACTTCAAATTAGTATAAAATTAAATTTGTTAGTATTAATCCATAAATTAAAATTTAATTTTAAAACAAAAGTGCTACGATAGTGGAGAGGAAGCTCTCTGTTCAAAATTTAACATTGCTAAAGTCTATTTATGAACAAATATGGTAATATACTATAAAAAAGGAGTCTCCTACTCTGTTAACATTTGCGTCAAAAACAAATTTACACTAAATTAACCTAAATTTATTACAATTTTGAGTAAAACTTGAAAATTAATTTACTAAAATTTTTTTTTAGATTTTAAAGTTTGTTTTAAAAAATAAACCAATTATGATTAATTATCAGACATGCTTAGACATGTGTATTTATGTGTGAAACCAACCAAACAAGATTATGTAGTAATAGTATATTATATATCAAGTGAGTAGAGTGCATTATTTAATCCCGAGAGTGAAAGATTGTAGCCTGAAAGCCTGGAGAACTTAAACTCGAAAGACTAAGACACTTTAGTTCTACGATATCTTTTTTGTATTTTCAGGACTAAAATAAATAAAGTAGAAATAAATTTAATAAAATAAATATAAATAATAAATAAATATATAAAAGTAATATAAAGTGAAATAAATTTATTATTTTAAACGACTTTTGTTCTCTCATTTTTATTATCCAGCTGTGCATTTTCTATGTTATACATATTTGAAACAATGTGAAAAAGTTTTTTCTATTATAATTTGCAAGAGATTTTAAGCCTCTTGAGACTAAAAGTAGCACATTAGTCCTTTTAAGTAGAGACTAAAGTATCAACTTTAGTCCCAGAGGTGCAAAAAAATTTAGTTTTGTATTGCCGGGAGTAAAAATATGGAGAGAAATAATTTGTTCTCGTTGTTATTAAATTCGAAGATTTTAATTCAAAAATTTTAATTTTATAATTTTTTAATATACTCGTATTTATTGTTTATTTTATTATTTTTTTATTTTTGTTAGCCCTAACTTTTTCCAAATTATTTGACAACTCGCACTTTAGTCCTAAGTGATAGAGTTACACTGGTAGTACCTCCCGGTAGTACTATTGTAAACTTTTATTATTTTTCTTGCTTGTTGATTTGTAAATATATTGTTATAATTTATAATATTTTTAATTATGACTTATGTAAATACTTTTTGTATCTTAACACAAATAAATTTATTATTATTATATTTGTTTCCGTCGTCAAAGTTTGTGTAGGCAACACATAAGACAAAAATGTGAATTATACCTACTCAAATCCAATGTGGTTTTTATGACAGGGTTCTATTGTATTAAAGGTAATGATAGTAACAAACGAAAGGTGCCGCTAGGCAATGAAACTATAAACATAAATCTTCTTACTAGTACTAGCCGGACCTCGACTCAGACAAACAAATTTGATTTACAACAGACTTCGACAACCCTTTGAATAGCATCATTATGACGGTCCTAATGACAATTGCAATGTCATAAATACCACATTGAATTTGGATAGGTTTACAATTTTTAAATTTCGTCTTAGTTTTATACAAGTTGAGTGAAAAATAATATACTGAGTGTCTCAAATTTTACCTCCACCCTTCAAATAAGGTTTTCTATTTGAAACAAAATTCTGAAAAAAATACATAATTATCTATTGTGCTAGTTTCTCCTGTTTAAATTTGAAATGATTTTAAGATGCTAATCAAATAAATAGGGTGTTTTTTAATTTTTATTCAATAAGTTATCAATTAATTTATTTAATAATAACATTATTTTAAATAATTTTAGTTTTCTTTAAATTTTGCTTTTAATATTAAGCCGTTTTTCTTTGATGGTTATGTAAATTTATAATGAAAAGAAAATTGGATCGTTTGCGGTCTGTCTTTTGTGCGATTTACTTTTTGTGTTAGCGATTTATAATAAACACGCGCCAATCTCAATTTATAATGTAAAATCCGTTTTTTTTTCAAAGACATATATCATAATTAAAAAAATTAAATAAAATTGCAGATTAATTCAATAATTAATTTTTAATTAATTTTTGTAAAAATTGAATCATTAAAATTTTTGCAAAATCACTTTTTTAAATTTACAGCTGCAAATAAAATATAATAAAAAAACATAAGTAAACCTTTGTCAAAATAAACTCTATTTTTTCATTTTTTTTTAGTTTAAAAATAATAAAAAGGGAGGTGAAAGTGAAATTTGGGACCTCTGGTATATACCATTAAAAAGAAATGTTATTATTCTTTCGGTGCTTATAGCCCTCGAGCATTTGTTCTCTCGTCACAAATAACTATTTAGGAATAATCATACTTTTTTCTTTTTTGATATATAATATACAAATCGTTGCAGTACTATTTAGCTGGCAAAAAATTTAATAAATACTTTTAAAACCGTAGTCTCCAACTTTTAATAAATTTTTAACTGTGAATAAAACACATATGATATATGTATTTGAGCACTCATTAATAAATTGTAGATGTTTTAATCACTGCGGTTTTGAAGAAGTTTGTGTAATTTTATGGCAGCTAAACAAAATTGTAACAAACTATACTATTAATATACAATTTAAATAAATAAAGCTCGTTGTCAACAACGCAGACACTATTGCCCAAAATTGTCATTTTTGAAATTTAACTGTATCTCATTTTTATTGTAATTTAGGCATAATTATCACTTATATTCAAGACAAAGTTTCACTAGTCAAAAATAAATCTGATCATTTATTTATTAAATATAATTGTAGTAATGTAAACGTAATTTTCAAAAATAATCGTAATCGTAATTTTGCTGTTTTGTCCATCCACCTTATATTTGCGAATTTGTTAATTTATCAAATTAGAAAAGCAGTAAATGTCATCTACAAATATTTTCTGTAAAATAATAAAGCACAATTGGACATTAAACGTTGAAGGCACTACGGGTGTCATTGAGATAACCACGCTTTTGGTCGACGTAGTAATTCTCTGGAGCCTACGATCCTTGAATAGCACACCATCTACCTTAAATTCTGTTATTTCTATAACACCTTTAATACCTTAATTGAGGAGCTTACGTGCAAAACCAGATATATCTACTTTTCACAAAAAATCATGTTTTGGTGATTTCTGAATCTAAGTTGTGATATCTATAAGTCCATATATGTGTTTGCAACCAAAACCGTTTAAATCCTCGTAAAAGCGTTAAGTAAAGTCGACAGTTGGAGCAAAATCGGCTATATCTATCTAAATTTTGCAAACAGCAGATATATTCAGATAAGAAACAAAAAATCTTAAAACATTTAACAAAAAACATTTTGGAGAAGATTGACTAAAAAGAGAATTTTGAAAGAGACCTTTTGTGGTATAAAAAATTATTACACAGTAATGGGGAAAGAAACGAAGAACAGAATAAAATCCAAAAAGCTATAAAATAACCTAAACGAAAAAACTACAGTACATATTTAATTTTTTTGATCTCTTTGCAAATACCAATTTAAATTTGTTTATTTCAAGAAAAATAAATAATTTTTTCGCTCAGTGTATGTCACTTGTGACCAAAACTGGATATATCCAATAGTTTTTTACTAATAGCGCCAAATTGTTTACTTTTTATACAAAAAAATATGTTAATCATTTGCATAACCCTATTAAATTTAAACTGTTTTTGCTAAATAACACTATTTTTTTAAACAAATATGTGGAGTGTTTTTCTCCTGAAAAATTTGTAAAAGTAGATATATCCGGTTTTAAACGCAAGCTCCTCAATTATTATAAAACATCTAATTTACGATTAGTTTAAATATAGCGACATTAAAGATCTTTTTAGAAAGTGTACTTAGAAATTATTAATGATTTATTCCCGTTCACACTCAACACCCTCTTTATATTGAATACACTAATGGTGAAATACAAACTTTTTAAAACTGCTAAAAGTTAACAAAATGTCCACATCGTTAATGTTGAATAGCTAAAATCAGGTAATTATCTCGATTTGGTTTGAAGGTAACAATGTTGTAATGGTAGCAAGGTTATTTAAGCATAGTCTAATCTCGTTAATTCGTCTCCTGATAATTCGTAGATCACGTTAGTTTGTACTAAATGCCCGGTCTCTTGCAAAAAAAACAATAATTTCTAAAAAAAAAACCAATAAATTTTGACCCTTTACTTATAACCAGGATTAGGTCTAAGCGAGCTACTTAGAGACACCACCAGGTAATTAATCGGTGGAATCCAGCGAGCTGCGTGTTACTCATTTAACTGGTCTATACGGTCAGGCGCCAAGTGCTCGGAAGTGAGTAGGGTCGACGCTTCAAATCTACCCAAAATATATTTACTGCTTAAATGAGAAAATTTATTAGTCAAAAATAAACAAATTCTAATTGGGTGAGTAACTACTACTATTAGTTGTAGTACAACTAATGTCTCCGTTAATAGTACTGTGTTTAAATAACGTAAAATAAGGTATAACTAACACGAAATTATGCCACTGCAAAAAGCTCGCTCCGGCCGTAACCTGGTAATAACTTATATCACTAAAAAGGTCTTATAATTTGTAATATACCCATCAAAACACTCTATAATGAGTAACTCACAGTTCCTAATTTCCGTTATGCATTTATTGAAATATTCGTCTGTAAAGACTTTATACGTAATTAGAACGAATGTAAAAAAAGATAGTTGTTTTTCTATTATTTATATTTGTTTTAATCGTAAAATAAATAAAAAGTAGTAGTAATCACAAATTTGTTAATTCAAAATTTCTTTTGAGCTATTTTTCGTAGCAACAACTAATTACAACACCAAAGTTTTTAAAATTTCTATAGAAACAAAGATACTACCGGTATTATCTCAAGTTGAAGTTAGCCTGTCAATCTTTGATAATTCATAATCCCGCAAATTCGACAATCGCGATAATTTGTAATAAACACTCAGTCCCTTGGAGTTACGGATTATCGGAATTATACTGTACAGCAATTTTTATTGATTGTTGGAGTAGTATTATTTTACAAATTGTTATTATTAGAACAGATTGGGGTAATATCATAAGCTTTGTAGTGTAGCATATTTATAACATCTAAAATTAAATGTAAAAAATATCTAAATTTAAAAACTGAATCTTTTGATTATTTGGTCTTTCCACTGAAAAACTAATGACGTTATTTGACTTAAATTTTTTTAATGGTTGTTAATTCGAATTAGTCTTCACTATGTCGAGTTTTAGCTCTCATTACACTAAAAGTCAAGAACAAGATCTAGCAGTTTCTTATAGATTTGTCAGTATTGGTAACTGGTTTATGACCTCAGAGCTTAATTCACGCGAACAGTGAGTTGTATCACACTCTGACTTTATCGGTCACCAATTGCTACATAAAAGTCTCTTTAAAGCTGAGTAGAATGTTTTAATTATTTTTTAAAATTGTATTAGACACCAATTTCTTTAAGTTCTTTCTTTAAGTTGTTCGAGATTAACATTTAGTCTAAATAATTTACTATTACCTAATGAAAATAACTATTTTTTCCTTAGGTAATTATTTACGCATTATCCGATAAATAATTAACATTATTCCACACTTAAGTGCCAGTTCCACAACTATTCATTATTATACAAACATGTAATTCAGCCAATAAGAAAATTCCAGAAGCGCCATGCGCCAGTTCCAGGGAATCACTACATTGAGATGTTGCTCAGCTTTATTTTAGCAACCGAAATGAACAGATGTTAAACAGGTTTTAAGAGAAAAGAAAAAAAACATAGAATTGTATTTGCTGTTAGAAAGATATTATTTGCTTTAATTTTTTTTAATTTAGAAATTGCTTCTAATTACAGTGCAATAAAATCAACAGGCAAAGCGTTAACTTTTATGTAGAAAACGAACAAACACATCATTTATAACCTATTAAAAGTGTTTATTGTATAGTCATAAAACAATTTTTGAAAAAGTTTTGATTTTTTAATATGTTGTACAGTTACCCCTCTTAACCTATTTGTTGGCTTGAAAACGTTTTTTTTCAAATACTTTACTTGAATTACATTTTTGATAAAAAATTGTTATTATCAATATTGTAGAAAACAATATTTTATACAGTATTTTATAATTTTTTTAATTTTTTTTTAGTTATGACCAAATAAAGTAAATGATTTCAATGCCACCTAACGTAAATATTTTGACTTATCTTTATATTTTCAGAACGCAGCATTGACCCCAAATTTTGTTGTCAGTGCCATCAAATAAAAGGCTACTGTAGTGAAACAATTTTAGTCATTTAATTTAAAAAAAATTAAGATTATTCAATTTACCTGTTTTTTTTTAATAAATTAGCAAAAAAAAAACGTATTGTGCAATCAATAACAACAAATTATAGTAAGAATACCACTCCTTGTATAATTGCACTGAATTAACCACTCGTGAAAAAATGAATATTTTTAACAAAATAAAAGTTTAATAAGTGTTATAATTAAAATTACCATTAAAAATAAAATTAAAGTAAAATTAAATCACGTATAACTCAGTTTTAAATTCTTGTATTTTGTAAAATAATGGTTAATCATTTGGTTCATTAAATAGTCTTCCAAATACAACTCGATTCAAAGAGTAGAATATTTTCCGATGATATCACTTATACACCATTAGTGCTTTATGTTGATACCAAGCTAATACTATCACAAAGATATTCGAGAAAACTTTGACTACTCATTGTATTATATCGTATTAAAAATTTAATTTTCTATCATACATTAGTCTTGATCGGATTGAAATAAATCCTATTTGGTTTAGCTGTCCTGGTGTCTAAAAATAATTTTGTTTTAAATTTACATTATAACTATAATAAAAATAAAATTTTGGAAAAAAGCAAAAAACTGATTACGGTCCACTAGTGAAGTCTGAAATTTCAAAGTTTTTAAATTTTTATTAAAACTTTTATCATGAGAATTTTTTTGCAGATTTAGGTAGAGTATGTTAATTTTAAAAAAATGCCGTTCAGGTAAGAACCATTTCGTTGTAAATGTTTTTCTCAGACACACTAATATTCAAACGTAGTGATATTCCGTGGCATGTAAGATCTCCGGATTTGTCCGCATGCGATTTTTTTGAGTAGGAATTTGTAAAAAGCAAGGTGTAGATTAATAGACCGCAAACTATACCAAAATAAAAACGGGTATCAAACAAAAAATAAGACGGATTCAACCTTTTGGATTATTATTTGGATTATTATGGATATAAGATCATATATGGTATATTTACACAAAATTTTTTTGAAAATTATAAAAAAAATATTGATATACTTTCTTTGATAATTTACTAATAATTAATATTTTATGAAAAAATTGAGTACTTTTAATTTTCCCTGTTTACTGGCGAACCCTGTATTTGTCTCTTAATAATTATAAAAAAAATTGTCATTGTTCTACTATAAAACCCTTAATAATATAAGCTATAAAGTAATAAAATTAAAAAAAAACATTTTTAGAAAATCTAATTGGAAACGTATTCATAAATTTTTTATTAAAAAATTTAGAAAAACTCTAAAAAACTAGAGTTTTGTCTCTTAATAATAATAAAAAAATCATCACTGTTTTGCCATAAATTGTTGAAGATATCTTAGGTTAGACACATTATTTTTAAAACTCAATTTCACATATTTTCATTAAAATGTAAATACTGTACTATCGTTTTACTTGATGCAAACAGTCAATCCTCTACAACAAAATTTTAAACCCATGCTTTGCTTTGAAAATACAGAGATATTTCTAAATGTGTCGCCACTGAAGCCACTTGCTATATTTATTCATATAAAAAATTATCAACCGCAGAGAAAAATTAAATAAAATAAAACAAAAATAAAAAAAATGTTTTCTTCAGTATTGATACAAACAATTTTTCACTAAAAATGTAATATTAGCCAGAGATTTGTAAGAAATGATTTTTAACCGCTAACAACTGATATTTGAGAAATGTTCAGAACCCATATATTAATTGGCCTCTTTAGGTTTATGTAGATGCAAAAGTCTAAACTTTTTTAAAAATAGTTTTTTTGTATTGTAAAGATGTTATTTATTCTGAATCGGGTATTAAAGAATATCAACAAATAATAGTTATTTAGCCGCGGCTAGTATTTCAAAATTTCGGATTGCTAATATTGTGACACGAATTTAGAGTATTTATTTATTAATATTTAAAGAAAACTGCTTTAAATAAGTATAATAAAATAAAATAAGTAAGTCCTAATGAAATCCGTGACTTGTTAATTTGTGTTATAGTTAGCTTTTTTGATGACGTCACTGTATTATTAGGTAGCCGCGAGTATAATTGAAACAATTTTTAATGAGAATCAATTTGTTTGTTTAAATATAAATATTTACTTATACTTATCGTAATTAAAAAACCCTATATTTCTTTTTGTTATAAACGCAAATGCTCTAGAAGTTACAACTACTACTTGAAATTCAATTTTCAACTGAATTCATTTAAAAGCAATTATGCAGAAAAAGAAATTATATCCAGCGATAATGTTAATTAAAACAATGTATTAATTTCAGCATAATAAAAGTTCTTCCCGCTCTTGAAATAAATTTTATATGCATTTTTATTGTGACTTGTAAATTCTGGTAACAACACAATTATTTAATCCCCACCTTTTATCATATGTTTGCTGTCATATTAAAACTGCCATTAATAGAGATTTAAGTGAGGCAGTATATATAATTGGAATTTCCTTTATTTTGATTGTTATTATTAGAGAATGTTACGGAAAAAACTTGAAATTGGTGCCTGATAAAATGCTAGAAATGTTTGTTTTCTTATTGCTTTTTTTTTAAATATAAATTGAGTTACTTCGGTAGGTGTTGTCCCATTGAGGGGCCGTTTGCGGTCGGTGGGTCCGTAATTATATGCAATGCGGTGTCGGCGTGGTGATCGAATGGGTGTGCGTATGTTTGGTGACATGCATGCCGGGCTTACCGATTTGGGGCACGTCGTATTGGCGTGAGCCTCTAGGTGAGCGCAGCATGAGTTGCGAGTTGACCGCGACAAGTTGTGGCAAATGTTGTGTCATGTCGACTGTGGCAGGATTCTGTCCGATGGCTTGCTGGTCCCTTTTCTGCCAGACGTTGGGCCTTCTGAAGGAGTCCCGCTCCAGGTGCAGCGGCTGCGGAGTGGCCACCACGCACACCCAGAACGCGGCCGCTACCACGGCCCACATAGCCGCATAAACTCTCACGCCTTCAGGTTATCATCGCGTCCAACCATCAGTTGACCACAGTTGCGAGCCACTTGTTGACGCGAAAGACTCCTCGACCGAGTGGACGTCCTCTTCGGAGAAAGCTGGCTCTGTGCTGAGGGCTGAGATGGCGGCTCGCGACTGCCGGGACGACGGCCGCCACCGTCGTCTCGACCGAGTCCGCCTACGCGCCAGCCCCCACCACCGCCTCACAACGCCGCTCCCCATTCAACTCGCACAATTGTCCAAAAGATTACAATATGCATTATTCAAACGCACCACGAGGACCGGACAGGATAGGTCCAGGACTCGCGACCACCAAATCATCAGTCGTAAAGTCGCACAAACCTCAAGCCTTCATCAATCCCGGAAAGAAAAAAGACCACCTGTTATGCCGATTCCTCCCCATTCATAGATTCTGACACGACGCACGTCACTATCCGCATTTTTTCACTAACAGAAAATATCGATTGCGGTCCAAGTGACCTCCACAAGGCTATTTACACACAAAATTATTTTACAAACACAAATTCCACTGAGGTTTCTATAAGAAAAACCAAATCGAAAAAATTACGCAACGAGAACGGCTTTAAGACCTAGCCATTGTCATTACACAACATATTAAAAGACAACTATCATCAATCATAAAACACAGATCGATGCTTTTTCATAATTAATACTTCTACTGCCATTTGTATTTTTCACACGTCATAACTAATTTCCTAATTCAAATGCAGTATTTTTAGACCATTATTAATTTACACTATTAAATAAATATTTTTGTCTGGCGACATTTCTCATATTTCAAAAACATACAATGAGTTCTATTTCGTAAAGTAAACGATATCAAAAATCGATAGAAAGTGAGCGAAACAAGATTGATACAAGGTGTGATAAAGATAAATTCCCTTTTACTTCAACCACATCAAAGGAACAATTTAAATAAAACTTCTTTTGTACGACGTCTGTAGACAAAAAACTCTTAGAAACTGTTTTCTATAAACGTATTCTCAAAATAATAGTATCAGGTATTTCAAAACGTATTGAGTCGAAATTGACCAAGTAAGATTTAAGATCATTTCGGTCAAAAGTCTAAAAACTAATTGTAATTTTTAAGATATTACTTCCAATAAGCTCTAATAACACGATAAATATATGTAGTTTATATTAAAAAAGTTAGTATGCTGATATAATTAATAGAGCAATAAAAATGGTTTAAACAAACTTTTATGGTAATAAAATAGTAAATTTTAAATACCTAGTAAATTTCCTTTCCAAATAGTAAATTTTGAGTAAAGTTGTAAATTCCTTAACATTATTGCTTAGCTACCAAAAGTAGGGTATTGTTATGTGATTTACAAATTAAATTCCAATTTTTTTAAGGTTAAATGCTTAAATTTGCCGTATAGAAAACATGTTAATAATTTTTAGAGTATACAATATAAATTTTTTACAAAACTACTAGCGTACATTATGTAAATGTAAAAATAGTATGCTAAAGAACGCGTTTTAAAAAGTTAACTTTGTGGCACAAATTCAAGTTTATAAAAAAAGCGCAAAACGAATACTGGTATATACTAAAGGAATACTAATTATCAAGTGCAACAAAATTTATTCAAATAAAATTATTATAATCTCAACGCTGACATAAACGCTGAAACGTGACAAATGACGTTTTATTCCAGCGACAGCGTGTTATCAATCCGAAAAAAGTAAATTGCACAGTACTTTACGCACGTAATTTGGGTGCTGTATTGCTTTAACGAGAACTACTACTAAGTAAAATTTTTGCACATGTTTTATACATTCTATACTAACACATTCTATATTAACAAAATTGCGTGTCTCCTACCAAAACATTTATTTAAAGTTTTACATTAAATTTTTCGAAGACTATAAACGCTTGTAAAGGCAATTTTGGTTATTAATTTCTTAGGTATTACTTAGGCGACGACTATTACGTTTTAATTCACTTTCTTAATGTTTTTTTAAAAACAACCTGTATTATAGTGATTTCTTTATTTCATTATAAAATGTTTACGACGTTCGAAAGCCTTCACTTTCTTTCATATTTTAATTACCCAACATGTTACAGAATTATACTCTAGTCTCTAGTGACAGAAATGTGTACTTATAAAAAAAATTCTGTTTACTAAACAATAACAATTAAATATAATTTTCAGCTAAATAACAAAAAATAAATGTAATTTTTTGATTTTGTTTTTTATTATTTTTATTTTCAGATTTTAATACATAAATAAGCATTAATTAAAATGTTTAAAATTTTATGTTTACTGTTATTTTTGTAAATGTTTGTGTTGCATATTTACATATTTTATTAATTAATTTATGTCAATGGGAACAATACAGGTATAAATTTATGCGTTGAATAATCTACTTAAAATAAATTTCTATTGCAACATTTATAAGTACAATTATCCAATTTACACCATTTAGAAGCCAGTTTTTACTTGATGACACTAACCAAGAAAGATAAATTTTTCTCTTTTCCTTGACTTCGAATTGAATTTTAAAATGGTAAAAATTGTTATGAATACAAGTAAAGTATAGTCAAAATTAGTATTCAAAAAAATGCAAAAAGCATCCTGAATGATATAACAGCAGCGGTAAAAATTTTGGTTGAAAACTTATAAAGTTGTTTTACAAAAAGTAAATTACATACCGAGTGCTTATTTAAAACTGTAACGTTTTTTAATCTTTTAATATTATTTGTTTATTAATTTTTTTGACAACGGAATGTAAATAGTGTCATTTACATTTCTAGAAAAATAATAATAAATATAAATTATTTATTAATAGAAAAGTTAGACTGATGTAAACTAAATATTATATTATGAGATAGATACATATTTATTATAGTGATTTATTTAAGACTTAACTCAAAGTGCTTTTCTTGGAACAAAATTTTTTAAAAGAACATTTTTACATTTACAATAATTTTTCATTTTTCTTCTTTTTTATTTTTTGACGATAATATGTATTTACTTGATTTTACAAACTTTATTATTAATTGAGTCGATTGTAAAATTGTATGTTCCTTAACCTAGATGAAAAGAAAACTTTTCTTTATCTTTTTATAACATTATAATGCTGCTCTTTAGTCAATTAGCCAAGCTTTAAAAAAATTGTAAAATTGATATAAAAAACTGTTTTTTTTTCTATAGACACAAGGTCTGATTCTCTAAAGCAGCATCTAAAATTTTTCTTGCAAACTTGTACCTACTTTTGTATTTTTTCAAAAGTACACTGAATCAAACAATTATTGTGGCTTTTACCATTTTATTAAATGTGTGTAAGTAGCAAAAGAAAGCAAAATAAAAAATAATTATTATTAAATATATGCTTTAAGATAGTTATAATTAATAAAAATGACCGAAAGGTGTAAAAATACATAAATAAATTTCTTGACAATATTACAAAACAATATTTCTTGTATTTACTAAATTTTCTCAAGTTCATACACCTTTCGTTTCTTTTATGTTCTATTTCTGAATTCCTATACATAAAAAACTAAATAACAATAGAAAAATTTACATAAAAGTGTTTCATTTTTTTTCTTTTATTCCATTCACTAAAACCGTCTATTGGCTATTTATAGCTAAATATTTTTCTAATTCGTCTCGATCTGATCGATAAGACTGAATTGTTGACAACCTGTCTGTGTCATAAAACCAAAACAATCAAAATCAATATAAATATGAACTAATTCCGAAACCGTGGATCTATAAAAGCCGTCCTTCAACTGTTGAATTAACCCTAACGGTGACGACCGAAGCGAAAAAAAGACCACCTGTTTGTCGTCTTGTCCATTCACAGATTCTGACTGTGCTAACGTCACTTATGTTTTTGATGGTGGTGTCGTGGTTTTAGTGGTAAGGGTAGATATCGATTTTCTTACCTCAACTCGCCACTACAATTATTTCAGACACATAAACTCTCAGCGCATTATTTACAAATAATTGACAGAAACACTAAAATTATTTCACACTGCTAAAAAGTAAATTAGAGGAATTTAGAAACAAAACGCGACTTATAGATTTTTATCATTAAAAACAAATCAGCCATAAGGTAAAAGCAATACAAATCGTCATAGTAGTGGTAATTTCAAAATTAATTATTCTAGAAATAAAAAATGTAATGCTTTTGCGTTCAATAAGAAATGGTGGTGAAATTTAATAGCCATTCAAGTCATTCTTGCTAAAAATAGTAGAACAAGTAAATTGATTTTTAGTGATTTTATTACGCACCTCTTACCCTTATTAGGTTTAGCTCTAATATTATTTTTTCTAGGAAACATCATTTCTTAATTCATTGTTAACATTTTGCCTAAGGATGGTCACATTGTTAATTGCTTTTGTGTTTGTTTTTTTGGGTGTTTTGTAAAAGCTTCATTTGGAGCCTTTTCCGCTTCATAATTACGTTAAAACAAATTAGCATTTATTAGAAGGAAGAAGAAAAGTTAGAACTGGAATAAGGATGGATAGATTTTATTTCTGTGATGGTGATGATAAATTGTATCTCGCCCACGATTTATTCTCGGAACATGTTTAATTTTAACTAATGAAAATTATTGGATTGGACATGAAAGCTCCTGAATTGAACCCTCTCACCTGGTAATTTGAGTGTTCAACGATGGAAAATAATTGTACAAACAAATTATTTTTAAAAAGCGGTTTTTGCGGAAAAAAAATCTAACATTTTTTGATTTTATCTGATTATACGTATTTTGTTCCCAATTATGGAGAACGCGTACATTTCAAAACCGAACATGAAAATAGTTTAAATAATACACGCGCTTTCATTACAGCCAATTAACGCCCCTTTTTATTAAGATAAATATCATACATTATGAATCACCTCCAATAAAATTTCTAGGAATCAAGCTCAAAAATGCAGTTTATGTTTCGATGACTATACTTTTCTAGAATTCGAAGAACTTCACAGATACGGAACTATAAAACTTTCATATTCTTCATAGAATATACGTATTAAACGTGTGATACATAAATTTTCATAGAATGAAAGCGCATTTTCCTTATTTTATTGTCCAGCATGAAAGGGTGACTCAGTTAATTATTTTGTCCTTGGCATTCTATTATCAATAAAAGAATAGCTTTGTCTTTTAAAAAGTAACCCAACTTTATTAATTACACTGAATAACACTAAATTTTGTCAGAAATATTTTTTATCAAGCTTATTTTAGATTCCAAAACTTGAATATAACCATAAAATTTAAAAATTAGTTTTTCTGATATAAATTTTCATAAAAGTCTTCAGACTAAGATAATCTAAAGAAAAATAAAATCTCAGCAAGTCATAAAAAGAAAATAATATAATCTAATTTACAATAGTTATGTCTATAAAAATTGTTTGTTGTTTAAGATATCAAAACTGCCATCAATATACTTTTTTCACTTATGGCTTGCTAGCGAAAGACCACAGTTGGTGTTTTTATCGTAGCTGCTGCTAACTAGTGTGCTAATTTCAAGTTGAGGTACTACCGGTAATATTGCAAATTTTAATACTTATCTGTTGTAAACTCCCTCAGCCAAAACACTTAAGAAGCTAGACTAAATTACATAAAAAAACGCAATAAAGCAAAAGATATTGTCAGAAATGCATACAAGGAATCTTGGGACAAATTTATATCCAATATAAAAAACGACGTACACGGAAGACAAGAAGTAGCTTACAAAATTATGCAACAACTTAACAAACAAGAGAAAGACACATCACGCATTTATACATTAGACAAAGATACATAGATATAACATTATTAAAAACTATGAATAGAAGAAGAACACGAAAAACATAAAAATAAACATCAAAACCTAAATTTAACAACAGACCCAAGCTACGAAGAAATTACAACATACACAAGAGACAAGATTA
This sequence comes from Tribolium confusum, assembly GCA_029207805.1. Lineage (NCBI taxonomy): Eukaryota > Metazoa > Arthropoda > Insecta > Coleoptera > Tenebrionidae > Tribolium > Tribolium confusum. Next base: position 33,797,862 of record JALGAY010000001.1, on the reverse strand, counting down.
CGCTAGTTGAATTACAAGAATTGCTAAAACAAATAAAAAATCGGAAAGCAGCGAGATCTGACATTATAAACATAGAACTAATAAAATATGGTGGGATACTACTAGAACTGAGAATACTACACTTACTAAACAAATGCTGAAAGCAGAGAAAGGTACCAGACGAATGGAAGACAGCGGAAGTAATATCACTATATAAAAAAAAATATCGAAACTTTTGTGGAAATTACAGGGATATAAGTATATTAAACGTAGCACACAAATTGTGTGCTTGAATTATAAATAACAAGCTAAAAGTAATAGCCGATGCACTACAATTAAATGAAACAACAAATTTCGTAAAGAAAGATTCTGCAGCGACAATATCACTATAGTACGACTAATAGAAAAAAGAAGAAAATGTAACCTAGAAACTAATATCGCTTTTATTGACTACAAAAAAGTTTTTGATCGGGTAAACAGAACTACTCTTTAGAAAATTATGAATAGGCGACGTTATCCCAAACACCTAATAGAAGTCATAAAAAGTCTGTCTTATAATACAGAAATACTAATAAACACTGGAAAAGACAGAATAGAGTCAACAAGAATCAACAGAGACGTCAGACAAGAGTCTCTCACCAACTCTATTTAACATATACTCGTATGTCATACGACAATGGAAACAAGAAACTAGTCCTGAAATAATACTGACACCTACTAATAATTATATAAACACAATTCTTTTGCGGATAACCAAATACTTTTACAAAAAACAGAAAATAACCTTCAAAACGCAATTTACCGTCTAAATCAAATATGTAAGAAATACAACCTAAAAATATCAGAAAAAAAGACAAAAGTTATAGCTTTTATAGAAACGTAACCCATATGTTTCAAGATAATACTAAACAAAGTACCCATAAAACAAGTACCACATTTTTCATACAATTATGAAAAAAAAAACATTACAAACAAAATACATAAATACGAAATAATATGTAGCACGATACAAAAAGCATTGCAAAATAAGAAAAGCAAAAAAACAAAAATAAAATTCTATAGGGCACTATTAACCTGTGGAAGTAAAACTTAGGCTCTTCGGAAACAAGGCAGACAACGGATACAAGCTGCTAAAATAAAATTTTTAGGAACATAAAATTACACAATAGAAAAAACTAAATACGAAATGAAGAAATAAAAGGTGAATTGATCATATTCTCGATGAATAATAAAACACATCAGAACACAATAAAATAGAAACAACATATTGAAAGAGTGAACGATGGTAGAATGGTAAAACAAGTAGTACGTTATAGACCAACAAAAAAAAAGACGTAGGTAGACCTAGAAGAAGATGGCAAACATGAAGACGAAACAGGCTGCATGCCTAATCTTTAAAGTGCAGAAGAAGAAAATTTATAATAACAACCAACTACAGTCTCGAATTATTTTAATTTTTTATATAAACTAAGGTACTACTGGTATCATCTAATCCGTTTTTAAAACTAGTAATTTAAAAAATAAAATAATTTTGCAGATTAATTTCTTAAATAGTTATTGATTAATTTTTATAAGAATTAGAACATCAAAATGTTTGTACAATTACTCTTTTTTAATTTACAGCTTCAAACAAAGTGACATAAAAAAATAGAAACATTTAAAGTAAACACCTGAATTTATATTGTCGTAGGTCATCTCTTCTATGATATATAAAGTGAAATCAAAATGTAACTGAATCAGAGCAGGCTGTGTCAGCGTAACTGTAATGATCTGTCTAATGTTAATACTTACTTCCACGCCTTGCTCTTATTCAGTTACATTTCAATCTCAGACTAGTTTGAGTATCATTAGGTGCTGAAATTTTTGGTTTAAATATGTACCTATTATAAATGCTGTTTTCAAATTAGTGTGTCAAATTGTTTGTGCGTTGTCAATTAAAATCCAAGAAGCACAAAAAAAATATTTAATTTTTTTATTTCTTTCACAAGATAGAAAATTCTAAAAGTAACAATTTTGGTTACTTTTATTTCTCATAGTAAGTAAATGTTAAAATTTGAAAAACAAAAAAAAGTCAAGTATATTTTGTCTCTTTTAGTTTTTAAGATAGGTACAACACCCTAAACACCTGAAATAAATTTTGATTATAGTATTTTTGCATTCTTTAAATTAAGACTCTAGAATAATTTGCAGTTTATTGTATTTACAAAAAAAAAATTGTTGTTAATTTTGTATAAAAATTTTTTACTTTTAGAGGTAACGTGTTAAAGGAACAAATAAAGAACGATTTGACTTTAATCCGACGTTTCGACTGTTTTTATTACTGTCTTTTTTAAGGATTTAAGTCATATTTTATAATAAAATAAACTATGACGTAAATCCTCGAAAAAAGCAGTAATAAAAACAGTCGAAACGTCGGATTAAAGTCAAATTGTTTTTTATTTGTTTCTTTAACCTGTTACCTCTAAAATAAAATTAAAGTAATTATTGGAACGTTATGATATTAAGAATTATTTTTTTTTACATTTTAGGCATTTTAATTAAAATTTCTATTATTTTAAATGTTGTCATTATTATTCTCATAAATGTCATTTTTAATGCTTCTTGTATCTTAGTTAGCAACGTATCAATAATTTTACATGTTATTTGTGGAGAACCTGTCTATAATCGATTTGCTAAACATTCACCTATTCATCTCACTTAAAAAAAATGTTAAAAAGTATTGATTTTTTTTATAATGACTGTACTATTAGTGGTTTTAGTTTATTTTGTACACACATAAATAATAATATTTTGTACATTTTTTAATTTATTTTTAAACAAACTTAACAAACAATATTCAACAAAATTGGTAATCAATATTTCAATTTGTTTAATAAATTCTTATTACCATCACCATTAAAATATTAATACAAAATAATATTTGTGCAGAACAAAAATTCACTTTATTATTTGTTGTGCAATGTTACAATTAAATAAAAAATGTTTGAAATTAATTTTGCAATTAATATGTTATAACTTACAAGTATAAAGTATATATATATATATATATATATATATATATATATATATATATATATATGTATGTATATGTATATCTTTTTTTCTATATTTGTGTTTTGATTGGTTTATAAATTCATAACACATCCCTCCAGAATTACCAACTTTTACGAACATCTATCGGAAGGCGTAAAATTTGATGCATTGGAAGCTGCATTTCGCTAAAAGTCAAAGTTCAAACCTATCGTCCTCGCTATTTATACAGGTGTAATGTTAATGTAAATTACTCATTTGACCAATCGTAATGAGTGCTTTGTAGAGTGACCTTTATAAAATTTAATGTACAATTGTAATTTTGTACAGTGAAACTTTTAATGGTTTTATAGATAAGATTTAACGATCATATATGCACATCAATTTTCTAAATGTCAACGAGACTCGCCAAATAAGCTAATCCCAAACTCTGAAAATATAAGGGCGCGAGCTTCTTCTGCTACAACGACAATTTGTCAATGTAGTTGACTCAAAGCCACCCCGTTCTGTCATTATCGAAGCTTTCAGAACGCTTCTCGCATATGAAATACACGAAATAACGAGCTGTTCCGGTCACCCTGTCGTTCACACAGACCTGCTTCGTGAATATGTTACTAAAGAAAGATGCCTTCGACATTTTAAAAACTTATAAAACAAAACTTTTTGCATATTTTTTTTGAAATACATCAAAGAGTAATTTGTATCAAAATTTAAAAATTTGCAAAGCAGAAATCGGTAATCTATTAAATCGAATAATTTAATATTCTTGAATATTTTCGTAGCTTTACAACCTGTAGATAGCCGGTTTTTCTGCTTACTAAAGTATTTTGTTTGGAAAAATTCTCCAAAAATCTAAAGCACCTACTTCATCATTTTGCAGCAGCCCTATTTCCTTGGCCAAGCACGTTCTCAGCGTGGGTGCGAGAATTGGGCAAGTTTGCTGAAAATCAGGTGACAGTGACAGGGGCTCGTTACTTACACGATTTCGTCGGCTTTACAACAGGATATCTTCTCTAGAAACCCCCTAAGTTAGAGAGATTTCTCACAGGCATCACTATTAGGATCAGGAATTATCACCGCAATCCTGGACACAATCATAATTTTAGTCGAAAGTTAATCGGGCGATTGGTTGTTTAGTACTCCTACACGTTATTTTTTCACGCTATTTTCTTGAGATTGACTTATAAAGAATTATTGGTCAATAGAAAACGGTTCGGTTTCTCATTTAGGAAGATAAGTAAAAATAAACAGAGAAAAGAGTCGTTTTTATATGTAGTTAATTTTTCTTTAAGATTGTATAAAAAAATATGGATCATAGTTATTGTAAAGTACCTGTAGATGAATAGTTAGTAATAATAAACTTTTACGTACTAACATAAACAGTAGAAGTATCTCAAGTTTTAGTGTTTTCTTGAACCTAATGAGCACACTTACGTTAACTGCACGAAAATTATACATTTAATTAGTAAAATTTAAGTTTAAATCGCTGTTTAATTTTTTTTGTTAAAATCTTAACGTTTTGAGAGCACAGCACCGTTAAATTATCATTTTGTTTTTTAAAAAGTAACGAGTTACTTATTATTAACATTATTATTAATAATGTTTTATTAAGTTTTGGTATACTTATAATTACAAAATAAATACTAAATAGATTATTAATTATTATATTTACCTCCCAAAGTCAGTTTTATGTAATATTTTATAACCCGTCATGTGCAGGGTAAGATATCGTATAAGAGCGCCCTTTTTTAACGTTAATAATTACAAAAATTTTGTAACTTTTAAACATAACAAAGATATAGTACTAGACTATTTTTAGGGCTATTAGATCTTTAATATTACTTTAATTGTGGTCGTAAAAAAATAAAAATCATTTTATAAATCAAAAAATTTATAAAATCAAGTTTGTATGTTTTTATACTGGCATGAAGCAAAAAAAAATTTAGAAATTTAACTGCAACATTAAAAAATCAAGAAACAATTATTTTTTAAATAAAGTGCACATTTTTTTTTGAACTAAAATTTTTGAGAATTTATGGGTTATGTTTAGGTTGTAAATTTCCCGACAATGATAACTAATTTAACACAGAGTGTACTCGCTTTTTAAAATTTTCTGCACTGTAATTTTTTTTTAAACATGTTGAAAAAATGTTTAAATAGAACGGATAATTAACGATTTAGACCTGATTGTACACTGCCCGCTTAAACTTAGGTTCAACTTGAACCTGCAGTAAACTCAAAAACTCGTTCTTATCTCATTGTACGAACGACGCTTAGCAACGTGAGTTTAAGTTTTAGGTTAGGAGTTTTAGTTTAAATCTAATATATATAGTTTGAGCGGTTGCATTCCTCAGTTTAAGCGTTACTCAAGTGAATTTATTTTGTCAATTTAGGTTTGACTTTTAAAAAATAAAATAATTGCTGGGTTTTTTGACAGATGACAAAGATATATTAAGGAAACACTTTATTGAACCGTAACTTTCGCGAACTAAAAATTAAGCGCGCATTGTACAATTGGGTCTTAATATAAGATCTAATAGCCTTAAAAGATGGTCTAGCACCATATCTTTGTTATGTGTAAATTTCAAGTAAAGTGATACAATTATTGGCTAGAAAATAGATTAATATAAAACTGTACCAAAGGTGAGAACATAAAACAACAACGAATTTTATAGATTAAAATAAACTACTTGAACACTACTGATTTCTATACCAAATTATACCATTTAGAAACTAGAGAGCGCCAGATAAAAGAGTTCGTTTATGGTTCCATTCCAAAAAGCAAAATCATTAATAGATTATGTTTCAGTAGCATAGGATAATAGAAATATAGTTATATGAGTATTAAAAATTTAAATCAAAATATTAGAAATATATATCTGTCTTTTATTTTTCTGTTTTGACAGAAGAAGCTACCTACTATGGTTGACGAGCCGTCGAGTAAGAAAACTGTTGGCACAGTCTAATCCCTGAACAAGAAATTTATTTTAATAAATGTAGAAACACTACATGTGATTTTTTCTAACAATTATTTAATTGTATTCTTTATATTGTATAACTTAATCCAACAATTATATTAAAGAATTTTTTAATGTTTTTTTTTGTGTTTTAGTTGTTTAAGTTGTTAAAACTTTTAGTTAATATTTATCATAATTATTCTAATATAAAATAAAACAACATTTAAAGTTTTAAATAACGATGAAAATCCAATATAAAAAAATACAAAAAATTAGTTTAAACAGGAAAATAGTTATTTGTGTGTCACGACCAAAAAATAATTTTGTTCGGACGAGTCTTAGTAGGTGAGAAATATTTTAGACACAGCAGCCTGAAAATTGCTTATTCTTGACCGCTGTCAAACGGTAATTTTTTTTGGTCATACTTGAAACCAAAAATAGTATTTTAAAAAACAACCACCTCTATTGTGACATGTTTGGATTGTGACACAAGCCACGCAGTGGCGAGTACTACAAAGAAAGAATATTACGGTAGCATTCTAAATATAAGAACACAGTTGGAAATAGTATATTAAAGAACGCGTTTTGATTGTGTGTACAAGTTCAAACTCGAATTCTGGAAGGCAGAGGCAAACATACCGTTAACACTTCGTGTACCAAGAAACTCCCAAAAATGACTTAATTTTTAAAAAGAATCGTATTTTAGCTTGGTAAAAATAGTTTTTATTTAAAAATTTAAGCATGTATTTATAGGCACAAATATATCTTGTTTTTGTACCTCAAAATTTTTGTAGCATTTGTTTACTACGTATTAATCAGTGATTAGAACTAATTTTTAAAAGCAAGTTTTTGGAGATAAATTAAAGCGATTGCTTACCAAAACGGCCCGTTACCATAATACAAACGCTACTGTTAGCTGTTCACAATTGTACAACTTTTTTTATTTAAGGGTTTGTAAAACATTTATGCTTTACTTGGTATCCAGTTTTGTGACCTGATATATTTTTATTGCCTTATTAAACAAATAACTGTTGTTTTAAATTAATCTTTAAAAAATAAGCAGTTATTTATACTAGTTAAAATTCTTAAGTAGTTAAGTTTTTTTTTCAAGTTTTAATTTGAATTTGAAGACTTCTTTTTTAATTTTATAAAATTTTTATAAACTTTTTTCTAATTTTTGTTTTTATATTTTAAGAAAATTATTTAGCTAAATTTTTAGTTTATATGTATTACCTGCATTTTACTATATAATTTAAAAAATAAAAAATTATTAATTTTGTAGTTTTAGGTGGTTTCCTTAAAAACCTTTTACATTTTTATATTCAAAGCGTTATATATTTTTAATACTTGATCGCTTTATCGTAGCAATTAACAGAATTAAAATTTTTGTTTTTATAAATTTTTTAAACTGACCCTTTTAGCAACTCTTTTTTGCCTTTAAAACATCTTCATTCTATTGAAAAAATTATTTAATTAAAATTCTTTGTGAATTTTGTGGCAACTTAACAAATTAAAATTTTTCACATTACTAATTAATAAAATTCTTTCTTAGTATTCAGTCATTAGAAAGGTTTAATAACTTCTAGTTTCTACATCAGCGAATAAAATTTAATTCAGGTTTACGATTATTATGGTGAGTTTCGGCCTGAAGCTTGATGTGGTAAAAGCTTCTCTTGGCCGAACAGAGCTGTTTCACACTTGCTTTGTTTCGGACGTGTTTCACACATACAAAAAAATCGTTGTTTCATAAAAAAACTTGAAAAAAAAAACCTTGGTAGCTTTAATCTAAAAAATAATTTAGCTACTTTATTTCAAGAACCTATTACGTAAAATAAAATCGTTCGTCGTTTACTTTTCTTTTATTTACTCGTTACATATGAGGCATAGAATTTTATTTGATTGTACGGAAAAACGTTCATGCGGATCAAGTTCAGTGATTTCTTTTAGAAACTTATATAAAAGAATTAGGTAACTTACCAATGTCTAAAAATTGTCTTCCTGTAACTTCATAAAATGCAAATATAAGAAGCATCAACACTATTGCACACTTTCCAGCCATTTTTGAAATGCACTAATTTGATACAACTAATTAACAATATGTTTAAATACCTTTTTGAATAAAGAGATATCATTTTATTAAATTTTTATCTTAGATTAAAGCATTTTTTTGATATACAGAATTGTTATAAATAGTTACAACGTCGTAATAGGCTAATGACCCAACACGTGAGAGCCAATCCTTGTATAGTATTTTTTTTTAAACAGGTTCAAAAATAAAGTTGCACACTAAAACATTAATAAACTTTTCGAAGTGAGAATAAAGTAGCAGCCTGTGCTTTTCAACAGCAGTGGGCTTCAGGAATTGAAAACCCAGATTTTCACAAACGCAGTACGGTAACAACAAATATCCCTTGCAGACGTAAATGACATGTCGGTGCTTTCTAGTGAGTAATGTAATATGCGAATTACCGAAAATGAAGATACTGTCTTTAAAAGAAAGCAACAAAAAGCTAGAGAAACAGTGTTAGCAAATGTAAATAGCAAAACACGAAAGAGAAGAAGAAAATTTGTTAAAGATGCTTTTGTAGTAACGACGACAGCAAATAAAGTAATTAGTCTAAATGAGGGTAACTTTAACTTGGCGGATTTACATAAGAACAAAAACATAAATTGTAAGAATTTAAGTATTTGCAAAAAACAACAAGAAGGACAGCTTTAGGATCTAATATTTAAATAACTCTTAAAACTTAAAGAACAAAAAAAAAGTTTGAGCAAAAAGGAGCAACAAAAAGAGTGCTTGATGAAGACAGGTAAATCTGCACTTTAAAAAGTAGAAGACGGATTAAAGAAACCTTTATTTAGCCAAGGCATCAGATGTTAGGAAAGTAAGAGAAGAAGAAAGAACGTGATTTGGTTTGGTTTTACAAGTGGAAAAAAAGAGTTAGATGGTGTCTAAAGTTACAATAAAATTGAGAAGGACTTTACTTACAGTACAGTCCTTAAATAGTGTAGTGCTTAGAACAAAAATGACAGCAACGTATAAAAAGTAGTTCATGGTGATCGTTTAGCAAGCTCTCTACTATGGCAGAGACCTTATAATACTTTACAATAAACCAAATTTTTAAGAAAAAGGTAGCGTTCAAATTTTAAAGACACCAGTAACTACAGGTTATCAATTTTTTCTGCGTGTTTTGTTCTGAATTTTGATAAAAATCTTGGATTGCTGCATGAACTGCGTTTATTTAGTCTCTTGTTTTAAGTAAAAAAATTAACTTTTTGTTACTTTTTATACCAGAGTGTTCAGGTTTAGCTTTTCTGCCATATTTAAAAACTGACTTTTTACTAAAATGCTTGTGTTAACAACACTGTCATGGCAATACTGGTGCACACGACTAAATGCATTCAGCTTGTTAGTAAAGTTGTTTATTGTGAGGTTCCAGAAAGCAAAAACAAGTTCTTTGAAAACACCTTTAACTAGTAATTACTCTGTCTAAAAACATACCTTTGCGTGTTGTAAAATTCTGCTAAAAAGCATTGTTTAAACTTATTTAATAAAGGTTAGCTTTGTATTTGCTTTCTAACTTATAAACTCAAAAAAAGCATTTTTTAAACGGTTTTTTATTTAATGTTTAGAAAAGGTTTTAAGAGTCTACTATTGATTGTTGTTACAACTTTATGCAGATAAAAAAAATAAAATTTTAACATATAAAAAAATGTTAAGCTAAGCTGCCTGCACGTTACCGCTTAGCAATAAAAAGTATTTTGACCTCCTGGCTTCTGAAATGCAAAACATGCTCTCAAACAGAATAAGTATATTCAAAATATCTAAAAATAAACTAATTTTTTAAAACTTTTTTATAAACCAAAAAATAGCCATTGTTTAATTTATAGAGAAGCAAACCATTGTAAGAATGAATTTTAATTTATGATACACTCTTTCGCCAGATGTATCGCATGCACATATATATACAGTGTGAACCATTTGTATGGAATAACTTCGATAAAAATTCAGGAATTTGTTTTTTTTTAGGAAAACGCTTGAACACGTATCCTATTATTTTTTAACGCGCATTTTTTGACAAAAAGTTAGATATACAGGGTGTCCCAACATCGAGATACGACCCTCAACTTTGAAATTTCAAATAAAAACTCCATTTTTTTCTAGCACATCTAAATTCTACGTATAATTCTGCGTATTTTTATATAGCACACACTATGTCGATTTTCAGTTATTTTTGAAAAAAAGGCGTGAACCATTTGAAATGAATAAATTCGATAAAAATTCAAAGAATTGTTTTTCAGAAAAACGCTTGAGGTCGTATTCTCTTATTTTTTAACTCTTAGTTACTCGCGCTGGTGTATTTTGTACACCAGTGCCACATTTTTCGCTATTATTTACTGCGAAAAATTTTCTGGAATTTGTCTACCCCTCCTAACCTTTGTTTAGTCAATCTAGTGTGTGGTGTATTACTTGCTATTACACTTGGGCACTGGAAAAGTTCGATATTTCAAACGCTGTCCGTTTGGTGTACTGAATACACCGCGCGGGTTAAAATAAAAGTAACTACAACTTGTATATAACTATTTTATTCTAACTTACAAAAATTATTTGAATTTTTTTTTTATACATATTCTAACTTACAAAAATTATTTGAATTTTTTTTTATACAGGGTGAGTCTGATAAGAGTTAATCTCATCTTTTTTTAAAAACAGTTATCACATCAACTTCAGAGTTCGCCATAAAAAACTTTGTTTTTTTTCTGAAGACATGTGAATTTTTTTCAGAATTTTTATACTTCCTCTAATAAATATTAATTAAGTGTGGAACATGCAGCAATAAGGTGAGATCGAAATATAACTGAATCAGAGCAGTCTGTGCCAGCGTAATTGTAATGATGTGTCTAATCATTAAGTTACGCTGACACAGCCTGCTCTGATTTAGTTACATTTTGATCTCAGGTTATAATGCATTAAGACGAAGCTGAAGCAGCATTTTTTATAATTTAATTTAGATTTTTTTGAAAAAAATAAATTTTTATTTTTTAATATTTTATATATATATATATATATATATATATATATATATATATATATTTAAATAAATTTTATTTTACTTTTTTGTGTTACTGTTTTATAATTTGTAAAATTTAACGTATAAAATTTAAAGAAAATTTTTTTCTTAGCCAAAAAGTGTCTTTATTTGTATGGTGTACTAAATACACCGCGCGAGTAGTTGTGTTCTACCAAACCGCGCGAGTAACTAAGGGTTAACGCGCATTTTTTGACAAAAAAAAATGGATATATAGAGTGTCCCAAAATCAAGATACGACCCTTAACTTTAAAATTTCAATTGAGAACTTCAATTTTTTTAGCGTATCTGAATTCTACGTATGAATCCCTAAATTTTTATTAAATTTATTTATTTCAAATAGATCACGCCATTTTTTCAAAAACAACTGAAAATCGAAATAGTGTGTGCTACATCAAAAATTCGCAAAATTATACGTAAAATTCAGGTATCCTAAAAAAATTTAAGTTTTTATTTGAAATTTTATAGTTGAGGATCGTAATTTGATTTTGGGACACCCTGTATATCCATTTTTTTGTCAAAAAATGCGCGTTGAAAAATAACAGGACACAACTCCAAGCGTTTTCTAAAAAAACAAATGCCTGAATTTTTATGGAATTTATTTATTTCAAATGGTTCACGGCTTTTTTTCAAAAACAACTGAAAATCGACATAGTGTGTGCTACATAAAAATACGCAGAATTATAATATATATAATAATATATAAATATTTTAACCTGAAATACAGCACCACAAATAATAAAAATCTGTAAAAAAATTTTTGTCCTATCTCAACTAACAACAAAATTACAGGCCGTCAAAGTTGGGTATAAAAAACATCTTTTTGTTATATCTGGAAAACCGCTTAACCGATTAATACCAAATTTAGTACACAAATGAAGTTGACTGTACTCTTTTTATTTCTACTAGCAAAATTTTGCTGCACATTTTAATTTTAAGTTACGGCACTTTTTTTTCACATTTTGAGTAATTAACCAATTTTTTTCTTATTAATTTTCAATTTTTGTAGCAAAAATGAATATGCCAGTAGATTCTACATAAAACTGCAAGAATGCAATATTTTGCTAAAACGTATCGTATTCGAGATATTTACGTTTAAAATATAAAACTGACTTTTCATCTTTAACTTTAGCGTCCTCTAGCTCCTAAACGGTGCAACTTAGTATAGAGGTAAATTGTGTTAAATTGCTTTATTTTGACCTGAGTTACCTATGCCCTATGTTAAAAAGAAAATGTTATACGTTTTGTAGTAATTAATTTTTAGTTTATAATTTTGTTATCAGTTGAGATAAGACAAAAATTTTTTTACAGATTTTTATTATTTGTGGTGCTGTATTTCAGGTTAAAATATTTGCACTCATTTCTATAACACTCTGTATATGCAGTGTGTCAATTTTAAAAGTTGCAATCGGTAATATCTCTAAAATTGAAAAAGTTATTGAGAATCACTTAAAACCCTTTTGGTGGTTGCTAAGGGGAATCAAAATGACATGGTAAGTGACACACTCCCACCCACCCTTTAAGCCACAGCAACCCCAACTTAAAAATTTTAAATGGCACTACCCTACTTGTGATACATCGTTGAAAATAACAAACGCTTTTCAAAAGTGTTATGCAAAAACCTATTTGACATAGTCATTTTTTAAATACTCGAAAAGGAAGACTTTGAATTTTCATTTTTGTTATGCAATGTCCTAAAGGAAAAATTAACGTTATTTACAAAATACACAACCAAAAATATGATTTAAACCCTAAAGACTATGTTTCTTTCTTTTGTGATTTTTTTGTGTTTTGAATCTTATCAAAATGGCAATACATTATGGTTTTAGCACTTTTATGTTTATTGGGATTAGATTATAATGTATCTGTTTTTGAAGATTTATACATTTCATTTATTAATTGTACCTGTTAACGATATTGTAAATTATCAAAAATTAGCAATGGTTTATAGTACGGCAGAGCGTGTTGAATTGATATTTATTTACGGTTCTGAAAATCGTTGTGCTCTTTGAACAGCGGCAGTGTTCAATAATAAATATTTCGAAAAACATGTCAGTCATGCGTACGTTCAGAAGTTAGTCGCCAAATTTGAGGAAACAGGATTTGTTAAGAATAAAAAAAAAGTCAACCAAGAGTACTCAGTGAGGAAACCCAAATTGAAGTATTTGGACAATATGCTATAAATCCAACAATGTCAATTCATCGTGCATGTAGGAGAACTGAATTTTTACACGAATCAGTACGAAGGGTATTCAAACTTCATAAATTTCATCCTTATAAGATGCAAATTCTCCAAGAACTTGGCGATGACGGTCCGGATCGGCGCATTGAATTTTGTAAAATGATTACTGAAAAATGCATTACCGAACCATTATACGTAAAAAACATTTGTCTTTCGGATGAATGTTCGTTTTATTTAAATGGAAATGTAAATAAACAAAACTGCAGGTATTGGAGTGACGTAAACCCTCACATATTTAGAGAGAGACATAGGCAGTATCCAGAAAAACTAAATGTTTGGGAGATGCCATTATTAAACCTCTGTTTATTGATGGCAATTTGAACGGCGAACAATACGCTAATATTCTGGAGACAACCGTTGAATCTCTTATAGTTCAAGAGCTTAAAAATCAATTAGGCGAATTGGAAAACTCCGGATTAAATAAACATCTACTGCATTTTCAACAAGATGAAGCACCTCCACACTATGTACTTCTAGTTAGGCAATGGTTGGATAACCACTACCCAGATCAATGGATTGAGAGGAGAGGACTTATTGAATGGCCTCCTAGGTCACCAAATCTTACACCACTGGATTTTTTATTTTGGGTCCATTTAAAGTCTGTGGTTTATAAAACAAAAGTAGACTCACTTGAACAATTGAGACAAAGAATCATTCAAGAGTGTCGAGGTATTCGCAGAAAAACTTTTCAAAAAGTTCGTGAAGAATTTCAAAACAGGCTCTATTTTTATTTAGCAAACAACGGAAATTATTTTCAACATCTATTATATCATTTAATAAAAATTAATCACTTAGGCAATGTTTTATTTTAGTTTCAATTAGAGTTCATTTACTACGGCGAATAACAAAAATAAAAATTTAAAGTCTTTCTTTTCGAGCATTTGGAAAAATGACTTTATCAAATAGGCTTTTGCATAACATTTTTGAAAAGCGTTTGTTATGAGCTTTCCAACGATGTATCACAAGTAGGGTAGTGCCATTTAAAATTTTTAAATTGGGGTGGCTGTGGCTTAAAGGGTGAGTGGGGATGCATCACTTACCATGTCATTTTGATTCCCCCTAGCAATCACCAAAACGGTTTTAAGTGTTTCTCAATAACTCTTTTAATTCTAGAGATATTGCCGATTGCAACTTTTAAAATTGACACACTGTATATACTATATATACCGGGTGTAAACAAAATTAAGCTCACCCCTTATTTAAATAGTAATTTTTAAATTAAAAAAATGAAACTTGGAAAACTTATTATGTTAGAAAATCCCCATTAACTAAATAAAAAATAAACTTTCTGTTACTTCCGGTTTTACCGGGAATGACCATAACTTTGGATTTTCAAATAAAACACTATGTATATTTTTATATTTTTGGAATCTACATTTAATTCTATGTCTAAAATACTACTTTTTATAACATTTCATAAAATAATTTTTTTTTTTGCATTTTTGTTTTTTTGTCTAGAAAGCTGTGATAGCAAAAAAATATTTCTAAACAATGGAGGCAATCATTAAAAAATAAAAATAGTTTTATAAATAGTCTAATTTAGAAAATACACGAGTTTAAATTAGTTTTTTCCGGTTTAACTGGATTTATTCAAATAGAACAATAGTGTTTCACTTGACATTTTAAAATAACGTTTTTTTTTTGCAAATCCAATAATACCAAAATTTTAAAAATCCACTTAGTAGTTTTTGTAGTATTGACAAAAAAATATTTTTTTAAATATGAAAAAATTTTTATATTTAAGAAACATTTCAAACATGCTAGCATTTTAACAAAAAAATAAAATAGAGAGCTATTAAATATAATTTGTAACCTTTTTTGTAGTTTACAGCCTGCTTGAATTTTAGTTAACTTTTAGGGATTTTTCCAAAATATTTTTCTCAATATTACAAAAACTATTAAATAAATTTAAAAAAATTTGGTATTTTTAAAATAACAAAAAAAAGTTAATTTAAAATGTCAAGTGAGCCACTATTGTTCTATTTGGAAAAAATGAGTTAAACCGGAAAAACTAATTTAATCTAATTTAAACTAATCTATTTTCTAAATTAGATTATTTATGAAACTGTTTTTATTTTTTAATGGTTGCTTACATTGTTTAGAAATATTTTTTTGCTATATAAAAAAAACAAAAATTGCAAAAAAAATATTTTATTTTACAAAAAGTTATAAAAAGTAGTGTTTTAGACTCAGAATTTAATGTAGATGCCAAAAATATAAAAATATACATAGTGTTCTATTTAAAAATCTAAAGTTATAGGCATTTTTGGTAAAACCGAAAGTAATAAAAAATTTATTTTTTACTTAATTAATGAGGATTTTCTAATATAATAAGCCTTCCGAGTTTCATTTTTTAATTTAAAAAATACTATTTAAAAAAGGGGTGAGCCTAATTTCGTTTACACTCGGTATACATTATTTTTTACAAAAGTATGAATAAAATTACGATAAAATTTAACTGTAATTTACACTTATATATTCTTGAGGTGCTATTTGCAGTCATAAAGCAAAAGAGCTATAAGCTCCAAACTCTAGTGGTATATATAGGGTGATTTAATATTAGGTAGCACAGTTTTAACGTAAAATACAGTACCATAAATAATGAAAATCTGCAAACAATTTTTGTTTTATCTCAACCGATAACAAGATTATAATCTAAAAATTAATTACTATAAAACGCACAACAAAAATTTAGGCATAAGACAACTGCAAGTTTTGCAAGACAAAATAAAGCGATTATACCAAGTTGCGTCATCGTTAAGATGCTAAAAAGTTTTAAAGATAGAAGCTAAAATACATTTTTAGTTTTTAAACATAAATATTGCGAGAACGGTGTGGGTTATAGCGAATTTATGCGTTTCTGCATTTTATTTAGAATTTATTGACATATGAATTTTTGACATAAAAGTTAAGAGTTAATAAAAAAAATTGAATAATTATCAAAAATGTAAAACAGAAGAACCGTAACCGTAAATTGAAATCATTTAGAAAAAAATTTTGCTATTATTAATAAAAAGAGCCGATTTAGCTTTGTTTGTGTACAAAATTTTATAATAAACCGCTATGCGCTTTTTTAAATATAACAAAAAAGTATACCCAAAGTTGAAGTTTAATTTAAATTTTTTTATACTTGAATTTGAAATTTATTTGCAATTTTGTTATTAGCTGAGATATTATTTCTGGTGCTGTATTTAAGGCTAAAATTGTGCCACGTAACTTTGAATTATTTTCTATACTATTTTTGCACAACTTTGATTAAAATAGCGATAAAATTTAACTGTAATTTGCATCTTTACATTATGTGTTGCCTACACAAACCATGAGGACAAGAGCAAATTACCCTAGCAACGTGAGCAAATTATTTCTCTGTCTACTTTATCTCTGATTGTGCAAAAATAGCTAATTTTAGTGCATATTTGAGCACTTTTAATTATTATAATAAGGTTAAAAATATTTTTAACAATTTCACTTAAAAGCGTTTTGTTTTGTGCTAATACCATTATTTTTATATTTAAATAAAGTTTAGTTGAGGTAATTCAATATAAAACCAAAAAATGTATTTTTATAATGTTTATTATTATTATTT
This sequence comes from Tribolium confusum, assembly GCA_029207805.1. Taxonomy (NCBI): domain Eukaryota; kingdom Metazoa; phylum Arthropoda; class Insecta; order Coleoptera; family Tenebrionidae; genus Tribolium; species Tribolium confusum. The sequence goes on along the minus strand of JALGAY010000001.1, from coordinate 33,780,978 downwards.
TTATTTTTATTTTAAGACTGACTTTATCATGTTTTTTGCTTGACTTTTTCATGTTAATGCAGGTAGGCTGAAAAATGCAAATAGCTAAATACATTGTTTTGCCTTTATATACAAATAATTTTTAAAAGTTTTTGGTTTTATTTACATACACTTAAGTATCGATTAGCTATTAAAAATAACAGATTTTGTTTAAAAGCAGAGAATTTTTCTACTACTAACTGCAATTTAAATATATTTAAAATTGTAATAAAATAGATTTATATAATCTGTACTTAAGCTGCACTTAAAATGTAATTCTTTAAAAAAGTTATTGTAGTTGAGCTTAACCACATTTTAGAAAGTATATTTACTTATACAGTTTTAACAACATTGTTTATGTTATAATTATTTTTGGCAATCCTATATGTAAAAAGTTAGCAAAATATTGCGAATTATATTATTACTAATAAAATTATTAAACTAGAATCTTTTCTGATTAGCAAAAATGTTAAATTTGATGTATTTAATACTACAGAGCAACCCATTCTGACAGCTTGGATTAGCCATTTTATAAACAGAATTAGTAATCAGTTAATGTGGAGACTATGAAAGCCACTTTACAATGCAGTAGTTACTACAATTTTAATGAAGTTTATGGAGCTTCATAATAGCTTTTCTAAATTTCTACTTTTAACCAATAATTCTGAAAATTTTATTTGTTTGAAATAATCACAATACATATTAATGTTACCGGTGTATATTCGCAGTCTTCATTTAGCCCACAAATCATGTACTAGTACACAATGAAACCTGAATCTGTTGACAAAGAGAGCTTTGAAATGATAACCGCCAGCACAGTAATTATGCACTAAAGAGTATTACATTAACAACAACTATCAGAATAGCAAATTTCAGCAATGTTCTCTTTCACGAAAACATTTTAAAAGCTCATTCGTATAAAGGAAGTTCTTGATGATGTAAATAACGGGTTAAAGATCTGGGACATAAAAATAATAATAAAATTTCCAACGAACGAACTTCAACAAAAGACTAATTTTTCTGTTGATCAGCAGATCTCTAATCCCATAAGATTCATGAATACATATGAATTATGAGCAACTGACTAAAAACCGATCAGAAAAAAAAAATGGTACAGGTTGGCTGGATGAGAATAGGAAGGTTTTCTCAACCTTTCCGGTTTAATTTAAAATTGTAATTTAACTTGGGATTTGATCAAAACGCAAAGGCACTTAATACGAACATGGGCAAAAATTTTCAAGTTTTTACGTTCAAAGAATGAAAATTAGTTTAGCGATGTTGCACCTAACTTAATTATAATACATTTCACATAAAGTAAGGTTTCAAGCATAATCTGACTCACTAAAATAGAGATTTAATGCTGGCAGGTCCGTCTAATTACGGTAGTCTTAAAAGAAATTTAATCAAGAGCTTTTAAAATTATAAAACCTCAACTTCATTGTAGCAATACTTCAACTATTAGTTACCGTCTAAAAAAGATAGTTTTAAAACATTTCTTTTAACCACTCCTGGCTTATGTAAGTTCCTTGATTAAACCTGATCGTTTCCCTCAAGAATATAGCCTCTTGTGAAATTGAAAGGGGTCAACAATCAGTGTTGGGAACACGCGATTGGTTTAACTGGAGGTCCAGACGTGATCGATTACATTCAGTAATAATAAAATTGTTCCTTTTCACTTTAATAATCTATTTTAAAGCATTATTCTTAAATTATTTATTTTATTGACCTCCATACATAAAAAGATTTTTCCTTTAATAATCCACTGTATTTATAAAGCTCTAGCATTTTAACTGCAGCACAAATGACACAAATTCTGCAACTTCTATTATCGTTAAAAATTAATAGCTATTCGTAAGCACTAAAACTTTGTAGTAACAAGCAATTTTCAATGATTTTTTTATTGCTTTACTAAACTTTGTATAACTTAATTAAAAAATTATAAGAAACTGAAAAAGTAGTTTTACATTCAGGAATAAAAAATTGAATAATTTATGACTAAAAAATTATTGTGACACTTGTAGCTCAATTGGAAGCAAAGTTTTCAAAGAGTGGGTATTTGTGTGGTTGTAGCAGAGTTCTACGAGTTTGTCTTACAAGTATTACGTAAAATATGAAAGAAATGACGTAATTTCCCTTTGCTTGTTTACCAATGTATCCGTTTTATACGTCATTATACTACTTGAGATGTCATAAATCATTTGATAAAAACAAGCAGAATGATTCAAATAGCGACCCAACCACAGAGCAATATCAATAAAGATGCCCACGCTTAGCCATATTATATCGGGTGAATCTGGAGCTTCTGCATAAACTCGATGCCATAGAAATCTAGCAACATCCTACGCTTTTATAACTTTATTAATTTAATACTAGCAAGTCAACAATTTAATTATGCAGCTGCAAACAGAAATTGTCTTCATTGGTAAATACCTGGGAGAATGAGCACTTTCTGACGATAAACGAGCACGGTGTCATGTTTTTGGGGTAATACAACAAGTCGAAACATGTCCGTTAATAATTATTAGTTCCCAACTTATAACAAGACTTGTTGCATTCATGCTCAAGGATTGTTTACAATTATCATGATTAAGGACCCACAGGCTGGTCTAGGAAAATTGTTTTGTGTTGTTAATTCATTCGCCTTTTGCTTATTATCCTTCTAATCTCAATTAATAAATAATGAAATTAGCACTTAAGAAACACCTAGTGTGATATGTGCTGTGGGTGTGGATATACCTATGCAAATACCCTACATTACTCTCTATTGTGAAGTGAAAAACAACTTACAAGCTTAACAGATGGAATTTCAACCCCCGCATCAACATTTAATAGACCACAAAGTAATCGGATCAACAATGACTTATCCGACAAAACCAAAATGTTTTTATTAAAATTTTAAATTTACTTTCAACTGGAATAAAAACAAGCTTATAATATGATACAAACTGAACTCTTGACATTATCATTTTTTAAATTCTGTAATATATTTATTTAAAAATCAGTAAGAATTATACAGTTTAAATAACATCATTTTCTAGTTATTTAGCAAATGCGTATTATATATACCATACGTACCTAGTATTTTGCATTAATATTTCATAGATTTTCTAAATGCAATTGCTATAAAATATTTATAGGATACATTCATCCTTTTATAAGTTTGACGTTTATCTGTGCCAATAAATTTCATTTAGGCATCTACAAACCTATAAAATAATGTTCTATTTGAATAACCCGGTGGTTTTAATCAATACATACATATTTTAAAAATTTTAAAAGCTTTAAGTGAATCGATCAAAACCGCTTCTGGAGTTGGGTAGAAATAGCCAGAAATCCATGTAAAGGTAAAATCTGTTGACAAGCTTAAAGCATGAAAAAGATAACACTATTATTAAACGTGGTGATTCATAGAATTTCATGTGATTGTGTGTGCACAGGTATGTAATGAAACGGCAACTAAATCAAAAAGACTTCTTATCGCATCCTAGTGTCCAAGAATAAACCGACCAGATGGAGGTGTACGTGAGCAAGGATTTGCATTTAGATTACACTAATCTGACAAAATACGGCGTTCCAACTGGACAGCTTAGCCCTTATTCTATTAGTCAAACATATGCGACACATATACCATCTATAATTGAATAGGTTTGAGTAATTATTACCGCTGCAATATGCTACCCAATTATATTGTTCGATATTAAGTAGTTGGTATTTATGATAAACCTGACTTTACACTGATTTATTACCGATCAAAATAAAACTCAGAAATACAAAGTAATCTACGTGATTCTAAGACTGTATCAAAGAAAATTGAAACCAAAATAGAAACAGTGAAAATGTTATCTTAAAATTGCCAAAACATTTGTTAAATAACAATTGAATTTATCAGGTAACTTGTTTTTTCTGCAGAAAATTATCGTCATAGTCATCTTTGGTTTGTTATATCTAAACTTAGATGATATTATGTTTGACAACAAATGCTCTACTTTCATAAACACTATTGTTTTTCTTATGTGCCAACTAAACACAAGTTCGTGAAAGTTTTAATTAACAAAAAATTTACACCACTTAAACTCTTCTTATTAAAGGAGAAAGCTTCAAAAATTCACGTAGGTAAAGATAGCGTGTGCGTAAGGGTAGCGTTGTTACATTCTTCACTTGACGCAGGCAATAGGAAATTACCTAAAGTTAATTTTATGTTTGTTTTAATATTATTTTATGTAGTACAGTTGTATGCCTTTTATAAAAAAAAAATTTAATTATTTAATTTTCAAATCAAATTTTTTTCGTCAATATTATCTGAAAGGTTCCAAACCGTAATGTTTCTCTTATGACGTTAAGTTTATTGTTAAAACTACCAAATTATTACAGTCAGAACTAGTTTTAATAATTCATAAATTTTTAAAGATTTCTACCTGTCGTTTTGTTTGGTCTCACCGGCTTTCACTCTTACCAATGCATTTTGCATTGGCCATTTTTAATTTTTTAATTTTTAATAAACCTTCTACAAAGAGTTTATTTTTAATAAATTTATTATTTTAAGAGCTATAAAGTTGTCGCAATAATAGCAATTGCTTCTTATTTCAAGAGCTATCGATTGATAAAAAAGAATTTCGGTTTGAATAGTCATTAGATTTCCTTAAGATGGGAACGATCTTTTTTATCTTTTATAAAATTTTTGAGTTGATTTTAACTAAAATTTTATTTATAAATTATTTTTTGAAGAGAAACATAGTCTGCCTTAAATATTGTTACGATTTTAGATAATTTAAACTTGCGGTTTAAATTTCAAAATTCAAAATTTAGTTTCCAGAACTAATTACAAGACAAACTTAATTAAACACAGTAAATGTCAAATCACTTTAAGTTTCTTTTTGCTTTGGTCCACTATCGGTGTTCGCACTTCACCAACTTGTCTCGCTCTCACTATCTGATTTTTTGACTTACTTCTCGGTCAGTCCCTTTTTTTATATATCGGATAGTCTACCTTCTACAATCATTTTTGAAGCATGCTCTTCTAGAATTCTTTTCAAAGCACGACCTTTTATCTGTTCTTATAAGTGATGAATCATCCGATAAATCATCTGATGAATCATCATCCGAAGCTTTCTGAAACTTCGCTCACGATAATTCACGGTCAAAATAACATTATTTAAGTAACAAAGTGGCTTAAGTGTTTGTAGTTTATATAGCAATTAAAAGATCATTTAAGAAGTGTAGTTGTCCGAAACTATTAAGTTTTTTAAAAAACAGTTTGCACATTTTTAGTTCCTGTTTGAGAATAGTTATTTACATCAGAGTGTGGTAAAGTCAAATTTTACAGCGTGACAGCTTCGTTTGGGAAACGAGCCCGTAGGGCAAGTTTCTCATTAGCTGGAGCGATGTAAAATGATTTAACACACGAAGTTTGTATAAAATTTTTTGTCCGACAGTTTTTTTTAAATTTTAATAAATCTAATAAACGTACGTAACCTCAAATTTTAGAGCAAAATGGGAAATCTTTCATAATTTTTTAAATATTATCAAAATACTAGAAAGAAAGATGGGTAAATTAACAATACTAATGATTCATTCTCCAGAAAAATTACCACTTTTGTAAAATTGAAAAATCACGATCAGGTCCTCGTCACGTCACGTCACGAATTGAGAAGTAATAAGACATCATTGATTCATGCTGGGTGGATTTGGAAGCAATAGAATGAAACGGTTTTAAGTTTTTCTTGAATGTGTTAGATTTATAAACTGGTCATTATTATAATTTAAAACAGTCCTACAAAATAAACATCAACTTTTAAGGTTAGGTAGGTACCTAAAAACTACAAGCACAAACCAAGTCCCAGCTATTGTAAATTGTTTTTCTTTATACAGCAGTGTTTCTTATAACTATAACTATGACTATTATTGTTAATAAACTGAATAAACTAAAAAATACTTTACGTGTAACTGTATCTGTATTTTTTGTACTCTATAAAAATATTTGACATTTGGTCGAGTGTTTAGTCGGTATGTCGCTATGTCGGTAATACAGATAATTATAAACTTACTTAAATTCGCATAGATGTCGCCCTAATTTTATAAAATAAAAAATAGAATAATAAATTTATTTCCTTTTTTTATTTATTGCTTATTATGTAAAGTAAAGTTTTGTGTAATTAACTATATCGTCGTATATCTAACTTATTTTTTAAACATCTTCTAAAACTTAAAATTTACTGCAGTTTTTGTCGCACTAGTGCGTAAAGTGACACTTTGAGTTAACGTTTACAATACGTCAAAGTCAACTTTACAATTCAGGAGGACAAAAAATAATTTTGGTACAGACCGCATTTTACTACCGATATTGTTTTAAATATAACATAAAAAGTTGACAATTTAGTAAAAACTAGAAGAAAATGCACTGAATGACATTAGAAATGCAACACCTGCAAAAAATGATTTTTAACACACAAAATTTTAGATACATATTTGGTTATCTAAAAGGATACTTTGACTAAATTTTTAAGATTTTTGGAGCAGTTATTTTTATATACTTTTTACTCTTCTCTATCTACTTATCGCTACTGAAATAATTATTACAAAGTAAATTTTGCAGTTAATTGCCGTGATTTTTGCATTTTGTATAAACTACTCTTTGATAAAATGCTCAGGAGTAGAAGACTAAATTTATATCACCAGTTAAGTGATTTTGGAAGAGGTCGAATTGTGAGGTTACGTGAAGCTAAATTTTCTTATCGGCAAATCGCTGTTTGTTTAAATTGAAATAAGTAAGAAGAAAACAAATTAGACAACCGAGGCGAACGACAGTGCGCTAAGACCACCACTTATGAATCTTGATTCTTTGAGACCGCTTCTTTTCTAGCCGGCAAATTGGTGATTAGTGGTTTATGTAAAAAAGACCAGTTAGCATAAAACCTTTGTACTTTTAAATTAAATTTTTTGACCTAACTTCTTTCTGACTGCACTAAGTTCTTCTATTAACTGCTAATTACCGACGCCAAAGACTAGAATAGTGCATGCATTTTCAGCATTGGGACGCAGAATAAAGTCAAAAGATGTTAAGCGAAGAATCCCAATTTCGTTTAGATATGTACGATGGTCAAACATTTAATATTGAATTTTCGGTAGAAAGACATGTACACCATACCGTAAGAGAAATGGTTTGGGGGGCAATTGATAGTAGTAGTCGATCGCCTCTTGTGTTCATTTGAAGGAATATGACAGCGCAATGTTACACCGACACCGTTTTACGACCTTTTTTATTGCCCTATATAAAAATCTTTTTTAATGCATTATTTCTGCAAGACTGTGCCCGTTCACATATTGCCCGACAAACAATAAACTTCCTAGAAGAAGTTAAAAATAAAATTTTATCTTAGCTTTTTAGATCGCCGGATCTAAACTCAATCGAACATGTGTGGGATATGATCGGAAAAAGACTAAGCAATTTAGTCCAACCACCTCAAACTTTGACCAGGTTGCAACAAGAAATTCAGTACGCTTGGGATCAATTACCCCAAGAAAACATCGATCACCTGATTTCTTCCATGTAGAGACGCCTTAATGAGTTTATTCACAATAGAGAACGTCAGACTCATTATTAATTTTTTTCTTTATTTGTAAAATTTTTTCTAAAATTTTTAATTATTTTATTTATTAACTAAATAGTAACAAAATTTTATAAATTAAAAAACATTTTTTGAAGGTGTTGCACTTTTAGTGTCATTTAGTATATATCATAATTATTATTAAAAATATTGATTTAAAACAAAAATATTATACAGACACTCTATTCACGTAGAATCTAGTAAAATAGTTAAATATTTTTTTTAGCTAACATTTTAGCCACCATAACAATAAGCTGTATTACACTAGTCAACATTATTTTTTTTATTGTTATCTAATACGTGTCTCTTGTGTACTTTTTATGCAAATTCTAAAAATGTACTTAAAAATTGGCCATCACGTCAGGTTTCTGAAAAACCTTATAAAATATTTTTCAATACAGTATGAACCATTTGTAATGAATAAATTCGATTAAAATTCAGAAAATTGCTTTTCAGGAAAACACTTGGACATGTGTTCTCTTATTTTTTAACGCGCATTTTTTGACAAAAACATTAGATATACAGGATGTTTCAAAATCAAGATACGACTCTCAACTTTGAAATTTTAAATGAAAACTTTAACGTTTTCAGCATATTTGAATTTTACGTATAATTTTGCGTATTTTTTATGTAGCACACCCAATGTCGCCATTCAGTTGTTTTTTTAAAAAAAGCGTGAACCATTTGTGAAAAATAAATGTAATAAAAATTTAGAGATTTGCTTTTTAGGAAAACGCATAGACACGTATTCTGTTATTTTTAGATATTTACTATAAATTTGTCCTTGTACAATCCAATTTATGTTAATAGTTTTATTTTGTGTTCTATTACTTTTTTTTCAAAAACAACTTAAAATCGACATAGGGTGTGCTATATACAAAATACGCAAAATTATACGTAGAATTCAAATATGCTAAAAAATATTAGAATTCTCATTTAAAATTTTAAAGTTGAGAGTAATACTTCGATTTTGAGAATTTCTGTAAATCTAATTTTTTTGTCAAAAAATGTGCGTTAAAAAATAACAGCTCACATGTTTAAGCGTTTTCCTGAAAAGCAACTCACTGAATTTTTATAGAATTTATTCATTACAAATAGTTCACACTGTATAGAAAGATATTTTATAAGTTTTTTTAGAAACCTGACGTGATGGCCCATTGTTGAGTACATTTTTAATATCTGCATAAAAAAGTACATAAGAAACACGTATTAGACAGCAAAAATAATATGTTGACCAGTGTAAGCGCTACAATATGTACATATTTAGTTAGCATAGAATAAAAATTTTTAATTTACTTATTTTAATTTCTGAAAAACCTGACGTGTTAAAAAAAATGTTTGTGTTTGAATAATCTAATAGATAAAATAATTCTAATTTGTGTATAATTTATTTTAAAAAAATTAAAAAATTAAAATTTGTTCTCTAGTGTAATCGCCTAGCATGTTCTGATCCCAAAAACCTAAATATTTTTGGCATATACTTTTAAATCTTAGTAAAATAATAAAAAAAAATGTATGAAAAAATAGTAACGCCGTTTATTAAACTAATAACTTTTTTTTAAATAATTTTAAAAAAAGTATACTCCACAAAAAATGACATTTTGGGAACAACTGAACTGTTGAAAGTTAACATCTTTTTTGGCTATAACTTTTAAACCGCGTTTCTTAGAGCAAAAATTTTTACAGTAATTTAAATACCATATGTAATCCTGGGACCAATCCTACACTTAAAATTGGTCTAGTAGTATAGTCGTCATCATCAGTCAAATAATGACGTCTTTTATGAAAAAGTGAAAAAAAAAGAAAACGTTTTTTCTAAGAATTGTGACGTGCTAGCAGAAATCAAAAAATTGTGTATTAACTACCCTTAGTAACTTATGCAAAAGATATATTTTATTCGATAAAGAAAAAGTTGAATTTTGCTGATTAGTGTTATTTTAAATATAAGTTGTAGTTGACTTTGACATTTTTATAAGCTTATTTTGTTCTGATTGAAATATATATTATATATTTCAATCAGGTATAATTTTAAATTTTATAAATTTCAAATATATATATTATATATATATAATAAAAATAATAAGTATATAAAATTAAAATAAAACTTAATTTGCACTATTAGAATCGATACACAACCAACACCCTCTTCTAACACTGGATCTTAAATTGTTTGTAATATGAATATGGTTTAAACTGTAGATGGTATTTTTAAAGCTACTTTTTAAGTCTTGCACGTTATTGTGTCTTTTTTTATAAATGTTGTTTTCTGTAAATTTCCACAAAGAAAAGTCTAGAGAGAAAAGATCTGGTAACCTTGCTGGCTATTTCAGTGGTCCATGAGTACCTATTTACTTATTTCTAAACCTATTATTTAAGAAAATAATTGTATTTTGTGCATTATGGCTAGGTGTTCTATTTTGTTGAAAATATAAACCTTCATAGCTCTGGAGAGATAAATCTTCTAATACTGGCTCTACTTGTTTTTGCAATATCCTGACATAACATTTCCTATTCATATTTTCTTCAAATATGTAGTGCGTTAAAATTCTGATTCTGTAAACAGCTGTACTACTTTGCCACTTTCTATATAACTTTCGTCTGTTTATATAACATTGCCATTAAAATGTAGATCTTTATTAATTTAAAAATAACTCAACTCTATGTGTCTTGTAGCATCACTTTCACGCAGTTGGTGAGCTTTGTAATACTTGTACAAACGATATCTATATGTTTTTTTAAAATAAATAATGTTATTTTTCTATTAACATTTATTTTATTTTTTATTTGTTTTGAAGATATATTAGAATTTGCTGCAACAAACTCCAATACATTAATTTGATTTTTTTTTGACATTTTTTTTGATAGTTTTTGGAACGGGGTATCTTAACGAAATCGAATAATTTTAAATTTTCTACCAACCGGTTAAATACTTTTTGCACTACTCTACGAAAAATCACATAATTACGCACTGAGCGAACAATCGGGACCGTCAATTTTACAATCATCTTTCGTTTTTACCGCACTAGTGTCTACAAAGAGCACAGAGATTTTTCTCGTTTAAAATTAGATTATTGTATTAGAGTCTAAATTTATAATAAAACAATGCACTTTACCAATTGTTTTCAGATAAAAGAACAGATATGCATTTACAATATTTTATTTAAAGTTTAAGTTTAAGCAGCGCCATCTGTGAGAAATTGTATAAGACGTTAAAATGTTAAATTTTGACAGTAGATTTTAGTAACTTGAAAAAAATCTGACATTTAGTTACCTATATTATCGATATCAACGCACTTAATTTTTTCAACAAATTAAAGAGAAATTTTAAAATTATCGTTTTTCGGTTTTGTGGAGGACCTGTGCAAAAAATAACATACAAGGAACGTGCGGAAACAGATCTGCTTTATTCGTACGACATTCTTCACTCGTGCGCAAAACGCACTTATCGTGTAAATAACTATTTCGACTTGGCTGCCGTCTTTCCGGATAGCGTTCAAAGTAATTTTCACTTGTTAGTAATTTATTTTTGTTTGCTTGAATTGTTTTCATTTTAACATACTATATTTTCAAACTGTTGGTAATTTTGAATTTTAAATAAAATTAAAAACTTTTTCTACAAGTGTAAAGCCTTACTGCATTTTAATTTTTTTTTATTGTTAAATATTTAAATAAAACTATTTCTATAAAAACTTGTTTTTATTATAAAGCCAACTAATAGATTTTTACATTAAATTTTTTTAAAATTTTAACTAAAAAACAATGACTTAAATATACAAAAGTATTTATTAAATATTTTTGAATTGGAAAAAAATGAGATTTTTAAAAAAGCTAAAGCTAACTACGAGTTGTATTTAAAGAAATACGACCTATTATTATATTGAGACTAAACTGAGAGTTAAAAAATATTTTACTACTCTATTAGATTCTATGTAGAAAATTTATTAATATTTAAGATACTAGTATAATTTTTTTAAATTTTTAGCAAAATGTTAACTTTTGTCTATATCTTTGACATAAATAACGGTAGCAAGATGCGGTTTTTACCAAAATTATTTTCTTAAAAAACGAGCTTAAAAATGTGGAAACTGTAAAACTTAATAGCTTCGTAGATACCTTATATGGACATCTAATTTGCATCTCCCTGTACATAGTTTTGTATTATTATAACTCGTGGTAGCTGAAAAAGTAAATTTGTTCACTAAAATTAAAAAAATCATATTTAAAAATTAAAACTATACCTAGTTCGTTTTGCATCAGAGAGAGATTAGCAGATTTTGGGATTTTAAAATATTTATTTATAATTGGTTGATTTAAAAAATTTGTTAATTGCAAATATGAATTTTAAATTTTTGACGCTTACTTTTTTTTCTTGTAAAAAAAGATGTGCTGTTATTAATTTTAATAGATTTTTTTAACTAATAAAACTTTTTGCAGCAGAGGCTTCTGTTAAACTCCTAACAAAATTTTGTTTGGCAAAAAAAAAACATTTTGAATTTTCTATAAATATGTATATTTACCTATATGTAAAATAAACAAAATCGTTGTTTATTTTCGATCTTTTCTCCTCTATTCATCCCCTTGCTGCAAAATTGAGAAACGACCTCTTAAATCCAGGTTACCCATAAATGGTGTATTTTAACGGGGGGAAACAAGTCTGATGAAGGCATGAATACCGGAACTAGGTCATCCTGGGGGAGGTCGCGGGTTTAGGTCAAGGCCATTACAGCTTCAATACCGGTTGCGCACACGTGTCTGAATATATCAGAAAAAAATTGTACCGCAAATATGATTTGATTTTTCTCTAAACATGTTTGCAAAAATAGAAACGTCATGTCTTTAGATTTAATTGTAAATAACTGTACCACAGCGAATAGAAGCGAGAGCTTTGGAAACGTACTCGTATTCCGGCGCATCCACCAAAAGCTAAATTGAGTTGCTTTAATTAAAATTTAATTTGCATACATGGGTGTGAGGGTTTATAAATTTGATTTAAGAAAATAATAATGGTTAAACCACTACCATTTAGGTAATATTAGAGATGAGTCGACGCGGTTTATAACAGCAGTAATTATTTTATTGATCGTGTTTTGACATTTATTCTACCTGATGTTGATTCTAGTCATTAGTTATCAAGCTTACATAAACTACATAAAAAACCTTGTTACAGTATTTTAAAAATAATCAAAAAATACTTACCTACAGAGCAATTTACTAATTGGGAAAGTGTTACAAATCTTTTGGGATTTTTTTTAAGACCGTGTATTTGAAACGAAGTAAAAAAACTAATTTGAGGTGATAAAAAATAAAATTAAATTAGGTTGGTTTGTAATTTAAGTCCGAGACTTGAAATCAAGTCTGCGTTGTCCGGCCCCGTAAAAACATTGACCTTTTTTTATTTTCTTTCTGCTGTAAATGAAAAGGGTCTTCGTCATGGAGCATCCGCTGACGCAACGAGAGGGTGACTGTATGCGAGGGTGGTAGTTCAAGGGGTGATTTAGTAAGAGGATTGTTTCGAAGTCGCCGAAATTCCGAGCGTGGGTGCTCCAATTCGCGATAAGGAATGCACACCGTATACGATCATTTTTGCATTTAGGGTTGTGATTACAAGTTCGACCGTAGTAAATATCAATTTACCTTAGAGCAATTATTGTTACTTGCGGGAGTTGTGTAGGCAAAAGCTCATTTTCCTCGATGTTCTCTACAGAATTATGAGTAAGATAATTGCTTCTCCTGGGCAAATAAATAACACCTCGCCACTTCTAAATCTTCAGATAGTTCGGGTTGAAACCCACGCAAAAAAATTTGGCACCTTTTTGTCTCAACAGTGATGTTAGAAAAACTAATTAAATTATTATTACAAAACATTTCCTGTTGATATTTTTGAGACTGGCGGGTTAAGTTTAACAACAGCTTTAATAATTAATTACAGATCGGTTTAGAAATTCGACCTTTCATTGACAAATTTATGTATTTATGAAAAGATTTGACGTGGTATTTAACTGTTGCGTGCGGTTTAAAATATTTACGATCAAATTAACAACACTTAAGAAGAAATTTGTAATTAAACTTTATCTAAAAATACACCCACAATACAATATTATTTCCTAATTACAATAAAGTTCAATTTCAAATACAAAATTGTAAATGTCTGCTCCATAAATTATTATTTAACATAAATCTATAACTCTCTTTGTAAAACAAGTTTTTGTTACTAATACGATATACAGATTCAAACTCGATCATAAATCTTAAGGAAACAAAGTACAAAAACTTATACAATAGCAGAATTTGCTTACAATACATCAATAGATGTGCAAATTCTAATTGCTTGTTAGTTTTCTTTTATTTTTTAAAATAACGGTAATAAAAAAAAACTAAATAAAATACACACTTCAACACATTTAATTAATTGTCGTTATTATAGCAATTTACAACTCTCTCAAAATGTAACCACTGGCAGCAAAAACGTTACTGTATAAGACAGTTTTCAAACAAACTTGATTCGTTTTTGCCAACGATGTGCATATGATGACATACAAAAAGAGAGATACAAAACAGAAACCATAAATTATTTTTCTACACCTGTTGAAAATCAACTGTTTGCAAATAGGTGGATTTATTATTAACTACTTACTTAATCTTTGATAGAACAAAATTATTTTTTTTAAATAAAAAATATGTATGCCGCTACTCTACAAAGACTCAATTAAATAAAAATTTGTAAAAAAATTTTTGTTGTTAAATTGCCGCTAGGTGGTGGTCGATTAAATGACCACAATGCATTTGTTTTTGTTTGTATAAAAGGGGTTATTTGTACTAAATTGCACTTTTTAATATAAAATGTTTTTATTAAAATTTGTTTTAATAAAATTTGTTTCTATTAAAATTTTGACAGTTTGCGGTTAAAGAATTTATCACATTTTTATTTTATTTGTTTTTATGACTTAACTGTTAAAGAAAAAAAAACACAAAACATAAATAGTTAAACTTATTGCTTAAATTATCTTTATTTATATTTTTACTACAAGTCATCAGCTACAACAACAAAACATAAGGTAATATATGGGGTGTTATTGAAGAAATGTTACAGATTTTAAAGATGCAATTTATACAAATGTTTAGAGTTTTTAAAATATACGCTAAAGAAATTTAAAAAAGTTGTTTATAAACATAATACAATGTATTATAGCAATTTTTTGGTATACAATGTGTGATTAAAATATATGCAAAAAATTTTTTAGTTATAGTTTTACTTTTAATGCTAAAATCAGATGTACAAAATGTTTTTAAATTTTTTTTTACAAGTTTTAGCAGGTGATAGCTCTTGTTGAAAGAATGCTAAAAAACTAAATTTGTCTTTTATAGCAATATTTTTTTTAAAAGACATTATTTTTTGATATGCACGATGTATGACAACACTGTTTTTGAACATACAGATTTTGAGATAAACAATGTAAAAAAATTGTTTAAAAACAGTATATTGTCATATATCGTGTAACTCAAAACTAATATTTTTTGAAAAAAAGATTTTAAAAACATTATTTTTAAAACTATAAACATTTGTATACAGCAAAATTTTTTTTTAGCATTTTTTTAACAAAAAATATCTAAAAAAAATTACTAAATTTTTTGAAAAATACTATTTATATCTAATTTTAGCGTTAAAATTAGAACTGTTACCAAAAAAATTTTTTGCGTATAGCTTAATTTTAGCATAAAGTTTTACAGTGTTTATCTCGAAAACTATAAAAATTTGTATAAGACATTTTTGGTTATTTAGCATTAATTTACCAAGAGCTATCACCTGGTAAAATCTATAACATTACTTCACTAACACCCTGTATAATAGTGCAATAAAATACAGGATGTTAGATAAATGTCCTGCCAAAAAATATCCATAACATATTTGAGTGCACATAATAACAGAAAATTGTTTAAAAAAATCCAAGTTGTAAACTGATCAACACAAAATTTGCTAAAAGTTAGCACTTTTAAAGTGGTGCGTCTGTGCTCTTTCTCAATGCTATTAGTGTAAAATTCGTTACCACAATACAACAATAGATGCAAAACAACTATTTCGTTAATGTCAACCAAAACTGTTACATTTTTACGCTTGTCAAATTGTACTTTTATTTAATTCTGAGAAAGCAAACAAAATCCTTCTTTACGAAAAATGTTTGGAATAAAAATTGTAAATAGAATACACAAGATTTCAGCACATTTCAGAACCGAACATAAAGAGTAAAAACCAGAAAAATAATTTTTAAGCTAATGTGTGTAGGGAAAGGGTAGTAGCTTCAATGCAGTTTAAAAAAATTACAAATTATGTTTCAAATGATAAAGTATTGTAAGCAAACATGCACTCGCATGTAAAGAATGTCTAGCTAATTTCTATCATAAAGAATCTACATGTGTTGCCATAAAGGTGTCTCTACAAAGTTTTTTTAAAGGGTAGTGTTTAAACGAGTCAGCTACAAATTCTTCCGAATAAGCAATAAAAACTAGGATGACAACTTAATGGCTACGCATAAAAAATCTTACAATTCAACAATTTTTAAAACATATTTGAAGAAAATAAATGTGCATTATTAAGAAAGAAAATTAGAACAAATGCTCGAAGTGTCCACCATTTGATTCAATATATGCACGACTTCGACGGATCAACGAATCTTTTACCTTTTGCGATATTTCTGAATTATTTTAAATCTGTCCTGCAGCAGCAACTATGCGGTTTTGCAGATAGATTTTATTTTGCACGAGTATTCAATAAACTAATCATTTAAAGTGTCCTCAAAGATAAAAGATAAAAATTGCAGCTGTTCAGATCTGGTGACCTAGGTGGCCAAAGAACAGGACCACCTCTAGCAATTCACTGTTGTGGATAATTATTGTTTAAGAACTGCCGCACATTTAAGCCATAGTGAAGAAGCGCTTCATCGTACATGAAAAACATTTTGCTACAAGTTGCTAACAGTACATCTTCTAGAAGTTGTGGTAAAATTTCTCTTAAAAAATTTAAATTAACTTTGGCATTCAAACGTTGTGGCAAAACGTATGGTCCAAGTAAACGATCATCGATGATTCCGGCCCAAACGTTAACTGCGTGAATTGATTGTGAATATTTATTTGACAGATTTGGTGAGGGTTAGCATCTGATTATTGATAGCAGTTATAAAAATTAAGTATGCTACTTTTCTAAAGCAGCATTCGTTCGACATTAATATTTTCGAAGTAAATGCAGAATTTTTAGCACTTCGTGTCAGTAACCTTTTGCAGAAGACAACCCTTTGAGGATAATCTGCTTCTGTGAGTCTTTGTACCTTTTGTACGTGGTTGAAATAAAGCAAACTTTTGTGAATTTTTTTTAAAATTATCTATTGGCTAACGTTAAATTGTTGGAATATTTTCTGTGTACTAGCAGATAGATTCACCTCTACTTTCTCTAAAACTTCTTTGTAAATATTTAAATATTTTTTAGGTCGTCCAAGTAGACTTTTACTTTTTTTAGGTAGTACAAAACATGTCTTGTGTAATTGACTAGCTACTTCAGCAAGAGTTTGTCTGCTTGGATGTCTTTGCTAAGGATATCGTTCCGCATATCTTCTCTTTGCAGCACGAGAATTGCCTGAACATTCTCCGTATACAAAATGCATATTTACGTATTTTTCAATCGAGTATTTAACCATTTTGAATTTTCTCTAATCGCTTAAATTACAGCTATTTTATGATTTTTTTGTCGCAGTTTTGTTTGGTTGCTTTTTTAAGAAAGGTCAGTGTTAAAGCAATTTTGCTTCAAGTCTTTAAAAAATTTTGTCATTTAGAACCACTTGATAGGGATATCTTTTTGCATTAAGTTTTACTGCAGCTAAAGCTTTTTTTCTACATTTTTCATAAATCAAGATCATGTCAGTCTTCTTGTTATTAGTGAACACTTTGTCTGCATTTGCTCAAAGACAGTTAAATTAACATAAAATGATATAATTACAGAAACATTTTTTAAATTAAATTTTTTTAGTGTTATGCGAAAATCTAAGATTGGTTGCATAAATCTTGTGTTATCATTCGTGAATAAGCCTGTATACTCTTAACAAGCCGATAAGTTGCAAAATATAAATTTCTAGTAACTTTATTGCCAACTCAATCAGTATTTGTTGATGATCTTGTAGTAATGAAAAACTGAATAATGCCATGTAATAAACAAAATATGTAGACAATATAACAACAAGAAAGCCATTTCAATGTTTTAAAAATATTTTATAATTAGTTAATACTTATGATATAAGATATGTATTAATAAGGTTTTGTGATTACTAAACTACTCGCTTTTCCATAAAAGAAAAATAGATGTTTTAAGCAACAAGTTTTACATTGTTGCATAAACATTAGATTTTAAACAAATTATTTGATTTTAATTAATTAAACAATAAGCGCAGAAATCAGTTTGGCTTTGAATATAATGTAACCGAAAATATGTGTGGTTCATGAACTAACCACAAACTTATAAAGAGTTAAAAAATTAAACAAAATATTCTTTTTTTTTATTTTTAGTTTTTATTAAATTATGAATATCTAGTGATCGAGTTTTTGTTCAGTTGGTAAATAGAGGGAGATGAATTATTAAAAAGCACTAAAACCTATTTTGTGAAGAAAAAGACGTAATTGTTTAGTCAATACCGAACGGCATTTCCATGTGTATATTCTAGCAAAAGTTTTGTTCAAACAAATTACACAAAGTAAGAAACTGACGTCATGGGGAGAAACAAGATGCCTCATCCTGCTGTCAGCGTGTATGATCCTCAGGTTAGTGTTGTGTTATTTATAACCATCTCCACGTTTCCAGCTCATAAATGCTTAAAGCTCGGTTCGGTTAAAATAGACAATCATAATCCCTTGTAAGTATCCACGCAATGCGTCAGAATGAGCAAGAGATGTCATCTTTACGGTCATTGTCTGTAGTTTCAGTTTTACGGATTGTTGGATAAAGCGGCTTTCAAAGCACACGCTTGAACTTTGTTTGATATTTTATGAAAAAAAAATTAATATTGAAGAGCGTCATCAATATTACTTGCCTTTTTATTTCGCTCTAATGCTCCAGCTAATGGGTTTTTTATCATGCTTCGAGACTTTGTAGTTCATTAGCCTTTTTAATCAGATCGTTCGCAAAATAAAAATTGTTTCAGTAAAGAAAAATATATTTTAAATAAATTTTAAATTAACATCGCGATTCCATTTGATCCATGAAGAAAGTCGAAATAAACCGATCCCAAGTTTTGATTTGAGCGAGACAGAAGACAATATAATCTTACTGGCAATGTAATTATTTTACGTCTTTGAAGTCGCAATTCTTGCAAAAAAGATATCTTAAGCCGACACTCAGTCGCAGACGATGATATTTCCTTTGAGAGTCGAATCCTCAAAAATTTACAAAAAGACACTTTTTCCGAACGAGACTAAGGTCATGAGAAGATAGTGGAGACGTTTCGTTTAGAATACCACCAGAACCGTACTTCCTCAACAAACCACGAACAAATTCCCACTGGGCTAACTGAACCTTTCGCTCTTTAAAAATAAAATTTTATATTGTATTATATTATATTCTTTTAATTACAAATATAAAAAATTGTACACATAATTTTTTTATAAATTGTAACTGAAGTGTGCAATTTAGTTTCTTAAATAATAACTTAAGAAATAAATTTAGAGGTATACTTATGGTATCTTTAAATCACGTAGAAGCGAATGCAAGCATTGTACAAACAAAAAACAAAGTTTTATTTATTTGACCCTAATGGAATCATAAAAAAAGTGGTGCCGTTTAACACGTGTTTGATAAAAGTACGAAGCATAATTTCAGGTAAACGGAAAAACACTGTTTAAAGAAATGCGTTTTTAAGTAACATTCTGCAAAAAATGCAAAACCGCTCTTCAGAAAAGCTGTACCGTTGTGTGTAGGTTGTGTTGTTTCATAAGCCTTAACGCACTTATATATAAGATTTATTCCTAATCGGTTAAATGGGTGAAATTTTCAAGTTCACATTCAGACTGTAGAAAACCGATGGCTCCAAATCGTTTAATGTTCACCACTCAGTTATTAACCAGCTTTCAACAACACTGCTTGTTTCTTGTGCAATATAAAATGTCAAATGCAGAAAATTTATATAAATAATTAAAAAGCAAAGGTCAAAATTTATTATTATCTGTTTACAATTTTTTCATCAACGAAAAAAAAAACAGAAGAAATTTTGCATTTAAATAAGGTACAAGAACGCACAGCATTAGCTCTTGGTGTGAGTGTCAGAACTGTAGAAAAAATTCTTAGTTTAAAAAAACAAAGATTGTGTTAAGACTTAATATTTTTCATTATTTATATGGTTTACAAATATTATTATAATTGCAGGGAATGTTGACAATATCTCTTAATTCGATATTGTTGTTGTAGTGATACCTCAGTATGGCTAAAACAATTATAACCATGGTAAATAACCAGTAGTTAAAGTTACCCGTCGATTGTAAAACTGGACCTTACTGAGGTATTTAAGTTGTCAGTACAAAAAAAAACAAGCAACAAAAAAGTTCTTTGTAAAATGTTAGATATTGTTTTCAAAAGATAATTTTATCAAAAAATAATAAAAATTTGCAAAAAAATATTTCACCTCTACTGACAACAATATTGCAAGTCTTCACAAAAACATTTTTTTGGTATGTCTCAAAAATTGTTTAACCAATTATTTTGAAATTAGATACACAAAGTTAGAGTAGTTATTTACACGATAAGTGCGGGAACATATGTTTTGCATATGAGTGTGACAATTTTTACACAAGTGCGCTTTGCGCACGAGTGAAAAATGTCGCACAAATAAAACAAAACTGTTTCCGCACTTCTTTTGTATATTATTTTTGCACGGATTTTCCACAAAGCAAAAAACAATAATTTTAAAATTTATCTTTAATTTGTCGAAAAAAATTAGTGCGTTAATGTTGATATTGTAGGTAACTAACAGTCAAATTTTTTTTACATTATTAAAATCAACTGTTAAAATTTGACATTTTAATGTTCTACACATAATTTGTCACAGATAGCGCAGTCTAAACTTAAACTTTAAATGCAATATTGAAAATGTATTTCTGTTGTTTTATCTGAATAAAAATGGTAAAGTGCATTGTTTTATTATAAACTTTGACTCTGATACGATAATCTAATTTTAAAGCGTTTTTTAAACGAGAAAAATGTTTGTACTCTTTGCAGACACTAGTGCGGCAAAAACGGAGAACGATTGTACAATTAGCGATTCCAATTGTTTGTTCAGTGCGTAATTACTTAATTTTTAGTAAAGTAGCGCATAAATGTTCTTTTTATTGATAATAGAAAAATACTGCTGTATTTTCTCAATTTTTGGTTATAGTACTTTAGCGCATAATTTTGGTAACCGCATTAACGTTTTAGCCAATCAACCACAAACTGCAAATATTTTTATATTTTTTATAAATGGATTTTATACGTAAAATTTAGATATGCTAAAAAAATTGGAGTTTTTTTTTTGAAATTTAAAAGTTAAGGATCGTATCTCAATTTTGGTACACTCTGTATATTCAATTTTTTTAGCAAAAAATGCACACTTAAAATTAACAAAAACGTGTCCAAGCGTTTTTCTAAAAAACTAATTCCTAAATTTTTATCGAATTTATTCATTTCAGATGGTTCACGCCATTTTTTTCAAAAACACCTTAAAATTGACATAGTGTGTACTACATAAAAAATATGTAAAATTATACGTAGAATTTAGATATGCTAAAACAAATTAAGGTTCTCATATAAAATTTCAAAATTTAGGTTCGTATCTCGATTTTGGGGACACTTTGTATATTCAATTTTTTTTAGCAAAAAATGCGCGTTAAAAAATAACAGAATTCGTATCTAAGCGTTTTTTAAAAAACAAATTTCTAAATTTTTATCGAATTTATTTATTTCTAATGATTCACACTGTATATGGCGTCTCTTTCATCATTAATATTTATTTTTTAATATTTGTTTCCAAGAACGCACAATTAACATAACAAACACTTAAAATTAGTGTTAATTTATAAAAATGTAATAGAAATAAATGTGTAATCATGTGACTTTCTTCTCTCACAATTTTTTTATTAATTTAATCTAAGCTCTATTATACTATACTCTAAGTATTATTTTTTTAATTTTTTTTTTGTATACAAAAAATCATGCAACGCATACATTTTTCCGATATGTATAGAACCAAGAAGTTAGTATATGTATAATGCTTTATAGAATTAATAAATATCTCAACTTTTTAGGTGACATAAATGACATTTTTTCTTTTGGTGCCACCGAAAAAAAAATGTAACTTCTTTATAATGCCCAGTTTTTTTTTGTAGAGTCGGATAGTTATGTTGAAGAAAATTATAGTAAACTTGTCAAAACAATGCCACATACAAGTAAAATTTTTTTGGAACAATGTTTCAAGTTTTTGCTACTGTAAATATTCTTTATGAAAAAATTTCTAGTTTATTCTTTAGTCAAATAGGATATAGTTTGAGTCATACTCTAAACGAATATTTGCCTACAAGTATTATCTATTTTATGCTATATTTAAAAAAAAAATAATTACTTTATTTCACACACAGTTTTTGATAATTTGATTTAATTTAAGGCTAATGGTAATGATAGACTCTTTATCTTTTTATTTGTCTCATCGATTCTGTTATTTCATTTAGTACCTATAAGTTGTCTTCTTTATAGCCATTGTCTGATTGTTAAATTTTTTAGATGTTTTACTTTTATATTACAAGGAAAATAAGTTTTCACTATCAAAAACAAGTACAAAAACCTCGTATAGATTATATTTACAGACTTACAAAATCCAACAAATTTTAAATTAACTACATTTTTTTATAAATTATAAAAATATTTGTTTAATGATTAGACACGGTTGGCTTGAAAAAAGTTTAACCCAACTTTGTTTGCACCTCTAATTTTTTTTACCATAATTTTTTATCGTATTTACGAAGTTGTTTATGCTTCTTAAGAAAAAAATCGGTTGAGCCGTTTTTGAAAAAAAAGTGTATAAAGTAATATATGCTTTCTCATTACTAAAAACTTCGAAATAAAGTATAAAAAATAAAAAAATATTATTAATTTTTATCAAAAACAATGCATTTTAAACATGGAAATCATTATGTTACTATTATAACCATATAAAAAATTATTGAGATAATTGGAGTTGTTCTTCGGCACTTTTATATTTGTTAGAAATTTTATTAAAATTAAAGTTAACTGCTTTCGTTGCTTCTCACTAAAAAAATATATAAAAAGGAGTACTTTTTTTCATAAACATTTAAGGGGTCACTGCCATATTTTATACGTTGGTGAAGGTTTTTGATGCCAAAATGATTAGGCAGGCGCAAGGGTTTAAACTTAAAATGTCGAAAAGCCGAGCTGGTACACACGAAGAAAATCGGTTGAAAGTGTGTTTACTATGTTTTGGCATAACAAAAGTTATGATTAAAATTCATGGCAGTGCAAAACCAAGTTGAAGATATTTTTCAATATGATAAACACGACGAACGTCTTCCTATTGTGCTTTGTAGTGGTTGTAAGCGCGACATTTATCGGGTGAAAAATGGTTTACAGAAGGAGTTGTTACAATTAGCAGACATTTCAAAAATAAGACTTTTAAAAAGATTAACAAGATCCAACGCTAATGCACCTTGCGATTGCCATATTTGTATTATCGTCAGAACACCAAAGACAGGATTTCTTGTAAAACACTTTTAGACAATATTGATCTTCTTTGCAGTGGCTGTAGTTAGAGGTGTTTAAAGTATCGAAGGTGTTCCAATCGAACAACAACGTCGAGAAACTGTATACCGGTTTCGGGGTTTTTGCCTCTCATCAGTACAGTGTATCTCGGAGCGTTGTGCTCGATTGGAACCGGTGGGAGAACTCGCGTATATCAAGCGAAGTTCGGCTAGTAGTCATGTAGACAGACACAGTGTGCCATCTAACGAAGAGTACTGGAAAGTGCGAGAATTGGTATAATAATGTTGGCGGATAACAAAGTTATCTCTTCGGCTCTCGCTCGGCCACCAACATAACCAACCTCCACGATTAGGCAAAAACAACTACTTCGCGGACTAATGCCCTGACCGACATTGAATTACATCACCTAATCGCCCAACCAGCAACACACTGAAAGGCAGTGTAACCAAAACTAGCAAAGGTGTTCCAATCGAACAACAACGTCGAGCAACTGTATACCGATTTCGGGGTTTTTGCCCCTCATCAGTACAGTGTATCTCGGAGCGTTGTGCTCGATTGGAACCGGTGGGAGAACTCGCTTATAAAGGTACCAAAGAATTTCAAGATTATGATTATCTGTGATATTTTTGTATGTACTTTGGAAAAAAGCAGCCATGAATATTACAAAAATATCACAGATAATCATAATCTTGAAATTCTTTGGTACCTTTATAATATGTACTCAAGTACTAAGTATGCACTTTCACTTACTTATTTTTCCTTATTATTTTGACCTCAGGACTTCAGGTCTTTGATGTGCCATCGTCCTATACCCTTTCTATCTTCATCCTCTAACTGGTATACTAGAGGTGAGATTACTTTGCGAACGATACATGGAACAAATTTTGGTTCTAATTTGGCGGCAAAGAGCTTTTTTGCGTCCGAGAAAATGTAGTTTCTCTTTCATACTTTCTCTCTTTTTTTTGCGGTCAAACCGAGTCGACTCCAGCGCTCCCTCACGTCTTCCCTTCCACGTTCGCCCGCGTAATTTGAACCGTTACAACTTTTATGTAAAAATGTTGCAATCGGTGAATTAAAAGTGGGAGACATTATTTAAGACAACAAAGGATTTAACATACACAATTTATTACAAGATGTAGGACTGGAATTACATATACCTTCAGAATATTGGGTACGCAATTTACCCCTAATGAAGTGCAGCTGATAAGAAAAATTTCACACGTAAAAGTGCATGTAGTGGTACGAAGCGTTTCTATATTTACCGACAAGATAAGGCTGATATCGGAGCGCGACGTCATACAAATATGTCATGCTACTTCCACTGCCATGTGTACGCTTCCCACTGCCGATCCGCTACGACCAACGCCCCACTACTTGTCTCCTCTCGTTTTCCTCGCCTGGTCGAGAGTACATTTGCCGCCTCCAGAACTTTACTTATAGGCGCATTATCCTCATAAGTCAATTCCTTAGACCCCGTTACCTAGTGGTGCATTAATCCAGTGGTTTCCTACCCTGTGAGTTTCCTACCACTCTTTTTCGACGAGTGCTCGCAGCGCATTAACCGGTACATTAAGGCCGATATGTAGAAGACAAGCTGCGAAGACGACAAGGCTGGAGTGTCGACTTCAGCAGTGTTACCGTTTTATTGAAACAGGATTTAGTTTGTTATTCAGAATTATTATTTTATTTTATATTTTATTGTACATACTTTATATTTAATAAAACCTATTATAACTTTGGCTTTCTCTCTCTACATCATCCAGGACCCCCGCAAAAAAACACTGTTACAAATTCGACGCCTGAGCAAAAAAACCGAGGAAAAAAAAAGACTTTATTGAGACAGGGGACAAAAAAGCAACAAAAAGAAGCCAGCCAAAAAGATGGTGTCTACCGACGATAACATAGACTTCGATACCGAAACAAGCGTGTTGGATGTATTTACGGCATAAAGAAACATGAATTAATGTCCGATCTTAAAAGGGTTTGGTTTATCGTTCCAAGAAACCGTCAAAGAGTTGCGACGTCGTCTAGGTGAGTATGTACTAAAACAATCCGCAGCATTTAGGGTCAGTGAGACAGCCCCAAACTCCATCGTGACAAAGCCGGAGACGACGAGCACAACATATTTTGCATTCTCATCGCTGATAGATCTGGCAACCGGTGCCATACCGAAAAAAAAATTAAAAACCGTGACTACCGCCAGCTACATGAGAAGATAAATTTTAAGCCGGTAGCCATTGAAAACACACCCACGACGTGCCACCACCACGACTCACAACCGTCCACCAAGTTTCAAAAACATTGTCTATGTAGGGAAACCCGATCGTTGACAGATTTTTCAAGTCATATTGAGTTGATAAACCAAATCCAAAAATAAAACATCACCTTAGACGAAAAAACCGACGCCGTCGCTTTCATCCAGCAAATCGAGAAGCTGGCGGAGACGTACATGATTAGAAGAAACCGACTGGTACGTGCTCTGCCCGACTTGTTAAAAAATCAAGCAATTTTGTGGCACCGGAAATACAAGCATACTATCCGCATTTGGAATGACTTGATCAAATTTTTTAAAGCGTTTTATTTTTCAAAAAACCTTGAAGTACCAGAAATACCTAAAAATAGCAATATTTCGCAGAGTCCAGAAGCCACACCAAAATGGTCGTGATTTTATTCTAAACCTACAGACTCTGATTCGAAGACATGGAGGCTGGAGGAAGACGCAAGAACTGTCTTGCATTAACAAACACCTGCTCCAGGATTACCAATACAGTCGCCGGAACAACTTGAACCCCGCGGCGGACCTGCTGGACCAAGTGCAGAAGTATGAGAGTCTAGCCCAAGAGCTGAAAACCAACAAGTCCGAACCGAAAAATTGTATGGTTACCACTTTGAACTAGACGGGAGAGAAGTTTGGGACTCCGGAGGAGACCTACGAACTACAACCAATTCCGGGTAGTCGCCCACAACTCGATCAGAAAAATATAGTTGCCTGTAGGCAATCCTCAAAACTTTTTTGCTTGCGGTGTAGCCTACAGGGTGTTATGACCTTGTATTAATACAACAAACTTCAAAGAGACTGTGCCTCCAATAGCTTTAAGAAAACCCCGAAAATTGGAGCCGCCTAAAGAATGTCCGAAAAACTACCGACATCGACCTTAAAACCGATAAGACAAATTCAAACCCAGCAGAAAATTACAATTGCATTATTTAGAAAATCTCCGTGGATAATCAGAAAATTTCCGCTTTGCTTGACACTGGTTCTGTGCAGCTACAGTTTTTGACTTTCGCGATGCAAGCGAAAATAGCCAATAGGGTAACTGTAAATACTAACGTTTCTTACAACATAGATTTTTCGGCCAATGATTTGGAGTTTGAATGAAATTTTTTAGTCTGTCCGAATTTAACAAGTCCGATAATCCTTGGGTTAGACTTCATCATGGGTTAGCAATTGGTGTTAAATTCAATCCGGTGAAATTTTTACACCAAAGCGGAATTTTGCGAAACATAGAATCCTCGCTAGTTCAGGTATCAACCGAAATTCTTATTACCGATACAATTAAAACCGCAGCTATAGAAAACATATTTATAAAGAGGAAAATAGCTGCATTTGAGGATGTCTGAAAAAGAATTGATATGGCTATTTATCAAATACATCTGATTGATCCGACTCTAATCAGGCAGCAATATCGGCTACAAAATCCAGCTATACAATCTATTATTAATAAAGAAGTCGACCGAATGATGCAAGAAGACATCATCAAACCGTCTGAAAGTTTTTGGAACACTCCAATTGTCCTGGCTGACAAAAAGGACGGTAAGAAAAAAAGATATTTTATCAATTTCCGAAAAATTAACTCCATATTTCAAAAAAATGTTTATTTAATTTTTCACATTAACGGCATTTTAGACAAACTCCGGGGAGCGAAATATTTTTCCAAAGTGGACCTAAAGCAAAAATATTGGCATGTTCTTCTGTCTAAGAATAGCAAACCAATTTCAGCTTTTATTACACCGAACAGAAAGCTTTTCTACGTCTAGGTCATGCCCTTTAGACTTCACTCTGCTCCCGCTATGTTTCCAAGATTATTAGATAAGGTTCTTGACCCCAAAATGGACAACGTAACGTTTGCATACTTGGACGACATTATAGTGTTGGAACGTACAAGAGCACAACAGCGACAAAACCAAGCTACAGTTTTTTAAAAACTGAGAAAAGCCAAGCTAATTTCGAACTAGAAAAAATGTTTTTTTGAGCAAACAAAACTGGAATATTTAAACCGTCGTCTCAGGTGTGGAAATTGCAACCGACTCTGCAAAAGTAAATACTATATAAACATTACCAGCACCAACCACCGTGAGAGAGCTTATACGTTTTCTTGAGATTGCTTTTTGGTATAGAAAATTTGTGTTTTTATTTTCACAGATCAATGCCGCTTTAATTAACTTGTTAAAAAAAAAACAGCGCTGGGAAAGAAAACCGAAACAACAGAAAGCATTTATACAATTAAAAACCAACAAAACCGAAGCTAATGTGCTTGCTTGCTCGGATTTTTTAGAAACATTTAGTTTGCAAGTCGACGCCAGTGACCTGGAACTTGATGCAGCTTTCATACAAAATTTTGATAGAGGCGATCGTGTCATTGTATATGCAAGCTGCAGTTTATCAGACCATCAGAAAAAGTATTCTGCTACCAAGAAAGAGTGCTTGACCATTGTCTGGGCGATACAAAAAATGCGTCTATATATCAAGGATTATTATTTTATCGTGGAATCCGATCACCAGTTTTTGAAATGGCTTATGAAACAGCCAGAGCTAAAAGATCGTCTTGTCCGGTAGATAATGACTCTACAGCAATTTGATTTCAAAGTTCTATACCGGAAAGAAATGCTGAATCAAATCGCTAATGCTTTGTCTCGCGATCGGATGCCAGAACAAACCGGAATCAAAGCCATCCAGATCGCAGCTGGCTTACCCTCTGACAGATGGTATCGGAAAAAGCTGGAAGAGGTATCGACATTGCTAGACTTGTACCCGGATTCTAAAATAAAAAACGGTAAATTATTTAACAATTAAGTAAATAATCAAGAGTTCGACAACCGACAAGCGTGGAAATTATGCATTCCGAGAGACCAGAAACATCAAGCTCTGATGGAGGATTATTATTAACCGCTGGTCACCTAGAAATCGCAAAAACAATTGCACAATTTGCTCAGTACTATTATTAGCCCGGAATGTACAGAAAAGCCGCCAAGTATGCTTGGAGGTGTAAAAGCTGTCAGAGGTACAAATCCAGTCAACAAGCTGCACCTAGACTAATGCAGCCGTACAAAATTTATGAACTTTGGCACGCCGTCAGCGTGGACTTAGTTGAACCGCTTCCTTGTTTCTTGAAAAGCAATGTCTACGTTCTGGTCTGCCAAGATCAGTTCACCAAGTGTGTGTAGCTGCAGCCGTTACGTTGAGCTACCGCAACCGTCATTGTCACAAGTTTACAGGAGAAAATTATTACTCGCTATAGATGACCAAGAATAATAATTACTGATAGTAGAATCTAGTTGGATGGCTGCCTTATGAATCGAATACTTTGAGATTTTTAGATAAAGCACTATTTGATACCGTCGTATACGTCTTAAGCAAATTCGGTGAAACGGGCGAACAAAGTTTTAAAGACGATTATCGGCTAATACTGCGAGAAAAACCAACGAAAATTGGATAAAAACTTCTGTAGTTTCCAAATGACCATTAACTCCTCAAAGCACAAATCGACTGGTTTCACTCCAGCGTTTCTGAATCTCAAACACGCACTCTGGATGCCCTTCGTTTTGGCTCTAGATCCCGTCAAAAAAGACAATACCAAATTCGATCCCAAAGCAGAAAATGCGGCAATTTGGCACCGTTTTAAAAAAAATGAAAAAATAAAGAAGCTTTTCAAATTAGTTAATTAAACCTTACAAAAGCTTTAAAGACAAAAAAAGTATTATGAGCTTTGCTGCCGTGAGTGGTTTTGTTACCTAGGGTAGCGAGTCATGAAGAAAAACTATGTTTCGACGTCAGCCGCAAAGAGTTTTGCCGCGAAGCTTGCGCCAAAATACCCGGTTCACATGTCATAACCAAAGTCTTGTCTCCAGTGGTGTACAACCTCAAACATAAATCCTCTTGTCAAATCGTAAAAAAATCTATAATAAAAATTGTAAATCCGCCCATTTAAATCTGCTTACAGGAAATAGATCACAGACACCATATGAGGACCTGGAAATTTCTCTATTATAGAGAGACTTTTTAAAGGAAGAGGAAAGTGTGTAACGAAGCGTTTCTATATTTATCGACAAAATAAGGCTGTTATCAGACCGCGACGTCGTACGAATATGTCATGCTACTTCCATTGCCACAATGTACGCTTCCTACTACCGACCGGCCACCACCAACGCCTCCCTACTTTTCTCTTGTCGTTTTCCTCGCTTAGTCGAAGGTACATATATATTGCACCTTGCCGCCTCCAGAACTTAACTTACATTAAACCAGTAGCTTGTAACGGTTGTTTCCGTGTCGGGTTCTGGGTATCGTAGAGAGAGAGAAGAGCGGCTTTGATGGGGTTTTATTTATAATAATAACTATGTACAAATAATAAAAATAAAATAATAATTCTCAAATTAAAACGAATCCTCTAATAATATATATACGGTCTCGTCACCGGCGGTCCCTCGTCCTCGACTCTTCGTCGTCGGCTTCTCGTCCTCGTCTCCTCACCCTCGGTTCCTCGTCCTTGACGTGTCGGCTTCGGTGGCTCGCACTTGTAATGGAAGGGAGGTAGGATTCACCCACAGGTTGATGCTCCGTGGGTAGCGGTTTCGGAGAGGACTCTACCAACGGGTTAATGTTCCGTGGGTAGCGGTATCGGAGAGGAAGCCCCTAGGTTAATGCTCCAGGGGTGAACGGGTCTGGGGGTGGCTACTTCCAGGGATAATGCTCCTGCAAGTATGCCCAATATCGGTGGCGGTAGGCGCAATATATAGCCTTCGTTTGTAGGCGAGGGGTATGAGAGGAGTATCGTAGCGAAGCGTTGGTGGTGGTTCTCGGTGTGGTGGGAATTATACCACCATTACTAGCCTGACGTATACGTATGACGTCGCGGTCACGCGGTCCGAATCAGCTGCTGGGCGTTATCTGGTTTTGTTTACTGAATTATTAGGAATTACTAGAACGCTTTGTTACAAGCTTTCTCTTTTTTGAAACAGCTACCTACGGTGCATTAACCCGTGGGTATCTTACCACTCCTCCTCAACGAGTTCTCGCCGCGCATTAACCCGCGAGACACTTAAGGACCGATACGTAGAGAACGAGTTGCAAAGACGATGAAACCGAAGTGTCGACTTCAGCAGTGTTACCGTTTTATTGAAACATGGTTTAGTTTTATTCAGAATTATTATTTTATGTTATATTTTATTGTACATAGTTTATATTTAATAAAACCTGTTATAGCTTTATTACGTCTTTTTCTCTCTCTCTCTCTCTCTACGTCACCCAGCCCCTCCGCAAAGAAAACACCGTTACAGTAGAAAGAGCTATAAGACGATTAAAAATGTTTAAACTTTTTTGTAAAATATCAATATTTTTGCTTGAATTAATAAATCAAATTTACATTGTATGTGTTCTTTTTACAAATTTTAGATATTCACTAAAATCTTAAAGTTTAAAACTAAAAATTTAACTAATTTTTTTTCAATATTTATTTATACATTAATACTTTTTATTTCTAAATACATTGTATACATTTCGTATAGTTTTTTGTACATTTCAGAACACAACTGTTTATCAAAATAAATACGTCTCACTATTTATTAATTCTCCTGTTTCATAAAAATAGACACAAAAGTATTCCTACTCTAACCCATAAAGTAGCATTTGCCTTTGGATTTGATAATATTATTGATAGTGTTTTTTTTTAAATAACGTCTATTGGTTTTATCGTTAAAAAGATAAAATTTTTTGTTTTTATTTTCTGGTTCAACGTTGAATTTTTTTCCCAGCGGGACATTACATAGTACCCTATACGCATCAGTTTTGTCGTCGTGCACAATCCCATCTGTGCTTGCGACCAGATATGGTGTATATATAGTGCAGATAAAGTATACCAACAGCCCATACTGAAATAATGTGTTCCTGGTTTACCTTTGATACAAAGTTTTTATATGGCTTTTAAATTGTCGTCCATGGCGAATGCTTGCTACAAGGGACAGATTTGTCTGCTTCCAGAACTTTAAAAAATACTCTAAATTAACGGTTTTGTGTCATTTTACTAACTTGCTAAAGTGAGATGCTGTAAACCACAATTTCCTGGCGGCGAATCAGTTTTGACAACGCGCATGTTCTCATGTGGCTTTCTCGAATTAGGCCGCCTCAAAAAAATTAAACGTGTCTCCACTTTTCTGTGTATATAGAGAGTTGACTTAATGAAATGTTTGCCGTCAGAGCACTGTAGTGTGGTAACTGCTCTGGCAAACATTGAGGTTGGGTTG
Organism: Tribolium confusum; assembly: GCA_029207805.1. NCBI lineage: Eukaryota > Metazoa > Arthropoda > Insecta > Coleoptera > Tenebrionidae > Tribolium > Tribolium confusum. The sequence goes on along the minus strand of JALGAY010000001.1, from coordinate 33,749,064 downwards.
TATGTTTCTGTGTATTTAAATCTTTATTAGGCCAACCTGCTGATTGCAACGCCTGTGTTGCTATTTCAGAATCTGTAAATAAACAACATTTCAACTACGGGCCTATGTATATGTATGTATATATTTTACCTTTATTACAATTGTCAAAATAATAAGCAAATGAAATCTGTAGATAAATATTTTTTAAAGTGATTTTAAAGACATTTTATCTAATTGGTTGTGTTTGGTTTCATTAACACTGTTTTTGACACAGATTTTTAGAGAGTAGCAAAGGTGTTCCAATCGAACAACAACGTCGAGAAACTGTAAACCGGTTTTGGGGTTTTGCCCCTCATCAGTACAGTGTATCCCGGAGCGTTGTGCTCAATTGGAACAGGTGGGAGAACTCGCTTATATCAAGCGAAGTCCGGCTAGTAGTCGTACAGACAGACACAGTGTGCCATCTAACGAAGAGTGCTGAAAGGTGCGAGAGTTGGTGTAATAATGTTGGCGGATAACAAAGAGGGTTATTAGGGTTAGAGGGTTAGAGGGTAATTTTTAATTTTTCCGGTTTCTGTTTTCTCATCTGTTTGTGTGGTTTTACAAAAAAAAGGTTTAATACACTTTCGGGTATAATTTTGTGTCTACGGAGCTTATTCCTCGTTATTGGTTTTTCTGTAACTTGCATTCTCTGGAATGTTGGTTGTTCCACGCAATTATGTCTTCTACCCAGTATTCTAAAGCAATCACATAGTGACAAGATTCAGATTGTCTGCAAAGCAAATATGTTAGGCAGCTATTACATTTCTTTGAACACTTTGTAAACCTACTCACATCACAGAAGCTAAGACATTCTTGAACAACCAACTTATTGCTTTAACCACCTGCTGTTTCACACCTTTTAAACAGGTGATCTAAAGATTTTGGGGTTTTTGCGTTTTTCTTTGACTACGGTAACACTTTGCACGTACTATAATTTGTGTTTCGGTGCTATTACTCTAAATGTCGTGCAAGAAACTCTTTATAAAGAATTTCTAACCGAGTAACATAACCAATAATGAGGTAACTCTATTTTGTGTAGTGTTGTTACTTACTTCGCAAAAATTCAGCTTAAATTACCCTGCTTTTTTTTAAAAAGTTTTTTAATAGTTCAAAATCAAATGTTTTTAAGACTTCCAAACTTTTTGACCACATTTTCACAACTCACACCACAAACTTACTTACTCAAAAATTTAAACAGCACAACACACGGTATTTGTTTGTCTTCGTATATGCTTGGTCCTGGTTTGATAAAAGAGCTTTTTTTAATTTTAATAGTATAATGCCGAAAAAAGCATGCAAGAACATAAACAACGCTATGGCGGATGACGCTGTCAAACTTTGGTATTTGCGTAGTTGCCACACCTCATCTTGGCCACCATTATGAAACCTTTTGACATTTCGGTAACTTTCTAACAACGTTTCGCAACAAAAAATAGTTACTTTGTAAGTTGCAACATTAAATACTCTTAAAATTATTATACATTAACGCTTTGTACTTTTTATTGGGAAATAAAAATAAGTTTGCCAAGCATCCATAATTTGCACAATATGGCAACTGTAATTATTTGTACGCTCCAGAAATCTAACTTAACAAGACCGATTGTACTAAGTTTTTCTATCTGAATAAAACGCAATTGGTGCATTTATTTTCATAAGTAATTACCCTAGGTAACAAAAAATTACCGATAATTTTGGGTTGGAAATCACGAGTGCCTGCTGTCTAATAATTTCCGACTGCAAAGCAAGAGGGAATTAACAGCAAGCACGAGTGATTTCCAACGCAAAATTAAAGTAATTTCTGATTTCCGAGGGTATTTTTACAAGAGTATTCACCGAGTAAACGCCAAAATTAAAAATAAAAAAAATAATTTTTAATTAAGACGCTAATAAGAAGTATCGATAGCAACGTAACAAACATATTTGTTTGTAAAAAACTAGCAATTTTTTTTTTTTTTTGAAAATGAATGTTTTAAAACGGTTCGGTACTACAGCTTTGGGGCTATAGATAAGGCTATAGCAAAGTGTGTGCCTGAAAATACAAGATAGAGTAAAGAATATTTATGGAGACAGTTCACAGAGTTTTGCGAAGCTCGCAATTATACGTTGAACAGAAAATCTGTGGAAGAAATTGCCATTATGTTAAATGATTAGGGATTTAACATGAAAAGGAAAAATGGTCAAAAATATAAAGAATGTGTTGTAAAGACGATATGGAATGCAACAGCTAAGAAAATTTAAGAATATTACGAACAAAACTATAATGTAAAATTCAATCCATTTTCGGATTCGACGTTGAAAGAAGCTAGAAAAGCTTGTGACGCTAAAAGAAAAAACCGCAAACATCAAACGTAACAAATAATTACAATAATTGTACGTTAATATTTAATTAAATTGTTAATTTGTTGCAAATTAAATGCTACAAAATAAATGTCTTAAATTGTCAAAATATTGTCAAAAAATTAACGAAAAACCGTTTTTTTTAGTCTTTATATACAGTGGTTATATCAAAAATTATGGGCAGAAACTATAATAACAAAAGACAATTTACTCTCGTAACTAACAGCTTGCTTGCGTGATATGTATGTACAGTGTATCTCGGAGCGTTGTGCTCGATTGGATCAGGTGGGAGAACTCGCTTATATCAACTGATTTGTACTGATGAGGGGCAAAAACCCCAAAACCGGTATACAGTTTCTCGACGTTGTTGTTCGATTGGAACACCTTTGCTAGTTCTGGTTACACTGCCTTTCAGTGTGTTGCTGGTTGGGCGATTGGGTGATGTAATTCAATGTCGGTCGGGGCATTAATCCGCGAAGTAGTTGTTTTTGCCTAATCGTGGAGGTTGGTTATGTTGGTGGTCGAGCGAGAGCCGAAGAGATAACTTTGTTATCCGCCAACATTATTATACCAATTCTCGCACCTTCCAGTACTCTTCGTTAGATGGCACACTGTGTCTGTCTACACGACTACTAAAGATAATCTTACTAATTATTAATTTTACAGTGGCTTATTTAGTGGATTATATTTATTAGTACTGTTTATTTATTTACAATTAAAAATTGTTTAATTACTCGAGCCCGAGTGTTGTAATTTGTTTTTTTTTTGCAGCTTCTTTATTTCAATCCTGGAGTAAGCTATTTGTCAAGTTAAAATCATAAAAACCAAATATTTAACAAAATAAATTGTTTAAATGTTTCAGCAAGTGCATAATTGTTTATATTTTAGCTAAATTAAAAACTTTGAGTTTAATACCGCAGATTTTAGAAGACAGAATAAATCGCTGTTTAACGAAAATGGAGTTGAGCATCACCAAGTAAAGTGCTCTGACACTCTCCAGGCTGGTCGACTTATTTTTTAGAAATAGCAGATTCTAAATAAGTCTTCGACTGGTTAATCGCTGACCAAAAGACTGTCTTCTAGACAAAAACACGTTTGTGTCCGAAGCGCAGATTCACAGTCTCCGACAGGTGATAGCACCTGGAGCTCTGAACCAGAAATTCGGCTTAAGTGCAAATTCCTAGTCTTCGAAGGATAGATCGCACCCAAGGCAAATTTTGCACAACAAGTTAACTCTCGGTTAATTAATATTTCTCTCTCAACTAGGTGACCACGATGTCAGAGGGACCAGAAAAACCAGAGAACCATTTTTTTGTGGTCGACGAGCAGCCAACAACTCCGGAAGATTACCGGATTCTTGAAGGTCGGTATCAAAAAGGGTAAATACTAATTTCATCACTTTATATCTGTGTTTAACAACTTATCGTCACAGCAAAATTCTTGGTAATTATAATCAATTTTTTAATTGTTATTTTGTTAGCTCTATTATATTATTATAATTATTTTACCGATTAAATTAGTTCCGCGTATGATTTGTACGAGTCAAACTTACAAACGGTCTTTTGTTGTAATTAACTAACAGTTAATTACACTCATTGGACTCATTACTTACATATAAATTGCTATCTCTTTACTCACTTTCTGGCCAAGCCGAAGACCATTACCACACCGACCGGAAAAAAACGAAGAGTCCGGGTGTTGTACTATATGGCGCAATTAAATTTAAAACATAGCTAAATGTATAAAATACATAAACAAAAAGACTGCCTAGCTAAGTAAACAAAAAAAACTTCATTGTCGAAAAAAACAAAAAATGGGGCATATTAGGGAAAGACAGTAGATACGCGGTAGTTGGTTGTTTAGAGAGGCTTCTACGCACTCTTATCTATCAATTTTCTAATTCAGAGGTGTTTAATCAGCTCTGCATTTAAATCAGAGTTTAACCCTCACTGGCCTGCGGTGGTTCTGATACCAGAATAGTGTGTTGCAACCCTAACGGGATGCAACTTATTCTGTATTGTAAAACTAGGGCTAAAAATTTGACTTGTAAATTAAATGGCCTCACCTAGAGCTACGCAAATACACTTGTAATATTTTTTAAATGAATGTATTTATTGAATTACGGCTGTTTTAATTTTTTTTGATACAGTGTTTAAACAACGAACAAACAAATACCAAACACAATGTAGAGTACAAATAAAACAATTCCTAGACGATCATTCAAAGATCAAATTTTTAACAAGGCCAGGTCTTGAAACCGTCACAGAGGTATAAATTTTGCATAAATGATTTCTTAAGTTTTTTAGTAACAAAAAAGTCGGCAAGGTTAGCAGCCCAACAAGGTTGTACTGTTAAAATGCAGTGTTGCTAACGTAAAGTTATTTTTTTTTGCTGTCAGAGTAAGTAATAATTTTTTTTTTTTGATGTTTAATACGTGTCTCTTATGTACTTTTTTATGCAGACTCTAAAAATGTACTTAAAAATTGACCACTACGTCAGGTTTTTAAAAAAACTTATAAAATATTTTTCTATACAGTTTGAACCAATTGTAATAAATAAATTAGATAAAATTTAGGTATTTGCTTTTTAGAAAAACGCTTAAACATGTATTCTGTTATTTTTTAACGCGCATTTTTTGACAAAAAAATTAGATATACAGGCTGTTCCAAAATCGAGATACGACTTTCAACTTTAAAATTTTAAATAAGAACTTTAATGTTTTTCAGCATTTTTAAATTCTACGTATAATTCTGCGTATTTTTTATGTAGCACACTCTATGTCAATTTTCAGTTGTTTTTGAAAAAAAGGCGTGAACTATTTGTAATAAATAAATTTGATAAAATTTGAGTGATTTGCCCGTCAGGATAACGCTCGCTCACGTATCCTGTTATTTCTCAACATTTACTATAAATTTATTCTTCTACAATTCAATTTATGCTAATAGATTTATTTTTTTAACGCCTTTTTTCAAAAACAACTAAAAATTAACATAGAATGTACTGTACAAAAAATACGCAAAATTATACGTAGAGTTTAAATATGCTGAAAAACATTGGGGTTCTTATTTAAAATTTTAAAGTTGAAGGTCGTATCTCGATTTTGGTACACTTGTATATCTAATTTTTTTGTCAAAAAATGCGCGTTAAAAAATAACAGAACAAGTATCTAAGTGTTTTCCTGAAAAGCAACTTCCTGAATTTTTATCGAATTTATTTATTACAAATGGTTTACACTGTATAAAAAAAATATTTTATAAGTTTTTTCAGAAACCTGACGTGTTAGAAAAAAATGTTTAAATTGTAATTATTTTATATATAAAATAAAATTAATTTAAATATAATTTATTTAAAAAAATAAAAAAAATAAAATTTGTTGTCTAGTGTAATTATAAATATTGATTTTTTATAATTTCTTTGATCAAAAAATTTAATACAAATATCGTGCGATTGGTACTTTACAGTGCTTAGACTCACTTGACTCTTGCCTTTAGTTTGGGTCTGAAATCGAGTCTATGCACTGTAAATTTCATCTAAAGCACTCTAATGTAATTAATAAATAACTATTTAATTTTTAATACTTCAATTTTATCATTTTTATTTCTGCCTTCTACAGTATCAGTTTAATTTTTTTGTGAATTGTTTTTTTAATACTTATTTAAAAGTATCGTTTTTTATTCAAAAAAGTTTTTTTGATTTTGTTTCTCAAAATTTTTTTCCAGTTGGTGTTTTAAATAAACCGTGTCGGCTGAGAGAAATGTAATTATCTGCATTTTTTTTTTTACTTAAGAAATGTAAATTTTGGTTTAAATTAGAAAACGGTATTTAACATAAATGATATAGTGTTTACCTAGAGCTGCCAACTTTTCTATGTCGAAATAAAGAACGTTCTCAAAAATATATTCAGGATTGTTTTTCAAGGACGGCTCGAGTAGTTTTTGACAATGTTCTTAGAGCTCTTCTTTTAGGTATTCTTGCATCAAGAGATATAGGGCTAGCCAATTAAGTCGTAGAAGTAAAATAGTCGTAAAAACTATGTAAACAGTCGTTAAATTGTTCTTGATGCAGTCGACCAGCATTGTTTTTGATGTAGCAAAGCGTAAAATAACTAATTATTGTCCAACCAGACAACTAATGTCAATATTTCGTTACTGATTGATTACAGATGTGCATCTGTGCTTTTGAACCAAGTTGGCTTCAAATTCAAGCTTTAATCTACTTGTGACGGTAAAGTGTTTTCTAGTTAAACGTAATTTTTGTGTATATTGTGTTTATTTTGGTAGTATCTAGTTGTTTCGTGTGCATTTTATTTGTTTTTTGGTTCGGTTCTATAAAAAAACAACTATGTTTTTTATATAATATTTTCAAAGCCAATTCTGTAAAATATCTGTAATGTATCAAAAACGGTACAGTAAACCAACGATGATTCAAATATGATGGAACCGGTTTGCATTTAAATATCGAGTTGGTCGTCTGTATTCTCAGTTTCTCTCGTATTTCCCTCTGTCATATATTTCTTAATATAACAATACGTTCCTAGACTTTTCTTTACATCTGACTTTTCGATACAGTACAATTTGAAAGCTAAAAACGACATTTGGTCTAAAAATAAATGTTTACTACAATTTTTCTTTGAGAAAGAATAGAAACTGTTGCTTCCGATCCAAAATTCTATTAAAAACCTTAAAATATAAACTTTTTTGACATCCGGTTTAAAGACTCATGTTTTTATTACAGAAAACAAGTAAGGTCTGGCGGGCCTGAGATCTTGGAATATACGTTTTGTGTTTGTTGCATTTTAGGCCATGATTTTAAAAGTGACAGCAATAAGAACTTGAATTGTTACTTGCGTTGTAAGGTTTTATTACAAAAATGGATAACACCGTGAGACAGACTTTACCTCCGATACTTCAATACTTTCGATACCCCGATACCTCCAATACTTCCGATACCTCTAATACTTGCGATACCTCGATACCGCCGCTACCTTTGATACCTTCGATACTTCTAATACCTCGATACCTCTAATATCTCCGATAACTCTGTTATAAACTAGCGACAAAGAAAAAAGCACTACACAAATAGCGCGGAACTTAAAGCGATAGTACTAAATAGCGCGCAACAAAATAGCGTTTGTGTAGTTAAGCTTCGGATTATGTAGCGCGGATTTAAAAGCGATAAATACCTACTTCAATGTTTTATTCATTTGCGAAAGTAGTACCCAATTTGACACACTAAATGCAATAAAAAACATTTTAAAAAAGTTAAAAATATTTATTATAACATAATATTAATTTACAGATTATAAAGGTAAAGTTGCAAGCGATTGTTTTCAAATAATTTGCAACATTTTTATTACAAGCACGCTTGTGATAAAAAAACGCTTATAAATTGACAGGATAACATGTTAAATATTTTGAGCAAATTTTTACAGTTGTGAATGGTCAGGTCAGGTCAAAGGTCAGGTCAAGTCAAGTCAGGTCAGGTCAGGTCAGGTTCAAATCATTCTAAATGAGAGAATTTGCTTTTTATTTTTGCGCAGGGGTCATGCTAATCTTTTGGTATTGACTGGTCTAAGGCAGGTTTAAATCATTCTTTGGACGAAAAGTAAGGGGGCTGTAGTAAAGAGGGCATCTCAGCGGCGATGAAGAGGAAAAGTAGGAAACTGACAGGTGACAGCACTGGTAAAACAGACAGAGGTAGAAACGGTGACTCTGGTGAACACTTACCGACTCGAGAAAGGGTAGGTCGGAGCGAATTGAATTTTGAGTTTTTGAGTGTATTTTTGTACTAAATTCTAATAAATTAAGCTATTACAATTTTTGCAATTTTTTTTACAGCGTAGCAATTTCGTGTAAAAACAATCGTGAATCTAACACAAAAGTTACGTGAAAGTTTTTACAAATTTGTGGTTATGATTACATAAAAGTATGTAAAAATATTTTTTTTGCATTGCTATTACTATTTTTAGTAACTTTTTGATAAAAAAAATTCGTAATTAAATATACTAAATTTGGAAATAAATTTCAATCAGTTGCTTCCTAATCAGTAAACAAATACTTTTATAATTTATACAACGAAAACTTAGTTAATTTAAAATTTGTTAAGTTTTATAAGCCTGTGAATATGATCCATACCAAGTTTTTGTACTTGCTTTTGATAATAAAAATTTATTTTTTTTGTAAAGTAGCCAAACAACATCTAAAAAATTTAATAATCAGGCATTGGCTACAAAGAAGACAATTTGTAGGTACAAAATAAAATAACAAAATTGATATAACAAAAATAGTATAGAAAGTCTACTATTACCATTAGCCTAAAATTAAACCAAATTATCAAAAACTTTGTGTAAAATAAAATAATTAAAACCTTTTTTTCTCTAATATATGGCATAAAATAGATATTACTTTATGGCGAATATTTGCTTATAGTGTAATTTAAACCATATCCTATTTGAGTAAAAGATAAACAAGAAATTTTTTCATAAAAAGTATTTACAGACGTATAAAAATTAAATTTTTTTAAAATATTCTTCTAAAATGACTTTACTTGTATGTGAAAGCTTTAGATCACTATAATTTTTTTCAACGTAACTATCCGAATCTATAAAAAATTAGGCATTATAAAGAAGTAACATTTTTTTCGGTGGCACCAAAAGAAATGTCATTTTTGTCACCTAAAAAGTTGAGATAGTTATTAATTCTATAAAGCATTATACATACACTAACTTTTTGGATCTATACACATCAGAAAAATGTATCCGTGACATTATTTTAGGTATACAAAAAGAAAATTTAAAAGAATAATTTTCATTACGATAATTTGTATCAAAATAACAAAAAAAAGTTACCAAAATAAAGTTACTAGGCGATTTCAAAAAATACTTGTTTTTAAATAAATGTGTTTTTTTTACAAAAAAGTGGCTTAGTTTAAATTAGTAAAAAAAATTGTGAAGGAAGAAAGTCACATATTTACACATTTATTTTGATTACATTTTTTTTAATTACTACTAATTTTATATATTTGTTATGTTTTGCTTTGTAAATTGTCCGTTTTTGCAGAAAAGTATTTCAAAATAAATATTAATAATAGAAGAGACATCATATATAAATATAATGTGTATATAAAATATCTATATAATTATTATAAATATTTATATAAAATAAATATCAGACGACTTTTTGTCTTAGACTAATTTTATTTCTCGAGAAATTTTTGAGACGTGAAATATTTTCTCGACTGTTTAGATCCACAACAAAATAGCCAAGAGAGAAAAAAAGCACCAGCTGCTGTGATTAAATTTAATTAATTTAATTGAAATAAAAATTGCAAAACTAATCGCACAGAGAAGTACTGCTATATAGAAGAATGAATTCTTAGTATTTGTATTGATCTGAACATTCCCAATAAAAAACAGAAGATTAAGATAATTTTACCACAAAAACATTCCAGAGTGGCAAAATCTAAATTGACTTCTTTCGGTTCTTTTAATCGAAATCGTTACTGAAAAAATTGAAGTAAATTGTCAATTGAGGAGGTTGCGTGCAAAACCGGATATATCCACTTTTACAAATTTTTCAGGAGATGAAAAAAACACCCTACATATTTGTTTTAAAAAATAGTGTTATTTAGCGAAATCAGTTTGAATTTAATAAGGTTATGCAAGTGATTAACATATATTTTTTGTATAAAAAGTAAACAATTTGGAGTTATTAGCAAAAAACTATTGGATATATCCAGTTTGGTCACAAATAACATACACTGAGCGAAAAAATTATTTATTTTTCTTGAAATAAACAAATTTAAATGTATTTGCAAAGAAAACAAAAAAATTAAATATGTACTGCAGCCTCTTCGTTCAGGTTATCGCATAGTTTCTTGGATTTCCTTCTGTTCTTCGTTTCTTTCCCATTACTGTATAATAATTTTTTATACCACAAAAGGTCTTCCCCCTTTAGCCAATTTTTTTCAAAATGTTTTTTTTAATGTTTTAAGCTTTTTTGCTTCTTATCTGGATATATCTCTTGTTGTTTGCAAAATTTAGATAGATATATTCTATTTTGCTCCAAATGTCGAACTTTACTTAACGCTTGTACGAGGATTTAAACGGTTTTGGTTGCAAACGCATGTATGGGTCTATGGATATCACAACTTAGATCCAGAAATTACTAAAACATGATTTTTTGTGAAAAGTGGATATATCCGGTTTTGCACGCAACCTCCTCAGTTGCTGTGCAAAATTCTGTTATAAAATAAGCAAAAACGTTTGTGTTTTATGCTAAAAATGTAGTCAGAAGCAGCATAAAAACAATTTAATTTTAGTTTTTTATTGGTAAACTAAATTTAAAAAAAAACAGAATTTTATTTCTCACAGTTTTGACAATTTAAATGATGCACAATTCTCATACATAAACACTATGAGTCGGTTTACAGAAGGTAAATTAAATATTAAATTGCGATTAACTTTTAATTCGCGATTAAATTGAGAGTTCTAACATTTAAATTGTCAAAATAGACACTTAATTGCGAATTAAGTATTTAATCGCAATTTAAGTTAATATCACCTTTTGTAAACCGGCATTTAAGTCTATTTTTTTCTTCCAGGGCCAACTAAGATTTAATGACTTTTGGATCTTACTTTAGTTAGAATTATGTTAAGGGTAGTCTGACAGACAATACGGACAAAAATAAAAGTGCAAAACCTACATAGCTTTTTTTATTATTTATCTTTTGTTTATTAAAAAAATATTATTTTTATTCGTCGTTTAAAATAAGCAGTATTATTACTATAAATTATTATAGAGTATAATAATTTTATAGTCGATTGTTTTAACGACTTACAAAAAGAATATTAGGTAAAAGCAGCTATGCGAAACAACTATTAATTTGTCTGACTAATTTAATTTAAAAGAAAGATATAAAACGAAAATTTTAACTAACATTAAAAGTGTTGCACCTACAAGAAATAATTTTTTGAAAGTGACTTTTTAAGAATCAAACAAAATGGGTAAATTTAAAGCAAATCATAGTAACAATTGCAACGGTCTTTGACAATTTTTGCAAAAAATTTAATCTCTTAGTTTTTGTTAAGAAAAAAGGTTATCAGAGCTGATAAGTAGACGTATTTGGTACTGATGTAAAGAAGAGGATCAACTTGTTAGTTTGCAAACGTTATACCGCCGCATTCGATCTTTTGTATTTTTTCTTACTGTTTACGGTTAGTACTTCGTTTAACTCTGAAACACCGTCGTCAACGTTTAGACTAATGCAGAAAAAAGTAGGTTTGATAGACAGAATGACATAATGTAATATTTGGCGACGAATCGCAATTCTGTCTAGGTATGCGGAGTAAGAACGACGTGATATTTGATTTCCTGTTGAGAGACATGTTCATAGAGCTGTTGGAGTAATGGTTTGGGGTGTTATTGCCTCTGGAAGCTGATTACATTTTATGTTTATTTGAGACTGTGCATTATGTTAAGACTTCTTACAAACTATTTTACTGTCTTATCTACATAGCCCTAAACATGTTCTTTTTTAACAAGACAACGCATGTTCACATATTGCTCGTCAAGGTATGGATTTTCTCTAAAAAACTGGCGTTAGTGTTTTGCCGTGGCCACCCTGTTTACCGGATTTAAATCTTGTCAAGCATGTGTCGGATTCGATAAGAAAAAGACTATCCGCTTTGCACCGTTCTTTACAAACTCTGACACACTTAATGCATGAGGTTTAAGTTTTTTGAAACAAGATGCCACAAACAGACATTATTATAACTATCTAATTTTGTCAATACCTATACCTGTACCGGAGTATACTCCGTTACGAGATCGCCAAGCACATTATTGATTTTTTTTTCAAGTTAATGTTCCTAAAATTTTTTGTCAATTTTATCATTTTACTCTTGATGTAAGTCTAACACATTGCCAAAAAATTACGTTCAAAAAGATTATTTTCTTTGTGTGTGACACTTCTAATATCTGTGAGTGTATTATTAAAATAAATTCTTATTCATTATATTCTTATTTTTTATACAACAATTTTATAATAAAAAATGATAAACATAAGTTTTAAAAACAAACAAAATGTAAACAGCAAAACCAGCGGTTTTTTGTTTAACTATTTTTTTTACTACTCAAAAACAGTGTATATTTTAAAATAAAAAAAAGTTTTAAATTAAATTTTTACACAGATATAGTAAAATTAAGTTTTTCGAATAACATTAGCAAAAAAATTTAAAAAATTTTTTAAAATGTACTAGTAAAAAATTAATTGATATGTTATTAAGCGTCTTTAAATTTTTTATTAAAAAAATAGTAGGTAAAATTTGGTTGTTTTGAGACAGAAATATAAAACAATTAAATTCGTTGCAACGATTTGACGATATATAAAGTGCAACATTAAAAACTTTTATCTCTAATAACTTTTAAACAGGTGAAAATAAAAAAATAAGAAAAAAACCGTTTTGGGAGTATTAAGGGGAAAATAAGATGGGTATGTGTTATTTGGTCTGTAAGTGTTAAAGTATTAGTACCTCAACTCAAACTCCTAAAAACTTTATTAAAACTATACTATTTGTGATACATCAAATGAAAGTCAAAAACCGAGAAAGTGCACAAAAAATTGAACAAAATGTTATCATTATTAACAGAGAGACAAAGTAGAATATTTGATAAACGGATGTTTCGCTGTAATATTTATTAACTTAAATTAATTGTTAAAAATTTGGTAATTTAGCCAGCTATTTGATGCTATTTTTCCAACCTATCTATTTGTTTACGTACCTGTTGTTTATATACTCCTTCACAGGTCTAAAATAATGAGATGGTGCGCCATCCTGCTTAAGGAATACTTTATCAGAATTTAATGTAGGGTCTATTTTACTTGCATCTACGATGAGAAAATCTATAATATTATCTAGCAACTCCAAGTATTTTTCCTCCGTTAGGAGTTAATTATCGTGCGCTAAAACAGTCAGAAAATTATCTCTAAAAATATAAGTTTATCACTTTTTTTCTATAACGGTGTTAATAATAAAAATATTTTGATGCAGTTTTTTTGTCACATTCCGCCGATCTTTACCTTTCATTTGTTGTATTACAAATAGTAGGGTCCTATTAAAGTTTGTAAGAGATGAGGTTAGGGTGCTAATACTTTAACACTTACAGACTAAACAACATGCTCATCCTACTTCTTTCTTCATACTGTCGACACGGTTTTTTCCTTATTTTTTATCTTTATTTGTTTAATGTTATTAGAGGTAGAAGTTTCAATGTTACACTCTGTATAGTGAAAAAGTAGGAAACTGACCTAGTGACCTATTTTAGTGTTAACTAGAACAAAATTTTAGTGTACATTGCAAATCTTTTTAAGCTCAACGATATTTTAATTACAAATTCTGCTATTATATTAAGCAATTAAGTTAAAGCTGTAACGAAGCGTTCTAATAATTCCTAATAATTCAGTAAACAAAACCAGATAACGCCCAGCAGCTGATTCGGACCGCGTGACCGCGACGTCATACGTATACGTCAGGCCAGTAGTGGTGGTATAATTCCCACCACACCGAGAACCACCACCAACGCTTCGCTACGATACTCCTCCCATACCCCTCGCCAACAAACGAAGCCTATATATTGCGCCTACCGCCTCCGATACTGGCATACTTGCGGGAGCATTATCCTCGTAAGTAGCCACCCCCAGACCCGTCCCCCCCTGGAGCATTATCCTAGGGGCTTCCTCTCCGATACCGCTACCCACGGAGCATTATCCCGTTGGTAGAGTCCTACCTCCCCTCCATTACAAGTGCGAGCCACCGAAGCCGACACGTCGAGGACGAGGAGCCGAGGGCGAGGAGACGAGGACGAGAAGCCGACGACGAGGAGTCGAGGACGAGGGACCGCCGGGGACGAGGCCGTGTCTATACTAGTAGAAGATTCGTTTTGTTTTGTTCAGAAGTATTATTTTTATTTTATTTTTATTCTGTACATAGTTTTTTACTGTCAATAAAATCCCATCAAAGCCGCTCTTCTCTCTCTCTCCGATACCCAGAACCCGACACGGAAACAACCGTTACAAATTTGGCGCCCGAGTAGCAAGTCCGAAGAAAATCGACTTTATTGAGACAGGGTACGAGAGAGCAACGTGAAGAAGTCAGCCAAGATGATGGTGTCCACCGACGATGACATAGACGCCGATACTGAAGCAAGCGGATTGGATGGAAACAGACGAATTGGATGGATTTACCGCATGAAAAAACATGAATTGGTGTCCGACCTGAAGCGATTTGGGTTATCGTCCGAAGGAACCGTCGAAGAGTTACGACGTCGTCTACGCGGGTATGTACTAAAACAGCCCGTAGCATTTGGGGTCAGTGAGCCAGCACTAAACCCCATCGTGACGAAGCCAGAGACGACGAAGCCGACATATTTTGCGTTTCCACCGCTGATAAGTCCGTCAACCGGTGCCATTCCAAAAAGAAAAGTGGAAACCGTAACCACCGCCAGCTACATGGATGTTTGGAATTTTAAACCGCTAGCCACCGAAAACACAACGTATATGCCACCGCCACGACTCACAACCGTCCACCAGGCCCCAAAGACAGTGCCTGTGGAGACCAGTCCGTTGACAGATCTCTCGAGTCACAGGGAATTAATGAACCAAGTTCGCAAATGGAATATCACGTTCGACGGAAGAACCGACGCCGTCGCTTTCATTGAGCGAATTGAGGAGCTGGCAGAGGCATACAGGATCGAAAGAGATCAACTGGTGAGTGCTTTACCCGAATTATTAAGAAATCAGGCGATCTTGTGGTACCGAAATCACAAGGATTCTATCCGCACTTGGAACGACTTTATAAGGATTTTCAAAACGTTCTATTTTCCGAAAGAATACCAGGAGGGCCTGGAAGAAGAAATTTTTCGGAGGGTTCAGAAACCGAACGAAAGTGGTCGTGATTTCATTACAAACTTGCAGACTCTTATCCGTAGACATGGAGGATGGAGCA
This sequence comes from Tribolium confusum, assembly GCA_029207805.1. Classification (NCBI taxonomy): domain Eukaryota; kingdom Metazoa; phylum Arthropoda; class Insecta; order Coleoptera; family Tenebrionidae; genus Tribolium; species Tribolium confusum. Next base: position 33,733,703 of record JALGAY010000001.1, on the reverse strand, counting down.
GAACACAAGAACTATCCTGCATTTACAAGCACCTACTCCCGGAGTATCGCCAATACATTCGCCGGAACGACGTGAGCTCCGTGACGGACCTGCTAGAGCAAGTGCAGGAATACGAGAATATAGCTCGAGAGATAAAAACTAACAAGTTCGAGCCGAAAAATTATATAGTTGCCCCTTCGAATTGGACAAAATCCAAGACTCCGGAGAACTACAGACCACGACCAACCCCAAGTATCTGTTCACAACTCGAACAGAATAACACAAAACAAATACAGTGCTGGAGGTGCGGCGAGAGAGGTCATTTTAGATCCAACTGTAGGCAACCCCCAAAACTGTTCTGCTCGCGGTGTGGACTACAAGGGGTAATGACGAATCAATGTGAATGTAGCAGGTCAACAAACTCCAAGGGGACTGTACCTTCCCCAAAAGCTCCGAGCAGCCCCCGAAAATAGGAGCCACCCGAAAAATGACCAAAATACTACCGACACCGACCTCGATAGTAACCGAAAAACTACCGATACCGACACCAAAACCGATAAGACAAATTCAACCCCAGCCGAAAAATGATAATCGCATCATTTGGAAAATTTCCGTGGCTAACCAGGAAATTCCCGCCTTGCTTGACACTGGTTCTGTACTCTCATACATGAGCGAAGAGACGGCCGATTATTGTGTAAACAAGGGGATGCAGCCACAGGTTTTTACTTCCAGAATGCAGGCGAAAATGGCCAATGGGGTCACCGTAGATACTAACGTTTCCTACAACATAAAATTTCAGGCCAATGATCTGAAGTTTGAATGGAATTTCTTAGTCTGTCCGAATTTAACAAGTCCGATAATCCTTGGGTTAGACTTCATCATGGGTCAGCAAATGGTGTTGAATTTTCAATCCGGAGAAATTTCCCACCAGGGCCGAATTTTGCTGAACATGGGATCCCCGCTAGCCCAGGTGTCAACCGAAATTCCCATCACCGATACAGTTGATACCGCAGCTGTAGAAGACGAATTCATCAAGAGCGAAATAGCTGTGAAGGATATGCAAGCTATTGTTGATGAAGAAGTCGACCGCATGATGCAGGAAGACATCATCGAACCGTCTGAGAGTCCTTGGAGCTCTCCAATTGTCCTGGCAGACAAAAAGGATGGTAAGAAGAATAGTTTCTGCATCGATTTCCGAAACATCGACTCCGTACCTCATAAAGATGCCTATCCGCTTCCCCGTATTAACGGCATCTTAGACAAACTCCGGGAAGCAAAGAATTTTTCTAAAGTGGACTTAGATGACATCAGTTGCACAAACGCAGAACACCGGCAGAACGTAAGCACAGTTTTCCAAAAGCCGAGCAAAACCAAGTGGATTCCAAACTGGAAGAGAAGAAGGAAAAAAAAATCCATTCTAAAGTCCTAAACCCGTCCCTTAATAATCTACTTACAACAAATGGACCGCAGACACCGCATGGAGACCTGGAAAACTCTCCATAATATGAAGACTTTTTTTTAAAGGAAGAGGAGGGTGTAACGAAGCGTTCTAATAATTCCTAATAATTCAGTAAACAAAACCAGATAACGCCCAGCAGCTGATTCGGACCGCGTGACCGCGACGTCATACGTATACGTCAGGCCAGTAGTGGTGGTATAATTCCCACCACACCGAGAACCACCACCAACGCTTCGCTACGATACTCCTCCCATACCCCTCGCCAACAAACGAAGCCTATATATTGCGTCTACCGCCTCCGATACTGGCATACTTGCGGGAGCATTATCCTCGTAAGTAGCCACCCCCAGACCCGTCCCCCCCTGGAGCATTATCCTAGGGGCTTCCTCTCCGATACCGCTACCCACGGAGCATTATCCCGTTGGTAGAGTCCTACCTCCCCTCCATTACAAGTGCGAGCCACCGAAGCCGACACGTCGAGGACGAGGAGCCGAGGGCGAGGAGACGAGGACGAGAAGCCGACGACGAGGAGTCGAGGACGAGGGACCGCCGGGGACGAGGCCGTGTCTATACTAGTAGAAGATTCGTTTTGTTTTGTTCAGAAGTATTATTTTTATTTTATTTTTATTCTGTACATAGTTTTTTACTGTCAATAAAATCCCATCAAAGCCGCTCTTCTCTCTCTCTCCGATACCCAGAACCCGACACGGAAACAACCGTTACAAAGCAAATGTTAAAAATTATAAGGTACTAATTTAAGTTACAAGTATCTTCCAGTCTATAACTTATAAAACCAGAAACATGTTCCGGTATTATTGTCTCATCTGTGCAGCTCATTTTTGAGTATTGTGTTCGATTGGAACAAAACGAAGCTCATGAACGGTACAAAGACTAGAATTAACTCTTCAACCTTTATCAGTGCATAATAACTAGTAAAATAAAATGATCTGACCTAACTTGCCTGAAATCAACCTTAAAAAAATTGTAAAATACATAATCGATAATAAAATTACTTTTGTTGGCGGATCTTTGTGTGTGAGTCCCGGTCTGGTTGCAAGGACCCAGGCTGGTTAGGATGCGGAAGCGCAAAAGCCCGCTTCTATTTTTAGCTCGCCATAAAGCTTTCTCTCACCCTTGGGTCCGCGAAGTGTGCCGACTTGAAACGAAGCTGTGATTACGTCATGCTATAATATTTCTCCTGGACGCTCTAAATCCTGCTACCTATGCCATAAATCCTGAAGGTCCTGCGAGCATCTTGCTGTCCTGTTCCTTCACTAGGCGACTGAACTCGAATCGTTCGAATACGTAACCTAGAGCCACAGATTAAACAGTCGACACGGTTTATTGTGACATTCATTTTCATAGACATTTACTATTGTTTATGGCGAGATGCGAAAAGAATAACAATAATTCCAGCACTGCACGATTAATATATCTGTCAATGCTTAATTCAATCAAATTCAACATTGACAAGAAGCTTTATAAAGATTTGAGTTTTTAACACTCACTTATTGAATTTTATTTTGTACACGGCAGGCATTAATTAAAAAAGGTAATTAAATAAAAAATCTCGCCCACACGTAACGAGTGTGATTGTCAAAATTTAGGTTTCATTTATTTTCAAAGTTTTGTTAATTAATTTCATTTTTCACAGACATTTATGTCAATTTGTATATTTTTATTACCCTGCAGGTCTGTTAGAAAAGGTTTATTTAACAGAATATAAAATGTATACGTTTTTATTACAAACAACAATATAAATGTCAAATACTGTGTACAATTTTAACTGGTAATTAATACTCCAAACATGTGTAACAAAAACCCGCCTCTCTAAATAGAAAATCATGAATCTTTCTCTCCTTTCAGGCGTATGGTGACCATGAAATAAAAGTCGCTTCTTACAAACACATTGATATATTGTTGTTAAAGTACAAGTTATCATTTATTAAACTCAAGTTCTTGAGTTAATTGTAACAAAACACGAATAACATTAATTCTAATTAAGTTCCAACTTTTAGATTTATCTACTTTCAACAAACAATTTTTCGAAATAAAATTACTCACAATTCTGAGAAATAGATATAATTAAATACTAATCTAATAATTCATTATACAAATAAATTAATTACAAATATCAGACATTAATTATTCACGCAACACTAACATGTTTATCATTGTAGTAAAATAACGTCAAAAAGATAAAAATATAATTCGTTGTAAATAAAGCTAACTTTTTATTTTCTTGGGAGTAGGTGCAGTTGTAATTTATGTTATTTTATAAAATAAAATAAAGTTATTTATGCTACCTAACTCTGCACATAACATAAACAAAATTTTATGAAATTATTCCAGCACAAAGTAAAACGTTAATTAAACGAGATCATGATTCAAGCTTCAACGCGCAAACTATGTAAAATAACTAGTTGAATTCACATATTAACGCGGTTAATAAAGACCATATTTTTTACTATTAACAGTTAATACTGCTTAAAAAAATTTTAATACATAAAGGTGTGGGAAATTTTTTAGATATAGAGTAGTTAGTAGTATTATAATAGTTATTTACATTAGAGTGCGGTAGGTAAAATTTACAGTGCGCAGACTCGATTTCAGACCCGAGCCAAAAGCAGTGGTCAAATGAGTCTAAACACTGTAAATTACCTATCGCACGACAATTGTATTAGATTTTTTAGCCAAAGAAACGACTAAAAGTTAATATTTATAATTATTACTTTGACAGTTTTTAACAAAGACTATTACATAATACACGATTAGACGATTACATTACATATTACATTAAACGAATTAGACAATTACATAATGATTTACAGCAGAATAGACTTAACAACAAAAGCCAAAAGTGGAGTGACAATATTAATAGATATGTATTTAAAAAACAAAATACAAAGCTGTACTTATATCAACGAAAAATAGTAAGAGCAAGACTTAAAATAGAAAGATAAAACTTAACAATAATAGCAGTATATGCACCCGAAAATAAACTGAAAAATTCTACAAGACATTACAAAAGCAAGTAAATAAAATAAACAAGAACAATTACCTTATAATAAGTAGAGACCTAAACGCTATAATAGAAGATATATCAATATCAGGTATAGTCGGCACATTCGGAGAACAAATAATAAACAACAATAGACACTTTGCAACATGTAATAATTTAAAAATCACTAACAGTTTTTATAGGAAGAAAAATATCTCTAATTATACATTATTGTACATAAAAAATTAAATGTTTTAGTGCAAGATGTAAAAGTACACAGAAAACGCGACATAAACTCAAATCATTTTTTAGTTATATCCAAAATGCTGTTACTAACTAAATGAAGAAAACAAACAACAAACAAAAAAACAACAGATGACAAAGTATATAATGTATATCTCCTATAGAATATTGGTATAAAATTAATTATACCAGCATCAATTACAAATATATCTATAAACATACACAACAAAAAAGAATATAAATTAAGAATGGTATAACATAAAGAAATGCATTACAAAAGCAGCAAACAAAACAATCAAAAAAAAATATAAAAAAAATTTGATTTAAGAACCAATCGGAAAAAAATATAGAAAAAATTTGGTTTAAGGATTTAAACAGAAGATATAGAAAAAGCAATAAAAAAACATAAGACGTACTTAAACTGTCTTTGCCAAAACACCCAAAATGCTAATTACATAAAAAAACGCAATAAAGCAAAAAATATTGTCAGATATGCACACAAAAAATTTTGGGACAAATTTATATCCAATATAGAAAACGACATACACAGAAGACAAGAAGTAGCTTACGAAATTATGCAACAACTTAATAAACAAAAATAAAACATCGCACGCATCCATACAATAGACAAAGATACATGAATAAAACATTATCAAAAACTATGAACAGAAGAAAAACACGATAAACGTAAAAATAAACATCAAAACCCAAATTCAACAGCAAACTTGAGCTACGAAAAACGACAATAATCACAAAAGACGAGATTACGATAGTTGAATAACAACAATCGCTAAAGCAAATGAAAAATCGGAAAGCAGCGGAACCTAACACTATAAACATAGAATTAATAAAATATAGTGGCTTACTACTAGAACTAAGAATACTACACTTACTGAACGAATATTGGAAGCAGAGAAAGGTACCAGACAAATAGAAGACGGAGGAAGTAATATTACTTTATAAAAAAAGAGATTGAAACTTTTGTGGAAATTATAGGAGTATAAGTATATTAAACGCTGCATACAAATTGTATGCTCAAATTATAAATAACAGGCTAAAAATAATAGCCGATGCACCATTATTAGAAAAGCTGAAATAATTTTGTAAAGAAAAATCCTGTAGCAACAATATCACCATAGTACGACAACTGACAGACAAAGAAAGAAAAAATATAACCTAGAAATTCATATCGCTTTTATTGACTATGAAAAAGTTTTTGATCAGGTAAATAGAACCTTTCTTTAGAAAATTATAGATAGACGAGGTTATTTCAGACACATAATAGAAGTGATAAAAAATCTGTATTATAAAACAGAAATAATAATAAACACTGAAAAAGAGAGAACAAAGCCAATAACAATGAACAGAAACGTCAGACAAGAGTGCAGTCTTTTACCTACCCTATTTAACATATATGGCCTGATTCAGATAAAATAATAAGCCTGATAATTTGGCGATGCAACTCAAAAAACAAATTTTATTTACGTCTTTGATCTAATTTAAATTAAAGTTTTTAAATTGAATTCAAGTTATCATCTTTTTAACCCTGACATTAGCACAGAAAACGGTCATTTGTGCCAGAAAGAAAAAATAAAAAACTTATTTTGATGTAGGTACCTAAACTCCAATAAAAATGTTAAAAAAAATAAAGCATTAAAGGTAGAAAAACATATATATTCCCTGTATATTAAAATCATATTGGTTTTTTCGTTGTTGGTATACGACACCATTTTTAACTAATGTCAAAGTAACATAAGATAACTTAATTGCAACTGCAAATTGTAATTTAAAGTGGATCAAAACGTAAATAAAATTTGTTTTTTTTGTTGCATTGCTAAAACTTCGGGCTCATTATTTTATCTGAATGAGGCTGTGTATATCGACAATATCATACGACAGTGAAAACAAGAAACTAGTCTTGGAATGAGAGTGACACCGACTAATAATTATATAAACACAATACTATTTGCGGATGACCAAATAATTTTACAAAGAACAGAAAATAAAGTACAAAACGCAATTTAGCGCCTAAATCAAATATGTAACAATTACAACCTAAAAATATCAAAAAAGACGAAAGTTATAGCGTTTATATGCGACTTAAGCTATGGTTATGAAAAAAATATTACAAACAAAATACATAATTCCGACACTGAAAAATTGATTTGTAGGCATCTTTAAAAAATGCTTTTGCAAGATGAGCTCTTAATTTTAATAGGAAAGACTCCCTCATCCCAGTTTTTCATTTTTTTTTTAGTTCGATATGGTAAAATCCATACCTTGTTATTCCTTGATTGTACAGAAAATTTGTATTTACATTTTTTGTAGGAAATTAAACGTTCTACAAAAAGTTGTTTTACAGTTTTTTATATCTTTCACCAATTAGAAGATATCGGAGGTCAAAGTTTAAAAAATTTACCAAAAATTTCTTCTTTACTTCTAAATTTTATAACTCAGAGATAAATAAATATTATAAAATGCGCAACATTTAGCCTTATAGGAAATTAAACGTTTTATAAAAAAGTTTTTTTGTAGTTAATTGATTATTGTAACCATTTAGAAGATATTCGCATTTTAAAACCCAAATTTGATATTAAATCCCTAATTTTTTTTAAATGGTTAAAGTAATCGGTTAACCAAAAACGACTTTTTTTGTAGGGCGTTTAGTTTTCTACAAAATTGTATGTTGCGCACTTTTTAATATTTATGTATCTACGAGTTATAAAATTTAGAAGTGAAAACGAAATTTTCGCTAAATTCTTCAAATTTTGACCTCTGATATCTTCTAAACGGTAAAAGCTATAAAAAAATTGTAAGATTCCATTTTTGCGTTTAATTTCCTACAAAAAATGTAAATAATTTTTTTCTGTACGATTAGGTAGTGACGAGATATGAATTCTGCCATATGAAACTGAAAAAAAAAATGGAGAACTGCGATGAGAGAGTCTTTCCTATTAAAAATAAAAGCCTATCTTAAAAAAGCATTTTTTAAAAGTGCTTAGGAACCAATGTTTCAGTGTCAAAAATAAAAAAGAAATAGTTAATTATTTTGGCCCACCCTAATACATAAATACCTAATTATATGTCGCATGCAAAGAACATTGCAAAATAAGACCAGCTAAAAAACAAAAATAAAATTCTATAAAGTAATGGCAGCACCTACGGAAATAAAACTTGGGTTTTGCGAAATTAAGACAGACAACGCGTACAAGCTGCTGAAATAAAATTTTAAAAAAAAACAAAAAGTTGCACACTAAAAAACTAAATAAGAAATAAAAAAATAAGGGCTGAATTAAACATATTGTCGATAAATAATAAAATACATCAAAACACATTAGAATGGAAAATACATGTTAAAAGAATGAATAATGATAAGATGGTGAAACGAGTAGTACGTTATAGACCAAGAAGAAAAAGAAACAGTAAGTAGGTCCAGAAGAAGATGGCAAACATAAAGACGGAACAGGCTGCAAGCCTAACCCTTAAAGTGCAGAAGAAGAAGATGACTTTGACAGTACGAAAAAAGTTACTTTAAGTTGGCTATAAAATTTCTCGTTATTAAAAATTAAAAAACCATTTGTTGGAAAATTACCTGTAAATTTATTTTTTCAAACTATTTTAAATGTACATACGTATAAATAGTTTAATTTTAAAGTATATTGTAAAAAAAGCATTTACCAGTAACATCAAACTGTCATTTTATAATATCGGTATTGTAAACGGGCATTTAATTAACGTTTAACTGACAAGCAATAATATGATTAACGTTTACGAGGCCAAAAATTTATTTAATTGTATGTATTAATACTCGTAATAATATATTTTTGTATATTTTTATAGTTTTTATTTTTCTCTGGCTACAATTAATAATATTTAAATAGAACAAAAAGTAAATGTTTTAAAACAATCTCTAAAATAGTGCAACAAAAATATCATAAAATTATTGTAAGAAAATAAAAAAAAAATTTGTTAAATTTTATGTAATAACATAAAAAGTTTATTTTAGCACTAAATGAAAAGTTTATATAAATTTATTCCTAAAAACCTTTTTTAGAAAGCTCAAATAGTAACAACATATAAAAAATAAGAATAAGCAAAATACTGAGCTCATTTAAGGTTAAAACTATGTGTAATAATAGAGTTAATTAAAGGTAGCAAATGTATCGATTTTTATCGTAATTTAAATATTTGTTCATTTAGCACTTTGCGCACCTAATCCAAGTCAAATAAAAATTCAAAACACAACTTCCCGACTCAAAGTTTAACCTGTGAGTTGAAAACACGACAAGATTATTAACCGCATTGATTCATAAAAGCTTCAGTCTTATCGAACTTGTGTTCATAGCAGTCACGTTCTTTTTTTAACCCATCATCAATATTCATGAACTGTAACGCAAAAATGTCTATCGAACATTTGCTAATCAACTAATTAATTAACTGATTAAATTGGCTATTAATTATTTTTTATAGAAGGGAAATACTCCCACACTTTCGGTTTATATTTATTAAAACAACACAGGATAATAATTATTAATTAAGATTATTAAAAAAATGTTATTAGTGGTTTTATAATTTTTTTCAAATAGATTGCGAAATTTACTAGATCGTACATATTCTATAAAAAAATATTTTGAATTAGTTAATTAAATGTTTCACATCTCAAGAGTTTTTAAATTTTTTGATAGTTATTATTTACCTATTTAGTTAGTTATATTTGCTCGCACTACAGCAGCAGCCACTATTCAATGCGTTGACGTCATAACTTAAAATTTTCCTTTAACAATGCTGTAATAAATAAAGAGCATTTACAATTAGTTCAAAGCATTTAAAGTCTACTTTGAATTAATAAAGATAAAATTTAAATCCCTCGCGATTACCAACAGAGAGAACGATATATTGTGAAAAGGCAATCGTGCGAGACAGCGGTGCAGGCTCTCACGTAAGTACCAACCATAGAATGACAAATATGACGGCGTTTGACTCGAACACTTTATAATTTATAGATGCCTAATTTTTATCTTTTATAGATGCCAAAATACAATAAAACCACTCGAGAAACTTGACTGTTATCTTGTTAAACGGATAATCTGACTAAACATAAATTTGTAGACTCAAAATGTTTATGCTTACTACTCAAGACCCAAAAAGTTAAATTCAAATAAAATGAGCAAAACTCATAATTGTCATGGTCATCAAAAAGATCTCTACGTTGGGCGTTGTTTATAAAAAGATGGCGGCAAAATTTGTTGGAATGTGTTTGCATGAAGGTTCAAATTTGGATTAATGTGCGATTAATAATCTCAACTTCTATTAAAATGTTTTAATTATTAATCGCATTCATTAACAAACTTGTGGGTTAAATAGCAATTATGCAACAAGTGTAACATAGTATTTAGCGTTTTTTTTTACTTAACTTTTATCTAAAAATGTAAGATTTGCGTTAAAGCACTAGTGCTCTAAAAGCATTCAATGAGTATCATAAAAGATTTCTTAAAAACAAAAATTTAATAAAAAATGTGTCTTTTCTTAACATTTCAGGTGTATTGCTTACTCAAAGACATTTGAAAGAGAAGGTTAAACATCTCTTTTAACCAATTGTTAATGCCAACTATAGAAATCAACATTTTTACTTATAATATATTCATAAGTAAATATAACAATTAGAGACGGGATATAACCGTTTTGGTGTTTCGCCTCCTTTAACAAATAAACAAAATCGTCTCAACAAACAAAAATTTTTTTATTTTATTTTTATTAATAAACTTTAACGTCAAGACGTTCAAAAACCTGTTTATATGTTATAACAGCCAAAAGAAATACCACTTGATCTAACAAAAATAAATCTATTATACTTCTCATTTTCTTATTCAACGTATTTTGTTAAAACACTTTATGTAAAAATGACTGGGTAGTTAAATCAATAATTTTTTATGCTTTTGTGATATTAAATCTAATAATAACAGTATGTTTAATGACGTTTTATTATTATAAAAGAAGCAATTTAGAAAATTAAGTTAAAAATGAAGGAAACCAATTACAACAAAAGAAAATGCGCGCAAAAGAAGCGTTTGATGATATTAAATGAAACCTGAAAATGCCATACAATTTCTATTGTCAGTTTTTTAGAGTACCTGCAAACGTGTAGGATAAAATAAAATAAATTAATTTATGTTTTTCTATGTGATTAATTTATAGAAATCTTACTGGAACAATTTATATTTCTTTATTAAATTACCTATATGCAATTCATATAAAAGTTTAATAACACGGTTTAAGACATAGAGAAACACTCTTAACTAAATACAAATACTTTTATTACGGAAAGTTTTACTTAAAAAAATGCCTAAATTTAAGACAACACAACTTACAACTGTCTGTAATTTTCTCAATATTAATTGTAATTTTACTGCCTATTTTTTTTACCAATTTTTTTTTAAATTAGTAAATATAAATCAATCGTCAATGTCAAAATTTTTTAAAAAATATTATTAAATAGTTTATTAAAGAACGCGTTTCGAAAAGTCAACTTTGTAACACAAATTTAAGTTTATAAAACGAGCGCGAGCGCAAGTTTTTATAAAGAATGTGTGCCCACAATAACTTTAAAAACAAGTTCTTTATGCTATTTTTTCTACTTTGTGCGTTTGACGTGCTTTTTAAATAAAAAAGTTAATTTTTTAATCTTTAGAAATTTTTGCGTTAATACGAGTTAGTTGGTAATAAATGTCATAAAAGTGTCAAATATTTTTTTAAGTGTTTTCAAATTTGTCTAAAATTTTGTGTAAGTAACTGACAAATTTTTTTACCTACCGTATCGGTTAGTAATTGAATACTCTAATTGACATAAACACAATAAGAAAAATTTCCAAAAACATTGCAACATTTTTTAAATTAGCAAATCGCGAAATTTATACGATTCTTTTCATTCTTATTTTAGGCCAAGCAGTGCTATATACTTATCTAGCAAATAATTTGTACATTATCAAACGCTATATAGAGGTTACAAATAGTGCCTAATAGTTGTTTTAAAGCGTCTAACCTAAAAAAAGCTAAAGTTACCTCATTGTTTAAGCTGATCGAGTGTTTCATAGGTTAATTGCGACACACACAAAAAAATTTGTACTACCATACTTTATTTTTCTACTGCACCTTACTAATAGAAAATGATGCTTTGCAAAAAGTTTTGAAATCTTTTTAAAATTAGAAAAAAATACATTTTTTTAATAAATTTTTGCAGTTTCTTATAGAAAAAAGATCAGGCTGTGCTTTTCTAGTAATGCTTTACATTTTTTTAATTACTTTTTAAAACTGCTGTTAAATTTGACCTAAAATAAAACAAAGTTTGTACTTCAATAGTTAAAAACAAAATTATTTTTTTACAAATATAACACTAGGAAAGCATAAAACATTAAACGAGTTTTTCTATAGTCTTTTAGATTTTTTTTAGTTCTGTATTTACTGTCAATTTAAGGAAGAGTTCAAAACCTCTGCGCAGCACTTATAATGTTAGGTATTGTGCGGATTCCTCTTTACCACTAAATTTACAAAATACAAAAAAAAAGTTTTTAAAAGCAGAAATAAACCATTAAAAATTATAACATTTTGTTTTTTTGTGCGTGCTTTATTTTTTAGCCGTAAGGCGTCGCAACAGATCGCCATCTTGTTAAATTCATTGTAGTCGTCTGTCAAAAATAAAAAAAAAAATAGTGACATTATAGTGATGTAAGGGATCGTGTACTTGACATACCTCATTAAAATAATAAACGTTATAAAGTACTATATCTGACGTTCCAGGTCGAGCCTAAACAAAACACTGTTGTGTAAACGTATTAAAAACGTATTTTTTTGATTTTCGCATAATTTCCTGCTCTGTGCTTCAATACCGATTAATCAATTTTGTAAAATTTTTGTTTTCGCTATTTTGAAACAGTATGTATCGTTAAGTGCTTTTGAGAAAGCAACTTTACGTCGTGTAAAAAATTGGAATTTTTTATTGTGGTAACAATGCATGGTTTTTTAAACTTTTTTATTTATTAATTGTCTTTAAAATGTGGCAAAACCTAATAATTATAGGCTAATAACTAATAAGCTAATAACACTAGTCTACAAAATTAAACTATAGCTTTGTCCTTCGAATAAAATATATTTTTTTGCATAAGCTACTAAGAGTAGTTAATATATATTTTTTTGTTTTCCGCTAGCACGTCACACTTCTCAGAAAAAACGTTTTGCTTTTCACTTTTTTATATAAAATGTCATTATTTGACTGACGATGACGACTATATTTGTAGACCAATTTTAAGTGTGAGATAGATTTGACGCAGAATTTTATGGTCTTTAAAGTGCTGTAAGTGCTTTTGTCTTAAAAAACGCGGTTTAAAAGTTATAGACAAAAAAATGTTAACTTTCAACAATTTTGTTGTTTGCAAAATGTCATTTTTTCTGGGGTATACTTCTTCTAAAATTATTTAAAAAATAAAATTATTTAAGTTATTCAATAGCCTAGTATGTTCTGATCCCAAAAACCTTGATATTTTTTGCAAACACTTTCACATCTTGATGAAGTCACTCCCTACCTTTGTCACTTATACTTCCAAAGTTTTCCTGAAAAAAATTATGAAGAAATGGTAACGCTACTCATAAAATAAATAACTGTATTTTTTAAATAATTTTAGAAAAAGTATACCTCAGAAAAAATAAAATTTTGCGAACAACAGAACTCTTGAAAGTTATCATCTTTTTTTGGCTACAACTTTTAAACCGCGTTTTTTAGGACAAAAACTCTTACAGTACTTTAAAGACCATAAAATTCTGCGCCCAATACCTATCTCACACTTAAAATTGGTTTAGAAATATAGTCGTCATCGTCAGTTAAATAATGACATTTTATATAAAAAAGTAAAGAAAACACGTTTTTTCTGAGAAGTGTGACGGGCCAACGAAAAACAAAAAAATATGAATTAACTATTCTTAGTAGCTTATGCAAAATAATTATATTTTATTCGAAAAACAAAACTTAAGTTTAATTTTGTAGACTAGTTCTTTCTTCAGTTGCCTAAACCTACATTATACATATTTTACACTATTAGCTAACATAATATTATATAAGTTTTTGATAAAATATAGACACAAACACATAAAATTTGGTTACATTGTTAAAAATTTTTACTGGTTGTCATCCTGTTATTTAATTGATTGCGTTGTGTGTTGCTGTGTTGCATTGCGCGTTACTATATTGTAACCAATGTTTAAACATATTGTAGCGGCTAGCAAATCATTTCTTTGCAAGTTAATCATAACTATAGTTTTGTCTATCTACTTTTGGCTACTACTGTATATATTTTTTATGTTGGTTCTGTATCGGTGTGTTTGTATACATGCTTTTAATGTCGAACGAGCATATAATACTCATTTTTGGTTTTGTTGTGGTTTTAATTTTCAATACTAGTTTTTTGTTATTCTTAATGCTCTATTTTCTTATAAATTTTTTTATTAGTATTATTGTATTTTTAAACTATTTTAAATTTATATTAAAATTTTTACAAATGTCACTAATAACACATCATATCATTTGAAAAAATAAGATTAACTAAATCAAAAACTGTTACAACTACAGTAGAACTCTATTATAATGGACCCGCTTGTAATGGACTTTTGGCTATAATAGACCAGTTTTCACGGTCCCGTTTCAACTATTACCTTAACCAATGTATTCAATGTCGCTTATTATGGACTCGCTTGTAATGGACTTTCATATATAATAGACCTTTAAAATGATGAGGTCTATTATAAGCAAATTTTACTGAGAATTTTCAGTAAAAATTTAGTCAACATTGCAGCATCGAAGATGAAGAAGGAGAAGAACAGCAAGAGTTAGCTGAAGTTACGATCCAAGATGCGTTAAAATTATTTCAAACCTTGCAGCAATTTTTTCTGCAAAAAGATGATGGCTATGTAACTCTTTGTCCGTTAAGTTCAATTTAAAAGACTTTAAATAACGTTTATTTAAAAAAGAGATTTAAATAAAGTAAAATTACATTTTTTATTAAATTCTTGCATTTTAAAGCTTTTTAAATTTAATTATGTATGTATTATTTTTAATATACATATGTTTCGATCAATAAATTAATTATTTATAGTACCTAATATGTATGTTATTTTTTTTTAGTCAAAAAATTTAATTGTTTTAAAATGGACCCTCGGTTATAATGAACTAATGTTGACGGTCCCGTCAGGTCCATTATAAACGAGTTCTACTGTATTATTATATTAAATTTTTTAATGTTTTTCCCAAGACCTTTAAATGTCTTCCTTCAAAAATTCTACTGAACACATTAAAAAACTATTTAATTAGAAAGACTTTTTATAGTATTGATGAATATTTAAGTAATAATTTTGGTGACATTTAATTCTAATTTGTTGTCTATTTTCTTTTTTCTTTCATTGTCTCTGTCTAGGTCTCAGTTTTATAATTAACATTTGCAATATTGTAATAAGTAATTATATTTGACATGTGTAAAAATACGTTGTATTTATAGCATAAATAAATTATTTATTTATTTATTGGTTTTATTAGTTGGCTTGGTTTATGTATTTTTATCTAGAATTTATAGATTTATTAGTATGATTGTTGATAGACATTAAATTTTTTTTATAATTTTTGTACACATTTAAGCAATTTTTAAGCATTTTGATATACCAGTTTATGTGATACTTTTTCCTGGTTTTTTGTATGTTGTTTCCCTCCATAATTGTCATTATTTTATTGTCGTATTTTATTTAAGATTATGACTACTATTTGTCTCTTGTCAGCTTTTGTAATAATGGCTTTGTTTTTTTCTAGTTTTTTTTATTTTTGGTTGTTTTTATTTATAGGTTTACTCTTTCATTTCTTTTTTTATTTAATTTTTTATCATAGCACTTGTGCATGCTTCTCTGATTCTGTTTACTATTTTTTTATTTTTGATTGCTTGTATTCTTATGTCTGTCTCTACTGATAGTATTTCTAATTCTTTAATTATTTGTTATTTTTTTTTTTATTATTTTTTTTTGTTTATATTTTTTATTTTTTCTTGATGCTGCTAGTTTTTGTGTAGCTTTTTTCATTTTTTCTTGTGGTTTAGGTTATAGTTTATCTGTTATTACGCGTCTTGCAAAAACATAAAAATGTTAATGTTTCAGACAATATTAAAGAAAATTACTTGAAACTATACGTTTCGGTGTTTTTCAGATCACTGATAACAACCTTGTCATAAGAAATGTAAAAATCAAAATGGGGAGCCCATGATGAGCAACTATAAGAACAATACTAATACTTAGACTACAAAATTTTGACAAAAAAATATGAAGATATACAATTAGGTGTTTTTAAAATCACTAAACAATGATTATGATTCTGTCGTAAAAAAATAAAAATTAAAACGACCGGTTTAATAGAGCCGACTGTAAAAAAAGCTAATTTATATTTCAGAAAATATTAGACAAAATAACCTAAAAACTGATTAACCTGAATTCTTATTAACATCATAATGTCGACACAAGGCAAAAAAAATGTGTCTAATATGATTTAACATCAAAATTTTAAATTTGTTTTAAACTAACTATTTACACCATTTGGTTTTCAAATTTTTGTAAAACAGTGTTATCTCACTTTAGTGGATAATAATCAGTCAAGTTTTATGATCTGGCTCGAAGGACCATGTTCGATGGTATATGTAAAAGTAACGTGAAAAATTGTATAGTGTACGAGTATGTAAACAGACAGACAATAGAAGCAGCAGATAAAAAACGAGCTACCTGTAACTTCTAATAAATAGTAAGTAAAGACTCTAATATATTATCGAACTCATTAACACTGAGACAGAGCACCTCTGAGTTAGACATTAAACAAGTTTATTCATTTAAATTGTATATTTATTTTAAATTGTTTATTTTAGAAATACATTTCATCCGTTAACATGATTAGAATATTTATAGAATAAAGATATTATTTTCTTTGTTGTTAAGCTTGCTTAATTTTGTTTGTACAGCTTTATTAGGTGCACAAGCAGTTTGTGCACTTGTTTTTACTGAATGTAATGCAAATTAGCTACATGAACCGTATTTAAATAGGATCCAAGACTATAATATGTAAATTTATAAATGGTAAATATAATGCAAATATTTAGCATTTGATATAGCTGTGTAGTTAACAGAGCAAGTTAATGATAACGTCGCGAAGGGAGTATTTTATTAAAAAAGTTAATTGCTTAAATAATCAAGACTTTTAATTTAAAAAAGCAAGTTTGTGTAAAAGTTTTAGATAAATCTTAAGAGCACAAAAATTTACAAACTATTTTAACGAAAGCTGAATTTTATTAGAGAGCAAATAACGTTACTTTTTTTATCTAACAAAAAAGTATCACATTAAAACTTAAATGAAAAATATGAATTTAAGGGTAGGAAAGATTACATCAGTTTTCAATTTGTTGCGAAAATGTCAAATAGCTTGTCTTTTTATTACTGTGTGTTACCACAAAAACAAAACTTGGTATTAATCAAAGACGAAATTAATTTGAACAAAACACCGTTAGAATTTTAATCAATTTGACTGAGAAGCTTCAAACAATATATTGTCTTCGAAAGTAAATGTTGTTATATTAAATACCACTAACGTAAAGCAAAGTTTAATAACGTAGCAGATATGCGCTAATGACTTTTGCATAATAATACATAATTATCTATTTGTCAAACCTCGCTTTGGCTGCAAATGACAATCAACAAAATATAATAATGCATAATCCATTGCACAGTTAAAGTTTAATTCTAAGAAATATAATTATTTACTCTAACTTTGTTGATTTAAGTTCATTAGAAAATCTAACAAAAAAGTGTTAAACTTTTTCACCAGAGTAAGAAACTAATTTTGTTTTTAGAATACTGATGGTTCAGTTTACGAAAATATATAACATTATAACGGTAAAGAAGATGATAGCAGTCATTGTCTGATAATGCGTCACCATTTATCATTCTTTAAGTTCAAAAAAAGCTTCCCTTTTCGACATTGATGCAATAATACTACAAAGCAAACGTTAAAGTGTTGATAAATATTTAACCAAAATGTCATCCAATGCCAACTCTGGTAGAGCAGGATGTAGCTTTATTTCAAGAACTTGCAAATTAAACAACATTCGTTCAAGAAGCGAGGCGCAGATCCAATTCGGTCTCGTGTTTCGTCATGAAGAGCTTTCAACTTCAACATTCCATTCGATAAATCACAAACGGGTGAAAGCTAAGCCCGCCACAAAGACAGCGCGGATTTCAAAAGCAAAATCTATTTTTGTTTTAAATAATTAATTTTTTTCACCATTAGTTTTAAAAGACTCAATTATTTAGTTTGACAAGAATTTGAAAAATCAGTTTTTTTAATAACCATTATCGACCAAAGTTAATTAATAATAAATTCTGTCAAAACTGTCAAATATCAGTTACGATAGAAATGTTTAATGTATTTTTTTACAGCAACTTATACATAATGTGTATGTAGTTTTTATCTAATGTTGTTTTAGATTCTACACATTTCTGGTAATATAACCGCTCATCTACTTTTATATTTTTTTTATAAATAGATTATATTTTCTCTACTTTTAAATTCTTTTAGAACATTGTTTCATGTTTGTTTAATAAAATAAAAAAGTCAAAAAACTCCTGTCTTGTTGCAAAACTTTTGCAACAAAGGATAAACTTTCAAAAATTATAACCTTTTCATAGAATGGCTGTAAATATCTAATAAAAATTTTAAAAACATAACTACTTAAAACTTATTTAATATAAAACTTTTTCGATTGAGGTATTTTTCAGTGATTGTTTGCGAATAAATAAAACTGGAGAGTTTTTATCGATTGTAGTGTAATAATTTTTGTGGGTGCCAAAAGATGAGTCAGCTCCGGTGCCGTCAGTGCCGTCGTCGCCGTCGGAATGTAGTGTGTTGTTCGGTGTCGAGGAGCCTCGTTCGGCCGCATTGTGTGGGCGTCTAGCGCTGTAGCGTCATCGATCGACCGCTCCCACTTCCCCGACCTACCTGTGGATATCCCGATGCCCGCCACCACTCCACACTGTTGCGCGTCACTGACGATGGTCTCTTGGTGTATTTGCACCTGTCTCTGCACCGCCACTGATAACTATTTACCAGTTATGTTTATTATTATTAACACGCTTTCTGCTTCAAAGAACCCAAATCATCACAAAGAACTGACACTCTCACCGTTGAAGAAAATTTGTCAAGTTTAAGACAAGATTGTTGGAAATTTCTAACACGTTCAACTGTTGTATTTATTTTTAGAAAACAGAGTATTTTTCTAAGTGATTTATCTACTGTTGTTTCGGGGATCATTTCGTTCTTACCCGGTCTGGACTCATCTCGCTACTAATAATACAGGGAGCAATAAAAGGACTTCTTCTCAATCATCATAAAAGTTTAATTTTTGTTCTAGAGACAGAGGGTTAATTATATAAATTTTATAATATTAAAAAAATGTAAAGTATGTACAAACAAAACAGGCTTTACAACACTACAGTTATAAAATATCGATAATCTAATAAGAACCAAAACCTCAGAAATCAAAAATTTATTGTTTAAGATAATTTAGCCATTTATTTTATAGTGAGCAACTACATATAAAAAAATATTTATTGAGTTCCTTCCTGTTAAAAAATTTGCAGGATTAAGCTTCTATTAATACTGTTAAAACTTTTACTGAAATTTTTTTTAATATTATTATTAACTTGTTTTTCCTACAACCCATAATTATTTATGAGAAGAAGTATTTATATCGTATATCAGATTTTTATTGTTGATTTACTAGTTAGTAACATTTTAGTATGTTGTTAGAATGACAGTGCTTCAAACGTTCGCGTTGAAATTGCGACACTCTTCTCCACCCCATTGCTGTTAAGACGCTGTCAGTTAAATGCAGTCAATAGTATAACTAATTTTTAATTCACATTGATTATGAGAATGAGTAACGTGTGAAAAGTATTTTTTCTAATTTGAGTGGTCAAGAACTAACTATTCTGTCTTATTCTTCTGTCGCAACTGTAGTTTTGAAAAAAGGTATTTATTTAGAAGAAGAAAAGAGTCAATGTATCTATCATCTACACACCTACTTATTTACCTTCTTTATTAATTTTCTACATATTCCAAACCATTAATTTACCTTTAGGTGTTGAGTTTCAAACATTTTCACAACCCATGGTAATCAAGCAGGTGCTGAACCCGTAAACCCGTACGGAGTAGTGTTAATCCCGAGCTTGTGGTTGGTTCGCAAAGGAGTCTTATTTCCAAGACCTTTACCTCGCTGCTTCGCAAAATAAACTCTCAGAATCTAAGTGCACCGGTCTGAACATTTTTTAGAAATTTTTACAAGTTACAAACACATTAATTAACACATCAAATTTTTTTTTAATATTTTAAAAAAATTCTGAACAGTAAAAATCCTTTTTTTTTGTTGCACATTCTATTTAAATTTAATACTGGTTTTTATATTTCTTTGTATCCCTCAAAGTGTTTAATTTTTAAATTTTTAGGTTCGTGGAAATTCAGGGTTAAATGTTGATAATAGTTTTGATCATAAATGAATAGAAGCTTTAAAACAAAAGACAACAACTTTAATTTGCTTTCTGCAACTATTTTGTAATCTGTAAATTTTTGATGTTTTGTTATTTGTTTTGTAAATTTAGTTATCTTTCAATTCAAGTGTAAAGTCAGAGTATAGAGGTAATTCAATTCCTGCTTATTATAATTCTCATTAATGTATCATATAAGATAGCAAAGGTGTTCCAATCGAACAACTCTATACCAAATCTCGCGCCTTCCAGCTCTCTTCGTTAGATGGCACACTGTGTCTGTCTGTACCACGGCCAACTGTATCAATCTCCACTTCGTCACAGACTTCGTTCCGATACGGCCGTAACGCTCCGCTTATAAAACTGTTCTGATCTAGTCGCCAATTGCGTTACGCAAGTGCTGCCCCCAAACGATTGAAGGGTGAACTTTAAAAGTTGACAGATTCCAAATTTTTGCTGTATTTTGTCAAATTATAATTTGAAACGTACGTTCTCATTGCATAATGGGAAAGAAATGCTTGATTTGTGGTAAGCGCAATACACAGCTTTTTGAATTCCCTAATGATTTTCATCAACGCACTAAATGGCTTGAAATAATTGAAGAATTTTGTGGTAATTTTACACAAACCCTAACAAAATAGTATCGATTTTATCAATTTTTATTTGGTTTTTACAGATGTTGCAAGTATAAAAGATCAATCAGTTATCTGTAAAGATCACTTCGAAGAAAATTCCTTTACTTTCACAAAAAATTCTTGTGGCTTAATAAAAGGAGTTGTACCTTCAATATTTGTAAGGATAAATAAGAATTGTCTAATCAAATATTTATATGAAGGTAAAATAATCATTAAATTTTATTTGTAGAATATTCCTGTCACACCCGAACATCCTGTCGAAACTCCTAATGTTTATGGTAAAGAAAACACAAATTCTAAATTAATCCAAGTCTTCATTCCATTTCTTGAGCTTGAGAATTTACGTTACCACTGTAAAATATTAAATCAGAAACTAAAGCGTATGACTAATAAGTATTTAAAGTGCCTGTCACGAGTTCAATCTCTCGAAGTGGAACTTCAAAGACAAAGCCATAACTCGAAATTAATCACAAAAATAACCCAGGATGCTGAAGAATCTAATGACAAAGCTCTCTTTTTAATGGATCTTATTAACAATTATGCAAAAAAGTCACCTAGGTGGTCTGAAATGACAATTCGTATGTGTACTCTTTGGCGTTTTTGCTCTCCAAAAGGATACGAGTATTGTCGAATCAATTTAGCCAAACTTCTATCCAAAACTACCATATCTAGACATCTTGGTGAATATAAAGGGTCAGAAGAGTTGTGTAAACAGCGTTTACAATGCGAAATAGCGGCACTTAAAGTTCCAGTAGAGCGAATTTGTTCGTTAGTTGTGGATGATATGGCTATAAAAGAAAAAATGTACTATAGTCGACCTGAAGATCGTTTTTTTGGGCTTAACGATTGTCATTTTAATAAAACTATTCAAGAGAAGCCCAAAATTGCGAGCAAAATGCTTTGTTTTGTTATATACGGGTTATCAACACGATATTGCATACCTGCTGGATATTTCTTCCATTCAACACTGACAACTGATAGCTTCTATACGTTGACTATGCAAGTGATACAAATGTTGACTGACTGTAGGTTTATTGTGTTAAGGCTTGTGACTGACAATTTTTCTGGAAATGTAGCACTCTTCAAGAAATTATCTAACGCCAGTGGAGCTCTCAAAAGCGTAATCGACCATCCTCTGTTGCCAAACATGCCACTATTTCTTAGCTTCGACTACTGTCATGCAATTAAAAATGCAAGAAACCTATTCTTAGACCACGACATGTGTTCTTCTGAAGGCACTATTAGCTCATCATATCTGAAACAGCTGTATAGTCTACAAAGAGGATTACCAATTAAACCAGTCAGATATTTAACCAGAAAACACCTTTATCCGACAAATTTTGAGAAGATGAATGTTCTCAGAGCTGTTCAAGTTTTTTCGCCTGCAGTGACTTCATCTTTAAAATTTTTGAAAGAAAATGGAGATGAGCAGTTCAAAGATGCAAGTAGCACTGTATCTTCCATGGAAAACATGTACTTTTTCTTTCAGTTTCACAATGTCTCAAGTAGATTCCAGTACATTCGTACCTTAGATAGTCATATTGCTCCTTACCTTGATGTTTCTGATGAACTACTCCAATGGCGAAAAGAAACATTTACAAAATACATTGATGAAGTACAAATTGTATCAGCTAATGTTGGTTTGAAAGGTTTTTCAGAAGAAACTGCCCATGCTCTACAGTTTACAGCAATAACTACATTTTTGTGTATCAAATTTCTACTGCAAGAAGCAGGATTCTATTATGTACTTACCAGGTCTTTCAGTTCTGACGCAGTTAAAAGAATGTTTTCCCAAGTATGTCTTCGAGGCGGATCCAACGATGCCACAGACGCCAGAACCGCAGAATACGCAATGCGTCAGATTTTAAGATGTGGCATCGTTAAAAGTTCAAAATCGGCCAATATTGCTGACAAAATTGAGTATATTAGCAATGCTAATATACAGGCAGAGAGAGCTGAAGGGCATTTCTCTAAAACTGAGATTAAAGAAGACTTGATATTACCAATTAATATAAGAGTCAAGATTCAAAATTACATAAAGATAATGCAATACCTGACACCAATATATACTCTGCATCTGTAGCTTTCCTGGCAGGATACATTTTAAAAAAATTTGACGACAAATTTCATTGCAATGAATGTCTTTCATCATTGCTAGCCACCACTACTCCAGGACCTCTGATGCAACTTATAAGTCTGCAAGATCACGGTGCTCTAACCTATCGCAACTCTCAATTTGTCTGTGTCATAATAGATTTAGCAGACATTATACAAAATATTCTACCTTTTTTGGAATATGTAAACACTTGTCATCAACTTGTTGAAATTTTAAGCCCCTCGCTGCAAAAAAATAAATTATTTGAATGCATGTTACACAAAAAAGAATTATGCAAATTTATAATTCAAGCGACAACCAAACCTACCTTAACAAATATTTGCTTAGAACGAACAGATTTGTTGAAAAAAACTGTTATTCACAAGTCGAAAAATCCACCAGTCGAAAAATTTTAAAATTATAGTTTGTCAATAATAATCTATGTAGTTTTCAAATTAAACAGTTAAATTAAATTAAACCTTAATTATTGTTTTTGTATTTCTGTAAACAAAGTAGCTGTTAGTGAGCTTAACAAACGCTTGTTTTTTGACTAGTGACTAGTTGACAGGAACGAGACAGCGGCTTTAACCTCAAAATGGTTCGAAACACCGTCACTTGTCAGTTTCATTCGCACACTTGTCACTTGGGTGCGCCACTTGCGGACCGTTTGTTTTCAAGGTCAGGAATTTTATTCCTTATGGCCAAATCAAGGAGCGTTGCGGCCGTATCGGAACGAAGTGGAGATTGATACAGTAGGCCATGGTCTGTACCATAGCCTACTAAGATTGAATATAGCTGACGCTATATATGGCCGCTTCACTCAAGCTATATTTGAGGTTATCGGAAGCTTTTGTTTTTCTCGTCAGACATCTGTTAGGTTAATCGATCATAAAGTTTGTTTGTTTTACTATTTGTTATGGTTACATTGACAAACCTTGTTTGTTAAACTTGTTCTACTTTCTAAATTATAATGTGTAACAAAATAGCAAAAAAAAATTAATACGAAATATTAACAAAAGTAGATGCGTATAATTAATATTTTTTGAAAGTATATACATATCAAGATAATTTTAAAACTTTTCTACTTGTAGGCTTAAATTGTAGAGCTTGTTGTTTTAGCAAATCAGTTCTTTGTCTACAAAAGTTGTCCACAACTGGCTTTATGGTCATTTTAATTACCAGTTTAATAGTTTAATTGCTTCTACTTTATGAGTTTTACATTTAAATATAAAAAAAAATTCCAAACTTGGCCGAAGTAAGGTTCACTAATTTATTACAAGTTTTTGAATAATTTAGAATAGAAAGTAACTTTGAATTTGGATATTTTAAAGTACCACGTCTTGTTGCATAATCAGTTTAAAAAGGGGACCTGAAATGGTTGTGCAAACAAATGCGCCAAACATGCATCACAAATAAATTTAACCTTAAATTTTTTTCATGATGCAGCCCGCAAGAAATGCTACAGAAGGAGAATATATATCGGCGTTTGGTTCTACTCCCGACGCAGATCTTGAATTTGTAGTCGGATGATTATTGGTACTATTAGATCTTTATTAGTATCAAAATTAATTTCATGACCATTATGAATAAACATGTGAGATTAAGAACTAAAAACTATAATTACAGCGAAACCGTACAAAATAAGCAATGCACAATACAAGAGGAAACTGAAATTAACGAAGAAATTGTTAAAATAACTCAAAAGTTATGAAATTTGCAAAATTGTGTTGACCTATGGACACAAAGGCACTAGATTTTATATTATTCAATTTTGCGCAACGTAAAATTTTCACACTAGATGGCACTAGTTTACGGGCCGCTGTTAGAATCATAATGTCACGTTGAGTGAAGCGGCCATATATAGCGTCAGCTATATTCAATCTTAGTAGGCAATGGTCGACTACTATCATATAAAATGTTTAATAAAATTTTGGAGCCAAAACACAGATTTCTTAAATTTTTTTCTAAATAGGGTTGTTTAGAAAAGTGTTGTTACACAAATAAACACATATTTGATAATTTTAAAAAAATTATTAACAACTTTGGTACCGAGTTGTTAAAAGAGTGTACCGCGGTCGACAGCTTGGCAAGAACTTTTTACTTTCTTGCTTTTTAACCTCTCCGTTGGCCTCGCACAGGTGTTAAACGGCTTTAGTTCGTAGTAACACTTTTTCATCTATGGTAACATTTTTTCTTTAGAGACCATTAAAGTCTCGGATGGTCTCCAAGTTGATGACGACGGTAGACAGCAAGAAGTCGGTTTTTTGGCACGACGAATCTCGTTAGCACAAAGTTGCGCTGTCGACGCTTCATCTGTATTAGGATCATTATTCTACAATTAGCAAGGCTAGAGACGCGGTTTTCCCCGCCTTCGAATTTGACAAACAAGAGGTGGTAGAGTAATTTCTTCCTGTAAACGGAATTTACTTAAGGTAGAGACATGGTAGACGCCCATGACGTCTTCTGGCTACCAAACTACCTTATAAACTATCTCAAAATTGGTTGGGCTGATTTGACGTTTTATTTTGAATAGACGTGCCAGTTTTGACGTAAGCGAACTGATGGCTCGAGGGCATCAGGTCGCCGGGCTAAAATGAAGCGTGTTCTTCTGCGTTCTTTTTTCTCCTATCTTGGTAAATCTCGTGGTTTACTTGGGCTCGATGTAGAGCGTCTGCAAAATTCTTTTTCTATTTTAGGGCTTATCTAACCAGACTGTAACAACAATTACTGTAGCTTCTCTAATGTATCAACGATCTTTGTACCGCGTATGTGCCGCGCTTGGTGGTGCTATAGGTAATTTCGTCGGACGACATCAAAAAGCTTTCTTGTATATTGTGACGCGAACGACTCAATTCTAAGAAGCGGTGAATCAGAGTATCGAGTATTGTGTTGTGGACCGCTCACTTCTAGGAACTGAATAGAACTTCGAGTATTTTCTCGCGTTTCTCCTGAATTATTTCAATTCGGCAAGATGATTGGAATTCAATCACAATAGCGACAAACAATGCCGACGTAAACAAGAATAAATAAACCCATTCAAAACGTAAATAATACTCGAAGTTCTATTCAGTTCCTAGAAGTGAGCGGTCCACAACACAATACTCGATACTCTGATTCACCGCTTCTTAGAATTGAGTCGTTCGCGTCACACTACCCCCCTCTTAAGAATTGTTCGTCTCGAACAATCATTCATCGTCATTTGAACCCGCATAGGGGGCTAAACGGTCTAAATGCACTACCTTCATCTTAGCCCTGGGGTTCTTTTGGATTCTATACACCACGTCGTTAAGTCGGGTCAGTACGGTATAAGGGCCTTCCCATTTCGGCTGAAGCTTCGGACATCGCCCTTTCTTCCGTTGAGGGTTAAATAGCCAGACCAAATCTCCCTCTTGAAACCCTACCGAATTCGCCCTCAAATCGTACCGCGTCTTCATCCTGTCACTGGCAATCTCAATTCGGTCTCGAGCCAAGTCGTGGATATGGGACATCGTCTCTTGAAGCTCTTCTACATAGCTTCTAACTTCCTTGGGTTCTTGAGTGGGTGTCCCAAACACAAGGTCACAAGGCAAGCGGAGTTCCCGTCCAAACAAAATCTTGGCTGGAGTTTGATTTGTAGTTTCATGGATCGCCGCTCTGTAAGCCAACAAAAACAACGGTAAATGGCGATCCCAATCTCTTTGATGGGCCTCTACAACTTTCGATAGGTGCTCTTCCATGGTGCTGTTAAAGCGCTCGACCATTCCGTCGGACTGAGGATGCAGCGGTGTAGTCCTGGTTTTCCGAATACCCAAGAGATCACAAATTCCTTGGAAAACCCCTGACTCAAAGTTTCGCCCTTGGTCCGAATGCATTTCCATGGGAAGCCCATAACGAGAAATCCAATTATCCACCAAAGCACGAGACACAGTAATAGCTTCTTGGTTTGGTAACGCGTATGCCTCAGGCCATTTACTGAAATAGTCGGCAACAACCATAATGTATTTGTTGCCCGAGTCGGTGACTGGAAATGGACCCGCAATATCAAACGCAATCCTCTCAAACGGAGCCCCAACGTTGTATTGCTTCATGGCTCCCCGGCTACGAGTTTTCGGGCCTTTACTCGCAGCACATGTTGTACATTTCCGGCACCAATTAGCGACATCTTCTCGGCTATTGACCCAATAAAAGCGTTCGCGAACCTTCCCCAAGGTTTTGTTGACGCCGAAGTGAGCTCCAGATCTTCCATCATGGATTTCCCTTAAGACTTCCTTTACACGACTCTTCGGTAGGACTAGCTGCATTGTTACCGTCTTTCCATCCGCGCTTTCCCAAGCCCTTTTGAGCAGCCCATTTTCGACTTTCAGGGAGTCCCATTGTGCCCACAACGCCTTCAGAGCAGGACTCTTATTTGAAATGTCATGCCATTGCGGTCTTACATTTCCGTTCTCCTTGCTTTGTAAAATCGGTCCGATCTCATCGTCTTGCAGTTGCTCTGTTCTTATTTCTTCAGCTGTCCATCCGTCAGTAGGTTGCAAAACTAGCCTTCTAAGGTTGCACAGGTGGTCAGCTTGTTCTCGTTGGCTACAATGTTTGCAGTCGGCTCTGCACGGTCTTCTGGACAAGGCGTCTGCATTTTGATGAGACCTTCCCCGTTGGCGGCAATCCCTTCTTATATGGCCTATCTTACCACAACCATAACACTTAGGCCGTCCTCCAGTGCGTGCTGGTGTCTGCTGCATCTTTTCCAACATACTCTTCAGTTCTTCGCAGCAGCAATTATTTGTTGGAGTTTCCTCTGCGGACATCAATCGCACGCGTTGAGCTGGTCGTCGTGAAAAGTCTTCATTTGCCGCCTCATATTCTAACGCGTGGATAAGCGCGTCAGCACAGGTCTTATATCTATGTAGACGTAGATAACGTCGTAAATCGCCATCTCTTAAACCATCAATAAATGCGCTGGCTTCCATCTCATGGCGAAGGTCTGCAGGTGCGGAAGGATAACCTAAATTAACCAATCTTTCTATTTCCGCGGCATATTCTTGCAAACTTTCGTTGCTTTTCTGATGTCGGGACTTAAGCATCATTTGGTATACTCTGTCCATGTGCTGGTCTCCGTAGCGCAATTCCAAGGCGTTGACCACTGCGTGATAGTTTTTCTGATCACGATCAGATACATTCTGAAGCAGCTGGAGAGCTGGTCCTCGCAGTGCTAACACCAGAGCTGTGGCTTTTTCTTCATCATTCCAGCAATTTATCTCCGCCGCTGCTTCAAACTGCCTCCTATACATTGACCACGAAGACTGACCATCGAAAGTTGGGGGTTTTACTCGTTGCGATGTTACTTCGCTTCCTAAAATTTGTCCTGTTCCAAGTTTCTTCATTTTACTTTCCAATTCTAAAACTTTCTTTTCTAATTCTTCCCTAACTTCTTTTATCTCTTCTTTTACTTCTTCTTTTACTTCGAAAACTTTTTCCTCAAATTCCTTTTTTACTTCTTCGACATCTTTCTTAAGAGCATCTTGTAAGGTATCGAATTTTTCGAAAATTCTTTCTTGCTCTTCCATTCGACGTTTTTCTTCTTCTTCTTTTTCTTGCAGTCGTCGTTTTTCTTCTTCTTCTTTTTCTTGCATTCTTCGTTTTTCTTGATCTTCCAGAAATTTCTTCTGTTCTTCTTTATCTTCCAAGCGTTGTTTTTCTAGTTTCTCGAAGAATACACGAAGTTGTTCCTCCATGGTTCTTGTCTGACTTCTTGTTGTTCTTCCAGAAGGTTCCAGAGACATAAACTTTTCTTTGTCCACCAAGCTTCTTTAAATCCCACTTCTGACACCAGTGTGACGTTTATTATATGTGGGTTTCTGATTTAAAGAGCTGGAGATAATTTCTCCAGCTCTTTAAATCAGAAACCCACATATAATAAACGTCACAATATTCTATGAGTCTTTTAGGAGACCTTCTTTTTAGAGTAGACATACATCCACTACATAAGCACCAGCGTCAATTTTTAACTTAAAAGGAAACGTGTTATTGACCGTGCGTAAGATAGAATCAGAAGTTAATAGAGATTTTAATCAATACCTATCTGAAATGCTTTATCTTGTTCTGATTTTCTTTTCTATGCGACGTTCTTCTAAGTGTGCTTTGTCAAAAGTTGAACCACAGCCGCAAAATTTAGCACGAATCGACAAAGTATTGCTATTCTAGCATGTGACAACTGATAAGATAGCATGGCGACAAGTACGTTGATTGTTAGTGGTATAACATGGTTGGCAAAAGACGTTGGTTTCGTGCTTGGTTCAAACACCTTTCCATGTTTTTTAATTAAATCTGACAATATTGTTTGCTTTTTATTAGAGAGATAAGCATTTTTTTTTGACGCCCAAATAAACTACATCAATACTTCCAACTAATAACAGTTCCACAATATCGAATTCCGCATGTAATAGATAATAATTGTAAAAATCGTCGACGAAGGCTTATTTTTCTCAAGAAATATAAAGCATCATGTCTGTGTCAGTAATAAAATTAAGACCAAATAGTATTTTACTGAAGCTGTTTTCATCAAGTTGAACAAAGACTCAGAATTTCATTCTTTAGACTATTTGAGATATATTGTTTGTCATTATTAAATAAATGCTGATAGTTACCGAAGAACAATCTTAAAGCGTCCTACTTATTACACGAGCTTAGACCCGACTTGCAGTCCAGACTCGATCCGCAACACGGATTCGACTTGCGACCAATTGACGTTTGTCCACACATTACACAAACCCTACTGGCCTAATAAAAAAACCTCATTCGTATATTAAACGTAGTGAACCCTGTACGGTGAAACTGTCAAAATATTATTATGGTTCCTGTTTTGTCTAAAAAGGCAAAAGTTGCATTGGGGGTAGATTCAATTCTTCTAATAGATGAAGAAAAGAAAAAAAATTGTCTCGGTCAGTGGACGCCGGAAAAAATTCTTCCGGTGACCACTTACCGAGACAATTTGATGGTACCATGCACAACAAATTTTAACATTTTTTATAAGCCTTAATACAAAATCAATAAATGATTCGAAACGTCGGTCTTATAAAATAGTTCATCTGCCTTGTCCACTTCCCCGTAACAATATTTTTTTAAATATGAAAATAATGGGTGTAATACACCAAAATAAAATCTTTTGTTATCTTTAAAAGACATTTTAGACACAAGTAAAAAAATTAAACTCTTATTTTTGCATTGCCTAGATACGTACAAAACGGCTTCTAAGATCGCATACAAGACGGATTAGTCGGGGTTCGTTTATCAAATTTTGGCGAACTCCCAACCCGGCTCTGACCCATCCGCGACGTGTTCATTCATTAGCGGATCGGTCGGCGGACAAGTCAGGACGAACCGATCCGCTGGACCCATCCGGCAATAAATGGGAGACTTGGTGTGGTAATAAAGTTTGCTTCTCGCAATACTGCATCGAGCTTTAGAGTCAACAAATGTCAAACCATTTAGTCCTACAATGTTTACATGTACTGTAAGTCTCTATATTAAATATCTCTTACACAAGAGCTTCGGGTACTCCGAACAGGCAAAAAACATGGTCTTCCAGCAGTTTGACAATGTTCTTCCCAGTTGCTCGACAAAGTGGAAACAGTAAAACAAATTTGCTGAAATAATCTTCCACCGTCAAGATGTACTCCTTCCCCTGGGTCGAACGCAGCAGCTTCCCCACCAAGTCGACGCAAATAAGCTGCCATGCCTGCAAATTTTTGGCCTCCTTGCCAACTGTCTCGCTGGCGCTCGGTTGTCACTTTTGCTAGCCAGACAAACCCGACAACTCCGTACATACCTAGCTACGTCCATCTTCATCTTTGGCCAATAATATCGTTCCGTTACGCAGTGAAACGTCTTAAAAACTCTCCCATGACCCGCCAGCACGTGGTCGTGGTTCCGTACGAGAACTTGTCTGCGTTGCTCTTTTGGGACGACCAGTTTGTGTAAAGTTTTTATCTTCCGGTAGAATCTACCGTACTCCAGTCGCCACAAGAGAAAAGCAAGTGGCTTACTCTCCACCAAACCGATCATCTTCTTGTACCAGCGATCTGCAATATGCGGTGCTACCAGCTCGTCTACGCAAGGTACCGCTCAAAACAACGCATTGGGAACGACATTATCTTTCCCTTTCCGGTAAACCACAGTAAATTCGTACTGTTGTAGCTGCACACTCCAACGCGCCAGCCTACAACAAGGATCCCGCAACGAGTTTAACCATTTCAAACTGTAATAGTCTGTCACAACCGTGAAGTGAGTGCCCTCAACGTACGGTCTAAATTTTCCTATTGCAAACAGCACCGCCAAGCACTCTTTTTCGGTAGCGCTAAATTTTATTTCATTTGCCGTTAAAGACCTGCTTACATAAACGACAACATGGTCTCCGTCTTCGTATTGTTGATAAAGCACTCCCCCAAGCCCATAGTCACTGGCGTCGGTTTGAATAAAGAACTCTTTTTCAAAATCGGGACAACGCAGAATAGGTGCCGATACCAGAGTCTCTTTCACTTTACGAAAGGCGTTGTTGCAGTTCTCTGTCCAATTAAACATCTTACCTTTTCTCAACAATTCCGTGATAGGCGCCACTATCGAGGAGAAGTTTGGTATAAACCTTTAATTTTTGTTAATAACACTTTAAAATATTTTCTGATTATGTAAAAATTTATAAAGTGTTTAAAAACTCTTAGGATATTAATAGTCTACAACATGATCTATGTTTTTTTGCAAAAAATTTTAAGTAATCAATGTTAGTAAAAAGTTAAAATTATCTATTCTTCAATCAGTGGCAAAAACCTCAAAGTTGTAACTACCATTAGAAATTTTAGTGTCATACTTAATTACAAATTGTCTTTTAATTATTATTATGAATACATTCTATTAAGAGCTAGCAAATTGTGGAGCTGTATAAAAAAGTGTATTTCTGATTCTAACAATATTCGTACCGTCACTATTCTATATGTAACATTTGTAAGGTTTGTTTTACCGGTAGCAGAAAGGAATTTATAAAATATAATTTGTGTTTAAGGTTTAATTGATCTAAAACAGTTAGATTATTGTCGTAAGATTTAATGTGATTGTTTTGTGTATGAGTTAGTAAATAGTCTATATAATGTCTTTAAAACTCTTTTCACAGTTGGTTTTATTGTCTCTCAATATCATCTGCAAAATGTTTCCTTATTTGTTGTTTCTCACTACAGCACTAACTATGCATTGTATTTACTGCAGTAACTTTGACTTTTTTGCTCCATTTTCTAATCTGTTCAAGAATAGACTGTATAAATAAATTTTGTTTCTGTAAACTTGAAGCGACGAAGTATTTAGTTAGTGGCGGAGTGTTTAGGTTTTAAGCTAAATTATTCATCAGAAATAGAATGGTTGTTATTAATAATTTTTGACAATCTAGAATAAATAAGATTCTCTACTATTTTTCCACTGTGAAAAAAAACTAATGGGTTTCTACTACCAAATGACGAAAAAAGCACTAAAAAAATAAGAAGAAAACAAAGGAGGCACAGCCGTAGAAGAAACAAATAGAATTAAATGTGCATAAAACATAAATAAAACTGCCTTACACAAATTTTACTTTTATTTTAGAAAAAAATTTACAAGAAATAAATCAATGCTGAGAGTTTTGGTTGCTTCTGTCACAACGACTTTTTTGTCTGCATCTTATGTTTTTTTTTTTGGGACCTCGTTTTGTTATTTTACAATGGAGGCTTTCTCAGTTTTACTCATTTTGTTTTATTCTAATAATTTTTTTGTAAAATATAATTCAAAAATATCGGCAAAGCATAAAGCAACATTTAGCAAAAAAAGGTGAAGCGTTTTTGGCGCAACATCGTCTTCGGTATTAACCGAAGTCGGCGCCAATGGAGCTCAATTCGCCAGATAGACAATGTGAGTGGAAAAAGTAGTCGGAGGCTACCTTTAAAACAAGCTAGTTTGTAAAACATAAAAAAATATATATTTTAAACGTTTTAAAAAAACATATTTACTACAACTGTGCTAAAACTATTTTTAATGTCGACTTTAAGTAATACCATTTCAAGACCGGCGTTTATAGCAAAATATGTTCTGATAGCATAAACTGTAGTCCCACAACAACTTTTAACACTAATTCCAAGGTAAATAAATTTTAAATAAACAAGCTTTTATGAAGTACGACGAAAACCAGGCTTTGAAACCAAACGAAGAGGTGCAACCAACAGAAATTAAACGCATGCTAGAATTTTTTTTAGATAAAGCTCATAAGAGTGCTCCATATAAAAAAAAAATAATTTATTTTGCCGTACAATATGAGGTTACAAGGACTGGTAGTCTAGTACGATAATTGTTGCTCTGCTTCTCTTACAAATTTGCCAATTATGTTTTTTAGATGTTGGGGTCTTAGCCATCAATTTCAGCTGTTCAACAATTAAGAAATGACAATAGCATTTTAAACTTTTTTCTTGTTAACCATAAAAGTCAAAAAATTATTACCTATTATTAAAAAATTATTTGAGAAAAGGATTGAAAAAGCAATAATTAATTTGCAAAAAAAGTAGAAATTTTTTGTGTTAATGCAAGCATTAAACAACAAAAAAATGGTTAAAATTAACAATGTTCAATAAAGTTATTTTGCAAAAACATAAAGTCAAAGCAAGAAATTCTTTATTTCTTACTTCACAGCTTTTGTAAATCCAACTACTATATTTTTATTTTATTTTACTTATCCCATCACGGCAGTTATTCCAAACCAGGTTCATTAATGCTTCTCTTCAACCAATTTTTAAGAAAAAAAAAATGTTAGTTTATTTACTGTTAAACTGTAAGCCACTTTACTGATATTTTTTTTGTTTCTTGGAAATTTTTAGGGCAAGTTTCTTTAAATAATTTTGCAGTAACACGAAATTTAATTTTTTTGCCAAAATTCATAAAAAGATCATGTTTGATCCTATCTCCAGCGTCATATTTCTATATCAAAGTTTGCTCTATTTTGTTAAAACTTGAAGAGTGTTGAAGCGCAGCAAAAAAAATTAAAATATTATCAAAGAAGTCAAGCGATACTAAAATAAAAAAATAAATCACCAAATGAAAATATTTAAAAAGTTCTATCTACTATGAACTTCTTCATTAGTGCAACTTCTAATTTTACCAGTTATGATTTTTTTAATAAAAAGCCGAAAAACAATGTATCTGAAAGTTACTGTGGTGTATAAAACCTCATCTTCAAGCAAAATGTAAGACTCTTCAATATTTTTTATGTCGTATAAAGCCATGCAGAATCCCACATTAAGGACTACCTAAAATAAGGTATTATGAAAGAGACTTAAGAATGTGTTACAACTTACTTTATTTGCTAGTTTTTTATTTAATTTATTTGCGATAACATCATTTAGTTTTAAGTTAAGTAATTTAGGTAAAATTCGAATTACATTCTTCATTTCAGCTATTACAAACATTATGCTGTTTATAATTTTTTGAGCTTATAACAAATTTTTATAGTTTGAATATACAGAAAGGTAAACAATAGTACCAACCTTAATTCGTAAAAATTTTTTGTAACTGTCAAGAATAAAATAACGTTTTTATTATTTTATATTAAAAAAATTTAAAATTTTAAGAGCGCATATTTTAATATTGTGTTTTTGAAACCAATTATAATAAACAACTTATTTGTTTTTCCACTTAAAAAAAAACGTTTTATGTGTAGCCAACAGTACAATCCACAATTTCTCTAAAACTTTATTACTTTAATAAATAATAGTTCAACAATTAAAAACGTTGTATTTACGTGACAAGGTTTTAGTGCTTTCTAAAGTTTTTGAGACGTTTATTGTGAGAAGTTTCATTTTCTATTTATTTAAAGACAATTTTTTTATTACTATTTTTAAAGATTAAACAAAATTCTGTTTGTTTCAGGTAGTTTAAACACCAAAAACAAGTTTTCTATTTTTCTATAAAACACGTGTTAATGATGTTAATAATACAATGACAAATACATCAAAAAACTCTTTGAATAGCACTGATAGCGTAACAAAAACTTCTGTTTGCTAACCAAAGATTGATAACTTAGAAATGGTTATAAAGTATTTCTGTAAATGTACCTTTTGCATTATTTGGAATAAAAGTAGATACCGGTTTACACCAGAGAGTAAACATGAAGGCCCCACAAAAGTATCAACAAAGATTGAATAATTTGCCTAAATTTAAACTTAGTAAAACACTCAAGAAAAACACTAAAGGTTTTTGCTTACAATCCAGGAGATTTAAAAACAGTTAAAAAATTTAGATTTTTAGCACTCTGGTGTGTGGGTATAATTTTTTGTTAAAAAAAAATTCAAGTTGACAAAAATTTAATTTTTTTAACATTTTTGCCTTAATAATGCATTTGTATAACATCCTATAAAAAATATGTAGATCTGGATAATCGCATTCGTAGATTTAACCTTTTTTCAATTTTTTTAATAACAAGCTACAGTAGAAAATGTCATTTTTACTATTTGCATAACATATAAACAATATTGTCGTAAACTCAATTTAGTTTTTGGTTGAAAATCAATCAAAATTGTAAATTTTTAACGTTTCTAGAATTTAAACTGCTAAAGATATTACTTCGTGGACTTTATTATAAAAAAATTTAATTTTCATTTTTAGTAACTTAACGGTTTGCTTGGGGTTTAAGTAAAAAGCCATCGCTTTGCAAAAAATTACAAAATGTTAAATACATATCTGTAACTACTGCAGCTTAGTAAAAAATAAGATTATATGAGTCTCACAAAAATTATAAATAATAAGTTTAGGCAGTTTACTACCCATTGCCAGCGGTTATTAACATGTTATAATTTTCTTGATATATAAATAGCTATAATTGCAGGACGATGAACAATGTAAATTCTGTCTATTGATGAAAATTGCGAAAAACAGATGAATAAATGCAAATATTTGCTAAATCGCCTGACTAAAAATTTTCTAATAAATTGTCAGAAAAATTTGGAGGTGAGTATTGTTTTTCCTTCTTTACACAAAACTCAATTTTTATTTTAATTTACGGTTTTAAAAGTCAAAGCAAAAATAACAAGATTGACTCGAGGTTTAAACTGTGCAATACTATAAAATTATTTGGAAAATGTAGCGATTCGCTCTGTGAGAAACGCCATGTTGTTTGTGAACAAGTGGACATTTTTGAGCAGATTGCAAAAAGTAGAAAAACTGTTTTTAAAATTTTTAACGTTGAGGATGTAACTCATTACTAAGTTCAACTTTTCAGATTCATAGATTTAGATAGAAATGTCAATGAGATTAACAATGATGATTTGAGAAATTTTCTCAAATATAAATCTGAAGATGAAAAAAGGCAAGCCAAAAACGTAAAAATCGAAAAATTTTACGCACACCGCCTTTTTACAATAGAAGGAGAAGAGATTATTTGTGCCAATTTTTAGTTTTGGCAAAGATAATTTTGTTGAAATCAAATTATCAAGCTGAATTACCCTAAACGATTTTATACCAGCTTTCCTCAAATCTTCAAAGTAACTTTTTTTTACAAGTTTTACTGTCTACATAAATCTATGAAAACCATAAAAGTTTCTCAACATATTCTAGACCTATTTTATTTTGAGATCGTATGATCTAATCAGCTGATTTATTTTAGTCGTAGATGTTTTTCTCTCTAATTTTATTTTTTTATTTAAAGACTAACCAAACATTTAATTAATCTACAAGTTGTCAAATTATTTAAAGCGCAATTAATGCAAATACATAAGTTATGTGAAAAATGTGATATTGCATTGCTCCAAACATAAAGCAAAAAAGACAGTAAAAACAAAATAAGTTAAGCCACAATGAGCCTTTAAAGATGATAACGTAGATAAAGTTATTCAAGCTCTGCTATCAGTTCTAAAATGATTCATGTACTTTTGGTCAAATTTTCCAAAAACTGTAAGTATACATTTCTTATAGTTGACAAAGTTAAGAAAAACGAGTGCCCAAACCAGTGAAAGATTCTATAAAAACGAAGCAATCTTTCGAAGCAAAAATGTTGAAATCCTAACGTCTGTGCCAAAGAAACAAAACAGTGAAGATAAAACTTAAAGTGAGAAAAGTTGAGTATTACACAACTAACCAACAGAGTTCGAAAAAAAATTACGTATTGAGTAAGTGGTAAAAAATTGTACATAAAACAAGTTTTATAACATCTCAATGTTTTTTAGTGCAAATACAAATTAAAAAAAAATTAAAATTTGTATTGCATAAATCAGTTGTAATGGGTAAACATCAAAAGCGAATTTTTTTTTTAAATAAAACTTTTATAACATTTTTTTTTTCTAGTATTTTTATTAATTTTAAACATTGTAAATATTAAGTTTTTGTTTAACTCAGCACTATTTATCAAAATTTATCAGTTCTACGCTGTACAATAGTTCTCGCTTGTGACTTCTGTAAACGTATTCTTCAATGTTGAAAATAATTTTGATTATAAATAAATAGAAACTTTAAAGCAAAAGACTACAACTTTTGTTTAAAATAATTGTAATCTTTGGTTTTTAATTTGCTTTTAAAAATGTTACTTTTTTACTCAGGTGTCGAGAAAAGTCAGGATAAAAAACTCTCATAAATGTATTGTTTAAGATTTTTACTAAAATTTTAAAGCTGAAAGTCAGCTTTTTTAATTTTTTTATACAGGATATTAAAAAAGAGTGTAAAATATTTAAAAAAATAATAATATAAACCAAAATAAAAAGGTTTGAACAAACATGAGTTTGCAAAATTTTGATATTAGAGTTGTTTTTTGGTACTTTTGTTGAAGTTATTTGTCTTTCTTAGTTGTCAAGTAGAATGGCATGATGATACCATCAGCAAAATTTATTACAAACTGCAAGGTACTTATTTGAGCTGAGATTTACAAATACAAGAGATAGGTTTTTACGATGATACGATTCTCACAGTTTTTACAAAATGAGTGGATGACATCATACTTTTAATTATCGTACACTTCACACTCTAAAGAGAAATAGTTTTGAATCTATTTAAACATCCCAAAATTTTACTCTGTGATTTTCGGAGAACCATAATGACTTGGCTGGTCAAAAATGTAATTTTAACAAAATAATTTCTAAAAATTGCTTTAAATTTTTCAAGTTTTTACTTTTGCTAATTTTTGGTAAAACACAAAAATAACCTACATACTTACAACTTTATAATTTTTTATTATTACATATAAAAAACAAAAATTTAATTTTGACACTATTGGTTTAGTAAAAATTCGAAATAATCCAACTTTAAATATAATATATAACTTTTTGTCTCTAGAGTAATATTTATTTTTGTATTAAATTTGAACGTAAAGTATACATTCAAAACGTTGATGGTTTCAAAACGTGAAAGCTTGATCGTCAAATATCGAAGGTTTCATTAGTTGTAATGCTTCGTAATTTTCATAATTTGTTTTACCTCCAGTTTTTTGTTTTTATTTTTATTTTATTAATTTTTTAGTTAAGATTTTTTTTTATTCTTGTTTTAAATTTATAAAAAAAAATTTAATTTTTAAACTTTTAGAATTTTTTGTATTTCTTTTTCGCCTTTGATGCGTTTTTCTAAAAAGCAATTTGCAAAGTGTTAAATTTCTAAAAGATATTCTCCTGTTTTTTAGTAATTGTGTTCTAAAGCTTTCTAAAAGATTTTTTTGCTTCTTTTATTTAAATTCTTTTATAATTCTTTCTTTTTTTTAACATTTTTATCTGTTGTTTTTTTTTAATTGTTGTTTTTAAGCGTCTTTAGAAATGTTTTGTGTTCTAGAATACTTTTTGTAGTTTTCTGTTTTCTCTAACCGTCGTTTCTTAAATTCTTCAATCTTGTCACCTTGGCTATCGGTGCAATTTTTGTTTTGATTGGGAATTAAGAATGTGGTGAATAATGAATGAAAGTAGTAATTTATTTAAAAATTTAGGAAAAGGAATTAAATCGAATTAAAACAAAAATAATTAAATTGTAGCAAGCGTAGTAAAGTAAAAAATAAAACACAAGTTTACAAAAAAGAGTAAAAGAGTTGAATGGGTTGAGAGAGAGATGGCGCAGCGATGCGAGTGAGTAACGCGCTGTTACTCCGCAAGGTGGCGCGCGCAAACGAGCAGAGAGAAAAAAAGAGCGAGGTGTAAGAGTGAAGTGAATGAAGCACAGATGAAGACGTGCGATGTTTTCATAAACTTGAAATCGACTGCCGACTGACTCCCAAAGAGCCAAGATGGTGGTTAAAACCCCGAATTTGGCCATCTTTGAAAAGGTTCGGCAAAGATCGAGAGTTCGAATAAATGTGTCCACGCGAATTAACATCGCGAGATAATTGAATCGCGAGGATTAGATAAAGAGTGAGAGGGGCAGAATTGAAAAAGAAGTTGAACAGCGTTTGAATCATAGTTTTGCGACAAACCGTTTATGTGATATAAACGAAAGAAGCTTAATTACCACAATGAACGGTTTATTAATTAGTCAGCAACATGCAAGAGGGCTACGTGATGCGAGGTAGATCGCGAGAAGCCTACCTGACGAAATGAGAGCTAGAATGAGCATGTCGCGGTTCTAATTACCGAGAAATGTGTAAGATGAGTTAATTGGTTAATTAATTGCGGTTTTTGATAGGGTTGCCGTAGGAATTAGGGAATGAAATTTATACGACAAGACTTGGATTAAAAAGAGCTTTTCGATGTGTTGTTTGTTACGTGAATATCTGTGCAGGTGAAGGCATGAGCCAAGATTTTCCGCTTTCTTTTGTTTGATGGCAAGCAGGTAGAAACTTGAGAGATAAAAGTATCGGTCGAGGGGTGACCTTGCAGCTAAAGAAAGCGACTTTTAGAAATAGAATTTTTGTGGAATGTTGTTCAAGTTTTAAAATTACCGATTTGATGTAGTTTGTTAATTCAAGCAACACAAATAATTTGTGAAACCTAATTAAATAAAAATCGGATTACGATGGTAGTAACAATCTTTTTAAGTATATTTTGAACAAATGTTTAAGAAAACAATGAAAACTTTTAATTTCGTGCTTTAAGTATAGGTTTTCCGTCACTCTTAAGACACATTAAATTATCTCAATAACATCTCTATAATATTGTAAAAAAAAAACACACAGAGAAAGTTTGAGACGTCATATGGCTCTAATAGTTGAAATAAATTAAAAAATTGAAATAGATAAAAGGTATGTTAAAATCATTGTAGAAGTGCCATAAATTATAGTAAAATTAAAATCTCTTTAATCCAGATACATGTCTACGTAGTCTTTAACGGCGATAATTAGTCTTTGGAAGCACGACAAGAAAATCTATCAAAGTCTTCTCACATTGAAAGAAATCTAGTGCAACTTTAACTCTATGATATTTTTTTTGGAGTTGATAAAACAGGATAAGCAGAAAAATAGTGATTAAAACTTGTTGTTTTTTGTTTTATGCTAGTAAAATTAGACTTAGAATTATTAACGGATTTTACAACTGTATTCTTAATCATTGATTTACCACTTCTGCTAATTTTTGAGTTTTAGGTTGCCCATAAATTTGTCTCAAAACTGCTTGTTTTTTATGTTAACATAGACAATTCTATCACTTTTAAGACACATTATATCATCTTAATAACATCTCTATAACGTCGATTCCGAGGAGACTAGTTTATTTTAAAAATCGAGTCTTACATTAACGAACGGGGTAGAGCCCGTTGATTTAAAAAAGAGCAAAACACACAAAAAATTATTACAATTTGTTACAATTATTGTAGAAGCGTCATAAATTATAACAAAATTAAAACCTTTTTAGTTCAGATACATATTTACATAGTCTTCAACGGCGACAATTATTCTTCAATGGAATTATCTCAATGAAATAAATCCAGTGCAAATTTTAGGTTTTTTATACTTTTTATTTCTGTTTTGGTGTTGATATTGGTAGAGTAGGATAAATAAAGATAAAAAAATAGTAACGTAATGAAAATTTAAAGCCTACTGCTTTATGGTTGTAGAAGAAAACTGGAAGATTATTATATATTCATTTATAAGTAAATTATTAACAAGATTTACAAAAATATTTTTAATTAATTTTTGGGTTTTAAATTAACCATAAATTTGTGTTAAAACTGCTCGATCTTTTATGT
This sequence comes from Tribolium confusum, assembly GCA_029207805.1. NCBI lineage: Eukaryota > Metazoa > Arthropoda > Insecta > Coleoptera > Tenebrionidae > Tribolium > Tribolium confusum. The sequence continues at coordinate 33,692,568 of JALGAY010000001.1, read as the reverse complement.
CGATATAGATAATTCTTCAATCTCTTCGAGTCTATCCTTAACGGATGTTTAAGAAAACGACGAGAACTTTTAATTTCGTGCCCTAAATATGGGTTTTCTACCACCTTCAAGACAAGTTAAATCATTTTGATGACATCTTTATAACGTCGATTCCGAGAAGACTAATTTATCCTTATTGTCAAGTTTGACATCAAGAAGCGGTATTTTGATAAAAAAAAGGAAAAAAAGACACAGAAAATCATTAGATACAATCTGTTACAATCATTGTAAAAGCGCTATAAGTTATATCTTATAATAAAATTTAAACCTGTTTAATTCAGATACATGTTTATGTAGTCTTCAGCGATGACAATTAGTCTTCGAAAGCACGCCAAGAAAATGTGCCAAAATCTTGCCACAATAGAATTAATTCAGTGCAACTTTAACTCTCTGATAATTTTTATTTTCGTTTTGGTGTTGGTGTTGGTAAAACAGAATAAACAAAGATATAAAAAAACAGTGACGTTACAAAAATTTGTCGCCTACAGTTTTATGCTAGTAAAAAAAGAACAGAATATTGTTATGTCGGCGTAAATAATTTTTCAAATTTTTCAAATCAATCCTTAACGGATGTTTCAGATAGTGACGGAATATTTCAATTGTGTGCTTCATGTATGAATCCTCCATTATTCTTAAGACACATTATAACATTAATTATCTTGATATGACATTTCTATAATATCTAATATCAATAAATTGTTAAATGAAAAGAATTTACGGTATAAAAATTAGAATGCTGTTTTTAGATTAGCTAATGACAAATTTAGAAAAACCAAGAAATCTTAAGTTATACAATAATTTTAGTAAAGCACTGAATTTTGTCAAGGTGTTTAATATAAGCACCGTATTTTATTATGGTGTTCAAATAAAATAACCTATTAGCATTGAATTTTATTCTGGTGTTAACTGAAATTATGTCTCTATGTTTATTTGTTAGCACTGAGTTATATGCTAGTGTTACACAAGGCTTTACCTACCCAAAATTTATAAAATATTAGCCTATAAGCATTTTTTTATTTTTAAAAGTTAGCTTTGTAATCTAATGTTTTAACTGTATTAAAATTTTTATAAATGTTGTTTTTCGTAATAAAACGTTTTAAACATACATAGTGATTTACTAATTTATACAACTTGATATGTTTTTATAAACAAGTGCATAATGGCAAATAGTTATATATAAAATAGAGTATTTAAACTAAGACTTAGCACTCTTTAGTAATTGAGTTTAAAACTTGGTCACTATAAAGTGCAAGTTTTAGTTTGAAGCGGAAATAAATTTGAAAACATAAATAGTGGGATATTTTAAACGTGGCGCCAAATTTTTAAAAAGCTTTCATTTTATTTTTTTTGGTATTTGGTGTTCGATACAACAGATGGAGAACAAAGCGCGTGTTTCCAATGTGGAAGCAAGAGAGTAATATCTATTTTTTTTATCTATAGTTTTAATGTTGGCAATAATCAAAATCGGTTGACGGTTAATATAAATCAAGCAGTCGGGTGTCATTTTAAGGTATAAACGTTATTTCTGAAGTAAATTCATGGAGAGCTATATTAAAAGCGGCGATGAAGAGATGACCTGTGGCCCGTTAATTCCAAAAAAAGTGAAAACCGAGCTAGAAAAAAAAACCTGGAGAAATTTAACGCAGTCACAGCAATTTGATAAGATTATTCAGGCTAAATTCCTAGGAACCGATCAAGACCAAAAGTAAGGAATATGAAGATTCTACCAGGGAGATTGGTCAGTTTGGTTTCAACGACACTATGAAAAAAATTGAACTGGCCCTGAAATACGGGTTAGATTATAAGTTTAAAGATAAACAAGAAGAAAAAACCGTGTTTCAAAAACCCGTAAAGCCGGCTAAAAAGAAGAAAAACAAGTATGATTACTTTATCAGCCCTGTTGCGATGTTTATTAGATCCCGAAATTTTCACGCCAATAAAGAAAATATTGGCAGCAGTGCGAATGCAAAAAAGACAGCCGTGAAGAATTGAATCGAAAATCTTAAATTATATTTCATTTGTATTAGTATAAAGTTTCAATAAACAATTTTTGTTTTGTTTTTTATTCGTTTATTATCAGAATTTTTGATGTTTCACTATTAAAATAATAATAATAATCTAATTAAAAGATTGGTATTACATTTATTCAGAATTTGTCAGTTTTTTATTTTTAATTAATTTTTACTTAATGAAGCTAATTTTGGTTAAAATAACGCAAAAGCATTACACGAAACAGATATAAAAAAGTTGATAGCACTAATAGTGAACAAAATACAATTTTTCAAGTAACAGATCTCAACAAAAAATACCGTTTTAAAAAAAAAACTAAAAAAAGATTGGTCGGATTATTATTAAGACGAGAAATAAAAGTACCTGTGCCAGTGGCGCCTGGCGTGGAGGAGATGCGATCAAGTGTAAAAATATTAAACACATTGTGTCAATGCAGCGCTAGACAAAAATTGGGAATACGGCATCACCGTGCTCCAATGCTTTGGCAAGGTCACGCTTTTTTATTCATTCTCAGTACCTTTTATTCATCGCTTTAATTATTATGCAAAAAATTTTACAGGCGGATTTATATACAACAATTTTAAAAAATGACACTTTAAGCTCAAAAATAGGGTTGCCAACTTTTCGATATCAAAATAAAAAACATTGTAAAGGCGTATCAAGCATTGTTTTTTGGGGAGTAAAAAGAACAGTCAACGAAGATTGAGTTTTTATTTTTTTACTATCTTAGAACTTTTGAACTCTACTCTTGGGTAAGCTTTTAGACAAATTTTCAAGCATTTGTAATAAGCGTTCTGTAGTGCGATACTTTTTACGTCTATTTGGAATAAAAATACAGAGGTAATTTTTTAAGAGTTCATTTTTTGGTCACTTCTTTATCAAACGCACATAAGAGACATAGAACAAATACAACGACATTTTTTAAAACATCTTCACTACCTTAAATCTCAAACATATCATATACAAAGATATTCGCATAAACTTCTTTTAAAGAATTTTTTTTGCTTGGAAAATAGAAGACTATTCCATTCGTTCATGTTTTTGTATAAAATTCTTTATAGAAATTGATTGTAGCTATCTTTTTGAAAAAAAATTTATTTATGCTCCTATTCGGAGTTTGTCGTATTTTACAACCATTCTATGCACCTCAGTATGGGATAAATGTTCTTAAATTCTCACTCTTTCTTCGAGTGTGCAACAATTTTAATAACTTGCAACCAGCCATTAATATTTTTTCGTGTGGTGTAAATGATTTATATTTATTGTAGTAACCGACAGCACTGATAGAACCGAAGTGAATCGCCATAACAGTTCATCAAATGGTGACTAATCATTATTATGTTAATTAGTGAATGTTTAGAGAGGTAAAAGTCAACATGAAAGCGTTATGTGGTAGGCCATTAAAACAGTTCCTCATGTCAACTACGCTCCTTGCATAGATGTTCTCTAAAGAGAGTAGATTGACATAATGTTGATCATTAATTTTAAATGGTATCTAATCGTACCTGATAAAAGTTTTTTGAGACCCAACCGACAAGAAAAAAGAATACATAGTATTGGAACCATTTTATGGCTAACCCTCGTGCCAAAACATTCTCTACCAATTTATTTGCTATTATTTTAAGTGATTTGGTTAAAGCAAAAATTTCAACCACTTTTGTTCACACCTGTCACACCGTTGGAATTATTTCTTTAAGTTTTGAAAAATTTAGTGACTTGACATGCTTTTTCTAAATTTAAATGTAAAATGTTTCAAAAAATTGTTGTAAATGTTTTTGTTAAATATTTTTGTAATTTTTGTTTGAAAATATGACCAGAACAACTATTGAACACATTTTACAAGTCTGTACAGACACTTTCTGCAAGCTGCACCCTATGCGCAGACAAACTTGCTTAGTGAAAGTTTCTACTATACAGTGGCGTCTTGTGCTATGGTGCAGTGCACCACATAAAATTTCATGAAAAAATTTACCATATTTATTACATTTTGAATTATTGTACTTTTAGAATATTTCGTAATTAAGTTAAAAAAATTGTTGAATTTATATTTATGACTAATCTGTAATGGATTTTTTTAAAGTGATTTAACTCCCAAATTCGCATCAAAATTTACAGTATTTTTAAATTTTGCGCTGTGAGATCAGCACTCTGATTGGTTCGTTTAGGCAAATTTGGTGCACTGGCCAATTGCAAACGTTATGCGCATTAGCACTGTACAAACAATGTTAGTTCTCTGTTCCGCCCAACAGGTACCATACAGACGGTTGGTCCAGCTGATCTTGACAGTTATTTCTGTGAATTTTAATAAGTTTATTAATTATTTAATCTGAAACATAAATCAAGTATAATATTTGTTAAAAAGACCATTTTCGCAACATAGCTACGAAAAAAAATTTGCTATTAAACGGCTCGGAAGACCAGTGCCTAATTTAAATATAACAAAATTTGTGAAATCGAAAAGTCGACAATTTACCCGCAGATTTCACTCGGATCTTTATAATAAACATGACTGGTTGTGTGGATGTCCAAAAGCTTGTGCCCTATTTTGTTTCCGATGTTTATTATTCGGTGGTGAAAAATCGAAACAGGTATGAAAGATTTAAATCACGTTAGTACTAGAGTTTCGAAACATGAAAAAAGTTCCAACTATTTAAAAAACTCACTAAATATGGCATTAGTAGAAACATCAAATATTGCTACTTTGGTAGATTTTGCATATAGGAGATCTACCGAAGAACACAATGAGAATGTTTCAAAAAATCTTTATATTTTAAATTTACTGATCAATTGCATCCCTTTCTGTGGAAATTTTGAGTTAGTGTTACGAGGTCATGACGAAGCGGATGAATTTCTTAATCCTGGGGTATATCGTGGTCCTATAAACTTTTCTGCAAGTTTAGATAAAACTCAAAAAGAGCATTTAGAAAAGGCCACAGTTTTTAAAGGTACGTCAGCGACAATTTAAAACAATCTACTGCAATGTACGCTTGATGTATGCCACGACAAAATTAGGACAGAAATTGAAAAAGCTGATTATTTAGCTGTAATAGCGGATAAGACAACGAACGTCTCAGCTATGTTGCAAATGTGGTTTGACCGTTTGACGTAAAACCTGTGACGTTTCAGCGAGTTTTTTAATTTCTATTTTATTAGAACAAATATTTTAGGTACGTACACTTTGGTACATAAACTTTATTACTGGAAAAGTAGTTTGTTTTCTCAAGCATCACCTGTGGTAGTTCTCACCGCAAAATGTAAGACCCGGTGTTTTTCTCATTTTTACTGCACACTTTCTGAAAGTCTAGCTTACTATTGGTGAATAAACAACTGTGATAGTTTATTTACAAGACGGGAGAACAAAAAACTACTTTTATCATACTTTCAACAGATGAAGATACAAAAACCTTACTGCGAGCAGATTTTATAAAAGCAGAATGGTTATCGATTTAAAACAGCAGAAGATATTTTTTGTTAAAAATCTCAATCAAAAACGTTTATTTGTTAATAAGTGTCACTCCTATAGCGATTAAAATGTTTGTGTTGTGTTTCAAGTCCCTAAAATCGAGCTTCTGACACTTTTAGATCCAGAGTGCATCGCCGACGAATATAGCCTCTCAGCACCTGACAACCCTAAAGTTGCTTCTTTAGTATTTGCTCCTAGAAGTACTTAGAGCATCTACTAAGCACTAAAAAGCGCAGACTTTATTTTTCAAGAAGCAAAAGAAATGCTGCTGAATTACGATCACTGCGATGCATTTGAAGCCGAACTATTTGCTACGGTTCAAAACAAAACCAATATTTTTTATTATTACTTTGCTTTGTAAATGGTCAATTTTTAACAACTACAAAAAATGAAAAAAATCAACGAAATGTTGAAAGAGTACAAAAATTTGTTTGCGAAATTTGGTTTACCAACCTCGTACTCCACACATCGCATTGTTACCGGCGACAGCCTCTTTGTGGCAGTGCCTCTATATAGTCTTGACACTAGAGAAACAAATAGTTTTTTAAGTCAGAACAGTGCGACTACTTCAGAAATGTGACAGAAAAATAAAGACCAACAAGATTGCCGAAAAGAAGCCGCCGACTACATACGACGTCCCACTCCCCAGTTTAAACCAGAAGATTTAGTCTTTGTCTAAATACACACTTTTGGCAGCGACTTTAAAAATTTAGTGCAAAATTGGCACTCAAACGAGACGGCTTCTATTTAATTTTATAATAACATAGTCTTACGAGCTACGAAGTTGCAGCACAAGATTAACCAAAGAAGCCACTTGGAACGTACTATAGCTCACAGCTTATTTCGTATTACGATTTAGTAGAAAAGCTTTAGCTCCGGTTTGTACCTAGATGGGCAGATGCCGGTAAAGACAATCTCAGAAAAATAAAATTTAAAACCAGTGATCGGGACGATTCACATGGCTCAGAGAAGAAAAACTGTGGAGATTTTTGAAATTTGTAGTGCAATTTGGCATATGTAGTGTATTGAGTTAAAATTTATGCATAAGTACTTAAAATCTTTTACTTCTTTTTTCGAATAAATTTTCACTTGTATTAGTTTTGAGTTTGAAAAAATACTTTCTAAATCTGTTGCAGTTTGAATATTGCTCCGTTGCCCGGCAGAATTTCACAATTGTTTTTAAAGAAAGAAAAAAGTTGACGCGTAATTTTTGTGATAACAAAATGAGTGTTTTTGAGTATTGGTGTTGAGTGTTTTATCAATTCAGATTGTCTAGAAGAACCGGTCGGCGCAGAGCAAAACAGATAATCTACGAAAAAATAAATTCATTTTTTTTTTAGTTTTTCTGAGCTGGAGAACAACTACGGTGCATTAATTTGTTAAAACAAATTAGTGTAAAATTTTCTGAGCAAATTATTTTTCCTAACGTCATTTGAGACGTTTGATTATTACTTTTCTAGTGTCACTTGACTATTAGTATACTCGGGTCAAAATAAGATTGTGAAAGTGTTGTAAAAAACGCGCTAAATGTTGCTGTTTCACTTTCTCTTAAAGCATTAGATAAACAGCTCATGGGTTGAGTATGGATAACTATTTCTCTCCTTGTTGGACGTTCGCTGAAAGATAGTCAAGCAATAAGAAAGAGTCCGCTACTTCCTTAGCCATGTGCTTCTTGAACACCGTAACGCCCTACTCAGAATTTCTCAAAATGTTTTTTGCAAAATGCTTGATTGGAACTTAACAGAGGATTAAGCTTATGAGTTCAGGTCTTCCCAACAAATAGGGTTAAAATTTCTGAAAGTATTATGACTTATTTTACATATCTATATAAAATAAGAGGAAAGTTTGTTGGATTATCTTTTAGAAATCGTTTTCCAGGATCACATTATCTGAAAAATCTACCTGTCTAAATTTATTTATTTCGTATATTACTTAGTTTAAATTTGTTTTTGGTTGTCTTAGTTTCGGTTCGTATTTGCAAAATGTCTTTAATTTATTTGGACAGTAAATTTCGTAAACTAGTTCTTCGAGTCGTGGAATTTATGGAACTTGAAAAAAAGAACATTTCAACAATCGCTTGCAAAAGTGAAATGCTGCAGTTGGTAAAAAATACGTACATAAAAAAAGTGCATGTTGCAGATGAAATGGCAAACAAAAATGGCTATTTAGTATTGAGACTTCTGCCTTACCATTGTCACTATAACCCTATTGAATATGTGTGGTCTAAAGTTAATGGTTACTACAACAGTAATATAGGTAAATGTGCTGCAGAAAGATATGGACATAAAGTTATTTTAAATTATTGGCAAGAGAGCACGCAGTGTGTGACATCAGAAAACTGGAAAAATTACATCAGTCACTGTGAAAAAATTATTTTAAATAATTTTGAAAATCAAATTATTTTAGATGATGTAGGAGAAATAGTTATAAATGTAAAATGTAATGATAGTGACAGCGATTTTGAATATTATTTTTCAGATGAAGACTTGTAAATATAAAATAAAAATTATTTAAGTCAATCGATTATTTTGTTTTATTTCACGTACTCTTAGTATTGTTCGTAAGCATTTACACAACTATTGCAAACTGTTTGAGATTCACTGGTGTCACTTATAGAACTGGTGGAAAACACATGTCTTCTCTAAAAACGATTGGGTCTAACTGTGTCTAACTTTTACGTGCAACAGAAGAGGATAAAAGATTTCGCCCTGCCTACTCTATGAATGCTGTGATTGGAAGTAAGAGAACCAGTCTATAGCGAGTTTTTTAACACTTTCACAAGCTTATTTTGACCCAACTATATTGCTCTTATCGCAAAGCAGGTTTGTGTCTCCGCATTATCACTGGTTTTTAATAGAGTACCTATATAACGGGTAGCCAAACAAAAACGAAACAAAGACTATAACTCTCAAAAAAATGATTTTTTGAAAAAACCCAAAAAAAAATTTATTTTGTTTGAAAGGGGGACAGCTTTTAGCATAAATTTAACAATTTCGTATGCACATCTCTAAGCGAGAGATGCATCTCTTCAAAAATTTTAAATGGGAAGAAAAGTTGATTTGCACATTGTTTGAAAGCTTTTTTTATTCTGTATACAGTAGTAAGTATTTAAATTTTGTGGAATGTAAAATAAAAAAATGATAATGAAGTGAAAGTAAAAATTGTGTATTTTGTCGACAAGTACAAACCGTCTCTGAATTTTGCTAGAACTACCCCGTTTATAATAATTTCTTCTCCTTAAATTGGTTTCTGAAAACTTGCAAAATATTACTTTTATATCTTTGCAAGTTTATTGTTTTATTAAAAAATATGGAGTTAACGCGAAAAAGTTGAATAATTATCTAAAATGTGCGATGAAAGACAGAAATTGAGTATGTTTAGCAGAATTATGCTGTTAGCAGAAAAAAAAGCGCGTTTATCATTGTTTTTGTGTCAAATTTTATAATAATTAGTTAAGCAGTTTTCGAGATATTTTCAAAAAAATATGGTTTTTATACCCAACTTTAAAGACAGTAATTTTTTTATCGCTCGAGATATTACTAAATTTTTTTGCAAATTATTGTCATTTGTATTGCAGTATATTGTGTTAAAATTTATACATAAAAATTTAAAGTTTTTCACTAATTTTCTGAATAAATTTTTACTTGTATTAATTTTGAGCTTAAGGGGGTTCAGTACCAAAAATTAATAACAACTTTTTTCCAAAATGATCAAAGCGTTTGCTTCATTAGTGTTCATAGAATGTTGAAAAAATAATTAAAAAATTTTTTTTTTAAATAACAAGCTGTAAAAAAAATTTTTATTAAAAAAACAAGGCTTCATTATTTCACACCTACACGTATTATTCATTTACCCATAAAATTCTGCTTTTGCAATTGTAAAGTAAACATTTGATCTTCTGATTCAACATTAGATTTTTTGTTTTAAACTTTCAACTTTTGGTAATAAAAGGCTTGAAATTTGCCGTAAAACACGAACTTTTTTCTTACTCCTGTAAGACACATTTTTTTATAATAACACAAATATCGTAAGTTAAAGCATCTAGTACTTTATTTTTTATAATTTAGTAACAAAAAAAATTTTTTTTTACATTATTAACAAAATTGGAACTGAAAGACTGTGGATAATGCTTTAGGTCACCGCCCAATATTTGGTAACGCCTTGTTCCGTTGTTAGATCAAGGCCATGACCGCCCTACTTGCTAAATGTTTTGAAAACAAAACATAACAATTCTCGGAAAAAGAAAATGGAGTTAGAAGCTTATATTCAATAATACTTGAATTTAACAAAATGTATTTTATCACAAACGTAACACTGATTTTTAACTTTTATTACAAATTGGTGATTGAGTAATTTTCCAAACTCTTGCACTCTGTAATTTAATTACACTCAACCAAACTGTAGCATGAATATAAAAAAGTGTACACTGATCCAATGATTAAGTTATTACAATTGGTCTAAAGAACTAAGTTACATATTGTTTAAATGAATTTATAAACATCGATCTAATGCACAGATTCTTTTCTGCAGGATTGGTTTTTAGAGCTTCCATTCTTTATTTTTATAATCTTACACGTATTTATATTTACCAAATAAATAAATAATAACTACTATAAATTATAAATCAGAAAATGTAAAATGGAAAGAACTAAATTAATAAATTGTGACCACATTGTTTAATGTAAAGAATAAAGATAAAATTTGTTTTTTTAATCAAACGGACAATTAATTGATAAAACATTGTCAAAGTTTTTAGGAAAACATTACAGAAATTTTCGTAATATTTTCTAATAAATTTTACCCAAAAAAGAGCAAGTTCTTTTATGTAGAGTAAACCAAAATTATTGTTATTGCTTGTCAAATTTTACATCGATTCTTATCTATAGGGGTATTACAAAACAACAGAAACATGGCTTTTAAAAATATAAGCTAGAAAATATAAGTAAAAACATAATTGGTAGATATATGGTTTATAATGAAATATAGTAGTTACAATTAAATTAAATTACGGTAATTGAAAACTAACGTAATAACAAAAATTCATAATAATCGGTGTTTTTTCTGTAAAACAGTTTACTGAAACTGTTTACAGTAACTCATATTAATTAATTTGTCAACTTTTTTGTACGGTTGGGATAAATAGGTTGGAAAAAACTTACTTTTTCTTAAAAATTAGAGTGAGAGTGAGCATGGGAAAAAAACTGAATACATAATCTTACATTCAATATATGCAATTTTTAATAATAAAACTTTATAGCAATATATAATAACATAATAGGAAGAGAAAAAATAACAAATAGGAATATTGAATAGAAAATTTGAATGCAATATTGTGAATGCATTTCTGTGTTTTATATGAATAAAAGTGGCAAAGTGCATTGTTTTATTATAAACTTGGGTTTTGATACGATAATCTAATTTTAAACTGTTAAAAAAAAATACGGATGTGTCGTTATTACAATTTTTTTTCGCATGAATCGCAGTAAAAATTTAAGAAAAAACAAAGTCCTTGTCTTTTTTCATAAACTAATTGCATTTTGCCCATAGTACATTTGTGGGAATGATTTATGATTTTTTCATACTGACTAAGTACATGAGCTAAATCTACAATTCTTCTTCCAACGATTATGTCCGAAAGAGTACGTACTTTTGTCTCTTTGTCCACTTCTATTTCTAAAGAAGATAAATCTTCTGCATCACCATCAATAAGCCAATTGAATTTTTGGTTGGCTCTAATAAATAGTGTCGGTTATTAAACAAAAAATACTAACATTTTATTATTCTTCAATACAACATACAACTCCATTTATACGAAGATAACATCATTTGTTTACGAACAACTGAATCAAAATTATGTATTTACACCTATAGTTTGGTGGAAAGAATGATATTGCGCCCATTGTCAACGATGTCTGACGTCACTCAGAGATGGGATTTTGTTTTTTTTATTGGTAAATATAAAAAATGTCACTTAGAGACGAAAAAGAGCGGCTTTGTCAATGTGCACAATATTATATTGTGTAACAGTTATTCTACTATGACCTTGTAGTGACTATACGAAAAAATACATAAAAATGTATAACATTAAGACCGTGGACCGAAAAGATATTAAAATGACCGTTGTCTTGCAACACGAGCATAATATCATAGAAAAACTCGGTTACTTTTGAGAATCAACTGGCACAGAATTTTTTAACAAAAGTTTGAAGTTTTAAGTTTATGCTTTCAGTTTGTGCGTAAAACGTTGTAGATACCTGAATTTTGTTTTCTTTTTAATAACCAATTGTTTAAAAGATTGGTTCTCCCATTCATAAAAATAACAAATGGAAATCCCACTTTATTAAGTTGCTAGCAAGTAGCACTCAACATTGTTAAGATTTATACAATTTCTACTACAAATATGTTACACTAATGCAGTTAAAACATTACGGAAACTTTATACAATTTGCGGTAAAAAAAGTGGACATCACACTTTGTCACTGACTTTAAAGCAGTGTGTAAATCAACCATTAATTTTTGTCTTATTTATGCACAATTAAAATAATATCTTTTTTTACTACAATCTATACTAACAAATAATCAATCGGTTACAATCACTAACTAACCTCAAAAGTAACAAGAAAAGATGGTTTACGCTTTTTTAGTTGTCAGTAAAGATCTGACGTCGGTTTTTTTGCAAATTGTAGTTGCTGCAACAGTAGCTAATGGAGTAACATGTATTATGTTGATCATAATTACTCATTGAAATAATAGGGTTCAACTGTATTTCGGTGATTTTACAAAATACCTGGGTGCAGGTGAGTGTGTCCTTTTTGAAGAAGTACTTGCTCTTTTTAAATTTAAAGAAGTACTAAATTGAAGAAACACAAGTTTCCTGCATTTTAAAGTCACTAAAATAAGAATTAATTTAAGAATTTATATTTTTAATAATTGTTACTTTATTAAATTATAAACAGTGGCCAAGCTTGCATGTTACTAACGAATGGCGTTTCTCATGAACAGGTACAAATATTTTAACCTTTTTGATCTAAAAAACTTTGATTTGAATTAGAATTTAATATCTCTTAAACATAAACTTAAAACAAAACATTTTTTTATTTCTCTAAAAATTACTTCATTTAGAAATATTTTAGTCTTTTAAATGGGGTAATTCAAAAAACTGGAGCAAAATTTTAATCTGATATACAACACCACCAATAATAAAAATCTGCAATATTTTTTTTTGTTTTATCTCTTTTAATTTTGAATCTGAGAAGTTCGTTTCAAATTCTTTCTTAATCGTGAAAAGCATTTTCTGACTTTCGGCATGATTATTACCTTACACTTTAGACGCAAGCACAATAAATGCATAAAATGTTTTTATACAATTTCATCGAAATTCGCTTGGTTTAGATTCTAAGTAAAAGAGTTTTTAGAGTGGGGTAGTCAAAACAATCGCAAATGTGCGACGAATCCGTTCACCTAAGTGTTGCTAATATTTCACGCGATTAATGTCGACTTCTTTATGTGACTCTCTCTATCGTCCTACCGGTAGGCGGTACAAGCAAAAATATTCTCTTTGAAACTACTAGCGCCCCTATAGCGGATTTAGTTTGCGTAACTAACTACCGAACTTCCTTAAACAATTATTTTCTGATAAATCTGCTGCAGTTTGAGTTTTGCTCCGTTGCTTAAGAAAATTTTACATTTGTTTTTGTTGTTTATTTTTCCTGAGTTACAATTGTATTTTAAGGAAAGAAAAAATTTGACGCTTAATTTTTGTGATAGCAAAATAGCATATTAAAGAACGCGTTTTGAAAAGTCAACTTTGTGGCACGAATTCAAGTTTATAAAACGAGCGCGAGTTCTTATAAAGAATGAGTGCCACAATGACTTTAAAAAACAAGTTCTTTATGCTATTTTTTCTACTTTGCAGATTTTACGTGATTTTTAAGTAAAAAAGGTAATTATTTAATTTTTAGGGATTTTTGCATTAATACGAGATAGTTGGTAATAAAAATGTCACTAAAGTGTCAATAAAGTCATTGAATTTTAAAATGTTTTTAAATTTGTCTAAAATTCTGTGTAAGTAACTCACAAATGTTTCTTTTTTACCTACCGTATCGGTTATTGATTGAATAATTTAATTGGCATTAAACACAGTAAGGAAAATCTCCATTTATCCCTAAATTCCCACTCCATTTGCGGTTTTTAGCGACTCTTTTCATTTCATCGTTATTTCAGTCAAGCAGATTTATACACTCATCTAGCAAATAACTTGTAAATTATCAAATGCTATGGGTATTGTAAATGGTCAAAATAGAGACCATAAGCTCCAATTTAGTTCCAAGTTTTACTTTAACGCTGTCTAACCTCAAAAGAAAAGTTCGTGACGTCCACCACCGCTGTTTACCCTATTTTTAAATATTTTATAGGTTAATTGCGACACACACACACACAAACACCTGGGTGAGGTATATTGATCATCAAATGCAACAAAATTTATTCCAATACAGTTATTATAATCAACACTGACAAAAGTGAAATGTGACGTTTTATTCGAGCAACAGCATGTTACCCAGTGTTACCAATCCAAAAACAGTAATTTGCACTAGTTGTTTCCGCACACAATTTGAGTACGAAATTGGCTAATTCCGCATTCAAATTAGACTCTGTTACCGACGTAAAGTAGAAAATTAGTATATTAACGAACGCGTTTTGAAAAGTCAACTTTGTGGCACAAATTCAAGTTTATAACACGAGCGCAAGTTTTTATAAAGAATGAGTGCCACAATGACTTTAAAAAACGAGTTCTTTAAGCTATTTTTTTAATTTGCGGGTTTTACGTGATTTTTAAGTAAAAAAGATAATTATTTAATCTTTAGGGACTTTTGCGTTAATACGAGATAGTTGGTAATAAAAAATTTTACTAAAGTGTCAATAAAGTCATTGAATTTTGAAATGTTTTCAAATTTGTCTAAAATTCTGTGTAAGTAACTTACAAATGGTTCTTTTTTACCTACCGTATTGTTTATTGATTGAATAATCCAATTGGCATTAACCCAGTAAGGAAAATCTCTATTTATCCCTAAATTCTCACTCCATTTGCGGTTCTCAGCGACTCCTTTTATTTCATCGTTATTTCAGTCAAGCAGATTTATACACTCACCTAGCGAATAACTTGTAAATTATCAAATGCTATGGGTAAAATGGTTAAAATAAAGACCAAAAGCTCCATTTTAGTTTCAAGTTTCACTTTAACGCTGTTCTAACCTCAAAAGAAAAGTTTGTGACGTCCACCACCGCTGTTCACCCTATTTTTAAATATTTTATAGGTTAATTGCGACACACACACACAAACACCTTGGTGAGGTATATTGATCATCAAATGCAACAAAATTTATTCCAATACAGTTATTATAATCAACACTGACAAAAGTGAAATGTGACGTTTCATTCGAGCGACAGCGTGTTACCCAGTGTCACCAATCCAAAAACAGTAATTTGCACTAGTTGTTTCCGCACACAATTTGGGTACGGAATTGGTTAATTCCGCATTCAAATTAGACTCTGTTACCGACGTAAAGTAGAAAATTAGTATATTAACGAACGCGTTTTGAAAAGTCAACTTTGTGGCACAAATTCAAGTTTATAAAACGAGCGCGAGCGCGAGTTTTTATAAAGAATGAGTGCCACAATGACTTTAAAAAACGAGTTCTTTATGCTATTTTTTTTACTTTGCAGGTTTTACGTGATTTTTAAGTAAAAAAGTTAATTATTTAATCTTTAGAAACTTTTGGGTTAATACGAGACAGTTGGTAATAAATGACATTGCAGTATCAACGAAGTCATTAAAATTAAAATGTTTTCAAATTTGTCTAAAATTCTGTGTAAGTAATTCACAAATGTTTCTTTTTTACCTACCGTATCGGTTATTGATTGAATACTCCAATTGGCATTAACACAGTAAGGAAAATCTCCAAAAACGGTGTAAAATTATTTCTAAATTATTACACTTATTCCGATTCTCAGCGATACCTTTCATTATTATTTCCGATCAAGCAGTAATATAAACTTATCGAGCAAATAATTTGTAAATTATTAAATGATGTGGTTGTTGTAAATCGCCAAATAAAGGCCAATTTTAATTTTAGTTTCAAGTTTCATTTTGATGATGTTTGTTCTAACCTTAGTTCTTACCGCACACAATTTGTGTACGGAATTGGCGATTTTTGCGAAGTGGGCGACATCTGTTGGTTCCAATTTGAAACACTGTATCAGTGAACAACATCGTAAAAGCTTGTGTTTTGTAATGTGTTTTTAGGGTTTTCTGCGTTTAATTTAAAGAAAAAGTGTTTCAGGAAACTAATTTTGTGAAGTATATTGCTTGTGTGTACAACATTAAAGGTGACTTATTCAGAGTATCACGATTAATACCTGCAAAATTCAATTTTATATTTTGGGAACAAAATTACCTGTAAAACTTTTCATTTTTTTTATCATTATTCAGCCGTTCAGGAAGAAAAATATTATCAAAGTTTGTTTGGGTAGCCTAATTTTCTGTAAAAAAATATTTTTGTAGGGCTTGTATCGATACTGACCTTGGGATACTAATTGATCATTTTTTCTTTGTTGGCTCTTGATTTCTAACATCTACATTTTGTTCAAATACATCATGATTTTGTTGCTCTAAGAAATTCAAAATAATCTCATTTTCTCTTTTTTTATCAATCCTAAAATAAGCAAATTACAAGTATGCATTTTTTCTAGCAAAGGCGTTTAGGTGTTATTTTTTCAAAGTCTTGTGTAATAACAAAACTAGAAAATCTTGGAAAGGCACCACACTTTTCTTCATTCGCCTCCTTTATTGTGCTACAACATTTGTTGAAAAAGGGATGAGTTCCTTGTAGTATAATATTTTATCAGAGGAGTGCAAAGTTACAGTAACTATCAAAGAAGAAATCGGATAATTGAAAGTGCTTGCTACAAACAAGCATGTACTTAGTTATACTTTTTCCAATTTTTAATTAGTGTTGCCACTGCTTACAAAGTTTTGAATCACTGTCGGGAAATGTGTGCTGGGAAAAAGTTTTTTGTGCAATATGAAGAACACTGCAGGACCGAACAAAATCTTGATAATTTTGTAAGGATCTGTTGCCTGGTAGCTGTGGTAGTTCACTAAATGCACTAACGTCAATTTTTAGAATAATTATCACCGACACACAGTGGTCCATTTGTGAAATCTGACTGGACAAAATTATTAAAACAAATAAATCACTAAATTTTAAACAAAATTTTATTGTTACACACATAAAAAAATTTTTAATAAGAATTTATAAATCTTCACTTGTGGAAGAATTAAAATTTTCGTCCGAGCTATCATGCGAGCTGTCTTCTTCATCTGAACTAGTGTCCCACGTTTCCTCCTGCTTTAATGAAATTTTTATCAAAGATTTCACTTCTTCTGGCAAATTGTTTGTTTGTTTTGGAGGTAATTTTCTCAGGTTGGTTATTACTGGATCTGATGTTATTAACAACATATGAAGTAAATCCTCGTTTGTGCTGGTTCTTGATGTTTTTCGTGTATGATGCTCACGAAATCTTCTGCAGTCTTTATTTCTTGCTTCTTGGGCTTCCTCGGATAATTGTCCGATTGGAAGTAAAGCATACGAAATGATATCTTTACCATGAATTAGTAATTTGTGTACGCTTGCTGGCATATAGTACCAGTTATAAAGATTTATATATAACTTAGCTGTGTTTATCGCATAAATGCCGAAAGCTTCTTTATTAATTTCGTAACCACTCGCAATAGTTCTTAAAATAATAGCAAACCGTTTAATAAGATTTTCGTCGACACCTGTGATGGAAGCCGATAACTTTGAATTTAAAAAAAATTTTCGTGCGGTATTGCCATCATTCGTGGTTCCATATCCTGGCTTAGGAATATCCACTAATAATCCCATTTCCTGTCGAAATCGATCCTGTATAAGCTTTTTTCGTAGCTCCACACGTTCTTTATCATCTTTTCTAACTTGCCAAGTTTTTACTTCAAGCCTGTAAGCAATATGCAAAAGGCATTCGAAACATCTAATCCACGAATGAAGACTGGAAAGTCCAAATGCAAACATTGTTGCATCTGTAGATCTAGATGAGTGACTGGATAGATCATTCATCTCTTTGGGATTTGCACCACAGATATAACATTTTTGAAAAGATTTTTCTGCAAGAACGCTGCACACTTTTCCATCCACCATTGTCATTATCATTTTGTGTTCTATTACAAATTCTTGGGACTTGAAACAAATTTTTGTGGGTGAAAGATCTTTAATTTGATCCTCTATGTATTTTGTTTCTTGTCTTATTAATTTTGCAGATTCTTTGGCAAAAATTAACTTGATTGGGCGGCAAAATCGTGTAGATGACGGTCTTGGATTTTCCCATAATATTCCTTCTTCAGTTTTTAAATGCAAAAGCACCAATGAAATAACAAATAAAAAAGAATCATCTGGTGTTTCATCGGTTTGTTCTTGATATACTTGCTTATATCTACTTTGACTTGATGCTCCATCACAACCCCATTTATAAAACATCGCCAATTTTGTTGTGGTTTCATTTTCTAAAATGTCACTTTTACACTCAAAAAACCGTTGAATTGTGTGATTGAGTAAACTCTGGAGCTTGATTTCTGCAAACATTTCATTAATAATAAGTTCATCTGGGTAACACTTTTTCTTTGCTTCTAACAGCTTATTATATGAGGGATATATATCTGCCTTTTGCATTTTAGCTTGATTTCGAATTAAAATGTACTGTTTTTTTGTTAATTTTGCATCAACATATAGCGCCAAAGCTTCTTCTTCTTTTAGTTTTATTGGCACAGACTTGTCCGGACTTTTATAAGCTTTTTTTAGGTGTGTCGCTCTTCTTGGAGACATTTCAATTTGTTTTACAATTTCAGCAGCATCTCGTTTTCCTTTTGAACGAAGACTCATCTGTGTTGCATAAATCAATTCTTCACTTGTTGAATCTGCAACTAATGAATCCACTCGCCGTTTCTTGGTTTTGTCGCTTAATTCACCAAAAAGTTTTCTAGGACGACCTACACGAGTGCTTGACGTAGAACAACCTGGTTTCCTTATTTCAGCTGCACTTAATACAATGTTTGGGAATTCAACTACACTGTCAAGCCATTTAGAATTTTTTGTTAAAAAATTTTTGAGTACATGATGAGATTTTTGCCATCTATCTTTTAAGTGCACACAAAAACTATCAGTTACTTTTTTTACACATTGGGTCACATTTTCTTCACAATCTAATAGTCCTAAAGTATTAACAACGTAAGTGTAAACACTGTTGTTTCTAGCCGAAATATTTTCTTCACTTCGCCAAACATCAAACAACATTTTTCTTGTAAGTTCACCCATTTCTGAAAACCACATAAGAAAGAAAATTGGTGAAATATGGCATTAAGTTTTGTTATGCGTCATCCACAATGTTTGTTTTATACTGTCAAAGTTGTTAAAAGACGGAGACTGACGGAGAATTTTTTAAATGCTTGTGCTAATATCACTTACTCTGGATTATTTAAGCATAAAATTCGTAACTTTAACTTAGCAATAAACAAAACAATTACACTATATAACAAACATTTAAATAAGTTAGAAAGTGGCTTAATACCTGTAAAAATAGATTGTGAAACACAAAACTAAACAGAAGCTTATAATTTTCTTTAGATGTACTGCAAGCAACAACTGACGAACAGAACTGATAAATATGACCGTGTCAGATACTCAGATATCTTATTTTTCCTATTTCATACCTGCTTTTGGTAAACATTGTACCCTCCAGGTAAAATTTAATACCTGTTTCTATTAATTTGCATATTTAAGGGATGTTTTCAGTTACTGGTCAGAAATTCCTAGCATGTCATGAATTTTAATTTTGTCCACCTAGAATTCATATATGGACCACTGTGCGACACTGCGACACTAAAATATACACAAAATCGGCGAGAGCTAAACGCAACACATGTAAACCAATGTAAACAGCATTTGTTGTTCACTGCTACAACCGCCATTTTGTCAGTTTAAGCGCCTTCTCGCGGATCTCAAATAAATCGCCAATTGCCCAATTCCGCACGAGCTAGAGAACGACGGAGTTGCATTAATCCGTTAAGACAAATTTGTGTATAATTCTTTAAGTAAATAATTTTTTCTAACGTCATTTGTGACGTTTGATTATTACTTCTCTCGTGTAACTTGATTATGAGTATTGCTTTTATTGCAATGCAAGTTTGTGTCTCTTCATTATCACTGGTTTTTACCAGTTCTGTTTGTAGTTCAATACTTGATTCATTTTGTTAATTCCTTGGTTATTCTGAAGAAAAAATTGTAGTTTGATTCGCTATGTTAACTAAAATTATAAAAAATACACCGTTTTGGAGTAAATTGCAAATCTGCGAGTTAAAAAAAAATTTAAAAGGACTGGACCTTTTTAAATAAGGTTTTATTTGCTAGACCAGATCTTTTTGCTATTTTTTTGTCGTAAAATAGCCGTAAAAATTGTGTAGTTTGTTGACAAGCACAGACCGTCTTTGATTTTGCTGGAAGTACCCCGTCTGTAATTCTTTCTCTTCAATTTGGTTTCTGAAGACTTGCAAAATATTATTTATATATCTTTGCGAGTTTATTGTTTTAATAAAAAATATGAGACTAACGCAAAAAGGTTAAATATCTAGATAAAATGTGCGACGGAAGGACTCAGCCAAGAAATTGGGTAAATCTAGCAGAATTATGCTATCAAGAAAAAAGCGTTTAATTTTGTTTTTGTGTCAAATTTTATAATAATCAGTTGAGTAATTTTCAAAAAATTTTACAAAAAAATATGGTTTTTTCTACTCAACTTTGCACGCTGTAATTTTGTTATAACTTAAGATATTCCAAATTTTTTTTTTGTAGATTATGGTTATTTGTATTGCTGTATATTGAGTTAAAATGTATACTTAAAAAATTAAAACCTTTTACTACTTTTTATGATAAATCTGTTGCGGTTTGAGTTTCACTCCGTTGGCGTTGTCCAGAAAAATTTTACATTTGTTTTTGTTGTTTATTTTTCTTGATTTACAATTGTATTCTAAAGAAAGAAAAAAATTGACGCGTAATTTTTGTGATAGCAAAAAGAGTGTTATTGAGTGTTGGTTTTGAGAACTTTAGTCTCATCAATTCAATTTGTCTAGAAGAACCACTCGGCGAAGACTAAAAGAGAAAACCTACAAAATCTACGAAAAGGTAAATTCACTTTTTTAGGGCCGTCATTTCTACACTAGTTTATTTCGCATACATTTTTTGTCTTTCTGAGATGGAGAACGACTGCGCCTGCGGTGCATTAATTCGGTAAGACAAATTAGTGTAAAATTTTCTGGGCAAATTATTTTTTTAACGTCATTTGTGACGTTTGATTATTAATTCTCTCGTGTCGCTTGACTATTAGTATTGCTCTTACTGCAACGCAGGTTTGTCCCCTCGCATTATTATTGGTTTTTACTATTTCGCTATCGTATTTTGATTCTGTTTGCAGCTTGTTACTTAATTTATTTTCTTAATTCTTTGGTTATTTTACAGACAAAATTTTAGATTGAATTGCTATGTCAACTAAAATTATAAAAAATACACCGTTTTGGGGTAAACTGTTAAATCCGCGAGTTAAGAAAAAATGTAAAAGGGTTAGATTTTGACCTTTTTAAATAAACTGTTATCTGCTAGACCTAATCTCTTTCTTGACTATTTTTTTCTCAAAAAATGCCGTGAAAATTGTGTAGTTTGTCGACAAGTACAGACCGTTCTTCAATTTTGCTGGAAGTACACCGTCTGTAATTCTTTCTCCTCAATTTGGTTTCTGAAAACTTGCAAAATATTATTTATATATTTTGAAAGTTTATTGTTTTATTAAAACATATGAAGCTAACGCAAAAGAGTTAGATAATTATTTAAAATGTGCGACGGAACTACTCAGCAAAAAATTGAGTAAATTTAGCAGAATTATGCTACTAGCAGAAAAGTTGTTTTATACCAAACTTTGAAGGCCGTAATTTTTTTTATAACTTCAGATATGACTAAAGTTTTTTTGCATATTATTGTTATTTGTATTGCTATATATTGCGTTAAAATTTATACTTAAAAAATTAAAATCTTTTACTACTTTTTTGGAATAAATTTCAGCTTGTATTAATTTTGAGCTTAAACAATAATTATTATTTGATGATAAATCTGTTGCAGTTTGAGTTTCGCTTTGTTGTCCAGGAGAATTTTACGTTTGTTTTTGTTGTTTATTTTTCTTAATTTACAATTGTTTTTTGGAGAAGTAAAAAGTTTGACGCGTAATTTTTGTGATTGCAGAAAAAATGTTTTTGAGTGTCTTTAGAGCTTTAGTCGTATCAAGTTTAGTTTGTGTAGAAGAACCGATCGGCGAAGACTAAAAGAGAAAACCTACAAAACCTGCTAAAAGGTACAATCACTTTTTTAACGCCCTCATTTTTACACTGGTTTATTTCGCATACATTTTTTGGTTCTTTTGAGATGGAGAACGACTATGCCTACGGTGCATCAATTCGTTAAGACAAATTAGTGTAAAATTCTCTGAGCAAATTATTTTTCCTAACGTCATTTGTGACGTTTAATTATTACTTTTCTCGTGTCACTTGACTATTAGTATTGCCATTGAATTTATTATAACAGATAGAGGCGCAATGTTATGTTCCCACTAATAGCGAGCTTTTGGACGGCAATACCAAGGGGAGCTATAGTAGAATATTTTTACGAACGCTGCAACAAACGTTACGCTTTGAACGATGTTCTAAACGTAAGTCTTTTTTGTACCCACACTACCGCCGTATTGCGCATGCGCGGTTCATCGCCATGTTGGTAGCACTCAACTTGAAATATAGAAAGCAAGATTGTTTCCGTTGTTTTTCGTGTTTATATGGTGTTTTGTGGCGTTTATAATATTGTATATTAAAGTGTATGGTCAGACAATAAATAAGTGATAAACAATAGTGAGGAAACATGGTTTGTTAAGCTGCTTATAGGTGTTTAAATTAAACAGACAGATTTTGTAACACAACAGAAAGTCCAAAAATAACCTTTTAAAGGTAAGTTTTTAAAATTTTACTGGCAGATGTTACCTGTGGATGTTACAAAATACTGAATAAATAAAATTTAGGTTTCCCAAGAACAAGGTATTGCGAAAAAAATAGATAAAGACTGTAAGACGTGACAAGTAAGAACCCAAAGACAAGACTCTACTTTGCTCGATTCATTTTACAGAAGTTTGCCACTCTTTACGCTCTATCTCAAAAACGATTAATCGTATAAAAAAAAAGATACAAAAGTTGTGGAGAATTTGATACTCTACAACTTTTATAATAGGTGCAAATTTCATATAAGGTATAGGAAGCAAGATATTTGCGAAAAAACGATTTTTGCGACTTTTGACCTTGAATATCTTAAGACGCGGACACGATATTATATAAGACTTTTGAGACAACATATTGAACGCCAAGATAAAGACTTATACCAATTTACAGCTTATTATCTTTTATTCCGAGGTGAAACCCTAAAATGATTGGGCTATTATGCAGTCAAGACCAAAAAAACATGGCTCAATTATTTTGTTACAAATATTATTTATATCTCTTTTTTTTTCGATTGTGTTAAATTTGT
The DNA here is from genome assembly GCA_029207805.1 of Tribolium confusum. Lineage (NCBI taxonomy): Eukaryota > Metazoa > Arthropoda > Insecta > Coleoptera > Tenebrionidae > Tribolium > Tribolium confusum. The sequence goes on along the minus strand of JALGAY010000001.1, from coordinate 33,669,357 downwards.
TTTGTCTGAGATTAGTTATTGTTTGTTTCTACTTTTATTAAATTATTCTTTTAGTTTCAGGTCCTGTTTCTTGAGATCACCGAATCCAGAGAATACACACCTGCCATAAAGGTCAGAATTTTATTATCTATAAATGTGTTTTTTTTGTAAAGTCAAAATAATGTGGACTATAATATGCTATAAAATTTTAAAAACTTTTTTAAATTTGCAGTGATTATATAGTCCCATTGTTTATTAGTACCGTCGCAGTCAACCATTTTGTTGTCAATCGCTATAATTAAAATTCCAGATTCTTTAAATTTTTTTAAAAAGTTCGTATTTTCTTAGATAGCGCGAGTCAAGCTAATTTCATAACAAAAAAGTCCGCTAATCGTTTAGAACTATCTCGCACAAATTCGTTTTTTACAATTAAAGAATTAGGAGCTATGAATGATAAAGCATCAAAAAAAGTTTTATGTACACTTTAATTGAAAAAAACCTTTTTCTCTGTTTTACAACTTTCTATTATTTTTACTAAAAAAAAATTTGTGAAGATACAAGTATGTCTAGTGTATGGTTTTTTTGTTTTTCACTAACTCACTTAACAAATTTTCAGTAAGTGTATAATCTATTTACTTTCTCTCGAAGCACAGATAATATGTCATTTAGTGCCGACATTTTTCCTCTCATCTTAGAATCTTTTTATCTAATTGGGAATTTAGACGTTTCAACGGTTATCAACACTAAATTCGATTGGTAAATCGAAATGTCATTGAATTAGTGATAAGTCAATATATTAAAGCAATTTTGAACAATTGAAGAGATTTCTGTATTTTGAATTTAATGGTAACGCCAGAATACATATTAGCCGAAAAATAATTTAAGACATTAAGTTATCAAGATGCTCTTGTTAAAGTGAAAAAAAAAAGAAAGAAAGAGTGTAAGTCTAGCACTTTGCATCTTGGGCAGGGTGCAGTAGCCTGGCATGCAAATGAATAAAGAGAGAAAAAGTTTACTACAATAATTTTTGCTTTACTATATCTTTTTTTGCCAGTAACTAGTTAATAATTATATTTTATCTGAGATCAGTTTGTTGTGACAATATTGTTTAAAAAAAGTGTTTTTACTGGTTTTGGTATATGAGAAGAAAGGAGTAACAGTTTGGCAACTCGAAGACGTTACCAGCAGTTATTTCTCAACCGATAAATCTTGCATTTATTGTTTTTCTCCTGTTTTTGTGTATCTCGTAATGCCACTGTCATTGTCTGATAGATCACTGACAGACTTTACTGATGTAAACAATTTTCAATTGATTACAGCTATATGACTTGAATCTTTACATTTTTGCTTTTTATGTTATTGTTTGTAATTGGTCAAATTTAATCTGCGTTTATTTTTAAACCAAGTACAATAAAAACAAAAACTTTTGAAATTATCGTATTTTAGGTTCTTACTAAGTTTGTACCTTAGAGATTGCCGTTTCTTTACTAAACACCCTATATTATTTTTTTTTAATTTTATTCTTTAATTGGGTCAAAAATCTTGTTGACACAAAAAACAAAATCATAATTTTTTTGTTTTTTTTTTGCGTTGTTCAATTTGCTTGATCTTTGGTTTTTGAGTTACATAAACAGATGAATTAATCATTTTTTACCAATTAAGCTACAGAATTTAACGCTTTCCGCTTTTTACGCTTGTAGTCTTGATTTCTAAAGTAGGTAATAATTCGGTTAATTTTGGAGGTATGGGGGTTGTTTTTCTACTAGGTACTTTTTGTCGCCAGATATTGATAAGTCGGCTGTTACATGCGTTCTTTTGGAAGACGTACGTAAAGTGAAGCAGGTTCTACTTGTTTCAGTTGATTTACTGTTATAGGATGTACTGCTGATGCGTGGTAGTATTTTCATGGATTTTACATATTTCATGGATTTTACATAGGCAGCTTTACAAAATTAGAATGTGGTACACTTTTGTCAAGGTTTTCTAAGCCTTTTTTTTTAAATATTGTAAGTTTGTGTCTAAAAAATGTTTACATGTGAATGTAGTAACTTTTGTTGTTTTTGATCTGTCATTTTCGTGTTGAAAATAGAAGAAAGTGTTTACGTTACTAGTTATAAAATGTTATTATTGTCTTTTGAGTTGTCTTCTGAATTTAGTCTATAGGTAGTAGTGCTAGATGTTTCATCAGAAAGAACATCAGAGTTAAATAAATAAATACCTGTTGTTTTAGAACCAGATTGTACACTTTGTAGAAATATGGCTTTTAGAAAAATAATGAAAAAATTTTTTGCCAAATTTGATGCACGTTAATTTTTGTTTAGGAAGCATAGATAAAAAGTCCGTCAAAAATAAGAAAACGTTTACCGTCAGTTTTATATTTTCTTCAATGTATCCGTCGTTATGCGACTTTTATCTGTCATTTTAATTTCAGTACTAGGCGGCAATGTGTCTGATTTCTTTTGTTTGCCATTAAGTAAAACCATTGGAGCAATAGCTTGGATTAGGACATTTCCACATGCAACTACTGTTACATTCTCAGCATGTTCGGGTGCTACCAAGTGCACTTTCTTGACGTCTTTGCAAGCCAAAACCTGTTGCTGGTGGTGTATAATAAATCTGCATTCTTTTTCATCGATACTATATATTTGTTAAAATTTGTTTATAAGATTTTTTTGTAAAAGTAAATCTTTGAGCATTAAAAAATAATCAGCAACAATATATCTATTGACTTTCTGTGCTTGTGCTAGGTTTAAAGATTGGGCTTTCTTTCGGCGAAATTTGGATGACAGAGAAACAATTTAATTTTATTTTTCTGTTATTTGCAAATCTGTGTTAAATCTGTAAAATAGATTATTTTATTTTGCATATGTAAACACTGTTCTCCACTGTAATCAGCCAAAAAAATTCCAATTTTTTCTGATCGAAAGATGCAGCAATTCTTTTTCTTGTTATGGAGTTTGAACAGCGTTAGATTCAAGTTTTTTTCTGCTGGCTGTAGTAATATGGATGCGCAATCTTTTATAAAATTTTTATAGATTACATGCCGCAAGTACCGACATGCTATTACATACACTATTAAGAGCATATTGTAAAGTACTTTCTGTCAAAAAAGCTCTTTTTTGGCGCTCTTTTTATTACAAAATTAAGATGCTTTCAACAAGACTAGTGTTCGTATTAAGATCACGAGCATGAGTAACAGTTGGCCTTAATTATTGGAGCAAATAACCTAAAATATTAAACGGTTAACAGCGACACTGGCAGATTTGCCGTATCCAAGTAAAATATCTCTGGTCTTGTGTGGAACATGGCCTTAAAGAGCCTTACTTCATAATAACACACTTTTTTTATTTACACGTCACGCATATTAATAAATAAAGTATTATTTGGTAATAAGATATTAAAAACAACCACTCTCGACTAAGGGCTGCCTGTTAATACCTGAGGCGTTCCTGATTCAGACGGTTGTATTGCCAATTTACTTCAGTATTTTGGCGTACTATCAACTGCTCTGTGTTTGCCTCAATCTCTGATATTCGTTCATCCTAAAAAAAATCGTTCTCAGACTTTTCTTAAAGCGACGATGACGTCATTCATCGATGAACTTTTAGTGATGAGTGTCAGCTAATTTCAAGTGACCTCAACCAGCTGGTGGTAAAGTAATTTGTTGAATCTTTAGAAATGAGCGTTAGCTAATTTGTAGTAATTTCATTTCGCTGCTGATGGCTAGTTTGCTGTCACATTTCTTGTGTTTTCTACCTGTAAATTTCAAAACATTAGCTATTTGCAGATTTTGTATTTTTTCAGAACCTCGTAAGTCGGCGTACCTGCAACTGCCTTCAGGGTTTGCTTCACGTTGCTTTAACATTTGGGTTAATAAATTTATACCACTTTACTATTGTAGTAAATAGTTTATAACAATTCTTATTAGACAATTTCTAGGTTACTGCTAAATCTGTGATAACAATGAATATATTATTTTCAATTTTCATTTTTATGCTTTGCATTTTTTTACGACTACACTTTTAGCAGAAATGTCTCTTTGTTAAAGTTTAGTGATTAACTCTTTTTTGTTTCTTCTCTTTAAAAGTCTATTTAGTACAAATGCATAGGTTTTCTCGTCTTTTCTTGAGTACGTGTAAAATTCGAATTTTTCAGTTATCAAGATTTGTTTGATTTTGATAAAAACGTCGATTTTTTTACGTATATAATAATTCGAGCTTTTTTAGTTTGACAAGGTATTTTTTGTCTGTGTGTGTGTGCCCAGCATACTTCATGAATTGTTTTGTGTGTAATATTTGCGTAGAGTTTGTGAAGGCGTTTTTGGCTTTTATGTTTTTGTTCTGATCTATTTGTGATGACCTTTTGAAGCATAATGTGTCTGAGTTACGAAGCCCGACAATATTCGCTCTCTACATTGTCAATTCTTAATACCGTTAATTCATGGCCCCCACATAGGTATAATTTATTTGATAAATTTATTCTTAGAAAATTTAAAAAACAAATGAGCTCTTATCCTGTTTGGTATGAAATTATTAAAAAAAAAATCAATTTTTTGAAGAATATACATTATCAATCATCTCAGTCACAGGCTGACTTGATAATGTTCCAAGATCATAAGAAAAAAATTAAAAAGAACATCGATGTTGCTTACGACAATTACATACCAAATATGTAATTTAATTCATGATTCAAGATTGTTTTAGACATCTGTAAACATAAAAGAAAAATCAAATAATGTTTTTCTTCTTCTTTTGTGAAGTGCCTGCATTAGTATCGACAAATATTGCAGTGAAGAACCAAGTAATAGAATTAAACAAAAACAGACAGAGATAAGACCTATCACCTCCGAGAGGTCGACTCGGGTGATATTCTTTCCGCTCTGTAAATCTGTAGACAGCCAAACAAATATACACCTAGCCAATTATTGAAAAAACTGTAAATAGCAAAATTGAAAACTATTTGAAAGACAAAGGAAAACGCTAAAAGAAAAAATAATGTTAACAAAAACATTTAGAAGAAGTAAAAAAACAATACAAACACCTGTAAAAGAAAAAAATTTAAAGGCTATTTAAACCAGCAAGAATAGATGAACGAAAAGAAAATGATTGCAAACAAGTTGCAAAAATTATCAGATAAGAAAAAAAAACTTAGAAAACAATTAGAAACTTAGGGAGAAAATAAATGAGTACGGAATTAAAATGAAAGAGTACAAGCAACCAATCCATGAAAATAAAGAAGTAAATAAATTTTAAACAAAAAACAGCTTAAAACAAAGACTTACTAATATATATAAATACCAGAATTAAACAAATAAATAATTGACAATAAAGTGAAAACTTTAGAGAAAACAAATAGCAGAAGCAATATTATAGTAACTAGATTAAAAATAAAAAAAAAATAAGACAAAAATTATAAGTGAAAAGATAAGAATGTTTATACAAAAAATATAAAAGTACAAATACAGGTAAAAACGCTTTCAAGAGTAAAAATTATATAGTTATGATTTTACCAATAAAATAACGTTTTAATTTTACAAAATCATTTATTTAAGTGTTCATACAACTGTTATGAGATTCAAAAGCAGAATGAATGATTATGCGATAAAAATAAAGATTCAGCTTGCTCCGGTCATCTCCACCGGATGCTGAGGTAGCAGGAAGAGTCTTATGACACTGTATCATTACACCTTCCCCCTTAGGCTTGAACGTCCTCGTTCATAGATGATTGACCTGGCTGATGACTATCTCTTATTATACGAATGATTTTCCTGGGCTTGCAGAAAACTTCAACAATTCTCGTTCGATATCGGAATGCAAGGATAATGACCACTATTAGGATTAAAATGATGATGACTGTAGTTGAATAGTGAATTATTTGAGTTATTGGCCGTAAAAATAGTGGCTGTTCTTGGAGTCTTTCAGATTCTTGCAGGAGGTCTTCCGGAACTTTCAGATGCCGTAGGTGTAATTCGGCTTGCCGCTGATACTCGAGACAAACTTCGGTGACATTTTGAACGGTTATTTCAAAAACAGGGATGGTATTTTCATAGACTGAGTTCTTAATCAAAACCTTACTTGAGGAACTCAAAAGTTTAACTCCTTGTACGGACCGTCTTCTTAAAATTCCTTTGCAATCTTCGATTACTTCTATAGGTTTCTTGGAAATCACCAGTAATTGCTTGTTCCTTAATATACGAATAATTTCGTAATCGTTGCTTACTTTTGTTGTATGACATGAATTCGGTATTTTCAGACTGCAGTTTTCGTGCATTGGTTGATGCAAGCATAAGTTTATGGAGTCGATGTTTCGGCAATACTCATCACTCCAAAAGTCTTCATTGGTCATTTGCATACGGTATTTTTTGGGCGGTATGAGTGCAACGTCTTGGTAATTAGGTATAGGGTAAATCTGAGAATAGCTTGCCGTGTATGGTTTTAATATAGGGATTTTTAAAAGGAAAGTAATCGCTTGATTTGTACCTATAACGAAAAATTTTGCGAACTCTAAAATTTTGAATGGATGAACTTTGTCGATTGGCAATAATTGTTGTGGATTGTAAATTTTTTGCAAATGTTCATGAATTAAAAGAATTTCGCTTAGATTAATTAACTCTAAATTTGGAATTTCATTTAAAGACATGCTTATTGTTCGTTCAATCATTTGTAAATGAGTTAGTAAAGTTTCAGATTGATAAATCTCGTTTTGTAATAAAACTCTGATTTCTTCTGTATTTGACAAATTATGAAAAAATCTTTGTGTCTCCTTAATATTTTCGTTTAACAATTTAGTGTTTTCGTAATATCTATTCGAAAGGTGATTAGCGGATGAAGTTAATTTATCGATTTTATTGATTTCAGAATTTTGATTTTTATATAATTTGTCTAAATTTTCGTTAATTACTTTTAAATCATTATCATCTAAATCTCCAGTGACAAACTTAATTGCAGTACCCAAAATATTAACTAGACCTCTTTTAACTCGACCACTATAGTTAAATTTATTTAAAAGTTGTTCGATTTGTTTTATATTGGATGTAAGTCGAAGATATACTTTATTAGTAAGTTTATCGTAAAGTCGATTGGTTTGCCGAAAGGTTATTGAATTTTGAAGCAAATTTTTGTATCCACGTTCTATATTACTAATGTTTATGAAAAATAAAGTTATGATAATCATCTAGAATTTTTACTTGACCAAGTGGTTCTTCAAAATACCCATTATTGCTTATTGTTAAGACCTGAAGGGCCGGAGTCTGCCAAATTAGGAGTGCTATGAGGAGGGTAGTCGGGATCCTGTAAAGAAGAGAAATTTTGTCTTAGTCTCTTTAATTTTTTTATGTGAGCTGTAGTTGCTCTTGATTTTTCGGTCGTCCCAAAAAGTTTATTTTGATTTTGATCGTTTACCTTTAATTTTTCGTATGGTGGATCTGCCTTTCGCGGCCTATTTCTTTTAATAAATACTTCGATGTTCTCTAAATTTGGTGGGTCATCGCGATTTTCATTTCGTTTATTCAAAGTTTTCTGAGCTTTTTCTTTATTGTTTAAGTAAACATGTTCGTAAAATGGTAAAAGTTCCTGCCGTCGTTTCTCGTTATACTGTTCGTAAATAGTCATGTTCAAATCAAATTCGGGAATTTTGTCGTAAGGACCGTAAAGCAGGTAGAAAGGAGAAAATCCAGTACTTGAATGAATTGATTGATTATAAATTAAAACAGCAGTGATAACAAGGTTACAAGGGAGTTCTTTTGGGTTTTTAAGTTTTAATATTCTTAATTTTTCTAATAGAGACGAATGAAATCTTTCAATGGGAGAATTTGAACTTGGATTATCTACAGTTGTAAAGTGAAAATCAATTTTATGCAGTTTGAAAAATTCTAAAAGTGTTTTATTATGAAATTCTCTACCTTCGTCGCAGACAATTCTTTGTGGAATATTGTGGTGAGTAAAATAGTGTCGTAGTTTGTTTATAATTGATAAAGCTGTTAGATCTGAAACCAGGTATGCTTGGGCGTATTTTGAAAATAGATCAATAATTGTCAAAAATTTGGAATTTTGAAATGAAAAGGTGTCTATGTGAACTGTTTCAAATGGTTTTTTTGCTAAAAGTGGTCCTGAAAACTTAAGGCAGTAAGGATGGCGTTCATATTTTGATCGCAAGCATATCTCACAAGAATTAACAATTTCCGTTATAGTGCTTTTCATGTGTGGCCAATAATAGTTTTTCTTTAACTGATTGTAAGTTTCAGTAATGCCGGTATGAGTTTGGTCGTGATATTGGCCAACAATATCTCTTTGATTTTCTTCGTTTATTACATCCCTACAGTATAAATTGCTGATTACGAGTTTAATGGAGTAGTTAAAAGATCTTTGACATATATCAATAAATGGCTTTCTCAGGTCATTGTTTATAAAATAAATTCCGTATGTTTCGTTTGGTTTTAAAATTTCGTTTAACATTTTCAAGATGTCTCCTTTAATTGTGTTTATACCGATTGTCAAAACATAATTATTTTTGTTAAAAATTTTTATATATTTACATTTGTAGTGTTCGCCAGTATTTAGAATTATTCTGTTGGAGAATACGTTAACGGATTGTTCAGTTATTGGAATAACCTTTTTGTTATTTTCTTGTGTCGAATGAATAGTTGCTAATGAATTTTCATCGTTTTCTAAATTTTGAGTGAGGGAATGTAATTCATCTAATAATTTTTGGTATTCTTTGTCGTTTTCGACATTTTGATTGGTAATAATTTGGTCTAAATCATCTTTATTAAAATTTGAGGTTTTTTGATACTTTGAATTATTTTCAAAATTTTGGTTACTGTTCAAGATGTCATCTAACTCTTTATCTGTTAAAAGCGGTAATTCGTTAGCAATTGGTATAATTGAATCATCATCGTTAGGCTCGGAATCGGTTTCATTATTATAGACTTCAATACGTGAGAGAGCATCAGCTACCCTGTTTTCTTTACCTTTCTTATATTCGATTGTAAAATCAAATTCTTCCAATTTTAATTTCCAACGAATTAGTCGCGAGTTAGGCTCTTTGATTTTGTAAAGCCAGACAAGAGGATTGTGGTCAGTTTCTATTATAAATTTTTGTCCAAATAAGTAAGGCCTAAAATGTTTGGTTGAATCCAAAATAGCAAGTAATTCTTTCTCAATCGTAGAGTAATTTTCCTCTGCAGAATTTAAAGTACGTGAGTAATAGACAATGGGTCTATTTGACTGAGATAAAACACTTCCAATTGAAACGTTAGAGGCATCACAAGTTAACTTAAATTGTTTATTAAAGTCAGGATAAGCTAGAATCGGGGCATTTGTTAAAAGTTCTTTACAAAATTCAAATGCCGCAATATAATCTGAATCGTTTATATCAATTTTCGAACTCTTTTTTAAGCACTTGGTGATAGGAAAAACAACTTTTGCAAAATTTGAAATAAAGCGTCGATAGTACTCGATTAAACCCAGAAATGATTTAATTTCTTTTGTATTTTTTGGAATAGGATATTTTTCAATAGCTTCGATTTTAGAAGAATTTGGTTTTATGCCGTCGGGAGTAATAACATGACCTAAAAATTCTACATCTTTTTTCAGAAAGTTTGATTTGTCAAGTTGTATTTTTAAATTAAAATTTCTTAATTTTTCGAATATTAATTTTAGGTGGCAAATATGCTGTTGTAATAATTTCGAAAATATTACAATATCGTCCATATAGACAAAACAAAATTTATGTAAAAATTCTTTTAACACATTATCCATAACGCGTTGGAATGTACTGGGCGCATTTTTAAGTCCAAAAGGCATCCTTAAGTATTCATAATACTCGTTATTGACAGTAAAAGCTGTTTTTTCTATTGAATCTATATCCATCTCAATTTGGTGAAAGCCTTGGGCCAGATCAAGAGTTGAAAAATAAGAAGATTTTCCTAGATTATCGAGAATTTCCTCGATACGCGGAAGAGGGTATTTATCTTCGACAGTTTTTTCATTCAATTTCCTATAGTCAATGACCATTCGATATTTTCGTTTACCGGAGGCGTCAATCTTTTTAGGGACGATCCAGACCGGTGCACTATAGGGTGAAATTGAAGGTCTTATTATTTTATTGTCTAACAGTTTTTGTATTTGTTTTGAATTTCCTCCTTCATTGAATATGGGTGTCTGAAAGATTTAACGTAAACAGGCTCTTCATCTTTAGTTCTAATTTTGTGTTTAACGGTATTACTGAAAGAAAGGTCACAATTTTCGTCATAAAATATATCTTCAAATTTTTTACAAATTTTTATTATTTCGCGCTTTTCCTCAAGGTTCATGTGTGAAGTTCTAATGACTTCAGAAATTTTAATTTTATTAAATTGCAATTGGTTAGGAGGTGGAGATATTTCTGATTCATTGATAGGTCTAACTTCGATACGTTCAGAAATGTTTAAGTCAATATTTTGTTGATTATCCAATGGCAGAAGGCAAATGCCATCTTGGGCTATAGCTAATGATTCTGGTATAATTATATTTTCGCTTAATCTGGTTTCTGGAATTAAAATTTCTCCGTTGTCTATTGTGACAGGAATTTTGGCATAATTATTTGTTAAAATATTTTGGGGCTTAATTTCTTTTGAAGAGTATTGCAATAAAAATTCAATTTGAATGTTATTTATTTCTAATGTGTTTGTTTGATAATTTATGTTAGCGCCTAATTTTTGTAAATCTGCACTTCCTAGCAAAGCGTCAAATTTTGTGTGCCAGTCAACGACGTGTAAGTGAATTTTGTCCGGTATACCAAGTTCGTACAATAAAGGAATTTCAAAATTATGTTCAGAATATTTTTGACCGCCAAGACCGGAGACTAAAAAAGGTTTTTTAAATAAGAATTGAAAAAATCCTTCGAAAGCGGGTTGTGAATTTATAACTGAGTTTGATCCCCCAGAATCTATTAAAATGTTTAGATCAATTTCGGGTAAATAAATAAAGGGCAGTTTTGGCTTAATCTTGAATGAATTTAAATCTATGTTTTCAAATTCTCGGAGGCCATTGCTATAAAATTTTCCTCTAACTGATAATAGTCATTATCGGTGTCATCTTCGTTCGCATTAGGTTGATCGATACATAATTCGGGTTCGTCTATTATTTTTTCCGTATTTTCAGTTTCCAAATTGAATAATTCTTCCGACATATAATTCGGAGGTTGTAAATTTTTCGCAGTTTGATTCCAAGGCCAGTGGATTTTATTTTCATTTGGTGTTCTTTGCGTATTAATTGTAGTTTGAACTGACATAGGTGTTGGTTTTTGATTTTGTTGATATTTTACTAGACTGGAACCAGGTTTTGTTCCAAAAAGTTTTTGAGGTTGTGAAATCGGGTTGTTTATTGAATACTGAAAACCTGATGTCTTAAAATTTTGTGGATGGGGAAAATGTCCGGTCGCATATGAGACTGAAGGGCGTTGATTTTTCTTGGGTATTTCCTGAGATTTGCGTACAAATTCGCAATATTCCCATTCTTGTTTTCGATTATCGTAAAACTGACATTTACTTAAACATGCTTCAATAGAATTGAACTCAAAATTGCTAAGGTAGCTTCGGTAAGGTTCTAAAAGCCCAATTTGGAAAGTTTTGAGAGCTAACCGGTTATACTAGGCTTTTTTATAACCCAAATAATTAGCGTCTGTAATATTTAAAGAAACGTATTGCATTAAATCGTTAAATGCTTTAAGTAGTTTGCTATAATAATCCATGTAAGTTTCATTTTTTTGTTGTACGCATTGCATCAGGGCTGAGACCAAAAGTTCCTCGCTTCTTTGGTCACCATACTTTTGTAATAAGGATTGTCTAATTAGTGGCCATTCGGTAGCATTTTGATAGGCAATAAAATTTCTGGCGTCACCTTTAATTTTTGATCGGATCGAGAAATTTACCAAATAATGTAAATCTGGTGATAACCGCGTGTTTAAATGTGTAAATAAATTATCGACTTCATTAATAAAAATTGATAAATTTTGTCCAGGAGAATATTCTGGGATTGCATGCAATAACATTTGAATTTCGTCTTTTGGCAATGGGGTTGATGCATCAGTTGTTGTAGTCATACTTAAAACTTTACTAGGGTTATTTAGAGAAAGTTTTGACTCTTTTATTATATTAGGTTTTTGTCTAAAATAATTTATTTGATCTAAGATTTGAGATGTGTCCAAATCAGATAAATTTAAATTATTGTCAATCACAATTACTTCGGTTTCACTGTCCGTATCACTCATAAGGTAAATAAAAATAGAGCAAGCAATTATTTAAACATGCAGGAAGGAAAAACAAAAGACTTACAGCACCAAGACTTGCATCCTAAAGTGAGGTCGTCCCTAGATGTATTCCTTCAAAATGGGGATGATTCGGATATCGCACGAAGACTTGAAAGTCACCTGGGGTTCGCAGAATACAGAATTCACCGTTGGTGGGTCACTATTCTTCAGAATACAGAATTCACTTTTTGGTGGGTCACTATTCTTCAGAATACAGAATTCACTTTTTGGTGGGTCACTATTCTTCAGTGGAACCTGTCAGTTGCAATATCCTGTTCGCAGCGCCAGTTATGATTTTACCAATAAAATAAAGTTTTAATTTTACAAAATCATTTATTTAAGTGTTCATACAACTGTTATGAGATTCAAAAGCAGAATGAATGATTATGCGATAAAAATAAAGATTCAGCTTGCTCCGGTCATCTCCACCGGATGCTGAGGTAGCAGGAAGAGTCTTATGACACTGTATCATTACAATATGTACGTGATGGAAACGGAGAACAATTTCGAAAAAGAAATAAAAATAATAAAAAATAAATTTAAGCTGCGACAAATAAAGGGACAAAAAGTCTACATTAAAAGTGACCATCCCGAAAAAAAATGATACAAAAAAAATGAACAAAATAGCTAAACAATTTTAAGACTCTACAATTCGACTGTCAAGCTGATGTGACCTTTGTTCAAAATCTAAGAAAATTTTACGTTTAAGATATATAGAGTATACACATTTGAGGGTCTATCTACAATAAAATAACTTCATGTCAATTTTAAAAAACCGACATTAGAAAAAAGTTAAAAATAAATTGCACTGAAAAAATTACTTAAGAAAATAAAACAATATAACTTAGTATATGACTTAGTAATATAATTCATATAATATTTATATATAATATAATTCATATAAAAAACTAAGTCATATAATATATGACTTAGTAGCAATTTAAAAAACAAAACAAAAAGATACAGAAATTACGGTTATTGACAATTACATATTTTTTAATAATGGAAGTAACTAAGTGATGTAGCAGATGTTGAACACTTATTTGCATGTTGAAAATATTGTACATTAGAAAAGTTAGAGAAGAAAATGCTATTTTATAAAGTGCTTGTGTCAAAAAAAGCATTACAGTCTAACATTGATTACAAATACGACAGATTTTCAACTTGCCACTTTGTACTACAAATTTACCTTAATACGTTTAGGAACTACCATATTGACAGTAATAAAAAACAGTTATCATTTTTATTAAAAATTGTCACATTTAAGCATGGTATCTAAAGGTGCAAGTTAATAGCAATGTGCGTTAAAGGTAGATTTCATTAGATGTCAGAATGTCATACGAATAGCTGTTCGGTATTATTCTTTGATTACAATTACTCGTCGCTATAGTACTTTTTTTAAGTAGTGTTTTGATAATAACATTTAACTAAACTAAGTGCACAGTTTTTTTAATCTAAAAAAAATATTATTATTTTAATTAATGTAATATTTTTCTATATCTACGTAAGAGATATAATACAGGTTACGAAGCTAATAGGTTTTCAATAATGAGATGCACTAGTTCAAGCGACTTCGGAGTTACTTTTGATTTTAAACTCACTTTAAATATGCTGGTATTTATTTTTAGATTCTGTTTACAATATTATTAAAAAACTTTTTGGTTAACATAATTTTATGCCTTGATGCGTTCTCGTTTGGAATACTGCTGTATTATATATTCTCCATATTACAGTAAATTTGCAATCGTTGTTAAGTCAATGCAAAGAAAATTTGCTGAATATATTTGGTAGAAAAAATATAAGGATTACTGACACTTTGTTGATTCTTTGTGTGATTAATTTGAGAGTTCTTTTTTAGTTACTTATATTAATGTTCCTCAAGCATGTTGGAGAAATATTAGATTTTTTTATTTACCTGCTTCCAATACAAAAATTTTAGACGCTCTTCTGTTTCTAAAAAATGTCAACTTTATAATGTGGTGTCTTGGTGTCAAACATCACAAGCAAACTTGCGATGATTGCAAAATTTTTGTAATTCGTTTCTTTAACACTATTTTACGTTAAAAACATTACAATAGCAATGTCACTAAAAAATATGTTTGCTTCTCAGCGACGAGGTTTCATAAATTTGAAAACAGTTCAAGAGAACAAAAAAAAAACAATTACGAAAATATTTTGTTAGTGATTAAAGAAAATTACTTTGGCAACAAGATTAATGTAATATTATTAACAATTATAATACTAATGTAACGGAAAATAAAATTTGTTTTCCTGTTATTTTCGCTGACCGGGAAGGCGGTTTTGGAGTTCCAAAAATGCTTGGGCACTGTAACATCGTAGTTGAATCGACATCGGAGCAACAGTCAAAAAATAACAGTAAAATTTTGTTACTCAACAATCGGCTTACTCTTTCTTTGTCATCAGTTTAGTCTCTATTGTCACGTTTCTTCGTCGCAATGGCTCCATCTTTTAAGGGGGAGCTGGGTAAGTGCTTTTTGCCCTTAGATTTCAAAGATGTCTTGCTTTTACTGTCTTAAAGGATGTGGTCAAAAAACTTATTGTTTTTAAAATTACGTTCTGCTAGTTGTTATGACTTGTAGATGAGATGAAATGTTTGTCAATACGTTTTTTCTATAAGTTATTTCACTACTATTTTGCATTTTTTACATAACGACTGTTAAAAAAAGTTGCTATTGCTATTAGTTCCATTCAGTGTAGGTTGAAGTTTTATCCTTAAAATTTCTCTAGATCTGTTAGCACCAAATATGTCACTTCTTGGATTTTAACTCCAAAATTGTCATCACATTCAATTGTAGGGATTATGTAGCAAATCCACATTCTGATGGTTTTTTCATCTATTACCACTTACCAGTTTAAACATGTAAAGTTTGACTAACTCAATTAAGTCAATAAAATATGTAATGGATTAGAGAAAAATTTGAAGAAATTTTGTTTTTGACATAGTGACATCAAGTTTTGGCTTTTTGGCTGGATGCTCTAAAGAATCACCACTATGTGAAGCTATATTTTGATTATTGAAAATTATACAAATATTTTTGCATAGATCTTTAACTTCTAGTTTTTTGATTGATAAAGTTTGAACTAAACAATTTTAGGATTGTTAAATAAAATTTTCTTAATAAGACTTTTGCTGCTTTTTTCTTAAAACTTTTCTTGTACTGGACTATTTTTTTAGCGTAATGTTTTGCTATAGTTGATTTGACTTTAAAAACCGTAATTTTAAATAATTCTGACATGTGTGCCTTTTACTTTCCATGGCAGTGTCATATATTATGTAAGTTGGTGGTTATGGCTTTACCTAGAAAATCTGGCTTAATCTTTCTTTTTCTAACATAATATTTACTTCCAAGATTTATTTTATGCATTTCTACATTCTTCACTTGTGTACGATTTAATTAAATCTTTGGAACATTCTGTAAGAACAGTGTAATTTGAAGTATCCTAATTATCAATATTAATTAACGAATGTGCATTATCAGCAAGTACTTGTAATTATGTTCCTGGATCAAAATAATGTAAAAACAGGAAAAATAGTACTTGGTGTTTGGAGAACAGATACAACAACCGACAATTTGTTTGCTCCTCAGAGACAAGGTTTCAATAATTTTAAATTCCGTTAGGAATCAAAGAGAAGTACGGCAACATAGATTAATGTAGTTTGAATATAATAAAATTTGACTACTTAGATGTTGCTTTTGCTTTCAGTGTCAGGTGGTCACATAACTCCTCCTGCGTGAGAAACGCCTTTATAGTTTAGGAGAGTAGAAACCATAAGATAACTTTTAATAATAAAGAAATGGTTTTAGAACTTAGTAATTTTTCAGAATATTTTGTCAAGGAGCAAAACTTTTATGTCAACGTATCAGAATCAAATCAAATGATTTCAGATTTCATCTAGATGTCATAACAATTGGCATAATATCTTTAAAAATAATAAAGATTTTCTAGTGTATTTAAAAATCCGCTAAACAATTTATATGCCAAATACCACCTGACTCTAGCACACAAATTTGCTGACATAAGTTATGTAAGTTAACAAAAGCAAAAGCAATATTTTTTCATACTTTGCCAAATTTGGTGCACGTTAATTTTTCCTTAGAGTGCATTGTCGAATAATTGAGTACTTTAGTGTGCTAATAGTGTTCAAATTACTAGAAGAGTAATTTTAATTTCAGTACCAGGTGACATTGCGTCTGGTTTATTTCGTTTGCCTTTAAGTAACATCATTAGTGCAATAGCTTGAGATAGGGCATTTTCACATGCAACTATTTTTATAATCTCAGCTTGTTTAAGTGTTACCAAGTGCACTCTCTTAAGGTCGTTGCAAACCAAAACCTGTTGCTGGTGGTGTATAGTAAATCTGCATTCTTTTTCATCGACATTATATTTTTGTTGAGA
The DNA here is from genome assembly GCA_029207805.1 of Tribolium confusum. Lineage (NCBI taxonomy): Eukaryota > Metazoa > Arthropoda > Insecta > Coleoptera > Tenebrionidae > Tribolium > Tribolium confusum. The sequence goes on along the minus strand of JALGAY010000001.1, from coordinate 33,652,671 downwards.
TTTGTTCATAAGATTTTTCTGTAAGAGTAAACCTTTGAGCTTTGAAAAATAATCAGCAACAATGTATCTATTAACTTTCTGTGCTCGGTCTGTGTTTAAACATTAGGCTTTTCTTTTGGCAAAATCCGAATGACAGAAAAACAATTTCATCTATTTTCTCTCTTTTATTTGCAAATCTGTGTTAAATTTGCAAAGTAGATTATTTTATTTCGCACTGTTTTTCGAAGTACTTTATTAGACAAAAACGTTCTAATTTTTTTTAATCAATTGATGCAACAGTTCCTTTTCTTATTCTGGAGTTAGAACAGTCTTAGATACAAGTTTTTTTCTGCTACCTGTAGCAAAATGGTTGCGAAAAGTCTTTCATAAATTAGTATATAGTTTACATGCTGCAAGTTCCGACATGCCATCACGTACATTATCTAGAGCTTATTGTATACTTCGTTTTCTCCAAAAATAATTTATTTTTGGCGCCCTTTTTATTATAAAATTAAAATGCTTTTAATAAGACCAGTGTTTGTATTAAAATCACGGGCATAAGTGGCAGTTGACCTTAATTGGCGCAGATAACCTAAAATATTAAACGGTTGAGATTTGAGAACTAACGCGGGTACGTTGAAATCACTTACCTTGCCTGTGTTCTTGACAGTTTTAAGGTCTGTATATGTCAAAAAACTTGTTGTAGCAATTTGTCTACTTTTAGAGCTTTAAAATAAGATGAGCGGTTGGAAGATTTGGTAAAAACAACAGTTTGCGGTACAGAAAAATACCTCAAATCTTTTTAGATATATTGCTGGAACGAGTCTGTAAAATAGAGGTAACAGCGACACTGGTGGATTTTACGTTTCTAAATTAAACATTTCTGGTCTTATATAAGACATGACCATAAATGGCCTTACTTTATAATTAAACACTTGTTCTCTTTACACGTCACGTATACTGATAAATAAGGTATTATTTGATGATAAGATATTAAAAACAACCACCCTCGACTAAGAGCTGCTTGTTAATTTCTGAGGCGTTCCTGATTCAGGCGGTTGTACCGCTAATTTACCTCAGTACCTTGGCGTACCAGCAACTGCTCTGTGTTTGTCTCAATCTCTAATATTTGTTCATCTTAAAAATTTGTTCTCAAACTTTTCTTAAAGCGACGATGAAGTCGTTTATCGATGAACTTTTAGTGATGAGTGTCAGCTGATTTTAAGTGACCTCATCCAGCTGGCGGTAAAGTAATTTGTCGAATCTTTAGTAATAAGTGTTAGCTGAGTTGAAGTAATCTTATTTTGCTGATAATGGCTAGTTTGCTGTCACATCTTTTGTGTTTTCTACCTGTAAATTTCAAAACATTAGCTATTTGCAGATTTTGTACTTTTTTACAACCTCGTAAGTCGGCAAACCTGCAACTGTCTTCAGGGTTTGCTTCAAGTTGCTTTAACATTTGGGTTAATATATTTATACCACTTTACTATTGTAGTAAATAGTTTATAACGATTCTTATTAGACAATTTCTAGGTTACTGTTAAATCTGTGATTACAATGAATATATTATCTTCAATTTTCATTTTTATGCTTTGCATTTTTTACGACTACACTTTTAGCAGAAATGTCTCTTTGTTAAAGTTTAGTGATTAACTCTTTTTTGTTTCTTTTCTTTAAAAGTCTATTTAGTACAAATGCATAGGTTTTCTCGTCTTTTCTTGAGTACGTGTAAAATTCGAATTTTTCAGTTATCAAGATTTGTTTGATTTTGATAAAAACGTCGATTTTTTTTACGTATATAATAATTCGAGCTTTTTTAGTTTGACAAGGTATTTTTTGTTTGTGTGTGTGTGCCCAGCATACTTCATGGATTGTTTTGTGTGTAATATTTGCGTAGAGTGTGTGAAGACGTTTTTGGCTTTTATGTTTTTGTTCTGATCTATTTGTGATGACTTTTTGAAGCCTAATGTGTCTGAGTTACGAAGCCCGACAACATTCACTCTCTACATTGTCAAATCTTAATACAGTTAAATTTTGGCCCCTACATATATATTTAATTTATTTTATAAATTTATTTTTAGAAGAAAATTATTAAAGAGAAAAAAATTCAAACTTTTTAATAATATAAATTATCAATTATCTCAGTTACAGGCTGACTGGATAGTGTTTTAGGATCTCAGAAAAAAAATTAAAAAAGACATCGATGTTGCTTACGACATTACATACCAAATATGTAATTTAATTCAAGATTCAGGATTGTTTTAGACATCTGTGAACATTAAAAAAAAACAAATAATGTTTTTCTTCTTCTTTTGTAAAGTGGCTGCATTAGAATCGACAAGTTACTTTTATTGCAGTGAAGAACCATGTAATAGAATTAAACAACAACAGACAGAGATAAGACCTATCACTTCCGAGAGGTCGACTCGGGTGATATTCTTTCCGCTCTGTAAATCTGTAGACAGCCAACCAAATATACATCTAGCCACTTACTAAAAAAACTGTAAGTAGCAAAGTTGAAAACTATTCGAAAGACCAAAGAAAACGACAAAAAAGAACAAAATCAACAAGAAACATTTAGAAGAAGTAAAAAAACAATAGAAATCCTTGTAACAGAAAAAAAATTAAAGTTTATTTAAACCAGGAAGAATAGATGAACTTAAAGAAAATAATTGCACACAAGTTACAAAAATTATCAGATAAGAAAAAAAACTCAAAAAACAATTAGAAACTTAGGAAAAAAATAAAGGAATAAAGGAGCTAAAGTGAAAGAGTATAAGCAACCAATCTATGAACAAAAAAAATTAAATAAATTTTCAACAAAAAACAGCTTATACCAAAAACTTACTAATATAAATACCAGATTTAAAGAAATAAATATATCTGAAGATAAGTTGAAAACTTTAGAGAAAACAAATAGCAGAAGCAATATTATAGTAATTAAATTAAAAATAAAAGAAAATAAGACGAAAATTATAAGTAAAGAGATAATAATGTTTATACAAAAAATATGCAAGTACAAATAGAGGTAAAAACGCTTTTAAGATTAAAAATCATATGTACGTAATAGAAACGAACAATTTTGAAGAAGAAATAAAAATTATAAAAAATGAATTTAAGCTGCGACAAATAAAAGAACAAGAAGTCTACATAACAAATGACCTTCCCGAAAAAAAAGAATAATAAAAAAAAAGAAAAAATAGCTAAACAATTTTAAGGCTCTACAATTCGACTGTCAAGCTTATGTGATCTTTGTTCAAAATCTAAGAAAATTTTACGTTTAAGATATATACACGTTTTAAGATCTATTTAAAATATAATAACCTTATGCCAATTTTAAAAACCGACATTAAAAAGAACTTACAAATAAATTGCACTTCAAAAATTATTTAAGAAAATGAAACAATATAAAATAGACTCAGTGGCATTTTAAGAAACAAAACAAAAAGGTACTGAAATTACGGTTATTGACGATTACATATTTTTTAATAAGGGAAGTCGGAAATAAGTGATGTAGCGGATAATGTGGAACACTTGTTTGGTACTACCCAAAAAGTATGTTGAAAATATTGTAAATTAGAAAAGTTATAAAAGAAAGAACTATTTTATAAGGTGCTTGTGTCAAAAAAAGAGTAACAGTCTACTACCTATTGATTACGAATACTACAGATTTTCAACTTGCCACTTTCTACTGCAAATTTACCTTAATGTGTTTAGGAGTTGTCATATTTACAATAGTAAAGAAACAGTCGTCACTTTTATTAAAAAATGTCACATTCATAGAGGGCATCTAAAAGTGCAAGTTGCTATCAATGTGCGTTAATGGTAGATTTCATTAGATGTCAGAATGTCACACAAATGACTGCTCGGTATTATCTTTTGTTTACAATTATTCGTTGCTATTGTACTTTTTTAAGAGGTGTTTTGATACCAACATTTAACTAAACTAATGGGCTGATTTCAAGTTGAGATAATACCGGTAGTATCTTGGTTTCCATGAAAAATTAATAAAGTTTGTTGTTTTGATTGGTTGTTGTCATGGAAAAGTATTAAAATTTGCGATACTACCGGTATTATCTCAACTTGAAATCAGCCCATAAGTGCATAGTTCTATTTAATCTAAAAAAATTATTATTATTTTAATTAATCTATTATTTTTTTATATATACGTAAGAAATATAATACAGGTTACGAAATTTATAGGTTTTCAATAATGAGATGCACTAGTTCAAGTGACTTCGGAGTTACTTTAAATTTTAAAGTCACTTTTAATATGCTGGAATTTATTTTTAGATTCTGATTGCAATTTTATTTAAATGCTTTTTGGTTAATATAATTTTATGCCCTGATGCGTTTTCGTTTGGAATACTGCTGTATTATATAATCTCTATATTACAGTAAATATACAATTGCTGTTAGATCAGTGCAAAGAAAATTTGCGAGATATATTTGGTAGAAAAAATATAAGGATTACTGACACTTTGTTGATTCTTTGTGTGATTAATTTGAGAGTTTTTTTTTAGTTACTCATATTAATGTTCTTCAAGCTTATTGGAAAAATATTAGATTCTTTTATTTACCTGCGTCCAATACAAAAATTTTAAACATTCTATTGTTTCTAATAAATGCCAAATTTTTCATGTGGTGTTTCAAATTTTGATGTTTGCAAAATTTTTGTAATTCGTTTCTTTATCACCATTTTACGTTAAAAATATTACAATAACAGTGCCACTGAGACAACTAAAACATTATTTTCTGGTATCGAAACACTTATAAGTCAAATTACACAAAGATTTTAATCTTGGGAGTGTTTTATGCTGGAAAGTTTTTGCCATATTTTGGCTTAGATCAAAAAAATTTAAATACAAAATAATATTAAACCTTGAAATTGTTTACCATTTTCACTACGAAACGTTTGCATGTGAATTTTTAACTCAGTTGGTAAACTTTTTTTAGGATTTTTGTTAAATGACAAGTTGAATATCCTTTTACCTAATAAGGAGCAAACATATTTATTATTTATACTTATGTTTCTAAAAAAACTTTAATTGTTTGCTTTTCAGCGACAAAGTTTCATAATTTTGAAAACCGTTTAAGAGAACCAAAAGAAGAATTACGAAAATATTTTGTTAGTGAGCAAAGAAAACTACTTTAGCAATAAGATTAATGTAATATTATTAATAATTATAATAATATTGTAACGGAAAATAATGTTCTATGTACTATTTGTTTATCTGTTATTCTAGCTGGTTTGGAAGGCAGTTTTGGAGTTCCAAAAATGCTTGGGCACTCTAGCATCGTAGTTGCATTGACATCGGAGCAACAGTCAAAAAATAACAGTAAAATTTTGTTACTGGATGATCGGCCTACCCTTTCTTTGTAATCAGCTTGGTCTTTCTTGTCACGTTTTTTTGTCACAATGACTCCAGTTTTTAAGGGAAAGCTGGGGGTAAGTGCTTTTTGCCCTTAGATTTCAGAATTTTCTTGCTTTAAATTATTTTGCGTTTTTTGCTCTTCTAAAAAATATGGTTAAGAAATTTATTGTTTTTAAAATTACGTTTTGCTAGTTGTTGTAACTTGTAGATAAGATAAAATGTCAGTCAATACGTTTTTTCTATAAGTTATTTCACTACTATTTTGCCATTTTTTACAAAATGACTGCTAAAAACAGTTGCTATTGTTATTAGTTTCATTCAGTATAATTTATTGTTATATTCTTAAAATTTTTCTAGATCTGTTAGCAACAAATATGTTTCTTCTTAGATTTTTACTTCAAAATGGTCGTCACATTCAGTTTAGGGATCATGTAGCAAATCCACATTCTGATGATTTTTCCATCTTTTACCAGCATGTAAAGTTTGACTGTCTTGATTAAATCAATAAAATATGTAATTGATTAAAAAAAAATTTGAAGAAATTTTGTTTTTGACATAGTGACATCGAGTCTTGGCTTTTTGGCTAGATGCTTTGAAGAATCACCACTATGTAAAGGTATTTTTTGATTATTGGTAGTTATACAAATATTTTTGTTTAGATCTTTAAAATCTAGTTTTTTGAATGATGGTGTTTGAACTAAACAATTTAGTTTTAGGATTGTCGAAAGAAATTTTTTTAAGAAAACTTATTCGGCTTTTTTCTTAAATCTTTCCTTGTACTGGATAACTTTTTTAGTGTAATGTTTGCCATATTTAATTAGAATTTAAAAATCGTAATTTTGAATAATTCTGACATGTGTGCTCTTCAATTTCCATGACAGTGTCATATATTATGTAATTTGGTGGTTATGGCTTTAGTGAACCTGGTTTATTCTTTTTTTTTCTAACATAATTTTTACTTTCAAGATTTGTTTTATGCCTTTCTACGTTAAAACAGTAGCTTAGAAGACCATTACGATAACAATGATATTCACTAACATAAAGCATTCAATGGTATCTAAAAATTTAAAAGTCAAATTAAGTTTGTACGTAATTCTTCTCTTCACTTGTGTATAGTTTAGTTAACTGTTTGAAACAATTTTTAAGAACAAGTGTATTTTGAAGTATTTTAATCAACAGTACTAATTAACAATGGTACATCATCAGCAAATATTTGTAATTTTAATCTTGGAGATACCTTTGATCGGAATAATGTAAAAACAGGAAAAATAATACTTGGTTCTTAGAGAACTGATACAACAACCGATACTTTGTTATTTCCTCAGCGACAAGGTTCCAATAATTTTAAAAACCGTTTAAAATAAGTAAAAGAAAAATTACAAGAATAATTGGTTAGCAATTAAAGAGAAGTACGGCAACATAAATTAATGTAGTTTGAATATAATAAAATTTGCCTACTTAGATGTTGCTTCTGCTTTCAGAGTCAGGTGGTCACATAACTCCTCCCGTGTGAGAAAAACCTTTATAGTTTAGGAGAGTAAAAACCATTAAAATAATAAAGAAATGGTTTTAAAAATCAGTGATATTTCAGAATATTTTGCCAAAGAACAAAACTTTTATGCCAACATATCGAAACCAAGGTTTCTTTATTTTCTATCCAATCCAATAAATTTCTTATTAGTTTTATTAAGTCTTTCAAGCCTAACAGTAGCTAAACTTATAGAAAATGCAAAGGTTATAAAAATGTAGATATTCTACATAATTACTAAATCTGAAACCGGCAATAAATTTGGTGTTAAATTACAGAAACAAATGCACTTAATGGTTACAAATCTAGAGAAATTATAATGATATAATTAAAAATGATATTGAATGTAACCAACAGCAAAATTAACTTTTTTGGCAATAAATTTGTAAACATAATCGCAAGATAATAATAAAGTAATTATAAAAAAAACTAACGACTAACATTTTTTTTCATCTAGATGTCATAACAATTGGCATAATATTACTTTAAAAATAATAAAGATTTTCTAGTGTATTTGAAAATCCGCTAACATGTTATATGCCATATAGCAACTGACTCTAGCACACAAATTTGCTAACATAAGTTATGTAAGTTAACAAAAGCAGAAGCAATATCTTTTTTATACTTTGCCAAATTTGGTGCACGTTAATTTTCGCTTAGAGTGCATTGTCGAATAATTGAGTACTTTAGTGTGTTAATAGTGTTCAAATGACTAAAAGATGCTTTTGGAGTGTGTCTATATGAATTTTATGACCCAGTAGAAAAATTAACTTTTGGGTTCTTTACCGATAAAATAGAACCCACCCCTAAATTTTAAGTGGATTGTAAAAGTCTGGCGCGTGGCACCCGTTGTTTGTTTCCTTTGAGGGTCTATCCGACCGCTTAGGTAACAGTAGAGTTTACTTATCTTTATAACAACCCTTATTAAATCCCTCATATACTAGTTTGTAAGTCAAAATAATAAAATTCATCCAAATATAGACAACCTTTATCAAGCGACTGCAGCTTATAGGCAGAACTATCCAAATAAAAAGTTGCTCCGTCAACAATAAGAAGAACTTTACCGTCAGTTTTATCTTTTCTAAAATAGTTTAAACATTTTGTAAAAGTATCTGTCGTAATACTACTTTTATCTGTCACTTTAATTTCAGTACCAGGGGACATGGCATCTGGTTTCTTTCGTTTGTCTTTTAGTAACACCATTAGTGTGTATCGCAATAGCTTGAAATAAGGCATTTTCACATGCAACTATTGTTACAATCTCAGCTTGTTTGGGTGTTACTAAGTGCACTCTCTTAACGTCTTTGCAAACCAAAACCTGTTGCTGGTGGTGTATAGTAAATCTGCATTCTTCTTCATTGATATTATATATTTGTTGAGATTTGTTCATAAAAAATTTTCTGTAAGAGAAAATTTTTGAGCTTTGAAGAATAATCAGCAACAATGTATCTATTAACTTTCTGTGCTCGTGCTGAGTTTAAACATTGAGTCTTTTTTTTTAGCAAAATCCGGATGACAGAAAAACAATTTCGTCCATTTTCTTTTTGTTATTTGTGAATCTGTGTTAAATTTGCAAAGCAGATTTTTTTATGTTGCAAATGTAAGCACTGTTCTTAGAAATACTTTATCAGTCAAAGACATTCTAATTTCTTTTAATTAAAAATTGCAGCAGTTCTTTTTCTTATTCTGGAGTTAGAACAGTCTTAGATACAAGTTTTTTTCTGCTACCTGTAGCAAGATAGTTGCGCAAAGTCTTTCAAAAAATTTAAAATACTCACATGCCGCAGGCACCGTCATGCCATCAGGTACAGTATTCAGAGCTTATTGTAACCAGTGTTTGTATTAAAATTATAGGCATGAGTGGCAGTTGACCTTAATTGTCGCAAATAACCTAAAATATTGAATGGTTAAGATTTGAGAACTAACGCGGATACGTTGAAATCATTTACCTTACCTGTGTTTTTGACAGTTTCAAGGTCTCTTTATGTCAAAAAACTGTTAGTGATTTTTGCAACTTTAAATTTGTCAACTTTTGAAGCTTATCATTATTGGTCATTTTCCATTTGTAATAACAACATTTTGTAGTACTAAAAATTACCGCAATCCTTTTTCGATATATCGCTGAAGCAAACCTGTAAAATAGATGTAACAGCGACACTGGCGGATTTACCGTTTCCAAGTAACACATCTCTGGCCTTATGTGGGACTTAGCCATAAATGGCCTTACTTTGTAATAATACACGTGTTCTATTTACACGTCACGTATATTAATAAATAACGTATTATTTGGTAATATGATATTGAAAACAACCACTCTGGACTAAAAGCTGCTTGTTAATTCCTAAGGCGTTTTTAATTCACAGGATTGCACCGCCAATTCACCTGGGTACCTTGGCGTACCAACCACTGCTCTGTGTCTGCCTCAAGTATTTTTGACACTTGTTCATCCTAAAAATATTCGTTCTAAATTTTTTTTTAAACCAGGTAACGATGACGAACGATGAAGTCGTTAGTGATGAGTGTCAGCTGATTTCAAGTGACCTCATCCAGCTGGTGGTGAAGTAATTTGTCGAATCTTCAGTACCGTGCATGGAGCAGGGTTACTTTAATCAATTATAAAATTCAAACACCTGCATCTTGAAAATGATTGAAGCTATAATGTCAAAAAAAAATTTTAAACATCGTTTGCTTTATGTCTATTGATTCACAAAATAACATTCTTATAAAAAAAAATTTGACAAAATAAAAAAATAAAAATTTTGTGATCAAAATTATATGCTGCATGGGGGTACTTTGATAATGCGTACATTTTAGGTAAGTTTGCAAAGTAACCCTACTGTTAAAACGAATTATGAAAAATAACACCATTTTTTGATTTTTTAAACAAAAAAAATTAAGAAAAATATCCACAACACTTAAATAAAAAGACGTTTTTCTGCAATTTAAAAAAAAATCTTCTGCTGGTAATACACAAGAGGTTATGCTAAGTATTAAAACAAAACTTTAATTCTTAATATTGTTTAATAGAGGTAAGTAATTAAAAATATATTAGGTATCAAAAATACATAGACTATTAAAAAACTCTGATCGAAATACTAGTAAATATTTTTAGAGTAGGTATATTCGTTGCTGCTTGTTATAAATTTCAAAATTCTTTCGACATAAAAACATATTGACTGCATCTTCCCACAGTCGGAAAATTTACCTAACGTCCAATCACCTACTTCCCAATTTTGATTTCCTGTTTGGTTTCTGTCTAGAATTTCTTTTTCTGTAGCAGTAGCGGCTTTTTCTTCTTTTCGTCTAATTTTTTCTTCAGTTTTTTGATCAGATAATACTGTTTCGTAATTATCTGTTTTTTTTGATTCATGATATGATGTTTAATCCGCCGAAATGCTACGTCCAAGTGCTACATTCACTCTCTTTTTACGTCTTCTTTCGATAGCAGGTCTACTGAATTTTTAGTTCTTTAGATAATTGACCAGAGACGATTCAACATCATTATTTGGGTTTATAGTCGGTGGTGACAATTTTTTAAAAACTTCGTCAGCAGTTAAGAGGTAAACCCCTGACGCTTAGAATGCATTAATCAAATTTCGGTTGATTGCATAGGAAACATTGTCACATAAAGTGTTAGAAGACTTTTTTTTCTTAGGTTTTGGCACCACAGAGTTTATTTTATTTAAACCTTCGATAATAATTGTGGAAAAATTGTCTTAGAAACAGTACTAACTCTTAAATTTTGTGTTTTTTACTCTTCCAACACTGTTGGCCAAGCCTGTTTCATTGGTCTAAAAAAAAACAACATCTAACGATTGACACAAATGTGTCGAATTTGAGACTAGACAAATAAAGTCAATTTTATATTTCCGGCACAGGCGAAGCACTTTGGTGTCCAAATGCGAAAAGAGATTGTCCCCTATGTAAAAGAAAATATTTTTTTACATTCTTGCAGTAAATAAAAAAAGTGAAATAAACAAATCAAAAATAAATCAGTTAAAAGTAACACAAACAAAACAAAATTTTATTTTATAAAAACAACAAAACAATCGTGAAATAAACAATGAAAATAATGAAATAAATAAGCAATAGAGTACATGTAACATACTGTTATGTCATTTTATAAACACTTAGGATTTGATCGAGACATCTCTTTAATAAATACAAATCTTGAAAAGCAAAACATTTACAAAAAACAATTAATTATTACAAAACTAAATTGAAAAATTGTTTATACTGAAGAGAATTTTGTTTCGTATGTAATATTTTTTTTATAAACAGAATTTATCTTTAAACAATTTAAAAGCGTATAAAATTAGCTGAAAGTATTAATTTAGAATTTTTTAATAAAATACCTTCTAAATACATTTCTAGATAATTCACGAAGAGAAAGTACTTGAGGAATATTAATGTTTTCTTCAGGATTTTGATCTCTATACATAGAAAGTAATATAGAGTGAGCAAAATAACTCATGAGTTCTCGCAGTTGATTGGACTGTATAAAATTTCTAGTATTAAGAACGTCTTCAAGATTTTCAGTAATATTAATTAATAAGTTTGGCAAAATTCTAAAAAAGTAAAAAAAATATTTTGCAGGTGCAGTTTTTGACATATAATACTTTGTTTTAAGTGACAGAAATCAAAATTTATTCACAAGTGAGATAATATGTGAAATTACTCACTAGTGAGTAGAACTGTCAGTAGATAAAAAATATTCAAAATTTGCTTTTAATTGTTTATTTGAAACAACTACAATGTAATTTATGTTCTATGTGTATAAACGTTAACATTAATTGTGCCATTGTTATTGTTGAAAATAACCGCAGTATCGTGTAAATTCAACTCCTTCTTCTGACATCCAACCTTAAACTCTTGGTTAACTGTATTGTTGCTGCTTTCCTGCCCAAAAACTTGTTGTGCAATATTTACTTTGTTTTGCAAGGAATCTTTAATATAGCCATCAACAACTGCATCAGTCTTCCAGCCACCAAAACGTTTCAGCGTTCTTACATCAGCCCCACAATCCGCTAACAAAGTTGTACCTGATTTTCGGAACGCATGGCCGGTATACATTTTTGAATTCTCAAATTTGAGAAATGTAGCTATCATTGCAGGCATCTTTCCAAACGTGTTAATACCTATTGGTTGCACTGTGCATTTCCCACCACAGTAGCCAAGAAACAATCGCGTGGATTTTTCGTTTTTAGAGCGTAAATTAATAAATATTTTTTGTACAAATCTAATGAATTAATTCCAGATTTTTTGTTCAGAATAGTAAACGATCTTTTTTATGGGTTTTTGTGTACGGCAAGTGAATTAAGAGAAAATCTTCCTTGACTTTGTTGACTTGATCTATTGAAAACGTTAACGATATTTTCTCCTCGTATCCAACATGCTGTCTCTTCAAGAATGCAGTCAATCTGTAATATTTGCCTATGTCTACATCTTAACAAACCTTTATTGAGGTTTTGATCATTGAGTACTGCGCCCAAAGCGACGATGACTTGTACTTCTGTGCCTACAAAACACAATGCATGTAGATACTAATGCATGATCTAATTCAATTCAACTCACTTTTTTAGCAAAATATGCTAGCATTAGTTCCTCCGAACTGTCACCTAACGAATTTTCCGCCTTTCAATTTTAAAACAAACTATACTTCTTGTCGTCATAATTCTTCAATTTTGCCGGAATTAAATTCGAGTAGCAGATTTTGCGTCTAACTTAATATGTTCTGGCAGACAATCCATTTTACGGATGTAGTTCAAATTGTGAAAAAAGCAATGCAAGCAAATGGAATGTTTATTTTTCAAAACAATCAGTTGTTTTGTTTATATTACGAACGTTTATATCTACAGTGCTACAATTTTTTGTGATTTTATTTTTATTTACGGTCTTTATTTCTTTTTCTGTTGGAATCGCACCTGTAAGATAAAATGTCGTATTTTACACGTGAAACAAACACATCATTCGTTTGTAAGAAATTACCGTATGAGAAATTCTGTCGTCAAAATTTTCACTCACGTATAATAATGTATTTGCCTCACTTATAAAATAATATACTATTTTTTGTGAAATTTATATGTAACAAAATTTTAAATAAGTCACTTTATCCAAAGTTTTTATAAATTAAATAAAGACATTCTTCTTCTATTTCCATTCCATAACTTAACAAATAACAAATGTATTCAGTTAACTCAGATTCATCTTGACTATAATTAATTTTTGTAGGAAGAATAAACGAGCATATATAAGGCAAAAAAACATTTATAATTTTGTTTTTTAAACCACTTTTAATTAAAATATTTAATTTCTTAATAGACAACTAGCCAATTTTAACTACAAATGTTTTTCCAATAAACAGCGCAAAAAAAATTTAAAAGATGTTTCACACTATGTAATTAATGTTTTTAAATTAGTTTATCTATATACTTTAAGTCAACAAAAAAGAAATTAACTGTTGATTTATTTGTTTTTTTTACTATTATTTTAAATTTTTATTTTATTATTTCATGAAATAAAGGTGAGTTTCTTGCAGCAAGTTTTAATAATATATCGAAATAAATTACTAATAATGAAAATTTATCAAAAGTGTAATAAAACAAAACCTTTTGTATTTCATTTGGGTAACTATACATTACAGAACTTTTAAAAGGAGCATATCCATCGCAATCTCTAATTGAAGGATCTGCACCAAACTCCAATAACATAAAAATAATTTTACGATGTTTTGTACAGGGTGTCTATAAATGATTGTCTCATCAAAGTTGGCGTTAAATAATTCGTAAAATGTGCCGCCTTGCTTGTATAAAATCAATACTATCTAACTAAATTTTGATTGGCCAGCACAAAAAAAAATCGGTCATTGGTCACTAAAAGTTTTTCGAATTTTTTAACGTACTTATCGCATTTTATTTAATTGGTTGCATACTTACAAGGGGCAGACTTAATTAATGGTAAAGCTCATTTTATCAATCAACCTTTTTCCTTATTAAGAAATTTTTGATACCGCATGCCCAGTGGGAATTGGCGGCATTAAAACCACGCCACCTTGGTTTGAAATTTCAAACACATCTTGGAAGTTTACTGAACTATAAAAAAGTAGAGAGCGCATTCAACTTAAAAACAAAGTAATATTGATCATAATATGAATTAAAACTACATAAGAGTTACCTCAGCCACTATCATATAACAAGAACACTAAACAAATCAAAACGCCTATCTGACGATCTGTCTCGAGCTTTCTGTCAACAAGCCTTCTATAAATATTGTAAACTCAATGGAGAGAAATGTCATATGTTCTGTCAAAAAAATAGTGTATGATTGGCTCTTTCGCGCATGCGGTAGGAGATTAGGAATAAAGAAAAAAGTTATCCTCTAGACCCAGATCGGACTGTGTAATCCCAAAACATGTGTTTACCAGTCAGCAGCTGTATAACTTTTTACTCTGAAATCAAAGTTGAGGTTCTGTCAAATTGCACTTTAATTTTTTGTGTCCTGCTTTGTGTCTTGCCAATTTTCAACAAAGCAACTGCAATCATGAAGAAAACGTGATCACAGATACTTGGAACACACTCTCCAGTACAATGAATTACGAAACATAATTTATAAAGGTCATCTCCCATCGTGAAAAAAAACACTATTTTATTGTGAAACTAAAAATTACAGTAGATGTTTTAAATGTCCACCACCACTTGCTAAACACATCCTTACTATCTTTTTTATATTTCCAAAAATGTTGTGCAGCAGTTCCTGATTGATGTCGTCACAGCACCGTCTAATTTCATCGTGTAGTTCTTCTAAATTATTGAACTGATGCTTAAACACTTGCTCTTTCATATAACCAAACATTGAAAAATCTAAAGGCGTTAGATCAGGAGAACGTGGTGGAAACTCTGTATTAACCCCTAAGCTGATAAGTCTATTTTCATAAAACTCTTGCAAATAATCTAAATTTTTTTGTGTAGTGTGTGCTGTCGCTTCATCTTGTTGGAAATAATCATGCTGAAGATCTTTATCATCAAGTTGATTAATAAAGGGTGCCAACATTTCTTGCTTGTATCGTTGTCCATTAATTGTATCATGAAAAAAAATAGGCCCATAAATTCTACTTCGGGATACTGCTAGCCAAACTCCAACATTTTGTAAATGCAAAGGGGTCTCAATAAAGGCATGTGGGTTTTCAGTGCTCCAAATTTTAAAATTCTGGGAGTTAACATACCCTGATAAATAAAACCAGGCTTCATCACTAAAAAATGTTAAATCCAGAATTCTGTCATCATTGAGGTAATGTTGAAACCAATTGCAATACTGAATACGACGAGGAAAATCTGCAGCTTTAAGTTTTTGCACTGTCATAACTTCAAATGAATGCATGTGCAACGTATTTTTTGCAATTTTGTAGCATGTGCTTCGAGGAACACCAGACTGTAGAGCTAGCCGTGATACAGATGTTTGAGGATGTTCTTCAAGTCTTTTTCTCAAATCATTTACTACATTATTAGAAACTTGCGGTCTTCCTGACGATTTTCCTTTATTTACATACCTAGTCCTCAAAAATCTT
Organism: Tribolium confusum; assembly: GCA_029207805.1. Classification (NCBI taxonomy): domain Eukaryota; kingdom Metazoa; phylum Arthropoda; class Insecta; order Coleoptera; family Tenebrionidae; genus Tribolium; species Tribolium confusum. The sequence continues at coordinate 33,637,226 of JALGAY010000001.1, read as the reverse complement.
TCAATTACACGGTGAATATGCTTTATTAATGATGACTCTTAAACTTCGAAGTTTGGGTATGCAACAATATACTCATTTTTACATGCCTCAACTAAATATGTCTATTCCCCATCAACTAATGTTCCATTGCGATAATAGGACATGACAATGAACGTATTTTGTTTCAAGGAATAAACCATTACTAAAACAAGAAAATCAGTAAGCGAATAAGTTTTACATACCTTGATTTACTACTTACTTTACAAATTATGTAATCCTGTAGATTAGTTTTGAAAAAAACTAATTTGTGGATGTTATTTAACGATTTGAAAAACGAAAAAAGACAAATAACGCGAAAAGCAACGGAAAACTCTCAAGAACCAGAGATCTGTCAGACGTCAAGGTCAGACTGTCAAACTTACAGACAATCGTGCTTACAGTGGGTCACTGTAAAACTTGCATCACCTGACAAAACTGAGTGTCGCTGTCACTATTAGGAGGAGACACCCAAAACCAAAAACGCGTCTCTCAAAAAAAACCAATTTTTTATTTATTTTGCCTTAACCTCAATTTCTGACACTTTGTGTCAGTTACGACTACAAATGTTCATTATCAACAGAAAGCGGCAAATTCTGGCCAGTTGGTTGTTGATTTTGTTTCTCAGAATTTCCTGTAGAATTAGAATGATGAGAATCACAATAACGAAATTTACAAATGCTTTGTGTGGTGTACAATTTTTGTAACTACAGACATTTACATCTATTCCTTTTTCAATTAGTAACATTGAAGCTTTTAGAAAACCTCTTTTACAAGCAAGATGTAAAAATGTATCACCACTTAATGAGCGTGAGCTGACTTGAAGTAATGTTATTTCATTGGTGATGGCTAGTTTGCTGTCACACTTTCTGTGTTTTCTACCTGTAAATTTCAAAACATTAGCTATTTGCCGATTTTGTATTTTTTTGCAAAGCTGTGTGCAAATTTTTATTTTATACATGGCATTAGCTTTAAGTCTAAATTTGTTAGCAGCCCCTTTAAGTTTTATCATAAAATTATCAATATCTTTTTGTTTTGTAACTTGAAATTTTTTTCAGTTACTTAAGAGCTACATATTTGATTATTTATATTATTAACAGCTTTCTTCACAGATTTGCCATGATATTTAGTTTTTTCATTGTCACGTAATTTTAGAGCTTTACGTACCCCAGTGTTAGCTACAAATAGTACAGCAGCCTGAAAAAGGACCCAAATCTGTTAAGTGCACATTTACAGTTGTATTTTTTCAAAAATCAAAAATTTGACAGGTTAAAACTTTCTTAATTGATATACCACTGATGGCAATTAAAAATTTCTAAATTTATTTAAAAAAATTTTTTGATTTATCACAAAATGTGTGAAGAGTTATGCCGCCAATAATTCAAATATAAAAACACATTTTTAATTTGTCTAAATTTTTGGATAAATTTTATGAGACAACAATCTAAATATGTAGATGTAAACATAAACAGACATTAGAAGGTATTATCTTTTTGCACACTTTTAACTCTGGCAATTTCATTTTCCGTTATACCGTCAAGTCAGTCAGTTATACTCATACGCAGGCCAGTTATTAAGTTCATAATCTTTACTTACTTTTTGTATACTGGCTACTCAGCTATTTATATCTATATGCCAGCTTATGAGTTAGTCGTTTCCCTTAGTTACTTTTGGTATACGAGCTAGTGAGTCAGTTATACTTTTATGCCAGCTAGTCAGCCAGTCATACTGTTTATTTACTTTTAATTTTAAGTAATCCATTCAGTCTGATAATAAGGTACTTTGATAAATTAAAGATTTATTTTTAGCTGATGCCAAATAGCTTTGTAATGCAGATGATAGAATTGAAATACCAATTTGATATTAAAAAATAACATATTGTTATGTAATATGATATTAACAACAACCACTCTCGAATGTTCGTTAACATTCGTTTCTGACTCAGTCAGTTGTACTACCGATCCAACCCTGTATGTCGGCGTACCTGCCACTGCCTTCAGGATTTGCTTCAAGTTGTTTCAACATTTCTGTTAATAATTTTATACCGCTTAACTATTGTAGTAAATAGTTAATAATGATTTTTATTAGACAATTTTTGGGTTACTGTTAAATTTGTCATAACAATAAATGTTTTATTTTCAATGCTTTACATTTTTTACGAGTACAGTTTTAACAGGAATATCACTTTCTTGAAGTTTAGCGATCAACTCTTCTTCGTTTGAAGAAATTGTGTTTTTGACATAGTGACATCAAGTCTTGGTTTCTTGACTGGCGGCTGTAAAGAATCACCACTATTTAAATCTATTTTTTGATTATTGGTAGTTCGCCTAGGTTTTTAGAATCTATTTTTTTTAATAATGGTGTTTGAACTAAAGAATTTAATTTGAAAATTGTTAACGGTTTTTTTTTATTTCGTACTAAACAAATACAGTCAAATATTGTTTTAGTTACTCTAACTGTTTAAGTCGTTATAGCAAATTGCTTATATTTTAGATTTAGAGATGGCGCTGTTTTGTTGTTTGCGAGAAAAAAGTGTTCTTGCGCAGACCGCAGAGTAGAAAAGGGGAGGAGGTATGGCTGTTGAGAAAACCAACGCACGCCGCAGTTTCTTTTAAATATTAATTACTTAATTAGTTGTTTTGAGACTGGTAATTGTGGCTTAAATTTCCTTCCATTCCTTAACTCTTCCTCACATCACCACAGAAGAGATATATCATCAACAAAAGGTAAGTTACAATTATTAATTTGTTTTCATTGTTTCACCCCCTCAAGATTGTGCGTACATTTTGGTTTATTCGAGCAAGATCTTTTCAGCTGCCATATTTCCCATTTAGTTTAATTTTAATTTGATTGCAAATTAACGCATTTCGCATTTAGTTTGGTGTTGATTTGATTGCACATCATCGCATTTCGCATTTAATTTGACTTTGATTTGATTGCAAAGCAACGCATTTCGCATTTAGTTTGATTTTGATTTGATTGCAAATCAACGCATTTCGTATTTAGTTTGATTTCGATTTGATTGCAATCAACGCACTTCCCATTCATTTTGTTTTGACTTGACAGCAATTAACGCCTTTCGCATTTATTTTGATTTTGACTTGATGCACTTCGCATTTATTTGATTTTTTATTTGATTACAATTAGCTGCATTTCGCATTTATCTTGATTTGATTTGAACTATTTCGTAACGTCGGATAGCCTTTGTACTGTATTTTGTGCCTATTTAGCAAATGACTATTGTCTTTAAGATGAGTGAAACGATGTTAAAACTTTAACCGCAAAAAAAGAAACTTTGTTTCGTCGACTTCGGGTCTTGTACAATTTAGGTTAAAAAGCAAAAACAGATGAGAGGCAACAAGAAATATTTAAAATTCGATATGAGACTTTAAACGAAACAAAACGGAGACTTGACGAAATTATTGCACGGATTAATGAAATCGAATTAGATCTTGATCCAGAATTTGTCCCAAACTTTGCGCTTCTTGAAGCGGTTGATGAAATGTTTTGCTACATCCAAATTGTAGCAAAAGATATTTTGCAAACTCCAACGCAACCTAATCCTTTTACATCCGCTATACAAAAATCTGCGCTAAAATTACCTAATATTGAATTGCCTTGCTTCTCTGGTGTTCAGTCGTAATGGCCAGTTTTTTATGAAACATCTAAGAGTCTGGTACATAATAACGCAGATTTAAATCTAGTGAATAAATTGCATTATTTATTGGAATAACTCAGTAGAAAAGCACTCAATGTTTGTTTGGGCATAGCTCCAAATGCCGCGAATTACAGCATCATTTGGAAAGTCTTAATACAAAAATATGAGAACAAACGCGCTTTGGCTAATTGTTACATGAATCAAATTGTATCGTTTAAACCTGCCCAAACGAAAAACGTTAACTGCCTTAACGTCTTTTTGAAAAAGTTTGATCTTGTGGTGAAAGCATTAAAAGATTTACAGATAACAAATCTGACCGATTTTATGTTAGCATATTTAGCCCTTTCAAAAATAGACAAAGAAACAATAAAGTTATTTGAAATAAAGCGACGCAAACACAATGACCTGCCCACTTATCAAAAAATATTAGATTTTATTCGCGAGCAACCTAAGATTTTGACTTTCAGCTCTAAAAAGTTTAACAAATCAAGTTTTGGTAATTCTTCTAAACAAAAACCAGTTTCTATTGCTCCTGCGCAAACTCGCTCTTTTTTGACAATTGACCAATCTGCCAGTGATAAAACTTCTTGTAACTATAAGCAATGGCAACACCCACGCATTATACGCTTGTGATAAATTTTTGAAATTACCGCCTAAAAAGAGATATAATTATGCAAAGAAAAAGATGCTTTGTTTTAATTGCTTAAGTTTAACATATAAAATTACTGATTGCAAATCCAAAAATACTTGACGAACATGTTCAATGCGTCACCACAATATTTTGCATTGGTCGAAATCGCCAGTTCCTGTTAGGCAAGAAAAATGCGCAAATAAAGAAACAGAAACCCAAACTTCTGTTTTAGTCGAAAAAGATTTGACTAGTTCGTTTTGCTCTACAATTGCTGAAACTAATTTTACTGTCTTGTTATCAACCGCTAGCGTGTTATTGGTGCTACCTAATGGTAAAGCACAAGATATTCGCGTTCTTATTGACAATGCAAGTCAGTTTAATTTTTTGACTACTAGTTGTACAAAACTAAAATTGCCTTTCAAACAATGTTTATTTTCAATAAAAGAAATGGGATCGCTGCCACAAAAAATTACAGAAACTTTAGATGTTTCAATTACATCGAGATTTAATGTTAATACTAAATATATCTTGGCAGCTTTTGTAGTTCACAAATTGCCATCGTGTCAGGTTAATGTCGCTTTATTTGACTTTTAAACGGTATTCCGGTCGCTAAGCTTGGAGAAATTGATGGTATTTTGGGAGCGAAAGTGTTTGTCCAAAAAATGGTCTCTAGAAAACTTTTATCTTTATCTGGAAATTTGCACGCGCTTGAAACCTCTTTAAGATATATTGTTACTGGGAAAGTGCCACTTATAAATTTGTACAACAATACGCAAACTTTTTGTTTTTTTGTTGAACCGATTGAAGATTTAGTAAAAAGGTTTTGGGAGATAGAGGAGGTAGAGACCTCCTCATGGTTAAATCAAGAAGAAAAGGAATATGAGCAGTTTTTCTCTTCAACCTGTTTCTGCGATAAAACAAGACGCTACACGGCACGCTTGTCTTTCAAAAGGAATCCAAAAAGATTAGAAGCCTTTTTTGCATCCGCGCATAGTCGATTTGTTAGTTTAGAAAATCGCTTTAAATTTTCTGAGAATTTTAAAGACATTTATCGGAACGCAATGCAGGAGCTGATTGATTTAGGTTGTATGTCCCTAGTTTCTGAAAAATGCCTGTCTCGCCTTCTCGCCTACATATTATATTCCACACCATGATGTATTTAAACCAGAAAGCGTGAGTACACCTTTGAGAATCGTTTTAGATGCTAGCGCAAAAACTAGTAGTGGTTATTCGCTTAATGATATTTTCTACCAAGGTCCCAAACTGCAAGCAGATCTAGTAACTGTGTTACTAAATTTTCGTTTATTTAAAATTGCCTTAACAGCCGATTTAAAAAAAATGTTTTTTCAAATTCTATTAGCAAGCACCGCAAGATAGAAAATTTTAAAGACGTTTGTGGCGATTTTTTATTGATGAGCCGGTTTCGAGTTTTGAACTTAATCGTGTTGCCTTTAGACTTAAGTCTTCACCATATCTTGCTCTACGCACTGTTCGTCAGCTTGCAATAGACGAATTGCAACAATTTTTAAAAGCATCTAATGTCGTTTTTTGTGACACTTATGTAGATAATCTTGTATTCTCAATTAGTAGTTCCACGCAAGCAAAAACCTTGTACAATGAGTTAGTTCATTTATTTGAAGCTGGAGGTTTCACCTTGACTAGGTGGAGCTCTAATTCGCAAAGTCTATTAGATATTGTTCTAATGACAATCGCTTAACAAAGAGTTTGGAATTTGATGAAAGTTCTTCTAAGGGTTTGGGTTTAGAATGGCAACCTGCCACCGACTCTTTTGGGTTTAAGTTGCAGATACCAGAAGTGTTGTGCACAAAGCGTAATATTTTGTCTGCAGTCGCTCGAATTTATGATCCGTTAGGTCTTTTGGCACCTGTTGTTCTTTTTGTTAAATTTTTGAATAAAAAACTTTGGCATCTTAAATTGGATTGGAATGAAAATTTTACTCTAAAAATTTCAACCAATCAGGTTGTAGGATTTTGAATAATTGAACCAATTAGAAACGATTTACAGCGATAATTTACCATGGTTCTTGAATTATTGCTGTAATTCAGTATGGATCGTGAAATTGTCTGTCGGATACGACTCGTGGGTAAGAAATTGTTGCACATTTTTTCTTAATTAGACTCGTATTTGTTTCTTAGACAATTTTCATTTATTTCGCTGCGCTCATTTGTGGTAAATTGTTGTCGAAACAAATACTCGTAAAATTATAAATCGAAGATTATAGGCAATGTCGTACCGACTCGTGGTATTACTACTGATAATCTCCTTTTACGCATAAAACAAATGTGGCTAAAATTTTACGAAGAATTGCATCTTTTAGAGAACTTACGCGTACCTCGACATTTATTTGTGTTTAAAAACGCTGAAATCGCACTTGTAGGATTCGCAGACGCAAGTGAAAAGAGATATGGAGCTTTAGTTTTTATCAAAGTTATCTTACTTAATGGAGAAGTTAAAGTTGCATTGGTTTGCGCAAAATCTAAAGTAGCTCCACTTAAAAGTCTTTTTATCCCACGTCTTGAACACTGCGCATTTTTGTTGTTAGCCAAACTTTCGGGTTTAATATTGAAATACAAACTATTTATGTTTCTACGAATTCAAAAATTGTTTTACATTGAGTCTACAAATCACCCTCTAGCCGAAAGCAGTTTGTCGCCAACCGCGTCTCTAAAATACAAAAAAATTTGCTATCATCTGTTTGGTTTTATATTAATGGTAAAGATAATCCTGCCAATTGTCTTTCGCGGAGTCTAACTTTTTCAGAATTTGTTGCAAATACAACTTGGTTTTTTGGTCCGAGCTGGTTGAGAGCAGATAAAACCTTTTGGCCAGTTCATAAATTTGTAGATGACCCAACCCTAACTTCAGAAGAAGATAAGAGAGACAAATTTTGTGCAGTTGTAACGTAAAACCGTGATAATAATTTTCTTACTCTAATTGGCCGCATTTCCAATTAGAATAAGCTTCTTTCAGTTATGGTGTTTGTCCTTCGATTTTGAAGGAACTACCGATTGGAAAATCTATAAGCGGTTTTAATATGGATTTCGCTGAGTTAACTGTTGTGCGATTAGTGCTAAGATAGTGTTTTTCTAAAGTGTTTAATTGCTTGGAAAATGGCAAAATGGTTCTTAATTGTATTTTTTTTTGACTATTCAATGCACCTGTCATTTTAAAAAAATGAACCAATAAAATTAAGGCATTGTTTGGTTAACAACCAATAACAACGGATTTTAGTTAGATAACCACACGTGGTGTATTCAACTAAGAATACTACTAGTAAAAATGATAAATATTATAATCAAATAAAAATAAGTATTTGATATCATGATTAACGAAAATTTAACCTCAAAGCTAAAATTAAAGTTAATTAAAAATAATAACATTTTATTTAAAATTACTGTTTAATAAAATTAACAAAACAATTTTGAAAAGTCACACTGCTGAAATTCTGAAAAATTTCGCTAGAAGATGATTCAACCTTCAAAGTTTTATTGTTTCTGCTGTCAGTGACTCCAGTGGTAGTGGTGGTCGTTGTTCTTATTTTTTCAACAATGATCCGTTGATGCTCGTTGTCTAATTGCAAATAAGAGTTCATTGAATTAACGTTACTGTGCTCTGTATTTTTCGTCAATTGTTGTTCGCTAACACGTGCTTTTGCCAATGACAACACAAAAAATTAGATATTTTTTTCTGTTTAGTGTCTAAGCTTCTTTTTTTCGCTTCAATTTTAACCTATTTTTCAATTTTATGTATATCAACATTATTTACTTGAATTCCAAAATGAGTTTGGCGTCAGGAACAATCTGTCAGTTTTTACATTGTCTAATCGCTTCAACAACAATGTACGGTATAGTCTAATAATATTTGATATTAAAAAACTTTTAAAATTAAGGAAGTAGAAACTTACCTTACAGTACAATAATTTACATTTTTATTTAGAATAAGAAATTTACTTTTGGTTAATTTTTTTGCACCGCCTCGCCTTGTGCTTTGGTGGAGAAAATGAGATTACATTTCAAACGATCTGTAGGGACACCTTCATTGTTTATTTCTTCTTTAAAATAACAAGTGCGGCATTGGGATCTTTTTCCACCTCTCTAAGCAAATTCATAGAAAGCAATAAAGAAGAATTGTTTTTCTTGGGGTGGGGATTATTTTCACTTAAATCTTAAATTATTCTTTGCTATTCTTTTTCAGACAAAGCCGCTGCACTGTAAGTTCTTTTTTCCGAAAAAGCGTGTACGTTTTTTTTTTTGGCATTTCTGGCTTTCCTTTATGTTTTAAACCCAGCATCACTAAATGAGTTAACCTCAATTTTTCAACGGTTGAAATACATTGCTTGTATTATTTTTGCGGTGCTGTTCCACATATGTTTAACCACACCTTTTTTATAGTCTGCACCGTTCTTTTTTTTCATGTTGAAGTACCAATTTTTAAGAATAATATTTAACTTTGCAGCTGTAGTCGATTCGAACAAGGTAAAATCATTTTTTCTTAAAAAATTTGAAAACTGGGGCCAAACCCATTTTTGAGCTTTTTGTGTTTTTCGAAATGTTTTTTCCAATTTCTTCATCAATTTCTTTATCTGATTTTTGTCCAAATCTTTTTATTTTACCATTCATTGCAAATGCACAATTTTCACCAAATTTCTGAACTAGTAAGAAAAATTTGTTTACTGAGTTTTGAGGATCTGTATTTATAATATTATTTGGTTTATTGAATAGTCTTCCAAGTACAACTCGAGTCAAAGTTAAGTAGACTATTCAACTCACCTGTCATTTTTGAAAATTGAACCAATAAATATAAAACATTGTTTGGTTAACAACCAATCACAACGAATTTTAGTGAGATAACTACGTGTGGTAAATTGTACTGACATTACCACTAGTGAAAATGGTGAATATTTTTAACAAATGAATAACACAATCTTTTCGCCAGAATTCTGACGTGACAATTACGAATAACACAAATTTGTTTACTGGTTGCGATGGAAATCATGTGTAACTCAATTTTGAAGTACTGTATTTTTAATATTACTTGTTTCATTAAATAGTCTTCCGAATACAACTCGAGTCAAAATTGAGTAGAATATTTTTCCGGTGGTATCACTTACGGTTATTTCACTTGGGAACACCAAGTGTTTATACCAAGGAAATGACAATTTGTGATACCACCATAAAAATATTTGACATAACTTTGATTACTCGTGGTATTATAACTGAGAATTTGCAAATAAATTTGAATTAGTGTGCGATCATGATTTCTATAAAAAATTAAATAAATTCGAGGCTGTCATTGGCTGTTGTCATGAAAAATTATTAAAATTTGCGATACTACCAGTAGTACCTATATTAACTTGAAATCAGTTTATTAGAATTTACTGCAGCGTTGTCAGTTTCCTAACATGTTGGCTAACATGGATAAATATAATAACAAAGCAGTAAAACAATAACAAACATTTTTTGGTTAACATAAAAAAACAAACAGGAATTTATTAAGAAATCACAAGGAGATTAACTTTAGAAACTTATGGCAACAACCATTATTATCATAAATACTGACGTCTAAATATTCCAACAAAAATAAAATTAACATAAAAAAATATTTAATTTTTCTTGGAATGTAGAACTTACGTTTATCTTAAAAACTAATAGCAATTTTTTTTAAAATCAAAATGTCTTTAATATAAACATCTTTATTACTGGACGCGTCAATGAGTAACAATTCTATTATTGAATCACTCTCATAAAAGTCATCGATATTTTTCGATATTTTCTAAAACCGAAACAAAAGATTTTTTTGTCACTAGTTTTTTAAAGATTTTACAATTCTCCATGGTCCACTTACTCTTAAAAGGTTTGATTCCTGCAATTTTGGCTTCAAGTGCCTGATAGGATAAGGTCATGTAGTTTTTTTATATTGGTACCAATTGATCGCATCTTAAGCTTGTATGGTAACCGAAATCACAATAAAAAACATTGATAAATTTTCTATGGATAACTTTCACCACGTTGGTCTTATACCACTGCTCATATTTGTGCTTAAAAGCATAGATTTTTCCAGGAACTATATCTTCTAATGACATTGGACTAAACTGTATCACATAAAATTTAAACTAAACTGTATGTCTTTATAATGCTCTTGCATGTCGTTTATCAGTGATGCTTTAAAAACCCAACCTTACTAGGCTTAATCTATATAGGAATATAAAACATCCTAAGATGCTATGGTCAAAGAAGTATTGTCCCGTCGATAGTCTTGGCTTAGAAATAGCACACACTACTGATTCACATATCGCTATCCCTATTTGAAAGCAGACAATTGGCAGTAGATTTCAAAATATTCTATCACTAAATAGATTTGCATGTAGAGTCAATAACAACCTTGATTTTAGAAAAATTCAACTGACATATATTTTATAATTAATTACAAATACAAATACTTAAATATTTAATAAAAAGAATATACAGGACTTTAACTACTTTTCACTGGAAGAGGCTCTCTAGGTCCGCACTTGCCTTTACGTCTACACACTTCTTACAACTGTCTTTGAAATTATTAAATGTACTTTTTGGTTTGAAATCATTACATTTTTTTATAGATGCACTCAAATCGGTTTCTTTTTCTGCTTTTGTTTTTTCTCGGGTGATTTTTTGTTGATTTGTCGAACTAGATAATAAAATATCCAAAACAAAAAAATAAAATACAAAATTGCACAATTAACTATTTATTGCAATACTCACAACAACAGCATTTATTTTAGCTATGGCAGAGGTTTCCATGAAGGCACAGTTGAACTGGCGCGATAGGTTGATTTCTTGTTCTTTGCCTACCACTCTTTCCTCTTTCAGATCACATTTATTTCCCACTAACACCATTGGAACATTGTCAGTGTCCTAATAAAAAAAAACGATAAACATAATTACCAATCCGTTAAACATACACTTGTTTATAAAACAAGATACCCAACACCTAGTCTTTATTCTTTACTACCCAAAATAACAAAAACAAACAAGACCGAATGACTTTCTATTGTTTATCAGTGTTTATCTTTTAATTCAGCAAAACAATTAAAAAATTAAATAAAGAAATTATATGAATTTATTGCAAAAGGAATGTTAACATTAAAGTGTCCGCCTATCTTGGATAATTCGAGTTTTCGAAAAAATTTTTTAGAAGAAACGTTTTTATTGCAGTCATAGAATTGTAAACCTATCAGCTTTTTTCTGTTAACTTTGTTATTATTGCTCATGTCATGACAACTTTATTGAAGCTCAGCTTCAACTGAAATAGATTTATTAATAAAAACAAAAACGCTATCTGATGTTTTTTTAAAAAAAATATTTATAGGATATTTTCATTGTCATGGCATATAACTTTAAGTAGAACTGGTTCATCTGGTTGTAATAATTTATTAAGCTTGTCAATAAAATCCGTGGGAATAGTTTCAATCACAAATTTCACTTCTATTGCTTAAGCTGGATATTGACTTAAAACTTTATCAATATTCTCTAATTCGTATACCTCTTGCTGATTGATTTTAAAAACAGAAATAGTATTTTTATTAATAAAATAAACTTGAGTAAAATTTCCACATAGAACCAATCAAGAAATGATTCTCTTAACCACTAATTTTTTTTTTTTAATACTATTGCTGCACGAAATTTTTCATTTTTTTTAATACTTTTTCTAAAATATTTGACGTTTTTTACGTTCTCACTCATTTTTACAAACTCATAAATTTTTGTTTACGCAATTGTCAAGAAATAAATCTATAGTAACTAGACCTAGTTAACTAACAGCAAATTTGTTTTTTAAATTTGTTTAGTAAGAAATAATATTAATTATGTATTACGTGAATTACTGGATGTTAATAATTTTGGGCAACTTACAATCCCTCGGGCCTACCGGCTCTCTGGATTGTAATCCCGTTGCTCTCTGTAATTAACACTCTCACAATTTCCTTGATACATAAATAACTATTATTGTACGATTAGCTTACCTTTTCTTAGTAATCTGTTTTTTCTCTCTTGTCTCGTTTTTTTGTCGCGATAGTCCCAGCTTTTAAAAAAAGCTAGATAAGTGCTTTTTTACTGTCTTAAAAGATGTGGTCAAAAAAACTTATTATTTTTAAAATTACGCTTTGCTAGTTGTTATGACTTGTAGATGAAATAAAATGTTAGTCAATGATTTTTTTATAAGTTATTTTACTATTATTATGTTATTTTTTACAAAATGTCTGCCACAAAAAGTTGCTATTGTTATAAGTTATATTCAATATAATTTATAGTTATATGCGTAAAATTTTTCTAGATCTGTTAGAAATAAATACATATGATTCTTTCTGGATCCCAACCTCAGAATTGTCGTCACATTCAATTTTAGAGCTCACGTAGCAAATCTACATTCTTACAGTTTTTGCGTTTTTGATTAGTTTAGCCTTGTAAAGTTTAACTGTCTCGATTAAATCAATATAATATTTAATAAAGTAGATTTTTTTTAAAAAAAGTTTTGTTTTTGACATAGTGACATCGAGTTTTGACTTCTTGGTTGAATATTCTGAAAAATCACCGCTATGTGTAGCTATTTTTTGATTATTGGTCCAAATATTTGCACCTAAATTTTTCAAATCTATTTCTTGAATGATGGTGTTTAAACTTAACAATTTAGTTTTAGAAATGTTAAGAGAAATTTTCTTAAGAAAAGTTGTGTTATGCGTTTCTACAGTAAAACGATAGTTTAATAAAACCATTACAATAACAATGACAGAATGACACTCACTAACTTAAAGCATTCAATGGTGTCTAAAAACTTAAAACTCAAATTAAGTTTACACGTAATTCTTCTCTTCACTTGGTAATTTTTTTTGCGTTTTGTGTTAAAAGTAATAAAAAAAAATTACGTAGCAATTGCTTTACACTTTTTGTGTATGGCTTAATTAACCTTTTCAAACATTCTGTAAGAACAGAGTAATTTAAAGTATCCCAATCATCAGTACTAATTAACAATTGTGCATTATCAGCAAATATCTGTAATCATGTTTTTGGAAAAACCTTTGATCGGAATAATGTAGAAACGGAGAAAATAATACTTGGTTCTTGGAGAAATGATACAACAAACGAAACTTTGTTTTCTCCTCAGCGACAAGGTTCCAGTAATATTAAAAAACCGTGCAAGATAAATTAAAGAAAAATTACAAGAATATTTGGTTCGTGACTAAAGAGAAGTATGGCAACATAGATTAATGTAATTTGAATATAATAAAATTTGCCTACTTAGATGTTGCTTCTGCTTTCAGAGTCAGGTAGTCACATAAGTCCTCCCGTGTGAGAGAAACCTTTATGGTTTAGGAGAGTAGAAACCATTAAAATAATAAAGAAATGATTTCAAAAATCAGTGATATTTCAGAATATTTTGCTAAAGAACAAAACTTTTATGTCAACATATCGAAACCAAAGTTTCTTTATTTTTATCCAATCTAATAAATATCTTATTATTAGTTTTATTAAGTTTTTCAAACTTAACAGGGGCTAAACTTATAGAAAATGCAAAGACCATAAAAATTTAGATATTTTACATGATTACTAAATCTTAAACTGGCAATAAATTTGGTGTTGAATTACAGAAAGAAATACATTTAATGGTTACAGATCTAGAAAAATTATAATTAAATGATATAATTAAAAATAATATTGAATGTAACTAACAGAAAAATCAACTTTTTTGGCAATAAATTTGTAAACATAATGGCAAGATAATAATAAAGTAATTTGCAAAAAAATAACGACTAACATTTTATTTCATCTAGATGTCACAACAATTGACAGAATATATCTTTGAAAATAATAAAGATTTTCTAGTGTATTTAAAAATGCGCTATCAAGTTATATGACAAATACCACCTGACTCTAGCACACAAATTTGCTGACATAAGTTATGTAAGTTAACAAAAGCAGAAGCAATATCTTTTTCATACTTTGCTGAATTTGGAGCACGTTAATTTTCGCTTAGAGTGCATTGTCGAATAATTGAATACTTTAGTGTGTTAATAGTGTTCAAATGACTGAAAGTCGCTTTAAACAAGCGACTGCAGCTAATGGGCAGAATTGCTAGGCAAGCACAAAAAGACTACTATCCAAATGAAAAGTTGCTCCGTCAACAATAAGAAGAACTTTACCGTCAATTTTATCTTTTCTAAAATAGATTAGCCAATTTGTAAAAGTATCTGTCGTAATGCTACTTTTACCTGTCATTTTAATTCTAGTACCAGGCGATATTGCGTCTGGTTTCTTTTGTTTGCCTTTAAGTAACACCATTAGTGTGTATCACAATAGCTTGAGATAGGGCATTTCCACATGCAACTATTGTTACAACCTCAGTTTGTTTGGGTGTTACTAAGTGCACTCCCTTAACGTCTTTGCAAACCAAAACCTGTTGCTGGTGGTGTATAGTAAATCTGCATTCTTCTTCATTGATATTATATATTTGTTGAGATTTGTTTATAGGATTTTTCTGTAAGAGTAAATTTTTGAGCTTTGAAGAATAATCAGCAACAATGTATCTATTAACTTTCTGTGCTCGTGCTGAGTTTAAACATTGAGCTTTTTTTTGGCAAAATCCGGATGACAGAAAAACAATTTTGTTCTTTTTCTTTTTGTTATTTGCGAATCTGTGTTAAATTTGCAAAGCAGATTTTTTTATTTTGCAAATGTAAGCACTGTTCTTCGAAGTACTTTATCAGTCAAAGACATTCTAATTTCTTTTAATCAAATGATGCAGCAGTTCTTTTTCTCATATTGGAGTTAGAACAGTCTTAGATACAAGCTTTTTTCTGCTACCTGTAGCAATATAGTTGCTCAAAGTCTTTCAAAATTTAATATAGCTCACATGCCGCAGCTACCGTCATGCCATCACGTACATACAGTATTCAGAGCGTATTGTAACCAGTGTTTGTATTAAAATCATAGGCATGAGTGGTAGTTGAATGAGTGGCAAAATATTGAATAGTTAAAATTTGAGAACTAACGCCGATACGTTGAAATCACTTACCTTGCCTGTGTTTCTGACAGTTTCAAGGTCTCTATATGTCAAAAAACAGGTAGTGATTTTTGCAACTTTAAATATGTTAACTTTTGGAGCTTATCATTATTGATCATTTTGTCATTTGTAATAACAACATTTTGTGGTACTGAAAATAATTGCAAACCTTTTCCATATATCGCTGGAGCGAACCTGTAAAATAGACGTAACAGCGACACTGGCGGATTTACCGTTTCCATGTAACACATCTCTGGCCTTATGTGGGACATAGCCATAAATGGCCTTACTTTGTAATAATACACGTGCTCTATTTACACGTCACGTATATTAATAAATAACGTATTATTTGGTAATATGATATTGAAAACAACCACTCTGGACTGAAAGCTGCTTGTTAATTCCTAAGGCGTTTCTAATTTACAGGATTGCACCGCCAATTTACCTGAGTGCCTTGGCGTACCAACCACTGCTCTATGTCTGCCTCAAGTATCTTTGACATTTGTTCATCCTAAAAATATTCGTTCCCAAACTTTTTTTAAACCAGGCAACGATGACGAACGATGAAGTCTTTCGTGGATGAACTTTTAATAGTGATGAGTGTCAGCTGATTTCAAGTGACCTCATCCAGCTGGTGGTGAGGTAATTTATCGAATCTTCAGTACCGTGGAACGGAGTTACTTTGATCAATTATATAATTCAAACACCAGCATCTTCAAAATGATTAAAGCTATAATATCAAAAAAAATATTTTAAACATCATTTTCTTTATGTCTATTGATTCACATAATTACATCCTCATAAAAAAAAATTTAACAAGATAAAAAAATAAAAATTTTGTGAACAAAATTATATGCTGCATGGGGGTACTTTGATAATGTGTACATATTAGGTAAGTTTGCAAAGTAACCCTACTGTTAAAACGAATTATGAAAAATAGCACCATTTTTTGATTTTTTTAAACAAAAAAAATGAAGAAAAATATCCACAACACTTAAATAAAACGCCGTTTTTCTGCAATTTAAAAAAGAATCTGCTGCTGGCAATACACAAGAAGTTATGATAAGTATTAAAACAAAATTTTGTTTCTTAATATTGTTTAATAGAGGTAAGTAATTGAAAATATATTAGGTATTAAAAATACATAGACAATTAAAAAACTCTGATCGAAATATTAGTAAATATTTTTAGTGTATATTCGTTGATGCTTGTTATAAATTTCAAAATTCTTTCGACATAAAATTATATTGACTGCTTTTTCCCACAGACGGTAAATTTACCTAACTTCTAATCATCTACTTCCCAATTTTGATTTCCTGTTTGGTTTCTGTCTAGAATTTCTTTTTCTGTAGCAGTAGCAGCTTTTTCTTCTTTTCGTCTAATTTTTGCTTCAATTTTTTTTTGATCAAAAAATACTGTTTCGAAATTATCTGGTTTTTTTGATTCATGATATAATGTTTGATCCGCCGAAATGCTACGTCCAAGTGCTATATTCACTCTCTTTTTACGTCTTCTTTCGATAGCAGGTTTACTGAATTTTTAGTTCTTTAGATAATTGACCAGAGACGATTCAACATCATTATTTGGATTTAGAGTCGGTGGTGACAACTTTTTAAAAACTTCGTCAGCAGTTAAGAGGTAAACCCCTGACCCTCGAAATGCATTAATCAAATTTCGCTTGATTGCATGGGAAACATTGTCACATAAAGTGTTAGAAGACTTTTTTTTTAGGTTTTGGCACCACAGAGCTCATTTTAATTAAACATTTTGATAATAATTGTGGAAAAATTGTTTTAGAAACAGTACTAACTCTTAAATTTTGTGTTTTTTACTTTTCCAACACTGTTCGCCGAGCCTGTTTCATTGGTCTAAAAAAAACAACATCTAACGATTGACACAAATGTGTCGAATTTGAGACTAGACAAATAAAGTCAATTTTATATTTCCGGCACAGGCGAAGCACTTCGGTGTCCAAATGCGAAGAGAGATTGTCCCCTATGTAGAAAAAAATATTTTTTTACATTCTTGCAGTAAATAAAAAAAGTAAAATAAACAAATCAAAAATAAATTAGTTAAAAGTAACACAAACAAAACAAAATTTTATTTTATAAAAACAACAAAACAATCGTGAAATAAACAATGAAAATAAAAAAATAATGAAATAAATAAGCAATGGAGTACATGTAACATACTTTTATGTCATTTTATAAACACTTAGGATTTGATCGAGATATCTCATTAATAAATACAAATCTTGAAAAACAAAACATTTATAAAAAACAACTAATTATTACAAAACTAAATTGAAAAATAGTTTATACTGAAGAGAATTTTGTTTCGTATGTAAAAATTTTTTTTATAAACAAAATTTATCTTTAAACAATTTAAAAGCGTATAAAATTAGCTGAAAGTATTAATTTGGAATTTTTTAATAAAATAACTTCTAAATACATTTCTAGATAATTCAAGAAGAGAAAGTAATTGAGGAATATTAATGTTTTTTTTTTCAGGATTTTGATCTCTATACATAGAAAGTAATATAGAGTGAGCAAAATAACTCATGAGTTCTTGCAGTTGATTAGACTGTATAAAATTTCTTGTGTTAAGAACGTCTTCAAGATTTTCAGTAATATTAATTAATAAGTTTGGCAAAATACTAAAAAAGTAAAAAAAAAATATTTTACAGGTGCAGTTTTTGACATATAATACTTTTGTTTTAAGTGACAGAAATCAAAATTTATTCACAAGTGAGATAATATGTAAAATTACTCACTAGTGAGTAGAACTGTCAGTAGATACAAAATATTCAAAATTTGCTTTTATTTGTTTATTTGAAACAACTACAATGTAATTTATGTTCTATGTGTATAAATGTTAACATTAACTGTGCAATTGTTATTGTTGAAAAAAACCGCAGTATCGTGTAAATTCAACTCCTTTTTCTGACATCCAACTTTAAACTCTTGGTTAACTGTATTGTTGCTGCTTTCCTGTCCAAGAACGTGTTGTGCAATATTTACTTTGTTTTGTAAGAAATCTTTAATATAGCCATCAACAACTGCATCACTCTTCTAGCCACCAAAACGTTTCAGCGTTCTTACATTAGCCCCACAATCCGCTAACAAAGTTGTACCTGATTTTTGGAACGCATGGCCGGTATACATTTTTGAATTCTCTAATTTGAGAAATGTAACTATCATTGCAGGCATCTTTCCAAACGTGTTAATACCTATATTGGTTGCACTGTGCATTTCCCACCACAGTATCTAAGAAACAATCGCGTGGATTTTCCGTTTTTAGGGCGTAAATTAATAAATATTTTCTGTACAAATCTAATAAATTAATTCCAAATCTTTTGTTCAGAATAGTAAACGATCTTTTTTTATAGGTTTTTGTGTACGGCAAGTAAATTAAGAGAAAATCTTTTTTAACTTATACATTCTTGAGCTCCATCTTCAGCAACTCGTAACACCTGCATCCACCCGCAATTGCGACAACAGCAACAAGCTTTATTGCTATAAACGTGTCATTAAGGGCAGTTTGAAAGAATTTGTTGATTTGATCTCTTGAAAACGTTAACGATTTTTTCTCCTCGTAGCCAACATGCTGTCTCTTCAAGAATGCAGTCAATCTGTAACATTTGCCTATGTCTACATCTTGATAAACCTTTATTGAGTTTTTGATCATTGAGTACTGCGCCCAAAGTAACGCTGACTTGTACTTCTGTGCCTACAAAACACAATGCATGTAGATACTAATGCATGACCTAATTCAATTCAACTCACTTTTTTAGCAAAATATGCCAGCATCACTTCCTCCAAACTGTCACCTAACGAATTTTTCGCCTTCCAATTTTTGATCAAACTATACTCTTTGTCGTAATAATCCTTCGATTTTGCCAAAATTTAATTCGAGATAGCAGATTCTGCGTCTAACTTAATATGTTCTGGCAGACAATCCATTTTACGGATGTAGTTCAAATTGTGAAAAAAACAGTGCAAGCAAATGGAATGTTTATTTCTCAAAACAATCAGTTGTTTCGTTACTACGAACGTTCATATCTACAGTGCTACAATTTTTTGTGTTTTTTTTTTTATTTACAGTCTTTAATTCTTTTTCTGTTGGAATTGCACTTGTAAGATAAAACGTCGTATTTCACAGGTGAGGCAAATACATCATTCGTTCGTAAGAAATTACCGTATGAGAAATTAGTTCGTTAAAATTCTCACTCACGTATAATGATGTATTTGCCTCACTTATAAAATAATATACTATTTTTTGTGAAATTTATATGTAATAAAATTTTAAATGAGTCACATTATCCAAAGATTTTATAAATTAAATAAAGACATTTTTCTTCTATTTCCATTCCATAGCTTAACAAATAACAAATGTATTCAATTAACTCAGATTCATTTTGACTATAATTAATTTTTGTAGGAAGAATAAACGAGCATATATAAGGCAAAAAAACATTTATAATTTTGTCTTTTAAACCACTTTCAATTAAAATATTTAATTTCTCAATAGACAACCAGCCAATTTTAACTTCAAATGTTTTTCCAATAAACACTGCAAAAAAAAATTTAAAAGATGTTTCGCACTTTGTAATTAATGTTTTTAAATTAGTTAATCTATATACTTCAAGTCATCAAAAAAGAAATTAACTGTTGATTCATTTGTTTTTACTATTATTTAAAATTTTTATTTTATTACTTCATGAAATAAAGGTGAGTTTCTTGCAGCAAGTTTTAATAATATATCGAAATGAATTTCTAATAATGAAAATTTATCAAAAGTGTAATAAAACAAAACTTCTTGTATTTTATTTGGGTAACTATACATTACAGAACTTTCAAGGAGTATATCCATGGTAATCTCTAATTGAAGGATCTGCACCAAACTCCAATAACATAAAAATAATTTCACGATGTTTTGTAAAATTAGAATGATGAGAATAACAATAACGAAATTTACAAATGCTTTGTGTGGTGTACAATTTTTGTAACTACAGACATTTACATCAATACCTTTTTCAATTAGTAACATTGAAGCCTTTAGAAAACCTCTTTTACAAGCAAGATGTAAAAATGTATCACCACTTAATGAGCGTGAGCTGACTTGAAGTAATGTTATTTCATTGGTGATGGCTAGTTTGCTGTCACACTTTCTGTGTTTTCTACCTGTAAATTTCAAAACATTATCTATTTGCCAATTTTGTATTTTTTTTGCAAAGCTGTGTTTAAATTTGTATTTTATACATGGTATTAGCTTTAAGAGTAAATTTGTTAACATCTCCTCTATGTTTTATCAGAAAATTATCAATATCTTTTTGTTTTGTAACTTATTTTTTTTTTCAGTTACTTAAGAGCTACATATTTGATTATTTACATTATTAACAGCTTTCTTCACAGATTTGCCATGATATTTAGTTTTTTATTGTCACGTAATTTTAGAGCTTTACGTACTCCAGTGTTAGCTACAAATAGTACAACAGCCTGAAAAAAAACCCAAATCTGTTAAGTGCACATTTACAGTTGTATTTTTTCAAAAATTAAAAATTTGACAGGTTAAAACTCTCTTAGTTGATATAGCACTAATGGCAATTAAAAATTTCTAAATTTATTTAAAAAAATTTTTTGATTTATCACAAAATGTGTCCTCCAATAATCCGTATATAAAACACAATTCTAATTTGTCTAAATTTTTAAATAAATTTTAATAGACAACAACCTAAATATGTAGATGTAAACATAAACAGACATTAGAAGGTATTATCTTTTTACACTCTTTTAACTCTGGCACTTTCATCTTCCGTTATACCGTCAAGTCAGCCAGTTAAATATACTTATACGCAGGCTAGTTATTAAGTTTATAATCCTCACTTACTTTTTGTATACTGGCTACTCAGCCATTTATATCTATATGCCAGCTTATGAGCTAGTCGTTCTCTTTAGTTACTTTTGGTATACGAGCTAGTGAGTCAGTTATACTTTTATGCCAGCTAGTCAGCCAGTCATACTGTTTATTTACTTTCAATTTTAAGTCATCTCTTCCTGCTGATAATAAGGTACTTTGATAAATTAAATATTGATCTTTATCTGATTCCAAATAGTTTCGTGCTGCAGATGATAGAGTTGAAACACCAATTTTATATTAATAAATAACATATTATTATGTAATATGATATTGACGACAACTACTCTCGACTAAAAGATGCTTGTTAACATTCGTTCTTGAATCATTGTCAGTCAGTTATACTGGCGATCTAACCTCTTACGTTGTTGCTCCAACATTTGTGTTAATAAATTTATATCATTTAACTATTGTAGTAAATAGTTTATAATATTTTTTTTAGATTATCTTTGATTTATTGTTAAATCTGTGATAACAATGAATGTTTTATTTTCAATGCTTTGCATTTTTTTTACGAGTACACTTTTAACAGAAATATCACTTTTTTGAAGTTTAGTGATCAACTCTTCTTCGTTTGAAGAAATTTTGATTTTCACATAGTGACATCGAGTTTTGGTTTCTTGGCTGGCGTTGCTGAATAGTCTCCACTATTTGAAGCTATTTTCGGATTATCGGTAGTTTGCCTAGGTCTTTAAAATCTAGTCTTTTAAATGAGGGTGTTTGAAGTAAAAAATTTAGTTTGAGAATTGTTAAGAAAAGTTTTCTTAAAAAAACTGTAATAATATCTCTCCAGAATTATAGTAAGGGAGCTTAACTATTGTAGTAAATAGTTTATAATAATTTTATTAGACAATTTTTGAGTTATTGTTGAATCTGTGATAACAATAAATGTTTTATTTTCAATGCTTTGCATTTTTTAACGAGTAGGTACACTTTTACCAGGAATATCACTTTCTTGAATTTTGTGATCAACTCTTCTTCGTTTGAAGAAATTTTGTTTTTGACATAGTGACATCGAGTTTTAGTTTTTTAGCTGGCGGCTCTGAACCATCACCACTATTTAAAGCTATTTTTGAATTATTGGTAGTTTGCCTAGTAACATAAAGTTTTGGTTTCTTGACTGACGGTTCTGAATTATCTTCACTATTTGAAGCTATTTTTCGATTATTGGTAGTTAGTCTAGTGACATCAAGTTTTGGTTTTTTGGCTGGTGTTTCTAAATATTCTCTACTATTTGAAGCTATTTTTGGATTATCGGTAGTTTGCCTAGGTCTTTAAAATCTAGTCTTTTAAATGATGCTGTTTGAAATAAAGAATTTATGCTGTCACACTTCCTGTGATATCTATCTATAAATTTCAAAACATTAGCTATTTGCTAATTTGTTGTTTTTTTTTGTAAGAGTGTGTTAAATTTTTATTTTGTACATTACATTAGCTTTAAATCTAAATTTGTTAGCAGTTTTTTTTGTTTTATTATAAAATTATCAATATTTTCTTGTTAATCTCTAAGGCGTTTCTAATTCACATGGTAGTACCGCTAATTTACCTCAGTACCTTGACGTACCAACAACTGCTTTGTTTCTATCTCAAGTATCTCTGACATGTGTTTATACTAAAAATATTCGTTCTCAAAAATTTTTAAACTAGGGAACGATGACGAACGATGAAGTCGTTCGTCTATAAACTTTTATTAGTGATGAGATGAGTGTCAGCTGATTTCAAGTGACCTCATCTAGCTGGTGGTGAAGTAATTTGTCGAATCTTTAGTAATAAGCCTGAGCTGACTCGAAGTAATCTCATTTCGCTGGTGACGGCTAGTTTGCTCTCACACTTTCTGTGTTTTCTACCAGTAAATTTCAAAACATTAGCTAATTGCTGATTTTGTATTTTTTTTTACAAAGCTGTTTTGTTAGCAGTTTTTTTTTAATTGTATCATAAAATTACTAATATCTTTTTGTTGTGTAATTTCAAGTTTTGCTTTCAGTTACTTAAGAGCTATTATATTATTTGTATTATCAACACCTTTCTTTACAGGTTAATCATAATATTTAGAATTGTTATTGTCACGTAATTCTAGAGCTTTATGTACTCCAGTGCTATCTCCAAATGGTATAGCGGCCCGAAAAAGATCCAAGTCTGTTAAGCCGACTTTTACAATTGTATTTCTCAAAAATCAAAAATTCGACAAGTTAAAACACTCTTAATTAGTATACTACTGACGACAAGTTAAAAATTTCTAAGTTTAGTCTATAAAAAAATTAACTTATCACAAAAAATTTGAACAGTAATGCCACGTATGATCTAAATATTAAAACGCATATTTAATTTATTTAACTTTTTGAATAAATTTCATTAGACACCAAATTAAATAAATTTAAGCATATACAGACATTATAAGGTATTATCTTCTTGCACTCGTTTAACTCTGGTATACCAGCTAGTGAGCTAATTATACCTTTTTCTGACTTTTATTATACCAGTAGCTAGCCAGTTGTACTCGCACAACAGCTAGTCAGGTGGTCGTAGCCTTTACTTACTTTTAATATACGAGCTAGTGAGTCAGTTATACTCTTATGAGAGCTAGTCAGCTAGTCATACTGTTGATTTACTTCTAATTTTAAGTTATTTTATCCAGCTGGTAATGAGGCAGCTTAATGAATTGAAGGTTGATCTTTAGCTGATTCTAAATAGTTTTATAATGCAGATAATAGAGTTGAAACACCAATTTGATATTAATAAATAACATATTATTATGTAATATAATATTGACGACAACCACACTCGACTAAGGGATGCTCGTCAATATTTGTTCTTGACTCAGTCAGTTGTATTGCCGATCCAACCCCGTATGTACTGTCGTCCTCCCCAAGTTTGGAAAAATGACTTAAGTTGTAAATCTTCCAACAAAGGGGCTTGGGACCGAAGTTAAATCGCCCCCAATAAAGTGCACAATCGGTATTTTCCTGTTTATTGAAACAGATGTTTGGAAACTGATCTCTGCCGGTCTACCGCAGGTATAAAGTAAGGGTACTAAACATAATTAGGTACGAATTCAAAACAAGAGGTTGATTCGTAGAATTGGCTTAATAATTTTACTCAGAAACGTGGAGTATAAAATTTTTATTGTTGACGTTTAAGTAATGATGTATTTTAAACAAGGTTTTTTTCATAAAATGATTTAAAAAAAAAAGTTAAAATTGTCACCTGACTCAATATAATTTGATGGACAATTTTTATATAATTATTTAATTAAAAAAATTACATTTATTATTAAGAAAAAGTACAAATTAATCGTGATAATTACAATTTTATAAATCAATATCACTGGCATCACTGTCGGTCGAGCTGTCGTCATTAAGGCTGATAATAAATTCTGGAAAATCTCTGTCACTAACGTAACTATCTTTCACATTAATGACATGTCTTATGCAATTTTCCCATAAGACATTATCTATTTTATCCACTTTTCGTCGGACAATATCAACAACACTGGCTGCTAAATTTGGAGACCGGTTCGATTTTCTGACATTATGTTTTAAATTGCTCCATACCAACTCTATCGGGTTTAAAACACAGTAATATGGAGGAAGCCGTAACACAATGTGTCCTTTTGTCTGTGCTAAAGTGTCTACTGCATACTTTTTTGTTGTGTCTTGTTTTATCAATGTTGCTTTCTGAAATTATTTTTATTAAGTCCGTTTTTTTGTTTTCTCAAGTACATCTAAGCCATGGGATTCCATAAAATTAATTATGTCGCTTTTTACACTTCTCATATTTGGAACCTTATCTATTTGTCTGGAGTGGTATGGAGCGTTATCCATGACTATTACTGAATTTGGATCTACATTCGGTAGCAATTGGTTTTCAAACCATTCCTCAAATAATTTCGCATCCATATCTTGGTGATAATCTGCGGAGCAGTTTGCAATATTTCGGGCAGATAATAACAAACTTCCACGTACCCATCCATTTTTACTGCCGGCATGTAAAATAATCAGCCGTTTTCCACGTGAAGGAGGCGTTTTTAATTGGCAATTACCCGAATTATCTATCCAGCCCTTATTTATTGTGTCATGTGTATCGTACCAAGTTTCATCCAGGTAAACTATATTTCTACCTTCTTGGCGATATTTTCTAATTTTTGATATAAATTCTGTTCTTTGTACTTTCAAATGTTCGCTTTCCATAATACTCAGTCTTTTATTAATTTTTTTGTACAAAAATCCAATGCGTTGTAAAATTCTTCTTAATATTTCTTCTGAATAATTAAATGGAAATTGTTTTTCTAACAATCTTTTTTTAATTGCTTCGGTGGTAGAAACACTATTTTCTCTATAGATTTCGTAAACCGTGTTTTTTATTTCATCAATTTCGTTTTCCGTAAAAGAATCATATATTGAAGCACGAGAGTATTTCTTCCTTTTTAAATCCTCTTTCTCCTGGTTGATTATTCTGTGTACAGTTAACACGGGCAATTCAAGAAAGTCCGCCGTTAATGTTAAAGGAGCTTTAAACTCTTTTTTCAAAAAATTTTTAAACAAAGTTTGTACTAAAATTTTTGCATCTTCAGACAAAAATTTTTTTGTCTGTGTACTTGAACTTAAATTTGAACTTGATGCGCCTTAAAAGTTTAATAATAATGTTAAAACACATGTTTAGTTGTAAAATGAATGCTTGCTTACCCTCCTCTTCCAATTCGTTCCTGTCAACTCTATTTGACTCGCCGTCATCATTCAAATTTATAATTTCTTCGTCGATAACATTAATATCAACAGGCTTCATTGATTTGTCATCACCCCAAGGTCTCCACATTTTGATGTATACATTAACAATTGTCTGTAAAAATCTAGTTTTATAGGTTGTAATTTATAAAGTTATAAGTAAAAAACACTTACCTATTACTACTATCAGTTGGTTATTTAAGTCTTACAAATAATCTAAACAATAATAACACTAAAAAGTCTTAACACTATAATTACGGAAACTAAACTAAGGACTTAAAAATTACGATTAAAAATACAGAAATAAGAAAAAACCATTACACCAGCTCAGCACTTAACGCAAAATAAACTTTTCAATTTTAAGAAAATGTGTTTATAAGCCTCAGGTACAGAAACTGACCTGAGGGGGAACAATAATGTCTCTGCAAATGATTGTTTTGCTTCTAAGAAATACAAGCAACAGAAACTCATATTTCTTGTAATTATTCTCAATTTAGTTAATCCGATTAAGTTATCATAGGGTCTAAATGTGCAATGAGGTCTACTAATTTTATCCTATCTGCAGTAGCTTTACAGAGTTCGTTAGAATTTGAAAGAAAGAATATTTAATTTTTTCTGGGAAAGAACCAAATTCAGGTCACACATCAATTTAGTCAGAAAATATTAATTGTCAAAATTTGTTAAAAAATGTATGTGTCAATTTTAACATTTTTAGTTTTTCTTTTTTAAAACAATTATTGCCATTATATCGAAAAGACTTTGTTTAAAATACATAATTATTTAACCGTCAACAATAAAAATTTTATACGCGACGTTTTTGAGTAAAATTATTAAGCCAATTCTACGAATCAACCTCCTGTTTTGAATTCGTACCTAATTATGTTTAGTACCCTTACTTTATACCTGCGGTAGACCGGCAGAGATGAGTTTCCAAACATCTGTTTCAATAAACAAGAAAATACCGATTGTGCACTTTATTGGGGGCGATTTAACTTCGGTCCCAAGCCCCTTTGTTGGAAGATTTACAACTTAAGTCATTTTTCCAAACTTGGGGAGGACGACAGTACGTCGGCTTACCTGCAACTGCCTTTAGAGTTTGCTTAAAGTTGCTCTAATATTTGTGTTCATAAATTTATACCACTTAACAATTGTACGAAAGAGTTCATAATGATTTTTATTAGATAATTTTTCGGTTGCTGTTAAATCTGTGATATCAATGAATGTTTTATTTTCAATGCTTTGCATTTTTTTACGAGTCAACTTTTAACAAGAATATCACTTTTTTGAAGTTAAGTGATTAATTCTTCTTCTAGGAAGTATTTTTTTCTACCTGTAATAACAAGATTTCAGCATTTATGTTAAGAGATTGTGCCTCTGTACTAGTTTTAACATCATTCTCAGAATTTTGGTGTATCTGAGTATTTGAAAGCTTAATAAGATATTTCTAATTTATAAATCTAGATATAGAACTTGTATTGAAAATTACAGATCTGTTGCTATATTGTGGGTAGGTCCCTAAAGTATTTGAGTCGATTTTTTATAAGTTTATTTAT
This sequence comes from Tribolium confusum, assembly GCA_029207805.1. Classification (NCBI taxonomy): domain Eukaryota; kingdom Metazoa; phylum Arthropoda; class Insecta; order Coleoptera; family Tenebrionidae; genus Tribolium; species Tribolium confusum. Next base: position 33,609,677 of record JALGAY010000001.1, on the reverse strand, counting down.
TATTATGTAGATAATTTTTTATCTGAGGGTCAACATGGCTTTGTGAAAGATAGATCTACAGCTACTAATCTTGTCTGCTTATCTACTAAAACTAAATTCTAACATACAAATTTTCTACACTAATATTTCTAAAATTTTTAATCGTGTTGATCACACAAAACTATTGAAAAAAGTTGGTGGTTATGGCTTTAGTAGATCTCTTGTCTCGTTAATAGAGTCCTACATATAAGACGGTGTTTGTTACGTTAATATTATGAGTTTCTATTTATTTTAACTAATAGTAAACTTTGATGTTTAACAAGGTTTGAATTTTGGGTTTTTACTTTTAATTTTGTTGGTAAATAATCTTCCGAAAATTTTTATTTTAAGTACTTCTCTATTTGCAAACTATTTAAACTTTTTTTTTAGAGTTTACAGTTTAAAAGTCTGTCGAGAGTTGCATTTTATTACGTACATACTATTTTTACCATACTTTTTTGTTAAATAGTGTTTTGATAACAACTTTTAGTTAAACATAGATAAGTAATTGCAGTGTTTTTTCTTCTTCTAGAAAATATTACTATTATTTGTATTAATGTATTATTTTTCTATTTCTATGTCACAGATATGCGACTGAACACAAATTAGGATTCGATATGAAGATGCACCATTTCAAGCAACTTTAATGTTACTTTTGGCTCTAAACTTAATTTTAATTTGCATACTAAGAAAATTATTTTAACTGCTATAAAATTGCTAGAATTTATTTTTAGATCATGTTCACTATCTGATTCAAAAACCTGTTTGTTAACATTATTTTATGCGGTGATGCGTTTACATTGATTAGAATACTTCTGTCTAATATGGTCTCCATGTTACAGTAAATATACCATTGATGTCGAATTGGTACAAAAAAATTCTAAATAAATATATTTGATTAAAAGTACATAGAAAGTATTTTCCAAGAAATTTGCTTTCTGATACTTTGTCTAGTAATTATTATAATAAATTTTTAGATGACAGAGTTATTCTTTTTTTTCTAGCATACCTTTTAGGTCACTTTTTTTCAAGACTTGCTTTATGCGTTTTAACATTAAAACGATAGTTCAATAAAATTATTACGATGACACTGGCACTTACCAACTTAAAGCTTTCAAGTGTATGTAAAAACTTAAAAGTCAAATTACACAAACTTTTTAATTGGTCAAATATGGCTTAGATTGAAGAAATTTTAAAACAATATGGTGTCAAACTTTGACATTGTTTACGAACTACCGAAAATTTTTTTGCTTCTCAGCGGCAAGATTTCAATAATTTTAAAACCAGAGCCAGAGAAATAAAAAAGAAATTACGAAAATATTTAGTTAGTGACCAAAAAGAAGTAATATAAATTAATGTCATTTTTGAATATAATAAAATTTATCTACTTAGATGTTGCTTTTGCTTTCAGGGTCAGGTAATCACATAACTTCTCCTGCGTGAGAAAAGTCTTTAAAGTTTAGGAGAATAGAAACGATGAGTTAACTGAGCTAATTAATAAATTGTTCTAAAAAGCAGTGATTCTTTAGGATATTTTGTCAAGAAGCCAAAATTTGATATCAACGTATCAAGTTTCTCTAAATGTAATATATAATAAATATCTCAATGAATTAATCAAGTCTCTCCAGTCTAACATTGTTAAACTGGTCGAGGATGCAAAAGCTATAAAAATGTGAATATTCTACATGATTAATAAATTAAAATGTGACAATAATCTTGGTGTTGCTATACAGAAAGAAACACATTTGTTAGTAACAGATCTATAAAAATTATAATGATACAATTAAAAACTATATTGAATGTAACTAATAGCAAAATCAACCTTTTTGTCAATAAATTTGTAAACGTAAAGACAAGATAATAAAGTCATTTATAAAAAATTTGTAACGACTGACATTTTATTTCATCTATAACTTATAACAATTATCAGAATAAAATTTTTAAAAAATTAAGTTTTTTTCTAGTGTAATTAATATTCGCTGACAAGTTATATGTCAAATACCACCTGACCCTGGCATACAATTTCGCTGACATTAGTTGTGTAAGTTAATAAAAGCAAAAGCAATATCTTTTCTATATTTTTTGTAAAAAAACAAGAACTACAATAGTTTGATAAAAATGTAGAGAAAGATAGGAAACTAGAGAAAAAATTATGAAAGAAGCAATCAACTAATGATTTTGTCGAAAACAAAACAATGAGACAAAAGATTTATACTACAAAGATGGTTCGTTACACAAACAAAAAAAACGTGACAAAAAAAAGGTTTGAAAAATTTTACTAAACAGTCAAAAAAATACGAAATACACACTTCACTAAATTTTCAGAATAAAATGGAAACAGCACAACATTACAGTAAAAGAAAACGTTAAAAAAAATACAGAAGCATAGAGATAAAAAAAGGTGCAAACAAATTAAACAAGAATATTAGTCAAAAACAATACTATGGTAGAATAAACATAGTTAACTAGAAAAAGTAATAGAATATCAGGCGGAATAATTCAAAAAAGTTTAAACAAATTATTATAAAAAAAAATAAACAAATGAAAAAAATAAATGTCACATTAACAATTACAAATCAGTTTACATTGACCGTCGTTTACGCTAAACTAAGATTGTACAAATCTTGTGTAAAAGTTTGAGATAGGTTATTAAAAAAGATCCAAATTTTAATAAATTTTAATATTGTGACATGTACGAGGTTGAAAGGATTCAGAAGCTTACTAATGTTACAACTGGTAAATCTTTGAACGCTTGCTTCAAGATTGCAGCATTTTTTCACTCTATAAAAGCAAATGTTTGGTAAAGAAATTTATAGATTAACCTTCGCGGTACCAACATTTAAAACTTACACAGAGTACTATTGAAGTACATTTGTACCCCAAGTGAAAAATAGCATAAACGTTTATTAGAAAATTATTTCTTTAAATAAAAAGTTTGCAATTTTTTAAACAAAAATTTTTTTCAAAAAAACAAATTATCACATATAATACAAAATAGATCTAAAATATTTTATTCTATCATTTCCCAATTTGTACAGCAGCCTTCTTTATTGCTATAATCTACACATAAAAATTGTTTGCATTTAACACATTTTTGACATGTTTTGCGATCATTGCTCCTAGGACAAAAAAAAACATCTTTCTGGATTATTTACAGGCTTTCATTCTGTCGGTTCTAATGCACTAGTTAGTTCTGGAAACGCTTGTAACATAAATCGCTTTGCAGGAGTCTGCACCTTTGTGTCCTCTTTAAATCTATTTTCTACATGTTTTTTATTAATTGCTTTTTTAAATTTAAAAAAAACTTTTTCGTTTTATCACGTTTTTTTTACTTTATCAGGAAATTCTGTTTTCTACAAAGTCTAGGCGTTCAGAGCCCCTATCAGCTGACCAAAAATTGCCATAGGCCATCTGTTGCTGATCTACGAGCTGAGCATTGTTTCACTTGCTTGTCTGTAGTGTTCACAGCTTTTTTTGTTTTATTATAATAAAGAATAATCTTTGGCTTGTGAAGTGAGTTTTTTTCTGACATTGTCTCATCATGGTGTTCTGTAGATAACAATATGACAGCTCTACTTTTGTTGGGTACGTATGACACTAAAGTAAGAGGTTTGGTAAAAGCAAACATGTTACTGTAGAGTGGCCTGTATGTTTTGGGTAGGAATTCTGGTGGAATATAAGATTTATTTTTTCTTAGAGTTTCGCAAACTATTTTAAAACAAAAATTTAGTGTTGTCAAAGTTACGTTTAATCAAATTTGAAGTTACTTTATGTCATTATATATTGCACAAAAACACTTATTTATTGTATTTTAAACAAGTTTTACAAAAAAATGTATTTAAAAACTTAATTACTATGTTACAAGGTGTACTCAAACAACCACGGCAATGGTATGAAACATTCTTTTAGATTATTGCGCCAACAACAACTGAAATAGTGTAGTCAAATTTCTCCCGGCCAAATCCAATCTCAAAATAGCATGCGGCTAGACGTAACCTTCATAGATGGGTACAGCGTGTAAACACCCCATCGCCCGAATCCAGCACAATAACAATGGTACGACCAGAGGCATATAATAAGGACAACATGGCTTGGATTGCTACATACATCACAAGGGTATTGAACGTCTCAAACATGATTTTCTTGCGGTTGGCTTTGGAGTTGAGTGAAGCTTCGGTGAGGAGAATGGGTTGCTCTTCGAGAGCTACACGCAGCTCGTTGTAGAAAGTGTGGTGCCAGATTTTCTCTATGTCGTCTCAGTTGGTGATAATGCCGTGCTCGATGGGGTACTTGAGAGTGAAGATACATTTATAATTTATGTGAAAATTTATATTGCTCTTGTTAAGACCAAAATTAAAAAAGTTTTAAATTTTGAAAAACATCGTTTGTTATCTCTTAGTAAATTTTTTTTAAGAAGATGGAAATAATTCGAAATTTTCATATCAGATTAAGACTTGTTTTAACTAGATTTTGGATTTAGATTGTTCAACACGCGTAATTTAGTGTTTACAAAAAATTTTTTTACTTCGTTTTTATAAATATAACGTCTTATACCTACCTTTGAAAACAAATGTTTGTTATTAGGTACGCTTTTCAGAAATTAGATAATTTAATTTGAAGTAAAAATGTTTGATTTTTTAGACCTAAAACTATCAGATTGTCTTCTTAAAAAAGCCTGAATTTTGGGATAAGTAGGGTAGGGCGGAGCAAATAATCCCAATTTTCTCTCTCAGATACATAGGTTGTATAGTCCCACTACTTTAGCACATTTATGACGTGTTTTGCGATCATTGCTCCTAGGACAAAAAAAAACATCTTTCTGGAGTATTTACAAGCTCTCTTTCTGTCGGCTCTAATGCATTAGTTAGTTCTACAAACGCTTGTAACATAAATCGCTTTACAAAAGCCTGCCCTTTTGTGCCCTCTTTCAATATGTATTCTGCATGTTTTTTTTATTAATTGTTTTTCTGACTTTAGAAAAAAACATTTTTTTATCACGGTTTTTTCCTACTTTATCCGAAAATTTTGTTTTTTACAAGGTGTTGGCGTTCGGAGCCTACCTAGCTAATTCTACGAGCTGATTATTATTTTACTATCTTGTCAGTAGTGTTCAGCTCTTATCGTTTTATTATAATAAAGAATAATCTTTGAATTGTGAGCTGAGTCTTCCTCTGATACTGCTTCATCATGCTGATTTGTAGATAAAAATATGACAGCTCTATTTTTGTTTAGTACGTATAACACCAAAGTAAGAGCTTTGGTAAAAGCAAACATGTGACTGTAGAGTGGTTTGTATGTTTTGGGTAAAAAAGCTAGTAAAATAAAAGATTTATTTTTTCTTATTTGAGTTTCGCAAACTATTTTAAAACGAAAATTAGGTGTTGTTAAAGTTACGTCTAATCAAATTTGAAGTTACATTATGTTATTATATATTACACAAAAACACTTATTTATCGCATTTTAAACAAGTTTTACAAAAAAACGTAATTAAAAACTTACTCACAATGTTATATATGGTGTACTCAAACAACCACGACATTAGTATGAAACATTTTTATAGATTATTGCGTCAACAACAACTGAAATAGTGTAGTTAAATCATTCCCGGCCAAATCTAATCTCAAAATAGCATGTGGCAAGATATAACCTTCATAGATGAGTACCAGTGTATGACACCCCATCGCCCGAGTCCAGCACAATAACAGTGGTACGACCAGAAGCGGGTAATAAGGACAACATGGTCTGGATTGCTACGTACATCGCAAGTGTATTAATCGTCTGAAACATGATTTGGGTCATTTTCTCGCGGTTAGCTTTGGGGTTGAGTGAAGCTTCGGTGAGGAAAATAGGGTGTTCTTCGAGGGCTACACGCAGCTCGCTGTAGAAGGTGTGGTGCTAGATTTTCTCTATGTCGTCTCAGTTGGTGATAATGCCGTGCTCGATAGGGTATTTCAGAGTGAGGATACATTTATAATTTATGTGACAATCCATACTGCTCTTGTTAAGACCAAAATTAAAGAAGTTTCAAATTTTGAAAAACATGGTTTGTTATTTCTTAGTAAATTTTCTTTAAGAAGATCGAAATGATTCGAAATTCTCATATCAGATTAAAGCTTGTTTTAACTAGATTTTGGATTTAGATTGTTCAACATGCGTAATTTAGTGTTTACAAAAAATTCTTTTACTTCGTTTTTATAAACATAACGTGTTATACTATAACTATCTTTGAAAACAAATCTTTGTTATTAGGTGCGCTTTTCAGAAATTGGATAATTTGATTTAAAGTAAAAATGTTTGATTTTTTAGACGTAAAACCATTAAACTGTCTTCTTAAAAAAGCTTGAAGTTTGAGATAAGTGTGGTAGGGCGGGGCTAATAGTTCCAATTTTCTCTCTCAGACACATAGGTTGTAAAGTCTTACTACTTTAGCACATTTTTGACGTGTTTTGCAATCATTGGTTCTAGGACAAAAAAAACATCTTTCTGGATTATTTACAGCCTTTTTTTCTGTCAGTTCTAATGCATTAGTTAGTTTTGGAAACGCTTGTAAAATAAATCGCTTTACAAAAGCCTGCACTTTTGTGCTCTCTTTAAATCTGTTTTCTACATGTTTTTTTATTAATTATTTTCCTGAATTTAAAAAAAACATTTTTTTATCACGGTTTTTTTTAACTTTATTCAAAAATTTGGTTTTTCACAAGGTGTAGGCGTTCGGAGCCTACCTAGCAAATTCTAAGAGCTGAGTATTATTTTACCATCTTGTCAGTAGTGTTCACAGCTTTTTTCGTTTTATTATAATAAAGAATAATCTCTGGATTGTGAGTTGAGTCTTTCTATGATACTGCCTCATCATGCTGTTCTGTAGATAAAAATATGACAGGTCTATTTTTGTTTAGTACGTATGACACTAAAGTAAGAGCTTTGGTAAAAGCAAACATGTTACTGTAGAGTGGTTTGTATGCTTTGGGTAAAAATTCTAGTAAAATAAAAGATTTTTTTTATTTGAGTTTCGCAAACTATTTTAAAACGAAAATTAGGTGTTGTCAAAGTTACGTTTAATCAAATTTGAAGTTACTTTATGTCATTATATATTGCACAAAAACACTTATTTATTGTATTTTAAACAAGTTTTACAAAAAAATGTATTTAAAAACTTAATTACTATGTTACAAGGGGTACTCAAACAGCCACGACAATGGTATGAAACATTCTTTTAGATTATTGCGCCAACAACAACTGAAATAGTGTAGTCAAATTTCTCCCGGCCAAATCCAATCTCAAAATAGCATGCGGCAAGACATAACCTTCATAGATGGGTACAGTGTGTGACACCCCATCGCCCGAATCCAGCACAATAACAGTTGTACGACCAGAAGCATATAATAAGAACAACATGGCTTGGATTGCTACATACATCACAAGGGTATTAAACATCTTAAACATGATTTTCTTGCGGTTGGCTTTGGGGTTGAGTGAAGCTTCGGTGAGGAGAATGGGTTGCTCTTCGATGGCTACACGCAGCTCGTTGTAGAAAGTGTGGTGCCAGATTATCTCTATGTCGTCTCAGTTGGTGATAATACCGTGCTCGATGGGGTATTTCGGAGTGAGAATACATTTATAATTTATGTGACAATTTATATTGCTCTTGTTGGAACCAAAATTAAAGAAATTTCAATTATTGAAAAACATTGTTTGTTATTTCTTAGTAAATTTTTTTGAAGAAAGTCGAAATAATTCGGAATTTTCAGATTAGATTAAAGCTTGTTTTAACTAGATTTTGGATTTAGATTGTTTAACATCACGTGTAATTTAGTGTTTACATAAAATTTTCTTATTTCGTTTTTATAAACATAATGTGTTATACCTACCTTTGAAAACAAATGTTTGTTATTGGGTGCGCTTTTCACAAATTGGCTAATTTGATTTGAAGTAAAAATGTTTAATTTTTTAGATCTAAAACCATCAGACTGTCTTCTTAAAAAAGTCTGAAGTTTGGGTTAAGTAGGGAAGGGGGGGGGGGGGGCTAATAGTCAGTGATGGGCGCGTAGACTACGTCGCAGTAAACAATTTAGTTGTCTACGTGTAAAGTATGTAAAGTAAACTTTGAAAAGTTTTACCTTAGACTATGTAGACAATGTAAACAATAAGAATATCGAATAAATTTTTATTATTTTTATATAAAAAGTTTTATTGAAAAAATTAATAGCTAGTATAGTATAAGTATAAAAACAAATTAACAATTAATCCTAAAATTAAAAAAAAAACATTAACAAGAAAAAACTATAATAAAATTTTTAAACCTATAATAAAAATAATTTTTATTCTAAAGTATTTTAAATCTCATTTTGTCTTATCCTTGCTATAATCTTGAAATTTTAAAGTATAATATATATGCATAAGTTTTTTTGGAACGTTCCAAAGTCAAACGATTCCTAATTAGTGTGTTACAATATAAAACATAGAATAAATAATCTCAGACGATCAAATAAAGAGCTAGGTTAAAAAAACATAACCTCAAAGTAGTTATTGTATACGTTGCCTACACAAAGTCTACATTGTCTACATTCTCTACATTGTTTATGCTTTTTCTACGACGTAATGTAGACAATAAAAGTCGACACGTAGATGCACATAACTGCTAATAGTCCAAATTTTCTCCCTCAGACACATAGTTTGGGGTTTATTTTAGAGAAACCACTAAGCTTGTTTAAAGTTTTTAATTAGAACAAATTGCGGATAAAACGATACGTTCTCAATGGTATCGGAACAAGAACTGTCTACGGGCACGATTTCAACTTGTTAAGTGGCGTTACTCTTCTGCGATTGTCGTAAGTTCATAATTACGCGTCATTTCAAGTCAGTTTTAAAAATTCACGTAAGGAGCACGCAAATAGCGCTCGTAGATTTGCGTGCATCACGTGACAACTGTCAAATTTTCAATTTGAATTTTAGGTTAGTGCAGATTTATTGTATTAAACAATGAAAAATAAAATACAAGTAGCTCCATTTTATAATATATTTTAATAACAAATCCCACAAAGTAAATTTAATTAAAATAATTTTATTTTTGGGCAAATAATTTCACACCGGGAGAGGTAGCAGTTTTGTTGGAGGAGATAAAACAATGAAGTGTCTTGTTTGGGCCCCTAAAAGAAGCTAATAGGAATCAATTTTATCGGGACCTTGCTTGGCAACAAGTTCTAGATGCCGTCAATACGACTGCTTCTAGTCGACGAGATCTGAAAGATTTAAAAAAAATCAGGATCTCAAATCAAGAACTAACCTTTTTGCCCTTTATTACTATCATTGACACTGCTGTCATCGCTAAAAACTCCTCCGGTAATTCCAAATAAAACTTCACGAGCATCATCAAAACTCGCCAATTCCGCCATTATTAATGAACTGTCAAACACATGTAAAAATGCACCAATAAACAGCGGGACACATATTCTGCGTGCACGCAAATAAATTGCGATACCGTTAGGACCAAGCGCACCGAAGTGACGCAATTTGCGTCAATTTTAAATTATTTATCGGACTTGAAATTAGACGTAAGTCTAATCGAAATATTTGCGTGTATTTTTGAGTTCCGTTAACGCAACTTCGACTTGAAATCTGATCCTACATAACAATGTGTATTAACAGGGGTGCCAGTGGGGGCGAAACCAACATCCCACCACCAAGGTTGTGCGCAGCACCCAACACATAGGTTGTAAAGTCGAGTACTTACAGCTAAGAAAAGTAGTCGCAAAAAACCTTATACAATTCAGCTTAAAACTGAGATGGTAATAAGTGAATATTTTTCTGATTTATTGAAAATTTTGAGGTAAAGACAAGATAAAATTCTGTACTTTTTCTTCTTCTCACGGGGTAAAAAGTCCCGCGCTGAGAATAAAAAGGCCATTTATTCTAATGACTAAGCATTTATGATTATTTAGGGCAAATGAAATAGGATTATTTAAAAAGCAATATTTATTAATATCTTTAAATTTAAAACTTCATTATAATCTACATAATCTTAATATTTTAATACAGTTACTATAAAATCAAACAAAAATCAATAAAACAAAGCAAAACTTAAAATATTTAATACTTTAAAATTAAAAAAAAACTAGTTTTGTATTATAATGACGATAATTTCAAATGTCTTAATTTATAATCAGATAGTTTTTAATCTTCTTTAATCTTCTTTTTTTTAATCTTCCTTAGTCCCACCGGTGTACTCCTTGCCCCTTACCTACCTCTGCTGATTTTTATGGTTATAACTTATAAAACAAGAACGTTTAACATCAAGAAAATATTGTTGGCATGCATCACTTACAGATAGCATAAGACAGCATTACGAACTCATCTTAATATTTTATTGACGTTCAGTGTTGATCCGTAAAAGAAACAAAAACAAACACTTTTGTTACTTTTGAGTGCGAAAAATTTTCGTTAGCCGTGCTACTCGCATGTGCGTTTCTCGACAATAGGCGACTCGCGGCTTCGCACTCTCCTCACATTCCGTTCCCAAACACCTGGATTGTTTGTTCTTAACGCAATTTTAGACTCAGATGTATGTTAGGACTTCTTACCCGCCAGACTTCTAGCCTGCTCTACCCTACTTATATTTGTATTCGAACATTGATTGTAGCTCTCAACAAAGAATATATAGCCCAAAGTAACAACGGTTTTATGTTCGCTGACAAATTTTTAAAATATGCAAACATGACATTTTTCGACAACGATTAAACATTATTTTTAATCTTCCACTTCATAAATCTCTAGTACACTTGTTTGTATCTCTCACGGGATTTCAACGGAAAAAGATTGTCATTGGCAATTTTAATCTTTAGGCTAATTCCGAGAAGAGTGCACAACTCTTTCTCTTTGCAGGATATCAAAATAAATAATATATTAAAATAGTAATTCAAAATTAATCTAGAAATAATGTAATATAACCGAATATTAGGTACCTACTTTTGAAACACTTATCAGGACGATTACTTGAAAATAAGTAATAACTATGCATGACAGCAACTGTCATGTGGCAAGGCATAATCTCCATAGATATGTGACATCCCATCATTCGAATCAAATACAATACTAGGGATACGACCGGAAGCGTATAAGGACGATGTGGCTTGGATTGCCACATACATCGCAGGGGTGTTGAACGTCTCAAGCATGATTTGGGTCATTATCTCGCAGTTGGTTTTGGGGTTGAGTGGATCTTCGGTGAGGAGAATCGGGTGCTCTTTGGGGGCTACACGCAGCTCGTTGTAGAAGGTGTGGTGCCAGATTTTCTTCATGTCGTCTCAGTTGGTGATAATGCCGTGCTCGATAGGGTATTGAGGGTGAAGATACATTTATGATCTATGTGATAATCCAGATTGCTCTTGTTAAGACCAAAATTGAAAAAGTTTCAAATTTTGAAAAACATTTTTCGTTATTTCTTAGTAAATCTTTTTTAATAAGGTCGAAATAATTCGGAATTCTCAGATCAGAATGAAGCTTGTTTTAACTAGATTTTGGATTTGGATTGTTCAACAGCACGCGTAATTTAGTGTTTACAAAAATTTTTTTTACTTTGTTTTTATAAACATAAAAACATAGAAAGTAATAAATAAATAAACAAACAACTATATTATAAATCTAATAAGAACATCTTTTCTCTTTCATAGTGGGTCGATTTTTATACAAATAATGAAAGAATTTAAGTCAAATCCACAAGTTTAATTAAACAAAATTTTTACATAGCAGTAACAGAGCGCTTTTGAGAACTTAATGTCTCGTCATCAGTGCCTAAATGTATAAAGTGGTACACAGTACAGAGTAATTAATATTACCTAGAAAACAGATTAAAGTTTGTTACCTACTTTCCAACTATTCTAAGAAGGTATAGAATTACCAACCAGATATTCTTAATAGGTATTTGTTTAGAATTGTTGACAAATAAATGGAGATAGGGATAAGAATGACGGGATGGAAGTAAATTTCAAAAATTTTAATAATGACTTACAGGTTGTCATTTTAATTTTGCTTTTTGTGCGTTAAAGTTCTGTTAAAATATGTGGCGTCCTTGGCAAGACACTCATAAAAATAATGAACAACAGCTTGAACTCGAATTTTGCAACAGGTAAGTTTATTATTTCATTCCTTTTTTTTATTTCGGATCGCTATTGAACATTTGAATAACGATTTATTGATTAGTTCAATAATGGTCAATGCGACGGCAGATTTTTTATTTCACAAATAGAGCACGTGCCTTGCTAAGTTCGTTATTTCTTTCAAACTCTCGGAATGTTTAGGTAAATGTATATGATAAAAAGTATTATCTTTTAGAGAAAAATTACCTTTAAAAGCATCTTAAGCCTCAGGCACCGAACCATCTAGCGGTGAAAACAGCCACCGATTGAAAATGTTTAGGGTTGGACCCTAATTAACTTCAATAACTATAAAGTTTATGGTGGATAAAACTTGGACAGAAATACTATACTGCGTTAATAAAATGAGCGCGGAGCGCCTGCCCCGTTTTCCCGAAAACAAGAAGTATAATAAGTTGCCTAAACTAATAATTAACGAGCGCAATTATATAGCCATCTTCCTCGTTATCACGTTTTTCACCTTTGGCTTCTAGTAGACACTACTTTAAATATTGTTTCTTTTCAGTACATGGAAAATGTGAATAACGTATGTCGTAATTTAAAAGTAAATTGATGACGAAAGTCGCTTCTTTCGTGAAACGGACAATAGATAGTTACAGTGTGTGACACCCCATCACTCAAATCTAGCACGATACCAGTGGTACGACCGGAAGTATAAGGACAACACGGTCTAGATTGCCACATACTTCGCAGGGGTGTTATACGTCTCAAACATGATTTGGGTCATTTTCTCGCGGTTGGCTTTGAGGTTAAGTGATAAGTGAAGCTTCAGTGAGGAGAATGTGGTGCAATTCGGGCTACACGCAGCTCGTTGTAGAAAATGTGGTGCCAGATTTTCTCTATGTCGTCTCAGTTGGTGATAATGCCGTGCTTGATGGAGTATTTGAAGATGAGGATTTATTCATGATCTATGTGATAATAGATTGCTCTTGTTAAGACCAAAATTAAAGAGGTTTTAAATTTTGAAAAACATTTTTTGTAATTTCTTAGTAAATCTCCTGTAATAAGGTCGAAATAATTTGGATTTCTCAGATCAGATTAAAGCTTGTTTTAACTAGATTTTGGATTGGGATTGTTTAGCAGCACGCATAATTTAGTGTTTACAAAAAAATTTTTTACTTTGTTTTTTATAAACATAAAAACTAATAAATAAATAAACAAACAACTATATTATAAATCTAATGGAAACATCTTTTCTCTTTCAAAGTGTTTAGATTTTTATATACATAATAAAAGAATTTAAGTCAAACCCACAAGTTTAATCAAACAAAATTTTTACATAACAGTGACAGTGCGCTTTTGAATACTTAATGTCTTATCATAAATGCCTAAATAATAATAATGTAAAAAAAATATAAAATGTTAGAAAAATACTTACCAAACTTTTGTTGTAATTTACAACTTTTCTTAAAACTATTAACAAGATATATTCTGGTTTACATAGATACTGCTGAGGTTTAAGGCTTTTTCAGCGTGTGAACTTTAATAGTATATTACATAACATTAGTTGTAAATAGAATATTACGCCCAACTGGAAAAGTTAAACACGAGCTGCGTAGCGCCGAGTGCAGTATTTTCAGAAGTGCGTAACTGCTTTACAACTTGCGTAATGTACTATACTTTATCTATGACTACAAGAAATATTTAAAAAATATTTTGTTTAAACTTTTATTTAATAATGCTAAATGTGATTTACATTTTGTGATAATAATTATTGATTGTTACAGTACAATTGTAAAACACTGGTGTTGCATAAGTTGGGATCATACTGACGTTTTTGTGAGTAATAGAGGTTGCAGAAAATTTTGCTAAGATATTAGGATTCCATACCACATTAGTACCCGAAGTTGAAGTTTATGCTATCTCTAACACTGGTGTGATTTGATGTTGTTTCATCATCGCAGATAAAACTGGCAATCTTCATCGCATTTTTTTTTTGTTTTTTATTGAATTATCAACGTAGTCTTCAGCTACAATAGATGAGCGCTATCTGCCATGCTTTTTCAATGCCAACAAGTTGTCACCAGCATCCACAAGAATTGTGGCCGACGAGCGCCTAAAGCAGCTTTGCTTTATACAGCTCCAAACTTGTTTACACCAACGCATTGTTTGGTACATTTTTTATTTTAGCAGTTTAAAAAAAATGACAAACAATGGTTTGTTTCCAAAGAACGTGGATTTATGTACTTTTTGCACGTTGTGTACCACACTTCAGGCACAACAAAAAAGCGTTGGGTTTTTGTCTTTGAATCTGGGATTTCGATTATGTGATTTTTCAGTATCTTTTAGATGTTTTTTAGTTTCTGTTTCCTACAGGCACCATTAATACCAAATATTAGAATCACCTAAATTCAAATACAAATGTTATTTTTTAAAAGTTAACATAACGTGTTATACCTAACTTTAACAACAATTTATTGTATTTGAAACAGGTTCTACAAAAAACGTATTTAAACTTAATCATAATGTTATATGGTGTACTCAAACGACCACGACAATGGTATAAACATTCAGTTAAATTATTGTGCCAACAACAACTGAAATAGTGTAGTCAAATCTCTTCCAGCTAAATCCAATCTTAAAATAGCATGTGGCAAAGCATAACCTTTATAGACGTGTGACACCCCATCACCCGAATTCAGTACAATACCAGTGGTACGACCGAAAGCGTATAAAAACAACATGGCCTAGATTGCCACATACATCGCAAGGGTGTTGAACGTCTCAAACAGCATTTGTGTCATTTTCACGCAGTTGGCTTTGAGGTTGAGTGGAGCTCCAGTGAGGAGAATTGAGTACTTTTTGGGAGCTACACGCAGCTTGTTTTAGAAAGTCTGGTGTCAGATTTTCTTTATGTCGTCTTAGCTCATAATAATGCCGTGCTCGATGGGGTATTTGAGGGTAAGTGTAACAGAGACGCTTCGGCTTTAAGTTAAAGTAAAAAAAGTATTTTAGAAAAATATGTTTTTTTACTTAATCGTTTTCTATGTAAACATTGTTTTCTATTTTTCAACATCGTTACACTTCCACGGAAAGATTTAGCCCAACAAGCTACGAGGCTACACTAACAATAAAATTCCTTAAATAGGTAAACTGAAAATAAGTTAACACTTTTGTTGTTAAGTTTGTTAAGCTACCTGCCTTTTACTGAGTACAAATTCTATTTCAATGTCTTTATTTTAAAATTTCTCGCGAATAAAATGATACTACCTTAAGTCTATATGTTTCGTACGGTGATGATATAGTGGATTCCTGATTAATTTTATCGCATTTTGGTTATCTACGCAAATCTTTACAGGTTTCAGATTTTCATCAACTTTACTTAAAAGTTGATTCAGCTTTTTTCAGGCTTTACTAGCCCTAATATATTCAGCTTTAGCAGTTGAGCAAGTAACACATTGTTGTTTCTGTGTTCTCCAGGTAATAGCATTACCATTTATTGTGAAGACGTAACCTGATGTAGAACGACGATCTTGCATGTCTGCAGCAAAATCAGATTCAGTGTAACCAATTACATCCAAATTCTCAACATTTTTAGCAAAATCAGAGCATGTTCTATAATTCTTGGTTACACGCAAATATTTTAAGATTTTCTTTGCTGCGTTTCAATGAATTTCACTAAAGTTGTTAAAGAACCGACTGAGAAGATTTGTGATGAAGGCAATATCAGGTCGTGCTGCTGTAGCAATAAAGATCAGCAATCCAACTACCTCGCGATATGATACCTTGTTTAATTTCTTATTCTTTTTCTTATTTAGGTTGTCTAGATTTATCAAGTTCACAGAAGTATCTGCTGGTGTTTTACAACCCGTTACTTGTGAAAGATTAAAACGTTTTAGTATACGATTTATAAAGTCTGAAAAAACGTCAATTAGTATTCTATTTCTACTTTGCTTCAAACATAATCCAATAAAATAATTTGGTCCACTAATTTTTATTTTAAACATTTTTATCTAAAGTTTTGAAACACGGTACAGAACACTTTTTTTTTTCTTGAAAATATATGTCTATCATCTACATGCAAGACTAACATCACAATTTCTCTTTCAATAGTTTTTCTATAGACACAATTATCTACTCTACACTGTTTTAAACCGACTTTATTTAAATAATTACTTAATTTTGTATTCCAGCATTGAGGTGCTTGCTTCAAACCATACAAAGATTTCAAAAATTTACAGACTTTTCTATTTTTTGCTTGTAGTACATCAGGTACATTCATGTAAATTTATTCTGCTAAGTCTCCGTCAAGAGATGCTGTTTTAACATCAAATTGCAGAACTTCAAGTTTTTTGTAACAGCAAACGTTTCATTGTAATCAATTCCATATTGCTGAATGTACCCTTTTGCACAAAGTCTTGTCTTATATCGTACAGTTTTATTATCAGGAGTTCTTTTAATTTTAAATGCTTATTTGTAACCAATAATTAATTTTTCAGGAGGTAAATTAACTAACTCCCACATTTTATTGACATCTTTAGAATTCAGTTTCTCGTTAATAGCTTTTTACCATTTTTTTATCGTTATTTTCTAAAGCTTTAGAATAAGTCAAAAGTGTACCATTTTTATTATGAAAAGTTCAAAATTTTTTAAATGTTTAGGTAACATAGATTTTTGTTTTGGTCTTGAATTGTTATTGCTTTCTTGAGAACCATTGCTGGTACTTGATGATACGTTGTCTGAAAAAGATTTATCATTACCGGTCTCTTGATTTTCTATTTTAACAATGTCACCATTTTTTTTGAACATTTTTTTTTGTTTTTTAATTGTCGATATCAATCAAAACAGTGTTTTTTTTGGAACATTTACTAGACAGTAGGTAAATTCGTCGATTTAACAACTGAATTTTTTAAAACTTTTATTTTGACTATTTTACACTATTTGAAATTACACTTATTTTATTATTGAAAAATAATAATACACTTTGATTTAATTAACTATTAATTAAAAAATACACTTTATTAATTATCTTCATTTACTACACTTATTAACTAAATTGGGTAAAATATTGAGACCTTTACACAGCACAAGGCTAAGCTGTATACATTATATCTGCCCTACTCTAGCCAAAAGGTGGTATTTATATGATTCTAATGTGCTGACTAAACAGTATACTGAACAAAGGGGTTACTATGCTAGGGGAGCTATAACTCCTACCGCCGAAGACGGAGAACCATGGAGTTCAAAGCCAAACTGCCATGGGGAACATTGCCATCAGGAGGGTCATGTTTTGACATCCTAAAAAGTATGAGTAGACACCTGATGATCGAGTATTCAATGTAAGAGCCGATAATCAACGAAATTAATATGAGCCATAAACTGACGTTCCGTTGATAGGTAAGGGTTGGTAGATCAATTTCATCCAGGTTTTTCTTTTGTAGATCTAAAGAACCTTGCATTTTATCCAAGTCGCTGAAATCGATGTTTTCTAAATTTAGGTTGTTTGTCTGACCAGGTCGTTGTTTCTCATTCGCATGAGAGATATCTAATTTCTGTAGTATGACGTTTTTGAACTCTGAGGTTGGTTCTTCATAATTTCAGATAATAAAGGGTCCAATATGCATTTTACACGAGTCAACAATTTCGAGGACAAATGTACCATCGAAATGGATTCGTTCTTTCAAATTTCTACATTTTTGGATGGCGATGATTCTTGATGGTACAATCACAATCCACTGATTATTTTTGATTTTGCGGACCTTGGGTGAATTGACGGAAATCTGAAGTGGTCGGCAATTTGATTGTTTTTTATAAAATATAAGTTGAATTTCACAAGGGCATTGTCCTTTGGTATTTCAACACTAGTTCTTTCGCCGATAAAATTCTCGGAGATGGCTTCTTTGCAGGGTGTGTCAGGATAGATATAATTTAGGTTATTTAGCAAGAAAACTTGAAATTTTGGAATTATAGTTCGGAAGCCATTTAGGTGAGGAACAGGTAGAGAGTAAAGGTGATAATAATTATATTCACCAGCCTCCACAATTGGGATTTCCATAACGAAAATTATCTGATTTCCTTTCGAATAACTTTTAATTTTGATTATGTTTTCAATAATTAATAAATTATCTAAATTTAGCACAAAAGGCAATTTTCTCATAGTTATGTATTTTTTGATGTTTGAAATTTCTAGTAATAGATCATTGGATCAACGATTGAATTGTGTAATGTACCTAATTTTGAGAAACTTACAGCGACTTCCATATTTTCGAAAAGTTCGCTTATTGTTTGAAATGAAATTGTAATTTGGGATATTAACATTTGCGTTCTAAACAAGTTTTCAAGACCAATAAAACTTGATTCTAATTTTTTAAGTAAGTTTTTTACATAAATTATTCTTGATTCCAAAATTAGCTGATTGTGGGCAATTGATTTAGAGATATTCTCAAACTTTTTGATTGAATTTTGAAGAATTGTAATTTGATCGCCAATTAATGTCTTAATTTTATTTTGATTATTCGAAAGTGATGTGATGGCTTTATCATAACGTTTAGCATCATCCTGGTCTAAATTTCCTGTTAAGGTTTTTATTACTGAACGTAATCTATTAATCAATCCACGTTTGACTCGTCCGTTAGGAATTTTAGGGTCAATTTGTTTAATTTGTGTTTTAATTTTGGTTTCCAATGTCTGAATAATATTGTAAGAATTATAAAGTTTGCGTCTGTTTACCATGGAAGAATTCTCTATGGCGGTTTTCAATTCCAAAAAGCGGGTACAAAGAATGTTGAACTTATCAACGATAGGGGTAACATTGTAAATTTGAATAAAGGACCAAAAGTCAATTGTATTTTGGGTTTTTCCGGTGCGAATAGGTAACATTTCTGGATTATCGTTTAGGTTGTGAATTTTAAGTGGAGATGCATCCGCAAAGATGAAAAACGTTATTCTGAAACATGAGGAATTCTTAGTTCTTTTAAGTGAATAATTTCAGTTTTCATTGTGTCTTTATTTTGAATTTTGACTTTATTATTTTTGAGTAATTCAATTAAGAAATACGGGCCTAAAATTTTTTTTTTATTACGTTTTTATTTACTTTATAAACTGTTTAACCTGGTTTAAATTGGTGTTGATCGGGTCCAAGATAATTTCGATTGTCCAAAACAGTCTTTTTTTTTTATTGTTATTTTTGAGAAATTTTATTGTAACGCTGTTTGAGTTTTTCTTTATGATTAGCAGCGTATTCTGTAGAAAATGCAATTTCAATTAGATCAGAGGGATCTCTAGCGTTAGTGTGACCAAAAGTTAATTCATTTGGGGTGAAATTAGTTGCTGAATGTATCGAGCTGTTGATGTCGTCTCAGTTAGAGATAATGCCGTGCTCGATGAGGTATTTGAGGATGAGTATACATTCATAATCTGTGTGATAATCTAGATTGCACTTGTTAAGACCAAAATTGAAAAAGTTTAAAATTTTGAAAAACATTGTTTGCTATTTCTTAGTAAATTTTCTTTAAAAAGTTCGAAATGATTCGTAATTCTTATATCAGATTAAAGCTTGTTTTAACTAGATTTTGGGTTTATATTGTTCAACACGCGTAATTTAGTGTTTACAAAAAATTTTCTTACTTCGTTTTTATAGACATAACGTGTTATACCTACCTTTGAAAACAAATGTTTGTTATTAAGTGCGCTTTTAAAAAATTGACTAATTTGATTTAAAATAAAAATGTTTGATTTTTTAGACCTAAAACCATCAGAATGTCTTCTTAAAAAAGCCTGAAGTTTGGAATAAGTAGGATAGGGCGGGGCGCGGGGCTAATAGTCTTAGTTTTCTCTCTCAGGCACATTAGGCACAGAAGGTTGTAAAGTCTTACTAGTTTAGCACATTTTTGGCGTGTTTTGCAATCACTGCTCTTAGAACAAAAAAATCATCTTTCTGGATTATTTACAGACTTTCTTTCTGTCGGCTCTAATGCCTTAGTTAGTTCTGGAAACGCTTGTAATATAAATCGTTTTACAAAAGCCTGCACTTTTGTGCCCTCTTTAAATCTGTTTTTTTACATGTTTTTTTATTAATTGTTTTTCTGAGTTTAGAAAAAAACATTCTTTTTTCATCACGGTTTTTTTCTACTTTATCCGAAAATTTTGTATTTCACAAGGTGTAGGTGTTCAGAGCCTACCTAGCTTATTCTACGAGCTGAGTATTATTTTACCATCTTGTCAGTAGTGTTCCCAGCTTTTTTCGTTTTATTATAATAAAAAATAATCTCTGGATTGTGAGTTGAGTCTTCCTCTGATACTGCCTCATCATGCTGTTCTGTAGATAAAAATATGACAGCTTTATTTTTGTTTAGTACGTATGTCACTAAAGTAAGAGCTTTGGTAAAAGCAGACATGTTACTGTAGAGTGGTTTGTATGTTTTGGGTAAAAATTCTAGTGAAATAAAAGATTTATTTTTTCTTATTTGAGTTTCGCAAACTACACTTACCGGTACAAAATTTGATCCATCTTTTATATTTAATTTATCTTAAGTAAATTTTGTTTTAAGCGGCAACAATTTTTGCTTACTTTAAATTACACAATTTCAAACAAATATAAATAAAAAACAGCATAAATTAAACAACAGTTTTTTTTAATTTTCTAATAGCAAAACTAGTGCTGAACTTTACAAAAAAATTAAAGTCTAAATTAAAACCTAACATAGTGGAAAACCTACACTTAAGACTAAACTCAAGTTTATTAATGTGTATCACCTCCTTTTGTTTGAATTACAGCTGCCATTCTTCTTGGCATTCTCTCAATAAAGTGTCTTTGGCCGATCTAATCCCAAATACTGCCAAATTTAGGTCTCTCAGAGGTACTGGAGCAAGAACACTGCTTCGAATCTTTTTTCCCATTATATCTCAAAGGTGTTCAATCGGATTTAGGTCTAGACTGCGCGCTAGTTATATCATACGCTAAATACCAACCCAATCGAGATACGTACTCACGATACGTGTAGTGTAAGCACGTGCATTATCGTGCATAGAAATAAAATTTTCCTCAATAGTTGGTACATAAGGCACAATATGGGGTTTCAGAACGTCTCCGACATACCTGTTGACATTTATTCTTGCCCTATCTACAATGACTAATTCCGTGCAGACTTCCAAACTAATGCCATCTCACACCATGATAAAACCTCCTCCAAAATTCAGTTTCCGTACTAATTACACTAGACAAATCTTTTTCCTAAGCGTCGCCAGATTTTTTGTCGTCTAACTGGAAAATAAAGACAACATCTCGACTCATCAGAGAAGAGAACTCGTCTCCAATCACCCACATCTCATTTCTCATATTCACGAGCAAAACATAGTCGCTCTTCTCGATGGTCTCTGGTTAACTTGGAGTCATTTGCTGGTTTTTTTGCAAGTAATTTTTTTTTGTTTAGTCTCTTTCTTACTGTTTTTTCGATAATTGCGAGATCTCTTACTTTTTCTAAAAAACTACTAGCAGCAACAGCTGTCGTGACTTTATTTCTCAACATTTGCAGTGTGAGAAAATGATCATTTCAAGCAGTACATCGCCTCCTTTCGAAACCAATTCTTCTAGTGTAGTTCCCAGTATTTCAAAACCGTTCTACAGCTGTTTGCACACTGCATCTTAAAACTCCAAAAGCTCGAACTACGTAGTATTGTGATCGACCATCTTAAACTAAAGCAATTGCTATAGCTGCGTCCGTTGAATTTAGAACCATATTTGCTTTTATAAGATTAAATTAAGATGCTAAGTATAGTGGCAATTATCACAATAAAAACAATTATCTACAGGTATCATAATAAAAGATAATAAAAAAAGTTAAAAAAAACATTAAAATTTTATCAGATGCTTATTTTTTTGTTCTTTAGTCTTGACAATGGTTATAAAAGTATCTTATATCTACCTAAAAGTTCCCTAACTAAAAAAAAATTATAACAAATTCGTTTTTGAGAAAATCAAGTATGGATCGAATTTTGTGCCGGTGAGTGTATTTTAAAACGAAAAGTAGGTGTTGTCAAAGTTACGTTTAATCAAATTTGAAGTTACTTTTTGTCATTATATATTACACAAAAACACCTATTTATTGTATTTTAAACAAATTTTACAAAAAAAAAACGTATTTAAAAACTTAATCACAATGTTATATGGTGTACCAAACATCCACGACAATGGTATGAAACATTCTTCTAGATTATTGTGTCAACAACAACAACTGAAATAGTGTAGTCAAATTTCTCCCGGCCAAATCCAATCTCAAAATAGCATGTGGCAAGACATAACCTTCGTAGATGGGTACAGTGTGTGACATCCCATCGCCCGAATCCAGGACAATATCAGTGGTACGACCAGAAGCATATAATAAGGACAACATGGCTTGGATTGCTACATACATCGCAAGGGTATTGAACGTCTCAAACATAATTTTTTTGCGGTTGGCTTTGGAGTTGAGTGAAGCTTCGGTGAGGAGAATGGGTTGCTCTTCGAGGGCTACACGCAGCTCGTTGTAAAAAGTGTGGTGCCAGATTTTCTCTATGTCATCTCAGTTGGTGATAATGCCGTGCTCGATAGGGTATTTGAGAGTGAGGATACATTTATAATTTTTGTGACAATCTATATTGCTCTTGTTAAGACCAAAATTAAAAAAGTTTCAAATTTTGAAAAACATTGTTTGTTATTTCTTAGTAAATTTTCTTGAAGAAGGTCGAAATAATTCGGAATTTTCAGATCAGATTAAAGCTTGTTTTAACTAGATTTTGGATTTAGATTGTTCAACAACACGTGTAATTTAGTGTTTACAAAAAATTTTCTTATTTCGTTTTTATAAACATAATGTGTTATACCTACGTTTGTAAACAAATGTTTGTTATTGGGTGCGCTTTTCACAACACAAATTGGCTAATTTGATTTGAAGTAAAAATGTTTGATTTTTTAGACCTAAAATCATCAGACTGTCTTTTTAAAAAAGTCTGAAGTTTAAGATAAGTAGGGTAAGGCGGGGTTAATAGTCCTAATTTTCTCTCTCAGACACATAGTGTGGGGTTTATTTTAATGAAATCACTAAACTTGTTTAAAGTTTTTAATTAGAATAAAATGCGGATAAAGCGATATGTTCTCGTAACGAGAACTGTCTACATAACAATGTGTATTAACGGGAGTGCCAGTGAGAGTGAAAACAATACTCCACCACCATGTTGGATGCTCTTCACCTGTGTGGATTTCGACAATTCGTCCCAACTGCCACTTTAAAGGTGGTACGTTGTTTTCCACCATTACAACCATATCGCCGATATTTAAATTGATCGTCGCTTTTTGCTGGTCCTTAGAACGGTTTTGGAGTTAAGTCAAATATTTTTAATGCCACCGTCTCCAGAAATGTTGTTGCAGTTGTTGGATGCGTTTCCAGCGAGATAGTTGGTTCATGGGAATCGAGCGCAAATCCTCATTTGGTAAGGCCATCAATGGGGCACCGATTAAGAAATGTCTCGGTGTTAAAGCTTCGAGGTCATTGAGACTATGAGATATTAGTGTAATAGGTCGGGAGTTGAAGCAAGCTTCAACCTGTACAATTAAAGTGTAAAATTCCTCAAATGTCAACGACGCGTCACCGAGTATTCTTTTAAGATGGGATTTTAGACTCTTTATTGCACGTTCCTACAAGCTCCCAAAGTGAGGAAATTTTGGTGGTATAAAATAAAAAACGGTATTTTTGTCGGTGAAATGGGTTGTTATCTTAATTTGAAATTTGGCGGATTTAAAGAAAATGCGGTCGGCGTTTATAAACGTGGTACCATTATCTGAATATAGTTTTGATACATGACCTTTTCGAGCAATGAGCCTATTAAAAGCTCCAAAAAAGTTTTCTGTTGTAAGATTTCCTACCAATTCGACGTGAACCGCCTTTGTCGCAAAACAAATGAATAACGCCACATACGCTTTTGTAGACGCGTCTGCAAAGCCAATTAATTTATTTTTACCTATAGATTCTATTGTGATAACATTTCTAGGTATGCGTAGGTAAGATGATTCTGCTAATTTGTTTATTGCTTTAAGGATCCACCAGGATTTTATATCTATGGGCACCGGTTCGTTCTATCCCAGCTTGCGACTCCAAATGATTTGCATTAATATTTTAAACTTTACAATAGCTAGATTAATTAGGACAAGAAAGTCCAAGATTTTAGAAACTGTTGACAATCCGTTTTTGATAGAGGGTAGATTAATACTATATTTTAATTCATCATTTAAAATATTCCAAAAAATTCCTAAAACCTTACAATCACCGTTTTTATTAAGATTAATAGTATTTGATTGATGAGAGTCTTGCGACCAAATGTCCTTAGCGTTAGATACCCATTTACAAAGATTGAACCCGACATGTGATAAGATGTGTGTTTTTGGATCTTTAATTAATAATTCTTCTATCGAATTACTACCGGTTAACAAATCGTTTATATAAAAGTCCGTTTTGATTACATTACATGCTTTTGGAAGTTGCTGTTCATTTTCGACTGGCGCTTGATGTAAGCACCGCAGTGCTATAAATGAAGCGCATGTGGTTTCGTAGGTTACCGTTTTTAATTGAAATATTTCAATGGGTTTATTAACGTCGCCACGCCAAAGTATTCTTTGATAATCTTGGTGATCAGGATGCACATGTATCATGCGGTACATTTTGGTTATATCGGCTGATAACCCTTATAATAAGTATGTACGGAAACGGCACAAAATTAAAAATAAATTTTGTTGGCTTGTGGCTCCAGTCAGTAAATTATCATTTAAACCAAGTTTATTAGTGGTCGGTGCCGACGCGTTAAAAACAACATATTACGGGAGGTAATAATGTGGGACTCTTTTTACTTCATTTATTGGTATCCGGCTTAAAGGACCATAATGTGGAGTTTATTTTAGAGAAACCACTAAACTTGCTTAAAGTTTTTAATTAGAATAAATTGCGGATAAAGCGATACGTTCTCAATGGTGTCGGAACAAGAACTGTCTACCATCTGTCTACATAACAATGTGTATTAACAGGGGTGCAGTGAGGGTAAAACTAACACCCCATCACTAAGGTGGTGCGCAGCACCCAACACGTAGGTTGTAAACTTGAGTACTTACAGCTAAGAAAAGTAGTTGCGAAAAACCTTATACAATTCAGCTTAAAACTGAAATAGTAAAAAGTGTGAATATTTTTCTGATTTACTGAAAATTTTGAGATAAAGACAAGATGAAATTCTGTACTTTTTGCTCCTCTCACGGGGCAAAAATTTCGCGCTGACAGTAAAAAGGCCATCTATCTTAATGGCTAAGCATTTCTGATTATTTAGGGCAAATAAAATAGGATTATTTAAAAAGCAATATTTATTAATATCTTTAAATTCAAAAGTTTATTTTAATCTACATAATCTTAATATTTTAATACAGTTACTATAAAATTAAACAAAAATCAATAAAACAAAGCAAAACTTAAAATATTTAAAACTTTAAATTAAAAAAAAACTAGCTTCTGATTATAATAACGATAATTTCAAATGTCTTAATTTACTATCAGATATGTTTTTAATTCTCTTTAAAATTCTTCTTTTTCATGTTCTCTAGTACCACCGGTGTACTTCTTGCCCCTTACCTACCTTTACTATTTTTTATGGTTATAAAACAAAATCGCTTAACATCAAGAAAATATTGTTAGCATGCATCACTTACAGATAGCATAAGACAGCATTACGAACTTATCTTAATATTTTATTGACGTTTAGTGCTGATCCGTAAAAAAAAACAAAAACAAACACCTTTGTTACTTTTGAGTGCGAAAAATTTTCGTTAGACGTGCTACTCGCATGTGCGCTTCTCGACAATAGGCGACTCGCGGCTTCGCACTCTCTCCGCATCCTGTATCCAGTCACGTAGATCGTTTGTTCTTAACGCAATTCTAGACTGAGATATGTATGTTGAGACTTTTTACCCGCCGGACTTCTAGCCCTGCTCTACCCTACATATATTTGTATTATTTCGAACATTGAATGTAGCTCTCAACATAGAATATATTGCCCAAAGATCCAACGGTTTTATGTTTGCTGACAAATCTTTAAAATATGCAAACATGACGTTTTCCGACAACAATTAAACGTTATTTTTAATTTTCCAGTTTATAAATCTCTAGTACACTTGTTTGTATCTTTCACGGAATTTCACCGGAAGAAGATTGTCAGTGGCAATTTTAGCCTTTAGGCTAATTTCGGAAAAGGTGCACAATTTTTTCTCTCCGCTGGACATCAAAATAAATAATATATTAAAACAGTAATTCCAAATTAACCTAGAATTAATGTAATATAACCGAATATTAGGTATAGTAACGTAAAAGGTACTTCTTTTGAAATACTTATCAGGACGATTACTTAAAAATAAGTAATAATCATGAATGACAGCAACTGTCATGTGGCAAGACATATCCTTCATAGATGTGTGACACCCTATCATCCAAATCCAGTACAATACTAGGAATACGACCGGAAGCGTATAAGGACAAGACGGCCTAAATTGGCATATACGTCGCAGGGGTGTTGAACGTCTCAAGCATGATTTGGGCCATTTTCTCGTAGTTGACTTTGGAGTTGAGTGGAGCTCCGGGGAGGAAAATCGGGTGCCCTTTGGGGGCTACACGCAGCTTGTTTTAGAAAGTGGGGTACCAGATTTTCTCTATGTCGTCTTAGCTCGTTATAATGCCGTACTCGATAGGGTATTTGAGGGTGCGTGTTACAGAGACGCTTCGGCTTTAAGTTAAAGTAAAAACAATATTTTAAAAAAATATGTATTTTTTTCAAAAAACGTTACAACCAAAACTTTTTTTTTGTTACATTTGTTACACACCAATTGTTTTTTATGTAGACTAAATCTTTCAACATCATTACATTGTCACGGAAAAATTTATCCCAATAAGCTAATATAAGCACTTTTGTTGTTAAGTTTGTTAAGCTACGTGCCTTTTACTGGGTACGAATTCTATTTCAATGTCTTTATTTTAAAATTTCTTGCAAATAATATGATATCTCAAGTCTATATGTTTCGTACGGTGATAATATACTAAATTCTTAATTAATTCTATCGCATTTTGGTTATCTACGCAAATCTTTACAGGTTTCAGATATTTATTAAGTTTACTTAAAAGTTGATTCAGCTTTACTGCAGGCTTTACTTGCCCTAATATATTCAGCTTTAGCAGTTGAAGAAGTAACACATTGTTGTTTCTGTGTTTTTCAGGTAACAGCATTACCATTTATTGTAAAGACGTAACCTGATGTAAAACGACAATCTTGCATGTCTGCAGCAAAACCAGAATCAGTGTAACCAATTACATCCAAATTTCCAACATTTTCAGCAAAATCATAGCATATTCTATAATTCTTGGTTACACGCAAATATTTTAAAACTTTCTTTGCTGCGTTCCAATGAATTTCACTAAAGTTGTTAAAGAACCGACTGAGAAGATTTGTGATGAAGGCAATATCAGGTCGTGCTGCTGTAGCTATAAAGATCAGCAATCCAACTACCTCGCAATATAGTACCTTGTTTAATTTCTTATTCTTTTCCTCATTTAGGTTGTCTTGATTCGTCAAGTTTACAAAAGTATCTGCTGGTATTTTACAACCCGTTACTTGTAAAAGATTAAATCGTTTTAGTACACGACCTATAAAGTCTGAGACGTCAATTAATATTCTATTTCCACTTTGCTTCAAACATAATCCAATAAAATAATTTGGTTCACCAATTTTTATTTTAAACATTTTTATCAAAAATTTAGAAACACGGTCCAGAACACTTTTCTTTCTTGAAAATATATGTCCATCATCTACAATTGTATATGCAAGACTAACATCACAATTTCTCTTTTGATAATTTCACTATAGACACAATTAGCCAATCTGCTAATTCCAGCATCAAGGTGCTTGCTTCAAACTATACAAAGATTTCAACAATTTACAGACTTTTTCATCTTTTGCTTGTACTCTTTTAGGTTCATCCATGTATATTTATTCAGCTAAGTCTTTGTCAAGAGATGCTGTTTTAACATCAAATTGCAGAACTTCAAGTTTTTTTGTAGCAGCAAACGTTTTATTGTAATCAATTCCATATTGCGCGAGTGTACTCTTTTGCACAAAGTCTTGCTTTATATTGTACAGTTCCATTATCAGACATTTTTTTAATTTAAAATACCCATTTGCAACCAATAATTGATTATTCAGGAGGTAAATCAACAAACCCTCACGTTTTATTGACATCTTAATAATTCAGTTTCTCGTTAATAGCTTTGTGCCATTTTTTTTATCTTTACGTTCTAAAGCTTTAGAATAAGTCAAAGGTGTATCATTTTTTATTATAAAAAGTTCAAAATTTTTTAAATGTTTTGGTATTATAGATTTTTGTTTTGGTCTTAAATTGTTATTGCTTTCTTTTGAGAGTCATTGCTGGTACTTGGTGATACGTTGTCTGAAAAAAACTTATAATTACCGGTCTCTTGATTTTCTATTTCAACAATGTCAATATTTTTTTCTTAAACATTTTCTTCTGTTTTTGAATTGCCGATATCAATCAAAACAGTGTTCTTTTTTAGAACATTTACTTGACAGTTTTCGTTAAATATGACATGGCGTGACACTTCAATTTTCTTGCTTAGAGGATTGTGCAACCTGTAATGCGTAGAAGAGGGTTTACTTCTAAAAGTTATCTGCCGTTACGTTGTTAACTTCAACAATATTTTCTTTAATACAATCTGTAATGTTTACTTTAATCAATATTTTGTAAATATTACTATCATCGTCTCTACTAGCACGGCTTATTAACTGGTTATTTAAATATATGTCTGTCTTATTATGCTTTTTGCTAATATTAAAATCTTTTCTTGTGACAGCACTTTCTGAGAAAAGATTTTTTCGCAAATCAGGAACATACCAAACATCATTCATTTCACTGTGGTACCATTCTATCAGTTTTTATATTTTGCTTATCAGTTTTTTTATTTTGATTTTACCTATACCTAAAACTGGTAACACAAACTGATTTTCTAGTTTTACTTGATGATGAATTTTCTCAAATTCGCAAAAAAATTGTTTATTATTACACATATGTTTCGACGCACCACGATCTAATAACCATAAATCTTCTTCTTTTAAAAAGAGATCAAATTTTTGTCACTTTTATTACTTGTTTGTAAACTTCGACATTTTTCTGCAAAATGTCCCTTTTGTGAACAATCGAAACACGTTATTTGACTTTTCTTAAAACTCTTCTTTAAACTACGACTATCTTTATTCTCTTTGTTGTATTTTATTTTAGCGTTGTCATGTTTAAAGTTTCTTAAAGTACCCGCTACAACCAATGCATTATTATTATTGACATAGTTATTAAAATTAGCCTCTTCATCAAGAAGTCTTGCAGTCAAATTTTTTAACGTTTGTTTTTTTTTTCATCAACTGACAGCTAAGCTTGTCTAAACAAATAACACTTTGAGGGAAGAGAATTCAAAATCTTCGTCATAATAGCATTATAACTAATTGCGTTTTCTGATTCTTTAATTTCTCTTGCTAAATTTGCAACTCTTAAGATGTGCTGCGCAATACCGTCTGTAGGGTTTGTTTTATATTAATAAAATCTTTTATGAACTAACATTTTGTTTATTTCACTTTTCTGTTCATACACAGAACTCAGCTTGTCCAATATAGCTTTTGACGACTCACAATTTTCAATCAATGCAATCTGGTTCAGTTTCAAGACGGATGTCAATATGCACATAGCTAATACATTCTTCTGATTTCAGTCTTTAACTGCATTTGCAATGTCTGCATTAGAAACAGGTCTTTTAGTTTCTTCTGATACAAGATTATAAACTTCTTGTCTCTCAAAGCGCACTTTACTTGAAACTTCTATTGTTGAAAAGTTTGTCCAACAAATTTTGCAATTTGAAATACACTGTTACTGCTTCTAGTACTCTTAATAGTTGACCGTGATTCCGGACATAATAATCGACGACTACACAAATTTGTAGCTTTACTATTTCTCAGAGACGACAAACACGAACACTACAATGTTCTTCAAACGACCACTCCTGGACTTATAACCTGTTACAGAGACGCTTCTGCTTTGAGTTTAAAAAAAAGACTATTTTAGAAAAAGATGTATTTTTCTCAAAAAACGATACAACCAAAACTTCCTTATTTTTGTTACATTTGTTACACACCAATTATTTTCTATGTAGACTAAATCTTTTAACATCGTTACAGTGACGATACATTTATGATCTATGTGATAATCCAGATTGCTCTTGTTAAGACCAAAATTGAAGAATTTTCAAATTTTGAAAAACATTTTTTGTTATTTCTTAGTAAATTATCTTTAATAAGGTAGAAATAAATAGAAATTCTCAGATTAGATTAAAGCTTGTTTTAACTAGATTTTGGATTTGGATTGTTAACAGCACACGTAATTTAGTGTTTACAAAAAAGTTAAGTCAAACCCGCAAGATAAATTAAACAAAATGTTTACATAACAGTAACCGAGCGCTTTTGAGAACTTAATGTCTTGTCATCAGTGCCTGAATATGAATGTAAAAAAAATTGTAAAATATTAGAAAAATACTTACCAAACTTTTGTTGTAAATTACAACTTTTCTTCAAACTATTAACAAGATTTATTTTGGTTTACATAAATGCTGCTGAAATTTAAGGCTTTTTAGCGTGTGAATTTTAATAGTATATTACATAACAAGAGTTGTAAATAGCATATAATCGCACAACTAAAAAATTTACGCACGAGCTGCGTAGCGGCAAGTGCAGTTTTTCCAGGAGTGTTGAACGTCTCAAACATAATTCGAGTCATTTTCTCGCAGTTGGCTTTGGAGTTGAGTGGAACTTCGGTGAGGAGAATAAAGTGCTCTTTGGGGACTACACGCAGCTTGTTGTAAAAGGTGTAGTGCCAAATTTTCTCTATGTCGTTTCAGTTGGTGATAATGCCGTGCTTGATAGGGTATTTGAGGGTGTGGATACATTCATGATTTTTGTAATAATCCAGATTGCTCTTGTTAAGACCAAAATTAAAGAAGTTTCAAATTTTGAACAATATTTTTCGTTACTTCTTAGTAAATTATCTTTAATAAGGTTGAAATAATTCAAAATTCTCAGATCAGATTAAAGCTTGTTTCAACTAGATTTTGGATTTGGATTGTTCAATAACACGCGTAATTTAGTGTTTACAAAAAATTTTTTACTTTGTTTTTATAAACATAAAAACATAGAAACTATTAAATAAATAAACAAACAACTATATTATAAATCTAATAGAAACATTTTTTCTCTTTCATAGTGGGTTGATTTTTATACAAATAATGAAAGAATTTAAGTTAAACCTATAAGTTTAATCAAACAAAATTTTTACATAACAGTAACAGAGCGCTTTTGAGAACTTATTGTATTGTCATTAGTGCCTGAATGTGAATGTAAAAAAAATATAAAATGTTAGAAAAATTCTTATCAAACTTTTGTTGTAATTTACAACTATTCTTAAAATTATTACCAAGTTTTATTTTGGTTTACATAGATGCTGAGGCTTAATACATTTTGAACGTGTAGATCTTAAAATATTTTATTCTATATTTCCATGCTTAAAATTAACTAACATGGAGAACTTAATATATTTCAAGAAAATATGGCGTATGCTAAAGACATAGTACAGAAGACGCTAAGCAAGAACAGAGTAAGGGAATCAATTGAGTTGTGCTGTACTTTTCAAGCGGTATCAATACGCCAAAGATATATAACTACTTCTAAGTATATTTAGCATTATTTCTTGTTTTATGAGCAGTTTCTGTTTGAGAATGGGAAAAAAGATGGAAATATCGCGTTTATTTTAGTTCTCTGCAGTGATTATTTTATGTTGATTTGACTGACATCTTGTAATTGCTGATAATGTCTTCTGTGTTATTCACTCTGTTCTCAACTTTGTGTTAATCTTTGTGCTGTCAAATTGTTTTTTTTATTTCTCTCTGTTTCTGAATAGGGTGAAAACTATAAAAATCTAGTAGTATCCTTATTTTTGATCTTAACTTTGAAATCGTTACTTTCATCTATTCTATTAATTTCTTATTAGGATACAATTTTACAATGATTTTCTCTGCTAGCTGAAAATCTGTAACTAAGAAATTCTCATTACCGGTGGCAGATTGTGTTTTGTTAAATTTTGCTTAACATTATCTTTATTCAAGGCTATTTTTTTTACCCTACACAAGGGCAGAAACAAAAAACGTAAAGTAAAAAAATCTTTTGTTTAGTATTGCCTAAAATTACCGGTAACATTCCTAGTCATTCAATGAAAAGAGCTAATATCGACATTCCAAGTAACATACAATATCTACGAACTGCCGGCGGGTTTTATATTGTTTTCTTTAAGCAATATGTTAACTTCCTGGTTTATAACAGACTGCGAGATTTAGTGGTCGGAACTGTTGTTTAATCGATGTAGAGTAAGACAACCAGATATTATACTGGATAGTTGGAGTAACACTTAGACACTCTAATTTTTTGTCAAAAAATTTTTAAATTTGCGTTTTGTGTAACAGAGTTATTAGTCTTATAGCTGCAATTTCTTCGTTTTGGAACTTTATTTTTAAACCATTTTTTTTTTTTTTTGGGCGAGGTTAATAATACCATCCCAGGTGGTTAGTAAAATCATTTCTATAATTATGAGATTTGTCAAATCAGGTCAGATCAGGTGCAATTTATTCGTTTTGGGACA
Organism: Tribolium confusum; assembly: GCA_029207805.1. Classification (NCBI taxonomy): domain Eukaryota; kingdom Metazoa; phylum Arthropoda; class Insecta; order Coleoptera; family Tenebrionidae; genus Tribolium; species Tribolium confusum. The sequence continues at coordinate 33,576,773 of JALGAY010000001.1, read as the reverse complement.
TTATTTCTAAGTCATTTTTTTTTTTGGCGAGGTTAATAATAAACCTCAGGTGGTTAGTAAGCTCATTCCTATAATTAAGTCTAATCGCCACCCTCGACTAGCAACTCGGCATTATTGTGCCTTTCTAACCATTGTTTCAAAGCAGATTGACACAGTGCCATCTAGTCATACAAAGTAGCCTACTTAGAATGACCTCTTTTCTGTATCTTAAGCTTAGCGCACGCGGGCTGCATTAGCACGTAAATTTCCAAAACACTGTTAACGTACAAGACATGTACTTTATTTTTTGCACAAAACTTTTGATAATTTTCTATGATAAAAATTACTTGTTTAAATTTTTTCTTTAAAATTACATCGGCAGCGACTTTGTACTAGTTACGCACTTTTATAATAGATGGCGCGCTACCGACTAAAAATAATAATTATTAACACTTTTTTCTGACATTTTTAATCTCCAGTTTATCTAAATTACATTTTATACATAATACTTTACTATCACAAAGTCGAAAAAGTCGAATTATTTTTGAGTACCAAATTAATAAATAATATAGCAGTGCGTAATTTTCCCACATGTGTGGGAATCAAGAAAGACGCTTGTCATGGTGATGTTCCCGTAGCTCTGATTACCGCACGAAGACTTGATGTTTAGATGAGAAGTGCAAAAATAATATTTTTCAATGATTGATAAGACTGTTAATGCTATGCTCAAAATTCACTTCAACATGTAAGAAATCTTTAGTTTTCACATTATCAGAAATAATGTGTTGTAGAATTTTATGATAGATGTACTCTCTCTCTCGATATGCGATTTGATTTTCTTGGTGTACGAATAGGTGTCGTCGGTGATAGTGTTGTTATCAATCGGGCCCACCAACTTTTTCTAGGCCGTTTACTAGGCTGAACGATATTAGCGTGGTTGACATTAGCGAAAGTCTTTACCTCGAAGAAATAATTACAGATGTCTTTGATACCTTCAGCTCTGATGAGATCTTCACAGCATACTCCGTGCCGTCGAGTTTGTACTTGACAGTTGACACGGTACATTTTTTTTTTGTAAAAGTTACACAATGTATAAATTTTTTGCTAACAATTTGTATTTATTTTTTCGCTTTAATATAGTAGGTACTATTAAATTATGACGTTATAACTTTACTACCGACAAATTTTAGTCGCTGACTGTTTTTATTTGAAAAGCCTTTTAGCGGCGAAAATATCGTTATTGCTGCCTTTCAGCTCTCATGTCGGTACCTTGTACGCTAATAATTGACTGACCTTGTCTTTAAAAGCACCTTCATCTTTTGCCTAATTAACTAAAGTAAATTTTCGCTCACTGTGTATTGTATTAAAATTGGGAAGTAGTAGTTTATACATAGTAATAATAGTTTATACACACAATGCATTAACCAAAACTTTTTTATTTTTAAGTTGAGTTTTCTTAAAGTTTAGTGCAACGTGTGTAAAAATCAAGCTGTTTTTTATTCAAAGAGTTGGTTTAATAACGAATTATTTATTTCTACTACACACAATAACGGTAATTGTAAATAAATAACACACTAATAACACTTTCGATTTAATTAAACCACATCGCTGCTGAGAATATCGCCTACTCGATTATCTGGTTTTTATTAGCGGACTAACTCTTGGTTATTATCTTTGCTTGCTTATGTAACAATACGTTGCTTCTCAAAATTTTCTAAAAATTTACGCAAACATTCTTTATTCAAGCGGAACGATGACTCGGCTTTCTCAAACCCCGTTAATGGCCATGACGAGCGATTCTCAAAATTATTTGTTATATTGTAATTTATAATTTTGGAAGTGTTTAGCATCTCTCTGAACTAGATCCTAACATTACCCTTTCTCTTCTCAAAAAAAAAATTGTTTGTCTCAAACAAACTACCATAGGCCTACTTCTTTTTTTTTTTGTAATGACTTCTAGTTTTTTGTTATTTTTTTTTGGTCTGCCCATAGACAACACATACTTTAGAATGCAATGTTCCTACAAATTTTTGTGGTATACGCTATCTATCGGGCTGTGGTGGGTGCAAAATCTCACAGCACACTACAAATCTCTCCAATTCTTCATAATAAACAAAAATTTTAAACATGCCAAAATTAAAATTACTTTTACTTGTAAATCTTTATTTTACATCTTTTCTGGTACATATTGACCGATTGGTTGTACAAAGTATTAGTAAATTTTTTACCTCTAGTATCTTTCCCACTTAAAATTGAATTTGATCTTTTAGTGAATGAAAATATGGTCAAATTAATGATCTTGTTTTGGATTTTCTTTTCCAGTATTTCTTTATGATCACATGTAAAAGGAAATTTACAGTAATACGATATAATGGTTTTAATGTTGTGTTTGACATTTTGGAATAAAGTTGTATTGGCTAAGACAATTTTTGAAATGTTATACATTTTGTTAATAAGCTTTATTAATTCTATTGTGCAATATTTTAGTTTGTGGTACAGTATATCTTATTTCTTTTCATGATTTAGTGCATAATAAACTGCACCTGATGAAGAGCAGATTTTATCAAATGTGTGTGATATCTGATATCACTGCTTAAAGTTTTTAAAGTGTGAACAATTCATCCAAACACATATCCAACTAAACATTTATGAATTTTCTTCTCTAATTCAAAATTTGGTAATTTTGTAATATATTTGAAAACATTGGTTATGTTCAAAGACGTTTTATTTTCGGATTTATGAGTATACGATTGGTCATTAGTTTTGTTGTTTAATCCGCGAATATTTAATAAATCGGGAACATTGGTAGTTTTGCAGTTTGTTCTAATAGATTTACCACTAAAAAAATCTCTAATCATTAACGTTTTATAGGTATCTCTAAACTATCAACAATATATTTACAACAATCAACAATATATTTTATTAATTAATTACAATTGGTGCCAAATTGGGCACGTTTGCATACAATTGTTAACAAACAGTTAAATATTATAGTACATTTTGTTATTTACATGATGATGACGAAGATAGATAGTTAATTTAAGGTTTTTAATTTGAGATGGTTATTACGATAATGAGTTATACTATTTGAGTTTGAGTGGTTACATAATAATATGAACTATACTTGATAAGGAGAAATAGAAGGGTACAAATGTATTAAAATGAAGCTGAGAGGTATGATGATAAATTAGGAAACCATATTAAATTTTCGTAATAAGACATGTAAAAGAATGAATGATGTAAATGGAATTATCTTATGTAAGCATGGAATTAAAAGAATAACAGTCAATTATAAAAATAAAATAATGTCCAATTTGCTTGGATGATTAAAAATAATTAGTTCAAATCATGTCCAAAAGTAGTACCCATTAGTTGAAATGTACAGGAACAGAGTTAGTGGTTCTTAAATTAAATAGATATTTCAAGAATCAGTCCTAAGGTATCTCTAAACTGAAGGGCCGTTGGATTGATTGCTCGACTTTGTTGATTTCTAATATTTCCAAAGTAATTTTCTAATATATCTTGGCTGAATGTACGAGGCAGAAAAAATTTACATTTTCCTTTTGGTCTAAAAACCCTTCTAATGTTGCAATCCAATTTTTGAATGTTGGGTGTTTGGTTTCCTTTTCATTCACGTCAATAAAATGCATGTTCTGTAGTGTTCAATTGATTTTCGCCAGAAATCTAAATGCCCTGAATTTTTAAAAACACCACCACGTAAAGGCTTTCCACAATGAGACCGAAGTGTCTCACCATTGACACTGTCAAAAACTTTGTCAAAAAAATTGATTATTTTTGCTGTGCCTAGAGCTTCTTTGTCCAAATTTACATTACCTAAAATGTTTATTATTTACAATTATTGTTATACCTACTTGTCAATTAAAACATACTATTTTTGATTATCAGCGCAATAGTTGCAACCATGAAGTGACTCAAAACTTGCGTGGCGTAGCAAACTTTCATTTTTGGAATTTTATGTTCAATTACATGTAAATCCGTAATTTTAGGAAGTGTCCGTAATTCCCCACTTAGTTGATCCTCTAAATAAGCTTGTATAATATCTTTCCACTTTGTTGTTAAAATTTCATCTTTAGATTCCCACAGTAAGTTTTTTGTCAACCACTTGTTTCTAATTCCTTTAACTAAATGCGGTGGATCATAATTTTTGCATTGCCAATAAGGATTCTTCTTTTAATTTCTATATTTTTGTCACTATAAATTTTGGCAAATTTTTTAACCAACGTGTTTATAGCCGCTTGACTTGGATTTCCTTGATCACAAATGATAACTTTGACCTCTAAACCACAATTTTCAACTTTTTTAACTAATAGTTCTAACAAATCTACTAAAACTGAAGATTTTGTACTTGAAGATGAGAATGAAAAACATTGGTTGCTGTAATTTTTTTAAAAGTCCACGAAGGAAAAAAAACGAGGGCATGATTTGCAATTAACGCATTTTGACTATTAGCATCAGTTTGAAAACCATAAAATTTATCACTGTGTTGATCATAGTCAACGTGCGGAGTTATCGACATTTTGTCAAAAATAAAGGCACACATTTTGTCACGACTATTTAGTTTTAAACCGGCATCTTTTAAATTTTCAAAAATTACTATATTGTAACCTGCCTCTATTAGCACTTTATTTAACATTTTGATCATTGTCTGCCAAGTAGGGAAATCAAATAATTGTCTTAGTTTTGAATACGCTTTTTCTGACTGCTTAAATAAAACTAACGCTAAGATCTTTTTATCTATAGTGTACCTGCGTTCTTTCACTGCAGTATTTTGTTTTTTTAATTGAGATAAACAAAAATCTATTGCAACTGGTACTAAAACCATGCTATGTAATTTTATATCAAATTTCATGGCGGATTTTAAATGTGCTTGATAGAAAGCAACTCGTCTTTTACTCATATGTGCCGCTTTTTTTAATTTCAAACATAAGTAGCAGCGTTTTTTTAAACTTGGGCATGCAACCTTTACCGTCATACATTCAGTTTCCAATTCAGCATTCAGTTTCAATTTTGAAGAAGCTTCAGGTACAGATGATGATGTAGAAGATTCCAACGCGTTCAACTCGACGTTCATGTTTTGTTTTTCATTTGAAGGTTCTATGAAAAATTATTCTTACTAGAATTATTTAGCTAATGCTTTACAGTCTACCATAAGCAATCTGCAAAGTGGGTACAGCCGTATTTAAAAGTTTACTATTTGCGCCAAAATCTTCTAATTTAAAATAAGTCCCACAAACGGCATGGTTCGCGTAAACTTTAAAAGGATCCATAGAAAGTAACTGAGAATTTCCCATTCTGATAATCCAGTTTGTGAAACGTGCGGGGTACTTGGAGGGATCCGGGAATCTATGACGGGTTTTTCCTGGTTTGTAACAGGTCCGCACACTGCAGATTCTCATAACTACAACACAGATAAAGATTTTCTATTAATTGCAATTACTTGTCAAACAATTTGTTTAAAATTATTTTTTTGTTTAAATTTCGTTACTATGCATACAAATTTAAATCGCATGTTGCGCCCTCTCACGGGCTGTGGTAGGTGCGCAAAATCATTCCACAAAATTTATGGGTGACTTTGCATTTTAAAGTATCTAGGTTATCTATGGGTCTACCTGCTGGCCAAAACATAAAGATATTGTTTGATTAGAGCTAAATTTGGTGTATAAAGGTTTTCTAAAATGCTGATTACGGATATCAAGTTTAGTTTTAGAAAAACAAAATGGCAGATCCAAAATGGCTGATCAATTAATGCCAATAACTTGGCTATCACATCTTTTAGATTTTAAAGTAAAGTGTATTGCCTCTACAATCTATTTGTCAATTCTCTTTCTAGAATGTCGTAAATAATGTTAATATTTTTCTTTAAATGTGACTTCACAAGTACAAAATTTCTTTTTTAGTCAAACAAATTTTAGCTTTTTGATTTGAACTTTCTGCAAAAATAGAAAAAACCTACGCTATATTAATTCTGTATACTGGTCCTCTTTTTGTTAAACTAACTACGTTTCTAAAAACGAAAGTTGAAGACACGAAAATGCTAGATTAGACCTTGTATACAATAAAACATTTTTTATTTTAGACATAATTGCATAGAAACTTTACAAGCACTTGTCTGCAGCCAATTTTTTAACATGTTTTAAAAAAATGTTTAATGAACAGCTCAAAGTTTGTTTCGAGACAAAATCTAGCGGTTTACCACCGCTTTAAATTGTATTCTATAATGAGCCACAAAGCTTGACCGTCCAATGTCGGAAACTTCCCTCGTTGTAATGTTGGTTCTGTTTACAACAGAACGAACATTCAGGCTACTCAAAGCTACATAAAGTAATGCCTGATACCATGATGGTTCAGGAAGACCAATTTTTAAGAGTTTTTATAAAGTAATTTTGTCTCATCTAAACAGACTATAGAAAAATCAAAATCATATTTGAAAAAATTGAGCGATAATCTACGAGGTTTAAACTTATCGATGATTGTTTGAAAGTCTGAAAAACTTTAGAAAAAAAAATCTATTCAAATATACAAACTATTTTATTTATCGCCAACTACATTGAACTACGTTAACATAGTTTATTAAAGTTGTTAATAATGAATGACAAATAACCAGTTTGAATAATAGTAAATTAGCAATATTTAATAGCAAAAACTACATTTAAAATTAAAAACAACATTTATATTATAGTTTTTTAAAAAATGAAACATAATAGAAAAAAAACTTTTTTAATAAAAAAAATTAAAAAGTAAAAAGGTTTTAAGAGAGGAGATGTAGAAGGGAAATTATGCAATATGTTAAAGCATAAAGGGTGTTTGTTTCTAAATTTATAAAAAAAATTATTTAAGTATTTTAATAGAAAGTTGCTATTTATTGCTATCTGTTTAATGGTAAGCTATTCTATTTAAAAGCAACATGATTTAGAGAAAAATTAAAAAGTTAATAGTAAAAAATAAAAACCAGCTACGATGTAAGAACAACAATGTTTGGAATCGAAAGCAATTACAGCATAAATTTTCTATGAATTTTAAAAACAAAAAAATAAATTGTTTTTTTCTAATTACATTAAAACCTAAAAATAAAGTACAAGAGTTAAATTCTGTTTCTACAGTAAATTTAGTGTTTATATATGTTTATAAAATAACCTTTTTAGGCATAAACGTCTTCTATTGTATCATTGAAACACAAAACATTTATAATGTTTATATCAGATTACCGTAATTTCAATGCTATTTTTGTGATTTAAAATAAGTTGAAAACAAAAACTTAAATTTTGTTTAACTGTCTAATAATGGGCTGATTTCAAGTTGAAATAAAACCGGTAGTATTTTCGTTTTCATAAAAATCTAAACAAATTCGGGGCTGTGATTTGCTGTTGCCATGGAAAAGTATTAAAATTTGCGATACTACCGGTATTATCTCAACTTGAAATCAGCCTATAAATATTTATAATTATTTACATAATACGATGATTTATTTCTCAAAAACACAAAAATAGTTGTCTGACATTTAATGACATAATGTGATATAACAACCATAGCAGCTTTTCAACCACCCTTCGCTAAAACACGCTTTTTGTGGTCAACAACGGGAAGACATCGTCACGTAGAGAGTACCGCATTTGGGACTCGAAAATCAATATAATGCCTAAACTGGCCTTGTCGTATCTCTTAACGCCTTTTTCAATTATGAATATAATAATTTATTTATAAATGATGATATATAATATAATGACGACATCATCTCTTTGTTTAGAGACACCAAAACAAAATTAAATAATTTTGCTTTGGCTACATTCAGGTCGTCAAGAGCTCTTACGAGGAGAACCTTAACCACATTAAACTCATAATCATAAAAAGCATTGAAAGATGCGACAAGACTGGTGTAAGCACTCTCTACGTGAACGTGTCTTACCGTTGCTGACTACGAAATGCATGTTTTGGCAAGAGGTGTTGTGGTTCATTAGAAAGTCGACAAACGCAAATGTGTTGAAAAAAAAAATAACGTCTATATTTGGTATGCTAACAGCACAAGAGGAGTTCTGGATTTGGTAAGGCTTAATCAGAGAGAGAATAGCAATTTGGGGCTGGTTTATAGATTCTAGTCGCGGCATTTTGGCGGCGTTTATTGAACCATGCATGATCCTTATACCAATCAAGAGATTGATCAACTTTTCTATGTTATTATTACTATAAAAACAAGACCTAATAATAGAAAGATTTTAAATTCCTTAATCCTGGTGACATTGACAATTATATAAGTCGACAACGAATAACTTGCATTATTAAACGGTACTTCCTGCTCTATATAGGCCGACCTTTAATAGAACAAACACGGGACTTTTTCATTAGCCACATAAAACTGAACAAGGCAATGGTCTGATGGTAGGATTATTTCAAAAATATTCTCACGTTATATATTATCAGGTCTTGTCTTTATAGTATCAATAACTTGGACAAGTTAATGAATCCCCTGATTAGTATAACCATCATTTATGGTTTAATAATCGGCGCCAAAATGCCGCCAATGGAACTCATAAACCAGCCTCAAGTCGACTCTCTCTCTTTCTCATTGAGCCCCAAAAAATCCAAAAATTTTCTCGTGCTAATAGCATTCTAAATATAATTTTTTTTTTAATTCATTTGCGTTTGTCGACTTTTTTGTGTACCACCACAGCTCTTTGACAACCCCCGCCAAAACACGCGTTTTGTGGTTACCAACGGTAAGACACCGTCACGTAGAGAGTACCGCATTTGAGCCTCGAAAATCGATAAAGTGTCTATACCAGTTTTGTCGCATTTTTCAATGCTTTTTTCGATTATGAGTTTTATGTGGTCGAAGTACTGGTACTTCTCGTGGGGGCTCTCTACGAGCTAAATGTCGCCACACGTGTCTTACATATGTTTACCCAATAACTGAAAGAAAATTATCCAATTCTGTTTTGGTGCCTCTAAACAAAGAGATAACTTTATCAATATATTATACATTATTATTTATAAATATGTATCTTATGAAATTTATAATCGAAAAAGGAGTTAAGAAACGCGCGTTTTGGCGGGGGGGGGGGGGGGGGGTTGTCGAGGCGGAGAGTGTGAGTAGAGTCACGAAATTTATAATCCGTCATAATAATGTCCGAGTAGAGTCCCAGAGATGGTCGAATAGAGTTCGGAGAGTCTGAAGGGGATTAGCACAGGTAGCCGAAGCTTATCAACTCAGATAGCCATAACAAAAATGAAAATGATGAAATTACTTGCATACTTTGATACTGTAACCTTCCTCATATTTGTTTCAACAGAGAAAAAATATCAAAACTGAAAAATATCAAACTGATATTTTACTACTCCTATTATTTGCCGTTTTCTTCAAATAGACAAAAAATGCGTATACATACATATATTTATTGATTACCATACAGATATAAACTTGTAGTCTACATTTTAAAATAATTTCCAACTATCTTAATAAAACCTAAATCTCTCTATTTTTTAGCTGGTATAATTTCTCATCCATAAAATTTTTATTCTGCAAAGTTTTGAGGAGTAGATTTTTTTTATTTTGCTGTGCATTTCTAATCTTTATGTAGATATTGCTTTAAAAATTTGTTAAAACTTTGATGAATTAAAAAATATTTGAATGTGAATTGTAAAATGAGGAATTAAACCGCAAATAAAAACTTTCACAAACATTTGTTGTTTTTTTGAGACTACTTGTATCTTCAGCCCATACGTGTGGTATAAAATTGAATAATTTTGCTATATAGGTATCTACTAGGTAATCTGCAAATAAAGTTAGTTTAGAACTCCTGGATTAAATTGCGGCTAATCGATAGCAAAACAGTTTTTCGAACTTTTGTTCTTATACGCGGGTGCAAGGTTGTACCTTGCGCCACCTAAAATGCAAATATGTTGTACTCAGTCAACTTGCACTTTATTAAAATTTTAACAAATAACTTACTATGATTAACCCAGATAAAATCTATATCCAACTACACGTATATTTGCCCAAATTCCTGTAACAGCTTTGTGAATGGATTCTTCAAAAATTACTACTACAGCAACAGCTGTCGTGACATTATTTCTCAACATTTGCAGTGTAAGAAAATGATTATTTCGAGCAGTACATCGCCTCATTCCGAAACCAACTATTTTAGTGTAGTTCTTAGTATTCCAAAACCGTTCTACAGCTGTTTGCACACTGCATCTTAAAACTCCAAAAACTCGAGCTGCGTAGTATTGTGATCGACCATCTTAAACTAAAGCAATTGCTCTAGCTGCGTCCGTTAAATTTAGAACCATATTTGCTTTCGTAAGATTAAATTAAGATGCTAAGTATAGTAGCAATTATCACAATAAAGACAATTATCTACAGGTATCACAATAAAAAAAATAAAAAAAGTTAAAAAAACTTTAAAATTCTATCAGATGCCTATTTTTTTTTTTTTCTAGTCTTGACAATGGTTATAAATGTATTTTATATCTACCTAAAAGTTCCCTAACTAAAAAAAAAATTATAACAAATTCGTTTTTGAGAAAATCAAGTATGGATCTAATTTTGTGCCGGTGAGTGTATTTTAAAACGAAAAGTAGGTGTTTAATCAAATTTGAAGTTACTTTATGTCATTATATATTGCACAAAAACACTTATTTATTGTATTTTAAACAAATTTTACAAAAAAACGTATTTAAAAACTTAATTACAATGTTATAAGTATGAAACATTCTTTTAGATTATTGCGTCAACAACAACAACTGAAATAGTGTAGTCAAATTTCTCCCGGCCAAATCCAATCTCAAAGTAGCATGTGGCAAGACATAACCTTCATAGATGAGTACAGTGTGTGACACCCCATCGCCCGAATCCAGCACAATAACAGTGGTACGACCAGAAGCATATAATAAGGACAACATGGCTTGGATTGCTACATACATCGCAAAGGTATTGAACGTCTCAAACATGATTTTCTTGCGGTTGGCTTTGGAGTTGAGTGAAGCTTTGGTGAGGAGAATGGTTTGCTCTTCGAGGGCTACACGCAGCTCGTTGTAAAAAGTGTGGTGCCTGATTTTCTCTATGTCGTCTCAGTTGGTGATAATGCCGTGCTCGATGGATACTTGAGAGTAAAGAAACCTTTATAATTTTTGTGACAATCTATATTGCTCTTGTTAAGACCAAAATTAAAAAAGTTTCAAATTTTGAAAAACATTGTTTGTTATTTCTTAGTAAATTTTCTTGAAGAAAGTCAAAATAATTTAAAATTTTTAGATTAGATTAAAGCTTGTTTTAACTAGATTTTGGATTTAGATTGTTCAGCAACACGTGTAATTTAGTGTTTACAAAAAATTTTCTTATTTCGTTTTTATAAACATAATGTGTTATACCTACCTTTGTAAACAAATGTTTGTTATTGGGTGCGCTTTTCACAACACAAATTGGCCAATTTGATTTGAAGTAAAAATGTTTGATATTTTAGACCTAAAATCATCAGACTGTCTCTTTAAAAAAGTCTGAAGTTTAAGATAAGTAGGGTAGGGCGGGGCTAATAGTCCCAATTTTCTCTCTCAGACACATAGGTTAGGGTTTGTTGTAAAAAAATTACTAAACTGTCTACATAACAATGTGAATTAACGGGAGTGCCAGTGAGAGTGAAAACAATACTCCACCACCATGTTGGATGCTCTTCACTTGTGTGAATTTTGACAATTTGTCCCAACTGCCACTTTAAAGGTGGTACGTTGTTTTCCACCATTACAACCATATCGCCGATATTTAAATTGGTCGTCGCTTTTTCCTGGTCTTTAAAACGTTTTTGGAGTTGGGACAAATATTTTTTATGCCACCGTCTCCAGAAATGTTGTTGCAGTTGTTGGATGCGTTTCCAGCGAGATAGTCGGTTCATGGGAATCGAGCGCGGATCCATTTGGTAAGGCCATCAATGGGGCACCGATTAAGAAGTGTCCCGGTGTTAAAGCTTCGAGGTCATTGGGATTATGGGATATTAGTGTAATAGGTCGAGAGTTGAAGCAAGCTTCAACCTGTACAATTAAAGTGTAAAATTCCTCAAATGTCAACGACGCGTCACCGAGTATTCTTTTAAGATGGGATTTTAGACTTTTTATTGCACGTTCCTACAAGCTCCCAAAGTAAGGAAATTTTGGTGGTATAAAATAAAAAACGGTATTTTTGTCGGTAAAATGGGTTGTTATCTTATTTTGAAATTTGGCGGATTTAAAAAAAATGCGGTCGGCGCTTATAAACGTTGGTACCATTATCTGAATATAGTTTTGATACATGACCTCTTCGAGCAATGAGCCTATTAAAGGCTCCAAAAAAGTTTTCTGTTGTAAGATTTCCTACCAATTCGACGTGAATCGCCTTTGTCGCAAAACAAATGAATAACGCCACATACGCCTTTGTAGACGCGTCTGCAAAGCCAATTAATTTATTTTTACCTATAGATTCTATTGTGATAACATTTCAAGGTATGCGTAGGTAAGATAATTCTGCTAATTTGTTTATTGCTTTAAGCCACCAGGATTTTATATCTATGGGCACCGGTTTGTTCCATCCCAGCTTGCTACTCCAAATAATTTGCATTAATATTTTAAACTTTACAATAGCTAGATTAATTAGGACAAAAGAGTCTAAGAATTTAGAAACTGTTGATAATGCGTTTTTGGTAGAGGGTAGATTAATACTATATTTTAATTCATCATTTAAGGTATTCCAAAAAAATCCTAAAACCGTTTTTATTAAGATTAATAGTATTTGATTGATGAGAGTCTTGCGACCAAATGTCCTTAGCGTTAGATACCCATTTACAAAGATTGAACCCGACTTGTGATAAGATGTGTGTTACTGGATCTTTAATTAATAATTCTTCTATCGAATTACTACCGGTTAACAAATCGTTCATATGAAAGTTCGTTTTGATTACATTACATGCTTTTGGAAGTTGCTGTTCATTTTCGACTGGCGCTTGAAGTAAGCACCGCAGTGAGTACTATAAATAAAGCGCATGTGGTTCCGTAGGTTACCGTTTTTAATCGAAATATTTCAATTGGTTTATTAACGTCGCCACGCCAAAGTATTCTTTGATAATCTTGGTGATCAGGATGCACATGTATCATGCGGTACATTTTAGTTATATCGGCTGATAACCCGTATAAGTATGTACGGAAACGACACAAAATTAAAAATAGACTTTGTTGGATTGTGGCTCCAGTCAGTAAATTATCATTTAAACTACACCGACGCGTTAAAAACAACATAGTGCGGGAGGTAATAATGTGGGACCCTTTTTGCTTCATTTATTGGTATCCGGCTCAAAATACCGTAATGTGGAGTTTATTTTAGAGAAACCACTAAACTTGTTTAAAGTTTTTAATTAGAATAAATTGCGGATAAAGCGATACGTTCTCAATGGTGTCGGAACAAGAACGGTCTACATAACAATGTGTATTAACAGGGGTGCTAGTGAGGGTGAAACTAACACCCCAACCCTAAGGTGGTGTGCAGCACTCAACACATAGGTTGTAAACTTGAGTACTTACAGCTAAGAAAAGTAGTTGCGAAAAACCTTATACAATTCAGCTTAAAACTGAAATAGTAAAAAATGTGAATATTTTTCTGATTTACTGAAAATTTTGAGATGAAGACAAGATGAAATTCTGTAATTTTTGCATTTCTCACGGGGTAAAAAATTCCGCGCTGACAGTAAAAAGGCCATCTATCCTAATGGCTAAGCATTTCTGATTATTTAGGGCAAATAAAATTGGATTATTTGAAAAGCAATATTTATTAATATCTTTAAATTCAAAACTACATTATAATCTACATAGTTTTAATATTTTAATACAGTTACTATAAAATCAAACAAAAATCAATAAAACAAAGCAAAACTTAAAATATTTAAAACTTTAAATTTAAAAAAAAAACTAGCTTTTGATTATAATAACGATAATTTTAAATGTTTTAATTTATAATAAGATATGTTTTTAATTTTCTTTAAAATTTTTCTTTTTTATGTTTTCTAGTCCCACCGGTCTACTTCTTGCCCCTTACCTATCTTTACTAATTTTTATGGTTATAAAACAAAATCGCTTAACATCAAGAAAATATTGTTAGCATGCATCACTTACAGATAGCATAAGACAGCATTACGAACTTATCTTAATATTTTATTGACGTTTAGTGCTGATCCGTAAAAAAAAACAAAAACAAATACTTTTGTTACTTTTGAGTGCGAAAAATTTTCGTTAGACGTGCTACTCGCATGTGCGCTTCTCGACAATAGGCTACTCGCGGCTTCGCACTCTCTCCGCATCCTGTTTCCAGTCACGTAGATCGTTTGTTCTTAATGCAATTCTAGACTGAGATATGTATGTTGAGACTTTTTACCCGCCGGACTTCTAGCTCTGCTCTACCCTACTTATATTTGTATTATTTCGAACATTGATTGTAGCTCTCAACATAGAATATATTGCCCAAAGATCTAACGGTTTTATGTTTGCTGACAAATTTTTGAAATATGCAAACATGACGTTTTCCGACAACGATTAAACGTTATTTTTAATTTTCCAGTTCATAAATCTCTAGTACACTTGTTTGTATCTCTCACGGAATTTCACCGGAAGAAGATTGTCAGTGGCAATTTTAGCCTTTAGGCTAATTTCGGAAAAGGTGCACAATTTTTTCTCTCCGCTGGACATCAATATAAATAATATATTAATATAGTAATTTATAATTAACCTAGAAATAATGTTATATAACCGAATATTAGGTATAGTTACCTAAAAGGTAGTTCTTTTGAAACACTTATCAGGACGATTACTTGAAAATAAGTAATAACTATGAATAACAGCAACTGTTATGTGGCAAAATATAACCTTCATCGATTTGTGACACCCTGTCATCCAAATCCAGTACAATACTAGGGATACGAGCGGAAGCATATAAGAACAAGACGGCCTGAATTGGCACATACATCGCAGGGGTGTTGAACATCTCAAGGGTGATTTGGGTCATTTTCTCGCAGTTGACTTTAGAGTTGAGTGGAGCTCCGGAGAGGAGAATTAGGTACTCTTTGGGGGCTACACGCAGCTTGTTTTAGAAAGTGGGGTACCAAATTTTCTCTATGTCGTCTTAGCTCGTGATAATGCCGTGCTCGATGGGGTATTTAAGGATGAGTGTTACAGAAACGCTTAGGCTTTAAGTTAAAGTAAAAAGAGAATTTTAGAAAAATATGTTTTTTTCTCAAAAAACTTTACAACCAAAACTTCTTTTTTTTGTTACATTTGTTACACACTAATTGTTTTCTATGTAGACTAAATCTTTCAACATCGCTACATTCTCACGGAAAAATTTATTCCAATAAGCTACGAGACTACACTAACAATAAAATTCCTTAAATAGGTAAACTAACAATAAGTTAACACTTTTGTTGTTAAGTTTGTTAAGCTACCTGCCTTTTACTGGGTACGAATTCTATTTCAATGACTTTATTTTAAAATTTCTCGCTAATAAAATAATATCTCAAGTCTATATGTTTGGTACGGTGATAATATACTGGATTCTTGTTTAATTTTATCGCCTTTTTGGTTATCTACGCAAATCTTTACAGGTTTCAGATTTTCATCAAGTTTACTTAAAAGTTGATTCAGCTTTTTTGCAGGCTTTATTTGCCCCAATATATTTAGCTTCAGCAGTTGAACAAGAAACAACACATTGTTGTTTCTGTGTTTTTCAGGTAACAGCATTACCATTTATTGTAAAGACGTAACCTGATGTAAAACGACAATCTTGCATGTCTGCAGCAAAATCAGAATCAGTGTAAACAATTACATCCAAATTTCTAACATTTTCAGCAAAATCATAGTATATTCTATAGTTCTTAGTTACACGCAAACATTTTAAAACTTTCGTTGCTGCGTTCCAATAAATTTCACTAAAGTTGTTAAAGAACCGACTGAGAAGATTTGTGGTGAAGGCAATATCAGGTCGTGCTGCTGTAGCTATAAAGATCAGCGATCCAACTACCTCGCGATATGGTACCTTGTTTAATTTCTTATTCTTTTCTTTATCTAGGTTGTCTAGATTCATCAAGTTTACAGAAGTATCTGCTGGTGTTTTACAACCCGTTACTTGTGAAAGATTAAAACGTTTTAGTACACGATCTATAAAGTCTGAGACGTCAATTAATATTCCATTTCCACTTTGCTTCAAACATAATCCAACAAAATAATTTGATCCACTAATTTTTATTTTAAACATTTTTATCAAAAGTTTTGAAACACGGTCCAGAACTCTTTTCTTTCTTAAAAATATATGTCCATCATCTACAATTGTATATGCAACACTAACATTACAATTTTGTTTTCGATAGTTTTACTATAGATACAATTAGCCAATCTGCACTGTTTTAAACCGATTTTTTTAAAATAATTACTAAATTTTGAATTCCAGCATTGAGGTTCTTGCTTAAAACTATACAAAGATTTCAACAATTTACAGACTTTTACATCTTTTGCTTGTACTCCTTCAGGGATATCTATGTAAATTTATTCAGCTAAGTCTCCGTCAAGAGACGCTGTTTTAACATCAAATTGCAGAACTTTAAGTTTTTTGTACCAGCAAACGTTTTATTGTAATCAATTCCATATTGCTAAGTGTACCATTTTTTTGTGCAAATTTTGCCATTTTTTTTATCTTTACTTTCTAAAGCTTTAGAATAAGTCAAAGGTGTACCATTTTTTATTATAAAAAGTTTAAAATCTTTTAAATGTTTTGGTAACATAGATTTTTGTTTTGTTATTGCTTTCTTGAGAATCATTGCTGGTACTTGATGATACGTTGTCTGAAAAAGATTTATCATTACCGGTCTCTTGATTTTCTATTTCAACAATGTCAACATTTCTTTCTTGAACATTTTCATCTGTTTTTGAATTGTCGATATCAATCAAAACAGTGTTTTTTTTGGAACATTTATTTGACAGTTTTGTTAAATATGACATGGCGTGACACTTTAATTTTTTTGCTTAGAGGATTGTGCAACCTGTAAATCGTAGAATAGTGTTCACTTCTAAAAGTTATCTGACGTTACGTTGTTAACTTCAACAATATTTTCTTTAATACAATCTTTAATGTTTACTTTAATCAATATTTTGTAAAGATTACTATCATCGTCTCTAATAGCACAGTTTATTAACTTGTTATTTAAATATATGTCTGTCTTATTATGCTTTTTGCAAATATTAAAATTTTTTCTTGTGACAGCACTTTCTAAAAAAAAATTTTTTCGCAAATCAGGAACATACTAAACATCATTCATTTCACCGTTGTACTATCTATTGTTTATCAGTTTTTTATTTTGATTTTACCTATACCTAAAACTGGTAACACAAACTGATTTCCTAGTTTAACTTGATAATAAATTTCTTCAAATTTGCAGAAAGATTGTTTGTTATTACACATATGTTTTGACGCACCACTATCTAATAACCATAAATCTTCTTCTTTTAAAAAAAATCAAATTTTTTTGTGACAAATGCACTTTTTTCACTTTTATTATTTGTTTTTAAACTTCGACATTCTTTTGCAAAATGTCCGTTTTGTGAACAATCAAAACACGTTATTTGATTTTCTTAAAAATCTTCTTTAAACTATTTTTATTCTCTTTGTTGTATTTTATTTTAGCGTTGTCATGTTTAAAGTTTCTTGAAGTACCCGCTACAAGCAATGCATTATTATTATTGGCATAGTTATTACGATTAGCCTCTTCATCAAAAAGTCTTGCAGTCAAATTTTTTAACGTTTGTTTTTTTTTCATCAACTGACAGCCAAGCTTATCTAAACGAATAATACTTTGAGAGAAGAGAATTTAAAATCTTCGTCATAATAGCATTATAACTAATTGCGTCTCCTGATTCTTTAATTTCACTTGCTAAATTTGCAACTCTTGAGATGTGCTGCGCAATACCGTCCGCAGAGTTCATTTCATATTAATAAAATCTTTCATAAACTTGCATTTTGTTTATTTCACTTTTCTGTTCATACACAGAACTCAGCTTGACCAATATAGCTTTTGACGACTCACAATTTTAAATCAATGCAATCTGGTTCAGTTTCAAGACGGATGTCAATATGCACATAGCTAATGCATTCTTCTGATTTCAGTCTTTAACTGCATTTGCATTGTCTGCATTAGAAACAGGTCTTTTAGTTTCTACTGATACAAGATTATAAACTTCTTGGCTCTCAAAGCGCAATTTACTTGAAACTTCCATTGTTGAAAATTCTGTCCATCAAATTTTGCAATTTGAAATACACTGTTACTGCTTCTAGTACTCTTAATGGTTGATTCTGACCCTGGACAAAATAACCGACGACTACACAAATTTGCAGCTTTACTATTTTTCAGAGACGACAAACACGAACACTACAATGTTAATGTTCTTCAAACGACCACTCCTGGACCTATAACCTGTTACAGAAACGCTTCGGCTTTAAGTTTAAAAAAAGAGTATTTTAGAAAAAAATGTATTTTTCTCAAAAAACGTTATATCCAAAACTTCTTTATTTTCGTTACATTCGTTACACACCAATTGTTTTCTATGTAGACTAAATCTTTTAACATCGTTACAGTGACGATACATTTATGATCTATGTGATAATCCAGATTGTTCTTGTTAAGACCAAAATTGAAAAAGTTTCAAATTTTGAAAAACATTTTTCGTTATTTCTTAGAAAATTATCTTTAATTAGGTCGAAATAATTCGGAATTCTCAGATCAGATTAAAGCTTGTTTTAACTAGATTTTGGATTTGGATTGTTTAACAGCACACGTAATTTAGTGTTTACAAAAAATTTTGTTACTTTGTTTTCATAAACATTAAAACATAGTAACTAATAAATAAATAAACAAAGAACTATATTATAAATCTAATGAAAACATGTTTTCTCTTTCAAAGTGGGTCGATTTTTATACAAATAATGAAAGAATTTAAGTCAAACTCGCAAGTTTAATTAAACAAAATGTTTACATAACAGTAACAAAGCGCTTTTGAGAACTTAATGTTTTGTCATCAGTGCCTGAATGTGAATGTAAAAAAAATATAAAATGTTAGAAAAATACTTACCAAACTTTTGTTGTAATTTACAACTTTTCTTCAAACTATTAACAAGATTTATTTTGGTTTACATAGATGCTGCTGAGATTTAAGGCTTTTTTAGCGTGTGAATTTTAATAGTATATTACATAACAAGAGTTGTAAATAGCATATAATCGCACAACTAAAAAATTTACGCACGAGCTGCGTAACGGCAAGTGCAGTTTTTCCAGGAGTGTTGAACGTCTCAAACATAATTCGAGTCATTTTCTCGCAGTTGGCTTTGGAGTTGAGTGGAACTTCGGTGAGGAGAATTGAGTGCTCTTTGGGGACTACACGCAGCAGCTTGTTGTAAAAGGTGTAGTGCCAGATTTTCTCTATGTCGTTTCAGTTGGTGATAATGCCGTGCTTGATATGGTATTTGAGAGTGATGATACATTCATAATTTTTGTGATATACCAGATTGCTCTTGTTAAGACCAAAATTGAAGAAGTTTCAAATTTTAAACAATATTTTTCGTTACTTTTTAGTAAATTATCTTTAATAAGGTTGAAATAATTCGAAATTCTCAGATCAGATTAAAGCTTGTTTTAACTAGATTTTGGATTTGGATTGGTCAACAACACGCGTAATTTAGTGTTTACAAAAAATTTTCTTACTTCGTTTTTATAAACATAAAAACATAGAAACTATTAAATAAATAAACAAACAACTATATTATAAATCTAATAGAAACATTTTTTCTCTTTCAAAGTGGGTTGATTTTTATACAAATAATGAAAGAATTTAAGTTAAACCTATAAGTTTAATCAAACAAAATTTTTACATAACAGTAACAGAGCGCTTTTGAGAACTTAATGTATCGTCATTAGTGCCTGAATGTGAATGTAAAAAAATATAAAATGTTAGAAAAATACTTATCAAACTTTTGTTGTAATTTACAACTATTCTTAAAATTATTACCAACATTTATTTTGGTTTACATAGATGCTGAGGCTTAAAACCTTTTGAACGTGTAAATCTTAAAATATTTTATTGTATATTTCCATGCTTAAAATTAACTAACATGGAGAACTTAATATATTTCCATAGTACAGAAGACGCTAAGAAAGAACAGAGTAAGGGAATCACTTGAGTTGTGCTGTACTTTTCCGGCGGTATCAATACGCCAAAGATATATAACTACTTCTAAGTATATTTAGCACTATTTCTTGTTTTATGAGCAGTTCCTGTTTGAAAATGGAGAAAAAAGATGGAAACATCGCGTTTATTTTAGTTCTCTGCAGTGATTATTTTATGCTGATTTGACTGACATCTTGTAATTGCTGGTAATGTCTTCTGTGTTATTCATTCTGTTCTGTGTTAATTTTTGTGCTGTCAAATTGTTTTTTTTTATTTCTTTCTTTTTCTGAATAGCTTTTTCTCTGCTAGCTGGAAATCTGTAACTAAGAAATTCTTATTACCGGTGGCAGATTGTGTTTTGTTAAATTTCGCTTAACATTATCTTTAATCAAGAGTATTTCTTTCCACCCTACACAAGGGTAGAAATAAAAAACGTAGAGTAAAAAAAATTTTTTGTTTAGTATTGCCTAAAATTACCGGTAACATTCCTAGTCATTCAATGAAAAGAGCTAATATCGACATTCCAAGTAACATACAATATCTACGAACTGCTGGCGGGTTTTATATTGTCTTCTTTAAGCAATATGTTACTTTCCTGGTTTTTAACAGACTGCAAGATTTAGTGGTCGGAACTGTTGTTTAATCGATGTAGAGTAAGACAACCAGATATTATTCTGGATAGTTGGAGTAACACTTAAACACATTTTTAAATTTGCGTTTTGTGTAACACAGTTATTAGTCTTATAGCTGCAATTTCTTCGTTTTGAGACTTTATTTTAAAACCATTTTTTTTTGGCGAGGTTAATAATACCATCTCAGGTGGTTAGTAAGATCATTCCTATAATTATGAGATATGTCAAATCAGGTCAGGTCAGGTGCAATTTATTCGTTTTGGGACATTATTTCTAAGCCATTTATTTTGGCGAGGTCAATAATATCACCTCAGGTGGTTAGTAAGCTCATTCCTATAATTAAGTCTAATTGCCACCCTCGACTAGCAACTCGGCATTATTGTGTCTTTCTAACCATTGTTTTAAAGAAGATTGACACAGTGCCATCTAGTCATACAAAGTAGCCTACTTAGAATGACCTCTCTTCTGCATCTTAAGCTTTTTAATTATTTTTATACCATCTAATTTACAAATCGTATTGCCCTCTTTTAAAACATTGTTTTTTTTTACACGTAGGTAAAATCGTATTTTACATATCACGCAAGGTAATAGTCATTTTGGAAATAATCGTGCAATTTGCAGTCCAAGTGCGCTTAGCGCACGCGGGCTGCATTAGCACGTAAATTTCCAAAACACTGTTAACGCACAAGACATGTACTTTATTTTTTGCACGAAACTTTTGATAATTTTATATGATAAAAATTACTTGTCCAAATTTTTTCTTTAAAATTACATCGGCAGCAACTCTGTACTTGTTACGCTCATTTATAGTAGATGGCGCGCTACCAACTAAAAATAATAATTATTAACACTTTTTTCTGACATTTTTAATCCCCAGTTTATGTAAACTACATTTTATACATAATACTTTACTATCACAAAGTCGAAAAAGTCGAATTACTTTTCGAGTACCAAATTAATAAATAATGTGTGGGAATCAAGAAAGACGCTTGTCATGGTGACGTTCCCGTAGCTCTGATTACCGCATGAAGAGTTGATGTTTAGATTAGAAGTGCAAAAATAATATTTTTTGAGCGATTGATAAGACTGTTAATGCTATGGTCAAAATTCACTTCAACTTCTTAGAAATCTTTAGTTTTCACATTATCAGAAATAATCTGTCGTAGAGTTTTATAATAGATGTACTTTCTCTCAATATGCGATTTGATTTTGTTAGTGTACGAATAGGTCTCGTCGGTGATAGTGTTGTTATCTCATTCGAGCCCACCAACTTTTTCTAGGCCGCTCACTAGGCTGAACGATATTAGCGTGGTTGACATTAGCGAAAGTCTTTACCTCGAAGAAATAATTACAGATGTCTTCGATACCTTCAGCTCTGATGAGATTTTCTTCACAGCGTACGCCGTGCCGTCGAGTTTGTACTTGACAGTTGACACGGCACACTTGATAGATTTTTTTTTTGTAAAAGTTACACAATGTATAAATTTTTTGCTAACAATTTGTATTTATTTCTTCTATTTAATATAGTACTATTAAAATATGACGTTTAAATTTTACTACCGACAAATTTTTGTCGCTGACTGTTTTTATTTGAAAAGTCTTCTAGCGGCGAAAATATCGTTATTGTTGCCTTTCAGCTCTCATGTCGGTACCTTGTACGCTAATAATTGACTGACCTTGTCTTTAAAAGCACCTTCATCTTTTGCCTAATTAACTAAAGTAAATTTTCGCTCACTGTGTATTGTATTAAAATTGGGAAGTAGTAGTTTATACATAGTAATAATAGTTTATACACACAATGCATTAACCAAAACTTTTTTATTTTTAAGTTGAGTTTTCTTAAAGTTTAGTGCAACGTGTTTAAAAATCAAGCATTTTTTTATTCAAAGAGTTGGATTAACAACGAATTATTTATTTCTACTACACACAATAACGGTAATTGTAAATAAATAACACACTAATAACACTTTCGATTTAATTAAACTACATCGCTGCCGAGAATATCGCCTACTCGATTGTCTGGTTTTTATTAGCGGACTAACTCTTGGTTATTATCTTTGCTTGCTTATGTAACATACGTTGCTTTTTAAAAATTTTTAAAAATTTACGCAAACATTCTTTATTCAAACGGAACGATGACTTAGCTTTCTCAAACCCTGTTAATAGCCATGACGAGCGATTCTCAAAATTACTCGCTATATTGTAATTTATAATTTTGAAAGTGATTGGCATCTCTCTGAACTAGATCCTAACATTACCCTTTCTCTTTAAAAAAAAAGATTGTTTGTTTTGAACAAACTACCTTAGGCCTACTTGTTTTTTTTTGTAATGACTTTTAGGTTTTTTTTGGTCTGTCTTACCGTAGTACCACGTAATAAAAAGCTGGCCAAAACATAAAGATATTGTTTGATAAGAGCTAAATTCGGTATATAAAGATTTTCTAAAGTGCTGATTACGGATATCATGTTCAGTTTTAGAGAAACAAAATGGCAGTTCTAAAATAGCTGATCAATTAATACCAACAATTTGGCTATCACATCTTTTAGATTTTAAAGTAAAGTGTATTGCCTCTACAATCTATTTGTCAACTTCCTTACTAGAATGTCGTAAATAATGTTAATATTTTTCTTTAAATGTGACTTCACAAGTACAAAATTTATTTTTATGTCAAAAATATTTTAGCTTTTTGATTTGAACTTTCTGCAAAAGTGGAAAAAAACTACGCTATATTAACTCCGTAAACTGGTCTTCTTTTAGTTAAACTAACTATGTTTTTGAAAACAAAAGTTGAAGACACGAAAATGCCAAATCAGACCTTGTATACAATAAAACATTTCTGTTTTTCAGACATAAAACATAAAGCATAAAACCCACTCTAGAAACCTTATAAGCACTTGTCTGCAGCCAATTTTTCAACATGTTTTAAAAAAATGTTTAATGAACAGCTTAAAGTTTATTTCGGGACAAGATCTAGCGGTTTATCACCGCTTTAAATTGTCTTCTATAATGGGCCACAAAGCTTGACAGTCAAATGTCGGTAACTTCCCTCGTTGTGATGTTGGTTCAATTTGTGTAATCTGCCCTACATCCAGTTTTTTAAATTTTGTTTCTATTTTTTTATTGTTTTTTATCTGTGTCGGATATAACAGTTAACGATTCAAAAACAATCGACATTTTACTCTCTCTAGGCGTAACTGGCTTCCACACTTTTTTTTATATTTTTTTTCTCAGACCAAATTCAACTACCTCCAGTGTTTCCCCATTTCAGCTTGGTAAGTAATTGACTATTTGGCGGATTTGGTGGTATGTACATTTAAATCTTTTTTGACGTCTTGTTTTTAAAAAATATACCTATCAGTTTTTTTGGAATTTCAAAATTATGAAATTCTATGATACCATAGAAAATATTTAAAGTGTTTTAAATAAAGAGTCAGTACAAGTCAAATCGGGTAAGGTTTTATAATCCTCGGCATCAAGTAAAGGTTTTTTCAATTTCTGTTTTATATTATCAGAAATTCTGCACTCTGTGAGTTTGTTTTCATCATCATATGTCTAGTTTTCTATATATGCCCAGAGACGGAAATCGGAGGTAGTTTTGTCGTTTTTTTCACTGCAAAGGACTGGAAACTTGTAGATCTTGTTGAGTGAGATGTAAGAAAATACATCGAGAATTGCTCCCGGCTGACCATTTTGAGATGTGGGTTATATTTAGAATTTAAGTAAATATATTTTATATAGCTAAAAAAAAAACTTGCTTGAAATCTTGATGGGTGTTTTAAAGAGAGCGGCGGCACTCTGATTGTCAAATCCCCACATTTGTACTTTGGTCTGTAGTTAACTAAATGCACAGTTTTTAGATCAAATTTATACGACAAATTTTGTATTAAAAACAGAAAGTTTTATTTTATTAACCTTTATTTTGAGATCTTTTTTTACTTTTATTTCTATTTTGTCCATCTTTTTTCTAAATTTTTTTAAGCTTTTTAAACTTTTCGAATATATTTTTTAGCTCTCGCACTTTATTCTTGATATCTAATTAATATTTTTGTCGTGATCTTCTTCTACTTTTATTTCTATTTTATCAAATTTTTTCTCCAAATTTTATTAACTCTTAAAAATTTTCAAATTTTTGTTAGCTCTGGTACATTTTTCTGCCAAGCACTTGCAAAGTGTCAAACTTTTTAAAAATATTCTCTAGTTTTTCTAATTTAAAACAGTATGCTATATAAAAATTAACTATTTTTTTTTATTTTTTGCATTCTAAGCTCAAAAAAATAAGACAGTACGTGTTGCATGTGCTAGAAATTTTTTTTAGAGTATTGTTTACTTTTTATGAAATTGAGGTGTTTTTTTTTAATAGTTGTAAAACAGAAGATTTAAACGAACCAAACAAAAAACTAAAAACAATATAAAACAATTTGATGGCTTACTAATTAGAGGAACAACATTTAGTTAAAAACAAGACAGACGTCATTTTAATTTACTGATTTTCTAGAACACGCATTTAAAAAATATCTTGGGTCTGGTAGAAGCGTATTTGTCAGAGTGTAAAAAAACTTGCAAAATGTCAACAGCTTTTAATGACTGAATAAATTGCGACTTAAATTTCATTTTATATATTTGGCAAAAACATTTCAGTCTCATTGAACTACCATTAGTAGGGTCATAAAAACAATTATTAAAGTATTATACATTAAACTGAAAAGGTTTATTAAATGACCTAAAAGAAATAACTTATTACATAATATACCTGTTTGTTTTAAGACACATTTTGGTACAAAAGTTACTGTAATAATAGATTGCTTCAAAGTTTTTATCACAAAACCGTTAAACCTAAATCCAGTTTGGAATGAAAACTTGGTCAAATTATAAGCACAATCATACAATGAAATTTTTAATTGAAATATTTCCACATGCTGCTATTTGGTTTTGGCTGACCGCTGGTTCTCTGTAGATGATAGTGTCTATTTATACTGTGCAGAACTAAATTGTTTATTTTAAAAAAAAAAGCAAGTACAATTGGAGCGATTAAGCTAGTAGTCTAGTCAATTTAGTCACTAGTGCAAAAGGTTACGTTATAAGACTTCTAAAAAAAAATATAAATACTTCTTCTTGATTAATGTTTGATGTTAAAAAATTTTGAGCATTTTTCGCACCTGTTTTTTGTCGTAGGAAATCACCCAATGTATTTACAAGTGCTTTGGTCTCTATTTTCTATGTACTGAAAGTTTCTACAGTAAAAGCGATAAATTTATGCCTCTCCTTAATCTCCGCGTATTTCGCGTGTTTGAGAAACTCCAAAAAAACAGCAGTAAAACTAGTATTATAAAAGCTCTCTTAAAAATGTGATTTGGCAACACTGTTAACACAAGTAATATCCCATACTAAAACTAATGTAAATGTCTTCCAAGACGTAATAATAATACCGTCAGAGTGTTTTTCGTCGCATCTTAATAGACCAAGTAGTTCTAACATACACAAAATATTAGCCGATAAAAACGCACGCGTTAAGATCATACTTATTTTATTGTGGCTAAAAAATTTTCTACTGCTTTGATACAAGATAAACTATAATGACTTAAGCGATCTACCATTGTGTTACAAACACAAGAATAAGGCTGAGAAAATTCAGAAAAAATTCGTAAACAAACAGATATTTACAATACATATTTGTTCGAAAGTGTGCCAAGTTGTTAAAAAAGTAAAGCTTTTAACTATGTATCAAATTCGTGTTGAGACACAGTAAAGTAAATTTGCTTGTTGTCGGAGCTGTGAGAATTCCAACAAAGCGACAAATTTTGTCCTCATTGCCAAAATGTTTTAATTACGTTAAAGTTCTCTATTTACAGGTGTAAAAAAACGTTCTGTTTATAAAGCCAAAGCTTTGCTTTTGTATTTAGAGTTACAGGCATTTACAGTCAGAGACGGAAGAAGGATAGAGCCTACCAGATCTGAAGTGCAAGAAATCGAAGCTATAAAAGCTGGCTATAGCACGTTTAAAACAGAACGAACACTCAGGCTACTCAAAGCCACATAAAGTAAAGCCTAATACCATGATGGTTCAGGAAGACCAATATTTAGAAGTTTTTGTAAAGTAGTTCCGTCTTACCTGAACAGACTCTAGAAAAACCAAGGTCATATTTGGAAAAAATTAATCTGTAATCTAAGAGGTTTAAACTCATCAATTATTGTTTAAAAGTCTGTAAAAACTTTATAAAAAAAAACAGCTAGCATGCCATTTAAGTTTACAAACCAGCTTGTTTATCGCCAACTCTATTGAACTACGTTAACATAGTTTATTAAAGTTGTCGATGGTTTGTTAATAATGAATGACAAATTACCAGTTTGAATAATAGCAAATTAGCAATATTTAATAACAAAATTTACATTTAAAATTAAAAGCAACATTTATATTATAATCTTTTAAAAAATAAAATATCAGGAAAGAAACTTTTTTAATAAAAAAAATAGAAAAATAAAAAGGTTTTAAGAGAGGAGATGTAGAAGGAAAATTATGTAATATGTTAAAGCATAGAGGGTGTTTGTTTCTAAATTTATAAAAAACTTTATTTAAATATTTTAATAGAAAGTGATTATTTATTGCCATTTGTTTAATGATAAGCTGTTTTATTCAAAAGCAACATGGTTTAAAAAAAATTGAAAAGCTAATGGTGAAAAATTAAAAACAGTTACGATGTACTCTCAACTCAAGTTCTAATGGCCACTGTGACTTAAATTGTAAATATTTACATGATAGATCTCTTGCTGTGGTGCTAATTAAAACTATCATGTACTATTGTTGACTTGGGGGTTTTTAGGATTGTTTCCCTGGTAGATCTCATCTGATCCCAAATGATCTATATGGAGCACAATCGTTAAAACCTCCAAAGTACATAATAGTTGCAATTGGCACTACAGCAGATCTGTTCTACAAATATTTGCAATTTAAGTCAGAGTGGCTATTAGAGCTTGGGTCGAAAATAAAAACAACAATATTTGGAATCGAAAGCAATTACATCATAAATTTTCTATGAATTTTAAAAGAAAAAAAATAAATTGTTTTTTTCTAATTACATTAAAACCTAAAAATAACGTACATGAGTTAGGTTTTAATTCTACAATAAATTTAGTGTTTATATGTTTATAAAATAATTTCTTCTGGCATAAGCGTCTTTTATTGTATCATTGAAACCCAATTTAAACATTTATAATGTTTATGTCAGACATTACCGTAATTTTTATACTATTTTTGTGATTGAATGTGAGTTGAAAACAAAAACTTAAATTTTGTTTAACTGTCTAAATATTTATAATTATTTACATAATACAATGATTTATTTCTCAAAAACACAAAAGTGGTTGTCTGACATTCAATGATATAATGTGATATAACAACTACAACAGCTTTTCGACCACCCTTAGCCAAAACACGCATTTTGTGGTCAGCAACGGGAAGACATCGTTACGTAGAGAGTACCGCATTTGGGCTCCGAAAAGCGTTATAATGCCTAAACTGGCCTTGTCGTATCTCTTAACGCCTTTTTCAATTATGAGTTTAATAATTTATTTATAAATAATAATATATAATATGATGACGGCATCATCTCTTTGTTTAGAGACACCAAAACTAAATTAGGTAATTTTATTTTAGTTATTGAGTAGTCATTGCTACTACAGCTGTTGGGGTCAAAACTTTTTCAATCTTTTGGCTTTCTTTAATCACATAATTTAAGACCACAGCATAACTCGTCTTTTATTTTAAGAAAAACAAAAAAAAAACTAAAGGCATGTAATAGTCACCGGCTAGTCCGTGAATGGTAAACATTTGAAGAAAAACTTTTGCCACAGTAATTAAATGTTTCATCTATACATACGAGTATATATAGATTTTAAAGAACATAAAAATTCTAAGTTGGTTTTCATGAGAATATAATTATATTGTTCTCTGCGTCGTTCACAAAAAAAGCTTGTCTCGATTTGTTTTAACAGGATGGAAGTTAAGAGCGTAGTGAACTTCTTAATTTTAAAATTGGTAATTTTAAAAGTACACTTTTTCGTGCTTGGTACATATTTTTTCTTATACGCTTGATATCACAGTTACTCAATGTTTCGATATCCTTCTTTTCTCAGTTTCTGGTGAATGAATTTTGTAGACTTTTTACTTAAGTTTTCAGTAGCTTTTCTATTTAAGAAATTACTTAATTCATTTCTATTAAGTAATTTTTTTTATGTTGTGGATGATTACCATTATCGATAACTTTAACGATGTTTTTAAATTATTGCACAAACAACAACTAAAATAGTGTAGCCAAATTTTTTCCGGCCAAATTCAATCTCAATATAGCATACGGCAAGGCATAATAATCTTTATAAATGTGTGACACCCTATCACCCGAATCCAGCACAATACGAGTGGTACGACAGGAAGTATAAGAACAACACGGTTTAGATTGCCACATACATTGTAGATGTGTTAAACGTCTCAAACATAAATTAGGTCATTTTCTCGCGGTTGGGTTTGATGTTAAGTGGAGCTTTGGTGAGAAGAATGGGGTGCTCTTTGGGGGCTACACGCAGCTCGTTGTAGAAAGTAAGGTGTGGTGCTAGATTTTTTCTATGTCGTCTCAGTTAGTGATAATGCCGTGCTCAATGAGGTATTTGAGGGAGAGGATACATTCATAATGTATGTGATAATCCAGATTGCTCTTGTTAAGACCAAAATTGAAGAAGTTTTAAATTTTGAAAAACATTTTTTTGTTATTTCTTAGTAAATTTTTTTTAAGAAGGTCGAAGTAATTCGAAATTCTCATATCAAATTAAAACTTGTTTTAACTAGATTCTAGATTTAGATTGTTCAACACGTGTAATTTAGTGTTTACAAAAAATTTTCTTACTTCGTTTTTATAAACATAACGTGTTATACCTTATCAAAAAACAAATTTACAAACCTTTGAAAACAAATGTTTGTTATTAGGTGCGCTCTTCAGAAATTGGCTAATTTGTTTTGAAATAAAAATGTTTAATTTTTTAGACCTAAGACCATCAGACTGTCTTTTTAAAAAAGCCTGAAGTTTGCGATAAGTAGAGTAGGGCGGCGGAACTAATAGTCTCACTTTTCACTCTCAGACACATAAGTTGTAAAGTCCTACTAGTTTAGCACATTTTTGACGTGTTTTGCGATTATTACTCCTAGGACAAAAAAAACATCTTTCTGGATTATTTACAGGCTTTCTTTCTGTCGGGTCTAATGCATTAGTTAGTTCTGGAAACGCTTGTAATATAAATCGCTTTACAAAAGCCTGCATTTTTGTGTCCTCTTTAAATCTGTTTTCTAAATGTTTTTTTTTAATTGTTTTCCTAAATTTAGAAAAAAACATTTTTTTTCATTACGGTTTTTTTCTACTTTATCCGAAAATTTTGTTTTTTACAAGGTGTAGGCGTTCAGAGCCTACCTAGCTGATACTACGAGCTGAGTATTATTTTACCATCTTTTCAGCAGTGTTCGCAGCTCTTTTCGTTTTATAATAATAAAAAATAATCTCTGAATTGTGAGTTAAGTCTTTCTCTGATACTGCCTCATCATGCTGATCTGTAGATAAAAATATGACAGCTCTATTTTTGTTTAGTACGTATGACACTAAAGTAAGAGCTTTGGTAAAAGCAAACATGTTACTGTAGAGTGGTTTGTATGCTTTAGGTAGAAATTCTAAAAAAATAAATGATTTACTTTTTTTATTTGAGTTTTGCAAACTATTTTAAAACAAAAATTTAGTGTTGTCAAAGTTACGTTTAATCAAATTTGAAGTTACTTAATGTCATTATATATTACTCAAAAACACTTATTTATTATATTTTAAACAAGTTTTACAAAAAAACGTATTAAAAAATTAATCGCAATGTCATACGGTGTACTCAAAAAACCACGACAATGGTATAAAACGTTCTTTTAGATTATTGCGCCAACAACAACTGAAATAGTGTAGTCAAATTTCTCCCGGACAAATTCAATCTCAAAATAGCATGCGGCAAAACATAACCTTTATAGATGGGTACAGTGTGTGACATCCCATCGCCCGAATCCAGCACAATAACAGTGGTACGACCAGAAGCATATAATAAGGACAACATGGCTTGGATTGCTACATACATCACAAGGGTACTGAACGTCTCAAACATGATTTTCTTGCGGTTGGCTTTGGGGTTGAGTGAAGCTTTGGTGAGGAGAATAGGTTGCTCTTCGAGGGCTACACGCAGCTCGTTGTAGAAAGTGTGGTGCCAGAATTTCTCTATGTCGTCTCAGTTGGTGATAATACCGTGCTCGATGGGGTATTTCAGAGTGAGAAGAAATTTATAATTTATGTGACAATTTATATTGCTCTTGTTGGGACCAAAATTAAAGAAATTTCAAATTTTAAAAAACATTTTTTGTTATTTCTTAGTAAATTTTTTTGAAGAAGGTCAAAATTATTCAAAATTCCTATATCAGATTAAAGCTTGTTTTAACTAGGTTTTGGATTTACATTGTTCAACAACACGTGTAATTTAGTGTTTACAAAAAATTTTCTTATTTCGTTTTTATAAACATAACGTGTTATACCTACCTTTGAAAACAAATGTTTGTTATTAGGTACGCTTTTCAGAAATTGGCTAATTGGATTTAAAGTAAAAGTGTTTGATTTTTTGGACCTAAAACTATTAGACTGTCTTCTTAAAAAAGCCTGAAGATTGGGATAAGTAGGGTAGGGCTGAGCTAATAGTCCTAATTTTCTCTCTCAGACACATAGGTTGTAAAGTCCCACTAGTTTAGCACATTTTTGACGTGTTTTGCGATCATTGCTCCTAGAACAAAAAAACATTTTTCTGGATTATTTACAGGCTTCATTTCTGTCGGCTCTAATGCATTAGTTAGTTCTGGAAACGCTTGTAATGTAAATCGCTTTACAAAAGCCTGCATCTTTGTGCCCTCTTTAAATCTGTTTTCTACATGTTTTTTTATTTATTGTTTCTCTAAATTTAAAAAAAAACATTCTTTTTTTATCACGATTTTTTTCTACTTTATACGAAAATTTTGTTAGTCACAAGGTCTAGGCGTTCAGAGCCTACCTAGCTGATTCTACGAGCTGAGTACTATTTTACCATCTTGTCAATAGTGTTCACAGCTTTTTTTGTTTTATGATAATGAAGAATAATCTCTGAATTATGAGTGAGTCTTTCTCTAATACTGCCTTATCATGCTGATCTGTAGATAAAAATATGACAGCTTTATTTTTTTTATTCATGGCCGACTGAGATTTAATGATCGCTGCGCTCGATTATGACCGTAACAATTCGCTATTTTGACAGTTTTTTCCTAACCTAAAAATTGCTCCTTAACTAGCGACATCTATAAATTTTTTCTAATATTAAAAAACAATTGTCTGTAAATTTGGCATTGGCAAAAATATTTTGAAGTTTGAACAATTTCTTTCAAAGCTTTAAAAAAACGATAATTATGGGAAAAAAATGTTTTGTCTGTGGCGAAACAAGTAATCAACTATCCAAATTTCGAGCAATTAACTGCTTCTTGAATGGCATACAATTCTGCGCTGAAGATGTTACACTGGGGAGGAAGCTTAAGTTGCTTAGTGAACTGGTCTAAGTAAACCGCTGCCTCTACACCTTCTGTGGATTTGGAGCCATCGCCATCGGTAAAAATAAACTGGGAGTGGGAGTACTTGTCACATTGTTGGCGATACATTTGTACACACCTGTTGAAGTGGGTGTCGTTTTGCTAAACTGGGCCAGAGTTAAGTCAACAACTGGTTTGGATATGGTCTAGGTTGAAGTATTGCTGGTTGATAAAAGAAGCACAGAGGGAAGATCTACAGATAACAAAGTAGAAGCTCGAGTACCGCGCAGAAATATTGGTGGAAAAAAATTTAGATTGATTGCAATAATATTTGAATAATGGCTTGTATCTATTATATTTGTGTTGGGATGATAAAAAATTGCTCTGGTTTTGGTAATACTTATATCGGAGAGTGAGTTGTTGCCTTCGAAGGTTAGGTGGAGTTTCCTGCGCTAGTCATATTTATGTGCATTTCTTTTATGTTTTTTATTAAATATCTTGGACATTTGCTTTAAAATTGCTTTTTCTTTGACAAAAATGCCAACATGACAACTTCCGTTCAAAATTTCAAATAAAAATAATTGGATAAAACTATCTTTAGTTTTAATTTTTTTGCAATGATTATTAATACATGTCGCTAGTTAAGAAGTAATTTTTAGGTTAGAAAAAAACTGTCAAAATAGCGAATTGTTACGGTCATAATGAAGCGCAGCGATCATTAAATCTCAGTCGGCCATGGTTTAGTACGTATGACACTAAAGTAAGAGCTTTGGTAAAAACAAACATGTTACTGTAGAATGGTTTGTATGCTTTAGGTAGAAATTCTAAAAAAATAAAAGATTTACTTTTTTTATTTGAGTTTCGCAAACTATTTTAAAACAAAAATTTAGTGTTGTCAAAGTTACGTTTAATCAAATTTGAAGTTACTTTATGTCATTATATATTACACAAAAACACTTATTTATTGTATTTTAAACAAGTTTTACAAAAAAACGTATTAAAAAATTAATCACAATGTTATACGGTGTACTCAAACAACCACGACAATGTTATGAAACATTCTTTTAGATTATTGCGCCAACAACAACCGAAATAGTGTAGTCAAATTTCTCCCGGCCAAATCCAATCTCAAAATAGCATGCGGCAAGACATAACCTTCATAGATGGGTACAGTGTGTGACATCCCATCGCCCGAATCCAGCACAATAACAGTGGTACGACCAGAAGCATATAATACCTACAACATGGCTTGGATTGCTACATACTTCACAAGGATACTGAACGTCTCAAACATGATTTTCTTGCGGTTGGCTTTGGGGTTGAGTGAAGCTTCGGTGAGGAGAATAGGTTGCTCTTCGAGGGCTACACGCAGCTCGTTGTAGAAAGTGTGGTGCCAGATTTTCTCTATGTCGTCTCAGTTGGTGATAATGCCGTGGTCGATTGGGTATTTGAGAGTGAAGATACATTTATAATTTATGTGAAAATCTATATTGCTCTTGTTAAGACCAAAATTAAAAAAGTTTCAAATTTTGAAAAACATTGTTTGTTATTTCTTAGTAAATTTTCTTGAAAAAGTTCGAAATAATTCAAAATTTTTATATTAGATTAAAGCTTGTTTTAACTAGATTTTGGATTTAGATTGTTCAACAACACGTGTAATTTAGTGTTTACAAAAAATTTTCTTATTTCGTTTTTATAAACATAATGTGTTATACCTACCAATCTAAACAAATGTTTGTTATTGAATACGCTTTTCACAACACAAATTGGCTAATTTGATTTGAAGTAAAAATGTTTGATATTTTAGACCTAAAATCATCAGACCGTTTTTTTTTAAAAGCTTAAAATAAGTAGGTTAGGGCAGGGCTAATAGTCCCAATTTTTTCTCTCAGACACATAGTGTGAGGTTTATATTAAAGAAATCACTAAACTTATTTAAAGTTTTTAATTAGAATAAAATGCGGATAAAGCGATACGTTCTCAATGATATCAGAACGAGAACTGTCTACATAACAAGATGTATTAACAGGGGTGCTAGTGAGAGTGAAACAACACTCCTCCACCATCTTGGGTGCTCTTCACCTGTGTGAACTGCCACTTTAAAGGGGGTACCTTGTCTTCCACTATTACAACCATATCGCCGACGTTTAAATTGGTCGTCGCTTTTTGCTGTATCTTAGAACGTTTTTGGAGTTGGGACAAATATTTTTTATGCCACCGTCTCCGGAAATGTTGTTGCAGTGGTTAGATGCGTTTCCAGTGAGATAGTCGGTTGATGGGAATCGAGCGCGGATCCTCATTTGGTAAGGCCGTTAATGGGGAACCGATTAAAAAGTGTCTCGGTGTTAAAGCTTCGAGGTCATTGGGATTATGGGATATTAGTGTAATAGGTCGGGAGTTGAAGCAAGCTTCAACTTGTACAATTAAAATGTAAAATTCCTCAAGTGTCAACGACGCGTCACCGAGTATTCTTTTAAGATAGGATTTTAGACACTTTATTGCAAGTATTCACAAGCTCCCAAAGTAAGGAAATTTTGGTGGTATAAAATAAGAAACGGTATTTTTGTCGGTAAAATGGGTTGTTATCTTATTTTGAAGCTTGGCGGATTTAAAGAAAATGCGGTCGGCGATTATAAACGTGGTACCATTATTTGAATATAGTTTTGATACATGACCTCTTCGAGCAATGAGCCTATTAAAGGCTCCAAAAAAGTTTTCTGTTGTAAGATTTCCTACCAATTCGACGTGAACCGCCTTTGTCGCAAAACAAATGAATAACGCCACATACGCCTTTGTAGACACGTCTGCAAAGCCAATTAATTTATTTTTACCTATAGATTCTATTGTGATAAAATTTCTAGGTATGCGCAGGTAAGGTAATTCTGCTAATTTGTTTATTGCTTTAAGCCACCAGGATTTTATATCTATGGGCACCGGTTCGTTCCATCCCAGCTTGCGACTTCAAATGATTTGCATTAATATTTTTAAACTTTACAATAACTGGATTAATTCGAACAAGAGGGTCCAAGATTTTAGAAATTGTTGATAATGCGTTTTTGGTAGAAGGTAGATTAATACTATATTTTAATTCATTATTTAAAATATTCCAAAAAAAATCCTAAAACTTTACAATCACCGTTTTTATTAAGATTAATAGTATTTGATTGATTAGAGTCTTGCGATCAAATGTCCTTAGCGTTAGATACCCATTTACAAAGATTGAACCCGACTTGTGATAAGATGTGAATTACTGGATCTTTAATTAATATCTATTCCTCTATCGAATTACTACCGGTTAACAAATCGTCCATATAAAAGTCCATTTTGAATACATTACATGCTTCTGAGAGTTGCTGTTCATTTTCGACTGGCGCTTGATGTAAGCACTGCACTGCTATAAATGGAACGCATGTGGTTCCGTAGGTTACCGTTTTTAATGTCAAGTGTGTGTTAGACAGATCATAATCTTGATAAAATCTATGCCAAACGTTAAAAAGCAGAATAAACGCATAATTAAAACCTTGATGTTTTAATAATGAAATATTTTTAATCCAAAAAAATGGAAAAAGGTAGGTAGTCATGTTTCAACCAACCAGTGATCAAATCCGTTGATTGCATTAAAAAAATATTGTAATTTTTTACAGCTTTATACATGTATTTTGGTCTTGTCTTATTGTAAAAAACACTTTGTAGTGTGACGAAATGGAAAATTCTTTGAAAATTGGTAGGTAAATAAAGTTGTAAATAACATAACCTCAAACACCAGAACAGAAAATTTACTTTTAATTTATGCAGAATTAATAAAAATAAAGTTGTAAATAATGAAAATGGGCTTTCATAAGGTTACATGTCAAGTGTGGAGACCTATGTATAGTTAATTTGACCATATGTGTTGTTGCAAATTCCATTGTTCAAGTTTCCGAACAGGAAAGCGGGGGCTGTCAACTTAAATCCTGAACTAGGGGTTCTGAAGATTTCAGTTGATGGAAAATTTACTCTATTTTGTTTTTCAGTACATAAATAGTTGCTTACATAAAAGATGCTTACAATAACGCCCTTTTCGGTTTTTATCTGTGAAGTTAAATTTCCGGAGTGGAAAAACGTAAGTAGTTAAATATCAATCGTTTTTATTTTCATCAAATTTACTTTTCGACAATAAATAAAGACACGTTATGTTTAGTCTGGATGTGTGCTCGTTAAATGAGGTTATATTTTTATATGACAATTAATAAATTAATGTGCTAGTAGTGAAAAAAAATGATATATCAACCACGGTAGAGAAAACTATTATAACCTCGCATCTATTATTGCTCTCGATGCTACGCATCTTGGGCACTAAACCCGCTCGGCTATAAAAAGTGTTTTCTCTACCTTGGTGTAAAATGTACTATTTTGTACAAAACTTTTGTTAATTTTATATTAAAAAATTACTTATCTAAATTTTTTTTTAAATTACATCGGCAGCCCTTTGTACTAGTTACGCACTTTTATAATAGATGGCGCGCTACCAAGTAAAAATAATAATAATTAACACTTTTTTCTGACATTTTTAATTCCCAGTTTATGTAAATTACATTTTATACATAAAACTTTATTATCACAAAGTCGAAAAAGTCGAATTATTTTTCGAGTACCAAATTAATAAATAATATAGCAGTGCGTAATTTCCGCAGGTGTGTGGGAATCAAGGAAGACGTTTGTCATGGTGAGGTTTCCGTAGCTCTGATTAGCGCGCGAAGACTTGATATTTAGATTAGAAGTGCAAAAATAATATTTTTCAAGCGATTGATAAGACTGTTAATGCTATGCTCAAAATTCACTTCAACATCTGAGCAATCTTTAGTTTTTACATTATCAGAAATAATCTATCGTAGAGTTTTATGATAGATGTACTGTCTCTCGATATGCGATTTGATTTTCTTGGTGTACGAATACGTCTCGTCGGTGATAGTGATGTTATCAATCGGGCCCACCAACATTTTCTAGGCCGCTCACTAGGCTGAACGATATTAGCGTGGTTGACATTAGCGAATGAATTTACCTCGAAAAAATAATTGCAGATGTCTTCGATACCTTCAGCTCTGATGAGATCTTCTTCACAGCGTACTCCGTGCCGTCGAGTTTATACTTGACAGTTGACCCGGTACACTTGACCGATTTTTTCTTTTTTTTTGTAAAAGTTACACAATGTATAAATTTTTTGCTAACAATTTGTATTTATTTCTTCTATTTAATATAGTACTATTAAAATATGACGTTTAAACTTTACTACCGACAAATTTTTGTCGCTGACTGTTTTTAATTGAAAAGACTTCTAGCGGCGAAAATATCGTTATTGTTGCCTTTCAGTTTTCATGTCGGTACCTTGTACGCTAATAATTGACTGACCTTGTCTTTAAGAGCACCTTCATCTTTTGCCTAATTAACTAAAGTAAATTTTCGCTCACTGTGTATTGTATTAAAATTGGGAGGTAGTAGTTTATACATAGTAATAATAGATTATACACACAATGCATTAACCAAAACTTTTTTATTTCTAAGTTGAGTTCTCTAAAGTTTAGTGCAACGTGTGTAAAAATCAAGCTTTTTTTATTCAAAGAGTTGGATTAATAACAAATTATTTATTTCTACTACACACAACAACGGTAATTGTAAATAAATAACACACTAATAACACTTTCGATTTAATTAAACTACATCGCTGCCGAGAATATCGCCTACTCGATTGTCTGGTTTTTATTAGCGGACTAACTCTTGGTTATTATCTTTGCTTGCTTATGTAACAATACGTTGCTTCTCAAAATTTTCTAAAAATTTACGCAAACATTCTTTATTCAAGCGGAACGATGACTCAGCTTTTTCAAACTCCGTTAATGGTCATGACGAGCGATTCTCAAAATTACTCGTTATATTGTAATTTATAATTTTGGAAGTGTTTGGCATCTCTCTGTACTAGATTCTAACATGTTTCGAGACAAAATCTAGCGGTTTACCACCGCTTTAAATTGTCTTCTATAATGGGCCACAAAGCTTGACAGTCAAATTTCGGAAACTTCCCTCGTTGTGATGTTGGTTCAATTTGTGTAATCTGCCTTACATCCAGTTTTTTAAATTTTGTTTCTATTTTTTTATTATTCTTTATCTGTGTCGGATATAACAGCTAACGATTTAAAAACAATTGACATTTTACTTCCTGTATACGTAACTGGTTTCCACACTTTTTTTATACCTTATATCTCAGACCAAATCCAACTACCTCTAGTGTTTCCCTATTTCAGCTTGGTAAGTAATTGACTATTTGGCGGATTTGGTGGTATGTATATTTAACTCTTTTTTTTGACGTCTTGTTTTTAAAAAATATATCAGTTTTTTTAGAATTTCAAAATTATGAAGGTCTGGAATTTCAAAAGTCTAGAAACTTGTAGATCTTGTTGAGTGGGATGTAAGAAAATAGATCGAGAATTGCTCCCGGCTGACCATTTTGAGAAGTGTGTTATATTTAAATTTTAGGTAAAGATATCTTATATAACTAAAAGAAAAACTTGCTTGAAATCTTGGTGGGTGTTCTAAAGAGAGCGGCGACACTCTGGTTGTCAAAACCCCGCATTTGTACTTTGGTCTGTAGTTGACTAAATGCAAAGTTTTTGAATCAAATTTATACGACAAATTTTGTATTAAAAACAGTAAGTTTTATTTTATTAACCTTTATTTCGAGATTTTTTTTACTTTAATTTCTATTTTGTCCATCTTTTTTCTAAATTTCTTTGAGCTCTTAGAACTTTTCGAATATATTTTTCAACTCTCGCACTATATTATTTATATCTAATTAATCTTTTTGTCGAAATCTTCTTCTACTTTTATTTCTATTTTATCGAATTTTTTCTCCAAATTTTATTAACTCCTAGAAACTTTTCAAATTTTTGTTAGCTTTGGTACGTTCTTCTGTCAAGCACTTGCAAAGTGACAAACTTTTTAAAAATATTCTCTGGTTTTTCTAATTTAAAACAGTATGCTATAAAAAAATTACTATTTTTTTTCATTTTTTGCATTCTAAGCTTAAAAAATAAGACAATACGTGTTGCATGTGCTAGAAAGTTTTTTTTAGAGTATTGTTTAACTTTTCATAAAATTGAGCTGTTTTATTGTAAATAATTGTAAAATAGAAGATTTAAACAAACCAAACAAAAAACTAAAAACATTATAAAATAATTTGATGGCTTACTAATTAGAGGAACATCATTTAGTTGAAAACAAGACAGACGTCACTTAATTTACTGATTTTCTAGAACACGTGTATTTAAAAAATATCTTGGGTCTGGTAGAACCAGAGTGTAAAAAAACTTGAAAAATGTCAACAGCTTTTAATGACAGATTAAATTGCGACTTAACTTTCATTTTACATAATTGGCAAAAACATTTCAGTGTCATTGAACTACTATTAGTAGGGCCATAAAAACAACTATTGAAGTATTATACTTTAAACTGAAAAGGTTTATTGAATGACCTGAAGGAAATAACTTATTACATAATATACCTGCTTGTTATAAGACACATTTTGGTACAAAAATTAAAGTAATAATAGATTGCTTCGAAGCTTTTATCACAATACCGTTAAACCTAGAGGCAGTTTGGAACGAAAGCTTGGTCGAATTATAAGCACAATCATACAATAAAATTATTAATTAAAATATTTCCACATGCTGCCATTTAGTTTTAGCTGATTGCTGGTTTTCTTTAGATGGTAGTGTCTATTTATACTGTGCAGAAGTAAATTATTCAAAAAAAAAACGAGTACAATTGGAGGCTACTAAGCTAGTAGTTACTAGTGAAAAATTTTTCAAATTTTTTATTTGGATAAAGAAGATGATAAAAGTTTTGCATATATTGATAAAATTGTAACTGTTTGTAGTGCGATTATTATTATTTGTCTAGAGATTTTATAAGTAGGTACCAGCTAAAAAATAAAAAAAACTTCTTCTTGACTAATGTTTTGTGTTAAAAAATTTTGAGCATTTCTCGCACCTGTTTTTTGTCGTAAAAATTTACTCAAAGTGATTTGGTCTTTATTTCCTATGTATATTGAAAGTTTCTACAGCAAAAGCGACGAATTCATACCTCTCTTTAATCTCCACCTATTTTGCGTGTTTAAGAAACTCCGCAGAAGCAGCAGTTAAACTAGCATTATAAAAGGTCTCTTGAAAATGTGTTTGACCAACACTGTTACCAGAGGTAATATCCCATACTAAATATCGACTATTTTTTTAAGACGTAATAATTATACCGTCAGATTGTTTTCCGTCGCATCTTGATAGACCAAGTGGTTTCAACGTACACAAAATATCAGCCGATAAAAACGCACGTGTTAAAATCATACTTACTTTATTGTAGCCAGAAAATTTTTTACTGCTTTAATACAAGATAAACCGTGGTGACCTAAGCGATTGACAATTGCGTTACAAACAGAAAAATAAGGCTAACAAATTTAAGAAGAAATGCGTAAGCAAACAGATATTTATAATACATGTTTGTCCAAAAATGTGATAAGTTGTTGAAAAAGTAAAGCTTCTAACCATGTATCAAATTCGTGTTGAGAAGCAGTAAAGTAAAGTTGCTTGTTGTCGAAGCTGTGAGGATTCTAACAAAGCGTTAAATTTTGTTCTCATTGCCAAAGTGTTCTAATTAACATACGTTAAAGTTCTCTATTTACAGGTACAGAAAAACGTTTTGTTTATAAAGCCACAGCTTTGCTTTTATATTTAGTCTTACAGACACTTACGATCAGATACGGAAGAAGAATAAAGCCTACCAGATCTAAAGTGCAAGAAATCGAAGCTATAAAAGCTGACAATAACACCCTTACAACAGAACAAACATTCAGGCTACTCAAAGCCACATAAAGCAATGCCTGATATCGTGATGGTTCAGGAAGACCAATTTTTAGGAGTTTTTGTAAAATAGTTCCGTCTCATCTAAACAGACTCTAGAAAAATCAAGATCATATTTGAAAAAATTGAGTAATAATCTACGAGATTTAAACTCATCGATAATTGTTTAAAAGTCTGTAAAAACTTTATAAAAAAAAACTAGCTAGCATGCCATTCAAGTTTACAAACTGTTTGTTCATCGCCAACTACATTAAACTACGTTAACATAGTTTATTAAAGTTGGCGATGGTTAGTTTATAATGAATGAAAATTACCAGTTTGAATAATAACAAATTAGCAATATTTAACAGCAAAAACTACATTTAAGATTAAAAACAGCATTTATATTATAGTCTTTTAAAAAATAAAATATAATAGAAAGAAAACCTTTTTCAATAAAAAATAAAAATAAAAAATAAAAATGTTTTAAGAGAGGAGATGTAGAAGGGAAATTATGTAATGTGTTAAAGCATAAAGGGTGTTTGATTCTGAAATTATAAAAAAGTCTATTTAAAATATTTTAATAGAAAGTAGCTATTTATTGCTATTTGTTTAATGATAAGCTATTTTGTTTAAAACCAACATGGTTTAAAGAAAAATTGAAAAATCAATAATAAAAAATTAAAAGCAGCTATGATGTAAGAATAACAACGTTTGGAATCGAAAAAAATTACAACATAAATTTTCCATAAATTTTAAAAGCAAAAAATAAATTGTTTTTTCTAATTACATTAAAATCTAAAAATAAAGTGCAAGAGTTAGTTTCTGTTTCTACAGTAAATTTAGTGTTTATATGTTATAAAACAATCTTTTTAGGCGTAAACGTCTTCTATTATATCTTTGAAACACAATTTAAACATTTATAATTTTTATGTCAGAAATTACCGTAATTTCGATGCTATTTTTGTGATTAAAAATAAGATGAAAACAAAAACTTAAATTTTGTTTAACTGTCTAAATATTTATAATTATTCACATAATACGATGATTTATTTCTCAAAAACACAATGGTGGTTGTCTGATATTCAATGATATAAAGTGATATAACAACCACAACAGCTTTTCGACCACCTCTCACCAAAACACGCTTTTTGTGGTCAACAACGAAAAAACATCGTTACGTAGAGAACCGCATTTGGGCTCAAAAAATCGATATAATGCCTAAACTAGCCTTGTCGTATATCTTAACGCCTTTTTCAATTATGAGTTTGATAATTTATTTATAAATAATAATATATAATATAGTGACGACATCATCTCTTTGTTTAGAGACACCAAAACAAAATTAGGTAATTTTATTTTAGTTATTGAGTAAACATAGGTGAGACACGTGTGGCGACATTCAGGTCGTCGAGAGCTCCCACGAGGAGTACCTCAACCACATCAAACTCATAATCGAAAAAAGCATTGAAAAATGTGACAGGACTGGTGTAAGCACTTTATCGATTTTCGGGGCTCAAATGCGGTACTTTCTACGTGACCGTGTCTTACCGTTGATGACTACAAAATGCGTGTTTTGGTGGGTGGTTGTCGAGAAGCTGTTGTGGTTCATTAGGGAGTTAACAAACGCAAATGTGTTGAAAAAAAATAACGTATATATTTGGTGTGCTAACAGCACAAGAGAGGTTCTGGAATTGGTGAGACACAATTAGAGAGAGAAGAGCGATTTAGGGTCGGTTTATAGATTCTAGTCGCGACATTTTAGCGTCGATTATTAAACCATGCATGATGCTTATACCAATCAGAGGATTGATCAACTTTTCTATGTTATTAATATTATGAAAACAAAACCTAATTATAGAAAGATTATAATTTCCTTAATCCTGTGACATTGGCAATTATATAAGTCGACAACAAATAACTTGCATTATTAAACGGTACTTCCTGCTTTATATCGGCGGATTTTTAATACAACAAACACGAGAGTTTCTCATTAGCCACATAAAACTGAACAAGGCAATGGCCTGATGGTAAGATAATTTCAGAAATATTTTCACGTTATATATATATATCATCAGGTCTTGTCTTTATAGTATCAATAACTTGGACAAGTGAATGAATTTCCTGATTGGTATAACCATCATTTATGGTTTTATAATCGGCGCCAAAATGCCACCAATAAAACTCATAAACCAGCCTTAAGTTGACTCTCTTTTTCTCTCATTGAGCCCCACAAAATCCTAAAAAAAATTTTTCTGATATCATTCCAAATATAAACGTTTTTTTTTCTTCAACTTATTTGCGTTTGTCGACTTCTTTGTGTACCACCACAGCTTTTTGACAACCCCCGCCAAAACACGCGTTTTGTGGTTACTAACGGTAAGACACCGTCACGTAGAGAGTACCGCATTTGAGCCTCAAAAATCGATAAAGTGCCTACACCAGTTTTGTCGCCTTTCTCAATGCTTTTTTCGATTATGAGTTTTATGTGGTCGAAGTACTGGTACTTCTCGTGGAAGCTTTTGACAAGCTAAATGTCGCCACACGTGTCTCACATATGTTTACCCAATAACTAAAAGAAAATTATCTAATTGTGTTTTAGTGCCTCTAAACAAAGAGATAACTTTATCAATATAGCATACATTATTATTTATAAATCGATATATTATCAAACTCATAATCGAAAAAGGCCTCAAGAAACGCGCGTTTTAGCGGTGGGGTTGTCGAGGCGGAGAGTGTGAGTAGAGTCACGAAATTTGTAATCCGTCATAATAATGTCCGAGTAGAGCCCCAGAGATGGTCGAATAGAATCCGGATAGTCTGAAGGAGATTAGCACAAGTAGCCAAAGCTTATCAACTCAGATAGCCATAACAAAAATGAAAATAATAAAAATGAAAATTCTTTGAAACTGTAAACTTCCTCAGATTTGTTTCAAGAAAGAAAAAACATCAAAACTGAAAAATATCAAACTGATATTTTACTACTCCTAATATTTACCGTTTTCTTCAAATAGACAAAAAATGCGTATACATACATATATTTATTGATTACCATACAGGTATAAACTTATAGTCTACATTTTAAAATGATTTCCAACTATCTTAATAAATACTAAGTTATTTATCTCGCCATTTTTTAATTAGTCTAACTTTTCATTTAATTTTTTTTTATTCTGCAAAATTTTTGAGGAGTATTTTTTTTATTTTGCTGTGCAGTTCTAATTTTTATGTAAATAAGACTTTGTAAATCTTTTAAAATTTTGATTTGAAAAATTTTGGGGTGTG
This sequence comes from Tribolium confusum, assembly GCA_029207805.1. Taxonomy (NCBI): domain Eukaryota; kingdom Metazoa; phylum Arthropoda; class Insecta; order Coleoptera; family Tenebrionidae; genus Tribolium; species Tribolium confusum. The sequence continues at coordinate 33,532,173 of JALGAY010000001.1, read as the reverse complement.
AATTGTAAAATGACAAATTAAACCGCGAATGAAAACTTTTATAAGCATTTGTTGTTCTTTTGAAACTACTTGTATTTTCAGCCCATACGTGTGGTAGAAATTTAGATGATTTTTCTATATAGGTATCTACTAAGAAATCTACAAATAAAGTTAGTTAGGAACTTCTGGGTTGAATTGCGGCCAAATCGATAGCAAAACAGTTTCCAACATCTCTGACATTGTGAAATGACAAGCCGAAGCAATATCTTAAAAACTGATCGATTTCCGAACTTTTGTTCTTATATCCAAGTGCAAAGCCAAAATGTTGTATTTTGCGCCACCTAAAATATAAATATGTTGTACTCAGTCAACTTGCACTTGATTGAAAATTTAACATTTAACTTACGATGCTTGACCCAGCTGAAATTTACATCCAACTACACGTATATTTGCCCAAGTTTCTGTATCACTTTTGTGAATGGTTTCTTCAAAATTTGCAACTACAATTGTTGAAGACAATTTGGTTCTTTTGGTTCTTTTCAATCGCAAAATTTAAGACCAAAACATAACTTGTTTCTTGAGAAACAAAAAAATACTAAAGGTATGTAATAGTCACCGGCTAGTCTGTGAATGGTAGCAGTTTTGTTTTTTTTCTTTGTTTTCAAATAAGCCGGACACTTTTTATTTCCACTAACTGAACACACCCAACGTTTAACACAACTAGTTAATTTTTTATAAAATCGATATTTAAATCTATCTAGCACCAGAAGTTTTTTTTCTTTTGCACTAATTATAAATTTTAATGAACTCATACTTATTTAACTGATCGGCTACCAACGAAAACTAAAGGGGTAATGGGCTAATTAAATTTTTTGGATTTTTGTATTTCTTGGTGGTTGTAGAAGAGGATCAACTTCTTAGAATTAATAAGTATTAAAATTCTTTTTTTGCTTATAATTATTCAAGAGTTCGGTAAAAGTAGTTAATCCATTAATAACATGCTTAAAACTTAAACTGACCCGAGACTCTTTTCAAACAACTCAATTTTTGTGACTCTTATTAACTTAGGTAAACACAGGACTCTACTCAGATCTCACCTGTCGAAGTGCTGTTGTGGTTCACAGAGGGGTCGACAAACGCAAATAAGTTGACGGAAAAAAACGTTTATATTTGGGATGTTAACAGGGCAAGAAAGGTTCTAGATTTAATGGGACTCAATGAGAGAGAAAATAGCGATTTGGGGCCGGTTTATAGGTTCCAGTGGCGGCATTTTGGCAGCGATTATAAAACCATTTATGATGGTTATAATAATTAAGGAACTGATTAACTTGCTTATGTTATTAATACTATATAGACAAAACCTGATCATACGAGTATATGACCAAAAGATATTTCTGACATAACCCTACCATCAGGTCAAGTCAAGTCAAGTCAGTTTAAACTTTACAGAATCCTAAAACTCTCTCGTGCTGATAGCATCCTAAATATAAACGTTCTTTTGCTTTAACTCATTTGCGTTTGTCGACCTCTTCTTGGACCACTACAGCGCCTTGACAACCTCCGCCAAAACAAGCGTTTTGTGGTTAGCAACGAGAAGACACCGTCACGTAAAGAGGATCGCATTTGAGCCCCGAAAATCGATAAAGTGCTTATTATTATTTTAAAAAAAAAATCTTTAATTTAAAACTGCTTTAATTAAAGAAATTAAATCAGTAGTGTGTAGAAAGGTGTCAATAAAGAAAAAAATTACTAAAAATAAAAAAAAATTTATTGGCAGGAAATAAGTTAGGGACATCAAAAAAAAGCAAGAAAAAAGCTTGAAAAGTTAATTTGTTTTATTTTTTTATTAAAGAAAAAAAAATTCAGAAAATTTGTCAAAAAACAAAATTTCTAATAACTAAATTTAATAACTTTGCTAATTTATAGCAATCTAGATTAGTATAAAAAAATGGTTTTATTAGATTATTATTTTTTATATAGAAGTTTAAGTGTAAAGGCATAATTTTTATATTTACAAAGTCTAAAAGTAAAAAAATTTATAGAAAAAAAATGTTTTTGTGAGCTTAGCCGTTAGTATCCAAGGGTCTAATTCTAAATCAGACTTACGCCGGTGTAATTTGAGTTGCTAGGAGCAACATCGTAACTTTCCTATACTTTTTATATTAGATGGCGTAACGTTGCGCTACTCGGATGGATTAGCGTAGTGATTTAGAATTCCAGCATTTAAGACTAAATGTTAGCCAAGTGCTGAGCTCTGTATTCTGTTAATAAACATTTTTTGTTTATAGGTTTTAGATAAGTAGAATAATCTTCTTATAGGCAAAGTACCATTTTTACGTAAACGCTTGGTTTTAAAAAATTTTTCGTTTTTATTGAATGATAGATTGATATGTGTACATTTTGTTAATAATAAAGCACATATTTCTCTGAGTGTAGAAATTGACACCCTACCTTTTGCGACACTTCATATAAAAGAAGATTTAACAAACAATTCATTGGTGTAGTGAAAATTAAAATAAAGAATAATTTGAAGTAATGTGTGTAAAAATATTATTCAAATATAGTACGCAATAATTACCATGTTTAATTTGAGGTTTTTTATTTTGTTTTTTTTTTTTTTAACTGAACAGAATTTGAAACTCTCTGCGTTGGTCTTTATGGGCCAACTACTTGAGCTTTTCCAAATTTTTTTTTTAGTCTTTGTCGAGTCTTGGCACCAGCTGCATCGACCAGTCACTACCAAGTAAAAAACTAAAATTTAATAAGCTAAGCGTTTTTCTTGACTGAGTTTCTGCGCTGGCTATATCAGGCAAATACTCAATTTGGTAAAAAAATTCTCGAACTAATTCAGAAGTGATCGAGTCTCTGCACCAGTTCTATCGGCTGGTCAGTCGTTCCTTCTTTTTCAGTTTCAGGCACCAGGTCGACCAACAAAAAAAAGGTGTTACAAGGGCACTTATATTAAATAACATGCATAAGCCAAATTGGGCATAAATAAAAAATACAATTTACAAATTGTGTCTGTTGTCCTATTACGTTACAATAAAATTTTAGTTAATTTATACACATTGACAATTTAAACCCTTACTATTAAAGCACACGCTTACACTTATTATTCTACAACGTCCACATTAAGCCTTTTCCACATAGCAGGAGAGCTCACCAAGCAGGTCTATCAGTAAATTCTTGCAACACAAGCGTCTAGCCTATAATATGCATTACACTCACACATCAAGATAAGATCCGAACATAAGCGTATTTTGAGCAAATTGCACTTTACGGTAAAATAAAACCTAATTTTAACCTAAAGGTTAGATTATATAAATGCAAATTACATAAGCCATTCTAACTCAGAGATAAAGCAACCAACTAGACTAACACTTAAACTAATTGTAACGAAAATGATAGAAAACATACGTACAAACAGTACATGCTTGTAGGCATAACAATACATAAACAAACATAACAAATAGTTTTAACCTAAGACAAAATAACGATTTTGCGTTTACCACAAGACAAAGGCGTCTATCAATATAAAATTAATGTTAAATTATAATACATAGTTGCATTCTAAACTCAAATTAGTGATTCAGTTTAATGGGTGGAACTAAACACATCCCAGTTTACTCACTAGCGAGTGTCACCAACAGCAGCACCTAGGCCAGTAAGCATCAATACACAATCACTGCGACAAAAATCTATACTCGCGCTTAGCACTCCGGTCACATCGCGAAACATTACTTTATCTTAGCATATGTCGATTTACAGGTCATTCACGCATCCAGGCAACTTTTGGACTCTACCACGTTTCTGTGCTGAACGGTTCTAACATCCTTATAGAGAGAAGCTACATAAACCGCGTCTATGTAACAACTGTTCATTTAAAAAAGTTGTCAAGTGTGCTATAAAATTTTGATAAAAAAAATGTAACGAAGAGAGGAAGTCGGAACTTGATACACAGCTTCACAGTGCGCGCGCAGTTGTGATTTGTCGTCGTAAATGACACTACGGCAGCCGAATTAAACTAAGACATACTTCAAAATGTTTTTGTTTTTTCATAGCACACTTGACAATTTTTTTAAATGAACACTTGTTACCTTGATATCTCGCAAGTATATCACTTCCCGCTGTTCTCTTTCAAACAACACACTCAAAAAATCTGTGTATAGAATCATCTCTAACACCACATTCCAAAGACAAGTTATCGTCATATTTCCTAACTCTATACAGGTGCGCAACAAGGTTTCCGTGTTCCGTAAGAAATTGGATAGGAGCCACGAGCACTCCGGTCTGGGTTTGAAAGAAACAAGCGGAAAAAATTCAAACGTAACACTTTCTTTGGATAAGTCTTTTTATCGAGTCTGCCACACATTTTCTACTAGAACTTGTAAGTATTCTCTCAGGTGGCAAAAATCCACAAACTCATTACCATTTATAATCCTACCCAAAAAACTTTCCATATTTTTTTATAGCACTTTTGACAGTTTATCCAAGCTATTTCAAGATTGTGGCAGACTGGCAAGAACACCAGCCGCAGCATATTATGTGAACACATAGCACTGTGTCATTATTCTAGATGTCAGGCTATAGATTTTATCTAAGTTTTTTCTAAATTTTACAATCACCAGTCTATGTGCCTACACCTCCGACCCAAAAAGAATATTGGGAGAATAGCCACACGACAAATAATATTAATGGATCTACTTAGTCCTAAATTTCAGTTTGTTCTTATATATGACTGTAGATCATGTAAAATTTTTCTGGTCGACTATCAGATGATTACCAGGTCCGGACCAGTCCAGCGTTTTATTTCCTCTAGAAAATCTACCGTCAACACTGTCGCTCTGAGAAAAAGTCTACCGCCACCCTGAAAAAGATCCACTTAGAGATATGTCGCCAACTCTGTCAAAAAAAATGTCACCAACTCACCAGAAGGAAACCATCGCCGTCTTAGAAGATTACGGTCACCCTCAAAAGGTGTACCTCTAGGGCCACACCACACACACTAATCAACAACACACACAAAACAGTCAAAAACACTCCAACATTACAAACACAACCAACACAACATAAAACACAATCTTGTTATCGTGATTTTCTTGACTACTTCTAAGTCATAGTAGAAAAAACCTTTCTTACTATGCAAATTAAAAGCAAAATACTAATTTTTTTTTTATATTCTTTAGAAAATCTACCGCCAACACCGTCGCTCTGAGAAAGAGGCCATCGTCGCCTTCTGAAAGAGGCCACCGCCGCCCCCAGAGAAATGTCGCCAACCCTATTAAAAAAATGTTACCAACTTACCAGAAGAAAACTACCGCAGGCTCAAAAGAAGATGACCGTCAACTTCAAAAGGTGTACTTCTAGGGCCACATTGCACACACTAATCTACAACACACATAAAACAGTCAAAAACACTCCAACACAAACATAACCAACACAACACAAAACACAATTCCTTTATTGTGATCTTTCTAACTACTTCTAAGTCATAGTAGAAAAACATTTCTTACTATGTAAATTTAAAGCAAAATACTAATATTTGTTTCTATTTTTTCTAGAAAATTCACCGCCAACATCGCCGATCTGAGAAAGAAGCTATCGTCGCTTTCAGAAAGAAAAAACCGCCACCCCCAGCAGAATGTCGCCAACCCTATCAAAAAAATGTTATCAACTTACCAGAAGGAAACTACCACCGGCTTAGAAAATCACCGTCAACCTTAAAAGATGTACTTCTAGAGCCATGCGGCACACACCAATTTACAACACACACAAAACAATCAAAAACACTCTAACATAAACATAAACATAAACAACAACACAATACACAATTCTATAGTCGAGATCTTTCTAACTATTTCTAATTCATAGTAGAGAAAACTTTTCTTACTATGCAAATTTAAAGCAAAATACTAATATTTGTTTTTATTTTCTCTAGAAAATCTACCGCCAACACAGCCGCTTTAAGAAAGAGGCTATTGCCACTCCTAGAAAATTGTCTCCAATCTCACCAAAAAATAGTCACCAACCTCACCAGAAAGAAGCCACCGCCGCCGCCCCAGAAACAGATTACCATTTCTTCCAAAAGAATGTCACCAGTCCTAGAGCCACACTACCTATACCAATCTACAACACACACAAAACAGTCAAAAACACTCCAACACAAACACAACCAACACAACACAAAACTCACCACTTTTAAAGCTTATTTTATAATTATTAACACTTTTTTTTAAGATCAAAAAGTACGTACATTTTAGCAAATCTTATAGTCAATAAATTGCGATAAAAAGCATTTTTTAAAACTTTTTAAAGATAAGTTACCACTGCAAAAAAAAAAATAAAGTTTTTTAGCCGTTTTAAAACATCACATTTTTTCGTAGTAGAATTTAAGCTATGCATACATTTTAAAATAACTTGTTACACGTTGTGTATTGCTGGTTGCATTTTATTTAAAAAAAAACTTTAAACGATTTTTTTCTATACACTGCTACATGTCCGAGAGTCAGAAACCAAAAGTTTCCTGTTTGAGCTAAAATATATAGTTAACATATATAATTACTGCATATTTAGTCACATTTTATTAAGTCCACAAATTTTTAATCTCACTTAAAAAAACGAACAAAAACATAAATCTTTTCTGCAATATGATATGATCTACTTTCTCTTTCAACACCGACTTAAAATTGAAAAATTTTGTTACTAAAATAACAAAAATCTAAACTAACTTTATTTTATTTAACTTACCTGCTAAATAACTACTTAGAAATAACTATTATAATTGTTTACAGAAACAAACAACTTTAAATTAGGTATATTTAATGTAGAACAACAAACAAAAAGAAGCAGATTTAATACGCATCACGATAATGAAAAATAAAGCAAAATAATTTTTTTGCTTCCTAGGAATCTTACGACGCAATATAAAATATTTATTTAATAAAAAAATCTTTGTAATAAATAAATGTTTTTTTGAAATGTAAAACAAAAAATATTTAATATAAATTAAAGCTAACAAACCGCGACTAGGCTGTCAATACTAGACAAAAAAAGAGCGTTAAACACGCGACGTTTAGCAAAAAAAAAGTAAAGCGGTTTTTTAGGTGACACATGTGTCAAAGTGACAAAGTTTTAACCACAAGCGGCGCCAGTGGCGCAACATTGCTTTCAGTTTTAACTAAAAGCGGCGCTACTGACGCAATATCGTTTTCGGTGTTAACTGAAAGCGAGACCAGTGGCGCCCTAAATCGCCCGTAAGAGCGGAAAAAGTGGCCGTATGTATTACGTATGTCAAATTTACAATTATATATTATTTTGATGATACAGCATAAATATACATAATATAAGGTATAATAAGATTTTTAGTTAAAAAACTAAATTTTCTATGAAATAAAATATTTATCTAATATCAAAATCTCTATATAAATAAATATTTTTAACTAGTAATAGTTCTGCTAAAATGATGCTAAAAACCTAAACTTATTTTATACAAATGTTATAGTCTCTGAGATACACTATAGACTTCTTAATTTTTATATACCAAATGACAAAAAAGTGCAACAATTTTTATTAAACTTTGCAAATAATAAGAATACATTAGATAAGATAATTAACTTTTGAAAAACATCTAACAAAGAATGCACTTTATCTTTAATTTTTAGTTAAATTTATTAAGATGTTTATTTTTGACACTTTGACTATTGCTTATTTTGACACAAGCTGTCAAATAACTCAAGTCTATGCTTCGACGTGTCGAAGAGTGTATAACCAAACGTAGATTAGAATTATTATTGTTGGCTTTTGTTGAATTAAATTCAAATTTTAATAATCGTTTATTGCAATGAAATAAATGAGGAGCTTGCGTGCAAAACCGGATAAATCCACTTTAACAAACTTTTTAAGAGATGAAAAAACACCTTACATATTTGCTTAAAAAAATAGTGTTATTTAGCAAAAAGAGTTTAAATTTAATAAAGTTATGCAAGTGATTAACATATATTTTTTTGTATAAAAATTAAATAATTTGGCGTTATTAGCAAAAAACTATTAGTTATATCCAGTTTTGCTTACAAATAACATACACTGAGCAAAAAAATTATTTATTTTTCTTGAAATAAACAAATTTAAATTGGTATTTGCAAAAAAACAAAAAAATTAAATATATATTGCATCAGTGCATCCTCTTTGTTTATGTTATCGCATAGCTTTTTGGGTTTCATTATATTCTTCGTTTGTTCCTCCATTACTGTGTAATAATTTTTTTAATCACAAAAGGTCTTCTCTCTTAAACCAATCTTTTTCAAAATATTTTTTGATTAAATGTTTTAAGCTTTCTTTTTCTTATCTAGATATATCCGCTGTTGTTTGCAAAATTTAGATAATTATAACCGATTTTGCGCCAAATGTCGATCTTTACTTAACGCTTTAACAAGAATTTAAACGATTTTAATTGCAAACGCATAAATATAGGCCTATAGATATCACAACTTAGATCCAGAAATCACTAAATTATAATTTTTTGTAAAAAAGGGATATATCTGGTTTTGCATGCAAGCTCCTCAAACATTAACTAAGTTTCATAAAAATCGTTGCACTCTTAGGCGTTTTACTTTTTGTCATTTAGTATCAAGGTTATTAAATATTAGAGACAGGTTGCCCAAAAACTTGCGCATGCGTTGAAAGAAGGCGGCATGTACGTCATAGTTACGATAAAATTTAAATTTATTTGATAGTATTTATAATATAAAAAATGTGGAAAGAATTTTTCACACCTGTAAGCAGTAAACCTCTTTGGGAATTGATATAGCATATTTATTTAAAAAAATATAAAAATATAGTTGTATGCAAAATTACCAAAACAAGCAACAGAAAATTAAAAAATCAGCTTCTTGAAATATTATTATTTTATAATTTTTTTCATTTTCTTTGCAATATTGGAGGAAAAAGCTGTTGTCTTTCATTTTTGCGCGTGCTTAAGCCCTTCTAATTTTATATTTAAAAATTTAATTCAAAATACAATGCATCCAAAAGGGTCTCATTAATATTCCGGAATTTATTACTAAACTTGCAATGCTAGATGTGCATATCAGTATTTTGAGTTGAAGAATTTGCGTTCGTGTTCAAACTATCCGAATATTTACGAATGCGCCCTCTCGTTGATATATCATGTGAAAATATATATTTTTTTTAGGGTGCGCTTCGGGCGAAGCGTAATTTTCCCTACATAAGTGATCAAAAAAAAACCCTATAGTTTCCCTACGCATTTCAAATTTGGTCAATTTCCCCCTACATGTAGGGGAATTTCCCCAAGAATTTCGCTAGGATTACCTAGGAAACCTAGCTAGGATCACTGCTTGTGACGAATTGTGAACATTTGAGAGTTATCGACATGCCGCCATCTTTCAACGCATGCGCAAGTTTTTGTGCAACCTGTCTCTGATATTTAATAATCTTGATTTAGTATATATTAATTCAAAAGTATAACTTGTTGCATACTCTCAACTCTTATTTAATTTAATTTGTTAATTAAACTTGATTAATAAATCATTATTTTTGTATTTCTTCGTGTTTAATAGTTGTTATTCTGAAGTAAGTTTTAACTTTTTTATACCTATATTGTTAATTAAGGTTTTTTAGTCTTAGAAAAGCTGAAAGATAAAATAAATTAGCGAAACCATAGTCGAAAAAAACAATTAAGTTGTCTTTCATGTCCTCTCATCCCAACTAAACCACAGTAAAATAACACCAACAGGACGAATAAAATCATTACATAAAAAATATTATATTTTTATAGTATAAAAAAATAAGACTTTTATTTTTACTGATTACTTACATAAAAAGAGCAGTTTACAGATACTACAAATAAAATGTAACATTAACAGTCAAAGCTTGAGAATGTAATGTTTCGTAATGATAATTTCTACGTAATAAACATTGACTATTCTAGCATGTACAGCTTTTTTTTGTAGTTGTACTTATTGTTAGTATTGCCTTGGCTGCAGTACATTGTTACTCATTTGACGTACTACAGCCTCCTCAGCAAATTGATTTTTATTGCATTTCTCCAACTGTTTTCTATTAACGTTTATTTGATTGCTGAATCGTCAACAACTTAAATTATGTTACACTCTTGAATATTAATTAAAACTAAAAAAATTACCCGTAAGAACACAATCACTACTTACGCTTATAACAAATTACCTAAATAAATTATTGTCATTGACTTCAACTTGTTCACTGTTCTTGTGTTGTGTTTTGAAACGTAAAGTGTTTCGTCTTTTAACAATATAATTTTAACAAATACACAACTACATTATTACTACAAAACTGTTGTAAAAATTTGTTTTTTATTTTTAGAAAGAGGGTGCAAAAAAAACAAATTTGCCTTATACAAATTTCAAAAAATTTCAAAAATAGGCAACACGTTATATACAAACGATAAAAAACTTTAAAAAAACTGCAAAAATGATCTAAATAAACTGACTCTGGAAGCACTGTCAAAGGTATTGTCAACAATGTTGACATTAATTCACAATTATCTATGCCTTAATTTTAAAAATTAAATTTTAAAACACTAGCAAAGTATAATGTGTTGTCTATCTTTTAAGTTTCTGACGAGAACAAAAAAAAATCATCCTGTATACGCTGTAAAAATTAAAAAAAAAGTTTTTTTTGAACGATGCGATGTATTACAGCAGTTTTTTGTATACAGTGCATAATTAAAATATATGCGAAAAAATTTCTGATAATAGTTCTAGTTTTTATATTAAAATCAAATATACAGTATGTTTTTCAATTTTTTTACAAATAGTAGCAAGTGATAGCTTTAGTTAAAAAGATGGTAAAAAACCAAATTTGCTTTATACAAATGTTTAGAGTTTTTTGATATATACGCTGTAGGATTAAAAAAACATTATTTTTGAGATACACAATCTATGACAATACTCTTTTTGAGCAAAAACTTTTACATCGTATATTTCAAAATTTACATACTTCAAAACCGTGATGTCATTGTGTATCTGGAAAAATAATGTTTTTTGAAATAAAAATTTTACGGCGTACCTATATCTCAAAAACTATAAATATTTGTATAAGACAAATTTTTTAACATCCTTTTAACAAAAGCTATCACCTGTTAAAATCTATAACATTATTTTAATAACACTCTGTAAAAGTGATATTTAGTGCTCCAAGAGCTTAAACGTTTCCCCGAAAAAAATAACTCGATCAAGAAAAATTTTGGCCATCCGTTACAGTTACAGTGATTACCCAAAAATACATTATTTTTTCTCATCTTTACTTTGTTTACACATTTCCACAAGCTTTCACAAATTCAAAAAAAGCTTAAATAAATTTATTGAAATTTAGTTAAAACAACGTCTGTTGAGTCAGCTAGTATTACAATACAAATATTTACAATTTTCGAGTAATTAATTAGGTATAACTAATTGATGTACATTAGGGTGGGCTAAAAAATCAACTATTTTTTTTAACTTCTTACACTAAAAAAATAATTTCTAGGCACTTTTAAAAATTGCTTTTTAAGATGAGCTCTTAATTTTAATAGGAAAGATTTCCTCATCGCATTTTTTCATTTTTTTTTTTTTTTGCAGTTTCATATGGCAAAATCCATATCTCGTCACTACTTGATCATACAGAAAAAAATTATTTATATTTTCAATACAAAAATCAAACGCTTTAAAAAATGTATCTTACAGTTTTTTTATAACTCTTACTGTTTAGAAGATATCAGAAATCAAACTTTAAAAAATTTAGCAAAAATTTTTTTTTCACTTCTAAATTTTAAAACTCGTGGATAAATAAATATTATAAAGTGCAAAAAAACACGTTTTTTTTAGGAAATTACACGCTTTGCAAAAAAAGTCGTTTGTGGTTAATTGATTACATCAACCATTAAAAAAAATTGAGGATTTCTTATCAAATTTTGGTTTTTAAAATGCGAATATCTTCTAAATGGTTAGAATAATCAATTAATTACAAAAAAACTTTTTTATAGAGCGTTTAATTTCTTCTAAAGTTATATGTTGCGCATTTTATAATATTTATTTATCTCTGAGTTATAAAATTTAGAAGTAGAAAAAGAATTTTTGTTAAATTCTTTAAATTTTGACCTCCGATATCTTCTAAATGGTAAAAATATAAAAAATTGTAAAATATTTTTTTTGTAGAGCGTTTAATTTTCCACAAAAAATGTTAATAGAAATTTTTTGTACAATCAAGCAATAACGAGATATGTATTTTATCATATAAAACTATAAAAAAAAGCGACTTTTTTCTATTAAAATTAAAACCTTATCGTAAACAAGCATTTTTTAATGGTGTCTAAAAATTAATTTTTTAGTGTCAAAAGTTAAAAAAAATAGTCGATTTTTTTGGTCCACCTTAATATACATATCAAGGTTTAGCAAACTTTCCAAAAGTTTAGAAAAAAAAGTTGTAAAAAATATGTAAATTTAGACAAATTGCGAAAAATTAAAGAATTTTAACAATACCTAACAGTCTCAGTTTTTGCAAAGAACTGTAGCAATCAAATTAGACAAATTTTCACTTACAATAAAAATATTTACAATTTTCGAGTAATTAATTAGGTATAATTAATTAATGTGCATATCTAGGATTAGCAAACTTTCCAGAAAATTAGAAAAAAACTGTACAAGATAAGTAAATTTAGACAAATTGTGTAAAAATAACGAATTTCAACAATACCTAACACTCCCAATTTTTGCAAAGAACTTTAGCAATCAAATTAGGCAAATTTTCCGTTATTAGAAAAAAGAAGTAAAATTACATATATTCCGAATCAAAAATAAAACCATTATCATGTTGAAATTGGTATGACATGAATGTGGGTGAAACCCATTCGTTTTCATCCTAGTGGAAAGTATCATCTTGATTGGATCCTGTTGGGTTCCTCTATAGGTAGGTACAATGTTTCGTAAAACGGAATGCTTGTTGACGTCGGAATGTAAACACACGAGTTAAGGGCAGGGATCACACCGTGGGTCACCTAACCCACATTTTCCCTTTGACGCATAACAAACATAATAACGGTACGGTTATTGCAGTTACTTGACAATCGCTCGATATCCACAGGGACAAATAGAAACTCGTTATTTTTATCACATACCTACAATAATTGATTATTCCACGAGATGTCAAACAACGCGTTGTGCGTCAAATTATCACAAACGTGATCTATGATTGTGCACCCAAAAATGCAGAAATTAAAGCGCTAGTGTGAACTTTGACCTTAGCCTTGTCGGCAATTCTGCTCCTATAATGAACATCCGTTGTGCAAACTCTGTATTGTCAGACATTTGTTTATCTAACTTGAATCGCATAGTTTCATTAGAGGGAAATTTGTGGCTGCCAGCGGGAACATTTCACGAAAATTTCAATAATTATGGATGTGGGGACAAAAGTCTAGTTGAAATTCTATACTAGTTTGCTCAAATTTACAAAGGGAACTATGTTTCGCACCCCCTTCTTTAAAATCGATAACCAATTATTTATTAATTTATTAACACAACAAAAAATAACTTAATATATTGAAATTAAGAGAAATGTCACCAACAATGTTTTGACACCAATTCAATTGATTGTTTATTTGATTTGCTCCAAATGTAATAACCCCTCAAGGGTTTTTAATTGGTAATTTTTTATTGTTACATGGATCACTACTCGCGGAATAAAAGAAATTTACCCACGCAATACCATTCTTAAAATATCCACTAGGAAAGTTTTAGATATAGATTATTGTCACATAACGTAGTTCTTGAAAGAATATTTCAAAGCTATTGTTCTTACTGTTGACTATTGTCTTTGAAAGTTTAATATATTGGTAGAATTCTAGATTGCCACTCATCGTAAATACTCGTAAACTAATGTCTAATTCATAATTTTAATACTTAAATAATTAAAAATAATCAATTCTAAGAGAATATATAAAAACTTAAATTTGTATTAAATAATTTTATAGCGTTTTTAATTGGATTGCTTTTAAACTTTTCAGTTTACACAATAGTATAGTAAATATAACGAATTTTAAAAATCAATAAAAAAAAATCTCTGCAAACTATCTTTTTACACATTTGTTTGAAGAAAATGTGTTTTTTTCTTTAGAAACGATTAGCACGCCCTTTTATCACTTTTTTCGGACAATCTACATAAAAAGTTGCATTTTTTCAACATTTTTTTTAAATACAGAGTGTTTATAAATGATTGAGTTTGTTGGAAAACCTGCATTGTCCGTTTTGTCATATTCTGTGTCGGAATAATGTCTAAACACTAAATAATATTTAGTCTATGTTGAAAAAAAGTTGACGTTTATACCTATTTACAATATTGAAACCGTTAGAAATTTATTTAATTTTAAAATTACTAACTCAGGACTGTCAACAAACTCAATGACTTACAGCTACTGAAAACATATTTTGACATCTATTAGTCAAATTGATTTAAAATAAACTATAAATTATTTCTGACATATTTATCTGACATCTTGATTTGCTAGCTAACATAAAAATAAAAGACATATTAACATTTTTAAACATTTTTGAAAAATAAAGTTAATCTATAATTTTGATAAATTTGCAACAAGTTTCTAGTCAATTCTAGTCAAATCAATTTCAAAAAACTGGCAAAACTGGAAAAAGAAAATATTCACATTTTAAAAACCAACATTTGAAACTAAATTTTTAGATTTTTCTAAGTAGTTGGTGTAATCGATTAACCACAAAAAACCTTTTTTGTAGAGCGTTTAATTTTCTACAAAAATATATGTTGCGTATTTTATAATACTTATTTATCTACAAGTCATAAAATTTAAGAGGAAAAAATAAATTTTTGTTAAATTTTTTAAACTTTGATCTCCGATATCTTTTAAACGCTAAGGGTCGTTTAACGAAAAATACATTAAATAATTAATTGCGATTAACTTTTAATGCGCGATTAAATTGGCATTTCTAGCGTTTGATTGGTCAAAATCAGCATTTAATCACGAATTGACTATTTAATTGCAATTCTTTAATAACATTTTAATGTCACTTTCTGTAAACCGGTCATAAAAGTTATAAAAAAACTGTAAAATACATTTTTTGTAGAGCGTTCAATTTTCTACAATAAAAGTAAATAAAAATTTTCTGTATGATTAAGTAATGACGAGCTATAGATTTTGCCATATAGAACTAAAAAAAAAAATAGAAAACTGCAAGGAGGAGGACCTTTCTATTAAAATTAAAGGCTCATCTTTAGAGAGCGTTTTGTAAAGGTGCCTAGAAGCTAATTTTTCAGTGTCGGAAGTTAAAAAAATAGTCAATTTTATTTTAATGTATACAGAGTGTTAGGTAAATGTCATGCCAAAAATTAAAGAATAAAAATAGTTAATGAATTTTTTAATGTTTTTTTGTGTTCTATTTTTTGTTAAAACTTTTAGTTATAATACTATTTATCATAATTATTCTAATATAAAACAAAATAACTTTCAAAAAGTTCTGCAAATAACGATAGAATATCCAATACAGGGAGTTAGGTGAATGTCCTGCTAAAAAAATATTCATAACATATTCAAATGCACATAACGCCAGAAAATTGTTAAAAATATTTTATGTCGTAAATCGACTAATACAAAATTTGTTAAAAGTTTGCGTTTTTAAAGTGGTGCACCTATGCTTTTTCTCAAGACCATTAATTGTAAAATTCGTTACTACGATACATAAAAGCATAATAAAACAAAAGACGCAAAACAACTGTTTCATTATTTAACAATAACAACAGCACAACTGTCACATTTTGACGGTTGTCAAATTGTACTTTTATTTAATTCTGAGAAAACAAACAAAGTCCTTCTTTACAGAAAATGCATGATAAAAATTGTGATTAGGCCACACCGGATTTCACCACATTTCAAAACCGAACATAAAAAGTAAATACCAGAAGAATGAATTTTAAGCCAATTTGTGTGAGAAACGGTTGGTAGCTCCAAGGCAGTTTAAGAAAAATTACAAATTATGTTTCAAAAGACAAAGTATTGTAAGCAAACATGCACTTGCTTGTGAAGAATGTCTACGTAATTCCTGTTATAAAAAACCAACTTGTGTTGCCATAAAAATGTCTCTACGAAGCTTTTTTAAAGCATGGTATTTAGACAAGTCAGCTGAAGTTTTTTTTGAATTAGCAATAATGATTAAGATGACAATTTAATGACTACGCATACAAAAAAAACGTTTTTATTCATCAATTAATAAAACGTGTTTAAAGAAAATAAATGATGTGCATAAATTAGAGAGAAAATTACAACAAATGCTCGAAGTGTTCGCCACTTAATGCCATACATGCACGACTTCGACGAATTAACGCATCTTTGATCTTTTGCAATATTTCAGAATTATTTTGAATCTAGCCTGAAGCAACAATTAGGCGGTTTAGCAAATCTATTTTATTTTGCATAAATGTTCGATAAACTAATTTTTTTAAGTGTTCTCAAAGAAAATATTGGATTGTGCTCTCGCGCTCATACTCACAGCCGAACAATTTTTAGGTTTTGGAGAAGTTGGTCATTACAATTTGTATGACTAATAAAATATAACTTTGTAATAGTTTCCCTCATAACATACTTAAAAATCAGACATGTAAAAATAAGTAAAGTTCATTTATTTTTTGTGGGGTTTTAAAGCGTCTGACAGAAGTTTAGGTTCATGAAAAGTGTCTGACACTTATGATACTACTTTAAAATAACAATATACAATACATATATAAAAATTAGTCATGTAAATTTAAGTTAAGTAACTCTTATTCCTTAGTTACCTTTCTCACCTGGTACCTGCCCAGGTGTCACAGGGCAAGCTCTACAAACACAAAGGAATTAACAGCACATGAGACTTTAATATAAAACTTTAACTTTTATCTGTGTAAAAATAAGTTATGTCTGACAGCTCTGAGATCTTGGACTATTACTAAAAATATGCAGAAAAATTTGAAAATTAACAAGTTTTAATAATTAATTTACATAAAACAGTTGAAAGAAATTTTGTTTTAACTACATTATTAATAGACTTGGTGCCATCCTTTATGTCACCTTGAGTAATAATTTGAATGTCGTTTGCTAAATGAATGAAACAAATTCTCAAGTTTATTGACCATAAGAAAACCATTGAGATCTGTTCTGAGGCTGCCGTATAAAATTATTTGAAAAAGTCTAATTCTCAAATAAACATTGCTACGTGTTACACGTATTATTTTATTTAATTTTTATAGGAACACATATTAATATATAAATTGTAAACACAATGCAACACATATTAATAAATAAACTATCAACACAATTCAAAATTGTTAGCGTAATTTTTCTTTATTTTTACTAAGATAAATTAGACTTGCTATTGTTTGTTCGCAAATTAACTCTTCTGCTTTTTGGTGCATCTAAAATTGTAAATTTATTAGATAGAAACAAATTTTTTAGGTGTTTTGTAGTTGTAATCTGCCTTAGGAGGGTACTTAAAATTCGGACTAAAATTGACTGAAACAGTCGCACGTTTATAAATGGAAATTGTAGAAAAGTACGTTTCTTCATAGATGTTCTCAAAGACAATTCCCTTACATTTCTCATTTTTAAAAAACAAGATTTTTCTTTGTTTTAATTCTTTTAAGGTTTTCAAACGCTCAGCGACATTGTCTTTCTCTTTGTAGTACAAGTGGCTTTTGAATTTAACAAGAGGCTAAAATTGTTACATTAAACATTGACTTAACATAAGAGTGCTGTACCCGATCTTTATAAGTGTTAGGTATCAACTTGGTATTAATATCTTGGAGCAAAACAATTATGAGCTCCAAAGTGTCCCCTTTACCGTACCTCGGACTATAGTGCTTTCCTTCAGATTCGTGAAATCCTCCGCCTTCTTCAGACCTCCAAGAATACCCGAACTTGTCATATCCTAAGAGAGCTTGCAAATTAGCGTAATCTTGTCCCCAGTCCATTCTCGTGACGGATCTTTTAAGCATTTTTTTAATTGTAGTCTCCCAGTATCACGTACCTGACCTGACCTGACCTGACCCCTTAAAACCCAAATTTTAAAATATAATTTTATATTTTAGGATTAGTACCATGAGTGGCCCTCACTGTAAAGTATTCGTTTTTGCCAGTCACTACCAATCTGTCTAATAAGATTTTCAACTGAAAATCTTTGTCATGTAATGCCAGTAGCACTGTACCAAAAATTACAATTTGGTAGAGCCACCCTGAGATGGCTCTATTTGATTTACCTGAACAATCTGAGCTTTCGTCAGATTTTTGTTTATGGGGAGCATGGAAGTCCGGTTCTGCTTTTTAAAAATGAAAAATAAAATGTTGATACATTTCTTATAGAAATAGATAAACGTTGTCAAACATCTTGTAGAATACATTAAAAAAATATATTTAATAACAAAAAAATCCGAATTTGGTTTTTAGTAAGGTCAACTAGCCTTAATCCAAAAAAATCTAGAAAAACAATAAATGCGTGTATAGAACATTTTAAAAAACTACAAATTAATATGAAATTTTCCAGATTTACAAAATCTAGAAAAGTAGAAACTACCGAAAAAATAATAAATCTAGGTAGAACATTTTAACAACTGATAATAAAAGTACCTATAATAATATTATTTATCTACATATAAATCAATTATTTTAAAAAAAACATAAATCCAGCGTACAACATTTTAAGAAAAATCAAAAAACGATCTAAATTCTTACAAACACGTTATTATTGCAAAAACGTTTTTTAAACAAAAACTAGTCATTAAAAGACCATATTTATAGACAGCAAATTTTATATAAAAGCTTTTACATTTTTGTTTTTTTTTTTTAGAAAATGTAAGAGAAATATGTTGTTTATAAAATCAAAAAGAAAAAATTAGAAAATATATTTTTTTCAAACTATCAAATTAATACGAAATTACACAAAAGTTGTAAAACTAAAAATACATTATGCTTAGCCTTATGTTAATATGAATATTAATCACTATCACTGTGATTTGCTATTGGTCACTCAAATAGCTGTTTATAAAATGCACGAGCACCTAACACTTGATCATCTTTTATAACACCTTGCAATTTCTTTAAAAACTGTATTTTTTTAATTAGGACTTTTATATTTGAGAAGGCATTTTGAGCTGGAAAAAACGGTACATCGATTGTTATTGACAATTTAAAGATAAGTTGTGGGTTAACGCCAAAAATAAATTTACGTGCAGTTAGGTACATATCTCTTCGTTTCGGTGGTATAGGAAAAGTGATTAAAATTAGAAATAGTAAATCGTGTTTTTTTATTTCTAGGTGTATTTTTGCGAGCCGTTTCTAAAAAAAAAGCACATTTTTATAGTATTTTGGCCACCATGATTTAAAGCCTTTAGTAACAAAATTATCATAATCAGTAAAATAAACTGTAAAGTTTTTTTTTGTTGCTATTGTAGATAATAATATTAACTCCACATATTGCGTTGGTGTGTAAATCTTTCAATTCTTTTAAGTTTTCATTTAATGACTGCAAAATTACGATCGCATGGCATATGTGAATGCCCTCGAATAGGAAAATATTGCTCTACTGACTGAAAACATCTTATCTTAACAAAAAAAGAGCACATACGTATTATAGTATGATTCTAGTTTTGCCCTGGACATCTATCTGAAAATATATAAAGATCTTTTACATCTTCGGCTATAATCTTTTGTCTTATTGTAGCATTAACATTAAAAAAACACACTGCGTTTGAACTTTTTCTTCCTAAGCCTTTGTGGTAAATAAAAAAAGATTTACCACTTTTTAAATAATGAAGGTTAAAAATCTTGACGGTTAGCTGATGGAGATAGAAAGTATTTTGAATAAGAACGACACAAAGCATAAAGTTCTGCGCGTAATCAATGCATATTCTATCACAAGAAGAATCTATTTGACTAAGTTCGGTGTTATCTTTTATTTGCCTACAATTTTTTTTTTGCTCTGCGAAGATGTAGATATTATTTTTTCAGCAATTGCCACACGTTTCGCAATATTGTTTAAAAATTTTGATTTTAGTTTTATATCCAAAGCCTTACACGTAGTATACGTGTCTATTTGTGATTTTCCAAATAAAGGATCGTACTCTTTAAAGATTTAAAATTTTTACTTTAAAATTTTTACTCTTTAAGTAAAATTTGTACGACACCGATAAATTAAGATGTTTTTACAAATAAGTATATAAATATATTATAAATATTTTACAATCATTCGTAAAGGTGTTTACAAATGATTGTAGGGTCGTAGAAAGCTGTGAAAAAAATAAAAAATGTTCATTTTTTTAAAAACAATAACTAGCTATTGTTATAATTATTATTAGACAGTTAAGTAACTTCAAAAATTATTCTCTAATAATCATTGCAGACATAGAACATTACAATAAACATTCGTGATATCAAAAATTTTTACAGTTTTCTAAAACCCTACAATCACTTATAAACACCTGATATATTCTACATCTTTTACTCGCGCTTTTTTTATAATTTGACATTTGTACGTAACTTGTTTTACACTTTTCTTACGGTTGTCGTTATCAAAGATCTTTTCATTGCTGTCCATAGTGTCCATCTTGCTGGCTTTTATTGTTCAAATTCTAACTAAAATACCCAAGAACAAGACAGGCATAAATGTAAGACGTGTATGCTACAGCTCCCTCTGTATTAAGTTTCTAGTCATTTACAAAACCATACATATCCAGAATCTACGTTGTTTTCTAATGCAATGTGAAAATACCACTCACCACAATAATATAAAGAAAAGCGAAATTACTGTAGTTTTCTCACGAAACGATAGCTCTATAAGCAACGTACATACGCAGTCAAAAAGTGCATTTCGGCAAAAAGTAGATATATGTTCTTTTTAAAATGACCAATACATATACATTATAATGACCTTATTACTGTACTCATTTGAGCCTATTTGAGCTAAAGAACGACCTCTATTATTTCACTAATAATGTAATAAAAAACCCATTTATTTAAATTTTATTATAATTAAAATTACACATACAATTATAAGATTTATCCGAGAAAATCGAAAACACTGCACTAGCTGCCATAGTTTGAATTTTTTCAGGTAGGCTTTTTGCTCTAGAATTACTATTTTAGCCATTTTATTTTAAGCGTCAAACTGCGCCAAATTTGTCAAAATTTTGTTTATACATTTTTAATTTTAAATAAGAAAATTATCAAATTAACTTTTTTTTAATTATTTTGCAATTGTAGATAAAATTTTGTATACTATTCATGAACTAGAGCATATTACAGTAAGTCAGAAAGATGAACTTGAGCTGCATCCTCGTTATCTACAATCTTCCCACTCGTAATAATGCTTCTATCCCACTAATAATATATATAAATAACTATTAAAGACCGATTTTATAATCGACTTAAAAGCTCTTTTAATTTAAATGACGTTTAAACTGCAACTATCATTATGATAAATTATGCATCGAAAAATCAACGATAGTTACAGTCTAAACGTCATTTAAATTAAAAGAACCTTTAAGTTGATTATGAAATCGACCTTAAGACATACTTGTAAATAATGTTCTGACATAAACTAATATACAAAAACTTTGCTACAATTGTGTTTAATTAGTTAATTAAATTTAGGTAAAAACATTATTCTTTGTGTATTTGTACCCGAAATACGTGAGAGAGGAGTGTAACATATCGTTTGTAACTGAAGGATATGCAAACACAAAAAGTTATCATAGATGATTTGAATTGTACATACATATAATATCCATAAATCACTCAAGCCGTTGCCAATAGTTACATGGCCGAAAATCTTACATAAAGCAAAATAATTAATGATAGGTAATTATCAAAAAGATGTTGTTGTTCTCTGAAATAATTTATATACTATCTGAAAAACGTTCACCTGTTGTTTTTCTTTAATCTATTTTCTCCTCAAAAACACTTTTTATACTTGGTGCATGCATACTCGGAGAGCTCATAATCATCTGTTTATAAATCTAAATGAGTGCCACTGAATAAATTTAGAAAGCATGCAGCAAAATAACATATTTTTGCCAGAGAAATAAC
Source organism: Tribolium confusum (assembly GCA_029207805.1). Taxonomy (NCBI): domain Eukaryota; kingdom Metazoa; phylum Arthropoda; class Insecta; order Coleoptera; family Tenebrionidae; genus Tribolium; species Tribolium confusum. The sequence continues at coordinate 33,510,092 of JALGAY010000001.1, read as the reverse complement.
CTATAATGATTCGTGAACTTTTATAAATTTAATATGCGTCAGAAATACAGCTCTTGAAATAAATCGAATTAGATTGGTTGGAATTTAGAAATTCGTTTAAAGGATTTCGTAAATCAAAAGATATAAATTTTAAATTTAAAATTGCTTTTGTCTTTTGACAGATATTTGCTTTACTGTTTACTAATTTACGTTTATTTAAATAAACTGGATTATCATTTTATAACTTTGCAGTCATAACAGACTCAACAAGTATTAGACTGGAAAGTTCACTTGAGACAGTACAGTGAAATTAATTATTCTTTTCCGGTAAACCTGATGTAAGCTTACATTCCGTCTATCTAGAACTACACTAAGTCGTAAGTTTATTGTATACTCAAGGGATATAATAACCTATAGAAAATTTTACATATGTTTTTTCAAATTACGAGTATTTATTAAATTTTAATTAAAATAGATATTAATATCTCTTAAAACGTCAATTTCACATTTGTAGTACATGACAGAAAGTAATCAAAAATTCAATAAACTCAAAAATGACGCTTACGATTTTGTAATTCTAGACGGACGATCCAGTTGATAAAATATTTTTTTAAAAATCTGAAATTTTATAAACTAAAATAAATTACATAAAAATTGACGCACATAGTAAAATCAATATAAACCAAATATTTAAACGAATAAAATTTTTTTTATGTTTTTTCTAAAACTCTGGTTTAATATTTGCACTAAGATAAAATAACATTTCGGTAAAAATGTCAGCCCTACTAATATTTAAAGATGCCTCAAATTTTCAGAGTTTTCTTTTGCTCCTGACAAGACCACAAATTCTAGTAAATTATGATTTGCAAACCTAATTCAGTAGGTTTAAAGAAGTCAGAAAAGTAGTTTTTTTTGAAGAAAGGTACACTTTTTTCTAGTTCTAATTAACATATCGGCACAATTTTTTTTATTATTTACAGTAATAAACTGAGGGTAAATGTAATAGATAACTTTTCGAAATTCAAATTAGAACATATAAAAAATAAAATGTCAAACTAAAAAAAAGTGAATCTTTGCAATACCATACTTTTTTTTAATAAAACTTTTTAAATTTTCTACTATAGCATATTATGTATCCTTCATCACAAAAAAGTGTGCAAAACCTATTAAAATCCGTTCAGTGTTTTCTGAAAAAAGCGTATTTTTCGATGTGTACATTTCTCATAAGGATAGACACAGACACTGACCCCCTAAAATTCTTTAGTTTAAAATTCTATAGTGGGAATTAAATTATAATATAATGAAAAAATATTATCCAAGTCTAATTCACATGTATAATCATGTAAACTTTTTACATATCAGTAGCACACCGCTTTTGAGAACAATGTCTTATCATTACTAACTTAATAATAATGTAAAAAAATATAAAAAAGTTAAAAAAAATTATAAAAAACTTACCAAAAGATTGTCAATAAAAACCAAAAACATAAAAGAATTAAAATGTATACTAAGACCAAAACAAGTTTCTATTTTTAGTAAAAAAGTTCTTAATAGATCTAAATGCAAAATTTGATCTAAAAAAAAAATAAACAAATGGTTGCGTTTTGAAAAATTGACAAAAAAAATAATTTTTTTTATAGTATGTATGTGTGTTTCAAAAAAGATTTGACTTCAGTTTGACCTTAGTAAAATTTGACTAATACTAGAGAACTACAATACTAATAAAAAAAGTCAAAAATCAAAATTATAAACAAACATTTAATCAACTAATAAAGATTAAACTAGTAGAACTAAATTTTACAATAAAAATTTAATTAGTCATTTAGTCAAGTATGTAGAAAAAGTTTCTGGGCGGATTTAAAAATTTCTATATCTTTCAAGCAATTTAAAGATTAATCTTGATTGCAAATGTAAAAGATTTTAGAGTTAATAGTAGAAGAAAAAGAATGACCGAAAGAAAAAATTTAAGAAGCAAGAACGGATAAAGTGTTGGTTGTATCTGTATTTTTGTACTTCACTATTGCCCTTACATAAGCACGAATTCTGGTTTTAATCTTTCGTCTTGTTTGACCGATATAAACTGTATTGTAGTCATTAGAAAATAACTTGTAAATGTCTAAATAATATAAAAAAAATTAACCTTTGTCGTATACAAAGCAGGCCAAAATACTACCTCTAACATTAAAAATAACATTTATGTTATAGTTGTTTTTAAATATAACAAATAAAAAAAAATGTCAGTGAAGGAAATAGAAGAATACGAAATCTTAAAGGATTAGAAAAAAAATTGTAAAATGTAAAGTTGCACTTTAACTAACATTATTTTTAACATTGTTTGGTTTACATGCTACATTTAATGAAGTTAGAATAGGGCTAGGTTTTGTTTTCTTACCAACAGTTTGCAACGATCAGTTTAATCCGTTTGCATGTTTTCGTTAAGTATTTCCGGTATTTCTTGCCACGATGGTTTATTATTCTATTTAGTTGCTATTATCTTTCTGCAAAAAAGTTTGTTTATTTCAGATTGTCAACAAGTACCATATGAGTACCAACTTAAGTCAGGTGTAGAGGTGTATAAAGTATGAAGCACATAACACAAACCACAAATCCTTTAGAAGCGCAGGCTTTTTATAAAATGATGAAAACAAAACGATTTAAGCGCCGCTTTAGTTCGTCAGGCAAATTATAAAGGACAAAGGATTGTATGTTGTGCAATAAATTTTTGTTTTCTACAACAAGAAACCAATCAACATTAATTTTCAAATTTAGTTGAATAGGTCTGTAAAATGTTTTAATTTGAATACTGAAAAATAATAGTTCTCTTAAAATATGTGTGTTAAAAAATAAAACACCAGGTAATGCATAATTAAACTTTTAATAAAAACAATAACAAACAACTAGTCACTACATAATTGTTGGTAGACTAGCAAAACTAAAAATAGCTTTTTACAACTTAAAAAACAACAAACGAAAAAGAAACTTATTCTATCAAAAACAAAAAAACTTCCAAAAACATAAACGACTAGTAACTACATATTTGTTGGTCGACTTGCAAAACTAAAAATAGTTTTTTTAAACTTAAAAAACAACAAACGAGAAAAAAACTCATTCTATCAAAAAAAAAAATAATCTAAAAACAAAAATATAAACGACTAGAAACTATTATTACAAAACAACAAACGACAAAGAAACTTATTCTATCAAAAAAAAAACAAAAACACAAAAACATAAACAACTAGTAACTATATTATATCTCGTGCCATATCTATCGCCACTTCTGCTTTCTGTATCAAATAGTGGAACTCTCTAGCTCAACATGTGTCATTAGGATTCGATTGTAACACAGATACTTCTTACAACAAGAAGAAGCATACCAATGTTTCTAACATATTTCACTTCAAAAAACACAGTTGTCAGTGTGGCGGATAGCTGTGGCACGAGGTATAGTACAAAATATCACTTTTTACTATCTTAATTGTCTAATTTTTTTAAGCTTTTTTAAATGCTTTTCAGTCCCAATGGGGTTTTTCTTATTATCTCTAAAATACTTATACAGTGCCAGTCTTGTACATTTTATTATAAAGGTTTTTCTACAATTATTATCACAATTTGATACATTGTATTTGTCAAAGACTGGTTTACAGGTACTATAAAAGTTTTTGAGCAAATCACTTACGTGTCTATTTATTTTTAAAAAGTCAAACAAATTTGTGTGTATTACTTGCATCAATTGAATAACTTAGTCACTTGGATATTGTAAATAGTTTTCTTTGTTGTCATACTCCTTCATTGAAATGAAAAGATGTTTGTCTGTGACTTCAGATGAGACAAATACATTACAGCATGTATAGCACTTTTTAATATTGCATTTATTTATTAAATATCCAGCAACATATGCGGATCCAAAATTTTTCTTTAAATCGTTAAACATTTTTTCAAATTCATTATCTCTATCAGACATATTTACAATGTCTGGAGCAAAATTTGTTTCCACACACTTATTAAATAAATGAATATTTAGAAACCGGTTAAGGTTATCTATTGGAAAACAGTCGTCGTTTTTGCAATTGCTTCCTTTCACAATCTGTGATCCAAAGAAATTGATAACAACAGTTTTTAATGCGAGCACAAACTGATAGGGTGAACTGATTGAGAGGTCTTAAATTTAAAAAATCAAAACTGTTATTGTTTAATTTTTGCCAAATGTATCTTACTGATCTGTTTGATCTTACTGAGAGTTGTTATCCACCCTTGTAGAATGACTGAAATGAATATTCAGCAGTGACATCTTTTCCATTTTTTAAATTAATAAATCTCCACGATCTTATGAACTGGATGCTCTCATCCCAAAGCTTTACATGCTTTGAGTTTTTACTCACAGCACAACGATATGGTTGTTAGAACTATCAGAGCTATTTAAAAAATTAAATAAGCAATCGATTGTTTCACAAAATTCTGCAGTAAATAGTGACTCTGCTGGCATGTTCCCTGCGGTATGAAAACTTTCTATTGCAATAGCAAAAGACGAACTTAACAATTGCGTTGCAATAGAAACTTTTATTTTGCTATACGTATTCTCAAAATTAAAATAACTTTTTTTTATTTTTTTTTAGCATTTTAAAAGTTCTTGTTGTTTCATCTAAATTAAAAGCTTTTTCAACAACAATGACGACGATTTTTGCATATTTAGTTTGATTAAAATTTATTTTACATTTAATCAAACAGTTTCTTGTATTTTTTAATAAGTGAAGAACGTCATATATAATACAGATAATCTGGTCATTCACTATAAATTGATAGTCACAAGAACTAGTTGCGCTAGACAATGCGCTTAAAGCAGCTCTGTTAATAGAACCTTGATCACAAACTGTATTTATAACGGTATATCCAATTTGTTGAAGTTTTGAAATAATATCTATTATGATTATCTTTAAATCTGTTGTACTAATACTGCGGTTTGTTAAGTAATACCCATTGACTTGTTTATACGTTTTGCGTATTTCTCGTATCATCAAAACAAGGGCGTGATTTGCTGCACGATTTCGTCTGCCAAATGGGCCCAAATTTTCATAACCAGATATGCAGTTTTTAATCGGGTTTAATAAAATTTACTAGCTAGAGACAATTGAATAATAATTTGAACTTACAATTCCCGTAAAATACTTGTTTTTACAGTTGGGTACCTACAGAAATAACGCAATCTTCCAACAAGTTTTGCCATTTTTACAATATTCAAGTGAGTAGGTACTGGTTTTTGAACAGAAAATAACAATTGTATTTGTAATTCATCTCAAAAATACTTTGGTACATATTTCTCGAACGAACTAGCTGAGAATTCAATTGAATAATAATTTAGACTTAGAATTCCCGTAAAATACTTGTTTTCACAGTTGGGTACCTACAACAACCAAGAATAACGCAATCTTCCAACAGGTTCTGCCATTTTCACAATATCCAAGTGAGTAGGTACTGCTGTTAGAACGAAAAACAACAATTGTAATTGTAATTTATCTCAAAAATACTTTGGTACATTTCTCTCGAACGAAGTAGCTGAGGACCCTCTTGAAACCTTCAGGAAACAAGTCATGATTTATAAAGTAACACTACAGATTTAACAGAAACAATTAACTTACCTCTTTCACATTCTTTTCACATCAATAAAGACATAAGAAAATGTAATGCAGAGTGCCAATTTGACAAATTAATTTGACTGCCAATGAGAGAACTGCCAATTCTCAAATTTGTTGGAAGGGAAAATTACCAATTATTGTAGACAAGGCGCGTAAAAGCCTGTACCATATTGGACGATAATTTAAGTGTAGTACGTCTCTTACGTTCCCAACTTTGTCAAGCCCACAAACATTTGTGATTTTGGTTGCCTATGCAACCTGCATACTCATGTCATAGTATGAAGTATGAAATGAGAGCGAGGTCAAGGTCAAGTCAGGGATTTTGCGCAATGAGCTTTTGTCAAAGAAACTGCAGGCTGCAGGTGATGAGCTCATGAAAGAAAGAGGCCGTGTATCACGTATCAATATAAATTGTATTTCTAAGATCATCGGTTCAACTTTCTGTGCTTTTTCGCTTAAATTTTTGAGAAATTGTTTTAAAAAGCAAGAGTTTGACTTTTATACCGTATATTTTCGTATTATTAAGGCCTGTCGTGAGTTTTCTAAACTTGCTATGGTTAAATCTTCGTCGTCCATTATAGAGTGAGTTTTGCTTAAATAAAAATAGGTTTTTAAGTTAAATGTTTTTATGTATTTATTTATTTCAAAATCATATTTATCCTACTTCTGCTGTAGTACCTACTGTTTTTGCCCGAAATTGGTTTTTGTTAAAATGCAAATTTTTCTGAAATCAGACTACTTCTCGGTGATTGAGATTTGCATTGAGAGCATTGAGCATTGAGACCACTGGATACAATTAAAGCTGCACCTGTGCTGGAGACCTGGAGGTCTAGAGGATTGCTGAAGCTCTCTGGTCATACCCTATTCCCATCAGGAAGAGACCCAACGGCCTAAGCTAAGTCATAGTTTCTTTAATTTATTTTTGTTATTTAGTGTAAAATTCGTATTTGATTAGATTATTTTTTTCAAAATATTTTGTTTGAACCCTGAAGGTCATTAAGGAGGGTAACAATCGGTGTTCTGCTTGTACACTGTTAGAAGTTAGAGTAATTTATTGCATGAAATTACACATTATAGTCGAGTATTTTCAAGGGAGTTTAGTAGGGCTCTATTAGAGTAATGTTGTTACTTTATTAAACAAATTTTTTTCTTTGTTTATAATTTAATCATAAGAGGCAAGCCACTTTGTCAATCAGCTGTAGATTATACTCGCGCAATAGTATTAGTTAATCAATTTATCGATAATAATCTGACAGACCCTTTGTTGCTAGCGCTATCAAAGTTTACGTGCGTATATACAATAATATAATTAAATATTTTTTTTTATTTTTCAATTAGTTATTATTTTACAACACACGTAGCATAGTCACCCCTTGTTCAAACTTACATTAACTGAATATTTTTTATTTTAATTTTTTAAATTCTATAATACATTTTTTATTTAATCATTTTTTGTGTTATCAAATTAATCCTTTCTTCTCTTGCAGTATTCTTGATTCAGGAGACATAGGGCTTGCCAATTAAAAAGTTGTAAAAGTAAAATAGTTGTAATACCACGAGTTGTCAAAGTTATGTCGAATATTTTTGTGGTGGTCTCACGAATGGTCATTTCCTTGGTATGAACACCCATGAGTGCGAAGCACGAATAGTGTTCCCAAGTGAAATGACCATGAGTGGTACCACCTGAAACATATTCTACTCAACTTTGACCCGAGTTGTATTCGGAAGACAATTCAATGAACCAAATAATATTAAAAATACAATATTTCAAAATTGAGTTACACATGATTTCCATCGCAACTAGTAAACAAATTTGTGTTATTCGTAATTGTCACGTCAAAATTTTGGCGAAAAGTTTGTGTTATTCATTTGTTAAAAATATTCACCATTTTCACTAGTGGTATTGTTAGTACAATTCACCACACGTTGTTATCTCACTAAAATTCGTTGTGATTGGTTGTTAACCAAACAATGTTTTATTTTTATTAGTTCAATTTTTAAAAATGACAAGTGAGTTAAATAGTCGTAAAAACTTTGTAGACAGTCATTAAATTAAGTAGCCGTGACCTTGATACAGTCGACCAGCTTTGTTTTTGATGTAACAAAGAGTAAAATAACTAATTCTTGTCTAACTAGACAACTATGTCAACATTTCGTTACTGATTGATCACAGAAGTGCAGCTGTTCAAGGACACAGTTTTATTCTTATTTTTAAACGTATCTCAAACATAAATTATTAAAAATAAATACATATATTACTTCACAAGCTTTTTATATCGAATTGTATTTTCTATAACTGTTTTCTTTGATTTTTTATACGTTAGACTATTAACAGCGTTTTAAAATAAAGCCAGCGCTGCATAAATTTTAATAGTGAAATATATTTTTAACATGTTCCAGTAACTTTTTATATACTTTTTTATATAATATTTACATATGTACTTTTTTGTATTATTAATTAATTTCTTTGTTTAGCAATTAGCTTGTTTAGCTATTTTTAACTCAAAGCACACTGCAAGATTCAGCATAGATACTGTCTCTTTCGGGCATATTTTTATGTGGGTTTTAGGTAACTATTAAAAACTCATTTTATATTTTATATTGTTTGACACTAAAATTTATGCAACACTTGTTAATTTTTATTTATTATTTTATCAAAAAACAGCTTGGATCTAAAGATTGAAAACAAAAGTTTGTGGTGTTCTGGCGAAAATTAGAACCGCGATATCGCTCTGTCATTTTGGGTATCAGCTACATAGTCTGTCCGAAATGACATACTAAAAATGCAGCTTAAACAGAGTAGTTAAAATCTCAACATCTTTGTCACACATCTAAAAGGTTCTGCAAACCACTAAATCGTTCTGCCATTTTAATTGTAGCTGTTTTATTACAAAATTAAGCTATATACTAAAAATTAGCTCAAACTAAATAACCACTCTCTAATGTTTACTAGCTCTTAGACTATAAACAAACAAAAATTACAAAATGATAAGTATACAGAATTACTAAAAAGTATAGTTCCAGCTAAATATTTTTATAACGGTTTAGTAGAGAACGTATATGTATTTGCATTTTTTAAAATTTATATTTTGCGCCTTGTTAAAAATGTAGTAATACTATTATTATAATATTTTACATTTTTAAATTTTTACATTTTTTAATATTGTACAACTACAAAATTTCGAAAAAGTCGCGCGAATGTCACGAAGTCTCAGTACTTTACAGTGACTCTGAGGCGCCGAGCAATAGACAGTTTATATTCAATTACACTAGTCTACAAAATTAAACTTTAGTTTTGTTCTTCGAATGATATATATTTTTCTGCATTAGCTACTTAGGGTAGTTAATACATATTTTTTTGTTTTCCGCTAGCACGTCACACTTCTCAGAAAAAACGTTTTTTTTTTACTTTTTCATATAAAATGTCATTATTTGACTGACGATGACGACTATACTTTTAGACCAATTTTAAGTGTGAGATTATTGGGCGCAGAATTTCATGGTCTTTAAACTGCTGTAAGGGTTTTTGCCCTAAGAGACGCGGTTTAAAAATTATATCTAAAAAAGATGTTAACTTTCAATAGGTTTGTTGTTCGCAAAATGTCATTTTTTCTGGGGTATACTTCTTCTAAAATTATTTAAAAAATAAAGTTATTTATTTTATGAGTGGCGTTACCATTTCTTTATAAATTTTTTTCGGAAAACTTTGGAAGTATGAGTGACAAACATGACGAGCGACTTCATCAAAATCTGAAAGTATGTATTTGCAAAAAATATCAAGGTTTTTGGGTTCAGAACATGCTAGGCTATTGAATAACTTAAATAATTTTATTTTTTAAATAATTTTAGAAGACGTACACCCCAGAAAAAATGACATTTTGCGAACAACAAAACTGTTGAAAGTTAACATCTTTTTTAGTTGTAACTTTTAAACCGCGTTTCTTAGGACTAAAAACTTTTACAGCAATTTAAAGACCATGAAATTTTGCGTCTAATACCTATCTCACACTTAAAATTGGTCAAGAAATATAGTCGTCATCGTCAGTCAAATAATGACATTTTATATGAAAAAGTAAAAAACAAAACGTTTTTTTTGAGAAGTGTGACGTGCTAGCGGAAACCAAAAAATATGTATTAGCTACCCTTAGTAGCTTATGCAAAAAATATATTTTATTCGAAAGACAAAACGAAAGTTTAATTTTGTAGACCAGTGTATCCGAAAGCATCACAGATGCATTTAGAGATACCAACCGCTTAATTCTAAATTTACCTAAAAAACGTGTTAGCATAGAGATAATTTTTGTTGTAATTTATTGCCAATGCTAGTGAGCTCAAAAATACACCAAAAAAACAGTACGTCTGAATAACATTTTTTCTTAATGCATATGACCCGGATCAGTCAAAGACAAGACCATTTCAATCACTTTTTTCTCTTATTTTTATTGTAAATAAACTAGCATCGTCCAACGAAAAAGAACATAACTGACAGTTGTCACTGTTTTGATATGTTTATTTTAATTAACTTATTGATAAATTTTAGGTTTTCGATCAAATCTCGGCTAGTTAAATAAGTTGGAAACCATTATTGAACAATAATTATTAATAAATTAAAATAATTGAATAATAAATTATTTTAGTAAAAAATTTGCTTAAGTTTATATATACATAGACATTCTCACAGACGGCTTGTTCGAGTAGGTTTGGAAACTTCTGTTTTAATCGCCTGTAAAAGAGCAAAAAGTGTGAATAAAAAATTGCTAAAGCGAGTTTGTATATAATAAAAGGTCATGTTATTTTCACCAGAAAACGGTGGGACCATTACGTGGCCTCTCTGGCTAACAGCTACGCGTAGACTGCAGGGTTATATATTTGAATATTGTTTTAGACTTTTGATTGGTTTAGAAAACACACGTAGAAGACAAGATGCAAACAGCTACGAGCACGCTTTGGGCGTGCAGAAGAGCTGTTGGCAGAACCTGGGGTCTTACATCCCTCGTTATACTTTGGCTCTACAACTATGTTGTCAAGCTAATGATCACGTACGGCTTCCTTGTCTAGTGGGCCATATCAAGTGCACCCTGAGCCTAAAAGAATTTGGCACAGGTCGAGCATTTGGCTTGTCTGTCAATTACAGGGGTCTTTGAAACAACACCGACCACAGCCATGGAGCTCATTGTAAGGATTCGGCCACTTTACTTTGTTGTAGAAAAAATTTTTGCAATGATTGCAATGATGATTTTGGACCGCATTCTTGAAATGGAAAACGATAGTGTGGCCCCTAGGATTGCTACAAATTAGAAGTACTTTGTGAAAATTTTACTACGTGGCAACTGGTGTAAAAAAACGAGTAGCTTCAGAACGGGAAACTGGCTTGTCTGCGATAGTGACGGGTTGGGTCACTCTAAGACAGCGAGCTTAGGAATATCTAAATATGGCCTTAGTGTTGAAATTTTAATACCTTTGGGCAAGCATTTTGACGTTTTTTAAGCGGAGATTTTTGCTTTGCTCGTTTGTGTGACTAAGTGCATGCAAAGAGTTTTGTCAAACAGGCAAATTTGCATCTGCACTAACAGTCAGGTTTCGTTGAAGACTTTATAATCGTACTCATCGAGACTTGTCTGGGAATGTCACACGAGATTACAGCAACTGACCTAGTACAACACAAAGGTTGTAGTTTACTAAGAACCAGGACATTGTGGTCTAAAGAGTAACAAGAGGGCTAGCGTTTTGGCTTGAAAAGATTTACAATTGGATTTTATCGGAGCGAAACCGGCTGTTGGCGTTACCAAAAGACGACAGAAAAACTCACTGCAAAAGTGGATAGAATCTCGTCATTTTTCTGAATAGCAAGTTCAAGAAGACATGTGGCAATTTAGGCTTTTTATTAATAGGCCGGACAAAGCACACAGTAAAGATCTGATGTGTTTCAACCGTAGAGATCTTCAGTTACTGGTAGGCATGTACACAAGGCACTGCTTATTAAAAAGGCACCGGCACATCATCGGTCTCAGTAAAGACGATGTTTGCAGAGGTTGTGCTAAAGATAAGAGTTCTCTTTACGTTGTCTGTTATTTTCCTGCAATTACAGACATCGGAAACCTACATCTGGGCTCCTGATATCTGAAACCCAGAATTATCGAAAAAGCTTCTGCAGACAAGGTACTAAGCTTCGTCAGAGGCAAAGTGTTGCTGCAGTAGTTCTATTTCGAAAGGTTGTACACAATGGGCATAGATCGCGATGTGCAACTCGTTTTCCGAGTCCCTCTTGCGTCAAAAAAAGTCATTTTTATAGCGAGTAGTTACAGTTGCATTTTGTTTTTAGAACGCGTCATTGGAAAGGCAAGTGTGATTTTTGATTGTAAAGAAGTAAAATATTAAAAATATTTTTTTTAAACTTTATGTTTATAAATAAAAAGCATTTTTATTAGAAACTCTACAGTTTGTCTCAATTGTTCTTTAATAATGCGTTAAACTCCATCATATTATTCGTAATATTGTCACTGTATTTTAAAGCAATAAACCTGTTCTTAAAGTCTTCCTTTTCAATAAAAAAAAATGTAATATCTATAAAAATTTTGTAATCAATAAAAACGTCACAAATTAGTTTTTATGTAACTTTTTTTTTAGTTAGTTGGCGTTATAAAAACTGTAGAAAAAAATTTCGAAACGATGTAATATAGTTAGTTGGCCGAGGTCAAATAATTTTTCAAATATGTCAACTTGTTGGTGGAGTAAGTCATAGTTTTTTTGTGGAAAATTAAAGCAAAAGAGCATTCAAAGTTGTAAAACGACACTCAAAAGAACTTTATTGGAATTGACACGATGGCATCTCATAGCGTTGACACAGAAGAGATTATAGTGGGTGGAAAATACTGGTTAGTGCGAAAAATTGGCAGTGGTTCTTTTGGAGAGATCTACTTGGCTGTAAACATAACAAATGGAGAAGAAGTCGCGGTTAAAATAGAATCTGCTCGATCAAGACATCCACAACTTCTATATGAAAGTAAGTTGTACAGACTTATGCTTGGTGCAGAGGGTATACCACGTGTGAGATATTTCGGCGAAGAAAAAAATTATAACGTTCTAGTAATGGACCTTCTTGGTCCTTCATTAGAAGATCTTTTTAACTATTGTTCACGGAAGTTTTCGATTAAGACGGTTTTAATGCTAGCCGATCAAATGCTTATACGCATTCAATACATTCATTCTAAATCATTCGTCCACCGCGACATTAAACCTGATAATTTTTTAATGGGTATTGGGCGCCATTGCAATAGATTGTATTTAATCGATTTTGGGTTGGCCAAGCAATTTAGAGATCCACGCACCAAAATGCACGTTGAATATTGTGACCAGAAAAATCTCACAGGGACAGCGCGATACGCATCACTCAACACACACTTAGGAGTAGAACAATCACGGCGTGATGACATGGAATCATTAGGCTTTGTTCTAATGTACTTTATCAGGGGCTCTTTGCCATGGCAGGGACTTAAAGCCGTTACTAAAAAGCAGAAGTACGAAAAAATAGCTGAAAAGAAACTTTCTACATCTATTGCAACGCTCTGCAGGGGTTTTCCGGCAGAGTTTTCAATGTATTTCAACTATTGCCGCAGTCTGAGATACGAGGAAAGTCCTGACTACATGTACCTGAGACAGTTATTTCAAATTTTGTTTAGCTCATTCAACTACCAATATGACTATTTATTCGATTGGACCTTGGAAGACCAAAACCAGAAATCAGCAGCTCTAAAAGATCAAGGAGCCGAAGCATCGGTTGCTAGAGAACGAGGAGCTGAAGCATCGGATGCAAGAGAACGAGAAGCCGAAGCATCGGTTGCAAGAGAACAAGGAGCCGCTGAAGCATCGACTGAACCACAAACATCACGAGGTTTAAGAGGCCGCCGTTATTAACTCGCTCCACGAACACCACCACACAGTGGGCCAACCAAGTTGGCATACTTGGTAAAAACAAAATTAACAAATGTGAAATTTGTTAGAAAATAAATAAAATATTTAAAAAAAATTGACTAAAACTTCATTATGTACATCTATAACATTACCCTAGTATTGAGAACTGATGAGCTCCTCCTAAAGCAATGTTCTGTATATTATTTAGTTCTCCAATATAAAGTAGGTACCTAATAAATTTTATATTACTCGATACATTTTCTAAAGGTAGGTATGTAATTTACAAATAAGGGCACTGCACCTTGCTTGTTTATTTCTTTGTTTTAAATGTTTTAGATTTTTTTTAATTATTATAAACCAAAATACAGTACTAAAACGTTTTTTTAATAAATAGGATTTGAGGTTTAAATTTTAATTTTACGCTAAACTTACTATACTAAAAAACGTAATTCAAACCTGTAGTCCTGAAAACTTATTTTGTTTAATAATATTAATACATTGTATTACTCCAAATTTTAAGACATTTTATTTTTGGAGTAAATTATTTAGATGATACTAATTTTGACTACAAGAATAGATTGCTTATTAAATTTTCTTTTACATGAGTTGTCTTAAGAGTAGGTTTTTATTAAAAAAAAAAAGATTTGCACACAGCGCCGGTAAAGAAAAAAAATAAGTATATTTTTTACCTCCAGGAGAGTCTAGGCTGAATTACCACAATTTAAGAAAATTAAATTCTATCATCTGATTTTTTTTTTAATTTTCTACTATCATTTCTTTTGAAAATATATACAAGGTTATCTTAATTTTTTAAAATGACGCAAAGGATCAAATTTGTTTATTTAAAAAAAAAACATTTTATTCTAAATTTAGTAATGTAACATAATATGCTCATCTTTATTTTTATTAAAAATTAAAAAAAAAATTGAAAATTTTATTCTGGAAAAGAAAAACTAAGTTAGCTCTGAAAATGCTGTTATTAGCATTCTGTCGCTTGCATATTAGCCAAAAATTAAACTTGTACGCAATAATTAGTTTATCAATGAGACATTTAAATAAAACTAAGCGTATAGAAATTTTCATGGTTGGTTATGGCGACAGAAAGATAAGTCATGTTTAAAAAGTAACTCTTTTTAATGAAATTTATCTAAACCGAAACCGATTTTTAGGGCGACTGTTTCAAAAATCTTACAAAAATTTTAAAAAGCTGTTAGCGTAAGCAAAAGAGCGCAATTAACCCTTTATTAGTCGCGCCATTTAATGTAACATACTTGGTCGCGCTGAATCTGTCAGATACATTGTTTATAATTTATATTTTTTTAATTCAAAAAAGCATATTACATTAAGAACTGTAATAAGATCAAAAAATTATGCTTTTCACAAACAATAAACACTTAGAAACACATGAACATGGTTCTATAACAAAAAGTAAGTAAAGCAGGTAGTGAAACAGGAGGTAATACATACAAGCGCGTTAAATCTGTTAAATACACTTTTTGTACCTGCATAAATAATTGTGCTAAAAATAAAAATTTCAACTTGTTTTTCTAAGAACATAATTATTGGTCAAGAAATACTCTTTATCTCAAGTTCAAGTTAATGACAGTTTTGAAAATGTATGTAAAAAATCGAGTGTAAATATTTTGATTAATTTTTTGCAAAATTTTTTTTTATTAACATGTGTTCTTTTTTAGTTAAAAGTGCTATTTTAATGACTTTTACTTATTTTGTGGTCAAAGTTTAAGCGGCACAGAGATAACGATAGATAAAGTCAACATTTCAAAAGCTAGCAAAATATTACTTTTTTCAAAAATTTATTAGTTTGATATTTTTTATGTTTAAGTCATATCACAAAATTAAAAAAATTGTTAAAAAATTAAGTTAGCCTTGTACTCCCAGAACAAATAGAGATAGAATTTTATTAATCATCTGAGATGATAAATTTAAGTACTCTTAAACCTATACCAAATTTTAATAATTTTTGATAATAGTACATTATACACTAAGGTAGAGAAAACACTTTTTATAGCCGAGCGGGTTTAGTGCCTAAGATGCGTAGCATCGAGGGCAATAATAGATGCAAGGCTATAATAGTTTTCTCTACCGTGGTTTATATATGATTTGTTTCACTACTAGCACATTAATTTATTAATTGTCATATAAAAATATAACCTTATTTAACGAGCACACGTCTAGACTAAACATAACGTGTCTTTATTTATTGTCGAAAAGTAAATTTGATGAAAATAAAAACGATTGATATTTAACTACTTACGTTTTTTCACTTCGGAAATTTAACTTCACAGATAAAAACCAAAAAGGACGTTATTGTAAGCATCTTTTATGTAAGCAACTATTTATGTACTGAAAAACAAAATAGCGTAAATTTTCCATCAACTGAAATCTTCAGAACCCCTAGTTCAGAATTTAAATTGACAGCCCCCGCTTTCCTGGTAGGAAACTTGAACAATGGAATTTGCAACAACACATATGGTCAAATTAACTATACATAGGGCTCCACACTTGACGTGTAACCTTATGAAAGCCCATTTTCATTATGTACAACTATAATAGCAGTTATTTTTATTAATTCTGCATAAATTAAAAGTAAATTTTCTGTTCTTGTGTTTGAGGTTATGTTATTCACAACTTTATTTACCTACCAATTTTCAAAAAAATTTCCATTTCGTGACACTACAAAGTGTTTTTTACAATAAGACAAGACCAAAATACATGTATAAAGCTGTAAAAAATTACAATATTTTTTTAATACAATCAACGGATTTGATCACTGGTTGGTTGAAACATGACTACCTACCTTTTTCAATTTTCTTGGATTAAAAATATTTCATTATTAAAACATCAACGTTTTAATTATGCGTTTATTCTGCTTTTTAACGTTTGGCATAGATTTTATCAAGATTATGATCTGTCTAACACACACTCGACATTTGAAAAGATATTTCGCGCAAGCGCACCATTTTGTTTTGGCAGATTAGAGATGAGGTGCGGTGTTAAACAAACTTGCCTTGAAATCACAAATATTAAATAAACTGTTTATTAGGTATTTCTAGTGCACCTAATTTCGGACATTATTTTTTCGGTGAACACTTATATCTATCGTTTATAAAAATTGCGAAGATATTCGCATCAGGCAACACAGTTAAATGTCGGTATCCACTCAACTCTAGCACTTTATCTCCCTTGGTTTATAATCATTATTGACTACTAGGAGAGAAAAACAACTTCACACCCTCTAGACAAACTAAATAATGATGTCTTCTGAGACTAGTAGTAAAAAAATAATTTTTGTAATACTGTGATATTAACAATTATCTTTATCAAAGGTAGTCATGCATTTAAAAATTGTGTGTGTTCTTGTTTCGTACATTTATTGATTGTCAAAATTTGACAAGCAGCTCGGGTGAAGTCTTGTTTTCTAAGTTTTTTAATCATGGTTTTTTCTACGAAACACAAGATTTACATGGTTGAAGCATATTTTAAAACTCGTGAGATAGTAAATAAAATTGTGCAGTACAGTCAGCTCTTGTGTATGATCGATTTTTGTGCGCACTTTCCACACTTGGCAGTTATACCAAAAGACTTTTATGCGTGCCCTTTAAATTGTGTTTGCGTGTTTCGTAAAACTGGCTCTATAACTCATAAGAAAGGTGCTGGCAGATCCACCATTCGTACAAAAGAAGTTTTTAATAATGTTCGTCATTGTATGGAAGAAGAGCCAACAAAATCATTGAAACGTTTGTTTCAAGAAATTGAAGTTTCTTATGGAACATGCAAAACAACTGTAAAAAAAAAACTTAAATATGCATCCATACAAAATGCAATTTGATCAGGCTTTTCTGCCGGCAGACTATCTCAGACGTCTTGCATACTGCCGGTGGTTTGTCAATAATTTCATAAACGACGATCTGCTAAACCTGACATTTTTTACTGACAAAGCATGATTTTACCTCTGCATGGGGTACGTCAATTTACAAAATGTATGTGGAGCATTGATAATCCACATATTTTTGTCGAATCGCCACTACATTCTTAAAAAATGGATGGCATTTTCTCGAAGAAAAATTATTGGACCAATTTTTTTTTAACGGTAAATGCAGAAAGGTACAGAAACATCATTTTAACTGAATTTGTTTAACAACTATAATGAAATTAAAAATGGCTACTTTCAACAAGATGGTGCAACAGCTCATAAAACACACGCCACTATAGCTTTTTTTTGCGAGTATTTTGATGATCAATTGATAAGTTTGTTTGCATCCACCAATTGAGTTTTTTTCGAGATCACATTGTTTGACAATTATGGACTACTTTGTATTCCCTTACTTAAAAAATAGGATTTTTAGAACTCTTGTAGGTAATTTAGAAGGACTGCAACAAAGAATTGTTTAAGAATATGCAACGATAACACTCAGAATGCTGCAAAATGCTTTTGATAGCAAGAGGAGATGCATTAACTTGTGCATGGAAGACGTAGGGGGACACATCCAACAATTTCTCTAATTTAGTTTATTTTGTTAATAAAGTGTTATTGCTATGTCTTTACCTTCCATTTTTAGTTAATAATTTAGTTAAGTAGTAACACATTTGATGATGCTTTTATGAGTTGTCAAAATTTGACAACATTATGACAAACTATATGAAGTAAATGAGACATACGTTTTCTATTTTATGACGACCCTTGATAAAGATAATTGTTGATATCACGGTATTTAACTCTATCCATACTTTTTAGCGACTCTGTACAATTTTAAAATTATGTGTAAAACGACTTGTTTGACAAAGATTTTATCAAACGAACATAGTTGCTTTTTTCCAAACAAAAATGCTCTGTACATTGTAAAACAAATTATACTCTTATAAGATTTATTTATTTTTAGAGGTGTTATATGTCTGTTACAGCATCTGATGAGCCTATTAGAACCTGGTGTTTTTCGCTAATTTCATCAATTACCATCGTCCTGTAACTCCTTAATCATTGCGCAACGTCACTCCCAACCTAGACCAACTAAATTTAGTGTAGCATATAACAATAAACTTGCTAGCACTTTCATTTTCGGGCGTTGAATCCTCAGAGCAAAAACAGGAGACATATTTTAATAAGTTGCAGCACTGAAACTAGCGAAGATTAAAATAGAAACGACCGATCACGAAATAGAGTTTTTGGCACATTTTCCCGGGACTTCTTTCAGTCGGTGTTGAAACTTTCCTGAATCATGAGCGGCCCCTTCAAAAGAAGACCGTCTCTTAAAGCCCTACCAAATGTAGGGTTAGTCAAATCAGCAAATTTGCAAAGGAGACAGTCTTCTATTACGCTAAAACCTGTGACTGTTGCTCAGCAAGAAGTACCATGGGATGTCCTCGACAGATGTTTACTTCCGGTGATTTTTTGTCATGCCGCTGCTATTGTTATCAGCACTGTACTCAATACTCTGCATATATCGCAAGTGTCTACACTTACCCTATTTATATTTTTTACGATCACAACAATTGCTGCGGTTCTCTTCTATCACAACCTTAAGGTAAATAACCAACAAGATTTTTTATTTAATTGCACAATTTGCTTTAAAATTGAACACAAAACGCCACCTTGCAGTTCAAAGACATATCAAAAGCTAAATAAATATTGACTTTGGCATCTAGATTAGTATTGATTTTTGTATATTTGTCCCCACATTGAAACAAACTTTAGTAATTTTGTTATATTTTTAGAAATTTTCAACTCGTAAAATTAACCAGTTTTTGCTTTCCTAATATTTACTTCCGTTAACCGTCATTAGAATACTGATGTTCATTAATTTTAATAAAGCAACTTTTTCTCTGACTTTCGCTTGTAACAAGATCCTTGTTAAAGAACACTTTGTTGTAAACACTTTTCTCTAAAAATAATTGATTTCACTTTGTATAAATCAATCAAATAAAATTCAGTTTTGATTACCCTCTAATTTTTATAATTCTCTAAAATTAAATTTAATCTTTAAAGAAAATTTGTTAAGCTTTTAAAAGTGATATACACTAAGAAAAATTTATGCCATCGACTGGAGTCTCATAAAATATTTTATTTATAGCCATGTGTCATTTAAAAGATGTGTGTACTTTTTCATCCTAACACTATTACTCTTCGTTTATTAAATATATATTGGGGCCGACACCCAAATAAAAACACCCATGTAATAGCTCAATATTTGCTAAAATATTGAGTTTATATAAATATATTATTAACAACAATGTGCACCTTTAATGGTTCTGGAAAGTAACAATGAGAAGTAAATATACATGGTTTTCATAAATGATTGTAACATCGTAGGTAGCTGTGGAAAAAATAAAAAATGTTTTGCCTTTACAAGGCAATAATTTTAGCTATTATTATAATTATTACTAGACATTTGAGTAACTCCAGAAACCATTCTCTAATATACCGTTGCGAAAATAGGACATTACAATGAATATTCGTGATATAAAAAATTTCCACAGCCACCTACGATGTTACAATCATTTATGAAAACCCGGTATTTTAATGCTTTTACAATTAAATTTTAATCATATTTTTTAAAATTTATTTTAAAAATACTTATTATAATAATGTCTAATATAAATTGTAATTGAAATATAAAATAATACTATGAATATTTTAATAATCTTTTAAAACTGTGATCGTCATTTTATTGAATTTTGTAGCAAAATTAATTGATCTTTTAAAAAGAGATAGACATTAGTTAAATATTTTAAGTAATTTAAAAAAAAAATTATTAAAGCAGCTGTTACAAAAGCCTGTCTAAAAACATTTTTTTCAAATTTTTGAAGCGGTTCCTAAACTATTGAATAATGTAATTCAGTTCTAGATGTTGAATTATTTCAATTATTCGATAGTGTTCACATAAAGAAACTAGCAATGAAACGTCAGATATAAAATATGTAAGTAGGAAAAATATTTTATTTGTCAAATAACAACCCTGTGAGGATAAATTAATAATAAATAATTGTAATACTCGGATTGTAGTAATTTATTAGTGTAAATAACAGTGTGCGTACATATTTGTCATACGATAGATTAGAAATTATAACATAATACTTTGTCAATACAATAAATAGATTCTGTATATTATCATGTAACAAAAAATAATGGCAGGTAAACAATTACAAATTAATACCTGTAAAACAAGCACACTGAAATCTATTTTGAAGTGTATATTGTATACAATGCCTTTATTTATTATCTGAAAAACAATCAACAATTAATAAAACATTAATTTTTTATTTTAATGAACACATTTTTGTTTAACCTACCGAAATATTCATCTGCCATAAAATTCATTTTAGGCCTTGAGATTTGAAAATCCTTTTTTAGCTTTGCAAATGATAAAGTCAATTTTACAATGGTGTATTTTTCTACAGCAACGTAAATTTTTTTAAGTGTCAGATCACTAGAGTGACACAAATGTAAAGTTAGTCACAATGCCTAAAAAGACAAAAACATGTTTTTTTTGTAGTTATTATTTGATTTATATGCGTCACTAATATTCAGCACTA
Source organism: Tribolium confusum (assembly GCA_029207805.1). Classification (NCBI taxonomy): domain Eukaryota; kingdom Metazoa; phylum Arthropoda; class Insecta; order Coleoptera; family Tenebrionidae; genus Tribolium; species Tribolium confusum. The sequence continues at coordinate 33,489,021 of JALGAY010000001.1, read as the reverse complement.
ACTAAAAAAATTAAAATAAACCGATATTAAATTTTTTAGGTTAATAATGACCTTCAATCAAAAAATTTAATATGAATTTTGTGTGCAATGTATTTCACTTCGTTCCAGCTAAGAAGAAACTTGTCATTTGGGTTTTTTTTCTCAAACCAATTGTCACTCTGTAAAATGTCTCGTTACATCACTCAACTATAATTAACTATTATAAGAAATGATATTATTTGACACTATTGAGTTAATAATAAGACTGGAGTGAGGGTAGACATAGAAGTATGGGGACAACATATTGGTAGGCAAAATATTAAAAGCAGTGGTGTATTTACCGTGTTAAAGGTGGTATTTGCATTTAAACAAGTATTAAAATCGCTAAAATTTGCATATTTCTAATCCATTTTGTTTATAAGAAGCGTTTTAAACAATTTCAGATAATATGATTTCAGATAAATTAAATATTAATTTGTAAAGTATGAGTGTTGTATGCATGCACAATAAAGGCCTGGCGCTCATATGTTTACTGAATTAAGATAAAAATTTATTTTTTTGCCTTATTATTTCTGTATTTTCAAAAATTCAACGTTTTTGCCTACCAGCAAGTGATTTGCTCTCTCAAACACATTTAATCTGTGTATTATACTATCTCTCTCTCTCAAACTATGTTGTCACCACAGCTAGCTTCGGCAACGTATACGCGAGGCTCGATCCAGTATTATTATTAGATCTGTGTTTGACACTGATTTAATGCAGCATGTATACTCAATATACAGTTAGCTTCAAAAAAAACGAGAACTGTCAGAAGAAATTCTGTCAGGTTTTATTAAATTTTTATTTTGTGAAACAGTCTTTTAAAATTTAGGTTAAAAAATTGCACTTATGTGTCAGAAGTGTTAGTTATACTATTGCCAAAAAGACACAAATTGACATTAATTGACAAATTAAATTTTCAATTTACATTAGGTCAAATTTCATTTTTTGATTTTTTTGAAGCCAACTGTATGTATTAAAAAATCGACAATTTTAAAGTTTAAAATAAGGGCAACATTTTTTAAAGACTCTCACAGTTCAACATTTTAAACATCTACTTTATTGAAATTCACAGTTCTATTTAGTGTTTTATATTTTATTACATTTTCCATTACATTTTACATTTTGAGTATATTATATCAAAATTTAATTCTATCTTCATTCTTGCAATAAACTTGAAAACAATAACATTTTTGAGTAGAGAATGAAGAGACCTTTCAAACGATACACTACAAGCCTACACTTCCCATTTAAAAAGTTGATGGTTGTACCTGTCATTCGAAGGGGGTTAAAGGTAAGGATTGAATTTTTACGCTAAAGAATGTCAATTTACAATTTATTAAATTTGACGTGTTTCGAGATTTTTTATAAATATATACAGTAACCGAAATAATGAATTTATTCTATTTGACTTTTACACACTGTATAAAGAATGTTATTGTACGAGGCGTTGCCGAGTACGATAATCCACACGCGTAAAAAAAACACTTTAACACAAGTTGGCTATAAAAATAATTAAATTTTATTCAAAATTTAAAAATAAACTTAAAATTACATGAAAAAGCACAAAATAAAGTTTAATTGGCCTAGATTACCCACATCAACAGATAAAGTTTTTTTTACTTTTAAAATAATCTAAAATTTACGTGTTTCTTGATAGGAAGTTTAAAAAGACACATTTTTTGTTGTGCATTGGTGTTCCAGTCATTTTTTTTCTTCTACCGCTAATATTCGCTTCTTCTTCGCTAATAATAATATTCGAAAATTCTTTACATTTGCAATAAAGATTATTCTTTAAATTTTTTAAAAGCTTTAGAAATTCTTAAATCTACTCACAAATTTTCTGTACAAATTTTAAATGACCAGGTCAATTTTGACGTTAATATTTTATTTCTACTTGGGTAATATTTCTTAGTTAATTAAATGTTTGTTTATCCTTACTCTCTTCATCAGAATTTATAATTTTTAAATTATTTTTTAAATCAAATGTCAATAAGTGTTAAAGGTTAACACACTTTTTTAGACAACTACAATTTATCTTTTTTGTCAATTTACCAATAACAACCATTTGTTTATAGTAACTTTTTTTCCTTTGAGTCAATCTAAAAGTATTGAACTAAAAATAACGTTTTATTTTATTTTTAATATACATTTTTATTGTTTAATATTTTAATTTGTTTTTGACAGACGATTGGTAAGTTTTTTCAACATTTTTAAATTTTTGTATAACTTTTTTTTATTTATTATGATTCAGGCACTGATAATAAAATTTTAATTTCTGAAAGCGCCTTGCCACTGTTGTATTAAAATTATGATTAAACTTGTGGATTTGACATTAATTTTTACTGTCATTTCAATATTTATATAAAACTCACCCCTCTTCGAGACAAAACGAATGCATCAAATTTGGAAATTTTGTTATAATAATTAAAATTTATAAAAATAAGTAGGTCCACAAAACAGCGGTTTTGATTTTTGAAAAATTTATTTAATTTAATATTATAGTAGCAGTTTAAAGATGTTTTCAATTTAAATTTCGAAACTTTTGACATGAGATTATCTCTATTGAGGCTACTTTAGACATAAGGTGTGTTCAAATAAACTCATAAAATTGCAAGGGCTAAAAAATTCTGAAATCAACTCGAAAATACCATTAAACAACTATTACTAAATTAAAATGGATACATTTTTCGGAAATGGTTTATTGACCTACACATCTTTTTTAGAAATGTTAAATCAAGTACCATAAATTTTCTAAAGCTTATTGTTTCATATAAAAATATTAGTTACCAACAAAATAGAATATATAAGCATTTTTAAAACAAAAACATTTAAAAAAAAACACGTTTAGCGAATATCTAGAACAATTGTTATCATAATGTATAGTTCAAATTTGTAAGGATAAAAATAAATTGTTTCTGATGTTCATAACATCAAGCTATTTTTACTCTACATTCCCACCAAAACAGAGCTTACAAGTTATTATAGGTCGGCGCTGCAAAGTTTTATTAATATAAAAGTAACGCAATTTTAATTATATAACTTTTACATTTTTAGTATCTCTAGAGCTAAATATAAAAGTATCTATTATACCAAAATTTAATTCCAAAGCAAAGCAAAAACTAAATATGAAGCTGAAACCTTTTCCCGAAATAAATAGAATTTTCTTTATTATTTATAATAGATACGTACATATTTAGATATAAGAAAAGTATAAGATCCCGTATTTAGTTTCAGAATATAACATTTTAAAACATTGTTTTTTTATAACAGATATAAGGCAAATTAACGGAAAATTGACAGGTATGGAAACTCCGTGTTTGTAATCACTTGAGTTTTATTTTTGTGGGTTTTTACCATACATGTTCAGTAAAAATAATTCAAAATTTTTATCTTTATGATGCATTTATAAAAAAGTTTTATGTAAAACAAAAAAATTATTGTTGAAACGTCACTTTATCCACTTTTAAATTGTTAAATAAAACCATTAAATTATTTTACAGCGTTTATAGGTGCAAATAGAGGACACTATCTCGTGTTGCGGAAGCGAATTGTGAACTATAGATGCAGTAGCGTACTCATGACAACAGACTTTTATTTTTGACGTTTAATGAAATAGTTTTAGTCGTGGAACTAAAAGTTTAATACAAATCTTGTGTAAACTATCTTATAGCGCTTTGTTATTAATTAAAACACTCCGCTGTATGTCTTTTTCTAAATTAATTTCTCGCTGTAAATTTGAAGTTATCACCTCACACGAATATGAATAACTCTTTACTTGTGCAGTTCTTATTGATATTATCTGTGGTCACAGAAAATAACTTGTTAAGTAAAAAATTCCTACTTTTACATTTAAACCGATCGCGATCCGATCTTGTAAATTCGGTTCTTGAATAAAATAAATTTTTTTGACAGCAATGTAATTCAACTACGTTTCTTAATTTGATAATTGTTAGAAAAAGGATAAACTGCTGAACGTTTTTTTACATTTTTTTTTGTTTACCAAATTTTCATTTATCACGCTTATTAGCTTTTGCACTAAACCTAATTATAATCACATTGAATAAATCGCTAAGTGGAATTATCTCATTGTTTTCGTGAATTATGGTTCTAGAAGTTGACATAACCAAGACTGTGAACTATTTTGTAAGATACCAAAATAATCACATTTTTGTAGCTCGGAAAGTATTACTAAAAGCCTGAGTTACCAATTTCTTTACAAAGTGCAATTAGCATAAAATATTTTCAAAGTACACTTAACTCATATTGGTAATTTTTTGACTTATCGAGTTATTTACTATGACCACAGATACAAAGTAAAAGGAAAAGACGGTAAAAATCATTATAAATTATAAAATAATATTTTGTGAAACATAATGTCGGTCGAATAGATGTCAAGGTTAACTAAGTTCTTTGATCAAAATGTTGATAGTTTTGCAACAATATCCACAATTTTTTTTTTTCAGTTTAGAGACTGTGGTGTGTTAGCATAAACTTTGGACTTTACAAAAATCAGAGAACAAAATTGTCTGGCCTTAAGTCACAGCAACAACCATTGATTTGTTAAGACGTTTTCCTAATCGTGTATTTTCTAAAAATGCTTCTCTTTCGTCGACAGTCTTTTTGACCATAATTGTATTCTGTAATTAATTTTAGCATGTCTACTTTATAAATTAATGGAAATTGACTGAGTAAAATATTTATTAAATACATATATCTAATTTTTAAATTAAATACACTAATCCGGTCTACCCGAAGAGCCACCTATTACTATCTATACAGGGTGAGTCTGTTAAAAGTTTAAATTTAGTTAAATTGTGTGTTCGTGTCCGGGATAATATTTGGTTAAAAGTTTATTGGTAAAGGGACAAAATTAATAAAACTTATAAAGCTTCTTTTTTATTCCATTTAGAAGATCGTCAATTACAATTGAGGAGGATGTCGACGTTTCGTACGTTTAACATACTTTTTCAAGACACTACAAAGAATTAAATAATTACAGTGTGACCTAACACTAGTTAAAGCAATTATTACTTACAGTATATTTAGTTAAAATTTAATAATAAAAAGAAGCTCTATAAGTTTTATTAATTTTGTCTATTTACCAATGAACTTTTATTTAAATTTAGAGTTTTTTTATTTAGAATAACGTTGTTGTTTTCTATACGCATGAGAAATTTTTCAGAATTTTTCTAATATTCCTTCTAATAAATATTAATTAATTTATATTAATTAAAAAAATTACATTATTTCTAATGTCATTCTAAATGAAGATATGTTAAAATATAATTTTGTAAAAAAATTATTTTAAAAAAATTGTAGATAACCACAAAAAATAATAAAGTCTATTGTTTTGTAAGACTTATTTTGAAGCAGCATTGCCGTTACTCAACAACTTATTTTTTAGCTTCTTTGTGCCACCTATTTTTATTCAATATCTTGAGTTAAAATTTTTACTGAAAATAATAATTGATCGAATTTTACTCAATTTTTTTACTGTGTAAGCAACTATTGTCAATTAATCGACAACCAAAAACAAATTGATTTTTTTTATTATATTTTTTTTCTACATTAAATAATACGCCATTATTCTTAAGAGAGTAGATAGGACAAAAACCTAAAAGATAGATGTTCAACTCTTATTTTCGAGTAACCTGGCAATGCTGCTTCAAAATAGGGCTTACAAAACGAATAAACTTTATTATTTTTTGCGGTTATCTACTTTTTTTTTTAAATATTTTTTTTACAAAACAATATTTCAACCTCTCTTTCTTTAGAATAACATTAGAAATAATGTAAGTTTTATATATATTTTTTTTAATTAATATTAATTAATATTCATTAGAAGAAATATTTAAAAAATTCTCAAAAATATCACATGCGTAGAGAAAAATAACAAAGTTTTTAATGGTAAACTTTGAAGTTGATGTGATAACTAGTTTGTGATAAAAGATTTAACAAACTCACCCTGTATACAGTGAATACGATAAATTAAAAAGAAATCGAAAAATATATTTTCGTTCTTAATAAGAATTTTATTAAAAAGATAAGAAAATCAAATTACATTCTTTACTATAAAAATAAAAATGTTTACCTTGTACTCATTTTACAATTATACTGTTTCTTTCAACAATAAACGGATTGCTAGAAATCCAACAAAGAAAAATATATATTAAAAAGTTATTAATTTATGATACATATTTAATAGTTATTTATATCTATATATGAAGAGCATTATAAAAATAAGTGTATGCCTCTCACAAACAATTTACATTCCAAAAGCTCTCCAACTAGAATCATCTTTATTTCGATAACATTTGGTAACAAAATTCTGACCGCGTATAATCCCTCCAATAACAAGACATAAAAAAAATCTAACAACTATTTTAAATTCAGAATAAAAGGAGCTTATCGTTTCTACCGGATGATTCAAAAAAGTCAAACCACTAACCACTTTGTGGTGACAGAAACAGCTAAGAGAGGCGCAAATACCTTGTTAAAAATTTTTACGGACTAGTGGCTTTAAATATTTTATTGTTAAAAATCACAGTTAAAAAACACCGCAGTGCACTATTTCTTGAATCTGAATAGTTAATTATATTAGAGTGCGGCAAATTTACATTTTACAGCGCGACAAGTTTGTTTCCTTCCTCATTAGTTAAAAATATGTTAAAATTCTTCTGGTTAATTCTTAAAAGTAAAAAATTGTTTAAAATGTAATTTAGCACATTTTTAATTATAAACACTTTAAATAAGGTTATTTTTAAACAAAATTCTAAAAAAGCTACAGAAATGGTGCAAAAATGTTACCAGAAAAATTAAAGGCTCGGATAAAGCACAATACAGTTTCGTCAGCATATTTTACAAAAGACTTATTATCATTAGTAAAAAACCAGATAAAATCTTTATAAAGCATTTACTTCATGCTAAATTCATGTATCTTATATTATATATTTATAGATCTTTTGCACGCTTTGACATTTGACAGAGCTTAAACGATGTTTTGGGGCAAGATTACTTAATTTAATAAGGTTGCCTACAAACTGTAATCAATGCGCATGCGCAACTTCTAACGCGTCATCATGTCCTCCCGACCCAAGGATACTATAGAGAGAAGGATTGTCAGATGCATGAATATTTTCTCCGCGGTAGCATGAGCGCTGTGACGTCACCGGCGGACCTACCACTTCATCGTATGCGTTGGATAGTCTAATTTTTTATCAAAAGTAATCAATTACACATGAAATAAAATAAATATACATTTAAAAATATTTAATTCATCTATTATTACATTAATAATTCTAAAAAAGTAAAAAAGTAAACATAAATACGCAGTGATTAATTAATTGAGAATTTTTTTCATTTTTTTTGATAGCTTTCGAGTTGTGTCCGAATGTGGTGTACTTGAAGTTAATTTACGTTTCCGCATTTTCTGAGCTTTTTCCATCTCTTTTTTTACATTTAAATAATTTATTCTAATAATTGTTCTTAGTTTGCAAAATGATTTTATGACATCTTCTGATAGGTGGTCCCTTTTTTTAATTTTATTTGTTAAATTTTTAACAACACAAGGTGTTGTTCTCAATTTGTCACCATGATATTTTTCAAAAAATTTATTCCATGTTGTCACGTGTTGCAAAAAGTCAGTAGTGGGTTTAATCAGTCCGCCAAACGACAATTGTTGCACCCATGATGGTAAATTATAGTTGTGATCACTTTTGATTTTGTAAGTATGATCTCCCAATTGGGGATAAGTGGCTTTAAATTTTTTGGCAATATAACCAGCAATATATTCGAGGGCATCCTTTGTTGTTTCTGCTGATGAAGTTTCAACGTTTACTGAGGTTTCAACAGAAGAAAATGAACTGCCACTGCTGCTACTTTGAGTTACGCCAAATTCAGATTCTTCAATGAAAGATTCATCACTAATCGAAATTTTTGCAGTTTCCAAAACTGTTGATACAACATACTCTTCTCTTGATTTTTCTTCAGTGTTTACCTTTAAAAAAATAAATATTGTTGTTGTTAAAAGTAATACCTTCTAAAATACCTGTGCTTCTAAAATTCCAGGATTTTTTCCAAGAATTATCATTCGAATTCTCTTCATCGCTTCAAGCGGTGACGGGTGTTCGTTGGGTCCTCTGCAACGTAATTGGAAGAAAAAATTTTCTAGGCAATCCTGATTCAGTTTATGAGTGCATATGTAATGTATGTCTTCAAAGTCTTCCTTTATATCGTAAAACAACGATTTTAAAGATTTGATGGAAATTAACATTCCTTTTTGAAATAGCTGCATTGAAGTTTTGCCTTCCGCTCTTAAATGCAGAAGCAAATTTTCAACTTTTTCTAAATGCTCTACTTGCTGACTTAAATGTATACCAAAAGGAGCTTTCATTGGGTTTGAATGTGGAAACTCTTGCACATGACTATTAAAAATATCAAACCACGAATTAAAAATATCAATAAAATTCCCCACATTCTCTGCTAACTTTTTGTCTGGACCAGGTTTATATCGTATTAATGCTTGTGCTGTATTACGAGATATCAACTCTGCCGCTAATTTTACATTTTGACGTTGGCTTTTTTCAACTAAAATATGTTTGTCTGAAATTTTGTAGCATGAATTAATTTCAACGTCAGTCAATTTAATTAATTCTTGAAGAGGAAGTTGATTAATTTTTGTTCCATCTTCAAGAATAAAGCCTTTATCTAAAAGCCAGTTTCGTAAAAGTTTTAGTAAATGTGGAGCGTCCGCAAAAACGTAAATGTTTTTTTGAGTTAAAGGATGTTTAAAATAAGTTTTATTTATATCTACAGCAAGTTCTTTCCACAATCCTATGTTACTAGCACCACAATCACTTACAATTGCCACACAGTTATAGGATATTTCATGTAACTTTGTGATGATGTTCATTAATATGTCTTTGGTCATTTTTTGATCAAATGCTATATAAACAGGTTGTTTCCATTTAGCAAATAATCCCCTAATCATACAGACTTGCATTTGATTATGAGTCCCGATTACTTGATCCTGAGCCACATCATACTCAAAAATCGATTTAATTTTCACTTCGTCGAACATCATGACAACTGTTTTTTCTCTAGAAGTCATGTTTTCTCCCGCAATTTTTAAAAATGTAAAAACGTCTATTAAAATTCCAGGTTTTACGTTGATTTTTGCTGCCCAAGTTCTTAATGTGGATAAAGCTGGAAGAGGAAAATTTAATTTGTTTCTTATGTACAAATAACTTTTTTGACTAAAATATCGAAGTGTAAAACCAATCGCAATTTCTTCAGTTGTCCAGTTAACTCTCTTTTTTTATTTAAAAGAATAGCAATCTGGTTGTCTGTTAAAAATTTTTTGCATACATTTATTTCTTCGACTTTTGGAGAAATTGTGCTTAATTTGCGTATCTTCTTTTTATAATATTGTAACTGTCTACGTTGAAGATTTAGTTTTGCTTTTAACTTATTCTGACTTTGTACCAAACTTTTATATTTTTTCTTTAAATCTTCATTCTCCTCTTCTAAATTTTTTTTTGTGTTATTTTCAGTTTGCTCTAAAATAGCTTCAGGTTGAATGTTTAATAAAGATTGTTCAGCAATAAGTTCATTAACTTCTTCTTTTCTTTTCATATCTTCTTCGATTTTTTGTTTTCTCAAATATCTTTTCTGGCGTTCTGTAGTTTCTACATTATCGGTTTCTTTTGGCAAATTCAAAGTTGGTACAGCTGTTTTTTTAAGTCGTTTCCGTGTAGGTAATCCTAATAACAAAAAATGTCATAATCTCAATTTTATATTTTATATTATGTTTTTACCTAATAATTCATTTTGCATATCACGTTCATAATCGTTTTCAGTAAAATGAATAGAACAAATTTGACAGTTATTAGGATTCCAATTTCCTGTTCGCCTACAGCGATGTATCCATTCTTTGCGAATGGTAACTGATGTAAAATCACCACTTTTGGGGAAATTATGATAAATAATTTCAGGATTTAATTTTTTTGTCGACATACGGCTATTATTACAACCGAACACAGCACATCGTCTTCCAGGCATTTTCACAATTATGAATAATTAATTACAAATATTGTAATAGACATAAATTATTAATACCGATCAAATACAAAAAAAGAAACACCGAACCATCAAAGATGCGAGCGCGAATAAACGAGAATGAACATGAACGGGTCCGTCGCCTACGTCACGACTGAATGTGTACGCTACAACATTGCGAGCATAGGGATCTGACAATCCTCTTCTCTATAGTATCCTTGCTCCCGACCTGTTTGTTTACATGGAGTTTAAACTTGTTTGCTTTTATTTTGTGAATTGTTGTGTGAAAATATTCAATTGGGAATAAAATTTGTGCTAAAACAGACTGTTCTTACTTAAATTGGCAGTTATTTGAGTGGGTTAAAGGCATGTATGCATAATTTACGAGTATTTGCCTAATGAACAAAGATGGAGCGTACAAATTGTACTTCTTCAACCCAGTTCAATTTCCAGTAATTGTGTGTTACTAACAGGGCAGAGTTTTGTTTTAAGGTTTGCTCTTACTGTTTAGAATGTGTGCAGACGTTTGCTGCAAACAGAAAACAAAAAACAAAACTATTCTTTGTGAAAATGTAACACCATAATTTGTTACAATCTATGAAATTGTTTATTACAAATTAATTTATTGGTAATGTTTACAGATATCTGGGGCAAAAAGTTATATTGTTGCAATATGTAAAAGCAACTCAAAAAAAACTGGCGTCAGGTTTTTCTCATTTCCAAAGGATTTCATCCTGCGAAAAACTTGGGTGCAAAAGTTCAATGGAAAGGAAAAATTTGCAGTTGGTCATGGACGAATATGTAGCAAGCACATTAAACCTGAAGGGATGCTAGCTTTGACAAGTCTTTATCAGCTGTCCATACTGATTTATTTCTATACTGTGGTTTTACTATAACCTTTTTCACATATGACATATTAGACACCCCATTTTAAAAAAAAATTATTTTCTTGAGCCGTTGTTTTCTATTTGGTTACAACAATTACCCTTTACACCAAAATTTAAATCCCATGCCCCGTTTCGAAAATACAGACATTTTTATCTCTGCTATCCACCACTGTATTTGTCCTAATTTCTTGAGATAATGCATCAATTTAAACAATTTTTTATTTTTATCCTAATAATAATGAGTAGTGGGGGTCTCTACATACATTTTTTGTTTTTTCTTTGTTTAATTATATATTATTTCAATTAAAATACAGACGGACTTTGAAAAGGGAGGACAGAATGACGTTTACGCGCCAAACGCTGTGATTGGTCCAAAGTTTGTAGGCAACCTTATTAAATTAAGTAATCTTGGTTTTGGGGCCAACGAACAATCTTCTTTTGCAGCATTTTGAGTGTATAGGTAGCTTTGCTTACTCCAAGCAGATCATCTGTAATGTTTGCGCATGTTCTTTGGCATGGCATCGGCATCCCTAAGCTCTGTCGAATGACAAAGCGTGTGAAAACTCTATAGATTTAGAATTACTTTATGTTTAGCTAGTGCATAAAGTTTTAGTGTTATGTAAAATCAACAGAGTCAGACTGTTATTTACATACAGTTAGCAACTCAAGAGAACAGCGATGCAGAAAAAAAAACTGAAAAAAATTATGACTGGATTATTAGAGGTTTGTTTTGAATTTTGTATAAACTATTTATTGTACGATATAAACCAACGTTAGCAAATGCTCGCTTAAGGTGGCGCTCTTCGAAAAATCGGTGTTCTCGGTGCAAATTTTGGGTCAAGATAACGTACAAAATATAAAGATCATGTTTTTGAATTTTTTATATATTAAACACAACACAGTGCGGCAGTTATTTACTTAGTTTCATATTTGTGCGCAAACATCTTTACTGATTAGAGAATTAGAGATTAGAGAATAACTAAAAAATAAAATGGGTCATTATTTTTAAAAACAAAAAATTCGAAATAATTTTAAAGAAAAAGATCTAATATTTTGCCAAACAACAATCAAAAATTTCTTTTTCTTTACCTAGATATCAATTGTATCTTTTTTAAATAAAAGCATTTTTTTCTTGAAATTAGAAGATTTACTAGACATTTTCTTGTTCTTTTATATAGTACAAGTTTGGTCTATGTATGTATTAAACTATTCAAGATTAACTCAATAAAGTGTTTAAAACAAGAAAACTTTATTTTTTTTTAATCAGTTAAAATGTTAACGCACCAATATGAAACTTAGTAAATAACTACTGCACTGTGTTATGATTAATATATAGAAAATTCAAAAACGTAATCTTTATATTTTGTACGTTATCTTGACCAAAAGTTCACTGAGAACACCGATTTTTCGAAGAGCGCCACCTTAAATTGTGGTCTAGATAGGAATTCCTTTCTTATCTTTTTTTTTTCATCCTTAACTGTACTGTAGGTTATATTGTCTTTGTATAATTTTTTTTTTTTTAATCTGCGTTCGTATTAAGACTATTATAGCAAACTTTTGCGTTTCGTAACAAAAAAATTTGGTTCTATAATAATTAGACTAAATACAGTGTAATTTATTTTTTTAACGTTTGCAGTGAAGAACTGTTATTGTTGTCAAATCAACTTTTGCGTTATTTAATAAAATGAATACTCATAAATCACTCGCGATTTCACTGGTAGCAAATTCTTTATTGTAGTGGTGGCCAAGGTTCGTATTTCGGGTGAAGTACATAAAATAAATAAAAAAATTTCGGCATTTACAAAATTTATTTTTGGGAATAAAAATTGACAGATTAATACAAACAAATAATGTTATGGCATATTTATTTTATTTCATAGTCGCTTTTTATGCATAGCTCAAATCTTGCTGATACAAAATTTCCTAAATCTCAAAATTGCTTTTTTTTGTTTAAAAATGGAGCAAAGTAAAAAAATATTATATAATATTTCGTTTATAAGGCATTTTGTTGCATTACTTTTTCAAAACCATGCGTATGACAAAATACTTTTTATAAAACTCGTATCGTAAGAAACTATTATCGAAACAAAAAAAAATTGTATTATTTATTGACTCAATTTTATTGTAAATCTTATTTCTATTAATGAAAATGTGTGAAAAAAAATCAAATGTCAAATTTTTTGTGCAACGTCATTTGTTTTGACACAACTTACAATTTTTTTTTAGTAATTTTTTTAAATAAAATGTACATGACCACTTGGTTAAACAGTTTATTTTTTCTGTTTTAAGTAATTAAAAAATATTTTTTTTAAAAGCGTTATCTAATTTAATTCACTTGATTTACTATAAATAAGCCTAAATGTTTTTGTATTTTTGACATTTATGTATAAACACGTTTTTCTAAAAGTTATTTAGTCTAAATTTATAACAATAATATTATCGTTATTTTAAAAAAATAATTTTTACATTTTTGTTAATCACACAGTGAAATCTGCTTTTTTGAATATTGAATTTTTTTTATTATTAATAGTTAAATTATAATTTATAAATATACTTTTACTTCTTACATAGTTAAATTTAAATTTGAAGTTAGTCCGAAAAACTTTTTTTATACCAAACTTTTATTTCTAAAAAATTTTTTTGAAATTACCTCCACATAAGTTTACCTTGATTACCTTACTGTTTGACATTTAGCCTTAAAATTTTATGACAGCTAAAAATTCTGAACGGCTTTAAAATGTCTGATTTACTGCTTAGTAAATAAAAAGGTAACATATTGCCTAGTCAATAATTATGATAGTTAAATGCGTTTAAATTGTCACTAGAATGTAATGTTTACTATCAATTGTCAAAAAAAGTTGTAACTAATAAAATTTCTTAAAAGTTATTCCGATTTTTACCAGGATAAAAATTAATCGAGTTTAAACGTTTTAAAATTTTCGAAAATCTGTGGTTTTTACTATTTTTCGCATTTTTAGGAATTATATAAATGGATATTAGATGTAACTGACAAAATCTTTCACTATTTTTAACTACTAACTATATATTGAACGCATTGAGAAAATGTCCAAATTATCGTTGCACAAGATATAATAACCTATTTGAGATTTTATTAATTCTAAGATTTTCATTGTTACAGATTAGAAATCGTTTGTAAAAAATAAAAAATAAACGGTTTTACAGCCTAATCTATTATTTTAAAAAAAACGTGAAATAGGTATTCGAATATTTTAATTTGCTAGTTATTAAAGGCTTATTTTATTTATATTAATTAGCGGTAAGATACGTAAAAAAGATTAGTAAAAATTCTAGAAATTCTTATTTTTAAAATAAAAAATTCACCAGCACGTGGTAAGATTTAGTTTACCCCAACCCTGTTATGTGGGTGTTTGTATAAACGAGAAAATATGTGCACATTATTTGACCTTATTTTAATTTCAAAGTATGCCCACGCTGAAGAAATGAAAACGTTTGAAGCAATACAAAATCCAATGAAACACAAGAAATTTAAACGAATTCAAATTAATTCAACTTTTCTAACATATATTAATCCTTAACACGGCGACGAATGCTAATGAAAATTTTATAACTTGCAAAGAAATTTTATTATTTTAAAAATTTTATGTTTGACGCATAGCCACTTTACATTTTAAATTCACGCCAACATAACAAGTTTTCCAAAATTCGTACAGAGATCACGTATACCTAAAGTGTCATATTTTTTTCACTTTTTTCCTCGTATGAATTTTATTTTTACTGAGAAAATACCAAATCTAATTCATATTTCAGGTAACCGCAGCAGGAAAAGCTGTCCTGATAACAGGCTGCGACTCACGCATCGGTAGCGCCCTCGCACGCCATTTAGACGAACAAGGGTTTACAGTATTCGCAGGATTTCAGAACGCTTCTGAAAGTCCAAACGCTGAAGAACTGAAAGAAGAATGTTCAGGACGATTACATATTTTGCAACTAGATGTCTCTTCTGAAACACAAATTCTAGCAGCTTCTCTATATGCCGTTGAACATCTGCCCGATGGGGCACCAGGGCTTTGGGCTGTTATCCATGCCGCTTCATGGGTGGCCCTTGGAGAAATCGAGTGGATACCCCCTCAGGTAAACACCAATCCATATTTAATACCCCTAATACCAGAATCACAAATCATTTTTTTAAATTGGAAAATTTCATAAGATTTTTTAATCTCGGTTCAGGTCAGATTATTGATGAACTGCACTTCGAAAAATTTTAAATTCTGCTACCGCATTGGAAAAAAGATTATTTACTTATCGCTCTCAGTAAATTGGGTCCTAGTCGTCGAGAAAATGCTCTTACAAAACTGTTTTTTATTGAAATTTTATTGATTTTAAATTCACTCTTTTTAAACGTAACGCATGGACCTGAACGGTTGTATTTTCTGTAGTTTTAAAATAGTTACAGACCAATTATCTAAATTTATTTTGCTTCTAAATTCTCGTATTTACATTTTACTTTATGTTTATGTGATACACGCAGTGTTGATAAACACGCATGATTACCTAAAATAATTCTGCATGAACCACCTTCAGCTAAGCACTAGTGTTTAATTTAATTAGGTGTACGAGAAAAATGGGCTATTTCTGCCTTTTGTAATTTCAAAACACATCAAATGAAAATATTTATTAGCCAAACATAACGTTACTTTGAAACACTTTCCTGCAACAAAGTGCTTTATTTTAATCCAAAAATCAACTAAATACTTAGCCGATTTGTTAGAGGAATAATAAACAGTGTTTTTGCTCAAAAACACAATGAAGTTTACATTTAACGTGTTTACGTTACGCAAAGTTAAATTACTTAAATTATAAATCACGTTCTAGACCGTTCCGCTTCCAGTAAAAGTTTTTTGTTTAGTCTGAAAAATATTTTAATTAACAACAGTCATAATTGAGGTGAAAACACGAAAACATTGATTTTATATTTAACCAATAAAATTCTGTTTATGCCAAACTTAAATTGGCCAGAGATTAACATTCTTATTACGCATGCTGATAATTTGATACATCTGAAAAATAACTTTAACGGTTATGCAATGTTTTCCTGGCATTGGAAAAGCGGAGGAAGATATAAAACCAATTTGGAAATTATTTCATTATATTGCAATTTTGAGCTTTTTGATTATCTCAAGACACGTTTTCCGTTATCAAAAGCTGGATATTAAAAGAAAAAACCTTATTCTAAATATTTGATTTGAAGCGTAAATTCCTCGAGATTATTTAGTTGGGAAAGTTCAGAGGTCAAATTACCAATTCAACAAAGGCATTTATTTACAAACTTTACCTCAATATAATTAGTTCGATTCACCTGGCTGGTAAATGATTATTAATGTTTCCCGCAGAGTTTGGAAAGTTTTCGAACCTTCGTGAAGTATTCTTATTCAATATTTTCTATACTGTTATCAGACTTCAGCAAATGTCGTAAATTTTGCTGCTGTTCTTAAAAGTTCTCAGATTGAATCGAGATTACTGAAATCCGTTGTGAAGCTTTCATTTCAGTTTCAGGAGAATAACAGGTATATACCATACGTAATGGTTAATTTTGAGATGAGTGTGGATCTGGTTTTGATAACTGTAATTAAACCAATGGAAATTTGAATAATTTACATGACAAACAACCTCTGCTTTTATCTTTTAAATGTGTTTTCAGCAAATATAATTTTTTTTGGAAAGCTCGTCCATGTGTAAAATACCTAAGAAGAGTGAAAAACATCTCTTGCTCACATTTACCTGCTTATTTTTACAAAAATAAAATATCAAAGGTTGTTATTTGGTTTTATTTGCAGCAAAAGCCTCACCTGCAAAGTTCTTATTATCTTCATGCCTTTGTAAACTCCTACGAAATAATTTACAAAAAGAGAACATTGAAATAAGACATCTATTTCTAATTTTACATCAAACTTATTTATGAGTATTACTTCATTTCTCATCTAAAGACTGTTTTTGAAAGCTAAGCTATACTTCTTTATTTCAGTTCAATAATGTTAGAGTATCCCTTGAGAGTATCTTTATGCGTATTGAGAACCATTCGACCGATGTTTTTTTATCTTATTAGTATTTACCAGTAATGTATCTGGGAAATTTCAAACATTTCACGCAAAAACAAAATCAGGGAAACGTTTTTTTATATTTTCCTTAGAGTTGAGTAACTTTAGAAAAAGTTAAATCACTATCTAGGGTTGACATTTAAAAGTTCTTGCCATAATTAGAGAAAAACTTTAAATGTCAACGTTTCTCTAGGCGGCAGTAATTGAAAAATCTAATTCTGCACACGCTGCAAAAACTATTTATATAAAATATGTTTAGAAACTAGAACTTCTAATAGACTTTTTCTTTAAAATGTTTGCATAAAAATGTAAATGTAAATATTATAGTTATTAACGCCGTTAGACCGATATAGAGCAAATAGCAGCCCCGCGTAAAGTTTGCAAACCGAGGCGAGAACCGAGATTTAAAATCAGCGTAGGCTGATGTACTTGTTATTATACCACAAATATTTCAATATAAAACAACAAAAAAAGCCAGTGATCTACTTATAAATCAATATTGTCAAACTATATAATTCGTTATCTAGAATCTGGTTTAACATTTTTTTCTACGACTATATAAGAAAGTAGCGTATAAGCTTAGACCATTCACGCTGTAATGGACTGCCAATCTCCTAACCTTCCTGTGCGTGAGTTACACGTCAACATGCAAGTGACAGAAATATATATTTTGTCTCTTTCTTTTCAATACCGCGCGCCGGTGTACGCAGTTGTTAAATTTATTTTGCTTCAAAGTTGGGGATTAAAAAAGTCAAACATCCAATTTTAAATAGAAACATTATGTAACATTTGCAAAATTTTTAAAGTTGATACAACCTATTTTATTCTGCAGACCTATATATTATTTTCTTACACTAAATTCAATTTTAAAAACATGATATGGCAACGTTACACAGCAAAAACTTGAAATCGTTCCGGCACAGTAAAGGACCAAGATATACTTTTGTCCTTTAGATCTTTTCGTGCGTTTCTAAACCGTATTAGCAGTCCATTACAGCGAAGCGGTTTCGTGAATGGTCTAAGCGTATAAGTCATAACCAAGGTTCGGCGAAAGCAAGCTTTTTGTAGTGTCCTGATTTTGCATTATTATTTACACTTTATTACGCGTAATTTGAACGCGGTACAACTAACGAGCACATAGACAGTCACTCAATTAGTATTTGCTTACTTTTGACTATAATAGATTTTCTCATTTAAGCAATAAATATTTTTTTGGGTACATTTAAAGTATCGACGCTACTGATTTTCGAGCACATTACGCATGACCTTGTAGACCAATTGACTGAATAACATGTAGTCCGTTGTATTACACCTATTAATTACCTGGTCGCTTGTTCGACAGTCATAAGTCATAACGCACATATAAGTGGGCTTAAAAATTGACATTATTGTGGTCAGAAAGTCGTACGATTTGGTTTCTGGCTTACTGTTGGTACTCAAAAAATCTTTTATTTTCTGCTGGAATTACGCTAACAGAATAATAATTTTATAATTATTATAAACGATCTAAATTAAAGTATCTTATGTTTTTACCTGGAATTTTAAGTTTTAGTTTTTAGAAAAGGCAAAATAATGTAAACAAAAAACAGTCAAATTTTTAATATTGGAGAAATTACAGATAGTTGTACGATGTTGTACTGACAATAAAACATCTTCTAAAAAATTTCTATAATAAATTACAAACAGAAAGCAAATAATGTAAAAAATATATATTAACGAAAAATTATTCCTTAATTGTTTAGATATTTTAATGTGTACTAGTACGGCAAAATATTTAAACGAAAGGCTAAAAAATTCTTGCTAACCAAAACTAGTACCCTGACATAATAAACAAATAAACTTAATAAGGAAATGATTTATTTCAATCACAGCGAAAAACAACCCCAATTTTGAAAATACTACAAAGTAAAATAAATAGTTTTATGTAAAATATATACAACAAGGAAAAAAAGTACTACAATTAAAATTTGTCATAATTTTTTTTTGTTATTACATTATTAGTTTTTGCGTTTTGTTTAAATTTTACACAGTATAATAAAAATAATGACAATAAAAATCAAAGTCAATCTCACAAGTTTAATCAATATTCTAAAACAACAGTGGCAAAGCGCTTTTGTAAACGAAAGTTTCATCATCAGTGTCTGAATGACAATGTACATACAAAAGAAAGTTATATACAAAGTTAAAAATGTTAAAAACACTTATCAACCTTTTGTCAAAAATAAATTAAAACATTAAACAATAAAAATAAATGTTAAAAATAAAATAAAAGCAGCTGAAGTGTCAGTTATTTTTAACGTCGGCTTAGAATGTTAACCTGCTAACTCCACTTTCCTAAATTTTTTAGAAGAACCAAAAAACTTGTTATGTGTGTGTTAACACTACTAAAAGCAAAATGTGTTTGCAGATTCCAGATTCTTATAATAATACGAGTATTTAAACTGATTTTTTGGAGTTAGCAGGTTCTCTACAATACATATTATGGAAATTCTAATGTGTAGTTATTAGCAAATTTTCTAAATTTTGAACTAAACATTGCAAATTTAAATTCAACAGTTTTTTAACAAGTTTTCGAAAAAAAGCCAGTCACTATTTCAAAGAAGCAACATATGTTGGACTTACTTTCCTATATTTCTCCAATTTATCATCAATATTACCAAGACTTGCCAACATCAAACACATTTTGTGCTGCTGCCGAAGAAATCAACGATGAACCAATTTATAATTAAAACAATAATGTTAAAATCTATTTTGTTATTATCTTTTATTATTAAAATGTTTTTTTTACAATACGTATACATTACCTTGTGTTAATGTTAATTTGTAAACTTAATAATAAGTTATAATATTTAGTTCTACCTAAAAAAAAATATGATTGACTTATCTTACTATTGCACTGAACAAAAGTACATAAATTTTTGGTACTATAAAAAATTGATTATCTAATAACTTTAAAATAAAACATTATATTCAAAAACCAGTTATTGCATTAAAATAAGAATATTTTATTGAATTTTTTTTTATTTTTATCTCAAAATGGCCAAAAATGGACTTAATTCGTTATAGTACTGAGCACCCCAAATGACGTAACAAATCTGTTTAATGTGCAGTGTTTACTTTACGCGAATGACTTTAAATTTTATTTATTAATTTTTTGAATATTTTTTTTAATCAGGAAGCTAGAGACCTTTGTAAATTGTATTATGAGTTGCGGCTCAAATTTTTTCAGAAGTATTTTTCTCGTGAATAACACTGTATAAACAATGAATTATTTATATATTTTGTATAAAATTTATAAAATACCAAATTTTGTATTTGCTTGTATTGGTTGTATTGATAACATTTTAAGGTCGGGGTAAAATCAGTTTTCCTAATAGATCACAATATTGGATATTAGGTAACAATATTGAAAAGGTTAGGAACCCCTGCACTAGGTAATTATACATATAATAAAATAAAATAAAAGATTTAATTTTTTTAACATAAATAAAACCGTGGTGGTAGTTTCAAAGTAGTAAACTGAAATTGAGGTTTTTTCAACATTTAAAAAATTATATAGTTTAAATCCATCTTTTATTAAGGTCTAGTGTGATCAAAAAGGATATTCCAAACAATTTATAGACAAGCCGTACGTGAAAATGCCGCAGTTTTAAAGGCAAATTCATAAAAGCAAAATGTTTTTTCTATCAGGTTATTTTACCGCTACTGTACATCTTTTTTCAATATTAACATTTCTAGGAAACCATGATTTCTTATTAGAAAGAAAAAACGCAACGTCGCGTCGTATGGATGCGTAGGTGTGAAGAGAGACAGTGACAAGAAGATAGTGTTGCAATAATTTTAATTCTCATCGTGAATGAGAAAAATTTTCTCATAAAGGTACAGAGCCTCTAATTAATTAACAAGCATCTTAAATTAGGTGTCTTGGATACTTTTTTATAAAAATAAATGATTATTAACAATACAAAGATGAACTGTGTTTGTCTAAAGCTTCTCTTTTTTTTAAGAAAAGGTAATAATTTTTTAAGCGTTTTTTTTACTTCAAGTTGTCTTAATCGTAACGAGTTTTGTTATATATTTTTTTGTAAGAAACTATGGAATAGGTAAGTCACAGTTTATGGACAAAAAACCTGCAAATTTTGATGGATTCATGGTGTGTACGAATTTCCAGCAGATTGTTATTGTCAGCCTGATTGAAAAGCTCATTTTAGACATTTCATAGTCGTGCTATATGTGAAAATGCCGCAGTTTAATACGGAAATTTACAAAATCGAAACGTTTTTTCTGTCAAAGTGTCTCACTTTTGAAGTCCACTACTATATCAATATCGTCTGACATCGCACTCTCTACTAAATATACTAAAAATTACTTTTTTGAATCATAACAGCTTAGACTCTATTACTGCTCTTCTTCTTTATAAAAATGAACCATTTTTACTAATTTCATTACGGTTTTATAATTGTTTTTTTTTGCTGTTTTATTTAAGTAAGTAAATGTTCATTTCGCTGCAAAAAGAAACTGTAAAATTATTTAGGTAATTGATTTACTCTTTTACTGCAAAATGTTGAATAAGCAAACTACAAATACGTTTTGAACTTCCAGCTGAATAATTTATGTGCTCAAGTGTACTTTTCCCTCAAAAACCCTTGTTATTGCGATTGGCATTTGGCATTTTAATTAAATATTTCCACTAGACTTGAATCGCAAAATCACTTGATACTAAGCATAGGAAGCCTATTTATATCAAACCACTCCAGTTGTTTCTTGAAAAATTTCAAGTAACATACTGAAGTTTTTCCAACTAGCAACAACGTTTCATGAATTTATTTTCACCAGGTTATTAGAAAAGCCACCGAAATTAACCTTTTGGGTCCCACTCGGGTCACCCAAATAATGCTGCCTTTGGTCCGTCGAGCCCGAGGTCGCATCATAATGATGACATCCGGCCTGTGCAAAGTAGCCTCACCCGTCCGTGGAATCCACTGCGGACTATTAGCCGCAATTGAAGCCCAAGCGGAATGTTTGCGGAAGGAACTGCGAAGTCGTGGGGTAGATGTGGTAATCGTAGCACCTGGAGAATTCACCGCTGGCAACTCCTGGTTATCGGATCAAGTTATTTTGGAACAAGCAAGGGATATGTGGGGGCAGCTGTGCCAAGAGCAGAGGATCGAATACGGAAAGGATTACTTCGAAACTGCGGTCAGGAGTTTGGAGACGAAATATACCAAGTGTCAGGTTAGATTCATAGATAATTAAATGAGACACGAAGGAATTAATGGCTGCCAGGAGATGTCAAAAATGTTCGAATACATTACGTGATTAAAAAAATTCGCGATGACAGGAAAAAATTAATCTGATAACGCTTCCCTACAGAACAAAGGGTGTCCAATTATTATTAACGTAAACTATTAGTCATAATTAGTCTATTTTGAAAATCATTACTTTTAATTATCGACAATGTCAATGATGTTTCTATTAATAATTAATTATTATTAGTAATGCACCTAAACTAAACTGAAATTATTTTTAAAGTAAATATGTCTTGGAATTTGGAAGATTTCTAATAGAATTTTGATTGGAATTTAATTAGAGTATTTGGATCGATACAAATCTCTGATTGGTTTATTCAAGCACAAATTGTGTTAGTTATGCCATACGGGAGAACTTATATAACTCAAATAAAATAATAGAAGATTGCTATTCTCATAATTCAGAATCGAAGAGAACACAAATATCAATTTTTTGATTTAGTTCCTGTTAACTTTTTCACTTCAGTTTTTATCGATTGACACAATTTGATATTTCCAGAATTTATGTACATACGCGTTTCTTCGTTTGTTTATTTTTATCGAGAAAACGTGCAAACAAATAAATGTTGATTTTAAATATAAACAGTGTGAAGGTAAATATTAAATAAAATTATTAACTAAATCAATATAAATTTAAATGAAATGTTGTATCTTGGAATTGGATTACTTGAGAACGGCTAGACCAATTTGGTAATATTTTTTAATGTTCATAATAATTGGAAATTCGAGGAAAAATCTGAAAGTGCTTTTTTATGAAATTTAAGTATAAACTTAAAAACATCATAGTTCAGTAAAATTCGAGTTTGACCCGGAAAAAATTGTAGTAAGCTGTAATTTGGAGAATGTTTTGCTATTATTATTTTTTATAACGTGTCAAAAGTCAACCCTCTATGAAGCTTGAAGCCAAGCTCAATGCTTCCCTAAGTGTACCTTTTTGGTGTTTTTTTTAATTATTTTTTTAAACCGTTTGTTGCCTCTATCAAAAAAGACAAGAAACCTTTTTGTAGCCTATAAAATTTGCAATCAATTGGAAACAGAAGGTTCCTAAAATAGTTTACAAGAAGTGCACACACATAAAGAACAGTACATTCTGGAACTCAAATACATAAATGTTTAAAGTAATTTATCGTTTTTAAACACCTTAAAAACCTGCGTCAAAGTTTATTTTTTACAAGTTGTATATTGTCTATCAGAAAAGTTTATACGGTTATATAAATTTTTTTAGATTTGTTAATAAGTTCTTGATACATGTCCAACTGGTTTTTGTAAGCAAGATTAAGTTTTTGTACAATTTTTTTTTTGTTTTGAATTACAATAAATGACTGTGCTTTTATGTCTGTGCATTAGAGTGGATATCGTAGGTCAAAGTTTAAAGAATTTAACAAAAATTCCTTTTTGTACTTCTAAATTTTATAACTCAGAGATAAATAAATATTATAAAATGCGCAACATATAGCCTTGTAGGAAAATAAACGCTCTATAAAAAAAGTCTCTTGTAGTTATTTGATTATTTTAACCATTTAGAAGGTATTCGTATTTTAAAAACCAAAATTTGATACTAAATCTCCATTATTTTTTTTAAATCGTTGAATTAATTGATTAACCACAAACGATGTTTTTGTAGAGCGTTTAATTTCCTACAAAACCGTATGTTGCGCACTTTATAATACTTATTTATCCACAAGTTATAAAATGTAGAAGTGAAAAAGAAATTTTTGCTAAATTCTTCAAAATTTGACCACTGATATCTTCTGAACAGTAAGACTTATAAAAAAATTGTGAAAAACACTAAAAAATTAATTTCTAGGCACTTTTAAAAAATGCTTTTTAAAGATGAGCTCTTAATTTTAATAGTTTAGAAGATATTATTAAATGCGCAACATATAGTTTTGTAGGAAATTAAGCGCTGGACGAAAAGATCTCTTGTGATTAATTGATTACTCTAACCATTTAGAAGATATTTGCATTTTTTAAACCAAAATTTAAAACTAAATCCCCAATTTTTTTAAATGGTTGAAGTAATCGATTAGCAACAAAAAACTTTTTTGTAGAGCGTTTAATTTTTTGCAGAAATGCTGCGCATTTTGTAATATTTATTTATCTACGAGTTATAAAATTTAGAAGTAAATAAGAAATTTTTGTTAAATTCTTCAAACTTTGACCTCTGATATCTTCTAAACAGTAAAAGCAATAACAAAAATTGTAAAATACTTTTTTTAAAGCGTTTAATTTTCTACAAGAAAAATAAACAAAATTTTTCTCTACGATTAAGTAATGACGAGATATGGATTTTGTCATATGGAACTAAAGAAAAAATGGAAAACTGAGATGAGGAATACCTTCCTATTAAAATTAAAAGCTCATCTTTAAAAAGTATTTTTAAAGGTATCTAGAAACTAATTTTTCAATGTTGTAAGTTAAAAAAAATATTCGATTTTTTTGGCTCACCTTAATAATAAAGTTATCCTTATCCTGTAAGGTGATACAATCACCATAAACCTTATTATCCGCAATTAGGACGGTCTATTGTAAAAGTGTTTCGACCTACGCACTTTTGCAATAAATTACTCTTGAAGAGTTGTTGCCTGATGTTCCATCAGGTTCGGCCTTCGGCAAATTGTTGTAGACAATCAGGGTTGCGAAATTTCTAATTAAAAAATTTAGAATTAAAAATACAATTTTTAAAAGTCTTAGAAAGGATTAGAAATAAAAAAAATATTTTTAATTAAAATTTTTGAGATTCCAAAATAAAAAAAAATTAATTTCAATATTAATTCAATTATTTTTTTAATGCATTGTTACTCTGTAAACAACAAGAAATATTTTTAATGTTTGTAATAAACAACAACATAAAAATTATATGAATAAAAAATATAAATAGTTTTTAATATAAATTTATTAAATAAATTATGTACATTACTACATACAATTTTATAATATATTAAATTAATTATTATTTACAAATTAATCTTCGTCGCTACTACTACCATGCTGATTAAAATTAAATTCTTCATCATCATCATCATCACTATTATCTGATGCTAAATTAATAATTAATTTAGGAACCAATGGTAAAAGATATAAATTTTCTACTTCTATCACATGACTGATACAATTTTTCTACAAGTTGGATCCAATTCTTTGAGTTTCAAGCCTTATTAAGTCAACTACTGCCGCACTTAAATGTGGTGCATTGTTTCTTCATCGAATTCCTCGTTTCAAGTCACTCCAATTCAATTCAATTGCATTTAGCACACAATAATATGAAGAAAGTCTTAAAACAGTATGTCCTCGTTCACTCGCCATTTCATTAAGAACATATTTTTCCAAAATATCATAATTATTCAGAATTGTCAACAAATCTTTTTTGGTATTTTTAGGTGGAAAAGGAATTTTATGACGTCACAAAATTTGCTATCTCATCTATTCAGGTTGCTTGAGACGGTTTCTTGACGAGAAGTCTTGAATGATATTATCCATAACAATTACTGATTCTTGGGGAATATTTGGTAATAGTTGATTTTGAAACCAGTTTTTAAAAAGAACTCCATTTATATCTTGATGATAATCGGCAAAGCAGTCTCTAATATATTTGACTGATAGAAGAAGAGATCTTTGAATTTAGCCGTTTTTACTTTCAGCACCAAGAATTATAATTCTTTTTCCACGAGCTGGAGAAGTATTTAGATTCCACATTTTTTTACCATCTGTTAGACCTATTTTGACATTATGTGAGTAATACTTACCATGTTTCGTCAAGATAAATTATAGGACGCTTTTTAGCAAAAAATTTTTGAATGCGGGTAATATATTCAGATCTTAGTTTTCTAAGTCTCGGAGTTTCTACAGGGTTTTCATAAATGATTCTAACATTGTAGGTGGCAGTGGAAAAAATAAAAAATGTTTTGTCTTTACAAGACAATAATTTTTGCTATTATTATAATTATTATTAGACAACTGAGTAACTCCAGGAACCATTCTCTAATATTCCGTTGCGAAAATAGGACATTACAATGAATATTCGTGATATCAAAAATTTTTACAGCCACCTACACGATGTTACAATCATTTATGAAAACCCGGTATTATAGCTTGCCGTTGATCCAGTGTTTTATAGAAAAATCCAATACTTTGTAAATATAATCTGAATAAGTCTTTACTATAATTTATTTCTTATTCTTTTTCTCTGAGTTTTTCCATTAAACTTTATGTGGTAGGTACCATGTTATTTTTATAAAATTTATAAATGGTATTTTTTATTTCAATTCTCAAATTTTTACTTATTCGAGTGAATTTAGTAGAGGTCCTATTTTTATTTCGAAATTGGGATTGTTAACAATTTTTTGCACTATATGCAGTTCTGGTTAATTTACTGGTTAGTTTTAAAGGGGAGGGAAAACCTATTGCACACAGCCCTTGGTAAACATAGTAATTTTTTTTGTTTCGGGTAAAAAATGTTCTCGTATTGTGAACTGATTTTCCTCATCAACATCCACGTCACTGGAAACGTCTTCAACAGGTGCACTGGTGCTAGCTTCCGAGTCACATTCTCATAGCCGAAACATTCTTTAATAAAACGTTATTTAACTTTTTAACTCAGACTTCTGTTTGACAGAAGTCTTAAAAGTGAGATAAAAATATTATTATATTGTAGTGAAAACAGATGCTAAGAGAAGTTAATTCTTTTTGGTTTTTTTTTACCTGTTGGCGTTAAACCGCTGGTGAATAATAAGATATTATTGAAAACGAACACATGTTCTATTTTGATAATAATGGTCCCTTAAAAAACTTAAAGCATTTTAATTTACATTGCGTTGGTTAAAATTGTTTTGAGTTCGGCTCTGTAAAGTGTGAATTTGCTGCTAGGTAAAAATCTGCTTGAGTTATTTACGACTGAGGTTTCTATCAACAGGATATAATTACCTCATGCACAATAAACTCCAATTTTATGACCGTCATATAACCTTACAGAAAAAGAACTACCTTACCTTATGAATAGCTTTTTTTTTGCAGGACATGTTAAAATTTTGAGGTTGGTACTTATTGGCCGCCGGCGACCTTAGAATTCGTGAGATACACTTTTTTGTTATTTTCAGTGATGGGCGCGTAGACTACGTCGGAGTAAACAATTTAATTGTCTACGTGTAAAGTATGTAAAGTAAACTTTGAAAAAGTTTTACCTTAGACTATGTAGACAATGTAAACAATAAGAATATTAAATAAATTTTTAATATTTTTATAAAATTTATTATAAAAAACTTTTATTGAAAAATTCAATAGTTATAATATAAAAACAAACTAACAATTTATTCTAAATTAAAAAAAAACATTAACAAGATAAAACTATGATAAAATTTTTAAACCTATAATAAAAATAATTTTTATTCTAAAGTATTTTTTCCACAAAACTGTTAAAAGTAGGCTTTTAAATTGTCATTTTTGATGTTAAAAGTGTCATTTTTTGACAAACGTGTTAAAAGCAAGTTACTTTGAATACTAGTGTTAAAAGTAATTCAAAATTTATTGGTTGCCACGAAAATTTTGGTTCATAAACATTGCGATCTGTGTGGTATTATTTTTTGATTTCTTATTTTTATTGAGTTTAAAGTTTTTCCGATTGTTTTGTAGAAAAAATAGGGTATGATATACGTATTAAAAGTAATTTTATTTTGTTTGTGGAGTTAAAAAAACTCTTACTTTTAACACTAATATCATAAATAACTATTAAATCCTTTTTTGTCTTATCCTCATCAGTGTTCCTATATTTTATCAAATGCTTTTTCCAAATTATTATCCTTGCTCTGATCTTAAATTTTTAAAGTATAATATATATGCATAAGTTTTTTGGAACGTTCAAAAGTCAAACGATTCCTAATTGGTGTGTTACAATATACAACATACAATAAAAAATCTCAGACGATCAAATGACGAGTTAGGTTATAAAAACATAACCTCAAAGTAGTTATTGTATACATTGTCTACACAAGGTCTACATTCTCTACATTGTTTACGCTTTTTCTACGACGTAATGTAGACAATAAAAGTCGACACGTAGATGCACATCACTGGTTATTTTTACTAGATTTGATGTGTTTTATATGAACTTAATTTAAACAAACAATTAAAGGCTTTAAGTAAGTCTCTTCATATACAGTACGATACATGAAAGTTTTTTTATTTAATAATTAATGACAAAATTTCTTGGAAACCATACTGTTCCACTTTAAAACCTATTTTTATGGACCAACTGTACAACATTTTCTTCATCTCAAAGCTAAAGTTATGCACACTGTGGCATTTTTTTAGCTTTTAACATTAACCTTCTAGTATTGTTCGGTGGTGAAATAAATTTAAACTTGACGACACTTTAACAATTGATTATCAAAGAAAAACAAACTTTAGCTATTTTATACTTCTTATAGTATACAAGTAATTAATGCTTTTAGAATCCTTTGAAAGATATATCGTGCTTACGACTTATTCTGGTATTTAATTTTCACTAATTTTTATGAAGGTCTTACCGCAAACCATCATTTCTAGATTCTAATAAAGCATTGCTCTAGTGTTAGATTGGCCATAAATTTATTAAAGAATGAAAGCCATAAAAGGTTGTAAACACGATATATCTTTCTGAAGACTTTATATTGGACTAAGTATTTTTATTTAGCTACGCTAATGGACATCTAGGTTTTTTGTAGCTAATAAACTTTGCAATCGGTTGGCATATGACCCTTTATGTATTTCTTTGATTATAGTGCCGACATGTCAAATATGGAATTGAGCAACTGCTTTTTTTTAATTGATATAAGTTTTCTCTAATTTAAAAGCCATACTTTCTTTCTATTACTTCAGTAATACTAGCTAAAAGCATGGCTTTGTGGTAACTTGCGACGCCTAAACAATAGTTATTTTCGTAACGAGTGTGGAAAGTAACTAATATTGTGCAAATGAAATGTTACAAACACAAAACGATAGCTAATTTGTTTAAAATTTAAAATTTTCTTTAAAATTTTGATTTTTACAGTTTTCTTTTTCTTCGAATAGGAACGTAGCAAGTTTAGAAAAAATCTCATTATTAATTTTAGTAAATTTTAATTGATAAATTTAATTTAACAAGTAGTGCTTCTTTGATTTTAACGTCTGCAGTATGTATAACTAACGACGACGATATACACTACATAATGTTAAAGCCAATTTTTTCTAAATTTTAAAATCCACTACATATTCATAAGAACCATCATCACGTTAAAAAAATTGTTTATTTTTAAGAGACTTTTTTGCCGCCAAATGCAGTCTAAAAAATGGGAAGTGAGTTGACGGTAAGCCGCCGAATTTAATACCTAACTGTCATTTTTCTCACTGACGTAAAACAACATTTTTAATTACTTTTCCAGTGAGCTGGTCTTACACTGACAAAGTTTTGTCTGACCGTTGGTAATGTATAGTAATTCAGAAACTCTAACACTATATGAACCCGTCTTTTTGTACAAAAGTTCATTTCTGAACAAAAAGCTTACAATCATTGATCCTGATACAGACCTACCCAATGTATTGACCTGCGTTTAGAACTGATTTATGAATGCTAGGCTGTTAATATCTGTCTATATTTGTAAGAATTTTATGGTGCAATAGAGTAATTAACTTTTAGGTCCCTTACCGATAAAGAAACCCCAGCCCCTAAATGTTAAGTCGATTGTAAGAGTCTGACGCGGAGCATCCGAGAAGCTTGAATACGGTTCTATTTGTTTGTTTTATTTTATCTTTTATCGACGGACCAGCTGGTAGCTTTGGTAACAATAGAGTTTACTTATTAACCACTCTTATTAAATTCTTTATAAACACGTTTGTTAGTCAAAACCATAAAATTCTTCTAGATATAGACAAGTATTATCTAACAGGGAAACCAAAAACAGCAACCAATTTGCTCATTTTTGAAGTTAGACTATGTATTTTATTGGAATCCTATAACCTAGACGTTTCTGGATTACTTTAATATAAAAAATATGTTTTGTACACCACCCACACCCATAAACTTCTCTTTATTTAGTTGTTATTTTGCTTGCCCAAGTGCTAAATTATTAATAAATAATTTTATATAAAAAGAGTAATTTAATAAGAGTTGTAACATAAAAATACTTGTAGAAGTTTTGATAAGAACAGGCCCTTGTTTACCGTTGACGGAAGTTTCTAGGTGTGGCGATAACGGCAGTTTTTTGTTTTCTTTTGGTTTTTGTTGACGTCAATTATGTGGCCTGCAGTTGCTGACAGAGACATCACTTTTTTTCTTATTAATTTTATCTTGCGTCAAATATTAATATACATTTTTACATTTTATGTATGTATTTTAACAAAAATTTCGTATATTGTGTTTTCTATCTTCCAAAAATTATTTTTTGACTATTTCGCTCACGGATTTTTTAACCAACAAAAGTTACAATTGAAAAAATAAGCTGGCAAATTTTTTTCGGCGTTCTCAGCCAATAGGCCATCCAAAAAACACAAAGTACCTCGTTTTTTAGCAAAAAAAATACAATTGTAAGTAGTGTTGTTTTAGATGCATTATAAACAAACAAAAATGAATTAATAAGTAAAATAGTCAATAAATTATATTTATGTTTAAATTTTAATTTTTGTGATTTTCAATTATTCGAGAAATAGTCTTGACGAATACCATTTAAGTTTAGACTTTACCTGAAAAGAGTTGTTCAGTTATAATATCATAATAGTTCAGACTTTGCCGATTTTTCTCTAAAAACTTGCTTTCAAAAATAGCATCTAATCATCGAGTAATAACGAGTAAACCAATGCTACAAGGATTTTGTAATACAAAAAACAAGTCATGTTCCTAAATAGTTTAAACTTTCATCGTTTTTTTACCAAAATTTAATGCGGAGCAGTTTGAAAATTTGGTTATTTTTGGAAGCCTATTGTTACAGGAAATGTTACTTCTTTCCTGAATTCAAGTTTGAACTTTTACCTTTAGAATAAGGCAAAAAGGTGATAAAATTTAACATTTAACAAAATTATTGCTTTTATCGCAAAATAGTATATTGTGCACCTTAGCTAGAAAGAGGCATTTTCCAAGCCGAAGGAAGAGACTTTCTGAGGCTTGGAAACATTACATTTTATCCTACTCAAAATAAAAAACTTTTAACGGTAAAATAATCTGACGGATACGTGACCAAACTTTAAAATATTTTGTAATGTCGTCACTGTAATAACAAGAACTTTGCAAAGTTTTTAGATTTTTATCTGATTTGTTGTTAACTGTTGTTAAACATGTTGTATGTCGAGGCATTTACTGTGTGAAAATCACATTAGCTTTACTACAGATCATTTTTAAACGTGGCGAATAGTTATTTGATAAAGTATAGGTACTTATATAAGAATTATGTTGATTACAGCTAAGATATCTCAATATTACAGCATAGATTACAGTACGGATAGTGAGAAATTTCTATTTTTATTTTATTTTTTCTTTTATTAGTGTGAGGTTTTGTGTCGTGACAAACCAGGTTTTTGAATTTGCAATACTTTAACTTGACTTTCGTCTTTTGTATTTACATCACTCATAATTTTTAAGGAACATATTAAAAAAATTTAAATTTTTTTTTTTGGTAACATGGGAGGAGCCTAAATTTGATATTTGTAAGCTCTATATAATTTAAACAACACACCTATTAAACGTCTTATAGGCTAATTTTAAGTTGAGATAATACCGGTAGTACTATTGTTTCTACTATAGAAAATTAAAAAATTCGGGGCTGCGCCTGGTTGTTGTCATGGAAATGTATTAAAATTTGCAATACTACCGGTAGTATCTTAACTTGAAATTTGCCCATTAAAGTATAAAGAAATAAGCTATCAAGAAATTAAAAATTATCTCAATTAATATATGTTTCTAGGAGTTACAAAGCTTTAAACTTCAAAATGTTAAAATTTTAGGGTGTTTGATTTTAATTGTTGATTACTGTATTTTATTTTGTTTAGGAAATTTAATTTAGAAATTAATTTTTTTTCTTCCGGGATTGGAAAGTGTCAGTGGAGTTTTCGCACTCGACGTTTCGCCAACCATCAGGAGTGGAGTGACAACCGATTGGAGATGTACTTAATTTAGAAATTTTTTGACTTTTGCAAAATTCTAATAAAAGGCACTAGGCCAGACGAAGTAGCATTTTACATAACAATTTAGTTCCAAAAAGGTCTTTTATATAGAAAGATTATTGTTTGGTATGTGTACATTCGCTAATATAGCACAAACTTCCCTGGAGGTAGAAAATTATAGTTATATCTCCTCTTTACCGACACCGTGTCCGATCTTTTTTTAAAAGAAGATTTAATAAGCAATCTATTCTTGTAGTCAAAATTAAAATCACCTGAATAATTCGCTCTAATAATAAATAAAGTCTTAAAATTTGGAGTCATATAATACATTAATATTATTAAACATAATAAGTTTTCAGGGCTATAGATTTGAATTACGCTTTTTAGTATTGTAAGCTCAGAGTGAAATCGAAATCTAAACACCAACTCTATTAAAAATTCTGAAATTTCTAAAAAGCGGGAAAATACTACCACGCATAATAATATAAAAAAATAGAATTTAATATTTTCGTACACTATTTTGGTTTATAACAATCAAATAAATCTCTAAAACATTTTTGAAAAGAATTTTTACACTGTTTTGGTTCGGACAACTTCAATAGATTGCTGGCTGATAGCTGATAAAATTCTATGTTACAGTCCCCGATACAAAAAGAAAATATGTATTCACTGTTACTAATCCAGATAATAATATTTAAGACTTTATCGCAAATACGTTGTCTCTTGTCCAAAACAAGTTACCAGTCATCGACTGTTTCAAACATGATTTTCATTTTCTAGGATCATCTGGAAGAAAACTACTCTAGAAGCGTGACGTTCTATTCGTTCCTATGAATTATGAATCATCTGACGCGCTTCAAATGTTTGTAAAAAATTTTTTTTAATGAATTACCGTTACAATATGTACAAAAAAGGTGCAATGAAAATATTTATAAATTACATACCTACCTTTAGAAAAATATCGAGTAATATAAAAAATTCCTGTATATTGAAGAACAGTGAACAATACAAGGGACACTGCTTTAGGAGAAACTTATTAGTTCTCAATGCTGGGGTAATGTTATGGATTACCGGTACACAAGAAAGTTTTATAAGCTAGATTCAAGTTGAGATGATACTGGTAGTATCTTAGTTTCCATGGAAACTCAATAAAATTCGGGATTGTGATTGGTGTTGTTACGAAAAATTATTAAAATTTGCGATACTACCGATTGTATCTTAACTTGAAATTAGGTCATTATTTTTTTATATTTTATTTAATTTTCAGCAAAATTGTCAATGACGACAAATAACAATTAAACAAACTAAAAAAAATTATTTTTACTAACTATGCCAACTTGGTTGTTCCACTGTGTGGTGGTGTTTTCGGAGCGAGTTATAAACGGCGGCCTTTCAAAGCTCGTAACGTTTTTGGTGTAGTCGATAATTTAGTTTCTCGTTTTCTTGCAGCCAATACTTCGGTTGCTTGTTTTCTTACGGCAAATGCTTCGGCTTCTAGTTTTCTTGCGGCCAATGCATCGGCTTCTCGGTTTCTTGCTTCGACTGCTTCGACTGCTCGTATTCTTGCAGCCAATGCTTCGCCTGCTTGTTTTCTTGCGGGAAATGTTTTGGTTTTTTGTTTTTTCTAGCCGATACTTTGGCTTCCCGTTCTCTTGCAATTGATGCTTCGGCTTCTTGGTTTCTTGCAGTCAATGCTTTGGCTTTTCGCTTTCTTGCAACTAATACTTCAACTGCTTGTATTCTTGCAGCTAATGCTTCGGCTGCTTGTTTTCTTGCGCCCAGTGCTTCGACTTTTTGTTTTCTTGCAACCGATGCTTCGGTTTCGTGTTTTCTTGCAGTCGATGCTTCGATTTTTCGTTTTCTTGGATTTGATGCTTCGGCTTCTTGGTTTTTTGCAGCCGATGTTTCGGCTTCTTGTTTTCTTGCAGCTGCTAATTTTTGGTTTTGCCATTTTACCATCCAATCAAATGCATAGTTATATTGGTAGTTTAGTGAGCGAAACAAATCTTGGAATAACTTTCTTAGGTACGTGTAGTCAGGGTCCTCTTCATACTTAAGCCTGCGGCAGTAGTTAAAGTACGTTACAAACTCGACCGGAAAACCCCTGAGGAGCGTTTCAATCGATGTAGAAAGCTTTATTTCAGCTACTTTGTCGTACATTTGCTTTCTAGTAACAGCCGCCAATCCTTGCCATGGAAGAGATCCTCTAAGAAAATACATCAAAACAAAGTTCAACGATTCTATATCATCACGTCTAGATTGCGTTACTCCTAAGTGTGTGTTCAATGATGCGTATCGCGCCGTCCCCGTGGGATGGTTATCATCGCTATATCCTATGTGCATTTTAGTGTAGGGATTTCGAAATATCTTGGCCAAACCAAAATCAATCATGAACACAGTTTTATCATGGTCACACCCGCCCATCAGGAAATTTTCTGGTTTAATAACGCGATGAATGAAAGATATAGAATGAATGTACTCGATACGAACAAGCATCTGGTCTGCCAGCATTAGTACCGTTTTCATCGAAAACCGCCGTGAACAATAGTTAAATAGATACTCTAATGATGGACCAAGAAGATCCATCACAAGAACGTTGTAATTTTTTTCTTTGCAAAAATATTTAACACGTGGTATACCCTCCGCTCCAAGCATAATTTTGTTCAAATTATTTTCGTATTTAAGTAGTTGGGAGTTTGCTGTAACAGATTCTATTTTAACTGCGACTTCGTTTCCATTCGTTATGTTTACGGCTCTGTGGACTTCTTCGAAGGAGCCACTGCCAATTTTTTGCACTAACCGGTACTTTCCACCCACTATAAACTGTTTTACGTCGACGCAACTTGATGTCATTGTGGCAATTTTAACAAATTTCTTTTGCGTGTCGTTTTACAACTTTGAATGCTCTTTTTTACTAATTTATCACAAATCACAAAATAACTATGAATTACTCTACTAAAAAATTTTTTGAGCATAGCCTCAAAATAAAGATTTTGAATAACTAAAGCGACCTCTGGTGGCGTTTGGAACAATCAGATTGTATCACGGCTTCCTTAATGACAACTGTCATTAAAGAAGCCGTGAAACGTGTCATTATTATCTTAAGATGAGAGATACATAGCCCTCATTGCGTGTAAAACAGCACTAACTTTTGTCGAAAATTTTTCATTTATGAAATAACTTAGAGTTGTTTTTTTGTAGACTCTTTTAGACCAACATCTAATTAATTGCATCAGTAGGTTTTTTTGTTAAAAAAAGCTGGTCATTAATTAATAAAAAATATTAAAAGTGTTGTATCTAGTAGAAGTGAAAATTGCTTTAATAACAATTAAATATTAATGCCTTCGTGCTTAAAAAAAGACGAATCAATACACTATTATCCAATAAAAATAACCATAAAAAAATCTTCAAAATGTTTGTGTTATAGCTTAGATATTTTCGCCATAAAATTTTTATAACAATCTGACACTTTCAATAAGAAATATGGGTTGCCTATCTATGTGAAAGTCAGACAAAACTTCAGCGTGTTTCGAATAGATGGCGCAACCATTTTCAAATTATGATATCATTTAAAACAATATGCAAAAGAGAATTAATACGGTAAGAAATGAAAAAATTAAGTACGAACTCAACATAAAATTTTTAACAATAATGGTTTCAATTTCTTTTGTGGAGTTATGCAAAAGGCAGATTAAGATTTGAAACAATGAATTTAATACGTATTTTCATTTTTTATTATTAACAATGTATTTATTTCGTAGTAGCACATTTCAACAATTTACTGTTGATTAATAAATTAAATAAATATTTATTTACACTCATTGATTATACTCGTAATATATTGAAATTATTGAAGTTAAAAATAAATATCAAAAATTGCATAGTTTATGCCTCAATAAAGACTTTTACAAAATAAAAACTAAGCATAAAGGGAAAATGACAGGTTAATAGTAAAGCATCACATAGAAAATTTAAGTTACACTTTATTTTTTTTAATGTTTTTTTTGTCTTGAGCTTGAACAATATATATTGTGGATCTAAACATTTTTCTCCTTTAGGAATTCTGCGTCTTACAATTTCTTGTAAGACACAGTCATTGTAAAATTTTATTAAAATTGGTAACATTTTATTTTTCCAAAAATTCATGTCAATTTTAATTTCTTCAACAAAAAGTGGGTTTGCATCTCCAGTATAAACTACAAAGTAGCATGCTTCTCGCTGGGCAATATTTAACTGGCCTTGGATTTGATACCAATAAGTATGGTTTCGTTTTAATCTTAATTTTTTCTCATATTTTTCCAGACAAATATTATTTTTTTCGGCAGCCTCTTCTAATGCCACGTTCTGTTTAAAAACGCTGTGCAAACATTTTACTTCTACGAGGTGGGTTTCACCTACAAGTCCTATAACAAAATAAAGTAATGGAAAAATAAATCATTTCAAATCAATTAACAATGAATAATAGTTAATATACTAACCATCTGGAGACGCACCAAGATACCCATAATTAAGATCAATGAAAAAACCAGCCTTTTTTACAACGAAACCATATTCTGTTTCAAATTTTTTTATGGCGACTGTTTCCATTGTCTTTCCATATTCAAGACTTGGCGTAGAAAGACTGTTCCCATATAAAATTTCTTTAACCAAATTATGGCAAGAAGTTGACGCTCTTCGCTTTATAACGTTGCCAAAAAAAGAGGCTGTCAACCTACCTGCCCTCTCTGTTTTAAACAATTCACTGCCAAACTGTTCTTTAGTGTTTTGTTCGATAAAAGCTTGTTCTTCTTTACTAACCTAAAATCAGTACAATTTAAAAAAAAAAGTTATTATGGATAATTTATATCTAGTTTGTTTTTCTTCTTAGTGCGCTAGTCTGTCTCTTTTTAACACATTGTTGTATACGTTGTTATGTCATATACATAATGTATTGAAGAAAAACAGACAAGCCCACTAACAAGAAAAACGAACTACATATTAATTTACAAAAAGACAATAAGTTGCCACAGGTGACAGTAAGGCTTATACTAAATATATTTACCTGTTGGGCATTTAAACCGTAATCTATATTTTTTATAGTTGGTAACTTTTGTCCGCTTGTTTTAAATTCCAATTTTTTTCTTCTTGGTTTAACTTTTGCCCTGTGACTTTGAGTGTCAATGTATTGTTTGAAATATTTTCCCGGGCTTTTTTTTGTTAAAGATTTCGATGGACTTGAATGCCACTTAATGCCTTTGTTATACCTCATTCCACTCATTGTGCATCTTGCCTGAAATGAGCCCCTTGTAGTCAGATTTAAACGTTTTCCGGCATTAAATCTAGCTAGTATATTCATGAATATTTCTGCCCGGTTGTTGTTCTGATTTTCTAGTAATAAATGAGATTTTTTCAAAATAATTTCTAAGGCACCTGCAAAAATGTATACGGTACATATAAAAAAATTACAACTAAAAAAAATCAAATACTTACTATATAAATGATTGTACAGACCGGATTTTTTTATAGCTTCAATTTTTTTAATATTATGAAGCACGGTAGGTGTCTCACAGTAACGATCTTTACATGAGCGGTGGTCACCAAAAGTATGTAAAGGACCATTTCTTAAATCTTCTTTTAACTGATCAAGATTTTTGTTGCAATTATAAATTGCTTTTTGAGCGACCTTTTGTAGATTTTTTATAATTTTATTTGTTAATAATTTTCTGGCCGCTAAATCAATTTTTGCGTCTTTGCTTAAATGGAAGAGTGTTTTTCCATAATTTTTGAGAACATGATTGACGCACTCAATTTTTTTTACTGTTCTTCCATACGGGACTCGCTCAATTATTTTAGTGTAGACACTGGAGTCCCCATCGCCAACAAAAGATTTAAATCGTAAATTGTAAACTTTCTCTGCAAAACAAAAGCCTTCTACAATTATATCAGCTTCCATCGCAGAAGAACTGCCGCTCCAATTGCGGAAGCATTTATGTTCCTTTGGTGTTTTTTTTTTATTTGCGGCCCTTGCACAAATAATGCAGTATTTATTTCTTACACCCACATATAAAACTTTCAAAGTTTTTTGACCAATAATGACTTCCTAAAATAACATTAACGTAGATATATTAAATAAAAGAATGATAATGATCTCTTACAACGCCAGATGCAGCGTTGTAATTATGGCCGTAGCTTCTATGACTCCATCCACCGTCTAAGTAAACCGTTATATATGGTACCCCGTCAGGATCTACATGCCCATTTTCTACGGCAATTTTAGCATCTTCTAAAGCAGCAGCTTCCATATCTTTACAAAGCTGATCTTTCCAAACCTAATAAGCACGTTTCTAAATAAAGATAAATACACAAAATGTTTCTAATAATTTTTTTTTTGTAAAAGTGATATAGAAAGTTAAAAATGCGTTTTTTTACTCACATCTCCCAATGTATTTTCTATTTCATTAAATTTTCTTTGATTCATGGGTGGTATATTCATAGTTGATAATAATTCCTTCAAGTGGCCAAAACTACTGCCAGTCGCCAAAGTGCCCCATACAGCTCCATAATTAATTTCCGATTTTTTTTATTGGGATCTTCAGTACTTCGAATTATGTTCTCAATGTCACACTCTGAACATTTAAATTCTATGTGGCGTACCAGTCCTAATCCTCTGTCATATTCCTTAGAAGAATATAATGTTCCTGAACATAATTTGGAGTGGCTGTGCTGCATGCTAAAAGCCCATTTTAGTATGTAACCCAAATCAACAATTCTGTTGCCAGGAAGTGCTTTGGAATAGACATCATCTTTTTCGATGCAAAGTTCATGATCCATTATTCTAAAAATTATGCATACAAAAATTAAAACCATAACATGTATTCAACAGGTCGTACTCATTAAATGTGGTTTCATTCATGCATATGGGATCTTTCATCAAAGGTGTATCGCATCTCATATTTTCACAATTATTGTCTGTTTCATGTTCTTCAGACGTAGAACGTCCAGCCACACCCTTTTGTAGGGATAATTAAATATATATTGCGCACAACGGATTAGGGATCACTTAAATAAGTCTTTCTGTACAATAATCATGCAGCAAATTTTATTTAAAACTTAAACATAACCAGTGGCGTATTATTCTATGGGCAAAATGGTCCCCATCGGCATGGGTCCCCATCGGCATGGGGGGGGATAAATTTATATTAATTTGTTTTTTTTTTTTTGAAAAAAATAATTTTATATTTGAAAAAACAAAAACATGCTGAGGCTTACTGTACTAGTCTAATGTCGCGAGTACTAATATTTTACATTGTAAATTGTAAATGCTATTGAAAAGACTAAATATTAGACTTGTAAGTAGGTATTTTGCAACGGGTTTGATGCAGTTTATAAATCTGGAATAAGAAAACCTTAGCATACTATCGCCTGGCACCTGGGGCTAACAAAACAACAAGTGAATACAATTTTTTGTTTCATCGTATTCTGTCTCGTGTGCACAAGTTTAATAAGTAAAAATATGTAACGCTGCTGAACATAATATAACTCAGTCTTATTATACAATAAATAAATAAGCATATAAGACGAGATCGAAAGGTAACTGAATCAGAGCAGGCTGTGTCAGCGTAACTGTAATGATGTGTATAATGTTAATACCCACTTCCACGGCTTGCTTTGATTCAGTTACATTTCGATCTTACGTTAGCATAAAAAATATACAAAAAAAAGAAATACAGAAAATGGTTTTTTTATGACTGATAACAAAACTCAAGAAATCAAAGATATAAATGCTCAAAGTTTGTAATAAACTAAAAATTAATAATGAGTATGTTCTCCTCGTGCTTGTATGACTTATTTGTTTATTACTGTTACTTATTACTCATACTGTTTGTTAGAACCTGATGTCTTATTCGTTCTTGGGAAATTTGTTCTCATTCTTCCTAAAGAAAATTTACCAGTTGCTCAAAGTTATGAGGCATTTCCTGCTGTCTTAGCCGTCTTCCCAGTTTATCCTAAAGATACATTGTATTCTTCAAAGGAGGTTCTAACTACTTTGGCAACATGGAGGCGTGCATTATCGTGCTCAAAGGTAATATCTTTGCCACAATTTTCAGCATACGGTAGCACATGGAGTTGTACAATGTCCGTAAGGTATCGTTGTGCTGTCAAAGTTCTCCCTTCAACTACGACAAGCTCCGTTTTTTTATTACAATTATACTTCTCCAGGCCATTATTGAACATCCTTTAAAATGTCGAACCTCTTGCACCATATTGTCCTGAAACCTTTCATTTTGTCGTCTGTAGACACAAATACGCCCATCACGACCACTTAGACAAAATCGAGACTCATCAGAAAAGAGTACATGTTGCCAATTTAATTCAGTCCAGTTTACGTGATGACGACAAAACCTGACGGTTCATACAGTCACGCCTGTTGA
Source organism: Tribolium confusum (assembly GCA_029207805.1). NCBI lineage: Eukaryota > Metazoa > Arthropoda > Insecta > Coleoptera > Tenebrionidae > Tribolium > Tribolium confusum. The sequence continues at coordinate 33,448,156 of JALGAY010000001.1, read as the reverse complement.
GTTCTGGTATAATCGTAGAAAAATAAAAATTAAACAAAAGTAAAAAATGTTGTTCTTTACAATAATGTTAATAACAATTTTTTACAAAAAATGTAATAGAGGCAAGATATCTGCAAAAAACATATTCAACTCTTTTTAAATTACATAGTTTGAGAAATATTTGAGACTTCCATTTTAATTAATCTTTTTGAATTTATCAGCAAAATTCTTAGGATTTATTTACTAACTGTATAGCATACCAAAAAATAAAAACTTTTCCAAAAAATGTTTTTATTTGTAAATAATTTTTACATGGTCTATTAGAATTATTTGCCACAAATTTAACCACAATTACACTAGACCAGTAGAAAATGAACGCCAGTAAAGTTATTGTTTTGCAGCGCTTCTGTAAAGAATTACAGCTGGTCAAAGTTGACAATTTTGAGATTTTTTTTAATATCTCAAAAAGCTTTTCAGTTATTGTAATGAAACTAGGCAGCGTGTTTATATTCTTAAGACATATTTGAGCCAAATGCTAATAAATTTTTTTAACAAGAACACTAATTTTTGCTAATACATTGTTTTACTTTTTTGGATAGAGAATTTGATTTAGAAACTATTTTTACTCTTGCAAACGTTGGACAAAAGGCACTGTTTTTGAGTAGAATTTTGTTTTTTTTTTCCTTCTAGTTAATAGTTAAATATGTTTTTTTCTGTATTTAAGATATTTAAACAAAAGTTTTTTAATTTGATAAAAACTTACGACTTGTGGTACCTAATTTAAAAAAAAACATTTCAAAGCATTTTTAAAAAATAAAAGTATCAGTTTAGTTTAATAAATAATATATGTAATAATAATAATAAGTCTACACTTTTTAGTAACGGCTTTTTTATGGTTGCTTTTTAAACCATAATTTTATAAAGCCTTGTTTGTGCATTTTTTAGATTCCTTTTTATTTTACTTAATAAAATAATACGTTTTATCAAAATTTTTAAAAAGCCAAAAAAATTTGTTAATTAAATTCTCTATCAAAATATATCTCTTAAAGTTCTGAAAAAAATTCTCCTGAGGTCTTAGCAAAAATCGATGTTCTAGATAAGCTAATTTAAAAAAAAATGTCTAAAATATCTCTCTTAATAATATAAAAATGCTACCCAAACATCATATAAAGCCTTTTTGAGGTATTAATAAAAAATCTGAAAATCGTCAATTTTGGCCACATTATTTTTACAGAAGTGCCACAAAACAATAATTTTATCTTCTGAGAACATTGTAGTTAAATTTGTGCCAAATTATCCTGGAGTACTTGTACATCTTTACAATATGAATAAAACCTATGCATTTTATTATTACAAAAAATATTACTATAAACGTTTGTAAATTGTTAACAAGCTGTCGATTTATTGCGTTAAGGCAGTAAGAAACCTATGATCCGGCTAAAAATTAATAGAAATATTTTTTCAAAATAATGGAGACTTTTGATCTAGTTGTGTTCATAGAATGTTAAGAAAATAATTTAAAAAAATTGTTTAAAATATTAAGCTAACATCTTTTTTGTTGAAAACAGAGTTTCAGTAATACACACCCAAATCTGTTATTTATTTACCATAAAATTTTGTTTTTAATATTGTAAATTAGAAATTTTTTCTATGTTTTACCATTCTCCTTTTTGTTATCAACTTTTAATTTTTAATAAAAGAAAAAGCTTTGAAGTTACCGTAAAATAAAAACCGATTTATATACAGGTGTTATTGAAGTAAAATTAAAAAGTTTAGCAGATGATAGCTCTCGTTAGAAATATGCTAAATAACGAAAATTATCTTGTATAAATGTTTAAAGTTTTCGAAATATCCACTGTGGAACCTTTTTTTTAAGTTGTTTTTGAACGACATACAATGTATTATAGTAATTATTTTGGTGTATAGTGTGTGATTGAAATATAGTTATAATTCTAGTTTTAATGTTAAATCAGATATACAGGCTCTTTTTTAAATATTTTTACAAATTTTAACAAGTGATTGCTCTTGTTGAAAGAATGCTAAAAAACCAAAGTTGTCTTATACAAATTTTTATAGTTTTTGAGATATACGCTATAGAATTTTTTTAAAAAAGAATTTAAAGGAAAAAGAATGTGACTTAAATTATAAATTATTTAACAATTAACAAAGCAAGCGTACATAAATTATTAGTACTTCTACCAGCAAGTTTCAATTTATGATAAGTACTATTTTACTAAGAACAAGTAAAAATTTTTGATTTTTAAATGCCGTTGCATCAAAATGTGGCAATTAATCACTTCGAGTTTAAACCTATCAGTGAGTGGTAACAGCTTAAATACAGCTACTTTGTTAACAATAATTTATTACTTTAGTCAAATTCTTATTTTCTGATAAAAATATTATACACTGAGATCTAGGCCTGCCGCAAAAGCTATGTAAAAATATGCCTTGTACTTTACCTTAAAGGTAGTGCAGAAACAAACACGTTTTCTACTTTCGTGTTTCAAAGCACGTGACGGTCTATTCGTTCCTACGAAACTTCTCTCTCGATGATTCACCGTAACAATATGAACAAGGAAGATGCAATGCACATTAGGGTGGGCCAAAAAAATCAACTATTTTTTTTTTAACTTCCGACACTGAAAAATTGGTTTCTAGGCACTTTTAAAAATTGCTTTTTTAAGATGAGCTCTTAATTTTAATAGGAAAGACTTCCTCATCGCAGTTTTCTATTTTTTTTTTTTCAGTTCCATATAGCAAAATTCATATCTCGTCACTACTTGATCGTACAGAAAAAAATTGTTTACATTTTTTGTAGGAAATTAAACGCTTTAAAAAGGTATCTTACAATTTTTTTATGACTTACCGTTTAGAAGACATCGTAGGTCAAAGTTTGAAGAATTTAGCAAAAAAAATTTTTTTACTTCTAGATTTTATAACTCGTGGATAAATAAATATTATAAAGTGCGCAACATACGGTTTTGTAGGAAATTAAACGATCTACAAAAAAGTCGTTTGTGGCTAGTCGATTACTTTAACCATTTAAAAAAAATGGGGATTTAGTATCAAATTTTGGTTTTTAAAATGCGAATATCTTCTAAATGGTTAGAATAATCAATTAACCACAAGAAACTTTTTTTATAGAGCGTTCAATTTTCTACAAGGCTAAATGTTGCGCATTTTATAATATGTATTTATCTCTGAGTTATAAAATTTAGAAGTAGAAAAAGAATTTTTGTTAATTTATTTAAACTTTGACCTCCGATATCTTCTAAATGGTAAGAGATATAAAAAAATTGTAAAAAAACTTTTGTATAGGGCGTTTAATTTCCTACAATAAATGTAAATACATATTTTCTGTAGAATCAAGCAATAATGAGATATGCATTTTACCATATAGAACTGAAAAAAAAAATAGAAAACTGCAATGAGGAAGTCTTTCCTATTAAAATGAAGAGCTAGCTCATCTTGAAAAAGCATTTTTTAAAAGTGCCTAGAAATCAATTTTTCAATGTCGAAAATAAAAAAAAATAGTTGATTTTTTTTGGCCTACCCTAATGCACATATTTGTAAAATGCATACTTACCTTGAGAAAAATATCGAATAAAATAAAAAATTTCTTTATATTGAAAAACAGTGAATAATACAAGGAACATTGCTTTAGGAGAAGCTCATCAGTTCTTAATACTGAAGTAATGTTATGGGTTACCGGTACACAATAAAGTTTTATGAGCTTATTTCGAGTTGAGATAATACCGGTAGTATCTTAGTTTCCATAGAAACTCAATAAAATTTGGGATTGTGATTGGTGTTGGTACGAAAAATTATTAAAATTTGCGATACTAACTGTTGTATCTTAACTTGAAATTAGATCTTTAGTTATTTTTTTTATATTTTATTTAATTTTCAACGAAATTATCAGACAATGCGACAAATAAAAATAAAACAAACCAAAAAAATTTATTTTTACCAACTATGGAAACTTGGTTCGTCCACTGTGTGGTTATATTTGCGGAGCGAGTTATCAACGGCGGCGTTTCAAAGCTCGTAACGTTTGTGGTGCTGTCGATGCATTGGCTTCTCGTCTTCTTACAACCGATGCTTCGGCTTCTCGTTTCCTTGCAGCCAATGCTTGGACTGCTCGTTTTCTTGCAGCTAATAGTTTGGCTGCTTGTTTTCTTGCGACCAATGCTTCGGCTTTTCGTTTTCCTGCGGCCAATGCTTCAGCATTTCGTTTTCTTGCAGCCGATGCTTTAGTTTGTCGTTTTCTTTCGGCCAATGCTTCGGCTGCTTGTTTTCTAGCTGCCAATGCTTCAGCTTTTCGTTTTCTTGCAGCCGACGCTTTAGTTTTTCGTTTTCTTTCGGCCAATGCTTCAGCTTTTCGTTTTCTTGCAGCCGGTGCTTTAGTTTGTCGTTTTCTTTCGGCCAATGCTTCGGCTGCTTGTTTTCTAGCTGCCAATGCTTCAGCTTTTCGTTTTCTTGCAGCCGACGCTTTAGTTTTTCGTTTTCTTTCGGCCAATGCTTCAGCTTTTCGTTTTCTTGCAGCCGGTGCTTTAGTTTGTCGTTTTCTTTCGGCCAATGCTTCGGCTGCTTGTTTTCTAGCTGCCAATGCTTCAGCTTTTCGTTTTCTTGCAGCCGACGCTTTAGTTTTTCGTTTTCTTTCGGCCAATGCTTCAGCTTTTCGTTTTCTTGCAGCCGGTGCTTTAGTTTGTCGTTTTCTTTTGGCCAATGCTTCGGCTGCTTGTTTTCTAGCTGCCAATGCTTCAGCTTTTCGTTTTCTTTCGGCCAATGCTTCGGCTTTTCGTTTTCTTGCAGCCGGTGCTTTAGTTTGTCGTTTTCTTTCGGCCAATGCTTCGGCTGCTTGTTTTCTAGCTGCCAATACTTCAGCTTTTCGTTTTCTTGCAGCCGACGTTTCAGTTTGTCGTTTTCTTTCGGCCAATGCTTCAGCTTTTCGTTTTCTTGCAGCCGGTGCTTTAGTTTGTCGTTTTCTTTTGGCCAATGCTTCGGCTGCTTGTTTTCTAGCTGCCAATACTTCAGCTTTTCGTTTTCTTGCAGCCGACGCTTTAGTTTTTCGTTTTCTTTCGGCCAATGCTTCAGCTTTTCGTTTTCTTTCGGCCAATGCTTCGGCTTTTCGTTTTCTTGCAGCCGGTGCTTTAGTTTGTCGTTTTCTTTCGGCCAATGCTTCGGCTGCTTGTTTTCTAGCTGCCAATACTTCAGCTTTTCGTTTTCTTGCAGCCGACGTTTCAGTTTGTCGTTTTCTTTCGGCCATTGCTTCGGCTGCTTGTTTTCTAGCTGCCAATGCTTCAGTTTCTCGTTTTCTTTCGGCCAATGCTTCGGCTTCTCGATTTCTAGCTGCCAATGCTTCGGCTTCTCGTTTTCCTGCAGCCGACGCTTCAGTTTCTCGTTTTCTTTCGGTCAATGCTTCGGCTGCTTGTTTTCTTGCAGCCGATGCTTCGGCTTCTTGTTTTTTTGCAGCTGCTATTTTTTGGGCTCGGTTTTTTACGATCCAATCGAATTCATAGTCATATTGGTAGTTTAGTGAGCAAAACAAACCTTGAAATAATTTTCTCAGGTACGTGTAGTCGGGATCATCTGCATATTCAAGGTTGCGGCAGTGGTTAAAGTACATTGTAAACTCTGCCGGAAGACCACTGCAGAGCGTTTCAATCGATGTAGAAAGCTTTATTTGAGCTACTTTTTGGTACAATTGTTTTTTAGTAACAGCCGCCAATCCTTGCCATGGAAGAGATCCCTTAAGGAAATACATTAAAACAAAGCCTAACGATTCTATATCATCGCGTCTGGATTGCTTTACTCCTAAATGTGTGTTCAATGATGCGTATCGCGCCGTTCCCGTAAGCTGGTTATCATCACTATATCCAACGTGCATTTTGGTGTATGGATTTCGAAACTTCTTAGCCAAACCAAAATCAATCATAAACACATTCTTGCTATGGTGACCAATGCCCATCAAGAAATTTTCTGGCTTAATATCGCGATGAATATAAGACTTAGAATGAAGGTACTCTATACGAACAATCATCTGGTCTGCTAACATTAGCACAGTTTTCATCGAAAACCGCCGTGAGCAATAGTTAAATAGCTCTTCTAATGATGGACCAAGAAGATCCATCACAAGAACCTTATAATCTTTTTCTTCTCCAAAATATTGAACACGTGGTATACCTGCCGCACCAAGCATAATTCTGTACAACTTACTTTCGTGTTGAAGTAATGGATATTTTGCAGTAACAGATTCCCGTTTAATAGCGACTTCTTCTCCATTAGTTGTGTTGACGGCCATGAAGATTTCGCCAAAGGCGCCGCTGCCAATTTTTCGCACTACCCGGTACTTTCCACCCACTATAAAATCTTTTCTGTCTACACAACTTGATGCCATTGCGCTAATTTTAATAAAGTTTGTTTGCGAGTCGTTTCACAACTTTGGATGCCCCTTTTCTTGAATTTATGACAAAATAACCATGAAATACTCCACCAAGATGTTAACGCATTCGGAAAATTTTCTTATCATAGCCAATTATTACACCACTGTTCATTTTTCTGCAAATTAACCTGGTTAAAGTTATAAAGCTAAAAGGAATTATTTGTAAAGTTCCTACCAAGATGCTTCAAACGTTGAGTACTCAATTTCATACTATCTGAACTCCAGAACAAAATTATTGTTTAATAATTACTTTCAACTTGTTTAACTACACCAGATGTGTTTCTGACTGCTCCGGATCGTATGCATTGAGACTGAGAAGAAATGTTATTGGGGCGTACTGCCCCTTTATTGTATTTTTGACGTTACTTGTGCTATTCGCGCAAATTTTCGGCATGTTGTAGTGCTACCAACATAAAAGTTAAATCACTAAATATTAAACAAGGCGCGAAATATGAATTTTAAGAATGTAAATACACATGCGTTTTATTGGTTGCCTATAAAAACTTTTACAAATTTTTATATTACAAATACATTTATACAAACATAATTATTTATAGTCGGAGCTATATAACAATAAATTTACGTCATTAGTTAGATATGTCATTCGCTAATAACTGCGTTGACATTTATAGTCGTATATAAAGGTCGGTTTACAAAACATTTTTTTTTCTTTGAAACAAGAAAGTCACGAAACAGCAGCTGTAAAGTACCAACTCTAATTAGCCATTTTAATTGTTCAATTTCGTTATATCTACCCAAATTAACTCTAACTACAATGAAACAGCTAACTCGCGATTAAGTTTCAATTTTCACCAATTAAATGTCAGTAAAAACAACTTAATCGTAAATTAAAAATTAATCGAAATTAAATATTTTATTTGCCTTCTGTAAACTAGCTCTTTAGTGCATAGCTTTAATTAGTTGTTAATTTAACAGGGTTTTTAAGTAAAAACCCTGTAAAGTAGGAAACCAATTAAATATACTGCGCACAACGGATTAGGGATCACTTAAAGAAATCGTACTGTACAATAACCATGCAGCAAATTTTCTTTGAAACTAAAATACAGTACACTCAAGTCTTATTATACAATAAATTTATAAGCATATAGCATTAGAAATATACAAAAAAATATACAAGAAAGTTTTTTTATAATTCTTAACAAAATTCAAGAAATCAAAGATATCAATGCTTAAAGTTTGTAGTAAACTAAAGCTTAATAATGAGTATGTTCTCCTCGTGGTCGTATGACTTAATTGTTTTCTACTGTTACTCATTACTCATACTGTTTATTAGAATCTGATGTCTTATTCGTTCTTAAGAGATTTGTTCCCATTCTTCCTGAAGAAACTTTGCCAGTTACTCAAAGTTACGAGATATCTTCCGCTGGTTTAACCGTCTCCCTAGTTCATCCTGAAGATGCTCAATCGGGTTTAAGTCTGGACTGTTGGCTGGCCAGTCTATAACTTCAACATTGCCTTCTTTAAAAGAGGTTCTAACAATTCTGGCAACATGAGAGCATGCATTATCGTGCTGAAAAATAAAATCTTTACCAACAAGATATCGTTGTGCTGTCGAAGTTTTTCCTTCAACTACGACAAGCTCAGTTCTTCCATGTAGTAAACTTATACCTCCCCAAACCATTATTGAATCTCCTCCAAAATGTCGTACATCTTGCATTATATTGTCCCAGAGGCCTTTATTTTGTCGTCTGTAGACACAAATACACCTATCACGATCACTTAGACAAAATCGAAACTTATCAGAAAAGAGTACATATTGCCAATCCAATTCAGTCCAATTTACGTGTGATGACAAAACCTGACGGTCTATACGGTGTTGCCTGTTGAGTTCTGGTATAATCGTAGAAAGAAATTTAAACAAAAGTTGCAAAAAATTTTGTTCTTTACAATAATGTTAATAAAAATTTTTACAAAAAATGTGATATAAGAAAAATATTTGCAAAAAACATTTTCAATCTTTTTAAAATTAGTTTGAGAAATGTTCGAGACTCCCATTTTAATTAATATCTTTAAATTTATCACTAAAATTCGTAGGATTTATTACTAACTGTACAGCATACCAAAAAAATAAAAACTTTTAGAATTACTTGGCACAAATTTAACTACAATTACCTACCTTAGACCAGTAGAAGATGAACGCCGGTAAAATTATTGTTCTGCAGCGCATCTGTAAAGAATTACAGCTGGTAACAATTTTGTAATTTTTTTTCAATATCTCAAAAAGCTTTTCGGTCATCGTAATGAAACTGGGTGCTTATATTTTTAAGACATATTTGAGCCAAATTTTATTAATTTTTTTTAAATAGAACCCTAATTTTTGCCAATACCTTGTTTTAGTTTTTGGATAGAGAATTTAATTTAGCAAGTGTTTTTACTTTTGCAAATTTGGACAAAACCGTGGTGGGAAGAATACAAGGAGTAGGTATGTCCTACACCGACAATGTTAGGTTCTTGGTCAAGGTACAAACACATTTTATGGTCTTATTTTATTGTCAAGACCACTGTTTACAAATTTATTGTGGGAAAATAAGCTATCCCGAGTACTGTATAACTACCATAAAAAGTGTTTGTGCAACGATCACGACTTCAAAACTTATGCCAACTCCTGTTATTCTTTCCTCCACGGACAAAACGCACTGTTTTTAAGTAGAATTTTGTTTTTCTTTTGGTTAATAGTTGAATTTTTTTTTTTCAGTATTTAAAACATTTGAACAAAAACTTTTTTTAGTTTGATAAAAATTTACGAATTACGGCAGCGTTTAAATGAAAAACATTTCAAAGCATTTTATAAAAATAAAAGTAACAGATTAATATTAAAAGAAATGACAATTATCACGTATAATAAATAATACATACAGTGTGTAAAAGCCAAATGGAATAAATTCATTATTTCAGTTACTGTGCATATTTATAAAAAATCTCGAAACACTTCACATTTAAATTATAAATTGACATTCTTCTACGTAAAAATGCGATCACTATCTTCAACCCCTTTCGAATGACAGATACAACCCCCAATTTTTTAAATAGGAAGTATAGACTTGTGGTATACAGTTTGAAAGGTCTCTTCATTCTCTACTCAAAAATGTTATTGTTTTCAAGATTGTCGCAAGAATGAAGATAGAATTAAATTTTGATTTAATATACTCAAAATGTAAAATGTAATGGAAAATGTAATAAAATTTAAAACACTAAAAAGAACTGTGTATTTTATTGAAGTAGATGTTTAAAATGTTCACCGCAAACGTCTTGGCAACATTTTCCATTACAATTTACATCTTGAGTATATTATAGCGTAATTAATTCTATCTTCATTCTTGCAATAAACTTGAAAACAATAACATTTTTGAGTAGAGAATGAAGAGTCCTTTCAAATAATATATCACAAGCCTATACATCCCATTTAAAAAAATGGAGGTTGTACCTGTCATTCAAAGAGGGTTAAAGGTAGGGTTCGCATTTTTACGTTAAAGAATGTCAATTTATAATTTAAATTTGACGTGTTTTGAGATTTTTTATAAATATGTACAGTAACCGAAATAATAAATTTATTCCATTTGGCTTTTACACGCTGTATAATAATACATAATAACAATAAATTTTTGCGTGTTAGTAACGTCTTTTTTATAGTTTCATTTTAACAATTATTGTGTAAAGCCGTTTTTGTGCATCCTCTCGATTTTTTTCAATTTCACTTGAAAACATTGCTTTTTATCAAAATTTTGCAAAAGATAAAAATATGTGTAAATTAAATTCTCTAGCAAAAAATAGTCAAGTCATGTTTTTCAAAGTTCTGAGAGAAATTCTCCAAAGTTGTTAGTAAAAATCGGTGTTCGAGTTAAGCTAAGATACCTTAGCTTAACTAAAACCTTTTTTTAAATTGTTTTTAAACAAAATACGATGTATTATAATAATTGTTTGATATACATATAGTGTGTGATTGAAATATAGTTCTAGTTATAGTTTTAATGTTAAAATCAGATATACAGGCTGTTTTTAAAATAACTTTTTTAACAAATTTGAACAAGTAATGGCCCTTGTTGAAAGGATGCTAAAAAACCAAATTAGCCTTAAACAAATGTTTGTAGTTTTTGAGATATACGCTATAGAATTTAAAAAAAAAAATAAAAAAAATAACACTTAAATTCTAAAGCATTTAACAAAGCAAGCGTACTTAAATTATTAATACTTTTGTCAGCGAGTTTTCAATTTATGACACTATTATATTAAGAGCAAGTAAAAATATTTGATTTTCCAATGCCGAGGCCGTTGCATCCAACTATGGCAATTAAACACTTCGAGTTTAAACCTATCAGTGATAACAGAGGTAACAACTTAAATACGCCTATTTTGTTAACAATAATTTATTACTTTAGTCAAATTCTTATTTTCTGATAAATTATATAACTATACATCGTGGTCTAGCCCTACCGCAAAAGCCATGTAAAATTGTGCCTTTTGTATTCTACCTTACAGCTTACAGGTAGTGCAGAAACAAACGCGTTTTCTACTTTTTTGTTTTAAATCACGTGACGTGACTTTTAAAATGTTTATTAGAACATCATACTGAAGATACATACAAAAATCTAGCTTTCACTACATTTTAGACAAATTCACCAATTTTTGATCTAAAATTACTGGGCTGTGAAGTTTATTAAGAATTTTTTTTTCTTGAAAATATCAAGTAAAGTAATATGAGAACTACATGACATTTTTAATAAACATTTTTTTTCTCTGACAGTGCAGTAATGCTCGTAAAATAAATAACTAGTACAGACATAGCTGTAAAAAATGTGATACGTAGTGAAAGTAAAAATTTTTTAATTTTATTTGTCAGTTTCACGTTTTCGATTTTCGACTTTATTCGGCTTTTTTAACAAAATTCTTTCTGTTTCAGGAAATAATTTATACATCATACGTCGTAAAAGAGTCTTTGTATGGCTTAGAGGCTTTAACGAGATGCTCGAACGCGTCCTCGTATTCTTCAATTAGCCTCGGCACCATGCAAATAATCTCTTTCATGACTTTTAATGTAAATAACTATTAAAAACATAAAAAGTGCAATTCTGTAAACTGTTAAAACTTAGAACATTCTGTACATGAAACCGCCTTCGTGTACTAAAACCTTCAAAATTAAAAGTTAACATTAAGTTTTGAGGCGCTTTTGTACACCACCCTGTACAGAATATGTTAGACAAACGACAAAATAAACCATATTATTTCACAATAACGTTCTTTTAAATACTGAGTTTGTGTTACTAATTCCATGCCACGTTTTAAATGAATTAAAATTCTAGCATGTACAAAAACTAATAACTAAGGGATGAAGAGAATTACAAACACAGCAAAATTTTGTTTACAATTCATTTAAACAAAAACATTTCAACAATTTTTTAACATAAGAATATTAAAATAATTTCCTAAAAATTATCAATCAAGAAAGAGATGATTCTGCATTCTGATTAAAACAGACCTGTGCCGAATATATTGATGTTAAAAAATGCAGAACTACTAAAGTAAACCTAGTCCTACAGATTAAGAGATTATTTCTCTTCGAAAATTTTCATAAATTAATTATTGATTTATAAAATAAATATTTGATCTTTTAAAAATAACAAAGAGTGTATAAAATAATATACAGATAGACACAAAATATTTAGACATATTGTTTGTTGTAGCTTCATAAAAAAACAACGTCGCAATAAACTCTGTTTACGAGATTAGAAATATATTTCTAGTGATTGATATTAACACATCTTAAACAATAACAGCAATACATACATATTATGCATGATACTACGTATAAATTTAGAGAATATTTAAATTTAGATATTACATCAAACATTTTCTTATTTATTTCGTTATTTTCAATTATGTTCAAAATAAATTAATGCTTCATTTTTATGTAGATCTTATGGTGGTAGTAAAAAGGCAAAACATGTTTGGATGTAGTTTATTGACAAATAAATGTAAAATACATTACTTGGTAGCAAGTGTTTTATGAGAATTCCAAGACCTCCATTAAGGAAAATGTACATTATGTTGATAATAAAGTAACCGCAGTAAACATCTCATTCATTAAAGCTTCAATATCAATCGAGCGAAAACAAAGAATTCCTGCATGAAGCCATTACTTCCCAAGCTGTCAGCCATCTCTTGAATAATAAGCATCTGTGCACCTGTTCGCATGCAAAACAACGTCGACAATTTGCAAACCTTTGGGAGTCATGAAGTTCGCCAGACTTCTCCACTCTAATGGATTTATGTAAAATTTTAACCATCATTGCTGTCCCGCGAGGACGAAAAACTACACTTTTAAATATGACTGCCTTTTTGTGACTCTATTTAATTTTCAGGATGCGGATTTATCTCCTGTACTTCGGGCCTTGACCGATTCTGTGGTTCGGACTTTCCCTCTTCCAAGATACACGCCTGTTACTCGTAAAGAAAAAATCCAAGCTTTCATCGCTGACCATTTTCCGAGTTCTGTTTACGACATTATTTACTCTTAAATTTCGACAAATGAAGAAAAATCGAGTGTTTTTTTTTTACTTTTTGAGTGTCAGTTTTGTTTTATTTTCTACGTAGTATAGTAACAATAGTTTCGACCAAATCCATCCATCTCGTGGGATTTGGACCAAGTTGACATTAATAGCAAGGGCAGGGTTCTATGTGAAATTCAGCAATTTATGTCATAAATACATACAACCATGTGATTTTCCTATAATCAATAAATAATTTATACAGACATAAGTGTTTTTCCTACCCAAAAACATTACCGAAACATGAAACAAATTATAAAGTTTAATGGTGTTCTGTAGGAGGATTGAATTTTAATTATTCAAAACATTGTTACCGTGGATGGCACTTGACATATGCTTGTGTCAGTAGTTGATGGCACATAAATACACAGAAGTAATTACCAGAGGCCTGTCGTCATGAGATTAGCCCACATTAAAAGTTTCTCCAAAAACTTTACTCGTCAAATTAATATAGTCTTAATTATCCTACTCTTCCAACTGTTCCTTTGTAATCAAAATCAATGCTACACAAGAAGTTTCTTAATTTATCAAACAAACAATTAAGTTTGTGTCTCATTGCGTTTGCATTATTTGCGTAACATTACAATACATTGTAATTTTATTAAACTTCGATGCATAAGCTTCAGAATCAAACTCAGTTTAACGTTGATAACGAATTCGTATTCTGCGAGCATGAATAGCTAATTTCTGAAACAGACAACTTTTGTTTAATTTACACAAGGGAAGGAAGAGAATCTAAAGAATTAATTAACATTTTTGGCTTAAACGAAGTCTACCGAAATTTATAAATATCAACTTTGCATACAATATTCTTCTTTATATAAATTAAATTCTATAACAGACTAAAAACGCCACAAGTAAATTAAGTATCTAAGTAATAAAACATACTCATAAGTGCCAAGACTAAAATGCAATTATAAAGACTAAATTCATTTTTCGAAGAGTGAGTAGAAAAGGGTTCACGACATTTCGACAATGATACTTCAAAGCGAATTTTTTACTCTTCTAAAAGGATAATTAAATTAAAAAATCTTTGATTAAAAATCCTAAACGAAGTGCATTTTCCAGAACAAAAAACAGCGGGTCAAACCCGGCGCATCCACCATTTTTTCACTTAAATAATATCACTAATATCACAGATAATATTTTATTCAGAAAGAAAACCTTACTAAAAATTAAAAAATTATATATTCTAAGCAACAACAATATACAAAAACTTATTTTGTTAACACAACTTGGGGGATGCAAGATTTGAGCAAATGACTTAGATAAAATCGTTCCATTTTCGTTGTCGGAGTTTTATAACATCTTTTGCTCTTGCCGTTAATAACAAACAAGAAAGTTTTTGAAATCTAACAGTAAGTATCCACATACATTTACATAAATTTTGTGTAAGATGGAGGTGTAAAAACCCCAAAAAACAAACAACTTTAATCAAAAAATAAGACACAGTAAACTGTGTTCTAATACATTGTAGTTAAAATCTATAACTATTTTCTGTGCATTAACCATTTAAAAAAAATACTGGACCATAAGTAACAATAGTAAACAAAATAAAAATAGTTATTTTTGGCCTCCTGATAGCTAAATGTCAAATTAACGTACAATTAACATCAATGAGATCACCGTATTTACAAACGGCCGTGTATTTTGTGCATGATCATGAGGTAAAACAGTCAAATTATCTCCAAAAATATACGTTTTTAAAAACAAATGTTTTTGTACGATGATAGTAAGTATCTTTATTAAAACGCCAGATACACAAATTTTAAATTGTTAAATTACTAAATTTATATTATTTTTTTTTTAGCATTTTTAACTTCAATTAGACTGGCGCCATCTCTTGCCGCAAAAGCGTATTGTCCATTACAAATGTCTACCCTACTTTTTTTAATTATGTAGCAACTAAAATTTTTATACAAGTTTTATGTGTTATAGTTATTTATATTATTAGTGGGATAGAAGCATCATTACACAACGAGTGTGTAGATTACAGATAACGAGGACGTTAGCCAGAGTATCTGTAGCACACGAGTCACTGTAATGTACTCTAGTCCACGTATGATATACAAAACATTATCTATGACTGCAAAAAATTAAGAAAATCGAAAATTTAATGCTGCCGATAACTCCTTTTTTTACATCAAAAGTAAGGTAACCTATAGATATGTTCAGTAAGCACTCTATGGCAACCGCTTACAGTTTTTCAAACAAAGCTCGTTATTTTAAGGTAATCAGTGAAAATTGTGCTTTTTGGTAAAAATAAGAAAATTGTAAACATGAGTGACTCAGAAAGTTTACCTTCTGATATCGAAAAAGCGGCGACAAATGTTGCTTCTTGCTTGGTGCAAGAGAAGTCCAAAAAAAAGTACAAAATGGCTTTTCAACGGTTCAGTTCATGGTGCGACAAGAAAAATGTTAAAAATATTACGCATGAGAAGGTTCTACATGCATATGTTAATCTTTTATCAAAATAGTATAAATCATCGAGTCTCTGGGCTTTTTATTCTGTGATTAGAACAGTAATAAAAATTTAAAAAATGTTGACATCAGTAAATACGTGCATTTAATCGCCTTTCTGAAAAGAAAAAAGAATATCGTGCTAAAAAATCGCAAATTTTCACTAAACAATATGTTAGCAAATTTTTACAAGAAGCAAATAATAATAAATCTTTGTTAATGAAGGTACTGTACCCTTTTTATGCATAAATTATTCTTACTAGGTAATGTTAATTTCAAGGCTGCTTTAATTATTGGAGTTGGTGAAGCTTGTAGGATCCAAGAACTTACCAACATGCTTTTGGAAGATGTCAAAGATTAGAGACAATGCTTCCATGTTCTAATATCAAACACTAAAACAAAAATATCCAGAGATTTTTTTTTACGTCAGGCGTAATTGATGAAGTCAACATGCTAGAATTAATTAGAAAACATGCTGCACTTCGCCCTAATAACGCCAGTAGTGGACGGTTTTTTTAGGACACAAAAACCAGAAATGTATAAAGTTACCTGTTAGTATAAACACATTTCCTGCTTTTCCCAAGAATATTGCTACTTTTCTTCAATTACTTAATCCAGCAGGATTTACGGAACATTGTTATAGGCGCTTATCAACTTCATTGCTTGCTAATTCGGAAGCTGATCTTTTAACAGTAAAGCGTCATAGGGGGTGAATACAGTGGCGGAGGGGTATATAAACACGGCAGAAGAAAATAAAAAACAAATAGCTTCAAAAATTCTGGGTGACAAAAATGCTATAACAGTTAGAACTACTGCATCGACAGCTGTTATCGAAAAAAATGTATCAGAAATGGCTTGCCCTCCTATAAGTAGGTGTCAAAATTGTGTTATTAATATTTATAACAATAATAGCATGTAATTAAGATTGAGTTTAAAATTAAAACGAATTATTTTAAAGAGTGGATTTTTATTTTATTACTTCACTAGTGAAATCTGTCACTTTATTTCACTCAAATATTCAATATAATATGCAGTTATCAAAGCAGTCGTAGATAAACAATTTTACAGCACTCAATTATTAAAACACTCGCGTCGTGTTTCAAATTAATTTCGGGCTGTAAAGTTGAAGTTACTACACGCGAATGTAGTAGTTTTTTTTAATATATTTTATTTTTAGTTATTTATTTCATTTAGGGCCAATTTCATAATAAACTTAAAAGCTCCTTTAATTTAAATGACGTTTAAACTGTAACTGTCGATAAGTTTTCGATGCATATTGTCATAATAACAGTTACAGTCTAAACATCATTTAAATTAAAAGAGCTTTTAAGGTGATTATGAAATCGGCTCTTAGTTATTAAATTGTTGATCACTAAACAATTCTTATTCGGTGGAGAGTACAGATCCTTCTAATAGACAGTGATCACTATAAACCCTCTTCATTTCCCTTGCATTTATATTTACTTGTAATATTATACAGAGTGTTTCACAAGTGATAATAAGCCTGCGTAGTTATTTTTTTGTTTACAAATACATTAAATAAAAAATAATTTAATTATTCAGTTTACTGAAGACAAACTAATGCCACTTGCTTGTAAAATCATTCTTTGGCTTACATGTGAACAGGACCTGTAGCTGTTCTTGCTCTTGGCTTTTTCAAAGGTGGCCAATTTTTCCTTAAGGTAGTTTCAAGTCGTTCAAATATGGTGTCAGCAAGAGTTCTTCTCTAC
The DNA here is from genome assembly GCA_029207805.1 of Tribolium confusum. NCBI lineage: Eukaryota > Metazoa > Arthropoda > Insecta > Coleoptera > Tenebrionidae > Tribolium > Tribolium confusum. Next base: position 33,430,979 of record JALGAY010000001.1, on the reverse strand, counting down.
CCGAAAAACGTTGTCTGTACAAACTCATCGCGGCAAAGGCATTTTTTCCCATATATCATCATCATGTCGGTTTTTTCATCGTTTGAATAATTTTTTTTATCGGAGACAGATTTGACAAATAAAATTTGAAATCAATATCATCTACGTTAACTCTGGAATTGTATTGCTAGTTGTATTTTTAGCTTCGCAGGCTCATTATTACTCATGAAACAGTCTGTATGTATTCTTTTGTATTGTAATAAAAAATTTCCTAATACCAAATTATTTTCTGGTTTCATTTTTGTTCTCCATAACGATCACCTTTTTCATTTTTCTACATCTCTTTTAAGTCTTATATAATGAGAATTTTTGCTGTTATCAATATTCCTTCTTATTTTTATTAACTCTTTGTAGTGTTTCACAAAACATATTTTTCAATTTTTTGCTTGAATTAGATATAAAATTACAACAAATAAATAAACAAAAAAACGTTTTGCTATTTTTTGTATATTTTGTTATAATTCTTACTTTATTAATTAACGTTAATATTCCAAAAAACTGATTAGAAAACAAGATTTAAAAACTCTAATAACATCATTATAAAAATTAAAAATAAAAGAGCATAAAATACCAAACTAAGAGCATAATCGGCTTTATTAAACTTTTCAGTCTTTTGTGAAAATTGAATTTCTTTTGGCGAAAATGAATACAGCGGAAATAAAGCGAATCTAATAATTCTTAAGAAATAAGTTAACTATTTAAATTCCAGGATCTTGAGTAATCATAAACATTTATTTTCTTACAGATAATAGAATTTCGATTAAAACAAAAAAGTTGGACTTGTTCAAAACATTCGTTTAATAATTCTTCCAACGACTCAAATATTTACTACCGCGCCAGGTGTTTCCTATTCTTACAAACCGATTTTATTTTCTTTATTCGATCTAAAAATTTTTGTTGACAAAAACACCCTCCAGCACTTACATTTTATTTTATAATATAAACTTCATCTTAATTTTTTTTGCAAAAAATATTTCCATCAAAGAATTCATTTAACCCCATAACGAACTTTCTCGTCTGCTTCATAATAACACAACTAGAAGAGAATTACTTTTATTACTACAAAAAGTTAATTTGTCTCTCGGTATAAAGACATCGTGGCTTCCTTCATATAGACAAATGCTAGATGAGCATCCTATGTCCTATGACATTTAATTACAAATTGTTCTTTTCATGTTTTACTGTACTGGATTTTCTTATTATATCTTAGAAGGTAATTCATTATAGCTAACAATATCGTTATTCAGACTTCAGCCAACAAAAAATTAATTGTTACATATTGTTTGAACACAGCATTCAAAGAGATGATAAGAAAATTAATCACTGAGGAAACGTCTATTAAGCCAGAAGGCTAATTGCTGTTTCAAAAAATATGTTGTTTTATTTTATTTTTATACCAAAAACGTGTGGGTATAAAGTTAACGCATTAATTAACCTTTGTTTGGAGCAATAGTATTTGACCTAGAAATTATAAATTTTACCTAAATAATGTTAAAAGCTAATTATGTTAGATGAATCCCATAAGACTCGGTCGAATATTTCACATGATTGTATTAACATGGGATTGTTCGTTTTTGTGTCTGGAAGTTCTAGGATGATCAGGACCGTATCAAAAAATTTATATTACTCTTTCATATTTTTTTTAATCTGTTATTAGGTTCAATTAATTAAAAAAACTAATTTAATAATTTGAATAACGAAACTGTCGCTATTAAAACTGCAATAAAAATTAGATCATTTTTATATATGTTTTTATAAAATCAATTTTACAACTGACTGCCTGACCATTTTCCAAGTTTTTGCTCTTCATCAGTGCACTCCAAATTCTTAAGCAAAGTACTTGTTTGGGACAAACTAACTAACAAATATAAGATACTTCTTCTTTTACATTTATTAGCGTTGTCACAAATAAAAAAAAAGCAAAAGATGCGGCAAAATAATCTGATCAAATCAAATCAAAACATGTACTGAAGATGGTAGTGTATTTAACTGAAACGCGTTTTTATTTCAGTAAAAATATTTGCATTTTGCGTTAACCAATATACAAATATTTTTTTTTAAAGACCAGCCCAAACCGGTGTTTCAAGAGAACCATCCTACACGCAAATTTTTCTATTTTCCCATGGTCCCATCTAGCCCTAATAACAACCGTAAACAACTATTTATTCTTGTTAGTAAATTTACAAAATTATTAAAACCAAAATATTTAGACTATTTATTATATAAAACTGTAATAAGATTTTAGGTGAATACACAGCATATTACAAACGCAGTTAAAGTTTGTAAACCGATATTTGCATGCCGGCCGTTATATTCATCCTAACAGCCGCCGTCAATCATATTCCTCGCGCTGTGCCGTCCGCTAAAAACTGTTTTTTGTATGTATTTTTAGTTCTGTTAAACTACGGCAACGTTATAGTGTTACAAAAGATATATATTGAAGAACAATAATATTGCTACCAAGATAAAGTGAGAGAGAATTGTGATTAAAACCAATATAGACGATTGAGATTATAATCTACTTTTGTCAATTGTTTTGATATTTGGTACAAATTGTCAAAACTGTAACTACATAATTATTTTTTACGCACAATTAAAAGCAATTACCTCGTAAAAAGGTTACAAAAAGATACTTAGTAAAAATGTCTAAACATAATAATCAAAATTAGAGAAATACGTATAAAAATATGGAAAACAAAGTATATAGTTGCGTGTAACGTATAGTATGTGAACTCGTTATAATGACGGTTATAATCTTAAATAAATGATTGATTAACATTTTTCACTCACTACGCTCGTTCAGCGTTGTACTTCACTCTCAATAATAAGATTTTTTTATAGCGTTATTCTCTAATATAATTTTATTTGCTTATTATAAGTTGTACTTGTAAGCTATAGCTTCTAATATAATAATGCAATATTCTAATAATGCAACAATACTCAATAAAGCAATAATGGCCACCAAACAGAAAAAAGCCTATACGTATATTAAAAAAACTGAAAAAAGTATGAACATTTATAAATAAAATGTCATTTTACGAGTATAATCAATTAACTCTATCAAAAGTTATTCGAGGTCAAAGTTAAAATTATAGTAAATTTCAAATTTTGTATCCTTTACCCAACGTTTACCCACATAAATCACGATGACAATAACTAACGTTAAAATTGCTGAGAAAGGTTGGTATACACGATTCTAGTTGCCATTGTCTCAAAATTTAAAGTGCGGAATTTTTTGTCGCGAAGTATATTAAGATTAAGGGCTTATATCTTAACAGTGGTTTTATTTTAGCTTACTGCAACTATTAGGAGTCCTAAAACACAAAAAAAAATTTTTCTTTATCATTCTAACGTTAGTATTATTTTAATATTCTAATATTAGAATTGACATTTTAAATTAACTGTGACACATCAGCGAATAACTGGCGAACAAATTGGTGTGACGTAGAATGGAATATAAAATAATAACAATATGACAACAATGACTGATAAATAAGGTTAAGAAAGTGAGACTCAAATGTTACTAATGTCAGATCAGTCGGTCAAATTTTAGACCATGTTGCTGGTTGTATGTACATACATATTATTACGTTACTCGATGTGACGTCATACCTATGCGTGGCTAGTGTTTATTTGAATCGCCAATACAACAATATTATTGCTTTAAATGATTTCAACCCTCGCTTGTTTCTGATGTAAACTTTACAAATAAAACTTAGTATATTCACTATAATCTCGTTGTACTTGTTTGCTTTCTCCGATTTAGGATTACCCATTTATATATAATTTATTGCATTTGTCTTGTTCTTGGAGAAAACAATAGCTCTCTGATGATGTAATTTTTTTTATGGTTAATTAAAATTATAATTCATTAGTAATTATTACCGGAATTTGTAGCGCGTCAATTCTTCTTTTATTGCAACAATTAAAATTTGACAGAGATAAATTAAGTAATTAATTCTTTTTTATTATCAGCTCGGTTGAACAAGAAAAAAAGAGTTGAATTAATAAAAGTCGACTTATTTGATTTATCTGGATGTGCTTTTCTACAATTTGTTCGTTGAATTTATGAAATTAAAAAAATATTTTATAATTTTTGGGAGCATTTTAAACACTTTTTTTCTCAAAAAGGAAACAACACAACTTCCACTTCTAAATATTTTAATATAGTTTCCTTTCCTAAGTAATTTCTTTCCTAAAAAAAGCAAACTAAAACACAAATTTATAAAAAAACTTTCTATATTTTAACAGTTTTCTGTTAAATCAGTTTACTTTTCAAATATTATCAATAACTATAAATGCCCTAATTTCTTATCACCTTAGCAGAAAAGTTGACATATCTGCGCGACGAAATAGATATAACTTTTTGTGCAAAAAAATAAGAGTTGTTTTCTTGTGTCTAACGCAAACTCGCCGGTAAGTTATTTGCTTACTTGTTGCCAACGAAAATTTGACAGAAAGCGTGTCTTACCTCTCTAGAACAGTAAGTGAATTTATTCAAAATTAATCAAATATGTACTTTTTAATAAAAATCACACGATTTCATTACGATTCTTAGAGCTATAAGCAAATTAATGCCTCTAATTATGCATTCTATTTTTTTAACAAAAAAATAAGAAAGTTATATCTATATAAAAATTTCAATATATTTTTTGTTTTCGTCACATTAAATATACGATTAGAAACACTAGTGATATTAAAAGCAGACTTAAGAGTGCTAAATGACAAATGTTTTTTGCAGATAGTTAAAAAAAAATATAAGTATAAAAAACATTATATGAACCTTGAAGCCCTAAGCATTTTTTTTGTCTCGGACAATTATGCGTTTTTTTTCTCGACTACAACAAGTTATGCTTACGACCCTTAAGGTCTAATAAACTTTTTTTGGGCATGTTTAAAGTTAGTCAGTTATTAATTTATATGCTTGTAAATTTTGTATTTTTTTTTAACAATTCCTATATTTTTCGGCCGTTTTTGTGAACTAAAATTTAATTTTTTGTTAAAACATAAATAAATAATTTTATGGTGGCTTTATACAATTGCTAGAAGTTTTCAGGTCACATCTACAAAGTCACAAGTTTCTTAACTATAACCAAAAAATTGTCATACCAAAATTTGGGCCAATGTTGAATCAATATTAAAATATTTATCCAGGGCTTGCCATAGTTTTGGCACTAAAAACTATTTAAGTCAAAACACATAAAACTTAGTAAATTAATATAATCTTATAACAATTTGCACCCTAAATGCAGTACTACCACGACAACTTAAAAAAAATAATTTAAAATTATTTTGTGTAAAACACTAAAACAATAACCTATACATTATACTTTTTAATGCAACACTAACATAACACAAAATCCAAGTCTAAAGTCTCTGTTTTAACGATAGGCTAAATAGTACGCTAGAAATCTGAAATCTTCATTTATGATTGCTTAATTATAATTAACAAAATTATAATTAACAAAATTATAATAACTATATTATATAATTATTGAAACAAACCAATCACAAATAAGTATTTCAAATTTTCAGCACTCATTAGCGCTATATTTTTATTGGCAGGTAGCTTTTAAACTCAAAACCTAACAATAAGCCAAAGCCATTAAGTATAGAGTCGCTTATTTAGTGTATTGAGTATACCTAATACTCAAAATATTTGACCACTGTGACTAAAATAAATCATAAATCCTCAAACAAAAACTTTTTTAATTACCATAATCATGTTTGTAACTAGAGCTAGATAGATTACAGACGACCAATTACATCTCATTTAGATAAGTAGCTAAAAATTTGTTTTCTCCTAAATTTTAAATAGCCGAAGATTCTTGTTCAAAGGTTTATTTTAGTCACAGTACCGATTTTGGCGTGGATGAGTGTATACCTATATATAATTCTTTACCGTTTTTTTACATTTTTTTCTGTTAAAATAATTTTTGCTGCTTGGCAATAAACATCAAATATTTTTATGACAGCTGAAGGCGACACATTTTGTTTAAATTTCTTTCAAAAATATTATTGGCAGAGACCGTTCTGCAATTTTTCCTAGCCGAGTTTGCCTACCCCATCCACCTCTGGTTGTTATGAAAATTGTAGCTATACAATCACGCCATTGTTTCTTTCTACTTTTGTGAAAACCGATTGAGAAAGTAAAAAAACATAAACTTTTTACTAGAAAATATTTGTTCTCCAATGTTGGAGTCGTTAGCTCAATAAAATAAAAGAAACTGCGAAAATGAGAAAAGCCATTTTATAAATTGAAAAGCACAAAACTTTAAATCTGTACAAAATTTTGGTTCTATAAAATTAGTTATCGAATTTTTTGGAATACTTTTTTATGTAATAAAATGGTTGATTGTTGGCAGATCTTGATGCCGAATAGTTATAATAAAATACCAATTCTTTTACTAAAACTAACAGTAAAAAATACAAATGAATGCAAATTATTGTAGTTTGGAGAAACAAATTTAATTATGTATACAGTGATTTTTTTATTTGCTCCCGCCCGAAACTTCAAAAATAAGCAACACATTATACTTTACTAGTTTTTTAAAATTTAATTTTCAAAATTAGGGCTTAGAGAGTTGTGAATTAATGTCAACATTGTTGACAATGCCTTTGACAGTGCTTCCAGAGTCAGTTCATTTAGATCATTTGTAGTTTTCCCAAAGTTGCTTATCGTTTGTATAGCGTGTTGCCTATTTTTAAAATCCTGAGCAAGAGCAAATGAAAAATCACCCTGTATATATTGTATAATCTACAGAGTGTATCAAAAATAATAGTCAAAAATTTAACCAGTGATACATTTCATCAAAAGAAATAACTTTTCTATATACCATTTTTGTGACAGATGCTAAAATTTTTGAATTTTGTCCCCCCCCAATAAAATCACGATACCCTTATGATCACTTCTCAAATAGGTAATTAATTAACTTGTTAGCATTATAATACTACATTTGTCAGTAGCGAATATGGTATTTTGTACTAAATTTTTAGATCATTTTATCTTAATAACGGTTAAGATTCGGAAAAAATGAAATCTAGAAAAAAATATTATTTAAGCAAAACCTATCACTGGCTAAATTTTTGTCCATCATTTCTGATACACCCAGTATATTTAATTGAAGAAACAAAATTAAATACTAAATTGTTAAAGTATTATTTATATAGAACTGTTTCAATATTTTTTATACCTAATTTGTATCTCTAAAAAACCTGTGATAGAACTCATTTACTCTAAAGAGCGCAAATTAAAAAAATGTATAACGAATGTTTATCTTAAGTCATTTGAACATTTTTTTAGCACAAATAGATTTTTATAAACGAGTTCGATCAAATTCGCGTTTTCTAAATAATTTTTTCATGAGAAAATGGAAAATTTTGCGTTTATAACAGCCCTATTAGAACACGCAAATAAGTTTTATAATAGGTTCCTTAGAGACTCAAATCAAGAAAAACTGACTTTTCGAAACCGGTTTTTAATATACTATTTTTTGACTTTCTGTCTCTAGTAGTTTATAACTCACTTGTAAATAAACTTTAATTTTACTCACTCAAAAGCGTTGTATAATGAGCGTTTTATCCGTCACTTCTTACTGTAACATATTTTTTTTAATTTTTATAAAAATATATTTTTAAAAATTCCATTAATTTATTGTTTTTATATTAAATCTGCAATTTAATTAATCTGAGGTAAATATTGGCCGTGATTTTGGGTTCAAGTTCGGCCCTGTGTTTTGCTATTGATCGGGCAACATGACCGCAGTTGACCCTTTGTACGCCATGCGCACAGGCAACCAGTAATACAGACATGCATAGTTAGGGCGGCAACCACATTTCAAACAAAGAATTTGTGCAGTCCACACACGACTTATTTTTAAATGTAAACAGTGGCAAATACAATGGAAGATGCAAACATTCAACAAGGCAAACCCTTTAAAATCACTGATTCTGCCCGAGAAACCAGAAAAGGGGTAGTTGCCACTAGTCTCGAAGACCTAACCTCTAAAGTCGTTGAAAAACTCAACATCTCCGGAGAAATAACCGTGGTTTTAGAAGCGGACGGCACGGAAATCGACGACGAGGAGTATTTCGCTACACTGGAGCCGCATACAAGTCTTATGGTACTGACTGGGGGCCAGAAGTGGATGTTGCCGGCGCCCCCATGCCGCCTTACGATGGATCAAACCGACGACGACAAAGGAGGAGCCGAATTAGCCGGACTTGTCGGAAAACTCAAGCATAATTTGTGCCATGTGTCGCTCTTAGGAGGCGCAGAGCTGGAACTGCTCAGTGACATGGATCCAGACTCGTTAGTTGATATCACGTTCCCTGATAAGATCTTTCTTGAGCAGCTGAAAGAAGCTTCAGGGAGGTTTTTGAGTGAGAAAAGACAAGCACAAGATGCCATGGATTTACTGAGGCTGTACCAGGAGAAGGAGGCAGAGTCTGGAGAGACCAACTGATCCACAATGAATGATGTAGAGATACAGTTTTAAAATGTAAGTGGTTATTTGTTCACTGTGTCAGTTTTTCCGTTCTGTTTTGTAGGGTTGCCTCACCCCAAGTATTTTAAAAAGACTGAATTGCCAATAAATTACTGTCCTGGCGTAACCCGATTGCTCAATCACTGCACAGCCACGTTTACATTAACACCAAGCAACCTTGGTTAACACAAATTCTAACATCGCAACAATAGGACTTTTTCACAAAGGGCACGACACACATTACCCCACACATTGTAATCACCCCAAACACCTTATTATTCATGTTTGTAAAAATCTCTTATTAGTGAATTAAGCATGTTACCTTAGCTGTGATAAATCAAACTTGTAGCTCATAATCTTTAACTTTCAAACTAGAATTATCCCCGTCAAAATTCACTAACAAGAGGAATGTCTCATGTCGTTTACATTACTTCATAGTTTTTGCTATAATATAAAGTATTGTAATCATATACTTGTATACATTTTAACAATAAAAATTTAGTTGTTACTCCTTATTTTAATCAGCCCCCTTAAATCCTAACCTCAAAACAAAATTCAAATTTATTACCAATCATAGAAAAAGAAAGTCCCTAAATGATACATAAAAACTTTTTTAAACTTTCTCTAAATTGTTTAAATATTGAACAAGGACTTACTTTTGTTGATCACAACCAATATTTTGTTCTAAATTATAATTTTTTTTATATTTCACAGAATACTCACTTGCATAGAATATTAGCTCCTTAGTTTTTTTTTCCTTGTAAGGTTGGTAGTGACAGTAAATGTCAGCCTTTGAAAATTTATTTAAAAAATTAATTAAAGGTGACTTTCCAATGTATTTATTTAAAAAAACAACAATATAGACAACAGATGTACATTGTAGGTGCAATTACCGACCATTTGATATATAATCCACGTACAGGAATTACAGGTAATGAATATTAATGTTTGATTCTTAAAACAGTACACTACCCAAATAAAAACACAAGACGTCCTTACAATAATTTATTAGAAGAGCGGATTACAAACTTAGAATTACATAGCAATACATTAGACCAAAAAAAGCTCTTACACTTAGAACACATACATTCTTCATGTTTCCTAGATCTACAAAAGAGTACAGGGGGCCTTCTCCCTAAAAGGGTTGACCCGTTGGCTTGAAAATCCGACAAGAAGACAATCATCTTGCTCATGTTCAGTTATATATTTTATAATATCAGCCACTGCTACAGAGACTGGCAAGCGCTTGATAGCAGCCTCACGCCTAAGCTGCTCGGTTGTAGCGCGTTGTTGTTGCAGATTTGAGACAACCATGTCCATCAAAGCTGTATCTGATAGGCCTATGGTGGCAGAGTATTATAAAAACACTAATGGGAAAAAACTGGGCGCGGTTGCAAACACCGCACGGTGATACACTTCAATAATGAGAAAAAGCGTAAAATCTGACGGGGAACTTGTAACGACTGGAATAATACACAATTAAATACAGGAAGTTGGTATTTGAGCCACTTTACACCCCGATTAGTGCCCCAGATAACTGTCAAAGCGAGCTTGAAGTTTGGAGTTGTCAAATAACATGCGCGACATCTACATGACAATAAAATAAAAAGCGGCAAGTTTAAAATTTATTAAATTTATTTTATAGCCGCTTCATACAATTTGTCTGCTAGTTCTACAATTTTTTCATGACTTTCACACTGTTTTGCCATGTTTTTATTAATAGTGTCTTCTCCTAGATAGGCACCAGCAATAGCACCAGCCATACATGCGATAGTATCAGTATCACCACCCAAAGTTATTGCATATTGAATTGTCCTCCTAAATAAATTATCCGTCTGAAATATAATAAAATACTGAAATGTTCAGTTTGGTAAAATATTGATTACATTCACAGTGGGAATATCATTTTGTAAAGCTCTCAAGAAACAGTAAATTGCAGTTGGGACTGAATCATAAGCACCTATTGAATTTCCTAAATTTTGTGCCACTTCCTCATCCAATTCATCGTGATATTTTATATCAAGGAAATGTCCAACAGTTTTTAATTTATCTTCGTACGGATTTTGATCATCTAAACCTAATCTACAATTTTTATTATTCAAATTTTAAGCATAATGGAATAGAGCACAAACCCATCATCATTTTCACATTCAACTTCCTTTATTTTTTCACCGACTTGATTACAAAATTCTTTCGGGTTAATTGTATCTTGAGGGTTATATGATAGGGCTTGGTGTATAGCAATACATTGTAAAACAGCCCCATGAACCCCTAGAGAATTAGTGTGAGTTATCTGTGTGGATTTTTTTGCAACTTCAATCATAGCGTCGTAATTATTGCAGAAGTAGAGAGCTATAGGAGCAATTCTCATTGCACCTCCATTTCCAAATGACCCAGATCCAGAAAATTGTTCACTTGCTGGTTTAAAAACATCGTCAAACTTTGTTTTTCTTAATTTACTAAAAACTTCAACGACATTCTGGCCATAACCTCTGTGGGGTTCTGAAAAGTACTCTTTCACAAATAACTTTGCCATATATTTGTAATCAATTTCAGGCTTATCAATCAGACTTTTCGCCACTTCTTTCATCATTGCAGTATCATCAGTGTAACATCTTACAGGACCTAAAAATGATTATCGTTTGAATTAATTCCTATACCTGGGTGAAATTAACCTTTCAAATCTGGTGTTTCTAATTTATCAAAATAATTTTGAATAACAAGTTTTTCTCCAGATGTTATCATATCACCTTCAAATGGGGCACCTAAACAGTCACCTAGTAACGACCCCAATAGTGAACCTCTGAATTTGCTTTTTAATAAATTTGTGTCGATTTTCGACATCTTGATGTGTTTGAGAACGTTGGACATGAATATTTTTCTAACCTAACAATATTCAAGTTATAAGATAAATGAAAATAAACTGGCAAATATTTAAACGTACAGAGATAATGTTTGTTTACTTTGAAATTGGCATAATTTATTGGCAATGAACCAAAGCTTTAGTTGCAAGGAGAAAATAACAGAACTGAGGATCTTATTGGGCCATAAATGAGAAATTTGGAGTGAAAATAATTTACTTATTTTTTATTTAAACTTAAATGTCCAATTAAATTTCTAAAATGTTCACAATTTGAAGATAAAAATTAAAAATATTATTTAATTAAAAAAAACATTGTTGGTTGCCTACGCTAATACATCACAAAAGAACGCAAGTTTACACGGTAGCCTCATCAACCTTTTATGCGAACGGGAACTGTCAGATTTTATTAAATTTTTATATTTTCAAACGGCTTTTTAGAATTTAGGTTAATATACTGCACTTATGTATTGAAGCCAACTGTAGGTATTAAGGGGAAGGTATGTACCTGTATTTCTCTTATGGGAAATGCAATGTAAAGTCTATACAAAATATCTTCCGAAGTAATACAAATTTTTTAATGATTTTTTTTTAAATGAAAGGTATGAGTATTTTGAATGGGCTAAATTTAAAAAAAAATCATAAAACTGTTGACAGTATTTTTTAAACAATTTAAAAAAAAACTTTTTTATTTTTATTTTTTAAAAAACGGCAGTGTATAGTAATAATAATTTTTAAATCTTCTATCTCTCCTTGTTTAGACTCGCATCAAGTCTCGTACTTTAACCGTCCCGTATGGTCTGGTGGCTACTTCAAATAATTTTTATACAGATCATTAGTAGATTTTCTACACGTCAGCGCTCGGTTTGAAATCTACGGTTAGGTTTTAGGTGTCATCCCCTTAAGGAGAGACAGAAGATGTCTACTTCATACTTTAATTTTTTCGAATAATTTTTTGAAATTCAACAATGAGCGAGTTAGACCGTATTCTAAAAATATATGAATTCAATTTTTTAGCACATGTGATCTAATTTTTTTTATTTATTATTTGTATTTAAAAAAAAACAGTTTTTTGTATTTTTTCAAAACAAATCTTCTTCTTCTTATGGGTGAGATGGTGTTCTGGATACTAGTTCATTTCACCAGGCACATGTACTTGATATTTCTTCTCACTAAAAAGAGCGGTTCTAAAAGCGAAAGCGTCGAACGTGAATTCGAAGCTACTGAACAAGCAATGTCACAATAAGGTTTATGATGCTAATAAATAGATACAAACAAAGCCTCTAAGAAAAAAACTAACGGGAGCAATACCTAGTGAGGCAGATTACAGGATTTAGGAAAATTCACATACATAGACTGTGTTAATTAATATTATGAATATTTAACGGACAACTAAGAAACAGATGATTAAGATCTCCATAAGTCCATACAGACCAAATCCACAGAAGAGGTCATTCATCTCGCACACCACTGCGGAATACGAGTATATGGGCAAGAACAGCACAGTGGCCAAGTCTGAGGCGAATGAAATTAGTGAATTTCTTTGTATTATCGAAAGGAATAGATGAAAACCAAGGTCTTCGTGAAAGAGAAGATCAAACATTTCTGTAGAACTTTCCTTTATGGATTGAAGTGAAGTTCCAAGGCTGTTGCCACTTGAACTGAGTGTATTGAGATATAGAGGAAGCCTAATTACGACGATAATGTAACAAAGAGTGTGAGGTTTGTGAATTTAACATAGACTTCGATCTTATTCACCTTTTCAATCCCTACAATTCCGGCATGGCCAAGAATCTAGATTAGTTCATCAAAAATATTTTGGCATTCTAGTTTATAGAGAAGACGTTTGATTCTATAAAGTAAATGATTACTGATTACTTTTAGGATCACAGGTTCTTGTCTGTAAAGCTTGAAGAGAATTGCGAGAATCCGAGAATAAAACTCAAGATTGCGGAGTCAAGGGAAGACACATCAGAGCCATCAGGATAGCATAGAGTTTCGCCGAGAAGATAGAAGCAGGAGAAGGCAGTTTTACGGAATATAAATACCAAATGATGATGTACCTTTATCCGGGTTGTGCGATCCATCCGTATAAATGTGTGGGATACTCGACCATTTGCTTTCTACAATAGCCCTAAAATTGACATTGATGTCAATCGAAACTGACTCCTGTTTCGTAATACCCAAATCGAGGGGTACTCGAGGGCTAAATAGAATGTGCTTAAAGTCCAAACCAAAACAAGAGAAAACCGGGGATGTGTAAAGAATTTTGGAAATACTCGAAAAATGTCTGAGCGCTAATAAGGAGAGATGGAGAGCGATTTTTCCAATAAGATTTCCTACATAAAGAAGAAGAGCAAAAGGCCGCTAGCTCTCGAAAACGTGTGATAAAAAGATTATCAGAAAGGGACATATGTCTTATAATAAATTTTTGTACCAGCATTTTCCGACCTAGTGGCTGAGAACATTCTGCAGATTCTACCAAAGGTGCGTCAACAGAAGATCTCATAGCACCTAAACATAAACGATTTGAAGCGAAACACATTTTGTCAATTTGGGACATAAGGTATTTAAAGGAGTTGCCAAATATAAAACTTTCGTATTCTAGGCGAGATCAAGATCAGAGAAATTTTTTTTTTAATATTTGGTGCTTGGCAGGTGCTCCCGCCAATGCGCCAGTGATGTTAAATGGCGCTAGTGTGTGGCTAATTTTGGTTTTATTATTGTGTTTAACGCAATTTACCTTTATACTAAATTGCACCGTTAACGAGCTAGAGGGCGCCAAAGTTTGAAATTAAAATTTTTTCTTTATGAAAGTGGTTGGATGTTGTACCTATGGGAAGGGTGTTATTAAAGTAATGTTACAAATTTTAACAGGTGATAGCTCTCGTTAAAAGAATGCTAAATAATCAAACTCGTTTTATATAAATGTTTCTAATTTTTGAGATATTCATATACCTACACTGTACAACTTTTTTTTAAGTCGTTTTTGAACAAGATACGATGTATTATAGCAATTTTTTGATATATGCAATTGAAATATATGCAAAAAATTTTTCTGGTGGGAGTCCTAGTTTTAATGTTAAAATCAGATATACAGGTTGTTTTTGAAAGTAACTTTACAAATTTCAACAGGTGATAGCCCTTGTTGAAAGGATGCTAAAAACCAAATTTGCCTAATACAAATGTTTATAGTTTTTGAGATATACGCTGCTTTTTTTAACAAACATTATTTTTAGATACACGATGTATGACAAGATTTTGAGCAAAAACTTTTGTATATCTCAAAATCTATTTTATATGCTCATAGTACTGCATATAAAATAATGGCCATTGTTAAATTTAATTGTAAGGTAACATCTGGACGAAGTAGTTTTCTACCTGAGGCATCGGCAAGAACCGTAATACTTGGGGATAAGTAAAATTTGAATAAATCAAGGAGGTTAGATAGAAAGGAGAGAGTACGCCCTATACTTCCCGTGTAAACAGTTTGGTACCAGCTTGGTACCAGTTTATGACAGGTTCCAAATGAAGCGCAGAATCGACAGATCCTGTTTGGCTGTGTCTAGTCTCGCACAGTGGCGTAGCTGACGCAGGATGCTAGTTTTTGTTTGTTTGTTTACAAACAAACGTTGTTTTGTTTTTTTTACTAATTTTTTTTGGTCTGTATGAATTGATTGTTAATATTTTTTGTTATTGTTGTTGTCGTTTTGTTCTGTTTTTATCCTTTGTTTAAACTTTTTACACTACATTGTGTGACGCTACTGACTTCAACCTCGTGATGCGCCTGCTTTCAGTACCAGTTTATAGCTTTGCGCAGTGAAGGCGGCAAGTCCATTTTTTTCAAGTTGTACTCTCTCCGTCCTATCTAACCTCCTTGGAATAAATATTCTATCACAGAAGATAAGTTTATCATTAAAATCAACAATGGTCATTATTTGGTTTATTGCGGGCTTTACAAGTCAGGGATCTTGGATTTCCGAGGCTATACTACTTATACTAGTACAGTAAAAATGTAAGATGTACTTCAAAGACATAATTTGTTTCTTAATTGTACAACCACAAACCATTAGTTCAAAAAAAAAAAATGACCGTAAGTAATAGTAAAAAACGGACTATTTGGCACAAATGTTTTTTGAAATGTGAGAAAACAAAGTCGATAATCGAGAAATCATCAAATTCTCTTCAAAAACCAAAAAATCTGTGTTTTATAATTTTATGTTTAGTCACACAAAGCAAAAGAATAAAATATGTTTAAGATGAGCCACTCGCCTATGAGTGAAAGGCCATGGAGGAATAAATAAATAAGACTTATTTATTTATTCCTCCATGTGAAAGGCAGTGAAAAATTAAATTTGGGGTGCAGCTCAGAAAAAAAAATAGCAAAAAATAAAAGGTTAACACTACTTAATGCAAGAACCAAACATAATAATAATTCAACCCAGTTTAACTGAGAAAAACACGAAAATAAAACTTAAAAATTCTTCTCAACTTGAAAATGTTCTTTGCTAATACCAAACATCTTAGCTTAATAAGCTGCTGTTTGATTTTTAAAGCAAAATTCTTAATCTAAAATTTAGTATGTCTAATACTTTATATACTCATACTTATCTGGAAAGAGGTGAAGTCATGTGCCCCTTCAAACCACAGAAAATCTACTACCTTTTCTGCAAAATATCAGAAATTTCGCAACGCAATAGTATAAGCCAATTGAAAGTTTTATAAGCTTAAAACAGTTACTCAGTTAATTATCAGCCAAGTACACAGGTTCAGTTTAATTAAGAGGAATCCGTATCTTTCCTGCCGACTGCACCTTACCAATAGGCAATAATGCTTTGCAAAGGTTTCGAAGTCTCCATAAAATAAAAAGTAAAATTATGTTTTTTTAATAAACTTTTGCAGTTTCTTATAGGTAAAAGACCAAGCTATGCTTATATTTAGTGTTATATTTCTATTAAAAAAATTTACCTTTAACTATTGAAGTACAAATTTTATCTTTTTGTAGTTATATTAACAGCAGTTTTAAGAAGTAATTAAAAAATAATAATTACAAAACATCACTAGAGAATTATGGCCTAATGTTTTTCCTATAAGAAACTACAATAGTTTATTAAAAAAATAATTTTACTTTTTATCTCATGGGGACTTCGAAACCCTTGCAAAGCATTATTTCCTATTGATAAGATGCAGTTGGTAGGAATGGTACATATTCTTCTTAAATCCTTAATTACATTTTATTTTACCTTTTAAAAACCTGAGCTTTTAATAATTTACTTCCTTAAACGATTAAATTACAAATCAAAATGAATGTTATATTGTTACACAAAAAGTTTTGTTTTCAGAATGCCCTTTATTTATATATTAGTTAGTTGGCAAGCCTATACAAACCCCACTTTGATACCAAATTCGAGTTAACGCTGTTTCTGTTACTGACTTCATGGGACTACCTACTCAACATTTATCGTTAGCAATATCTGGATAAAGTATTCTGTTACATTAAGTAGAAGAGTTTAATCATTAGAGTCTGTCTACATTTGGAAGAATTTTATTGTGCAATAGAGGAATTAACTTTTCGGTCCCTTACTGATAAAGAAACCCCAGCCCCTGAATTTTAAGTGGATTGTAAAGATCCGGCGCGTTAGCCGTTGTTTGTCTCCTTTGAGGAACCAGCTGATTGGTTCGGTAACAATAGGGTTCACTTATCTTTACAACCGCCTTTATTAAATCCCTCGTAAAGTAGTTTGTAAGCCAAAATCATAAAATTCTTCCAAATGTAGACAAATAATATACAGTATTTGTATATTTAAGTGGGCCGACTTTTTAAGACCCTTCTATAAACCGAACAATAGCCCCATTGTACACTATTGACAAGGAATAATTACCGTAAGGATGGATCTTGATTTATGACAGTTTCCTCTGCCAGAAACATATGAGGGAACTGTCATAAATCAAGATCCATCCTTACGGTAATTATTCCTTGTCAATAGTGTACAATGGGGCTATTGTTCGGTTTATAGAAGGGTCTTAAAAAGTCGGCCCACTTAAAGATACAAATACTGTACATAAAATCTAGCGATTATGTATATTTGACCGTGACATAAATACAACTAAAGTACATTCAAGGGTAATTAAAACATCAAAACCTATATAAAATTTAAATTTGACTTTATTTAATAAACATATAACGAAACTTGATTACAATCTACAAAATACAAACTGAACTTGATTTATCACAAAGATTATGAAGTGGAAAACTATGGCTATGCTATACAATGGATACAAAATTTACAAATCTCCATTGAGCAGTTTCTTATCAAACAAGAATTCTCCAAGAGCTCCATGTTTATCCATAAATTTGCTGAGTGTGGAAACTTTTCCTGCAATATCTCTTTGTCCCTTGTATTGTTCTTCCAAGAATTCTCCAGTCAGATAATCAACCAAATGCCAGTCATTAGGTCCAGGTTGGTCTTCACACACTTTGACAACACCTTTGATTTTCTTAGTGACTGAAGCTTCAAGTCCCAAAGCGTCCTTCAAAGCATCAAGTCCAGATTCCCATTCGGTTTTAGCAACATCAATCTGTAAAACAAATATTTAAATTTGGCGCCATGTGGGGGATTTTTGTTCTGTGTCAGAGGAATCTGACATTGAACATTTAAATTTTTTCTTGAAAAAATTTGAGAAAAACACTCACATAGTTATCAATGAGAGTGCTGACGTCAGAGATAAGTTCACCTCTCATCAAAAGATAGGAAATTAACTTGATAGCATGTTGTCGTTCTTCGGAAGCAGCATCAAAGAACATCTTGGCGAACCCTGGTCTGTTGACGGTGTCTCTGGCGAAGTGGGCCCCCATAGCTAGGTACTGCATGGCAGCACGCAGTTCGGATTGAATTTGGGTTCTCATGCTGTTGATGCATGAGTGCTTCATGTCGGTCCAGTTCGGATCGGTCTTGATTTCTTGTTGTGTATGGGAGCCTTTAGAACAAATGTTAGAACTTTGGGAGAATTCAACTGGAAAATCACTTACATTGTAACTCATCGCCTTTGACAAGGGCGAAAGTGCACAACAACAAAGTGCTTGCGATGATTGCCTTCATCTTGCTGTATAAATCTTGTAAAAAAGTTAAATGAACACACTTTTTGCTGATATAGCGTTCTTTAGTCTGCCTTTACACTCACTGGTGCAGAAGGTGACTATCGAAAAAATCTAAATAACAAAGAAAAGAACGGTCTGATCTACGCACTCGGAAATTACACTTTGATACCTCCTCCTTTTGAAAATACTCGATTTTTACTGGAAATTATCTCCCCCTCCAACCTTGACTAGGCACATTCCACGATTTTGGGGCTGTCAGAGCTGCGCAGTGCTTTATTGCGTCTGTTGTTTAAGGTCAAAATCGTAGAGAAACTGCGCAGTTAATGAACAAAGTACTCATTTTTTGCCCGATTGTGTTATTCGTGATTACGCTGGCGAGATACCAGGTATGGATGGTCAATAGTTTTATATTTTTGCCAGTTGTACGTTTAACCCAGAATTTAATTTGTTTAGGGATCATGAAGGCATTCGCAGTTTTTGTCGCATTCTTCGTAGCTGTTGCTACAGCACATGAATCCTGTTATTCACAAGTCGATCAAGCCTGCTCCAAAATCAACAGCAAACCTGGTGAGTATGGATTTTTTTTTAAATTGTGTGTTTCCCAAATTGAGTGTTTAATAAGATAAATAATTCCCTCGTTCTTTGCTGATACAAAAATTTCGAGATAAGACACACTATCATGAGTGTTGCTGCACACTTTGACCTCATGTTGAGTTTTTTGTTTTCATTGTTGTTTAATTTCATGCTTCATATATTGTTTTTCTATGGAAAATGTCTCAAATATCTTGCAAAATCTTTAAGACATAGTTTATCTGTTCGCAATTATTTCATCCTTTAGAGACCTAAAAACTAACAAACTTTTTTTAAATCACATTGTTAAAAAAATAAGGGGGATTCAAGTGCTAAATTAACGATTTTTTCTGAAGAATATTTGAGAATGGGAAATCGGGTAGTCTAAGATCTCCTTTAGATTGTCATTTACAAGATAATTTAAGCATTTTTGGAAGAAACGTATAAATTCCACATTTTTTTTAAATTATGACATCTAACATGCTAATTGAGTTATATTATTAGGACTGCAAGTGATCAAAATCATAATCTGTTTTTTATCTATTAAGAATGTATATCTAACAGTTGTATGTTAAATTTTGTTCGTCAAATTGAGTTAAATTTATACCACGTGTTTCTAAAATCGTTTACAAGCAATATACAGTCAAAAAGAACAATAAGTACATTATGAAACTTCAAAAAAATGTTATTTTATCTCTTTTAAATAGCTCAGGAAGCTGCATCAAAGTTTGTATTTTACAAGTTGCATGTTCTCGATTTGAAAGGTTTATAAGGTTATATAAGTTTTTTAAGTTTACCACTGAGTCCTTGGTACAATTTCAACTTATTTTGTAGGACGGTAATTTTCAAATAAGCTTATTTGCTGATAACATTTTTCCGTTTTTTTAATTTTTTTATTGTTAAGAAGGTTAGAATTTTTTCAACATTTTTTTTAAATGTGTATTACAATAACCTTTATGAGTATACATTGTTTGCAAACGATTTTAGGGATACGCACAATTCTGTAAAATGTTTTCATCTTGATTTTAACCACACTTTTCAAATATTTATTGTTTCCGTTAGATATTAGTAAAATTTTATAAATGACTTTTAATTTTTATAGTTTGTTTACCTTTATTGCTTTTTGTAATTTATTTATACAGGGTGATTTTTAACCTGTTCCCGCCCGAAACTCTAAATATAGGCAACACGTTATACAAAGAAAAGTTAGTTAATTAATTAAATAATGTGGCAACAAATGATCCAAATAAATTGATTCTGGAAGCACTGTTAAAGGTATTATCAACAATATTGACATTAATTCACAACTCTAAAGGCCTTAATTTTGAAAATAAATTTTTCAAAGTATAATGTGTTGCCTATTTTTAGAATTTCGAGCGAGAACAGATAAAAAAATCACCCTGTATAATTTGTTTTGAGTTTAACAAACGGGAGAGAAAAAACCTTTTTTTTTTGTGCGTGTACTTTAACTAAAACGATCATCATTTATTTCATCATTGCCGATCTTTTTTTTTTTTTTGATAATTTACATAGTTATTCACTTGGTATACAGAAGCAACCTGAGATTCTTGAGATCAAAATAAAGCAATTTAACGCCTTAGCAATTTTCACCATTTAGAAGATAGAGGGCGCCAAAGTTAGAAATAAAAATTTGTTTTTAATAATAATTGATTTTCGTCATTTACGAATAATTATCGATTTTCGTGGGATTCAAAACAAAAATATTACTATCTAGTTTACATATTTATTTAAACGACACAATGTTTTTTTACTGTTATTCTAAAATATTGAAGTAATGACAACTTTCTAAATTTTAGTTTATTTTTTTTTGTACGTCAATGGCATGATTTATTTTTTATTTTAAAGTTGCGTTATTTCTAAAAAAAAATTTAAAATTGTTTTGTACCTACTCAGTTTTTCAAGTAAAAACACATCTCACATAATAATAATAATAAAATTGTTGGGTTTTGATCATTTTAATTAATTTTGTTATGATCATTTAAATTATTTTTTTATTTAAAACTAGAGCAGGTACAAAAATTTAACATGAGTCACAAATTAATTACAATTAAAAATTATTTGAGTCAATCATAAGTCATAAAACAAAAAGTTATTTAGAAAAATGTATTAAAACAGTAGTATACCTGTGCTAAATCCCATTAAAATCACGAAAGTGGTTAAAAAGTTAATAATAAAAAAGATTTTTAATTTCTAAGTTTGGCGCCCTCTAGTTTTTAAACGGTGCAACTTGGGCTATAAGTAGATTACCTTAAATTGGTTTGTTTTGGTCTCAAGAAGGTTCTCTTATGGAAACGTCTTTCTGGAACACTTTTGTATTCCTCTGGAGAGAAATGCTATTATTCCTTTGGTGTTTAAAGCCCTCGGGCTTCACCCTCTTGCTATAAATCGCACCGTGGGAATAATAATACATTTTTTTTCTTTTTTGTGAGTTTTTGAAATTACTTTAGAAATTTTAACAGTCCTTCTTGAAGGACTGCTAAATAACTAAAATTGCTTTGTATAAATGTTTATAGTTTTCAAGGTACACAATGTAGAACCTTTCTTAAGTTGTTTTTCTACGAGACAATATATTATCGCAATTTTCTTGTTATACAGAATGTGATTGAAATACTTGCACAAATTTTCCCTGGTGGTAGTCCTCATTAAAACAACAAGGACCTGTTAAAATTTATAAAGTAAATCAAAAATAGCCTGTTTACAATGTAGTAATGTTGCTATTTCATTAAACTACAAGCTTAAAATAGATGAATTGTGTTTTATAAAGATCTATTACGAAATTTTAGACTAACAAATCGGAAAAAATTTAGTCAGCATAGCCTAGAAACAATTTTTTGCCAAATCAGCAAAATGACTAACCTATAGTTTGTTTAAGTAGGGAAATAAATTCTTTTTTCTACAATATAGAAAGTAATTTCATTGCTAGGGAGAAGGACGCTTACAATTAATTATAAATAAATTTTTTAATAGCGCAAATACCTTGTTGGGTATAATTTAAAAAATTGTTTTCAACATTTTTACGAGTACTTATTACAAAAGGTACAACCTACAACGCTTCAAACTCGGAATGCCTTAATTTTGAGACCTCCTGTATATTCGGCAACATAATACAACTTGTGAAATAAAATGAAAAATAATATTAAAATCTTTAATTCTTTACTCGTATTTACGTACACTACCAGAAATCGTGATTTACATAAAATAAATTTTCTTTTAGATTATTCCGTATTAGAAATAGCACAGGCCATTACTGTATTAAGACAATCTTTTGCCTAGCACAGTAAAGAGCCTGTATTTCAAAAAATTTAAAATTTTTGTAAAAAATACGTGTTGAAGAAGCTTTTGTAGCATCATATACAGTCACGTACTTAAGTAATCTCCCTGTTTAAAAAAAAAATCATTCATACTAAAAACGTAGTTCCAAATGCATCTAAATCTAGTAAAAATATTCAAGGGAATGTTTATTGAAATTTATAACTAAAAAAAGACTGATGTTTGTGGCTTTAGCTTAGTCTTTCATGAATATAGAGTGACATTTTTTACGTACGTGACTGTACGTACTGTATTTATATTATTCTATGTTTCACATTGAAAGTGTACAAAATTATATGTTTTTGGCACCAATAAATATCATTGTTATTAAATCATGACAGTTTGATACAGACAGCTTCTTTGTGGATGTAACAAATTTTTAATTTTCTATCTTGTTATTTCAAAACGGAATTTTCACAAATTTTTTAAGTAGAATAGGAGCGTAACGGAACAACCAAAAAATTTAACTGTTAGATATTCTAGCAACTTTTATTTTTTCCTATTTACTATATAGTTAAAAAACGCGCTATAATAATTAATAGGGCGAGAGGCGACCGCTTAAAAATGTGATGCATTAGTAAAAGAATGAAATTTTAAGGAAAATAGTAGTGCCTACCTATGTATCCCGACAAACATTGCATCTTGTATCATTGTATTATTGTTATTAATGTAAAAAAGGAACTTATTTTTTTCGATTAATAGACGATAACAGCTTTTATTTTCGAACAATTTTGTCCAGTAAATTGTAAGCGTGGTAAGTAAACAAATATAAAAAAACATATAAAAATTGAGTTTATGTACTGTTTTAAATTTATTTACATTAGTAGATAAAATTTGTATCAAATGAAAGCTGACAACGTCTATTAACAGAAAAAAAATAGGTTGCCATTTCTCACATTGATCCCAGTACCTGGCAATCCTCATCCACAGTTCCTAATAAGGGCTGTATGTTTTGACGGATCAGGTTTTCGAAAGGTAACCCTAGCGAACAATGTTTGTAACGATACAACTATTTTTCTTTAAAATTTCATTCTTTTACTAATGCACCCTATTTTTTGCAGTTGCCCCTCAGACTATAAATTAGTGCTATTTTTTCATTGGGTGTAAATGTTAAGTTGTGATAATTAAACAAAGTGCAAAGACTTATTAATGAAAATTTATTAAGTAAAAATGAGTTTTGCATTTTTCACCAAAAAAATCAACGGACTTAATATAATTAAAATCGTATTTTGATCCACATAAAATTTAAAAGAGTCCTTCCATTGTTTTCAATATCGTAATCACCAATTTAATTAAGATGTTAAAAAAAGTAACTAAAAATTAATGTTTTTATAAGAAAACTAAAGAAACGAATTTTTTGTGAATATTTTTCGTATTATTTAGTTCCCAATTGAGAACGTATCAACAATTTGGCTCGCCTTTTTGAGTCACCTATATATCTAGTTATATACATTTAGGGGCTGATTTCAAGTATAAGATAATACTGGTAGTATCTTCGTTTCCATGGAAAAATAAACAAATTCGAGGTTGTGATTTGCTGTTGTCATGGAAAAGTATTAAAATTTGCGATACTACCGGTATTATCTCAACTTGAAATTAGCTCATTACTTTATAATCATTTGTTTGCAGATTAAATAATTTACCAAATAAATCAAATTGAGTTAAGTTTTTTAAATTTAAATTCGGTTAGGATCTTAAATTTTTTCACCAACTATTTATGCGTAAAAATTATTTTATTAACAACTTATGAGAAGCCATTCGTGCTTCTTATGATGACATTCGTAGTGGACACGTGCGTTATTGAGGGAGGAAACACATATAATTGACAAAAACATCAAAAACACTGGCCAGTAGTGAATAACGTTTTGAATTTGTTTTTTTACGTTTCTCTCTCAATAGTGCATGTGTCCTATAGTATTAAATTTTTCCGAGAAGCGCGTATTGCATTTGTTAATAAAGAATACTATGAATAATCAAATAATTTAGAATAAAAACCAGTACCTGAACTATATTACATTTTATTTAACAGTTTCAATCCAAAAATTCGTATTAGGTTGTTGCTAGGTAATATTCATAACCAAACGCAGATTATTTATTGACAATAAAGCACTATTATTTCCTTTCAATTCAAAAGCTATGTTATGGAAATTTTAATTGTTTCAGTGTAATATCGTATGATTGGTTGGCCTTGATAGTGCACTAGGCCTTCAATTATTTCTTAAAAGACGTTAATAATTTCTTAGAAGTGGTTTAATTATTAAACACAAAGGTGACTGTTTTTTTTGTCAAGATGAATTCTTAAATACACTGGAAAAATTTTTTGGGGGGAAATTTGTTTTTTAAACAGAATTTTTAAGAAAATCCAAATTCTTCTCAGAACATGTCAATTGTAAAAAAATTGTCTGTTTTGGCATCTTTTGCTTACTGCGTAGACCTATTTACTACACGTATTTGAGTGGCCTTTAATTGTCATTACAATTGGACTTGTCTAAAAAATCTACAAAAAGACGTAAAATTCAATACAAAAATAAATAAAATAATCTTGGCTGACTCATCTATCTATCCGTCTTGGCTTCTAAATGCTTTATTAAACAAATAAGTATTTCCGAATTAATGCGTACTTTTTGACAAATTTGAATACAGAGTTTTGTAACCAAAACACGTAAAATGCCCGAAAAAGAAACATTTTTTTTACTTTGTTAAACAAGAGTGTTTTTGGAAGAATTTTTCCTAAAATTAGATATAACTACCGAGGAAGTAATTCATAGATTAAACTTTTTTGTCACATTTTTTGTTTAATGTTGTTAATTCTAAATAAACTACGATAAGCTCATTGGTAACAATAACCTTAACAATAACAATCAAACAAAGAAATGTCTTTTATCCAATTTAAATTTATTCATTTGTCTGTAATATTTGGCAAAAAGATTACATTAGGAACCGACAACAGAAGCAATGAACTTGACACACTTTTAATTGTTTGTGTAACTTAATATTCAATAACAGAAGATAAAAATAAAGGTGAACGTTACTTAAAAAGAAAATATTTTCCTTATAAAACACCTTGACGTAATTTGTTATTTTTACCGTCTGAGTTTTTGGCTTAATTAGATGGAAATTTACTGTAAACATAACGTTATCAACAAATAAGCTTATTTTTAAAATGTGAATTTATTTATAGGCTTGGACCAAGAGCTTATTCCATGCAACGCCACTTACGGTCACATTAACATCGTAACAAAGGACCTCATCAATTTCGCAAATCGTCATATTGTCCGTTCATTTGAATATCTTTTGATGTCCACCCATTATGGCAATTACCAAATGAACCGAGCCGGTTTTGAGAAACTCTTCCGTGATATGTCCGACTCCAAATGGCATGAAGCTATTGAACTGATCCAACAAATAACCACTCGTGGAGGAGTAATGCAATTTGTGCCTCCGAAACCATTGAATGGTGTTGAAAAAACTAATAGCGTTTACCAACTGTATGAAATTCAAAGTGTAGCCAAAGCTTTGGATATGGAAAAACAACTAGCACTTGAAGCTTTCAACATTCACAAAGAAGCTAGTGGACGAAGTGAAGGCAAACACGATCCCGAAATTTCGTCGTATATTGAAAAGGAGTTTGTGCATGATCATGCTAAAACCATCAGGAAACTTGCAGGATATGTTACAGATCTAAAATCTATTCTTAGTGGACCTGATGGCTCATTAGGCTTGTTCCTATTTGACGAGTATCTTCAGAAACAGTAATTTCCTTAATTTTGTGTAGAGTTAAAGTTTTGATTTTTATCGATGGCTATTATAGTACCAAACATTGTGATAGAAATCAACATTTTTTATTGTAAACTGTGTTACTTATAAATAAATCTTACTATTTCCAAAGTATGTATTTTATTCTTAATTGCCAATTCCCTGAAATCAGTTTTTCTTAAGAATTACTTTAATATATTATTAAAATTTATTCAATAATGATATCAATTTGTTGGTCATTATTGTGTAAAATTGTGCAATAACCTACATAAAAATATGTAAACAGAATACAAAGAAAAATGACAATATTGCGTATTTAAGTATTTCACTGCGTATATCTCTCTAAATTTGTCATAACTATGACAAAGCTTTCTATTTAGAAGACATTAGAATTTAATTATATTACTATATAAGTTTCTTGCTTTGATGGTGTTTTTAACAGAAGGCATTAGATAACTATTTTCTAAAATTGAATTCGATGATAGTTTTATGAAAATTTCCTAGTAAGTAATAAACATTATGGAAAATTCCATCTTATAATATCCTTCCATAAAATTAATGGTTTATTTGTAAAAAAGTATTTTTATTACATTTTTTTTTCTATTCCCAAAAATATACATACATATACATGTACTTAATCTACTTCTAATGTTTAGGCATTAATTATTGTGTAATTTGTTGTCATTTATACGTTCCTAAGTGAGTCATAACCGCTTATGACCCTCCATAGATAGATAGGACTGAAGTCATGTCAGTCATTTTGAGACAAAATAGAATAAATTATTTATTTTTATTAATCAGTAAATACGTGACCGATTTGACAAATCTAGATTATTATGAACAATACACTATTTTGTAAAGATTTGAACTTAAATAATAAAACAGTTTCAAGTATTTTTCTACATTTGTATTAAGTGCTACCATGATACTTCCTTTATTTGTCCAACAACAAGATAAATGATAAAATTTGTTACATTGTTACAAAATAAGTTTTAATTTGGTACACGATTGCCTTATAAAATCTTAAATTAGATAAATTTTTATACACATTTATACAGGTTGTTTCAGAAAGATGTTCCTGTAGAGGAACCCGAGAGGCCGAAGGCTGACAAAATAAAGCAGTTTAACACAGATTGTGCCAAAGTTTCAATGTTTTTGCTATATTTACATAACGTTATGACCCTTGATCCTTTTAATGAAATTTCCTACAAATAAAATACTGACAGAATTGCATCAGATTTTGTTGTTTAATAAAGTAATTGAAGTATTTTTTGTTATTTGAATACCTTTTTGTAAGTATTTATTATTTAAGGAACTTTTTTCAAAAGTTATAGTGCAAATGTAATAGTCAATAATGTTAATTAAAAGTTTTGACAAACAATGAGCTAACACAAAAGAATAATAAAGAACCTTAAAGGTTCTTGTAGTTATAAGTTTTTAGCCGCTTATGATGGACCTAGTTTTACAAAAAAAAATATTCATGATGAGATGTATAAAATGTATAAAAATTAAATATAAATGTAAAACATGTATACAAAGACAATTTATAAGAATAGACAAAAGCACAATTAAAAAATAAAATAAAATAAAACATTAAATAAAAAGCTATTAATAAGTCATTCTCTGCCGAATCGATTGCCAAAGAATTTAAATAGGCATTTGCAACGCTCACAAAAAATATATTTTAATAACTAATAGAGTTAAAATTAATAACTTTGTTTTGTTTAATAACTAAAACTACAATATGTAGAATTAAACCATTATTTCATTAAGAAATTATTGAATAGTAATTAAATTAAGAAAAACTATTAAGAAATTATTTTTGAAAAATTGATTTTTGAATATTGTTCTAAATACTTTTTATTTAAAGTGATTTTTGAAGAAGTAGTCATCAATTTAAAAATCTGAAAAAAATTGTTAGTAAATAATTTTTTTAATTTACGTATTTATTTCCCAGAAAAGAAAAATCTTTTACAATTTTAATAAAAGAGGAATGCACCGCGCTGTGATCAGTGTGCCCAATATTCAGATTATTAAGATTAATTACATAAATATATTATATGGGGTGATTCAAAAGTATGGAGCAAAATTTTAATGTGACATACAGCACCACAAATGATGAAAATCTGCAGAAAAATTTTTCTCTTATAAGTGATAACAAAATTACGGTTTTTTAAATTTGGGTATAAAACAAACAATTTTTTTGGTTATATCTCAAAAATCTCTAAATCGAATATTAGAAAATTTGGTACCCAAACAAAGCTAAGTGTCTTTTTTTTCTGATAATAGCAAAATTCTGCCAAATCTTTTCTATTTCTGATTAAGTGCTTCCGTTGCAAATTTTTCATAAGATTTTCGTATGTCTGGTATTTTAAAAACAAAGCATGGAACGGAAATGCTGTTGTAAGGGGTGACTGTTGCGTCCTAACTGAGGACTATTGCACAGGAAAAGTTTGATCAAAATTTGCAAAATTTGATTTTCAAAAATGGTGTGCCCACCCTAGATACTTCAATAACGGTTTATGGTAGAACGGTGACAATTTTTTTTGTCATTGACAGACAACCTTATGAACAGTTTTTTTAGTTTTTTTTTTAAATTTTAATGTAAACAAAGTTAGAAGCATTTGAATTTTTTTTAATGGTCCCTTTCCAAAGATTCATTACCTCATAACCTTTTCTAAAATTAAAATTTTGGAAAAAATTAAAAGTAGACTTATCATGAATTTGTCTGTTAATAACGAAAAAAAATTGCACTGTTTTACTATAAACCCTTGTTGAAATACCTAGAGTGAGCACACCCTAGCACACTTATATTTTAAAAAAATATATAATCATCTGTTTTGTTGTTTAATTCTGCATACTTTTGAGTCTTTTGACTATTAAACAAAAAAAAGTTATTAATTTATCCCAATTAATTATAGAGTTATATATTTTTTTGTAAAGTCTTACAGATGTGACAACAGAAATATGGTCATTAGTGGCACGTGGAAGGAATTAAAATTAAAAAACAGTGTTTTACAATAATTATAAAAATGTGTTGTTACCGTTGTAGTGTTTTAAAAAGTCGATGAATAGTAATGTAGCATTCTTGTTGTCAAAAAATTGACCTGGTAAATATTTCTTTCAATTTTGTATTTTGTTCTTGGGCAGTTTCAAATAAATAAACAGCTGGGACATGCTGAAATCCAACTCTTCTACTTTCTGACAAATCACTAAATGATCGTATTTGCTCTCATTAGTTTTGCTACTATTTTAAAAAATATTAAAATAGGAATCTCATTAATTATTATTTTCTCTAATATACAGGATGTTTCAGAAATGAAAAAAAAAATTTAATTAGTAATAGATCTCACCAAAACAATTAGATAACATTTTTGCGAAAAATGTGGGGGGTTTCGAATTTTTTTAGCCCTATATCCCTCCTATAAAAGTACGATACGCGCCTAAATTTTGTAAATTTTTGAATTTGTTATAGTTATCATGGTGACTATTATAATGGTATATTCTACTGTTTTGACCAGTGGCAAGTATGGAATTTCTTGCCAAAACTTTAACTAATTTTATCTTGATAACGGTTGAAATTCAAAAAAAAAACAATATTTAGAAAAAACCCTTCTTTAAACGAGATCTACAAGTGGTTAAAATTTTTGTATTCATTTCTGAAACACCCTGTTTATTGTTTTAAAAAATAATTGATACCTTTACATTGTATTTCAAAA
The DNA here is from genome assembly GCA_029207805.1 of Tribolium confusum. Classification (NCBI taxonomy): domain Eukaryota; kingdom Metazoa; phylum Arthropoda; class Insecta; order Coleoptera; family Tenebrionidae; genus Tribolium; species Tribolium confusum. The sequence goes on along the minus strand of JALGAY010000001.1, from coordinate 33,401,120 downwards.
AATTAGCACGACAATTAGTATTATTGGTTTTTTTTTTGTATGATGATCAGAATCATGAGAAACCCATGCAATGGAAAACCGGCATGATTTTTTTTAACTAAGTACCTACACAGAATTTGTATTTTTTTAAAACCTAAAAGAACTAACACGTTGACAACTATGGAGCAGAAAGCCACATTTTGTTCCAAACTAGGGCGGTAATGAAAACTAGAGACTTTAACACCTCGTTTAACCATTTTCTTGAGCCACGATTTGATAAGTTAAGTTTATGGTGGCCCACAAGAGGGGCATTTGTAAAGCTTTCCACCCCTACCTCCTATGCAGTCCAACAATGAAGAAAATTAGTTCTACAGTCCCACAAAATTTAAATAAGTGTAAACAAGTTTGAATTCTGTTAAACTGTCTGCGTCTTAAAAAAATTCTACTCTTAATGATGGGTAGACTCTAGTTTGTTTCGCAGAAGCAATAGCTTTAATGGTATAGGCTAACTATATAGAATGAGTTGGTGAGTAGCTTAGCTAAAATAAAATCTATAATGCGAATCTTACCAGTTATTGGATTAGAAAAAAGTTTCTTATTTTTTCAACTTGATATATTGTTTCTGCGTCTTCTTGAATTTTTCTCTTCCTTTGGAGAAGAGAAATTACCTCTTTTGTTGTTTCAAATACAAAAGTATCTATTGTGATATACTGTACTATTTTCGCCTAATAATAATAAAAGGTGTGCCATTTACTTTTAAAAAAAAGTAATAACCAAATAGCATGAACTTGGTAGGTATATAAAATAATAAAAAGTTACATTTTCTATTGTCGAACATTTGTGCGATCGAGCCAAAATCGTCTAAAAATTGCTACTTTATTGACAAGGGTTGTCATATAAGATAGGTCATAAAAAAACGCAAGTCATAGATATAAAGAAAAACAAAATTCTTGGACTGATGATCACCCTGTATATTTAGAATTTTGTTTTGTAGAGGTGTATGTGTACCAGGAGTGTGTTCTGATATTGTGCCAAGAAAGTTTTAAAATAAATTCAAACAGTTGATAAGAAGGAACTTTCTCGACTATTATTTTCATTAAGTGAATATTTATACTGCTTTAATCAATTTCAAGGCTAACAAATAATATTTTTGACTTTATTGTACTACGCTTATCTATTGATTTTAACTCTATTTTTTTATTGTTCCTAGACACATTTAGTATTGACATATCTTACCATCTACACTTAAAAAATTTCATAATTGTATAAGTCATCAAGTCATGGTGGCATACATTCAAAGTCCGAGTACAGTTTTAAAAATCCACGTGTAGGTTGTTATATACATCCTAAACGATAAAATGTATGAACTCTAAGGGTAAAAATTAAATTATTATCAGTAAAAAATATTAACAAATAGAAATTTGTATTAGGTTTTTACTGTAAAGATGACTGTGTGATTGCAGAAAACAAGAAAAATATTTAATTGTCATTTTCCAAATTTTATAGGTCGTATAAAAAAGGCCGATTATTATTTATTTTTTTCAAATAAATACGAGGTTTGTTTAAAAAGTTTTTATAATAACAAGTGTTCATTTAAAAAAGTTGTCAAGTGTGCTATGAAAAAACATAAACATTTTGAAATATGTCTTAGTTTAATTCAGCTGCCGTACTGTCAGTTACGACGACAAATCACGACTGCGCTCGCACTGTGAAGCTGTGTATCAAGTTTCGACATCCCTTCTTCGCTACATTTTCTTTTATTAAAATCTCATAGCACACTTGACAACTTTTTTTAATTAAACAGTTGTTATAAACAGTACGTCTTCTAAAAAGAGTGTGAAGTGTAGGTAGCGAGCTTTCTTTGATTTCAGTCTAATGTGACTCCCAAAGAAATGGTCAAACAGTCATTACTTATTTTTGAACTAACTTATTCAAATCGTATTTTTCGTTCTCTTCTGCCACCGGATTCTGAAGAACAGCGAATTATTATAGAATGTTAACAAGATTTGATACACGCGTCCACGAAATTTATCATCTACGCCCCCTTTTAATGCAAAACAACTCGTGATGAATCCTCTATCACAAAAATTCGCCGACATACATTTTGTGTATGTTTTTACTCTGTGAGTGTTTTTAGTTCCCCAAATGCAAAATAGTTTCTAGGGAAGGCTTTTAGATAGCCACGGCCAGCATCAGTTTGTCTACGTAATTATTATTCAATCAATTCGAACTGCTATACAGCGAATATAATTGTAGCATGTCTTCATTAAATTTTTATATTTAAAGTAAATTACATAAATAATAATTGTAATATTAAACAATAGTTCTAATGAAATAATAATTATTCATGTTAATTTGTGTTTTAGTTAGCATTTTGTGATGACGCCATTATCATAAAAGTAAAATATAGTCGTAAAAACTATGTAAAGAGTCATTAAATTCAGTAACCGTAGCCTTGATACAGTCGACCAGCTTTGTTTTTTATGTAACAAAGCGTAAAATAACTAATCATTGCCTAACTGGACAACTATGTCAACATTTCGTTACTAATTGATAACAGAAGTGCAACTGTTCAAGCATTTTTTATAGAAAAAAGTATGTATATAATATTATCGAACTACGCATTACCAGTTATGGTGTGTGGTATTAACTTACAATTTCAATCATAATTACAATAATTTACTTAATTGTGAATAAATTGCGCCCACATTTTCCTATTTTTATCCATGTTCTTTGCTTCTTCCTTTGTTATTCCTCTTTGAACAAATTTTTTTTCTATTTGTTCTTCCCATGTTTTTCTAGGTCTCCTCTGCTTCATTTTTCCCTGTGTTCTGGCCTGCCATATTTGTTTCACTTTTCTGCTGTCGTCCATTCTGTGGAGATGTCCCCACCAGCTCAGCTGTCGCTCTTCTATGAAGTCTATCACTCATTTAATTTCTAAATCTTCTCTTATTTCTGTATTCCTTATTCTATCTTTTCTTGTTACTTCTTTGACTTTTCTAAGGTATTTCATTTCCGTAGCCTGTATCTTACTTGTCATTCTCCTATTTAATACCCACGTTTTGCAGCCATACGTTAAAGTTGGTCTAAATACTGTTTTAAATATTTTCATTTTATTGTTCTTTGATACTTCTTTTTTACTTAAAAATCTGTTACTTAGTTCATAGAAACATCTGACAGTTTTGTCTACTCTACTATTTATTTCAGCTTCCTGTCTTCCATCGCTCTGTAGCAAAATTCCTAAATACTGGAAAACATCTACTCTTTTAATCTCCCATCCGTTTATTTCCACATTCTGTTCCTGTCTACCGACTGTCATAATTTTGGTTTTACTCAGCTTCATATTTATTCCATATTCTTTTAGATTCTCGTACCAATAAGTTATGTTGTTTTGCAAATCCGTAGTATTTCTTGTGATTAAGACGATGTCATCAGCAAACGCTCCTTCAGAAATTTTTACTGTTTTCAGATTTTTATTACCCACCGCTAGTTTTTTGGATACACTAGATCACTTTTTTATTAACTCATCCATAAAGGTAATAAACAGCAAAAAAGTAATAAGCCTAAAACTTTTCAAAACGTGTATCTACAATTTAACTATGCATCATAGAGCTTTAAAATTAGAATTCCAGTAAAAAAGTATCTACATTCATAGGCCTTGAATTTTTAGTTTGTTGTACGGTTACCACTTTTAGTTATAAATCCTAAGAAATCAATTACAATGTGGGATTGAAACATTCTTTAAAACTCACTTATTGTTTGGGGTTGAAACCGGGTTTTTGTAAGTATTGGTTTTATGTTACATTTTTAGTAAAAAAGTATTATTATTAATATCGTAAAAAATTTCTCTACAATTTTTGTATAAATTTTGTTTTTCTACTATTGATAATTTTTTATTAATTACCAAGAACTTCAGTAGCGGCTAAAGTTAAGTTTAAAATCTCTCTGTTTTCAAAATGAAACGTAAGACTTAAATTTTGGTGTTATTGGCATTACATTTTAAAGATCAATTTTGGGTTACAATTTGAATAAAAAAGTTTTACTACTAGTACAACCTATACTTTTTAAAGGTCTATCTGAAAGGCAAATGTCTCAAGGATTTTGCCCTGTTTTTTAAAATAAGGTATTTTAAAAAAGTAATGATTTAGAATTTAGAAAAGAATTATTTGATAATTCAACAATCATTTAGGTAAAAAAATAATTAAATAGAAGTAGAATTATCTAAAAATAAGAAATGGAAAAAATAAAAGATTATAAAAATTCGAGTAAATAAAATTTGAAGACATTTTTTGCAGAAATAATAAATCAAATAAAATGACGTACAAAAAGTTGTATTTCAAAAATTGGATGGTTGTTTTATCTATCCTTTTCGCAAATTTAAAAGTAAAATAGTTTAGTAGTCACTTTACTACACAAAGTTTCTCTAATGCAGCATCCCTCTGTCCCCGCAATTCACGCGTTAATATTTTTATTCTTGTACTACGTATGCAGGACCAGAAAAATATTTTGAACAGATTTGTGATCAACTAATTGTAGCGAATAAATAATATCTCTCTATCAAAATATCTCGATGACGTGACTTTTTTTATTCTACGATTTTGTTTATGATGGTTGAGCTAATTCTTGGTTCTTATCGGCGACTTTATCAAAGCAGAGTCGTCAGTTGTTTTACAAAAGTAATTTAGCACAATAACAAATAAAATTTGCAATAACATTACTCGTATTTGTAATTATTATTTTTATTATTGAAAAGTATAACATTTCTGAGTTAATTTTATTTAAAAAAATTCTGCCCACAATATACCTACCTATAATAATGTAGGGCCTGTAAGTACACTTATACAACAGAATTTAGGGTCTATACCCAGTTTTGAAAAAACAGATATTTTAAAATCCATTACCAGCCGCCACTGTATTCTACATAATATATTATTCATTTATCATTGTTCACATTTATGATTTTGTCATTGCCATTCTTTCTTTCTTGAGGTTTTTCCGAGAAAAGATGATAAAACATCACGCGCATTATAATCAGTTCTCTTCCATCCTGTTGAAACATGTTTATGATGATGGTGCAGTAATTATTATATTTTTATAGTTATTTATCATTTTTCATCAAACATTTCCAAAAAGGCTTAATATATGATGTGATGAAGTAATAAAAAGATACGGGTATAAAAATTCCAAAAACGTGATTTATTTTGAATATTGTAGCTATAAATATTAGTTATAAATAAACATAAACAATATTTTTTTACCACAAATAGCCAAATAACTAGAGCAATTTTTGATTTCGCATTGTTTAATTAGTAAATTTTTCGGGACATTAAGCGACTCAGTGTCGTTTTTTATTTTAGAGAGCTTCAATGCAATGGGAGAGTTGCTTTTTGTTGTTTTTTTTTAGTTTTTTAAACGTAACATAAATGTGTATGTTTATATAATTCAGAAAAAAAGATGTTTATTAATCAACAGCGCCAGAATTTAACAAAAACGCTTGTAGCATCCTGTTTTATCGACTCTCGGTCACCAATGTCAGCAGCCTAATCTGGCTGTTTTTGTGTTGTAATGACTGTGAAATAACAATACATGTTTATTGTTTGTCTGTTGACGCTGTTCACTACTTTTTATTGATTTGGAGCATTTTAGAAGTGGTGCACTAGACCCCTTCTCTCTGGTTCTGGGGGGTGTGAGTACAATATAGAAATGAATAATCAGTATGGACAGCTAATAAAAACTGAAAATTTGTCATAAAGCCAGAATTCCTTTAAGTTAAATGTGTAAGATGGAGCCATTAATTTTTAAATTAACTATAGGCAACTAATAATACCCAATTTAAATATAAAAGTCATATTATAACTGTAAATATTTATTATCATAAATAATCGAAAGACAAAAGTCAAACAAAGATTAAAATTATTTCACTTTATATTATTTACAGTTATAGTCTTTTAAACTGTGTATTTATTAGTTGCATACAGTTAATCTAAAAATTAGTGGCTCCATTTTACATATTTAACTTGAAGGGATGCTAGCTTTTTAACCTAACTCATCCACAAACCGATTTGCTAGTGGCTGATCTTATCAACAACCCAATATTTTATAATACCTAGTCAAAAAAGTAACTAATAAACACATAAGTTTAACTCAAAATAACGTCAAGTAGTGTATAGTGTTCTAAACCAATTTTGGCAAAGCCGCAAAGCTGACTTTAAAAGCATAAAAGCAAGTCTTTTGTTTATTACAAGTGCAATAAATATTGTATTGTTACCAAATGCAAGTAATTTATGGTCATTAGACTTTTCAGTGACATCTGAAAAAACCGCCTGGGGCAGATCAAATCTACGTAAAAGTGGTGACAAATCTGCCTGTCCCGGGCTGTTTTCCCAGATAGCATCGAAGGGTCTAACCACTATAAATTACGTACTTTTGGTAACTATACATTTTCCTTGCACTAATAATAAACAAAAAATTTGCTTTTAAAGTCAGGCATGCCAAAATTCGTTTAGAAAAGTTTAAAAGTGGTAACAAATCTGCATGTCTCCGGCGGTTTTCTTAGATGTTCCAAGGGTTTTACGATCAAAAATTAATTGTGTTTGGTAACAATCTAACAATATAATCTTTATTGCACTAGTAATAAATAGAAGACTAGTTAGACTAAACGTGGACGGTAACGTTTGCATACTAATAAGTCGACCTTCTGTAGTGTAGTGGTGTTATTATGTTGGCAACGAAAGAACTAGTGACAGTTGTGTGTGTGACAGCGACAAACAGTAGAGTTCCCATATCTATTTAAACAACACCACACCTTCTTCGCTAAACCATTGGTTACCAAGTTGTCACGTAGTAGCAAGCCGGTCTCGAAGATCTAGTTATCTAAAGCATCTGTCTTGACGCTCTGTGGTATACTTCAGTTGACCAGTTGGTTTGTTTCGTGATCTTCTACCTTTTTCTGTCCACACCCGAAACACACGCATTATCGTCATTGCAGTGGGCAATTTCGAAATAGAACAAACCAATTTCTTGAAAGGCCACAATTCTACTTCTGTTGAAATCACTAAGATGGTAATATCCTTGAAGCCTTCAGACTGGAGGTATTTTGTTACCCTTAAAACAAGTAGTCGGAGACACAACAACAACTGCAAGTTCTTCTACTTACCAACTCTGATAAGCCTTTTTTTTAACAAAAACTAAAAGGTGAAACTTTTTTGTAAGAACTGTCAAAGATAAACCCTTGCAATGGTTACTATAACTAGCTATAAATTTAATCATTTTGTTGCCAAAACATCACTTCCAAAAAATTATTTCTTCTAGGTGTAATACTTCTAATGTGATTGAGTGTACTATTGCCCCTGCAATTTACAATTAGCTCATTCATTGGTTCAAATCTGTAAGGTCAAGTACAATATATAGAAAATCTGTAAGGTGAATAGTTTAGTTTTACATGCGCAAGTTTATTAAAAAATAATAACAAAATACTTTTTTTTAAGTTTTTCTCAGGTTTTAACGTTACAACAAAGTACAAACCTTCAATTTGTTTTATTATTTTATATATATTATTATAAAATTCGATTTTTGGCTACTTTTTTCGAATTTCGAACCACTGGGCACCGGGGCAAATTAAATCAAAATAAACTTACTTTTTAGCATCTTCTGAAGATGGATCCGATCCGCTTTCTCGGATCCTCACCAACTGCTTACCTCCCAAAATTCTCGAAATTGAAAAACTTTAGTCACACAAGGAACGGAACCATTACAGTTACTGGCAGCACATAGAATACTAGTTACCACCATCGTGATTAGGTGGGTTTTTATATCCGACCGATTTCTTTAAAGTCGGCACTTTTTAATGTGAGAGCCGTTTAGACGTTATCCTCTTATTCCGCGAGATTTTCTCCTTATCTCGTTCTCAGTCGGATGGATGACTTTATTATTAAAACCGTATTAGGTTTTGTCTGGGAACTGTTGAAGCATAGTAGATCTAACAAAATAACAGAGTGACTAAAGCAATAAAGTCATAATAATAAGTTATAAGTTATAACTTTTGTTGATTTTTAGTCAATTCGGACCTCTGCTATTCTCATAAAAGTTAAAAATTTAGATCGCCAAAATGAATAATTGGCTTTGATTTCTCCTCACAATATTCTTATAAAACAAAAAGGCCTCGTCACATTGGTTTACTAAAAGGTAGTTGTTTTCTAAAGCATTTATTTCCAGTCAAAAAAAATTAGTTTTGGTAAAATAAATAAAACATCAAGTATATAACAAAACAATTCAATTATATTGTAACAATTTAAAAATAATGGATTGAATGATTAGTTCCATTATGATAGAAATACAAATATCACATAAAATTGTTAAGGTAAAGACATAGAGATAGCTGTCAGACAAGATAGGTAAGATGTATTTACTTATTTACTTATACAGGGCGACATAAATGTATGGATGGACAAAAATTCATATTTTTTCAGTTAATTTTTTTACAAAAACGCCAAAACAGGTCGATTTTATTTTTTTATTATGCGCGTTTATTTCTTATATTTAAATTTTTTTTAACCGGTTTTTTGCTGTGACATAATTGATTTGTGATCACTTAGATAAACACAGTCACACTAAGATAAACAAGTAATTTAACCAATTTAAATGTTTCACTGCATTTTCTAAAATAATCGCAATTTTTAATTAAATTACTGAATTAAATGTTCAAATTGACGTTCTTCTGTTTTTTGACAATAACACAACTAATTTTCGAACTTCGTTAACACATTATTGATAATTTTTTGACTAATTAGTAATTACACTGGTCCACAAAATTAAACTTTAATTTTTTTATCCAATAAAATATATTTTTTTGTATAAGCTACTAAGGGTAGTTAATACACATTTTTTCGATTTCTGCTAGCACGTCACAATTCTTAGAAAAAACGTTTTCTTTTTTACTTTTTCATATAAGATGTCATTATTTGACTGACGATGACGCCTATACTACTAGACCAATTTTAAGTGTAAGATAGATTTTTTTGTATAAGCTACTAAGGGTAGTTAATACACATTTTTTCGATTTCTGCTAGCACGTCACAATTCTTAGAAAAAACGTTTTCTTTTTCACTTTTTCATATAAGATGTCATTATTTGACTGACGATGACGCCTATACTACTAGACCAATTTTAAGTGTAAGATAGTTATTGGTCGCAGAATTACATGGTTTTTAAACTGGTGTAAGAGTTTTTGCTCTAAGAAACGCGATTTAAAAGTTATAGCCAAAAAAGTGTTAATTTTCAACAGTTCTGTTGTTCGCAAAATGTCAGTTTTTCTAGAGTATACTTCTTCTAGAATTATTTAAAAAAAAAATTATTCAATGAGTGGCGTTACCATTTTTTTATACTTTTTTTCGGAAAATCTTGAAAGTACGAGTGACGAACATGGCGAGCGATTTCATCAAGATCTGAAAGTATTTGCTAAAAATATCAAGGCTTTTGAGATCAGAACATACTAGGCGATTATTGTTGGTCTGCTGTGAGAGACACAGATCTAAGTAGTTATAAAAAATTAGCTTAAACTCTACATTTTTAATTTTTTATTCATTGTTTTTTTTGTAATATTTTTCTTATTAAATATCTTAAAAGTTTTACGTGCTGAGTTTTTTTAAACATTTTTTTTAAGTTGAGAGGGCCTTATAGTATAACAAAAATATATAGGTCTCATTTAAAAAAAAAATGTTGTAAACTAGTGTTATAATATATTGTGTGTTTAATTAAAAAAATCTAGAGTGCTTTGAAACTAAAAAACAATTGTTTTGTATGTCTTGATTAATTTTTTACACACTTGTCAAAATGATAGATCTCATAGCCTCACTTTTCAATAATTAAAACAAAATTTCATTTTAAATAAAAAATATTTGAAAAACAAAAACACCACAAAGGCAACCACAGAAAAACACACCAAGACCATGCTTGCTTTGGCGGGAAGAGAAGATATTCTTAGGTTATGGTGAAGGTATAATTTGTGAAGGGTAAAATGGCATAGCAGACAACCAACAATACATGGATAATTTAAATAATAAAATTTTTGTTGTTGTATGGGGTCATGTACGACATACATAAAAATATCATGGCTTGCTACCAGTTTTTTTTTTAAACAAACACCCATTAGTTTTCAACATGTAATTGAGAACATAAACATTAATTTAATTAAACATTATAAAAAGTTCATTTTGTAGCACGAATTCAAATTTATAAAATTTAAACAACTTTCAACAACTTTTTAATTAGTTTTTTAAAATGTTGAAGGGTGAGTAAAGAACAAGACAAAGCTTTGATCAATACTGATTTATTAAAACAAAAATTTAACAATATAAAACCTAACCTACAGTGATTTTAAAACAAAAACTAACGATTACTCTATATTGATATCACGTAAATTAAATGATATAATTAATCACATTTTGTCGATCGCTGGAAATCTGCACAAATGTGTTCTAGTTCTTTGCCAGCACTGAGGTAAGCACAATGTGCTTAACAAACTTAGAAATTGTAAAATAGCGCCAATCTAACAGATGTTTATTGTTAATATTTCACTGTGTTTACTACCTTCTATTGAATTATAAACACCACAAAAAACTGCGAATTGACTTCAAAAATCCATGTTTTGTTAGGTAATGCGTTTAACAGAAAAAACAAAAATTTCTTAGGTTGTTTTACTGTATTTTGGCATTTGTAAAATGTTAAAATTGGAAAATCATTTCTATAGTATTTTTTAAACGCTATCTTTTTAGCTACTCTTTAATTCATTTTCAAAATAGTCCTTTGTAAAACTTTTATTAAATTACTTAAACATTTTTTTTTTGAAAATATATATTTACACCTTTATTTATGTCAATGTTAAAATGCCATCGCTTAATTTTTTCGAATTGGGAAGACGCTACGGTAGTTATAAATACATATGTAAAAAAATTAAAATTATCTCAGTTTAAAAATAAAAAACAAAAACTACAAAATGACGAAATTTATTATCAAAAAAATACAAAATTTATAATTTTTATATTAAGAAGTTCATATTAGAAAACTCATAAAACCAATTCAACAAAGTTAAATAAAGTCTTGATAAGATTCATATTGCAGATCTATCCTTTTTAGCATAAGAGGTAGAAGTGTCGCTGCAAACCCTATTTTTTAATTGGTTTTTTGATCCAAAATCTTTCTTTTTTGATATTTTATCAAATTTCTCTGTCAAGTCCTAAAAAAAAATTGTTATTTTTTTAAAATTTCAATTAATTTTTTATTACAGTCATCAATTCGTCCCTTACAGAAAACTTCTCTTTCTTGAATTTTTATGAGATTTCTCTGTCAGGTCCTCCTAAAAAAATTGTTATTTTTTTTAAATTAGAATTATTTTTTTATTACAATGATTAATTTGTTATTAGCAGCTTGCTTGCTAGATCAAGTAGTTAGGTCACTTGGGGTTTTGTTTTCTTTCTCATTTACTTTAGAAGTGGAAGTAGAACTTTCAAAATTAAACTAAAAATATATACAAAATTAATTCTAAAAAATCGAAATAGAAAATTATAGAGTTTTTAAATATGATACTTACCATCTTACCCCTAGCTCTGCATTTAAGACAGTGAAAACCCGTGCATAATGAACCAAGCATCACCAAATTTCCCATTTTACCTAGTTTATTCCTTAATGAATCAAAGGTATTAACAGCGATAAATAGAGGCGGTTGATAGTTCCACGGGATGTCTAAAATATTGCCAGTTTTAAGCACTGTTATTACATTGTCACTCAAAAATATGGAACTTCTTGGTAAATTAGTAATAAATAGAAAGTGATACTCGTGTACAAACAAAATTTGTGAAACTTTTGGAACAAAAAAAAATTACTTTTTTTCGATAAAATATCTTGTTTTAAACACGTATAAATTCCCCCCAAAAAACACACATAAGAAACATACGTAGAGTTTAGCCGCGCTGGGATATGACATTTGGTGGAGGAAATCTGCGCGGACGGGATATTCCAGTGGCGTGGCAAAACGCCATACAATTGAACAGCTGGTTTATAGCTGCTTAAACACCCCTATTTTACAAAACATAGAAATGAAAACATAAAAAAAAATATAATTTACATTATCAAAAATATCTCAAAACACTTAGTTCCATATTTTTGAGTCATTCTGTAGCAAACATATTATGTAGTAATTCTAAATTTCTCAAATTAATAAGACAGACAATTTGTGCTTTGCAGATTAATTATTTCCAGCTTCCTTCAAGTTAAGAGTTTATATTGTAATTATGACGCTTACATGATAAGCACAGTTTGGTGTTTCCGAAACTTTATTAAACACAACAAACAAAATTTTAAAGCTAATAATTTCAGAAAATTTGATGAAAAACAAATAGAATTCCTGTAACTAAAAAAAAATAATAATGTCCATAAATCGCTGTTAAGAGTTGTTTTTTACAAGAGAGAAACAATAACCGTTGGAAATTTAAAATATTAAGTTATGACTGATTAATTTTCGAAAATAACCAATCACAAATAGACATTTCAACTTTCTAAGGCTTATAACAAGTGTTCAATCAAAAAGTTTATAAAGTTAACCTTGATATGTCATATCTCCTACGTATTCTCATAAAAGATTTAACAAGTCATAGGTAACTTGATGAACTTTTCTATTGACCAATTCTTGCTAGTTGCCCTCTGGTAAGAAACAGACCATATAGAAATATTTTACTTACGTAACCCTTATCCAAAGCTTCCTTAGCCGCAATTAAATAAGTGTGATACTGGCGGATAATTTTATTTTTAGATTTAGGCTGACATGTTTTGAAATCAATTTTGTTAAAAGTTTTGTTAACAAACTCATTTTCGTCAATATTAAGGCGGTGGTATCTACAATATGTTTATACCAGAGACTTGCAACATGGTGGTCATGTATCGTATAGACATTGAGTAAGTTTTATCAGCTTGTTCTTGGACGTTGTTTGTGACAGTCTGAAAAAAATCATGTAATCATTTTTTTTTTAATAAATCCGGTATATCAGACATTTTAGCAAATAGCGCCATCTATTCAAAACCTAATTTTTGTTTAGCAAAAATAGTAATATAAAATTCAGAATAAAAAACTACTTAAATTTTTTTTAATTTTCTATAACTTAGTACTTATACCAAAGTCATTACGTTTTCTTTCACACGTGTAGTAGTCATTTTGAAATTACTTCAGAGAGAAAATTAACGAAACAAAAGTTAGGAACAAATGAAGAGCAAATTTAAGAATGGAGGCACTTGCCAGGTGGACAAGAAAATGGTAAGAAATTATGAAGGTTTGCAACATGGTGCTTTTGTATCGGTTTTTACTACAGTGTGTAAGATTTGTCAACCTGTTTTATGTTGCTGTTTGTGCTAATCAGAGATAATATTTTTTGAAAAACGCGGTATATCAGCCATTCTGACAAGCAGCGCCCTCTACCGTAAAACTAGCTCTTGTCTGGTATAAATAAAATTTAAAATATACAAAATTCTCATCGGAAAATCTAAATAGAAAACTACTTAAAAACAGTCTAACTGTCTAACTAACGTTATTTGGTACTTACCATTGTTATTGTGTATTGTTTGATACGCGTAGTGCTCATTTTGAAATTATTTCAGACACAAAATCATCATTACGAAAATTACAAATAAATAAATATCAAATATAAGAATGACAGCAATTGCCGGGTGACCAACTCAATGAAAATTAATAAATCGAGAGCATAGAGGTTGAATAAAAAATTATGGAGGTTCACCCATGGTGATTTTGTATAGGTTATACTCTGCGTGAAATTTTACAACTTGTTTTATATTGTTTGCAAGAGTCAGAACAAAATCTGAAAAAACTACATTTTTGAAAATCGCGGTATATCAGCCATTTTGGCAAAGAGCGCCCTCTGCCGCAAAACTAGCTTTTGTCTGCTAGAATTAAAATTTTAAACATACAAACTTGTAATCGGAAAATCGAAATGGAAAACTACTTAAAAACAGTCTAAACAACATTATTTAGTACTTACCAATGTCATTGTGTTTTCTTTGACACGTGTAGTAGTCATTTTGCAATTATTCCAGACATAAAATTGTCAAGACGAAAATTACAACCAAATGAAAATCAAATTTTGAGTATGGCAGTACTTGCCAGGCAGAAGCGGCTTGTGGGTATGGTTTTAGGGTAGGCGACCTAATAAATTACATAATATGTCTAATAGAACTATAATGCTAATTTGTAACAAAACAAGAATTTTGCACCAGTCTTTAAATTGTTATAAAATGTAAGTCGATAGTAAAATCTCATTTTTTTTTTAAATTTGTAAAATAAATACAATTTTAAATGATAACATACTGATTTTTTTATTAAAGCTTTTTATTAGAGTTACAAATCGGTTAAAATGTGGATAGCTCTTGCAAAATAGATTATTTTTTATGTCTAACTAAGACACCGCAAATATACGTTACTTATTTCAGTTCTACCTGGTGTTATAGAAGTGAATGCAAAAATTTGAACTTAAAATACAGCACCACAAATAACAAAAATCTGCAAAAAATTTTTTGTTTTTTCGCAATTGATAACAAAATTATAACCTAAAAATTAATTATTACAAAACGTATAACAAATTTTTTTTAACATAAGGCAATTATAGGTTTTTCAGGTCAAAATAAAGCGATTTAATACAATTTATCTCTATACTAAGTTGCACCGTTTAGGAGCTAAAGGACGCGAAAGTTAGAGATATTAAAAGTCATTTTTATACTTTAAACGTAAATATCTCGAAAACTGTACGTTTTAGCAAAATATTGTGTTTTAGCATTTTTATTTAAAATCTACTGGCATATTCATTTTTGCTAAAAAAAATTGAAAATTAATAAGAAAAAATTGGTTAATTACCCAAAATGTAAAACAAAAAGTGCTGTAAATTGAAATTGAGATATGCAGCAAAATTTTGCTAGTAGAAATAAAAAGAGTACACTCAACTCATTTGTATACCAAATTTGGTATTAATCGGTTAAGCGGTTTTCGAGATATAACAAAAAAAAAATTTATACCTAACTTTGACAGTCTGTAATTTTGTTATTAGTTGTGATAGGACAATTTTTTTGCAGATTTTTAGTGTTGTATTTTAGGTTAAAATTTTTGCATTCACTTCCATAACAGTCTGTATAGTAGATCTAACGAAATAGTAGAGTGACTAAAACAATAAAGTCATAACTGTTGTTAATTTAACAAAGAGCGGTATTCGAGTTAATCCCAAGACCTTGAGGTAGGTAGGTATAACAAGCTTATCATCTGTGTAACCGAACTTGAGTACCACTCTTTGTTAAGTTTGGTATGACTTTACTGCTTTAATCACTCTGCTATTTTGTTAGATCTACTGTAGTGTGTTTTTCTTTAAACTCTAGAGTGCTGTGAAACTAAAAAACAATTGTTTTGTATGTCTGTGATTACACACTCGTCAAAATGAAAGATCTCATAACCTCACTTTTTGACAATTAAAACAAAAATACATTTTAGATAAAATAAAGAAAGTTTGAAAAACAAAAACACCACGAAGGCAACCACAGAAAAACATACCAAGACCAAGCTCGCTTTGGCGGGAAGAGAAGATATTCTTAGGTTATGGTTAAGATAATTTGTGAAGGGTAAAATGACATAACAGGCAACCAACAATACATGGATAATTTAAATAATAAAATTTTTGTTGTTGTATGGGGTCATGTACGACATACGTAAAAATGTCATGGTACTACGAGTTTTTTTTTAAAAACAAACACACATTATAATTTTGTAATAAATTTTTATTTTCGCAAAAAAAGTGTTACGACAGATAGAGAAGAGAATTAGAGAACCAGAACATTTACACTGTCTGTGCTGTGAATGGAATAAAAAATATTGGGCTTCACAGCATGGTGATTTTGTATCGATTATACACTGTGTACTTGTGTAGTATTTTACAACCTGTTTTATGTTGCTGTTTGTACGAGTCAGAACAAAATCTGGAAAAACTACATTTTTGAAAAATGCTTTAAGATTAAAGACAAAACAAGTGTTTATTTAAAAAAGTTGTCAAGAGTGTCATGACAAAACAAAAACATTTTGAAGTATTTTTTAGTTAAATTCGGCTGCCATATTGTCAGTGATAGTTTTCAGAAATGTCAAAATTAACATGAAAAAGAAAACCAAAATGACATTGTAAATGACTCGAGATCTTGTAAACACGCACTTAAAAATAATCAAAATGATTTCAGTGTATCAAGTTCCAAATCCATTTTATGCCACATTTTCTTTTGTCAAAATCTCATAACACTCTTGACAACTTTTTTAAATGAACACTTCATACATACTTCATGCAAGAAATATGTTATGCAACCACACATACAACTAATAACATAGAGTTGCCTACCTTTTTGACATGCTTTGAAAACAATTTAAGGTTATGTTTTCTTAACATGTGAATTTGTTGAATTTCCACATTATTTTTCCGAAGAAAAATAGATTAATAATGTCTGTTGTAAAAAGAAAACGGGTATCTAAGAAGTCGAAGTTATCTTGGCGCAAACATGTGAATATTGCTGATGTAGAAGAATTTTTGGAAGACCAACGTCTTGAAGAACGTTTAGGGTATATTTCTTAATAAAAATCTAGTTTTTTAACCATTTACGAACTTATTTAGGCCCCCATTATCAACATTGAGCAATGATGAGTTGTTTCAACTGGATAACAAGCCAGCAGAAGTAGTACAAAATCGGAGAAAATTAAAAGTGCAGAGGCCTTTGAGGTGTTTTGCAATTTTAGAACCTCACACTAAAGTTCCAGATCCAATTAAGAAAAGGTAGTATTTCTCTGGGTAAATTGTTTTATTTAACATTAAACGGGATTGCAGGAATCGCGTAAGAAGCAAAGAAGAAAGAAAAAATGATTTAATAAAAAAGAAAGAAGCTGAAAATCGTGCTAAAGGGATTTTGAAACATAAAGAGTTGCAAGCAATTCATGATAGAAAAACTAACGAAAATAAAAAACACTCCGAACCTAAAAAAGGAGATTTTAATGAGAATATTTGGGATGAAGGTATTTAATTAAAAAAGTTATTTATCTTAGTTATTATTAATATATATTTTAGAGGATGATTTAATTGAGAAGAATGAATGGTGTACAAAAAATACTATCAAACACAATTTAGTTGGGACTGGAAAACCGCAAAAAACAGTTAAAACCCCAAAGAGACCGAAATCGAGTGTTTTACCATCAGTTGAACCTCCTCATCCTGGAATGTCTTATAACCCTAGCTATGATGACCATCAAGATTTGCTTAAAACAATCGTTGAGACCGAATTGAAAGTGATTAAGGAAGAAGAGCATTTGGATCGTGTTACAAGACAAATGTTTAGTAAAGTATCAGAAAGGGAGAAAAATGTAAATTGCTTAATTTTTATTATTAAAATTTTAATTTAATTTTTTTTAGTCTATGTGGATGGAAGAGATGTCTCAAGGTTTGCCCCAAAAGTCATCACAAGAAAGTGATCATGAGAGTGATGGGGAGTACAAATCTGTAAACCCCCCAACCCAAAATCGCAAAAAAACTTTACAAAAAAGACGCAAATTGAAAGAACAAAAGAAATTGGATATATTGAGGAAAGCTGCCAAAATGGAGAAAAAGAAAATTTCAGACATCCATCAACTGCAACGTTTAAAAACTCAAATTGAAGAACGTGAAAAAACAACTGAAATTCTGAGGGAAAAACGAAAGAAAGTCCAGGAGTTAAAAAAGAAAGAACCAAAACGTTTAAGCGCAATTAAATTCGAGGAAAATGAATTGGAATTTAATATGGGACCAGATATAACAGGGAACTTGAGGAATCTTAAAAAGGAAGGCAATTTACTTAATGACAGATTTAAGAGTCTGCAAAAACGAAATATCATTGAGCCTGCTATTAGGAGACGTAGGAAGAAAGGAAAAGTTAAGAGATATACTAAACCAACTCATAAAGATGACTGGATAACAACAGTGGCACGAAAAACTACAACATAAGAAATATATCCAATTTATTTAATCCTTGGTGAGATCGTTATAAAACAATTGTTATTTTTAATAATTATAATTGAATAACAATACACAATTGGTTGTAAACAGTTGCAGTAATAAATAATGAAAACAATTTATTGCTTCATGATGTAATCCCACTTAAAATCCTGACTAGTACATACATTATCATGGCACTGCTAACTAACTTTGGTTTAAAAAAATAATTTACTATTTAAATTGTCATTTTTATGAAATGTTATCAATCACTGCACTGGAAGACCTGTCTTTGTTACTATCTCCTGTTCAAATTTTTCCAAATTTTGTGTACTTTAGAATTATCATCAAACAAACTTCTAACCATCACAACCTGGATGCAACCAACAACAAGCATTGTACAAATTTGTACCAATGAAAACGTGTTCACTTTAAAAAAATTCTCTTCCACAACATTTCTATCTCTGGCTTCAACTGATTTCAACAAATCCTGTATATGTCTCACTTTCGTTAAATGATTCCTCACGTTAGTAATAACTTCTTGAATATCCTGAACCTTCATTTCATAAACATCTTCAGGTCTCAACCCCTGCATATCAATATTCTCATCATCCCATTCCGAATTATCATCCCCTTCAATAATTAATTCAAAGAAGACTGTTTTCGTATTGTAGGAACTAAACGAGTTATCAAAGCAAAATCTAAAGTCTCCATCCATTGCGGCGTCAACACGATGGTTGTTTTCAGTCTTTTTATTATCAGCTACCAGGATTCTACCAGTGGGGTCAACTAAACGAAATGTGATGTCTAATTCACCATGGCCCCCATCTATTACCTGGTATTCAAAATCTATAACGTCTCCAGCTTTAGCTGATTGGAAAAAGCAGTCTTCTCTCCTAGCCTCAATGTTGACTGTCATTTCACGTTCCAAAGAAACTACACACTTTATCAACAAAAACAGTGTCAAAAACGTATTTACGTATGTCATGTTTTAAGTTTCAGGCCACAATTACTACAAATTTCACTTCAAACCGGCAAAATGTTAATAACTGAAGAGATTAGTCATAAAAAGTGACAGGATAGGTGACATTTACACACAGTGCTGCCAATCCCTCACACTTAACATTTTGGATTTTTCTAAACAAATTGTAATAATAAGTAACAAAAAACGTATTATATGCGTTACAATAATATCAGCTTATTACATTATTACAATTTTAATAATACAAAAGCGTTGAGATGGATTTATATGTTTTTAAATTGAGAATAGTGGGTTGGCACCACTGCCAATTGTGACGTTTGTGTCACTTAACCTAAAAAAGACACGTGTGTGTGTTTACTGATTTGGAAATAGTTATAACAGGCATAAAAAATGCATAAAGGGAGTAAAATATTTCTCCCTTGTCGTAGTTTGGGTTATATAAGCAATCATATACCTCTTCAAGTCCGTTATATAAAAAGTCGTAAAGAAAATTTGATTGTAACATGTGTGGGAAAATCTTTTCATACGTATGGAATTACACATTTTGGTTTATTGAGTGTTGGAGGATTACATCCTGAGGATATAACAGCTATGACTGCTGACGCTTTCCATGTTTACACAGCTTGTAAAAACGAAATATATGCTTGGAGAAGAGGCACTGAATTGAAACATGTCTACAGGGGACACAAGAAACCAGTCCATTTAATGTTGCCTTTTGGACCTCATTTGATATCAATAGACGAGGATAGTAGTGTGAGAATTTGGGATATCAAAGCCGAAACTGTTTTTCTTGAACTCACGTTTAGTAATAAGACATTCCAAATAACTGCAATTGTCCATCCAAGTACTTATATTAATAAAATACTGCTAGGAAGTGAACAAGGGGAAATGCAGTTATGGAATATAAACAGTTTGAAGATGATTTATTCATTTAAAGGCTGGAAAAGTCCAATTACTTGTTTAGAGCAAGCACCAGCAATTGATGTTGTTGCTGTTGGTTTAGCTTCTGGTAAAATAATTTTACACAATTTAAAATATGACAAAACTGTAATGGAATTTATGCAAGATTGGGGCGTTGTCACGTCAATTTCATTCAGAACTGATGGAAGTCCTATTATGGCAACTGGTAGTGTAGTTGGGCATGTGGTCTTTTGGGATTTGGAAGAAAGAAGAGTTGCCAGTCAACTTCTCTCAGCCCATAATGGTAGTGTTACAGGCATGGTGTGTCTCCCAAACGAGCCCTTAATTCTTACCTCATCACCTGACAATACTTTAAAATTATGGATTTTTGATATGTCAGATGGAGGTGCTAGACTCTTAAGAATAAGAGAAGGTCATTCAGCACCTCCTTCCTATATCAGATTTCATGGGGCAAACGGTCACAATATTCTAAGTTCTGCTGGTGATTCCACTTTGAGAATATTTAATACTCAAACTGAACAATTTAATAAAAGCTTAGGAAAAGCTTCATACAACAGAAAAGCTTCGAAAAAACGTGTCAGAACTGCTGAAGACCCCTTAATTATGCCTCCAATCACACAATTCACATCAGAAACTACCAGAGAGAAAGAGTGGGATAATATTGCAGCTGTACATTTAGGAATACCTGTAGTTACCACATGGTCTTACGATAAAGTGAAAATGGGGGAACTGAAATTACTACCAGAGAGGTTTCAGAAGAAAAATCAGGTCTCAAAAGGGTATCAAGACGTAGCAGCGACTTGTTTAAGTGTGACACATTGTGGGAATTTTGTACTTATTGGGTACAACACTGGACATATTGACAGGTAGCTCAATTATTAATAATTGTTTTAAATTAACAGAATATTTCCAGGTTTAACATGCAGTCAGGCATTTGGAGAGATAGTTACGGTACCCCAAAAGCTCATGATTCATCAGTTCGAGGTGTGACAACTGATTCCCTAAATCAACTCACAATAAGTGGTAGCAGTGATTGTAAAATAAAATTTTGGAAATTTAAAAATAAAGGAGCTGATCCTGTCACTACTTTAACACTAGATGAACCAATCAGTTTCTTTAGGTCACACTCAGAAAGTTCAATGTTAGCAGTTGCCCTTGAAGACTTTGATATTTTTATAATCGACAGTGACACTAGAAGAATTGTTCGAAAGTTTGTTGGTCACACTGCACAAATCACAGACGCGACTTTTAGTCCAGATTCCCGATGGTTGGTGACGTCATCAATGGACTGTTCTATCCGTACTTGGGATATACCATCATGTCAGTTAGTTGATGAATTTAGTACAGAAGTTGCGTGTGTTTCACTGGACATGTCACCAACTGGTGAAGCCCTAGCTACTTCACATGTTGATTATTTAGGAATTTTCTTGTGGACGAATAAAACTCTGTATTCAAAAGTTTCCCTTAAGGCATTAACTCCAAGTGTTCAGCCACCTCTAATGACTTTCCCCGGATGTCTCAAAGAACAAGAGGAGGAAAATGAAAGTGAGGAGATTGACGAACCTGAATTTATTTCTCCGGAACAAATTAGTAACGATTTGGTGACTTTATCTGGATTTGCTGAATCGAGGTGGCAGAATTTATTAAATTTGGATATAATTAAGAAGAGGAATAAACCAAAATCGCCACCTAAGTCAGCTAAAGCTGCACCGTTTTTCTTACCGACGATTTCATCTTTAAATTTTCAATTCGATTTATCACAACCTGAATATGCAAGTAGTAAAATCTTGACTCCAGTGTCTTTATTGAATTTAACAGAATTTGGAAAGTTATTGGATAAAACGCGACAAGACGATGATTTTAGCCAAGTTATATGCAAGCTAAAAACATTCAGTCCGTCTATGATCGATTTTGAAATTAAATCTTTGGCTCCTGAAAGTGGGGGTTCAGTGGAAGTGATGTTGCAGTTTCTTAAAGTTATCGAATTTATGTTGAAATCTAATAAAGACTTTGAATTAGCTGAAGCTTATCTTAGCGTGTTTTTAAAATCTCATGGAACTGTTATTGCTGTTGAAGAAGTATTGAGGTGTTATTTAACCAATATTCAAAGTTGTCATAACGTTGTGTGGAATAGATTGCAAGATAAAATGTTGTATAATATTTGTGTTATTCAAAATTTAAAACTAATGTAAATAAAGATATGGCACTATAAATTTGGAGTTTTTAATCAAATTTACAAGTACAAATACAAGAATTTATTTTATTCTTGGCCTACTATACAAAGTAGAAGATAAAAGTCGGGAAAATTATTGTTTTGCGGCGCTTCTGTAAAAGTTGACGATTTTGAGATTTTTTTTCTAGTTATCATAATGAAATTGGCGCAGCATGTTTACATTATTAACACATATTTGAGCCATTAAATTTGCTTAACTGGAACATTATTTTTTGCTAATAATTTCTGAAAAATTGCTTTCAGTACTTTGGCAGATATCCGAAAAACATGGTTTTACTATTTCGGATTACAGCAATTTTGTGGTATATGCAATTGAAATATGTATATGTAGAAATTATTTCTGGTGATAGTCCTAATTTAGAAGTAACTTAACAAAATTTAACAGATGATAAAGCGTTAAAAGGATGCTAAAGAACAAAATTTGCCTTATACAAATGTTTATAGATTTTGAGATATACGATGTAGAAGTTTTTGCTCATGAGTGTTGTGCGTATACCTATTTAAAAATATAAACATTTGTATAAGGCAAATTAGGTTTTTTAGCAACCTTTCAACAAACAATTTACTTAATACGACGCGCGTTTTGACAACAAAGTTGTCATCCTCAGGTAGAAATTAAAACTGAAGTAAAACAGGGTTTTAATTCTTTCCTGATGATAACAACTTTGTTGTCGAAACGCGCGCCATATTAAGAAAAGTGTTTCATGTTAGTGGGTGTTTTACGTTTCATTTAACACAACAAGAAGATTATTAAAGATATTGATTTGAAACAAAAACATTATTTAGTCACATTTTTACGTAGAATCTAGTGGAGGAGTTAGATATTTTTTTATCTAGCAGTTTAACCACAATAACAGTAGGTAAGTTGTATTTTTTCTAAATGTACCTAAGTCGTAGCTGGCTTTACCTAACATTTTTTAAAGGCTTATTTTTTTCTAATTTGATAATATATATACTTTAGGTCATATATTTAGGTCATTGGTTCTCAGTTAAAATTAAAAAAAACTTAGTTTGAAAATTCTATTAGTTGGCTTTGAAACAAAAAAAACACGTTTTTATAGAAATCACACTAATTGTAAGATGGTGGTCATATGTAGGGGTTAGGGCTGGGAATTTTTATCGATATATCGATAAAATATCGATATATCGGCTTGTTGATATCGACTTTAAAAAATATCGATATATCGATAATCCGATATATCGATATTTATCGATAATCCGATATATCGATATTTATCGATAATTTGATATATCGATTTTTATCGATAATCCGATATATCAATAAACCGATAGCACGAACTTATACTTATACTAAGTTCGTGACCGATAGTTATCTACAGTCCGATATATCAATAATCCGATATATCGATGAACCGATATTTATCGATAATTCATTATATCGATAACAAAATTTGGTACCGGGTCTTTCAAGTTTTACATTCACCTCCAAAGGGCACTTTCTATTTGAACAAAAATTCTGAAAAAAATCACATATCACTGATTATCTGTAGTGGAAGTTCGTCCTGTCCAATTTTGAAATTATTTTGTTAAGTAGGGAGTTTTTGAGCTTTAATTCACTAATTTATCAATTGATTTATATAATTTTGATCACCACTGTATCTCGGTATGCTACATTTGTCCGGGTTACTACATTATTTTAAACAATTTTAGTTTTCCTTAAATTAGAATTTTGATATTAAAGCTTTTTTTCCGATAGTTAGTTATGAGTCCACTTATGACAGGGTAGTCAATTTGAGATGAAAAGAGATTTCTGGCTTTTGCGCTTTGTCTATTGTACAATTCAGGTACTTTGAGTCGAGCTTGTGTTTGGGATTTATGACAGGCACGTGCCTATTTCCAGTTGTAATGTGAAATTCGAATTTATTCAAAAACTAATAATTAAAAAAATAAAATAAAATTACAGCTTGATTTTCTAATTAATTTTTGATTGATACGTGTGAAAAGTAAATCATCAAAATTTTTGCGAAATTACTTTTTTTAAATTTACAGACACAAATAAAATGATATGAAAAAAATAATTAGTAAACATTTGTGAAAGTGTACTCTATTTTTTTTTCCAATACGAAATAAGGCAACAAAAGGGGTGGAGGTAAAACTTGTGACACCCGGTATATTGGTAACCGACATATGGTACATAGGTAAATAAAATAATAGAATACTCGTGTAAAAAATATATATTACTTATTAAAGATATAAAATTATCTTAAATGATAGAAATTCATTTTATTTGTGACTGTAAATTAAAAAAAGTAATTTCACAAAAATTTTGATGAAAAAATCTTTTTTCATCCCAAATTGACTACCCTGTCATAACTAACAATAATAATATCTGATATATCGATAATCCAATATATCGATAATCTGATATATCGATAATCCGATATATCGATTTATCGATATTTTTTAAAGTATCGATAATTCGATATCAAAATTACATTATCACCCAGCTCTAGGTAGGGGTAAGGGTAAGAAATGATGCCAGATCAGATATAGTGGAGTTTTGTAAGGTTTATACCTCAAGTCAAGTCAAAATTATTTATTTTTTCAACCATATTTACAATTTTTCTTAGAAACTATGACATTTATTATTAAGAGCAAACATAGGCGCTGCTGAGGCCTTTTCAGCGTAATTTATACCTCGGAACCCGGGTCCACTGAACGGATTTTTATAAAACTTTTTGGAATGTTTTTTTAACACTAAGTACTAAAATGTTTACTCATTTAATTTTACCGATCTGAATTTTTTAATTATTAAAGTTAATAATTATTAATTTTTTGGAGTTTTAATTTATTTTTTAATAAAATAGTTTTATTATTTAATAACATTTAGAATTATTTCTGCTTAAAGTTAGATTTTACATCGGAAAATTATTACAAACTTGTCTTTGGGGTCTCTAGGAACCACTGGTAAAAAAGTGAGAAGGGGGAGGGGATTACATATAATTAGGATTGTGAGCTGGATTTAGACCAAATTCAGACTGTTAAGTTTGACATATCCATACGTAAAATGAACCGGGCATTTTATATTTGCCAAATTCGTTTCTTCAAATCCACTCCGAAGCCCCCAAAATGGGACCAAAAGTGACAAAAATCACAAATTTTAATTTTGAAAATTTATTTGACTTCTTGTATATTAAATCGAAGAAAGGAGACTCTTAAAATAATTTTTGGTAAAATTTCTTAGCGAACCACTAGTGGACTAACGGACAACCGGTTGAGAATACCGGATCTAGAGATCTCTGATTTATTTTATGGGGGTACTACTCTAAATCCTAAACACATTTTTATAAAAAATAATTACTACATTTAATTAGGGAATGAAAAACAAGAGGGTACAAAGTAGCAAAAATTACCTACTTTTACTTTGAAAATTATTTTGAACGCTTGTATATTAAATAGAACAAGAAAGACCTTTAAGATAATTTCTGAACGTATTTTAACTTTAACAATTTGAAAGAATTTTGTTTTCGAATAGTGCCTTTGAGGTTCCCTATCGCTGACAATAAACCTCCATGGTCCTTAGTAACAGGACGTCCTAGGAAGACCGTAATAATTTTGGATACCTTAAAAAAATCCGAAATTTATATCCCCACAGTTTCAAAATTTTAGGGTCATATATAACAAAGTTCTACTCCAACCACCTGTTAAAAAGACGGATTTTGAGCTGAAATTGAGCGAAAATGGAACAAAAATTGTCCGATTTTAGATTTTTTTTTTAATTGACAGACATAAATGTGAAATGAAAGAGAAAAATAGTAGTTGTTTTGCTTCCCTACTCCTACAGCCCTCAGGTGCGGCCAAAGTTGACAAAAATTTCTATTATTTATAATTAAATCTAGAAGACTGCGTTTTTTATAGAGATACCGTGTATAAATTAATATTACAGTAACTATAAAACCATCATTTATGCCCTATAAAATTCAGATCTTTACTGCAAAATTTTTTTTTTATATTTCTCCCATTTTTCACTTAATTGTTATTATAAATTGTTGCAATCAAAATCGGCAAATTTTGATGGATAAACTTTTTTATTTAAGCTTTTAACAATGCAATTCAAAAGGTTTTATAAAAATCCATTCAGTGGAACCGGGTTCCGAGATTTTTACATTTTCATGTCTTACGGCACTCCACTAATAATAATAGAACAAGTCGAAAGTAAGTAAAATTCTTCACTTGCGCTTTCCACAGGCGTTGGTAAGGTGAAAAACAGTTTAGACAGCAATTTTATTTTAACAATTTATTTAAATAAAATCCGTACAAGTTTGAAATGTTATTTACATTTTATTCATTTATACCTAGTACTACAACTGTTATAACTAGTAATTAATTCCTTTTTTTCAGAGGCTGCTCGTGGGTATGATTTTAGGATAGGCAACATAATATACCTTCTACCCTTATTAAACATAAACGTGCGTTTTATGTCTAAACTACAATTCTAATCTAAACAAAACAAGAACTTTGCAACAGTTTTTATATTGTTATAAAATGTAATTTGAAAGCAAAATACCTACCAATTTTCTTTAAATTTCTGAAATGAATAATATTTCAAAGAATAACATACCAACTATTAATATTTTTTTTATTAAAGCTTCTAAAAATATTATTATATTGAGGGACAGCAAACATTGGGAAAGTGAGCAGTCATTAATAGTTAAAGTTATTATAAAATTTAATAAAAAATAAATAAAAATAAAAAAAACAAATAGACAAGGGAAAGATAGGTTAATTTGTAGATTCCTCTTTAAGAACCCCGTTTTTATTTGATGTAGGCAACCACACAATCTTTGTGTCAGAGTTTTTTCTCTTGTGTATATAAAAGTAATGTAAAATAATAAGTGCTTAAAAACTATATATATTGAAAGACAAAGGCATAATTTACTATGGGATTATAATTTTTTTCTATACAAATCAAATAATACCATGTAAAACCATGTTTAAAAGTAGTTGAATTTCCGCCTGAAAACGTGGTGATTGTCAAATTTTTTTCTGATGCACAGCGCTCTAATTTTAAGAATTGTGTTAATTGTATTACTGTTTGAACCTTGTTTTAAGTTGTATAAAAATCTCAACTTGATTACTTGCTTGTTAAAGCTGCTTTTCACTAGCAAAATCGGCATAGTTTTCTGAAATTTTGTTGTAAGACTGGTTGTCTGATTCTATTAAATTCCCATCCTTAAGACAATGACTGGTTTACAAACCAATGCATGAACAAACGCAGATGATACGTGACAATTCGAGTTACATAATAATACCCCCTTATGTTGGTACGATGGTTGGTATCTCACATTTCTTAATAAATAAGAACATGGAGACTACAAAATTATTGGCAATTTATTTAGCTGTATAAGATAAGTGGATGCGAAAAAGAATTGGGAAAAATGTAAGAAATTTGAAAAAAAAATAATTAATTTACAGTGCTCAACAATTGAAATGGAACACCCTCAAATTTTAACAAAGTTTAAAGTCTTGTAACTCTACTTTAAGATATTTAGTAAAGCGTTTCTTGCAAAATTGTTGTTTAAGTTATACAGGATGTCAAAGACAGGTCCTACAAAAAAACAAAAAGTTTAGACATTTCCTATTTTAACAAAAAAAATTTTTGATTTTTTTAATGGATCCCAGAAGAGCGCTGGATTAAGCCCTCGATACAGTTTTACAAATTTTGAGCTACTCTTGTAAATTAAAGCAACAATCCAAAAAAACTGTTTTTTGCACATTAAGCAATAATTTTGTTAATTGATGTACAATTTTACCTCTTTTTGAATTATTCTAATGATAAAAGTTCAAACTTAAATTTCTGAAAGCAACTGTACTGTTAACATTTTGTGTCGAAAAAAACTTTCGAAGATGACCAAATTTTTAAACAGCTTCGAATTTTAGTTTGAAAATAAAAAAAGAATAAAAATTTAAACGCGCATTTAGCCACAGAACTTGTTTTTTCTTTCTCAAGATTCTTGTAACATTGGTTTACTTAGTATTGGTCCGTGATTAGATCCGCTTCTCAAAAGCATACTTTTACGAAAAAATTGAACCTTTTTCTATCTTAAACAGCTCGTTACTACGATACGGACGCTACTGTTAGCTATCCACAATTGTTTCATTGGAAACAAGCCGTTTAGATGAGCAAAAGTTTCAATTTTGTTTCTAAAAGCATGGCTTCAAAAATCGTCTTTGAACACCAACTTACACCGAGTAAACTAATGCTACAAGGGTCTTGAGATTTAAAACACGTCATGTTTCTAAATACAGGTTTAAATTTTTATTATTATTTTATTTATTTATTTATTTATTTATTTATTTATTTATTTATTTACGCCAAAGGCATTTTACAAATAAAGATATAAACATAAATTACAAACATTTATGGCACATACACTTAAATAGACTAAAAGATATACCAGTAAAACATAAAATATTGTTAACTTTATTTGCCTCTAAAAATAAACTATTTAACGGTGAATTATATGAGTAATTGTGTTTATTTTTAGAGACAACGAACAATTCGTGATGTCTAGTTTCTAGTATTAATGGTTGGAATATTCAGACAAACCTTGCATAAAATATCAGGTAGGTACTTTTAAGTAACCATTTAATAATTTAAACAAAAAACATAGCTTATGCAAGATTCGTCTTTTCTGTAGAGTCTTAATAGATAAATATGATGCAACCTGATCTGGACTTAAAGTGATATTGACTATTGACAGTTTGTACCTAATGTATTTGACAAAGCTCAATTGCACTGCTTCAATGCGATCAATGTGCGTGTTGTATGAGGTTGCCCAGATAACGCAGTTGTATTCAAGTATTGGTCTTATTAGAGCACAGTATATCACTAATATAGATTTAACATTACGAAACTCGGAAGTCCACCTTTTTAAACATCCTAAAAGTTTTCTGCTTTTACTTATAATATAATCAAAGTGGTGTATAAAGGAAAGTTTGAAATCCAAGAAAACACCTAAATCTTTAATTAGATTGGAGACTTTCAGAGAAGAAGAACTAAGTGTATAGAGAGGCAGACTAGGAATATGTTTGCGACTGAAGGAAATGGTACAACATTTCTCGATGTTGAATTTAAGGTCATTTTGATTACACCAACTTTCAAGTGAATTTAAGTCATTTTGCAGTAATGTATTGTCATTATTAGATTTTATAATCCTGTAAATCTTTAGATCATCTGCATATAGTAAACAGTTAGAATTGATGACAGTACAGATATCATTTATAAAAATATTAAAAAGAAATGGACCGATAATAGATCCTTGAGGGACTCCTGATCCTACAGGAAAATCAAATGACTTGGACCTGCCAATCAGAACTAACTGAGTACGACCTGTAAGATAACTCGCGATCCAGGAAATAAGAGGGTCATATATACCATACAATTATTTATCAAATTAAAATTCAGAGTTGTTTAAAAAATTGATCATTTTCGGGAGCCTTTTACTACACGAAATATTAACGGTATGTCCACCACTCTTTCCAGAATTCAGTTTGAACTTTTATCTTTAGAATAAGCTAAAAAAGAAAAAAAAAACACACCAATTAACAACATTATTGCTTATAGTGCAAAAAACAGTTTTCTTGGATTTTAGCTTTAATTTATGAACTTAGCTCAAAATCTGCAAAACCGTTTCGAAGGTTTGGTCCAGTGCACTTCCAACATTCATTAAAAAAATTCAAATTTTTTTTTTTGGTAAAATGGAGGCAGTTTAAACTTTTTGTTTTTGTAGGACCTGTCTTTGACACCCTGTATAGCTTAAACTATAAATTTACGAAAAACGTTTTATTAAACATCTTATAGTATAAGAAATAAGCTACCCAGAAAAAAAGATCATCTCAATTAATAAATTTTTGCAGGAGTTACAAGACTTTAAACTTTGTTAAAATTTTAAGGTGTTCTAATTCAATTGTTGAGCACTGTATGTGGACTGGACTTGCAGACAAAAAAGTTTTTTATTTAGAAGCTTTGCCAAATGGTATATTATGGGGCAGTGAATATTTAATAGAAATAATATGTTTATACATGACCTCTAAACAAAATTTAACTCCAGGCAAAAGAATCAAGAAAAAATTATTAAATTTTGGAAACAGACTAGTGATGGAAGTCAAGAAGTTAATGTGAATCATGGCTGGTACTGTGGTACTACCAAATTCAAAGACTGTTAGACGTAGCGAACAAAAAGGTTTGTATATTAGCTGTTGGTACAAGTAATGGAAAAATTAAAACACAAATAATTACTAAAGACGATACTTTTTGGCATTCAAAGAAGAAATAGAAATTGGACTAGTTTTACAAGGCTATGCGTTTTTCCAGAGCTAATTGATCCTACAATGTGTAAAAATATGCTAATAAGAAGTGTTTTTCTAGATTTATAAAATAATTGTCTTGTTTTATTAAAACTAAACATATTTATTTTTTAACCTTTTTTAACCTAATTATAAAATTAGCTATACCAACCACCTCATACAAATGAATTTACGTCATCATTCAAAATTTCGGATTCTAATATTGTGGTATTAATATAGAGCGTTTAATCCTTGATTTTCAAAGTAAATTACATAAAAAAAACAGATGTGACACATAGCGACATTTCTAAATAACCTCATAACATTTTCTAATAATAAAATCTAAAATCATGAATTTGTCTCATAACGATGAAAGAAAAAACGGTAGTATACAACTGTAATTCGTTTTAGATATAAATATTGTACTTCGGTGAGGCAGACCATTTTTGCAAATTAAAATTTCGCAAATTCCCATTATTTTTTGTTTAATGCAGTAGTCTCTTAAGTCTCCTAAGTTTGGTCGTAATAGTAACTCCTTACAATAAAATTCCCCGTTTTCAAAATGCAGAGATTAAAAAATTCAATCAAATTAAAACAATTTTTCTTCAATTAAAATGAATTACCATGATTTGCCAAAAATTAATTGCTATATTATTTCAAACTAATAAAAGCGTTTGGTCTAGTGGTGTTCGTAGAATGTTACAAAAAAAATTTTTTTTCAAATTTTTTTTTCAAACAGGGCTAAAGTGTTGGCCTTGCCAATTAAAAAATTTTCTTATGTCTTAGCACCTTTTTTGTTATCAGTTATTTATAAAAAAAAATTTAAAGTTACCGTAAAATAAGAACTAAGTTCAAAATTTTT
Source organism: Tribolium confusum (assembly GCA_029207805.1). Taxonomy (NCBI): domain Eukaryota; kingdom Metazoa; phylum Arthropoda; class Insecta; order Coleoptera; family Tenebrionidae; genus Tribolium; species Tribolium confusum. The sequence continues at coordinate 33,369,795 of JALGAY010000001.1, read as the reverse complement.
TTTATTAAAACTTAAAAGCTAGTAATAAAAATGATATCGTTAATAAGAAAAATTGTCTAATTCTCAGTGACCAAAATAAATTTTATTTTGTTAAATAATACTGATCTGAGGGTGTAATACTTTAGATCTATTTTTAACAAAAAAAAATTGTTAGCTTGATATTTTAAACAAATTTTTGTATTATTTTTGTAACATTCTATAAACACTACTAGATCAACAAACTCTTCATAATTTTGAAAAAATATCTCGATTAGCTTTTGGCCAAATCATGAGTACCAAACCGCCTTTAAAACATAAACATTGCCTTTAGTGTGAAGAAAAATATTAATAAAAAGAGGCGGCGTGAAAAATTTTGTGATGAAAAGTTTTGTAAAAGTTTGTGACACAAAATTTATGCACTTCCATGGCCACTTTAAAACCCACTAAATATGTTGTTACACAATAATTGTTCTTTAGTTATTTATCAATTTTTATTGTTTTGTTTCTTAGTAAAAAATAATTTAATCAGTTTCAAAAAAAATATTGTATACACTTAATATTGGTCACTCTGTAGTTCCAAGCAATCAGAAAACACTGCAATTAAAAATTATAATATTGAAAGTTCCATTGAGTTTTGTGTTTTATTTCGAAATAAAGTATATTTAAAAAAATCTTGCTTTATGGTTTGGGGTCTACCCTAAACCCATCTTGCCTCAGCTTATTTACTTCGTGAGGTTTTCAAAACATCCTAAATTGGCATAACTATTGACTAGTAATAATTGCTCAGTTACGATTGTTTTCTTGAAGTACCTAATTTTAATTTTTGGTTAAAGTTAAATTCTTATTCTTAAATAAATCGACTATACATATTGATGTATAAATGTACAAGATTTTTTGGGTTATCTAATGTTAAATCTCTAAAGATTTCATTTTTCTCAAAAAAAAAGAAAAAACAAAACAACATAAGTACTTATAAATCCTTTAATATCCAGCCAAAATATATATATCGTACTTACTACATCAAATATACTAATTTAAAATAAAATTTTATTGTGTCATATCATGTTCACGATTGACGGTTTCAGGTAATTCTAGAGACGAATCCAGAAAATTTCGTTGCTGAAAATACGGATTTCTTGATTTGGCAAGCCACAATTCTAAACGAAGACTTGGATCCATAGCCAACGAGTCAGAATTTCTCTTTTTTAAATAATTGAAACAGCAAGTTCGGAAATGTCTCGTTCCACAAGCAGACTGACATTCTGAACCGCAAGATGTGCAGGATTGTGCTTCACCCCACACAACTCCTGCTTAATTTTTTTGAAATAAATAGGTGTTTTATACTAATTAAATTCTTACCTATAACAATTAACACTATAAGCAAGTTTTTGTTCATATTGACTGAAAAATTGGAGCACTCTGAAGAAAATATTCCAGGCTGAGTTTTTATATTAGATTCGACACCCCAAGTTTACAGCTTAACGGGAGGGGGATGGTATAAAAATTTATCTTATCAGAACTGCGTGAAACACCTACTTACTAATCCATTCACAGCATCAATTGACTTTCAAAGGAAAAGTTTTTCTCTGAAATTGCTTTATTGATTAAATCAAAGTGAATTTTTAAATTTAAAAATATATAATTATTAAAACTAGATAAATATAAAAAAACACAAAAATTTTAATATCAAATTAATTATTTCATTTTTTGGACATGTAAGATTTATTGCTCAGATAAGTAAAATATTTATGAAAGCCGCAACTAAATTATGTTTACAGTATTATCTTACCCCATCATTATAAACCAGGTGGGCATAATCTATATTTAGGTATTTATAAAAATTGGGAATTTTTCTGGGTACGTGTTACTGCAAGAATAGCTATAGTAGACCATTGTTAAATTTAATGGTAAGGTAACACTCAGTGATGATTAGGCTTAGGTGCAAGCGAATCTTTGCTAAACGACCAGGGAATTAATCGGTGTAATCCAGCGGGCTGCATGTTATTCATTCAACTGGTCTACACCAGTTGACCAGTAGACCAGTTGAATGAATAACATGCAGCCCGCTAGATTACACCGATTAATTACCTGGTCATTTAGGTAAGACTCGCTTGCTTTGAAGCTTAGTGATGAGGCATTTTGATTTATGATGATTCGGAGATAAAGTGATTCCGTCACAAATGTTGCAAGAGAACATTATAAATCAAAATGCCTCATCACTGTATATTATCTTAACACAGAGCCAGCTTTCTAAAGAGTACAGCAGGTGTAACGTATCTGAGTCCTTTGCTTTTTGAGGGCCCCATCGAAATCCTTCAAAAAAACAGGTTTCAAAAGACAGTGGCGCGTTTTAACACAACTTTCTTTAAGAATTTTTAGGCTGAACAATCATTGAATCATTAACTTCTGTTGAAAATGGTTTAGGAACCAGAGCCAATTAAAACTGCTAAAATTTCCAATATTTTTAATCCACAAATATTCTTCTTGTTGGATCTTCTTGGTGTGTTAAATGAAACGTAAAACACTCACTGGTATTTTACTTGATATGACGCGCGTTACAAAATAATTGTCATCATCAGGTAGGAACTAAAACTAATTTTTCTATCTGAGAATGACCTGTTTTAATTCCTACCTGATGATGACAACTTTGTTGTCAAAACGAGCGTCGTATTAAGAAAAGCGTTTAGAGTTAATGGGTGTTTTATGTTTCCACAAATATTGTTTTTAAACAAAATCAGTAATTTTTAATGTGTAATGATAGCTCATTAAATGTTTTTTAAACGCCTCTAAACACTTGGAATTTGATTTAGTAGTTTGAAAATTAGAAATAATCAAAAATGCTAAACTTTTCAACATACAGCTACTACAATTTTAAAAATAGTAAAAATTTTAAAATTTATTAAAAAATCTGATTAATTAGATGCTTATCTAATACTCGTTCAAATGCAGTCAAAGACTTGAAATTCGGTTCATTGGTTTAAGAGTTAGAAACACTCAAAATGTCAAAAATCTTCATTTAAGTATTTATACGATTTTAGCTTGAAAGTCGTTTTCTTGAATTTTTACGAAATTATAAATCAAACCATAATAAAAGTTCAGACTAATTTTTAAATTTTTAGAGCTTGTAATTTAGACAATATCTACAGATAAAAATACCCCCCAAAGAAAGTTTAAAAATATAATGATTTCCAAAGTACCTATCTGTGTAATTTTCTACTTTTCTTATAATGATCATAATATTCCCCGAATCATCAATATTCAATACCAAAAATAGGGGTTGCTATTTAAAAAAAATATCGATTACGTCACAGCAAAAAACCAGTTGGACAAAAAAATTTGAAAACAAGTGAAAAACATGCGCAATGTTTTGTTAAGTTTTTGCTTCATTTCTCAGCAACAGCTTAAATAATAATGCATAAAAACAAGGATTTGTTTATAGTTTCCAGTAAACACTTGAAATTTGCCAAGCTGGTATTTGTGTGACTTGAAATTTGAATGGGTCAAATTTTGTGATCAAGATTTTGTAAAATGGTTTTATTTCAACAAATTCCTCAGCACAAAATTTATAAACCGCGAAACTCAGCTAGTGCAAACATTTATAAATCAATGTACCGATTTGAAGAAAATAATGTTGAATATTTAGCTGAGGTATTTTTGGGTAATAGTGACGAGAAAAGGAAAGAAACATTATCTTCCAAACAGAGAATGGGAATGTTTTTAAGGTACATGGGTGATCCAGGCTTTCAGGTAAGTGCTATCTCAAATAATATTGCAATTTGATAACATTTGAAACTTTTAGGTCGGAGTGGGAGAAGACAGTGGGGTTCATCAAAGTACGGTCTTTAGAACGATTGATTAATATGTCAGTAGAAAAGTTCTTGAGAGAGCCAATCACTGGATAAGATGTCCTACAAGTTATGAAGAACTACAAGAGGCAAAACGTATTTGGCAAGAAAAGTACATGTTTCCATGTGCTTTTGGAACATTCGATTGTACTCAAATTAAAATCAGAAAACCTGCTGTTCATGGTGACGAATATATTTGCAGAAAACAGTTTGCGTCAATAAATGTTTGTACATGCTATATGTAATTCTAACGAATGGTTCACCATAGTATAAACGCTTCTTGGCCAGGATCAGTTCACGATAGCAGAATTTTACGAAATTCCGATATTTTACCAGTAATATCACGATTTGACAGAGGGCAAGCAGTATTATTGAGAGATTCTGGTTATGCTATTGCTCCATGGTTAATGACACCTTTCAGAAATCCACAAACGCCCGTTGAAAATTATTTTAATGACCAACATAATAAAAATAGGGTAATAACTGAAAGATGTTTTGGTCAGGTAAAAAAATGATTTCCTATATTAATGAATAAAATTCGAGTCTCATTAGATAAAATTCCAAGAATTATAACCTCATGTTTTGTTTTACATAATGTTGCCAAATATCTTAACGATAAAAATGATTTTGGAATTTTTATTGAAGATATCAATAATTATTATAAGAACAATGAAGAAAATAAAAATCAAATAGGACTGCGTGGTATTCAATGGAGAAATCAACTGGCAAGAATTTTATTTGCACTAAGATAAAAAAATGAATTACTTTAAAAAACTAACTGTTAATTAAAAATTATAATTAGTAAAAATAGGTATTGTAATAATGCATTAATTAATTAAATTAAGGTATTTAAACTTGAATTGTTTAATTTGTATAAAGTTAAATTACTATTTTTTATTTGCTCCTGTTGAAGTCGGATTAGTTTTAATTGCTCTAATAAAACTAGTTTTTGTAACTCGCTATTTGTAAGAGCTCTTGTTTCTACAGTTCCCGCAGCAAATTTAATTTTTTGGGGGGCGGAGGACGTGGCGGCAACTGCGATTTACATGTTTGCCGATGTTTAAGTATACTAGAGCTACCACCACTGGCTACTGCAATAGATGTTGCATCTGTAAACAGTGTAAACAAATATAATTTAGATTGTTTTTACTATATTTTCTGCTTAAATTATCAGGTATTTAACGAAGACTTGGATTCTCCCTACGTTTACTTTTTATCAGCTCTAGAAGATCTTTTTCCCAGTCCTTCAGTTTTATAATTTTGTTTCCTGTAGCTTTTTTGTCCGATTTCTTTTTTATTTTAGTTTTCATGTTATTATTTTTTAGTTACAGTAAGAGCTTCTTTTTTTTGTATTTTAATTAATGGTGTTTGCGACTTATTTAATAAAATAGGATTTTTTTTAATATTGACACAAACTCCATTTGCCGATTATCTTTAGATTTTAAATTATCTTTGGGATTATCCGACAAATAAGAATTGGTGGATTGATCGTCATCAGATGCCGTTCTGTTTAATTAACAACTATTAATTTACGAATATTGATAAAAACCCAACTTTAAATTTAAAAATTGTATAAAAGAACCAGAAAATTCCTTACCTTATATAAAGTTTTATTCTCAATTTGCTACAAACCACCAAAAATCTCACACAGTAACAACAAAATTAATGAAGTGTCAAATTTTCATTCATTTTCTATTCATTTTAAATAAAAAATTAGTGGAAAATCTGTTAGTAAATCCTAAAAAGTAAAAGTAAAACATTATGTATACAAAATTAAGTAAATCCTTGTACTTAAAGTATTTACTTCAAAGAAAATACTTTTACTAAATACTTTTACTTAAAGCGTTGAATGAGCTTAAAGTAAAAACTTATTTTTTATGCACATGAGCCATTAACTTAGAAAATATAAATTTTATTCCATACTTTTATGTCACTCTGTATAACAAAACAATATAAAAAAACAGTCAGACTTTGATAAAAAAATGATATCTTAAATAATTTTTCTGGTGGTTTCTAATTGGACAAGTTTCTTTTAATTGAGAAGTGAGTAGTTTTTATATTTATTAACTTAAGAACTAGGTATACCTAAACAAAATTTCGATTTTTTTAAAATACTTTGATGATACTTTTACCGTTATAATAAATGTGATTTATTAAGTGATAACCGAAATGATTTGCGATAAACACAACTGCGACCAACAGAAGATAAAATCCCATAATGACTCCAATGATGTTTACAGAGAAGACGAGATATTCCAGACGGTTAAAAACTTTTTGGATGAAGTGAAAGGAGAGCTACATGATATCTTTCTAATATTAAAAACAGAATTAATTGCTAATGTTAATGAACGATTTTTTAAATTCACAAAATTATATTAGCAAAAATTGAGAATGTTTACTTAAAAAAGCTTAGAAACAATTATACAATCCGGAAATCTGGAGTCCACATTTAAAAAAATAAGTTGATTGGGTTGAGTAAGAATTTAAGGAAATAAACCAAGCGGAATTGCGTTATTAAACTCTTAACTCTTGACACTTCATCAGGTGTGTTATTCTTCGATGTCCCGCAAATCAGACTGCTAACTCTAGTATACTTATTTACACATTTATTAGATGCAAACAATAATTACATTTTGAACGATTAGAAAATTTTGGCACTTTTTCACCACGGGCTCCAGGACTTTTACTGGTTTTTCACAAAAGTGGTGCATTTTATAAAAACACACTTCTATCGTTTTGAAGATTTGTTCGTGATAACCGTTATCCTTCGCTAAGTCAATCTGCCCAATCACTTGCTTATAGTCGATTTTTAGTAAGGTAGAGCTAAGTGTGAAGGGTCACTAATGCCCTTTTGGTCTTCTAAAAATAATGTAAAGGAAAATCAAATCTAAGGAAATTCATTTCGCGATTCAATTTTTAAACGTTTAGACAAAGCAAAGTCAATGTAAGGTCACTGGACAGTTTCCCATGAGATTTGATACCAATTAGCCATGAAAAGCTTTTAGCACAAAATATAAACAAATCTTGTGGAGTTGTGGCTCAAAATTCGTCTGGAATACTTTATGACCGCTGCCCGACCTCTAATTACACAAAGGAGGGTCCCTATAAAGCCCCAGACGCTTGAGGCGAAAAAGTTCTGTATATGACAAGTTACCAGCGAAGCAGTAATTAAAGTTCCCCTTTTTGAGTTGTGAAGTTAAAAGTAAAAGTGTTTGTGTAAAGAACCGTTCCACAAGATGTTGCAAAGTAAGTCCTTTTTGACTTAATTCTTCTCGGTGTTTTAAACAACCATGGCAGCTTTTCTAAAGTTTCGTTTGGTAATTTATGATTACCAAAAGGTTATGGTTTGGTACGATAGAAACGCAAGTTAAAATGTGAACTGTTCGGGGATGGACCTATTGCTTTTGTAATTTTTGTTGTTTTAAGTAACTCATTTTTATACCGTTTTTTGAAATTAGTTTTGGTTTTCCTACCCTCCTTCTAGAATAAGGCAACTCTCAGTATAAGTATAATATTTTGTTTATGAACTCCGTCTGTTATCTGCACATTTAAATTTCAATGATAAATCCAGAGAGTCGGAAATGTAAACATTGTAAGCCCGACTCGGGGGATTAATGAGCTTGAATTATTGAAAAGTCATCTATCACAAATTTCCGTTATATTAAAGTACCGTAAAGTACCCACCATCAGTTAACACGATGGGGGATGATTTCCAGTGTAATTTAGTTTACCTCGCACTATATAATTCTTGTAATGTAATAATTTGTAATTTGATAATTAGTCATACTGTTGGTATCCACTTATTTTTCCCTTTCATTTTTGGTATGTTAAATTTTACTCTAAATTTTGATAAATTAGCTCATTTTGTAATTGTATAACTTTTATTACTTTTCTTTTTATTTTTATTAAATTTTATAATAATGTCTAATTCGAGTTTTAATAACTGCTCACATTCCCAATTTTTGCTGTCCCTCAATTCCAACATCTCAAAGGGTTGTTCCTACGAACAAATAAATTTTATTCATTGTAGTGGCAGACCGTGCTCGTGCCTAAATTGCCATTGTCGAAATGAAAACCCTGCCACACAATTGAATTGGCGCAGTCGTCAGTAGGATTCCAGTAAATTTTGGGAAAGTCAAAAAGGTCCTAAATGAGCAGAAAAAGAAATTTTTGAATGAGTCAAAATTAAAATTTTTTTTTCAGTAATAATTTATGGTAGGAGACCACTAAATTGCGTAAAAGACAATAGTCAAAAATGAGCTGAAAATGGACATTGTGAAAGGGTCAAAATTTTGCTTTAAAACGGTAATGAATTTCCGTGAGAACGCGTTGATTATTTGGTGCGAGAAATCGGTGCCTCAATTAGGATGTATAAACAAAAATCTGTGAGATCAAAAACGATATGCACGTGCAGACGGAAATACGATACGTTGACGAATTCTTTTAGCCAGCAAGGTCACGACGCCGCCACCGATGCGTTATCGCTACGCAAGGCGTGAGAATCTTTGTGTCCACACAAAACAAAGAAAATGCAAAATTAAATTTCGGGAGCCTAGTGTCATAATTTGGGTTAAGTACCTTTACGTGGGAATTAATCGTGGAAAAACTGAAAATTTTTGGGCGTTAAAATAAGTCAAATGTCGCAAAAACGGTTATCATAAATTTAAAAATTTTCGGAGCTTTTGTCCGCAGTCAAACTCTATCAAATGACTCGGATATGTGAATTTCCAAAAATTACCTTATTCAAGAAAATGAGAACGCGCGGAAAAGTCGATGACGAAAGTAAATGATTTTAAATTTTGTTCTTAAATCGGTAATTTTGGCAGAAAGAAAGGGGAATTCATGGAAAAGATCCCTGAAAAATACGTGTAAATAACGGAAGTTAATAAAATTTTCTGGGAAAATTCCGTTTTAATACAATACCGGGTGAATAGGGATTTATTCAAAATTCTATTTGGAAAATTAATTAATAACCTTGGAAAAATTAATGTTAATAATGTTCGAAAAACCGAATCCCGATTAAACGCAGTGCTTAGATGTGGATCTGTAATAATTAAACAAGTCAAGGGCAAGGTCAGCAGTAAATTATCGAAGACAATAATCCTAATTTGATAATTCATCTAATGAAATTCTAATTCTTTTTTTTATAAATAAATTAATTAGTAAAGTTTTGGCTGTCAAGTCAAATTTCAGTTGTTTGAAAAATCTAAATTTTTTAAAAAGTAAGAAAGATTTTATTTAATAATGCGACTTAATCAAACGGTTTTATTTAATTTTGTTTGTGAACTAAAAATTGGATTGAAATTTTTGTGTGTTGAATTTTTGGTTAACCTCTCTATTATTGTGAAATATTTTTCAAAATTTTTCTGATATACTTTCAATTAAGAATTATTTTACTCTAAAAGTTTATAGTAAATGGGAACAAGATCAAAGCTCGAGTTGAGTGACTCCCGATAAGAACACTTAATTAATAGTACAGATCCGCACTAAGGAGTTAAGAGACACTTTAATTTTCTTTAAATTGAAAAAAAGGGAAGAGAAGTTTCTTAAATTATTTAAAAATAATTCAGGCTGAAAGACTACAAAATTGTAAAAGTAAATTTTTGTGTTTTCAACAAAAAGACTAAAGGAAAATTTAATATAATGTGGAATTTTCTTAAATATTATGGCTCCACAAAATTTGGTCATTTTACGTTAAATAATCTCGGAATTATCGGGGGCAGTGAGATAACGCATGTGTTCGTAATAAATGCTCGCGTTGATGCGAGTCGAGGAAGGTATGCAGATGACATCATCCTTCGTGTAGGAAAATTTTCGATAACAATAGGGACCCGTGTTAACCAATTAAAAACCAAAGCTAATTGTGCCTAGGTCTCAAAATTTTAATCGGTGATAGTTTGACAAATTATAATTGCAGTTAGGTCCATCATAAAAAGCAAAAATTAATTAATTAATAACGATAATAAAGCGCAATCACAGGGTAAAAATCACAGGTAAGATAGAAGCGCATAACAATTTGCTCGCTTTATTATGGGTATTGGTCGCCGAAAGACGAATCGGTTGTTAAGGAAATTCGCGTAGTATCAATAAACCAGTATGGTCCTGGGAAACGAAAATAACAACTAATGTACGGTCTCAGCAGGAATAATCATGGAATAACACTCAGCTTGTAAATGCGTTAAGGTGTATCCCTAAAAACCTGCTCAACATCTTGGAAAAATTTGATGAATATATATTCGGGAGGTATTCGATACCGAGAAAATGATCCCACCGAGGGTGTAGGTCAAGAAAATAGGATCATGGGGTCAATCACGTTGACAGAAAAAAAAGCGTTAAAATAATCAATTGGTACTGATGTCTCGTAGTAAAATATTCAAAATGAAATTCGAAACAACAAAAAAGAATATTCGATAATGGCTATGAAAAAAAAAAAAACTGTCCAGGAGGCTTCAATTAAGAATAGGGGTTAGCAATGTTGAAAATTCAATTAGGGCCTAAGTGTAATACGAGTTTATTGCACCAGTTCACGGCTGAAGTCAGCTTGGAGGAAAAATGTTGTTGGGACTGGATTTCTAGGAAAAATTTAAAGTAAATATCTGCTGGTCGAAGGGAATGGTGAAAATAGGTCAGCACCAGATACCCTTAGGTTAGAAACAGAAGGGGGTGGCTTGGCCTGGTAAATGCCCTCGACAGCGAACGTAAGAAATTAGGTAGCGCAAGGATAGTAAAAGACGAAGCGCAAGAAGAAAGATATGGGGCTGAGGTCGCTAATCCTCGGGTTGAGGGTGATAAAACAGGTAAAATAAAAAAGGATGGGGTCTGTTACCAAAATGTAATGGGGGATACGTATCCAGATAAAAAGGAAAATAATTGTTGGGCAAGTAAGCCCGTAAACGTTGCCGCGGCGGAAAAAGGAAAATGTACTAGGGACGTTATGTCGCCTGATTTGGAACCTGGGGATGCCGGATAGGGTCCTTGGGAAGTCCGTTTGGAGCTTGGGGATGCCGGATAGGGTCCTTGAGTCATCCGTGTGGAGCTCTGGACCACGTGATAAGGTCCATGAGTCATCCGGTTGGGGCTTTGGGTTGCCGGTGAGGGACCTGAAGACGCCCGTTTGGAGCTTTGAGTCGTCCGACAGGGGCTTGAAGTCATCCGTTTGCACTGTCTGTGACAGGTTAGTCGCAGATGAGGGGGTAACAAACGCTGCATCGACCCGGGTAAAGTTAAAAGAGATCTCGAACGAGGAGAGGAATGACCGGTCAGCCAATGAGGGTTTATTTTTTCACGACACGGCGCCTACGTCGAGAAAGAATGAATCTTCTCAAATAACAGAAAATCTAAGCAAAGCACCGGATGAAGCGTCGAATAAAATTTATAAATCGGTGTTAAAGATTAAACTTAAGAAGAAATTGGAAATCCCAGCCAGAAATTGAGCCATTTGTTTGGGAATTACAGAAAAATTAATGTATAAGGTGATGAGGAACTTGTGATTATTTGAGACATCAGATGACCAACGGCTGAGTATAGTGACGGCAAGGTCGCTTAATCGGTATCGCAAGGAGATACAATTACAGGTCGTGAACACATTGAGTAGGTCAGTGAAACTTAATAAAGGAAAAACAATTAACGAGTTACAATTAATTGAATATACTGATGATTGAAAACAGGATAATGGGGGGTGGCACCCCTACGCATTTGGTACCCGTAAAGGAAGTATTATCAACAATAAACTACCCCAAAGGAAAATAAATGATCGGGACTTTGAAAAAAAAATTAATTGACGAATATCAGAATGTGTTCCGGACCCCGAATTAACAACTGACTTGTACAACAACAGTCAAGCATCGAAGATTGGTCTGGGATTAGTGAAGATGTACCTCCAATTTCAAAAGGGAAAGAAATTCTAGATAAGAAAATTCAAACCTTATTGGATAATGACATCATACAAGAAAATTCAACAACATCGATGAAAATGATCATCTACTGCAAAATAAGGAAGCAATTAAAAACATCAACAACAACTACAATGTGATAAAAGAACATCAACGTTTTGATATTGAAAAGAAAATCAGCAGTAGAGTTATACTGTTTGCTTTGAAGATGATTGTGATGCCTTAAGACAACATCAAGAAAATTTAAGACCACAGGTTCGGACTAAAAAAGGGTGTAAGAATAAGGTGAAGAAAAAAAAAACTAAGGATGCTTCTATTAGGATATATTGGGAATTATCTTATTAGGAAGAGATTTTGTTCACAAATTTAAAGTTGCCATTGGGTTGAGAGGAAGAACAAGAACAGATAAGGACGAGTAAAACTTATAATGATCTAACAGAGGAAGGTCGATTTACGAACAACTATCTAAAAGTAGAAGGAAGATCAAAGTTAAATAATGTCGTGACGGTTTTACCGAAAAGTATGTTGAAAGAGTTTTTTCTTGGCGATAAAGTTGATGAATTTGAAGAGGAGGAATGTAACAAAGGAAGAAAAATGGTTGAACACGTAAGTGCCGTTGAAGCTTATCCGGCCAGTGGTTCTGATGAAGTGGTCCCGGTTGTAAGTGCTGTTGAAATTTTTCCGGCCAGTAGTTCCGAAAAGTCGGTTCCGGTTGTAAGAGCCGTTAAAGTTTATCCGGCCAGTAATACCAATGATGTTAAAGGGGATAATGTTACAATTAAATGTTTTGAGGATAGAAACACGACTTGATCGGCCTGTGTACAAAGTGAAGGTCCAATAATAGATGAAGAACAGGATGAATGATCTACCTCACAAAGTCTATTCTTTTCCAACATGGGCCCAAAGATGGAAAAGAATGAACTTTTAAATTATACGAATAATGAACAGAAACAAAATATTAATGGTGACCTTGTGACCGAGATAGAAATGTCATTTCTAAGTTAAGGAATTTTTTTGAGTACGTTTGAAGAATTTAAAGATGATGAAGATTCCCATTAGGTCGAGTTGAAGAAAAAAAAAAGCAACCGTAGTGGAAACCTGTAGCGTGAACTTAAAAAGAAAAATATATTTTTTTTGGTGGACGCGACCGGTTAGAAAGAAATAGAGAGGGGGGGAATAGTTTAGTTGAAAAAGAGATGTTGACTCCTGGGAGTTGAAATCATAGAAAGGGTTATTAGATAGGTTATCGAAGATAACGCTGTGGTTATTACACCTTAACATAAGAAAGAGATGATGAATGATTTGGAAATACAAAACGTGAAAGCTGAGAAAGACCGTACTGAGATACTCGATTAGGAAGCAGAAATTATTAATTCTGGAGAGGAGGAGGAGAAACCAAATAATGCGATTCAAGAAATAAAAAAGTAACGTAGATTAAGCGTAGGTTCATTCCCCGAATATCATTGCCGCGGAGTAACAGGGTATGCGAGTATGTAGAGGTAATAAGAAGCAAGTTTTATATACCCTGAATTTTAGTTCGTTTATGTTAAAGACATATCGTGCCAAACCATATAACAAGTCGGATTAATAGTATAGTTTTGTAACGGTTAATCAAGTAGGGTATAAATCATGGTTGTTTTAAGCATTAAAAAGAGAGGGGTTAAATTAAGGTGGACTTTGGAGAGTGGTTCAATGTCATAAGAAGGGGGCTGGTTAAGCTGTTTACTGTAGCAAGTAAAAAAGTGGAAAGAAGAATAGAAGAACGAAGACTAGAGTGACCAGGGTGGTCACCGAGTCAATGAGTTCTCAACTTTGCCCATTTTCAAGTTTCATTTGCATTTTCAAGTTTCAAGTTTCAAGTCTTGGTCTACATAAGGAAGTCTGCTATCAGACTGGTAGTTAACGAGTTAGGCAGGAATCTGACAATCCATTTTCCTTGGTCCATGTCCCACATCAACAACATCGATCTACCCAGTGTTCACTCAGCAGCAGGTAAAAGTTAAAAGTGTTGTGCTAATTAAAAGCAGAGCTAGTGAGTGCGCAATGTGAAGTGAAAAGGTGTTTCGCGACACAGCCAATGTACGATCCAACCAAGAATTTGTACTCTACGTCCCTAGTTTTGCTACTGGAATTAGAAAGTCTTTCTATAAAAGTAAAGTGAATTTTGGTAATCAAGTAACGATTCCAGTAGGAAAGTGAAGGACTTATAGGTTGTAAGTTAGTTGTATGTAAAGGAAAAGCCACGGGTTATTAAAACCCGTGTTTTTCTTTTAAGGGGGGAGTGGTTGTGAAGGGTCACTAATGCCCTTTTGGTCTTCTAAAAATAATGTAAAGGAAAATCAAATCTAAGGAAATTCATTTCGCGATTCAATTTTTAAACGTTTAGACAAAGCAAAGTCAATGTAAGGTCACTGGACAGTTTCCCATGAGATTTGATACCAATTAGCCATGAAAAGCTTTTAGCACAAAATATAAACAAATCTTGTGGAGTTGTGGCTCAAAATTCGTCTGGAATACTTTATGACCGCTGCCCGACCTCTAATTACACAAAGGAGGGTCCCTATAAAGCCCCAGACGCTTGAGGCGAAAAAGTTCTGTATATGACAAGTTACCAGCGAAGCAGTAATTAAAGTTCCCCTTTTTGAGTTGTGAAGTTAAAAGTAAAAGTGTTTGTGTAAAGAACCGTTCCACAAGATGTTGCAAAGTAAGTCCTTTTTGATTTAATTCTTCTCGGTGTTTTAAACAACCATGGCAGCTTTTCTAAAGTTTCGTTTGGTAATTTATGATTACCAAAAGGTTATGGTTTGGTACGATAGAAACGCAAGTTAAAATGTGAACTGTTCGGGGATGGACCTATTGCTTTTGTAATTTTTGTTGTTTTAAGTAACTCATTTTTATACCGTTTTTTGAAATTAGTTTTGGTTTTCCTACCCTCCTTCTAGAATAAGGCAACTCTCAGTATAAGTATAATATTTTGTTTATGAACTCCGTCTGTTATCTGCACATTTAAATTTCAATGATAAATCCAGAGAGTCGGAAATGTAAACATTGTAAGCCCGACTCGGGGGATTAATGAGCTTGAATTATTGAAAAGTCATCTATCACAAATTTCCGTTATATTAAAGTACCGTAAAGTACCCACCATCAGTTAACACGATGGGGGATGATTTCCAGTGTAATTTAGTTTACCTCGCACTATATAATTCTTGTAATGTAATAATTTGTAATTTGATAATTAGTCATACTGTTGGTATCCACTTATTTTTCCTTTTCATTTTTGGTATGTTAAATTTTACTCTAAATTTTGATAAATTAGCTCATTTTGTAATTGTATAACTTTTATTACTTTTCTTTTTATTTTTATTAAATTTTATAATAATGTCTAATTCGAGTTTTAATAACTGCTCACATTCCCAATTTTTGCTGTCCCTCAATTCCAACATCTCAAAGGGTTGTTCCTACGAACAAATAAATTTTATTCATTGTAGTGGCAGACCGTGCTCGTGCCTAAATTGCCATTGTCGAAATGAAAACCCTGCCACATAAGGTCGATTTTTAGTAGGTTCTCGTATACCTACCCCCGTTACGTATCGAAGCCTGATGAGACATATCTCTGAAGAAATTACGCACTCAATAGATACATTCAGTTAACATTATTTTAATGAATCAAATTTTACTAAAATAGCTTCTTAAAAATTTGTGATTTTCATAAAAATAAATACCGCAAAGTCTCAACTTAAAACAAGTACTTTGATAAAAAGTGTCTCAAAAAGATGTTTTTTTAACTATGATACTCTATTCTACTGGTACTAGAGTAATTGTAGTTAAATTAAAGCCATATAAATTTAGAACCACTTATATGTATAGCTTGATTTTTTAACATATCCACTTTAAGTCTCAAAATATTTTCATGTTATACTATGCTTCTCTTTTTAAATGTAGAAAAAGTAATCTAACCAAAAAAGAAAGAGAAATATTTCTCTCTTTTTAATTATGTTGAGGCAGTCTTAACAGTGTAGCTGTTAATGCTAAACTCAAGACAACGATAATTTTATTAAACAGGCATCAAACAAGGCAAAAATTATGTGGTCTGTTATAAATAGTAGACGTAAAAGTAAATTAAATTATGATGAGAAAGGTTGTAATAGAAAACTTTTTTATGTAAGGTTAAAATCACAGCAAACACCCAATAGCACCAAACAATTTCATTTTACACGACGCATTTGTAATTCCCCACCTGAGGATGACAAGTTTGTTGTCGAAACGTGCGTCGTGCAAAGTGAAATTGTTTGGGTGTTTGCTACGTTTCATTCTACACACCAAGGAGATCCAACATGAAGTTATGTAAGGTTTGTTTTAACAATTCAGAACGCGCAATAGCGTTTCAGCTGTCCTAAATTTATTGCGCATATTGTGTTCAGTTCTGAACTGTTGCTGAAACAAACCTATACATATACAGGTTGGCCCACTGAAAAGGTCCCACCTAGATGTTCTTCTCTGTTATTTACTTTAGAAAAAAATTGCTCAAACTAATCGATTTTGTTTGCAAAGGGAATACTTAACTGTAGTAAAAACACAATTAAAAAAACACCTCTGTTGCAAGGATACAACCCCTCCGTAAATCATTATAGGGAATATGGGTCGAGTGATACATCATTTTGAAGAGAATTATATCCTTTTTGCAATCCTATCAAAATTTATTAATTTCCACCATTTCCCATAATTTAATAAAAAAAAATACATTCTTTTTAGTACGCTAGAGAGATTCTTCAGAGAGTTAAAAGAAGGGGGGATTAGGTCAGCGAATTTTTTTAAATTTTGGTGAAAATGAAAAATTGTTTAATAAATAATAAAAATTAGTTCTTCTACAGGGTTTATTTATTTTTTAATAACCGACCCAGGTTTCGACCTATAGAGGTCAATCTCAGGGCTACAAAATGTATCAAAAGTCGAGTGAGAATAGATTTCATACAATTAAGTGATGTAATACCTTCTTATTGGCTACGCAGATAGTTTTTTAAACTGTGCTTTTATTACAATCAGGTGTTAGTTTTAAAAACAACATTTACCCGTTTAGACCCTTCTATCTCACCTCAATAGTTGCCCAGAAAATGTAGATAGATTTTAATAGGAAGATCAAGGTGGTTAAAATTAATAAATTTTGGTTGTATCACTCGATCTATGTTCCTTATAATAATCTACAAAGGGGTTGTCACCTTAGCAACTGAAGTGTCTTTTTCTATAGTGCTTTTACTGCCATCAAGTGTCCCCCTCGCGAACAAATTAGACCTGTCCGAGGCTTTCTTAAATTTTCTGAACACAGAAGAAACTCTAGATGAGACCTTTTCAGTAGGCCACCCTGTATACATTTTTAATACAAACATTAAAAAATTAATCTTCTATATAAGAGTAGTTTTTGTATAATTAATTTTGCAATTTTTACTCCAATTCAGTTAATTAAATTTAACTTATAGCAGCTGATGCTCTCCCTCTCTTGGTTATTTTTATGTAGGTCCAGGCCGATGACTACTATAAAGGCCCCTTCATCACACAGCACTTTTTAAGGAAAAATACCCTGATTTTCAAGGGTTAACAGAAAAGCACAAAAATGAATATGGTTTCGTCCAAACAAATTCAGAATGAGACTGATTCCTCATGAGTGTCCACAAAAGTGGACTAGTGCGTAGCGAATTCACTGCCTTGTTTCTAGAACTAGGTGTATTTAAAAAAAGCAAATATTTCAAACCATTTTATCGAGAATTTTATTTATTTCTACAAAAAAAGAATAGTAATGTAATAATACTCATAAGTAAACAAAAACAAAAAAATACATCGAAATAATCTATTATACTCGCTCGTCCACTTCAATATTAAGAGCCCACTGCCGACTCCTTTGAATATTTTTTAGAGAGAGCACGACTTGATCGCCAGACAAAAAGCACTATATGCTGACGTAAATTTCGGTAGAGTAAACTAAAAACGGGAAGGTTTTCAACGAGAAGATGCGGTCTCGTTTAATAATCCCTACAAACTGAGTATTTTAACAGAAATAAATTCTATAACTGGACTCCCATTAGTTGGATCAAAAAATATAAAAAAAAACATTCCTATACTTTTTAATTTGCCACATAATTTTGTATTTGCGTTAGATTACACTGGTCAACATGACATTTTTTTTTAATCTAATACGTGTCTCTTATGTACTTTATTATGCAGATTCTAAAAATGTACTCAAAAATTGGGCATCACGTCAGGTTTCTGAAAAAACTTATAAAATATTTTTCTATACAGTGTGAACCATTTGTAATGAATAAATTCTATAAAAATTCAGGGAGTTGCCTTTCAGGAAAACGCTCGGACACGTTTTATGTTATTTTTTAACGTGCATTTTTTGACAAAAAAATTTGATATACAGGGTGTCCCAAAATCGAGATACGACTCTCAACTTTGAAACTATAAATGAGAACTTCAATGTTTTTCAGCATATTTGAGTTCTACGTATGATTTTGCGTATTTTTACCTCCCACAAATTTTGCTAGAACAACATTATACTGCTCCGCTGCGTTGTTGTCCATGTTCAGCAACAAACTTTCGGAATTTCGTACGATGCGTTCCAAAATGTACTGAATATCATCAAAAAAAGCTGATGTTTTAAGATCAGGTACAAAATTTTTTTTATTTAATTTTGGCCCCTTGCAAAAATATGGTTTGCATTTGGAGTAATCTCCAAACACATGAAAAGGAGAATTAGATATATCTGCTTTTAACATTTTATTTTTTTCCGAATGTGGCAAGTCTAAATAATTATTGTTTATATAATTTACAGCCTTAATTACTCCATACCGCAATCGTTTTATATTATTATTTAACAAATTTCTTTGACTTATAGAAATATTTTTCTTTGAGGACCTAACAGTCTTTTTAGTTAAATCTCTGAGTCTGCTACAAAAGTTTCGTAAGAGGTGGTTTTTACACTCTATTTTTTTAACTATTTTGTTTCCATAAGGTCTATTTGTTCTATTTTAATTGAAATTTTTTTTCTTTGAGTCCGGCTTTCTCTATCACTTCCTACGTAATTTGATTAATAATCATAAATTGATTAATACATCAAAAATTTCGGTCAAACTTTAAAAAGTAAATTCTTCAGAAAAAAAGAATTATTTACTTACCCATAATTTTGTCTAATACCTGCTGGTACTAACTGACACGGTGTGACAGTTTACAACACACAAAAAAAAACGAATACACATAAAATAGTTGTAATTACTAATTAGTAATTTCACTAAAAACACACGATGTAATAATTTTAACACAAAAAACGCCGAAAACACAAGCTTTCGATAAGACTGAAACTATAGTATGAAACTCAAAGAATGAAGGAGTTTGGCTAATTTTTTGGATTGTGAATTTTATTTTTTTTGATCTAGCCGACAAAACCAACACCCGTATTTGTCGGCTTTTTGTAACTTTAATCAATGACTGAATTTGAATGGTAAATAGTAAACACAAGCCGACAAAATAACTTTCTTTTTAGATTAATAAGACAATTTCCGCGAATTCAAATTTGAAATCATGTATTATCTATCACGTCAAGATTTAAAAAAAATATTACAAAATTTATCACATGATTTCGTGCTGGGTTTACACATGCATACATTTCAAAACTGGTGCGCCAGTAAAATGAAATTGCATGTGTAATCTTTAACTTGCATGCAATTTTACACAGTTTACACATGCAATTTTATTTTACTGACGCGCCAGTTTCAACTGGCGCTATAAAATTTATGTATGTGTACACGCTCCTTTACTACAATAAAATACAAAAATTGTAGTCGTTATAACACATATTAATTTAATTAACTAAGCTTTTTACCACGAAAAAAACTGAGGAATACATGAGTAGCCATAAACCTTCCCTTCCTATAAGAAAAGTAATTCTAAAATTTTTTGTGTTTTTAAGTATTATAAGTCATTAGTTATGTTGCTGGTTACTGTTTACATATTGGTACTGTCTCAACTTTTAAAACGCTCTTTTTTATTGCACGGTGGAAAGCTACTTCGGATCGCAGTAGTACATGATAAGACACAACTATGTTTTATTGGTGCTAAATGTCCAAAAATATTTAAATGAACTTTTACTACTTATTTTTTATTATTCTAATTAAATGTATAAACGAGTACATTTAAAATTAAAGTAGCCGTGCTTTTAATTTTTTTAAAATCATGTTAGATTCATATTAAATTTATATTATTAAATTCGTATTTATTGATTAAAATAAGATAATAATGACGATCCGTAAGTACTATATAATCACAATTTTAATAACTTAACAGTGTATCTGTGACGTATAAAACAAGTGGTGGTAGTACGTTCGATCCAGATTATAAATCGTATCCTAACGCCTGGTGTATAGGCAAGAATACACGAAAAATTGCTTCAGGAACTGCAAAATATATTCAGATGTATTTGTTTTACCACCATGAACAAATTGTATATACATAGAAAAAGCATCAATCTTGGGCGCTATACAACGATATTTCGAAAAAAATATTATAATTTGTTCTTTAAACGAAGCCAAAGTTAACCTTTTTTTGTAATCAATAATATTAACTTTAATATTTTTTTAAAAATAAAAGGACCCTATAGCGACCTAGATTAACATTTTATCTATCTGATACCGTTGAAATATCTAAATTATCATAACGAGCAATTGAAATCTATTGCAGCTAGTAAAGGCCTGCAAAATACGCGCGGCAGCGGAGCCTTAATTCTGATTCATTGATGCACTTCAGGGTCACTGTAAAGAAAAAAAAAATTGTTGAAGTATGAAAAAATGTTTTTTGTATATACCTATATTCCATGAAATGTGTGAATGCAGTTTCAAATTCGATCCTTTGCGTGGTGCTTTCGAAAATTATTAGCACATCTGACTTTTAGGCCTCTTTGAAAAAGTTTATTTCAAGTTGGTCATATTCACTATTATAAGTTTCTATTTCTTCTCGGTAAATGGTCGAGCGGTAGAGTTTTAATCCATTTGTTGCATTAGTTTCTCGAATAATTATAGCCTGGCCTTCAGAGAAAAATTTTATTTCAGCCAAAAATAGGAGCACATTTTCTTCTATTTTAACACGTGCTAAATACGACATTTTTATAGTTTTATTGTACTTCTTGAGGCGTTTGCGGTGTGCTTGCAACTGGAGAAAATCGTCAATTGCTTTTTCAATATCCATTTTGTTTTTCATCATTGTTTTTAAGACTGCAAAAACACTAAGGTCACAAACATAAATAACGAACAGCAGCCAACAGCCTGAAAGAAACAAACCAGGGAACAAACTGCCCAATAGCCCAATGGGCAATGCCCATAGAAACTGCCGAACTGCCATTCAGCCAATGATGGATCCATCATTGCTAAGACTAAACAAGATATGATCACGCGCATGTTTTCTCCCTCTCTCTCTTTTGACTCTGACGTCATTGTGTGACAAATCTGAAATCTGGTGACAAACGTAGTGTTATTAGTGTGGCTATTAGCGTCTAAATTCTCTCTGTTTTGAGTGATTTACTGGTTTTTGTAATTGAATATTGTTTGTAATTGAAAGAATAAAAAAGAGAGAATTTGTTATAAACATACATTCCATGTAAGTATTTATTTCATTAATTGTATTTGGGATATTTTTTTATTGAATACTTATATTTTGTTAGCTCACAAGAAGAATCGGAAATGTGTAAGAAAATGAAGAAACTCCAAGCGGAA
The DNA here is from genome assembly GCA_029207805.1 of Tribolium confusum. Lineage (NCBI taxonomy): Eukaryota > Metazoa > Arthropoda > Insecta > Coleoptera > Tenebrionidae > Tribolium > Tribolium confusum. The sequence continues at coordinate 33,348,324 of JALGAY010000001.1, read as the reverse complement.
AACTTACGTTTAAAAAAACTTTTGGAAAAAGAAAAAGAAAAAAAAAACAAATTGATAAGATATAGGACAGCTTCGTAAACTAAAAACTCAGAAACAAATTTAGTAGTCTATTCAAAATATTACTTCTGCAATATCTTTGTATGCTGGTGGGCCCTGCTCTTACCGTTTACTAGAAGAAGAGGTTATCCATTGCCAGCAATTTCGAACTAATTTATGTTCTAATTTATTAATATTTTGACCTAAGTATGTTTTAATTTATTAATCATTAATTTAAAGAACGAGTTGTGTTACTTGTTGCTGGGAAAAAGTTAAAAGACATTATAGTGAGTTTTTGCTTTTTAAATTTGTGTATTGAAGTTATGTGATCGCCATACACTTAAAATGCATTATCCTCCCTTTTACTTAAATATATATTTTTTAATTGTTAAAATAGTTTAGTAATCAATTTAAGGTGAAAATATTTTAGTATAATTATTTTTTTTGATTTCATTATTCAATATTTGTCAGATTAAATGCAGAATTGATTAATCGTTTTTTTTTGGCAACTTCTAAACTTACAGTTTTTTCTATGTAACCGCTTTAAATTTAAAAAGTGTTATATGGCGCTTTAGTTAACTTATGATTATTTAAAATTCACATGCAAGTGAATTTTAATTTGTTTATTAGCTTTTAATATTTTTATATATAATCACATATTTTATTATCTTATTATATCAATTTATATTTAATTAATATACGTGTTAATTTAATTTTAAAACTGATTTTACTTTCGAAATTAATTTTAGGGATTTCAGACTGCAACCTTTTACTCCAAAAGATTATTTCATCTCAGATTTCCGCTCGCAGGAAAAGCCTATGCTTAAACAAATCTATTTTTTGTGGTTTGTACCACTCTACTCACAATTCCACCCTACAAATTAACCATTAATAAAAAAATATATTTTTAAATAACCCGCCCCATTTTGAACTAAAAATAAACCTAATAAGGTTCTAAAATGTTTTTTTATTAAGTATTATTAAATAATATTCATCTGAGACATTTGAATCAACAAAAGTTTTAGTAATTTTTCGAGTAATTCTCTAATAATACTATTAAATGCATGTTTTTTCTGATACCGCAGTACATTTTTGTCACGCGATGACGTCATGCGCAAACTAGTCTAAAATTCGTACGGCAAGTGATCATATCTTGTTAGTCTTAGTATCATGGCTCGAGGCTGGGTCCTAGGGTTTTTTTTTTGTTAGCTGATTGGTTGTTCTGAAAGTGTCAAAAATGCAAAAATGTTGTTCAAACGTCAAACTTGGGGACAGTTTGTTCGCATGTTTGTTATAACAAATAGTATAAAGGCGATTTGAAGTATATGTGTTGTGAAACACTCAAAATAATTTAATTTGTTGTTAGTAACTGTGTGTTGTTTGTAATTTAAATTATTAGTTGCATGTCTTCTCGAACAGGGATTTAAAAATTCTGCCTCAAAATTAACAAATTTTATGGAAAAAGTTTTATTAACTGTTGAACAATAAAAAATTAACAACATAAAAACCAACGAAAATTAAGAAAAAGATTTTGAGCCTTTTGCAACATTCTCCTGTAAATTTTGATTTAGTTGTTCCGCCAAAGATTTACAACGAAAAACAAAAAATTTTGATATGATAATGGAAAGAAGATCACAGCAATTTGAAATTTGATTAACGATGGTAACTGACGCAGAATGTAGTACATTAGAAATATAATCCGAAATTTTTAGGTTATTTTTAAGTATGAGTTCTTGGTATACACGGAAAATTTCGTCACAATTTAGAATTAGATTGAAAAACGGTTTGTTGGCAAAATGAAGACCTCCGAAATCACGGTTTAGTATGTATTTTTGGAAAATTTCGTCAACTTTGTCTTTTTCTGCTGCTGTTCCTTTGAAAGTTCTTTTTACTTGAGTTCTTAAAATGATTTTTTTGGAATTGCATTAGATTTTAAAACTTTTTTTTTTGTCGGTGCACAATAAAAATTGATCGTCGTCAAAATGTTTCTACAAAAGAAATAACTTTGTTTAACTCATAAATTGTTTTTGTTTTATATAGTACTTCACAGAGTCTGCTTTCCCCAGGAATGCAATTTACGGGTTTCCCAATATTTCTTTTCCAAGGTAGAAGACGTTCCGGTTCCTTGGGGAAACGAAACATTCCCCCTGGACCGGACCCCTTATTACAATATGGTGCTGAACACCCTACCATTTTTTTTTAATTTCACGCTTTCGCTGTCACATTTTTGAAAATATTTTTTTGAGTGTAATGTATCCATGGCATGAAGGCATTCATGGCATCCTACAGGATGCCAACAGAAAATCTACTATGCGAAAAACTCCCCTAGGACCCAGCCTCGAGCCTACTTTCCCCCATACACCACTCTAAGTATGGCGGCCGCCACGCCGGGGTCATTTTTCGTTATTGTTTTAGCAGTCCAACTTTATTTACGAAGTCCGTGGTTACGTCTGTCATGCGTTCTAGCCAAAGGTTTGTGAAATTAACATATGCAACACAGTATACAGAGCTCACAACAAGTATTTAAGATTTTAACTTGTTGGCAACACTGATTGACAGACAAACAATCTTATTCAGTCTGTGAATGTCAACTTGGTAACGCTGTTCTTCACGTGGTTTATTTTACATGTACAGGGGAATTTTTTTTTTGTATAAAACACAACAAAAAAACAAGGTACGTTTCTGTTTCTTGTTAATGTTTTTAGTAAAATCTGTTTTTCTTCCGAATAGATGGTTAGATTAAAACGAGCAGTCGAAATGAGTGTCTTGAAAAATTTAACTATAAGATCTAATAGCAACCCGGAGACGGATTGCTGGGTGGCCATACTAAAAACTGCGGTGGCATTCAATAGTTTGAATGCTTTTTACGATGGTTTATTTTATAAAAGTGAAATACACGTCGTAAACTGCCGCAATATTGAGCTGAACCTGCTATTAGGGGCAGGACAGAAACAAGTGTCCATTAAGTTTGGATCAAGGGACGAAATGAATCAGTTTTGCACAGCCATAAAGTAAAAAAAAATTCTCTACTACCTATTTCACCTATTTAATTTATAACAGTTATAGGAGTCTATTCTGAAACTTTCCCCTAAATTTTTAAAGGGGGTTCAAATTCATTTTCATGATAACAACATTTAGAAGCCCTTTAAAATTAAAAGGAAAGTTATAGAATAGATCTCATAAGCTGTTTAACAAACCACAAAAAATAATTAAATAAATAAAAATAGATGTGCATTTAAAGTAGCATTATAGTATTAAGAATTAAGGACATCTTGCGTTTGTATAGCCCACACAATACAATACAAGCTGTATTTTTTTTGCAGCTATACTGAAGGGATTGTAGCTCCATACTCTTCGCCAGCCTCCTCAGCAACACCTTCCCCGCCAAGGAGCTCACTGAGTTCATCTAACAACCCTTCACTATCACCTAGCTCAATGGAAGAAAATAAATAAAATTGATTGTGTACAGGCTGATTCGTAATTTGCGGACCCAAGGCATGAGGTGTTGTCAATTCGATTAATCTGACTTACTTTGTAAAAATAAGAAAAAATAAACATAAAATAATTAGTATTTATTAAAATAAATTTCCATTTTTTAAATTATTTTTTCTTTTTTTTCTTACTACTAAATCCTTCAAAGTCCATACTCAATAAAGGATTACTCTTCTTCGCCTTAAACAAACTAGTAAAAAACAATTCGATAAGAACTTATTCAATACCTGGAATCTACTACTTGATGCTTGTGACGTTCTATAATTATCACGTTTCCTTTTCTTCCTTGATAAGTTTGTAATTCCTTTCAAAGTTGGTGGAATAATATATTCAGGAACATCAGATAAATGTTGCTGTATTCTGACAGTATGTAAGGCTTTATCATGTCGTAAAACTTGTAGATCTGTTGGATTATCTTCAAAATAACTTTTTAATTTTTGACAATTAAATATTTCTTGTTTGATTTCTTTTAATCTTGCTTCACGTACTGCAATTCTTGTCACAGCACGCCAAGCATCTTTTGCTCTATATCTGAAAGCTTCAACTTCCTCCAATTTGAACTGATATGACCTAAATGATTGCGTTAAAAACACATAAAGTTGAAATAAAATCTTACTTAAAAATTGAAGCATCATCTTCGCCGTGTTTTAAGTGGCTTTCAACTTTGTCTAATAAAGATTTTTCCTTAATGCTTACAAATGATAAAACACTACCCTATAAAAAATATTATTTATTTGATCCCACAGAAATAAAAGAAAATACTTGATTATTGCCCCTTGCTGTCCTTCCTGCTCTGTGTACGTAAGACTGAACATCAAGAGGAAAATCAAAATTGATTACATTAGCAACACACTGAAAATCAATTCCTCTGGAAACACCACTTTCCTTGTCTTTTCTTCTTTTAGATCTTTTAGTTTCTGGATCTTTATCATTGGGATTTCCCGGTTGTTCTAAAGCTTTTTCATCTGATGCTACTATTATATCATAAATCCCTTGATTAAACTGATTTACTGAATGACACCTAATTTGTGCAGGAAGTTCAGAATTCAAGACACAAGTTGGAATTCCAAACTGTTCCAAATACAATTTGATTCTAAACAGAAATAATTTCATTAAAAAAATCGGAAATAATAAACAAACCTCACTTGTAACATTTATCAACAGTATTAACAAAAATAATAGTTTTTCCCCTAATGAGATGTAGCTTCAAAAGTGCATATAAAATGGTTGCTTTATCCATTTCTTCAGCCATTAGGTGATAATGAGTGAGTTGACTTGCAGGAGCAATTTCAGGCTCTTCAAGTTTGAGAATAACAGGATTATGTAACACTAAACTTTTCAAACTTTCAACATCTTCACTTAAAGTGGCAGAAGCCAAAATAGCCTGATATATACTTGGCAAACGCCTACAATAACAAATTTACTAAAAACTAAACATACCATTATAGAAACTTACTCCATCAGTTCCTTTAATTCATTTTCATAACCAAATGAAAACACCAAATCTGCTTCATCTATCACCAATAATTCCATACTTTTCTTCAAATTCATATAACCCGCTTTAATATGTTTCAAAACTCGTGTAGGAGTCCCAACGACAATATCTGGTTGTTCTACCAACAACGGTTTTTGTACACTTAAATCAACTTGAGGGGCTACATCCACACACCTAACATCGCGTGAACATTTAATTGTGAGGTCCTTAATAACACCACAAATCTGATGACACAATTCTTTGCTTGGTGCGAGAATTAGGGCCTTGATTTCTTGGTGTTTAGCTGTTTGTTTAATGATTAAAATTTTCTGAATGACTGGAATTGCAAATGCTGCTGTTTTTCCAGAACCTGTTCTTGCACGCACAAGGACATCTTTGCCTTCCAAGAGAAGAGGAATAGCTCGTTCTTGAATGAGAGTTGGGGTTTGCCAACCCAGTTTTGCTATTGCCTTTAAAAGATAGTTAAAATTTATTTTTTAAATTGTTACGAATTATACCTTTAAAATCCGATCATCCAGTTCCATTTCGTGAAACATTCTGGGTTTTTCTTCAATGTCTTCTGCCATAACTTCTAACTTTAGAGAGATTTGTTCAACTACACGTGTGTTTTGGCAGCTTTTGATATTGTGAGGTTATGTTCATATGCTTCTTGACTTCTTGTCTTCAGTTATAATTGAATTGCAGTATCACTAAATCGAAATTGCTATAAAATAGGTATAATTTAAATAAATTAGTAAAATAAAATGTAATACTATTTAATTATTAGACAGTTATAAAATTTTTAAATAAAATGTTAAAAAAATAAATTTTAAAGATGTGAGTATAATAAACAACAAAAATAAAATTTATATTTCGATTTCGATTCATCGATACTCTAAACGTATAAATCAACTAAGCGCTTTGAGTGTCATCTGTTTGTGAGTAGCCGAATGAAAGTCTAAAGCTATACAGGTTCCTACTTTTTTAACTTATTATTTACAGTTTTCTTATATCATTACAACATAGAGGTCAGTGCATTAGAACTGCAACTAAAACCACATAGTATATATGGGGCATTCCATGCCCAATTTACCTAAAAAATACCTTAACATCTGCAATATTTTTAAATTTTTTTATTCTCTTGGTATCCATTGAAAAAAGCTTACGCTTGAGATAGAAGTTACCGCTAGATAGTGAACAAGTCATCGTTAAATCGGTCGTAAAAGGCTTTCATTGGGGGAGGTTCGCCCAAAATTCGAAAAATATTACAAAAAAGAAGTAAATAATGCACCTTACTGTGATAAAGATTTAGTAAAGCTGTCGGTGTTTTTTAACGACCGTCGTTCTCGTTTAACTCAGTAAATAGTCTTCAAACACGACACTTTTGGGAGTTTTACCACAACAGGATGTACATAAAAAACCGTGAAGAGAAACTCTCGTTATTCAAATGCATTTGTTAAAAAAAATTCTTGGGAAAATGTTACCGTTTCTTCAGAAAGTCCTGCCGAAATTCCAAAAATTACTGACACTAACAAAAATCAAAAAGTAAACAAAAAAGTTAGACTACTGTCTTATAGATGGCGCTCAAAAGAAATAATTAAAATTAAAGATGTACAGTGGCGAGCAAAAAAAATCGGGCAGCAATTCATGTCATTAAAAAAAAGCAATGTAGTTTGGCCTTTCTTGTCATAAATGTCATGATAATTTGTCAAAATGACATGCGACAGTACTGAATAGTTATTAAATTGAGGTTATTAATATGTTTAACACGTAAAGCTCATTTCACATTTTATATCATTCAAATTTCAAGTCTGCCCGAAATTTTTTGCTCGCCATTGTACGATTCGGCTAAAAATTAATCCAGATATTTTTTCAAAATAATACAAAAGATTGATCTTGTTGTGTTAATAGAATTTTAAAAAAATAATTAAAAAAATGTTAAAAATATGAAGCTGATAAATATATTTTTTTTGTTGACAATAAAGCTTCAGTACTACACACTCAGATCTATTATTTATTTACCAAAAAAATTCTGTTTTTGCTATTGTAAATTAGCCACATTTTTATATAGTTTTTATATTTTTTGATAATAAAGCTTTGGAATCAGTCTTTATTTTACGATAACTTCTATAAACAGTATTATACCATTTTTATGTTGAGTACTTTCTTCTTCAATGGTCAAATAACCAGAATATTATAACCTAGAATTTGCTCATTGAAAGCTGCTTACCTTAACAAGATGTAAATTTTTCTTTTTTTGAATGCACTTTATAAAAAAGATAACTACAAAAATAATAATATTTTTTTATTTTTATTTGAAAATTTCATTTTTGAAAATGTATGTCAATAAATTATTCAATTTTTTTTTTATAAAAAGCACTACTTATTCTAAAGTTTTTAAGACCATCTTATCGTAGGTAATTAATATGTTCTATAATTTTAATTTTTGAAATAAAAAATACGTTTATTTTCGAATTTCATTTTTGAAACTGATAATAGATATTTATAGTTTTTTGTCTATATTTTCCTGACAATAACTACTATTTATTTCGCGTATTTTAAGATTAAATTGTTTTGGGGTAATTGATTTGTTCTATAAAAAATATAAAATTAAAACTAAAAAAATAACGAACCTAAAGAGTTTCTAGATTTACAAACAAGACACGTAAGTCTTTTATTTGTTTCTGGACGAAGATTTGTGCAAACTAAAAATAAAAAATATATTGTATCTAATAATTTGTATAGGTATTGATAACGAGCGATCCAAAAGTCCTGAGATCTCACTGATCTCAGTTCGGTATTAAGGTATTAAAAAAAAAGAGAAACTAGATACAGTTGTCATGTCTGAGAATTGTGTGTCTTTTAAAATATCAGAAGCATGTTACAAGTGTAAAAATTAAATTTCAGTTTTTTTTTTTACTTTTGGTCAGCAGCGTATTAGAGCTTTATGAGGCCCTGGACAAATTAAAAATTTTGAGCTCTCCAAACAAGTTCAAAATATCGGTAATGTGATATATAGGGTGAGTCTGTTAAAAGCATATCTTACATTGTTTAAAATGTAGTTATTACACCGACTTTAGGGTTTGCTACTAAAAACTTTGTTCTTTACTCTACGCATGTAAATTTTTTCAAACATTTTTAAATTTTCTCCCTAATGAATATTAATTAATCAGTAGGTGCGAAAAAGAAGCTAAAAGGTAAGTCTTTAGCCCATTGGTGAAAAACGTGGCAATGCTGCCCCAAAATAGGTTTTACAAAACAAATAAACTTTATTATTTTTTGCGGTTATCTATAATTTTGTTGAAATAGTCTTTTACAAAATATTGTTTTAACATCGTTTTATTTAGAAACGACCTGTTAATACCAACCGTTCAAACCAAAATTTTAACATTTATAAACTGTCATAAACATAATAAAATTATAAAAACGGTATGTTTGAAGATTGATTGACTCTTTCTCGTATCCCTGGTGGAGTGAGATTTAAATTTTTTTCCATAGTTTTAACAATGACAGCACTATAAAACTGACTAATGTTAATGACAATTAAAAAAATTGTTTGGGTGTTTTGTACCTAGGTAACAGAAAACAATCTAGATGTGTTACCAGAGAGAGGCAAATTGAAAAATTTTGGAACAAAGTTTTTCAAGTCTATTGTGATATGAGCAACAGAAAAACATTGTAGTAAACGCTTTTGTTAATGTGCGATTAATAATCTCCACTTCTATTTATTAACATACTTGTTGGTTAAACGACAATTAACAAGAAAAATAAAACGTACAACACGCACTAACATCAAACTTCTTTACTTGATAGACCCACGTTTCAACAATAAAGTTGTCATCTTCAGTTAGAAATTACAACTTTTGAGATTTAATTCCTACCTGAAGATGACAACTTTGTTGATGAAACGTGCGTCGTATCAAGTAAAGAAGTTTGGTGTTAGTGGGTGTTTTACGTTTTATTTTTTATTTAAACACACCAAGAAAATCTAACAAAAAATTAAAACTATTAACAAATTATTATTAATTAATTAATATTTATTAGAGAGAATATTTTAAAAATCCAGAAAAAAATCACATGCATAGAGAAAAAAAACAAAGTTTTTAATGGCAAACCTTAAAGTCGTTGTGATAACTAGTTTTTTAGAAAAGTTAAGATATACATATGTACTTTTAACAGACTCACCCTGTATGTAGCAAATAATATGTGTTAAAGTAATAAGTGAGTGCTCTTATTACCACATAATTTTAAAAATCTTTGTTACACTTAATATATTTAACAAGTATAAAAAATTGCAAATAAATAAAAGATAAATAAGTAGGATAACTAGAAAAAAAAAACAGATTTTCTTTAAAAATAAAAAATATTAACAAAAAAACGAATAATAGTAAACAATATAAAATACTAGTAATATTAGACTTGTAAGTATTGTGCAATAAGCCTTAACATATTTTTTTTTCAAATATAATTGTTTTTCATTTATAACAACAATTATAAATAAATATAAATTTGAAGCCCCTATGCCAAAGAGGGCCCTGGGCATTTGCCCATTTTGCCCATAGAATAATGAATAATGCCACTGCTTTTGGTTCGCTTCTGAAAAATTAATATTAAATTGTTCTTATTGTTACTGCTGCTGTCTACACTTCTAGCACAAAACACAGATTAGTTAGGTAATTTACTTTCTAACAGAATTTTACACTGTGATTTCTGGCATGTATAAGGTGACAGTAATAATTAATTTTAAATAACCAAACCTTCTTTATGTTTAAGCATTTCCACGACTTTTAAATCTTTCTTAAAATTGTTGGAACTTTATTGTTACTGCAAGAATTATAAATTATAGTCAATTATATAATTTTAAATAAGATATAAAATTATATGATTGTAAGTCTACAAATTATATTTAATAACTGTGTTTATGTCGGGTTGTATTATAACGACTTGATTATTGTATTATTTAGAGTCTATAAAAAAGAATTTTACAGATTAGTTTATAATGATAAGTAAAACGGCCGCCTGTCAAAAAAATAAATCAAAATTTATTTCAAGCACCATTTCTTGTACAGAGTCATTATAAATGATTGTAGTCAAAGTTGATCAGATTTCCAATGTAAAATTTGCTTTGTGCCGCTTTGTTGTTATGTTTATCTATAATCTGACAGTAGTTGTCATAGTAGTAGGGTTTTTATTTCATGTTTAAGTAGAGCGGCAAAAACTAAAATACACAGACACAGCCCCTTGGATTACAATCATTTATAATTATTGCGTTAATAATAAGGCTGGAGAGAGCGTAGACAAAGAAGGTATGGTGACATGGTGACAACATATATCGAGAGACACAGAGCTATTAGACAGAGCCAAACATTGACCGGCAGCATTAGTGGTGAATCGTCGTGTTAGTTAAAGGTGGTAGTTTTATTTAAACAAGTGTTAAAATCGCTAAAATTTACATATTTTTAAACAATTTTGTTTATAAGAAGTGTTTTAAACACTTTTAGATAATTATGAGTCCAGATAAATTAAATATTAATTTGTAAAGTATAAGTGTTGTACCTATGCATGCACAATAAAGACCTGGCGCTCATATGTTTACTGAATTAAAATAAAAATTTATTTTCTTGTCGTATTATTCCTTTATTTTCAAAAATTTAAAGTTCTTGCCTACCAGCATGAATTTTTCTCTCTCACATACTATAATCTGTATATTATACTATCTCTCTCCTATGTGGTCACTGCAGCTCGCATCGGCGACGTATACGCGAAGCTCCATTCAGTATTATATTAGATCTATGTTTATAATAACCCTTTAGAAGGTGTAAGTCTCTTCATACAAAGTCTTTGATTTGGTTGGAAGAAGACACTTCCTAGCTCTTGCTGCAATTTCACTCATTTTTTCATTTATTTTCAAAAATTTATAAAAAAAATTTGAAACAATTTTTTGTGTTTTTGCTTTTCAATTTGTTTATCAACAAGCTTGGTTCTTTTTTGTACATATTTAAGCTTAATGGACCGCTGCGCGCACTCGGCTATAAACTTTTGTACACGTTCATAATGATCTAAATTATGTACTTATTACATAAATAAATATCCTAAGTACCTAGTTATAATCATTTATTGGAAACATTTGCTGTTTGACAATTGTCAGACAAAAACCGCACTCTAGCGTAGCGGCACTACAGTGTACAATATTTTTTTGTCTTGAGATTTTTGAGTATGTTTAGTAGCTGTTATATAGCTATGTTTGGAATAAATTTTAGGAATATTTCTGCTCAGAAACAAGTTTAAAAAATAAATTTTTGTATCTTGTAAAAATATTCAAGAATCGAAAAACCTCTTATGTTTTAAACGTTATTTTGTCTTGAAAATTTTTGCGTATGCTTGTCAGCTATTATACAGAGTGTAACATTGAAAACTTCTACCTCTTATTAATTTTTAAACAGATAAAAATAAAAAATAAGAAAAAAAAACCGTTCCGACAGTATTAGGAGGAAAGTAGGATAGGTATATTATTTGATCTGTAAATGTTAAAGTATTAGTACCCCAACCCTAACCCCTACAAACTTTAATAAGACTATACCATTTTCAATCAAATGAAAAGTAAGGATCGGTAAAGTGTGACAAAAAAAACCGCATCAAAATATCTTTATTATTAACCACGATATAGAGAAAACAAGTGATGAACTGATATTTTTTTACCGTACAATAATTAACCCTTTAACAAGAAAAAGATATTTAAAGTTGCTATATGATATCATAAATCTTCTCATCGTAGATGTAAGTGAAACAAACCCTACGGTAAACCTCGATGAAGTATTCTTTCAGCAGGATGGCGCACCACCTCATTATTTTAGAACCTTGATAAAGTATTTAAGCAACAGGTACCTCAACAAATGGATAGGTCGGAGAAGTAACAACGATTTTGAAAGATTTACTGTTTCTTGAATAAGCTATAATAGCAAAACACCATGCGTACACGTAGAACAAGAAGCTTTATTTTATTACACTTATGAACGGTTTTCTTTCTTAGAAATTTACCTAGAAATATTATTAAAGTTTGCTGTAAAAGACCTTTTTTTCTGAAATAACAAAACAACGATTTAGGGTAATTATAGAAAAAACAATGTTGTCGCTAAGTGCTTGGATACTTTACTTTTTTTGAATTGAACGTGTTTAAAAACAGTAATTACAAATTTTTTCTTAAATCGCTGATAAGATTTCTTTGTGAAAGAAAAAATATTTATCTTTGTAATTTGTATGCATTTGCCATTAAAGAGATTAAATTTATTTCTTAAATGTGATTGAAAAGATAAAATTATAAATTGAATAAATTCTATTCACATGAGGAATGAATCTGTAGCAACTAAACACTTTTGTTATCTGTTAAGTTATGGACTTGAAGTTGTTGAATTTCATTTGCACATAATTTATTTAAAATTTAACTTTTGTGTGTTATTTAAAATCCTATTACACATAGATATTAGGAAACAAGATTTTGCTTTTTACCTTGACTATTTAATTAGCCCAGGGTTCTAAATTCACATCAGAGAAACTATTCAAAGCGTTCTTCAAAATTATATTAGAAATGTACTAAAAACCGGTGATTTTAGACCACTCCGAATATATTTTTGTCATTCTACAATAAATTCTACGTATCAACAAGCAATTTCTGAACAAAATAAAAATAAGAAATGCTTTTAAAAGTTACTTTCTTGATACGTTTCAAATTAAAACTTCCAAAAAATTTATACGCTTTTAATTGTTTACCTATTGGTAATGTATACAAGAAAATTGTTACTTATGAAATCCAATTGTATCCATAAACAAGCATATTTTTGTAACAATTAAACATTTTACTTAATATGTGTATTTATTTCAAGATTTATACAGCCTGATTCAGATAAAATAATGAGCCAGATTATCTGGCGATGCAACAAAAAAACAGATTTCATTTACGTCTGGATCTACTTTTAATTACGATTTGCATTTGCAATTAAGTTATCTTATGTTATTTTGATAGTGCTTTGACATTATTTATAAATGGTGTCGTATGGCTGTTTATTTTTGCAAATTATGATTTAGGATAGATCTGTTTTTGTACCTTTAATGCTTCATTCTTTTATACATACTTTGTATTTAGATTAGGTATACATCAAAATAAGTTTTTATTTTCTCTCTTTGGCACAAATGACCGTTTTCTTCGCTAATGTCAGGGTTAAGCAGATGAAAACTTGGATTCAATTTGAAAACCTAAATTTAAATTAGATCAAAAACGTAAATAAAATTTGATTTTTGGTTTGCATCGCCAGATAATCAGGCTCATTATTTTATCTGAATCAGGCTGTATAATTTAGCATACCTTTCCATTATTTTTTAATTCATATTGATTAAAACAACATACAGGTTGTTTCAGAAATGTATACAAAAATTTTAACCACTTGTAGATCTCGTATAAAGAAGAATTTTTTCTAGATACATTTTTTTTCCGAATCTCAACCGTTATCAAGGTAAAACTTATACAAAAATTTTAACCACTTGTAGATCTCGTATAAAGAAGAATTTTTTCTAGATACATTTTTTTTCCGAATCTCAACCGTTATCAAGGTAAAACTAGTTAAAGTCTTGGCAAGAAATTCTGTAGGCGCCACTGATCAAAACAGTAGAATGCACCATTATAATCGTCACTATGAGACTATAGAAAATTCAAAAATTATTACTTGTCATTATGACATCCAAAAATGCATTTTTGATTTCAATGGTTTTTTTGAATTCACAAAATTTTATAAGCGTATCGTACTTTTATAGAGGGGATATTAAAAAAAAAAAAAAAATTCGAAACGCCTCAAAATTTTCGCACAAATGTTATCAAAAACACACTACTTATTTGATCAATAAATAACTCGACATTCACAAAAAAATAACGCCTACGAATTAATAATATTGTTTTGATAAACATTTTAATAGTTTGTTAAGTTTTCTATTAACTGCCCGGTCGTTGTCTCTATCCGCTTATACAGAGTGTTTTTGAAGTAATGTGAAACATTTTGACAGGTGATAGCTTTTGTTAAAAGGATGCTAAAAAACTTAATTTGTCTTATACAAATTCTTATAGTTTTTGAGATATATGCTGTAAAAATGTTGTTTTCAAAAACATTATTTTTTAGATACACTATGTATGACAACACTCTTTTTGAGCATATAGATTTCATACGATGTAAAAGTTTTAACTTAAAAACAGTATCGTCATACATCGTGTATCTCAAAAATAAAGTTTTTTGAAAAAAATAAATGGTTTATAATCAAAAACTATAAACATTTGTATAAAACAAATTAGATTTTTTAGCATCCCATTAACAACTGTATATCTAATTTTAACTTTAAAACTAAAACTACCACAAAAAAAATGTTGCATATATATCGTTGTAATCACACACTGTATATAAAAAAAATTGCTATAATACATTATATCTTTTTCAAAATAATTTTAAAAAAAGTTTTGGAAGACCATTTTGGTTATTTAGCATTCTTTTAACAAGAACTATCATCTGTTAAAATCATTCACATTACTTTAAAAACATCCTGTATAACGATACGTTTCTCCAGCACGTGTCTGGAAATTTTGCAATCTTCCTCTACTTATGCAAAGCGATAATATAATGATAATAAATAACTAATATAATAAACATAATAAATATCGAGTTATTTATTGATCAAATTATTGTAGTGTGTATTCCTATGCAGACTGTTTCAAGAGTAATAATAAGCCTGCGACGCTGAAGATACAACCAGCAATACAATTGCAGAGTTATCGTAGATGTTATTGATTTCAAATTTTATTTGTCAAATCTGTCACCGATAAAAAAAATGTATTCAAACGATGAAAAAACCGACATGATGATAATATATGAAAAAAAAATGCTTCTGCCGCAATGAGTTTGTACAGACAACGTTTTCCGGGTAGAAAAAAACTCTTGCTGACACCATATTCAAACGACTTGAAACTACCTTAAGAAAAAATTGACCACCTTTGAAAAAGCCAAAAGCAAAAACAGCTACTGGTCCTGTTCACATGTAAGTCAAAAAATAATTTCACAAGCAAGTGGCATTAGTTTGTCTTTATTTAACCGGAAGATAAAATAATTTTTATTTAATGTATTTGTAAACAAAAAAAAAAATAACTACGTTATCTTTGGAATTGTATTGCTAGTTGCGAATCAGATATACAGAGTGTTTTTAAATTTTTTTTTACAAATTTCAACAGGTGATAACTCTTGTTGAAGTGATACTAAATATCTAAATTTGCTTTTTGAAATGTTACTAGTTTTTGAGATATACGTCGTAATTTTGTTTCAAAAAACATTATTTTTGAGATATTGATATATGACAACACTGTTTTTGAGCAAAAACTTATATCTGATATGATATCGTATATCTCAAAATGTCTCTGTAAACATTTGTATAAAGCAGATTTGGTTTTTAGCATTTTTTTAACATTTTAAAATTTCTAACATTACTTCAAAAACACCTGTCGTATTATATGCACGTTTCGCAAAATTTCTTTTTTAAGTACATATTGGTTTTGAAAGAGTTTGCTTGTCTCGCTTGTGTATTAATTTTTTATTTTTTAATAAATTTTTGACTAATATTTTTTAGGATATGTATGGTATTTCATTTTTACATTAATTGTTGAAAACCAAGCCAGTTAAAAAACATATACAAAGTGTATCAGAAATGATGGTCAAAAATTTAGCCAAAAATTTCTGATACACCCAGTATATGTATGTATTTACATAAGTTCTATACAATAATTATTTATAATTTTGGATATATACATATGTGTAATAACAATGTTTCACCCGTGACATGAAATCGGTTTTTAGTGAACAGGTAAGCTCAGGGAGAAATCCAAAAAATTTAGTGGTAGGGAATAGGTACGGATGTTTAGATATTTTAAAACAACCTTTCACAAAATATGTAATAAAATAAACACTAAAATATAAAACATTAAATTATGTTAAATTGGTTTCTTGTTCTATATTGAGCTCGTATCTAGTATTGTATCAAATATTAAATTTTAATTCTCCATCAACAAACAATTCATACAAACGATAAGTCTTTCCGAAAATTGTTTTAATACATTTTTTTGTTAAATTTTTTTTTGTATTATTATTAGCGGTACATTATTATAAATAAATGCGCAAATGGTGGTTAATCGATGCATCCAACACAAACAATGAAAGTGTTAAAAATAGATAAAACCCGAAATGAATGACTTTAGTTTATTATTTTTTCAGATAATGATGAGTTTGTTTGTCAAACACGTGTCGTATTTCAATAGTGTATTTGTAATAATACATGTTATGTTTGACTGTTAAAAAAATAAACGCTCATAAAAACCACAACAAAGTATTTTTTCAAATCTTTAATTTACATCTTTTCAGAACAAAAAATGTATTTTTTCGCCGATTGATAGTAAACACTACATTTTAGTGACAATGAAGCACATGAAAATATCACATTTATTGACCAGGCACTAGGGAATATGTCAGCATTCTTATAGACTAAACAGTAAAGCAGTCACTTTCGAGCCGTTCAAGATTTTTCAGTTGTCATAAAATTATAAATTTTTGTGGTTAAATGACCAACAGCAAATTTTAAAATTATAAATTATAGGTTAAATACGGCAATAAAGCAGACTTAATGCTTTGCTTGGCTTTAAACTGCTCGTCACGGCATTAAATCACTTGTTTTATTGTATTATTAATAACTATTATCTTCAAGCGGTCCAAAATCGCCTCCTTGTGTATCTCTATAGAAGTTATTAAAGTAGCATTCTTTTATTACCGGAGTTGAAAGATTATAGAAGGCTCAACGAAATCAAATGTAAGGTTAATAGTTTATTACACAATTAGTTTATCAATAGATAGATACACAAACTAATTAGTAATTAAATTATTTCTTCTTTAAAAAATAAACGAAATAAAAAAAAATTGTTACCGAATATGTAACCAGTGTGTCAAAAGTTGTCAAAATAGAAAAGAGCAAGGTGATAGTTTAACTGTAATTCAACGTTAAAAGTAAGCAGTTGTAAATTCTAATAATTTACTATTCAGGAATATAAGATAAATTGTTAAAAACTGTAGTCCTTTTTATAATTTTTGTTTTATATGCGTTTACTAAAGAACGTATGTCCGATAATATTGAAAACGAAATGCATTGTACTACCCTTGGCGAGTTGATATAAATTATATAACTTCTTATTCTTCTGCATTTTAAGGATTAGGCTTGCAGCCTGTTCCCTCTTCATGTTTGCCATCATCTACGTCTCTTTTTCCTCTTGGTCTACAACGTACTACTTGTTTTACCATCCTATCATCGTTCATTCTTTTAATACATATGTTGTTTCGATTCTATCGTGTTCTGATGTATTTTATCATTCGTCGAGAATATGGTCAATTCAGTTCTTATTTCTTCATCTCTTATTTGGTCTCTTATTGTGCAATCTTTTGTTCTTTTTAGAACTTCCGTAGGTTAATATTTGTGCTGCCATTACTTTATAGAAGTTTATTTTTGTTTCTTTGCTTGTATTATTTTGCAATTTTCTTGGTATAGTGCCACATATCATTTGGTATTTATGTATTGTTTGTAATGTTTTTTTTATAGCTTATGTCGCATTCTAGAAAATTAAAATGTGATACCTGTTCTATGGACACTTTGTTTAGCATTATCTTAGAACGTATGGGTTGCTTCCCTATAAAAGCCACAACTTTTGTCTTTTTTCTGATATTTTTAGGTTGCAATTCTTACATATTTGATTTAGGCAGTAATTTGCGTTTTGTAGTTTATCCTCTGTTCTTTGTAAAAGTATTTGGTCATCCGCGAACAGTATTGTGTTTATATAATTATTAGTAGGTGTCAGTCTTATTCCAAGGCTAGTTTCTTGTTTCCATTGTCGTATGACATCGTCGATATACAGTGTGGTGAAATTAAGATGTGGTGAAAAAAATAAGTAAGGTAAAATTCCGTTCTTGGTCTGAGTGCATTTCCAGAGAAATCCTTAAATGACAACAAATCTAATTATTCGCTAGAGTTTAGGGCACAGTAACAGCTTCTTGGTTTGGTAACGTATAAGCTTCAGTCGATGACCAGTATGATGTGCTTTATGCTATAATCGGTGACAGAAAATATTTCTGCAATATCGATTTCTTTCAAACAAAGTTTTAACTTTATACTGCTTTACAGCCTTGCGAATACAAGTTTTCAGATCTTTACTCGCGGTACATTTTTGGCGCCAATTTTCAATTCCAATCAAAACTCCATTATGCTGCTTTATAACCTCTCGACTACGGGTTTTTAAACCTTTACTTGCTGCACATGTATTACATTTTCGGCACTAATTCTGGACGTTTTTCCAGCTTATTACTTAGTATAAGCGTTTGCGTAACTTTTCCAAAGTTTTGTTGACTTCCAAGTGCGACTTTGATGTTCCGTCGTAGATTTCTCCTAGAATCTTTTTCACATCGGATATCGGTAGGACCAGCTGCATCGTGACGGTCTTGTCATCAGCGCTTTTCCATGCTCTGTTATGTAACTCATTTTTAACTCTTAACTTATCTCATTGAGTCCACAATGTCTTCAAAGCTGGGGTTTTGCTGAAAATGGTTTGACATCAGATCTCAATTGTTTCCTCATCTCTTTCGTTTTCTATTCATCCTGGATTTGCTAAATCAACCTTCTCACTTCTTTGATACTTTCGGACTTTCCACGTTAACTGCAATGCTTGCAATCTGCCCGACATTGTTTTCTGAACAATGCATCCGCGTTCTGATGGGATATTCTTTGGCAATGTTTAATTTCAAAGTCATACTGCTAAAAAATCTCAATCTATATGGCTGTTGTTCTTTTGCGTTTCTCAGATTTAACAGCTACTTCAATGCAGTCTAATCGGTCCTAATCTTGAAATGTTGGCCGTACATATTCTTGTGGAACTGATCAACAGCATCTACTACCGCCAGCAGTTCTTTTCGAGTGACGCAATAATTCCTTTTTGGCTAAGAAAGTACCTTGCTGTAATATTCGATAACTTTTTCTTTGCCATTTTGTACCTGGGCCAGTAACGCTCCAATTTCGTTGTTGCTGGTGTCAGTGTTCAAGATGTAGAGCCTTTTTTTTAAATAAAACAATTGACTCCGTACACAAAGCAATGTTCAACGTCTTAAATGCCGATTCGCACTCTTTGCTCCAAAAAAAAGAGTTCTCTATCTTTGGCCAGCTTATGAAACGGCTTAGCGATGTCAAAACAGCGGTAATAGGTGGAAAAGCACAAGAAACTTTGCATGTGATGTTTATGCTGCCGTCGGGGCCATTCTCGAACGTCTGCGATTTTTTGAGAATCAGTCTGGATCTCAAAGATCCTACATAACTCAGAAGCTTAACTTCTTTTTAAAATAATTGTTAATCACCAACGCCAAAGGCTAGAATAGTGCATGCATCGTCAGCATTGGGACGCAGAATGGAGTCATGTGGTGTTCAGCGACGAATCTTGATTCTGTTTGGGTATGCACGATGGCCGGAGAAAAGTCAGAAAGCGTCACACAGTGGTTTCAAATGCTCAAAACAAGATCAAAACCTCTAGCTCTTAGAATATTTGCTCAATCACAGTAAAATTTTAGATTATAAGGCGATGGACATTTTACAATACAATGAGGTAATTATTCTTACCCGACATGTACGTTTTCACCCCCTTGTAAAATAGTAAATTTAAAAAAAATCATAAGTCGAGTTATCTGCAAAAAAATTATTTGAAAACAAGTCAATTTATGTCTTTTAGCACTATAAATAAATAATAATAAATGCTGAGTCTATGTCATCTATGTTAGATGCGACATAGTCCAAGTCTTCCTCTTGTTCTGTACTGTACTCTACTTCTTCCAGTTCTTGCTCTTCTTCATCAAAATCTTCCACGGTCACTTGAGGTACGTCAAGAGGTATTATTAATGGCCTTATTGCATCAGAAATCCGCTCACTTATTTTTGCTACAATTGAAAGCACTTAAGAATAGATTTAAACTTAATATTTATCTGTAAAACAAATCTTCATTCACTTTTAGGGTAATAATTTCTTGCGTGTGACCTAGCCGGTATTTTTTGATATCTTTGTTTTTAGCTTCCTGAGCTTTTTTAGAAAGTTCATCTATTGGCAGGATAGCGTGCTGGGTGATCAGAAATCCGTGGATCAGTAACTTGTGAACGGAAGTAGACATGTAGTACCAGTTGAACAATTGTACATACTTTTGAGCTGTTTCCAAACAATAATCTTCAAACTTCTCAATATTAATTTTATATCCACTGTTAATTGTTATTTAATCCACATTTTTCAAGTTTACAAAATAGGGCAGGGAAAAAGAATTTGTCACGTATGTGAGAAAAGTTTTTAGCGCATTTTTATCCCCATTTGTAAGGAAATGTTTTTTTAGGAATTCTAAGACACGATTTTTCCGTTGTTCTACTATTTCGTCTCTAAATTCCATCATTAGCTGATGTAATTGTAACCGCGAGATTGGTGCTTTCGCCATAGCTATAATACAAACGTGCAAATTAAAACATCTGGAAAATGACCAAAAAGGCAACGCTTGTACCTCACCAATCAAATTTCAACACAACACTTACAATAAAATGACACAAATTTCTTTAACTCCAATGGATGTTAAAAACTAAGTAAAAGCGCTCGTGACTCTTTACAGTAATCAACCTAATAACCCTTGCCGCAAGTAGCCGCAAACAATTTTTCCTGCATTATGTTCCTAGACTTTGTAGTGATCGCCTAGCAACAATTCCAAAATTTATTATCGTCTATTACTAAACGTAATGAGCACCTAAATCAACAATTTCATGAAATATACATGCCGTCTTTAGACCATGAAAACTCAATTAGTGTTTAATTTTAAAAATTAGGTTTGCACATGGGAAGAAAGCTTAAAGTCCATACTTTTACCTGTAGCACTGAATGAGATAGCAACAAGAAGCACTTAGTTCTTATAATCCCACGAAATTTTGTATTTTTGTCTTCAAACAGAATGTTAGGAAATAGACGTTTTTGTAGGCTGTTTAGTCAAATATACTTTTTATACTAATTTTTTTCGATCACGTTTTTAGCATTTGAAACCACTGTGCGTAGTGAAAAACGATCCAAAATTTTTTGCGGTAGAAAAGCATGTACGTCATACCGTAGGACTAATGGTTTGGGGGGCAATTGCTAATAGTAACCGATCACCTCTTGTGTTCATTCGAGAGAATATGACAGCGCAAAAATACATCGATAAGGTTCTACGACCCTTTTTATTGCCGTATATGAAAATCTTTCCCAATGCATTATTTCAGCAAGACAACGCGCGTCCACATATTGACCGACAAACAATAAACTTCTTAGAAGAACCTGAAATTGAAGTTTTACCTTGGCCTCCTAGATCGTCAGATCTAAACCCAATCAAACATGTGTGGAATATGATCGGAAGCAGACTAAGCAATTTAGCCCAACCACCTCAAACTTTGGCCAGGTTGCAACAAGAAATTCAATACACTTGATATCAATTACTCCAAGAAGACATCAATAACCTGATTTCTTTTATGCCGAGACGCTTTAATGAGTGTATTTGCATTAGAGAACGTCAAACCCATTATTAATTTTTTTTCTTTATTTGTAATTTTTTTTTTTGAATTTTTAATCACTTATTAACTCAAAAGTAACATATTTACAAAATTTTTATGAATTAATTAATATTTCTTATAAAGTATTGCACTTCTAATGTCATTAAGTATATATTTTAGGTTGTTAACTTAAGAATAACTAACCAAAAAACTGTTTTATTAAAAAATATATATTTTTTCGATGTCTATTATGATTTAAAAACATATAACAACAGAGAATTTTAGGTGCAGTTTTGTCTGATCGCAATTGTACCTAAGTAGGCTAAAACATTGTTTTTCTAAATCTGGTTATGCAGGAAAAATACTCCCGGCTGATTTTCTAAGTTTTCTCTGGCACGTACTAGATCATGTGACCACAAGCACGCTTTGAAAGCCTTTCAGCTCGAGCTTTACTCACATTTCCTAAACGCATTTCGTTCCGATTTTTTTATTTTTTATAAAATTGAAATTCCTCAATTTTTATTCACCCAATCCCTCTCTAAGTCACCCCACACTAAAACTAAATCTCCGGTATCAGCGTCCGCAGTGTTGTCCGGATTTCCAAAGTGTGTAGATCCACGTTTTCCTTTCGCCATGTCAGGATAGCAGGGCGTGCGCAAGCAAGGCGCAGTCTGCAGCTCAGATACAGGACCAGTTCTAGTCCGGGCGAATCCGGGAAATGCCTACCACGAAACCGGTAGCTCTGTAACCGTTCTAAACGTCCACATCCAACACCAATAATTAAGTGATGCGCTAGTTTTATTAAATATGTGGTAATAAGGACCAAGAAATCGGCGCTCTTACTTGGGCCTCTATTAATAGAGAGATGGACCGGAATAAATTCGAATGCGGCAGATGATAGAATAGTGTGATAGTTGCCATAGAATGCTAACATGTGTCTTCCACGACCTGACGACGAATAGAGGAAGACATGGCAACGCCGTCAGACAGCCCTATCGAGGAGGTCGTTTTCGAGATAGAGCCGTCCAGGGTACCCAAGCCCGTGCCTGTTGCCCTAGAGGACCTCTGCAGGCTCACCAAATTCACTAGACAGGAAATCAGAATTATGTACCGAGGATTCAAAACGGTCAGTCTTACCTTTACTTATTATTATTACAAAAATTAAATGTGACACGTATATTACATTTGTCTCAGAATTATTTTTAAATACACAAAGAGCACAACACGTGTTTATTTCTGTCAGGTATAAATATTTTTAACTTGCAATTTTGAAATTCTCTTGTTGTCAAACTCAATATTAATCGCAATCTAAAAATAAACCACAACAAAATGTAAGTATTTAAATTTTAATTCTGGCACTTACATGAGAAAAATGTCTTTTCGTTCATTAATATACATCACATGAAAACGTTTTACCCTCGAGTTTCATAAAAAATGCAGCATTAAAGTAGCAGCTGTTTATTTCCGATTTTTTTTTCTAATCATTCATGTGCTATTATATATTTTACATTAATTAGTAAGTTTCCTTTTTCACTATTATCCGTTTTAATAATTAAGTAGATGGAGAACTATGTAAATTTTCATTACGCCAAGATAAATAAAATGAATGAGGTTGTTATAGAACGTTTCTTTAGGTTTATTCCTTTATTTTAATTTTCTTGTAGAAAACCACAAAGAGGATCTAACAATTAGATTGGTGACTAGAGCGCTTCAAAACTAGAGGACTTTTTTGTTTTATCCTCTCCGGTAACTTGTCAGCGGTGTCATAAAAAGGGGAAGCAGAATTAATTAATAAAATTTGTAAATGAGGACTTTAGAAAGATTTACTTAATTATCAAACATTCTAAAAATGCGTTCAGTTTTTTTTAGGTTTTTAATTATTTAGTACAATTTAGTACGTGACCGTTTAATTAATAAAAATTGTAGTGGATATTATTTAATACATTAGTACATTACTTATACATACATATTTGTGTAAATGTATTTATAAAAGAATAGGTACTCGCTGTAATTACTTCATGTTAAATTGCTGTACTTTAAATTAAAACTTTCTATTATCCGAAAAAGTTTTAAAAATGGGTTTAAACGTTCCTAAATGGGTTTTTACAGTCACTTCATTTGCGAGGTCATTATTTAAAAACGAATAAACGCCACAAACTCATCTTTCCCCTTCATTAATTTCTTTTACAAACAATTTCATTTAATAGGTATTTTATTTTTTTCTTTTCACATTAAACTTAAATTACATTGTATAGCTTGGGATAAATAAAAAAGTACAGTATTAAATTATACAATTCTTGTTGGAAGTCTTATTACGTTTCATAATGCAAGCAAACAAGTTCAAACTTTCAAACTTTGGTAATCCAAGAGATAAGACTTTATTCCCGTTTGACCCAATTGCCATTGGATAAGATCGTACACGAGACGGTGTACAGGATTGTTACATTTCCATAATCCTCCAAATGATTTGCAAGTTAGCAACACTCTACCCACTAACATACTTATATTACTGTTTACTCGATAATTCAATACGGAACACAATTGAACAAATTTCAGAGGTTGGGAAACGGTAATTTCCACACAAATTCACTAAGCATCTAAAAGTTTAGAAAGAATACCTAAATAATATAGAAAGGCTATAACTATGCTCATTTTAGTTAAGTAAAATGCCTATTAAACAACTAGAGGTAACTATGAAGTAACCTAAGTTACTACTGGCATGGCAATACAACTCACTAAAATTTGTTCTTGCAAAAACTGCAAAATTACCAAAAAAAAATATACGAAAATTTTAATGACTAAACATATTTTTCTATAAAATGGCCGATAATATAAATTCCAAGTTTCAAATTATTAATAACTTAAAAAACAATATTATAAAAAAAAAATACTAAGCCCGAGGAAATAACAATAATATATTTATTTGTTTTAAATTAATTATTAAATTTAAAAAAAAAGTCACGAAACGTTGCATAAGTACCAATTCTAATTTATTACTCATATATTACTGTCTCAAATAACAAATACACTACTGAATCTAAAATTTTAACGTTTTGACAATTGAAATTTTTAGTAGCTGCATTTAATTCAGTGGGAAATAATTTTTTTTATATCTATTTTGTTTTATTTCATTGTTTCAACACATTTTTTCGTTACCTATTTGATCAACAACATACTTGTAGCATAAATAACTAATTATTTTGTTAAAATTATTTTTTTTAAATAAGTGTTTCTTTTTTGTTGTTTTAGTGGTTTCAATTTCTTTGTTTTGTTTTTTTACGCAGCTTAATTTATATTTTTTAAAATTTCAAAACTTTTTAATTATTTAAAAGAAATATTTGGTAAAGTATGCATGTATAATATTTGTAAATTTTTTTTTTTAAGTCACAATCAATTATGTTTTTATTTTAAAAATCTAGATGTCCTTTATCTCTCATCTTTCAAAAATTAAAAAGTATAAAAAACAATTAATTAATTATACCAATATATTCTACGTAAAAATTTGCAAGTAGTAGTATACAGAATTTTATTTTTTGGACTGGTTAAAAATTTTAAAAATTACAAAATTTTTAAAAAGTCGGTCAAGAATGCTGTATTTTAAGTACAAAAGATGGTAGTGAAAAGCACCATTTTTGCCTCGAAAAAGAAGCACGAGAATGTTTTATATTGCCTTTTGTGATTTTTCTTTTCTATTCAGCCACTATTTGACTATTCGGCTACTTTTCTAATTGGCAAGCAGTGAGCGAATTTCCGACGTAAATCATCGACTAGCCGGCTTAAAATTTAGATTTAAAGAAAAACTAATAAAATTGTTAATATTTGTGCTACAAAATTAATATTCTATTTCTTGTGTCTTAAAAAATATTGTACCGTAAGAACCAAAATAAGCTGAATTAAAGTTCGCTACGTACAACTTGCTTGAGCAAAAGTAATACAGAGTGTACAGATAATACAAAAGTAAGATCAGAGCTTGCGTTGATTCAGTTTATTTTTGTTCGCAGAGTACTATAATTTGAGTTAATTAAAATATCACTATTTGAATGCTTTAATAGACATTGCGGTACCCATTGCTATAAGAGGATATTGTAAAAACTTATTTTTTTTTACTTTATTCTGATTTCAAAGATGTATAATTTTATATATGTCCAATCGTTATCTTCCATTTTAAATAAAAATTTTTTTTAAAAGATTGTAATAGTTGGCTTTAGATATAATACAATTCTATAAAAACATTGTTGTTGAGGCATTTTTAAAATGTATTTAAAGCATATATTTGTGTAAATTAGACTAAAAAGAACTATAATTACGTTTTCATTTTATTACATGTAGCAAACTTGGAATATAATAAAATAGAACAAAATTAAGATTCAATAATAAAAGAATATTTACATTTATAAATTATTTAATAATTTATAATAATTTTTTAAAAACTCTACTATTATCATCGATACACAACTGGATTTATCAGTTTAGTAAAGTAACTAAAGATGCCAGTGTATATTGAGGTTAGTGGTGTTTCTTATTTATTATAAATTAATCATTAATTTATATTTATAAATATTATTTTGTTATGTTTTTTTTAATTTGTTGTTCTTTTGTTTTATTTTTAAGTTTATCAATAAGTAGAACAATTGGTGTAAATTTAATTAATTTAAACAAAGTAACATTGCACTATAAAGTAACTAGGTAGCTCGTTATTTTCTGCCGCACCTTTTTTTTACTATTTTTTTTTTTGATTGGCTGTTTTACCAATTTATTTGCGGTTATAACAAAAATCATCAAGGTGACGAACTTTAACTCTAAACTTTGATGAGAATATTTTTGTTTTTTTTTTTGCATGAAAATCAACTCAAATCATTGATCAACTAACTAGTCGATACGCTTAAAATTTTTAATTACATAAATAAGAGCTCTTTAGGGAAGTTGTCATAAGATATAGTCAACAGCCATCTCAAAAACTATTTATCGATACGAAATATTTTTTTAAATAACCAGTTATGTAAAAATCGATTTTGTTTAACGAGAATAGTGGTTGTTAAAACAAATAAGAGAAGCAAATTTTAAAAATTATTTAAGTTTAAAAATAATAGGTTTTTTATAACATAGGTATATAACATCTAGTGATGTAAGATCGCACTTTATGTAACTAAAGGCGTAATACAATTTGTTATATAATATATGTGAAATATGTTACATCACTCTAAAAAATGACTTAAAATAATACATTTCATAACGAAATGAGAAAAAATAAATTATTTATCATAGTAGATATGTAGCCGAGATATACAGGGTTATTCACGTAATATGACGAGCCTGACCAGGTAAAAATGCAACCCAAAATACAGTTTACCAAGAACTCATTGTTTTCCGGAACTAGAATATTAAGTTAGGTATCCAAGTATGTACGTATTAAAAGTAGTTGTTAGTGTCATTACATTTTTTCATTCATCATTATTTAACGTAATGTTTTCTAACGATGAAAGAACGGACATGACACTAATTTTTGGTGAATGTCGAAAAAATGATGTTGCTGCAGCAAATTTTTATAGAGAACATTATCCCGAACGCCGAGCTTCGACTGGCAAAATTTTTAAGAGACTGGAAAGCACGCTAAGAAATAATTGGCTTTGCTTTAAAAGAGTAAAAACTAGAACTGCCATTTGCCCTGAAAATGAAGTCGCAGTTATTGAAGTTGCAACCGAAAATCCACATATCGGTCAAAAAGAGATATCAAGACACTTAAGAATTAGTCAATCGTTGGTTTGTAGAATTTTAAGAGAGAATAAGTTTTATCCGTACCATATACAACTTGTCCAAGAGTTAAAACCGACAGACTATCCCAAAAGGCTCCAGTTTTGCAATTTTGTTAAAGAAAATGAATTTAGCAGCTATCTATGTTTTACGTGGATTATGATAATGCAAGAGAAATCCAGGTAGCTATATAAATCGTATTTTGGGTTGCATTTTTACCTGGTCAGGCTCGTCAACTTACGTGAATAACCCTGTAATTATTGAAAATAAAAATTATCTCATTTATCTCAGTTACTATATTTACCTGTATTTAAGATTTATTGAAAGGCAAATTAGAAGGAACGTCAAGTTATGTACTTTTATTATTATAATTCTTTTAAAATAGTTATTACAAGTATATGCATTTAAACATTTGTTATAAATACAGTGAAATAAATCTATTATTGTAATGTATTAAGTCGTTTGGTAAGAAGTCTTATTATTTACGGTCATTAATTGTTTTTTAGTGGCGTTCCGTTCCCGAAATGACAAAATATGTGCAATACTAAAATTTTTAAACAGTAAATAGTTAAATATAAATTTCAACGTTTCAAGAAAACAACGTAATTAAGTTACGTAATTATTACGTAACAACGTAATAAATAATGAGTAATTAAGTACGAGTACAATGGCGGCTATTGAAAAGTGAGACGATAAATTTGACAACATTCTTCCAAAATTTAAAAAACTACCTACACTACATAAAGTTTAAACTAATACAATATTTTATACCGCTCTTACATACGAATAAAATAACATAAGTTTCTAATAAGTAAACACTTGTTATTAGGCTATAAATTTAAGGCATTTAATGATTAATATTAAGAATAAAAACTGCATAAAAAAATAGTTATATATGTATATAATTACCAAATGATTTATTTTTTATTATCTGTATGTAGTATCCTGTATGCTCAATCTTTTCGTAATATTATTTCTCTTCCTGCACAGTTTGGTTTCAAACAGTTATATAGAGTGACATAAAAGTATGGAATAAAATTCATATTTTCTAAGTTAATGTTTTTTTAGAAAAACGCCAAGACAAGTCGAATTTGTTTTTTTATTGCTCACGTTTTTCACTTATTTTAATTTTTTTTTGACAACTGTTTTTTTTGCTGTGACGTAATCGACATTTTTTTTAAATAGCAACCCCTATTTTTGGTGTTAAATATTAAAACTACTTTTTTTTCTGCGTATAGCAGTATAATATTTGTAGGATCTAACATAAGAACTTTAAGTGATTTAACCAATTTAAAAGTTTTATTGAATTTTTCAAAATAGACGCAATTTTTAACAGAATTACTAAACTAAATGCTCAAATTGACGTTCATCCCTTTTTTAGTAATAATACAACTAATTTTCGAACTCCGTTAGCACATTATTTATTATTTTATCTTTCTCTTACATCATTGATGTCTTAAAATTCTAAAATGTGATTTGACAAAACCACACTAAACATTCAATTTTTGTGGATGTTGTAACAAGTATTGGTTTCTCTCATCCAGTGTGAATTTTCTATCGACCCATGTGGCAGTTGTGTCTTTTTTGAGCAAATTTCATTTTAAGACCGTATTATTTTGACGCCTTGTTGATTAGACAAGTTTATTTAAATGTCCTTTGCAACACGTTAGTACCAGCATTAGCGGAATTTTTCCCAATAAAAAAGATCTAGACATACCAGCAGCTAATGTATGGTTTAAACAAGACGGTGCACCTCCACACTACGCTCGTGGTGTCAGAGATTATTTAGATGATGTTTTGACCGTTTTTCTAAAGGGCTATGTAAAATAAAAAATAATTACAACAAAATCATGGATTTGAGAGAAAGAATTACAAATCAGTACCGCTTAATTGGTCAAAAAAAATAATGGGAAATAATGTGTTAACGGAGTTTGAAAATTAGTTGTATTATTGCCAAAAACAGAAGGAGGTCAATTTGAATATTTAGTTCAGTAATCCTGTTAAAAATGGCGTCTATTTTGAAAAATTCAATAAAACATTTAAATTGGTTAAATTAGGTACTTAAAGTTTTTATTTTAAACCCTACAAACGTTATACTGTTGGACGCAGAAAAAAAAGTAGTTTCAATATTCAACACCAAAAAAGGGGTTACTATTTAAAAAAAAATATCGATTACGTCACAGCAAAAAACCAGTTGGCCAAAAAAATTTGGAAACAAGTGAAAAACGTGCGCAGTAAAAAACAAAATCGACCTGTCTAGGCGTTTTTCTAAAAAAACATTAACTTAGAAAATATGAATTTTATTCCATACTTTTATGTCACTCTGTATACTCATAACAGCTGTGTTTTTTTGTTGTTGTTTTTTTTTAAATAATAAGTTGCATTACGGGTAATGTAACAATTTAAAAAAAAATTTGATGGAATGTTATGTTATAAACATACAATATTTTTATTTTTATACAACTAATAACTAATAGCAGGTTTCAGGGACTGATAAGCAAAAATAATAAAGTTTTAATCAGCTGAGACATCCAAATATCTTACTCAAGGTAGACACTCCTACGCTACCAACTAGATATGAATGCAGGTCTCTGCGGCGGTTTGTTTTATTTGTTGTAAAATAATTTTAAATTTCAATCAACGGATTTAGTGAATAAGTGCTTCTTTTTGCCATTTTCTTGAATTAAAAATATCTAATTTAGACAAATGAAGCGAGTCTATTTATTAGATAAAACCATTGGCACGATTATTGTGTTCCCAATTCTTAAAAAAAGTACTGAACGGCTAGACATAAAATTTAACATGATTATTCATATTTATGTGTACTAGATGTGTTACAAATCATTATTTTTATAAAAAAATAGTTTTTACAAGAAATAATTGCAATAATTTTGTTATTTATAAGTTATATAACACAAATGACACCGATACTTTTTAACTAATTTTTTTAAATTGTTTCAGATAAAACTAATTTGTTTTTGCTTCTCACACAAATTTGAAACAGTTCAATGAATTAACACAATTATTATTGTATTTATGTGATTTATGTATAGATGTGTCATCGATTGTTACTTTTACAGAAAATAATTTTGTCAAAGTTAGGCAGCACAATATACCGTGTTTTCTGGACCAAAGTATTTAGTTTCTCGATATTAAAATTGTAATACATTAACCAATACATACATTTTTTACATGAATTTTATGTGAAGAATTAAGTAAATATTTTTTCTATAATTTAATTGTCTTAAAGGTGATCAATTTTGAACAGATCAGCTAGCGTCTTGTGTCTGTAACCTTTCAATTTCACAATGTCATTTATTTTCCACACTAGTTACGTAAATAACTATTGTTTAAGGGTCGCGAGTCACCACTAAGCCATTCTCTTAGCTAGTTAATAAAACGTTATAGCATATAACTTTTTTTATGTTTCACATCTTGTGTCTGCTCACTTTTTTTTAAATTTTGATACATCAAGTTGCGGGACGGTAAGAACGGTATTCGTTATCTAATATGAGACATCTTCATTTTATTACCGTCAACACTAGTATCTAGCTTCGGAAAATTATGAATATATTTCTGTAATACCATTAAATATCTGTACTCGTACTCACTCAAGTCTAGCATTTTATCTCTCTTGGTTAATAATTATTATTGACTACTAGGAGAACATAACAAATTTAACACTTTTTCAACAAACTAAATAATGTTACTTCTTAAGACTAGTGTAGTAAAAAAAAGTTTTTGTATTGTTACAACAATAAAAATAACAATACACAGCAGTAAAGTTAAACAAGCTGCAAATAAACTAATTATTTTTTTTTTAATATCAGTATCATATAAAATACGATCTAGTTTTGTCGCTACATCATTACTTAAATTAGTAAATTAATTTTACATGTACCACACCTCGCAATTTTCATAAATTTGCCTACATTATTGCTGCTGGATCGTATCGCGCATTTTCAGCCACTCCAAAAATAAACAGAAAACGATATTAATGGTCATATTTTAGTTAAGTGGATCTATTTAAGGCTTTTCTTTAAACATATCATAAGATTTTATGTTCGATGTTTTCAAAAATGTATCATTAAAATTTCATTACTTGTATGAAAAAATCTGTTAACAGACGTGTTTGTTTACTGTCAAAATTTCAAAGAGAAACTTTCGTTCCGATAAATGAGTGCATTTATTTCAGAAATACATATTTTGTAGATTTATTCTTAGAGTAGGCGGTTTTATTGACTTTACTAAATTTTCTTTTGATTGCGAGGAAAACAACATTTTTTCGGCATAAATATAGTAGACTAACAGAAATCTAAAAAGCAGCTGGACATTCAAAATAGTAATACGTATGTATATAAGACGAATCAAAAATATAGCCTTACAAGAATACTACATGGTTACCAGTATTAAGTGTAATTTTTTAAATACGTTTATTTTTAAAAGTTGATACAAAATAAATGCAATAGGTACATTACAAAAGAACAACTATTGCGTACAAACATATACAATGTGTTTCAAAAAGGTCCTTTTCTGAATACATGCAAACCACGAAGTGAAATAATAAAAAGGAGTATTTACTCTCGGACCCGGACCCCCATATAAATATCTAAAAGTTGTCTATGTTTGGAAGAATTTTATTGTTTTGACTTACAAACTAGTTTATGAGGAATTTAACCAGGGTGGTTGTAAAGATAAGTGAACCCTATTGTTACTGAAGCTACCAGCTCGCCCGTTAACAAACAGAACCTTATTAAAATTCAGGGGCTGAGGTTTCTTTATCGGTGAGGGACCGAAAAGTTAAATCCTTTATTGCGCCATAAAATTCATCCAAATATAAACAATCTTTAAGAGGGAGAAAACGTATCAACTACGATGAATTAATCTTAAATAATTTAATTTTATCTGACTTAATTAATTTAATTTAATTAAACGTTGCAAAACTAATTACTCAAAAAATATTGTCATATAAAAGAATAATTTTTAATATTTGTATTAAAAAGTAAAAAAGATACTAAAACATATTTAAAAAAATAGTGAAACATTGGAATTTGCCAAGCGCTTTTTTTATTAAAAAAAATGCAAACGATCAAAGCTACAATAAAAAGTTAAAAAAATTTTTTTTTTAAATTAAATTTTTTATAGCTAACAAGCTTTTCGGGATACTATTTTTATTTAACATTTTAGGCTATAGAAAGACTTAAAGATTAGAAAAGTTGAACGACACAGATTGTTTACCTCTTTCTCATCTTTAAGCATATCTCAAGCTTTGCTTAAATATTATTAGAGAAAAAAAATATCGCTTCGCAGTCTTTATTATAAAAAATAAATTCTTTAAGTTTTTTTTTAACATTTGTTTATACACTTGACCGTTTGCGCAGTCTTTTTAAATAAAGTTATTATTACATTATTTTTAAAATTTCATTAATTATTATTAATTATTAATTTCATTATTATTAAAAAAGGACGTAATTGTATTAATTTGCTGAAGACATACACTCCATCGAACAATTACGATATTTATTCATCAGTAAAACCTAACGCGACGTTACAAGAAATTACTAAGCAACAGGATGTAACACAGGATTTAGGCGACAAAGATTACGTTATTATCTACGGAGGTAATTCGGAGGCCTATGAGGGAAAAGTTCCTACTAAAGAAGATCTCCGGAAATCTATTGTTGACACTTTCAAAAATACCAACACAATTTTTGTAGGCTGCCCTTATTTTGTCAACCGTCCCATTTTAAATAAATTCGTATTCGAGTTCAACAACAGTTTACACGATTTAGCAGCGCACAATAATCGAATTACTTACTTAGACGTTAATGAATTATTGTTTAAACAATTTTTAACAGACGACATTCCTCTTAATAATGCATCTAAAAGAACAATAATAAAAAATGCGTTAGATATCATTAAAGGAAATAATATTAGAATTTTAAATATTGAGCCAAGAAGATTTACTACAGAGAAGAACCGTTTTTCTCCTGTTGCATCAATAACTATTCCTTCTACATCAAATGTTAATAATTCAGGGTTTTTTCGGAAAGCACCGCAACAACCGCACCATCTGTTCCAGTACCAACGGAGACAGTAGAAATTGCTTCACCCCCTAATTGTTCTAGAACTACGATTCAATGTCTTTACCAAAACGTAAGGGGTTTAAGGTCAAATACCTCCAAATTCTCCAACAATTTTTTATCTGTTTCTGAGGAATTTGATGATTATTTTAACAGAAACTTGGTTAGATTCTAGTATTTTTGACAATGAACTATTTCCTAATAACTTTCATATTTATCGCCAGGACCGGAATCATCAAGTTTTAGGCAGCTCCAGAGGCGGTGGCGTTTTAATTGCTGTGAATGGCAATTTTTCTTGTCACAAAATCGATGTGTCTAATATTATGAAAGCTGTTCCAATAATTGATCTGGTAGCTATTAAATTAAGCACTACTATGTATCAACACTTTTATATTCTTGCTGTCTATATTCCTCCCGCCACATCGTTCAACGACTACGACACTTTCCTCGATCTTCTTAACGGCTTAATTAAATTGCACCAAGAGAATATCATTTTTATAGGTGACTTTAATACACCCCAGTATAGCAGTAATCTAAATAACAACTTTGTTTTTTCACTTAGAAACTTCGTATCATTTCATGATCTTAAACAATACAATACAATATTTAATAATCACAATAGCATGCTGGATCTTCTGTTTGCTAAGTTTCATTGCCAGATTGACAAATCAGATATTTCTCTCGTTCCTGAAGATACTACTTTAAAGCTCAATCCCATAAACCAGATACGTTTTCTTTTAATGACAAGGTAATTTCCTATAATTTCAAAAAGACAGACTTTCCTCGTCTATATGAACTATTACTCAACATTGACTGGTCAGATTTGGAAAAAACAAACGACGTAAATTTATCCTGCGATATTTTGTACAGCACCCTACAGCAAGTTTTCGATCTGTGTGTTCCAAAAATATCTCTTAGAAATAAGAAAAATTCAAATTTTCCTCCTTAGTACAATATGGAAATCATCAAATGTCTTCGCAAAAAGTCGGCTTTATTAAAAAGATTTCGTAAATTTCATTGTCAGAATTCGTATGATCAATTTAAAATTTTGCGATCAAGAACCAAGCAACTTATTGAAAAAGCTTATTCTAATTATATTTCTTCAATGGAATCAACTATCTCTGAAGATCCGAAAAAGTTTTGGACATTTGTTCGGTCAAAGAAAAACAAGTCTCGCATCCCAGGCACCATGTTGGTAAATGGGGAAGCAGTTTCCAACCCCAGTAGTATTGTAAATCACTTTGCTGAATTTTTTAAGAGCGTATATATACCAAGTTCATGTTCCAATTATTCCAATGTTCTTGGCGACAAGTTTCTCGAAACAATAAACATCAGAAGTGTACCCGAAAGTGAAATTGTAACGGAACTGATACATGTAAAAGCTACCCTAACATCAGGCTGTGATGGTATTCCAGGTTTTTTACTTAAGGACTGTGCGTACGTTTTTGCAAAACCTCTTTGTCATATTTTCAATTTAATACTAAAATCTTCTACTTTTCCTACAATTTGGAAGGTGGCGCAAGTTTGCCCAATACTCAAAAATGGTAATCCTAACGTAATACAGAACTATCGACCTATTTCTATTTTGTGTAATTTTTCAAATGTATTTGAATCGATTATTTACAATCATATTTATTCTTGCGTTAATAATTACATCTCTCCCTGTCAGCATGGTTTCATGAAAAAACGATCCACGATTACAAATTTAGCCTATTTCACACAGTACATTGCAGATGCTCTTGACAAACGAAAACAAGTAGACGCCATTTATACGGATTTCCAGAAAGCATTCGATCAAATGGATCATCATATACTTTTAAATAAACTTGATAGCTTCGGTTTTTCTGGTTCTTTGCTTTCGTTAATGCAATCATATCTTTTCGACAGGAAACAACAAGTTAAATATCGCAATTACCTTTCTGATATGTACACTCCAACTTCCGGGGTCCCACAAGGGTCAAATCTTGGTCCCCTTCTGTTTCTTCTTTTTATAAACGATATTACTCTTTCGTTGAACTCTTGTCATAAGCTGTTATTTGCCGACGACCTAAAATTGTACTTGGAAATTAATTCTATCGACGACTGTAGAACTCTGCAAAGTAATCTCGACGCACTGTATAACTGATGTAAGAGAAATCATCTGCAACTAAATCTGTCTAAATGCAGTGTGATATCTTTCACGAAAAAGCACCATCCAATCGAATTCTCTTACAACATAGCATCATGTGATTTAAACCGAGCCCTTACTGTTAAAGACCTGGGCATTATCTTTGACGCAGAACTTACTTTTAACGACCATATTGCTGATATTATATGTAAAGCTTATAGATTGTATGGTTTCATATATAGAAACTGCAAAAATTTTTCTAACGTTCGGCCATTGACTATTTTATTTTACGCTTTGGTACGGTCTAGATTAGAATACGGATCGCTGATTTGGTATCCTATCTACAATACCTATATCTTACAGATTGAAAAAATACAACGAAAGTTCTTAAAGTTCTTATCATTTTTAGTGGACGGCGTCTATCCTGAAAGAGAAATTGATCAAGGTCTTCTATTAATTAAATTCAATTTTACTTCTTTAGAAACTCGACGGATTTGCTATGCATTAAAATTTCTTTATAATTTAACTCACAACCAAATTGACTGCAGTTATCTCTTAGGTCGTCTATGTTTCAATGTCCCGCAGTTTAATTGTCGTCAGCCGCGTACCTTTTATACAACTGCTAGTCGGTCAAATGTAGGGATTAGGTCTCCCATTTCAGTCATGTCTTCGCTATGTAACAAATTGAGTAGTACCTGCGATCTAAACCATGACTCAATTAAATGTATTTTAAATTGTGCAATTGATTCTTTTTAATTTTTATTTATATTATAGTTTCAGTTTTGTATTATAGTATTTAAACTTGATTATTATTGTTGGTAACTTTAGCTTTATTGTATATTTCCTGTAAATGGGTTTTCCTGTTGGAAATAAAGTTATTATTATTATTACACATAACTTAAATTTGCAACATTTTGTTAATTTCCTTTAATACAAATATTAAAAATTTAATTTTCTACATATTTTTATGTGTTTTAAAACTATTTTATTTGAAAATTTTTAGTTTTCAAGTTTTGTTGTTAAGGCAGTTTGCATTTTCTCTCTTCAATATATGGCCAAATTTATATACCGCAAGCAAACGAGTGCCTGTGAGAATGTTGTTACCAAGGAGGTTAGATAGGACGGAGAGAGTACGACTTGAAAAAAATGGACTTGCCGCCTTCACTGCGCAAAGCTATAAACTGGTACTGAAAGCAGGCGCATCACGAAGTGGAAGTCAGTAGCGTCACACAATGTAGTGTAAAAAGTTTAAACAAAGGATAAAAGCACAACAAAACGACAACAACAATAACAAAAAATATTAACAATCAATTCACACAGACCAAAAAAAATCAGTAAAAAAAACAAAACATCGTTTGTTTGTAAACAACCAAACAAAAACTAGCATCCTGCGTCAGCTACGCCACTGTGCGAGACCAGACACAGCCAAACAGAATCTGTCGATTTTGCGCTTCATTTGAAACCTGTCATAAACTGGTACCAAGCTGGTACCAAACTGTTTACACGGGAAGTATAGGGCGTACTATCTCCTTTCTATCTAACCTCCTTGGTTGTTACTAAACATTCTATGTTGTAGACATAGACATAGAAACCACCAGGCAGACACGAAGTAGAACCTATTTCTCAAGACAAAAGTACTGATAGAAAATGACAAAATTTTGTAGACGCTTTTCCCAAAAACATTTTATCGATTTCTAGACATAATCTTGAGTTTTTACTAATACCAGCCAAACCTTTCGACTTCTTATTTTTTAGTAAATTGTATTGTAATTTTTAACAAGAAATATGAGGTTATTTAAAAATATGAAGCTAAACTTTAACCTGACATACAGCACCACAAATGGTAAAAGTTTGCAAAAATAATTGTCTTATCGCGAGTGATAATAGAATTACGGGTCTTCAAAGGTAGGTATAAAAAACATTTTTTTAGATTATCTCGAAAACTGCTTAACCAATTGTTATGAAATTTGGTACAAAAATGAACGACCTCTTATTTTTGATAATATTTGTTTATTGTATTTTCAAGTGTCTTATACGTCATTTATATCAATATTATGGTAGATTTTTGCGTCTTTGTAGGTGTAAGTCGTAAAATTATTTCCTGTTAGCACTTTTACAATTTTTGTTGTAAATATTCTAATTGCGTTATTTTACATTTTTTTATTCTCTAAATACATGTTATCGGAATAGAAATAATGTAATCAATTGTTGTCAATAATTATTAATTTTTACTAATAAGTTAATTCTTTCTAATAAATTAACAAGAAGTGGTCTTTTACTGTAGATGTTTGTAATTGGTGTAAATTAATCTAATTAGAAAAAATAATAACAACAATTTCGTATTGTATTTTTGTTATAAACTTGTTAAATTTTAACTAAATGCAAACTAAAATTTTGTAAGATTTTCTTAATACAAATTTAAAACTCTATAAAAAAATTGTAATATTACAATTTTACAATCGATTATTAATTTTTATTATTGGAGTTACCGTTGTCTTAAGGCTTGGTTTTAGAATTAAAGATTACTAACTATAGTTACAATTGTTGAAACACATTTGTGATTGGTTAACTTTGAAAATAAAGTCAGGTCAAGTCAAGTCAGAGTGTTTAAAATTTTCAACTCTTACTGGTTGCTTAAACCTTCAAACATTTTTTTCAGTCAGAAAACCATAATTGTATAGTAAAAAACTAAGAGAATACGTTAGTTTTAGGCCTGGTTTTTTAAACGGAGACTAACTAGTTTAGTTCGCATAGAAACACTAATAAAAAAAATTAATTATAGCAATAACTCAGAGATTGTTTTTATATTAACTTGTTACCACTTGTTAATGTTGTTGTTCTTAATTTTATTCTCTACTTCTTTAGGTGTTACTAAGTCAATATTTTGTAATTTTGGCTGATTTATTTCTTCTAGGTCATTTTCTGCATACATTTCATTAAGTTTAAAGTTATTTACTAAATACTCTGCAAATAAGTCAGTTTTTTGTCTGTCTTTGCCAATAATTCCATCTCTCTTCTAACAGGAGGAATTGACGCTATAAGTATTTTTTTCTTGTTTTCCAAAGCAGTAATCTATTACCTTATCTGCGGTTAGGTTTCGCATATAAGAGTTTTGACTGTTTCCTATTTGATTTTTATCATTTTTTATTTAAGTCTCTGCGTTTTTATATTCAATATTGTTTTGTCTGCAGGATTTTGTGTCTGTTACCATTTTCTACCACCTTTTCATTTTTTTAAACCAAATTCCTTATTTCGATATGATAATAACTATTGACTCTCTTAGATCCCAAATCTGGTTATTATTGTAACTGTCAAAAATATTTTACTTTTGCTTCTTGGACTCTATTTGACATTGTATCTACAATTTAGTAGCACCAATTAGCACGACTTTTTTGACACAGCCTGTAAATTGCATATTAAACTCATTTTCTAAAAATTTGTAAAGCGATGTGTAAAGCGTATTGACAGCACTTGTTTTTACTTGAGTGTGTATTTTGAAAGCAGCTCCTTTATTGGTGTTTACTGCCACCAAATCCCAATATCCTGTTGATGGCGTGCCCGTAAAGTCAAGCTAACTGCGACCTGCTGTAAACGTCTTGGATGCGCTCTCTGCTCCGGAAACTCCCTTAATAGATTTTACTATGTACCCCGCCTTACTTTATTAGATTACAGCAAATCTCACGGACAGACGTTAATGTTGATTACTTAATTTCCATTGATTAAGTTGAATGAGAATTGAATGCAAAATTCCTCGAGGCCTCCGCATTCTGCGACACCACCTTCCGGACAATCACATCGTATCGTGACTGAAGAGAATTAAAATTTCCCTCCCAACAAAATGTTGATGAGAACGAACCTTGCGTGCTTTTAATGTTGCTGTTTTCAGTTAAAAATAATTAATTATTTAGTTGGGTTGGAGTATTTTGCACCTTCAAATTAACTGAGAATATCGTATCCCCACTTCGTTCCAGTAACACAAAAATAAAGTTGCACTCTTGAAATTAGAAAATTTGGCAAGCTTGAAGGCGCATTTTATCATCGAACTGTACCTGGGTTTTAGTTTACAGCAGTTAATTGAAGTTTCTTGATTTGGAATGGGTTGGGAATTGGAACAAACAACAATTTTCTGCTTAATTTAAATCTAGGTCATTGAATAAAAGATTAATCTATAAGAGAAATGGACAAAACAATGCCAAAAACAGGAAATTTATTGAAATTGTAGGCAATGATTATAGTTCTAAATAAAAAACTTTCCAAACTGATAAATGTAGGTAGGGAAAGGAAAATACATATTTCATTTTTTATTTAGAAAAAGATAATTATCTAACAAAATGTGTATATTATGTCTAGACGTATCTACTTTTACACCTCATTTTTCATTAACACCGGAATGTTTGAGTAATATTTCCGATTACTAAACTTCGTTCTAGAATTAGACACGATCTAATAATAAACTTGCGAAGACTCTAATTGTAAGACGGAGTCATTAAGATGACAAAATTGAGGACGTTTGGCCAACTATTAATTAAGCAAACGCTTTGCTAAAACACTTTTCTTGTAACGAGTCTATAATACGGATCTAATTAAGGCTTCGTTCTCATCTAATTCCATTTAAAATCAAATTACAAATCCTTAAATTTTATTGTCTGTCAATGTCTTCGAAATTCAAACCGACTAAATGAGACTTAATTAAATAACTTAAAATTCAAAATACCAATAAAAGGAAGTTCTTGCCTTGTCTTTTAAGGAAGAGATATATTCGACTAAAACAAATATTATTATTATTTTGTAATTAAATTGTTATTATTAGCTTAAACAAAATTTTCAATTTCAAATCTGCTAATTGGTAAGTCTTTAAATATCTCAAGTGACTTAAGCTTTACTTCTACCGCCAAAATGTAAAAATTTTGAATAAAAATTCTGAAATAAATCACATAAAGCTCATTTTTTCTTAAAATCAATTGTCAAAGTGTTTTAAGGTTGGTAACTCCATTTAAAATTAGCTTTTTTAGTTTCGTTTCCATGGCAATCTAACAGGGTTCCAACATAATTTCAGAATTTTTGACACTGACAATTGATTTAAAGAAAAAATGAGCTTTATAATTATTTATTGTAGAAGTGCATCCTGTCCAAATTTAAAATCATTTTATTGAATAGAAAGTTTTTTGACTTTTATTCAATAAGTTATCATTTAATTAGAATAATTTTTTTATCACTAATTTATTTTAATATGCTACATTTGATTTTGTTATAATATAATTTTAAATAATTTTAGTTTATTTTAAATTCTAATTTTGATATTAAATCTTTTTTCTGTCATGATTATTTTTTACAGTCGCAAGTACGAAAATAAGAAAAAAATAATTAGATACAATAGAAGTAGACCCTTGTCAAAGTATACTCCATTTTTTATTTATTTTTTCAATAAAGAGTAAAGTAAAAAAAGTGGTAGAGGTAAAAAATCTTGAGACACCCTTAACCCTTAGTCAATTGCGAGTTGCACCCTTGGTCAGATAACCACCTCTACAATGTACGGTGTCTTCGTAAATAATCTCACCCCACGTGATCAATTTACTTATAGAATTTAGCATACACAGTTTAATTTAATTATTGTAAATGTTTTATATCTTTATACTAAATTGCTTTCTACAAAAGTGTAGCTTTAAAAAAAAGTGGTACACATTTAACTTATTACAACTTTTGTCTTTATATGTATTAGGGTGGGCCAAAAAAATCGACTATTTCTTTTAACTTTTGACACTGAAAAATTGGTTCTTAGGCACCTTTAAAAAGACTTCCTCATCGCAGTTTTCCATTTTTTTTTTCAGTTCCATATGGCAAATGGGCTGATTTCAAGTTGAGATACTACCGGTATTATCGCAAATTTTAATACTTTTCCTTAGCAACAACTAATCATAACAGCAAATTTTATTAATTTTCCATGGAAACAAAGATACTATTGGTATTATCTCAACTTGAAATCAACCCATAAATCTATATCTCGTTATTACTTGATTGTACAGAAAATTTGTTTTTACATTTTTTGTAGGAAGTTAAACGCTCTACAAAAAAATTATCTTACAATTCTTTATATCTCTTACCGTTTAGAAGATATCGGAGGTCAAAGTTTAAAGAATTTAACAAAAATTTCTTTTCTACTTCTAAATTTTATAACTCAGAGACACTACTACGTCATGTTACTTGTTTCATATTAACTTACAAATATACATATGTGCAATTGCACCCTACACCGCCATTTGCTCAACTAAAATACCATCGTCTACAAAGGTTAGAAACGAATATAACTATTTTTATCAAAAAAGGAAAGTTTCAGTATTAAAATTGGTAAAACTTTAAATAATCTTTAAAAAAAATCTGTTTGAGAATTTAAAGCACTTCGATCCGGTAGTCAGCCGAGGTAGAAAACTAATTGCTTATCTAATATATAATTATATATCCCATTATAATTCAATAATTTTTATTGAATTAGATAGAGTTTATTATTAGGTCTTAATCATGTAAAA
The DNA here is from genome assembly GCA_029207805.1 of Tribolium confusum. NCBI lineage: Eukaryota > Metazoa > Arthropoda > Insecta > Coleoptera > Tenebrionidae > Tribolium > Tribolium confusum. The sequence goes on along the minus strand of JALGAY010000001.1, from coordinate 33,306,211 downwards.
TATTAAAAACAAGCTTTTTTATGAGAAATAATCCCTTGTTTTACAACAGATTGACTAAACTATATGTTAAAATTAATTTGGAAAGCAGTTATAATTAGTAGGAAAGGACCATTTCCAATCATTTCGTTCCTAAATTCCCTCTTGAAAGCTCTTTAAAAAGCTTGTTATCATTTCGATAAAAGGCTACCATGCAAACAAAATTTGCATTCTATGCCAACACATGCTATGAATTTATGATGCAGTGGAGACATCCTGACTTCCAAATAGCTCTCGAAATTAGGATAAAAGAAAGTCGAGGACACTACTACGAGCGAATAGAATGCAGCAGCTGCAGAAACCGTCAAAGACTTTTTGCTGTCTCAACAATTTGCTTACGGCGAAGATGCGAAAGCCAGATAGAACTTGAAGCAAGCGAGAACAAGGGAGGAAGCTTTATCGATTCCTCTCTTGCCTTCCCGTGACGTCACTGCGTTCGTGTCAGTGGCGCACATCATTTTACTTTCAATAACTCCGTCATTTTCAGCATTTCATTAAACAGAACCGGATTAATTTCATCACATGAATCGGATTTTTTCATATTGCACTATCCAAAAAATTTCAAAAAAGTGATGAAAATATTATGTAAACATAAGGAACAACAATAAATCACGAATTTATTAGCTTTTGATTTGTAATGATATCCACTTATTTACATTAGCTTGTTTTGATTTTATTGTTGACCCAAATTTCGTACCATCAATCCTTTCAGACAAGCAAATTTTATTTTTGTTGTTGACCGCTTTAGTAATAAATTCAGGTTGACCATTAATCAACCACAACCTACCCTTAAGTGTATTATTAGGTACGTTGTCACATCAAAAACTAAAAAAAAAACCTTTTGCAATCCTTCAAAGTACGACAATTAAAGTGTATAAAAGAAGTAGAGCCGCCACCTAAAACCCGCTCGATTTTTTACGACCCTCTAAGACGTAAATCCCTTTGATACATGGACACGTCTTTCCTCCATATCGTCTGGTTAATAAAAAATCGACCACCTTGCTTTTAACAGGTGGCTTTGAAAGAAAGCTGAACCAATCAGCTTAATTAAATTAGACCCCGTCTAAATATTTTAACTATATCGTACAGTGTATAGGAGCGTCAAAAGTTGTTTATTTTCGAGTAAAAGGACTATTTGGGTGTGGATTTAGGACACGCAACTTTTGCTCCGTTTTTAAAGCAATGCGAGCATTTCAGAGACAAACTATTTCAAGATGAGAGAGGCGTGAGCGAAGAGTAATTTTGCTAGTTATTTGATTCGTATTATATCACGTGAAGGTTCTGTACGGATGGCTTCATATGATTTGAACGAGAATTTATATTCCATTCGATTTGTTTTATTCCTTCATATTTAATTCCAATGAGTTTATTTTTAGTCATCTATTGCTTCCAATACTATAATACAAAATCCAAAATTAATGAGGCTGATTTATGAATTACAGTTATTGATCAATATTTCATTTAATATTTAAGCATTTGAAGTAATTGAGAGGGCCAATAAATCAATGCTTGACAGCTTTATAACATTCTTACTTAATTTATAAAAATAAAACTTTAATAATTCTTATAAAGTTCTTCTACTCTACAAAGATGAACATTGCTGCATCACCACATTTTCTTGTTTTCAGGCACACCATTCATCACATACGCTTATTATTACCGATTCAATTCACACGAGTCGTGATCGAACATCATTCATCACTTTATTTTTATCACAATCTCGTAATCTGATTATTTGATCTTTCACTCCTATTTCTAATTTTATTTATATATCTACTACGAAACAGTGGTTTCAAGTAATCAACGGATTTCAAATACTATTGATTCGATTTTTAACTATATTTCCATCACCCAAATAAACTTCAACGCTGTAAGAAAACTGTAATTTTTTATATTAAAAATGGAAACTATAAATCTGTTATGTCCAAAAATGCAAAGTGTTTTTCTCTCTCATCTCTCATCCAAAGAGGAAAGCAGAGATTTATGTTAAATCATATTAGATACAATATTTTTTTTGTTTATTGTTGTTTCTTATTAGCCCTATGATGTCAATAATTCTATGTAATTTTGTCTAATATTGTCTAAAATACTAACAGTTTTATCATTTTAAGCGGGTATTTTAAATCCGCCATTATTAATGTGTTAATTTTTATTAAAAACTTCTTATAGTGTATTGGGTTAAAAATATAAAAAAACCTTTTGGTTAAAATTTTTACTTCAAGTATACCTACACTTTGTATATCTTTTTAAAATATCTAAACTTTGTGGAGTTCTTGTTTTTGCAACAGTTTCAAGTTTTCTTTTTTTTTCTTTTATTAGTTTAACAAAACGACCAAAAATATGGCCGCAATTGTAAAAAAAAATTAAACTATTATAAAATTTAACACAGATAGTTTTTGAAATATGATAAAACAAACGCCCTAAAGTCGACAATTGAAAATTGAAAAACCATAGAAGCTCTTCAAACAAACAAAAGCAGTTAAGTATACATTTCCAACCAATTGCCACTCTACTTCTGAAGAAGCTATACCTACCTGGTTAACAAAACATCGAGTAAAAAAACTTCATTGGCATGATCAAAGCTCGAATTTTTTTTATTATACTGTTCTGGCCACGGAAGCCGTTTCTTTAAATTTTTCTAGTCAAAAATATTTGTACAGTTTTGTGCAATTGTGTTAAATATTTTCCGAACTAATTACTTATTTTTGTGGTTGAGTAGATTGGCCATTTTACCTTTAAATTTTACTTTTTTGAGTTATTTAATTTTGGCATAGAAATCTTAATTAGTAAATCTTTTGAACCAGTTAATCAAAAGACTAACCTCTGGATCTTTCATTAGCTTCTGGATTTTCGATTTTCTTCTCAACAACTGATCTCAGTCTTTTTTTTTTAATGTGAGGTAAGCCTTAGAACCACTAGATTAAAGCTAGTAGGTCTTTTTCGGCGAGTTCAAGCTTCTACCTATGTGAAACCTACATGTTTATCCAATTTAACTTTTGGTTATTTAAGAGACTCACCTTTAGCCATTTTATTACTAAAATTTACTTATTTTGATTAAAATTATAACTTTTTTAAGCTAAAAAATAGTAATTTTTGCTCTCTAAAATGATTATATTTCGGACTCAAAACACGCCATAAAATGCCTTTTATGCAGCCTAGTCCTTTAAGGTCGATATGAGAACATTTTAGTAATTATTTGTACTCTTCATACAAATTATAAACAAATTATATATAAAAAAAGTATTTCGTTGTAATACGGGAGATTTAATAAAACAGAGTCTCCATATAATTTTTAGGAAACAAGAAAGAAGATAGTCGCTTTTTCTACTTTTATTTAAATGTTCCTGTAAACAAAACGTGTTATTTTGAAATTAAAAAAAAAAAGACAATTTACTATTGTTGTATACTTTTTCTTGTGCCTAAGATAAAAAACCTAACATCCAGTCTTCAAATGTTACTTTTACAATTTATAGAACCTAAAGTTACCACATGATTAGCGTTATTTGTGATAATTTATCATTTTTAAGACACAACAATTTTAAATTATTTTATTGTTAGAATAAAGAAACTGGTTCCTGGAAAAACAAATACACTACTGCTACATTGAGAAAATATTTTTTAAACATATTTAAATCAATATTTTAATCAATCGGATGCTTTAAAGAACTCGTGTAAAAAAATCTTGTATGCACCACGTATGTACGCAAACAGTTTTAAAAAACTACTCTTATTCTTAGAGATTCCACTCCTAACGTCGCCTTATCCTTAATTGCGATTTGTTCTCTAAAAATCTATTTTGCGTACTTTATACATAAATAACTATTCATTAATATGACAAATTTGATATTTATCGTCATGGCCTATCAAGCTAAAATTAAAAATAATAGGGTGAAGCTTACAGTGCGCAAACTTGAAATTAGGCTTCAGCCGAAGAAGAGGCACTGTAAATTACCTATTGTTCGACATTAAATATCATGGTCCATATAATTGAATAAAAATCAATAATTATAATTATACTCTGGCAGTAAAGGAGTATTTACTTTACTTTGGCAACACTGTATTTTGAGAGTACGAATTTTGACCACTGACAACTGTCGAGGATAATTAATAAATAATTAATAATAAGATAATGTTTTGATCTCATTATAATGTATGGTTTTTTTTACTTTAAAGTATAAAAATCTTACTTTGTCAATAAATTGTAATTTAGAATATTTTAGTGTTGTTGTAGTAATACTATATTATAAGGTGAGATCGAAAGGTAACTGAAGAGCAGTCTGTTCCAGCGTAACTGTAATGATGTGTCTAATCATTACAGTAACGTTGTCACTGCCTGCTCTGATTCAGTTACATTTCGATCTGAGGTTAGTTCGTTGCAATACTATGCTCTGTTTGATCAATATTTATTGTTAAACTCACCATGCGGCTCGTTTGCCAAATTAATGAGTCACTCTTTTTAATAATTTTGTTACAGTAGAGTTTTAAGATATATTTATTATTCTTGGTGTGTTTAAAGGACAAATAAAAAGTAAAACATCCACTAACACCAAACTTCTTTACTTGATACGACGTAAGTTTCGACAACAAAGTTGTCATCTTCAGGTAAGGTGTCACCTAAAAGTTTTAATTCTTACCTGAGGATGATAACTTTGTTGTCAAAACGTGCTTCGTATCGAGTAAAGAAGTTTGGTGTTTATACCATTATACCAAGTTTGTTCAAATAATCGAATGCTCGATATAAACGCCATAATTCTATTTAAAAGTGGTTTCCACAACTTTTTTAATTTTACTTTTGGTGTTGTTAAAAAATAGCAAACAACTTTTATTTATTTAAGAAATTGGGGGATGCATAATCTAAAAAGTTTTTAATCCCAAAATAGATTCAATTGCTTTTTTAAACACAATTTAATATCGTTTTCAGTTTTAACAAGAATATATTTCGATCGAATGCATAACAAATTCTTATTCCACTTTTACATATTGAACACAATTTCATTTTCATTTTATAGAGACATTGTATTTGAATTTTATTTAATATGCAATAATAATTTTATTGCATATAGTTTTTATCAGTCGTATGAATTCACAAAATTCAACGTACCACCTGCATAAATAAATTAAATTTTTAGTCTAGGTACAGTTTTTATTTTTATTCACTTAATCACGTTTTTAGTTTTATCAACCCCTTATTACAAATTTTTGTTTTTATGTTTTAAAGCCATACGTTCTAAAAAGGATACCTACTACTAGCTTTTAAACAAAATATTCAATATTTTTGTACTGAGATCTGTGTCTTCTTGGTACTTCCTCTTCACTTATAAATTTTTTGTAGTTTTAAAAACTTTTCGATTTTTTTTCCTCTATTTTTTGTATTTAGTATAGTCAATCTGTACACTATTGATAACTGAAAATGAGACGGTCGGGCTGACTACGCTTGTGTCATTATCGATAACATTACAATGGAATATAGATTATTCCAGTGTTTTAAATAAAGTAAATATGCCCCATTTTGTTAAATTTTTAAAATTACAAAAAAAATGCAGATAGAATGTTGCTATTCTAAGGTACAGATAAGTGTGTTTGGTTTGATTGTCTCATTTCCAGAGATCTATAGAGTACATTTTAACTCACATAAAATGGAGTATTTCTAATTTTTTAATGTTTTATATGATTGAAACCTAACAACAAACATGTTTTCGATCTTGGTTGAGTACAGAAAGTGCCTAAAATAGTTTAAAAATATTCATTTTGTCAATAGTACATTTACAACAAGACAAAGTTTCGCAATTTTAAATTTTTTGTTTTTGTCAATTTTAATCCTGAAACAATAGTTTAGGTAGCAGAGTACATCTCTACTCAGTTAGAACTCTATTCCTGAAAAGGCTATCTACGATGGCAAACAAAACGTCGAGTACAAAAACTCCATTGACACCGTTCAATATCGGAAAAAAATTTAATAATTTAGGTTATATTTTCTTTCTCTTCAACAGTTTTTTTATTTCTTATACTTTCTGTAATATTCAATATTCTAACAAGCTTGAAGTTAAGACAAAAAAAATCACACATAAATTAAAATTTACTAAAATCTATTTCTGAGAGTTTCTGCGACACAATCAATTTCTTAAATTTTTTAAAAATAATTTAGAGAAGTTTACGGCTAGGAGGTCGGATCAGCTATTTAAAATAAAAAGTGTGATATGAGAAAATGACGTTTGAAAAAGAAGCAGTTTTGTGAGCTGGAATGTGAAAGAACCGTAACTTCCTGAAGTGCATTTTACAACGTTTGATTAGTTTTTCATATAAATATCAGAAATTTTTAGTTTATGAAGCTTAAAACAAAAACATGAATAGTGTACTAAGTGCTGCATATTTAATTTCAGTAAACCTAAAGATGCATTCTTTTTTAATTGTTTCGCTACTATTTTGCGCTTATTGGATCACCAAAATGCAAAAGTGCAGAATAGGTTATATTTTTTGTTTTAAGCTTTTTTGAAGGTATTTTCTTCTCCAAATGAAGAAAAAAATTAAAAAATACAAAAATATCGTGTCAAACTGAAAACAGTAGAAACTTTTTTTATATTTTAATTAAACTAATGAAATTCGAGTTATATATTTTATCTTATTTAATATACTCACTCTGTATACTTAGTGACATAAAAATTGCATTATCTAGAGGAACTGAGAGTTCAATCAAATTTGGCTTAATAAAGTCTGATTTGAAAAAGGCATAGAAGACCTACAAAACGTCACACAAATCTTGCTTAAGACTGTTGACTCTAATACAAATCCAGAAGTTACACGGAATATAACTAGTGATCCAAACCTTTCGTCAAGGATTATAGCTTTGTCTGTCAAAGCGTGGGGCTTGGATAAATTCATTCTGATTAATTTAATTTTGGAAACATCAGTAACGTCAATTTTTTTAAATAGGTAGTATTTCATTTTTTAGTTAAGCTTGTTATACACTTTCGTTTTATCTAATGTTTTAAAGTTTTCATATTGTAGTATCCTCAACTAGACATTTTGCAACATTTGATGATGATTTTATTGGTAATTCAATTGTTTGCATCTGTCTATGTAAAGTGTAACTTTGATAGGCAAAGTTAACTTAATAACGAAAGATTTGGGCCACGCCTTAGTTGTGGACTAAACATCTTTAAATTAATTTTCTTAAAATTATAGCATTTGTTGAAAATATAGCAAGCTTGTAAAAGCATTTGTTTCTCTTTGTGCATATCACCCATGATGTTGTAGATGAGATGAGAAAGTCAAGATTTTCAACAATTTGTTAAAAGACGTATTCACAATCTAGATTTTTTTTTGGTATAGAGGGGTCTTTTTTAGTGTTTGTCAAAGACAACGTGACACATCACAAGTTACGTTAAAAATCTTTTAAAGCTAACAATGTTAAGCAAAATTTTAGCGATTGTCGACTCCTCTTAGCAATTGTTCACGTCTTTAGTCTCCTCTTTCCCCTAGGCGTTTACGGCCTTTTATGCATTTTTAAAACAAGGCTTAAAAATGCCTCACTACAAACTATCAAATTTGGTAGACATAAACTATATTAAAATTGTGGCAAAAACTGGCTTGTGTAGACCAACAATTCGTGTTCATAAATTGTCTTTAATTGTTGATATTTTTAACATGTTCTAGGCATAATTATTAAAAAACTTAAGCAATTCAAAAATACAAAACAATTAGAAAAAATAGAAAGTCAACGACTAAACGACTTACATTTGTTAAACTTAATTTAAACAAATGTTTCTAGTAAATTTTCATAAACTCTTTTTAGGTGGTGCAATTTTATGTCACTAAGTAAGTGTCTATGTATACCACAAAAATTGCAAGAGAGTATGTTTTGGCCAGAGTTTTTACTGATGCTTAGTTCTTAGAATAATAATGTTTTTGTAAAGATAGAAATGGTTTCTTGTATTTTTTTTTAAGTTTTTTAGTGTAGTATTTTGCTAGCGCACGTTCGTAGTAACTTTAAGTTTTGAAGTGTCTTTATATTCCGAAATGTTATTTCTAAATTAGATCGGATGAGAATAGTAGGCTTAGTGAAAAAAAAAACAATCACAAGGCTAGGTAGTTCAAAGCATTGGTGTTTCACAAAGTGATGTCTCTTGCATTTAGAATCGCTATTTGGAGACCAATTCTGTGAAATCGTCTACGAAGTGGTAGCAGAAGGGTCACTAATCGTCAACAGAATTGCTTTATACGGTTAACCATGCGAAGAAATCGCACTGTCATGTCATGTCATTGCCACAACTGCGAAGAGAGATGCGACATGCACTTGAAGTTAACATTTCTGTTTCCACACTTTGAAGACGAATTATTCAGTCATGGTTAAGATGTCGACCACCAATAAAAGTCTTAAAGCTATAACATAAGCACCGACTTTATCGACTACAGTGGGATAAAGAACACATTCGCTTATCTGATGAATTCTAGCATTTTGTCTTATTTTTAGATGAGACTAGATTTTGCCTAGTAAATAATAGTCGCCGAATTTGTATGTGGAAAAAGGCAACAAGAGCCGCTCAACTTGTTTATGCACACCCCATGCTTGCCATCCAAAAAGAAAGTGCTATGTTTTGAGCAGGCATTATGGCAGACGGGCAAACAAACTTACTGCACGTAGAGGTCAAAATGACTGGAGCTAGCTACGTATACATTACAACTGTTCTCCACCTTCATGTGCAACTTTAGAGAGGGTTTGTTGGTGAAAATTTTGTCTTTATGGATGACAATGCTCGACTTCACCAGACTGCTGCAGTGAATGAGTACCTTGAGATTGAGAGTTAGTGAATCACCTGCTTAGCCTGGCTTGCAATGTCTCCTGACTCCGATAGAATCCGATAGAACAAGCTTGGGATATGCTTTTCAGAGCAGTTAGCTCTAGAAGAAGTCCTTCTCAAACGATTCTGGAGCTCGTCATTGCGGCAAGGAAGAATTGGCAAAATCTTTCTCATGAACACTGTCCTAGTTAACAGCATGTGGAGGCGTCTATAAGCGTGTATTTATGCGAAAAAAGAAAATACTTTCTATTAGTAATTACTTTTTAATTTTATTTTATAAATTTCAATGTCGGTTTTGTTTCAGAATATTTTTTATCGCTAAAATAACTTCAGAAGAGAAAAACACATTCTTAATATAATAAGGTCCCAATAATTGTTTTAATTTTATTTAAAGGTAACAGGTTAAAGGAACAAATAAAGAACGATTTAACCTTTATCCAACGTTTCGACCGTGATTCATTACAGTCTTTTTCAAGAATTATAAACTATGACTTAAATCCTTGAAAAAGACTGTAATAAATCACGGTCGAAACGTTGAATAAAAGTTAAATCGTTCTTTATTTGTTCCTTTAACCCGTTACCTTTAAATAAAAAAAAGAAAAACACATTCAAAATTCTTCTCATGATTAAAAAAGATCATCATACAACATTCGTTATTTTTTTCCAGAAATGTGGTGATGCAAAACTTTTAAATCTATGTGTAGGTATCCTTAAAAAACAATCCAACTTTTTACCTAGTATCAAAACTGTTTTTTTATCCTGTTTTCAGAAACTTTTTCAGTAACGTATGTATTTTCTTATTTCTTAAAAATTCAATTGTGTTGAAAATTTAAACAAATAACTTTATTTATTTTAACAACTGCATAATTTTCTTCTAATGAAGATGAAAATTACAGGATAACTGACAAGTCATTATCGTACATATAAATAAATTTAAAAAAAAAATAAGTGGAAATTGTGTTCTTGAAGCTTTTTCCCTTTTGTGGCATGGAATCAACACTGGTAGGAAACCGGCGATGATTGATCACATTAGCACGTAATTTGCCAAGGTGTGTGTATAATGGATGTGTTTATCATTTAGTGAGAAAACAAACGGAAAACGAGCCGATTTACTACCAATCTAGCATCAGATTAAGGATTGCGGAAATTGATCCAAGTGGATCTAAAGATGGTGCGGTTTATGTGCCCTTGCGTCAATGCAACAATTTGATTCGTTTATAATCAGCAGAAAGCTCGTAAAATTTAATGTATCTCTTCAACAATAGAAACTTGAGTATACGAAACTCGTAAAAATCGGCTAAAACGGCATGATTTTTTCTACTAAAAATACACTTTATAGCGTAGTTATTTGAACCTGAATTAATTAACGTTGAAACATAACAACAATAAAATATGGTAATCTAAAGAGTGGTGTTAGAAGTAATCTCTAAAAACTAACCCCGATCGAGATATAACGCAAGCCTTAAAATCTTATCGCGGAATAATTTACAAACTGAGGATTTAATATATTTTCGTTCGAATGCGAGCCAAAACGACGGCGAATCACGCACACGCTGACATTTTCGTATTTTTCATTCACTTGATGCATAAATTTCTAATGCAGGATAGGTGTGATACCAGAAAAATTTAAACCGTACCTTTTTTTATATTTATTGCTGCAGAAATTGTCGCAAATGCCAGCTTTTACGCTTAATAATTCAGTGTTGTTGCCTTTACTTTTATCAGATATAAACCGTATATTAATGCCAACAGAGATACAATCAAAATATGTTTTTGAAAAAAATTACTCGACTAACTTCGATCCGGAGAATACTATAAAAACTAACCAACTTACATTTAGCGAAGTGATAACAGAAGTGGCTGCTCGGCTGCTCAAGCAGGACAATAGATTTTCATAACAATGTGACTCAAGAATCCTAAATGCTTCATAAAAATTCATTACCATAATCACAAATAGCGTCTTTAGTGAATGAATAAATGGATTTAATAATGAATAAATGCGAAAAACAACAACTGTTGACCATTTAATTTTTAATTACCAAAATGTTCAAGGTCCTGAAACTCTTCATACATTATTAATACCCTGGGCTGTATATGAATGTATTTTATGCAAGAGGTTCGCTGAAAATAGATGTAAATAGAAATTCTTGCAGGATTTATTTTTCAAATAGAGCTATCTATAAATTTTATATTTCCTTCACGCGTTTGAACAGTTTATTCTTCTCCTGAGATTGATAACACCGTGTCTTAGATCAATTCGACTTCTTTCTGAACTGACAAAATGAATTCTGTCACTTGGAACATTCAGTTCAAAAAGAAAATTTGTTTGCTGTTGTCTATCCTTTCAATCAAGTCTGACAACTTTTAAATTTAATTTAAGTGTCGAGAGTGAAATTTTATTTTTTTTATATAGCTCTAGAACAGAGCTTTTTAAAGCAACGAAGCTGAAAAATACAAAATAATTAATCACAAAAGACGCTTCTCCTATAATTAAAAATTAGGAAAAGTTATAATTTGTATTTATTATAAACAAAAGTTATTGAGAAAAAAATCGTTTTTTTTTTATAAACTGTAATACATTAAAATATTTATATGTAGCGAGTAAGATTTCATAAAAGACGTACGCAGTGTTTCTAAAAAGTGTGTGCAAATGGCTACCATATACATATTTGTTTAAATCAAATTTATTTTAATACAAAAGTGTACCGTTTTAATGCTCCGAAGTACCAAAAACTTAAAAAAAAATGTGTTACTTGTTGTGAAAAAGAAACAATTTAAGAAATTTAAATAAAACTTACGTTATTCTTGATTCAAAAGATATATGACTTGCCAATTAAGTCGTAAAAGTAAAATAGTCGTAAAAACTATGTAAACCGTCATTAAATTAAGTAACCGTAGTCTTGATACAGACGACGAGCTTTGATTTCGATGTAACAAAGCGCAAAATAACTAATCATTGTCCAACTGGGCAACTATGTCAACATTTCGTTATTAATTAATAACAGCTGTGCAGTTGCCCTTCAAGACAAGCTGGTTGACCGTATCAAGGCCTCTGCTACTTAACTTAATGACTGTTTACATAATTTTTTGACTATTTTACTTTTACGACTTTTTAATTGGCGAGCCCTAGTTCTCTTGAATCAAGAGTACATAAGTGGTCAAACAATGATCATCAACATTTAAAAATAAACATATTTTTTTAACTAGTAAGCAGATATTTTTAAAACTTCGTTTCTTAATAGGCATTTTTGTTAAAAAAAAAATACATTTTAAAAATTATATTTGCATTAGTTTAGACAGAAAAAATAGTTATGATTTAATGCATGATAAAAAGTTGAGCAAAAATACTAATGTCGTTGACATTAGTTAACGCCAATTTAATGTCAATGTCAATATACTGACGTAATTTTTAATCAATTTAAAATTTATTTATTAAAATAATAAAAAAAACAAAAGTCTTATATGATGATCATAACACAAAAGTTTAGTATTCTTGCTGTAGTTTTCATAATGCATTAAATCATAAATATTTTGTTTTTGTTTAAACTAATGCATGTCAAAATTTTAACAAAGTAAAAAATGTTTTAATTAAAGTTACTTTAACTATTAGGAAAAACGTTTTAAAATATCTACTTACTGGTAAAAAAATGTGATCACTATTGTATGTTGACCATTGTTTGACCACTTACGTAACACCTAGAATCAAGTTAATAATAGTAAATAAAATTATTTCAAATACTTTACCAAGTTTAGCAAGCTTTATTTAGAATGCTTAAGCCGTTTATTTTTTATAATAAATAAAAACAATTTTTTTTTTAAATCTTTGACGCTTTATAGCACCGAAAGGGTACATTTTTGTATTAAGGTAAGTTTAGGTAAACGTTTTATTTTTACATCAGAAATATACGGTAGCTTCTTATACAAACCTTTTAAAAAATCTGTATACCTTATACAAAAAAAAACCAACACACTTTAAATAAAGGTGAAGACAAAGATGGGACAAGAAAGAAATAAAAATTTCAAAGAATGATAGATTTATGCTTGTTTTTATATTTCATTAAAAAAATACAGCAAAGGAGATCGTTCCCATCTTATGGAAACCTAATGACCACTCAAATCAAGATTTTTTTATATCAATCGATAGCTCTTGAAATAAGGAGCAATTGGTATCATTGCGCCAACTTTGTAGGTCATTAAATAAAGTCCCTATTGAAGATTAAAAAATTAAAAACGGCAATACAAAAAAAACATTGGCAAGAGTAAAAGTCAGTGAGGTCGGACAAATTGAGAGGTAGGATTGTTTGGAAGTCTATAAATCATCAAAGCTTGGTTTAGACCCTAAGTGGTCATTTGAGTGGTCATTAGATTTCCATAAGATGGGAACGATCTCCTTTCTTAAGAATATTGATTTAGATCGTGCAAAATAAGTTTTATTAGTGGAAATGTCAATCTGTATCAAAGTATTTGATTTTTGTTTTATTAGTAGAAAGGCGAATTTGCATTCCTGTGCTACTTGATTTTTACAAGAAAAATTTTTATTTTTAATTTTTGCCTTAAATTTGGCTAGTAGTGAAAAAAATAGTATATACACCACGATGGAGAAGACATTTATAGGCCTCGCACCTTATTCCGCTCGGAGCAAAGTCCCTCGCGAAATAATCTTGGTGCTCGGTCAATAATAATATTTTTCACCACCTTAGTGTATAATACACTATTATTTACCAAGAAAAAAAAAAGATTTTAGTTCGAGCAGGTTTAAACCATTTTTTTAAATTATTTATTTATGCTACTATATTTGTCAAAATGACAATAACTAACCTCAAAATTAACAATAAAGAATAGTTTACATGCTTTTAGTTGTCAGTGTCAAAATATGATGTTCGGATTTTTTTGTGGCAAATTGTATACAGAAAATAATAAATCTTATATAGTTTTAGTATAGTAAATAATAAAATATAGTAAATAATAAAGATTTAAAATAAAAAAATTTTTTGTTAATTAGCTCAAAGATAGAAAAAGCCAGCCGGACATTTAAATTTTGAGTAAAAAGTTGGAACATGTTTAGCTTTATCCGGACGTCTGGTTACTCTATCTAATGGGCTGATTTCAAGTTGAGATAATACCGGTAGTATCGCAAATTTTGATACTGTTTCATAACAACAGCGAATCACAGCCCCGAATTTATTTAATTTTCCATGGAAACAAAGATACTACCGGTATTGTCTCAACTTGAAATCAGCCCATAAGAATTTTTGTTCTTTTCCATCGCTCGTAAACCAAATAATTATTTTTATTAAAAATTATTTTACGATATGTTAGAATGTTTTGACGTAATTTTGATACTGGCAAATAATTGTATGACAGTAGATAGCTTTCGTATTAAATATATTTTTATTACATTATTTCTAATACTTTCAATTAATTTTACTTATCACTTATACTTATCTCCAAGAAACTGGTTTAGACTTTTTGCTTTTATTAGTCAAATCTATGTCAATATTTTATGTCAAATCAAAGTCACATCTTATTAAAAGTTATTAATTACACCAAGGTAATGAAAAAATATTTTGTTTTCACAAAATTAGAATTATGCATTAGAATAATTTCGAGATACTTTAGAAAGATTGAAACAAATTTCTGTCAACTAAAACGTCATTATCTTAAAATTTATTTTTGTAGAATCATTGATTGTCAATGTCAAAATTTCATAAAAATCCGTACTGTACTACCCTAAAACCTGTATTTACAATATACTTTATATTTTCCTCATGTAAGTTTTTAGGTTAAGCACACTAATAAAATTTTTTAACATTAACAATAACGGTCCAGTACTGTTCGGTGGTGAAGTAAATTTTGTTGTAAATCCCAATATTTATTTATTTTCAGTGTGTTAACTATTTACAAATATTTATTGACACAAATGCGATGACACTGACATTTAGTGCTAGCAACATAACATGGCGAATGGCAGTACCAACCTGATGACACTTCATATGAATGAATTTATGTCATCAAAAAATATCAAATAAAACGCAGTTTTACAACTAATAAAATTAATTAACGAGTGGCCCAAATTTTTCATCATCGAGTTACCTTTAGCGGTGAAAACACAAGACTTGGATAGATTGCTACAAACAATTGAATTAATAATAAAATTATGACTATATATTGCAAAATGTTTAGTTCAGGATAGAACAATACTAATGCAATTTAGCAATGCATAATTTGACGTTTTGTAAATTAAATTAATCAAAAAGTTTTGACAGGCAAAGCTAAGAAAGATTTGGACTTCCACTCGTTAGAAATATCGTTTAGACAAACAACTGTTTGTAATTGTCTTGAATATCAATGATTTAAGTTTTTTAATTTGCCTATGTGGCGGCTAGTAGACAAAAATATTGTGTGTAATAAAAAGTTAAAAACCCCTTGGAATATAATTTTATTATTATTATTTTTTTGATA
This sequence comes from Tribolium confusum, assembly GCA_029207805.1. Classification (NCBI taxonomy): domain Eukaryota; kingdom Metazoa; phylum Arthropoda; class Insecta; order Coleoptera; family Tenebrionidae; genus Tribolium; species Tribolium confusum. The sequence goes on along the minus strand of JALGAY010000001.1, from coordinate 33,290,915 downwards.
AAACGAAAAATATAAAATATGTAATGGGTACCTAACATGAATTTTCTATTGAACATATTTCGTCCTGCCATGCCACTGCGAATTTTGCCTTCAAAAAGTTATAAATATAAGTAAGCTATAATGCTAAATGTACTTTTAGTCTCTTCAAAACCGCATAAATCTCACATGTTTCCGTTTATGGAGAAAAGGACGCGTATTTTGGGAGAGTTAGCTTTAGACATTATACGGTCTAATATGAGCCAAAAAGATGCGGTATTTTTTATTATACTATTTTTGTGAGTCGTATAAAATTGAATGACTTCTTAAAGAAGTTTGTTTTTGTTGAATTATAACTGGAGCTAATGTGAAAAATTGGATTGTGCTGAACTAAACTTTACAGAATGCATCGTCAATTCAATTCAATTGATTTTCTCAATACATTTCATAAGAATCAGAGTGGAACAAATTCGACACATTGTGCGATGTTACAGATGAGAAACCATATTTTGTTAATTTGGCAAAGTTTATAATATAAAGTAGCAAGTTTATTCTCTCGGACACAATTATTTTTTGTAAATAAACTGCTTGACAATAATAAATATTTTTGGTAAATTTAAATGTACTAAAAAAATATTCTAATTGTAATAAATATTTTAAACAAAAGTAGTTTTTGTGTGCATGAACAATCAATCCAATAAATTTATATTCAACTGTAATGTAAAATCTAAATAATGATTTTAAAATAACTGAAATAGCTCACCCATGACCTCATAAATCTAAATGCCTCTAATTTTTTAAAATTAATTTATTTTTTTAAATGCTAGACTGTAAATGTCTACTAAATAATTATAACTTGGCGTGTTTTTAATTTTCATACATATTTTATTTTTAACTATTGCATTGTTTATAAAGTCAAATTAGTTTATTATTATGAACCGTCACACACTCGTGTTTTGTTTTCTTGCGTTTCAATTTCCAGTTTCAAAAAACTCTAAAGGGTTAAGAATTTGCAAGTCTAATTTAACGCAACTACTTGTTCTCATTCAACTTAAACGTCTAAACGTCTTCGAAATATTCATTGGTTACTTGGAAAATAAAGCTTTAGTTCATTTGTAGTTCCACTTCGTGTAATATTAAAAGAAAGGCAATCTTCTTTCCCTCGACATCGATGCTAGAATTAATCCAATTAGTCTGTGTTAGCCCTTAAAGTTTCATTAAAACACCAAAACGTGATCATTTTAATTTGAGGGTTCACATTAATATCTTTTTTAATCTGGAGACCAACATCAGATTTTCTTGCCTTTAATTTTAACCCTACTTAGAACCTGGCTTGATGCCTAACTAATTTTATCCGGGATGTAATATAGAAGCTCGATTAAGAGATAAACGCAAGGATTTTACGAGACATTGATGCTGTGATACAAGTGATAACAAATATTTTTGTTACAGGAATGTCCAGAGGGTGTTGTCCATGAAGATAGCTTTAAAGAAATTTATTCGAAATTTTTTCCACATGGAAGTAAGTATAACATATATTACATACAACTAACAAACAATACTTGTCAACTGAAATAACACATTGTGCTTTTATTCATTTCCAAACAATGCATGTCAAAACTGCATTTACTGCAAAATCAGAGCTTTTAGCTTTTTTTCTGCTACTAATAAAGCTCAGACGTAGACCGCGATAGAGGCAATAATTTGTCTAGACTATTTTGAGACAAACTTAGAGAACAGTGACCATTTGATTACTGCTTGGGGTTTAGAAACAAGTCAGAGGGTGTTATAGTAGCAATCACAACGTATCAAGCTGACTACTGCAATAACCGCAAATATCTCACAACCAGTTAAACTGTGCAATAAATTCAACAAGCTGTTACAGATTATAACACAGAAAATAAAATTTAAGACTAAAGGACTGGTCAAAGTTTAAGATTTAATTAAATTAGTATGAAGTGTAATTGGTTTTAAAATTATAATGCTGAATAAGCACCTGGCAAATTTTCAAGTGCAAACATTTATTTTCTACAACTAGTTAGCTCGAAATTGTGGCCATATTTGGCTCAAAGCCCGAGGTTTATCGATGTAATAAACATAATCTACGTTCTAAATTTTATAGACATTATTATCAAAATGAGTTAACTAAACACAACTAAATGTTTTACAAATTAATATAAAATAAAATTTTAAATATTTTTTTATTCTACTTCACTTTAAAGTTGGCTTATTCTAACCTCTTAACAGGTCAGAAAATCGCTCTTGTTTCGGTAGGGAAACAAGCATATCGCAATTTCTGTCCGTTAGATGGCGCTGTGTTATACGTTAACTTACAGTACTAGATATTTACAGTACCGCAAACTCGTCGCCATGTTGGGTCGGAATTTGGGCGGGAAATATAAACACCAACAATGCACTTGACAACAGATTATTTACGTAACAATGTATTTAACAAAAGCCTTGCATTTGACTAAAGACCGGTTTTACAATAGGTAAATTAAATATTTGATTGCAATTTACTTATAATTTGTGATTAAATCGGCTTTTCCTACGTTTGATTGGTCAACTCAAAATTTACACTTAATCGCAAATTAACTATTTAATCGCAATTAAAGTATATATGTTTTGCAGAGTGATCTATTAATTTGATTTTTTACGAGTGATATATTAATTTTTAGGGGAAAATGTTTTTATTTATGTGACAAATTTTTTTGTTTCTTTGTGTTAATAATGTTCTTCATAATTCTAAACAGTATTTAGTATTATTTAAAATCATTTAATTAAAGAATTTGACCGATTTTGTGCATATCGTCAGCGGAAATTGGTTCGAGAGACTAGAGAGTTGGCAAGTCTGGAAGCGACGCCTGAAGCAGCCTTTGCACTCAAACGTGAGTTACCAGACCTGTCAATTGTCTACTACGTCATGACTTTAAATTCGTTGATTTTAGCGTGTTACGAAATCATGAGGTAAAAAACGAATACGATTCAAAACCATCCATGAATATGATTCAACGCTAAAAAACGACTTTAGTGTGATATCCTTGGGAACGTCACATATACAAAGTGTCAAAACTGTCAAATGTTACTACCAACTGTGTCTACATTACCAACTGACTATTGGAATAAAATGAAAAGTTTCTAAAATGGTCCGCCATGTTGGGTCTCAAACATGTTATCTCTGTCTAACTCATTGGGGTTATGAATTGCGGTACTGTAAATACCTAGTACTGTACGTTAACTTAGGATCACTTGATATACGGGTAGCGCCAATGGAAATCACTAGACGGGTTCAAATTAAAAGAGATAGCTATATACACGCATGAGTGAAACAAAGATAGAAATAGTTTTGAATGCATTTCTAGATATTTTGGATTATTATGTTGCCTACCTTGGTAATTAGTTTAGTATAGCTTGGGTTCAAATTAAAAGAGAGGTCCAAGAGAGAGATAGAGAGTTGGCGCTACCCTTAATTATATCAAGTGACCCTACGTTAACTAACGCCTCAAGTTTTTTAAAATTTACGTAATAATGTGGTTTCTACTGTCGAAATACGATATCTAATACAAAAAATTATAAGTGCTGTAAATACGAAAGACGAAAGTCGAGTATTGCAAATTTAAAAGCCTGGTTTGTCACGACACAACCTCAAACTAATAAAGAAAAAAAGTAGAAATTTATCACTATCCGTACTGTAATCTATGCTGTAATATTGAGTTATCTTGGCTGTAATCAACGTAATTAATGTGAGTTAATTATTTGAATTTGACACCTTTCAATTTCAAATTTTAGGTCAGCTATTGTATTTGTTTAAAAAATGTGATCTTTACACAGTAAGTGCCTCGACTTTGTCTCAGTTGGCCATCTCTTTCTTCGGCTTGGAAACTGCCTCTTTCTAGCTAAGGTGCACAATATACTATTTTCTTTAAAAATTGAATAAAATGCTATATTAGAAGGTAAAACAAAAAATATCGATAAATAACTAAAGACAAACTATTGTGTACTATTGCGATCATCTAAAAGTGCACGGTTTTTTGTTACTATAGATTTTTATCTTAACATTGTATCTGATTTTTGTCAGTAGCATTTTTTTATTTTGTTTAAATAATTTAAAATAAAAAAACAATTATTAAATAACATTCGCTATTGCTCTAGCTCAGAGGTCTCCGAACTTTTTGATCTAAGGGCCACATTGACTTCTGCACTAAGTCTCAAAGGCCAAAATCTATTATTATGCCATACATCAGTATTTATTCTAATACCAACATACTACAATAATAGTTTTGCAATAACGTCATATGGGTATTTTAATATTTATTATTATATTACGTTCTATTTAAGCTGAAAATGAATACCGACATCAACAGAACAAGTAAAACAATTTTATTATGTGAATTGGCTACGTAGTATGTATGTTGTTTAAAGGGGCAGCAAACCAAAATTTTATGAAAGCATCTAAAAATTCTTGAAAAATATCTAAGATTAAAAATCAAAACCGCAAGTGGCTACGACCTTTGGTTTTTGAACAGCGAAGCAACAAAGTTAAATGTGTGACGTCATACCGACATCAAAGCGACCATTTGAGTGTTTTTTGTTGTTGTTTGTGGTTACTGAAAGTTATCAAAAAAGGAAAACTTGAATAATTTTTAAAATTGTCGAAATTTTAAACTATGTTCTCAAACGCTTCTGGGTATGTACTACAGTCATTTATATTTCTCACATTTGTTCTCAACACAACATAAACATTTTTTTGGTTTTAGCATTGCTACCTACGCAATGATAGGAGATTACAGGACGTAACAATCTCACAACATATGAGACGGAACAGAATATGTCGGTATGACGTCACGTCAACGTTTTTCACAACTTGGTCTGTAGTACATATTTTCAAAACGGCAAATCCCACGTATCTGCCGTTTGGAGATTTGTTCTTAATTTTTTTTACCATATTTTTGTTTTTTGGTATACAACCCCTTTTTAAGTTTTAAGAATGAATTTTATATTTAGTCGGTTAATAAAAACATCTGGTTATTATTATTTTGTTTGATTACTTGCTCTTTGAAATCAGGATTAGCATGTCGGCTCCGCTACCGCGGGCCGGATTGGTGGTGCTATCGGGCCACTGTTGGCCCGCGGGCCGTAGTTTGAAGACCCCTGCTAGCTGTTAGTTTAAATTGTAAAAGTAATTATTATTACAAAAAAAGTGTTTTTTTCTACATTTTAAAATGCTTTTTTAAAGTAGGCGTTTTTTAACGCCAAATAAGCGTGAAAAAAACCTTTTTTAACGCAAATGAGTGAAAAAAGTAAGATATGTAGAAAAAAAATAGTAAAATAATGTTTTTTATATGTATTAATATGTAATAATTAGTAAATAAAAAATATTTTTTTGTTATTCTTATTTTAATCCAATTAAAATTTTTATTGTTGTTTCTGAAATTACAACGTGGAGAAAGTTTTGTATGCAACTCGTGAGTAAAGTAAGTTTTTTTCACTTGTAGAGCGTGCTGCAGTCGCCTAAGGCTCGTGCGTCAAATTGTTCTACAGCGTAAAAAGAAGTAATAATTTATGCACTTGTTACATAAATAACTACACTGTGCATAAAAAATTAAGGATATTGTAAAATTTATACAAAAGTTGTTTTACATTACGATTTATTTATTATTTTTAGGTTGCAGCACATTTTTTATTTTTGATTGTACAGAAAGTAGCAGTATTAATTGCTTTTTTGTTATTTATAATAAGTTTTAAATTTAAAGTTAAGGTACTTGAATCAGTTTCGCTTTTGTCGTCGTCATCGTATATTCATTATTGCACAAAATTTAGTGATTTTTGGGCAAAACATGGAAAGACGAAGAATTTTGTCTGAAACTGAAGGCAACAGAGTTGTTGGGATGTTGCAGCCTAGCAGTACTCAATCGGATGTTGCTCACACCCTTCGAGTGTTGTAAGTCGATTATGGAATCGATACCTGAAGACAGGATCTGTTTGACGAAGACCCAGAGGAGAAAGACCTCAGTCTACAACCCGAAATAAAGACCGTTGTATACGCTTCGTGTTAAGAAGAAAGCCAGCAATTTATGCATCGGCAACAAAAAATGCTCTTCGTGCTGCGAATCGACCGAGATTAAGCATTCAAACCATTCGAAATCGATGTCGAAAATTCGGGTTGAAAAGTTATTCACCATATCGAGGTTCTCAATTATCTCACCAAGACCATGCGGCGCGTGTGAGATGGGCTACCCAATATCAAAATTGGGATCTGAAATAGAACTCGGTTTTGTTTGTTGACAAATTTAGATTTGGCCTCAGAAGTGACAGTAGACGTACTAGAGTATGGAGAATGGCTGGTGAACGGTATCAGTAACAATTTATCTAAGAAATTGTTCCATTCCAAGAAGGGTGAATTATGATATGAGAGGGAATCTGTGTTGGGGGTCGCACTGACTTATACATTTGCCATAGAACGATGACCGTCGACATATACGCGACTGACATTTTAAACAACATTATTGTCAATTTTCAAGCCGTTATTAGTTAAAATTTTGTTTTTATTAACGATAATCTTCCGTCTCGCCGTACTCAAGAAGTGTTAAATACACTTGATTTCCACGGAATTGAACAAATTACTCTTCCTCCACGTTCACTGGATTTAAATCCAATAGAACATGTATGGGACCTTCTGGGAAAAGCATTACATTTGGCAAAGACTTCAACCCGAAAACGTGAGGGAGCTTGCACAGCTTGTACCTATTGTGTGGTTGCAAATTCCACAGGAACAAATTGATACTCTCATAGGGAGTAGAATTCTAGAAGTTTTACGTGTTAGAAGTCAAAATATCCGCTATTAACATCAAAATATTTTTAAAAATTTAAAGTAAAATTTAATAATTTATTATTTACCAATAATCAACATTAAATGTATGAGGTAAAATTATTATTAAAAATAAATTAAATAAATAAACAAATTAATCTGAAAAAAAAACAAGAAAACTCTCCCATAGATGACACAAATGTGGCACAAATGTTTCTTGGTCAAAAATACAGTCATTATTGCATTTGCCAGATTTTTTCAATACTGATTATTTCAGAACTATTTAATTATACACATACTATTTTTTTTAGTTTCTTTTCTTTCGTATCTTTTTTTCTGCATTTTAATTTCTAATGTAAAAAAATCAAAATGAGAAAGACAAATTCAATGATTCTCAGCAAAAGGAAATACATCCAAGCTTAAAAAACTTAGTGAAATAATGTAAAAAAATTTTTTTAATGCCGTATGAAGTGTTTCTGTTGTTGACTGAATTTTTAAAGGCCGAATTAATTTATGACATCCAAGTCGAAGCTGTTTACCCCAATGTAAAATTTTTTACATTTTTGTTTGAAATACCGTCAGCTGAGCTGTTATAAATTACTTTGGAATAAATATTTCTCGACAGACATTGTTAGAAGTTAATTTGAAGGAAATACTTATGATTTTATACAAATGATGAAAGAATTCAAATACAAGTCAGACGCACAACGCACAAGTTTAATTAAACAAAATTCTTATATAACAGTGGCAAAAAGCACTTTGGAGAACTATATCTCACCATCAGTGCCTGAATAGTAATGTAAAAAAATTATATAAAAAAGTTATAAAATAAATATTAGAAAAAACTTACCTAGCTTTTATCATTAAAAATTTAAAAACACAAAAACATAAAAATATATGCTAAAAGTAGGATAAAAAAATATATTTGGCAAAAAATGTTTTGTCGATAAAAGACATCAAATAAATAAATGGTTGCTATTTGAAAAATTGACAAAAGACAGAGAGATAAATTTTTAGTAGCCTAAACATGAGTTGTTTTTTCTAAATTAACATTAATTTTACAATTTATTTAAAAAAAGAAAAAAGCTTATTTACAGAAAAAAAGCAGTATTTGCAGTTGTGTCTTCGACTACTTGTTTTAACGTAACAAAATTTCCAGTCCGAAGGCATCAACGATATCACCATCTTAGTGATTTCGACCGAATTAGAATTGTGGTGTTTTGAGAAGTTGATTTGTATCGCCTTTCGAGAAATTGGTTTGTCCTATCGCGAAATGGCCCGCCGTGTTGTCTCTACTTCTACATGACGGTAATGCGAATGATAAAATCGGCAGCGCGCTCTTAAAACTGTGATTCTAAAATATCAGTGTTTTAAGATAAGATTAACTGATGATTAACAGTTTGTTACTAAAGTCAAGAGATGTAGTTGTAGACGTCAAATTACATTTTTTAGTATATTTTCTTTGAGATTCTATATAGCGTCTCTTTTAACCATAAAACATATAAAACAATGGGTAGACTAGTGTAGAATTTAATTTGACTGGGACAATTAACGTAATAATTAACAAAATAAACAATCTTTCTAAAGAGGAAGTTAAGAAACAAATGTTTAGGTTAAAGAAAAAGAAAGCACCCGGAGAAGAAGGAATTCCAAATGAAGCGCTGTTGTTTGATACAAAAAAGCTATGGAAAAGGGTATGGAAAGTGCTAAATGCAGTGTGGACGGAAGCAGGCTTTTCTATGGAGTGGAAAAAAGGGTTAATTGTACCAATACGTAAAAAAGGGGATAAAGACCAAACTGAAAACTACCGTGGTATATCCTTACTTACTACAACCTACAAAATATATGCGATGGTTCTAGAGGAAAGATTGAAAAAGGAAATGGACGAAAAAAGTATGTTACCAGACGAACAGGCAGGGTTCAGAAAAAAAAGAGCCATGGACAATGTATGCATTTTGAGGCATCAGTCGAAGAAAGAAAATAGACAAGGTGGGAGGACGTATGTACGTATTGTTCATGAATTTCAAAAAAGCTTTTGGCAGTGTGAATAGGGAAAAATTATGGCAGTATCTTAGAGAGAAAGGGGTGTGTAAGTGGTTGGTAAGCAAGATGGAAGAAATTTACGAGGAAACTATTAATCAAGTAAAATTAGGCGAAGAAGTAAGTGAAAGTTTTTGGACAAATAATGATGTCAGACAAGGCTGTCCATTAAGCCCTGCACTATTCTTAGCATATGTGGGAGATGTGGATAAAGTTTTAAGTAGAGCGCAAGTAAAAGGGATAGTTGTAGGCAAAAAGTAAGTATGGTCCCTGGCGTTTGCAGATGATTTATTAATTGTAGCAAAGAGCAAGAGTGAAATGAAGGAAATGATAAAAGTTATGGAAAAATATCTAAGAAACAAAAAACTCTAAGTTAATGTAGATAAAACAAATATGATAGTGTCTGCAAAAAAAGTAAAAATCGAAAAAGAAAATAAATGAAAATGAGAAGGAAAAATATAGAACAAGTGAAAGAGTTGAAATATTTGGAATATGAATTAAATAGTAGTATGACAGACAAAAATCAAATAAAGAAAGTAGTCAAAAAAGCAAACAAAGTAATGAAAAATGTCTGGAGTTTGGGAGAAAGTAAATTCGGTAAAAATTTTAAAAAAAGAATGATGATGTTTGAAAGTTTGGTGAAAGTATTGTAAAGCCTATAGAGCAAAAGTATGGAGATGGAAGGAATATAAAGAAATTGAACGTGTGCAAGAAAAGTATATAAAATGTGTGTTAGAGTTAAATAAACAAACGCTAGGGTACATAGTAAGTAAAAAAAGTAAGAGAAAAAAGTAGAGAGTGGAACCAGAAACAAGAGCGGTGAAATTCGAGGAAAATCTAAGAATGCGACAAGAATGCAGAATATTGCAACAGTGCTGGGCTGAAATTAAAAGAGCAAATGGTAATGTTAGATGGATAGAACGAGATGACTTCTATGAGAAAAAGAGGTATGCGTGTGCAGAAAGTGAAAGAGTGAGAGAAGGAGGAAGAACAATGGAAGAAGAACTAAAACAAAGAGATGCTGACATAGATAAACAGGAAAGAATTGCGAGTATAAAAGAATCAAAGTACAATTCAAAGTATGCCTTAATTATTAAAGTAGTTGCAAGATTCAGATGCGGGAATTAAGAGAGGGAAAATAAATTTCTGAGAAAAGATTGGGAAAGAATGTGTAGATTATGTAGAAAAGAAAGGGAGACGATAGAGCATTGTTTGTCAGGGTGTGCAGAGTTAAGAATGTGTAAGTCTGAAAGGATAAAAGTTTTAAACAAAAATGGAGAAGGGAAAAATTGGATAAAAGAAGCTCGTGTGCCAGAAGAAGATTGGAGAAGAATTAAATTTTTATATTTATTTATTTATTTATTTATTTTTGATAATTTGTGTTAATTTTTTTTCTGTTGTTACTTTATCTAGTACTGTAAAGCCAATTAGGCAATAAAGACATTAAAACCTAACTAAAACCTGTATTTGATTTTTTAATCATTTTTTATTTAAACAGAAATTGCCTAAATGTGTGTCACTGCTATTGCAACAAAGTAGCCTCAACAAGGAGGATACCAATAAACTCCTATTTAGTAAAGAAAATGAAATTGTACCATATATTGAGTAGATACTATTGGAGAGAATCAAGGTACAATTCAAAATATGCCCTGATTGTTACCAGCAAACTGCCAAAATATCTAGATAAAATAAAAAGTAAAAATTAAAAAATGGTTGCAAGATACAGATGTGGAAATGAAGAAAGGGAAACTAAATTTTGGAAAGAAGATTGGGAAAGAATATGTGTAGAGTTAAAAATGTGCGAGTATGGAAGGATAAAAGTTGTAAACGAAAATGGAAGAGGGAAAGAAGGGATGAAAGAAGTTACGTGTGCTAGAAGAAGATTGGAGAATTTTTTTTTTTTGTTAAATTAAAAAGATTGTATAAAAATGGTATACAGTGTGGTGCTAAAGTAAGGAACAAAATTTATAATTCTTTTATTGAATGTTTTTGAGCAAAACACTCGGACAGGTCAATTTAATTTTTTAATTTGCCACTTTATGACATAAAAATTTGATTTTAGAATTAGTTTTTTAAAATGACAACTCTATGTTTTTTTTGGTGTTTTTTGTAGGCGGTCCAATTACTTAAATGATGGTGTAAAAAAATTGGTACCTTAGATAACAATTTTTTTGAGAAAATAACCCATTTATGTTGGCTACCTAAATTTACAAAAACTAATATTTTACACTCAAATTTGACACGCAATTACTGTTTACACTTTTATTTACAAAAATTGTCAAAATGACAGTAAAAATTAAGATTCAGTGCTGAGACTTTTTTAATTTTCAGAAAGAACGACTTTATTTCGTGATTGAATTATTATCTGAAAATTAAAAGTCTCAGCACAGAATCCTAATTTTTACTGTCATTTTGACAATGTTTGTAAATAAAAGTGTAAACAGTAATTGCGTGTCAAATTTGAGTGTAAAAAATTAGTTTTTGTAAATTTAGGTAGCCAACATAAATGGGTTATTTTCTCAAAAAAATTGTTATCTAAGGTACCATTTTTTTACACCATCATTTAAGTAGTTGCCCCTCCTACAAAAAACACCAAAAAAAAATGGTGTTGTCATTTAAAAAAACTAATGATGACGTCATTGCGCAATAATACATGACGTCATAAGTCAAATTTTTATGTCATAAAGTGGTAAATTAAAAAATAAAATTGACCTATCCGAGTGTTTTGCTCAAAAACATTCAAGAAAAGAATTATGAATTTTGTTCCTTACTTTAGCACCACACTGTATATACTTTCAAATACGTAGAACTGTAAAGCGAATTAGGCAATAAGGACATTAAAAAGAAGAAGAAGACAAGCATTATTTTGCAAAAAAATTTGTTTATCAAACTAGGACTAATTCAGATGTTTAAATTTGTATTTTGTTAGTACGTTGTTTTGTTTCTCGTGTTATTTGTGTATCATTATTACAGTAAGAACGCAGTTGGTTCCGTATTGGTATTTTCTTATAATCTCATTAGAAGTTTAAGCATGTCTAAGTATTCCCATCTATTTCCGACCTTAGTCTATTTTCGTAGTCACACTTTATGAATACGGAAGCCTCACGATGACAAATATTTGTTATCGTTGGTTGCATGCAAAAGTATCTTTTTTCGTCATTTAAGCAATCGTGCGAAAGCTCAGTAGGACTCCAGCAGCTTACGTTCATAAATTTTAATGCATCATTAGCGTAAAAGTTTTTCTCGATCTATCTATTTGGCACGCAAACCTAATACAACATTTCCTTATAACTGTGGCTTTTCCGTTAATTTAGAAAAGCAATAAAACAACGTAAAAATGAAAAATTTTCCACTAGAGTTTATTTCCATATCAACTACAACACTACTCGTACATTAAAATACAAAACGTATAATTACGTTTGAATGTAACAAAAGAGGTTTTTTTATTTCTGACAAAATAGCAAATAAAATTAAAATTCAAAAGCATTTCTACACGAAAATAATCTATTTTTTATTATGTAAGTAAATATAAATTTGTATTGAAATGATCTTTATAAATATTGAATCAAATGGATTAAACGTAGTTTTCATGTCGGAGGTAAATTATAATAACGTAAACTGGGTCATCGGAATAAATACCTAAACATCTATTTTAGATTTGTTCACATGTGTAAATATCTATTACGCTTTAGTCACGAATGTTTGAATAATTGTCCTTTGAGGTCTATTACATAAAAACAAAATTTTTTGTCTTGGATCCAATTTTTGGCACAATCGTAATCCTGAACACGTCTCTCGAGATGGGCCACGTCTTTTTTATTGAATATATATGGGAAAGTAGTCAAAGATTTTTTCTGAAATTTGTCTAATGTGTTTCAGATTCGAGTCTGTATGCACACTACGTGTTCAAAGCCTTCGATGTCAACTGCAACGGAGCAATTAGTTTCAGGGTAAGTATTCCGTCCTGAAAATAGCCTGAAATTGAAACAACACCTAGCGAAGCCCGCAGAGTGGCGCAGTGTGCCGATCGAACGGATTCAGACGAGACATATCCTTTAACCTTATAAAACTGGATTGACCTTTCTGGTTTACAAGAGGAGATGTTTCACCTTTATGTAGGTCAGGTTTCGATGGAACTGACAAATGTCTCTGATTAAAATTTAGCCAACATGAAATTAGGTAATTTGTCAGGGTGGCCAGATGTGCACTCTGCTACTAATCAAGAGCGAATGCTGACGGATTGATTCTACTCTCCGACGGTTCTAATCACTGCCCAATTTACGAAAAGTCAGTTAGACTAGAGAAAAAATGCACTGAAATATTTTTGGTAAATTTAGAAACGAGATAAAGATCCAGATTAAGATATTGTGGTGCCCATGGCACTGAAACTAAATTTAAAACTCTCAGTTTTGGGTATTTTTGGCTTGCCTTTATCGTGTATTTTAATGAGTTATTAAAAAAATTAATTAAAACAGTTCGTGTGTTCTTATCTAATTTTATGTATTTATCAAAAAAATAAATAATAAATGTGTCGGGGATAGTTTTATTATCAGGAAAAACATCTTTTTAATTATTTCAATTCAATTTTACTAAAATTTGATGTTTGTTTCATATGGGATCCATCAATTGTATATAAAACAAAATTAGATACAACCGAAAAAAGTTATAAACCAACGAATGGCAGAAAATAAAACTGTTGTAAACTGACAAATGCTAAAAAATTTAACAGTAAATACTTTGTACCCAAATACCTAATGGTTAGAATTTTTACGTAAAAAATATTTTGAGGATTTAAAATGGGAGTGAAAAATATGTTTACTGACATTATAATTTGCTGGTACATTAATTCATTTCAAACAGATTAAGAAATCTGCCAAAATCATAATCAACATGATAAAGCTATTTTTATTTGTCACTAGAAGCACTTTTGGCTGAATAGACGCATTTGTGAATCATTAAATTCTCTTCATTGTTAAAGTTATTGGATTTTCAGGAAACATTAATCAAATGCCATTATGTGTTTCAAATTGCAAGAACAATTTATAATGAGTGTAAAGTATAAAGTTAATATGTGGGTGTTTAATAATTGACACTTTACAATGCATTCGTATGTTTCAAATGTTCGTTATTTTTATTAAACTATTCATTGTACCTTTGAGAATTTAGAAAATACCAGAAAACGGTGTAAAAAGTGTATGCACTAAAATGAGTAAAAATACTAAAATTTTTCGCAACAAACTAATAATTTCAATTTTGGCAGTTATATTTAATGACTAAAGTTAAAATGTTCACAATCATATACTTTGTAAATTTCAAAAGTTTCATTTTAGTTTCAGTTATATTCTACTTTTATCAAAAAGAAAATCTCCACGTTCTACGTTTATGATTTCTTAAAATTTATAGCTTACCTCGGAAATGGGTCGACTTTTTCAATTAATTTTAACCGCTACAAACACTTTTTGTGGAAGAAATCGATGGATAAAATTATCCTGTATTACAATTTGCTGTCCTACACAACAATTTCTAAGCAGATTAAAAAAACATTCACACAGCTGTATTCAATTTTGACCGCCGCTATAAATATTTATTGTTTGTTCAGTCATCCAGTATTGTAATCACCCTAGACCAAGTACATACACTGGCACGTGTATTCTATTTTGAAATTAAATTAATTAAAAAAAAATATAAGTATACGTTAATTCAAACAGTTGAACTGGATACTATTTACATTGTTAATTATTCAAAGGATATAACTACTCTAACGTTATAGTGGTTATTTGTTAAAACATTTTCTCTTTCAATTTGCTTATTTACTATTCAGGTATGAACCATCCCATATTTTAAAATCACAAATCTACTAAAGTACTTAAGAAAAACAATTTTCTGAAATAATAATAAAATTAATAAAAGTTAACTGTTTAGGTATTATTAAAACTTAATAGCGGGCGAAATTAATAGATTGAAACAGCTATACTCACAACGAAATTAAAAAAAAAAAAACATTCAAACAGCGTAAACAAGCAAGTAATCAAGTTGAGATTTTTACACAATTCTGTGCATCAAAAAAATATAAACAAACATCACGTTTTTAGCAGTAAATTTCACTACTTTTCAACATGGTTAAATATTGTTTTAGCCGATCAATGTAGAAAAAAAAAGTTTAAGCAGTAAATACCTTTGTCTCTCGATTCATATGACTTTCAAGCACTCAGGGCCGGCCCCAGTAATTTTTGCGCTACAAGCGCCAAATATTTTTGCGCCCCTAACATTAATAATATAAACAACTTACTGTTACTCCTTATTAATCTTGCATCGGCATAGCGAAAAGTTGAAAAATCTAATATTTTTTAAGTTTCAACAAAGTACTTTAACTTTGAATTAAACAGTTATAAAATTGAGTTAAAAATACACATTATTTTACAATATTGGTACACTTACACTTAGAAAGAAGTTTTTCTGGCTTTCTTTGGCACAAAATCTAACACAATTTCGTCAATGTCAATAGTAGAGGTAACGTTATTTTCAATTGACAATATTGCCAAGTCTGTTAGGCGAGTTTGAGTCATTGTAGACTGAAGATAGGTTTTAATTAATTTCAGTTTAGAAAAATTGCGTTGTGCACTAGGAACTGATACCGGAATTGTTAACAAGATGCGAAGTACTACAAATTGTATATTAGGGTATAAACACTGTGCGTTGTTGGAAATTATGTAATCTAAAGTTTTAGGAGGACCGTCAGAACTTTTTAATAAAGTTGATAAAAAAGTAAGTTCTTCAAATTGTTCTTGCCCATTTATATCTTTTAAATTATCATGGGTTAATACATTTTCTAAATTCTTGCAGGAACTAAGAAGTACATCTTTCTTTATATTTTGAAGTTAACTTATGGTAAAGAAAATAAAAATTTTTGCTATGATCCTGAAGTTGACTAAAACGTTCTGTTGCTGATTCAATTGCTGTATCTAATATGATAAAAAAATAATTGTCCACTTTAAATTTTTGTTTTGGATCAAAAATTGGATCAACCCGGCTTTCATATTAAAAAAACGTTTTCTTTCTTCTTTTCAGAATTTCTACACCTTGTTTGAAATATTTATCGTCTATTTCTTCAGCAATTTTTGCCGCTTGTTCTAATTTTTCTAATTAAGTCACATTGTTGGTCGTTTCTCAACTTTTTTAATTCGCTGACTACATTTTCCACTATACTTATAGTTTCTTCTAAATGGAGTGCAACGGTTTTGAAGTGCGACACTTGCAAAATTAATTTTGCTTAGAACATTGTACCATGTCAATAAAGAACAAATAAATTTAAATGATTTTAATTTTGTTGCAATTCCTTTAGCTTCACTTTAGGTTTCGATGCTTCACTTTTAGTTTTGCCGGCTTGTGTACCGGTTAATGTGTTATCCTCAATAATTTCAAGAAAACCATCATACATTTTTTCTAGGTGAAATCGTAAGGGTCTTATAAATTCTATTCTACTGGCCCAGCGAGTAGTACTCAGAGGTTGAAGAGTAAGAGATTTCAAATGTTTTTTTTTAATAGACCAACGACTCGTTGACGATGAGAAAATATATACGGATTAAATAGTATCAAAAAATGTAACAGATTCTATATTACAACTGGCGGCATCATTTAAAACAAGATTCAGAGAATGGTTACTGCAAGGAAAAAAAATGCTCGTGTATTTA
This sequence comes from Tribolium confusum, assembly GCA_029207805.1. Taxonomy (NCBI): domain Eukaryota; kingdom Metazoa; phylum Arthropoda; class Insecta; order Coleoptera; family Tenebrionidae; genus Tribolium; species Tribolium confusum. The sequence continues at coordinate 33,274,400 of JALGAY010000001.1, read as the reverse complement.
AATTTAATATTTGTCTTTTAAGTCCAATATTTCTTCCTTTCATATTCCTCTCATTATCGTATCCTTGATCTCTACAATTTTCTAAAGAAAAACCTAAATTTGATAATTCCTTTAAAAATGATTCTTTCAATCCTTTGCCAGTTGTATCATCTACTGCTAATAAAAGATTTAAAAAGTGTTCTTCAACTTGGGCTTTCTCCCAAACAGAAACAAAGCGAAGAATAATTGACATTTGTTCAGTGTGACTTAGGTCTGGGGTGCCGTCCAAAATAATTGAAAAATAAAAAGCAGATTTAATTTTATTAATAACAATTTCTTTTGGTTTTTGTGCTAATAATTGACAGATCCTCTAAATGGCAGGTTTAATTGTGCAATAGTTTTGCATATATTGGCAATTCTGTGTATAACATTACGCTAATACAGTTTTTCCTGATTTATAATTTTTTCTTGTTCAGAATTTATAGATTTATTTGTTCCTATTCTTTTTGAAGCTTCTGTACAGGGAAAAAATGCCTTTACATGCTTGGAACTTTTTTCGTGGTGACTTAAAGATATTTCTCATTTTTTTCGGCACATATTTCTCCAGTTATTGAACCCTGTTGTACATTTATTTTGTTCTTTACCAAATAATTTGCAACAGAAACAAAATAAAGAACTATTAGTTTTAGAATAAATTAACCAATTCCGCCTAACTTTTTCTCCATTTATTTATATTTTATAAAAGTGAACATTAGTAAATTTTCGGTTAGGTATTTGTGTCTGTAGGTAACTCATTTATTAATTCACCAGAAATAGGTCCTTTTTTAATAATTAAATTTAAAAGTGTTTTATTTGTAACGTTACCCCATGAGTCCGGATTACTAAAGTCAACAATTTCCAAAAAATTTCTTTCTTGCTGTGTTTGTTTAGTTTTTCTTCCAATTTTTTCTTCGCTAGGAGTACCTGACGAAGTATCCTCAAACAAATTTTCTTCTGTTCTCATTTCTTTTACACAAGCTGATGGTGGTAATAAAACACTACTTGTTATTGACGATGAAGTACCAGCACTAGTAGATGGTAATTCCGTGGATTTTTCTTTTCCTTACTTAAAAATAAAGACAGAGAATGTTTTAATTTTTCCGCTTCTTTAGTTTTAGATTGTCTAATTTTTTTTAATTGCGCGCCCGACAACTTTTTTTTCCACTTGTAGGACCCATTTTTAAAACACCTATTATTAATAACGTTTAACAATAACACAACACATAAACTATATCATAACTAAAACAATACTACATATAAATGTTTATTAAAAAGATAATATTGGGACACAACGAGACCACAACGAATAACCAGAACGAACAAAATCGTTTTCCAGACTGAAATAAATTCTTCATAATATCTTAAACCCTATATCATTAGGTGTAAAATAAACAATACACTTAAACCACTTACGTTTTAAAAAAATGTTTATATTAGTAAGATTTGTTGCTTTAAAAAGTGCGCCTTTGAATGATACGTGATATATCAGTTGTCACATAATACGAGTACGAGAGCAACATTACGCTCAATTACCTGATAAAGATGTTTTCTCGAGTAGAACATAAACTAAAATTGTCAACTAAAAATCGACATACTGTTGCTACAAAAAAAATACGCAAAATTATACGTAGAATTCAGATATGCTAAAAAAATTTGGGTTTCCATTTAAAATTTCAAAGTAAAGGGTTGTATCTCAATATTGGGACAGTCTGTGTATCCAATTTTTTTGTCAAAAAATGCGCGTCAAAAAATAACAGGATACCTGTTGTTGGGGGGTTGATGGTTAGGATGGTAAAATAAAAGTCGGTGCTACTGGAGTTACTTATATATTACATTTCGGACTTTTCTACTTGTCTGCCAACTGCCAGCAGCCAGCAGCCACTACCACTCTCTCTACTACCTGCTACTCTGCCCGGGTTTATCGGTAAACATCCCTTATAAACCCTCGACACAATAATAGTTGCTGGTGGGGGAGTTATACATTACAACACTGTTCAAGCGTTTTCTTGAAAAACAAATCCCTGAATTTTATAGTAAAATTAGTAATAAACTAGTAATAGTAATAAAACATTTTCAACAATATCGTTCTTATTTAAGGTTTTAAATAATTTATTTCTTAAAATGGAGTAAAATTGCAGCAAAAGTAAAGCAACTTCTAAGTTTTAAAGCATCAAATATGAATCCTAATTGTTAATTACAGCGAACACGACATCGATAAAATTAAATTTTGAATAAGCATATTCGACCAGTCTTCGATAATTTGATAAATCAAAAACTGGGAAATTTGTAGTCCAAGTCTGACGTTCAACTTGTTTTCACAAGTTTTACATGGGGCTAAAATCTGATAATTGTGTCGGTCACAGCAGGTCCAGGACATCGTTCTCGTAAAATCACCAAAAACAAAAAGAAATGTTTGTTTCGGATAATTATTCTGTTGAAAGTCAAGCCGCAGAGGCATATTCTATTCACTTTAGGATAACATTGCATTTTAGAGCATGCTTTTGTATATCAGACAATTCCTAGTCCAGTTTATGAAATGTTATGGACCTACTCCATTTAACTACACTACCTTGTTCGTGCTTTATAGTTTTGGGCAAAATCTCCTATTAAGTGGAGGCATTACGACACCCTTTTTAATAAAATTTAAAAATGTATATTGAGTTTTGTGACAAAATAATATTATTTTCTTGTCTTGTGCCGACCAGTTCAAATGTAGTCGTGCGAATTCAAACATGGCGAAACAATTTCTTTCAGAAACCAACAGTTTCTTGGTTGGACGTCTTCTATAAAGTTTCGTTTCAACTAATCTTTGTTTAACTGTTTTCAAACTTACTTCTAATTCGAAAATTTTACAACTATTTTTTGTTCTGACATTCGAGAAGTTTCTTGAAAATTTTTTTAATTTTCTTATGCAGTGGCCAGCATGATCACCGGTTCTCAGCTATGTCCATAACTTGTAAAAACAAGTTACTTTTCGGATTTGAACCACAAACTTTTCAAACAAAGTCTTTGACTAATCAAATTGTCGAAGACTGGTAAAATCTGGGGAATATTACTACTCAAAATTTAATTTTATTAATGTTGTGTCAGTTTCAGCCAACAATGAATATCCCATTAATTTAATACTTTTTTAATAATGTTAGTTCTATAACCTTATACCCAAATTTGTATTTGTTTAGTAAAAAACATTTTTTTTGTAAAAGTTACTTTACTTTTGTTGCGTAAAATTTCTCCATTTCAACAAATAACTTATTCACAACTGAAAATAATAAAAGACGCTAATAAAAATGTATTTTTATATTTTACACATGATACCAAAATAATGCAACATACATTTGGTAAGAAGTACAAAAATACATACACAATAACTTTTTTTTTAAATAGTTGCTTTACTTTTGTCCGACAGTGTATGTCATAGCTGTCACCACAAAACTTTATACGAAATTGCACTCGGCAGGGCTAAAATAAGATGAATTGTTTATTTAGTTCTACCACAATTACCCGTAATTGCTAATTAGCTGTGCCGGTGACACATAATTTACAATAATCGTAAATTATTTTTACATTTCGACAGATGCGATATCTCAGGTGGATAGTGCAACTAGTCGAGCTACATTTCGCCGATATATTGTAGTTTTAAGTTTTATGGTGGCACCACAAGAAAAATTTCGCATCTTTAAACATAAAAGTTTAACCCACTGAAACTTAAAACTCTAGAAACCATTTAAAATCTTTTCTACATGTTGTAGTTTTGGTTTTACTTTTTTAGTCTTAACAATTAGGAACTAGCTTTGTAATACAAATCTTTTTTATGGATCTTTTTTTCCATTATATTTACTAGATGGCTAAATCATTCAAGTTTTTTCTCTTCCAATATTTTTCTTGATGATTATGGATTTGCAATTTATTCTCTATATTATAACACAATTCAGTTTTAATCACTGTCCTGAAGAAACTAAAAATATAATAAGTAATTCCATCAGCAAACATTACGTCCAAACTATCCTAACAACTAAACACAAAACATTATGCTATTTTTTAAAACATTTTTCTTCTAAATCTACACACTTTTGCCATCTTCTTGTAAGATTCATAATAACTTCTTTGTAGAGATATTTAGCTACTCACCATTTGGCATTTAAGCACAAAATGCCTGATGCGTTTATAGTTCTTATGTCCTTGAACCACCATGATTCTGTGCCTTTTATTTACAATAAAAATTGAGTCAAACGAATAACACACTATGAAAAAGTTATGCACAAAAATCATAAAAATGTTTAAATATGATTCTAGTTTACCACTTTAAAATTAATATTAAGAAAAAGCTTTTCATTAAAATGTAGTATTAAAAGTACCTGACTTAGTCTCACTAAAACCGATAAAGTTATTAATAAATAAAAAAATTAAAAATTTATTAATTAAAAACGATTATTAACTTTTAACTTTGGCGCCTTCTAGGTCAAAAACTCAGATTGCCTTATGGGAAGGAACATCTTTCTGGTACACCTTGTACAAATAAATGTCTTTTAAGAATATAATATAAGTAGTTATCATTGTTTATTCTTTAAATTTTTTTAAAATAAAATGCAAACCTGTAATAAATTATTTTAAAATGTAATAAATGGCTTAACTTTTACTACGAAAGAATGCGATACTTTGGAACAGTTAAAAACCCATATTTTCCTCCTTTGCAGTAGTATCTTATGTTTACAAAAGTTTAAAAAAATTCATTTTAACGCAGTTTATTATTAGCTTCGCTAACGTGTACGTTACGTACTTATCATGTTAAATGTTTAATACATATGTAATTTTAGTCTTGAAAAAAAAATGTTAATTATAAAATAAGCTTTAAAGTATTGGCCTACAAACCAAATTTATTATTTTGTTAGTTTATTAACAATATGTTTGTTTTTAAACCTCAACGTTAAAGATTTAAAAAAAAATATATATATCATGTTCAGAATTGGAAGTGAATATATTGTGTTTAGGTGGAATTTAATTACATACATTTCTACATTTTAAAAGAGGTGAGACATAGTATAACATAAAAACATTTTGATACTTTAAAAGAATACGTTAAAAAATCATGTTATGTGAAAGTAAGTCCTACAGATGGTTCTAAAATCATTTGGTAAGAATTATTTTATTATTATTTTATTAATTTAACTACAGTTGTCTTAATACAGCAAAAAATTATCTTTTTGAGACGCTTCTTAAAAAGGACCTGTCTAAATAAAACTTTGTGAGGTTTATGTATTTCTTTAATATCACAAAAAGTTTTTAAGCCATTTTAGTAAAATTTTTGTATGATATTTGATTTATTAGAAAATTGTAACGGAACTGAGGGTGTTATTTTTTCAGAAATATGTTTTATCGTGCTGGATACGAAATGGGAATAGATTAAATCTACTTAAAATAGATCCTAGCTCCGTAGAAGCAAGCGGTAGACTAGTGACTAGACAGCTCAACTTAGCGGAGAACAGCCCATCTTCCGCGATTAATCGAGACGATAGAATTGCGTTTAAAAAAATTACTTTATTATTTTTGTTATTAAAATTTAATTTAAAAACTTTTCTGTTTTTTACATTTTTTTACAAAACGCACCGTTTTCGAGTAAAATTGAAAAATCAGTAACTTGTGCCCGGAAATCAGCTTCCAGCAATATGGTCACCCTACTCTGGTGCGCCTCGGCTCGTGATTTCGTGATTTTTGCCTATTCATTTCGTGCATTTTGATAATTTATCTGTTAGTAAGCAATTAAAAAAAAATAAATGTATGTTGTTGCTTTTGCTACCTCTAGGAATTTTCATGATACTGTAGGAATAAATTCCGTTTTCTACCTTATCGAAGTTTATTTAGAAGTACCAAATATTTAACATTTAAATTTTGTTTTCACGTAAAGCTCGATTAATGCACATTCATTTTGTTTATATTTAATTTATAGGGTAAGATACAGTGGAAGTTCGATTATGCGGATTTCTATTACACAAAAATTTATTTTTTTGAGCAAATATAAATTTTGACCACACCGTATAAACTGACACAATTTTAGTTTTATCCGGAATCTAACACAGATTGTTAAATTTTAAAATGGGTGATGATATTTAGTGCGTTTAAAAAGACATTTCAAAGCAGGTCAAAATGACAGTAAAAATTAGGATTCTGTGCTGAGACTTTTAATTTTCAGATAATAATTCAATCACGAAATAAAGTCGTTGTTTCTGAAAATTAAAAAAGTCTTTTAATAAAATTAAAAGAATCTTAATTTTTACTGTCATTTTGACAATTTTTGTAAATAAAAGTGTAAACAGTAATTGCGTGTCAAATTTGAATGTAAAAAATTAGTTTTTGTAAATTTAGGTAGCCAACATAAATAGGTTATTTTCTCAAAAAAATTGTTATCTAAGGTACCATTTTTTTTACACTATCATTTAAGTAGTTGTACCTCCTACAAAAAACACCAAAAAATGGGGTTGTTATTTAAAGAAACTAATGATGACGTTATTGCGCAATAATACATGACGTCATAAGTCAAATTTTTATGTCATAAAGGGGCAAATTAATAAATAAAATTGACCTGTCCGAGTGTTTTGCTCAAAAACATTCAAGAAAAGAATTATGAATTTTGTTCCTTACTTTAGCACCACACTGTATATGATAATGCAGTGAATATTAATAATTTTATAAAGAATAACAAAAATAAAAACAAATAAATAGTTTTTTGCTTTTACACATTTTTTGACTGGAAGGAGCTCCGTTTACATTATTCTGAATAGTCGAGCTTTTACTGTACTAAAATAAAATAATTAATAGTATATTTATAATAAAATAAAACTTTTATTATATCTCAGACTAGTTCAGCTCAGCTCCCGTCTTCTGTAGTTCAGTTATTAGTGATTACTTACGTTGGAATTTTGATATTTTGTAGACTTTATATAATACATACTATATGTATACTAGGGCGCATTTCAGAATAATATTTTTAATTATACAGAATCTTTTAAAAAAGTATGACTTCATTTTGATACATTTTTTAAATTTTCATATAATTTTTTTGTGTCCATTACCTCCCAATACCTGCCAATCTTCATTCAAATTTTTAGAAATTATATTTTTTGACTAATCAAATTTTCGAAAAGCAACTTTAAAAAACAATGTTTGTCATAGCACATTCTACTCTTACTTAAAATTTTATTCTTTTACTAATATCCCAACCTTTTTGCGGCCGCTTTTTGGACTATTGGTATGCTGTTGCTACACTTTGAGAAAAGGCTGGGAAAAGGCTCACGCTGAAAAGGCCTTAAGCCTCAGCAGCGGCCATGTTTGCATTAAAATAATTGTCATAATATTTACGAAAAATTGTAAACATATTTGAAAAAATAAATGATTTTTGACTTGACTTGACGCGTTGAGAAATATTTAGATTTTGTTTCTATTTTTCTTCATTTTGTCGAAGAAAAAATATTAAGTGAGAAATGCTTTGCTTAACAGTCGTTTTGTTATCTACACAAGGCTTATAATTTGTCACAAAATAATATAGGTAAGTTCAAAATAATGACGTGACTTTCAATTTAAAGTTCATTTCAAAATGAATGACATCGCAGTAGATCATGACTGTGTTAACGGTATGTAGCACTGTAAAAGTTACATTAAAGAAAAATAACCAGATTAATTTGTCAAAGTCAAAAAAAAGAGATTATACCAGATAAGAATAAGATTTTACATTATTCTACACTAAATTCATTTTTAGTTGATCCAAAGCGGTGTAAATGGCGTGCACTTGGCCTTAACTTTTAGATGAGTTGCCGTAGTAACGGGTCAATCATTTGCACTACTGTGGGCAAAATAAAAGTGATTTTGATATAGACCAAATTAGAACAATAATAGTATCTTACGATACGAGTTTTATAAGAAGCATTTAGTCGCATGCACGGTTTTAGGGCACGACAATCCTATAGTTAGGACTTCTCTAAAGGTGTAAGTGCGACAAAATGTCTTATAAACCAGATCTTATACAATATATTTTCTACTTATTTGCGCTATTCTTAAACATTTTTTTTTTATTGTGAGAAATTTTGTTGTGGATAGTGTGCGCGATTCATAAAAAACGGCTCTCAAAATACCTGACATATCTTTAATTTATTAGTAAAAAATGTGAAAATGAAAGTTTTACGTAATAGTTTTCCTGAGATACAGGTCTTGCTAAATTAGAAAATTGATATAAGGAGAAGAGCATTTGTATAAACGCTGAAAATCTTCTTTAATTCTCACATAAACACTGCTACGTGTTACACGTATTATTTTATTTTATTATCAAAGTAACACATATTAATAAATAAATTATTAACACAACACATATTAACAAATAAATTGTTAAGAAAATACAAACTATCAGCGTAATTTTTCTTCATTTTCAGTGAAGTAAATGAGATCTGCTATTGTTTGTTCGCAAATTGCCTCTTCTGCCCTTTGGTGCATCTAAAATTGTAAATTTATTAAAGAAAAACAAATTTTTTAGGTGTACCCCTTTATAGTTGTAATCTGCCTCAGGAGGGTACTTAAAATTAGGACCAAAATTGACTGAAACAGTTGCACTTTTATAAATCGAAACTGTGGGGAAGTACGTCCCTTGATAGATGTTTTCAAAAGCAAGCCCCTCACATTTCCCATTTTTGAAAAATAAGATTTTGCTTCCTTTCAGATTTTTTAGGGCTTTCAAACGCTCAGCAACATTGACTTTCTCCTCATAGTACAAGTGGCTTGTAAAATTAACAAGTGGCTAAAATTGTAACATTAAACATTGACTTAACATAAGAGTGCTTTACCTGATCTTTATAAGTGTTAGGTACCAATTTAGTATTAATATCTTGGGGCAAAACAATCATAAACCCCAGAGTGTCCCCCTCGCCGTATCCCGGACTGTAATGCTTTCCTACAGATTCGTGAAATCTTGTGCCCTTTTCGGATCTCCAAGAATACCCGAACTTGTCATACCCTAAGGGAGCTTGCAAATTAGCGTAGTCTTGTCCCCAGCCCATCCTCGTGACTGTTCCTTCAGGCATTTTCTCAATTGTGGCCTCCCAGTACCACGTACCTATGGTGACCCCTTAAAACCCAAATTTTACAACATAATTACATTTTTTAGGATTAGTACCATGAGTAGCCCTCACTGTAGAGTACCCTTTTTCGCCAGTCACTGCCAACCTGTTTTCTAAGATTTTCAACTGGGGGGCTCTGTCGTGTAATGCGAGCAGCACTGTACCAGAGACTACAGTTCTGTAAAGCCACCCAGAGATGGGTTTGCTAGAACAACCTGAGCTTTCGTCAGATTCTTGTTTGTAGGGAGCATGGGGGTCCGGTTCTGCTAAGAAATAACGGTACCCTTCCTTGTTGAATGGATGGTCAAGTGGGTACCCATGTGCTGGCAAATTTGGGGCTTCTAGTTCGACGTCTCGGGCTTTTTTACCCCCACCACTTTCGTCTCCAGGGAACTTCCGTTTTACACTTTTTGATTTAATCCTACCGGAAACTGAAACTGCTTTTACATTGGAACTTTATCTAATCTTATTACTGAAACTTACGAGATACTTGTCCGACTATTTTAGTCCTAGCCATTTTTATGGAAAAAACCAAAATCAGTGAATTATTCAATCAATGGGATGACGTTTAGGATTGAAGTAAGTTTTTCCGCAGTTACCTTACCATGTTGAATTCTGTTACTATGACTACTATGAGTGTACCTCCTTTGATCATTTTCTTATTATTGGGTTTAATTTTAGTACCTAAAAAAAGTTCATTTCAAAATAAATGCGATTTCAGTGTGTTGTGGAAATTTGAATTTAAGTTGGTTACACTGCCGTATTTAGTACTTTTATTTATTACTAAGAGGTGGTATTGGATTTCCAAGTAGATTGTCATTATTGATTTTCATTGATTTTGACGGCTTGAGTTTTTGCGTTTTTTGTGTTCTTTCGAAGCATTTCTTGTCTGTTATTTTGTTGATAAATTGTTTTTTTCAAGACACTTTTCTTGGCATCAGTTTTTTTTACGGTAAAAAAATCAGTGTTTTGACATTATTTGAGGTTATGTAAATTATTTTTTTAGAAAGTAAAATTGTTTATTTTTGTATTTTTCCTCTACTATTTTTTGCCTACGGTTTTAAATAATTGGGATATGACCCCTCAGCTTACCGAAAGAGAGTGTAATGCCGTGTATCGTTGTTACAACGAATTTTTCAAGAACTCAAAAAACAGTCACACCAGTGTTCAACGAGTTGCTTTGGTATTTGAGGTAATAATATTTTAAATAATAATGCAAATAAGTATATTTAATTTATATTCAAGATAAGCCCTGCTACCGTACGTCGTGTACTCAGTAAGAAAAATTCTGGAGTACCTTATTTACCTGCAAAACCAAGAGGGAGGAAAGTACCCGGAGTTTTATAATTATGGTTTTAAAGATGAACTAAATAGTTTTATTTACACAAAAATTAAAAGTAATCAACATTTGACCCTTCAAACTATATATAACTTTGCAAAGGAATGTCTTGATTTTACTTAGCTATAAAAGTTATAGCTATAAAAAAGTTGATACGCAAAAAATTCTTATCAAAAGACAACAAATAATTAATTTAAGGATTTAATTTTGTGCGAAATTTCTTCAACTACTGCAGGAATATGAGGAAGGCAAGCTAAAGTTTATAATTCTGGATGAGACATGGGTATACCAAAACGATAGTCAGATCTGTCGTTGGGTACTAGAAAGCTCTAAAGAAGGTCTTCCTACAAAGTTTAAGGGTGAAGGAAAGCGATTTACTATTGTGAATGCTGGATGTGACACTGGCTTTTTGCCAGGATGTGATTTAATTCTCGACAGCAAAATTGACACTAGAGACTATCATAAAACTATGAATGGTGAGATATTTAAAAAATGGATAAGCAACCAGTTGCTTCCTGCTTTGCGCTCATTAAATACTAAGTGTGTAATTATCATGAATAATGCACCTTATCATTCTATGAAGGCTGAAAAAGTACCAACCTTTTCTTCAAGAAAATAAGAAATGCAAGTCTGATTAGAAAAGCATAATATACAGTTTGACAAATTCTTGACTAAAAAACAGTTGTATGAACTAATTCGGCTTTACAAAGATGAGATAATGTGGAACAAGTATGAAGTAGATAAAATGTTAAAAAAAGAAAACCATGATGTACTTCGTCTACCTCCATATAATTGTCAGTACAATCCCATTGAGTTGGCTTGGGCTGATTGCAAAACATATTATAACAGACACATTCAAGCCAAACTGGACTTTAGTGATAGAGTAATAACAGTGTGGCGCGAAGCTCTTCAACACTGCACAGAGAAAAAGTGGAGGAATTTTATTAAAAAAGCAGAAAAAGAGGTGAAACAAGACTGGAAAAAATACATGGGCGTAGACAACGTTGAAGTGGTCCACCTTTTATTGTAAACCTCTAGTCTGATTCTTCAGATTCTGAATTTGCTGACCTAGATGAACCACTTGACACTGAAGATTTAGTAGATGAAACAAATATTATTGAAGAAAATAAGTCAATGGTTGTAGACGATAATTAGTATTTACTTTTAAGTTTTTTATTTAGAAGTAACTCTGACAAGCCTGAACAAAAAAAAGCTCAGAAATTGACAAGAAGCTTGCGAGAGGGTCAAAAACTAAAATACTTAGAAGTAAAATTATTTCGAGAAATACAAAAATAAGACTGTATATACATATAAGAGTGTTATTCAGCAGATTGTTTTGTACAGTTATAAAACTCGGGTGCTGAATAAAAATGCAATAAATCAACTAACAACTAATTAGAAAGATGGGAAAAGAAATTGCTAAGCAAAATATGCAAACGTGTGAAGGATAAAGAAAGAATTTGGAAAATGCAAACAAATATAATAATAATGGAGATATACAAATATCCGACTATATTTCAAAAGGTCAAGGCCAAAGGGCAAAGTGGTTGAGACACGTTGGAAAAAAGCCTGACAAAAAACGTACGAAAAAAGCGCTTATAAGAGATAAAGAGGAAAATAGTAAATAGAATAAGACCAAAGAAAATGTGGCTAGAAGAGATGAAGGTAGATATAAAAAGTGTTCGGGTAGTAAACTGAATGGAAACTTGTAAAAATATAGTGATCCGCCACTAATTATAAAAAAAATGGAACTGTATTCAACATACTTCTGAAAGCACAGAAGGACTCCAAATGCATAGCTTATACTGTTGTTATTAGTTTATATTTTATTTGTTCATATTATTAAAACTATATTGTTAAAGTGTTAAATATAATCCCAAGTTTTTCGATGTCTGTAATCACATTTATATTAAAAGTTACCTGAAACTACCTAATTAATGTAAAAGTGCAATATAGAAGGTTTTTTTTTATAGAATCTATAAATAACAATTAGTTTGACATTTTTAACCTTAAATATTTTTTTGACAATCAAACTAAAGGTCGTTTACATTTTAGTGACAAAATTTTAGGGTTGGTTTACACAATCAGCGCCTACTGAGATCGCATTTATTTTGAAATGAACCATATATATTAGTTTGATAAGAGTAGGACAAACACGTATAGTATTTGCATTTGGATAAGGGAAAGAGACTTAAACCATAAATTACTTGATGAATAGGGATTATTTAGAGTAATAACTGCTTTATAATTTATGACACTATCGAGGCGACCGGTACGTACCATCTGTTGGCAAGGGTCTTGGGCGAGTGGTCTTGTCGTTCTTTACCTGTTTCCTTGCTTAGAGACATCATGCCGATATCGGGTAGTTGATCATAATTAACAACTTAATGTTTAATAATTGCAGTTTAAATGTAAACAAATTGGTGGCTCTCATATACCTGTGATAGTACCTTTTAGAAAAGTATTGCTAAAAGTTTCTAATAACTTCTTTTTAGTTCTGTTAAAAAAAATATTTCTAAAAAAGCTTAATACCAAGTATTATAAAATGTTTACCTCTGACAAATATCTCAAATTGTACAGAAAAACACCCCCAAAATTTCCAGCCACATTTTCTTAGTAAAATGGATTAGAAAGTTCTATTTGTTATCCTGAAAAGCTTTTAAACTTTTATTTAGTTGAGTTTCAGCCTTCAACATCGTTGAATGTTCTCTTTGTTTTATCAAATTTTTAAAGCCAAATTTTAGTTTTTTTGTTGTAAATATAGTTATTTTAGTGTTTAGTGCTTGTCTATAAGTTTTTTTTTAATTTAAGTGGATGCCTTCTAATTGTGATCAAGGTAAGTTTATTAGTTCAGTTAAATAGTAAAATCTAAAAAAAATCTTTTTGTATGTTGATTTTTTAAACTTTTTATATACCTGTTTATCGTAAATTATTTTTGAGCATCTCACGTTTAAAATGTAAAATTTAATTAATAATTGTAGCTGCATCTGTAAATTGCACTTTTTTTAGGAAGAATTGTTAACTATTTCGTAAATTTAAAATGAATTTGTGGTGTCCGTGGGATTGCGCTTGCAATGAGGAAGAACCAGATGATTTTCTACGTAGAGACCATCAAGAAGTTGTATTAGAAGATCCTGATAACGATGAAGTAATTGAAGTTGATGAAGGTAAATACTAAGTCGTTAACATTAAATACTGTTTTATTTAGTGACAATTATGAAGATATTTAGTAATGTTTTTTAAATAAATTTATGTTGTTGCTTAAGTGTTTTGTTTTTTTTATTTCATGCTCCCCTCTTTGAAATTATATTTTTTTCTTAGAAAAATGATTAATAAATACCTATTAATTTGCATTCTTTATTAAAGAATATTATTTATTTTACAATAATTGAAATGTTCAACGAATAAAAAATTTCTAAAAATAGCTCATTTTACAAGAAAAAAACTCTTTTTCCAAGACTCTCAATCTCTCATTATTATTTAGCAATACTTTTCTAAAATGTACTATCACAGGTATATGAGAGCCACCAATTTGTTTACATTTAAACTGCAATTATTAAACATTAAGTTGTTAATTATGATCAACTACCCGATATCGGCATGATGTCTCTAAGCAAGAAAACAGGTAAAGAACGACAACCACTCGCCCAAGACCCTTGCCAACAGATGGTACGTACCGGTCGCCTCAATAGTGTCATAAATTATAAAGCACTTATTACTCTAAATAATCCCTATTCATCAAGTAATTTATGGTTTAAGTCTCTTTCCCTTATCCAAATGCAAATACTTTACATATGACAACTATTTTTGATCCAAATTTATGTCAATTCAATGTCATTAGGTCAGTAGCGTCATAATAGTTTTTTTAACGGATCAGAGTAAATTAAAAAATGTAAAATATAGAAAAAGCAACCAAAACAATATTTTATTGAACAGTAATTATTATGAAATAAAAGTATGACTTAATTTTTTGTTATTTACTTTAAAATACGTCAGTCTTTTCTTTAAATTTTGAATTTTTCTTTGGAGATGAATATGATCCAATTTTTTTACATTTTTGTTTAATCTTTCCGGTAACGCAGCACGTGCTTCTAAATTTAATGAGACCTTAGGAAAGCATAAAATGGAAGGTACAGCATGCTTCTTCAGTATTTTTCCATAAATTTCCCACTGGTCTTTTGAAAAATGTTCGCCACCTAGTTATCCATTTTTCGGTGGGACTCTATTCATATGCTTTGTCCAAACAGTACGCTTATGTTGGTTTTTCGGAATAGATTTGAAGGCTATACCATCTTCGCCTCTATTTTTACATCCTTTTGCACTGCAGCTTTACAATAAATGTTACAATGACGGATATTTTAATAAAATAAACAACAAATAGACTGTAGAAAAAGTGATCCATCAATCAAATCGGATCACGCTCTTTGCCCTACTCTTATAAAAATCATTATATAGGTACTCTAATTTGAATAAGGTCAGTGTTGATAAGACCATATACTTGCTTATTAATGGGATTTTTCTCAAAAATAAATAAAATATAGATGTCTTTAATAATGATTTTGTAGACTGTTGCGTGCCACAGTTGGGTTACAAAAAGAGCAGTAGTAGTAAGGGTCTTCTAATAGTATCTACTCAATATATAGTACAATCTCATTTTCTTTACTAAATAGGAGTTTATTGGTATCTTTTTTGAGGCTACCTTGTTGCAAATATGCAATAGCAGTGACACACTTTAGGCAATTCCTGTTTAAATAAAAAATGATTAGAAAACCAAATACAGGTTTTAATGTCTTTATTGCCTAATTGGCTTTACAGTCCTACATAAGGTAACAACAAAAAAAAATTAACAAAAATTAACCAAAAAAAATTTTTTTCCCCAATTTTTTTCTGGCACACGTAACTTTTTTCATCCAATCTGTTCCTTTTCTATTTTTGTTTAAAACTTTTATTCTTCCATACTCACACATTCTTAACTCTGCACACTTTGACAAACAATGCTTTATCGTCTCCCTTTCTTCTCTACATAATCTACACATTCTTTCCCCATCTTCTCTCAAAAAATTATTTTCCCTTTCTTTATTCCTGCATCTGAATCTTGCAACCATTTTTTATTTTTACTTTTTATTTTAACTAAATAGTTTGGCAGTTCGGTGGTAACAATTAGGGCATACTTTGAATTGTACTTTGATTCTTTATTGTTTATCTATATCAGCATTTCTTTGTTTTAGTTTTTCTTCCATTGTTCTTCCTCCTTTTCTCATTCTTTCAATTTCTGCACACGCATACCTCTTTTTCTCATAGTAGTCATCTCGTTCTATCCATCTAACATTACCGTTTGCTTTTTTAATTTCAGCCCAGCACTGTTGCAATATTCTGTATTGTTGTCGCTTTCTTAGATTTTCTTCGAATTTTACCGCTTTTTTTCCTGTTTCCACTCTCAACTTTCTTCCTTACTTTCTTCTCTTACTATGGACACTGGCGTTTGTTTATTTAACTCTAGAACACATTTTATATACTTTTCTTGCACACGCTCAATTTCTTTATATTTCTTTCATTCCCATACTTCTGCTCCATATTTTACAATACTTTTCACCAAACTGTCAAACATCATCAATCTTCTTTTAAATTTTTCATTAAATTTACATTCTCTCAAACTCCAGACATTTTTCATTACTTTGTTTGCTTTTTTGACTACTTTCTTTGTTTGTCCTTTGTCTGTCATACTACTCTTTAATACATATCCCAAATATTTCAACTCTTTTTCTTGTTCTATATTTTTTTCTTCCCATTTTCATTCATTGTTTTACTTCCTTCCCAAACACCATTACTATTGTTTTATCTACATTAACTTAGAGTTGTTTGTTTCTTACATATCTTTCCATAACTTTTATCATTATGTTCATTTCACTCTTGCTCTTTGCTACAATTACTAAGTCATCTGTAAACGCTAGGGACCACACTCTCTGCCTACAACTATTCCTCTTACTTACGCTCTACTTAACACTTCATCCACATCTCCCATATATGCTAAGAATAGTGCAGGACTTAATGGACAGCTTTGTCTGACACCTTTATTTGTCCGAAAATTTTCACTTACTTCTTCGCCTACTTTTACTTGATTAATAATTTCCTCGTAAATTTCTTTCATCTAGCTTACCAACCACTTTTACACCCTTTTTTCTTTAAAACACTGCCATAATTTTTCTTTATCCACACTGTCAAAAGCTTTTTTGATGTCCATGAACAATGCATACATACGTCCTCCCGCCTTGTCTATTTCTTTCTTCGCCAAATGTCTCAAAATGTATACATTGTTCATGACTTCTTTTTTTTTTCTGAACCCTGCTTGTCCGACTGGTAACACACTTTTTTCGTCCATTTCTTTTTTCAATCTTTCCTTTAGAACCATGGCATATATTTTGTAGGTCGTATTAAGTAAGGATATGCTATGGTAGATTTCAGTTTGGTCTTTATCCCCCTTTTTATGTATTGGTACAATTAACCCTTTTTTCTACTCCATAGGAAAGCCTCCTTCCATCCACACTGCATTTAGCACTTCCCATACCCCATATCCTTTCCCATAGCTTTTTTGTACCAAACAACAGCGCTTCATTTGGAATTTCATCTTCTTCGGGTGCTTTCTTTTTTTTAACCTAAACATTTATTTCTCAATTTCCATTTTAGAAAGATTATTTATTTTCCCTTGAAATTCCTCATGTCTTGACAAAATACTTTTATTGTTACTTTAACCTAAAATCTCCATAAAGTGTTCCCTTTATTTATCCATACTTATATTCTCACTTATTTTGTCTTTTCTTTTTCTTTCTTCGTTTATAAATTTTTATACTTTTGCTTCTGTGTTTATTTTTTTTCCTTTCTTCTTCTTTTATTTGTTGTTTTTTTTTCTCTTCACGTTTTGACTTGTACTTTTTTTTTTGTTTCTAGATACTCTGCTTTTGTAGCTTTTTCTATTTTTCATTTTTTAAGTTTACTACAATCTTTTTTCTTTAGTCTGTCGCATTCTATATTCCACCATTTATTTCTTCTTGTTTTTAGATACATTTTTTTTTTGGTCAAAAAACTAAATACAGTTTTGATTGATTACAAGTTGGTACTTAATACACGATTCGTAGAACCACCGCAAAAAATTTCCACACAGCAATTCTACTATATTCAAATTTCGGTCTTTCCATCTAAAATTTAAATAATACAAAATTTTAGAAATCTAGTAAGTTCTAGATTAATTTACCAAAACAGTTGCTTTGTGGTTCATTTGTTTTACCAGTTTTTTTACTTTTTTCCGGCGCTTTCAGTTTTTGGAAGTAAGGCGGCCATGCTTGAAGCGTCATCATTTGTTTGGGTTGGTGACGGTGTTGTTTCCACTGGAGTTTCTTCATTTTTACTAAAAATTATAAATAGCAATTGAAAATTCGAAAATTTACGGTATACCGGGTGCATCAAGTTATATCGGCACCCCAAAAACACGTCTTAAAACACGGAAAAAAATTATAAAATTTATAAATTACGTTATTGTGGGGAAAAATTGTACGTTTTGTTTTTTACATCAACTAATTAAATATGTCTAACAAAATCAATTTGTAATATTTATTATTTAAAAAAAAATGTTAGACTTTGATTAAAACCCATTTTCATATTATTTAACAAATATTTTAGTCTAATTTATAATTTTAGAAGTTGAAGTAGTAATAAATACCCGGCTCAACATTGTAATAATTAAAGTAAATTTATGACTTGGGAATTTGTTACCAGCTGCCTTAACTTTCAAGTTTCTACAAGTGCCATTTTTATAACAAATACTATAAATTTCAAGAAATCACCACTCTAATGGGATCTTTTTTTAATAAAATTTACAACACTCTCATAAATTATAAAAAAGTAAATACTTCACTAATAAAATATTATTTAAAAACGAACGATACATTTGCTTAAAAATTTAATTAGCCACTTTGATGCATTGTATCAAAATACATGTACCAAAAAAAATGTTAGATAACTTTAGTTTATATTCAAATAAGCTAAAGTGAAAAAGTAACCTTACAAGTAAACAATTTGAAACTTGGAGAAAATCTTCTATTTAAAAATATCACCTACAATTTTTCTTCGAATTTTTGCTTAATTAGAAATGATTGTTTTCAGGGTGCGGGTAAAACTTTATTTACCTGATACTTACTTGGAATCAATATCTTTAACCATTTTTTAGCAAACTTGAGGTTATGTTATGACACAAATGTAACTTTTTATGTTGGCAATCTTTGAGATCCAGAGAAGAAGATAGGGACAAAGTGTAATATATGGATGGCCGCCATTTTGACGCCCTGACATGCTTGAGAAATCATTCAACTCATAACCAAAGTTTTTTTAGTGTGCGCTTGAAATTTTTGAACAGTTGTGAAAACCTAAAAATTATACAATGACTATAGTTATATTTTTATACCCCAACCAGAAAACAAAAAAACTGCAAATACAATTTTCAACAGTTTGTTTGTCTCTACGCCTTCTGACTTGGATTTACCAAAATGGGCATACACTGTATGCTCTGAGTGGCTGGCAAAACATAAGATTCGTTTTGACCAGGATATGACAAAACACAATTACATGATTTAATAAAATGTGTTGAACTAATAAACAGAAAATACGTCATAGACGATCTTTTGAAACGGCATAGATATGACGCCTCCTTACTACTGCCAGTACAACCCCATTAAATTGGCATAGGGGCAAGTAAAGACTTACATAGAATAATTAAGATTTCCTTAGACAATTTTTAGAACATAAAAATCCGGTCTCTAGATATAAAAATAAAATGTTTCTCTTTCTCTCTCTCTTTCGCTTTCTTTTTCTCTCTCGTTCTCTTTCTCATCCTTTTTTTTTTCTCTTTTTTTCTCTCTCTCTACCTGTAGCAATGATATACTTTTTCAATTGTATATCAGTTATTTTTGTTGGCCGACTCTAGAACTGTCAATTTTCTGGCGGTAAAAAGAAAAAATTTAATCTACCTACTCGGATCCAAAGCGCACCCTAGATATAGATATAGTACAATTTAGGAACTTTAGTTTGGGCTAGAGTAATTATAATAATTATTGGGCTAGTGTTCCTGTATATTAAAAAGAGAGTACCGCAATAGTCGCCATTTTGTCTCCAACAAAAAGCGGCAAATTTAAAATATTAAGTCAATAAAAAAAAATGTTTTCTACAGTTGCCTAAGAAACGGGTGTTTACACATCAATTTCAGGGCGTAGAGCACGCGTTTTTTCACGGTTAAAAAAAGACTTTGACGCAAGTTAAAAGCAGATTCTCCCTAAAAGTTCAATAATTCTCAATAAGTCACAAATTTTATTGAAAAAATTATAACAGGCAATTACAACTTAATAACAATTATTCAGCTATGAATATAGATATGACAACCTTTGCTTTCTAATTTCCTCATGTCCTTTAGTTTCACAAGCCATGTAGAGTTTAAGTCCTTTATTTATTGTGTCATCCTCATCAGACCATTCTTTCCCTATGAGTTCCGTATTTCAAAAATTTTAACTGATCCTCATTAAATATGTGATTGTGTTTTTTCTCCATTTGCTTAATTTGACTTTCAAGGAAAGAAAACTTTTGCAAAGCATTTTTTAATTTGTTTTTAAATTGTTGAAACTGTACCTAGATTTTGTACCAAAGCATTTTCATTTTCAGCAGAAGATTTCCTAACATCATCTAAAATCATAAATAGTACAATATTGTTCAAACTACTTTATATATTGCTAGAATTACATGCAAATCCTGCAAGTTTCAAGGATGAGTCTGCTTCTTGTGTAAAATTACAGTTGTCTGAAAAAGACAAATTTAACACCACCAACACACCAAGTAAATATTTTTTCTACCTACCAATTGCTTTTCTTTTAGGAGGAGGACTTTGATGTTGAAGAACACCAATACTTGGCACAGCATTCCATTTTAAGAGTTTTCTCTTAGCTGCTCTACCTGATTCAAATTGGTTTTTCTCGAAATGTGTCTAATAACAGTAAAGTGAGGTTAGGACACGTGGACAATTTTCTCAAACAAAATTTTTACATATTGAATTCAGGCCAATACTTATTTCACATATGCTTGCCCTCAATGGTAATTCACCTCGGTTCACAAATTTTGTCCATGCTTTAGTGTTTTCTACGTTGTTCTTGCCACGGGGTATTGGAAAAAGTCGAAATCCTTGTACCGAACGATTTTTGCAATTAGGGACACAACAACCAGACATTTTTTTGCTTTCAAAGAACAGTGTAAAATTGCATAAATCGACACAGCAATCTCAGTAATTATTAATAAGTGACACTAATAACACGTCAACACATCAACATCAACACGTGTATCACATCACTCCACCCTCCAATCCGCCATTTTGTCTCCAAGTAGTGGCATAACCAATTGCGGTACTCTCTTTTTTAATACAGGGACACTATATTGGGCGATATTTGGGCGACCTCTGGTGTTCAAAGTGGCAACAACGATGCGACAAAATCTGGCAACACTGTCCAGTAACCCTTGTTTTAAACTAGCTAATCCTATCGCAGTAACATATGATTTTGTTTACACAAAAATTCAGTTGTTTTTTCACTTTGCTCAGAATTTGTTACGAAGCTTCAATAACTTTAAATAGGTAAAAACTAAATAATTCAAGCTAACCAACCGTTTAAATCACCTTTTCTAGTAGCCAATTTCCCCAATTCTTTAAATTTCTAAGAAATTTTTCGCTCAAGCATGTACAAGCAAAAGAAGAATTTAAACCCTGGCAATGGGCCCCTTAAACCGGCTAAGGGCATCCCATCAGGCAAGTATCGTCTGGTCGGCTGGGGGGTGGACACCACCGGTCGTCGCCTGATCGACGAGGTCTTCCAAATAGCTGCTTACACCCCTACGAGTGAATTTTCTCAATATATAATGCCTCATGCTGATTTAAATCCCTCCTACCGGCACAAACACAGCGTCTGCATTGTTAATACCGGAAGATTGCGAATGCTCCAAGACATGCGGTCAAATAGATTTCTCAGCACAAAAAGTGATATTTTGGCGTTGACGGATTTTCTCGTTTGGTTAGAAAATGTTTGTGGAGATACTAATGATGGTGTTATACTGCTTTATCATGACATTCACACAGTTTGGCCTGGAATTTTTCTCGAAGTCTTGCGAAGGTATAGCCTAGTGGAACGCTTCCAGAAAGTTGTAACAGGATTTGTAAATGGACTTGATATTGCCCAAGCCAAATGCGCAAAAACTATAAAAAAGTTTAGTCTGAGGGTT
Organism: Tribolium confusum; assembly: GCA_029207805.1. Classification (NCBI taxonomy): domain Eukaryota; kingdom Metazoa; phylum Arthropoda; class Insecta; order Coleoptera; family Tenebrionidae; genus Tribolium; species Tribolium confusum. The sequence continues at coordinate 33,252,644 of JALGAY010000001.1, read as the reverse complement.
ATGTCGAGAGTCTTGTTGAACCGTGAAGATGAGGATTTTGGCAATGCGGTAGATAGAGCAAGAATTTCATATCAAATTGCAGCGTATTTGGCACAACAAGGAAAGCAGAATTTGAATAAAAGAAAACCTAGGACGGAGATGGAACAGGAAATTATAACATTTGTTTGTCCGTTCGTTACTACGATTTCAGCTGAAGAAAGTGAAATAGCTCAGTCTAAAGAGTTGCTGGAACGACAAAATAGTTTTCGGCCTGTTTTCGGTGCCTTATTAAAAGCGAGTCGGTCTGAAAGAAAACGTGCGGAACATTTGCGTCGACTTTTAGTTGAAAATAATATCAATTATGACAAATTAAAACTGACCTATGACAATGGCGCCAAAGAAGCTTTAAAAACAGTGCTGAAAAGTGAGATTTCAAATGCAAAAGAAACTGAATTAAATGACCTGTTGGATATTTTGAACTGTTTCTTTGATCCACAAAAGCAGCCCGCACAACCAAAACAGAAGACTAATAGTAAATCTCAAAAAACAAGAAAATCGTTTAACAAGGATGAAAATTCCGAGTCGGAGAGTAGTTCAAATGCTGACCATGACTGGTAAGACAACAGAGAATTTAAAAAGCAAGATTGTAATGTGACTTTGACATTAATTATTGTTGTTTGTTGAGTTTTTACACTTCTTTCGTTGCTTTATTAATCAGTTAATAATTTTTTTATTTTGTTGTAATTATTAATGCGTTATTAAACGTTTTTTTTTAATTTGACGAAAAGTGTGTTACTTTATGAATTATTATTGTTACGTTTTTTTTTTTATGTTTATTTGAGTTTTATAGAAGATGAATTCTGAAGTTCAAGTTATGTTGATTGTGATAATGAGGTAATATATTATTGCAATTATTATTGTATGATGAGTAATTTTTTGTGACAAATTATTTTTGTTATGTACCTGTTATATATTAAAAAATGACACGATCAAATTTAAATGTTGCAACCTCAAAATCAACCAGAGGAAAATGTTCTCAATTTAAATTTGAATTTTCAAAGCCTCCCGCAATGCCTTTTTTTAATGTAGTTTATTTTTAGTAACTAGAAAATTTAGCTGAAATGTTTTAAATATTTAATAAACATATTTTAGTAATATCTTTTCTCATCTATGAAAAGAAAAGGCGGTCAGTAGCGTGAGCCCGAAATTGATTTTTAAGTGAATTATACCCAAATACCTTCTAAATAATATATAGGGGTTTTAAGGGGTCTGAGTTTGTGGCAAACATTTAGAAAAATACAGAGATATATGTCCTTTTCACTCTAATCCAAGTCGGCTAAATACGCAGAATCGCAAAGCAAGCATTTGATTGGCTCTTTCGAGCTGTGAAAAATACAGAGATATATGTCTCTCCCTATTTATTTTATATAGAGAGAGACAAAAAGTATAACTTGGAACGATGCTATATCTCTTTCTCTTCTTAGTTGGGCATGCGTATTGATGTAAAACTGAAAATCAATGCAACAGAAAACCATCTTCTTTTCTCTCTCGCACTCATGTGATGTATGCCTCACTTCTGTTATGTTACGGACATAGGATGTTGGCCGTATATTTATGTTATAAGGTATTTGATTATACCAGACTTACTTTTATTTGTACACTGTGGTGCAAATGAGTGACTCGTTACTATAGCAACTCATAAACAATAGAAGCAATAAAATGAAAGAATTAATCAGAGTAAATTTGTTTATCAATTTTAATAAACCTTTGTGCAACCGGACAATAAAACAACAAATTTAATTATACTACTGAAAAGAAAAACTAAAAAATTGTTTTTATTTTCTTGGAAACGTTTTTTTTTAATCCATTTTCTGTTTATAACTTTATCAGCATCTTAAATAATTAAGAACACACTCGAGAACACACATTTAAATAGCATCTAGCTATTTAACTAAATAAAATCTAGATATCTCGTCAAAATTTGATCATTTTTACAAGGTCTCTGCAACTCGAAATGTTAATGGTATATTTATCATTACCATTCAGTATACTATGTATAGTAGATCTAACGAAATAGTTGAGTGACTAAAGCAATAAAGTTATAACCATTGTTAACTTAACAAAAAGTGGTACTCAAGTTCGGTTGCGACCATAATAAACTTGTTATACCTACCTGCCTCGAGGTCTAGATTTCAGGAAAGCGACACAATGGAGTGGCAGAAAAATTTACGACGGGCCCATCCATCATTCCTGAAGCCTAACTCGAGTACCGCTGTTTGTTAAATTAACAATAGTTACGACTTTATTGCTTTAGTCACTCTACTATTTTGTTAGATCTATTAGAACCTGAACGTATAGCTTTAAATTGAGCCCAAATATATATACTTTATTTAACTTTAATAATTCCAATTTTTTTTGTGACAGTTGATATCAATATTGTCAATAGTGACCGCAAAGTTTTCTAAAAAGTGTAATATGTAAGTATTTGTAAAAAAAATTAAATAAAGTACAGATAGAGAATATTAGCAGTAACACTTCTATTTTTTCAATAATAACATAATCACTTTATTCAACTTCAAACTTTCTACAGTAATAAAATGTTTTCCGTATCTCTGTCATCGAGGAGAACCGACTTCCTTCCAGCCATTACTACTGCACGAATGTGACTTTCGAAAATAAAGCAGTAACAAAGGATAAAATTCTATTACGCATACGCTAACCGAGATAGAAAAGCGATGAAGAATACTTTACATTATATTTTATAATCAAAAAATATTAAGACATAATTATCCAATAATTAAAACAAAACTTAGGTTATTGATAACCCCAATAGTACCTATTACGTGAAACTTTTTCAATTTTTGGAAAAATTGTACGGGTCAAAAAAATCGTGCTCTATATAAACTTAGAAAACACGATGTTAGATAGTCTTTTTTTAGAATTTCAGGTAATAAGTATAATTTTGATAAAAAATTGCTTTTAATAACGCATGGAATTTTCAGTGATTCCATTTATTATAAGAATTAAATAATTATTGTGTTTACGTATAAAAAACAGAATGAAATTAAACCGAATATCAATGATTTGAAATCCTAACAAAAAGAAAAGTTTGGTTCGAATATACTGTTCCAAACCAATATAGATAAAGATTGTATTGTTACCAAACTGCTGTTAGACCCTTCGATGCCATCTGAGTACACCGTCCGAAGCAGATCAAATTCAGGTAAAAGTGATGACAAATCTGCATGCTCCGAGTGGTTTTCTCAGATAGCATCAAAATGTCTAACGACCATAAAATACTTGCGTTTGGTAACAATAGAATGTTTATTGCACTAGTAGTAAACAGATGACTTGCCTTTAAAGTCAGGTATGACGATATTGGTTTGGAGCAGTATACCCACTCTTGTGTAAAATAATTATTAAGGATTAAGCGCTCGATGAGTGGTCTTAAGCCTGTTGTAAATCAGTGAAGAAGCTCCGCACTTTTGTTTTAAGAGTAATAATGATTGCATTTGTTTTTTTTTTATAGAATTTGTATTCTATTAGCATCAAAACAAAATTTAGCGAGATGCACTTTTTGATTATATACAGTTCGTTGAAAACAAAGGTTAAATATTATACCGCTTGAAAGAAAAGTGTTCCCACATATTTACAATAATTTCGATTTTTTATGAAATTTCACAAAATTAACGAAAAAAACAAAATTTAGCGCGATCAATTACACAATTTTGTACAAATAGAGACATTGACCTGGTTGTAGAATTAAAAAGTGCAGTTTTTAAACGCCCTCAAAATTTTGACATTTTGCTATGTATTTTTTAGACACTGATGGAGATCCTTAAGCTCCAAATTTTCACTTTCAGGATGCATTCGAAGATGTACTTTAATTCTTTGATTTATAATATACTATTGTGTGTCACCTGCAAGACAAATACTAAATAAATGGTTTTTCTGTATGTACATTTTTATTGAACTAGAAGCTAGTCTAATCAATAGCGCGTCAAAGATGTGCTCAAGTAAAAACATTATATGTCAATAACTAATAAAAATAATGACAATTCTGTTTAACTTGTTCAATACTTTTCTTATACAGAGTCGCTAAACGAAAACGAATGAGAAGCTATAACTCTCAGAAAAATAAGTTCTCAAAAAAACGCAAGAACAGGTCTATTTTGTTTGGAAAGGGGATAGCTTTTCGCATAAATTTAACAATTTTGTATGCAAACCTCTAAGCGGGGGACGTATCTTTTCAAAAATTTTAACTGGAAAGGGCGGTCGAGTTGCATATCGTTGGAAAACCCTTTCAATTCATCTGATTCATATCATCTGATACAAGCTAAGACAAATATATTTTCAAGCAGAAGTGCCTGCGATTCATTTAATTTTTGATATCTCAGTATATGAAATGGCATAATATACCTACAAATGTCATGTGGCAACAAAAACTACTTATTACAATAAATGGTTTTCGTAACTTGATTAGACAAAGTTCTAGATTTTAAAATAATTACCGATTTTCTGATACCACGAGTTTACAACAAATATGTTTAGATCAGTTTGGATTGTATATCAATTAATAATTTAATATAACATTAGTTAATTATAACAGTATATCTGTTATATCAGTATATCCAAATGTTTTATTATAAATATCAGTACCATGTAATTAAATGTTTTAAGATTTCTTTTCTCAATATTATCTAAAAGATCCCAAACCGTAATGCACCTCTCATGGCGTTAAGTCTATTGTTAAAACTACCAAATTATTACGGTCAAAATCCAGCTTTGATCATTTATAAACTTCTAAACATTTCTACCTTTTGATTTGTCTGGCCTTATTGGCTCTCACTCTTACCAATGCATTTTGCATTGCCATTTTTAATTTTTTAATCTTTAATTTGGCCTTTGTTTGAAAAGCTACAAAGTTGACGCAATGATACCAATTGCGCCTTATTTCAAAAGCTATCGATTGATACTAAACAATCTTGATTTGAGTGGTCATTAGATAAGATGGGAACGATTTTTTTATGATCTATCAGGTGATTCAAAAAATATTTTTAGCAAATTTAGATAATTTAGCAAAATTTTGTTATTATCAGGAAAAAAACATTTAACTTTGTGTACTAAATTATATAATAATCGGTCAGGCAGTTTTCGAAATGTTCTAAAAAAAATCACCCAAAATGAAACAAATTTTTTTGCAAATTTTTATAATTTGTAGTGCTGTTTGTCAGGTTAAAATTTGTTTTTTTTAATCATCTATATACAATACAGGATGTTTAAAAACCAACGCACCAAATTGTTAATGCGCTGACAATTGAACTAATTGATGTGCAAGAAGCACAAGAAAACTTATTTAAAAAATCTGCATTTTTAGTTTACAAGAGACATGACCTAAAACTAAACTTTTTGGTTACTTTCTTTTAATATCTGAAGTAAATTTTGTGGTCTGAAAAACACAAGAAAAAATAAAAAAAACATTTCTTTTTTAGTTTTCAAGATATATGACTCTAAACCTACACTTTGACATCTAAAGTAAATTTTGATTAAAATATTTTTGCATTTTCTTTAACTAGCATTCTTGAACAATTATAATTTGATTTGCAGTAGCTATTCTACATTTTATTGCATTTTTTATTCTTAATTTTATTAATAACGAAACAGACGACAACATAACTTTTTAAACTTCAGTACAATTTCGGTCATTTTACTTAAAAGTATTATTATTTTAAATGTCATTGGGTTTTTTTTACATTTTTTTTGCGTTTTTTGAACATCAAATTGACAGCCTATTAACAATTTGGCACTTCTGTTTTTGGACAATCAATAAAAAGAATATTAGTAGACTTTTTAAAACTTAGTTAATGTTGTTACAATTTTAGTGAAAACAATCTGTTAACTGTTTTATTTTTATTTAAGCTTAACTTGTTGAAAGCCAACCACTTACGCGCTGTTGATTACGGTTCATCATTTCTACCTGTAACTGTATCCAGGGAGTCACCAAATTGTCAGCAAATAATGTAACTTTGGTGTCCTTTTAGCAATATGGAAACTCATTAACATAAATTAGTAAAATGGTAAAAGGCCCAAAACTGATCCTTGAGGGACGCCATACTCAACAGGGAGACTTTATGGCACAGTATTATTAAACTTTCATTTGATTAGTTAAATATGAAAAATAACATAAAAATTTATGAAATTTTTTAATTTTGATTTTTGAACTTGGAAATGCGAAAAATAGTGTATAACACAGAATTGAAATATTTTTTAATACCTCACCTATACGAGACTTAAAAACCTACTTCAGTCTCTTGGTATAAATGGTATATAACACATATATCAAGTGTTCAAGTAAAAAAACACTCTAGAGTGATTTAGAAATAAAACCAATTTGTGAAGTATGTTGTTAATGCGATCGGCTGCTTCAACAGCCAGTGATAGAACTGTCAGATTTTGAAGAGGTCAATGATTATAACCGAATTATTTCAGCAATATGAAAAATGTGTAGCTGTGAGAACAGCTAATTTGTAATTATAAGAAACAGTAAACCAAACAAAAACTTGAAAATCTATGAAAAGAACTTTGACTTGACACAAAATCGGATAAAATATAGAGGTTATGTTTAGTCATAACATTCGAGTTACGACCTGCCTTTGTAATACCGTTTTGTTTTAACAAAATTTTACAGCAATCTAGAGCGTTTTTTTACTTGAACACTTTGAATTAATTTTTACGCTTGCATATAAAAGTAAGCATTTTTTTCTATTATCAAACCTATTGTATATAAAAGAACAATTTTTTCTTACTAGAGATGAAAATATTTTAACTTTGCGTTACTAAGAAAATGAGTTAATAAACCGGGTTAATTTGCATTAAATGTTGACAAATAAAAATAAATAAGGATATTTTTGTAAATTTCAGTATCAAAAGAAAACTTGTATTTACTGCTTGAGATGAGGTAGGTCGTGAAATTGCCCCACTCATTGCTTATGTAGCTTGTGAACAAACTCTCATCTCACGAAAAATACTTGATTTTTATCGGTTGTTGTAAAATATATTATTTTTGTCGTTTACTATTGTATATTTTCCTACTATGTGTACTGGCTTTTTCTGTCATTAGCACAACCTTTAAATCTCACTAAATCTCACCGCACCCTAAAATAAATGTTTTCAAATCGTCTACTACAAAGCGTAATCGGTTTTGACTACACGAAAAAAGTTTTTCGTGAATGTAAAATTACAATTACCCACCTACAGTTTTATTTATTTTATTTTTTTTTAAATCAAATTCTGAAGCAAACCGATAGAATAGCAAGTAGCAATCGTCCATCACCAAAAATGCAAATTTCATTTAATATATTCAAAAATGTTGATTTTTGTTTATGATTGTTTGATGGCGTGGTTCTAATCTGAATACAGAACAACCATGAACAGTCGCTCTAACTCCTGTGTTCCTTTTTCTAACTCATGTTTTGGTCGCAGGACCTGCTGATAACGTTATCGACGTTGCTCCGGGGTTCAGTGTACGAACGCCTCCGATGGACCTTCAAACTATACGACGTGAACGGTGACGGCTGCATCAGCCGCGGCGAACTATCCGAAATCGTGGTGGCGGTGCATGAACTAATGGGGCGGCGCGCCCACCAAGTTGAGGACGACCGTAAGGCGCGAGAGCAAATCGACCGAGTCTTCCGGAAGCTGGACCTAAACCAGGACGGCGTCATCACCATCGAGGAGTTCATGGAATCGTGCCTCAAAGACGATGTGATCACTAGGTCTCTGCAGATGTTCGACGCAGTGCTGTGATGACCGGAAAAGTGAACGATTTGTGGCTGATTCACAGAAGAGGATGCGCCAGCTAAAGCTGGGACACGCGCGGCCTTTCTGCGGTTGCTCGGACTGGAAACACGACGCCGCAGTCTTAGCATCGTCCATCCGTAAAAATTAACATCTTTACCTTGGGTTCCGGCAGCTTCAGGTGCAAAAAACTCAAAGATAAATGAGATAACCTTCAAACAATTACGACTAGTTTAGGGCAATTAAAAGTTTTGGTGTTGTAAAAGTTTATTCTTTTAATATTTGAAGATAAATGATAAAAAACAATTATTAATGCTTTTTATATCAAACACAACACAAGACCGGTGTCGGTTTTTTTTTGCCCCCATCAGAAAACCACATATTTAAGCATCGTGCTCTATTGGGGAAACAATTTTTTTTAAACAAACTAATTTTTATAATTTGCGTCTTTAAGAATTCTATTAAAAAACACATTAACGTGCTTTAATAGCTGTTATAGCACCCAGTGCTATAACAAGGTATATGGAATTCAAAATATGGTTTTGGCATTAAAATATACATATAAATAGGTAAAAAGCGCAAATTATACAAAATACTAAAGAAACGTATAATTGGCGCATTCTAGCTTGTTTGTACAGGCTGGTCAACTTTCGATGGTTTTCACAGGTGTCACATTTCTAACCATTACAAAAAAAGCTCAAATAACACATTCTCGTGCTACTCTTTTTAACAGGGGCGTAGCTAGGATTTTTGTATGTCTGGTATTTTGAAAAAGAAGCATAGGACCCAAATACTCTTGTAAGGAGTGACTATTAAGCCTTAACTGAGAACGACTGCACAAAAAAAATTGAACGAAATTTGCGAAATTCGATTTTCCAAATGTTTTGCCCACCGTAGGTATTTCAATAACGGTTCATGATAAAAGAGGGTAATTTTTTTTACGTCATTAACCGACTAATTTATGACGAGTTTTTTTGGTTTTTCTAAAATTTTAGTTTTAGAAAAAGTAATGAGGTAGTGAAACCTTAGAAAGAGAACAATTAAAAAAAATAAGATTTGAAATGCTCATAGCTTTTTTGAAATTAAACTAAAAGAAAACTGGTCAAGAGTTTGTCTGTTAAGGACGACAAAAAATTGTCACAAGTTCTACCATAAACCGTTATTGAAATACCTAGGGTGAGCACACCATTTTTTAAAATTGAATTTCGCAAATTTTTATAAAAAAAATTTCTGTGCAATAGTTCTCAGTTAGAGCCCAATAGTCATCCATTACAACAGCATTTGGGTTCCATGCTTTGTTTTCAAAATACCAGACATACGAAAGTCTTAGCACCGTTTTTGCTTTTGAGATAGAAATTTAATGGTGTTTTAATTAAGTTTGTAGACTACCTGGTTTGATTTTTATGATACAGTGTCTTTTTGATTTTTCTTTGTTTTTTTTAATTTTGTAACTTTTTTATTCTTTTAATAATTCAAAAAGTAAAGCTTGATGCTACTATAGATTTCAACGTAGAATTGAATGGTGTAATAAGAAGTTTTTTATACTTTTTAATTTTCAACCATAATTGGCTGTGACTTAAAATAAATCGCTATTTTTTTTTTTGCTTATAATACGTATATATGTAATATATAATATGCATATAATACGTATATTATACTGTGTCAAAGTCTTTTTAACAAAGCAATTAAATTTTAAGCTAATTAAAAAAACACACAAAGTAGGCTTTGTAAATAAAGCGAGAATTTGTTTTTTTAGTCTTTGAAAATATAACTCTTAACTGGTATGGTTTCTTAGAATTACGTATTTGGTATGGTAGATCAGATATTAACCCATTGTTGTTGAAAAATTATTAACTGCCGATTTTTACTAATTGTTATAAAAATATTAACAAATAAAAAATACTTAAACAAAAATATTGTAATGTCACAAATAAAGATAAACTGAAAAAATTACAGTTACAGTTATATTAGTTATTTTTATATTAGTTACAGATAACTAATATAAAGTTCAATTTTTAAAACTGGCTATAATAATACGAATTGAAATATTCTCTAGGTCGTATTTGATCCATCATACCAGTTAAGGGTTAATAAATAAAATACCTAAAAATAAACATTTATAAAAAAGTTCTGGTTTAATTTTGTATTTTGCAGCGTAAAAGTCGTTTAAAGCACGTTATCCACAGGAAAGAATGCTTTATTAATTTAAAGGTTGTAAAATATCAACTACACACGAAAGGATGTACTTAACATTTGATCGTGTACAAATTTTATTCAAATATAAAATATGAATCTTTTTTTAATTTTTTGGATTTGAAAATTGACATTACTTTATAACTATCGAAGTTCTCAAAAAATGTTTTTTTTATAACAGATCTTTTATTGATACTTAACAGGTTTTTTTAAAAATTAATTTAGTGTTTTGCAAACGAAAAACTACCTATTTTATTGTGTTTTACAATCTTTGAAACCTCTAGTCCACAGGTGTAAAAACAATATTTTCTAACGCACTCTTGCTGTAAGACAAAAATTTAACAACAATCAAATTTTATGCATTAGCACTAAAATTGTAGAGTTTTGTTAAAAAACCTAAAGCTTATGTTTTCTAAAAGTATTTTTTGTGCTTTATAAACGTTTCAGTAAAATTTTGGTCTAGTAATCAACGATGAAAGATATTGTAGTACTGTTTTATGATACATTTTAAATATAATTTAGTTTCGAAAAAGCGTATTTATTAAAATTTCAATTTTTGAAAAAAAGTGTTTTTTTTACAGAATGGGTGTTTAAAAACTAAAGCAAAATTCAGGGTATTTTTAATTAGTTATTTTTTTTAAATATTTGAACAAGTGAATTTGTTTAGGACGAAGCCAAATTTCTCGATTAATGTCAACACTCATAAATTAGACTATTAAAATTTTAAAAAAGCAAGTGAACTCAAGTAGCACATTATTGGAAAGATAATTTTATTCTTTTTCATAATAGGCAAATACAACCAGTACTTTAAAAAATATATAATAACATGTGAAAAGGATTGTTAAATTAACGTTTAATCGATAAAACGTTAATATATTCCTTTATTATTTTCAGTTTTTTTTTTAAATAAAAAAAGCATTGAAAGTATGAATTTAATATTTTTATACATTTTTTAATAAAAATATACATCTGTATTTTAAATAAAATATAAAATTTTTATAAAAAACCTTCAACCAGTGGCGGACGGGGATTTTTTAAAACTCTGTATTTTGAAAATGGAGCATGGGATCCAAATTTTGTTATGGAGAATTACTATTATGACCAAACTAAAGGCTACTGCTAAAAAAAAATTTATCAAAATTTGCGAAATTTGATTTTAAAAAATAGTGAGCCTTCCTTGGTTATTTCCGAAACGGTTTATGCTAGAACGGTGGCGAATTTTTTTTTCAACATTATGAGACAAATTAATGACTAATTATTCATTAGTTTTTTTCGATACTTTAATTATAGAAAAAGTTATGAGCATTTGAAATTTAATTTTCGAAAAATATTCTTTCTCTAAAACTTTAAATGCTCATAACTTTTTCTATAATTAAAATTTCGGAAAAAACTGAAAAATAATTAGTCATTAATTTGTCTCATAATGTTGAAAAAAATATTCGCCACCGTTCTAGCATAAACCGTTTCGGAAATAACCAGGGGGACACACCATTTTTAAAAATCAAATTTTGCAAGTTTCGATAAAAATATTTTTTACAGTAGTTTTTAGTTTGGTCTTAATAGTAATCCTCCATAACAGAATTTGAACCCCATGCTCCATTTTCAAAATACAGAGTGTTAAAAATTGACCGGCCGCCACTGCCTTCAACATTTATTGTACTGGTTTTTAAAAAGTTTTATATTATTTTATTTAAATCTAATATTACACTTGAATTAGGTAAAATTAGATTTTAATAAAATATATTTTAGTTAACAACCAACATTGAATAATCTTACCCTAAAAAATAATCTTAGTTAACAAACTGTCAAAGGTCTATTGTCTTTAATTTGGCGAAACTTTTTTTGAACTGGTCACATTAGTGCCTAGACAAATGTTATACCTATTTCTCAAATTTTTTCATAAATTTAACGACGCAAAATTTGTTCGTCTGCGGCTTCCCAACCATGGTCATATACTTTAGATGCATTTAACATTGTACTTTTTTGAAAATTTTGGGCTAAAGCAACATAATTTTATGTTTTACATTTTCTCCATGTTGAAACAACATCGAGTTTAAAATAAAAAGACTAAGAGACATTTATTTCGATAGTCAGTACAATAATTTGGATAATTTTGAGTATTGTTTTGTTTTTCCAAAAACTTTTTTTATTTTTTGATCAAAAAAATACATTTAGCACACTGAAAAATAAATAACTTAATATTCTGATTTTGAAAATTTTTAGTTTTGTTTCTGAAATTTACGTAGTTAATTGTTAATTAACAATTTTTAATAACAGTTGGTGCATAATTGAGTAATAAAAGTGTTTAAGTAAATTTAACGCATCGTTTAAAAAAATATATTGATTGTTAACAACTTGTTAAGCTTTGTGCAACTCATGTTTAATGTTTACTACTCGAATATCTGTACTTGGGCACTGGTTCCACTCAACTTTTTTTGCCAATCAAACACACCAAGACTGACAGTGTGTTCAAATGCTTTGGTGCTGCCAATCAAAAACTCTATTAATTTATTAGAGGCTAGAAATTAGGCTAGATAAGTTTAATGAACAAAAAAAATGTTTCTCAAATTAAACACATTCACAAAGATTTACCTAATTCGATGGCTGGAAACTCATTTCTATTTATAAATAGTGCACTTGATATTTTTTATTTAAATAATCGCTAGGTTAATTAACAAAAATTGGGCATTTTTTTAAAAACTCCTTATTTAATAGTTGCAGTAAGGTGAAATAAGATTTTACTTAAAATATAAGTGTTTATTTCTATTAATACATATATAGAGATCACTTATCGCAATTTTTTTATTTTTTTAACATTATAATTTTATAACTCGTTTACATATTAATATACTGGAATGACCGTACACATCTTTACAGAAAATAAAATGTTTGACAAAGTATGTTTCTTATTATATTATGATAAATTGCCTTTTTTAAAAGTTATTTGAGGTTAAACTTGAAATTATCGTATTTTTTTTACTTTTTTAACGACACTATCAGTATCTATCAATATTTTAATTATTTCCGGCTTTTAATGTTTTTTATATTTTGGTTAGTAGAACAAGAATGTATTTGGAAAACCACCAGCAATTAAAATATAGTATCTTTGAATTATTTAATGACATAGTACTGTAATCTATAAAAGTAAAAAATTTTTGAAATTTACTATAATTACAACTTTGACCTCCAATATCTTTTGAAAAAGTTAATGTATTATAACATAACAACAAACCTTTATTGTCGAGCATTTAATTGTCTATGAAAATGTGTACGGTCATTTCAGCAAACTAAACTGTAAACCCTGTAGGTAAACAAGTTACAAGATTCCAAAGCTAAAAAAAAACATTTTGTTTAAATGAGAAATTGAAAATCTAGATAAGCGATCTTTAAGTAGTAATTTTAAGAAAGCATGTTGTAACTCGTGTCTTATTTCGCCTTACTACAACTCGTGAAAAAAGAATTTTGAAAACTAAAAAAGAATTTTTTTAATCACTCTAATAAACACTGATTAACCCAACTGTAACTAACGAAAATTTTGACTGACACTTTTAGTGACAAATTAATTGATTAAAAATAGCCAATCTAAATGCATTATTATATTCGAACTAACGTGAAGTAAATCGAATACTTAAGAACTAAAGAAAAATATTTGTCAAAGCAGCTAAATAAATAAATAACATAGCATAAATAAACATCTTGCATCAACTTCCTAAAAGCCGAAAAAAATTTATTTAAGTTATAAAATGTAAAATTTAACGATTTTAATTACGCAAAAGACAAATAAAAAGTGTGAGTCTTGTTTAAACAGCCAAAACATTTTATAAAAATTTACCATAAAAAAGCCCTTTTGTATAAACTTTTATAAAAAAATATAGCAAAAGAACAAACTGCTTTAGCATCAATTATTGTTAAACATTAAACACTTATTTTTTTAAAAAAGTCTCGATTTGCACTCGTTTTATAAACATGAATCCGTGCACAAAACTAACTGATTTTACGAAACACGTTTTTTAATATACTAATACGAGATTAATAAAAATATAAAAAATATTCGTATTTTTAGACACAATTAATAAAAAAATGTTTCGTAATATATTATTTAGAAAAAGAAAAAAATATACATATTAAAAAAATTTAAAAAAATTTAGATATTGTATCGTCAAAGAGTATGGTTTTAAAAATTGTAATGTCATGCTTAAATTAAAAAAAAAATTTCATACCAAAACGTTTCTAGATTTTTACAAAAAATTAATAGAAATTAAACAAAATTCTGAAAACAAAGTAAAAAAATATGAAAATGAATAATATACGGGCTGGCGCATGCTGATAGCAATAGAAGTATGTACCTATGTACCTAAAATAAACATTGAATTAAAATTTTGTATATAAACTAAGTTTGATTTAATGTATCTAACTAAAACATGTTCAAAATAACCAAAATAAGAACTTCTGGATATATCGGAAGTAGTCGGAAATTACTTTCTAGTCATAGATTCTACAGAGAATTGTACGAGTTCTGGCAAAAAATCTACTTTTTTCTTACCGTTCTTGTAGAAATAAAATATAAAGTAATTTTTTTAAAAAAATTAAATATCATTATTTAAGTAACAAATTGACTTAAGCGTTTTTAATTTTAAAGAACACGTTTGAAAGTATAGCAAAACTAAATACACTTATTGCTATTTTAATAACAAAAATTATGTATTTTTTTTAAATTTTGACAACATAAAAATAGTCAAAATATCCTTTTTTTAAATAGCACAACTGATATATTAATACATGATTGAATAGAGAAATTTTTTATCGAGCCTACTACTTTAATTCAGCCTATTTTGAGTTAGGTATTTTGCATCAAGTTACACATTATTTTTTTAATGACTGTGGCTTATGGATGGAGGGTAAACCTTTAATTTTGTGTAACAATATTGTGCGTTTATTGATACTTTACTAACAACTTTCGGTGTAACCGAAAGTACTTCCAGTTTGAAAATATTTTAGTTAGTATTAAATTTGATTTATGTACAAAATTTCAGTTAAATATTTTTTTATTTCAAATAGCTTCTAATATACTTCTAATAGCCTATTATCGTAAGACACCTGTATACACAATATAGACTAAAAAATTAATTAATGTTAAATATTTAAAATAGTACGAGTGCTTATAGAGACATTATTTAAGGATGTGATTTCTGGAATAAAAGGAACGCGAGTGAAATAATTTATAATAGTGAATAAATTTAACAAAAACATTGTTAAATTGCAAATTTCTATACCCACACCACGATTAGGAGATAAAATTAACTTGCCAATTATTATTACACTTAATTACGTAATCACTAATCAGTTATGATGACAAGATCTATATTGTATAACAAAATATAATATTTACCATAATACATGAGCATCGCGAAAGCGTTACCGACATTTAATATTTGTCTATATTTGGAAGAATTTTATGGTTTTGACTTACAAATTAGTTCATGAGGAATTTAATAAGAATGGTTGTAATGATAAGTAAACCCCATTGTTACCGAAGCGACCAGTTCGATGAAACCTACAAAAAAACAAACAAACAGAACCGTATTCAAGCTTCTCGAGTGCTACGCGCCGGACTTTTACAGTTCACTTAAAATTCAGGGGCTGGGGCTTCTTTATCGATAAGGAACCGAAAAGTTAATTCCTGTATTGCACCATAAAATTCTTCCAAATATAGACAGATGTTGGTGATTTGTCAGAAAGTGGTAGAGTTGTATGACATATATTCAAAACTACGCAAGCGCATGATAAAAGTTACTGGCATCATATGGTATCACAGAGACACGAAATTAAGAAAAGTCATTAATTTATTACAATTTTAACCTAGGAAGCTGTCAGTGTTGACGTCCATCACTATTACTTCCACATTGTAATGCGTTACTAAATGACAGGATTATCTAAGTTAAACAATTTTGATTTTTTATAACGTAGTATGTACAAAAATATACCAAATTCCGTCATTGAATAAATATATATTTTTTAATTTTATTTTCAAAAACTTATAAAGAACAGTTAAATAAATATAACGAAACTAAAAAAAATGTAACAATACAAACACAAAAATGATATTTACTGAGCTGCAAGACTGTTTTGTGAACAAAAAAAGCTTAATTAATATAAATTATTTAAAGTTAAAAGAAATATTAAACTGAAATAATTTGTTGTAGAGAAAAAAAAATTCAAACATATAAGTATACAAAGACAGTTAAATGAAGAAAAAACTAAAATTATATGTGTTTCATTTCAATTAAACAGAATTTTTAGTTTAATTTTTTAAGTTTGTTATTGAATAAGTAAGTGTAGACTAAACACTCAAAGTATTTTTCTTCACTTCAAAACAAGTTACTTCTGCTAGTCGAACAATATGCGAAGAAAAGTTAAAATTTTAAAAGAATGTCAAATCGACAAATTGTCTGATAAAAAGCAAAAAAGCCAAAATTTTATTACAGTGTAGTGTTATTGATTCGAACATTCTATGATTGAGAAAAGTGTTTAACAAACGTATTCCAAAATTTTTTAAGACAATTATATATAATAATAAAGAAAGTAAATACTTTAAAAGATATAGTGCGTTTAAGATTTACCTCGTTTTTAGCATTTGTCACCAATTGACAATTATTATTAGTTCTCACCGTTAAACATCATAGAGCTCTGTTTGTAAACCTTTAGTAACATATTGTTGATAAAGTTGTCATAAACTGTAAAAAAATCAATAACATCTTTAGCGTGACTAACAATAAACATCTATAAAGTTTGAATAATTTTTTGTCAAATTTATATTTATTGCAAAATAAGTGTCAACTTTTAATTATAAAATTAACAATAGAAAAAACGAAATTGAAAGAGATAATATATTTTTTTTAATGAAGATAAAACTGATTAAAAAGCAATTTAATTAAATTAATATTTCGGAAACTATTAGGTTTATCAAACTATTTTTTATTTAAAGTTTTGCGAAGCTAAAATAGTTATTTGTGTGCCAAAGTTAAAGGATTATTTCTGCCGAGATTGATTTTAATGGCTGAGGCAAAGCTGAAGCCAGAAAACAGACGAGTAAATTTTCGGTGTAGCAGACACAAAATTTCAGTCGACTTTAACAAAAAACTAAAATTTTACTAGTAATAAAGGCCGTTCCAAAGTAAAAGGGTACTGATAGGCGAAGTCGAATAGTATGTGCAATGGGTTAAAACGAGTTGTTCTCACTGTCGCGCAGACAAGCTTTGCTCATCGGAATTCTTTTACCTTGGAACTTGAAAATTTTTATTTTTTTGTTAAGGTTGCCTAAAAATATAAATAAATAAATGAATAAAATACAAATATATATTGTCAAATTTTTATAATTTATATAGCTTTCTACAAAGTACAATTTTTAATACACAAATTTCTTACTAATGAATAGTAGTTGTAAAAGCCATTTTCACAAAAACAAAGTTTTTGAAAACCTGTTCTTGCTGTTGGATTCGTTTTGGTTTGCTTTACAAATAAACAGAAATTTTTAGTTTAAATAGTTAATATACAAAACCGTGGTATGTTTTTATAAACATACATAATATAATATAATTTATAATTTAAATAATAAATTAGTATAATTAATATAAAATATAATTTATATACATTTATATTTATATACATATAATTTATAAACAACCAAATTAAGAGACTTATTTTTGTTCGTTTTGAGTTAACTTCTAACTGTCTATGGTAAATAGTGAAGTAAAATTTTATCTCGCTGCTTTATTATAAAATAAAATTTTAAGATATCTACATATAAGTAAATGTTTTATGACAGTTTTATAAAGAATCATTTTGTTTATCAAAAATCAAAAGTCGTGTTTTTAAATATATATATATTGCTGTTGAATATTAACTATTTCAGCTAAAGGTTTGAATTTTCGTATATTTAAGAAGCAAACCAGAGTGCACATCTTTCAAAAAAAAAAACATAACTTTTTCAGTCACTAGTAACAAAATTGTGTATTAAATTTTTTTTCTTGTGTAGGCTTATAAAAATTATTAAAAGTTTGACCATACAATGCCTATATAGTCTCCACTTCACAAATCTTTAAAGATTTTTTTTCTTGATTGGTTTGATAAACCTAATAGTTTTTGAAACATTATTTTTCAATTCAGGGTTTGGCGCATCGCACTACCGCTTTAACGTGTGCTAGGCTACAGATGACGTCACAGACAAGTATGAAATAGCTATTTACATTCGTATGTGGTAGGCTTAATTTTACAGGCGACAGCTTTGTTTCAGGCCCGAGCTGAAAGCGAGTGCCTGATTAGTTGGAGCCTGTAAAATTAACTAACGCATAAGATTTGTATAATATTTTTTGTCCGAAAGAGTCAAATTCTCTTTTTTTGCGCCATATCAAAAGTTAGGTTAGGTACAAATAAATTCTAAAAACCAATAAAACGTACCCAAATGCGGCTTAAATACTCTGTCATTGCTTGCATAATTTTCTTTAAAACATGTTCAAAGGTCTTTCCAGTACTTTTATTCACACTTTTAATTCTAAATTGATAATTACTATAAGAGATTCAAAATTTAACAATAATAATGACCATAGAAAATAATAATTATAGAATAATGACATTTATTAAGTAGACACGAACACACGTTTTGAATAGATGGCGCTGTAGCGGTTTATTCTATATAAAATTGCAAATTATTTTTAAAATTATTTTAAATACATACGTTTTATTTTTTTAAGTTTATTAACTGTAACTTTTTCCAAAATATACTTTTATTCCTATAATTTTGTATTGTTAGTAATTAAATAAAACTCTTGCACTACGCGTTGTCTATGGACCTGTGACGTTTCAGCGATTTTTTCAATTCACCATTTCTCTATTAAATATAGCTTTATTTGTGGTAATATTTTAGGTACGTACACTTTGATACATAAACTTTATTACTGTAAGGTTAGTTTTTTCCTCAAGCATATCCTGTGGTAGTTGTAACCGTACAATGTGAGACCCGGTGTTTTTCTCATTTTTACCGCACAGTTTCCAAAAGGCCGACTTACTATTGGTGGATGCACAACTATGATAGCCTACTTTACAATACGGGAGGACAAAAACGATATTAATGTCTTTGGAACCGTTGACCTAATTCATGTCGAGCAAAAACTAATATTTTGAAAATAAGTGAGAAAACCTGATTAGATATTTTTCAAAAAATCGAAGAGTGATCCGACGTGCTTGTTTCTTTAATTGAATTAAAATTTGAATAACTTAGTTTTTTGAAAAAATAATTTAATTGTATCTAATTTTTGTTTATGAAGGTAATAACAATAATAAAAAATTACAATATTTATTTTTTATCAGTCTAAAAATTTCGTTATCAAACATTATATAATAACGATAAAAAATGATTTATTTATTTTTGACTTTTTGCACCTGAAGCGACACCGAAACAATAAAAATATACGCAATTTTAGGAGTTCCAATTTTGTAACGATAAGTCAAAACACAGTCTTATGCTTGACCATCGGCTGAGATTAGTTAGCTTTATATGTTTTTAATCAAATTTTACTATTAGTATTTTTAATGGTTAACCTGGAAGCAATTCCTACATATATTTTGAAAACTTTACTTATGATTTGTCAATTAGAAGCTAATATTACAAAAAAAATTAAAAATTGCTAAAATTCTTGTCATACTTTGATATTAGGTATATGTGGCTATTAATTCCAGGCTAAAACCCTAATTGACTGTCAGTTTTGAATGTGACTGTATATTGTATCTTTATGAGTGTATAATCGAAATAATTTTAATAAAAATTATTAAAATTGTTTTGACTGTACTTCACTTACCCCATACCAACAGACTGATGAGTCTGTATGCCTAATTTAAAGTGCTAAGAGAATAAAATCATGGGTCTACATACACATTCTCTTTCTGAATTTATTTATATTCTGAAGTGCCTCTTTGCCGTTTCTTTATAAAAATTAATAAACTTTAAGGAAAAAATGAAAAATTTAACATAATTTACGACGTACAACCTATTTTTGATAAAAAAATCAGATTATTATTGGCTTCTAAGAAATAGTACAAAAGAATTAAAATTATTTCTACAGAAAATTGTAACAAGATTTTACGTATTTATTGTATACCACATAAATAATCTGGAAGTACTTCAGAATGATATTCAATTTTTTCCCGTAGTCAATGGAATTGCACAAGTTCAAAACAATTGTATTTGAACTTGTGCAAAAATATACAGAAACAATGTAAATTTATTCGTATTTACATCAGTTTAGCTTAAGATCCTTGTTCTTCCTTAAGTGGTTAAAGTGAATAGAACTTCATCGAATTACTGTTTAAAACATAGAAACTGTTGGACTCAAATTTCGTTTTAATTGTTGTAGATATTAGAAAATAAGTTCGGCTTTTATTTAGTTTAGTTAAAAATAAATATTTAGAAAATGTTAATCAAAATATACGATTATATACGCTATAGTGATATATATCGTAACGTAGATGTATTAAAAATCGTTTTTTATTTTATTTGTTAGAGACTTTGTTAAAACCTATTTGTTTCAAATAGTCAGCAAAAGAGCAATCTCCGTAAATTACCAAATATGCAATACATCACATGCATATCGAATACTACAATCACAAGAGCCAACCATCACTACATAATTTGCCAATTAAGTGAGCTTTTAAAATGATACGGTTAAATGTGGTACTTAATAGATTTAAGATCTTTTCCTGTATTAATTTTTTACTATTCTTTGTATAATAGGATGATTATAAATAAAGTGTAACATCCTAAATATTATATTAATCGTGTAAAATTTTAATGATTTGTAAAAATGACGATAGGCTATAACAAATTTCGTACTGTACTATAATGAGTGTATTATTATCTAATTAAATTCTATTTCTAATTCAGGTCACAACTAATTACTTTCTGACTACTTGAGCATCAGAAAAAATAAATTTGGAAGAAAAAAAAACGCTCATCCGATGCGATTCATTTAAAAACTTCCCCAGCAATATACGCGCAGTACATAATTTTGACTGACTAAAAAAATTATTATATTATTGTTATTAAATTTTAATTATTAAATAAATTGTTATACGGTGTACAATAATATTTGTTTTATTGTAAATCCAAATTCCATTTTCAATTTACTCGTACTTTTGGTTGTCATGATAAATAGTGGAGAAAATCGCCGTCGTATCTATTTTCTCGCAAAAATTTTTTTAAGGTATAACCAAACAGAACCTTTACAGTCTTATAAATTGTCTATCACTTCATAGTTTATAGCCCGTCATTGGTCTGACAGACACTATGGGTTGTTCTCGTGTTTGCAACAATACATTTTGCCGCAAAAGATGCCTACCCATCATATCCCACAAATATTCAATCGGATTTAAATTAGGGGACTGGGCAGGTCACGGCAAAATGTTAATTTTATTGTTATACTATTCCAAATTAATTTTGGCGTACTTGACTTAATGGCAAGTCTTTTGTTTATTACTAGTGCAATAAAGATTTTATTGTTTCCAAATGCAAGTAATTTATGGTCATTAGACCCTTCCATAGCATCTAAAAAAACCGCTTGGAGCAGATCAAATCTACGTAAAAGTGGTAACAAATCTGCCTGCCCCGGGCGATTTTCTCAGATAGTATCAAAGGGTATAACGGCCATAAATTACTTGCGTGTGGTAACAATACACGTTTTATTGCACTGGTAATAAACTGAAAAGTTGCTTTTAAAGTCAGGCACGCCAAAATTGTTTGGAATAGTATACCCAAAAACTTGCTCTTGACCATGGCTGCATGTGGACAAGTATTGTCGTGCAAAAATATAAAATTTTAAGCCATTTCTTCGGCAAACGGAAGAACCGCAGCTTGAAAAGTATTATCGCGATAATTTATAGTATTTAGATTCCAATCTATAAAAATAAGCTGTGTTCTTCCACCGATGATGATACCAACCCAGACCATCACTTTTTCTCCTTGGTATGTGAAGACTTTCTTTTCCAAGTGATCTTTCCACTCTTAGTCTTCTGGTGCCCTTGTGCAAATCAAACCGAAATTTATTAGTAAATAAAACTGTTGTAGTCCGCTTATGTTGTTGCCAGTTCACATGATCCTGCGCCCAATGTAATCTGATGGCGCGATTTCCACGAGATGAAGTAGGTACTCTTAAAAAACGTCTAGCATTAAAGCCGGCTTCGTGAAGTCGATTACGAATCGTTTGGTCACTAACTAAGACGTGGTGAGTGTTATGGAGCCAAATTCCTACTTCCGTGGCGATCTCCCAAAGCTTGCAAACGCACAAATTGGTCTTGATTTGCAGTAGTTGTCCTTGTACGATGTCATCTGAGAAAATCACCCGAGGCAGATCAAATGTACGTAAAAGTGGTGACAAATCTGCTGGCCCGGACGGTTTTCTAAGATGGCATCAAAGGGTCTAACGACCATAAATTACTTGCGTTTGGTAACAATACAATTTTTATTGCACTAGTAATAAACAGAAAAATTGTATTTAAAGTCAGCTCTACCAAAATTGATTTGGAATAGTATACCTATAAGCAATAAAGTAACCAACGAGAAGTAGTCTCTTGGTTTGCCGTTGACAGCAGTTTCTAGATTTGACGTCAGCGGCAGTCTTTTCTCTGATGATCAACAAGCTTGCTTTAGAAAACTTTTGTAGGTACATATAATAATTTAAAAAGGTTAACGTTATATGGCTTTATATCTTTGTATAAAAGTTAATTTCGTAACAAAGAGTTTATCTCAGAGTTTATATTCCAATCCGTTGACTCATGGCACTATACTCAAAATTTTAATTTCTTAGGTATTGAATACGCCGAGGTCATTGACTACGTTACCATCTGATTTGCATTCAAATTTCTAATAATACCCTAGAAGCTCTGTCTTTGTCGTCGCGTTAAGCTGAAAAAAGATGAAAAGTGTGACATGATTAATACAATACGTTTTGTGTTCATTGCATTTTAGACCATGATGTAGAAAGAGATAGCAGTAAGAACGTGAATCTTTACTTGCGTTGAAGGTTTTATTAGTAATAAATTATTACAGATGGGGATAAGACCGTGAGACGTACTTTACCATTATTTACTGTTTACTGCTTACTTCTTATCGGGCGATATACCGCTCCAGAACCGTATTAAAAATATATAAAACCATCGTTAGAAACACTCCCATTTTTATTAATGTCATTGTAAATATGATCAGCAATTGTATTATATGCATTATAGGTACTCATAATCTCACTTTAATTTTCTTACCTGTACTTAGGTGAAAACTGCTTTTATTTATTTGGGTTGTTCCATAATTTGTCATTTGTTAAAAGGCTTAACATTAACATTAACGTAATCTTATTACGTCTTTTCTGAAAGTAGAATTTTGTGATTAGCGGTTTCTAATAAACAGGTAGAATAACAAGTAACCAAATTTTCTAATTTCTAACAAAATTGAGTTAGTACTGTTAGTAGAGAAAAGAGCTTTTACCGTGTTGATTGTGTTTTAAAATTATGGTTTCGAAAATGTTATTTCAACTATGGAAACATGCAGGAGAAGCAGACCTTTCCTGTGAGTTAAACCAAATCGACGTTAAAGATCAACAGCTGTCGCTTCCAAAAAAAAAGACGGCATCTAGTATTCCGATGCTCAAGAAATAATTACGTATGTATACAATGGTTTGATTAATAAAGGATATTCCAACTCATTAAACGCAGCAAGTAAACTGACCAAAGTTCCTCACACTTTCTTTCTGTTCAATTAATTTTGAAACAATAATGGATACGATAGAAGAACACACTACAAAAGAAACTTTTCAAAGATTGGGAAGATTTTGAGAGTGCAAATAAAAATTGTTATTTATAATATGTACAAAAAATGTGGAGCCTACTACAGCGTCTCTAAAACGAAAATTAATTGAATGTGGATTTGACATCCAGTAGAGCGATCAGACACTTAGAACGTATTTAAAAAATATTGGCTTTAAATATAAAATGCTAGATAAGAGAATGACTATTACAGAAACGCATCGTTTAAAAAAAATGCAAACTGATATAATAGTTATTTACCTAACGTATTCGGGAAGATACATTTCCTGCATGAGCACTTTGTTTGCAGCACGAGCGAAGGGAGTGCTGCATTAGTGCGAATGAGGAAAATTTTTTCATGAAATAGTTAGGTACAACATTTTTTGTATCTAACGAATAAAACTAACATTAAAAAAAAATAACCTAACCTAACATTTACGAGAATTTTGTTTATTAATTAATGGGTTGGTAAGACTGGTTAGAAGATTCTGGAAACAGAAGTACAACCAAAAATTGTTGCTTTACCATTACCGACCAATGACTTAAGCAAATTTGAATTGTTTTCTTGTGAGAAATAAAAAACACCCCGGTGCGGGAAAACACTCTTTTCATGCGTCAAGTATCACTGAAAAATAGCTGCTCACACTTCATAAGTACAAAAAGTGTATTTTCTAAATGAAGCAATATGAAAACGAAGGGCGTCACATCGTTTACCTAGACGAAACATGGTTCGACACCCACGATGTGATTAAAAAAACTGTCACCGATAAAACCATTAATTATTACACACTCAACACTTCTCTTTCTCGTGGCAAAAGAATAATAACACTGGACAACACTAAATTTTATCGGAAATGTTTTTTACTAAAATTAAATAATTTTGAGCCACATAACTGAAATATGACAGCAAAAGTTAAAAATTAGTTCAAGTTTTAGTGATATAAATTTTATAAATGCTCTTATTATAGTAATTATGTACTTAGTAGTTAAAATGTTAAATAAAATTTATAAAGAGGTTGTAAAAGACTTTCCACGTCATTGTATTTTAAAAACGTAAAATAATAACCTTTTATCAACCCACAAAATGTTACTGCTTCCTGTTCATATAAAACTGGAATTAATAAAAAAAATTTGTAAAAGCCGTGTGGACACGAATGTAGAAGCTTTTTCATATTTTCGACAAAAATTTCTCATGCTGAGCGAAACAAAATTTAAAAAAAGCATTTTTAGGGAACCACAAATTAAGAAATTTTTCCAAGATAAAGAATTCGAAAAAACTTTTTATGAAAATGAAAAAAAAAATGCTTGCAATAATTTTCATCTTATAGGGACCAACTTTTTAGGTAACAATAGGGTGGAAAATTACGTTGACTTAATTAACATGTTGGCATCTTTCAAAGATATAGGGTGTAATATGTTGAAAATATATTTCTTAGACTCACATTTAGACTTTTTTGTTTGAACTATAGTAGCAGTACCTAAGTGATGAACATGGGGAACGCTTCCACCAAGATATTTCTGATATGGAAAACAGATATCAAGGCAAGTGGAACCTTTCCATGCTTGCTAATTATTGCTGAACCCTTATAAGGGATACCCTTAACAATACATATAACAAAGGAGCCAAAAGATTGGTTTTGCAATTGTACATAATGGGTATATTGAATATTCTGTTTAATTTCTTATTGTTATTTTTAAATAAAATATAAAAAAAATGGGATCTTCGCAATGGTAATAGTTTTTAAACCAGATGGTGATATACGAATTTGAGTAGATATGAGACGGGCAAAACCAAGCAATATTAAGAGAAAATTTTCCATTACCAACATTTGACAGTATTATGACAAAATTAAGAAGTGTTCCTTGTTTTTCGCGATTAGACTTAATAGGTGCCTATCACCAACTAGAGCTAGACGAAGAAAGCAGGCCTATCACAACCTTTATCACTCAGAGAAAATTCAGCACCAGAAATTTTTTAACAAACTTTCCAAAAGATGATAGCATCGTGCAAGAACGCCATTAACTACCTAGATGATGATATCATAGTGTACGGAAAAACGCAAGCGAAACACGACGAACGTTTAGAAAACGTTTTGAAAATTCTCAAACAACAAAATGTATTATTAAATGAAAACAAGTGCCAGTACAAAGTAAATGAGCTGGAGTTCTTAGGTCACATACTAACTTAATCGGGGATAAAACCTGACCTAAACAAGGTCAAGACAGTACAGGACTTTTGCCCCCGCTAAACAAAGAAGAACTTTGAAGTTTCTTGGGACTAGTTACATATTTGGAAAAATTTATACCAGACCTGGCTGATCTAACTGAACCAATGAGGTTACTAATAAAAAAAGAAACAAGATTTCAATAGAAACCAATTTACAAAAAAAAGTTTCAAAAACTTAAAAAGGCACTAGAAAAATTACCAACGCTATCGTTTTTTCACACTAAGCGACGCACACAGTTAGTAGGTTATAAAATGTTACTTCTGGGCCAGGACATTTGGCGTCTTAAAAATCAAGGTAAAATCTTACAAATTTAACTGTTTTCCCAAAAGTCAACAACTAAAAAAGGCCTAAGATCACTCAAAATGCATTAATTTTTATCCACCCCAAAAGTATCCAAATATGTGTAGACCACCAAAAATTGAGCACATGAAATAACAGGGTAAAATTCTACAAATTTGTTGTTTTTCTAAAAGTAAACATAAGAAAAAGATCTAAAAAACCTACAAAATGCCTTGTTTTTAAGCCCCCAAAATGACTTTTTACTTCTGGACCAGGACATTTGGCGTCTTAAAAAACAAGGCAAAATCTTACAAATTTAGCTGTTTGCTCAAAAGCAAACAACTGAAAAGAGCCCAAAACCTTTCAAAAATCATTAATTTTCATACACCCCAAAAACAGCTCTTCATTTCTGGACCAAGCCAATTGACGCATGCAAAAATCAAGTAAAATTACTGTTTAGACGCAGCTTTTTGCGTCTATGTTGTTTTTTCGTTGTGAAATGAAAGGAAGAGTTACTTATTTTAAAATATATTTTCGAACTGTATGTACAAGAAGACCCTTACTGACTAAAAGTGTTTCTATTCCCAGCCACAAGTGGTGGGAATCTCGTAGGTGGAGGTTGGACAAACCCAACATATTCCCCGCCTTGGAAACACCAAAGCTTACAATAAACAATGGAAATTATCAAACTTGAAAAATAAAAAAAATAAAGATGAAATAATAATGATGCATAATGATAAAATTAAAACACAAATACACAGGTACGCGTTGCTTTGAACGATTCACTCAAGCATTTTTTGGCAACACACACACTTTCACCACTGGTCGCTTGATGAGCCCGTTTGTGGTTTTGACCGTGACCACTCTGATTCGGCCGTCGTTGCCTAGATGCAGTTGTGTTATCCTGCCCATTTTCCACGCGAGCGGAGGAGTTGAGTCTTCTTTGAGAATCACGAGATCCTCTACGTCCACAGAATGTTGCATAGGATTGCGCCATTTGTTCCTTGGTTGAAGTTGCCCAAGATATTCCCTAGACCGGACCACCTTTTCCAAAACTGCTGTTGAATTTGACACACTCGTTGCCAACGAGCAACGAGTTAAACGGTTGGTGGCGACGTCGGATATATCGTGATCTGGAATTGCTGTAAGTGGGCCGCCGACCAGGAAATGATCAGGAGTTAAAGGATTAAGATCGGAGGGGTCGTTAGAGAGCTGAGTAAGGGGGCGTGAATTTAGGCAGGCTTCTATTTGTGATAATAACGTTCGCATTTCTTCATGGTTTAGAAGCGCGTTTAAACATACGCGTTTTAAATGAGATTTGGCAGATTTTACCGCGGCTTCCCAAAGCCCTCCAGAATGTGGTGCCCATGGCGGGATGAAATGAAAATTGATGTTGTCATTAGCTAGATTTGATACGACTTTGTTTCTAAATTTATCTGAATTCATAATCTTACGCAGTTCATTATCAGCACCTATGAAATTCTTTGCATTATTTGAAAAAATATTGCATGGTTTGCACCGAGGCGACGTAAAACGCTTTAAGGCATTTAAAAAATTTTCGGTAGAACAGTCCAAAACTAACTCCAAGTGCACCGCTTTAGTAGACATACAAATAAAAACCGCTATATATGATTTTATAATGGGCGGCTTGCCTCTTCCACAATTAAGGTTTATTTCAATCGGTCCACAGTAATCAAGACCAACATTGCTAAAGACTCTGCTAGGCTCAACGCGATATTTAGGTAAATCGCCCATGAATTGTGGGACCATAATTGGTTTTACGCGGAAGCATGTACTACAGTGACGTGTAACATTGCGCACTGCATTTCTACCTGATATAATCCAAAATTTTTCTCTAATTGAAGCTAGGGTGGCCTGAGGACCGGCATGTAGATGCTTAATATAAAAATGTCTAATAATTAGCTTTGTAACATGATGATCCTTTGGTAACACATACAGATGCCTCTGGGTTTCGCTAATGGACGAATTGTTTGACAGTCTCCCACCCACTCTAATTAATCCGTCTTTTGATATAAATGGATGCAGGTTGTATATTTTGCTATGTTTGTTTACTGTATTGATGCGTTCTAAATCATGTAATTCTGAATGAAAGACAGAAATTTGTACATTTTTGACAATGATTAATAACGCTTCTTCCAACTCGCGAGATGATAAAGGGTTATGATCTTTATTTCTATGTAAATCTTTGCAAGTTGCCGATGGATTTTTGCAATTGCGCTGATGTTTTGAAATTTTGAAGTTATCACATAGCCGACAAAGCCATGCAACGAAGCGTTGAAGTTTTGTGAAATCTGAAAATTTTGTTAACAACTTCCACTCTTCGGCGTTGGGGATGGTAGAAACATGACAACTTTGCTTTTGTTCGGGAATTGTTTCAATGTTTTGATTTATATTCGATTGTTTTGACCAGAATTTGCTATCGTACCGTAAAAATGAAGGACCGTGCCACCATAAATTGTTATTGATTAATTTACTTGGGGAAATTCCTCTTGATAGTAAATCTGCTGGATTACTCGCGGATGGCACATGTTGCCATTGACAGTGTTTTGTAAGATCTTGAATTTCCGCTACTCTATTATTTGTGACGAATGTTTTTAGCGTGTTTGATTGCAATGAAATCCAAGCAAGTGCTATCGTTGGGTCGGGTCGATCCAAAAATATTTTTTGCATGTCTTGTAATGTGGCAAGGCCGATGCCACCATTGACATTAATCGTGCCCCCAAGAGTGCGCTGCATAATTCTAACCGTGGCAGTGTTATATTTTTTAGCGGTACCACTTTGGATTTTGCGGTAAGTAAATTTATTTGAACTGAATCGTGATAAGAATTACCTGATCGAACATACTGTCGTCCTCCTCAAATTTGGAAAAATGACTTAAGTTATAAATTTTACAACAAAGGGGCTTGGGACCGAAGTTAAGTCGCCTGCAATAAAGTAAACAGTAGGTATTTTTCTGGTTATTGTAACAGATGTTTGGGATCTCGTCTCTGCCGGTCTGCCGCAGGTATAAAGTAGGGGTGAACTTTATTGAGAGCGACTTAACTTTGGTCTCAAGCCCCTTAGTTGTAAGATTTATAACTTAAGTCATTTTTTCAAATTTGGAGAGGACGACAGTAAACAGCCGCACCGTAGGCCTTTTCAGAAGCATTACAAAAGCAATGAAATTCCAGGGTCGAAGCAATTTCTGGGAAGATGTGATGGGGAATACCAATATTGTTTATTGCTGGTAATTCCATCACCCATTTCGTCCAGCTGGTATGAATGTCTGGCGGCACGCTTTCATCCGAGCTAGATTTTATTGACCAGAGCTTTTGTAAAATGATTTTGGCGACAACGGTTATTGGCCCTAATAAACCTAAGGGATCGTAGATTTGTACCGAGGTAGAAAGTATAATGCGCTTAGTAACCTTCTTGGAAAAATCCTTGTTTAAGTCGAACTGTAAACAGTCGTCGCCGGTCCGCCAAATTAGTCCTAATGTCTTGCATGCCGCGTCTTTCGGTGTAAATTTTAATATTTCTGTGGAAACTACGGTTACAGGTAGAATTTCGGTTCTATTGGAGGCCCATTTGGCAAGTTCAAAACAACCTTGTGATAGAACTTGGATTAAATCATCGCGCAATTTTACCACTTCTTGTATGGTGTTAGCACCAGTTAAAATATCATCTACGTATGAATCGTTTTTTAATGCTCTTGCTGTTTCTGGATGTGATAAAAGATTTTCGTCGGATAATATATGTAAGCATTTGATTGCTGCGTATGGAGCAGCCGATAAGCCATATGTGACCGTGTTTAATTTGTTGTGCATTGTCTCTCCATAAAATTTGCTGGTAACATCGGTCTTCTGGGTCAATCAAAATTTGCCTGTACATTTTGCGTATGTCGGCAGTAAAAACAAACTTATGCGATCTGAACCGAATTATAATGTCGAAAATGTCGTTTTGAATTTTTGGCCCCACATGCAAAGTTTCGTTTAAACTAACACCGGTGCTTGATTTCGCGGACCTGTCGAAAACAACGCGAATTTTTGACTGGTTTCCGTCGCTTTTGAAGACCGCATGATGAGGTAGAAAGTACTGTGACTTAGTTAATAAATGATCAGCTAAGGGACCTACTAATGACATGTGTTGAAGGTCTCGATATTTATTCATAAATTCAACATATGCAACGTTGAGCTGCGGATTTTTTGCAAACTTGCGTTCCATCGTCAACAACCGTTTTAATGCAATATCTTTAGAATTAACCAGATTTAAACGATTTTGATTAAACGGCAACTTATCTTGAAATCGTCCGTTGACTAATCGCGTAACGCTGGACATAAATTTCTTTTCGCAATCAGACTCTGTCTGAGTCATTGCTGCATTGCGAGGCGATACCTTTTCGATTTCCCAGAATTGTTGTAAATGGGCCGCTAAAAGTTCATTTTCGTTTGTTGCGTGACAGAGCTGATTTTTCTGAGTACTGTTAGTTGTTGAATTCGCAATCGGTCCGCTAATTATCCAGCCAAAAAGAGTTTTTTGTAATATCGCGTGTTGACAGGGAATTTTGATTTGACCGACGCATAAGAGGTGCCAAAATATTTGAGCACCTAATAAGATTTCCACAGGGCGAGATACATTGAAAGTTAGATCCGCTAGTTGAATGTTTTGTGGACTTTTGATCAGCTGAGTTGAAAACGTAAAGGACGGCATGTTTTGCGTGATGTGGGGAATTACTAAGCAGTCCACTGTTGTTTTATGTGAAATTGTTTTCGATTTAATTTCTAACTGTGATGATTGAGTGATAGAAGTATACAAGTTGATTCAAGAATGAAATTTGATTGAGTACCTGAGTCTAAAAAAGCTCTACATGATTCAGATTCTCCATTTGGTTTAACTATCTCAAGTACGACAGTTGATAGCAAAGTTTGAGTGATTGCACTATCATTGCTTATGTGATTACTACTTCGGGCAATACAAGCAGATACATCAACATGCAAAATTGTGTTATGATTACGCTGACACACCTTGCAACCATCGTGTTTACAATTATCAACTGTATGAGATGGTTTTAAAGAGTTGGTGCTTAATTTTAACTTGGTCACATGATCTAAGCGGTTTTCGACCGGGAGTTTTAGAAAATCATGACATCCGTAAATGAGATGTTGTTTCTTGCAATAGAAGCAGCTTCGCTCATGTTTATTATTGGCAGCAACATAAATGGATGCTCTGAATTGATTCGATTTTTGAAGATTATATACCTTTTGGTCACCTTTCGAAACATTTGTAATTTTTATAGAATGATTTATATCTAAGGACTCTAACAAATGATATCTTTGTGTTAAGTGCTCTATGAGCGATTGCACATTTGGAATTTTTGTGGAGGTTAACGATTCCTCCCATGCTCTGCGACTAGTATAGTCAAGATGATTACATATCATGTGAATTAATAGTACATCCCAATTGTCAATATTAACATCTAATGACTTTAATGATACTACAAGGAGGGCCCCTATGCACATCTTATTTTATAAGGTAAAACACCCCGATTTTCCAGGTAGTTAAAAAAAGTAAAAAATATCAAGCAAAATAACCCGATTTTCAAGGTAATCTAAAAAAGTAAATATTTCAAGCAAAATGACCCAATTTTCAAGGACAAATAGAAAAGCAGAAAATATTGCGAAAATGACCGGATTTTCAAGGGTAAATAGAAAAGCAGAAAATATTGCGAAAATCAGGCACACCTCATTTTTTTTAAGGAAAACACCATGATTTTCAATGTAGTTAAAAAAGCTAAAAATATCAAGCAAAACACCCTGATTTTCCAGGTAGTTAAAAAAAGGAAAAAAATATCAAGCAAAATAACCCGGTTTTCAAGGTAATCTAAAAAAAGCGAAAATATTAAGCAAATCAGCCCGGTTTTCAAGGTAATCTAAAAAAAGCATAAAAACACCCCGCTTTTCAAGGATAAATTAAAAGCAGTGAGCCCTTAAGCCTGTCGTGCAGTGAACTAAAATTTCAATTTTGGGGAATATGCAACCAGTATTGCAAGACGTTTGAACTTACATTGGCAGCTGTTAATCAAGGGATTAAAAAACCGCCTACTGTGAGGGTCGTTCAGACCTCAGACCCAGGCCAAATTCTTTTCACCGAGGTTAAATCTTAACTTTCACTAAATAATAATACATGTCTAGACGTTAATATTAATTTATTAATTCAAAATTTGCCTACCCTAGAATATCATTGGCTTGTTTACTAGAATAAAAATAAATGTGCGACTAAAAAAATTATAGCTTTTTAATATTTTTGTACTTACATAAAATACTGGAGAAGCAGAATAATAGTTAAAAGTATTTTTTGACTTCATCATAGGTAAAAGTCAAATTAACGTACAATTTGTAGCTACGGAAACCTTGTGTTCGCAGTCACTTGCATTTTTACCACATAACGTGGGGTAAAAATGACCCAAAGTTTTTATCTTTTATCAGACACATTTATAAAAAAAACTCAATGAGTGGGAAACAAAAACATGTTTATTGAAACGTCATTTTATACAACTTTTATTTGTTGAAACTAGACTATCCGGGACAGACAAAATAATTCAGACATCAAACACAGACGTAGACAAAAAAATTTGTACAAATTGAGCACTATGTTAGTCACGATGACTTTAATAGATAATATTGTCAAAATTTACAAGAAAAGTTGGTTTACACGATTTTTTGTGTCAGTGGAAAAATTTGATGTTCGCATTTTTTACTTGCAAAATGTTTTTTAATTCAAATTGTGTTGCGAAAGAATACTGTGAATAACAGATTGCTACAGCACTTTTTAAACTAGTATTTTGACGACGATACGGTAATTTTGATGATGATGTTTAATATATTAGAATTTCTGATAATTTGTAATCTTTCAATAAAAGTCCTCAGCTAAAAAGTTTTATACAAATCTTGTAATAAATAATTACGTTGCGGGTCGTGTTTTTAATTATTTTTCAGGCTAAATGCAAGTTAATTCAAACAAATGTAAATCATTATATATTACTGTTTATGTCTTTATTATTTACGCTGTATTTTGTTCTAGCACAGCTGTCAATCAGCATTTTAGCACAAAACAAAAATACATATTTTACTGTACTGTATGCTTTTACCATCAAAATTTCTTTAAAAAATTAATAGTAGATAAACTATGGGACATGCAAATCCTTTGGAAAAAACTGTCTTAAAAAATTTAAATTGCAATTGTGCCAAAACTAATGGTATAATAAGATCGAGAATAAGACCTTTCTTCTCTGTACATATAAATCGCAAAAAACAGTTCTACAGCTTAAAAAATGACTGAGGTATAATTAAAAATAAACGATCTATTTTTTAGTTTTTCCGGATTTTCTACGTTATGAATGATCCGGTCGGATTAACCTAAAGTCAGTTGTGTTTAAGCTTTAATTTTCTACAATTTGAGTTTTTAGAGCATTAAGATTGCTCTATTAGATTTAATTTTATAAATAAAAAACTAAGAAAAGTCAATTTTTTGTTATTAAATGTTAATAACAATTTATCCTATGATAGTTGCGAGTAGAAAACATAGCAAAATATAACTACAGATTATCGATAATGTGATAGCACAGTTGGTTTTCTGTTACTAGTTTTGTGACGAAAATAATTTGTATTGATTGGCCTATTTGAGTACTCCATGCTTCTCTTGTCGTGCCAGAAACCGATTCGTGCAACAATCACCACCTATACAACGCCTATAATAATAGAATTGTGGCTATTCTAACTAAAAAAAAAGGTTTTTCTACCTTGCTTCTTTTATACCTTTACTTTCTCCTTCTGAGTCTTACGTGCTTACTAAAGACGGTAATGAGTAGGTCATTTCTAGGTTCTTCCCAGGGTAGGTACTGATGTTTTAGAAATCCTAATCCTATTTATCACGAAAACGTCCCCTGTCTTTTTTCAAGATGAGACGCTCGGTGTTGACCGCGGCGCGTAATAGTCCCACAACCCCTATTTTCTTATCACATTACCAGTTTGTAATTTAATATTTTTTATTCGTTTTATTAATAATAAACCCAGGAAAAAGCAATGACGACGATTAAAACTATAAGACTAACGTTTCTAATCTCGTTTTTTATGAATCATTTTTAAATATGCTGTAGATTGTCAATTAGTTAACCTCGACAATTTATTCTCTCTAAAGATTCTCAAAAACCAAGCAATGAACATAAACTATGTATGTATATAGGTAGAAACTATAACAAAAAAAACTTTACAACTTTGACATTGACTGGTAGGTATTATAGAAAAATAGTTATTATTATATAAGACGATAAAATTAAAGTCATTCCTTGAAGTTTTCATTGAAGCGGAATGGGCAAAGTTATTAGCCACAGTCGTAGTAGATACATATAAATAAAATGCCTAAAATTTTTCAAGAATTGGGATATCCCGAATGAAAATTCCATTATTAAAAGTACCTAATCAAAGCGCCTCGTTGGACCGAGCCTCGGCAGACCGTAATTGACAACGTATCAATAATATTTTGACACGGCCCTGTAGTTATACGTAAACCTTTTTAAATTTTTTGAAAAATTATATGGATTAAAAAAATGTGAGCTATATTAACTTAGAAAACACGATGTATATGTTGTTTTCTTTTCCCCTTTTATATTTTCTGGAAAATTTGTTTTATCATGGAGTCAGGAATATATTGTAGATATAAATTAAAAATAATAGCTATATTGTTTTAAGAACGTTTTAGGGACGGCGGTCCCCATCTTCAAGTTTTATTTTACCGTAATTACGAGTAGGTAATTACATGGTTATAACAGGAACTGTGTTCGGCTAAAAATTGATTTTCGGTCGGACACAGTTCACACACGATATTTATTACATTAGTTTCGACTAGTGTAAAGTCGACATAATCAACTATGTGTTGTGTCAAATACGTTAAAGACAATCTCCTGAGTATACAAAATTATGTTGTACAAGTTTTTGTTGAACAATTATCCCTGGATTTTCAAAGCATTTACCTAGGTTAATAACAGAAAAAATTATTAACTACTAGCAGAAAAATTCAACTTCTCAGTTGGCTAGGAGACGCAATAAAGGTTAACTTTATAGCTAGTAGTAGAAAAAAAACAAATTTTCCAGAAAAAAGACCCGATGTTAAATAGTGATTTTCTTTTAGAACTTTAGGTAATATAATTTTAATAGAACAATGGTTTTACATAATGCAGGAGGTCTTAGGTGATCCCATTTATTATGAGAATTAAATAATTATTTTATTTACGTATAGAAAATAGAATACAATTAAAACCAAATGCCAATGATTTGGAGTCCTAACAAAAAGGAAAGTTTTGTCCGAGTACCTACTCCTTGTGTAAAATAATTATTAGGGATTGACCGCTCGATGGGTGGTCTCAAGCCGATTGTAAATCATTGAGGAAGCTTCGCACTTTTCTTTCAAGAGTAATGGTGGTTGCATTTGTTTTTTTATTTTTTTTTTTAGAATTTAGATTCTATTATCATAAAAACAAATCATAGCGGGATGCACTTTGTTATTATATACAACTCTGCTAAAAAAAAGAGTTAAAATATTGTACCGCTTCAAAGTAAAATGGGCCCAAATATTTACAATAATTGCGATTTTTTATGAAATTTTACAAATTTATAGAAAAAATCGAATCATAGCGGGCTAAATTACACTATTCTCTATAAATAGAGACATCGACCTGGTTGTAAAATTAAAAAATACAGTTTTTAAACGGGCCCAAAATTTGGACATATTTCTATGTATTTCTCAGGCACTGAGGGACCCTTAAGCACACAGCACTTTCAAACTCATGTAGGTAAAAAAAGTCAATTAAAAGCAAATAGAATTAACAAAAAAATCAAGAAAAATGGCTATAGACGCCTGGAAAAATAATAAGGGTATAGCGCTGAAAATTTCTGAATATCATTACAATATGTAGAAAATCACACACCTCAATTAAATTAAAAAATGAAGCGAAAGTAAAAAGAGCTATTAAAAGCAACAATATCGTCAATACAGCGATGTCATGTCAAATAAAACAGATTTTTCACAAATTCTTGTTTACCTACAGCAGTAACTGATATTCGTAAGTTACTATTGGAATTAATCATACAAAAACAAATTGATCGACAAAGTAAGAATTTTTGGTCTCCTTCTGGGGCCCGTGAAAACTAACCACAACCAAGCTGTGAATAAGACGGAAACTTAAAATAACATTTTGCAACTTCGGTCAAATGTCAAAATGGACTATTGCTACCTAAACGAGGTGTATATGACCACATGGAAA
Organism: Tribolium confusum; assembly: GCA_029207805.1. Lineage (NCBI taxonomy): Eukaryota > Metazoa > Arthropoda > Insecta > Coleoptera > Tenebrionidae > Tribolium > Tribolium confusum. The sequence continues at coordinate 33,216,005 of JALGAY010000001.1, read as the reverse complement.
GTAAATAATAAGACAGCAAAATTAGCATCTTTAATTAAATCAATATGTTAATGTTACAATAATTATTAGTCTTGATTTCTTTACTTATGTGGGAGTACATAATAAATACTAATTAAAGGATGCAACACTTTTATTACAAAAACCCAATAAATCCATTAAATAAGTAAAAAAAAACACCACAAATTAAACCATTAAAAACCCCAATAATTACAATAAATTAATATATGCAGTGATTAACCATGCTCTCTTTGAATAGCTCCCCGTTTAGGGTATTGTCCTTTTTAAGAAAATTTGGCCCATGGGTACAGTCCAAGTTTTTCCAAATGAATAACCAGCCTGCTTCACCACTACTGACATCTTGATGAAATTCATAATCGACAATTTCCCCTCCAACAGGTTTTCTTTTATTCAATTGCATGCGGAGCTGTTTAGCTTGGGTGCCTTTTAAATATTGCGTTTCCGGATTGATGGCTTGGTACAGAACGCACCATAAACAGCATTTTTTTTTTCTCGTCTCGCGACTCCAGATTTTCGTAGGTATAAAAAGGCAATTGGGCGGTGTCAGCTTGCGGAACATTAGCAGCGTATCATTGTAAATTAGACAGTCTCTTGGGCACAACAATAGATTTTCAACTGCAAATTAACTGTAAATAACAGTAGCAAATTACACTGACACTTACTTTGATCATTGCCCTCGTGCGCTATTCCATTTCCAACGTCCTCGTCCATCACAAATGAAATGAAGCCCTTTGAGTATATAGATTCTATTTATTCAAAGGTTCAGCCATCCATAGCCATCTGCCCATTTTTTGACAGTGATGCAATGCGCAATCGCAATCTGGACACAGACGCTGGAGTGCGTTCAGAACGTACATATATCAAGTTAACAAGTTGACAAAAAATCATTTTATCATGTTATTGATTGTGACACCTCTAAGGCCTGGCCAGTTCAAAAATGAGATTTTTGAATGATCGTCTAGTATGTTTGTTATTAGGACTCTACGTTGTGTTTTGTATTTATTTGTTCGTTGTTTAAGCACTGTGTATCAAGGAAGAGTAAAACAGCTGAAATTGAATAAAGACATTTATTCAAAATTATTACAAGTGTGTATTTGGTTAGCCTAAGATTAGGCAACCCGTTATACAATTCAAACCTTATTCGTAGTTATACAACCCAGAATACGTTGCATCCCTTGAAGGGTTACAACACCTATTCCGGTGTCAAAACCACTGCAGGCCAGAAAGGGTTAAACCCTGAGTTAATTGCAGAGCTGATTAAACACCTCTGACTCAGAAAATTAATAGATAAGAGTGCGTAGAAGCCTCCCCAAAGAACCAACTACCGCGTACTCTCTTTCCCTAATATGTACCATTTTCGGGAGTCTTTTTGTTTGTTAATAATTAGCTAGGCAGTCTTTTTATCGCCATGTTTAAGTGTGCCATAGTACTACACCCGGGCTGGCTCGGTTTTTTCCCGTGGTGGGGTAGTGGTCCCCGGCTTGGCCAGGAGGATAGTAAAGAGTTTGCAATTAAAGTGCAAGTAATGAGTCAGATGAGTGTAATCAACTATTAGTTAATTACAGCAAAAGGCCATTAGTAGTTAGACACGTACAAATGATACGCGGAGCTAACTTAATTGGTAAAATAATAACAATAATAAGTAAATGAAAGAGTTAACAAAATAACAATTTAATAATTTGATCATAACCAACAGGGACTCCCCTGAGACTATCAGTCGTTGAACACAGCTATAAAGTGGTGAAATTTTAGTTTTACCCCTTTGATACCGACCTGTGGAATTGTGGTCAACATCTGGACTGGGTGGACAATCGTCGCCCACGAGAGGATGTCCTTTGGTTTGTTTTGACATCCTGGTCCGCTAATTAATATAAAGAAATTAAATTATACGAGTTTATAACCTGGGGGTTTAACTCGTTTGGGGAAGTATCTCCCTAGTTCAAAGAGTTATCCTCGGCGCGCTCAACTCGTTACGGACTGAGAAGCTACACCTTAGACAACCGGTGACCAATTTCTCGTCAACAAGAACGAAAATAATTGGTGTAGTGCGTTCAAAGAGTTATCCTCGGCGCGCTCAACTCGTTACGGACTGAGAAGCTACACCTTAGACAACAAGTGACCAATTTCTCGTCAACAAGAACGAAAATAATTGGTGTAGTGCGTTCAAAGAGTTATCCTCGGCGCGCTCAACTCGTTACGGACTGAGAAGCTACACCTTAGACAACAAGTGACCAATTTCTCGTCAACAAGAACGAAAATAATTGGTGTAGTGCGTTCAAAGGGTTATCCTCGGCGCGCTCAACTCGTTACGGACTGAGAAGCTACACCTTGGAAAACCGTTGCGATAAACAGTCTTTTCCAATAAAGGAAAAAAATAAGTTTATCAAAGAATTGTTAATAAGGCTCAACTCGTTACGGACTGAGAAGCTCTCATCAACATGGAGAATGCCAAAGCACTCTCTGACGATGGCTTTTCTGGGGGTTCCTTTTATATCCAAATTTTTAGTGACGTCAAAGGTGGCTACGTGACTTTTCTCAGGGGGTTGCTTGTGTGTTCCCTCAGTCTGGGAATTTTAATTAATTTGTGGTGATAAGATTATGTTCTTTTGGCCTTTTTCTCGTTATGAATTTGGTGATTTTCGACCCAAAAGCGTTTGTTTGGCACTGTTACCGGTCTGTCATCACTCCCTTGATAAGAGAATTTCAGGCGCCAGCTTGGTCGAACCGCGACTCGTTTTCCCATCGGCCACTGGAACAATTAAACAAATAATTATGTTAAACATCATGTTCCCATGATGTTGATCTTGATAAATAACTGACTCCGGGGTTGATTTGCTAAAAGAGAAACTGTGAAATCAAAACAACAAATTACAACACTCGGGCCCGAGATAAATAAACAATTTGCAATTGTAAATATGTAGCCAGTCTTGCTGGACATCATCTCCTTCATGACCACCTGTTAAACCGACAATTAATAGTATTATATTGGTATTATTGTCCCTAAGAATGCTGAAAAATTACTAGGCTTATCAGATAACAGTTATACACATTAAATTTGCATAAAAACAATTACCAAATACAAAGTATAAAAAATGTAGCACAACCCCAACTCATTGGTATATACCATTACCAACCCTTTCCTGTAATAAAACATCAAAATCATGTCGCTGTATTGTTAGTTGCATATATTAAAAGGCCAACCAGACCTGGATGGTCTCAGTCTCCCCTGCTCGTTATCCTGGAAAAGTAATAAGTGACGTAAGTTTGGTTTTTCAGGAGAACGAGGTCACAAATGCACTAAAATTGTTGACTTTTCTTGGTGCTGCTTTTTTTTTGGGTCATTCTATCTTTCAGAGTGTCTGTTTTCGTGGTGGTAATCTACAGACACGGTGAGATTACTTTTGGGATTTTCTATGAGATGGGGACTGTGCTTATTTTTCACGCCCCGAAATCCTTCGATGAAGCACTGAAGCACTGCTGATTCGTCTTTCTTATGGTGTCCTGTGAGCAAAAAACCTCCAGAAATATCCAAAGGTTTGTCCTCATTCATGACGACAACTTGATTTCCCAAAGAGATAAGGTCCATCTCGTTGTTTTACGTTCAAATTTCTTTCAAAGAAGTTGAAAGAGCTCTTGTTGACTGGACCATTTTTTTCCATTCTTGCTGATAATGATTTCGCTCCCCTGAGACTCTGACTCCGGGTATTTGTAACGTCCTTTCATCATTTTATAGGACCTGATTTGTTGATCTATGTTGATGTCCTAGTTGTAAAAACGGCCGTGGTGTGAACACCTAGTCTAAATGCGTTGAGATTTTCTCATTAATGAAGGTTTTTTTTCTTCTCGTTAACTTGGGAAAACCTCTTTCTGTTCCACGTTGCGCCTGTTTCTTTGCAGAACCAAAGTCCGTTAGTCACGTGGCTGTTTTTCCCAGCGTTGGATATTTTTTTTTCTTTTGTCATCAATCTGAAGGTGTCCTCTAAGATTCCACAAAAGGTATGTGTCCTGGGATTGTCACTGAATAAAACAGAACTTGATCCTCCGTCGATGGTTGTCCTTAAATCCTTTTCTCCTTTTTTTTTTTTCAGTGTTGAAGCCAGGTGACGCAAGTTGTTTGGGTTTTTCTGGTTGTCAGATGAAATTCATCCAACAGAAAAATCCTCTTCTTTTTTTTCGGTTTTCAGCTGAAGTTTATTCACAGGAAGGTTCCTTTTTTCTTCAGGTGATGACACATCCGCTAATATAAACGAATGAAATCAATAATTCAGATGAGGAAAATGTTTTCTTAGTCCTTTCTCCAAGTTTGGTAGAAATTCTGAATAAATCACTGTCCTCTTGTTAGAGATTCTTCCTCGAAGCTTTGTTACTGGGATGCCTCCACCTCCGGTGCACTGTTGTTAGGTCGCTCCATTCGGTGTCAATTTCTTAATCAAGGAAATTTCATTGGTGTAAGCATTTTCTAGGGACTCCTGGACTGTGGACTCCTGGAATGTCCAGCGCAGAAGTAAATTGTTAGAAAAATCCAGTCGTAATCCTTTGTCACGAGATTCTATCGCTGCTACAAATTTTGTTTCCGGTGTTGACGCTGGCTAAGGTATTTTTAGCCCCGACTTGCAGTTAAAAGAGTTACGAGAGTTGTTACATTTATGTGAAAAGTTGTCATCCGGTGGTTGTCCGAAAATTTTCCACGAACAGTTGGAGCCGATGTCCAGGTAATTCTACAGGTGTCCGTAATTTCCTTATCGGTGTTGATAGTTACGGTATCATCGATGATATGGGATAAAAAGTGTTGGGGAGTTGCTGTAATAGCGTTGTCTTGTGAATGTCCTAAAGTTTTCCCGCAAGATTGACACAGAAATCCGGATATTGGGTTTATTTCACCTTGATTCCGTTGTCCTCAAATTTTGTCGTCTTCCTGTTTTGCTTAAAAGGGGGTTAATGTGAAGTCATCAAGCCCCTTCACGATGGTTAGCTAATTGACAGTCACTCTTTTAATGGTAGTTCCTTGTTGTTCTAAAATCAGGTAAGTGAATCCTGAATAGCGTCAAATTAATTCTGGGTGATGTCAATGTAGTCCTGGGTATCGCAAGATTTTTCCCGAGTTGGCACAAATTTGGTCCTTGATGTGTCAGAGTTTATTTCCAATGCATCACAGCGACGTGTAGTAGCTCTGATAGCACCTGTGGACTGTGGGTATGTTGTGGTATTTCAGGTTGTTGTTTTACTTTTTGTGCTGTTGCAATTTTCCGAGAAGTCCCACGGTGGCTGATGAAAATTGGCTGGTGTCCTTTTTGTTGTTAGATGTTCGATGAAAGGTTGTTCCAGTAATCAAAATTTAATCGCCTGATAAAAATTGGCTGGTATTTGTCCCTCCTTTTGTCGATTTTGTTACAGGTTGTGTTCAAATTCCGGTGCGGTGTCTTGAAATAATTTCCTCTTCATTGCATCCAAAAATAATAATTTTTTTCTCAACAATTCCGGATGATGAAAAGTGTAATTGGTGGGCAATCAATCTTCGGTCGTCGCCGATGTCGACTCTTGGCGATTTGTGGGAATCCCTACTTTGATGGTACCGTTGTCCTGAGAGTCCTGTCGGGTCCGATTGGTTTTCCCGCGATAGAGAATCCGTTCCCAAAGGTTATTAAACTGATCCACCTGTTGGTTTTTCTTTCAGATGATTTGTTTATTTGATCCGGAATTGTACGATGACAGTAGCGCGTAATTTACCCTTTTTAGACACTACCGCGGTGGAGTTGATAAATGGTGGTGAAATCGTTTCTATTGCTTTTAAAAAGCATCCCACGATGATTATTTTCTTACTGAAATGACTGCTGAAAATTTGCACTGGTATATTTTTAAATATTAATACATCAGAAATTTTTATCTTCTTTTCCTGTAAATAATTTGAGACCAGTGTTCTCCGTAGACATCTATAAAAATTAGGAGAGACAAAAAATTGTTATAAATACCTATTTACGTTAGTTTAGTAGCAGATAGGTGGTAAACAATTAGAGCTGAGGTCATCTTTTCTGCAGTTGGTGGTTTGCTGACCAAAATGGGTGAGTTGAACGGTCCTGCTGCTGACTCACGGTGTCGCTGAAGGCATTTGAAGGCGATCCAAGAAGATAAGTTCGTTGGGTTTTATAACAGTTTCTCAAAAATGGTTTTGTTTCTCCACGTTTCCAAAAAGTGGGTAATGGTTGCTTCACTTACCCAGGTATTGCTGTAAATTGACTCACCCTAAAAATATTTATTTTGCAGCGAATGTTGAACCTGTGAAAAAGCTTATTGGATTAAAATTGTTACTACAATTAACTCTTCCTGGAATACACAGTTTTAAAGCTTAAACATCCTGGTCACGGCACCACTGTGACACCTCTAAGGCCTGGCCAGTTCAAAAATGAGATTTTTGAATGATCGTCTAGTATGTTTGTTATTAGGACTCTACGTTGTGTTTTGTATTTATTTGTTCGTTGTTTAAGCACTGTGTATCAAGGAAGAGTAAAACAGCTGAAATTGAATAAAGACATTTATTCAAAATTATTACAAGTGTGTATTTGGTTAGCCTAAGATTAGGCAACCCGTTATACAATTCAAACCTTATTCGTAGTTATACAACCCAGAATACGTTGCATCCCTTGAAGGGTTACAACACCTATTCCGGTGTCAAAACCACTGCAGGCCAGAAAGGGTTAAACCCTGAGTTAATTGCAGAGCTGATTAAACACCTCTGACTCAGAAAATTAATAGATAAGAGTGCGTAGAAGCCTCCCCAAAGAACCAACTACCGCGTACTCTCTTTCCCTAATATGTACCATTTTCGGGAGTCTTTTTGTTTGTTAATAATTAGCTAGGCAGTCTTTTTATCGCCATGTTTAAGTGTGCCATAGTACTACACCCGGGCTGGCTCGGTTTTTTCCCGTGGTGGGGTAGTGGTCCCCGGCTTGGCCAGGAGGATAGTAAAGAGTTTGCAATTAAAGTGCAAGTAATGAGTCAGATGAGTGTAATCAACTATTAGTTAATTACAGCAAAAGGCCATTAGTAGTTAGACACGTACAAATGATACGCGGAGCTAACTTAATTGGTAAAATAATAACAATAATAAGTAAATGAAAGAGTTAACAAAATAACAATTTAATAATTTGATCATAACCAACAGGGACTCCCCTGAGACTATCAGTCGTTGAACACAGCTATAAAGTGGTGAAATTTTAGTTTTACCCCTTTGATACCGACCTGTGGAATTGTGGTCAACATCTGGACTGGGTGGACAATCGTCGCCCACGAGAGGATGTCCTTTGGTTTGTTTTGACATCCTGGTCCGCTAATTAATATAAAGAAATTAAATTATACGAGTTTATAACCTGGGGGTTTAACTCGTTTGGGGAAGTATCTCCCTAGTTCAAAGAGTTATCCTCGGCGCGCTCAACTCGTTACGGACTGAGAAGCTACACCTTAGACAACCGGTGACCAATTTCTCGTCAACAAGAACGAAAATAATTGGTGTAGTGCGTTCAAAGAGTTATCCTCGGCGCGCTCAACTCGTTACGGACTGAGAAGCTACACCTTAGACAACAAGTGACCAATTTCTCGTCAACAAGAACGAAAATAATTGGTGTAGTGCGTTCAAAGAGTTATCCTCGGCGCGCTCAACTCGTTACGGACTGAGAAGCTACACCTTAGACAACAAGTGACCAATTTCTCGTCAACAAGAACGAAAATAATTGGTGTAGTGCGTTCAAAGGGTTATCCTCGGCGCGCTCAACTCGTTACGGACTGAGAAGCTACACCTTGGAAAACCGTTGCGATAAACAGTCTTTTCCAATAAAGGAAAAAAATAAGTTTATCAAAGAATTGTTAATAAGGCTCAACTCGTTACGGACTGAGAAGCTCTCATCAACATGGAGAATGCCAAAGCACTCTCTGACGATGGCTTTTCTGGGGGTTCCTTTTATATCCAAATTTTTAGTGACGTCAAAGGTGGCTACGTGACTTTTCTCAGGGGGTTGCTTGTGTGTTCCCTCAGTCTGGGAATTTTAATTAATTTGTGGTGATAAGATTATGTTCTTTTGGCCTTTTTCTCGTTATGAATTTGGTGATTTTCGACCCAAAAGCGTTTGTTTGGCACTGTTACCGGTCTGTCATCACTCCCTTGATAAGAGAATTTCAGGCGCCAGCTTGGTCGAACCGCGACTCGTTTTCCCATCGGCCACTGGAACAATTAAACAAATAATTATGTTAAACATCATGTTCCCATGATGTTGATCTTGATAAATAACTGACTCCGGGGTTGATTTGCTAAAAGAGAAACTGTGAAATCAAAACAACAAATTACAACACTCGGGCCCGAGATAAATAAACAATTTGCAATTGTAAATATGTAGCCAGTCTTGCTGGACATCATCTCCTTCATGACCACCTGTTAAACCGACAATTAATAGTATTATATTGGTATTATTGTCCCTAAGAATGCTGAAAAATTACTAGGCTTATCAGATAACAGTTATACACATTAAATTTGCATAAAAACAATTACCAAATACAAAGTATAAAAAATGTAGCACAACCCCAACTCATTGGTATATACCATTACCAACCCTTTCCTGTAATAAAACATCAAAATCATGTCGCTGTATTGTTAGTTGCATATATTAAAAGGCCAACCAGACCTGGATGGTCTCATGATTAATAACAATATATAATAAAACAATACAATATAAAAGTAAAATGCACGTAAAATGTATGTAACCTAAAATGTGACCTGCCAATAATGTTTGTATATTGTGTTGCATATCTTCAGACGAACTAATTTTTCACTTTCGAAATTCACATCTGCATTATTTATTCAATAGGGAGACTGAACATATTTAATACGAATTTTAGTCAGTGTTAGAGCTATGTATAAGAATCACAAACGATTCATTAGTTCGATAAGACCACATTTAAATCCAAAAACTGTCAAGTCAAATTTATCAGATTTAACTAATGTATTCCAAATATCATCAAATTCGTAAAACATTTTATCTTTAAAGAAATATAAATTTCTATATCTGAATGCTCTGTTTATATTTGGAGGTATTCCAACAAATAATTCTGAAATAAGGCCCTTTTTCTTTGATCTAAACAAACACTCATCAAACTCAATATATAAAACTTTATCATAAAATATATATGTTTTTCCAGAATAAGTTCTAAATATCGCATCAATTCTTTTTCCTTTTGGTATTCCTAAATTTTCAATAGATTGACCATTGTATCCACTTTTAACATTAAAACTTGGAAAATCAATTAAATAATATAAATTTTTAACAACTATTAAAACATCACCTGAAGATCTTTGATATATATGCGAAACTTCTTTAAAATCATCTGGCAAAAAATATAAATAATCTTTAATTAATTTCGGTTCTTTATCACAAGTCATATCTTTTAAATTGACTAACCAAACATACTTCTTATAAAAAATATACATATGATGATTTGCAATTAAAAATGTGTCAATTTCTTTATTAAAATCACATAAATTCACCATGAGTCGAAGACGAATTACCAACAGTAGATATCTTTTACTCCGACTTTGCTTACAGTAGGTTTAACTGTTGTTGTTGTTGTTGTTGGTATTAATTCATATTTCAATCGTTCAGGTCGTCCATATAAATATTGAATTGCCCAGATATCGTCTTGAGTCAATTTATCAATACCACCATTATAATAGGCGTACATAATTGAATTATTATTTGCAGAATGTTCAATACCTAATGTGTGTCCTATTTCGTGTAATAAAACAGTATAAAAATTAGTTTGACCATCAGGTGTATTGCTTGATTTACCAAAATACCAGTTTTCTGATTTATCAAAATGGATTCCTAAACATTCATTATTATTTGGAAAGAAGCCATGTGCTAAGACATTACCTTTTCCGTCAAAACTGCTAGAACATATTCCTTTTTGACACCGTGAATTATGATTATGTTGAAACAGCGTATTAGGAAATGAAATAAGTATGTCCGTTTTAATACTATTGTACTCAAACTTTAAATTTGAAACAGATTTCCACTGATCAAAGGCTTTTTGTGCTAACTCTTTCATCTCGTTTGTAGCTAACGAAAAATACCATTTAAGATTTGTTTTATTCCATTTTTGATAATGAACTCTATAAGCTGTTGGATTATCTTTAACGCCACATCTGGGTTTACTGATAAATGCAATTGTTTCTTGATTTAATGTTCCATCAGTTGGTAAATTATAGAATTTTTGAAACCTTATTAATGCTTTATTGGTATGCGAAGCACTAGTCAAAGACGTTTCTGTTAATGATCTACTCTCTAAATACCCAAATTGTTCTAAATAACTTCTAATATTAATATCATCTGAACTTTTTAAAGTAGTGAGAAGTAAGAAAAAAATAATATATTACATTTATTAGAGTAAATATCAAAATAATTTAATTTCCGTTTAAGTGGACTTTTTCTAGGTATTTCTCTCTAAGAAAATAATTAAAATTACTAACAAATTCCTCTTCACGTAAATTTATTTCTTTTTCATTTATCTTATCAGCCTTATATAAATGCAATAACTGTCTATAAAATTTATAAACCAACTTATATTCTTCAATTCTTTCTGATATTTTTAATCTCTTATCTAATATTTCTATTACCCCTGCATCAAGAGATAAACAAACTAATGGAGGTAGGGCTAACGAAGATAATCTCGATGCACTAAATAATAATTTACTAATAGATAACCCGATTCCAATTTTATAAAAATATATGTAACTTTTTCTGTATACATACAAGCGTTTTTGTAGATATGTTTTCATTTATAACATATTCATAAATATATAATTTTTCATCACGAGTAAGCAAAGGCAAATCTTTTCTCATTTAAACGACACGGTATCTGTTTAAAAGAATATAATATATCATAAAAATCTTTGCCTCTGTTGACATTAATTATCATATATATACAGTAATGACTACATAAAACAGAAGAACTCATTTGTAACTGCGTGCTATTCCACGCAACATTTTTTCCGCTACTTAATAAATATTTTTTAATTTTTTCTGGTGGAGATATTCCAAAACTGTCAAAATATTAAATATTTTTTAAATATGGTTTGTTTATGTAACATACCCAGTGTAAGCCATAACAATTAAAGGGTTGAAAATTAATTATACCTGATTCATCTTTTTTAATTTTTTTTGATAACAAGTCAATTGCAAAAACACCTCGAAAATTTCGCGTAGTTTCATGAGGCAAACCCGAATTTTTCATAATATCAGATATTTCTATATTACTTAAACCCGATTTCCTATCAATTTTATTCCTTGTCCATATGTCTTCGTCTTCGACTCCGGAATCTTTGATTCCCTCGGGAGCCTTTGGCTTGACTCTGGGCTGGTTCTGCCAGTTTTTTTTGTGTTTTTTTATCCTTTTTTATACCATCTCCAAAGGCTTTTTGTGCTAATTTAGTACCAGCATAACCAGCAGCACCTAATCCCAATGCTTTGGCCACAGCTAATGCCGCTGGAATTAAAGGTAAAAATCCACCTATCTGTGTTGGAGAAAATTTGATATCACAATATTTTTTCTTCTCTTTTTTTACACTTTTTAATTTCATCAATCTGATTTTCTCTTAATTTAATAGTATTATTAGGTCTTTCTGTTAAATCGAATCTTATATTACAATCTATTCTTTTTTCTTTACAACTTTGGAGTTTCTTTATTTGATTGGGTGATAAATATACTTTATAATCATTCATCGTCTTCGTCTTCGACTCCGGAATCTTTGATTCCCTCGGGAGCCTTTGGCTTGACTCTGGGCTGGCTCTGCCAGTCTTTGACTCTTGATTGGTTTTACCAGTCATTTATTTAATTAAAAACTACTTCATTTCCAAATAAATCTTTTCTTCTATGATATTCATATTTGCAATTCTTTGAGATTCAACTACGGCATACATATAGTAATTAACATTTTGATAATCTTTTAATGTCCAATTAACTTCTAGTTCAGCTGACTTGGTTTTACTAAATAAATTTTCATCATTTTCTTTTGTTACATCAAAAGCAACAACTAAATAGAGGTTACAAAAATCTTTATAGCTAACGCACGTGCCTTCATCCAAATCTTTTTTATAATTACAAGAGAGGAATGCGGCATACAAGCGTTGTAAATCCTCATTATTCACCTGATATTCATAAGTAGGATGTTGGATACATGATTTTAATATTTATTCTTTCTATATTCATATTATCAAAAATCATCATTGTCTTGGTAAAATTATCATTTCGTTCAGTTCTTGAAAAAACTATAAAAACTCAAGATATTTTATTTAGATTATTTACAACGCGGCAGTTGCCACTTCCAGAAGACCACAAATTACTACGGTAACAGTTAAGCGCATTCCATCCATAAAGAACGTTAGATTTGCTAACTAATAATGAAGATAATAATTTTTCAGTTTCTAATAAAGGTTTTACTATTGGGATCCACAAACTAATATCAGATATTTCATAGTCATAATTTCCATCAACTTTAGCGTGTAATATATTTTTTACCCTATTTTTACGTAATTCAGTGCGAATTTTTCCATTCAAAACTTTGTTACAGTCTCGTACAAATCGGAAAATTTTAGATAAAGGAATAAATTTTGTGATAGTTTTTTCATCTTTTGTTAACAACCATCTATCTAAATATCCTTTATTGAATGCAGAATTATTTGTGATTTTTGAAACAATAGTTTTTATATCAACGTCTAAATCTTTAAATTTTTCCGCCTTATTTACCCCATCATATTTGTATTGAGACGTATCTGCTGAATCTGCTGTGTCTAGGTACCAAAACAATTGTGATGCTGAAGTATCAGAAACATCTCCTGAAAATTCAATCAGATTTGAAATTAAAGTAGCAACGCCCACATAATTTATTTCTTCTATCAATACCGATTCATAGAACAACCTCACATAGTCAATAGCTATTTACATTCGTATGTGGTAGGCTTAATTTTACAGGCGACAGCTTTGTTTCAGGCCCGAGCTGAAAGCGAGGGCCTGATTAGTTGGAGCCTGTAAAATTATTATTATTATTATTATTATTATTATTATTATTATTATTATTATTATTATTATTATTATTATTATTATTATTATTATTATTATTATTATTATTATTATTATTATTATTATTATTATTATTATTATTATTATTATTATTATTATTATTATTATTATTATTATTATTATTATTATTATTATTATTATTATTATTATTATTATTATTATTATTATTATTATTATTATTATTATTATTATTATTATTATTATTATTATTATTATTATTATTATTATTATTATTATTATTATTATTATTATTATTATTATTATTATTATTATTATTATTATTATTATTATTATTATTATTATTATTATTATTATTATTATTATTATTATTATTATTATTATTATTATTATTATTATTATTATTATTATTATTATTATTATTATTATTATTATTATTATTATTATTATTATTATTATTATTATTATTATTATTATTATTATTATTATTATTATTATTATTATTATTATTATTATTATTATTATTATTATTATTATTATTATTATTATTATTATTATTATTATTATTATTATTATTATTATTATTATTATTATTATTATTATTATTATTATTATTATTATTATTATTATTATTATTATTATTATTATTATTATTATTATTATTATTATTATTATTATTATTATTATTATTATTATTATTATTATTATTATTATTATTATTATTATTATTATTATTATTATTATTATTATTATTATTATTATTATTATTATTATTATTATTATTATTATTATTATTATTATTATTATTATTATTATTATTATTATTATTCTAAATGAAGGGATGCGGGGTGTATTATGTCGCTTCTGAACCACAGCGGATTCTAGACCACACACATATAATAGTCGCTTCTGGGCCACAGCGGATTCTAGACCAAAGATGTCGGGGATGGCCCTTGTGGCCCATGGCATGCTGAAGGCATCTCTCGCGGCCATTTTGTTAAGAATAAAGAGGGGGTGTATTAAATGAAGGGATGCGTATGAAGGGATGCGGGTTGCCTAAGGTGGCGGTGGGAAATTTAAAAGCTGGTAGTCTTTTATGAGGGAAAAAACAAGATGGCTGCTGCATACCCTCTTTGATGGCACCATGTGTGGTGTATGTTGTGTTGCCTAAGGTGGCGGCGGCGAGAAATTTAAAAGCTGGTAGTCTTTTATGAGGGGAAAAAGCAAAGATGGTGACTGCATACCCTCTTTTATGCACCACTGATGACGTCATCATCGCTAATAGAAAAAGTACCCTAAGAAAAAAAACAAGACGGCGGCTGCATAATGGGTAAAAAAAGTACTCTATTTATGAGGGGAAAAAGCAAAGATGGCTGTTTAATAATATAAAATAAAAAATTTTTTAGAATTAAAATCTTTTTAATTATTATTATTATTATAATATAAGAAGATATACATACATATATATAAAATCTTTTTACTTAATTATTATAATATAAGAACATATTTTTTATAAGGGTAAAAAAATTATTACTAATAAATGTTTTTTGAACTTATGTGAAAAAAGAGTGTTAGAGATTTTTTTTTATTACTTGCTATACATAATTAAAACATCTATATTGAGCAGCAGCTGGATCCACTTCTTCAACTCTCCAACACTCTTTTCTGCTACGATTTATGAATTTAATGAGTTTTCTAGAAAAATTACAAGAGCAGGACCATTTAACTGGGAGATACTTGGAATTCAATGCCCATCTACTACTATTTTAAATAAACTTAAAATATTACTAGAATCGTTTGTTACAAATTTCAATCATCTGAGGAATCAGAAGAAGAATAGAATGGGCTGAAATCAGAGTAACGCACAAGTCGATTATGAACTTCTCTAATGCAATAACGATATGAACTTAAATAAAATAATGGAGCTCTTAAACATATTCCACACCAGCTGTTTTCTTCTCTAATACTGTATGATATATTATCAGTAAATAACGGCTCATGAAATTCAAATTTTTTAAATTGTGCCGCGTAATTAGGTAAATTGGTTCGTAAATCATTTAAACATAGATCACATACGATTAACGAATAGTTTTCCATACCCCAATAAGTGTATCGAACACACGATTGACGGTTTGTTATAATGGAGTTCCAGTTATTTTCAGAGAGCACATACCAATAACAATCTTCACAAGTAATGTATCTATTCGCAGAAAAAAACCACTCCAAATCTTCAGCATATGAATGATTGCAATTTCGATTATAAGTTCCATTCAACTCATTGTACCCATCATTGTTCCATCACTCATTGATAAAACTCCGAATTGGAACCCATTGTACCCATCGATAGTTTTCCAAAATATCGATACAAATTTAAGGTTAAATTAAAGGTTAAAAGAAACTATGAATGGACTGCTAACGATGGTAAAAATGATAGTGTAATTAATTATTTTAAATTATTAATATATTAATTTTGTTTTAGAATTAATTACTAATTTAATTCGTGAAACCCTTCCATCAGATTTGTTGAAAAAACCATGATTGTGATGATGGAAAACGATAACGATGGAGTGAAAAACCCACGTTTTCCACCTAACTTTACAGTGAAGTCATTTAATTCCTATAGCATTGGATATAATGTAGAGAAGGATGATACAGCGCAGTCCGACGTTGTAGTAGTTTGGGTTTTCAAAAAACAAAAAATTGTAGTAGTAGTAAGTAATAAAACAGTATTAGCATTGTAAAAAAAAATGAGCAATAAAAAAAATAAATGGATGAATTTTGATTTTATTATTTATTTTTTAGATATAATCTTATATAACATATAAAAATAATAATTAAAATTATAAATCAAAATGCAAAAATTACTTTTTTAAAATTTGGGTTCATCTGAGAGATGGTTTCAGTTAGTAAGTGTTTAAAGCTCAAAGCATTCAAAAACATGAACTTAAATAAAATAATGGAGCTCTTAAACATATTCCACACCAGCTGTTTTCTTCTCTAATTCTGTATGATATATTATCAATAAAAAGCGGCTCATGATATTCAAATTTTTTAAATTGTGCCGCGTAATTGGGAAAATTGATTTGTAAATCAATTAAACATAGATCACATACGATTAACGATTCATTTTCCGTACCCCAATAAGTGTATCGAACACATGATTGACGGTTTGTTATAATGGAGTTCCAGTTATTTTCAGAAAGCGCATACCAATAACAATCTTCACAAGTAATGTATCTATTCGCAGAAAAAAACCACTCCAAATCTTCAGCATATGAATGATTACAATTTCGATTATAAGTTCCATTCAACTCATTGATAAAACTCCGAATTGGAACCCATTGTACCCATCGATAGTTTTCCAAAATATCGATACAAATTTTATTTGGTAATGGAGCTTCCCCCAATCTTTGCACTAACTGATTATTATTAGTAAATACATTACTACACACAGCATTTAAACATATACGATATAACGATGGTGAATCGAATGACATTGTAGGCACGACTTTAATTTTTAGTATGCTAATTATCTAATTAAATATGTCATATATTTATAATAATTCTTATTACTATTTGTTTTTTACTTTTCGTAAATAAATTTCCGATGTCCACCCCCTTTCAGCGCCACTCATGTTTCACTCGGTACACAGTATTTCGATTATCATTTTTGAGGTAATCCGCCCCCTTTCCACGTCACTCATGTTTCACTCGACGCATATTATTTCGCTTATCATTTTTTATGGCAATTTTTATTTTCGTTTTTATCACTGAAATTGGTATAAAAGATGAATTTCAAATTTAATTTAGTCATTTTAAAATCTGAAAGTTTCGAAGTTAGTACATTTTGTAAAATGGCTTTGGTTCGGGATGAGCAAGTGCAGGGTGAGTTATTTTATTATATTTGTATATTTTTTGCTAAATATTTATTTTAATGTAGAAATTGAAATGGCCATAGCGTGGGCTAATATGGGGGAGGCGGTGGAAATGGCTGCAGAATTCGAGGAAGAGATCCCTCGTATTAATGGCAAGTTCTTTATACTGAAACTTTATTATAATTAAATAATAATTGTGTACTTTCAGATCCTACACGTTACTTCATGTTTTTCTAATCATGGTAACAGGTGTCAGGTCATTATGTATATATTTATGTTTAATTTGTAAAGTTTTGTTTTAAAATTAGTTTAATAAATTATTATTTTAAAGATGATTGATATTATTTACTAATGTCACAGATTCAGATGCGAAGCTTCTGTCGGTTCCTTTGATCTTACGCAAAGAGATTCAGTGACCTTGAGGGCTTGGTCCCTTTAAATCAGAGTGTAAAAAAATGGCGCGAAATTTGAATTGGCTGATTTAACAGAGAAAGCACCGCTTCATTTAAAATTTTGAGAACGTGTTCATATTAAACGCAAGCGCCAAACACACCACAAAACATTTTTGAACCAATAGTAATACTTCACTCTTACATAAATACGCGGCACTTTACGATCGGAACATTTAAATCGGTTTGCATTCGTGATCTCACTCTCAAAATGTGGTTCTTCGTCTTACCTTCACATCTGGTTTACTCTCTAATCTGCGCTAATGTTTTATTGTTATCAGATGCTAGCTATCTGGGTGACTCACCCACATCCTCCACTCGTCACTCCTCTACCTTTACGGTATATTAAGTTATTACAATGTTTAGGGTGCGTTAGTGTTAATTTAACCACTATGAGGCTAGCAGCGTCATTCATTCTGTTCTAAAAATTTTTGTTTTTAGTAAGCAGTACTAGTTTTAATGAGAATGATGTTATAAAATATCTGCAACTATTTGGCTATTTAAACTCTTCAATTACTAATCAGTCATTAGTAGACGTAAGCGATGCAATATCAACTTTTGAAGACTTTTATAACTTGGAGGGTAATGGAAGTATATCAAAAACGCTTACAGACTTTATTACAAGGCCACATTGTGCTGCTTCGGATTCTCAAGAATTTAGAATTGTTGATCAATGGAAAAAACGTGAACTTTCATTTATTAATGGTATTTAAGTTTAAATAATTCAAGTACTTCAAAAACAAGTCTTTTATCAGTATTGATACATGAAATAGGTCATGCTCTTGGCTTAGAACATTCATCTGATCCAAATTCAATTATGTATGCATTTTTTTCGGGAAACAAACAAAATCTTTCCGAAGATGATATAGCTGGTATTCAATATTTATATGGATATCCAGCAAAATCAACACCGCAACCGCCACCATCATCACCATCACCATCACCATCATCGCCGCCAGCACCACAACTACCAACCTCAACAAGTCCCACAAGAAAATCACCAAATTCGAATAAGTTAACAGATAAAGAAATAGTTGATTTATGTCATATAAAATCACCAGATAATATATTACATACAAACAATAATCATTTGTATGTATTTTATAAAAAATTGGTATGGATTATAAGATTAAATGAAGGTGGAGATACTCGACAATTTACAAAACCAATGAAAATTGAAGATTATTTACCTAATATAAAATTTTCACATATATATCAAAGAACAACTGGGGAAGTTTTAATAATTCATAATAATAGTTTTACTATGTTAAGTTTTCCTAGTTTTCAACCAATAAGCGGATGGACGAATATCCCTATTTCACAGAAAAATATTCTTCCAGCAAAAACTAAAATTAATGCTATTTTTAATACATGTACAAGTCAAACATTTATTTTCTATGATGATCGCTTTTATCGAGAAATAAATGAATGTAATTATAATGTAATAAATCAAGGATTAATAGCAGAGCGATTTCCAGGAATACCGTTAGATGTGACAAATGCTTTTAGATATAATAATGGAAATATATATTTTTTAAGGGGCAATGCGATTTATGAATTTAATGAGTTTTCTAGAAAAATTACAAGAGCAGTACCATTTAACTGGGAGATACTTGGAATTCAATGTCCATCTACTACTATTTTAAATAAACTTAAAATATTACTAGAATCGTTATCATCATATTTAAAATAAAATAAATAAATAATACCGACTTTTAATCTCTTATTAATTTTTGCAAAAATGTAAAAACAGCTGTAGTGAACGGTGTTACCTACTAGTTCTGTAAAAAATAATATTAAGGATGTATGTAGTTGTTTTTAATAAAAAATTATAAAAATATAATAATAATAATAATTCTAATAATTCTATAAACCAGTCCCTTTTTCCTTATTCCTAATCCCTCTTAAAGAAAATGCTTAATCTGCGATAGAGTTTATAAAAAATAAACTGATAAATATTTATTCTTTCCATAACACACGCACAAGTTTTATATGATAATTTCTAAAATTACAAATTATCTGATAAAGATGCAGTTTTATATGTTATTTAATAATTCTATGGCTCATTATTTATAGTTCAAATTATTTTAATCTGTGGGCCGCTACCAGAAAAACGATAGTAAGCTATCAGTCCGCCTACTCCAGTTGGTCATACATAATTGTAATAACTTTATAGCGCCGCTGCGTTCATTACTACACTGAGTTGTTGGGCGACAAATACTATGACGTTGCGTAGGACGAATTTTGCAAAAACAAATTAGAATTTTACAGCAGCGCTTCGTTAAAATGAGAGCACGTATTATAAATTTTACACATTCTTTCTCTCAATCATCTTTTATTTGGGGGACTTCAAAATAAAAAAACATTTGCATTATGCTGTCAAAAGCTTTATTAAAAAATATATCCATTTATATAAACTTTTTATAAATACATTACCTACATATACATATACAATTATACATAATACACTCTATTTTCATTTATATACACTTTTTATAACTACATTACCTACATAATACACTCTATTTTCATTTATATATTAGCATCAGCTTTTTTCAACACACTTTATATGATATAACAATAATATGTAGATGTCAGAATTTAAAAAAATTATTCAATTATTCAACAACATCCATTATTGAGTGTGAATAAGAAAAGTTTCATTTTAAAGGGGGTGGGGGTGGGGGGACTTCAAAATAAAAAAACATTTGCATTATGCTGCCATAAGCTTTATTAAAAATTATATCCATTTATATAAACTTTTTATAAAAATTATTCAATTATTCAACAACATCCATTATTGAGTGTGAATAAGAAAAGTTTCATTTTAAAGGGGGTGGGGGTGGGGGGACTTCAAAATAAAAAAACATTTGCATTATGCTGCCAAAAGCTTTATTAAAAATTATATCCATTTATATAAACTTTTTATAACTACATTACCTACATATACATATACAATTATACATAATACACTCTATTTTCATTTATATACACTTTTTATAACTACATTACCTACATAATACACTCTATTTTCATTTATATATTAGCATCAGCTTTTTTCAACACACTTTATATGATATAACAATAATATGTAGATGGCAGAATTTAAAAAAATTATTCAATTATTCAACAACATCCATTATTGAGTAGTGACCCCATGGCAATGTATTATAACTATCTTTTATTAAAAACCTTTTATCATCATGTGGACTTAAGGCAATTTTTGATTGAATAATACTACTAATCTCATGTTTTTCAGATTTTATAATTTTTTGTTCAACAGATTTTTCAATAGTATTATTCAAACAATTCACATAATCATCAAAGGTTATTTCATTTTTTACAATATTATATTTGATACCTTTAATTTTTTTCACAGCAGTTTTTTCATTCACTCTTATCGAATACATTTTTGATCTTAAACCAATAAACTCAGTAATTATTTCACCATTCATTTCATCTTTCATTAATCCCAGTACTTTTTTATTTACTAAAGGTATTTCATAAATATTATCTTGTGGGTAATCACTAATCTTGGCAATCCCGTTTAATAATTTTGAAAATGTCAGGATGCTGAATACTGTAAATTAGACTATCTGTATCAGTATAAGCAACCTGGCATTTATCTCCATATATGGGCTTCATATATTCATAATGAAATTCATAAATTTTAGTTTTAGCAATATCTAAAATAGCTTGGCCAACATAAATTGGTTTGTTAAAAAAAATTTCTGTTTTATTTAATTCAATAGCAACTAAATTTTCATCGAAAATAGTTGCACTTTTAAATTCAGGTTTAGAAATAAATGCTTCCGCGCCATACCTTCCGTCCCATTTATTAATTAATTTTACAATTGAATGTTTTCTAATATTTTCCATAGTTTTACCAAATACAGCATTATTCATTAATTTAAATAAATTTTTCTCAAAGTCATTTTTTGCTAATGTTTGCAATCGTGTATTTAAATCAATATATTTTTTTAGCCAAAAAGACTGATTAAATTGTAAAATTCTATGAATTTTCGTTACTTTTAACCCATGTTTTACAGCTTGTTTCAAATTATGAAAATGTGTAACATACCGCTGTTTATTATAAAGTGTAGCAAGCAATTTTTTCTGTTTACTTCCAGGTGGGCACTGATGCTCAGGTAGAAATGGCAAGTCAGCATGAAAATCATGAAGATCTTTTGGGTACTCAATATCAACTTCTAAAACATACCCTATATCATCATCGTTTGGTTTGTCCATAACATTAAAGTTATCGATATTTTTAACCCATTTGAAATTTCCAAAAGCGAGTTTTTGACTCATAGCCCATCCGTACTGGTTGTTTATATCATTATATGATATGTATTTACTAGGTTCAGACTCATCAAAATTAGGTAAATATTTATTATTAGCTCTAACATATCGTAATGAACATTGACTAAGTCCTCCTCTAATGCCACGCTCTATAAACATTAACATATCGATATCTGTTAATAACTCTAACTCAACATTTGTATATTTTAACATACAATCCCAAGTATATCCAGGAAGAGTATAATAATGAGCTGGATCTAACTTATATGTATTTAAACAACTTTGACGAAATTGTTCAAAAACATCAGCTAAAAGAAGTACATCCGTTTTCAAATATAAATCTGAATATTCACCTAGATTTTTTATATTAAATGAATTCCAAACTTGTTGAGCATGAGCATAATCTTTATCAGTTATATTAGAATTAGTTAATTGATTATAAAAATCTGATATAGGCGGAAGATTTAATTCATTAAATTTTTCCCATTTATCAAAATAATCATATGGATACTCCTTTACGTGTTAATAACTGTAAATCTGATTGATCTAAATTTGGAAAATTAGTTTTTAATTCTGGAAATTTATTAAGATATGAAGCCAACTTATCAAGACCGGATGCCATAAACCGAAATGAATCAATAAATCTATATTTTATGAAAGAATCATCTAGAATTTTAGTGAATGATATATAACGTTCCTTGTTTATTGGTAAAACATCAATTCGACCTTTTACATCTAAAGCTAATTTTTTTATAATAAAATGTGAATCATATCCACTTAAATTATGAAACACAACGGGCACTACATGACTATCTTTAAAATTGACGTTACTCTCTGGATGAGCAGGACCACGATATCTACTTGTTAGGTGATCATGATCACGATGTTTAATAGCTGTAGGTGCAAAGGGTTTTTCACAAATATGACACATTATCGCGTTATCATAAGCATATGTTTCATCTGGTGTTAAAGGTTCCATTGGAAGTGGACATAAAAATACAGTTTCTAAATCTTTAGATAAATTTTCAAGTTCACGAATAAACCAATCAATACAATCTTTTCCGCGATATGAACGATAAAACGACAATGTGTCATCATAGGAACATTTCATGTAGTATGCTATACTACAAGGAACATGATTTTGATACTTGTTTTTGTCTTTACATTTTTCTAATAAACATTCTACATCAGCATAAACTATAAACGAAGCTTCAACTATGTTTTTAAAATTTTTAAATTTAATAAACTTATTAGTCGCTGTTGGTAGTCTAATTTTACAATTATTTATATCTTTACAATCTTCATAATGTTTATCGCGACCACTTTCCGTATAAAAATTATGTAAGCACCGATCACAAAAATACACTTTATTTTTATGTCGACTTATTTGTGACCTAACAAGCCGTGATAAATTTTTTATCCACACATAATGATATTTTGGTACATCACCTGCAGCATCTTCTTCCTCATCCTCTTCCTCATTATAGTACTCATTTTGTATAATAAGCAAATTTACATGCTTGGATTTTTTTTCTTGGTTAGATATGTAGGTACAGTTGTAAATGTTTTTTTTTCCGATTTAATTAGTTTAAAAACGTTGATAGATAGTTCATTTTGTTTTTCAAAACGTGGAATTTGCTTCATAGTCATTGGAAAGTGAATACCTGTTAAGTTCAACACTTCAGAAGGATCCGGATATGTAGAAGTCCTGGAGGAATTCTGCCTTGCTGGGTGCATAGCCGAAGTAACTGCCCAGGCAAAGCATCGATTATCATTATTTTTGACATTAATGCAAGCCTCTTTTCGTTTAATTTGAGGTGGTAATTCAATATAAGATGATCCAAGCATTAGTGTGAATTTATTTATATTCACCTGGAGATTAATAATTCGTGATAATGCCCAGCCGCTGTCTTTTTCTTGAAATTCCTCCAAATCCGATAAAATTTGATCAGATACATTTTCTATAAACCATTCATGTAATTGGGTGTTTTTGTATATAGGTTTGTTTGAGGTATTTAAATATTTTATCTCTTTGATTTCTTTTTCCTTATCGGCGCTAAACCTCACAAATTCTGCGCAAAATATGGTGTTTACTTTAATTGTCTCATTACTTTTCATAATGTTTAAAATTCTTCTATTGAAAACAGCTGATGCATCTTCTAAGAATAATTTTGGGTCAGTATGGTGAAGATTGGTTATTACACCAGTTCGAATGCGCCCTTTGAATGCTGATTCAACATCGCTCCATTTCACATTGTCTTTAGCTGTGCGTTTTTTTTCAGAATAATGACCTTCGCCAGTAATTTGCATAGATCGAAATATTTCTTTAAAACTTTTTATTTGTCCAATTGCTGCAGTAATTTTTGTTTTTTCACCAATAGTAGTAGCTTGCAGTAGTAAATCAGCAAGTGTACGGTGTGCATGATAGCACTTTTTCAACCCGGATGTAACATCCGGATTAGCACTGAACACTGTTGATTTAATTTCACTCACAAATTCCATTGTATAGGATTATAGAGAGAAAAAATAATGTGGCACTTAGTTCGCGTACAAACTAATTAATGAAACAATGATTAGTATCTTGGCTATTTATACCTTTACCGACCGGCTTCCAGGACTGCCAATAGTTATAAAAAATATAGATAAGCCAAGTGTTTTTCCCAATGAAACCACAATTTATGATAAGAGGGTGAACCCAAAGAATTTGAATAAATGATAAAAATGAATCAGTTAATTATGACACATACTTTATGATAAGAAATAGTCATCGAAAATGTTAAACAAAAGAATTCTAAAAAAAAATAACAAAAGCTATTATAAAAATTCTATAAAATGATAAGAATTAATTGCTGATTCGATGACTCACCAAGCGAGAGACGCGCAACGCTTTCAAAATTTTAAAAAGCATTTCTAACTTTATTTAAAATTTGGCTACCGCTTTGCAATTCCATTCTTATTGCCATTATATTCTATTTTTTGGGGTTTTCTTACTCATCATTTATAAAAAATATTAAAATAATAATAAAATATTACACATCAAGACTTATCGCTTTTTTGTACCTATATTTAGCTCTTATCTACATGCAAGTGTGCGGCATTTCCGTTCCATATTCTCTTTTACGGGTTTCTTACTCATCATTATCACCTGTTGTTGTTGTTTCAATCTCTTTTATTCAAAAAATATGTGGTATGACTCAAGAAGTGGGGAGACAAATTTTAAAGTTAATATGTAATTTTTAGTTAGTGTGATAGTGTATTAGTTACAGCGCAGTGGTAAACATCAGTTTAATGAACAAAAGCTACACAACTTATATTATACGAAAAAATAAAAAAAAAATGGTGTGGTACCGATTTATCTATAATGCAGTAATAATTGTAAAAGAAATAATTTATCGTAATCAACTTGGTAATATGAGTTTTGATGGATGTGAAAATAGAAGAATATTTCGTCGAGTATTAGTGTGTGAAGAATGTTTTAAAAAAGAACAAGAAATAATACTAATTGATGAACAAAGCTATAATGTAGTAAGTGCTAATTCTATAAGTCAAAATAGAAGTGATGTGAGCGCTGATAGTGATGATTCAAGTGTAAAAAGTTATTGGCCTAATAGTAATTTTAAAATAGATATAATATGTGATTCTCAATCTGAACTTCATCAAATAATACAAATTTATGTAAGAGAGGAATGTAATACATGCAGAAAAGAGTGTTGGAGAGTTGAAGAAGTGGATCCAGCTGCTGCTCAATATAGATGTTTTAATTATGTATAGGTAAATGTAAATGATTTTATAATAAATATATAAAATTATTAGAGTTAATGAATAATTGTCTAACAAGTAATAAAAAAATCTCTAACACTCTTTTTTCATATAAGTTGAAAAAAAAAACATTTATTAGTAATAATTTTTTTACCCTTATAAAAATATGTTCTTATATTATAATAATTAATTAAAAAAGATTTTATATATGTATGCATATCTTCTTATATTATAATAATTAAAAAGATTTTAATTCTAAAAAAATTTTT
Organism: Tribolium confusum; assembly: GCA_029207805.1. NCBI lineage: Eukaryota > Metazoa > Arthropoda > Insecta > Coleoptera > Tenebrionidae > Tribolium > Tribolium confusum. The sequence continues at coordinate 33,190,256 of JALGAY010000001.1, read as the reverse complement.
ATTTTATTTTATTTTATATTATTAAACAGTCATTTTTGCTTTTTCCCTCATAAAGAAGATACTTTTTCTCCACATACAGCAGCCATCTTTGTTTTTCCCTAAGATACTTTTTCTATTAGCGATGATGACGTCATCAGTGGTGCATAAAAGAGGGTATGCAGTCACCATCTTTGCTTTTTCCCCTCATAAAAGACTACCAGCTTTTAAATTCCCCGCCACCTTAGGCAACACAACATACACCACACATGGCACCCAGTGGTCATAAAAGAGGGTATGCAGCAGCCATCTTGTTTTTTCCCTCATAAAAGACTACCAGCTTTTAAATTTCCCACCGCCACCTTAGGCAACCCGCATCCCTTCATCCGCATCCCTTCATTTAATACACCCCTCTTTATTCTTAACAAAATGACCGCGAGAGATGTCTTCAGCATGCCATGAGCCACAAGGGCTATCCGACATTTTTGGTCTAGAATCCACTGTGGTCCAGAAGCGACATAATACACCCCGCAACCCTTTATCCGCATCCCTTCATTTATAATAATATACCCCTCTTTATATGACCGCGAGAGATGTCTTCAGCATGCCATGAGCCACAAGGGCCATCCGACATCTTTGGTCTAGAATCCGCTGTGGTCCCGTAGCGACTATTATATGTGTGGTCTCCACATGCAGCCACCATCTTTGTTTTTTTCTATTAGCTATAATGACGTCATCACCCCCATCTTATTTTTCCCTAGGGTACTTTTTCTCCACATGCAGCCGCCATCTTTGTTTTTTTGTCTATTAGCTATGATGACGTCATCACCGCCATCTTGTTTTTCCCTAGGGTACTTTTTTCTTCACATGCAGCCGCCATCTTGTTTTTCCCCTCATAAAAGACTACTAGCATGTGCGGTCTAGAAGCCGCTGTGGTCCCGTAGCGACACTGACCTTGAAACGCTAACTTTAACCTCCATAAGAAAATACATGGGATTTTGATCCCGAATCCCCATAGCTATTCTACTTATATTTATCTTTTGTTTAGCTGACTGTTCCCTTTTGGTATTATGAGCCATTTATTATGAAATAATATCTTTCTAATAAATGGAGAATAAAGACTGGCAATGCCAGCCCAGAGGTCACCAAAGGTTCCCGAAGGAATCAAAAGATTTCGGAGGCAAGGCCGAAGATTGTCAGATTGATAATGAACAAACATCTGAGAATAATGAGTCGTTATTAAGAAAATGTTCCATTTGTAAAACCATAAAATCTTATTCAAATTTTGTTAAAAGTAAAAATCAGAAATGTGGAATCGGATACATTTGTTATGACTGTAAAAAAAGACAAAATGATAAATTTACTTGTAATATATGTTTTATGGATGTCCCGGTACGATATAAAAAAAGACATTTCAAAAAAATATGGCATGAAAAATTAAAAAAATATATTAACGAATTAAAAGAACAATCACATCCATAAATGTTTTTGAATAATTTTTTTCTCTAATAAATGGAGCTCTCGAAAGATCAGCTTCGTAAAATGACCCTTGAGGAAATTATAAAACTTACTAATGGTGATTTAAAAAAAGTGGGCAACATAATTGAACAAATTAATAAAGAAAGTTCGTCTTCGAGTTCAGCAGAGAGTTCGTCTTCGGCATTGCCTCTGAGCCGGCACAGCCAGTCTTTGACACATGAGTCGTCCTCGATGGATAAATATTTTTTAACACCACAATCAAATAATGAGATTGTGCTAAATAAACTAAGTTTAAAAAAATAAAAACTGTCGCAAAAAAGATGGGGGTAAAAAACTATTCGCAATATAACTCGAAGACTATATTAGATCTTATAAAATTAATTCTAAAAGAAGAACTCAATGCTGGCGACTGGATTAATAAATTAAGTAGACTTAATATTAAAAAATTAAAATCAATTGCTGAAAAATTAGAGCTAAAGATAAAGCAAAATAGTAAAAAAACAAATCTAGTGAATCGAATTTCAGATAATGTAAACAATGAAAATTTAAATACTCTTCTCAACGAAATCGGATCGTCAAAATTAGAGGAATTATTAGAGGAAACCATGTCAAAAAACGAGTCGACTCAGAATACGTCTTTGACAAGTGCTTCGCATACATCGATAAAAGAATTTAAAAAAATTGCCAAAGAAGAGAATATCAAAGGTTACTCAAAAATGAAGAAGGCAGAATTATTACAAAAAATTGATGAAATGGATCCATTTGCGTTCGAAGATAGTTATTTTACAAAGTTTTCAAAAAAACCCAAAATTAAAATAATAGAAACAAAAGCTGAATACACCAAAAAATGGAAGAAACATAAAGTTTACTATCAAGTTATATTATTGAAAGACGACGAGGAAGAATCATCCGAGTCTGATCTTTCAGTCATAATTAAGAATTATTATTATTACATTTAAAATTACATGAAATTATTAAAACATTCTGCTGCTACGATATTTATTTGAATATTTAATAATCTTTCTATATTCGTAATATCATCTAAAGTAAAATAATTTCTGTTATATTCCCCAAGTTGATTACATAGTTCTTGAGCTAAAGTAGTTTGTAAATTTCTTCTCATTCTTATTTACGAATATAGAAAGATTATTAAATATTCAAATAAATATCGTAGCAGCAGAATGTTTTAATTCTATAATATATTCAGGGGTTGAAAAAGATGTAAAAGTTTATTTATATAAAAATGGAAATCATTTTGATACAATCAAAAGTATGACAGGTTTCTATGGTGAGTCTTATTATTGTGAAAAATGTGATAATTGATAAACCATATCAAAATAAAGACGGACATAAATGCAAAAAAGGAGTTAAAAACTGTCTAATGTGTTTTAAACCTAATCACAAAGAAGACTCAGCGAAAAGAATATATTGTGAAAAATGCAATAGATATTGTTTTAATCCAGAATGTTTATCAAATCATTCAGAAGTTTGTGAAAGATTTTACAAATGCTTAAATTGTAATAAAATACTCGAAAGAGCTGAAAAAACGGATGACGAAGGTAAAAAAATGATTGAAGAAGGAAATAACATGAGGGATATTTATATAATTGACGAAGGAATTGATACCATGACGCGTCTTGCAATGATTCGCAAAGGAGATCAAATAATTAAAAAAGGTAATAAAATGATTGAAAAAAGTAACAAAATGATAAAAAAGGGTAGTAAAGAACACAAATGTGGATGGGAAAAATGTCGAAATTGTTATGAAGAAGTTGAAATATTAAAACATAAATGTTATACGCAATGGACACGACAAAAAGGCGGAATATGTGAGACAATAATAAAAGACGGTGATAAAAAATATAAAGTAAAAGGTTGTCAAAATTGTGATAGAAAAGGTTGTACAGCAACTTTTCCTGATGAAACAAACAAACAAAGGAAAAGAAACATTATCACTTAAAGACTTGGAAAAGGGTTTTGGATATACCATAACAGATTTGCAACTTTTTACTAAAGGCGGTAAAGAAAAAGCTGTAGTTATATTGAATAATAAATTTAAGTTGTTTTTACCAGATAGATTAGTTAAAAGGGGTGATGAACTAATAGGCTATATGTTAGAATATGATTTAGTTATGACTTATAATGGTTTGATAGATGTGAAAAATAAAGCAGGATTTACATATAAAACTCATGATATTAAATTTAAAAAAATGGACAAACATCCTGATGAAACAAACAAATATCCTGATGAAACAAACAAACATCCTGATGAAACAAACAAACATCCTGATAAAACAACCAAAAGAATAAAATATCACATTTATCAATATAAAGATTGTAAAAATTATGTTAAAAAACCGTTGGATGATGAAGAACCGTTTAAATGCCTTAAATGCGGATCTAAATACCATACAAATAAATGTTCTTATACAGAAAAATATTTATTCTTTGATTATGAAGCAATGCAAGAAACAGACAAACATATCGCTAATTTAGTTATATCTCATGATTTTAGCGGAAATGTTATTTCTTTCGAAACCAACGAAGATTTTTGCAAATGGTTAATTTCTAGAGATCATAAAGGATATACAGCTATCGCACATTATTCTAAAGGTTATGATTCTTACTTTATTTTAAAACATTGCGTTGGAAACGGTATTGAACCTTTCTGCGTATATAACGGATCTAAAATAATGTTAAAAAAATTTCAAATTTTCAATTTATTTTTTTATTGGTAATTTTTGAAAAAATTCTCAGGATTGTAGATGTTGCAAGTAAATATTTACAAACATCAGATGCAAATATAGGAAAAGCTTTAATACATTTGGAAAATGCGTTTCAACAAATAACTTTAATCAGAAATTCGTTTCAACAATATAAAAATACAGCAAAAAATCTTGCAATTAAATGGAATATAAAACCCGAATTTGAAGTTAAAAGAAATAAAAAAGTTAAGAAATTTTATGACGAATTAATGGAGGATTCTCGTATTGAAGACAGCGAAAAAAATTTTCAAGTGGAAACGTTTAACAAATTGCTAGATATAATAATATGTCAAATACACGACAGGATTTGAAGGGATGCGAGAAGTATGTAATCATTTTTGAGTTTTGTCTGCAAAATTTTTAATTGAAGTTAGTGACGATGAACTAGTCGAAAATGCAAGAAATTTGTGCCAGGAATATAAAGACGATTTTTCCGAATTGTTCCCATCGCAAATGCTTACGTTTCGAAGTTGTATAAAAAATAGACTACAACCAAATCTCACTATTAAAGAATTGGCTACATTATTAATTTGTGACAATTATGTACTTTGTTCAAGTTTTTCGGAAGTGTGCTCGGCATATATATTATATTTGACATTACCCGTGAGTGTAGCAAGTGCAGAAAGATCATTTTCGAAACTTAAGTTAATTAAAACGTATTTGCAAAGTACAATCAGTGAACTTAGGTTAAGTGGTTTAGCAATTTTAAGTATAGAGTGGGAAGTGACAAAATCAATAGACTTTAATCAATTAATTGACAACTTTGCCACAATGAAAGTTAGAAAAAAGCTGTAACCTTTGGTAAGTATTTTTAAATGTAAAATGAATCTTATTAGTTTGTAGTATTTGAGCTCGTACGTATACACGCCGTTGCATTATAACCGTCATTTTTGGAAAAATGTTTAACTTCATACATTTGATTAAAAAACGCCAATTTCGTAATATAAAAGGAGGCGCACACGAAATTTTGGCAGAGGCGCGAAAATGTTCGTAGTTACGCTACTGTGTCGGGCCACTTGCGCCTGGGTCATATGGGCCTTTTACCTGAAGTGGGTCACTTGCGCCTACACCTGGGATTAAGTCTCTTACTTACCTGTGATTTAATGGGTAGCAGGTCATTTGCGCCCGCTTATATACTTGATGTTTATGAACATAATTTTTACATAAATGCTGAACAAGATAGGTAAACATACCAAAAAAATAAAAAATTACTTGCATTTTATAGGGGCAAGTATATATATATATATATATATATATATATATATATATATACATCCCACTATCATTAGCACTCCGTCGAAAAAACATTATTAGGGCGTCCGGGTCTAAAAGTCACTGAAGTAAGCTGTTTTTTAAAAGTTTTTCGCCAATATACATCGTCTATTCCCTTACAGGTGGCGTTGTCTAAATATGAAGCAAATCTAAAGTTTTCAAATCCAATCTACCACCATTACAGCGTCCTTTTACGGAACAATCATTAAAGCGTCCTTATATTGGTGCATACGGCGTCCCTTGGTGTATATAGACCGTCATAGAGCGTCATGCGATGTTGCCAGTTGTAATTCTCATTTTGTGTCTATAAATAGAATATACACATAAGGACGCTTTATGCATGCAAATATATGGACGTTCCAATGGTGGTTTGAAAGTCAATTTTTTAACGATCAGTGCAATCTTACTATCAATAAGCCGCAATCTGTGTACGCAGATTTAGTTAAAATATATTCTATAATAATTATTAATTTAATTATAAATATTATTTCTGTTTGAAATAGTTATTACTTGGACAAAAAATTTAGGCTATATACCAAAAAAGTTCTCTATCTTTCTGTTAACATTTTGGGCATGGGGACATTGAAAAAGAAATAAAGATTACTGAAACGTCAATAAGTTTCAACAATAACAATTTAAAACAACATGAACGTTACTAAGAAAACTAGTCTTACTCAAGGTTCGATAATAAATAAATGTAAGTTTGATTTTGTCATAGAAAACTATTAATTCAAATTGCTATTTTTTATTAGTTATTCAAAACAAAAATATTTTAAATTATTAGTTTAAATGTTACAAATTGCATTTTTTTGCTTTAAGTAATTTTATTTTGCTTTTCAATGCTACCGATTATGTATTTATAAAATTTTAGTAGAATCTGATAAGATTCCCATCTTAATTTATTTACTATTAAACTATTAATATACTATATTAATAGTTATTAATAAACTAAAATACTATTAACTTAATTAAAAAAATACTTATAACTAAAAGAAGATACAAAAACTTAAAAAAAATTACTAAAAAAACGACTTACACTTACAAGTAAAACCTACCAATTCAAATACATACTAAAAATTTAAAAATCTGCTCTATATTTTCTACAATTAATATTTGGTTTTAAGATTTTTATTTTTAACAACCTCCTGCAAACTTTTTAGTTTTACATACTTTTCTGTTTAAAAATTATTTAAAATATTTAAGAAAATAAATAACGATAGATGAGTTTTATAAACACTTTCGTTAAAAATTGAATGAATTGATCGGCAGCTATTAGTTTTCCTACTAATACTATCGGTACAACTAGATTTGGAAGAAAAGTCGCATCTTCGGCTATGTAATTTTCTACCAAATAATTAGAAAATTCAGTTAATTGTAAATCATCAAATTAAATACTTATAGGATTTATGACAAAACTATTAAACAAACAGATGAAAGGACCACAGCGAATACTAGAGGAAAATATAGAAGCTACAGAAAAAATATGTTTAATTATAGGAAGGGATTTCAACGCAAAAATGGAGACAAAAGGAGCAAAAGCCGAGGAAAATAAAAAAATAAAAACAACAAAAGATAAAATAGAAAATAAAGAAGACTCATTACTAATCGGGATGATAGACGAAAGGTGTTCGGAAATTCTAAATGGAAACAAAGAAGGTGACCGTAAAGCAGAATTTACATATATTAGACAGAATGGAACGACCTCAACAGATTATATAATTACAAATAATGAAGACTGAGAAAATATAATCAAATTCCATATACGTAATATAGTTGAAGCTGACTACATACCTCTAAAAACAACGATAAAAAAAACCTGAGAAAGAGATAAAACTAAGAAAAGAAAAAAAGAAAAATCAATTTTAAGTTAGAACAAAATGGAACAAATATACAATTAAACAGTACAAACAACAAATAAATACAAAAAACTTACGAGGTTTAGTTATTGATAGTATGTATAAAGACCTGGTTAGTAAAATAAAAGCAGCAGTGGCAAAAAAAAATATATCTAAAAACAAGAAGAAATAAACGATGGAATAAAAAATGCGGCAAACTAAAGAAAGAAGCTTGCAGTAAACTTAAAAAATGTAAAAAAAGCTACAAAAGTAGAGTATCTAAAAACAAAAAAAAGTGCAAAACAAAGTGTAAAGAGAAAAAAATACAAGGAAAAAAAGAAAAATAACAGAAATAAAAACAAAAGCAAAAGTATAAAAATTTCTAAACGAAGAAAAAAAAATTGAATATAAGTGAGAATATAAGTATGAATATATAAAAGAAACACTTTATGGAGGTTTTAGGTAAAAGTAACAATTATTTAAAATTTATATTAATTTTAATTTTATATTTATTTGTAAAATTTGAAGTAGAAATAAACAATTTTTTTAAAGTAAAAATTGAGAAATAAATGCTGAAATTAAAGAAAAAGAAAGCACCCGGAGAAGAAGAAATTCCAAAAGAAGCGATGTTGGTACAAAAAAGTTATGGAAAAGGGCATGGAAATTGCTAAATGCAGTGTGGATAAGAGGAGACTTTCCTATGGAGTGGAGAAAATGTTTAATTGTACTAAGACATAAAAAAGGAAATAAAGACCAAACTGAAAACTACCCAGATATATCCTTACTCAATACGCATTTACAAAATATATGCGATGGTTCTAAAAAAAAGATTGAGAAAAGAAATAGACAAAAAAAGTATTTTACCAGACGAACAGGCAGGATTCAGAAAAGCAAAAGGAGTCATGGATGCATTTTGAGACATCTACCAAAGGATGAAAAGACTAGGCGAGGACGTATGAATGTATTGTTCATGGATTTAAAAAAAACTTTTGGCAGTGTGGATAGAAAAAAATTATGACAGTATCTTAGAAAAGAAGGGGTATATAAGTGGTTGGTAAGCAGCAAGATGGAAGAAATCTACGAGCAAATTATTAACCAAGTAAAAGTAGGCGAAGAAGTAAGTGAAAATTTTTAGACAAATAAAGATGTCAGACAAAGCTGTTAATTACGTCCTGCATTATTCTTAGCATTTATGGAAGATGTGGATAAAGATTTAAGTAAAGCGTAAGTATGAGAGATAGTTGTAGGCAGAGAGAAAATGTGGTTCCTGGCGTTTGCAGACTATTTAGTAATTGTAGCAAAAAACAAGAGTGGAATAAAAAAAATGATAAAAGTTACGGAAAGATATGTAAGAAACAAAAAACTCTAAGTTAATGTAGATAAAACAAAAATGACGGTGTTTGGAAAGAAAGTAAGATTCAGAAAAGAAGATGAATGGAAATAAAAAGAAAAAAATATAGAACAAGTGAAACAGCTAAAATATTTGGGATATGTATAAAATAGTAGTATGAGAATAGGAAGTGTGTGGAGTTTGGAAAAACGTAAATTTTGTAGAAATTTTAAAAGATGAATGATGATGTTTAACCGTTTCGTAGTGAAAAGTATTGTAATGTATAGAGCAGAAGTATAGGGATGGAAGGAATATGAAGAAATTGAGCGTGTGCAAGAAAAAGATAAGAGTGGAAACAAAGAAATAAGCAGTAAAATTTGAGAAAAATCGAAGAATGCGACTTGAATGCAAAATACTACAACAGTGCTCGGCTGAAATTAGAAGAACAAATGAAAATGTTAGGTAAATAAAACGAAATGACTACTATGAAAAAAAGAAGTATGCGTGTGCAAAAATTAAAACAATAAAATAAGAAGAAAGAACAATAAAAGAAAAACTAAAACAAAGAGATGCTGACGTAGATAAACATGATATAATTTAAAGTATAAAAGAATTAAGGTGCAATTCAAAATATGCTCTGGTTATTACTACGAAACTGCCAAAATATTTAGATAAATTAGATAAAATGAAAAATAAAAATGAAAGAATGGTTGCAAGATACAGATGTGGGAATGAATAAAGGAAAAATAAATTTTGAAGAGAAGATTGGGAAAGAATGTGTCGATTATAAAAAAAATAGTTGCAAGATACAGATGTAGGAATGGTGAAAATGAAAATAAACTTTAGAGAGAAGATTGGGAAAGAATGTGTGCATTATGTAGACTAGAAAGAGAGACAATAGAGCATTGTTTGTCAGAGTGTGTAAAGTTAAAAATGTGCGAGTGTGAAAGAATAAAAGTTTTAAATGAAAATGAAGAAGAAATAGAATGGATGAAAGAAGTCATGTGTGCTAGAAGAAGAATGGGAAAAAAATTTAAAAAAAAAATTTTTTTGTTAATTTGTGTTTTTTTTTGTTATCTTTACGTAGAACTGTCAAGCCAATTCGGCAATAAAAACATTAAAACATCTAAAATAATTTTAAAACTATTTATTAAAAAAAAATTGATCGGGCATTTATTTATCTGTTATCTGACAATAACCGTTCATTAAAAAAACCAAATAATTTGTAATTAACACTTTATTTAAAAAAATTAGAATGTTGGTTATTGTTTCCAACAAATTTTTAACTGTCAGTATTTTTTAAACTGTCAAAAAGTTATAGGGAGCTAGATTTTAACAATGAGTTCAATAATAATAAATTTCAGTTTTTTAATTTTTATTTTATTTCAACTATTAATAATTTAAAGACAAATCAGATTTTGACAAATCTTACTGTCAAAAAATTATTTAGAAAGTAATTTAAACAATTAACTTAAGAAAAAAAAATGAATATTTAATTTTCTTTGTTTTTTCTTTAACTGTCAATATTTCGAAAACAGTTAAAGATAGGTATACGACATTAAACATAAAATATGTCGAAAATTTGTCATAAAATCTAAAAATGCAATAAAAAATATAAAGTGCCCTTTAAAAAACAAAGTTGATCTCGGTATCTTATTTTTTGATCACAATGAATAAAAAAAATATATTAAAATTTATTAACAAATTATTATTAAAACGTGCAATTTAGAAATATAATTAACCCGTTTGAGCAATTTTTTAAAAAATAAATACTTTTAAAGTTATTTTAAATATTCCACAATTTTACCGCTTACTGTATTTTAACAGATTTCAATTTGAAACATTAGCGCAGCGCGTCTATCCCTTCATTCCTCACAACTCAGATACAAGGACAGAAAATGTTATTCGTATCGTTACAGTGTTGCCGAACTGACGGACGCTCTATTACACCGAGGTTGAACATACGTATATTACGCCAGCGCCACCACCCTATATACGCCGGAACTAAAAATTATACGAATTTTTCATCCAGAAATCATTAAAGCGTCCAAATCGATTTTTGCCATTCGCTTCCTCTTGGTGTAGGAAGGCTCCCAAATTTTTTTTACATGGGGTTGCAGCAGAGCGTCCATATACGGGCGCTCTATGCACAAGGACGTCCTAATGATAGGGATCGGTCAATGTATGGCCGTGCTAATGATAGCAGGATATATATATATATATATATATATATATATATATATATATATATATTGATAAAGGGTATCATGTGGCCTCCGCACCGGGTCACTTAAAGAACGTTGTCACCTCATATATAAGCTCGGGACCTCCGATTGCGGAGGTGACAACGTTTTTCCTTGTTTTCAACGGTTTCAGCATCTAGGTGGCTGGAAACGCGAAAAAACGAAAGTTTTTGTGGAGGTGACAAAGCTACTCCAGTATCTTCATCTACAAATTTTAGTTCAGGGGTTGACCGTTGGCGCTAGTGTAGCTTTTTTGCGGTAACTCAGGGTACGTCGTCACTTCCAGCATATATACAGAAATTTTGAGATAAGCATAGCATGTTGTGACCTCCGACAACTGGCAACGTCGCATCAACCTCGCTTGCTTACACATCTTAAATAATAATTCTTTTAAACGTCTTTAGAACACCTAGTAGCGTGTTCGATTTATTTTAATATTCGAATAACGCTAATCAATAGTTATTAATTGATATTAAATGTTTTAAATGCGATTGGTTTTACGCTCAAATTTAAATTAGTATTACCTTTACCCTTTATTTAAATTTAAATTGTAAGTTATATTTTTTGTGCTTTAGATAAGTGTTTTTTTAAGTGAAGAATTTTATTTTTATAACTATTGAATGAAAAGTTTTAAAATGCAAAAAATACTGTCATACTCGGACATAACGTCAGTCACCGGACCAGCAGAATTTTGACGTTCTAAGCGGACTGACGCAAAAATCAAGGTAAAATTAAATGTCTAATGTCTAAAAGGGACCTGTTAAATGTTTCGTACTAACCGGGTTAACTCCCTATCCGATGACGTACTAAACGAGTTTGACTGTATTTGAATTTTGATTATTTTATTCTTTATATCTTACTTTAATTTTAAAGATGTTTTTTAATTCTAATTTTTATTTTATTCAGATCTATTGTTGTTGGTTGGTTTCAAGTTGTAGAGAATTTTTTTTTTCTATAATAGTTTGGCCTTACTACTTTACCTACAAGATATTGCTAACATGGTTTTTGTCTTTGAAACAAACGGTTAAATCGTTAATACATTTATTATAATAATAATTAATAATAATATAATATATATAATGTTGGCAATGATATGGAGCAAGTCGTAATACTTTAATATTGTTATAAAGCAGCAAATCATCAACAACATATTTTTTTACAACGTTCTGCAAAAGTGGCTTAATTTATTGTAAAAGTGCAGCTTTTGTTTCACTTTTGCAAAATTTAATATTTTGTACCAATAAATAGCGCCGCAATTCAAATTTTTGTGATGACTGTTTTTTTTTCCATAGAGAAATGTTAAGAAGCGTTATAACGACAATTTTGCGTGGTAAATTTTTGACTGTTGTAATTATTACATTCCACTCAATTTTAAAAGATTTCAGAGTTTATATTTTTGTAATAATTTTTATGACTGATCTTACTAATAAAAAGTAAATCGCTACTTTTTAAAAAACTACTTCTATAACCAGTAAAAGACGGTAGAACAATCTCCTTTACTTTATACTCTTACATTTCTCATTCTTTTCACATCTTCTTTTACCTAAATACGAAGATCAGAGCCGTTTTTGTAAATCTAAGTTTCACCCAAAAGTGTAAAATTAACTTCTTTTCCGGAATATTTTAATTAAATGTAGCGCCTCAAAAGTTTAATTTTTGCTGTTATTACATTTTTTTTATTAAATTTTTTTGATTATTAACTTTTTTGTAAATAAAATCCATGTCTCGAACTATTGCATATCATAAACACCGCGAACCAAAAAATAAAACAATTTATTTATTCCAAAATGTTTTCTCGTTTTTAAATTTTCAAAAATTTGGGCCCCGATTTCTTCTCTTAAATAAAAGTTATTAAACTATTTTTTCCTCTTTTTTCTACCGGTTAGAGCCTCTTGTATTTTTTTTATTGCGATATATGTTGTAAATAACCGTTTTTGAAACCTGTAGTATTATTTGAATATTTATAAAAACTTTTTTGAAATACCATATTAAATGTTGTACAAAACTGATTCAGCAGTTCTTGTTTTGAGAAATTTGATTTCAAGATAATAAATTTATGTTTACACCTTAGAACCGCTTGTTTTACGTCTTTTTTTCAAATCATGGTTAATATCAAACAAATTTATTTACCAATTGTAAATGAGACAGGTAATAGAACGTAAAACATTAAACAATCAAATTTACTGTTACTTCAAAAATGGTACTACCAACTGAATAACAATTTGGCATGTATTATAAAAAATACTTCATAACAGGGATCACTTGATTTTTCCTTTTTTTTTAATAAACCAAAATCAAACATTAAATGATGAAAACACCACGGGTTTTATAAAAATAATAGCACCTTTGCTTCATTTATTTTTCTTGTGTCTATGAATTAGGGTTGGCACCTTATTTCTTAACAGTTATTATTTTTATAACAATGTTAATACTTTTATAGTAAACTGGTTTTATAGTAAATTGGCAACAATTGCCAAAAATAATATTAAGTATGTATATTTGATTCTATACCAATGTAAAATGCAAAAATTACAGAGTATATATACGATACATTTACAAATAGATACGGCTTACGAAATATTGATTATAACAACAAAAAAGAAGATTGGTAAGAAAGGTGAAGAAATGTTCAGTCAATACTCATGTGGATTTAGAAATTACAAATCAGTCACAAATCTAGTATTTTATGATAGTAGAAAATTACTCATATCTACATATAAAACACTAAAGCAATTTAAAATCTCAAAAAATTAGTTCGTTTGGTAAAAATAATCTTGCAGATTCTAAAACTATAACAAATGAGTAGACAACAGATAATTTTTAATATAGGAAAAAAACTGAAGCTCAAAGGAATTTATCAGCGAATTTATTCAATGTCGTTTTTAAATAGTCATCAGTATGACTATTTAAAAGAAATCTAATATAGGAAGACAGTTTTAAACAATTATGATTTCGTAATATTGACCAAAAATAAAACATATTAATAGAAGCGATTAGAAAACTTGAAAGGTTAGCAAAAAATTAAGGCTTGAAAAAGTAACATAAGGAAAAGTTTTAGAAGATTTGGGTGACAATAAATGATAAGTAAAATAACTAAAAATTTAAATGCAAATAACAAAGGACACAAATTATTTAAGAAGCCTACAACATCTATTAAACGATACAAAAATATCAAAAAAAAAAATATAACTCCGGAATACTAATATGTCGTAAATATATGTATATTACGACAAACAATATGTTTTGTCAATTTTCAGAAAGATCCAAAAGATGATTATTTTGAGTTCTTTAATACTTTTAATATGTTTGGTTTATTTGAATTTTGTCTTTATTTATTTAAAGATCAGTTTGTGAAATTTACTATATACATATAAGACATAGACTTTGTCAAGATATTAAGGATATAAATAACATTAATCTAAAAAAAGAAATATTTCTCTAGTAATAAGGAGATAGAATGCTTTTATTCTCAAGTAAAACTTAGGCGAATGACAACTGCTTATTAAAAACGCTACACGTTCATACTGTAGTGTGTAAATAAAAGAACATAGACGATAATTGACTGTTAAGTGCGGCACTAATTTCTGTTTTTCAATACTGTAAAATTAAATAAATTTATGATGAAGCGATCTGTAAGTTTTAGTGTAAATCTTTTAACATGGCAAATCACAGCACGTAAATTTTTTTTGTTAAGTTTATCTATTAATGAATTTAACAAGATGTATCTAAAAATCGTAAAAAATAAAAAAAACGTAATAAATGATTAATAAAATAATCAGCTTTTTATAAAATTGTAGTAGGTAAGCTTTCTAATTGATTTCTTTAACTGAATATAAAAAAAGTTGAAAATTGCGTATTTTTTATTTTATTAGTACAAAGTTTTTATAAATGATTGTAAGGTCGTAGAGAGCTGTTTAAATTTTAGATATCATTTTCAAATAACATTTTTTACTATTTTTACAGCCTCTAACGACCCTACATTCATTTATAAACACCTTGTATTTAGGTATCGGATATTAGAAGAAATACTTCAAGTGAACAGCACAAATCATAAATATGGTAATAAATTGACCATAAATTTAAATGATCTCAGAGTGCATGTAAAATAAATGTTACAACATAAATAATTTCAATAGATTTTTTAAATAAAAAATATAAATTAATTATTTTATTAAATGATAACTTACTTACCTACTTACTTTATCTGAATTATAATTTTTTGGTTACTATTTCATTTTTTTTTCTGTGTGTAAGTGAATTTTTTAATGCTTAAATCTGTGTTTTATTGTAGGAAATTAATTAAAACTGTTAAAAGCATTTGCAATTAATAAATGTTTAACGTAGGCACATATAGAACCATGTAAAATTCTTATTTAGACTATTAAGAATATTAAAAAAATATATCTAAACTGGTTTAACGTTATTCTCAAGTAAAGTGTTTTTCAACGAACAGAATTATATTTGTATATATATAGATGATGTGTGCAGTAATAAAAGTCTATGTTCCCTCCGAAAAAGTGGCAACACTGTCGGAGTCGCCAACGTCTCTCCAGTCTCTTTTCATCTACAAATTTCGGAGGTCACATCGTACCTTATATGCACCCATATATACCATAACTTAATTTTGAGAAATCCTTTCCCCTCTGTGGTTGCTCTTAATCTACAAATTCCCCTCATCTCATATATACATTTCTTTTTTTCGTAAGAGCAGTAATAGACCCGGAGGCCCGGTAGCCTCTAGCATGACCCGGAGGTGACACCATACCCCGTATCAATATATATATATATATATATATATATATACATCCCGCTATCATTAGCACGTCCGTCGGAAAAACATTATTAGAGCGTCCGGGTCTAAAACTCACTGAAGTAAGCTGTTTTATTAAAGTTTTCCACCAGTATACATCGTCTATTCCCTTACAGGTGGCGTTGTCTAAATATGAAGTAAATCTAAAGTTTTCAAATCCAATCTACCACCATTGCAGCGTCCTTTTACGGAACAATCATTAAAGCGTCCGTATATTGGTGCATACGGCGTCCCTTGGTGTATATAGACCGTCATAGAGCGTCATGCGTTGTTGCCAGTTGTAATCCTCATTTTGTGTCTATAAATAGAATATACACATAAGGACGCTTTATGCATGCAAATATATGGACGTTCTAATGGTGGTTTAAAAGTCAATTTTTTAACGACCAGTGCAATCTTACTATCAATAAGCCGCAATCTGTGTACGCAGATTTAGTTAAAATATCTTCTATAATAATTATTAATTTAATTATAAAAATATTATTTGTTTGAAATAGTTATTAGTTGGACAAAAAAGGTAGGCTATATACTAAAAAAGTTCTCTATCTTTCTGTTAACATTTTGGGCATGGGGACATTGAAAAAAAAAATTACTGAAACGTCAATAAGTTTCAACAATAACAATTTAAAACAACATGAACGTTACTAAGAAAACTAGTCTTACTCAAGGTTCGATAAAAAATAAATGTAAGTTTGATTTTGCCATAGAAAACTCTTAATTCAAATTGCTATTTATTATTAGTTATTCAAAAAAAATATTTAAAATTATTAGTTTAAATGTTACAAATAGCATTTTTTGCTTTAAGTAATTTTATTTTGCTTTACAAGGTTACCGATTATGTATTTATAAAATTGTAATAGAATCTGATAAGATTCCCGTCTTAATTTATTTACTATTAAACTATTAATATACTATATTAATAGTTATTAATAAACTAAAATACTATTAACTTAATTTAAAAAAAAATACTTATAACTAAAAGGAGATACAAGAACTTAAAAAAAAATTACTGAAAAAATGACATACACTTATAAGAAAAACCTACCAATTTAAATACAAACTAAAAATTTAAAAACCTGCCCTATATTTTCTACAATTAATATTTGATTTTAAGATCGTTATTTTTAACAACATCCTCCAAACTTTTTAGTTTTAGGTACTTTTCTGTTTGAAAATTATTTAAAATATTTAAGAAAATAAATAACGATAGATGAGTTTTATAAAAACTTTCATTAAAAATTGAATGAATTGATCGGCAGCTATTAGTTTTCCTACTAATACTATCGGTACAATTAGCTCACATATTTGGGAGAAAAGTCGCATCTTATTAAAACTCGCAATCGTCAAGTTAAATACTTATAAGATTCATGACAAAACTATTAAACAAACAGATGAAAGGAACAGAGCGAATACTAGAGGAAAATATAGAAGCAATAGAAAAAAAGTGTTTAATTATAGGAAGGGATTTTAACGCGAAAATGGAGACAAAAAAGAGCAAAAACCGAGGAAAATAAAAAAATAAAAATAGCAAAAGATAAAATAGAAAATAAAGAAGACTCATTACTAATCGGGATGATAGAAGAAAGGTGTTCGGAAATTCTAAATGGAAACAAAGAAGGTGACCGTAAAGCAAAATTTACATATATTGGACAGAATAGAACAACCACAGTAGATTATATAATTACAAATAATGAAGACTGAGAAAATATAATCAAATTCCATATATGTAATATGGTCGAAGCTGACTACATACCTCTAAAAATAACGATAAAAGAACCTGAGAAAGAGATAAAACCAAGAAAAGAAAAAGAGAAAAATAAATTTTCAGTTAGAACAAAATGGATCAAATATACAATTGAAAAGTACAAACAACAAATAAATACAGAAAACTTACGAGGTTTAGTTATTGATAGTATGTATAAAGACCTGGTTAGTAAAATAAAAGCAGCAGTGGCCAAAAAAAATATATTTAAAAACAAGAAAAAATAAATGGTGGAATAAGAAATGCGACAGACTAAAGAAAGAAGCTTGCAGTAAACTTAAAAAATGTAAAAAAGCTACAAAAGTAGAGTATCTAGAAACAAGAAAAACGTGCAAAACAAGAGAAAGAAGAGAAAAAAGTACAAGGAAAAAAAGGAAATAACAGAAATAAAAACAAAAGTATAAAAATTTATAAACGAAAAAAGAAAAAAAAATATATAAGTATGAATAAATGAAAGAAACACTTTATGGAAGTTTTAGGTAAAAGTAACAATTTAAAGTATCTTGTCAAGACATGGGAAATTTTGAGTAAAAATAAACAATTTTTTTAAAGTAGAAATTGAGAAACAAATGCTTAGGTTAAAGAAAAAGAAAGCATTCGGAGAAGAAGAAATTCCAAAAAAAAGCGATGTTGGTACAAAAAAGTTATGAAAAAGGGTATGGAAATTGCTAAATGCAGTGTGGATGGGAGAAGGCTTTCCTATGGAGTGGAGAAAAGGGTTAATTGTACTAAGACATAAAAAAGGAAATAAAGACCGAACTGAAAACTACCCAGATATATCCTTACTTAATACGGATCTACAAAATATATGCGATAGATCTAAAAAAGAGATTGAGAAAAGAAATAGACAAAAAAAGTATTTTACCAGACGAACCGGCAGGATTCAGAAAAGAAAATGGAGTCATGGATGCATTTTGAGACATCTAGCAAAGAATGAAAAGACTAGGCGAGAGGACGTATGTATGCATTGTTCATGGATTCCAAAAAAACTTTTGGCATGTGAATAGGAAAAAATTATGACAGTATCTTAGAAAGGAAGGAGTATGTAAGTGGTTGGTAAGCAGCAAGATGGAAGAAATCTACGAGCAAATTATTAACCAAGTAAAAGTAGGTGAAGAAATAAGTGAAAATTTTTAGACAAATAAAGGTGTCAGACAAGGCTGTCAATTAAGTCCTGCATTATTTTTAGCATTTATGGAAGATGTGGATAAAACTTTAAGTAAAACGCAAGTATGAGAGATAGTTGTAGGCAGAGAAAAAATGTGGTTTCTGGCGTTTGCAGACTATTTAGTAATTGTAGCAAAAAGCAAGAGTGAAATAAAAGAAATGATAAAAGATACGGAAAGATATGTAAAAAACAAAAAACTCTAAGTTAGTGTAAATAAAACAAAAATGACGGTGTTTCGAAAGAAAGTAAAAATCAAAAAAGAAGATGAATGGAAATGAGAAGAAAAAAATATAGAACAAGTGAAAGAGTTAAGATATTTGGGATATGTATTAAATAGTAGTATGACAAACAAAAAACAAACAAAGGAAGCAAACAAAGTAATGGAAAGTGTCTGGAGTTTGGGAGAACGTAAATTTGGTGAACATTTTAAAAAAGATTGATGATGTTTAACCGTTTGGTAGTAAGATGTATTGTAATGTATAGAGCAGAAGTATAGGGATGGAAGGAATATGAAAAAATTGAGTGTGTGTAAGAAAAAGTTGAGAGTGTAAACAGAAAAAAGAGCGGTAAAATTTGAGAAAAATCTAAGAATGCGACATAAATGCAGAATACTACAACAGTGCTGGGCTAAAATTAGAAGAACAAATGGAAATGTTAGGTGAATAGAACGAAATGACTACTATGAGAAAAAAAGTTTGCGTGTGCAAAAATTAAAAGAATGAGAGAAGAAGGAAAAACAATGAAAGAAGAACTAAAACAAAAAGATGCTGACGTAAACAGGAAATAATTGCAAGTATAAAAGAATCAAAGTATAATTCAAAATATGCCCTGGTTATAATCACGAAACTGCCAAAATATTTAGATAAAATAAAAAATAAAAATGAAAAAATGGTTGCAAGATACAGATGTAGAAATGAAGAAAGAAAAAATAAATTTTGAAGAAAAAATTGGGAAAGAATGTGTTGATTATAAAAAAATAGTTGCAAGATACAGATGTGGGAATGGTGAAAAAGAAAATAAACTTTGGAGAAATGAATGGGAAAAATGTGTGGATTATGTAAAGTAGAAAAAGAGACAATAGATCATTGTTTGTCAGAGTGTGTAAAGTTAAAAATGTGCGAGTATGAAAAGATAAAAGATTTATATAAAAATAGAGAAGGGATAAAATGGATGAAAAAAGCTATCTAGCTATGTGTGCTAGAAGAAGAATGGAAAAGAATTAAAAAAACATTTTTTATTTGTTAATTTGTGTTTAATTTTTTTTGTTATTTTTACGCAGGACTGTCAAGCGATTTGAGCAATAAAAACATTAAAACATTTAAAATAACTTTAGAACTATTTATTTAAAAAAATGATGGGGCATTATCTGTTTTCTGACAATAACAGTTCATTAAAAAACAAAATAATTTATAATTGCCACTATATTTTAAAAAATTAAAATGTTGGTTATTGTTTACAACAAATTTTTAACTGTCAATATTTTTTAAACTTTTAAAAAGTTATAGGGTGCTAGATTTTAACAATGAGTTCAATAATAATAAATTTCAGTTTTTTAATTTTTATTTTATTTTAACTTTTAATAATTTAAAGCCAAACATTTTACTGTCAAAAGATTATTTGAGAAGTAATTTAAACAATTAACTTAAAAAAAAATAAATATTTAATTTTGTTTTTTCTTTAACTGTCAATATTTGGAAAACAGTTAAAGATTGGCATACGACATTATACATAAAATATGTCGAAAATTGGTCATAAAATCTAAAAATGCAATAAAGAGTTTAAAGTGACTTTAAAAAAACAAAGTTGATCTCGGTATTTTATTTTTGGGTCACACTAATTAAAAAATATATATTAAAATTTATTAACAAATTATTAATAAAATGCGCAATTTAAAAATAAAATTGACCTGTCCGAGCGATTTTTTTAAAAATAAATACTTTTAAAGTTATTTTAAATATTCCACAATTTTACCGCTTACTGTATTTTAACAGATTTCAATTTGAAACATTAGCGCAGCGCGTCTATCGCTTCATTCCTCACAACTCAGATACGAGAGAATGTTATTCGTATCGTTACAGTGTTGCCGAATTGACGGACGCTCTATTACACCGAAGTTGAATATACGTATATTACGCCAGCGCCACTACCCTATATACGCCGGAACTAAAAATTATACGAATTTTTCATCCAGAAATCATTAAAGCGTCCAAATCGATTTTTGCCATTCGCTAAGGTGGCATCCGCCCATGTAAAAATTGCGGTAAAGGTGGCATCCGAGGTAAGGTGGCATCCAATATACGGATGCCAATTTGACATAAGCGTAAAATATCGACATAAGCTTACTTAGCACACATCCTATCAGATGGCGTAAAAAAGTGGTGGACGTCAAATTGACCGCCAAAAGTATAATAATATTCTCTTGAGTTCAGCAAGGAGTCGTACTGAGGCGCTGCAATCGATTCGTGTATATCTGGATGTCATTGGAATCACGGTGAGATTGGCATCCGCATCAAATTGGCAACGTTGCACCTAAATGCGTACTAAAACGATTTATATAACAACTCATTCGAGTAACAGACAAAGTAATCTACAAAAAATCGTCTGTCATCAATTTTATACAGAGTGACATAAAAGTATGGAATAAAATTCATATTTTCTAAGTTACTGTTTCCTTAGAAAAAGGCTAAAATAGGTCGATTTTATTTTTTTATTGCGCACGGTTTTCACTTGTTCTCAATTTTTTGCCAACTGTTTTTTTGCTGTGACGTAATCGATATTTTTTTTTAAACAGAAACCCCTATCTTTAATGTTAAATATTGGAACTACTCTTTTTTCTGAGTACAACAGTGTAATATTTATAGGGTCTAAGGCAAAAACTTAAGTAGTTTAACCAAATTACACGTTTTATTAAATTTTTCAAAATAGATGTAATTTTTAACAGAATTACTAAACTGAATGTCCAAATTGAAGTTCTTTCGCCTCCTGATAATAATACAACAAATTTTCGTAATCTAGTAGCACATTATTTTTTATTTTTTGGCTAATTAAGAGGTATTGCTTGACAAAACCACACTAAACATTCAATTTTTGTGGATTTTGTTACAAGTATTGGTTTCTCTTGTACCTTGTAAGTTTTTTATCGTCCCATATGGCAGTTGTGTCTTTTTTGACTTAATTACATTTTAGAACCATATTTTTTTGACGTCGAATTAATTAGACAAGTTTATTTGTATATCTTTTGCGACACGTTAGTACCACCATTAGCGGAAATTTTTTCAATAAAAAGGATCTAGACATACCAGCAGCTAATGTATGGTTTAAACAAGACGGTGCATCTTCACACTACCCTCGTGGTGTCAGAGATTAGTTAGATAATGATAATCAAAAGTATTTGCAACAAAATCAATGATTTATGAGAAAGAATTACAAATCAAATACCGCTTAATTAGTCAAAAATGTGCTAATGGCGTTTGAAAATTGGTTGTTTTATTACTAAGAAACGGAAGTACGTCAATTTGAACATTTAGTTCAATAATTCTGTTAAAATTGCGTCAATTTTGAAAAATTTAAAATAAAATATAAATTTAAATAATACATTTAAATTGGTTAAATTACATAAAGTTTTTGTTTTAGACCCCATAAATGTTATATTGTTATGCGCAAAAAAAAAAGTAATTTCAATATTCAACATCAAAAATAGACGATGCTATTTTAAAAAAATTCGATTACGTCACAGCAAAAAACCAGTTGGCAAAAAAAATTTGTTTGAAAATAAGTAAAAAACGTGCGCAAAACAAAATAAAATCGTCCTGTCTTGAAGTTATTCTAAAAAAAACAGTATCTTAGAAAATATGAATTTTCACTCTGTATATATTTTTAATAAGACAATAAAGTAAAAACCAAATAAATAACGAAATAAAATTTAGAAAATTTAATCGATTTACTGTTGCAAATTTACAATTTTGTAATTACAATCAAAATTTAAAGAATATATTTCAACATCATTTCAAGGTATGTGTTACAATGTCAATTGCTCTGTTTAATTGTAACTTAGTCGTCTCAGATATAATAATAGCAGACAGTATTTACATGTTTAATAATTAAAATTATTAAATATTGTTGACAAGAAAGAATTTAGTATTAATTTGGTATAATAAGATAAACGTCTCAACAAATCGTAGATACAAAAAATAAACATTAGATGCGTTAATAAAAAAAATAAGAAGCATCTTTTTAAGTTCAAGTTCGTGTATAAGCCAAAGTTTGTTAACCAATGCGTTTTTTTTTTAATATATGCACCAAACGAAAATATCAGATTGATTCAAAAAATTTAACAATAAAGGTGCATGGTTGGGCACTGCAATATGCAGTAACGGGTGTAAAAGACTTTTAAAAGCCGAGAATTATAATTCTAAAAATTCAATATTAAAAGTATATAATTTATTATCTTTAAAGTTAATGTTTTTTTTTGAAAAATAGGCGTATTAAATATATAATTTTTATTATATATAAATATATAATATAAACATTTCTCATCATTTGCGCTTGAGGCTAAAGTATTTTTAAAAATCTTCGCAAGTAGCTACAAATATTTCTAAAAAATATATGAATAAAACTGTGGATAAAAACTAATTGAAAAAATAAAAACTTTAATCTTAACGAAATAGGAAAGTTAACAAAGTTAATGTCTAAGAAAAACAAATATATATCTAAAATCAAAAAAAAAAAGAATAATGCTAAAGTAATGAGTTGTAAAGCAAGACTGGTGGTAAATGTTTATCTACGACAATAAACACTAAATTTTAACTTTATTTTAACCTATTCTTTTGTTGGTTGACGTTTGTACATAAACGAAAATATTTTTTTTATTTTTCTTTAACTTTTAACAAGTCCTAAATGACTTGTTAGTATCATACCTACCTTATAAATAAATTTTAAAGAGTTTAACTAAAAGAGAAGCTTTCCGAAAGACATAATGTTTTTTGTAGGGTACCATAGGATTCTACAGTCGATATTTGTTTTTTTTTATTTACTCGTTAATAAATAATTTGTTTTTATTTATACCAGAAGCAGATGTAGTTCTTTATGCAGATGATACCACTCTGGGTTGTAAAGTTTTTAATATAGTTTTACTGAATCATAAGATAAGAGCACTTTTTAGTAGAATGGAAAATGGGTTACTTATTGATATTAAATTATATAAACCAAAAATGGGTATAAAAATAGAACATTCGAAATGCTAAATATTAAATATAGAAATAATTGTAGAATTTATTACAAGATGAGATATTTTTACAATCTCAAGTTTATTTATAAATGTCTTGAATTCTCGAATATGAATATTTAAAAATTTTGATAAATTTGATCAAAACGCAAACATGTATAACTTCCAACAAGTCGAAATAATTTTACTGAGACTATTTTATACTAGAAATATTTTTTTTGTTTTTACAAAAAGTATAAAATACTTCATTTATACAAGACATTCTACTCTATTGGAAAATGTTCACCGAACAATTTTAATGATCTTAAAAGTGTATGTTGAGTTTTATTTAATTTAATTTTATGTTTTCATCTAATTTTCAATTTTTACATTTTAATTTTTTTTTACTTTTGTAAAATACTGTATTCTAGTCTAGTGGTAATAAACCATTATTATAATTATCATTATAAATACAGATTTTTAAAACTTGGTTGAAATATATTTTTAATAAGTCTAATGTTTCTCTAATATTCGCCAATTAATTATTAGGAACAAATAATTATTTGGAAAAGCATTAATGATGCTTTTTTCTCGATTATGTCATCAACCAAATATCTATAAAAACAAATTTTTCACATTCACTAGTTTGATATGGTAGCGATAAAATAAGAAATCAACAATAATATGTTTTGTCCCCGTGAACGTTAGTTATATTATTACTTGTCAGTTAAACGTCAATTTACAATACCGGTATTGTAAATTGACAGTTTTATGTACTGGAAATTTTTACGTTTACGAGTTACTTTAAAATTAATGTATTCATATATGAATTTAACTTGTTTTAAAAAAATTAATTTACAGGTATAAATTTTGCAATAAATGCTTTCTTTAATTTTTAATGTCGAAAAATTGTAATGAAGTACAAAGAACCAAGTCGTCAAGGTTGGCAGCACTAAAATTAACTAAAAACACTCAAAATGTCATTTGGGTGAATCTGAAGTCAACTCTCCCTTACTGCTACAGATATAAGCAGTACTTATTATAAATTATGATCATAAATATTAAAATAATTAAAAAAAAATTTAGACAAAAAATTTAATACAGTTGTCGTACGTTAGGTAATTTACAGTGCTTAGACTTTGCCGTCGGCTCAGGCATGAAATTAAATCAACGCACTGTGAATTTTAGTATTTAATAAAGAGTACTTGTTAAGATATACATGGCAACAGCGCACGGATGCCATATATATATATATATATATTATATAGTTGGCGCACAAGGTGGCATCTATTCAAACAAGACACTAATTGGCATCCAGCAGTATACACGGTGTATATTATTGTATATTCAGTTTATTAATAGAGGACTCATTGACATCCGGTGTATTTAGCGGTCCAGTTGGCATCCCACTGTATATTTTATACACATTTAGTACACTTTGGCTTCTGTATATCACACATTGGCATCCGTGCGCTGTTGCCATGTATATCTTAACAAGTACTCTCTATTAAATACTAAAATTTACAGTGCGTAGATTTAATTTCAGGCTCGAGCCGAAGGCGAAGTCTAAGCACTGTAAATTACCTAACGTACGACAACTGTATTAAATTTTTTGTCCAAAGAAAGTTTTAATCTTTTTGATATTTATAATCATAATTTATAGTAAGTATTGTTTATATCTGGAGCAGTAAGGAAGAATTAACTTCAGAATCACCCAAATGACATTTTGAGTATTTTTAGTTAATTTTAGTGCTGCCAACCTTGAAGACTTGGTTCTTTTTATTTCATTACAATTTTTCGATATTAAAAATTAAAGAAAGCATTTATCGCAAAATTTATACCTGTAAATTATTTTTTTTAAACCAAATTAAATTCATATATGAATACATTAATTTTAAAGTAACTCGTAAACGTAAAAATTTCTAGTACATAAAACTGTCAATTTACAATACCGGTATTGTAAATTGACGTTTAACTGACAAGTAATAATATAACTAACGTTCACGAGGACAAAACATATTTTTGTTGATTTCTTATTTTATTGCTACCATATCAAACTAGTGAATGTGAAAAATTGATTTTTATAGATTTTTGGTTGGTGACATAATCGAGAAAAAAGCATCAATAATGCTTTTCCAAATAATTATTTGTTCCTAATAATTAATTGGAGAATATTAGAGAAACATTAGACTTATTAAAAATATAATTTAGCTAAGTTTTAAAAATCTGTATTTATGATAATTATAATAATGGTTTATTAGTACTAGACTAGAAATACATTATTTTACAAAAGTAAAAAAAAAATAAAATAGAAAAATAGAAAATTAAATAAAAACATAAAATTAAATAATATAAAACTCAACATACACTTTTACGATCATTAAAATTGTTCGGTGAATATTTTCCAATAGAGTAGAATGTCTTGTATAAATTAAGTATTTTATACTTTTTGTAAAAATAGCTTGAAGAACAAATTCCTAAGTTTTATAGGTGAGATATTGTAAAATACTTTCTACTATAAAATAGTCTCAGTAAAATTATTTCCACTAAATGTAAGATATGCATGTTTGCGTTTTGACTAAATTTTTCAAAATTTATAAATATTTATGTTTGAAAATTCAAGACATTTATAAATAAACTTGAGATTGAAAAATATCTCATCTTGCAATAAATTCTACAATTATTTCTATATTTAACATTTAGCATTTCGAAAGTTTTATTTTTATACAATTTTTGATTTATATAATTTAATATCAATAAGTAACCTATTTTCTATTCTACTAAAAGATGCTCTTATCTTATGATTCAGTAAAATTATATTAAAAACTTTACAACCCAGAGTGGTATCATCTGCATAAAAAACTACATCTGCTGCTGGTATAAATAAATTCAAATTATTTATTCACGAGTATATCAAAAATACAAATACCGACTATAGAATCTTATGGTACCCTACAAAAAACATTAAGTCTTTCGGAAAGCTTATCTTTTAGTTAAACTCTTTAAAATTTATTTATAAGGTAGGTATAATACTAACAAGTAATTTTTTAAATTTTTATTTTAAGTTTCTTTATAAATTATTAATCAGGCACTGGTGATAATTTTGGTCTCGCAAAAGCTTTGCCACTGTTATATAAGAATTTTGTTTGATTTTTTCAAACAAAAACTAAGAAGTACGGCGATTAGAATTTTAAAAATTATTTTTAGAGTCCAAATGCAAATGTAAAGCATTGTGTATATACAAGAAGTTATGTAGAAAATATTTTCAAGTATAAATGAAAAAAAATAATATTTTTTACGAAGTACAGCGTTTGAAGTAAGAAGTGCAGCGTTTTGATTTAAACTAAGAAGTACGGCGATTGAAATTGTAAAAATTATTTTTAGAGTCCATATGCAAATCTAAAGCATTGTGTATATACAAGAAGTGATGTTGAAAATATTTTCAAGTTAAATGAAAGAAAATAATATTTTTTACGAAGTACAGCGTTTGAAGTAAGAAGTGCAGCGTTTATATAAACTAGTAAATTTGACGTGGACATTTATTGTCCAATTATTTGAAGAAAAATCACTTTACCATGAGATAGAAAGTATTTAGTTGTGTTGTTTTTCTAATAATCTAAATAATTAAATTAGGTTATTTATTTTGTTGATTATCATTTCTTCTTAACAATAGAGTAAATTTAAAATAAAAATTTATAATTTTAAAAACATGCTTCAATTTTGTTTTATTTAGAAAAGATTTAGTGTTGCTGTATAAGTCAATTATACAATTAAATATTTACAAATGGGCTGATTTCAAGTTGAAGTTAATACCGGTAGTATCGCAAATTTTAATACTTTTCCATGACAACAACCAATCACAACAATAAATTTTATTTATTTTTCATGGAAACGAAGATACCACCGGTATTATCTCAAACTTGAAATCAGCCCAAAAGTGCCTAAAAATGACAATTTAAAACAGCGACGTCACCACACTTAATGCACAGTCAATAAAAAATTATATTAGAAGTTCGTTTACTTACACTCGATCTAGACATTTATTACATTCAATCGACACAGTCGAATACTGTAATGACGCTTTTACTCTCCAAGTTATGTAATAGTACATGTACAAGTTATGACAATATAATTTGGTCGATGAGAAAGCTTCTTGTATAATATAAAAACGCGAAACTTCTAAGTATTTTTTTTTATTTATATTATAAACAACAAAATAAAAACCAATAAAAAAAATAACTAAAACCATTTCTATTCCAACAAGTTTAGTTTTAAAAACGATTGTAGGTCCTATGTCGGGTTTTGTGTTAAGCATCAAAAATATAAAACATGATCAACAATTTCGTATTTTTTGTCAATATCTAGTAGCAATCATTGAGAAAAACTTTTCTGTTCGACACCTCCTTAAAAAGTAGCTCTGTAGCCATAGTTACCAGCATGTAAAGGTTTCATTTTTGCTCACGCATTTTCACTCACGCATAATTAAATTTTCATTTTTTTGACAACATTTGATATTTAGCCGCATTAGCTTTTTCCAGGGTGTCCTTAGGGACAAATAATTCATCTTCATTATCCATTTTCAATAGAATAATAGCACAAAAGTTACTCACAGTCGCAATCAGTTCAATAAAATTGTAGAATTTGTTTAATTTGTTTATTGTTTGTTTCCTTGACAACACATTCCTTCAACCTTAATTTGTAGGTATTTATTGTAGGTATGAATTGACATATTTTTTTGCAAATAATTTCAAACTTTTTTCGAAAGTTATAAATTTTCTAAGGAGGTATCGATCAAAACCAAGTACAGCACTCGAAAGTAAGGTCGCTTTCGTTCACTTGAATTTCATCGTACACTCAGCAAATTTGCGTGAAGAAAGCTTCACATTCCTCACTCTTACTGTAAATAACTATTATTTTAAAACTTTGTAATTTTTCTTCAACGTATTTTTGCTAACAAAAAAACGAACTATAATTTTTGTTTTTTTTTTATTTTTAGTTGGGCAATTTAATAAATCTTAATTAATATTTATAAGTAATTTTGTGTTTTTAGTATCACTTAGTGACTTGCTGCTATTAATTTATCATTTAATAAAAAAAGTCAAAGAAAAATAAAAAAATATTTTCTTTTATGGACAAACGTCAAGCAACAAAAAAGTAGGTTAAAATAAAGTCAAAATTTGGTTGTTTATTGTCGTAGATAAACATTTACCACCAATCTTGCTTTATAACTCATTACTTTAGCATTTTTCTTTTTTTTAATTTTAGATATATATTTGTTATCTATGTATTTTTTTCTCAGACAGTAACTTGTTAACTTTTCTATTTTGTTAAGATTAAAGTTTTTATTTTTTCAACTAGTTTTTATCCACAGTTTCATTCATGTATTTTCTAGAAATATTTGTAGCTACTTGCAAAGTTTTTTAAAAATACTTTAGCCTCAAGCGCAAATGATCAGAAATGTTTATATTATATATTTATTTATAATAAAGATTATACATTTAATACGTCAATTTTTCAAAAAAAACTTTAACTTTAAAAATAATAATTTATAAACTTTTAATATTGAATTTTTAGAATTATAACTTGTTTTATTTTCTCCTTTTTCTCAATACTAATAGGAAAATATTTTAAGTTTTAGTAAAACATTTGATTTTATCAAAAATTGTTTTTCTTCTGTTTAGAATTTATTGTTTTCTCGGCTTTTAAAAGTTTTTTATACCCGTTACTGCGTATTGCAGTGCCCAACCATGCACCGTCATTGTTAAATTTTTTGAATCAATATAATATTTTCGTTTGGTGCATATATTTAAAAAAAAATCGCATTGGTCAACAAACTTTGGCTTATACACGAACTTGAACTTAAAAAGATGCTTCTTATTTTTTTATTAGCGTATCTAATGTTTATTTTTTTGCAACTACGATTTGTTGAAACGTTTATTTTATTATACCAAATTAATACTAAATTCTTTCTTGTCAACAAGGCTTAATAATTTTAATTATTAAACATGTAAAAACTAACTGTCTGCTATTATTATATCTGAGACGACTAAGTTACTATTAAACAGAGCAATTGACATTCTAACACATACCGTGAAATGATGTTGAAATATATTCATTAAATTTTGATTGTAGCAAGTAAATTTGCAACTGTAAATCGATTAAATTTCATAAATTTTATTTCGTAATTTATTTGGTTTTCACTTTATTGTCTTATTAAAAATATATACAAAGTGACATAAAAGTATGAAATAAAATTCATATTTTCTAAGTTACTGTTTTTTTTTAGAAAAACTTTAAGACAGATCGATTTTATTTTTTTACTGCGCACGTTTTTTACTTATTTTCAAATTTTTTTAGACAACTGGTTTTTTGCTGTGACGTAATCAAAATTTTTTTAAAATAGCATCGCCTATTTTTGATGTTGAATATTAAAACTACTTTTTTTTCTACTTATAACAATATAACATTTTATGGGATCTAAAACAAAAACTTTATGCAATTTAACCAATTTAAATGTTTTATTAAAATTTATTTTATTTTATTTTAAATTTTTTAAAATTGACGCAATTTTAACAGAATTACTGAACTAAATGTTCAAATTGACGTACTTCGGTTTCTTAGTAATAATACAACCAATTTTCAAACTCCATTAACACATATTTGACCAATTAAGCGGTACTGATTTGTAATTCTTTCTCTTAAATCCTTGATTTTGTTGCAAATACTTATGATTTTAAGTAGCTCTTTAGAAAAACGTTAATGATCAAAACATCATCTAAATAATCTTTGACACCACGAGGGTAGTGTGGAGATGCACCGTCTTGTTTAAGCCATACATTAGCTGCTGGTGTGTCTAGATCCTTTTTATTGAAAAAAGTTCCGCTAATGCTGGTACTAACGTGTCGCAAAAGACATCCAAATAAATTTGTCTAATTAATTTGACGTCAAAAAAATACGGTTCTAAAGTGTGATTAAGTCAAAAAAGACACAACAGCCATATGGGACGATAGAAAACTTGCAAAGTACGAGAGAAACCAATACTATACAACATCCACAAAAATTGAATGTTTAGTGTGGTTTTGTCAATCAATACCTTTTAATTAGTCAAAAAATGAAAAATAATATGCTACTTGATTACGAAAATTAGTTGTATTATTACCAGGAGGCGAAAAAACTTTAATTTGGACATTTAGTTTAGTAATTCTGTTAAAAATTACGTCTATTTTGAAAAATTTATTAAAACATTTAATTTGATTAAACTACTTAAAGTTTTCGCCTTAGACTATATAAATGTTATACTGCTGTACTCATAAAAAAGAGTAGTTCCAATATTTAACATCAAAGATAAGGGTTTCTATTTAAAAAAAAATATTGATTACGTCACAGCAAAAAACAGTTTGCAAAAAAATTAAGAACAAGTGAAAAACGTGCGCAATAAAAAAATAAGATCGACCTGTCTTGGCGTTTTTCTAAAAAAACAGTAACTTAGAAAATATGAATTTTATTCCATACTTTTATGTCACTCTGTATAAAATTGATGACAGACGTTTTTTGTTGTAGATTACTTTGCCTGTTAATCAAATGAGTCGTTATATAAGTCGTTTTAGTACGAATTTGGATGCAACGTTGCCAATTTGATGCGGATGCCAATCTCACCGTGATTCCAATGGCATCTAGATATACACGAATCGATTGCAGCGCCTCAGTACGACTCCTTGCTGAACTCAAGAGAATATTATTATACTTTTGGCGGTCAATTTGACGTCCACCACTTTTTTACGCCATCTGATAGAATGTGTGCTAAGTAAGCTTATGTCGATATTTTACGCTTATGTCAAATTGGCATCCGTATATTGGATGCCACCTTACCTCGGATGCCACCTTTACCGCAATTTTTACATGGGCGGATGCCACCTTAGCCTCTGTAAGTATATATATATATATATATATATATATATATATATATATATATATATATATATATATATATATATATATATATATATATATATATATATATATAATATAATATATCCGATATACGGACCTCACTTTGACAATCCTGTACAATTCACTCCAGCACCTTCCCCTACCACTACATAGGCATATCTGTTAAATTTAGCTGGACCTCACTTTCATCATACTATGGTCCAAGTTGTATATTTTAGTTCAACAGTTATGTGAGTGGTGGCGCTCTCCACGGTGTATAAATTCTAGACGTACACTTTGCAGATCGTGGCCATTACCTAGTGAGGACCGGTGATGCGGCAACCGCGCATGGTCCTCACTTACCGCATAGTATATATTTGAGGGTCTCACTTAACGGTGAATGTCTAAACACAATTATTAAACATTCCAAAGCATTGCAAGGTCACAGTTAGGCTTGTAGGGGCTGGCTGATTTTGTAATCTCTATATTTTCATGACGGAGGACAGAATGTTTAAGAGTTTAAGTAATTGTTTCTCTTTCTTTTGTTTCTTATACAGCAAGCGGCAAAAGTATGGAACATCCAAGATAACTTTAAAACTTTTTATTTATTTAAAAATCGCTAAGACGGGTCAATTTTTTTTAAATTAGGCATTTTTTAAAATAACAATTTTTATACAAGGTATTTTAAAAATGAAATACAGACATCAACTTTGTTTTTTTAAATAAAATCGTATATTATTTATTGCATTTTAAATACTATGACAAATTCTGGACATATCTTAGAAATAATGTTTTATACCTATCTTCAACTGTTTTCGAAATATTGACAGTCAAATATAAACAAAAAAAATAATATTTAATTTTTTGTTTAGTTAATTGTTTAAATAATTACTCACAGATCTTTTTGTAGTCAGATGTCTGTCTGTCTTTAACTTATAAAAGGTTGAAATAATATAAAAATTTAAAAAAAAGGAAATTTATTATTATTAAATTTATTTTAAAAATCTATATCATCCTAGGACTTTTTGGCAGTTTAAAAAATAGTGACAGGTAAAAATTTGTTAAAAACAATAAAAAAAAATGTAAAATGTAAAAATAAAATTGACCTGTATAAACATTTTTTTTTTTAATAAATAGTTTTGAAGTTATTTTAGATGTTTCATAATTTTGCCGCTTTTTGAAAACTTGTTCGTACCAAGTGTAAAAAAAAAATCACTTTTTCTAATAGTACCTTTTTAAATAAAAAAACGAGACTTGGAAAAATTATTATGTTAAAATATCTTCATTAATTGTGTAAAAAGTAAACTTTTGATCACTTCCGGTTTTAACGGAAACAACCGTAACTTTGGATTTTTAAATATAATACTATTATATTTTTATACTTAGAATCTACGTTAAATTCTGAGTCTCATACACTAATTTAAAAAAAAATGTAATATTTTTTTTTAATTTTTGTTTTTTTATTTAGAAAGCTGTAATTATAAAAAAATATTAAATAATATAGGCAGTCATTAAAAAATAAAACCTATCCCACAAATGATCTAGTTTAGAAAAAACATGAATTTAATTCAGAATAAATTAGTTTTTCCGGTTTAATTCATTTTTTTTTCAGATGGAACAATAGTGGCTCGCTTGGTTTTTGAAATTAACGATTTATTTGTCAATTTGTTTAAAATTTGAAAAAAAAATATGTTAAATAAAAACATAAATTTAAAAATTAGTTTAAATAAATTAGCATTTTAACAACAAAATAAAATTGACAGTTATTAAACATAATTTGTTACTTTTTTTCTGTTTTACAACTTGCTTAAATTTAAATTAACTTTTAGAAATTTTTCCAAATATTTTTGTAAATATTACAAAAATTACTAAACAGATTTTTAAATTTTTGGTTTTTTTTATTAGCAGAAAAAATGTATTTAAAATGTCGAGGAGCCACTATTGTTTCATTTAAAAAAATTGAGTAAGACGAGAAAAACTAATTTATTTCAGCTTAAACTCCTGTATTTTTCAAATTAAATTATTTATGGCACCGGTTTTATTTTTTAGTTGTTGTCTAAGTTATTTAGAAATATTTTTTAACCATCACAGTCTTCTAGATAGCACAATAAAATTTACAAAAAAAATCTTTTATCTTACAAAAAGTTATAAAGAGTAGTGTATTAGATTCGGAATTTACTGTAGATTTTAAAAATATAAAAACATACACAGTGTTTTATTTAAAAATCCAATGTTACGGTCGTTTTTGGGTAAAACCGGAAGTGATAAAAGTTTATTTTTCATATACTTAATGGAAATTTTCTAACATCATATGTTTACTAAATATCATTGGTTTATTTAAAAAAATACTACTAACAAATAGGGTGAGCCTAATTTCGTTTACACCCGGTATATGTTTTTTTCCCTAGTTGGCTCCTAATTGGGATAGCCTGTAGGTCAACTTAATACCAATAATAGTATTATTAGTATTATTATTATTGATAATTTATTAAATTATAATAACGGTATATTTAAAATCGTTTTATTACTAATAAAAACAAACAAATCGCTTTAAAACAAAGATTCTTTCTGGCAAAAGCTCAATTCCGTCGTTGTGACCGTTTCGTCAAAATAAAAATTATATTTAAAAATGTATTGGCTTTTGTGAGCATTCGAAACTTTAAAATCCAATATATCCGTTCAACATTGAACAAAATTTAAGTGACTTTATCGTTTTTTGTCACATTTCAACAATTAGGTATCTCAACAACTAAACCTTAATTTAAAAACTATGTTTTTAGAAAAAAAATTGTCACATTATTTGTAATTAGAATGGCGTTACATTTATATTTTTTGTCGTTTTTGCAAATATAAATAATATAATAAATAAACTCTTAGGAAGAAATATCTAAAAGTTAGCGGTACATTTGTATTTTGCTTTGCAATGTAAGTGTCTTGTAGGTCTTAGACAAACAATGCAGGTATAAAGTAATAAAAGTAGGTAACTGCTCGGCCAGGCATCCCCTTCTGCTGGAATTTTTAGAAACCCTTGATTCTTTATATTAATTTTTATCAAATAAATAAATAATAACTATTAGAGAATGCATCGGAAAATGTAAAACGATAAAAAACTAAATTACCAAAGTATGCTCATATTGTTTAATGTATGGAATTAAGATAAAATTTTGTTTTTCCGATCAAACACAAAATTAATTTATAAAACATTGTGTTAGTTTTTAGAAAAACATTATGGAAATTTTCATAATTTTTAATAAATTTTAGTCAAAAAATAGCAAGTTCTTTCATGCAGCGCAAACTGAAATTAAAAGTTTTAATCTGTTTAAGTGTAATTTTTTGTCAAATTTTACATTTATTTTTTCTTACTTATAGAAAAAAGTATTAGAAAACGAAGAATAAAGTGCTGCTTTTAAAAATAAAAGCTAGAAAATTTAAGTAAAAGCTGTTTAATATATGGTTCATTATGTTTTATTAAAGATAGTAAATAGTTATTATTGTATTTAAAAACTAACGTAATAACAAAAATTCATAATAATCTTTAGTATAAATTTGAACATTTAGTTTATATGCAATAAATAAATTGAAATTTTGACTGAATATTTATTATTTTTTAAACTTATTTTTTAAATGAATTTTATAATTTCTGATAAATTTTGGCCACACAGGAAAGCATGTGCTTTCATATAGTTAAAACCGCAATTAGAAATTTTTATTTGTTTACAATTCAAAAATTGCATTGATTTTATGCTTGAAAATGGGACTGTCTTAAAACATCTAATCTGTAAATATAACACAAAAAAATGTTTGCCAATTTTTATCATTTGTAATGCTATATTTCAAACTAAAATTTCGGCACGTAATTTTAAATCAGCCCGTATAAATTTGTTTACTTTTGAGAAATAGTGTTAAAGTTTTTCGTTAAAAACTTCGTTGTAATACGCTGTGTATTTAAAAAAATAACAGCAACAACGACTAACACCAGGCAAAATTTATGCACATATTTGAATCATACCTCGTATTTTAAGAAACTGAGATAATACGTTGGGTTTTGTACAAAAACAACTTTTTTATTTTTATTATTTCGCATTTCTTCTACAAGGACGATCACTTGTTAAAATTTCTAAACAAATTGCAGAAACACCTAGTATATTTACTAATTTTTGGAGACACTTTTTAATATTTATTTAATTGTTACTAATAGTATAAAAATATGTATTTGTTATTTTGTTTAAATTTTATTCTAATTCTTTATTTAGTCAAATTTATTTATTTTTTAGTATTTTTCTATTATTTTACTTCTTACTATATTTACTTTTTACTATTTTTCTATATAATATTAGGAAAACTTGATACCCTTAAAGTAACACTTTGTATACGGCCAGCACACGGCCCAGACGCCAAGCAAAACTTGGCAACATCGCATGGACCTCACTTTAATCATTTGATAAACATATACACACAAATCGGTCCTCACAAGAATCAGAGACTGAAACGTAAATATACGGACCTCACTTTGTTAACAAGACGATAGGGACCTCACTTTGACACGATATACACCGAAAAATTATATCCGCCATCTGTAATTTTTTAAGTGTATATTTGCGAGGAATCTATGAACTTTGATGTAGGAAACTGTAATCAGCCTAGCGAGCCGCTGTATATCTGGTCCTTTTAGTGGTCCTCACTTGATACACGCTACGGTTGGACCTCACTTTGGTAGCTGGCCATATATATATATATATATATATATAGATATATATATATATATATACTTACAGAGGCTAAGGTGGCATCCGCCCATGTAAAAATTGCGGTAAAGGTGGCATCCGGGGTAAGGTGGCATCCAATATACGGATGCCAATTTGACATAAGCGTAAAATATCGACATAAGCTTACTTAGTACATATCCTATCAGATGGCGTAAAAAAGTGGTGGACGTCAAATTGACCGCCAAAAGTATAATAATATTCTCTTGAGTTCAGCAAGGAGTCGTACTGCGGCGCTGCAATCGATTCGTGTATATCTGGATGTCATTGGAATCACGGTGAAATTGGCATCCGCATCAAATTGGCAACGTTGCACCTAATTCGTACTAAAACGATTTATATAACGACTCGTTTGATTAACAGACAAAGTAATCTACAAAAAAGCGCCTGTCATCAATTTTATACAGAGTGACATAAAAGTATGGAATATTTTCTAAGTTACTGTTTTCTTAACGCCAAGACAGGTCGATTTTATTTTTTTATTGCGCACGTTTTCACTTGTTCTCAATTTTTTTTGTCAACTGGTTTTTTGCTGTGACGTAATCGATATTTTTTTAAATAGAAGCCCTTAGGTATCTTTGATGTTAAATATTGAAACTACTCTTTTTTCTGAGTACAACAGTATTACATTTATAGGTTCTAAGGCAAAAACTTTAAGTAGTTTAACCAAATTAAATGTTTTATTAATTTTTTTAAAATAGATGTAATTTTTAACAGAATTACTAAACTAAATGTCCAAATTGAAGTTCTTTTGCCTCCTGGTAATAATACAACTAATTTGCGTAATCTAGTAGCACATTATTTTTTATTTTTTGACTAATTAAGAGATATTGATTGAGAAAACGACACTAAGCATTCAATTTTTGTGGATGTTGTAACAATTATTGGTTTCTCTCGTACTTTGGAAGTTTTTTATCGTCCCAAATGGCAGTTGTGTCTTTTTTGACATAATCACATTTTAGAGCCATATTTTTTTAACGTCAAATTAATTAGACAAGTTTATTTGGATGTCTTTTGCGATACGTTAGTATCAGCATTAGCGGAACTTTTTCCAATAAAAAGGATCTAGACATATCAGCAGCTAATGTATGGTTTAAACAAGACGGTGCATCTCCACACTACCCTCGTGGTGTCAGAGATTATTTAGATGATGTTTTGATCATTAACGTTTTTTAAAAAGCTACTTAAAAGAATTACAAATCAGTACCGCTTAATTAATCAAAAATGTGCTAATGAAGTTTGAAAATTGGTTGTATTATTACTAAGAAACGGAAGTACGTCAATTTGAACATTTAGTTCAATAATTCTGTTAAAATTGCCTCAATTTTGAAAAATTTAAAATAAAATAAAATAAATTTAAATAACATTTAAATTGGTTAAATTACATAAAGTTTTTGTTTTAGACCCCACAAATGTTATATTGTTATACGCAAAAAAAGTAATTTCAATATTCAACATCAAAAATAGGCGATGCTATTAAAAAAAAATTGATTACGTCACAGCAAAAAACCAGTTGTCTAAAAAAATCTGAAAATAAGTAAAAAACGTGCGCAGTAAAAAAATAAAATCGACCTGTCTTGAAGTTTTTCTAAAAAAAACAGTAACTTAGAAAATATGAATTTTCATACTTTTATGTCACTTTGTATATATTTTTAATAAGACAATAAAGGAAAAACCAAATAAATAACGAAATAAGATTTAGGAAATTTAATCGATTTACGGTTGCAAATTTTCTTGTTACAATCAAAATTCAAAGAATATATTTCAACATCATTTCAAGACATGTGTTAGAATGTCAATTGCTCTGTTTAATAGTAACTTAGTCGTCTCAGATATAATAATAGCAGACAGTTAGTATTTACATGTTTAATAATTAAAATTATTAAACATTGCTGACAAGAAAGAATTTAGTGTTAATTTGGTATAATAAGATAAATGTTTCAACAAATCGTAGTTGCAAAAAAATAAACATTAGATACGTTAATAAAAAAAGAAGCATCTTTTTAAGTTCAAGTTCATGTATAAGCCAAAATTTGTTAACCAATGCGATTTTTTTAAATATATGCACCAAACGAAAATATCAGATTGATTCAAAAAATTTAACAATGAAGGTGCATGGTTGGGCACTGCAATACGCCGTAACGGGTATAAAAAACTTACAAAAGCCGAGAAAACAATAAATTCTAAACAGAAGAAAAAAAATTTTTGATAAAATCAAATGTTTCACTAAAACTTAAAAAAGTTTTTCATTAGACTTGAGAAGAAGGAGAAAATAAAACAAGTTATAAATCTAAAAATTACAAATACTTCTAAAAAATACATGAATAAAACTGTGGATAAAATCCAATTGAAAAAATAAAAACTTTAATCTTAAGGAAATAGGGAAGTTAACAAAGTTACTGCCCGAGAAAAAAATACATAGATAACAAATATATATCTAAAATCAAAAAAAAAAAAAAGAAAAATGCTAAAGTAATGAGTTGTATGGTAAATGTTTATCTAGGACAATAAACAACCAAATTTTGACTTTATTTTAACCTACTCTTTTGTTGGTTGACGTTTGTACATAAAAGAAAATATTTTTTTTATTTTTCTTTAACTTCTTTTTATTGAATGATAAATTAATAGCAGCAAGTTACTAAGTGATACTAAAAACACAAAATTACTTTTAAATATTAATTTAAATTTATTAAATTGCTCAATTAAAAATAAAAAAATAAAAACAAAAATTATAGTTCGTTTTTTTGTTATCAAAAATACGTAGAGAAAAAATTACAAAGTTTTAAAATAAAAGTTATTTGCAGTAAGAGTGAGGAAGGTAAAGCTTTCGTTCACGCGAATTTGCTGAGTGGACGATGAAATTCAAGTGAACGAAAGCGACCTTACTCTCGAGTGCTGTATTTGGTTTTGTTCGATACTTCCTTAGAAAATCTATAACTTTTTAAAAAAATATGAAATTGTTTGCAAAAAGAATATGTCAAATTATACCTACAATAAATACCTACAAATCAAGGTTGAAGAAATGTGTTGTCAAGAAAACAAACAACAAACAAATTAAACAAATTCTACAATTTCATTGAACTGATTTCGACTGTGAGTAACTTTTGTGCTATTATTCTATTGAAAATAGATAATGAAGATGAATTATTTGTCTCCGAGGACACCTTGTAACAAGCTAATGCGGCTAAATATCAAATGTTGCCTGAAAAATGGAAATTTAATTATGCGTGAATAAAAACGCGTGAGTGAAAATGCGTGAGCGAAAGTAAACGTGAGCAAAAGTGAATCCTTCACATGCTGGTAACTATGGCTACAGAGCTATGTTCTAAAGAGGCATCGAACAAAAAATTTTCCTCAACGATTGCAACTAGATATTAACAAAAAAAATACGAAATTATTGATCATGTTTTATATTTTCGATGCTTACCACAAAACCCGTTATGGCACCTAGAATCGTTTTTAAAAGTGATTCTGTTAGGTTTCTTTTTTTTATTGGTTTTTATTTTGTTGTTTATAATATAAAAAAGAAAGAAGTACTTAGAAGTTATGCGTTTTTATATTGTACAAGAAGCTTTCTCATCGACCAAATTATATTGTCATAACTTGTATGTGCATGTACTACTACATAACTTGGAGAGTAAAAGCGTTATTACAGTATTTGACTGTGTCGATTGAAGGTAACAAATGTGTAGATCGAGTGTAAGTAAACGAACTACTAATATAATTTATTATTGACTGTGCATTAAGTGTGGTGACGTCGCTGCTTCAAATTGTCATTTTTAGTCACTTTGTAAAAATTTGATTGGATAATTGACCTATACAGCAACACTAACTTTTTTCTAAATAAAACAAAAATTGAAGCATGTTTTTAAAATTATAAATTTTTATTTTAGATTTATTCTGTTGTTACGAAGAAATGATAATCAACAAAATAAATAGCCTGATTTAATTATTTAGATTATTAGAAAAATAACACATAACTAAATATCTATCTCATTGCAAAGTGATTTTTCTTCAAATAATTGAAGAATAAATGTCTACGTCAAATTTACAAGTTTAATTAAACAAAATTCTTATATAACAGTAGCAAAGCTTTTGCGGGGCCAAAATTATCACCAGTGCCTGATTAATAATTTAAAAAGAAACTTTAAATAAAAAGTTAAAAAATGACTGGTTTGTATTATACCTACCTTATAAATAAATTTTAAAGAGTTTAACTAAAAGATAAGCTTTCCGAAAGAGGTAATGTTTTTTGTAGGGTACCATAGGATTCTACAATCGATATTTGTTTTTTTTATATACTCGTTAATAAATAATTTGTTTATATTTATACCAGAAGCAGATGTAGTTCTTTATGCAGATGATACCACTGTGGGTTGTAAAGTTTTTAATATAATTTTACTGAATCATAAGATAAGAGCACTTTTTAGTAGAATAGAAAATGAGTTTTTTATTGATATTAAATTATATAAATCAAAAATGGTATAAAAACATAACATTCAAAATGCTAAATGTTAAATATAGAAATAATTGTAGAATTTATTACAAGATGAGATATTTTTACAATCTCAAGTTTATTTATAAATGTTTTGAATTCTCGAATATGAATATATAAAAATTTTGATAAATTTGGTCAAAACGCAAACATGCATAACTTACAACAAGTCGAAATAATTTTACTGAAACTATATTATACTACAAAGAATTTTTTTGTTTTTACAAAAAGTATAAAATACTTAATTTATACAAGACATTCTACTCTATTGGAAAACATTCACCGAACAATTTTAATGATCTTAAAAGTGTATGTTGAGTTTTATTTTATTTAATTTTATGTTTTCATCTAATTTTCTATTTTTATATTTTAATTTAATTATTTTTTTTACTTTTGTAAAATAATGTATTTCTAGTCTAGTGGTAATAAACCATTATTATAATTATCATCATAAATACAGATTTCTAAAACTTGGCTGAAATATGTTTTTAATAAGTCTAATGTTTCTCTAATATTTTCCAATTAATTATTAGGAACAAATAATTATTTGGAAGAGCATTATTAATGCTTTTTTCTCGATTATGTCACCAACCTAAAATCTATAAAAACTAATTTTTCACATTCACTAGTTTGATATGGTAGCGATAAAATAAAAAATCAACAAAAATATGTTTTGTCAGCGTGAACGTTAGTTATATTATTACTTGTCAGTTAAACGTCAATTTACAATACCGGTATTGTAAATTGACAGTTTTATGTACTGGAAATTTTTACGTTTACAATTTACTTTAAAATTAATGTATTTATATATGAATTTAATTTGGTTAAAAAAAATTAATTTACAGGTATAAATTTTGCAATAAATGCTTTCTTATATTTTTAATATCAAAAAATTGTAATAAAGTACAAAGAACCAAGTCGTCAAGGTTGGCAGCACTAAAATTAACTAAAAATACTCAAAATGTTATTTGGGTAAATCTGAAGTTAATTCTCCCTTACTGGTACAGGTATAAACAGTACTTATTATAATATATGATTATAAATATTAAAAAAATTTAAAAAATTTAGACAAAAAATTTAATACAGTTGTCGTAAGTTAGGTAATTTACAGTGCTTAGACTTTGCCGTCGGCTCAAGCCTAAAATTAAATCTACGCACTGTGAATTTTACTATTTAATAGAGAGTACTTGTTAAGATATACATGGCAACAGCGCACGGATGCCAATGTGTGATATACAGAAGCCAAAGTGTACTAAATGTGTATAAAATATACAGTGGGATGTCAACTGGACCGCTAAATACACCGGATGTCAATGAGTCCGCTGTTGATAAACTGAACATACAATAATATACACCGTGTATATTGCTGGATGCCAATTAGTGTCTTGTTTGAATAGATGCCACCTTGTGCGCCAACTATATATATATATATATATATATATATATATATTATATATATATATATATATAAATATTTATTATTATTTAAAGTATTTATTTTTAAAAAAATCGCTCGGACAGGTCAATTTTATTTTTAAATTTCGCATTTTAATAATAATTTGTTAATTAATTTTAATATCTTTTTTATTTAGTGTAGCCCAAAAATAAGATACTGACATCAACCTTTTACATCATCCTTTTATATCCAAATTTTTAGTGACGTCAGAGCTGTCTACGTGACTGTAATCAGGAGTGTTTAGCGCGCTTTCCTAACGACTTTCTTTAGACGGTTGTTGTTGCTAGGAATAATCGCGTCATTTTCCGCAGCGGTGATTGGTTCGTTTCCTAACCGTCTTGGACCGTTGATGTTGCTAGGGATGATAACGCGACTTTCCGCAGCGATGATTGGTTTGTTTCTAATCGTCTTCAAGCCGTTGGTGTTGCCAAAAGTGTCTACGTGACTTTCTGCAGCAATGCATGGCGTGCCTTTAATTATTTATTTAATTAAAGGATTGTTCTTATTAATTTCTTTTATTATTAGTTTGCTAATTGCTCGACTCTATTTTTGTCAACCAGCGATTCGTTCTGTCTTCTAAAATCTGCGGTTTTAAACTCATAAGTTTTTAATTTAGCTAAAATATAAACAATTATGCACTTGCTGAAATATTTAAACAATTAATTTTGATTAGTAATTAGTTTTTATAATTTTAATCTTGTTAAATAGTTTACTCCGGGGTTGGTTGGCTAATAAAGAAGCTGTGAAAGTAAAAACAACAAATTACAATACTTGGGCATGAGTTAATTAATCAATTTTCAATTGTAATTAAATAAACAGTATTAATAAATATAATTCACTTCATGTCCTACTGTAAAACTGATAATTAGTAGGATTATTGTTCATGAACATGCTGAAACAATTAGAGAACAAAATAAAAAGCTCAAAAATATAGCACAACCTTATTTCATTTATATGATTCATTGTCAACTCTTTCCTGTAATAATAATTAAAAAAAAAATATGCTGCATATACTAAAAAGGTCAAACAGACCTGGGTAGTCTCATTAGATATATTTTGTTAATTAGATAATTTTTTTGAAAAAAAAATCTAATAAAGCTTTCATCTGTGAGTTTTACTTTTCAGTGCGTAATTTGAGGTGTTTTTTTTTTAACTTTTTAAGTTTTAAATTTTTTATTGTTGATATAAAACGGTCCAAGTTTTTCCAGTAATATACTCACATTTGTAGCGATGTTTTAAATAACTAATATTACTATATTTACAGCCTAAAGCAGTTGATTTTCTGAAGCTTCCATAAGCAAAGCTGCTGTTTTTAAAACAAAATCTTACTGACAACTTAACATTTGCAGTCGCCAAAAGTAAGGCCAACTTTTCAAAGGAAAGGGCTCTATTATCAAAAAAGTCTGATCTTCTTTATGGTTATAAAAATTTAAAATTGAACCCTCTTTTGACAATATTTTGTATGAATAGCAACTGCATTATAAAGAAAGACAACATTTTTACCGAACTTTGCAAATAGATAAATAGAACGTTTATAATGTTGTTTTCAGGTGCCGTTTAGAAATCTACTTAGTTCAGAGTTCCAGACCCAGAGACCAAACCCAGACCACAGAGCATGTAGGTAGCTACACCGGCAACCCCTGCTGTAAGAGTCA
The DNA here is from genome assembly GCA_029207805.1 of Tribolium confusum. Lineage (NCBI taxonomy): Eukaryota > Metazoa > Arthropoda > Insecta > Coleoptera > Tenebrionidae > Tribolium > Tribolium confusum. The sequence goes on along the minus strand of JALGAY010000001.1, from coordinate 33,146,115 downwards.
GATTTCTCCATTATTTTCCAAAATACATTTAAAATGTTTTAATTAAATAAAAAAAAAGTAAGTCAACAATTTTTTGATCTTTTTCAAAATTTACTACAAGTATTTCAGAAAAAATTAAACTTCAAACACCAAAATTAAAAGCTGTTGCTAAAATTTTTTTTTAAATATTTTCATAAATTCTATAAGTTTTCTGATTGAATAATGTCAACAAACGTTGTTGGCAACACTGTAGAGATTCTTTTGACAATAATTTGAGTGTTAATTTTGTTGTTGTTTAATTTTTTTTATTATCTAACCAAATTTTAAAAATCATCTTTGTCATAATCAGTAACAGTGTTATAAAAAACTTTTTAAACCTAAACTGAATATGTTTAAATTATTATGCTCATTTTTTCGTTTTATTTGCTTATTTGTGGTTCAAACTAAAAATGAACAAAAAAGTGTAAAATTATTGTTTATGTATTTGTTTTTATTTATTCTTTTCCTCTACTCTTTAAAACAATAAATAAATAACAAATGTAATTTCTTTCGCTTTATTGGGGTTGAGGAAGGTAGGGTCTAAAAACATTGCTGGAAATTTGGATTGAAGGTGGAACCGAATGAAGCAAAAGGAAGGGATTCACCACCCATCGGTTGTTTCAGAAGAAAATTCTACAAAAATAAGTTCTTAGTAAATATTTTATTTATGCTTGTACAGTTCATGATTTTGCAAAAATTGTTGATCTCTCCTTTAATTTGAAAATTAATAACTTAATATTTAAATTGCAATTAGGTAACGTTGTTTTGGTTTTTTTTCTGAAATTTTCGTTTTAAGTACTGTTTCATATTTGAATAATTTTTGTTTTACGATTTAAAAAGATTTTTTCTATTTCAGGCCTTCATGTTTTGATTCCAAAAATTTTCATGTTTCAGGATTTATTTATTTCAGGTTTCTTTTTTCCTATTTTTTCAAGTTAATATCTCCTTCTTATTAATTTTTATGTTTCAGGAATTATTTGCTGTAAATAATCTGTTTTTTTTTCAAAATTAGTAATTTTTTAGTTTTTTGTTTTTACTATTTTCTTTTTCAGTTTTAAATATTTTGATTTTAATGATAATTTTTAATTTCAAAAAATATTTTTTCAGGTATTTTATATGTTTCAGGTTAAAGATTAGTAATTTTTGTTTCTTGTTTGAGTTTTTTTATTTTTCAGATTTAAATATTTTGATTTTAATATTAATTTTTACGTTTCAGAAATAATTTTTTTTAGGCATTTTATTATTTTCAGGTTTAGTGGTTTTTCTGTTTCTCGTTTTAATACTTTTTCCTTTTTAAGTTAGGTTTAAATATTTTGATTATAATAATATTTTTTTTACATTTATCATATTATGGTGTATTATTGTACCAATTAATAAAATGATTTTTTAATATTTCATTGTGAATTTTGCGCCATCTACCGAAAAGTTGTTTACTAATCAGCATCTCTGTTTGGCAACCTTGGTCAGCATTCAGCAACGTCCTACTTTACCGACTGTGTGGTGTGTGGAGTGTGGACTTGCATGATGCATGGAGGTCCTTTCATTTTCATGTGTTTTTTTTAAACAATCCGCGAATCAAGTATTTATTTCGTAAAAACTAAATAATTCAAGTAGGCTGTTATTAGAATTAGTCAAATTCACGATGTCAAAACGAAGAATCGAAGTGTTGGACCCATTTATCAAAAAGAAACGGTATGTACCTCCATATAAATGTCAAACTCCACATTTTCGGCCTCTTAATTACAGAGAAGAACGTGGAATTAGTACAGCAGTTATATCCACCCCTCAACTAGCAAACACATCAATTAATCCATACACTGGTCTACCTTATACCAACAGATATCATGAGTTGTTTCGTAAACGGATTACACTTCCTGTCTTTGAGTACCGTAACGAATTCAATCGTTTACTCACTGAAAATCAGTGCATTGTACTTGTCGGTGAGACAGGTTCTGGGAAGACAACACAAATTCCACAGTGGTGTGTGGAATTTGCTAGATCAATGGGCAAAAAGGCGGTTTGTTGTACCCAACCAAGAAGGGTGGCTGCCATGTCGGTGGCACAGCGAGTGTCAGAGGAGATGGATGTTGGTTTAGGACAAGAAGTGGGGTACAGCATTCGGTTTGAAGACTGCTCATCAGCCAAGACAATTCTCAAGTAAGTAAAGACAACTGACAGTTTTTATTTCTGGGAAAATGATGTTTTGTATGTTGATAAAATGCAATGATTGTGGTATTGGTTCAAGAAACAACAAACAGTTATCCACCTCTTTTTCGACGTTTTTTCTCGATTGAGACTTCTGGGCTGATTTCAAGTTGAGATACTACCGGCAGTATCGCAAATGTTAATACTTTTCCATGGCAGCAACCAATCACAGCCTTGAATTCTATTAAGGGGGTATTCTGGTGTAGAGGTATGAATTTGAGGTGTTTTTTCGGGTGCTATAAATAAAAAACAAAAAATATTTTTGCTATCTATTTTCTGACAAGATATTTATTAATATTTTAAGAATATATAATAAAATAAAAAATGTCAAAAATTTGAAAACTCAAAATGTTATAAGTTGTTGAAGTAGGGGATTGAAAAAAAAATGGCGTGCCAAGTTTGTCACGATTGCAACCCTTCTAATAATCTGAAACAAAAAAATAAAAAAGATTATTAATTTATATGGAAGCTGCTATTGTACTAACTAAGAAAAAGTGGGAAAAATTTATTTTTGCTAAATTCCGGCTGTTCGAAAAAAGAAAAATGTTCGTCCTATTTTTTTGCTTTTTTGCAATTTTTTAAAAATAGTAAAATTTTTTATTTTGTTGTAATAATAGTTAGTACGATAGAGACATGTATTGCGAACACTCACACCAAATTTTAAGTAATTTGGTTAAGTAGAACCTGAGAAATCATGACAAACTCTTTGAAAAATGTAGTTTTCAGAAAAACGCGCTTAAAGTTTCGGGTAAAATTAGGTAAACGGGTGATCCCAACGTCTTTTGTTCGATTCGTTCTGGTCTGAAATGACTATCTCTGAAAAGAATTAAAATTTTAACAAATACTTTTAAGGACATATTCTTGAAAGGTTCAGCTTTGAAAATACAAAAAAAAATGATTTTTTCAAATTTCTACCCCAGAATACCCCCTTAATTTTCCATAGAAACGAAGATACTACCGATATTATTTTAACTTTAAATTAGCACATTAGGACACAAAACGTCACTTTTCTTTCGGTTTTTACAGATTTTTACTTTAAAAAACATGTGTTTTATAATTTTTACAACTTTCATTTATATTTAATAGGTACGTTACAACACAGCAGATTATTAATTTTGTCTTTTATATGTGCAAATCTCAACACCCAATTAAAAGTTATAAGTCTATGCAAAAAATAATTTTCGGCATTTTAGAAACAGTAAAAAGATCGTAAATATTATTCCTATTACAGAAGTGCCTATCAGGGCAAAAAATAGAAAGAAAGGAGAATCTGTGTCTGTTATAATTAGACCTCGGTGGGAATATGGGAACAAAAACCCTTTACAGTCGTCTAGCTAACTACTCGTACCCGCCACGCGATAAAACATTGAAACTTGAATTGGTCGATAGTAGTACAGAATTAGTACCGCTATCGACCAATTTAAGTTTCAATGTTTTATCGCGTGGCGGGTACGAGTAGTTAGGTAGACGACTGTAAAGGGTTTTTGTTCCCATATTCCCACCGAGGTCTAGTTATAATTTTAGTGGTTCGCAGGCCAAAAAAGGTTGAGAAACGCTGTCCTAGGGGCTATAGTTATGCACCTATAATTTATGTAATTTTGTTAAAAAATAAAACAAATTGTTTGAAAATGATGCAAACACAATTTTTTTTGAGTTTATTTATTTTGTTTTTAAAGTACCAAATAGCATAATAAATTCACTTAAAGTATAAGGTAAATACAGTCAATATTGGGGGTGGGGCTCACCAGTTTAATATTTAGAAAAACGGCATTGTGGTTACCAAATCACGATATAATATAATACTTTACTCATGTGACGATTTTTTTTTTCTTATAAGTGCACTTTTTGAGGTACCTTTGACCATTATTTTCGGTGACAGAAATAAAATCTTACTCACAAGTGAGTAAATTTAACAGCTGTCAATTTTAATAGTTAAATTGTTTATTTCATAACTATAACAACTATTGATTACTGCGAAAACTGATAGATACAAGCATCCTAACGTGAGATCGAAATGTAACTGAATCAGAGCAAGCCGTGGAAGTGGGTATTAACATTAGACACATTATTACAGTTACACTGGCACAGCCTGCTCTTATTCAGTTACATTTCTATCTCACTTTATTATATTTTTATAGGCAAATATTTGATTTAAATAAAACTTTATTTCTCGGATTTTTTGTAATAATTGCACCTGTAAGATAAAACGTCGTATATCACACCATTATTAAACTCATGAGAAGTGTGAAAATTCTCACTTTTGTATAATCACGCATTTCTATCACTTATAATCACTGTCAGGAAATTCGTATGCTACTCAGTGCGGTGTAGTCCGCAAGTCCGCAGGCTTTGCTTCGATAGAAGTAGGGGTTGATTTAATAGATTTGTTACTCGTTTTTTGATATTGCACCTTGGTTCTTTATTTCATGTCGTATTGTCAAATTTATGCGAGTAAAAAACAACTCTTTGAGATTATTACCATAACTTACTGTCGTTCTCCCCAAATTTGGAAAAATGACTTAAGTCATAAATCTTAAACAAAGGAGCTTGGGACCGAAGTAATAAAGTGCACCTCTACTTTATACCTGCGGCAGACCGGCAGAGACCAGATCCCAAACATCTGTTTCAATAACCAGAATAATACCTTTTGTGCACTTTAGTGCGGGCGACTTAACTTCGTTCCCAAGCCCCTTTGTTGTAAGTTTTTAACATAAGTCAAATTTGGGGAGGACGACAGTATAATATAACATTATTACAAAAAATTACATTAACGCAACGCCACTGACCACCGCTATCAATTGGTTTCCTGAGCAGGCGCAAGCTAGTACGGTCTTCACTGATCGAGCGTTCAAGTTTTATATCGTATTACACCATTATAATCGACTCACAGAACCTGTGCCGCTCTACTCCTGGCTTCATATATCTTTCCTATCTCTACTTATAATATAATGTACTATTATAAGAGTGACTTTCCTAACAGGTGAATGCTATAAGAATTTTAAGATTATTTTTATTATACAAAACAAAATTAATTTGTTTTTGAGCTTCTTAATAAAACAATTATTTACTGAGATAATCCACATGAAGACTTTTCTGTAGGACACCTTGTGTATTCAAATATTCGGATAAAAGTCGTACAAAGTTTGTTGACCAGAAAGTTCCAACAAACTTTACATGTACCTTAAATATAGTTGTCGAACTTTAAATTTAAACCCAGCGCATTCTAATGTAAATATATGTTAAATATTGTATAACATACACTATCTTTTTTTGACTAAATTTTTCTATTTTTTTATAGATACATGACTGATGGTATGTTGCTCCGTGAAGGCATGAGCGATCCAATGCTGGACGCCTATCAATGCATTCTCCTTGACGAAGCTCACGAACGTACCCTCGCTACTGACATCCTCATGGGTGTTCTAAAAGAAGTAATCAAACAACGCTCCGACTTGAAATTAGTCATTATGTCGGCTACTTTAGATGCCGGAAAGTTCCAGCAGTATTTCGATAATGCACCTTTAATGAATGTTCCTGGTCGTACTCATCCTGTAGAAATTTTTTATACACCTGAACCTGAACGCGATTATCTCGAAGCAGCAATCCGTACCGTTATCCAAATCCATATGTGCGAAGAAATCGCCGGTGACATTCTCCTCTTTTTGACTGGTCAAGAAGAAATCGAAGTTGCATGTAAACGAATCAAACGAGAAATTGATAATTTAGGACCTGAAGTTGGAGAACTGAAATGTATTCCGTTATATTCAACATTGCCTCCGAACTTACAGCAGAGAATTTTTGAAGAGCCGCCTCCAAATAAAGCCAATGGAGCTATCGGGCGTAAAGTTGTAGTCTCCACCAATATCGCCGAGACATCCCTCACTATAGATGGTGTTGTTTTCGTAATAGATCCTGGTTTTGCTAAACAAAAAGTGTACAATCCCAGGATCCGTGTCGAGTCTTTATTGGTATCTCCAATTAGTAAAGCTTCAGCACAGCAACGTGCAGGTCGAGCTGGTAGAACAAAGCCGGGAAAATGCTTTAGACTGTATACAGAGAAAGCATACAAAAACGAAATGCAAGATAACACCTATCCGGAAATTTTAAGATCTAATTTGGGGTCAGTTGTTTTACAACTGAAGAAATTAGGGATTGATGATTTGGTACATTTTGATTTTATGGATCCTCCAGCACCGGAAACTCTAATGAGGGCTTTAGAATTATTGAATTATTTGGCTGCGTTGGATGATGATGGGAATCTCACCGATTTGGGAGCTGTCATGGCTGAGTTTCCACTCGATCCACAATTGGCGAAAATGTTGATCGCGAGTTGCAATCATAATTGTTCTAATGAAATTCTGTCCATCACTGCAATGTTGTCAGGTATTTATTTTGATTTTTGATGCAGGTTTTCTACACTATTTAAGGGGATTCCACCACAAATGTGTATCATACGCTATATCTAGTTGTCACTAGAGAACAGTAGAGAAAAACAAAATTGCAATTTGCAAACGCAACTTTTGATAATTTAACAGTAGTATTTTTATTTCCTACAGGGACACATACATTTGCTACTTCTATATACAATTTTTTAAATTTCTAGCCGCTTGATCCTTGAATCAGTTTGGACAAAACAAATTTCGTTTCTGTGTTATGCTGTATCTGTTCTGAATAAAACTAGTGTATCTAGACTTATCACCATAGTCTCAATTAAAAAATTCAAGGGCATTGTTGCTATATCAATAATTTTTGTTCATATGCGAACATTTCGTCAATTTAAAATTGTGTCTTTCGCTTTTTTGTTATTCTCTGCTGGCACTGAATACGTTGTTTTTTATAAGTGAGTAATTGACTTACTTCAATCGTGTAAAACGCCATGGATACGCAGTACTACAACTTTCTTGTGTTTGGAATCGTTTTTTTTTAATAAATTAAAAAAAATAGATCTTTTCAAAAAAGAATGAGAAGAGCGTTCTTATTACATAGTTACAATGTAAACGTTAACAAAACAAAATTTTCAAACTTTTTGAAGTGTTTCAATGGTGAAGAGTCACAATATTTACATTATGGTTAGCAAAAATGGACTGAATTTTATATTCTCATAGCCTATTGATAATTTTTAAATTAATAAATGTTTTAGTGTCTACAATTGAAAATACGAATTCTTTTGGTTTAATAGTCAGTATATCTTTATTAGGGTGGGCTAAAAAAATGACTTTTTTTAACTTTTGGCACTAAAGAATTGGTTCCTAGGCACCTTTAAAAAATGCTCTCCAAAGATGAGCTCTTAATTTTAATAGGAAGGTTCTCCTCATCGCATTTCCCATTTTTTCTTCAGTTCCATATGGCAATATATCTCGTCATTACTTGATCGTACAGAAAATTTTTATTTACATTTTTTATAGAAAATTAAACGCTCTACAAAAAGGTATTTTACAATTTTTTCATAACTCTTACCCTTTAGAAGGTATAGGAGGTTAAAATTTGAAGAATTTAACAAAAATTTCTTTTTTACTTCTAAATTTTATAACTTTACATACATAAATATTATAAAATGCGCAACATACAGTTTTGTAGGAAATTAAACGCTTTACAAAAAAGGTCTCTTATGGTTAATCGATTACTCTAACCATTTAGCAGATATTCACATTTTAAAAACCAACATTGAAACTAAATTCTCAAATTTTTCTAAATGGTTAGAGTAATCGATTAACTACAAGATACTTTTTTTGTAGAGCGTTCAATTTCCTACAAAAAATATAAATACTTAGAAATTTTTTGTACGATGAAGTAATGAGATACGGATTTTGCCACATAGAACTGAAGAAAAAATGGAAATTTGCGATGAGGAGGACCTTCCTATTAAAATTAAGAGCTCATCTTTGGAGAGCATTTTTCAAAGAAGCCGAGGAACGAACCAATTTTTTAGTGTCGGAAGTTAAAAAAAATTGTCGATTTTTTTGACTCACCCTAATCATTATACATACAAGGTGATTCAAAAGGACCGTATCATCACTTACATGGCTGTTAGAATTATAAAGTTATTTTCGAAAAGCAATAAAAAAATTTCTAGTAATTTTACGAAGGTATTTACGGCTCTTTACAGATGCTGCTTTGAAATTAGCTTTTCTTAAGCAAATAATATAATTTTACTGTTTTTATGATTAAGTTAAATTTAGAAAAAGACTCAGACTAATATCATCTTTTTTTGACAGTTTTGACAGACTAAAGCACATAAAAAAAGTTGTTACTATGAATATGTGGTAAAAAAAGATCGTTTCAGATACAAGGTGTAGTAAGGTGCACAACGACTTGTCTATTGTGTCAATTTTAAACATTGATATTTAAATAAGGGTTATACAAAAATTTTAACAGCAATTTTGCGTTTCTGTAAACATTTTCTATCACCACGCAAGCGGTGGTGTGACCCTTTTGAATCACCCTGTATGTAAATAGCTAAGGTTTTTTGGAATGATGGCATACTGTTGAAAATAGAATAACAATTGAACCTTAGATGACTGCTAAACTACTGCGCATCTGACTGTTACGTCATTTCTCGAGACAACTGATTTTTGAAAAGGTCTATTTCTTATAAATAAAAATTATAAGAGAACAGGTAGAGTCCTTCTTAAGTGTTTTTATTGTGTAATATTTTAGTTTTTGATTCAAATCAGATTTTTCATTTAAAATTTATCTTTGAGATGATTGCTACCTGTTTATTTTATTTGTGGCAACGGTTCGTTATTCGGAACGATTTTTGAGCAAAACTTCATAATAATGTAATTGTTTTAAAAAATAGTCACTAAATAGAAAACCACAATAGTTGTGGTTTGTTTTGCTCGAATAGTTCTGATTAAGGTAGATCTGTAGGAAACGCTTTGAGAGCGCAACTATATTGGTTGGATACGGGCACCTGCCCTGCTCCAATGTTTAGTCCCACAGTGTTTCATCCGACCGAATGAGGCAAAGAAAGCGGCCGACGATGCCAAAATGAGATTCGCCCATATTGACGGAGACCATTTGACGTTACTCAATGTCTACCATGCATTCAAGCAAAGTGAGTTTATGGATTTTGATTTTTTTGTGTATACTTACTGTTATCGTAGGTATGGAAGATCCACAATGGTGCTATGATAATTTTGTCAATTACCGTTCCTTGAAATCTGCCGATAACGTCAGACAACAGTTGTCAAGAATTATGGACAGGTTTAATTTGAAGAGAACTTCAACAGATTTTACAAGCAAGGATTACTATCTTAATATAAGGAAGGCATTAGTTAATGGATTTTTCATGCAGGTATGTTTGTAAAAATTTTATTTTGTTATTCTACTGTTTACTTTTATTAAGGTGGCACACTTGGAAAGAACCGGTCACTATCTTACCATCAAGGATAACCAAAATGTTCAACTTCACCCGTCCACATGTTTGGATCATAAACCAGAGTGGGTTATTTATAACGAATTTGTTTTGACCACTAAAAATTACATCAGGACTGTGACAGACATTAAACGTAAGTATTACATAGCAAAGGTTTATAAACATATTCTATTTGAAATTTTTTATTACACTTGCGTTATGATTATACAAAACAGAGATGTTAATGAAAGCGGTTAATAATCGAGACTGTGTAAAGCATAACGAGCTTTAGCGAGTGAATGTCTTTAATTGTCAAGACTATTAGTAATCCATTAACATACGAGTTGATTACAATGTTTTTTGGTTGACTGTCAAACGTTTTAAACGGCTAACCCAAAAAAGAGAATTACAATCAAAGCCACGATTTTTACTGCGTATTTTAGTATATATTTGTCACTTACTTTTAGTGCAATATGATCCAGGTGTAATAAACAATCAGTTTATGTAATAATTAATAAAATATTTTCTAATTTACTGTTTTGCAGCTGATTGGCTTCTAAGAATAGCACCCCAGTATTACGATCTCCAGAATTTTCCTCAATGCGAAGCCAAACGTCAACTAGAAATACTTCAAAATCGATTAGATTCCAAACAATACCAACATGGTTTTTAGTTTATAGATTTTTTGATTTATTTTAATGTTTTTTTTATTTTGACTTTAGACAATTTTTATGTTTATTTGGTGTGTATTTTATTAGTCTTCATTCCATGAGAAATAACACCTCTTTAATACCTTATTGGGTTATTTGTTTTTGTCAAAAAGTCTCAAATTTATATTTCGGCGTTTCTTTTATAATATAGCGTTGATGTTGCACTTCCCACAATGTCTCTACGTTTAAAATTATATGTATACATGTTTAGCTAAAAGTGTAAGATTTTAAGCTGAGAAATTGTACTTTATAAGTATATTATTGGCACCAATAATAAAGAATCAATATTTTTTAAAAGTCTTAAGAAATGTTTCTTTATATGAATAGCCCGATTTCAAGTTGAACAGTAAAAAAAAGTAATTATTCCTATTCTTATTTCTTTTTTAATTTGTCTCAATTAATATCTTAAGCTAATCCTATGCAAACAGTTGTTTCATACCTTTGGAAATTGTTAAAACAGTAGTGTATAAAAAATAATTTTTTAAATCATTTAAAACAAGTTTTACCAACAACTTAATGTAATTTTTTAAATCGAGCTCATTCAAAATATTTTTAAAAAATGTCAAAACATTCTACATTTTGTTGGGAGTTTCCTGTTTGGAAGATATTTTCTATAAAATTTACATTGCATTTCCTAGGATAATGTTGGTAAAATTGTTAATCTTTTTAAAAGTATAATTTAGAATATACTATTAGTACTTAATATTTTTAGCAGTTTCTAGTGAATCACTGTTTCAGATGCATTTCAGTATGTGGATCCTATCAAATATAAAATAAAAATTGAGATTATACGACTTACCTACTAATGTAAGATTTTAAATTTACGTAATCTTTTGAAGCAAGTTTTTTGGACGTTATTTATTGTTGCCTGATGTAATTGCTACAGTATTAGGTATAACTCACCCTGTTAAAATTTTAAAAACAAACACTTAAATGAAAATTCATTAATATTTTTTACTAATTGTAAGTAAAGAGTCTATTTATTATTTAAGAGTACTAACATATCTTAAATGTGTGAGTAGTCCTGGCAAATTCAAAACTGTTATACTCTTAACTCTCTTACATTTCTCCTTCCTTAAAATCTTTTGATTTTTACCATTAATGAGCTTTACTTTACCTTATAAATTATGACAATAAAAAAATCAAAATTTGCGTATTTAAGTGTATTTTCCAAAAAAAAAATATAAAAAAATATCCTCAGTGTTTAAATATTGTGTCAAACGCTTTGCTGTGCCAGTCGATGGGACTCCGATTGCCGTTCTTGAAACTGCTGACTCCGATCTGGTAAGTATAGCGCCACCAACATTTTAGTACCAATTATTTTGTATATAATTACAACTGTTTGTACAAAAGTACTAATTTAAAAGTGCTTTTTTATTACAACCGCACTTTTTTACAACACTATGTTTTACTCGTTGTTTTGTTACAGTCGCTAATTTAATTTGGCGCTATTTTGTTACAAGCGCTTTTTTTTACTACGCTATATTGTTACCTGCTCGGTTACATTCTATTTTATTACGCGTTCCTAAGAATTGACGCTGTTCTAAAACGCGGTTTTTTGTAAAACGCTATGGGCTCGTTTGAAGCACTGCCATTCTAAAAATATACCTTAAAAAACTCGTTCTTATTGAACTAGTACATAATATTGAAATTATAATAGCTAAATTCTGACCGAATAAAAATCACATGGAAACACAAATAAGGAATAAAAACACTCAACTCCAATACTCTAGACATTCTAGTTTTAATCCAGTCACAAGTTACAAATAATTCTCGCATAATTGAGGAATTAATCTAAAATAGAAATTACCGTAGAAGCTTCGTGTGTCAGTCACCCGAACGGCTGTAAAGCAGCTACCGAAAAAGGTCGAGTACATAATTAGCAATCTGCGCGTAGAAATGGAAGCGAGTTCGTTCACATTCGGCATGGTTCGCTGTAATTCGCTCATCTTAGAGCTGCGTTAAAGCTTAAAAATGAAGGAAATCTGTGCATGTAAAGTTTTATTTTACATTAATTTCTTCATTAAGTGTAAGTTTGTTGTGATTCGTGACTTACAATAAATGAAGTGTTTGGGGAATCGAATGTCTGCATTTTTAGGTCTTATTTATTTTATTTATTGTATTTATTCATCGCTTGAAATTTGATCTTTGTAATTTCAACCTTATTTACATGTACAATAAGGTCGACTTTTTTAAGGTACTTTTATCGAATAACAGTGTTTTAAAATTTCGCGCTGTTTTGACGTCAGGGCTTCTGCAGCTCATTTCGATACAGAGCCGAGCCATGTATAGTATTCGTATCTGTAAGTGGGCCGACTTTTTAAGACGCTTCTATAAACCGAACAATAGCCACTGTACACTTTATACAGAGTGACATAAAAGTATGGAATAAAGTTCATATTTTTTAAGTTAATGTTTTTTTAGAAAAACGCCGAGACACGTTGATTTTGTTTTTTTATAGCGCACGTTTTTCACTTGTTTCCAAATTTTTTTGGCCAACTGGTTTTTTGCTGTGACGTTATCGATATTTTTTTTTAAATAGCAACTCTATCAACTTAAATAGCTTAAATAAAATCTTTAAGTAATTTAACCAATTTAAATGTTTTATTGAATTTTTCAAAATAGACGCAATTCTTAATTTTTTTATTTTTCTTCTAAAATTTTTAAAATTAATCCTTGATTTTGTTGCAAATATTTTTGATTTTAAGTAGCCCTTTAGAGAAACGGTCAAAATATCATCTAAATAATCTCTGACACTTTGAGAGTAGTGTGGAGATGCACCGTCTTGTTTAAACTATACATTAGCTGCTGTTATGTATAGATCTTTTTTATTGGGAAATGTTCCGCTAATGCTGGTACTAATGTGTCGCAAAGGACATCTAAATAAACTTGTCTATCAATGAGAGGTCAAAAAAATACGGTCCTAAAATGTGATTAGCTCAAAAAAGGCACAACTGCCATATGGGTCAATAGAAAATTCACACTGGATGAGAGAAACCAATACTTGTTACAACATCCACAAAAATTGAATTTTTAATGTGGTTTTGTTAAATCACATTTTAGGATTTTAGGACATCAATGATGTAAGAGAAAAAATTACAAGTCAGTACCGCGTAATTAGTCAAAAAATGATAAATAAGTGCCAACGGACCTCGAAAATTAGTTTAGTTGTATTATTACTAAGAAACGGAAGGACGTCAATTTGAACATTTAGTTCAGTAATTCTGTTATAAATTGCATCTATTTTAAAAAATTTAATAAAATATTTAAATTGGTTAATTAATTATTTAAAGTTTTTATTTTAGACCCTACAATTGTTATACATTCATACACAGAAAAAAGAAGTAGTTTCAATATTTAACACCAAAAATAACGGCTGCTATTTAAAAAAAAATATTGATTACGCCACAGCAAAAACCAGTTGGCAAAAAAAATTGGAAACAAGTGAAAAACGTACGCAATTAAAAAACAAAATCGACCTGTCTCCGCGTTTTTCTAAAAAAACATTGACTTAAAAAATATGAATTTTATTCGATACTTTTATGTCACTCTGTAGACAGGGATAATCACCGTAAGGATGGATCTTAATTTATGATTATGACAGTTCCCTCTGTCAGATGTTTCGCACGCAAATACCAAGATTATTTTAATTCTATCTATGACCCTGTTTATTTTATTTAGAGCCCGTTTACAGAAGATGAATTAAATATTCAATTGTAATTAATGTTTGATTCTCTGTTAACTTGGCTTTTCTGACATCTGACTGGTCAAATCTGAAATCAAATAAAATTTTAAAAATACGGTCACGAGTAACACTGTGAAGCTTGGACAACCCTGGATCCAGCTTGTGATGTGGTTAAAACTAAAATAGCTATTTAATCAACAAGTTGGTTAATGAGGCCGACTAATAATCGTTTTAACGCATGAGCGAAGCGAGTGCGTTTAAGGCTAGTCAGACCCTTCTTGAAACTTTTTTTTTAACATTTGTTTTACCTTTAAATATGTATATATATATTTAATGTATTATACATCAAAAGACGTGTTTTTTAATTATTTAGGGCGCATAAGTACTGCCATAAATAAAAAAGTACATTTTTTTTTTTTAAAAAACGTGTTTTAATTTTTTCTATGACATTCTTTTAGGTCTAAATTTTTAAATATTTTTTTTTGTTAATAGGTAATATAAAAGTAAAGGGCGCTTAACTATTTTCAACTATTAATGAATTATTTATTTAAATATTCTTGCCAATATAAACAAATCAATATCTCATGATTTAAAAAATCTTAAAACATCAAATTAGACTTACTTGTCTAGAAAAATATGCGAAATATTATCACTATTTAATAATTTAAAAAAATCTTTTCAGTTTTAAGTTTTTTTAGCGCTGAGTTCATAGGGTTTGCTGCCAGAGCGCGCACGCTTCGAAAGTATAGTGGAGCGAAATCAGCTCGGAAATTAGGATAAAAGTCGTTTATTTTAACTTTTTGGTGTAGGACCAGCTTAAACGTTAATTAGATTATCCGAAATGACTAACTACGACATTTTTTCATGGTTCAGATTATCGAAACTTAAAAAAAATAATCAAAATTCAGACTTTTTTAATATTTGGATTTTTTTATCTTTACACCGAGCTATCTCAGAAACCATAATCGCTATCGATTTTATTTTTGTTGCATTCGAATGTAAAGACTTGAGCGATTTCGGCTGTTTGAAAGTATTTTATTTCTATTTTTAATATATTTTTTGATAATCTAAAGTCAGTGTCTAAAGTAATCAATTATAAATATAACAAAATTTTTATTAATAGAGATAGACCTTTACATTAAGTGAATGAAATGTAGAGAAATGATCCAGGCAATTTTTAGTAAAACCAGAATTAGATTACTTTTTGGGTATTACGAGATATGTTTTTTTTTAAACGGTGACCTTCCACATTACTAGCGCTCCGTGAGATGGAGATTTATCTTTGGATCTATGGATATAAAAATGAAAAAATTAAATTTAGTGGAAGCAAAAGTAAAGCAACTGATATTAAAAAGAATTTTATTAATATTTATTTGAAAACAACATTTTATTGTATACCTACTTTTTATGGTATTTGCAATCACTGCGACACATTGATCAATTAATTCAATGGTCTCTTGTGAAGGTATTCCAGACTTCTTTGAGAACTTCAAACAATTCTTTGGAAATTCGAAATTTAGAAATAGATCCGCACTTTGGGTGGATCGTTTCAAAGCTTACACAAATTTGTCCGTGAAATTTTTTTTACAATCTTTGCTGTATACTTTGGGTAGTTATTATGCTGAAATATCCATCTTAGACGCAAATTCTCGTCAGCATAAGGTAGCATGGTATTTTTTAGTATATCCAATGGTATACCTAAATACGTACTTAAATCGATCCATAGTTTCATTTGTACTAATTGTTATTCCCGCCTTCGTGTTACCGACGCGACAGTAAAGCGTGGATCATAACGAGTATTCCGAGGACTTCTTACCCATCGTAAGCCATCAGAAGAAAACAATTTAAATTTATATTTTGTCTGAAAACAGAATATTTGTCTTGAGATTTGTCCATTTATTATTACAATCCCAATCAAGATGTTTTTGTGCAAATTTGATTCCAGTTGATGCGTTTTTTTTGCGAAATGAAGGATTTTTTGGCAGGTTTTCTTGCAGGTAGATTATTGGCGTCTCTAAGACGTCTCCGAATTGTATGTATCGATGATTCGACACTTCTAAAAGTCCGATAAAGAATGTTTTACTTTCAACTCTGTTTTATTAAACGGATCACGTTGGTGTTGTCTTTAGTGGTCTTCTGGTCTTCCAGTTTTAGGTCGAGAACTAATAGATCTTCTGTCCCTAAATCTCTTCAATGTTTTTGAAATTGTAATGTCTTTTCTCAAGTGTAGTTGTCTTCCTATTTTTAAAAACCACTACCTGTTAAATAATGTTCGAAAACAAATTTTTAGTAAAGTGTGACAATAAGAATTATTTCGTAGATCGTGAATTATTATTTTTTTTTCTTCGACTTTTTCCTTTTCTTCTTATTATTATATTATTATTAATATTATTATTAGAAAAATATTAGCTTTTTCCGGCATATACGACTCTTAAGGCTGTCGTGCAGTGAACTAAAATTTCAATTTTGGGGAATATGCAACTAGTATTGCAAGACGTTTGAACTTACATTGGCAGCTGTCAATCAACTAATCAAGGGATTAAAAAACCGCCTACTGTGAGGGTCGTTTAGACTTTAGACTCAGGCCAAATTCTTTTCACCGATAAAATTTGTTGAATCCAAAGAGGTTTGAACCTCTCTTTGGTTGAATCTGAACTTTCACTAAATAATAATACATGTCTATACGTTAATATTAATTTATTAATGCAAAATTTGCTTACCCTAAAATATCATTGGCCTGTCTACTAGAAAAAAATGTACGACCAGAAAAATTATAGCTTTTTAATATTTTTGTACATAAAATACTGGAGAAGTAGAATAATAGTTAAAAGTATTTTTGACTTAATCATAAGTAAAAGTCAAATTAACGTATAATTTGTACCTACGGAAACCCTGTGTTCGCAGTCACTTGCATTTTTACCACATAACGTGAGGTAAAAATGACACAAAGTTTTCATCTTTTATCAGACATTTTTATAAAAAAAATCTCAATGAATGGGAAACAAAAACATGTTTATTCAAACGTCATTTTATACAACTTTTATTTGTTGAAATTAGACTATCTGGGACAAAATAATTCAGACAACAAACACTGACGTTGCCAAAAAATTTTGTACAAATTGAGCACGATATAAGCCACCCTGACTTTAATAATATTGTCAAAATTTACAAGAAAAGTGGGTTTACACGATTTTTCGTGTCAGTGGCAAAATTTGATATTCACATTTTTTTCTTGCATAATGTTTTTTAATTCGAATTGTGTTGCGAGAGCATACTGTGAATAACAGATTGCTACAGTACTTTTTAAATTAGTACTTCGACGACGATACTGTAATTTTGATGATGATGTTTAATATATTAGAATATCTGATAATTTGTAATCTTGCCAAACCGCCATTTTCCGTCTACTTTAACACATCTTAGAAAATCTCCACTTTACCTTGCTCTCAACATTCACTCTCCCTTACAATACATGTTCGCCTTGGACCCACAGTAAAAGAAACCTTAATCCAAACAAAATTTTACTCTATTATTAACACCATTTCAGACCCTGTAGTTATTCTGTTATAGAAGATAGTATTTAAAAATATAAACTACCCTCAATGGTCTCTGCACTAACTGCTGAACTTACAGCCATACTACAAGCACTCAGCTCAGACAGTCAGACACATTATTTGCGTTCACAAACAAACACATAATTATCTGTACCGACTCACAAAAAAGCATGACACTATTGAGCACCATATTCTCACCCTATCCTATTATTAGTCCAGTTATTTTAGTCAAAATTAGATAAGAATCTCGGAATTTGAGATACCCAGCTATAAATTTGTTTAAACTTTTATTGTGATATCCTAAAAGTTGTCTCAAAACCTGCATACGGAATGGTGTCCGCGTCTATTAAAATCAAAGGTCAAAAGTCACAAAAATCGATTTTTTGAAAATTTTTCGCAAATATCTTGTTTTTTATAAGTTTTTTGCTATTTGTATTTATTACCAATATTGTAGAGGATTAAATTTCCTACAACTTTTGTTTTAAAATTTTTCTTATACGTTAAACCGTTTTCGAGATAGAGGGCCATATAAAGTTTTTTTTTGAGATAGGTACGACGATGAAGAAGAAGAACATAATTAAAACTGTGACTTGTAGTTCTAATAATTTTTTAATCAATTTCTTCAATTTCGAAAATTATAAATGTATAGAATGATATTTTTTTGTCTTCCTTAACAATTTTTTAATTACACGGGCAGGTAATTGATATTAAATAAATTGATACTTCATTAAAAATAGACACATAAGCAAAATAATTATTAAATATAATGTAATAGTTAATAAAAATTATTAATAGTTATGTATTTATCAATAATTAATAAACATTATATGGCGTGTTTTCGACCGTGGCTACCGGATGAACTTCATGCTCTAACCGTGCGCTCTCCGCCCTCGAAAATCTCGAAAACGGTTTAACGTATAAAAAAAAATTTAAAACAAAAGTTGTAGAGAATTTAATCCTCTACAATATTGATAATAAATACAAATAGCAAAAAACCTATAGGAAACGAGATATTTTCGAAAAATTTTCAAAAAATCAATTATTGTAACTTATGACCTTTGATTTTAATAGACGCAGACACCCTACCGTATGCAGGTTTTGAGACAACTTTTAGGATGTTACAACAAAAATTTATACGAGTTTGTAACTAGGTATCTTAAATTCCGAGGTGAAATTACTAAAATGACTGGAGTATATTCGGATTATACAAGACCAAATACAGTCTTGAGTCCAAAAACCACTGCATACACTTTATCTGGATACCAGCCTACGCAAACATAGGCCAAAACGAACTCGCTGAAAGAGCAGCCAAAGAAGTAGGAACAGACAACAACTCTCACATTGTGGAGAAAATTCAACGAAACGAAGTTGAAAAAGAAGCTAAATTCAACATTCTTAGGAAGTGGCAGAACACTTGGGAAATAACCAAAAATCACCTTCACGTTATTAAACCGGATGTAGGGACAAAATGGACACACACAAGCCACTCTAGACGTGAAGAAGTTGTGCTTTCAAGACTACGTTTGGCACACGCAAATGACGCACAAGTACATCCTACAAAAAGCAGATGTCCCAAAATGTACATGTGGACAAAACCTTACAGTGAGCCACATCTTTTTGAGTGCACTTTTCACGACAAGACTAGGAAAAAATACAGCTTTTCCACTACAATCCAGGAACTCTTCACCAACAACCAGAATGAAGACAGTGTTATTCTTTTTCTAAAAGAAATCAAGTTGTTTAGTGCAATATAAGAAAAGTGCCAGTGTATGGTTAAATAACTGTTAAATTGTACCGGTGCTAATAAACTTAAGGTGGATGCACCTAAATTTAAATAAAAAAATATATATTATAAACTATTTAATTACAAAATAGATAACAAAAATAAACAAGAAAGCTATTTATCTAGCCGACAAATAGGATTTTTCTGTACCATCTCCAAATCGACTTTGGGTCCCACCAAATCCTTACTATTACTCAACCCATATTTAATCATCGTCGGCCTTTCCAAACTAACTCTCCATCCAATGACCCCCATATTTTCAGGCAGCCCCATTGGCAGTAACATCTCTGGTCGAAACATACCCGAATTGCCCATCTTAATCCACCTTCCTAGTCCATTATGAAAACAAAATATCTTCATACTAGGCTCAGTATAAGGATCATACGCTGGCTTAAACTCCAATTCAGTTATACTCAATCTTTTGTAAAATTCTAAAAGAATTCTAATCAAATCACCCAGTGTAACATTAAAATCATCAATAACGCCCCTAACTTGACAAAATTCAGCTAAATGAGTTGCGTCAAGTGTTTTATTCCGGAATATTTTATCAATACTGAAAAGTTTCGTTGGTTTGAATTCTTTTTCTTGAGCCAGTTTGTACAACATTCGAGCTTTATTGGCTGTTGTGTGAGTCCGAAGAAGGTTTTTCTGCGCCTCCTCGATTTTCCAGTCATAACGGTACCCCAGCGAGCCGTAGCCTTCCTTGATGTGCACCTCCTTGACCCTCTCTTTATAGTCCTCTGAGAAACTGGTAGAAATTCTCGGATCAGAAACAAAAAAAGTGTCATGGCCGTCCCTTGCTGGGTGCTGTTAGGGCTGGAAGAAAGCATCAAAATTCCAGAAGAAGTTCTCCACGTAATTATTTGTGGGCATTTCCGAGAATTTCATTTCGAGGAAAAACTGCCTGAATTCAGAGCTCACTTTAAGTAACGGATGTAAGTAGCCCCAATCTAAGGGGGCTCCTAGTGCGCCAAAATTGTAATTTTTGAATTTCAGGCTTGCCAACTGTTGGAAGCTAACATTTCTGCTGTTAAATTATTTCTAGCTTAGCTAAAGTGAGACTAAACTCTCTTCCTTTACGTAAATTAAAATTTTTTTGGATAACTTCCTGGATTAACTTTTGATTCTTGTACTTCTGTTTGACAATATTTGTGAGTTGTCCTGAATATCCTGCTAGGATTAATTTCAGGTTTTCCTAGATTGTATCCACGATTTTATCGACTTTTTTTCGGACTATTGGGGCCCCGCTTGATTTATCAAGGACAAGCCAACCACTACTCATTGCTTTACTAGATCCCACTTTAGCATTCAGTAATTTTATTAAATCACCCTGGGGGATACCAGAATCAGGGACGGAATTGTAAATTTTTGCTTCAAGACTTCTATTTTCTACAATTAACTTGCCTTCTTCAGTTAGTTCAATATTATTAAGGGCTTCCACGATGTTCTGGTGGTCTTTATTGAAAACTCCTGAGAGGTCAACTGTGTTCACCGGTTCTGTTACAGATAAATATTTCAAGATATTTTTACTTAATTCAGTCATTTTTTATATAATTAAGACCGGAAACAGGAAGATGATGCAATATTTTAGTGAAATTGAGAAAAAAATCAATATAACAGTGAACTAAATGTGAAAACGTGAAATAAAAAACGAAACACATATAAAAAAAAATAAACAGTCAACAACTATACTTAAATTCTACCTTTCATTATGGTAGATAAAAATTAAAATTAAAAATTAAAATTAAAATTTCTTTCACTATACAACTCAATTTCACTAAGTGTTTCCATGTCAAAACTAAAAGGGTTATCATTTCCTAGCTGCACTTGGACTTCATCATTTTCTGATTGCGCTTGAGATAACATTATATTAGCGGCAGCAGCGCTATTAAACTTGTCGGAATTTGACAATGATTCACAACCGGTCATATTACAGGCATAAGGCTTGTTACTGGAGTAATCAAGAGTGAACAATTTAGAATTACTAAAAAAAAACCAAATCAAATAATGAAACCGTTTTTAGCACCTAGGTACCCCGCAATTTCTGAAACTTTTACTGAATCATTTTTACACCTCATTTTTGTCTCTATCCCTTCGTCCTTTACCTCTTCGTCTATAACCTCTTCTTTATTTTCAGGATGCGTGTATCTGAGCACATAGCTCATTGGAACTGTCTCAGGTTTTGCCGCTTCAGATTCCTCTATTGTTTTGGGATTAAAATCTGGAAGAAATTGCAAGTGGCTGATTTTAAAAAGTGGGGTTTTACCTATATGTTCATGCTCAATATGCATAATAAGTTCGGTGAGGCTAGAGAATATTTTGCCACAATATTTGTAACTGCAAATATTATTTGACAGTGCCATTTTTTAAATTTGTCAAGTTTTTTGACGTTTGGTTATCGGACTTTTGCTTTGATTGAAAATTTTATAAAATAATGAAAATACAAGTGAAATAAATAAATACTGCATAAATATTGTACATCGTAATTAACTTAATATACTGATTGAGTTGGCAATGAAGTTATATATATAAAGCGCATATATAGCGCTTTAGTACAAACCTGAGCCAGAAATGTGTTTGCGGGCGGTACATCCTGAGCCACTCTGACGGACCTGAGCCAAATATATGGCTCAGGATGGCGGACCCTTATTAACCGCATATTTAAAGCCCCCACAGTGCACTGGCAAATTTTTTTTTGGCTCAGAATTGTATGAATCTCCAATTTGTAGTTCCGGCTTTTGCCGCGCTGTGAAATGGTGGCGCTGCAGTCGCGTATTTTGTATATATTTGTATATACAATCCTGAGCCAGCAGTTTCTTAGAAATAATAAAATAAAACAAACTGGCTCAGGATTGTATTATACAAATAAAACAAATTGGGCACTACATTATTTCAGTCAGCAATGGAGTAATCGTAGACATTGAGATCACGATAATTCATGGTATTTAGTCAAAATTAATACGTCGAAACTAAATCGTTCAAACCAACTTGACGTCAATTAGACGTCAAAGTTATAAGTAATTTTTATAATTTTAACAATGCTTGCGTTGCTAAGACAACTAATTTTTTGTATCAGAGACGTAGGAAAATCTGTAAATTTGGAAAATTTTTATCCTTCAGCGCCTATAAAATTAAAACTGTTATTTTCCAGCTGTTTAAAACTTTTTTTTTTGTTACCCTTTTTAACAAACACTTGTATTGTAAAACGCTACTATAAACCCTATGTGTTAGTATAATTTTTTTAAATAAAAAAGCTAAATAAATTTGCAATAACATAACATTGACAGTTTGTTCAACTGCAAATACATATAATCATAAATTTAAAATATAAAATTAGGTTTTTTTTGAATTGTAAAATTAGGTATTTCTGTTGTTAAAGCAGCTATTTCTTGTTGTAAAATGTACTATAATTTACAGAATTATTGAACTAAATGTTTAATTTGACGTTTTTCTGTTTTCTGATAATAATACAATCAATTTGTTCGAACTCTGTTATCACATACTTTATTATTTTTTGACTAATTAAGCGGTATTGATTTGTGATTTTTTTTGATTTTGAAATTCTCTAAATTTCTTGGTTTTGTTGTAAATACTTTTGATTTTATGTAGCCTCATAATAAAATCAAATAGATTTAGCTTAAAAAAGACATACTTGATGGCCATATAGGTCGATAGAAAATCTGCACTGGATGAGAAAATCTTATACTCAACATTCACAAAAATTGAATGTTTGATGTGGTTTTCTCAGATACATTTTAGAATCGTATTTTTTTGAAGACATATTGATTGAACAAGTGTACGTCAAAATCCTTTTGCTTAAGATGTTTAATAAAGCGTTTATTGTAAATTTGTTGTTTAAGTCATATAGGGTGTCAAAGGCAGGCTCTGCAAAAAACGAAAAATTTAGACTGCTATGCTCCCATTTTAACAAAAAAAAAATTTATATTATTTTAATGGGTCTTGGAAAGAGCGCTGGATTAAGCCCTTAATACAGTTTTACAGATTTTATGTTACACTTATAAATTAAAGCAATAATCCAAAAAAACTGTTATTGCGCATTAAGCAATAATTTTGTTAATTGATGTAAAATTTTACCTCTTTTTAGATTATTCTAAAGATAAAAATTTTAACTTATATTTTGAAAGGCAACAGTAGACATAGTGTTAACTTTTTGTGTAAAAAAATTTTTAAAGATGACCAAATTTTTAATCAGCTCCGAATTTTAGTTTGGTAAAACAATGATAAAAATTTAAACGTGTATTTAGAAACTTGACTTGTGTTTTAAATTTCAAGACCCTTGTAGCATTAGTTTATTCAGTTTAAATAGTTGCTTAAATAAAATCATTGAAGCCATGTTTTTTTAAAAAAAATTAAAACTTTTGCTCATCTAAATGGCTTGTTTCTAATGAAACAATTGTGGATAGCTAACAGTAGCGTCCGTATCGTAGTAACGAGCTGTTTAAATTTAAAAAGAGCTTCAATGTTTTCCTAAGAATATGCTTTTAAGAATCGAATCTAATCACCGACCAATACTAAGTAAACTAATGTTACAAGGATATTGAGAGACAAAAAACAAGTTAAGTGTCTAAATACACGTTTAAATTTTTATCATTGTTTTATCAAACTAAAATTTGAAGCTGTTTAAAAATTTGGTCATTTTTAGAAGCGTTTTTCTAAACAAAATATTAACAGTATGTTTAACTACTCTTCTCTTTTGAATTTCAAGTTTGAACTTTTATCTTTAGAATAATATAAAAAGAGGTAAAATTTTACATCAGTTGAAAAATTACTGGTTAATGTGCAAAAACAGTTTTTTGGAGTTATTGCTTTAATTTATCAGTGTAGCTCAAAATTTGTAAAATTGTGCTGAAGGATTAATCGA
Organism: Tribolium confusum; assembly: GCA_029207805.1. Lineage (NCBI taxonomy): Eukaryota > Metazoa > Arthropoda > Insecta > Coleoptera > Tenebrionidae > Tribolium > Tribolium confusum. The sequence continues at coordinate 33,121,921 of JALGAY010000001.1, read as the reverse complement.
TTAATCCCAGCGCTTTTCTGGGACCCATTAAAATATTTCATAATTTTTTTTTGTTAAAATGGGAGCAGTCTACATTTTTCGTTTTTTGCAAGGCCTATCTTTGACGCCTTGTAAAACTTAAACTACAAATTTGCAATGAACGCTCTATTAAACATCTTAAAGTATAAGAAATGAACTACCCAGAAAAAAAGATCATCTCAATAATTAATAAATTTTTGTAGGAGTTACAAGACTTTATTAAACTTTGTTAAAATTGTAGGCTGTTTTATTTCAATTGTTTTAATTAATGCTAGGCACTGTATTTGCAACAAAATTCAGAGATTTAATTCAGAATTTAAGAAAAATATTGTATTGATTTATTAGTCAAGAAATAAGAAATAATGTGCTAACGGTGTTCGAAAATTAGTTGTGTTATTGCCAAGAAACAGAAGGACGTTAATTTAAACGTTTAGTTCAGTAATTCTGATAAAAATTGCGTTTATTTTAGAAAATTTAATAAAACGTTTAAATTGGATAAATCACTTAGTTTTTATTTTAGATCCTATAAATCTTATACTGTTACACTCTGAAAAAAATAGTAGCAATTTTCTCCAAGAAAAATAGAGGTTGCTCTTTAAAAAAATCATCGATTAGGTACGTCACAGCAAAAAACAAGTTAATTTTTTTTTGATATAAGTGAGAAACGTGCGCAATAAAAAATGAAATCGACTTGTCTTAGCATTTTTTTTAATTGACTTAGAAAATATAAAATATACTTTTATTTTATTCTGTATATAATATTCTTTGCCCTAAACCGACTCTTTAGTTTGTTTTTTTTTTTTTTTTTGATAGGCAAACTTGTAATCGTTGGAAATTTCTAGTGCTTACTAGTTTGCCTATTATAAAAAATGCTGTATCAAAACCAGCAAAAAAAAATCAAAGCCAGTAAAACAGTCTCCAAAACTTTTATAGTTAGTAGTTGGCGAAGCTTTTTTTTATCTGTGCAATTTTTTGTAATCTCAAATAAAGAAACAGATATACATAATCGACTGTCATCTAATTATTGACATACACTCTACCAGTGTCTAAATTATCTTATTTTGAGTATTTACGTCAACACTTGTTAATTAAGTTGCCAATTTATCTATACAGACAGAAGACAAAAGATATAGCTTAAAACAGCCGAGATTTTTGATCAAAAACGACACCAACTGTGTGAACATCAAGAAAACATATCTAAGTAAATAATGAGAAAATAATGCTTTTTTTTCACTATTAAGTGAATAAAAATTACCATGTTCAAAGTATAAGATTTTCTAATTATTAATATATTTTTATCTTGTTAGAAAATCCTCACTTTATTTGATAAACAATAGTTTTTTGTTGATTTTTACATTACTTAAGTAAACTAGATTTTAGTCCGTCCTGTTGCTTGAATGTCGACATGCATCATGACTCTCGATATAGGGTAAAACACTCCGTAAGTAAAATAGAGTTCAGCCGTTATTACTGTTGCTATGGAGCAGGATTGTCGGTAAAAATTTAACTTTTGATTATTATGGTATATACATACGGCTTAGTCATTGCTGTTGCTATGGAGCAGGATTGTCGGTATATTATATATATGGCTCAGGTTTGTCAAAACTGTTGGCTCAAGAAAGTCTTGTATATGTAAACATATACAAGTCTGGCTCAGGTTTGATAGGCTCAGGTTAGTACGAAATATTTCGTATAAAATTCAAATTTTTTTTAAGAGTTAGCCGTGTATATATTGCAGAATTAAGCACAAATGATCACAACAAAAGAATATACGCCTGACTTTGGTTCGAATCTACGCTATTTCTTGGTGGAGCGGGATTGTATGGAATTCCAATTGGTCTGAGTTTGTACTAAAGATCTATATATATATATATATATATATATATATATATATATATATATATATATATATATATATATACATCCCGCTATCATTAGCACGTCCGTCGAAAAAACATTATTAGAGCGTCCGGGTCTGAAACTCACTGAAGTAAGCTGTTTTTTTAAAGTTATCCACCAGTATACATCGTCTATTCCCTTACAGGTGGCGTTGCCTAAATATGAAGCAAATCTAAAGTTTTCAAATCCAATGTACCACCATTGCAGCGTCCTTTCACGGAACAATCAATGAAGCGTCCGTATATTGGTGCATAGAGCGTCCCTTGGTGTATATAGACTGTCATAGAGCGTCATGCGGTGTTGCCAGTTGTAATTCTCATTTTGTGTCTATAAATAGAATATACACAAAAGGACGCTTTATGCATGCAAATATATGGACGTTCCAATGGTGGTTTAAAAGTCCATTTTTTAACGACCAGTGAAATCTTACTAACAATGAGCCGCAATCTGTGTACGCAGATTTAGTTAAAATATCCTTCTATTAATAATTATTAATTTAGTTATAAATATATTATTTCTGTTTGAAATAGTTATTACTTGGACATAAAAGGTAGGCTATATACCAAAAAAGTTCTATATCTCTCTGTTAACATTTGAGGCATGGGAACATTAAAAAAGAAAATAAAAATTACCGAATCATTGAAAAATTTTAACAATAACAATTTAAAACAACATGAAAGTTACTAAGAAAACTAGTCTTACTTAAGGTTCGATAAAAAATAAATGTAAGTTTAATTTGACCATAGAAAACTATTAATTCCAATTGCTATTTATTATTAGTTATTCAAAAAAAATAATTTAAATTATTAGTTCAAATGTTACTAATTTAAAGTTAGTAACATGTAACAAGTTTCTGATCGTACTTTATGGTAACCAGAAAATAAAAGTACCTCGATGTAGCATTTTAAATTCATTAATTTCTAGAGCAAAATTAGCTTTTTTTAATACAATTAGCATAACGTAAAGCCTATTTTCTAATATGTTTTAAAATGTCTGTAGTTAAAAAAATTTAAAGGAGTTGTAAAGGTGTGAGGAAGCTTAGATCTTTTTTTCAACTGTCCATTATTGTTTTTTTTTAATTATTGAAAAATGATTGTGTAAAAAACCATAGATTGGTACACACTTTTTCCAATTTGGTAATACAATGCACAATCGCATTTATTTTTGCTTGGAAATTTTGTCTTCTGATCTTTCTTTAATCTCGACAATATTGCATTCTACTTTCATCTTCGTCAATCCAAAAATTTAGATCATTAACTACATCTTTTATTTCCTCAAATGTAAAGGCTTTTTTGAAATTATTTTTTTACTGTAAATAATAAAAAATAAAGTTTTTATATAAACAAAAGATACAAAAGTTACTAATGTAAATTAACATTGATTTTTTATGTAACATATAAGAAACGTTATTTTTTAAGAAAATCAAAGAAAAACCCGGACTTAAATAATACTTTATTTTTCAAATTTGTTTTAATTGCTGTCTTATTCATATGACACTGGGTGTTAACGGGTTAATTAGAGATAAAAAGTTTAATTTTATTAAGTGAATGTTTAACTAAAATTCTGACAATAATTTAAAAAATTTGCCAATTCTGGGCTGTTTTTTTTATGAACATTTTATAAAAATTTAGAAAAAATTGTGCAAAAGAGTAATTCTTTAATCAAACAGATTATAAGCGTAATTTAAAACAAGAAATATTAGGCTATTTAACAAAAAATCAAAAATTATTTTCAGAATTCATCATTTAAATATAATTTTGATAGAAAGCAAATTGTTTAAAAAAAGATAAATGAAGGAAGTTACAATTTAATAAATAGTAGATTGTTTGGCAAGTTAAGAAAACTGTTTTTTTTTTCCAGTGAGTGTTAATGTTTCATTATAATGAAATTTGCATTTTTAGAACCTTCTTTTGTTCTTCTTTTTCTTTTGTAAAACTTAGTAAACACCACATTTTAATGACCATTTAAGGGCACTAAACTATCACATTTAATGACTAGGCAATACGTCAGCATCTTTATAGACTAAGCAGTAAAGCAAACACTTTAAAGCCGTTTTTTAGTTGTCATAAAATTTTGAGGCTAATTGTCAAACATCAAGTTGTTCTAAAAAAAAATTTACTGATAATATCCAAAAAAATTATATATGGCCAATAAAGCTCACTGCCTTACCAGACTGCCAATGACGGCATTAAATCACATGTTTTACTGCTTAATTAAACAAATAACTTTTTATTATATCATTTTTGTATGTCGTAATAATATTACAATGAAAGATTTTTTAATATTATATTAATATACTAAAACAGTATTTAGAAAATATTAATAAAAATATCTTGAAAAATATAGACAAAATTTCGAAAAATTTAAACAAAAATTAAAAATGCAAAACAAACAGGAGATAATGTATATCTGATACATAGAAAAAATTGGAAAGAGCAGATAAATTTGCTAAAACTCAAAAGAATAATTAGAAATCTAGCAGAATTAAGAACTTTTTACAGTTTTTTCTGTAATTTTTTTTTTAATAAAAACTTTTATCAAGGAAATCAAAATAAAAGAAAGAGGAAGATAAGAAGAAGAATGAAATTAACAATAAACGATAAAATACTAAATTCGAGAATTGAGACAATGACAAACGACAACTAGTCGTAATTGAAAAAAACTAATCTATAAAACGAAGAAAACGAAAAATAAGAAAAGATAATCAAATTAACAAATTGACAATAAAAAAGTATAATAAAAAAAATAGTAGAATTCAACAGCATTGACAGTAGACAATAGGAACCAAAAAACGAAATAAAATATTAGGAAAGTTACTAAGATCAGAAATAAAAAAAAGATAAAAAATGCTATACTAATAGAATAGAGACTAAACGAAGGTATAACAAAATTTAATGTAAACAATCCAAAAAAAATAATACAAAAAAATACAAAGAAAAAACAAAAATGACCTAAAATATTTTTAATAAATTACTTCTAGAAATATGTGAAGTAAACAAAACAACAAATACGAAGAACAATGAAATAAACAATTAAAACATTGGTGGAACAATGAAATTAATAAGAAGTAATTAAAAAAAACTGTTATCGAAAAAGTACTTAGAGAACAAAAAAAACCTAGATGACTACCAACTGTATAAAAAAAAAGAAGAGAACATAAAAATTATAGTAAAAACGGTAAAACAAAGTTATGAAAAGTGTTTGAAATAAAGATAGAAAAAGCGCTTTAGGCTATGCAAAAATAGTGTACAATATTGTCAACAATTTAAGAAAATAGAACTTAAAAAAACAAAGAGTAGATATTATTAGAAATAAACTCAAAATTATTAAGTAAATAGTAGATTATTTAATAAGTTAAAAAATCTGATTGTTTTCCAGTGAGTGTTAATGTTTCATTATAATGAAATTTACACAAACCTAGAAAACTCAATTTTTTCACGTGTTGGACATGTTATTTTTTCGTATACTTCATAAAATTTACTGTAATTTAAAAAATTAAAATTTATAAAATGAGTCTAAGCGCTGTAAATTGCTTATCAAACGACAACTTTATAAAATTTTATGGCCGAAAAGTTAATAAAAGTCAATATTTACAATTACTACACTGACAGTAGGAGAAAAGTTACATTATGTTGGAAATAAAATTTTTTGTTATAACAAATTAAAGAAACCATTTATTGCAACATTTTTACCTATAATTTATGTATGGATACCTCAACTTTAATAATTCAAAAAATTTTAAATAATTTTTTGTTAATTTTTCTAATTTTAAAATTAGATTTTACTACATTTTTATTAAATAAATAATCAGTAGCATTAAAAAGCAAAACAAAATTACTTAAAGCAAAAAAATAGTACATATTTGTAAAATTTTGACTAATAATTTAAAATATTTTTTTAGGCCTCCGTTTAGAAACACTAAATTTCTAGTCGTATAGATCGTCCGAAAGGTGATTGTTTGCATTTGTCACTATTTTGCACTGTCTAGACATTAAAAGTAAAATCTAAGGATTTTCTATTGCTAAATTGTATTTATTCCAATACCTGTTATATGATTTTTCAGACAGCAAATTTTCAACTGTTTTCTGGCTGCGTTTTTTAGATGTTCTGGGTTATTATCGTCTTCCACTTTTTGATTTATTAAATTTTTTTTATTTATTTTAGCACAAAAGCACGATTTGACAGAATATATAATTGTTTATTATCAATTATATTTTAAATTTAAAATAGTTATCATAATATTAAAAATAGTTTTTTTTAGTTCAGGCAACTTTTCGGTCTTAAAAACGTTGTTTATCACACAATCAGAAACTTCTTTACGACTATTCGCACTTGTGAGACTCGGCTTCGCCTCAGACCACAATTCGTGCTCATACTCGCAAAACGAAATTTTCTGGCCTTGTCATAGAAATAATATTTCTGTATAATTAATAATAAATAGCAATTGGAATTAATAGTTTTCGATAGGAAAATAAGACTTGCATTTATTTTTTATCAAACTTTAAGTAATATTAGTTTTCTTAGTAACGTTCATGTTGTTTTAAATTATTATTACTTTTCGACGTTTCAGTATTTTTTTAGCATCCCCAAAATGTAGGCAAAAGGAACCAAATTTTTTTTGATATACAGTAAGCGGCAAAAGTATGGGACATCTAAAATAACTTTAAAACTATTTATTTAAAAAAAAAATCGTTCGGGTATTATCTGTTAACTGACAATACCAGTTCATTAAAAAAAAAACAAATAATTTATAATTAAAGCATTATTTTAAAAAAATTAAGTGTTGATTATTGTATCCAACAAATTTTTACCTGCCAGTATTTTTTAAACTGTCAAAAAGTCATAGGGTGGTAGATTTTAACAATAAGTTCAATAAGGACAAATTTCAGTTTTTTAATTTTTATTTTATTTCAATTTTTAATAACTTAAGAATTTCACAAAAATTTTAGTAAAGATTTTACAGACATCTTACTGTCTAATATTATTGGGGGAGTAATTTGAACAATTAACTCAAGAAAAAATTTAATAATTAATTTTTTTTTGTCTTTTCTTCAACTGTCAATATTTCGAAAACAGTTAAGGATAGGCATAGGTCCAAAATTTGTCATAGAATCTAAAAATGTAGTAAAAAGTATAGAGTACTCTTTAAAAAAACAAAGTTGATGTCGGTATCTCATTTTTAGGGTACACTGAATAAAAAAGATATTAAAATTGATAAACAAATTATTATTGAAATGCGTTATTTAAAAATAAAATTGACCTGTTTGAGCCATTTTTTTTAATAAATACTTTTATTTTTTTTTTAAATATTCCACAATTTTACCGCTTACTGTATTTTAACAGATTTGGATTTGTAGCATTAGCGCGTCCAACTCAAGTCAAGAACCGTTTATTTAATTTCATTCGTATCGTTACAGTGTTGCCGAACTGACGGACGCTCTAATACACCGAGGTTGAATATACGTATATTACGCCAGCGCCACCATCCTATATACGCCGGAACTAAAAATTATACGAATTTTTCATCCAAAAATCATTAAAGCGTCCAAATCGATTTTTGCCATTCGCTTCCTTATGGTGTAGGAAGGCCCCAAAAAATTTTTTACATGGGGTTGCAGCAGAGCGTCCATATACGGGCGCTCTATGCACAAGGACGTCCTAATGATAGGGATCGGGCAATGTATGGCCGTGCTAATGATAGCAGGATATATATATATATATATATATATATATATAATGAAATTTATATATATATATATCTTAAATAATGTTGGCGAAATGCAACAACCTTGTCTGAGGCCCTTTGATATCCGAAATTTGCTTGACAGTTTTTTGTCAATTTTTATTTAAGATCTACCGTTATCATACATTTGTTGTACTGCTTTTATTAATGTATTATTTATTTTTGTTTGTTCCAATGCTTCCCATAATTTGATAACTGGTACTTTATCGTACGCTTTATTCAGATCAATAAGCAATAAATGTGTTTCCGTGTTTTTTGCAATTTCTTTTTCAATTATTTGTTTAATACAAAACGCATTGTCGATTCATGATCGTTCTCCGTGAAACCCACTTTGTTCTTCTGGTTCTTTGCTAGAATATTCTGATTCTATTTTATCGCGTATAATCGGTTCATATAACCGGCTAAAGGTACTTGTAACCGAAAGTCCTCTGTAGTTGTCACAATTTCTACGATCATTTTTTTATGTAGTGGGGTGATGTAAGCCAACTTCCATTTGTTAGGGATTGGTTGACCGTTAATGCACATTTTAAATAGTTGGGTTATCATTCTTGTTAATTTAGTTGTTCCATTTTTAATTAGTTCTCCAGGTATTCCTCCAGGTTCTGAAGATTTATGTTATTTATATATTTTATCGCATTACTCACTTCGTCTTCTGTTAACATTATATATTCTCCTTTTACATTTATTTGTGTGTTCTGAATTGGTGAATTATCTATAAATTGCGATCTGTCTTCAGTAAGTAAGCTTTCATAGTAATTATTCCATTCTTTTAGTTGTATTGTATTTAATCGTGTTTTTTCTCTATACGGTGCTTTGATAGTTTTTATTAATTTCCATAATTCTGTGCATCGTCTTCCTCTTATATATATGTTTATTTCGGTACATTTTTGATCCCAATATAGCTTCCTCTCTTTATTCACTGATCGTCGTACCTCTCGTTGCATTTGTTTATAGTATTCTTTATCTTCGTCTTTTTTTGTTGATAGCCATTTTAGGTACAATTTTTTCTTTATTTATATTTTTTTCTCAGTCTGTTCTGATATGTTATACCACTTTTTCCTTGATTGTCGTGATTGTCCTAATGCCTCCGCAGCAGCGTTATGTATACTTTCTTTTATATGTTTATAAAGGGAATCTGTATCTATAAATTGGTTTTCCTTAAGTTTTTGATCTAGTCGTTGTTGGTATAATATCTTTATGCTTTCTTCTTTTAGGCTTTGAATGTTGTAATGTGGTTGGTTAAAATCTTCACTATCGTCTTCGTCTGTTTTTTGTTTGGTTTCGTTTGTTATTGGGGGAATATATATTTTTGCTTTTAGAAGGTAGTGGTCACTTCCGCAATTTGGGCTTCTATTAACTCTAACATCCTGTATTTTTAAATTACTTTTCTGTCTTACCACAACGTAGTCTATTATTGATTTTAAATTTCGTGTTGTTTGTGTCTATGTATACTTATGTATATCACGGTGTTTAAAGAATCCATTCGCTATTTGTAGTTTGCTTTGGTCACATAAGTTTATTAGTCTTTGTTCATTATTATTTAAAAATTCTTCTCCATGTGGTCTTATTATATTATCATCATGTTTTCTTCCTGATCTTCCATTACAATCACCAGTGAGAATAAATTCTCTTGTTGTGCCTGCCGTTGTTAAGACACTGTTTAGTTGTTCATAAAAAATATCCTTGTTTTGTATATTATCGTCATCTGTTGGTGCATATACACCTACTATAAACATTTTTTTGTTTTTTATCTTTATATTTGCATGAATTATTCTTTCATTTATACATTCCCAGCTGGTAATATCTTTTTTGTATTTTTTGTGTATTAAAAGTAACACTGTATATATGAACATATTTTCCTATTTCTTCAATTCCTGTTCTCTTTATTTTGGTTTTTGTTAAAATTACAATGTCTGCGTTTATTGACTGTAAGCCATTCATTTTTTTTTGTTATCTTTTCTCTCATACTTTGTACATTCCAGGTTACCACATTCACTGTCCTTTTCCGTTGCTTTTTTCGTTGTTTGTTATATCCATCCGGCTTATTCATATTGGGATTTTTAGCAAATTTACATTTTTTTATAGATATAGGGGAGCTGGCCCTATGCTCTAACCTCCATACTTGGAGGACCAAGGACTTTTTTTCGGGTGTGCCTGCCCTAGATGAATGTTCTTTCATGACTTTAGAGTTTCATCTACCCTTCCTTGACTCTTCCGATTCTTGTACCGTTGAAGCTCTATACCTTCTTCCGCCACTCAAACCGTTGGTCTGTTTCAATGAAGTTACCTTATTATTATTATTTTTTTGGCAAGTTGTGAGTTTGTTAAAATTACCTAAATAATACTGAGTAAGCGCTCATATGGTAATAAATTAGCAGAAATTAATAAATAAAACTTTCTTCTAACAATAAGGATCTTTAAATACAGGTTGTCTCAACAAGAGACTTTAGGGGGCTGCGTTTAGAAAGTTTACTTGCGTAAAAAATTTATACTAAAGGTAACTCCGTGTCGTTCATAAACTACATAGGGGAACTGTTTTACCCAAGGAGGTTGGATAGGACGGAGGGAGCACGATTTGAAAAACATGGTTTGCCGCCTTCATTGCGCAAAGCTATAAACTGGTACTGAAAGCTGGCGCACCACGAGGTTGAAGTCAGTAGCGTCACACAATGTAGTGTAAAAAGTTTAAATAAAAGATAAAAACACAACAAAAAGACAACAACAATAACAAAGAATAATAACAATCAATTTACACTGACCAAAAAAATTCAGTAAAAAAATCAAGACAACATTTGTTTGTAAAAAACCAAACAAAAGTGCAAGACCAGACACGACCGAACATGTTTTGTCGAGGCTGCGATTTATTTGAAACCTATCATAAACTGGTACATAACTGACTAAGCTGATACCAAACTGTTTCAGCCATTCCACGGAATAAGTCTACCGACACCCAAATTTCAGACTAAAATATATTCCAAAAAAATCCTTAAAAATAATTTATGATGATTGATGTGAGTAGCAGAAACATCCTGCGGCTCAAAAACAATTGTTACCTTGTTTTAAGTTAAAATTAGTGGATAAATATGATAAATAAAATGTTCGTAAAAATGCAGTCTCATCCGTTATGTCCCGTCCGTTATAGTTAATTCTCTAAATTTCACATTTATGATGATTACTTCCAGTCTTTCATCCTGTTTTTTATCAAGTACAAATCTATAACAACCTTATGCATTACATTAGAAAAATGTATCCATTACCAATCGCTGAATTTTCATATAAGACATCGAAAAATTTTTTCTCTTCTATCTGAATGTCCCGTCCGTTATGATAATAAATTGATTTGCAAATTATGTGAACACAATTTTTTTTATAAAAAGCAATATAGTTCGTTATTTTTCTCTATAAATATGACAACCTAGAGCTCTTCACCAAAGTATATCGATAACTTCAGTGTTGTAAATATTAAAAATTAATGTACAAATGTCCCGTCCGTTATCAATGGAATGGATGGTTTACAAAGAAAATATAGGGCGTTCTCTCTTCTTTCCATCTAACCTCTTTGGTTTTACCCAAACCTCAATCGTTCACAATTTGGTTATCACCTAAGGGTTACCCAAATCACCCTGCTAAAAGACATGGTTAAAAATTACCCGACCTGCGCAAAACGAATTTTCAACAAGAGTGATCGATCATATGATTTATGTCTAAAAAATTATTTTGTCATTACATGAATAAAGCAAAATAAAAATAAAGCTAAATAAAGCAAACCTAAATTTAGCTATTACTTGTGTTTATTTAACATAACAAAGTATTATGATAAAATATATAATAATAGTTTATGTATATATCAAGGGAGAAAAGTGCATGATTATTCTTAAGGTGCCGTTTATATAAAACACCCAGGGGATTAATCAGTTAATCACTCTTGAGGTATATATTCTATTTTTTGTAGGACTCAATAATTTTAAGAAAATTTAAAAATTAAAAAAAAATCATTTAAAAACAGGCTTAAATTTATCATTCTTTGAAATTACACTATGGCAACATTATCAACAACAAACATTTTCGTTGACAACAAACCTAGCAACGACTCAATGTTGTTAACAACGGAAGCAAATATTTGCTCTCTAGGGAGAGAAGTTGGACTTTTTTCATAATTTTGAGACTCGAAAACTTGATTTCTACTTTCTGTCATGCAAAAATATATTATGTAATAAATCTCGGTGTTTATTGATTTTGATGTTTTGGTACCAACTTGAATTTGGATAGTCCTACGTTGTGTTTATTTTGTTTTGGGGACCGGAAAAGAAAAATATATTTAGGACAGCAAAAGTAAAATAAAACTCAGTCGTATAGTGAGGGCGGGTTGCAAGACAAATAGAAGAATTAGAGAAATAAAAGTCAGTTTATACTACACTTAAATTTATTAACAACATTTAAACAAATAAACAAATTTGATATTACAAATTTAATATGTACTAATTAACACAGAAATTGGTTTTAAAATTAGCTAACAAGTTTGTCAATTAAATCGAGAAAAAACGACTTATGCAAAGAAAGAAAGTGTTAAGATTTGCACTAAAGATTGAAAACACAATAAAAATAAAATAAAGAATAACTCTTTTTAAGTCAATAAATTAATTAGAAAAAAATGAAAATTTGATAATTAAAATAAAAGAAACAAAATTAATAATTAAATTAAATAAAAATAAAAAAAAATATAACTATCCTCTATATTTACCTCTAATTTACCTACAAGGGTTCAGAAAAGTTTTTCCCCTAGAGCGTTGAATGAGGGACTTACGTAAAAACATATACGTAAAAACCAGTTGGTAATGTATAAAGTTATAAAGTAGGAAACTGTAAACGAAAATTGAAAAAAAGGATTGAATTTAAAAAATTTAAAAACATAATATTACATTAATTGAATTTAGTTAAGGATTGTAAAATGGGAATGTTGAAATTAATTTGATTATTAAGACAAGTGATGGAAGAGGAAATTAAAGCTTTACAAATCTCAAAGGCTTCAAAACAATTCATCCTGGCTCTTTTCTTGCAAACATGGATCAATTTAGCGTTATTTATATTAAAATCGTGACCCGTATTTAAGATATGGTTAGCAAATGAAGAGGGGGTCTTTGCAATATCAGTATCTTTATTTTGATTGATGTGTCTAAGATGTTTTTTATATCTAACTGCAAGACTTTTCCCAGATTATCCAATGTAGACAGCATTACAAGATGAACAATTTAGAGAATAAATCTCAGATTTGTCTAGGTAAGGGATTGAGTCTTTATTTTTGACTATATGTGTGTGTAAATTGTTATTAGTTTTAAAACAAATTCTATGATTTAAGGTTTTAAGAGTTTTAGCTATCCTCAAAGAAACTGGACCAAAAAAATGAAGGAGAAAAAATATAGTATCTAAAGAGTCACTGGAATTCAAAGTGCTAATATTAAACTGTAATTTAAATTTATAATAAAAAGTCGAAAAAAAATTTTGTATCAATTTTTGTGGAAAATTATTGTTCATAGCTATTTGAAAAATGATAATTTTTTCCTCCTCAAAGGCTTCTTGGGAAAGTGGAAGTGAAAAAAAGCGGTGGATCAGAAAATTAAAGGAAGAAGGTTTTTGTGTAATTGGGTGTGCTGAATCATATGGAATAACCATATCCGTAGAGTTGGTTTTCTGTATATTTTAAACAAAAACTTTGAGCTCCGGTGAATCAAGAAATCTAAGAATAGTAACCACTTATTTTTCTCTAATTTGTACGTAAATTTAATCGAGGAGTAAAGGAAATTAATATAAAAGAAAGAAAAATTGAAGATCTTTCGAAGAGCCTTTAAAAAGACAAAAAATATCATCTACATATTGGTGCCAAAGAATCAAATGTTTGGAAAATTGACTATCATTATTAATTTTTGAATCTAAATTGGCCATCGAAGCTCACCAAAAAAGAATCTTTCAGTACGACTAGATCTTTGATTTTGTTAGATAGACCTAGAGCAGGTGTTCTCAAACTATGGTACATGTACCACTGGTGGTACATTTCGTAAATTTTGATGGTACAATTTTTGATACATAGAAAAAAGAAACCAATAATTTTTTTGTCTAATTTTATAAGAATTTTTGTTTTGCCTGAATAATTTCATTATTAACATTACAAAAAAATCCGGTACTGATTGGGAGTGTATATATCATAGAATAAATATTTTAATTGAAATTATGTCTATAACGCGGCTCTTATTTGTACCTAGGATCTAAAAAATAATTTAAAAAACGTATCTAGAGCTTTTAGCTGGCACCTTTATTTTGCATTTTGTTGAATTTTTCTCCCCATTTGAGGGAAAAACCACCTTCAACATAAGTACCTATTGTGATAGCTCGTTTAAAAGGCCTTAAAACTGAAAATATGGCCCACTATTTTTACAATTTGATAATCTTCGAAATTAAAAATAAAAAAATGTAAAAATTGCTGAAAATGTTGATTCCTGATAGAACACTAATCTAAAATCCATCTCATATTTAGCAGATTAATGGAGTTCTGGAGTTTATTGTCAAATTTTATCCGGTTGCGTTTTTTTCTAATTGTTTCGCTATTGTTTGGCTCTATCAAATCACAAAAATGCAAAATTGTACATATTTCTTCTTGTAGGCCCTTCCTAGATTAAAATTAATAAAAATTAAACGTGATACATCTCAATTAGTAAGAAAAAAGCTCATCCACCGCATTAACAAATCTAGAAATGAATTCATACAATAGTATAATTTTTCAGATACCTTCTAATAATTTCATGTTCACTTACGTATTAATAATTTATGTATTAGTAATATTTTATCCTTAAATTATTTTAATCAGAAAATCTTTTTGTTTGTAATGGTACATAAAACTTTTATCTTTAATATATGTGATACAAAATTTAGAAAGTTTGAGAACCCCTGATCTAGAGAGTTCTTAACCGCATATTTATTCTCAATGTGAACATTAGATCTAATTGTTTTATTGGTCTATTTTGCAAGAAGAGAGGCAAAAGAATTAACAAAAAAAAAACATCTGGGCATTTTGGACAGTCTAACTTGTGTATTTTGGGCAAACCGTAAAGCTTAGGGATGTTAGGGTTCATGATATGAAAAACGGATTGGTTAGAGTTAAAGAAGAAAATAGTGTCGGCAGTGTTTTGCAGAACAGATTTCATCTCTTTAATTTAGGCAAAAGGTTCTTTTTAAGTTTAGAAAATGTTTGTTGGAAGGGTTGGATTTTATGGCTTTTCTTCGATTATAAACCTGGTAATTCTCAACCAAAAAGGTTTTGTTCCGAGGTCTCTCATAAGCTTAACGAATTTTTTAAAGGGTGAAATGTGACTTTATTTCCGTCGAACAGGAATTCGTTCAGTCTTCAAAAGTCTTTGATTTTAAACTCAAAATTTGTTAATTTAGCTAAAATATAAACAATTATTCGGCTGCTGGAACATTAAAAAAATAATTATGTTAAATATTATGTTTTCATGACTTCGCGTTTGTTGGTCGTCTGTATTCTCAGTTTTTCTCGTATCTCCCTCCTCTACTGTATATCTCTTGATGCAACAATACAGTTAATGCAATAATATTTCTTAACTTTTGGGCTCACTTCAGCACATTCTGTGTGCAATCAAATGTGATATTTGATGCACTAGATCAGGGGTGAGCAACCTTTTTAATCAACGGACCAATTTAAATTTTAAAATTTTTTGACGGACCGCATATAAAGTAACACTTAATAATAATTTACAAAACTTTATTTATAATAAACATTAGAATAAAAATGTTTTTCAATTTTTCAATTTTAGAAATGCTTGGCGGGCTGCATAAACATGTTTAACGGGCCGCATGCGGCCCGTGGGCCGCGCGTTGCTCATCCCTGCACTAGATCATGTTTTTTTTTTTCGCACATAAAACAAAACCATTTTATGTTGGTTTGTCTCTTTTGTATTTTTCTTCTAAATTTTGTTTGATTTTTCTTGTTTTGCGGCAGTTTTAGAAGATTCTTTTTGTTTGTTATTAATAGTTTTTTGAGCAGTTTAGTTCAGAGTAGTGGTCCAAACTAAGCAATTCTAACTTTATTTTGTTGTTATCTAATATGAATACGTATAGAAGTAATAGCAATGAGATTAATTTACACAACTTAAGAAGAATAAATTTTCTGTCCAATGGTATAATAATTAAATTGATTACCTACCTACTTTTCTAATCTCTTCAACACGCTATTAAATACACGTAAATTTCTACTATGACTTGCTTGTAAACACAAAATTGTCATTACTTATTTTGTGTTTCTCAGAAGCTAACTGAATTTACGATATTATGTTATGCAGAGATTATGCAACATAAGATATATACAGGGTGGCCAAACAAAAACGAAACAAAGGCTATAACTTTCAGAAAAATAATTTCTCGAAAAACCAGGTTTATTTTGTTTAGAAAGTGCAGACTCCTAAGTGGGGAATGCATCCCTTCAAAAATTTTAAATCGGAAGGGAAGTCGAGTTCCACATTGTTGGAAAGCTCTTTCAATTCAGTACACAGCGGTGGTGTACTTTTAAAATTTGAAAGAATTTTTAAAAGTATGTGAACAATCAAGTTAAAAGGATTAAGCGCAATATCTATCAGTAGTGTAAGTGTTTGCTGTGAGATTGCCTTAATAGTGGTCACTTCCGGATCTGAATATTACTGCTGGGGGCTGCCCCTGTGTAGCAAAAGCATTGTTTTAAAGTGCCCAACGGTGTATTTCTTGGTTTGTGTTGTTAAAAGTTGGAAAGAAACCCCATAGCTGAAGTCTAATTGACAGACAGAACCTGTAATTTTGACAGCCTGACTAAATTCCTCCATTTGGGATCCTGTGGATTGTCTGTGCTGTCTGGAGGTGGAAAAGAAGCGATCCAGCGATTAGACCCAGTAACTTCAGTGTTTAAAGCGGGATTGCCTCTATTGGTCACTTCTGGGACTAACGATCACTGCAAAGTTCTGCCCCTGTGTGATCCCAACATTGTGTCGGAGTGCCCAACAGTGCATTTATTGGATTTTGTTGTTGGAAACCTGACTGTACTTCTACTATTTGGATCCTTTGGATTTGGTGCGATTTTTGAACATAGTGCGGGAAAAAAAAATCGATCCAGTGACTTCAGGTTTAACTTATAAACACTTAACTTCCTGATATCTAAGTTCCGAGTACCTAACATCATAATACCCTACTTCCTATTAAATACTTCTAGATACCAAACTTCCTGGTGTGAAACATTTCAGGTAATTAACTTCCTGGTGACAAACATTTAAGTAGTCAACTACTGGGTACCCGGATTCCGGGTGCCCAGCTTCTGAATTTCCTATTTCTGAGTTCCCAACTTCGGGCTCCCTACTTTTCAATTTCTCCAATCACCCAATTCTACACTCTAATCACATTACATAAAAATGACTGAGCAAGAACATATCAACAACTTAAAAAAACTGCCTTCAATCCGACTAAGCAATGTCTCAATAACATCGACTAATAATTATGAAACTGAACTAAACACTAATATGGAAAAACTAAATACCAGCCTTAAACTTATTACTGAATTTATTACCTCATCAAGAGATTCTTTATCTAAAAGATCGGAAGCAAGTCTTGCAGTCAATGGATTATATTCTAGCCTAGTTAACATTACTCGTATTTTTTCCCAACAAACTTTCATTAACAACTTAGACAACAATCTGGAAAATAAAATTAAAAATACAATTATTGATACCATGAATGATTTAAATAATAAACCGACCTATTCTCAGATCATTAATTCAAAGAGTACAATCAATGTCTCTTCTAATAAAAACAATCTCAACAAAAAATATAAAGTGTTACTTTACCCAAATGACAAAGCAAAAAACATTGATTCATCGGACAAAACAAAAAATGTGATAATGAAAAATATTAAACCAAAAGAATGCAATTTTAGAGTTGAAAAAATTATACCGTTAAGAAACAATGGAATTTTAATTGAGTCTCCTGATCAAACAATAGAACAACTTATTACAAACACTAAAATAAAAGAATATAATATCTCAGCTCGTCTTCCAAATAAAATATATCCTAAAGTTATTATAAAAAATGTACCGAATATAATGGACAAAGAAGACCTCGCCCAATCTATTGAAGATAATATAACTGAAATCTTAATTCCTCCTGAAAACTGGCTAATTAATTTAAATAAATTTAACTACTCTAAAGGAAACAACACACACTGGATCGCAGAACTTCATCCTATTGTATGGAAAGTTTTAACAAACAAAGGAAAATTATACTGTAACAATATCTGGACTTCCCTAATTCTAGAAAATTATATTAAATTAACTAAATGCTACCAATGTCAACGATTCGGCCATATTGCAAAAAATTGTCTTTCCCAAACTTTTTGTGGTTTCTGCACTGAAGATAGTCACAATTCCAAAGACTGTCCTCTAAAACTTGAATACGCTAAACACAAATGTATAAATTGCACTAGACTAAATATAAAAGATTTTCATCATAACACTGATAGTCCGAAT
This sequence comes from Tribolium confusum, assembly GCA_029207805.1. Classification (NCBI taxonomy): domain Eukaryota; kingdom Metazoa; phylum Arthropoda; class Insecta; order Coleoptera; family Tenebrionidae; genus Tribolium; species Tribolium confusum. The sequence continues at coordinate 33,103,708 of JALGAY010000001.1, read as the reverse complement.
TGTCAAATTTATAAAAATAAATTGGTACAATACATATCTAATATTTGTTATGAAGAATAATATTAAATTTCTTCAAATTAATCTACAAAAATCTAAATGTGCCACCTTACAAACATTAAATATTATTATAGAAAATAACATTCAAATTTCCTGTTTACAAGAACCTTATATATACGAGAAACAAAAAAATTTATATACTCTTCCAAATTTAAGACATTTAAATATTATTGCAAACACAAAAGATAAATTCAAATCTTGTATTATTATTAATTATGATAATTTAACTGTAATGTCATTTCCTGAATTCGTAACTAACCATATATCTACCTGCTCAATAAAAATTAACAATAACCACATTCTATTATTGTCTTGCTATTTTCCCCCAACATGTGACTTTCAATCTGAACTTAACACAATGGAACCAATTTTTAACTTATCTATTGAATTTCCTATTCTTCTTTGTGGTGATTTCAATTGTAGATCTACTCTTTGGTTTGATTCCATATCTGATAACAAATCCACTATTTTTGAAAATTACATAATTTCCAAAAACCTACTAATTTTTAATGAAAATAACAATATTCCTTCATTTCAATCCATTAATGGTTCTAGTTATATTGACTTAACCATTGGGACTGAATTTTTTGCTAACAAAATCATAAATTGGAAAATTGACGACCTAAACACTTCAGACCATAGAGCCATTTCTTTTGAACTCAATACCAATAGCTTTATAAATAATAATGATAACTTAATAAATAATGATCCTTATTACATTAATTTTAATATTGATATTGCGTCACCTTATTTAACAGAATTAAATAACAATTTAATAAATGAATATCCTCTTCTACTATGCCCGAGAATAATTGACACTTATCTGGATAAATTTTATAAAGAAATCACCCAAATAATCAAAAAATTTAGTCAAAAAGTCACTAAATTTAAAAATAAACCCACCTGGTGGAATACTAAAGTAGAAAATGCTCGTAATGAATATCTTACATCTAAAAGTAAATTTTATAAAAATAATTACATACCTCTAAATAATTCACTTTACGACCAAATGCAGACCAAAAGACAAAAATTCAAAGACATAATAAAATCCGAAAAAGACAAATCTTGGAAAAATTTTGTTAATTATGATCTTGTACCAAATCCATGGGGAGTTGTTTATAAAGTCGCCAGAGAAAAATTCAGAAAAAAGAATATTATTGGAGCTTTTTCAACAAACACCGGAATTACTATTACACCTAAAAAGGCAATGGATTATCTCTTATCGTCATTACTGCCTAACGATTCAAATACAAACGAAACTCTTGAACAGACAATAATGAGAAATGACTATAACAACATTCAACAAACCTATACTTATAATATAGAAGAAGTTACAGAAGAGGAACTTTCCCATATTATCAATAATCTTAAAAACAAGGCTCCTGGTATTGACAATCTCAGAGGTAAACAAATTAAAAGTATATATCCTTTTTTATCAGAATCTTTAATTCACCTCTATAATTCATGTCTCAGAATTTCATACTTCCCAACTTATTGGAAAATAGGAAATTTAATAGTTGTTCCTAAGGATATCTCAGCAGATCCTGGAAATATCAAAAACTATAGACCGATTACATTACTTTCAGATTTGGGTAAAATTTTTGAGAAACTCATTCGAACAAGACTTTTTCTCACCAACAATAACTTTCATTCTATAAATCAATATGGATTCTGCAATGGAAAATCAACTATTGACGCTCTCAAAACATTTAAAACATCTATAAATGAAAATTTAAACAACTATAAATTTACAGCAGCTATCTTTTTTGATATAAGTGGTGCTTTTGACAATGTATGGTATGCAGCTGTTATCAAATCACTCCGAAATAAAAAAGTTAAACCTTATTTAATAAACATTATCAAAAATTATTTTACAAACAGAACTATTAAATTTAAATATAAAGAAGAAGAAACATTTAAAATTAACAATAAAGGATGTCCTCAAGGATCCGTTCTTGGACCAAATTTGTGGAATGCTGTTCTAGACCCTCTGCTTGATTCGGACAAAACTACAAAATTATTGCATACGCTGATGATATTGCTGTAACTATTGGAGCAAATTCTAGATTAGAATTTAAAAATAATATTTTTACAATTGTTAACAAAGTTTGTCAATTTGCAAATTCGATAAAACTCCAAGTATCTGAGAAAAAAACGAAAATTATGATTTTTAAACCTTTAAACAGACAACATAATAGAGATTTAACATTTAAAATAAACAACACAAATATTGAATTTGTCAACACCTTCAAATATCTTGGAATATATTTGGACCCTAAATTTAATTTTAACGCACACATTCATTACTCATGTAATAAAGCCAAAAAAATCCTATTTTCTTTAAGGAAGAAATTTAAAATCAATTGGGACATACCTTCTTCTAAATCATTAACTACTATATATAACAATGCTATTATCCCTATCATATCATATGGCTCTGAAATTTGGATAAACAGAATTAACATTGTCAAATTAAAAAATAAATTAAATTCCTTATCAAGTACTGCATGTCGATGCATTGCTAGCTGTTACTCTTCTGTCTCCAATGACGCCGCCAACGTCATTGCTGGTATACCTCTTCTTGACCTAGAACTCTTAAAATTATATTGTTTGAAAACACTAAAGAAAAATAATTCCTGCACTTACCTAAACAATCAAATTAACAAACTTGATTTTACTTTTACAAAAAAGCTAAAAGAACACCTTACAACTCTTTTGGAAGACTCTTGGCAAACAAGATGGGACTCTTCTCAAAAAGGAAGAATTACTTACAATTTCTTACCTACAGTTACATCAAACAGAAATCTTCACCTAACTTTTGTAGCTTGTCAGGTTATTACAGGACATGGACAATTTACAAAACATCTCCATCGAATAGGCAAATCAGAATCTCCTAACTGCGAAAATTGTCAACAGGTTGATGATCCCATTCACCGAATCCTAGAATGTCCATTATACACACAACACAAAATTAGAATTTTAACATACACTAACATAAACACCATTGACCTTACCTCTATTCCACTATTACCAAATGATCTGATTATTCCATTTTCTAAACATTATGAATAGATCTACTGTTTTTTACACTGGACAGAATCATTATGAAAACTGCCCTACTACATCTTCCTGCTCATCTAGAAAGGACTGTGTTGAATAGTGCGGGAGTGCTAGGGCCTGTCTTTCGCTAACCTTTCTTGAAGTTTTATTTCTTCAAAAGTGCGGGAGTGAATTATGGCCTGTTAACCGATAAAAGTGTTGTACACATTTTAATCTAAGACACTTACCTTTATCAGGAAAAACAAAAATTAGTATTAATAGACTTTGACGTGTTTCATTAAGCCACTTTCGTAAATCAACATGATTTTATCTCATCTTATTTCATCAAATCATTTCATTTACTTTAATAATTAAATATTGTATTTATGGCAACAGAATTTTAATGTTGTTGTCATTCTATACTTTTATTATTTTCTTAATTTTTATTTAATTTATAATTACTGCTATCTTTCTGCTTCTCACCAGTATAGAAATTTACAATTTTAATTTCTAAATATCATAATGTAACGCCATTAATGCAGTAAATTATTATGGTTTTTTTATAATTACCTTAAATTAATTTAATTTTAATTGTTTAATTTTATCTCATTTAGTACTTACTATTATTGTTGTAAACGCGCCGAATTTGGCGCCCATAAGTTCTTCATAATAAATTACCTATGTTAAATCAAGTTAAAACGGAACACAGGCTTCTTCGAGCATCCAGTTGGATGAAACAAAAACTTGTTGGTTTCCTTTTTTCGGAGCGAAACAAAAAATGTTCGAAACAATAAATTATCTACATACTTGGTGTTTTTAGTTGTGTTTACATTTAATAATGGTATACACAATCGCTGAGAGGTTAGAAATCATCAAGATTTTCTTTGGAAACAAGCAATGTGCTAACAGAACAGCTCAATTGTTTAATCACCGTGACAAAGAAAACCATGTGCATCAAAAATTTGTGTTGAAATTAGTACGCAAATTTCGTGAAATGGGATCTGTAGCCAATGCAAAACACTAAGTTGAAAGACCGGTAAGAAACGAAGATGTCGAATTAGCGATTTTAGGACATGTTGAAATAAATCTAACGTTAAGTATAGTGGATCCAATGAAATAGTGTAGTGACTAAAGTAATAAAGTTATAACTATTTTTAACTAAAAAAGAGCGGAACTCGACTTAAGCTGCATAAATAAAGGATGGGCTTGTCGTAAATTTTTCTGCCATCTGATTGTGTTGCTTTTCTAAAGTCCCAAGGCCTCTAGGCAGGTGGGCAAGCCCATAACGAGCCCATCATCTGTGGAACCGAACTTGAGTACCGTTTTTTGTTAAGTTAACAATGGTTATGACTTTATTGCTTTAGTCACTCTACTATTAAAGTAGATCCACTATAGTTACAAAGCAGTTGGTCACTGTATCCGGTGTGAAAAGGTCCAGTATTCAATTTTTTTAAAACAACATAAGTACCATTCATACAAAATACATGTGGTACAAAGACTTAATAAAGACGATTTTGACCGTCGTCTGCAATTTTGTAAAGTTTTGAGTAGACAGGCAGTAGAGAACCAGAATTTTCTATTCAATATCTGATTTTCAGATGAATGCTGTATTTTCGTAAACGGTACTGTCAATCGCCACAACTGCCGCTATTAATCCGACACAAATCCTAGAATTTATCACGAAGTGCACACACAAACTTCTAAAAAGTTTAACGTTTGGGCGGGCATTTTTGGGAATCACTTAGTTGGCCTTTTTTTTTTAATGACAATTTAAATGGTAAAATGTATTTAAATTTATTAGAAAACTTTATTGATCCAAGTTACTGTAACCTGGCTGAGGCAGATTACTGCTCCGGCGTCAGTCGGTGAGCTTTTTTTAGTTTTTTTTTGAGGGGGTTTTCCTTGACAAGAAAATCTGTTGGGCGCCAAGTAACTTCTTTAACAATTTTTTTTATTGCCTCTAGTTACTGAAAGAGGATGAACAAAAAAAATGACAATAACAGAAGATAACAAATGAACAATGTATTTTAAAAGAAAAAGAAACTAATAAATGCAAAGAAAATAACAGGCAAAGTAATCTTAATCAGGGGGTGACTACGGTATTTATTGCAACCAAAGTTTTCAATTAACGACTAATTACTCGTATTTTAGGAGATATACAGGTGACCAATGATAGCGCTATCGAATAAGGGCCCGTTAGATTCACAATAATACTATACAGAACTGCGCGTGCGTAGTCTTTTACTGATTTATATAGGAGCAACTTGCCTTTTATAACTAATTTAGAACAAATATAAAAATACAATAACTAAGAATAACAACTTCCACTAGGCATTAGAAATGTGCTTGTAGCACTCAACACGACCAAACAAATCTTAATTGCAAATTAGAGAAATTTTCTTATCTATGTCCTGTGAAGCCGCTCCTGGCAGGAAAAGGGCTGGGATCACTCAAAATAATCCTTCGACCTGCTGGTCTCGATAGTTGTCGAATTCGGACGATTATTACTTTTTTGTGATAATAACCAGATTTGGCTTAATTCGGAACGGTAGGTCAAAAATAAATCCCAGATTTGGCTTAATTCGGTACGGTAGGTCAAAAATAAATCCCTAAAGGCATTCAAGTTAAAGAAACGTTTTAAACTTGAACATAACTTACCCTAAGGTGTTGGGCGGGGATTTGTCTGTGTGCTTAAGGCACAGCTCGTATTTTTGAAGTTTTCAATCGGTTTGAAAATATTGGAAAATATTGAATTGTTGCTTTTTGTAAGCAATTTAGCAATTTTATCTCAAAATAAACTGAGAAAAATTTACGGAACGATAAACGAAACGAGACAAACCAAAATTTTTCTCGATCAAAATTTTGCGTTCTTTTGTTTTCCTCGCCACCTTGAACAAACGCCCAGTGCAAAAAAAAACAAAAATCCCTAACTTGACCTTTCAACTAAAATAACGAAAACACGCAACTAAACAACTGATTTTTGCAAATCGTTGCTAAATAAAATTTAGTTCTATTTTAACCTCACTACATCGGATATTAAAATTACGATAAAAATGCACCGTTACATTACATTCGTTAAAGTTTATTTTTATTAATCTTCGTGAGGTTTTAGACAACTTTCAACTTGCTAAAATCTGTTATGCAAAAGTCGATTCTTCATTAAGGTATGGTGTCTGTCTGCCTTTGGGGCAATTCCACATTGTGCAAAAGTGTTCTTATAGCACAAAAAGATATTATTCGTTGCACGGCAAAAATTTCTATGCGCCAAAGTTGTAGATCGTATTTTAAAGAATATAATATTCTACCATTGGCGTGCATTTATATCTTAGAACTATGTTTCTATGTATTTAAAAACAAAACAAAATTTGTTAGTATTAGGTTACACAGTGAACATGCGACGCGTCAAATAAATAATATTTATGTACCGTGCGCTTAAACTAATATCGCACATAATTCCCCCAAATTATGTAGGTCTGCGCACCTTTAATAAATTAATCCACAATGTAAAAAATAAAAGAACATGTTATAGTTTTAAACATAAGTTAAAGCAACTTTTGCTAACACATTGTTTTTATACTTTAGATGAATTTTTAGACTGTAAATTGTATTGTTTAGATTTGTAATCGTTTTTTGTATTGTTTTTTGTTTGACAATTCTTACTTAATTTTGTATTATCATGGGAAATAAAATTTATTATTATTATTATTATTATTATTATTATCCGGCTTTGTCTAAAATTATCGAAAATTATGAAGGCTATGATGAAAATTTGTTGATATTCCAACAAGACGGCGCATCTCTGCATTTTGCACTGTTTGTACGCCAGTATCTGGATCAGATATTTCCAGGACGATGGATTGGAAGGAGAGGATCTATTTAGTGGTTTCCGCGTTCGCCAGACATGTCTTCGTTGGACATTTTTTATGCAGTCACTTAAAAAGTAAAATTTATACAATTCAACCTACCTCTTTGGAAGATTTACGTCAGCGGATAGTGAACAAATGTCGTCAAATTACTCCACAAATGCTCCAAAATGTTTACAGCGTTTTGAGCACAACCTGTACTATTGTATGGAGACACGTGGGAGTCACTTTAAACATTTAATAAACTAATGTGTCACTTCATTAGCATTTTTTACATTCTACAAAATTTAAATACCCACTACTGTATACAGAATTGAAAGGACTTTTCAACGATGTGCAACTCGACTTTCCTTTCGATTTAAAATTTTTGAAAGAATGCATCACCCGCTTAGGGATTTACACAAAATTGTTAAATTTATGCCAAAAGCTGTCCCCCGTCCAAACAAAATAGACCTGTTTTTGCGTTTTTTTGAGAACTTATTTTTCTGGAAGTTATAGCATCTGTTTTGTTTTCGTTTGGCTACCTTGTATTAAGAATATATCATACTTCATAGTTTTTAAGTTATAGTGATGGTTCAATCAAGGCAACGGTCCAACTTTGGCAACTCTCTCCTAATATTGTAAATATTGTTTTATTGTATTGTTTTTTCATAGTTAATAAATGTTTATTATTTTCAGCAAATGCTTTTTTTATAATGGTTATTTTGTTATGAAACTGGTACGACAGTTATTTAACTATTATTTTAAGGCTCTCGGAATAAGGTATGTACATTAGTTCTTTAGTAAGTATCATAACAGAAACACATGTTATATACAAGGTGATTTTTTTATCTGTTCTCGACCGAAACTCTAAAAATAGGCAACAGGTTATACAAACGAAAAGTTAGTTAATTAATTAAATAATGTGGCAACAAATGATCCAAATAAATTGACTCTGGAAGCACCGTTAAAGGTATTATCAACAATATTGACATTAATTCACAACTCTAAAGGCCTTAATTTTGAAAAGAAATTTTTCAAAGTATAATGTGTTGCCTATTTTTAGAGTTTCAAGCGGGAACAGATAAAAAATTATCCTGTATAGTATCTTAAGTTGCTTGAATGAAGCCAATAAACATCTTCATAAAAAAATCTTCATGTTGTTTTAACCTAAACAGGCTTATACTTACCGCCAAAAACTTAAAATTACACACCTAATTTAAATAAAAGTAGCCAAAAGTTGTGATCGCCATTCAGTGGAAAGGAGCGGCAAAATTCTTCGAGATGTGACTGCATGAGGGTTCAAGTTATGATACTCAAGAGTTTAAGGGAGAGTACAATAAAACTACAAAGTGGAAGGAAACATTTATTTGTTTGTTTCTTGCAGAAAATTATTTAAGAAATGTAAGATAAACAAAATAAAAGTAAATCAAATGTCAATAATAGCAACAAAACAAAATGCACATCATTAAACAACAAAACAATCATAAAATAAAATATGCACATCAAAACTCACATAAATAAACAATAAAGCACATGTAAAATTCTGTTATGGTACTTTATAAACTATTAAATTTTTACTGCAAGAAGGACTAGATAAAACTTTCCTAAACCGTGTCTACAAACAAACTCAAATATGTTTTCAAATAAAAAAAATACATAAGCATATAACAAAAACATTAACAACAATTTTAAAACATTTTATATCTAAATGTGGGGAAACATGTCAAGTCAGGCCATTAGATTCTGCAAAAGTTAAAAAAGCTGCAAAATATATAGGTGTGACACGAATGAACACAAGTAATTGGAAATATTAGCCCAATGAAGCCACCTAAAATGGTAGCAAGAAATTGGTAGAGAACATAAGAGTTCCTAGGATTACTACTATTATTACGTTCAATGCTTCTGTTTAGAGTGTAAGGAACGAGCTTATATCCCAGTTATCCCAAAAATGTCTACGGTTCAAGCTAGCATAATTATGTTATATAAATGAGTACAGCCTCTTTGTGGTCTGAGGGTATACTAAGTCAGCGACAATTGTACACCCTATTCATGTCCCTGAGTTTTGAAGGTGCATTAAGTTAGTATATTTTATAGATTTACCTATTTTTAGTTTTGTTCTCATTTCAACTCTTTCTACAGAACACTTAGACAGGGCGTAGTGAACATGAAGAACTTGTTCCAGTAGCGGTTCACTTAACGCCCTCATCTCGACTCTTACTCTTCCAAACATTCGCTAATAAACATAATAGTATTCACAGACCGTTAATTAATAACCTTTTATTAGTCGCGCTACCCATTGTAACATATTTGATCGCGCTGTATCTGTCAGATACATGCTTTAAAATTTATGTTTTTTAAAGCCATTTTAACGAAAAGTTTGTAATTGTGCTATAGGAGTGGGGTATATGTATATATATATACCTATATATGTAAATAGTAGGAGAATAAAGTTTAGTTTGAACTGGGCACGCTTTGTTATTTGACCATACCCCATATGACATGGCGCAGTCAGTAAAAAAAAAATAAAATAAATTAATAATAATTAAACAATTAAAAGTAAAGTCCACAAAATGAAAAGCTAAGTAAAAGTAAAGTTTTTAAAGTGGAAAGTAAAATAAAAGTAATGTTCTTAAAGTGGAAAGTGGAAAAAGTGCTAGTAAAATGAGTAGACTAACAAAAACGTCTGAAGAGCTAGAACTGGAAAGCGACAATGCAGCAGAATGGAAATTTTTTAAACAAAAAATTGACATTTTTATGATTGCATCGAAAATTACAGAAGAAACTGAAAACTACAAATGTGCGGTTTTATTGAATTGTGTTGGGGACAAAGCATTAAAAATTTACAACACGTTTTAATTCAATGATCCGGAAGAAAAAACTGAATATAGTGCAGTGGTGAAAAAATTTGATGACTTTTTTATACCAACAATCAACGAAACGTATGAAAGATATATTTTTTTCACAAGAGATATGAAAGAACAGGAAAGTGTGGACAAGTACGTTACACAATTAAGACAATTATCAGCAAATTGTCAATTTGGAACTGTGTGTGATTCGTTAATTAAAGACCCTTTAATATTGGGCATCAAAGACAAAGGTGTTAAAGACAGACTTTTGCGCACAAAAAATTTGGACTTGGTGAAGGCCATCGAAATCTGTAAATCGGCAGAGATAACAAGCAAGCAATTGGAAACTTTATGCACGGAAACGAATTTCATGAGCGAGAAGAGGACAGAAAATCAAGAAGTATGGAGAGTGATGAGAGACAACCAGAAAGTGTCGTAACCCTTTGCAAATACGCAGGACCACGTCAGGAAAGATAGAAATAGAAGTACCAGCAAGGCCAGCTACAGAACAAAGAAAACAGATAAGTGTGAATTCTCATTATTTATCAAATAAACATTTTAATTGTAATAAATGCGGCAGATTGCACAAATCGCGGAAATGTATAGTTAAGAAAGTTAATGACAGATCATATCTAGTTAAAGAAAATGACAGTAATAATATAATACGTAGGAATAGGATATACTTAAAGCCTTATTATACAGAAAAACTTTATAACTATATATCTGATACTGATGTAGACAAAAAGTCAACAATAGAAGTATATAATAGTGATATAAATGTTGATGTAGACGAAGACGAAGAGTCAACAATAGATGTATATGATAGAGTTGTAATTGTAAATGTTGATGTAGATAATAGAGTTAAAGCAGATGTAAGTGAGGACAAAGGCAATGAAAACTCAGATAGTGTGGCTTCCTCCTCGCACACCAGAAGAACAATCTATGTCACAAAATCTAGAAGGAATGTAAGAAAACCAAAGTAATGGTGATTTTTTTTTGTAAAAGGGGAGATGTGATATAGGAGTGCGGTATATGTAAATAGTAGGGGAATAAAGTTTAGTTTGAACTGGGCACGCTCTCTTATTTGACCCGACCCCATATGACAGTAGTAATTATTGTATTTTATTTTACTGAATATTATTGGTTAAAAAAAGCAAATTGCTTTAAAAATTTATTAGATTTACTTAGATAAATCTTGTGTATCTAAATTTCTTTAATATATTGTGGACTACATAAATCAAAATTTTGTTTGGTACTTGTTGTAATAAGATCAAAAAATTACGCTTTTCATAAACAATAAACATTTACAGAAATATGATCACGGTTTGTGTGACACAGAATAAGTGATGCAGGTAGTAAAACACGGGATAATGTTGAATATGTCAAGAGCGATCTTTTGGTATCTGCACAAGTTACCGTGCTAAAAATAGAAATTTTATTTGGTTTTACAGAAACATAAGTAAAATACATTGACAAAGGAATACTCTATGCTTTTAAGAATATCTTTAAAAAACTGAGGCATGTATCTGTGAGATACATGCGCGACTAAAGAAGGGTTAAAAAATTGACAATTTTAAATAATTTTATTAGCAAAACTCATATGAGCAATTATGCCTTTTTTGAGGTAAATTTATTCGACTTTTTTATGAGGCTACTTAAAATCTAAAGTATTTGCAACAAAACCAAGAGATTTAGAGGAACTAAAAAACTAAACACAAATCGTGTCGCTTAATTAGTCAGAAAATGATAAATAATGTATTAATAGAGTTCGAAAATTGGTTGTATTTTTGCCAGGAAACAAAGGACGTCAATATGAACATTCAGTTTATTAGATCTGTTAAAAATTGCGTATGTTTTGAAATATTCAATAAAACATTTAATTGGTTAAATTACTTAAAGTGCTTATTTTAGACTCTATAAATGTTATACTGTTATACTGGTAAAAGTAGTGTCGATATGACTTTCTGGAAAGTTTTTTTAACACTAAGTACTAAAATGTTTACCTATTTATTTTTGCCGATCTGAATTTTTTATTTATTAAAATAAATAATTATTAATTTTTCGGAGTTTTAATTTATTTTTTAATAAAATAATTTTATTTTTTAATTAAAGTTCAAAATTATTTTTGCTTAAAGTTAGATTTTACATCGGAAAATCATTACAAACCTGTCTTTGGGGCCTTAAGGGACCTCAGGTAAAAAGGTGAGAAAGGGGAGGGGATTATATATAATTGGAATAGTGAGCTGGAACTAGACCGAATTCAGACTGTTAAATTTGAGACATGATACTAAGACTAACAAGATATGATCACTTGCCGTACGAATTTTAGACTAGTTTGCGCATGACGTCATCGCGTGACAAAAATGTACTGCGGAATTAGAAAAAACATGCATTTAATAGTATTATTAGAGAATTACTCGGAAAATTACTAAAACTTTTGTTGATTCTAATGTCTCAGATGAATATTATTTAACAATACTTAATAAAAAGACATTTTAGAACCTTATTAGGTTTATTTTTAAAGTTCAAAATAGGGCGGGTTATTTAAAAATATTTTTTTATTAATAGTTAATTTGTAGGGTGGAATTGTGGGTAGAGTGGTACAAACCACAAAAAATAGATTTGTTTAAGCATAGGCTTTTCCTGCGAGCGGAAATCTGGGATGAAACAATCTTTTGGAGTAAAAGGTTGCAGTCTGAAATCCCTAAAATTAATTTCGAAAGTAAAATCAGTTTTAAAATTAAATTAACACGTATATTAATTAAATATAAATTGATATAATATGATAATAAAATATGTGATTAAATATAAAAATCTTAAAAGCTAATAAACAAATTAAAATTCACTTGCATGTGAATTTTAAATAATCATAAGTTTACTAAAGCGCCATATAACACTTTTTAAATTTAAAGCGGTTACATAGAAAAAACTGTAAGTTTAAAAGTTGCCAAAAAACGATTAATCAATTCTGCATTTAATCTGACAAATATTGAATAATGAAATAAAAAAAATAATTATACTAAGATATTTCTACCTTTCTACCAGCAGTGCTATATGGATGTGAAATGTGGATCATGACCCAAAGCACCTCGGAAAAGTTGGAAAGGTGGGAGAGAAAAGCACTAAGAAAGGTGTTTGGGGGAGTGAAAGATAAGGAAGGCAACTGGAGAAGAAGAACAAATAAAGAAGTAATGGACATATATGGATACCCAAGCATAACCCAAAAGGTAAAGGGTCAAAGAGTGCGGTGGTTAGGTCACGTAGGGAGGATGGCGTCGCATAGGCATACAAAAAAAGCGCTACTGGGAGGAAAAGGAAGCAAAAGAAAAAGAGGGAGACCGAAAAAGAGATGGTTGGAGATGGTAAAAGACGATCTAAAGGGAGTAGGAGTCCGGGACTGGATGGAAGGGAGCAAGAACAGAAAAAACTGGAGAAAAACTATCGAAAAAATTGAAGCCATGGGCCCGAGGGCCTGAAGAGCTATTGTATATATTTCTACCTTAAATTGATTACTAAACTATTTTAACAATTAAAAAAAATATACTTAAGTAAAAGAGAAGGTAATGCATTTTAAGTGTATGGCGATCACATAACTTCAATACACAAACATAAAAAGCAAAAACTCACTATAATATCTTTTAACTCTTTCCCAGCAACAAGTAACACAACTCGCTCTTTAAATTAATGATTAATAAATTAGAACATACTTAGGTCAAAATATTAATAAATTAGAACATAAATTAGTTCGAAACTGCTGGCAATGGATAACCTGTTCTTCTAGTAAACGGTAAGACCTGGGCCTACCAGCATACAAAGATATTACAGAAGTAATATTTTGAATAGACCACTGAATTTGTTTCTGAGTTTTTAGCTTACGAAGCTGTCCTACAGTAAATATCTTATCAATTTGTTTTTTCTCTTCTTTTTCTTTTTCCAAAAGTTTTTTTAAACGTAAGTTTTCCGCTTGGAGATTTTTCATTTTCTTACACATTTCCGATTCTTCTTGTAAGCTAACAAAATATAAGTATTCAATAAAAAAATATCCCAAATAAAATTAATGAATTAAGTACTTACATGGAATGTATGTTTATAACAAATTCTATCTTTTTTATTCTTTCCTCACAATCTTTCTGGACAGATGTTTGCACTTTTAGTGATTCTTGTAAATTAAGTGAAGGCACGCGTAGTTTTTACAATAGTTTTTCTTTAACACAAAAATCATCATGAGAAAAATGTTTTAAACATATTCCAGCATTTTTTATATTAAAACCATGCTTTTGAGAGCATTTCTTGCTCCCATAAATTACAAAGTTTGGTATTGGTCAAAAAACTAAAGTATCGACAATCGGACGAAGAGTTCTTGCTTTTCTTATTATTATTGCTGGTACAACCCATCACTGCACAATAAACCATCGTTCACAAAATCAAACAAACAATATTCAATTACAAAAACCCGTAAATCACTCAAAATAGAGAGAATTTAGACGCTAATAGCCACACTAATAACGCCACGTTTGTCACCAGATTTCAGATTTGTCACACAATGACGTCAGAGTCGAAAGAGAGAGAGAGGGAGAAAACCTGCGCGTGATCATATCTTGTTTAGTCTTAGTATCATGAATTTGAGATATCCATGTTACCGTGAAAGACCGAAATTGAAGAATGTCGACTTTCGCTGGTGAATGTCAACATATACCAAATACGTCAGTGAAAGATCGAATATTTCATTACATTCTTGTACATTCGAATCGAACTCTCACCGGTGCATGTCGACAACCACAGATATGCTTTGGTAGAGGTCCAAATGGGAGGAGCCAACAAAGACATGACAAAGTGACAAAGAGGCGACTAGCTCTTTCCCGCCAAATTCTTTGTTCTGATCGAAGTGAGTCAGTTTTATTAGTTGCATACATGCTTTGGTGGTGTAAGCAACGTATTCCTAACAATTTTTTTCGGATACCGTAATTTATACCAGATGGATACTGCAGTAAATCGTGATCTTTTTCTTGAAAAGTTAAATGCATTAATTGCGGGTAAACGAGAAGACAATTGCTTTTATTTTTCTCAAGAAAAGTACTCTAAATTCTTTCTGAAGTGGTTTTTGCTAAAACTAAGTACAACACACCTTTGGATTACAGACGATTAAAACGTTTTGACGTTTTAAAAATTAATGATGAAGAGAAATTAATTGTACCATTAAAACCAGGAGAAACAAATATACAGTATTATGTTACAAATGATGAGTTGTTCAGTATACTATATGAAACTCACACCAAAATAGGCCACGGAGGAAGAACACGTATGCTTAAAGAGTTGCAAGTTAAATACAAAAATATTACATATGAAGTTATAATGTTGTATTTAAATTTATGCAGATAGTGCCAAATAAAACACAGTGCACCTAATAAAGGTATTGTTGTGAAACCAATGGTCAGTTCTGAGTTAAACTCAAAATGTCAAGTTAATCTGATTGATTTACAGTGAAACAGAGATGGCGAATATAAGTTCATAATGGTGTATCAAGATCATTTAACTAAGTTTGTCCAGCTACGACCTTTGAAAACTAAAAGAGCTGAAGAAGTAGCGTATCACGTTCTTTCAATATTTTTAACATTTGGGACACCAGCAATATTGCAATCAGATAATGGTAGAGAATTCAGTAATCAAGTCAGGTATATCCAAAATATGCGCTATGTGGAAAGATGTTAAAATAGTTTATGGTAAGCCTCGCCACAGTCAGACACAAGGCTCAGTTGAAAGA
Organism: Tribolium confusum; assembly: GCA_029207805.1. Taxonomy (NCBI): domain Eukaryota; kingdom Metazoa; phylum Arthropoda; class Insecta; order Coleoptera; family Tenebrionidae; genus Tribolium; species Tribolium confusum. Next base: position 33,088,160 of record JALGAY010000001.1, on the reverse strand, counting down.
GCCAATCAGGATATACAGATCATGCTAACTGCATGGATGAACGATAACGATACAAATAAATGGTCAGATGGTTTACCATTTGTTCAATTTACCAAGAACACTACATACCACGAAGGAATACGCCAAAGTCCTTATGAAGCCATGTTTCGCGGTAAAGCAAAAAAAAAACGCATAGCATCGTCTTTTTTGCCTAGCGAACAAATCGCAAATATTGAAACTGAAGAAGAGCTCGAAGAAATTGCCAATACTTTTGAAACCGAAGAACAGCTTGAAAAAATTTTTAATACTTCTGAAAAAAATTTGAACGGTGGTCATACTGAAAATCATATTCCAAAGAAAAATATTGAAGAGAACCTGCAATCTACAACGTCTTTACATCAAGTTTTGACTGGAAAACACGAGTTAATTTCTATGAAAAGAGCAGCCGCGAAAGAAAATCTTCTATTGCAAGCAACAAAAATGTTACGAACCTCACAAAAACAATTTTCTCTTGCTCAAATTGGTGACACTGTACGTATACAAGTTCCTAATGTCGACCGTGGTCGTGCAGATAGCTGAAATGTGTTAGCGATTGTTGTTGAAATAGAAGACTCTGACTTCTATAAACTAGCAAATAAAAATGGTAGCCTCAAGCAGCTTCACACGTAATCAGTTCGTAATTTGTAAAGAAAAGTTACTTTCCATAGATGAGATTTCTAATCAAGAAATGTCGCTGAGAGAAGCAGCTGCAGATAATTTGAGGAGCGGGGGCCAAGGCTATACACACTGTCATTGCAAAAGGAAGTGTTCCACAAGTAAATGCAGTTGTAAAAGCAAAGGACTCTTGTGCAATTCAAAGTGTCATAGTAGTTCAAGTTGTTGCAATAAATAAGATTTGAATCACAGTGAAACATAAATGATTTTTTTATTACTTTTTTTTCTCACTTAGAATGTACTGTGTGTTAAATTCTGTCACTCCTCTTAAAAAGCGAGGCGAAAAAGTTACGTCACCCTTGTGACGTTTTATAACGACTGAATAACGAAGAAAAAAACATAAATTTCCGACATGTTTAACATTCATCATTATTGTATGGTGAATGTCGGCATTTACCGGTGTAAGTCAGAAATAAGAGTATTTAGCAAATATTTCGGACATACCACCAAGCGACAATGTGAATGTTGACATTCACCGGTGTGAGTCGACATTCTCCAAATTTCGGTCTTTCACGGTAACATTCATACGTAAAACAAACCTGGCATTTTACATTTGACAAATCCGTTTCTTTAAATCCACTTCGAAGCGCTCAAAATGGGGCCAAAAGTGACAAAAATCACAAATTTTAAATCTAAAAATTTATTTGTTCTCTTGTAGGTATATTAAATCGAAGAAAGGAAATTTTTAAAATAATTTTTGCGCGTGTCTTAAGTTTAAATTAAAAAAAAAATATCTTCAAATAGTGCCGTTTAGGTTCCCCATCGCTGAAAATTAACTTCTATGGACCTCTGTAACGGGATGTTGTTGGAAAACTGTAATTATACTGGATACTTTAGAAAAATAGGGAATTTATATGTACAAAGTTTCAGATTTTTTGGACTGTAAATAAAAAAGATTTTGGTTTCCCCAATTGTCACAATACCTACTGATCTTGAGCTGTGCGAGGTAAACTAAAAATTGTCTGTTTTTTAAAAAAATTTAATCGATAAATATGAACGTGAGATAAAAGAGAAAAATATCAGTTGTTTGGCTTCCCTATTCTTACAACCCCCAGACGTGGCTAAAATTAACGAAAATTTCTAAAATCTATTAATAAATTTAAAAAGCTGTGATTTTTTTATAGGGGTACTACCCTTAATCCTAAACACATTTTTATAAAAATTAATTTTTCTATTTAATTAGGGAATGAAAAAATGGGATTACAAAGTAGCAAAAATTACCTACTTTTAATTTGAAAATTATTTTGAACTCTTGTATATTAAATCAAAGAAAAACGAACTTAAAGACAATTTTTGAAAGTGTTTTAACTTTAACAATTTGAAAGAATTTTGTTTTCGAACAGTGCCGTAGGCTCCCCATCGCTGACAATAAACCTCCATAGTCCTCGGTAACAGAACGTTCTAGGAAGACTGTAATAATTTTGGATAATCTAAAAAAATCTGAAATTTATATCTTCACAGTTTCAAAATTTTGGGGCTGTAAATAACAAAGTTCTTCTCCAACCACACCTGTTAAAAATACTGATCTTGAGCTGAAATTGAGCGGAAATGGAACAAATATTGTCCGATTTTAAAATTTTTTTTTAATTGATAGATGTGAATGTGAAATGAAAGAGAAAAATAGTAGTTGCTTTGCTTCTCTACTTCTACAGCCCCCAGTTGCGGCCAAAGCTGACAAATTTTTTTATAATTTGTAAATAAATCTAGATGGCTGCGTTTTTTTATGGGTACCGTGTATAAATTAATATTAAAGTAACTATAAAACTATCATTTATTGTATATAAAACTGAGATCTTTACAGCAAATTTTTTTTCTTTATATTTCTCTCATTTTTCACTTAATTGTTGTTTTAATTTGTTGCAATCGAAATCGGCAAATTTTAATGTGTAAACTTTTTTATTTAAACTTTCAGCACTGAAATTCAAAAGGTTTTATAAAAATCCATTCAGTGGAACCAAGTTCTGAGATTTTTACATTTTTATATCTTACGGCACTCTACTAAATAGAGCGTATCCCGAAATATTTTATGAGTACATTACATACCAACATTTATTTAGGATAGCTGGAATTTAGTAGTGGGGTCGGTGCTTGATCGTCTTTTTTGCACTTGGCACATTAAAAAAACTGGACTCTCCAAAGATAACATAAAATTTTAAACAAAGCCATTGAAAAACAAATACAATTGGAATGTTGAAAGCAACAGAAAAGAAATTTAATAGCACAAAGTAGACTTTAATTAAATATTTACAACAAAAAAGTAAAGAAGACACATTTTTGGAGTATTATAAAATATTATTTACAAAGTAGAGAAAGCATAATGAGTTGAGCACACTGTTTTAGGAAGTATGCCTGAAACAACACCAACATGTATCTAGAGGCTTTGCCCGAAATCCTAAAGTATAATTATTATTTTGGTGGAAAGATGGTATAAAGGGTAGAATATTGTTTGGATTCTTTTGACAGATTAGTTGCAGATAAGTCCTATGTATAAGTCTTGGCAACAAATTTTGTCAATCTTAAGGCTTCCAGAACGAGGTACCTAACAAAGAAAGTGTGCTGCGCTGTTATTAAACAGCATTAACAAATAATTTTTTTTAGCTAGAACTAAAGACTTAAAACTAGGTTTTTGTGTTAATTTTTTTATTTTTAGGTTTTTAAAAAATTTTGTAGCAACAAATTCAGCAATGTTTTGACGCAGTAACTTAGTTTTAAGAATTTGGCAAACACATATATTTTGTAAGTTTTTATCTCAACTCAAAATGCCTTAATACATTTTTTCTCTTTTTTTGAAATTTCTGACCGTCTAGTAGCGCTTTAGCAAATGATATACGCATCGTAATCGTCGTAATTATTTAATTTTTCAAATATGTTTATAATTTTTCTTAAATACTAGGCGCTGCTGAGGTTTAAGGCTTTTTCAGCGTTATATACGCATGGGATATAGCTTATAATAGAGAACGTATTAAAGACGAAATTAGAAAGAGCTTAATTAGTTTATTCTGTGAAGTCATTGAAATGCACACATTACAACTACAATGCAATATAATAAATTATTAGTCACGAACAAAAAATTTTAATTCAAAACTTTTCTGCTGTTTGAACGACTTATTACTTACAGATTTACTTTATACTGTTGTGTGTTTTTATTTTGTCTCAAATTATGGTATACAAATCCAACAGGTTGAATCAAAATTGTTTTTCTTTTATAAATTTTAATAAAATTGTGATATTAAAATTATAAATTTAAAGTATATAAATCACAGGCTTTAGCAAAAAATATTTACTATAAATTATTGTTATTATTTACATAATGTATTTGTCTATAGTATTTGGCAAATTTTGTTGCTGATGCTGGATAGTATGGGTATTAAAACCACTAACATATAAATCATTTTATTTTTTTAATAGTTATTTGTGTACCAACGCCAAAAAGGGATTTTTTTTGGCCGAGTGAAATTTTAATCAAACGAGGACAAAAAAACAATTTATGGCCGTGGTGCACACAAAATTTTTTATTCGACTTTAACAAAAATTGAATTTTTGTTAGTAATTTTAGGTTAGCTTTTTGACGCAGCGGCCGAAAACTGCTCATTTTCGGCCGCTCTCTAAAAGGTTATTTTTCGGCCGCATTTGAGGCGGAAAAATTTAACTTTTTGTTAAAGTTGACTAAAAACTACGTTTTTGGTACAACTATCTATACAAGTTTTAAAAATAAATATTTTTATCAACATAAAATAATTAAAATTGCGTTTTTATAGCAACGGCAATTCAACTTCTACAGCCGAATTTTCGAATTGGTGCCGGTAAGCCATAAAACTTTATTGCTCGGGTAAGGACCGAGCGGTTGAAGTGACAGGTTCAGGCATAGTTCAGCGCTTCTCAAACAGTTCTCTAATACTAGCGCAACAGAAATTGATAAGGTATAATAATAGTTAAAAATCATTGTATTTAAAAAGCAGAACATTTTTATTGTTTCCACAGCCTTCTACGAACCTACAATCATTTATAAACACCTTGTATTATTTGTAACCATTTACATCAATCAACTACATTTTTGGGTACGCTGGAAAAAATAAATGCGCTTTCACTATGCAAATATTTTTCTTACTAGCCACTGTTTGTGTCTTTGTTCAACACACTTGTTGGACGTAAACATCTTGCTTTGTGGGCATAAAACTCATCTACCTATCCTGATATCTCCCAACAAAAGACACCCTCTTTAGCTTCCAAATAGTGTGGTTTGGTGTCAATTATCCGTCTTTGTTAAGAAAAATTTATGACTTAAACGATTTACAACTTATCGGCACCATTTCGAAAATTCGGCTGTAGGTAACTTTTGAAGGGATCTGGCGCTCACGTATGTAATCCCTGTCATTTAAACTTTAAACCATAAGCCCCGATGTAAACAAAAACAAACTTATTGTAAAATTTTATTTTGAATCTTTAAAAGTAAATTGCAAATTACTGGTAACGCTGATATTAAATAAGATTTTTTCAGGTATAGCTCTTTATCTTTTTCTTGGAAAAAATGCTTAATTGGTGGTAAAGGTTTTAGTATTTTAGTTTTTGTACATTTCTAAAAAAAAATATTAAAATCGGATTATATTAACACAGTTCCGAGATAAATAGCCTCTTCTTCTAATAAACAACAACGGTTATAATCAAGCAAAAATAAGTTTTATTTAAATTACATTCTAGAAAATTAAACAATATTTATTAACAGATTTTTGGAATTTTTTTAATGTTAGATTGTTTCACCATGCTTCTTTAAATTTAAGTACAAAGTGGTTCCTTTTCAATTTGTATTTAAATTCAAATTTTCAACAGTCTTAAATATTATATACAGTTGGACCTCCCAAATAAAGTAGCATAGGTGATCTCATTAAACTTTTACAAAGAAGGTTTCGGTCGTGCGTGTACGGTTTCGAGGTAAAGTATCAAATTCAGTAGAAATTGGTGCGTGCACCGGCAAGAAAATTATACCTAAGTATCCATCTCAAATTAACTAAACAACTCTGTGCAAAGGGTAAGCTCATCGGTCCAGGGTTTGTTCTTAATTAACTACCAAAATTCCTGTTTACCAATACCTACTGCTTCGACCCTTATTGCGCCGCGCACAGATAATAATGAAGTCCGTAAGAAACAGCCCGTTGCGTTGATACGCCAAAAACTATTAGTAATCCACAAGTAATCATGCCATCCCAAGAACGTACCTATGCAAATGCGTCAAAAACTCAACCAACAACAAACATTACTAAACGAAATCAAGCAATATTAATCTACAAAATTAACGACCTTACTTTAACCGACTATGTAGCAGCAGTCGGCACAATTATAGGACCCAAAAACATTCTTTCTGCGTCCAGGATAGCCAACAATCGCATATACATTTATCTAACATTAACCACATACGTAAATTACCTTACAGAAAACATAAACACAATAAAAATCCAAAACTATGAAATAAAATTCCAAAACTTAGTTTCGCCAGCCAAACGCATAATAATATCTGCTGTAGGTACTTCTGTACTTCTATACCAAACAATACCCTCGAAAACGAAGTAAAAAAACTAGGTTTATCAACGGTATCACCAATTACGACATTAAAAGCAGGCATACAAAGCGAAGCATATGCACACGTCGATAGCTTTCGACGACAAATATTTGTCACGCCGCCTACTAAAAACTTTGAGATTCCTTCTTCTATTGTTATCACTCACGAAGATACAAATTTTCGGATATACTTCACATTTGATGAAATGATTTCTTTTCTATGTAAACAACCTGGTCATACAGCTTCTAAATGTCCGACGAACCCAGATAAGGTCTTCACCCACCAACAACGTGACTCAATATAATCTCAAAATGAACTACAAAATGCAAATAAATGTCGCAGAAGAAACAAAACCCAAAGTATGTATCGCCGAGCACACCGCATCTGTACCGACTACAAGCACATTTACCAAAGGACAAACTAAACGATCAGCAAGCAATATTTTGGATAAACAAATAGACACAAGTAATATGACTTCATAATCAGTGAAACGCAAAAGCAAATCGAAGACCAAAAACAATTTCTTACACCAAAAACCTCAAAAAAACACAAAAATAAGAAACCCAAAACTACGAATACATCTTCTGATGAATCTCTTAATTCATCTCCCATCACTCAATACATACAACACCAATAAATTCTTATCAAACAAATAGTCAAAAAATACGACACTTTTTCTCTGATTTTTGAGCATCTAGCAGATTTTCTAGTAAACCCGGACACATCATCGGATATCTTACATCTAATGCGAGAATACACATATGACATTTCTGGCGTCATTATCATGATGAAAAGTCTTTATCCTAAACTCACAAGGCGCAGCATTAAGATAAAATTTACAAAAATCAAAAAGAAAATTTCAGAACTAATAAAAACCGACTGGGAAACAGAATATAAAACCGATAGCTCCAAACACAGCAACACCTTCTACTAATAGGTATTCTCTTTCTTAGTCCAATGGAATATAAATGCATATTATGCCCATTTAAAAAACTTGCAACTTTTAATATCGGAATCGAAACTCTTAGTAGTAGCACTACAAAAAACTAGATTTTGTAACGCAAAAACTCCAACTTAAAAAAAATACACTGTATACCACAAAAGTCGCGCAAAAGAAACCATAGCATTTGGAGGAGTAGCACTTATAGTAGAAAAATCGCTCACCTCACAAGAAATACTACTAGACACCAAGCTCGAAGCTGTAACAGTAACAATACATTATTCTCAATCTATCACTATTTGCAATATCTATCTTCCTCCAAACAAAGATATTTCGTTTGCTGATCTCTCAAATCTTATATCTCAGCTTTCTGAGTCATTACTTCTAGTCGGTGATTTTAACACTCATAGTCCAATTTGGAAAGCAATTAAGACAAATAAAAAAAAACTGTAGAAGAGTTACTTAAAAAAACAAATCTCATACTACTTAACAATGGATGCAAAACTAGATATCACGCTGAGACTGGTCAATTTGCAACCTTTGACTTATCCTTTTGTGATATGCCTATTGCTCATTTTTTTGAATAGTTTGTCCATCCTGAACTACACAATAGTGATCATTCCCCAATTTGTATTTATTATACCGACAACATTACACAAGAAAACGCATTCCGCCCTCGCTGGAAAATCCGCAACGCAAATTGGGATGAGTAGGCAGCCATTCTTATAAACAAAATAGACTTTTTTACTCCATCAAACTCAGCAACACAACAAATTACAGAATTGACCAATATGATTAACCAAGCTGCCGAAGTCTTAATATGGAAAACTTCACCAACAAATAAATACCACACAGTGCCACGATGAAACGACAAGTGCGAAGAAGATATAAAAGCAAGTAAGAAAGCCCTAAATTATCTAAAACGTCATAACACTATTGAAAATTTTTAGAATTCAAGAGATTGAGAGCCAAAAGTCGACGGACATTAAAAGAAAGCAAAAAAAATGTCTGGCGAAATAACGTTTTAGCAATCACGAGCTCAATACCACTAACAGAAGTCTGGAATAAAATAAATGCAATCAAAGAAAAAAGAATTAACACCAAAATAAAAGTGCTACAAAATGAAGGGAAAACCTACATTACAAATAATGAAATATCGGAAATTCTCGCATCTCAATTCCGTAGCTCTTCAGCAGACTCAAACTATACACCCGAATTTTTAACACAAAAGAAACATATTGAAAATAGAGACATAGTCGTAAACCTTTTTGCTAATCACGTTCTAAATGATCCCATTCGATTAGAAGAATTAAACAAAGCCCTACACAACAGTTAAAAAAAGTTACCACCTTCTGTCAAACAGCGCCTCTTAGATAGATTTAACTTACTATTAGATATTAGCTCGTGTTCAGATATTTGATTTACAGCCATAATTTTGCCATTTGTTAAACCCAACAAAGATAATATAAATTCTTTATTATACCGACCAATTTTACTGACTTGTACTATGGGAAAATTGCTGTAAAAAATAATAAACAGAAGACTTTAATGGTATATAGAATCCAAAAAACTACTAATTACAACTTAAAGTAGCTTTCGTAAAAATAGATCCACAACTGACAACATATTATTTCTAGAATCTGAGATACATAAAACTTTTGCTGAAAATCAAAAAATACTAGCCTATGCAGGTTTTGAGACAACTTTTAAGATGTGTCAACAAAAATTTATACGAGTTTGTAACTAGGTATCTCAAATTCCGAGGTAAACTTACTAAAATGATTGGACTATATCCGAATTATACAAGACCAAATACACAGTCTTGAGTCTAAAAACTACTGCATACACTTTATCTGGATACCAGCCCACGCAAACATAGGCCAAAACGAACCGCTGATAGAGCAGCCAAAGAAGCAGGAACAGACAACAACTCCCACATTGTGGAGAAAATTCAACAAAACGAAGTTGAAAATGAAGCTAAATTCAGCATTTTTAGGAAGTGGCAGAATACTTAGGAAATAACCAAAAATCACCTTTACGTTATTAAACCGGATGTAGGAACAAAATGGACACACACAGGCCTTTCTAGAGGTAAAGAAGTTGTGCTTTCAAGACTACGTTTGGGACACACGCAAATGACGCACAAGTACATCCTACAAAAAGCAGATGTCCCAAAATGTAGATGTGGATAAAACCTTACAGTGAGCCACATCCTTTTGGAGTGCACTTTTCACGACAAGACTAGGAAAAAATACAGCTTTTCCACTACAATCTAGGAACTCTTCACCAACAACCAGAATAAAGACAGTGTTATTCTTTTTCTAAAAGAAATTAAGTTGTTTAGTGCAATATAAGAAAAGTGCCAGTGTATGGTTAAATAACTGTTAAATTGTACCGGTGCTAATAAACTTAAGGTGGATGCACCTAAATTTAAATAAAAAAATATATATTATATACTATTTAATTACAAAATAGTTAACAAAAATAAACAAGAAAGCTATTTATCTAGCCGACAAATAGGATTTTTTTGTACCATCTCCAAATCGACTTTGGGTCCCACCAAATCCTTACTATTACTCAACCCATATTTAAACATCGTCAGCCTTTCCAAACTAATTCTCCATCCAATGACCCCCATATTTTCAGGCAGCCCCATTGGCAGTAACATCTCTGGTCGAAACATCCCCGAATTGCCCATCTCAATCCACCTTCCTAGTCCATTATGAAAACAAAATATCTTCATACTAGGCTCAGTATAAGGATCATACGCTGGCTTAAACTCCAATTCAGTTATACTCAATCTTTTGTAAAATTCCAAAAGAATTCTAATCAAATCACCCAGTGTAACATTAAAATCATCAATAACGCCCCTATCTTGACAAAATTCAGCTAAATGAGTTGCGTCAAGTGTTTCATTCCGGAATATTTTATCAATACTGAAAAGTTTCGTTGATTTGAATTTTTTTTCTTGAGCCAGTTTGTACAACATTCGAGCTTTATTGGCTGTTGTGTGAGTCCGAAGAAGGTTTTTCTCCGCCTCCTCGATTTTCCAGTCATAACGATACCCCAGTGAGACGTAGCCCTCCTTGCTGTGCACCTCCAGAAACGAAAAAAGTGTCAAGGCCGTCTCTTGCTGGGTGCTGTTAGGGCTGGAAGAAAGCATCAAAATTCCAGAAGAAGTTTTCCACGTAATTATTTGTGGGCATTTCCGAGAATTTCATTTCGAGGAAAAACTGCCTGAATTCAGAGCTCACTTTAAGTAACGGATGTAAGTAGTCACAATCTAAGGGGGCTCCGAGTGCGCCAAAATTGTAATCTTTGAATTTCAAGCTTGCCAACTGTTGGAAGCTAACATTTCTGCTGTTAAATTAGTTTCTAGCTTAGCAAAAGTGAGACTAAACTCTCTTCCTTTACGTAAATTAAAAATTTTTTGGATAATTTCCTGGATTAACTTTCGATTTTTGTACTTCTGTTTGACATTATTTGTGAGTTGTTCTGAATATTCTGCTAAGATTAATTTCAGGTTTGCCTAGATTGTATCCACGATTTTATCGACTTTTTTTCGGACTATTGGGGCCCCGCTTGATTTATCATGAACAAGCCAACCACTACTCATTGCTTTACTAGATCCCACTTTAGCATTTAGTAATTTTATTAAATCAGCCTTGGGGATACCAGAATCAGGGACGGAATTGTAAATTTTTGCTTCAAGACTTCTATTTTCTACATTAACTTGCCTTCTTCAGTTAGTTCAATATTATTAAGGGCTTCCACGACGTTCTGGTGGTCTTTATTGAAAACTCCTGACAGGTCAACTGTGTTCACCGGTTCTGTTTCAGATAAATATTTCAAGATTTTTTTACTTAATTCAGTCATTTTTTATATAATTAAGACCGGAAACAGTAAGATGATGCAATATTTTATTGAAATTGAGAAAAAAATCAATATAACAGTGAACTAAATGTGAAAACGTGAAATAAAAAACGAAACACATATAAAAAAAAATAAACAGTCAACAACTATACTTAAATTCTACCTTTCATTATGGTAGATAAAAATTAAAATTAAAAATTAAAATTAAAATTTCTTTCACTATACAACTCAATTTCACTAAGTGTTTCCATGTCAAAACTAAAAGGGTTATCATTTCCTAGCTGCACTTGGACTTCATCATTTTCTGATTGCGCTTGAGATAACATTATATTAGCGGCAGCAGCGCTATTAAACTTGTCGGAATTTGACAATGATTCACAACCGGTCATATTACAGGCACAAGGCTTGTTACTGGAGTAATCAAGAGTGAACAATTTAGAATTACTAAAATAAAACCAAATCAAATAATGAAACCGTTTTTAGCACCTAGGTACCCCGCAATTTCTGAAACTTTTACTGAATCATTTTTACACCTCATTTTTGTCTCTATACCTTCGTCCTTTACCTCTTCGTCTATAACCTCTTCTTTATTTTCAGGATGCGTGTATCTGAGCACATAGCTCATTGGAACTGTCTCAGGTTTTGCCGCTTCAGATTCCTCTATTGTTTTGGGATTTAAATCTGGAAGAAATTGCAAGTGGCGGATTTTAAAAAGTGGGGTTTTACCTATATGTTCATGCTCAATATGCATAATAAGTTCGGTAAGGCTAGAGAATATTTTGCCACAATATTTGTAACTGCAAATATTATTTAACAGTGCCATTTTTTAAATTTGTCAAGTTTTTTGACGTTTGGTTATCGGACGCTTGCTTTGATTGAAAATTTTATAAAATAATGAAAATACAAGTGAAATAAATAAATACTGCATAAATATTGTACATCGTAATTAACTTAATATATTGATTGAGTTGGCAATGAAGTTATATATATATTACCATTTTAATTGTTTTTGTGCAATCTCGTCAATGATTGTTGTCTTTGTATTCATTATATCTCTTATCTCGTCGTTTCTTTTATGGTCTAATTTTGAGTGTCTGGCAGATCTTCGTAATGCATTCATTTCTGTTGCCAGTATTTTTTGACCAAAAAATTCCATTAAGTGCTCCTATGATTCTTCTACTCTGGCCTACTCTTTATTGTATTTCTTTTTCATCTTTTCCGTTTTCTTCAAATGTTATTCCTAAGTACTTGTATGCTGTACATCTTTCAAATGTAGTTCCATTATCTAATAGTAAATTACCATCATTGCTTCCTATGCCCATATACTTAATTTTTTCTATATTTATTTCCATTCCCCAGTTTTTATATTCCTCACATAACTTTCTCGTCATATATTCTAGGTCTTCTTTTGTTTGAGCTACCACTACTTCATCGTTCGCAAATTGCATAGTAAAAAGAGTGGTATTGTTTAATTCAAAGCTCATTCGGCAGCATTTTTTCTTTCAATTTTTAAGGGCGTGTTCTACATATATCTTAAATAATGTTGGTGAAATGCAACAACCTTGTCTGAGGCCCTTTGATATCCGAAATCCGCTTGACAGTTTTTTGCCAATTTTTATTTGAGATCTACAGTTATCATACATTTGTTGTACTGCTTTTATTAATGTATTATTTATTTTTGTTTGTTCCAATGCTTCCCATAATTTGATAACTGGTACTTTATCGTACGCCTTACTCAGATCAATAAATAATAAATGTGTTTTCCTGTTTTTTGCAATTTGTTTTTCAATTATTTGTTTAATACAAAACGCATTGTCGATACATGATAAATATGATAAATAAAATGTTCGTAAAAATGCAGTCTCATCCGTTATGTCTCGTCTGTTATAGTTAATTCTCTAAATTTCACATTTATGATGATTACTTCCAGTCTTTCATCCTGTTTTTTATCAAGTACAAATCTATAACAACCTCATGCATTACATTAGAAAAATGTATCCATTACCAATCGCTGAATTTTCATATAAGACATCGAAAAATTTTTTCTCTTCTATCTGAATGTCCCGTCCGTTATGATAATAAATTGATTTGCAAATTATGTGAACACAATTTTTTTTATAAAAAGCAATATAGTTTGTTATTTTTCTCTATAAATATGACAACCTAGAGCACTTCACCAAAGTATATCGATAACTTCAGTATTGTAAATATTAAAAATTAATGTACAAATGTCCCGTCCGTTATCAATGGAATGGATGGTTTACAAAGAAAATATAGGGCATTCTCTCTTCTTTCCATCTAACCTCCTTGGTTTTACCCAAACCTCAATCGTTCACAATTTGGTTATCATCTAAAGGTTACTCAAATCACCCTGCTAAAAGACATGGTTAAAAATTACTTGACCTGCGCAAAACGAATTTTCAACATGAGTAATCGATCATATGAGTTATGTCTAAAAAATTATTTTGTCATTAAATGAATAAAGCAAAATAAAAATAAAGCTAAATAACGCAAACCTAAATTTTAGCTATTACTTGTGTTTATTTAACATAACAAAGTATTATGATAAAATATATAATAATATTTTATGTATATATCAAGGGAGAAAAGTGCATGATTGTGATGCCGTTTATATAAAACACCCAGGGGATTAATCAGTTAATCACTCTTGAGGTATATATTCTATTTTTTGTAGGACTTAAATCAATAATTTTAAGAAAATTTAAAAATAAAAAAAACATTTAAAAACAGGCTTAAATTTATCATTCTTTGAAATTACACTATGGCAACATTATCAACAACAAACATTTTCGTTGACAACAAACCTAGCAACGACTCAATGTTGTTAACAACGGAAGCAAATATTTGCTCTCTAGGGAGAGAAGTTGGACTTTTTTCATAATTTTGAGACTCGAAAACTTGATTTCTACTCCCTGTCATGCAAAAATATATTATGTAATAAATCTCGGTGTTTATTGATTTTGATGTTTTGGTACCAACTTGAATTGGGATAGTCCTACGTTGTGTTTATTTTGTTTTGGGGACCGGAAAAGAAAAATATATTTAGGACAGCAAAAGTAAAATAAAACTCAGTCGTATAGTGAGGGCGGGTTGCAAGACAAATAGAAGAATTAGAGAAATAAAAGTCAGTTCACACTACACTTAAATTTATTAACAACATTTAAACAAATAAACAAATTTGATATTACAAATTTAATATGTACTAATTAACACAGAAATTGGTTTTAAAATTAGCTAACAAGTTTGTCAATTAAATCGAGAAAAAACGACTTATGCAAAGAAAGAAAGTGTTAAGATTTGCACTAAAGATTGAAAACACAATAAAAATAAAATAAAGAATAACTCTTTTTAAGTCAATAAATTAATTAGAAAAAAATGAAAATTTGATAATTAAAATAAAAGAAACAAAATTAATAATTAAATAAAATAAAAATAAATATAACTATCCTCTATATTTACCTCTAATTTACCTAAAAGCGTTCAGAAAAGTTTTTCCTCTAGAGCGTTGAATGAAGGACTTACGTAAAAACATATACGTAAAAACCAGTTGGTAATGTATAAAGTTATAAAGTAGGAAACTGTAAACGAAAATTGAAAAAAAAATTGAATTTAAAAAATTTAAAATATAGTATTACATTAATTAAATTTAGTTAAGGATTGTAAAATGGGAATGTTGAAATTAATTTAATCATTAAGACAAGTGATGGAAGAGGAAATTAATGCTTTACAAATTTTAAAGAGGCTTCTAAACAATTTATCCTGACTCTTTTCTTGCAAATATGGATCAATTTAGCGTTATTTATATTAAAATCGTGACCCGTATTTAGGATATGGTTAGCAAATGAAGAGGGGGTGTTTACAATATCAGTATCTTTATTTTGATTGATGTGTCTAAGATGTTTTTTATATCTAACTGCAAGACTTCTCCCATATTATCCAATGTAGACAGCATTACAAGATGAACAATTTAGAGAATAAATCTCAGATTTGATTAGGTAAGGGATTGGGTCTTTATTTTTGACTATATGTGTGTGTAAATTGTTATTAGTTTTAAAACAAATTCTATGATTTAAGGTTTTAAGAGTTTTAGCTATCCTTAAGGAAACTGAGCCAAAAAAATAAAGGAGAAAATATATAGTATCTAAAGAGTCACTGGAATTCAAAGTGCTAATATTAAACTGTAATTTAAATTTATAATAAAAACTGTAAAAAAAAATTTGTATCAATTTTTGTGGAAAATTATTGTTCATAGCTATTTGAAAAATGATATTTTTCTTTTCCTCAAAGGCTTCTTGGGAAAGTGGAAGTGAAAAATAGCGGTGGAACAGCAAATTAAAGGAAGAAAGTTTCTGTGTAATTGGGTGTGCTGAATCATATGGAATAACTATATCCGTAGAGTTGGTTTTCTGTATATACTTTAAACGAAAACTTTGAGTCCCGGTGAATCAAGGGATCTAAGAATAATAAGCAATTATTTTTCTCTAATTTGTACGTAAATTTAATAGAGGGGTAAAGGAAATTAATATAAAAAAAGAAAAATTCAAGATCTTTCGAAGAGCCCTTAAAAAGACAAAAAATATCATCTACATATCGGTGCCAAAGAATCAATTGTTTGGAAAATTGACTATCATTATTAATTTTTGAATCTGAATTAGCCATAAACATTTTGGCCAACAAAGGGGAAAGACTAGAGCCCGTTGCAAGACCTGACTTTTTGATGTAAAATTGTTTTCTTTTTATAAATTGTAATAAACCACGGCCTATAAACTAAAGTTAAACATTATTTTAAAAAAATGGGATATTAAAATTACAAATTTAAACTATTTAAATCATAAGCGCTATAATAATTATATTAATTTAAATTATAACTGCTAATATAAACAAAAACAAACTTATTGTAGAATATTATTTTGAATTTTTAAAATTAAATTGCAAATTACTGGAAACAGAGACATTAACTCAAATTGTTTTCTGCGACAAAATTTGAATCTGATTTTAGTCATTTCAGATAGTTCATAATGCATTTTATACTTTGTAAGTATGTACATGACTCCTTCCCGCAATATTAATTTATACAAATATATGCGGGGACATCTATTAGACATCTATAGAGCGGGCCAAAAAAACGATTCAGTTTCTAAAAAAATTGACGAAGACTGCGTCAAAAACTCAGCGTTTTTATTTCCTATACTTCTCTCATCATTTTCGACGATTTGAGAGTCTTAAGACTGAGGTATAGATTGTTAAATCTTTCTCGGCGTGTGAGGTGCGTAGAAGCGGATAAGCAAAGAAATGTCCGTGCTTCTTCGATCTAGGATGAGTCCAAACTTTCTGACAGGGTTGGACCGGTTTAAACTCCTCACTCACCGTAACATAGCCAAGTTTACACAAAAAGTAAAAAAAAGCGTAAAAAATGTCGGAATGATGATTAGCACAAAAAATCAAGTTTTCCTTACAAATAATAACACCACCAACCAAAAAATTGAATCGTGGATTGTATTAATTAATAGAACTTAGACAGTAGGTACCTAGCGGTGTTGCCAAGTGTTCTGTCTCTCTATTTTGTATAAACTTGAAAAAATTCTCGTACCTATTTGACGGATAAATCTCGTAAAAAGCGATGTTTCTAAATTATTATTGTTAATTGTTATTCAAAATGAAAGTAGCTGCTTTACGGGTAGTAGGGCTTTTAGTAAAAACGTGTTTTAGCTTTTTTCATATAATACAGAGTGATTTTTTTATCTGTTCCCGTTCGAAACTCTAAAAATAGATAACACGTTATACAATCGAAAAGTAATTAATTCATTAAATAATGTGGGAACAAATGATCCAAATAAATTGACTCTGGAAGCACTGTTAAAGGTATTATCAACAATGTTGACAATAATTCACAACTCTTTAAGCTTTAATTTTAAAAATAAATTTTTCAAAGTATAATGTGTTGCCTATTTTTGGAGTTTCGGGCGGGAACAGATAAAAAAATCACTCTGTATATAGGGGTAAACACACATTAAAAAAAATATTTATATATTGTATAAAATAGTATAAATAACGAGTACGAGAATGGCTTAGCTCATACCTTGTATACGAATAATTCCTGTACGTGTACGAGAATTCTTGTATGTTTGGCAACACTGTTACCTAGTAAGAAGATAGTGAGAAATTATGATTTTGACGACGTGTGCAAATAAAGCAAAATTTACTTGCTTTACTGTTCTCTTTTATCAATTCCAATTTATTTAAATTTAATTTTAAATTAAATGTTAATTTGTTTTCTTTAAATGACTCTAAACTACGGTAATTATAGCATAGAATCATTGATTATGTATTTAACAAAAATGTCAAAGATTCTTTCGAAATTTTTCTATATTTTGCTTTATGTGGCCCAGCCTGAAAATTTCAGGTTCAATCCTGTTACATCGCACGTTAAAAGCTCGGTGTAAAATAAATTTTTCCACATGACAATACCGGGTTTACTGCGCCTTGACCTTCACACGTCGAGACGAATTTGTCAAGCAATACCCAATAAGTATAATAGTTATAAGATGCAGAAGCTCTGACGTCAAACCAGCGCGAAATTTTGAAACACTGTCATTTAGTAAAAGTACCTTGAAAAAGTCGATCTTATTGCACATGTAAATAAGGTTAAATGTACAAACATCAAATTTCAATAAATACACTAAATAAAATAAATAAGATCTAAAAATGCCGACATTCGATATCCTAAACATTTTATTTATTGATAAGTCACGAATCACAACAAACTTAATCTTAATGAAAAAATTAATGGAAAATAAAACGTTCGATGTACAGATTTTCTTCATTTCTAAGCTTCAATGCAGGTCTAACATAAGCAAATTTCTGCGAACTATGCCGAAGTCTCTTCCATTTCTACGCGCAGATTGCTAGTTTCATGTACTCGACCATTATCGGTAGTTGGTTTACAGCCGTTTGGGTGACTTTGACAGCACAAAGCTGGTATGGTAGTTTCTATTTTCGATTAATTTTTCAATGATGCGAAAATTACTTGTAACTTTTAGGTCTGGATTAAAACCAGAATGTCTAGAGTTTTAGAGAAAAGTGTTTTTATGCTTTATTTGTGTTTCCATATAAGTTTCGCTATAATAATTTCGACCTTATGGACTAGTGCAATAAGGGCGACTTTTTTAAGGTATGTTTTTAGAATGACAGTGCTTCGAGTTTTTGCAGATTTTTGACGTCACACTTCTCCACCCTATTGACATCAAATTAAACGGGCACTTTATTTTGCGAGTGTAATACAACATTTTATTTCATTTTGCCCCCAAAGTTTTTTATTTTACAATTTTGATTTAAACTTGACATTATTGACAATTTTTATTTAAGAAAAGTTCAATTTGACAGTTACTAACAAAATATTATATTTGGTAAATACACAATGACCGGTTGTCACGTAGAAACGGGTTATATTCAAATGGATATAAGTAAAACAACAAAATATAGCTATTATTACAACTAGAGAAATATGAATATATTTGACTGGTTTGATTTTTGCGTCTTGTCATAAAAATATTTTGATAACATGTCGGACTACGTGGTCGCACAGGCAGCGAAAGCCAGGGAATGTTTGATTCCAGCAAAATCGAAAATTGCTTTAGTTTGCTTTCATTAAAAAATAAAACATTTTCATAGTAAAATATGACATTTTAGATTTTCCTTTATATAACGTTTCATATTTCTCTTGAGACAATATGAGCGTTTCATATTTTCCTAGGGAAATATGAGTGTGTTATGACATATTGTAACTAAAGCAATATTATTCAATATTGTATCAATCAGAAAAAAAGTACTAAATTGAGATTGAAATCTAACTGAATCAGAGCAGGCTGTGCCACCGTTACTGTAATTATGAGTCTAATGTTAATACTCACTTCCACGACGTGCTCTGATTAAGTTACATTTCGATCTCAGGTTATTTTTTCTACGATACTGAATTGCTAATTTTAGCTTTCAATATCACTGTAAATTTATTTAGTTTTGTACCCGTTTTTTTAGTAACACGGATTTTTATCTCTAGTTAAAAAAAAGTTATACTTTTACATAGAGTTAATATTAGCGAAAATGCGTACCGACCTACCTTTATATGCATGAGTAGAAAAAATATATTTAATATACATATTTATACCCAATATACAGAACAATAAAAATTTATTTAAAGTATCTGTCTGTTACAAGCAAACTATTAAAGATAATACCAAACTTTTCTAAATCAGTATCTTTTTCTATAATCAATTTTAAACGAGCACGCGCCAAAAAACAATTTGTACAAAGTACAAGAGACTGTTGGCGCAACTATACCTTTACACTAACATCTTCTACTCCACTTCAAGAAATATAGCCCAAAGTAAAATGAATTAAGGTAATATCGACCAATGCAGTGACAAACATAGTCAGCGAAAGTGGTGATATGACAACGAGAAACGAAGAAATTGCGGAAATATTACCAACACAACTTGAAAATGCTTCAAGCACCTTAAACTACAACGAGCGTTTTCTGAAACACAAGTGCGTTTCAGAACAAAATTTATTACCTATGAAAGAGGCAGTCTTCGATCCAAATTACCCACTACATAAATTATTTACTATAACCGAATTAGAACACATTCTAGCAAACTCTTACCAAATATGTTCAGGTCTAGACGACATTCCACTGAACTTCCTGCAAAGACTTTCAGAAAAACTTACTTACTTCTCTGAATTTTTTTCAATAAATTTGAACCATCCATTGTTTTACTACAATATGGACCTACGCTATAACTGTTCCTTTTGAAAAACCAAATAAAACAAACAACTTTTAAATGCTCTATGGACAAATTGTTTGAAAAAATGGTTAACAACACACTGCTATGGCACTTAAAATCAAGAATTTTTTTTTAAGCTGGAACAATTTACCTAAATTGGTAAACTGGAATGCTGTTTTTCGGGACGTGTGTTAATTTCAAAAACTGGAATTTTTCATCAGTCACTTTATCAAAGAAATAACCTTCAATAATTTCTTTAGATTTTTGGAAACACATATAATAAAAGCCATCAAAAGTAAGATTACTTATGTCCATTAATTCGTTATCTGTGCTTGCATAACGTTCCTTCCATCTCATAAACACATAATCGGTGTCTGTGAGCGCTTTTTAATTAAAGTTGTCATGATTAAAGGTTTTGGCGTATGGAGCAAACGCGGGAAATTTGTTCCAGTGTTGCTTATCAATATCTTTATTTGCGTTCTATTTTCCGGTTAAAAACGGATGCATCGGGCTGATTATTTCTGCGTCGAAGAACGTCGTGAGTGTCGGGTAGTTATCTGCAAGTCCAGTCATATCCATGTTTCTACACAAATACCAATTTTCCTCGTTAACGTGTTGTTAGTGCGCTAACAGGTGCAACTGTTACAAACTAGTTCCAAGTAACCACCTTTTACGGTAGGTACATTTTTTTTTAAATCAATTTTTAGAGTGTCGTCAGGATGGAACTGTCATTTGTTAATGACAAATGGTGATTTTGCCAAATTATGTTACTAGTACTAAAATTCAGCGCCATTGCATTTGTGTAGTTGAATATTTGAAGGGGACAGGAATAAAAAAAGAAATGTCAAAAAATTGAGTTCTTACAGAACTTTTTGTTTTAGCCAGAGTTTCTGATGGATAAGTCAGTTTATAACCCTTAGAAGAAATTTTTTTATTACAGATAAATGGATTACACGGCCCGTAGGTACAAAAGTCAAAACTTTTTGACAAAGATTACAATTTACTTTAGCAAACATTTTTTTGGCAATATATTTTTTAACATAAGGTGTTTTGAAACACTCGGTCAATTATTTTTTTTTTAATTATTGCTATGTAGTTAGTAATTGAAGATAGAGATGCTCTTTTGGCAAAACAAAAACGAAAAACGAAACAAAATGGTTAAGATTTATGAAAGGTTTCTAGGCTCCAGAAATTACAAAAATTATTTCGAGGACGTAGTTGATAAGGCCGTACAAGTCAAAGAATGGAATGGTAGATCTTATAGATCAGCAGCAGACGAATTTGGCATCTCAATTGACACTGTCTATTAAAAAGTTAATAATTTACATGGCAAGAAACATGGAGCACAATGTGTGCTAACAGAAGAAGATGAAAAGACTGTAGTCGATGCTAGAAAATCAAAGTATTCGTTCAAAAAAAAACCATTTGTTAGTTTTTGTTCAAAATTATATTAATCGGACAGGCGGACAAATTCAAATGTTTCGCCACAATAAGCTAGGAAAGCAATGGCATTATGACCTTTTAAAAAAAGATCCTCGTCGTAGTGAGAGACTAACAATGCATTAAATTAAGCAGAGCCAAAATTAGTCCTAAAATAACAAATAAGTATTTTAAGAATTTAACAACTTGTCTTGCAAATGTACTTTCAGAGGCAATTATTAACCATAATGAGACAATTTTTTTGCGATGACCAAAGAAAAAAATTGTTATTAAGGAGTGGTACAAAAAAGGCTAAAAAAATAATGGAGATTTCTAAGGCTGCTACATCTGTTATGTTTTCAATTGCTGCTTCAGGTGTAATGCTACCCCCTTACGTTGTTTAGAAGTGCGAACATCTCTGGCAAACCTAGACAGAAGGTAGATCAGACAACGTCAGGTATAACAGGGGCAAATCTGTTTTTCTATATTAAATTAAAATAAAGTATGTTTTTCTATTTATCTTGTTTTCTTGACTATGGAAAAAGATAAAAGTTTAATATTTTTATTTTATTTTTTTAACTGGTGGAATGTTTCAGGTTGATTATACAATGCGACAACTTGACCTAGCCATTAAAAACCAGATTTTTTTCAAGTCACCTGAAAAGAGGTGATCACTTGAAACTTGAAAAAAACATGGAAAATTTTGTTTATTAATTTTGCTATTGATGAAATCGATTTGGAACAGCATTTCGCAAAACCAGTCAAAGTTTCATTAATAAATCTTTGGGCAATTTTGAAAAAACCGAAAGTAAAGTTCAAAACTGTTATCAAGTCACCATCTTTTTCGATACTTTGTAAATATCACAGGCGCCTAATTTTTTTTTTTGAAATTTTATTCAGACGGCTGTGGTAAATATAAAAATAAAAATCCAAGTAGTCGTATGTTACGAAAATATTTTCTCGTAAAAAAAAACTGTCATTTAGTGCTCGTTAAGTCCAAAGTGCCTTAGTAGTAAAAATGTTGCTCAAAGAAAATGTTACATCGCCCCCAGAGGCTAATTCCAAGCAATTGAGGGTAACAAAGTCTGCCTTGTACAATGGCTCTAGATTCCAAGGCTACCAAAAGTCAGAAGAAGATACGTACAATGTGGAAGTCGTTCTACAACACGTTAAAGAAGAAGATTGGTATTTGTGTGGTATCATGGACATGACTGGACTTGCAGATAACTACCTGACACTCACGACGTTCTTCGACGCGGAAATAATCAGCCCGAGGCATCCGTTTTTAACCAAAAATTGGAACGCAAATGAATCTATTGATGAACAACACTGGAACAAATTTCCCGCGTTTGCTCCATACGTCAAAACATTCAATAACAACAATTTTAATTATAAAACTCTAGAAGATACCGACTATGTGTTTATGAGATGGAAGGAACGTTATGCAGTCACAGATGACGAATGTATGGATATAAGTGATGTTACTTTTGATGGCTTTTATTATATATGTTTTAAAAAATCTGAAGGAAGTATTGAAGGTTATTTCTTCGATAAAGAGACTGACGTAGAATTCCAGTTTTTGAAATTAACACACGTTCCGGAGAACAGTATTCCAGTTTACTAATTTAGGTAAATTGTACCAGCTATTGGCATGTCTGAATTCAGGGTTCTTTTTCAACCTAAATGTTTTTTTGGAGGATTTTTTCGAAAAAGATACTTATTTAGAAAAGTTTGGTATTATATTTAATAGTTTGCTTGTAACAGACAGAATGATACTTTAAATAAATTTTTATTGTTGTGTATATTGTGTATAAATATGTATATTAAATTTATTTTTTCTACTCATGCATATAAAGGTAGGTACACATTTTCACTACTGGTAACTCTATGTAAAAGTACAACATTTTTCTAACTAGATATAAAAATCCTTGTTACTAAAAAACGGGTACAAAATTAAATAAATTTACAGTGATATTGAAAGTTAAAATTAGCATTTCAATATCGAAGAAAAAATAACCTGAGATCGAAATGTAACTCAGTTAGAGCACGCCGTGGAAGTATGTATTAACATTAGACACATCATTACAGTTACGCTGGCACAGCCTGCTCTGATTCAGTTACATTTCGATTTCAGTTTAGAACTTTTTTTCTGATTGATACAATATTAACTAATATTGCCTTAGTTAATATGTAATATGCAATATGTAATAACACACTCATATTTCCCTAGGGAAATATGAAACGCTCATATTGTCCCAAGGGAAATATGAAACGTCATATAAAGGAAAATCTAAAATGTCATATTTTACTATGAAAATGTTTTATTTAATGTGCGTTCTGCAGGCGCCAAAGATTTCCATAATTAAAACGACCTTTAAAATTTAAATTACAGATGTAACAGTCTATTCAACAGAGAAGAATCACAATGAAATTTTACCTTATACACCAAAAAAATGTCAGTAAGAGCTTCTCGAAAGAATTTTTTGAGCTGTTCTCGGGACAACACCTCTGATTTTTTTGAAACGTATTCTTTATTTTTATTCTTTACAAATGCTTCTACTTTATCAAACATTTTAACATCAATTTTTTTCTTTTAAATGCAACATTATCCATAGCATGGATAATTTTGACCACAACGTGTTTGGTGAATATTTCTGTGACTACGGATAGAATAAGTTAGTCATACGTTCAAAAATAACAAAAATCATAGCAAATTACTAAGTCTTCAAAAAACGCTAGCAAAATATTTTCGTCGGCACCATTCACCGTATTTGCTGTTCTCCAGTGTTGAAAGTCTTCGTACATACATTTTACTATACGCAATATTCGATTTTGCTGGAATCAAACATTTCCTGGCTTTCGCTGCCTGTGCGAGCACGTAGTTCGACATTTTATCAAAATATTTTTATGACAGGACGCGAATATCAAACCAGTCAACTATGATATTTATTTACAAGCAATGTTCTTTATCCTTAGCAACGTTACTAATTGCTAAATTCCAGAATTAATAATCTAATATTTTGCTATTTTAACAACAATATTGTTTCAATCAGATAAAAACTATTGATTCCATCACGGGAAATATGAATATATTTCCCTCGGTTGTCTATACATCCTTCGGGTTCCCCTCGGGATGTAACTAGCCAACCTCGGAAAATATACTATTCATATTTCCCTAGTTGTAATAATAGCTATTTTTTCTGATTGATACAATATTGAATAATATTGCCTTACTTACAATATGTCATAACACACTCATATTTCCCTAGGGAAACGCTCATATTGTCCCAAGGAAAATATAAAACGTCACATAAAGGAAAATCTGAAATGTCATATTTTACTATGAAAATGTTTTATTTTTTAATAAAAGCAAACTAACAAAGTTTTTGCATTTGTAACGCTACTTTTAAAACTAAAATAAAAATTGCAATTTTTAAAATTTTTACTAAAACGACTGCAACCAGATACAAACGAGGCAAAATCTTGTTCGCAATTTGTCGATGACATTGCCGTTTCCTTATTCAGAGTAGATATTCAGTTCAGTTGCAGTCTTGAACGATTTTCCAAAAACCGTCACCAAAGATTGTGATGACTGTGCTACAGGCGATGCTATTATTGACACACCAGGAACCGTAACAGAGGCTGCAGATGGCTTTTCCTCCACACCAGCTATTACCTTTGCTACCTTATTTTTCTGTAACATACTGTCAGCCAGATACCCTTCAGCAACACACGAACTTTTCTAACTACCGTATCTTTTTAGTATGGTCATTGAGGCCTCGCATCGGCCACCAAAGTCGCGGACGTTTGTCTTCTACAATGACCTGTATACACCTTCGGATTATTCAGACCCAACTATTCAGCAACTTTACTCGGAATCTTTCTGAAGGTGTTTTTGCCGACCGGCTGAAGAGTACACATCTTATTTCAATAAGCTGCGAAGAACCTAAGAACGCCTTGCGGACGCAACGCCGAATATTTTCTCACCAAACGAGCAGCATTCATTTCTTCTTTATCAGTAATCGTAAATTTTCTATTTACATCATTCTTCGTCTTTGAAACGTTGATCACCATCACCGCCCCACGACCTTCGATATCGGAAGGGAGCATATTCACCAATTCGTGCGTTTTGCAGGCGCCAAAGATTTCCATAATTAAAACGACTTTTAAAATTTAAATTACGGAGGTGACAATCTATTCAACAGAGGAGAATCACAATGAAATTTTACCTTAAACCTCAAGAAAATGTCATTAGAAGCTTCTCGCAAGAATTTTTTGAGCTGTTCTCGGAACAACATCTCTGATTTTTTCGGAATGTATCCTTTATTTTTATTCTTTACAAATGCTTCTACTTCATCAAATATTATAACATCAATTTTTTCTTTTAAATGCAACATTGTCCTTAGCATGGATAATTTTCGTCACAACGTGTTTGGTGAATATTTCTGCGACTACGGATAGAATAAATTAGTCAGATGTTCAAAAATAACAAAAATCCTAGCAAATTACCAAGTCTTCAAAAACACTGGCAAAATATTTTCGTTGGCACAATTCACCGTAATTGCTGTTCTCCAGTGTTGAAAGTCTTGAAATTCCCTGGCTTTCGCTGCCTGTGCGAGCACGTAGTCCGACATGTTATCAAAATATTTTTATGACAGGACGCGAAAATCAAACCAGTCAACTATGATACCTATTTACAAACACTCTCCCTTATCCTTAGCAACGTTATTAATTCGCTAAATTCCAGAATCATATTTTGCTATTTTGACAACAATATTGTTTCAATCAGAAAAAAACTATTGATTCCATCACGGGAAATATGAATATATTTCCCTCGGTTGTCTATACATCCTTCGGGTTCTCCTCGGGATGTAACTAGCTAACCTTGGGAAATATACTATTCATATTTCCCTAGTTGTAATAATAGCTATTAAACCGCAAGCGGAATAAAATTTTAAATAAATAATTGCTTTATTAATATCCTAGTAACAGCCAAATAAAAGACTGTTCATGACGCAAAATCGAATAAAGTGCACAACTACTGTATACCTACATTAGCAAAAACATTGCTGCTATTTATTATAACGCTTTATTGATCATTGAAACGGCGTTGACTTATAACTTGGGAGATTTAAATAAACGCACCAAGTATAAATGGGCTGGAGAAGTGTGTCGTAATTTTAGCGCGAACGTTTGAAGCACTGACATTCTGAAAACATACCTTAAAAAAGTCGCCCTTATTGCACTAATACATAAGGTTGAAATTATAACAGCTAAACTTTGACCGAATAAAAATCACATATGGAAACACAAATAAGGCATAAAAACACTCAACTCCAATACTCTAGACATTCTAGTTTTAATCCAGACACAAGTTACAAACAATTCTCGCATATTTGAGAAATTAATCGAAAATAGAAATTACCGTACAGGCTTCGTGCTCTCAAAGTGACCCGAACCGCTGTAAAGCAACTACCGTAGATAGCCGAGTAGCAAAGTAGCGCGCAAACGCGCTCACGAATAGAGAAAATTGTTCACGTCCGGCATAGTTCGCTGGCATTCGTTCATGTTGGACCTGCGTTAAAGCTTAGAAATGAAGGAAATCTGTGCATCGAACATTTTATTTTCCATTAAATTCTTTATTAAGTGTAAATTTGTTGTAATTTGTGACTTATCAATAAATGAAATGTTTAGGCTATCGAATGTCGACATTTTTAGGTCTTATTTATTTTATTTAGTGTATTTATTCATCGCATAAAATTTGATCTTTATAAATTCAACCTTATTTACATGTGCAATAAGGTCGACTTTTTCAAGGTATTTTTATCGAATGACAGTGTTTCAAAATTTCGCGCATTTTTTACGTCACGGCTTCTGGAGCCCGTGGCGGAATGGGCGGAGATCACGGCTTAGATGTCGCCACTGTCACTTAACGCCATTATAGCAAAAATGTCTCAAGCACCCATGCTGTCAACTTCTAAAATGTTTTTTGCGCTTTGTGACACTTTTCTAATCTGCGTCTAATATCTAAGTTTAATCTTGTCACTCCTAGAAAAATGTATTAATTGGAATGATCTTTTTTTTGATAGCCCATTCCTTATATTTTAAGATATTTAACAGAGCATTTTTTGAATGTTTATTATTTTAATTATACAGGGCGTTACACACAAGCACTGCAAAAAACAAAAGGTTTTCACTGTTTTAATTTTACCAAAACAATTTTTTTAATTTTGTAATGAGTTTTAGAAAAGTCTTGAAGATGAAGCTTTTTAAACGGTTTTGCAGATTTTAAGCTAAATTTAAGAATTAAAGCAAAAGTTAAAAAAAAAGTTTTGCACTATAAGTAATAATTTTGTTACTCGATTTAAAATATTTCTTCTTTTTAGCTTATTCTAAAGAGAAAAGTTTGTCCTTGAATTTTAAAAGACAGGGATACACATACTGTTAACATTTCGTGCAACCAAAGGCTCCCAAAAATGACCAAATATTAGTTTGGTAAATGAAGGATAAAAATTTAAGCGTGTATCTATAAACATAACTTGTTTTTTGATTTCAAGATCTTTATAGCATATAGCATTGGTTTACTTAGTATTAGTCAGTGATAACGTCCGATTTTTGATAGTATGTTTTTTGAAAAAAATTATAGCTTTTTCTCACTAGAACGGCTCTTTACTATAATATGGACACTACTGTTTTCTATTCAGAATTGTATTCTTGATAACAAATCGTTCAAGTAAGCAAAAGTCTTAATTTTTCTCTAAAAACATGTCTTTAAAAATTCGATTTATGTAACTATCGACCAATACCGAGTAAACTAATGTTACAAGTTGCTTAAAAATTTGGTCATTTTTGGGAAACTTTTATTACACGAAGTGTTAACGGTATGTCTACCTCTATAAGTTTAAACTTTTATTTTTAGAATAAACAAAAAAAAGATTTAACATCAATTAACAAAGTTATTGGTAATAATGCAAAAAACTGATTTATAAATTTAGCTCAAAATCTGCAAAATTGTTAAGGGGGTTTGATCTAACCTTTTTTCGAAACTTATCAAAAAAATTCAGAAATATGTTTTTGACATCTTGTATAACATATACAACAAACCTACAAAAAATACTCTATTAAGCATCTTAAATTATTTATGAGAAATGAGCTACAAACAAAAAAAATATTTCAATTTGAAATCTTTTTTAAGAGTTACAAGACCTTAAAGTTTGTTTATATTTTACAGTGTTTTATTTAAGTTATTGACACTTGGACTTTATTTTACTATATCTTATTGTAGGGAATTGACGCTATCTCTTCCGATTAATTGTAACAAGTTAATCACTAATTATTGCTAATTTGCTCCACGATTACAATCCTCAGCCTTTAGGCTTTTTCAATAAAAATTGTGATGGTGCCCAGTTTTTTTTTTAATTTACTGATTTGTCAGTCTAAATTGAATGTATTTTTATGTTCTCTTAGGGATGGTATTATTTTATTTATGTTTTCTTACCGTGATCTGTGCTTTCCAACTATAAGTTGAGCTGCTCTTTTTTGCCCAATTTGTTTGTTTTTATAACATTTTATGTTTAAAATAAGCAGAATATGCTTGTTTTATCTCGTCTGCAACAGACAACAGGTAGTAATCAACATGACTTCACCAACGAAAGAGCACGTTCTTTTAAGCTAGAGGCTAGGGAAAGACATATAATGTTAAAAAGTTGATCATATTGAATATTTAAAAAAATAAATCGAAAATAAAAATATATCTTGGGAATTGTTACCAGCTAGTCCTGTCTAGGAAAGCATTAAAAAAAAGTACCCAGAAATGGAAAAACGATTGTTTAACTGGTTTTCCACATAAAGGTCCAGACATATTCCCGTTTCTTAGCACAAAAATCTTTATAGAAGTAGAATAGAAGCAAGAACAATTTTGTAACAAATAGAGAATGGTTAGCAAAATTCAAATCTAAACTTGGTTTAAGACGATCTGAGTTTGTGAAAAATTTTTGTCAAGTTATAACCCTAATCTGCTGTTTTACCTTTTCCGTAAAATTTCAAAAACATAATATTAGAGCTGAACGTGGGTTTTTCGCAGAATTACAATTGTGATAAATTGGCCTTCTTCTAGAAAATGTTTTCCAACAAAAAAGTGAAAGGTTTCTATAAAAAGACAGCACCTGGTAAAAACGCTTGGAAATAAAGGTATTTTTTGTGTACTAATAGCGGTGGCGAGAGTAGTAGTTTGCATAAAATAAAGTTTTTAGTGATAGAAAAATAAAAGAAGTTTACACCATTAAAAATCTGGATTTACTTGTTGAAAAATGCTTGGATGACTACATTTATTTTTAACAAATAGCATCAAAACATTGCTAGATAAGTATGAAGCTTTCTCAAAGGTCAAAATTTAGATAAAAAGGCATTGGCAAATGTCTTGGTCTAAGAGAACAGAAAATTGACACAGTGACGAGAAAATTTACAATTATGTTTATTTCTCTAAACAATTTTTGTTATTCAATTAGCAAAACTAGCGCATTAAAAAAGTTTATTTTAGGATATTTTTATCTGATAAAGATGACATTTTAAAGTGCATAATCTCTCTAACTTTAAGAGTTACTTTCTTTTCGCTTTTCTATGCATGGGACAATATTTCTCCAGTTACAATATCCAAATCATGGAAAAAAGTTTTAAATTTTGATGTCACTGGTCTTGATGAGAATGAAGATAAAGACCATTTACCTCTCAACATTTTAAACTCACATATTTCTGGAAGGCAAAAGAACCATTTACTTTCTTTTATGTTGCACCAGGCTCGAGGAAAAGTGTTGCTAGAAGCTGAAGTTCTGTCCTGGATTTGCGGTGATAAAAATTTACTTTCTTTAGAAAAAACATTTTGATTTTGGCGACGATAAACAAAAACTATTTAAAAGAATGATTGAGAGACCTCTTTACCTTGATCTACAACGGAGCGTCTAGTTTATTGTTTTGCGGTCGTAATATCAACCCTACTGTTTAAATACTTATAAGTTATACACCATTCGAAATTCTCTACAATTCTGTATAAATTTTTTTTTATTTGTTATGATACAAAGTTTTATCGACATCTTATTTAAAGAATTTGATTTCTTTTATAGTCCTACCTTTATAATTTTGTTATTTATTAAAAAAATTTAATCAACATTAAACTGATTTTTAGTATTACATATTATCTACAAATTAATCTAGCACTTTTTTTAATTACGTTTAGTTTTCAATGTATTTAATTTTGAATAAGTTATTATCTTTTTGGTCATTTTTAAAATATTGTTATTTTGTAACAATAACATTTTATTTTTAAATTTTGTTTGGTTTATTTGTAGATAATCTGTAATACTTGAAATCAGATTAATGTTAATCAAATTGTTTTAATAAATAACGGAATTATAAAGGTAGGACTATAGAAGTAATCAAGTTTTTTAAATAAGATGTCTTGATAAAACTTTGTAACATAACAAATAAAAAAAAAATTAACACAGTATTGTAGAGAATTTTATTTCCTTTCAGATGGTGTATAACTTGTAAGTATTTAATCAGTAGGGTTAATATTACAACCGCAAAACAATGAACTGGTCACTCCGTTGTAGATTAAGGTAGAGAGGCCTCTTAAAGATAAGGAAGTAATAAATGATTTTTACCGGGTGTAAACGAAATTCAGCTTATCCTTTATTAAATAGTATTTTTTTACATAAAAATGAAGCTTGGAAAACTTATTATGTTAAGAAATCCTTATTAATCGAGTAAAAATAGAAATTTTTATCACTTTTGGTTTTACTTGAAACGACTCTTTAAAAAAAAATTTGGATTTTTAAATAAAACATGTATATTTTTACATTTTTAGAATCTATATTAAATTTGGAGTCTAGTATACTACTCTTTATAACTTTTTGTTAAATAAAAAACTTATTTTGCAATTTTTGGTTTTTTATCTAGTAGGCTGTGATGGTAAAAAAATATTTCTAAATAATTAGTTTTTCAGGTTTAACTAATTTTTTTTCAAATACAACAACAGTAGCTTACTTGACTTTTTAAATTAACGTTTTGTTTAAAAATAATTTAAACAAATTGAGAATAGATTATAAATAGGTAGTAATGTAGAAAGTAAGAAGGCAAAAGAAAAATACAAAAATACTTTCTTATGTTTTTTTCAACAAGTTTTAGACGACCAAATTTTATTTGAATGTCTTATTTTATCATTATTAGATGAATTTTTTTATTTAATTAAATGTTTATAACCTTGTCTTTTTACTCTTTATTGTTTTTATATTTGTATTTATAATTGTTTTTGCATTTACTTAAATTTTTTTTAATAAGTTTTAGAAATTAAATGTCGTGTCTTTAAAAAAACACACGTATTTAGGCGGCTAAAATTTGTAATTTTTTAGTATTTTTTTTTAAATAGCAAGCTTTATTGATATATTGATTAAACAAATTTTTCTTTAACATAATGCTTTATTTTATTTTGAGAATACATTTTTATTTTTTAATGCTTTAGTAAGTTGGTCATTGATAAAATTTCGTAAGTTTTTTTATTGTTCTTCAACTTCTTATTTTTTTTTACATTATTTAGGTACTGATGATAAGACTTTTCTTTAAAAGCAATTTAAAACTCTTATGTACCTTTTTTTTGTAATAAATTTGTAGGACTGACTTGGATTTTTAATGTCATATTTTACAATTTTTTTGTTATTTATTCAATTTATTAATATTTTTTTAAAAACAGTCTTGTTCAAAACATCGTTGCTAAACTCGGTTAATCATTCAACTTTTTAAAACAGTTTAACACTGTGATACATATAGGTAACGTGTTTCACTAGTAGCACATTTATTAGAACGCTTCGTTACAATAACATCACAGGAGTTTTAGACATGCTAAAAGATTTGCATTCTAAAACCGAAAGCCGAAGTATTAAAATAAAATTTACGAAAATAAGGAACAAAATTATGGAGCGATTACAGAAAGACTCTCACCAAGAACAAATCTCCGGACTAACACAACCAGACCCCAACAAAGAATTTTACTAAATCAGCGACTTCATACTATAGTGAAACATAAATGGGTATTATATTATACCCACTTGCAAGATCTACAACTGCTAATATCTTATGAAAAACCATCAGTAATTTGTCTACAAGAAAGACACTTTAAAAATTCTAAAGTTCACTAGTTAAAACACTATGAAGTACTTTTCAAAAACCGTATTGAGCAAAATAAGGCCTCTGGAGGAGTGGCAATTTACATCGACCAGAATTTACAATCTACAGAAATAAAAATTAATTCTGACCTAAAAGTGGTAGGAGTAGTTGTTAACTTTCGAAATCCCGTAGCCATCTGTAACATATATATTTCTCCAAACAAAAAAGTTTCTCTTACTCAACTGCGTCAAGTTTTTCAACAAATACCACAAAGACATGGTGGCTGGAGCAGAACGCAAGAACTGTCTTGCATTTACAAACACCTCCTCCCAGAGTACCGCCAATACATTCGCCGGAACGACGTAAATTCCCTGATGGACCTGCTGGACCAAGTGCAGGAGTATGAGAGTCTAGCTCGAGAGCTAAAAACCAATAAGTTCGAGCTAAGAAATTGTATGGTTGCCAGTTCGAACTGGACGGGGATGATGTCCGAGTTTCCGGAGGAGACTTATGAACTCACGACAGATTCCAGGTTTTCGCCCAAAATTCGACCAGGAAAATATGAGGCTCATCTGTAGGCAACCCCCAGAACATTTCTGTTCGCGGTGTGGCTTACAGGGGGTCATTACCCATCAATGCCACTGTATCAAGACGAAGACGACAAACTCCGAGGGGACTGTGCCCCAAATGGCTCCGAGCAGCCCCTGGAAAAAGACCGAAATACTACCGACACCGACTCCGAAACTGACCGAAATAGTACCGGCACCTATTTCAAAAATGACCGAAATACTACCGACACCGACTCCAAAACCGATAAGACAAATTCAACCCCAGTCGAAAAATGATAATCGCATCATTTGGAAAATCTCCGTGGCTAACCAGGAAATTCCCGCCTTGCTTGACACTGGTTCTGTGCTCTCATACATGAGCGAAGAGACGGCCGATTATTGTGTAAACAAGGGGGTGCAGCCACAGATTTTGACTTCCAAAATGCAGGCGAAAATGGCCAATGGGGTAACTGTAGATACTAAGGTTTCCTACAACATAAAATTTCAGGCCAATGATCTGGAATTTGAATGGAATTTTTTAGTCTGTCCGAATTTAACAAGTCCGATAATCCTTGGGTTAGACTTCATCATGGTTCAGCAAATGGTGTTGAATTTTCAATCCGGTGAAATTTCCCACCAAGGCCAAATTTTGCTGAACATGGAATCCCCGCTAGCCCAGGTGTCAACCGAAATCCCCATCACCGATACAGCTAAAACCGCAGCTGTAGAAGACGAATTCATCAAGAGCGAAATAGCTATGAAGGATATGCAAGCTATAGTTGATGAAGAAGTCGACCGCATGATGCAGGAAGACATCATCGAACCGTCTGAGAGTCCTTGGAGCTCTCCATTTGTCCTAGCTGACAAAAAGGACGGTAAAAAGGAAAGGTTTTGCATCGATTTCCGAAACTTCAACTCCGTACCTCAAAGAGATGCCTATCCGATTCCGCACATTAACGGCATCTTGGACAAACCTCGGGAATCAAAGTACTTTTCCAAAATAGACTTAGACGACATCACCGTATTTGGAACCTGCACAAAAGCAGAACACCGGAAACCGAGAAAAACCAAGTAAATTTCAAACTGGAAGAGAAGAAGAAAAAAATCCATTCTAAAGTCCAAAACCCGTCCCTTAATAATCTACTTACAGCAAATGGACCGCAGACACCGCATGGAGACCTGGAAAACTCTCCATAATATGAAGAGTTTTTTTTAAAGGAAGAGGAGGGTGTAACGAAGCGTTTTAATAATTCAGTAAACAAAACAAGATAACGCCCAGCAGCTGATTCGGACCGCGTGACCGCGACGTCATACGTATACGTCGGGGCAGTAGTGGTGGTATAATTCTCACCACACCGAGAACCACCACCAACGCTTCGCTACGATATTCCTCTCATACCCCTCGCCTACAAACGAAGGCTATATATTGCGCCTACCGCCACCGATATTGGGCATACTTGCAGGAGCATTAATCTTGTAAGTAGCCACCCCCAGACCTGTCCTCCCCTGGAGCATTAACCTAGGGGTTTCCTCTCCGATACCGCTACCCACGGAGCATTAACCCGTTGGTAGAATCCTCTCCGAAACCGCTACCCACGGAGCATCAACCTGTGGGTGAATCCTACCTCCCCTCCATTACAAGTGCGAGCCACCGAAGCCGACACGTCAAGGACGAGGAACCGAGGACGAGAAGCCGACGACGAAGAGTCGAGGACGAGGGACCGCCGAGAACGAGGCCGTATATATATTAGTAGAAGATTCGTTTTGTTTTGTTCAGAAGTATTATTTTTATTTTATTTTTATTCTGTACATAGTTTTATACTGTCAATAAAATCCCAGTAAAGCCGCTCTTCTCTCTCTCTCTGCGATACCCAGAACCCGACACGGAAACAACCGTTACATTAATAGTGTAATCTTTCGCTAAGTGTAACATGTCGGTAGATTCTTGTGAGTTGGTTATGAAGTCGTAAAATTGCTTGAAGTTCATAGGGAAAGAATTATTTATGTTATCTATATTTTCTTTGAGTGGTAGTAATTGGTCCAGTACAAAGGTTTCGTCTTGAGTTAGAGATTCAGTTGAGGAAGCGTATTTTTTTCTTTTTTCTTTTTAACCTTTGTCTTCTTTGTCAGGGGAGTTGGTGGGATAAAATGAGCATCTTCTGATAATTCTGACTGTGAATCGTCCTAAACCATCGATTCGGTGTTTTCATCTATTTGGGGTCAGAGATAGTACTTGCTGCGCACTTCTTGGGAAGTTTTTCCAGTATTTTGATTTTTACGGGTTGGTCTTTAATTTTTGTAGTGTTTGTACTAGCTGTTGTCTTTTCTGCGCTACTAGAAAAAGGCTGTTGTGTTTCTGTGGGGTCTGTAAGAGGTGATGGAGGTGCTGGGGATTTGCTTGCTGTGTGTCCTGGCTTTTTGCAAAGAAAGCACTTGAGCTTGTCATAAGTTAAAAAGATTATAAAATCTGTATTTTCATACCTAATAATAATAAAGTCGGGTAATTGTGTGTTTTCTGGACTGTCATTTACATACACTTGTCGCCGAAAACTTTCCACATGAGTATAGGCGTCGTTCTGTATTCCTGAGCGAAGTGTTGTAATAGGTGACACCATTGTAAGTCCTAAATTTTGGATAACGTTGCCAAGTATTTCGTGAGGTATAATGGTGTGAACATTTGATATTAGGATTTTTTTCGCAGGTGTGTTCAGTCGTCTTACTTTAAATTCTTTATCTTATTAGATACTGATTTTTTTATGGTAGTTGACAATTTCATTGACTTTTTCGGTCGATAAAAGGTACATATAAATCCGGTTGTTGGAGATTTTTGAGACAGATGAGATATTTTTGGGGCCTATGAGAGTTCCTGTTGCAATGACGTGATCGCCGAGGCGAAAGTCTTCTTGCGGCTCAAGGTCTATCACAATGGCTTGGTCCCTTTTTAGAAATTTAGGTGTAACTGGAGTTTTAGAAACATGTACGTAACTACTTTTGTTAGTGGTAATTTTGATAATTACTTTCGCTACGCCTTGTGGCGTAGCGATTTGTTTTTAAGGGAAGCAGTTGAAAAAGATGATAAGGTTGCGATTAGGGAAATACACGATTCGAGTTTGACTTTAAACAGGGTTTCAAGGAATTACACAAAAGAAACAGGGTCCGACAGCTTACCCACCGGGGCTCATGTGGTGATACGTGTAATTTCTTTCTGCATACACCGTAAAAGTCTTTTCTTTAGTGGATTAAACTCGTATTTGCGACCGTTGCTGACTCGAACAACTGTCACCGACCGGGAACAAATCAAGACTCAAAAAATAATTTAGTATTGTCAGTTGGGGTTACTTGAAACAGTTTTGATTTGTCAACGTGATTTTGAAAAAAAATATTGTTATGTAAAATAAAACTTAAAATGTATTTTTTATGGTACCTGTCAAATTGTTGTACAGAGTTGGCTATACTATTTTTGAAATGACAGTGAATTTAGTTGCTTAATGTTTTACGTCTTACTTACCTGTCATATTGACAATATGTGAATCACATTTTTTGATACCAATTGTGAATCCGAGAAAAAAGCATAATTTATTAAATGCAAATTTAAAACGAGTGGCACTGAGGTGTAAACAAGAATTTATTGACGTAAAACCAGATATCTCAAAAGAAGAACTGCTGAATCGGCTTTGCAGAACATTTGATGTGGTATTTCAAAAAAGTTTTTATTAATTTTGAAATAATATTTCTAAATAGGTTTCTAAAACTGTTATTTACAACATACAAGCTGTCCCAACGGTCCGATCTTTTCTTTTTTTTTAGATTATAGCTGTGTTTTGATGCACATTTTAAGAATTTTGCGATTTATATACAGGTTGTCCCAATATTAAAAAACACTAAAGTTATGTTTTTTTTATGAAATCTACTGTTTGATTTTAATTTTGGATTTTATGCTAAATTGCAAATAACTTTTATAAAGGTTGTTTTTATTTATCTGTTATCAATTTTGATTTGTGGCGCTTTCTTTACCAGAATTTTTGAAATGCAGCGGTCTGTCTAAAAATTCGTACCTTTTAAATACTTGCACACAAGTTAAAGTAAGTTACGCCGTTTAATTTCTAAATGTTTGCTGCATCTTTTGTGTTTACTCAACAACCTGCTCAGTGGCATGTAGCTACTGCGATTTTTAACATGACTAATTAAAAATGTCAAAAACTCATTTTTTTCAAATAGCAGCCTCTATTTATTATTGTACCAATCAAAAGATTTTTTGCCAAGCTTTCCATCAATATAAAGTTTGTATAGTCTAGTGTAAAATTCTAAGTTGCTATCCTAAATTAACTAAATTTCGAAAAACTTTTTAGTTTTGAACAACAAAAATCGAGTGGGTCTTATACTCAAAAAAAAATTAGCACAGAAAATAAATAAAAGTATGAAATTAAATTTTTTTTGTTGGAAGAAAATGTACAGTATGGTGCACAATTAAGTTACAGAGAAAATTAGGCAAAATCTAACATATCGCAAAGCAGTGTTAACCCAATTTAGTAGAAAAATGTAAAAACATTATGAGATAAAAAAAAACAAAACATTCTAGCTGTTTTACAATTTTCTTTATAACAGATGCTCAAAAATATTACCATTTTCTTTAATACAAGTATGCAGTCTTCGTCTAAAAGATAGTCTAACATGTCTCAGCATATCTGTATTTATTAAACGGAATGTATCGCGTATTTTTTGTTTCATATCCTCCGCAGTTGTTAGTCTCAGTTTATTATACACCTTTTCTTTTACAAATCCCCAAAGGAAGAAATCAATCGGACTAAGGTCGGGAAAACAAGCAGGCCAACTGATTGCTCCTCCTCTGCCTATACAACGATTTGGAAAAGTTTCGTTTAAAAATTGTCGAACTACTCGATGATAATGTACAGGGGTTCCATCCTGCTGTAGCTACATGATCTTTTGCGTATGCAAATCTAGATTTTCTAGCAAAAATGGCAGATCATTTTGAAGAAATTCTTAAAATCTTACCCCATTTAAAACATTATCAAAAAAGAACGGATCGATTACGTGGTTCTCAAGACTTTCGCCCCAAACATTCAATGACCATCTATTTTGATATTCAATTGTCTGCATTGAATGAGGGTTTTCAGTCGCATAGTAATGCATGTTGTGTCGTTTAACAGACCCGTTACTCTTCAATGTTGCTTTATCACTAAGTAAAATTGTGTGCATAAATTTCCAGTTGTTATTAGCCAAATTATCCATAGTTTCACAAAAATTTACTCGATTTTGAAAATCATCTCCAAAAAGTTTCTGATGTAGCTTAAGGTGGTAGGGATAAAACTTGTGATTTAAGGTAATTAGATTAATACTGGTTCGCGATATGTCAGTTTGTGCTTCAATTTTTTTGCAACTCAATTTTGGATTTTTCTGTAACATTAAAGGAACTTCCATATCCACGTTTTTGTCTATTTTTTGTGCTAATACTTTTTTTCTGGAACGTAACGCTTCCTGCAGCATCAAATCTATTTTCTATATGCAGCACTTTGCGGCAGTTTTGCATTTGGGTATTTTTGTATGTAGAGTCTTTGAGCCAATAAAATATTACGAATTGCTTCACCAAGACTGTATACCATGGTAATGAGTTTTTGACAAGTAAAATTTATTTTGGAATTTATAATCTTCACAATAAAATTGACAGATTGTAACAATGAAAGCCCATTCGATTTTGTTTGTCCAAAACAGAAAAGTTTATCGAAATTTAGTTAATTTAGGATAGCAATCTAGAAAATTAATATCTCTTAAAATAAACAAGTTATAGAGCTTTTTCGGACAGTTGGGAGAGCCTGTATATTGCAATTAAGAAAACTTGCAGTAAATAGTAAATTAGGGCCTGGTGGGAAACAATACACATTTTGTCGACAATTTTTTAAGCAACAGAACCTTCTCCTATCAAAATAGAAAACTCCCTGTCTTTGAAAAGAAACCTCTGCAATGGTGTCCCCAAGAATCAGAGCTGAGTGTAACGCTATTTTTAATAGCAATAAATAATATATTCTATCAAATGTTTCTGCTTCAGTCAAAGGTAATTTATTTGCAGATGATTTAGTGATATTTATAAAAGACATTAACACATGGTTTAAAATTTTTGGCAAGCAAAACAAAAAGTCTATTGTTCTCTAAACGCTCTAAAGCAGAAAAACCTGCATTTAAACTAGCTGACAAAATGCTAGACTATATCAAAATTTCTTGGGGTATACTTTGACCAAAACCTAAATTGGAAGTGCCACATATCCCACATACGGCGTAACTGTGTCAAACTTCTAGACCTAATGAAAGTCTTATCTCATCATCACTGGAGAGCTGACACCAAGTTTTTGATACATAAATATAGAATGTTATTAAGACCGCGGCTAGACTAAGGTGCAGTAGCGTATATACTGATCATGCTGTGCGTCATACATTAAACCGGTCACATCTATTCAGTCTTCCACCCTTCGCATTGCAGTAGGAGCCTTTAGAACATCTCTAGTGGATAGCCTACTATGCCTCGCAAATGAAATGCTATTGCTTCATCGTTTCAAGCTTTTAAGACTATCTTATGCAACAAATGTTCTCAAAAACCATAAAAAAGTTTTTTCTAAAAACGCAATACTCAAAAATATCCAAACACAACATCAATCTATTTACCCTGGAGTCATAAACTACCTTACTTTATTGACCTATCGCTGTTCCGTTTCTCCAAAACTGATATCCCGCATGTGCTGCTTATATCTGAATTCCAGACTCTACAAGCTTGTGTCTATAATCACTATTTGTCTATCTACACCGATGCATCAAAGTCAGATTATGGTGTAAGCTCTGCAGTTCAATCTTCATGGGAAAATCTACAATTCCAACTTCCTAAAAACAGTAGTTTTTCTAGCTTTTGAGCTTTTCGCAAAACTAAAAACCATGGAACACATTATCAACATCAGATAAAACAGCTTTCATAATCTGCTCTGACTCTCTCAGCTCTCCCCAGTCACTTAAACAACTTTATCCTACAAACCCATTGGCAATACGAGTAGTAGACCAACACCGACAACTAAGCCAATTGGGAACACAAGTTTGTCTTTTACATGTACCGTTACACGTCGGCATTCAAGGTAATAAAACAGTGGATCAACTGGCAAAAGAAGCGGCCCAAGTTAAAAACGTAGAAGCACTATCTCACTACGTAGATACTGATATTAATCGCCATTTAAAATCTGCGGTCTAAAAACTCTGGAAAGAAAAATGGTCCAAAGCAAACAGGCACCTTAAAACTATAAAAATATAATATTAGTTGTTAGTGTAAACTGAAATCCTTTGGCGGATCCGTTTTGCAAACCAACGTCATAGGAGTCCTTGAAATGTCTCTTTTGCGAACCAGTCTGAGGATTAGCGCTTCGCAGTAGAGGGTGGTTTACAAGTTCAGCATTTGTTTGATTAGAATACGTATTAAAAATATTTAAAACTCAATACGTAAAGGAAAATTCATAATTTAGAATATGACAAAAATTAACGAGAAAAGATAATGAGTATGTGTGTGAATTATGAATACACCGCCGTTTTTTTTTAATAAATAGTTATTTTTAAAACAGAAGTTTTGAAATAACAAATGGTATCTTATTAAAGTCGAAAAATAGGATAAAATAGTGACTGCTTTTTCATGAGCACTAGAATTGGGAAAAAGGGAAAAAATATTTATTTTATAATTTTTAAACAAAAAAACAAGAAAATTTTTAGAAAATTTTATTACATTTACAAATTTACGAATATGAAACATTTTACAAATTCAAGTCTGTTTTAATTTTTAAGTAAGAAGTATGTTTTAGCATTTGCTACTATAATATATACTATTATTATTTTTTTACAATATTTTACAACATACTATTATGAAAATCAAGTTTTTTCGTGAGATG
Source organism: Tribolium confusum (assembly GCA_029207805.1). Lineage (NCBI taxonomy): Eukaryota > Metazoa > Arthropoda > Insecta > Coleoptera > Tenebrionidae > Tribolium > Tribolium confusum. The sequence goes on along the minus strand of JALGAY010000001.1, from coordinate 33,047,244 downwards.
AGAGGTTGTTAATGTGTTGCGAGTGACACAATTACACTAGCAAATAAGTAATATATTTTAACTTATTAACAAATGCCTGTTTTAAAATATTATTACGTTTTAGAATAATAGTATTTTAGAAAACTAGTGTTACAACCAGCTTCATTGCGCTACAGATGATGCAATGAACGGGTATTACAGTGGGGAGGTTGTAACACGTATTTTTTATACTATTTGTTCTATTGAATATTTTAAATAGTATTTGTTATTATTTTTTTATTTGACTTCCGCTGTTATCTGTCTAGTAAGTTTTGCGTTAAACATCAACATACCTTTGAGGACCTATTTTTACATTAATGTGAATGATTTTTACCAAAAAGTACCTATAGTGTTTTGAGAGCGATCGGAATAGAAGATAATTTCTTGCTAAACTCTACTCTGAAACTCTGAAGAAATTTAAAATCCAAGCTAACATTATTTACACTAGAGTATTCGGGCATTTTTAATACTTACGTGGAAAAAGAAAATTGTACCTACCCATTATGTTGAATGTGGAAAGCCGAAAAGATTAAGATAATGAATTAGGAAAATTCGGTATTTACCTGAGCATAGAAAGTTTCTTACCACAATTTTAGTAAAAACAAATCTAAATAAAATGAATGTGCCAAGACGGAAAGATTAAAATAACGAATTGGAGAAATTCAGCATTTACTTGAAAATGGAAAGTTTTCTACCATGTAGTTTACAACTTTAAATACAATTAGCAGTTTTAATACACCGCCTGCTGAGATAAGGGAATTAGCAGGGCAGGGTTAATTGGGCGCACTCGAGTTCCCCTCAGCGGTTATTTTTGTCCTAATCCGGCACTCGAGTTGCCGTCAAAAATTTTTAGGTACCTTAATAGCGCACTCGAGTTCCCGTCAACTCCTAAAGGGTGCCTGGCTGCAGGAGGTCATGTAGCAATTGGTAATCTACCTGTTCCTAAGGTAGAGAAAAAATATTTACCTCTTCTTATGTATTCTCTCTCTTTACGAAAATCAGGTATAAAATCCACAACTTTTAGAATTTTGGACAAATTGTAAAAACACCGTGTTAGTAGTGGTAAGGTGAAACATGGCTCTCAATTAAGCGTTAGTGAAAAAAGTAAACTTTTAATTTTGTTTGAAAGTTTCAAATTATATAAATACCGAATTTTGAAAATAACAAACGAAACATGTTGGTGTTGTGTCTACAAAAATTGTAGAGCAAAAGTGTATACGCTGGGAGACGGTAACAATTTAATATTTTCTAAAATGGATGGTCTCCACAATCATGAAAAAATATGTGAAAAACAACTAAATAAGGAAAAAATAAGTAACCACCTAAAAAGAAAAGCTTCCGAATGGGTGTGTAAAAGGTCTTCGAAAATCATACATCAGGAAATTAGTGAATATAAAAATACTTTAAAAACTCTTACAAATAAAGACATAATTTGTATTCGTAATAATTTTGGACGTGAAAAAAGAAAAGCTCTACCAAAACTACCAACATCCACAGAAGAAGTGCAACAATATTTAAATAACATAGTAATAAAGACCATTAAAGATGAAGATTTTCTGTTAGTAAATGATCCTACAAACAATTTTGCGATTTTTGCATCTAGAAGTAATTTAGAGTTCATGTGTAAACACAAAAAAAAATTATGTGAATAGAACATTTAATAAGTGTCCAAAAATTTTTTTACAATTATTTACTATACACACCTACGCCAACAATAACTATGTACCAGTAGTATTTTGTTTATTAAAGAACGAACATAAATCAACATTACAAAACTTTTTGAAACTTTGGTTTTAAAGTGTAATAGTTTAGGCTTGTCATGGACTCCTGAGTACATTGTGATGGATTTTAAACAAGGAATCCATTCAAGGGTATCGGAGTTTTTCCCTCAGACGAAAATCATTGGGTGTAGATTTCATCTTGCGCAGTCTTGGTAAGAAAAATTTTCTAAAACTTACATATTTAAAAACTAATTATTTTTTATAGGTATAGAAAAATACTCTAATTGGGATTATGCAAAGAATACCGCGACTCAAATTCTGCAACAGGAAAATGGCTTCATCACGTATTTGGTCTCACTTATTTATTTCCGAATAAAGTAAGCGATGTCTTTTGTTTTGAATTAATGGAAGATAAGCCTGACAACAACAAAACCACAAAGTTTGCTGATTATTTAATCGAAAATAACATCAGTGAAGAGGTAAGGTTTCCTCCACATATTTGGGCGGCTTATTCAGCTGATATATCCAGAACATCAAATGCTTGTGAAAGCTTCTATTCAAAATTTAATAATTATTGTCCAATATATCATCTATTTGTACATTCCTTATTAGGTATGCAAACAGATACATATATTAAAATGAACAGCGTATTAGAAAAACATGCTGTATGTAAAGATACGCAACGGAGTGTAATTTTTATTGAAGACAAAATTAGACAATACCAAAATAACCAAATTGATAGGTACAGTTTTATTAAATGTGTAGCGCATAAATTGGGTGACTCATTAATTAAATTGTAACTTTTATGTATATGCTATGTATATAATATATATTTAGTTAAATAATAAATTGTTTCATTATTATTTGCGTATTTGCGTTTAGAAATCAGGTACTTAAATGTCCAAATTACTTTGACCCAGCGGGAGATACCGGCTGGTAATCCGGTGCGGTCAGTTGGGATTGACGGCAACTCGAGTGTAGGATTAACCCATCCCTAACCAAGCTCAGGTACCAAGGATTATATCAACGGGAACTCGAGTGCACCGGGTTAATTGCGTACAGTTGCGGAAACAGGTACATCGGGACTAATGAGGGTCGCTAACTCGCTAATCCTCAAGGTGAACTGCGTAGATGCTGCGTAGAGGACCGTCACAACGGGGTATCCACTCAGGGATTGAGAATTAGGCACTTCTCGAAAATTTGGTGATTTGGTTTGTAGGTTATTCTTTTGCTGAAGATTTTATGAGCGAGATGTCTCAAGATGGAAGAATACAGGAATTTGCTGACTACTTAGTTGAAACATATGTAGACAGCAATGCAACATTTCCACCAGAAATATGGGCTAGTGACAGTGCCAATTTATGACAAAGTACCAACTTTTATGAATAATTTCATTCTAAATTCAACAGTATGTGTAGTTCAGCACATCCAAATATTTATCAATTTTTAGATGTTCTTGAAGATATTCAATGTGACCCTTACATTAAGCTTGGTTCAGTTTTAAAAAAATGAAAATCGTTGCATTAAAAAAAGTAATAATGAAGCAAAAATTTATTAAATATAAAATGATTTAATTGAAAAAAAAAACAAACAAATATGTAGAACCGCTTTTGTAAAATGTGTCTCGTATAAATTTAATACCATTTTTTAAATAACTATCTTGTGATATTTAAATGAATATAATAATTTTTATTTTATATTTTAAAATACTCGTTTTTGGAATTGATAATGCATTCTTGGTAGTGCGGAAAGTAACTTTTTTTCAATAACTACTAACAATATAATTCTTTACATCACTCTCACTACCCTGCTGAAACGTACATACCTACTGATCTGTACGCAGTTCACTTAAGGATTAATATGCCGTACTTAAAGTGTACGCAGTTCACCGGCATCCGAATTAGCTGGTCCGCATTTGGGCTGTCGATTTCAGGTAATAGAAGAGGCCGATGGTATTAAGAATTATTTGGTCCGCAAAAGGGATCCGTCTAAGTGTACTCGTCCAGAAATTACAGTCAACGCTAAAACCGCTTCAGCTAACCTATTACCCGCAAAATCTCACGAGAGATATGAAGCAATCTATAGCAAGTTTATGGATTGGCGTCTTAAAAATAAAATGCAGTCATTTTCTAAAAATGTATTAATGGCCTATTTTGAAGATTGGTCTAATGAAATGAAACTCTCATCTCTCTGGGCGATTTACTCTATGTTACGAAGCACCATTCTAATACATAACAATATTTATAATGTATTTTTACTAAAATATTTTATCGAAGTTAGACGGTCGTAGAAAAAGTATGGTACATAACTGGAGTTGTAAAGCAATTACGTACGCCCAGAAATGCATTTCTCGCTTTCTTCGGTCACTTGTACGCAACTTTTCTACTTGTACGTGTAATATGCTGTTTACAACTCACGTTACATAATATACTATTAATCACAATAATCGCTTTCTAGACAAGTGAAAAGCTCATAAAATTGACTACAAATTACCGTAAACTTACAAATTTTTATCACAAGTAATAAAAAACAATGTTTAAAAGTTTAAAACCAAAAGCGTAACGCTGGTTTACTGGATTTTAAGTAACTGTTACAAAAACCGTATTTAAAACATGAACACAAAGTTATTCTTATATGTTTTACTTTATTTTGAGCATGAAACGGTAGCATAGCTGGTCAAGACACACGAAATTTAGTATTTAAAATTATTTTTACTTTGTTTTTATTATTGCTAAACGTAAAAACATAAAAAAAAGATAATTGCGTAAAACAAAAGTAAAAACAGCTGTGATGCGACTGTGGTGGTCTTATCGGTTATCTCAGTCGAGAAGGGAACTCTAGTGCAGTCTTACCATCAATTACAATCAACAATTATATCGGGTAAATCAAGTTATATCCACACCCCAAAAACACGTTTTAAAACATGGAAAAAAAATATGAAATTTATATACAGTGTGTCAATTTTAAAAGTTGCAATCGGCAATATCTTTAGAATTGAAAAAGTTATTGAAAATCACTTAAAACTGTTTCGGTGGCTGCTAAGGGGAATCAAAATCACATGGTCAGTGACGCACCTCCACCCAAGGTTACTTAATAGTAAGGTTTGCTGTTGTTCCGGATGTGACGTCATAAAGTTCTCAATTCTCTAGAGAATTATATTATCAGGTGTTGGTCAACGTGCATCACAGATTTCGAACTAAAACCGGTTGGCTGACATGACAGCATGGCAACTGCATCAACTGATCGCGCCATTGTCATTGCCATAAGTCACTGCTTTGTCTGCTGGTTTCGTATACGGTTCGTTTTTGCATTTAATTCATTTTGTGTTATCTAGTTTTGCTGTTAATTTTGAATTAAAGTTTTTTAATTTAGTAGATTTTTAATAATAAGTTTAGCGGTTAGCTAGTTTTGATTTATTTACATTAATTCTTTTTTCAATATAGTTAGGTTAAGTTTGGGAGTTTATTATTGTTATTTCTGTTATTTGTTTTATTTTGACCCATCAGACTTCCGCGTCTCGCGAAATTTTATCAAAACCAGTGGGCAATTTTGTGAAAATGGTTGGTCACACGTGTGCAGTTTCACTTTGTAAAAACAAATCAAGTGTGGAAAGTGCATACTCGTTCCATCTTTTCCCCAAAACCGCTACTATCAGAAAGTTATGGATTACTTTTTGTCAGCGAGGCGAAAATTGGGAACCAAAAAAGCACAACACTATTTGCTCTGAACATTTCAGAGCAGATGATTTTGAACTAAATTTTAAGAAAGAATTATTGAATTGCTCTACCAAACGAAAGTTAAAGCCTGATGGTATGTAATAAAGTATTATCGAAAGTTTCAAGTTAACATCACTGTTCAATTCTTTTATAGTTGTCCCAACAATTTCTACTAACGAAGATAAAAAAAATATCAACATTTTTGCAAGGAATCGTGACCAACACTATATTGAAAGTGTTTTAAAAACGTTTTCGATGGATATGGAAATTTCTCCACCATATGAAGAACTAAAAAAAAAATATGATGAGGCCATCAAATTAATCGACCAACTGAAGTTAAAAATAAATGACTTGGAAGGAGAGCTTGCTGATCTAAAAGAAGCATCAACCAAAAAAGAAGTACAATTGGATGCTGCTATAAAAAAAGCGTTGTCTGGTACATTTTCTCCAAATCAAATTGATCTGATAAGAAAAACAAAAAAACGAGTTGTTTGGACAAACCAAGAATTGGCTCAAGCGTTTACACTGAGGTAATTTTTGTTTCAACAACTCACTTTTATACCATCTCGTGTGTTTAAATAATTGTTCTCTTGTAGGTATTTCAGTAGCAGGGCTTATATATTTTTGCGAAATAATAAATTTCCTCTGCCCAATCTAAGCACACTCCGGAAGTATGCTGGAAAAATTACCTTACAAAATGGGATTCTAACAAGCTCATTGAATTTTATGAAAATCAAACGGCACTCGCTTATGAATAAAGAAAGTCTGGTTGTTCTTATGTTTGATGAGATGCGAGTGAGAAGTTTGTATGAATACAACAACAAAGAAGATGAAATAGTTGGTCCTCACAAATATCTTCAAGTGGTGTTGGCTCGTGGTTTGTGTGGCTCCTGGAAGCAACCTGTTTTTATGGGTTTTGACCAAAACATGAGTGTGGATATTTTGCACAGCATCATTCAAGCTCTGCACAACATTGAATACACTGTGGTGGCATGTGTTTCGGATTGTGGTTCGAGTAACCAAGCAGTGTGGAGGGATTTAGGAGTGACATTTGAACACCCCTACTTTGAGCACTCTGTGCTCAAATCTAATATTTACATCTTCCCAGATGTTCCACATCTTTTGAAATTAATTCGTAACTGGCTTTTGGATAAAGGTAAAATAAATATAGCCACTACTTAGTGTTATACATATTTTATGTAGGTTTTATATTAGAAGATGGAAGTGTAATATCTAAAAAACCTCTGGAAGAGTTAGTGAAACTGTCCAAAAATGCAGAAGTTTCTTCAATCTTTAAAATTAAAGACAAACACTTAACGTGCAGTGACAGTGAGCGTCAAAATGTTAAACTAGCAGCTCAGTTGTTATCACATACATCTGTTGCATTACAACGATATGTAAAAAATGACGAAGCCTATAAATTGGGCGAATTTATTGAATCAATAAATGTGTGGTTTGACATTTTCAACTCGAGAAACTTAAACGAAGCGGTTTTTTTTAAACAACCATACAAGGGGCATCCAGCGCAAGTTGATAAACTTGATGAAATTTATGGACAAATTTTAAATATAAGAAGTTGCGGCAAAAAATCACTGCAAGTTTTTCAAAAGGGAATACTAATGGCCATAACATCTTTAAAAAAAATGTATGAGGACTTGAAAGAAAACTATGAAATTTCATTTATTATGACAGCTAAACTAAACCAAGATGCTTTAGAAAATTTGTTTTCTCAAATCAGGACGAATGGAGGGTTAGATGATCATCCCACTCCTTTGAATGCTTTTTATCGTTTACGACAAATTATAGTTGGTAAGTTTATATATATATATATATATATATATATATATATATATATATATATATATATATATATATATATAGCGCTTTAGTACAAACCTGAGCCAGAAATATGTTTGCGAGCGGTACATCCTGAGCCACTCTGACGGACCTGAGCCAAATATATGGCTCAGGATGGCGGACCCTTATAAACCGCATATTTAGGGCCCCCACAGTGCACTGGCAAATTTTTTTTTGGCTCAGAATTGTATGAATCTCCAATTTGTAGTTCCGGCTTTTGCCGCGCTGTGAAATGGTGGCGCTGCAGTCGCGTATTTTGTATATATTTGTATATACAATCCTGAGCCAGCAGTTTCTTAGAATTAATAAAATAAAACAAACTGGCTCAGGATTGTATTATACAAATAAAACAAATTGCGCACTGCATTATTTCAGTCAGCAATGGAGTATGGAGAATCATGATAATTCATGGTGTCTAGTCGAAATTAATACGTCGAAACTAAATCGTTTAAACCAATTTGACGTTAATTGAACGTCAAAGTTATAAGTGATTTTTATAATTTTAACAATGCTTGCGTTGCTAAGACAACAAATCTTTTGAATCAGAGACGTAGAAAATTCTGAAAATTTGAGTTTTTTATCCTTCAGCACCTAGAAAAACAAAACTGTATTTTTGTAGCTGTTTAAAACCTAAAGATACCTTCTTTTTTGTTACCATATTTAACAAACTCTTGTATTGTAGAAGGCTACTATAAACCATATGTGTTAGTATAACTTTTTTTTAACTAAAAAAGCCAAATAAATTTGCAATAACATAACATTGACACTTTGTTCAACTGCAAATGTAATCATAAATTTGTAATATAAAATTAGTATTTTTTGGATTGTAAAATTATCTCACTTTCTGTTAAAGTAGCTCTTATATTTCTTGTTGTAAAATGTACTATTATTTACAGAATTATTGAACTAAATGTGTAAATTGACGTTTTTTTTGTTTCTTAACAATAATATAATCTATTTTTTCGAAATCAGTTAGCACATAATTTATTCTTTTTTGACTAATTGAGCGGCATTTATTTGTGATTCTTTTTCGTAAATCCTCTAAATCTCTTGGTTTTGTTGCAAATACTTTTGATTTTGTATAGCCCCATAATAAAGTCAAATAAATTTAGCTTAAAAAAAGCTTACTTGATGCTCATATAGGTCGATAGAAAATCCGCAATGGATGAGAAAAACCCATATTCAACATCCACAAAAATTGAATGTTTCATACGGTTTTCTCAGATACATTCTAGAACCGTATTTTTTGAAGACATATTGATTGGACAAGTGTATGTCCAAATTCTTTGCTTAAGATGTTTAATAGAGCGTTTCTTATAAACTTGTAGTTTAAGTCATATAAGTCAAAAGACAGGTTTTGCAAAAAACGAAAAGTTTATACTGCTCCCATTTTAACAAAAAAAAATTTATATTTTTTTAATGGGACCTGGAAGAGCGCTGGATTAAATCCTTAATACAGTTTTACAGACTTTAAGTTACACTTATAAATTAAAGCAATAACCCATAAAAACTGTTTTTTTGCGCATTCAGCAATAATTTTGTTAATTGAAGTAAAATTTTACCTCTTTTTAAATTATTCTAATGATCAATGTTTAAACTTAAATTTTAAAAAACAACGGTGGACATATTGTGAACATTTTGTGTAGAAAAAAAACTTTTGAAAGTGACCAAATTTTTAAACAGCTCTGAATTTTAGTTTGGTAAAACAATGGTAAAAATTTAAACGTGTATTTAGAAACTTGACTTGTGTTTTAAATCTCAATCAAGACTTTTGTAGCATTAGTTTACTCAGTTCAAATAGGTGCTTAAATACGATCTTTGAAGCCATGTTTTTGGAAAAAAAATTAAAACTTTTGCTCATCTAAATGTCTTGTTTCTAGTGAAACAATTGTGGATAGCTAACAGTAGCGTCCGTAGTAACGAGCTGTTAAGTTAGAAAAAGCTTCAGTTTTCTCCTAAGAATATGCTTTTAAGAATTTGATCTAATCACCGACCAATAGTAAGTGAACTAATGCTACAAGGATGTAGAGAGACAAAAAACAAGTTAAGTGTCTAAATACAAGTTTAAATTTATATCCGTCTTTTATAAAACTAAAATTCGGAGCTGTTTAAGAACTTGGTCAATTTTGAAAGTGTTTTTCTACACAGAAAATTAACAGTATGTCTACGTTGCCTTTCAAATTTCAAGTTTGAACTTTTATCTTTAGAATAATCTAAAAATAGGTAAAATTTTACATGAATTAAAATAATTATTGCTTAATGGCAAATAACAGTTTTTTGGAATTATTGCTTTAATTTATAAGTGTTGCTCAAAATCTGTAAAACTGTGTTGAGGAATTAATCCAGCGCTCTTCTGGGACCCATTAAAATAATCCAAAAATCTTTTGATGTTTAAATGGGATCAGTCCAAACTTTTCGTTTTTTGCAACGCCAGTCTTTGATACCTTGTAAAACTTAAACAACAAATTTGCAAAAAACGCTCTTAAACATCTTAAAGTATAAAAAATAAACTACCCGGAAAAAGAAAAATTATCTCAATTAATAAATTTTTGTATGAGTTACAAGACTTTAAACTTTGTTAAAATTTTAGGGTGTTTTATTCCAATCAGAGTTTGGCGTTAGCCAAATAAAAATTTATCCGATTAAAAAAACGACTAAAAAAATTAGTCAGAATTTTTAATCGTAGAAGCGACTAAATTGAAACGACTAAAATTTTGTCCGACTAAAAATACAACTAAAAAAATCCGTTAAATATTTAGTCGTTACTAATGACTAAGATTTTAATCGGATAAAAAAATAGTCGGATAAAAATTTATTCGAATAAATTTTTTATCGGATAACAATTATTATCTTCTACCCAAAGTTGGACAAAAAGTATCCGATTGAGGTTGATGACTAAAATTTTAGTCGCCAAAAATAATCGTACGACTAATTTTGTTGTCGCTAAGCGCAACTAAAAAAAACGACTTGCTGAAAAGCAAGTTCAAGTTGTATTTATTAAGATTATTTCCAGAACCAAACTCGAAAGCTTTTGCTTTACTTTAGATTGTGCAGTTTTCCCTGTTTAACGATTTTTTTTCCTTATAACAGTTTTGAATTGTCGATGAAATTAGTTTCTGACTGGTTAAACAAAACATAAATTTAGTCATTTAGATAAAATTTCGATAATTTTTTAGTCGTTTCTTAAATCAGATAAATTTTTGCTCTTCTAACACTGCGGACTATTACACTAAGCAAATTATTATTATTAATATCTATACAAATTTAGTCTGCTAAAAAAAGCAAAACACAACTTCTATTATAATAACATGGATAGTAAGGACCAAAAATTATCACTGCATTGTGATCAATTTTTATTTGAAAAAAAAAATGAATAAATTAATCAAATTGAGGAAAAGCATTAAAATCTATTCAATTTTTCTTCAAAGTACAAAAAAAACAATTTTTAGTTGTTAGTCATTAACTAGTGTTTTAAAAAAAACGATTGCTTTTCAATTAGTCGTTTTTTTTTATTGCGACTCGCATTAGACTAGCGACTAGCACAAAAAAATTAGTCGTACGATTTTTTTTTGGGCAACTAAAATTTTAGTTATCAACCAAAATCTAACTTTGGGTAAAAGATAATTGTTATCCGATTAAAACTTTCTTCGAATAAATTTTTAACCGACTATTTTTTTATTTATATTTTTAGCCGGATAAAATTTTAGTGGTTTTTTCAATCGGATAAATTTTTATTCGACTAACGCCCAACTCTGATTTTAATTGTTGATCACTGTATTTGTAACAAATTTAAGAGATTTAGAGAATTTAAGAAAAAGAATTATAAATCAGTCTAATTTAATTAGTCAAGAAATGAGAAATAATGTGCTAACGGTGTTTGAAAATTAGTTGTATTATTGCCAAGAAACAGAAGGACGTCAATTTGTACATTTAATTCAGTAATTCTGTTGAAAATTGCGTTTATTTTAAAAGATTTAAAAGAATATTTAAATTGGTTAAATCACTTAAAGTTTTCATTTTAGATGCAAAAGACAGCAAAAGACAGGTTAGATTTTTTTTGATATAAGTGAGAAACGTGCGGAAAAATAAAATAAAATCCTTGTCGTAGAGTTTTTTTTTAATTAACTTAAAAAATATTAAATATACTTTTATTTCACCTTGTATATAATATTCTTTGCCCCAAACCAACTTTATAGTTTTTTTTTTTTTTTTTTTTTGATAGACTAACTAGTAATCGCTAGAAATTCCAAATATTCATTTGTGATTGGTGGATTTCGATAATTATTATATATGCAATTATAAATGAGCATTTCAAATTTCCAGTGTTTATTAGTTTGCCTATTATAAAAAGAAACTGTATCATAACCAGCAAACAAAAAAAATCAAAGCCAGTAGAACAGTCTTCAAAACTTTTATAGTTAGTAGTTGGCAAATTTTTTTTTATCTGTACAATTTTTTGTAATCTTAAAAAAAAGCAGAAATACATAATCGACTATCTATTATATCGACATTATCTATTTATACACACACACACTCTACAAGTCTCACAATTATCTTATTTTGAGTGTTTACATCGACACTTGTTAATTAAGTTGTCAATTTATCTATACAGTTAAGACAAAGAAAAAACACAAAAAATATAGCTTAAAAACGGTCGATATTTCTGCTCAAAAACAACACCAACTGTGTGACCATCAAGAAACGATATCTAAGTAAATAATGAAAAAATATTACTTTTTTATTTCTTTTTTTACTATTAAGTGAATAAAAATTACCATGTTCAAAGTATAAATTTTTTTAACTGTTAGTATACTTTTATCTTTTTAGAAAATAATCACTTTATTTATTAAACAATGGCTTTTTGTTGTTATTTACATTATTGAAGTAAACTAGATTTTAGTCCTACCTAAATTAATACACTCCGTGAGTGAAATAGAGTTCAGCCGTTATTACTGTTGCTATGGGGCAGGATTGTCGGTAAAAATTTAACTTTTGATTATTGTGGTATATACATACGGCTTAGTCACTGCTGTTGCTATGGAGCAGGATTGTCGGTATATTACATATATGGCTCAGGTTTGTCAAAAGTGTTGGCTCAAGATAGTCTTGTATATGTAAACATATACAAGTCTGGCTCAGGTTTGCTGCATTTTCAATAGGCTCAGGATAGTACGAAATATTTCGTATAAAATTCAAATTTTTTTTAAGAGTTAGCCGTGTATATATTGCAAAATTAAGCACCAATGATCACAACAAAAGAATATACGCCTGACTTTGGTTCGAATCTACGCTATTTCTTGGTGGAGCGGGATAGTATGGAATTCCAATTGGTCTGACTTTGTACTAAAGATCTATATATATATATATAGTAGATGTATTAAGAATACCACTTGCAGGCAAATGTCCGGGGGCTGTGGCAAACAAAATGAATACGGTAGTAGGTGATGTCAAAGAAGAATATGTCATTTGTGATATATTGAAGCGTGCAAATGTTCAACCGACTGTACCAGAAATAGTGGAAGATTTCAGTGAAGGGGACTCTATTAGCAGTGTTTCTACAAAATCATCTCAAAATAAAACAGAACCCAATGTTGAGAATGATGGGTTAGAATACATTGCTGGATGGCTGGTCAAAAAATTTAAGAATTCATATCCATACCTTGGACAATACACATACATGCTGCAGCAAGAACACTCATATGCACTTCCACCATGGGTGCATCATGTGTCATATGGAGGTTTGACGGAACCAACTGAGAAATTAAAAACCGCTATAAAACTTTTAAACCATAAATTCAAAAAAACAAACAAAAACAATTTTTTTGTGAAGAAAAGAATTGTGGCCACTTTAACGAAAAAATATAAAAGTATTGTGGATATTCCTGAGGAAATTGTCCGCGGCTTTTTCAGACAAAGAGTATTCATCAAAATGAATTTTTTAAATAATAAACTCAAAGAGTGTAAAAAAAAAGTTGTACAAAATTCAAAAATTAAAAAAATTATTACGTAAATTGAAAATGTTAATAAAAAAATGATTGTATTTTTGTAATTTTCATTGTAAAGCATAATTTCCCCTTACTACAAAAGGTACTACCGTGACTTTGCACATAAATTTTAAATTTAGCGCGCTAGGAGTTGGCTGTGGAGAACTTTATGACGTAGTTCCGCCCGTGAGAACAGCAAACCTTACTATTAAGTAACCTTGACCTCCACCCACCTTTTAACCCACAGCCACCCCAATTTGAAAATTTTAAATGGCACTTTTGTTATGCGATATTCTAAAAAAAAAAATTGACGTTATTTACAAAATACACAACCAAAAAGATGATTTAAACCCTAAAGACTACGTTTCATGTTTTTTGTGTAATTTTTTTGTGTTCTAAATCTTATCAAAATGGACAATACATTATGGTTTTTGCACCCTTATGTTTATTGAAATTAGATTATAATGTATCTGTTTATGTAGATTTATACATTTCATTTATTAATTGTACCTGTTAACGATATTGTAAATTATCAAAAATTAGCAATGGTTTATAACTTTATAGTACGGCAGAGCGTGTTGAATTGATATTTATTTACGGTTCTGAAAATCGTTGTGCTCTTCGAACAGCGGCAGTGTTCAATAATAAATATCCAGAAAAACAAGTCAGTCATGCGTACGTTCAGAAGTTAGTCGCTAAATTTGAGAAAACAGGACCTGTTAAGAATAAAAAAAGAAGTCAACCAAGAGTACTCAGTGAGGAAACCCAAATTGAAGTACTTGGACAATATGCTAGAATCCAACAATCTCAATTCGTCACGCTGCTAAGGAAACTGGATTATCACACGAATCGGTACGAAAGATATTGAAACTTCATAAATTTCATCCTTATAAGATGCAAATTCTCCAAGAACTTGGCAATGACGACCCGGATTCGCGCATTGAATTTTGTGGAATGGTTACTGAAAAATGCATTACCGAACTATTATTCGTAAAAAACATTTGTTTTTTAAATAAATGTTTGTTTTATTTAAATTGTAATGTAAATAAACTAAACTGCAGGTATTGGAGTGATGTAAACCCTTACATATTTAGAGAGGGACATACGCAGTATCCACAAAAACTAAATGTTTGGGCTGAGATACTAGGAGATGCCATTATTGAACCTCTGTTTATTGATGGCAATTTGAACGGCAAACAAAACGCTAATATGATGGAGACCACCATTGAGTCTCTTATAGCTCAGGAGCTTGAAAATCAATTAGACGAATTGGAAAATTCCTGATTAAGTGAACATCTACTGCATTTTCAACAAGATAGAGCACCTTTACGCTATGTACTTTCAGTTAGGCAATGGTTGGATAACCACTACCCAGATCAATGGATTGGGAGAAGAGAACCTATTGAATGGCCTCCTAGCTCACCAGATCTTACACCACTGAATTTTTTTGTAAGATCATGTAAAGTTTGTGGTTTATAAAACAAAAGTAGACTCACTTGAACAATTAAGACAAAGAATCATTTAAGAGTGTAGAGCTATTCGCAGAGAAACTTTTCAAAAAGTTCGTGAAGAATTTCAAAACAGGCTTAATTTTTGTTTAGCAAACAACGGAAATCATTTTCAACATCTATTATAGCATTTAATAAAAATTAAACACTTAGGCAATGTTTTATTTTAATTTCAATTAGAGTTCATTTACTACAGCGAATAACAAAAATAAAAATTTAAAGTCTTTTTTGTCGACTATTTAAAAAACGACTTTTCCAAATAGGCATTTGCATTTGAAAAGCGCTTGTTATGAGCTATCTAACGATGTATCACAAGAAGTGTTGGTCAGTAGCGCGCCGCGGTCAGATTAACCCCTGCTGGGTGTCCTAATACCCAAATCGGCAACAGGACACTTGCGCGCCGGTTAAGGCTAGTCAGACCCCCTAGAAACTTTTCTATGACATTTTTTTGATCTTTAAATATGTATTTTTTTAATATATTATACATCAAAAGACGTGTTTTTTAATTGCCTAGGGCGCTTAACTATTGCCATAAATGAAAAAAAAAGTTCCATTGTTTTATTTAAAAAAAACGTGTTTTAATTTTTTCTATGACATTCATTTAGATCTAAATTTAGAGAAAATACTGTAATTTTTTTTTGTAAATAGATAATATAAAAGTAAAGGGCGCTTAACTATTTTTAACTTTATTAATCAATTATTTATTTAAATATTGTTGCCAATATAAACAAATCAATATCTCATAATTTACAAAATCTTAAAACATCAAATTAGACTTACTTGTCTAGAAAAATATGCCAAATATTATCATCATTTAATAATTTAAAAAAATCTTTTCAGTTTTAAGTTTTTTTAATGTGTATTTACCTTAAAATTAGCGCTGAGTTCATAGGGTTTGCCGCCAGAGTGCGCACGCTTTGAAAGTATAGTGGAGGGAAATCATCTCAGATATCAGGATAAAAATCGTCTATTTTAACTTTTTGGTGTAGGACCAGCTGAAATTTTAATTAGATTATCTGAAATGATCAATTAAGACATTTTTTCATGGTTCAGATTATCGAAACTTGAAAAAAAATCAAAATTTAGACTTTTTTAATATTTATATTTTGTTATCTTTACACCGAGCTATCTCAGAAGCCATAGTAGCTATTGAGTTGATTTTTCTTGAGTTCGAATGTAAAGACTTGAGCGCTTTTAGTTGTTTAATTGAAAGTATTTTACTTCCCTTTTTAATATATTTTTTGATAAACTAAAGTCGAACTTCTGGTGTCACGGTAATCAATTATAGACGATGCGAACAAAATTTTTATTATTAGAGATAAACCCCTACATTAAGCAAACGAAATGTAGAGAAATGATCCAGAAAGTTTTTAGTAAAACCAGAATTAGATTATTTTTTGGGGATTACGAGATATGATTTTTTTAAAATGGTGACCATCCGCTTTATTAGCGCGCTGTGAGATGAAGGCTTGTTTAGACTATTGATTGTAGGTATATGCCAGGAAAAACAAAGATTTTCATAATTATAATGGTAATAATAAAAATAATACTGAATTCTAATTCAATAATTTTCTATATGTGGTTTTACGACCATTTTCCTCACCTGACAAATAATTAAATTGATAAATTCATCACCCTGCCATAATACAATAAGCAATCAAGATTTTTTCGTTAAATTTTAACATTTTGTACTATTAAATAAAATAAGTAAAATTAGAAAAAATGTAATAATAAAAAAAATATTCAAAATTTAACGTCTTCTATATCTTTTACAAAATTGAGCCGATTGTCAAAATCTTGATATTTACAATCGTCACAACATTTTAAAATTCTGCACACAAACACATTTTTGATAATGTAGTGAAATGAAGTTTAATGAAAGCTGTACAGTTATTGGAAAAAAACATTAGAAAAATTGGTACATACTGTACCGAGCAAAAATAAAACAACTTTTCCATTTTACAATTGTGTTTTATATAATACTTACTTGCATAGTATTTAATGTTTAATACTAACACCCTTAATAAAAAATAGAATTGCATTATAATTGTTACTAGGTAATATCTTAATAATCTATGGATACAAAAATTAAAACATTAAATTTAGGGGAAGCAAAAGTAAAGCAACTGATATTGAAAGGGGTTTTATTAATATTTATAAAATGTTTTGATTTTGTTGTATACCCTTTATTTGCGATCACCGATCACCGCGATATATTGAGTTAATCAATTTATCAATAATGGTCTCTTATAAAATGGAACTCCAGACTTCGTTAAAAACTTGCATAAAATTGTCCGTGAAAATTTTTTTTCACAATCTTTGCCGTGTGCTTTGGGTAGTTGTCATGCTGAAATATCCTTCTCAGGGGCAAATTGTCGTCAGCATAAGGTAGCATTGTATTTTTTAGTATTTCTAAATACTTAAATTTATCCATAATTTCATTTGTACTAATTGTCTTACCGCCTCCGTGTTTAATGGTACCGACAGTAAACTTTTCCTAGCAGGTCTCTGAATCTATACATGCAGATTAAAAAAAAAATGTTTGGATAAGATATAGGATATCAAAAAACCATCAAACATATGGCGAAAAATTATTAAATACTCTTAGTTTTTTGTTTTTATAATTCAAGTCATTTGTAGTTTGTTAATAAAATAATGTTTTACTAAAGTTTTTTGTGCTTTAAAATAAAATATTCTATACATTTGTTAGTTAAATTTTTAACACCGATTTACACAAAAAGCTATCGATAAAATATTTTAAGTTTTAAAGTTTTTAAAAGAGCGAATAAAATAGATAAGAAAAATACAAAAGTTTAAAGTGGGCAATTTTTTCTGAGAATATTTCATTTTGACGAATTGTGCTTCCAGTTTTAGGTCGAGTACTAATAGATTCTCTATTCTTAAATCTCTTCAATATTTTTGAAATAATGTCCTTTCTCAAATGTAGTTGTCTTGCTATTTTTAAAAACCACTTTCTGTTCAATAATGTTCGAAAACCAATTATTACTAAAGTGTGACAATAAGAATTATTTCGTTGATCGTCAATTATTATTATTTTTCTTCTTCGACTTTTTCTTTTTCTTCTTTTTATTATTATATTACTAATATTATTATTATAAAAATATTAGCTTTTTCCCGCATATACGATTTGTAAGAGTCTAAATAAGCTACCAACTCTCAACGCGCAAGTAATGCAGGCGTCATAGTTTTAAAAAAAATCATATCTCGAAATCGACAAAAAATAATCTAATTTTGGTTTTACCAAAAACCTCCCGGATTATTTCTTTACATTTCGTTCGCTTAATGTAAGGGTGTATCTCTAATAATAAAAATTTTGTTCGCATCGTCTATAATTGATTACCGTGATACCGGAAGTTCGACTTTAGGTTATCAAAAAATATATTAAAAATAGATATTTTTTTTTGAATTAAACGACCAAAATCGCTCATGTCTTTACATTCGAAAGCAACAAAAATTAACTTGATGGCTATTATGGTTCCAGAGATAGCTCGTTGTAAAGATAAAAAAACACGAATATTAAAAAAGTCCAAATTTTAAGTTTTTTTTCAAATTCCCATAATCTGAAACATAAAAAAAATATTGTAGTTGGTCATTTTGATAGAGGATAATCTAATTAATAAAATATATAACGTTTCAGCTGGTACTACTCTGAAAAGTTAAAATGGACAATATTTATTCCGATTTCGCTTGACTATACTATATGACATTCATCAGGTCAAACAAATGTATTTCGGGTTGTCGAAACGATAAAATTTAGCGGGGCAGATTAGGAATCGCAGCTAGGGTTAGACTAGCCTTAAGGATTAGGTGGAAATGTTTAATCCCATAAGTAGATTGTAGCCTTTGTTGACATAAATACAGACATTATTGTTGACATTATTTATATAGATCATCGCTTGCTATGAAATTTGAAATGTATGTTTAAAAATAAAAGTTAACAAATTTTTTGGGCAAATTCTTCCAAACTAGAACTAGTGTTATAGTTCCATTCTCCCTCACTTTTAAGCCCATTTCAAAAATACGATTCAATCACAACATTACATCCGAATTCAGCAAAAATACTACACTAGTGCAATTTCCGATAACTTCAGTATTATCGCTGTCAGAAAGCGTCATGAGACGTCATATAAGTAAGAAAATGCAAAAAAATTGAATTTTTTTGCCATTTGGTTGAATGTTACACTTGTATAAGGTTATACTTGGGATGTTAATATTGAAAATAACTATCTTCATTGTGGAAAATAGTCGGGAACAAGCCATTAAGTGGTATTACCTGCTTTAATGACCCGGCGCGCAAGTGTCCTGTAAGCAAAAAATAACCGGCGCGCTACTGTCCTGTTGGATTAGGAGTATAGTATTTCTGTCCAAGTTTTGCCCACCATAAACATTATTGTTATTGGAGTTAATTAGGGTCCAACCCCAAACATTTACAATCGGTGATTCTTTTCAACAGCAGATGGTCCATTGCCCTAGGCTTAAGATGCTTTTAAGGGTTATATTTCTCCAAAAGATAATACTTTTCATCATATACATTTACCTAAACATTCCAACAGTTTGAAAGAAATAACGAACTTAAGCAGGCACGTGGTTTATTTGTGAATTAAAAAATCTGCCGTCGCATTGATCATTAATGAACTAATCAATAAATCGTTATTCAAATGTTCAATGGCGATCCGAAATCAAAAAAAGGAATGAAATAATGAACTTACCTGTTGCAAAATATTTATACTGCAGTTTCATTTATAACTATTATTATCTAGGTTAACTATTTCAGTTTTCCGGTGTATTGTTTAGGATTTTTTTTATCGAGATGTGAATGATAAGATGCAATAAATGTCCAATAATATGACCACTTTTTTTATAAAAGCAGTTTTTAATACTAGTTTTGAACACGAGGTGGTTAATATCAGGTCGGTGGTCAAACCAATAAGGTTTGATATATTTTTTGTTAAATTTGATAGTTCAACAATATTTAAAAAAAGGATTTATTTTTCTTTCCTGGTTATAAAATCATAGGTGTCACAGTGGGTTTCATCTAAATAAATATTGTTTTTATTCTCCTCGCGGAAATATAGAATCTTTGGGTAAATTGTATTCTTCGCCGCTTGATCCATTCATTACTATTAACAATTCCTTGTTTATTTAATATTTTTATACCGCTTACAAAATTTAAATTTTTACTACTATGATTTAAATGATTTTTATAAATGAATGGATATTATGGCACAAAAAATGTGTTTAATTTTCATTAGCTTTTATTAAAAATATTATTAGAATATTATGTTCTGTTGCTACTTTAAATATTTAGTTAATTATTATTATATTTGTATTAATGATGGCTATTCATTATATATTACTAATTTTATGTAGTGTAAAACTTGTAGTTTAAAACTAGTATTTCATGTATATTTGTAATACTATTACAGTATAATATACTTTATGTGTGTTTTTAGTTATAGTTTTTTCTTTACGTAAGCATTAATACCTAATTAGTACTTAAAATTTTTAAAATTCACCCTCATTCTATGATTTCCATCCCTAGCCATGTGTAAACAATTCTAAACAAATATCTATTAAGAATATCTGGTAGGTAATTCTGTACCTTCTTAGAATATTTGGAAAGTAGGTACTAAACTTTAATCTGTTTTCTAGGTAACATTAATTACTGTGTACGACGAATTTTGCAACAGGAAAGTTCATTATTTCATTCCTTTTTTTGATTTCGGATCGCCATTGAACATTTGAATAACGATTTATTGATTAGTTCATTAATGATCAATGCGACGGCAGATTTTTTAATTCACAAATAAACCACGTGCCTGCTTAAGTTCGTTATTTCTTTCAAACTGTTGGAATGTTTAGGTAAATGTATATGATGAAAAGTATTATCTTTTGGAGAAATATAACCCTTAAAAGCATCTTAAGCCTAGGGCAATGGACCACTGCTGTTGAAAAGAATCACCGATTGTAAATGTTTGGGGTTGGACCCTAATTAACTCCAATAACAATAATGTTTATGGTGGGCAAAACTTGGACAGAAATACTATACCTGCGGATTTTATTGACCGCGGCGCGCAAGTAGAGTAATGCCATTTAAAATTTTCAAGTTAGGGTAGCTGTGGCTTAAAAGGTGGGTGCGTCACTTACCATGTCATTTTAATTTCCTCTAGCAACCACCAAAACAGTTTTAAGTGATTCTCAATAACTTCTTCAATTCTAGAGATATTGCCGATTGCAATCTTTAAAATTGACACACAGTATATATATTTTGTTTTAAATTTTTTTTGTTTTAGCAATTTATTTGACCTATAAAACTGAAGAAAAATAATTTCCGGCAAAAATATTACGTTCTGTTTTTTACGTCAACTGATCAAAAATGGATAACAAAATCAATCTGCACAATTTATTATTGAAAGAAATGTTAGACTTTGAATAAAACCCTTTTTTATTTTATTGATCAAATATTTTAGTTTAATTGAATCAACAATTGAAGCACATTTATGATTATGACCTAAAAATTTGTTACTAGCTGCCTTAATCTTTAAGTTTTCACAATAAACGTGTATCATTTTTATGACGACTACCATAACATTTAAAAAACCACCATTAATGGGGTTCTTCTTAAATAAAATTTACGACATTTTTGTAAATTGTAAGAAAGTAAGTGCTTCATTATTAAAATATTAATTAAAAACAAAAGACACATTTTCTTAAAAATTTAGTTAGTCAGTTTGATGCATTGCATCAAAATACACATGTACACAAAAAAATCGTTAACGTTAATTTATAATCAAATGAGTAAAAGTGAAAAAAGTAACCGTTTATGTAAACAATTTGAAACTTGGAGAAAATCTTTTTCAACTTGCAAATATTACCTATAATTTTTTTGAGAATTTTTGCTTAATTAGAAATTACTGATTTTTGGGTGTGGGTAAAACTTGATTCACCCCGTAGGGTGACATAAAAGTATGGAATAAAATTTATATTTTCTAAGTTAATTTTTTCTTAAAAAAATGCAAAGATAGGTCGATTTTATTGTTTTGTTGCGTGCGCACGTTTTCTACTTATTTTCAATTTTTTTTGCCAACCAGTATTGTGCTCTAACGTAATCGATTGTTTTTTTAATGGAA
The DNA here is from genome assembly GCA_029207805.1 of Tribolium confusum. Taxonomy (NCBI): domain Eukaryota; kingdom Metazoa; phylum Arthropoda; class Insecta; order Coleoptera; family Tenebrionidae; genus Tribolium; species Tribolium confusum. Next base: position 33,025,289 of record JALGAY010000001.1, on the reverse strand, counting down.
CTCCTATTTTTGGTGTTGTATATTAAAACTATATAAGGTCTAAAATATTATATACCTGTATTATATATAAGGTCTAAAATAAAAGCTTTAAATAATTTAACCAATTTAAATGTTTTATAAAATTTTACAAAATAAACGCAATTTTTAACAGGTCTAGATCTTCTTGATTAGGACTAAATTCCTTTATTGCTGATACTAATGTGTTGCAAAAGAAGTCTAAATAAACTTGTCTAGTCATAGTAAGACGTCAAAAAATACGGTCCTAAAATGGTGATCCGACAGAACCACACCAAACGTTTAATTTTTGTGGAAGTTGAGTATAAGTTTCTCTCATCCGGATTTTATATCGACCCATATTAGCAATTATGTTTTTTTTGAGTTAAATCTATTTTACTTTTCATAGGGCTACTTAAAATCAAATGTATTTGCAACAAAACCAAGAGATTTACAAAATTTAAGAAAAAGAATAACAAATCAGTGTCACTAAATTAGTCAAAAAGTAAGAAATAATGTGTTAACGAAGTTCAAAAATTGATTGTATTATTGCCAAGAAACAGAAAAACGTCAGTTTAAACATTGGGTCAATAATTCTGTTAAAAATTGTGTCTATTTTAAAAAATTCAATAAATCATTTAAATTGGTTAAATTACTTAAGGTTTTTAACATGTGTTCAATAATTGTTCTGGTTAGATCGCCTGGGTGTGGCAATTGTCTCAAAAAAACGTATGTCTTGTTTAACATTACAAAACAATAACACATGACAGCTGTCAGTGCAATGCGGTCAAAAGTTTACACGTTCAACTGAGATAACGCTTGCAGAGTAAGTTCCTAAACATCTGCATACAATTATCATGATTTGCAATGTAATTTTTATCAAAAACTTCTAAATGCAAAAATAAGACAACATTTAAACAGTTGACAGCAAACCATATAAACTTATTACGTCAACCTACGTTTATGCTAGAAAGAGAAAACCATAGCAAACCACGATCATAACAATTATTGAACACATTTTATTTTAGACTTTATAAATGTTATACTGTTAAACTCAAAAAAAAAATAGTTTCGATTTTCAACACTAAATCTAGGGGTTCCTATTTAAAAAAAGTGATTACGTCACAGCAAAAAACTGGTTAGCACAAAAATTTGGAAATAAGTGAAAAACGTGCGCAATAAAAAATTGAATTGACCTGTTTTGGCGTTTTCCTAAAAAGAAATTAACTTACAAAATATGAATTATGTCACCCTGTATATATTAAAAAAACGCTTTTTAGATAAGATTTTGTTTGTTAAATATAAAACCAGATCATCCGTTTGAAATTTCCCATATTTATCTAATCAGTTTTTATTGCATCTGTTGGTGAATTTTTTTAGGAAAACCGAGAAAACAACGTTTATAGTGCACTTGGGGTAAGCGACTACTCGTTGTAGGCGTCGAAAGAAAAGAGTATTAAGATCTATTAACTCTTGGTTTATTTCACACAAGTGGCTGTACAATAAAAGTTAAACCACTAGCTGCGGAAGACAGGCTAATTTAGGTAGACTCTTAGAATGCACAATCAATATATGAAAAATTATGAGGGTGCTACACTTTGAGGGTGCGAGGTGCGATCCTTTTTATAACTCAGTTGCGGCGGTCGGATCACATCTTTTGGGGCTCGGCATGGATGGTGGAAGCGCTAGTAGAAGTGGGAGAGCGCTCAAGTAGTTATGGTGGCGCCATCAGTAGGGTACGGGAGACCGGGTACAAAAGTAACGGCGGGTATTATTTGTCTACATTTGAAAGAGTTTTATAATTTTGACTTACAAACTAGTTTATGAGGGATTTAATAAGAGTAGTTGTAAAGCTAAGTGAACTCTATTGTTACCGAACAGACCAGCTGGTTCCTCGAAGGAGACAAACAACGGGTGCCACGCGCCAAATCTTTACAATCCACTTAAAATTTACGGGTAGAGTTTCTTTATTAGTAAGAGACCGAAATTTAATTCCTCTATTGCACAATAAAATTCTTCCAAATGTAGACAAAGTATAGAAAGTAACATTCACTCTGTAGAATTGTCTATGTAACCAAAACGACGCACCAAACTGTTGTCAGTTTGTGGCTTCCTCTGTGCATACGATCAGTCTCCGCTCGCGACCGCTGCCTCTAGGTTGTATGAGAGGTTGTTACACACTTTTATTTTATCCTATATCGTTACTATGCCAATATCTCTTTAGCAAGGAGTGTTGTTAAGTTACCTTTAACAGTACTAGTGCTGTTAAAAAATCTTTTACGCAATTATTTTTTTATTAGAACTAACATTACAAAATTATAACATAAATATAAATTTAAAATTTAATTTGGCAATTTGGAAAATTTTTTTTCAGAGCTATTAAAATAAAAATGAAACAAGCAGTTTTGTAAATTATTAAATGTTATTTCTTCAAATGAATGTTGTGCGCAGTTAACAAAACTTGAACTAGACTGGATATTATTTAAGGCGACTTAAATTAACTTTGTTAACTTGGTTAACTTTGGAATTGTATTGTTAGTTGTATTTTTAGTTTTGCAGGCTTATTATCACTCGTGAAACACCCTGCATACTTCGGATTGGGCCCCATTGAAGTACAAAAGTTAACCTACGAACTAGCTGTTAAATATGAAAAAAAAATTTCACGAGAAGTGGAAAGAAAATTAAATTGCGGGCAAGCAGTGGCGAGGAGGATTTTTAAAACGACATTTAGTTTTATCTCTAAAAAGCTCACAGGCAAGGAGCCTTTCTTGCACATCGAGCATAATCTTTTAAGTTTTTTAAGTTTTTTTTTAACCTATGAGAAGTTATAGATAGGTATAAATTTCAGCAACAAAATATTTGGAACGAGGCTGGTGTTACAACAGTTCAGAAACCAACCAAAATAGTAGCTCAGAAGGGAATTAAGCAAGTAGGTGCGATAACTTTTGCTGAACGTGGAAAGCTAGTAACTGTTGCTGTTGCTATTAATGCTCAAAGAAATCACATACCTTCATTTTTTGTATTTCCGTTGAAACAATATCAAGACCACATGATATGTTTTAGTTCTGCAGAATCCGCTGGTGCTGGAAGTACTAGAGGTTAGATGCAAGAAAAAGAGTTTTTGTAGTTTTTGAAACACTTCGAAAACAAGCCAAATTCACATTGATCAAAAATATCTGCTTTTGCTGGATAATTATGTATCGCATGTTTCTATTCATGCTCTAGACTTTTGTGAAAGAAATAGAATTGTGTTGCTATTATTTTCTTCTGTACACACAAACTAGAACCGCTTGATAGAACCGTTTTTGGACCATTTAAAAAAATGATAAACACGACCGCAGATAATTAGATGCGAAATCATTCCGGTCAAACTATGACTATACATTACATTCCTAAAGTTGTTAGAGAAGCATTTTCTTTAGCCGTCACTACTACAAATACTATTCTTGTTTTACCTGTACTGGTATATATTCATTTAATAGAAATATTTTTATCGAGGTTGATTTTGCACTGTCGTCAGTGACAGATCTTCCCTTACAAAACAGCAATAAAATTTATCTATCAGCCAAAGTACCTAGATCAAGTAATTAAGACTGATTTTCCAGAACAAACACTAAATAAGGAACTTAATAATAACAATCCCGAATCAGACAAATCTAACCATACCGCAGCACCAAGTCTTCTGACTGCAATAAACATACAAATCGATAATGTCGTTGATGATATTTAGCTGTTAAACTTTGCTATTTTTAATCTACCAGAAAACTCTTAACAGACGGGACCTAGTAGACTAAAAGCTACTTCCATACAACCTCTTTTTTTTACCTCAAGATATAAGACCTCTACTTCGAGCTGGTCGAAGATCCGGAAACAAAAGATGTTATAGAAAACGTAAAACTGCAATACTGACACCCTTGAAAAGAATGCGTTAAAAGAAAAATACAACCAAAGAAATAAAGCCAAGAAACAAATATTCTAAACCCATATAAGAAAAAGAGAGAGTAAAATACTATCTGGAAACTGAAAAAGCAAGTTAAAGAAAACAAAAAACCGTCGGGAAAGCAAAAATAAGAAGAACAAGCCATCAACAAACAACAGTTCTTTTGATGAAAAAGATTGTTTTTGCTTCGTTTGTTTAGAGTCATTCAGCAATAGATTACCAAACGAAAAGTGGATATCTATAATGTGTTGATTGTAAAAAATGGTCACATGCTGCGTGCACCAAAGATGATTCTTACTATGTTTGCTATAATTGCAAGTCCCAATAGACACATTAATCTTATTAAAGTTTATTTTATTATATTGTTACATTTTTTTTGTTATTCGTGAGAAGAGATATATTATTTTGATTTTTTTTGTTTCGTATTTTTCTAATAAATATTTTTATTTTCTATCTTCTATGTCTATTTTCTATTTCTATTTTTATTCTTCTACTTTTTATATTCTATGTCTTTGTTTTTTATCCTACATGTTATATTGCCCATGATTTTAATGGTGTTACTTACGACCCGAACTCTCTTACTTTTGTCCTGACTCTAAGCTGTGTTTCAAAACCCTAACTTTTTAACTTTATCTTTTCAAAACTTCGTGAATTAAAAAGTGAGATTGTTCCGTTATTCAAGTGAAGAGATTTGGTGGCTAACCTCACAGCCTAACTTTTTCACCCTCGAAAGAGTCCGCTAAGAAGTAAACAATTGTTAACCGCATGCGCACAAACCATTTTACGTGCTATTACCATAAAATAACTATACTTTAAGCATTTAATAAGCAGCGACAGAAAAAAAAACGTGGAAAATATATTTGTTATTTTTGATGATAATTGTAGCACGGATTATGGTAAGGATAAGCAAAGTTAATATTTTATAAATAATAAACCAAACAGTAACTACTGGTGATGTCAAGAATAAAGAAGAACAAATATTTAAAAAATCAGTATATAAAGAGAGTGGAAAGTTTTAGTCCTAAGACTACAGGCGGAACATTTATTAAGTTTGCTTATTTTGATAAATTTGAAGAGATATTTTGACAAAAATCTAACATTAGACTTATTGCATTGGCTTCATCTTCAAAATAAGACTCTTCAATTCTGGAAGATAAAAAGTATGAAAAAGATTCGTCATCAAGCGAAAAAGTTGCAGTAAAACGAAAAAAAAAAACAAAGCTACAAAAACACCTAGAAGACATGAATAGAAAGTCAGATTTATGGGAATCGGTTTGTGAAAGAAGGCATAAAAACAATATGAAGCAGAGATAAAAAGCTCAAACATATTTAGTACATTTTGCAACTCTGTTACAGAATTATTAAAGAAAGGCGATGATAGCAAATTGATATAATTGTTAAACTTTTCCAATTACTGTAAAAGAACCAAAGAAGTATTGTTTTGTTTTTGTCTTAGAGTTTATTATTTATTTTAATTTATTAGAGTTTTTATTATTAGTTATTGTTTATTTTATTTAAATTTTTTATATTAAATAGTTTACTCGCAATTTCATCTCTTTTGTTTATGCTACCTAGTTCCGCTGCTTCTCCCGTTATATCTAGTCATAGATAAGAGAATTTAATATATTATATAGATAGCCTACTCTGACTTTATCTGCCAAAAAAACGTTTAGTTCTACTTCACAACACATGAGGCGCCTAGAGCACGTATAGCGGGAAATTTAAAATTATTTAATATTTATTCTTGATTATTTTTTCTTATGTAACAAGGATAATAGTAGAAGAATGACGATAAGGGGAGTTGAGACAATGCGTACTTGGCTAAAACGTACAATCTTTCCTTCGATATAGCCCAAGCTTTTTCCAACTACCGTCATCCTTTTACAATTTGTCTTGCAGTTATTTAATTAAATAATTAATACAAATATTTTTTTAAATAATTTATTTATGATTAACAATAAATATACATAAATAAAAAAATATTACATAAAAAGGTATATAGAAAAGATTATTTGCATAAAATACATAGATAATATTGATATAAAAAAAGTAAAAGAAATATGAATGAAATATTTATTTAAAATATGTAACTTTTAATTCAACTAAACTAAAATTAAAGTTAAACTAAAAAAATTTTAAACTAAAAAAAGATAATCAATAAGTTTAAACAAATACTTGTTATAATTAATTTTTATTATCTTTTTTTATTAGTGTATTGTTATCACTTGACCTGATTCTGACCTAACTAATTGATGATGGCAATTACAAATATAATTTAAAAAAAGTTTTAATAATAATTCAAACTAGTTTATATGTATTATACTGGCTGTTTTTTGTATTTATATTTTATAATTTATGATATTTTCATGAATGATATAAAAAACTTATTTTAATTGTTTTAGTGCCTGCAATGAATCTTTATGTCTCTTATGAGCTGTGGATTTTTTAAAAGCAAGTTTTTTTACTTCATCATTAATTTGAAATTTTCTGTTCTCCATACCTTTTAAAATATTATTCACATTTTTAATCCAAGTAAAAATATAAAAAGTTACAATTTTTTTAACAAATATATCAAATAATTGATGGTTACGACATTGACAGGACATAGAAACAAATTGGAAAATTTTTGATTCTAACTTTTGTTGTAAATTATTGGCAGTACACATTTTTGGTAAAAAATAATGCAAAACATTATATGCTTTTGAAAAAACTTTAGAAAACTCGGTATTTGGTCTAAGAAGTGCTTTGGGCGAATAAGCTCTCCAACTTATAATATCGTTACTTGATGTCGATGCATTAGAACAAATAAGATCTTTTCGACAGTACGAGCACATGCCAATTTGTTTTAAAATAGACTTAGCTATATACCCTGCTATGTAATTGCGTTCTTCCAAAACAAATTTTGTTTTTGAATTAGTATTAAAGATATTTACATCTATGTCATGGTTTCCGGAATTTGTATTGGAAGTAAAAGCAGAATCATCCTCCAAATTATTTGATAACACTTTTTTTTCTAAAATTTTTTTTAAAGAATTGAGAGCTTTATCAGCTTGCTCTTCGCAGTTAGCTCCAGGAGAATGCGGTGATATAAAATTGTTTATAATTAGTGTCTTGAAAGAATTTACAAATGATGCGCACGTAGGATTAGTGTTTCTCACTCCATGACTTCGAACACAGCTAAAAAAATTTTCTAGAGGATCTTGATTAATAGTTCTTAAACATAAAAATTTAATGTCGTCCAATCTTATTTTCTGCCACAAATATTTAAATCCTTTAATTGTAGAAATCCAATTTATAATTGTTGGAGGAACAAATTCTCTTCCTTCTTTTGTTATAAATTTGACAGTGCTCAAAACTTTTAAAGCCTCATTCCAAAAACCTTCATGTGAAGAATGATCTGATACAGCGCAACGTAAAAGTTTTCCATGTAGCGGCTTCATTGTGGACCCATTTACACTGTCGAATAATTTATCACCAAACAACAAGAAATCAGCAGTGTACGCAGCAGACTCTGGGAGATCGTTACCTTTACATTAAAAATTATATAAATTTTATTCGATGGGCAATGTTGAAAATTTGTAACAGAAAAAAAAGATATAAATGTAAAATGCATTATTGATAACCATAAACTTTGAGAAAAAAATACCTATTTTAATATAACAAATTTGGTAAAAAAAAGAATAAAATTTTTGAGTAGGACATATAAATGTCCACTGTTGTATTTTCTTTTACATTGGCATCAACTTTGGTAACAAAATTAAGATCGTTTTGAAAGAGCGTTTTATATTAGATTGCAATACTACATACCATACGCAGATATTCCTCTCATGATTGAAGAGACTTTTTGCGAAAATACTTGGGCCGCTATTTTAACTTTCATTTTCTTCATTTTAGTTTCATAAATATGACCATCTGTTAATTTATTTGCCATTTTAGTGTCATAATCGCCAACATCCAATTCATAAAACTTTTCTACATCTTTCCAAGAAGCAATTTGTTCTCTACTTTTTTTCCATTGAAATTTTGCATTGTTATGCAGCAGATTATTTCTAAGACCTTTTAGAAGATGTGGAGGATCAAATAAAGGAACTATTTCTTCATTATTAACAGTAAAACCAAAAGTTCTATTTTCTACTTCAACTTTATTCAAAAAATGACGTCGATTAGTCTCCTCTTTTAATAATTTTAACGCACTTCCATTTACCGCCAATTGGTCACAAACTGTAGCAACAACTTTGAGACCAATGTTTTGAAGGGCTTCTATGGTTAGCTTTAAATTTCCTGCAATGTCTGCTGCACTCATACCACTTTCGGTGAAGAAATAACTAATAGGCTGTTTCCATTTTTTAAGAATTCCTCGGGCCATGAAAACCATAACATGGTCAGCAAATTTTATATTTGATCCTTCTCTACTATTTTCAAACCCATCTATCATTTTATACTTTTTATTGTACTGCAGCCCCGGTTCTATTGACATCTCATCAAACATTAGACAGCAATATTTTTCATGGTCCTGCATTTTGACTATGTCAACTTTAAACGATGTTAGTATAGCCTCATTTAATCCAGGCAAAAATGGTACTTTATTTAAAAGAGCCATTAACACTTTTCTACTTGGTAAAGCAAATGTCTTTCTCAATAATCTATATCCTTTCGGACTTTGTTTTAGCAATGATAGAGCAAATACCTTATCATCCAAACTGTAACGACGGCCTCTAGCTTTTTTTTCTGCTGTTTTAATTGAGAAAGAATAAATTTATAGGTGGTATTGTTTACTTGAGTTTTTATATATTCGTGAGACTCTATGAATGCTTTGGCTTCTTTAATTCTGGTCCGGTTATCCGCATTTTCCTTGTTGAGCTTTCTAGAGATGTTGATATAATTACTTGCTATAGAATACAATTTTTGTGCCTTCGGCGAAAGATCGGTTTTCTTGACGACACCACAAGTTTTTAACAAATTTATTCGGTTTTTCAAATCTAAAAAAAAATGTAGAAAAGAAAACTTATGTTAATTATATTAAACCACAATAGACTGATGGTGGATGTGTCACAAATCCTAACTATTAGTGTTAATACTTGATCTATATGTTTATTGTTCTATATGTTTATGTATAAATTGCAGTATTTTTTTTTACATTTTTGATAAAATCTTCTGTATAATAGTTATGATTTATAAATTTTGTAAGAAATAAAATTTTAGATATACCTTTTCGAGACTTCGGAAAATGAGATGGCGAAACAGAGGGTTTATTCACATTATTATTGTTGTCTAAAATTTTGTAAAAATTAAAAAACTTACAGAAGCATGTTTTGGCAGTTTTACCAGACAAATGTAAGGATAAAGTATGAGGTAATGAAGAAGTTGATTGGATCATGTTTACATCTTGATTGTCTAAAAAGTAAAAAATAAAAATTTTAGGAAAGCGCTTTTATGTTAATTTTACCAGGCAAATATAATGGTGAAGTACAAGGTGTTAAAAACGTTAGTTCGTCCATATCTATATCATGATTGTCTAAAACAACATAAAAGTAACATCAAATAAAATTGTTTTGATTTACCAGGCAAATTTAGTGTTGGAAAGGCATTGCAAATTAAATTAGATTTATTTCGGTTTGCTGGAAATTTCATTTCATCTCCGAAATGAACAGTACAAATGCGAAAACTTGTTCTTTTTGAATATTCTATATCTGGGCGACGCACCAATGTTATCCATTTTTGAAATAGCTATTAAATATTATAATTACAAATTCTAAGAAATTTTAATAATTATTTGCATTTACTTACCAGGGGATCTTTAGGTAGTACGTGTAAAGTGCATTGCTTATTGCTGTTTTTGCAATTTGGCACTATACACTTCAACGCAACCATAATGTATAATAAAAAGTTTAAGAAAATAGAAACACTTGAAAACACAATAATAACTCAACGAACAACAACAAGAACAGCAAACAACAAACCAAAACCGAAAAAAGTGTATATTTTGAACTAAGGCACAGATAATAAATCCAAAGTCACACAAATAATTATGAATGACAGTTCAAAATAATATTGATTTACCTTAAGTAACTTGATGTTTTTAATTTTAAAATAAAAAAATTGAGTTCAGCGCCACTTGCGTTGTGAAGTTCAACTACTGAGTTTAAAGGCCCATAGAGACAAAAAATCCAGAGAGTGCGCATAGCATGTATCTAGTTGCCCCTCATTTATAACTGCCTGATGTCTCTCATTAATATATTTTTCAATAAAATCATCTCAAAAAAAATAAACAAAATCAACTAGAAGGATCACCTGTATGTACTTAGAAAAGTGCTATTCACCTAAAATTTAAACATATATTGTGTGAGACGCAAGAAGCAATAATTATGGCAAGAATTTTATAGAACCGTGATGCCGATCCGTTCCTGAACAACCACAATAATAAACGTCAATTATTTATTTTGAACGAAAAGTTATTCCAACGAAAAGGGTTATGGAACGCAGCCCCGGTCACGAATGTAACAACTGTCATTTTGATTTTGCAGTTTTGTAATTGTTATAAACCAATATATATTAAATAAAATTATTAAGTACAATTGTAGAGTATAAGCGAAAGTTTTGTAGGGTTACGTCAATTTTATTTTATCTAAATCATGATTGATAGCTTGAAATCCAAGTTAAAGCACAAAGTGATACTTTTGTACCCGGTCTCCCTTACTAGCGGCGCGTTAGGTACTTACTAATTCCGTTACACACATTTTTTTTTTACTTTAGATCGTAAGAAAATTCAAATTAAAGTTGTTGACTGCTGTTTGTCAGAAAACTGAAACTAAACTGTCAAAACTTAAATTTGTGTCGTTTTGTTGTAAATATTGTGTTTGTGTTGTGAATAAGCGAAGGTAATTTATTAAACAAATTCTTTTTTCTTGTGATCTAATTTGCAGTCAATATTACAGAATCGAGTCATGCAACCGGCAACTATAAATCCTAACCTCACAACTTATCAAACATTCAGCTACAAAGACATTCTCATAAAAAAATTGGTACGTGCTATGGCATGGAGTGTAGTATCACAAATTGTGATACTTTTAATTTACATAATAGTTGTCAATGCTAATATTTTTCACCCATCGAAATGGATCAGCGCAATACTGAACACTTTTACCTACTTGAGCACATGGATTTTTGTAATTATTTTTTTACTGATAATATTCGCGCAGTGTTTAATATGTGCAAAAAATTATGTTTTAATGACAGTGTATTGTTCAACTCGATTTCAATACTTTTGTCATGTATTCTCATTTCATTATTTTATTTTGCTCTTGCTGCATGTTGTAACTGGAGGAGCTTTTGTGTGGCAAATTCTTGCTATTATTGACAGTAGTAATGAGTATTCAGCAACAAAGTGTCAATCTAACAACAATTTCTTGTTTGAGGACTTTTTTTTCCTGATTGTTGGTGGTTTTTGGACCGGCTTTTATTTTTTTACAAAAGTCTACATTTCCACAAAAAAACTCGTATTTCCTGTTATTCACCAAAGAAAATTTTTGATATTTCGCTCCAATCTTTTTTCGTTATTTAAACAAAGTTTGGTAATGGCAATGTGGCTCACATTTTATTTTGTCTTTTTTTATTACATCTGGGGAAATCAACTTGAAAGTCAATTCAGCTCTTTTTTTAATGTAAAGAGAGCTGCAGGAAATACCAATATTTCAATGTACGTCTACTCATGGTGGTTTTCAACACTTTATTGCTTTAGCAATAATTTGATGCGATTTTTTTTTCAATTATATCTTACAGAACCTGTACAATTTCCACTTGTTAAGGAAAATATTTATGTCTTAACACTTCAAGAAGCTATAAACATGAGCAATTTACCAATTATTCAAAAACTGGCATGTTTGGATTTATTTTTATTGAGTCAGTGGTCCCCGATACGGCGACAATTACTTTTCACTTTGTCTCAACCGGGAGGGCGCCCCCGCAACTTAAATTTTCTCACTGAAAATGTTTTAAAACTATTTACGGACTACACTATCTTCCTCAAAAAGACTATAGAGCAACCAATTCAAGAAATGTTGATGAAACGTAATGAAGTCATCACTCCGTTTCCACCAATGGAACCACAGCCTTTAGAGTTAGACAATACTCAGAATTTCCAAATAAGAAATCTCAGGAATGTATTTATTATTAATAACAGTGATTTCTATCAAGTTGATGTTTCTGAAAATGTATCTTCAGGCACTTTAGGGTGTTTGAAAGCAGCTGTTGATGAAAGACTTACGAAAATTTTTTCTTCTCTAAAAATTTTATTTGGAATTAATTTTTTATTTGAAGAGTTGCCGGAAGTCAACATTCAGAAGTGCTTAGAGGACGGACAATTGATAATATGGGCAAGTCAAGGAATTGCAAAATTAGCTGCAGCTTCATTGGTTGAAGATAAATATGGAATTGTTCAGAAAGATCTGCCGGTTCTTATCACTGGTTTGGTTCAGTTGAAACAGGCTTTGGATAAATTCAATGGAGTTCCGTCTTTGTCGCAAAAAATTGCAACACTGGATAATTTTTATTACGGGATGAAGAATGCAATTAATGCAGCTGTTAACCGGAGCTTGTTGAATATTTGTATCCATTTTGGGAGATATTTTAATGACATTCAGTTAAGTAACGACGTTGTGCGTTATTTACAGTTAAATATTATGTTAAATAATTCTAATTGAATTTCAAGACTGTATTAAATAGTCTATATAATTTATTATTTACTTACTTATTTTATTTTGAATTATAAAATGTAGGAAACATGATTGTGAAAAAAAATGCTGGATTTTTCTAAGATAGGTTAATTAGATAAAATGTTTCACTATTTTTTATATATTTAATTAAACGGTTTTTTTTCTATGTTCTATAATCTGTTTTTTTTTACTATCTTTTAAAATGTTTTATTACAATTATTTTGTTTACAGTAACCTCTTATTACACTTTTTGTTACTTGAAGGTTTAATTTTTGTAAAAATAAATGCAATCTTTAAAAAATTAATAGTATATTATAATACAGGTGTATAAGCAAGCTTTTAAAGCAGGCACGACGAGTTTAAAAGCACGAGGCTCCTCGGAGTGATTTTTAACAAAGTAGGACTTTAAAGGCGCTTATACACACGATTATACGTTATTTTTTATTATACCTTAACCACAGTCTGAAAATTAAAAAAATTAAATTAAAATCTCTTTTCGAAGTAACTCTTGCTATTAATCGTTCCTGTAGAAATGGTTAAGAATTGTTTTAAATCGTTGCCATTTATATTAACTATTTTGTTGATTTGTGAAATGTATGTTCGTAAATCATAAAATTATCAAAAACGAGAATAATTTATTTGTAATTGGATTGTTAGCTAAACAAGCTGAACAGAGGTTAATCCCCGAGAAATCTAAAAAAGCATAGGTATTTGAAGGAATACGAAAAATTTTCCAAGTGGATGGTCACGACAAACCAGACGGTGATTGATGAAACATTAATCCTTGGATATATGAATAAAATAGTAGGTAGCAATTACTTAGTTATTTTATTTTGAAACCATAATCTACTTTATACGCCCGCAAATCAAGTCGTCATCTTTATTTTTACAGCACTGAATTTTTTAAAGTTGCTACACAACAATAACAAATAAATAACTGTTCATTCGTCTAGCTGTCAAATAAACATCTTCAATTTTGTAAACGTCACTTTTTACATTGAATAACAATTATCATGAAAAATCATCATAGTAAATCATCATTATCGTATTAATTTAAAATTTTAATGTGAAATACCACCGTTTTGTCTCAAACTAAGCTAAACAGTCAAAATACTGTCTAAAATTATTTAACAGATTAGCAACTAAATATACCTACTTTCTGTTTGTCTAGTGACTAATAGATGACTCTTTGTATAATTTTTGAAGTGTTTTTCTAACTAACTAAGGTACGATCAACGGAAAAGTTTTGTAATTAACTTGTTTGTTAATTAGCGATTAAAAGCACTATTTTGCTAAGCGCATTTGCTTCGCTCATGCTTTAAAACGTTTCGATTATTAATCGCTCTCATTAACCAATTTGTTGGTTAAATAACTATTATCTCATTAGTAAATTGTAGGGTATTTTAATTATCTAAAATGAACATAGTTTTAGGCTCATCACATAGAAGCGTTGGATAAAAAAATATGCGTTAAAGTTTTTTTGTTATATTGTTTATATTTTAATGTAGTGTACGTAATTTTTAGAAATCGGGTTGCATTATCATCGCTATACTTTGTTCGCCAAACAGATAGAGTAATAAAAACGCCCTCTTAAACCGCGCTGTTTGAATAACGGCTCTTTATTAGTCAATTTTAAATAGAGCGCCTATGGTAAAAGTCCTTAACACCCTAAAATATATTTTTAGATAGAAGAATTTCCACGCTTGCACCTAAAATAAAGGCTAAACGTAGGGTGTGTTTGTTTGCTATTTTTTGTTTTGTTTGAGTGAAAGTTTTTAAAACCAACAATTTCATATTGTAAGCGCCTACATCTACCTACTCTTCAAATAATAATACAGTGTAAATCTGACTTTACCGCAGAATGTTCTACGCTGCTTATCTTTTCCCAATGAGTTTTATTACTCTATCTGTTGGGCGAACAGGGTATAGACCAGTATTTCTCATTCTCAGTGAAGAATAGCTAATCTTGGAAGAATTCTTTTTGCGAACCAAATAATTCTTAATGCTATAAGTCTCTTTTATTTGCAGTTTAAATGCGGACTAGCAAATTATTGTATTTTAGCAGGTAGGTGTCTCAAGTTTTATACCTATCCAAATTCAATGTTTTTTTATGACACTGCAATTGTCATTAGGACCGTCATAATGATGCTATTCAAAGGGTTGTCGAAGTCTGATGTAAATCAAATTTGTTTGCCTGAGTCGAGGTCCGGCTAGTATGGTCGATGCATTTCTGTAAGGGATTTTATTTAAATTGTATACAGTGTGTAAAAACCAAATAAAATAAATTTATTATTTCAGTTACTGTGCATATTTATAAAAAATCTCGAAACACGTCACAGTTAAATTATAAATTGACATTTTTTAACGTAAAAATGCGATTACTATTTTCAACCCCTTTCGAATGACAAGTACAACCCCCAATTTTTGAAATGGGAAGTATAGGCTTGTGATATATCGTTTAAAAGGTCTCTTCATTGTCTACTCAAGAATGTTGTCGTTTTTAAGTTTA
The DNA here is from genome assembly GCA_029207805.1 of Tribolium confusum. Classification (NCBI taxonomy): domain Eukaryota; kingdom Metazoa; phylum Arthropoda; class Insecta; order Coleoptera; family Tenebrionidae; genus Tribolium; species Tribolium confusum. The sequence goes on along the minus strand of JALGAY010000001.1, from coordinate 33,010,135 downwards.
TCGCAAAAATGAAGATAGAATTAAATTTCGCTATAATATCAAAATGTAAAATGTAATAGAAAATGTAATAAAATGTAAAACACTAAAAAGAACTGTGTATTTCAATGAAGTAGATGTTTAAAATGTTCACCGCGAACGTCTTGGCAAAATTTTCCATTACATTTTACATCTTGAGTATATTATAGCGAAAATTAAATCTATCTTCATTCTTGCAATAAACTTGAAAACAATAACATTTTTGAGTGGAGAATGAAGAGTCCTTTCAAACGATATATCACAAGCCTATACTTCCCATTTAAAAAAATGGGGGTTGTACCTGTCATTCGAAGGGGGTTGCAGATAGTAATCGCATTTTTACGTTGAAAGATGTCAATTTATAATTTAAATGTGACGTGTTTCGAGATTTTTTATAAATATGTACAGTAACCGAAATAATAAATTTATTCCATTTGGCTTTTACACACTGTATAAACATAACAATAAAAAAAGGTGCCACAAGGGCACATATATTGCACAATTTATATACAGAATGCCAAATTCGGCATGTTAGGTTATAATTATTACAGTATTGTTACTTTAACTTAAAGTTTATTATAAACATAAGTTGAACATTGAGCAATATATAAATTACATAAAACTCCAAAACTTAAAGTACTATAATCACACCCTCAGTGATTATAATGGGTGCAAGATTTAATATAACAATATAGATAGGGCTCACCATATAAAGTCTTTAGGTTAATGAAAGAATAAAATCTATTTAGTTTATATTATATAGTATTACTTAGGATAATCCTAACTATTATGACTTATTGTGATGAGTTTATGGCGGACCGCTCTAATAGTCAAATCTCCCTAAGCGAACGGTTCGACATAAACCAAAAATGTTTATTTATAATCTTAAGCAGTTCTCTTACAAAAATGCACCGACAATACTAGTAAGAAGATTTATGTTTATAGTTTTATTGCCCAGCGGCACCTTTCTTTTGTTACTATCATTATCTTTAATACAATAAAACCCTGTCATTAAAAACCACATTGGTTTTGATCCACCTCGCTTTTTTGTTTTATTTCTTATTGGAAAAAAACAAAAAAAAAATAGAGTACATTTTTACAAGGTTTACTTTAATGGTACCTAATTATTTTTTCATATCATTTTACTTGTAAATTAAAAAAAAGTAATTTCGGAAAAATTTTGATGATTTAATTTTCACAAGTATCAATTAAAAATTAATTAGAAAATCAATCTGTAATTTTATTTTATTTTTTTAATTATTAGTTTTTGAATAAAATTGAATTATACATTACAACTTGAAATAGGCGCATGCCTGTTAGAAATCCCAAACACAAAAGCTCGAACCAAGGTAAAGAGCTACAAAGTTGGCACAACGATATCAATTGTTCCTTACTTCAAGAGCTACCAATTGATATAAAAAAATTTAATTTAAGTGTTCATGAGATTTCCATAAAATGAGAACAATTTCCTTTCAAAAATTTCTTCAGCACTATCTTGAAACATTTTTATCTCTTCCGAAGAAACAAAGATTGTTTCGGCACTAAAATTGCGTTGTTTAGCTATCATTGCAAATTCTTCTGCATTAGACACAAATGTTTTTCCAGTTTTTATTATTTTATATTTAAAGTTCCAAACCAACTGTTTAATAGTCCCACCTATACCACCTTTTCATCAGATGTGGCAAAAAATGCTATTTTATTATTATATTATACTTATTTATTTTACAAGAAATGCAACACGAAAAACATATATCTCTGTTTAAATTAAGAAGTGGTACCATCAGTAAATATAGTTATTATTTGTGGTAATTTCTAGTGGGTAAAAATTTTACGTCCGACCTTCTTATTTTTCAGCCATTTATAATAAAATAATTTTACCAAAAATTAATTCAAGTGTGCATATGAATTGTCTTTTATATTATATAATACTTTAGTTGGTTTACACTCAAATAAATGTTACATCCAAAAATGTGAATTAAATATTTAATTGAGATTAACTTTTAATTTGTGATTAAAATAAACTTTCTGACAATTGATTGGTCAAAATAGATACTTAATTGCGAATTAAATGTTTAATCGCAATTAAAGTCAATGTCACTTTCTGTAAACTGACCCTAAGAGTCGGTTTACAAAACCATAGTATAAAACCTAGTAGCGACACGAAATTGGCGGGAAAATTTTGGTAGGCTTTATATTCACTGTATTAAAGCACATTTTCGCTTCCATCAAGCTCGGAATGAAAATTGGGGATTGAATGGGGCCACGTCTTGCCTCGCTTCCCCCTCTCCAAGCCTAGCCTCGATATACTGTGGCCTCGCTTCCCCCTCTTTAACCACACTTGCAATCTAGTTACTTTTCGCCTTGTCGTCTATGTTCGTCGTTCTCCGCAATGAATGGGGCAAAAGCATCAATAGTGGGACGTAAGCGCCGCCTACTCCTTACACGAAAATCGGCTTTCTGTCGCTACTAGGTTTTATACTATGACAAAACATAACATTAACTTTAATTGCAATCAAATAGTTGTTTATTCGCAATGCAGTTTTGACCAATCTGAGATCAAAAAAGCCAAGTTAACAGCGAATTAAAAGTTAATTACAATTGGATATTTAATTAGTCTTCTGTAAACCGGCTCTAAATAAAATAAACAGAGTCATAGTTAGAATTAAAATAACCTTGGTAGATATTTGAGTGCATTGCGAGACATCTGGCAGAAGAAACTGTCATAAATTAAGATCCATCCTTACGGTAATTATCCCCGTCATTAAAGTGTACAATAGGTATTGTTCGGTTTATAAAAGGGTCTTAAAAAGTCGGCCCACTTACAGATATGTACCAATACTGTAGATACAAAACAGGAACAATCATCATAATAGTGTACAGAAAAACTTATAGATAAGAACAGTTGTATAATATACAGAGTAAAATTTAACCTTAAATATTAAAACTTACATACTCGCTCGTCATCCACAGTTCATACATTCATACAAGGGGTACACCCAGCAAGTTTCACTACACTAGAGACAACTATGACAATACTTTGGTAATTGGATAAGACAACACACTACATTTAGGTGAGACCCAAGCCTATACATAAAAATGAGCAAATTGCATATCGGTAAGTAACAACTAATTTAAAACTATAGTAAAATTAACCTAATAAATCTAGGTTTAAGTTAGTCATGTTACAAAAACTTTGATAAATGGTCAATATAAAACATCAAAGAGAATAATGATACAGAAAGCCTAACAAAACAAGGTAGGTGTGTACTTATTAATGTATACATGAACATAAGTTTGAACAATATCAGACCCAATCCTAGAGGCAAAATAGGCAGAGTGAACATATAGTACAGAACAGATAATATTAAAACTAAGACTAATAGTAAATTTATTCTTGATTTGACAAGACACAGGTCAATTCTGTTACAACAGTTGACAAATAGTTTACGGCAACATAGAACATGTTAAAGAAAACATGTTAATGAGGCTAAAAGTCTAACAAGACATGACAAGTATATAGGTAAATAGATCAATAATTTGCATGCCTATAAAAATAAAGACATGAACCTAATTAATATTTACAGTCATAAACAGGGCAAAACAAGATAAGAAAGATGATAAATACACATACAAGAACCAGAACATGACATGTAATGTTTCTGGCACCTAGGCACAAAACATTAAACAATACAAGAGCAGTAACAAAGCACATGCTCGCACTCCAGATATGTGAGCGTCATAAACACAGCACATGGATCGCAGATTATCGTAGCACAATCACAACGATAAAAGCCATACCCCCACTCAGAGTTTCGGACAAGCAGCAGGAAAACCGCTACACTTCGAGAAGCACTTCATTCGCGCACTCGAGAAGAGTTTTCAACTACCACGTCTGCCTTGAAAACGGTTCTAGCAACACTATGGGAAGAGGGGAAGTTTCCAATGCTTCAACTCCCAGGAAGTCTATGATATTCAGTCTTTCTCGGTTAAAAAACACGCACTAAAGAAGTCTATGTCTGGGATTCATAATGTACAAAAAATAATATTTTTTTTAAATTTTTCGGTCAATAACACATTTTAATTAGAATTTAAAAATTGGATATTTTTAACTTCGTCTTCTCCATGTATGTTACGCACATGTCTCTTTCGACTGCTCGAATTAGAAAAAGTTATTTTGCATATATGACACACATACGGTCTTTCTCGTGTGTGAATTCGCTTGTGCACAGTTAAATTGCCTTTTGTTGCAAATGTTTTCCCACAAACATCACAAACAAATAAATTTTTAACTTCATGAATAACCATGTGAGAATTCAAGTGTGTCTTTTGGGTAAATCTTTTTGCACACACTGCGCACGAATATGGTCGTTCTTCTGTATGAGATCGCATGTGTACAACAACGTAATATTGTAATTTAAATCTAAAAAACAAACCAACATAAAACAGGTACTGAATATGTCTGGATTACCTTTTTCCACAAACCGAGCAAGCAAAAGGCTTTTCTTCGCGGTTATTTTTGTTCACGTGAGTATACATCATGTGTAGTTTAAGGCGGCCTTTCATTCTAAAAACTTTGTGACAAATATGACACGATTCTAATGGTCCTGATTCACTATCAAGTGTCTCTCTTGAAGTGGTCCCATCTTTGTTGTGATTTCCATGTTTAGTTTCGTGTACGAGTCGAGCGCTTCGTGAACTGAATGCCATGTCACAAAATGAACAAGCAAATGGTTTGTCTCCAGTGTGAACATTCATATGCTCGATGAGTTGGTCTTTCTTTTTATAGGCTTTAACAAATTCGAATTATTACTTTCACATCAACTCAGCAGCAATTTAAAAATTAAAATTTTGGAACATCTCATGTAAGTACTACACTTTACAAAATTTTTATAGCTGCCTCGGAAATCTGACTACTACTAAAGCCCACAATAAACTAAATAATGGTCATTGTTGAATCTAATGGTAAGCTAATATTCAGTGATAGAATATTTTAATTTATGGATGGACGTTTATAACATCTGGACCTAGCAGTTTACTACCTGAGGCATCGGCAGGAATCGTAAAACTTAGGAATCGGCGGTTATCGGTTCGGCCAGACGCCGGGTAGATGGGTTTATCTATCGTTCTGTTCGGCCGGTCATTAGTAAGGGGTAAGATCAAGGCATTGGACGGATTAAAATTATAGGGATAGACCACTTTTAAAGAGATTATGATAAACTATTTCCTGCATTTAACAACAATGAATATTTTAGAGAAAGTAACTTTGTGTCACCTGTGGCACAGTGTAGTGGAGCAGTTTGATTATCTAATAATACTGCACACCCCTCTAAGCAGAAAAAAATTATTCAAATAAAACACAGTATCTGCCAAGACAATTTAGTTAACATAAAAATATACTTAGGTGCATATAAGAATTAACGCGGTATAATCTAATAAAACAAAATATATGACAATTAAAAAAATTAAATATGAAAGATTAATTAGGTAAACAATTATAAGGTACATATTTAACAAATGCAAATTTACCTATCTATATAAACTTATGTGATCAAAACAAACTACAAATAGCGAATGGCTTTTTTAAACACCGTGATATACATAAGTATACTATACATGGACACAAACAACACGAAATTTAAAATCAATAATAGACTACGTTGTGGTAAGACAAAAAAGTAATTTAAAAGTACAGGATGTTAAAGTTAATAAAAGCCCAAATTGCAGAAGTGATCACTACCTTCTAAGAGCAAAAATATATATTCCCCCAATAACAAACGAAACCAAACAAAAAACAGACGAAGACGATAGTGAAGATTTTAACCAACCACATTACAACATTCAAAGCCTAAAAGAAGAATGCATAAAGACATTATACCAACAACGACTAGATCAAAAACTTAAAGAAAACCAATTAATAGATACAGATTCCCTTTATAAACATATAACAGAAAGTATGTATACAAATGTATTTATGTATAACGCCGCTGCGGAAGCATTAGGACAATCACGACAATCAAGGAAGAATTAGTATAACATATCAGAAGAGACAAAAAAATAATAAAAATAAAGAAAAAATTATACCTAAAATGGCTATCAACAAAAAAAGACGAAGATAAAGAATACTATAAACAAATGCAACGAGAGGTACGACGTTCAGTGAATAAAGAGAGGAAGCTATATTGGGACCAAAAATGTACCGAAATAAACACATATACCTATATAGGAGGAAGTCGATGCACAGAAATATGAAGATTAATAAAAAATATCAAAGCACCGTATAGAAAAAAAAACACGATTAAATACAATACAACTAAAAGAATGGAATAAATACTATGAAAGCTTACTTACTGAAAACAGATCGCAATTTATAGATAATTCACCAATTCAAAACACACAAATAAATGTAAAAGGAGAATATAATAACGTTAGCAAAAGACAAAGTGAGTAATGCGATAAAATATATAAAAAACCATAAATCTTCAGGACCGAGATAAATACCTGGAGAACTAATTAAAAATGGAACAACTAAATTAACAAAAATAATAACCCAACTATTTGAAATGTGCATTAACGGTCAACCAATCCCTAACAAATGGAAGCTGGCTTACATCACACCACTACATAAAAAAGATAATCGTAGAAATTGTGACAACTATAGAGGACTTTCGGTTACAAGTACCTTTAGCCGGTTATATGAACGGATTTCACGCGATAAAATAGAATCAGAATATTCTAGCAAAAAACCAGAAAAACAAAGTGGGTTTCGTGGAGGAAAATCATGTATCGACAATGCGTTTTGTATTAAACAAATAATTGAAAAACAAATTGCAAAAAACAGGGAAACACATTTATTATTTATTGATCTGAGTAGATGTACGATAAAGTACCAGTTATCAAATTATGGGAAGCATTAGAACAAACAAAAATAAATAATACATTAATAAAATCAGTACAACAAATGTATGATAACTGTAGATCTCAAATAAAAATTGAGAAAAAACTGTCAAACGGATTTCGGATATTATAGAGCCTCAGACAAAGTAGTTGCATTTCACCAACTTTATTTAAAAGCTGTTTTACACGACGCGAAATTTTCGAGTAAATTTCGCACAAAATTTAGCAAGAAATTTTATACATCGCCATCGTGTAAAACACATTTAGCACAAATTTTTTTTTAAATTTTAGCAGATATGAAAATATTTAGAACATGTTCTAAATATTTGTAAATTACATGCTAAATCTGCGCCACAAGTATGCGCAACAGTTACTGACCAATAAGGTATCAGGGAAAGTGAAGTGAACATATCCTCAAATCAGTCAAATCACAGGTGGAACAGGAGATTCGACACGAGGTGTTTGTTTTTTTGTTATTAGTGTGAGTGTGAGTAAATTAACAGTTGCTATGTCCTGGTCAAAAAAACATGTATCAATTTTAATTGATGGAGTACCAAAAACATCCATGTTTATATGCCACAAATTCTCCGGTTTACAAAAATAAACATGCTAGACAAACAGCACTCGAAGATATTCAACAATCCTTAAAACCACTAAAGCCTACAGTCACGATACAAGAAATCAAGTCTAAGTTTCATGGCCTGAATACTAACTTTTTAAATGAATATAAAAAGTATAACAACAGCAGGCATAGTGGAGCAAGAGACGATTATATTGGTGACGACGCGGTAAGTTTCAACGTGCCAGAGAAAAATGTGTTTTATATAACACATTTTATATTTTAGCTTTATCATCCAACAATTTGGTATTTTAAAAAGTTGATGTTTATTTTGGAACACACAATACCAAGACCATCCAACGACTCCATTGGCAATAATGTAATCCAAGATCTAGACAGCACAGAGGAAGAAAACAGCCAAAACTATACTGTGGTTCAAGACAGTCTGGTAGATTTGGAAGATAGTCAGAGCACTATGACAGAAGAATTTTTTGTTGGTGCGGGCTTGTTATCAAGATGATTTAATGAAAGAAGCTGCTTCAACGCTTGAAACTTTAACAAATACAATAAAGAAAAGTTTCCCAGACAAAACAGAAAATTCTGAAGACGAAGCATTTGCTAATTTTATCACATCTAAATTAAAGCAAATTACAAATAGGACAATCCGATTGAAAATTGAGGAAGAAATAGTGATGAAATTGTACGAAGGTATTAAGGAAAGTAATTCAGTGAAATGAGTTTTTATTTTATAGTTTTTCTGGTAAAATAAAAATATATTAAAAATTATTGTTACTTATTGATGTTTCTTGCCAATTTACTTGTTCTTGTGGAGAGTTAAAAAAAGTCTTGAATGCATCACGAGTTTCTCGCGCTACAGTTGAGGTTCTGTTGCTACTTTGTTGTCCCACTTTTTGCAAATTGTGGATCTTGCTCTTCTAAATCTGTATACCTAGCTGAATTTTCACTAGCCAGAAAATTGTGTAACACAACACACGTTAGAGTGAGCAATTCTACTTTATCTGGGCACAAGTTAATAGGATTCAGAAGTAATCTAAATCTATTTGCTAATATTCCAAATGTGTTTTCTATTATTCGCCGAGCTCTTAACAATCTATAATTAAAAATTCGACTGTCATGTGACAAACCACGCTCTGGAAATGGCTTCATTAAATTTGGTAGCAATGGAAACGCATCATCAGCAGCAAATACGTAAGTATACATAAACGTATGTCCTCGCAAAGTGGTAGGTAAAGGGATGTTTATTGAGTTTGTCTCAATTGCTTTTGACAATTTGCATTGTGCAAAAACACCTCCATCACTTACTCTTCCATTAACTCCAATATTTACGTAAGTAAACCTATATTTGGCATCAGCTAGCCCTAAGAACACAATGCTGTGAGAACCTTTATAATTGTAATAATAGGATTCTTGTAATATTGAAGGTCTAAATGTTATGTGGCGTCTATCAATTGCTCCAATGCAGTGAGGAAAATTCCAGGCTGTTTCAAATTCATTTGCAATTTTTTCCCATTCGTACGGGTTATTGGGCGTTTTTAGATAAATGGGTTTTAATTTATTTATTATTGCCTTGCATACTTCCGGTACAAAAAGAGAAATAGTACTTTCCGAAATTCTCGTGCTATACATCAGCGACCTAAATGTTTCACCTGTTGCCAAATACCGAAGAGTTGTTTCTAGTCTAAAATTATAGGTTTAGGAGAAGTGTTTATTAGTACTTCTAACTGATCTTACTTGCTCTGTGGGGGAATACACTGTCGCATCATTGTATCCATTTTTCGTATATCAGGTTCTACTAAGTCTAGTAAAAGTTTAAATTGAGCTTATTCAGTCTTAAAAAATTTCTATATGAAGTAGAATCTTGTAATAGCAGTTCGTCGTTTAACATGTGAAGAATTCCTCTACCTTTTTCTCTTCCTTCTAACTAGGATTTGGTCCAAATTTTTTGATTCCGCCGAATTTTGTTTTGGGAGGAACGTTGAAGTAATTTTTTTATTGTAATTATCGAAATAACTGCCACAGCTCCCGAATATAACAATAATTTATTTCTGTTATTCATTTTCATTCACATAAAAAATACTAAACACATTTAAAACTTGACCATAACCTCAAATTCTTTATGTCATATCTCCCATATGCGCAGGCGTATTTGATAAAATTTTAAGAAAATTTAGCATCGTGTAAAACACATGAAAAATTTGTCGTGTAAATTTTCTAGCGAATTATTGCATAAAATTTCTCGCTAAATTTTGTGCGAAATTTATTCGAAAATTTCGCGTCGTGTAAAGCAGCTTTTTGATATATGTAGAACATGCCCTTAAAAAATACCACTCTTTATTTTATGCAATTTGCGGACGATCAAGTAGTGATAGCTCAAACAAAAGAAGACCTAGAATATATGACGAGAAAGTTAGGTGAGGAATCTAAAAACTGGGGAATGGAAATAAATATAGAAAAAACTAAGTATATGGGCATAGGAAGCAATGATGGTAATTTACTATTAGATAATGACTTTTGAAAAATGTACAGCATACAAGTACTTAGGAATAACGTTCGAAGAAAACGGAAAAGATGAAAAATAAATACAAAAAAAAGTAGGCCAGAGTAGAAGAGTCATAGGAGCACTTAATGGAATTTTTTGTCAAAAAATATAGACAGACAAAAAAAGCTAAACCTCTACAACACTGTGGTAAAAAGTGTATTAATATATAGCGCCAAAATATGGATTATGAAACGGAAAATACTTGCAACAGAAATGGATGCATTACGAAGATCTGCCAGACACTCAAAATTAGACCGTAAAAGAAACAAAGACATAAGAGATATAATGAATACAAAGACAACAGTCATTGACGAGATTGAAGAAAAACAATTAAAATGGTATGGACACATACTATATGGGGGAAGATAGGTTACCAAAACAAGTGCTAGAATAGATACCAAAAGGAAGAAATCGAAGAGGACGTCCGAGAAAAAATTGAATACAGGGCCAATTGAATACAATACCAAGGCCATGAGTGAGAGAAATTTAGCCGAAGCAGATTGATGGTTGGACAGAAAAAAATGGAGACTGGGAATCGGAAGGCGACACAAGACGCTATAAACCGAATATATACAGGGTGCCCCACCGAAAAAGGCATACCCCCTGTAACTTTTTTATTTATTAGTCGATCTAAATCAAATTTAGAACATAAGCATTAATATGTACGGTCTACATTTTGCTGTTAAAATATTTTTTTTATGATGTACCAATTTTGCACTCGAAAGAATAAAATTATGAAATCGCACAAAATTTCTTCAAAATGCATATTATTATAATACTATAACTCAAAATACTGTAATGACAAATTTTGATTTAACACAAATCATTTAGAATTCCTCTAATTGGTTCTTAAAGAACACGGAAAAAAATCGTTTTTTTGTGAGAAATATTGTTATCCATAAAACGGTGTTGTCAGATTGTAAATAGAGAGTTACCTGAAAAAAATATGTGAATTTGTCACTTTGACAATTATTGAAAAAATCGAAAAATGTCTAATCGCGAAAGACGTAAAATAATTTTAGTGTACGGTGAATGCCGCAGAAACCTATTAGCAACCAACAGGATTCTACAAGAGCGCTTTCCAGAAGTAGGCTACACATTGAAAAAAATTCGTAAAGTTGTTTGGTTATTTGAGGACACCAGCTCAGTAGTAAAACCCAAACGTGTCTACTTTACCGTAAGGCACCCTGTATATATATTTACTTTTTAGTTTATTAAGAAAAATTATGTTTTTTTTTCTTTCCTTAACTCATAACATTTTTTATTTCATTATTAATTTATTTATATTATTAATATATTTCATTATTATCAGAAAACACTATATCTTTTCATTCGCTTTCAATTTATTATTGAAATTATTACCAATAATTATTATTGTTAATTTTAATTTGTGACTGAAATTGAAAGAATTGAAATCAATTTTAAATTTTTCTATAGACAACAAATTTATTTTTAATAAATAAATCAATTAGAATGAATTTATGTAAATTTTAGTTATTCCTAAATTTTACGATCTCTGACGATCTTCAGGTAGTAAACTGCTGGGTCGAGATGTTATAAATATTAGCTTACTATTAGATTCAACAATAGCCATTATTTAGTTTATTGCAGGCTTTAGAATTTAGGAACCATAGATTTTCAAGGCAGCTATACAATTTCTACTAAAAAGTGTCTCCGAAAGCGCGGTGGCTATTGTCAGAATTAGACAAAAAATGATAAAAATCAAACATAAAGTTAAAAGTTAAACTTGACATGTTATTAGTTGTTTATTTTTTAAAAAAATCTTACCTTTTTCACATGTTGTACAAGCAAATTTTTTCCCAACATTATGATCTGCAATGTGCCTGTTCAAATACTCTTTAATTTTGAACATTTTTGGACACATATGGCACAGAAATTCTGCAGGTTTTTCGTGTTCGTGATATACCGCACTATGATTACTCAGATGTCGATTACTCCTGAACCATATATTACACTGCTCACATTTGAAATTTTTTGGACAGCATGCCTTGCTTATTTTATAGTGTTCCATCATTTTAATATCAACACTTTCACCACATTTAGGGCAAATTTTAAATGATGGTGTAGATTCAGGACAAGTTATCGATGTACTTGGTACAATTTCGCCATAATAATTATGATGATTATTAGGAACTACAACCTTCTCTATTGGCTTGTCAGTCTTACTATTCTTATCATCTAAAACAACTAAAACGCTTTTAACAAAAATAGTTTTTTTTCTTTCACAATTTTTTTCAAATTTAGTAGGTGAACTACTTTTAACTTTAACATCATTAGGATTTACCTTCTTCACTAGTACATAATCCAACTTCTATATCATTTTTATCATCAATTTGGCAATCCAAGATATTGATTTCAGTTTCACTATTAGGCTGCATTATCCCATATTCTGTTTCAATAACTGTTGGAGTAAATTGGATACGTTGACATGTCCTTACAAAGTTTGTAATTTTTATAAATGTTTGTGAACATTGGTTACAAACACTTTCGGGTAGTTTTTTGCCCAATTGTGCCTTGAATATAATATTAGTTAAGATTATAAGATACACTTATTTCAGTTTTACCTCCATAAACTTTAACACAGGTAAACTTGTATTTAAGTCTTCATTTGCTAAAAGGTCATGTTTTCCTAATTGTAAACATAAGTTACAAACATGTACACTCTCTTCCGTTTGCTCTTCCATCTTTATTTCACAATTCTTTTCAGATTCAATAGGTAAATTATGTTGTTTATTAGTGCATAATCCAACTATAATATCATCTTTATCTTCTACATTGTATCCAAAAATTTCGATTGCTGTTTCACTGTTAGGCGGCATTTGATCATATTTGGTTTCAATTAGAAGTAAAATAAGCTTTGCACGATAACATTTTTTTATAAAATCTGTAAACTGAATCAATTCTTGTAAACATTGTTTACAAACACTTTCTGTCAATTTTTTCTTCAGTTGTGCCTTGAATATTAATAATAAGTTAAAATTATAAGCTAAAGTTTGCCAAAAAATATACCGATTTTACAACATTGACTTACTAAACACTTTATGAGAAATTTTGTAGTCAATGTAAAAATGTTAGGCTGTAGGTCAGGCGGTTAAAGTTTCGTATCGAAAACCGTACTGCGAATTCTGTGTTTACAACCAAAACAGTTTTAAATAAAATAATAAATAGTCAAATATTATTATATATATATATACCTATAAAATGAATAATATAAACAGTATTTTTTCAAAATATTATTGTATGAGTTGTGTCAAAAATGACCATGTTCTGTTAATAAGAAATCGTTTTGAATACGTAGTCGCCGTAGACTATAAAAATGTAAAAAAATTTTGGTATCGAAAAATTGATCTAAAAGATATAATATAATTTAAGAAAACCGGCAACATTGTAAGATTTACTTGATACACCTTTCATTTTTTATAGAGTTAGCTGCAGTACCATATACGTATCATATTATGTCAGTGTCACAAAAATCAAACACATGTCAAATACAATAAAACAATATGTTTACATATTAACTGCTCCATTTGAAGAACAAAACTATTTTTTAGTTGCGTATTGAATAAATAAACAGTAACAGGTATTTCCGAAACTACAGCAGAAGTCGCTTATAGCGACGACCAAGAGACCGACGTTTTCTAGTCACTATATCCGGATGTCGCTGTACCAAACAGATAATCGAAATATACGCAAATTTTATAGAAACAGTTTTTATTAAATTTAAATACATACATAAAATACGAAAATTGAACATATAATTATAAGATAAATACAGACAAATTTTAATTTAACATATAATATGTGACTTTTTAAAATACAACACTTAATTTTTTTTTTTAAACACTGAAATGTCTGCTTATTTTTTTTTTTTTATTAATTAAGCATTCCAAAATTTATCAATGTATTAATTGCTTCAAAAGCTTCAAAAACTTTTGGAGACAAAATTTTTTTTATCGTCTTCATCGCTGTCATTATTTTGATTATCATTATTAAAATTTTGTTTTACAGTTTCTATTATTTCAGCAACTGACAGTTTGCCCCAAATTTCCACTTAATCATCCACAGATATAAAGATCAGTTATTGTTCTTTGGAGCACTGTTGGTAATCAGTTGAAGCGTTTGTGGATTAAAGTGGTTTAAAGCATTTAACCCAAATAAAACAGACAATAGAATATCGTCTTTCTCAGTAAGTCCATTGTCATTGACAATGTTAGTATTGGTAGATTTAGTTGTAGAGTGCCAAATGCTCTCAAATATGTCACCCTGTGGAGGTTTCAAGACTAAAAGTTGATTTTTTCAGAAATGATGGTTTATGCCTTAAATACCCAAGATATATTATAGGGTATATTAAAAATATATTATATTCGAATTTGTCCAAAAATTGTTCTGTGCAAAAAAGCACTATTCAAATTTTTTTAGATATTTATATTATTGAATTCTTTAAAACATAAGTTTTTTTTTAGTGAAACTTTAGCTTAATATCGTTAGCCGTTTTGCCACAAAAAATAAAATACAGGCTGTTTCAAAATAAATACAAAAATTTTAATCACTTGTAGATCGTATTTAAAGAAGAGTTTTTTCTAGATAATTTTTTTTTCGAATCTCAACCGTTAATAAGATAATATTAAAAAATTTGGTACAAAATACTATACCCGCCACTAACCTATCTTTTATTATAATGGTAAATAGGCAATGTTATGATGGAAACTAAGTAATTATAGGTGTATCGTAATTTTATGAGGAGACAAAATGTAAAATTTTTAGCATCTATTGCAAAAATGGTATAAAGAAAAGTTGTTTGTTTTGGTAAGATCTATTACTGGTTAAAAATTTTGTACTTATTTCTAAAACACACTGTACATTTGAAAATGAATTGGCTCTTATGGGCGTTCGCAATTTTAGAGTTAAATATCTCCGTTCAACATCGACAAAAATTTAATTGATTTTACGGATTTTCGCTATTTCTCAACAATTATCTGAAAAACTAAGTCTTAATTGAAAAAAAGTGAAAAGTTGAAAAGTTTTTGACCTATCATTTGTGATTGAGATGATACTACATTTAATTTTTTTTCTTATGTTGTTTTTTTTTTAAAATAATATATATAATAAATAAACTCTGCATAAATGATTTAAATTTGATACCGCATTTTTACTCTCAAGTTCTCGATCACCCACTCTCGCTTTCCTATTCTCCTACATGCAAAATAAGGGATTACGTAGTTAGCTTTTAGCAATTTAAACTTGATTATTGCTTTGATAAAATTATTAACGAGAAAAAATTGTTTTACTAAAAATTTATAAGTACTTAAGTGAATTTATTATAAAATCAAAAAATAATTGTTAAATATACTATAAATTTTAGGTTTTTTTTTAAAAAACTAAAAAAAATCTACAGTTTATAATTTAAATAAAATACATATAACAAAATTTGATGGAAGCATCCTTTCTCAAAGTAGAATGATTTTTATATAAATAATGATAATAAGAATCAATGTCGAACGCACAAATTTAATTAAAATTCTGATGCAATAGTAGCAAAGCGCTTTCAGAAGCTGAAGTTTAATCTTCAGTGCCAAACTTTTGTCAAAACAAATTAAAACATTAAACAATAAAAATGCATAGTAAAAACAGTATTAAACGTTATTTTTAGTTTAGTACTTTTTGAATGACCTAAGGAAAAAAATCCAAATAAAAAAACATAAAAATACATTTGAATTTTTTCCTTTGAGTTTTTGAATTTTTGTCTCATGCATTGGCAGGAAGCTATACACTTCAAATTATTTTTTTTACATCAACACCATCTTGTTGTACAATCTTAGAAAGTAAAA
Organism: Tribolium confusum; assembly: GCA_029207805.1. Taxonomy (NCBI): domain Eukaryota; kingdom Metazoa; phylum Arthropoda; class Insecta; order Coleoptera; family Tenebrionidae; genus Tribolium; species Tribolium confusum. The sequence goes on along the minus strand of JALGAY010000001.1, from coordinate 32,994,258 downwards.
GTTTTAGAAATGTTTGTAAAACCAGTTAAACTTTACTTTTTTACATTTACATAAGGTCAAAAATAACACATAGAAAAAATGGTAACTTTGAAAAACTAGATCTGATTTAAAATCGGATTCTTTTCATTCAAATTCCAAACAGTTAGGTAGGATTTGATTGAGATGTAAAGCACTAAGCCAAATATTACACTAATAGTGTGCACGTAAGCGATGTTGATAAAGGCTGTCTTTAGTTGGTAGCAATTTGTCAATGGTTTTGGTTTTTAAAGCAGCTAAAACTCTACGAAAGTGGTTTATAGATTTTATATTCTTATTATCTGAGTACAAAAGTAAGACAAAATAAGACAATTTTTGAACAACTTCAGATATAATATGTTTACAGCATAAGCCATCATTTCTAAAAAAATCAACTTTTAGTCTTGAAACCCTCACAATATCATTTTTTTAAAGCGTTTTATGCGTTTCGTGCACCAAACTATAGGGAAAAATCCTGCGTGTCTAAAACAGTTGGATATTGTTTCTAGTGATAATCTACTCCAGGCAATCAAAACCATGTTGACAGCATCTGAGAGATTAATATTATGTTTTTTGTTTGGCTCTAAATCTTTCAGAATCTTTATTAGATGATAGCTTTCTGTAATGCGTTTTCAAATTTCGAATAATACCATGGTTTAAAAAATGCAAAATTGATGTGGTTTTTGAAAACAAAAACTGTAAGTTGATACACTTAAAATTTTTAATGGCAGGATGTTCTGGACAATTATCTACCAGAAAAAGAATTCTCTTATTTTTGCTCTGCAATTCATGGTCCCAGTCGTGTAGAATAGTTTTAAAAATCTCGAAAGTCATCTAGACTTTTTGTTTATTGTGATATGACATAGGTAAAGGTTCTACATTTTTGAAACAATGAGGACGCTTTAATTTGTCAATTAATATCAATATTCTTTTTCCATTTCCAGTCATACCAGTGGCCATCAAGACCGCAATTCTCTTCTTCGACATGTTTTCTGCAACACATTTTTTCTCCTTTAAATTTTAGAGTTCTGTCAGGTGACATTATATAAAATAAGATTTATTTGAAGCCAAACATTTTTTAACCAGTTTTCACAATCTTGTACTGGTGCATCATTAGCTTCTCCGAACACTTTTCCAGCAACAATGTTATGACGATCTCGGAAACGTTTAATCCAGCTCTGGTGCATTTGTAATCACTTTTTTCAAAGTGTTTAACCAATTCTTCAGCTTTTGTTTGCAGAATAAAACCAGTAATATGCGCTCCTCGATTTTTTTAAATTTTAAACTACTCCAACAAGATTTCATTAATTTCTCTGTTTTGAGGTCTCAATTTTTTTTGCAAAAAATTTGAATTAGAAGCACTTTGGATTTTTTTCGATTTTTCCTTATTGTGAAAACAGTGGAATGAGAGAAGTTAAATTCTGCGGCTATTGTTGTATTTTATTTTCGATCCTAAACGAGCGATAAACATGCCTTTTCCTTCTATTGTTAGAATTTTTCTTTTTGGATAAGCCATCATAACCACTGCACGTACATGCGTCTTGTAAGAGATAAGAATAGAAACTAAATTATGCCGAGTAGGGGCTAACGGTAAGTTTTACGATTTCTGAAAAACGAGGTTTTATGTTTGTTTTTTCGTTATACACAGATGCAGCTAAACAAAAATCAGTCGTTATAAGAAAACTAACGTTATAAGCGACGACGCAATATTTGAAAGACGATTACATAGGATTAACATACAGACCAACCAAATTTCTTAAATTAAGTTCTTGTATCCGGCATGTTGTTATACCCGAAGTCGCTATATACAACTTCCACTGTGATTGGTTGCAAACTGCAGTTAATAAAATCAATCTTAAAGTTTCGTACAACGATTAATTTTTGAACAAATTTTACAACATAACTGAAAAATGTACCTAAGTACTTTAAAATACATGATGGTCTGCAAATTGCACAAAAAGTGATATTCCCAAACTTTTTCAGTGGTATCAACAGGCACAAACGTCAATTTTATTTAAGCAAAATATAAAAATTTGCGGTCGGTTAAGTATATTTAAGTTGTAAAAATAAAGGTGCAAACCTTTTACAATTTATTTTAAGTAAACAAAAGATTGATTAGATTTTAGTGAAACAATTATAAATATATTGAGTAAAAGTTTAACCGTTGACTTGCAAACAGGCTTCAGCTCGTCTACAAATGCTACCAGGAATCTTATCTCATTCTAATATTATTAGAGTAACAGATTTGCAACAGCAAATAATCTTTCTTCTAAATCCGCAACATTTTCTGGAAGAGTATAATAAACAATATTCTTTAAAAAAGTTTTAAAAAAATATCTAGTGAATTAAAATCGAAAGATTGAGCTAGCCAAGAAATAAGACCTCCACGGTTTAACCATCTTCCTGGGTAGTGTGTATCTGACCACCGTTCTTACACTAAGAAAACAATGTAGCACAGCACCATCCAACTGTATGTGCATGTTTTGCATCGTATTATTTAACGGCACGTGATTAGACAAGATAACTGGTCCTATGACTTAATTTCCTATTATACCAGACCAAAAACATTTGAAAAAAATTTATATTAATCACCAGTTTCAAATACAACATGCGGATTTTTAATAGAATAATAATGACTATTATGTCGATTAGAAATCCTATTACAGTAGAGTCCAGATTATCCGATTCCCGATTATTCGAGACTACGCGTTATTCGAGCTACTTATTATTTTTAAGAACTCCGTGTTATCCGAGACCGTGCTGAATTTAATCCGAGTTATTCGAGAAATTGTATAAAATCTAAACAAAATATTGAAAAAACCGCTGGCGTCGTATTATTTTCTGTTCTGGGAATCACGTACCCTTTTATTTGTATACACGTGTTCAGTAGATTCATTTTATGCAAGTTGTTCTATAGCGTAACCATGTGCGAAACAGTGACTCCAAAAAAACGTAGAAAAGTGGTTGTTACTCTTGCTCAAAAAATTGAAGCTTTAAATCGATTAGATAACAATTAAAGCTATTGCCAGTGATTAAAGCTATTGCCACAGATCTTAAAAAAAAATATAAGTTATAAAACTTTATTGTGGGTGACCAATCTATCTCAGGAATTGGACTGTGAATTAGCAGGTATTTTAATTTCCTCCATAAACTTAATAATAATAACAGTCTATCGCTCGCCCTTAGGTGATTTTGATGTGTTTTTAAATACTTTAAATACGCTCTTTAACAAACTCAAATGCAACTCTCGCAAAATTATTTTTGGAGGTGATTTTCATGTTCAGTTTAATGTAAATGACTTAAAAGCTATTATCTTGACCGATTTTCTAAAAAGCTTTAATCTTCATTCTCTTGTTAATTTCCCAACTAGAGAAAATAATACTATAGACAATGTATATTGTAATTTCCCTTCAGTTAATGTTAATATACAACCTTTAGATTTATGCATAACTGACCATATTGGCCAATTACTTAAGATTAATCTTAGAAAGGAAGAAGTAAATCCTGTCACAAAAATATTTAGACCCATCACTAACTATGGTAAATTATTATTTTATCACTTTGTTGATCAAATAAATTGGGATTTTATTAGAACTGATATTGATATTGATAACAAATTCACCATGTTTATAAACAATTTGCTGCACTGTTTCTACATTGCTTTTCCTCTTAAGAAGGACACGTGCAATAAAATTATTTCTCATAATACAAATTGGTTTAATAATGATTTAAAGAAAATGCGTAACACATTACATTTTTTAAAAGAGTTCTATGATTCAAATAAAACAACTAAAAATAAAACATTATTAAACGAATTTAAAAGTAAATACCATTTTCATATAAAAAAAAGCTAAAATCAGTGCTAATGACAAATTTTTGAGAAAACACAATAATTCTCCTAGTGCCATGTGGAAATTAATTAATTCTAATAAACCAAAAAAACACCCAACAGTCTCCTCTTCATCTTCTGATCAATTGAATGAATCTTTTACTTATAGTGTGCAGAATTTAGTGGAATCTATTAAACCACAAAATTGTGATCCTTTAAGTTTTATGAGCTCACCTCAGATCACGAAAAATAATTATGTTTTTTCCTTCAAAGAAGTTTCGTTAAATGATGTACGAAATTGTATAAACAGTTTATCAAATTCTAAAAGTATAGATATATACGAGTTAAATCTGGATGTCATCAAATCAATTCAAAACCTGATAATTACTCCGCTCACAAGACTCATCAATGAATGCATTAATAAAAGCATATTTCCAACTTGTTTAAAAAAAGCTCTAGTAATCCCTGTTTATAAAAAAGGTGATCCTGAAAATAGTGACAACTATAGACCAATTTTTTTGTTGCCTATTATATCAATAATCTTTGAGAAGCTCTTAACTGCTCAAATCTCAAAATTTTTCGAATCTAATAATTTACTTGTAAATTGTCAATTTGGTTTTAGAAAAGGGTTTTCCACGTTTCATGCTATCTTTAAACTTGTTATAAGCTGTAACAAGCTGTATTACAAAACCTTATTCTTAGATCTCAGTAAAGCTTTTGATACTATTTCTCTTGAAATACTTATTAAAAAGATTAAATGTTACGGTTTTGATGCTGGTAGTACTGACCTTCTCTTATCGTACCTTAGTGATCGTTCTCAAGTCACTCGTATAAATGACGAATTATCTAAAGAATTACCAGTACAATACGGTGTGCCCCAAGGGTCTATATTAGGACCATTACTTTTTAATATTTATGTAAATGATCTATCCTATAAAAACTCGACAAAATTTCTTGGGGTGTATGTTGATAACACACTATCATGGACATTTCACATTGATTATATAGCAAATAAAATAAGTAAAAATATCTATTTATTACGTATATTAAGTAATTTTCTCTCTCACGAGTTGTTAAGAACTTCTTATTTTGCTCTTGTACGTGCACACCTTGAATATTGTATTCTATTATGGGGTCATGTTGGTGGAGTAAATCGCTTATTTCGACTCCAAAGAAGAGCGGTCAGAATTATAGCTTGTTTAGGATATCGTGAAGATTGCAGAAAATGGTTTCAACTCCTAAACATCTTACCTTTTCCTTGTTTATATATTTTTAAATGTCTTGATTACTTTATTAGAAATATTGATTCCTTCAACACTCTACAATCATATCATGAATATCCAACACGAAGTCATAATTATGAAATAAGTTATTTTCGTTTAAGTAAATCCAGATGTAGATTTAATTACTATTGTGTCAAATTTTATAATGTACTTCCGACCAATGTTCGTAAAAAATGTGGGTCTGTATTTTTAAATGTTGTGAAAAGTTATTTATTAAAAAAAGCTTTTTTCACTATAGAAGAATACTTACAACATGATTTTAGTGATATGGAGAATTAAAACAATGAGTTACTTCTTGCTTTCTTCTAGTTATTCTTTTTGTTTATTTTAATTGTATATATCTGTAGGTAAGATTAAACTTAATTATTATACTTATACTTAATTATTTCTGTATTTTTTATTTTGACGTGTGTAAAGTACTTTGTACTATAACACTAATAAACATTATTATTATATTATTTATTATTATTATGATGTCGGTCAAGTCACAGTAGGAGACTGGAGACGAAATAGTAAGAAAATCGAACAATGGCATAGTCTTTAAGCTTCAGCAGCTACCAAATAAAAATCTATGAAAACAGGAGACTACGAAAAAGTTGGTGATAGTTTACATCTTCGGTTCACACAACAAAGAGTTAAAGCAATCCCTGTATCAGATCCCATATTAAAAGAAAAAGCCTTGAGACTTACTAAACAGATTAATGATGTTAGTCTAAATTTGACAACAGAAACTTTTACTGCAAGTGATGGTTGGCTGGACCGTTGGAAGAAACGTCATGAGATTCGGGAACTAAAAATCTGCGGCAAAAAACTCTCTTTAGATTTAACGGAAATTCAAGAGTTTAATAATTAGATTGAGAAATTGCTATTAGAAGAGGGTTACACTACAGATCAAATCTATAATTGCGACAAAACTGGTTTAAATTTTAAGCTCATGTCATCAAAAACACTAGCATTTAAAGAAGAGTCTTCAGCTTTTGGGTATAAACGCAGTAAAGAAAGAGTAACTGTTATGGCTTGCTGCAATGCATCTGGTAGGCATAAACTTTCTTTAATGTGCATTCGAAAGTCTGCAAAACCACGAGCTTTTAAAAATATAGCGCCAGGAGCTTAACCTGTTTATTAAAAAAATCAAAAATGGACTTGGATGGATACAAATCTATTCAGCAATTAGTTTTATAATAAGTTTGTGCCCAGGGTAAAAACATTCTTAAAAACAAACGGTCTTCCTATTAAGGCAGTGTTATTATATTATATTATATTATAATATATTATATTATATTATATTATATTATATTATATTATATTATATTATATTATATTATATTATATTATATTATATTATATATATTTGGATAATGCACCATTGCATCCAGAAGCAACAACGCTAAAAAGTGGAAACATCACTGTTAAATTTCTCCTAGCAAATGTCACAGTTTTAATCCAACCGATGAATCAAGAAGTTCTGGAAAATATTAAGAAGAACTAGATGCTCTTCCTTACAACATGCGTTAGAGAAGAGTAAAACGGATGACCTAATAAAGGTGCTAAAGGAAATTCTGTAAAGCAATCAACTCTTGCAAAATCTTGGTCTAAAATTCTGACATCTCTTGTAACTAAAAAGCAGGAAAATGACAAAAAAAATATTAGTTTATTCAAATTGTTAAGACGACTAAGAGGATGCGAAAAAGTGACATCAACCGAAGTGAAAGACTAGATTGCTCCTGATGCTTCTGTAGAAGATTTGGAAAATGAAGCAATAATTTCTCAAGTTCTGAATTTTAATGATGCAGACAAGTCAAGTAATAAACATAAAAATAGAAGTGACGATGAAAGAAACAAACAATTGTTGTCTTAAAACAAAGATCTGATGGCGTTAGAGACGGCTTTACGACATGTTGAACAGCAAGAAAAAGCAACAGTTTCTGATGTTTTGCTAATAAAATCGCAGGCGAAATATTGCAACACAAAAAAGACGCAATGTTTTAAAACAAACCAAAATTACCTCCTACATGTTAAAATAACTTGTTCCTGTCAATAAAGCTATGTACTTTTTTGTAACAAGTTTTTTTACCACAGCCTCAGTGTTATCTGAGTTTTTTCTTATCCAAGCCGCAGCTGGTCTACATTAGCTCAGATAATCAAGATTCTACTGTATTTGTAAGCAGTATTCAGCTGTTCAAAAATTTTTTAAAAAAAATCATTATCTCGTTCAAGTAACTAGTTTGAAAAATTTATTCTAGGTTCAAAATCTCTTAAATATTCAACTTTTGAATTTTTGTAAACAGATATATGGGTGTAATTCTGCATCACGTATTATTCTGTTTACTGTTTAAAAAGTATATTTCAATTTGTTACTACTTGACGTACCTACACTTATTCTGAGATTGTCTATAACACAGTCTACAATAGCTTCTTCATAGGCGACAGTTTGCTTTGGCCGGAGACTTTCTGAGATAATTCCTGCAAGTTCAGGAACCGGAGCTCGATTTTCTCTCAGTCTTTGGTCCAAACGTGTAAATACATTTTCAGTGGGTGACTTGCAATTTGAGTAACATTCGTTTTATAGCCGGACCACCAATAATCGGTTGTTTTGAGGCTCCGAGAGCAAGGTACATATCACAATACATATTTGAAAAATACATTTAGCTAATAACTTTTTTTTTCTAATTGACTCGTATTGCTTCTTTTTATAACAAATCAGTTTTAAAATTTTTGACCTGATTTGTTATACGAAACACAAATATTTTAATGTTTATAAAAATGAAAAAATTCGTTTCTTAAATTCGTTAACAGTTTTAAAGAAATTGTTTTTGGTTTTTTTTATACTTCTTCACATTTTTTACCAAACTTGTTAATATCAAAAATTAAATAAAGCATTAATCGTTTTTAAAAGTGTTTTTCATAATATTATCATAAAATAATAAAGTAAATGCAAGGTTTTTGTAAAATTTTCAGAAGCGCTTACAGAGTAATAAAAAAAGTTTTGTAAAATGTTTTTTATTAATGGCTACTAAAAGCTATACTATTAGTGTTTTTAAAACATGCGCAATTTTTGATACACCCAATACATTTATAATTATTTATTTTATTTTATTTATTTATTTAGGTATGTTTTAAATTTATTTTATAATAAACCTTTTTGAAACTGTTTTGTTTGTTTAATAATTTTTCATTAAATTTTAATTAGTAATAAAGTAGCAATTTACATGTAAATGTGGTAAGTTTAATTTTATAGGAGACAACTTTGTTTCAGACTCGAAATGAAAGCGAGGGCCCTGATTGAACGGAGCTTGTAAAATTAACTAATGCATAAGATTTTTTGTTCAAAAACTTAAAATTTTGTTTTTGTGTATTTAATTAATAATTTTAAAAAATTAAATAACTTGAACAAAATGTGCTTTGACCGTTTGATGTAAGACCAGTAACGTTTCAGCTGTTTTTTCAATTTATTATTTTTTTGTTAAATAAAGTTTTATTTGTGAAGATACTTTAGGTACCTATAATACATAAACTTTATTACCACAATAGTAGTTTTTTTCACACGCATCTTCTGTGATAATTCTAACCGTAAAATGTAAGATCCGGTGTTCTTATTTTTACCGCAGAGTTTCCGAAAGTCTGGGTTACTATTTGTGGATGAACAACTGTGATAGTCTATTTACAATACGAGAGAACAAAAAAATAATAATTTTAAGTACGGACCTAATTAGACTCATTTCCGCATAATTACTAAAGCTGGAAAAAGTATCGATACGTACAAAAGGTATTGATACCTTGATAAAAGGTGGCTATAAATGAATATCTCATCCAGAAAGCTTTGGATTTTGGAAACACAAGCTATTTTGATAAAAACAAAAGAATTCACAAGCTATTTGATGGGATATTTATTTATAGCCACCCCCTATTTCCGATACGTCGATACCTTCAATATCTCGGTACTTTCGATACTTTAGATACCTCCGATACTTGCGATACCTCAATACCTCCGATACCTTCGATACTTGCGATTTGCAATACTTTGATACTTACAATACTTTGGTAAGTATCGATACTTTGCCGTATCAATACCTGATACCTAAAAACAGGTATCGCCCAGCCCTAATAATCACCTGTAATAGATTTATTAAAGAAGTAACCAGCTCTAACATAAACGACCCAAAACGTTAAATACTCTTAATAATCATAAACTCGGTATATCTTTTGGCAATATTTCAGTTTTACCTCCATAAAGTTTATAACAGATTCACTTATATTACACTTTTCATCTGCGAAAAGTTGAAGATTTTCGCGTTCAAAACATAACTGACAAACGTATAGATTTTCTTCCGTTTTTCCTTCCATTTTTCAAATAACAAAACCACTCACCACTGGAAAAACACAAATGATATATGAAAAAACACAAAAGCAACGGTTTATTACACACGTCAAAACTGAAATCAAACCGAAATGTCACAAAAAAACTAACGAATAATTTATAACGTAGAAATCCGGTATGTGCGAAAATTGCAAAATCTTAAAAAACTAATGTTATTTTCTTTGTAAATTAAAAGTTTCACGTATTGTGACTATTTTTTATTAAATTTTAAAAACTACATAACAAAAGCTTATACAAAGTGACTATTAATGTTTGAAAATTATTTTTTACGTTGGTTACAAACTTAGTCTTAAGTTAGCAACATCGTTGGTAATCTCCATTTTTAAAATTCAAAATAAACGTCGTTTAATTAGACCTATTTTTAAAATGGTCTGAAAAATGAGAATGGTGACTGGATATATTCACAAGGCACTTATGAACAATTTGTTCAAAATTATTCTGAAGAGCAAATTAAATACAGTAATTTTGCAAAACATCGTGGCTAAAAAATTAAATGCCTTTTAAACACTGGTAATGTGAAAAAAGGTAAATATACTGGTCGTCCCACTGTTGTCACACTTGATGTTGTGTTAAATGTCAAAAAAATGCAAATTGTTGAACAAAGTCCTCACAATCCCATACGACGTGTATTCTACAAAAAGGGTTCTTACTGGAAATCAAACTGATCTCCTAACATTTTCTACATTTTTTCTGATTTTAGGATTTTGCTATAAATCCACTCGTAAGATCCTAAAAAAATCTCTGCATGTACGCCCTTACAAATTTACTCTCGTCTAACAACTTTATTCTTCCATCCTTCATTCTCCAAAAAATACAGTTTTTATCATAGGTACTAAAATAATTTGCTCGATAATATTAACTAGCAAGATATCACTTTTTTTTCTGGCGAGACATGGTTTTATCTATCTGGATTTATAAATTTGCAAAATTATAGAAGTGGGTTTGCTCATAATTCACACAATATAATTGAAGTGCCATTGCATCCGCTTAAAATCGGCGTATGGATCACTTTTTCCAAAGACGTTTAATTAGAGCTGATTTATATTTAAGCAAAGCAAGTTTATAGCCTGATCTGACTCCTATAAACTTTTTCTTGTTTCTTTATCTTGAAAATGTTGTGTTTCGTAACCTTGCTAACAATTTGCAAAAATTGCAGCATGCTATTAAAATGGCAGTTGCAAACGTAAGCCCCGAAATGTTAATCAACGTTTCCAATGTTCTATCCAACAGAGTTCAAGTTTGCCTACAGCAAGAAGACCAACATTTTGAACACCTTTAAATTTATTTGCAATAATTTGTATTATCTAATAAAATTTGTTGATTATGTTATCTCAATCTTTTTCGTATCGCTAGAATAGAATAAAATCAGTTTATTGATGCTCAGGACAATGTGTCGTACATAGGTCAAAAATAATAAGTAAATAACAATCTTACAAGCGATTAAAACTACAGCAAAATAATTCTTCAATATTATAAATACGAGATTCAATCAAAAACACTTTAAATTTTTGTTTAAAAATAGCCAGAGGTAAGTCACAAAATGCAGATGGCAACATTAGAGTGGGCCAAAAAATTCAACTATTTTTTTTTAACTTTCGACACTAAAACATTGGTTCCTTGGCACTTTTAAAAAATACTTTTTCAAGATGAGCTCTTAATTTTAATAGAAAAGACTCCCTCATCGCAGTTTTCCATTTTTTTTTATTTCCATATGGCAAAATCCATATCTCGTCACTACTGGATCGTACAAAAAAAGTTTATTTACATTTTTTGTAGAAAATTTAACTCTCTAAAAAAGGAATCTTACAATTTTTTTTAGAACTCTTACCGTTTCGAAGATATCAGATGTCAAAATTTGAAGAATTTAGCAAAAAAAAATTTTTTACTTCTAAAATTTAGAAGTAGAAAAAAAATTTTTGTTAAATTCTTTAAACTTTGACCTCCGATATCTTCTAAATGGTAAGAGATATAAAAAAATTGTAAAATAACTTTTGGTAGAACGTTTAATTTCCTACAAAAAACTACCAAAATTAAGAGCTAGAAATTAATTTTTTAGTGTCGGTAGTTAAAACAAAATAAACGATTTTTTTAGCCCACCCTAGGCAACATATTATAAAACTTAGAAAATAGAATAGCATCTTGTTCCAGTTTGTTTTTTTTTGAGGATGTTATTACTTAACATAATAGAATTAAACGATAATTGATATGTGTAGGTATGACATAATAAAATCTATTTGTACTTATTTCCGTCAAACTTTGATAATCACTTGGTACATACAGTACGTCTCCGGATTGACTTAAAAAAAATTCTTATTTTTGTTTTATCAGAAAATTTTACTGTTGTTAAATTGCTCTGCTTGTTTTCAAATCCCCAAAACACAAATTACTTTTTATTTAACTCAAACGATTCTAGAGATCTTTTTTTTTTCAATATTTAGACTTAGTTTTTTTCGTAATTTTTAGAAGTAATTCTAGTAGGTGGATTTTATTAAAAAATACTACTGACAGCATATAATAGATTTGTTTATATTTGTTATAATTTGATTATATAAGTTAAATTTGCAAATTATATCTTTGCTAATTTGAACAATAATTATGCTAATATGTTGACTTTACAACAAAGAATTTATCTAATTTAATGTTACAGAACTGGGAAGAGTGCTACCGAGTAGTTATCAGAAAATTCAACCAAAAATACCCGAAAGCTACTATTTCAAAATTTGATGCAAAAAACTTAGTAACCAAATTCCTTATAACAGACTCGGTTTTAAACATAAAGAAGTCAATAAGGTTGTTCAATAAAGACGTTGCTACTTCAGTTCCTGCTGTTCATTTCGCAAAAAAAACTTTAAAGTTGTCTTCAAAAAAGAGAGCAATACAAACTGAGATACTTAGATCTTATTTACAAAAAATCTTCAAGAAGAACAAAATTTTACTATTTAAACCTGAATTTAGACAAACTTTAGAAAATGATGATAAGGCTAAACGTCTAAATTTTTTTTTAAATACCCTACAAAATTTTGTAAGATTTAAATTTTTATAAACAAATTATTTTTTCCGATACATAAACTTTTTCAACTAACGGAGTCGTTTCACCTCAACATTGCCAGTACTTGGAATGAGACGAATCCAAACTTCAGAATTTTATGTCACAGACAATATTTAAAAAAAGTTAATGTGTAGTGAAACAGCTCGGAGCTTTAAAATACAAAGCACAGATTGTCTCGCATTTCAATTTAGCTCCTTTTTAGTAATGTGAAATTTTTCTGACTTTTATCTAAATAACTATTAAACACTCAGGTTGTCCTGACTAGATTTAAGTACAGCGCTCCTTATTTACCCACTAACTGAACTAATTTCTTGTTTGAAAACTCTTGGTAGAAACCTGTCTTGAAATGAACGCATCTTTCCCAGAACCAAGTGGTCGCATCTAAAAACTTATATCTGGCATCCACTTTTCGCAGCTTTTCGTAAAGAGATTCCAGTTCTATTGTGTACTCATTCAACGGTTAATGAAAGATGCGCACCCTTGTCATCTGCCAGAGCCCATATACCGTCGCAAAGTATATTTACTGGTATATCTCATAGATTTAGAGACCCACAATACTAAGACAACCTTATAATGAAGAAAAAAAACTCTACATTGGGAAATATCTAAAGATTGGTCAGTACCAATTTGACAGTCAAGAAGAAGAAAAAAAACAAAAATTTTTACGGAAGGAATTGTGGATTAAAAAAAATTTTGAAAGGTGGTTTAAAAAAGAGGAAGGAACTGCCAAGAAGCAACTAGCGGAAAGTAATAAATACAAACAGTACAAAAAATAATTAAAAAATTATGATTTACAAAAAATAACATTTGGTGACTCTTAATTAGTTTGTTTCATAGTTATCAGATTTTTTCTACAAAAAATATTTATTTATTGTAATTAATAATTGATTTTTTTATACCAGCTTTTTATACTGTTAAATATATCCCTCATTCTTAAACTTCTGCAAATTACAAATTTTAATTAAAATTTTAGAAAAGTATTGTTTGTTTTTCCTGCCATTCGGAGACTGTAATTGCTGTTATCATTTGTTCATTGACTCCACCATTTTGGCGATGTTCATCTAACTCTGTTTTAGTCATTGGTTTTATGTAAGGCTTATTTTCGCCATCTAAAGTTTATGTAGGAATAAATTATGAAAAAATACATGACGATAATTGCCTAAAGTGATAATTGCGCGTCCATCGTTAATTAAAAAAGAAAAGTAAAACATATTTTTAACTGTAGTTTAAAAGTCGCTAGTGTCTATTATATAATCATAGTATTTTATTGGTTGGTTATTATTGCGCTTATAGTGTTGCTTTAGAACATAGTACAGTAAAGTTAAAATCTTTTCAATACCCTGTTTTTTTTATCAACTGTTTCCACCTTTTCTGAAGCATTTTTCCCAACAACGTTATCTTCTTGTCTTTTTTGTCTAAGTAAATTCATTAAATTATATAAACTATACAAAGAATCATATGCAGAAACTTTTGAAATTATTTGTTAAGCGTCGGACATTAGGTTCAAAAGATCTGTTGCATCAAAATCACCCTCTGGCTTAAAACGCATAATCTAAAAAAATTTAAAAAATGACACACAGAAAGTGTCAATCTCACAATATTTTGTGCAAATTCAAAGCATCATATGGTACAACACTAGCATCTAGTCCGTCTACACATTTAACTAAAACTCTACTAGCTGATGAAAGGACCTCAGAGTCTAAAAGAATTTCGTCGGGGTACTGGTATCTAGTTTTTATGTTGTGTTCAGTTTCTATCACATTCGCTGTTTTAATTATTTTACCGATGTTTTTTGCCGTTTTCATACCCAATTTCTCTGGCTCTTCTGTTTATGGAGTGAACTTAAGCATTAACAATAAAAATACATATAAAGTACTTACCAATTACATTAAGTTTGAGAAATAATTTACGGTAAACCAATGTTTAGCTACGAGTATTTTCTATGTTTTTTATTTCTTCTAACTCAATTGGAATGTTTCAAGGACGTTGTATAATCAGGACGGAGGGTCGTCTATACTGTCAATGCTAAAATGTTGAAGGCATTCGCTCACTCTAAAGTAACCTTTTTGTATAGCGTGTCACATAATTTGAAAAAAGTGGCCACAAGCAGAGGCGTAGTATGGCGTGGGCATAAGGTATATCTAACGTACAAATTAAAAAACGTTTCTGTTTGTTGCTTTAACTGTTAAATTTAAGCAGCTGGGCTCAAAATAAAGTGTGTTTGAGTATAAATAAATATAAAATTAACATTTTAGATTGGAAGCTTTTCGTGGCGTACACCAATTTATAAATGTAACGAGACGCTACTGGTTAGACATGCGTATAATGGTCTACTTTAGTAACCTTTGTTTTTTAGTTTTAAAGCACTCTAAAGTTTTTTAAAAAAAACACACGATATAATTTATAAGGTAATATTTGAGTTTTAAATGCATTTCTAGAGATTTTGGATATATTATGTTGCCTACGTTAGTATTTAGTTTAGTTAGGTTTACATTAAAAGAGCGGTCTAAGAAAGAGATAGAGAGTTGGCGCCACCCGTATATTAGTGAGCCTATTAAAATCCGATTCGCTTTAGATCCGAAAAGATTAAATTAATATACTTTTTTGAACAAGTATATTAGTTATTTTTGTTGGCCGACTCTAAAACTGTCAATTTTCTGGCGAGAAAAAAAATTCAATCCTCTCGGATCTAAAGCGCATAGGATTTTAAGCGCCTGAGGCGCACCCTTTGGTTCAGCTGGGTTTTAATTCAGTTCAAACAAATGTAAAAAAAAATATTATTTAACAATGAAGAGTGAGGACTTATACAGGGTGTTATGAAAATAAGTGCAAATATTTAAACCTGAAATACAGCACCACAAATAATAAAAATCTGTAAAACAATTTTTGTCTTATCTCAACTGATAACAAAATTATAACCTAAAAATTAATTATTACAAAACGTATAACATTTTTTTTAACATAGGACAATCATAGGTTTTTCAGGTCAAAATAAAGCGATTTAACACAATTTACCTCTATACTAAGTTGCACCGTTTAGGAGCTAGAGGACGCCAAAGTTAAAGATGAAAAGTCAGTTTTATACTTTAAACGTAAATATCTCGAAAACGATACGTTTTAGCAAAATATTGCATTCTTGCAGTTTTATGTAGAATCTACTGGCATATTAATTTTTGCTACAAAAATTAGAAATTAATGAGAAAAAAATTGGGTAATGACCCAAAATGTGAAAAAAAGTGCCGTAACTTAAAATTGAGATGTGCAGCAAAATTTTGCTAGTAGAAATAAAAAGAGTACAGTCAACTTCATTTGTGTACCAAATTTGGTATTAATCGGTTAAGCGGTTTTTCAAATATAACAAAAAGATGTTTTTTTATACCCAACTTTGACGGCCTGTAATTTTGTTGTTAGTTGAGATAGGACAAAATTTTTTTTTGTCCTCCCGTATTGTAAAGTAGGCTATCATAGTTGTGCATCCACCAATAGTAAGTCGGAGTTTTGGAAACTGTGCGGTAAAAATGAGAAAAACACCGGGTCTCACATTGTACGGTTAGAACTACCACAGGAAATGCTTGAGAAAAAAACTAACCTTGCAGTAATAAAGTTTATGTATCAAAGTGTACGTACCCAAAATATTGCCACAAATAAAGCTATATTTAATAGAAAAATAATATATTAAAGAAATCGCTGAAACGTCACAGGTCTTACGTCAAACGTTGTGTGAGACCTTAGACAACGCACAGCGTAGTTTAAGTGTGGATCCCCATTACTAATAACAATACGAAATTATAGGTATAAAAGTATATTTTAGAAAAAGTTGCAGTTAATAAATTTTAAAAATGACATTGTGTGTATTTAAGATAATTTTAAAAATAATATGCAATTTTATATAGAACAGAATGTTAAAAATAAACCGCTCCAGCGCCATCTATTTAAAACCATGTGTTCCTGTCTAGTTAATAAATGTCATTATTCTATTCTATGGATTTGTGGCCATTATTGTTGAATGTTGAATTTCTCAGTAATTATCAATTTAGAATTAAAAAGTGTGAAAAAAAGTACTGGAAAGACCTTTGAACATGTTTTAAAGAAGATTATGCAAGCAATGACAGAGTATTTAAGCCGCATTTGGGTACGTTTTATTGGTTTTTAGAATTTATTTGTACCTAACCTAACTTTTGGAATGGCGCAAAAAAAAACAGAATTTGACTCGTTCGGACAAAAAAAATTATACAAATCTTATGCGTTAGTTAATTTTACAGCCTCCAACTAATCAGGCCCTCGCTTTCAGCTCGGGCCTGAAACAAAGCTGTCGCCTGTAAAATTAAGCCTACCACATACGAATGTAAATAGCTATTACAAATTTTTATTATTTGTGGTGCTGTATTTCAGGTTAAAATATTTGCACTCATTTCCATAACACCCTGTATACCGCAATTAACAGTTTAATCAAGTTAAAAAAATTAGAGAATACTCATAGCTACCAAATAGATAATAATTCAATTGAGTTAGAAGAATTAGAAAATGTTCAAGATGTTCCTAATAGAAAACAACAAATCCTACAACAAATAGAAAACATTCTAATTGAGTTAGAAGAAATAAGAAACATAAAAGACACTCGTAGCCAAAAATTGGTTTACCGTAAATTACTTGACAAACTTGATGTAATTGGTAAGTTCTTTATATGTATTTTTATTGTTAATGCTTAAGTTCGCTCCGTAAACAGAAGAGTCAGAGAAATTGGGTATGAAAACGGCAGAAAATATCGGTAAAATTATTAAAACTACGAATGTGATAGAAACTGAACACAACATAGAAACTACAGCCGAATTTTCGAATTGGTGCCGGTAAGCCATAAAACTTTATTGCTCGGGTAAGGACCGAGCGGTTGAAGTGACAGGTTCAGGCATAGTTCAGCGCTTCTCAAACAGTTCTCTAATACTAGCGCAACAGAAATTGATAAGGTATAATAATAGTTAAAAATCATTGTATTTAAAAAGCAGAACATTTTTATTGTTTCCACAGCCTTCTACGAACCTACAATCATTTATAAACACCTTGTATTATTTGTAACCATTTACATCAATCAACTACATTTTTGGGTACGCTGGAAAAAATAAATGCGCTTTCACTATGCAAATATTTTTCTTACTAGCCACTGTTTGTGTCTTTGTTCAACACACTTGTTGGACGTAAACATCTTGCTTTGTGGGCATAAAACTCATCTACCTATCCTGATATCTCCCAACAAAAGACACCCTCTTTAGCTTCCAAATAGTGTGGTTTGGTGTCAATTATCCGTCTTTGTTAAGAAAAATTTATGACTTAAACGATTTACAACTTATCGGCACCATTTCGAAAATTCGGCTGTAGATACGAATACCTCAACGAAATCCTTTTAGACTCTGAGGTTCTTCCATCAGACAATGGAATTTTAGTTTTTAGTTAAATGTATAGACGCACTAGATGCTAGTGTTGTACCATATGATGCTTCAAAATTTGCACGAAACATTGTGAGATTGCCACTTTCTGTGTGTCATTTCTTAAAAAAAAATAATTTAAATTAAACGTTATAAGCCAGAGGGTAATTTTGATGCAGCAGATCTTTTGAACCTAATGTCTGACGCTCAACAATTATTTCCAAATATTCCTGCATATAATTTTTTGTATGGTTCAAATGATTTAATAAATTTACCTAGACAAAAAAGACAAGAAGATAACGTCGTTGGGAAGAATGTTTCAGAAAAGGAGAAAACAGTTGATAAAAAAGAGCAGGGTATTAAGAAGATTTTAACTTTACTGTAAGATGTTTTAAAGCAACACTATAAGCGCAATAATAACCAACCAATAAAATACTATGATTATATATTAAACACCAGCGACTTTTTAACTACAGTTAAAAATATGTTTTACTTTTCTTTTTTAATTAACGATGGACGCGCAAGTATCACTTTAGGCAATTATCGTCATGTATTTCTTCGTAATTTATTCCTACATAAATTTTAGATGACGAAAATAAGCCTTACATAAAACCAACGAGTAAAACAGAGTTAGATAAACATCGTCAAAATGATGGAGGCAATAAATAAATGATAACAGCAATTACAGTCTCTAAATATCAGGTAAAACAAACAAAACTTTTAAATCATTTTATTTTATTAAAATTTGTAAATTGCACAAATTTAAAAAAGAAAGATATATTCAACAGTATAAAAAACTGATATAAAAATTTTTTTGTTATTGAATACAGTAATTATATATTTTTTGTATAAAATCTCTGATATCTATAACACAAACTAATTAGAAATCATCAAATGTCATTTACCTTTTGTACTATTTGTATTTATTACTTTCAGCTAGTTTCTTCTTTGCAGTTTTTTTTCCTCTTCTTTATACCACTCATCAATTTTTTTTAATCCACAATGTTTTTTTTAAAAATTCTTGTTTCTTCTCTTCTTCTCGACTGTCAAATTGGTACTGACCCATCTTTAGATACTTCCTAATGTGGAGTTTTTCTACTTCATTATAAGGTTGTTTTAGTATTGTGGGTCGCCAAATCCATGAGATATACCAATAAATACACTTTGCGACTGTATATGAAGACATAATTAACTGAATCCATAAAATATCTGTTATGTTAGGTTTTGCATAAGCGCCCATAATATCCATCTTGTCTTCAATGATTTTTTTAATTACTTTATTTACTTCTTTAGAAATCATTTTAATCTTACGTTTATCCACTTTTTTGCTGTCTAATAAAAGTCTTTCTGGTTTTGTTTTTTATTGCGCACGTTTTACACTTGTTTTCAAATTTTTTTAGTCAATTGGTGTTTTGCTGTGACGCAATCGATTTTTTTTTAATAGCAATCATAATTTTTGGTGCTGAATATTAAAACTACTTATTTTTCTGCGTATAACAGTATACATTTAAAGAGTCTAAAATAAAAACTTAAAGTAATTTAACCAATTTAAATGTTTTATTAAGTTTTTCCAAATAGACGCAATTTTTACCAGAATTACTGTAAACTAAATGTTTAAATTGACGTCCTTCCGGTTTTTGGCAATAATACAACTAATTTTTAAATTCCGTTAGTACATTATTTATCATTTTTTGATTAATTAAGCGGTACTGATTTGTAATTCTTTCTCTCACATCATTGATGTCCTAAAATCCTAAAATAAGATTTGACAAAACCACATTAAACATTAAATTTTTATAGAACTAAACAAAAATTCGTTTTTCTCATCCAGTGCAAATTTTCGATTGACCCATACGGCAGTTGTGTATTTTTTGAGCTAATGACATTTTAGAACCATTTTTGATAAATGTATGGTTGTTACATTCTCTAACAAACCCAGTCGAGTTCTCGTTAATTATGAGATGGGTAGTAATATATTGCAACGTAGTGATACTGTGATGAATCTTAGGGTATGTTTCAATTCGGAACTTCTTTTTACTTGACACTTCAACAATATTATTTATTCTAGCTACAATATGTTTGGATTTATTATAAGAAACTCAAAAGAATTTTCTAATTTAGATGTCGTCATTAATTTATACAATTCATTTGTTCGCTCTAGGATAGAATACGCTAATATGATTTGATCACCTTTTTATCAAACGTACATAACAGACATAGAAAAAATACAACGACAATTTTTAAAACCAATTCTCACTACCTTAAAACTCAAACATATCCTATACGAAGATATTTGCATGAACTTCTTTTAAAGAAGTTTTTTTTTCTAAGCTTGGAAGATAGAAAACTAATACATTCGATCATATTTTTGTATAAAATTTTTCATGGTTTAATTGATTGTAGCTAGAGTGTGTTTCAAAACTATTGTCATTAAAGCAGGCTTTGGTTTTTAGAACGTATGTCTAGGTAATTTGAATTATTTATTTGAGTTTTATTGTTACTGCTAAAAAAACCTACTGTTGAATGTTTGCGCCTACTATCCAAAGAATACTTTTCGCATTCTAACTCCACTAACCTAGAAACTAGTAATTACCATTAAAAATCAAATAAAACACAGAATCCGTTAATTTTTTATTATTTGCAAACACAAGGTAGGAATAAAATTAGGCAGGTAAGATGAAATGTGCCTGGCGAAAGCAAAACATTAGAAACAATACCAAAAGCATAGAAAAAAAACGTTGCAGCACATCAAACAAGATGTGCTACATGACCTCCATTTTGTTTGCCGCACACTCTTGCTTGTGTTTTCACAGAAGTGATCGCGTTCTCTAACAGATTAGGTGAATTGCTTATCTCCTCTAACTTGAGGGTTATCCATTCCCGTAGGTCGTCTAAGTCCACAACAGGAGTATAGAAAACTGAGTTTTTCACATATTATGGCCACAAAAAAAAGTCACATGGAGTCAAATCACATGATCTCGGTGGCCATATCACTGGCGTATTTAAACTGATCACTCTGTTATCGAAGAATTCACAAATAAAATTGAGATTATCCCGAGTGGTGTGCATACGCGCACCATCCTGC
This sequence comes from Tribolium confusum, assembly GCA_029207805.1. Classification (NCBI taxonomy): domain Eukaryota; kingdom Metazoa; phylum Arthropoda; class Insecta; order Coleoptera; family Tenebrionidae; genus Tribolium; species Tribolium confusum. The sequence continues at coordinate 32,973,199 of JALGAY010000001.1, read as the reverse complement.
TGGAAATATCCCTGCTGCAGTTCGTCATCCAGCAGCTGCTCCATAACGAGAGTGAAGATTTCAGGACGGTATCTCTGAAATGTTAATATTCCTATAACATTTTTATACTTATAGTTGTTTTTTTTTTTAAATGTAACAATAATTACCTTCGAAAAATATGGGGCCAATAAGACGACGTTTGCTTATTGCAGCCTTCACTCTAATTTTCTGCGGGTGCAACGGTACCTCAACGTAATAATGAGGATTATCGCCGCTCTACATCCTTATGTTCTGTGAGTTAACATAGCCGGAAAGATGAAACCAAACCTGGTCGGTAAAAAATGTTATTTCCACTGCTTCGTCATTGTTGGCAAGATTCTGCATAAACACTGGCTATATGCCTGTCTCTGTGGTAAATCGTTCGGCAGCAATTCTTGATGGGCCTGCAGCCTCACGTCACATAATTTATTTCTACTACTGTCATAAAAATTTTAGAATTAGGCTTATATCCCACCTAAGACATAACTTTTCTTGCATCTCACTTTTCAATAGCTGTCTGGATGACAATAGTTTTGAAACACGTGATATCTTCTTGGAAAAATTCCTTTTCATGCTCCCACTCAAGTTTGTCGTATTTTACAACCATTTTATACACCTCAGTGTCGGATAAATGTTATGAAATTCTAATCCTTGCTTCGAGTGTGCAACAATTTTAATAACTTGCAACCAGCCATTAATATTTTTTCGTGTGGTTTAAATGATTTAAAATCGATAGTAACTGATAAATCATAGCTCTGTAATAGGCACCTTGCCTGTAGAGCTTATTCTAATAATAATAATAATAATAATATAATAGTAATTTACGATATAAGTGGCGTTATGAGGCCGTTTACATTACGAGAGAAAAGTTTGAAACTTTTAAATTCTCGAGTAATGTAACGGCAAGTAACGCCACGCATGTCGTAACACGTTTTATTTTATCCTATAAAATATATTTTTTTATTAAATAAATTGTGATAATTTCGGCGAAATACCACATGAAGATAGTGTGCGGTGCCGGTATCCAAGCAATTGATTGTTGACGTTTTTATTGAGTGAAAAAACAATTGTGATTCCTGGAGTTACCCAATTGTCTAATAAATAATTATAATAATAGCTAAAAGAGATCATCCATAAATTACGTCACACTAATTTTACGGTTTTTTAACCCCCCTCCCTGCTTGTCACAGTTTTAAAAACCTTTCTCCCCTAGTGTGACGTCACATATTTTTCATTTTTTATTTAAAAATGATTAATAAAATAAAACAGCAGTTTCAATTTTTTTTTCTATTAAATAATCTTTAATAAAATAAACATAAAGTCAAATATTTTAGATAATAGCATTGACTATAATAGACAAAACAAAAGACTAGTTAAGAACGACAAACTTAATATAATAATAAACGATAATCTAAAAAATTTTAATTTTGACATGTGACGTCACAAAGCTTTTGAGTGCGCCTGACAGGCCCAAGATCATCTTTGTTTGATAAAAAGCAAGCATAATTTTACTATTGTCTTCTTGGTGGCGCTGATAGATTAATACTAAAATAATACATTTTTTTGTACAAAAAACTAATAACCTATAAGAATTTGTACACCGCTTCGCTAGCGTGCAATTTTTCTTTGTCAATTGCCAAACAGCGAATACCTCTCATGAATGAATCCTTGTAAATATAATGAAAATTATTTAAAATAATTCGCAAGCTCACAATCTGCATTTGAAATATGCATTTGAGTACCTATATAAAATTATATAATTGTTTATAATTTTCAATTTTTGCATTAACAATAAAATTTCAACAATTATATAAAGAGCGACCCAAAAGCCGTAGCATCAAAGCAAGCTTGAACGAAAATAAGCTTCGGGTATTTAAAATTAATTATTACATCCTGTCATCTTACATGTCAGAAGTCATTGTGCGAAATTCTGTGAGAAAATAACTTAACTAATCTGTGTTTTGTACTAGAAATGTAGTCAGCGTCACTTATAATAAGAACACTTTAATGTTAATTTTCCAAAAGTAAATCAAAAGTAAAAAAACTGAAATTCAATTCTGATACTTTTCTGATATTTCTAGCTGTTTTTCCCATAGCTAATTAAAATTTTCGAACTTTTCGATTGCTCCTTATCAATACGCAAATTACATTAGTCTATAAAATTAAACTTTAGTTTTATCCTTCAAATGAAATATATTTTTTTTGCATAAGCTACTAAGGGTAGCCAATACATATTTTTTTGTTTTCCGCTAGCACGTTACACTTCTGAGAAAAAACGTTTTGTTTTTCACTTTTTCATATAAAATGTCATTATTTGACTGACGATGACGACTATATTTCTAAACCAATTTTAACTGTGAGATAGACGTTGAGCGCAGAATTTCATGGTCTTTAAATTGCTGTAAGAGTTTTTGCTCTAAGAAACGCGGTTTAAAAGTTATAGCCAAAAAAAGATGTTATCTCTCATCTCTCAATAGTTTTGTTGTTCGCAAAATGTCATTTTTTCTGGGGTATACTTTTCTAGAATTATTTAAAAAATAAAATTATTTAAGTTATTCAATAGCCTAGTATGTTCTGATCCCAAAAACCTTGATATTTTTTGCAAATACTTTCAGATTTTGATGAAGTCGCTCGCCATGTTTGTCACCTATACTTTCAAAGTTTTCGGGAATAAAATTATAAAGAAATAGTAACGCCACTCATAAAATATATAACTTTATTTTCTAAATAATTTTAGAAGAAGTATACCCCAAAAAAATAACATTTTGCGAACAACAAAACTATTGAACTATAAACTATAACTTTCAAACCGCGTTTCTTAGGGCAAAAACTCTTACAGTACTTTAAAGACCATGAAATTCTGCGCCCAATACCTATCTCACACTTAAAATTGGTCTAAAAGTATAGTCGTCATCGTCAGTCAAATAATGACATTTTATATGAAAAAGTAAAAAAACAAAACGTTTTTTCTGAAAAGTGTGCTAGCGGAAAACAAAAAAAATATGTATTAACTACCCATAGTAGCTAATGGAAAAAAATATATTTCATTCCAAGAACAAAACTAAAGTTTAATTTTGTAGACTAGTGTTATTGTTATTAGACACATTTTTTTAATTTTTAACTTGCACAAATCTCCATCCAGAATGACATTGTTGTTTAAAACTTATTACGTAAAAATTTCTAATGAGAGTTTAATTATACAATTATTGTTGTTAGATCCTGAGTTTTAAACTTTTGACACCAATTTTAAAAAATTGGATAACTAAAATAATATTTGTATTGAAAATATTAGATATACCTGTTCTTTTATTTAATGTGATAAAAACAATCTGTATATAAAAATTGTCAATAATTTCTAAACACGAGTACAATAAATCACTTAAAAACTTTATACCTAAACTGGAGATCATTGTTAGAAAATGTTAGAGAATTCCCATTGATTAAAAAATGAACTTTTATCACATCTAGTTTTACCGAAAACGACCATAACTTTAGATTATTTAATCGAACACTATGTATATTTTTATATTTTTAGAATTTACATTAAATTCTGAGTCCAATGCATTACTTTTTATAATTTTTTATGAAGTAATTTTTTTTGTGATTTGTGTTTTTTTATTCTAGAAGACTGTGATGGTTAAAAAATACTTTTAAATAATGTACCCAACAACTAAAAAATAAAGCCAGTTTCGTAAATGCTCTAATTTAGAAAATACAAGAGTTTAAACAGAAATAAATTAGATTTTCTGATCTAACTCAATTTTTTTAAATAGAACTATAGTGGAACAGTACTAGTACACTCGACATTTTAAATTAACATTTTTTTTTGTTAATCTAAAAAACCAAAATTTTTTTTTACTCAGTAGTTTTTGTAATATTTACAAAAAACACAACTGTCTAAATGTCATTTTTTGAAATTGACGTTTATAAACGTTAATAAACGTCAATTTCAAATAAATGTCATTATTCAGACGGTTGTGGTATTTTCAAAACGCCATCTTCTTAGCTACTCTTAATTTTATCCACATTATTACTGCATTTACACACTTTAATTCATTTTCAAAATAGTCCTTTGTAAAACTTTTATCAAATTTATTAAAACATTTATTTTTTTAAATTTAACTCATAAAACCAATTTAAACCCTATTAAAAATCTATTTTTTCGAGCTTCTTGAAAAACCATCTGAGTCTTGATATTTTATCAGATTTCTCCGTTAGGTCCTCCTAAAAAAATTTTTTTTTTTAATTTGAATTATTTTTTTATTAGGTACAATCATTACTTCGCTATGACTAAAAAGTTTCATGTTGGAACCGGTGCTTTCGATACTTTGATTTTGGTTCTTGTTTTCCTTTACTTCATAAAATTGATTTTTGCTGCTTGCTGCCGATTCAGCACAAGAAGGAGAAGAGTCACTGAAAACCTTATTTTCTAACTGTGTTTTTGGTCGAAAACTACTCTTTCTTAATGTTTTATCAAGCAATTCCATCCAGAGTTGGGCGTTAGTCGAATAAAAATTTAGCCGATTGAAAAAACGACTAAAAAATTAGTCGGAATTTTTAATCGTAGAAAGTGAGTTAAGCGTTAGTCGAATAAAAATTTAGCCGATTGAAAAAACGACTAAAAAATTAGTCGGAATTTTTAATCGTAGAAACGACTAAATTGAAAACGACTAAAATTTTATCCGACTAAAAATACAACTAAAAAAATCGGTTAAATATTTAGTCGTAAGTGATGACTAAAATTTCAATCGCACCAAAAATTACTCGGATAAAAATTTAGTCGAATAAATTTTTAATCGGATAATAAAGTTGGGCGTTAGTCGAATAAAAATTTATCCGATTGAAAAAACGACTAAGAAATTAGTCGGAATTTTTAATCGTGGAAACGACTAAATTGAAAACGACTAAAATTTTATCCGACTAAAAATACAAATAAAATAATCGGTTAAATATTTAGTCGTTAATGATGACTAAGATTTTAATCGGATAAAAATTTATTCGAATAAATTTTTAATCGGATAACAATTATTTATTATTTACTATTATTTATTCATTTACTTTTCAATGTAGTAGAATAGTTTATTGGTAAGTGATAGTGTTCGATAATTTTTAAAAGCATTGCCAATTATTTTAATTTTATAATAATAATTATTTTTTAATTTTAATTATTTTTTATAATGTGTTTTTATTTTTTCTATCAGACTAAATTGGTATAGATAGGTATTAATAATAACAATTTGCGCAGTGTAATAATAGTCCGCAGAGTTAGAAGGGCAAAAGTTTATCTGATTTAAAGAACGACTAATAAATTAACCGAAATTCAGCTGCTAAATGACTAAATTTAAAATGTTTTGTTTAACCAGTCAGAAACTGATTTCATCGACTATTTAAAGTTGTTATAAGGAAGGAAAATCGTTAAACAGGCATAATCTAAAGTAAAGCAAAAGCTTTTTTACCAACATTCAAGTTTGGTTCAGGAAATAATCTTAATAAATACAACTTAATAAATAAATTATGAAAATCTGGTTGTATACATAACCTATAATAAAACAATCGTTTTAGAGTTTTGTTTATTGATAATAAAATAATTATAAAAAATACTTAAAATTAAAATAATTGGCAATGCTTTTAAAAATTATCGAACACTATCACTTACCAATAAACTATTCTACTACATTGAAAAGTAAATGAATAAATAATAGTAAATAATAAATAATTGTTATCCGATTAAAAATTTATTCGAATAAATTTTTATCCGACTAATTTTTTATCCGATTGAAATTTTAGTCATCATTAACGACTAAATATTTAACCGATTATTTTATTTGTATTTTTAGTCGGATAAAATTTTAGTCGTGTTCAATTTAGTCGTTTCTACGATTAAAAATTCCGACTAATTTTTTAGTCGTTTTTTCAATCGAATAAATTTTTATTCGACTAACGCCCAACTTTATTATCCGATTAAAAATTTATTCGACTAAATTTTTATCCGAGTAATTTTTGGTGCGATTGAAATTTTAGTCATCACTTACGACTAAATATTTAACCGATTTTTTTAGTTGTATTTTTAGTCGGATAAAATTTTAGTCGTTTTCAATTTAGTCGTTTCTACGATTAAAAATTCCGACTAATTTTTTAGTCGTTTTTTCAATCGGCTAAATTTTTATTCGACTAACGCTTAACTCACTTTCTACGATTAAAAATTCCGACTAATTTTTTAGTCGTTTTTTCAATCGGCTAAATTTTTATTCGACTAACGCCCAACTCTGATTCCATCAGATCCTCCTTTTTGCCAGGTACCTCTGGCAGTTTTTTCTGAAAAAAAATGTAATTTTTTTAAATTAAATTTTTTTTATTACAATTATCAATTCGTCATTCAATTTGCTTTTCTTAAATTTTTTTTTTGGTGAACATTCGTCAGGCTCATCTGTCAGATCCACCTAAAAAAAATTTGTTATTTTTTTTTTAATTAGAAGAAATTTTTTATTACAATTATCAATGATTTGTCGTTAGCAACTTGCCTGCTGGATCGGGGGATTAGATCCCTTGAATTTCTCTTTTCTTTTTCATTTACTGCAGATATCGCAGAATCAGAATCATTAAAGTTGAACTAAAAATATATACAAAATTAATTTTAAAAAATCGAAATATAAAATTATATAATTTTTCAATTTGATACTTACTACCTTTCCTCTAGCTCTGCATTTAAGGCAGTGAAAACCCGTGCATAATGAACCAAGCATCACCGAATTTCCCTTTTTACTTAGTTTATTCGTTAGCGAATCAGAATAATTAATAGCAGCGAATAGAGGTGGTTGATAGTTCCGCGGGGTGTCTAAAATATTACCAGTTTTAAGCACTTAAGTATTACACTATGACCCAAAAATATGGAACTTCTTGGTAAATTAGTAATAAATAGAAAGTGATAGTTGTGGACAAACAAAATTTGTAAGACTTTCGGAACAAAAAAGTAACTTTTTTTAATAAAACAGCTTTTTTAAACACTTATAAATCCCCCCCAAAAACACACCCTGTATAAAAAAATCATCTTTTATAAGAAATATTTTTAAGACATAATAATTCCAAATTATTAGTATTTTTAAATAAAATAAGAAACATACGTACATAATACATATTAATTTGTTGTTGGTTCATCGATTGTTAAAATGTCTACACTAATTCATGGAACGCCGTGTATAATATAAACAATCAATAGAAGTGTCGTGTTCGATCATTTTAACTAAATCCATCTGTAGGTTTTTAGTCTGATAATTAATTAAAATTATTATCAAAGGCGGAGTTTTTAGGTAACTTTGGTAGCCTTGCGCTTGTTTGTTTTTAATTGTTTTTTGTATGGTGTTGATTCCCTGTTAGTGTAAAATTTCTTATATTTGGAGAAATAGGGATTTTTGTACTTGTTTTTTTACACTTTTTATTAGTTAAATGCTGCTTCTAGTTTCGCCTTATTGGCATCTTCAGGCGCTTTGTCAAAATTTTCATGAAATAAAATAAATAATTTTAAGGCATATGGGGATTTTTTATTTTAGTAATGTGTCCTCACTAATAGTCCTACATAAAAAAAATATTACAAAATACAATATACACTAACATAAGATCAAATTCACCCATTTTAGTGTATGTTGTATTTTGTAATATTTTATTTTATTTAGGATTAGGAGTATTAGGACCATTAGTGAGGTCACACTACTAAAATAAGAAATCTCCATATGCCTTTTTATTATTTTATTAAAGCGCCTGAAGATGCCAATAAGACGAAAGCGGTATCAATTTTTTTTTGGTAAGTTAAACTCCTGAAAGTGAAAAAACGCACGATTTTCTGCGTCGAGCGTGTGAAGTGACAGGTCACTTTGTGCTCTCCTGCTGAATTTTGTCCCCAACTTCAATTCCCGCTGCCTACGGGTACGTTTCTTTTTGATTTATTACTTTTAGTAAATTTTTGCTTGTTTGCTTGCTTGCCGCTCTGTTAGTTGCTGTTGCTATCAATATTCTAACCTATAAGGGGGGCTAAATGCCGGCCCCCCCTGGAGGCGTCGAGGAGGGTGGCCACGCGTCACCCCTGTCACAGTTAGAGTCATTTCCATCGGACTTAATGAATCGTTCGCCCAATACCCAAGAAAGAGGCCGTAGCTTATTTCATAAATTTTATGGATAACGATAATAGCCATCTGTACTTTAATAAAAACTCGTGTTATCAGCCTTGGGCTCGGTAAAAATGAAAAAAAAGTACTTAAAGACGTTGTTGTTTAAGAAAAGTTTGAGAATGATAGCGGTACGATGCGGATTTCTCAAAAAGTCAAGATCTTATCAGATGTTTTGTTGGAGCCCAACAAATACTTTCAAAATAATTCTGCCCTTGACTTTGAGGCATTTATGAATGCCTCCAATTCTAACAGAATGCAAGCGGTCTCCGATTATTTGTATCACTTAAAATACTCAGTATATGACAAAGCTCCATACATGGTGTTATTAGAATCAAAAAACCAAAATATTGGACAATTAAGCTACCTAAAAATAGGGAAGATAATTTTCAACTCTAAACATTTATTATCAGAAAACCGGCCATTCAAAATTGAAAAGAGAGGTCGTAAGCGAGTGGCCTAATTTTTTAGTTCGTCATCTAAGGCGAACAATTTCCTCGACAAAAAAACGTTTCTTTCTGATAATAACTACCTGGCTTTTATTCCGGCCCACTTAATTATATCAAAAGTAATTTTGCGGGATATCGACATAGATATCTCAATTAAAGAAATTCGGGAAGGCCTGTCCTTTGAGGACGGCAGGGAAATTTTAGATATCAAACGTCTGCAAAAAATATATAAAGACGAATTGAATGAAGGTGCCTTTGTCTTCAAAGATACTCCTCTCATCTTGGTCACGACCAGAGGTAAATCTCTTCCAAGTAAAGCTTTCTTGTTTTCATGAGCATTGAATCCGGAAATTTATCGGTCAAGGGTAATTCAATGCTTCAATTGCCTTAGGTATGGGCATACTAAACAATTATGTAAAAGCAAAAGTAGATGCTCTAAATGCACTGAAAGCCACGAATCGGGTGATTGTAGTTCAACGATCATAAAATGTGTTCATTGTGGGGGTGGCCACTTGGCGACGAAGGCAGGCACTCCGATCGCAGAAAGGGTATGTCCGGAATTCTAAAGACAGAACAAAATTAAAGAATTGATGACCTTCCATAACATTTCGTTCTATGAGGCTCCGCAAGCGGTTCCACCAATTCATCGTCCCTATTCCAAATCCAGCAATAAGGAAAACTTCGAACCCTTTAAACGGCCCCAGAAATTTCCAGGAATTTCAGCGTTGCAGGGCTCTTCGTCCTTAGTAGCTTCATCTCAGTGGCCACTTTTCTAATTTAAATATACACCCCAACCAAACGCAACTCAATCCCCACGTATTTCAGCTCCGCAGGGCTCTTCGTCCCTAGTATCTTCATCTCAGTGGCCTCGTTCCCAACTTACACCCCATCCAAACGCAACTCAATCCCCACGTAATAATTCTAAAATTTTGCAGAAACGATCCTCGTCTTATGTATCTCCTAAACCTTTTCCTCTTCCGGGGCATACTGATTTTCTTTTATATCCGAATGGTAGATCTTCGACGTTACCCTTGAAGAAAAGTAAGATAGTTGAGGAGGCTGGTCCATCATCATCATCATTCTTTTCTAAATTATCCCCACCAGTTGAAATTAAATCTTTCGTAGAGACTGGTCTCTCTAGTCTTTCTACGGTCAAAAATCATATCGTACAACTACTTCAATCGAACCCTTCAGGCCTTAAGGCTTTATTGTATAAGAAATGTCCTATCAACTTCATTCTATGGGAGAACAACGAGAAGATAGAGGAGTATTAAAAATTGCCCATTAGAACATTAGAAGTTGCAACTCTAATTTTCATAGTCTTGAAGTTTTAATGCAAGAATCTTGTCCTGATCTTGTTTCATTATCAGAATCATAGATTAAACCTAATCAAGACTTCCGTTTATCAGGATTTCGATCTATTCTTCACTCTCGTCCTGATGGGAAGGGAGGTGCTGCCTTACTTGTCCGGAAAAATATCATTTTTTCAGTTGTGGATAATTTTCCTCAACTGTCCGAGAGAATTAATATTACTGGAGTTAGAATTCGGGACCTTTGCATAATTTCAGTGTACTCTCTTCCGGACATACTTTTCACTGAGGAATTTTGAAGTCAAATTTCGGTATTTAATCCTTTTAAAAAAATTATTGTTGGAGACTTTAATTGCCACACTGGCTTTTGGGGAAATCACGCTCCCAATAGAAATGGGACCATTCTTCGCAACTTTCTTGATCGTGATTGCTTAATTCTTTTAAATGATGGTTCTCCTACTTTTTTAACTTCTGCGGTTAACTCTAACAGCGTTATTGACTTGGCTCTGGTGTCTCCAGTTTTAGCTCCATTAATCTCTTTTAAGGTTTTATCAGATACATTTGGTTCCGATTATTTTCCCTTTATTCTGTCTTATCAGCTGCCTGGTTGCACTGATAGAATCTTTTACAACCGACCTGTCAGGAAACGCAATGTTCGTAAAGTGGATCTTAACCTTTTTAATTCTCTGATTGCAAATAAATTTGTAGATGATACGTATCTATCTTCTTACGACAACTTTTCTGTTGCTTTGGATAAAGTCATTGATAATTGTGTTCCAAAGTCTCACTTCGTCTTCTCACCTAATCGCCGTCCATGTATTTGGTGAAATAGAGAATGCCAAAATCGGGTTTCAGAAAAGAGGGAGGCAATGAAGCTGTTTAAATCCTCTAGACTCCTTGAGAATTTTATTAACTTTCGTAAGGTCGCTGCATCTACCAGGAGGTTTCTGAAACAGACAAAAAAGAGATAAATTCAAACAATTCTGTGTTTCTATTTCTAGAAATACTCCTGCTTCGGCGGTCTGGAATACGATAAAATGATTTTCCTCCCGTCTTAAACCAATAACTGCCCCTCCTCCTGAGTCGGAGGACTGGCGGTATCATCTACTTTTAAAATTATGTCCTCCTGATTTTTCGGAAGATTTGTCGTATAGGTGCCCTCTCAACCAAGGTAACCATCCTCTTCTGTCTTTGACTTCGGTCATGGAAATAAGAGACATTCTTAATAATATTAAACTGGCTTCTGCTCCCGAGCTGGATGATATTTCGTATAATATGATCTCTAACTTCCCTGATAAGTTAATAGCTTTTTTGGTTAATCTTTTTAATAATATTTTTAAGGGAGGTCCTATCCCATCTCAATGGATCAAGTTTTTAATTGTCCCTATCCTCAAATCCAATCGAGACCCGAATATGGCTGATACCTACAGACCTATTGCCCTATCTTCTTGTGTTAGGAAGATATTTGAACATGTCGTCAAAAGACGCTTAGACTGGTGGATAGAATCGAAACAGATCCTACCTCAACATCAATTTGGTTTTCGTAAGGGTAAGGGGACAATGGAAGCCCTCTCTCTTTTCACAACGGACATACAGATTGCGTTCTTAAAAAATCTTTATGTGGTGGCTGTTTTTCTGGATATTTCAGCCGCTTATGATAATGTCTCAATCTCTGTGCTCAGATCTTCCTTGTCTCACATGCAGATTCCCAATATTATGATTAATATTTTAACTTCTCTTTGTTATGAAAAGTATATTTATGTTCAATCTTCTCAGGGTGAAATTGGTTTCCGCATCTGTTATAAAGGCCTTCCACAGGGCTCTGTTTTGAGCCTAGTATTATTTAACATATACACTGTGTCTCTTTCGGAATGTTTGGGCATGAAATGTCAAATAATACAGTATGCGGACGATATAGTTATATATTGTTCAAGAGAGAATCTCAATGTAATCTCATACCATCTTAATAAAGTTATGGGGTTCTTGAGTTTTTGGTTATTGGAACATGGATTGTTCTTATCGCCTCAAAAATGCGGATCTATGTGCTTTTCCCGCCGACGTCAAAGAGATTTTCCTCCTATTAAATATCTGGGAGAAAAGATCCCGAGAGTGGAGTCTAAAAGATTTCTTGGTCTGATCTTCGATCAGCGTTTATCCTGGAAGTGGCATGTGGAATCTATATGTAATCAGAGTCACTCCTGCCTAAAAATATTAAAATGCAGAGTATCTTGAGGTGCTGACCCATCCTCGCTGCTGTCGGCGTATCGGGCTTTAATTAGATCTCGCCTTGAGTATGGAAGCTTCATATTTGGTAACAGTTTTAAATATCTTATGGTTCAAATAGACAAAATTTGTTTCGCTTCTATCCGTTTGTGTGTGGGTGCTATGAGGTCAACTCCTGTGGCTGCGCTCTTGGTGGAAGCTGCAGAGTGTCCACAGCCACTACGTAGGGAAATGTTGGCACAAAAATTTATATTAAAAATTTGTCTCTCTCAGACAATCTTCTCATTACCCGTCTCCGAGAGCTGGAGGTTTTTTGTTCTCCTCCTTTTGGTAGCAAAACATACTGGAAAAACCGTTCTCCACCTATTCTTGTTAGCGCTATTAGTCTTTTTTCGGGCATTTCTAATATACTTTACTCTTCGCCGGTTTTTCCTTACTTTAATTTGGATTTTAACTATATTTTATTTACCCCTCGAGTCCATCTCGAAATGGGTATCACAAAACAAGATCCAGTTTCTATTGACACCAATGTTAAATTTAAAGATACCGTAGAAAGCAAATAGCCGAATAGACCTCATATCTATACGGATGGATCACACGACCCGGTCAAAAGCACATCATTTGGTATCTGTATTCCGTCTCTTAATATTTCGTTGGGTGGGAAACTTCTTCCTCCTGCTTCTATTTTTTCGGCAGAACTATATGCTATCCTGATGGCCTTAATGTGCTTACCCTTGACTCCGAAATCTTGGGTTTTATTCTCGGATTCTCGTAGCTCCCTTGAAGCATTACTGTCAAAAATTAGTGATCCCAGAAGTAATCACTTTCTTTATAGGATTAAACGTCTTCTTTATGACCTAGAAGGTCAAAACATATTTGTGGACTTAAGTTGGATTCCTGGTCATGTTGGTATAGTGGGTAACGAAAAAGCAGATAAGATTGCGAAGTCGATGTTGAACACGCAAGACTCTGTTTCTTTGCTCCATTATAGTAACTGGTTCTCTTCTATATCTCAAAATGCACACTTAAAGTGGCAACAGTTCTGGGATATCACCTCTATTCAGAAAGGAAGATTTTATAGAAGTATCCAACCTTCTATTGCACGAAAACCCTGGTTTGCATATATTCCTTTCGATAACAGGAGGCGATTTACTAATTTTATTCGCCTTAGGCTTGGTCACTGTGCCGTTCCTGCGCATTAATTTCGCATCGGGGTGCGAGACGACCCTTTTTGTGCGTGTGGTCAATATGGAGATGTTAATCACCTGTTTTTTAGTTGCCCAAGAAATATTCATAACATTAATGTGCTTTACACCAATCTCTTAAACTACGGCTTCTCCCCCCCTATATCAATTGTTGATATTATTATTAAACTTACTAGAGATTTAATTGACCTAATTTTATCGTTTTTATCGTATTCAGACTTAGATATTTAAAAATAAAAAAAATAAAATAAAAAAAAACTATTCCCTGTTCTCTTATGTGAACCTTGCCATGGCACAGTCATGTGTGTAAATTTTACCTAAATCCTGTGATGTGCCTCACTAGGTATTGCTTCCTTGTAGTTCTTTCCTTTGTGCTTTGTTTTAAATCCCTTATTGGCATCATTACCCTATTTTGACAATGCTTTCTCAATGTTAGATTTAAATTCACGCTCGACGCTTCATTGTAGAATCGTAGTGCTCAGCTTATCCCATTAATACCAAATTATTTAAGTTTTCCTTTTTTGTTGTTTTTCTTAGTGAGAAGAATCCAAGCACATGTAGCTGGTGAAATGGCCTGGTAGCCAGAACACCATTTGAAATAAGAAGAAGAAGAAGAAGAAACACACATAAGTTCTTGTTACATTACTATCAGAAGTGGGATTTGAAAAGTTTAAACAAGAAACCGAATAATTTATTTTTTATCATCTGTTTGCAACTATATAAATATTATTATTATTATGAAAAAAGTCATATAAAATAACAAAGATACAAAATATGTAGAAACACTTGAAACACGACAACAAAATAAATGTTTTATTTTCGATAATACTAACATTACTGACCAAGGTATAAATACGCAATTTTAATACAGTTGTGCAAAAAAAATACATTCTCCAAAATATCTCAAAACACTTAGTTCCATTTTTTTGAGTCATTCTGTAGCAAACATATTATGTAGTAATTATCAAGTTCTCAAATTAATAAGACAGACAACTTGTGCTTTGTAGATGAATTATTTCCAGCTTCCTTCAAGTTAAGAGCTTATATTGTAATTATGACGCTTACATGATAAGCACAGTTTGGTGTTTCCGAAACTTTATTAGGTAAACGCAACAAACATAATTTTAAATCTGTTAATTTTAGAAAATTTACTTACCGTCAAAGTATGTCAGCTCGGCTTTAACTCGAATTCCAGAATTCAGTTTATCGTGATTTGCCAAATCTCTCAATACTTTTAGCAAATCAGAAGTAGTTTTAATTAAATCTTGCCTATCAATTTGTATTCGTTCGTCATCTTTAGGATATTTAAATGAAAATTTGTAATTTTCAATTATATCATTTGTAGCTTTATCGATAAAGAACAAGTAAAATTCCCTTAACTAAAAATTTTTTATTTTTTTACTGCATTGCTGTTAAGATCTGTTTTTGCAAGAGAGAAACAATAACCGTTGGAAATTTAAAATATTAATTTGTGAATGATTAATTTTTGTAATTAACCAATCAACCAGATATTTCAACTTTCTAACGCTTATAAGAAGTGTTCAATCGAAAAGTTCATAAAGTTAACTTTGATATGTCAAATCCATGTATTGTTATAAAAAATTTGACAATAAATATAGTTATATATACATAGTTACCTTGATAAACTTTTCTACTGAACAATTTTTATTAGTTGCCCTCTAGTAAGAAACAGGCCATATAGACATATTTTACTCACGTAACCCTTATCCAAAGCTTCCTTAGCCGCAATTAAACAGGTGTGATAAAGGCGGATCACTTTATTTTTAGATTTACGCCGACAGGACATAAAATCAATGTTGTTAAAAGATTTTTTAACAAATTCACTTTCATCAACATTAAGCCGGTGGTACAAGATGTTTAGAACAGAAGCTTGCAACATGGTAATCATGTATTTTTTTGACATTGAGTAGGTTTTAACAGCCTGTTCTATGACGTTGTTTGTGACATTCTGAAAAAAATCATGTACTTAATCATTTTATTTAAAAAAAAAACAGCACCCTCTACACAAAACCTAACTTGCTAGCAACAAACTTTAAAATATACAAACTGGTAATATGACAATCAGAATGGAAAATTACTTAAGTAATGTATAATTCTTTAAAATTTAGTACTTATACCAATGTCATTACCTTTCCTTTCACCCAGCAGCGTATTAAACCTTTTTGAGGCCCTGGGCAAAAAGAAAATTTTGATCCCCCGAACAAGTTTAAAATATTGGTAATATTTAATAATACATGGTGAGTCTGTTAAAAGTATATATTAACTTTTCTCAAAAACTAGTTATTACACCGACTTCAGAGTTTGCCATTAAAACTTTGTTTTTTTCTTTACGCATGTGATTTTTTCATATTTTAAAAAAAATCAAATAAATATTAATTAGTATTATTTCGTTGAAAAAGATATAAAATTTACATTAGTTCTAATACTTCTAAAGTCATGCTAAATGTTTTGTAAAGAAAAATTTTTAAAATAATCGTAGATATGTAACTGCAAAAACTAATAAAGTTTATTCGTATTGTATAACCTATTTTAGTACATCATTGGCGTTACTTGACAATGAGCTGGACCTACCCTTTAGCTTTTTTGTCCCACCCACTTTTCTGGCGTATTTACTCAATGTCTTCAGTTAAAATTTTTACTGAAAATGAGAGTTGATCGGTGTATATTCAATTTTTTTACTGTGTAAGTAACTATTGTCACGAAATAGACAAACAAAAACAAATTAATTTTGTTTATTTTTTTAAATTTTTATATAATACGCCATTATTCTCAAGAGAGTAGGTGCGACAAGGAAGCTGAGGGATATGTGTCCAGCGCATTGTCGAGTAACGTAGCAAATGCTAAACAAAAATAGGCTTTACAAAACAAATAAATTTTATTATTTAATGCAGTTATCTACAAATTTTTTGAAATAGTTTTTTACAAAACAATATTTCAACATCGTTTCATTTGGAATGGCATTAGAAGTAATGTAAATTTTATATTTTTTTCAACAAGTTAATATTAATTAATTAATATCCATTAGAAAGAATGTAAGAAAAATTCTGAAAAAATTCATTTACATAGAGAAACAAACAAAGTTTTTAATGGCAAACTGTCAAGTCGGTGCGACAACTAGTTTTTGAGAAAAGTTAAGATATACTTTTAACAGACTCACCCTGTATATAGTAAATAATATGTGTTAAAGTAA
Source organism: Tribolium confusum (assembly GCA_029207805.1). Taxonomy (NCBI): domain Eukaryota; kingdom Metazoa; phylum Arthropoda; class Insecta; order Coleoptera; family Tenebrionidae; genus Tribolium; species Tribolium confusum. The sequence continues at coordinate 32,956,624 of JALGAY010000001.1, read as the reverse complement.
TAAGTAAATGCTCTTATTATCACATAATTTTAAAAAAACATTTATTACAGTTAATATATTTAACAAGCATGAAAAATTGTGGATAATGTGCCACTGCTTTCACATGTGTAATTGTTATTTTAAGAGTACTTCAAAGACAAAATAGAAATTTAAGAATGGCGACACTTGCCAGGTGGACAGCTTAAAGATAATTAATAATTATCTTTAAATTAATTATCATTAATTAATAAATTGAGGGCGCAAACACGTAGAGATTGGTTAAAAAATTAGGGAGGTTTGCAATATGGTGATTTTGTATCGATTATACTCTCCGTAAAATTTTACTTGTTTTATGTTGCTGTTTGTATGTTTGCTTTTTGTATCAGAACAAAATAAGTAAAAACTACATTTTTGAAAATCGCGGTATATCAGACTTTCTGACAAGTAGCGCCCTCTACAGCAAATTAGCTTGTCTGCTAACAACAAGATTTAAAGCACTGCAAACTTGTAATCGGAAAATCGAAATAGAAAACTGGTTAAAAACAGTCTAAACAACATTATTTGGTACTTACCAATGTCATTGTGTTTTCTTTGACACGTGTAGTGGTCATTTTGCAATTATTTTAGACACAAAATTGTCAACAAGAAAACTAAGAACAAATGAAGATCATTTAAGAATGGCGGCACTTGTCACGTGACCAAATCAAATTCAATTAATAAATCGAGGGCAAAGAGGTTGATAAGAAATTAGGGAGGCTTGTAACATTTTGATTTTATACAGTAAAATTTTACGATCTGTTTTATATTGCTGTTTGTGAGAGTCAGAACAAAATTCGTTAAAACTACATTTTTGAAAATCGCCGTATATCAGACATTGTGATAATCAGCGCCCTCTATCGGAAAATAAGCTTGTTTGCTAACAACAAGATTTAAGGCATTACAAACTTGTAATCGGAAAATCGAAATGGAAATCTACTTATAAACAGTATAAACAACATTATTTAGTACTTACCAATGTCATTGTGTTTTCTTTGACACGTGTAGTAGTCATTTTGCAATTATTTCAGACACAAAATTGTCAACAAGAAAATTAAGAACAAATGAAGATCATTTAAGAATGGCGGCACTTGTCACGTGACCAAATCAAATTAAATTAATAAATCGAGGGCAAAAAGGTTGGATAAGAAATTTTATATTGTAACATTTTGATTATACACAGTAAAATTTTACGATCTGCTTTATATTGCTGTTTGTGAGAGTCAAAACAAAATTCAGAAAACAGGCTTTTGTCTGCTAACAACAAGATTTAAAGCATTGCAAACTTGTAATCGGAAAATCGAAATGAAAAACTACTTAAAAACAGTCTAAACAACATTATTTAGTACTTACCAATGTCATTGTGTTTTCGTTGACACGTGTAGTGGTCATTTTGCAATTATTTCAGACACAAAATTGTCGACAAGAAAACTAAGAACAAATGAAGATCATTTAAGAATGGCGGCACTTGCCACGTGACCAAATCAAATTAAATTAATAAATCGAGGGCAAAGAGGTTGGATAAGAAATTAAGGAAGTTTGTAACATTTTGATTATACACAGTAAAATTTTACGATCTGTTTTATATTGCTGTTTGTGAGAGTCAGAACAAAATTCAGAAAACAGGCTTTTGTTTGCTAACAACAAGATTTAAGGCATTGCAAACTTGTAATAGGAAAATCGAAATAAAAAACTACTTAAAAACAGTCTAAACAACATTATTTAGTACTTACCAATGCCATTGTGTTTTCTTTGACACATGTAGTGGTCATTTTGCAATTATTTCAGACACAAAATTATCAACAAGAACATTAGAAACAGATAAAGATCATTTAACAATAGCGACACTTGCCAGGTGTGACCAACTCAAGGTATATTAGTAAATCGAAGGTATAAAAGAAGAATAAAAATTAGGAGGGTGTAAAATTTTACAACCAGTTTTATATTGCTGTTTGTGAGAGTCAGAACAAAATTCGTTAAAACTACATTTTTGAAAATCGCGGTATATCAGACATTCTGACAAGCAACGCTCTCTTCCGGAAAACAAGCTTTTGTCTGCTAACAACAAGATTTAAAGCATTACACACTTTTTTCTGAGCATAACAGTATAACATTTATAGGGTCGAAAATAAAAACTTTAAGTAATTTAAACAATTTAAATGTTTTATTAATTTTTTTAAATAGACGCAATTTTTAACAGAATTACTGAACTAAATGTTTAATTTAACTCCATCTTGTACATTTAACTTAAAGGAATGCCAGCTTTTTGACAAGTTTTCAGTTTTTATCAGCTGTCCATACTTATTCTTTCCAGTGGCGTAGCGCACATTTCGAAGGCCCTCCCGCAGTATCATTTTGGGCCCCCCCTTCGTATAAAATACAGAAAACTTACATGTTTTGTGAATAGTTAAAACAAATACTTATCAAATTAAATTTCAAAGCGTTTATTGTAACGACAATTCTGTTGAGCAAATTGTTCAATAATTATGCAATAAACTATAAAAAATAATCCGCAAAAAAAGTTAGAATCATTTAGGTGTTAATTAACTGCAAAGTTCTTATCCTCAAAATTTACTTTATTTGCAAAAATAAGAGTAATTAAATTTGCATGTTTAGGAATTTGAACCTTAAAAAATAAAACGTAAATTTCTCTAAATTTTTTTTTTTAATTTGGATTGATTTTTGGATCCAAATTGACAACGTATCAATAATGCAGCACGTTTATTTTGGAACACCTGCACATAGTAACTATCATAGGTTATTAAAACAACATTGCAGTAAAAATTTAAGTGCCTGTTCCGAATTGATTTATTTATTAGATTTTATTTTTTTGTTATTGGCAAGTGTTTCTACAAAAGCAAGATTTAGGTAAAAACGTGATTGGGTAAAATTTTATTATTAATATATATGTACAGACCGTTCATTATTTATTTAGATCAACTCTAGCTATGAAATTTGGTTGGACAAATTTTTATTGTCTTTGATAGTACCAACGCTTTATTTGATTGAACGTTCAAAGACGTCAAGCATAAAACATTTATTTTTGAATCGTATTTTTGATATAAGCTTAAAATTAAGAGAGAATGAAACTTTAACACTTGTGCTAGTTTGGAAGAATTTCGTCAAAAAATTTCCTAACCTCACTTTTTTAAACATACGTTACAAATTTCATAGCAAGAGTTGATCTAAATAAATAATGAACGGTCTGTATATTGTTTTTTGAAAAAAGGAATTACTGGTCATAATAAAGAAATGAAAATAAGAATTCGCAATTTCGAACAGCTGATGTTTGACACTTGACAGGTCTGTAAAGCAGAAGCAGACCAAGATTATTAAAAAAACTTGCGCATGCGTTGAAAGAAGGCGGCATGTACGTCATAGTTACGATAAAATTTAAATTTATTTGATAGTATTTATAATATAAAAAATGTGGAAAGGATTTTTCACACCTGTAAGCAGTAAACCTCTTTGGGAATTGATATAGCATATTTATTTAAAAAAATATAAACATATAGTTGTATGCAAAATTACCAAAACAAGCAACAGAAAATTAAAAAATCAGCTTCTTGAAATATTATTATATTATAATTTTTTTCATTTTCTTTGCAATATTGGATGAAAAAGCTGTTGTCTTTCTTTTTTGCGCGTGCTTAAGCCCTTCTAATTTTATATTTAAAAATTTAATTCAGAATACAATGCATCCAAAGAGGTCTCATTAATATTCCGGAATTTATTAGATACTAAATTTGCAATGCTAGATGTGCATATCAGTATTTTGAGTTGTAGAATTTGCGTTCGTGTCTAAACTATCCGAATATTTACGAATGCGCCCTCTCGTTGATATATAATGTGAAAATATATATTTTTTTTAGGGTGCGCTTCGAGCGAAGCGTAATTTTCCCTACATAAGTGATCAAAAAAAAAACCTATAGTTTCCCTACGCATTTCAAATTTGGTCAATTTCCTCCTACATGTTGGGGAATTTCCCCAAAAATTTCGCTATGGTTACCATCACTGCTTGTGACGAATTGTGAACATTTGAAAGTTATCGTAACTATGACGCACATGCCGCCATCTTTCAACGCATGCGCAAGTTTTTGTGCAACCTGTCTCAGATATTTAATAATCTTGGAAGCAGACAGCGTAAAATAACCTTTGTCGGTATAACGTGTGTTTACATAAATATAAGTGCATTTTTAGTGTATAATCGGTAAATTAATAAGTATCTGTGTCTCAAAAACTTATTTTGACGGTACGTGATGTAATATTTAAATTTTTAAACGTGGTTCTTTAAAAAACCTTCGACGAAAAATATAGTCTTTAGCTGCCAAATGTTTTCCACACACTCTCAAAAGTTTTGTAAAACGTTTTTCCAGCAATAAGGCTTTTTCTCAAGCTTTTCTTCTGTCCATAAATTCCTCAGTACCGTCAAAATTAATGATCTTAACCTTACAACTGTTTTGTGATGGAAGGTGATGGAAAAATGAGAACTGACACTAGGTTTTTTATTTTTAAGTCTGTGACATCTATAAAAACAACAGTTTAATTTTTATAGTCTTATTTTTCTTTATATTTTTTGCTGTTCCAGACATTTTACACAAAAATTAAAAACAAAACGGCGACGTTAGACGTTTAAGTCGCCAACAACAATAATAATAGTACGTTTCAATCTGATTGTTTCAAACGCCACCAGAGGTCGCTGTAGCAGTAGCTATCCGAAATTGGGAATAAACCACGAAGTAACAGACTGCTAACACATGTTTTATTACATTGGCGGCATAAAGGACGTAAAAAAACGACTGTTCCAAAGTCCCTAGTCATAGCATCAAGTAGCTTTCGAGAAATAGTTAATCTCAGTTTTGTTTTCATAATTTCGTAACGAAAATCATCAAATCGCCAAATCAGAATAGTTAAAACGTGATATGATAATTAATGGTAGAGTGCAAAATGTCTTCAAATGCGATTTTTTCAGAAACGATGGTTTGTGCCCTAAATGTGTTACATCTGACTAAAATTGACCAAAAATCGGTACAAAAAAGTGTGTTTTTTACTTTTTTATTTGTTGTTTAGTTTATTTTTAACATTTTCTGTTTTTAATTTAGCGGATAATATCTTTAAAAAAATATATTTAAGAAAGAGCACTCTTTGTCATCTTTGACAACGAATATCTTGCAAATTTTGCTAAATACCCCAAACAGTAAACACTTTCTTTTCATTGTTTAACTTTACAACTTTAAAACAACTCAGCACACTTGAAAAATCATCTGAGCTTTGACAAATGTGTCAAGGTCGTGTTTCATCCCATCCCTAAATACTATAATAGTAAGCGAAAAGTCAAAATCCCTTTAAAAAAAATTCTTATTCGTAGGAATACCAGATGCAACCAATTTGTCGGGTTTTATTATTAAAGTAATACTTGCTATTCAAAAGTTAAGATAAACAGTAAGTTGATTATTATTAATTTTTATGTATACTTTAATACTAAGAAAGAAAATTTTACAAATGGGCCTCTATAGTCAATGATCCCCCTCCGCAATGCGGGGTCTGTGGGGCCATCTGCTACCCCACTGATTGTTTCTATACTGTGGCGTAAACAACGTTTTCTAGTTTATGATTATAAGAGAATCTCTATGTCTGTGGTTTATAACGTCAAACCAAACGTCAAACTTTGCCGGTAGTTTCACATCACGCGAAATTATTATATTACCATCATCAAAAGGTCAATCCCTTTTTTGCGTTATATTTAAACTAAAATGTAAGTTTCTAGTAGAGTTTATGATTTAAAAATGGTGAATTTAGGCGACATTTTCCCAAACTTTGAAGCTGAAACTACAATTGGATCTATTAAATTTCACAATTGGCTTGGCAATTCTTGGGGTCTTCTATTTTCATACTCGGCAGATTTTACACCAGTTTGTTTATCAGAGTTAGCACGAGTTGTGCGATTGAATTCAGAATTTAAAAAACGTGGCGTTAAAATGATTGCAATATCTTGTGATTCGGTTGAGACCCACAAAACATGCAAGATGCTTGTACAAAAAATTTCCATATCCCATTATTGGAGATGAAAAACGCAAATTAGCTGTTTCTTTACAAATAATTGACCGAGATGAGAAAGATCCTGACGGAAGGGTCGTAACTGCAAGGGCAGTTTTTATAATTAATTCTACGAAAAAAATTAGACTGTCTATATTATATCCAGCCAACACAGGAAGAAATTTTAGTGAAATTTTAAGAGTCATCGATTCTCTTCAGGCAAGTGACAATCCCGGAGTTGCTACCACTGTTGATTGTATACCTAAAGATAATGTGATGGTGCAACGTACTGTCTCCGACAAAGACATCAAATTTATATACCTAACTCTAATAATTTTTGTCTTACTTTTAGGTAAAAATTTGAAGAATAAAACTTCCTAAATTTTTTATACCATAACAATAAATTTTATTACTTTTGTAATATATTTTTTCAAATAATGTAATATTGCTTTAGAAAAAATTTTTATTTGTTTTTAACATCTTTATGACTCGTCTATTGCTTCTTCTCATGTGATTTTTTTTTGTTTATTTTTCGTTTTTTCATCTTTTGTTGTTATTATATTTGTATGTTATGTTTGTTATCTCTTGAAAATATTCTCTTCATTGTTATTTTCTCTTGTTCTTAATGTTATGTTGTCATCCCTATCTTTTATATTTTACGTATCATTTTTTCTTAAGTGATCCAGTCAAATCAGATAAAAATAAAGAAATGTTGAGTAACCTTTTTTTTTAAACGTGAAAATTTTGGCTTTTAGAAAATTACTATGCGGAGTCATAAAGAGTTGAGCAATTATAGATATACAGGGTGTTTTGCGGTGATGGAGTATTAAGCGTTTCTGTAAAACTAAATAAGACCTTAAAGCAAAATTTTGCAGATAAAGCAATTTCAAGTTCGAAATGGTCTAACTAAAATATTTTCAAAATGAAAGCACTTTCGGTTATGCTATAAAACAGTGGCGTATTTAAAGAAGGGGTAATAAGGGTAATTACCCTCCCCCCCAAGAATTTTTTTAACAATTTTAATCATGCTGTAATAAATGTTTTTAAATGATAAATAATAGTAGTTTTAAAATATAATGTTTTATTTTTAATGTATATTTACATGTCACATGTCCTGCAGTAATTCTAAGTTACTTAGAGTAATAATTATTAATAATAAACTCGCAACCTGCAAAATTTCATATTGAATATTAGCGCTTAGGCAGGCGCTCAATCGACGTACGACGAAATAGTAATTTTTTTTGTCTCTGTCCTGCTATCCCTGCCAATGTTTATTGGGCGTGCGTGCGAGGCTTAAATCAGTTACAGTTACGATTGAAATTTAAATGTCTAACAGTCGTGATCTTCAAATTCAGTTGAAGGTATAGTAATTTAATTATTCTAAATTATATGGATTTACCATGACAGTAAAGTTTTAGAAATTAGCTGTTTAAATATGAGTAAGAAAAACTAAGCTTTAATACCCTCGATACAACTTCAATACAACTTCAAAAAAAATAAAGACTCTGAGTGAGAGGGAGAGCGAAGTCGCGAGTACCAGTATCAGTACTAGGGTGATTCAAAAAAACGAAAAGTTTTTTTTTCTTTTTCCAAACAGCTTAAAAGTTTGATCTTGATGCAAAAAGACGCCAGTTAAAAATTGAGCTCTTAATATTAATATTAAGGACGTCCGCATCGCACTTTTCTATTTTCCATAAGAATAACATGGGAAAATTTCTTTTTGCACCTTCTGATTTTTATTGCTAGCTTTACGTGGGTCAAAAATAAAACCTCTTGACTTATTTTTATAGAGCATTTAACGCTCTACAAAAAAGGTCTCTTGAGATTTTTTCGAAAACCTTACAGTTCAAAAGTTATTCGAGGTCAAAGTTTAAATTAACGCAAATTTGACCGTTTTTAATGAATTGCAGTGGATTAAATGGTCTTATTGGAATTATTTACCAAAAAACTTTGTAATTATCTTGAATTTACTCTTACAGAAAATGTATATCAGTTATTTTTTGCAATATTACTGCCAGTGAAATTTTTTCAGAAAATTTTTAGCATCAGTAAGCTTTAAAATTGTAGTTCATTGAGTTTTTTTTAACCTAAACGCAAAATATTTTCTTTAGTCATTTGAAATATTTTAATGAGAGGTAGAAAATAAGTGATCTTGTTTTTTTTTTTCTAAAAAAAAATATATTTAATAATTGAAAACGGTCAAATTTGCGTTAATTTAAACTTTGACCTCGAATAACTTTTGAACTGTAAGGTTTTCGAAAAAAACTCAAAAAACCTTTTTTGTAGAGCGTTAAATGCTCTACAAAAATAAGTCAAGAGGTTTTATTTTTGACTCACGTAAAGCTAGCAATAAAAATCAGAAAGTGCAAAAAGAAATTTTCCCATGTTATTCTTATGGAAAATAGAAAAGTGCGATGCGGACGTCCTTAATATTAATATTAAGAGCTCAACTTTTAACTGGCGTCTTTTTGCATCAAGATCAAACTTTTAAGCTGTTTGGAAAAAAAAAAATTCGTTTTTTTGAATCACCCTAATCAGTACATCCGAAATTAGTGATGAATCTGACAGATGTTCGACTATTCAACAAAAAGAAAATATTAATTTTGCTGGAAATTCTTCAATAGACGTTGGAGTTTTTATAATAAACCAAAATCAAGAATTATCTTCGCTGGAAAAATACAACATTTGAAATATGCCATTGTTCTGACTGAAACATTCAAGTACCCATTTTTGGTTCACAATAAAAATCAAAAGAAAGTAAAATGTCTCTTGTCTAAAAAGCATTTTGATATGTTTCCCTGGCTAACATATTCTCACAAATTAAAAGGAGTGTTTTGCAAGTACTGCATGATTTTTTCCAAATTTGGAGGCGTTCATAAAGCTAATAATTAAAATAAACTTGTAAATGCACCTTTGAATAAATACTCAAAATTATTTGGTAAAGATAGAAATTTGGTAACACATGATTAAAGTAATTATCATAAAAAGGCTATGCAAGATAGAGCTAATTTTATCAAGATTTATAAAAATCCAAGTCGCAATATTAGCAATCTAATAGATTCATAAAAAATTAATTCAAGCAAAAGAAAATAGACAAAGGTCGGTACCGATTATCAAAACTATAATTTTCTTGGTCGCCAAAATATACCATTGCGGGGACATAGAAATATAGTGGTGCAATATTGTGCGAATCTGATAAAAATAGTGATGAAGAAAACAAATCTTCAGCCATCAACAATGAGAGAAATTTTTGAGAATTAATTCGATTTAGTGTCGAAATTGGGGACCAATATTTAAAACAACATTTAGAAAAAGCAGAATCAAAGGCAACATATACATATAAGTGGTTCAACACAAAATGAAATTATAGAATGTTCCGGTGAGGAAATTTTATCAAACATTCTCGTCAAAGTTGGACAAAGTTTCTACAGCATCATATTTGATAAAACATCTGATGTTAACCACAAATCGAAAATGTCCTTTATTGTTTGGTACTCACATAAAGGCATTATTTATAAAAAAAATTGGGTTTCATAGATTGTTACAACGAGTTCAATGAGACAACATTAGAACCAACTTTATCGGGTAAAGCACTGGCTAAAATTGTTGTAAAACTGCTTAAAAAGTTTAATCTAAATCTTAATTTATGTGTAGGTATTAGAACAGATACTTGTAATCTAATGTTAGGAAAAAATAAAGGAGCAGTTGTTAAACTTGTTGAATCTCTCAAGTTCTAAAACTTCAAATGTTCAAGCGGTGAGAAATGCATTGGGTGCCATAAAAGAAGTAGTTGCGTTTTTTAAAACGTCAGCCAAACGAAATAGTTTTTTGAGAAACAAATTACATGGTAATTTAAAATCTCTATGTGAAACGGGATGGGTCTAAAGACATGAGTCAGTTTTACTTTTTAGAACTGAACTGCCAAGAATTGTAGATATTTAACAACATTGTCCAATTGGAGGAACCATGAAACATTTTCGAAAGCTGCTTGTTTTAAAAACGCACTTACTTCAAGCACTTTTATAGTAGCTATTATTTGTTTAAATGATATTTTGGCTTTAACCATAAATTTAAGCAAAATCCTTCAAACAAAAGCCATTGATAAACAGTATGCACAGAACATTATTTAAAATTTTATTTTAGTATTAAAAGAACAAAGAACAAATTTTGAACAATCATTTAAAAAACTTTTTAAAAAAATATCAAAAATTCATGAAACTTTGGCTATAGATGTTACTGCTCCGCGACTAACGCAAAGACAAACAAACAGAGATAATGTTGAACTAAATACTTCTGAAGACTATTATAGGGTTACAATATACATTTTAGTTATTGAAAATGTGGTAGAAGACCTTTTATTCCGCTTTAACGATAAATCTCTTAATTTATTTCAGTTAATTTTTTAAATTTCTTCTATTGCTTGTTCTAAAACTTCTGATTCTAAAAAATTAGAAAGTTTTACAAAAATGATTGTAGAATACATTTATAAATTTGAGAATAACAGTACGTCTAAGGACATGCTGAAGTTAAAACTGAATATTGAAGTTGAACTGTGGCTAAGAATGCATAGTAAAAGTAATTTGACCGATGCACTTTCTACATTGGCTCAATGCGATAAAAAGCTTTTTTCCATTATAAGTAAATGCCTAAAGATTTTGGTTTTATTGCCAATTACAGTAGCTTCGGCGAAAAAAATAAGTTTCTCTTGTTGGAAACGACTGAAGACTCTGTTCTACAATGAAAGAAGAACGTTTCTTGAGGTTAGCTTTGATCTACATTCATAGAAACCAAAAGTTAAACGTCTCTTTAATCATTGATCGTTTTGCCGCACGAAAAGTAGGAGGCTTAATTTTATTTTGTAGAATTTATTCTGTTTTTAAGAATAATTGTTTTTGTTTTGTCTTTATTTTTACATACTTTATAAATTTTTTAATAATATACAAATACGATGTTTGCAATTAAGTTTTTTTACCCTTCTCACGGCAAAATTCTAAATACGCCTCTGCTATAAAAAATTATTAATTCGTGTTTTTTTTAGAAAATATATGTTTTTTTTAATCCAATATTTAAGTAACAAAGTGGCTTTTGATCGTTTATTAAAATTTTAATAGAAATAATAATTAAGGGAGTTTATAAGAAGTGGCAGCATATATTATAATTTATGATTAGATAAAGAAGAAGAATATCTATCAAGTAGTACCTAGTACTTAATTTGACTAATGCATTGCATAGAAATATGTCTTACAAAACAAATATATTTTATTATTTTTTTGCATTTATTTACAATTTTTTTGAAATATTTTTTTTACAAGAATATTAAATAAATAATAATTATTAAAAAGAATATTAGATAAATTCTGCAAAATTTCACATGCGTAAAAAAAAACAATGTCAAAACAATAAATAGTTTTTGAGAAAAGTTAAGATAAACTTTTAACAGACTCACCCTGTATATTCATTCGTAAAAATACACCAGCGTGCACATTGGGTACTACCATATGTTTAATATAATTTTTGATCAGAGGCTGTCATGAAAAACAAAAATTCTAAAAACGTAGCGCCTAGATTAATTCACTTGATAAATGTCATTTTGCTGTCACTGTCAAAAGTAAAATTTAGATTTGATTTGAATTATGGAGTTTACTGCAGAACAGAAGATTTTTTGGTAGAATCATATTTTCGTAATGGCCACTTAGCGAAAGGAGAATGGGTTTACTCATCCAGACTTTGTTTTGACGAGTTTCAGGAGAAATTTCCAGAAAAAATCATAACGAGTCAAATTTTTATACCAGTTTGAAAAACACTATCACGTCCTTTCGAGAGACCGGCAGCGTCAATTGGAAGAAAGGTGCTGAAAAATCAAAAACAAATTCCTTTGTGAGTGACAGTAAAATGATTTTATTATCAAGTGAAATAAGTTACGCTCTACGGTTTTAAAGTTTTTGTTTCTCATGACAGCCTCTGATCAAAAATTATAATAAACACATGGTACAATTGTCTAACAGTTTTTTCAGTCAATACGTGCCTTCAGACACAATCTCAACCCACGTAACTAATCTGTGTATAAAATTACATTTGCACAGTTGGCAAATGTTATTAAAAAATCACTGGTAAAATAAAAAAAGTAACCGATTTCCACATTTCGGGTAATTGGAACGAGCGATCGGATTAAGAATTACCTGCTCCGTCCTTTTCGGCCCAACTTGACCCCTTAAATTAATAATCTCACGAACTCTCTAATTACAATTTGATGGTCAGGGACTACGACAAGTACCCAGCCCAACTCAAATACGCCTTTTTTATAATTTTTTCAAGTTTTTTTGCTAAATCGGAAAAAATATAAATTTTTTAGAAAAACAAGGTTTTTTTTAAATAGTCATAAATCTTCTAAAAATTGAGCAAATAAAACTTTAGTTTTTGAAATTGTTCATTTTTACGACAAGTTGTCTGTATAGATAACAAAAATATTAATTTTTTAGTATCTCAAAAAGTCATAAAAAGTATGTAGTGTATTTAACTCAGAATTTAATGTACAGGGTGCCCCATCGTATATATATAGTAAAATTTTGAACTCTTAGAATAAACGGAAAAAAATAAAATTTGTTAACTATCCATTCACTTATCAGGCGTTACAATAATCCTAAAAATATTAGCGATTTGTTAATCCAATTAAGAGAAAAATAGCAATTTATGTAATAAAATTTTATATATATTTTTTTAAATTTTTTGTTTTTGATATAGTAAAAAAACTGCTTTCTGCTAGATAGTTGGTTTAATACTCAGTAAATTTTTTTTTTTTATTTCACAAAATATTAATAAAAAAGGAATGAACCTAATTTCGTTTACACACGGTAAAATTTTATCTTGATAATTAAAATTATTTCATGAATGATTAATAATGAAAAATTCCCTATTACCGTAATAAGCCAGTTATTTAAATTTTCTTGGACGTTTAAATATTAAAAAAATGTTTTAATCAACACACAACGCCAGAAAATTGTAGGTCGGTTTCGGCATATTTGCCCCTCAACAAAAAAGTGACTCTATTGTCTGTAATAATAGTAACGGGCTTAATTTGATTTTGTTGTACATAACATTATTAAATTATAATTACAAAAATATTTTTTAATTTTTTTTTTTCCTTTTTTGATATACATAATTATATAAAAGGGTATAGTCGACCAAGAAACGTTGACACAGTTGAGTATCAAAAAAATAAAAATAAATTTTGTCCGAAAAATTCTTTGAACTTTAATCTAATTTATGTTAATATGATTTTATATATAATTTTTTGTTGAATTATTTATAAATTTATTTTAGTTATTAAATAAAAATTACATATAAAATACAACATGTTACAGATATATTTATTTAAATTAAAAACAAAATTAAATTGAAAATAAATAGAAAAACATTTTTTTAATTAGGAAAAAATAATATTAGAAATGTTCAGTCACGATAAAATTTGCAGCATCAATGCTAAAATAAATGACTCCCGGTTGCATAAACAACAATCAAAATTGATGAGCCATCAAACTCTAATCAATTCAAAATAATATGCGCTGATTATTTTTAAAAGACGGTTATGATTAATAAGCGAGAAATTAATATCTCATCAATTTTGATTGAGTTTTATGACATCAACTCTAAAAGTTTTTTTTTTGACAAAAAAAATTAAAATTATACAGGGTGTCTTACGAACGAGTGCACATATTTTAACCAAAAATTAGAAAGTAAAAATTATTTGATACATATTTTTCTTTTAAAAAAAATATTTACAGAATTATTAGCCCCCAAAAATACACTTTATTTTTTTTATCTAATAAAGTACTTGTTAGATTTTGATGAAACTTGGTATACGCTTTCTGTATTAGATACCTACCTTACAGTGTAAATTCTAATATTGTAGGACATTTTAAAAAGGGGCTGCGAAGGCCTTCTTGACACAGTTTGCTTCATAACTTTGTAGCACAAATTAGTTTAACGTTGACGTTACAACAGTTTGATAGCCTATTCAATTTAGAAATTTTTTTGTCTCTTACAAATTTTTCGTAAAAAGCACCGTTTTAAAACGAGGTTTAGGAGTATCAACAAAAATAATACAATAAATTAAAAGTACCTAAAAAAAGAAAAAGTGAAATAATAAAATACAAAAGTAGAATAACAAGATCATCTAAGTTGTTCAAAATGTTGTCCATTGTTATTGACACATAATTGTATACGTCACTGCAAACTGTTAACTGTAGCCGTTAATGTGTGAAAATTGCTCAGTTCTTGCGCAGCATTAAAAATCCGTTGCCTTAAAATATTCACATTGTTGACTTCAGTCCTATAAACTTTTCTCTTCATTTCTTCCCACAAAAATAATCCAAAGGATTTAAATCTAGTGACCTAGATGGCCAGTTTATTGAGACTTCAACGCCTCGGCCTATCCACCTTTCGGAAAGACGGTGCGTTTTAAGAAAAATTTGCAAGAAACAAAAAAGTTTTTAAATTGAATGGACTTTTAAACTGTGGTAACGCCAACGTTAAACTATTTTTGCTAAAAAGATATAAAGCAAATTGTGTCAAGAGGGCTCTGGTAGCCCTTTTTTAAAATGTCCTACTATACTACAATTTACACTGTGAGGTGATTATTTAATACAAAAAGCATATACCAAGTTTCATCAAAATCGAGCAAGTACTTTATTAGATAAAAAAAGTGTATTTTTGAAGCGATTTTTGGGGGCTAATAATTCTGTAAGTACATTTAAAAAAATATATATGTATCAATTAATTTTTACTTCTTAATCTTTGGTTAAATTATGTGCACTCAGTCGTGAGACATCTTGTATATGGCCAAATAATACAATTTTCGGAAAAAATTTTAAAAAATTAAAAAATTTTGTTGTTAATTTTATTTAAAAACCAAAAATTTAAAAAAAAATGTTTTACTTGATCAATTTTTGGAAGAGTAATAAAAATTAAAAAATAAAAAAAATTAAAATTTTATTTTAAAAAAATTCATTTTTTTCCGGATGGTCAAAAAATTTGAAAACATTTTAGAAAAGTATTTAATAAGGTATTTTTTGATTTTTATCTTTATACCCATGACGTATAAAAATATTGTCATGTTAGTCACTTCTATTTTTAGATGAGAGAACAAGAAGCACATTTTTAAACGTCCCGCAAATCTTTATAAAGAAGTAAACAGTTTTCTTTCAGCATTGCTAAGTTTAATTAAGCTATGGGTATATAAGTGAAAATAGGGCTATACGATTTCATATAAAACTTTCAGACAAATCAAAAAGGATCAGGTTCAAAAGTGATTGATTTGACATGATAGATTTATATTGCATAATAAAAATAACAAGATAGAAGAAATTGAAAATTGTTTATCCAGTGCTTATATTTACAAAAATAAAGTGCGGCTATTATACTGTGCCTATATTTCTTCGGTCTGTCATAAAACTTTATAGGTTTCAAAACCACAATGATTAGCTATTGAATATAAATCTTATCACTACTGAGCATTTGTATATAAGAAAAAAGCAATGACTTAAAGTTACTGGCGATTTTTCTTTTTATCAAGTTTAGTCTTTCTAAAAGAATTTTGGTTTACTAAGCATTAATTTAGCAAGCAAAAAAACTCTTACATGTTTCTCAGACTACCTGCTAATAGAATAAATACGATACTAGACACCTGGTCTGTCGGGTTGCCGTTAAGCTCTCATAAACAAACGCTTAACAATTATTATTACAGCTAATTACTGTGGCTTTTAAAAAGTCGACAAAGTTTTATGACAGACCGGAGAAACATAGAAACATTATACTTATCTACCTGACATCCACACATCTTAAACTCCGTCCATTGATATACCAAAACGACTTTTTGATTCTTTAAGTGGTTTATTGTTTGTTTAACGAGAGTTGTCGTAAAAGTGGTAAGCAACCTATCCTCACTAATTCTCAGGTACAAGTCTTAAACTAAACTATTAAAAAGAGCCGCATTTTCAATTTTGCTACCCGGATTAAGATAAAATGGTTCAACCAAACTCTCAGTATTATTTTAATTTTTACCTAAAGCTCAAAGACAAGACTAAAATTAACTATAATATTATTGGTGTAGTAATTTCTAAAAAAAAATTGTTTAATTAATTATGTATGTAAGGTAATTAATAATAATAAATTACTGTTTTAAAAAATACAAGTTTTTACCATAGACTTGTGTTTGAATTTTATTTATGTAGTTTTATTGTAAAAATCTGCAAACGGACCTGAAACCTCAATCCTCGAGAATAGGTAAATAATCCCTTAATAATGAGACTATCGTAAACGACCCAAAATGTTAAGTAGTGATTATAAAGTTGTTTTAGAATATCGATGGACTGACTATACCAAAGATTACATAGCACTGCATTATCTATCACTTGTCAAAAGTTTTTTCATTTACCCGTGTTTATCTATTTTTCTATTTAGTTAGGGTAAAACACATAAAAAATAGTTCTAAAAGACAGATATTTGTTCAAAAAAATAAACAGTAAAATTATTTTTTATATTATTGTTGTCTACTTACAAAAGAATGAGAATGTGACAAGTCGTAAATAATCCATTAAAACAACACTAAAAGTACCTATAGGTACTTTTTGTTAGATCTTCTTGGTGTGTAGAATGAAATATACGTCGTGCAAATTAAATTGTTTAGTGTTATTGAGTGTTTTTACAATTCTTTCTTTTAACACTAAGTAAACAATTATTACTAATGCCGCTTTATGATGCAGCAGTTATGCTGCAAATGATTCAGTTTAAGAGTGAGTTTTTTTAAGCTAGCATTGCTTAAAGTTATTTACCCCTTTAGGGCACTCAACCTATCATAAATCGGCATTAGCAATAATTGTTTAATTAGAGTTATTGTGTTATTTACAACATAAATAATTCCTAAATAAACAATTGCACTGTCACTGCAAGTGTTAGGTGAACAGATTATACGTATCTAATCAAAACAAAATTTAGGTTTGATTCTTTAACTCTCTATTAAATAAAATCTACTACAGCTGTTTTGGTGTATCTACAGCCATAATAGTGATTGATGTTAAGTTAACACGTTGATTTTCATTATTAGCCGCTACGTGAGGATGATCGTGGATCTTGGATAAGCCGAAACAGCTGCAGTAGATTTTATTTAACTTAGAGTTAAAGAACCAAACTCAAATTTTGTTTTATTAAATAACAACTTTCACAATAAGTCTTCAATTCGATCTTTATCAATACACACTTTTTACTTTACAATTTGTTATATAATAAACACATAACCAAAATGTTTGTTAATACAGGTTCTAGAAAAGAGTAACAAGATTTGACTTAATAAGATTTATTATCTTAATTATAACAATTATACATCCGAATTAATCATCAGCAACATCCAGATATGTTTAATACTTAATTACAAAAATGGCATATTATCCATATCAATATGGCTTTGTTTAAGATTAGAAATTACAAAAAAGCTTAGTTACATTCATTGCAAAATAATTGATTTATTTATTATAAATATACTTTTCCCTAACATATCCTTCTGAATTCCATTCCTATCAATAAATGAAAAAATTATCCAATCAACAACAAATTACAATGAAGAACCTAAATATAGCAAGGTGGCAAAGCACAGGATGCGGTAGCGCTCCTTGCAGGTACAGCAACGTCCTCTTCCGAGCTTTCAGCCGACTCCTGTCTGCGTCGATGCAGTTCCATGTTAGCTTCCTGAATTGCTTCCCAAAGCTTCGCTTCCGACATAATCTGCCGCGATAAATCCTCAACTGCTGGCTCTGCACTCAATTCTAAGAGACTCCCCAAATTTTCATCCACCACCTCGGATTGGTCCGGCAAAGCAGGCAGATTCGAGCGCTTGCGACCACATCCTGAAAAAAATAACAACTATCAAGGATCAAAATTAATAAGACCATCCAAAATATACCTGTGAAAGCGTTGCAAAAAGGCCGTTTTTTAGGCTCGAGGACCCTTTCACTAGCGCCCAAATTCTTGCTGATGCTCTTTGGAAGAAAGCGACTCTGTGTTTCAACGGCAAGAATTGCGACAATGCAGATAACGAAGACTTTGGCTGTGGTCATGCTTTCTGAGAAGAAGAGAATTAGCAGTGATAAATGGATAAGCGTTATTGGAGGCCCCCCCGTGAGACTACAATGAAATACTCTATGCTGCCGGCTGAGTGGAATGCGAGGGTAAACGCCACCACGTCTGGCCCTGATTGTTCGTTGATCCAAGATTATGCACTAAATGTTAGTTGTGCTCTTACAATGCGAGGGTGCCATTTACACTAAATGATTGCTTTGGAGAGATTATTGGCACTAAGAGCCAATTTTTATTTAATCAAAAGTAAGTGCAAACGCAAAGAGATTTAAGCGAGGATAATGGAAAATCAAACGTTTGCCGGAGGAAACAAGCAAAGCTGACCTAGATTTTTATTGGAAAACGGCGACAAAACATTTATTTGTATTAAATTTGTAGTCAAACTGTTTTTTTTCTATTCTCTAAAACAGAAACACGTAATCGAAAATGCAGTTAGCAAGATAGCTACAGCGGTAACTAAAAAAATCTTAGTCGTCAAAATGTCAAAAATGTCACCAATTATTTTATTATAAGTTTTTAGTGCTTTTAAGAGGTCTTATAGAATTGTAACAAATACCTCTCAAGTAAACCAAAATAATCTTAATCCTAACCACCTCACTCGAGGTATTTTTTTGAAACACCTTCACTCGAGCTACATTCTCGTAGTGTTTCTTGAAATACGTCTCGTAATTTAGTAGTATAATTAATTATTTTGTATTTTCTATGTTTTTGTGATAAAAAATGATCCAAAAGTCAGGCTAAGACGAAAATAAGATTTGATTATCTAAAATTAATCATTACTGTCACCTTAAGTGTCATATATTGCTGTAAAAAATTCTGTTATAAAATAAGTGAAGACGTTTGTGTTTTGTGCAAGAAATGTAGAAAGCAGCAATTACAATAAAAACAATTTAGTCTTCCAATGACAAACCAAATTTAAAAAAATTTAAATTCAACTCTAACAATTTAAATAATACATGACCACTATATCTGTCTCTTTCTATCAGGACCAACCTAGATTCCTCGACTTTTGGATCGCTCGATGTTACAACTCATTATTATTGACACAAAATTTTGAACTATGCTAGTCCATAGTTCCTGACAATCAAAAAATAAAAAATGAAAAATACTAGATATAAAAACAGAAAAAAGGTTTTATACTTGTGATTACGTTTTGTAAATTACTCTTTATAACGCATTCTACAGACACTTTCTTATAAATAAATCTGCTTATAACCGCTCAACATTGTATAAAAAAAAATAAACAAAAAATACATTTCGAGTTAGTTCTTGGGTAATAGACCACCGATTATATACAATACAGTAAACATTTAATATCTGAAACCTACGATATATAGCATTTTTTATAACTCAAAAAAAATTTATATTTTGTTATTTTGTACGTAATTTTGTCTCATTAATTTAAACTTCTTTTACTCAAACTTGTCTAAAATTTTAACATAGTTTCCTGTTTATTTCCGATTGCTGTTTCTCTTTAATATTCGTTTTCTGTATAATTTAAGTACAATACAAGTCAATAGTAACACATAATAATATAGCCTCAGAACTATAAACATATTCTTTTTAAAAACTTGCCTGCTTAGAGTAATTCTACTGATGTCAAAAAATTTGAGACATCAAATTTTGATAGCGACAAAAAAACTCGTATCGATATTGACATTTGTTAATATTATTGTAATTGATATTATTGCAACTGTGCTCAATGTAATTAAAAATTAATTATTGTTTTATTCTTTTTATGTCAACAATGGCAAAATTTGATGTCTTAAAACTATTGTAGTTTATACTAAATATTGGCGTATTTTTAAATTTATGGCAAAGAAATCATATTCGACTTTGTATATTATACAAGAGTATACAAATATTTAAATATTTAAATTTTTACACAATGAGCTACAATTATTACCTCCTAATTGAATCTTCTTGGTGTATCGTATGAGATAAATACAGTAGAAACTAGATTATGCGGAACGATACAATATCCAGAATACTAAACAAATCGATTAATCCTCAATGATGAGAGTGATATAACAAATTAAGTGTAAATGATAAACTTTTGGACAAAACACACACTGAAAGATTTAACCTTCTACTTAGAACTTCAAATAAAATATTTTGTAATACCTCAAGTTGCATCAAAATGACACATTGATTAATAAAGTGATAAGTTATTATATTGTATATACTTAAAAAGTAAAGCAACACTATATCAAAAAATAGATTAGGGTACATACTTATACAGCAAAAAATGAGTTTTGATAATTTTTATAATCAGTCTGCTAATTGTTTAGTAAATGGCAAAAATAATGAGCAAATTAACAATTTCCGTTTGCATTTTTTTTTAATTACAAATTCCGTATTGACGGAATTTTAATTAACCGAAAGTGATCTGATTCACATTATTCCAGATAATCAAACATGTACTGTAATGTACTTGTAGGTTCGCCCAATGTCACCAAACATTTTTTCACTCTTTTTATTTTTACCTGAGGATAACTTCCTTGTAGTCAAAATCCCAATTAACTTATTATAAATCAACATATTTATTATTTACTACAGTTAAATTAAAAAATAATATACCAAATTAAATTAATCATAATAAAATTATAATACGAGTATATACGATCTGTCCAAGAGTTTCTGTAATATTAGAATTCAAAAGTTTAGGTAACAAAACAGATAAATTGCTTAGCTGTCAAGCGAGTTTTCTATTGTTAGCTTCGGCATACGTGCATAAAAACATATTTGGATTAAATAAATTTGAAATTTATTTTTAAACAGGATACGATTTTTAAATATAGTAAGTTTAATATGTACTTTTAACAACTATCTAAGATTTCACTTTTGTAATACAACCTATTAGTATATTCTGAAAGTAAAAAAATAATTTACTCTTATTTAATTAAACCTTGTGTAAGTGTTTTTTAATTAATATTTTTTATATATGCAAATATAATAGTTACCTATATATTTATATAAAAAATACGTAAAATAATGTTTTAGCGAATGAACCGTGTTAAATATGAGATGTTAGTTAAGTTCTTTAAAATAGATGAGTTTGCTAAAACTATTTGCTTACAATATTTTTTGGTACAAGATTTCCAAATTACAATTAATTGAAAAAAATAAAAAAAATTTACAGTAGTAGCCCGTGATCTACTATTTTTTTCAAGAAAAACGGTTTCTTTGTTGCACCAATAAAATAAATAAAAATTGTTATATTGTGCAAAATTAGTGATTTTTTTAAAATAATTGCAACTAGAACTTCCTGCAGAGTCGCGAAGGTAACGCTAGAAAGCTGAATATCAAATTTTTAAGATATAGCACCGAAAAACCAGACAATAATTCTGAACTATTATTTTTTCTTTCAATTCTAAAATTAACGTTTTGTCCACAATTAAGGTACTTACTTCCTTGAGAAGTACTTACTTGGCCGATAAAAAAATATTATATACACTTTTTTGACTTTTCAAAAAAACTATTTTGAAAAACGTGTACCAAAAAATAGTTTACACACATTGTCTTGAATTATTTCACATTACATTTAATATTATAAAGAGGCTGAAGAAGTAGTAATTATCTACGAAACGTTGCAATAAATTACTCAATTGTAATACTTAGTTGCATTAGGGCTACACATACACACTCACTAACCCCAAACTGAAAATATTACAAAAGCCAAAAACTTCCATCAATTAAATTTAAAGTGCAATTGATCTAATTTGTTACTATTGCTGATAAAAATAAAAACTTTTATGTTTAATGATACATTTGAAATGAAAGATTGTAAATTCTAAAACTCACCACTTTTCGCTTGACACAGTGCTATATACAAACTGAATAGTTAATATGAAATGAAACTTGTGTATTAAGAACCTTTTTCATATATATATTCTTTCCCCAACCCCCAAGATTGCGCACTCAACCGACAACCCATTATCGGGTGTCATGTTCTAAAATATCGGGAAAAGACTTGTCAAAAACATTTTAATATAAATAGAGAATTAATAGCTTTTCGAAGCTCCATTTAAAAACCTTAATAGCTTTTGTTAAATATATCCAGAGGATAAAGCTTTTGCCATTAAAAAAACATCTCATGTACAGAAAAATAGTGTTAATTAAACTGACCCAATCAAAAATAATTGTGCGTCAAATATAGTTGTATACACAGTAACGAGCTTAATCGTCTTTAGTGGACATTGTGTAATCCCCGATTTCACCCTCATTAATGCACCGGCTTTGTAGTTAACATGTTATAAACTTTGTTCCTCTCATAAAATTACAACTCAGCCAAACCCCTTTGTTTTATTATTTCTAAAATATTTTTTTTATAAAGATGTTGTCACTCGTAACCGCCACAATGTAATTTGTCGACCCTCAAGGTGGAAACTTGGTATAATAATAATAAGAGAATTATATAATATAGAAGGTGGCATGAAATTAACTTGTATACATACAAAAGATAATGAAGGAAGAATGTTATGAAGGGGTTGGAATTATGAAATATGAATGCGGAGGCGTACCTGCGACCCCTTGATGCTGGAACATGCGCTTTGGGGTGAAGATGATCCAAGGGCGGAGTTTGCGACCCACACCGACTTCCAATCCCTATGAGAGACAAGTATGAGCCGCAAAACGGCTGGATAATATTGTCAAATAGCCCCATATGCACCCGATGCACAGCTTATTGCTAGTCTAAAACGTCGATTTAAAACGATTTTATTTAGAAAAGAGTAAATTCAACTACGCATTGAATGACTTAACAAACCTCCCAAAAATTGTTTTATTTTTACGTATTCGTACGTTTATCTACGTGGTGTTGTAAGTCCATATTATTTTTGCTCAATTCAAGTCTTTAATTAAAACGAGGTTGCTGTTTTAAAATTTTGTTGGAAAATGCATGTTGCTTATAGAAAGTGTAAAATAGCGCTTACCCCTTATTTCTATTAATACAATAGACTCAAGCGTTGTTTAGTACAACGCTTTTATTTGAAATATAACATTAAAAATTATATTCTAATATAACTATAAAGCCACAACTTAAATAAAAAATATGTTTTTCAAATCGATTTTGGTCAGTGTAATAATCTTGGAAAAAAATTAATCTAGAAAATTAACGTTAAAATAATGTTAAAATGTATCATTAATTAATGCATACAACTAGTCATAAGCTTAAAAATTTTGAATTTTGACAAATAACCATCGTTTTACACAAACTGATGTTAGGTAAATTTAGTGACAGCAACGGCTTTACAGGTAACTATACATTTATTTTTCAAATATTATTCAAACAATTTATTTAATTGTGTAAATTAGAAAAGTTTCCATCAAACATGTTACTTCAAAAAATATTTTTCGCAAAAACACTACTCTGGATTTTAAAGCTCTCAAGCTTTGCTTTTAAACTTTAAATAAAAACAATGTTGAGATATTTTCCTAAGTAGCATATTATTTTCAGACAACCTTTTAATTTATTTGACTAAACGAATATTTCTTAGGAACCTATTACATATTATAAATAATTTTTAAAACTATTACTGTTTAATTATGTCAAAATGTTATATAGTACTCACAAGCCAAAAATTATGAGTGGAAAATAAACATTCCAGTTTTGCACTATAGTTGTCGAAAAACAAATTTATTTTTTAAATCTGAAACAACTGCATTTTTTTATTTTATAATAAAAACTATTTTTTTTTGGACACATTGCTGTGTAAGAATTTTCTAGATTTTATTTGCCATTTATTAGCCGAGGAACGCGCAATAGTCCCATTGTGCACACTAGGTAATTACTATAGATATTTTGTTTAAAAATTAGATAAGACAATTAATTTTTAAGACTTGCCATATTACTCTCTTTTGATAAAATATAATTACTGCGTTTCATTCTTTAAAAAAATTAAACAAAAGCTAGGGAGTGTAAAAAATAGCGTATATAACACAAAATTAAAATGTTTTTAATTCCACAAGTGAAGGTTAGGCCCACTTTCTGCGGTAGAGTGCATCTGTGATATTAAAAAACCTACTCCAGTCCTTTAGAATATAATATATGTAGGTACTGCTATTTTCGCCCTTTACTAGTAATAGACATCTTAAGTAAAATTTTGTGAGCCGTACACGAAAAAAAACAAACTTTTTGGCCGAGGTAAGAGCCGTAAAACAAGCCTTTCTTGACCGGTTGCACAAAAATCTATTTCTAAATTCTATTTAATAATATGCTTTCTGTATACAAAGCATTCAAAAATAATTAATGTCAACTCATGTGACCAATTTGCCTAAAATCAAATATACACCGCTGCTATTACTTAACGCAAAACGATTATATTACTTTTAGTTTTGTCATTTCCGTAACCTAAAAAATTTTTAAAAAAAACAACAAAAATTACCAAAAAAGCTATCAAGATATTGCATCGCTTTTGCATATTTAATTCTATTTTTTACAAAAGTACTGGTCAAATTTTGAAAACAAAAGTACCGCTAAGAAGTAAATTTAATTGTCTTCCCAACGTTATTTTTGCCTTTCCTTGTTATTTAAAATTCCAATGATGGTAGCCGCCCGTCAGGGAAGAGAAAAAGATATCGGTTTTGACATCAGCTCGGATATTTTTCACCCCCCTAAACAAAATCGACCTATCCCAGCATTTGTTGAAAAAATAATTAAAAATACTCATAAACGTGTTTGTTTTTTTTTATTGCCCATTCTGTACATAATATTAGATAAACAATACGTTTAGTCGAATAGATTAAGGTTACCTGAAAACATGTTACCTAGGAAAATATCCAGAGCGCAATAGGGCAATGACACTGTTTTAGTTTAAAGTACGAAGACGAAGTTTGAAAACTTAAAAAAAACAGAAAAATGTTTTCGCGAGAAATATTTTCTAGTAGTTAACATGTTTCAGGGTATCTTATAAATTTATTCGACTAAATAAATAGTTCAAATAGTAACCACAAAATTAATGCAAAAATCATTAATCTGTACAGATGTCCTTATCACTGGTTAAATATACTCTTATACTTGATCCGAACAAATATCAACTTGGTGTTTATTCAACGCAAATCAATTGGTATTTAGTAAAATTCAAATTTTCCGAGTTTTTAATTGGTTCTAGGCATTAATCAGTTATAATAATATTACCAAAGCACAGAAAATAATCAATTACACCTTCTATAAAATCATAAGACGTATTTTGGGAAACATAATGAAAAAGTTTAAACTAGATAGGTATAACAATATTACCATAGAAGGTACTAATAATATAGGTATATGACATTACATTCAATATGCCTAATAAACATATTTGTATAATAATGCATTTCATATATATAGATATGTATATAAATGTATATAAGTTTGGTGGTCAAGGTCAAAGTAAGTTTTAATTGGGAGTTTTTGAAATATTCATTTATGAACAATGTGGCAATGAGTCATAAAAATCGTTGTTTTTTCTATAATTAATTGTATCAAAGATATAATTTTGTGGTTACATCTAATATGTCATACCAAATTGTCTCGTTTTAACCAGCTTTCACTGTACTTCATCTAGTACTAAATAAAATTATTAATTATTTACTGAAAAATGACCCATCATTCAGTTCATTGGGCTATTTTTGGTGGAAGAAGACAAAACTCAAGAGTATTTCTTTCTATACACTTGTATTTTAAAACAGGTTTGTTTTAATAATAAAGACAAATTTTATTAGAGCAATTTGTTTTTAGTTTATAAATTAAAAACTTTTACGAGTAATCCTTCATTGAATAGTTTATAGGAATTGTTCATAGTAATAGTGTCCGATTGTTTATTATTTTTACCGTCTCTTATTTTTCTTCATTATTTCCAAAATATTTGTGCGTAATATAAATTTTTGCAGATAAACACATACTTGAACTAATAAACCCTATCAATAGCACTTCACACATCATTACAAAACAATTTCCTGGTCTAGATTACATAATT
This sequence comes from Tribolium confusum, assembly GCA_029207805.1. Classification (NCBI taxonomy): domain Eukaryota; kingdom Metazoa; phylum Arthropoda; class Insecta; order Coleoptera; family Tenebrionidae; genus Tribolium; species Tribolium confusum. The sequence continues at coordinate 32,930,489 of JALGAY010000001.1, read as the reverse complement.
ATCAACTTTTCCATGTAATAAATTCCCGATAAGATTGTAAATTACCGAAGAAAAATTTTAATTAAAATGAAGCGTTGTATACCTGTGCTCGTAAGAAAATTATGCTATAGAAAGCTAATAACAGCATTCGTGGGGAATTATCCAGGTTGAGGGCTGAGGTCGGAAAATCGCGTGGGGGTGTGTCCGCACATTAAACCCACCCCTGCGGCTGGAGGGGTTCAATGATGAGCACCGGAACAACTATACCTTGTGTCAGTAATATCATCGACTGAGATAACCAACTTGCTCGCTGCTGAGCTCAATTAGTGTTGACATGTGTTGCGGTTAAGACAGTGTTAAAATCATGTGAGTTTTTGTCCCGAAAATGCTTCACCATTACAACTACTCAACCTCCTTATCTCACTTCCTGAGCTACCACCATTTGGAAGAGCAACAATTGAGCGAAAATGAGCACCAGTCGGCAGGCCTCTGCGAGGACCTCTCCCAGGAAGACCCCCGATGCAGGAGCAACTCCTCAGCGTCGAATAACAAATCGTTCACAATTGCGGCGATTTTGGGGTTGAAAAATGATAACAATCAGGATGATTCAGCGACGGATTTGAGTGTGGTAAATTTAAGCGTGCACCATCCTCAAGTATCGAGTTGCAGTCGGTTGCAACTTCCGGTACGTCACAATTCCTCAGCAGTAAGCGTGACGGGACACTTCGGGCATGGGTGCCCTCAAAGACAAACAGGTTGGGTGGATAGGATTGCGTCCGACTTGGGTTACAATTTTTTTTCTAGTGAGAGGATTGAAACATCTCTCGTCGTCGGTGATACAGAGTAAAAAAAGTTGTAAGAGTAAAAGAGTTCGAACGATTTTCACTCCGGAGCAATTGGAAAGACTCGAAGCGGAATTCGAAAGACAACAATATATGGTCGGACCGGAACGGCTTTATTTGGCTCATACGCTGCAACTGACTGAAGCTCAAGTGAGATTTTGTTTGAGGAAAATTCCGGGATTAATTGTTTTTTACAGGTTAAAGTTTGGTTCCAAAATAGGAGAATTAAATGGAGAAAGCATCACTTAGAGTTGACACATCAGAGACTTGCGGTTTTGAAACAACAGCAACTTCTTCTCGATGAGTCTCATCCTGATGTTCAAGATACGAACAGTTCGAGTACCGACACGTGAAAATTGACGTAATAAAGTGGAGCTTGTAAATACTGAGTGTAGTTAATTATTCCAAAAATCCAAGGTTTTGTTACATAAATGTTTTTAGTTTGTAAAATATGCGGTCTGGTTTGAAATACATCATTTGATTTTCAAATTTTTTTTCTCACCCCATCACTAAATTACAAAAATCATGTCCCAACTTACCAGTTTTTATCGAAACTAAATTAAATTCTATCCAATTAAAATGTCACTGGAAAAGTAATAAATTTAGATGAGTACCGACTGATACGGAAGTTGTTTAAAAAATTAACTAAGCGAAAATTGATATTAGCTTCAGCTTTATACCAAATTTTGGATTAAAAATGATGAATGAGCTTTCGTTATTATTTTTATTATTTATTGATTTTAGATAAAACGTGTTATAATATATTGACAACTTAATCATAGACGGTGATCTTTTTTACATTTCATGGGATTATTGTAATTTTATACAAATATACTAGTCGTAAAAACTTCCGTACTATTGTCAATCTCATTTATTTCTATTGCTGTGTAAATAAAACTTATTGATAATGAAAGGGGAAATTGTCCGGAACAGAATTATACCTTATGGCTTTTAATTGGTCGAACAGCATAAGGTCGGGGTTGGTTTTCTCTAATCTCTATAAGTAGTATGGTTTAAAACGGGGAGAGATGATTTCCAAATAGACAAATAGATATAGTTGATTAAAGTTAATATATTTATATTTACGATTTCGTAAATTTTTTCGTGAGAACTTTTAATAGAACGGTTAATAGATAAATTAAATTGTAGAAGAAAAAAACACAATTATTAATATTATTTAAAATACTACATATAGAAAACTTCTGATTATCCGAGCAATTGTGGACCGGACTCTGTCCGGATAAGAAAAAAATTGGATAATTTGAAGACAGGAAAGAAAATACAACAGTTACCTATTAGGTAAATTGTATTGTGGAAGAAAAAAAAAACAAATACAAAATATTTTTACAAAAAAAATACAAATTGTTCATACTTTTTAAGATATAATATATACAGTAGACTCCCGATTATCCGAGCTTATGTGGACCGAACCCTGTTCGGATAAAAAAAATTGGATAATACGGAGACAACAGAAAAAATAGAACGCTATTAGATGTAATGTACTATACAAGACAAAAACAAATAATTTTTTCAAAAAAAATACTTATAAATTATTTATAGTCCAGTCTTTTGAGGTTTCATATACCAAAAATATATTGTATGTACTAGAAAGTAAGATTTTGTTGTTTTAATAATAGTAGCATATTAGACCTTAAAAGTCGTAAGAATAACTTTTTGTAGTCGAGAGCGCAGTATGAAAAACCAATAATCTTTTTTTTTTCTCGGTAGTTTATTCCTTACACTTGAAGGTGATTAATTGAGTGTTTCCCGAACTTTTGTTGTATAAGTAATACAGAGCGTTATAGGCAAGCAATGTCAAAAATAAAATATTTTGACTGTTCCCATTTGACCATAACATTTTTTTTAAATTTTTTAATGAGTTTATTTGAACCAAGGCCTTTTTTTCAAAACAGTTTTTTTCACTACTAGAGTAAATCCATAATATACAGGATGCCATTACTTGTTAATATCAACATTCTTTTGCCCTTTATGAAATAACAAATGCTCTGCAAAGTGTTAAAATTGTTTGTCTTCTTTAGATTCTAAGAGTCTTTTTGCCAACATTAAATGCATTTGAGATTAAAAGGTTAATGGGATTCGATTCACAGTTAGCTCTGTCATTGTATAAAGTGAGTCTGTCTCAGAAATAGCATTGAAACATGAGTGGCTATGACAATTATCACGAACTGACAAAAGTTTTAATTCTATTTTTTTACATCGACAATTTGCACTACAGCTTTTTGTATAATAAAAAAAAATTGAATTTATGAGTACTGAGATGTTGGTAGTAGGAGTCTATTTTTGTTTTATTTTTTATTTCAAATGCCAAATTTTCAATAATTTTTTTTCTAAAGACATCTGCCGGATTGAAAATTCATAATCTTAAAAATTTTATAAAATAAATTTTTTACTCGTATATCTACATTTTTGATTCACAAGAGACAAAAAGTTTGTTGTAAATCGTATTCCATCAACGTTTTAGGAATAAGCTCTACATAAATTCCGGTATAGAGAAAACAATATTAAAAGTTGCCAAAAACCATAAGTAAGCTGAAAAAAAAATTCGGAAAATTTAGAACAGAAGTTCTTCTTTATACAGTTTTTTGAAATAAAATTTTAATTTTTAGTTTTCTGTATCTGTTCATTATTTTGACCAATAACTAATTTTCGACATGTGACTTCTCTAGAAAATTTGATTGTAATTACAAATCTCTTTTCAAATTAAAAAAAGCTGTTCCATTGCATACGTTATTAGGTTCCTACCTGTTTTAGTCCCACTTCGTGCAACAAAAATAATCAATAAATCTAGGTAGTTTAATGCCACTTAGTATAATACAAAAAAAATTAAGATAAACTAATTCGACTAACACCTTGCATTTAGTGTGTAAATAAATATACTAGCGTCAGCAATCTGGGTTGCCAGACATCTAGGAATCTGAAGATCGCGAAGTTGACATTTTCAAGAAATGGAAAGAAAAATAAAAAAATCACCGAATCATCGTGCATTTATTAAAATCACAAAAAAAGTAGGCCAAAGTTAGGCAAGACATAGATTGAGTAGCCGAAATATTTTCAGTAATTCATAAAGTTTTAAACAATTATTACCTAAATATTAACTTTGCTTTCCTAAATTAAGTATCGCAAGTGGAAGTATTCAAAATTATAAAAACAGATCCTGATAATTTAGAAACCACCCGAAAAAATAACGTGAAAAAGATGCAGTCTTTTACGGTACAGACTATTCCAGATTATGCCGAATCTAGAATTGAAACACGGAGGAAGTACAATGTACAACATTTTGAAGTTGATGGGTTATAAATACATATAAAAGGGTTAACGACAAAAAAGTCTTTTGCAAATAAAAACATATCATCGTCGCGAGAATAAAATTTCTTCGCAAATATTAACAATATTAAAACTGTACGGAAAATTGTGTTTTTGTTTATCTGGACAAAACGTGGACTCAAAATACAATGACAAAGACTACCATAAAACAATGACAGGAGACTTATTTAAAAAATAGGTGTTGAATCCAATTCCGGAAAACTATATACTTAATCATAAAATAGATAATGCCCCTTATCACTCAGTCCAACTAAATGAGCCACCAACATATTATTCTAGAAAAAGTGCTATGCAGGAGTGACTAATTCAACATAACATTCCATTTAGTGATACATACACAAAAAAACAGCTCTGGAAATTACTGAAACCGACTAAGTTTAACTGACAGAACCAAGACCTACTTAATTAAAAATATTTTATTTATGTTGTTTTGAAAAAGTTTGTTGCTGTATTCCTGAGCCTGGAACACTACAAAATACTTTTTATCCACGCTTTTAAACCCATATCTATTGCTAAAATACATATTAGATAATATAATTTAACGTTTTTCCACAAAAATCATGTGTTTTTGTTTTGTTCCACATCAAAATATTCAATAAATAAGAAACCTATCTACTACTGAAATAAATGAGATCAAGCTGCGATTTTCCTAATATTTAAAAAAAAGTCCAGCTTGATCTTTAAATTCACACGTCTGTCAAGAGAGCCAAGGAGTTCGTTTTAACATGGCGAACTCCAAGTAGGTACGGCTTACACATCAAAAAAAATTACAAATCTGGTTACCTCTATCGATCCCAAACAGAGATAATTTATAAATTTTAGCTTTTAGAAATTGTTTTTAATTATCATTTTAATAACTTTTAGGGTATGTTAGTAATGAACAATGATGCTGATGCAGTGGATTTTGTTTTTGCGCTGTCTAAGTAATTTTTTATATTTATTAACATAAAAACTATAACTAAATAAAATTTCAATTTTCTTAATACACTTTAACAACAACTATAGCTTTTGATATCTCTTCAAGTACGTATGCTATTTCTAGAGGTCCCGCAATCCAGACTGCTGACGCTAGTATACTTACCTACATATCCGCTAAATGCAAGCTAGTATTAAATTTTAAACTATTAAAAAACTCTTGAACTTTTGGTCAAAGGCTCCCGAACTAATACCTATATTATGTGCCTATAGCTAAATATTAGAATATGTACCGTGTTTAAAACTTTTGTACCACCTTAAATCACTAATAGTTATAACTAGAGTTCCTATATGAGTCTGTTTTTTTTTGACGTTTCTTGTAGATTGAAAGTTAAGACACAGCTTCTTCTTCTTTTTTTGCCCTGATAGGCACTTCCACAATAAATCTTTTTACTTTTTGTAATATGCCAAAAATTAATTTTTGGGTTAGCAAAAAATGTCAATTTAACGCATAGACGTACAATCTTTTTTTAAATTGGGCGTTAAGATTAGCACATATATAAAGCAAAATTTACACTATCTGCTGTGTTGTAATGTATTAAATGTAACTGAAACAAAGCTGAATTTATTGAGTTTTATTTTAACATGGTAATTAATGTAATAAAGCCCACCATTAAACCCACCATTTCTGACTTGTTAATCAAAACGTTATTTATAACATTTTTAAGATACATGTGTTTTAAAGTATATAGAACCTACAGAAACTAAAAAAAATGACGTTTTAAGTCCTAATTCTCAATCGAAAAAAAAACGACTACAACGAGCTCTAATTGAGTTATAACCATATTTTTTGTTTCAAAATTTAATTTTTTTTTGTAAAAATAACAAATATGTGGTTAGCTTTACTGTAATTATTTAAGTGTCCGTTAATTACTGTAAAAATGTAAAACGCAGAAGTCAATTCCTTACATTTTAATTATAATTTTAAAACATTTTTTCTCTAAAAAAAGTTTTAATTTTTTTCATCATAACGGTAAAAGATAGGAAAAAGATCCTTTTACCAAAACTCGTAAAATTTTATGTTAAATTGTTTTTTATGTTAAATATTAAAAGTATATTAGTTTGTGTAAAATGGAAAAGTTACCGCCTTCCGGTGTCACTAAAAGTATCTTAATTTTAAAAATATTTCAGTTAAATACCTTCTTTGATTCTCCATATACTTCTATTAGGTCAGCAAAATATAAATTTTATTCTATACTTTTAGTTTTGGATAATCCTGGATATAACGTAATTAGCTAAGTTAAGTTACATCACGTGAAAATACTTATAAAATTTGATTACTGTCACAAATTTGGCAGCTATTTAAATTTTTTTGAAAATTTGACTAAAAGTAGAATATTAACGAAACTAGGTATTCAATATTATTGTCTGAAATTTAGTATAGCCAACATGGGTTAACATAGAACACCTTCACGTAAAATTTCAGTCTAATTCGTCCAGTACAACTGAATCAAAAAATAATGATTGATAAAGTTACTAAAATTTTCTTTTGCAAGTTGTTGGTTTGTTAAGATTACATATACAGGTTATGTCTGACAGTTCTGACACCTGTCAGTCTACCTCTTTAGAGAAAGTTTGTCAAAATTTATCCAGGGAATATTGCCAACCATTAATTTTATTGGAGACTCCAGTTTCAAAGTACGCCATTACAACTTATTAATCAAATTTTTGAAATACCAAATTTGAATTTAAAGTTTGGTTAGAATAACCAATTTCAAGTGACACTTCAATGTTGCCAATTTAATCAGTACTTGTTGATCACGTTGTATTTCAGGAGATGTTTAAAATTCAATTTTTTATGTATTTTTATATGCATATATTTACTGCAAGAGGTAGGGTAACCGATTTGCCTATTTAGACAAAAAGTTCTCCAAACATCAACAACAAAAAAGTATCAATTTATTATCTTAACTAGTAGCAAAAGTGATCAAAAAGAATAAAAATTGAAAAATATACCCCAAAAATGTCAAAAAAATACCCATTTTTGGACAATAGCTTGAATATATGTCAAAGCTGGTTGCCGAAAACTTAAAAAAATGTTACTTACATAAAAACAAACCCTTTTTCATTATAACTAAAACATTAATTTTTGCTGTTATCTCTAAAAAATTTCTTTCAGATGTTATCGGAAAAATATGATTGAAATACCGACAGGATGCTCAAACAGAGCTTTAAAAAAAACCGAAAATTGGATTACAAAATAAAAAGTTGTATTATTCTTATTTTTTATAATTGTTGTGCTTCTAGTTAATAATCAAATGTGTTTTTTCCAGTTTTAAAATATTTAAATAAAAACATTTTTTTTAGTTACATACAGATTTTATCAATTATGGCCGTTTTTTTAAATATTTTATAGTATTTAATATAAATAAAAAAACAGGTTATTATTAAAATAAATAATAATAATTTTTTCAAATGTTAATAACGTCGATTTTACTTTATGACTGCTTTTTTATCTATTGCTTGGTTAAGGTGGCGCTCTTCGAAAAATCGGTGTTCTCGCTGAACTTTGGGTCAAGATAACGTACAAAATATAAAAATTACGTTTTTGAATTTTTTATATATTTAAGATAACATATAACTCAGTGCAGTAGTTATTTATTGCGTTTCATATTTGTGCGCAAACATTTTAACTGATTTAAAAAAAATAATAAAATTTTCTTGTTTTGAACACTTTATTGAGTTAATCTTGAATAGTTTAATACATACATAGACCAGACTTGTACTATATAAAAGAGCTAGAAAATGTCTAGTAAATCTTCTAATTTCAAAAAATGCTTTTATTTAAAAAAGATACATTTGATATTTATGTGAAAAAAAATTTGATTGTTGTTTGGCAAAATATTAGATCTTTTTCTTTAAAATTATTTGAAATTTTTTGTTTTTAAAAATAATGCCCCATTTTCTCTTTTAGTTATTCTCTAAAAAACTATTTATGATTAACTCAATAAAAAGTTCAAAACAAGAAAACTTTATCTTTTTTTTTAATCAGTTAAAATGTTTGCGCTCAAATATGAAATTTAGTAAATAACTACTGCACTATGTTATGTTTAATAAATATATAAAAAATTTAAAAACATAATCTTTATATTTTGTACGTTATATTGACCCAAACTTCACACCGAGAACACCGATTTTTCGAAGAGCGCCACCTTAAGCCTTTTTTGAGTATCCCTTTTGTTTTCTCAATTTTATTCAAAAATAGTAAATTTTATATAATTTTTCAAAAGCCAAAAAAGGTTCAAAAGTTTTTAGAGACTTTACTATCTGAAAATAAAAAGCCATTTTTTCAAAAGTTTGGAACGAAAATCTTCATAGGTATTAGTAAAATAAATCTAGCGAAATTTTAGTTGTAATTTTTAAAAATTTTTACATGTGAAATTGATCGCAACGCTATACACATTTCATATACATGACAAACCTCAGACATATAAAAAATATCAAATCTTTTTTAACATGTATTTTTTCGAGGAATATGCCAATATGTATTTGTTTTTGGAAGAATGTCGTGGTAACTCGGAGACATTATGCTGAGCAATATCCCAATAAGCAGCATCCTTGTCCTTCCACAATCCGACATTTAAATTGCAGTTTAAAAGAAAATAGACAGTTACCTCCTGGTTACAACAAATGGAGAACGGCAAAAAAGCGTACTCGTACCCATTGCTGATCTTGAAGTAGCAGTATTAGAGCAATTCGAAAAACTAGTCGTTTGATTAACGTTTCCAAAAATGTTGTACACCGGATTTCAATCAGAGAAACTTTATCCTTTTTGGCACAGACTTGTGCTAAAGATTAAACCAGAGAATTTACCTTTAAAGTTAAATTTTGTAATTGGCTTATGGCACAACATGACAAAGATTTAGAATTTAAAACAATAATCTTTGAACTGATAAAGCTCTGTTTACAAGAGACGGAGTGTTTAATAAACAAAACAGACGCAATCCACACGCAAAATTTTCTAGAAAGCATTAAGATCGTTTTACTGTAAACTTGTGGACCGGAATAATAAGCAATCAGTTTATTCGTCTCTTTATTTTACTAAATTCTAACAATAAAGATTTTTTTTAAATCTTGGTAAAAAGCAATCTATCAAAAAATGTACCTCTAAAAACATTACGACAAATGTAGTATCAACAAGATGGCGCACCTGCACATTATGTTGATGCAGTACGAGACTATTTAAACATAATTTTCCTGGCAGAGATAGAAAAAAACTCATTTGTAAATGTAAAAAACCTTATACAACCATATAAACTGTTTTAATGAATAATTTGTAGCTTGTAAAAAAACAAACTTTGAAACAGTTTCCTGGGCCATTTAAGAAAGATATAAGTTTTCTGAAATTTTTTTAGGTTACAGAATGGACTGTTCTATATGATTGTGCAACGCCTGAAAATAATTTCAATCGAAAAACCAAAAAAGTACATTATTTAAATAAGTAGATAAAAAAATTAAACAAAACTTTCACATCTAGTGGGTGTGAATAAACTATATGTTCTCAGACGAATACAGTAATTATAAAATAAGTATTTTTAACAAAATTTAGCTTTTTCTTACATTAATTTACTATCATACAGCTACTAACTATCATTTTAAACACAATCTTAACTTTAGTAAAATACATTTAAAACATCTTGCTGGTCCGGCGCATCCACCAAAAATGGTATACCTACATATTTTCCTCACTTATACTTAATCCAATTGTTAGAAAAACTTAATAAGTCTTCCTATAAAATTATTGCTAACTTGTGTTTATTACAATTTAATTCATTGTGTTTATTGACCTTATGCATCAAACAAGTAAAAGCAGATTTTGATAAGCAATAAATTTTTTAAAATTATGTATTTAAAATGCTGATATGACAAAATGTGTCAACGTTTTTCGGTTGAGTTTTTTCACGTTTGATGTACACCAAGCAATAAATATCTCGGCAAGCCGTCAATAATAAATTCTCTTTGTGGGCGTCCGTACGTACATCTCTAAAATAAATCTCATCAGCAACAATGGCAACTGGCAAATATTAGTAATATTCCGTCGGTTGAGAAGCAATAAATAAATACCAGAATCAAATAAAGCAAAACAGGGTCCGCTTAAAAAAGTAATTACACATCAAACGAATCCGAGAAAAATGCGGTCGGAATTCATATTGTTTTCATAACATAACGAGCCGTTTCTGCGGTGCGATATAAACTGTCATATATCAAGAGGCAACGAGCATCAAGGGTGGTAGGGCCAACATCCCCTCGCTGTCCCATCATATGATTGACTATGTTAATATCATTTGTCGGCAGATTTGAAAGCAAGTCAAGCACCGGTGCTAAATCCGCTCTCCAGATTATATTGGGTCCGTCGCTTCGCTCTCATTAAACTCCAGATTTAATATTATACAGCTACATCTTAGCCCAAGATTTTTAAATTTCCTCTTATTACTTCATTATTAAACAGCGACCCTTCCGATATTAAATCACGAAAAAACTCGGTAAAATTTTACTTAAAGAGGTGACAACCGATTCTCAGACTGCGACAAGATATATCGCATCAACAAGAGACAATAAAAGCTACAGAATGAAGGGTACAACGATGCTTTCACAAAATAAAATAGTCATTCGCTTCGCTTTTATTAAAAGTCAAGCGTGCGCATATTGGCTGGGCACTGCTTGGTCCCCCGAATTCCTGCATAGCTCTTTCACCCTCCTCTATCTGTCTCTACATTACGGACATCTTCTCTTTATACGCTCTTCTTATTTAACCAATTTATGTCGTACTATTTGAAATTGTGCTCGCTATTTATTGGCCCGCTTTGTTCGCCTAAAATACTCGACAGTTTTGCTCTACTCAACAGAGCTTAATTGTTCTAATTAGCAAATCGAACGCTTATTACGCCTTGTTTTCATATCAATTACATTTTCGTTTAAAAAAGAAAAATAGGGTCGTGTCTTTGACGAGCATATTGACTTGAGTCAAGTAATTAATTTCTTGAGCTGAATTTCAGCGTTAAGATATTATGAGTAAATTACCAATAAACTTGTCGGATGATGCCGCTAAATTAGCTTCTGGATCAATAAACGCTGTCTGCAGAGAAATTAGCTCTTGCACCCCTTTACAACAACTGACTAATTGATTTTATGATGATATCATTACGCTTCTCGCTGCCACGAATATTTAATAACGTTATGTAATGCTCAATTAATATATCAGCGACGTTTGTCTTTACCACACGATTTAATTGATATATCAACCAGAAATGCTCTCTTAACCCAAAAATGATTAATAATTATCGAAACTACACACATATTACACCAAAATTATATGCGTTTAATCTTTACAAAACAACAGCATTAAAAATAATTATCGCCCATTTTAATTAAATTTGTAGTACCTAGTTATTATATGGGTTAAATACTTACCTGATATCACGTATTACAATACTGTTATAAAAATTCTAATTAAAGGTGTGGTTTTATTTTATTTGTTAACAACAATTTTTTCCTTGAGTTTCTCGTTTCGCCTCTTATTTTGTGCAAAGAGTTTTACCTATTAGCCATACCCTTAATTTGTACTGAGTGTTCTGTGTAGACGACTCTACCTTAGTGTTAAAAGTGCAACGACAATAATAAACTCTACATGTAAGTTACTGCAACTGTTAAAAAGACCAATATTTTTTTTATTATTACAGTATAAATAAATTTAATTGTATTGTAAGAACTTTTCTTGTGTATAAATAAAGATTTAAAACATAGATTCAAAGTTTTAAAGCAAATTTAGGGCAAAAATTTAAACAAGCAACACAGCTCGAAAGAAATTACATTTTTCTAAAATTGCATATTAAAAAAGTTGCTAAATCGAATAAAAAACTTTACAAAAGTTAAAAAAAATTAAACTACATAAACATGCCATATTAACAATTGTTTATGCAATAAATAAATAAAAGTTTAATAGTCGCAAACGTAACAAATAGTATATTGTACATTAAGAGCAGAAAGTACGTTTTGCCGCTTGTGCATAAAAATTCGGCTACGCCTTTCGCAGCAATCATCTGAGAGCGACAAAATGCATTTTGCTCGAAATATACACGCTATTTTTTCGACGACTTAATTTAAATAAATATCAGAGACGTCATAAGAATATTTTATTAATAACAATAAAAAGTCTGGCTATCTATGCATTGCTATAAATAAATTTTTGTTTACTCCGTTGCCAACACAATCAATTTTTATTTATACCTTTGCCAGCCCAACCAACTTCTATCATCCAATCAAATTCAATCAAATCCAATCAAAGTTTGTTATTATTGGTAGAAAGCAAAAACCCTCTAGAGCGGCAATATTGGTAATTGCGCTCGCTCCGCGGCAAGTGTCAACTTTCGAATGTCAAATGACACTTAGAAAAGCCTACTTTCAAGTTCAGTCGTCGAAAAAACAATGTACAGTTTGCTTACTTTTCAAAAAAACACCACCTATTAAATTAGGTTCGTCAGAATTAAATTCTCTAGAATTTCACATTGTCAAAATTTTTGGGTAATCTATCACTCTCTCGTCATCTAAGAGAGTTAAAAAAAATTGATTTTTAAATAAAATAAGAATACTACGAACAGTTATTGACAGAGATTTGTTTGAACAACAATTGTAGTTAACTGTAACACGCTGTTCCGATTTAATAAAAAATAAGTTGCAAATCCAAATTCCTGTCAAATTTAGGTTAATTTTATTGCATGTCATTTCAAAAGTTATGCCATGTTGCCAAATGTATTTTTGGTGTAAATTGCAAAATTGGTGGTTTTTTGAAAAGTAAACAAATTGTAGCAAATGTAAATAATTTTATTTATAACCAATTTGCTGCTGTTTTTAATTTACAAAGATTTTACAACTTTCTGTAATAAATACAGACGTAAAATGAAGAGCTCTCTGATAGAACTATAAAATTTATTTAAAAATAAAGCTAAAAAAGTATTTGTTAGAACCAATTATACACGCGCTAATCTGCCAACAAAGCTTACAATTCGGTAATTTTGTTACAAAGGGTCTAGATGATGATACTGTAAATGATGCAAAAAACCGCTAATTTTCAAAACATTAAAGATAAAAAAAAGTATGAAAAGTTATTAACTTACACAAAACCGTAAATTCGTATTTTTTGTGTAATAGAAACAGTAAACGTAAGAAAAAATAATTAAGCATTTTTTTTGTTGCTTAGTGTTATTACTGTTATTTAAAGTCGAGACAGAACTAAATGGGCTGACTTTATAGAAAGCTGCAATAAACTAAATAATACCCATTGTTGAAGTTATAAGAAACCAAACCACACTGAGAATAAATTTTAATTTAAAATAATTCTATGCATAACAAATGTTTTTCACTGAAAAATATAATAATGCATAAAGCTATCATAAATTAAAATCCATCGTCAGTGTGATTTGGGCCCACATAACTTCAGCAATAGGCATTATTCGGTTTATCGCAGCTTCTTATAATGTCAGCCCACTTAATTCGGCTTTGACTTTACAATGTGATATTTTTATATAAAAAAGTAAGCTATGGAGATTTTGTTATAATTGTTAATATTTATAAAAATGGTGCGTGGTCAACAGAACAACAATCTTCATTGTCGAAAAATGTAATCAGTTTAATTCAGTAATAGCCAAAGATGTTTTTAATAATATAAAAAAAGTGAGAATAAATTGAAAATATTTTGACAAAACTTCAAAAACACGCTGCTAGGCAATAGACATAAGACACTGAAAGAGTTTAGTGTCTTATTGCCAAATGGCAGCAAGTCTAAAAAGTTCTGAAAATTTATTTTTTAATTTATCGAACTTTTGTGTGGTAATTTAATAGATTATTTTTTAACAATGATTTTGTTACTGATTTCATCAAATGACAATGTACTAAATATCTTTTGAATCATTTTTATAGTTTCCAAGCAAATTGACTCAGTTTAACTCAGATGTCAAATGAAAAAATTATTATCCATAAAAAAAAATTTTGCCCCACTAATTTACTGCAGATATTTCCCATTACAACAATGTTTTGATTAGCAAAAAAAAATCAAAAATGACTAAAAACAATAGTTTCTATTTGATTTTAGAAACGTCGAAAAATATCCAGATTATCTTCTAATCTTTTAGTAGGTACCATTTTAAAACATCAAATACATCCCAATTAACTTAGAAAATTAAAAAATCTGAATTTAAAATTTAAAAAAGTTTATAATAACAAAAAATATAAAAATAAGATAAGTTGAAGGGTACAGGAATAAAACGATAAATATCCAAAAATTTGATTTCTTACAGAGGTGAAATTCCTATCGTTTTTCATAGATACGGCAGATTTTTTAATTCGATATAACTCTTGAGTAGACTCAGGAATCTTGACAGTTATTGTTTTAACACGTTGCATACGTATATGCAACTAACAATACGTATTCGAAATTTTGTGTAAACCCGGCTTCTGCGTATGAGCTTCTAGGCACATGTATACGCCCTACGATAATTTATAACTATATCTTTTCGCCGATTTGAGTATAAGTTCGGAGCGTTATAGAGAATACTTCTTCAAGTACTACAAAACATTTTTTTATAAATTACTCTACAAGCCTTTTAAATCTTGTTCAACACAGCAACATTTTGCAAATTGTATTCCGCATCTTTTAAAAATTTATTTAAAATTTATTCTTAGCGACTTTCTCTCAACCAACGAAATAATGTTCTAGGTATGGCGTCTCCAGATTCCATAGCCTTATGACCTCTCCTTTTTGACCAACATGTAAAAAATGGAATATTTTTTACTTCGAGTTAAAGCCACTTTTATAAAAAAAATTAATTGTCATAATAATAGTAATACACATAATAAATAAAAAAACGTCAACATTCACAGCCTTTATTTGAAAATAACTTAAATTATTTTTTCCTACAGTGTGCCAAACTCAAAATGCCTTAAACACCGTGTATAAAGGTAAGAATTGTAGTAAACTGTATGTATACTACTTTTTTTAAAGTTATGCCACTGATAAAAACAAAGGTAGTCGTTTAGCAACATTTACGTTCAATAGTACATGAGTGTGATTAATTTTTAGGACCAAATTAATCACATGGGTTAAGAATATTTATAAAGGCACCGCATATTAGAAAAAAAATACAAACTTATTACGGCACTAAAGCACATTCAATGCCTTGCCTGACTTTAATGCCACGGCTGCACCTTGAGATTGGATGACTAGCTGCGGCATTGACTTATGTTTTGTTGACTAATTAAACAAGTAACTACTTTTAATCGTACAACCTTTTATGCGAACTTATTTCTTGATGCAGTTTTTCTCTAGTTTTTTATCTTTTAAAAATGAAATAACTAAATCACTCTAAATCAACTTAAAGTATTGTCGGTATACTTTTTTTATCAGAAAATAAAAATTTGACTTAAGTAATAAATCATTGTTAACAAAATAATCGTATTTAAGCTGTCACCACACTCGAAGTAGTAGATGGCTGCAAGCAACGGCATTCACAAATCAGCCATTAACCCAAAATTTTTATCTGCTATTAGTAAAATAGTGTCATAAATTAAAAACTTGTTGACAGAAGTACTAATAGCCTAAATACACTTGCTTTGTTAAATAATTTATAACTTTAAGTCACATTTTCATTTTGCGATATAAGAAGTATGCAAAGATTATAAGACTCGCTTCAGGCAATTTTTTGAAAACCCTTTTTTGTCATTAAGACGTAAAATATAATAGTTGTAAAATTAAGTGGCACGTGGGCTTGATATAATCGACCAGCTTTGTTTTCGATGTAACAAAGCGTAAAATAACTAATTATTGTCCAACTCGACAAATATTGTCAACATTTCTTTACTAATTAATTACAGAAGTGCATCTGTGTCCTCGAACAGAGTTGGCTTCAAGTTTAAGCTTTAATTCACTTTTGCCAGTGACGGTGACGGTAATGTCTATAATTAAACGTAATTCTTGTGTTTCTTGTGTTTATTTTGGTGGTTTTTTTTTAGTTCGGTTCTATTAAAAAATTAACCATGTTTTTGTATAACTATTTTTAAAACCAACTCTGCAAAATATCTGTGATGTATTGAGAACGGTATAGTAAGCAGCGATGATTCAAATATGATTGAACCGGTTTGCATCTAAATATCGGATTGGTCGTCTGTATTCTCAATTTCTCTTATATCTCCCTTCCTCTGTCGCATCTATCTTGATGCTACAATAGTTTAATGTGCGAAAATCCTTCATTGGGCAAAATTTTGTTTAAAATATAGTCATGTGTACTTAACTTGTTGTCACCTTCATCTTCATCACCTTTGAAAATCGTCGATCAGTTAACATACCGTAATCAAAATTTTTTGTTGTTTCCGAATAACCGGACTTCTACTATAATAACACTTTGTTGAAACTCCCTGCATATTTGATTAGAAACTGTAACAAATGGTTAATTTTCTTTTGTGTTACTTATAAAATGCCCCCTTGCTCAATAAAACTCTATAGATATAAAAAAATATATTTTGTACTTGGTGAATCTTATGAAACACCTAAACCTGATATAATTAACGTCCAATAGATCTAGAAAAAGTCTCCCCCAATTATAATTGTTCTAAGTATAAACGATGAAAATTGTTGATAGTAAATATTTGGTTAAAATTAGGTATAGTTTAGCTAGGTGGCCGTCCTTTTCCACTAATGCAAATGTCAAAACCCTTTCATTGTGAAGCTAATGAGCATCTCACAAAGCAGGCAAATTAGCGTCTCGGAATCAGCATTTGGTCGTTTGAAATCAGTGAGAGCAGTTCAGGTCTGCTTCCTGAAAATAGTTAGTGTATGCGAGGATAATCGGGGCTGGGGATATTAGCTGACGCACCCTCACCGGGTCGGCCCCGCAGCGGCGGCATAAAGCGACGCTCGTCTCTTTTGATTCGCGGATTAATTGAAATACCTCGCATTCCACGGGTTCGGCTATGGTTCTACGTTCAACGAAAGCGTCCTGGAAAACGGTCGTAGAGCCTCATCGAAGCAAGATAGAGAGAGGCTGGGACGGAATCATCGACTGCAACGGATGAACTCTGATGTCTATAGGTAGGTAAGCGAAAGAGGAGATTGAAAATATAGCCGGACGACACGTTTTGCCATTGCTATTACTTCACGTAGCCAATAATAATTAATCACCCGGGACGATACAAGCCTGATTAATTAGTTTAACGCGTAAATGCAAACGCTTGTGGCCAGGTGCAATCATGAAACTAATTAAGGAACTGAAAGAATAACGAAAGCGAGCTTAATACGCCGAAAGATAAAGAGTATCAGTAGCTTAAATACGCTTTTAATAGTCATTATGTATTTCATTATTAGTTACAAATAATACGCATATACCCAATAATGATTAAATAACACATAAAGTTTCCATCATAAAACATAATAATATACATCATAATTAAATAGTGCGACATCGGCGAATACTATTTTTTTATTTTTATTGGATTTTAGAATTATATTTGTTAAAGGAAAGGCTCGATTTCAAGTGACAATAAAAATCGTAGCTTTGATGTCATGACTTATGACATTTTTACAATGCCACATAAAAATAAACTTTTTGACACCTATTATAATAATGTGACTTTTAGTTTTCAAAATGACAAATGTAATAACAATTAAAGTCATGGCAGTAAAAGTCATAAGTTTTTTGTCACGTATAATTAAGCCATTTAAATGTGTTTTCCGTGTTCCATTAAAAAAAGTAATATTTAACGACAGTTTTTGACTTTTTGTAATAATAATGTCAATTTTTATACCAAGTGTCTCAAAAATACGGTCCCCACAATTTCAAGCTGCTCTAAAACGACCTGAAATCTTTGAGGCAAAACAAACCCAATTTACTACTATCACAATTTGCACCATTTAGTAGTTATACAAACAAGGACGTATGTACCTGGAAAGGAATTTTTAACAGGTGACAGCTTTCATTAAAAAGATGCTAAATAACCAAAATTGTCTACATGTTTATAGTTTTCAGGATATACACTGTAGAACTTTGTTTTAAAAACATTTTTTTGAACGAGATACAATCTATTATAGTAATTTTTTTGGTATACAGTGTATGGTTAAAATATATGCAACAATTTTTCCTGGTGATAGTTCTAGTTTTAATATTAAAATTAAATATACAGATTTTTGAAGTAACTTCACAAATTTTAGCAAGTGATTACCCTTGTTAAAAAGATGTTAAAAAACTAAATTTGCCTTTTCAAATATTGCTAGTTTTTGAGATATACGCTGTAAAAAAAATTTAAAAAACATTTTTGAGATACACTATGTATGACTCCACTGTTTCTGAGCAAAAACTTTTAGATTGTATATCTCAAAAGCTACAGGGTGTAACATTGAAAACTTCTATCTTTAATAATTTTTAAACAGGTGAAGATATAAAAATAAGAAAAAACTGTTTCGACAGTATGAAGGGAGAAGTATGAGATGTATGTTATTTGGTCTGTAAGTGTTAAAATATTAGCATTCCAATTCCAACCCCTAAAAACTTAAATAGGACTATACTATTTGTAATACATCAAATGAAAGGTAAAGACCAGTAAAGTGTAACAAAAAAAACGCATCAAAATATCTTTATTATTAACCCCGATATAATAAAAAAAAACAAATAATGGACGGAATTTTTTTCCGCACAATAATTAACCCCCTAAAAAAGAAAAAAGTACTTAGAGTTGCTAAATGTTATCATAAATCTTTTCATCGTAAATGCAAGTGAAACAAAACCCACGTTAAACCCCAAAAAAATATTCATTCAGCAGGATGGCGCACCACCTCATTATTATAGACCCATGAGGAAGTATTTAAACAACAAGTACTCCAACAAATAGATAGGTCAAAGAAGTAGCATTAAATGGCTGGCCAGATCACCAAATTTTACAGTTAATTTAAGTCAATAAATATTATAGCAAAACATCCGTTTATCAATTATTTTACTTCGTACCTCTGTTAAGAATGAAAATATTTTGTTAAATTTTTTGTGTCGCATTTTCTTGGTCTTAAATTTATTTTTTTAGCATCCTTTTAACAACGGCTATCACCTGCTCAAATTTCTAACATTACGGCAAAAACAACCTGTATATACAGACTTGTTCACGAATAATGACAAAAGATTTATGCAACCAATTTTATTCTTGCATAAAGCTCTGATAATATTTAATTTAAAAAATGTTTTTGCGATCATAGTTACAATACCGGGTGTAAACAGAATCACCTCTTTTTTAAATAGTATTTTTTTGAATAAAAAAATAAAACTCGGAAAACTCATTATGTTAGAAAATCTCCATTAATTGGGTAAAAACAAACTTTCTATCATTTTCGGTTTTACCAGAAATGACTATAACTTTAGATTTTTAAATAGGACACAAGACATATTTTTATATTTTTGGAATCTACATTAAATTCTGAGAAAGTTCATTTTTCACTTAGTCAATGGAAATTTTCTAACATAATAAGTTTTCCAAGTTTCGTTTTTCTATTCGAAAAAATACTAATAAAAAAAGGGTAGTTAATAAAAATAACCTGGTATATCATTTTATGTTTATTTGACTGTCTTTGAGCAAATTTAGTCAAAAGGTTCAGTGATAACAAGAAGACTGGCATGATCCTGATATAGAAGGAATGTAGAAAAAACGCTACTGCTGCACTAAGACTGTAAGACTACTCGTATGCAAAAAGATATCCCCATCGAGTGATTCCAATTGACAAAATTTTTCAAAAACTTGAAGCATAATTGCGTCAAGACTGGCCTCTCTTAAAAAAGCCATGAGAAAATAATGAGTTTGCTGTAATTCAAGCGATTACAGAAAATCCACAATTCCACATATTGTAGAAAGTGCTATGGCACAAAATTTAGAAATTAGCTACAGTTCTGTTTCTAGAATAATATGCGCTAATAAATTCCATCCCTACCATGAGACGAAAGAACCATCCCTAGCTGGTACATACAAAAACTGGTAAAAATAACAGATTATTAAGTACTCATTCAATTTGACAAGTTATAAAAAAACTGACAGAAATCGATCATTTTTGGATAACTTTGATTCAATATTTTCACTGAAATAAAAATTTTATCAAAAAAAAACCTGCAATTTTTAAAATTCAGAAGTCACGAACCCATTACCAACTAGCTTGCAGGTCAATGATTTTGTAATCAAGAAAGATAGAAGTACTAGAGTACCAAATTTCAGCTTTAATTGAATCTTTCCTCCAAATTACCTGTAAAAATTTAAATAATTTGTATTAAGCAGGTTTAAATATTTAGCATCCTTTAAACGAGAAGTATTACCACGTAAAAGCTCGGTACTTTATTTGTTACATCAGGTACTACATACACAGGCACGTTTTAAAGTTTCCTAAATGCGTGTACAGTTAATAAAACAAATTTAGGCGGTCTAAAATAACCTAAAAGCTCTTCCCAATTTGAGAAAGTCAGCCAATCAGCCATAAAATTTGATATTTGTTTAATTATTTCATTATTTAAACTACAACCCATTTTCCAAAATTAAATGTTATTCGCTATACGTCCATAGGAGGTAGCTACATTTTAACTATAATTTTTAGGTGAAACGTAAAACACCCAATAACACCAAACAATCTACTTTGCACGGCGCATGTTTCGACAACAAACTGAGTTTAATTCTCCACCTGAGTTTAATGTTTGAGTCATGAGTTTAATTCCTTACTTGAGAATGACAAATTTGTTGTCGAAACGTGCGTCGTGCAAAGTAAATTGTTTGAGGTTATTGGGTGTTTTACGTTTCATTTTACACACCAAAAAGAGCCAACAAAAAGCTTAATTTATAGGCTTTTATATACCAACAGCTTAACCCAATATAGCGAAAAAAGCCAGTACCTACCTGTTTAAACTTATAATATTACCAATTTTATAACCAAAAATTTAATGACGTACAAAGTATCTATTGTAAGTAATACATCTTGCAAATTAGGCAGTGTTTTGCAAATAATAAGGTTTTAGGTGAAATAAAACCTTATAGCATTGCATTGGAAAAACAGCCAACAGAAAAAATAGTTATAAAAGAGCAACGGTAATAGTAAATTTTGTCTTAAATCATAAATC
The DNA here is from genome assembly GCA_029207805.1 of Tribolium confusum. Taxonomy (NCBI): domain Eukaryota; kingdom Metazoa; phylum Arthropoda; class Insecta; order Coleoptera; family Tenebrionidae; genus Tribolium; species Tribolium confusum. Next base: position 32,909,227 of record JALGAY010000001.1, on the reverse strand, counting down.
TTGTAACAAAACTGCTTGGAACAGAAGCTAATTGCAATACAATAAACACACAATCTCCACACCATGCAAAAATAGAAAAGGGACGATTAGAGAAAAAAAAACAAGAAAAAAACGAGAGAAAAAAATGCAGAAAAATATTCTAGAAGACAATGAGAAACAACGATTGAGAAACAAACAAAAAAAGTTTCTAAAAAACAATGACTTTGCTGATAGTGTATACCACAAAACTTAAGTGTCTCATAATGCTTCAAGTAAGTAAGGCTCTCAAATTTTCACTCTCGGTAATAAATTATACACTTAATGTCTTGATTTAAAATATATTCGTACTATTAAATAATAAAACTCTATTATTCTAAAGCTCATCTATGAATAAATTTTTTGAATAGTTCAAATCTCTGGTACATATTGTACCTATGTAGTATGAATCAGCATAATAGAAAACAGTAAACACAGTACAAACTTAAGTACTGTTCTGTTCCGATTTGGTACTGAAAAAAAAATTACTTTAAGTAAAAGTCTTTACTTTGTTGTTATACGTAATTTTGTATTAATTACTTTTCTTGTTACTTCTTATAACATTTATTAGGTTAAAATGAAATTAAGATTTGTAATTTTAGTAAATTTATTTTTGCTGCCACGCATTTGTCAACCACAGAACAATTACCAATCTTCACAATATAATTTATGAGAAAGGTAATTTTTTTACAAAAAAACAAATTTTTAGTGCTTTAAATTCGATAAAACTGTGTTACACAGTTTGAAATAAAATTTTATACAATACACATCCGGTAGTACTTGTAACAGTACTTGTTTAGATATTTTAAACTCGGCTCCCTCGTTGTCTCGCTCCTAATATCTAACTCGTACTGTTACAAGTTACGTATCAGGCTAAACTAAGTCATCCTATTGTTAAAAAATTTCTTGCTTCTTGGCAATTTGTGAGCATTTATCGGAAATTATTTCGACATGTATTTAACAGTCTAAGCACATAATACGAAAGTATATAGGTCAAGTACCTAATTAATTGCAATTTTAGAGCTTATCCAATATTATCTATACCTAATAACATTCATGTAAAGTCGTTATCGAATATTCCTGTTAATTGAAAATTTCCCCTGAACACAAAATTGTTGTTTTCAATACAAGTGTGGGAGTCATTATTGATTCCCAAGCAAAACGTCAAATTCTCGTTTGCCACAAAATAAACAAAATTTAAATTTAATGGTAATAAAAATTTATTAAAAGTTAGTTGCAAGAGAATAATTGCATTCATTAGAATTAATCCCTTTGACATTTTATTACGTATGTTGTCCACGTGACTCCTTATTAAAAATTTTAGTTCAGCTCGATTAAACTGCTCCCTATTTAAATGATGTCGTTATGCTCACTTCGATTGTAATTAAACATCTTGTTGAAGATAATTAGTCAACTTTATGACATACGGTATGGCTTATTGGTGCGTCAAATGAACAACCACAGTCATAGACATGTATAATAGATAGGAATATATTTAGAACCGACAAAAGATGATCGTGTTATGTAGGGTGTATGACCCTAGTCAACGAACCACCACCACCCCTTTGATAACTTTGCGAACAAGTCGAGTAGCGCTTATATTTTGCGCTGCATTGAATAACAACTACAAAAGCCACCCTAATTTAATTACTCGTATGATTTTATTATTTAATATGCGCTTTGACGTTTTGTGCTATTATACCGTTTGTTACCATTCGTTTATTGGTTTAATATGATTACCTACCAAAGGATCGTAAAATGAAAAGCCCTTCGTATACAATATTCATTTATGACTTTATGCTGGTTTTAGCTGGAAATAAATAAATCACAATGTTAACAAATTGCATTCTACCAATTAAAAACTATAGCACTATTTTTAAGAGTAAAATATCTTGTTTATATTGACGAAGTTCAATCAGATTAAACCATTAAGTCCAACTCGAACTTTTACTTAATTCCATTTTTTACTCGAATTAGATTAAATCAATACAAATTTAGCTTTACCCAGATAATATAATCACTAAGATTAAAATTTTTCGCAACTGTGCCGTATATCGTAGTTATAGGTTCAAGCGACAGATTTAATCGGATTGAACGTCTTCGATATATAAACGTAGTACAAATATAGAAAAAAAATGCATTATTGATCAGTAACAACAAGATAAGGTATCTTACAAGCTATAAATGTTGATGTAAAGAAAGAAAATACAACAAGAAACAAAAGAAAAGAGAGCAAAAAACAAGAAAAATATTTACAAAAAGATAAGTTATTACTAACGTTTGGCCTGAGCGAAATGATTTTTCAGGGGCGTGATTTTGCGTTATTGTTTACACTTTATCTCGCGTTATTTAAAGACGGTACAACTAACGGGCACATTGACAATCACTCACTCAATCAGTATTTGATTATAATAGACTGTGATAGGTTCTCTCATTTAAGCAGTAAATATATTTTGGGTACATTTGAGACATCAACGCTACTGGGTTCTGAGCGCACGTGTAGACCAGCTGAATAAATAACATGCAGCCTGCTGGATTACACCGATTAATTAGCTGACCAACTGCCGACCTGCTCCGATACGCCGAACATAGTTATTACAAACCGAAAACAAAGACTAATCTTAATCTAAAAAAATGCCAAAATTATGCAAGGAACTAAATAAATATTAAGGAAAAAGCAGAGAAAAGCTAGAAAATTCTTCAAAATCCAAAAATATCGAAGTAGAATCACAACAGAAAAATACAAATCAAAGACCAGAAAGGAAAATACTGAAACAAGAAAATAATGGCAAAACAATAATAAAAGAAAAAAAATAAACCTAGAATACATTTGGTAAAAAATAAAATCCGCGTGTATATCATAATTTAAAAACTATTCTATGAAACATTGTAAAATATGAAACAAAACTAGAGCAGACTGAAAACTGATATTAACAATTTCAAAAAAAAATAAAGAAAATCTTAAAAGTAGAAGATAAAGCATTCGAAAAAATATTAGTATAAAGCACATCTAGATGGTAAGAACGTACAAACTTGCACTAACAAAGATTCTATATAAGGTGTCCCAAAACTGACAGATCAGCCGTAATTTGCAAGTTCCTCACTTCAACTTAATACCAAATTCCGAAAAAATACTTTTCTAAACTCTATGGTTTTTAAATTACAACAATTTTATATTAACCAATCGCATATAATATTAATTATTAGTAAAAGTAATATTCATATTACTACATTAATTTACCATTATCGACTAGTGGCTTAAGCAAATTTTACCTGTTTCTTTGTGGGAAATAAAAACCCCCCGGTTTGGGAAAAAATATTTTCGAAGATCACCGAAAAATAGCTGCTTACACTTCATGAGTACAAAAAAACCTTATTTACAATAATTAACTTAATTCTAGATGTTACGTAAGTCGTCAAACAATGGTCACTAACGTACAGAAATGGCCATACTTTTTTAACCAGTAAGTAGATATTTTTGAAATTTTTTCCTGGTAGGCAACTTTACTTAAAACATTTTTGTCATCTTTAAAATTCTAGTATTGGCAATACTTTAGACAAAAAAAAAATATGATTTCCTACGAAATACAAACTGGAATCAGAATTCTACTATGGTTAACAAAATTTGTACAGTGTTACCACAAATATCTCAAATTTGACCAATTTGCATTATATAACTTTTCTGTTTGCATTTTATGCTCTTATGAGCTAATTTCAAGTTGAGAGACCACCGGTAGTAACAAAAATTTTAATACATTTCCGTAACCACAACCAATCACAACTTCGAATTCCATGGAAACAAAGATACTACCGGTATTATTATACCTCAACTTAAAGTTAGCCCATAAAAGTTTTGTATTTTATCCAAATATTTCAAAAAATAAATTTTAAATAAGCTGAAGATTAAAATTATTTTTCTTTCTGTCTAAGCTAAAAAAAATAGCAATTTTTTAAAAAAAAAACATGTTTTAAAAAGTTCCCTATCAAAAAAAAGTTTCAAAAATATCTGCTTATTGTTTAAAACAATATGAACACTTTTACATAAATAATCATTGTTTGACACTTGCATAGTACCTAGAATTATGTTAATAATGGTAAATAAAGCTCCTTATTAGTTCTTACATACACATCAAGTTTCATTTAAATTGCTTAAGTTGTTTATTTTTTATAACATATAATAGATTATATATTATATAATATTAATAGATAGTTAGAAAATTTTTTCTAACACTTGGCGCTTCATAGTGCTGACATAATACACTTTTACACTAAAGTAAGTTTGGTTTAAACGGTTTTTTTTTGTTTTTTGTTTTTTTTTTTTTTTTGACGTCAGGAATATGTGGTAGCTTGTTGTAGAAACCTTTCAAGGACGCCCTGTATTAAAGTAGAAATAAGTACCTGAAACAAGGTGACTCTCTTATAAAGAAACATATGAAGAAATATAAAAAGTAATTAATAAAGGAAACTGTTTGCAAAAATTATCACCTCAATTTGATTACGGCACTGCTGGTTTTGACAAGGTAGAGCTCGATGGCATAATTTCCTCGGATATATGTGTAGATTTTTATGGGTTGATGTAACCGGAAAAACACAAAAATGCTTTTTTACACTCATGGTTAATTTTGGGCTATTGCCCTGGAGAATAAGCTTCATGTTTGTATAAAAAAGTTCAATTTTAATGCCTTACTAATTATTATATCTATCACATAATCAAAAAAAATCTCTAGAAGTCTATGAAATGCTTTTTGTCAATGTAAATTACATGGAAAAAAACAGTCATGGTCTTATAGACAATAATATTTTTTATTAATCCTATTGCATTATTTGTTTGTTGTTATGTTGTTTTTTAATGATTTATTTTTTGTCTCCAATTAAATAAAATTCAATGCATACAAAATTTACTGAAATATCAATGAAGCTACTTAAAAATTATAGAAAATTACTGAAATACTCGGTATTTTTGCAAAATTCAAGAAAAACTTTTCTCTATATCAGTTGCACCGTTTACGGACTAGAGAGAGCCAAAGCTGAAAATTAAATTCATTGTTTATTATTAATAATAATTAATTATTTTAAACAAAAATTTTTGAAAAACGGTACACTTTAGCAAAATTTTAGAAAGTTTTTTTTTATTTAGAACCTGTTAGTGTGTTCAATTTTTATAATTACAAGTGAGCAATAATAGAAGTGCCTACTGCAGCCAAAAATTAAAAGGATGCAGAAGAATTTTGCTATTACCAATACAACGAATATACCTATAATATTCTATCTAAATAATTCATATTTCTTTGATTTATCAAGAGCATATTTATTTTTGTTCATGTACCAAATTTCATAATTTCTATAACAAGACACTAAAGTTGAACTTTCTTTATACGCATAAGAAGCTATAAGAATAACCATATTAGCCTAAAAAAACAACTCTGGTAGGTAAATCTAAAATTAAAATTTTTAATATTTTGTAAAAGTGTGGTATAGGCAACCAACACTAAAATCCCTTCACAAATGCTTTTCATTCGTTTTTAACTTCACTGACGATTTTTGATTTTGACATATGTATGTAGAAGTCAGCTAAAGCATGTACTACTTTACAGACTATTTTAATTTACTTCACAAAATATTTTGTTCACTTTACTGGCGATTTCATAAAAGAGTACGTTTTCCAACAAGACATTAAGGTAACAAATTTTTAAAAGACAATCTCACAATCAAAATATCCGCATCCCATTCGTGATCCCATGTCAAGTAGTAAGTACAGTCGAACTTCTCTAACTCGAATCGTCAAGGGGTACGAATATTTGTTCGAGTTAGAGAAATTTCGAGTTACAGAAACTGATAACTGAAAATATTTTTTTATTGAAAATAAGCATTATTACAGATTTGCATGAACATATATATTTTCTTTCTCAATGCATATAATTTGTGATCAGATTTTAACGTATAGTTTTTTGATACAATTGGATTCATAAAATCGCTCGATTTTATTTAGTGAATTATAAACAATATCAGTTGTGTTTTCCTCCATCGTAAAAAAACGGTTTAAAGTGTCAAAAGCATTTCTAACTTCGGAATGAGAAGGCTTCTCCAGCAGTGATTCTTCAACTATTTCCTCATCACTATCATCTAGGCTGTTCTGTTGTGATGTAGATGGGTTATTAATACTTTCTATGATTTCTTGATCTGTAGGAGATTCACTGGTGATTAGATCATTATCCATGGTCAAAAAGTCGTCAAGTAACACATTTTCAGAGCCGAATATTCTCACAAATTTTTCAAATATGTCTGCAACATTGTCTAAATGTTTTTCATCTGTTTCTATTAATCTTTGTCTTAGTTCAGCCAATGGTATCTCATCCTCCTCATCGTAATAGCTGTGTTTGCCAAATCCGGCCTTCTTAAAACAGTTCTGAATTGTTTTTTGGGTGACATCGTTATTCCATACGGTAGATACTGTTTTTATACAATCAAGGAGATTTATTTTAGGTATCGTATTGGCAAGTTCATAGCTTTCTACCACTTTAGTTAGGATTTTGCGTTTATAATTATTCTTAAAACTACTGATTATTCCTTATTGATCTAGAGGTTGTAATTTTGATGCTGCCGCATTTGATACCTTTGAAACAGCGTGGTTTAGCACTTTTGCCTATTAAAAGTACTCTCAATTTTTCAGTACCACTCATGTTAACGGTTAATAAGCATGTCACTCTTTCTTTACTAAGCTTATTACCGTGACATTTTTCTTTTTTAAAACTGAGAGTTTTTTCTTGTAAATATTTAAAAAATATACCAGTTTCATCAGCATTAAATATGTCATTTTTATTGTAAGGTGCCAAAATTTCAGGTAGATTATTTCTTAGCCAAGTATTACACTGTTCTTCATTAAGGGCAACGCTTTCACCGCATGCTTTTTTCTGTTTTATATCGTTCCTAAAGATGAGATTAAAAATTAAAAAATTTTTATTTACAAAACTTCAACCTACCGTTTCTTAAATTTGTCTAGCCATCCAGTACTAGCTCTGAAATTTTCTTCTCCTAAACTTTCAGCAAATTGCAAGACTTTTCTCTTCAAAATTAGACCAGATATCGGAAGGTTTTTGTTCCTCACGGAAGAAAACCATTTTAAAATGGCCAAATTTACAATTTTTCGTGGTCTGTTTCGTTTTATATTCGCAAAATTTCCAAATTCTTGAGCAAACTGTACCGTAGACGCTCTATTTTTAATAATTGTAGATAATGTACTCGACGTATTTCATATTTTTCAGCTATCGATTTCTTTTTCATCCCACTGTCCACTTCTTTCAGAATGTCCAACTTTTTTTCAATAGTTAGACTCTTAAGTTTACGTTTAGATGTCATTTTTCCAGAAAATGTGCCACTTTTTCCGAAAGTAAAACTTCACAAAAACAACATAACAAGCTTTGACACGCAATAAAGGTTAGAATTGTGGGTATTCCTGGAAATGCACAACACTGCGCCGAATTACGACGAATATTTCCGAAAATAATTTCGAGTTAGAGAAGTTCGTGCATGCTTTGTTCATTAAAACAATTGCGAGTTAAAGAAATTTTCGAGTTAGAGAAATTCGAGTTAAAGAAAGCTAAACATATGTAATTAAGATTTGAAATGCAAGGGGACACAAAAAGCTTCGAGCTAAAGAAAAATTCGAGTAAAGAAAGTTCGACTTAAAGAAGTTTGACTGTATTACTTTTTCTACGATATTGAAGTGCTAATTTCCTTTTCGAAATTCATACTTATATTTGTAATTAGCTAAACTGTCAATGCCTTTCACTGCAAACTTATTTACTTTTTTTATCTGTTTCCTTACTAACATGCATTTTCTCTTTTATTATTGGATGTTCGACTCCAAATCGTTTTCATCTCTAGTGGCAAAAGTTATTTTCACATCTAGTTAAAAAATGTACTTTCACATGTAGTAGCAAAAATGCGTAAGTACTTTCATATGCATAAGTATAAAAAATATTTAGATTAGTAATTTTGTTAGATACCAGATACCACTTAAGATAAAAATTTTTTGCAAATTTGCATTATTTGTGGTGCTGTATTTCGGGTTAAAACTTTGCTCCATATTTTTGAATCACTTGCTATATTTTGGCTATAGAAAACTCTAATAAAATAATGATATAAGAAACTAGATATCTCAACGGTCTAAACCAAATTCTGAAAAAGTTCTGATTCCACTTTAATAGTAGTAAACTACCAGCACATGAGTTTACTACTTGCTGACAGAGGACGCTTTGGACAGTGTTAATCACAAAACATGTTGAACTATTTGTATATTTTTCTTAGTTTGTACAAATTTTTTCATAGAATTCTTTCGTAGAAGTGTTTTTTTTTGCCATTTTGTTTGTAATACTTATGGCGATAGTGTTTAATGTGGTGTTTATAATCTATTACTTAATTGAAATCAATCCTGTTTTTCGTACTAGTTGATATAATGATAACTAATGCAATTATATATGTATATTATTTATTGTTAACAGAAAAATCAATTTACTACTATGTACTAATGATAACTATCAATATACAATATCGATGACTATTAAATTCTTGAAAAAATGTTTTTAGCCTTTATTAAATGTTTCTTGCATATTGTTTCCAACAAAATAATTATTTAATAAGTTACTGTTTGACAAATTTGGTCTGTCATATTTTCATAGTTTTGCTCGATCAGTCAAGAGATGCAAGATGCAAAATGCAAAGCCAATTGTGATTCAAGATATTTTAGTAAGTACTTCTCGTATTAATGACCTGGTTTATCTTGAATATTAAAATTTTAAACTAAGCAAAAACGTTTTTCATTATTTAGTTATGTAAGAGAAAATTAATCACTTTAAGATCACATAATATTATGTATAGTTACAAGGCTTTAAAGTTTCAGCATTTATTTGTATGCAACAATTACTGTTTACTTCAGCTTAGTCAGACAGCTTACATAAGTAAAAATAATAGAAACAAACATTTTTTTAATAAATAAAATAAAAAATGTAACGTTTTAAACTGAAGAATAACAAAAAAATGTCGTTTCACCTTGTACGAATTTAAAAATTTCACCATCAGGTGCGATAAATGAGACATCTAGTGACAAAATGCGTAAACTAATTTCGATTTCTAAAAGTATTGTTTCAAGTTATACAGCAAAAGGTCATGATCGATAAAGCTGGATTTATAGATTGACGCAAGGCAAAACACGGAAACGCATGACGGAATGGTAAAAAGTAGTAATAATAAGGTAGTAGTAATTCCTCCCGATTACAAACATTGTTATTCTTACATAATTTTTTTTTCTTTTGACCCTGTTACCTTTGAGAAAGAACGACTTATCATAAAACAAATAGCAGTAAATAATCACTTTTCATTACATAACTTAAGAGTGATAGTCCCGTTTTAAACATATGGAATATAATTGCAATTTTGGCAAAAAAAAAACTCGTAAACAAGTAAAAATTTCTGATTGTAGTTTTCACTAAATGAAAACACGCTGCATCTCTAATACAGACTCCTGATTTTTTTTCTAAAAAATTTTTCTATCGGGATTTTAGCAAATTATGTCCATATGGTTTAATGTAAAGAATCCGAGTAAAATTTAGTTTTTTAGATTAAATGCATAATTATAATTAATAAAACCTTACTGGTAACAATTTAGTAAACACACAAAAATGTGTCAAGTTTAATAAATAAATTAATTACAATTTACTTAAACAATTAATTATTCGTTGGTTGTATTTGACTTTTCCACAAGTTTTTTAAGAATGGGTTTTTTTATAAAATGCACTAATTTCTGTAGAAATGTAGTTTTATTTCAAGCCTACTAGTTTCGAACCTCTATGGGTTTATCTTCAGGGCCCCTAGAATGTTTACACCACTAAATAGTACATAATATTATTTTGGTATTTTGTAACTTACTTGTCGAGATAACCCACATGTGTTCTGTAATATTATTAGTGTTTCCCGTTTATTTTTAATTTTGTGTGTTGATTTTTAGATTTCATAACCACAAAAGTCACACTTAAAAGTTAAAAAACTAACTATACCACATCGTTGCTCCTCTTTCAGCTGTAATTGACCAACTGTACAATTTTTAGCGTGATTTATTTGTAGTTTTAAAGCCCAATTTAGCACGTACTGTAAATCAACAATTCTGTTACCCAAGACAATAGAATTTTCTACGTATGATATAGATTCAACAGATAGCTCATGCTGATTTATACTGTAAATAACATTTAGGTTTTTATAACACGGACTGCAAAAATAGTATAAACAATTTTACCTTTCATAATCTTCCTCCGAAATAAACGAAAATTCGTGTAGTGCTACTGGTTCCTCAATATTTTCATTCGGACAGTTATTGTTATTTACACTTGAATGATCACATCTGTAAAAGTATATAAAATATATTAACTGTACAGGGTGTAATCAAATTCATCGTCTTCCTTTTACATGGTGATAGTACTCGATGAAATAATGCTAAAAAACCTAACTTGTCTTATACAAATGTTTTCAACAAATTTTCAACAAGAAAACCTAAGCCCGCATTTTAACATTGTGTATCTCGTAAACTATCAACATTTGTATAAAGCATGTTTGTTTTTTTTAGTCTTTTTTTATCGAATACTATCACCTAGATGATGAATTTAATTACACCTTGTAGAGTCATTTTAACAAAATTTTACCTGTCCGAACCTGACCCTTCCTCTACATTATGTTCTTCAATTTCAACAACCTGCTGTACAGATTGGTTTCTTTCTAATTGTTTTAAATTTTTCCTTAAAAATAATGAAAATTTATTTTATAAAATAGAATATGGTATATAATAATCATTATTACTGCTTTTTTTGTAACCAATACAACTTCCGTCCTTTTAAAATATTTATTTTTCTGTTCTTCTTTTGTTTACTAGGATAATTTTTACTCTTTTTCCCCATTATAAATTAGAATATTATTATAATAATATATTAATATTATTATAATTGCCAAGACTAAAAAAAATTTCAAAATTTTGTTACTTTAACCCTTCGTTAGGCGCGCCATACTATGTGACACCGTTAGTGGCGCTGGGACTGCCAGTCCCATAACAAATATTTTGACCATTTTTATTGGTTATCTTGTAAATTTTTGCTTGAAGTCTTTCTAGTAAATTATTTTATCATAAACGTACTAAATTTTGCAAAAAAAATGTGTCTCAAGCAATAAATTTATAAGTTAAAATTAAAAAGGTCTCTAGAAATATGTAACACCTGCATAATATTTTGTTATTTTAATTTTATTCTGTTTTTAACAACTTTTTTTTATGATTATATATATTTTATTTCATATTATAAATTGTTGAGTGTCATTTTTATATGATAAAAAAATTTTTATAAAAATTTTTACGTGAAATTTGCTAGTCCCAAACCAGGTACCCGATGAATTAATTGGGAATTACGAAGCAGCAAAACTAAATTTTTGCACCAAACTTAGGCAAAGTGTTCATAAAAGATCAATTTGAGATGTCGTAAGTCGTAGCTATAACCGTTTCTATTTAATTACAAAAATAGTAAAGCATGGGACTGCCAGTCCCATGCGCGACTAACGAAGGTTTAAAATATTTGAAAACATTAAACATTTAAACATTTTGAATTAAAGTGATAACAAAATACATATGTTTTACCTAATAAGTACAGAAGAGTAAATTTAGACGATCAAATTAAAAAATAAAAACAGCACAATCACCGCAATTAAACGTCGTAACACTCCCGAAAATCTTCTAGAATTCAAGCGTCTAAGAGCAAAATCTCGTCGCATACTCAAAAAAAGCAAATAAGAATCGTGGGAAAACTATGTGTCTACTATAACCAGTAAAACTCCTGCCGCTGAAGTTTGGAACAAAATCAGAGCTATAAAGGGCACTCCAACTTCTCATCAAATAGCTAGATTGACTACAGGAACAATTCGAAAACGAGTCTGCTAATTCGAACTATAATGCAAACTGTCTGTTACTCAAAAATTCTGTAGAACAACAATTTCTGAATATTGACTCAACATCCAATCAGGTGATTAATCAATTAATAACAATTGAGGAACTTGACGAATCCCTAAAATATTGCAAAAATAATGCTCCAGGACCTAATGGAATTCCTTTTATCTTTCTAAAAATGATTCCTTCTACTGCCAAGCACCTAGATGCATACAACTTATTGCTTGAAAATGGGACATTTCCTGACTCTTGGTCTATAGCTGTTGTCATACCAATTCCCAAGCCCAATAAAGACAAATCTGATCCTGCATCGTATCGACCTATATCTCTCACTTGCACTATGTGCAAACTTCTTGAAAAAATTCTCAACAAACGACTTATGTGGTATCTGGAGCATAAGAAACTTCTTATCTCATATCAAAATGGATTTAGACAATCAAGATCAACTACTGACAACATAATATACTTAGAATCCGAAATATTAGAAGCATTTGCAGATAAACAAAAAGTATTAGCTGTATTCTTCGACATCAAGAAAGCTTTCGATAGTGCTTGGCGGTTTGCGATTTTGAGAAAACTCGCACAATGGAATGTACAGGAAAAAATCCTCAAATTTATAAAAAAAAAATTAAAAAACAGATTATTCCAAGTAGCCGTCAATAGTCATCTGTCTTCTTCCAAAAAGCTAGAAAATGGAACACCACAAAGATCTGTCCTTAGCACTACTTTGTTCCTAATCGCCATTAACGACATTGTCAAAGATATATCTTCTCCAAGAAAGTACCTCCTCTATGCAGATGATTTGATATTATACACAAAAGGCAGTAACCTTAAATCTATAACAAAACTAATGCAGAAAGCCCTTAACAAACTGGAGGGGTGATCCCAAAAAACAGGACTTACTTTTTCTGCAGAGAAGACTAAGTGTCTAGTATTTTCCAAAACAAAAAATGAAGAGCAGCGTCAACTTTTATTAAATACCAAACCGCTTACTTATGATTCCTCTATAATTACCTTGGAGTAATTTTTGATAACCGGCTAAACTGGGAAACACACATAAATAATATAGGAAAAGAATGCAATAAACGCTTAAGGCTTCTCAAAATTTTGGCTAACCACTCCTGAGCAGAAGACACAGGTATGTTACTGCGAATGTATAGAACACTAATTCGACCAGTCATTGATTATGGAAGTATAGCGTACACCACTGCAAATTCTTCTATACTAAATTATCTAAACGTCATACAAAACTCCGCCTTAAGAATAGCTCTAGGAGCATTTCGCACCACTCCAATCGAAAGTCTCTATTGTTTAACATCAGAGCCACCTCTCTCTCTCTCCGTCGTAGCTACCTTACACTTGCATACAGTCTTCGAGTCACCAAACATCCAACAAATCCCACTAATAAGCTCCTAAAATCAAAACGTTCCCAACAAATATTTGAGAAAAAAAAATCTGCTCGCCCACCCATATACCGCCGCATACAGCTTACCCTTCAAAATCTTTCACACAAAGTTAATCCCATTTACCTTCTAAATCACCTGAATCCCCCTTTTTGGGCCCACGTCCACATCAGCTGTAATCTTCAACTAACGTGCATGTCAAAGTGGGAACTCTCTATTTCTGTAAGAGAAACGCTCATGTACATGCTTCAGTCATACAGCAACCCATATACTATTTAGGTTGATGCGTCTAAAAGAGAGCAAGAAGTAGGATGTGCATACGTAACACCAACATCCACTAAAATGTTTCAACTACCCCCTAAAAACTCTGTACTAACAGCAGAACTTTCTGCAATACATTTGGCTTTATACGACCAAGATCTACAAACAACTGCAAACAGAGACATTATTATCTGCACTGACTTGCTTGGTTCTTTACACCAGCTACAACAGCTAAACCCTAACACCCCCCTAGTCAAGAACATTAAAAGCAAGGTCCTTTCTCTTCAACAAATAGGAAAGCCAGTACACTTTATATGAATCCCGTCACATCTGGAAATCTCAGGCAATGAGCAAGCAGACAATGCCTAAAGAAGCCATACATAGTATAACAGCGAACCAGCAAAGTTGTGTACAAAGACAGAATGCGGTAACCGCTTTAAAACAGCAAATTCAAAGCAAATGGCAGTCCCAATGGACTTATGCCAATACAGCTCTTCACAAGTGCAAATCCATCGTAGGCAAGTGGAAGTTCGGCACCCACTCCCAAAAAGATGAAGTTGTTCTCTCTAGACTACGACTAGGTCACACACGTTTAACCCACCAACACCTTCTCACTGGAACAGATCCGCCCGTATGTTCCAAATGGTCAGCATCTCTTACAATCGAACACATTATCCAGGAGTGTCCATTTTATAAAGCCCAAAGAGAACAATTAGGTTTACTCTAGTAGATAGAGTCTCTAGACTCTATCCGAAAACCTCAAGAACAATACGCAAAACACAGGAAAAACGCTGCAGTACCTAAAATCCACTAAGCTGTTCAATTTACTGTAACTAATATCTATATATTGTATATAGTATGTTTTTTGTATATAGTTTCAGGTGCTAATAACCCACGTCGGTTGATGCACCCTAAATAAATAAATAAAAAATAAAAAAATCACCGCAATAGAAAATCTCACATCACACAAACTCCACAGCACCAAAGTCTGGAATGATTTGGGTTCAACCCTCAACATTCAAATAAAACCACTTTTCCTTTTCCGTAAATCGTAAAAATAAAATTTGCTTTTTTGCATCTCCGCATGTTTTGCAAGTGTTGGTTTTCTCGCCTCGTCTAAGGAAAGGCAATCAACCAGATGTGCATTTGAAATTATGCGGAGAATAATTTCTCTGCAACTTTACATTTGGGCGGTTGCAAAGGCTTTTAATAAAAAAATAGTGGAATTTGTAGATTTAAAACTCAAAATGCGGTCTCTCGCCACATCTTTTATTTTTAGTATAAACCGTTAGTTCACTTTTTGACCATGATGGCTGATAACGTGCCCTTAAATAACAATTATCATGAAAAATCATCATTTATTTCAAAAAACTGCTAAACACTACAAACGCACGGAGCGCGACAAAACTTTTTCTTGAATTTTAGGCTGTTACCTGTTGTAACATTTCTCTAGAATACACGTTTTCACACACGTTTTTATCAATTTTTATTTTGGAAAATCACAAAACAAAAAAAAACAACTACCGTATCTTGGCAACGACAACTAGTTTTTCTAGATTTTTTCACACTTAAAAAAAATACCGATATTTTGAATATTCTTTTGATTTGAAAAATCAAAACCATTCATTAAAACAATCCAAAATAAAATAAAACGTTGTATGTACCACGGGCGTAATCGTCACTAATGGCCCTCAGAAAATTAAAAGCCCTTCTACGTCGGGCTTTAAGCATTCCCTCGTGCCATAATCCCCTTGATTACGCCCTTAATACATAAATAACTACTCTCTGTTGTATGTATTATGTTATGTATACTCAGTTTTTTATTTATATGCCGTTGTCTGTCTTTGTTCAACACATAATCTATATAACATAGCGACATATACAGGCTGTCCCATCGTATATGCATAGTGGAATTTTGAACCTTTAGAATAAACAATAAAAAAAATTAATTTTTTTATTAACTATCCACTTATTAAGTGGTACAATAATCTTAAAAAATATTAGCGATTTGTTAGTCCGTTTAAGAGAAAAATAGCAATTTATTCAATAAAATTATATTTTTATTTTTTTACTTTTTTTTCTTTTCCCTTTAAATTAATGGTCATATATCAGAAAGTCACCTTGCGCAATTAAAATTAATTAAAATCTATTAGCAATTGAGTTGATTAAAACGAGACGTCAACTTAAGAAATATATTTACGAGAAAGAATTGCAATGTCGCAAAATGAGGGGTAGTTATTTATGGTTCAGGCAATAGATAGATTTAACAATGGGCTCTATTTACCTAAAAATCGTCTATCCCAAAGCCCAAAAATTTTTGTCACCATAAATAATGGTGCTGCCTTGCGGTTAACTTCAATTATCAATAGGATACCAATAAATAACGCTTCAATTTATTTGCATTTATAAATTTGTTAATTTTGCCGCTATTGTTAAAGATTTTTAATTTTTTATTTTGCAAAATCACTTCTTGACATATTACATTCTACTAGATCAAAAAAAAAATTAAATAAAATAAAGTTTTACTGCATAAAATGCTATTTTTCTCGTAAACGGACTAACTAATCGCTAATATTTTTTAAGATTATTATAGCGACTGATAAGTGAATAGTTAGTTAACAAATTTTATTTTGTTCTGTTTATTCTAAGGGTTTAAAATTCCAGTATGCATATAAAATGGAACACCCTGTATAACAATGTGATGAAAAAAGACTGACATGAGAATTAAATTAAAAAATAGTGTATAGTAACCATAAAAGGTCTGAATTTATCTTAATTTACGAATATTTTTTGCAAAACAACAAAGTGTCTCTCTTAAACAAGATTAACCTGTTTAAATCAATTTTGTAAAAAATAAAGTTAAATAGGTATCCAAAAACTTACTTGTTTAGTTTTCGATTAGACATTCTTTATGGAACAAAATTTTTGACAGTTAAATAAAAATAAAAAAATGCATGTAGGTATTTACAATAAAAATTATTTTTGTTAATTCTAAACTGTAAATTAATCCGTTCTGTTATGTTTAACACCCAAAAACGTAGCTAACTATAGGGTGCATCAGAAATGATGATCAAAAATTTAGCCAATAATAGGTCTCGCTTAAAAAAGAATTTTTTCTAGATTCAATTTTTTTCGAATCTCAACCGTTATTAAGATAAAATTATTTAAAAATTTAGCACAAAATATCATACCTGCCACTGACCTATGTGGTATTAGGCTGGTAGCTAACTACGCTCTATTATAATGGTAACTAAGTGATCAGAAGCGTATCGTGATTTTATAGGAGAGACAAAATTCAAAATTTTTAGCATCTGTCGCAAAAATGGTTTATAGAAAAGTTGTTTCTTTTAATGAGATGTGTCACTGGTTAAATTTTTGCACATCATTTCTCATACACCCTGTATAACACATGCCACAATTACGTCCCCTATAATAAAAATCTGTTTGGAATAATGTATGCTCGAGTATGTAAAAACAAAAATAAGCGACGATACCTGCCTTGTTTGATCAAAGAAAACTATACAAACTAGCAGACATAAAAATAAAAATTCAGTTCATTTTCGTTCGCACGACATAAATGTTACTATTATCATTGTGTAGAAGGATTTCTCCAATTTACACAATTATAAAAAAATTCTTCTTCAGGTGTTTGAAAACCCACTTCTCTTCCACTCTTGAATGTCAGTAGAGATCGACCAACAATATTCTGCGTTTACAACATAATCTTGAGATTAACTTTTCCAAATATTTACGACACTCAACCACAGTCCGCTGTAAAATTCTTGACCTACCAAAGTAGATATTTCTTAAGCCTATTGTCAACATCTGGTCGGCTCTATTTTTATTGGGGGTTCGCGGTCCAACCGTTATAAAGTACTTAAAGGGTCAAAGCAATAACCGCAGAATAACTTTAGTCGTACAATACCTACTTGTACTTAAGAGTCTACTCAAATAAAATGCAACCAGCAATACATGGACTGTCGCAAGTTATTTTAAAATGTAACAAATAGCTTAATTTTTACTACGAAAAAATGAGATCCCTAAAAACAGCTAAAAAACATTTTCTTCCATTCCAGTAGTGACTTATCTTTAAAAAAAGTTTAAAAAAAAGCGTTTTAGCGCAATTTATTATGGGCTTTGCTAACGCGTACGTAGTTATCATGCTAAATGTTTAATACATAATTTTTATTCTCGACAAATAGTACTAATTATATAATAAGCTCTAAAAAATGGACGTACATCTTAAATTTATCATTTTGTTAGTTTGTTAACAATATATTTTGTTTTTTAAATCTTTAACGCTTAGTTTTAAAAACAAATATATTCTTAACAAACTAACAAAATAACAAATTTAAGACGTACGTCAATTCTTTAAAGCTTATTTTATAATTAACACTTTTTTTCGAGAATAAAAGTTATGTATTAAACATTTAACATGATAACTACGTACGCGTTAGCAAAACTCATAATTAACTGCGCTAAAATACATTTTTTATTTTTTCTTAAGATAAGTTAAAACTACAAAGGAAAAAAATAATATTTTAGCTGTATTAAGATATCACATTTTTTCGTAGTAAAAATTAAGCCATTTATTACATTTCAAAATAACTTGTGACAGGCCATATATTGCTAGTTGCATTTCATTTGAATAAACTCTCCATCTGTAAGTAAGTATGAAAATACATAGAGGAAGAAAAACAAAAACAACAGAATAATTATAAAAAAAAAGGAAACTTGGAAAACGTTGTTTGGAATGTGTTTTTTAGATAAAATTGAAAAACAACTTCTAAGACAAAAACAAGAACACTAAAAACTATAATAAATAAAAGACAATAACAACATAAAGAAAGAACAAAAGTTCCGACTAGTAAAA
The DNA here is from genome assembly GCA_029207805.1 of Tribolium confusum. Lineage (NCBI taxonomy): Eukaryota > Metazoa > Arthropoda > Insecta > Coleoptera > Tenebrionidae > Tribolium > Tribolium confusum. The sequence goes on along the minus strand of JALGAY010000001.1, from coordinate 32,890,701 downwards.
AAAATACTGAAAAATTTTAGAATACAGAAAATTACGAGTAGTAAAAAAAGAACTATCGTAGATTCTAGAAGAATAACAACTTTTTTTAAAAAATTAGACCTAAAAAAAAGAAAACAAGAAAAACTAATGTGCACAAGAAAAAAAAAAGAACAAAAGAGAATTTTAAAGAAACAAAATAAATTCTAGGAAAATTTGAAAAACCTAGTTTAGAACTGCAAATAACAAGCCACTAAAAAAATAAACAGAAAGCTTTAATACCTATTTGTAATTGGCTGCTTTAAATTTTTTTTAAAAAAAACCAATCACAAGGTTTTAAAATGAATAGGCGTTCTTCTAAGTCGCCAACGTCAATAAAATTTTATATACGTGTGAACAAACAAAAATTCGACCCCTTTTTCATCCATGGGACCTATTTATGTGTTTATTATTTTTATTGTAATTTTTTTCCCTAAATACTAGTTTACTGTATTTAGAAAATATGGTAAAAAAAAGTTAAAAATTGGGGGTTCTGAAGGAAAAAAAAAGATTCTAGACGAATTTGAAAAACAATGTTTGTGAGAAAATAGAAGATCAAGAAAAACGACTAATAAAAGTAAAGAATGCTAAAACCTGTTAAAAACAAGGAATCATTCTGTATAATAAAAAATGGTCCTTTAAGCCAAACATTTAAAAAATCCGGATATAAACTGAGCATTTCTCAATAATTCTCGCTTCCTAATCCCAAAAATATATATCTTAAAGTTCTTTATAGAATTTAGGAGTCGAAGGCGACAGTTTTTACCAAAATTTTTATTCATTTTTTTATATCAAAATTAATTGTTATTTTTGGTTTTCAAATTTTATTGTATTATAAAGCCGAATGTAAATAAAGTTCCAATGTACCCAGAGACGGAAGAGCTGTAAAAGCTATAGTAACATTGTTAAAAAAAATGCAAATTGAGCCCGCCCCTGAAAAACAATTTTAGATACGCTTTTGTAAACGTCCATTATGTCAAAAAGTAACCCTACTTGCACTGTCAATAATTCTAAGTGGAGACTTGCATTGGTCCTTTGAATTTTCATAGATCGACGCAAGTCTCAAGCTCTCGACTATGACATTAGAACTGAGTAAGGCTTTACATCTCAATTATTTAATTTTTTATATTTAAACAAAAATATTTTTTAATTCAATTTTTTTTTTAAAAAATAACATTTCTTTGTATTATTTAGAAATAGAGGAAAAAAAAACATAAAAACATCTTAACATTTTATTTAATAAAAAGGTTCTGTAACAAGATAAAATGACTGAGACATCACAGATTAAAATAAGAATAAAAAAATATAAAGTTTTGTAATAAAATCACATAAGACAATTACAACAATAAATTCCTTAGGTATTAAATTATCACCTAAAATCCTGAAATGGAATGAGATTAAAATAAAAACACAGTTAAACAGCATTCCAGTGTTCTGCTCTCCACAATAAAACAAACATATTTTGTTTATTAGCCAAAACTGGAGTATTTACCATTGGACTTTGTAGAGAGTGTCCAGCAGCAATTGGAACATCTGTATATCTAGATAATAAATTTCTGTAACCTCTACCAATAGTGGCAATCAACGGCGTATTATCATGACTTTCGTTAAAACTTTTACACATTGCTAAGGGTACTATAGCTTTCACCTCTTCTTCATATGGCCGAAATATTGTAATCGGTCTTAAAGTAGCCCTTTCTGCTATTATAACACAACCCCAAGTTGTACCTATGTATAATTCTTCATTCAACACAGCCAAACTAGTCACCTAAACATTTTTATAAATAAAAAAATATATACAGAAAATTAAAAACTCACTTGACAATTTGTGGGACTTAAATGTTCCTCAATAGCTATCGACTTAAGGCTCTCAGAACAAGGAACAAGCTTAGAACAATCAAGTTTATTAATTATTGTTCTACTTTTTTGGTCCCACTGGTATATAATACAACCCGGACGAACATAAGACCATACATGGTTATCAGCCGCGATTAAATTCATCACATTCACTTGTTCTATAACAGGTTGATAATGATTCATTGATTCACGACCAGCAACCACGTGATCTTTAATCATGTAAATCGAGATCTGGCCATTTGATTCGCCACACCATAATTCACAAACCCTAAACAAAAAAAAATAAGTATAATCTCACTATTTCTGTAAGGAATATTGATTGTAGTTGTAAAATATTCGTTACAAAAAGAACTATATTATGTGTAGGGCTATGCAGAAACGTGGAGTTTTTGCCGCTCTATAATACACTAAGCATGAGCTAAATGCCTGTCAGTGGTGTAGAAATTTTACGAGAAACGCAAGGATTGTTTAATGTAAACGGGACATTGCCTGTATCACCAAGCGCACAAACCTAGTTGATAAAATATTAAAAATCACAGCGAGAATTACGCAGACATTTGTTAGAAAAATAATCTGAAAGATGACATATTCTTTATATCGTAGTTAAGCAACACAAAAACAAATCAAGTGATAGGATAGTGGTAAAGCGTTTGCCACACGATTTGAAAATCACCGGCTCGAATCCCTGTTATCAGCACGTTTTTTTTTTTTTGCTTTTTCTAGCAAATATCTGAGTAATTCTCGCAGTGATTTTTAACATTTTATCAACTAGATTTGTGCTCTTGGTGAGTACTACATACAGGCAATGTCCCGTTTAGATTAAATAACCCTTGCGTTTCCCGTAAAATTTCTACGCCACTGACAAGCATTTAGCTCATGTTTAGTGTATTATAGAGCGGCAAAAACTCCACGTTTCTGCACAGCCCTAATTATGTGTCACAAACTTACACTCCTCCCTCTTTAAAAATAGCACACAAACAGTTAATTGTTGAATTTGAGCCCAATTCAGTCATTACAAAGGTACCCTCAGCTGCTGTAGGAGTCGTAGGCACAGCTTCCGAATTAACCAAAAATAAGCGGCCATTAGAAAGAGCACAAGCTACTCTTTTTAAAGGTGGAAGATATAACAAGGCCTCAACTTGGGTGTTCGGGTCGGTTTCGAGAGAATAAGAAAACAGTCTATACCCATCACTAGCTCTAAAACCCAAAATTCAAAACAAAAAATATTGTTTTAATATTTTATTACGAGTAAGCGTGAAGATTTCCCGAATAATCACCAATCCAAACAGAATTTGCTACAGTACAAGCGGCTGTAGCTCGAATTGGTAAAGCCATTGTATGGTATTGAAGCCAACCACGGTCAGCAGCCAATAAAAGATCAATTCGAGAATTCGAACACATCAGCCACATTTCGGAGCCAGACAAACCATCATCTACAGAAACAATGTAACTTTGTAGAAATTCATTTACTTCGACATGATGAAATACTACAGTCACGTGACATGACGCAAGAAACTACTCAAAGTAAACAGTAACAGCTATCCATAAAAAAACATTCAGATTGCTATAGAATTGTAAAACAATTGTTTAAAGGTACTTGATAAAATCATCCTGTGAAAGTAAAACGTCAATAAATTTCAAAACCTCATTTTTTAACATTAAAGCACGTTAACTGTTGATAATTTCTTCATTCCTTACAGAATTCGCACTAGTTTCAACAAATTACCGTTAAATTTTGGTCTCCTGGGCAGATGTAATAACAATTAAATAATTTAAAAAAATGTCACGTGACCTGTGGCATTATGGTTCAACATTATCAGAGTGAGTGACTGTACCTGTAATATGAGTTACTGCCGCACTAGCAGTAGCAACCACCGACGCTTCGTGTTTCAGTGACGTCACATCACTTAAATGAGTGAATTCAGGTGCACTAGCTATTGAAACAATTTGACTGGCTGAAGGGCGATCTTTTGGTTGTTGTGACCAACAAAGTACCATCAAATCCAAAAAGTAACTCGGATATAAGGTTTCCTATAATGTTTTTTGTTAGATTTGTATAGAGTAATAAAAAAAAATTGAATCCAGCTGGCTTTAGAAAAAAAGATAGACTGAGAATTAAAATTACATTTTCTTTAATGTATCTGTTATTAGGATACAGTAATTTTTTTAAAGGTGCAACTGACATCAATGTATTAATGCGTCTCATTAAAATGTAACATAGGCGGGCGCACAATTTATAAAAATTGTGTTTATAAAACTGTTATTTATAGTTTGCCCTGTTATACCATATGCACAATTGTATTTGATCTCCAATACATAGTAAACATTTTAATTGACCATGTTATTCTGACGTACTGAAGCTAAACCAAGGAGGTTAGATAGGAAACAGGAAGAATGAGTTTGAAAATATGGCTTTGCCGCCTTCACTGCGCAAAGCTATAAACTGGTACTGAAAGCAGGCGCACCACGAGGTTAAAGTCAGTAGCGTCACAAAATGTAGTGTAAAAAGTTTAAACAATGAATAAAAATACAACAAAACGACAACAACAATAACAAAGAATATTAACAATCAATTCACACTGACCAAAAAAATTGCATATCCAGTGTCTTCTTATAGTGTTTCCACACGCTTAGGTAAATCTGTGCGGTGTGCCTATTCATGTCAACCTGATTTTCATTATGTTCACAGACGTTCAGATAATTAAAACTTGTGCAGTGTGCCTGCACAAGTCGACCGGATATTTACAATAACAAAACTCTTCAGTTTACCTACACAAACACAGGCAGACTACACAGGTTTACCTAAACGTGTGTGATAGGCTAATGTTTTTTTAGTTTCAAGTAAATAGAAAAACCGGGGATTAACTACACGTCTACCATGGAGTACTTTCGGCTTCCTTAAAATTACAGTTTGTTGCATTTTAGGTGAGACGCATTGATGCATGTAACCTTATTGAAACCAAGAAAAAATGTTGCTTCTCAATAAATATGATAATAGTGTAGTTGAAAGTTTTAATAAGAACTAACTTATTTATTTTTTGACCAGCTTCCTCTCAATCTATTTTGGATCACTATTTATTAAAAAACAATTAAAAGTACCCTGTAGGTTAACGGAGGCCTGCCTCCTTCTAAAATACACTCTTTAACCGACTCGTGACCTTCAAATGGCTGATGCAAGGTCAATAATTCATAAATAAACATTCCGAAAGAAAAACAGTCAACTTTTTCAGTGTACTCTTCCTCTCCATTATATCGCATTATTTCTGGTGCCATAAATCCTTCAGTTCCACCAAAACCTTTAGCACCTGAAGGTAAAGTAAGGCGGCTTATACCATAATCGGCTACTTTGATGTGAACTGGATGGTCAGGATGGTCAATAAAAGGAGGTGGCATTTCCCACACTAATACATTTTCTGATTTCAAATCACGGTAAATTATGTGTTGGCGATGCAAATATTCGATTGCTTTAGCCACCTACAATCACCCAATAAAAAAATAATCGAAAATTTCGCACAAAGAAGTAAAGCCTAGATTAAAAAAAAAAGTAGCATGGCTATAATAGAGGGTTTCTCACAATAATCGGTTATTAGAAGTATCTGGAATAATAATAGCAATTAAAATGCAATCTCTAAAATTAATCCACGTAAAAGTCAAAAGTAATAGTCACTTTCGGTGAACCGGTATTTTCTCGAACTATTTACTATAAACTCTCTTTCTGTTATTTCGAAATTTTCGTAACATTATGTCAAATAATTTTACTATTACGTAACCATGCCATTTGAAATTTATAACATTTTACTGAGACGTAAGCACAAAATTAATATTTTTCTAAAATTTAAAAACGTCACTTATAAATGCTTTTCGAGAAAAAAATTCTTCAGCCTGTATTGAAAACCATCAAAATTTAAAAAGTTAGATTTGGGTATTTAGCTTTGTTTTACCGAAGATTATCACCAGATAAAATTTCTGCACATATTTCAATCACACCCCCTGTACTTTATCTCCATAAACACACCCTTAACCTGACCTGACAAATTTTGTGTCGAATAATAATGTATCATATGCAAATAAGATGTTCTCATTCAAATTATTTTAAGGGTGAGTTTATTTTAGAAAACAAGACTCACATTCTAGACCGAAGTAGACATCATTGACATAAATTCAAGTTGTCTTTTAAAAATATAATTCGCTTCAAAAAAGAAAACAAAAATAAAACTAGATCAGCAGAAAGAGTGTTTAAAGATCTTCAAAATGAGGTACCACTAGACATTTATTTATATTTCACGGGTGGAAAACCCTGTGCTCAAGAGGGTAGTTAAATCAACGTAATTTTACCATAAAAACATGTCCCCCTAGCAATAAAAATCGAATAGCATTATTTTTTTTAATCAAAATTATTACCAAGAAAATGGAGGTAAACTGTTTACAAAAAATCACCTTATTCGCTGTGAGCGAAGGCATGGTAGGGGAAATGAAATCGACCGAAGCGCTTGCAGTGGTCACGTTCAGCAATTCGGGAGGCTATTATAGTCGATACTGCATGTAAACACACGCGGAAATATTTATTTTGATTTAATTTTAATAAATTACATAAAAATGAGACACCAGAATTGATGTGTTGTTAATTGTACAAACACTAGCAGAAAAAGTAAGTGCAAATTTTACAAATTTCCGACCGCTGAATGGAAAATAAATCAACGGAATCAGTGGATAGCTGCAGTTAAAAGGCTAAAGTAAGTAGTACCATAACCTTATAGTTATCAAAAATAATAATTCAGAGTATTGTAAATTTTTTGCCATTGTTTCTGGTTGAAACTCAACTTGATGGGTGATGGACTGAAATCCTGTTTTTATAATAATATCCATGTTTGTCTTTTAGCTATAAAAAAATAAAAAAAATAATTAATTAAACAAATATTTATTTTCCCGTTCAGACAACAGTTTTATCTTTTTGTTTTCATTTTAATATTTTGCTAAATATTATTATGAGACTTCTACATAAATTTTAAGCAACTAAACTTAATGTTTACTGCATTTTTTTTTATCATTATACTTACTTGTGTTTTTAATTCATCCAATTACATTATATGTAATAACTGTATGTCACATTTTTCATCTCTATTCTCTGGTTATTCACATACATATAAAAACCTACTCTCACGTCTGACCTGACAGCCTCCCGTAGTTCGTATTATGTCTGGCGCTGCAGTCACGCTCGGAGCGAATATACTAGTCGATTACATAAATAACTTCAAAATAAAATATAATTTATGATTTATTGTGACTGCTGACACTGTTTTTCCCTTACACTGTTTGTATATTAGTCAATTTCACAAAAATTTAAAAATAAATTAAACAAAAAACTTTATTAAACAAAATAGTTACAAAACATAAAATAAGAGGTATTAGCTTCTTAATACATTTAAAATTTTAAGATAAGTGCTGCAATTGCCCTGTAATTTCATAGTACCTACAAAAAAATATAGTATTAGATCTGTATGATTAATTAAAGAAAAGATTAACTTAGGACTTCTTGGCTTTCACCTCTTCTTCTTTTTTTAGCTGTTTCTCTCGCATGATTTCCGCATCTCTTAATTTTCGTTGTTCTAGACTTAATCCAGCATTACGTCCTTGCCCTTTCGCCACTTCCTGTTGTTTTCTTTGATTTTTGGCTCTGGCGACCTCACGTTGGTTACCACGGGTCATGGTTGTACTGGAATTCGTGGAATTTTCAAAGCTTAACAGCTATCGAAAGCCTCAAGGGCCGCAGCTTCTAATAAGAACAAATTCAACAAAATAAATATTTTTTTACGTGACAATTGACAGTTGTCATAACAAATTTAAAGAATATACAAGGTGTAATCAAATATTAAAAGAAATTTTACTTAGTCCTTGTTGAAAAGATGCTAAATATCCAAATAGCTGGCAATAGACGGAGAGTTTTTTTCCACAATTTTATCCGCCACACGCTAAACCGTCAGAAAAACCTGTCGCATTTTGGATTCTCAACGCGCCACGCCAACACGCCAATCCAACGCGCCACATCAACAAAACTGACATTTTGTGAAAAGTTTTCTTTTTTGCAGCTAACATGATTTGCAAACAATTCATAGTACACTATACTACCGACAATGGCTAATTTTCTTCTTTTAACATTAATCGTTAACATTTTAAATTACACTCTTCAAATCAAAAACTTGAAATGGCAAGGACAATTTTCAAAATGTCAAACAAAACCGACGCGCCAATTTTTATGTTGATATGGTCCGACATTCCACGCGACACGCCAACCGACAAATTTATCTTTCATAAAAAACTGCGGAAAAAACTGTGGGAAAAACTCTCCGTCTATTGCCAGCTATTTTTTCTTATACAAATGAAGAGTAGAAGAGTAAAAAAAACTTCCAAAAATTCGATTTCTTACAGAACTGGAACACCTAACGTTTTTCACCGATACTGAATTAAAAACAGGCAAAAATACCATTCAAGAGTTATATCGAATAAAAAAATCTGCCGTGCTTATAAAAAACAATGCATCCCAGTTCTGTAAAAAATCAAATTTTTAGGCATTCATCTTTTTACAATGCGTAATTAATATCAATTTTTTTAATATAATACAACGTATTTCGTATTCAATTTGTTAAAAAAAAGTTCCACGGGGTACCTATATTTCGAAAACCATCAACATTTGTTAAGGCAAATATGAACATTTAGCATCTTTTCAACGAGGACCCGGTAAAATTTCTGTTGACCAAGGAAAAAATCTAACATTTGATTAGACCCTGTATATTCATTAAATTTGTTATGACAACTGTCAGTTGTCACGCAAAATCCTTTAACTTGTTAAATTCGTTCTAAAAAGAAGCTACGGCTTTTGATGCCTTCAATAATAGTTAACCTTTAACAATTCGACTAATTTCTGTACAAACATGAGCCGTTTTAACCAACGTGAACACGTAAGAGCCAAAATTCGAAAAAATCAGCAAAAAATGGGAAAAGGGCAAAGACATCATGCTGGATTAAGTCAACAACAACGAAAACTAAAGAATGCTGAATCGATGAAAAAAAAGCAGCAAAAAGGAGAAAAAGAGGCGAAAGCCAAGAAATCCTAAGTTAATCTTTTGTTTAATTAATAATCATACAAGTCTAATATTATATTTTTTGTAGATACTATGGAATTACAAGGCGATTGTAGCACTTACATGTTTCAAAATTTTAAAAGTATTAAATCAAATACCGCTTATTTTATCTGTTTTGTAACTGACTGTTTTGTTCAATAAAGGTTTTTGTTTAATTTATTCATTATTTTATTTTTAAGACAAAATTTTAGAAATAAAATTTCTAAACTAAAATGAAGCGCGGTGAATTTGAAGAGAATTTCACGTTCAGCAAGAATTTTAGAAGCACAAAATTAAGTTCCACAATTATTCCACATCTATGTCCTTTAACAGTGTGGAATCTTGAGAAAAACTTTTACTATACTCCTATTGTATTCTTCATATTCCTCCAAATAGTCACCAAAAAACTCTCTTACAGCGAAAGAAAAAAAATCAGTAACCTTGTACCAAATTCCAGAGCTTATTAATAAGGCATTCAACCACAATAAATCATCCTTTAAAATTTCCGAAACGAAACAGTAATGAAGATATCAAAACTTGCGAGAGAAACAGGTGCGAGAGATGCTCAGTAATTTTTAACACAAAACTTTACTTTGACAATTTTACGGGGAAATGCTTCCAATGTGCTTAGGATTGCTAATAAAAAACGAATCTTAAAAGCTTATATTATATTCAATGTTAAAGTTTAATCTGTTTAACAATAAGAATAGTTTTAAGTAGGGCTAGAAAAAGTATCGATACTTACAGAAAGTTCCGATACCTGCTCAGGTATCGTACACCGATACCGACTGCATTCAGGTATTGAAGTATCGATACTTCCGATATCTCCGATACCTCCGATACTTTGATACCTCTGATACTTCGATAACTCCAATATCCTCGATACTTCGATACCTTGGTAGAGGGTGGCGATAAATGACTATTCCACCTAGGGTGTTTTGAATTTTAGAAACACAAACTATTTTGAGGACAAAAAAAGAATTCACAAGCTATTTGATAGGATATTCATTTATAGCCACCCAATACTTCCAAAACCTCGATACCTTGATACCGCGATACCACCAATACTTCCAATACTACAATACCTCCGATACTTGCGATACCTCGGTACCTCCGATACCTTCGATACTTGCAATACCTCGACACTTCCGATAACTTCGATACCTCCGATACTTCCGATACTTCCGATGCCTCCAATACCTCCGATACCTTCGATATTTGCGATACCTGGATACTTACGACACTTTGGTAAGTACCGATAGTTTGCAGGTATCGATACCCGATACCTAAAAACAGGTATCGCCCAGCCCTAATTTTAAGTTTAAAAAAAATTAGGTTTAAGTTTAAAATTTCATTTGTTAGCGACTAGTATATAAGGCAAAATGGTTTCACTTGGAAATAATGGTAACATCGTTACCAAAATGCGCGTCGTGTACAAAAAAAGCGTTTGCTGTGATTGAGTGGATTTTTTTATTCATTCGACACGCCAAAGAAAACCAGCGAGAAGTAAAAATTAATAAAGTTAGTAACGACTTCTGATTTAACCCTAAATGCCGCCATTGCGAAAATATTTTAGTAAGATCATTTTGACTTTGGTTTACGTGTAAAATTTTAGTTCAATATCTTGTTTTGTTTTTCAGATACTTCTAATAGCCCATATCACAGTGAGACACCTGAACAAATTATGAAATAAATGTATCTAATAAAACTGAAAATATTCTGTTTGGCAAACATACTAAAACAGACAAATTTTCTTTTAAAAAAGTTCATTATTCAACTCGATTTAAAATCTTTTTTTTTTTTAATGAAAACGCCTAAATGTTTTTCGCCACTTTAATAGATCTGTTAATTGTTTAAAACAAAATATTTTTAGTTTAAATAAAATTATTCCATAATTTTACCGCTCACTGTATCGGGTGTATTAAAAAACGCGTATTTCCTTAGAGGTACTAATAATACTATTAGTAAACTTGGAGCTTTCAATAAAAAGCGATAAAAAAATACAAACCCGTTTATTACCTTGCAAGATTTTCTAAATTTTTACAAAAGCGATAAATTTCTTTTATTATTTTATAGTAATATAATAAAAAACACCATTAAAAACAATTCATAACTTACTTAATCATTGATATTGACAAGTTTAAATATTTAAAAACGATTTCTTCAATGCTATTAATTCTGATTGCTGATAGTAAAAACAACGTTTGACAACATCCAATTTAATCCATTAAAAAGAATTTTTACGTTGTTACAAAATGTTTTTTAATAATTAATATTTTAGTTTGGCCTTTCGGTGACAAATTCAGTAAAGCTTAGGTTTTAGTTCTTAAGTCCGTGCAAACCAATTTCTCAAAAAAAATTGAATGTACGAATCAAACTGCCGATGGCGACAAATGCTTTGTTATATTGTATGTATACCTACCCAAATCCAATGTGGATTTTATGACAGGGTTCTATTGTATTAAAGGTAATGATAGTAACAAAAAAAGGTGCCGCTGGACAATAAAATTAAAAACATAAATCTTCTTACTAGTACTATCCAAACCTCGACTCAGGCAAACAAATTTGATTTACAACAGACTTCGACAACCCTTTGAATAGCATCATTATGACGGTCCTAATGACAATTGCAGTGTCATAAAAACCACATTGAATTTGGATAGGTATATATAATGGTAAAACCTCGTTCGAATAGCAAACAACAAATGTTTAAGACAAGTATTCCTTTCTTTTAGTTTATATCAACGTAAAATTTTCACACCTTCATATTTCCTCTCCATGATGACCTTAAAAGTCAGCGTCAATCAAAAAAACTGCTATTATAATACCTTCTAAGCTTTACATATCCAACGGTATCTCAAAAAATTGACAGGAATTAAAAAAAGACCAGAATTTCGATTACAAAATTTTTTGCATCTTTATAATATGCCTGTTCAAAACCCTTAATTGACAGCAAATGCGCGCTTTTTATTACGTCCAATATGTGTATTAACAGCTAACATTTTTTATGTCTTAGCACCACTTTTGATAGAACTCACCTGTAGGATTATGGCTTGTAAAGTGTAAGGTCCTACTTTGGCTCCTGACCTTCTGTGATGTCTTAGTACTAGATCTAGAGCTCCCTGAGGTGCTAAATCCAGTACTAGAGCTAGTGGACTTGTACAAACACCAACAAACGGAACAATATTTGGATGTCTTAGAGATAACAAAATATTTAGTTCTTGTCTAGCTGTACAATAAGCTTTACAAGCATATTGTAACGGATCTCTATCCCATTTACCTTGTGCAGCTTTGTACGCAACAATTGCAGATTGTCGAGCATTAGGTCCGGGTGGAACCGGTTGCAACATTTTCATTGCAACATCAATCATACTGTTGCTACCCCGAACTTTACAAGTACCTTTAAAAACAAAACCAAAAGCACCTCGTCCTAGTAATCTACCCCGTTTTATGTTTTCTGACCGGATTATATGGCGTTCACCCAAATCCATAAAAATCTGAAACGAATAAATTCAGTGCGTTTTAAGTAAGTAATACAGTTTTCTACCGTATCTGGCGCAATCCTAGATAAAGAAACATCGCCATGTGTGGGACAAGCCACACATTTGGGGTCATAAGACGCTAAAATACACTCTTCAACCATCCAGGAATAATAAATCTGGTTATTGTTATTAGCATTGTCATCAGTTTGAACTCCTGGATGGCCCTCCATTGACGGCATTCGACTAGAACCAGTCGAATCCGGTCCAACTCCACTATCACACTCTGAAGTATATGATTCTTGCGATTTTCGTATTCTATGACGATCATTTTCAGCGTCAACTTGATTCATAGCATCAAGAAAGTTTTTATTTTGAGTGAGATCATTTGGAGTGTTTGGAAAATTCGAATCAAGATCACTTGATTGTTGTAAGCAACAAGGACAAGGCACGAGTCGAGTTACCAAAAATTTTCCTTCAGATGTATGCACGAATCGGGTACCTAAAGTCGGGTACCAATCCTCTAAGAGAATGTCCACGTGATCGACAGCTAAAGCGAGTAATTGGGCTGTGGATTCCGGAGTGCAATTTATTACCAAATCAGACTTTAGCGTGTATTTGTTCAAATCTGCGTTTGTGTTAGGAATTGGTTTAATAACGAGAGAATCAACAGGAAAATGAATTTCGAGAATTGAAGAGTTTTGGAGGTCGACGTCGCACCAAACTCCGTCTTGTTTTAGACGAAATCTAAAATGTTTTTTTATTTTGTAATATTAAGAAAATTGTTGTAAAATCACAAAATACTCACTTTAGTTGGCGGTAATAAGCCGCAGAATTATGTAAAATTTCTCTCATCCTAAATAATGTAATATCACCATATTTTAACTGAAGTCCGGTTTGCCAAAGCACCCATTCTGCTTTTAAATCTAGTAACTTAACCAAATCTAAGTCTTGTGTAACCTATATTAACTCATTAAAAAAAGCAACTTCAAAAATAATATCAAACCTCTTTAGCAAGAGTAAAAAATGATCTTATTATGTCAATAATACTGTCATCGGCTAAAATTCGTGAAATAAGTCTTGACCAAAATCCTGACGGAAAATACGACATTAAGAGAAGTCGAGTAATACTTTGATCGGTTGAAGAACTTGTTAACTGATATTTCGCTTCTTCTTCAATTTCTTCTAAAAAAAAATATAAAAATATCTTCTATAGGCTACGCATTTTTGTAAGAATTATTTACAACAGTAAATCGTGTCAACAATAAAAACTTAATTAGAATAAATTAGGACCAAAAGATTTGTCTTCCTGAAGGATTTTGTTGGGGTTGAAATGTACAGCCATAAACCGTCCTTTATTTCAAAGGACAGTCCTTTAATTTTATAAACTGTCCTTTAAACTTTAACATGTACTTAAAAGACACAATTTGTCCTTTTATTTACTTTTTTTTACCAAACAGAAACGAGCAAGCGTTAGAAAATTGATCTATTTTTAATAAGTTGATTTCAAAAATAAATTAATTGTCTAGACGTCCTTTTAAGTCACCAAAATAAATTCTAAGTACGTATAAACAAACAAAAGTTCTATCCAAACTTGAGTTATGAAACCTACGTAAATAGGGTATTGGATGGCAGAGAGAAAAGGACAAGAATATGAAAAAGTAGATTCTATAAAAATTTGTAGAAAAGATGACCTAATAACAAAAAAACTTATAAGATATGTACCGGGTTTTCATAAATTATTGTAACATCGTAGGTGGCTGTGGGAATTTTTGATATCACGAATATTCATTGTAATGTCCTATTTTCGCAACGGAATATTAGAGAATGATTCCTGGAGTTACTCAATTGTCTAATAATAATTATAATAATAGCTAAAATTATTGCCTTGTAAAGGCAAAACATTTTTTATTTTTTCCACAGCCACCTACGATGTTACAATCATTTATGAAAACCTTGTAGGTTGTACAAGAAAAAAAAAACAAAAAAAAAACTAAAAACTTAGTTTCGACAATTCTAAAAGAACTATAGATTGTAGGCCTATAGAAAAAAAGAAGCACAAAATCAACAATTGGAAAAGAAGAATAACAATAGGTACAACTAAAACAATCGATAAAAAAAGATTTAAGAAGTTGAAAACGTCAATTGGGAGGTCCTGAAAGAACAAAATTCTAGGCAAATTTGAAAAACAATAACTCTTTTTTTTATAAAAATTACATAGTAAATATTTATTTTTGTAATAATCGTCGCCTTTGGTTCCCAAAGTGTATACATTTTATGGTCCTTGGAGCCAAATGAAGAAAAACGTCCTCTTGTTAGTATAAAAAAGTCAATTTCTTGCGAGCGTTTAATTTTACTTTTTTTATAAACACTGCAAAAACATGTTTTTTACTAGTTGTTCTTCGGCTCACAAAGTGTGTTTAAAACTGTATGGTTCTTTGAGCAGGATGAAGAAAAAAGTTTTGAGTATAGACCGGACATTTTGCAATAGTCCTATTTAAGGCTCTCTTTTTTTAAACTTTTATTTTTGTATTATGTTACTTTACCTGTGACTTTACTACTAATGGTTCCCTCCTCCACTCCATAAAAAACAATTTTAGATACTCCTTCGACAATGTCCTTTATTTCGTTATCGAAAAGTTGGCAACCCTAAGCGTGTCCCGCAAAAATGTTTCCACAGAGCAGTCTAAGATTGTTGAAGCCAAAATAAAGCGATTTAACACTACTTACCCTTACACAAAGTTGTAATATTTTGACGCAAGAGAGCGCCAAATTATAAATTATTTTCGTTTTTCAAGGAACATAAATCTGACATCTATTTTTTTGGCACATATTCTGTTTTTTTTTGTTATTGTTGTTCTATGTACAATATTAAATTACTAACAACCATCCATCTTTGTGTGTAAATTTTTTGGCAGGTTATTCAACTGGCTACACTTATTTTTTAATTTATAGTTACATCAATTCTGAATATTTTTGTTCATAAAATTATTAAATCTACTTTAGATGATCATCTAAGAGTTAAATATCGTAATTTAAATTGGGTGTAATTTGCAGTGGTCCCCCTTATTTAGTAATGTTTAATAATTTTCATTACATAAAATTATAAATTTTTAAGTAGACAGAAAAACGAGTTTTCAATTTTTTTGTTATGGAGTAATTACACTCTTTACCCCCCTTGTTCAGCTGAGCAATAATTATAGACATACAGTTTCACGGTGATGTGTTATTAAAAGTGTTCAAATTAAAAGTTCAAATCGATATAACTAAATAGGCTGATTTTCTTATTTGCTCCCGCCCAAAACTCCAAAAATAGGCAACACATTATACTTTAAAGATTTAATTTTCAAAATTAAGGCATAGAGGATTGTGAATTAATGTTAACATTGTTGACAATATCTTGGTCAGTGCTTCCAGAGTCAGTTCGTTTAAATCATTTGTAGCCACATTAACTAGTTAAGTTGCTTATCGTTTGTATAACGTGTTGCCTATTTTTGTAATCTCAGACGAAAACAAATAAAAAAATCACCCTGTATAACTAAAATATTTATTTAATAAAACGTTAGAAATTTGTTTGAAATTGTTAGCAGATAACCATTATCAACTTGAATTAGAAAATTCACCATTTGAATGTAATTTGTTAACATCTAAAGAGTTAATCTCAAGTTGAGATACTATCGGTAATACAGTAAATTTTAATACTTTTCCGTAGCAACAACCAGTTGCAATCCCAAATTCTTTTAGTTTTCCATAGAAACAAAGAGACTACCAGTATTATCTCAACTTGAAGCTAGCAAATTAATCTCAAATTCCCCAATTTTTAAAAAATTTAAAACCCAGTTCATTTTAGTAATTTATTAAAACAAATGCTCCCTTTATACATTAAAGGTGCCTACATCCTGTAATGCTGCATCTATAACATCACTACTCAATCAATAGTCACAAAATTATTAGTGACATATACTCAAACACCAAACATCTCAACTAATTAACCGAAATAAAAATATATAAAAAATAAAAAGTTGCAAACCCTGAAAATTAAAACGGTCAGACGCAAACTAGTTCACTTCTTGGTCAATATTTTGAGAACTTCAGATGCGGTTTGGCTGAACGCCTCTTAGACTTCCCCTGGCGCTGCTTGAAACCTTGAAACTTCACACCCTTGCGTCGTTTTTGTTTACGCGTATTACGCAATCCCTGGGCAATTCCTTGATGGTCTTCACAACCTTGTGGAAGAGAATAGGTTCCAAGTGGTATGTCTTTTAAATGTTGATTAAACATGTTAAGAGCTGCCATTCTTTTCGCCAATTTTAAAGATTTTGCAGTTCCAATCTCTTCAAAATTAAAGAGTTGGCAAACCATGGTAAAAATATTACCTTTCCTATCTTGAATGTTATAAGTCGGCAGAGGCCATTTTCGAGACATACACAATTCTTGAATACGACCCACGGGATTACCTACTATTTCATAAATGTTGTCATCTATGGAAAAATTCGCCTGATCATTCTTTCCAGCAATTAAAAAAAGTAAATTTTGCGCTGCGGCATGTTTTGCATCTCTCTTAGATGCTCCTCTTCCCGTGGCAAAAAAATTATTAGCATACACACGGAATCGAAAAATAGGCTGGTGGATAGCACCTTCCATTTCTACGAGCTCGTATCTAGGAAAAATCCTATGTCGACTCAGCAACTTGTGAAGAACAGCAGTTGGAGGTTTCGTCTCTAACGATGTAATTTCATGATTAGCTTCCTGCGTCAACAACATCCGTTGATATTGTGCGCCGTATCTCATATTTCTACTATTACTCTGCAGAGGATCAACATTACACATTTGTGTTGAAGAATTCGGGTAAGTCATTTGTCGTTCAACTACCGGAGGTTCTACAAACATTTTGTCGCTTTTCATTTCACACTAAAAAACGAACAATTATATTTCATTCGCCAATTATTTACACTGTTTTTGAAACCTGAAATGAATACAGGTTCAATACAAACGTATGTTATGAATTAGTCTGTAAATCTTTGACGTTGACTTTTTTGTAAATTGCTTGTTTGGAAAAATTTCCATGGTTATCAAACATCAACATCATAGTTGGTCATTTGGCTAGAATTTTCTAGAATTTTCACTTGATCTTTGAATTCTGAAGCTGTTTTCGGTTCCTGTTTCCAATTTCTGTTACTGTTTTTCCTGTGGTAAAATACAAAAATCAATTACAATCAATACAATTACCGAATCAATCTTCGACCAAAACAAAAACTAGGTCAAAATTGTGTTTCCCTCATTTTTTTATTTTCCTATTATGCGATTGATATTATTTGCGTATTTAAACCGATTATTGAACAAAGATACTTCATTGGAGTTTAATTTTCCAGCTAAAAAGCTGATCCCCGCAAGGCCACCACAAAGACTGTAGGCCTTTCTTCATCGTTCCAATTATTCATTTCAGCCGCTACTAACTGTCTTTTATACATTGACCACAACGACTGACCATCAAAGTTGAGTTTTACCCATAAACCTGGTTCTAATCCTATAGCTTGCTTTTTTTCTAATTCCTTAATCGTTGCTTCTATTTCAATTACCCTTTTTTCCAGATCTCTTACTTCTACAATTTTGACTTCAAATTCCTTTTTTACTTCTAGAACTATCTTTTCCATGTCTCTCTTAAATGCATCTTCCCAATTGTCGAATTTCTCAAAAATATTCTTCTGTGCTTCATATCGATGTTTTTTCTCTTCCAAAAGCTTCTTTTTCTTCTAGTCGTCATTTTTCAATAATTTCTAAAATCTTCCTTTGATCTTTGTTTTTAAGCGTGAAGTTTCGAGTTCTTATTCTTCTTCTTTTATACTTTTTTTTTTTTCAAACCAACCACCAAGCGCGTTTTACCCAGCTCACCAAGAGCGTAATAAAATCAAACAAAAAGCGTGAGTAAATCCAAGAAAAACCTCCTTTATACAATCGAAAATTATAGGAAAATTCCACTATATTTTGACGAAAGTAAAAAACCGTTTTGAGTATAAATAATTTAAAAATTCGGCAAAATAATCAGACTTTGATTTTCGCTAACTCCAAGTGCCTGTCGCATCTTTGCAGTTGCGGCAATGACATGGTAGAATTTCTTCAGATGGTCAACGTTATAAAAAGATTCTCTTGACGATTAGAGACCCTCCTTCTAACACTCGTGGACAATCTTGCACAGAATCGTTTTCCAAATAGCGGTTCCAAATGCGAGAGACATCACTTTGTGAAACGCCAATCCCTTGAGCTACCCAGCATTGTGAGTGGTCTTCTTCTACTAAGTCCACTATTCTCATCCGATCTAATTCAGAAATAACGTTTCGGTGCATGATGGCACTTTAAAACTTAAAATAACTACGAACAGGAGCCAGCAAAATACGACACTAAAAAGATTTTTAAAAGAAAAATTACAAAAAACCATTTCTATCGCAGCAAAAACAATATCATTCTAAGAGATAAGCATCAGTCAAAACCCTGGTAAAATATACTCTCGTGCAACTTTTATAACATACCAAACTCGTGTAATACAAAACATTTGAATGTATGTGTACTAAATACTTCTAACACGCAAATTATGTAATCATCATGTAATCGGTTAGTACATAAGCGAACCGGTTTGTAAAACATTCAGTCTAAGGTTCACTTGAGAATTATGACATCGCAACCAAAACGCTCATGGTGTGCAAAAAAATGTTTGGTGTGATTGGGCGCATTTTTCAATTTATTCGGCACGCCAAGAAAATCCAACAAGAAGTTTGTAAAATATTGTTTTTATATAATTTTTAGTACCCGTTCTCCAACATGGTTACTTTGGAAACTCAGAAACATACTGTAAAATACAATTTTGACGGCTCACTAGGCACTTAGTGGTTGTAGCATCATGATCTTAAAATATTCTTTTTTTTTTAAATTATGCTCTAATTTATTAGTAAAGTAATCAACGTTTTAAAAATAATTTTTTAGAAGACAAAGAAAGGAAATTATTTTCTTCTCAACATAAATAACAATAGGTAATTATTGCACACTGCGTAGATATCTAAATTCAAATGATTTAAAATTTGTCAGTAATCTCTAAAATATCAAGCAATTTTATTTTTGTTTGTATTATTATCTTCTTGTTGAAACTAAAAAAGTTTCTTCTTGTATCTTTTTAAGTGCGCAAAGCAAGTATTTAGTAAATTAGTGTTTTATACAGGGTGAGTCTGCTAAAAGTGTTTCATAACTTTTCTCAAAAACTGGTTATCACATCAACTTCAAAGTTTGGCATTAAAAACTTTGTTTCTTGCACTACACAGGTGAATTTTTTCAGAATTTTTCTAATATTCTTTCTAATTAATCTTAATTAATTTGTTCAAAAAAATCTAAATATTTCCAATTTTTAACATTATTCTAAAAGAAAAGATTTCAAAATATTATTTTGTGTAAAAAATATTTAAAAAAAATGTAGATAACCCCAAAAAATAATAACATTTATTTGATTCCTAAGACGCGTTTTGGTGCAGCACTGCCAAGCTGAACCTGCCGTCTGCCGTAACTCGACAATACCTACCCCTCTAGAGTCCGATCGTCGAACAGGTATAGTAATAAAACCGCCCACTTTTGCCCGGAACATTTGAATAGTAGCTTGCAATTGGCTGTTTTGAAAACTAATGTTTTGGTATTACCAAGATCCCACCCACCCTCTTAGAAAAAAATGGCGTATTTAAGTTTGAAATTTTATATTTTTTTAAGTTATCTACATTTTTTTAAAAATATTTTTTGCACAAAATAATACTTTAACATCTTTTCTTTTAGAATAATGTTAAAAATTGGAAAAATTTAGATTTTTTTGAAAAAATTAATTATTATTAATTAGAAGAAATATTAGAAAAATTCTGAAAAAAATCACCTGTGTAGTGCAAAAAACAAAGTTTTTAATTCCAAACTTTAAAGTTGATGTGATAACTAGTTTTTGAGAAAAGTTAAGAAACACTTTTAGCAGACTCACCCTGTATATAAAAAAATAAGAACTACATCAATCTGTATGTACTGTCGGAATAATAATAACAAAAAAGCTCAATACCGTTTTAAAGATAGAGGTAGAGATTAAATTTTTAAAATTTTGAATATTAAAATGTGCAGTTTTCCAAAAATTTTAAATTACGATTTCATATTTTATAGAAGAACCTAGTGAAACAAATAGGTTTATCTTTTCTATAATATATGATCATAATATTAATATTCCTTATAAAAATAGAGCTATTTAAGTGATAATTGTAAAAATATCAAAAAAACAACTTTCAAAGTGATACTCACTCCCACAGGTTTGAACGTTTTAAAATTTTAATTTTTCCAAAAAAAAAACTTTATTTTGGCTCTTATACGAGACTAGAGAAACATTAAAATGTTTCTAACAGAATAAATTTAATAGTCAAAAATAGAAAAAGTTAAAAATTTCTCCCCTTTAGTCTTTTGCTGTTTGTAAACCGAAAGAAATACAGTGGACAAATAAAATAATGATAAAACAAACCTCTTTTGCATCTGAATTGAGATCCTTACCCAGTTTCATTACAATTAAAAATGGTTACAATTAAAATTATCACCTATTTGATCATTTTTTAATTGTTGAAGATTTTAGCAATGTTATGTAGTAAAATTGCAAAGCGCGATCCAAAAATTCGTAGAATCAAAGCAGGTTTAGACAAAAAAAGGTTCGTTGATTTAAAATTAATCATAACTGTCACCTAAACTGTCAGAAATAACTGAGCAAAATACTGCTATATGAATATTCATACGATTTTCAGTTGTCGAATAAAATCCAATCTTAAAAAAAGCATATTTGAAATAAACGTTTTTACAAGATAATAATTTACCGGAACTATTTCAACGAGTTGATATAGCCGCATTTAAAACGTCACACAGCATTGTATAATCCGATTGCTAGAAGCAAGTGGCTACAATGACACTTAACTTCTCATTGGCTAAGCTGTGTTTCGTGATACCTTGGCGTATAAACCTCCTGTTTAAACACTTCAAAATATGCATCAATATTTAAGATTTTTTTCAGCATTTATAACAGGCTTTAAAAAAAACACCCGAGGATGGCAACTCTATTATCGAAACGCGCATCATGTTAAGTATAGTGTCTAATGTCTCAGTGAAAACTTGTTACGTTTCATTCGACACAAGAAAAAGATCCAACAAGAAGATTAAATAGTTATTATTCTAATGTTGACACTATTTTACAACAAAATCAATATTCAATATCTACTGTTGACTTACCACTTTTAGTAGTAGAAGTTGATGGTAAACTCATCTGAAACTTTCCCTGACTTGCAGAATCCCGATATAAAACTGACTTAAGAGAGACAGTAATTTTTTTATTCCTGACTGCCCAACCACGTGACCGTAGAGGCACTTTAACTTTAACTAATGGATGAAATTGTCCTGGATACATTTGTGCCAATAAAATGTCTTCTTCTGAGGGTAACAAAGATGGAATTAGTAAAGTACGTGAATCCCAAGTTAATGCAACTTCAAATTTATTTAAGAGATTCACAATGTACCCACGAGTATCCATTGGACCTATACTACTAGCTTTAAAAATGTGTTTTAAATCATCTAATTTCATAACACCCGACCGAGCAAAAGGATTAATCTCACGAATTGTAACAACATGTGCTAACATATCGCACAACCATTGAGGATCCAAAAAATAGAGATCTTTGAGTGTTGCGTCATCATAATGAAGTAGCACTCCTACAAAAAAAAATTAAATTAAAGTACATTAAAAAAAATAGTAACCATTATCGTGTAGAAATAAAGTAGCTTGATGCAATTCAGCCCAATCCCGAAACACTTTATTAAATCTCTGTTGCATTTCTGTGGTAACAATAGTCCGGTACTGTTCTGCATTCAGAACCGGATCAAGCCCATTCATTCGTCTTTCAGCCGCAATATGATTAACAACATCCTCCAGTGCTAAATACGTAGCTGGTACTTTTTGTTCCAGTAACAACTCTTTACTCCCTACAAAACTGAAAATGACGCCATCTGAATTCGAGTAAATCAGACTTACCTGGCGGTCTTAAACTAAAAACTGTATCATAAATTAGATTACACAATAATTTCACATTGTGTCTAGTTTTGCAACTAATTTCAATTGTATCTAAAACTCTTGGTAGACCACATTTTTCTGCATCAACTATATTTATAAATCTGTCACGAATTATTTGTTGATATTCTTCAGAAATGTTTGGATTAAATTCTTGAACGACGTCATAATGTGTGCCTACTATAATTACAGGGGAGTTTGGAGCTCGAGCTTGGATGTTAACAAGCCATTGTAAAATTTCGTTAATTCCTCGATGACCGTCAACAATTCGCCAGACTACTAGATATAAGCTTCGTTTTGATAAAAAATACTGATGAGTTGCGTAATATCTACAAAAAAGTGCAAAAACAATTATTTATGTAATCAGTTATAACAAAACTAATGTTTGATTAACATGTTTGCCAAATCGAGCAAAGCAAAGCAGGCGATTTTTACAAATTATATTGCACACAACAACTTTGATGTCACTTAAACAAGTCTCACTGTAGAATAACCCTGTAGCAAATTTTATTTGAAACTTTAATATACTCTTCCTAAATCGTCTTAAATGTCTCTAAAAGCCTAGTGTTTTTCAGTATTTTTACACATTTTACAGTTTTTGAGGTCATAAATAAAATTCTTCAACCACCTGTTTCGTAAGCATATTATTAATGTTACGTTAACAACAACAGTAAGCAACAATCACTGCCCTTGGAATGATTATCCTAGAAACGACGCTGCTTAGAGTCCCAAAGGTGGTAAATGCAGGCCCTAACGCGATAAGCATTGGCCCCTGGAGCGATAAAAAAATAGTTTTTCAACCACCTAGCTCGTAAGCATATCATTCGTTAATGCTCTATATTAACAGTAACAATAAAAAACAATTATTGCTCATGAAATCATTCCATAGAAACGACGCTGCTTACGATACCTAAAATCATAAGTACAGACTCTAGAGCGGTAATCACAGGTCCTAAGATGATTAGCACGAGCCGTAACCGGATTAATGCCCTCTTGTACTTTCAGATGATTGAAAAAATAGTATGTAAACCTCAAAACCAGAAACACTTTTCGTTGTCTCAAACGCTTAGGAAAGCTAGAGCTTTGATCTCGGTTTCCTAGATTACGTTCACGACTTACAAAAAGTTATGCTTACATCCCTTGAGGTCTAATAAACTATCTAATATTTCACTACTTACTCTTTCTGTCCACCGAAATCCCACGTTCGGAATATTACAGGACCATGTGATGATTGATTACGAACTTTTTTCTCATAAACCCAATCACCGATGTCTACACCAACAGTAGACATGTTTGTTCCACGTGATGTTTTCACATTTATGTTTTTGTTTCCCATTCTTTTTGCCCAATGCTGTTAAATAAAGCTAGAAATTGCGCATTGAGAGTATTTATTTACCTCTGGTCGTTTTCTTGTTATCCCTTCCTGTCGTAATTGCTCTAATAAACTCGTTTTACCAATTCCTTGCACTCCCACAATCATTAATTTCATGCGAGCATAAGGTCTGGCATCTTCAAGAACTGATTTTAAATATCCTACTATATCCATAGTTTTATATTTTTTACTATCAATCATAGATTTTAAAGGATCTTGTAATGAACAGCCGCGCGTGTTTAGATTCCATAACCGCGATAATAGACCCATCTGGGGTGGGAGTTCATTAATGTCTAAAAATACAAAGTAAGCTAATTTTAAAATTTGTTCGATGGTATGAGTAGTAAATGCCAACAAGTGGATTTCAATTAAATGCTTACCTAAATTCCCGCTTATATTTAGGACGGATAAATTATTCAGTTCGTTGATGTTGATAGGAATTTCTTTTAAATTGTTGTTACTAACATCTAACATTGATAAATTTGGAAACATCAAACGGGCTTTTCCCGATGCCGGATTCTATAAAATTAACGACAATAAACCACTTAAATAAAGCTAGATACAAGTGTTCTAAAATTATTTGACACAAATTTAATCGCAATTAGTATAGTTCAACATTGAAGACTTCAAAGTAGAAATATCTCAGAACACTTTTCTATTTCAATAAACTTTTTAAATTTTATTATTGTAAAAAGACCGTTCTGTCACCTCTTAAAGTATTAAGTTAAAGAATAAATTTACAAAGAAATAAAAATAGTATTTTTTTAAATCTTAACTAACAATTTTGTATGTTTTTTTAATTCAGCCCATTCAAAATATGCATACGGATTTAAAAATTTTCTATTATAAAAAAAATCTACATTAGTTCGAGAGATATTTGGTATAAATTTGAAATTGCATTTCCCATAGGAAATATCATCTCTTAAAAAAAAATTTTTAATAACTCGCTTTTGTCTGTCGATCTGTCGATACTTACAATCTACCAAGTGAAATTTGAGTCAGTTCCTATTATCCTAATAAACGACGGTAACAAATGTTAACGTTGCCAAAGAAAAATATTTAATACAAAAAATAATAATTTTTCAGGAAAAAAGATGACAAATCTAAAAAACAATATTTAATTCAAACATAAAAAAGTTACTTAACTCTAAACAATAGCTATTTATTTAACATTTATGTAACAAATACATAATGTAATTCTTTATTAGATTATTAACGAGCGAGCGTTAGCGAACAAGTTTGGTAAAAGTCTAATTATATACGAAATGCCTACAAACTTTGATGTACATATAATTTTCACATAAATTAATCTAAAAACTTTAAGATGTATACAAGAGAAATTATAAGTTGTTTTTGCGAAACAATAATGTTATCATTTCCAAGTGTGAATCAAGACTGAATATTTTATTCTTATTCACAATCATAAAAAACGCTACGTTGTGAAACCCAAATCTGTATATAAAAAAAACGTGATATAATTAGCGATATAGTGGCCTGCTAATAAAATCCTCTAGTTCATCAGACGCCACCTCTAATTTTTAGCAAAAAGATTTCCAGTCAATATTAGAAAACAAGTTAGTGCCTTCAGAGAATCATTTCAGTCCCAAAACAAGTAGAAATTCCTACAACTCTCAACAAAATCAAACTTAAACTCCCACAATAACGGCGAATCCGATAAACAATTTCGCAAAAACGCCCGAGTAAACAACCATTACCAAGCTATGATCCCAAAGTTTTTATGTGATTTAAGTAAAGACACAAACGAAGATAAGCTGTTATGGAACTCATCTACTATAGGTTCAGATATGTTAAAATATTAGTATTTTTCTTGATAATTTTCCAAAAATAAATTTGAGTGAGTTGTGTTGACATGCCAATAGTGACTTAAAGAGCTTTTATCTCACTAGTGACTTAAATGGTTTTTTATATCACTAGTGTCTTATAAGTAATGAGCGGATCCAATGACGGAACAAAAAACACTGTACAGCCGTCTAGCTAACTAGTCGCACTCGCCAAGCGAAAAAACCTTGAAACTTGAATTGGTCGATTGAGGTAGTAATGACGTCCTTACAAGTCATAAGCGTAGATCTCGAACACTTACAATTGTTTTTATTTTGACCAGGGTAAATTCGTGTTTTACACTAACTTTTGATTAATAATTCGCTTTTAATTAAAATATTAAATTGTTAAATTAATTAACGAAAGAAGAATCCTGCAACCTTGTCGATCGTACCCGCAGAAAGCGATCAGTGCGGCGCCTATGAGCGTGCCCTTCAAATCCCTCTTTGTATCCGATCATTACTTATAAGTAAGGAGCGGATGGATTAGTACCGTTGCAGGGACGTCGCGAATAGTAGAGCTATGCGTGCACGTACGCTACACCAAAATGAATTTACTATTACTATTTTATGATTTATTCTCTTGTAGCCGACCACAGTCTTACTTACTTATTTGATATGACACCATGTGATAAAATTAAGCAATTAATTTTGTTTCCGTTAACCAGAAAAATTTTGGTTATTATAAAAATATTTGCGGACGCCACTCTTTTGGGGATCTCAAACGCCGGTGCAGTAGACCGGCTAAATACTAAATACGGCACGCTTTGTCTGATCGACTGAGGAGGGTACTAAAGAATCCGCTCTTTACTTATAGGGCATTTTACTTATCTAAGATGAGCATAGTTATAACTTATAAAGCGTTGAATAAAAACATTTATTACCAAATAGGGTCATAAAAAACACTATAATATATACCCAAACAATGTTTAAAAAATTTTTGATAAAATACTTTATAAAAAAAACTCTAGAAAAAGTTAACCGTAAAATTAGCTTCTCTGGAAAATATTATTTGCAAAATCAATTTAGATATGTGTCAAGAACTCATTGTTCAACCTTAGAAGCCTTATACAACCTTATAAACTTTCCTAATCAAGAATATACAACTTGTAAAAAACAAATGTTGAGACATTTTTCCTGAGCTATTTAAAAAGGATAGAATTTTTTAAAAATTTTTCTTGGGTTCCACAATGTAGTATTCTATAAGATTGTGCATTGCTTGTAAATAATTTTGAGGATACCTTATGTAACAAATAATTTAAATAAAATTTTACAAAAAATTAAAATTTTTATGAAAAAGACAAAACTAAATCAATTTTAGAATTTTGAAAATAAATTGTCTGCATTTTATAATAATCAAATCAAATATCTTTTTTGCAAAAATTTCATTAAAATACGCATAGTTTTAAATATTTTAGAGTTTTTGTTTAAAATGATGTTTGATGTTCTATTAAATTTGATATCTGAAATTAAGTTTGTGTCAAAGAATTTTAGAATACCTGTACAAAATAAGTTTAAGCTAAATATTTGCAGTGTTTACAAAATATTTACAACATAAGCACTCTGCTTTTGATAAAATAACAACGTACCCCCTCTACCTTGTCAAAAGATACACAAATAAAGTCATCTTCAAAATGCGTATTAATGTCTTTGCGCTGCACAATCAAAAGAAAATGTCGATAATTTCACTCTCTTCAAAACATTCAAAAGTCAACTAAAACTTACCCTTTCCAAATCCTCCTCTTCAACTGCACTTACGTCACCATCATCGTCTGTTGTTAACTGAATCCTAGACAACTGATTATCAGCTAAAATTAACGTTCTCAAACTATCTAATTTCAAATGACGTCTATGAGAACACACAGAATGTAAAACTGTATTTCGAACTGATCTTCCAGGTTGTCTACGAGCTAAGACACACAATCTCCAAATAATAATAATAATAATAATAGAAATAATACCTGCAATTCCTGAAACTTTTTCCCTTGAAGCCAAATTACTAGCATAGCAGGCAATATTTGCCAATTCCATCACATCCTGAGCCTCCACTTGAGGTAAACTTGGCCAACAAGTGATCTGGTTGTGACTCAAATCGAGCTGTTTGAGCGAACTAGGGTAGCTGGTAATATGTGACATTGATCGAAGTGAGTTAAAAGCCATATTTAAACGAGTTAAATTTACAGCAAGGCAAGGTAAAACTACTGGAATGCTCGTAAAGAGATTGTGAGCTAAGTTGAGAGCAGATAGTTTAGAAGATTGCTCAGTCACTGATTCAACTGTGTGTAAAATCTGCTCAGTCACTTCAACGTTTTTGCTCCAAATGTGGTGCTTAGTTAAGTCAAATTGACTAAAATATCCAAAATAGATTAAATGTTCAAGTTTTGAAAAAAACATACATAAAAGACCGCTCTTTTTTCCTGTATTTGACACACTGGCTATTTTCGTCGTTTGAGAGATATTTTGAATCCAAGTCAAAGTCACATCTGACTTCACTTTCAATATCATGGTCACAATGACTCGACAGTTGACTGTCGCTTGAACTCACACTCATTTTATCACATTCTTCTTGAGTCTACAGTTTAATAAATTGTAAAAACACATAAATCTAATCACTGTTTTACCTCAGACATGTTTGTTGGAAGTTCTTTTAGTAAGTTAAAAGAAGCATTCAACTCTTTCAATTTCGGTGCTAACCACATATTATATGGAAGCTGTTGCAATTTATTATTAGATACAACAAGAGTTACTAAAGACGGTAAACGAAACAAAGCTTCAGGAATGTGATCAAGCCTATTATCCTGCAAATACAATTCTTCCAAAACAGGACACGAATAATTCAACTCTTCGTTATGTAAACTTTTTTTTCGCGAACCTTTTTTTGTGGGTGAAGCAACAGGTATTGGTAATTTTTCAATTTTATTTTGTCCAATATTTAAATATCTCAAGCTGTACAATTGAAATACAGCCAATGGTACTGATGTTAAATTATTATTTGAAATATCAAGTCGTGTTATTGCGTACAAAGCAATATCGTAGCTTCTAGGATTTTGTTTGAGTTTTTGATTGAGATGTAAAGCTGCATCTGTTAACCACTGAGTACGTATTTGAATCAAATTGCATCTCTGATTATGCCAGTTGATCATTGTAGGTGTGTTGGGAAAGAGGGCGCTGTACGTCAAGTTAGTCACGTTTGAGAAAATTGTAAATTGAGAAGAATTCACGTTTTCTGTCATTGCTTTTTTGTTTATTTTGAACTCAGGATCTGGGTGTGCCTTTGTCGATAGAAGTTTAGCTGTGAGTGTTTCGTCTTTGTTTTGGACAGCGACAAATAAAGCTTTACATTCGTCATCGCGTGCTCCATGTTTTAGTAAGAGATCAACTATAGGAACATCACGATTTCGGCAAGCTTCGACAAGACCGGTCGATTGACCGTAATTCGAGTCTTCTTCAACAGAACAACAACTTAAATTCTGAAAAAAAACTGTTTTCAAAGAACCGTTTTTTGTAGCGTCGGAGTTGGCAATTATAATAGTGTAAAAACATCAAAAATTTTGAAATTACTGCAGATTTAGAGTGAAAAGTAACGTTAGCATGTTTATAAGATTGAAGTTCCGCGGCCAACTCCGACGCCAAATTTTAAAAAACACCCGTTACCTCCATGTCATGGTAAGCTTTTATCACAGCATTTGAATTTGCTCCGGCATTTAACAAAGCTAAAACTATATCATAATGTTTCCCTTTAATAGCAGCATGAAGAGCAGTTTCTGTGTTGTTATTACAGTACATGTCAATTCGCAAAGGACAAATCATAGAAGAGTTAGAATCAGCCTAAAATATCTCAACTCGTAAATATCAAGAGGATAAAAAATTAATTAAAGTAGACCAAGAAAAAAATATTTTTTTTTAATAAAGTGTTTTATTATTATTATTCATTTATTAATGACTATCACACCTATACAATATAGGGTGTGTCAAAAGTCGCGAAGATCCTTTAGTGGGCTGATTCCCACCATTAAAACAATCCAAACCTTAAAGAAAAAAAAAAATCAAACTTCAAAATTTGAAAAGTTATGAGTATCATAATTTACAAAAAAAAATTCAAATTGTCTTGATATAGTTAAAAAAAAAATCAGAAAAGCGAGAAAAAAAAACAATAAAGCATTTGAAATGAATTACATATTCATAAATCTCACGAAAATACCAAAATCTCAAGAAAAAACAAAAAAAAAACAAGAGTATTGAATTTTTTTAAATAACTTTTTGTGTACCTTAAGGGTCTCCCATGTATCCCTCCAAAGGAAATTCGCAACTTTTGACACACTATATAGTTTTGTGTATAAAAAAACTACTATTCTCTGAGAAAGCAAATTGATTTATTTAAGAGGAATATAACCAAAAGCTAACAGTAAATTGTTTGATTTAAAAGAAACCTACCCAAAAGTTAGCGGTAAATTTCGGATTTGAAGCTGGCATGAAGCAAAATTAGAGACGTAACCAAAATATATTTGAACCCCGCTTTGGAGGAAGAGTGATTTTCAGGTCATAAATAAACAATACAACAATAATAAAAGTAGGTAATCGCTCGGCCGAGACCCCAGGCACAAAATCTTTTCCACAATCTACAAATCGATTTACTTACTCATTGATCGAATCGATTAATCGATATTTTTCACACTCCTCATTCCGAGTTCTGACGAATCGATTTTAATTCCTTGAATCGATTCGAGCTGTGTTGAATTGAACCAGCTTTTCAAAAACTGTATTTTGTATTATGTATAGTAGAAGCAAAAAATATAAGAAACTGGCTTATGCAGGAATTTATTAGTACCCAGCCCCTTTGCAAGAGACCTCTATAAACACTAATCTTGTTACGGTCAACTACAAAAAACCCACCGACCGAAAGAAAATTTTACAAAAATTTCTTAATCCGTCTTTGACCGTAAACTATTGTGCACTTATCAACTGACTTTTATAATGAGCTTCATAGATCTTTTCCTTCTACTATAATTGAGCCAAATAATAAACCATTTTAATAGCTAATAATTAATAACAAATTAAATAATTCTAATAACAAAATTAATTATAACAATTAACTATTAGTAGTACGATTATATTAACAAAATCCAAAATATAATAAAAAACATTCCAAAAAAAAATAATTATATATCTATAACAAGTAACGGCGATTATTGAAGACGACAGAAGTGTGTCATTAAAAAGTGTGTAATTATTGAAAGTTCTTCTTTGATGAATTATTTGTGTAAGTAAATAGACTTGTTGTTAAATAAATTATTCGTTTAAAAATCTAACAATATAAAATACAAGAAACCCGAATTGAGTCATATTATTATTTTGTAAAGCCCTCTTTGCAAATACTTTAAACTTTTTTTAATTTTACTGGAAAGCAGTCCGTTTTATTGAAAATTTTGTAAAATAAATACAGTTTTAACATCGAATTCTCTACCCAGAAATAGTAAAGCCGAATTTAAATAACTGGAGTTAAAGTTATGCGAAGTCTTAAAATATTATCAGAAATAACCGTTTCATTTAAGCAAACTAAATCAAGCTTAGCATAGATTGAAAATTTAAATACTCTACTCAAATTTCATTAAAATCGATTAAAAACTTCTCGAAATATTAAAAAAACAAAAACACCACAAACTCATTAACTATGATCAGGTAGGTGTATGAAGCTATGATACTCCAATATACTAGAGACTCTGTGTTTTATGCCAAATAATTCTGGACCACCTTTACATGCTTGTGTAAGCAAAAATTTATGAAACTCATTATAAAAATCAGTTGATAAGTGTACAATAGTTTATGGTTAAAAAATTATTTGTGCCATAAATAAACGACAAGACACCAGGAGCTAACTCCAAATTTTTAGGTAGAAGGATTAAGAAATTGTTGAAAAATTTTCTTTCGGTCGGTGGGTCTTTTGTAGTTGACCGTAACAAGATTAGTGTGGGAGTGATTAGTAATTAGGCTGAGTACTAATAAATTCCTGCATAAGCCAGTTTCTTATATCTTTTCCTTCTACTATATCTTTGAATAAAGTCAATATCGGTTCCAACTTTATGAAAATGTAATTATGTACGTAAATAATGAAAATAATTCAACACCTGAAGACCAATCCCAGAATCGTATTGCTTTATTCAACAGTATGTTACCAATAAAAAATTAAAATAGTATGTTATAAAATGAGCATCAAAAAGACAATTTTGTGGCACGTTTTCAATCTTATAAAACAAGCCCAAAAAACAAGTTTTATAGAAAATGAGTGCCCACATTGACTTAAAATACGAGTTCTTTATAGTATTTTTTCATAATGTGCGTTTTTACCTACCTTTTTAGGTAAAAATTTTATTTCATGTTAAAAAGACCTAAAGACCTCGTAGAATATGTGTTTTCAAAGATTCTTTAGAAACGCAAAGTGTTAATTTTTTTTAGAACAGTTCTTTAACAAATGTGATTTTTTGTGACAAGTGTAGAAAAGCTTAGCATAAGTT
The DNA here is from genome assembly GCA_029207805.1 of Tribolium confusum. Taxonomy (NCBI): domain Eukaryota; kingdom Metazoa; phylum Arthropoda; class Insecta; order Coleoptera; family Tenebrionidae; genus Tribolium; species Tribolium confusum. The sequence goes on along the minus strand of JALGAY010000001.1, from coordinate 32,858,402 downwards.
ATTACGGTTATGACATTATTCATAAAGAGCTCAAACGTTCACCTTATTTTCTCTTTTTTATGCTTGATAAAGCGTTTATATTGTTTAGAACTTTTTCAATTATTGTATTTAATTATTTTATCTCTGTCATGCTATTTTGTTGTAATTTTTAATTTATTCATAATTTTTATCGAGAAAATACTAGAATGCTATTCGAATGATTTTTTAAAATGTCCTCTCAAGTGAAATATAAGTAATATTACTCTCAAGTAATAAAAATTGTATTTTTTGTAGTACACAGTTCTCATTTGTTCTAAGTTCACAAACAAAAAAAAAACCTCCCCCGTTTATGTATAGGTTACGTGCAAGTAATCAGCTGATTAAGCGATTAGTGATAAAACAGATAAATATTTTTCAAAATAATTAACAAATAAAACCATTTCTTCTAAAAATTATTTGAAGTATACTTAAGAGATATTGAGTTTAAGGTTTTAAACACTGTTTTTGATTGGACCGGGGGCTTCCACGACCAGAATCAGAATGTGAATGACACGGTCCAATCCCGGAAACAAAATTCACATACTGTTTTTGGTTAATTTATTGAAGAATTTTTAAGGTTTTCAAACGTAATCTGCCTTAATTCGTTTAACTAAACTCTCAATTTACTATAATTTAATCACACATAAAAGCATGAGAAGACCTTAAAACCTTACGTGTTTGCAGGTATCCCAAAAAACTCACAGAATAATTTGTAAAAAGCAATTTTAGTTTTATTTTACCACCAATCGCTTGACACTTGCACACAACTACAAGTATTACTTCAACTTTTTAACCCAAAAATTAATGAAAAACATTTAAATAGATACACATTTAAAAAAAGTAGTCAATGTTTGTACATTTTATGCGTAAAAATGACGATAAAACCTGGAACCATAAGCACTAAATCAATTTTTTTCTTGGCCTATTCTAATTGGTTTTTATCAGTATTCTTACATCATCATTTGAGTTTTCCTTTGACAAATTTAATTTCGACAAAATTGACTGAATTCCATCTGAAATCCGACGTCTAGTCGGACTTATTATTATACTACTTTCAGAAACTGGAGTCACTTCATCATCCTAATAACATTAAATTGTAGAAAAATTAATAGATTAAATAGCCCCTCACCGCTTGTATTCTAGTGGCTTTAACTTTAAATTTTAATATCACATCTAAAAGTTTTTTATTTCCTACTAAACAAGCCATATATAAAATATTTTGGCCAGTAGCGTCTCGTTCATTGATGTCAAAAGGCATAAAATATTCCCACTGTTCACTTCCATCTCTAAAAATGATTATTTATGACAAAACAATATTTAAAAAAATACAATAAGTATTATAATACCGAAATTTTCGTAAAACGTGAGGAGGGTAGGGAAAATGAAACAGTAGTTCTAGCACATCCACGTGACCATTAATTGCGCTTGCGTGTATCGGTAACCACCTTTCTACAGTGTGTTGCTACAAAAATTAACTTATTTTTGTTCTTTTTTTTTTAATTAGTGTACCTGTATAAGTTCAGGAAATCGTAAAAGTAACATTTCTACAATATCTCTATGCCCGTAATGACAGGCAATATAAAGTGGCGAATATTTAGTTACAGGATGGTATCTTCCATCAGCTCCATAAACTAAGAGTACTTTAACAATCTCTTTACATCCAGTTTGGCAAGCTCTGGAATGTTAGATTACTTTATCAGTTTGACAAAATAAATTATAACATAACTTACGTAAATAATAAAGTACTGGCTCCACTCGGTGCCATGTTAACAATAAGTTCGGCATCTTTAGAAAGTGAAGATAAAAGTGAAGAAACTGAATTGACATCCCCCTGACAACAGGCATCCCTGAGGGCTGCATGAATATCAAGTCTCGCTTTTTCTTTAGCATCTAAAAAGAATTTTCTAATTATTGGAAATTGTAACAATATAAATTCGTGCCTAATTCTAGATTAAAATTCTTGAGATCGTCGGTAAAATAATCACAAGCATCGAAAGCTAATTCCGGAGATGTATTATGCCGTTTGAGCTTTTTCGCCATTGCAATAAATGTTTATAAAAATAGTATTAAAACAGTCCACATGTCACTACATTTACCCCCTCCGAACAGCTGGTGTAAGCACTAGGGGTGGCGTAGAAAAATCAATAAGACTGCAAGGACGCAACAGTGTAACAACATCTACGCCCCAATAATAATAAATTGTCTCTTTGCGGTTATACTAAACCGGTTGAAAAAGAAACTCACGATTATTACTTACGATGAATAGTGTCGCCCCCCGCTAATTTCCTGTGTTGAACCAGCCCGTGAAATTAAACTTCCTATGCAGTAATAAAATGATTAGAAATGTTAAAATCAACACCAAAATACCGGTAAAAATACATCTGGCCATAACGGCATAAAAGTTTATTGAATGATTGCGACAATTTTCGTTATTAATTATTTCGGCTGTGGGACACATGACGCGTTCGGAGCGACACTGAATAGAGACATTTTACAAAGTTCAACTCTCGGAAAAAGCTTTTGGTATATTGTCTGATAAGGAAATTAGTTGTGGAATGATGCTAAAAGGTTATCAATTCAAACAGTTCAGCTTCGTTCCGGTAATGTTTGATGACGAAACGATACTACACGCAAATTTCTTTTGCAAGTATAATTTATAAGGTGATTCCTGCTGATAACAGTGATAAAAAAACTACTTTATGAGTACCCTTCATCGAATATTATTTGTACGGTTTCGATATCCGATTTTGGTTAACCGCATTGCGTCAAATAAGTAGGTATAAGAGGGAAACCTTGTAAAAATAAAATTTGACAAATGATAACGAAATTTCGTAAACAGAATTCTAGTCAGTGGGCGTCGTATTTTTATAAATGATTTACATAAGTGTTTGCGTAGCGTCGCGATGGCGATGGCGATGACATTTTATAGCACTTATTTGCGAACAGACTTAATGCACTTTTATGTTAAGTGCATTTCTAATACAAAAATGGAACAACATAATTTAATATTTCGTTGTCATAGACAGAGATTGTGTTATCAAAAACAATAAAATACCACTTCATATAATATTGATAATATTAGTACAATTTTATAATTTGTTTTGATTTTAACTCAAAAAAGGTATTAAGTTTTATATTATCCAGCATTTATTACAATTAAAACATTACTTTATTACTTATTTAAAATAAAATACATTTTTTTAATTGCAAATACCTACTCGTATGTTATGTTCACGATGATAAGATTATTAAAATTTTCTAACCAAGTTCGATACGATCTAACTAAAATATTCCTGAAATGGAAGCACCTCCGATTAGACCGGAAGTCGTTAGTAACTTTTTATATTTTTTTACAGAATTTGATCAGCTTTGATAAAACAATCTTTAACCTACGTATGTCTTACCGTTTTTGTAGAAATAAATCATTATCTAATTTTTTTTATAAAAAAACGCGGTGTTTTAAAAATCGTTATCATTTTAAGCTAGTATGACCGTATTAAAAACCAAATTTTGACTTTTTACCATTAAATTTTAATTTTTGCACGGCACAGAGCAAAAATATAAAAAGCAAAAAGTTTAAATGAGGAGAGAGTACGCCCTATGCTAGCCGTGTAAGCCATTTGGTATCAGCTTGGTACCAGTGTTTATGATAGGTTTCGAATGAAGCGCCGACTCGACAAATCATGTCCGGTCGTGTCTGGTCTTGCACAGTAGCGTAGCTGACGCTGGATGCTAATTTTTGTTTGTTTACGAACACATGTTGTCTTGATTTTTTTATTGAATGTTTTTGGTCAGTGTGAATTGATTGTTAATATTCTTTGTTATTGTTGTTGTCGTTTTGTTGTGTTTTTATCTATTGTTTAAACTTTTACACTACGTTGAGTGACGCTACTGACTTCAACCTCGTGGTGCGCCTGCTTTCAGTACCAGTTTATAGCTTTGCGCAAAGCCATATTTTCAAACTCATACTCCCTCCATCCTATCTAACCTCCTTGATAAAAAATGATTTGCTCGAAATATTAGCTCCCGTCGTCAAGGTTTATGTACGTAACACAAAATACAAAAGTGCAAATTACAGTTAAACTTTGTTATTTTAATAAAAGTCGTACAGAAAAATAATATATTAAGAAAAAAAACCTCTTTTGATTCTTGGCCAAGAGATTCTACTGAACAGGAAAATGCATGTTGCTACCTGTAAAAGTGGTAAGTTTAGACAGGAGCCAAAGAGAGGCGGCACTATTCAACAAATGTAGAAAAACCAACAAATAGTATATTATCGTTGTAGTTTTAGAAACAAATTTAATGCTGAAATTTGTTTTTGAGCTATCATCTTTACTTTTATGTTACAGCCATTTTTGATTTTTATGTGCGCTATTAGTAAGTACAAGCCCGTAATATTTTTATTTTTTAACCAATTGAAAAAGCGAAAAGTACTGTTAATATAAATTTTTACGTTAAATTATATCCTGTAATTAAATCTTATTTATACTCTTCAGTTTTTAAGATATGAAAAATTACTTTAAATTTTAAAAAGAACGAAATAAAAAAATATATAAATCCAACAACACAATATTTATTATTTAACACTAACCCGAATTTCGGCCACACTTATACCATCATCAGGAGGGTTAATTACAATAAAAATTGTCAAAGAGAGTTAAAAAATTACACATTATACAATAATTGTATCAAACCTTTTGAAAATATTTCATGGCCGTTAAAAAGAAAGAAAGAAAAAACTAAAAAAGTGGTAAACAAAAATTTTTCGATTTTTTGTTAATGTTGTTAATTAGGTTTGATTCAATTATTGTAATATTTAATTTTTTAACTCTCATTTTTAACTCTGACAATTTCTGTGATAATTAACCCCCTGATGATAGCCTAAGTGTGGCCAAAACCAGGGTTGAACACATAATAAATATCGTGTGGTTGGTATATGGTGGTTTATATATTTTTTCATTTCGTCGCTCTTAAAATAACCAACGATGGGTACTCATAATATACATACTTTAAATTTGAATAGTTTTAATTACATTTTTATTTACAGAAAATACTATTGAAAATATAATAAAAAGTGCTCAGCATCGGTCAAAAAAGTAATTAAATATTATCTAATAATTTCAATCTATCTGTCGTTACAGATTAAAAACGTATCTCTCGGTTAAGGGTCTGTGGTACTAAAAAAAATGCATGTATTTGTTAAAATTAATAAATGCAACAATATTGTCGCTATTGTTAGTTTGTTAAAAAAATATTTAAAAAAATTATAATGTATTAATTACTGTCTAAAAGCAGTTTGAACAGTAAAAAGTTGATAATTTTAAAGACGCCTAATTAAAGTTTTTAATAGCCAATAATAAAAAAAAAGTTATAAGATTGTTGTAAACCTTCTACTTGAGGGCACAAGAGCGTATTTATTTTTCTAAAATGTATAGTTCTTGTTTTAATTTATAATTAATTTAGCGCCTTTTTTTATTGCTATTACCGTCACCCTTTGCCGAAGAAATGAGTTTTTTCCTCTCGTACCTTCGGTAATTTTACATTAATTAATCCTGTTTTTAAAAATGTTTTCTAATTTATAAAATAATAGAGTTAGGAGTCAATTTCTTTAAATAATTTCTTATGTTACCGCCCAATATTCTGACAGAACTCTTTTCATTGTCATTCAAATAGATTCCCAGCTAGACCAACCCTTTTTGTGCCTGGTCGACAAGTATTAGAAAAGAAAATTAAATATTAAATTAAAATTAAATTTGTAATTATATTACAAGTAAAAATATTTTATTTTTACTAATATAATTCAATTTAAAAATTTCATATTAAATGTTAAATATATACGATGAGTTTTTTTTTTTTAAATCAATATTGTAAATATTGATGCCAAACAGAATACATAAGAATTTTTTATAAAAACTATGTTATTATACATATATCAATTATGAAGTCTACATCACTATCTTTCAAATATTCATTTAAAAATTACAAGAAATCATTGTATTTTATCATCTAAAACAGATATGTAACAGAGGTTCGATTCCTAATAATAATTTACCAAATTTTTGAGAAATGTCTTGATGTTAAGAACAGATGCAAATTGCACAAATTTTATATCTTTTTGATTTACTGATCAACAATTGATAAAGATTAACTTGAAATTAAAAAAAAATTAAAGTCTTGTAATTCATAAAAAAATTGATTAATCGGAATGATTTTTTTTCGGTAGCTTATTTCTTATAAAAAATCTGAAATTTGGAAAACACAAAACATAATTTTTTTAAAAAATTTTTGGCTGTAACGGAATTTTTATACGACATCTACTTACCGAGACCTACAGACGTTTATTGGGGAGATTGTGGAACTTAAACTATAGAGCGCATGCGCAAACTTTTTGTGAAATATTAAAGCTAAGACATGTCGGGATTTCATTTGAGGCTCTAAGTTCTTCCATTTAAATTTTAGGGGTTTAAAAAATATATCAAAATTAAAATACATATGTAATTTTTTCAACTTTTAACCTCATTTTAAAAGAGAGGGGGTAAATTTGAAAAAATGAAATTGTTAAATTCGTAATACCCGGTTCAAAATACGTAAGAATGAGTGTCTTTTTTTTGTATACAAAATGTTGTTTTCCACCTCAGATTGTGCTCGTCCAAATCGCCTGTCAATTTTTTTTTTACTTTACAATGAATGAACTAAACCCTATAAAAATTTCAAGCTTACAACGACAAGTTTTTTTTTATTTTTTTTACATTTTCAAAAATATAGGGGTTGATGATGTGCAGGGCTAATGCCTGCCAGGTGATGGTTACCGTGCTTAGCATGCTATGACTCATCACTATAAAAATTTCTAGCCTTACAGACATACCATTACTCGGAGGGTTCACTAGCTCTTGGACTAGTGGAGCGGATTTGTCGTCGAAATCGTTCAAAAAAATTTTTCGCGGTAGAAAGATATTAGACCTACATCATCTTTTAGAGAAATGTTCAAATTATCATATTCCCGTTTTACGACCTCGTGCTTTGGTCACGACAAAAGTTATAAGGGGTTAAAGTCAGAAATTTGCAAATTTTTTTTTTGTCCTCCTGAATTGTAAAGTTGACTTTGACGTATTGTAAACGTTAACTCAAAGTGTCACTTTACGCACTAGTGCGACAAAAACTGCAGTAAATTTTAAGTTTTAGAAGATGTTTAAAAAATAAGTTAGATATACGACGATATAGTTAATTACACAAAACTTTACTTTACATAATAAGCAATAAATAAAAAAAGGAAATAAATTTATTATTCTATTTTTTATTTTATAAAATTAGGGCGACATCTATGCGAATTTAAGTAAGTTTATAATTATCTGTATTACCGACATACCGACCAAACACCCGACCAAATGTCAAATATTTTTATAGAGTGTAAAAAATACAGTTACACGTGAAGTATTTTTTAGTTTATTCAGTTTATTAACAATAATAGTCATAGTTATAGTTATAAGAAACACTGCTGTATAAAAAAAAAACACAATTTACAATGGCTGGGACTTGGTTTGTGCTTGTAGTTTTTAGGTACCTACCTAACCTTAAAAGTTGATGTTTATTTTGTAGGACTGTTTTAAATTATAATAATGACCAGTTTATAAATCTAACACATTCAAGAAAAACTTAAAACCGTTTCATTCTATTGCTTCCAAATCCACCCAGCATGAATCAATGATGTCTTATTACTTCTCAATTCGTGACGTGACGTGACGAGGACCTGATCGTGATTTTTCAATTTTACAAAAGTGGTAATTTTTCTGGAGACTGAATCATTAGTATTGTTAATTTACCCATCTTTCTTTCTAGTATTTTGATAATATTTTAAAAATTATGAAAGATTTCTCATTTTGCTTTAAAATTTGAGGTTATGTACCTATGTTTATTAGATTTATTAAAATTAAAAAAAAAACTGTCGGACAAAAAATGTTATACAAACTTCGTGTGTTAAGTCATTTTACATCGCTCCAGCTAATGAGAAACTCGCCCTACGGGCTCGTTTCCCAAACGAAGCTGTCGCGCTGTAAAATATGACTTTACCACACTCTAATGTAAATAACTATTTCTGGTGCGCTATCAATGATGTAAACGTATTACTCGTAAACCATTAGACGTAAGTTACAGATTTTTTTTTGATAAGTAGTGTATAAGATGTGTTATAACTATAAGTCTGTGCTAAAAAAGTTTAGTAATTTAGATTTAATTACTATGAAAAAAATATTTTAATTGGAAAATTATCGACTAAAACTGTAATATACTACATTTGAATAAGCATAACGTTTTATTTCACGATATGGATTTCAAAATTTTTTATACCATGTGAATCCCTGATGTTTTCGCAACATTTTCGTCGGTATAACCTAAAGTGGCGTTTTATAAATAAAAGCTCTAAAGCGATATGAATATGTACTTGTTCTGTTACTCAAATCATTCGACGCGAGAGAGAGATAACTAAATACAAGCGGTGGAGCGCTAAAAAAAGATAGACTAAACTGGTATAATAATGCTAGAGTTTTTTTTAATTTTAGAGCTAAAAAATGGAAAATAAATCTACAATAAAATTTATTTAGTGGCAACTTCTCTCCAAATTTAATTATAGATTAATGTTTGCTTTTTGTATAAGTCGCTAAAGAAATAGCGCATATAAAATTAAGAAAAAACTTTATTTAAAATAAATTAGATAATAAATTCTTCTTCGACATCTTCTATTCTTCTTCCTCAACATGACAACATGCTAATATTTTCTATACCTCCAGGTGATGGGTCTATAATCATTGATGGAAAGCTTTTATTCAAAAAATCTCGGAATCAAAACTAACTTTTAACGAATTTGGTCATTTATTTCTGAACAAAATTTCTGCTGGAACATTATTTTGGTATTCGATCGTTACGATCGTAATGTTTCTATTAAAAATGTAGAAAGACTGCGACGTGGTGGTAACAGTGGAAATTCATTTTCTATAAAAGGAGAACGTCAAATGTAAAATATAAAAAAATTTTAAACTCTTCCATAAATAAGCAAAATTTTATTATATTCTTATCCGAGTATTTATGCACTAATATACCTAGTCAATTAAGCGAATCATATAAATTAACAATAGCTAGAGGTTTTAAAAATGGAGAATGCAAAACCATAACACATTCAGGTGTTTTTGAAAATGTTAAACTAAAATGCAACCATGAGGAAGCCCATACAAAATTGATTGTTCACCTAATTGAAAAAGCTAAAGCAGTAGATAACATTATCATTTACTCAGATGATACCGATGTTCTTGTTAACATTTTGTTTTACATTTCAAAATTATATCTTGAATTTCCGAACAAAAACATTTTTATTCAACAAGACATTCTAATAAACTAACTGATAAAAAGATATACATTGATGTATTGTCCATATTATCCAAATTAGGATTAGATTTCTGTTTTTGCTTACCAACAATCCATGCGTTAACCGGTTGGGACACAACGAGTGCATTTTTTAAAATAGGAAAAAAATCTGCATTTGTATAGCTTTAAAGAACAAAAATGAAATAAGCAAATTGATAGAATTTTGTGACTCCAATATAGAGAATGTTGTTTCTATGTCACGAAATTATATAACAAACTAAATTGTATAAACACTATAATATTGAGCATTTAGACGAACTCAGAAGACTAATAACGTTAGAGTCATTAAAATCTTCTGCAGAACTTCCTCCAGCAGAAGATTCTTTCAAACAACACGTGCTACGGTTTGTTTCTAGATTTTTAAGTAATGTTTAATTGTTGCAAGTTTCCAGGTGTTTATTGCAAGTAAAGATATGGTGTAACAATGATAAACTGTTAATGAAAGATATATTCCAATTTGGTTGGAAAAAATGCAATAAAAATATTAGACTAGTTCTCTGTACCAACGCAGCTATACCATTAAAAATACGCGAAATGTTAAATATTTCCTGTAAGGTTAAAGTATGTATTAGCAAAAAATGTCAATGTTTTAGAGAAAATGTTAAATGCACAATCGCCTGCAAATGCAAAGACTGTCAAAATTCTTCGGTTATGATGGAAGATGTTGAAGAAGAAATTATTATATAAATTATTTTAATAAAGTTTTTTTAAAATTTTATATACACTATTTCTTTAGCGACTCATACAAAAAGCAAACATTAATCTATAATTAAATTTGGAGAGAAGTTGCTATTGAATAAATTTTATTGTAGATTCATTTTCTATTTTTTTGAATAGAATCATGATAGAAGATGTTCAAGAAGAATTTATTATATAATTTATTTTAAATAATGTTTTTTTTTTTAATTTTATATACGCTATTTCTTTAGCGACTTATACAAAAAGCGAACTTTAATCTATAATTAATTTGAAGAGGAGTCGCCACTAAATAAATTTTATTGTAGATTTATTTTCCATTTTTTAGCTCTAAAATTAAAAAAAAAACTCTAGCATTATTATACCAGTTTAGTCTATCTTTTTTTAGCGCTCCACCGCTTGTATTTAGTTATCTATCTCTTACTCGCGTCGAATGATTTGAGTAACAGAAGAAGTACATATTCATATCGCTCTAGAGCTTTTATTTATAAAACGCCACTATACTACTATAGGTTATACCGACGAAAATGTTCCGAAAACATCAGGGATTCACCTGGTATATAAAATTTTGAAATCCATATCGTGAAAAAAAAGTTATGCTTATTCAAATGTAGTATATTACAGTTTTAGTCGATAATTTCCCAATTAAAATATTATTTCATAGTAATTAAATCTAAATTACTGAATTTTTTAGCACAGACTTATAACACATCTTATACACTACTTATCAAAAAAAAATCTGTAACTTACGTCTAATGGTTTACGAGTAATACGTTTATATCATTGATAGTGCACCAGAAAAAAAAATTGCAAATTTCTGACTTTAACCCCTCATAACTTTTGTCGTGACCAAAGCACGAGGTCGTAAAACGGGAAAGTGATAATTACAACATTTCTCTAAAAGATGGTGTAGGTCCCATATCATTCTATCGCGAAAAAATTTTTCTCTTTAAATAAGCGTCGTAGAGTTACCTATCCGCTCCACTAATTCAATTTATTCATTTATTAAGTCGTAACAGCATGTTTTTTGATATGCTGATATTTCAAAACCGAAATTTTCTTGAAACTGTCTTGAGCATGACAAGAACCAACGCAACGTTATAGAAAAATCAAAAAGTATCATAATGTTAAATTGTAGTAACTTTAATTTTAAGAAACCTAATTCAACAGGTGGTTCACTAGCAAATTTAAACAAAATTTTCACGCCTTTTACTATCACGCTCGCAAAGTGTACTTAAACGCATTTTAACAAAATGTGATAGAAATCAACGAAGATCCGAAAAAAACTGAGATAAAACAGATATGCTTCTACTTTTTGTTTTTGCTATATTCCACAATGTTTAATGGAATAAAATTTGTTTGTTTTAAAAATAATTCAAATTCCTTAACTTTTGTGGAGCAGTTTATTTAGTAAAAATGTGATATATGCAACTAACAATACACGTCACTTTACAGACTTCTATTAACTTCTATAGATAATTTTTTATTTTTACATTATTATATGTCCACAAAACACATACTTCTTTACACACTATTTTACAGACAATTCCATAAAGATATTTTCATAACTATAATTTCTACAACAGTATTCACTTACCTGCAGCCTCTTTTAACAGAGTCACACACTTTCCATGCCCTGCCTGTTCAGCTAAATCCAGAGGTGTCAATTCATTTGAATCCCTAATATTGATATCAGAATCATGTTGTAGCAAAACTGATACATTACTGCTATGTCCATGTTCAGCACTTAAATGTAAAGGAATCTAAAACACACCTTTATTATTTTAAATTTATACAAAGTTAAATCAAACCTTTCTATCGCCCCTTGGACCACAACGAATATTAGGATCAGCCCCTGCATTTAATAAAATAGCCAAACAGCTCGAATTTTCATTAATTGCAGCTGCATGTAAGGGAGTTCTTCCCCAACTGTCTTGTGAGTTTAAGAAGGCCTGTTGGCCCCCCTCTAACAGATCCATAAGTAAATGAGTATTGTCCCATAGTGCGGCCTATAAAAATTACAACAAATTATTAGATAATTAAAGAGTAAATTAGATGTAAAAGTACAAACCTGGTGTAAAAGCCGGCCTGGAAAATCCTCGTCTTCAGGTGAAGAATCCAACATTGTGGTGATTCAACAAAAATCGATAACGTTATAACACCTACATTACACAATCTCGGAAACTTGCACTAATTAATATAAAAAATCGCGAAAATTTTATGCAAGCGGTTAAACAATTATTTCGTAACAAGTATTAAGAAATACGAGAGTACTCTGTGTTGATTGTTTAGATTAGGTTAATTTAATTGTCTTTTTGACAACCAATACCATGAAACTAAAATCCCTATAGGTTACTACAAATTATCAATGACAACTAGGGGAAATTGGCACCGTCAGGTTCACCAGTAAAGTTACTTTTGTTTTGTTTGGCGGGTTGCCTAAAAGTTGTTCTTACATTCTTGAAATATTTTCTTTTATTCGTTTGGAAGGAAGTGGAAAATGTTTTAAAGTTATAATAATTCCTTAAATGTATAAATTTATTTAGTACAGGTATGTAAATAACACATAATTGAAAGTTTTAGTTATTTGTAGTGCCCCACAGAACAATGAATGAGGCTGCTGCTTTGCCCCATGGACCCCCAATGAACATTCTTCCACCCACACCAGCAGGACTTGAATCATTGTACACATTATGCAGAAAAATATACCCCGATCAAGTTAACCCCCTACAAGTTACAGCCCTCCTAAAATACTGGCAAGTACCAAAATTTTTAATTTTTTAAATATGTATTAATAGGTACATTTAACATTATACTTATTATAAAACGAACAATTGGGACAAACTTTATTTTATTAAATTTGCTGTAAAAAAATTAAATTTGTTCAAGTTCTATTTTTAGTCTGAGATTTAAGTCTACTTCCTGTTTTTTGTCTGCTTCCTTTTTATACCAATAGGGGAATTTAGATGAGTCTCCTGTGTCTATTTTTAAATTAAGGAAGGGTAAAATTTTTTATTTTATTTTTTTATAATTATTATAGGCTTGGAGGACCAGATCCATTAGATTACATATCGATGTATGCAAATCCAGGCATTCCAGAAGAAAACATTCCACCTCATTGGCATTACATAAGGTACTAAAGTTATCAGAAAAAGTGTAGAATCACATAAATTATTATTATCAACAAAGTTTATTGCTCTTGTTATCTTTTATACATTTTTTATATAACCAAGGTGTACAAGAAAGACGTTCTCATAGAGCAATCTGGTATATTTGAGAAAAAAGTAAAGCGATTTAACACAACTTACAGTGATGGCCATTGAAAAATGTGCCACTAAATTAGGCATCTTTAAAAAAAATTATTTATTAAGGTATTACTGTCAGTATGATTAGAAATGTCATTATAGACAATTCATAGGTTTCATTGATTTATATCAAAGCGTCTCACTTTTCATTGAACGTCACTGTACTTTTAAACCAAGTTGTATAGGGTGGTTTATTTTCTATGGTTTTGGCAGGTTTCTCATATATCCGATTACCACACAAAGAAACGAATAATACATCCTCGTGCTACTTTTTGAGACAAAATTAATGGTTTAATCAGTTTTGTCTTATCACCTTTTCTTTATGAGATACAAAGCGTTTTTGATTTTTTGGCGATTTTTTTGAAATTCCGTAACTTTTTTAATTTGTAATCAATTTAAAAAATTTAAATTGGCGCTATTACGGATTTTTATGTAGAATCGAAGGGTGTAGTCAATTTTTTTCATATATTTTAATTTTTAACATATAGGTCAAAGTTACTTTTTTAAAACAGAAATTATAGTTGGCTGTGACCTAAAAAATCGCTATTTTTTTTTTGTTTTCAAAAATATATAATTTTTTAAAAATTAAAATAATATTTAAGAGAATAAGTTAATTTTTTTATTTAACCACTCGACAGTACGATCCGATTTTTGGTGTTACAGTGAATGGATTTCTAGACGATATACCTTTAAATGTTTTACCAAATGTTTGGTACCAACAAGACGGTGCTCCCGTGCATAATGCACATGCAATTAGAAATGTATTAACAGAATATTATAGCGAACAATGGATCAGTAATAAAGACTCAATACGATGACCTTTACGTTCACCTTTTGATAAAAATCACATTGAAAATCATGATAATTGTATGCAGATGTTCAAGAATTTACTCTGCAAGAGTTATCTCAGTTGAACGTGTGAATTTTTGGCCGCATTGCACTGACAGATGTCATGTGTCATTGTTTTGTAATGTTAACCGAGACATACGTTTTTTGAGACAGACAATTGCCACACCCAGGCTATCTGACCAGAACAATTATTGAGCACATTTTATTTTTTGTACGTCTTTCTATTGGTTTGATTTATTTATTATTTCAGTTGAAAATGTAAAACTTTTTGTATTTCTTCCAATTTTCGAGTAAAAATATAATGGAAGTATGTAGTCACGTTGTCTAGTTATATGGTTGTTTTTTCATATGAAATTAATTAATTAATTTAATTGAAAATAAGAGATTTAAAAAAGTGAAAAGTTTCTTTTACTCTTTCTTCAATATTTTATTAATGATAATCATCAAATTCATTGAATGTTGTGGTCATCTAAAATTGATTCTTTATTCAAAAAGTAGAGACAAAATTACTTAGAATTTATGGTGATTTACAATAAAAAAATGCTTCAGCTCAGCGGATTACTCAAAAACGTTATAAAAAGTTTACTTGATACTAGTATAATACTTTTAAAAATATAAAAAAAATGTAGTCTTTACATTTCAGTTTTATTAAAATCAGTAAAGTATACCCTACTTTTTAATTTAATACCCTTGCCTGTCTCGTTTCAACACATTGTCATATATGTTGCTATGTCATATAGATTATGTGTTGAACAGAGACAGACAACGGCATATAAATAAAAAACGGAGTTAGTTAAAAAGTTTTTAATAAAAAACAAATTCTAACTTTGGCGTTTTTTTACCTACTCCTGAACTGTGAAACTTGGTATAGAGATAAATTGCGTTAAATCGGTTTCTTTTGGCTATAAGAAACCTATGTTATCGTATGGAAACGTCTTTCTGGGACACTTCTACCGAGTGAATCAAGTTTTATCCCCACCTCCAAAACACCTCTTATAACAAGAAAAAAAATGATATCTATTTATTACATTAAACTGATATCTAAGCTTGCTTGGAAAAAAAATTTTGTTTCTTAATTTATTTGACCTATAAAGCGTAAAAAACACCCACTAACACCAGACACTACACTTAACACCACATGCGTTTCGACAACAAGGTTGTCATCAGGTGAAAATGACAACGGAGTTGCCATTCTTAGGTGAGAATTTTTGACAAGAATAAAGTGACATTTAGTTGCACCACAATGGTTTAAAAAATCAGATGGTCTATTATATAAAGCCGAAAATAATAATTTATCTAGAAAAAAAATTTAGTTAAGCTTTTTGCACATTTAAAGGTAAAAAAAGGTGAGAAAATAAGTGTGTTATTTTTCAGTTCGTGATCTCAATTCATGAAGATTGTTAAATACATATAGGGTGAATCATCTTATATGGCCTTTTTTAACGTTAATAATTAAAGGAATTTTATGAAATTTACACATAACAAAGATATGGTACTAGACCATCTTTTAAGGCTACTAGATATTTGCTACCACTTTAATTGTAGCCGTAAAAAAGTAAAAACCATTTTTTTGACAATCAAGTTTGTATGTTTTTAACGGGCATAAAGCAAAAAATTAAGAGAATTTAGATGTAAAATAAAAAACAGCAAAATAGATCGGTTACCATTTGCTTTGACTTTTAAGCCACAACAATGGTCGTATGGCAAGTTTATAAGAAATACTATAAACTGGAGAAACCACCACCCTGATTAAGTTTTTTTGGGAAAGCAATTTACGATTTGTCATAATTCATAAGGAAATAAATGCATCAATATCAAATGCCAATTAAAAGTTAACGACACATTTTCTCGAAAATTTTGTTACCCATTTTGATACATTATATCAAAATAAACATATACACAAAAAATTGTTGCCGTAATATTGCATAAATTAATTAAGCCAAAAGGGAAAAAGTAACCGTACATATAAACAATTTAAAAATTGGACAAAATCTTCTATTAAAAAAAAATACTTACAATTTTTGTCTACTTAGAAAGGGGTGTTTGGAGGGTGCGAATAAAACTTAATTTATTATGTATATACATATATATTTTCATCATTTAGTTTTGGCCTGTCTGACCTACACGGTGATGGCCGAGTCCACGACATTTCAGGAGCTGACGGTATTTCAGGTTTTGGTTTTGAATTAACATTTAGATTAAGACGAGAACCTGAAGAAACGGCTCCACCAACCTGGCCTGCAACTTTAATGCAGTCTTTAGCTAAATATGTTTTTCAATCAGGTTTGTCTCTTTCAAAAAAATCTTGAAATAATTTTAATAATTCAGGAAATACTCTTTGTGCTGGTGACCATGTATCATGGCACTGCGCCTTAGATAATAGTGAATCTCGAATACAACACATGTTAATGACCACAGACGTCCATTTAAAATCTACCCAAACTCCATTTGGAACAGTAGATTTTGTACAAATTGTTGGAATTTGTGCTGAGGAGCTGAAAGCAGCACAACAATGGAACGGGGCTGGAGTTCTTGACATGATTAGCAGAATTCCATCGTAAGTGCATTAAAGTAGTTACCTTGTTTATATCGAAGACGTTCAATTATATTACATTAAATCCGCTTAAAATTATAACTACGATAAATGAGGCATGTGCGACAAACTCGAAGCCTAAGGTTTATATTGTGTGAATTACGTCGAATTTATTTTGATTTATAGCTTAGATTTATAGGATGAAACAGGTGTTTATCCAGCCAGTCGCATTTTGTAAAACGTCCTTTCTTCTCTAGAATCAATCTTAAAAGAGCAGATATTTGAATTTTTATTTGTCAAAAAAAGTAAAATTTGCGACAGTCAGTTGATCAAAAATGTTTAAGTGATTTCCTAAAATCCAGTTTGTAGTCTATACAAATGTCAAAAATGTCATTCTCTATACTTGATTCAAGAAATATAGGGCTTGCCAATTAAGTCGTAAAAGTTCAAGGGCACAGCTGCACTTCTGTCAATTAGCTATCAATTAGTAACGAAATGTTAACATAGTTTTCCAGCTCGACAATGATCAGTTATTTTACGCTTTGTTACATCGATAACAAAGCTAGTCCACTGTATCAAGGCCACGGCTACTTAATTTATCGACTGTTTACATAGTTTTTACAACTATTTTACTTTTACGACTTTTTAATTGGCGAGTCCTATATCTCTTGAATCAAGAATACTTTAGCTCCCTCTAAGAAACAGAAATAATTCCTCGAACTAAGAATGCGACTGTCCGAATAAACACCTTCATACTATAATCTAGATGTTCGTGGTTTATATCCAGGGTACCAGGAAAGCCGGGAAAACTTGGAAATGTCAGGGAATTTATTTTATTATCTGGAAAATTAGCCAGACGGTCAATGCAGTAAAAATTTCTCTTCAAAAGAAAAAGCAAAAAGGTATAAAAAGTGTAGCAATAAAATTTAAAGACAAGTCGAAACAAAAAAAAATGTAAAATGAAAAAATAAAACTTATGAAAATGCCCAAGCAAAATTTCCTGTATTCGGGAAATAAAATAATAGAAAAGAGTATTCATTCACTGGCCTAAATTCATATAAAAATAAACAAGAGACGGATTAAGTTTCGTTAAATTAAAAAAAATTAATTGGGTTACTCAAAAAATACAAGTTAATTTCTATATTTAAAAAAATAAAAAAAACTAGAGATGTACCATAATAATAATAAAAAACTCGAACAAATTTTAAAAAATATTGAAAGTTTGAATTTTGCGCAGCACTAAGTTTATTTGAAAATTGAGCAAACGGTCAAAGCTACGAAAAGAACTCGTTAAAAAGAAGAATTGTAGCGAATTACATTTTATATCTGGTGTAAACGAAATTAGAGTCACCTCTTTTTTTACTAGTATTTTTTTAAATAAAAAAACGAAACTTACAAAACATTTTTTGTTGGAAAATCCCCATTAACTGAATACAAAATGAACTTTTTATCACTTCCGGTTTTACCGAAAACACTATGTATATTTTTATATTTCTGGAATCTACGTTAAATTCCGAGTCTAATAGACTACTTTTTATAACTTTTTGTGAAACAAAATTTTTTGTTATAATTTTTATTGTTTTATCTAGAAGGCTGTGATGGTTAAAAAACATTTCTAAATAATTTAGGCAACAACTAAAAAATAAAACCAATCTTATAAATGATCCAATTTAGAAAATACAAGAGTTTAAACTGAAATAAGTTAGTTTTTCTCGTTTAACTCAATTTTTCCAAATGGAACAATAATGCCTCACTCGACATTGTAAATTAACTTTTTTTTTGTTAATCTAAAATTACCAAAATTTCAAAAATCTATTTGGTATTTTTTGTAATATTTACAAAAAAAAATTGGAAAAATCTTTAATCATTAATACAGATATTAAATATCACAAAAACTACTGAGTAGATTTTAAAAATTTTGGTATCTTTGGATTGACAAAGAAAACGTTATTTTAAAAAGTCAAGTGAGCCACTATTGTTCCATTTGAAAAAAATTAGTTAAACTAAAAAAAACTAATTCTAATTGATTCTAATTCAAGCTCGTGTATTTTCTAAATTAGATTATTTATGAAATTAGTTCTATTTTTCAATGGTTACCTTATTCAGAAATATTTTTTTTACCATCACAGCTTCCTAGATACAAAAACAAAAATTACAAAAAAAAATATTTTTATTTTACAAATAGTTATAAAAAGTAGTCTATTAGACGCAGAATTTAACGTAGATTCCAAAAATATAAAAATATACATAGTGTTCTATTTAAAAATCCAAAGTTACAGTCGTTTCCGGTAAAACCGGAAGTGATAGAAACTTCATTTTTTTACTCAATTAATGGGGATAATCTAACATAATAAGTTTTCCAAGTGTCGTTTTTTTATTTAAAAAAATACTATTAAAAAAGGGGGTGAGCCTAATTTCGTTTACACCCGGTATATAAAAGTCCGCGAGGCAATTTTTTTTATCTGTGACAGTTTAAGCACTAGAGATACGAAATAGGTTAACAACTCGGGTTGTTTAATCCTTTCTGATTTCTAAATATCTATGGATATGTATGGAACACGTGTAGAAAGCTGGAAAAGTCAGGGAATTTGATTCTGGCAGGCTGCTAGCTACCCTGATATCGGAAGGTTTTAATCGGATTTCACATTTGAACTTCATCGATATAAACAAGTTATATAATTCAGGGAAATATTTTTTCAGTGCTGGTGGTTCATGGTTTATAACAGATATGAGAAGGGGTGAGAGTATTTTTGAGCTTGATTTAAATGCACATGAAGAAGTTGAACGAGGTTTTGAGCTAGAAGGGTCGAATTTAAGTGGAGTTAGTGCGAGATGTTCATGGGTGGAGCAAGACCCCACTCATATAGACATTATGCATTTGAAAGAGAAATCTGATTGTGACAATTTCCAAGTGCAAGAGGAGTCGTCACTGTTGCAAAAACCACTTCCAAGTGGGAATTTTGAACAAAACCGGTCTAGTGCTACCAATTTTAAAATGGATGAAATTAGAACTAGTTCTGGGGTTTTAGAATCGACTGAGTTGTTGCATATTAAGAAACTGGAAGGTGTACATTTGGTTTTTAATTTAGAAGCTGGGAGTTTACTTCCGTTAGCTATTAGGTGAAATATTTAATTTTTGTGAATTTTGTTTTATTTTTTTCTATCAAAAGGGGTCGAGTGAGGCATGGGAGACACTTTACATTCAAGTCGGTATTAGGAGAGACTGCAATAACGCTAGTGGCGTGTACAGTTACTGGGACTTTAGTGGATACAGAACACCCTTATGTAGCTCAAGGTTCTTGGTTACAGATTCTTATTACTGATGATTTAGCTCAGGATATGGCAGTTACTTTTCAAGTTTTGGCAAGTCCAGAAGCTCTTTCTTTACCAAAAACTTTCTCATGGCCTGATAAAAAATTATCTGTAACTATTGTTGCTGATAAATTATAAAAGCTTAGAAATAGATCTAAATTAGTTTTTAACGAGATACTCAAACTTACGAGCAATATTTAATTATATTTCTGTGTTAGTTTTACTCATATTTAATTTATTATCTTATTTATTACATTATTTGACTTGAATACACCTCATTTATTATTAAAAATGTACTAAATGTCAGTTTAAAGTACAAAGTCTATAATATAATTTTCACTTGCTTCTAAACAATAAAAACTTTTAAATCTCTTAAATCAATAAAAAAAAATATTTATAAACACTCCCGTTCATAGATGACAGTTAGATAGCAACAGTTACGGAGGCTAGAAATCAGATTTCTAGTTTCTGTAGCAACAGTGACAGGCACCCCAAGGTCACTCTAGAAAGAGATTTGTGTACAAACCTTGTTGAAAGTCTATCCAAGTTGGACTGGGTACTTATCACAATCCCTAACAATCCGATCGGTCTATCCAATTACCTGAAATGCATAGTCGTGTATTATACAAACTAGTAGAATGACTTCATCCCCAACAATACAACTCTTTATCAATGGGCGGTCAAAATACTTCAGAAAACTTTGATAAACCCGTCTTTCGTCAAAACTACTTGCTGCCATAAATTATTTCTCAAGTATTGTGACCGCCTACTGATAAAGAGTTGTATTGTTGGGGTAAATGTTATTTCTTTCAGATTATAAAGTCATTCTGCTAGAGTTTGTGGACGACTATACACCCAAAATTCAGACGTCGCCGTCGATTACTTTTTTTATCTTAGCAGTGATTGTTTAATAATATTTGCGTTGAATAATATCAACTGCGTAAGTGTAATTTTACACGCAGATTGGTCACGTGGGTTGATATTGTTTCTGAAGGCACAGTATTGACGGTTTTTGTAGTACCCAATATGGTGGCTGGTGTACTTTTACGAATAAATATAAACATTTAGAAGTAGGTAAGGTGACCAAAAAAATAAAAGAATGGTGAAACTTTTTTAACCAGTTAGCAGATATTTTTGATTTTTTTTTTCCGGACAGGCAATTTTATTTAAAAAAAAATTTCTTTTAAAGAATATTTATTACTTAATGCACGATAAAAACTAGAGTAAAAAATACTAATATCGTTGACGAATGTCGTCGACTTACAATTAGAATGAAGATGCGTTATTTAAATATTTTATAGTCAGAAAACCTGCTATATCTAAAAATGAGTACAGAAACCTGTATTATTATTAATACCTGCAAACATAATTTGCTTTTATTAATGTAAAAACCACATAAAAGCTAAGTTGAGAAATGAGATTTTTGGCATTTATTTAATTTGTGTTTAATAATAATAATAGGTTTTTAGGGCTCTCTTGAAAAGTTTATGAAATTAGAGTTAACAGGTTTTTCACTCTAATTCAACGATGTGACTTTATTTGGAATAAATAATTTTAATAATGTAATAAATGTAAACGATTGGGTTACTTGAATTCACAAGTTTACCCGCTGTTTTAAATTGATCGCATGGGAAAGACCCAGAGACTTTCCCGGGACGGACCCCTTTTGCGGACCAAATAATCCTTAATCCCATCGGTCCCTTCTATTACCTGAAATCGACAGCCCAAATGCGGACCAGCTAATTCTTTTATCTCACCATGCGGGGTACTAAAACTGCTAATTGTATTTAAAGTTGTAAACTACGTGGTAGGAAACTTTCCATTTTCAAGTAAATGCCGAATTTTCCCAATTCGTTATTTTAATCTTTCCGACTTGGCACATACATTTTATTTAGATTTGTCTTTACTAAAGTTGTGGTAAGAAACTTTCTATTCTCAGGTAAATACCGAATTTTCCTAATTCATTATCTTAATCTTTTCGGCTTTGCACATTCAACATAATGGGTAGGTACAATTTTCTTTTTCCACGTAAGTATTGAGCTTTATTAAAAATGCCCGAATACTCTAGTGTAAATAATGTTAGCTTGGATTTTAAATTTCTTCAGAGTAGAGTTTAGCAAGAAATTATCTTCTATTCCGATCGCTCTCAAAACACTATAGGTACTTTTTGGTAAAAATCATTCACATTAATGTAAAAATAGGTCCTCAAAGGTATGTTGATGTTTAACGCAAAACTTACTAGACAGATAACAGCGGAAGACAAATAAAAAAATAATAACAAATACTATTTAAAATATTCAATAGAACAAATAGTATAAAAAATACGTGTTACAACCTCCCCACTGTAAAACCCGTTCATTGAATCATCTGTAGCGCAATGAAGCTGGTTGTAACACTAGTTTTCTAAAATACTATTATTCTAAAACGTAATAATAATATTTTAAAACAGGCATTTGCTAATAAGTTAAAATATGTCGCTTTTTTGCTAGTGTAATTGTGTCACTCGCAACACATTAACAAACTTTCATCTCACGAAAAAACTTGATTTTCATAACAGTATATTGTAAAAAATTGTAAAAAAATAGTAATATATATATATATATATATATTATCGTAGCAAATGTTAAAACATACTTCTTATTTAAAAATAAAAACAGACTTGTAAAATATGTTTCATATTTGTAAATGTAGGCAAAAGGGATACATTTCAAGAACCCCTATGGGGCTGGGCTGGTCCGTAAAACGGACTCGCCGCAATTTTTAACAGAATTACTGAACTGAATGTTCAAATTTACGTCTTTCTGTTTTCTGGCAATATTACAACCAATTTTCGAACTCTGTTAGCACATTATTTATCATTTTTTGACTAATTAAGCGACACTAATTTGTAATTCATTCTCTTCAATTCTCTAAATCTCTAGTTTTGTTGCAAATACTTTTCATTTTAAGTACCTAACCCTATAAAAAAGTCAAATAAATTTAGTTCAAAAAAAACATAATTGCCCATATGGGTCGACGAGAAATCCACACTGGATGAGAGAAACCCATACTCAACATCCACAAAAATTGAATGTTTGGTGTGGTTTTGTCAGATCACATTTTAGGACCGTATTTTTTGGATATTTTTTGCGACACGTTAGTATCAGCATTAGCAAAACTTTTTCCCAATAAAGACAATCCGGACATACCAGCAGCTAATGTACGGTTTCAACAAGATGGTGCACCTCCATACTACGCTCGTGGTGTCAGAGATTATTTAGATGTACTTTGTACATTTCGCCATGTTTTGAGTTAAGTGTGCCATAGTACTACACCCGAACTGGCTTCGTTTTTTTCCTGCCGCTGTGGTAGCGGTCTCCGGCTTGGCCAGGAGGATAGTAAAGAGATTGCAATTAAAGTGCAAGTAATGAGTCAGATGAGCGTAATCAACTATTAGTTAATTACAACAAAAGCCGTTAGTAGTTAGACACGTACAGGTCATATGCAGAACTAACTTAATCGGTAAAATAAAAAAAAGAATTGACAAATTAATAAATAAAAGATTTGATTATAACTCTCAGGGACTCCCCTGTGACTATAAGTTTTTAAATACAGGTATAAAGTGATGAATTTTAGTCTTTACCTTTTGATACAGACCTGCGAAAATCTGGTCACCTTCTGGAGATGATGGCGATGGCGGTTTGCGAATCGCGAAAGGGTGGTCCTCTGATCCCCCTGACATCGTAGACCTGTCTAGAGAAAGGTCAATTAAACGAGAATTAACTCATTAGACAATTTACGCCAATTTGCGATCAAACCCGTCGGAGACTAGGAATCTGCAAACAGGTGTAGAATTGCTAGTTCAAAAATTCGCCTTAGGCGCGATCAACCCGTCGAAGACTAGAAAACCTGCACTTCAGGTGAATTTACAGTTCGAGCCCTCAGCGCGATCAACCCGTCAGAGACCAAGGAGGTTAGATAGGACGGAGAGAGTACAACTTGAAAAAAATGGACTTGCCGCCTTCACTGCGCAAAGCTATAAACTGGTACTGAAAGCAGGCGCATCACGAGGTTGAAGTCAGTAGCGTCACACAATGTAGTGTAAAAAGTTTAAACAAAGGTTTAAAAACACAACAAAACGACAACAACAATAACAAAAAATATTAACAATCAATTCACACAGACCAAAAAAAATCAGTAAAAAAAATAAAACAACGTTTGTTTGTAAACAACCAAACAAAAACTAGCATCCTGCGTCAGCTACGCCACTGTGCGA
This sequence comes from Tribolium confusum, assembly GCA_029207805.1. NCBI lineage: Eukaryota > Metazoa > Arthropoda > Insecta > Coleoptera > Tenebrionidae > Tribolium > Tribolium confusum. The sequence goes on along the minus strand of JALGAY010000001.1, from coordinate 32,834,020 downwards.
GACCAGACACAGCCAAACAGAATCTGTCGATTCTGCGCTTTATTTGAAACCTGTCATAAACTGGTACTAAGCTGGTACCAAACTGTTTACACGGGAAGTATAGGGCATACTCTCTCCTTCCTATCTAACCTCCTTGGTCAGAGACTATGAAATCTGCACTTCAGACACGACTGATTAATGAGTTCAAAAAAAAATCGCCTCAGGCGCGATCAACCCGTCGAAGACTAGGAAATTTGCACTTCATGTGAATTTACAGTTCAAGCCCTCGGCGCGATCAACTCGTCGGAAACTAGGAAATCTGCACTTCACGACTGTGTAATGAGTAAGGCGAGGAATAAAAGGTACCTGTGTCAGTGGCACATGACGTGGAGAGACAGTCTTTCGGACAGCGATCTACCAGTCGAAGACTAGGAATCTCCTATTTTTAAAAAAATAAGCCGACTAGCATGGAGAATGTCAAGACACTCTCTGAAGATAGCTTTTCTCGGGATTCCTTTTATATCCAAATTTTTAGTGACGTCGGAGGTGGCTACGTGACTTTTCTCAAGGGGTTGCTTGTGTGTTCCCACAGTCTGGGAATTTTAATTAATTTGTGGCGATAATATTATGTTTGTTTGGCCTTTTTCTAGTTTCGTTTTACCTTCTAATATCTTCGATTTTAGATTAATTTACCTAAAACATAATCAATTGTCCGGTCGCTGGAACATTTAAATAAATGATTATGTTAACTATCATGTTCTCATGATGTTGGGCTTGATAAATAACCTACTCCGGGGTTGATTTGCTAAAAGAGAAGCCGCGGAATTAAAAACAACAAATTACATACAACACTCGGGTCCGAGATAAATAAGCAATTTGCAATTGTAAAATATGTAGACAGTTTTGCTGGACATCATCCCCTTTATTTCCACCTGTTAAACCTGTTATAGTGTTATTGTCTCTAAGAATGCTGAAAAATTACGAGGCTTATCAGTAGAGATAGGAAACATATATGAAGCCAGGAGTATAGCGGCACATGTTTTGTGAATCGATTATAATGGTGTAATACGATCAAAAACTTGAACGCTTGATCAGCGAAGACCGTACTAACTTGGGCCTGCTCAGGATTGGCTGAATGCTTGGCGCCAAACTAATTCATAGGGATGGTCAGTAGCGTTGCGTCGCAACTAAACTTCTTAAATCATAGTAAACATTTATTTATTTTTATTTTGAAGCAAAAAAATGTTTCCAGGAGTTCAAAAGCGGACGTAATTCGGTTTTTATTTCGATTATGGAGACTATCAGGAAATTTAAACACTTAAATGAAGGGACCGCTACTTCTAATAATGCGAAGCGTGCGGACTACGCCAATGAATCGCTCCCCACCTAAGTAGCATACGAATTTCCTAACACTGCTTATCAGATAACAGTTATACACATTAAATTTTCATAAAAACATTTGCTAAATACAAAATGCAAAAAATGTAGCACACTCGGTACACAACCCTAACTCATTTGTATGTTTCGTTACCAACCCTTTCCTGTAATATAATAAAATTATGTCACTGTATTGTTAGTTGCATATATTAAAAGACCAACCAGACTTGGATAGTCTCAATCGATTAATTTAAAATTATAATCAAATTGCGATTAATCAATTTTTTAATCGATTAATCAATTATTTTGCCCAGTGCTAGTCCGGAGGCTGCAGTATGACGTCATGTGAAACGATCCATTCTCAGAGATGACGTCTATTTCTTCCAAGGCCAAACCAAACCAATCGTTACCACAACATAACCTATAAATTTTTGAAAATTTGAAATGGAGCCAGAAAGTGAAGACGTATTAATTGTATCCTTTATCAATATACACGTATTTTGGATAATGACAAAAAGGGATTTAATGATAAGGAATGCAATGAGTAATCGAATGAAGGACCTGGCTGCGGCCGGCCATCGTAAAAGTATTACAAATATTAATAAAATTCCTAAAGATCAGGTCTAGTACATTTTGTGTATTTCATACAATTATTCGATATATTGTAGATGATAGCTATTTACTTGAATGAGAGGTGGGTTCGTGCCATAATTAAAGGCACACAAAAATATGGGGGAAGTAGTATTGAATATAAATGTTGGTTGCCAGATTATGGCACAATGCGGATTGCAAAAAACCTATTTTACCTACCAGACGAATTGCAAGCATGTCCAATTCTTGCAAGACAGGCTAGTTTAGAAAATGTGGTCAATTTAATGCCGGTTTGGAAAATTTGAAATTTTTAATTTGACCTAACTTTTTATTATTAGGTAATGACTATGGAGTTTGATGGAAGTGGTTTTGAACATAAATATAAGCCCACACTTGAAGACGTTGAAGGAGTTAGAAGACGAACAATTGCCCTTATAGATGAAGCAAAAAAAATATTTTTTTCTGAAAAAAGGCAAGATGAATTTAATGTTTATGGAGACCTTATTTGTGTCAATCAGGAAAGTAGGAAATCTTTAACTGAATATTTAATTAGTAAATGCCTTGTCATAACTAATGAAAAGATGTTTAAAAGTATGTATAATATGTATTTTAGTTGAAAATAACTAACAACTTTTTTTAGCTATTGAGCCGAGTAGGGCCTCTACTATTGAACTCTACTTCAGTCTCACTGCCAATTGCACTCAACCATTAGAAGATCCAGTAAAGCGCTTTCAAAAAAGGTTTTTGGCTGGGGTACCCAGAAGCAGCGGACCATCGGTTTGGGATCTCACATATTTTTCCAACAAGTTTTCATTGCATCTGTTGTAGAATTTCTTTGAAAGAAACGAGATAGGCAAGCCTAATTCTTTTTTTAATTTTTAATTAAAAGTAAATCAAAACTTGGGAGTTACAGTTCAGTTAGGGAAATTGCTTTGGGGACTTTTTGTTGGCTGCTTTGTTGTCACCAAAAAAAGAACTAAAACGAGTCTACCGCGCAATGTCTAGAACGCACCACTATGTCTAGAAACTGAACTGCCAAATTTTTAAATTTGTCGTTTTGTTATAAATACTATTTTTGTGATGTTTTTGTATTGTGAATAAACTAAGGTAATTTATTAAACACGTTTTTTTTTCCTTGTGTTGTATTAATTTGCACCTAATATTACAGGATTGAGTCATGCAACCGGCAACTGTAAATCCTAACCTCACAACTTATCAAACTTTTAGCTACAAAGACATTCTCGTAAAAAAATTGGTGCGTGCTGTGGCATGGAGTGTAATATCTCAAATTGTGATTCTTTTAATTTACATAATAGTCGCCAATGCTGATATTTTTCATCCATCGGAATGGATTAGTTCAATACTAGACACTTTCACTTACTTAAGCACATGGATTTTTGCAATTATCTTTTCACTTATAATTTTCGCGCAGTGTTTAATATGTGCAAAAGATTATGTTCTAATGACAGTGTATTGTTCGACTCGATTTCAACACTTCTGTCATGTATTCTCATTCCATAATTTTATTTTGATGTTGTTGCATGTTGTCACTGGAGGAGCTTTTGTGTGGCAAATTCTTGCTGTTATTGACAGTAGTAATCAGTTTTTAACAACAAAATGTCAACTTCACCAGAATTGCTTGGATGGGGACTTTTTTTTTCTGATTATTGGTGGTTTTTGGACGGGTTTTTATTTTTTTACAAAAGTCTACATTTCCACAAAACAACTCGTGTTTCCTCTTATCCATCAAAGAAAATTTTTACTATTTTCCTCCAACTTTTATTCGTTATTTAAGCAAAGTTTGGTAACGGCAATGTGGCCCACATTTTACTTTGTTTTATTTTATTACTTCTGGGGAGATCAGCTTGAAAGTCAGTTCAGCTCTTTTCTTAACGTAGAGAGAGCATCACGAAATACCAGTATTTTAATTTACATTTATTTATGGTGGTTTTCAACACTTTATTGCTTTAGCAATAATTTAATGCGATTTTTTTTCCAATTATATATCACAGAACCTGTACAATTTCCAGTTGTTAAGGAAAATGTTTATATCTTAACACTCCAAGAAGCCATGGACATGAGTAATTTACCAATTATTCAAAATCTGGCATGTTTGGATTTATTTTTATTGAGTCAGTGGTCCCCGATACGGCGACAATTACTTTTCACTTTGTCTCAACCTGGGGGGCACCCCCGCAATTGGAATTCCCTGACTGAAAGTGTTTTAAAACTATTTACGGATTACACTAATCTCCTCAAGAAGACTACAGAACCACCAATTCAAAACCAGCCAATGAAACAGAATGAAGTCATCACTCCATTTTCACCAATCGCAGCACAGTCCCCAGGATCAGACGTCTCTCTGGGTTTCAGAATGAGAAATATTAGGAATTTATCCGTTAGTAGGAACAGTGATTATTTCGACGTTGAAGTCTCAAGAAATGTATCTTCAGGCGCTTTTGAGTATTTGAAGGGAGCTGCTGATAAAATTATTTCTTCCCTGAAAATTTTATTTGGAATTAATTTTCTGTTTGAAGAATTGCCACAAGTCAATATTCAGAAGTGCTTAGGGAACGGACAATTAATAATCTGGGCAAGTCAAGGAATTGCTGAATTGGCTACAGCTTCATTAGTTGAAGATAAGTATGGGATTGTTCAGAAAGATTTGCCGGTTATTATCACTAGTTTGGTTCATTTAAAGCAAACTTTGGATAAATTGAATAAAATTCCGTCTTTGTCGCGAAAAATTGCAACATTGGATGATTTTAATTACGGAATGAAGAATACAATTACTGCAGCTGTTAAGCGGAGTTTGTTAAATATTTGTATACATTTTGGGGAATATTTTAAAGATATTCCGTTAAGTAACGACGTTTTGCATTATTTGCAGTTTAATGTTATGTTAAAGAATTGTAATTGAATTTCAAGACTGTACTAAATAGTAAATATATTTTTCACTTATTCAAATTTACTTTAAATTGGTGAAATCCGTAAGAATCCCTTAGAATCACTTTAAATCCCCGGAAATTCTCAAATCTAGTAAGAAATCCTACAAAATCCACGTAAAAACATAGGAATTCATGGGAAATGTTGCCGCTTGTAATAATAATCGGAATTGATCATTTTGGACGTTTCATAGTTTAATCTAAATCCTTTTATTTTACAAATAATTTCACCTGTATTAGTCTTATAACAATAACTCTTTGGACCTGTTGGCACCCAGTCAACAATCCATACACCCTTACCTACTCAATTCGTCAGTCTAATCTTCCAATAGACATCCTGTTTTAACAATCTGTATATCTCAAAAACCATAAATCCATGTATAAGACAAGATTTTTAGCTATTAAGCATCCTTTCAATAAAGACTATTACCAGGTAAAATTTCTGTAAATTTGATTACATCCTGTATATGAAATAAAAGAAATTACCATTATCATAAATTCATATTCAAATTTACCAATTTATTTAAAATATGTATTTAACGTGAAAAACAAAACTTTGTGTGCACCACTAACATTATTTGATGTTTATAGCCCTTAAGAGTGTAACAAAACACAAATAACTACTTTTATGAATTAAAACGAAGGTTGTTTCAATAAATAAACTCAAAGTTTGTTTCAGCAAAATTCTATTACTTACACGCATAGAATACAAAGAACTAAATAAAAATAATAAATGCAAATGTTGTTACCACTACATTCATATTTACATTAGCTTATGAATTAGTGCCTCTTATTGAAAATGTAGGTTGGTTCAAAACATGAGATAGTGTACATTCCAGTTATAGTACAAAACAGGCATACAAATTTTACTGTAAGATTTATCACAAAAGCCATTACAAGTTGTCTTGTAAGTCTAAACTATGAGAAATACTACATTTTGGCAGAATTGTCTAAAATAAATTAGCCAAGAACAGCCTGTAGCCACTTCTTATATACCAAGCAAAATTGTATCAAAATAACAGTCTGGTTTTGCAACACAATTTTCCATGAAAATATGGAAAAAGTTAATCACAATCTTTGAATGAAATGATGAACGTTGTTAACCCTAAACTAAAATTAATCACTGAATTTACCCCAAAGTCCTATAAATTAATAAAATCCATTTTAAATTTACTGTACAATTTTTCTAAACTCTCTAAGTTGCAAGAAAATAATTACAGACTAGAAAGCTAAGCATTTTTTGCGTAACTTAGCCTACAATAGTGGAAAACAATTTCAAAAATAATTTCTTGTAAGAAACTTCATAGACTAGAGAGCTAAATTAATTGTTTATTTTGGTAAGAAATTCAACGACTGGAAACAAAACAAATTTTATAACGTCAACAGCAACTATAAAGATGAATGACGCACACATTGTGTAAACAGAACCGTCCTTAGATATTTAATATTTACTATCACATAATTCGTAGTTAAACTTATTTATAACAGTTCAACATCAGTTTGTGTCGACATCTATGAGAAAAACGTCCTTAATTCAGTCTAGAAAACACAACAGTTTCAAAGACAAAAACACATTTAAAACTCCAATTATTTCAAACACGCTCTTTCATAATTTAAGACATATATCGAACATAACATTGTACACAATTACAAATAATTTTTTAAATATTTTGAATTTTAATTTACTTGAAGTCAATTTATGCATCAACGAACCGATTCATGGCAACATTTGCTCAAAATTTGTTTCTTCAACACAAAGTTAATAAGGGAAGTGGCTTTTGAAGATCTATTCGAATGCTGAAAAAAAAAACCTTAGAAGAAAAAAAAACTAAATTCAAATTACTTACGAGCCAAAACAGAAGGAGAAGGCGACTGGGTCTTTCGTTCTCCAATGGAATTGAGGAAATTCCATATAAGAATAGTATCATCATGAGAGCTGCTAACAATTTGGAACTCGTCAAATTGCAACCTGAACACACGCCCTGTATGCTCCTGAAAAATAAAATTTTTATATAAACATCTTAACTGAATTTAATTTTCTATGAACAATCAGTCAAAAAATCATTTATTTGAATCACACCATAGAACTAGTACTTTGACATGGAAGGAGCTAAAATGAAATCTTGCAGTCATGTGATATGTGGCAAGAAAATGCCCAAAACTTGAAATATCATGTATTCACGCCTAATTTCATAAGCGGCAATTTCTTGAACACTAACAAGTATCCAAGAAATATTACTTTAAAAAGTTCTACAATGTAGGGTAAAGTAAATTGTAAAAGAATGTCGATAGGCGAAGCAATCTTGTGCAATACCAAAATAAAAACTACATACATGTTTTACAAGTAAGCTTCGGTGCTGGAGAGTCTTGATTAAACGACCAGGTAATTAACCGGCATAATCCAGCGGGTTGCATGTTATTCATTCTACTGGTCTACAGCTGATAAAAATTGACAACTTGTCAAAAAGCTAACATCCCTTGAACTTAAATGTATCAGATGGAGCCACCGATTTTTAGATTTACTATAAGGAACTAATAATGTACAATTTAAATCGAAAGGGCTATAATTGTTAATAATATAATAAATAATAGAAAGATAAGGGACAAACAACGATTAAAATAATTTTTATGGTATTTTATTTGCAGTTATATATAGTCCTTTAGATTTAAATTGTGTATTATTAGTTGCCTAAAAATCACTGGCTCCATCTTAAACATTTAACTTGAAGGGATGCTAGCTTTTTGACAAGTATTTATCAGCTGTCCATACTGATTCATTTCTATACTGTGCTCCAAACTAACCCAAAATGTCAAAATATAAATAAATAATTGTTTGTCCAGTGACCGATAGATGGCATAATGTATAACTTTTTAAGTTTTTTAAAATAAGTTAAGGTACGATCAACGGAAAAGTATTATAATCAACTTCTCTGTTACATAATTCGCGATTAATAATCTTTAGTTTATTAGGCGCACTCGCTTCGCTCATGCGTTAAAGGGTCTCGATTGTTAAGCGCCCTCATTAACCAACATGTTGGTTAAATCACTATTCTACGTAGTTACCAAAAATTGAAATTTACATAAATCTGTCAATTAGATGGCAGTAGCGTTACATAAATCACAAAAATTTATGTAATTTAATTAAGTAAAATAAGATTGCAAAAAATGCTTAGAATGTTTGTCACTTACTGGTAAATACGTACGAACCGGTTAAATATGGAATTCCCCTCAGAGTTAATAAGCCTTGTTTACAGTCATTCAAATCAACTTAACAGTTAGCTTAACGTAAAGACGTAAAAAATATAATAATAATAATAAAAGCCTTTATTAAATAAAAAATGTGAGGAGGCGAAGTCTAGCTAGTGCTATTCTACTTAACCTCGCTCAATACAAAAACAAAACAAAAAATAAACTTGAAATATAAACCCATAATTAAACTAAAACTAGGATAAATGCGAAGAAAAAATGCGTAAATATATATAAACAATACAAAAGAAAAAAAAGCAAAAGAATAATTATTATTAGAGCAATAAATATTTTGATTTAATATGTTTTTTAAATATATTTAAACTTACTGGCTTTGATTTCAAATGGTTTTCTATATTATTATAAATGACAACGGCATTATAGGTGAATGATCTAAGAAACAAGGCTGTACGAAAGTAAGGCATTGACAATCGGCAGACATGACGTAGATTTACATTGTGCAGGGATCTACGATGCACAAGTTTTCGCTTTAGGTAAGGAGGTGTTGAGGTAGATAAGGTGGAATGAACCATAACTGCCATCAAATATTTAAAGTGAGTATCAAGTTTTAGCCAATTTAATTCTTTAATCTTAAGGGAAATATGATCATATTTTCTAAGTTTGAAAATAAATCTACAACAATTATTTTGAATTTTTTGTAAACAATTTTTAGAACTAGAATCAAGACAAGGGTAAAAAAGCGTAAGACAGTAATTTATAATAGGTAATACAAATATCATATGCAACTGTTTTAAACTAACTGATGACGTCACCTGACTGTCAAACTTTTTCTACGGTTTTTTCTTAAGCCAAATACCTGCGTATTAATTATAAGATATTTCAAAAGAACGCCACTGTTTATAATACTTATGCTTGTAGCAGTCTGTGCCTTAAAGATTACCGTTTACTTACACTTTAACTTAACACCTATAAAATGCTATAGAATTGAAAAATAATTAGCTTGTATGTTTTTAACAAATTCATATATCTATTTGTTAAAAAAACGGCACTTTATTGCATTCAAGCACACGATCATAAAAAATATATAACTTATTTCAAAAGCTGTTGAAACTATACATAAAGGTTAGGCATTCGGAAACGAAACCATCAAGTTTTTAGGTGTTTGTTCATATTTTTTTAAACAACACTCAAGCAGATCGATTTTGTTTATGAAAGGGACAAATACCCGAGGTAATGCAATACCCATGATATAAAATTACTAAGGTATCATAACGCGACGTTTGAGTGTGACACCAAAGCGTATCTGTCTAAGCCCATGAGTATGAGAGAGGTAGGTTGAAATAGCACAATCCGCCCAATGGTTGAACACATGCTGTAGAGTGAAAGAGACAAAAAAAAGTCTGGATACGATTTGAAGAAATCGATGTGTTCGTTACAATACCTTTTACTTATTTTATACCGTTGTCCACACCAATACTATACTCCCTTGGCGGAGGCGGCTTCCATCTTCAGAATTTTAAATAACATGCGGGATCAAATGGCGTTCATTGAAAAGGTAATTAAATCCTCTTTTCAACAGTGTCCTCGTTTTCAGAATCCGATCAATAATTTCGTAAACAAAATTAAAGTTAAATTTGTCAAAACGATAAAATTATAACAAGCTTTTTATTATTTTTACGTTCTTTTTGTTAAAGAAGTTATTAAATGTATTTTAATTATAACGTCAAATTTTTACAAAATTTGTTGAACTGAAATTTTAATTATCTTTCCAATAATGCACTTGAAACAACTTGACACAAATTTTAAAGATGGTAGCCGCTCCCACTGAAGGGGTGAAGTATCAGTGTATTCACACAATATTCTGCATATGTTAAAAAAAGTATGACGTAAATACTTTTTTTCGACGACTGAAAGTAGGCTTTTCTATGTGTCATTTGACATTCTGAATGTTGACACTTGCCGCGGAGCGAGCGCAACCACCAAAATTGCCGCTCTAGAGCGTTTTCGCTTTCTACCAATAGTAATAGTAACAAACTTTGATTGAATTTGATTGGATGTTAGAAATTGGTTGGGCTGGCAACGGTATAAATAAATTTGATTGTGTTGGCAACGGAGTAAACAAAAATTTATTTATAGCAATGCATAGATAGCCAGATTGTTCATTGTTGTTAATAAAAAATTCTTATGACGTCTCTGATAGTTAATTGAATTAAGTGTGTGATCAGTCGTAGAAAAGATAGCGTGTACATTTCGAGCAAAATGCATTTTTGCTGCTCTCATATGATTACTGCGAGAGGCGTAGCCGAATTTTCATGCATGAGCGACAAAAATGTACTTTCTGCTATTAATATACAATATACTATTAAAGATGCCACAAGGTTAGCTGAAGTAGTCACGTGACATTAGCTTAAAAAAATGGTATAACAATTGTTTTTGATATTTGCCTGTAGCATGCGCTGATATAGGTAGCTTCTTTCAGTATTCTACATAATGCAGTCATCTCATTGGAACATCTGTATATGCAGAAAATCAGTTGTACCAGGCACGTGACCACAAGTGACATTCACAGGAAGCGGATGGTAACATTTAAAATCTTGTTTATGACAGGTCACGTGACGACGTTGCTTCCAATCAGTTATATTTTTTGAGCTAGTACTATTTTCTCACTATATTACCTTACTGATGCAAGTCAGTATTGCTCACACCACGTGACACGAGACAAGTATGTATCTCAAATCTCTTTTATATTGCCCTGCTTTTTACACTGTAGCTACTTCCATAGTTTTATCAGTTCTATGAATAAAACGCATCCTGTGACACGTAATAATGTGACAATAAAAACTAATTATTACCTGTACCCGAATTTGGTTAGAAACGAGTTAATAAAACAAAGCTCCTATACCTCCGTTAATAGAAATGAATGATTTTTAAAGCGCTGCGTTATCATATTAGATGAATTTAATGACTGAACTATTAACTTACTACCAATGTTCGAAGACATAAAGCACTGGCAGGAGTTCTTGGATCAAGTGCTGCAACGAGATCCCAAACTTTAATTTTTCCATCATAAGCTCCGCTGACTATCCGTTTCGAATCAAAACGAATACAACGGACTAACTCTTCGTGCCCTTCAAGCACTCGTATGCAAGCACCACCTTCGATATCCCATAATCTGAAAATTGAATCGATTTGTAGTTTCTTTATCGTATAGCGATAAACCGCAAGTTTTACCTTATGGTATTGTCTGAACTTCCACTAACGACCAACCTATCTCGATATTGTAAACAAGCGATGCCTCGTTTATGTCCATTTAATGTCCTCATAAATTCACAGGTTGAGGTGTTCCACACTTTTATCGTTCGATCACCAGATGCAGAAACTATATACTTTTCGTCAAAATCCACAACGTTCACAGCAGCTCTGTGTCCGACTAATACCCGACGAAGGGTTATTTCAGTCTGTGATGTCATGTCCCACACAGCAATTGATCGATCCTAAACAAATAAAAAAAAATTACAAAAACTTAATTGGAATATAAAAAACGTATAAAAAATATTTAAATTAACAACCAGTCATAAGAACAAACGTAATTAAAAAAAAAGGTAAAACATAATCCAAGCACCTAAATTACGTATTTAATTGTTGTTTTCAATTTTATTCTAATTGTTATTTTTTCCCTGTCATGTAAAGGTATTTATTTTGGTTTTATCCTGTAATCATTATTTTGTTTTGCAACTGCAGTAAATTGGTTTTTATTTTATTTGGAAGTATCGTAATAGTCTGAGGCAATAGTTATTTACACTAAAAGTACGGGGACATATATTTTGTATATGAGTGCGACAGTTTTTACAAGAGTGCCCTTTGCGCACGAGTGAAGAATGTCGCACGAATAAAGCAAAACTGTTCCCGCATGTATCTTGTATATTATTTTTTGCATGGATCCTCCACAAGGCCGAAAAACGATAATTTTAAAATTTATCTTTAATTTATCGAAAAATTCAAAAGTGTTGATGCCGATAATGTAGGCAGTTAACTATCAAAATTTGACATTTTAATGTCTTACACAATTTCTCACAGATGGCGCTGCTTAAACTTAAACGCAATATTGTGAATGTATTACTGTTGTTTTATCTGAAAAAAGTGGAAAAGTGCATTGTTTTATTATAAACTTGGGCTCTGATACGATAATCTAACTTTAAACCGTTTTTTAAACGAGAAAAATCCCTGTGCTCATTGCACGCACTAGTGCGGTAAAAACAGAGAATGATTGTAAAATTGACGGTCCCGATTGTTCGCTCAGTGCGCAATCACTTGATTTTTAGAACAGTAATCCAAAAAATTATTTAATATCAGTCTCTATTTTAAACAACTATTTTTCATGTTATAATAGCCGGAAAGTTATTATAAATACGGAAACATAACATGAGAGCAAAAAAACTTAATTACGATGTCCGGGCTACAAATTAAACTTTTTTCAAAAAATCTGATTTTTTATCTCGTAGAATGACGTCACAGTGTTCAGATGCGCAGAGGTCAACGGTCATCTGAAGATAAATTCTAAGTCTGTCAGTTTGCTGTTATTTTGACAAAAGCATAGAAAATAATCGATTGTACTACCACGTCATGAGACTTATTGTGCGAAACATCACGAGAGCATAGCTCAAGTAGAGTTTTAAGCAAGTACGTCGAATAAGGAGATGAGTATAACGAATATCTTCGTTTGCTCGAGGGGTAAGGATTTGTTACAATTATACAGAGTATACCTGAAAGGTTTACAAACAATACACAGTCATAAGATATACTGTAATATATACCCATGGAGGAATAAATAAGACTAGAGAGAAAGATGTTTAAAAAGTTGAGATTACGCGCAAAGCGGCAGAGTCATAAAAAGTGTTTGAACATAGTGCCGGATTCCAGAGACGTAACATTAATATTTTTTCTGGAATCAACACAAGTTAAAAATGAATTTAAAGAAAATTTGTTTTGCAATATTGATTTACAAATAAAATAAAGGGTTGTTATAAACGTTTCATGCAAGTTGAATACAATGAATACATTACTGATATGTGAGACAATGACGTTACTGTTCAGTATTTTAAGAACAGGACGCCAGTGATGCATAACAGAACTACAAAATTCGTCGGTAATCGGCAAAACTCGATGCGCCTTTCTGAGCGCGTTTTTCAAAAGGTGTTTAAATTTCACGCAAGAATTTTACATGGTGAATATAAGCGACCTTCCTTCCAGTCTTATTTATTCCTCCATGGTATATACCCAAAAAAATGTTGAACAAATTCGAACACGATTAACCAAAAAAAAATAAAAAATCTGGAAAATGTTAACTGCAAAAATAGCTTATTTGGAACATGCCATTCACAAAATCAGATTAAGCGTGATCAAAGACTCATTGGTAAACCTCAAAAACCTGATATAATCTTATAAAATTCTCTAATAAACAATATGCAGCTTGTAAAAACAAACTTTGAGGTAGTTTATTTAAAATAGATTTTAAACATTTTTCGGGTTCCATAATATAGCGTTCTTTATGACCATATATTGCTTGTAAACTATTTCAGGAACAGCCTATATAATAAACATTTTTAACATTTATTAACAAAGATCCAAAAAAATATTATTATGACAAATTCACATTGTTGGATGAGGTGAAACACTAAAAACGGTTATATCACGGCATCAAAGAGTATACTCGCTTACCAATGTATCGTAGCTAGTAATATTTTGAATTGCTATTGGCTAAATTTCAGATGAGATACAGGATGAATCAAAATTACGTGGCACAGTTTTAACCTGAAATACAAAACCACAAGTAATAAAAATCTGCAAAAAATTGTCTTTTGTCAACTAGTAAATTAGGAGCCGTCAAAGTTGGGTTTAAAAAATATTTTCTTGTATATCAAGAAAACGGCTTAATCCATTATATAAAATTTGGTACACAAACGAAGTTAAATATATGTACTTTTTTATTGATAATAGCGAAATACCTGCTAAATCTTCTCAATTTCCAGTTGCAGCACTTTTGTTGCACATTTTATGTAATTGTATAGATTTTTTACTCACTCCCAAATTGTTTGTGCAAAATAAACATGCTAATTGATGATGAATAAAAAAAAAGGATGTAAGATTTCGCTAAAAGTACCGTTTTCGTTTTATTTTAGCCTAAAAAACCTGTAGTTGTCCTATTAGAGTTTTAGGTAACAATTTTGTTGTCAGTTGAAATAAGACAAAAATTTCTTTTCAGATTTTCATTATTTGGCTGTGCCACATAATTATGAATCACCCTATATAATATACAGGGTGTTTCACGAGTGATAATGAGCCTACGAAACTAAAAATGCAACCAGCAATACAATTCCAAAGCTAACGTAGTTATTATCTTTTTTGTTTACAAATACATACATTAAATAAAAAATCATTTAATCTTTTGGTTAACTGAAGACAAACCAATGCCACTTGCTTGTGAAATCATTCTTTGACTTACATGTAAACCGGACCAGTAGCTGCTCTTGCTTTTGGCTTTTTCAAAGGTGGTGAATTTTTCCTTAAGGTAGTTTCAAGTCATTCGAATATGGTATCAACAAGAGTTCTCTACCCGGAAAATGTTGTCTGTACAAACTCATCGCGGCAGAAGTTTGAATACATTTTTTTATCGGTGACAGATTTGACAAATAAAATTTGAAATCAATATCATCTACGTTAACTCTGGAATTGTATTGCTGGTTGTATTTTCTGCTTCGCAGGCTCATTATTACTCGTGAAACAGTCTGTATAAGCAGATTTATATATTATATTCCCTCTGCATCTCAAGTAATAAATATTTTTGCATACTCCACTTTATTATTCCCAAATTTAACGTTTACTACAAACACAAAATATAAAACAAGACAAAAAAAATGTGAATACAAATACAGTAGACGCTGCTTAATATGACCCAGACAAATTGCTCACATTATTCGGCTGATAACAGTAACCGAAGACACCAAGAGTGCCAAAAACAAAATAAATTAATGAAAAAACATTGTTTTTAATTTATAAACAGTGAGATCGAAATGTAACTGAATCAGAGCAGGCTGTGCTAGCGTAACTGTAATAATAACATACATCATTACAGTTACGCTGGCACAGCCTGCTCTGATTCAGTTGCATTTCAATCTCACCTTATAACAGGTGTAAACAAAACTAAGCTCACCCTTTTTCTAACAGCATTCTTTAAAATAAAAAACAGAATTTGAGAAAAATATTACACCGAGCGGCTATTTAGAAGTGACGTTTAAATTTTTGTTGATTTTGTTAAATTATACAACTTTATCAGACAGTTTTTTTGAAATTTCGTTAGCGTATAGGTCGTTTTTTAATTATATACCATTGTCTATCCCTTTTCAACACATTGTAGTATATGTTGCTATACAGGGTGTTATGGAAATAAGTGCAAATATTTTAACCTGAAATACAGCACCACAAATAATAAAAATCTGTAAAAAACTTTTTGTCTTATCTCAACTGATAACAACATTATAAACTAAAAATTAATTATTACAAAACGTATAACATTTTTTTTTAACATAGGGCAATCATAGGTTTTTCAGGTCAAAATAAAGCGATTTAACACAATTTACCTCTATACTAAGTTGCACCGTTTAGGAGCTAGAGGACGCCAAAGTTAAAGATGAAAAGTCAGTTTTATACTTTAAACGTAAATATCTCGAAAACGATACGTTTTAGCAAAATATTGCATTCTTGCAGTTTTATGTAGAATCTACTGGCATATTCATTTTTGCTACAAAAATTAGAAATTAATAAGAAGAAAATTGGTTAATTACCCAAAATGTGAAAAAAAAGTGTCGCAACTTGAAATTGAAATGTGCAGCAAAATTTTGCTAGTAGAAATAAAAAGAGTACAGTCAACTTCATTTGTGTACCAAATTTGGTATTAATCGGTTAAGGGGTTTTCCAGATATAACAAAAAAATGTTTTTTTATACCCAACTTTGACGGCCTGTAATTTTGTTGTTAGTTGAGATAGGACAAAATTTTTTTTACAAATTTTTATTATTTGTGGTGCTGTATTTCAGGTTAACATATTTGCACTCATTTCCATAACACCCTGTATAATATAGATTATGTGTTGAAAAGAAACAACGGTTTATAATTAATAAATGACCTACAGCAATGTCGAATAAACAAAAATATTTTCATTCGATAATGAACAAAATTTTTAAATATTAATTACGATTAAAGTTTTTTGTCCCATTAAAAAAAAAGTTTTCACATCGTTATGAAATCTTTTAACATTACATCAAAATTTGACGTTATGTAATGACGAATTATAATGAATTTCATTATATCACTAGTTACAAATAGTGCGACATCACTATTAATGAAAAATATTTTGGGAATAAAATTGTCTTTTTCGACGAAATGAGAAAAATTTTTGTATGCACGTGATAAAAAACCTATTAGATAACTTGCATAATTTGCAAAACTCGTTCGCTTCGCTCCCTTGTTTTACCAAACATTATGCTCGTTAAACAAAATCGGTTTTTTTTTCATAACTGGTTACGTAATACAAACTGTCATAACTAAGACGAGGAATAAAAGGTACCTGTGCCAGTGGCGCATGCCGTGGAACACATGCAGGCATCGGGTCAATGCAGCGCTACATAATAATTGGGGGTACGGCATCGCCGTGCGCAAATGCTTTGGCAAGGTCACGCTCTTTCATTCATTCTCGGTACTTTTTATTCCTCGCTTTAGTCATAACACTCACATCAACATTAATTGAAATAACAATATTAATACACAAAAAAGTTCTAAATAACCACCTGGTATAATTAAATTGGGAAAAAAACTTTGAAAATTTGGACTTATTATTTATAGTTGTTTTTTTTTTCCTTTCTTTACAAAACTGGTTCCAAGTTTTGTTTTTCCAATTGATGTAAAAATGAACAAAATCTTGACACAATTGCCACTAGTTGAATAATAAAATCAACTTCCCAGCACTTCCGGTTTTACCAGAAATGACCACAAGTATGGATTTTCAAATGGAACATTATGTATATTTTTGGAATACACATTAAATTAAATCTAATACACTCTTGTCCTGTCATCTAATCTAATTTCAGATGACATTTTTGATTGTTTTTAATTATTTTTGTAAATATTAAAAAATTATTGAGTGTATTTTGCGAATTATATGATTATATTATTTTATAAATTTTGGTATTTTTATATTCACAAAAAAATGTTAATTTAAAAACTTGAATGAGCAAATAGTGAAAAAAATAACTTAAATCGAAAAAACTAAATTATTTTAATTTAAAATCTTGTATTTTCTAAATTGGCGCATTTATGGATTTGGTTTTATCTTTTAATTGTTGTCTACATTATTTAAAAATATATTTTAGTCATCACAGCCTATTAAATAAAAAACGAAAATCAAAAAAGTTTTTGGTTTCACAAAAAGTCATAAAAAATTGTGTATTTCACTCAGAATTTAAATGTACATTCCAAAAATTTAAAAATATACAATCTTCTATTTCAAAATAGAATGTTATGACCACTTCCGGTTTTAGCGGAAGTGCTAGAAAGTTAATTTGTTACTCAGTTAATGATGATTTTCTGGGAATGAGCCTAGATTCGTTTACACCCGGTATACAAGTAGTTCAAAAGAACCGTTTCACCCACTCGTATGGTTTCTATAATAATTATAAAATAATGATCAGGTGATGCAACCCAAAAAACAAATTTCATTTACGCCTTTGATCTAATTTAAATTAAGGTTTTCAAATTGAATCCAAGTTGTCACCCTAACATTAGCGCAGAAAACGGTCATTTGTGTCAGAGAGAGAAAATAAAAAATTCATTTTGATGTAAAACTCCAATAAAAAATGTATAAAAGAATGAAGCATTAAAGGTAGAAGAACAGATCTATTCCCCGTATATTAAAATCATATCGGTTTTTTCGTTGTTGGTATACGACACCATTTTTAACTAATATCAAAGTAACATAAAATAACTAAATTGCAAATGCAAATCGTAATTAAAAGTAGATCAAGATGTAAATGTTTTTTTTTTGGTTGCACCGCCAAAACATCGGGCTCATTATTTTATCTGAATCAGGCTGTAAGTGTCCCAAAATTTGTAAACCACTTGTTACGTTGTCAATTTATCCTATTTTAATATTTTTATTTTGTTAACTTGTTTGACCTTCAATTTTTTTACACTGTAATGTTTCCTTCAATTTATGTAGGCATTGGAAATGAAATTTTAAATTCTCGAAATTGTTCTGCCACTTATTATTTTTTTTATTAAAAGTTTTGGGACTGACTTTGAATTCTTTCTTTCACCTTTAACTTCCTATTCAGATTATCGAAACATTACTACAATTAAATAATTTCAGGTGAAATAAAAAACCCAATATAACGTGCTCCAAAGAAGCGACATTTTTGATCGTTAAGTCAATAGTCGTTATAGACGGTGTCACAAGTTTAAAGGTGTAAAAGATGACCGATTTACAATCGGTTTTCACTGTATTAAAAAAGTGCATCAAAAACTTAAAAAAAGGTTGTATTCCTAGTTTTTATAACCAAATGTTGTCAGAAATATAAAAAAAATTACCATTACTTATCACATACAGTAAAGCCCCGGTTATTCAAAAAATTCGGGAGTCGAGAACATATATTCTTCTTTAAGATATCCAATTGATACACGTTAGGGTCTTCCAACACATTAAAAAAGACATTTCGTGATACGCATCGTACCTTAAGTTTTAAATGCTCATTTATTCACAATTAGTGGCACAATCTGGTCTTATGAATAATAATTTTCAAATAGTGTTCTGGTAAGAAAACAAAATTAATTGCCAATCAAGTTTATTATCTCATAATTTAAAAAAACCAAATCGTAATTCATGCCCACTTTCGTTTTTAGTAAAAAACGAAATCATGAAAAGAATAAACAGGAAGTGTAAAATTTGTAAACGGTAGCTAGTGCACCATAAAATAAATTCTTGATCTAATTAGTAATTATATAAATTTAAGTGCAATAAAACCAAATTGTGCTTTCTTTTTGCAATTGCAAAAAATAGTTTTTATGTTAATGATCTGACCCCCAAAACAACTTTGTGTGAAATTAGCATATAAATAATCGTTTGTAGTAGTGCAAAATTTAGATATAATCCAAGAATTGTCTCTTTTTAACATATCAGAATTGTATGCAAGGGAAAATCTACGATTGTAACTATGTGACACATATTTCTTTAAAAAAATTCCCGATTTCTAACTATTAATTGCCGTTTAAAAATTATCAGTTTTCACTTTTTTCCCTTCGTTAATAACTCGTACTTACTTTAGAACAGGTGACCATCATTCCGTTATTGAATCTAAGATGAAGGACGGCTTCGCAATGATGTATGAGAGTATTAACCATTTCTCCCGTGTTAACGTTCCAGACGCGCACAGTCGAATCACTAGATCCACTAATAATTACTTTATCATCATATTGCAGGCACAAAACCGATCCTGTATGTCCTATAAGCACTTTCGTGCACTGCAATGTACTTCTGTCCCATATTTTGATAGTATTGTCTCTTAGCCCCGAAACAATTTTCTGGTCATCATACTGCAGACAGTAAACTCCTTTACTATTCTCAGATCGGCAGTTGATTCGTTGCAAGATGTGTCTGCCGTTACGCCAATTACTCTCGATGCTCTCGATGTCACGAATTATTTTCGGGAAAAGAGCGCGATAAAATGAATGAGGGCGATGGTTCTCACCAGGACGTGGTTTGAATAGATGTTGAATCCTGAAAATGTCATTATAGTAAAAATATTAAAATAAATTTTCACTAATTACCACTGTCGTCTTTCGGCCAAGCCTCGCCATAATGAGTCGGTTCGCACCTTTCTTTCAATCAATTTCTTCCACAGCATACCTTCAGAAATTACCCTGAACCACTCTTTGCACACCAATTCGGCGTTCCGTAAACTGTCGGCTTCCAAATATGATAAGATATTTTCGGCCACGTGGTCCAATCCTTGTTCTATTACAAAAAAATTCAAGTAACGCTTGTTCATCAAAAATCGACTTCTAACTAACTTATCTACAGAATGGCTGTAAATGATTCAGTCTGTAGACAATCCAGAATTAGTAATTTTGGTATTAAATAATTTTTTAATATTTTAATTTATTTTTATTTTTTTAATATTGTAAACAAGTGTAAGCGTCAATTTTGTTTAAACGTAAAAAAAATATTTGTAAGTGTTTGCACATTTTGCTGACACAGGAAAAGTCAAATGAGACAGTGTATGTTTGCCAACATGCCAACAGACTCAATAATTTACAGCCACTCTGTACATGCTTTGCAAAACAAAACGTCAAGCATAGACGTTACTTTTTTAGATTAAAGCACATTATCATTATAAATTGTTAATTAAAACCAAACTAATGTTGAAAATATATCTCTTCCTCTACTAACAAGCAAAGTAATTCTCTATTGAACTTTGAACTTTTGAACAGGTGTAAGAATAATGAAATTTTTAATATTTAATCATTCACTGGTATTCGCTCTCGTATCATCAAAAAGGCGTCTCAAGAATGTAAAACATCTTGTTGTTTGCTGAAACAGAACCCCTCATCGTGTTATCGCAAAGTTGTTGAATAAATCGTTAAAATTGCGTTAAAACTGATAGCATTCGGAAGTTATACGTTCATGAAAAACAAAATAAATAACACTTCAGATATAAATCAGCAATTTTATTAAAAAAAGCTCATTAACGTCAAAAATCACCGTTTATTATATCCATTCAAAATTAACATTCTAGCCTTGAGTTCAGAACAGTAACAAATAACAAATGACCATAAAATACTTCATGTTAAAATTGAAACAACAAATTTAAAGAAAAAACGAGTGTATTAGTCTTATGGAAATCGCAAAATCCAGTCCAATTTAAAACAATACTTAATATCATTCAAAAAGCTCTTAAAAAGACGATCATTTCATATCATTGCGCCAAGTTGCAAACTCCACAAATAAAGTCACAATTTCCATTAGAAAAAAAAATATATATTTAATTGTATTTGATAGTTTCTTGATCCTTTTGGTAGCCCTTAAATCGTAATTGGTAAAGACTTAACTCTACGAAAGGTGTTCCAATATTTGCATTTTTTTGCACAAAAAAAGTTACCCTCTGGATACCAATCATCTGCTTATCTAAGAGTTCTCTGCAAGGTAACTGCATTTATAAACTCAAAAAACATAAGTGAGTTAGTTTCTATATTAAATAGTTTTGTGACCTTATTTACAAAGCTTGCAATTTGGCACAAAGATATGAAATAATTTTCTTTTCATGAGCTTTAAAAAGGTATCAATAATCTTTTAATTGAACTCCATAAGACATATTAGAGTTGTTAAGTGAAAAAAAAAAAGATAATGCAACCAACAATTCACTAATTGTCTTGTAAAAAACTTGTCTTGTAAAACTGATTTTTTTAACTGATTATTCATATATTTGTCAAAAATGTAACTAAATATCACAATTCTAAAAATATAAATTTTTTGTTAACTTAATCAGTATTATTAATTTGTTAATCACGGTCTGGCTTGTCCCGTCTGACATTAGACAAATTTCCATTAGTTTCAGAACTCAGAACAGACTGTCAATGAAAATGACTGAAAATATTATAAATACGCATTTAAAAAATAAAGATTATAGGACGGTTCGTAATTTATGACTTTTCCAACTTGCATTGGAAACGGAGTATGCTATGATCTAACTCTAATTCGGTTATCTAATGATAAAAGACAAGTGCCGCCATAGCAATTTGGTTTTCTTATCAAATTATTTGAATGAACGTGATTTAGTGAATTTTTTTTGTTACCTCAGCAAATTTTTTCTTTTAGTATCATCTGCTTTAATTCCATCAATTTACTTTTTTCATATCAATTTATTTGTATTTACGCTTACTTATCCATTTAATTTTTACGAAAATCACATCAGTTGTTTATAGAGCATAATTCAAATTAGAAAAAGACCAGGACGGAGCTTAAGCTGCGCCATAATTATAATACCAGTGGCGTAACACAGATCTGTCAATTAGCAAAATGAATTCACAATAAATGAATAAACAATACAAAATAACTTTAATAACCTACAAGACAAAGCTAAATTGCAAAAAGTAACCTCCAAACTTTAAAAAAGCGCTCAAAACACAAGATCGAAGTACACCAAACGAGAATGACAGCTGACGAGCCGCCTCTGTCATACATAACTTTCCCTTATAATATAATGGATTCGTCTAACATCCAAATCTCGTCCCTTGCGCAAAGACGCCATTGTCTTTTGCTCATTTGATTTCCACTCTACAATATTGCTCTGCACTTCTGTTATTCATATCATTAGCTCTTAAATAAATCGAATGTTATGTTACGAATACGTTTATTTATGACTTATTCAATTGAGGATGTCGTAAATTCTTAGCATAAAAGCTACTTGCCGTCCCACAATTGAATAATTCGCAATCCAACCAACTTTCTTTTGTAGACTAATTTTACTACTTTTCCATAAATTCTGCAGAAAAATAAAGCTTAATATAAAAATTAAGACAAAAATAAAACTAAAATTAAATTAAAAGATGTGATAACACGTCCAAATGTAACATACCAGAATATATTTTTGGTCAAAAAATATCTTCAATTATTAAACTACTGAAAAGAAGGTCAAATTTTGCCTATTTATTAAATGATCTTAAAATTTGACAAATCGACACGAGATGCAGAACAGCGTGTGACAAAAAAAAAACAAATCAAAATAGAGATACTTGTATCATTAGAAAGTTACTTTTTAAGTGGATTTTTTGGTGCGATTGTCATAATAACTAATAAGCGGAATCAAATATTTTCTTCAGTGGAAACCATGACGATTCATTGGTGTAATTTGGCAAGTGATTTACTAAACACAGAAAAGAAGAATTTCATGGCGTTTAAAATTATTTCTTTATAATTTTCAATTATTCTGTGAATTTATAATTATTTTTATTAATTACTTAAATTGGGAAAACACATACATTTTATTAATAAAATTTGTAAGCGAGAGCACCTAGCAAAAAACGTCCGAGTGTTCAGCCAATCCCAGAAAGAAAAAATTATGTCGTGTTACCATCGACTCAAGCGTTTACTGTTTAGACGACGTTTTACAAGGATAACTCATTGCTAAGTAGTGTGCCGCTCTGCTTCGAGAAAATATTTCTTTCCGCTCAGTAGTCATAACCAACAAAAAATCAGACGTCATTTCGAAAAATGTACCTGCATAAGCAACTTTGACGCTAAATTTGATGATTTGGTATAGCATAAACGCCAGTCTTTCACTGATTCTGTACGTATCGAGTTATACGACAATTTAAGACTGAAAACATTTGTAAAGTAAGATTATCCTAAAGTTTTTAGTTTTATTATTTTAAAGGATACTAAACTGAGTTTTACATATTAATTCAATTTTATCCTAGCTTTTTTCTTTAGAAAATTACGTGTTGCTTAAGCCATATAAGTTAAATTAATTTTAATTTGACATGACGAAACAATATTGAAATCAAGTTGGCATAAACGACATATTTTCACTTTTTATTTGAAAACAATTCGTAAACTTTATTCCGTTGAATAAAATATATATTAAAAAAATGAAGAAATAAAACAGCTTTTATCCCTCCTTATTTATAGTCATATTAAAAGCACGAATAAAATTAGAGTTTTTGACCCTTCTGTAAAATAAGTCAAATGACGCTTATAACATTCTGCCTTACACCCGTCAAAGTGTTCTTTTATAAAAAAAAATAACAATACATCATTTTTTAAGAATTTTTGGAGGTAGAAGAAGAACTTACGACCCCCGGTATATTGCTGAACATTTTCTTAGACGAAAATGCACATTAATCTTCTTATTAATAAACGGTCAACGAAGTCAGTGATTTAAATTTAGTGGTACAAATTATACGTTTACAATATTTTGAGACTCACTTGGCAAAAGGGAGATGAAATCTCGTTGCAGCATAGGTTTCAAATAGGAATTGATGTGTCCGTGTTGATAATGACACATCCTAGCTAATAAATTTTCTACAAATTCGACTTGGTCGGTTTCGCTCCATTTCTCAAAGCATTTCAGGCAATTATCTCTCTCCGCATTAAAAGTAGGCGATGGTTCTTTTTTCCTCGCGGTGTCATATGGAAGCAATATAGTCATTGGATGTTGCTGCAAAAAAAAACACAATTAGATTAGCTAAAAATTATAGTTAATATAGTTACATTACTGTCACCAGAAACTAGACAAACAAATACCGTTTGCTGCTATTTTTATGCCCCTAATGAACTCGACTCGGAACAACATAAAACTGAACATAAACATAAAAGATAACTGTCGGTGAAAAACAAAAAACGTCAAACAATAATTAAATGTAAATTGTAGAAAGTTGAACGCCTTGTGCACACAGAAATCGCGGATTTACTGATAGGAATCCGAGTTGGTTTTAGATAAAATAATGACGGGAAAAATCTTCATCTAGTGACTCTCTTTTTTCCTCAAAGAATAATCTCATAAATAAAGCACAGTCGACATTCAGGACGAAATTAACATACACGGTACACTTGAACTAGAATGACAGCTAGGAGACGAGTTTCCGAGGACGCTTCCATGAAATGTTTTTTTTAAGTTGTTTAATCGTGATCTAATATCAACACAAAAAACTAACTAATTAATAGCGACAAAGAGTGAGAATTTCTAATTAAGCAAATTTTTGGATCTGACAATAATAATTAATTTACCATCACCGGAAAAGATTGCGTTGTCATGAACTGAATATTTTCTTACATCTCTGTTCAAGGATTATTTATGGTTAAATCGATTTGCTTCGATTCAATTCGCTGGAAGGTTTTTAATGAATTTTTTAAGCTATGCAACTGACGGTGGAGTGCAAGAAATAATGATTTTTCGATTTACAAATACAAAATGTTACTTAATATACAAGAAATCAATTTATTCTGGTATTCATTCTTAGATCTAGAATTTAGAAAAGAACCTTGCCCAAACTATTGTTTGTACAGGATGTTCCGGAATTATTAGCCACAAATTTAACCAGAAATACCAAAGACCAGTAGAAGATAAATGCCGTAAAATTATTGTTTTGTCACAATTTTTTTAAAAGTTAGAGCCGACCAAAGTTAACGATTAAAATTTTTTTTTTAACATCTTCTTGAATTTTGGGCTCTTACCTGTTGTAACTTTTCTCTAGAATACACGTTTTTACACACGTTTTCATCAGTTTCTATTTTAGAAAATTGCAAAACAGAAAATAACATACCGTATCCTGGCAACAACAAGATAGTCAATTAGTTAATCTGGATTTTTTCACAATTTAAAAAAAAATACCTAAATTTTGAATATTCTTTTGATTTGAAAAATTAAATCGATCCAAAATAAAATAAAACGTTGTATGTATCACGGGGGAATCGTCATTAATGGCCCCCGGGCTTTAAATATTCCCTCATGCCATAATCCTCTTGATGACGCCCTTAATACAGAAATAACTAATAATTTAAATATTCTATCTAAAAATAATAAAATTATTTTGTTCAGATATCTGTAAAAAAAAATTCAAGATATATTTGTAAATATATATATATATATATAATGTTCCAATTAAGCAAAGTTAATGAAATTTGGTTCTAATCTGTTTTAAGGAAATAAATATATTAGCCAAATTTCATTACGATACGATAAAAACTGTGAAATCTTAAAAAAAACACATCTTAAATCATCAATTTAAGTTAGTCTTAAATTTTTAATAAATGGCAGGATAATTTTACAGCTTTCATCTTTTACTGATCTAGGATAATTCTGATTAAGATTGTGCTAAATACTTCTGAAACACCCTGTAATCTCCCCTAACCTTCGATTTCAATTCTAACTATTTACTTGAAAAAATTTGTACTGTCTTCACGGTCAAACCTTAAAACAATCCTTTCTGAATTGGGTAATACTTCGAAACTCTGCGATTTTACTATGTGTCAATGACAAAGTTGTGCACTCAACACTAATTCAAAGTTATTGCTCCATCCCAATTAACAAACAATATGTAATCCTTCAACGAATTACTACAAATGTATAACTTCTACAAAGACAGTAACGAAACTATAATTAAACATCATAATTATGTATTATTAGAATTTTCTAATCCAATTATTCATTTCATTGACTTATGACATTAAAACAATTGATCATTATTCTTTGTAGACATGTCTCTTACAATTTGTAATAAAATTCAATAACGACATTATCACGCAAATTGCATTTGCACCCACACACGCTCATCAACTTTCTATGCACCTATAATAAATGTAAAATCGATTTAAAATCAATTTATTTTCAATTATACATTGTACACACTTACTAGCACTCTAGTTTTTAAACTACCAAGTACTTGAAATTAAAAAAAAATCTGATTAGAAAAATTGAAACGTCAAGATCTTGGAAAAGCTGTTTATCTTTAGCAAATAATTACAATAATGTTGCTTTGAGTGAGGTAAATAAAACATGTCCGCATTCTACAAGAGAAACAAATCAAGGACCGATCCGCTAGCCAAGAAGGTCCGAAACGTTGCACTTCGCACCTTATTTGTTATTTTCATTAATTGGCAATGTCTGAATAAACCTTGATGCTACCAATGAACCAGGAAAATTAATCAGTTTGGAAGCTTAGTCAATAATAATGTGTATGCTGGTTGGCGGTTAAAGAACAAAAGAGGAGTGTATCGATAGATGCGTGAAAGGTTGTAGAATATTGTTATTTGTGGTACCCTTTATGACATTTCACAACTAAAAAGATTTTTGAATTATGGTGTAATGGTTTTGTGCGGCTGCAGATAAATAATTTATACTTTTTCGGAACTGATCACCAACAATGCATAATGCTTCAATTTTTTTTTATAAAAATTACTGGTTCAAAACTAAACTGCTTTGCGTCAAGAATTAAAAATTCCATAAAAAATTGTGTGTATATTTTAAAACACAAAATATTTCTGATACTAGGCAGTTAACTGTTTGTTCCTGCAGGATACCCACCAACCTAAATGTTGCAGGTTTTCCAGACGTCTTCAGCAACTACAGTGCTCAATAATTGAAATTGAACACCTTAAAATTTTAACAAAGTTTAAAGTCTTGTAACTTCTGCAAAAATTTATTAATTGAGATGATCTTTTTTTTTCTGGGTAGCTTATTTCTTATACTTTAAGATGTTTAATAGAGCGTTTTTTTGTAAATTTGTAGTTTAAGTTATACAGGGTGTTAAAGACAGGCCTTGCAAAAAAACGAAAAGTATAGACTGCTACCATTTTAACAAAAAATATTTTTGGATTTTTTTAATGGGTCCCGGAAGAGCGCTGGATTAATCTCTCAATACAGTTTTATAGATTTTAAGCAACAGTTATAAATTAAAGCACTATTCCATAAAAACTGTTTTTTGCGCATTAAGCAATATTTTTTTATTGATGTAAAATTTTACCTTTTTTTTAGATTATTCTAAAGATAAAAGTTCAAACTTGAATTTCGAAAGGCAACGGTAGACATACTGTTAACATTTTGTGTAGAAAAAAACTTCCGAAGATGACCAAATTTTTAAACAGCTCCGAATTTTAGTTTGATAAAACAATAATAAAAATTTTAACGTATACTTTGAAACTGGACTTGTGTTTTAAATCTCAAGACCCTTGTAGCAATAGTTTACTCAGTTTAAGTTGGTGCTTAAATACGATCTTTGAAGCCATGTTTTTAGAAAAAAATTAAAACTTTTACTCATCTAAATGGCTTGTTTCTAATGAAACAATTGTGGATAACTAAGAGAGTCTCTGTAGCTAACAGTAGCGTCCGTATCATAGTAACGAGCTTTTTAAGTTAGAAAAAGCTTCAATTTTTTCCTAAAAATATGCTTTTAAGAATCGGATCTAATTACCGACCAATACTAAGTAAACTAATGCTACAAGAATGTTGAGATACAAAAAACAAGTTATATGTCTAAATACACGTTTAAATTTTTATCCGTCTTTTATCAAACTAAAATTCGGAGCTGTTTAAAAATTTGGTTATCTTCAGAAGTTTTTTTCTACACAAAATGTCCACCGTTGCCTTTCAAAATTCAAGTTTGAACTTTTAACTTTAGAATAATCCAAAAAGAGGTAAAATTTTACATCAATTATTGCTTTAATTTATAAGTGTAGCTTAAAATCTATAAAACTATTGAGAGCTTAATCCATCGCTCTTCCGAGACTCATTAAAAAAAATCAAAAATATTTTTTGGTAAAATGGAAGCAGGCTAAACTTTTCGTTTTTTGCAAAGCCTGTCTTTGACACCCTGTATAACTTAAACTACAAATTTACAAAGAACGCTCTATTAAACATCTTAAAGTATAAGAAATAAGCTACCCAGAAAAAAAAAATCATTTCAATTAATAAATATTTGCAGGAGTTACAAGACTTTAAACTTGTCAATTTAAACATTTAGTTCAGTAATTTTGTTAAAAATTGCGTCTATTTTGAAAAATTTAATAAAACATTTAGATTGGTTAAATTACTTAAAATTCTTATTTTAGACCCTACAATGTTATACTGTACGCAGAAAAGTATAAAAAAGTAGTTTCAATATTCAACACCCAAAATAAAGGTTGCTATTTAAAAAAAAAATCGATTACGTCACAGTAAAAAACCAGTTGGCCAAAAAAATTTGAAAACAAGTGAAATACGTGCGCAATAAAAAAAAAACAAATTCGACCTGTCTCGACGTTCTTCTAAAAAAACATTAACTTAGAAAATATAAATTTTATTCCATACTTTTATGTCACTCTGTATAATTAGTTTGAAAATGTTATAAAATTATACAACTTGATTTTTGTTTATGTTTCAAACCTCTTAATTGCCTTTTAATTCTGAATAAGAATTAGAAAAAAAAGCATTAAATTACAAATATAAAGAAAAAGAACCATAAAAGCAAAAGTAAATACATACATAAAAAATAATAAATTATTAGCAACACATAAATTAAAAATAAGATAAAGAAAAAGAAAATGCCTGTTTTCCTTTTTTATTATGCTTTATTTTCATTAGTATCATTTCTTTATTATCTTCAGTCGAGGAAATCAATGTTACAACACAATGGTGTGATCTACATACTTATTTTGATATCAGATACTGAGACCGGAATTTCATTTTATATCATCATTTGATATCAGATACCAAGACCAGTATTTCATATCATAAATAATGTTATGAAAAAATATTTTATTTCTTAGTTTTTAAACAGGATGAATAGATATTAAACAACCCGCAAAACAAGAACAAAGACTTTAGTCGAGAAAATTTGAAACACCGAATGACACACAAGTATTTTGGCGGGAAAATTGTCAGGGAAACTAAATGTCATAAAAGTAAATTTTTTTGTTTTGTATCTCAATGTTTATAAACAGTACGTCAGTGTTTTTATTAGTGGTTATATAAAAGACACATGTACTATCTGTTCCACGTTGATATGAGTGGTATTCAAGATCTATTAATGCCCTGCAGACGAGTTTTCAAAACTATTGATACAATGGCAATTTTCCGGCATTGGCACTATTGGTAAACGAATATTTGGGTTACGTTTTTGTAAACATCGAGTGATGCATTATTAGGACGGTTTGGAGAAGACCTCCATGAGAAATTATTTGTAGCGAGTGTCCCAAGTTTTATCTACAACATCAACCACTACAAACTGATTTTGCAAGAATTTTGATGTTTAAATATTTACAAGCATCAATCAAAAATTAATTAAGAAACCAATCTGTAGATTTTACATTATATTAAGACTGGCGCGTGTTTGTCATAAATCCCTAACAAAAAAGCTGTCATCATGGATACCTGAATCGCACAATAGACAGACCGTAAAGAACCCAACTTTCTTTCCTTGACCAAATTTACAATTCTGTCATAGGTAAACCCCTCAAAAAAGGCTTTAATAGCATAATTTAAATAAAACTAAAATTAATTTTAAAAAATCACGTAAAATTGATAGTTTTCGTGATAGTAGGAAGGATGAGAAACGTATGAAAACCATCATCCTGTACGGTACGGTATTTTTTCATTTTTTTCCGATAATAGATATGAAAAAAAAAGAGTAGAGCTAAAACTTGAGACACGTGGTATGTATATTTTATGAAAATAACATTGTTGCTTTTATAAAAGCTTATACAATATACCAAATATTGCAGTCAAGCTCAATCTGCCGATGTATTGTGATTTATAAATTATAATTTATAACAGTCCAATAATAAGAAATGTTTCGTATATAAAAAAAAAGAAAACATAAATTTTGTCTGCGGTGAACTACAAAGCTAATTATTCGGTTTCTTGTAAGTTAATAAGAAGCATACTCAAATACAGGGTGTTATGGAAGTGTATGCAAAAATTTTAACCTGAAATGCAGCACCACAAATAGTGACAATCTGCAAAAAAAATTTTGTCTTATCTCAATTGATAACAGAATTATAACCTAAAAATTAATTATTACAAAACGTATAACAATTTTTTTAAATATAGGGCAACTATAAGTTTTTTAGGTAGAAATAAAGCAATTTAACTTAATTTACCTCTATACTAAGTTGCACCGTTTAGGAGCTAGAGGACGCCAAAGTTAGAGATTAAAAGTCTATTTTATACTTTAAACGTAAATATCTCCTAAACGGTACGTTTTAGCAAAATATTACGTTCTTGCATTTTTATTTAGAATCTACCGGCATATTCATTTTTGCTACAAAAATTAGAAATTAATAAGAAGAAAATTAGTAAATTACCCAAAATGTGAAACAAAAGTGCCGTAACTTGAAATTGAGATCGGTAACAAAATTTTGCTAGTAGAAATAAAAAGAGTACACTCAACTTCATTTGTGTACCAAATTTGGTATTAATTGGTTAAGCGGTTTTCGAGATATACCAAAAAAATGCTTTTTTATACCCAACTTTAACGGCCTGTAATTTCGTTATTAGTTGAGATAGGACAAAAATTTTTTTGCAGATTTTTATTATTTGTGGTGCCGTATTACAGGTTAAAATTTTTGCATTCACTTCCATAACAGTCTGTATACTCAAATATTTTTTACATATGAGTGACAACAAAACTTGCACAATGAAAACAACACTTAGTTTATTATACTTATACTTATTCCCATTCGCGTTTTACACTGTGAAATTTATTTGAATAAAACACGACGCGCTAATAATTGAAAGCTGCAAAATTATTAATACACAAGATTTGATTAAACTTTTTGACATACAATACATTTAAAAAAATAATACATCCGGAAAGGTTATAAAAATTCAAATTTAAATTGCCAGCGCAGTTTCCCCTAAATAATTTTGAGGTTGCCATATTTAAATTTGACAGTCATTTTTTGACGGCAAGTAACATGTGTTTACAAATCCTAGTTCCGTGCATTTTTTCAATCATTTTCGGCAGTAGAAAGGTAATTTTAGAAGACTAATAGCTGAAATTTTAAAAGACACTCTCTTTTTGTGCAGCCTTTACATATTAATGCTGGCTAGATTTTTCAAAAGAGGACCTTTTATTGCAAGGTGTATCGCTATTTATGTGTACAATGGTACATTTGATGTTTTCGATAAACTGTCATTATTATAATTTGGTCTAGAACTCTAGAATTTATAATGTTATTTTAATTTGAGATAACCTCAATTTTTCCATTTTTTTAACACAGTCATGACTGCGATATCATTTATTTTAAAATCAACTTTACGAATATTCTTAAAAATTCTTAGAAATGGCATCGATCTAATTAAAGTTAAAATGTTTCAATTTAAGAATACTAAAGTTTGTTCACTTATCAAAAAACCACCAACGTCGCAATTTCGCGTAAAATACAACCGGCAACATTGCACATTTTTGACATGGGGTGAAAATTGACATTTGTCATCGAGGCACATTTAAGGTTAGGTTATACCATAAATAAACGTTAAAATGTGTGGCCTGCCAAAGTGCTTGATAAAATATGTTTTTCACTATTAAAACACCCCTTGTCCTCTTTAAACACTCCAATGTGCCTCAATGCGTTTAATAAAATTCGGAAAAAACTTAACCTAAAAACTAAAAACACGCGGGCAAACGACTTTGACAAAGAAGGATTTACAACTCGACCAATCACAATTAAACGAGTACGGGCGCTTCGTTCGATTGGTTTTGCTTTCCCTCAGTCGTGATGACCAACCTCATAATGTGAAATTACAAAATTTCGAAATTTTATGAATTACCAACTTAAATCAACAGGTGATGGTTTTTTGATAAGTGAACAAACTTTATCATCGCACAAAACCACACCTTTTATGAATTATTTACTTTATAAAATTTGAAGATAATTTTGTTTTACCCCACGATCGTGCGAAAAAACCCAGCCGACTGTAAATACGAAGAAAGGTCAAAAAATTCGCGGAATGGGCACTATAAAATACCGATAGATGACAGAAGCTAAAAATTATTATTCATTTTTAATATATACTCTTTTAACGCAAATACACTTCTCAGATCTCATAATTAATTTGTTTATCCCATAAAAAAAATTCTTTGTTGTCTTCAAAATAGACAGAAATTGCATCCTTCATTTCATTATCGCTGGCAAATTTCCTCCCCCTTACCTCTTTTTTCATGTTTTGGGAACAAATAATAATCACTCGGGGATAAGTCTGCCCTATAGGGAAGGTAGTACAGAATTTCAAGGCCAACTCTTTGCACGGCCGCCCAAAATTCAATTTTCTCCATATTTGAGAATCTTTTTGAATTGAGTTGCTTAATTAACAATATCTCAGCGAACAATGACACGACTGATGTAATATTTGGTACATACACTTTTAAAGAGTTACAAAGTAAGCACACATGTTAATAAGTAACCCCATTTCACACTATCCCCTCCATTCCGCGAATTTTTTGACCCCCCCTCGTATAATGCTTCCATTGGTGTTAATTGTATACTTACCCAAATCAAAAGTGGTTTTTATGGCAGGGTCATGATGTAATGATAATATGGTGGATCAACTCGTATATTTTGCCATAGCAACGAACGGACTGAAATTAGGGGCAAGAATTTTTGTGCACGAGATGTCGCCAGCGTAGGCAACGACTGTCACTTTGACGTAAAGTAAACATAACCTATTTTAATGTTGTGTATGAATGAATTTTCTTGACTACTTAGAGGATTTGGGTTGGACAATTTCTCAAACAAAATTAAAGCAACACATAAAACAAAACAAACGCGCAGGTAGGAAATTGTGTTTAGTAGAACTGTTTATGTTTTTTTCGAAATGGTACTGCATTCGATCTTACTAAGTTCTGCCAGTTTGGCGTGGTATTTCGCCTTTGCTTGTGTATGGCTTCGCTCTCTTGAGCTTCTTTTTTGCAAGAAAAGAACATTCGTATAATAAGAAAGGACAATATATTTTTTTCTAAAAAAAAGCTTTACTGATGGCACCTGAAAGAGGTATACATCTGTATTAAAGCTTTACACGTCCGCAAATTGCACATTGACTCATCTTTTAAAAAATGATATAAGTTTAAGCATGAAGCGCGAACATTTAAAAATGTTAAGATGGCTTAATATGCAGGCAAGGTCATTTCATTTGTCAATGTGACAGACGTACACGACGGTAGCGGCATCTAGTGAGGTTTTGATCTGGAGCCAGTTTTGAACGCCAAAATGGCGGCTAAGTGGATCCACCATATAATCATTACATCATGGGCAGGGTATTGTATTAAAGGTAATGATTCGCAATTTCGAACAGCTGATGTTTTGACACACATTTGACAGTTGACAGCATGTTTACAGTCCGAAAAACATAACGCGTGGGAGAGCGTAACGTGTAACGTGTGTTTTTCTGGAAATTTTTAGCTTATTTTTTATAAAATAATAACTAACTGTGTGTAAAAAGCTTGTTTTGACGGTAAGTGATGTAATATTTAAAGATTTAAAGTAAATCATCATTTGTTTTTGAATAAGTTATGGACCGTGCTTAACAGTATTTCAGACGGGTAAACAAAAAGTAATAAGCATTGTGTTAATGATTTCTATTTTTTCAGTAGAAATGGCATTTTTGAAGTTGGGATCAATTTTCAAATACCTGGATGCTACTCCAGAAAGCAGGTGTGTGGTGGAAGGAGAGGCACTTCTGTCTGCCAAATTGTTAGTGCTCTGTGGTGTCACCAAAGTAGTCCATGAAAAGGAATTTACAATAACGGCTTTGTGTATGCAAACTAGTGCCCTATCAAGTACCCCTCATAAAATCTGTGGCGAGTTATGGGTGGAGGGAACGCAAGTGGACATAAAACCCTTTACTTGTACTTGTAAGGCTGGATTGTCGGGTACTTGTAAGCACATTTCGGCTTGCTTATTGTTTTGTTCAAGGTTGTATAAAACTATTTTATTTTGGCATATTATCAAGCCACTGCAATTTTACTGTGATATTGTTCACATTTTAATGTGTAGTTCTTTGTTTTGGCCTCTTCTTTTTTGTTACAGGACTACTTTGGACGACTTAGAAAGGTTGTCATCGACTGACTTGGAGTGCTACTGGAGTGCTAACAAAGAACATCACAGTTCTTCTTTCCAACCAACACCTGTTGTAGACTTTAAGTGTATAAAACCAGTGAAAAAGTGCCGAACATTAACTTCAAGTGAAAAAAACATTTGTTTAGACAAACTAAAAAGTTGTGTGACATCTTCAATTTTGTATAAGCATTCGTAAGTACCTCCCACACATAAAATAAGTATATTTAGTATTATGTTAATAGGATGGGAATCTGTGGAGGGCCCAGTCAAAGAAGAGTGGAACAAATTGAAGAAAGCGTTGATGATAATTTAATTAAAATTTCGGAATTCGTAAAAAAATCTGTGTTTTTAAATCAAATCATTATAAATGTTCCAGCACTTAAACCATGTTGTTCACAATTGTTACAAATATTATCTACTACTAATATTGTTAAGGCTTTGGCACTTTCTCAAAATTCCGATGAATGGTTTGAAATGAGAAGGTTAAGAATTACAGGTTTGTGGAAATACTTTTAACATTTTTAAGGCTACATACAATTTTTTAAGGGTCAACATGTTATTCAATCTTCACTTACTCTGGAGAAAACTGGCAAAAGAAATCCAATTCATTATTCTTTCCAAAAAAATTCAAGACTGTTGCGACAGAACATGGGAAAAAGTACGAAGAAGAGGCACTTTGTAATTACAAAAGTATTTCAGGGGAAAGAATAATGAAACTTGGATTTCTTATTTGTGAGAAATTTCCATGGCTAGGGTATTCCCCAGACGCAGTGACTATAAATGAAAAAGGAGAGCCCATTAAACTCATTGAAATAAAATGCCCATTAAAAGGTAAATTTATTTTTAAATGTGGTTTATACAAAAAATATTTTTTTACAAGTATATGATTACTATAACAATACAATGGATTTTCAGGTCTTCAGGAGGATGCAAATAGTCTAGTGCTTGAATGCAACTTTTTGCATATGGAAAATCAATTGCCAAGACTTAAGAAAAAGCACCAATACTATGGGCAAGTGCAGTTAGGGATGTTACTCCTAAATGTGGAAGAATGTGACCTAATTGTATATTCCCCAAAGTCTAGGTCATTTGTAACTGTGCCTGTAGGATTTGATCCTGAATTTACACAGGCTCTAGTTACAAATATTTCAGCCAAGTATTTTGATTACATGATTCATTTTGCATGCAATGAGTAGGTAAGAATTTATGTTAGTATAAATTAGTTTCGTTATAAACTTTCAATCACATTTGCAGCCAAGAAATTAGGGAGTCTCTTTTTTTTAATAACTTCATTTAGTATGAAACTTTTCAATCAGAAAAAATGAAGCTCATTTTTCCACGTCTCAAAATTGTTTTAGATTTACTCTTACTGTCCAATTTGCTTTTACAGATTTTTATTGTCTTTGATAGTATTTACGCTTTATTTGATTGAATTTTCAAACACATTATACGTTCGAATCTTTTTTGCAAACAAATCATAAAAATGGTGTTTACTGTAGAGCATAAAACATTCATTATTGAATCTTATTTGCGAAATCTAGTTAAAATAGGTCACGCCAATATCTTTGTGTGAACTACTCGTACAGAAAATAATCTTTTGTTTAAAATTTCATAGCAAGAGTCTAATGGGCTAATTTCGCGTTGAGATACTACCGGTAGTATAGCAAATTTTAATACTTTTCCGTCAGAACAAATCACAACAGTGAAATTTATTAATTTTCGTCATTATTAATAATAATCTGTGAGATACATGCTTTATAATTTATGTTTTTTAAAACGATTTTAGAAAAATTTTTGTAATTATTATCGTATTTTATTTTATTAAATATTATTGGTCGGAACAAAACATATTACTTTAAGAATTTATTACATTTATTCAGATGAATCTTGTGAATTGAAATTTCTTCAACGTCTTCTGGAATACATAAATCAAAAGTTTTTTTGGTATTCACTCCCATAAGATTAAGAAATTACATCTTTCACAAACAATAAACACATAATGACACATGATCACAGTTTGTGTGACAGAGTAAATGGTACAAAGACGAAAAACACGGGATAATACATACAGGTGCGCTACATCTATTGAATACGTCCAGAGCAACCTTTTGTTACCTGCACAAGTAACCCTGCTAAAAATAAAAATCCTATTTTTCTTTTTTAGGAACATAATTAAAATCTAAATATTATTAGTATATAAATAAAATATTTGTTGTAAATGTGTTTTTTTTTAAATAAAATTTCTTA
Source organism: Tribolium confusum (assembly GCA_029207805.1). Lineage (NCBI taxonomy): Eukaryota > Metazoa > Arthropoda > Insecta > Coleoptera > Tenebrionidae > Tribolium > Tribolium confusum. Next base: position 32,797,040 of record JALGAY010000001.1, on the reverse strand, counting down.
TTAATACTTTTGTTATTTTATTTTGTATGTTGTGATGTTCGCAAGGTCTTTCTTAATAGATTTGTGAAACTATGTGGAAAATTTTTTGCACCTACGACTACATTTTTCCTAAAATCTTTTTTCACTTAATATAGGCGTTTGTAAATTTACACATGCACAGCAAATAGTAAATATGTCATCCACGTAAGGTACAAGGGCCCATGGGAAAGCAGCGTTCAGTATTTCGAAAATTCTTATTCGCTGATTGGATCTTTCTACATGAACCCTTGCTTTTGCAATCCCAACATTTTTTTTTGCTTCAGTTGACGAAAACTGTTTTTTTTTTCTCAGAAAAAATGGTCTTTCAATTTTTATGAAATTTTTTTGACAAATGTCGTCAATTAAAAATCCTTTATCAACCATAACAGAGTCAATGTGTTTTTCAAAGTTGTTGATTACTCCACTTTGTTCGAAAATCGATTTGTCAGATGCTCTTCCTCCATATCCTTTGGAAATAAATGTTATCAATCCCCCCGGTGACACACACGTCATAAATTTGATGGTATGTCGGCCTCTATAGTTAGAATAAGTTTTTATTCGGCAACACCTACACTTTGCCTTTTGTACAGGAATTTCCATGCAGTCCAAAATTCCTCTAACCGTGGAAAAATTATAAAAACACTTAGGCACATTTTGTCTACATTCATCAATGGAAGGCCACACAATGGTAGGTTTCAACACATTTGAAATATACTAAAAAAAAATATATATATATATATAAATTTATGCCAATGTAACATTTAACTTTATACCTGTACATACTCATTAAAAATTTCACGACATGTACTCTGTGAAACTTGAAAAAAAATGGCCAAAACACAGAATTTAATTGCTGTTTTTAACTTCATGAAAACTAAACATACACGATCTTGAATAGACAGTTTACGGGTTCGTGGGGTGGGATAATACTTTTCCACTAATTCACATATTACATTAAACAATTTATAGTTTGGTAGTCCAATCAATGAATTTAAATGTTTTTCATTTTTTATACTTTGAAAAAATGATGATATAATATCTCCACTTTTCACTTGTACACTCTTTTCCAAAGTACTTTTACTGTAAACGGCACTGACACTTTCACTTTCTACACATTTCCCCAAGTTTAAAAGCACATTCACTGCTTCACGTTCATTTTCTTTCAGGTCTTCTAAAGTTCGACCTTGATCTAGGGCAACTTCATTTTCATCACAATGATCCACAGCAACTTCATTTTCATCACAATGATTAACAGCAACTTCATTTTCATCACAGTGATCCACAGCAACTTTATTTTCATCACAATGATTAACAGCAACTTCTTTTTGCTCTTGAATTTGTAACTCACTTTTCTTGAAATTTCTTTTCAGAAGACGTTGTTTTCTCTTCTCGTGTAATTCATTTTTATGTGATGATTGATCAAATTTTCTTTTTGGCAGGTTAAGCGAAGGCACAGCTGATTTTTTTAAACGTGGTTTTTTAGACAACCTTGAACAACAAATATAGTCTTTATCTGCAAAATGTTTTCCACACACTCTTAAAAACTTTGTAGCAGGTTTTTCCATCAATAAGGCTCTCTCCCAAGCTTTCCTTCGGTCCATAAATTCCTCATTACCGTAAAAATTAACGATTTTAACCTTACCACTGTTTGGCGGTGGAAAAAAATGAAAACTGACACTAGGTTCTTTACTTTTTAGTATGTGACATCCATAAACACAACAATTGGTATTATTTTTCTTTGTATTTTTTGCTGTCCCAGACATTTTGCACAAAAATTAAAAACAAAACGGCGAATTTAGACGTTTATGTCGTAAACAACAACAATAATGATACGCTTTGATGTGATTGTTCCAAACGCCACCAGAGGTCGCCTTAGTTATCCGAAATCGGGAATAGTAACAAAAGAAAGGTGCCGCTGGACAATAAAACTATATACAGGATGTATATAAATAGCTGGACACCTTATTTAGCTACCTGCCTCAAAACCTTGAGATTTCAGGAAAGCAACACAATCGGGTGCCAAAAAAGAATTACGACGGGCCCATATCATCCCTACAGCCTAAGTCGGCTACTGCTCTTTCTTTAGTTAACAATGGTTGTGACTTTATTGCTTTAGTAACTCTACTATTTCGTTAGATCCACTATACTAGCTGGATCTTGACTCAGAAAAAACGAATTTAATTTACAACAGACTTCGACAACCCTTTTAATCCTCCGTTAGTCGCGCATGTATCCCATAGATACATGACTAATTTTTTTAAAGATATTTTCAAAACTGCCAACTTTTTAAACTTGAGTGTTGAGTATTCCTAAGCCAGTATATTTTAATTACGTTTTAGCAAGGTTATTTGTGCAAGTACAAAAGTGTTGTACAGTGCGCCTGTATACCGGGTGAGTCTGCTAAAAGTGTTTCTGAACTTTTCTCAAAAACTAGTTATCACATCAACTTCAAAGTTTGACATTAAAAACTTTGTTTTTTGCACTACACAGGTAAATTTTTTTAGGAATTTTTCTAATATTCCTTCTAATTAATATTAATTAATTTGTTCAAAAAAATCTAAATATTTCCAATTTTTAACATTATACTAAAAGAAAAGATGTCAAAGTATTATTTTGTGCAAAAAATATTTAAAAAAAAATGTAGATAACTCGAAAAAATAATAAAATTTATTTGTTTTATAAGATCTATTTTGGTGCAGCATTGCCAAGCCGAACTTGCCGTACCCGTAACTCGACAATACCTACCCCTAGCGTCTTGGTACCACCAAGATCCCACCCACTCTCTTAGATAAAAATGGTGTATTTAAGTTTGAAATGTATCGGGTCAGTGGTGGCTCTTAACTGTTATAATAGGAGGACCGATAAATCACAGACATTAACGAATACATAATAACACGGATAAATCTTAGGAAAATGTTTTGAAAAAATTAGAAATATTTAGATTTTTTTGAACAAATTAATTAATATTAATTAGAAAGAATATTAGAAAAATTCTGAAAAAATTCACCTGTGTAGTGCAAAAAACAAAGTTTTTAATGCCAAACTTTGAAGTTGATGTGATAACTAGGAGGCCATCCATAAATTACGTCACACGTTAAGGGGTAAGGAGGGGGTCACCGAATTGTGACATCTTGTGACAAGGCATAGGGGAGGTCGAAAGCTATGTGACGTCACATGTCAAAACTTAAAATATTAAAACGCCCAGTCCATGGACACAAGATAATTAAGTTTTATATTTCTTATTAACACAATTAATCGTTTACAGAGAGACCAAACATTAGATGGCGCGACTAATGGGGGATTAATAGCATCATTATGACGTCCTAATGACAAATTGCAGTGTCATAAAAACCACTTTGAATTTGGATAAGTATACGTTAATTTACTTCAGAAGGCAAAAATAAATAAATATTTTTTAACAATTTTCTTCTAATAATCATTCTTTTCAGTTATAATATCACAAAAACTTGAATTCTTTCCGCAATTTTTTTCTGCGCATTTCAAAATCCCCATAATTAATTAGCCTGAACAGAATACGAGGTCTAATTAGATGTTTTTGAAATGCACAAGAAAAAAATTTTTTGGATATTAATTCCAAGTTCATGTGGTATTCAACAAGAGAGTCGCATACATAACAAATAATTAATTAATGTGTACTAAAACATGTTTTTGATACGATTTTGTGTCCAATTATTACTACTAATTTTTATGGATCAATAAACCCTTTTGATACTAAAAGAGATATAAAATTATATTTAAATTTAGTTTTTCTCTAATTTGAAAATACTTCCAGTTAAGTATCGACTTGGTTAGGTAACATGAAAATACAGTGGAGTCTCAATAATCCGACCACAGGTTAAACCGAACACACGCTAATCCGAAAAACTGACACAAACCGTCTCTAAAAAAGAAGCCATTTCTTCACTCAAAACATGCATCACATACCGTCTCATTATTTGATTGTAATGCATGAGCTAGAGTGTCTATATTTAGATGAATTTTATGGCCCAATAGAGAAATTAACTTTTGGGTTTCTTACCAATAAAAAAACCCCAGCCCCTGAATTTTAAGTGGATTGTAAAGGTCTGGCGCGTAGCACCCGTTGTTTGTTTCCTTCGAGGGTCTAGCCGACCGCTTAGGTAACAATAGGGTTTACTTATCTTTACAACCACCCTTATTAAATCCCTCATAAACTAGTTTGTAAGTCAAAATAATAAAATTCATCCAAATATAGACAACCTTTATGCAATAAGGCTATAAAGACTGAAATGAGCTCCAGACAACCGAAGATTACAGCCTTTTTGTTGCCGAAACCATAGGTTCCGATCTTAATACATTTTCTCATAAATTTAATTAAAAAATTTTTCGTTTTTTGTTGAATTAATATTAATTTCTATTCAATATATGTACCTACAAAATTCATTTTCTTACTTTGTATATCGATACCTGCTCAGGTTGTTGTTTTTTTATGTTAAATGTTTAATAAACTAGTTTAAACAATGAAAAGCACACATGGACAAGTATCGATATATCCAGGTTTTCTGTAGAAGGTGCATCGATATACTTTTTTAGTCCGATTCTGTCTTCACTACTATTTTGATACGAATTTTTGAATGTTTGATTGGTCACCACTTCCCCTGAACTACTGTTCGATAATCTGAATAATTCGATAATCCGTCGGTGCCAGTGCATCAATTCGGATTATCGAGACTGTACTGTACTTCCAAGAAAATTTTGAATTTCCAGAGCAACATGTTGAAATACTCATTTCTCATTGGTTCTAATATAATGTCATGGGACTGAACAAAATACAAAACACAGCTTTGGCATTACTGTTTAGAGTCATTTATATGTAAAAGATTTGTGTAAACAATGCCAAATATATTTATACATGAGATAACGGTACTTTAACTTTTAGAAATCTCATGCGATCGTAAACTAAACAAAAATAATTGATTATAAATTTATAATTAGATGTATTTAATTTATTTTTAGTTTTTAAGAATGAAATAATAGAAAAAATGAATATCTTCCGCCAGGTTCAAGAAAAATTGATGACAAAGACGAGATGACCTCGTACTTAATCACAGCAATTGAACTTTATAATGTTATCCTGCATATCAGGATATGCAATATAATTGAACGTAACCAAAAAAAGGTGCAAAATATTTAGTTTTATCTTGATTTATGAAAAATTAGCATATTTTTGATTTATTCGAAATCTTTGTAGGTCACTTACTACGATGCTCTATTGCATTTTTCTATTGTTGTAACTAGTGTAAATTATTCAATATTGAATTATATTCAAAATATTAGCCATGACTTTCGAAGTTTGTGACTCATTGTTTCAAATTAAATTAACAAATCAACTAGAATAATTTTCGCACGAATTTAAGACAATGAAAGTGTCAAAAACAAGGGAAACTGTTCGCATTTATGTAACTTACAACCTAAAACATTTTAATCTAGGCGTGTAATAATTAAGATGTTTGTTTCAACAAAACAGGTGTTATTTAATTAAATATTCCCTTAATGCCACTTTGTCAAAAAGTTCTTATCACATGAAATTACAGTAGTTGAGTGTTAAAAAAGTTGTTGTCCTCGCCTAGTCATTTCCTTGATAAGAAAGGTGTTTTAAATGGACTTATAAGGCAAGTGCCTGTGCATAATTTACAATAATTACAATTACCTTTTGAGAGGAATGATGTTGCATTATCACAGCACAGAACGTAGCTCACAATTCATCGCGTTTTGTAAACTTAATGCTCGGAAACAAGAAGAGAAAGTCGTCATTATTCGATGATCTGCTTATTAATTCAAGATTTTACTTTTAGCAAATACACAAAAGAAATGAAAACTTTCTTTGAATGAATTAGTGCGACAAATACTGTTACGTTGATTTGCCCTAAATTCGGAGATGATATTAGTGCCATTATGAGTCAGCCGATGACAGGTCAAGTACCCCCATCTTACCATCGACAAAGGCTGATTCCTCGACTTGTCTTGTCACGTTCAAACGATCAAGCACAAATAACGGGCCTTGCTAACAACAAAAACTCACTCAGATACAATCGCTGCCGAATTTAATCCGAAAAAACCGTCCTAGATAGCCGAAAAATTTGTCATTCAATGACATTTCGTCCAAGATGAAATTTCCTCAGACTCCGGTTTCTACCTTATCGCAATTTTACCGGTCCAACTACTCTAAAACACTAAACCAACACTCACCTGCGAATTACTGTCTGAATCCTCAATTTTATCCGTCTCCATCCTCATAGAATGGCCAAACGAAACCTGAACAGTACACTTCACTAACGAAATTTTATCATCCGTTCGATATTCACTTGTCCATTATTTACCCAAAAGTAACCAAGACAATATTCACACACTACAAAACAAATTTGTCTCTATACACAACAAATCAAGAATTTAAAAAGAACAAACTAACGAAGCTCACAATCCCATCGCCGTTTCACTTGTAGAATGGCAAAAAAATAGCCTAGCATTCTGGCAAACAATCTAGGGATAAAACAAAAATCCCCAACTAAAAACCGCGAAGTTTAAACTCGCACAACTTACATAAGCAAAATGACACTCCCAGACTTTGTAAGAAGCGGGAAGAAAATTATAGGAGTAGCGGCAAATTATAAGTAAAATAAAATAAATTTTATTAAATAAAATACAACAAATTTCAGATCATTAGTAAAAATATTGAATAGGCCAATTCCTAAAACACCAGATATTTTTTTGAAACCACCAACTTCTTATATTACTGAAAAACAAAAAATTATTGTAAGTAGCCCTCAGTTTGTTTTTTTTTTTTATCAGAAAAACAACAGTAATTGGAAATTTGAAACACCTGTTTGTGATCGGTTAATTTAAAAAATTAAGCAGTCACAAAATATTTTAAATTTCCAACACTACTGGCTTTTTTTGTAAAATAAAAACAAAATATTAATCAATTTCAGATTCCTGACGGTTTTTCTGTAAATGAAGAAATTGAGTTGGGAGTAATTATTGGTAAAAATGGTAAAAATATCAAAGAAAGTCAAGCTATTGATTATATTGGAGGATACTGTGTTGCTCTAGATATGACAGCAACTTGTCGCATGGTGAGTTTAAATTAAAATAACTGAATTACAATTTATTATTTTAGAAAGAAGCAAGAAGTAAGGGTGGTTCATGGACGTTAGGCAAAGGTTTTGACACCTCTTGCCCTGTTAGTGAATTTATACCAAAATCTGAAATTAAAAATCCTCACAATTTACAACTTTGGTGTAAAGTAAATGGAGAAATTAGACAAAATGGAAACACAAATGATTTAATTTTTTCTTTACCAGAACTAATTTCTTTTATATCACAATATATCACATTGGAAATCAATGATTTAATTATCACTGGATCTCCCCCAGGAATGGGACCTGTTTACCCAGGTGATACAATTGAAGGGGGAATTGAAAACGTTATTGACATAAAATACACTGTCTCAAATTAAGAAATACTGAACTTTAAAATAACAACTTATTTAAGCCTCAATTGTAATTCTTTTTGGAAAATAAAGTTTGAAACATGAATAAGACATCACTGTTCCTATTATAGCTCCAGCAATCACATCTAAAAATTAATTATTAATAATATATATATATATTTGTGTGATATTTAAATAAAACCTTCATAGTGGTGATGATAGTCACATGTTCTGCTCACAGCAACTGTTGCAGCAGCTATCACAGGTAGTGTGCAAACACAAAGCTGCCAAGATTGTCCCTTAATATTCTCTCGACACAAATTAAATTTCCTTGCAATGTACAAACTTAAAAAAACCATACAAGTGAAGGAAAATGATGAATGTCCACTAGGGAAGCTTTTCCTGCCATCCATATAGCTTTTCCTCGTCCCAGTGCAATGTTCATAATCAGTACCTTTACCTTCAGGAAAGCACCGGTAATAAAAATCAGGTCTAGGTCTACCCACAATCATTTTTAAATAGGTTGTAATCAACCCGTTTAAACAATAAGCTAATGTTACTCCCAATCCTGCAGGTACAACGTCATCTAATTTTTTTGTTAACAAATATTCACTTGTAAAAAATGCTAGGGGGGTGAACATTATCATAAGCCATAAATTTCTTGGTGACACATAACTTGGTGTAACAGGGTACTGATACTTCCAAATTTCATGTTCAGGAATTTTACGGATGAAGGGCTCCATAGATTCAATCCACCTACAAAATAATCAAATAAATTCATTTATTTCAGTACAAACATTTAGACTAACAAGAAAAGACACCAAAAAATAATTCGAAGTAATATCTCGATAAATAAACTCAATTTCATTTCGTAAATCATGACAAAAATCGAAATTATTACGAGAAAATTCAAATTTGATTTTTTGACGGTTATGACAATTGATAAGATGTCAAAAAGCAAGAGAGGTTATTCGGGTCAGGGTCAGGCCGAGCACAGGTTGATAGTTTAGTAGTTGGGGGGTTATTTACGGGACTGCGTTCTGCGATTGGTGCATTTTGTTCGTGTCGTAGGGTCAGTCAACTGTTTATGTCGGTCGCATCCCGTACCTTCAACATGGACTCCAGAAGTGTGACGTCATATATGCGCGAGAGTTTGAAGCACTGTCATTCTATAAAAATATATATCTATATAAAAACATACCTTAAAAAATTCGCCCTTATTGTACAAGTACATTAGACCATCTAGATGTAGATCTTTTAACATATTCAACCAACAATACAATTTTCTTTCTATTACAAATACAGTTTCCAAGTGCAAACATGGCCGCTGCTGAGGCTTAAGGCCTTTTCAGCGTACAGTTTCCAACCGTTCTTTATTTCAAAAGACAGTTCTTTAATTTTATAAACTGTTCTTTAGTTTTTAATATGTACTTAAAGGACACAATTTGTCCTTTTATTTAAAAATTTTTACCAAATAGAAACAAGCAATCTTTAGAAAATTGACATACCTATTTTTAATAGGTTGATTTCAAAAATAAATTAATTGTCTAGACGTTCTTTTAAGTCACTAAAATAAATCTTTTGTTACAGCGTTTTATAACAGCTTCATTTTGATTGTCTTTGTGATTGCCAAATGACGTACTTTTACGCACTAGTGCGTAAAAGTGACATACTTGTAAGCACTAGTGCTCAAAAATAAAAAATACATTTTTTATTCTATTTATTTATTATAAACATAAAAAGTACAATTACTTAAGTGACTAAATTAAACATTCGAAGATTTCAGATTTCTTTCCTGAATTTCAATACAACTGGAAACGGTACTTGTAAACGCCATTTCAGATTTGCTATTTTTGTCACAGATTTTTCTTTTCTTTGATACAGTTTTTTTCTTTTTTCATAATTTTTATAGAAATTGCGTTTTTGCTTTCAACAGAGTTTTCAATGTAACGTTACGCAACAGAACTCGATCGCCATCTTCCATGTCTTTTGAGTAAATATCTGCTGTGTTCGGTATCTTCATTTTAATAAAACTTTTACAATCTTCTATATCTTCCACTTTCAAAAATGTAATTTCTTCTCTGCGTAACGCGCCAAAAATCCGAGTAATTAGCACAAATTTTGCCAATAAATAGTCTTTGTCATCAACTGTTTTTATGAAACGTTCTATCTCTTGCTTGGTAAATATTTTGAATTTTTTAGCCCTGTACCCACTGGCATTTCTTTTTAGAAATGCGATCAAGTTTGTAATTTTTTTTTATATCTACATTCTTGTTAAGATATATCATGGTTCTTAGCATTGAGTAGGTACTCCATAAAGTAGACGGCTTATACATGGAAGATAATTTCGAAAAATAAGCCAAAAGTACCTTCTCTTCAATACTTGTTACATTATTTTCCTCACACCAACTACCAAATTTCCTGTATGTTTCCTTGTAAATTTTCTTAAATTTTTCGGGCACTAGCGTCGCTAGTGCAGCTTTCGCAACATTTTCAATGTCGGAATCAAATTTAGAATAGCTTATTTTTGAGTTTCTTTATCACAGAACATAAACACATAACCCAAATTGACAGTCTGTAATTTTATAAAAACAGTAAACAACGAAATTTACATTCTTAGCAACCTGCCGTCTGCCTACTGTACAATGTGAATGTTCGATTGAGATCATTATTTTTGAAAGAAAAATCTGTTATAAAACGCTGTAACTAAAGATCTTTAATGCAATACGTTGCAAAATCGATGTCTTTTAAGCTCTTGACGTGTTGGACCATTTGTTGCACTCATGGTCCAAGATTCACGTTGCGTGCTTAAAAGACTTTTTTTTGCAACTTATTGCATTAATAGCTATTAAGTACGTATAAACAAACAAAAGTTCTATCCACACTTGAATTATGAAACCTAGTAAATAGAGTATTTGATGGCAGAGAGAAAAGAACAAGCATAATTACGACTAGTGGAAAAAGAAGAAGAAAAGTAGATTCTAAAAGAATTTGAAAAAGTAAAATCTATAAAAATTTGTAGAAAAGATGACCTAATGACAAAAAAACTTAAAAGATTAATATGTGGGTCGTAAAAGCAAAAAATAACAATTTTTTTTTAAAAACGTAGTTTCGACAATTCTAAGAGAACTATAGACTGTAGTCCTATAGAAATAAAAAAGAATCACAATACCAACGGTTGGAAGAGAAGAGCAAGAAAATACAACTAAAACAATCGATAAAAAAAGATTTAAAATGTTGAAAACGTCAATTGGGAGGTCCTGGAAGAACAAAATTCTAGGCAAATTTGAAAAACAATATTTGGAAAAAAATGAAAATAAGAAAAACGACTACTAAACAAAAAAAAATGTTAAGAATAGTAAAAACCAAGAAAAATTCTAGATTAATAAAAGAATAATCCTTTGAGTCAGATACTGAGAAAAGTCTTGGTAGATACAGAGCAATTACAATAATTTTCGCTCTAAACATCTAAAAAAATTTATTTTAGTTATCTATATTAAAGTTTTTTTAATAGAATTTAGGAGCTGAAAAAAACAGTTTGCACTCTTTTTTATAAAAATTGCAGTAAATTTTTATTTTTGTAGTAATCGTCGCTTTTGATTCTCAAAGTGTTTAAATTTTATGGTCCTTCGAGCCAAATGAAGAGAAACGTCTTCTTGTTAGTATTAAAAAGTCAATTTCTCGCGAGCATTTAATTTTTTTTTATAAACACTGCAGAAACATTTTCTTTTACTAGTTGTTCTTCGGCTCACAAAGTGTGTTTAAAACTGCAGGGTTCTTCGAGCGAGATGAAAAAAAAAGTTTGAGTATAGACGGGGCATTTTGCAATAGTCCTGTTTATGGCACTCTTTTTTTAAAACTTTTATTTTTGTTCTTTGTTACTTTCCTACTAATAATGGTTCCTTCTCCACTCCATAAAAACAATTCTCGAAATACCTTCGACAATGTCCTTTATTTCGATATCGAAAAGTTGGCAACCCTATTTACAAAGAAAAGATTGGCAATTGCACATACCTCAATGGAATGAGGCGTAAAAACACCCAATTTACTAAACAATATTACTTTGCACGACGCACGTTTCGACAACAAAGTTGTCATCTTTAAGTAGAGAATTATTGAGGATGACAACTTTGTTGTCGAAAAGTGCGTCGTGCAAAGTAAAATCGTTTGGTGTATTGGGTGTTCTTACGTTTCATTCTACACACCAAGAAGATCCAACAAAAAGTTCAATAGAATGAAGTTGTGCTACTTTTTTTTGAGCTTTTTATTTGTTCTCAATTTTTTTTTCAGTATTCTTATAAACAGTAATTTTAGTAATTGTTGATAATATTAATTAATACTGTTTATTTATTTACACTTAAAAATATATAAGTCTATTAAAAATTGCGTCTATTTTGAAAAATTCAATAAAACATTTAAATTGGTTAAATTACTTAAAGTTTTTATTTCAGACCCTACAATAAAAAGTAGTTTCAATATTAAACATCAAAAATAGAAGTTGCTATTTAAAAAAAAGATCGATTACGTCACAGCAAAAAACTGGTTGGCTAAAAAAATTTGAAAACAAGTGAAAAACGTGCGCAATAAAAAAATAAAATCGACCTGCCTTAGCGTTTTTCTAAAAAAAACATTAACTTAGAAAATATGAATTTTATTCCATACTTTTATGTCACTCTGTATAGCGGTATACAGTGTGTAAAAGCCAAATGGAATAAATTTATTATTTCGGTTACTGTACATATTTATAAAAAATTTCAAAACACGTTAAATTTAAATTATAAATTGACATTCTTTAGCGTAAAAATGCGATCTCTACCTTCAACTCCCTTCGAATGACAGGTACAACCCCCATTTATTTAAATGGGAAGTATAGGCTTGTGATATATCGTTTGAAAGAACTCTTCATTCTCTACTCAAAAATGTTATTGTTTTCAAGTTTATTGCAAGAATGAAGATTTAAAGATTTATTTGTAAGAATTAAATTTCGTTATAATATACTCAAGATGTAAAATGTAATGGAAAATGTTGCAAGACGTTCGCGGTGAACATTTTAAACATCTGCTTCAATGAAATACACAGTTCTTTTTAGTGTTTTACATTTTATTACATTTTCCATTACATTTTACATTTTGAACATATTATAGCAAAATTTAATTTAATTAAAATGTAATGGAAAATGTAATAAAATGTAAAACACTAAAAAGAACTGAGACTTTCAATGAAGTAGATGTTCAAAATATTCACCGCGGACGTCTTGGCAACATTTTCCATTACATTTTGAGTATATTAAATCAAAATTTAATTCTATCTTCATTCGGGCTACAATCTTGAAAACAATAACATTTTTGAGTAGAGAATGAAGAGACCTTTCAAACGATATATCACAAGTCTATACTTCCACATTTAAAAAATTGGGAGTTGAACCTGTCATTCGAAAGGGGCTGAAGATAGTGATCGCATTTTCACGTTGAAAGATGTCAATTTATAATTTAAAAGTGACATGTTTCGAGATTTTTTATAAATATGCACAGTAACTGAAATAATGAATTTATTCTATTTGGCTTTTACACACTGTATATTTCTTTCCAAAACTTTCTCAGTAAGGTACTCCACATGATAATCATTTATAGCTACAAATTACGTTATGTAAGAAATAAATTGTTTTTGGGTAATTGGGTAATTTTAAGTTTTTTTAAGTTGGCTATGCCTTAGTAAATTCTGACATTAATAAGTCAAAAAAATTTAATTGTGTCTTTCGGTCATAACAAAAATCTGTAAAATTTCGGTTACTTTTTAATATTTTCAATTTCAAAATTGTATATTGCACGAAATATCTACTAAAACAGCAATTTCAGTTATTATAATTTTAGATGAGAGTGATGAAACGACGAGAAAAAATGGAAATGAAGAACAGAGTAATGTTTCAATATTGAAGAAACCTGAAGTTCCTAAGAAAGAACGATAATTTCCTGCATGTGCAGAGATGAGGTAAACCTAGTCAATGAAATTGACTTCTGAGGCCAGGGGGGTATTACTGAAAGTACCGCCTTCAATTTCTTAGCAGGGTGTAAGCCGACAGAAGTGGTACTAAATGTAAAAGAATTCTCAGAAAAAAAGTAATGGGTTAATTTTATATTGAAATAATACCGGTATAATATAGTATCTTCTGGGCTGATTTCAAGTTGTGATAATACTGGTAGACTTGGTGCAGAATCGCGTGAGCCGCGATAAAAGGTGCGCAATAGATTCACTGGGTAGTGGAGGTTTGTTTTTTCGTGCTATTGTTTTAACTAAAAATATCGACTTGTATTTTATCAGTTAGTTCTCGACTTTCGTTGTTTATTGACTACTTCGCTGCGTCTTTTAGTTTTTTCTTTCGTTTAATCGCTCTGCTAATTCTTATTTTTAAACCACATGTTATTTATTATGAATTAAAAATATAAACCAATGTTTTCAGAAAAGAATTGTGCTTACTCGGCCAAAACGATTGTAACCGAACTCCTAGGTTTTCAAACTTTAGACTCCTCCTTCGCGCATCTCGCGGCTCATAAGATTCTGTACCATCTCTAGTATCTTCGTTTCTAGTCAAAATTAAAAGAATTCGGAGCTGTGATTGGTTGCTGCCATAAAAAAGTAATAAAATTTGCGATACTACCGGTAGTATCTCAACTTGAAATTAGCTCATAAAAGGCTGCAACCCATTAGATACTGTTTAGCATAAAGTGCATTTCTACCTACTTTCTCACACCCTCTTGCTAATAAACAGGCTTCAATGAGTCTTAGGCGGCGTCAGAACACCCACCTCTAAATTTCTATTTAACCCTCGAGTTTCAGAAGTCAAATTTTATTTAAAATTTTTGATCGGTCTAGCAATAAACCCGATTGAAAGTCTATAGGTTTTAATGATTCAATAGTGGAATCACTGCTACGAGTTGATTGTCTCAGAATTGCAAGCACATTACACAGAAGTAAAGTGAACTGTCGACTACAACTGCATGAAGAAAGCAGAGAAGAGTATAGAAATACTCGTACCTACTGTTCTTGTCGCGTTAACAATAATTAGATGCCTCACTCTCCTTATCACACACCGTAAGTTATAAAGCTACTGCCGGCGTGTAAACCTTTCAAGAACAGAAATTTAGAAAAAAACTGCCCAAAATTTTTCCAGTTTTTTTCCTACTTGTAATTCAAGGTATGCTCTAAGGTGCAAAAACCTTTTTGTGTGTTTGTCCTATCGTGTTAAAAAAAAACTGCAAAACGTTATTTTGTTTTAACTATAATTAAAAAATAATAAGGCATTTTTATGCCTGCACTCTGCACCTCCAAGACATGTTTAAGACTTTCTTTAAAAGCGTTCCTATTAAAGTTAAGAAAAAGAGGCGGTGTTTTAACTTTTGTATTTTAAAAGCATGTCAAACAGTAAATCAACAAACGTTACAGAATATTTGTGAAAATAAGAAAGCTTAAGTACAAAAGTGTTTAAACTTTAATGGTGGGCATTTTCAAACTATTATTTAACAAATAATAAACTGTATTTACATTTTTATTCGTTTTGTTAAAAAAAAGTAATACCTACAGCTGGATTTGAACCCGATCAAAAATGTTCAAAACTGTAAACTGGCCATTTTTTCAGTAGACGACATTTCGTGCAGTTTTCACATTATTTTATAAAGCGGTATACATTTTTTTCCAATACGATTCTCAACCACTGCTCCACATGACAATCATTTATAGCTACAAACTACGTTATTTAAGAAATAAATTGTTTTTGGGTAATTGGGTAATTATATGTTTTCTTTTTTTAAGTTGGCTATGCTTCAGTAAATTGTGACATTAACAAGTCAAAAAATTTCAATTCTGTCTTTCGGTCATTACGAAAATCTGTAAAATTTCGGTTATTTTTTAATATTTTTAATTTCAAAAGTGTATTATACACAAAATATCTACTAAAACAGCAGTTTCAGTTATGAAAATTTTAGTTGAGAGTGATGAAACGACGAGAAAAAGTCGAAATGAAGAACAGAGTAATGTTTCAATATTGAACAAACCTGAAGTTCCTAAACAAGGACGAGAACTTCCTGCATGAGCAGAGGTGAGGTGTAATCAATAAAATTGACTTCTGTGACTATGAGGGATTACTGTTCAATTTCACAGCAGGGTGTAAACCGACAAAAGTAGTACTAAATGACAGAGAATTCCTAGAGAAAAAAATGTAATGGGCTAATTTCAAGTTGAGATAATACCGGTACTATCTTTGTTTCTATGCAGAATTAAAAGAATTCGAGGCTGTAATTGGTTGTTGCCATGGAAGTGTATTAAAATTTGCGCTACTACCGGTAGTTTATCTCAACTTGAAATTAGCCCATAAAAAGCTGAAACCCATTGGTTACTGTTTAGCAAAAACGGAATAGAATAGAAAAAGTGTATTTCTACCTACTTTCTCACACCCTTTTGCTAATAAACAGGCTTCAATGAGTTTTAGGCGGCGTCAGAACACACACCTCTAAATTTCTATTTAACCCTCGAGTCTCAAAAGTCAAATTTATTTAAAATCTTTGGTCGGTCTAGCAATAAACTCGATTGAAAATCTATAGGTTTTAATGGTTCAAAAGTGGAATCACTGCTACGAGTTGATTGTCTCAGAATTGCAGGCACATTACTCAGAAGTAAAGTGATTTGTCGACTACAACTGCATGAAAAAAGCAGAGAAGAGTTCGGAAATACTGTTCTTGTCGCACTAACAATAATTAGATGCTTCACTCTCCTTTTCACACACCGTTAGTTGTAAAGCTACTTACCGGCGTGTAAACCTTTCAAGAACAGAAATTAAGAAAAAAACTGCCCAAAATTTTTCCAGATTTTTTCCTACTTGTAATTCAAGGTATGATCTAAGGTGCAAACACCTTTTGTGTTTGTCCTATCGTGTTACAAAAAAAACTGCAAACGTTATTTTGTTTTAACCATAATTAAAAAATAATAAAGCATTTTTATGTCTGCACTCTGCACCTCCAAGACATGTTTAAGATTTTCTGTTAAAAAGCGTTTTTATTAAAGTTGAGAAAAAGAGGCGGTGTTTTAACTTTTGTATTTTAAAAGCATGTCAAACAATAAATCAACAAACGTTACAGAATATTTGTGAAAATAAGAAAGCTAAAGTACAAAAGTGTTCAAACTTTAATGGTGAGCATTTTCAAACTATTATTTAATATTTAACAAATAATAAACTGTAGTTACATTTTCATTCGATTTGTTAAAAAAAGTAATACCTACAGCTAGATTTGAACCCGATCAAAAATGTTCAAAACTGTAAACTGGCCATTTTTTCAGTAGACGACATTTCGTGCAGTTTTCACATTATTTTATAAAGCGGTATACATTTTTTTCCAATACAATTCTCAACCACTGCTCCACATGACAATCATTTATAGCTACAAACTACGTTATTTAAGAAATAAATTGTTTTTGGGTAATTGGGTAATTATATGTTTTCTTTTTTTAAGTTGGCTATGCTTCAGTAAATTGTGACATTAACAAGTCAAAAAATTTCAATTCTGTCTTTCGGTCATTACGAAAATCTGTAAAATTTTGGTTATTTTTTAATATTTTTAATTTCAAAAGTGTATTATACACAAAATATCTACTAGAACAGCAGTTTCAGTTATAAAAATTTTAGTTGAGAGTGATGAAACGACGAGAAAAAGTCGAAATGAAGAACAGAGTAATGTTTCAATATTGAACAAATCTGAAGTTCCTAAACAAGGACGAGAACTTCCTGCATGAGCAGAGGTGAGGTATAGTCAATAAAATTGACTTCTGCGGCTAGGGAGGATTACTGAAAGTACCGCCTTCAATTTCACAGCAGAGTGTAAATCGACAAAAGTGGTACTAAATGACAAAGGATTCCTAGAAAAAAAGTAATGGACTAATTTCAAGTTGAGATAATATCGGTAGTATCTTTGTTTATATGCAAAATTAAAAGAATTTGGAGCTGTGATTAGTTGTTGCCATAAAAAAGTATTAAAATTTGCAATACTACCGGTAGTATCTCAACTAGAAATTAGCCCATAGAAGGCTGCAACTCATTGGATACTGTTTAGCAAAGAGTGTATTTCTACCTACTTTCGCACACCTTCTTGCTAATAAACAGGCTTCAATGAGTTTTAGGCGGCGTCAGAGCATCCACCTTTAACTTCCTTTTCAACCCTCGAGCCTCAGAAGTCAAATTTTATTTAAAATCTTTGGTTAGTCTAGCAATAAACCCGATTAAAAATCTGTAGGTTTTAATGGTTCAAAAGTGGGATCACCGCTACGAGTTGATTGTCTCAGAATTGCAGACACATTGCACATAGGTAAAGTGAACTGTCGACCACGACCGTACGAAGAAAGCAGAGAAGTGTTGGGATATACTGTTCTTCTAGCATTAATAATAATGAGATGCCTCACTCTTCTTTTCACACACTGTTAGATGTAAAGCTACTTGACGGCGTGTAAACTGTTCAAGAACAGAAATCAGGAAAAAAATTGCCCAAAATTTTTCCAGTCTTTTCCTACTTGTGATTCAAGGTATGCTCTAAGGTGCACACACCTTTTTGTGTGTTTGTCCTATCGTGTTACAAAAAAAACTGCAAAACGATATTTTGTTTTAACTATAATTAAAAAATAATAAGGCATTTTTATGTCTGCACTCTGCACCCCCAAGACATCTTTAGGACTTTCTGTTAAAAAGCGTTTCTATTAAAGTTAAGAAAAAGAAGCGGTGTTTTAACTTTTGTATTTTAAAAGCATGTCAAACAATAAATCAACAAACGTTACAGAATATTTGTGAAAATAAGAAAGCTTAAGTACAAAAGTGTTCAGATTATAATGGTGAACATTTCTAAACTTGTATGTTACAAATAATAAACTGTAGTCACTAGGGTAGGCCAAAAACATCAACAATTTTTATTTAATTTCTGACACCGAAAAATTGGTTCCTAAGCACTTTTAAAAAATGTTTTTTTAAGATGGGATCTTAATTTTAATAGGAAAGACTCCCTCATCGCAGTTTTTCATTTTTTTTTTAGTCTCATATGGCAAAATCCATATCTCGTCACTACTTGATCGTACAGAAAAAATTTGTATACATTTTTGTAGGAAATTAAACGCTCGAAAAAAGGTATTTTGCAATTTTTTTTATAGCTTTTACCGTTTAGAAAATATCAAAAGTCAAAGTTTGAAGAATTTAGAAAAAATTTCTTTTTCAGTTCTAAATTTTATAACTCGTGGATAAATAAATATTACAAAGCGCGCAACATACGGTTTTGTAGAAAATTAAACGCTCTACAAAAAAAAATAGTTTGTGGTTAATCGATTACTTCAATCTTTTAAAAAAAATTGGGGATTTAGTTTTTATAGAGCGTTTAATTTTTTACAAGGCTATATGTTGCGCATTTTATAATATTTATTTATCTCTGAGTTATAAAATTTAGAAGTAGAAAAGGAATTTTTGTTAAATTCTTTAAACTTTGACCTCCGATATCTTCTAAATGGTAAAATATATAATAAAATTGTAAGGTAACTTTTTTGTAGAACGTTTAATTTCCTACAAGAAATGTAAATACAAATTTTTTGTACAATCAAAGAATAACGAGATATGGATTTTACCATATGAAACTAAAAAAAAAAGGTAAAACTGCGATGAGGAAGTCTTTCCTATTAAAATTAAGAGCTCATCTTAAAAAATCATTTTTTAAAGATGCCTAGAAATCAATTTTTTAATGTCAAAAATTAAAAAAAAATAGTTTTTTTTGGCCTACCCTAGTAGTCACATTTGTATTCGTTTTATTAAAAAAAAGTAATAGCTACAGCCGGATTTAAACCTGATCAAAAATGTTCAAAACTGTGAACTGGCTATTTTTTCAGTAGACGACATTTCGTGCAGTTTTCACATTATTTTTAAAAGCTATACATTTTTTTTCCAATACGATTCTCAACACCTACTGCACATGACAATCATTTATTATAGGTACAAATTACGTTATTTGAGATTAAATTGTTTTGGGTACCTAATTGGGTAATTTTATGTTTTTTTTTTTTAAAGTTGGCTATGCTTCAGTAAATTATGACATTAACAAGTCAAAAAATTTCAATTCTGTCTTTCGGTCATTACAAAAATCTGTGAAATTTCGGTTACTTTTTAATATTTTTAATTTCAAAATTGTATTTTACACAAAATATCTACTAGAACAGCAGTTTCAGTTATAAAAATTTTAGTTGAGAGTGATGAAACGACGAGAAAAAGTAGAAATGAAGAACAGATTAATGTTTCAATATTGAACAATCCTGAAGTTCCTAAACAAGGACGAGAATTTCCTGCATGAGCAGAGGTGAGAGGTATAATCAATAAAATTGACTTCTGTGGCCAGAGGGGGATTACCGAAAGTACCGCGTTCAATTTCACAGCAGGGTGTAAATCGACAAAAGTGGTACTAAATGACAAAAAATTCCTACAAAAAAAATAATAGACTAATTTCAAGTTGAGATAATACCGGAAGTATCTTAGTTTTTATGCAGAATTTAAAAAAATCGAGGCTGTGATTGGATGTTGCTATGGGAAGTATTAAAATTTGCGATACTACCGGTAGTATCTCAATTTGGAATTAGTCCGTAAGAGGCTGAAACTTATTAGATACTGTTTAGCAAAAAGTGTATTTTTACCTACTTTCTCACACCCTCTCGCTAATAAACAGGCTTCAAGAGTTTTAGGCGGCATCAGAACACTTACCTCTAAATATCTGTTCACCCTAGAGTCTCAAGAGTCAAATTTTATTTAATATCTTTAGTCGGTGTAGCAATAAACCCGATTGAAAATCTGTAGGTTTTAATGGTTCAAGAGTGGAATCGAAGAAAGCAGAAAAGTGTTCACAAATACTGTTCTTGTCGCATTAACAATAATTAGATGCCTCACTCTCCTTTTCACACACTGTTAGATGTAAAGCTATGCTTGCCGGCGTGTAAACTTTTCAAGAACAAAAATCAAGAAAAAAACTGCCCAAAATTCTTCCAGTTTTTTTCCTACTTGTGAGTCAAGGTATGCTGTAAGGTGCACACACCTTTTTGTGTGTTTGTCCTATAGTTTTACAAAAAAACTACAAAACGTTATTTTGTTTTAACTGTAATTAAAAAATAATAAAGCATTTTTATGTCTACACTTCTAAGACATGTTCGAGGCTCTGTTAAAAAGCATTATTTCCTATTTCTGAAGCTATACTTTTTGTCATATTGGGTGTTATTAAGAACCTTCTTATCAGTGTTTTATGCACTTGGGTGGATCAACAATTTTTCTTTAAAAAAGTTAATTAAAATTGTTTTACCAAATGTTAAAACTTTGAATATAAGGATTTTAGACATTAGAATTACTGTTTTGTTCCTGGCAAAAGCTTATTCATGGTAGCCTAGTAAAAAGTGTATTCATATAAATTTTTTTTACAAGAGTTTAATTATTTCAGTATGTTGTATAGTGGATAGAACGAAATATAAAGTAAAAAAGTTATAATCATTGTTAACTAAAGAAAAAGCAGTATTCTACTCGGGTTAGGCTGCAGGAATAATGGGTCGGTCCGTCGTATGTTTTTCTGCCACCCGAATGTGTTATTTTCCTGAAATCGCATGGCCTCGAAGCGGGTAGGTAAGTAACGAGTTCATTATCTGTGCAGCCAAACTTGAGTACAGCTCTTTGTTAAGTTAGCAATAGTTACGACTTTATTGCTTTAATCACTCTACTATTTCGTTAGATCTACTATACAGTTACCTCTTTTAGTTTTTAAAGCAATTAAAAAAAAGAAGCAAAAAACTTTTTAAAACACATTTGTTAGGAATAGAAAATAGTTTTTTGCGAATAATTTGCTTATATTACATGATTAAAAATGATTTTTTCAATAATGTAAAGAATAAAATTTTCTGCAACATTTGCATAAGCAATTTTTTCTACAATTGATAATTTTGGAATTAATGATCAAATGAAATATTTATTAATATCTTGTACAAACATTTTTTTACAAGTTACACTTATACAGAGTGACATAAACGTTTTTTGCTCTGACATAATCAATATTTTTTTAAAATAGGAACCCCTATTTTTGGTGTTGAATATTGAAACTACTTTTTTTCTGTGTATAACAGTATAACAGTTATAGGGTCTAAAATAAAAACTAAGTAATTTAACCAATTTAAATGTTTTATTGAGTTTTTCAAAATAAACGCAATTTTTAACAGAATTACTGAACTAAATGTTCAAATTGACGTCCTTCCGTTTCTTAGTAATAATACAACTAATTTTCGAACTCCACTAGCACATTATTTATAATTTTTTGACTAATTAAGCGGTACTGATTTGTAATGGTTTCTCTTACATCATTGATGTCCTAAAATCCCAAAATGTGATTTGACAAAACCACACTAAACATTTAATTTTTGTGGATGTTGTAACAAGTATTGATTTTTCTCATCCAGTGTAAATTTTCTATTGACCCATATGGCAGTTGTGTCTTTTTTGAGCTAATCACATTTTAGAACCGTATTTTTTTGATGTCTCATTGATTAAACAAGTTTATTTGGATGTCCTTTGCGACACGTTAGTACCAGCATTAGTGAAACTTTTCCCAATAAAAAGGATCTAGACATACCAGCAGCTAATGTATGGTTTAAACAAGACGGTGCACCTCCACACTACGCTCGTGGTGTCAGAGATTATTTAGATAATGTTTTGACCGTTTTTCTAAAAAACTACTTAAAACCAAAAATATTTGTAACAAAATCAAGGATTTAAGAGAAAGAATTACAAAACAGTATCGCTTAATTAGTCAAAAAAATAATAAGTAATGTGCTAACGAAATTCGAAAATTAGTTGTATTATTGCCAAAAAATGGAAGGACGTCAATTTAAACATTAGGGCCCGATTTCAAGTTGGTGCTGCAACTCAGTGACGCAATGCAAGTTTGCATTTACCTCGCGTCAAAATCTTGCCGCAACTTGCGTCTAATTTTAAGTTTAACATGTAGCTTGACGCAGCAAAAACGCAGCAAATTTTAGTTCAGTAATTCTGTTAAAAATTGTGTCTATTTTAAAAAATTCAATATAACATTTAAATTAGTTAAATTACTTAAATTTTCATTTTAGATCCTACAAATGTTATACTGTTATACGCAGACAAAAAAGTAGTTTCAATATTCAACACCAAAAATAGGGGTTGCTTTTTAAAAAAAATAGCGATTACGTCACAGCACAAAACCAGTTGGCCAAAAAAATTTGAAAACAAATGAAAAACGTGCGCAATAAAAAATCGAACTGCCTTGGCGTATTTCTAAAAAACATTAACAAGTTAGAAAATATGAATTTTATTCCATACTTTTATGCCACTCTATATAAAAAATAAACGTAGCAACAAAGATGCCTGGCAAATGATTTTTTGGTATATATAGGATGATTTTTTTATAAGGATAGGCAACACGTTATACAAACGAAAAGTTAGTTAATTAATTAAATAATGGGGCAACAAATGATCCTAATAAGTTGACTCTGGAAGCACTGTTAAAGGTATTATCAACAATATTGACATTAATTCACAACTCTAAAAGCCTTAATTTTAAAAATAAATTTTTCAAAGTATAATGTGTTGCCTATTTTTAGTGTTTCGGGCGTGAACAGATAAAAAAATCACTTTTTTCGCTTTTTAACCTATTAAGTGAAAAAAATTGTTCTACGTCGGGCTTTAAACGATTCCATGTGCCATAAGTTTTCTTTATTGTGCGCTACATAAATAACTAATTGTACACAATTGAAAGCAAAAACTTAAATCTTTTAATGTTCAGTTAAAAAATAAAGTAAATTTAATAATCAAAGGTATCAATTTAGGGCTATAAAGCGAATTTATTGACCGTCATGTTGACGGCGGGTTTTATTTATCAATTGTGTACGATATTATTTTCCGTTGTAGTATCATAAGAACTTGAATTCTTTATATATTTTTTAAATTTGACATTCTTGGTTTGAAAATGCATTCTTTTTTCTTAGATGTTCTTCTTTTGCAAGGTTAACACCTAGCGACCCTACAAATGCATGTCAAACAATAATTTAGCAAACGTTAGGAAAAAGTTTGAAAATAAGTAAGCTCGAGAACCAATTTTCAATGGTAAACATTTTCAAACTCTTATTAATATTTAACAATTTATGTTTTATGTTAATTAACATTTACCAAATAATAAACTGTAATAACATTTATATTTGTTTTACTTTAAAAAAAAAAGTTATGCCTACAGTTGGATTTGAACCCGATCAAAATGTTCAAAACAGCAAATTTTGATACTGATGTTTTTTTAAAGTTGGCCATGCTTCAATAAATTCACGCGTCAAATAATTTCAGTTCTGTCTTTCGATCATTACAAAATTTCTGTAAAATTTCGGTTACTTTTTAATGTTTTTTATTTCAAAATTGTATTTTGCACAAAATATCTCCTCAAACAGCAATTTCAGTTATTATGATTTTAGGTCAGAGTGATAAAACGAGGAAGAAAAGTGCAAATGAAGATATCCCGAAAATTTCGGCAAAAGGTTGACGGTTAGAGACTCTTCGTACAGGGTGAAGTTTCATTATTAAATAAACGTCAAATTTCCAAATAACGTCGAAAAATTTTTTCAATTTTGTTTCTTGCTTTAAATACACGTATCATCAAACAGGTACTAAAACAAAAAAATTTGTCCCGTTTCAAAATATTTTTTTCAGGAATCAGGAAATCTCGAAAAGAATCAAACCAGAATATGAAGAAGTTGCAGTAGATAAACATTTTAAAGTGGTTTCGATGTTTACTTTGCCTGTTTTAACAGCTAAAGTTAAAAATTGGTTAAAATAGGTTGAAGAGGAATTTTTCCTGTTGTAAATGAAGTACTTAATCAACGACTTAAATCAGCAGTGAGTAATGGTATCGAGATGATTTCGGATGAAAAATTTATTTTAAAGAAAAATGCAAGTGAATTACATTAAACGAATTTATTAAATTAAAACATTTTATCAACGAGAATTAAAATACACATTAAATTAGGAACTTTACAATTGAAAAATAGGATTGCAAAGAAAAAATATTTCGCCACATTTATCTCATGATTTTTGATTTTTCTTCAGTAAACAGTACACGATTTAGCTGGTCGCTTTGCAACAAACAGTTTTTTCAATCTCTACTAGAACCCATTTATAGCAAATTAGAAAACTGATAAAACCTGTTACTACAACGTAAATTTTGTAATTTAGAAGAACAAAACGCATGTTATCTCAAAACATTTAGACAAACTAAATTCCTACTGTCCATCCAACAGCTACAGCTCCATACACAAAAGACTTCTTAGGAAAAGGTTTGCTGATGAAGTAAATGAGAATCAGGAATGAAGTGCAAATGCCAAAAGATATTCCACAGATGTAATAAAATAAGGGTGTTTTTACTCAACTAATTTGCTGATAAAAAAGCTAAATGCTTTCTAATAATAACAGGACTTACCAGTAATCAATTCTAATAACATTCAATGCGAGTGAATAATTTTCCTTGCTTTCGATTCCAATGCAGCTTTGGTTAAATAGACCCAAATACATTTCTTTCTGTTTGTGAATAAATTAAAACTCCAGCTGTATCTGTTTTCTTGGTGTTCCTTCAGGACGGCATTAAGTGAGTTTCTATTATATTGAGTATAGTCATCAGAAGGATGGTTTAGTTGAAGCATAACACTTTGCCAAACGTTTATTAAATGTTTTGGTCTTCCTAAAAACAGAAAATATGTATATAATGAAAAAGATCCCCAAAAATGCTGCAAAAGATCGACGGGTTAGAGACTTTTTTAAGCAGACTAGAAGTTTTAATATTGAAGAAATCTCAAGTTGCTAAACAAGATGGAAAATTTTTTTCAATTTTATTTCCTGCTCTAAATACAAGTATTTCAAACAGGTACTATAATTCAATTTTTTGACGTGTTTCAAAATATTTTTTTTCAGGAATTGGAAAATTCCGAAAAGTATCAAACCATTAAAACCATTGAAGAAGTTAAAGTGAACAGACATTTTAAAGATGAGGTTTTAACATCCGGTTTACTTGTTTTAACAACTAAAGTTAAGAATTAATTGAAAAAGGTTGAAAGCAAAGTAATTTTTTCTATTATAAATGAAGAATTTAATCAACAATTTAAATCAGCAAAAATCAGCTTTTGAAATAATTCGGGAAGAAAAATTTGGTTCATAGAAAAATGCAAGTGAATTACATTAAATAAATGTATTACATTAAAATATTGTGATTAACCAAAATTGTAATAAGTACACATTAAATTAAAAACTTCATAATTAAAAAAACTATTTTCAAGAAAAAAAATATTTTGCTACATTATTTTCAGCGAAAATCTTTGATTTATCTTTAGTACACGTCTTAGCTGGTGGCTCTACTCGTACAACAAAGCTCTCCTGAGTAAACTTCAAAAATGATTTGTTTTGATAAGTTTCCAAAAGCAACACTTTATTAAGCAACAGTGTCTTCAAACTTCCATAAGCAACACTTTATCATTATCTTCAAACTTCCATTAGCAACATTAGCAAACCTAGGTAGTTATATTTAATATCATTTTTCAGTAAATTCATAGGATTATCGGTCACACTATATATTTGGGTTATATAAGACCCCTTCAACTTAGAAAAAATGTTTAAAAAAAACTCAGCACGTCAAACTTTTAAAATATTTAATAAGAAAAATATTACAAAAGAAACAATGAATAAAAAATTAAAAATGTAGAGTTTATGCTAATTTTTATAACTACTTGCATCTGTGTCTCTCACAGCAGACCCACAATAATCGGCTAGTATGTTCTGATCCCAAAAACCTTGATATTTTTGGCAAATACTTTCAGATCTTGATGAAATCGCTCGCCATGTTCGTCACTCGTACTTATCGCGTTTCTTAGAGCAAAAACTCTTACAGCAATTTAAAGACCATGTAATTTTGCGACGAATTGCAAAAAAGTAAAAAAGAAAACGTTTTTTCTAAAAACTGTGACGTGCTAGCAGAAATCAAAAAATTTCGTATTAATTACCCTTAGTAGCTTATGTAAAAAAATATATTTTATTCGATAACAAAAAAAGTTTAATTTTGTAGACTAGTGTCATTAAAGCAAGATGTATGCCTAGACTTTCTATCTTAAACATGTCAGCATGTTGCATATAAAAAACTATTTTTGAATAAATCCTCATTAAAAGCAACATGCACTGGTATATTTCGGGTCGTCGAATTCTTCGGACATTTCTTTAGATGCTTCGTTTGCATCTTTAGCAATTTTTATATAAAAACTTTCGTCATTTAAATTTTCATCACAAGTTTTATCAGGAAACGTACCAGGACCTAGACTTTTTAGTTTTTGAATTACCTACAACAATGTGTCCATTCTCATCAATAACCTGATTCTGAAGCCCTTTCGATAAATTCAGCAAAACATCGAAAATATTAACGTAATTTCCAACAGTCGTTTGTAACATAATTTCCACTTCATCATTTCCTTTTTTATCAAATATGAAACCTTCAGTTTTGATACAAGAACACGGGTGTGGGGTTTGCTGTTGGTAATGGTCACTTAAAAAAAATTCCATTACCGAATTGTAATGGAAAACAATCACCATTATTTTCATTATAACTATCCTTTACGTTAGGTACAAAATTTTCAATAGTTGTTATTAAAATGAAGGAATGAACTAGTGGTATGTTTGCCATAACTTTTGCAAATTAGTCAAGCGACCAAGCCAAGCAATTAGCCAAAGTTTAATTCTTTATTGCTTAACTAATAAAAAAAATTTAATTGCTTTTTTGAAAATAATCTAATATCGTAATACCTTGTAAGTAAAAGTGATGGTGCGATGCTTTTGAATCATCCTGTAATTAAGTAATATTCAACTTTTTCTTGGATCTCCTTGGTGTGTAGAATGAAACGTAAAAAACACCCAATAGCACCAAACAATTTCACTTTGTTTAATTCCCCCCCTGAGGATGACAACGTTGTTGTCAAAACGTTGTGCAAAGTGAAATTGTTTGGTGCTATTGGGTGGTTCTTATACGTTTAAGTAATATCCAGTAGATCAACTGAATTAAATTAATTAATAAAATTTAATTGAAAGTAAAGGATTTAAAATAGTAAAGACTCTGTGTTCAAAATTTTTACCCTGTGTTCAAAAATTCAATGCTGTATTCAATAATAAATTATTTTTTTGTTCAAAAACTAAAGCATATACGAAAATTTTGCAAGACACAAAAATTATTTAAGATTTTGGTTTTACAATAAAAAATATTTTAGTCAAATGGATAATAAAAAATAATGTTAGGCATAAAAATGCGTAAGTATATTAGAAGTCTATTGTACTAGTCAAAATAAAAAAAAGAAAACGTAAGAATTAAGTAATCTTATAGTAATACACAGATAAACAATCTAATCCAAATAAAGCTTTTTATGACAAAACGTACAAATTTGTAAAATACTGTTACAAATTATGTTAAAACCTTGAAGTTTTTCTCGTAACTTTCAGTGGTTAAGGTGGCGCTCTTCGAAAAATCGGTGTTCTCGGTGAACTTTGGGTCAAGATAACGTACAAAATATAAAGATTACGTTTTTGAATTTTTTATATATTAAACATAACACAGTGCAGTAGATATTTACTAAGTTTCATATTTGTGCGCAAACATTTTAACTGATTAAAAAAAAGATAAAGTTTTCTTGTTTTGAGCACTTTATTGAGTTAATCTTGAATAGTTTAATACATACATAGACCAGACTTGTACTGTATAAAAGAGCAAGAAAATGTCTAGTATATCATCTAATTTCAAGAAAAAAATGCTTTTATTTAAAAAAGATACATTTGATATCTATTTAAAGAAAAAGGAATTTTTGATTGTTGTTTGGCAAAATATTAGATTTTTTTCTTTAAAATTATTTGGAATTGTTTATTTTTAAAAATAATGCCCATTTTATTTAAACTCAATAAAGTGTTTTTCAAAACAAGAAAACTTTATTTTTTTTAATCAGTTAAAATGTTTGCACACAAATATGAAACTTAGTGAAACTACTGCACTGTGTTATGTTTAATATATAAAAAATTCAAAAACATAATCTTTATATTTTGTACGTTATCTTGATCCAAAGTTCACACCGAGAACACCAATGTTTCAAAGAGCGCCACCTTAAAGCAGACTTTTCCACGTTTTTTTTTTTTTAATGCGTTGTACTGGTTCATTATTTTGCTCAATGTTGATGATTGAAAAAAAAAAAAATAAAATGTGTGTCTAGCATTAGTCACTTTCAGCATTCCAGAATATTACATTTTATAATTGCCAACCCAGAATCAACAGGTGCCGATCCTCTACGTCATAGAATTTCCACGTGAATCAAATTTCGAATGCACAGTCGCCATAATATTGATCACTAAAATATCGAGGGATCCACAATAATTTAAATCGCAGTAGACCAGAACAAAATAAAGTTTGTCCATTTAATAAGACTGTCCGCTATTGGCAGGTGTGTAAGTATTGTATATTTTTTTTGCCAAAAATTGTACCTAACAACAGTTGTCATAAAAACCATTTGATTTTAATCTTTAAAAAAGTAAGTTAAACCATGGTAAACACTCATTTCTGATAGTTCAGACTCTTGAATGTACAAAATCAAACAATAAATAAGAAAAAACATTTTAATTTATATAGCCTTCCATAACACCTTAATTATCACAGTATAAAAATAATTTAAAGTTATGCAATTATTTTCCAAATACAATTTTAAACAATGAATACAATTAAATGCCCCCAAGTTACTTTTTTTCATATTTTTCCAGTTTAGTACTGTCGCCAGAGTGATAATCTTGTGACGGCCCAACATAATTGGAAGTACTAGCCCCATCATTTTTATTTTTATATTCATAAATCAGAGCTTTCCCAGCCTCCTTGACAGTCTTCTTTGCTAAATGCTTAGGTTGAACAATTTTAGCATTCTTGCTAATGTGATAAACATTCCCTACTGTATTCAATGTATCCCCTGCAAACTCACCAGCAGGATGTCCATACCTAAAATTATAAAATATATTTATGCCCTCATAAAAATTTTGTTTCATACTTATGTTGAATGACTTTAACAGTATTATTTTTCAAGCTTCTGCCCAAAATGGAAGCTGAATTCTCCAAGCCGTAGTAAACTGTTGCAAATCCTTCAACAGCACCTGCAGCTACAGTCATAACTCCATTTATTTTAGCTGAAGCTTGCTCCTCAGACATGCGAAGTCCTGTTGTTAGGACTCTTGTACCTTGTCTTTGAATATGGGGGGCAAGAAAACGACCCAATCTCATTGTAGCCTGACCAACCTGTTCAGCTGCAACCCCATCAGTTTATATTTTAATAGTTATTTACTTATTTAATAAATAGAAATATTAATTAATCGTGACTATTTAAAGAAAGAACGAGCGTTAGCGACTGAGTGACTTTAATTGTCGAGATTATCAGTCGCCCATTATCATACGAGTTGATTACAAGTTCAAAATCATTCATAAGAGGGTATTCTGGTGTAAAGATTTGAAAAAAACATTTGTTTTATGGTATTTTTAAAGCTTAACCTTTCAAGAATAGGTCCTTAAAAGGATTTGTTAAAATTTTAATTATTTTCAGAGATATAGTCATTTTAGTCCGGAACGAATCGAACAAAAGACGTTGGAATCACCCGTCTACCTAATTTTACCCGAAACTTTGAACCCGTTTTTCTCAAAACTACAATACATTTTTCATAAAGTTTGTCATAAATTCTAAGGTTCTACTTAACCGATTTACTTAAAATTTGGTGTGAGTTTTCTCAATACATGTCTCTATCGTACCAACTGTTATTATAACAAAATAAAAATTTTTACTATTTTTAAAATATTCCGAAAAGGCAAAAAAATAAGACAATATTTTTTCTTTTTTTCGGACAGCCGAAATTTAGCAAAAAAAAACTTCTTCCCACTTTTTCTTAGTTAGCAGCATTCATCTAAATTAATAATGTTTTTTATTTTTTTGCAATCGTGACAAACTTGGCGCGCCATTTTTTTTTTGAATCCCCTACTTCAACAACTTATAACATTTTGAGTTTTTAATTTTTTGTCATTTTTATTTTTTTATGTAATCTTAAAATATTTATAAATATCTTGTCAAAAAATGGATAGTAAAAATATTTTTTGTTTTTTATTTATAGCACCTGAAAAAACACCTCAAATTTATGCCTCTACACCAGAATACACCCTTAATATAAATCGTACATTAGTGCTAATTAATAGTCACTCAAAAAAAAAAGAACCTACCAACATATCCCGTAACTTGAGCAGCCCTATTAGTCGCAGTTTCGGCCACTTGCATGCCTCTGCTCACCTTTCTCGGGATTTGAGTGGGCTGCTCAGAACTATTTATACGAGTTAGAAGCTTGGGAGTGTTTTGATTGAGTAAATTTCCCACTTTTTCAGCCCCAAAAATAAGACCTCGAGACACATATGATGCACCTGAAAAAATTTAAATAAAGCTGATTTTCAAAATTTAGCTTTTTACCAGTGACAATCCCGTTTGAAATTTTTTGGCTCAATTCTTCAGTTGGTTGTTGTAGGGGTTTCCCCTCACCAACAATCCCGTATAGAATGCTCTCAAGAATGTCATAAGCGTCAGCATCTGCATCAGGAGGCAAAATTATTCCAATTGAAGACCCTTAAAGAAATTTTATTAAAACAATAAAAACGTATTTTCGAGAAATGTACCAGGTGTTTCGGCGTATATATTAGGCAAGATAAATGCACCATAATCTGACCTGAAACAGGGAGAAACCCCTGAAATTAAGGGATATACCCAGTCTCCAATCTGCAAAATGGCTCTAGGGACGTTTTGTCCTTCATCTGAAAACTCAAAATTAGTAAAAGAATTAGCTAAAACTAAGTCCTTCTTACTTTCAACAAGCGTAATTTTCAATGTTTGTGGTGTCAAAGTCGATGAAACTTCTCCACTTGGTGAAATAAAATAAAGTTTAACATTTTCATACATAAACATGACTTCTGCTTCCATTGTCATATCTGTATCAATGGTGATTTGATTTAAAGCGTTTGCCAAGTCATTGTAAGTTTGAGGTGTCTCAGTAGGTGTGCTAGCAACAGCCTCCTCATATGACGGAGGTTGTTCTCGTGTTTCGACTTCATGAGATTTCTGGATCTGTGTTATTCTAGACATCATTTCACCTCTGGTCTTTTTTATTTTTTGAATCATCACAACTGTTCTTTCCCAGGTAAAGTCTGGATTTTCTGGACATGTTAATTGGACCCTTAATGCACTATCTATCAGTTGAATACCCTCTTTATATTTTTCTATAGCCTACAATCATTAATTAGAAATTTTGAATTTTCTTTCAGTATTGTATACCTCAGGAAACCTTTCTTGTTCATCTAAAGTAATTGCATTTTGGATTACAACATAGGCTGCATCGTGTTTACTCTTTAACTCATTGTAAGTCTGAGTCCAAACAGAACTATTAGAAGCGGAAGCCCCGTTACCCATTTCTACATCAAACAAACACAATTTGAGGTTAATAACAACTTAAAATGTTGAATCATACTGGACTGGAAGGTTCTATCATGCAACCAAGGGGCAAGGTTCAATTTTTCATGGAATGTGGTCACACTTCCCACTTTTCCAGTTTTATAACATTGGGCAATAACAAGAAATTAATCTAAATGAAGCACAATCATTAGCATAACTTGTCATAATTGGTTTTTTGTTTACCTTTGAACATTACTGTGATAACACACTTCCGTTATTACTGAAAACACAAAAAACCACACATAAAACAGGCAATGTTAAGATGTCGGAAGTCGAAGTAGTCCTAGCGCTAAGAATTTAATAGTTTGAATTTGCCGCCACCGGAATTAACATTTCTAGAGTTTTCTAGACTGACTCGACGTTGCCAGGTTTCATTCAAAATATGCCAATTTTTACATAAATCAACGTCGTTTAAATCTTTGCCGCCTACAGCTTTTAGGGTTAATTTTTTACAACTGAAACTATGCAAATTCTAAAATAGTTTAGTTTTTTAACCAATAAGTTCGTTTTTTATTTTAAGACATGACAACGTGGCAACTTTTCTAGATAACGTCTCTCTTTTTAATCAGCGACCTCTCTCTGTCACCGCCAGTGTTTTTTGACGCACGTGAAGTCCAAAGAGCTTTTTGAGAAGAATTTAGCTAAATTTCGAAAAAAATGTTGGCCGCTGCCCGTGTTCTTAGTCGTAAAGCTATTGAATGTTCTAAATTTAGTTTTGACGGGGCTGGAAAAAGGAATTTCAGCTATTTAACAAGCAACGTGAGTATTACATTTTTTTATTATCAGTGAATAATTTTACATGTTACCGTATATAATCTTGTTCAAACTGTAGGACTTTTGCCGTTTTACCTCTCTTTCGAGCTAAAAATTAAGTTATTTGCGTGTAAAGTAACGTTTTTGGTATTTTTCAAAAGTGAGGTTATGTCGCCGGTTCTTTGGTGTTGCGTCACCTTCACGTTTTAAGATTCTTTTTTGTTCCAGAATTCGCCCTTTTTACATCCAAAATATGACATCCAAACTCGTTTTAAGTAAGTAATCTGTATTTCAATAAAAGTGGCAGTAATAACTGATTTATTTAGATCTGAGGGAGTCAAAGGTGCCGTCATTGGTATTGACTTGGGAACTACAAACTCCTGTGTAGCTGTTATGGAAGGCAAACAGGCTAAAGTAATTGAAAATGCTGAAGGTTCAAGAACTACTCCATCAATTGTCGCATTTTCAAAAGATGGTGAGAGACTTGTGGGAATGCCAGCGAAAAGACAAGCCGTGACTAACTCAGCGAACACATTTTATGCCACAAAACGTTTAATTGGTCGAAGATTTGATGATGCAGAGGTCAAAAAGGATATGTAAGCTGATACTCATCCTGAAAATTTCAAATGAAACAATTTGTGTTTTCAGGAATAATGTTTCATACAAAATCGTCAAGGCCTCAAATGGTGATGCGTGGGTACAAGGAAGTGATGGAAAAATGTATTCTCCTAGTCAAATTGGTGCTTTTGTTTTGACAAAAATGAAAGAAACAGCTGAAGCTTATTTGAATACTAAAGTTAAAAATGCTGTTGTTACTGTTCCAGCGTATTTTAATGATTCTCAAAGACAGGCAACCAAAGATGCTGGACAAATTGCTGGTTTAAATGTTTTGAGAGTTATCAATGAACCAACAGCTGCGGCTCTAGCTTATGGCATGGATAAGACTGAGGATAAAATGTAAGTAAATCAAAAATTGTATTCTTTTATTAAAGCATAAAATATTTCATTAGATATGCTAGAATCTTTAATTTTAAGCTTTTGTGTATATTACTATAAGAGAAAATTAGCGAAGTAGCTGACCTCTGGTGTCAAACTGTAAACTGTTGTAATGGGTAAAACAATATAGACATAAAGGAACATAAAGACAGACTTACGATACGCACTCAAAAATATTCGTCAAAATTTTAGATAGAAACACTACAAATTCTGATACTTTCTGTTTCAATGTGTATCATAAAAATTTTGCTACATAATTGTTTTGTCTCAATTAGAATCGCATTTGCCTTCATAGTAATATTTTCCACAGAAATTTTGATGTTACTTTGACACCAATTAATGAAGTAACTGACATCTCGTGCCAAAATAGAAAAAAAAATAATGGGGGGAACGTCACATCAGCACCATCTCTGTTGGTCACTGATTTTCTTTTATAGTGAGCGAATGTTGTACTTATGTCATATTTTACTAATTTTTTTGAGGTTGGGATTGGAAAAATCAATAGGTTGATTTGACATTAATTCCAGGGACGTAACAATTTGAAGAAAATAGAAATTTTAAATAATTCTTAAATGACAGTAATCAAAATTTAATTTCAGATTAAATTAATTTAAAAATAACAGTGAACATAATCGAATAATTTCATTAATAAAAATAAATATTATACTTAAAAAAATATATATACAGGGTGATTTTTTGTCTGCTCCCGCTCGAAACTCAAAAAATAGGCAACACATTATACTTTGAAAATTTTATTTTCAAAATTAAGGCCTAAAAGGTTGTGAATTAATGTCAACATTGTTGACAATGCCCGTAACAGTGCTTCCAGAGTCAATTTATTTGGATCATTTGTTGCCACATTATTTAATTAGTTAAGTTACTTTTCGTTTGTATAACGTGTTGCCTATTTTTGGAGATTCGGGCGGGAACAGATAAAAAAAATCACTTTGTATTACATTTTTGCAAAATTTTAAATATTATGATTTCATAAAAAAGCGTAATATATGTCTCAGCACGCTATAGTATTGAATCAGTATGGACAGCTGATAAAAACTGATAACTTGTCAAAATGCTAGCATCTCTTCAAGTTAAATGTGTAAGATGGCGCCACTGATTTTTAGTTTTACTATAGGCAACTAATAATACACAATTTAAATCTAAAGGGTTTTAACTATAAATAGTATAATAAATAATTAAAAGACAAGGGTCAGGCAAAAATTAAAATAATTTTTATAATATTTTTTTAGTTATAGCTCTTTAGATTTAAATTGTGTATCTATTATTAGTTGCCTATAATAAATCTAAAAATCAGTAGCTCCATCTTACACATTTAACGTGAAGGTATGTCAGCTTTTTGACAAGTTTTCAGTTTTTATCAGCTGTCCATACTGATTTATTTCTATACTGTGGTCTCAGCATTAAAGTCGAATGTTTTTAACTTAATTGGTTAGTCGTCTAAATTTTTTTAAACTGTAGTGTCTTGTAACACAAATAACTATATTTAATTTATTAATAATTAGTCCCTTGGTATTATCTTATTTATTTGTGCTGTTTCGACCGGCTGTCTCAACTTCATCTATCCCAAAATGGCACTTTTTATTTCTACAAAAATTCTGAATACAATTCACATATATGTTGTAGAATTATGTACATTCCTTTCAAATTTGAAATTATTTTGATAATAGTTTGTTTTCGTACCAGAGAAAAACCAATACGCGTTGGAAATTTGATAAACCTATTTGTGATTTGTTAATTTTCATAATTAACCAATCACAAATGTGTATGTATTTTTTCAATAATATGCCACTGTGGTAACCTAACTATTGGTAGCCGCCTACACCAGTGGTGTGAAATATATGCATTATTCTAGATGTTTGTGGATTTTGTTTACGATGAACTCGAAATGAATCGACTTATCCTGTCCAAGCGTTTTTTGAAAAAAATATCTGTCTCTAAAAACTTGATTTTGGTGTTTCACTTTCTGAGTCAGTTCTTCAAACTGTAGAGCTCAAATCGCGTTGAAGGCAGTTTTTTTTTTTAATTTAGATGAAAACTAAAAGATCTGTGTAAATTAAACAAAATAAGAATCTTATTCGATTAGTTGTAGTCATATATGTTATTAAATGTAACAAAAACAAGCTATATTTGGGATTTGAACGTTTTTCACAAATTAACAGGTTAGCAGTAAAATTAAGAAAATACACAAAACTGTCTTGTATAAGGTTAGTACTGTTAGTAGTTGGGGATAAATAGGGGGGTAGATGATCGTTTCTGAAGAAAGTAACTTCTTTTTTGGTGGGGGAGAAAATATTGGATTCCCCATCTTGAATTTTGCAATTTTTATATGAAAATTGACCTTTAAAACTCCCAGACTGTTTGATTTGAAATTTCGTCAAATATTTTTCGATATATTCTGCAAATAAATTCTTGATAAAAATACATAATTTTGCTAATAACAAATTCATAAATGGCTTTATGACAAGGTTATTTATGTTACTACTTGTGATTTTTAGTCTTCATGATACATTAGAAAAAAATTAATCGCCTCAATTCTCCCAAAGTTTGAAGAAAAATGTGAACGCTGCGCTGCGCTGGTGCCAACAGCAGTTGTAAAATTCGGCATGTTTTCATTATGTCTATTGATGTTCGGGGTCCTGCTTGTAAAACTCCAGGAAAGGCTTATTCGTTTTCCTGTTATTTAATTTTCAGACGAGTCATAATTAAAATGGCCATCATTTTGGACACATTAAAATAAACTGAATTTAAATTGTTTAAGTAATTGTAGTTTTAAGAAAAATAATTAAAGTTAGGCGGTGAAATTTTTGCAGAAACCGTTTGCAGGTAAAATTCGGGATAGGTGGTATAGCGGAACAAAAAAAAAAATAAATAAATAAAAAAAATCGTTCAAACGTTAAGGGAACGACTGACTAACTGGCAATTTTTTAATTTAGAATTGCTGTTTACGATTTGGGCGGCGGTACTTTCGATATTTCAATTTTGGAGATTCAAAAGGGTGTCTTTGAGGTAAAATCAACCAACGGTGACACCTTCCTAGGTGGTGAAGATTTCGACAATCTCCTTGTCAATCACTTAGTTGCTGAATTCAAGAAAGAGCAAGGAATTGACGTAACTAAAGACCCTATGGCCATGCAACGTCTAAAAGAAGCAGCTGAAAAAGCTAAAATCGAATTATCGTCTTCTCTACAAACCGATATCAATTTGCCCTACTTGACCATGGACGCTTCTGGTCCAAAACACATGAATCTCAAAATGTCCCGCTCGAAATTTGAAAGTCTTGTTGGTGATTTAATCAAACGCACAGTTCAACCTTGTCAGAAAGCTTTAAAAGATGCTGAAGTTGCGAAAGCTGAAATAGGGGAAGTTTTGCTTGTTGGGGGTATGACAAGGATGCCGAAAGTACAAAGTACAGTCCAAGATATTTTTGGAAAACAGCCAAGTCGTGCTGTTAACCCTGATGAAGCTGTAGCTGTTGGAGCTGCAGTACAAGGAGGGGTTTTGGCTGGTGATGTCACTGATGTGCTTTTGTTGGATGTTACACCTCTTTCACTTGGTATTGAGACTTTGGGAGGTGTTTTCACTAGACTTATTTCAAGAAATACAACGATTCCAACAAAGAAGAGCCAAGTTTTCTCGACTGCTGCTGACGGACAAACTCAAGTCGAAATTAAAGTATGTCAAGGAGAACGTGAAATGGCCAACGATAATAAACTTTTGGGACAATTCTCGCTTGTGGGAATTCCACCAGCACCTAGAGGAGTCCCTCAAATTGAAGTTACATTCGATATTGATGCTAATGGTATTGTTCATGTATCGGCAAGAGATAAGGGAACAGGAAAGGAACAACAAATTGTTATCCAATCTTCCGGTGGTTTGAGCAAAGATGAAATTGAAAATATGGTACGAAAAGCTGAGGAATATGCTAAGGTTGATAGAGTTAAAAAGGAACGTGTTGAGGCTGTTAATCAAGCTGAAGGAATTGTACATGATACTGAAACCAAAATGGAAGAGTACAAGGACCAATTACCCAAAGAGGAGTGTGATAAATTGAAAGAAGAAATTGGAAAAGTTAGGGAACTATTGGCGAAGAAAGACGAAGCTGATCCCGAAGAAATCCGAAAAGTCACAGGCACACTTCAACAATCCTCACTTAAATTGTTTGAAATGGCGTACAAAAAGGTACTCTAATAATTTTATTTTGTATTTTTTATTATTTTTTTTTGTGTAGATGGCGGCAGATCGTGAAAGCAGCGGCGGTAGCAGCAGCAGTGGTTCATCAGAACAGCAGTCAGATGAAACAAAAGAAAAGAAAGAAGATAAAAATTAAATATTGTTTTATATAGACTTTAGTGACTGATTTGTGAGGAAGCCGAGTTGCGTACCGTTTTATGTTTTTGTACGTTTGGTGTGTAAATGAGATTCTAGTTAAAAAGACGGGTCTTGTATCTATCTGCTTGCCGTCTTTTTAATTGGGATAAGTATGCCTTCATAATAAGTTTTATTATTTTCATGTTATTGATAGTGATACTGTGAATGTTTGATCCCAGTTATCTGTTCTGTTATAAATTTTTAGTAATAAATAAAATAATTTTGTATTATACTTGTTTTATTAAATAAAACACCTCAGAGACAAAAACAAAATGGCTTTTATTGATATGATATTACAGAGATCCACAAAATGTGACATCTTTTTAATTATTCAAATTTTACACATTATATAATATAAATTAGCTAATGAAAACAAAATGCCCATACATACAAGAGCACCAAAAAGTACAGGTGGCTTGTAAAAGATCAGTCCAAAGGGCTATTTACACATTTCTGAGGTCAAAAAAAGCTAACCCAAAAGTGCATCGTTTGCTGTTAGCAACTGGAATGACTGAATATCGAAAATCATAACAAATTACTGTAACTGATTTTCCAAGTAAGCGACGTGTCTATAAATTTATTCTCAAAATTTTTATAGGTATTTTATTGCTATTCGATACTCACTTCACCAAAATCATGGCAAATGCCCAAGCTGGTAAAAGATCACAACTTGAAAATTTTTTCAACAAAGACTTGTCTTTTGACTTAATAAAAATAATAATAAATAAAAATAATAATAAAATATTTAATTGCTTTCATATATATGTAGAAGTTTGACCACTTTTCCAAAACTGGTAAGTGTATATTAATCCCCAGAAGAGCATAAAGTAGACATTAGCAGCTTGAGGCTCTGTTTGATGCTTGAGCATAGCGAGTGCAACAAATAAGGCTATTGGCTGCTAATACTTGTGCGGCTTATAACTTTTTGTCGCCTAATTTTAATTATATCAAATAAAAAAAAACAGATTTGTATCGATAAATTATAAGTTTCAACTGGACAGCTCTCACATAAATGAAAAATGCGGGCCGATATGAAATTTTCTGCCTTTAGGTGAAAAAGACACTATTAAATTTTTAAGACTGTTATGATTCGATTCCGTTGAAGGTGAACGGAAAAAGCCTTTTGTCTTTTGTTGATATTTACCTAAGAGAGTATATGTATATCAAAGTAATGTTTTAATTGCTAAAACTAATATTTTTTATTGCAAACAGAATTAGCATACTTTTGGGTCAGGCTGAGTGGATTAAAGCGTCTTTCTTGACTTCAAAAAAGCGTGGAACCGTTTTGTACCGATATTTTAGACTCCTGTATATGAAACAATTTATTGAATACCTTCAACAAAGACGTTATCATCAAGCGTATGCAACCAGTTAAAAATCATCATATTTCTTTCATATTTTGATAAAGGTTTCCCCCGTTCCCTTTCCACATCTCGTATTGTCAAAGGTAAATTTTTGCTAGCTCTTTGTTTAGCAGCTCGTAGAACAGCTGCATTCGTACTATTTGGAGGCGGAGGATTTGCTTTGGCCGATGGACTAGAACCTGGCACTGTAAGACGGACTGGTCCAGAGGAGGAATTTTGTCCACACTCTGAATTAACACTAGCCGTAGCAGCTGATGGAGTTACTTCTAGCCTATCTAAATTAAATTCGCTTTGAGAGAGCCTTTCTAGAGCTTTATAAGTCGTCAAAAGTCTTCGTCTTATGTAATTCTGACGCACCTATAAAAATAATGTAGAAATAGAGCAATAATATTATTTTGTTTCTTACTTTTTTGTTGACGGAGCGGATAAAATCAGCGGCTGTGAAAACAGGTGGGGGCGGTGGTGTTGCAGTTTGGGGTTGAGCAGTGGCAGCAGATTGACCTCCATGTGGAGAGGGTAACTGCGAAGTGGAAGCAATGTCACCCACTGCCACCCATGTGGAACAGGATCTGGATGTGTGGTCCAGTCTTGCGTTTTCCAGGAGAAATCCAGAGCGTTGTAGGGAATTGAGAGCGAGTTCAGAAACGGCACTTCTGAGTCCGGGAACGTTAGAACCATCTTCCGGTGAAGGTAATTGACTTATGTCACTAGTACTGAAGCTCTTCTGGAGTCCAACAGCAGAGGACAAGGCCGCACAACTTCTAATCAGTTCAGTCTCTTCTTCAAACCAGAGGATTTCCGGGATATCTGCAGGCCTACGACGAAAAGTCATTTCAAATGCGAGTAGTTTAACTTACTGTAGCAGAACTTAAATGAAGGCTGCACTAGAGTTATGTCATGCTCATCTAGTATGAAGGCCACGAAAGTGTTTTTGCAGGTTTGTTTTTGTTTTGCCGGTACTACTAACCTGTCTTGCTTGCTATCGGGGTTGGGGCTGTGGCCCCTGACAAATTGGCTATCACACTTGCCGAAGCTAAGAAGGCGGCGCCCCACTTGTGCGTCGGACGCTACTGAAGACACTGAGAACAAGGATAAGTCCGTAGTGACCGATTCATGTGATGGTGAACGTAAAATGCGACATGCAACAGTTAGCACCGGAGTTTGAGGAGTCAATTGGTTCTCGGTGGTTTCGGTTGAAGTCATTGTAGGATTTATAGCAAATGTTTTCCAGTCACTGTGGGATAATTACATGGCTTTGGCTTTTTTGCGAAATTTCGGTCACTTTCGAAATGCAACTAAACGAGCACTACACGCCCGAGTAAATCAATATTGACGCACCAGCGCTTTGGAGCGCCGACGTGGAGCTTCAAAAGGAATTCACATGTTGCAAAATTTATACATTTTTTTCACATATTTCTGTTAACAAATGAAGCTTTAATATGTTAAAATCCCAGCAAACTTTATTTACCAATTCTTATTTTTTTTTAGCAAAAATTGTGAATTGTACCTTGGTGACAAACTTATCTAGAATGTTGCACGTGGTTGTAATAAAAATGTGATGGAATTAAAAGCGTAGGTTTAAATTACACACTGTATGAATCTACTTTAATTTTCATCGCAAATGATGCAGAATGTAATCAATACAAGCTTAATGTGTTTTTTTTCCTCATAAAATGTTTTCACTGATAGATTTTTGAAAGATGAAAAATCATATGAGTAGTTATTTAATCAGTATTAATGGTCGGGTCGTAACGTTTTATGTTTATTAAAAAACAAGAAAAAAACTGGAAACAGGAGTGTTTCAAATAAAATTTATTAAATAACGAAGTGGTTTTGAAGGGCTGCTCTGTTTGATGTTCTGGAAGGTTATTGGTATAAGGAAAAGTCTTTTGATGTGGTTTAGAATCTTAAGATATTTTCTATAAAACCTATTTGGGTAATATAATATTTTCGAATGAGTTTATTTATCCAATGAATAGAAAAAAAATGAAAAAAAATTATTAATGTCTTGATATATGTACTTACAAGTATACCTGCCGTCACGAGGCAGCGCGTTATATCATCAATTTGAAGCCAACTAGCGCAAATTTACAATTTGCTATTTTCAAAGACTTCCGTTTAATGTCTCATTTATTTTTATACAATTTAAAACTTTTATAATAATTAATAGATCATAAGAATGAAGTGCTCAACATTCATTTCGCAATATTAGCAATCCTAAGTTACAAATGATGAAATAAACGCACTGTCCTGTTGAAGTAGCAAATATGTCTTTTATCCACAATTACCTTATAATTGAAATTTTATCCAAACTTACGAACCGTATAAAATAACACTTTATCCACTAGTGGAATAATGAAATCACTTTATTCTACTAGTGGAATAATGAAAAAATACAATCAACAAAAAATTAATAAGAAGCTTGTAGTTGTTATCGGTTCCGGAACGAAAAGTAGTTGTAGGAACAATGGACGTCTCCTCTAGTAAGGAACGACTAGTAGCAGGAGAACCTTGAATTTTCCTTGCGATATTAACCTTATTAGATACAGAATCTTTGATATAAGTTTCTGCTATGGCGGAGCTCCTCCACCTACCATGTCGTTTAATTGTTGTAAGATTAGCACCTCCATTGGCAAGTAAAGTTGTTGAAGTTCGCCTCATACAATGGCCGGTATAAGCTTCTGCGTTCGTCAGATTTAAAAACGAAGCAACTTTAGAAGGAACTTTCGATAAAGTGTTAATTCCAACAGGTTGCGTTGAGATGTATATTTTTGATTAGTGTGTGGTAAAAAGAATCTCTCAATGGATAACTTTTTCGGACGTAAGGACATGTATTTCCTACACTTCTCCACAGTGTTGATAGAGAATCCTTCTTCTAGAATTGTGAATTGTCTTGGTATCTGGTATCGAAACAATCAGGTATGCGCCCCTGTCTTCTACACCACTGATTTTCAAATTTGTCAGCTCACAGGATCGACAGCCACCAGACACCCCCATTATTAATGCAACCTAAAATATTCCAAAATTTATTAGGTATCTACAATCTCTATGTAATGACAGAGATTATCTTGATCATCAAATATTCTTTATCGCAAGCTCTTGTCAAAAACTCTTCCACGTGTGCTCTTTCTAATACTGCAGCTTTCTTCGGCCTGTATCCTCTTGACTGATTCTTCAGATAGGCCTTGAGCTTACCATATTTTCCAATGTCTATGTTTTTATAGACCTTTATAGCGGCCTTCAGCATGGAGTACTTCGACCACATGGATGAAATTGCATACCTCTTCTTCAAATTTAAGAAATACGACAGCAGAACTTCCTCATTTATTGTCATTACCCCCCGTTTTTCTTGCCATTCATTAAGTTCTGAAAATACTTTTCCATAATGTTTCCTGGACTTCGCAGGCAATAACTGGCGAGTCGCTTCTTCAGCTTTCTCAAGAATTGTCTCAGGAACAGTATCACTTTCTTCCATTTTCACCAACTTGCGCAGCGTTTTGTACAAACGGAGTCGATAAACAGTCGAAAATAAATAGCAACGATTTAACACCTCCCATCTTTTTTAGTTAAGTTCAATGATTTTTGAGGTGACATCCGCTGTCAGAGTGTAATGTCAAGTCATTTTTTGATGACATGAGCTGAAATTTTGGCGATTCTGATTTTAAATCGCTGTGATTGTGGATAAAACGTTATATTGGATTCGTGTTTTAGTCGTCTTTTATCCACTTAAGAATATTAAACGCTCGACTGCGTCTCGCGCTTAAAAATTCTTGCGTGGATAAAACGCTGTCTAAAACACTTATACAATAAATAACTATTAAATCAAAACATAAGAATAAAATAAGATAAAAACGTTTGTAAGAAATTAATAAGATTTATAGTTGAATCGGTCATTTCAAAAGCCGCCATAAGTCACATTTTTTTCAAACGTGCTTTTTTGCTGTAAAAACGCTTCCTTAAATGCCTATTCTGGCTAAAAACCACGTCAGTTAATACATTCCTTACTCTTCAAAATAATACCGCGTTATAGACGGTCAGTGCACAAACAACATATTGTCCGTTTCACGAAAGAAGCAACTTTCGTCATAGCCATTAATGGTCCGAACTATGATATGCAAGTACCGCGTTAATTGAATGAGCGCGGAGCGCCTGCCCCGTTTTCCCGAAAGACGAGAAGTATAATAAGTTGCCTAAACTAATAATCAACGAGCGCAATTATATAGCCATCTTCCTCGTTATCACGTTTTTCACCTTTGGCTTCTAGTAGACACTACTTTGAATATTGTTTCTTTTCAGTACATCGTAAATGTGAATAACGTGTGTCGTAACTTAAAAATATATTGATGACGAAAGTCGCTTCTTTCGTGAAACGGACAATAAGTCAATGAGTTAAGTGGTTTTTGCATATACTACTAAATCGATTTTAGACACACAAGTCGACATAAGTATAAATTGCGAAGAACTAACAACAAAATAAAACAATCACACTTACCATATAATGCAAAACATTTGTTAGTCGCTGAGTTAATGATTTACAAAAGACGTTTCAAAAAATTTTACAAAAAAAAATCATTAGTTCATAGTCTATGCAAAGAACGAGATAGGGTTGCAGCTATAACATTCGATTTTATGTAAAATCTACCATTGTCACACATACATGAACAAAACATTTTTTTTTTTGATTACGGCAATTGTGTGTTCACTGTTTTGGTATTAAGGATTTATTGAACATACTAATAAAAAAAACTCTCAACTTTTGCTTTATTCCATCAGCCAAGGCTTATGATTTGGAAGTGATCATTAATAGTAAAAAATTAGATGATTTAAAACGAGTTTAAAATAGCATTCTGTAAGAGCATATGTCATTTTATTAGAAATAATGGAGAATATGACAATTTACCTTAAAGATAATAAAACATGAAAAATTAAAACATGTGACATGTTAATATGTTAATGTTCAAGTATAATTTTTAATAAAAACCCTGTTTCTTGCTAAAACAATATAAGTCAAGAACAGTTTTTTTATCATTAATATTGATAGACTGTAAAGGTTATTCGACATTTTAATCCTTTGGACCATAAATACTATACTGAGCCCAAAAAAGTTCTTTAAAACTCGTTTATTTGTGAATTAAACAGTTTTTATTGATTCCTGAAAAATTCTAATTGTG
The DNA here is from genome assembly GCA_029207805.1 of Tribolium confusum. Classification (NCBI taxonomy): domain Eukaryota; kingdom Metazoa; phylum Arthropoda; class Insecta; order Coleoptera; family Tenebrionidae; genus Tribolium; species Tribolium confusum. The sequence goes on along the minus strand of JALGAY010000001.1, from coordinate 32,752,251 downwards.
TGACTTATGCCGTTTTTGAAATGACCGATTCAGTTGTATTTAATATAGAGCGTTAAAAAACGACGTGATAGAGTGCCATGAATTTGAAAACGTAGGGTGTAATTCAACGTATGTAATCTGTTATCATGTATCACTTACCTGTTTGAATTAAACTAAGCAGTGTCGAATGGATTTATACCATTTTTCATTGCAGTTTGCAACCCTACATCCATGCAAAAGGGGGCCATTTACTTTAAAATCGAATGAATATGTTGTTATACTTCTTATAACAGAAAATGAGAATCTGACTTAAATTATTTAACAAAGGAAGCATAATTAGACTATTAGTATTTCCGGCAATGAGTTTTCAATAAATGACACTGTTATACAAAGAGCAGATAGAAATTTTAGGCTAGTGCGGTTGTCTGAGGCTATTTAGTACTTCGAGTTTAAACTTTTCGGTAGGTGGTAGTTTAAATACGGCTGCTTTGTTAACAATAATTTATTACTTTACTTATTTTCTAATAAAAATACTTTACAAAATAGTTATTTATATATTTTTTTGTACTGATTACCCTATATCATAAGTTTAAAATTGTAATGCCGGGTTGCACAAACGTTTATCAAAATTGATGGATTGTTAATCTCTCATTAATGTATTTTTAGCCAATCAGAGCAGATATTTTTATTTAATCAGAGTTTAATAGTCCGTCAAATTTGATTGACGTTCTTTCAGATTTATCTTTGTCACTACTTGTGTCGTTAGCATCGGAATCTATGTTCACCATAAAGATTAAAGATTCTACATTGTTTATTTCTATTCTTTGCTCTCTATCCTACTATTGCATATTTTCCCGTTCTGTGTGTGCCATGCATGTATCCCATGTTTTGGGTGTGATGGTGATCAAAGTATCTGATTACATGGCTTTAACATTATCATCCCTATAACCATCTACTAATATGAGAGTTACAGTTTTTCCAAACGTTTGATTACACCCCGTATGTAACCTGTTAACCTTCAGACTGAGTGTCAAAAATTATATGTATAGACCTCGGTATTGACTAAGACGTGGTTAGCCCACCTAATTGTTTGCGCCTAATAAATTTTTGGTTTTAAAATCATTTTATTTCTAATATGTGAGTTATACAATATATTTTGTAACAAACTTAAACGATTCTTTGGATTTTATCAATTTTAGAAGCATTAATATTAAGCAGTGTATTTTTTTACATTTTTTTTTATAGTGTTTCGAGCAAACCTTATTAAAAGTAATGCACTTTTTGATTTTTTTTGCCCTAGGAACTTGGACAGATATAATATAGACTCCTGTCATAGGGTTTTATCAACTGTAGAAAGTTCTACTAAGTTATTAACTTAGTAATTGTTGTTTTTCATGTCATTATTTAAATTTATAAATAATTTATTTAAAAACTACATTATAGAAGAACAATTAAGAAAAAGAGATTGAGAATCAATTTAATTTAGAGAAAATATACAAAAAAAATGGGCTTTGGATTAGATACGTACCCCATCAGTAGTTTGAAGAATAAGAGGTGTTTGGAGGTGCGGATATAATATAACTTGATTTACCAGATTCATTACCATGCCTCTACAAAGATCAACCCATGAAAAACAAACACTTTTTTAGTCGACCTTAACAGAACATTGGATCTTTCGGCCTCAAATGTAAAAATTAATGTAAAGATAATGTTTGCTTAAACCATCACGTATCATAAACGTTGCTACATGTGTAAAATATTTAACAAAATAAAAATATGAAGAAAAATATCTAATTTAATAGCATTTTTTTCTCTCATTTCATAATCCAAAAGTCATCATCCTCAAAGGCAAGTTGGTATTATGTATTACTTGGTTCAAGATTTTATTAACGATCTTGTTTTAAAACACAAATCTCATTTTCTGAATATCTAATACATCCTTTTTTGTATATAAACACAGTCATGCACACACTACGCTAAAGAACATAGAATCCTTGGATTATTACAAATTTGTTGACAGTCACTACATTAGGCTAATATTTCATTTAAACTGCAAGTTTCAATTGCGGCTGATTTCACCTAAATCAAATGTTAATAAAGCTAAAGGAGAAATTTATTTATGTACTCGATTTCAACATTTTTCAACACATTTTTCGTTTTTGTTTTCTTATATCGTGTGTGTCAAAAATCACACATTTTCTTAGAGACAATATTAGTACGGTTTTTAGAAAGCATCAATCTAAAAATAAATAAGTAAATAAAATAAAAAAATAAATGGTAGTGAGAAGAACGTTTGGCAACATCGAATTTAATTCTATGGAAAGGAAACAAATATGCTTGCATTGTTATCTAGAATTTCTATCATTTAACAATTTTGACAAAATAAGTGAAAACTCCTCAAAAATTTTCATTCAGTATTCTAATGCAAACAAGTTTTATATCTTGCTTTTGGAGTCCCTCAAAATATATAGGATTTTTACTCTAACCAAAAGCTCTTGCTAAAAAGGTGTGTAAAAATGTTTTAGTTTGTCGTTTTGGTTTGGGTAACAATGTCCAATTTCAGGAAAACTTAAGATGTAGGATGTAGTTCCTGATGTTTGTACACCTTGTATGTTTGTACCGACGAAAAATGCTGTGAATAAGTCTTAGAATCTCGTTGGGCAAATTTGAAACAAAAATGTTTAGAGTATTTCTTTCTGTTCGAACTTTTTTGACCCAGGATAATTAAAAAAACATTTATTTAATTATTTACTTATTTATTTATCTATTTATTTATTTACTTAAAATTAACAGTGACCCTGCTGTGGGTATTTTAAACCGTTGAGCCAACTAAATTAATTTTTCTAGGGAGTCTAAGTTTTACGTTCAGTAATTTTATTATAATAATTTATAACTTCTTTGGTGTTTTACGTCCATTTTAATATATTTTTAGAAAATTAACAGGAAAATGGACTGGGCAGTTAAAGACTTATTTTATACAGCCGACGTTTCGGACCTTTATTTGATTCTATTTCAAAGCTTATAATCATTGTCGAATTTCTTGGACCATTCTTCCCAAAAAAATTCATTCTTCCGGCGACCACTGACGAAGACAGGGTTGTACGATGCCTAACAAATTTGACAATAATTATAAGCGTTGAAAAAGAATCAAATAAAGGTTCGAAACTTCGGCTATATAAAATAAGTCTTTATCTGCCCAGTCCACTTTCCTGTTAATTTTCTCAAATAATTTATAATTTAGAATACTTTTACGTATAATAAAATTTAGACTCCTGAATTATATTTTCCAGGCTTTATTTATCTAAGAAGTTTTTGAGAAAAATTGGCAGCAAAACAAAGAAACTCCAAAACTCAGTATAAAAGCTGCATTACTAATTTAAATAAAACTATCCAAAACTGTCATGTATTTATTTTATTATCCAACCAAAGAAGTGCTATTACAAATGCTTCACATAACCGTGACAAAATTAGTTTCTTTGACTTAATAGCAGAACAACCTTCAGGACATATGAAACCGAGAAAACCAGATATCGTCACAATTAGGAAAACAAACAGCATAATGTTGGAGTCAGAATTGGAAGGGGTTTTCAAAAAATAGAGCGGAATTGTATTTGTTGCAAATTAGTGTTTGCTCCATATGTGAGGTGATAATTAATAATATTCAATCAACATTAGCTGGCAGGATTACGTAGATAAGTAACTCTTGGCTTCAAGATGTGTAAAAAACGCCGTCGTCCCAGGACATGATAGAACTGTTTGGGCGAAGTTTCTATCCGGCACGGACTGCGATATTTTGACCAAATTGGGAAAGGTTGGAGTCCAGTTCACGAAGATGACACAGTCCGTCGTAAGGTTCTTTTAAGAAGACTCCATTCAACCTAAACAAGCAACGGCGGTTGTAGAAAAGCTGGGTGATTTCATAATTACCTGTGGATACTAGAGGTGGTGTGGGCCGCTGCAAGACGGCAATTGCCATGCGGCCATTATTATAATATTACATAAACTGTACCTGTTTGATTAAAAGCCAACAGCAATGCGTATCACAATTATAAATTATAGTTAAATATAAATAAAGACAAAAATGACTACTAATTTTAAAAATTGCCAAAACTGTCACATTTTTGTGCTGCAGGTAACGTGATATTCAGATACGAGATAAATTTTACAGTGTTGCCAATTTTCTTAAATTTGTATTTAAAACATCTTTTTCGAAAGTTTCAATCTAATAAAGCACGAAAGCATCAATCTAAAACTAAATATTTAAATAAAATAAAAAATTAAAAAACTTTTTTATTACCTTGCAGGAATTTCTGGAAATTTTAAAAAACGATCAGTTTATTTTATTATTTTATAGTAAAATTGTCAAAACATCTTTGAAAACTATTTATAACTTAATTAATTTTTGATATTGACAAGTTTGCTAAAAGAAAATGTTCAAAAACAATTTCTTGAGCAGTGTTAAACTTGATGGTACTGAGAAGAATGTTTGGCAACATCGAATTTAATCCCATGTAAAGGAAACAAATATGTTTGCATTGTTATCTATAATTTCTATTATTTAACAATTTTGACAAACTAAATCAAAACCCAAAAATTTTGAATCAGGATTCTTATGCAAACGAGTTTTATATCTTGCTTTTAGAGTTCCTCAAAACAACAGGGAATTTATGGAATTTTTACTCAAACTAAAGACTCTTGCTAAAAAGGTGTGCAAAAATTTTTTAGTTTGACGTTTTGGTTTGGGTAATAATGCCCAATTTTAGGAAAACTTAAGATGTAGTTGGTGACAATGGCCAATTTCAGGAAAACTTAAGATGTAGTTCCTTATGTTTGTTGAAACTTTGGTCAAAAAGATATTTTAAATTCAAATTTTAGAAAATTGGCAACACAGAAAAATTTATCTCGCATTTGAATATGATTTATCAGGTTACCTGCAGCACAAAAATATGACAATTTCTTCAAAATATGACTTTTTCTTTGTTTATACTCGTATTTAATTATAATTTATGCTCGTAATACAAATCGCTGTTGGTTTTTAATAAAAAAAGTACAATTTTTGTAAGATTATAATAGTGGCCGCATGGCAATTTCCGTCTTGCAGTGGCCCACCCCACACTACCTCTAGTACTATCCGCAGGTAATTATGAAATCACCCAGCTTTTCTACAACCGCCGCTGCTTGTTTAGGTTGAATGGAGTCTTCCTAAAAGGACCTTACAGCGGACTGTTTTATCTTTGTGAATTGGACTTCAACCTTTCGCAATTTAGTCGAAATGACGCGGTCTGTGCCGGATAGAAACTTCGCCCAAACATTTCTATCATGTCCTGCAATGACGGCGTTTTTACACATCTTGAAGCCAAAAGTTGCTTATCTACATACGTAATCCTGCCAACTAATGTTGATTAATATTAATATCACTTCACATACGGAGCAAACACTAATTTGCAACAAATACAATTAATATCTATTTTTTGAAAACCGCTTCGGTTATGTGAACCGTGTATGTGTACTAATAATTCTTTGGAAAATAAATAAATAACAGTTTTGGCTAGTTTTATTTAAATTAGTGATGGTGCTTTTGCACTGAATTTTGGAGTCGTTTTTGTTTTGCTGCCAATTTTGTTTAACATCCTGTTGGTTAAATGAAGCCTGGAAGGAGTTCAGGAGTTTAAATTTTACGTTTAGTTGGGTCAGCGGTTTAAAATACCCACAGCAAGGATATTGTTAATTTTAAATAAATTAATAAGTAAATAAATAAATAATTGTTTTTTTAATATTCTGGGTCTAAAAAGTTTGAAAAGAAAGAATGGTCGAAATATGTTTGTTTCATATTAACCCAACAAGATTCCAAGACTATTCACAGCATTTTTGTCGGTACATACATACAAGATTCACGGAAGAAATTGCGGTGAATAAGGATCTTAAGTTTCTCTGAAATTATGGTCTTTGTTACCCAAACCAAAACGTCTAACTAAAACATTTTTAGACACTTTTTTAGCAAGAGGCTTTGTTTTGAGTAAAAATTCCATAAATTCTCTTTTGTTTTGAGAGGCTTCAAAAGCAAGATACAAAACTCGTTTGCATGAGAATACTGAATGAAAATTTTTGACGAGTTTTGTCTTAATTTGGCAAAATTGTTAGAAATTGTTAGAAATAGAAATTGTAATAATGCAAGCATATTCGTTTCCTTTCTATTGGATGAAATTTGATGTTGCCAAATGTTCTTGAAGTTAAGGTTATTAATCAACACTGTCAAATACATACGACATTTTCAGTTTTCATTTCAACAAACATTAAACGAGCAAGAAACATCATTGTAGAAGGTACACTCGGCCAAAATGAAAATGACGCGACCATAAGTGAACTCCTGCTATCGATGCCAGCCCACTAGCCGCAACCATGCATAAATTATCTCCTGGTGAAATCATCTTGGACACCCAAACGCTGGTCTAAGTCAGATTTTTTACAAAGTCTTAGATTTTCTGGTAAATTTGATTTTGAAAATGATTTGATAACCTGCGGATAAAAACAATAAATCGAAAAAGGTGTAAACTTAACACTGCCTTGAACCGTTTTTATGCCTAAGGAATTATTGATCTCATTAATTTTTTTTTAGTAGAATCATAAGAATCACAACGTATTTATTGTAAAAGAATTTTTTTTGTAAACATATAAAATACTAGAATTTTCTTTAATGAATGCATGAACGCTATGAACTTGGTTTTTTGAACAAAAATTGCATAATCATTTTTTAATATTTACGGTACTACACTTTATCTGTCTCTTCCATTTAAAATTTGATTTTGTTTAAAAAAATACTAAACTGTTTGGTATTGTTTAACTAATGAATTATTAAAATCATTTTTTGAATTTTGCAATCTATTACTCACAAGAATTATAACAAAGACAAAGCAAGTTATCGTCTTTCTATTATTAAAAGCCATAATACCTAATGCAGATAGAATAAGGAACCAACAAAGAATCTCTAATAATAATCCTTGATAATTATTTATATAATTACAATAAATATGTATATTAATTTATCGTATTTTTTATTAAAACGCATTTCTTTTTCTTACAACATTTTTGTTTCGTTACGAATTTTATTTTCTACTCTTATAATTGCTATAGTTTTAATCACGACTTTTGCAAAAAAGTGTCTTAGAAAAATTTTAACATTTTTTTTAGGTTTCTGTTGACGTTTTCTATCACCACACAAGTGGTGGTTTGACCTTTTTAAATCATTGACTCAGCCTGTATTTTAAATGTGCACTAAAAGATATGATTTTTTCTCGTGCTACGTGGATTTTAATTGCCAATGTATAATGTTATTAATAATTTGGCGCGTCTGTTCTGGAATACTTGAAAAACTACGTTTTTTTTAAGAATTCCCACCTGTTGCTTGTAGGGCATTTTGGGGTAAATTCCTGAATTTGTGACATTAAAATCTTTCAGTCATACCAACACATTAATAAATAATAGACAAAAAGTCCTTTTGTGCTAAGCCCAGAGATTATATTATACAAAAACGTTATACAATATTTGGTAAATCTATACCTTAATTAATGCAAAGACAAAAAATACTCTACATGTACCCTACCCTACCCTACATCTACCCCAAAAATAGGATAAATTAATATACATACCTGTTTATTGTAATTATATGAATATTATCAAAGAATTATTATTAGAGATCGTATTCCTTATCCCATCTGCATTATTAAGCTTTTAATAATATAGGAAAACGATAATTCGCATAGTCTTTATTGTAACTGTTGTAAGCAATAATTTGCAAAATTCAAAAAATAAATTTAATAATTTATTAGTTAAACAAAACCAAACAGTTTAGTATTTTTTTAAAACAAGATCAAATTTAAAATAGAAGAGGCAGTTACAATTGTAGTTTTTTAAATAATATGTAATGCCAATAAAAATTTATTATGCAAATTTTGTTTAGAAAAAATTGTAGTATGTATTTTATTTTTTAACGAAACTCTCAAATTAACGAAACAAATTTATTAATTTTAGAATTTTATTATTTGCGAATTTTGGTTTTATTTAGTTAAGGCATAAAACGGTTGACGGCAGAGTTGAATTATAACACAATTTTTGATTTTTTTTCCTATACGTAAATTGTCAAATCATTTCCAAAATCAAATTTACTAGAATTCTAAAACGATATAAAAAATCTGCCATAGGCCAGAGTTTAATGTGTGTTTGGGATAATTTCATCAGGGGATAATTTATGCATGGTTGCGGCTAGTGGGCTGGCATCGACAGCAGGGGTTCGTTTATGGACGCCTCATTTTCATTTTGACCGATAGTACCTACTCCCAGTAACGATGAAAAAGCCCACTATTTTTATATCGATTTTTTGCACAATTTTCGCTAAATTGACCGGAAATTTGGAATCATTTTTTGATTTAATTAACCAGTACAATGCTAAATAAAATAAAACGTTATACCGGGTGTCCCAAGTTTCACCTTCACCCCCTAAATGACACTTTCTATTCGAACAAAAATTCTGAAAAAATCACATATAATAATTATTTGTAGTGGAAATTATTTTATTGAATGAGAAGTTTTTTGGCTTTTATTCTATAAGTTATCAATTAATTTGAATAATTTTATGGTTACCAATGTATTTTGGTATGCTACATCTGTTCGTGTTATTACATTATATTAAATAATTTTAGTTTTTCATAAATTCTAATTTTGATATTAAAACTTTATTTTCTGATGGTTATTTATGACAGGGTAGTAAATTTTTGAAGAAAAGATAAGTTGAGTCATTTGCAGTTTGTGTATTGTATGTTTCAGGTACTTCGGATCGAGGTTTTGTGTTTGGGATTCACGACAGGCACGCGCCAATTTTAAGTTATGATGGAAAATCTGATTTTAATTTTATTAAAAACTAATGATTAAAAAAATAAAATAAAATTACAAATTGATTTTCTAATTAATTCTTGTAAAAATTGAATCATTAAAATTTTCACGATATTTTTCTTTTTTTTTCTAATAAGAAAAAAGGTAAAAATAGGGTCGAAGTAAATTTTGGGACACCCGGTATGTACTACGGGCATAATCGTCACTAAAGGCCTTCGGGAATTTAAAATTTCCTTTACGTCGGGTTTTAAACATTCTTCGTTCATCAGGCTTTTAATACACAAATAACTATTAATTCCTATTTTTAGAATTTAATGTCTAATACGTCTAAAATTGGCCATCACGTCAGCTTTCTGAAAAAACTTATAAAATATTTTTCTATCCAGTGTGAACCATGTGTAAGGAATATTTTCGATAAAAATTCAGGGAGTTGCCTTTCAGGAAAACACTCGGACACGTGTCCTGTTATTTTTTAACGCGCATTTTTTGACAAAAAATTAGATATACAGGGTGTCCCAAAATCAAGGTACGATTCTCAACTTTGAAATTTTAAATGAGAATTTCAATTTTTTTCAGCATATTTGAATTCTACGTATAATTTTGCGTATTTTTTATGTAACACACCCTATGTCGATTTTCAGTAGTTTTTGAAAAAAAGACGTGAACCACTTGTAATAAATAAATTCGATAAAAATTTAGGGATTTGCCTTTCAGGAAAATACTCGGACACGTATTCTGTTATTTTTTAATATTTACTATAAATTTATTCTTCTACAATTTAATTTATGTTAATAGTTTAATTTTTTCTAACGCCTTTTTTTCAAAAATAACTGAAAATCGACATAGGGTGTACTATATAAAAAATAGGCAAAATTGTACGTAAAATTCAAATATGCTAAAAAACATTGGGGTTCTCATTTAAAATCTCAAAGTTGAAGGTCGTATTTCGATTTTGGAACATCTTGTATATCTAATTTTTTGTCAAAGAATGCGCGTTAAAAAATAACAGGAACGTGTCCGGGCGTTTTTCTGAAAGGCAACTCCCTGAATTTTTATCGAAATTATTCATTACAAATGGTTTACATTGTATATAAAAAATATTTTATAAGTTTTTTCAGAACCCTGACGTGATAGCCAATTTTTGAGTACATTTTTAGAATCTGCATAAAAAATACATAGGAGACACAATATTAGACATTAAAAAAAATCATGTTGACCAGTGTAAGCGCCACAATATATACATATTTAGTTACAATAGAGTAAAAATTTTAAATTTATTTATTTTATTTTCTGCAAAACCTGACGTGTTAAAATAAAAAATAATATAAAATTTGTTGTCTAGTGTTACAGTGCTCAACAAGTGATAAGGATCACCCTAAAATATTCACAAAGTTTGAAGTCGTGTAAAACTCCTAAAAAAATGATTAATTAACATAAGGTTTGCAGATTTAAAGTTTATCAATTAAAAATGACCAATTGACCAAAATCGAAAAATGGACAAATTTTTAAACATCTCCGCATTTTTAGTTAATCGGTGGTTAGAATGGTTCTTTGAAGACATTTTTTGAGAAAAAATCAAAACAATTTTTTTTATTTGTGATCTTGGATATAAATCAGCAAAACCATTCTAAGAGCTTTGACCAATGTTTTTAAAAACCTAACAAAAAATAAAAGAGATTTAATAAAATGCGAGCAATCTAAACTTTTCATTTTCGACAGTGCTTGTCTATGACGCTCTGTATAAATTAAACAACAAAACTTAGGGAAACATTCAACTAAACGCCTTCAAGTATAAGAAATGGGCTACAAAGAGAAAAAAAGATCTTTTCGACTAATCAATTTTTCTAGAAGTTACACGACTTTAAAATTTGTTAAAATTTTAGGGTGTCCATTTCAACTGTTGACCACTGTATTTGAAATATTATTTTAGTTGAATAATGCGCATAATAGAATACTTCAATTAAGAAACTCTAACTCTGTTAGAATACATTGTTCACCAAAATAGTAATAAATAATATTAACAACCATAATATTATTATTATTATTTCCGAGAGGATTTTTGGTGAAGATTTTTATTTTTCAAAAAGATGTGTCCACCCCTCGTATTCGACTAAACTAAATAGTAGTATTAAGAAAAAAGTAAAAGTTTTAATAAAATCAGCCCTTGAACTTTAGAATAAATGATTTGATTTGTATGTACCATTTTTCAAATCGAAATATTTAAAATGTAATCCGGATCTGTCGTTGCAATTCACATGTGGCACCTTACTCGATCTCTGTCAATGAACGGGTGAATGATGTTTAAATTCATTCTAAATCCTGCACCAACACCCTCGTCTGCGAGACTATGAATATATAAAATGTTAATCTTCTTTGTCAAACTGTTGAATGTTCCTGAATCATAAATCACATATCAGATTGCTTTTATTTGCATAATATCATTTGTATAACGCAAATGCCAGACTGTCTTGCACACGTGTTTCGCGAGTTCAAGAAAAATGCATTCTCCACCTAATTTTCAACTGCGGAACCCTTTTTTACCATCGTTTTTACTCACGTGGACATTGCATTTCGCGGTCTCATCCTGTATTGGAGAGACCCTGCACGGGCCGCACCAGGAATTTACGACGTCTATTAAAATGGTGAAGAGCTACCCTCTAGATTACGCGGAACAAAGAACGGGATGATAACTTATTGTCACATAAACGTCCTCATGGTTCGCTCCACATTTTATTACGTAAGCCACTCGGCTTTATTTTGGCGCGACCATTAAAAAATGATCGGCCCTCATTTGAATAGTTTGACTTTTACGAGCAACTATTCAACAAAGGAACCTTTTGTATTTAATTTATGCTGGATAAAATTTTAATGGGGACGTACGATTTCGCTAAAGAGTTATATAACATTCAGAGCTGCGTTTTACAACCGGCGGTGTCGTAAACTTCGCCCGAAATCTTTGTAATTTAATTGAATCGTTCTTTATGTATATCAGTTTGAGCCCTACAATGAAAAGGTTAAGCAAGCTTCTAACGTGGTTATCTTTATCTAATAGATTTAAGGCACATTTGATTTTTACTAAAGTTAATACATTCGACCCTGTTTCACAACTTCAAATTTCCTGATTTTAGAGGGAAACAACAGGTTTCGAAAGCTCTCTGCAGGATAATACGTTGTATGCTAACTCGGTCATAGATGGCAGCAGCTGGTGTATTTTCATCTTTTTGGGTACAAAGTTGAAATTTTTCAACTTATTATCAATAAAGTGATAATTTTGATAATTTGTTCATCTCTTATTATGGCTAAATAACGAATACAATTTTTTCAATTAAACAAATAAATAAAAGTTCTAATAAAACCATAAATATTAAGTTAAAAGTTACAATCAATCACAGACATAAACCCGGATCACTTTTGTAATATTAAATTTCAAATTTCAACCCAAAATTTTGGCTTTGTGAATTATGTTTTTCACCGAAAATTCTGGTTTTAAAATGTAGGTCATGTTATATGACAATGTCACGTTGACGTTGTCATTTAACATAATTCACAAAGCCAAAATTTTGGATTGAATTTTGAAATTTAATATTACAAAAGTGATCCGGGTATACAAACTTTTGTTATTATCTGTTTTAGTCTAATCTTCCGAAACTGAAAATTTAGCCTAAATTACCTGTGAGAATAAGATTGCTAGCTAAAGTATAACTAACTACCACTAAAAATTGTTTTGCTGAGTTTTGGGGCCATCCATAAATTACGTCACACGTTAAGGGGGAGGGAGGGGGTCAACGAAATGTGACATTTTGTGACAAGGTGAAGGGGGAAGGGGGTCGAAAGCTTTGTGACGTCACATGTTAAAATTTAAAATATTGAAACGCCCAATCCATGGACACAAGATAATTAAGTTTTATATTTCTTATTAACACAATTAATCGTTTATCGTTTTTAACTAGTTTTTTCTTTTTATTTTAGTTTTTTAGTCAAATGTTTTATCTAAAAAATCGTAAAATTTGTGTGACGTAATTTATGGATGACTCCTTTGTAAATTTGTTGATGGTTATGCAGGGTACTTACTTACTAAAAAATTTTAAAATATTATAGTTATATTATTATTATATTATATACTAAAAGCCAAAACAAGTGAAACACCTAGAAGGAATTCAACGATTTTCATGAAAATTTGTAAATATGTTTATTTCAATTCAAAAAAAACGATGATTAAAATTTGAACTTAATTCAACAAAAGACAACTATAATAATTTTAATAATGAGTAAGACCCCCACGCCCACGTTGGACTATACACTCTTTATCTAAATTATCAATTATGAAAATTATTTTTCGTGTATAACCAAAACACCTCAAATATGTACACGTTACTTATATCTAATTATATCTACATGTTACTAGCCCATTTTTGTAGATATAAAAAGGTAAAGTTCAGATCACAACTTTTTTGTTTTTTTTTTGAGATTTTTAAATTTGCGAAGTGACTTATAATCTGTGGTACTTCCTAGATCATGTGGTAGCAAAATTATTTTCAAAAATTGCCAACTTTTAAAAGTGTTCAATTGATATTAAACTTTTAACAAAGTTTTCACTTGATTTGACCTTAAAACTACTGGCCAGCGACATTGTCAAATTGTCAAAATTATTCCATTGTTTTGTTTTTTTTTAGAAAAAGAGGTGTAAACATTTTTTAATTATTTTTTTGGGGTTCTATTAACAGTCCCCTACAACGTACTGTACAGATTTTTCGCTATTTTGTATTCACCCTGTATATGGCAACTTGAAAAAGATTTAAAATGTTACAATAAATAAGATTATTGTTGAAGTTAAGAAATTCCAATACCAAAGGCCCACCGTAAAATTTGCGGTAAGCTTATGTGTCAGTCCGGCGTCCGGCACTGGGAATGATATTTCATCGAAATTGATATTCCATTATTTGCTAAATAGCAGATTTCATATGGATAACAATGTAGGTAAAATGGATAGTATGTAAATAATTAAAACGTAATATAATTTATAAGCTACTAATAAATTATTATTTTTGATTAGCTTGGCACAACTATAAATTATTAAATTTTCATTTACTTACTTATGCGCTAATTGCAAACGACAGATAAAACAAAATATAAAATATAGTTAATCTCTTAATAAGTTTATGAGTATTATTTTTCAACTTAAAATTAAAAATGTAACTTGTGGTCTAGCAAAAATTTTCGGGAAAATATAAAAAAAAACCGTTCTGCTCTATCACGTTAAAAACTGCAAATTTCTTTTGTTATGAGCTGATAAAGTCTGTCTCACGGTCTTATCCCCATTTGTAATAAAACCTTACAACGCAAGTAAAGATTCACGTTCTTATTACTATCTCTTTCTACATCATAGCTTAAAATGCAACGAACACAAAACGTATTGTATTAAGAATGTCACACTTTTCTATCTTCTTTCAGCTTAACGCGACGACAAAGACAAAGCTTCTAGGGTGAGTGTAGTATTAAAAACTCAATTGCAAACTAACATTCTATATAAAAAGTTTCCAAAATATTGGCGCTAGTTTACGAATTTATCTTTATTTAATGGATTCTACTATGTCAGAAACCTCAACAATTTATTAAATAGATAATCATATTTGTGTTATTTAAGTTTAATGACTGTTGTTTCTAAATTAAACTGCAAATTTTTAAAAAATTACTCTTTCATTCCAACGCGAGATCAGTGACCTCAGATATGTCACTTCAATACCTAAAAAATGAAAATTTTGGTTATAAGGGTATAATAACTTGTATTGAGTTCTGTTGCAGCAACAAAGTTTTCTGAAATTTAGCTTCCAAAATTACAATATTTTTGTTATTTAAATGTTTCGCTTATTTGTGTTCTGTCAAACGTCAAATTCACACGAAGCTATACATCGTTGATTGAGGCATACTCTAATAATTTTATTACAAATGGGAATAAGACCGTGTGACAGACTATTGTAATTAGTAACAAATATCTATGATAGTAAAAAACTGTAGCTATAAGTTGTAGCACAAAGAGATATATGTCTGTGTACTCGTAACATGAAATTTGAAATATGTCGCATTAAGTTTTACGTTTTAGTTTAAACTAAAAAGAAATTGACATTCCGTAAATTAATTTTGTCTGGCAATTTATTTTTTTGTGTAAAATGGAACATACTTTTTATATTTTCAGTATAAAATTTACACTAACAGAGAGTACTTCAAATTAGGAAATATTTTTCTTTACTTGTTGATCTAGTGATGCAAATAGTGAATTTTAACTTAAATATAGTTCATGAACCATTTTATTGAAAAAATGCTATTGCAAAGTACTTTAAAAAAATACTCGACCCTCTTGTTTGATTAGAACAGGTAAACCAGAAAAAATTGCTAAAAAATCAATTTTCCGAATATGATATAATAAGAAACATTTGATTTGATTGGCTACATTCACGCGGTGTTGAAAGTATGTTTAGTATAAATCAGTTTATTTAAATTATGACCCTGACTTATGGCAAAAACTTTAATATAACAACATTTACGCAAGTTTAAATC
Source organism: Tribolium confusum (assembly GCA_029207805.1). Lineage (NCBI taxonomy): Eukaryota > Metazoa > Arthropoda > Insecta > Coleoptera > Tenebrionidae > Tribolium > Tribolium confusum. The sequence continues at coordinate 32,736,831 of JALGAY010000001.1, read as the reverse complement.
CATAAAAACAAAGAAGGGCCAAGTTTCGAAATACGTTAGCACGTGTTTTTGAACCAATAAGGAAAAAGTCTCCTTATTACGACACAAGGAAAATTGTTCCATCGTTAAAATTCGTTTTCTCGCTTATAAGAAAACCATCTTGAAAACAAATTACGGGTTCCCTCATTTTTAACAAGGTAACAATATATATAAAGGCAAAATTTGAAATATGGTTTATGAGCCCATTGTAAGTCTAACAACAATGCCGTTTAGGATAAAAGTTGATTGCACTGTAAAATATTTAAGCTCTTTATGGTGCTAAATTGTATCTTTATATGCCCCATACCACCCGTACCTTGCACTTTGAATCTTTGGGCATTTGCTTTACTGTGCCAAACGAGCAATAATTATAGCTTAAATATATACTCTACGGCAGTGCAGTTAATCTCTGTCCTAAATAACATTGTTGTTAGATTTACAATTTAAGTCAAAATTCACTATTAGGTTTGTTTTCCTTACTGAGGAAAGATAATAGTAAATTTTGACTTAACCCATAATTTTAACAATAATGCCGTTTGGGACAATTGCTCTACAATAAACTACTTAGGTATGTGTATTTCTTTACCTGCTACACACTCTTTGCACTATGTTGCTTTTTTGATCATGTGTTTTGAAAAGACGAAAACAGCAATAAACAAGGCTTTATTGCATTGCAGTCAACCTCTGTCACAGCTGTTTTATTACAAGATTTACACTTAAGTCAAAATTCACTATTATCGTTGCTTAAGTATACGAACACTGACAAATAAAAGAATTGAGTATCTTGACTTGTTAAAAATATAACATATTTTTTTAGAATTTGGCAATTTTCAGAAGCTTTGTGTAACAGGAAAAGCTAAAAGTATTTTCATCGCTACCAACCAGGCTCCTAGCCTAAACTATTAGCTGAAAATGGAGCCCAAAATTGTAAAAGTTGATCATCTATTAAAAAACTTATTCGGGAAAGTGCAAAAAACTGTGTCATCCTAACTCGTAAACGTTGCTAAAAGCTAAAAGATATGAGGTAGACGGCTATCATAAATCTATTTACCATGAAAACATTCAAACACATTTTTTGTGAAATAGGGGTTGTTATATTTTTTGCAAGACCTGATTCTAACGCTCCGTCTAATCAATTTTATAAATTGTTTGAAATTTTTTTTACACCCGTTATGTGCCCGATATGTTTGATGATTACCTAGTACACCCGATATGTTTGATGATTACCTAATATGCAGAAAATTAGCAATAGACAGAATTTAATAATTTTTCCATTAATTTTTCGTAATTCTAGATTTTTTTTTAATTTCATGAAACATTTAAAGTCTGTTATGTAATCCGTTGAGAGGTTAAAAATTGTGTCAACGTTTTCATCGAGTGCAATGTTCTAGTTGCTCGAAAAAGTCTTGTAGGCATGAAGGTCTTGCCAGGCCCGTTTTAAATCGCTTTCTGCATTGTGTTTAATGCAACTGACATAAAAAGCTGGCAATTCAATTGTAATACATAAGCCGGTGCATCCGCCCCCAGTCCGTCATTAACTCGTCACGGAACCGATTCCATTGTCAATCTACCACCAAAACCGCCAACTCACCGTGCAATAAACTCGACGAGGACCGGACCAAATTGCAGTTGCATGTGATTAACGACTTACCTGCAACAAATTTAGGACATTCACCCTCACCTCACGAGACAGTGATGATGAAACTAAAAAAAGCAATCTGTTGGATCATAGATGACACTGGCAGGTTTACGAGCAGCGAGATATTTTACACATTTTTTCTTGATAACAATAACTTTAATAATTCAACATATAAATATCTGGAAAAAACTGGAAGTTTAGGCTTGAGACAAAAATTGCTTTTAGTTTCTTAACTTATTAAGGTTCTGTTGGTATAATCGCGCGTCGGGACGCTCCAAGTAAATTTTAGTTAAACGTCTGCTTAATAAACAGCCACGGCCAGACGTAGGATTTCATTTATAAGGTAAAATTTCTTTGTTTTGAGGATATAAAATATAAATACTTTTTATACGAGACTTTTCAGAAAATTTTGCTACACTTGATAAAAAACATGAGAAAGTTTTAATCCCATATTTTCGAACTTAATATATTTACGTATCTTGCATCTACCTATCAAAGTTTTCAAATCAATAATTTACAACTTTAAATATCAAAGATTTTGGCGAGTCTTCACGTTTGAAATTTTTAAATAAGTTTCTCAAAGTTAAATTAGACGGTTGAAGTATTGAAAGCCAGTCTAGAACAAATTCGTCGGTAAGTAAAAAATATAAACCACGTACATACCGTGATATCAAAAATTCAATGTATTGCAGGTGCTTGTGGTTTAAAATACAGAGTGACATAAAAGTATGGAATAAAATTCATATTTTCTAAGTAATTTTTTTTGAAAAACGCTAACACAAGGCAATTTTTTTTACTGCGCACATTTTTCACTTATTTCCAAAAAAATTTTTACAACTGGTTTTTTGCTCTGACATTATCGATTTTTTTTAAATAACAACTGTTATTTTTGGTGTTAAAAATGGAAACTACTTTTTTTCTGGGTATAGTAGTATAACATTTATAGGTTCTAAAATGAACACTTTAAGTAATTTAACTAATTTAAATGTTTTATTGAATTTTTCAAAATAGACGCAATTTTTAATTGTCCAAATTTGAGGTTTTTGTAACGGGTGAGGTTGTTAAGGGAAACACGGCGAGGAATTTCTTAAAGCATCATTTTCTTCTGTTATTTTTGTATTACAGTTAAGAAAAATGACAAAAGAAATGACGCTTAAAAATTTTCTGGATTATTTAGATACTTGCTAAATTTTATTTTAAGTGCTTTTTTCGAGAGGCAAGTTTCCGTCTTGTCTGCATGGTGCTTTCAGTGTTGGCCACATAGAATGTTTAGGAACAAGAGAAAGAGACAATGTATTCCAGGAAATTCGGGCTTAGATGATGAGTGAAGCTTCAACGGAACGAAAAAACTTCTCAAAAGTCGAAGTACTACAATCTAGTGACTCTACGGCTTACTCCACATGGAATAAAGATAAAGGTTGGTAGTGGGTAAAAAGGAAATTAAAGAACAAGGATCAAATGGAAGACCCGAAGGTGAAGAACCTCGTAATCGTAAAAGGATAAACCAGATAACAAAAACAATAAATTCACATAAATTCAAAAACAAAATATTTATGTATTCACAAAAAATGAAAAATTTAATACTAAGAATTTTCTTGAACAAGATCCTTTCTTGTCTTTTTCACAATTAATTGCACATCTTCTCCCACAGTTTCAAGTCCCTGCTTAACTCACCAAGATAATTTATCATGCGATCAGGAATACCCGGATTAGATGCATATTTTTTCCGGTTTTCTTCCTATTAGCACAACGTTCTATTTTTTCCATCGACAATAAAATTGCACCAATTCTCCTAGACGTGGAGATTTGGAGTATTAACTCTATTTTTCTAAATGACGTAAAAATTTTCCATAGGTATTTTAGCGGTCCCTTTTCGGAATTTCTACTCTCCTCTTTACTCCAAGCGCTTATTGTGATGGTCGCTTAATTGGTGGACGTAATTTGAGATGCCCTCTTTACGTCGTGTTTTTGTTTCTGTAAAATATACAAAGCTTCTTCTTTGCCTCTTAAGTGATTTCCAACTGGTAAGAGTGGTTCGATAAGTGAGGAAGTCCGCTTGCGAAAGTTTTTCACACTGTTTGAATCTATGTATCCATAAAAGCTCATCTTGGTTTGTGTCTTTACTTAAATCCCTTAAGTACTTTGGGATCATAGCTTGGTAGTAGTTACACACTCGGGCTTTTTTACGAAATTGTTTGTCAAATTCACTATCACTATTTGTTTTGGGGCTGAAATAATCCTTTGAGGGCCTTAAATTATTTGCTAATATTGACTGGAAAAGTTGCTGCTCAAAATTAAAGGTAGCGTCCGATGAACTAAAGTATTCCACTATGGAACCACTGTCTTCGTCTGAAAATGAAGCCTCGCAAAAAAATAATAATGTCAAATTTAAATGCTGATAATTCAGAAATGACCAACTAACATCAACGTTGCTGTAGTACATTACTAAAAAAAAAAAAAAACAAAAAAAAAGGAAAAGTTATATAAGTTGGTATAATACATATTTGTAAAATCGGGAAATATTTGCTCGAGCAAACCCTTTGTGGGAAGTTTTTAAACAGTGTTAGCCCAGGGCCACCAAAATTTAGATCAGTCCTTTTTTAAAATTTATGACAAAAGAATTTATTAGTGTGTTTTATTAGAAAAAAAAACCGTTGGTTTATTAATATAATGCCACATGTAACTGGTTGTGGTACTAATTCAACACTTTCCCATTTAAAGCCTAAACTATTAAAAAGAGATATATTGCTTCGTGCAGCTTATTCTACAGACTTTATTTCTTCAGCTTGTTTAGGATACGCAATAACCTGGAAAATCGGGGAGACCTGGAAAATGTCAAAGAATTCGACTATTTTTTCAGAAAGTCAGAAACTTTTTTTTATTATCTGGGAAATTAGTCAGACCGTCAATATTGTAAATACAAAACTGCTCTTAGAGAAAAGAAACAGCAAGAAGTTATAGAGTGTGGCAATATTTTGGAAAAGGAAAATCACAAAGTAAAATAATAAAATTACCCAGTTGCCGGCCTAGGCCCACAGTTTTTATGTGATTTTAAGATTTGCAAAACTAATTATACAAAAATGGATAATAAATTAAAACAAAGTACATTAAGAAATTATAAAACTTTGATAATAGACAACGAAATCTTAGCTTCTTCACACTCATGAATTTCGTTAAAGCTTCCTTAAAAACTCGTAAGTCGATACTCTTTGACAAGATGTGCAGTTTCTTCCACTTGACCACATTTACGGACAGGTTTCGGTATAGCCATGACAGCTCTTGCTCTTGTGTTATGTGTCTATATCGATGAATTAAAGTCTGCAGATCGGTTACGTTAGAAGCTGCAAGCTCGTTCAGTTTATGTACTTGTTTGCTGATTTCGGCCTCTATATCCTTCTGATAGTTCACTGGAAAATACTAACTACGGAAGGCTTCGACAAATTGGTTCCACTGAGTCCAGAATAATCGGTTATTGCGGCACTAGAGAAATGTTTTGTCTTGCAGCAACTGTGGAAGGTACGGTGGTAAGTAGGTCTGCTTGGTATTTTGACTGGACAGCTTTTCCACAAGTCAGCTAGTGAAAAATCAGGTGTTCTACTTGACCAGAAAGTGCTGTGGTAAGGCTCGTCGTTCATGAGTTTTTGGTACAGTGAGACTGGAGAAATTCTAACAAGTAGGTGACTAAAAGTACCATTAAACGGTAATGCACAAATTGCCGGAACTAATTTACATCAGGAGGTGCTAGAGAGTTTTGTCTTATTATTAACAAAGTTTATTATTATTTAATAAAGCTATTCTATTAAGTTCTGTAAACTGAAGTCTCTATCATTTCAGCTTACAGTAGACTGGTTTTGTTTCTTGCAGAACACATATAAAAAATTATATTTGTAAAAATGTACTTATTTCAAAAAATGAAAGAATGGTGTTGGCAGAAAGCAGACGAATAGATGCAAAAATAGGTTCATTTCTCATTTTTACTTTGTTTAAACATTTCCAATAGCTTTTCACAAATTTACAAAACGATCACAAATTAAAGTTAGGATAGAACAACCTTTGTCAAGTCAGCTAGTGTAAAATATAATTGAGATTGTATAAGTATATAATATGTCATGGTTTATATGTTAATGTTAAAAAGCACTTTTTCTTTTATTATAGAAACTTGTTGTCCTTTCTAAGTACATGAGTCAAAATTATACATTGTAGCTTTAAAATAAATAGCAACGTTTACATTACGTGCAACTGAAAAATGGGCCGGTTCGCGACAGCAGGAAACCGATAAAATCGTGCAGGTGAAATTGCACCCTTAATGCAGCACAATAAATTCGTGGGCTGTTTTTTTCGTCAATTTGACTGTGTAGATGTTGAGATAGTCATGGACGTGCTTTCGTTTCGAGTTTCTTCCGGAAGTGCATTTCTCATCATTTAGATCGGCGAAACGTAAATCGTATGCATATAATTCTTGAAGGGCTCCTAAAACGGACAATTACGTCGGCAGCCGTAAAATACATCATAGTCGGTTGCGCACGTTATACTCATTTAATTACGTGATTATTCCGACTAGAGGATTGAAATCCTTCCGTGCGCGAAATCGTAAAATATATTCCAACACGGTTATGACTGGCGTAAATCCGTTATTGCTTCTTTCATATTCGGCAATTTTCCTGTGACATTTTCTAATTTCGCGAGAAGCCTTTATAGTCAAGTTGAAGTTTGCTTTTTTTTGATAGCTATGCACAGCGTTCAATTTAATAAAAAAATAAATATTTTATAAGGTAATAAACAAGTTGCAAGGATATTTATAGCCTTTGTCTGTGCTTATTTATGGTTACGACACGACTATACAAACTACCAAACTGTCTAAATCAATAAGTTCACAGTTCCGTGTTAATACGATGAGCTCACCTACTTGACCACAGACTGGAAAGAGCCGACTTAAGACTTGATACAACTTCTTCAAGACTACACCAAAGGGTTAACACAACTCAGGTTGAAACTAAATTACACAACAAAAAGGAAATAATACAACTATTACAAGCGAATAACAAAATTACAAAGCACATCCTAACTATTAAAAAAATAAGTTCAACACAATTTAAAATTGTAAAACCTTGGCGTATGCATGGGCAGGGTTGAATTTGATAAGCGGGACACCTGACATTTGCTCTGATGGGCCGATAGAAATTTTCAATTTTTTTAAATACAAAATTATAATTATTATGATATACTAAAAAAAATTTAAGTTCAGATTAATAAAGAAATATTGCCTTCAAAAAATAAAACACTATCAATAATGGGTGTCGGATGATGAGTTCATTATTTTGTAGGTACTAATTTTAGTAAAAATATTAATATAATAACATTATATAACATTATTTCGAAAAAGAACTTAAAAGAAGTAAATGTCACAAGATACTCTGTTTATTTCTTCTACTTCACTGGATTTCCTAGCACCAACGGTGGTATCATCCGCATATAAAGTTGTATTACTCCATGAACATAATATAAATGGTAAATCGTTGATATAAATTCAAATACCATAAGATAAGGTATTTTTCAAAACGGAGCGTAGAACCTATATTCTGTTTTAAGAGATGACTATTGGTACAAGCAAATCACTTCAGTGAAGAAACTTTAGTATTTTCAAAACGGTTCATAGTATCATTTTTAAGAGAACAATATTTGATCAAAAGCTGTTTTTCCTAAAAATTTTAATTACGAGTTACGAGCATTTGAAATTTAATTTATTAAAAATATTATCTTGTTAAATTTTCAGTAACTCCTACTTTTTCTAAAATCAAAGTTTTGGTTGGAACTGAAGAACGAAGTCATGTATTTACTTCAATAATGAAAAAAAAAATTATAACTACCATAAATCGTTTGAAAAATATCAGTCGAAGTAGCAAAGAGGTTCCAGTTTTGAAAATCAAATTTTCCAAAATTTGTACAAAGTTCTTCACTGTAGTGGCTTTTTATTAGGTCTCAATAATTGCTCTTAAAATAGAACATGGGTTCCATGCTTTGATTTTAAAATACAGAAATTCCAAAATTCACGAACCGCCGCTGATATGTGAGTTTTCAGGCGTTTGCAAAAAATTTTGTATAAATTGTTTCCTATACGACTTTTCTTTAAAACGAACCTCTATCGCGTTTTAATCAAATTTTTACGATTTTGAATATTTGTATCCAAGTTGCCGCGATATTATAGAAAATTCAGTGACTATTTTATAAGTTGGGCTCATTGGACAAAAAATTTTGTTCTCTACAAATTGTGCGTTTACAACTTTTCTCTAAAACGGACTTGTGGCAAGATATAACGAGAATTTTGCCAAAAAACATATGCACAGTGTGTTATTGAATTAGTGTTAGTGTTAGATACAGGTAATGCTAAATAACAAAAATTGTATCATATAAATCTTAATAGTTTTTGGGATATACACTGAGGAACTTTTTTAAGTTGTTTTTAAACGAGATACGATGGATTATAACATTTTTTTTGGGTATACAGTGTGTGATTGAAATATTTGCTAAAAGGTTTCCTGGTGATAGACCTAGTTTTAATGTTAAATTAGATATGCAGGGTGTTTTTGAAGTAATTTTACAAATTTTAACAGGTGATTAAAAAACATTATTTTTGAAAATTTTTGAATACACATTATACATTGTAAATATTATACACCCATAACACTTTCACAGTTGAGGATTGCTCAAAATGAGAAATAGAACAAACTTCCACAGAACTTCAGCAACAGCCTCATTTGTTCCATGTCTACAAGATGTGCCGCTGTTCTGGCTGTACGCCATACGCCATATTGAGTCCAGGAATAAGTTTTTTTTATAAGAATATGTTTATTTGCAGAAATAGGGTTTATTTCAAATGTTTTTTTTTTTGAAATATAGCGTTATAATTAGGCTTTGGTGCAAGCGAGTCTTGGCTAAACGACCAGGTAATTAATCGATGTAATCCAGCGGGCTGCATGTTATTCATTCAACTGGTCAACTGGTGTAGTAATTTTTTTAGAGTTAATGATACAATCGTTTTAAGTGATGAATAACAGTTGTTTATTACAAGTTTGGGAGCAGTTTTTCTAGCCAAAAATTACATATTTTAATTATAATAAAAAATTGAAATTTCCCTTTATTGTTTTGAGCAGTGTAGTTATTATTAAACAAACCTTACAATGAATCGCGTCAAAATATTTTTCCAAGGCCCGGCCGGTTTACTAGACCCCTTTTAACTCTGTATGTGGGACACACGAGTAATTGACGTCCTTGTGTCAGAAGCTTCGCTTTTCAGATTAGACTGTCCTTTTTAGTTGGACAAAAGTTAACAATCCTAAAGCGATTTTTTTTTGTTGGCAATTTTATATCATCAAAAGCAGAACAGTAACTGTTGTTATTGTTATTTTCGGAAGAAGCTTGAAAAAGTTGGTCGCTTTTACACGTCGTCGATTTATATTATGTTGTGTCAAAGCTTTCACCCAATAAGTTAGAAGCGTTTGCCCTCATAGTTATCTCCGGATTTCAAGACGGAAAAGATTGGCGATATTTCGCATTTTATCTCTACTTTAGCCAAATACTGTCATAAAAGAGTGTCCCGTTGAAAGTAAAAACCAAGAAAAAAGAACAATAAAAAGTACTAAGGGCATCGTAAAGTTGGTTGCTATCAAAGCAGTTAGAGCATCATTTTTATTGGCAATCGTTTCAAGGGACAGGGTCAGAGTCTTGATTGATTTGAAATGGAAGAGCTGTAACCAGAAGACCGAAATCTGTTTTACAGAGATTTGAAAAATTATAATAATTTGATTGGCCGGCGCGTCTAATTAAATTGTCGCTTATTGAATATGGAGATGGTGGATACCATCACAAAATCGGATTTAAAAACGTTTTTAATTAAGACATGGGCGAATGCGGCGCATACATTAGTCTCATTGGCGGTGACACCAGAGTGCGAGCTTTTAATATTCATACCCTACCTAATTGACTCGGTCGCTAATAGCGTTATTCTGATTACGTCCCGGCTTTAAAAATTTCAAGACCGAATAAAACTTTTAATCAAATCAGGGCAGATGAGTTGAGTGTGCAGGTTGTATTCATGTTACAGCGACGACTATTAAAGACGGAATTAAGAAAAGGGGCCTTAACAATGTTATCCGTCGGATGAAAGTAAACAAGTAACAAATCCTATTCAATTAGGATCCAACAAGATCGATGAAAAAATTCACTTGCTGCCCTAGGAAATAACCAAATATAGCCTTTCTGATGAAAGATTTTGCGCTGCACACATGCTCTTACACACGAGTCTCTTGTAATCTTTATGGAATAAGAATGTTACTCGAGGCGAATCCCTACACGATTCCCAACTTTTCTAAACTTTTCCCAAAGAATCCCCTCACATGTCATTAATAAGGACGGCAACAAAAAGATTTTCTCTTTTTTATATCAGGTGATCTAAAAGCATTGATCTAGAAAATTTTAATCAGAAATATAGCAAATTAAAAAAAAATTCCAAATAATTTTTTGTGTTATCTAATGTGATATCAAAATTACAGCCCCTCAGATTGAGATTAAGAAACCTATTTTGTTAGGGTATAATATATCTCGTAATTATCAGTTATCAAATTTGGTTCATGAACGGATCCTAATGTGTTTTTTTTTATAAATAACAGCGATATTCTGCTACTTTCTCTCCATTTCCGGTTGCAGTACTGTTGTCGTACACTTTAAGCAATCAATAATTTTCTTTTTGTCCCTTTAACCCCCAATTCTTATTGCAAAAAATAATTATAAACAAAAAAAGATAAACATTTTGCCAAAACATATCAATTTCGAAATTTTTACGATTAAAAACTAGTTAATAAATAATGCCTAAATAGTAAATAAACCTAAATACTGAAAATAAAAAGAATTTGATTAAAAGTGTTACTTTAGAAACAACCAACGTATCATTATTATTTCTGACACTTTTTGACGTTTCCATAATTTTTTTATTTATCATTTTCAAAGCAACTTTTAAATTGTATCAACGCAAACACTTTCAACTGACTTAAAGGAGAGTCACCCGTATTCTGATGGCAAATGCAAGATACAGTTTATACAAGATATCTTCCAAACGAATGAAGATTTTTTTTTGATGATAAATATAAGTATTTTAAATAAGTTGAATTAAAAAAAAACCGTACTAAATCGTTGGCAATATTTTAAACATTTAAAACAATGTTTGGGGTTATTTTGACGTCCAAAAATATTTAATATGTGATGAGGATAGCGGAGGGATGGACTATGAAAAGAACAATTGCACTTGTAAATTAGTCGACGTTTCGCTGATTTTTCTCAGCTTCTTCAGGACTTTATTACCTAAAATAAGTTACACTACATAAAGAAAGACACAGGGGATTGCGCTTACTGTTGCAGTTACTGAGTAACTGAGTAAGCGCAATCCCCTGTGTCTTTCTTTATGTTGTGTAACTTATTTTAGGTAATAAAGTCCTGAAGAAGCTGAGAAAAATCAGCGAAACGTCGACTAATTTACAAGTGCAATTGTTCTTTTCATAGTCCATCCCTCCGCTATCCTCATCACATATTTAAAACAATAATTATTTTTATACACTGCCGTTTTAACAATTTTCGAAATTACGAAGCGATATTTCTAATCGGAGTAGTTTAAAGTATTAGTTAAAACATAATTCAAGATAAAAATAACTATTTTTTTATCGTTTAAAGAATAGGTACTATCATCAATTTAGCTCATTTAAAATATACTCTCCATTAAAAAACATCATATAAAAATCGAAAAATCATTTGTATCAATTTTATATTGTATTTCCCATAAGAACAATATCCTTTAAAGATATCATGTTAAGGATGGCGTTTAGATATGTTGTCACCAATGAGAAAAAGAAGCGTTTCTTTATGTAGACAGCAATTAATAAGTCTAGTAAAACCAAATTAAGTTAACTGATATGCATATAAAAGCCAACACTTTTCTAACCAGGTTGACATATTTTTAATCTCCAAAAAGTTTTAAATATACCACCAAAAGGGAAAATATTTGGTTTTGGTAAACTTAACAAAATCTTTTTCACTTCCTATGTCACCAAGATTTTCTAGTGGTGTTTCTGTATCTTGGCTCGTCAGGTTTTGTAGTTGGTTTCTGGTTTTGGTTATGTTAGAAGTGTTCCTTTTTTCTTCCTTTTTTGGTTTCTTATTTTCTTTTTCTTCAATTTGTTTTTTTTTAATCATACTGTTGCCATGCATCCGAATTTGTTACTAAAGGTATCTTTCCTTTATTTTTTTGAAAAGCTTTTTAATAAATGTAGTTTGTTGGTTCTGGCCAAAATAATGCTTTCTTAAAAAGTGAAGAGACTGACGTTTCTAGTATAACAATGTTTACTGGAGACTTCTTCTCTGCATTTTCTTTTGATACTTTTGGCTTGTCTGTTGTAATGTGATTTTCATTTTCAATACTTTGGTGCTGTTTTAGGAACAATTATAGATAAAATCTTGAAGTATACATATCCTGGGTCGTTTTTTTGCTCTGATTCTCTGCCCCTTCTTTTTTTAATAAGCGGTAACCCAAAGTACAAGAATACTATTTTACAAGGGTTTTACCACATTTTATAATGATAAAATCGTCTCTCTTACTCTCAATGTGAGCTATTTTTTTTTAATAGTTTGTTAGGTCTTTACAAACAAGCGTTCGCGCCGTATATTTTGTTAAATTTATACCAAAGCCAGTTGATGTATGGGCTGATTTCAAGTTGAGATAATACCGGTAGTATTTTCGTTTCCATGGAAATTTAAATAAATTTGTTGTTGTTATTGGTTGTTGCTTTGGAAACGTATTAAAATTTGCGATACTACCGGTAGTATCTCAACTTGAAATCAGCCTAGTAGTAAAGTAGCGACACGAACAAATGACGATCGCCAATTGAGCTCAATATCGATTTTTTCGCTGCTAGGATCGCTGTGGTTAATGGATAAATCATTATCGCCAATTTAATCAGGCGCGACCTCTGACGGGAAAAATATCCTTATTGAGCTCAATTCATTGTGAATCATGCCGAATTCATTTGTTCTGTCGGTACTTTAACTCATCAACTGGACAATTCATACAGCAAAAAAAGCGGCACCTATGGTAAATGCTAGAAACTAAAAAAAAGATTTCTTCATTTTGTTAAATAATTAAAATAATTATAATGCATTGTTTATTTCAATTTTTTTTAAGTGTATCTAATTTATTAACACATTGTAATAAGCCTATACAGTTGTTGCCCTTATGAAGGTACAGTCCGTTTGTTCAAACAAGTGTCATATTAAAAACATTAATTATAACAAAAAAACCAATATATTTTGTGTAATTTGACAAAGCACCTGTTTTCAAAAATATAATAGACATAATATATTAAAAAATCAGATTTTTTTGTGTACGTTTTAATTAGAGAAAAGTGATAAAAATTATTCTTTTTTTAAATTTAAACAACTGTTTTAAAAAACCAATAACGCACTTGTCTAGACAATTAATAAAGATTTCAGTTAAGAAGTACTTAACTGTAAGAGAACTATCTGCTAATAAAAAAAAATGCTGCTCTTTAGAGGGCTCTTAAGCGTCAATATTGTCAAAATGTTTGTTCTTAATTTTTAATTAGAAATTATTAAAATGTTTTTTTTTTAATTTTTGGAATTTGTAGAAAAAATTTTGTAAATCATTTGTGGGATAGAGCATATTAGAGTAACTCGTGTGATGACAGATGGACTTGGGCTGCACCCTCGTAGTGCTGTAATGATGCTTCTACTCCACTAATATATAAATAACTATTACTTAACTCTTAATTGTTGAAAAAGAAATTATCTTACACCATTTTTAACTCTAATTTGATAGCGCCATTTGGTGTTGCAAAAAAGATTTGTCAAGTACAGATTTCTGCAGTAGTTTTTGAGTAAGTATACCATCATGGTTACTAGCATGACGACGTACTGCTGTTTTTGACGTTAAGTAAAAAATAAATTAGGGCCGATTTGGTAATCAACTTAAAGGCTTCTTTAAATTAAATAACGTTTAAACTGTAGCTGTCGATAATTTTTCGATGCATATTGTCATAATGACCGTTACAGTCTAAACGTCATTTAAGTTAAAAGAGCTTTTAAGTTAATTATGAAATCGGCCTTTAGAATCTTAAATTATTTATGATTTTTTTTTGTTTATTTTTTTTTTCTGAGTTAACCATTTTACGTTGCTCATGGCTTATTGCTTATACTCCGCTTTGCGTCGTGTTTTAAATTAATTTCGCGCTGTTAAATATAAGTTACTCCACGCGAATATAAACAATTGTTACATTGTATCAGATGAGTTTGTATCCTACTGTATTTTTATTTTGTAATTTTCTTTTGTAATTTTGATGAGAGCCATTGTTTCATTTGTTTGTCAGTGGTTAAAATGGGCCACCCGCAATGTATCGTGGGGAGCCGAAAATAATTATAATTTCTGTCATGGAAGAGCAATCAAAGGGGTCTTCTAAAGCTCTCAATAAAATCCTCGAGTCGAGGTAAACTATGTGGACACAAGCACCCTTCAAACCGAAAAACCTATTCAAAAACTCTGGACATTTGTTTTGTTTTATCACGTCCCGGCATTCGAAGTAAAAATATTCCCTGTCATTCCAATACGAATCTCTTTGTTAGTGACGTCCGCTGTTGAGAATTCAAATATCTTTGTTTTAAATTTCGAATATGTGGCCATGTTCCACTTTACGCATGAGGGCCCAAGAGGGAGACGCCTAAATACACTGAATACCAAGTGGTTCGACCGTCTTCAGATTCACACACACGTTTGGAAATTCGAAAAAGAAGGAAAAAGTTTTCACGAAACAAATTTTATATTCGGCTTTTTGCGATTACTGAAATTTTCCCGATGTACTCAATCGGGTGGCAACAACAAATTCAACAGCCGTGATTGCTAGACGCATTTTTGTGCTTTTTACTAGAAAATGTTGCATTGCAGCATTGCACTGATACAAAGTGATTCAACAGTTGATTTATTACAAAAAACAGACTCATAAAAAATAAATAAAATAAGCAATGTTTCTGATCTTGTCATTTCAGTTTTTTATCACATTAATAGTGTTTTTACTTCCTTTTTTTCGTTCACCGTTTATCTATAACAACATTTATCTATAAGTTTTACTAGAAAATTTTTCATTAATGTATGATTTTACATTCATGCATGATTTCAAAATTTTTAAAAGGAGCTTTTTGTTTCAAGATAATATGGTTTATGGTCAACGAACAATCATTCAAGGCAAAGACATACAAAATTAATGGGCGACTAATATTTTCGATTAAAGACATTCACTTACTAACGCCCGCTTATGTTTTAAACAGTTTTAATTATTAATCGACTTCATTAGCATCATTGTTTAATAAATAACTATTAACAGAAATCACAAATACATGATTTTTTCATAAAAGTGTTGCAACTTCAGATATTTTAATTTCCACTATGTAAATATCGTGTTTTGTGTAAAAATAGGAATAGATAGGAAAACGTTGCAATTACGTGAAAACATGCGATCATTCGTTATAGCAAACACAATAATTGCAAAAGTTGGTGTAATAAGGGAGGTCAAGAACCGACGATATACTTTTGAAATGATAATAATTAGGACTTCCCCCGAGTAATATCCTTCATAGTGATCGCGTGGTGCAGATTAACGAATACATCACTGTCAAAGGGCGCTCCCTTATGTATATGCAATAGCAGTGATCCGTCACTGTTGCCCAATGTATGGCACATGTTTATGTCCACATTCAACACCGGATGTGTTTTTATGGCCCACATTTGAAAAAGCCGCGATATTTTCGGGCCAATGCGTTTAAACGCA
The DNA here is from genome assembly GCA_029207805.1 of Tribolium confusum. Lineage (NCBI taxonomy): Eukaryota > Metazoa > Arthropoda > Insecta > Coleoptera > Tenebrionidae > Tribolium > Tribolium confusum. Next base: position 32,721,297 of record JALGAY010000001.1, on the reverse strand, counting down.
ACATAAAAATATGCTCCAACAAAAAGAATTTTCAAAAAGGATAATCTTTCCTGTACTTTTATGTCATTGGTCCGCTTTTCAGGGCTTTGACCATGCTTTTGTGAATGGTGTTATTACGAAAGGAACGATCGTTTTTTGGCGCGGAATATTTCCTTTGGACGAAATGAAATAAAAGGATACATATTTTACGAATTATGATTTACGAACCAGTCATAATGTATCTTTACGACGTTGAGTTTTTTACGAGAAGGGAGACCGTGTTTTGTGTTACAGCAAATTTGAACGGTCCCCCTATTTGGGTTAATTGGCACAGAGAAAGTGATAGAAAAATAGCTGACTACTCCAAATTATTAAATTTTTGATGTTTAATTTATGTGCTTATGTTTTATCTCGTATAAATTTTTAACAAGTAAGAAAGATTTGAACGCTAACAAAGAAAAGTCAGTTATTGATAATACGTCCATTCAAGACTTGTTCTGTCGTCGACAAGAGAAAATCAATAACAATTTCACTACAATAATAGCCTATTAAATTTACATAAGCACTACATCTTCTTTGAATCCAATTCTAAAAGAATAATATCCACGAAACATGAAACTGATATTTAAACGAAACAGCAGATTTTTTGATTGAAATTGTTTTTCATTTTTGAATTTGCTTGAATAAAGCGATGAAAGCTCAGCTTTCATTTCACTCGTTTAATTCTTGTCTTTTTTAATCGTCTATACCTTACACAATAAACCCTATTGCTGCTTTATCAATATTACATATTTCAAATAACATTGCCGAGCTGAAAATTCAATTTATATTTTCGAAAAAATAATTGACAAAAATTAATAATATTTCTCCAAAATAATAAAGGTGTTTGCTCCAGTAATGTTTATTATATAGCTAATTATTATAGTTAATAAATATAATATGTGTTCATTAATTGTTCTGGTCGTGGTTTGCTGTGGTTTTCTTTTTCTAGCATGAACGTGTTGGTTGACGTGATAAGTTCATATCGTTTGCTGTCAACTGTCTAAATGTTGTCTTATATTTGCATTTAGAAGTTTTCGATAAAAATCACATTGCTAATCATGATAGTTGTATGCAGACGTGTAAGAATTTACTCTGCAAGCGTTATCTCAGTTGAGCGTGTGAATTTTTGGCCGCATTGCACTGACAGCTGTCATGTGTCATTGTTTTGTAATGTTAACCGCGACATACGTTTTTTGAGACAATTGCCACACCCAGGCGATCTGACCAGAACAATTATTGAACACATTTTAGTTAATTATAGTAGAAGTTTTTTATAATCAATTGTCAAAGTGTCGTCAAGTTGGTACTGCCATCCGTTAATAACAAATGGTAATTTCGCCATGTTATCTTGCTAGCACTAAATGTCAGGGTCAACGGATTTGTGTCGATAAATATTTGTGAACAGTTAAAGCACTAAAAATAATATTTCGATTTAAAATAAAATTTACTTCACCACCGAACAGTACTAGTTATTAAAAATTATTGCTAAACGGTAAAAAAAAATCATTAGTGCGCTTAACCTAAACTCTGACATGAAGAAAATATAAAGTCGGTCCGTAAATACAGATTTTAGGATAGTATAGTATAGTTTTTCAAGAAATTTTGACATTGACAAAATGACAGTTGATTATAAAAGAACTTCTACTATAGATAATTATATATTTTAACTGAAAACAAGGATCTAGTATTACATTTAATACATAAAAATTCTATTTTTGTCATTGTAAATTAAATATTTTTTGTTGCGTTATACAACGACGTTTTTAGTTATCAGCATTCAATTTCTAATAAAAAAAATATTAACTAATTATTGACAATGACAACCAGCATACACTGACCCATTCGTGTTATTATATAAAAAAAAATTGAGAAAATATATTTGTTATATAGACGTTTTAGAGATTTTCCAAAAAATATTGTGTAGTATGCGTTAGGGTCTTTACGGCTCGTCAGTTTATGTATTTGACTCACTTTTCGAACTCATCTTACAAACTTTCTCGCTCAGGGATAAAAGCTGCCCTGTATACTCGTAGTTCAACAAACCTAATAGTGAATTTTGATTTAAATTTTAAATTTAACAACAATACTGTTCTGGACGGAAGTCAGTTGCAGTGCAGTAAAGTATTCAAGCTATTGATTAGTGAAGCAGTTGTCCAAAGTGCAAGGAAAAAATGGTATAGAAAAGGTAAAAGAGGTAAAAATGAAGACACAATTTAGCACCATAAACAGCTTAAATACTTTACTGCAATGATGCTAAAAATGGTAATTTTTTACAATGTTTTACAAAAACCCATTCCGTTTCCAAAAAACACGCCATTTATATTAAGAGACTAATTTAATTTAATATATAGAAAATCATATTTAGTTGTAGAGCATCAAATTTTGTATTTAGAAAGTAGAAAAAGTGCCAAAAATTCTGACCAGTAAGCACATATTAGTGTTTTTCAATTTTATAGTAATCGTATGGTTAATGGCCAATATTTATTTTTGGTTTTTCTAACAAATTCTATGTATATCCTAGTGGAGTTCTAAAAACTAGTTTAATTACTCAAACAAACCTCTAACATAAATAATCTGAGCTTGCTCCAATTATTGAGTAAAGTTTCGTACTTTTTTAATTTTTCTTAAATTCCTGCAAAATTAAGCGTTCAGTCGAAAAGTTTACTACGCCAAAATGTAAAGCATAAGTTTTGCGTCGATTGTATACAAATTCTTTACAATTGGATTTATAAGTAGCCTTGTTAAAAAGCTACTTTAAAATATGCTTATTTTTATAATTTGTCTACAGAAATTTGTAAATATCGAGTTATTTATTTATTGTATTGGTGTATACAGTGGACATGGTGGAAATAAATTATTCATTGTTAATCCTTCTCTTTAAATTAAAGAACTCGAATTTGCACAAACGTTGCCATACAATCAACTAAAATTTTGTGAAAATGAAAAAAAAACATTTTTAGACTGTAAAGTGGGATTATTAATAAGGGCCCAGCTAACATTTTCAATATGATTCTAAAGATTAAAAAACTCTTTTGCTGTCTATATTCAAATTGTGTATTTTTTTGGTGTGTTTGATGAAGAGAGAAAAAAAATTCATGCAAATTCCACCATAATCAGATAAATTCAAATTCAAAATTCAACTCATCACTTTGGACATTAATACATTTGCAATTGAACACAGTTTTCACAGACTTATGAATGAAAATACTTACTCCACCATATACATGTATATGCTTTGATCTGCAAAAATTCAAAACAGCAGCATAATTTTTTAGATTTTTTAACCAATGTTCATTAATACATAATATTTTAATAGGAGTCCCTTTACAATAGGATAGTGAAATAAGTTTAATATTTGTTTCACTTTTGCTCTTGTTGCTTTTGATCTGTTGTGCTCTCTTGTTGCTCTTGTACATTTGAACTCTTTTTCTTGTTTAAAAAAAGTACCCTACAAAATTAAAACCGCCTTACCGTTATACCACTTGACCATAAAGTCATCATCTTTAAATCGACAACTTTTTTTCAATGTGTTTTTTGCATTCCAATATGCTATGAATTCTTCAAAAGACTGAGAAATACCGATAAACTAATTATTCTAACACTCCTCTCCCACCCCCTTCAAATGACGTTAGATCAACAAATTAAACAAATTTTTAAGCTGTGTTTTTACCTAAAATTATAACCTTTTTAAACAAATGACAAATATGTGAATTATTTTTTATCGCAATGTAAACGTTTTTGTGGCATACCATGATAAATGTCATATGCACTGATTCGTGGATTTAGGTTTAGTAAAATTTACAACTAGACATCAAAGTACAGTTTCTTTGTGAGAAGATGGTTTGTTCACATTAGCTGCGTTAGCAGCGAGTGAGACAATCACACGAACGCAGGAAAAATTTTATGTCAAGTAGTAAATACTATTTTTCTTACAGTATTGAAAAGTTTATTTTATTTTTGGAAACTATAATTATATTTGCAATTAATCAAAGTGTCAGTGCCAGTCATTGCAAATATGTTTAGTTTTTTACCCGTTTCCTTAGTAACACGCATTTTCGCCTCTAGTTAAAAAAGTTGTGTTTTCACATAAGATTTATAATTAAAAATAGCGAAAATTAGCGAATATGCATGAGTAGAAAAAACACATTTTAAACATTTTTTATCTCTACGTTACGTAGATTGAGCCAGAGTGTCTGTACAAGCAAAAATATTTGATTTGGAACTAGTGGTGGCGCTCCTAGTTTGCGTTATAAAGCTACCGAATTTTCTTAACGAAAGTAATTCATTTTTGTTTCGTCTTTGGTAAAGTAAGAACTCCGTTTGCAATGAAATTTTGAGACAACTGTGCTCGACTGCGATTTGCTTGTTTTTTGTCAACTTATTGTTACGTTTTTCAGTGACAAAATTTGCAGAATGGTTAAATTTGTTGACGTAAATTAATTGAAATAGGAAAAAGATAAATGTGGTCAGGAACAAGTTGAAGACAGCAATATGTTAGAAGTAGAAGATAAGCAAATTACGAGGGGACTGTTGAAAGAGAAGTATTAAGCTGTTGGCATAAAGTCCATTGTCGTATCATCTAAGAAAAAAGTCTGCAGAGTATAGATTAGATTTTAACGTAAAAACATCCCCTTGTGTTCGATCTGGGAGGCTATTCGAGTCCAAGAAGCACAAACAATCCTCAATAAATCTAAGAGAAATCAATAACGGTCTTTAAATAAGTCGAGTTTTGTAGTAAGAGTGAAAAAGTTATATTTGGCTGAAAGGAACATTTTTCAGTAAAATTACCATAACAATGAATATTATTCACGTGAAAGTTGTTGTCATATTCGTAGAACTTAAACGAAGTAGTTTTCATATTCCAGCGTTCTTAATAAAACAGCACGACGTACAAATTAGATTTATGAAAAAAATACACAAATGGAATTTGTTTCTTGAGCAAGCGACGCCGTCGGGATCGTTTTATCTTTTACTAATTTGACACAGGTGGCTCCGGAGGAACACGCTAACTTTTATATTCTGTTGGAAAGAAAGTAAATGAAAATGAATAAAGCACCAAGGAAACAAGTGCAATTATGTCGGAGTTTTCACGAACAAATCAACTACTGTTTTAATTATGTTAAAAGAAGTTGAAGACAAATTATCATAAAAAATCCAGACCGGTGTAGCTTTTAAAGCTCGCAGACAAATTTTATTAAAACATATTGATTTATGATCAGTGCTAAAGCACTATTTTCGCTTGCATTGGTTTATTTCAGCTAAACAAACATAAAGCTAGAGGCTTTAAAATGCAACCCTGCAAACTCAGTTATCAAAATTTATTAGTGAATTATTTCATGAATGCATCTGAAAGCCGGTGCAATTTTAGCCATAATGTAGTAATGCATGCACGCATTTATCGCTTGCATATGTGGGAAGCGGGAGAGGGGACTTCCCGAGGGTGACACTGTCCATGAACATAGATTATGTAAAAGGGGTGAAATTTGCCTGCGTACTTGCCATGGCCAGTTTTGTATACATACAGTGACAGGGAAACTGCACTATATTGATTGCACGATTGCATCAGATTAGGGGGGTTGAGGCTTGTTGCTGCATCAGAATATAGCCAATCGATAAACAGGGAAGCGGCCAATAAAAAATACATTTTGTTTTAGCCCATCAGTTGAATTTATCGCGTCGGTTAGCCCAATAATGAAATCATCAGTTCTACACTCTTACTCATGGACAATGCAACCCCAAATTGATAGGGGTGGATTATGCACTTGTTTAATAAGAGAGAATTGTGACATGACCAAACTGCACACGAAAAAAATGTATGCATTTGATAGACGATGATTGGATTTTTGACATTCATTACGGGAAAAATTTATTGTTCTATTGTTTTCTTTTTATTAATGTACCAGACAAAAACTGACGCTAAGGATAAAATAAACCGACGATAAAAACGGATTTTTATTATACCAAACATCGCCACCAAAAACTTTCACATTTTATCTTTTAAAACTAAATTTGTGTTGGTTGCAACCAAATAAGATCCAAGAATTTTCATTTAAAATAACACGGTCTCTGCCCCTCATCAACACAGTGGACTATTGAGCTTTGTGGTCTATTGGAAAAATCGGCAACTCCCTCCCTTGTATCAAACAAAGCAAGTCTAGTAATTGTGAGTGATTACAAAAAACACGATCAAGGCTCGCGTCTTAAAGGTTCTGTTATATTTTGAAATATAAAGATTATTAAATATTATTTACGTCATAGTTAAATTCTTGAATTTGGATTACAAAAATTGTTTAATTTTGCCAATATTTCAGAAAATTATTTATTTCCTTTTTCAAGACAGATCATCACATTTATTTTATACATACAATTTGACGTTCACTTGATGTCTAAAATGGTCAGCGGAACATGACATTCTGCCTTCCTGTACACTTGCAAAAAAATTGTGTTACAAAAATTTCAATCACTCTATATATAAATATATAATTTTGATTAGTTGACTAACTTTTTTATTAATTTATATATTTTTTATTATATATACACATAATTATCGTTTCCGTTAAATACTCTACCTAAAAATAACAGTGCCATCATATCAAACTGCAGAATACTGTCCAATACAAAGAAGCATTCTGATGTTATCAAAACGAGCCACCGGCACTGCCCACCGGTATAGAAATCTCATAAATTATGAGATAACAGTCGTAGTCTGACCCATATTCCCACATTTTTGTGCGTAGCCTTTGACAACTTCTTCTCTTGTAACAAGCAATAGAACCGTCTGCTTTTGTTTTTACACTTAACACCCACACCCTACGTTTTCCATCTTTTTTTTTATCTTGTATAATTTAAAACTTTTATAAGTTCTATGAGCTATCATTTTCATTTTATTTTCTCTGAGCACATTTCTTCGACCATTGCATTCTTTCATAAACATGCTTTTTTTAGATGCTATAGCTTTTTTATAAAATGCTGGTCTTGACCCAGAACAACTTCAAATATGTATTTCTGAAATCCAAAATTCAAAAAAAAACCTTTGTGCAACGTATTTCAAAAATTTTGAATAACTTATCCATTATCCACGTTTCGTTCTAGAGTACAATCTATAACAAGGTTGACGATTTGTTTAGCAATGCTGTAAACAAGTGCTTTCTAAGAAACTTCAAAGATATTATTAAAAAAACCGTTTTGTCTGACATCAAATGGTAAACTTAAAACCATTAGCTATTGATCTATTTACTCTTTTTTCCGTGTATTAGCCAAACTCTAATATTTCGCTTTCTAGTTTATTGTTACCCCTTAGACTTTAAGTAAAGTGAGTAATATTTTTACTTACCTGTAACACCCGGTATCAGAGAATTGGCCCACGGCACAAGCTAGCGAGTATGTGTACGAGTTTACAGTATATACTAAAACACTATTCTATCGTACACATTTTGTTCATCAAAAAATAAGTAAGGTCTGGCGGCCCTGGGATCTTATTCTATAACCTAAAAAACTAAATTCTAAGTGCCAAAATAAAAAAATGAAACATTAGCTTCCCATTTTCGATTGTAAATTCGAATTGGCCAAGGTGCAGGACACGAAAAGCGGTGATCGACAAGACGTTGGTTCTTGGAGTTGGTGGACGAAACATTATGCCGTGTCTTGAACAGATGCGTGGAACATTAAACGGCACTTGTGCTAAAAAAGCGGGACAAGCTATTTTATTATCAAGTAAATTATTTAAAAATTTAAGACCGATGCGTTCTCTTCTAACAGTAAGTGACTCCATGTTATGCCGCATAACCAATACATCCTGACTAATACCCAACTCAGGATAAGTTCCATCAAGCTTCAAGGAAAAAAAATTCAAAAATCTGTGATAAATTGCATCGAGAAGCAGAGAGTGACAATAATAAAGAGGGTACCATATTAGACTAGCATATTCAATTTTACTTAAAACAAATGCACAATGAAGATTTTTTAATAGAGATACATCAGAAAAATATCTACTCATACGCATTACAAAACCTAAAGACTTAAAATTTATACGAAGGTCTTTGAAATTAAATTTCTTTTCAAGAGCACAATTATTAACAAAGTAGGATGATAAGCTAGGAGAGCGACTTCGGGAAAAAGAGACAGAACAGCATTTGCTGACGTTCAAGCCTAAAATGTATTTCTTGCACCACTCCGCAATTTAACATATGTTAAGTTGTAACAAGTCAGAATTATTTTGACCATTTATAAAATTGTAGATTTTTAGGTCATCCGCATAAGCAAGAACAGGACATGATAGACATAAAAGCAGATCATTAATAAAAAGAATAAATAGAAGAGGACCCAAGTTTGATCCTTGAGGAACTCCAGATTTTACACAGTAATCAAAAAAAGAAAATCCATCAAAGAAAACATAAGAAAGTCTATTCTCTAAGTACGACTGAAGTAGAAAAATAGAAGAAGAAGAAAAACCAAAGAACTTTAGCTTGTAAAGCAAAATATTTTGGTGAATTGAGTCAAAAGCTTTAGTAAAGTCTGTGTAAATCACGTCAACCTGGCCTCCAGAATCTAATTTTGTAGCAATAAATTGAATAATTGTGGCAAGATTTGTAACTGTTGAGCGCCCGGGAACAAAGCCATGCTGATTCGGAGAGATATAACATTTTACACTCGGGTATATATCCTGATATAAGCACTGCTCAAAAACTTTTGCGAAGTTTAGATTGACAGAAATTGGTCTATTATTGGAAATAATAGAATTATCATCTTTTTTAAGGATTGGACAAACTCTTGCACGCTTTTATAACGCAGGAAATGTCGATGTTTTAATTGCAAGATTGATTATAATTAATAGAGGCTGAGCAAGCACAGAACTACAATCACAAATAATAAAACTTGGAACAAGATCATCCTCAGCGGTAAATTTGCTTGAAAACTTATTTATAATAAAGATTATTTGTTCTAAAGTCACTTGCAAAGAATTGGTAAAAGATTCAGAAAGTTGTGAGGAATTTTTATTGTTTACTATTGCTGGCCCAGAAAAAAATTGGGCAAACGCTTTTACAATACTTTGCGAATCAGCAAACTCAGAACATTTATTTTCAGTAAAAATTCTTCCCGGAATTCGCGTACGTCCTTTTATATAATTTAAAAATTTCCAAACATTAGAAGGCTTTGATTTAATATTTGCTTCCATACTGTTGAGATAGGATTTATATTCTCTTGAAATTTGTTCCTTTATTAAGCTGCGAAGACGTTTGAATTCGTTGAGGTAAAACAAATTGTTTCTGTTACTTTTTAGCCATTTTTGTCAGAAGTATCTTTTAGATTTAAGATTGTGTTTAATTTCGGCCGTGAACCATAGAAGATAATGAGACCTGTGTCTTCGCGTATTTGGCACATAAAGATCAAATAAGCGGTAGATAACCGTGTAGAAAGAATAGAAATAATTAGAAATAATCCTAAAACAAGGTTTTGTTTTTAGATTGTAAAGTACTAAACCCTAAAATGTTAAAATTGTCTGTTTTTATTTTTACTTTTATAAATTAAGTTGCGGCTGAATTATTGCTACTCTTTTTATTTAGTGAAGAAATCGAAGTCAAGCTTTATTCACCTATTGAGAAATCCTCCAGTGCCTTTGAATTGGATTACACCGTAGTAAACTCGATGATATCACATGAGTTATTGTACGAATACGTGAGTGCCAATACGATTCACCCAACTTCTTTGTCTCGAAACATCTTTACCAACTTACGACATATTTCATGCTTCCAATACTTAATTTACGACCGGAATCACGCCAGTATTTCGAAATCTCCATCACCGTTGTATTCTTGTTTTGGCTCGTTCCATCAATGAACTCTAATTAGCACACTCTCCATATCAGATGCATCCTCTAAATTAGCCACGACATGCTAACAACACCACATATTTTCATCAAGCAGACGTATTTGAGAGTAATCCTGACTCGTGGGCAATATATCAACCGTTTGTGTAAACTGAACTCGACAACAGGACTCGCTGGATTTCAATTAGGTGCAATGAATTTATCGGATGTTGAAAGCTCACTTAGCCAAATTTGGGGACTTTGAGGTGGACTTAGAAACCATATATTTCTCATTCGGTGTCCTGTAAACCACCTCGTGTTCCTGAATCCGGAAAAGTAGATTGAGTCTTTAAAATAAATGAGTTTGAAACACTAACAGCTGCAGTGCAGAAACCACAATCTCTCTTGAGGGAAAGCACCCTTTGAGCACACACGACCACCGCAGGAAATACGATGTGGAGGTTGTTATCTCACAACATTTCAACACAATTTGTTTTAACACTTTTCTGGTCAAATTCATTTAACAAATCACAATTGTGTTTTTCAGCATTTTTAAATTTAATTTTGAAGTAGAACTATAAATTATCTTAAGCTTAAACGGAGCATGGAATGTCTTTTCTATTTATGTATTTTTCCACAAAAAATTAATTCATTATTTTTCAGCCACTACAGCTTAGACAAGACAGACAATTAAGAATTAAAATAATGGGTGTTTTCTTTCTCCACAGACGTTAAAAAAATCCAATTTATAGTCCATTTACATGTTTATTTAATTTCTAGTTTGTTTTTATTAAGATATGAGTTTAATGTAGAGATAATTAAGTTAGGAATCGAAGAATCGATTTCGGCTGTCTGGCAGAGCGTTAATTAAGAAACCTTAGGTCTTCTGGGCCAACCTGTAGCATCCTATAACAATTAAAACAGCTATAAAGCTTTGAAACTGAGAGGGTTGATAACGTATGAGCGTCCAGTGGTGGTCAGCCATAACTGTAAAACGAAATAGTTGCCATCACATTCAACCCCCCCCTAACGACGCAATACATACTTACAACCCTATAAACAAAGACTCCTCCCGCGGTCACCAAATTTACTCAACTGAATTGTACATGACGCAATAAAAAAGTCTCATACATCTGGGGGAAAATATTGTGGAAATTAACATTCCCGAGTTAAAAAATGTTAGTTACCCTTTGTGTAAATATCATCCTGATCAACTTTTAAATGAGTCACTTCCCCTATGAAAATAGAAGGGAATTTCCGAATTGCGACAAAGCACTGTCGAAGCTCTGTTTGCAGATTAAATATAAAATATGCACAGAGCGAGAAGGATTTTTCACCAAAGATTTAAAAGCGCTTATAAATTCGTAAAGAGGTATCACGATGATATGTTTTTAAATGAAAGAGAATAAATTAACTTTCATCTCTGAAAAAACCTCGCCCTTCTGACACGAAACAAAATTGTCTTTGGACCGGAAGTGGACAAAGCAAAGCTGGCGGAAGCCAGATGCTTCTCTACACCACTTCCTGTTGAAGACACTTTGCACAGATCCGCAACAAATTGCTAGATGGAAGTTAGGAAAAACAGACGCCTTTTTAAGATACGAGTAAAAGTCGGCAGGTGAAATGGAAAATGGCGAGCGGAAGTGACAAATTCAATTGGTGAAGGGAAGTGACTCTCGTCCACACGGCGTTCACTCGATTATGGATCAAAGTCCGTGCGGACGGCACAAATCTAATTATGTGACCTTGCTTCCTCATTTGAATCGCTCCAAAGTGAAAACTTTTGGTTTAGATTTTAAGGATTAGGACAGAATGGACCGGAATATCCCGAAGTCCGGAAACGCGGCGGATGTGCGTAGAGTGTTGCAAGTTTCAAAATACTTATATAACATAAATTTTAATTATCATTCTAACGTCCATGTTTCAAATTTTTTATTTGAAATTGTTTTATTAGGATAACCACATAGTCCTTTATTTCCCAATAAAACAATTTCGAATAAACTTTAATATTTTCTTTTTAACTATAGGTAATATCTTAAACTTAAAATAGTTTAAAAGGTAAATATTCTAAAAGCATTTACTTGATTCGGCAAAAATAATTACAAGTAAATAAATGTGGATAAAAGATTAGAGAAAAAGAAGCTATATCACTTTTTGGAGTTCCTTGCTTAACAGAATTGACCACAACAACGTTATAAAAGGATTTAAAATCAAATCAGCTTACATGGAAGTGATCCGATTATAGATTGGATTTTATTGTTATTGAACAGTTTAACTTAAACCATTACAAAATAATAATGTAAAACTGTAGGTGTATCCGTAATAATAATAATAATTTTAGAAATCTCTTTAAAACCTATCTATTATTATTATTATTTTAATAAAATAAACAATAATATTATATACTTTTTATCATTTTAATTTAAAAAACAAAATTTGTTATAAATTTTTTTTGCAGGTACAAGATGTGTTCCTCTAGAAGGTGAGTCGGGTATCATTCAGTTTAGGTATATAAACATGAGGTAGAAATAAATTATTTATGCTTGTTGTGTCCAAAACGTTTCAGTAAAATATGGTTGTTTTGACATAAAAGACGAAGTTGTTGCAAATAATTTACAGTTAAATCAAATGCCTTTAATTTTGAGCTTTAAGTTTTTTTATATCATTAATTAATATACTCGTAGATATATTCTGGATGTCAATAGACGCCGATTGATGATAGTCGTTATTGCTACTGACCATTTAAAACTAATAACTTCCGAACTTCCCTACACCCTTACATTATTAAAACCTAAATAGAGATCTCTTAAAAAATATAATTTACTGTCAAAGTTACAAATTTTCAAAATTTAGTTTATACTATTATAAGTTTATAAAAACCTAAATTTTGCCCCAAAAAAATTGCTGTATCACCAGGACAAAAGATATAGCTTTTTCAAAATTTTGTAACATACATTGCATCTGAATTATTTAATATTTTGAGCTATTTACGAACCATATGAACTACTTCAAATTTCACAAAATTTACAGAAATAACAAAAACATATAAAAAATATTTTTTTACCCCATTTTTGTATATACAGGGTGGACCAAATATGTGGATCAGGGCGTTTTTTGGCTAAATTATAAAGAATTTTAAATAAACGAAATATAGGCATTAAATGGCTAGAAAGATGCTATCTGCAGACAATATTTAAAAAAATTTATTTGAATAAATTTTTAAGATAACTATAGCAACACTTTTGTCTTTGGTTTGTTTTTGAAATGTATCCTTAATTTTTTTCAAAACAAGATTTTTAATAGACATGTTGCTATATTAACTTTTCTTATAAAAAACCAAAGTTTTTTATTAAAAAAATAAATAAATCAGATACACTTAATGTATATCAAAATTGTCTTCTTTTTCACAATCCCAGTAAAGAGTTAATAGATGATGCCTTATCGCAGTAAGATCGCACTACAGTAAGATGGAGGTCATAAGTAGGGGTAGGGGTAACAAAAATGTCGATTAAATGTGTTCACTGACTAAATCGGTTTTTCAAAAAGACAGTCAAAAGTCGAAAACCCGATCTCCATTACAAACCTGAATATATTTGTACGTATTTAGATTTTATGCCTTCAGACAAAATGAGATAAATTCAACCAAAAACATATTTTTTTACAATCTCTAATTAATAGTCATAAATGAATTTTTTTATGGTACCTAAATATAATGTACCATCGGTGAACATACAATGTAGGAACAAGTAAATTTTTTTAGTGTGGTAATTCTGTCAGGTAGTTGTTATTTATTAATGTCATAAAGTTTAAAAAATTCAAAGTTAACACAATAATACGTCTTAATTGTCTAATTGAATACAAATTGAATAAAATGGAATACAAATCGCCTTTGTAATAAGTATTTGTAAGAATTTAGTCTAGCGAATAATGAATTTTTGGAATATGATAAAAAAAAGCAGAAGACTCCGATCGGGATGGTGAAAATCTACAACCAACGGAGATGACGATTAGCTGGTAGAGTTTATTCGACAAAATCCTTTTCAATCCGCAGTTGCCAAAGTAGAATAAAAACCTGATTTAAACGGTACAAATGTAATCATTTTTGACATTACCCAATTTTCGATTTGTCCAAACATTTTACGGGCACCAATAATACATATTTTCATTTAAAAATTGATATCAAATAAAATAACATAGAACAAGACGCGGGTGAGTAAAAACGTCTGCTTGACCATTCACCGGCGTTCGTAAGGTAAAAGACAGGTTTGCCAACATATTTCTTTTGACAATTTATTTTTTATTTAAATAAAATTCCGTACTTCTTTGATATGTACTATATACGTTTTATTTATTTATAACTAGTACTACCACATACTCGTAATGCTACATACTCACAACTCACAAGATACTAAAAAAAAGAAAAAAGTGTTAATTATTTAAATAAATTATTTTTTTAAACTTTCTTAAAAAACTGTTATTAGTTTTTTAACATGTATTATTTAAAACGACCAAACATTTTGTAGGTTTGGCAAAAATCAAAGATAATATTCGGTAATGTTTAATTTTTTTATTGAAAATTTATAAAGTTAATATTAAAACATCTAATACAGCAACATTTTTTTAAAAATATTTGTTTAAAAATAATAGATAGATACATTTTACAAAAAGAAACAAAATGTTGCTATCGTTCTCATAAAAACTTAAACAAATAAAAATAATTTAAACATAGCCTTAGATAGCATTTTTATAACCATTTAATGCCTATATTTTGTTTTATAGTATAGTTAAAAAAAAATTATAGTTTAACCAAAAAACGCTATGATCCATACATTTGATCTACCCTGTATAATGTATTTGTTTAGTTGATTTATTTTATTTATAATGTAAACGTTAACTGAAAGACTCACTTTACACACTAGAGCGTCAAAAACTGCAGTAAACTATAAACTTTAAAAGATGTTTAAAAAATAAATTAAGTATATGACAATAAAGTTAGTTACACAAAACTTTACTTTACATAATAACCAACAAATAAAAAAAGAAAATAAATTTATTATACTATTTTTTATTTATAAGTAAGTAAGAAAGTAAGTAAGTAAGTATTGAGTAACTTTATAATTATCTGCGTTACCGACATACCTTCCGAGAGCGAGAATGTCACAAAATACAGTTACACCTGAAATATTTTTAGCTTATTCAGTTTCAGTTTATTAACTATAATAGTTATAAGAAACACTGCTGTATAAAGAAAAACAATTTACAATGGCTGGGAGTAGGTTAGTCCTTGTAGTTTTTAGGTACCTAACTCTAAATGTTGCTGTTTACTTTGTAGGACTGTTGTAAATTCTGGTAATAATGACCAGTTTATAAATCTAACACATTCAAGAAAAACTTAAAACCGTTTTATTCTATTGCTTCCAAATTCACCAATGATGTCTTATTACTTCTTTTCAATTCAAAGTGACAATGAGGACCTGATCGTGATTTTTCAATTTTACAAAAGTGGTAATTTTTGTGGAGACTGAATCATTTGTATTCATAATACTTTTCTTTTTAGTATTTTGAAAATATTCAAGAAATTATAAAAGATTTCCTATTTTGCCCTAAAATTTAAGGTTATGTCTGTTTATTACATTCTCTTTAAAATTACCTTTTGTTTTTTTTTGCCTAATATATCCGGGGCCACATTTTTAAACGTTTTTTTTTTTAGTTATAGAAGCGTTAAACATTTTTCGTTCGATACTTTCTCTTTTAAAAGTAGCATAAATTGAAAATAATCAAAACTATCAAAATAGTGTTTATGTCAAACTGTCAACTATCTGTCAACTTTGCCAAAACAGGATTGACAATTTAAATAAATTATTCACATTATTTTATTTTAAAAATAAAAAAATTGACGAACAAAAAATGTTATACAAATTTCGCGTTTTAAGTCATTTTACAGCGCTCCAACTAATGAGAAACTCGCCCTACGGGCTCGTTTCTCAAACAAAACTGTCGCGTTGTAAAATATGACTTTACCACACTCTCATGTAAATAACTATTTTTGAGGATTTCTTATATTTATCATCATAATTATCATAATCTTCTAATAAAATTTCCTGTGATTAGGCTAATTAAAATTGTTATCATTAACGTATTCCCAATGTAGGTAAACTCTACTAAAAACTGATAGCCACACTGACAATTTCATCGTACCACTCTCCTAATATGCAGTGATAGAGTTATGTCAAAATATGCAGATATGCATGTCAGCTCCAGTTATGACTATTTTGGCATTCTTTTTGTATACCTACGCTGTCAAATTCATATACAATGTGTTAAATAGAATCTATAGCGAGAATAATAAAATCAACAATGTAATGTATATAAATTCTTTTAATAAGCAGAATGATAAAGATAAGTGGTCACATGGGGATTTCCTTTTAAAATTATGAATTTTTCTCTTCAACAGAATGGCTTTAAAAGTAGCAAAATTATTAATAAAAGCGGAATTTCGCGAGGAAATCAGCGGAAATGAGGTACAAATTAAATTAATTTCAGTTTGCGAGAGCGCATTTTATTTAGAACGTATTTCATGTAGATTCGCTGGCAAACAATATTTCAAACATGTCGCCTACCGTCAGCACTACAAACAACCAAGTTTATCCTGTCCTTATTAAGCACTGTTTGCTTTTACTCAAGATTAAAAATGATTTGCATTATGATTTACTTTGTCCCACTTCGCCACCCCTGAAAAAACACAAAAGAAATTCAGGGTAAAATATAAGAGTCTTATTCGAATTAGAATTAAAATTAATTCATCCTCGCTTCGTATTGGAGGAAACAACGAAATTTTCCGGTGTGTGTGTTTTTAATTTAGTCTTCCGGTGGACGTATAATCATCCAAATTAAAAGCTATGTCAAAAGAATTTTTATAATACAGGGTTTAACAAAGCCGTTGCTAATCTCAGACGTGTGTATTCAAATATTTGCCGGTGAAAGCTTTTATTTGCCCGTCCCAAAACGTGTATAAAAGATTCTTTATTTAATGCCGGGCAAAACTTATTAACTCGGAGAGAATATAATCGGACATGTAATTTTGTGGCAGCTGTGATAGCGCAATTGTTGGGGTTGATATTAAACGATGTCCACTATCTCATTACCCGGAGGCACTTGTTCTTTATACGTGGTGGTGGGTTAAGTTTATGTTCGTAATATCGCTCGTTATATGAATACTAACAGCGTACTAAAATGATTATTCCTCGAGACACTAAAAATCTCATTCATTTCCAAAGGCGAAAATTTTGCATAAACTTCGATTAGTAAAATCACTGTGGGAATGCAAATGGCTTTATGAGTTTAAATAATAATGACATAAAACTGGCGACAGTGTTCCATACGATCAGATGAAATGGTCAAAGTTTGTGGGTTATACGAGTGACCGAAGCGGCGACCACCCATCGTGATCATATTCAAAGTTCAGTTGATGTTATGGCTGGAAAGTGGAAGTTAAAAGATTACCTTTGAGCATGAATGGTAGTTGTTGTGTAACGATAACAGTTGTTGGAACCCCTAAGGAGAGGCCAACCAATTTCCGTCTGGTTTCTAACACTGGTGATAGCTGGGAGCGCTTGTATTTGTTCATCTTATAAAATTGATATCGATACTCTAGTGTTGGGAGTAGTAATAATAGATGCTTCATTTAGAATGTTGGGAATAGTTAAGCAACAATTTCATTTCTTATTAGATCCAATTTGCAAGGAAGCTGATAAACATAACTTAATAACTATCTACAATCATGATATAATTCAGCTTCAGTAAATACCTGCCATTTTAATCTAATGAATTCCTATAAATCCATATTAAAAAACAGCATTAATTTAGTTTTATAAGATATTTTTAGTAAAAACACCAAGTTTTGGTTTTCTGTACCAAAGAAAATTATCTTGCTAGATGTATTTTTAGCAAATCTTTTCTCTCCGTGTATTATACTTTATTATACCGGGTATAACAAAATACTAAAAAAAATCTAAATAATTTTTTTCAAATAAAATGTGTTCAATAATTGTTCTGGTCAGATCGCATATGTGTGGCAATTGTCACAAAAAACGTATGTTTCGGTTAACATTACAAAACAATGACACATGACAGCTGTCAGTGCTCATACGAAAATACATCCAAAAATTCGGCCAAAAAGTCACAGGTTCAACTGGGATAACGCTTGCTCAGTAAATTCTTGAAAGTCTGCATGCAATTATTATGATGCAAAAATAAGACAACATTTAGGCAGTTGACAGCAAATCATATGAACTTATCACGTCAACCTACGTTCATGCTAGAAAGAGAAAACCACAGCAAATCACGACCAGAACAATTACTGAACACATATTACAAGTGGTCCATGAAATAGTTTACAAAACATGTCATATAAGCCACAGTAATATACTAACCTGAGATCGAAATGTAACTGAATCAGAGCAAGCCGTGGAAGTGGGTATTAACATTAGACACATCATTACAGTTACGCTGGCACAGCCTGCTCTGATTCAGTTACATTTCGATTTCACCTTATAACTACATTAACTTACATTAATTACTGCTTGTTTTAGAAAATGGTATCCACAAAATCAGTTTAAACATATGTCAGTGTGTCACTAGTAAACCTAAAAAACCTTATATAATCTCATATAAACTTTTCTAATAAAAAATATACGACTTACAAGAAACAAACTTTAGAGCTATTTAAAATAGTAGATTATATTATTAAAAGTAGAAGTGTATTTTAGTGCTAGGTCCAGAGATTAAAGGCCGAGACAAAATTGAAGCCGGCAACGGGGCGAAGCTTAATTCAAATCTAAATGATACGAGTATACACTATTTTATCTTAAAGCGGATCAAACAATACGGAAATTTAGAGATAAACTCTTTTTTTTAGCTGCACTTGTAGTAAAATTACAATTTTTATTTATGACTGCTTTGATAACTGCATATTATATTAAATATTTGAGTAAAGTAAAGTGACATATTACTTCACTAGTAAAATAATAAAATAAAAATGCACGTATTTACTGATGTCATCATGCTTCTTAATTTTCATTATTGTTCTAATCATAGAATAAAAAGCCCAGAGACTCGATGATTCATACTGTTTTGATAACTGATCAAAATATGCAAGTAGAACCTTCTCATGCGTAATATTTTTAACACTTTTTTTGTTGCACCATGAACTGGACCGTTGAAAAGCCATCTCGTACTTTTCTTTAGACTTCTCTATTACCAAGCAAGAAGCAGCATTTTTCGCCGCTTCTTCGATATCAGAAGGTAAACTTTCTGAGTCACTGATGTTTACAATTTTCTTATTTTTACCACAAAGCACAATTTTTACTGACTACTTCAAAATGGCGAGGTTTGTTTCAAAAATTGTAAGCGATTGCCATAGTGCATACTAAACATATCCATAGGTCACCTTACTTTTGATGTAAAAAATACGAGTTATTGGCAGCATTAAATTTTCGATTTTCTTAATTTTTTGCAGTCATAGATATAAACCCGGATCACTTTTGTAACATTAAATTCAAAATTCAATCCAAAATTTTGGCTTTGTGAACTGTGTTTTTTAACAAAAATTCGGGTTTTTCAAATGTAGGTCATGTTCTATGACAATATCACGTTGATGTTGTCATATAACATAATCCACAAAGCCAAAATTTTGGGTTGAATTTTGAAATTTAATATTACAAAAGTGATCCGGGTGTAGTTTTGTATATCATACGTGAGCTAGAGCACATTACAGTAACACGTGTGTTACAGATACTCGGGCTAACGCCCTCGTTATCTGTAATCTACACACTCGTTGTGTAATGATGCTTCTATCCCACTAATAATATAAATAACTACTGAAACTCAAATCATAGGTACACTCTGCTTTTCAGAAAATTAGATCCTTCAACCAAAGATTTTGTCCCGATCTGCATAAAGTTTAGAAAAGTAAAATAATTTTTGTTTTCAATAGTATGAAGCATTTTACTTCAATTATTTGCCTAATAATACAAAAATGATAAAAAGCACTAGAATTTTCAACAATTTACCTGGTATTGACTAGTCTGATTTATACAGCATTACTTTGGTTGGTTTAGTCTATGATATTTTCTATAAGAAAATAATTAGAGATTAAAGACCGAGACAAAATCGAAGCCGGCAACTGGACAAAGCTTAAAACACTTTCAAATCTAACACAAGTATATACTATTTTATCTTAAAGCGGATCACAACAATACGAAAATTTAGAGACAAACTCATTTTTCATAAGCTGCAATTGTAGTAAATTTACAATTTTTAAACCTCAAATCATAGGTACACTTCTCTTCAGAAGATTAAATTCTTCAACCAAAAATTTTCTTTTTTAATGATATAGAACATTTTACTTCAACTATTCGCCAAATAATACAAAAATTATAAAAAGCACTAGAATTTTCAACAATTTACCTGATATTATTGACTAGTCTGATCTATATGTACAACATTACCTTGGTTGATTTAGTCTGTGATATTTTCTATAAGGAAATAAATTCGTTATTCAATCATTATGTACCCAAAAATAATTTTCGATCTTTATCTTATCCTCCCTGGTTTACTTTTAGGAAATTGACAAAATAAGAAAACGGTTATGAAAACTTTGCAAGAAATTTAAACTCGGTTTGTAATTGAGTAAAGTTACCAAAAAAATTAAAACATAACGTCAACGTAAATGCAAAAATATTATACAATTCATAAAGAAAATATCAAGTCAAATCCGAGAAAACTTTGGTCTTTTGTAAATTCTAAGAAGAATACGTATAATAGTATTCCGTATATTGTCTATTCTAATAACTGTATGCTCTCAGATCCAGTCCTCATCGTGAACAGTTTTGCTAATCATTTTAGTAGTGTGTATGTCCAAAACTCAAATTTTGCTTCTTATAGTGATAGTACCTGTGATTTATCCTTCTGTGATAAAGTAATTGTTTTTTATGACCTTTTAATGTAATACATAAGATTAGTGTTTCGAAAAATGATGTTACGAAAGCATCGAAAAAGGTTAAGTCCTATATCTAGGTAATCTATCTACAAATAAAGATTAAATATAATAGGTTGATCATTATTTTGAGTATTTTCAAACTTTTATGCTCCTACAAGCTCATACAGTTTGAAATAACTAAAAATCAACCAGTTTTCAGGTCTCGATCTTAATTTTAACACTTGCCGCACAGCAATGTAAGTTTCCCATCTAACTAAATGACCTGGGGTTTTTGGGCATTGAATGATTAATTTTTTTTATTCCTGACACAATAATTGTTTAAAACTATTTAAAACGTAGGCTATTTCTTCATAACAGTAGCTATCGCTTACAGCTTTGACAGAACTTTACCTATACAGAGTGTCTCAAAAGGGTCCAAACATTTTTCAGTACAAAAGTGTAACGTTTGGTTTGCTACAGAACGCCAAAAATTTGAAAAAATCCTATTATTTATTCTATAAGATAAGCGGCTTAAACAATAGTTTAAAATGTGTTTTACATCTTATAAATCTAAAAAATTAGGTGTTAAATTAATGCAAATACAAAAATTTAAAAATAAAACAAAAAAGGTTTAAAATAAAACTGCCTATCAAGAAAAAATTAAATATATCCACTTACTGTTTCAAAAAATATGTTCATTTTTATATGTTGATGACCATTGTTTGACTCTTACGTAGTAAGGTAAATTGGGTTTGAACGTTTTATTTTGACGCCACAAGTGTACCTGTTGTACAAACCTTTTAGAGACAGCCTGTATTTTGAAGTTGCAGCTAGCTAGAGGAGAAAATAGTCAAAATATTTATGTATTAAAGGCATAATTAATGCTATTATGGTACGAGGAAATCTTTAAAGCCCGATGTGCAACGTGAACATTTAATGCCCGGAATGCCATTATCGACGATTATGTCCGTGGTGCGAGAAACAAG
This sequence comes from Tribolium confusum, assembly GCA_029207805.1. Taxonomy (NCBI): domain Eukaryota; kingdom Metazoa; phylum Arthropoda; class Insecta; order Coleoptera; family Tenebrionidae; genus Tribolium; species Tribolium confusum. The sequence continues at coordinate 32,699,507 of JALGAY010000001.1, read as the reverse complement.
AGTTGGTTGGAGGGAAAAGGGAGTGGAAACGCATCGGCAGCGCAGATATCTTGAAAGTCATAGACGGCGAATTCAAATTTTCTATAAACATGGAACTGTTTAAAATCAAACTTGAAAACAAAGATCCACTCATAACAATAAAAAATATGAAAAATACAATTTGTTTTGCCAGTCCTAAGGGACTGGTCGCGTCAATGCATTGCAAATGCTACTACATAGACTATCGTCTGTCGCGACACGAGGTCCATTAACACGTTGAGATATCGGGTGACAAATATTAGACGTTGCGTCGGATAAATTTGACAAAAAGTGCTATATAAGCAGCGCTTTGTTGTAATAGAAACAAGCGTTTTGCATTCTTCTTGTTTTGCCCAATCATCTTTCATGTTGCGTACTGTAGATATAACACATTATTTTCTTTTTCATTACTTTGTTTTTTTAAATCAAAAGAAAGTTCAAAATTCCGGTCAATTTAACGAAAACTAAAAAATCGATTTAAAAATAGCCGACTGTTTCGCTGATGTTTTAATATGACTGAATGTTTTCTGACATGAAAACTGAAAAAAGTTGTATTTACTTGTTATTGTTGCTTTATAACATTGCGTGCCATAAAGATAAAAAAGATTAAGTTCTAATTTGGGGCATACAGGTAAAGAAGATTATGGTTTAAAAGTATTTTTTATTTCATTGTTTTTTTTTTAATTATTATTGATATATTATTCCACATTCTTTTACTTTGAGATAAACCTAAAAAAAACTTATATGTATTGCTATAACTACGAATAAATTAATTAAGATTTAAAACTTTATTTCACTTGAATAACAGAATTTCTCCTCTCTTACTAAATAAAAAAACCTTGATTAGTTTTCTATGAAATAAGTATTTATATACAATCCCTCATTTTCTAAAATAAAATAAAGTTTTTCATACAATAAAGTTATAAAAAATTTGGTTAGACCTCCTTTCTGCTGAAAAAATAATTTGGGTTGTGGTCGTATTTGGTGTAATCCTGTAAAACTCTTTAAAGTAGATAAAAGTAAAAACATGCTCACAAAGCCTTTTAATCAAATGCGGTTCCCTTGAAGCAAAAGTTAATTTGGTGAGGAAGACGCACGACGAGCGGAACATGTGCCCTGCTGTCCCCGATATCGTATTTAGTTCCGTTGCAATTATAAAGCCTCCGCCTTGGAAATCCAATCCTAAGGCCGGGGAGTTGCAGTGATGAAGCCCCGCGGTCCCTCGTCTTGTTGGTATTCATCGGACATGTGTAATCAAGCTCGTATAACTCGTGCCTTTTGAGATCTTCCGAGATCATCCTCGTCCAAATTATCCCAGCTACTTAAAATCGAAACGAGGATTTCATTTTTCGGGTCTTAAGCGGATTGCGAGGGGCCGCTGCCATTATCAACCCTTTGGAGACGGGAATTAAAAGATTCGTCGTAGAAACGTGGTTTTGACATGATTACCCCAGAGAATGCAGTCTTGTTTGGATAATGGGGTAAGAGGTTGTCACTCGATGCCTCGCTTATTAGCATCGGACCCCGATGCTGACCGCGACATTAAGAGATCGTCTTTCCATATTCGGCCCTTTATGAATAATAAACAATGTAGGCGGGGGCGGCATAGAGCCAATTAACTTAAACACAATGAACATAATTTGGGTGGAAAATGCCTGACTAAGGACGTGATGGGCATTCGGTTAATTTCATGTTTTAAATTGTTAGAATTAAATAAGTAAAGAGATAACTTTTTGGTAGAAAAAAGCAGAGCTGAATTTATAAATTGCAACTGCGCGTATAATAAATACAAAACATAATGAACCGTAAAATTTACGATGTGCATTTCGCCATAATAATAGGATTTAAAATAGATATTTTATGAGAAGGAAAATAAACAATTATAAATTGTAGAATGTGTTTGCTATTATGTTCAAATATTTTGCTTGTTTTGTTTAAATAAAATACATATCCGTAAAATTAAAAAAATTAAAATCAATATTTTGCATTGGTTATAGTTAATTTACGAGTATATCTAACTATAAAAAAATCACATTTTTTGTCGCTTATTTGTATGTGAAGTAATTAGAATTAAGTATTAAAAACGGTAAGAACATTTTACCGGTTAACGTCCATAATTGTTCTATTTATTGCCTAAGATCTTTTTATACTTACAAAATTTCTTTGTGCGATTAATTTTCATGAAAATATTGCTTTTGAACGATCAAACACTAATGGATTATTTAGCACGTCTGTTTTTAAGACAGTAATGTTTATTTACTTGTTGCTACCGCCAACTCATGGTAAGCATTTCAGTTAGTTGTTGCCAACAAAAACTCAACAGCAAACACTATTTACGTAATATAATAGTAAGAAAATTTATTAAAAAATAGTTAATTTATGTTTTGTTTTGATAAAAATGAGTTGTACAAAAAATTATTAATACAAACTTATTATCAATGTATCGAGCGATCAAAAAATTCTAGAATCTAGGTTAGCCATGAGAAAAAGAGTCAGATATAGACTGAGATTTGTGCGTCATTTAAAGTGTCAAAAAAATCCGAAAAAAAAATTCAATTCTTTTACGTTTGCTTGACTCCGGAAAAGCTAATAAAAACTATTTTTATTGCAACTGCTGCTGACTACATTTTTAGCACAAAACACAGATTAGTTATCTTATTTTCTAACAAAATTTTGCTGAATAATTTCTGACATCTAAGATATTAATTAATTTTAAATAAACAAATTTCTGTTTTGTCTAAGCTATCTTTGATTCTACGATTTTCAGATTGCTCTTTATTTTATTTTATTATCTTTCATTTATTGATGTAAAAATACATCACACAAACAAAGAATAAATAATATACAAGGTGATTTATTTATTTGCTTTCGCCCGAAGCTCCAGAAATACGCAACACATTATACTTTGCTAGTTTTTTAAAATTTAATTTTCAAAATTATGGAATAGAGGAATGTGAATTAATGTAAACATTATTGACAATACCTTTGACAGAGTCAGTTCATTTGGATCATTTGTAGTTTTACCAAAGTTGCTTATCGTTCATATAACGTGTTGCCTATTTTTTAAATCTCGGGCGGGAGTAAATAAAAAAATCACTCTGTATACTCTCCATTCCATGTTGTTGTGACTGATTAGTAGAGACTTTAGAGACCTTCGCTATAAAAATCTTGGGATTTTATAACATTAAAATTTATTTAGGATGTTGAAAACTTCTATTAACTTGAGTTTTTAAACTCAAGTGACGAGTTGGCTTTATGTCACGTTGAACTTGTGTCAAAAACGATACCTTTTACAAAAATGTCAAATATAGTATTAAAAAAAAGAAAGATTAAAATTCTCAATTGTTTTGAACAATTTTTTGAAGTATGAGGTGATCAAAAGACCAAAATTACGAAATAGCAAACGAATTTCAAGTTTCAAGCGGTAGCTGTTATTGCAAATTAATAATATTAATTTGCGATAAATCAATTCAAGTTAATTTTAATCGCTGTCTCAGTGAAATGTGTAAAACTTTGCGTGAAAAACATAAGTTGTCAAATTTTTGCAATCTTTACAAAGATTGATTACAAAATTATTATAAACTAAAAGAATGTAAAACAGAAGGTACGTACAGTTCAATTTCACCAAAATAAAAAATAGTTTTAACATTTTTTTAGATTTTTTTTTAAGCGCGGCAATAATAAAGCTAGATTAAATAGTTCTCTAAAGTCGTTTTGTTTAATAAAAAGTTAGTTTTAAACGTGTTTGTCTTAATATGTGTCCAGCATAAATACCGAAAAAATGTTTGAAAGTGTACAAAAACAGTTTTAGTGACATCCTGTGCTCCCTTAAAAAGTAAAGTATGTTGACAAATTTTTGGAAAATAGCAATAGACGAAAACATTTTCTTTTTTTATCTATGGAATATACATGTATATCTATCTACTTCTGCTTGTATCACTTGTATATGCTTCATTTAATATGTTATAATTATATTATCAATAAAGTCTTAAGTTTATAATAGTTATTATCGTCACATAATAGTTGCTTAGTTGAATTTCCAGACATTGGTAACTCCACTCGTATTTGTGGTATCTGTCTTTGTTAGACTGTTGGTAAATATACAGCTTCTACAATGAATAAAATAATTTCTTAGTGTTTTTGGTTAGCGACATAACATACAATATTTAATTAAAACCAGATGATCTAATTGTTTTTTAAAAACACCGTTGTAGCTGATAGGGTCACAGCAGTTTCTTTAGAACTTCCTTTCTAGTAAAGAAAAATATAGGGCACTAATATTTACTACTTTCATTAGGTTTTCATCAAATTGTTTGTCACAAAAAACTATTTGATTTTGGCTTGCCAGAATTACCGAGCTATTTTCCCATTTGGAATGATTTTGTTTCTGATTCTAACTGAAATGTCGCATTTGACTTGACGATATTAAATTAAAGCAAAAAACTTGAAGTTATAGGATAATACCGTTTGCAACTAAGAAGTAGTAAAATTTGCCACACTATCAACGTACTAAACCTGACCTACACAGCTAAACATAACATACTTGATTTTGAAGATCAGTACAACTTGGAATGGCTTGCTAATATAAATATATTTATAATTTTAACAATAACTCCAATGCAACTTCAAACAAACAGATCAAATAATTTTATTTAATAATTTCAGTAACCCGGCGCATTCGCCATTTTTGTATCTACAGGTGTTTATGCATAGTAGAAAAATTATAATTTTGAATAAAAATACAAAAACAAAGAATGTTTCATTACAATCGTCTTAATAGGCGCTACAAATATATTAAATCACTTTTGAACTGTCAATTAGTTTTTTTGGAAGAAGCAATTGTTTTGTTTTTTCAATTTTAATTTATCCTATTTTCGATTTATTTTTGAATATGAATAGTGAATATACCAAAAACATAATTTACTATTTTTATTTAAAAAAAACTATTGGTGATTAAACTTAACCACAAACCGAAACCCTTTTTATGAGTATAAAGATTTATAAAAGCGGTACAATCATAAGTGAATACTCAAGAACGAGGCTAGTAGGATTGTAAATAAGTTAGGATAGCAGCGCAAAAAACTCGCTTTTTAATTCATTTTAGTTTTATTACAATATCATAATTACAATTAAACGCTGCAATTACAATTTATTTGTCACTTTGACATTAAATGTTCGATCATTGTCAGATATAGAATTTTAGGCAAACTGAACAATAAAAAGTTGAATTTAAGGACGATACAAGTTCTAAAATTACAAAAAAATCATTTTTGATTAAAGCGTAAATTTTTTAAATAACACAAATGTTTTGACCTAAATTTCGTCTTCCTGATTATGCAGTAGACCAAATAAATATTGAAAATTATAGAGTTAATTTTATTGCCTAGTAACATGAATATTACCTTTACTAATAATTAACATTTATTATGTGATTGGTCAATATAAAATTGCTGTAATTTGAAAACGATAGAGTTTAAAAAAATTTTTTTTTCGAAATTTGATATTAAATTGAAGAGAGGTACTTGTAGTTTACGGTTGATTCGACAGTTCTGATATGCCCAGTATGTATAACAAGTACGCAAAATAGAGTTTTAGTTACAGCTCACATAATCACAAAAACATGACATAAATAGTAAATCTCTTTCAGAACCTTATCCATTTGCAGTTACCCCAAGAAGCTCACAGAATAATTTATAAAAAACAATTTTGTCTTTACTTTAACACCAATTGATTCTTGCATACAGCCTTGTTTTCCAAGTGTTGTAGGTTAGGTCTTAATGAGTTTGAGTTGGGTTTAGGAGTTTCTATTATATTTTTTTGAATGAAACCTTATCTCAAGATATAATAGGCAAAATACAACTGTTTTCCCAATTTTAATGACCGGTTTTTAAAAAAAGATTCAATTACGAAAACATAAGCATAAATGTATGTCAAAAAAAAGTTCAGCATAATTTTTAACAAAAAACAGAGATAGCAAAAACCAGAACCAACGAAAAAACATACAAGTAAGGCAACAAAAAACAAAAGATAATTCACAAAACAAAACATTAAACACTTTACTCAAAAAAAAAACCTAAAATTACAGATTGTGTACTTCTTTTATCACAAAATGAGAATGTGACTTAACTCATAAATTATTTAACAAAGCAAGCGTACTTAGACTATCATTACTTCTGTCAACAAGTTTTCAATTTATGACACTATTTTACTAAAAGTAGGTAAAAATTTTGGGTTAAGAGCTGATTCGAGAATACCGTTGCCTGCAGCCATTTACTACTTTGAACCCATCAGCGGATAACAGCTTAAATACGACTGCTTTGTTAACAATGATTTATTACTTAAGTCAAATTCTTATTTTCTGATAAAAGAAGTATACTTACTCCTATTTACGTACAACAAATTCCTTGTCAATTTTAATCTGGCCATACTAGAATTGATACACAACATCGATATTTAATTTTTTTGTAAAATAATATTCAAAAATAAGATGAAAAATGGCAATAATTATGCGGATGAGCGAATGCCAGGTAAATAGTTAATAAGTACTTCTATTTAATAATAAACCTAACGATGCTTTGATCATTTTTGTTAGTTATCATACTTGACATAAAGCCTCTTAACTAAATTAAGTTGCGTGTAATGTCACTGAAAGCAATTTGTATTTGTTTACAAGCAAAATGCAATATTTTCGTTTTGCAATTAATTATGTTGTTAATTAATTACCCAAGTAAAGTACGTCTTCCCAGATAATTTGAAACACTCACAAGTTAATATTAAATATCAACATTCACTGTCTGCAAATATCGAATATTTTGTTAACATTTGGAATTTTAGTAGTGATACTCTTATTAGTTAATCTACTTAATTTTGGTTATATTTGATTGTAAATGAACGTGACGGTTGATTTGATGATGTAAATATCGGAATGAATGGAAAACAGCAATCATCCTGCATTTTATTCCATCGGTAAAATTTAATCCAAACGCAAATATTCATAAATTTCGAATTGTTAACGCTAGCAGAGATTAAAACCCAGACGAACCAATGCAGACAAAAATTAATTAAAACACGTAGAAATGAGAACCGTCTGACGAGTCTGTGTACAGAATACAAAATATTTGTTAACCTTAGGTGGCGTTCGCCGTATACATTTCACCAACTTTATGAATCCATTTTTGCTCAAAGGAAGCAATGCAACGACGTGAAGTATTGAATTTTATTTTTACATCGCGGCCAGACTACATCGTGTAGAGAAGTTAATTTAACTTATAATGTAGTGCTCGAAATTTTAAAATATTAAGCGTAAACGTGAGTCGTCGTCTCAAAAAAAAACCTTGAAAAATTTCATAACGTTATACGTAGGTAATTTAAATATTTCAGTAAAACGGCTTTAATTAAATACATGCTAAAATGCAAAAAAACAAGCTCTAGAGGCGACGCCTTCGCCAGAATTGTTGTGTAATGAAATTGTAGACCGATTTAATTAAAACTAGCAGATAGTCACGTAATTTTGGCCAAAGTTACCCGTTTCAAGATCGTTTCAGCGAGCTGATGTCATGTGAACCAAATCGAATTATTCAAAAGTAACTTATGCATTGTTTAGTAATTTAGCTCGACGCCGCAGCTTTGCTAGGCGTTAAGGCTTACCCTACCCAACCGCAGACTTGGACTTGGGAATGCCGGACTGCCTGTTATATTGGCCAGCCGCAATAAGGAACCTCACACGGACAATCAACTAAACAATGGCCACCAAACTATTTGATATGTTTAACAATAAACCAGATTATACGGATTCAGATGCAATCAACTTTATATCTTCAGGATATTAAATATTTGATTTAGCTCATGAGGCAGACAAGTCATGAATGCAGGAAAAAAATCAGTTTATTTAAAATTAATAAAGCAAATTACATCAGATGGCAAGTAATAAATTTACGCAAGTTTGCCTACAATATTCTCGTATTTTTTAGAGGTGTGTTAAAGCAAACTAATGTAGAACGAGGAGAGTAGGGGAATCCGATTAATGCGACAAGAACAGTATTGGCAAACACGTTTCTGCTTAATTCATACTGGACGTACCGCCATTTGCTAGCGTGTAAGCCTTTATACTAAGAGCCACATAAGAATGTATTAATGTTATCGTTAAAAATTTTGAAGTGCTAATATTGTGGTATCAATTTAGAGCACTTAATCATTAGCATTGAAAGTAAACTATATAAAAAAAGGTTATGATAAACTATTTACAGGAGGGTGTATCAGAAATGAAAGTCAAAAATTTAACTAGTGATACATATCATCAAAAGAAGCAACTTTTCTATATATCATTTTTGCGACAGATACAAAAATTTTGAATTTTGTCCCCCCATAAAATCACGATACGCTTATGATCACGTGATAATATAGCCCAGTTACCATTATAATACTACATAGGTCAGTGGCGGGTATGATATTTTGTACTAAATCTTTAAATAATTTTATCTTAATAACAGTTGAGATGGATCTACAAAAAAAATCTTTTTTAAGCAGGACCTATCACTGGCTAAATTTTTGACCATCATTTCTAATACATCCTGTATAATAAACTTAATCACAGTAAAACTTCGTTTTGGTTAATTTTTTTGTACTAGCGTCAAAGAAGGCGGCTATTATATACCTAATTTGTCTATAAATGCTTAAGTTTTATAGTTCATTAGAAGCAATTAACTTTTTTGAGCCTTTAGAGATAAAGAAACCGGTCAAATTGGTCGCTTCGGAGGCAATAACGCACACTTTTCTTTACACCAACCCTTATTACTTTTTCAAAAGCTAGCTTATAAGTCAAAACCATAAAATTCATACATTTCTACTCAAATTGTAAAAGAACAGTTATTTAAAAAAACGATTTAAAATTTTTCAGTTCTGTTTGTAAATATACTTGGTGATGTGCTGTAGATTCATAGCACTTTTTTTAGTGTTTTGCCTACAGTTTTACCAAGAAAAATAAAATAACCGTTACAACTATTATCCTTGGTAAGACGGTGCGAGGTGCAAATACAAGAGCCTTGGTTTTTTGAGAATATCTTTGTTAATTTAATTTTCAATTTATTTTACTTTACAGCCAATAAATTCCACTATTTACTGTACATTGTTTAGAACATACATTTTGTTGTAATACTGTAAAACTGCTTAAAACTGTAATAAGCATTTTTAAAAACGCTGAAACTCTGTCATTTTTATTGAAATACAATGCCGAACTTTATAATTAATTATTTTGGTGTATTACGTCCATTCTTTTTTATATTCGAAAATTGTTGTTACGGGGAAGTGGACAAGGCAGATAAACTATTTTATAAGGCCAACGTTTCGAATCCTTTATTGATTCTTTTTCAAGGCTTATAATGAATGTCAAAATTTGTTTGGCATGGTACCAACTTGTCTCGGTCAGTGGTCGCCGGAAGAATACTGGCAAAAAAAAAGAATAAATGTCAAAATTTGTTTGGCATGGTACCAACTTGTCTCGGTCAGTGGTCGCCGGAAGAATACTGGCCGAGACAAGTTGGTACCATGCCAAACAAATTTTGACATTTATTACAAGCCTTGAAAAAGAATCAATAAATGATTCGAAACGTTGGCCTTATAAAATAGTTTATCTGCCTTGTCCACTTCCCCGTAACAACAATTTTCGTTTGTAATTAATATTTATAATTATATAAATAGTATTATAAAACAAACTAGACCAAAAATTTGGCTCAGATGCAAATGCACCCTACACCGCCCTTTGGCTAACTAAAATAGCACGGTCTTTTAAAGATTAAAATAAACAGTAATTTGTATTTCCACACTCTCGATACGATACATTTTTTCGCAGGAGTAACTTGTATTTTTGCGTAAATAAGACATCAAGATTTTGTTTTATACTAATTTATTTAATAAAACACTTCACATTATAGTACCTAATAACATTAGTTCTAAACCAAATTGCATACGCGTTGTAGAAATAGAAATTAAAAATTCCAAGCTAAGTAAGGTATTAGACAAGGTATAATTGATTACTAAAACTTAACTTAATGAAACACTTGTTACGAAAGAATTAAGAAATTTAAATAAAATTAAAGATAAGTAACGCAACTTAACTAAAAATTTTATAAAAATTAAGAAAAAAAAATATGTTTAAATGAGTATTCACCTGGTGCGGGTTTAGCCAATAAAATTGCTTCATTTTTTAAAATTGAACCAATCTAGTTAGAATTACGTGGTAATTTTTCTATCAAAAAATTATCAGTTATAATACCACGAGTAGTCAAAGTTATGTCGAATATTTTTGTGGTGGTATCACAAATGGTCATTTTCTTGGTATGAACACCATGAGTGCGAAGCACGAATGGTGTTCCCAAGTAAAATGACCATAAGTGATACCACCGGAAAGATATTTTACTTAACTTTGACTCGAGTTTAATTCGGAAGACTCTTCTATTCAATGAACCAAATAATATTAAAAATACAGATCCTCAAAATTGAGTTCTACATGATTTCCATCGCAACCAGCAAATAAATTTTTGTTACTACCTTAAAAATTTGACGAAAAGTGTGTGTTATTCATTTGTTAAAAATATTCACCATTTTCACTAGTGGTATTGTCGGTTGAATACACCACGAGTGGTTATATCACTCAAATTCGTTGTCATTGGTTGTTAGCCAATGTCTTATTTTTTATTTTTTGATAGTTTTTTTACAATTTAACATAATTATTTTGTAGCGTTTATTTTGCAACAAATTAATAATTTAATTAAATATAAACGTACAATTATTATAATTATTTTGTTACATTGGATGTTTGCGGTTTTTCAGCTTTATGATTCTTATCGTTTAAACGCATTTTTTTCACAATTTTTAAAAGATGTTCCAAATCCATTTGTAAATAGGGTTTAAACAACGCGGAACTGGTGTTATGTTACATTTCATATCGTCTTCGCAACACATTCTTTATATTCTTGATCATTTTTCTTTTTCATGTTAAATCCCCAATCTTTCAACATAATGGCAATTTCTTCCACAGATTTTCTGTTCATATATATTCTCTACTCTTTCTTGTATTTTCAGCCACACACTTTGCTATAGTCTCATCTATACCCCCAAAGCTATAGTACCGAACCTCTTTGTAGCATTCATTTTCAAAAAGACAAAATCTTTATTGTAGGTTTTTTACAAACAAATATGTTTGTTACGTTGCTATCGATACTTATTAGCGTCTTAATTAAAATTATTTTTTTTATTTTTGAATCTTATAAAACTACCCTCGCAAGCCAAACATTACTTTAATTTTCCGTTGGAAATCACTCGTACCTGCTTCGTAATCGGGAATTATTAATACAGCAGACAGGCACTCGTGACTTCCAACCCAAAATTATCGGTAATTTCTCGTTCCCTAGAGTAATTACTTATGATTGTTTTTGACATTTCTCTATACTAAGAGAAAATTTTAATTGTGATCACATGTGCACTTTTCAGCCAATCAATAAATTATTATTGTGGGAATTTTCTACCTATAGCTTATTCCAGCTGTAATAATTTGAGGTCAATTGTGTTTATTGTAGCAACGGTTTTTTGACAACAATTTTTTTACTTGACGTCTGTCCAATTTGTTTTATAATTGAATTGAAATAAAATGAATCCTAAAAGATGTAGCAAGTTATAATTTGAGCGCTACACATTCTCGTGTCTATTGCCTGGCAACACGTTTTGGAAATTCTGTCAAATTATTTTCAATTTATTCTCACTCTCTTGTGGTATTACTACTGAAGACTGAACAATAACGTTTTGACATCTTCCAGAAAATATTAGCAATTAGCTTTCTTTACTTTCCTCTTAATCTCTTATTTTTGGAATTTTAAAACTTTTCTGAGTACTATTTTAAAACCTTTTGCTTTTGTGCAGTTTTTTTATTTCTTGCTGGAGCAAAAAGTGTAGGCATAGACAAAATAGAGTTTAGTCCTAAAAATTGCCGTCGTTCCATTAAAAATTGATATGTTTTTGGTTATTGCCGACAAACTCATTCTAACAAAAAATCACAAAAAACCTATCCTCACTTTACTTTACTTTGCAGTAAATCCAAACAACCTGGCGCCATTACGTCACATTGCAGAATTAATTTGTTCCAAATCTTTTTAATTCTTCGAATCTTATTTTAATAAAAATCGATATTTTTGTACAGATACTCATAACTCTAGACTAGTTATTTAAATTAGAGTGCGGTAAGTAAAATTTACAGTGCGCAGACTCGATTCAAATAAAATAGATGAGCTTAAGCACTGTAAATTGCCTATCGTACGACACCTGTTTTAAATTTTATTTTAAATTTAAATAATTTTATTCAACATTTTATTCGATTTTGCCTTTTAAACTAACTCGTTATAAAGATAAAATATTAAGAAATTTCTTTAAATCGTTACCAGTAATTTTGAAAATTTTATGAATATCACAATTCTTATGCCGCGAATTACCTTAGCAACGACATGGCATTCTTATAAACAGTTTTCTAAAAAATTTTTCAATTATCATGCGTCGAATCGATTTCTGCGAGGAAAATGGATAATTTGTGCGACGAAATGGATCATGATGGTTTTTCGCATTTGGAACACTCTTTGAATAATGACGATGCTGTAATGGATCAACTGCTTCCCCGAAAATCGAAAGATTTGTACAAGAAAGTGTATCAAAAGTTTTGCGACTGGCTGAACAAAGGCTGAAACCGAAATCAACTGCTGTAGCTAATAGCACAAGCAATTCCAGTAAGAATGCCAGAGCGAGCTCTACTTCTACTTCAAACGTAATAATTCAACCAAAATCGGAATCAACTGCTGCACCTAGCGCGAGTACTGTTCCAGAAGCCAGTTATGAAAATGGAAGTGTGAATTTTGCATGCGGGAGCGTCCAAAATTGTAAGATTTTTATTGTTCCTAGAATACCCATGAAAGAAATGATAAATATAATGCGATAATTACTGTTTTGATTGATATTTTCAAATGTTGGTTGAATATATTTCTAAAAAGTATGGTGTCTATGTTTTAGCTAATAATAGCCAAATAAAATTTTTATACCGCTAGCGGAATAAAATTTTTATTTGACTATCCCATAGACAACTGCTTAAATTCGTTACTATGACACCAATAAACAGCTTTTTATAAGGCAAAATCGAATCAAAATAGTTAAAAGAGATTGTTTAAAAGTTTAATACAAATGAGAAACTATTTCTAAAAGAATTTTCAGCGTCTGAATTTTTCCCAAAATTTTTGAACCATACGTTACGTTCAAATAAAACAGTAAGTTTTCAAATTTTTGTTTGTAATTGTTAACATTTATAAAAATAGTGCGTTGGTCAACAAAACAGTGGTTTTTAAATTTTTCACCTACCTTAAATTTTTCAGTTCTTTTTTGCAACAGCTTCTGCTTTAAGAAATTTTAATAAAAATAATATAATGCTGAATGATTCAAGAGTCAACTAGAGAACATTTTCGAACGGTAATTTTTAAATAAATCGACCAAATTTGTCGAGAAATACCACATCTTATTAACCAACCTACTACTTTTATAAATGTTAACAATTACAACAAAAATTTCAAAACTTGCTATTTCATTTAAAAATATCACCTGCTCAATTATTAATTACTCAAATTACGCCTGTTTTCAATTGTACGTTTGATATTAAAATAAACTAAAAAATAGTTTAATTTTGATTTACAGTTTAATTCTTTTTATTTTTTTCTCAGAATGCATTAGAGAACATTAATCAGCTTACGGCCTTAGGAATCGTAAGCAGAGTCATTTCAATGGTAATCATTACGTATATAATAATTGTTACTTACTGTTGCTGTTAGTATAGCGTTAATGACATGTTTACAAAACAGGTGGTTGAAAAAAGTGTATTGTTAAGTTGTTTAATTTAACAAAAATTATTTTTGAGTTATTGTTGTAAATTAGTTAAATTTTTGTTGAATTGAGTCCATGTACAATATAAACCCGGCGCATCCACCATTTTTCCATTTGAAATATAAAATTACGTTGCTAAAAATTAAATATAAATAATATAGTAAATAAATATTTCAGTTAAAATTTTTATGATAGTAATTTGCTAAAAATGATTCAGTCAAAATATTGTTTATAGAGCTTATAAAGTTAACACTCGAACGTTTTGAATAAGGAATTTAAAATATACACCGATTAAATAAAAAAATTTTTTATAATGACAAAATGTACTCTAGACAAATTCCATTTTAGAGTTCCGAAATAAAAAAAGTCATTTCAAAACACCTTTGAATACCTTTTTTTCTGGTGTTCATGTTGTTAGCTCACGTACAAAGGAATTATTACATCTCTAATTTGTGATAATATTATGCAAAAGTTTTTGGTTGTGAGATTGTTGCCGACAATGTGTTTTTAACAAAAAGTGTTGCTGATGGCAAACTGAAAATGAATTTTGTTGTCGGTCTACCGCATTAATCTGCTTCTAAAAAATTCATTTAATATTAAACTCGCTCCTAGATAAAACACACAAAAGTTCTGTTAACTTATTTTACTAATCCTCATACATTTTTACAGTTTCTAATACATTACAAAAACAAGAGGTGCTATTCTTTAGCTACATTGGAGAGGCATTTCTTATTTTGTAAATTTTATATTGAGTCCAGAATGGCGATAAGAATCCGTTAAGTTATTCAAAGACAGGGAGCTTCCCTGACAGATTGGCGTCCCTCTTGCGTCCTGCATACCAAAATTGCGAATCCTAACGAGCTCGTCGGACATACTCTTCGCATACGAGATTTTCTTAAAACAGCATCCTACATTTGATTTCCTGGAAGCTGAAGCGTCGATTACAGTACGTTTCTCAGAAAAATTCACTAACTTTGTCGGCAGCAAAGAATAAAAATGAATGACAAACTTTTCTTTGCATAATCGTGATTCCAAAAGATACGCCGATATCGAGATTGGTCAATTTAGTGTGACAACTGTAATCGCAACAAGATTTACTTTTTGCCAATGTAACTGCTCAAAGTTGAGAAGTAATTTATTTACTGAGAGATAAATTTGAAGCAGTGACAAACTGTAAATGCAATCGGAACGTGATTCGGATGGATTCCACAGGCAATGAATATTAAACAAGTGTGGGACAGGATTATGAAATTAGAATTATGGAGATATCAAAAAATGTCATCCTGTTTGACAACAAGACAATTTGTCTGGAAATTATCACTCCTGAGGCACACTTTTACGCAGATTTCATTTCCGTGAACTAGAACGGGTTGAAACTTTGCAATTTGACTCAACTGTCGAAATTATTGCATTATCGGTTCACCCCGAATGAAATTTACAACTTTCAAATATCCTGCGTGTGCAATTCCGATAACGAACATTCCCCCTTTATCGAATTACAAACGCTCTGTTAAACAGTCGATAATTATAAGCGTTGCAGTTCCACAATACGCACAATAATCCGGACAAGGTGTGCACGTCTGGATTCCAGAATTGATTCCATTTCCTGAATAGAATATGCCAAGCTCTGTTGAATATGGGAGGTATAGAGAAAACAAGGCCTCCTTATTTTAAGTAATTCGCACAGTATATATTTTTGTCCAAGATCGTGGGTAGTAAGCGAATTCTAATTTGATATTTGAAGCAAAGAATATTAATCATTAGTTCATTCATTATCACCCACAAAGTGAAAGAAAAATTCAGAAGCCACGGAATGATTATAGATAACTCATAAAAAATTTTTGAAATAAGTTTAATCAGCACTAACATTAACATTTGTAGTAAAATATAACATTAAAGAAATAGAAAAAACCGTGGTTTAAGGTAAAGAAACCAAAGCTTGCTTTTCTTACGAAATTATTTGGTTGAACGTGTGTTTTGCTAACCAAGTAGGTTTCTTCTCTCAATGTACTTGTGTGAAAATGCTTATTATTCACTCAAAAAAAGTACCCACTTGCTCTTTGGGCACAAGTTACTGTATTAAGCTTTAGCCTACAAAATCAATGTCGAACCCACAAGTTTTTTTAATTATAATTATTTATAAAAAATCACCCTACTTCGAGAAAAAATGCTTTCATCAAATTTAATTACGAGTATTATTGTTTAATTTTAATTTAGAGAAATATTTTTTCTTGTTAAAGTGTGATTTTTTAAATGAACATTACACTAGTACGTTACTATTATGCAGCGTCATATCAACCAGAAGATTTATTCTTTTTCTGCTTGTTTTAAAGTTTTGTGGAGAAATAAGTAGGTACCTGAATTTGACAAAAATGCGTTGAGAGACTTTAATAAAAGCCTATTATCATCTGACAGCTGGTAACGTAGTCTAATTTGTCAAAAAAATTTAAAGTAAACCCGATTTCAGTATAAAATTCAATTAGGTAGCAAGTTCAATATGTTAGCAGATAAGAAACTTCATTACCTAATTTAAATGCTTAATATAATTTAATATTATTCAAGCAGTCATAGATAAATAGATATTCGGTACGCACAGTAAAATAAAGACAATATTAAGTCAGGAAAAATATCAGTGTGTACAGTATGATTCAAATTTCGTGGCCAAAAAATCCTAATTTAATGTCGCAAAAATTATTTGTCAGTGTCAATTAAATCGTAAGCGTTGAAATAAGAAAGAAGAAAACTTACTCTACAATTTTATTTAGTCTCTAAATCGCATATCATATATAGAAATGATGATGTTAGATTAAATTTTTTCCGTCACAAAATTTTTATCCGTTAGCATCTTACTCTAGCTCCTAGTTTTTTTACATTAATAAAAAATATCAATATAATTTGAATTTACTCGGTAGTTTGAAATACCAGTTACCAGAGTAATTGTCTGTAAATAATTAAATAAAAAATATACAAGGTGATTCTGCTAAGAATTTATCTCATCTTTTCTCAAAAACTAACACATCAACTTCAGAGCTTGCCATTAAAAACTTTGTTTTTTCTCTAAGCATGTGAATTTTTTCTGAATCTTTTAATATTCCTTCTAATGAATACTAATTAATTAATATATCTTTTTCTAAAAAAATTAAAATTTACATTTTTTCTAATGTCATTCTAAATGACACGATGGCGATGTTGATAAACAAAAAAAAAGACTTTGTACATTGGCTTTTAAACTACGGTTTTCCTACGTTCGTCTATGAATGTCTAAAAAGATATTTTTTAATCACACTGACAATAACAGTTTCACAAAGAATTAATTTAGATGCTGTAATTTCTTAATTTTGAGAAAAGGTAGCCAAATTTAATGTCTCACTTTTCAATAGCACCACCGTTGTAATTTGCTAATCTGCATAGTGTAGATGCTTCTATGTAAATTCTTATAAATTGGGTCTAATATTTCTTTTACGTTATTCTTTTTTAAAAAAAATACGTTTTTAAAGTTGCTGTTATTCTTAATACCACCAAAACGTAAAAATAAGTTATTTATGTAACAAGTGCGTAAAGTATTACTTTTTTCACGCTATAAGGCAATTTGTTGCTCGAGCCATAAGCGGCATGCCCTACAAGTGAAAAAAGTTACTTTACTCACGATTTGCATACAAAAAATTTTCTACGTTCGTAATTTCAGAAATGACAATAAAAATATTAATTGGAATAAAATATACATAACAAGAAATATTTTTTGTTTACTAATTGTTATCACAAACGTACAATTAATACCATATGTTTATTATAATTATTGATCAGAGGCTGTCATGAAAAACAAAAATTCTAAAAACGTAGCGTCTAGATTAATTCACTTGATAAATGTCATTTTGATGTCACTGTCAAAAGTAAAATTTAGATTTGATTTGAATTAAGTTTAATTACTGCAGATCAGAAGATTTTTTTAGTAGAATCATATTTTCGTAATGGACACTTAGCGAACGGAGTACGGGTTTACTCATCCAGACTTTGTTTTGACAAGTTTCGGGAGAAATTTTCAAAAGAAATTATAACAGAGTCAAATTTTTATACCAGTTTGAAAAACACGATCATGTCCTTTTGAGAGACGGGCAACGTTAATCGGAAGAAAGGTACTGGAAAATCAAAAACAAATCCCTTTGTGAGTGACAGTAAAATGATTTTATTATCAAGTGAAATAAGTTACGCCCTACGGTTTTAGAAATTTTGTTTCTCATGACAGCCTCCGATCAAAAATTATAATAAACATATGGTACAAATATACATACAAAAAACAAAGAAACTTTTTTTTCACGCTTATTTGACGTTAAAATAGCGCCTACTTTAAAAAAGCATTTTGATTAAAAAAGAGGACTTTTTTTAAAGAACGTAGAAAAAAAATTTTCTTAACGCAAAAGCCTGAAAGAAGTAAAACAGATTTGGTAACGTGGTGTTGGCCTAAGTTGTACAGCATGTAGTGTACTGTCGACCCAGGCTAGAATGGCCACTCTGACTTAAACCGTAAATCTTTACATAATAGATCTCCTGATGCGGTGCCAATTGCAATTATCATATACTTTTTAGTCGGCCTGGGGGTTTTTACGATTGTGCATATTTTAGTAGTTACGGATATAGGGGATATGCCATACTACGTAAAACAAAATAATTCTTTATTCACTTGTTACATAAATAAATGTCATTACAGTATTGGCACATAGGTTTACCGAGAATTTTAGGCCTTTTTTAGTCCGTATAACTTTAACAGTAGTTTTATTTATTGTGGAATTTTGAATTTCATTAGTTGCAATATATTTAACAAAAATAGATTCCAAAACGTTTTAAAAATACTGCAACGTTTGTACAAATTCGGAGTTCGTTGATTTAAACAGTTGGATAAATAATGAATAATTTATTTCTGCTATGTACACAAATATAACAACAATAAATAAATAACTCCGCTACCGAAAAGATCGCCCACCTTTCACTCGGTTGTCTAGTTCTCGCTAACTGACTGACTACCAGCCAATGCCTCCCTCCTTATATTGTATAATCAAACGTCCTTTTAAAATATGCCGGATGTTTTGTGACCCTTCTTCACTAAATTGGAAGTGATGACTAATCTTTCTCGATCAGTCCATGAACTGGTCGGTTAATAATTTCAGAAAATTTCACGCCTCCGGCACGATATCTCTCTAAGATTTTCTAGAGCTATTTACTCGAACTTTCTTTCTCTTATGTGTTTTTTTTTCTTATTATGCTTTAAGTAGATAAAAAGAGTTCATTATTTCTAGGTCACCACCTACCTTCTTCTATGTCACCAACTCCATCACGAATTGATCTCATAAAAAAATATTCTATTTTTAGTGACAAAACGTTCTATTTATAATTAAATACTAAACTGATGAGAAAATTATGTTTAGCAACAAAAAAATTTTTTTACTTCGCATGATTAAAAATCACTTCAAGCCTGTGGTATGTATACACACTATTTTTCACACTCCCGAGCACTCATTTTAATTTATTAAAGAATTAAATACATTAATTATCCTGTATTAGAAGATAGTAATGTACATATAAGTATTAATTTTGTTTAAAAGATATTAATTTATTAATTTCGTATTTTTTATTTTATTCATATTTAATTTTTGCGTAAGGAAATACGAAATTTAATCCCGGTGGAAGTTAAAATAAATTTCATCCCTTGAAATTTAATGTAACACGTTAGTCCCTCTTTGGATGCCTAAAGTTGTCAATTTACTGCCGAGAGTGAAAAAAAAACTCATTATTTTTAAGTAGTATATTTGTAGTAACTAAATATTAGAAGACTATTTTGTGTTACTACAAACAGATATAGTAGCGGCCATTAAAAGTCGGATGCTAAATTTGGAAACATTCTCTCAAAATTTTAAGAATTGTACCGTATAAATTAATTTAAAGTCGTTATTGTCAGTCGTTAAAAATGAGATTTTTCTCAAATCTTTGGTATGCCATACGTCAAAATTCTGCAGTTTAAGGACAAATTTACAAAGCCGAATTTCTTTCTTTTAGAGAAGTGTCCCACTTTTCAATGAGCGCCGCTGTACTATGACTCAACCAAATTTCAATCTTTTCTGAGTATATTTTTTTAATGTCTAAGACCTCTAGTTATCATAGATATTTAACATTTGAAAGAATGTTGACTTCGTTATTATCATCACAAGAAAATGCAATAAAAGCCATTACAACGAAATACAGCAAAATTTTTCATTGATTAAATACGGTTGCGCTCGTTTTTACGATATTTGCCAATATTTAGGACGGCTAATTCATATAATTAAATGCCAGTAGTGAGTAGAGACGTTTGTTCTCCAAGTAGTTGTTCCTGCCTAGCCCTTGAGGATGGTCCGTTAAGTATAAACAGCGTTTTGCCTACTCATACATTCACAATTTTTTTGCACTTACCACCAACGATTCTAGATGTTGCTACGACTACAACATACTACTTGCTCTTATAAAAAAAGCAACAAACATCTTTTTTTATGTTAACTTTTTTTTCGTTACTTGTTGAACATTAAAAAATTTATTTTATAAACTTTTTAAGTTGCAGCTAATATAAATCTAGATATGTATGTATATTATATTTATAAATTAGTAGGCCTTTCTAAGAAAATTATTCTGGTGTGCCTCAGTAGTAGCTTCGAACTATCCTTGGGTTACTTTTATTGTACCCTTAAAAGGGCCAGTTTGATAATCAACAGTTAACCGTAACTAGAGGTAATTAACTATACATACAGTTGTAACATAACAACTGTAACCACAGTAAATAACCTCAAGTTATATGCGATTGAAAACAAGTCCTAAGTGTTGCGGTTTAGTGCAATAATTGTTCAGTTAGTGCTGCAAATAAATTAAAAGTTTTCGCAAAATTCTTTTAGTGGATCTTACCCTCAGAAAACTGAATATAGAACCAAGTTAATTAGCTGACCATAGAGGAGACATTAAGGCTTCGCATGCTCAGTTGACGGTTTTCTAAAACCGATTAGAGAAACTCTAGCAAATATAAAAGTAGAATCTTGATTCTTATTCATGTGAAACATCTGTTGAAAGACAATGCTTTCCTTTGTCAATCTTGTGAATCCCGAAGGGAGCGTCCAGGGATTGTGATCTCGTGACTCGACGACCAAGTAGCGATGCGGACGGTGATGACAAACGAGGAAGGTCCTGTATGCAGAGTAGCCACGATGCACATGAATGGCATAGTAAATAGTATCTTTACCACATTATCGCTAGGTTCGGCGAACTTTATGGCTGTAATCACGAACGTAGATAAGTTTGAGACGTCTCATACATCAAACTTAATCACAACATAGCGTAAGCAACGCGATTTAAGCCACTGGAAATTGTTTTGCGGTAACAAAGTTCAACACTTGCAAATTTCAAAATGACAGTCATTCCTTTAGTGGTTGAGAGTAAATTGCTTTGAAGATAACTCGACCAAAGTGTAAAGTTGTTCTGGGGGTGACATTTGGGTAGGTTTGAAATAAAAGCAAATTTTAGACAATGGTTATATTTATTACGTTTTAAAAATTTGTAATCCCATTGTATTACATATAAAAAGCCGTCAAAAGCTCGATCATTTTTATGTCATATATTATATTGATATCAAATTTTTCACGCATATAAAAAACATCTCGACTTAATGCTTGGAAATGCATCGTGAGTCCAGTGAATAAAAATGTTCGAATTTTAAAAATTCAAAAAAACTTGTTTTGGATTAACCAAAAAATAAATAACTTTTGTACATTCTAAAGCTTAGACCAATTCAGAGTCTTCACGAAATAATTCCAAGCAACAATTTATTGTTAGCCTAATGTTACAAATAGATAATTTACAATATACTGAAAGATCCTGACAAATTGCATGCTTCTCCAGCGACATAGGTACTCTAGTAGTGTGAATAAATACATACTCATTTTCATTGTGTGTAATTTGCTGATACGAGGTCTGGCATTTGTGTTTGCGGAGCGTTCAATTTTTTGGCATTGTAATCCCTTCAGGTATGGCACATGTTGCTATCTCTATCCGGAAACGCTCCGCGAACGCAACGCCCGACACCCGCAAAACGTAACCTTTCCCGAGATGCCGTGTCCGAATTTCGAATAATCAAAATCCGAACGAGGCTTTAAAAAAATTACATAATAAAACCTCTGCTGATATTGCTCATGCTAAACTCTGAAGAATACATCATCAATAATAATAATGATAATAATAAATCGGCACGGGCCGGGGCGGCAGCATTTGTACTCATTCAGTAATCACCGGTTGATTTGTAACTGTCTAGGACCATAGCCCTTCGATAACAAGTGGCTGATGCCGCGCTCTGCTAAAGTAGTGCCGGCCCTATCTAGCACAAGAGGCGGCAATGCAGAGCGCTCGCTTCGCCCTCTGCCACCCCGTCCGGCCCCTACTACAGTACGCTATAAACATACATAAACTACCTTCTCAACTCTCAACACTTCCCAATAGTAATAATATGTGTAATTGAAAACAGCGAGGGAGCATCCTAGCGGCTACTCTAGACCGACCGCCCCGAAAGACGGCCCTCACACAACTACAACACCAAACATGGTTACCATTTGTTAATATGTTGTGTGTATTACCAAATTTGTACTTTAATAGGAGAAAAAGAAACCGCCCCAAAGCGACACTCCGACGATCTGACATTTCACAAAATCATCTATAGTCAACAAAATTGACTTCTGAGGGAAAAGTACCTCCTTCAATTTAACAGCTGGGTGTAAGCCGACAAAAGTGGTACCGAATGTCAAAAAATTCCTAGGAAAAAAATGAGAGGCTGTAACCTATTGGAACTGTTTGGCAAAGGCTGTATTTATACCTGCTTTCTCACACCCTCTTGCTAATAAACAGGTTGAATGAGTTTTAAGCGGCGTCAGAACACTCACCTCTAAAATTCTGTTCAACTCTCAAGCCTCAAAAGTCAAGTTTATTGACAATATCTATTAACTATAGCATCTGACAAAAACTGGACAACAAAATTGACTATCACTAACATTCATTTTTGTCGTATAAAATGTATTAAACTAAAAAATTATTCAACATTTTAAATGGGACATATTGCCTAAGATTATGAGCGATTATTTAACTAAAATGGTCAATCTTTCTGCCAAACGTTCGAAATTTCACTCTGGAATTCGTACGTAAGCAACAAAAAAAAATGTGCAAGGAGAAAGAAAGGATTGATAATGGATGTCAGCGAAAGGAAATGCTAGGATGGAGTGGCAGCCATCAATGGGGCGGCCCCATAACGCAAAAGCAAGGGAGTCCACTCAACCATGAGACAATCGGTGTTACTACATTCTAAACCTTAAATCACTACAAGATGCAAAAATTTACGTATAAAAACATAGTCTGTTTATTTTTTTTTAAAGAATTTTCGTTTTTTTTATATACAAATTTTTATCACTTCAAATCGATCATTGATCGTGATCACACGGAACCGGTTGCAACTCTAATTACCAACATACTCGTCTCAAAAAATAATTATTAATAAGAAATCGGTTCCACTTAATTCTAAAACAGCCGATCGTATAAAAATATATCATCACAAAAATATTGAATTTTTGTGTACATACGAAATCACAACTTACAATTATTAGTGTCCGCCAATTAATGAAAGAATTGACTCATTCGAGTCTTTTATGTTACGTGACCGTAAAAACCGGTCGTCGGCTTTTAAAATGCACTTAAAGACTGGTGTTTTTGAGTCAAAAAGTGCACCAAATCGTTTCCTCATGGTTGGTGGTTGGATTAAAGACAGCTAAAGCGAAACACACACGGATACATGTCATTATCTACTTGCAGCCAAGCTACGCTAAAAATACCTATATAGTGGTGCTCTACGGTACGACCCTTACCCTGATTGCGCCTTCGTGTAAATATTGTGCATGGACAGCCTTATCGGAGTGAAGCGCACGGCTCGGCGTGACTGTAACATGAGACACGAGAGGGCGCTAAAAACGATTGATGGTGGTTTTTAGGGTGCCGAGCCGCGCGACAGACAGAGGACGCCGGACCGCCGCCGACTTAATGTCATCTTGATCAGGAGAGAAAAAAAGGACGAATGGTCGAGCTCTGGCAGCCACCGATTGGTCCTCGCACCAGCTGGGGGTGCCCGCGCCTCTTCAACGACTACACCTACTTATTAATTCGTATTTTATTGTAAAAAACGACTACGAGCTAGACTTACGATTAATCGACATATAATACCAATTTCAAAAACTTAATGGATTTTCCGAATTCGAACACGTTATGTACAGTTTTGTCCAAAAAACGACAACATTCAAGGATTCTTACACGTAGAAAAGTTAGACCGTGAGTTAGGCCTCAATAACAAGAAGCAGTTTTAGGGGTAGTTTAGGTGGGGAGAGGGGCATGCAGTTACCACTACGCTAAGGGACTACTTCTACGCTCGCTATTCGTTACAGAAGCTCGCTCGCACTCGCGCAACATATCTAGTCGGTCGATGTGTACTTTTAAAAAACAACAGAAGCTTTGGCTAAACGGAGATAGGAATTATTTTACCCTCAACAATCGATTATATTGTTATCATTTATATAAAATTTGCAAAAGTAACGAACGGTTTGTACTTGAAGCAATTTCCTAGATCCGCCATCTTCATCATTATTAATCACCATCATCATCAAGTTTAAAGAGGTATTTTTGCGGATAATCTGAGCGGCTGAGTTCTTTGTACGTCCGTTTCTGGAAGGCTACGGGTGCAGCAGCGGGATGAAGTGGCAGTGTGCTACTCGCAGGGAGACCGACTGTCCCTGAACCCATCACAACAACAACGACAATTAACGGGACACGCACGCGAGACCCTTTCCATGGTCCCGCACCTTTCACACCTATCACTAATTATTGGGACACAGCAATTATATCATTTTTATTACTATAGTATTATGTATTATTACAGTTATTAAGTAATAAAGCGATCGTTACGATCCGTAAAACGTAACCAAACACAGTTGCCTCTATAATAACTTTAAACCTAAACTTCAAATAAAAAATAATAAAAAAACACAAACAAATTCAAAGAGACAAAAATAAATCAATCAACTCAAATGGGATTACTTCCAAACTTCACTCACTGTCAGTTCAACAAGACCTGCTTTAGCGTCAACTGAATTCGAGCTAGAAATTAAGATAACTATGATCACAATGTCATTCCTTTGATAAAAAGACTTAAGTTGAATAATAAATTCACTAAAACCTAACAAACATATAATTAATAATAAACTAATAACATAACGGTTTTATATGCGATTGTATGTCTGAAGGCCGTTTCCAACTATCTGCGATGAAAACGCCCCCCAAAAATAAATGCAATATAAAATGCAACAACATAACAAAGAAATCTAAGTCCGTCTACCGCGCTCTGGTGAGTTGAAGACGGCAAAACTCATCGAGACGCAAACCAGCCAATTCACGCCACAGCAACCCCAAATCGAGGTCCATGAGGTCTGGTGGCGGCGTTGGCGGTGTTGGAGGCGCCTTCGAGAGCGAGGCGGGGGCCGCGGGCTATGGCCACATTTGTAGTGACCGGATTGGCTGACGGGTATAACAATAAGCCAAAGGTTTCACAAAGTGCGTATCAAACGTGTGGCAATGAGGACACGGCACTATGTGGCTATAGTCGCTGAAGAAGTTCAGACGTTGGGCGGGATGTAGAACCGGCTTGTAGCATGCATTACACTGCAACAAAATCAAACACTCACTCCAAAAAATATTATACAAAATTTTTTAAAGAAAACTTTCAACACTAATTACTTTTTTAGGAAAACTTTCTTTCACACATCTGTCTCTATTTACTCAAAGTGAAAGATATTAGAAAAAACTATAAAATGCACTACCTACATATCCATACGTACGTACACGAAGGTATGTGTGTAAATTAATGTCAACAACTTATCTGTTACATGTAGGTATAGCAAGTTTCATAAATTGCTCGCACTTAATTGTTTCTTAAAGATTCCATTTATTTTGGAACCATAGGATGTATTACCGTTACACCAAATACAAATATAAAAATGCCAAAATCGAAAGCTTTCTTCATAATTTTAAATAAAAGCCAATCAAGTCGAATATATTTTTTTACCTTGATACGTTCGGTGCAACATGGCATGGCAGCGAAGATATCGTAGGAGTACATAGTACCCAAAACGAGTGAGGATCCGTCCCATCTCTGGTTGCAGAACCTGCAGATAATAGCGCGTCCATTAACGCCTTCAAGGCACGCCATGCACACTACTGTCAAGAACTGGGTGCGTCCCTCTACTTTCACCTGTAGACGGTCAAAGAAAAAGAGTTGAATTACATAATAGTCGTGCTTTGACCTCCGTATTACCTCGATACAGCCTTTGGCGTGCTGACGCGGACTGAGGAAAAATGTTCCATCGACTAGAGGATACCTATCGAAAACAGGCAACTTCTCTTCGCAGAGGACGCAATGCACTTTAGATCGACCCTGAGATGCGAGAGTTGACAAGATGAAGCAGCGAGTGTCATCGTTTCCGTGGTTGCCCTCATCTTCCGTCTGGAAAGAAAAACATGATGTTTTCAGTTTGCGTGCTGAGAGATAAGCACTTTGATCATTTTCCGATTGGGAACGCAGAGGGATAATATCCGGACCAGGTTTAATAAGGTGGTGAGACCGGACGCAATAACCACACTCGACAAACAGCACAGTCCGTAAACTGAGGGTTGGTTGTTGCTTGTACAAGATTTTAATAAGACTAACAACTCAGAATATCCAAAGGTAAATAATATTTTTAATTAAGCAAGTGACTCCTGGATAGGTTTATTGTGAAATGGATAAAGGAACATTTAATGTTAATGTAACTTTGATAATTTGAGTCATATTTCAGTTTTATCCAAGCACAAGCTAAATGGATCCGTGGAAGCTTCTCTTAAAAACAATCTCCAGCAGTCATCTTCTATGAACGTAATACCACTCTAAAGCAGCAACGGACACGTTAATCTGACAATACAAAAAATTGGAAACAAAAAATCGCATAGCTCAAGCATCAACTTTTGATATTTTAATAATCTCGACTTTGCATTTTCAAGCTGAACTCGAGGATTTTCAAATGAGCTTATGTCAGGGAAAAATTCGGTGGTTAACTTGTCAACGAGTGAATGACGGGAGACTTTTCGAAACCATTAAATATTTCTACATGAGGAAGTTTCGTTTCACTCACACGTTGTTATTTAGTCAATTTCGCTTTTCTATTATGGTCATCTCGGCTCCTGCTGTGCAAATGTAATGAAGTTTGTCGTCGAGTTTTCGAGTTTATAACGAGCTCTACGGTCCCATAAACCGCACTTTCGCAACTTTCTGCCGGACAGTCAAAAACAGGGAGCGGTTTGTCTTCTTGCACGATGACACCCGAGGAATTGTTATTCGAACTAAATTTATGGTTTAGTGGCTTTTGCTGAAATCAACTCACAAATACCAGAGTTCTATATTTTTACACAGACAACCCAAATATGACAATATAATCGACAAATTATACAGAGCTGCTTCAAAAAGATAAAAGTGTTTTCAATAAAATATCTTGTTTGTTTCTATTGAGTTTTATAGATAATATTCTCTGATCAATAATATAAATCATTAAAATTATGTGGTTTCACATCCATATTAATAATTTGTTATAATTTGTGACGGGATAACAAGACTCGCTGATGTTTCGATTAATATGTTTTTAAAGCATCCTCAAGACTTACGAATTGCAGCAATTAAGGATTAAGACCTGAGGGAGCTTTAAAAGCATAAGAAAGCGAAACGTAGGCGGCAAAAATATAAATTTTGCGCTTTTAAGTGCCCTTATCTAAAAATCCTTTATATTAATTTTTTGACATTTCTCGTTGACGGAGAGTTAGGACACAAAACGTCAGTTTTTTTAGGTTTTTGCAAATTTCTACTTTAAAAAAACACATGTTTTAAAATTGGTACAAATGATGTTTTTAATTGACAAGTCAGTACATAGGTAGAGAAATTTTGTTTAACGGTATATTACTACAGGGTGACTTTGAAGTATATTTAGAAAATTTAACCAGCTATAGTACATAATCAAAGAAGTAGACCCAACTTGCCTTATACAAATGTTAATAGTTTGTGAGGCACACCCTGTAGAACTCTTCTTTTTCAAACAATATTATTTTTAAGATTCACGATGTATGACAACACTGTTTTCGAGCATACAAATTTGGAGATTTACGAAGTAAAAGTTTTAGCTCAAAAACAGTATTGTCATACATCGTTTATCTTAAAAATGTTTTTTGAAAAAAAAAAAAAATTTACAGGGTATATCTAAAACTATAAACAGTGTATGAAGCAAATTAGGTTTTTTAGCATCGTTTCAACAAGAACTATCACCTGGTAACTTTTGTAAAAATTTTTTGATAAACATCTGTGTATTTGATTTTAACATTAAAACTAAAACTATCACCAGAAAAAATTGTTGCATATATTGCAATCACAAACTGTATATTTAAAAAAATGCTGTAATACATTGTATCTCCTTCAAAAAAAAAAAAAATTCAAATAAATAAAATTTTTCTTAAAAAAGTTCTACACGGTGTACCTTAAAAACTATTAACGTTTGTATGAGACAAGTTGGGTTATTTCGACTTCTTTTATCATGTACTATAGCTGGTTAAATTACCCAAAAATTTACTTCAAAGTCACCTTGTATATTAAAATGAAAACATATAAATTCAACTTTGTTTCAGTTACCTATATTATTCAATACATTACTTAAACACAGGAAATTGTGTAATTTTTTTTCTAGCTGCAGACCACAAGAGCCAATTTTAAAAAAATACGCCTATGTATTAATGTGACATTTTCCGTCAGGGCAAAAAATAGAAAGACAGGGAAAAAATGTGTCTGTTAGAACCATAACCGCAGTTCTGCCGACGCCAACGAAAATAACCTTAACTGAATAGAGGTGTGACCGTTTTTCTCGTTGTTGGTCGTACCATTTTTATTTTTAAAGATTTTGGTTCACTAAAACAGTACTGTGCATGTGCAGTTTAATTCTGAACAGTTAAGAACTGTTGTTGGAACAAATCTTTTATCATTCATGAAATAAAAATTTTTTTCCTAACCTTCTGTCCTAACTTGACTAAGTACTAGTCTGATTAAAAAAAACATTAAAAAAAAGATTTAATTATTTTTCACTATACATATTAAAATAAGAGACCTGGTTTATTGCATAATAAAAAATATACCAATTTCATTTTAAAGCAAACATTTCACAATTTTTTCTTGCAAATTATAGAGAAACACGAAATAAGTGGTTTTGAACAATCGTTATAAAACTTTTATCTGTTAAAATAGCTTTTAGTGGCGAATCGCTTGCGTGCTTCATTTCAAATTGGGAATACCGCTTCAAGCAATATTTTGGAAATCGATCCAAAAGAGTTAATAATAGATTAATGAAACTCTATAATTAAATTACATAACGTTTAAGTTGTCTGTTATAAATAAATTATATTTCAAAATACAAGTGTTAAAAAAATAGACAAGTACTAAATTAGTTTCATATGATAATAATAATTAACTGCTTAAAATAGCAAAAAGATAGTTAATTTTAAATAGCATTTTTTGTGCTTCTTGTTCACGCAACCAAAGAATTAAATATAAAATCCTGAATATTTGGTCCAAAAGAGGCTTCTTTGAGTTCTGCATGGTTATAAATAAAGTTGTTAATGTCAGGTCTCCCTTCAGAAGCTATAAGTAAGTCAGTTGTTGTAAAAAGTAAGATTCTTTCGTGCTTTAATCTAGTTAATCGATGGCAGGTATTACGGTGCTTAATTGAAACTGTCCACGAAGATAAATAGTCCACGGGTTACCATAAAAAAATCAAATATGTTGAATCAAATATATATACTAGGTGTAATAAATCTAGTCACGGAAGTTAGTGTCTTGGCACAAATCAAACGAATCGAGTCGCATGAAGTGCGTTCTTTATGCAGTTGCGATCCAGAAACAGTGATCGCAATTATAGTTGCGGGTTTAATTTACAACTTGATACGAATATGGCAAGTGAAATCTGTGCAGTTTGTTCCAGATAGACATCTGTTATTTAGCGATCAATCGTGTCTGTAAATGGACGTGCGTCAGTATGGGATTCCAGGGCGCTCCTTATTCACCTCATCACCAAGTCAAAAGAGAGGCGTGTTCCCGTCAAAACCCGACTTTCCTCTTGTTAACAATTACACTTCAATTTTATCACGATATTCACAGGAATTTTTCCTTGTTATTCCGACCGAACCATATTTCACTGCCGATCTGAAGCCCACGTTGTTCCAGTGGCGGCTCTTAAATCACCCGAATTACATGGACCGTTGTTAAAATTAATAGTCGATGTATTGCAAAGTTGCATGTTGGTTTTTCGAATTCTCTTAACGAGTACCGGTTTTACAAAGTGTGCACGTTATACTTTATCGGAAAAACGCAGAAAAACGGAAGTTGGTCTATGCAGGAACTGATAATTTCAAATAAACAATGACATTTTTCAAGCGATTAGGTAGTCGTAAGTTCGTTAACCGGTGGATTTATGCCAGAAATGAGGGATGCATTGTTCTTTGGACGACGGTATATGGACGATGCATTGACGTCTAGGTGATTAATTATATACATTGAGCACATGCAACGCCGTGACCTGCCATGACCTGCAATAGGACAACGACTGGGATGCTAATAACGAATACAAGGACATCTAATTTTAAATGCATTGGACGCCTACTTTTATGCACCAACCAATGCATGGGCTACGCTTTTAAATGTCATATAATGGCCAATTTTACGCCATTTGTTATGAAACATTCACTTGCGTCAAAAATTGTAGGCAAACAAGCCAAAATCTAATATTAACACCAGGATTAATTGCCTATTGAAAATATGGAGGCGAAGATTTATGACCGAATCTTTTAATCCAAATTAACTATTTATGCAAACATTTTTATTGACTCTCAAGCTCGTTGAAAGAAATTGTAAACATAAACTAATAACCCTCGCCAACACTGCTCCGACAATTAATAAATCAATACTTACAATTACTCAATTTAAGCTTTTATAAACATTTTACATAAATTCAATTTGTAAATGTTCTTTTACAATTTGTTGTTTCAGTACTTTCAAAACATGTTATGTTTTTAAATACATTGAGATTTTTATAGTAACAAACTTAATAAAGCTCGTTTATATAACTATAACTACTTTAAGTTTCAGTCTAATTGTAAGAGTTCGTTAAACACCTTTATTAACAAACCTTTGTAACACTCATACAAACCAATACATACTCCTGGTCAAAATTGTCGTATCATAAGTAAATTTTGAAAAAATTCTTATTGAATAATTACATTTTATACAAGAAAGATAAAAATTCGTAATTTTTTTACTTTTCAAAATTAAAAAAAAAATGAAAAAACATAACTTGTCATATTAAAGTAGCTAAATTCTGACGTAATTGGATTACTCGCAGCGGTCAATATGATGGCGCTACGACGTCATCATATAATTTTTTAAATAGAACAATAATTTTTCTTTTATAATTAGATGCCCTACTAATACAGCTTTTTAGATACAGCCAGAAGAGAGAAAAAAATATTTTAAATTTTGGTTTTAAGTTACGCATAAAATTCGTGATTTTTTTATTTTTCCCAAATAAAAAAAATGCAAAAAAAACAGGTAACTAGACATATCAAGAGAGCTTAAGTATGACATAACTGGATTACTCGCAACGATCAATATGGCGGCGCTAAACGTCATAATAATTCTACGATTTTTCTTTTATGTATAAATGGTCATATGGATTTCCAATTATTTTTTTTATTTTACTAAAATATAAACTTCGAAAAAATTTATTAAAAACTGCACTTCTGAAAAAGACGTTTTACAACATAAAGCGAAAAAAATAAAACTTAGAAAATTAAGCTAAAAATGAAAGAAACGAGAGTTAAGTCATGAGCAAAAATTAAAGACACCAGACTACCAGATTTCCAAAGAATGTCAATACTTTTAATATTCCCTTAGATTCCATAAAAACTACCAAAGATTTCCACTGAGTACTAATAAATACCAATAAATCAGCAATGCTTATAAACCCAAAGGGAAAGAAAGTAAGAAATACCGTAAAATTACAATTGGATTGGAAACATTTTCCAAGATTACCAGAGAAAAAATAGCATTGTATAATTTTGATTAGCACTTATTTTCAAAAAATATTAAAAATATCCAATGCATATTAATAAATATCAGATATGCCTTCCATTATGCTGTGAATTCCTAAAACTGTATAAAAAATGCCCATAAATTTGCTATACTAACAAGTCCAAATGAGGAAAGTATATACCGTTGAAATTGATTAGGAGACTACCATCAAATTAGTAAAGTTTTCCAAGATTAAAAAATTACCACAAAAAACGTATTACTTAGGGATTACCACTGTTTTAAATACATAATGGGTGTTTGTTTAAAAAAAACTCGTAACAAGCCATCAAATTTTTACGTATGTCGTACATGACCCCATACAACAACAAAATTTTTATTATTTAAATTATCCGTATATTGTTGGTTGCCTGCTATGCCATTTTACCCTTCACAAATTATCTTAACCATAACCTAAGAATATCTTCTCTTCCCGCCAAAGCGAGCTTGGTCTTGGTGTGTTTTTCTGTGATTGCCTTCGTGGTGTTTTTGTTTGTCAAACATTCTTTATTTTATTTAAAATGTATTTTTGTTTTAATTGTCGAAAAGTGAGGTTATGAGATCTTTCATTTTGACAAGTGTGTAAAAAATTAATCACAGATATACAAAACAATTGTTTTTTAGTTTCAAAGCACTCAAGAGTTTTTTTTTAATTAAACACACAATATATTTACTATAGAGATGACATAGTAACTTTACAAGATCAGTCAAATCACTGACCAATTGAGTGTCCAGACATAATAACCAAGATTTCATCGTTTACTGTTTTTATTTGCATAATTTTGGTTTTTTTCCAAAAAACTGATACACAAATTTCAGTGTCACACAATCCTTCTCCTTCGACAAAAATCCCATCATCAGTGCCATTTATAATGTCAAAATAATTGTATTAGTAGTTACACTACAGACAATAAGCAACATAAAAACGTAATCAACTCTTTTGATAATATGCGATTAATAGTATCAGACTTCTCATAAAATATCTCGATTATCAATCGTTCTCATTAACAAACTTGTTTATTAAATAAATATATTTTATAATCGAGAAATGCCCAGTAGAGGATAGAACAATACCAAAACTTTAAAATATTAGGTAAAAGATAAGTATATAATTACTGCACCTAAAAAATAAATAAAAAATTAAATATAAATTAAAAAAAGTATAAAATGACACTTCTAATTCTTCTAAAATTAAATGAATCAAAATTTTAATGTTAAAAATCTATCTAAGCCTCACGTCTTGACAACCCTATGACGAAATACTTGAGCCACTCATTACCATATATCCCAGCTCTTAAAGAAATTAGTTTTGTTAAGGCAAATCGAATAAATAGTTATTTCGTTTGTAGAAATAATAAATTATGTATAAATTGTGTCCATGGTCCTCTGGTTTTTGGTGTCGCTCTTGAAGAAGGGAGGCGTCGCAGGCGTCGTTCCCTGTGATCTTTTTTAAGCGGCTTAGTTTAATCCAGTCGTTCACAAGTCACCACCTCGCGAAATTAAGCCGAAATCAGATCTTTCCGTTTTAGATTTTGGGATTTTCTCTTCTTGTTATCACCGACACGGAAAATTATTTTTGTTATAATGTATTTTATTTCACGGAAGCTTTGATGATGTAGTTTTTCGTTGGGAGGAAATAATTTCACGGTGATGTTCTGAAATCTCCGTGCGAAAACAGCCTCGACGCAGATTAACAAACCACCATCTAACCGTCGAAAAACTTTCAGATTGAAATTAATTATTACGTAAAAAAAGTTAAGGAGGGATTTGCAAATTCGACGAACTCGCTTGATAAAATCGACGTCCAATTAATATCCAAAAGTTTCCTAATGAATGGGAGAGTGCTCTTTGGAAAAAGTTGCTTAATTGGTCGATTGATTGTTTTTGCGCTCATCAATTCAATTTAGTTATTGATTTTGAGTCGGACTGTTTTCCGATTCAATTTGATGGGAAATGACAAATCGTGGTGGGTACAAGAAAAGACTCGCTATTGTCAATCACTCTTCCGTTCACTGGTTTCCTGTTGTTCAACACTTTTTCTTTCATTGGTCCTGTCTGGACGACACGACTGTTGTATGTTTCCTTGATGGAAGTGGTTCACGTCAACAAAACTTGGCTTTTACTGCGTCCAAACCCGAGCTTTTTTCATCAATTCGCCTCCAACTTTTCCCTTTTATGAGACAATTACAAATATTTAACTCGCAACACGATTAATAACGCCAACATCACGTATTTTGTTTTTACTACACGTAGAGAAATAAATTCCTAGATACGTTGTAAATTTTCGTGCTTCGAGACTATTCAGGTTTGTGTATGTAAGCGGTATTATTCGTTTGAAGAGTTAATTATGACGCCTGGAAAGTTATAAATTGAAAAGCAAATGAAAATGTAAATACAGTGCTTAATGGACTTCCTTGGTTTGTTTAGTTACATAAGATTCGTTATTAATTGGTTGAACTAATCATCTTCTCTTTTTAATGAGCATCTGAACAGATCATCTCAAAACTCGTGAAACTTCATGATCATCTTTTGCAATCCTCTCGAGCTTTATTATCAGATTTTATTTCGTACTCTCTACGAAGCTCCGTTTCTTTAAAGGCGTTCTTTCTGAAATGCATTTTTCATGGTCGTCGCGATGTTTTATTTCCGTTACACCTGGTCCTTCCAGCAAGAGCACTTCTCGTCGCCGACGACAATTTACGCCCATCCGTGTTGCTTTTACGACATAGAAACACCCAGCATAGGAATTAATCGGCTAAAAAGTGAGAAAAGTTTACGGTGTCGAATCGAAACGGTCTTATAACGCAAGACCGCCATGCTTTACGACATAAGCCTTAAAACGACCGAATTTCAATATATCCCTTCTATGTGGCAGTTTCAAAAAGTAATTCTCGACCAAACTACCGGTGAAATGTTAAACATTCGCATAAAACTGAGAGTCTAAGTTTTATGCGGCCACTCCACTTTATTTTGTTTGTTTCCTCCATTGTTGTGTCGGTAATTTTAAATTTAGATCCGCCAACTTTTACTAGCTCCCATTCGGAAACCATAAGATTTGACAAATTAATTAAAACTCATAGCAATTTTTATTGGTGAAGCCACATTTGAAATTATCTTCAAATTATTATACAAATTGGAAATTGTTGCTTTGTGAGACAGGACGTTCAGGCATCACAGAGAGTTAATGGATTTCGTGGTCTACCTCATGCAGGAAGGGTTGAGTGCAACAGTCGGCTCCGGTGTCAGAATGAGGAGTCTGTTCTGTGTTGCTGTCTGTTTCGAGTGACAGCACAGGTAATTGGCAATCCACGATCCTAAATCGATTAGGTCGTCTGACGCTGCAATCGACTCACGTCACTCAATTAACCCCACGACTCTACAAGTCTACTACTTCCAAAAACATCCCAAAACAAACAGAAATGTCAAGCTTTCTACAGGTGTTCTTAAAAAAAATATTGAGAAATTGTTTTTTTAATTAATACCCCAAATTGCTTAATACAAATGTTGCTGGATTTTGAGATACACGAGCCGTTACGTTTGAGAACTGCTGCTATCTTTTTAAATTTGGCGCCTTTAGTCATGGCAACCATAAAGCACGACTTTACGAATCCCAAATTAAAAAACAAAATTCAACAACACGGTCGTAATAGTTATTTATGTATTAATGGTGTAATCAAGAGGATTATGGCACGAGAGAATGTTTAAAGCCCGACGTAGGAGGGCTTTTAATTTCCAGAGGACCATTAGTGACCATTACACCCGTGGTACGTACAACGTTTTATTTTATTTTGGAACGTTTTAATTTTTCAAATCAAAAGAATATTCAAAATTCCGGCATTTTTTTTAAACTGTGAAAAAATCGAGAATAACTAGTTGACTATCTTGTCATAGCCAGGATACGGTATGTTGTTTTCTGTTTTGCAATTTTCCAAAATGAAAACTGATAAAAACGTGTGTAAAAACGTGTATTCTAGAGAAATGTTACAACAGGTAAGAGCCCAAAATGCAAGAAGAAGTTGTGCTATAAAAATAAAGATTACACCCTGATTTGCGGGCGTATAAAGTAGATTATGGTTCCAAAATAAAATAATAATAATTTTCGTACGTATTTGCTGTAAGCTATTTGTAACAGCACTAGTGATTAAAGATTATTTACAGCTTCAATCGTATCAATTAAGTAACCATAGTTAAAGACGCCAAATCGAAAAATACAACAGTGCTTCTCAAACAAAACGGCTACATCATGTATCTCAAATACCATCACAGCAACTTTGGGTATCTAAGCTCATTTCAACTCAAACATACATAGCTCAAATATACGAAGAAGAAACAAAATGAAAAAAGTTGAACCAACCCGGAGGCCGGAATCATTACCAATTAGAAGTATTATTTATATAAAAAGTCATTGTTGTTTTCTTTCAATTAGGTAAATACGTTTCAGTTTTTCTCATACTCATACTCTTTCAGGACAAAACATCGCAATTTGTGTTTAAAGTAGACCGACATAAATCTCCGATTGTATTCTAGTAAGACCGTCTGATCCTGGAAAGTTACGACGTCTCAATATGATTCCTGTAAGTTACAGTTACAGCAAAAGCAGTGAAAATCCGTGCTTTAGCTATGACCAAAAATCGAAGTCGAATTTCCCTACATTTCATATCTTTCAATTAATCCGGGCACTGACGCTCCACTCTTCCAACCTAGACGTAGGAATTTCCGATTGTCAGTATTTCTATATCCGGAGTCAATTCCCGCCTTATCGGCAAGGCCTGGATAAGGCCCGATATTTCTCGAGGTGGTATTTACTCAACATCAGACGAAAATTATGAAGTAGATTTCAAGACTTTTCAATAAGAAAAGTTTTACGTTTTGTAATATCCGACATAAGATGAGTTCTATAAATGTCTCAAGAGCACGCCATGTTTTGCGCTTTGGATATTTTATTTTTGCCCTATCGTTGTTGTTCTTTGATCTATGATAAAAGTCTTACCATACGTAACATTCTTACATCACCAAAAGTCAATTTCAGAGAGTTGTACGCGCAAAAAATTAATAAATTAAACTTTACGCTTCCAGTCGTAAAGTCTGCCGTAAAATACTATGATATTAGGCGACTTAATGAGACCCGAACGAAAATTATAATTCGAATGCATCTCCAGTTTAATATACCAGGGAGTTATATCTCTGCTTTGGAAATCGTCCAAAATTTCTCGTGTTAACAGTATAATTGCTGGAGCTTCAATGACCTTCGCGTGCACAGAATACTACCGAGAATTAAGATGATTGCCAGAGAGAGCAGTTTAACTTTTAATTAAAAGTTGTATTTAGATAACTATCGTCTCGTCGATTGCTATGTAAGTATAAACACGCCATTTGATTCTGACCTGATATGGTTTTCACAACATAACATATGCACCTTGTGTGCTCATTAAAAAATGAATGTTCAAGAAAAAACTTTGAAAACATTAATTTTGATTTAAAAAACTCCAGACTTTTAGCTGTTTGATACTATGTAGTTAGTAATTGCTGGTGAAGTGTCTCCGACAGCACACTGAACACTTGCACATACAACATGTCATACTCACACATGCGTTCAAATAAAACTACCATTCAGCCCCAAGCTTTAACTTTCAAGAAAATTGAAAATCTTGTTTATCAGCTTGAAATCGTCTACGTATTAATTTTTCGTTTTCGATCATTCCGGAATCCACAAGACTCGTCTATTGTTCCGGAGCTATAAGCAAACAAACGTCTCGGCATCATTTTTTACCGAATTAATAAAAACTCTGCACAAGTTTAATATCGCGAAATGAAATAACGCTTGCGTGGACACGCGATGAGCAATTTCTATTAAAGCTCGTGTCTCGCTTTAGTCTTAGCCCCATGTAAAACCTCGTAAAGGGTAACACAAACATCGGGATGTCCTCCGGGTGATAGTCTAAGCTCGATTGATGTGACTAAGCGGACCCGGTTTAGGCTCTAGTTCAAACACCAGTTTAAAGAGCTGTGATATACGAGGTCTTTGTGGCGGATTTTCGGATTGCCAAGGAGGACATCGGTGATCTCGGAGATAAAAACGCGACATTTATCACACGCTTGCACAATACGGAAAGTCGAGCGTACGTCCATCATTAATAATGTACAAGATTCATCCTTGATATTTGATCTAGGTAGATGCAAGTGTTTATTTTAGGGTCAAACCCTACGATTAATTATACAGGCGTCTTAGTGAGTTTCTTGTGACTTGATCGTTTTGAAATTTTCAAGCGGACGGGAATGATTGATGACATTTCTTTCGTTAAGTTGCAACACCAAAAACTTTTTGGTATTATTTAAACCACTGATGGTGCAATAAGAAAATTTGGGTCGCACTGAATACACGTGTTCCAATCTTACTGCAGACGTGCAATATCAAGACAGAAATGGATGTTTACCTGCACAAAAATACAAAAAACATATTCGACCCTAATCGTAAATTTAATTCAAATATTGAAGATATTAAAATTCTTGTAAACTCACATTTCTTGGAGGGCTAGGTGGCCCTGTTTTATTACATATTATTAAAACAAACTCCAAAAATCAGTTTTCCCAGCAAAAGGTTCAAAGTGATTCATTTTCGACAGTTTTGGGAGATTTCTCAAAATTCTCAAAGATCTGACTATCACACAATCTTATCATAAATTTCAAACTTTTTATTTTTTAACCAATTCAAAATGTATAAATTGGTGCCACTACAGATTTTCACGTAGACTTGAATGGTGTAATTAAATGTTTTTTCTTTTATATTTTTTAATTTTTGAGACGCAAAGCACAAAGCAAAGTTACGTCATAGTATAAATAAGAAACAATATATATATATATATATATATATATATATATATATATATATATATCTACCTTTTACAACCTTTTACAATTTTTATAAGGTCTTTCTAAAATTGAACCAACAAAAATGAAATATAGATGTTAACATTACTTATAATTAAATCAATTTTGAGTTTTGTTGTTTTTTCTTAGAAATTTTCAGAAACATTTATTTGGAAATAAACATTAGTTTTTGGTCTCTACTTTGTATCAAAAATTTATATTTAAATAATTATATTATACCCAAATTGTTATGCTTACAAAAATTTCAATTTCAGCGGGCAATTTTAAGATTATAATTTAAAAGTTTAGAACCGACTGAAAAATAGAAGAGAAAAACAGGAAGGAAATACATTTTAATCTAACACCAATACAGTTTGAACAGTCATTTAAAAAAAATAACATTTAAAGAATTTATTTTCTCTTATTTGAATACAATTACGAGTATACATTCTTTTATTTTTTATAGTGGGACAGAAGTTTTGTTTAATATAAAGTATAAGTTTTTTTACCAATATTTTATTTTATATTGAAAATGTTGCATTATGGTATTTTTTAAAAGTTTTGACAAGCAATGAGTAAACACAAAAGATCTTTAAAGATGGTTCTCAAAACTACATGTTTTTATAATTGACCTAGTTACATTTGTATACGATTACATTTGTATAGATACCATTTGTATACGATAAAATAATGTAGTATAGAAATCTTAAAAAATGTAAAACAAGCATACAATAGATTTAAGAAAAACTCATTTTATGCTTTTGTTTACATACAACCTGTCCCAAAATTTGTGGATCAACAAAATAATACGCATTTCCCTAGTAAGAAAAGCTCCAAAAAAAATTTCTCTATTGGCTAATTTTTAATTAAATTTTAAACAATATATACCGAGTAAACGAGAGCAAAGTGTACCGAGTGTAAACAAAATTAAGCTCAGCCCTTTTTTAGTGATATTTTTTTTAATAAAAAAAAAGAAAGTATTGCGTTAAAAAACATCTTTAACTGAGTAAAAGACAACTTTTTAGCACTTCCGGTTTTACCGAAAAATACCATAACTTTGGATTTTTAAATAAAATTCTATCCATATTTTTATATTTTTGAAATCTACATTAAACTCTGAGTCTAATCACTATATTTTATAAATTTTGTAAAACCAAAAACTTAGTAATTTTGATATTTTAATCTAGAAGTCTTC
Organism: Tribolium confusum; assembly: GCA_029207805.1. Lineage (NCBI taxonomy): Eukaryota > Metazoa > Arthropoda > Insecta > Coleoptera > Tenebrionidae > Tribolium > Tribolium confusum. Next base: position 32,659,245 of record JALGAY010000001.1, on the reverse strand, counting down.
ATACTAGGTTATAACCAAAAATATTTCTAAATAATTTAAACTACAATTAAAAAATAAAACGAGTCCTATAAATGCTCTGATTTAGAAGATACAAGAGTTTAAACAAAACTAAATTGAGTTTTTTCAGTTTAACTCATTATTTAAAAATAAAACAATCGTGGCTCATGCGACTCTTTTAACATTTTCATTCAGCAGTTTTTTGTATTAACATTTTCATTCAGTAGTTTTTTGTAATGTTTACAAAAATAATTAAGTAAAAATTCCAAAAATGTTCACTGAAGAAAAAGTGAAGTTTTCCTATCAAAAATTGAACAATCTGCTGAAAATGTATTGAAAAGATGAATTTTTGTGTATACCTTCATTTTATTATACTAGTAACGATTTCTTAAAAATTCTGTTTCCATAGATTTCCACTCGATTAAAATCCCGAGTTAAATAAAAATTAATTGAAAACCTCTAAAATTTAAGTAATTGAATGAAACAATGTATTGGTATACCGTTGAAAAAACGCATCTGGTATACTATCACAAAAGTGGTGTGCAAAAAAAATAAGTTTTTGCAGGACAGGGAGTAGAAATCAAGTTCTCGAGTGTCAAAATCATGATAGAAGTCCAACTTCTTTCCTTAGGGAGCAAATATTTACCCCGTTGCTAACAACATTGGCTCGTTGCTAGGTTTGTTGTCAACGAAAATGTTTGTTGTTGTTGACGTTGTCATAGTGTAAATTCAAATATAGTAGATTTACGCTTGTTTTTATATTTTATTAAAAAAAAATTTCAATTTTCTTAAGATTATTGATTTAGGTCATGCAAAAAATAGAATGTATACCACAGGAGTTAAGCTCGGTGCTTTATAACCCTCGAGCTTCGATCTCGGGCTATAAACGGCACATTAGAAATAATCATACACTTCTCTCCCTTGATATATAAATAACTATTCCTATACATATATTTTTTTTTGTCTTAAATCACAAAAGTGATTGTTATATAACCAGTAGTCCAAATCTTTTGTCGTTAAGTTCTCTTTATCCGTGAAAACTTAAGACTTCGATAGATTGCTACAAACATTTGAATTAGGTACTAATAAAATCTTTAATATTGTGAAATGCTTAAATTAAACAAAAATGTCATATTAAGGATCTATCCAAACCTCACATGTTGACAGACAAAGATAACTTAATAACGAAAGATATGGGTCACTCGTTATTATCTATTTTTGAACATACGCATTGTAAGTGTCATTTTTCGGAACTGCTCCATATTTAAGTTTTCAGTTACTTCCTTTAATTAATTTGTCAATTGTTTTGTATATTAGAGTACAGCATTTTTTTTGGCTTAGGACAGCCCCGACTTTTTTCTCAAAAATGGAATAGATAGTGCGTATGTGAAAAAAATTAATAACACATTTATATTATTTTTAATTTTTAATCGAGCAGGTAACTATAGATACAAAATTTTTGAAAAAAACACTTCAACTTTGACCATGAATAACTCGTGAAGCAGTCACGATGTTGCTGGGAACTTTTAATACGTTTATTAGGAAGCTGTATACAAAAATTCAGCTTTCCAATACACACGAGTACACCTAAAATGACTGGACTAATGTGTAAAATGTAAAAAGAAAACAAATATGTTTAATGGTAAATGACCCCTTGGTGGTGGCACAACTGTGAAGTTATAATTATCTCGTAACTCCATTTCGCTAATTTAAATAATAGCACTTCCTGAAAAATGTCCAACTCGGGACATCGTGGGCGTACGTTAATTCACTTTTGAGTCGAAAGCAGGAATGCTGAATCATGAATATTACATCTCGAGATCAAGATCACAATCGAGTCTATTTCCTTTAATTAAAAATGCTTAGACAGCTGGCTTAATACCGGCGATTCGAATTTAATAGCCAATGAAAGTTGATTACGTTATTTAAGAAATTAATTTCGGTGTGTTTGAGCCTGGTAGAATTTACAATTTTTGGCAACACCCAAAGCATAAAAGTCCGGTATTTCATCACAGCTGCAGTATTGCATCGGCACATAAACGCGGTCGTCGAACCTCGTTCCATTGCCAACACACCGTTTTTAGTAACCGCACAGCGTCTTTTACAGAGAATCATGTGATCCCTCAGGATGCGTTTTCTCCTTTCTTGACCCATTTTTTCGACGCCATCTGTGTCGGCTGCAACAGATGCGCTTTTTCCCAGACTTGACCGGATCTGGATCTTTTAAAAATTCCTGCCAACTGGGCCTAATTCACATTTGATTAGTCCTAATGTGAGGGATGGAAGTGCGAACCGCGTTATCGCCGGACAACAAGCCGGACCTGAGCTAATCTCAATTGTGTTTGGTCACTAAGGATTTGCGATTTGAATCCCAGACCGAGAAAAGGGTCTCTGCTACACAGATATCGAGCTTGGTTGCACACAACATTCGCTCTCGCAAATATTTGCATGTTTGTTGCGGGAATAAGGCGAACGCTCGTTCCTCTTTAAATTTATCGAACGGACCCTGAGCAGCGAAAGGGACACCTAACACAAATAATTTACACCTGAATTTTTTCCGACAGACACCGACCGACCCAAAACACGAAAAAATAAACACTATCTAAATAAAACCGTCAAAGAGATGGAATTGAAACTTTTACCGCAGGAATGTAATCCTCCAGCGTTTAGCAAAGTGGAGGATTTTGTATGGTCCCGGCTTTTTGTGCTTTCACTTCACAGTCAGATAATCCCCTTTTTTTATTAACAGTTGTTTGTGGGACTGTATCAGTTTATGTATCAGCAAGAACATTTGCATAATAAAAGATTTCAGGTCAAATAACACCGATACACTTCCTTATCAAAAGCATAATATTATGAAATTTGTACCAAAAGAGCGAAAGGATGTCAAAAAACAAACGTTGTGTATCTAGGTGAGAAAAATTATTTGGATTGGTAACAAATAACACAACAAGCAATAATCGACCCAAAAAGATTTATTTGTTCAACCCTCTTACGCTAATGATTTATTATAACTACCATTCCAAAAAAAAAAAAAAAAAAATGACTGAATGTTTGTTCTGTGTTATCGCAAGGCACAAACAGGCTACACAAACATTTTCCTTGCTTACCTACTATATTTTACAAGTATATTCAAGTTCAAAAAATACTTGCAAATGTGATTAATATTATTAAATAATAATTAGAGAAATAGCTGCTTTTATATTATGTCTATGAAGTCACTGTTTTTAGTGTATGAAAAATGACTACCACCTCGTAGTCCAAAGAAAAAAAAATAGTTTACAATTCAGGATGAGAGGCTGAAGCTTGTGGAATCATCAGACATTGCACGATTTTCACCAAAAATATCAGTCACACGCTTTTAACGTCACCCACAAACTAGAAATATCAAAACGGAAGTAGAAGCTATTTTGGACGCTACTTTATCAGGGTCAGAGGCGTATCTAGTATTTTGGCTCTCACAATTATTTATAACAATAAATGCATTTTCCAATTTTGACACTCTCTAGCTGCTAAACGGTGTAATTTCGTATAGAAGTAAGTTATGTTATATTGCCTTATTTTGACCCCGACAAAAATTTCAGATTGCTCTCTGAGTCTATGCAACGTCTTTTTAGAACATCTCTTGTCCTCAAAATTTATTACAAAAAGAGTAAAACCAAAATTCAAAACAAGCCAAATGCAATAGTAAATTTTAAAAGTTTAGTTCCGATTTTAAAAATAATCGTGGCTTTTCATTTTCTAATGTTAGCGTCTCTAGCTTCTATAGGTGCAACTTTCTATAGAGGTAAATTACCTGTTCGAATTATAAGTGGTCAATAGTTCTCATGAAAACTTGGGTTTGTAAGTTACCTTGTTGCGTGAACCAGCTCCTGAACAGTTTGCGCCAAACTCCAAACTATTTATTTTCAAAACGAACCTGATCATTCGCTTTTCAACATTAAGGCGCAAATATTTACAAAAAAACGAGTAAAAAAACTCAAATTTTCAAAAGCGCTTGCATTTGCATTTCCGTCAATTGTGTCTTGCTCTAACGCCGGCGGTTAATAAAAGTTAATGCATAAAAAAAACACAAAAATTTCGGAGTTAGTTTCTCTGCCGATGCTCATAGACGAGACCCAATGATAGGTCCTAAACAGTAGACTAAAACCAAAAATAGCAAGTTGTGAGATAACAACATTAGGAAAAATTGCGGCAGTAACTAGAATAGACAAAGTAAGAAATAAGAAACTTCGAAGCAAACTAAACATAAAAAGAGTCACAAAAAATGGGGAAACAAAACAAAACTAAAAACAACAAAAACTAAGATGGTTTAAGCTCATGGTAAAAATAAAAATTATAAAACAATTAAAATAAAATTAAAAGCAAAAACAGAATAAGAAAAGAAGAGAAAGACAAAGAAGAAGCTGAAACAAAGTCGCAGATTTATTAAAAAAGAAAAACCTACACTGGATTCAAAGCGAAGCAGGCGAAAGACGGAAACGGGTGGAGATGAATCATTACCTTTACACCTAAGAAGGTAAAAGAGGTTGATAAAGAAGAGGTAGATAAATGAGTGTAAAATTGTTATTAAACAATCTTTGCGTTCCTGACACGTTAGAAAAAGAGTGTAAGAAGAAATTAGAAATTAATAAAGTAAAAGATCCAGATCCAGCTCTAGACGCTCAGAAAACTCTAAAGGTAAGAATAAGAAAACTTCACATTAACGTTAAACGTTCCATGATTTATTAACGTGATAGCACACAAAAAACGTAAACTTTTAAAATCTTCAAGAATGTGTCTAAAATGCGCATACACAGAATCTTCACAACAACCGGTTCCAATCCATGGAATTTCATAAGAAAAGCGATATCAATTACCATAATCTATATTACCAAAAAAATGTGATGGTACAAAATAATACAACAGTACTTCGAATTTAGAATCCTCGGAAACTCGTAGCTTTCCCAATAACAAACCGTAAATACAACAGTCACGATAACAATTTTTTTAGAGTTAAACCTTCGATGTTGTCTCAACAACGATAGAGTAGTATCCAAACAAATTCCGGAAACCTAAGTGCGATACAAAATTTAGGTAGGCAACCACTTAGTAACCTACAGTTATAGGGCCTAATTCTAAATCAGATTTACGCCGGTGTAATTTGAGTTGCTAGGGGCAACGTCGTAACTTTACTATACTCTTTATATTAGATAGCGTAACTTTGAGCTACGCCGATGGAGTAGCGTAGTGACTTAGAATTCCAGCATGAGTGTATTATATGTTTACAATTCATAAACGTAAGTCATAGTATTTATAAGCTTATAGAACACACAAAACTTAAGACCCATGTGTGTAAAAATACACTACATAATAACAATGCCAGAAACATAGTTGTTGAGTTGCAAAAAAAAGGTTAAAATAACGCATTCATTAAAATGCATTAAATGTTACTCCAAAATTATTTCTTAAAATTTATTTTACCGGAGTATTGCATAAGATACTAGGTAGTACTAGCATGTAGAATACATTTATGTGTTTTGACATAATATTACAAAAAACTCGAAAAAGTTAATTCTTTGTTAATAGTGCTAAAACAAGATAAATAAGATTAAAATGAGATAGAATGAGTAAGAGCCAGTAGTTATTACAAAATAAAATAAGTTTAAGAAATACAAGATGATTCGTTTTAAAATGTGAAACATTAAACCGCGACAGCATCTCGTATGCATACGAGTTATTCCGAGTTTTCCATTAAATATAATAAAAACATATAAAACATAAATCCCCAAAAGCTAAACATAAACATAGAGACGGATAGCTGTCGACAGACATTAAAACGAGAAAGGCAAAAGAAAAAGAAACACATGTGTAAATCAAATATTACTGGAGCTTTGTTTAAGAGTTCATCGAACTAAAAAAAAATATACCAGACGCGTAAAAAAGTATAATTTTTATGATATTGAATAGTGAATAATCCGCATTGGATAGTTGTAGTGGGAGAAATGGTTGGAAGCAAGTTTGTCTTTGATATAATTAAGTCTGCATAGAGCCACGCATGGAACAAATTGAGTTAATTTATTTGATACATACATAATTAAACTTGTAAATTGCAAAACAAAGTTAGTGTTCGTAAATGTGTATCGCTCAAGTTTCTTAGCGTTTTAACGGAGGTGCACTCAAAGACACAAGATATGCAAAAAGAAACAAAGTGTAAGTTAATTTGTAAGCTCGTGATGATTTTGAGTATTTCAGTTTCGCTGCGGTCTGTGGGTCACAGACTTTCCGGAAGTTCGCCCATGTTCAACTTCGTGTTTCATTACGAAACAATGTGTTTACAATAAAAGCCTACAAAATACGCCTAATCCGGGAACGACGACCCAATTGTCGGAGACGTAATTGCGGAACCGACGAATTGCGAGTCCCGAAGAAAATTGAAAAGCCGGGTTTACATTTCGCTTCGATTCTCACGAACACAAATACTAGAAAACAAATATTCGCGAACCTATCACAATGCATAATCTTCTTTGAAAATCGGTAGACAAACAATGAGCAAAAAGCCTCGTCCATGGGTCGTTGACGTGCTACCACCCCCCAAAAAAAACCCAATCCAAGAGCTCCTAATCGTCTAAGTGTCTTATTTGCCGCTTTGTGAATAATGAACCATTTCCTCTGGTCCGTCGCTTGAGCTTTGAGTTAACTAAATCAGGACAAATTTGTCACGAGTCCGCTAAAAGCCAAGTTTCGGCCAGAGAAACGCCATGATCAATCATTTTGAAAGTCCCCAGTTAGAAGTTAGTCCTGACCTTGATATTTTGGAAACATTTATCGCTAATCTTTTTCGAACGGCGTTTGTCGTCTGGCGCAAATAAGCAGACAGTGTTCTGTTAATTTTTCACAAGTTCAGTCAGTAACGAAAATAAAACAGTCACACGACGTCAGCCACAAGCCTGAAAAATTTATTGTTCTATTCATACAGCGTGCCCAAATCGATATGTCCAGACTATAGTCCTGCTGCAATTTGTTCGCTTATTCGAAAATTAACTATAACTCCAAATTTATTTAATAACGCGTCCATTAACACGAAGAATTTCAGCGGCAGCTGTGACAAGTGGCTACTATTCGTCATTTTTAAATTAAAAACCAACCACAAATTCATCGAGGGTCGGATTCAACTGAGAAAAGGCTGCCAGCGACATCTGAATGACGAGATGTACGAGGTTATCAACGTCAACGGTGCACATTTAATAACGCAATATGTCGCAGACAACGCAGCGATGAAAAGAAGATGTTACCGCTCAACACGCACCATTAGTTCGACGTTTTGTCTGAATTTTAGACCGAGACCATCTTCAAATGAAGTGTAAACGTGAAAGATGAGAAGGAGGCGCTCATGTAATCGCCAAATTGCAAATTTACAATGAATGCCAGCGACTTTGGGAAGCTCCAAAAATACAACAGGCATAAATTATAGTCACCGCATGATGGTGGACCGGCCTTACTCGTAAAACAAGCAATGAATCTTCATCTCTTCTCAACTTCTTTGCCGTCTTTCATTTTCTCCAAAAGGAGAGTGTTTCCGCGCAATATACTCACGCGAAATAGATTACAAATTTCATTACAATTTATTGAAACTTGAGACAATCCCCTCGAAAAATCAAACAATAAGCAGCCCTTACAAGATATAGATAATACAGAACTGAAGCTTTCAGAAAAAGAAACCCGATACTTTAATATTTTTATTATAATTTGCATCTTCACGAAACAGTCATTTGGGTGCTTCTGTAGCCATTATAGCACTAGCACCCTAATAAGATGTTATAGAACCCAAAATGTTAAAAAAAGATAAGTACAAATTGTAAGTATAAAGAACTTTCAAGTTATTGTGGGCACTCTTTCTTTACAATTCTGGTGCAAGTAATGCACCAAACATAAAAAGATTATGTACTACCGGTCTTTAGTATTACTAAAATTATAAGAAAAAATACCAAACTAAATTAAGGAATTGAAAATTGAAAACACTTTTGATATAAGATAGAGTTCTGCCCAAAATTTGGGTAAAAAAAAGTAATTGTGCGGATGTCATAAAAAAAGATAATACCTACATACAAAAATCAAACAGTAAGCAGTTACAAGCTTTACGTTACTATTGTAGTTTTTGATTCAAATTTTAGATAAAACTTTTTGATCTTTATGTCAGTGAGGCATATCTATGGATAATATACCTAAATTTTTATAGGTATGTTTCAGTTTTATAAAACCCTTTACAAAGTTTTCTAAATATGAACGAAATTACTAACTCACACTAACGTAATTTCCAGAAATTTTGTAATTTTTGTCTACTAAATCATATTAGTTTTGATTCTAAAAATGTGATAGGACAGTAAGGTATTATGTCTAATAAAACAATCAGAAATTGAGTAAACATCTTGTCCTTTAAATGTAGGGTGTATTTGAAGTTACTTTTTAAGTTTTAACAGATGATAGGTTTCGTTAAAAGGATGCTAAATAACCAAAATGGTATTATCGGTTTAAAAAATAATGATTTTTACTAAAACTGTCAAGTAATGTGTCATGTTTGCAGGACAATTTTGATAAATAAAAGTTCATCATTCCCTGGTAGTACAGTAATGGCGGTAAAGTGACTAGTGTGGTAAACTAAAGTGACTAGAAGTAAAAGGTGACAAATTTTCAATTTTATTTGTCAGTTTAACCTTTTCATTTTATTTGGTTTTTTAACAACATTTTGAATGTTTCAGAAAAAAATATATATCTTACAGTTGACTTCAAAAAACCGGGAACTGTCAGAAGAAATTCTGTCAGATTTTATTAAATTTTTATATTTTCAAACGGCTTTTTAGAATTTAGGTTAAAAACTGCACTTATGTGTCAGAAATGTAGACACAAATTGACATTAATTGACAAATTAAATTTCCAATTCACATTATGTCAAATTTCATTTCCCGATTTTTTTGAAGCCAACTGTACGTTATAAAAAAGCCTTTGCATGACTTAGAGACTTTAAAAATTTACTAAGGCGCTACGCGTCCTTTTTTTTCAATTTACCTTCACTTCGTATAAAAATCATCTCTTTTGTGACTTTTACTATAAATAGGTAGTTATTTGATAGACCGTGTAAATTTGAAGTTCAGGAATTCCTGTTACAATCTGTTATGATGGGTTGTAGGAATCAGCCTAGACAATGTCAAAAAGTTCATGATTTTATTAAATCTGGCGCACCTTTTTCGTGTAACAAAGCGCAGATCTCAAAGTAGGACGCAGACGATCGAAAGCAGACGTAATGCATAATTGATGCAGAACGGACTGCATTATGTTTGTATTGTAAACAGTACATTACCGGATCAATTCAGTCGGATTTTTTGAAAGCGATAAGTGGTTTAGCCATGTCGCCGCCCATCCAAAACGAAATTAATAAATAATTGAAGAGTCGATTGTGGCGCAAACGACTTACGTGCTGATAAATTTTTCAGTAAGTTGGCAGACAACTTTACGTCCTGGACGCAAAAAACGAAGAGAAAAATGAATATCGTGAATTAACTGGAGAAGTTAATGTTGGTCTCTTAAAATGTGAGTACACAGGTGGGTTATTAGACTGGCGGCTTGTAAGTTATTTGAGTTACTTTATATAACCAGTCGAGTTTTAAAAGATTGTGGAAGTTGCTCGTTTGAAGTGGCAAATTAAAAGATGTAGTCATTATTATGAAATATTTTATTAAAAGGTTAGGCGGAAGAAAGAGCTGAGAGACTAAATGGAGCTGACATTGTACATAATTTAGGAAATTTCTAATGTGTCAGAAGGGCACTAGTTGCGTCAGGTTAAAGACAAAGCGGCTAAATCCGAGTTGTGGAAAAGGCTGAATAAAGCTAACAGTAAAAGTGAGTGGCTTACGTTTGTCGTCATGAAATAGCACCAAACCAGTGTGTGGATTTAGCATTTGTAGCAAAAAATTTGAAAAAGGTGTATAAAGCGAGGAACATCCCCTTGGAAAAGCACCAAACGACTCTTTTGTTTCACGAGATGATAAGGCATGATTTTGTATGATAAGCTTGGATGGTGGAACAATAGAAGAAGCAATTGGCTCGTCTGCTATACCATCGGTTCATTTTGAAGTTATCAGATTATAAAATAGACGTGTTATTTGATGACGGCGAGACGAGCTTATTAGGAATCATATTACATTACATTTACCTGAGAGTGCTTCCATATTCGAGAAGCTCGCTTTAGCGAAGGTTTTTACAGTAAAATGCTAAATTAATATTTGATCAAACAGACAGAGAAATACGTCGGATGTGAAATTCTGCTTGAATTGTTTCTTTAACGCGACTATAGTGTTATTACGAAAGTCAGGCGTTTGAATTAGTAATCGCTTCATGCCTTACTACTGATTATACTGCCAATCACCGTGCATAATCGGAGGATGTAATCTATTAATAAACTTGTTACAGACTATGCATGTTAAAATGTCTCGAAACGAAGAACCATCGTTCTTTACCTATTATCTTCTCGATACACTTCTTTATCTCAAACAATAGACGACAAAATAACGATAAAAGCTATATTTAACACTGCAGCCATAATTAATCGGTGCCCAACTGCTTTTCACATTGAAAACAATTATTGTTTACGTTCTAATGTTCTTCTCAGTTTATAATTATAAAAGTGAATGTATTTTTGGCAGAACTAGTAAATAACGATTATTATGCCAGAAAATTCAAAAACTTCTATTTTTATCAAGCAATTGCGCTATTTCCAGGAAATTATTTGTTGGATTTATTTTAATCAAGAAATCTCGACAGTGTAATGTTTAAGTCTGCTTTTATCTGAAATTTCGTCGCTGTTTACTCATCAGAGCATAAATTTTCTGATTTTCCATTATACCTGCATTGTGTTTCAGCTCTTGAACATTTACCTTGCCAATAAAGTCTCGATGAAGCTGAAGTACAAGCTCCGCTTCAATTTATAGTTGCAAACAATTCCATTGTTATCTTCTGTGTAAAACAAATAGGCGAGAGTTTGATGTTTAAAAAAGCGAAAAGGTGTGAGTACCTACACTTGAGGTTAGGTATCAACGACCTGAAGATTTAGCTTGGCATCCAATTCGACTCTTGATAAATAAACGCGGATGGTCTCTAAATTATGCGTGAAGAGGAGTAGTTTATATTTCGGCGTCGGAACGCTCGCTATCTTGACACGGTCTGGCGGATACAAAGTGACGCGAGCGGCGTCAGCGTCGCCGCAAACCTGACCCGTCTTATCTCAGGTATTGTTGTTCTAAGCACCGGTTACGATCGTTGAGGCAACAAACTCGCTGTTTGCCAGAGATGCGAATTTATATATTTAACCGGCCGAACGAACTGAATTAAAAACGCTTCAGAGCTTTTGTATAATTTTGAATATTATTACAATCATTGTTATCTTGGGAAAAACTGAAAGAATGGAAACATCACAAAATGAAATGTTAAGACGTTTCATTGTCCGAGAACATTGAAAAATGTTTGATCAAACAACAACATCTTGTTTTTACGTGTTTTTCAGACGTAATTGTTGTGCAGTTATTTAGACGAGTAGAATGTTTGCAATTTTTAGTTTTTGCAGCAAAAGTATTTCCTGTGTTTAGAGTCGTTATTGCTAGATTATCCATAAAGTCCGGAAAGCACGTGCTTAACAACATCAGCTCAATTGAGCTCAAAGAAAAAACCAATATTACTAATTAAGTAAGTTAAGCAGAAAATTTGGTTATTCCAAACCAATACTTGGCCAAAAACGATTACATTCTGAATTAAATTCCAACTCAAATGTGCATCTTATTCTACAAAATTAACACTAATAGGCCAACAAGACCTATTTTTCTTTAATAAACTCGTAAACTATGTTTGAAAATTTTGCTTTTAACTACATAATTTGGCACTTTTTTAAAAAACAAACAACCTCGTTTTTATTTTGTTATTGAAATGGTTTTGTTATTATAACAGAAATAAATTTTAAAAGTTAAAAAAAATTCCTTATGTGTAAAGGGACATTTTCCTTATATAGAGACATGCTAACATATTTGGGAACTTGGTCCTTCTTTGTTTCCACAAAAATACAAACAATTGTTTAATTATAATATAAGTAAATATTAAAAAAAGGCTAATACATTAAACGTTTAAACCAAATATTTATAACATTACTTCTTCCAAAAAAAGTGAGCTAGCGTTTTAAATTAATTATTCTCATTTTTTAAGTATCAGCTGATGCAAGTATTGTGTATGCTATTTTAAGCAACATAAATTGAACCCTAATAAATATTGTTCTATGCTTTGGAATGAAAGCAATGGAATAAAATATGATAGTGGAAAAAAGACCAAAATAAAACTGCTTGTGGTTTTTACAAAATAAAGATAGTTCTCAACAGATTTTGATATTTTCTCCTCAAATTCTAGGCAATTTTCCTTAGAAATAAACCAATAATAATCTATTTCCAAATCAGAACAGTTTTTCAAAAAAACTTTTGATTTTTAATATTATTACTCAAATCATGTCTATACAAATTGATATTTCTTGTGCCTTCTTTAGCTATGGTAAAATGCCAGTTGTTTGTTTGTTCCTGAAGGCACACTTGGCAACAATCACGCAACTGTGTTTAGTTAACGACTTTGGTCGTAATTTAAACCTTGCAAAGTTTCATTGGAAGGTGCGCCCGAGCCGCCGCAGACATTCACAATTCCGTGAAAGCCGCCGCCGCCGCCACCCGCAGTATTGTTGGTTTGTTGACGCGCACATTTCCGGCGGCAGACAACGCGCAAATTGAAAAGAACTCTCACGTTACATCAAAATAGTCGCCGCATTTTCGAGCGCGTGTATATCTTGTTACTGTTGGTAACGCCGGTCGGATGTGCAAGAACTGTCTACATAGAAAGCTTGTTGCTGTACGCCCAGTATTCTATTGTTGTCTGCAAAGATAGGCTGTGACGGTAAAATTCTACTTGCTGCCGCCGACATTAAATCAAATCAAATCGAACATCGACCGCCTCCGTTTAGTACGTGAAAGCCGTTAATTGGAAACTGCCAAGATACTAAATATGTGGAGGATAACTCGTGAACATAGGTCGCCCGAGCTCGCGCCGGGAGCGGCGCAACTTCTCAAACTAATTACTTACTGATTGATACCTACCCACTATACCTACGTAGCGAAATGCGAGAACTACCCACAGTACAATTTGCTTAAAACGGAAATCTACTTTCAAAAACGTGATAAGCTAACGATATTACCACCACTGTACAAAAGCTTATCTTGCGTTTCAAAATCTTCAAACACTGATTGATTTAAAAAAATCTGAGTGCACCATGTAGTTTATTTAACATGGTAAACTTTCTTTTCCTTGAGTAATTTCAGAAATTTCTTGCTATTCTCAACTCTACACCTATTTTACAGCAAGAGGTTACAAATATCAGGACACTCTATAAATAGATGACATTTGATTAAAATGTTAAAGCCTCTTGGTAATTACAAAAGACAAGATCAGAAATTCTAATAGGGTCTTCTTGGCTACTTTGCCATGGTAATTAAGTGCAGGACCTTATCTGATTGGTATGATGATATGATGAAGTATGGTATCAGAACTAGATATGTAATGGTAGTCGAGTTCATTCAACCAGCCAGTCTGATTACTGATAACTAACAATTACAGTTTGTAGTTAAGTAAAAAAAGCAGAAGGTTTCTATGAATCGATAATAATAATAGAAAAACTTGAAAATTTCCTCATATCTTCATTGCTTCAACGCTCGATGTGATTCATTCCAATAATTAACAAGCCATGAAATAAATTTTTATGTTCAATAAATTATAATTTAACATAAATGAGTTGGAAATTTTCAAAGACATTAAACTGAATGCTTTGTAGATGGTAGAATCTGTAATTAATGGTAAAGCTACTTTTTGAACCAACCGGTAAGACGTGTTACCAGTTATTGAATTAATCACCTCAGGAGTATTAAATTTATGAATGAAATGACATTTGAATACTTTTATCTACTACTTCTTGGTCTTTTTAATAAGTCAACGAATTTTTTAAGACTCGGTATTTGTTATGCAAGTGTGTTTAAAAAATCTATTGCAAGTACCTTTCACTTTACGTATTTATTTTATGGTGGGCAAAATGACGTCATTGGCCTTTTTATTAAATAATCTAATATAAAAAGTAACTACTTATAAGGTTCTTGAAACGACGAGAAATCATACATTGCCTTGCAGTCACTAGACCTACCATAATGAAAATTGTCTAAAATATATTTAGATAAAATTTAGCATCAACAAACCATTAGAATAAAGTGCCGTTAATAGCAACGATAATAATCATAAATGACCATTATAGTAACGTTATAAACACTTCACACGTTTCCATATTATAACATTTTATACAAAACGTGTAAACCAATAACGTATATCACATAAATTTTAGAAAAAAAGATTTTTTTAAATAAGTATAACGTGCTTTATTTAAAATACCACTTTATCATCATTTCAGTTAAAATTTATAAAATCACATTTTTTTTCACAAAACTTAACATTTTTTATCAAATTTTTTTCCTACTAGTTCTGTTTAGATGATCAAATTTGTAAGCATATACATACATCCAAGTTAATTTAATTTAGATAAAAAAAAACAGGCAGTTTTTGTCCAAAATGTCTCATCACATTTTGAACCGATTAATTTCCCTATCTTCGGTCAAATAAACATACATACATAAACTTCGTGTTGGATCTCCGTGGTATGTAGAACGAAATGAAGCAAGCACCCAAAACCCAAAAGCACCAAAAAATTTCACTTTGCACGACGCACCTATCAACAACAAGTTGTCATCCTCAGGTGGGAAATTAAACGGAGCGATCAGTTTAATTCCCCTCCTGAGGATGACAACTTTGTTGTTGAAACGTGCGTCGTGCAAAGTGAAATTGTTTGGTGCTTTTGGGTGCTTGCTTTATTTCATACAAACATAACACAAGCTTGACCCATCGAAAATTTTTGATGACTATTAAGGATAAAATTATAATGAGTGTAAAGCTTAAATAAAGCACAATTAAAGTGTATAATTATTGAATTATACGTTTAATGAAAGATGTTTTCTCTTTAACTAGCTAACAACGAATGAATCAAAAATAGCAAAAATAATTTTATATACGATACATATGGGTTTAAAAAGTAATTTTAAAAAAGTCACGTTTTAGTATTTCATAAAACCCTTCATTTGTTCACATATTTGTTAATGATCTGAATAACCCTAATAAGTATATGGTTGATTCTAATACCTATTGCTCTATTTATAACTATGATATTCCAACAAGAATATAATCAAAAGGTTCACCGTTCAAAACATGGTGGAACATGTTAGATAAAACATGCTACCATTAAAGCCCACGGCCCTTTGTCATTATTTTAAATGTACATTCGAATAGCTTGGATATTACATAAAATGTTGGTAAAGTACTATTTAAATAAATCACCTTACATTTATTAAAATCATTTTATTTTCTGCAATTATCCGTAAATAAAATGATCTGTAAAATAACATAGTACTTAGTCTGTAAAAAATTACTTATGCGAACTCATATGTTAAAATCAAAAATAGTCCGCAAAGTAGACAAATTACTAACAGAAGAGTATGTAAAGCAGTGTTGCCAACCCATTGACGATGATTTCCCTCATATAATGGGTCAAAATCCCCTAAATCCAAGCTAAATTCCCCCAAAACATACTTCATTTTAAAAAAGACTACAACCACAAAGTAAAAAAAAATAGTTCTTTACAACATACAATTTTTAATTTATTTTTAATAAAGAGATAATCAATCACTTTTCAAATAAGTGATAAATGTGAACTACACCGTAATCAAGAAATACTGATTAAGTTGGCAACAAAAAATTAACAGTTTAACATTTTTTTGGTAATTTGTAGTAGTAGTTAAAAATACTCTAAAAAATCCCCTACAGAACTTTCCCTCCTAAATATTCCCCTCTTCTTCAAAAAATATCCTAAATTTAGGGGGAAATCCCCCAAGTTGGCAACACTGATGTAAAGTGATTCGTATTGTTAGTTGTATACAACACATTTTTACAAAATTTTAAAAATTGTGGTTTCACAAAAAACAATGCATCTTAGAGTACAAAAGTGCTTTTTTAAACTACTATAGTTATTCTCCGAGGCTATAGCCGAACCCTGCATAAAAAAGTTCAACTTGTGTCTTGTTATACAAATAACTATTTTTTTTTAAATTTATTCCGTGCCATTAGAGCGACTATTGATATGTAACACGCTTCAATTTCTTAATTCTTAATTACCCTAAACTTATTAAATGCTGTAAAACCAATCTTAAGAAATTTTGGTTTGTAACATACCACAGTATGTAAGCGCAGATGCTCCCAGTTACGTTGCGGTTCTAATAGAGATATTAAAACCTTAATTACAATTTAATAGCCTCCAGATCTCTACGGTATTGCTCGAGGGAATAGAATTTAGGAGGCATATTTCATTACATTATACGCTCGAATAAATAGCAACTTTTCAGATAAGAGCTGCAGTTTTTATTTGCGCCAACAAGAAGAAGCAAAGAAAACGCGAGTTTACTGCTGTGAAAAGTTTATTTTATAGAGAGACGGCGTCTCCTAACTATGCAAGTTTTAATAAAAGATGTTTTTAAGAGAATGTTTATGTAGATTTATTTAATTATGTCCTGGTGAATAAATGGTTATTAGCCCCAGCGTTGATTGTATGCATTTTAGATGACTTCATAATTAAAAATCACAAGTAAATCTTGTTAATGAACAAAACCACATAAAAAATACTAAATAAAATTAATCTTTTTTTAAAGTTTTTTAACTCAAATCCTAATTAGGTAGGTATGTTGGTGGTGAAATTCGAGTAAGGCGGCATCCATCACTAGCAGTGTCAGACATAAAATGAGCATAGTAGTAAAGGGTTACATGGAGCAAGACAATCCTTCAAGAGTCGGTTGCAAAGTCGTAGCAAAACCCATTGTTTAAGAGTCGTGCTGATGGGTTGTTAGTGTACTGTGAGGGAAACCGCCGGGTGTAGAACATATCTCACTACAATGTAGACAAATGCATTGTAATGCCGGCTCCGGTAGGTCTCTCTTGAACGGCTTTGCGTCCCTTTCTCGCAGGAAATTCGATCTGATCTATGAGTTGAAACGGTTCCATGCGGTTGCGAAAACAATCCTTGCCAGAGTTTAAAAAATTAAAATATAGATGCTTATGAAGTGGCACAAATCCCAGTGGAGTTATTCGTTAATTCTCGTGAAACTTGTAGGATATGCAAATCTAGACATGTAATTACCTGAGGGAGGATAATGTAGCCAGTTACCCTTAGAATCATGTCGAAACATGACGTCAGAACGTTCCCGAGTTAATTAGAGAGGACAGGTTGAATCCTGGTCGTTTTTTCGTCTTTAACAGGTGTGGCAGAGCAAAACGAACAAATTGCGGAACTTAATCCTGAGGAAGGCGAGGCGCACCGGATCGGGAACATACTTAGGCAAATTATAAAACTTGTAAGCTCCATGGCAAACAGATCAGAGGAGGGATAAGCGTGAGACGTAAGTCTTATTTATGCCTCAGATTCTGCCAAGTGGGCGACTAAATCTAACAATCAGACGGAGTTAAAACTAAAAAGGCCAAAAACGAGCCGACCTAGCTTTATCTAATGGAGTTCTGAATTCTAAACACGAATATATTTGAGGCACGCAGATAAATAAATTCAAATCCAATCTTGTTCGCTCGGATGCCGTTTGTAGGTGCTTTAAAATGCTAAGATGTTAAGCGTAATCTGCTTCCAGATTGAAAGGGTGAAAAGGGGAAGTGAGTAAAATCAACGACTGGCGATTATTTCGCGATTTAATTGAAGTGAAATTCAGGAAGGAAAATTTCAACGCGAAAAACGACTCGATTATTATCGAAACTATAAAACGAAAACGAGGACAATGTAAACTTGTTCTATTTCGATCATGGACTGTTTTAGATGGTAAGTAATTTAATAAACAATTTCGTTTTATACGCCATTCTACTGTTGAAACTGGAATGCGACGGTATCCCATGTACTTTATTGAGTTTTAGAAGCCGGAGCTTTTGCATACAATAACCATCTCATACGTGAATGCAATTTTGAAGCCTTATGATCAGCCCTGGGCAAATAGCATGATAAAGCTGATTAACTACTTTAATTAAAATGTAAAAAAAATCACACGTCTCAATTAATGTGTATTCAGCGACAATATTTTCCATAAACATCGCTGCAAGGCCAATATCAATCTCCGTCACGTCCAAAGCCATCAACCAACAAAACTGTCCGTCAGTTCCGACATCAGGACAATAATGAATAGATATTGCAACATCACGTGACACGTTTCTGGTCGGTCATTAAAATTCAGCTCCCTTAAGCCTCTTCGATGCAACCCTTCCTTTTAGGGAAGTCGTTTGCTATTTTACTGCCTCTGTTTAATACAAACGAGATGATTTTTCGCAAAAGGGGGCGGCGCCTCTTGCTTTAAGGTTAATTTGCGAAAAACCGTTTACTGTTGTTATTATGCTTCCGTTTAACTCGATTACACCGCGACATTAAAGGGTTACTAAGCCCGGCAATTGTACGACATGACGCTATCGTCTGGTAGCATTAAGATGATCATATTTACCGAGCGACAAATGACTCATAAAATCCAAAAGTTAATAAGGTAGCAATGTCGTGAAACCGGAAGATTGACGCAACTGCAGAAAGGTACCTAATTAAAAGTCGTAAGAACTGAATCGCGGTCATTTGCATGGCTGTTGGGAGTCTTTCGACTGCTTGATGAGACGTTTTTATGGGAAGCTGTGTTAATAAGATGACCTCTTTTGGTGAAATGCTGGCTCTAAATCGACTGGCAAAATACGACTTTGGGTCTTACTTTTACGATCGTGCCGGTTACGTGCTCTTATTTTTACTAAAATGCAAACTTTCAGACAGGAGTTATTACCGGAGGAATATCAAAAACAAAACAGTTTTTAAAATATGAGACAAATAATATTTTCTAAATGACAGGAGAGCTAAAGTTCACTTGACATTTAATGACGACGGTAAAGAGACAGGAGGTGCAGAGGGATAAGAGTTAATCTGTCTGCAAGGAAACACTGTCCTGTCTGTGTTGCACACTTACATCATAAAATTGGAATTTTATTACAGCAACAAACAATAGTAATGTGTTCTTATTACACGTCAAGATGCTTACACAAGTCATTTTTTACTTCCTAAAACATAAATTCAAATTATGAAGGTATATAATGGCAGCTAGTAACAAATAAAGTTCTTCAATTGCATTTCTAGGACAAGTTTATTGCTTCTCGTTCTTGACAGATAGATCAGTTAGCCGATCCATAGTCGATAATGTGAGAAACCTCGACTCGACATTTAGATCACTTCATTATAAGGTTTATTAAACCGTTCATAATTGCATTATAATTAAAACTGAAATGTTGATGATATTTTGATTTTAAAGTGTCAATTACCCGCATGGAATTGATGAATTAACGAGCTGCCTTGTATAACACTTCCTGCTGTCAATAATAAAACGACCAAGATCCAATGATCTAATGGCACGCTTTTTAAAGTTTGCTTCTTGAATGCTTTAAAAGTTTCCAAACTACAAAACCATAAACTCGATCTATGATAGACACAAAGTGTGAGAATATAAAAAAATTCTCACGTAAGACACGTAATAGATTCAAGAAAGGTGTTTTGGCTGTTGCTTTATGTTTACTCGATCTCAGTTAAGTAAGCGGTCATTGACTGGTTATTTATAGTAGTCGATTGGGCAAGGCAAAAATTAGAATAGTTGTTGTTTGTTATTCGAATACGCATAGCGCCTCGAGTCAAGCAGGTGAATAATTCACGTAGGTAATATATGTGTGACATACTACAACTTGTTATCTATCAAAATCGTGTTCACTAATTGGAGAATTTTGTATGCACATGCACCAGGACATGACAATATTTACACGTATGAAGTTATTTCCCACCAATACAAACGACAAGAATATTATAATCGCATTCATCATAATAATGACTAATAAATGTGATACAACTGATAACTGCTTGTTTCTAACAAAATTTACATAGTGGATTAATTTCTTTCCTTTTATGGATAAAATCGGAAATGTAAGAGTATTTACATACTAATTAACACTCGTAGATTGCAAAAAAAATCCATACTGATATAACGGTGGATTGACGGTTTTGCAAATAGTTGCAGTCTTGTCAACTTTGAAATTGGCTTTAAAAATTTTTGAAAAATTCCAAACTCCTCAACTTTCTAAAAGTTACTATCCAAGGTAAACAATTCGTAGAGAGATTTCTTGATGTTAAGGAATCAAGCCCCGACAAGTTTTTGCCTTTGCTTCCATATTAAACGACATCTAAGAAAATAGTTTTCCCTTTGAAACGGATTAGACCGTTACAAGATAGACCAAGAGACAAAAACCGAAGCGTCCGGGAAAAAAAGCAGGCATGTCTCGAGTAAGAACAAGAGTTTCTACTTGCAGAGATAAAACCGAATGCATTATATACACACAAACCGTGAAATAAAATGACTTGAATATTCATTTAATTTATCCTCGCGACCTCAGATTGATAGCACTCCAAAAACAAACCTATCCCAAGTGAGCGTCAAGATTTACGCTCTAAAAGCAGACGTTACAAAATGAAGTAGTTTCTTGTCTGCATTTGAATTTGTCTAAAGATTGCATACGACGTGTTGTAAAAATTTTAACGATGTCATTATAAATATTTAGAAGTTAAGCTGTGTGTATGGGTCGGTCAATAGCCTTGTGGTTGCTTGCAACACATACAGCTGTCCACTAAACATGTCTGTGCAACTCGAGTTCGAGACTAAATCATCAGATATGATCGAACACGCTCAATTACCTCATTTATTTATTGTATGTTACCTGGGAACGGCGCTTAAGTATTATTGCCCGCCACAACAAGAACAATTTCAGCAGTTTCGAGAAGTGGACGAGATGAACTCGTTCCGATTACAATTCCATCTTGGTCTAATGAAAACCGTTAGTCTACCACGAGAGTTTCATTTTTATATAGGTTTTAACGTCTTCAACTAAATCAACCTGTTTTCACATTTTCTACTCTCCAACGGCAATCCATTCCTTGCCCCTCACCAAACGTTTTGGCAGGGAAACTTCTAACAGTAACTGTGATACAAGAAATAATTTCGAATTTTCAAACGACCAGCCGAAGAACTGTTCTTCATTAATCTTGACATCTATCAGAAGTCAATAAAAATATACTCTGAGTGTATTGGTCTCACCCCACAGGTGAATAGCCGATCAATCATACAAATGAAAACCACTCACCCATGATCCTTAAACCGAAAAACGCGCCACTAAACTCATCATAGGTGGGCAAACGCGTAAAATGTTCCGCTCGGGAGAATCCTTACCTGGAACAAAAACACAAATAATTATGGTATGCTAATAAAGCCAGAAAAAATTGTAGGTCACAGTAGTAAACAAAAATTCGTGTGTAACCGTGGTCATGAATATTCATTTTGGTAAAACGGAAGTTCCAGAGCGATAAGTTGCATAAGGTCATGAATGTTATTTTCCGGTATGCAGCTGGTTCCACTGCAATTAATTTTCGGAAGGTACCAGTAGCAGGTGTTTGGTTAAGAGGGGTCGATCGTTTTTTGACACCTGTCTTGTACAGTTTTTGCAAGGGTCAATCGAACTGAGTCACTAAATAATCGTTACATGACATGAGAGGCGGAAACACGTCTTGCTAATTATCCTTGTGTCTTAAAATATGTCGCAAGTTGGGCAACACTCCAAAATAAGCGTTATTTAGTGTAATTCTCAAAGTTTCAAGAGTTGGTAGAATCTCAGTAATCAAAATTACGGATATGTGTGAAGCAAATGACTTGGAAACTTTATATTAAAAAAATCGTCTCCAGCACAATCACTGAAAGACCATTTAGTATATCAAAGAGGTTACCCCTCATTTAATATCCTGCCAACTTCAAAGTTTGTTAATATCGTCGACGACTGTTAGTTTAGTTCTAAATAAGCAAACTTGAAGGGTTAGTTTATGCTCAGGTGCAAACAACTCTCCTGGGAAAGCACATCTCAAATAAAATAAAAAACAGCTCGTTTACTATTTAAGCACAATTTTCTTGGTTTTGTTAAAAAAGGAGTCTCTTGTGGCTAGTACGCACGACGTCATAAAGAAAATGATGGATGATCCTAAATCATCTTAGCATGATATTAGCCTTATGTCGAGATCATGTTACATTGTCGTCTCGAGTAAGAAAAAAACTCGCGAGTGTTTTTGAAACTTTAGAACCCTTCTCTTTTAATTACATCAACAATACATGCTTGTTAACGAGCTTTTCCTCCGTAAAATCCGAGCATTACGGATAGGTAGGTGCTTGAGGCCTCCTTGATGTGCAATAAAAATGGAAGTATTTTCCACTTTGAGGATTTTAATTGCGGAAACTTTACAAAACCCGAGTATTTGTAGAAAGCCCAGCTGATTAAAAATGGTAATTGCACTTTTTTAAGAGTGTATGATACGACGTTCCGTTACTGTATAAGTTTTCTTGATGGCGTTCATCTAATAAATTTATCAGCTCTGTCTGGGCTTCATAATCCGGAAATTAAATAAAAAGCTTTCATGTTATTAAATAGAAGCACATCATTTCGCAAATTTACGCGGCCAATAACTGAGGTATACAGCAGACGCTCATAATCATAACAGCACAGGTTGCGATAATGCCGTTCCGGTGCAGAGTGAACCCGACGAAATTACCTACTCTCCTCGCCAAACCATTTTCCTTACGAATATTTATGTAATCAACGAAATTTTGCCAACCAAATTGATTAAAATCGTGCTGTCCTCCCATCAAACAAGCTAAAATGTGTTTATTAATAGATGCTCCTATTTGTGTCAAGTTCATTAACATTTCCATTACTGTATCGATCACTCTAAAACGCTTTTAATGAATGTTGATAATAATACTGATAATTAACTACATCCTGTGCAGTTTTATCGATGAGAAGCGTACTAATTAATTATTTTTGATGTCTAATAAAACTTATCAAGATTTCATCTATGACACCCACAGAAATCTGATGCACTAAGCAATATTTTGTTTTTAAAATGTTGGTTCTGCTTTCCATGCATATTCTGGCATTTACTACCTAGAGATGTTATAACATATATTTAAGTCATAAACATGTTAGA
The DNA here is from genome assembly GCA_029207805.1 of Tribolium confusum. NCBI lineage: Eukaryota > Metazoa > Arthropoda > Insecta > Coleoptera > Tenebrionidae > Tribolium > Tribolium confusum. The sequence continues at coordinate 32,635,967 of JALGAY010000001.1, read as the reverse complement.
AATTTTATGTTTCTACAGGGAATAGAAACTTCCCGCCCTAGCATAATTCTGTTAGTTTCTCTTATTTAGAGCTTTTCCTGACCTTAATGCAACATCCAGTAGAACTACATAATAATCATACTGTAACAAAACGTAATTTGTTTAATTCTTTAACATAACAATCACGGCTTTATATAAAATTACAACTCGTAAACACGGTTCTGCTTTTATAAAATCAAGAGATAACCCACTTGTTACGATCAGAATGTGCACTAATGAGTAAATTAGCTTCCGTTTTATTATTTTGCTACTGGTTTTCCTACAATGCAAATAGATGAAGAGAAATCCCTTCCAAAGCTTTGTTAAAGTATCATCCATCCTGAATCTGAAAATGGAATACGAATGCAGACTCCCTGTAATTAAAAGAACCCAAGCTAACATTTATTATTCTTGTAAAGTCCCAGATCTAAGTTAAAAATAAGACGACCACCCTCGAGAGAGATATTTAAGGCCCGAATACGGCGTCGAGAGTCTGAAAATAGAGTAAGGACGAAGCTTCAGCACGAGACCAACGTAACGCAGAGCGCAATGTGGAGCATTGTGTCGGTGGTTAGGGTTGCAGGATGTTGGGGGAGACCTGCAAATCAATAACTCGGCTTCCCGGTGCGTCATCCTTGTTGAGTATATATACAGCCCTGGTGACTCATTCCGGCAATTGCATGGTATTAAATAGTAATGAGAAAAGTGTTTGATGATACTTGGAGAAAACCACTGAATCGGCTCAGAATATAGGACAGGATATTTAAAAGTGTGTCGGAGTGGCCGACCCTTGATGGTAATTCAGTATAAACAATAGAAATGATTGATGACATGATCAGTCATGACACTATCTGTGCTGTCCCATACAAGAGCCCGTAATAGGCTAAATTTACATGGTACCTCAAAAGGGTCAGATAAAATCAGGCAATGCAAACCTAAAATAAAGCAAATTTTGTTTAACCTCCTCAAATTAATTTATTAGGTATATATGCACCTTGCCTTTAGATCAATATGTAGTTTCCCCCATTCTTAAAAATTGCAAATTTCTTTCACAATATTCTTTCATAAGAAAATAAAATTCATAGTCAGTCACAGAGAACCGAAATTGAAGAGAAGAATTGAAGCAATCGTAATTAGAGAGGTTACGTTTGGTGTAACACGTGGTTTGTCCGAATTTTACGCCTGCAAAATAGAGAACAAAATACCATCAATAGAATAGTCAATTGAACGAAATGAGTTTGCTATCAAAACACAATTTGGAACAAGTGAATCGTTAATTTCATCTCTATCGTTCGCAATATAACTCGAAAGTACTGTTACTGTACTAATGTTATGAAAGCATAGTCTGAAATTTCCTGACACAATTAATAATTTGGAATAAACCTCTTTCATAAATAGATAATCCTGTCGCACAATAGCTCAGGAGTATCAACACTGTGCAAGAGCATTACTTCACAGTCATATCGTGTGTAACCTGCAGCTTTCTAAAAAGGGTGTTACCACAATAAGGTAATTATATAGGTAATCTTGGTTTTTATAATAATTTAGGAATACTATTACTAAAATGGAAGCATTTACAGCCCATCAAGTAGAGAGGTGATCCCACTAGAGAAACATAACGTTCAACTGATTCATTATAAAAGCAATATCAAGTAAGTATATAAAATAAGACTACAGGCTGAACAGGATTAAAAGTAAAACATTTTTTTCAATAAAATAGTTATTAACAGATGAAACAATAAACAGTTAATAAATAACAAAATAACAATTATTTGTAACAAAATACTTAGAGGATTTCAAAGTGGTCCCTTTTTTGACAAATACAGTCTCAAACGTTTGGCAAAATAAATTACCACGTGCCGCAACTATTTTTTGACTTTGTGGCATTAAAATTTGTTGTAAAGCTTTCAAATTTTTGTAGAACTTAGCACAAGATGTTTTGTATAGGGTTGATCATTTCTGAATTTAAAATTCTAGAAGCAAAAGTCTGTGCTAAGCCCCACAAAAATTTGATATTGCTTTATGTTTGGTTTAAAATATCAGTAAAAAAATTGCAACATAAGAAATTTTCTCTGACATATTCTTTAACCAAAGTAAATTAAAATTAGTTTGTACAAATTTTTTCAATATGTAATGTGCTTGTTTCGATTTTTGAAAATTTGTCTTACTTTTGAGAGAAAAACCTGAGATTTCAGTTTTTGTGTCTACTTAAACTTTGTGGAGCTAGTCAAATAAAATTGAAGGTGTAATATACCATGTTACAACCCACACGTTGCAATGTGTGTAACTAAGTAACTAATGTCAGCAACTAAAAATTACACATATAAAAATACAGTTGGATTTTATCACATTGCAAACAAAATATTGAGTGGTATGAATAAAAAAAGCATTTGCTTTTTCTTCAAAGAAATGCTTGGAATTTGAACTTTTACTTTAGCTTTTACTCTTATGTATCACTGTAAATAGAAGTAAAAGCTTTTGGAGAAGTAAGTACCGTATTTCAGAGAGTACTTCTGTTCCTAGACTTTCCTAAAGTATTTGCTTCAAAAGAAGTTTTCGTCAAGTTTATCAATAAATAACTTCGGAACAAATACTCCCTATACAGCATAAAATAAAATGGCTTCTTTTCTATTTATACTTAAAAAAACCTGGTTGAAGTTTATCAAACACTATTTAAAAGTCACAAACAGAATTACAAAAGCCATTTATGCATCTTCTTTTGCCGTACAATAGTCTTTCAGTATATCGTTTTCACTCTTCACATCCATTCTAAACAAAAAAGAAATGACAAAAATAAAACATTAAATAACACTAAGTTGAAGGAGCAAACAAAAAATCTGTTTAGGTTTGCTCTGATGTTTTGGTATGAGGATATGCTGAATGGAGAAATATTTTTTTTAGTATTTGCTAAAAGAAGTACTTTTTTTGGCATTTGCTTCAGAAGAAATACTTTCTTTAGCTTTTGCTTTTCTCCAAAATTTTTGCTTTTAAGTTTTAACTTTTACTTGAAGAACAAGTAAATACTTTTTTATTCATACCACTGAGTGTGATTCTGACAGACTGTAAATCTGAATGCGTGAAATAAAATTATATACTACATACAGTAAATTGTCTTGTACTGCAAAGTGCAAACAACTACCTGTTGTCTTAGCAGTGTCAGTAGTGGAAACTTACTTAAAGCTTGAGTTTCGTAAAATTGTTATGCACTTTTTTCGCTGTAATCAGTCGCTTTTGAGTTGTGAAAACGGTTGATGACTGTTCAAAACTTGATGACAGAATTGTCAGCGGGTTTAGAAGAGTTTTTTCTATTACAAGTACATATATTCCACAATTACTTAAAACACGTAAGAGGGACGTGTAAGCAAGAATTTGCTCCCAATATATTATATTTATATTTTCTGCGTTTATACGATAATATTATTCTTCTCGTTAGATCTTCTTGAAATGTCAAATAAAACGAAAAAAACCCAATCACAGTGAAAAACTTCATTTAACGATAACAATAAGTAATACCACCAAGTTTTCTTTATCGAAATATAGTACTTGAGGAATAGTAAATAAAAAAAAATTCTTATAAAGATGTTACTTTCAATCTTTTACTATATTAAAAATCAGGCTCCCTTAAAAATAAAAAAAAATTAACCCTTCTTCTCCGAAGACAATAAAAAGCACATCAAAGTAAGAATTAACGGTAAAGAAATTAATGAGAACAGATTGAGTTCTCAACTCAGGTACAGCGCCCTGTGTAAAGGTACTATTTTAAGTTTTTTTTAGTGAGCCTGTGGTTTGTTAAGTACAATTAAAATATTAAGTGGCTGGATCCTGTGGTGTAAGGTTCTTGCACTTTTCCGCGGTCATTGAGACAATCTCTTTTGTTTAGGATCTAAGGACTAGCCTTGTAGACATTGTTGTATTTTGGGCGATGACTTTCCCAAAAACGTTATGCAGAGAAAGCAACAAGGAAATAAGAACCACAGTTTAAAACAAAGCACAGGAGACTGAAGCAGCACTTTGGTTGCGTTTGATAAAGTTTCTGTTATACTGAAATCCCTTGTATGGAAACTAGCTTGGTTTAAATCTTAATTTTTACATGTGCATTTAGTGTATTTAGTTTTAAAGAGTTTACTTCAGTAGTCAGTCTTTATTCGAGGTACAAGAATAAATTGCTACATCAAAATGTTATTACATTGCCGCGTTCTTTAAACATCTACATGTTGATCTGAATATTATCAACAGATCAAACAAACTTATGTAACTGAAGTTCGATTTTCATTGTATGTATGTAGCACCTCGCTAAGCTAGAAAGATCATTTCTAAGTTTATTTTTATAACATTTTTTTTAACTCTTTTTAACATTGAGTTTGAAGAAATATTAAATACGATAAGACAGGCAATTCAAATTACTTTAAATGTTGAATGTAAAAAAAAACAGATTATTCACGAGGTGGTAAGTACATCTAGTCAAAATCTGTTGATTATCTATTTTTGACACGTTGAATAAAGAAAGTTAAGTTTTGGTTGCATGTTTAACATTGTTAGAAAAATAATGTTTTTTCATCATCGTACTTAATCTGAGAGTTACAAGTCTACTAACGCCAGCTATTAAAAAATTGTTTTATTATTATAAATGTTAGTGTCTGCAATCTACTCAAAGTGAAATCCTGTTGAGCATTGAGCTAGAAATTTAATATTTAATGTTAAAAATAGTAAAGTTATATTGAAAACTTAAAGTACTTGATTCAAGAAAATTATGGAATTTTAAATATTTATTAAAAATAAGTCTCGTATTAAAATTCCTTCAGTTAATTAGTAATTCCGGCCATGTTTTTCGCACGTTCACAAATGTTAATGACACGACATTATAAAATTTTATTCAGTTAAATTAAACACTTGAATAACTAACAAATAATTAATTGCTGCACCTATAGTGCATATTAAGTCTTATCAAATACCAAATGGCAAACCGGAGGCATAGATATTCATCACCTGACATTAAAAACAATAAGTTATGCTTTATAAATAAAATAACAGACACTGAAAAACATGACACTAAATGAAAGTAACACAAGTCTGTTCCAAAATGTTTGTGTTTATTTTTTTTACCGATGTTATCATTTCATGTAACAAAAAATTAATGGAAAAATGTAAATTAAATTATTTTGTCACATGTTTCGTCCATTGTAAAAGCTTTTGTTTGATAAGAATGACCAAGCTTTATCGTAAAATTACTTTATAAATTGTTATTGTTAGAAAAGGGAATAACAAAAAATCCTTCAAAGTGAAACAAATAATGTAATAAAAGTGAGTATCTTCGCCAAGTGTAAAATAATAACGATTTTGTTTGCTGAATATTTCACGCTCTGGTTGAGTGTTGACCTAAGATGATAATTTTGAAATAAATATAAAATTTTCCTGTGGGCTTTTGCTGTTGCAATTTGAAGCAATCATACTTCATCAATAGTAAGGGAGTTATTTATGGCTTTTACAAATGGGTCTTTCAATTTATTTTTAATGAAATAATTATCCTGAAGTTCTGGAGGCCCTGCCGAAAGAAAAATTGCTGTAATTATCCAAGCACATCATCAATTCAATCAACGTCATTAGTCGTTTTTTATTCCACGACCTCAAGTTATTGTTCGGTGTATTCCGGCAATTTTCTTTGAGAATTAATTCCACCTCGATTCGTTTTTATTTTTACATGTGTTCGTGATACACTTTTCGCGTAAAAAAACCACAAACATAACTCTTTGCAACGGAAGATGAATTGTTATGCTCTGATTGTTGCGTCTGAGACTGTCAATGCGAGCTTTTTTAATGTCTCGACGTTGCTATTGTCTAATCGAATAAGTTTCTTGTCATCGCGCGTTAATTCCTTCTATAAATTTTAATGTTAATTAATGTTAACTAATTAAAGGTATAAAGAGAAAATAATTTTGCTCTCTAATTAAAATCCAACGTAAAAGTTTTAATGAAACATCAAGTTTGGCGGATTTCAAAGAGAAACTTAACACAAACTTGCAACATAAAAAAACTATGCGTTATAAGCTTCATTCGCAGATAAACATTGCTCCACGAACGCCTTCAAAATGCAGCAAAGACTGCTTTAATAAAAAAAACTGTGGCGCTTGGAGAATTTTTGCCATTTTAAATGTCGAAGACTAATGGCTCTTGCTGGATGGAGTTAATGCAGTCTTTGGCTCGATAATTCAGTAAAATCTCCGCTGAAAAGCGGGAATAATACATTAAAGAATGCGTCACTAGAGGATGTCCCGAGGATCCTATCCGAGATAATTAACGTTCTTAATAATTTAAGAATTTAAGACATAATAGCGGCAGTAACTTAACAACGGGAGACCTCGGGCATAATTTTGATCCTAATTTAAATATCAAGCAACGTGTTGGGACACTTAATTGCACTCAAATTACTTTATAATTAGTAGACATTTGGCCAATAAATAGTCCGAGAACATCACAAACTCCCGGTGCAGGGTCATAATACTAGAAAAATGAAAGGATAAGAAGGTCGTTCAAGAGCTAGTGCACGTCCTGTCCGTGGCTCATTCACAAACCCTCGTAAATTGCGGTAATAAGCAGCAGCGTTAAGCCTACTCTGCATCTGTTTTATATCGCTGTGTAAGCCGTATAATCGGCTATGTAAATGAGCCTCCAGACGCCCGATTGGAGGCAGGATATCCCGGAGACCACCGGGATTACAGATAAGGACGTTTAGCCAAATCTCTCATTCCATCTATATTCTTATTACTATTCGTACAAATAAAAAAAATCAATCACTCATTTAAAGGATTTAGGATTAATTTACTTCTCGATGGCAAATTCCCAATAAATTGAATCTTAAATCAAATTAGGTCAAATTAGAGCAAATTTCTAATTTCCATCATGGGCAATTACGCCGATTAATCTTTGGCTATCCTTACAAATATTCGCATCCCTAAAATCTAAACGCTCCAGGCAAGCAACAATATGCAAAGCTGTTTCAACTTTGACATTACATTTCAGTCTAATTAAAGCACGAGACAACGTCATAGCCGAGGTCAGAAACTCTTAATTTAATTGTGCAATATCGAAAAAGCTCTTTCTCTTATTCCGCACAAAGAAAATATTTCAGACGGAATTTAGGCCCGCAATAAGCTGTATTCCCCGAAAGAGACGATCCTGGTATTAGTAATCATCGATAGGAAATGAGATCTGCGAAAGACGTCTCTGCTTTTTCTATTAAAATATAAAAGCACGCCAGGACGCCCTTTATCTGGAAAATTAATGCAAAAAAAGAGTTCAACCTGGAAAAATTACCGACAGGTAATGTTAGATTCAAGTATTTGAGGATTAGGTGTCTTTGTTTACAAGGAAATCTTGCTAAGAGGATTGAATTGAGAACAATTGGTACGGCCTTCGCTGTGGATAAATTTTTCAATGCATTTGAAGAGCCAATGACAATAGCACAAGTTAGTCATGTATGTAATCTGTTTATTTGCAAAATAATAACATCATTATTTATGCCAATTAACCGTTAAAAGTGACTTAATAATGACCGACCTTGCTAATCTAGAGTACTATTTTTAGATTTCTATTTACCGGCGACTTGTTAAAAACAACGATAAAAATTAATATATTCATTATGTATGTTTATTCTACCTATCAGTGCTGTAATTTCGTAAAGTACTTCCTTAAAAATAAAAAAGTTACGTGCTTTTGTAATTAAAAATAATATCTGTGGTCTCAAGGAATAAGTCAGTTAGTTAAGCATACTTAAATACTTATGCAGGATAAAGATTTATCTGTAGTTTTTGCGACGAGAGTTAGATTTCCCAATCCAGGAAAAAAATAGTACCCTCGTATTGTTTTACAAATATGCGGTTTTTGAATAAAAGCTATGTTGATATTTTGAGAAATAATTGTATTAGAGTTTCAATCGTTGCAGTTTTACTTTTTGTAAGATTGGCTTGGATTAGTGTAAACGTTAATTTTAGAAGTCAATTTTGTCCTCTAATTCTTGTAACTTTCTCAAATTGATTGGACAGAATTTGATGTTTCTAAATTTTAAAATATTATAGTCTAAGTATAAGCATTTAAGTATTATATAAGTATATAATTTTTGTTAGTTAAGCATACTTTAGTATATAATTTCAATGCTGCTTTGTGCCTTGAGAAAAGTTGGTAACTCAGACCTTTTAATACTTTCCGAGTTACAAAAATCAAAGATGTTAGTCTTTTGGTATCTCGTAAAATAATGCACACCCTTGGTTAAGTTAACTTACAGGAGCAAATATCATGGGAACAATGAGACAATTATACTTATTCATTTATTCATTGTGATGATAAAGTGTCTGTTTTCGGTTAATTTAATTTATTAATAATTATTTATTTAATTATGGTAAATACCTAGGTAAGTGTGATTAAAATTAGGTAAGGCTGATAAAAAATAGGTAAGTAAATAGAATGAATAAGTTGATATGCTCTGATGAAAAATCAAATAGCTAAAGAAAAATTCTAAAAGAAATTCATGAAATTATTATTTTTACAACAATCAATTTAAAAAACCTTTTTAATCCACATTGATGTCAACCAAATTTATTTTTTCCAAAAACTCAAATAACTAGAATACTTGAAAAGTAAAAAAAATAATACTTTCCTAAAAAAAAATAATTTTCGACCTACCAAGTTATTTCCTGTGATCACAGATAAAATTCTAGATAATTTTAATTCTCTACAAGCATCTGTAAAATAAAATAGTACATTAAGTATCAAGAACAGTACGAACATTTTACCGATCAAAAACAATTATTTGGATAAGGCCCATAGTAGAACCAAAAAAAGTGTAAATTATTTCTAAATAAAGATTTTTCAAAAATGCCAAATTTATCTATAATGTTTTCTACCAAAAATCCAACAAATCTCCTGCGGAAGAAAGACAAAATTTAAAATTTCAAAATTATGTTGGATGTCCAATTACACTGGACGCCGCTTAATGTGATCCCGGTTAATGTTATCAAATGCTTAATGTAGTCAAAATAGCATGGGATGAACCCAAACAATACTAATTCATAGAAATTTCTCCGTTTACTGTTATCTATGCTTTATTATTCTTTGTTTTTACCATTTAAAGAAGCTTTACACTGAAAAAACTTTAATATCAAAGTTAAACAAAATATAGAACACTTTATAAAAAATCAAATCAATAAATATTAAATGTTTAAAATATTTTGTTTTAACATTTAATTTTTCATTTAAAACATAATTAATCCTTCTTCAAAAAATTTGTACTGGTAATAAATGCTTTATTTAACAACAATAAAATCTATATTAACGTTTTATCGTTTTTGCAAATTTTATTTTATTTTTATTTATTTTTAAGTTATGTTAAATTTTAAAAGCAAAAACACCGTTGCAAAAAAGATTTAATTATTTTTCCAAATAATGTCCCACTTACAATTTAAAATTCTGTAGGTGATAGCCACCTCCGCCCAAAAGAGGTAAAGTATGAGTGTTCTAGAACGGTAAGTAATGCTTAACGTCAAGTTTTAGCCAGCAACAAGTAAATGAAATACTTTTCGATGGCTTGGAAACAGACGTGGTAAACAATCAAATAAAGTTTAATCGCACAAAAAAATTCTATTTTAAAAATCGATCCTCATTTCATTACTCTTAGAACTTCCTCGATAATAAAAAAGTAATTGCACATTATTAAAAAGAAACTGTTTGACTTAAAATATCTAATAAAAATATTCAGATAAAACGTAATATCTTGAGGATTTATGAAGAAATAAAAACTTTTCGTGAAATCAATTCCGCATAAACTAATACTGTCATGCAAAACGACTTTATTAGTTCCCATTTTGAGAACAAAAAATAGCTGTCTTGTAATAAATAAACAAAGCTATAAATGTAGGAAAAATTCTAAAGAACATTCTTTTAAGATCCATATCTTCGATTGGAAAGTTGAATTGAATCAATGAAGAAAATCCGATGAATTTCGAGTCTATTCATTTGTTGCGATAAACTGAAATGTATTGCTATCGAAAAATCTCTAGACGCAATTTACCTTGTGGAAAGAAAGCACACTATTATGCAATGTTATCGTGATTCACATTTACTTGTACCAATTTATAGTACAAATTATATTTTTTATAAAAAAAATACCTATAAAACCCTTTTAAGTTCGAAATAGTCAATAATCTGATAAACTGCACAAAGGAGCTACATTTCCTTAAACAAAATACTGTTGGAAAACGTTTTCTTTACGGCCATTAAATGTCAAGTATTTAGAATTTATTGAAATAAATAAAATAGCCAGATTTCAACTTAAAACGTTCATAAAAATGGAAATCAAACCCATTTAAATGTTTTCAAGTTTCCGGTAATTAATAAGTTTGTAAACCGCTAATAAATTTTCATTCATTTCCGTTTCTGTACAATTGCTTTTTGCAAAAAACAGGGCCTAAATATATTATAGCAATTACTATTTTAATGTTTCCTTTCTATGCGTACATGTTATAAAAAAAAGACCTTTGCTCAGTGCAAATTGCATAAGACCAGCAGGTCCAATAAATTTGCAAAATCTCACAGTAGCTGCAATTTACATATGAGACAAATAAATTAATTACAAACAATGTTACATGGGGACACACCTTTAGTTTCGAGATGAGAGAGCAAGTTTTAAATCATATAAACAAAGTTGTAGTATTGTCATCCGAAACACATTGGGACCAACACGAATACATGTTTATTAATGTAGTGAAATACATACGTGACATGCTCACGTGTGGGTTACATAGCCTTTTAAGGTAACCAGTACCCAGACTAAACTTCGACTTCATTAATTAGTCCAAAAATGCAATACCCATTGATGGGTCATGAACGAATTATGCAATGACTGGCTCGTGCCGAGCTAGGCCCTCCCAGAAAAATCTGTTTTAAATTCAAGCAGCTATGATTGAGTATAGAAGATTAACTTTGTCAATCTCTTTTAATCTTCAACAATTAAACACAGTGAGGATTCCCCTAGTTCTTTCAAAGCAAACTCAAACGGAATAAATTAGCAAACCAAAATCGAACACCCCGATGACACGCTATTGTACTTCCAAAATTATACTCCATTACAAAGCTTCGACGCATCATATTAAAAGAATTATTAATTAAAAAGCTTCTCCCTAAAAGAATACATAATTGCGTCCCCAATTCCGTTCAATAATTCAATATTATAATAACACAGCATAAAACACAATAACGAGCACTTCATTATACTTTGCTTCTGAAATAATTCACCAATTAGTTGCACACGAAAAGAATGAAAAGAATCCTTTTTGTTCTGGCAAAAAATATGTGTCCGCGACACTGGAAACTCCCCCAACTTTAACGATTTAAGAGAAACATTACGAACCGAAAACAATAATAAAATGAGCAAAAAACGAGAAATGGATGAGACGCCGATGATTTAGGAAGTGCGTCTATCGCGGGTCAAAGAATTTCACCGAAAATCCCTGTTTGACCATCAGGTTTTATTAAAGGCATTCATCATCGGTGATGCAAATTGTGTGTTTTGATGAAAATGGAGAGATTTCCGATAAAAACGGTAAATATTCGCGGCTTTTCCACCACCGAATTGAAAATAAATCGTCCAAATGCCCTGTTTACGGCATTTATGGCCTCTTCGAGTAAGCATAGGGTTCAATAAAATCGCAAATTGATCCACTGTCAGTTCGAGAAAAAATACGGTAGCAAAAACTGGACAATTATTTTAACGAAACGTCTGGAAAATAGATTTTAATGCCAATTTATTTCCACAAATGCAGTCTTTGTTGTTTTCTGATTTCCAATTACTATCCATTTTGTATTTGTATTGGCTCTTCTGATACAGCACAAAGTTAATACACAAACTTCTTGTAGACCATAAAAATATTACAGTTCTATTCGGAAAATTACTTTCTGTTGTATCGCAGAACAAAAGTTCTAGTCGTGCCATCTCCGACAATTTTTTTACACAGTGTCATGAATCTGAGGGTGTATTTTCTTGGAGTAATTAGTAAAGCGAAACGACGTACGAAAAAAAAAGAGGAACAATAGCAAACATTGGAAATTACAGAGAGCAAAGAGGAAAAAAGCAACAGATAATACATACGCGCAAGGATCGGCGTTTAACGGTACTAGAACGCCTGCCTGTCGTAATTTCTTCAGTTGCAGACGTAAGGCCGAGCCTCGTCTGGCCATATAAGAAGTGAAAATGGACATAACGAGAACGGACAACTTACGACTGGAAAGAAACCTACAACACGTCTGTGGGAAAGTCAACTAAAAATCCCGAAAGTATCGATTCCTTAATAGATTCTTAACGGATTTTCCAGATTGCAATGAAAGCGTCTCACAAAAAATATAAATGATTGCAGCATTTATATCGTCTCCAGAGAGTTTCTTTTCTCTTCTTCCTGTTATTTATCCGTATATGAATACAAAGTTTTGTTGTGTTTTATTAACTTCGTCGCAAAGTTCTTGTGCAACTCAGAAAAGTTAAATCGGGAAATTTTACGATGAAACTAACAACACCACCAGACAATTCGATTTAATTATTTCTATTAGCATCCCAGCTGTCATGGTTTGGTTTACAATGTGGGTGGTCACCATTATGCAATGCCTGCGGTGCATACAAACTCAAAGACTGCATTCGTATATTTAAAAAATTTCTATATTTAAACACGAAAGCCCAACATTTTAAATATTTTTATTGCATTCTCGTATCTTGAATATGCATCTGCTATTGACCAATAAATTATTTATTCAAAATTGTTTATGGGAACAAACCACACGGGTCCATCATAGCATTTCAATCAACTCCATGTTTAAATTTCATCACGTGTTGTGTACATTTTCTGAAAGTCAATTAATTACATTATGTCGAATTTTTAAATCCAATTAAAACATACATGTGATCATTTCTTCTCTCAAAAGTGGCCAACATGACACGTGGCAGGTAAAAAATGCTAGAGGTCGTATTATTGATCACAGAAGGGGGTTGCGTAGGCTCCCTTTTTGGAAGGTAGGGTTGCGTAACTGCATTCAGAACCCTCATTCGACCAACACATTTTTGATTACGAACCTGCATCCCCTGTATAGACAAAATAAATGTTCTACCATATCCGCAACATCCCTCGGCAGTTTCATCAACATTTTAGACGAAACATGACCAGAACTTGTCTGAACAACTGTTGCATTGACATGAAACTTGCATAAGATAACACTGCATCCTCTCCACAGGCAACCACACCCTCTTATAACACAAGTATTTAACCGGTTATTTTAGTTAGGTCATGGTCAATAGATGGAGAGAGATCTTCAGGGACCAGTAGAAGCAATTTTCAAACTTTCAAAACCGTTAAAAAGCTTAATTACAATCAGAATCTGAAAAAAGTTTTTAGAGACCACTGTACCAATTCCGCAAATTCCAGTATTTTCTACTCCCCATTGTCCTTTTAAAAATTCCGTTATCATAATTCACTTTGCTCCGTTGGCATGGACAGGACTGCGCGAAATCCATATCCTACCTCATCCTCCAGAGCATTGAGCATTCCCCTTTTTACGCACGCATTACGCGTGCCGTTTCCCCACCGTTTCCGTTCCTGGCGTACACAAGCAGAACTGCGAACACCAAGGGGATCGATCAAAACGGTAAAACCAGCAAATATTTGTAACGTATTTCTGCGAGAATTCGAAACAAGATTTGCCAGTATTGGAGCCCTAGGGCTGAGCCGCATTGCAATGGATGAAACACCTCCCATCTGTGATTATGCGTAATTTCTACTATTACGCCATCCACAATATAAATAATTTCATTAGTGGCCGTCTGCTCGAACAGAAATTGCAAAGACAATTAGGTCCTAGCTGTTTACTGTAACTGTATGTCTGGTAATTTTTCGCGATTGCGTAAGCGTATGGCTTCGTTGGTAATTACTGCAAAATACACGTTTTAATACCTCAGTTTCGAGCAGTGGTATTAAGTGAATTTATCTTGAATGTAATCTTCTTCCGAGATTGTAAAATCCAGATAAATTGCCTTCTGTATCAAGTTTTTCCCTTAATTGAAATGTAAGCAGATTCAAAAGAATTTGCTAGTTTTTGCTCGATCCGAAAAGGGTTAAAGTGGACATACACTTTGCTCTATTTCAAACAGGAATTAAAACCCTCTGCTACTGACAGCTTTTAATTATTATCGATCTGGAAGGACTCGTTTGATTTTATTTGAAATTGTGGCGTTCGCTACGCTTGTCACCGGCAGGAAGTCGTTTGCAATTTTTTTTCCTTTTCAACGAACGATTTATTTCAATTTGCTAAGCATAGTTAGCCATGAAAGAGCTAAATCGGATTGTGGATATCTTGCAAATTAAATTCACTGCTTTGCCTGTGTTTCCATTTTTCTATGGATTCTAACTTAAAGGCGACATGTTGTAGCAGCAACTTGCAGTGCTTGCTTGATGGAGGAAATTTAATATTACGCAGCTTTGATTAAATTCTTACCAAATTTTACGTAAAAACAAGCAATAAAATAAATTTTAGTTAACAAATTTCTTAAACCACACCAAAATTCAAAAATATGTTTTAGTTTATTTGTAAAAATAAAGATTCTTGAAGTAATAATAATAAAAAATGTTGGATTTGGTCCACCATTGCCCTAAGAATGCCCCGTTCATTATAATTGCTGAGAGTAATTACAAGAGCTGTGCTGATGCAATTAAAACAGACATTTTCACCAATTACTTAGTACTAATGTAACGATTATATTATTATTCCATGCACGTTCCAGACTCGATTGTCGTATATCTGTTGTCGAGAGCTTGCTTTCTTTTCATCACTTGAAATAGCGTAGTTTCCAAGTGTAGAAAAAAATGTAGCGACCTGACAGACAGCAGTTGTGATTGGTTTTGGTCAAAAATTTGATAGCTGTGGCAAATTCTCTTAGGAAAATTGAACAATATATGGCGCCGTCAATTACGTCGTCGAAGACAAGTGGTTCGTTTGTTATTAAGCTCCTCTGAATATGTAGTTCTGTCTCGTAATTGTGACTAATGGTGGTTTTAATATCCTCGCAGTCTGATTGCTTTATTGTTCTTACATTGCGCCCGTCTACATTATTCATTAATATTTTTATTAGTGGATTATTCTATGCAAAGTACAGACGCTACTCTTGGTGCTTGCTAATGTACATTTACTACGAGCTGAAGGTCTAAAAGTGTAGAGCTTGACCGCGATCCACAATTTAAAAAAATGTTCCAGCCATTAAAGTCTTTTGCACGATTAGTCGTGATTATAGCGACCTGAACAAGGGAAAAAATACCATAAACTAGTTCTGGTCAATTACATTCACTGCTGATAATTCTAAATAAATGTGTTGCGATATTGGAAAATCGTTTTAAATACTGCTTTAGCAAGCTGCGTTCGTTTATAAACGAGATCAATAAAATGCATTTGTATGTTAATTGATTCATATGTCGTGTACGCCAGCTGAATACTAAACGGAAAACGCAAACATGCAGAGATCGCTTATTAAAAATAACGCCAAAGGAGATTTTCCGATTTGAATTCCGCAGCAGGATTTACTACAAATTGCTAGACCAAAAATGTAATCGCAAACCTTTTTTTTTTTTCTCAGAGTCTTTAACTTGGTGCAATGTCACTACCAGTTACGATTTTAATTTAAACAGATTATAGAACGAGAAAACATTATAGTGGGTTCAGAAAGAGCAAATTGGACTACAAGAAGTATGGTTGGACAAGCAAAATGGAAACATTGTTACAGGAATACGGAAAGTCCAATCGAGCAAATGATTGATCTAAATGGAAAACCGTTTAGTCCCTTGTTGCGTTCGATTCAGATAATCACGACAGAGTCATAATAAAACTCTTACCTTAATTTGATAAGAATTGAGTTTGTTCTTCGGAAGGGCGTTGAAGGAGCTGAAATCAAGGCGACGGGTGAAAATTCCATTGGCGCCGCCTCCGACCCTGCAATTAACATTAAGCTCAATTAATCAATTGATCATGTATTCAAGTCACAGTTTCAATTAAAGTTTTAGTTGCAATAAAATTTCATTTTTCCTTCAAGTCAACAAATGCAAATGGAATTCGAGATATTTTGTCTCCTCAGAGCATTTCAACAAGGCATAGTATAATAAATATTTAAAAGCAAAAAGTACATGAAAATATTTCTTAAGAGCGCATCTTAGGAGTGCATTGATTCCCCATCCTAAATTCCAATCGGCTTGATGCGAACAAACAAGAGTCGAAAACGCCATCGTCTACAGAAAAAGGAAACGTCAGCAAGTCGAGAGGATATTGCAAGGGGTAATAACATCCCTCATTTTCCTTTCTAGTTACAAAAGTAACATTTTGGTAATGTTCCACTGTTGAAACATCTCTCCGCCAAACTCTCTCCAGATTGAATTTCCATTGATCGTCGTCAAATGTCAAAATATAATCTGTATTTCCACGTCGCATTCCGTCGTAAATTGAATACGAAATTGCGTGTACGCGAAAGACGTAAATTCACTCGAGCAACATTTTCTATCACCGATTTAGACTTTTTTCCTTAGTTGTTGATAATAGAAGTTTCGAAATTGCTATTAAAAGGTTTTTACTGTCGTGTGGTCAGAGTGCTGGTCTGCAGCTGAGAGCTCACATAATTCCGGAATAGCTCAGAAGCTCCGGATTCCTCGCCATATTCGGTTAGATTCATTCCCTGAACGGTTGCAACAACAGCAATAATTTGAAATTTGCGACATCCACAAAGGTCGTAAATCATATACAGAATGTAAAAGTAACTATATTAAATATAGCATATCCTGAAAAAATAGGTCATTTTATGAAATATCTTGTAAAAAAACAAGCAAAAATTTCGTATTAAGAAGCATCTAAAAACAGCGTTTTAAGCTCCTCCTTTTTAATGTACAGATACCATTCTGTTCATGTATTACAAAAACTTGTCCATTCTCAAGAAATTAATAAAATTATTTATAGTTGAACAAGATACATATTTATACAGTTGTGTCCGATTATAGCGAACATCCGGTTATAACGAACCACTCTAAAAAGAACAGATTATAATTCTGTCGTCTTACACATATCTGTTACAACGAACTTCGATTATAAAATAACGAACCACTTTCAAAGTTCGGCATAACCGAATACTACTGTATTAAAATCTTTCAAAATAAATTTAAAATCGAAATAATTTAAACATAGGGATATGTATAAACATAGAGATATATTTACAGCGGCAAAATATTCTGGGAAAATTCCATAAATTATTGTTAATTCTATTCGTAAAGTTTGTATTTCTATAAATAAAAAAAATATAATATGTTTTTTAATAATTCTTTCGGAATGGCTTGGTCCCATCCTATTTTTAATTTCCAAAGTTCTTTTGATATTTTCGGCTCCAAGAACCATTTTGTTTAGAATTGAAGATGGGTGCTAGTTTTTTAATGATTTATTTAACTAACAACTAATTGCGTTACATTAGACGTCTTGTTGACGCCTGTTTTTTTCTAGACACAACTACTGTGTTTGACGACTTAACTTCAACTCACCGAGCTTAGGGTGGCTCTCCTCCTCTCAGGGTGGTGAGAGGAGTGTGAGTCTCTTTAGGGTTTGGGTGGTAACGTTGGTACCAAACAATGTTTATAATAAGTTTATAAGGAACAACTACATATACAAATACTAAAAAAAATCTTAAATAATTAGTATAAAATTTGACGCTTCTTTGTAAATTGACTACTTTATTACCAAAAAGTTTTGTGATAAAAATAAGAGGTGGTTAATTATTGTTATAATTATTTATATAAAACTGAGTGTAAAACTGTGTATAATATAAAGTAAAATTATATTATACCACTAACTTCCGTTTGTGGTGTAAAATTTACCAAATCAAATGTGAATTCCTTTAAATTTCAAGTAAAACTACTAATTATTATTAAAATTTTGTAAAAATCTTTTGTCGTCACATCAGAGTCGATACAATGACTAATTAAATTATAAGTGTCTAAAACTATAAATATAAAAACAAAAGGTGATCTAAAACTAATACCCAAATTAAAGCATAAAAATGAGGTCAGCGCAATAACATTAATTTTTTGGGAATCTATTCACTCGATTCGCTACACGTTATTAAGGAATTAAAAACTATTTCGACAATTACAAAATCAATTAATAATCAATTCATTAAAATTTTCTCGTAGAAGGATGATGGTATGCGGAGTTGAGAGAATGCATATTTTGGCTGAAACTGCTCTAGTATTGTGTAAATTTGCTCAACCTATACAAGGTGAGTCTGTTATAAGTTTATGTTAACTTTTCTCAAAAACTAGTTATCACACCGACTTCAGGGTTAGCCATATCAAAACTTTGTTTTTTTCTCTACGCATGTGAATAAACCTTATTATTGTTTAAAGTTATCTACAATTTTTTTAAAATATTTTTTGCACAAAACAATATTTCAACATCGTGTCATTTAGAATGACATTAGAAATAATGTAAATTTTATATTTTTTTCAACAAATTTTCATTGAAAGGAATATTAGAAAACTTCTGAAAAAAATCATATGCGTAGAGAAGTAAACAAAGTTTTCAATGAAAAACCTTAAACTCGGTGTGATAACTAGTTTTTAAGAAAAGTTAAGAAATACTTTTAACAGATTCATCCTGCATACCGTCGTCTTTTTATAAGGTAGGTACAGTATATTTCAAAATTAATGTCACACGTGATCGCTAGAGACCTGGGTGAAACTTACTATCTGGTAAAATAGCATTTAGCTCCAGTTAATTGTAGGGATATGCTCATATTTTCTTGTTGATAGGCAGTAGTTAACTAGCCAATGGTTTAAAATAACAAACTATTTTGAGAGTTTAGCACAAATATCAAGCGCTCGTGTGTGTTATTAATTTTGAAGCATACTGTACATACATGCAAAATTGTGAAATACTGTTTAAACATGTCTTATGTTTTATTTCAGACTAGTATTAACTGCCTACTGTAGAAAAATCCAACAACCATTTATTCAGTATTCTAATATTGGACCAGTCGGTCTGCGGGAGCCTAGTGGTAGCGACTTCAGACTGTGAGTTGAGCAGTTGTAGGTTCGAATCCTACAACCCATGGATTTTTGTCTGAGAGGTCGTGCACAAATAGACTGTCTCAGTGTGCAAACCCGTCAATAAAAAATCACGTGGAAGGCTCGAACGACTTGACTTGGGTCCATGTTAAAAGAAGTGGAGCAACTGATATGTGTATTATGTACTAACTACACTAAAGATAAATTAAGCGTACTTTAACAATCTTCCAAGCTATCTGCGCCCTGCCAAGAAGATGGTAACTCAGGCCCTTTCCTTTAATACTCTCCGAGTTACAAAAATGTAGATATTTTGGTATATTTTGGTATATTCTGGTAAAATAATACACAGTCTTCATTAAGTCAATTTACAGAACCATAATTCAGAATAACAAAATAATTATTGCATTTATTGATTTATTCATTGTGGTAATAGTGTTTTCGGTTAGGTATAGTTAATAATTAAATAAATGTGATTCAAATTTGGTAAGTACTGGTGAAAAATCAGATTAACTAAAACAAATTCTAAAAGACTTTCAAAAAAATATAACATTTAAATCACGAAGTAAAATATAGAAAAGAGTCTTCACTCGCCAGCTAAAAGCAACAAAAAAATGTGCTTAAGAGAGA
Organism: Tribolium confusum; assembly: GCA_029207805.1. Classification (NCBI taxonomy): domain Eukaryota; kingdom Metazoa; phylum Arthropoda; class Insecta; order Coleoptera; family Tenebrionidae; genus Tribolium; species Tribolium confusum. The sequence goes on along the minus strand of JALGAY010000001.1, from coordinate 32,616,210 downwards.
CTGCATCGGTGCCTCACCTAGCAGTGCGCCTTGAATTAAAAATTGCAAAACAAATTACCAAAAAAAATTACACACAAAAATACTATCATGTAGAGAATTAAATTCTTAATATTTGTATTAAAAAAAAAACAACAAAAAAATTAGCGAAACATATTTAAAAAAATATATCTCTGTTAAAAGTTATCAGTTTAGGAAGCTAATGATTTACTGATTGGCTGCTGAGCCTTAGAATTTACAATTGCAGTGCCATAAAAACTACTTGAGAAACGTATTATTTTAACTATTTTTTTTGTAACATATGTAACATGTAACATCTTTGGTCGCGCTATATCTGTCAGATACATGCTTTATAATTTATGTTTTATAAAACAATTTTACAAAAAATTTTGTAATTATTACCATATTTTGTTTCATGAAATACTATTGGTTGAAAAAAAAAGAATAATAATTCAAAAATTTAAGAGATTTATTCAAATAAATTTTGTGTATCTGAATCTCTTCAACATCTTCTGGATTACATAAATTAAAATCTTTTTGGTAATAATTGTAATTAGGTCAAGAAATTACACTTTTTACAGACAATAAACACACTTACAGACACATGAACATGGTCTGTGAGACAGAAGGTAGGTGAAGCAGGTAGTGAAACACAGGATAATACCTATACTGTATAACTCTTTTGTACTTGCACAAATAACGATAGTAAAAATATAAATTTGAACTTGTTTTTCTAGGAACATAATTAAAATACATTGGCCCAGGAATACTCAACACCTCAAGTTCAGGAAGTTGGCAGTTTGAAAATACATATCTTCAAAAAAATGAGTCATGTATTTGTGAGATACATGCGCGGCTAACGGAGGGTAAACTATGTTATACAGAGCCGCTTTATTTGTAGAGATTTTTTTTCTAATAATAATTCGTAAATTATAAGTCTGCCGCTTGTACGAAGATGGGTAATACGAAGAACTGCGCAAACCTAGTTGTCAAAAAGAAATTTATTGATGAAAACTATTACTACACTATACCTACCATAAAAAACTAAATAAAACAAGAGTCGGCGACTGCTGCATTTATCTCATGTATAAAAAATTGTAAAACGACGTCCTGTAATCCTCCAAATAAAGTAAAACCCACAGAATGTAGTCCCGTCTTCTTGAACCCGCTAACAGGTTATTTAACAACCACATACTTATCGAATTAACTCTAAACATAAATTAAAGACATAAAATCGAAGGTTCCCCCGTGTAGGTACACGGCATGTAAGCGCGTATTTATTGAAGACTTTCTCGAAAATCCATGCTAGCAAAGAGAATTCATTAAATCCATGTTGGGATTTGCGTCTGGGTTGAAAAGAGGTGAATGGATGCGTGTGTGTGAACTTTACAGACGCTAGAATTTAAAATAAAACTTTTCTCCCCACGTTCGTCGTCTTCACCACGATATATTTGACCTTCACATTGTGATGTATTTAAATGGAGGCAGTGGAGCATTCGAGCAAGACTCGCCGGCCTTGGCTGAGCTTTAACATCCCCGCCGACCGAAGAAATCTCTTGTCAATGGTGCGTGCGGAGCGAAAGCTCATTCAGAAGCAACGAAAGGCAAAAATTGCTAAATTAGCCACACAAATGAAAAAATATACATTATGCGAGCTAATTAAGTATGAGACTTGATTGGGTAACGATACGATAATTATTTCCAGCAGAAATCACCATTTTGAGCTTTTTTACTTGTTGATAACAGGAAGTGCAAAACCTTTAATTGGCGCCTATTTGCTGGCGTTTAAATAAAATGTTGTTATTTACATTAATTAGTCTATTTTTAGATGGTAAAAACAACCACGTCAACAGTTTAGTGTTCCGCCTTGTATTGCAGCGTAAATAAATCGACACGGCCTTGATCATGACCGCCATTCGATTGTTTTCTAATGTCGCCAATTTCCCGTTCTCGGTTATTTCGATTCCATGTTTTTGTAGTCAATGTCAAGGCCGCTAAATTTCAGCGTTAAAAGCTTTCAGCTATCTACGAACTAAAAATAGCCGGTTCCTGTTTACAAGTTCAGGGGTGGCCTAAGCCCTTGATTTAATCAGATCAGGAACGCCCGTTTTGTGAATTTATAATGACATTGAGTGACCTTGAACATAGGGCTGGGGCGCTGGGGTCCGGACCCAATATTGACTGCATTGCGTACGTTGCCCAGTCATTGATTTTCACATTTACATGCAGTTCAGTTGAATTTTCAACTGAAATTAGTCGCTTTTACCCTTCATTGTTCTTCAGTCTGGACTGAGCTTTTTAATCCCAAAACTGTATTGTTATCTAAGTCAATCACCCTGCCTGTGTCGACTTATTTTGGTCATTATTCACTTGTTATTATTGTTCAATTGTAACAATCAGATGAGCCTGCGATGTTGGATAAAAATTACATAGAGACAATGAAATGAATAATGGAACAATAAACGTGACTCCATGATTAAATAAACCCCCTCAAAAAATAATTATACTGCATCGTATAATTTGCTCGCTTGGTTGCATCTATTGGATTGGTTAACAAAAATTGCACATTATACAATGTCATCACTTTACTCCTAGTTAAGTAAATTAAATAAAATTCAATTTAAGTTTATTTTATGAGTAATGACCCCCCCAATGACACTAAGCATCAATCAACGTCTCAAAAATAGGTAAAACTTTATAATTATCTCGACGAAGAAGCTTTTTTCTTCAACATGTCTTGTTTACAAACTGAAAACTTCAGCTTTCTATTTTTAGAAATCAGATTTGTGCCCAACTGAAATAAACACGATCTGAAGGCAAGTATTTTGGGCGTATAAACGAGTTAAAATATTTTGTTTATGTTTTTAACGAGCAAATCAGGTTCAAGTCGGGGTTGCCAACAATTTTATGTTATCGTGGCTAATTACGTAATTTTCACCAAAATTATTCTTTAAAGAAAAGATAACAGAGATGAGCAAACAACTCATTCGGGTCAAGAATTCAAAATTGTTTTCAACACTACCCGATGATTGAGTTAGGTGCAGATAAAAATGAGATTAGGTGTGTATTTTAAGAGCTCCAAAAATTATCTTTAACCCCCCGAGAGGTTTGACACATTGCATTCCTGCATAACAAAAATGATAATAATTTAAAGTATGTATTAAGTAACTTAAAGCAAAGTTTTGATTCACTTATATTATTTGAGACCTTGAAATAGCAAAATTAAGTCTGACGAAATACATCAACCTGTAATTGCAATTGTAATGCTTAAAATACCTATCTCGATTCAAAGATTGAAATAAAGTAAGTTGCAAAGAAATTGAGTTATAAATACAAGCAGGTGACCTTCCCATTTATTGATTTATGAGTTTTGATTTGAGAAAAATTATGCAAATGCTGTCATATAATGTTTACTTTTGTCTTTATAATAGCTCCACATTCTTCTATCACTATCAAAATGTCAATTGTTGCAATAACAAATATCTAGCTATAAACACCAAAGGAAGAATGTGAGGAATAAATAATTATCAAAGAATAAAATTTTAATAAAAAATAATTGTAATTGTTATGCAGGATACAAATAGTGTAAACTTTGGAAAACAAAACAAACTTATTTATTAGTTGCACATTATAAATATTCATGGAGGCATTAAATTACCATTTATTAGTTGTTCAAGGTATAGCAATGCAACCAGAAAACGTATTTATAAATAATGATTACAGGTCGTTGTTATTACTAAAATTACAAATAACGGTATGCAACAATAGTAATATGAATGGTGTAGTAGTACTCATTGAAGCTTTTTTTTAAACAATTGTGTTGAATCACAATTATTAGTTACTGGCCATTCGAAATCACTGTTATCGTATTAATAATAACAATTAACTGTACTCGAACATTATATAACAGGACCAACAACCGACACAACTCGTAAACTAGGATTTAACTTTTCTAAAGCACATTTAAAATAACAAAATTGCCTCGCAGTCGGTTTCATTAACGCGTCAAGCCATGCGTAAAAAACGTTATTAACGAAAACGCAAATCTACCCCTTTTAAAGGGTTAAAAATTTCAGGATTTAAACGGAGCAACCCTTTAATACTCTAACCACCAAACAGTCGGGTCTCCGTGAAATTACCTGTAATTTTCGCGGAATTCATGTGCGGAAATGTTTATGAACGTGTATTAAAAATTTAAAAGCTTGGTTGTGTTTAAATAAACAAGAAGAGCCTTCAGAAGTTCGACCTGTTAACAGCTAGATTAATTTTGTGAATTTATTAAACTGGAAACTTCGTTAGCCGTTTAATTGGAACGTAATTTAGTTAATATAAATATGATGGTCCATTAAATCCCTGAAAATCATTAATAAGCAACTGTTCAAACAGTGAATCGTGAGAAGCTGAAATGAAGAGCTCTTTTCAGGTTTAATTATAGCTCAACTTCCAATCATGACCACCACAATCCTTAAAAAAAAATATTTGGTGAGAATTAACAGTACTTCAGTCTTGACTTCAGTCGAAAACAAATAAATTGTAATTGATGGTAATTACACCTGAAATGCTGCATTCCTTGGGTAAATAAAGATGAGCAAACATTGGATTAAGCAAGAGACATGCAGGTGGCTTGAGGAACCTCATTACGAGTTTATTATTTCATGCCAAATTTCAAAATTTGATATAATTTACTATTTACAATTGTTCAGGCGTTTTAAAAATAGTTCTGCCTACTATATCTTGGTGATTTTTTTTTTAACAACTTCATAAATCCTTCCAGAAGTCTTCGTAGGAAGCGACCTTATAACGCCTCCAGTCATGTAATAAACAAATCATTTAAGTTGCCACATGACTGTCGTCAGTTATCAAACTGTTTAATTTAGGAAAAATTTCTTTCCTTTTACGATTGAAAAACACACAAAAGTGTTTGTTGGCATTAACACATTAGCGCTTCGTGTACTGTGTGTTAAGTAAATTTATGTTTGGTTCGTGAGTGAACGTCCTTGCATGAACAGTGGTCGCACATTTTTTTCGAAAAAATTCCTTCGATTGTACCAATATTGAAACAAGCCATTATCGACAACGACAAGAGTATGACTTGGTCTGCATATTAATAAACTACTTTCGTGTTGCACAACAAGTTTACCAAACCTTGAACGATTCAATGAAGTTTATTAACCACTTGACATGTGAACATCCTTCAATGTTTAAAAAGTTTATTATCACGCTCAAGCGGCTACGCGTTGAGGTAGGTCTAACCGCAGATATCACGCATAGACAACGAGGAAATAGACTTGTTGCTAGGTACTGTTGAGACCGTACCAAGGTTTTCCAAACCTTGGCCGAGTAACAGATGGTATTTTCGTTCGGAGTCGATAAATAACTTACTCATCCAGCCGCCAAGGAAAAACTCGATTAAATTACCCGGTTTAAACTGTAATAGCAAGGGAGGTTTTAAAGAGAATAGTTAGACTAATTGGTTCTTGAATCCATATAAATATAAAGTTGGTGAAAGTTTTGATAAATGAATAAGGTCTCAAAGAACTCGAAGAAAAATTCAGTTTATGAAAGTTTACGGTAGCTCTGTGTAAAGTAATGTTGTGTCTTTCGGGATCAACTACCAAGAAATCAAATCATGATGAATCGAATAACTCTTTAAAAACATCACCAAGCAGACAACTTCCAATATTTGATGAAGTAAGGGCCACTAAAGAAATTCTCACCTTTCAAGGTTTTTATTAGCTCCACGAACCCAACTAATAATATAATCTGCCGATATAAAGCTTCCTTGCCATTTATGTTTTCACAATAAAGCGGGGATTATCATTATTAAATTATTACGTGCAGAGAGTAAAGGTGAACCACCTCGTATATTGATATTTCCCTATTCTTAAAATATTCTTCCTTTTTAGAGTAAAGTGTTGTTTGGCGATTCGATCTCAATCCTGATGCTTCGGAAGCAAATAATCCTGTGCTTTACCATAATACAGCGACGTCAACGAGAGCTATCAGGCCCGAACACTCCAGACTCCCGAAGGTGGCATAAAAAACAAAACGGGCTCCCACCTGGGATACTATTAAATGAAGTTCGGAACGCATTACCATCATTGTTGGTGTATTGTCGGGTAGTTACCCCAGACTAATAATTTCCTGATACACATCACATCAAGTGTAATCCTGATACACATCACATCAAGTGTAAACGTTTCAATCAGGTAATCTTGTTGTGTGATACAAGAAACGTGCTCTCAACTCGATTCCTTGGATTTCAATAAAGTGAGCGATCGTCTAATTTTATCAACGTTCAAGGCGAGACAAGAACCACTTTGGAAGAAACTCTTATTCGTACGAAATGTTTTTTGTTGCAAATATTGCTTTTGGATCGTTATTGCAAAAGTTATTTTAAGATCGTTATTTTAGATTTTTGCAGATTTGAAATAGGTCGGACAAATAGCTAATTACGATTTGTTTCAATGTCGTAAGGATATTTACATTTCATACGCACACACAAGACTTAAAGTAGGTCATGTTGGTTTTACAAATGAATTCAGTTATTTTAGAGCGTGGCTATGCATGTTATAAAAGAATTATTGTGCTTAAAATATGATTGGTAATCTCCTGCATTTGTGTAATGCAAGGAAAGGGGTAATTTTTGCAGGAACATGTTTACTAGTTTTGTTATCATATATCATCTTCATAAATAAAAAATGGGTAATGAGCATTATAATGAAGAGAATAAAATAACAGACATTGAGACTAGAATTTATTTTAAAACACGAAATATGAATAAAATGTAAATAAAATATTTTCTGTCAGTTTGTATGAAATAAAATGGTAATGCAATACAAATACAATACAATGCTTTCTCTTCAGAAACTAAGTTCCGAGACCAAAAATAACAAGTAAATAAAATTTGAATATTTTCGTAGACAAAGCAAATAAAATTTTTTGTAGACATTGAATATCTGCCAGAAATTTCGATATTTTCAACACTTATTTAATGGCAAACAAGTTAATATAAACGATTTTGTATGTGTATGTAATCGAAAAAGCTTTTGTAAAACAACAATGAGAAAATAAAACTGTTTATCATCTTAAAACCAAATCATAAGCAAGTGTTTTACAACAAAATTAAGCAAAAAAAAATGTAATTAATTAAAATATTATTCGTCTGGCACGCTATATCACGCCCAACTTTTTATATAACCAAATCTGACACGAATAAAAAAAGGAAAGACTAGACATTGTGATGGATCGTTTCTTAAAATATTTTGCAACAATGATACTAAAGTTATATGTGGTGTTTGTTACTTGATATCTAGATAAAATTTATTTAGCAATATCCGTAAAATTATTACATAAATAAGTTCAATAAATGAGAATGCATAAGCTTGGTGCCGATAAAAATGAAACAGTAAGAACGGATCAAATTACAAACTTCAAATTTTAACAGGTGGTACAAATATTTCTATTAAGATAAAAAAAAAAAATAATAATCTGTCACGTCACCACACTTTACTGCCGAACTCGTCGAAGCAAGCTGGTATATGGAAATCTCACCCGAAGCTTATACGTCGATAAATATAGAACGTCGTGGATGTGTTCTATAGGATTTTAATTCCAAGTAAAAACATCTATTTCTGCTTGTTGCAAAAAGTTCCTACAAGTCTGTAACATTCAATATGCAGTTAGACATCCTCTTGCTGGAAAATCACTTCAATCAAATGTTCATTTAGCAAAGATGAAAAAATAAGTCTTAAGATCTCGTCGATGACCATTTAATCTGCCTCTGATAAAGGCTAAAAAAAATCTGTATCCAAGGTCTACATGGAACCCCATACCGTAACACTTAAGTGTTTCGTCCCCATTGCCTCTTGCATTAACACTGCGCCTTTCTCAACGGAACCTTCTCACCTTTTTTGACAAACATTTTGCCATAGACAAAATCTTAACTCATCAGCATCACTGAACAGCTAATGTTCTATTCATAACCTCACCGTTGTCTTAAACTTATCCATTTTGGGTGGTGAATTTTTATTATCACTTTCAGTAATTTTAGATTTCATCTGCCAAAAATGTATTGAGATACAGAATATTTTTATTAGAAACTTTTGTGCATTTATTAGTACCCCAATTATTCTTCGTAAATGCATTAAACTTGAGATCAAAGCATCCTACTTTTCGTAATTTTAAATTTTAAGCTATTTTAAAGCAATGCAATTCTTTAAAAGATTTTTTTTTAATAAAAACGATTTTTTTTCAATTATATTTTTGTACCAAATAGTAACAAATTTGACGTTTTGTTTTTAGTTTTTTTTTCCTCGTTAGATGGTGTTAGTTATGTACCATCGCGCCATAAGTAGCGGCGATACACCTCCTCTCTTCGAAAGAAATCCTAAAAAACTACTAATTGAAATTTTAAAAGATCTTCTCTTTTTGTGCAGGTCGTTACTTATGTTGGTGATTACTATTTACATATTATTGTACAGTACTAGCTAAATTTTAAAAAACCTTTTAATTAAATGATTTTGACTGAAAGGTAAAAAAATGTTCAGGATAACAGATAATAAAGATTCGGTGTATTATGTGTTAGACTTGCCAAAGAAACCATAAAAAAACGCGTTTTGTATTCTACCCCACAAGTAATGTAAAAAAAATGCGTTTCCTTATTTTCTTTTGTTTTAAATCATAAAAGTCATTACAGAAAATAATTATTGTATAAATTTTTAAAATTTTTATTTTTTAATCGAGCAGGAATATAAGAAATAAAATAATTGAGAAAATTCTTTTGTTATCTTTAAGCACGAATACCTATCCCGCGAAGCTGACACCATATCAATGGGAACTTTTAACTTATTTACTAGAACTTCAAAATGAAGGTACATAGTTACATACAGGGTATAATCAAATGTTGTATAGAAATTTTCCCTGGCAATAGTCTTGAAAAAATGATAAATACCCAAAAGTACATAAATGTTGACAATTTTTAAGATACATGTTGTAGAACTTTTTTCTCCAAAATTTTTTTAAGATACAGGATGTATTATCACGTTTTTGAGCGAAAAGTTATACAGCGTATATCTTAAAAACTATAAACATTTGGATAAGGCATGTTTAGGTTTTAGCAACGTTTCAACAAGAAATATTTCCAGCTAAAATTTTTACTCATTTGATTACAGCCTCTATATCCAAAAATCTAGCTTTCCAATACATTTGCGGCAGATCCGCCAATTTTTTTATCTAAAATTACTGAACCATTACTAAGTAAAACTTCTTGAACTATCTGATCCATAAAATATATTAAACCAACAATTTTTAAACAAGATACAAGATTATTCACGTAAGATGACGAGCCTGACCAGGTAAAAGTGCTACCCAAAATACAGTTTTTTGAAACTAGAAAATTAAATTAGGGATCAAAGTATGTACGTATTAAAAGCAGTTGTCAGTGTCATTACATTTTTTCGTTCATAATTATTTAACGTAATGTTTTCTAACGTTGATAGAACAGACATAATACTAATTTTTAGTAATTGTCGAAAAAATAGTGTTGTTGCAGCAAACTTGTATAGAGAAGGTTATCCGAACGCCGAGCTACAACCGACAAAATTTTTAGGAAATTGGAAAGCACGCTAAAAAATAATTGGCCTTGCTTTAAAAGAGTAAGAACTAGAACTGTCACTTGCCCTAAAAATAAAGTCGCAGTTATTAAAGTTGCAACCGAAAATCCACATATCGGTCAAAAAGAGATATCAAGACAGTTAGGAATTAGTCAATCGTCGGTTTGTAGAATTTTGAGAGAGAATAAGTTTCATTCGTACCATATACAACTTGTCCAAGAGTTAAAACCGACAAATTACCCCAAAAAACTCCAGTTTTGCAGTTTCGTTATAATAGCTAGCAGTTATCTATGTTTTATGTGGATTATAATAATACAAGAGAGATCCAGTTAGCTATATAAATCGTATCTTGAGTTGCATTTTTACCTGGTCAGGCTCGTCATCTTACGTGAATAACCCTGTATATAAGATTAGATTTAAAAATAAAAATTTTCTGTCTAAAAATATAATTTTATTAATAATAAAATTAAAAAAAAAAATTATTTACTTGATACAGTGTTGACAGGAAGAAGACCTAAATATATATTTTTAAAATGTAAACATTTTATGTTATTTCGTGCTGGTGTTAAAAGCAAAAAATATATGAGTAAAATAAATCTCTTGGTTGTGTTACCACAAATTTCTCATTTCCCACAATTACCCATATGTTTGTCAATTTTCGCATCAATTACGATCCGTTTTTAAATATCCCCAATAAACACTCTGAAAATTTGCGGCTTAAAATCTCTCTGGTCGTCAAATCCCTGGAGTCGGCAGTTCGGTTACATTCTATTAAAAACCGATTTGTAACACGTTCGCACCCAGAAAACAATTGTCCCCTTTATTTTTCCCAGAAGAGTTGACAAGATCACGTTGGTATTTACCACCCCCAACGTGCCAAATTTCCAACAAAACTGATTAACACTGTCCCTTATCTAAACACGTTTAACACGAATTGCAAGTCCTTGAACAAAGAAAACACGATAAAATCTGTCATGAAATCGGTAATGGAAGCTTAGAGAATCAACTCCCGAAGGCCGATACCCAATTAAATCTAATCGAGTCGAACGAATCCAAGTTTTTCTCGCTTCGAAGGGCTAACATTCTGACGAAAGAGTAACAGGTGAAGCAAATAGCTTTTCTAGAAGTACGTTGCACTTTGACTTTATTAATATGTGATAGTATTGCTTGCACCACACCTTGCTAATGAGAGTCGACCAGACTGTTTAGCGTTTTCGACCCTATTTGGGACACTAATTCTACACCTTTGGACCGCTGTAGTCACCGCTCCTCGGCCTGCATGTGCTCACTTTACTCACACGTAATATCTCAGATGAGTCGTAAATCACAACCAACATTTTCAGAATTAATTCAATTTTGAAATGGAGAACAGCAAAACATTTGTTATCAGAATCACCTAATCAAACAATGGTGCTGAAGGCATAACTGTAATTTAGTAATTCTTAACCGCTTTTTTGCTTAATGTATGCATTTGGGTTTGCTTGAGTTGATTTTATTTATTTTTGTGATCTTTTCCCTCTCTTAAAAAGCATTCTATTTACTCAAGTGTATCTCACGTTACCTAAAGGCAGCTGCATAATCGATACAGTACATCGTCTGTTTCCCCCAAGTCATCTCAAATCCTTAGGAATTTGAAACTGAAAATTAGCGATTGTATTTCCATTATGATGCGCAAAGGTCGCTGAACAACTTAACAACGAAACTTTGCTGCGTGATGGTCGTAACTTCATAAATTACCGTGTGGTGTGCTAAGAAGTTGCACGTTAGTGTGGTTGTTACGGAAGTTCTGTACTGTAAAGATATTGCTTCGGCACTTACCACCAAGTGATTATTGTTATTTCGAAGAGTCATGGAACACTGACGTTAACAACACAGTCTCGTACAATTATGCATTACGCTCTAATAAAAAGTTTCCTATAGCGCTATAAAAATGAACAACAACAGCTTCGGTTCGAATCAAAATATTCCTCGTAGGAGTTTCAGGCAATCCCAATTTGCGTCAGATTACAGTGATTAGAGCATCAAGGGTTTTTTCGGTACGAAAATGTAGCATGCGGGTGAGTAATCAAGAACGAATCAAATCAGATAACAAAGATTTGGAAAAAAGATGAACGAAATCAAACAGCTTTTTTTTAAGCTTGTTTGTGATGTAAACGTACCGTAACTAGACAAGTTTTGAATAATTAATTCAAAAACAAGTTATTTATTACTTTTTCGGTCTTTAGTATTTAATTGGATGTTGCTTACATAAAAGAGAGTTTTTATCAAAGAAAGCAAGTCAGGTAACTTCCCAGTGGCACCACGCATATCTCTAGCATGATTTTCCTGCTACCAGCAGGAAATTTTGTAGAAAACAAAATAAAATGTATCAACTCAAATAATTTTTAAACAAACACTTCATAAATGAAAAATAGGTATGTAGATAAGACGAAGATTTACACATATTAACACACAATGTATCTTCCATTACTAAAAATAATAATGTTAAATGACATTCGAGCTTATTACTAAAAAATAAGTACTTAAAAACAGAATAAAAAGAAATAAAACCTTGATAGTACACAATTTAATTTATAAATACAAACAGACGGTTTGTTTACATAAACAATTCCATATCTCGTAACTCTATAAATAGCATACGTGATAACACTCGAGTTCTGTTTGCTTATAACAATGACGCTTTTTATTTTACTGCATGCACAATAAACTTTACCGGCTTTCAATACTAGTAAATTCTTGAGCTTTGTTCAAAGTTTTGGCAAGTTAATCGAGACCATTATCGTAACTAATGACTGTGAAACTTGGGATCATCTGTAGTTTGTTACGCGAGTTTGGTAAACCATTAGAGACTTTACGATTAAGAATTTGATATTTTTGCACACCTGGAGGTAAACAAGAATGAGATTTTATCTTGAATCACTTTGAAACAGTTTACAAAATGACAGCAAATTATGTGAATATACATGCCATATCAGTGAGGATTCTAATTCAATTAGAAACATGGATCTGGATTAGGTTGTTCTCCAGACATACCTACCAAAGTTACATTATGTATATTGCACCTAATTAAAGTCATACTCTAGCTCCAAGATCAAAACTTGGCAACTACTTTGTCGTATTGCATAAACAGTAGCGTTTTGTTCTTGCTGGAATTTTACCATATTCGAACATAATTTATAATTGACAGTATTAAGCAATAAGTTTGACGTATTTACAAAGCCATTATGAAGATAAGACCGACAACAAATTTACAGTGCATTGACACCAAGAGATAAAAGGTATTATTGTTTGCATATACAATGCATGACACACTCTTCACATTTCGCTTAGCTTATTGATACAGAAAACTCGTTAAAAAATCTGCTGTGCTTTACACTCAATAAAATGCACTACTTTGCCGAACTTCCAAGAATAATTACAATGATTACAAGCTCCATATCGGGCATTGCTTTAAATAGAGATTGAATGCTAATCAGAAGCTGGGCGCTCCTTTTCATTAATATTAAGCGATGCAATTACAAACTCGCTCCAACAGGTTTTTAGACTTGGTCTGACTTCATTCAAAAATCTAAAAATATTTTTGAAAAAACATGAAAAAATTGATCTTAATTTTAGCTGCCAACGGGTCAAGGATTTGAACTTGTGAAATGGTAAAAATAGAAAAATAACATTCATTAAGTTTTGACCTACGCAATGAAACTTTCTACAAGCATAGAAAAATAATTGTCTAATTGTGTCATTCAATTGCGTCGGTTTTTTAATTACAATTCAGGAATTCTAAGACAAAAGCACTTTCAAAAGCAACATTTTCCGTTTCGAAGGTTATGCTACAAGCATTTCCTGTCGTGCTTTTAAACACAATTCGCTTTGGTCACCTGTTTATATTAGGTAAACAATGATTATGCGCATTTAAAACTAAATCTACAACCATCATCAAAATACCGAAATGCAGGTGTTACACAATTTTGTAGTACAACTTGTAGTAAACATTGCGCAATATCAGAATCGTTCCGATGATTTCAACATAATTTAACAAGAAAATTGTGTTAATTATGGTTATTTTTTTGTTGTTGGCGGTTGATTAGTACTCATTCATGAATGTTTACAACTCGACGAGTTGTTGACCTTATTTCATAAGGTTTTGGCATTTAGTTTAATAATTGATGCACAGAACCATATCTGAAAAGAGGCGTCAAACCTCTGTTAAAACACCAAAATAAAGCCTTTTGTCAAATATTGTCTCTAATTTATTCAAACGCCCCCCTACCGGTTCCTCAAGCTCCACACAAACAAGAGGCTCCAGTAAGGTATTGCAAATTTTTTTCAAGCAAAGAAAATGAAAAATATGTGCTCTAAAAATAGTCTACGTCGTGTCGTCTCTATCAACACATAAATAATTACGTAATCCTTCAGGAAAATAAAAGTTATATTAAATCACCGTCCCGCGCCAATTTCAGTCAAAAAATCACATTAAACACGTTCTTAACATGTAATAGAACTAATACAATTGTTCATCAACAATTAGAGGAATTGAAGAAAAACATAAATATAGTAATGACACTGTGATAAATTTTGGCAATAGCTAAATTGCGAATTATTTATTTATTTGTTTTTCGACCTTGAACGGTTTTTGCATAATCTATTTATGTAAGGATGTAATAACGATTTTGGAAGGAAAAACACGAATTTCGCGCGATCGTAAATACGGTGTTTTTCAGCAGGAGCTGGATGTTAATTGAAGGACACGGTTTGTTTGGAATCGGAATTCATATTTTTAGAATTTACGAGACATCTGCAACAATATTGGCGGAAGGACGGGCGATAAACGGGAGTTATCAAAGCCTGACCACTCCAACGCACGTAATATTGGCATAAAACTATCTAAAAGCGTCCAACCTCGTTCCTCCTTCGGACAGGACCGACGTCAAGTGCACCAGACCGTAGTAATGTAGTATTGTTCTGTTTTACAACCTCATACTAAGAATACTACATAATACTCTTTTGTTCCACACATTAATTTCAAGTAATCTTATTCGGATGTTAGAACGCGCTATGACCACCAAAAATAACCGATAACTCCACCCCTTAAAGATAGCAAGACGAAAATAAGATGAAATATTGCGCTGCAGCAAAGTTACTGTCGTCCGCCGAAAGAGCCGAAGAAGCGCCGCGACGATCCCTTTTTTTCCCAAACTACGTGCCAAACGACCAAAAAAAGTACTGGCGCAAAGCCAAAAAGCAGCGGTGGTATCAAAAAATATGCAACATTTCAATTGAGGTAGATCTAGAGCGATTTTTCTTGAGTGCTTTTTAGTTCCATCAACTTGTCCCGGGATAAATAAATTTACTTCAAAACTACACAGCTACTGCACGAGTATTAATACATGAAACGTGAGATGACGAAAAAACAATGATGAATATGCAGAGTGTGGGAAGGAGTTTTAATATAACTTAGTTCGTATGTCGGACACTTTATCATTCACTTCGAAGAAAACGAAGAAGTGAAATCGTTGCAGAAACCTAATTGCATAGTACAAACTTACTAGAATTAAACAGTAAATATTTGAATTTACTGCGTCATTTGGAACAAACTCCAGATAATAATTTTTGATATTTAGTATTACCATCAAGTAAAAATTAAGCTTTCCTTGTTACTATTACCTCTAGCAATTTATTTTTATATCAAATATTCTGACACAAATGCTACTGAATTAGCAGGTATTTTCTAGTCGCAATAAAAACTGAAATGTCAAACAAGTTGGGTCTAGAAACATTTAACTGTTTATTCATGTAATTAATTAGTTACCTATTACCGTTGATAATAACTTAAAAAATAAATATTACGTGTTACGAAACATTTAAAAATGATTTTTCATTCTAGTAAACATATATTTAGTTAAATGCTAAAATATCATTTCATCTATACAAAATCTCCTACACCCATAATTAAATTCAATTTTTTTCCTACCCAAATAAGGATAAGTAAAAACAATAAGATGAGATACAAACACTCTGACTAATCACTTTTAAAGCTTGACTTGTTTCTCAATTATGATTGTTAGTTGAATATATATTAAGGCGAAAATAGAAAACTAAAATTTATTGTAATCTAAGTGACAAATTTCTTAACACAAAGTGTCGCTTTGAGCGAAGGAATATACGTTACAGCCAGTGTATATTGCAACACCGCCGAATTTATACGTCATATTCAGTAGAATGTCAAAGGAATTGACTGTAGTGCAGAGTGATTTTTTTATTTGCTCCCGCCCAAGATTCCAAAAATAGGCAACACGTTATACAAACGATAAGCAAGTTAGTTAATTAATTAATTAATTAATTAATGTGGCTACAAATGATCCAAATGAACTGACTCTAACTGTCAAAGGTATTGTCAACAATATTGACATTCATTTATAACTCTCTATGTTTTAATTTTGAAAATTAATTTTTTAAAGTATAATGTGTTGCCTGTTTTTGACGTTACGGGCGGGAGGAAATAAAGAAAGAAAACACCCTATATATAAAAAAATAAAGTATTTTTTTGCCTTTTTTCTATTAGTCAAATAAATTAGTATATTCACAGATTTGTCGCAATTACTAACTTTTTATCTGTAAGGTCTTGAAAACCAGCGATTTTTCGCATCATTATTACAATGTCATCATTTAGAGTATTTAAATGTATTTGTAAGAATATTATTGCTTTGTATGTTTTGGTGGCAAGACTAGTATGATAAGTTGTACGAACAGTTTTCATTGGTCTAGCGCTAAATAAATTTTATAACACTTTTTGGGGAAGTTCTTCAGTTATGTGACTAGATTTATTAGAGGAAGTAGTAGTCTCTGTAACTCTAAAAGAGTAGGGATGTATTTACAATTTTGCCGCCTCCACAATAAAAATTTTAATTGTGTTACGTTCACACGACCAGAAAAATACTGACATCGAATATTTGTGATTAACTAATTGCAGTGAAATAATATCTAGATGACGTGACTTTTTTTAACTACACAGTTTTCTTCATGCTGGTATAGCTCATTCTTGATTCTTATCGGCAACTTTAGCAAAGCAGACATCAGCAGTTTTACATATGTAGTTTAGCACAATAACAAATAATATTAATTTACAAAAACATTACTCGTATTTGTAATTAATACTTTTATTATCGAAAAATACAGCAAAATTTTGGTGTTAACATTGTTAAAAAAAGTTGCTGCTTTCTTAAAATTTTCCACTATAGGCGCCCGCCTACAATGCTTAAACGTACATACGCCCCTGTAAAAGAGTACAACAACAAATATCGTTCTAAATTTAATTGTTTACCTTTGTCAGATTGTTTTTGTTACGTCTGCAACTAAAATTTAAACATTGATCCAAGCATCGGTCAATTTTTTTTAAATATTTCAATTAAAAAGACATCGAAATTTTCCACTACCTATATAAAATTTTTCTTGGTACGAAAAATAAAACTACAACCCAAAACAATTAATAAGTATTTTCATTTTTGTTTTAATGCATTTTAATACAACCATTCAAAATAGTTACTTAAACATATTTTACGATATTACTTTACGTTATTATTTTACGTTATATACGATGTCCCATAAAGACGTTCCCGATATACAACCTAAGACTGATACGGCCAAAATAAACCAATTTAACGCAACTTATCTCTAATCCAAGTTATACCGTTTAGGAGCTAAAAGCCACCGAAGTTAGAACTTAAAATATCTACTTTTTTCATTTATACCTTAGTAACAACTTTAACAATTTTAATGAAATTTAGTACAAATGTGTATATATTTTAATTTTACTCTTTTATCTTAATTTCTATTTTGAAGTACTAAACTAGTATCAAACATATTAATGCATAACTGTTTTATGTGTTTATCCGATTAGCTAAAATAATTTTAATTGTAAAGCCACGTTAATTCTGCATAATTTGACTCTTGTTAAATTTTCGTATCTGCTCTAGTTTTTGAATCAAAAATTAATTTAAATGACAATGACAAAATTAAAGACAAAAAGTTTCAATCTGTTACATTGAAAACTCAATACTATTTAATGATTATTATTAAATAAACTATTGAATTTTTCAGCAAAGAGTAAAACACGCCTTTTACTTAATTAATTTTAATTAAATTAAATTAATTTAAAAACCAACTAAATAATGCTAAAAAAGCATGTTAACTCACTTAAATTTTGGGCATTTAACCCCACATATCCACATAAATATTTTTTTTTAACTTAAAAATTAGAGTAAATGCGAAAAATTTCCAAAACACAAAAAACGTTTAAAAATAATGCAAGTTAAAATTTACTAAATTATTTAATTAAAAGATTAGGAAAGTTGGCACTACTTCACCTACTTTAAAATAACAAAAAAAAAAGGAAAATGTCACAGAATGTGTTCTTCAAATAGTAATACATTTGTGCTAAATTCCATAAAAATTGTGTTTATTTATTAATAGTAAACTAATTTTGATTTCTAACTTTGGCGACTTCTAACTCCTAATAAACAATGCAACTTGGTGTAGAGGTAATTTTTGTTACATCATTTTTGTTAATTCATGTTCCTGTCTTCCTGGGACACTTGTATTTATATGTATATGCCATTGCTAGGCAAACAGTAATTTATATTGGCATATTAGGTATACAGGAATTTATACAGGGCAATTTTTTTATTTGCTCCTGCCCGAAACTTCAAAAATAGGCCACACATTATACTTTACTAGTTTTTTAAAATTCAATTTTCAAAATTAAGGGTGAATTAATGTCAAGATTGTTGACAATACCTTTGAAATTTGTAGTTTTCTTAAAGTTGCTTATAGTTTGTATAACGTGTTGCCTATTTTTAAAATCTCGAGCGAGAGCAAATAAAAAATCATCCTTTAGATATGCTTGTCCCAAAATGATTTTCTTGGTGTTTTTGAAAATTCAAATAAGATCATTTAAAAAGGTTATTATGTACGAGTATGACATGATGATAAGATAACAGTATTTGTTCTAGTATTAATTTGGAGTTAATTAATTTCAAGACACAATGTTATTCAAATTAGACTTTGTAGGAAAATAGTAGTAGGATGGTAATATTATTGTTCCAAAAATACCGTTGTGGAAATGCGTCGTATTTGAGTTGTTTGTAAACAATATCTCGTTATTACAGTATTCCGCGTATAAAAATAGATTTTACAATGTTGATGCAGTATCGACAATGGTTTCATGATTGTGCGGTGTCGCAAAATTTGCGACTGGAAGTTCGATTCATTACATCTGCATATACAGGGGTCAATAAAACAGAAACGTGACCGAAAGCTCCTGCAGTAGCAAGAAAGCTCATTGGCAGCAATCATGGCGACTTACACGGTGCAGTGTATCCAAGGTGGTTTATTACATTAGAGCAGCTAACGGAGTAATTAGTAATTAGTCCCTTGGTTGTTTCTCAACGGCTCCATTTGTTAACGACGTCGAGTTGTTAGCGATACGTTATAGTGTCGTTAGAGAGAGCCGGATTTACGGGCCTAATCAGCGGATTCGGTTACTGGCTTGTTAGCAAATTGCTGATAGGATTTACCGTCTGTAATTACTCCACCAAAAGGTCAACAAAGAAATTACGGAAGCCAACACGTACATTATCAATTATTCGATGAGTTGAATCGCAAAATCCAACCATGTTTTATTATTCGATTTGAGTCCTGTCGGTTTACTGGATGACGCAAATGACGTTATAGCAGGAGATACTGACAGATGAGCGCAATATGTTGTTTGTTGAGTCGCACTCCAAACTAGAAGCAAGCCTTATACACGAATATTGTTTGATAATAAAGTATGAAAATTCGAAAATATTTACTTTTTCGAATGTTTGTCCTAAATGCATGATGGGTTTTTTATCTTCGGTCAATATTATCCACGTCATAAAAAATGTCAATCTAAACGTACCAAGGGTGCAGGCTCTGATATTTTTTGAGTACAAAATGAATGATAAATTTATTCCCACTAGGCAAAACTAAATAAATTTTGCACAAGGTTAGGGATAAATGCAATTGAAATTAAAAATAGCTACTCATTCATTTTTACGACTATAACAACACTAAACTGAAAAATATTACCATAGCACAAAATAATGGAACGTTTAAATACATTCTTTCATATAAAAAATATCTGATAAATAATTTACATAAACAGTGTTTTAAAAATAGCACAAACACGTAATGAATAAACATTAACTGAGTATCCTCTATAGCTAAGTCAATATTTTCTTAATTATTTAATTTTTTGCTATTACAGATCCTTAATTTTAACAAAATTATCCTATTATCTAATATTCACTTAAATAATTTTTGGGGATTTCCGAATAACCTTGATGCTAATCGAAGTGTTAATTTAATAATAATTTACGGAATAACACGAGTACCTACACTTAGCAATTAATTGCCAATTTACTACATGTAAAAATGTTTTTAAATTTATTTTAACACGTTTATCTGTATATTTACAAAATTTGGAAAGATAATGAATTAATAAATTTTATGATAAATATTTCACTTATTTCTTATTACATACTGATAATTTTGAACTACATAATATTGTCAGATTTTTCAAAATAAAAAAACATAATTTCGAGACAGTTGTAATTCTGCATCTGATACTATAAATAATCCGATAATACAAAAAAAGTGTTCTATTCAATATAAGTGGTTTTTGAGATACACCTTGCAGAAATTTTTTCTCAAAAAACTTTTTACCCATTTTTGACAACAATGTTTTTCAACAAAAATTTCTACATCGTAAATCTCAAAAATCATAAACATTTATATAACACAAGTTTGGGTTTTAGCATCCTTTTAATGAAGATTATTTTCAAGTATATAAAATTTTAACACAACATTTGATTGCATCCTGTACTCTGTCAAAGTATCAGTTTTACCGTGTTGTATGTAATATATAGATGGCGTCGTATGTGGGTGATATTCACTGATATGGCATAATATTTTAATTTATGTTCTGCAAACCTACCCTTAGACGTTAAAAAATTAGCAACAATAATGTTGAGGAATATATTGCACTGTTTAGGGCCAACAAGTAATATCCTTGTGCAACATTTTGTGCCAAAAAATGGGCCGTCTGTGAGTAGCTTTGTATATATATATTGAATAAATTTTATTGTACAAGAGTTAATTTGAAACAGAGAAGAATAGATAAAAATATGTTATTAAATGGAAATCCACAAGCGCACCCCAAGTGTCAATAAGTTCCAAACATTTTATTTTATAATTACACTATCAATAAAATTAAATAACTTGAAATATTTATTGATGTGATAATAGTATAAATATAGCATTTCTTCAACAACAGATTTTGATAAGAGTGACAACAACAAAGCTCCTTATCTTAAAATACTGCAGATTTAAATTTAGATCAGTCAAATTCACGTAAAATTGTCACATTTTGGTGGAAAAGACGGCGTTTTGCCGGCATACCGTTGCGGCACGTGCTCAGCATCAGAAACTGTATTTCGGCAAAGCGTGCACAACGGACGGAGCAGTGAGGGTGGCAAAGACGACGCAATTTTTGCGTGGCCGACGCCGGGAAATCGATAGACGCATTTATCAAACGGCTTTTCACCTTGACCTAGCAGAGGAGAGAGTCGTTTTTCCGTCATTCATGGAAAGCCGTAAATAAATAGAAGCAACTTCAGCCATATAAGATAAGAAATCACGAAGAGTTTATCTCAATAATAATAAAAGCGAGGAATAAACAGTGGGTGATGATTTTGGGTTTAGCTAATGCGATAAAATAAAGTTGGTTGAAAACGTTATTGTTAGTCTCCAAAGAGATAGCTGGGTAAAAATCAAAACATAAATTTAAAACGAATTATAGTAAACTTGTTTATTACGAGTATGTATTTTCCAAAAAAGTCTGAATTAATTTCAGTCTTGAGTAAACAAATTATAGAGACAACATTTCAGATCATATTTGCACCGGTTGGGCAAAACAATTCTGATAAAGATCCTAATGAAGAAAATCTTCGAAATCTGCATAATTTAATGTTATATGTTTGTGTTAAAAAAGCTCGAAGAATTTACAAAGCAATTATAAGTTTTGTTAGGTTTAAAGAGTAATGTGGTAGGTTTGAATTAAAAAATTTAAGTTGTGAAAGTTGAGGGTAATAAAATGAATAATAAATTAGAGAAAAGTTTAGCGAGTGGAAAAAGCTTTGTGTTGAAAGCTCGTATTTAATAACCGTCAATTAAATGTTGCATCACTTACCGGCTTTTATCAGAATTTTCAACTTTGGATTTCTTTTTGGAGTGCGCGTGTACCGGTGATATACTGGGTTCGCTTCCGGAAGCCGGTGGTGAGGAAGATCCCGTACTCGAGGACAAACTGCCGGCTCTTCCTCTTGTCTCGTTATTGACAGTATGAGCAGCAGAGATGGCTAATGTGGGCCTTGCATTTCGATTTCTGCGTTTTTTCTTTTTGCCTCCGGTGGCAGCTTCGGAGATATCTTCGACTCGTCCGAAGATGTTACTAGTGGGCGGCGGCGGCATCCAATCTAGGTCTTTTTTGAGATGTCCACGTCCGCATTTACAACCGCAGGCCTTGTAAGCCAAGTCGTAGCCTTTTTTAGTCCAGAGGTTCTGATGCCGCTGTCGCTCGGACCAGGAGCGCGCCCGGCCGCAAGTCTTGAGGTAGGCCAGCACCGTCTGCTCCCACTGGTCAAAGCACTCGCGGTGCATGTATCTGCCGCTGGTGCAGAGCTCATTATTGCAGGTGACGCGCACGGTGTCGCGAAGATCGTCGAGGGCGATCAGCATGGGGTCGTTGTTGTTAGGGCTGATTTGCTGCTGGGCGCGCAGGCACTCGCCGGTGGGCACGCAGCACCGGGTCACGCCGGCGTCCTCGGGATCGATGCCCAGGAGGCCTTGAACTTGGCCGAGGTGGCGGCGCGGGGCCATGCTCGGGGCGGCTACTCGGGGGAAGGAGGATCGCGTGAGATGCGTCGTCAAAGACTCACTAGACGTCTTGCAAGCGGCTCTTTCGGAAGCCTACTGCAACTGCTGTACTGCTGATGCACAAGCCGGGGAAAGTGCTCGGCGGGGACACCCGAAAGCGAAAGGTAGGGGAAGGAGTGGGGCTCTCTCCTTTTCGCTTTTCACTTTCGGTTTCCGACGCAAGCGCCGCCGAGATTTCACTCTCCGTAGCCCTGACCGACGCCGGTGCCGTCACCACCACGTTGCACCCAGCCAATGGAAAGCGGAACCGACGCCGCTGCACTGATTCATCCGGCGACCGGCGCTGCCCCTAAGAGCACGCATACATCTATCACTTATTTATATCTGATGCACATAAAGGCTCCACCTGCAGGGTCACGGCTCTAGGTGGTAGATTCGTGATCGTGACCATCGCACCACTGATTATTTTTAATGGAGCTTTTACTATTTAACACACTACGAAAACGTACTTTCAACAGACAAATAATTAACGTTTACTTGAGTGCACTTCACGACGAAAAGCTCATGAATAATAGACTCGTTTCTCTAGTACCCAGCGCCTTTGAATATTCAATAAAACAAGAATTAAATACTTTTCAAAGATGTTCTAATTCAATCGATACATTTAGTGCATTTTTCAGAATTTCTTATTGCAAACAATTCATTCAAATTAATCCAACTACTCCTTAGTTCAAAATTATAGTCACCTATTTATCCTATTAGACAATCACCGGAAATTACTGTAACTATAATAAAATAAATCTCAACTCGAAATTCAACACACCATAAATTCCTACTTACTTTAAATACGAGTATAGTAATGGTCTACTTGATATTTAAGCTTATTTCATTTGTATTGTTAATACTCACTATACCCTATTTTTTCATTTTTCACTCTTGTCTGTTTCTTTTCAACACATTGTTGTATATGTTGCGATACCATGTAGATTACTTGTTGAACAGACTCAGGCAACGGCGGCGGCGTATAAATCAAAAATGGAGTATACTAAATTATTTATTTGAGTAAATTGTGGCCTTGTGTCTATAGAGTAACTAACAATAAGTTTTAAATTTTCCAAACAATTTCACAGATGCGCACGTGTGACCGATTCCTTCACTCCCGGCCAAAATAGCAAAATTTCAACTTTTTCAAATGCCTTTAAAATGACCCATCATATTAGAAAGCTAAATACCTGAATCTACTGTATGCACCTTTATTGTAAGGGTTTGCATCCCAATTAGGACCAGGTACCTAAAGTAACAGCTTCTAGGACGCCGGGCTCTAGTACTTGATCACAGCGAAAATAGTGGCTGTTTAAAGAGCTTTTTCCAGGTTCTGCCTCAAAGTGAATTAAAATTCTAAAATGTGGGATATAATTCATACTAAGTACTTTATTTTGATACATAAATTTAATAAAAACATTATTTCATTATGCAAAAATCATCTGTTAAATAGTACAAGTAAAATCGCTGCGTAAAAGCACAAAATTTACGTTTGACTAGAGCTAAAGTTAAACATCCTGTAACATCCGAATATATATTTTTTAAACTAGCTCAAAGCTTGTTCTTTCAATACCTAAAAAAAAATTGCCCGTTTTTGACCCTTTTTTCTGATTTTCATATTTTCTTGTTACCATATCAGTTAATTCATATTAAGTAAAGTTCTAATTATTGCATCAAAACTCAATTTTTCAATTTTTTGTAAAACAATACTAGTACACAATTTAAAATTTGTAACATTATTAACAATTAATAATAAAAATAAGTTGCCAAATCTTAGCAATATTTATACATTAAAAAGTCTCCACCCCTATTCTTGTAGATAATCTTCATTTTATTACCACCGTTATTACCACTCCTTTCGCAATCATTCTGAATAAACAAATCTAATTTGAAATAACTATTTTTAACCTTACGCATTAATTTTTATCGATATGACTAAAGTTGAACAAATTTTACCCTCTACTACCCCAGTAATTAATACACATTTTTTTATATATTTTTTTGGCTAATATCGTAATTATTTTTAATTTTTTACATTAATTTTTATCAAAATAGCTTAAGTTAGAAAAATTTCCACCTTTACTACCCCAATTATTAATGCCAAATTTCTTTCAATAATTTTCTCTTAATATTTTGTAAATATTTGAATTTTTTTACATTAATTTTTATTGATATTACTTACCTAAATTAGAATTTTTTTATCCCTACAACCCCAATTAAACATGCAAGAATTTGTTTAATATTTTTTTGTTAATATTTTTAATCGTTTACATTAATTTTTATTGACATTACTTAAGTTTAAAAAAATTACTCCTACAACCTCAATTATTAATGCAAAAAATTTTTCAATATTTTTCTCTTAATTGTCTTTCTATTGGAAATAGTTTCTAAAAGTTTCAGATTTTTGGCCGGAAATTGTGCATTTGGACACACTGTAATGCGGTTAGATAAAGAGATTAATTTAGTATTAGTTTTTACCAAAAAAATAAATATTATCTTCTAATGGCCTAATTTCAAATTAAAATAATATCGGTAGTATCTTTGTTTCTATAGCAAATTAAAATAATTCAAGGCTGTGATTGGTTATTGCCATGGAAATATATTAACATTTGCGATGCTACCGGTAGTATCTCAAATTGAAATCAGCCCATAAATGTGTATTATGTTTGAAACTAATGAATATTTTACAATAATAATAATAAAACACAAAGCCAAGTTGTCTGTGACAAAAGACTAGAAAGTAAAAAACAAGAAAATTTTGCTTCCAATTTCTTATTTCAACAAGTAATCAAACTCATACAAGACATACACATCTATTAAAAAAAATTAAAAAAATAGATTTGATACACACACATGTAAGTATAATGTGACCTTGAAATCTAGAGTTTATAAAAAATAAATATGCTTATACAAACAGATTTATAAAATAAGTATTAAAAACTTCTATAATGAAATTTCATTTTCTTTTTTAAATGCACGTAAAATATTTAATTGTGATCTCATTAAGATAATAATCAACTGGCATAGCAGTATATAGTATAGTTATATTTTTAAAAATATAATTATAAAGATATCCTAATAATCAAAAAAATTGTTCTTGTTTCTGTTTCTATCATTTACAAATTTTCTTCAATATTTATTACTTTTAAAGGCCCACAAAATTCTTTACAGGAAGAGAAATTACTTGTCTATTAATCGAGATGGAAAAACAAAAGACAAAAACTCAGTTAATTCTGTCGGACAAGTCTGGCTAATTTTATTATTTTAATCAGCAAAATTTGGTCTACAGAATTAACTGATTAAAAGTTTTTGTCTTTTGTTCTTTTATCCCAATTAATAACCAAGTAAAAATATCAACAAAATAATAAAAATCATTAATCATCTCAGAAACTTCTCTTAAATTAACTTCAAATAATCCAAACTAATTTATGACAGCCCGGTAGAAGCAAACATTTATTTATATACATTTTTGTATATATAAAATCTTTTAAAAGGTCTTAGGGCTAAAAGCTTTCATGATGACTTTGTAAACATCTGCAATCCAGAATATTAAATTCGAGCCACAAGCCTTTTCCATTTAATTCTTATCCATTTAATTTTTGAATTTTTGTTATAATAAAAAAATAGTTTACTTTTATCATCTTTATATTTTATATTTTGTAATTACTTTTAGCAGAGTACTCAGCGACCTAACAGAATCAAATTTGCTGACTTTTCAAGGTTTTCCAGACGTCTTCAGCTATTGTTTTTTTATATAATGACATTAATAGTCTCATAAACCATGTTTCGTTTATTGTTTTTAACTATATTATTATAATTTTTTTTAAATTTCTTTATATTTAAATTTTCATATATATAATATCCCGAGTGCATGTCGAATTGCCGATAATTTAAAATTAAATTAAAATTAAACAATGAGACATGCACAAGGGATATTCAGACGACTATTTTCCAAACAAAACTTAAGTCTTAAATCTCTTGAATATCTTTGCTTTGCGAGAAATAAAGAAAAAATAGAAATTTTTAGATTTGGTTTGAAATAAGGTTTAAATAATCACGGCGGCATATAGTTTCCAACATATTTTCAATATTTTCAAAAGTACCACATTGGACATAGGGTTTTTTTGTTATTTGAAAATTTGCACTAATGCAAATGTTTTGATAATTTGCACTAGTGCAGAATTATCGCATAATTCGATTATGACAGGCTTGATTTCAAAATTTTGAGTGATTTGATTGGCTTACCTGTTGTGAGGGAAATATAGTCACATCTATAGCCAAGAAATACGAGCACCACGGCACCAGCGATACCGGTAGAATTTCCGTTTTCTGTTTTCAAATTGACATACATGTAATATAACCAGTGTTGCTGACTGACAAGAAAATTTTCTTTTTTCCAAGAATTTCTCAGTAAAAAGCAAATATCGGAATTTATACCGGGTGTAAACAAAAGTAAGCTCACCCATTTTTTAAAGCATTTTTTAAAATAGAAAAACAAAACTTAGAAAACTTATTATGTTAGAAAATCCTCATTAATGGGCTATTACACCATGAAACGAAATCGAAAAAAAACATTATACACATAAAATATATATAGGAAGAAGCCCTATGACACAATTGGTTATGTCAAAATAGCATTTGATTTTGAATTACGGGCATTAGAAATTTAAATCTGGAGGCCATGACGTAATAGCCCTTAATGACTCTATCAGCCAATCGTGTTCAAGCTCGATGAGTTTTAGTTAGTTTCGATGTTGGGAGAAAATAGGTTGGTACCACTTCACTTGACATGTGTGATTTGACAACTGTGATTTGTTTTTGTTTACTAACAGTCGTGTTTTCGTTTCTTTAATAAAAATGGAGAACACGTCATGACGCTGCGTACAAAGGGACAAAGTTAATAAATAAGTGTTAAATAAGAAAGTTTTGGTGAAGTGACCAGTTTAGTGATAAATCCCGTATGATAAATTTGAACCGAATGGACAGAAATAACCACTCTCTAAGTGCAGGACAGTTATAGAAAATACTTTTTTTGTATACTACATAATGATCAATAGACTGGAGAAATAATTGCAGATACGTACTAATGTGCGGAATGATTTTATAATGATTTAGAACAGTAAAGGTTGGGAAAAGCAAAACGAAACAGAATTGCTGCACAACTTATAATAAATATGTAAATTCTATATTTGAAGTGTTTTAATCAATAAAAATATTTATTTCTTCATTTACTTTTTAACACAAAAATTAACAAAAAACATAACTTAATTCACAAAATAAAATCACCCAAAAAAAGCATTCTGATTTAAAGAAATCATTTTCCTCTGATTCCTACTTGTGTTTCTTGCTACTTGTAACAAAATCTGCAAAAAGATCAATCATTCTTTCCCTTTGGCTATGTTGCTCGCGTAATAAAGTGGACAATGTGTTGAAATTTTCATTATTAATTTTACGGTCTTTTTCTAATTCTTCTTTAACTACCTTCATACATATATGTATTATGTATCTGTGTTTGATTTTACTAAAGTATATTTTTTATTTGCAAATCGGTTTACGATATTCTCTTTGTCAGACACTGCTGGCTCCTCCTCTGATAGAGTCCTTTGTTTTTTTCGGATTAATTCTGTCCTTTGTACCTAATAATACAACATTACTAACTTTTTATTGAAATGGTTAAATATGTATAATTATTTTTTACCTAATATGGTATGTAGTCTTTCAAAATATAATGGGGTTTCCTGTTCTTTTCACCTGTAGTTTTTACGTCGGTAATGTGGCTAATATATTGCTTCTAAAGATTTGAAAATTTTTGTCTGCACTTCTCGGCCCCATTTTTTCCTATCGTAAAACCAATGGCTTCTAACGTATCAGCAATTCGTTACCATAAATGCACTTTTATGGAAGGTGCAGGTGAGAAACCATCAGATTCAGTGTTGTCTTGGAGTATGCAAGTTTCCAAAAATAATTTTGCTTGACTGGAGTCTACGATATACGTATTATTCGTTAATATTTATTACAAACAATAACCTTTAATGTAATTCAAGTATATAAATATGTACAAATCACTACGTACCCTTAAATAGAATATTTGCTGTTTCTAAATCAACGTTCGCAGCCATATCCTGTACCTCATGGTTTGAGATGATTGTAACATCATTATTATTATTATCCATAATGATATTATTATTAATAATGTAAACGTTCTTCAAATGTTTTTCAAGGCACGTGACAATATCACATAACCTCAAATAACAAACTTTAGCAGACATACTGACCGGGATGTGTCACCAAGTATATTTTTGCGTTGTTAGGTGCGGTAGTGAATTTATTAATTTACCGTTTACTACTGAAGCGGTTATCGATAATTCGCCAAAAAATCTCTTTGTTTACAGTGACTGATCGAGTGACATATACAGTTAGAAATCTATTGCCAACTTAAATCGAATATATCGGGTCGAATGCGCATTGACGCAAATTAGTGCAATAACGCAAGCACAGGGCTATTACGTCACAAGCAAAATTTGAAATTAAATATTTTTTTTTGTGCATTAGGGCAATATTAAAGTCCATGGTAATAGTGTCAAAATTTAAGTTGAGATAAATACTTTTAGATTTTGCAATAAAAAAAATGTGGTGTAATAGCCCATTGAGTGAACATAATATTAACTTTTTATTACTTTCGATTTTACCAGAAACCAACATAACTCTGAATTTTTAAATAAAACATTTACGTATATTTTTGATATCTACATCAAATTTTGAGTCTCATAAACTATTTTTTTTATAACTTTTTGTAATATATATTTTTTTAAAGTTTTCTTGTTTTTTCTAAAAGGTTGAGATGGTTAAAAAATGTTTCTACCTTAAGCCTTAGTTTTTGGTCAATTACTATTTGTCATTTATACGAGTACAGCAAACAGTAGAAGTCAATTTAAATCCAAATGTGCAATGTATGCTGACAACATCAAGATTTGCTTCTTCCTCTCAATATGGGCAAATGTGCCGTGCTTTCCATTGGTGACAAAAACCTCAAACATTCTTATAAAATTGGTAGTAAATATTTATGAAAAGTAGACTCTTGTGTAGATCTAGGTATTGTCTTGACTTTTTCCCTCTCATGGTCAGAACATATTTCTAAAATACCGAAGAAAGCCAATAAAGTTATATATACTTTGAGTCAAATTTTCACCAACTTAGACAGCACTTCTCTTGCTAAAGCCTATTAGTCTTATGTTTGATCATTTCTCGAATATGCGAACAGCGTGTACAACGTCGTGCTACCAGATTGTCTTTTGGCAGAGTGCGTTCTGACTATCATCGTCGTTTGTCCCTTATGGACCTACCGACTTTAAGCGACAGACGAGTAAAAGGCGATCTGATCACGGTCTTTCAAGTCCTTATTAATCCATATATAAGGTATCTATAAGATATCTTTTTCCACTTAATAGATCTGGTAGCACTAGAGAGCATCAGCTAAAGCTTGTGAAAGAAAATTTGAGAACGACGACTATATAGACAGGCATTTATCACAAATCGTGTTTTTGAAAAACAAATTTGTTGCCACCTGATATCGTCTCAGCTAATTCCACTGTAGCAGAAGTATGTCAAGTCTTTTTTTAGTACAAAATATTTACATTTTCCTTTTATATTTCAAATTTCTCTTTCTCTACCTCCTTAAATTCAAGAAAAGTATAAATTTTAATACAATCCTCTCTCAATAAATGCAATTTCCAATTGGGCACATCGTTGTATGTATTTAATTTATGATACATGATGACATTATAGTCCTCAGTACAATGTCCTTAAAAAAAATTTTGATACATACAAATGTAAAACTTTGTGAGTGCCTTTCTTGCAACGAGTCCGATAAACTTATCTAATTGGAAACTTTTAGCACTACTGCGTTTTTGAATGCCGTCATACCGACATTTTCGGGGTAGTGGACACTCCATACGCAGCCTGATTTTTGTCCGACAAGTTGACCACAATTTCTAAATTTTATACTATAATAGTGGTCAACTTGTCTGACGAAAATCATGCTGCATATTGGGTATCTACCACCCCGAAAATGTCGATATGACTTCACTCTCCACTGGAGTCATCCCCGTATATGGAATTTTGATTTCTTGAAATTTGTTTAGTAAAATTAACTTAAAAATAGTGGTCAACTTGTCCGACAAAAATCATGCTGCGTATGCAGTGTCCACCACCCCGAAGATGTCAGTATGACGGCATTCGAAAACGCAGCAACGCCGAAAGTTTCCAATTAGAGAATTAGATAGGTTTGTCAGACTCGTTGCAAGAAAGACACTCACAAAGTTTTACATTTGTATGTATCAAAAATATTTTTAAGAACATTGTACTGAGGACTATTATAATTATTTATTATACAAAAGCAATTATTACAAGAAATTCAAGTTACTAATACATTTTAAAATTTTTCCGCGTTTTTAGATTAATAACATAACCTATAAATTTTTGAATTAAAAATTTAAGATAGAGTCTGAAAATACTGAAAGTGAAGTGAAAATTGTATCATTTGTTAATATCCACGTGTTCTGGATAATCTCGAAAAATGACTTGTCTATGAGGTCGGCAATAAGCAGACAAATGCAAGAGCTGGCTGGGGCCGGACAATTTAGGCGTATTAGAAATATAAGTGAAGTTGTTAAGAACCAGGTCTAGTACATTTTATGTAGGTATTTCATATTTAATGTATTGTAGATGATAGCAACTTACTTGGATGAGAAGTGGGTTCGTGCCATAATTAAAGGCACAGAAGATTATTTGGGTACTATCGAGTACAAGTGTTGGTTGCCAGATTATGGCCAAATGCGATTTTCGAAAAACATATTTTACTTGCCAGAAAAATTGCGTGCATGTCCACCTCTTGCAAGACAAGCTAATTTGGAAAATGTGGTTAATTTAATGCCGGTTTGAAAAATTTGAAATTTTTAATTTAATCTAACTCTTTATTACTAGAAATGTGTTACGGATTTTGAAACAGATAACTGGAAACATACAAATACACCCACACTTAATGAGGTTCCAGGGGTTAGAAAACAAACAATCGACTTTATAGATGAGGCACAAAAAATATTTTTTAATGAAGAAAGGAAAGATCAGTTTAATGTTTATGGAGACGTTATTTGTGTCAATCAAGATAATAATAAAAAATCATTAACGGAACATTTAATTGGTAAGAACCTTGTCAGAACTAATAAAGAGATGTTCAAAAGTATGTATAATTATGTATTTCATTTGAAAATAACTAACTACAACTTTTTTTAGGAATTGAACCAAGTAGGGCCTCTACTATTGAACTTTACTTCAATCTCTTTGCTAATTGCAATCTACGTTTACCCAAATCTGACTAGAGCTTTTTAGATAGGGTTTTGTTTGTTAAAAATAAAATCAAATCATCGCCATCGGTTTAAAATTTCACATATTTTTCTACTAAGTTTTCATTGTATTTGTTGTAGAATTTCTTTGATAGAAACAAAAAAGACAACCCTAATTCTTTTATATAGATATAGACACATATGTATGATAACTAGGCTTCGGTGCAAGCAAGTCTTGACTAAACGATCAGGTAATTAATCGGTGTAATTCAGCATGTTATTCATTCAACTGGTCTACTGGCCAACTGGTGTAGACCAGTTGTATGAATAACATGCAGCCCGATGGATTACACCGATTAATTACCTGTTCGTTTAGCCAAGACTCGCTTGCACCGAAGCCTAATGATGATTAAACATCTGCAGTCCAGAATATTAAGTTCGAGCCACAAACCTTTGTATTTCATTTAATTTTTGAATTCTAAGTATATAAAAAAATAGTTTACCTTTATCATCTTTATTATCCTTTACATATTAGACGAGAATTTTTAGCAGAGTACTTAGCCACCTAACAGAATCAAAATCAAATTTCCATGTTTCAATTTTTGTTTTTAACTATTTCATTTGTTATTTATTTAAAATTAAAACATGCATGGTTGCCAGTAAAAAAATAACTGATCAGTGATCATTGAAGTTCTTCTGCCATGGCGTTAGAGAAAGAACACAACAAAAAATACAGCTAGCTTCAAGGTCACACTCACGACCATCGTAGCATAGTCACGAGTTATAAAATTTATAGTTAGGTTACACCAATAAATTTGTTTTGATGGTGTTCAAATTTTAATAATTTTGACTACTCTTTATATTTCAAATGTCCAAATACTTGTTAAAGTTGAAAAAAGTTAAACTTTGAAATTGTTGAATCACTTTTTATGTCTTGTCATTTTTATTATTTACCAAATGTATGTACTAGTCAATACAGTTTTATGAAATTTTTTTTAGAATCTGTTCAATTACATTTAGTTTTTTTTACATTTTTTATTAACTGTAATTTGTGGAACTATTTTTCAATTATTTTTCAAATATTAAAAAAAAATCAGTGTTTCACGGTTTTAATTAGAAATTTCAATTGATTTCATTTTAAACATAAATAACTAAATTCCAACTAATAATATTTTAAATTCATGTCATAAAATTGCCCATTCAAAATTTTGAGTAATGACGTCAACGCACGAATGGTGTCTACGGTTACAATACACATTAATTAATTTTGATTTATAAAGTCAAATATTTTTCAAATTAATAGAAATAACAAACACCAATATGTACAAAATTCGAATTAATTTTTTTTTATTTAGCGTCAATTAAAAGTTAATTCTATTTTTAGTAAAAAAAATATAACAATAAATTATTCAGAAATATTTGTATCCGCATATCTGATGTCCTTCCCTAATTTTATAATTGGTATATTTCATTTCAAAACACGTTGCTTTTAAAGAGGACACCATATTCTCAAAACAACATGATTGTATCTTGGTCAAAAAGAACACAATAAAACTTAATTATACAAAACGTTTTTACTACACGTTATGTAATACCGTGAAATAATATTAAAGCATCTCCAAAAATGTTTTTTTTTTTCATAACTGTACTATCCTGTTTCGCATAAGAGACCCCGAAAACTGGTTCCTTATAATTCTTCTTCAAGGTTAGTTTCTTTTCAACGTAAGAATTATGCAATCCAAACAATATCAAAATAAAAGAAGAGTAGTGGACTATAAAACCGCTCGTCTTTGTCCACGATTTTATTCCGGTCATAAGTCATAGCTCCTTGCAAACAAAAGGTGTCCGCTCGATGGCCCGTCTTAAAATCTGTTGAGACGTCTAAATGGGGGCGATAGCAACGCGGAGTAATTACAAGATAACAACACCTCGTCTTAATCTCTGATGCAGACAAAAAGCTGTACAATGAGACGCATTAGTCGCTATTTACGAGTATTATGGCCGCACCCTATCTAATAAATAGTGCGGACAAAGGCGCTTGCATAAATATCTACACACTTACATTGTTCCCTTTAACAGTCTTATAGCTTGATGTATTCACGACGTTCGCAAATTAATAGATAAGCCTTAATGTACACATCATCTATTTTTGGTCGGTACATGACTTGTTTACCAAGATAAATACGTGGCGGTCTTATCGAATTGTCCTAACGTAACAGCTTTGTTGCTGATTAGAACGCTTGGCAAACTCAACTCTACAGTTGGCGAAGGTGGAGCAAAGATATTTTTCCGATATCTGATATCTATCGAACAGCTAAGTGAACTGTAGATGTGCATGTAGGTTAACGACGAGTAACGACTTACAGTTTAATAACACCTTCCTTGCTAGATAACTTTGTGGAAAACGACAAAAAGAAGCAACTTGTTTAGATTAGCACAGAGACTAGAATGTTAACAAGACATAATTATGTCCTTCTTTGAAAAAGATACAACTGGCTAAATCTGTAATCCAATTATGTAGATTTTTTACTAGTACTAGAAAGAAAATAAAAAAATAACGTTTTCAAATATTTTTAGTTCTAAATTAATAAAATCAAATGTAAAAAAGATTTATGTTCGTTGTTCCATTCACGCTAGGATGATCAAATCATTATTAACAGTGCACGTAAGACAACAATATGCTTGCTTGACATTGGGAACATGCAACGTTTTGCAGAAAATCAAAATAAATACACAAAAATAAATAAATAAATTCTTATTTTATTTCTAAAAGACAACAAAATAGAGATATTGATGTAATATCTATGTATAGTCCTGTTCTGCTGAAATGGCCACTGTGACTAAAATAATAAATCTTCAAACAATAAATTTTTGGCTAAGCTGTTAAATACCATAATACACTAGAACTTTTTACGAATAAAAATGCTGATACTGGTGCGAGCTTATTATTAGGGCGAGTCTGTTTTTAATAAACAGTAACATAAAAATTGACCCTTTAGGCATCAACAATTAGATAATAAATTATGTTCAACAAAGTGATTCAACAAATTACTTTTTTAAAATTTCATGTTTAATAGTTACAGTAAAATGAAATGAAGCTCGGTTAGTTATAAATAGACATAAGAAATGTGTTTTCAGAATTTTTTTTGTTTGTCTACTGATCAGTTTACTGAATTAATCTTACGTAATCGTATACAAAATTAAACGCAAATACAAAAAAATCACTTATTATTTTATTATAAATTAACATTTTCAAAAGTTATAATAAAATTATAATAAATTTATTCATATTCCTTTTTTATGTATGTTCTTGTGTTTAAAATAAATTGTAACTGTTTTTAAATTTTTTCCTATCGCATATTATATAATTAAATTTTATTGCATTACAAATTTTATATTGTATAAAAAAATTGTATAATTTTTTTAGCACTTTTATTGTTTTCTTTATGTGTGTTTTGTTTTTCACTGGTAGGTCTAAATTTTTATTCTTATCTTACGTTTGCATTCAAGTTCTCCATTTGTAACATTACATCATATTTTAGCAATTTCTTTACTATTTATTTTTTCATAAAAAATTAGTTTCTTTTCTTCATCTTTTTCTAGACCAGGTTGGTTCATTTTTGATAGTTTTTATAAATTTCTTATACTTTCAATTATTAAACAGAAAAACAAAAAATTCATTTCGCACAATTTTTTTTTAGACAAATTTAACGGTGTAAGAAGTTTTACACTACCATCTTTTGTTTTAGAGATACAGCGCTTTTTAATTTTTGTTAAATTTTTTTAAAATTAATAAAACTATTTTTAATTTTTAACTAATTCAAAAAGTAAAAAACTTGTACTACTACATACTTTTACGTAGAATCAAATGATAAAATAAATTTTGTTTATACTTTTTAGTTTTTGAAATATAAAGCAGTTAAGTAGTAAAGCATTTTTTTAAAGAGAAATTAGTGTAGTATGTTCGACTGTAACTTTAAAAAAATTGTTTTTTTTTTTATCTTTATAAATACAAGGTGTATCAGAAATGACAGTTAATTTAACCAGTGATACATCTCATCAATAGAAACAACTTTTCTATAAACCATTTTTGCGACAGACGCTAAAAATTTTAAATGTTGCTCTAAAAATATATGGACTTTTTTTTCTAAAAAATCAAAGAGTTTTAAGAATTTGGTAACGTCGCTGGCCAGTGGTTTTAAAGTCATGTCGAGTGGGTATTTTGCTATAAGTTTAATAACAATTGAACAATTTTAAAACTTAGGTTTGACAGTTGCTAAATAATTTTTGAAAATAACTTTGCTATTACATGATCTAGGAGGTACAACAGATTATAAATCACTTCGCAAATTTTAAAATTTAGAAAAACAAAAAAGTTGAGATCTTAACTTTACCTCTTTGTACTTAGAAGAATGGGCTAGTAGGAATTTATATACTATTTTTTAAGCTTTATTAGCGGTCATAGTCTACAGCTTTTCTGCCATTTTATACTCAGTCTGTATATCGTCGAAACGTCGACTCTCAATAAAAAATTCAGTAACTTTTAAACATGTTAGATTTTAGAATTTTAATATGTCGATGTTTAGTATCGATATATCAAAAAAAAAAATAATGAAAATACAAAATTAATTATGTAGGTACACATAAAATAAAAAAATATCGATATAACAAGTGTTCATTTAAAAAAGTTGTCAAGTGTGCTATGAAAAAACAAAAACATTTTGAAGTATGTCTTAGTTTAATTCGGTTGCCGTACTGTTAGTTACGATGAAAAATCACGACTGCGCGCGCACTGTGAAGCTGAGTATCAAGTTCCGACATCCCTTCTTCGCTACATTTTCTTTCATGAAAATCTCATAGCACACTTCACAACTTTTTTAAATAAACAGTTGTCATTAATACAAAATGTATAAAAATATAAAACGACTGCTTACATAATGTAGGTGCACTTAAGATTGAGATAATAAATTTTAACTTTTGTTAAATTTTTTAAATTAAGACAATACGTATTTGTAAAATATGCTCTGATAAAGACAGATTAGCCGCAACTGCCGTAACCTTTTAAATAAAATAAATAAGGGGTTTAACAAGGATCATAGAAACAATATGATTATTTCAAAAGTATAAAAGCTTAAATTATAAAAGCTAAAATTATAAATTATTTTTCCACAGCATTGGCACGGAGACACTGAATTATTCCTTATTCAACATTTAGATTTGCCATTAGTTTACTTATAAATTAAATTTAAATAAAACGGCAAATTTATGGATGTCCAAATGACGACTTGAATATTTAGTCTTATCTTGATGACATTTATTTATAAATTCAAAGTTGTATTTGTCAGACTTTCTTCAAAAAATGAGCAGCATTATAATTTCTAAATAACAAAAAGTAGGAATATTTCAATTAGCTGCTTCAAATCTTTTAATATTGTATTTATTTTTAAAATTTAGTGTAAGCATGCCGCGGCATCTGGCGGACAATTGCGTCTATAGTTTCAGCTGTTCCGAGGGTTTTATCATTATCGCTGGCTAGACTTGAAATTTTTAAAATCACTCTAGAGAATCAGATTGACGTACCTGTTTATCGTTTGTAAAATAAACAATTATGAAAAGAGCCATTTTATTATTAATACAGAAACCCTTTGTAATAAAAGAATTTTTGCAGCTGCAAAAATTACATTTTTAGCATTCTATTACATTTAATTGCTCTGTGATCAACAAATCCCCATTAGGTTGGCAATAAAGTTACTAAAAAGTTTGTTTAAAACGTAGGCCAATTTTTTCACTGAAGTTACTTGGAATAATAATATTTGTTAAAAATAACACTAAAAACATTGTTAAAAACAATTCCTAAAATAATTAAAGTACAAAAACTATATTAAAAATAAAAATTTTGTGTTGCCAACTTAATTAATATTTGTAGAAAAAAATTGGGATTTTTGCAATTTTAGTTGGCTATTGGATAAAAAAGTTTTAACTGTCATTTGTCATCCAAAATCATTTAGAAAATGTTTTCAAAAATAATGATCATTACATTTTAACAAATCTTTGAATTACTTATAATTAAGCGAAAATTTAGTGAAGCGTAAATCGGCCCCATCTCAAATTCATTTAGAAGAAGCCATTACGGGTAAGTTTGGAATCACCAAAGACCTGTTAACGGTTGTTTTTAAATAAAATATTACAGACGAATGTAATTCTAAAATGGAAGGAAGCAATGGTTTGAAACCTAATGAAAAATTAATGTTAGGTTTCTTAAAACCTGATGTAAAGTGTATTGTCTGCCATGGAAATGACAAAGGAGTAGGAAACTGCTTACTGGAATGTTTAGTTTGTCACATGGCTTTTCACCAGAAATGTCACCGACCTACTATAAATGGCAAGTGGACCAAAGAACAATTTGGATTAACGGTTCTAACACCAGTTTCAAAAAAATTAACAGATTTAAGGTGTATTGTGTGCCATGGAAAGGACGTGGGAGTAGGGAACCGTCTATTAAAATGTTTGTTTTGTGACATGATTTTTCACCAAGAATGCCACAAACCTACTGGGAATGGCAATATAAGTAAAGAAAAATGTAAATTGGCGGCTTCTAAAATTTTTGAAAAAAGTGCCTTTGTTGTCGATGCCATCGACTCTTCTGTTAAAAGAGACCAGCAGAGGTAAGTTTGGAATCATTTACCAACGACTCTTTACAAACAAAACGTTACAGAATCTAATTCTTGTAATTTTAAACTGGAAGAAACCAATGGCTTGAAACCCAATGAAAAATTCAAATCTGATATATTAAAAAAAGGATTAAAGTGTATTGTGTGTCATAAAAAGGACATGGGAGTAGGAAACTGCTTACTGGAATGTTTTGATTGTCACATGGCTTTTCACCAGAAATGTCACAGACCTACTATGAATAGCAACTTGACCAAAGAAAAATTTGGATTAACAGGTTCAACACCAGTTTAAAAAAAAACTGAGAAATTTAAGATGTATAATAATCCTACTAATTATCAATTTTTCAGTGGTACATTATGTGGATTATATTTATTCGTATTGTTTATTTATTTACAATAAAAAATTGTTTAATTATCTCGAGTCTGAGTGTTTCTTTATTAGCCAATCAACCTCGGAGTAGGCTATTTGTATTTATCAAACTTGAAATCATAAAAACTAAATACTTAACAAAATAAATTGTTTAAATGTTTGAGCAGGTGCTTGTTTATATTTCTATATTGTTTATATTTTAGCTGAATTAAGAACTTTGAGTCTAAAACCGCAGATTTACACAAACTTGTCACCTCGCTTATTATCACATATCAATGTATTTTTAAAATTATATCTTATAGTAACAAGAAAATCCATATTGTTCGTCAAATGTAAATTATTTGCGGTTTTTTGATAGCTGTCACCAAAACAATTTTTTTTTCAAAATTTTTATATAACGTGTGACAAGTATATTTTATTTTTCTACAAAAAATTTTGTAATTCCTCAAGATTTTACCTGTCCAACTAATTTAACTATATTCTACCAATCGAAATCGATAAAATAGAACAAAATCCTACCAAAACTCGATACCGCAAAAGTAAAACTTCAATAAATACGTATTTGTAACTGACCACTGAAACATACTACCAACAAACTATTTCTGCAAGAAAACTCAACTCGAAATTTGACAACGTAGTTTTCTTGTCGCCGCTTCTCGGTCTAATGTCAAATACATTGAAAAACAAATTTTAAACTTTACACAAAATACAGAACGTGCAAATTGCTAAATGCTTATCTATTTTAAATCACCAAACTAACTAATGCCAACAGCTGACTGACCATAAGGCTATTTTACTCTTGCAGACGCCTAATTGATTATTAAAATAGTCAATTTCTTTGTTTCTTTAAAATTTTGCAAAAAACAAGGCAGCTGCAATGTTTTAAACAATTTTCTCGTGTTGTAGATAGGCAGCTGCGTTGTCTTTATAACTCATTTAGCGTCATCTGCAATTAAACTGTAAATCAGTGGTCTCACGATTTTAAAATTAGTAGTTAGCGGCGTATTAAAAGCATTATTTTTTGTGTTTCTTAATTTCCTTTTAACCAATTTTAAGACCATTATTAAGAACACGTTTGAACTGTTACTTAATGTATCTACAGATAACAGAAATTTCATTTGGCGGCAAAAATTTTCATTTACCTGGAGAAACTTGGAAACTTTTTATAGCACATCTACTTATAATACAATTAGTCCAAGCGTCGGCTGCTCCCGAAGTGTGGGTGTTTGGAATAAAATAAAATAAAAAATTAATAATTAATATTAGTTAAAGCCGCTGATCTTGCAATTCACATACGTCAATGTATTTATTTAATTAAAATTATATTATATTTTTTTTATTTTAAGATTTCTGCATATCAGTCATAACGCATAAAGTAAAAGTATAGAGCAATATTTTAACCAGAAATACAGCACCACAAATGATAAAAATCTGCAAAAAAAATTCTTATCTCAATTGATATTAAAATCATAAACTAAAAATTAGTTATTATAAAACATATAATAAAAACATGTAAACATAAAACTACTACCGGCTTTTCAAAATAAAGCGATTTAAGACAATTTATTGTGTTTCTACGTTCCTTCGGTCTATCATAAAACTTTTATTACTTCTCAAAAACCACAGTAATTAGCTTATTACTAGTAAGTGTAATTATGAGAGTTTGAAGACAACCCAACAAGCCAGCAGGTGATGCAGGCGTTTTTCCTTTTTATCAACTTTAGTTTCTGAACAGAATCCTGACTTACTAAGCACTAATTTGGCAAGTAAAAAGATTTCTAATAAAGTGTTTTCCGACTAATCGCCAAGTGAATAAACACGGAAGTAGATATGATCTGTTGGCTTTAAGTTCTTATAAATAAACAACAATATTAATAATAAACTAATCACTGATTTGTAAAAAGCCCATAATGTTTATGATGGATAGAAGGAGCGTAGAAACACTTTACCTCTATATTAAGTTGTACTATTTAGAAGCTTGAAGACGCCAAATGAAACGTTTTCACAAATTTTTACAATACATTCTTTCTTTTTTATTTAGAATCCATAAGAATATGTATTTTTCCAATAAATTTGGAGAGTAGTAAAAAACTGAATAATTATTAATTACCAAAAATATGCAACGGAAGTACTGCATCCAACTTCATAATAATCAATTAAGCGGTTTTAGAAATATTCAAATTTTTTTTATAAATAAATGCAAAAATTTTAACCACTTGTAGATCTCGTTTAAAGAAAAGTTTTTTCTAGATATTTTTTTCCGAATCTCAACCTTTATCAAGATAAAATTAATTAAAGTCTTAGTAAGAAATTCCATACGCGCTACTGGTCAAAACAGTAGTAACGAGGTATATACAGTGTGGTGATAAAGTAAGGAACAAAATTCATAATTCTCTTATTGAATGTTTTTGAGCAAAACACTCGGACAGGTCATTTCCATTTTTTAATTTGCCACTTTAAGACTTAAAAATTTGGCCTATGACGTCATGTATTATTGCGCAATCATTAGTTTTTTTAAATGACAACCCCATTTTTTTGGTGTTTTTTGTAGGAGGTCCAACTACTTAAATAATGATGAAAAAAAAATTGGTACCTTAGATAACAATTTTTTTGAGAAAATAACCCATTTATGTTGGCTACCTAAATTTACAAAAACTAATTTTTTACACTCAAATCGGACACGCAATACTATTTACCCTTTTTTTTTACAGAGACTGTCAAAATGCATAAGTAAGCATGTAAGCATGCCGCGGCATCTGGCGGACAATTGCGTCTATAGTTTCAGCTGTTCCGAGGGTTTTATCATTATCGCTGGCTAGACTTGAAATTTTTAAAATCACTCGAGAGAATCAGATTGACGTACCTGTTTATTGTTTGTAAAATAAACAATTTTGAAAAGAGCCATTTTATTATTAATAAGCCCTTTGCAATAAAAGAATTTTTGCAGCTGCAAAAATTACAACATTTTTAGCATTCTATTACATTTAATTGCTCTGTGATCAACAAATCCCCATTAGGTTGGCAATAAAGTTACTAAAAAGTTTGTTTAAAACGTAGGCCAATTTTTTCACTGAAGTTACTTGGAATAATAATATTTGTTAAAAATAACACTAAAAACCTTGTTAAAAACAATTCCTAAAATAATTAAAGTACCAAAACTATATTAAAAATAAAAATTTTGTGTTGCCAACTTAATTAATATTTGTAGAAAAAAATTAGGATTTTTGCAATTTTAGTTGGCTATTGGATAAAAAAGTTTTAACTGTCATTTGTCATCCAAAATCATTTAGAAAATGTTTTCGAAAATAATGATCATTACATTTTCACAAATCTTTGAATTACTTATAATTAAGCGAAAATTTAGTGAAGCGTAAATCGGCCCCATCTCAATTTCATTTAGAAGAAGCCATCACGGGTAAGTTTGAAATCACCAAAGACCTGTTAACGGTTGTTTTCAAATAAAATATTACAGACGAATGTAATTCTAAAATGGAAGGAAGCAATGGTTTGAAACCTAATGAAAAATTAATGTTAGGTTTCTTAAAACCTGATGTAAGGTGTATTGTCTGCCATGGAAATGACAAAGGAGTAGGAAACTGCTTACTGGAATGTTTAGTTTGTCACATGGCTTTTCACCAGAAATGTCCCCGACCTACTATAAATAGCAAGTGGACCAAAGAACAATTTGGATTAACGGCTCTAACACCAGTTTCACAAAAATTAACAGATTTAAGGTGTATTGTGTGCCATGGAAGGGACGTGGGAGTAGGGAACCGTCTATTAAAATGTTTGTTTTGTGACATGATTTTTCACCAAGAATGCCACAAACCTACTGGGAATGGCAATATAAGTAAAGAAAAATGTAAATTGGCGGCTTCTAAAATTTTTGAAAAAAGTGCCTTTGTTGTCGATGCCATCGACTCTTCTGTTAAAAGAGACCAGCAGAGGTAAGTTTGGAATCATTTACCAACGACTCTTTACAAACAAAACGTTACAGAATCTAATTCTTGTAATTTTAAACTGGAAGAAACCAATGGCTTGAAACCCAATGAAAAATTCAAATCTGATATATTAAAAAAAGGATTAAGGTGTATTGTGTGTCATAAAAAGGACATGGGAGTAGGAAACTGCTTACTGGAATGTTTTGATTGTCACATGGCTTTTCACCAGAAATGTCACAGACCTACTATGAATAGCAACTTGACCAAAGAAAAATTTGGATTAACAGGTTCAACACCAGTTTCAAAAAAACTGAGAAATTTAAGATGTATTGTGTGTCATGGAAAGGACGTAGGAGTAAGAAACCGCCTTTTAAAATGTTTGTTTTGTGACATGATTTTTCACCTTTAACTCCTCTGTTAAAGGGAACCAGCAGAAGTGAGTTGGAAATCAATTACCAACGACTGTTTACAAACAAAACGTTACAGAATCAAATTCTTGTAATTTTAAACTGGAAAAAAGCAATAGCTTGAGACCCAATGAAAAATTCAAATGTCATTTAATAAAAAAAGAAATAAGGTGTATTGTCTGCCACAAAATGGACATGAGAGTCGGAAACTGCTTACTGGAATGTTTGGATTGTCACATGGCTTTTCACCAGAAATATCACAGACCTACTGTGAATAGCAATTTGACCAAAAAAAAATTTGGATTAACGTCTCCAACACAAGTTT
Organism: Tribolium confusum; assembly: GCA_029207805.1. Taxonomy (NCBI): domain Eukaryota; kingdom Metazoa; phylum Arthropoda; class Insecta; order Coleoptera; family Tenebrionidae; genus Tribolium; species Tribolium confusum. Next base: position 32,572,551 of record JALGAY010000001.1, on the reverse strand, counting down.
TAAAAAAACTGACAGATTTCAGATGTATTGTGTGCCATGGAAAGGACGTGGGAATACAGAACCGTCTATTAAAATGTTTGTTTTGTGAGATGATTTTTCACCAAGAATGTCACAGACCTACTGTCAATGAGAATTTGAGTAAAAATAATAGAAATTGACGGCTCCTACGTCAGTTTAAAAAAACTTACTTTTTTTGTCGTCACCATCGACTTTTCAATTAAAAGAAGCCAGCAGGGGTAAGTTTGGAATCACCAAAAACCTGTTAATAGTTGTTCACAAACAAAATATTACAGAATAGAATCCTTCCAATTATAAACTAGAAGAAAGCAATGCCTCAAAATCTAACGAAAAGTTCAAGTTATATTCATTAAAAAAAGATTTAAGGTGTATTGTTTGCCATGGAAAGGACGTGGGATTAAACAACTGTCTACTGGAATGTTTGAGTTGTTGCATGGTTTTTTACCAGAAATGTTACGGACTATATATTCTCAGACTGACTGTAAACTGCAATTTGGTTTGTAAATGAGTCAAAATCTGACTCAAAAAGTGTTAAATATTTAAAAGTTAATTTTTTACTAGTTTTTCTGTTACACAAATAAACCTAATAAAAATGTTGAAATTAAATTAATTTTTTTTTATTTGGTTTACCTCAGAAGACTGAAGTTAAATTGTTTTTACTGTAGCTGCAACTCATTGCATTTCTAGCTCAAAACATTTGAGGTAGCTTATTATTGTTATTTTTTGGAGGCTTTGCAAGTGACTAGTAGATCTCACATTGCGTTACCCTACCACTGCACTCTATGTAGTCTTGTTTGATTTAAAGCCGTGCATTCAGACTGTAGGTCTATTTTGTCCTCTCTATTTTAAAACAGAGTCTTGCACAACAGTTAAGTTTACAGAAATGCTGCGTTTTAACTGCACCAAGAAACTTTTTGTCGCGCTGATTTGTCTTGTTAACATGATTGCAGATTGTAGACAAAGCTGGGCTTGTGTGGGAAATGTGGTGACTGACACACGAGCATCACAGTTCTAGGGTCATTAATCTTTTCTAACAAACTATTTAAAATTAAAAAAAATCACTTCTTTCTTTTGCTAGATTTTATTTGTGGCTTTAAATACAATTGGAACAATAGAAAATTTAAATTTAAGGTCCTTTAAAATGTTTTTTTCTGTTTTTTTTTCTCTGTTTTTACAAACCTAACCTACGATTTGTTGTTAATCTTACGTCACTTATGTCAAAGTAAATCATATCCGGTAGCAGTGTGACAAATAGTCAAGTAAAAAATAACCATAATTATATTGCCAACTTAAACATTCCTTTTTGATCACTTTAAACTCCCCTAGTAAAGTTTTCCGTTAGTAATCAACTGACCTTCCATCAATTTGAATCATTTGAAAACTATTTATTTATTATTTGTCAAGAATTGGTTAAAATTGTGAATAAAATGAGCAACACTTTGTACAAATTGACCAACATTGTGTACAATTTCTTGTATTTTTTTTTCTCTGATGTCTTTTGTATTAATCTGTTGGTTTTAGTGCAATGAAACATGAAGCTTAGGTACGTCGAATATAAACCGAGAAAAATTGAAGCACATGCTGAAAAGTCATGCTCGTTAAACGAAATAGACCACGATCACCTAAGAAAGAAAGTTCAAAAGCCACACTTTATTGAAAAAGTCACATTAGCTTTCAATAAAAAAAAAGAGGTTAAATTACCTCCTTTAAGCGAAGAACAACTCCGCATGGTTAGAAAAGCTTTCATGGGTAACCCTAACGAAGTTCTCACAAGCAAATTCAATCTAAATATTACCAGAAGGGATCTTCGAACTTTAAATGGCCTAAATTGGCTTAACGACAATATTATTAATTTTTATATAAACTTATTAATGGAAAGAGGATCAAAAGCAGATAAACCAAAAACTTATGTTACTAATACTTTTTTTTACCAGAAATTATTAACAACCGGGCCTGAGTCACTGAAAAGATGGACAAAGAGAGTGGATATCTTCTCCTATGAGTTTTTATGCGTTCCGATTCACTTGGAGGTGCATTGGTGTATTGCGATTATCAATCTAAAAGAAAGAACAATCAAGTATTATGACAGTATGGGAAATACAAACGATCAGTGTCTAAAAGCGTTACAAATGTATTTAGAGTTTGAGTATAAAGATAAAAAAGGCCAGTTTTTCAGTACTAAAAATTTTGTGCTTGAAAGTGTTGAAGATATACCGCAACAAAAGAATGGGAGTGATTGTAGAGTATTTTCGTGTAGTTTTGCAGAATACATAACAAGAAAAGCAAGGATTGACTTTGAGCAGAAAAATATGCCATATTTGAGGAAGAAAATGGTAGTAGAGATACTGACGGGACAATTGTTAATTCAGTAGTTACAAAAGTAGTTTAAGTAGTTCGTTAAGTAGTAGTTTTTCAGTAGTTTAGTAGTTATAAGTAATTTTTTTATGTTAACTAAGTTGTTTAAGTTAGAAATCATCTCAAGAGTTGAGACTTTTCATGTACTAAAGCAGATTTTATAATTTACTGCTTTTTTTAAACATTATTTTTGTATGTTTATAGTTATAAATAATCATTGTAAAATACTATAACTTCTACTTTTGTCAATTAAAAAATGTTTTAAATAAAAAATTAAAAAATATGGAAAGCTTCTTTACTGCCTAAAAATCTAATCGCTTTATTGATTTCAATTTTGCGTCCCAGTTGTTTAGAGAAATGTAAAATTATAAACGCACCATTTTGAATTTAATATTTAAATTTTCTATGGTTTAATCCTAATAAACTCGATTTTTTAATTAACAATAAACCGTTTTTTATAATCTTTACATACAGTGTGGTTATACCAAAAATTATGAACAGAAACTATAATAACAAAAGACTATTTACTCTCGGAACCAACTGCTTGTTTGCGTGATATGAATGTAGACCTCTGGTGAAGAAAAAGACTAATAAGTAGCTGTGTATTTAAAAAATTTAAAAATGTTACTGCATAAAAAATAAGCAAATAAACAAAATGGGTGTATCATCACAAAAAAAATGTAAGGTACTCTGCTGCTGAAAGTCTAAGAAAAAAATTAGAATGCCATTATAACTACCATAATTTAAAAAATCATTTAATAAACAAAAATTAAAAAAGTATAAAAGCTAAAATAGTGCCTTGCAAAGCGGTGGTCTCATCTTGAGAAAGGGTTTTAGCCGGTAAGACTCTGACGCTACTGGGGGTTGCACGACACCTCAGACCCGGAAGCTCATAATTGTTTTTTTTTTCTGGCAGAAATGACTGTATACTGTAAATAATATAATATAAATAAAAAATAATTTGTTTGTTCTCGTGAACGTTAATCATATCATTACTTCTCAGTTGAACGTCAGTTAAATGCCAATTTACAATACCAATACTATAAAATGATAGTTTTATGTACGGGTAAATCTTTGGTTTACAAGTTATTTTGAAATTAAAGTATTCATATTAGAATTTAATATGGTTTAAAAAAATAAATTTAGAGGTGAGACAATTCAGGTCTGGTTGGCCTTTCAATGCAACCAACAATAAAACATTTTTTTTTGTTTATTATAATTTATTACAAAAAAGTTAACAATGGCACATACAAATAAGATGAGATTGTGCCTTTTTGGCTTTTTGTTTGTTTTCTAATTGTTTCAGCATTCTCATCAACAATAATCCTACTAATTATCAATTTTTCAGGGGACATTATGTGGATTATATTTATTCGTATTGTTTATTTATTTACAATAAAAAATTGTTTAATTAATTCGAGTCTGAGTGTTTCTTTATTAGCCAATCAACCCCGGAGTGAGCAATTTGTATTTATCCAGCTTGAAATCATAAAAACTAAATACTTAACAAAATAAATTGTTTAAATGTTTCTGAAAATTAAAAGTCTTAGCACAAAATCTTTATTTTTACTGTCATTTTGACAGTATCTGTAAAAAAAAGAGTAAATAGTATTGCGTGTCAGATTTGAGTGTAAAAAATTAGTTTTTGTAAATTTATGTAGCCAACATAAATGGGTTATTTTCTCAAAAAAAATGTTATCTAAGATACTAATTTTTTACACCATCATTTAAGTAGTTGGACTGTCTACAAAAAACACCATAAATGGGGGTTGTCATTTAAAAAAAACTAATAATGACATCATTGCGCAATAATACAAAACGTCATAAGTCAAATTTTTAAGTCATAAAGTGGCAAATTAAAAAATAAAAATGACCTGTCCGAGTGTTTTGCTCAAAAACATTCAATAAGAGAATTATGAATTTTGTTCCTTACTTTATCACCACACTGTAAGTCTTGCACCTCTATTGTTGTCTGAACTATTTGCTAGACCACCCTTAACCATAATTGTTATGTTATTAATTTTCTATAATAAAAATTTTAAAAAATCAAACGTCAAGTTGTATGTTTTATTCTCTTGTTCAAATCTTTAAAATTTATAGTAAACCAAAAGGGCTGCCAGACACAAATTTGATATTTTATTCGCTGCAACCGCTTAAATAATTGATAATAAAATTATTATATTACAAGAAATAGCGATATTTTTTTAAATTTATACGAAATAATTAGTAGTAAAAAAATATGTAAGTTTTGCATTTCTATCTCTGACCGAACTGTCTGTCAGATCACCTTTAACATAATTTCTTTAATTATTAATTTTCTATAAAAATAATAAGAAAAAAATTAAAAGCAAAATTTTATGTTTCTTATCTTTTTTCAAAATAAAAAAATTGTCCTAAAATTTAAAAAGTTTGGTTCTTTTAATATTCAAGTATTAAAGTACCGTCAGGTTGGTAGAGTTGTTTGTTAGTGACAAATGGTAATTTCGCCATGTTATTTTGCTAGCACTAAATGTCATTCCAATTGTATCGATAAATATTTTTAAATAATTAAAAATTATTTTATTTATTTATTATTTTTAATAAATAAAAATTATTTTGTTCATGCGGCTTACCCTACTGTTCTAGTGTTTCATACGTTAATTACAACACACACAAAAACAGTCGGCGACGAGAAATATTGGTTATCAAGTGCAACAAAATTTGTTCAAATAAAATTATAACCGCATAACGCTGACACGTCACAAATGTCTTTAGAAATTTATGACGATTTATTCTTCTTCTCTGAAGTTCGATACCAGCGAAAGCGTTACTAACTCAAAAAAACTAATTGTACTAGTTACTTGTTAACACGCAAATGGGTGCTGAATTGGCTAATACTACACCCAAATCGGTATCGTATTAGGCTTTATTACAGACGCAAAGTAGAAAAATTTAGAAAGTAGAAATTTCTGTTTTTATTCCGGATATTCACACTTCGGAAGCGCTGAGGTTAAGCTGGCGATTAGACGGGCTCCTATTTATCAAAGAAATAATCGTTTCGTAAGTAAGTTAGCATTTAAATTTACCAAAACCAAAGAAAACACTATCTTGTTCTAATGCCAAAATTGAATGACGCGAAGCAACTGAATTGACAATAATTGTTCTATTAGATAGCAAATCTGTAGTTAACAGATTTGCCCATTTTGTGGTAGGTACATTTCTATGTTTTTGGAGCTCGAGTTGGTACTATTTTAATACAAACATATAGACGTATTTTTGAGAAAATAATTTCTAATTTTTAGGTTTTATTTGGAATTATCTTTCATCTTTTGTTTATAAATTTTTTTAAATACTATACAAATATATAAATCCGGTAAACAAAGCGTTATCTTTTATATCCGTTTAAGTTTATTTAATTTGGTTTTGGGAAACTTAAATAGTTAAACTTAAAGAAACGAACTTTTCCTATAAGCGAAAACACACCTAAAACGCCGCGCCGCGCCGCCTCAAGTTGCGAATCAGGCGACTTGTTTCGTATTACGTATAGCCACACCTTCAGCTAAAATTTCGGCATATAGCGATGTAACCTTGGACGATATAATTGAATTCACAATTACGTAGTTTACTAGGACAACGTCCTATTGCGAAACAGCAGTTACGCCACACAACATTCTTTTTTCCTTTCGCTGAACAAGTAATCGCCCAAAATTAGAATAAATTCGGCACAACAATCACGATCTATTTGCGGCCTTGGCCTTGACTAAATTCGCGGCAGCTGGTTTGTTTATGTTGTTAGTTGGCTCGGAAAAAGTATCAAGATTTTGTTTGGGCCGTTTTTTTTCTACGAGAGGTGCATACTTGATCGCGGTTGACGCCTCCTGGCTTTCCAAGAGTTATGTAACAGTGTGAGCTGGTGAACTATGCTTGACGGTGACAATGATTAATAGAAACTTATTTTTGGATGAGAAATTTTGAAAAATTGCTTCTTTAATGAATAACGAGTTGGGCTACAATAAGTTTTAATTCTTTTAATTAATGAAAATTAAGAGGAAGTAAATTTGTTTTGATAGACTGACTCATTTAATGCATTTTATTGAGATAACACCATGTTCTTGGCAATGAACAACTTGATCACAACAATTATCGTCGGAAATGGGAGTGTAAAAATAGAATCAGTTAACCAAGAGGCACCCAGTTTCATGATTACATTTATTACTAAACCTACACTACAATTACTAATTAAGAATATATAAATCTTTTCTTACTCAAAAAATAACAAATGATGCTAATTATTATTATTAACAGATTAACAAGTAAGTCTTAGGTTCTGGCATACAGGATTGGATGGTACAGGCGGGACACCGGGCGAGCATTTTTCAAAATGCTCGCAAAATTCGCAAAAATCGCAAAGGCAAAATTCATTTCTTCGGCTACGGCCGCCAAAATCGTATTTAAAGCCGTTGTCACTAGTAATAGGCAAGCAAATCGATTTAAGGCCGCTGTCACCAAAAAACCGTTTTTGGATATTGTCATTCGCATAAGTGTCTTTAATTTTAGTATTTATGGCAAGATCGTAAAATCAGTTTTCAGTATCGAATGAAAATTCGTCGCCGAGGTCGTTTTGCGGTCAAATCTCGTGAACACATTTCGCTGACAAGGTGTACATAACACTTTTTGCGATTAATTAAAAATCACTAATAAGTACAGTCAAAAAAACTGGATTATTTCGGTTTATTTTGTTAAATATTTTATTTAATATATTACATAACACAATTTTCAAACATTTTGATAATTTAATCTGTTTTAAATTAAAAATAATATACAATTTCTGATATACAGATATCCTAAAACAGGCGTGCCAAATTCTTGATACGCTGTCGATTAGAGTTCAATGAGCACGAAAAAAATATTAAAATAATTTTTTTTTAGTTTACAAGATAGAAGGCCTAAAACATAATATTTATATAAAACACAATAGTTCTTTTTGCTGACTTCTAAAGTAAATTTTGAAGCCTAAGAGACACGAAAAAACAAAGTTTATTTATTTTTAGTGTTCAAGATACAAGATCTCAAAATTACCACTTTGACATCTAAAGGAAATTTTAATTAAAAGATTTTTGCATTTTGTTTAACTAAGCGTTTTGAACAATAATAAGTCTATTTGCAGTAGTTATTCTAAGTTCACGTGACAACATAACTTTTTAAACTGTAAATTTCAGTCATTTTAATTAAGATTTCTATTATTTGCCGAATGTCGTCATTGCTGTAACTGGCAAAACAGCCCTGGTTTTTTAAAACATATTTTTTGTGTTCCTTGGACTCTAATTGACAGCGTATCAACATCAACGATTTGGCAGGTCTGTTTTGGAACAGCCTGTAGTCTTTTGGTACTATACAAAAATGAAGTACACTGACCGGCACAAAAACTGAGACACCTTAAAATTTTCTATATTTGGTTAAAAAACGTTTATCAAAACACACAAAGCCTAAGAACAGATAATGCTATCTCGACTTTGTTTTTTTTTGTAGAATATTTTTATTTGCCTTTTTGTCTAGGAGAAAAGGTTTTTTTGTCTAAAAAATTATTGTATTGCAGTAGGTTTCAGCTATTTAAAAAAAAACCTTCATTGTCTTCATTTTGTGATTCATTTCAAATTTTTCTGGATCTTTTATGAGATCTAATCTTCGGCGTCTTTGAGTAGCTCGGCAGTTGACCAGCTAATTAATCGGTGTAATTCATCGCGCGCGTGTTAGCCATTCAAATAGTCTACACGAGCGCTCAAAACCCAGCAGCGTCGTTGCCTCAAATGTACTCAAAATATATTTACTGCTTAAATGAGAGAACCTATTATAGTCTATTATAATCAAATACTGATTGACTGAGTCAATGTGCCCTTAAGTTGTACCGCCTTTAAATAACGCTAAACAAAGTGTAAATAATAACGCAAAATCACGCAACTGAAAATCCACTCGATCACGCCTAATGTTAGTGATTACCAAAAAAACTTAAAAAATGTCTTTATCTTCAGAAGATTCTGTCAGAGCTGTAGCTTTATCAAATGCTGGATTCAGCATAAGACAAATTGCAACAAAATTAGGATTTTCTTAATCTAGTGTGCACAGAGCTATTATTCGCTTACAAGAGACTGGGAATATTGAAGAAAGTCCGGATCAGGCAGACATCGCAGTACAAGTGTTTGCGATGATCGCTTTATAGTGATTTCAATTTTGCGTGATCGGCATATGTCTGCAGTTCAGATGAGAAATCAATTAGAAGAAGTACGCCAGGTTAACGTCAGCGAATAAACCATAAGAAGAAGACTAACAGAAGCAAATTTGGCTGCTAGAAAGCCTGCAACTGGTCCAGAGCTTCTCAGAAATCACCGCGTAGCCAGACTCAATTTTGCGCGAGAATACGTCAATTGAGATATCCAACAATAGAGCAATGTTTTATTCTCTGATAGATCCCGATTCGCTTTGAGGTCTCCTGATGAACGAAAAAGAGTCTGGGGATGACGCGAAGAAAGATACGCACCATGTAATTTCTGTGAAAGAGTGAGCTTTGGAGGAGGATCCGTGATGGTATGGGCTGGTATATCTTATACGGCTCGCACAGATCTTGTGTTTATAGAAAGAGGTACTTTAACGGCTAAAAAGTACATAGAGAAAATATTGGAAGAAGATCTGATGAATTCTGCTGGATTCATTAGCAAACAAATTTTTTTTATGCACGATAATGCACGTGCACACGCTGCAGTTACTGTGGTAAATTTTTTTCAAAAGGTTGGAGTTCAAGCTATAGACTGGCTAGCGCGAAGTCCTGATCTCAATTTTTAGAGCATTTTTGAGACTTGCTAGGAAAACAAATTCAGTAACGTCGTAGGCAGGTATTGACATTTCATGATTTGAGAACTGCTTTGCAAGAAGAATGAGAAAACATTCCTTAAGAAGCTATTCAAAATTTAATTCTAAGCATGCCACGCAGGCTTAAAAATGTAATTAAGGCTCGTCATAGAAATACACGCTATTAAATTGATACAAAACAAATTTGAATTGTTTTTTATTAGTCTACTTCTATCTTTAAATTACATATTAGTCTCTTTTTAGAAAGAAATATACTTAAAAGGGTTACTATAAAGAAGTTTTATTATACTCTTGTTATAAAAAAGTTCAGGTAACATTTGCATGACATTGTACGTTAAAATTTGCTTTTTCCTTATTTTTTTGCAACAATAAGTAGATGTCCAATTTTTTCTGCCGGTCAGTGTAATAATGAGATGGTTAAAAATATTTTTCTAGGCTTAGTTGACTAAGGTTCTTTTAACTTTGCTGACGTGCAATAGTTATTACATTTTACTATATAATATTTAAATTTCTACAACTTTTTTGTATTTTTGGCTGTTCGCGCAGCGTTTTAAAATAAAACCAGCATTACATAAATTTTTAACTAAAATTTTTTTGCAATTTTATTCAGTTAAATATTAAGACTTTTATTAGTTCTCTAGATAACAGTATTTTTTTATTTACATATTTTAATAATCTTTTTATTAAAATTTATACATTCTATTGTTCACTGTTTTGACCACGTTTGTGACGCCTCAATGTCGACATCCCGACTTCAACTTGGTATCGTACGCATCGTGTTGGTCCGAGTCGCTAAGTGAATACTCCTTTCTTTATTTTACTTCGTGGTTACTATAAACAAGTGTTTTTGAAGTAGTGTGAAAGATTTTAACAGGTGATAGTTCTTGTTGAAAAGATGCTGAAAAACCAAATAAAATACAAATGTTTATAGTTTTAGAGATGTACACTGTAGAAATTTGAAAAAAAAATTTTTGAACGAGATACGATAAATTACAGCAATTTTTTTGATACACAGTTTGTGATTGAAATAAATGCAATTTTTTTTAAGTAGTGCTAGTTCTAGTTTTAATGTTAAAATCAGATATACAGGATGTTTTTAAATTTTTTTTACAAATTTTACCAAGTGTGTTTTACAGCGTATATCTCAAAAACTACAAACTTTTGTATAAAACAAATTTTTTTTTCGCATCCTTTTAACAAGAGCTATCTCCTGTTAAAATCTGTAACACAAGTTCAATAAAGCATTATATGTAAATAATAGACTGGTCGTTAAAAATTAAATTTTTGGGCCGCCCCCTAAAAAGCTTTCTTATGAAGAGAAAACAACAGGCAATTTTTATTTTTTATTTTTGGATCAAAACAATACGTGTCTCAAGACGATCAAAGTTAATTTTTTGGTAAAATCATTTTTTTGTCTGAGATGGGTCCACCGAATTCAGACTGGTAAATTTGACACACCTATACGTAAACTGACCGGACATTCTAAATTTATTAAAATCATTTCTTCAAATTCACTCCAAAGGCTCCAAAATAGAGCCCAAAATAACAAAATTTACAAATTTCAACTTTAAAAATTCATTTTACCTTCTGTATATTAAATCAAAGAAAGGAGACCCCCAAAATAACTCTTCCACATGTTTTAAATATAAGAATTTGAAAAAATTATTCCTCCGAATATTGCCGTTAGGCTCCTTATCGCTGACAATAAACCTCTATAGGCCCATGTAACGGAATGTCGTAGCAAGATTCGCAAAGTACTGAACACCTTAGAAAAATCGGAAATTTATATCACTAAAGTTTCAGATTTTTTGGACAGTAAATAAAATAGTTAGCGGTCTCCCCCTAACTGTCAAAACACGGATCGTGAATACAAATCAACTGGAAAAAATTTTGAAATTGTATTTTGTTTTTGAGATTTTATTTATTTCGGTTTTTAAGTTGTTTATATTTCGAATAAAAATGTGTTTTTCAGAAAAATTCTCAAAAAACATGATTTCACCAAAAAATTTGTTTAGATCGTCTTGAGGCACGTGTTGTTTTAGTTCAAAAATAAAAATTAAAATTGCCTAGTATTTTCTCATCATAAGGAAGCTTTTTATTAGGGAGAGGGCCAAAAAATTTAATTTTTAACGACCAGTTTAATAAACAAGCATAATGATTAGTTTGGCGGAGCCGGCTCTGGGTTAATTGCCCGTTTGAAATGTTTGACGGCTTGGTCCTGATCATTAAACAATGTATTAGCTGTTGTATTTGTTATGACACGTTTATCGGTTAACTAAAGAGTACTGTTAAAGCATTTTTAATAGTATTAGTATTATGAAAAAAAGTAATGACTTAAAAAAAAGTTAAAGGAAATATTTCTTGATACAGTAAAATAAAATGCACTCTTTGGATTCAGAATCTAACTGTGTTATACAGCCTTATGTGATGTGTGTTTTCTCTTCGGCATTAGTTGTAGAAAAGCTTGAAATATTTGACGGCAGACTAAAAAACTGGTCAGACAGCCACATTCTAACTATATCGTTTAATTTATTCCAAAGTGGAAATAAAATTAGCAATTAATTGCATTTTTATAACAAGAACTTCTTGATAGTGTTGAAATATTACATCTATTACGGTTGTTGTTAACTTTTTAAACCGTATATCATGTAATGAGTTATAAACTTTCTTCACTTACTAGTTAACTGCTCATTTCCACACCAATGGCAATTTATTTAAAACCTAAAGCATTTCCAGTGATGAGACCTCCAATCATAGACGAGTAATAATGTTTCTCCCTTTGAGTAATTTTATACCGATTTCAAATAAGGTTTCATTTATCACATCTAAATTTGATTCAACTTATTAACAGAGGGAGTTCAGTTATTTACATACGCACAAATGGGAGCTGTCAATAAAAGTTTAATAAAAATTCAATGGTACTCTTCAAACATGTGAAATAATCGCTAAAAATTGCTGCTTGTCGATTTACTGAATATTTTAACACTGGAGTCAAGGTTGTATGCTAATTATAATCATGTCACATACTAAAAATTAATCTTTAAATAAATTCGATAAAAAATTTTGGTTTCGTTTTTAAGTTTGTTATTGGTGTCAGCTACCTAAATTCAATAGTTCAACAATTCATTAATTATGTAAATTATTGTTATTAATATTTCAATACATAATATGATAGAGAATTTATTTGTAATTGACCCGTTCCTGATATTTTTTTATTATTGTATTATAACGAGTAGTCTAAGTTTTTCGTCATCGAGTTACTCTTGCTGGTAAAAACGTAGGGCTTGGATAGATTCCTACAAAGATTTGAATTATGTACTAATAAGATTCTTACCAAATATTACAAAATGTCCAGTTGAAAACACAACAATAGCAAAACTTTGAAGCATTAGATAAAACAAAAACATACACCAAGTTTAGCTGAAAAATAAAGAAAAAACTAAATGCAAATTAAAAAAGCATAATTTGACAATTCTGACGTTTTTAAAATTAAATTAACTGAAATGTCATGTTGAGAATCTAACTAAGGCTCACGTTTTGATAGACAAAGAAAACTCCATAACGAAAGATTTGGGCCACTCGTTATCAAACTACATGTAAAATGAATTTACACTTTTTTTTTTTGATCTACATAAATTCAATCAAATGTTGTTTGTGGTTAAGCACATCACTTGAGAACCGCTGGATTGATTTCGCTTTTTTAAATTTACGAAATAGTTTGAATAAAGTTTTACTAAAAATTTTTTAGAAATGCTTGCCAGAAAATTGGAATATTCGGAAAAGTTAAAAGTGTTTTTGTTCTATAAAATTTTTGTATAAACTTTTAAATTTTTGAATAATTTACGATTCCAGCAGTAAATATGCGTACAAATACGTAGAAAAATGAGACAATTACAAACGAAAGTCAAAAAATTTAAACAAACTACAAAAATCATAATTTTTGTATGCAGTCTTAATCCTAATTGACGATTGAAACGACATATTTGGCTGAATTTTGTTTTGTTTGGTATGCTTTTGGGGTAAAAAAATCTTAATTAAATGTTTTCTATTAAAAAAAAATTTGAAAAACACAGTCTATCTTAAATTAAAATAAAATTGCATATGTTTTCACTTTTGTGTTTTCCCGATTTATCATTCAACAAATGTAGTTATTTTATTTCTATTCAAATTTATTTCGCTATTACATGTGCAAATACCGTTTGACAGCTGATTATCAAGCCATTCGTTACATAGTGAGGAAAAATTGATTCAGTTGTTTATTTTGACATAAAATTCTTATTCAATTCAATTAATTTATTTCTTATTTCTTGTTGTTAGTCGGACTCTCCCACTCTCCACATATCTTTCGCAAACAGCTGAACTTTTCTGCGTTTTATAGCGCTTTAAGTGGTTTCAAGTGTTTGTAGTATTATAAATATTTTAAATTTGTATGATTATGACTTATTTTAATTATTAGATGTGCAAAAAAAACGTATATACCTCAGGACTAAAGTGAATTAACCCCCAAGTGGTTGGAGCCCTCAGGCTTCAAACTTTCACTTGTGGGATTAAAATGATGCATTTAATCCTTTGATATACATATTGTATAAGTTGCTATTATTTTCTATAAAACAATTAGAAGTAGATAACAGACACTTAGGACAAACCCGTTTATCCGTATCCCTCCAACGTATCCGTATCTCAATATGTTGGGCTTTTTCTATTTTCGTAATTTTGTACCGATATGTTAACCTTGAAAGATAAACCGACGTAGTAAAGACAGTGTTACGTTGGGTTTAACATGATATAACGTATTAAAAAAGTGAGGTTAGGTTCATTTGTGTCATGCTGCACATGTGACCTGTTTTAAGACAGAAAATACAGTGGTCAACAATTGAAAATGGAACAATTTAAAATTTTAACAAAGTTTAAAGTCTTGTAATTCCTACAAAAATTTATTAATCAAAATGATTTTTATGAGTAGCTCATTTTCTATACTTTAAGACAAAATACAGCGTTTTTTGTAAATTTGTTGTTTATGTTATACAGAGTGTCAAAGATAAGCCCTGCAAAAAACGAAATGTTTAGACTGCTCTTATTTTCGCAAAATTTTTTTTGACTTTTTTTAATGGGTTTTGGAAGAGCGTTGGACCAAGTACTCAAGACGGTTTTGCAAATTTTAAGCTGAGTTTATAAATGTAACCAAAAATTCAAAAAAACTGTTTTTTGCACTATAAGCAATTAATTTCTTAATTGTTGTAATGTCGTTTCTCTTTTTGGCTTATTCTGAAAATAAAAGTCTAAACTTGAATTTTGAAAGGCAACGGTAGACACACTGAACAGAACTTCCAAAAAGAAAGAAACTTCCAAAAATGACTAAATTTTTAAACAGTTCCAAATTAAAGTTTGATAAAAGAAGAATAAAAATTTAAACGTGCACTTGGATACATAACTTGCTTTTTGTATCATAAGATCTTTGTAGGATTGGTTTACTTAATATTGGTCGGTGATTGGATTCGATTCTTAAAAGCATATTTTTAGGGAAAAATTAAAGCTTTTGGTAACTTGAATAGCTTGTTACTATGATACGGAATTTATTGTTACCTGCGGACAATAATTGTATCATTAGTAACGAGCCTTTCAGGTAAGCAAAAGCTTTAATTTTTCTCTAAAAACATAGTTTCATAAATCGGATTTAACCACCGACTAATACCGACTACACTGATGCCACAAGAGTCTTGAGGTACAATAAAAAAAGTTATGTTTCTAAATCTAAATACTTACACTTTAGATTTTTATCGTTTTTTTACCAAAATTAAATTCAAAGCAATTTGAAAATTTGCTCATTTTTGGGAACCTATTGTTACACCAAATATTAACAGTAGGTATATCCACCACCCTTTCCAAAATTTAGATTTGAACTTTTAGTTTTAGAATAAGCTAAAAAGACGAAAACTTTTACATCAGTTAAGAAAATTATTGCTTATAGTGTAAAAAACCAGTTTTTTTATTTTTTGTCTTATGTTATAAAGTAGCTTAAAATCTGCAATAGGTATTATCTCAATTAATAAATTTTTGCAGGATTTTTAAAACTTTAAACTTTGTTAAAATTTTAGGGTGTTCTATTTCAATTGTTAAGCACTGTATTTTATTGAAATGTTAAAATCGAGCTCTACGTCTAGCTATAATTTTTGAATTTGTTTACTTTGTTTTGTGAAGTTATGTTTTACGGTTTTGACACTTATGTAACTATGCAAAACACCAATGGGGAAAGCTTCAGTCCAAACTAAAGTAGGTAGAATCTTTTGTATCCGTAAACTTATGCCCAAAGTTTTACGTCTACGCAATACTTATACGGATAAACAGGTTTGTCATTAGTGTCTATTGCCTTAGTTACGGTAGTTTTACAAATAAAGAAATTTTCAACAGCATGGCTTAATTTGTACATCAATTATTTAGATAGGAATATTTGAGAAACTGAGTAAAGGTGGATCACGCGGAAAGAGGCTTTACTTTGAAATTTTGCACTTTTTGTTAATGGATGGCGTTAAGTCACTTTCATCAGTGATAGAATGTCAATCAACATATTTGCTGGCCCGCAAGAAAGGTGACACAACTAGAAAAAACTAAATTTTTTAGGAGACACTTATCCTGTTGCAAGACATGACTAAACCAATCCTATTTGTGAAATAAAACAAAAATTGAAACTTTTTGAATTGTGTCACTTTTCTTGCAGGCCAGCGATATGATGGCAAGAAGAAATTAAAATTTATTTATGTCCAAGAGAATTATTGCTGGTTTACTGCATTGACGCTTCTAAAAATTTGCTCATGCTTTTATCGATTCTGCTATTTCTACTAGTTTTCAAAAACTGTGTTACAACCATTAGTCAAATACCGGACTTGTAAGCTTATCTAACCTGAAAAGTCTTTAATATCAGGTTTTACATAGAAATGAGAAAATGGCAAAGTTGTCCATCTCTCTTCTACCTTTAGTAGAGATGGACCGACTTTTTAAAAAACAGTTGGAACAACTTTGTTTGTAATATATTTTAATTTTCTGTAAGAAAACGTTATTGTTTTATTGTTAGTATGTTGGTTACTTTCTTGTAAATTTAACTTTTTTTTAAATAAATTAGTTGATGTTTTATCGCCCTGAGGATGTTCGAACATTATGCAAAAAATTAGAAAAAGCAAAAAATAATAGTACCTACAAATCGTTTAAAAAAAATAATAAAAAAACTCAAGAAAAGTTATTATGGATTACGACAAACTAGAATGAATGACTCTAATGGGTCAATTTCAAGTTGAGATAATACCGGTAGTAGGATCATCGTTTCAATAGAAAAATGATAAAATTCGGTGTTGTGATTGGTTGTTGTTACAAAAAAGTATTAAAATTTGCGATACTACCGGTAGCATCTCAACTTGAAATTAGCCTATTATAGTGCTAAAACTGACGAAAATTTTTGCGCTGGTAAAAAAAAAAATTATCAAAAAAAGTAAACAATACAAAAACTCGGATTTACTGTGGTTGGTGGATGTACGATATATGAAAACGACACTAGATTTCTAGGCTTATTTTATCTCTGTGATAAACTCAATGATAAACAATTTTTTTTTTACGTTTATTGTGTTCCATCTCTCATATACACTATACTCTATAGGATAGATAGATTGTGATATCAGTTTATAATATTTTGTTGCAACTTGCAATGTATTTTTTATACTTTAATTACGTTTAGTTAAAATATTATGGTTTAGACGCTGAAATTAAAAAAAATACTTTTTTTAAAAAAAGTGGACCAACTCTTTTCTATTTACTCATCAGCGGAAATCTGATTTTATAGTAATTTTTGACTAAACTTGCAAATCTACATCAATTTCGTTTAGGACAAATATTAAGGGGACAGAGTTTAATTTTATTACAATAAGTTTAAGCTATCCAAATAAATTCTTACTACATATTTAAAACAAATGTTGTTAAAAATAATGTTTTCAAAAGTTGTATGACTACTGCATGCAAAAAAATAAAAATATAAATACTTAGTGGTAGTAAAAATCCACTATTTTCATTAGTCTATCATAAAGTTTAATGCAATAAGTATCTTTGTTAAACTGCTAATACTAGTTTTTTTAGAATGATTTAGTAATTAATGCCCATAACATTATGAATATTATACATATTTTTACACACTCTCTCTTACTTCAAAATTTGTTAAAATTTACGATTTGTTATAAAGTTGTTTTTTGTGTTTCAAAAATGGTTAAGCACTTTTAGACCTATTTTGAAGTTCTTCCAAAATTAGCAACAGATTAAAAATAAAACAAAAGACGGAAAAAAGTATTAACTAAGCCAAGAGCTTTTGGAGTTCGCTGTTTCTTTGTTCGGCCACTTCTCTGGTCTCTGTTTGAAATAAAGCAAGCATTCAGTGGTTATTATTAGAATTGAAAAAAGACCCTCATTTGTACCACAGTACAACATAAAATTAACGATGCGTGTGCGACCCACATTTCCAAGATGAAGATGATGTCCTTGGCACCAGTACAAGCTCAGGGCGCGATTGTGAGTGCTAATTCAGTGAGGAGTTGCAGTGAGAAAAGCATTGAAGTCTCTTGAACACGTTCAGTTCATTTGAATACACCAGGTGTTCTCATTATTTAAGACTCCCCGCATGTGCAGGATTCTATTACGATTGTAAGCTCTAAATACGCAGTAATTCCTCGTGCGTAACCTCGAAGAAGGGGTGCATCAATTGTAAAAATTCGGGAAAAAATTGCAATTCGTTGTCGCTGCTCGAAAACCATTTAAAAAGTAATTAAGCTTGAGACTGATTCTGCACAAAAGCAGTCGACGTGATTTCTAATTTCATTAGAGACTGGATGAGGAAAAAATGAAAAATCACCCAAGAACGAAAGTAATCATTCTTTAATCATTTAACTCGAAAGGGCGTCTAACGTTATAAATACCGGTAATTAAAAAAGTCGGGCCGATTGTTCGCGTGATCGGAAATCCCATTAATTTTAACTCTTTTCGAGGGAGAGTTTGAGTTATTAAATAATGCTAGGAGTCAGGAAGGAAGCATCCCTTCCGATGCGTAAAAATACAACACACCAAAATTTTTTTTCTGATGGAAAGTTGAAAATTTCGACGGATTGTGATGACGGCGTTTACAAATGTTGATTCCGAGTCTACCCCAGCGTCTATAAAACTGATGTATCGTTTTCAATAAGCATTTCCTATGCATACGTGCTGGTAGTTTAAATAAATATGCTGTCAAATTTTATTGTTGTTATTTTTCTTTTTTATTGTCATATAGCTCCTAATAAAAATATACATTTTTATTTTGTCTTTTACACGCTTGCTGTATATTATGGAAATATGGCTTCGATCTATGAATTATGTCTGCCATGTGTACAAATCGCTATGAAATATCTCCCTATTTACATTCAAGGTGATGATAAATTGGAATATCGTATCCTGGCGTCTTCACTCATGCGTTTCCGAATTTACTTGTAAATAAAACGTCAAATTTTAAATCTATTCATTTTTTAAATAGTTGATGTTGCGAGAATTCTCAAACGAAAATCTAATTGTAATATGAATCTTTAAGCTTCTAAAACCAACAAAAAGTAAATCAAATTTGCAGAATTAATTCTTTTATTACGAAAATGAGTTAGCTCTTGACTGTCTAAGGTTACCAAATGAGAGAAACAGGAAAGGAAAAAGAATTTTGATCAATAATAATTGAGGACCCTAAAGGTTAAAAAGTACAAGCGCAAAAATCTGTAATTTGAAAACGATCAGATAAAAATTAAATATTAATTTTATTTGAAACTTGGAGATTTTCAATTTTCTTAAAACTTCACTTATCTTGTTAGCATAGTTAAAGGGTTGAGAATTGCATGTATCCCTTTCCCACCAAATAAACAGAAAATTTTATAAAGCTTTTCAAGTAACTGTATATTTTTTTAATTTGTCACTTTTCTCTTGACTTCTAGGACTTTCAATTAGATAAATAGATTCGTCCAGCAAAATTGCAAGATTTAAATTTGGATTTTAATAAATTAAAACGTAATCATACGTTAAAAAAAAGTAAAAATTTTTTTGAAAAAAAAAGGAGAATTATAAAATATTTACTAACGTGTTAATATGGAGAAAACTGAGAAAACCACCAAACAGTGTGCAAATATGACCAGTTTTCGCAAAATCGTTTTTTCAATACCAATATAAGAATATTAAAAATGTATTTTCGGCCTCCTGACAAAGAAATGTCAAATTAACGTACAATTGAAATTATTGTATTTACAAGTCTTCTTCAGTCTTCTAGGTTTTTTACGCACGATTTTGCGGTAAAACTGTTAGAAAATTATATCTAAATATTGTTTATTTCAAAAAATTTCTGCTGTACTTTTTAAATTAGTTATTATAGTAACAAACTGTTATTACTGACGTTTGATTAAAAAATAGTAACTTAATACTTTATATTTTTTTTTATAAAATTCTAAAATGGGTTGCCAAAAAGTTTCATACAAACTTGTATGTAACAGTTTATTATATACCAAGAGATTGAAGTGCATTATTTATTCTTAAAAGTGAAGGTTTGAAGTCAGAGAGCCTGAAGGGCTCCAATCACATAAAGAATTAAAACACTTTCTAAACACTTTTTAAAGCACTTAAACTTTTTAAACTTAAACGTAAAACACTTTAAACCGTCTTAAGGTATATACGCTATTTTTAGACTTTCGGTTACAGTTGATAAATGCAAAAATTTATAATTCAAATAAATAATTTTATTATTTCTAACGACATTTGTACTCTGATTTTCTTTTGTCCAGCTGAAGTTACTGAACTTCATTGCCGGATTAAAAACCTACTTTAGTCCCTTGGCTTATAATATATTCGTACTGTTTCTGATTTGTCAGAAGTTCAAAAAATAGCGGAAATACTCCAAGACTAAAGTGTCTTTCTTAATTCCTCGAGTGACTGCAGACTTCAGGTCTTTTGGGCTCTTAAGTTACAAACTTATATTTTCTAAATTAAATGATGCACTTTAGTTTTTTGATATATGTACAGTGTGGTGATAAAGTAAGTAACAAAATTCATAATTCTCTTATTGAAGGTTTTTGAGCAAAACACTTAAACAGGTCATTTTTATTTTTTAATTTGCCACTTTATGACATAAAAATTTGTCTTATGACGTCATGTACTATTGCGCAATAACGTCATCATTAGTTTTTTAAATGACAATCCCATTTTTTTGTGTTTTTTGTAGGCGGTCCAACTACTTAAATGATGGTGTAAAAAAATTGATATCTTAGACAACTATTTTTTTGAGAAAATAACCCATTTATGTTGGCTACCTAAATTTACAAAAACTAATTTTTTACACTCAAATCTGACACGCAAAACTGTTTACACTTTTTTTTTACAGAAATTGTCAAAATGACAGTAAAAATTAGAATTCTGTGTTGATACTTTTAATTTTTATTGATAATAATTCAATCACGAAATAAAGACGTTGTTTCTGAAAATGTTGGACCGTCTACAAAAAAACACAGAAAAATATGAGATTGTCATTTAAAAAAACTAATGATGACGTCATTGTGCAATAATACATAACGCCATAAATCAAATTTTTATGTCATAAAGTGGCAAATTAAAAAATAAAAATAACCTATCCGAGTGTTTTGCTCAAAAACATTCAATAAGAGAATTATGAGTTTTGTTCCTTACTTTATCACCACACTGTATGTACATATCTATTTATTTTAATCTATTTATAGCAACTTATAGCATTTATAGCAATTTCTATTAGAAGAAATTTCTAGTTTTATGAATGATAACAATTATTTATTTTTCTTATTATTAACGTCTTAGAAATTTTTTTATCAAAAATATAATTTATATTATTATTTTTCTTGGTGTATCAAGCTTATGTGCGCAGTAGATAGGAGACGATAAGGTGTCTAAATGGTAGAGAAATCCATTTCAGACGAAGTACGGTGTAACAGGACTGATCCTGATCCGATCTAAAGAGAAACTTTGTACCCATCCTAGATAGAGTGAGCAAGTACTATTTTTTTTATTTCTCGTCTACACATCTCACACACTAAGATATTTTTGACAAGATATAGTGATTTTAACACCTATTCTTACTATACCAAAACATTTGCACTTGCATGACTGTTTTAACCATAAATCTATGTTATTGCAAATTAACTTGAGTAGCAACATAAGATAACGGGAGAACGAGAATTAGCTGAATTAGAGCAGGCTGTGCTTGCGGAACTTTAGACAGATTTTAAAAATTGACAAATCAGAATTTGAAAATTGTTTTCTTGCTATATTTTGTAACACTATTGTGTTTATCACCCAACAAAAAGCTTAAAATGTAAAATCTTGCTCTTAAATGGGTCAAAAAATAATTTAATTTTAAAAATATTCAATTAGTCAATGCTTTGCGAATTTCTAGAAAAGTATCCTAATTTAGTTTTTGACTAAAAGATTTTTTCGAGTTTTACAAAATTCATTTAGGTAAAAACATTTAGAGAAAAAAGTATTAGTTTTTCTTCTAAAAGGATTCAACAAAATGTTGAGACAATTCGCGAAAATTATCTAAAATGTTTATAAGGAGAATTTTTCAACAAGCAGGACGTGCAGGCTTGTAATAAAAGATGACTTATTACATCTGCGTTGTTATAAAATTGACTAAAACCTGTAGACCATGCACAAAAAATAAATTTTTGTTCAGTGGTTTATCCAAATCATTAATAAGAATGGTATTTTAGATTAGACATTTTATTCAGATGAGGCGTGGTTTTATCTCTCTGGATAAATAAATGCGCATAATATTTATGTAGACATGTGGTCGGCAGAAAATTCCCACTTTTTCATTGAATCCCTACAATATTTTTAAAAATAAGTGTCTGGATTAGTATGAGTCGTTGTATGTTAATATGGTCCGTAGTTTTAGCAGCAAGACATCCTCAAGAAAAACTTCAACTATTTTTTAATAAATTGCATAACGATCAATTTTAAAATAGATTTTTCTAGCAAGATACATACTCCAGAAATAATTGAGGTTATTTGAGATTTTCTCATTATTGCGTGATCAATAGAAACACAACAATTTCATATCCACCACGCTCATGTGATTTAACGTTTTTTTTTTTGTTAGGCTTTACTTACAAAAATTCAATTTTTAAAACAGCGATAAATAATTTGGTGGAAGTTAATGGACAACACTTTCAGCACTTGTATTTAAGAAACAAAAATACTTGTTGCATAAAATAAATTGATATATAATTTCACAGCTGACTTTTAAGGTTCTGTCATCTGTTTTGTGTTCATGTATAGTCGCAAGAAAAATGCTTGGTTGTGAGCATTTTTGGACTTGATCTGTTGCTGCATCTTTTATCAGTTAGCTCAAAATTCTTATTAGTGTTAAAGACCTCTTAAAATTACGTTGAAAACATTTATTTGTAAAATTTTTGACATTTTGGCAACAAAGATTATTCTCTCGCGGCTGTATCTAAAGTAACACTCACTTACAAGGCTGGCTCTAATTTACCAAATTTTCGTTCTCGCGTTATATTTTGTTAAAAACTGTACATTCAAAAAATTTTTAACAAGTAATTGTGTATGTAAATTAGTAGAAATGAGTCTATGGTTTGCGATCTTTCCCCATCATGTGAACAATTTTAAAAATTTTCTATTTTGGAGAAAAACAAGATTGTTTAATAATTAAATTTGGAGACAATAGGAATAATTGTGTATT
Source organism: Tribolium confusum (assembly GCA_029207805.1). NCBI lineage: Eukaryota > Metazoa > Arthropoda > Insecta > Coleoptera > Tenebrionidae > Tribolium > Tribolium confusum. The sequence goes on along the minus strand of JALGAY010000001.1, from coordinate 32,549,576 downwards.
TTGTAACGTATTTTAAAATATGTTAAAATCCTTAAACTAAACGTTCTGTTGGTTGCTAAAATCTCATGACTAAAAGACTTTAAATGCGTCTGTTTTTATTTTAATTTAATTTAAATTAATTTTAATTAAAGTTAAAAAAAGTAAAATTTCTGTACTACATTCGATGTAGAAATTATAAAATTGTATGTCAGATTTTAAATAAAAATTACAAAATTAATTCATTATTTTATTTTTAATAATAGAAATAAAGAAAGAAAGTATTGTGAAACGAGGATTAGACTTTGTCTGCAAAGATAATTTTGTGTGAAAAACATTCAGTGGCTATAAAATTCTTATTTACAATGATCTGAAGTGTTGGAAAACAGCATTGACATGATTTTGATATAAAAGTTGGTAAGTAATAAAAAACGATTAAACAAAAATATCTTTGAAAGAATTAAAGCCACAGATCCGTTCTAAAAACGGTATGTAGCATATAAGCGACAGTTTGAATTAAAATTATTTTAGCACGAACGTGCTTTTGTAGATGTTTTCTAGATTCCCCGTCGAACGAAAACTTCAATAAGCAATTCCATTTTATTTCACAAACTTTAAATTCACCGAGCTCGTACGCAAACAAATCAGTTTGTTATAAATTTTTGAAAGTACATGAAAACACGAATTGTAAAATCGAACATTCCAACAATAAAATTGTTACTAGCTAGGTTTTTGATTTTCTTTTACTTTGAAACCGCTTTAATAAAATCAGTCTAATAAAATTAAATGCACAACCATTCCATGTCACGAAGTACAATTTACTGGTTTGAACCTTACCTACTTAAAAAAAGTGAAAAACACCAAAGACGCTTTCAATAATAGCAAAACATGAAAAGCCACTATATCAATATTAACATAAACACGTACAACATCACCGTACTGACATTAGAGTAATTGACGTGTTCACAAAGGAACCTTGAATTATTAATATTACGGTGCTCTAAGATGGTTTGATGAAATAGGGCATTTCTCAATTATTCCGACTGGCATACATAATTCCTACCCAAAATTGAGCGCCTTTCACTAAGAGCTAAGTTGTTTCGATTGAATTTTCTGTTCAGATCACATTTTTTTAAATTTTAAACAGCTCTGTTTATATTTATTAATATTAAAGGTTAAAGATTTTATTGCCAGACAGTCAGGTTCATTCTTGTGTAGTCTTCCCTTTTATTTTCAAATTATTATCTCAAAGACAAAGACTTTTTAAACCGATTATTGATTATTCTGCTTAACGTCTCTGTTTGCTCATTATGTCTTTAGTAATCACTCTTTAATCGAAGTGCTAGTCAATTGCTGCATTTTAAACTTTGACTCTATTAATAGTGAATTCAAACTTCTTTTATTATCATATAATTTTAAAACATAAATAAGCACACACATTAAATTATATATTTTAAGCAATACTCAATGTGATATGATATCCTTATTTTTCTTTGAAGTCGAGTGGCAAACCTAAGCAAATCTGGCTGTGCAAATTGGTTTCTATTCGTCGGCACAATGTTTTAATGGCAGGACCTGACAAAACACCATACAAAGAGTATTTACCCGAGAGTAGTTTGCTGGTATGCTTTGAAAAGGCGAGGGTTGTAAGAAGGTCAAGAGATCCGGAAGTGAACTCGGTACGTTATTATCCGGCATACATTTTGCCTTTATAAGGGATTTACACATTTAAGATTATAACAACGTACAGGTTAGTTCAAATTTCAAATATTTGTCTTGCGATTTTAATCGCGAAATGTTGAAAAGTTGGTATTTCTTAAGAGGAGGGTTGAGTTTGAGGGGTTGTCTGAAAACACAGCAGAAGATAGGTGCTTTTAATACTCTTAGAAACTCTGTAATTAGTAAATAAAGTGGAAAACGGTCCTTGAAAAACAAGCTAAGAGATGATCATTAAATAACTTTCGTTCCGCTAAAGAATTTCTTCCCTTTTAGTCTCTGATGATGGCGTTTCAGGACATAACAAGTGAGTAATTATTCGTTCTGATTTCGACAGAGGAACAACATAGTTTTTGCGTATAATTACGTCTTGAGAAAAATAAAAGATGACTAATTCCGAGTGGAATAAATACATTTTGCAAACAAATGGTGTCCTTGGCCGCAAATGTAGGCCAATTATACTGATATCTGATGGAGGTGTTTGCATAGTAGGGGTGAATAAAATTCGTAAAAAGTGTGCAATTACAATTGCAAATTCTGAGATAATTAGCACCTGCAAGACTTTATTTGCTAATATTTTGTCATTTCAGAAATTAATACCTAATATAGTTTCCAAATTTATGGTCCCATTTTTCTTATCAACAATTTCAACGACTGTTTTTTTCCTTCTTGTGGTAAATTGTGTCATATTGTAAAGAAAAATTTACTATATCTATAGTTTCAATTACCATTTAAATGGTGAGTGACTGAAATAGCGTAACTGAAGTTTGTGGAAGTCTCTGCCATACAGTCTGTCTAAGCATTTTTTCAGCTTTTTAATTTTTTAGGTCTCAGCCAATAGGCAACTCAAATTACAATTACAAGTAGTGTCCCCTTAGTTACATAGTAAACAAACAAAGATTAATTTGCAAAAAGTGTAAAGAGAAAAGTCACGCAAGTTGTAATTATGAGCCTATAATTAATAATAATTATATTTTTGTTTAAATTTTAGTTTTTGTAGTTTTCAATTATTTGAAAAATAGTCTTGACGAATACCATTCGAGTTTAAATTTTGCCTGAAAATATTTACCGTTTGTAAACGTGAGTTCTACAGTTTTGCTCATGACATTGATCAAAAAGTACTCGAATGACGTCTCCTAGTATTTATGACAATGTCATTCGCAAAATTGCTAGGCGAACTCTTGTAACAATTAGTAAATTTTTTCGGCAAAATCTGAACTTTTATGGACACAGTTATGATATTATAACTGAAAAACTTTGTACCTACAAGCGTTCAAAAAAATATCATTACGTTTAATTTCAAATATGTATTTTATATTTACTTTTTTGCACATATTTCAGTCACACACTGTATACCAAAAAAATTGCTATATTACCTAGTATCTCGTTCAACAACAACTTAAAAAAAAGTTTTACAGTTGAGTTGAGATATCGATCTCAAAAACTATAGACATTTAAATAAGACAATTTTGGTTGTTTAGTATATTCACATACTAAGTAACCAAATATTATTGTTATTTAATATTATAATATATAATATTATAATGTTATTAAATAACCAGTATATTTATCGATAGATTAAACTTTTTTAGATATTCAAAAAACGTGAAAATTGCCAGAAACACTGTAAAAATTTCTGTTGACAAAACGGATTTGGGTTGCTGCGTTTTCTAAGTTTTCTCGCCAAGGCTCCTTATTGATTCAATGCGGATGTTAACCACTAACATTATTGGTACTTGAATTTCAGTACACAATTTTGGTCTAATCTACGGCCGAATCCAGTATACCAAGTTTACTTTTATTCGGTCTACTGTGGTGCAAATGACATACACTTGGCATTGATTTTTTTATGAGTTGCCATAGTAATGGGTTAATTATTTACACCACAGTGAAATATGAAGGTGACTTTGGTATATATTGTACATTAAATAATGTTTAAATTAACTTTAATTCGTATTTTTGGTAAAAACAATTATAACTGCAAAATCAAAGAAAACTCATATAATTAGTTTAGAGTGAAACTAAATTGAGCAAGTAAGCATTTCAAATAAATACTTATTTAGACGTCATTATAAAAGTAAAATAGAAATTGGTCAGTAGAGTAAATAAAGAGGTTGGAAGGAACTGAAATATATACTATCCGCGACAAAATAAACTGAACACCAAATTCTGACCTTGACAGAAAAAATGTGTATACTACGTCTCACGGTCTTATCCCCATCTGTAATAAAACCTTCAACGCACGTAAAGATTCACGTTCTTACTGCTATCTCTTTCTACATCATGGCCTAAAATGCAATGGACCAAAACGTATTGTATTAATCATGTCACACTTTTCATCTTTTTTCAGCTCAACGCGACGACAAAGACAGTTTCTAGCATCTATTCGAAACTCGAATGCAAATCAGATGGTAGCGCAGTTTTCTTTGTGTTTTGTCAAATGTCAATTGCACACGAAGCTATACGTCGTAGATTGAGGCATACTCTAATAATCTTATTACAGATGGACATAAGACGGTGAGACGAACTATAAAGCAACCTTTATGATGATTTGGTTTTCCTAACCTCACATTTCCCAACGTTACGTTACTGAAGAACTGTTAAAAAAAATATGTAATGGTCAGTTTACACAATTCTTCTTGTCAATGTCAAAATTTGGTGTTCAGTTTATTTTGTCGCGAATGGTATTAACTATTATTTTATAAAAATTTAAAAAATAATAGTTAACAGTTAATAAAACCTCAAAAAATGAAAACCAAAACTGCATAATGGTGAGACCAATGACAACGTATTTTATAAGTACGTACCGTACAAATATAAGATATCAGTGTTTATTTAAATTCGCATTTTTTATTGGTCTTTATTTAATACATAACCGTAATAAATATTTAATTTTTTGTATTGCCTAGGTGTTTATAATGATCAAGATTGCTGCAATAATTTTTCCAGAGCAGATTTTATGACAGTTTCTTACGTAACATCGAATAAGTTAGCCCATCATTTGGCTATAAAATACGGAAATAAAAACGCAAACTGCGTGCGATATCCCATTTCCATAATAACAGCCATACTTAAATAATTTCATTAACAAATTTTCCTTCAATCTATGTTGATACGTTGAGCTAAATAATGTATGTAAATAATAGTTTACGCAGTCATAATGATAAGACGTAAACCTCTTATTACCGCTGCCTCTTTGATTACGATGGTTCAACGGTAGTTGCGTGTGCAATTACACAAAAAGGTGTTAGAACAACTATAATTAAATAATAGTAAGTTTAAAATCAAACAAAGCACGCATCATGTGATATATATCATTGTTTTCTTCTTCATCCCACCCACCTACTGCCCTAATTCCCTACTCCCCTCTTTGGTATAACCCTTTGAAAAGGGAAGCTCCCTACGACACAATATTAGTCAAACCCCTCTGTACGTTTTTTCTTCGTTTTTTATCTCTTACTCGCTCCAACTTTTCACCCTTTTTGACGTGATGTTCGCAACATGGCCGACTTTCAAATTGCATTACACACGCTGGCTAAATTAAATTAACTCTTGACGGAATTTTAGGATATGCCGGCCATTAGTTTAATTGCTAATATTTATTTTTCAAATGTCTGAATCTGGAATGGACAGATAAATTGCGAGAGGTTGGGGCATGTCGTTTGTCATCCGAATTAAAAACGTGCTAAACTACACGCTAATATGTCACCATATTTCTTCATTAAAGGGTGCAAAATCACGTGTTACCTCATATTTCCTTCAGCAATAATTTGTTTTTGGTTGTTAACACGTTCTAAGAGAACAACTATCAGCTTTCCAGAAGTATTCTTGCAGCACATCTGTGTCATATCACGAGTTATTTTTGTAATGGCTGACATTCTTTCAGGATGAAAAATAAACTTACTCATAAAAATTCCCAGTTCGAACAAAGACAACTCTAAGAATTTTCAGGTGATATTGAATAAATCTGGCTTTCAACTTGAGCTTTCGTGTTAAAGTGGATAAGTTTTTCAGCGGCTGAAACATGCAGAAGTTCCGGAGATCGCGTGATCAAAAATCAGGATAACACGTCAAATCCAAAGGGTTGTCATTGCATAACGACCCCAAAAGCCGTAATAAATATTCATGCATTTTTTCCTGACGGTTCATACAAGACCTTGAAAGACAGGTGGAAGTGTTCTTGGGGCGGTATCTTTTCAATTTGTACACAAATGCAGGTACCTGCTTAAATAAAAAATTTAAGGATGTGGTACATTCTTGAAAGTTTTATATTAGCCAATGGGCAAAGTTCAATTAAAACAAAGAACTTTTCAGGTTGCCCGTTTGGTTTTTAGGAATAAAATTATCTAAAAAGTAGTTGACGGATATTTGAACCAGCCGCAGGAGATTGTAAATACGTAATAAGACGATAATAACTTCATAAAACCTTATTGTTTTGTTGTTTCATTTTATGTTCTGTTTGCTACTGATAACAATTTTGTGTTAGTAATACATTAAAAGTAACCTTCATCGAGGCTGTTCACTTTGGTTTGAGGTGAAAAATGGCTTGAACTGGGAACATTTCTTATCTAAAAATAAAGTAAAGCTATAAAAGATTTTACTAAAAAATCTTGGCTTAAACTATTTAATCAAAATCAGTTTAGGGGTGTTTTTAAATTTTCGGAAAATAAGCTTAATTTTGATAACCAAAAAATGGACAACTATCCGCGAGAGACATGATTTATACTAATTTACAGCATCTAAAGCGGCCATCACATTTTTTTGTAAAAAAATTTGTTTTTGCAGCCATTACAACTAGAGATTTTCATCAGCTATAATTAAAAAAAAAACTATTGCGTTTACCCTGTGTGTGACATGTGTATGTCTCATCTCTTCTTTATGACTGTTTGGTCATTACGTTGATTTTTAAATTTTTATAAACTTAACACCTGTATCGACGTTAAAGCAGCTCACAAAAATGGCAGCTTACAAAAATTGTAATTCATGTAAATTAAAACAAATACACATGAGTTATTTTTTTGTAATCATGTTTTTATGAATGTGGCTAATAATTAGCTCTTGATTTTGTGTCAATTGACTATTAATCGGCGACAAAAATAGAAAATAAATTCGATTCGAAGTGACAAATGCAAAATTTTTAAACAATAATAATAGGGCAAGTCCGGGATATAGGGCAAAAGGTTTTTTCCCCGCTTTTGTTTTTAAAACTGGTTCTTTAGACACTTGCTGCAGCCCTATACTTGTGATATGGTGACAAGTGTGCGAATAGAATTTTATTTTATTAAAGTTAAGTAAAACGTTTTTAATTTTTCTGGTACAGTTTAAAAGTCTTGATGCTGACATACTGCATGCTTCGCTAAAAGAAAATATGAGCTTTTTTTATAAACTAACGTTTATCAATAGTAATAAAGGTCAAACTGGCCTAAAAAAGTAGAACATGTTATTGCCAAAAACGGCATTAAGAATGTTTGCTTTGTAACATCAAGTGAAGAAGGAGAAACACTAACTGTTATAGTTTGTTGTAATGCAGAGATGTTACTCTCTTCTTGTCTGTATAATATGTGTTTTAAGATGGTAAACTTAGTGGTTTAGTTGTGTTTATAAATAAAAATCAGCATACGTCAATTTTGATCTATTCTTATTTTGTTTAAGAGATTATTTTCTACCTATAAAAGTTTCTAAAAAATTACTTTTTACTATTTACGGTCATAAATTAAATTGAAGTGCTGAGGTATTACAACTAGTAGAAACTAATGCTGATACTTTTTTTTTGTGTTATACTATCTACTAATTTATGAAACCATTAGTTTCAACTTTTCGATCGTATCAAATAGTCATCGTAAATTCTGTATACTTTTACCTGAGACAGAGACTAATAAAGCAGCGAAGAATGAAAATGAGGACTCAGATTTTCAAGCTGCAGAAATATTCTTGTATATATAATTCTGACGTAACACTTAATGCTGTGACTAAGTTGCCTTCTAACTTTTGTCTTTCAGTACAAAAAGTCTTAACATCTTGTGAAAAGCTATCCAACGTTAAAATTTTGGAAGAGGATGTATCTAAACTTCCGGTCAGTTTTAAGTCTTTTCTTCAGTATGCGATAAACCTTTATTTACAGCTCTATCTTCGTTCATAGTTTTTGCCAATTTATTTCTTTTTCTCACAGTTTTCACCATGTTGAAAAAAGGGAAACGTCCATTGCAGTCATTTTAACTTTACCCGAAACCATTAAAAATCAGAATGTATAAACATAATTTGCATAAATCTAATTAAATAAAAAAATCAAAAATCAGCAGGAGTACGACAAATATTTTCAAGAAACGTATTGTACTATAGATTTATCGGTGATGATGAAGAGAGCAAAGAATAAACAAGAAGGAGAAAGCGACGATGACATTTCTGAAAAATTTACCCGAAATGAATGTACAGGTTTTCAGGAAGATTAGATACAATAAAACAAAAAGGTTAAATGATAAATTCAAGATGCGGTCGCAAGTTGCATAAAGTTAGCAAATGTGATAATATAAGTACATCTGGGATCTTTGTGGTAATCGTCGCCAAAAATTCAGTTAACCTTTATTTAAATTGATTATCACTTACATTAGTAGGTATAGTTTGTATTATCTCTACTCCAAAATAAACACCAAAATGGGTTTTGAACAAGGAGGTTAGATAGAAAGGAGAGAGTACGCCCTATACTTCCCGTGTAAACAATTTGGTACCAGCTTGGTACCAGTTTATGACAGATTTCAATTAAAGCGCAGAATCGAGAGATCTTGTTTGGCTGTGTCTGGTCTCGCACAGTGGCGTAGCTGACGCGGGATGCTAGTTTTTGTTTGGTTGTTTACAAACAAACGTTGTTTTAATTTTTTTACTGATTTTTTTTTGGTCTGTGTGAATTGATCGTTAATATTTTTTGTTATTGTTGTTGTCGTTTTATTGTGTTTTTATCCTTTGTTTAAACTTTTTACACTACATTGTGTGACGCTACTGACTTCAACCTCGTGATGCGCCTGCTTTCAGTACCAGTTTACAGATTTGCGCAGTGAAGGCGGCAAGTTCATTTTTTTCAAGTTGTACTCTCTCCGTCCTATCTAACCTCCTTGGTTTTGAATGTTGTTGTGATGTGTGGGAAAATAGACATTTTCTATAATTTTGTTAGTGACAGTTTTCTAAAAATTTTGATGTGTAACATCTTTTTTTAATAATGAAAACATTTTCAAAATTTTTTTCGAATTGTGATTTTTTTTAGGAATACCCTATTCTACGGTTATCGCGGCAAATTATGTTTATACATATACAGTATGAACCATTTGTATGGAATAACTTCGATAAAAATTCAGGGATTTGTTTTTCAGGAAAACGCTTAATCACGTATTCTGTTATTTTTTAATGTGCATTTTTTGACAAAAAAATTGAATATACAGAGTGTCCTAACATCGAGATATGATCTTCAACTTTGAAATTTTAAATAAAAACCTTATATTATTTTAGCACATCCGAATTTTACATATAATTTTGCTTATTTTTATGTAGCACACACTATGTCGATTTTTAGTTGTTTTTGAAAAAAAGGTGTGAACCATTTGAAATGAATAAATTTGATAAAAATTTAGGGATTTGTTTTTCAAGAAAACGCTTTAAGTCTTATTCTATTATTTTTCAACGCTCTGTGTACTTACTTTTTTTGTCAAAAAATGCGCGTTAAAAAATAACAGAATACAACTCTAAGCGTTTTTCTGAAAAACATATCCCTGAATTTTTATCGGATTTATTCATTTCAAATGACTCATGTCTTTTTTTCAAAACAACTAAAAATCGGCATAGTGTTGTTTCATAAAAAATACGCAAAATTATACGTAGAATTCAGATATGCTAAAAAAAGGGTTTCTATTTAAAATTTCAAAGTAGAGGGTTGTATCTCGATATTGGGACACCCTGTATATTCAATTTTTATGTCAAAAAATGCGCGTTGAAAAATAACAGGATACGTGTTCAAGCGTTTTCCTGAAAAACAAATCCCTGAATTTTTATCGAAGTTATTCCATATAAATGGTTCACACTGTATGTAATTTGTAGTTTCAAGCAAAATTTTTGGAAGATTTTACTGAAAATTAATTAATTTCAGGGATTTTGAGCAAGAAAACATGATACTTTGTACGCCGCTAGTCTGCAATTAGGTTTTTTTGGGCCCATCAGTTTTCAGAATCGTCCAGAAAGGCTAAGTACTAATTTTTTTACGAAAATAATTTGCTACTAGCTATACCTTTTATAATTTTAACTTATACACATTATTGAGTAATTAATTAATTAATTAACCATTGTGTAAATGCTTTAAGCTACTTAATGGTGTAACTATTCACAGAATAAAATATTCAGTTATAAAACGGATCCTCGTTTTAAATCCCTTTCGCTTATTTAGAATCCGCATTTTCTAACAAATCTGACCTTGTATATTCACGTAGGGGTTGAACCGAGTTCTTCCCCCTTCAAAAAAAAAGAACATTGTTAAAAATGGCCGAACAGTTGTGCCAGCAACAAACAAATCAGGGGTTGGATCTGCACCAATCGCAGTAGCGCAATTTACAATGAGAGTTGATTCATGCACTTCAATCAGGGCTAAAGGGTTACAAACTGATGAGGTCATTCTAAAAGGTGGGTGGAGTGGTTCACTCTCTCTATAAAATATCGTGTTTTAGCCGACGCTACTCTGTTAAATCTATAATAATACGCCCATATCCTAAGCATCAAAGAGCCTGGAGTTAAGTCATAACCATTAAACCCTGCACATTCATATTTTAAAAGATCGTAATTTGATTGCGTTTACGTGTAAATAGCAATACCGATGCATTTAGCAAATTGGAAACGACCAATTTTTTAACCAAGGTCAAATCATCCCCTTCAATTTCGCTTTTTACACATGGAGGAGGCACCAATGTCAGGACGACACCCCTCATAGAAGCCATGAACTAATATTTGACTCTTTTTGCATGATTATTTTTTTATTGGATATGGACTTTAGTTCCAGACTCAAATTCAATTTGGTGAGTATAAAAGCAACTAGTAAATCGAACACAATAGAAAGAATCAATGTTTATTATGGAGAAAACGAAAATCGTGGAAAATTGAAAATGTTTTTACATTACGTGTGAAATGCTTCTTATATTGTATGTTATTGGTTATTTTGCTACTTTAAGCTCTCTAAATATATTGTTAAACTTGAATTATAAAAAATTCTTAGTGTTTCTAGAAAAAAAACATTCGGGAATACATGACAGGTATATAAAGCTTTTTGTTGTAGGTAGTCAAATAAAGTTAACTCAATAAAAAAAAACAATATACCAGATCCTAAAAGTAGTGTTCACAAACAGTAAATAGTTATGTAATTACTATTAGGTAATTTAATTGTTAAGAACAGACTAACAGTGACGTGTATATCTAATTCTGATGGGTATATCTGGTTCTAGTATACCGACATTTTTGTGAAAGTTATAATAAACACAAAACACTGAAAGCATTAAACATTTTGCTGAATATTTTTGCGTTTTCAATTTGTAAAATAGAATAAAATAGTAGGAATAGCTTCAATCTTGGAAATCTTGGAAAAGAACTTATTTCGTTTGAGTTGCTTGTATCCTCTTGGTATTAGAAAACTATTCTTTCATGCCATATAATACCAATGTTGGTATCCACGTAAACACATCAACTCAAAGAATCTCATGTAAAAATCGTCTACTCCTGAAGCTTCATATTAAAAAAGTTCAGTGGTGGAGGCAGATCTGAGCTTGAAGTAAGCTCGAAAGCTCAGTCAAGCGCACGAAGATATCACGCTGTGTCTATTCCTTTACTCGTGTCAAAGTTTCAAAGTTTTTTCTTCGTTGTATATGTAGATGGTGTGCTTTCAGAAGGAAGCTTTCTTTTTATTGGGGACAAGGGATGAAGAGGGGTGGCACGTATTGGCTGGATTATTCAATAGAACGCATATGTACGCAACAGGCGCGCAACAGACTCCGGTTAAAGTTCAAAGGTGCAATATTCCGGAGACTCCTGCTTGATATGTTACAGGGTTTCCGTCAGTTTTGCACTTTAAATGTGATTTGGTTTGTCTCAGGGGAAGCGTGTCGTTGAGATTTATGGGATAGAGGACGCGGAGGATATTTTCTGGTAAATATGGTGAATTATCTGTGAAATAATAGAGAAAGAAATGGCAGAAATGGAAAAATTCAATTGAGAGGGTTTGGATTGGTACGAAAAAACCCTCTTGTTGAACAAATAAATTTATAAAATTGTTTGAATTCATTTTTACACAGGTTAGTCCATTGTTTTATTGAAAAATAACAAAGTTGTTTTATGATTTCTGATTTATTGTTATGTCTCTGTCATTTAAGCCATGTGCAATCGGCCGTTCTGCTCATAAACAATAGTATCAGAATCCACCCTTTTATGTTAGAGCAGCTAAGTAAGTTAAGTTGTTCTCTCAGCGGAAGTGCTCGAATGCCATTACCATTTTAAATAAGGGTAACTAACACATTATGCTTCGCATAAAGTTTAATGCATTTTTCAAAATAGAACTGAAACAGTTTTATGTGCGTCTGTTGGCATAAATTAGATATTTTTAAAGTAAATAGAGGTGTGGATCCATTAATGTATTTACTTTTTTTTAAATTAAAATTTATATTTAATTAACAAAGTGATAATAAAATTTGTGTAGCATTTATTTTGCCATCACTAAAAAGGTTATAGCTGGTCGAATTACTTTGACCACCCTTAGGGAGAACTTTGTAGGTTTGTGTTTTACGATGGGTCTCGATAGTGTAAAATTTAATTTAAGGGCGAGGGTGGACATGGCGACTCCGGGAAAGACTAAATTAGCACTTCATACGTTAGTCGGCCAACTTTTGTTTTGATTCCGTTCCAGAGATTAAATGTAAATAGGAGTGACAATGGAATTATATTAATGGAAGACGAACTTGAAATCAATTTATTAGTCACCGGATTCCGTCGACCTATTTAGATTAGATCTACAAAGTGGATCATTGTGCTTAAATGGCCCCATCTGTCTAGAAGAAGACGAAGTATGGCTTTATGAGAAGGAGCATGTTTATTCCAATATCTGGTTACGCAAATAAAAATTGCAAAAACAACTTTCAAGGATAAAGATACCAGTTGGATCCACAAAGTTGCGAAGTTGTTAAATTTAGCGGCAAATATAGCACGATTTTTTTAAAATTTTGACTATCAACCACTTAACGCCTGATTCAATAGTAAATTGTTTTAATTGTTTACTCTCAACGTTTTCTACGTTGTGATAACTTGTAAATAATACGATAACACTTAATTATACATTGTGCTAACCGAGATAATAGAAGATAACACTAATCTTATTACGATAGGTTATGTTGGTAGATAAATTTGTTTTTCGGTGCTGCGCAAAATATTTAGTAGTTTCCTAATTTTCTAATAGGGAAATAAAGGAAAGGATTGTTTAATCTATTCTAAATGAAACTCATAACTCATTGTTTGCTTTCAGATATCATTCAAATTTATAAATATAACAGAGCTTTAGGCTAGTACAATTAAATTAAATGTTATCATTTTTACATGTTTTTGGTCACTAAATAATTCTGCTCTATTTTTTGAAATATTTGAGACGCATAATTATAATATGTGCAATTATAAAATAATCATAATTTATAAAATATAAGAACTAAAAAAAAACACTGATAGCGCCATCTATATTTTATATTATTATTTACTTCTACTAATCTTTTACATTTCTTGAAATCAGTTATTGTTCTTTTATTTCCAAATATTTGTTTTCTATATATTCAGTTTTTTTTTCAGTTTCGGATCAATAATGCGTGTCCTTGTTCTCTTCCACAGTTTCGTCTTTTTCTATACAGTACCCAAATAAAGTAAAGTTTGCTCCAAGTGACAACAATTGGTAAAAATACAATAAAACATTAAATACAAAAACATAAAACAGATTCTTGTATTAATACATATACATAAACATACAGGGTGTTTCAGAAATGAATACAAAAACTTTAACCAGTTGTTTAATCAAATCTCACCAAAACAAATAACTTTTCTAGATAACATTTTTGCGAAAAATGTCGAGCGTTTCGAATTTTTGTACCTCTATATCTCCCCTATAAAAGTACGATACGCTCATGAAATTTTGTAAATTCAAAAAACCATAGAAACCAAAAATGCATTGCTGCAATGACAATTTATTAAAGGAAAATTGTCAAATTGACAAGTTCAATATGTCCATAATTCAAGCCGAGACTCGTGTATTAATTTGTTGACTAGTTCAAAATTGTTTAGTGTTGCTCTTGTTCTTGTTCGTTCGTGTTCTTGGTCTTGTTTTGTTGGCATTACTTTACCACGATGCCCAAATTACATTGAACTTTAAACTAAACACTGTGAACTACACTTAAAAACTTAAACTTTCAAGTTCAATGTCACTCCGGATCGATATTCAAAATTCAAGTTCCAGTTTAAGTACAAGAACTGTTGCTGTTTTTCTCTTGCGCTTGCGCGGCTTTATGCTGGTACTTTTTTTATACATTTTTTATTTTGGAGGCTTATTTAATTTTTTAAAGGAAGACGTCCCGCGATTTTTTCTACAACTTAACAAATTAGATGATAAAAGTTTTATTTCATTAAAATCTAATTTTTCAATAAAATGCGATAGTTTTAATCATTGATCACTCTATCTACATAATTTATTACTAGAATAATGCTTTTCAATGTTTCTAATTAATATTTAATCATAAAACTAATTTGATGTCGTAATGACAAGTAATAATTTTTGAATTTTTTATAGTTATCATGGTGACCATTATAATCGTGTATTTTACTGTTTTGACAAGTGGGGCGTATGGAATTTCTTTTGAAGACTTTAGCTAATTTTATCTTGATAACGGTTGAGATTCGGAAAAAAATCTAGAAGAAACTCTTCTTCAAACGAGATCTACAAGTTGTTAAAATTTTTGTATTTATTTCTGAAACACCTACCTCAGATCAAAAGATTTATATTCGTCTAAACTTATACCATAACCACGCACTGTTTTCTGTAACTGCTGAATGCTTTTAGTTGAAGAGGACATTACTTTTTCTGTGTACTGTACTACTAAACTTCTTGTGTTTATTATCTTTTATAATTTTTACCTATAAAGATAGAAATTATTCTGCAATTCGTAGTTTTGTAAAGTGACGTTTTAACAGTTTAAGATCTCTACTGCGCATACTCATTACAGTTCTGAATAGTCCTAAATCTTGATTTTTAGGTGTTAGAACAAATTTCGGTATGTGTAAAATTTGTTTTTTTAGTCAAAGTTAAGGAAAAATTAAACAAAAAAATGAATTGATTTGTGCGATAGTTCTATTGTGTATAATTTGATGTTTTGCGATAAAAAAATTAAAATTATGTTTTTTGACACAAAACAATGCGATTACTTAATCAAAAACAAGCCAACTAAACACATATCTATTAAATAATCAATTACAAGCAGTATACTTTAAATGTAAATGTAAAGTGTTTTAAATTTTTAACAATACAGTACCGTGTGTTTAATTAAAAAGTTGAAGTCATCTTTAGGAATATTCTCAAACTGCACTAATTAACAAGTTCTAAATCTAAATTATGCAAAAATGACTTAAAAATCTTGAAGAAAACTGGTGAGTGGTTTTAATTTGCATGTGATAAAGATTTGGGTCCTGAAGATAATCACAACGAACAACGCTAACAAATCTCACACTTGGTACTTGCTAAAACTTTTGGATTACGTTATTAACATTCTCATTTTGTTTTATCTTCCTTTAACATAACTTCAAAAGTAGCTTCATGATTTTTTCAGTTGAACACGCGTTAGTTGTAGAAGTACGAAACTTTGATTGATGATATAAACGACAATTTTGTGCGAGATCCATACATGGTTCTACATGAATGGTGATTTATTAACCGAATAAAAAATATATTGGAAACTTAATATTTGCTACTTTATAAAATTTTCAGGTTATTCTACTTCATAAACATTTTTCAATGCGATTTTTTAAGAGTAATGACAATAAAAGTACTGTTGTATTGTAAGTACTAGTATTTTAAATATATTGGTTTACAGTAATAGTAGTTTATGTTATTATAGTACATTATAGGTACTGCAAAAGCAACATTTCACGATTCAAGCTATTTAAACACAAAAACCTTTATAGTCCATGGAAGAATTTACAGTATCATTCCACTTATGGTAGGTGAAATAACCATTACAAAATAATAGTGTTTTTCAGTAATATTTTATTAGACTGGCTTTATTGCCTTTTTATTAGCATTTAATACATCTTTGCGTCGAATTCAAAAAAGTGTATGTAATAATAAGTGTCTGTGTGAACAAAATGTTTACTTTGGCATAATATCGACAATTTTCGTTTCCTCATTTTAATTTGTAATAACCATAGAGAGAAATATGTTGCCATAAAATTATCCTCATAATAATTATAATTAGACGTTTAGTATAATGATGTTTTGAATGTTTACACACTCTAATTTTGCAATAAAATAAACGGATCCAATTATTGTAACAAATTAACTGCTATTTAGTCATTTACGTAGTTGTTGTTTTTGATTTCTTAGTGATGCTTTAATCAAAATTATTTTATGAACTTTATTTATTACTCCGTTGAGTTAACATTAACAATAATGTTAATAATCCAAGTCGGCAACCATAAATATTTTACAGAACCACAGTGTTGGATTTTTACCGATTTAACATTAATTAAAATTATGAGTTTACTAAAAAAAATATCAGTTGCAAATTATCTTTTATTTCTTGTATTATTATTAAAAAGCTCTTTTATATAAATTTCAATATTCCTGAAAGCTGCATGAAATATTATTGGGGAAATTTGCAAACTTCAATCATTAGATTGTCCATTTTGTGTGGAACATCTTCGCTGGAGGCGTGAGTGTCGTCTCCTTCGTCACATTTTCGTTGCTTTACAAGCAATAAATTGAAAAATAACACACAGAGCTGTTACATAAACAAGTCCATAACAATAGTGCCTCTTATCGTAGCCAAGCAACTCGCAATAACCTAACTTCGATTTAGCCCAACAGCTTATTCACTTTATGAGGCCACCCTTGGGAGTTTTTATATGATATGAATCGCAAGCTACGGGTGCGAAATTGATCCTTGATCTTTTGACTTGTTTGAGCGATCATGCGATACCTCTAATGCAATTCGAAAATAACTCATGTTGTTTTGTGAGTTTTCTTGATTTAATGACTCGCTTTTATATCGCCTTCCCAGCCGTTATAGTGCTGCACCTCCCGCTTTGATGAGCTCTAAAACAAATCACGACCGGCTACCGAACTGCCTCTTTATTGCCGGCACCGTTACCTATGGGGCTCTTTTCCAGCAAAGACTCAATAACTAGAATTAAAAGGATTCAGGCAAATTCCAGAGCAGAGCTTGATATAGTGGGAGCTTTGCGCACGGATTTGCCAAGTAGCGAAAGGCAAATCAAAGAACGGCTTTATGTTTGTCTCTTCAGTAATCGCTTCTATACAAACACTTTTTCCAACGGAAAAGTTTGATTTATTGGTTACTTAATCATCCAAAGCATAGTGCTTATTGCTCACAAATACTAAGGAAAGCAAATAAAAATATAAAAAGCTTCAAACTGGGAGAAGAAAAAAATAAAAATGAATATAAATAAAGATAAAATAAAAGAGGAAAAATTGAAAAACAATAAAAAAATAAACGACATACTGACTAGTGTTGAAGAAAGTTTTAAGAAAAGCCAACAATAACATGAGGAGAACTAAATATAGTTCACAAAATACGACCAAAAAAATAAAAAAAACATAAAAGACCAAAAAATATAGAAAAAACTAAAACATATAACCAAACTCTTGTTAATATTAAACTACTTAATATAATACTCTTATATAGGGTGTAACATTGAAAACTTCTACCTCTAATAAATTTTTAACAGGTAAAGATAAAAAAATAAGAAAAAAACCGTTTTGACAGTATCAAGGAGGAAGTAGGATGGATATCTTATTTGGTCTGTAAGTGTTAAAGTATTAGTACCTGAACCCCAAAAACTCTAATAGGACTATACTATTTGTGGTACGTCAAATGAAAGGTAAGGACCGGTAGAGTATAACAAAAAAAAACACATCAAAATATCTTTATTATTAACTCCAATGTGGAGAAAACAAATGATAGACAGATACTTTTATAGATAATTTTCTGGCTGTTTTACCGCACAATAATTAATCTCCTAACGAGGAAAAGATACTAAAAGTTACTAGATAATATCATAGTAAAACAAATCCCACGTTAAACGGCGATGAAGTATTTTTTCAGCAGGATGGCGCGTCACCGCATTATTTCAAGTCTGTGAAGGGGTATTTAAGCAACAGGTACCCAAACAAATAGATAGGTCAAAGAAGTAGCATCAAATGGCCGCCCCAATCGCCAGATTTTAATCAGTTATCAATTATTTTATTTCGTATCTCTGTTAATAATAAAAATAATTTGTTAAATTTTTTGTGACGCATTTTCTCGGTTCTTACCTTTCATTTGATGTTATCACAAATGGTATGATTTTATCAAAGTTTGTAGGGTTTGGGGTTGGGGTGCTAATACTCTAACACTTACAGACCAAATAACATACCCATCCTAAAGTGTGTTTCAAAACTATTGTCATCAAAGCAGGCTTTAGTTTTTAGGACGTATGTCTGGGTAATTTGAACTATTTATTTGGGTTTTAAGTCTACTGCTTAAAAAACCTACTGTTGAATGTTTCGCCTACTATCCAAAGAATACTTTTCGAGTTCTAACCCTACTAACCTAGAAAGTAATAATTCCCATTAAAAATCAAATGAAACACAGAATCCGTTAATTTTTTATTATTTGCAAACACAAGGTAGGAATAAAATTAGGCAGGTAAGATGAAACTTGCCTGGCGAAAGCAAAACATTAGAAACAATACCAAAAGCATAGAAGAAAACCGTTGCAACACATCAAACAAGATGTGCTACATGATATCCATTCTGTTCGCCGCACACTCTTGCTCGTGTTTTTACAGAAGCGATCGCGTTCTCTAACAGACAGGGTGAATTGTTTATCTCCTTTAACTTGAGGGTTATCTTTTCCCGTAGGTCGTTTAAGTCCACAACAGGAGTATTGAAAATTGAATTTTTCATATATGGCCACAAGAAAAAGTCACATGGAGTCAAATCACATGACCTCGGTGGCCATATCACTGGCGTATTTAAACTGATCACTCTGTTAGCGAAAAATACACAAAAATAAATTGATATTATTCCGAGTGGTGTGAATACGCGCACAGTCCTGCTGGAAATATCCCTGCTGCAGTTCGTCATCCAGCAGCTGCTCCACAAAGGGAGTGAGGATTTCAAGACGGTATCTTTGAGATGTTAATATTCCTACAACATTTTTATTCTTATAGTTGTTTTCTTTAAAAAATGTATCAATAATTATCTTCGATAAATATGGGTCCAATAAGACGACGTTTGCTTATTGCAGCCCACACTCCAATTTTCTACGGGTGCAACGGAACCTCAACGTAATAATGAAGATTCTCGCCGCTCTACATCCTTATGTTCTGTGAGTTAACATAGCCGGAAAGATGAACCCAAGCCTCGTCGGTAAAAAATGTTTTTTTTAGTGCTTCGTCATTGTTGGCAAGATTCTGCATAAACCACTGGCTATATGCCTGTTTCTGTGGCAAATCATTCGGCAGCAATTCTTGATGGGCCTGCAGCCTATATGGATGCATTTCGAGGTCCGTTTTCAAGATCCGCCAACAAGTGCTGTAAGACAGGTTCACCTGTTGTCGCAGATGACGAACCGAAGTACTAGGCTTCTCGTCCATAATATTCCTTACGGTCTCTACCTGCCTTGCGATTCACACTCCCTGTTTCCCTGTACAAATCCACAACACGGCGCAGATTTCGACTGAAATGGTCGAAGTGGACAGCCAATCCAGGACACTCTTCCTGAAAATCCTCAAATGCGGCATTTATCGAGTAAACCCACTGTTCGTCGACTCTCTGACCATTTCTGAAGTATGCTTCTAACATGAAGCGCTTCTGTTGCTCGTTGAAAGCCATCTTGTTTTTATAAACTACTAATTTTCCAACTTAACTGAGAAAATTAACCGACAATGCAGCGAAGTATAAAATTAGCAGGTTGTCAACACAAACAGAACTTAACCTTACGTCACATAAATTATTTCAACTACTGTCATAAAAATTTCAGAATTAGGCTTAAATCCAACCTAAGACATAACTTTTCTTGCAACTCACTTTTCAATAGCACTCTGGATGACAATAGTTTTGAAACACGTGATACTTCTTCCTTAATACTGTCAAAATGATTTTTTTTATTTTTATTTATTTAAAAGTTATTAGAAGTAGAAGTTTTCAATGTTGCATCCTGTATATAAAATCCGTGTATACAAATAGATGTACAAAAACAAAAAAAAAAGGAAAAGCAAATAGCAGAAAAAACAAAGATTATAAGAGAAGAAGAACTAGAAAAAGCAATAAAATTGTCAAAAGTGAACATGTAGTAATTATTTTTGCTGCAAGTGTATTACTGGCTAAATAAGTGACGAGAAAAACTGTTAACTTAAGGGCCACAGTAGACACACAAAACTTTAACCAACAACTCCTAACAAGTTTTTAAAAAATTAAAAATATATTTAATTTAAATTATTTTATTAAAAATCAAGCATTCTGTCAGGTTCTAAAGACAATGTAAAAATAACAATTTTGCGAATCTTTTTTTAGTCAAACAAAGCAAAATATAAAAGAAACAGGTTTAAATATAAAAGAAACTGTAAGTTCAAATTCTGAAAATATTAAAATTTTAGTATTTTGCTTGATAATTGTTTAAAAACAAATTTGAGTGAGTCGTGTTGTCATGCCAGTAGTAAATTAAAATGTTTATATCTTGCTGGTGATTTATAGGGTATTTTACTTATCTAAAAATGAGCATAAGTATGGACATTTTATATAGACTTTTTTCCCTTATAAGCGTCAAAAATTATAAAAAGTATTTGCTCTCTATTTATAAGAGTTGATTAGTTAAAGTGGTTAAAAATAGGTAAAAAAATTTATTTCATATTATAAAGTCAAAATTTAAAAAAAATCTGAAAAGAATAGTGTAGAAAAGTGATCTGATTGACAATAATTATATCTAGTACCAAGACATCAGTAACTAAGAAACAAAAATTTTTAATAAGAGCAGTAGATAACGACTGACCTAAAATTAAAACAAGACATCCAGAAAAAATCTACAAATAAATCTTATATCAAAGTTAAAATTAGAAGAAGTAACAAAAAGGGTGTTTGAAACACAAGAAAAAAGTCTAATAATAAAAAAACTGAGCAGTGTCAGTCAGAAAGTAGAAAAAAAAATGTTTAAAAAAATATTTTCTTTTAATTTAAAAGATCCTTTACATACAATTTTAATTAGATGTAGATAACTATTGGCACATTTACATATTGTATTGACGTGGTTCAACCGAAAAGTGATTTATTAATAATGATGCCGAGATGATAATTAGAGTCCACTTTGCGAAGCACTGTATTGTGTATGTTATAATTATGGGATTCTGGCACCAAAGTGGAGAACTACATATGTACTTTTGTTTAGAGAGAGCAATCAAATAATGTTTTAATTCTACATAAAATAAAGTACCTACTGCCGCTAGCGGATTGGATTGTCTTATCATTTTTCAGTTGGAAACCTTGGCCTTTTTTTCACTACCACCTTAATTGCCGAAACTTTTAACGCCATTTTTATCAGTTTATAAATTTTTCTGCAATTGATAGGTTGTTTATTGTTTGATACATTATTTTTCGCTTGGTTCTATTGTAAGTGGACGTTTTAAAATCTATAAACAATATATATGCAAGAGTAGATTTGATTCATAACTATTTTGTTGTAACTTTTTAAATGTAGAAATATTGTTTAAAACGTTGATCGACCTACTTTGAAGCCTCTTTGGTATTTTTCTTCCACTTTATTGGTATATTTGCTTAGTTTCTAGTGGATTTAATATGCGATGTCTAACAGGCACACACAAACACTAACAACTCTTTTTTTTAAGTATTTAGTATATTAAACCCATTTTCCGTCTTTCAGGCATATGCCTGCAATTTCTTATAATCAAATTTATTCAACTCTGTAGCAACTCTTTTCTCTTATTTTTCATAATTTTGCCGGTTATTTTATTTACCACAGGGTTCTTATTCAGATTCATATTATTCAAATTTTGTATTTTGTCTTGTATCTCTTTCTTTGTGGGTCCTTTCATTGATCTTCTTTCTTCTTTGTTTTTTTTTCCTGATTTATTTTGTTTACTCGTTTATTAATCCTCCATTACTTTTACAATGCTTAAGCTGTTCTTTCTTTGTTGTATTTTGCTTTACTTCTTGGTGGACGTTTCTTTGAACTACTTGGTTTTCTATTTTTCTCACTTTTTTTTTTGAGTTTAGTTTAATTTTTATTTGTGTTTTAATTTTTCACACAAACATTTTTATTTTCGGAAGTGCTTTAGAAGTTCGCAAAATTACATTTGGTGTTTTGTTATAATTCAGAGTTTTAGTAAATGTTAGATTTTGTTACTAAAATTTTTGTTTGTTTGTTACAATAGCAAATATCTGACTTATCTTTTAACTAGAATTTCATGTATCAATCGATAATCATCTCGTTTTCAAGCACACTTAAAATTAAGAAAAAACATTAATCTGCAATTTTTTCAACAAAAGATTACAAAATCTCGTCAAACATGTTTATGGCTTGACTTTTTTTGGATGTATTGTGTAAAAAATATAATTTTTAAGCTAAGCTGAGGATCAGGTATCTACATTATCTGTGACATTCAAATCAATCTGGTTTAAATTTATTATCAAGACAATTATTAACTGGATAACATGGCGTCGTCTGGATCAATACTAATAAATATTTGCGGGTAAATAGTGAATTGCATACATGTTTGATAGTAACACTGGAATGCATAGTACTCGTATCTTCCGGATACATGGGTGGTATACACCGAGTTAATTGCAAATAGTGACACGGATGTGTCGTTAAACCACCAGAGGCCCTCAGTCGTAAAGTGTTTATCCCGGCCATAAACTGATACCCTGCCACCTGACACCCAGACTAACTTAAAGTCAAGTATTGAAGCGACGTTTTCATAGTTAAATAATTTTAAAGATAAATTAGATTGAGCTCAGAGCGTTTACGCCTCGAGTTTATAGGCAACTTAATATACAATTGAGTTGAAAAAGCTCGTCAAGTCCCTCAAGATCACGAATTTTATATTATACTCGTACTTCTGTTAACGTCATTGGCATTACAATTACAAACACCTACAAAATTAATGCAACTATAGCAATACAATATTCGCTTTGTATTGACAGCCGAAACTCTATTTTAGCAGATTCGCGTTACTGCACTACATTAATTTTGCAGGTGTCTGTACATACATACATGTAATTGCTAATAGACTTTATAAATGTTTGAATGTGTACCTAAAATGGTAAACAAAGATTTACTAAATTAATGCTTATTATATATTGCATTATTACTGATTTATTGTTTTTGTCATTTTTATTAAAAATAATAAATCATTTTAATGCACATAGTATGTCTAAAATAAACATAAAGACCACAAAAAACTTAGCACGGTTCTCTTTTAGTTTGTGTAAGTCCGGAAAATTTGGTGCATTTAAGACTTAAATGGTCTTTAGATCAGTCTTCTGATCAGCTCGTGATCAGAAATCATGGGTCGGCCAAACATAAGGACAGCTTTAAACTAGTAACTAATTTCTGTTGTCTCATCAATTTCTCATAAAAAACATGTGGCTTTATTTATTTCTTTATGTATAAATTAAACTGCAATTTTGGTTACCAAATCTATTAATTCATTGTGAATTGTTTTTAATAACACGTTAAAAATAGAAAAAGAATCTATAGATTTCTTAAAATTTTCATCTAGTGTCACACCAAAATTCAGCATTGTTTCGTCATTACCCCGAAACGTCATTTCTTGAGTGGATGAAAATATAATCACGTTTATCAGATATATTATAATTTTACAGCAGTTGTGACATAGTTGTGACTTTATATAGCTGTGTCGCCGTATAGAAAATACGAGTTGGAGCGCGTAGATAGTTTCCACTAATTGTTTGCAATACCGGCCGGCCGTTTTTTGATTTTCTATCGGTGTTCGAAAGGTGGAAGACAGTTTTGTGAACATTTTTCTTTTAACACTTTATTTAAATAAAAATTCGGGTGTTTTTGATACTTATTATTTACATTTTATTTATTTATACCTAGTACTACAACATACTCGTAATGTGCACTACAAAATATTAAAAAATTAATAAAAAACTCATTAATTATTATTGTTAAGTTATTAATTATTTAAATAAATTATTTTTGTAGCTTTTTTAAAAGATTGTGTTTAGCTTTTTAACATGCATAACTTGAATTAACCAAACATTTTGTAGGTTTGGCGAAAATCAACGATAATATTCGGTAATAATAAATTTTTTTATTGAAAATTTATAAAGTTAATATTCAATCAATTAACACAGCAACATTTCTTCTAAAAGACTTGTTTTTTAAAAAATCAAAAATAAATTTTACAAAAAAAATGTTGCTATAGTTATCTTAAAAATTTAAACAAATAATTTTTGTTTAAATATTGTCAGATAGCATCTTCCTAGCCATTTAATGCCTATATTTTGTTTTTTTAAATTTTTTATAGTTTAGCCAAAAAACGGCTCGTTCCATACATTTGGTCCACCCTGTATATATTATTAGTGGGATAAAAGCATTAAGAACGTAAAGCACTAAGAGTGTCAAGCTTGCAGATGATGAGGACCTATCCAGCATTCATCTTTAACTACATGAGTTACTGTAATATTTTAATACAAATGCCAAAAATTGAAACAATTCAATTTATAATTTATTATTCAAAATTAACAACAAACGAACTTTTAAAATTATTGTGGTAACCACACAAATTCGTGATAATAATTATAAATAGTTGTCCCAAACACTTAAAAATAAAATAAGAAATGCCTGTCTAAAGATATTTAGACAACTGCAGTTAATGTATTATCATCGATTTTGGAGGATAAATCAACTATTCCTCTATAGGTGCCTCAGAAGTCACAAACCAAATTGTTGAGATATTGTCAATTAAAGTCTATCAAACACGAAAAAAATGTTAAATAATCTCAATTTTGACAATCGTACATTTGAAATAATAGAGATCTCAATTAAAATGACTAAAATGCAAACCTTAATAAGTTATGTTTTTAGATATTTTTTTAAACAAAATTATTAAACAAAACTATTACAAAAAAATGTAATAAACTGTAAATTAATTGCTACAAACGAACTTAAAATCATTCAAAAGTCTTAATTAAACTAAATGCAAAAAGTTATAGTATAAATTTTCTTCAAATGTAAAAATAAAAGTAACAAAAAATTTATGTTCGGGAGCTTGCATCTTGAAAACAAAATAAGTTAGATTTTTTTAGAGATTGCCTAAACCTTAGGAAATGCGGACCATTACGTTTTTCCGCGAATTTTGAGACACATCATGGGTGATATGCATTAAGAGTAGAATAAGCTTTTACTAGCTAGTTATCTGTTTCTACGTCATGTTAATTGCATAAGTTTGTCTTGTTTTTTTAATCAAGCAAAAGAATTTGCTAAATTTTTATGCATTTTACTCCACGAGTTTACTTACAATTTCTCAAAACAAAAGTTTGGTTTCAAGAATTTTTTTTACATACCTAAGATACATATGTTAATTCTGTTTTTATTGGTCGTGATTATAAGTTACAAACCTTATTTTGTAATTACATTAACATCTGAAAATGTGCTTTATTTATTTCCAATTATTTTCTAACTTTTCTTCTCGTGTTTTCAAAAATGTTCCTCAACATTTTCTTATGGATATTATTGCTACAATTTCAATTATTTTCAAATCAAGTGTAGTAGTGAAGACGTTCAGGGTCGCTTTGGCGACGTTTTTGCACAGTAGGGATGTAAACTTTTTTTAAAAAATTTTTGAACAATGTTTCTAGGTACCCAAGTTTAAAAACTCAATTGCCTAGTTGAGATTGTTGGTTTTTCTTCAAATTAATTTCTTTAAAAACTTCATCAAATTAAAGTTCTTGGTTCCTCTTTAATTTGACTTTCCACATCCTAAACAGTCTCGGACTTTTGGTGGTCTTCATGTAGATTTTTTCTTTCCTATATATTCAGTTAGAAAAAAAAATTTACAATAACTTGAATATGTTTTGTTAGGAATTTATCATAAATATTCACATTTGGAAACTTTGTTCTAAATTCTGTTAGGCAAGCTCTAACTCAATACGTCTACTCTTATCATTAAATATTCCATTTCCGTAGTAAAAGATAATAATAAACGTGTTTTGTTTTAAAGACTAAACCAGTTTTCCTCTAACTAAAAAATTACCTATTGATCAATCAAATCATTTTTCCATAAGCAAGTAACTCACCGCCTAAGAAAAGAAATCTGCAGTAGCTTTGAAAAAAAACTCTTTAATAATAAATCAGACAAAGCAATTACGAGTACTTCAACAAACAGAACAAAGAACAAGCCAAAGCAACAACAACAAATCAAATAAGCAAAATCAGAATTGATGAGAATTGACGTTTAAAATTTACGCACAGCGCGCGCGTATATTTAGGCGCGCGAGGAATTTGAAAACACCTGTAAACAAGTGTTTACTTTATTTTTAATTTTTAAATTTATATTCAGCGACTTCTAACTCTAATTCTGATGCAAAACACAAAATGCACCAGAAAAACGAAAACTGGATCAGAAGTACATGCTGTAATAAGTAATTTTTATGTATATGGCATTATGACTTATTGGTGATTATTTGTCATTAATAATTATAACTTAGCTGTTTATTTTTTAAGCGACGGTAAATTATTTTAAAGATTTACAGCATACTAGATGGGCCATTTGTTTATGTTCACCCAGAGCAAGATGAAAATGTTCTAAAACATTCTATGGAGTAACAACAGGACCGTGCCAGAAGTTAAGTGAGCGGAACCAACAGTCAAGAGTAGACTTCTTCTACAGAATCTTCCAGAATGTTTTTTAATCATCTCGAAAAGTCGATACCACACTTAAGAGTTCTCTTGTCTTCTATAATATCTTTCAGAATAACAAAATTATTGTAATGATTTGATTTCTTGTGAAAATTACTTTAAAAATAGACGTTTATTAGTACTGTTTTTGTAAATACCTTTAAGAGTGTCAATGGTTCACCTAGTAAGTAGACTCGCTTCGCTCGTTTAAATAACTTGTCTAGAAATGCATGAATTTTGTGGTTTTGACTTACAAAATAGTTTAATATGGGTTGTTACATAAAGAGTTAGTTTATTGTCATCGAAGCGACCATCTCGACCGTTAAAACAACCTCTGTTGGGCTGCGGTTTCTTTTATCTCAAAAGACCCAAAATGGTAATGGTCTTTATTGTAACATAAAATCATAGCATATAGTAAACTTAATGGGAATTTTTAGATAAGCTATCAATTTCATAGATATTAATATGTAAGATTCAAATTAATTAACTTTTGGAGTCATTTTATTTCACCATTATTATTTAATCTAAATTAGGTTAAATGAGAAGTATATGTCCACATAAGGCGTTTGTAAAAATAGTTTTTATTTATCCTACAAATGTATTGTTGGCTAAATAAATTACACAAAAACTGTTAACCTAAAAGACAAGAAGTCCCGAGTATTGTTAGAGTCACAACACAAAAAGAAACGTTTATCCATTAACTCTCAAGACTCAAGAGTAACCAAATATTAAAAAAATGCTTTAAACAAATTTAATTAAAATCTAATTAAAAAGCGGTACTGATTTGTAATTCTTTCTCTTACATTATTGATGTCCTAAAATCCTAAAATGTGATTTGACAAAACCACACTAAACATTTAATTTTTGTGGATGTTGTAACAAGTATTGGTTTCTCTCATCTAGTGTGAATTTTTTATCGAATCATATGGCAGTTGTGTCTTTTTTGAGCTAATCACATTTTAAAACCGTATTTTTTTGACGTTTTAGACAAGTTTATTTAAATATCATTTGCGACATGTTAGTAACAGCATTAGCGGAACTTTTTCCAATAAAAAGGAGCTAATACCAGTAGCTAAATTATGGTTTAAGGCTGACAGTCCCGTTTTCAAGCATAGGGAAAATCAATGCAATTTTTGACAAGTAATAACTCGTTAACAAATAAATTTTTTTTATTGCGGTTTTCATTATATGAAAGCACACGCCTTCCTGTGTGGGCAAAATTTGTCAAAAATTATAAAATACATTGAAAAAATAGATTTTTCAAATTTTTTTTACAAAAAAATAGCCTAATCAAAAATTTATAAAATTATGCCCACACTGTTAAATGTAAGAAATCCGGGTAAAATTTAGTTTTTCCAATCAAATGCACAATTAATTAATGGGAACTTGCGGAAGTTTTGCGTTCGAAAATGCATCTATCCTTTATACCTATCCTTCAACAGCGTGGGTCTCAAGTTAGCTCGGGACTTAGGGTGCCGGTTTATGATAGTGTTATAAATAAGGAGGTTTAAAGTCATTTGTGTACGAAAACATTCATTCAGTAATTTTGATTCGCAATACGAGGATTTTCTGAGCCTAACAAAATAAAGTTAAAGTTAATGTTTTATTGTAAAATTAAACTATCGGTAATAAATCACTAAAATAACCTGTAAAATCAAGATTAATAATTAAATTTTTTTGTTGATAATCTGAAAAATAATTAATTGTTTTTAACAATTTTTTTGCTATTTAAAGTGTTGTATTAATTAAAAACAATTGATTGTTTTTATTTATAACACAGCGGCATATTTTACAAAACAATTTTATTGTTTTTAACAAATTTAACCGGATTTGTTGTTTGAGAAAAAATGTACATAACAATGTTGATTGAAGTGTCTTCCGAAACAAATTACACGGCATTACCAATCAACACCGCCAACTCTAATAGCCTAAAAGAATGATTTTTCGACATTTTACTCCCTTGATAGAAGCAATTAGTTCGGTACTTTAATGAATTTGGTGGTAATGGTAATGAAAGAATGTCATAGGTAATTTTACATTATATACCTACGTAAGTAAAAAATAGTTTCGTCAGAATTTAGAATTTGAATTGCACGTCTCCAGTGAACGCTCCCTAGAAAGCATATGAAGATTCAATGTAAAATTTGACAAAAAAAAATGTAAATGAAATAATTAATTTATTTGGCTCATTTGGCTTCTACTGCGGTTTAATGGCCTAAAAATTGTTACTTTATTTTTTACATAGGTTTTGTTAAAATTAACAAAATAACTCATTGCCGTGTAATATAATGAAGTAATATAAATGAATACATAGGTATTTATAAATAACATTGCGAAAACTTCAACAGATAGTTTGTAAAGGGATTTATCGGCAGGTAACTAAAACCGAAATTGGTATAATCTTTTAAAACAGGATATTTGTAATTTGGGAAATTTCGCTTTATCGAGCTAAGACGGAAAACCACCCGTTGATTTTTACAACCTCATTGAAAATTTATGCAAATTTTTGTATATATTAGAACAAATTTCAGATATTTAGGTATGTTTCTATTGAACTCTTGTAGAAGAAACGTCCGCTAAATCGAGTTACGGTTTTTGTTTTACTCAAACATTACCAACTGTTAAAAATTATAACAAAGACGATTATAATATTTTCTTTGTTATTACGTTAATTTTTAATTACAATTGTAAATAATTTAATAAAACATTATAAACCATATATTATGCAGTTTTTACTTTTATTTCCTAGCTTTTATTTTTAAAAGCGACACTCTTTCTTTCGTTTTCTAATACTCCTACAGGTAAAAATCAATTTAAATTTGACGAGAAATAACATCTAAACAAATTAAAATTTTTAATTTTGGCTTACGCTACATGGAAAAAACTTTCTTTTTTGGGTAAAAATCTTTAAACGTTTTATTAATAATTTGTGCGTTTGTTAAAAAAAAAAACAAAATTTTACCTTTATTTTTTTACATTAAACATTCTGGGTACAATTTGCTAATTCAGTTTTTTTTCGTTTTACATTTTCTGATTCATTATTTATTTATTTGATAAAAATGAAAATAATAAATCGAAACTCTAAAAACTTTATCCCTACAGAAAAGATATGCATGCGGTCTGGGCCAAGCGGTTACCTACTTTTATTACTTAATCCCTGTATTGTTTGTTTATGACCTACGAAACATTTTCTCTGGAAAGCGGGCTGCAAATGCATTTAGTTACGTCGTTCCTAGTTTTGCTACACGTCAGCTCTAAATCTGAAATTTACCGCAAACTTTTGGGCATTTCCCCCAAAGGTGCACAAGACGGTGCACCTCCACACTACGCTCGTGGTGTTATAGATTATTTAGATGATATTTTGACCGTTTTTCTAAAAGGCTACTTAAAATCAAAACTATTTGCAACAAAATCAAGAATTTAAGAAAGTGAATTACAAATCAGTACCGCTTAATTAGTCAAAAAAAAAATGGGAATAATGTGTTAACGGAGTTTAAAAATTAGTTGTATTATTGCCAAAAATTTGAATATTTAGTTCAGTACTTCTGTTAAAAATGGCGTGTATTTCGAAAAATTCAATAAAACATTTAAATTGGTTAAATTGTTTAAAGTTTTTATTTTAGACCTTACAAATGTTATGCTGTTATACTCAAAAAAAAGTAGTTTTACTATTCAACATTAAAAATAGGGGTTGCTATTTAAAAAAAATGTCGATTACATCACAGCAAAAACCAGTTAGCCAAAAATTTTTGGAAACAAGTAAAAAATGTGCACAATAAAAAAATAAAGTCGACCTGTCTCGGCGTTTTTCTAAAAAAACATTTATTTAAAATATATGAATTTTATTCCATACTTTTATGTCACTCTGTATATAAATTTTTGAACGTCCGACTTTGCATAGAACTAGCTACGTAATCAAAATTTTAGTATCATCTATTTGGAAGTATCTTTCTATCTTTAGTTTCATTTAATTACCCCATCTAGTACTTACTGAATCTACCCTATTAAGAAATTTAAAGTTGTCAAATATGGTCTACACGGCTATTACGGTGTATATCTAATTAATTAACACTTACACTGTTTTAAAATTTAACTAAAATATTATTTTATAAGTTAGGTTAATTAAATGTTTTTTTTTTATAAAAAGAAGGTTTACGTGTTTTGTGAATGTCAAAAATTTTAAGGTCTTGTAAATGGACTAGTTAGCCCAAAATAGTCAAAATAACATTTAACAGAGAAAGAGAGGTTTTATTTAACTAACTTAACTTATAATAAAATCAGGAACTTCATCTTCAGTCATGTTTTCTAAATTATACAATAAAATACAGTGGTCAACAATTGAAATAAAATCCGGAATATCTTTAAGGTGTTTATTTGGGCGTTTCTTGTAGGTTTGCTGTTTAAATTATACCGGGCGTCAAAGACAGGCACTGTAAAAAACGAAAAGTCTAAACTGCTTTCATGTAACCAAAAATTTTTAAAGACATGTTTTTAGGGTAATATCAAAGCTTTTGTTTACCTGAACGGCCTGTTACTATGATACGGACACTATTAGTTATTTACAATTGTATCATTGGTCACATTTTTTTAAAAAAATCAAGTTTGAACTTATATCTTTAGAATATACTAAAAAAGAAGAAAATTTTACATCAATTAACAAAATAATTGCTTATAGCGCAAAAAATAGTTTTTTAGATCATTACTTTAATTTATAAACTTAGCTCAAAATCTGCAAAACTGTTTTGAGGAATTGGATTCAATGCTTTCCTAAAAATGTTAAAAAATTCAAAAAAGTTTTTCGTACAATGAAAGCAGTCTAAGCTCTTTGTTTTTTGCAGTCTTTCTGTGACGCCCTGTATAATTTAAACAAGAAATCTGCAAGAAGGGTTCTAGTAAACATCTTAAAGTGTAAGATCTGAACTATCAAGAAAAAAAAGATACTTTTGATGAATAAATTTTTCTAGGAGTTACAAAACTTTAAACTTTGTTAAAATTTTAGGGTGTTTCATTTCAATTGTTGATCTCTGTATTATGATTACCAATGTATTGTTATTTAAATTTACTGTCATAAATTTAAATTTTAAAAACTATGCATTCTTTTCAGTAATAGAAAACATGAAACAGAGTTGAAAGCAGTTAAAAAACCCATAAAAGCATTGTAGTTTCTAAAAAGAATGATTTTTATGTTTATGGTTCGACAAAAAATTGAAATAAAAATTTAATTATATTAACTAAATTTTTCTAATAAAGTTGCATAACAAATTCCGGAATTAATTTCATGCATATGCAATTGATAGCGACTGAAAATAAAATGAAATTCAATATCCTGAGAGTTGTTTACAATAGTGTTTCAGAAAGTAAAGAATCTGACAATAAACCCTCTTCCATGAATGATCGGATTTTTGTTAGAAGCAATCTCAATTTCATCTGTAAATATGTGTAGGATTTTTCTCGTAACAATCCCTAATATTGTGTGGAATATGAAATACCAGCTATTTGCTCAACCATTAAAATACCCCACATTGAATATAATATATCCAGACATCTGTCAAAGGAGCGCGAAATATTCCAGCTATAATCTTCCACGTGCCAACTGTCGATCTGCAATCAATCTGATCGGAATCCTGAGCTTTTTGTTGTTCCTGCCTACGCAACCAGAATTCAGCAGCATTATGAAACCTTATTATTCTCCAGTTACACTGTAATGGGGTAAAGAGTGGGTGCAGGTCACTTGGAAGAAGTTGTTGAAATTCAAATCGATCTAAACCGGAGACCTTAATGCCCCTATAAAACCGAGCGACCAACGTGGCAACACAAAATCAATATCATCCGACAGCTTTTAATACTTTATTCATGCAATTTTAACCAGGCTTTTGAAAGCTGCACATACATCCTTTTATAAATCGCCATCGGTCCTAATAAAATAGGATTAAAGCCCTCTTCATATTAGCGTGTGTTCCGGGTAGAGCCGGTGTTCTATTGTGCCTTGCTCGCAGGATTCTTTGATCCTGATTGCCACGAGTGCAGGTGACCGTTACCAGGCCTACTGAGATATCAATTATGATAGAAGGACCGGTCAGAGTATTGTCAAGGATTTAATTATTGGGCGAGTTGATTGGCGGAAAGTCGGGGAAGATAAGAGTAATTGATTTAATTTTCCCAATCATTTTTCTTAGTTGTTTGACTTCGGAAAGTGACGTTTGATGTCATAACGTCACCGGTAATTGGAACAATTTATTTTCAGCAAGTTTTTCCTCCATTTATTTAATTAAAAGGCAACTTCTAATTAATGACAGACGTATATGGATTCTACGCAAAAACATGACATGACTATTTTTGGAAAACGTCGTTCTTAATTATATAATGATAAAATGTAAAAAGTTATAAGGAATGTGTAAAGATAAATTATAACAGAGCTAATAAATTCACATTAATCGCATTCCTAATTTTTTTAAACAAAATAATTATATACAATGATTCTAAAACTTTCAACAGGCTTAAACCCGAACTATATTCTATATTTAATAACAATAAATACAAATAAGCTGAAAACCTGCCACCTAATATTTTTAAGCAAGTTATAATTTTTTTGAGCACAACTGAATCTGAATTGTGTGTTTACACCTTAGTTACTATGGCCTAAAATAACGAATTGTACTCTTAGACCGTAAAGATGTTAACAAGACTTTTCGTATCACAGATGTAAAGTTACTTATAATTTTGAAACCATAATTTTAAAAGTTGCTACGCAGCAATAACAAATAAATAACTGTACATTTGTCTAGCTGTCAAATAAATGTCTTCAATTTTGAAAACGTCACTTTTTACATTAACTAACAATTATCATAAATTTTTTTTATTTATTTCAAAAACTGTTAAACACTACAAACGCATGGAGCGTGACACAACTTTTTCTTGAATTTTGGGCTCTTACCTGTTATAACATTTCTCTAGAAGACACGTTTTCACACACGTTTTTATCAGTTTCCATTTTGGAAAATCGCAAAACAGAAAATAATAACATACCGTATCGTGGCAACGATAAGATAGTCAACTAGTTAATATAGATTTTTTTTCACAGTTTAACAAAAATACCGGAATTTTAATATTTTTTTGATTTGAAAATTTAAAGCGATATAAAATAAAATAAAACGTTGTATGTACCACGGGCGTAATCGTCACTAATGATCTTCATTTCCTCGTGCCATAATCCTCTTGATTACGGCCTTAATACATAAATAACTATAAATGCTTAGTTTATTACAATTGATTGACCATCATCATTTATCTGTCATCTAATTTTTTAAATACATAAATAAATAATATAATATTAAATAATATTTAAATAAATAAATAAATAAATACATTTCCAAAAAAATAAGTTGTTGAATGTTTTTAGTTGTACATAAAATGTCACACTTTCTGGCGAATAAAAGTTTTTTTCTTGTGCTGCAAACTTTGCTCTCTATTGTAATCTTTTTCTTTGGGCATTTGTACCTATGTACGTAAAAAAATTTGTTGAATCAGAGCATGTTTTGGTCTGTCATATTTTTTATAGTTTTACTCGCTTAATCAAGAAACGCAAAGCCAAATCTAATTCACTACATTCTTGTTCTCACCGTATAAATAATAGTTATTTGAGGCTTCAGGAAAACTTGTATTCCATGGTGGAGGGCTGCAACAACAAGATTGTATGTTTCTACTGCTAACCCAAATAATGCCAATATTGTATTAAATTCGTTAAAAAAGGAGTGACATGAAAATGAAACAGCATAATGGAAGACTTAAATTTTACACATCTTTTTTTTTTTAATACCGTCAGATTCTGCTATTAACCCGAACGCTGTAGACAGTAGTTTGCTAAAAGTTTTAAGCATAGTAAGAAGAAAATGAAACGTCGGGCTCAAAATCAAAAAAGAAAAGTGAACGTTTCAGAGGAGTATTTGAGATGATGATGATGATTTGAAAAGCAGCTATTGGTTGATTTGATGGGATTAACTCGACCTATCAAGTATCTCGAAATTTTTGCATTTAAGTGGCTTACTTCTCTTTTTAATAATATTTTTATTTCAGCCAGTCTGCTGCCGGAGTTTAAAAAACTAAGTAATCGCAATTTTAAAAAGAGAGAACTCCTACGAAAAGCGTCTAGTTATAGGCCTATTACTTTGCTGAGTGTTTGTTACAAGATTCTGGAGAGACTAATGTATCAGCACATTTCTCCTATTGTTGAAGATTTTTTTCTTTTCGATCAGGTTAGACTTAGCCAACAGAGAAGTTGTCGCGATAAAGCCTTAGCTTTAGGAGACCACATTGAAAATGGTTTCGAAAAATGGTATTGTTTTTTTGGATCTCTCTGCGTTATGTAGAATAGAAATACTGTACAGTATAGAAAGATGATTTAATACACAAACTTTATAAAATTGTACCTTGCAAACGGATTCTCAGTTTTATCGAAAGCATGTCAACAAATAGAAAATTTAGAATTTGTACCGGCAAAAAATTGAGCACTTAAGTACAACTTTTATATGGTGTACCTTGTTGTCACTCTTGACTGTTCTCTTACCTACAAGTTCTACGTAGAAAAAATAAAGTAGAAACTGAAAACAAGAAATCACATTTTATTAAAGTTAGCTGGTTTAACTTGAGCTGCTAATGCTAAATTTTTTTGTATCTCACCCCTTGCATTAGTCTTCTCAACGGCAGAATATTCCAGTGTTGTTTGGATGAACAATTTACATATAAGCAAAATAGATGCACAATTGAACACTGCCATGCAAAAATCAACTCCCATTAAAAGGCTTCCGGTATTTTGTAACATTGCTCCGCCCTCCGCCTATTTTAAGAAAAGAACTTTTACTAAAAAAACTTTAGATAAAATGTAGAAAACATATGGAAAATTATCCAATATGATCTGATTGCCTTCTAGAATCGATTAAAATCTAAAAATTTTTTCTGGGGATACAATATCCAACTTTTTGATAAGAATTTAATAGATGATCTAACAAAAAGAGTAGCTGGAATGGAACAGCCAAGATGGGTATGGGTGAAATTAAATTATTTTTGGTGTTGAAAATTGAATCTACTTTTTATTCTAAGTATAACAGTATAACATTTATAGGATCTAAACAAAAAAACTTAAGTAATTTAACTAATTTAAATGTTATATTTAATTTTCCAAAATTAACGCATTTTTCAACAGAATTATTAAACTAAATGTTCAAATTGACGTCCTCCCGTTTCTTGTCAATAATACAACTAATTTTTGACCGTTAGCACATTACTTCTCATTTTTTGACAAATTAAGCGATACTGCTTGTAATTCTTTCTCTTAAATCCTGTAAATTTCTTGATTTTGTTGTAAATACTTTTGATTTTAAGTAGCCTTACAAAAAAGTCAAATAGATTTAGCTCAAAAAAGACATAATTGCTCATATGGGTCGATATCCGCACTGGATGAGATAAACTCATACTCAACATCCACAAAAATTGAATGTTTGATGTGGATGAATATTTGTCAGATCACTATTTTAGAACCGTCTTTTTTAATTTTGACCATGATTTTGATATAAGAAATGACACAAAATTATTATATCAACACAATAATAATAAAAAATTGCTTAAGCTAAAGTTTTTTTAAAAGTTTTTAAGACAAATAGAAATTTAACGACAAATTTATTGTATAAACAAAACAACTCCAAAATTTTAAATATTTTTAAAGGTTTCTTTCATTAGACAACATGTTACATACTCAGGTATTCTCAGTTGCATAATTTTTTAATTGTTTATTTTTCTTAATAACTGGTAGATTAAATGTCTATTGAGTAGCTACAACTTGATAAATGAAAAATTTTATAAAAGAGGTTAACCTCACTTTTATACATGTATTTTCTGTCATCATGTGCTTTGTTTTTTTCTATTTATTTCTGTAAGTCTTAAATAATCATAAGGATATTTTATTATTATTGTAACTTATTTTTTATAGTTTCACCTGATAATGG
The DNA here is from genome assembly GCA_029207805.1 of Tribolium confusum. Taxonomy (NCBI): domain Eukaryota; kingdom Metazoa; phylum Arthropoda; class Insecta; order Coleoptera; family Tenebrionidae; genus Tribolium; species Tribolium confusum. The sequence goes on along the minus strand of JALGAY010000001.1, from coordinate 32,512,684 downwards.
ATTATATTTTATAAAAAGAACTCGAAACCGGTCGTGATTTTTTTAATAAATTTTAAACAGTAAGGACTGTTTTCTTTTTCTACATACTAATTTAAAACTCTTTCCACGGATTCCTGAGAATGAATCTACAGTGTTCCTACACAAACTATGTAAAATTGGGCTTACTTTTTAAGACCCTTCTATAAACCACAGAATAGCCCAGGTTCAATTTATGGAGAGGCGACCACCGGAAGGATAGATCTTGATTTATAACAGTTTCCTCTGCCAGATGTTTCTCACGCAAATATATATTTCTGGCGGAAGGAACTGTCATAAATCAAAATCCATCTTTACGGTGGTTTGCCTCTTCGCAAATTGAACAATGGCTATTCTTTGGTTTACAGATAAGTCTTAAAAAGTCAGCCCACTTTTAGATATTTTGAGTTTAGAATGTTCAACTTTGTAGCAATGTTTTGGGTAATTTACTATGTTTCCAGCACTGTAAGTTACCATAGGAAGGTTTGTTGATTTTGATTAATTTCTTAAAAAAAGCCAAAATGTTGGTAATGTTGCCAACAAAAAATGTTTAACACAAAACTTACTAGATAGATGACAGCGGATGTCAAATAAAATTATAACAAATACCATTTAAAAAAGCGCCCACTTCTTTATTATAACACAATGAAGGTAGTTACCGCACTAGTTTTTTTAAAATACTATTGTTTCATAAATTTTTAATAGATTATTTTTTTTCAAAATCCTTTGAAAAGTGACTTGTGTAGTTTTGTGTAGTTATGTAGTCTAATTTGTGTGTATCACTAATTAGAAGAATTACATTAGCGGATTAATCAACAAGATTACTAAAAATAACGCAATTTGTTTTTTATTTTTTATGTCAGCATTGTCTTAAAAAATGTTTTTTAGACATTTTTCGCAATGACATCTAACGTCAATGAAAAAATTTATCACCTAAAAATTTTTCGTAGATTTCTGTTTTGATAAAAATTTAATTTAAAAAAAAATAGAATTAGAAGAAAAAGTGGTGTTTCCTAAACGTATAGGATGTTTTTAAAACAATTTATTTTTTTTTTTAATTGTTTTTAAACGAGATACGATGTATGACAACATTGTTTTTGAGCATATAGATTTGGAGATTCACGATGTAAAAGTTTTAGCTCAAGAACAGTATTGTCATACATCTTGACATCGTGTATCTCAAAAATAAGGTTTTCTGAAAAAAAAAATGTTTACAGCAAATATCTCAAAAACTATAAACATTTGTATAAAACAAATTAGATTTTTTTTAAATTGGATCTCTTCAGCATGGTCTATTACCTTGTAACATTGGTAAATTTTTTTAAAAAACACCTTGTTTATGTGATTTTAACATTAAAACTACAAGTATCACTAAAAGGAATTGTTGAATATAATGCAAATACACACTGTATACTAAAAAAATTGCTATAATACTCGGTTACAAACCCTTTTTTTTCCATTTTTAAATCGTTATAAAATTTTGTAACATCCTTAAACATAAAAAATAATTTTTTTAACCAAACATACCTAATTTAAATTTTTACTTCTTTAGCGTTTAGTGCGTCAGCATCTCCGTAAAAAATATACACCGGTACTTCAATTTCTGAAACATTGTATATTGGTGGTACTGCTGATTTCTGACATAACCTGAGTCCTATTATTAAAGGATAATGTTTGCTTCGACCGGGCTGTCCGGGCGTCATCAGTTAGTTCAGCAGAATCAAATTATTTTACAACAGGCATTATCAGAAGTTAATTTGAAGAGTTTCTGATGATTCTATAATTTTCATTGCAACTTACTCCACCCCCTCTAACATAAATTTAATTGATCGCATTGTAACTGCCAGACATCTATCGTAAATTTTGCATTTTGATGTATCTTCTTTATAAAATCGGAATTAAATCATGCTTTGCCACTGCAAAATATGTATGACATAGTTATAGTGACTAAGAACTTTTATTTTATCATTTTTTTTAACGAAAAAAAGCAAAGATTTAAAAATTCAAGATTTTGAATCTTAAACGACTTTGTAGTCGTTTGTTAAAAATAGATAAATTGTATTTTAAAAATAAATAAAAGTTTGAGGTTCTCTGTGTTTATCATCCATCTCGCACGTAACACTCTGTAATAAAATGTACAATCGCCCCCTAAATCTATAAACGGTTTATTTGAAACTCCCGAAAATATTTGCGTTCCTTTATTTTAAAACCTACATATAATCCTGTTTTATTACTTTAATTTCAGAAGCGCTCTACTATCGCATTACATTTATTTTATGTCATCTATAAAGTTTCACAGCTTATACAAACTAGACGGACGTCTATAGACAGCCCCTGTGGCATACGTCCGGTTAGTGTGGAGAATGGGGTGCGTCGGATTTTAAAGCTCTCATCAAATGTGTGGGGGTGGTGGAGTTTGAGCCTTTAAGAAGTTGTGTGAGAGGCGTCGAAGCTCCCATACGGTTTGGAGGCGGTTAACAACCAACTTAGGTACTTAAATAGGCCACGTCATTTTGTTAAGTGCCGATAAAGTTATTTTGAATTAATACAACAGAGCTTTATCGCTTGGAAGGGTTGCATAAGCGCCGCGGAAGTTTTGATTGGGTTATTAACATTCCGTCGCCGCTATATTTAATGAGGAAAATAACCAGAGTTATATAAGGAAATATTATTATTACTCGTCTTTGAATTTTTACTATGTTTAGGGCGAGTACTGTTTAGGTGCTCGTAAACTAGATAATTTAATGCAAAATTTTATATCAGTGCACACAGCGAAAGCTTTCTTTTATTTAGTTTTCACTGTTTTATTAGTGGGATTTGGGGTTTGAATTTTTTAAATTTGATAAGGGATATTAAAACACTATAAAATTTTTATAACAAAATGTATTCTCTCCTTAGAAAACATAAACCAAAATAAAAAAAAACTACTTTATAGGTCGCGACTACCATTCAGTCTACGTCATCATCATCATCAGTCAATTACTACTATTGTCACATAAATTAAGATTTATATAACAACTGTTCATTAAAAACGTCTTCTAGACTCTAGTGCTTTAAAATTGTAATGCAGTTAGTTGTTTTGAATATTTTTTCATGTCTTTGACTACTTGTAAACTTCTAGTGTCATTTTTGCTACTACTAGTTTAAAAAAATAATAAAAACACACCCACTAACACCAAACACTTTATTTAACAAGATACGCATTTCGACAACAAAGCTGCCATCTTTAGATAAGAATTAAAACTGAGTTTAATTTTTACCAGAAAATGGCAAATTATTTGTCGAACCACGCGTCGTGTTAAGTAAAGTGTTTGGTGTTAATGGGTGCTTTTTTTTGTTTTATTTGACACACTAAAAAATCCAACAACAAGATTAGTGTGAAAAGTTTTTACAAAAAGCAAGATTTATTTTAAATGTTTATTCAAAAATTACAAAAAAAACATACTTATCTAATTAAATGAAGAATAAATCCAACCTTTTTAACAAGTTGAAGTTTGCAACGATGTGGTTATATTTTTTTGATCTTGGCATGATAGTGTATTTTCATTTACGAGTGTGCTTCCTATGGTGGAAAATGGTAGACCTAAAATAAGTCTGAATTAGCGTTACATCTGATGTTTTTTAGCCTTCAAGTAGACTATTAAACATTCTTCGTTTAATTCGGTTCTTTCTATAGGTCTTACATTTTCCTCAGAATTGAAGCCAAATTTAGATTTTGCTATAAAATACATAAAGTCTCTATTGGGAAAACTATCATTATTACCTAACTTTATCTAATTCTAAGATGGTTTACAAAGTATGCACATTCTTTTTGCACTTTACTAATATTTATTTTGTACTGAATTTTAAACATCATATCACCTATTTTTTTTTATAATACTCGTATATCATAACCCCGCGCCCTAACACATAAGAATGTGTGACTCTCTTGTTTCGACTAACGAACCCTCACCGCCATGATGCGGTTTCCTAATTTGCACTCTCGGTGTAAATATGATTTTTATATTTATATAAAGTATTTACACAAACTTCATTTCCGCCTAACAAAAGTAGCTAATAGAGACTATGGTCTTTCTGTTGGTAACTAAATTATTATTGGCAATAACTTCAAAACCTAAAAAATTGACGATCATTGTCAATTTATTAATAATTTATCAACTGAATAGAAGTTGTCAAGTTTTTCGTTTTCTTTCTTATGCACGAGTATGGATTGCAAACTTCAACAAAAGGCAGTATTCACAGAAAGAAAACAAGGCTTTCTAAAAAATTAGCAAAAATAAAATGACCAAAATTTAAATAAAACTTAAAAGTGTAGATTTGGTTGCAGAAATTTTCTCAGTAAAAGCAATTCCAGTCAATACCAGTAATCATTTTACTTTTTTTAGATTTAAAGTTCTGAAGTTTTATATACATATATATTAAAGACCGGTTATGAGAATTTAAAATCTACAAAGCGACGTGTTTCTTTAAAAACTTATTATTTTTATTTAAGTTTTAAAAAAAGATTTGCAGTTTTATGCAAATGAGTTTCACTCAAAAATGAATATTTCACATTCGATTCTTTTTCAAAATATGCCTAAGAAGAATTAGATTGCAAACACGAAAAAACCACCTTGTTTAAAATTTTAAAGTCTATGTGTTACAAGTAAAAAAAAAGTAAATGGAAGAATAATTTTATGTTAACAGAATTACGTTATTGCGGCTAGAGCAAAATTTTTTAGACAATATTTACTTTTACTAGTTTCCAATAAAAATTATTTATTATATCTCTAGATGAGACATGGATCTACAGAAATGACTCTCCTGTAAAAATGTGGTGAAAAGGAAGATGATCTGAAAACATAACCCACAAAATTTAAAAATAAAGGGAAAAGATTTACTATTTTACATGTTGGTTATGCCTTAGGATTTTTACAAGACTGTGATTTATTGTTAGATTCAACAAATAATGATATAGATTATCACAAAACCTTTACAGGCGATGTTCTTAAACAATAGACTTTATACAAAATTAAATACCAGCTTTAAAAAAATGATAGAAAGTGCGTTGTAGTAATAGATAATGCTCCGTATCATGGTATGCTTATCACCTACTGCTTCTAGCAGTAAAAATCAAATGCAAAAGTAAGTAACAATTGAACTGGCATGGACTAGTGCAAAAGTTTTTACAGCATGCATATTAATTCAATAGACAAAGTATTTGTAAAGACAAAGTTTCAAAATCGTGGATGAAATCTCTAGTCAGTGCACTCCAGAAAATTGGTCAAATTATATCAAACATTGCCAGAAGTTAATTTACCTTGATTGGGATAAATGGATGGGTACTTCCAGTGTACATAACATTCTTCTAATTATAATTAGCAAGAGTCTGACTTCGACACAGATTTTGATATTGATTCCGACTAGTTTACGAATTTTGTTTTTTGATATTGCGGTTGATAACTAATTACACCTCCAATCCAATTTATTAAGTTTTTAATAAAGATTACATTAATATTCTCCTTTCTGCTGGTCTGCTTAACGATTTGACGTGTTTTGACTTTGACAAGTTATATTAAAAGAGGTCGTTCCTATCTTATGAAAATTTAATGACCACCCAAATCGAGATTTTTTTGTATCAATTGATAGCTCTTGAAATAGGGAGCAATTGGTACCATTGCGTCAATTTTGTAGTTCTTTAAATAAAGTAGCTAGATTAATTTAAAGTTTAAATGACTTTTGTCACCAAGTTCATAAAACTCTCAGTTGTTATTTATGTGAATTAAGTCGGTTGATCTTTGGGTCTCCAGGTAACGACTCAATAGACATTTTTCTTAGTATTTACATTTTATTACTATAGATTTCAGAGAAAGTAAATTCTTCTTAGCTTGTGTTGAAATATGCAACTATTATTATAGAAACAAGAATCGACTATATTTACCATATACCTAAATATTAGTTTAATTATAAAAATTCTTATTAAAATAAAATGAACGATCTAGTAGGTTAGAAATTCAACAGCCGTTTTTAAACTAGGATACTAGGAAGCACGCACTAAAGTTTGTTTATGTACCTAAAAATTCAAAACGTGAAACTTGTACTTATCACTTCTTTTGGGTGGGAATGCAGTATACAAACGGCAAACATTATTGAAGGGTGTAAAAACTACACTCTGAAATATTAAACTTATATTTTTTGTAATTTAAGTACTAACAGAATTTTTTTTTAAATTATAGGATGTTTTGTAACAACGTATTGTGTAAACTGTCTTTTTAAGTGTTTTTTTAGTGTTAAAATTACCACTAGAAAAATTAACCACAATCTTAAATGTTTATTACTTTTTAAGGTTTTTTGCTGTGTATTTGTCTAGCTGTCAAATAAACGTTGAACAAAAACAATTTTGTAATCGTCAAATCATGGTTTCGTTGTTTTTTATTTTTCTCTTACTGTCTACGGATATATCTTTTTGTAATTTGTGTATAATGTTTTGTAATTTGCACTGCACAAGCAAGCACGGAGCATGCAGTCAACACCTACTTTTCTTGAATTTTGGACTCATAACTATATTGAATGATGGTCGCGTCTTGTATTAGCTTTTAAAAAAAAAAAAAATAATAAAAAAAATTAGACATTTATTGAACGAAAAACTGCTTTGAAGTAAAAGATAGCTTTAAATGTGAAAAGCCTAAGAATAGTTGGTAGAAAGTATGGTATGGGAGAGTTCCAAACTTCATCCACTTCACTAAATTAGAAAAAGGTGAACGGGAAGCGAGTTGGAAATTGGTAAAACGGTAAATAAGGAGTGTCATCGAGTGAAGCAAAGCCAGCGGCAAGCTCGCATTCAATCACATTCCTGGCGTTCTTGGCGAACTTATTAAAAGATTGCTTTATCAGCGAGACAATACGCAACCCCATCCGGTTCATCTTGGGGGCACATGACTGATGGCGGCGTCTTAATTAAACTCCAAATTAATCGGGATGCTCCACTCACTAATTAATAAACCAGAATCTTATTGGTATATCGCCATCGGAGTGGTTTATCTAGGTGTTGCGGTTTTCCATCGGTCCGGAACAAATTAGGACGACGTAAACAACATTGTAGCAAGACGTCGTTGTTGTTTCTGTGAATTGGCGATGATACGGAAGAAATTTACGACGCGACGCGTCCTGACGGTAGTAAAAATTTTATATTTTTTCACATTAAAATATTTTAACAGCATGAGGTCAGGCTTATGAAAAATATAAGATAATGCGTTTTATGTAACATGTAGAGAATTTTATTTTTTGGAAACAAGTAGAAGTTAATTTATAGGAAATAGAGGAGTTTGGCGTTGCTATTGGTTACGCTTTAAAAAATCTGGATGGTGAACGGCGGATTCGAGTGGTCGTCGAAATATAAACTGAGGGTGGATAATTAAAAACCTGTGTTTAATTTAGCTTTAGATGTGTGAGTCATTTTGTTTTATTGTCTCGGCCGTTTGTATGCATTTAATTAAATTCTAGAAATTCTAGTGTAAAAATATCTTAATTACGAAATAAAAGCCTCCACTTCTTTTGAATTAATTTGCCAGCAGAACCGTGTAAAGAATGCATAAATACCAGATTAACAACATTCTTGCTCGAATTTTTCTAAATGAATTTTTTATATTTTTTTAATACAAAAACTATTGTTGTCTGCTATTAGGTTATTACCTACAGTCGTCAGGTGGAAAAATATAAACCGCGGAATACAATTGTTTTGGGAAAAAAGCCGGCTATAAAAGAGGCGAATATTTTTGGATCTCATATTATTATCAAATAATATGCGATTATAATATATAAAAAAAGTCATTATATTGAATTTATATTCTTAACTTCCAGGGAAGTCAAATGCTTTGGGTTGCCTCTTCTTTCAGGCGTCCATGCCTACAGACAAAGAAATAATAGTACATTATATACAGACTGTCCCAAAACAGGCCTGCCCAATTGTTGATACGCTATCAACTATGTTTTAAGAAACCCAATAAAAACTTTAAAAAATCTATTACAGTTACAATATTGTCGACATTTGAAATATTAGAAATCTTGACAGAGGCACAACAAGAGGGGGAGGTTAGCTGTCAAGTTTTGAGAATTACGGCGCCTTTTGATGGAAAATTAAACAAAATGATTTGCAACACATTTTCGAAAATATTTTTTAAAATGAGGTTTAGTGGGTTTAAAAAAATCCCGAATGCTACTAATCTCTTTACTTGACCGGCCCTTTTATGAGTTATTTTCTTGGAATTCCGTAAATTTAAATTAGTGAATTCTCAGTACTATAATTAGATCTCTCTCGCACACACAAACTTATGAACGCAATAGAACATGCCTTATCATTAGCGACTTAAGTTACAATAGTATTGTTTTGGCTAAAAGGCGCTTTTTGCTACAGTCTTCGTTTACACTCTTTTAAATAAATTATTTGAACAGTAGTTCGGAATTGGTTTTGCATTCATATTGTTAGCGTTTTACTCTGTCACTCTGTATTTTATTCGAAATGAGTTCACAAAAAAATGTCTGGTTGGGAACGTAAGAAAAAGAAATTATTTGAAAATGCAGGCAAAGGTTTCCCTTTAATACAATCATTGTATTTTAAAAAGTAAAAAAATTAGGAATGTGTTGATATAAAAAAAAACTATTAGGGATTTGACAGAAGACAAGGATACATCAGAATCAGAAGCAGGTTCGTCTCAATCTCAAATGTCACCAGTGGAAGTCTCAACTAAACATTTTGTCCTTGATTCTGTGGTTTTGCCATTTTCAATAAATGTGGAAAATATTATCAATAGTGATTCTGATGAGTGATGACGCTGATAATGCTAGTGACTTATGATGGCTGTGCTAGTGATGATAAGATATTTTCGCAAGATAAAGGAATAATGGAAGAAAACTGTGGAATTGTAAATTTGTGTTTAGATTACCCCACAGACCCTTACCTTTTCAGAAAAGTTATTCTGACTCCTGAACTGGTAAGAGATATTATTAAAAATGGTCCACGTCAACCAGGTTTAAAAGAAGAGTACAATTTTCCTGTAAGTTACAAAACATTTTTAAAAACTTGGTACGATAAAAGATTTTGTCTAATTTTTTCTCCTCGAGCAAAAACAAAATTGTTGCCATGTTTGATGGTTGTCTTGAAAAAGTCAATCTAATAGCAGTTGGTCAGATTCCACAATCGGCATTGGGAATTTCAAAAAAAGAACTTGGAAAAATAAAAAATTATGAAATATCTGCAAATCATAAAATTTGTTTAAATAAATACTTATTAACAAAATATAGGTTAGACAACAATAACACTGTGATGGATAATCAATTAAAGCAAATTGAGTTAGAACAAAAGAAAAATAGGCACATTTTAAAAAATTATTTTGGGTGAAGTACTTTTTTTGGCTAAACACGAACTCACGTTTTGTGGTCATCGAGAATCGCTTAGTAATAATAACTCTGATAAAGGCAATTTTTTGTTATTAATTGAGTTATTATCTCATTACGATATTTTTCTTGCAGAACATCTAGCTAATAGATCAAAAGGTTCAACATCATTTTCACACCGAATGCAAATTAAATAGAAAATTGATAACTGTCATGTCGGTTCTATTGAAAGTGGTTATTCTGTTTATTTTGTTGAAATTTTTATTTAATTTGCATTCGGTGTGAAAACTAGTTGGGATTACGCCATTTTTCTAAGACAGTGGGGGCACAATCAAGCTGGAGGGTAGGTATATCTAGCCCATTGTAAAGCAAATTGGCAATGCTGCATAAAAGAGGTTTACGTTTTATGAAAAGAGGACTTAAAAACGAATAGACTTTATTAGTTTTTGCGGTTATTTACAATTTTTTGAAATTTTTTAAAAAAAACGATATTTCAACATCTTTTCATGTAGAATGACATTAGAAAAAATAAAAAAATTTTTTTTAGAGAATTAATAATAATTAATATTCATTAGAAGAAATATTAGAAAAATTCTGAAAAAAATTACATGCGTAGAGAGAAAAAACAAAATTTTTAATGGCAAACTCTGAAGTTGATGTGATAAATAGTTTTTGAGGAAAAATGAGATAAACTTTTAACAGACTCACTCTGTATATTGAAAACTAAAAGAGATAAATCGTTTTAAAAAATTTTTTTGTGTTTCTTAAACCCCACCGCAATTGACAGTGTTTTAACAATTTGTCACATTTTTGATATATAAATATATAATTATTTGTGAGGACAAAGTCCGAGAGCAATAAACACTCGAAGATTAATACAATTTCGCTTTAGGGGTATAAACATATTCTATTTTTTGAACGACTATTATTAAAATAACGATAAAATTTACCATAATTTGTGCTTTTGTATTATGTGTTTTTACACACATTTTAGTAACGGGAGCAAAATAATTTAGAGACGACTGCAAATCTTATGTTTACCTTTATTACAATATTTATTAGAGAATAAGTATTGTTTAAAACAAACGTTTATAGGAAGAGAGAAACAAATCGAGATGTATCTATTATTTACCTCAAAAATGTCCCCTTTTGTCTGGTAAAAATAAATAATGCCTTAAATGAGTTTGTTATTGGTCAGCCATTTATTCCAAATGCCAAAATCGTGTTGTCGAACAACCCTTTACCCACTTCAAGGTCTATTTCGATTTTAATCCCAACTGTATGTTTGCACGTTCATGTGTGCCCAGCAACAGGGGGTGTTTGGTAATTTATAAAACAATGAGCAGTAGGACAGGAGGGCATCTGGCGCACCCCTGCACATCCGAGAGCCCCCGCCGTCATTTCAGTAAGTCCATATCAGCACCCCTTTCCGATCTGGGGCGAGAACGCACCTCACAATTTACATCTCAACGAGCTAATTACGCCATAAATTGTGTAGATTTTTCCTATAACGAATTCAGAAGATGCAATTTTTAGAAAGATCACACAATAAAAGCCTAATCCAACTCGATATTGAATATTTGGTAATCTCGATAAGTAAAACGTGCGGATCGCATGCTAAGCAAGGATTGCCAACAATCGGTCGTAATGCAATGCCGGTAGAAATTTAAAATTCCGGAGGGAGAGATAACTAGCTATAATTCCGGCATAGAAGCGATCCGGGACATCCACTATGAAGCAGAAAACGTCACAACCTGTTTTATATTCGTATGAAAGCAAAGACCTGATAAAATGCAAACATTTTTTTATATTTTCAATATTGGCAGTTTGGTATATCGGAGCGGGAAGAGGGCGCTAAATTTTTATGCAAATTGTTATTGAATATCGAATCAGCAAAAGTTGAACTAGCTTGAAAGCTTACATCCAAAATGTTGCTAAAGTATTAGTTACATCAAACTGTATACTGTAACAACATAATTTAAACAGAAACTCGTATGTATGTAGAAAGTGTTTCCCCGATTTATTATTAATATAATTTTTTTTGTTGACATTTAATTGTTTCTACTAAACAAATTTCCCAGCAAAAAATCTAACTTTGGATTTTTGCTCGACATTTTGTGGTTTTCCTCTACACCTCTCAAACGATGAGTAATAATGAAAAATTAATTTTAATTACTATTTAGGCGAACAATCTCTAATTGTATAACTAACAAAGTTAAACTAGAACTAAACTTTGTACTTTAATGTTAGTCACAAAATGAAAAAGCCGCAGTATGAGCAACTGCAGTCAAAGTTTTTAATTAATTTTTGCCACTTCGTAGTAATAATTATATTGAATGTGATCATTTGATCTTTGGTCTATGAAACACAAAAATGTCAGTCTGGGTCAATTCTCGAATCGTCTCTTTTGACATTAAACCCCGACATTTCAATCGTCCTGCCGTCGTTTTTCAATAGAGGTAGTCGAAACATAAAGGGGCGTCAAAACCTCGAACGTCTGATTAGATTGGTTCAGTCGCGAGTTTCTTCAAACGTAATCTCATGGTTTATTCTCGATATGTCAAGATCGTAGAGCTTTTCAGGACATTGGTCAGTCGGAAATACTAAAGAAACACACAATGCCTTGACAAAGATCTCCTAGTGTTCGGATCAACAAACGCCAATAAATCTAATAAAGAGCAATCGCTTAAATAGCCTTTCAAATTAAATTGTTTCGTGGAATTTTTCTATTTTAACGTCGTAACGTCTGGACGACGATGTTTATACCCCTTTTGCCGGCGAGCAAATTGGCGCAATTTAAAATGAAAAATGTCCCACACCGTCGAACACAAGTGTTATATTGTTGTTTATAGATGCTGGTTGCTGATTTATGATTCACATGTTTGCCCAAAATATTGTAACCGAGGATAGTTTTAGATGTAAATAGTTAACTAAATCATACAGACAAAAAACAATAGAAAATTGCAGAGATTTTTCAACCAAATTTTAGAAACAAAAACCTTACAATAATAAAATATAATACTTAACGTTCCGCTCATAATAATACATATAATATTAAAGAAGAACAATATAATGAGTATAATATTAAACAAACATTACTAAAAATTTCAAAAAAATCATTAAATTAGTTTTATTGCACTATACTTAGACGACTGTTTCCTTAGCTTTTTGTTTGAGATATGGCGCTAGAGTAATCTTATTTACATTATTATTAGTGATAAAAAAGTGTTATTAGAGTATTACAAGTATGAAGTGTGCGAAAGACTAGGGCGTAGCCTGTTTTTATCTGCAATCACATGAGTTACTGTAATAATTCCTACTCACTATAAGGATGTACAAAATTTTGTTTACAAAACCAAGAAATTTTAAAATGTTTATAATGTGTAATAAAATTTAAGTAATGTTAAGTAAAATTTAAAGAATAATTTACTAGTGAGATAAAACCATTTTAAGTCACTACTTTCGCAATTTACACAATTTTATTTTGACATTGTTAACTTTATGTTTAAAAGCGTAGCGGAATGCTTGATTTTGTATAAGATTAATTTAAAGAAAATAATTTTTTTATTTTTTAAAAATTTGGTTGCTGTGGGGAGTTATTGAATAAAATTTTGTATGACAGTTCGTTTTATAAATTTTTATTTTAATTACAATTATTTATTATTTATTTATACGTAAATAGGTATTAAAAGGTTATATAAAACTATTTTACACTAAGAGCTACCAGCTGTTACAAAAACTCGTACCTCAAATAGCTACAAAATCGACAAACTCTTCTAGAGGTCAAAAAAAAAACAAAATTTTAAAAAAATATTTTAGATTTTTGAGCATGGATAAATATTTCTTCTAGCTATTGTTTGCACCAAATGTTATATTTTTACAAAACTGATTACTACTGATATTAAATGTATGATAATGTTTTTTTACAATTTTTTTTGAATTTTTTTTACAATTTTTTATTTTAATTACAACTTTTTATTATTTATGGATGTGTTAATTACCAAGTAAAATTTCTACATAACATTTTGTTGATCTTTTCAGAAAAGATGGCTTATGCCCTAAATATATATTATATACGAAGTTATCCAAAAATTGTCCTGTGCAAAAGTGCACTATTCAAAATCTTCTAGATATTTATACAGTGTAATTCTTCAAAACATAGGCTTTCTTCTACTAAAAGTTGAATTTAGTCTGTGCAGCCGTTTAGTTACAAAAAAATAAAATGTAATTGAAAATGCATTGGCTCTTCTGGGCGTCCGCAACTTCAAAGCTGAATATCTCCGTTCAATATCCCGAAAAATTTAATTGATTTTACGGCTTTTCGCCATAATTTCTCAACGATTATATCAAAAACTAAGCCTTAATTTAAAAAATATGTTTCTTAAGAAGTTTTTGTCCTTTCATTTGTGATTAGAATGGTACTACATTTAAATTTTTTTTATGTCGTTTTTTCAAAAATAATATAATAAATAAACTGCACAAATTATTTAAATATGATGCCGCATCTATCCTCTCAAGTTGTCGATCCCTCACTCTCATTTTTCTCATTTATATATTTATTAATTATTTTCTGATTTTATAACAAATTCACTTGAGTATTTATAAATTTTTAGAGAAACAATTTAACAATTTATGAAACGAAGTAATAATCTAGTTTAAATTACTAGCTACGTAAACCCTGATTTTGCAGCTAGGAGAGCGGGATAGTGAGAATAAAAAATTTAATGTGGTACCATTTTAATCACAAATGATGAGACAAAAACTTCTTAAGAAACATATTTTTTAAATTAAGGCTTAGTTTTTGAGATAATCGTTGAGAAGTGGCAAAAAGCCGTAAAATCAAATAAATTTTTTGGGATTTTGAACAGAGATATTCAGCTTTGAAGTTGCGAACACCCATAAAAGCCAATGCATTTTCAAATATATATATATTTTTTTGTAGCAAGACGGCTACAGAGATTAAACTGAACTTTTAGTAGAAGAAAGCCTATGTTTTGAATAATTACACTGTATAAATATCTAGAAAATTTTGAATAGTGCCCTTTTGCACAGGACAATTTTTGGACAACTTCGTATATAATATATTCAAGGCATAAGTAATCATTTCTGAAAAAATCAATCTTTAGTCTTAAAATCCCCACAGGGTGACACATTTGAGGGCATTTGGCACTCTACTATAGATTCTATTATTATCTATTCTTGTATCGAATACGAGATTAACTTTTTTCTTATAACTTTAGTTTTGAGTTTTTTGGCAACTACTTTCAATTTAGATAGTTTGATAAAATTTTGAAAACCGATCTCAAACTTTGTTAAAACAACGTATTTACGATACTTTGAACAAGAGATGTGCAATCTAGATAAGAAGTGGGGGGGTGCCTCATATTGTGTCAAAAGTGCGTCGTGTGTTTACATCAATAGGACAGTGCAGACAAAACTGCTATCAAGTATAAGACACCAATGATATGGAAAAAATCAAAACCACCACGACGATTGCTATTTTTGTGCCGTAAATATTAACGGCATTAATTCTAAAAATCGCAGTCAGTAGCCGTATCCTAACCTGCACTCTGCTTAACGCGTGGAGGGAGGTATAACAGGAGTGGGCATAAGCTTGAAATCTTGGTCGATGGCCAAACACCTTTTACGATAGTTTTCACTGTACTCGGGATAGCTTTTTCCCTCACTACAAATTTGCAAACGGTGGTCTCGACAATAGAATAAGATCGTAAAAGGTGTCTTTACCAAGAACCTAACATTGTCGGTATAGGGCATGCCAACTCGTCTTATTCATCCCTCCACGGCTTAAAGACCTCTTCTACACTTCCTTGATTAAGAAAATGTACCATCATCACCCACGAGTTCCGAAGAAACAGATTATAATATGGAAATTGATATCGACAAGGATCCAGATTTTACAGTTAAGTCAGTCCCACAACTGTTTGATCAAAACAAATTAAATGATTTAGTAAGAGATCTAAATTTATCAAAAGAAGCTTCAGAAGTTTTGGCATCTCGTTTAAAAGAAAAAAATTACTTAAACCAAGTACAAAAATTTCTTTTCACCGTACCCGAGAGAAGGATTTGTTGTGGTTTTTTTTCCAGCGAAAATAAATTTGTTTTTTGTAACGATATCGGAGGTCTCTTGAAAGAGATGGGCTGCCAAAAATATGATTCAAATGATTGGCGTCTGTTTATAGACAGTAGCAAGAGAAGCTTGAAGTGTGTTCTACTCTATAATTGAAATAAGTATAGTTCTATTCCAATCGGACATTCGATCTCTATGAAAGAAGAATATAACACAATTTCGTTAGTATTGGACAAAATTAAGTATCGGGATCATAACTGAGTAATTTGTGTAGATTTAAAAATGGTCAATTTTCTTTTCGGGCAGCAGAGTGGATTCACCAAATACCCATGTTTTATGTGTTTATGGAACAGCCGAAATAGACAACAGCATTGGTCGCAGAAAGTTTGGCCAGTACGCGAGAATATGACGCTTGGTACAAAAAATCTTATTAACTAGCCCCTGCTAAGTCGAGATCGTATTATATTGCCACCTTTATATATTAAACTAGGCATTATAAAACTGTTTGTAAAGGACCTCGACAGAAACGGTGAATGTTTTACATTTCTTACACGCAAATTTCCAGGAATAAGCACAGAAAAGTTAAAGTCCGCAAATTAGACAACTTGTAAAAGATCAAAATTTTACAAGGTCGATGAATAAACTTGAGGCTAAAGCTTGAGAAACATTTGTTTTGGTGATGAAAAATGTTTTTGGAAATAATAAGTCGGCCAACTATTTAGAGATAGTTGAGAACACGCTACCTAATTTGAAAGATTTGCGCTGCAACATGAGTATCAAGCTTCATTACTTGCACTTGCATTTAGATTAATTTCCAGAAAATTTAGGCGATTATAGCGAAGAGCAAGACGAAAGATTCCACCAAGACATACGAACAATGAAAGTACGTTATCAAGGAAGGTGGAATACCCATATGATGGCCGATTACTGTTGGAACTTATAAAGAAATCAGCCTGAAGCCGTTCATTTAAGAAAATCGTATAAAAGGGCATTTCATAGTATTCAATAATAATGACATGTTAAACATTTTGGTATTTTTGATAAAAATTTTCTATTAATAAAAAACTGGAGCTGATTAAAACTACTAGACTAAAACTAGTATTTTTTTCGTAAATCAGTGCCTTCGATATGTCTTATATAGTACAAAATATCTCAGGAAAAAAAGTATGTGTTGACCAGTGTTATCTATTAAAAAAATAGAATTGAGTCAGTCAATATTTTAAACACAAAACACTCTCACTAAATTAGCAAAACTTTGTTCTCATAGACAATTAAATAATTGTATTTTTAAAGTTATTGTACTGAGTATTTCCGATATTGTCGTGTGATAGTCTCATAAAAATGGTGTGTCAAATTGTCGATACGTTGTTAATTTGGGTACAAAGAGCACGAGAAAGAGTAGTTTTGACAATTAACTACAACACTGACAACATTTACAATAATAAAGATCTTCTAAAAATGCAATCAACTCTAGAATAAATACTGAAAAGAGACTTTTATACTCTTTCGTAATATTTTGAGTCGTGGACCAATAATTATTTTAGATTTTTAGCTTTTAGCAAAAAATGTATCTATTAAAATTGATTTTGTTATCTATCTCCAAAACGAAAACAGGAAATGCAGCAAATAAAAATGAAAAATACTCAAATAAGGCAATAAACTGTATAATATTTGTGTTAAAATCTCATGAATTCTTGAAAAGTAGAATTGTGATATGAAATGGCTTTGTAAAACTTTTTTAGTGGCCTTTTTTAAAAATCTGTTGGTGTTTGCGGATACGTCAGGCTCTTAAATGGGCCTCTTGGAATCACTAATGGTTCCCAGTGTACCGATATCTAGATTTAGTAATAATATCGTCTGGCAAGAGCACACGTCACTTCCAGTAATTGAATAAACATTCTAGCAATCTATCCGAGCATTAGACATAATATATTCGAAAGAGGTTTTGGTCCTGTAAATTCTTCCTTCACGTTGAGTATTCGAATGACATTTGCAAGAGGATGGTCGACGATGTCGTTAGCAAAATGTACGTTATAATATCCTTAAAGACCCTTTCGAATAGCAATAAATGTTTACATTTGAGAGGCAGTATAACATAATGGGTTGTCGAGAGATATGACCGGTCTCAATAGGCGGCCAGAGTGGCTGAGCTGCAACGGACAGCAGGAAATACGTTCCTGCTTGCTACACGTCATTCTCTTCCGTTATCGCTGCTGATCCTGACATGCAATAGTCAATGCGATCTGTGCACGGAATCTAACAAAAACTCAATGTTCAATCCGATTTTTTGTTTTACAGGAAATTTAAGCAAGCAGAATTTGACATAAATTTAATCAAATTCTGCGAAATTGAAAAGAATTTTGGAAAACAAATTATTTCACTCAATATAAAATTTTAACCAAACCAAACAAACAAACATTTCAATATTTAATATAAATTACTGTTTTATTAAGGATGGTAATGGATAATAATTAATAACAGATCAAACCTACGTCCAGTAATACGATAATGCAAATTTATTTTGAAAATGCAAGACAGTATCATTGTAAAGTGAATTTGCAATTTTCAAGAGGCTCATCAATATCAAAGCACGACTTTAATTTCATTACATCTCCTTTTGAATTAAACTTCGCTATCGATCCATTGTGTGTTGAAAAAATAAGAAGTGTAAGAATAATTTGAAATGTAAAACTTTTAGAACAAAATATTGTCTTATTTTTGAATAAAATTTAAGTTTATGCAATGACGAAATATTCATTGCACCTAGTGATAAGCCTCCAGCTAGTCATAAATCCGTCCTAAGTTCAAAAACGCGCTAATTCGAAACGGATAGCGTAATAAGCCTAGAGCGACTAAGGGCTGTAATTTTGATAATGACCTTGATAACAGCAAAATATGGCATTTTTGCAAATCCTGGCTATTTATTTGCACGAGGGGAATTAAGCAAGGATTAAACTGGTTTGGTAGTAGAGATAAAAGGTTTATTTTTCTCGTAATTTCATTACACTCACATGGAGAGAAATTCAGAATTGTTCTGTTATTTTAACTAGGCTAAAAGTTGATTTTCCTTTTTGCATTTATAATCAATGTTTGATATTGAGTGTTAAAGGTTAATGCTAATACTGATTGTTGACTTAAACAGAGCAAATCGAGCAGTTAAAGAGGAAAGAATTTCCCGGAAAAATGTGCTGGTCACAGAAAAAAATCTACATCTGTTTTTTACTTAGTGTTTTTTGTATTTTAAATAATGCACAAGAAGACAGTGTTAATAAAACTGAGCTAAGTTTTAAAATAAAAACAAGTAGGTACAAAATAAATCTTGCTTTTTGTTAGATATTTTTGTTTCAGAAATGGTTATGCCTTGTACTACTCAAGAACATGAAACAGGATTTTGTATGTCTCTCTCAGATTGTTTAAATTCTTTTAATTTGACAGATAACAAAAAGGCACAAAAATATTTCAAAAAAAGTAAATGTGGGTCAAAAAAAGATAATCGCAAAAATCCTAAAGTCTGTTGTGATACACAAACTCGCTTTCTCAAGTTAAAATTTACAAAAAAATTCTCAGAAAAAGAAGTTTTTCCGCAAAATTGTGGGCGCCAAAATGTGACTGTACTAGGCAGAATATTAGGAGGTAAAAAGGCAATACTTGGTGAGTTTCCTTGGATGGCAAGATTAATACACAGAGAAAGTAGTGAATCAAGAGACATGTTTGGATGTACAGGATTTTTAATTACATCTAAATATGTTTTAACAGCAGCACATTGCCTAACATTAGAATCACAAGAACAATACGGTCCTCTGTAGGTCACTGTAAATCTTTGAATTTACTTTAATAATATACTTTTTAGAGTTGAAGTTCAACTAGGTGAACATAATGTGAAAACTGAAATAGACTGTGACTCTAAAAACAAAACATGTGCTCCAAAACCCCAAGTTATTAAAATAAAGAAGATTATATCCCATCCACTATATGACGATAAAACTAAACAACACAAACATGACATAGGTTTAATCCGGTTATCTACATCTGCAAATTTTACTACTTATGTATATCCAATATGTCTTATTAAACTTATGGATTTTGAACCGTTTGAATATTGGTTAAGTGGATGGGGAGCAACTGATGCAGATGGTAAACATTTCAACAATGGTTTACGTTCTCTCTAAAGTTTATGCATTTAAATGCTTATTCA
Source organism: Tribolium confusum (assembly GCA_029207805.1). NCBI lineage: Eukaryota > Metazoa > Arthropoda > Insecta > Coleoptera > Tenebrionidae > Tribolium > Tribolium confusum. Next base: position 32,493,014 of record JALGAY010000001.1, on the reverse strand, counting down.
AAAGCAATGATGACGTAAACTCATTATTTCGTGGCGGTAGGTACAAAACTACATTTGCAAAACTTTCAGATCGATCTTCGTTAAGTTCTGTTAAGATGAAGGTTTCTGTTCGACCTTTTCCTCACTCAAACTGTACAAAAAAATATGAAATGTTAGATATGGAAGTAACAGATAAACAACTTTGTGCAGGAGGACAGAGAGGTAAAGACAGTTGTTCAGGTGATTCTGGAGGACCTCTGATGTTAGTAAGAGATAGAAATCACTGGTTTGCTGCTGGAGTAGTGAGTTATGGACTGGGTTGCGGCAGAAAAGACTGGCCAGGTGTATACACCAATATTACGACTTATTATGACTGGATTAAAGATACGATTTTAAAAAATGATCAAAAGAAAAAGAAGAAGACTGCTAAACACTAATATTTTATTTAATTTTTTAGATAATAGGTTATGTTTATACAAATATACAAACAAAAGTATAATAAGTATAATACATATTTTTATTTTTTACCTAATTACTTAATGTTTATTTTTCTACTCCAATACTCTATTTGGTTTATTAGTTGCAAATTACCTCTATTTTAAGGATGTTCATTAAGATACAAATTTTTCATAAAGATAGAAATTTTGGCCAATGAGAACGATGTACTACAGTAAGATTTAAACATTTATCAGATTGCCATGGACTCTTAACATTTAAAATTGTGACAGGTTGTAATGGCTTTCAATTACAATCAAAAGAAAACCAGTCAGTATGAAAGAAAGTGACAGTGAAGTTGAAAATCTTTGTAAAATATGGAAAAATTTTATTCTCAATTCATGAATTGAAGAGACGAAAATAAGGTTAGCATTTATATACCGGACACTGCTTTCGTCGCAGTTCTGCAACAATATTGGTTAATGCTAGTGGTGATATTACATCACTAAAACGCCATGGAGGGTGGAAGTCTACCACAGTGACCGAAAATTATATAGAAGAATCAGTTCCAAATGAAGTGAACGTGGCTAATCAAATTTTGAATTCGATTGAATATAATCAGACCAATAATTCATTAATAATTGCTTTATCAACATCAACAACTGTATCTGCCAATATTGTTACAGGACTACCAAGAATGCCGCAGTTTTAGCTTTATAACTGCACTATTCAGAATATGACCATTCATCAAAAAGATTAATTTGTTTACTTTGTGTTAAAATTGACTTTTTTGCAATTCGGTTTTGACTTATTTCGTAAGTTTAAGTTTAATAAATTTTGTAAATAAATTTCAATTTTTTTTAATTATAAGTGGGCGCAGAAAAGTTAGTGTATGCACACGCATTTAATGGCTATTAACCCACCCGTATTCATTACGACACTTGCTAACGCTCGTGTTATAATTTTCATACTCGTGTCTTAATAGCTATCATTATAATCGTTGCATAAAATACTATTTTGTTGTTAATACTATGAATATTAGTTATACAGACTGTTTTATAAATGTTTTTTCATCAAGTTAGCTATGAAAAGAATTCTCATTTTTGTCATCCATTTTTGTCAGAAAAAATTGAAAAAATATTGACACATAGTATCAAAAATAAAAATTTTATTTATAAATTAAGAAACATTTATTATAAAAATTTATTATGCTTTGGTAAAATTGTTTAAAAAAGTCGAATACGTGCCCCAAAATTGACGCTACGAAACGCGTTTTTTAATATACCTACTATTTACCTATTATTCTATTTATGATTTTATTAAAAACAAATTAGACAATTTGATCAAAAAACTTAAATACCTAATATTTTACTAATAAGTATTTCATTCATTCTGTATTATTAAACGGTTCAGTATTTTTTTACACCAAAAGCATTACTTGATGTTTCTGGCCCACATTTAAAATTTGTCACGTGACTTATAAAACCTTGGGACGAAAGTTCTTGACTTTGTAAACTATTTGTCGTTGAAGAACATAAACATTTTTGTAATGCCCTTTATTTGTAACTTAATAACTATATTTAAAAAAATACAAAATTATTTGTGCTTTAATTACATTAAATAGAAAAATAATTTTATTATAATACTTTTACATCAGAATGTATATTCTTTTGTATTTATTTGTAATCAAACCTTTGATATCAAGTGCTAAAGGTTATTATTAAATTTGACTACTGAAATTATATACAAAACAAAGTCAATAGTCAGAGAGTATTTACTTCCTTAAAATGTTTTGGATACAAAAAAAATCCTATGTTTATTTTATATTTAGTGTACTTTGGATTGTAAATTATGCACAAGGTAATTGTAATAATAATACTACACAATTTCTAAACCCTATTTTAATATTTTTTCAGATATAGTAACTCCTTGTACTACCCTCAAAAATGAAAGTGGCTTATGTTTACCTCTCACGAATTGTTTAAATAATTTTAGATTAACAAACAATAAAAAAGCTCAAACATACTTTAAAAAAACTAGATGTGGTTCCAAAAATGATAATAAGAATAATCCTAAAGTTTGTTGTGATACACATAATCCCTTTGGTGGGTATTTGTTTAATGTGAGTTAGAAAAAATATGTATGGCAAATTCTAGAAAAAGAAATTTTTCCAAAAAATTGTGGTCTGCAAAACGATCCTCAAGTTGGAACCCTAGATGATAGAATATTAGGTGGCAAAAAAGCAAAGTTAGATGAATTTCCATGGATGGCAAGACTTTTACAGAAAAAAAATAAAAAATATGTTTTCAATTGTACAGGATTTTTAGTAACATCTAAATTTATTATAACAGCAGCTCATTGTCTGGATTCAAAAATGTAAGAACGATTTAGACATGGAAGGACTGATTCGAAGTTTATATTTATTTATAGAGATAAAATTCAATTAGGTGAACATAATACTAAAACAAAAATTGATTGCAACTTGAAACACGTATGTGCACCAAAACCTCAAGTTATAAAAGTAAAAAGAAAAATTGTTCATCCTTCATATAACAGAAATTTCCAGCAATACCATCATGACATAGCATTAATTGAATTAAAAAAGTCTGTAAAATTTAGTAAATACGTTTCTCCTATATGTCTTTCTGAAACATCAGATTTTCAACCACCAGCTAGATTTTGGTCAAGTGGTTGGGGTGCTACAGATGCAGACAGTAAAGCTTAAAACTATAAAAAAGTTAAAAACTATTTTTGTATTAATTTCAGATTTGTCGATAATGAGTACTGTTAAACTCAAAGTTCCGATTATGCTTTATTCCCATTCAAAATGTGTCAAAAAATATAAAAACTTAAATCTAACAATTATAGATCAACAAATCTGTGCGGGAGGAACTAGTGGTCGTGACAGTTGTACAGGTGATTCTGGAGGACCATTAATGTTTGAAAAAGAAAATCGTTGGTTTGCTGGTGGTATAGTAAGTTTTGGTAAAGATTGTGGTAATGCAGAATGGCCAGGAGTTTATACCAACATTGCTAGTTATGAAAATTGGATTTCAGAAAACATAATAAAATATCAAAGTAAGACAAAGAAGAAGAATTATAAACATTGATATATATCATATTATTTAACATAAGTAGCAGTATATTTAGAAGTGAATTTATATATATTTTTTATAACAAACATGTACTATTTACACAATACGTATATAATGTAAAAAAACATTTTTATTCAACAGTCTACGAAATATCCTATTAACCCAATTAATATCCACTAAATTAGTGATTCGTCATGAAGTGAAAGGTTTGGATGTTAACATGCTTCAGCCGTTTATTTTTTTGAAACTTTTTTATTTATTTATTAGGTCAATTTTTTGAGAAAGGGAGTGCTATACTTGTGTTATTATTTATCAATTTCTTAAAGCAATGCAACGACAACAACAGATTTTTATAATTATTGTAAAGCACTGTCTTACAATTTTAATCTAGAAAACCATCAATGTTGACATCTATTATTTCTACTTTATGACGCGTTACTAAATGAGAGTATAGTTATTTACTTCCGCTGTATTAAAAAAAATCGTTTTTGACACAAAATAAAATTACGAATTACCTACTATAGTTCGCTTTTCTTTTAAATGCGCTTGTCTGTCTTTGTTCAACACATTATGTATATGACATTGCAACAGATACAACAATGTGTTGAAAAGAGACAGACAAGCGCACTAACAAGAAAAACGAACTATACTTTTGTTTATAGCTTTTTCTAGACCGTCTTATCTTGGTCAGTAATTTGGCTAAAAATTAATCAAAATATTTTTTCAAAATAATGAAGAGGATTTATCTAGGAGTGTTTATAGAATGTTAAAAAAATAATAAAAAAAATTGTTTGAAATATCAAGCTGACAATAGTTATTTAGGCAACAACTGTTAAAAGCACTTTAACATGAGTAGTCTATGAATTTTTTTAAAATATTATTCAAAATTTAAAAATAAACTTAAAATTACATAAAAAAGCACAAAATAAAAAAAATCCATTCATTTTGTGTTCACTTTATGTCCACTTTTTTTCACTGGGTGTAAAAAGTGATTTTTTTTCACTAAGTTTTTTTTTCACTGAGTGAAAAAGTACCACTTCGCACACTAAAGTCAGTGATAAAAAATCCAGTTTTTTTTTAGAAATTTTAAAAATAATTTTTATGTTGAAAACAGAGCTTTAATATTACACACCTAAACCTGGTGCACTTTCATAGTGTCCACTCCCTAGTGTAAGTTTACGATAATAATCGGCAAGTGTAAATCGTTCTTTTAGAGATGGCAACTGTTTTTTGTGAAAAATCTGTCAGAATTGACAGGTGTACAAAAATAGGTTAGAATCTCTGACGCTTTTAAGAATTTGTTAATATTTAATTGTTAAACACCTAAATTACATTTGTGAAGTTATGAAATTGGCCCAGAAACGGTGTGTCCTGGTTGATACTTTAGTTGTTGTCCTTTAATATAATAAAGAATTATCAGTTTAAGAATTTCAAGATTGTTTTTAGGGGACTGCTAATGCAGCTAACAGTATGCACTCCCATTGGGTGCTGCAAAACTGGGTGTTTTGGAGTTCCTAAATTTGTGATTTTAGCCACATTAGTGTCCGTGGACTGCATTACGTTAATTTGTAGGCAAATCAAAAGGACCTGTGATGGACCAGTTGCTTGTTTTACAGTTTTATTTTAGAATTGATAGAACTTCGAGTGGGTGAAACTTCGTAACTTAATACAATGTGGACAACAATTCAACTATTTAGGTAGGTAAAAATTGTTTTACAGTGAAAACGTTAAATTGATAATGGGACGGTATAATTTGATTTCTAATTGTGCCCAACATTCTATTAGGCGGCTAGACGCATCTGGCTTTTGTATTTCTGCATAACATTTTGCGATGACGCGTGCTTTTTAGCCTTGTTCGCTTCTTCTCAGAAGTTTAATGATTCATTTTTGATGAATTTTTAATATTAAATTAAAATTATTTTTTAGCTGTCAAACTTGACAGCGAATTAGTACTGCCAACCAATACACTACAAAAAAACTAGGCATAGCTGCCAACCTAAGAACTTATCAGCTGGACGATATGAAAGTGCATTTACTTTAAATCTGTTATTTATTTACCGAAAAAATTTTGTTTTTGGCATTGTAAATTAGACACTTTTTCTTAGAGCATGCCATTTTGTTTTTTGTATAGGTATTACCTATAATTTTTGATTTGAACTTGGTTTTAATTTTACGGTAACTTTAAAGTTTTTTTTTATTAAAAATTAAAAGTTGATAACAAAAAGCAGAATGATATGCTCTCTAACAAAAAATGTCTAATTTACAATAACAAAAATAGAATTTTTTTGGGTAAATAATTAACAAATCTAGGTGTGTAATATTCAGACTCTGCTTTCAACAAAAAAATATTTGTCAGCTTGATAATTTAAACATTTTTTTAATTATTTTTATAACATTCTATAAACACTATTAGATTAATCTTCATCACTATTTATAAAAAAAACATTTCGATTAATTTTTAGCCGAATCATAGGTAACGTAGATCTTTAAAAAAATATTTCGCAGCATTACAGCGGTAGGTATAAATATGTACATACAGAGTGTTTCAGAAATGAATACAAAAATTTTAACCACTTGTAGATCTCGTTTAAAGAAGAGTTTTTTCTAGATAATTTTTTTTCCGAATCTCAACCGTTATCAAGATAAAATTAGTTAAAATCTTGGCGAAAATTCCATACGCACCACTGGTCAAACCAGTGGAATGCACCATTATAATGGTCACCATGATAACTATAGAAAATTTATGAATTTATAAAATTTCATGAGGGTATCGTACTTTTACGGGGGGGATATAGCGGTAAAACAATTCGAAAAAATTTCATTTATCGCAAATATGTTATTTAGAAAAGTTTTTTGTTTTGGTGAGATCTATTACTGGTTAAAATTTTTGTATTCTTTTCTGAAATATCCTGTATATAAATGTAGTATAATTGCAAGGGCAGAAAATAGGTATCAGCAGCCGGTAGCTGGGTGTAACGTAGGCAACCTAACTTCTCCTAACTTCAGTTAAATTAAATAATAGTTATTTATTGTACAAGCGCAAGCGGTTAAAATTGACGTTTAATGAGCGGACAGTTTAACCGGTCGAGCGGTAGCGAGACTGTTAATGGCCGCGAATTAAACGTCAATTTTAACCGCGCGTGTAATACAACATTTTATTCGATTTTGCTTTTTAAACTAACTCGTTATAAAGATAAAATATTAAGAAATTTCTTTAAATCATCAATCGTAATTTTGAAAATTTCATGAATATCACAATTTCTATGCCGCGAATTACCTTAGCAACGACATGGCATTTTTATAAACAGTTTTCTAAAAATATTTTCAATTATCGTGCGTCAAATCGATTTCTGCAAGGAAAATGGATAATTTGTGCGACTAAATGGATCATGATGGTTTTTCGCATTTGAAACACTCTTTGAATAATGGCGATGCTGTAATGGATTAACTGCTTTTCCGAAAATCAAAAGATTTGTACAAAGAAATGTATTAAAACTTTTGCGACTGGCGAGCGAAAAAAATTTTTCGGTGCAAGCTCTGTTTCAGTTTTCTCCCCTGCTGAACAAAGGCTCAAACCGAAATCAACTGCTGTAGCTAATAGTACAAGCAATTCCAGTAAGAATGCCGGAGCGAGCTCTACTTCTACTTCAAACGTAATAATTCAACCAAAATCGGAATCAACTGCTGCACCTAGCGCGAGTACCGTTCCGGAAGCCAGTTATGGAAATGGAAGTGTAAATTTTGCATGCGAGAGCGTCCAAAATTGTAACATTTTTATTGTTCCTAGAATACCCATGGAAGAAATGATACATATAATGCGATAATTACTGTTTTGATTGATATTTTCATATGTTGGTTTAATATATTTCTAAAAAGTATAGTGTCTATGTTTTAGCTAATAACAGCCAAATAAAATTTTTAAACCGCTAGCGGAATAAATTTTTTATTTGACTATCCCATAAACAACTGCTTTAATTCGTTACTATGACACAAATAAACAGCTTTTTATAAGGCAAAATCGAATAAAAATATAAACACCTATTTTTGTTTAAATCAAGAGCGTTAAAATCACAGTTCATGCACAAATAACCTAAGCAAATAACAGAGATGGGCTGGCTTTTTGTAACATTTTTAAGACTACTATGATTCGTTTTCATTAAAAGTAGAAATAAAAAAATACATTATTTTTAATTTAGGTAAACTAAAATCGTTGCTAAGTTGTTCTACGAGTAATTTATAAAACAGCTTGTATTTCGGTATTTATTTGTTTTGTAGATTTAAGAATGTGTAAGATTTGTATAGTCGTTAAATCTATTCATTGGAAAATACGTCGGTTATCCAAACACTTATTTATAAAAAAAGTCTGAGTTTTATTTGTTGTGACCTTTCTTCTCATTGCTATCAAATAGTGTTAAAGGTTAGCGAGACTAAAACCTTTTTAAAATATAACAACAATAATAAAATGAGTGTAAAGTGTTCAAAAATCAGTGTTAACAGATTTCTGTTTTACGTCTTATTTGTTTATCAACAATTTAGTGATATTTTTACTGCAAATATTGAAACACTTGAAGGTAAATATTTAACACCTCGACTGCTTTTAATACATACATACATTCCAGTACCTTTTTTCACTTCTTGCCAATTACCAAACGAAACTGAGGGATATTGTGTACCTGTTAAAAATTGCCAACTTGAAATTAAAACTTTAACTGGATCTGATTTGGAAACAAAACGATGTGGGCCTTCAAACGAAAACAGAAAAAATCCTCTAATTTGTTGCGAAACAAACATGATTTTATTTTCAAAACCCGATTCAACAAATCAAACAACAAAGAAATGCGGCATACAAAACTTGCACACAATTACTGGTAATCGAATTTTTGGTGGAGATATAGCAGAACAAGGAGAGTTTCCTTGGCTAGCCAGGATTTTACGACGAAATGTTCAAGGAGATTTGGTGTTTGGTTGTACAGGAACACTTATACATCCCAGAGTAGTGTTAACAGCAGCTCATTGCTTAACATCAGAGAAATTGGTTGAAACAGGCGAACTGTATGTAATTTAAAAAAAAAATATTTTTTTAATTAAAAGTTTTAGCTACGCTGTTACTTTAGGTGAACACAAAACTAAATGTGATTCTCCTGAAAACACCTGTTTAATTAATAAAGAAAGTGTTATGGTAGAAGAATACGTCGTCCATCCTGAATACGACTCTAATTCAAATAATCACGCAAATGACATTGGATTAATAATTTTAAAAAAGAATGTTACCTCTAATGATTACATCTCACTAATTTGTCTGTTAGAAAAATCTGTTAATGTAGTTGAATATAATATCGCTGGATGGGGAAGAACCAACACTCGTTCGTTGCCTTTAATATTTTAAACAAAAATAAAACTTACATTTTTAGAATCAACAAGTATAGTAAAAAGAAAAACAACAATACCACCATACTCTTGGACTAAATGTTCTGCAAAATACAAAAAAGTTGACGTAAATTTAACTAAGAATCAAATCTGTGCAGGAGGTGTTAAAGGAAAAGATACATGTCAAGGTGATTCTGGAGGACCACTAATGATAGAGTTGGAAGATAACAGATGGTATATCGCTGGAGTGGTTAGCATTGGAGTTGGTTGTGGAACGGAAGAATGGCCAGGAATTTACATAAATGTACCCAGTTATGTGGAGTGGATAAAAGAAGTTATTAAAGTTAAATTACCTTAAGTACTTTGCTAAAACTGTTCTTGCAACAAAAATACTGTGTACTAGTCGCCACAAGATAATGTTTTTCAGATTAAAATGCATATTGTGAGTAAAAATTAGTGCACTTAGTTATTAATATTTAAAGTAACATAAAAGATAACAGTAACAATAACCGAGATTTCTAATAAAAATTGTTAGTGTTAATGTATTGTTTAATATTAAGTTAATTACAAATTTAGTCGTTTTGTCAATAGTCGTTTTGTAAACAACTAGGTAAATTGCCAAAAATTGAATAAATGGAAAGGTTTTACAATGGAGTTTTTGGCGTATTGTAAAATGCCGAATAAGTGTTGCTTTTATTATAAAATGTTCTCTTTTTACTAGTCTCTTATTCAGAATATGATTGGTTACATTTAGTAACTTAACAAAGATTACAATTATTTATTAAATTAAAATTGTGCTACAAGACTGTACAGAACGTTCTAGAATTATTTAGTACAAATTTAACCACAAATACTTTACTCTAGATCAGTAGAAGTTGAAAGTCAGTAAAATTATTGTTCTGGCTCACTTTAAAAAAATACTGCTGATCAAAACTGACGATTTTGAGATGTTTTTTTTTTCAATACCGATTTCAAAAAGTTTTTGTAATATAATTTGGGCAGTCAACTTCTGTCTTAAGCAGCTTTGTTTCAACATTTACAACTTAAGTCTAAATTCACTATTATCGTGCTCAAAAAATGTATGTAAATATATAAATATATACAAGGTGTTATTGAAGTAACTTTACAAATTTTATTAGGTAAAAGATTTGTTGAAAGGTTGCTAAAAAACCAAATTTGTCTTATACAAATGTTTATAGTTTTTGAGATTTATGCTGTAGAAAATTTTTCAAAAAACATTTTTTTTGACATACACGATGTATCACAACACTGTTTTGGACCAAAAACTTTTAGATCGTATATTTCAAAATCTATATGCTTAAAAACAGTGTTGTCGTACATCGTGGATCTCAAAAATCATGTTTTTTTAAAAAAATATATTACAACGTATATCTCAAAAACTATAAACATTTGTAAAAGGCAGATTTGGTTTTCTAGCATTCTTCATAACCCTTTAAAATTAAAAATTCAAATTTCTAACAACACTTCAAAAACAAACTGGACATAAATATATACACAGGGGTTGTTAAAGTAGTGTTAACAATATTAGTTAAAAATAAAATAAATTAGGGCCGATTTTACTAACATAGGTTAAAGTTAACTATCGAATAAGACCATAACAACAATTATTATAATCATAGTAACGAATGTTGTTAACTGTACGTTAAAGTTAACTTATGTTGCTAACATCGACCTTAAAAGTTTTTTTTGTATTAAAATGAAAGAGGGGGTGAAAATTTCGATCATACCACCACACAAATGCACCACGAAATTATAAATAAAAGATTCATAATCTAGTTTCAAACTAGTGGACAAGACAATATAAAGTATACAAATATAAAGTGTATAATAAGAATTTAAATAAATAAACAAAAATATAAAACTAACTTAAAAAACAACAATGTAGTCATGAAACAGTATAAAAACGACAAAATTATATAATGTAAATAAAAATATAAGAAGTCAAACAATGTAAAGAAGTGAAGGGCGAATAAATAAGTATATTAATTAACTACGACGATTTCTAATTTTAACAATAGCTTTATAACTATTACCTATGTTTTCTAGATCTGTTTGAATATTAACATTGTCATAACACTTAATATATAAGCCTTCTAAAATATCTTTTCACTCTAGTCGGTTTATTTTGTAAAAAAATTATGTTATTGGAATTAGAAGAATGTCCAGTTTCAACAGAATGTTTAACAAGACCTGAGTGTCCTATAACATTAGACAAGTGATATTTATGTTGTTTTATTCTATTCTTAATATATTAAGTTTCACCTATACATATAGCAATTTTTACAGCCATTAGAATCAATTTTATATACAACATTAGACATTAATTTTATTTTATTCTTGTTTTTAACTTTACTAAATAACAAATTAATTTTTTTAAATAATTCAATTTTATATTTAGGATTGGCATCAAAAAGAAAACTGACATAGATATTTCATTTTGATAATTATTAAAAATATTTTTTTATTAGACTTTAAAATAATTACTTTATTAATCAAGTAAGCAGAGTAAACACAGTAAGCACAGAAATATTATTAAATAACAGTTAATCGGCTTACTTGATAAATAAAATAATTTATCAAAAGTCTAATAATAATAATAAACCATATTAATAATCAAAATACAAATTTCTATGTCACTTTTCTTTTTGATGCCAATCTTAAAACTAAAATTAAATCATTAAAAAAAATTTAAATATTACATTTCCTATCACCTCCTCTTTCATTTTAATATATTTGACTATAACAACCTATATCCTTTCACCACACAAGTGGATAGTGTCATATTGTTAGAAATGTTGTAATTTATTTATTAAATTGTGTAATATATTAATATAGCTGAAAATACTTTTTAAATCTAAAGAAAATGAAAATTTTACCATTAAAATGCCATTAAAGTGAACTTAATTTGGACTCTATTTATTCATAATCTTTTCATAGAAAAACTAAAAATTCTATAAAAAAATAAATCTAAACATATTTTTTGTAATGTTTAATTACCTACTTCATCTACTTCAAATTTAATGAAAACGTCATGGTATTATCTCAACTTGAAATTAGACTATTAGAGCATAAAATGCAAATGCAAAAGTTAGATTAATGCTTATTAGTCGAATTTCAAATATTTGTAATGCCATTATAAAAATTTTGTCAACAATATTAGTATTTTTGTGCCAGTTTTTATCGTGCATTAAATCATAAATATACTGATGGAAATTTCTGCAAAAAAAAAACTGAAAACTGTTTAAAGTTGCCTGTGAAAAAAAATCTTCAAAAATACTTGCTTACTGGTTAAATAATATGGCCATTTTTGTATGTTGTTGACGATTGTTTAACCACTTATGTAAAACCTACAATCAAGTTAATAATAGTAAACAAACCTTCTTAATAATACATTCATACACACTAAGTTTTATTGCTTAAGTCGTTTATTTTTTATAACAAATAATAGAAATTTTTTTAAAATCTTTGGTGCTTTATACATTTCCGAGTATATATTGTATTAAGGTAAGTTTGGTTTAAACGTTTTATTTTAACCTTAGAAATATGTACAGTTTCTTGTAGGTACACATTTTTTAGGGACAGCACGATACTACATCCAAATACTTAATCAAAAAAAAGAAGTCAAGTTCAAAATTCGTCGATATAGTATGGAATGCTCTATAAAAATTTGTGTTTTAAAAAATGCATTGCTTGTAAATAATCGTGATTATACCTCTTTACCCTATTAAAATCGTCGTAATAATTTAAGGTAACTAAAAAACTCTTAGATATATATGTACTTTGTACAATGTGACCATCAAAATCAAAATTTAAAAAAAATCCAATAGGATTTATATTGACAAATAGCATTTCACAGCCTTCTAGAAAACAATCTTTTTTAATCATATAGTAACTATTGCATATTATTCAAATACAAGGTGTTACTGAAGTAATGTTACAGATTTTAATAAGTGATAGCTCTTGTTGATTGACTCTAAGGAAAATAGTTATATACTCGTATATAGTCAATCAAAAAGTATTGAACTAAAAGTAACGTTTTATTCTATTTTTAATTAATACATATTATTATTGTTTAATATCTTAATTCATTTTTGACAAAAGTTTGGCATTGAAGATAAAACTTTAGTTTCCGAAAGTGCTCTACCACTGTTGTATTAGAAACTTGATTAAACTTGTACGTTCAACATTGATTTTTATTGTTATTCTTTATATAAAAATTACACCACTTCGAGAAAGAAAGGATGTTGCCATTAAATTTAAAAGTAAAAAAATAGTTTAAAAAAACAAAAGCAAAGAATACAAAATTACATATCTAAGGAGTGATCCAAATCTTTCGTCATCAAATTATTTTTGCTTGTCAAAACATGGGTCTTGGACAAAGTGAATTGATAACAAGGTGGCCACATCCGCTTTGTAAAATGGACAGGGTTTCAAAAGAATTACAAGTGGTTTAATGCAACCCGTTATATCATACTATATGATTTGTATACACTAGAATAAAAAGCATGATAAAGATAGCGTTATAGTTGCAACCTTACAATGATTAAAATGGGTTTGGTGGCCACCTTATAACAATTTACCTTGTGGCTTGGATAGATTATTTTAATATAAAATTATTAAATAATTTAATTTTTAAAACGCCAGAAACCTCAATTGGCTTTTTTAATTTGCAATAAATTTTTAGTTTATTTTTGACTTTATTAAACTTGTATACCTTATTGGTTTTATCTAACGTTTCAAATTGATCTATTCTCAATTATAAATTTTTGCAATATTGGTAATTATTTGATTAGTAATTAAATATTAGTATTTAGTATTTATCCAGACCCAACGTTTTCACGGCAAAGGTAACGCGATGACGAAAGATTTAGACTCCTCGTTAGATCACATATAAAAAAATACCGATCACTTAGATATACGGAATAAGCTCTTTTCCGAAAACCGTTATTTCATCGTTATTTTGACTTACTGATTCTCGTTCAATAACAATATCGAACAGTTACAAAATAAGCCTGTTAATAATAAATATTATTATATTTAGATAATTGATTGGTAGTTAATTTCTCATACATACATACAATATAAATATATAAATTAACGAAATTGTAAATTTAGCCCAAATTACCTGTAGGAATTCGAACACTAGCTAACTCAACAACACAAAAATCCATATTTTGCATTTTTTAAAATAGTTTATAGTTATTGTTTATGTTACACAAGCAAAGCACAACAAAATATAATTTTGAATCAATACAAAACTTTAAAAAATTTCAGAAAATTAAAATTAAAACCTTTTAACACACTTTTAATTGTCATCATTATGGTGGTGCCCTCATGAGCCATTTTTGTTATCTATACCAACTTGTATTGTAACTTTTGTAAAAACCAAATAATTAACAAAATATATTTTAAAAGATAGGAAGAAATAAATTAGAAATTATTTAAACTAGTATAAATAACAAAATTAACGATACATATAAATTGGGGAACACATCAACGTAAAGATAACATTTTCTTAGAATTGACTTGATTTAGATTAAAAATGATTGGTAAATTTTAGGGAAATTCCCTAACGCAGTTTGGCATTTCATTGAATATCTTGCCAATTTAAAATTAGAGTCTCTTTATATAAATGTAATTCATTTCTTCTCTCACTTGGGGAATACCTTGACTCATTATTTGTCCGAACAACTTGCGGCTGTAAAAACTAAACTCGAAAGACGAGTAGTTGCTTCTTAGTTCAACAAACATCGTCAAGGCGGACGGCAGCGATAAAACAATTATGCGGTGTTTCAGAATACATCTGTTTGTGGTTTGTTCACTTCTTTTCTTCATTAATATTAACGCACGTAAGTAATTCGTTTTTAAAACATATACAATATTTTGAAAATTTTCTATGAAATTTAAATTATAATTATTAGAAAAATAAGACAATGTTTCTAATTTTTATACAAAGAATATTTTCCAGAACGAAGATCTTCTTGTACAACCCCTAATGGAGAAATAGCTCGTTGTATTCCAATTAGCTCTTGTCCAGTTTTGTACGAAGCAGTTACAACCCGAAATAAGCAACAATTAAGATTTTTAAAACAATCACAATGTGGTTACGGTCGAGATCCTTTAGTTTGTTGTGGATCTTCTGATAATTATATTACAAATCCTCTCGAATTTGCTTACGAAGATGAGCCTACAGGTTGGGGAAATTCTAACAGGAGAACAACTGTAGGTTTGCAAAATTGGGATAGAGATGAAAGACCAAGTTGGAGTAATGGAAGAACGAATAATAACAACAACAATAACGAATGGAATAATAGAAGAACAACAGAAGATGATTGGAGCTCTAGTAATCATAATAAAAGAACAACAACACAAAGAACAAATTCAGGCGAGTTTGGGACAAGTTGGAATAACGAAAGAGCAGATAATAACAACAATAATGGATGGAACAATAAGAGAACAACGGAAGATGATTGGGGCTCTAGAAATAATAATAATAATAGAAGAACAACAACACAAAGAACAAATTCAGAAGAGTCTAGCGGAGAAAGAGAAGATGATAGATCTGGTTGGGGTACAAATGACAGAAGTAATACAAACTCAAATAGAAATAATAATAACAGGAGAACAAGTCAGGGTTCTAATGGCAAACTACCTGACAGGTCATCTTGTGGAATTCAGGTTTAATTAAATAAAAATTTGTGCGTGCTAAAAATTATAAAATTTATTTTTTAGGAAGTTGATAGAATTCTTGACGGTCAAGCAACAGGTTTACGTGAATTTCCTTGGATGGCTTTACTCCAATATCGCAAGAAGTCTGGCAATTTAGTATTTTCATGTGGTGGCACCCTTATCTCATCCCGCTATGTTTTAACAGCCGCTCATTGTGTCCGAGGACAAATCATTACAAAAATTGGGCCACTGTGAGTGAACTCACTTATCTCAAAACTCTCTAACATTTCAAATCGTAGGGTCAATGTCAGACTAGGCGAATACAATACCGAAACAGCACGTGATTGTAGCAACCAACTAGGATTTGAAATTTGCAATGAAAAGCCTATAGATGCTGAAATTGATAAAGTTATTCCCCATCCTGATTACACTGATAACAGTACTGATAGATACCATGACATAGCTTTGATCAAACTAAAACGAGAAGTTCCATTTAGTGATTTTATCAAACCTATATGTTTGCCCACCAGTTCGGAAAAATCAAACATTGGTGAAAAATTAGTGGTCGCAGGATGGGGCAGGACAGAGTATGCCAGTAACAGTCCTGTGAAACTAAAATTATGGGTACCAGTTGCTGAATCGTCGCAATGTTCGAGGAAATTTCGATCGGCTGGAGTTACTTTAGGGAATAAACAATTGTGTGCTGGAGGTGAATTAGGGCGGGATTCTTGTAATGGAGATAGTGGAGGACCATTAATGGCAACCACAAAAAATGATGCAGCTCAGTGGTATATTGAAGGGATTGTGTCGTTTGGAGCCAAGTGTGGAAGTGAAGGATGGCCTGGAATTTATACACGAGTTTCGGAATATCTTGACTGGATTAAAAACAATGCCAATTAAGTCGACTGGTTCTCATTGTTGTTTTTAACAAATTTAACAAAGATTGTATATTTATTTATGATATCACTTAATTAAATCTAGAATAAAACGAGATTAGCGGACCAGAAATTTTCTGTAATATTCATAAAAATGCAGTTTTTTCAATCAGCAATACAGAATTTTATTTAACATTCCATTCTTATTCTAAAGTTTATCATCAAGTGATAACCTTCTCAAAATAGTGTTTAACAGAAACGTAATTCATATTTATAAATTGTAAATAAAAGTATCTTCAAATCAACAATTTTTCTGACGTTGGGTTTATAGTGTTAACAGTCTTAACGTTATTAGTTTTAACTAAATAGTTTTAACTTTAACGAATTTAATTATTATGCATTTATCTCAGGGACTATATGCGTGTATATTTTTTTATATAAAAATAAATATTGTACAAAAATAAAGTAGACTTTGTGATATTTGCTGAAATGTCAAATAAATTTCTAATATAAGGATAACTTGATATATTTATTTTGTAGACATTTTTATAAAATAAAGACTAGACTTTTTTCAACAATAATTTATCTCCCACTTGTGATAACCTCTGGGAAATACCCTTGATTCAAAATGTTGATGGCAAACGTTTACGTCAAAATAGAAGCGTTATAACCAAAATTATTTTTCAATCTTGTATCCTTAATGTTGATAGTGATAAAAGTAAAAATGTTTAAATTAATATTTTGTAAGTACCTTCAAATTAAAATTATTTTTCTATTTAACACATGTTTAGGTATTTTAATAACTACAGTTTTTGCCTTTCCACAAGACGAAGGTTGTATTAAAATAAAAAGTTGTCCAGCTGCTATAAATCATGTGAAGAATATTAAAAATGACAAATCAAGTTTAGATATTCTTGAAAAAGCTCATTGTGGTTTTGATGGACGAGAACCTGTAGTGAAATGCAGCAGTATTCCTAATCTACCAAATATAACAAGTAATGTAGAATGCGTTCCTCTGCAAGATTGCCCAGTTGCACTTAGATTAATAGAAAAAAATGTGTTTAATTCTGCGTTAGTTAATACCCTTCGGATGAATCACTGTGGTGAAACAAAAACGCAACCACTAGTCATTTGTTCAAAAATAGTTGGTATTTAAATTTATATCTTTATTACATTTTATAAAAATATATCAGAAAACTATTTAATACCTTTCATAATTAAATGTTGAAATAAAAATTATTTAAAATTTTAAAATTTTATTAAACGTAAAATGCAGGTAATATTTTAGTTTATTTATTTATCCCAAAACTGTCACGAAAATTATATTTTTGTAATACCTCATTGTTAAAGGTAGCTTTAAGGATTGTTTGTTACAATGAAAACAATATCTTAACAATCAAGGATCCGTAAAGAGCGGCCGTTAAGAGCGGCCGTAAAGACTAAATTACTATGGAAATACAAATGCTTTTTCAACCAACAATTTTCATGTAAACAACAGTTGACATTGACAACGTACAACGCACTCTAAATCATCTCTTTTTTAATTAAAATTAATAAGATCAACAAAATAAATGCGGCCAAATTATTGAGGTATTACAAAAACTACTGTACAGTACACGTCTGTTAGGGCCTTTACGGCCTTGCCAGTATTATTCGACTCGCTCTTCGAGCTCGTCTCACAAAATTTCTGGCTCGGCCGTAAAAGCTACCCTAACTAAGGAGTAATTCTTCCTAATCTGTGCCCTTACAGACTTCTACTGTAATACACTATTTTCATACTAATTTTGAGTCACGAAACCACATTTTCCTGTCACAAGTTATTTACCTGACTTATTTAAATAAATACAAATGAAATAACAATTTATTCAATTTTTTTTGTATTAAAGTTAAGTGTTCAATTATGGTTACAAAAATTAATACTTAGCAATTTAGAGCGGGTCAAACGCCGCCTTTTTTTAAAACAGTTTTTGGAGTTTAATTGAAAAAAATGTAATAGAATTTATAAACACAAAAATAACTTTCATTTCAGGCATCTATACCTTATTAGATGCCTAATTAGTTCGGGGGAGGAGCTCACGCATAGAAAAGTTACCCACACTATTTATTATTTCTTTTTCAAAAAAATTTTGGCACAATTTTCGCAAACATTAGCAAATTTTGAACATCAATTAAGAATGCACTGATTAACTACAGCAAAGACATGTTATCCAATAGTCTATTTTGTTCGTTCTAAAACATTCTTCCTCACATCTAATGCCATAAGAGTTTTAATGATCTAAATCCTCAACGTTTGTTGTATCATCCAAAGAAATAAAACTCAAAAATCTTGTAGTTGATTTAGACTTTTTTTGATTTTTTACTATAAGTTGTGCTTTTTACTTAGACGATCAAGTTTTTGACTCGTCGTTTTTGTCCCTGTACAGCGTTAATACTCTGTGGCTTAGTCAAATTTTTCGAAAAAGTCATCTACATATTCGGCATTTCTGTCAACACAAAAACAGAGATAATTATTAGAAATTTTCGTTTCCGAATTGCGCACACTCTAGCGCTTTAAGGAAGCATTTAACTTGTAAAATTTATCGATGTCCCTATGGTTTCTAAAATTAATTATCGCTTTTAGCGTTGAATACGTCGACCTGTTCAATGATTTCAATGATTTTGTTTTATGCAAAAAATAAACAGGTAACACGTTTCTAAAACAATAATTACTTGTAACTTTTTGAGACTAAAATTTTGTTTCCCATTTGTGTCTGCAATTGTTTCAATTAATTAAAACTTTAAATCTAGTGACAATAATGTAATTTGTATAAAAGATAATGTTTAAAATTGTTATTTTTTTTATAATTATACAGGGTCCGACTGGCACAGGAAAAAAACGGCCTATTTTTTTCATGAAACATTTATATCAAAAAATTTTTTAGAGATATGAGTTAAGTAATCTTTTTGATAATTAAAAAAAACCACCGTTTAAGTGAAGCCATTTCTGTATAAACATTTTTCCTAATCGAACTTACGAGTATATTTAAACATTACGACATTTTGAGGTCTGCAAAATTCTCAAATTATTTCGTCTAAAATTTACGTACTCAAAAATTTCGGAAAAAAAGAGCGTACATTGCTAGAGCGTAAACCATACCATAATTAAAAACCAATATTAGACCAAAAATTTCACGAATTCAACCACTGAGTGATGAAAAATTTTTGTTAAAAATTATGTTCATTGTTTACACAGAAATGGCTTCTACTTAAACAACGTTATTTTTAAATAATAAAAAAGGATATTTTACTCAACTCAAAACTGTAAAAAAATTGTGTTAATAAATGTTATATGAAAGACTAATGTACTTCAAATTTTCCCGCTCTACTGGCGGACCTTGTATTTATAAGATTTCTAAAATTTATAAAATTTTCAAAAAAATTGTATAAACATGACACATTAGAAAAGTATCCTCATAGTAAATAAAGTATAAAGTTTATACGAATGAGTTTATTAAAATACTTGTGCTATTCGCTGTACCTATTTTCAAACAATAGCTTCATCGTATAAAGTTTTACTTTCTTGACTTTTTATCTAATATACTTTTACTTAAATTCTCACACAAAAGTTGCAAATTGTCTTGAAAAATACGTCATACAGTCATAAAGTCATTAGCAGATTTTAGCTTTCTTGAATCTTGATGCTTCCTTTATGCTCAGACATTAAATACAGTTTGTGACTGCTAATTATTACTTTGTGTTTCTTGCGACGTAATATACTATTATTGACAAATATGGTAAAAAAATGTTTTCTTTTTTTGTATAAAAATTAAATTAATATTGTAATGTTTTTAATTTTTGTGTTAATTTTAATTAAAGATATAAATTTTAAGCGTAAATAAAAATGTCCATAACTAATATTATTTTTTTTAATCTTATAACACCTACATGGGACAAGTCCTGGGTCTTCTTAGACGATTACACTTTTAATAAGAAATATTTGAAAATACGCGAAGTTTGAACAGGTATTTTACCAAAATTTTAAATAATTTTTTTAACAAGGTATTCCAGAAAGATGTTTCTATAAGGCAAACTAAAATTTTTAAAACCTAAAATTCGTTTTTTATCAACAAGCACTTAACCAGTATCAGTGTTACACAGTTTTATGTATAACTTTTTTATGTGTTATTTAATTTACTTAAAAGGTAATTTATTTTAAAGCTACAGTTGCTATAAATAATTTTTGTTTGCTACAAAAATTTTCGTATTTATTTTAATTTTAAACAAAGAGTTAATTTAGATAATCATTACAAACTGCAAAAAATAACGTACATATATACTTCAGAAGTGAAGAGTTTTCTCAAACTCCAAACTTTTACTGTCTGGATTAAATAATGCACTTTATTATTTTGATATATAATATACTACTCATAAAAAACAAACATCAATAGACATATTATTTTCTACTCTTCTAAAAATCGGAAATTAGAAAAAAAATATTTTGCGTCTGTAACAAAGCCTCATACGATACCGATTTGAGTGTCGTATTAGCCAATTCAACACCCATTTGCGTGCTAAAAAAATATTTTTCTAAACTCTATCGTTTTTAAATTACAGCAGTTTTATTTATTATTTGGTCGACTGTAATTACTAAATTGTCAAAGTGACAATTGCTAATTTTCTCAAAAAAAGTGTTTAGTTCAGCTGATTATAAAGAAATGTTGTTAATTTACGGTGAATGTGGCAAGAACGCAAAAGCTACTGAAAAGGGTGTATCGTCAGCGTTTCTCAAATCGGCATCATCCATCAATTTCGTCTTCCCGATTATACAGTAGACCAAATAAATATTGAAAATTTTAGGGTTAATTTTTTGTAAGATAAATGTCCCTTTACTAATAATTAATATTTATTATGTTATTGGTTATTATAAAATTGCTGTAATTTTAAAACGATAGAGTTTAAAAAATTTTTTTTCCAAATTTGGTATTAAGTTGAAGAGAGGGACTTGTAGTTTGCAGCTGATCCGCCAGTTCTGGGTCAGCCTGTATAGTGTTTATGCTAATTGTACTAATCAAGCATCAACCGTTACGATAGGTTAAAAAAAACCGTTTGTGAGTTACACAAAATTTTGGACAAATTTAAAATCACTTCAAAAAATATTTGACACTACTTGTTTTCAAAATGATTTTGTTATAACTGTTAATCCTTCTTTGTATTTATGAATTTATTGTTGTGTTATTGTTGTTATTTCATAGCTTTTGTCATAAGTCAGAGTGACAAATTGCATAAATCGATTAATACCAGATATAATTTCACCAACTTATATACTTGAACTTACCCAATCAAATTAAAAGTCTCTTTAGGCCATAAACAAAAATTATTTTTTAACAATTATTTTCCTGTTGAACCTAACCAAATACAAAAAATAGTGGGTCGAATACTTTCTCAAGTAGTTTGATATGTTTTTTTTTGTCCAAAAACAGTTTATAAAGCTATTTCTTGATACCTTCTAGCTACTAAACGGTGCAAGTTTGTTTAGAGGTAAATTGTGCTAAATAGCTTTTCTTGTCGATTGACAGTAAGCACCACATTATAGTGACAATTAAAGCGCACTAAAATTACTGTTAAAAAAAGTGTTTAAAAAAGATTATTTTAAACACGCTTTACGGTAAAAAAAATTAACAAACGTAAAAAAAATAATTGAAAAATTTTAGATAAGAAATATTGTAAGCATCACATAAATTAATTGCCACAGATTTATAAGACTTACGATAATTTTCTAACTGTGTCGCTTATGATAATTTTGAAGATAATTTTTTAATCAGATAAAAATTTTGGTGATTACGGTAAATGATAATCAGCGATTGGTAATGGAAAAAATAAAATTGGACGAAATGCTTTTCATTCAGATAATATAAAAGTCGTTATAAAAAATTATTTTGTTGCTTACGATGTTTTGTCAGGAAACTATAGATATTATGTTCAATACGAAAATGAAGCAGATTCAATGCCCTGCTTGGCTTTAAAGTCATGGAACTAACCATTAAATTACATGTTTTATTGCCTAATTATTAAACACATATTTTTATTTCAAAAAATTTCTGGTTGCTATACAGAATATTTTTCTAGGACATCTTGAATATTTTTGAATTATTGATATTAACACTAAATTGTATCTGCCGCCACCAACAAAATTCCTTTACGTCATCAAAACCAAAGTACGTAAAACACAAGTATTGTCATTGTTTCATTTTTATAGTTAATTAATTAAATATTAATAAATGCTCCAAATATGTTTCACAGTAGAAAATTTCGAGATTTGTTGATGTAAACACACTGTTTTGTGGCGGAGTCTATCATTAGGAATTTATAGGTTGTGTATATTTAAATGACTGTCCTGAAGCTTTGGAATTAATACGAACACAGAAAAATGATCCCAATGTTGCAAAACTTTTAAGATCTATAAGTTGTGGCAATAGTACCAGAAAAGAAATGATATTTTGTTCAAAAATTGCATCTTTCGTAATAAATATGAGGGCACATTACCAATAAATCAATGTGGAATACAAGTTGCTTCAACAAAAATAACAAATGGAAAAAAAGCTGAAATAGACGATTTTCCATGGTTGGCATTACTAAAATATAAAAATCAAACAAATCACACAGAATACAGGTGTCATGGTTCATTAATAAATAACAAATTTGTTATCACAGCTGCACATTGTCTAAGTTCCTTTAATCCAGCATATGGAAAATTGTGAAAAAAGTATTTTGTGTATAAATTTAAACAAAAACAAAATAGTTTGTAGGCACAGTATTGTACTTGGCGAATACAATATTAAAACAAGTAAAGACTGTGTCTCAATTAATGACTGCTCTGATCCTATTCAAGAGTTTTTCCAAAATCTGTTTACATTCACCCTAGTTTTCTTACAAAAGGGGCATTAAGTGACATTGGTCTAATACGTTTAAACGAAAGCGCACGTTTCTCAGGTAGACATAATAACTTAAAATTAGATAATTTCTCATAGCCTTCTAGATTTTGTTAAACCAATTTGCTTACCACCAAATACTCTTACTTTAAATGTGAATCAAACTATGTGGATATCTGGATGGGGCAAGACAGAAAACAGTTACATTTTTACACTTATTTTACCAATTAATAAAACTTTTTTTTTTAGCAAAAATGAGCGATGTTAAACTTAAAAGTAAAATAAATTATTTAGTTAAAAACAATTGTTTAAAATATAACATTGACGATACCCAACTATGTGCTGGATCTTCAACTGGATCTGATTCTTGTCATGGAGATTCAGGAGGACCTTTAATGATTCAAAAAAAAATGAAGGAGATAACGAAATGAGAATGTTTTTAGTTGGAATGGTTTCTTTTGGAAGTGTGTGTGGCTCAGGATCTGCTATTTATACTAACGTAACAAAATTTGTAAATTGGATTCAAGACATTATAAATGAATGATAATAAATTTTCATTGATCTAGTATTTTCTCTTGTTGTCCTTTAAGATAATGGCACCAGTCAAGGACGTTAACAAGAGATAGTTTTTAATCGTAGCCAGAAATATATGAATTAATAATCCTGATTAGGCAATTTCTAAAGCAACTTTGTACTATTTCGACAATCGTTGAATTAATAGTAAATGAGTTATTGTGGGGATGTTGTGGTTTTAACAATCCATCAGCAAAAATTCACTTGTGACGTCATTTCACGTGGAGTGTATAAACTTCAGTCAGGTTATGGCCGAACGCTTGTAAATTCCCAACATTCAAAACAAAATGATCGTAGGAAAAGTTTTCAGTGTTCGTGTGTTGTTAGTGAATGTTTTGTGGTTACTGCAAACAAAAAGTAAGTAATTAAATTATTATTAACTTCAATAAACTGGTTTCAGTTTATTTTTCAAAAAAGAATTTTAATTTTTGTTTCTTTAATAATTAAAATAACAAGATTTTAATTAAACAAGTATAGCTATTACAAATACTCTTAATTTTTAAATCGATAACAAGCTTGCTTTCATACGTATTTGATTTGCGTATATTGTTTTAATAACAATTTATTTTATTTGTTGTAGCTATTTTGCGGTCGCAAACCGCAAAGTTCTCATCGTATTTTTATGCTAATTTTATTTTTATTCTGTAGTGTATTTATTTATAATTATTAGATCTACCACAAAACGTATACAAAGAACAAATAGAAAAAATATAACAAACATGAAAATTATGAAAAGTTTTTTTTAAAATTTGTATTAATAATTCTAGTTTTTTAGGAAATTTTAATTAATTGAAATTTTACCAGAAATTTATTAGAAAAGATATCTTCTAAAAGAACTATTTACAACTTTAGAAGCCAAAAACCTAATAAACAGATAACGAGACCGGAAGATTAATAATCACATTATAATTGCATGTTTGTAATTACTCATTCACAAATTTAAATTTTAGAAAACCAAGCTTCTCGTAATTGATATTGTTTACAATATTTGCTGTTGTTAATCTTAAATTAATAGAACGACATTCATAGGCAAATTCCATAAAAATTGCTAAAGAATATAATAATAATTTTGCAAAGTGTTCAACCGAAACGGCAACAAAGAGAATTTGATGTAAATTCAAGTAATTAAAACCAAACTGCTATTAAGTTTTTTTTTACAATTTTTAAGAAATTTTACACAAATCTTTATTTTATAAAGCACCATAATTAGCAATTAACGTCTCTCATGTTATTTCATAATATGCTAATTTATTAAAATCCAACGTTGTATCAGAAAACCGGATCAAAGTTTTCGCCTTATAAATAAATTCTTAAGATAAAAAAATTTCTGGATTTTGTATCAAGATTATTGGACACTATTAATTTAACCGGTTCTGCGAAAAATACAATCATGTTTCGTTTTTGATGGTAATTTCCTGTCTCATCATGACTAACAATCACTGATGGAAAGTTTTTAAACTTTTCCCAGGTTACGTTTCAACCACCAAAATAGAATGTATTCCCTTGAAATTATGTCCATTGGCCATGAAACTGATAAAAAGTAAACCTTACGCCCCGGAAACTATTGAATTCCTCCGGTACTCCCATTGTGGGTTTGATGGTCATGATGCCAAAGTCTGGTGCACTGTATTTTTATACTGTAAAACACCAGATTCTCGGAATGGTAAAAAAAACCATTAAAATCCTAAATCACATTAATTAGATGAGTTTCAGGCCTGTGTAAAAATATCAAAGAGTGTGACTCTTTTATGCACTATATGGAAAATGTAAATATTCGAGATCCTGTTGTGAAAAAATATTTGAAAGAATACCAGTGTAGTACCGACCACGATCCAGAAATTAAAATTTGTTGTCCAAATGAAGGGAAATATAGCGAAATTTTTACCACAAGTGATGTTCATGAAAGGTTCTCACCCTCCTTACCAGATCCTAGTCTAGGAGAGTGTGGCAAACAAGACTCTGATAATAAAATTGTCGGAGGTACCGAAACCTACCTCGATGAGTTTCCTTGGTTAGCTTTACTTAAATATGTCAACGGCAAAAAAGTCCGCTATTCTTGTGCTGGAAGTTTAATCAATGAACAGTATGTTTTAACAGCAGCTCATTGTGTTGATCCTGAAATAATAAAACAGAAAGAGTTGGGAAGACTGTAAGAGACTGAATTTTAAATTTACAAAAATTGTAAGAATTGTTTCAGCCAGAGTGTAATTTTGGGAGAATACGACACAAGAAACGAAACGGACTGTATTTACCAAAAGTACGGTAAGGATTGTGCAGATCCTTTGCAAATTTTTGACGCAAATGATTATGTAATGCACCCAAATTACAATTCATCTTCCATGGTTAACGACATTGCCATTATTCGTCTTAATCGCAAAGCTAAATTCTCAGGTAAAATCAAATTAACTGAATAATAAATCAGCTAAGTTTACTTATCCAGATTACGTACAACCTATTTGTCTACCACCTAAAAACCTAAAACTTCAAGGAAATGAGACTTTTACGATAAGTGGCTGGGGACGAACCGAAACAGGTTTGTATTTATTTTAATTTATTCATATTTTTACTAATTGTATATTATTTAGAAGAAAGAAGTCCCGTTAAAAGAAAAGCAATAGTAAGTTATGTAGACAAGAAAAAATGTGATGTGAATAATGGAAAAAGAGGAATTACTGACCGACAACTCTGTGCGGGTCAAGGAGATGGAGTTGATAGTTGTTATGGCGATTCTGGGGGTCCTTTAATGTTGGAAACACGAACTAAGAATAATTCTTATGCTACGTTTATTGTTGGGTTAGTTTCGTATGGTTATGGCCGATTGTGTGGAAATTTTCCGGGGGTTTATACCTATTTGCCGCCTTATTTAGACTGGATCGAACAACAATTAACGTGA
The DNA here is from genome assembly GCA_029207805.1 of Tribolium confusum. Lineage (NCBI taxonomy): Eukaryota > Metazoa > Arthropoda > Insecta > Coleoptera > Tenebrionidae > Tribolium > Tribolium confusum. The sequence goes on along the minus strand of JALGAY010000001.1, from coordinate 32,466,199 downwards.
AAATTAGATAAGTAAGATTAAGACTGAATGGAAGCTTTAAATATAGAAGATATTTTTCAACTTCAAACCCGAGATTTTTTATACAAAAGGGAATTTGTAACAAATAAGTTACTGAAACGTTACCAAATATGTATTAGTCCTAATACAATTATTATTAATACTTTTGTTTATTTTTAAACTGATTTCATTAATTTTTATTTTTGCAACGCATTTGTACAAAAAAGCTGTAAAAGAGATACTAGAGTTAATAAACGTTTTGTGAGGTTTATAATCGAGTAATTTAAATATTTATTTTGATGAAAACCTAAGAAACAGGGGTGTTTCTAATACTACGGAGCTGGGTTGCAAATGTCTAAATGCCACCCCACCTTTCCTTTTCATAAAAGTTATGATTCTTTTTAAATAATTTTAATTCTGCAGAATTAATTATACCAAAATTATGAGTTACCTAATATAAATTTTTGACTTAACTTCCAATAAATATTTTTTTATCTACACGCTTTGCAAAATAGTTACTTTAGAACTCAAAATAATCTGTAAAATATCGTTTAATTGCCCTAGTTAAAATTATGGAAATATTTTATTGAATTATCTTTTTTTAATATTATCCCCAAATCATTATCTAGAAAAATTCTTTGTTAGGAGCGAGTTTTTATAAAAGAAAAATTTTCAAATGCATTCTTGGGAGATGCATTCTTATATTTTATTTTGAACAAAATGTTCTTTTAAAATAGGAAAGAGGAAACAACAGTTCAGCAATGTTGTCTAGTTTTTTGTGTATCCTTCCTTAGAAAATTTCTATCCAGTTTTTTGAAGACACTTTTGCTAGCGTACAGTTTCAGTGTTTCCGCAATTTTCTTTATTTTGCCAATAAAATAATATAATATATAATAATTATATTGTTAAACATATAGCAGTGAACTACTTTATGTTACAGGATTTAAATAAACTTTTTCGTAAATTTAGAAACAAATTCTCTTTAGGCTTCAACATATTACACAATTCTTCTACATTTCTCTTTTTAAAACCAATCTATCCTTCTATTTTTTTTATTGGCAAATTTTTTTTATTCCTCATATTTAAAAAAAATATATATAAATTTGTTTTGAATTCTAAAGGTAGTCTTTCGACCTCTCTCATATACAACAAGTATAAATTTATTTGTTTACATCATTCAGGCGTCTACAAGTTATTTTGTAACGACTGTAATGCAGTTTATATCCGTCAGACAAAACGAAGGATTGAAGCCAGCATTCGTAAGCATGTAAGAGCAATAGAAAAGTACAAAAATATAGATATAACTACTTCATCTGCTTTTGCTTCTCATATTATTTTATCCGGTTATTTCTTTTCTCCTACTAATCACTCTAAAATTGTTACATCTGCAATATAGGTTATTTTTACAAAATTTTAAAAGCTTTAGAAATTTTTAAATTCACTTACAAACCTTTTGACGTTAATATTTTATCTTTACTAGTTTAGTCTTCATTAGTTAAAATGTATCTTTCTTTTACTAATTTTTCCAATAGTAACCAGTTATTTATTTATATTATTTTCTTTAAATCGATCGACAACTATTGTGCTAAAAATAACGACTTATTCTATTTTTGGTATATATTTTTATTTTTTTATGTTTTTAATTTGATATTGACAAAAGTTTGGTAAGTTTTTTCTAACATTTTCTAACTTTTTGTATATTTGTTTTACATTATTATTTAGACTGATAACCAAATATTTTTCGAAAGCGCTCTGTCACTGTTATCTAAAAATTTTGTTTAATTCAACTTGTGAGTTTGACTTTAATTTTGATTTTGTCATTATTTAAAAATATAAAAATATATAAAACCACAAAAACATGTCACCCTGACAATAAAAATCTACCATATGCTTTCATATAGTCGAAACCAAAATTACAAATTTTAATTTATTTAGGACTTATGTCTTGTCAAACATTACATTAATCTCTATTTTTGAAAACGGGAATTTTCTCTTTAATACATAGTAGTTGGAATAGTTGATAAAAATTACTAATGACAAAGGCCACAAAAACCAATTTTTTGGCCGTTATTTGTGGCAGTTGCTTTCATAAGCATTAAAATTCATAATTGCTTTGTAAGAAGTAAAATATGTCTTTTGCTGCCGTTTGATTAAAATTACTATTTATATCAAAAAAAATTGTTTTTTTACATAGAAAAAAATACTTACTTTCATATGCATGAGTAGAAAAAGATATTTTTGCACTCCTAGGATTAGAAATGTTCCTTTGAGGGTCTAAATATATTTAATCTCTGGGGGATTAAAGCTATGTTTTCTCATTTATGTTATTTATGTTATAATGGCACTTATTACAATTAGTTAAATAATGAGTTTCTCTAAAACACTAGTTACGTAATATGAACAATTACAACATTAGTTAGAAAAAGAATGTTGAGAATAAAATTATATTTTACGAATAAGAAAAAAATTGTACATAATACGTTATAAATGACATTTTGCGAACATCAAAACTGATGAAAGTTAACATCTTTTTTTTGGCTATAACTTTTAAACCGCGTTTCATAGGGCAAAAACTTACGGCAATTTAAAGACTATGAAATTCTGCGCACAATACCTATCTTACACTTAAAATTGGTTTAGAACGGTTTAGTAGTATAGTCGTCATTGTCAGTGAAATAATGATATTTTATATGAAAAAATGAAAAACAAAACGTTTTTTCTGAGAAATGTGACGTGCTAGCGGAAAACAAAACGATATGTATTAGCTACCCTTAGAAGCTTATGCAAAAAAAATATATTTCATTCGAAGGACAAAACTAAAGTTTAATTCTGTAGACTAGTGTAAATATAAAAATCTTTTTGTTGTTTTGACTTTACGAGTATATTATCACTTGATATGTTGTCAGAGCTACATTGTGCCTGTGTACGAAATGTGTGGGGCACACGGGCATTACAGCTTTATAAGCTCTAAAAAAATTTCTAATTTTATATAAGATAATTCAAAAGTATGAGAGTAAAATTATAACTTGACGTACTAGACTACAAATAAAGAAAATCTGCAAAAAAATTTGGTTTTATCTTGAGTGATACTAAAACTGTGGGCCTTTAAAGTTGGGTATAAAAACTATTTTTTTTTATTATAAAATTTGGTACAAAAACAATTAAATGTTCTCTTTTTCTTGATAATAGCAAAATTCTGCCAAAACTTCTCAATTTCTGGTTAAGTACTTTCGTCATACATTTTTGGTAATTATTCAATTTTTTGCTATACTAGTTTTCCAGTTATTTACGTTTAAATTATAAAAACGAATATTAATTTCCAACTTTCGCGCCCTCTAACTTCTTAACGGTGCAACATGGGATAAAGGTAAGTTGTGTTAAATTTTTCAGCACCTTAAATTCATACAATTTAGCGTTTATTATTAGTCTTTGTGCTAATTTTCTATGAGTAATTGTTTACGTTAATTTATTTGAGTGGTCTTCTTACGATTTGCATAAGACTAGAGACTGTTGGTTTGTATAGATTCATTAGAAGCTTTAAAACTGAGAGCGTCAAAAATATTTAGCTTAATATTTGGTCTTTGGACAACGTTTAAAATAGACGATTTGAAGGCTGTAATACAAAAAATCTGCAAATTTTTAAGCAAAAAATTAGCTTGTTTTGACATTTTAAAACTGGTTTAAAACGGTTTAGAAGTCAACCAAACATGCGCAATGGAAATTTCAAACTGTTAAAACGCTACTGCGCATGTGCAGTTCAATTCTAAAACGTTCTAAACTGTTGTTGAAACAATAGTTGTTTACACGATAAGTGCGGGAACATATGTGTATTTTGCATATAAGTGCGTTTGAGATTTTTACAGGAGTGCGTTCTGCACACGAGTGAAAAATATCGCACAAACAAAGCAAAACTGTTCCCACACATCTCTTGTATATTATTTTTTGCACGGATTCTCCACCAGACCAAAAAACGACAATTTTAAAACTTATCTTTAATTTGTCGAAAAAATCAGTAATAAGAAGTATAGTAATAATCAGTACAAATAAGTAATACAAACCGATAAGAAACAGTATTATTTTTTTCTTAAATAAATAAAAAACACCACCTGTTAAGTCAGGTTTTTAAATTAAAATTTGTTAGAATTTGATATTGAAGCTTTTTTTCGGAGCTGTCAAATTTACCGGGTTCTTGTCAGCACAAAAAAATGTAAAAATTTAAAAATTTTAATCTAAACAAGAAGTCCATAATGACACAAACAGTCAAAAATTTATTAAATCATTAACTGCAAATAGTTGTATAAAACTGTTAGAACCTAATAAAAAAACAAGGTGTAAATAAAAACAAAGGTGAACTCTACGTCAGATAACCATGTTGCCGGTTTCTTTAATAAAAAATTTCATAATACAATCGATGCCATCTAAAATAGTAAAGATCGATCTAAAAGTCATAAACTCGAAGCAGGCTGAGACAAAAGTAAGGTTTGTCTATTTAAAATTAATCATTACTGTCATCTTAGTTGTCAGATATTACTGTGCAAAACACTATTAAAAAATAAGCTACAAACTTTGTGTTTTGTGCTAGAAACGTAGTCAATGTAGTCAGTTACAGTAAGAACAATTTAATTTTAGTATTCTAGTAGCAAAAAAAATTTGGAATAATGGAAATTCAATTCTGACAGTTCTGACATTTTAAATAACACACAGTTCATAGGTATAACTACTCTACATCTATCTTTTTTTCTTTGACTAACTGAGATGCTAAAACTTTTGAATCGCTCGGTACAACGTTTCGTTGTCATGTTTTTTTAACCTATAAATTATGACCAGTAGCGTACATCTGCAATGAAAAGTGGGAAAGATAAACTAATGGGCATTTTTATGATATAAAAAATAGCGATTTATAGCTTATATTTAAAACTTTTAAGCCGTTTAGGTCTAAACATTACTAAGACATTCTATATGTATCATATGTTCCGTTGAGTCTTTCTCAAGCATTTTTTACAGTTTGGCACAACTCTATGAAATTTGCAACCCGAAGGTGATTCAAGAGATTCTAGATCTTGCTTTTTGCGCTTAGGTTAAGTGTCGTAGCATATTTCGTTTTTTTTAAGTTACATATTTGGAAGTTTTGTCACGGATTGTCAGATTAGAGCAAATTCTATTTGACCTTAAGAAGGTTTTTGTCTTACTTATATTCGGAAAACATGACATTGTAGCACAAAATTAATGTCTAAAATTTACTGTTTAAATTTTGCACCAATTTCTCTGTGAGACCAAAAAACACTATCGACGTTGACAAATTTTTGACAAACCGTGAGTTGGTTTTTTCAAGTCTGATGAAATGTTTACTTTTAATCAAGAATGTTGAAGATAGTTCTAATAAACAATAAACGAAAAGATAAGTATGAAACAATAAAAATGAACACTGAATCCATTACACTAAAAGAATATACAATGTTGTCATTTTCTTGGTTATACCACAGTATATACAGTGTTATTCACGAGAAAGTTACTTCTGAAAAAATTGAAGCCGCAACTCATAATACAACTTACAATGGTCTCTAGCTTCCTGATTAAAAAGATATTTAATTTAAAACCAAGAGTACTTTGAATATTTGTTATGTCACATATTATGTCAATTTGTATTTTGAACAATTTTGAACTTGAGAAGTATTAAATCTCATAATGCCTTATTACACAAATGAAGAGAAAGTAGATATGATTTTTATCTATGGAGAATGCTAAAAAAATGCAGCGGCTGCTCTGTATTTTCAGCGGTACCCAAACCGCTTACATCCGGTTCCTGAAATCTTTAGAAAATTCGAAGCCAAGTTACGTCAACATTGGCTTCCAATACATAGGATCCGTCAAAGGACTTCCACTGGTTCAAATAATACAATTGCAGTGCTTCAAGCACTTGATGAAAACCCTCACATAAGTCAAACCGCATTAGCTAGACAAATTGGTATTAGCCAGTCATCGGTTTGTCGAATCCTTTATGAAAATAAATTTCGTGAAAATTATATCGATAATTTGCTGTGTTCGTTTTTCTTTAATTACACATTTACGAGACTAACTCTATTCTTGTCACTTTTGATGCTTTCATGTCACTGTCATCCAACGTCCAACTTACTTTGATCACTGATTTAAATGAAATTAAAAATGGTATCCAGTAATATATGCCAATAGTTTTTTGGGTTGCGGCTCATTTTTTTTTCAACTCTCTCGTGAATCACACTGATTATTTCCCTCATATATTAGTAGCCAACCAAATGTCTCAAAAATTCAAACGTCAGCCAATGACAATCGAGTTTTCTTGATAAAACGGCATGTAGCTCAACCTAATGCAAATATTGAAGGTAATTAAACAGCATGTAGCTTTTCGCCTGGTTACCATGGCACTCCAAACAATTTTTTCTATAAACAAATGTCAAAAAATTAATTTATTTAGTGTTTGTAACTTATTGCGAACTTAAAGCCGTGTCGGTGTCAAAATACAAATGGAACGGTTTGGAACAACAAACGTGGAGAATATCCACCAAGCCATTGAAAATTGTACACCAAAAAATTCTAAGTAAACTCATAACTCGATATGGGCTCAGTTTATTGCATTTTGCAAGGAAAGATCGTATTGCTTCAATGAAACCGCAACATTGGAACATTTAAAAAATAGTTTTGTTATTTGGGAAATAATCTTGACATAAATCCCTCGAGCTCCGTTAATTTTCGAGAATGTGTAGCTTGTCAATTGAATCGTGCAAATTTGACAAAAAAAGCCCTCCAGCTACGCTGTCGGGCTTTTAATATTATCAAATTTGCACTCTTCATTGCCAAGCAACACATTCTCATTAATTAACCGGCAAAACTTTGAGCTTTTGGGATTTAACCTTTGAATAAACCAGAACCTGAAGTACTATTTTATGACGTCATTAAATATTCGGCTTACACTTTCAATCTTTAATATTTTTTTTAATTTGCAATACATGTTTTCTAAATGAAGCATTTTTTTTAAATCTAAAGATTGAGTTATTTTTTTCATTAATGAAAATTCCAATAAAGCCAAATTTAAAAAAAATATGTTTCATGCAAATACTCTATTGTACCCGCTTGTCAGTAAGCTCAATTAGAGCCAATAGTTAAAGAAAAGTTAAGAAGGCAAGTGTGGCCTGTTGGCAGTATTGCTGGATGGGATCCTGACCCTCATAGTTCTCTGGCTGCACATCGGTCTAACCCAGACATAACCATTTTTTGTTAGGGTGGCGTCGTGTGGTGGTCTAGAGTTAGTTCTGAAATGATGAAATATCTTGTACTATTAATTTATAAAATTGCAATTCTAGTTGCGTTTAAGTTACTTTTGAGCAAATAACAAAATTAGTATCTTTAGATGTTACACTTTTACTCTATTCTTATTTTTTTACCACTTTAATAAAAACCACAATTGATGACAGATTGGCCAATTTTTTTGTTAAAATTACAAAAAAAATATACAATTTTGTACAAAAAATATATATATAAATATATATAGCTCATAGTCGCAGGTAATTAACTTAACTGCATTCTGAGTACTATCCACAAGAAAAAATAAACACAAGAGTTAATATAATTCGTCTTAAAATAGAAAAAAGTACATGTCACTGAGAATAATTTGATTATGGACAAACAGTCATTTAACAAAAAAAAAATGCTTTTATTAAGAACATCTCAGCCCAGCACACTACTTCTTAAACGCTGGATTTTGCCTTGATCGAGTCCACAAGATCCGAGATAGAAACCCCATTTTGCGTGGTATAGTTATTTTCACTTCGTATTTTATCAAAAATTGCAAACTTCTTTTCATCCCGTGGTCGCAAATTACCATTTCTCTTCATCGAAAAATACACATGTTCTAAAATGCCATGACTTCTAATAAGATACTCTCTTTGAGCCAATCTTTGCAGTCGATCTCTCTCCTCTGACTCAACAATCATTTGTGGTTCAGACGAGCTCATTGCAGACAATGGTGAAGCTTGTTTTGGTGTTACTTTAGTCTGACTTGGTTTTTCAACTTCTGGTTTTTTTGGAGCAGGAGGTTTTGATGGTGGAACCACTACTCTTTTTGCAGCTTCCAATCTTGCTTTCAACTGCATTTCATCTCTTAACGCATTTTGTGCTGCTTCTCTTGCTCTGCTAGCTGCAGTTTCAGAATATAAAGAGCCTTGACCTTGATCAAAAAATTTGTGATAATGTAGTATAGTTGCTGGACATGGATACACCAGTCTGAAACCTCCAGAATTATTAGTTTCGTATTTGTGGTAGTTATCAAAATTTATAGAAGAAGGAGGTTGATGATCTTTTCCATGAAGTAATCTTTCTCTTATACGTTTACGATCTTCTCTTATAACTTTTTTTTTATCGCATTTGTCCAAATTCATCATTGCAAACATATCAGAGAGAAGAGATTCTTTAATTTCCCAGTCTAAAGCTGTGTCTGTGTGAAAGCTAGGAGAGTGATTTACTTCCAAAATCTGAGGATTTAGTCTTTTATCAAGAATTACATCAACACCTAAAAGCTCACAGCAAGCTGGAATTACGTCGTGATTAGGAAAACAAGCAGCATAACTGTGTTTTAAAACAGGCGCAGCACTTATTATTGTTTTAATAATAACGTCATCAATTCTTCGCCAAATAGTTTCAACATCATGGCCCAATTTTCGTAAGTAGCCATTAAACCACGACAGTTTTCTTTTGCTACCTTCTTCAGAATCTTGATTGTAAGTTCGGCTGTATTTATTAACAGCGTAGTTAGTTAGATGCATAAAAACATTAGAAATATTGACTGCATTCGGTTCTTTATATCTTGTGGTAGCAAATCTGACTAGACCCTCTTCATAGATGTAAACTCTTAAAGGATCACAAGAAGTAATAAGCGTGTAAATTCTTAGATCAAATTTGTAACCATCTATCAAGTATGGTCTGTTGATGTAGACTTGGCAGACTCCCCTGTCACATGGTCTGATATCTTTAAGACTTTTAGTAACAAAAATTCCTCGTCCTTGACTTCCAGCATCCGGTTTTAGTATAAAAGTCCTGTTTCGGCGCAATCTACTGTAGGTTAGAGCTTCACCCAAATCAGCAGGAAGACACCATGTTCTTGGAAAAAAGTTGTAATCTTTTGGAAAAAGTCTGAGCATTCTGTTTAAGTTTCTGGCTAAAAGGTCCTTTCTACAAATTTCTAACATCCCTGGAAAATGGTTGATTTTTTGATAGCGCTTCATCTCCTTGCATCTTTCGACTGTGATTGAGAGATCGGTCCAATACAAATTCCAATTTTCACTTTCGCTCACTTCTTTATATCCAAATTTCGCCGCAATCTTCCGAATTACTTCATAGCGACAGTTTGTCAGGCACACCGTAATAGTATTTTTACGTTTCTTTGTGATTTTTCCCTGAATTATGGGTTTTACAACAGTTTCTTGTTTTGGGGGTCTTCGTTCGATTATGCTATCTGAAGAACTATCTGTCGCCTCACTGCTTTTCGAATCTTCAGCCATAGGAAAAATTACATAAATCTGAGTAATGAATTTTGATGATTTAAACTGTCACTATAATGTCATTAAACTTCTGACGATTAAACGAAAGTTTGTTGCAAAAAATTGTGCCAAATTAGTTTGTTTTGAAAGATTCTAAAACGGTGACAGCGGATTCTATCACGGTGACGCTTGTTAGTATCGGTGAGGCTAGTAACGGACTGCCGATAACAATGTCAAGGAGAACGAGGACAAGACTACTTCGTTCGCGGTTTCATCAGTAATAACTAATCTTTAAGAATGTTGACACCTAGTGTAGTGTTTATATTTTTGTTAGGAACAGTTTTTGCAAAAACCTGTTCAGGTATTTTATCAAATTTAACTTTTTTTAATAAAAGATTTAATGAACTTCTTGACATTCATTTTTAGCTGCTCCAGAAGAATGTTTGACACCAAACGCAATTATTGGTTGGTGTATAAATTTACAAGAATGTGCTACTGTTTATAAAATGGCAAATAATTTTAATGCCCCTATCACTATTGAAAATTTGATGTTTTTGATGCAATCTCAGTGCGGATTTAATGGTACCAATCCAAAAGTGTGTTGTCCTAGAGAAGAAGTTACAACACAAGTTAATTTTTAAATATAATATTATTGGTAAATAGTTTGTTGTTACTGTTATAATAATATTACATTAAAGTGTTCGCAGACCAATAGTTTTATTGTCAGTAGTAAAAATGTAGTAGTTCAAGTAAAATTAGACTTTAACTTGGAAAAAATTTCGACCAAGTTGGTTTTTTGTGAAAACCTTTATTGTGATGTCCTAAACATTTTCTCAAAAGTACTCTTAATTTAAACCGTAGAATTGGGTTTGTTAAGAGGCGAACGAGGAAAAATTTAATTTTTTGCAAAGATCACAAAAATTAACAATTTTGTATTATTGAAAAAATAGTAGTTTATAAAATTATACACGAAAAAGGGTCTATGGTACCTATAGTTCGGCTAAAAGTTAGACGAGATATATTTTCAAAGTAACGGAGAGGTTTGATCTAGTAGTGTTTATACAATGTTAAATAAATAATAAAAAAATGTTTAAAATATCAAGCCGACAATAGTATATTGTGCACCTTAGCTAGAAAGAGCAGTTTCTAAGCCGAAGAAAGTGATGGCTAGCTGAGACGAAGTCGAACTTGGAAAACCTCTTTATTGATGAGGTGAACACATTATTTTTTATCCTACTCAAAATGAAAAACTTTTATCGGTAAAATAATTTGACGGATAGGTGACCTAACACCAAAATATTTCGTAATGCCTTGACTTGGCTAACAAGAACTTCGCAGAGTTTTTATACTTTTACCTGATTGTTGTTAGACATGTTGTATGTCGAGGCATTTACTGTGTAAAAATCACATTAACCCTACAACAGATCAGCTTTAAATGTGACGATAAGTTATTTGATAAAGTGTAGGTGACTTGACTTTTATCTTTCGTATTTACAGCACTCGTAATTTTTGTATTAGATCTCGTATTCCAACAGTAGAATTTTGACGCAAAGCCAGTTGATGTTGTAAAGTAGCGACACGAACGAATGACGATCGCCAATTAAGCTTAATATCGATTTTTTCGCCGCTATGTAGTTAATGGATAAATCATCATCGCCAATTTAATCAGGCGCGACCTCTGACGGGAAAAATATCCTTATTGAGCTCAATTCATTGTGGTTCATGCCGAATTCATTTGTTTTGTCGGTACTTTATATCATCAACTGACTTTGTTTTGACTTATAACGGCATTACAGCGGCATCTAACGGCCACAAATCGTGACATGTTTGTTTTTCTAGCGAAACAAAAGTGATTTTCTGACCTGTCAAGAGATTAGAATTAGCCAACTTTGAAGTGGAGTAGGATAATAGTATATTGGGCACCTTAGCTAGAAAGAGGCAGTTTCCAAGCCGAAGGAAGAGATGGCCACTTCCTGAGGCTTGGAAAACCTCTTTATTGATGAGATGCACACATTATTTTTTATCCTACTCAAAATAAAAAACTTTTAACGGTAAAATAAGATGACAGAAAAGTGACCTAACCTCAAAATATTTCGTAATAACTTGACTGTAATAACAAGAACTCCGCAAAGTTTTTTTATTTTTACCTGATTGTTGTTAAACATGTTGTATGTCGAGGCACTTACTGTGTAAAACTAAAAATCACATTTTTCCAACAAATACAATAGTTGACGGAAAATTTGAAATTGAAAGATGTCAAACTCTAATAATTGACGGATTAATTAGTATCCGTTGATTATAGCCAAAATATCTCAATATTCGTGCATAGATTACAGTACGGATAGTGATTTTTCTTTTTTTTTCTCTTTCACAGTTTGAGGTTATGTGTCGTGACAAACCAGGCTTTTGAATTTGCAATACTTTAACTTGACTTTCGTATTTACAGCATTTGTAATTTTTTGTATTATCTCGTATTCCAACAGTAGAAACCAGATTATTACGTAGATTTAAAAAAAAACTTGAGACTTTAGTTGACGTTTAACTCAGCGCTATCTAACGGCCACAAATTGCGACATGCTTGTTTCCCTAGAGAAACAAGAGCGATTTTCTGAACTGTCAAGAAGTTAAAATTAACTAACTTTGAAGTGGAGTAGGATAAATAAAACTTTTAACGGTAAAATAATCTGACGGATAGGTGACCTAACTCCACAATATTTCATAATGACTTGATTGTAATAACAAGAACTCCGTAGAGTTTTTATATTTTTACCTGACTGTTGTTAAACATGTTGTATGTTGAGGCATTTACTCTGTAAAAATTACATTAACCCTACAACAGATCAGTTTTAAATGTGGCGATAAGTTATTTGACAAAGTATAGGTACTTATGTACGACATTACAGCCAACATATCACAATATTACAGCATAGATTACATTACGGATAGTGATAAATTTCTATTTTTTTTTCTTCATTAGTTTGAAGTTCTGTGTCGTGACAAACCAGGCTTTTGAATTTGCAATACTTTAACCTGACTCTCGTTTTTCGTATTTACAGCACTCGTAATTTTGTATTAAATCTCGTATTCCAGCGGTAAAACCACATTATTACGTAAATTTTTAAAAAAATTGAGGCGTTAGTTGACGTACAGTTACAAGATAAATTTATCTAGTTTATCTAGTTACGAGGGCTGGGCGATACCTGTTTTTAGGTATCGGGTATCGATACCTGTAAAGTAGCGATACTTGCCAAAGTATCGTAAGTATCGAGGTATTGGAAGTATCGAGGTATCGGGGGTATCGAAGTATCGGGAAGTATCGAGGTATCGCGGTATCGAGGTATCGAGGTATCGGAGGTATCGCGGTATTGAGGTATCGGAAGGTATCGAGGAATCAGAAGTATCGAGGTATCGGAAGTATCGGGTGGCGATTCATAAATATCGCATCAAATAGCTTGTGAATTTGTGTGTTTTCATCAAAATAGCTTGTGTTTCTAACATCCAAAGCACTTTGAATAGGATATTCATTTATAGCCACTCTTTGTCAAGGTATCACAGGTATCAAAGTATCGGAGATATCCTAAGTATTGGAGGTATCGGGGTATTAAGGTATCGGAAGTATCGAGGTATCAGAGGTATCGGAGGTATCGAGGTATTGGAGGTATCGAGGTATCGAAGTATAGGAATTATCGATACATCGATACCTGATTGCAGTCGATATAGGTGTACGATACCTGAGCAGGTATCGATACCTTCTGTAAGTATCGATACTTTTATCAGCCCTACAGTAGTTTCTGTAAGTTGACATATAACACATTGCCATCTAACGATCACAAATTGCGACATTATAGTCGCGAAACAAGAGCGATTTCTCTAGCAAAAGAAGCTCGATTTACTGACTTGTCAAGAGGTTAAAAAGAAAAAAAAATATTATGAAGTTTTTTAAATTTTAGTTTTTAAACATTTTATAAACATTACTACATCACTTCTTCCCATTATTTTGAGAAAATATTTCGACTTACTTTTAGCCAAATTAGAGGTCGCAAAACCCTTAACATTTCTTCTGAAAGACGAGATAACTGCAGTTAGTGTGTGGATTACTTTACGAAAGTCACCCATCTAAATGATGACCGCTGACTGCGTTGTTTAACTTAATACGTTAAATATACCTAATCTACGAAGCCAGTTTCGCAAAAGTACATACCTTTTATTCTAACCTAATAGTTTTTTATAAATATTTTTTTATGAGTCAAAACTGTTAATTTAAAAAAAAATTTGAAGCTGTTAATATAAAAACAGAAATAAAAAGCATATATAGTCTGGGCAGAATTAAGTGGGCTGACTTTATAAAAAGCTGCAATAAACCAAAGTGTTAAAAACAATTATTAAATTGTTAAACTTATTGTTAAAGTTAAAAGAAGGTAAGTTATAAGTTAAACTACCTTGACGATAGATTAAAATTTTTGATAGTTCTATGCATCATTAAAATTTTTGGGGAGGAACATCTGCTATGCATAGAACTATGATAAATCAAAATATATCGTCAAGGTGGTTTGGACCCTCTTAACTTTAACAATGGGCATTATTTTGTTCGGACTGTATGTCATTTGTTTAATACAAATCTAAAATGAAACATGTAAAACATGGTTTTTCGTATAGATATACAGGGTGTTATTGAAGTAATGTTAAAGATTGTAACTGGGAGTGACTTGTTAAAATAATGCTAAAAACTCAAACTTGTTTATAGCTTTTAAAATACACTATAGATTCTTCTTGTTTGAGAACCGCTAGTATATTTTAAATAAAGAGTTGAGAGTATGCATCACATTATCCTTATAAATAATTTAATTATAATTATAGTCAGGGACTCTAGTATCTAATAAACAACTTAAATAATGTATGATTAGTGTAAGAAAATAAAACCTCTATTTTTAATGACTATTTAAGTGAAAAGGGGACTTTATAGACACTACAAATAAAATTGTATAAAAATAAAATATAAAATCAACAGTCAAAACTTGAGAGTGTGATAAATCCTAACGATGATTTTCACAAGATAAACAATGACTTTTCAGTGTATGTAGCTAGCCCCCTTTGAAGTTTGATTAATTTTTAAGATTAAAGTCGCCAATTTAAAAATATACTAGCTTTTTTCAAACAAAATGGTACTATAATATATCTCAAAAAATTTAATCATTTGTATAAGGTAAGTTTGAGTATTTAGCATCGTTTGAACGAGAACCAGTTAAAATCTTTAACATTACTTCAATAACACTCAATGTGTATTTTCGTTGGCCTAATAAAAGAGACACCTATACTGAGGCCGCTCAATAGATATAGTAATAAAAACACCCACCTAAACCGAGCTGTTTGAACAATGGCCCTTCATTAGTCAATTTTAAATAAAGCGACTAAAGTAAAAGTCCTTAACACATCAAAGCATATTTTTAAATAGTAAGAATTTTTACATTTGCGCCGAAATCAATGTTTCCATAGTCTTCTATAGTCACTAGAAAGTGAGTCAAAACAATATTGTAATTAGATTGCTACTAAACGTCTAAAACCAACAATTTCAAATTTTAAGCGCCCATATCCACACTTCAAATAATGAAACAGTGTAAATCTAACTTCACCGCTTACGTTCTGCGCTGCTAGTCTTCCTTCACTGAGTTTTATTACTGCATCTATTCGGCGACCCTAGTATAGTACATTTTTTAAAAAAACTAATTCTACGGATCAAGGTCTAGGGACCATTTTTTGTGTATAATTTAATAAACTACCAAGTCATTTTTAAAATTATTAATTAGAGTGTGCTGTGGCTTATGTTTTGTAGTTGGCAGTACTGAATTTCTGAGAGTCACATAAAGCGCCAAAATCAAAATAGAAAACAAAGAAAACGAGATGGCAAAGCGATACGCACCTTCTTCACCTGTTACTTATGAGCTGTTATCAAATGCTCCCTCCACAGGCTCCCTCCTTCCTCAGATGACGCGCTACGTGCGCGCTACTCTTCTATTCTTTCTAGTAAAAGAAAAAATTCTAATTATGTAACACTTTTATGACATAGATGTTTTATTTGTTTATTCAGTTTTGCCAACCAACTTATTTAAAGCGTCGCCTACTCCAATTAATAATTTAAAAAATGACCAGTTACTTTTTTTTTCAATGATAACAAATTTATTGTGTTTCAGATATTTGAATAAAACTTAAATGCGCTTTCTTTCGTCTCCTAAAAAATCAAAACCCAGGGTTTAAATCAAGAGTACTTTTGAGAATATAAAAGAATTTAAATAAAAGTCTCTACAAAAATTTAGGTTAGTTAAAATTTTTTTGAAGTTTTACACATTTTTCGTCTAATTTTACTGGAATAATGCATTCTTGGAGGGAGATAATACGTCATCAATTAATTTTTGAGTGCCATATTTTATTGAACATTAATCTAGTTATTGGTAGTTTAGATATTGGAAGTGTTTGTATAGGCATAACAAGCCGTAAACTAAAAAATAAAATTTTCTGAGTTTATTTCAGTTTATAAATTATGACTCCCTAAGTTGGTTCGGTGGTAATATTTGAGGAATTGTCAAGACTACTTATTTATGATGTTCTGATATTTTATGCGGATGTAAAACGTACATAAACCGGCACTATAAAGGCCGTAGAGCTTTCAGTGCGCATATTAAATGCAGTAATGGGTAGAAATTTTTACAACCTATAAAGAAGGGCTGAGACGTTGATACAAAGCGACAACGTGACAAAAATTTTGTCATAAAACCGCTAAATTTAAAATATTCTTGAATACAAATGGAGAAAATTATAGCAGAGTAACCGAGTGAGCTTTAGTTCATTGCGTAAACCGAACCGAAATTTGTGCTCTTTAATCGCCCCTGATTACAGAGTTTAGGGAACGACAGAAGGGCTATTTATGTGTTGGTCGAGCAATATTTTAAAAAGCACATATATCACAGCACATGCTTCCTGCAGTGGCCGATGGCCAGGATTAACTCTCCATTATTCACGCGTTTCAGGATGACTGATCTTTTTATGAATTAAAAGCCTTTCTCGAGTGAGAAATTGAGATAACAAAAATAAGGATTGACTGGAGCATAACACATTAATGCCAAAGCATTTTTAAAAGGGTACCAAATAATTAAAAATTTATATTTGAAACAAAGTGGACTCTGTCTGGACGAAGGGACAAAGCAAATTACGTCAAAGGTTGCTATAGTGTCGCATAGGTAATGGACAAAATAAGAGCAATGGCCCTCTCGGACGCCAATGCGACCTCTCGCTCTTCATTTCCCTATTTTTAAAGTTGATCCAACATCACAGGTAAAAGGGGAAAGAATGAATGCGGTCGAATCAAGTTACACGACAACCCTAACAGAATTTCAAAACACGACATGTTTTCATAAATTCATCTTCATTATATTAAATAAAACACCACAAACTTATCTAACTAAAATTTGATATTAATTAGACCGCTTTCACTTCTGATTATTCCTACCGCCACCCTTTCGTATGTGAAAAGATCGATTTTAACTTATATGGCTTTATTAAAATGCTCGTGTATTACGGTCCTCTGAGGCACAAAGCAATCTAAATTTCAAGCCACTGGCCAAGTTTCACTTTTGTTACACGTGACTCTTAATTAAGAACTCTTATTAACATTCGTTTCAAATATTTATTTGTTCAGATGGGCGTTAAAATTGCCGATATTAGCCCCTTGCGGCAATATTTTATACATGGATGGCCTCTACATAAATTGCTATTGATTCTCATTTGCTAGAAGATGAGGAAAAGCTAACAAGCAAGGCAAACATGTTAGATTATAATCAAAAGTAGCCATCTATTTTATTTAAACATTTTGTCACAAAAAAATGCATTAAAATCATTATTTGAAATTTTTGATTGTCAATAATAGAAAAGTAAATTATAAACTGGAAGCGTGTATCCAAAAGATGACCAAGATATGGTAATCTTACAAATTTTTAAAAAAAATTTTTGTTCTTCTGTTTTTATAAACTTGAAACAAAGAAAAAAATCCATTCTTATAAAGTTATAAAACCAGTCTATTTGAAAGCTCTTGAAAAAACTGGTCATTTCCTATCACTGTTTTGTAAATAAAGTCTCAAAATCAATTTAAAGTTTAAACGACTTTTGTTTTAGCAATAAATAAAAGCGCCTTTTTAATTTATGTTGCAGCTACCCTACAAAAAAATTTAGATACGCCATACCGTACTGTAAAGAAACAAAACAAAATTTTAATTTCTTGGTCTTTATATTTAATTTTATTTATTTTAATAAAATGCTACGCGTTTCTTTAGGGTTAAGATACAAAGATTTAAAATTTTTAGTTACTTAATTGTTACATTTGAAAAAAAAAAATTAAGGTGCTTACATTTAGACTCTTAAATCATTATATGTCATTTTACATTTTTTGTGTACAGTTTATTATATTTTTTGAAATAGTTTTGTTGTTAACTTCATTTAAAAAAGTATCTTACAATATAATCTTTCAACTTTTATCACTGTAGTCTTATTAATTAAGATCTCAGTTATGTCAAATGCGATTATTATTGCAATTGTCAAATTTTTTGTGTTTCTGGACTTACAACAAACTGACAACATATCAACAACTTGGTTCGCAAATTTTGGAGCACTTTGTATAATATGTTCAGTCATATATTACATATAAAAAATAAGATTTTGCCCTTGCCTTCACATAAAATAATTAGTAATATTAAATAATTTTTTTAAAGAAAATTAAGCAATTCATATTTAAGTACAAGCTATTGGTATTTTAGTATAGAGTATGTCTTTTTCGTGCTCGTATTTCGTCGTAAAACTGACAGAGTATCTTGTTTACAAGATACCGTATTTATTTTTGGGATATTTATTTTTATTTTTGATTTCAGCTTTTCGAAGTTTTGACATATTTTTCGTTGTTGCAAACGTCTCTCTAGTGCCTTTAAAAAATATTGGATAAAATTTATTTCCAGATTATAGACTGACAAATGAGTTGGTCAGCCAACATCCTAGACTGAATTTTTAAAAATTTAACTTTGAAAGTTATATCCACAAAAATACCAAAGGTACAAAAAATTTGATGTATTGTCTTGGATTTTCAAAACATTGTCATAGATTGCTAAAAAATACTATTACAACTTGTTCGTGAAAAATGGTTATTTAGGACAGAGGCAATAAAACAATTTTGTTTACCGCAACGTTTCGACTTTGTATTCAGTCTTCTTCAGGCCGGAACAACGGGCTGTTTTGCTTGAGACATGACCACTGAATGAGATATGGTCACATTCAGATCACAATGAAAGAGTACAGGAATTGCAAAGATATTATGACATAAAAGAGAGTGTTCCAGTCAAAAAATGACAGGATTTAGTCAGAGTATAAATCGATTGCATAATTCTATTTACAAAACTAATAATTTAGTGAAATAGTATACAAAGATAGTCTTTAAAAGTTTAGGAATAGCATAAAAAATTTCAATATAGTTTTAACGTTGTCAAATTTCTGTTATTCGCTGCAAATGTAAATAACTCTTTTGTCATTCAATTTTACTTTTTTAGTTCAAGACATTATTGCTTTCTGCAATGCGTTATTTGGTCGTAATTAAAACATATTTTGCCGTGTGAATGTGGTACTTTATCGTTGTTATAATTCTTACACATTATTTTATACTTTTCCAAATTCAAAGTGGTTTTTATGACACTGTAATTGTCATTAGGACCGTCATAACTCATAATGATGCTATTAAAAAGATTGTCAAAGTCTGTTGTAAATCAAATTCGTGTGCCTAAGTCGAGGTCCGGCTAGTACTAGTAAGAAGATTTATGTTTATAATTTTATTGCCCAGCGGCACCTTTCTTTTGTTACTATCGTTACTTTTAATACAATAGAATCCTGTCATAAAAACTACTTTGGATTTGGGTAAGTATATATACCAGTGTTAATGAGATGTTCTTAGTTTAATGTTCACTTTTTTTTAACAACGTAATTGATTGGACTATTGCATAATGCTAGGCTTAGTAGGCTTTAACCAATCGTTAATCTTAATCTAACAAAACTCACTCAAAAATAACACTATGCGCCAGAAAAGCATAGTAGTATTTTTTTAATTTTTCCTGAATGTCGTAAAACTTTGTTCTCTTTCTTGCTCTTTAAGAAAGAAAGGTACGAGCAAGTAAGAGAAACTTTGGTCCGCTCCTTAATCCGACAAATGAAATGTTGTCTCTTTCATTCCTAAGCCATTTAAAAAAGACAGTCAACTATAGCACGCCTCTTTAATTTACCCACCCAAAACTTATCTGTGATTCTCAACAGATCTTAAAAAAGCAACGAAATAAATTTTATTTACAAAAAAAAAATATAACAAAAATTTGAAATTATGTACAAGTCTAATTACATTTCATTATCACCATCTGTATCATGGTAACGATTCTATTAACAAAATGTTTAGTTTAAACAACTTTTCGTATTTAAAAATAACCCGATAGTTTGAGAACTACTGGTACTCTATCCTACTCTCCGCTGCAAAGTATATAACACTTGACGGCTTGTATTCTGTTTCACTCATTCGCATGGTAACAACAAAGATAAAACTAGTAACGCATAGGTAAGTGTTATTTGACACAATTTTACAACATTCGGGAAAAATTAAAAGAATACTACTATAAGCGCTGTAAAATTGTTATAACAAGTGTTCATTTAAAAAGTTGTCACGAGTGTCATGACAAAACAAAAACATTTTGAAGTGTTGCTTAGTTAAATTCGACTGCCGTACTGTCAGTGATGTCAAAAATGTTAAAATTGTCGCACTCTCGTGTATAAAAATAGTGTGATTGATTTATTTTGTCGGTCAAATATTGTCCTGGAAATGATTTATTTTGTCGTGCGTTTTATTTAGCCTAAAAATAATTATTTAAAATTCTTACCTTTTACGAAATTCGTCGATTTTATCCCTTCCTGAAAAAAAAACCTTCCTGTGTTAGATTACAAAAATAAATTTCAAATATAAGATAAATGTAACAAAATTAGTTTTAAAATATTTCATTTATTTCAGTGAGCAAAAAAAGGGTTAAATTTATGAAACGTTATTACAGCTTCTCTAGAGAAATTCTGTAAAACGCAGAGCGAAGCTACCATATACTTACTCATTTCACAAATTGGGAGATTACT
Organism: Tribolium confusum; assembly: GCA_029207805.1. Lineage (NCBI taxonomy): Eukaryota > Metazoa > Arthropoda > Insecta > Coleoptera > Tenebrionidae > Tribolium > Tribolium confusum. The sequence goes on along the minus strand of JALGAY010000001.1, from coordinate 32,445,503 downwards.
TTTTAGAGAAATTTTCACAAAATAATTGTGAATTAATGATTGCATGCTATTCCAATTCTTGATTCGACAAATCATCATTAACCAAAGCCAAAGTAATTTTTGTGCGATTTCTTTTCCCCATTCACCCTCCTTGATCGCGTAGGTGGTTAATTTATTTTACGTGTTTACCCTTACTGAGATAAATGGTTTCATCTCTGCTTTTATATAAATGACAATAGTTTTTTTTTGTGACAAAAATAATGTTTCAAAGGGCAGATTTATAAGTAGTTTCAAAACGTTTTAACCTCCAAACGCTCCATAAAAGCACTGCAGGAGTTTAGGCCTACATAATAAAAATTTCCATGCTCGTAAAATACCAACAGCCTTAAAATATTCATATGCGTTAAAGATGTTTCTTGCAAAATGGGATGTAAACACTAGAGAAGTCAAATAAATCATGACTTGAGTTCTTTTTGTGGAATTGTTTGTGGCTTATTTCGTCGATAAAAACAGTTAAGAAAAGATTTTATACAGAAAAAAATAAGACTTCGTAAACACAAATATAAACGAAAATAAAAAAAATCAATTTATTAAATTTAAAGAAATATTTTTATACAAATTCTTCTCTAATAAATAAATTTCTATGGTAATTTAAAGCAAAGAATGTTATTCATTATCCACCGACTTAGAGAAAAAGTCACAAAACAATTAAACCTCTCGTAAAACTTTTAAAACAATTTAAATTAACACTAATCTCAACATTTATAGTAAAAATAAAATTTGTAATTTTGTTTAGAGTAATTATGTTTACCGGTTGTTCTGTTCACTTCATTAATTCACATTTAATAATAATTATCGATGACGGATTTTAGCAAAATTAATTTATTTTACGTGTTTACTCTTCCTGAGATAAATGGTTTCATCTTTGCTTTTACACAGGGTGTTAGCTAAATGTTTAAAATTGTTTAAAAAAATCCAGGCCGTAAATTGACCAATACAAAATTTGTTTAAAGTTAGCGCTTTTAAAGTAAGTGGTGCGCCCATGTTTTTTCTCAATGCCATTAGTGTAAAATTTGTTACCATAATACAAAAAATGCAAAACAACCGTTCCGTTATTGTCAACCACAACTGTCACATTTTGAGGCTTGTCAAATTGTACTTTTATTTAATTCTAAGAAAGCAAACATGGTTCTTTTTTACAGAAAATGCGTAGAATAGAAATTGTAAATAGACCACACTAGATTTCACCATATTTCAGAACCGAACATAAAGACTGAAAACCAGAAGAATGAATTTTAAGCCAATGTGTGTGGGGAACGGGTAGTAGCTCCAATGCAGTTCAAAAAAATATACAAATTATGTTTCAAAAGACAAAGTATTGTAAGCAGACATGCACTCGCGTGTGAAGAATGTCTAGGTAATTCTTGTCATAAAGAACCAACATGTGTTGCCATAAAGGTGCCTCTACGAAGTTTTTTAAAAGGTGGTGTTTAAACAAATCAGCTGAAAATCTTTCTGAATTAGCAATAATGATTAGGATACCAATTTTATGACTAGGCATAAAAAACTTTTTTATTCAACAATTATTATTAAAACATGTTTGAAGAAAATAAATGTGCATTAATTAGAAAAAAATTTACTACAAATGCACGAAGTGTACGCCATTTGATACGATACATGCATGACTTTGACGGATCAACGAATCTTTGACTCTTTGCAAATTGCTTTTTGCACGGGTGTTTGATAAACTAATCTACTCAAGTGTCCCCAAAGATAAAAATAGCAGTTATTCAGATTTGGTGACCTAGATGGCTAAAGGACAGGATCACCTCTACCAATCCACCATTGTGGATAATTATCGTCCAAAGAGAAGAACTGCAGCACATTTAAGCCAAAGTGAGGAGGCACCTTATCCTGCATAAAGAACATTCCTCTACAAGTTGCGAACAGTACATCTTCTAAAAATTGCGGTAGAATTTTTCTTAAAAAATTTAAATCAACTTTGGCATTCAAACGTTGTGGCAAAACGTATAATCCAATTAAACGTTTACTGCGGATCGATTTTGAAAATTCATTTGACGGATTTGGTGTGGGTTGGCATCTGACTAGTAATCTATATTATAAAAATTAAGTATGCCACTTTTTGTAAAGCAGCATTCGTCCATCGTTAATATTTTTGAGGTAAATGCAGGATATTCAGCACTTCGTGCTAGTAACCATTCGCAGAAAGCAACCCTTTGTGGATAATCTGCCTCTGTGAGTCTTTGCACCCTCTGTACATGGTAGGGATGAAGCAAATTTCTGTGTAAAATCTTCCAAATTGTCCAGTGGCTAACGTTAAATTGTTGAGATATTTTCCGTGTACTAGCGGATGAATTTATCTCTACTTCCTCTAAAACTTCTTCGTGAATGTTTAGATATCCTTTTGGTCGTCTGATTGACTTCCTTTAAGTAGTACAAAACTGTCTCGCGTAATCGACTAGCTACTTCAGCAAAAGTTTGTCCGCCTGGATGTCTTCGCTGAGGATATTGTTCCGCATATCTTCGCTCTGCAGTACGAAAATTACCTGAACATTCTCCGTATACAAAATGCATATCTACGTATTCTTCAATCGAGTATTTAACTATTTTGCATAATTTTTTTTGACAAATAAATTGACAGTGACACTAACCCGATTAACGCAAAAAACTTTACTTTCTTTAAATGGGCATGGAAATTCCGCTGGATATAAAAAATTTTGTCCCTATGAAATATAGTATTAGAAAAATCGACTCTTTTAATTTTAAGGAAGCCATTAAATTTTGTCAGGACATTTACCTAACAACCTGTATAAATGACATTAATTTAATAAAGCTACAAGATATTTTAGATAAATATTTTTTAGTTTTTAATTATTACTACTAATATCATTAGATTTCGGTGATTAACAGAGTTATCATAAAGTAAAGCAGTTACCTGGAGACCAATTTTTAGGTTTTTTTTGTTGTTGTTTAGAACCTACACCTAGCTTTTTCACTAAAAATGGACTGATTGTTGCAGGTAACAATTAAAAATCTTTACAATATTACATTCTACGCTCCTAAATAAACCGTATTCAAACAAACTGATTGGGTTGGCAACACAAAATTTATAATTTCAGCGTAATTTTCGTATGTACGAGAAAAATCGATCAATTTAATATATTTTAAACAAAAATTTTTAGTAACTTTAATTTGAACGTATTCAGTATTTGCTGATCACGGTGTATGATAAATAAGTATTTCTGTACAGATTGTGTTTAGGTGTCATTTTGTACCAAATTTGCTAATTCATTATTGATATTCATTATGATTTGGTTAAAATTTTTGTTATGAAATTGTGGTTTATACATTTAATATTTTTTTGTCCTCCCGTATTGTAAAGTAGGCTATCATAGTTGTGCATCCACCAATAGTAAGTCGGACTTTTGGAAACTGTGCGGTAAAAATGAGTCTCACATTGTACGGTTAGAACTACCACAGGAGATGCTTGAGGAAAAAACTAACCTTGCAGTAGTATAGTTTATGTGTCAAAGTGTACGTACCTAAAATATTGCCACAAATAAAGCTATATTTAATACAAAAATAATATATTGAAAAAATCGCTGAAACGTCACAGGTGTTACGTCAAACGTTGTGTGAGACCTTAGACAACGCACAGCGTAGTTCAAGTGTGGATCCCCATTACTAACAACAATACGAAATTATAGGTATAAAAGTATATTTTAGAAAAAGTTGCAGTTAATAAATTTTAAAAATGACAACGTGTGTATTTAAGATAATTTTAAAAATAATATGCAATTTTATATAGAACAGAATGTTAAAAATAAACCGCTACAGCGCCATCTATTCAGAACCTGTGTGTTCCTGTCTAGTTAATAAATGTCATTATTCTATGGATCCGTGGCCATTATTGTTGAATGTTGAATCTCTCAGTAATTATCAATTTAGAATTAAAAGTGTGAATAAAAGTACTGGAAAGACCATTGAACATGTTTTAAAGAAAATTATGCAAGCAGTGACAGAGTATTTAAGCCGCATTTGGGTACGTTTTATGGGTTTTTAGAATTTATTTGTACCTAACCTAACTTTTGAAAAGGCGCAAAAAAAAACAGAATTTGACTCTTTCGGACAAAAAAAATTATACAAATCTTATGCGGTAGTTAATTTTACAGGCTCCAACTAATCAGGCCCTCGCTTTCAGCTCGGGCCTGAAACAAAGCTGTCGCCTGTAAAATTAAGCCTACCACATACGAATGTAAATAGCTATTACTTAATATTTTTTATTATTCACAAATTATATATATTTTTTTAAGTAAAATAATACCTGTATTAATTTAAGTAAGCAAGAAAGTGTTAGTTTAGAGGTATATTTTTCCGGATTAACTCCTTGTGCTACAAGTGTAACTTTATGCAACCCAGTTCCAGCTCCAGAGAATATCCCACTTGAACAATGCAGCGTATTGTTGCGCGTGTAATACATCAATTCAGCATCCATCTGAGGGGCTTTTAAGGAGTTGTTAGGTTTTGTTCTCCTTGCCCTATTTTTCCCTCTTCTGTAGGGGTAACCGGACTTTTCTTCAGGTGTGCTTCTGTAGATCGTGTGTAATTGCCCGTAGAAAATGGGTTATTCCAATGCTAATAAGCATTGTTTGACGAGTGATTAACGGAACAGTTAGCGGTGCGTGAATCTCCGATTGTCATTTATATGAGGAGCAGAATGAAAAATTTACATATGATACAAGAGCGTTTATCCCTGCAAGAATCCAGTTTTCTCGATTGGATTAAATAAATACAAGTCGATTTTTTGCTAGCATAATTTCACCCCGAATGCACGAAAGCAATTCCGGACAAAAAAGCCATTGCAGGAAAGCAATTTCATCCCAATTTAATTTCAAGCGAACAAGTAGTGCGGCCATTAGCATTGTCCCACGAGAAGGTTTCTCCTGTGTTGTACAGTCGCTGTCTTAACCGCACATTTATCCGTGCTAATATCAACATGCAATTACGAACAGCCCTTTATAGTCGGAAAAATAACCGCAGCAATCACGGGAAAACAATATAAAGCCAAGTTTTCATCAGAATTAATGAATATTGGGTGCTGAAAATCGTATATCTTACTTATGAACTGGGATTAGAAGATTTGATTAATGGAAATAATAAACTACAAGACGTAATTGAACAATGGATTTTCGTAAGCAACCAAGAAACATCCGTGACAGTTAAATTAAAAGTTACTAAGTCGCTAACCCAAGTGTCGGTTTCAGCTAAAATAAAATAAATTTTAGTCGACTTCTTCCTCTGATTTCTTATTTTTTGCAAAACAATCTTGCATTTTCTTGATAATGAATAAAGTCGCTGAATAAAATAAAATTGTAGAAACTTCCAAGTCTTGCTCTTTTCATAAAATCAATCTTATTTTATTTAATAAAAAGTTTTAGAATTCAAATAAAATTTTTCTTCTTTCATTTGCTAAATGATCGCAAGACGAACTCCAGCTGCTTCCTATCAGCTAGCGGTTTATACAGGGTGACATAAAAGTCTGGAATAAAATTCATATTATCTAAGTATTTTTTTTAAACGACAAGACAGGTCAGTTTTATTTTTTACTGCCTACGTTTTTCACGTATTTTCAAATTTTTTGCCAACCGGTTTTTTGCTGTGACGTAATCAATTTTTATATTAAATAGCAACACCTATTTTTGGTGTCGAAAATTTAAACTCTTTTTTTTTCTGAGTATGAATGTACAACATTTATAGCGTCTAAATTAAACACTTTAAGTAATTTAACCGATTTAAATATTTTATTGAATTTTTTAAAATTGACGCAATTTTTAACAGAATTACTGAAATGAATGTTCAAATTGACGTCCTTCTGTTTCTTAGCAATAATACTATCAATTTTCAAACTCTGTTTGCAGATTATTAATTATTATTTAATTAATTAAGCGGCACTGATTTGTGATTATTTCTCTTAATTTCAATACATTTTTTGGTTTTGTTGCAAATACTTTTGATTTTAAGTAGCCCCATAAAAAAATCAAATAGATCTAGCTCAAAAAACAGAACAACTCATAATTAACATCTACAAAAATTAAATGTTTGGTGCGATTTTGTTAGATCACATTTTAAGATGTTTTCATTAACTGGATAAGTTTATTTGGATATTTTTTGCCACAAGTTAATCCAACGGAAAGACGATAAATTGAACCTTTAGTTCAGTAATTCTGTTAAAAATTGCGTTTATTTTGAAAAATTTATTAAAACATTTAAATTGGTTAAATTACTTAAAGTTTTTATTTTAGACCCTATAAATGTTATACTGTTAAACTTAAAAAAAGCAGTGTTAATTTTCAACACTAAAAATAGGGGTTGCCTTAAAAAAATAACCGATTACGTCACAGCAAAAAACAAATTAGAAAAAAAATTGGATAAAAAATAAAAATGTGCACAATAAAAAAATAAAATCGACCTGTTTTGGAGTTACCTAAAAAAATTAAAAAAGACAATATAAATTTTATTCCAAATTTTTATGTCACCCTGTATATATACAGGATGTTTTTGAAGTAATGTTAAAAATTTTAACAGGTAGTAGCTCTTGTTCAAAGCATGCTAAAAAACTAAATTTGTTTTATACAAATGTTTATAGTCTTTGAGATAGACGCTGTAATTTTTTTTAGAACTTTAATTTTAAAATACACAATGTATGACAACCCTGATCCGAAGCATATAAATTCAGAGAAATACGATGTAAATTTTTTGCTCAAAAACAGTGTTGTCATACATCGTGTATCTCAAAAATTATACCTTTTTGATAAAATTGTTTACAACACATATTTCAAAAATTATAAACATTTGTATAAAGCAAATTAAGTTTTTTAGCATCTGTTCATCAAGGGCTATCACCTGGTAACATTTGTAAAAATTTTTAAAAACAACTTGTATGTCTGAAATCACAAGAAAAAATTGTTGCATATATTACGATCATACACAAAAAATTAGACTGACACAAAAAGTTAAAAGTTTTAAAATCAAAAGTATTTGCAACAAAACCAAGAGGTTTAGAGTAATTAAGAAAAATAATCACAAATCAGTGCCGCTTAATTAGTCAAAACAGAGTTCGAAAATTAGTTTATTCACACACATCTACACACAGTTTTCCAATTAAAATTTTAATAAAAAAATTAATAATTATTACATTATTATTTTTATTTTTTCCATAAAAGTACACAATTTAAAAAAAAAATTGTGTTAGCTCAATTTTCCGCAAGGTTACAAGCATTAGAAAAAAAACGCTATTTTTTCAAAAAAAATTATTTTATAAATGGTTTGAGATTAAGGACTGAAAATTTGTATAATTTTGTTTTCAATAGGTACTAATAGAAAAGAAAATTTAAAAATATCGCAGATGTCAAGGTATTTTGTAGGTCAACCTGGCATGGAATGCCCCATATACAAACCGATCGGCTATAGCGTCCCGTGTTTGCAATCTTCTGTTTGCACGATATTAGCTATTTTTCACACTTCTTAGATAAATAACTATTGTTTAAGTGTCGCAAATTACTACAAACTTATGCTTTTAGCTAGTATAGACTTCACGTTACATAATAATTGCTGGCATGCACTGATTTACGTATCTTTCTTTACAAGATGGTTTATGTAAACTTTAATTAACATAAAATTAGCCGCGATCTTTTGTAAAGCGTCGCTGCAGTGTTATTGTTTCCACACCCTACAATTCAATCAAGCCATTGTCGGCGACAGGGAGAAACTCATACAAGAAATTACAGCACAGCCCCCGAAAATTATGGTTCCGTTCCACTTGAGCCAGCTCGGAATTCGTCGTCTTCTCCGACTTTTATGGGTATTTGCCGTCTAAATATGCTAACTAGCAGGAAGTCGAGGGTGGTGTGGATATCCATAACACGGATTTGCCTTGCTGAAAAGTAAACAACCAGGGCATAAAACCAATAATGAATGAGCGAGCATTTAACGAGGAAGTCGAGGAAGTCATCCAAGTGTGCAAATTTTGATGAAATACTCGAACGAGCGAGTTTCAAGTCCTTAAGTATGTACGCTACATTTGCCTAAGAAGAGCCAAGGTGGACTCGCATGGTTGCCTTCAAGTCCATGCATGCTTAAGCCCCTTGTTGGCACCAGAAAGGCAGGTTATTATCGATCAAGTGCTCGCCAAAAAAACATGTCGAACTGGAGAAGTAACTTGAAGCTTATCGAACTTAATCCCTCTAACGAATTTTCAATTTCGTTAAACGCAAAGTTTCCCGCGGAATACTATATCACAGGATTAGTTAAATTAATTTTATTTTCTTGCGTAAATGGGGATGTGTTGTTATGGAAACCGCTCTTGCTCAAACTTTCGGACAATGGGACTCTCAAGACCGTAGCAGATGAGATGAGACAATCGGTAATTGACCAACTCTGATCGAAACCGACGTCTGTTCAAAACTCAGTCCAAACTAATTACTTCCGACAATTTTTAATGTGTACATATGAAACTTTATGAATTATGTGAAAGGGAAAAGAGAAACGTCGAGGGATGAATTTTAATCAGGAGTGACGGCTTAGGCGCCGAGCTTAACGCATTTTGCCGCCAAACTACCCGCAATAAGTGATAATCTGTTTTTAATGAGCGACAAGATCATTTTACCCATGTTAATGTACGAGTACTGTTTAAAATAGAAACCACCAATTTGTCTCAGTCTCAAGGTAAAACTTGGAACGCTGCTTGCACGAAAAGTTTTCATTTCGCTCCTGAAAACTTCTACAACTTTGGAAACAACGTCCCGCAGATGTAATTAAATATTTAAATTACTAGATTTAATGGAATTCAAACCTGATTTAGCTGTTTGTTAAGTGATTGCTAATGACTGTATCGCTACAGACGCAAGAAAAATTAAATTACTGGAAGTAATTTGGACTCAGCAAAAAATAAAAGAGTTTTAAATTTGACACGTTAATTGCTAATGAAATAAAAACAACTATACAGGATGCTTTATAAATAAACGACAATTTCTAATGCACACAATAAACAGTATACACAGTATACTGTAACAATACACAGTGAAAACATAAGAAACGTTATTTTAAAAATTTATAATTTCTAATAATTGTTTATTTAAAAAATTGGGTCAGTTTGAAACTGACTAACCAGAAAATTATTAATACATCGATTAACATTAATAACTTAAATTGTCTGTAATGACGGCAAAAAAACTGTCACATTTGTCATTTATTAAACAAAGGCCTTTTCTTAAATTTTAATTAATTAGTTTATTAAAAAAATGTGTGTCAAATTTGGTTCATTTGCTTGTCTTTCCAAATTTTAAAATCTTTATCCAAAAAATTTTAATTTTTGAGATCACGTTAAAAAATTCAGAGACAGCTGCGGTAAACTTTAAAATCTCTGTAAATAGTAAAATACGTTTATTTTTAAAAATTAACTCACACAAACTTTGTTTAAAATGTTTTACTGTAATTTGCTTTAAATACCTTACAACAGAGTTTGTAATTGTAATTTGCAATTTGTCGCATGCTCTGTTTTGTAAACATAAAAATTTCAAGATTCACCAATCGCTATTAAAAAAAAAATTAAAGAAAGTTTTGTACTTGTTTTATTAATTACTTCTCTCTTAATAGTGTAGAACAAAAACTTCCTTTAAAACAACATTTTACACTAATCAGAAAATCAATACCATTATAAAACATATAATGTACGAAACTAAAGTTGTTGACCAAAGTAAAGAATAAGAGTGAAAAAAAAATGAAGCAAGCTAAATTTCAATTCCTGGAAATTTTTAACTCTGGGAAAAATCAGTATCCAATGTGTTCGTCAGTACGTGGAGAACGTTCACATTTTTTGCAAATATATTCTGTTTAAATAAATTGAACATAAATTTTGTATTTTCATTAAAAATACAAAAATTGTTATTGACTTGTAACTTTTTTAAAAAATGACCTATAAATAAATATTTGGTCTACTCTACAAACGCCTTACTGAAAATGATAGTGCACTTAAAATATTGTTGGTTACCAAAGCATTTTTTTAAATCTAAATAAAATGTGTTCAATAATTGTTCTGGTCGTGGTTTGCTGTGCTTTTCTCTTTCTAGCATGAACGTAGGTTGACGTGATAAGTCCATATGGTTTGCTGTCAACTGTCTAAATATTGTCTTATTTTTGCATTTGAGAGTTTCTAATAAAAATCATATTGCAAATCATGATAATTGTATGCAAGTTCTGAAAAAAACTGATTTTAATTTAGAAGTAGTCACAGAAACTCGAAAAGTATGCAAGAGTTTAAAAAGCGGAGCATTGACAGCTATCATTTGCCATTGTTTTGTAATGTTAACCAAGATATACGTTTTTTGTGACAATTGCCACACATTGGGGATCTAACCAAAACAATTATTGAACACATATTAGCATAGTGCTAGATAAAGCTGTTTTAAGCTATTTACGTGTGGTTAAACAAAAAAACAAAATTATTAATTTTTATAAGAAGGAAATATTAATTTTTATCAGTAAGTGTTAGAAATTCAATGTACTCTTTTATTTTGATTGGTTTATCTAGAAAATTAATCAATTACAAATGAAGATTTTAATTTACGTTTTTTTACAGTAATGAAATGTTTTCTTTATGCGTATACAAAAATGACAACTATAATTATTTAAAAGCAAGAATAAAAAATATTAAATAAAATAATTAAAAATCTAAGTTTAATTAAAATAAATTTTTACATAACAGTGGCAGAGCGCTTTCGAGAACTAATCATCACCAATGCTTAAATAAGAAAAAAAATCTAAAAATTTAAAAAAATGTTAGAAAAAACTTATTAAGTTTATGTCAATAATAAATTTAAAATAAAAATATGTACTAATTTTTTTTTAATTTAAGAAAAATCTGACAGTTAATTAATTTAGCATTTTAAACTTTAAAGATTTTTTACAAAAAAATTAATTTTAATTAGTAGGACATCTAATTATGAAAGAAAAATTATATGGTTTTGATAAAAAATTACGATGACGTCATAACCTTGCCATATTGCTTGTTACGTGTAATCTAATTACGCCAAAATTAAGCCTTTCCGTTATACCTAGCGATTTTGCATGTTTTTATTTTGGAAAAATAAAAGAATTACAAATTTTATACATTACTTTACATGTAATGAAAATTAAAAATATTTGTTTCTCATGTTTTCGTTTATCTGCACGCAAAATAGTTATAAAATTTTTAGTGAAGCTACTAATTATAAAAAAATATATCGTTAAAAAAATTGCGACAGCCGCATATTAAACGCTTTGAGTCATTTATTTATGTTACAATTGCGCTTTCTCAATATGACAAATTACTTGTTTATGAATTTTTTTTTAATCTAAAAAAAGAAAAAAATTACGGTTTACCAACCAACAATTAAAACAGCTGTACAATGAGCCAGATAGTGTTGGAGAGATAAAAACTCAGAGGTTTGATGGCAGGGATACTCTTAATTGAGGCAAAAAAAAAATACTTAAAAAGTTAGACTTAAGTATAAGAGAAAGAAAACAAAAAAAACTTTGCACAAGATCAAAAAAAATAAAGAAAAATTTTAGACAAAAAATAATTAATAAAAACAAACAGAAAACAAAAAACAGTGAAAAAAATGGTTCATAAAATTTTGAGTTACCTGGCTTTAGAATGATAAAATTACAAGGAACGCAGATATACTATACAATTTGGGTATTGGGTGTTTTTTTGTGACATTTGCGCGAAATTTATTTATTAAGCTAATTAAAGTTAAAATGGTAAAAATACGTAATAGGTGTTTGCTAAAACTTTGTAACAGTAAATTTTACGATTTTTACTACGGTTGTGAAATTTTCAACTTAAACCTCTAACAAGTAAAGCTGCCAATCACATCTACTTATAAAAAAAAAATTAAATCTTACGCCAGCTCTACTTTTTATCAAGTAAATTAATCTATGTAAGCAAATTGTCTAAATTTTAGATTTTAACAAAGTAATTAGGTAAGTATCTTTATGAAAGCGTATCTGATTTTTTTTAAACTTATTAATTTAAGTTTTTTAAACAAAACTTGTTTTAAAATAAATATTAACTTGGCAGTTATTGACTGACACGTCAATATCAATTTTAGCTTACCGGTAGATAGCATTTTTGGCGAATGCGCCGGGATATATTAATCTATATTAAGTATTATTACTTATTTAATTTTTTTTCATAAGTTAAATGTTAAATGTTATTTGTGATAAAAATAATAATAATTATAAAAATATAAAATAATTTAAGTTTCTAATAAATTTAAAAATTAAAATTAAAAAATTAGGTAAACATTTTCTTCAGTAATTATGGTGGATGCGTCAGAATAACTAATAAACAATTTTTCAATTCAATTATATTTTACATTTACCGTGTAATTTTTTATAAAATTTAATTAGTTTGCTGTTAAAATTTTCAGCAGTTGATTACCCAAAATTCGAGTAAACATGGTGAAAAGCTTAGGAAGTTTGCTTTTTATTTTAAAACAACATTGCTGAAAGAGCTTCAGTGAAAAAGTGCGATAAATCCGTCTGCTCAGTGGTTGTCTAAAAAAGCGCGAATCTTGTTGGTCCGATGATAGTGTGAGATTTTTTATTGTTGCGATAATTTGCAATTTAAATGTACCTGTTATAAAGTTTTAGCGCTAGTACATCTCGGTCGAGTTTTTTCTCTCGAAACCGTATTAAAGTTTTTTGCTGGGAGCAGTTTAAAAGTTGATCCATTCGGCGAATGCAGTGCAGTCTGCGGTTTAGGGCAGAAACTCCCATTCATTACTTATTGATGAGAATCGAAATTCTGTACTCTTTTCGTTGAGCGCGGGTCAACAGCAAACAAACTATCGGACATAAAACTTAGCCGGATGGCGGATATCCCGAGATTTTTATTGAAATCACCTTGTCTGCCGGATCCTGGAAAATTTATATTTAAACGTAACACCCCCGAGGAGATTTGATATATTTGTGCAGCTGTATATCAGAGTATTGGCAATTAACGTGTTTGCTTAAAGCTCGTCGTTGCAAACGCGAAATTTATTATTACTTTCGACCATTGTTGCCGATGTCAATGTTCGAAGTTTGAAAGCGAGTACGAGGAAAAAGAGAAGCTCGTCTGTAAACAAGCGGCAGCTCGCGATTCTAACGACCAATTACATGACAGTTTTCATTGTTGCACCGATGAATATGCCGTATCGAATTTCAGAAGTTCTCTACCTTCAGGACGTCGGTGCGGTCTGCTAGTTACAATAACGAGCAAGCTTATTTATATCCACTAAACATAATACGTCGACTCCTAATAAAGGATAATAGGACATAAGCCTACGAGGGACGTAACGTTACAATAAAAATCAAAAACGTAATACAGATCAAAAGCATCAACGCGAAAGCCCACCTGATTGAATTGCGTTCTTTAAGCCGGAAGGTCCCTCGAGGTCGCGGAGATGACCCGCTGCCTACAATGTCGCCCCTAATTGTCCCCACCCTGATGAAACCTAAACTACGGACAGAGAATTGAAATTATCTCAATTCGGACCCTATTAGGCCAACAACAATGTGACGGCGATCCGATTAAGTTTGAGATAGAACACGGGGTGGAAAGTTTTTGTATTCTAATTCTATTATTAATTAAGAGACAATAGACTCAAATTCATAGTCGAAAATTAAACGATAGTTATAAACTGCTTTAATAAAAAAGAACTTTTAATAGCTAAACTTTATTTTAGAAACCAGAAGTTCTTAAAAATAAACATATTGTTTCAAAATTTTTGTTATCAAAAATAAGCTAGGTAATAATAGTTATTTAATAAACTAGTTTGTTAATAAAGACGATTAATAATCAATACTGTTTAAAGCACGAACAAGCGTCAGCGAATAAGTGCCCTTAATAGTTAAGATTATTAATCGCTCATTAACAAACCAGTTGATTACAAAAAAATTTCGTTGACCGCAACCTTTTCCAACACTTTTCAACATAGGCTGAAAAAAAAGCAATCGATTCGTAACCATCCATACATACTAGCCATGGTGAAGTAAACAACGGCAACACTGTCAGCGAACCGATAAAATGTAAACAACATAGTCTTCAGTACAATGTCCTTAAATTTTTTTTGATACATACAAATGTAAAACTTGTGAGTGTCTTTCTTGCAACGAGTCCGACAAACTTTTCTAATGGGAAACTTTTGGCGCTGCTGCGTTTTTGAATGCCCGATTCCCGGAATTGTCAATATGACGTCACTATTGACGCTCCGTAAATACAAGTTTGATTTTTGAAATTTTTTTAATACTAAAAATAGTGGTCAAGTTGTCCGACCCGAAAATGTCGATATGACTTCACTCTATACGGGAGTCATCCCGTATATACAAGTTTGATTTTTTGAAATTTGTTTAGTAAAATTAGTTTAAAAATTGTGGTCAACTTGTCCGACAAAAATCATGCTGCGTATAAAGTGTCCACCACCCCGAAGGTGTCGGTATGACGGCATTCGAAAACGCAGCAGCGCCGAAAGTTTCCTATATAAAAGTTTGTTGGATTCGTTGCAAGAAAGGCACTCACAAAGTTTTACATTTGTATATATCAAAAAAAAAAATTAAGGACATTGTACTGGGGATTATGTTTACATTTTATCAGGTATCACATAACACGTAACATATGTGAGTTCGTTTTTAAAAAATATTTCTAATTTACTAACTACCTCAAAATTAAAAAAATTTTTAATTAATACTTTTGCTTTCATTTATTGTGGATTTTAATTCATCTTATTATTTTATTGACGTTTAATAGATATACATACTGCGTTTAATAGATACACATTAATTAAAGTTTAAGATTTTAATTATAACAGTTTAAATAAACTACAGTTAAGTTAATTTAGGGTAAAAAATTTTATGTGCTTAAATATTAATTGCCGATTAAAACACGCTGTAGCGTGCAAAATTTCCTATTTTATAAAACAACGCGCTATAAAAAATTGTCTATAGCTCAATAATACATAGTTATTTATATTATTGGTCAAATAAAAGCATCACTACAGCATTAACGGTCGAATTATTGCAGATGATATATTTTTTTAAATCAAAAAATTTTGACAAGTTTTGCATTTAAAATAAAATGACTCAAATAAGTTCGTCTGAAGCGAAAAATTTATCTAAAAAAATTCAAAAAGCAGCAGCTAATGAAGTATCTTCGATTTTGTCGGA
Source organism: Tribolium confusum (assembly GCA_029207805.1). Taxonomy (NCBI): domain Eukaryota; kingdom Metazoa; phylum Arthropoda; class Insecta; order Coleoptera; family Tenebrionidae; genus Tribolium; species Tribolium confusum. Next base: position 32,430,257 of record JALGAY010000001.1, on the reverse strand, counting down.
TAAATCCTATAATTGTATGTAATTTTAATAAAATTTAAACTGATGCATTTTATTACACCATTAGTGGTATAATAGGGTTTATTATTCAACTCAAACAGGGTCAAATAAGTGATGTAATAAAGTCATTATAATGCATTTGTAGACAAAACATGTTGTATGTCCAGGCACTTACTGTATAAAAATCACATTTTTCAAACTAATAAAAAAAAATTCTGTTTATTAGTTTGAAGTTATGTATCGTGACGAACCAGGCTTTTAAATTTGCAATACTTTAACCTGACTTTCGTCTTTCATATTTACAGCACTCGCGATTTTAGTCTTAGATCTCGTATTCCAACAGAAACCACATTATTACCTAGATTTTAAAAAAACTTAAGGCCTTAGTTGACTTATAGTACAGCGCCATCTAACGGCCACAAATTGCGACATGCTTGTTTCTCTAGCAAAACAAGAGCTATTTTCTGACCTGTCAAGAGGTTAGAATTAGCCAACTTTGAAGTGGAGGTAGGATAAAAAATATATATTTTAGGTTTTTTTATCTATTTTTTGTGTAAAAAAATAAAATTTTGCATGCTATAATAAGTCTCTTTAAACACTAATGCACTAGTGCTCTACAAAGCTTAAAAGTACCCAAGTAAACGCTATAATAGGATTCTTCAAAACGCAAATCAATTAAGCAGTCTATGCCAAAAACAGCCATAGTTTAAACTTTAACAAAACAAAGCCTTTTAATGTTACTAAGCAAAAATGACAAATAAATGCACACTAGGTGTAAAAAAAATGTAATATCAATTTTCGAATATAATAAAGTACGATTTTTTAAACATTGTTTAAACCAACGTCAAGGCTAAACGATCTTTCATTCCCTTAGTCCCTTAGTGGAATTTATATAAAATCTTAAAACAGACTTTTACCACTAATGTTTTTACGTACTTGTTCTGCAGTGAATTTTCTACATACTATTTAACTACTTTGTCGGACCGTCCTTCGCTTAATTGCTTTAAAGTTTATTGTTACTAGTTTTTTATCACACTTGTTGATCACATTTTTTGTACATAGTGATTTGCAAAACTTATTATAATCTTTCATACACAAATCTTTTAATTTGGAAGAAATATATTTTCCCTAAACTAACTTATATTTTTCTATATATTATTATTTTATTGAAGTTTAACTTTTCCATTTTTTGTTTCGGAAAACATCATAAACGATCAATAACATTACTTGGCTCCCATAGCAACGAATATTTTTATCTCGATTTTTACGGTTTTTACCGCTAGATTTCTAGATTTTTTTTTTGATTTCAGAACTGAAACAATTTAGTAACTAAAATAAACCGTTGTATATGGACCGTCTTGTTAATTATATTATGTTTTAACCACAAAAGTAATTATCAATCTGCCATTAATAAACCCCACTTTATAACTTTCAAATTTGTTTGAAGTAACGTTTATAGTAACTTTTATAGTACAAACGTATAATAAAAAGGAGTATGATATTTTATCATAGCACTTGCAAACTCGTACATTTAAATTGTCATACGTCTTAAATCTTGCTTATAAACTAGTATCATAGTTTACTATTTTTTTATTTTAGTAAAGCATTAACTAATGTCATAACTAATGTTCGGTGTATCAGAGCAGGTCGGCAGTTGGCCAGCTAATTAATCGATGTAATCCAACGAGCTGCATGTTATTCATTCAACTGGTCTACACGAGCGCTCAGAACCCAGTAGCGTCGATGCCTCAAATGTACATAAAATATATTTAGTGCTTAAATGAAAAAACCTATTATAATCTATTATATGCCCGTTCGTTCAATGTGCCCGTTAGTTGTACCACCTTTAAATAACGCAAAATAAAAAGTAAATAAAAACGCGAAATTACGTCTCTGAAAACCACTCGCTCACGCCGAACGTTAGTCATAACTGAAATGAACTTAAGAATTACTAGTGTACAAGAAACATGATTTCTTATAAATTTCCACGTTTTTAAGTAACATTTTTAAAATTTCTTATAAATTTTTAAAACTTTTGGAAATTTAGAAAAAAATTATACTTGTGAAGAAAATCTTCGCCATTTTAGTCAATCTGCATAATTAGATATTAAAACAGTAAAAGAGCTAGTGGAAATCACACTTACGATAAAAGTGATTCCGTTGGACTTTTTTTATGAGGCCACTTAAAAAGTAAAATTTATACAATTCAATCTACCTCTGTGGAAAATTTACGGCAGCGGATAGTGAACAAATATCGTCAAATTACTCCACAAATGCTCCAAAATGTGCGACAGGGTTTTGAGCACGACTTGTACCTACTATTGTATGGAGGCACGTGAGAGTCACTTTAAAAATTTAATAAACTAATGTGTCACTTCATTAGCATTTTTTTAACATTCCACAAAATTTAAATACCTACCACTGTGTACAGAATTGAAAGAGCTTTCCAACGATGTGCAACTCGACTACCTTTCGACTTAAAATTTTTGAAGGAATGTTTAGGGGTTTGCACACAAAATTGTTAAATTTATGCTTTCCAAACAAAATAGACCTGCTGTTCCGTTTTTATGAGAAGTTAATTTTCTGGGAGTTACAGTCTGTGTTTCGTTTTCGTTTGGCCACTCTGTATGAGTCTTCTATGAATTTATAAATCACTGAAGAAATTTGTTAAAGACTTTGTCATTTTGATAATTTAAAATAAGCATAATTGTATACTTGCAATTACGCAGTGAGACTAAAAAGATTTCAGTATAAAGTAGCTGAGAGATAACTTTTAGGCTTGTCAGAATTTTTTGAGAAATTCCAGTTAGCATACATTTTTAAAAGTATTCCGAAGATTTTCTAAACTTATTTATTTAAATATTTAAGGATGCCTTAGTTAGAAATGACTATAAATTTTGGATAATTTTTATTGGTTATTGAGTCAATAGAATTTTTGGTGTAATTTTTTTAAGACGTGTCTAACTGTTCATTCCTGGTCATCAACATCGTAATAACTACTTTAGTTAGATATAACTAGCTAATCTATTTCATAAATAATTCTATGTTTTATCAATAATTTTATAGATCAGTTTTTATTATTTAAATTTACCTTAGTTTTATTTTATTATTACATTAAAATAATTTATACGTAGATTATAGAAAACATCTTACTTGTGAAACTATTTTTCTCAAAGCATAAACTGAAAAAACAAGTATCCAATAGGAAAAAAATGTTAACAAAGTTACACGCTTAGGTCGCTTAAAAATTATCTGTTATTTTATTTATTAAGACAACCAAACGCGAAAAACAACCAGTCAATAAATTTATAGCCTTTTAGCAATGCACAATCCCTTTTTTAGCTCAAAAATCCCTGTCTTTTTGCAGCAGTTTTTTTCTCCCTGGAGTCTGAAAGTGATTTATCTTCCAGTACGAAGTGGTAAATAGTTGAAAAAGTATGTCTCACGTACACTGTTTCGATTATTGCAAGCAGTTAAATCAGACATTTGTAGTGTTCTCCGTGTTAAAATTAGTAAATTTTTTGCATGGTTTGATGAATGGTGTTAAAAAATCTTTGGATGCGGTTTGTTACAGCGCTTGTAAATTTAATGGATTTGCCGAAGCTCCCTAAGAAGTGTCAAAGGCACGTCCTACAATTAGTAAGGCTGTGGACGTCAACAGCACTCGAGTTACATCGGGCACATCACGCACTCATTTGCGCATTACAAGATTGTCGACTATCTGTGGAAGACACACTTTCACGGATCTTAATTGTCTGCAAATCCAGGCTTAACAAGAAAGGAAGAGAAGTTGAAGAAGTTCCCTCGTGTAATTATAAGGTGCCTTTAATATCCATTTAAACAGTTAGGAGCAATAACGTAGGAAATTATGAGGTCGTCGGTTGCGAATAAAAACATCGTTATCGAATGTCTGTTTTATTTTCGTTCGATGTTTGAAATAAAAAGACAATAATCGGACTGGAGCCAATTAACGAGTCGCAAAAATGAAACATTAATAAAAGTAAAACTTTAGTCTAGTGAAACTCTCAAACAATAGCAGAGTTTGTTCAACTATCAAAATGAAAGAGCTTTCCGGTAAAAGTTTTGACACACAACGTCGTCACAGCATCACCGACTAAAATCTTCGAACATCTTGATAAATTTTGGTAAAAGTAAAAAATGAACTCTCATTTAAATAAGAAAAGACATCTCTTCCAAATTCAACGTCTCATTTCGCATAAAATAGACATCCATTTAACACACTCCTAAAGCTTTCTTTTCGCTCAGCTTTGACGTCTCGTCACGGAAAGTTCAATAGGTGTTTTATTCATGCAGGGATAAACCAAATTTATTACAAAATTTTTTGCGTCGCTTTCGTTCTCTTATAATTTATAATAAAATAAGTTTCAATTCCGAAAGAGGCATCGAAGCGTGAGGGCCCGGAAACGCACCAGGCCGTACATAAGCAGGTCCGGAATCTAATGTAGTAGACAGCAATCGATCTGAATATCTGAGACAATGATGTGCGGATTACCAGAACGTCGAGTTCTCTTCAACGACAGATTGTTGAATACGAGGAATTCCTGAAAGGATTTCTACATATCTATTGTTTCGCTATTAATTTCGTAGAAGCAGCAAGCTGTAATTATTATTCCTCATACGAGCAAAGGATTCGAAATTAAATTCTCTTTGATGGAAAAACCTTAGAGATTGCCACCTCAACCTCAAAATTCTGTCAATTATATAAAAATATGCTGATCGGGGAGTACAAAACGCGACAAAGGCCTTTCTTATACAAAACGCAGTGAACGTTATTGGGCTAATTTCACGTCATTCCTGTTACGTAAAAATGCACCCATAAAGGGTCCTGAATATCAAACAGAAACATATTACAAGCACCCTCTATAAAACGTAACGAATCCGCCAAACAATCGGACATAAAAAATATCACGACTAATCTTTCTATTGTTGCCTAGCCCAACCCGAGGGCAGATATAGATATGATATTCATACGATCTATAATCTCTCGACAGGTTCAGGGAATTTACGCCGCTCCGTGAAAGAATTATAATGAACATAATGAGGATGTTGTCATCGAGGGGTGCAACGTTTTCGGGAACCGGTGGTGTGTGTTCACATTCACCCGAAACCATGCATCACTGATTATCAGGAAGGGATCGTGATCTACATTTTTACCACATTTCTGATCTCTATAAAATCAAAGATGCGTGAATACAAAGGGTATAAAATGTTGTTTTATAAGCATATAAGTTTTATCGATGCAGTGTAAAAAATGTATTAAAACTGTTTTTTATCGAGGTTTTATGACAAACAGTACGCAACTGTATATACCAGTGGATAATATCGGTAGAAGCGGCCAAAAATTTTATGTTGCATAAATTGCAAATTTACGATCGGTGTTCCCTACAATATTGCAATATGCAATTTAAGAAAAAAATAAATACGTGTTCATTATTACATTTCAAAAAAACAAATAAAAATATTATCTCAAATATTAAAATAAAATTTTAAATTCAAGATACTTTACTCATCTAAGTATAAGGAATATTGTGCTTTTGCAATTCTTAGTTACTTTACTTTTAATTTAGTTATCATTTGTTGATTATATTCTAGATTCGAGATGTAAACATGATGCATATATAACGCTCTAAGGTGCAAATAGTATATAACAATAAAAATCAATGTCAAACCTACAAGTTTAATCAAAATTCTAATAGTGGCAAGCGCTAAACAATATAACTAAAAACATTACGATTAAGTCAATAAAACACTGTTTAAAATAATTTATTCTAGTTCTAAATATATCTTACTTATTCATAATTTTGTTTGCACGGCATACTATTGCTTCTGCATAGAATTGCCTAAAATAATTCAAAAAATTTTTAAAAGATTAATTAAGAAAGGCTTAAGCTTACTTTTGTCATAAAGCGTCAGAAAAATAACACAAAAATGTGTTACTTTGTTGCCTTATAAGTACTTCTAATTTCCTGGGTTTATTATAACCAATTTTAAAATTCTCAACGCTGTTAGTTTTGATTAGCAATTTGTAAGTTGCTTTATACCTTGCTTTTGACTTTGCAGAAAATAACTCTAGAGATTATTTCTGCCATTTACTCAGCATTATCGTTCATATTACCAGAGCCGGATTACCCAATAGGCTATCTAGGATGTAGCCTAGAAGCGCCAGCGAAAATGGGGCGCTACAAAAATGGGACGCATTTAACAAAATATATATATATATATAATAACAAAATAAATTTTTTGAGAAAAAATGTTTCGAAACATAATCATTTATGCTAATCGGTAATAAAAATTTGATAACAACAACATTTTGTAGATTTTACAGAATTATTGAAATCATATACTGGCGATGCCGATTACCTACTAAGAAGTAATTAAGTATAGTTACACACTTTAATACACAATTCAAGCTACAGTATAAACCTTCCCATAAACCGTAAACAAATAAGTGAAATGAATTTACTAATGCTTCAGCTTATTAGGCATGTGTCATCTGTAACAAAGTTCTAAAAAAATAAGGAATTATATTTGTTTTTTTGCTCAGTCCGTATTTAGCATTTAATGTGATAACGTGCTTGAAAATTTTGTATTATCTGAAAAACAAATTGTTTAAATTCAATAATTTAAAGTTTGAATGAGTCTTTAAATGTTTTTTAAAAAATTGTCAGGCAAAAGTAAATTAAGTGGTGCACAAAAAAGAAAATTAAGTAAACAGAGGGAAGAAAGGAAAAATTTTTTGCAAAAATGCTCAAATTAGAATTTTTTTTGTAAAAAAAAATGTTGGTAAGCTTAAGAAAATTATTAATAAAAATGTTTTTGTTATTATGTAATTCGTAATTTATATTTAAAAAGTAGCAAACTACTGGTACATCAAAAAAAGTTTTTGCAGATGAATTACATTTACAGGATCAATCCGAGGATACTACATTCCTATTGGCCAGTAAAAAAAAAATTATTACTTTTTAATGTTTTTATTGCCTAATTGACTTTACATGCCTACATAGGTACAACAAACAAACAAAAAGCAAAAATTTACACAAGATATAAAAAAATATAAAAAAATAAATAATAAAAATTTAATTCTTCTCCATTCTTCTCTTGGCACACGTAACTTCTTTCATCCATTCTTTTCCTTCTCCATTTTCGCTTAGGACTTTTATCCTTCCATACTCACACGTTCTTAACTCTGCACACTCTGACAAACAATGCTCTATCGTCTCCCTTTCTTCTCTACATAATCTGCACATTCTTTCCCAATCTTCTCTCCAAAACTCATTTTCTAACCATCGCATATATTTTGTAGATCGTATTAAGTAAGGATATGCCACGGTAGTTTTCAGTTTTACCTTTATCCCTTTTTTATGTATTGGTACAATTAACCCTTTTCTCCACTCCATAGGAAAGCCTCCACCCATCCACACTGCATTTAGCAATTCCCATACTCTTTTACATAGCTTTTTTGTACCAAACAACAGCACTTCATTTAGAATTCCATCTTCTTCGGGTGCTGTCTTTTTCTTTAACTTAAATATTTGTTTCTCAATTTCCTCTTTACAAAGATTATTTATTTGCACTTCAATATCCTCATGCCTTGACAAGATGTTTTTATTGTTACTTCCACGTAAAACCTCCATAAAGTGTTCTCTCCATTTATCCAAACTTATGTTCTCACTTATTTTGTCTTTTCTTTTTCTTTCTTCGTTTATAAATTTCCATACTTCTGCTTCTGTTTTTATTTCTTTTATTTTTCTTTCTTCTTCGTTTCATTGTTGTATTTTTTTTCTTCACACCTTGCTTTGTACTCTTTTTTTGTTTCTAGATACTCTGCTTTTCCATTTTTTCAAAAAGCTTTTCTTTTTTTCCATTTTTTAAATTTACTGCAAGCTTCTTTCTTTAGTTTGCCGCATTCCTTATTCCACCATTTATTTCTTCTTGATTTTAGATACATTTTTTCTTTGGTCATTGCTGCTTTCATTTTACTAACTAGGTCTTTATACATACTATCAATGTCTAAACCTCGGAAATTTTCTTTATTTATTTGTTGTCTGTATTTTTCAATTGTATCTTCGTTCCATTTTGTTTTTACTTGAAATTTATTTTTCTCTTTTTTTCTTCTTGGTTTTTTCGCTTTTTCGGGTCCTTTTATCGTAATTTCTACAAGCATGTGATCAGCTTCGACCCTATTTCCTACCTGGAATTTGACTACATTCTCCCAGGCTTCATTATTTGTAATTCCATAATCTATTGTGGTCGTTCCATTCAGTCCAATATATGTGAATTTTTCTTCACGGTCACCTTCTTTGTTTCCATTTAGGATTTCCCAACCCTTCTCTGCAATCATCTTGATTAGTAATAAGCCTTCTTTATTTTCTACTTTGTCTTTTGCTGTTCTTCTTTTTATTTTTTCATTGTCCTCCGTTTTTGTTCCTTTTGTCCCCACTTTCGCGTTGAAATCCCCTCCTATAATTAAACACTTTTCATCTGTATCATCTATATTTTCCTCTAGTGTTCGCTTTGTTTCTTTCATTTGTTTACTATATACCGTCACTATTTTCCATTCTTCTGCATTTACTTTTATTTTCCTTTCTAAAATACCCTCTTCTTTTATACCTCCTGTTTTTCTTGTTTCAGTGTTTTTTTAACTTCCGTTAGAATGCCACCTTTGGCTCTACCTTTCTTCTTTTCTCTGGTCGCCTTTTGAATCTCCCAGTTAAAGTCTCCAGACAGTACTTTTTCCAAGTTCTTTCTTCCTTTTTCGTCAACCCATGTTTCTACTAAACCAACAATGTCGAAACTATTGACATAGTCCCAAAAACTAGCCTCCTTTTTGCCCAATCCTGCTACATTCCAGAAAAAAATTCTGAGATTGTTTTCCTCTTTGGGATTCTCGTTTATCGAGGTTACCACTTCGTCTGTTGGTTCACTGCGTTTTGGTTTTTTCTTCAATTTTCTCATCCATTTAATCTTACTCGTGTCCTTGTTCATTGCCGGTAATGTATTTACTTTATTGTTGGAAGAATTACTTTTTAGTTTTTTGGATCACTCTTATAGATTTTTTTCCACTAATTGTTCTTGTTTTTTATCCCAAATATACTCTTTTTCATTGATACAAATTTTTTTGAAGCCCAACTGTTTCCTTCTTTTCTTTCTCTTCTTGCTATTTCTCGTAGTTGTTTATGTATTTGTCTTTCTTTTGCCGTTAAGTCACTATTTATGTATATCGTTTGTTTTTTAGTCTGCTTTTGTTCTCCATTATTCTCATCATGTCTTGTAGCTTTTCCATTTTTAATACGCATCTGTCACTTCCAATTTTAAGAAAATTGACAAATTAATGAGTATGATGGCAACAGTAATCACCAAAAAAGAAATTATAGAAATAAAGAATGAAAATGAATCTTTGCGTAAAGAAAATGAAACCCTAAAATCAGAATTGCGAGAAGTAAATCAAAAAATAGAACTATTAGATAGAGATAAAAGGCAGGAAAATGTGATTATACAAGGAATTGTTATAAACTCAAAAAATCAGGACGAATTAATACAAACCATAGAAAATTTTCTTTCCTGGCAAAATTTTCTATGGTTTGTATTAATTCGTCCTGATTTTTTGAGTTTATAACAATTCCTTGTATAATCACATTTTCCTGCCTTTTATCTCTATCTAATAGTTCTATTTTTTGATTTACTTCTCGCAATTCTGATTTTAGGGTTTCATTTTCTTTACGCAAAGATTCATTTTCATTCTTTATTTCTATAATTTCTTTTTTGGTGATTACTGTTGCCATCATACTCATTAATTTGTCAATTTTCTGGTTGGTTGCTCTTGGCGGTTCAGGGCTCCTAATTAGTTTTTGCTTTTTTTAAAAGCAAAACTTTCTTCTTCCCCCGGTACCCTTTTTCTTTTACCATCGTCGGTCGAAGATTCTCCACTTAATATCTCCTTACAGTAATTTTTTCCTTGATCTGACATCTTAATTTAATTTCCTTAGTACGGCACTGTTCTTTTAAAATTTATCTTATCGGGTTTTTAGCGCACTAGGGATAGGAATCGTTGATCGGATCAATTCCTCGAAATCTTCGTTCCTTTACCTCACGCTCTCTACTTTGCCTTACCTATCTTTTCTTTAATTTTTATTTCTAGAGTTGCCACCCTTCTTTCTGCACCTTTCATATATTTTTCATTAACAACTGAAACTTTACTACACTCTAATTTGTGCTTGTTTTCGGAGCACCGTTCGGCAGTGTTTGCTGCAAGATTTGCAGGACCTTATCAAATTGTAATTTTGATAAAGTCCTAAAAAAATTTGCTTCTATGAAGTGTCAGAAAATTAAATTTTACTGCTTATATTGCAATTTTTTAATTTAATAAATACTTGTGTTTACTTTTTTACTTGAAGACAATAAGTGTAAATTATACAAAATAAAAAAACAACACCTTTTTTCCCATAAAATAGTTTTTGAAAAAGGGGAGAAGCAGTGTAAGATTCGCCTAAGGACGCTAACAACTATAATCCGGCCCTGCAAATTACCCCCTTTTTAAAAAACCGCAATGGTCTTAATGCTCTTTATAAAATTTCCGATAAATTTTTGGCAAACAAACTTAGCTGGTCCCATTAGCAACACCAAAAAAACACAATAGTGCATACATTTCTATTGTCATTTTTTATATTGCTACTATTGCATTATTATTGCATATATGATTTTAGGACAAAAATTTGAATTTTATGTATTAGGGTAGTGAAAAAATAGCATTAATAACATGTTTACGAGTCAAGTGGTAAAAAAAAAAATAACGACAGCTTTGCTCATAATGCGACTGAACTGTCACATAGTTTTATTTTTCAATAATAGGAAAAATAGTGGACTATGTTATTAGGAGCAGAAGTGAACTTTTGACGAGGCTGGATTTTAACTGCCGAGCGTAGCGAGGCAGATAATTCCAGCCAAGCCACATAAAATCACTTCTACTCCGAATAACATATACTATATTTTTTTCAATCAACGACAAAAATCATCTAATAGAGTAGTTAAAAATTTAAAGATTTGAGCAATTTTGTCATCAGTTTACTTTCACGAGCAGTGACTTTAATTTTCAAGTCGCTAACATAAATAATTGTACTTTTTTTCATTTAACATTTAATAATAACGTTAATAAAGCTTCATAATTAATCAAGTTTCCATAACTTTTACTGCTTAAACAGCAAAAGACTTTTCACTGCCCAAACATCAAAAAATATTGCTATGGCAGCTAGGATTTAATTTAACACTTTACCTCCTACGCAACCTGCAGCGTATTGTCATTTTAATGCAATTTAAAAAAAAATTGTTGAAAAGACGGAGATAATGTGCAATAGATAATACACAACAAAAATATACCATATTAAATCAATCCATACTTAGAACAATTTAAATTGTTTTAAATACTGAAATATGTTGATCTGAAAGCAAGGTGCAAACATAATACTAAAACATTTGAGCAAACCACAAAAATAGACAAAATAAACTTATTATTATTTTTTTTAAATTAGTTAATACACTAATTAAAAAAATATTCTTGAATAGGTTTTGGGTATATTTGTTACAGCTTTTACAAAAATATGCTGTAAATTACTAGACCTATATCACTTCTTTGTGTAAAGGTTGAAAGAAAGCAGCTTGTTATTTTAGGCTATCTGTTAAGCCATCATCGTCTTTGCGCCGTTTTATTGATGGGCCAGTGACATTTTCACGTTAGGAAACTCGCCATTTCCTGAATTTTTATTAGCGTTGCAACTATACTCCGGTTAGTATCTCATAAAACGTGAAGACAAACGAGCAATTAAATCAGAACAAGAAGTAGTAAAAAGAAAGAAAACGTTGGACATCCAATGGCAATAACATCCCCTGTCATCACGTCAAATCTGGCCCTAATGGCCTTTATAATGTCGCGTATATGAATACCATCCACTTTTTCTACTGATATTAATAATGGCAAAAGAATGCATCAAGAAATACGGATGAATCTCCTAGGAAAATGACAGAAACAATAAAAGAGGTCACATGTCGTTCTTTTCACTGACATTTATAACTACAACTAATGCTCCGCATGACATGTTGCGCTTTGTTCTTTGTCCCTGTTCGTCATGCGGTTCAATCAAGGGAGCCTCTGACGGAACAATACGGATAACGATGATTGTCGGTCTTCGAGGACCCTTGAGAGTAATGGAACATTTTCTTGAGGCGTTAATGATCCCCTTCCAAACCCCAAATCGAATCTGTCAAACTTGCACAATCATATCAGGTGATTTTCTTTAATGCCACTCCAGTCATCAATGCTATACTTGAGATCTTCCGCACAATTTCATTACGTTTTTTTCTCAAAAAATAACATCACCATTTATGTACATTATTCTTTTCAACCTTTGCTACAATCCTAGAAATAGCTGACCCACTCTGTACACTTTAAATATTTAGTAAACACAAGTAAAAATTACCGTTTACTGCTTCTACTTCAATGGTGGATTATCTTAAAAAAGTTAACCCTCCCATAAACATTTCGAAAGTGTGGAGTTACATTTCCAGTTAGCTCGCATTAGGCAAATGAGACGGTCCCCCATCTTTGAAATAAAAATCCTTTCCTCTTGTGTTTATCTAAGTCGAGCGGAGCAAATAATCATCTAATAATTACAGCAAGCAGCAACGGTCCAGGGCGATTGCGGTTCCGGAAAGCTCAATTACTTAACCGATGACCGTCTGCTATTTGCCCACCTCTTCTTACATTCTCTCATCGCTCGGTATTTATTTTAGCCGCAATCTTCCTCCCGTTCTTTAAACAAACAACTCCAGCGAAACGCTTTTAGTGGTCCTAACCCTCATCCATATAAATCTTTGCACGGAACGCATAATTGAGATATTAAGATAGTATCCAAGCATGCACGTGGCGTTCATAAAACGTTGATATATTCAAAATGATAACAAAGCTGAAGCTTTAACGAAATAATCCAAAATGTCTTTCATGTTGAGAAATTTTTATAGCATTCTTTGTAGACAATACATTAGCATTTATAACTAAAGCTGAAACACTTCCGATATCATGAAATATTTATGATGAATTTTCGTGCGCTTCATTTCACATACGTTTCAGTTTTTTGTTATACAAACGAAATTATTCAAAGTTTTAATCCCTTTAGTTTTGTTCGTTTGATATGTATTCTCGTTTCACCTGTCGATAAAATTTCATGAATTATGAATGCATTTTTCAAATTTTGCTCAAACAGTGATAAATTATTCTTTCGATCAGTCGAAACTGAAAAAGTGCACTGAATTATTAGCACCGCTACTATTAGCACTGATTTTGATTTATATACAGAATGAACAGACATATGCCACTATCTAACAAAGTTACATTTTTCTCTCTATAAGATAATTTGACTCTACAGAACAATGTAAAATGTTACATTTAAATCTTTACAGATGCTGTTATAAATTAAGTTAAAATTAAATTAAAGTTATGTCGAATATTTTTGTGGTGGTATCACGAATAGTTATTTCCTTGGTATGAACACCATGAGTGCGAAGCGTGAGTTGAATACACCACGCGTGGTTATCTTACTAAAATTCGTTCTCATTGGTTGTTAACCAAACAATGTCTTATTTTTATTGGTTCATTTTTCAAAAATTACAGGTGAGTTGAATAGTCGATGTTATTACACATTAATTAATATAACACCTAGAAAGCGTTACAATTTTCCAATATCAAAAATGTGTTTCTTTATATTAATTAGAGTATATTTTATTTATTTGTTTCAATTTGTCATTTTGATTTGCCGATTTGTTTTAATATTTTAAAAAACACAAAATAGATCAACAGATCAACTAAGGCGTATCACAAACCGTCAAAACAAGCGCTTCAGACAACTAGCTCTTCGAGAGCGTTTTGCTACTACGCGACGAAATAGTTTAAAGAAGGACGTCAACTTAGTATGCAAACGTTATATCGCCGCATTCGTACTTTTAGACTTTACCTTATCGTCCACGGTTAGTGCTTACTTTAACAGCAAAACACCGTCGTCAACGTTTACACTGGTGCAGAGAACAGCAGGTTTGGGAGACAGAATGACATAATATAATATTTAGCCATGTATCGCGATTCTATCTAGGTATGCATGATAGCCGTCGGAGGGTAAGACGTCGTCGTGGAGAAGGACGTGATATTGGATGCTGTTAAGAGGCATGTGCACAAAACTGTTAGAGTAATGGTTTGGAAGGTATTGCCTATAGAAGCCGATCTATCTCATTTTATCGAGTCCTAGACATGTTCAGGTGTGTCCTCAGTTACAAAGTCGCCAAACATATTATTAATTTTTTCTTCAAGTTGATGTTACTAAAATTTCTTGCAAATCTTATCGTTTCATTCTTTATGTAAGTCTACCACAATGTTAAAACACCACATTCAAAAAATTATTTCTTTTGGGTGTAACACTTCTAATGTCAGTGAGTATATATTTATTTAAAATTTTGAATTTTTTTATGCTGTCAAGTACAATAAAAATGATTCAATAAAACCGACACGGTATTTTCAAGAAGAGTATATGCGAAGACTTCTACTTCTGGGGCCATCATGAAAGAGAAGAAAAGAAGTCTTATTATTCAATGTATGTAAGATTTGCTGAAAATGACTGTATGTGGCTTCAAGCAAATACTGCCAATCAGTAACAGAATTGTAAATACGCTTTTAAATTAAACTATTCCCTTAAAAAAAATTACTTTAATATAAAACTTTATTAATAAATTAATAAATAGAGACTAAATATTCAGCTAAAATTCAACAAAATGTGACACAATTCAGAACTCACTGCGATGTTATAATTATTTATAATAACGCTGTATTTATTTTGACTGTATATCGCTTCCGATTTATTTCCCTATCCTGCGATTCTTTCAGGTTTTCGAAAATAAGAAACTGCTTTAAAATTAAAATGAGCGTTAGTTTCCATAATTTTATTGCGAAAATATTAAATAGTCGTATCTTTTGTGGATGGGGGGATTGCAGCTCGATGCTATAATAAAATTTTACGAGTTTTTACTTCTAATCTAAAGTTAATACAGCGAGCGTCCGGCCCGACAGATAGCGCTCTGGAGCCAATGGCGAAGTTAATAGTGAATTACAGTCGCCGCCGCCCCACGAGCCTCGTTACGAGTTTTTAATTCCGCCTCTTTATTACTGGACCAAAAACGCGTTCCGAACAACCATTAATACATGTCATTTTACACTGGGGATCGAGTTACACGCACAAAACGAAAAGAGACACCCTACATGGGACAGAAGCTAATTTCCGATAAAGACCAGTTACAAAGTCGAATCGAATTTTTTCCTGCATGGAATTTTGGTTTTTCATCTACATAAATGACTCCCGATTTCAATAAACGTATGAGATGTGGGGTCGTAAAGATTATTACTTTCCAGTATGAGTTTGCATACATACATTTTTAATATGGAGAGTTTTTCGTAAATGATTGATACATAAAAACGGCACTAAACATTCGACGAAAGGCCAGCTTTGTTAGAGGGCGGCTTATCGAAAGCACCCACTGCGGTTTTATTGAATAATCAATGCCATTTATTAAATAAAGGCACAAATCTTTTCGAGAACGCCTATACCCAAGAAGGTACATACATAAGGACTGAAATTGCTTTTATTAGCTAAATTAAAAAATATATATTTTATTATATTATTTATATTATATTATTTACAATTAAAATAATAAAAATATATATAGATATATACAGGCTTATTCACGAATGATGACAAAAGATTTATGCAACCAATCTTAAATTTTTGTATAACACTTTGATAAAATTTATTTTACAAAATGTGTTTGCGATTATAGTTAGTGTATATCATTTTATGTTAATTTGAATGTTTTTGAGCAAATTTAGTCAAAATGTTTACTGATAACGAAAAGACTGACATGATTTTGCTGTACCTAGGAAATGTAGGAAAAATGATTTAACTGCATTAAAATTTTATGCAGAAAGATATCTCCATCGAGTGGTTCCAACAGATAATATTTTTGGAAAACTTTAAGCAAAATTGTGTTTAGGCTGGCCTGCGACAGGAGAAAATAATGAGATTGCTGTAATTCAGGCAATTACAGCAAATCCACATATTGGGCAAAATGCTGTGGCACAAAATTTAGAAATTAGCCAAAGTTCTGTTTCTAGAGTAATACGCGTTAATGAAATCTATCCCTACAATGTTATACTAGTACAAAAACTAAAAATAATGGATTATTAAGTAGTCATTGAATTTGACAAGTTATGAAAAAACTGAGAAAAATCGATAATTTTTGGGTAATTTTAATTCAAGATTTTCACTAAAATAAAAATTTTATTAAGAAAAGCAATGTTTGCTTTAAAGTTTCCAAATTTTTGTAAGACAGCCCAGAATTTTCCTTCTAGAACTAGAAGAGATCTTCCAGCAGGGCTTAGACCCGGCTCATAAAGCAAACAAGATTTTAAAGTATTGTCGAACTTATTTTCCTTGATTTTTCTAAGTGAGTAACAATCACCTTATTTTTATGCATTAGATTTTAATCCTATGAATTGCAGGATCTAGTCAATTGTAGGGATAAGGGTTTGCGATAAGTTCCACAAAAACTAAAGGCCCTTATACTTTAAATGGGACAAGATATCAGGAAAATGATAGCGGCACGTGGCGATTAATTTTGCCAAACGTTTAAGACTCTGCATTCGTAAAAAGGAAGACCGCTTTAAAACCTTTTGAGTATGTTGTGAGACAATAGTTGTTCTAATAGTAGCTTTAACTGTTAATAAAAATTTCATTCAAAAACTGTTGTATGCATTTAATACCGGTCAAAATAATATTTTTCTTTACTTAATTACTGTAAGCAACATTTATTTTTTAAATATTTCTGTTCTATGTAATTTTGTTATTTTACTGTCTTGTGTGTAAAGTGTCTTTTTCATTGAAGTATAGACAACTGTAAAGTGATTTTCTTATTTCTCAAACCCACAAAAGCATTTTTCTGAACTCATTTAGTCTAAATTTAATTTTTGTTACCAACCAAATTTTTGTTGAAAGACTCCAACTTGTCTTTATTAGTGGAGTTTTAAAAAACCCAAACAGATTAAAAAACAAGCGAGATAAAAAGAATTCATATGTTTGTATAAGACGAAATCCTTTTCCTGAAGGAAGGTAGAAAGTTGTGAGACTGAGGCAGTTATTGGCAGCTTTGAAGCTCGTTTGGGTCCCCTTTGACTTTCCATCACCTCAATATTAAGCGAAGAAAGCGGCGCAAAGTTGTCAACGCCTGAGGATTTAAAGGAGCTCGGAAGTGAGATAAGACAATCAACAGGGTTTACAAGGAGGATCAGTGGTCGTCCTGGAGCTAGCTGATCGCCACAAAGGAAAGCCGAGCCTTCCAACCAGAATAAACAATTACCAATTATTCCTCTCTGGTCAAACTTTGTCGCCTTGGGACTGGCATTAAATTACAAGTAAACCTCCAAAACAAACATTATCGACGATTCCGCGGATTAATTGGAAGTCGTCGTGGAAATCCGCCTTAATGGGAGCATAAAAATCGAGTGGAGACTTGATCCCAAATCCCTTTATTACGAATTAAAATCCGATAAGAAGTCGGCAACAAACTGGAAACAATTTTGAACGCGTATAAACCGAACCAACGACAATAATTAGAGAACGATATTGTAAATTTAGCTCGGGCTAATTCCGGTGCGCGTCTGGTACGTTTTT
Source organism: Tribolium confusum (assembly GCA_029207805.1). Classification (NCBI taxonomy): domain Eukaryota; kingdom Metazoa; phylum Arthropoda; class Insecta; order Coleoptera; family Tenebrionidae; genus Tribolium; species Tribolium confusum. The sequence continues at coordinate 32,412,483 of JALGAY010000001.1, read as the reverse complement.
TGCAATGTAGGGATTCCGGAAAAAAGGGACGGCAAATAATACGGCGGTGCACAGTCTGCATTTAGACGAGTTTTTACGGGGCTTTAAGGAGAGGAAAAGCGCGGATTAGTTCGCGGTGTAGCTTTTAATTAAAGTTCAAAAATATAACAACGGTCGAAGCAAATTAGCTCGATATGAATATAGAACGGGTTATATACGAAACCGAATGTCTGCAGTAGTTTTTCACTAATTAGCAAGCCGACTGCTCGAATAAATTTACGAAATAATTGGGGTTATTCAAACTGCACTGCGCTAAACCAATGAAAATTTTATGAATAGAGCAACTTCAAATGCGGTAACTAATTACATAACAAAACCTCCCATGAGACTAAAAAATAACACAATCTGTTTCATTTAAATTCCAGTCAAATTCTCAATTTACAAAATTATTGAAACCACTGATATGTATTAGGAATTATAAAACTTTGTATAATTAAGTTAAAAAAATAACAAAGCAAATAAATAATTGCAATTTTGCTTTATACTATATACTATTGCTAACATCATTTTAAATAACAAACAAACATTTTAATAAAATTAAAAATTTATAATTATAAAACACGAATTTATGAATAATAGTCAGAATAAACAAAAGAAAATAAATTGTAAGAGTACAAAAATTCATATAGAGCTAAAACTTATTATAGATCTTAAAACTATTACAAATAAACGTTTTAAAAAATTTCCATAGATTCCACTTCCGCTAAAAAAGTTATTTAAAGTCAAAAACATCGGTTTCTCGCATTTTTTCGTAAACATTAGTATTATCTTAAAAATATGTCAGAAAACAGTTGTAAATCATTCAATTCTCTACAATAATTGCCTTATATTTTTGTCTTAGAAAGCACCATTTCTAAGATTCCGCGATTTGAAAAAGTTGTATTGTATGCACACATTTCCGCACCACCAACGGGGCAGTATACTTGGTTTTTTCAACGTGTTTTTCCCAATACACATACTCTACAATCAATTGCGATTAACTTTTCTTAGACAATATCATCTTATTAATTGAAAAAAAAATATCTCTACCGGGTGTAAATGAAATTACACAAAACGTTGTAAAAAGTAGTAGGTATATTAGACTCAGAATTTTATGTAGATTCTAAAAATAAAAAAATATCTAGTTTTCTATTTAGGTTATGATCGTATTTGGTAAAACCAAAAGTAATAGATTTTTGTTATGATTTTATGTAGAATATCTGGTCCATATTTAACTAGCTCTATGAGGATGTTTCCAGATCTAGGCGCCTTTCCATTTTTGATAATTTCAATGCTGTTTTCACTTCTGTTAGTGTTATTCTCGGAACCTTTCTGTCTTCTGCATTTTCTATATTTATATCCTGTGTTTTATATTCTATCCTATCTTTTTTTTTCAGTGTTTTATAATATTCTTTCTATCGTTGTATATTTATTAACTCTATATTTGCTGTTTGTTTTCCGTTTCTTCTTATGTTCTTGATTGTCTTCTACGCTTGTGGTATTTCGGCTCCTCCCATCTATCTGTCCAATTTCTCACTTTTTTCTCATATTAGATTTTTTTTATTTTGTTACCATTCTTTTAACTTTATTTTTCCAATATGTATAGATTCTTCTATCTTCCGAGTCTTGTGTTTGTAGCCATTTTTTAAGGGCTTTCTTTTTCTTTTCTACTAGTTCTTTTATTTCATCTGACCACCATTCGGCATAACATTTTTTGTACCTTTTCCTAATTCCTAATGCTTCTTCTGGTGCTTCGTGTATATATCTTTTTGTTTGCTAATACAATTCTGCGGTATTATTTTTTATATCTAAGTTTTTAAATGTATTTGATACCCGAAGTTTATAAAGAAATTTAATTGATTCTTGTCGTAGACTTGTTAAATTGTACTTATTTTTCTCAAAATTTTCTTTCTTAGATTAGTCCTTTGATTTTGTATGTATATTCCTGTAGTTTATAATAAATAACGTCCACTAATACCAAATGATACCAAAATGACCAAATAATGATTTTTTTTCTGTTTAAATAAATACTAAAAAAAGAGATGAACCTAATTTCGTATACATCCGGTGAATGTAATTTAATAGAGCAATAAAAAATATATGGTCAATACGACAACAAAACAAATTTTTATTTTGCTTTAAAAAAATTTATTATATTTTAAATTTAACACATTTTTCTCCTCGTTAGGAGAAAGAAAGCGCTTGATTTTCGGTTTGTGAATGGTAATTTCTTATCTTTTCATATACAAAAATTATCGTACAAATTTTGAGTATCGATATAATTTTGAAAACACAAAAAAGATAGCAAAACATTTTTTCTGTTAGACTTAAAGTATTTAGGAGAATTGTTACACCATTTCTATAAACGAATCAAAGAAATAAACAATAAGAACAAGGAAAACAATATATTAAATAAAGATTAATAAGATTCTAATAAGAAACTTGAACTAAAAATTACCTAATTTAAAGAAATTTACCCAACAGACTAGCTCGACTTCCACCCTTTTTTTACACCTTCGTTTATAAGGTAGGTTCTAGGGTTAAATAACTTTCATTTAATTAGCTTGATTAATTTTTTATTTTTAAACATAAATAATTTTCTTTTTGTTTACAATTGTAATAGTGGTTTAAAAGGTCAACTTTTTAGTGTTATCACTGTTATCAGAATAATTTCGATTTGGAACGTTCCGTTGTTGTACCAATCAATCAATAACTATTATTAAATATTTACCATTTTATTTTTATGAATTATTAATTTTGATCACTATGCAGTTACTCCTATTTAATATAATACTTTTAATATCTGGTGTTTACTGCTGCCAAAGTCGTTGGAACAGAAATACAAACCCAGGTGAATTTAAAAATTTATATTTTTTTTACATTAAACTATTTTCAGTTTTGGAACTTAGACCTGTACCACAAAACGGCTTAATTTGGTTCAAACCTAGAACTAAAAAGTCCGTTGAATATTACAAAACGGATTTGAACAAGCTATTCGAGAGTGAACTTTTCTTGAATTCATAAAACGTGTACATAATCAAATAAGTTCATTTTAGGTTACAAAGAAAAGAGTTTACGTTCGACTGTAACAGAATGTTTTCCACATAAATCACCTCCTCAAAATAAAGTATGTAATTTTATAATTTCTCCAATGTTTGCACCATGTTTACCAGAATATGATTATGGATATGAAAATGGAGCACCTTGTATTTTTCTTAGCTTAAGCAAGATTAATAATTGGAGACCTGTATCTTACAATAGTTCAAATATGCCAATAGAAATGCCTAAATTCTTGCAAAAAAGAATAATGGATGAAGAACAACGTGGAACAGTAACGTTAAAATCAAAAAAAATCTTTAAATTTACCATATTAATTTTAGCACCAAAAAATTTGGGTAAGTTGTGAAGGACAGACTCCTACTGATATTGAAAACATTGGACCCATGATCTATTCACCATTTAATGGGTTTAATAATCACTATTTTCCTTTCACTGGCAGTGAAGACTATCTTAGTCCGTTAGTAGCAGTTTATTTCGAAAAACCAAAATGTAAGTTAAAAACAGGTACAAAAATCAAACATTATTTTTGAATTTTACAGCTGGTGTTTTGATTAATGTAGAATGTAAAGTATGGGCAAAAAATATACCACGTAATCCAGAAAAAAAATTAGGTTATTTGCAATTTGGATTACTAATTGACTACTAAATCATTATAAAATACAAAATATTCTAATTTCTTTAATATTATTTTAATTAAAACTTCTTTTGCAACTATTTCCGCATATATAGAATAATTTATCGTCACAAAAGTCAGACAACACAGGGCGTATATTCTTTCTTAACATCTACGGTTAGTACCTCCTTTAAGTGCAAAACACCGTCGTCAGCGTTTGAACTGGTGCAAAGAACGGCAGGTTTGGAAGGCAGAATGGCATAATGTGGACTTTTTCCAATGTTTTGCCGTGGCTACCCCATTCACCAAATTTAAATCTCATCGAGCCTGTGTGAGATATGATGAGAGAAGACTGTCCGCTTGGCACTGTTCTCCACAGACTCTGTCACAGTTAATACATGAGGTTCAAGTTGCTTGGAACAAAGTGTCATAGCAGAAATCGACCATTTTATTTTGTCGATGCCTATGTACATAAGTGAACTCAGTTACGGAGTTGCCAACACTTTATTGATTTTTTTTAAGTTAATGTTACATTACCAAGAAATCACGTCCAAAAAATTATTTTTTTCTAAGTGAAACACTTTTAATGTCACTGAGTATATTTAAACCGAGAAAAGTCTTGCTATTTTATTCTAACTCCTCTAATTTTGTTAACCATTTTTTCACGACTTTAAAATTAATATGTATTATTATTTTTTATGTTTAGTAAATTTTTACAGCAGAAAGCCTCGACTTCTTTTGAGTCACGATGGTAATTTTAAAAACTTTGCTGCTATTTTATTTAGTCACATGCTTGTTGATTGTCCTTTACAAGAATTTCTTGGTTAAGCCTTTTGTTTTACTGATGATATACTCAAAGTATTAAAAAATGGGCCGACTTTTTAAGACCCTTCTACAAACCAAAAAATAGCCATTGTTCAATTTATGGACAAGCAAACCACCGCGCACCGTAAGTAGGAATCTTGATTTATAACAGTTTCTTTCGCCAAATAAACATCTAGCAGAGGGAACTGTTATAAAGCAAGAACTATTTTTACGTTTTTTTTGACTGTCTATAAATTGAACGATGACTATTCTTTGGTTTATAGACGGGTTTTAAAAAGTCAGCCCACTATTAGATATTTTGAGTATACGCTCACTGCTCTAATAGTTTCTACTTTTTAGTAGAACAAGAAAGTTTACATTCTTTTCGCTTGTGCCCTTTGTTACCATAATTATAACACTTAATCTTTTCTCTTCAATTCTCCAAGTTGTACTACGATTTCTTGCATTTGTTTAAACAAATGGGACTCTTTTGTTCTTTGTTAAAACGTTCTGGTTTTCTTCTGTGGTATCATTAGTAACTTCTCTCAGCTGCTTTAAACATTGTTTTATAATATCATGTTTAGGCCTATAACTTAATTACTTTTTATTGTATTTCATTCAGTCTTTCTTTTGCATCTTACTGTATTTATTCTGGTTTTAATAAAAATACCTCTCGCTCTTCTATGCGAAGCCGTTCTTTTTCTTCTTTCTTTTCATGCTTTTTCTTATTTATTTTTTTAATAAAATTAGATTTTTTTTAATTTTTTTTAAATTATACCTATTGTAAGACTCAAAAGACAAATTTGACTGAAAACAAAACAACTAATAGAGCTAATAGCGGTACAAACACTAAAACACATATACAGGGTGTAACATTGAAAACTTCTACCTCTAATAAATTTGAAACAGGTAAAGATAAAAAAATAAAAAAAAACGTTACGACAATATGAAGGGAGAAGTAGAATGGGTGTGTTATTTGGTCTGTAAGTGTTAAAGTATTACCATCCCAATCCCGACCTCTAAAAACTTAAATAGGAGTATACTATTTAGGATACATCAAATGAAAGGTTAGAACCGGTAAAGTGTGACAAAAAAACTGCATCAAATTATGTCGGATTAGCTCCGACATAAAGAAAACCAATGGCCAATTTTTTTTCCGCACAATAATTAACCCTCTAACAAGGAAACGGTACTTGGAGTTGCTAGATGTTAACATAAATCCTCTCATCGTAGACGCAAGTGAAACAAAACCCACGTTAAACCCCGATGAAGTATTCATTCAGGCGTATTCAGCAGGATGGCGCAACACCTCATTATTTTTGACCCTTGAGGGAGTATTTAAACAACAGGTACTCAAACAAATAGATAAGTCGCCAGATTTTACAGTTAATTTAAGTAAATAAGTAAATAAGTTATAGCAAAACATCCGTTTATCAATTATTTTACTTCGTACCTCTGTTAATAATGAAAATATTTTGTAGAATTTTTTATGTCGCATACTCTCGGTCCTTACCTTTCATTTGATGTATCACAAATGGTATAGTCCTATTTAAGTTTTTAGAGTTGGGGTGATAATTCTTTAATATTTACTTCCAGACCAAATAACATATCCACCCTACTTCCCCCTTGATACTTTCGAAACGGTTTTTTCCTTATTTTTTTATCTTCTCTTATTTAAAAGTTATTAAAGGTAGAAGTTTTTAATGTTACACCCTGTATAAATTTAGAAGTTAGGAATAAAAATAGGGATAAAAGACAGTCATTTGTTTAATTAGACAATAAAGTATGTAATTTAATGTCACGATCGGCAATTCAGGGCCAAGCTGCAGCCGTGGATTTGAAGTCAGAAAATGCATTGAATCAGTTTTTTGCCGTATTAAAATAATAGGTAATCTACCATATGTTTATTATAATTTTTGATCAGAGGCTGTCATGAAAAACAAAAATTCTAAAAACGTAGCGCTTAGATTAATTCACTTCGTAAATGTCATTTTGCTGTCACTGTGAAAAGTAAAATTTAGATTTGATTTGAATTATGGGTTTTACTGCAAAACAGAAGATTTTTTTAGTGAAATCATATTTTTGTAATGGGCACTTCACTTAGCGAACGGAGAATGGGTTTACTCATCCAGACTTTGTTTTGACGAGTTTCGAGATAAATTTCCAGAAAAAATCATAACAGAGTCAAATTTTTATATCAGTTTGAAAAACACGATCACGTCCTTTCAAGAGACCGGCAGCGTCAATCGGAAGAAAGGTGCTGGAAAATCAAAAACAAATCTCTTTGTGAGTGATAGTAAAATGGTTTTATTATCAAGTGAAATAAGTTACGCCCTACGGTTTTAAAATTTTTGTTTCTCATGACAGCCTCTGATCAAAAATTATAATAAACATATGGTATTTGCCGTTTAAAAAAAAACGCTGTTGGTCGGTGTCTCCCTTACTGCGTAGTCAATAAAACTTTTGACATATTGCATTTAGCGTATTAGCGTCTTAAATGTCACTAAAATGTGGTGTTCGATCGGCAAAAAAATTTAAATAAAGAACATTATCTATCTAATTTAGAGAATAATAAGTATAATTTAAATACAAGAAAATATCTATTTTTAATCGTAAAAAGTTCAAATTATTTTCAGATTTACTCTTGAATATTATACCATACAAAATCACAGTTTGTCGTTGCTGCAATTATCGAGGTTTATTTTAGAATAGATTTTTCTGCATCGATTGTAATATTAAAATACGATTATTTTAAAAACTAATGTAATTTAAATAAACCTAATTTTACCTATAAAAAAAATACAGCAACAAAAATTGCATTAAAGATATAAAACAAAAATCATAACAGTTAGTCCATTTCAAAATTATTGACATCTCAAAAGCAGGCCATAACTGTGCAATAGAGTAAATGACACATAGCATTGTAAAATTTATTTTAAGAATAGTAAGAAGGTTAATTTGTCAAAGTAAAAAAAAGTTAAATTTGCACCAGATTATAATAATGTGTTCACTAAAAAAAAATTGTTAATAGTACCATGACAAAACAAAAACATAATGAAGTATTTCTCAGGTAAATTCGGCTGCCGTACTGTCAGTGGCAGTTATCAGAAATGTCAGAATTGTCACATTATGTATGGAATAAACAAAAACTAAACACAAAAAAAAAGAACAAAATGAAACTGGATATTACAACAACAAAACTATTCGCAATAAAAATGACTCAGAATTTTGTAAACACGCACTCAAAAATAATGAAAATAATTTATTTATTTACTTTAAAATCTCATAGCACTCTTGACAACTTTTTTAAGTGAGCACTTGTTATTAAATAAACCAAAATATAACAATAAAAGCAGTTTTGAAAATAACAATATCATGTTATAACAAAACCGCTAAAAAATTATTGAAAAAAGTACGTAGGAAAAAATTTTCTATAAACATCTATTACCTATTTTTTGACATACATACATACATACATATAAATGACGTTTTCTTATTCAATTTTTGGGTAAAAATGCTCTGTTTTTTACGGTGTTTTTCAACTCTTTTGCACAGTTACATGGTTAATACTTTAAAACAGTTTTAAAAATGACACTGACATTGCATATGTCAAATAAATATATATTTGTTGCCATGAAGTGCCAATATCTAATCATCTAAATATATGTACACTTAATTGCTTATTATCCGCAACTTTTTTTACTGTAGGTGTAGAGGGATCTACAGATACAAATTTGAATTTACACAACCGCCAAATATGTCAATCTTTTTAGAATATACCACATTTGTCTAGAAAACTAAAAATATTGTAAAATTTATTTGAAGCAGTGTTATTTGTCCTTTTACACAGAAAATGTAAATATTTGTATTTTGTTTGTTTTATCCGTCCGCTCATAGTTAAATAAGTTTCATGTTATTTTTGTCAGACGTAGTGCATTTTTAATATCCTGCAGTGCAAACAGTCTAAAGTCTGTTTGGATTTTTGATGCTGAATTAATTGCAGAAACCATTCTAACGGAAAGTTTCTTGCTGAAGTATAAAAAGTAAAGAATAATAAAACGCAATCGTTTACTCATCGCTGAACGTCAAAAGAAACTCGATTTCAATTAGTTTAAAAAAATATTAAACAAAATCGTCATTCCAGCAATACCGGCATTCTTTTGAGTGAGATAAATCCTTCTTTAATTAGACGAGTCCCAAAGGATCTCGCTCAGACTTCTTGTTACTATATTATTTAGTCACCGTCAAAATAAAAATTAATTAATTCTTTTTCTAAATCTTGAAATTAAAGCCGCACGAAACAGGGGGCGGTTTACCAATGTAGAAAATTGTTCTCGAACGTATAAATCGTTCGCAGTCCACAGACAAAGCAAATTGTAAAATATGAGCTAAATAAGCGTTTAGCTGATGGCCGTAATACATCAGCGATGAGATAGTCGCAATTATAAATATAAAGGGGTGCCACCCTCTAGCCAGGACCCGAATTACAACATGTAAATAATGCGAGGTTCACACGCGGCCTGAATGCACGTGTCAGATGTGTGGGAATCCTAGAGAAGAGGTTTGTGACGTCATGACGGACATCTGCGGTCCAAAATAGAAAAATAATAGAAAGGAAACCCTACACTTCTTCACCACCTTCCCTATTCATATCTCAGCACAAAGACCTCTTTGATTATTTAATTAAAGTGAGTTTTTTACTACCACATGCTGGGCTGTACAAATTGAAATAAAGAACAGATTTTTTTGGCGCTGAGAAGGAGTGAAACTTCTCGTACTTTGACTTTTTCTTTTTAAAGTCCACCCTCGTACAATGGACGATATGAATTAATCAAGTATCAAACAATCTTTTCTATATATTTTTCTTCGTACAATAGCTTCGTTATAATAGAGACCGTAATAATGCGAAACAAATCGGAAGGAAATATGACGAAAACGAAAGATAATAGAGGGTTCGTGAAAAGAAATGGGACAATGCACTCGTGGCCTAAGGCCACTCGTTCGTATCAAGAGAAATGACTTTGAGTCTGCCTAATATGTCTCTAACATCGAATAATGTGTCCAAGCAACCAAATTCTATTTTTTTTTTCTTTAAAAATTTGTATTGAGTAAATATGAATTCAGAGCAAGCCATGACTTGACCACTGACAGCACCACATGGAACTCCCATTAAAACAAAATCTAATAAAATTAACGACAAAATAATTTGGGGTAGATACCCATAAAAATATTTAATGTAAATAGAATATTTTTACGGACTGTTTTCGACAAATGTTCACTATGTCAACATATTAGAATATGTCATCGGCCGCTGAAAGAAACAAGAATGTTTTTAGAAGCCGACCTTGATAGATATAAAACAGAAGAAGCGCTAAAGTCAAGCAAGTTCGACTTAGTGAACAACAACGCTTATCACTAGCGGAATACTTGTAGAAATTTATTTGTTGTTAAGAAAATTATTCTTAAAAATCCATCTATATAAATTAGAGAAATCCAACAAAAGTATAGTAGTGATAGTGTAAAATTTCGAGCCATTATAACTAGATAGATAATGTCCCTTGGAAAAATTTGCTATTACAAGTAATCTTCCGTTTTCGTTCCTTGTTTGGCATCGTTATTTAATTGTTTTATCACAGTTTTGATCAATTTTTATAACAAAGTTTGATGTTTACTCTCATGTGTGATTTTAAGTAGGAATTAACAAGGCAGCTGATAATGACTCCCTCTTAAGCCGAAAACAGTACTGTCATAATAAAAAACAAAACTTTACAACATAGTTATTATATTAGAAAAAAATTATTTGTATTGAAAGTCTCTCGGACAAAATTTGGCTCAGTTATGACGGTTTAAAGTTGAAATTTAGAGAAAAAAATCTAGTTTATTACGATCAACTCAAAAAGAAATAGTTATTTGTATAAAAAAAGTTGAACTTTTCTATACAAATATAGAGCTTATTCTCCTAGGTGATATGATAACCGAAAAAATAACCATATAAATGTAAAAAAGCAACTTTAGTGCTGTGATATGCGGGGTGTTATTGAAGTAATGTTAGAAATTTTAACAGGTGATAGCTCTCGTTAAAAGAATGCTAAATAACCAAAATTTTCCTATGTAAATGTTTATAGTTTTTGAGATATACGCTGTAGATGTAGAACTTTTATTTAAATTGTTTTTGAACCACATACGATATATTATAGCATTTTTTTGTATATAGTAAATGATTAAAATTCAAAGCTCAACAATTAAAATGGAACACCCTTAAATTTTAACAAAGTTTAAAGTCTTGTAAATTTTACAAAAATTTATTAATCGGAGTCATCCTTTTTTTCTGGGTAGATCTTTTCTTATACTTTAAGATATTTAATAAAGTGTTTCTTGTAGATTTGTTATTTAAGCTATACAGGGTGTCAAAGACAGGCTCTGCAAAAAACGAAAAGTTTAGACATCTCCTATTTGACCAAAAAAAAAATTTTGATTTTTTTTAATAGATCTAGGAAGTGCGCTGGATCAAGCCCTCGATACAATTTTATAGATTTTAAGCTACACTTACAAATATAAATTGTTAATTGTTGTAAAATTTTACCTCTTTTTGGATTATCCTAAAGACAAAACTTTAAACTTGAATTTCAGAAGGCAACTGTATACATACTGTTACCATTTTGTGTATAAAAAAACTTCCGAAAACGACCAAATTTTTAAAAAGCTTTGAATTTTAGTTTTATAAAAGAAAGATAAAAATTTAAACATGTATTTAGACACATAACATGTTTTTTGTATCTCAACATCCTTATAGCATTACTTTACTTAGTATTGTTCGGGGTTAGATCAGATTCTTAAAAGTATATTTTTAGGAAAAAATTGAAGCTTTCTCTAACTTAAACAGCTCGTTACCACGATACGGACACTACTGTTAGCTATCCACAATTGTACCCACTGATTATAAAAGATTGTACGGAAAAGTAGGCTATGGAATTTGACGTCTTTTTGAAATAATTCCATTACTATTTTTTGATTGTCAGTTTAACAGTTTCTGTTATCTGTCAATCTAGGTTACATTTTGTCAGTTTCGTTGCCTCGCTCTGTGCTCTAATTCTTACTGCTTTTATAATTCCACTTTGCTTTGTTGCGACTCTGTAATTCTTATTCATTTACCGTTATCTTCAAAACCTGTCTTTCTGAAGACAAAACCTGTCTTTTTCAAAACAAAATCTGTCTTTCTTAAGACAAAATCTATTCTAACGCTTGATTTCTGATAAGTTTAAAAAGTTTTATTCAGCTGATGTAGACTGTCCAAGTTTTTCAAACAAACCAGAGACAAATATGGTTTACACTGTGAAGCAAAACGTGGTCATTGTCACATCCTACTTCCAAAGTGGTAGGTTGCAAGAAGATGGTTCTTAGAGCTACAACATTAATACTTGCAAAGAGGAATACCTCCAAAGATATCGCCGAAGATTCGCTAATTAATTCGGCATATCTAAAAAACTGTAGATCGCTTCGAAACTACTGGAAGTATTAACAAAGAGAAATCTCCAAGCAGACCTACTGTTGCAGGTGAAATTGTAGAAGACATCAGAAAAAGAATAGAACAGAGTCCTAAAAAGTCTTTGAGAGCACTTTCTTTGCAAACGGGTGTCCACTACAGTACTTGTCAAAAAGTGCTTAAAAAAGACTTAAAATTGCACCCATACCGAATAACAATTGTTCAAGAACTCAAACCAGCTGATCTACCGATGCGTGTGGAATATTGTAATTGGTTCCAAAACCATTTAAATAATGATGACTTGTTGGATTTAACGTTTTTTCGGAGGAAGCATGGTTTCATTTATCAGGTAGGAATTTAGAATCAAATTAATAAACTGGATAAAACTTTTGTTGTAATGTTAGGTTATTTGAATTCACAAAATATGAGGATATGGAGTTCAGTCAACCCTCATGAATTTATTGAAACACCATTGCATGCAGTGAAAATTGGAATTTAGTTATCTCTGTCACGTAGAAGAGTCATTGAACCAATATTCTTTAAGAATACAATCAATTCTGATCGTTACAGAAAACAAATTTTAGATGTATTTGAAAACTATCTTCACGATGATAAGTTAACAAGAGAATATTTCCAACAAGATGGGGCTACACCTCATACTACCCGCGAAAATTTGGATTTTTTGAGGCAATTTTATAGTGACCGTAAAATAAGTCCAGGCACAAACACTCCATGGCCGTCTCGTTCACCAGACTTGACACCTTTAGATTTCTCTATAGTTGGCTACTTTAAGAACACTGTTTTCGCACAAAGTTTGCACACTTTAGAGGAATTGAGAAAAGAAATTACCCGAGCATGTGCCACAATTGATCAACAAATGTTGCAAAATATTTTCAACAACAAAAAGAAAAGGGTTCTAAAGAGTCTTGAACAAAACGGTGGACACTTCCAAATGTTGATGTGAATAAATTTTACCAACAAAGGTTAACGGTAACTCCGGATAAAGTGTGACACATCATGTATTTGTCATTTTTTTATTCCGAGAGTATAATTGAACTAATGTTGGTGGATAATTATCTCACCTGAATAAAACTTTAATTTCATTAGTGGCGTACTAATTCATTTCATATCTGCTAAGATTTTTAAAAACTTGTGCAGATTTTAACGTTCATATGTTGTTTTTTATTGTGGATAGGCTTCAGCAAATCTTCTCTAATTTCTATCGTAAGTTCATTGATTAATAAAATATCTAATGAAACTGTATTTTGCTTTTCCTAAATAATATAAAATATCACTTTTTTTCACACTTAATTGAATTATTATTCAATTTAATGTAATGAAAATTAGATGTCTGATAACAGATGTGCTTCTGTACCTGATCGTAATAATTTTTAAACACTATGTTACTTTTGTCCATGCATGTAACATTAATAATGCGAATATTGTAATAGGTATCTGTAAGATTTATTTCAGCTAACACGTCGGCAAAACTCCTACCCATTATATAGTTTTAAAATCAGAAAGATTCCACAAGTTTACTGCTCGCTGGTTTCGGCTGTTTATACAGTGGCCAATCGGGAAGCCCTCTGTGGATGATACAAAATAAAAGTGTATTTGTAGCAGCAGCATCAGAATGCAAAACCCTCCGTGAAGGCGTGATTTCAACAAAAAAGTGCATTGCATAAAAAACTCTACTAGCCTGGTGGCTTCATTGATGACTGATTCCAAGATTGAAATAAAATACTGAAAGTGTTTACCTGCAAGTAGTGTTTCAGGATATTTTTGTATCCTTATGAGTTCAAAACTTTCTGAAATGGAAACAATTAAACTTATTTCAGTGATCCACCTTTTGAATAAAATGAAATCGGTAGTTTTAATCAATTCTTCCTTTATTTAAAATTGCAATTTTGTTACATAACCTAAAATCACCAATTTGACAGGTTTGAGTCGGGAAATGCGATGCGAGCGGCAAAATAACTCTTTTTCGGACAATCTTTTATAATCAGTCGGTATCATTAGAAACAAGCCGTTTGGATGAGCAAAACCTTTAATTGTTTGCTAAAAACATGACTTTAAAAATCGTATTTAAGCACCAACTTATACCGAGTACACTAATGCTACAAGGTTCTTGAGATTTAAAACACAAATCATGTTTCTACATACACGTTTAAATTTTTATCATTGTTTTACCAAACTAGAATTCAAAGCTGTTTAAAAATTGATCATTTTTGGAAGTTTTTCATTACACAAAATATTAACGGTATATATACCACTCTTTCCAAAATTCAAGTTTGAACTCTTACCTTTAGAATAAGCCAAAAACGGAAAAAAAATTTACACCAATTAACAAAATTATTGCTTATACCTAGTGCAAACAACAATTTTTTTAGATTTTGGATTTAATTTATAAACTTAGCTCAAAATCTGCAAAACCTTTTTAAGAGTTTGATCCAGCGCTCTTCAGAAACCCATTAACAAAATTCAATTTTTTTTTTTTTGTTAAAATGAGAGAAGTCTAAACTTTTCGTTTTTTGCAAGACCTGTCTTTGACACCCTGTATAACTTATACTACCAGTTTACAAAAAACGCTCTCTTAAACATCTTAAAGTATAAGAAATAAGCTTCCCAGAAAAAAAAAGATCATCTCAATTAATAATTTTTTGCAGAAGTTACAAGACTTTAAACGTTGTTAAAATTTTAGGGTGTTTCATTTCAATTGTTGAGCACTGTATGTGCAGAAATTTTTTCTGGTAATAGTCTTAGATTTAATATTAAAATCAAATATTCAGGATGTTTTTGAAATAAAATGCTACAGCGTATATCTCAAAAGCCAGAAACATTTTTTAAAAAAATAAATTTTAGATTATTTAAAATATATAATTTTAAAATATTTAGCATCTTATCAACAAGAACTATCGCCTGTTAAAATTTGTAAAATTATTTCAAAAACACCCTGGATTTTTTTTAACTTTTTTCATTAACATTAAAACTAAGACTATCACCAAAAAATTACACACTGTACGTACCTATACTAAAAAAAATGTTATAATACATCGTAAAGTACGGCCAAAGTTAAAGTGCCATTATAACATAACCCGGTGATTAGCTTTCCCTAATTTTTATAACACTTAACCACAGTTGACAATAACACTGTTGACCTACTAAACCCTTTTCGTGAGCGTTACAGGACCGTAAACATCTAGTTGGTATTACTTGTATTGGCGCGTGCGATTAGACTGTATGAAATACTTAACAATTCAAAACAATATTGGCACTACATTTCTGGTTCGACTTTACCTCGTTCAAAAACAACTTTTTTAAAGAAAGTTCTACAATTTTGATTATTTACGATTTTTTAACGAGATCTATCACCGGTTAAAATTTCTAACATTACTTCAATAACACCCTGTATATAACGGTTTACAAAAGAAAAATAATTATCAAACAAAATTTGGTTAAGAAAAACAATTAAAAAATTTTAAAAATTATATTTTTTTAGTCCGTTATAAAATGGCATCACCAATTTTATTACATTACTTGTTACATACGTAATGACAAAGTACGACTTTACATCACTAGTAATGAAAATATTTTGAGTAAATTTAAGGCACTTCTAGAACTAGCTAATAATAGCTATAAATTAGCAATGCCAAAAAATTTATAAAAAAGGAATACTACTAGATTAAAAATATATTTTAATTGCCGAAAGACTACCATCTTATTAAGACTACTTTACAAAAATTGGATTACTTAGAGGTTACCATTGTACCATTCTGATTTTCACCGATTACGAAAAACTACCAAGGATTTGCATTAAATACCAACAATGCATCCCAATATGTTATAAATTTCTCGGACTACCAAAAAATAACTATAAACGATATACCTAAAATATTTATAAAATAAAATAACAATATACCAAAAACACCGTCCACAAAAATATCTTTAGATTGTCAACAATAGAATTACTTTTTGATTACCGTGAGATTACTATCAGAATTGCAAATTTTCCCAAAATTTTTGTAATGTATTATTTCTGTCACAAATAAAAAGATATTTTAATAGTCACTCGATATATATTTTTTAAATTAATAAATCGTAATAAATTAAATGTGGTCTGCACAAGTGGTTTTATTTTCCCTAATTTCTTAATAAAAATATGTAATATTTTGTCGGCAATAAAATTTTATCTCCAACCCCGAACGGTGCAATTAAAACAAAAGAACAAGCTTTTGGCAAAATAATAATCTCCAATTAGCGAGGGCACAAAATACTGGACCTAATCCTATTTAAAAACAAACCGCAGCGAAACTTTTATAATAATTTAAGCTTTGCATTCTTATTAGGGCAATTATAATACTCCACCTCGTTCCGCGAGAGCGCGCAATCATTATTATCGTGGGATTTCAACTGCCTAAAATAAAAAGAAAGCAAGTCGTTAGAACATAAATGAGAGGGTAGGGATTTGATATTAGCATCAAATCCATTTACATCAATTTCTAGCTAATATTAGTTTGTTTAAGTTTGTAAATTCATAATAGGAAACGCAATGACGAAAGGGTGAACTCACCCCGTGATGTGACAAGTCTGCATTGTGTCTTAGATCCCTAATCGATTACTCTAATAACAAGTGTTTGAAGGGGCATGTTATTAAACAAGGGACATTTTGCTTCATCAGCTCGTTTATTAGTTATTATGAGGGTTATTCGAGGATAAGGCGACACAGTAAGTGGTTGCACAAGCAGTTGTTTTGAGAAACGATGAATTTAAAATGTGGGGTTTCCAAGCCATTATAAGTTTAAATTAGAAAAAGATCGTCGATTGAGCGTGATGTAAAGTTTTGGGGCCGACTCCGGGAAAACTCCGGACTAATCCTGTTGCGACTCATCAATAATGATCGGTGCTAAAAGCATTGCCGTAAATCGGTTTAGTTCTATGCAATATTTATTTGATTTGATGAGTGACCCTTCGGACTCGAAATCAGAGTTGGAAAGGGTTCACAAAACGCTCCTCTCTAATCTACAATGGGGTAATTAGCGACGGTCACCGGAAGCAATTACCTAATACCTACAGACTGCTGAATTGCTCTCGAACTAAAAGAAAAACTGTCCATCTATTTTCAGCAAATTGTGGATTTCCGGCAGAAGGTCGAGAGGGAAAACTTGTTGAAAAGGACTGTTTAATCTGTACGGATTGGCTATCTAAGACCTGACTACAAACGAGTTTCTAATTTGCGAACTCACTCGGATAATTTGAAAGCAATTCTGTGTCAGGCATTTACTCGGTTTCCGATGGGGCGCTGGCCTGTCGATTCCCTAATTATAACGAATGTTACCGCAGGATGATGCATGCTCTAAAATAGGTCGCTATTTGCGAAAAGAGGGTCGGAGCAAAGCCCAACATCACTCATCCAGATTAAAACCACTCGAAATAGAACCGAAACCTAATAAACCTGCGAGTATCCAAGATACCGCACTCATTTGCATACAATACAAATTATAAAATCATCGGTTCAATTTACCAGAGAACAATGAGAAACTGGCCCTCGGCTTCCAAACGCCACTTCAATTGAGTGCCATTGCTGACTTTTCAGGAACCTCCAAAGCTGATTATCGGACGGAAATTACTTTTTTATACAAACTGGAAGTGTAGTCTCTCTCTACATCAACGGATTTAATTTCTAAATGTCAGCAGAAAGATTTTCTTTTAAAACTTACAATTAGAGGTACAGAAGAAAATAAACTAAATTACTCTCAAAGTACAGTTAGTGACCATTACAACACCCGTCAACATCTGACCGGGCATGTTGACGCTATACGCCGCCTCAGCGTGTAGTTGTTAGGTAATTCCAGTCAGGATTATTTCCGCGGAGTAGTTGCTTTTGGTTTGTTTGTGGCTTAGTGAGAGCCAAAGTGCCAACAGTTTATACCAATACTCGCTACCTACCAGCAATTTATGACATAACGCATAGCGTCAATTTTTTCGACAGCTATCTGTACTTTGCTTGTTACAAGCAAATTTTTCTACCTGTTACTGTAAAATTACATTTGTTGAATATGTTTCATAGAATTTTGAAAATTCATTTTTTTATTTATTTTACATTTCTATCACATTAAAATACAATTACTTCTTATAGCCCACTAGTCCTCAAACAACTGAGTAGATCTCTACCCAGTTGTCATTCTACTCTAGGAAACATTACTTCCAATGATTGACGAAATACAAAAATTCCATTAACATAGTCAAGTCTAAGAAAAAATAATTTTTATATACTGTCTCTGGTCGTTCCAAATATACCTATCAAAAATAAATTCGTAATGCAATTTTCCAAAAATTTTTGTAACTTTTTAAAGTTATTGGGTAATTGTCAATTTCATTTAGTGCTTTTTTATTTATAGATATTGTAAAATAAGACAGTATATTATCTGTATTTTTTTAAACCACCACCTGTTGCATTAAGTTAGAATATAAAAATACTCTTTAAAAACATTTAGTCTCAAAAACATTAATCATAATTTCATATCACATAAAATTTACCTTATGTAAATACTACAGGGTGAGTCTGTTAACAGTATATCTTAACTTTTCTCAAAAACTAGTTATCAATATGAAATAACAATAAGAAATTTTACCAAAAAATTGAGTGTAAAGTGACACTAACAATGCTTATGTCAAAAAAATATAGATAATAGTGTCATAATAGTATATTAAAGAACGCGTTTTGAAAAGTCAACTTTGTGGCACAAATTCAAGTTTATAAAACGAGCACAAAGTGCGAGTTTTTATAAAGTATGAGTGTCACAATAACTTAAGAAACGAGTTCTTTATGCTATTTTTTCTACTTTGCGCGTTTTACGTAATTTTTAACGACTTTTGCGATATTACGAAATAGTTGGTAATAAATGTCATAAAAGTGTCAAATGTTTTTTGAAATGTTTTCAAATTTGTTCAAAATCTTGTGTAAGTAACTGACAAATAGTTCTTTTTTACCTACCGCATCGGTCATTGATTGAGTACTCCAATTGGCATAAACACAGTAAGGAAACTCTCCAAAAACATTGTAACATTATTCTTAAATTACCAAATTCATTGCGATTCTCAGCGAATCCTCTTATCGTTATTTCAGACCAAGCAGTTATATACTCATTTAGCAAATAACTTGCAAACGCTATGGGGGTTGTAAATCGTCAAAATAGTGGGTAAAAGCTGATATATTTTAAAGCTGTTCTTACCTCAAAAAGAAAGTTAAAGTTACCTCATTGTAATCGTTGTTTATTCACCCCATTTTCCAATGTTTTATGGGTTAATTCCGACACACACGGAAAAACATCTTAGTGAGGAATACTGTTCATCCAGTGCAATAAAATTTATTCGAATAAAATTATTATAATTTCAACGCTGGCATAGCACTCGCAAAATTAATTATGTAATTACATTATAAAAAGTAGTCACTTTCGAAATTGTTTAAAACTGGCTAAAATTATCCTAATTTACAAGAAAAAAAGTACTCATGAAGCAGGAAACTACCGGCCGATATCTATAGTAGGTACCTACTTTAAGTAAAACTATAGAAAAATTTTTGTATACCCGATTAGTAAATTTTATAAAAAGCCACAATATTTTTAATCTAATGCAGTTCGGCGTTAGGTCACAATAGTCAATAAACACTGGTACTTCTAGAATTAATAAATTTGGTAAAAATTTTGAAGAAGGTACTGCAGCTAGTTTTAATGACTTAACCAAAGCTTTTGATTATGTTAGCTCGGATAATTCCTCTCTTTTAATCTACTTCAAAACTAGCTTACTGAGAAAAATCAAGTTACGTACTAAAATTTTGAATTATCTAAGGTTGTCCCAGTAAATCGTAGAGTGCCTCTAGGCTCCGTATTGAGCCCTCTACTATTTCAGGTTTATATTAATGATTTACCAACATTTTTTAACAATGATGAAACAATACGTTTTGCTGATTACAAAAGAGTTCTTCACTCACATAAAAAGTTAAATATTCTTAAAAAGTTCTTAAAAATATGACAAATTGAAGTTCACGAATCGCAAGCTTGTGGTTGGTTTGATATCAACAAATTTTAATTAAATGCTGACAAAACCAGCCATCTTATGCAAGGTGTTCCAGAAATAAATACAAATATTTTACCCACTTGTAGATCTCGTTTAAAGAAGAGTTTTTTTCTAGATAAATTTCTTCCGAATCTCAATCGTTATCAAGATAAAATTAGTTGAAGTCTTGGCGGAAATTCCATACGCGCCACTGGTCAAAACAGTAAGATGCACCATTATAATGGTCACTATGATAACTATAGAAAATTCATAAATTTACAAAATTTCATGAACGTATCGTACTTTTATAGAGGGAATACAGCGGTAAAAAAATTCGGAAAAATTTCTTTTTTCACAAAAATGTTATTTAGAAAGTTATTTTGGTGAATCACGTCCATTCTTTTTACATTCGAAATTTGTTACGGAGAAGTGGACAAGGCAGAAAAAAAAACTATATTATAAGGCCAACGTTTCGAATCCTTTATTGATTATTTTTCAAGGCTTATAATAAATGTCAAATTTGTTTGACATGGTACCAACTTGTCTCGGCCAGTGGTCGCCGAAAGTTATTTAGAAAGGTTGTTTGTTTTGGTGAGATCTATTACTGGTTAAAATTTTTGTATTCATTTCTGAAACACCCTGTGTTTGCAACAAAACCTCTGACCAATATTAATACTGTAAAAGAAGTCATATTTCTTAGTATTACTTTAAATCCACACCTTACTTGAGAAAGCCAAATACCAAACCTTTCAAGCAGACTTTGTAAAACCATATATTCACTGCAAAATTTGTGCAGAGAATTAGTCACTAACATCGCGGTCAGCGTATCATTCACTTTTTCATAATTTAATAAATCTATGCTATTTTAATATAGTCACAGTACTCATTCAAAACAAATTTTACTTTGCAAAGACATATTGTAAAGGTCATAGCTAGACTCGGTTACAAGGACGATGTACGAGTAAAAACAGCTTTTATTTCGAATAAAATATTAAAATTATCATGTGCCTACATTTTAAATTGCTTACTTTATATAAAAAACAACATATTTTTGTACAGTGTATGTATGTATATACATGCTGATCAAGTTCGCTACGATACTCGTACCAAAGAAAAATTAAACATAAATTATATTAGATTACAAAGAAGTAGAAGTGCTGCAAATTATTTTGGAATAAAATTTTATAACAAGCTTATGATTCTATTACTACATTACCTCAATATTTAACAAAAATAAAATCACTGCTCAGTAATCTTATTAATCTATCCTTTCTTATCTTATCTATCCTTATCTATCCTATAAATCTTATTATAGGATAGATAAGTTTTTGAAAGATCAATTTACTAAGTGATTTTTTACGTGTTTATTGTATGCTTTTGTTTACCTTTGCCTATATTTTTAAATCGTTTCTATTTTTGTATTTAAAAAGTATATATTTATATGTATACAGTGTGAAAGCTACTTATGGAATAAATTCAGTAATTTCAAAACGAATAGGTAACATTCGTCGAAAACGCTGAAACAGAGCAATTTTTATTTCTCATAATGCTTATTTTAAGTTGCTTCCCTTGTTCATGACGTCATCTACTCCTGAGCTATGACGTCACACTTATTTTTTTTAATGCAATGCAATAATTTTTGAATACTGCTCTTAACAGCCTTTGAAATAAATCTTACATGACATGTTTATTTGCAATAGTTTTTGAAATAATCAAACTACGGCACATAACCTGAAGAAAATAGATCTTGATAAAAAAAAAATCACATTTTGTTTAACCAAAAAAGACTGTACGTAAACAATACTAAAAAGAACAAAAATTTATTAAATAATACATTTTGAAAATAATGAATTTATTCCATAAGTAATTTCCACACTGTATATTAATAACTGATGCGTGGAAAACTTATGGTATCACAAATAAAATCTATCTATCTATTAGAAAGAGATTTAAAATTTCCTACATTGTAGAACAAGTTCTGAATGAGAAACTTTTTGCAGATTTGTGATTTTAATACATGACAGAATTTTGGAAAGGAGTACTACTAAAGTTGCAAATGTTATCAATTTTGAAATTTTTTAAATAAAATTTAATTTTTTTGTTTTATTTAAAAGTTAAAACTTTTTTTGAGTACCAAAAGTTTTTTCAATAGTATACATTATTACTCAACTATTAAATTACAATTTAAACTTTTAAATTTATTTCTGATTAAAACAATAAGAAACTACAAATTTTTTTGAGGTTTTTTAGCATCCTTGTTTTACTCATGTCCCATAATAACAAGTTAAAAAGAATAGTTCGAGATGACGTTTAGCAGTGCCATTGTGTGGTAAAATTTACGTGAGATAAAGTCATGACAAATAACCTTGACTCAAAAAAATTGTATTTAAGTGGATTGAAATGTAGCAAGCATCCAATAGCACCAAACAATTTCACTTTGCACGACGCACGTTTCGACAACAAAGTTGTCATCCTCAGGTGGGGAGTTAAAATGCAGTTTAATTTTTATTAAATTAATTTAAATGCAGTTTCGACAACAAAGTTGTCATCCTCAGGTGGGGAGTTAAAATGCAGTTTAATTCCCCACCTGAGGATGATAACTTTGTTGTCAAAACGTGCGTCGTGCAAAGTGAAATTGTTTGGTGCTATTGGGTGCTTGCTACATTTTATTCTACACACTAAAGAGATCCTACACGAAGTTTAACTGGATTGTTAGACTGTTTAACGCTGTTTAAAAGAGCAGTGCCTAAATTTTTGTAGGTCAACACTAGTTATATATTTAGCTAAACGTGCCTAAATGATCAAAATTAGATTTCTTAAGAGACGTTCTTGTGTTAGAGCGTAGCTCTTAAACAAATTAAAATTTTTATTTTGGTTTTCACTAAACATATAAAAGCACTTGTTTATTTATGGGCTAGATTGTTCCAAATACAGTGTGGTGATAAAGTAAATAACAAAATTCATAATTCTCTTATTGAATGTTTTTGAGCAAAACACTCGGACAGGTCATTTTTATTTTTTAATTTGCCATTTTATGACAAAAATTTGACATATGACGTCATGTATTATTGCGCAATGACGTCATCATTAGTTTTTTTAAATGACAACCCCATTTTTTTAGTGTTTTTTGTAGGCGATCCAACTACTTAAATGATGGTGTAAAAAAATTGGTACCTTAGATAACAATTTTTTGAGAAAATAACCCATTTATGTTGGCTACCTTAATCTACAAAAACTAATTTTTTACACTCAAATCTGACACGCAGTACTGTTTACACTTTTTTTTACAGAAATTGTCAAAATAACAGTAAAAATTAGAATTCTGTGCTGAGACTATTAATGTTCAGAAAACAACGACTTTACTTCGTGATTAAATTATTATTAATTGTTAAACTGTTTTTTTAAGAATCCTATAAAGTAAGTTTCTAAAATAATTTTTTGGAATTGTTTTTATAAGAACTCTCAAAAGATTTTATTTATTAATTCTGCATTTGTTTAAAAACACAAAATTTTACTAAAGTACCAAATTATGACTATATTGTTTAATTTGTTTAGGTAACATTTAGTTTTTCTAATTAATAAAACCTTGCGGATTTTTTTTTAAATAAAAAACCTATTTTAAAAAATTACATAACAATTTTTGATAAATTTATCTTAAAAAAAAACACTTGCTTTCATATGGTAGAAACCAAGATTAAAAATTTTTATATTTAGGAGTTATGCCTTAACAAACATTACATTGATTTCTATGCTCATAATGGGAATGTAGTCCTTAATTCTGTTGCATATCCTTTTTCAACTTCTTGACCGCAACACTTTCAATATAGCAGATTTGGAATAGAGTAAATGTAGGTTAATGTTAGTGGAGATGGTCCTGCCGGTTTATACAAGACAGAAAATATCGTAGATTTGAAATTGAACGTAGCAGGAGTTATCGTCAGTTTGATGGTAGATTTTGTTTTTGTTTTAAGTAACAAGAAAGACCTAAAAATTTCGAAAAAATACTAAAGCATCTAATGAAGCTCAGTACTTTGTATGCGAAAGCCTTTTCAAACAAAATTTCAGCTTCCTGTCGTTGTGTTTGATTGAAACACATTTGGTTTGATATTTAATTTAAGCAGTTGTTTTGTTGTTTACATCTCATTGTATGTCTAAATAACTAAACCAATAATAAAATTACTTACTGTATTATTTAGATAAAAATCATAACGTCTGTCTGCATTTGCTTATGTAGAAATAAAGAAATTTTTGCATAAAATGCTAGTTTCAGGAAACTTTCCTTGTATACTGGTATAGACGCTTAAATTTGCGTAAATAAAATTTTATTAGCGACTCAGCGACTGTAATAGACAACTAAATTAACTTTGCAAATTTCGTTTGACGTTTATGACTCTATGTTGTTATTATTGAATATTGATACCGGTAATGTTTTCCGTTAACACTATTATCTCTTGGTGAAGCAACAAAACAGCGAACGAAGATAGCAACAAGAAATCGATGCAATGATATAAAACAGCACAATTGAATCGTTATTGCGACGCCGGTATTGTTAGCACTAAACTTTACGTCTTATTTTTATAATGGAAGATAAAAATTGCCATTTTGTTCTGCTTAACATCGTCGCTAAAAGTTATTGTATCGTTTTATTTTTACTCGGGTGCTTTCAACAAAACATTAAAATAAGGTGCACTGTATTTCTTTTTATACAAATACGATTTTTTTTCTTACCCTACCGAGGGAGATTTATTATTCGTGAAAGCTCTGACGAGTGACCTTCTAGGGGACCCACGGCTATGTCTTTTGATACTGGCAACAAACAGTTTCCTTCTTTAATATAATGCACGCCCATTGTAAATCCCTTGAAGGTGTCCCATCTTTGTTGGCTTTGGTAGATATGGAGATGCGAACAAAGCCTGACTTCAAGTGTACTTAGAGAAATGAACGTTATATTTGTATACGAGCGGTTTTTTCCGGAATCCCAAACCTGCTCTACAAATACATAAGATGTAATTATCATAATGAACATGGCCATTTGTCACGGTAAAGCCGTTTCGGTCTAATCCCTTGTGCTTTCCTTCTTTATGATATCCATTTAAATGGAAAATATACGAGCAAACACAAGATAAAATTTTAGAAAAAACCCTCTCTATTTTCTCAGTAGTCAGAATCGTGTCAATCAAAATAAAGTATTTCTTTTTTTTTGTTAATTTCTTAGACTATTTATTCCATGAGGAATCAAAATGATATCTGAATGTCTAGCATTTGTTGTATACACGTCAAAGCTAGTTTCCAAAAATCCATCATTATTGTCTTCTGGGAATTGTTGAATATGCAGGAGTTTTCGATGTTAAAACTTGGTTGGTATTTGTCTGATGATTCTGACAAAAGTAAATTTACCATCCACTTAAATATTCTCATGTAGTTCCCGCCATTCTCTTTTAAAAAAGCTTTTAATTTTAATCTTCGAAAAGCAAGTAAACAAACGGCATAGATTTTGTTACATCATTTATTACTTCTAATGGAAGCGAAGTAAGCAAAAAATAAAAATCCACCCTCTTACTTTATTTGTGTCGTTCAGTACCTAGGTTGAAGCGAGACGAATTGAGTCAAAGTATAAGCGGATTAGTTGGTCTAAGAAAAGTAAAAGAAATAATCAGGGAGAGCTTTTCGATGGAGAGATCATTAATTAGACGTGTGACCGATTGAAGGGCAACACTTGACACGTTTCGCCTGCCTTCTTAATTAAAGGAACTTGCTGTGCTTGTCACCGCAATTCTGTTAACAAACCTTCACCAACTTTTAGTGGTTTAAAAGCACCTCAATTTGTCTCAGACCTAACGCTTGGGGGTTGTGGGACATTCGTGCTCACAGAAACGTTCCAAATTTAACGCAGGAGTGATGCTTTTTAATTTGACTGACTCTATACATAAAAAATACCTAAAGATAAACTTACTTTCAACCTCGACAAAAAATAAAAGCAGACATTTACACACAAAAATAAATATCAAAAATATAACATTTAATTTAAACGTATCCAAAGATTGTACACAGACTGTTTCCCAAAAAAAAAAATACAGCCTAAGCTATAACTTTGTTACTCATTATCCGATTGTAAAAAACTAAAAACAAATTTAAAGATTTGAAGTACATTAAAAAATAATTATTAAAAAATAACCTCTAAAGCGACTTAAACCCCTAAAACAGTTATTTTGAATGTTTTCCTATGTCTTTGATAACTTTATTTATATAGCGGTCAAAAATAAAACTATTTATATAAATTTATATTATACTTATATTTATATTATATTTATAATTTATATAAATTTTGTACTCGTAAATGTTTTTTTACATTAGTATCATTATTATAAAGAACTATTTATTATTTGAAAAACTGTTAAACACATTTATTGAGAATAAGATTTATATTTTTTTTTGATAAATTTTTTAGTATTTTAAACTATCATAACCGAAATTTGATTTAAACACATTTTAAGCACATTTAAAAAATTTATATAAATTTAAAATTTTGCATATTGTTAGGTAAAAAATTGAGTTTAGTAAAACAGGTTTTCTCTAAATTTAATGAATTATAGAACAGTGTTTTTTGTGAATTTGAATCGATATTTTTTCCCCGAGGTTAAGAACTTTATCCCGTAGCTTTCAATTTAATTTTAACAGCATTACGAGTCAGCTAAAGCTAAGGACATGCCAAATTTAATTATTAACAACCAGGCAGAACCTGGCAACTTCCCTTCCATGTTTCTCCCAGTGACCAGTAACGTCACAATAATCCGGTCTTCCGCTCGAACAACTTCCAAAGCTGCAATATGTCTTCAGATGTGGATGGCAATTTAATTACGATCTATATGTTATAATTACGGGAATTTATAAAGATTTAGTCAGGCCTGTTCGGTTATTAAAACGGCCTTGCCGGATCTTCCCTCGTATTAAAGCTTCTCTGTTTGATGTTTATTGCGGTACTTACTAATATGAACCGACCAACCAGAAGTTATGTGCAAGCAGCCATAAACAAATTTAATTTATGACCTTCTAATTATTTGCAAATAAGACGGTAGATGGGAAGAAATTACCGACTTTTATTCAAGCGCGAAATACAGGGTTGGATCAAAAAATTTGCCTCGAGCTTAGAAATTGATATGTTTGTGTCATCGGGTAACGCAGATTTCTAGAACAGGAAAAGACGCAATTTCGTCCCTCTGTTTAAATTTCCCCTAACGTTCCACCCTATCTGACCCAATTCAGGATATTGCGCAACATTGCATTGCGTTTCAACCGATGACAAATTTTCCATAAATCAGTAAAAATTATCAAAACTCTAATAAAATTTCCTGCAATGCAGATACTACATTGGCGCACAATATAAGAGGGAGAAGCTTTTAAGGATGCTGACTCGAATTTACTCGTATTATTCAATCTATTCGCTCTCGATTGACCCATCTGCAACATTTTTATGACCGCTTTAACGCCCTACAAGTGTTCCATATTGCGTTTCATAAGGCGAAGACGCATCATCGTGCCAAATAAAGAAAACAGACAATGTACATGCGACATACTGAATAAGCAATTTTATTTCATAGGGTGTGAAAAATCAAATCATTCTGATTGAGGCGTGACTGGGATCTTATCGGGTGAGAGCTTTTATACAGAGCTTTATCTGTAAATTGCGAGGCGCACATGTGGATGTAGTCTAAATCACACGCGAGTGAAGCAGCACGGTTTAAAAGCATCGTGCTCCAGCAGGAAAAAATTATAAGGCTTTGGGCGAACGAAAGCTCTTGCAGGAAATGTGAACTGAGCTTTTGAGCACCCTGTAAAATTACTATGAACAAATTTTATTTCACTTTCACAAATTTTAACAAAAATAATCTAAATTCTATTCTTGGATTTCTGACACGCAAATATCAAAGAAAAGTACAACTGACACCAATGGAGTTATGGTATTTACAGTCGGCTGGGTTTTTTACCCACAATTGTGTGATACTACTATCACAAAAATTATCTCCAAATACATACGTTCATTAATGCTGTTATAAAACCAAAAAATACTTATTAAAACTTGATTTTACCTAATTTTTAATCATAAAATAAAGAATATTAAATTATTTTACAGCATTTTTGACTTCAATTAAACGGCACTATTTTGTGTTGTTAAGGCATTTTACCAGTAACATAGGTCTGTCGTCCTTTTCTTAGTTACTATAATAAAAATGTCATTTTTGCTTCAATAAAAAAGCTACATTATCTATTATTATTAGCTATAAAAATAATCTATTACAAAATTTAAAAAAAGTTAGTGTCGACTAAAAAGCTGAAATACAAACCTTGTGTGTTAACTATTTTACAGCGCTCAATTATAAAACACTTTCTTAGCGCGTCGATTTTTAAATTAATTTTGCGCTGTATAATTAACGCAAATGTATTCGTAAATAATAATTTCTTCAATCAGAGCAATTTTTAGCATTATTGGTTATCTAAGCTTTATAAAATTAATTTTTACTCTTCCCTTAATTCCGCTGTACATTTTGAGTTCAATTATCCTCATAATAACGCAATTATGAAGACATTGCTACCTACTTAACTCGAGAACAATTCCATTATCCGTAATCTGTTAGCCCACAAATCTCTCTTGGTAATGCAGATTAAGTTTCCTAGTTGGTCAATTAGACGAAATGGTAATTTATTTGCCATTGTGTTTAACTGTTCAATACTGTTAGTAAGATCGCCAAATAATTTACAAGCTTTGTCGAAATCTTTGCATTAGTATTCTTCATAAGTTATCAAAATTAGATTCCGTCTTTCTAAATTAATAAAGTGAATTTTGCAGATTACATTTTTCCGGAAACTGAGGCAGATAAACGACTGAACAAATTGGGTTAGACCAGGAGCTAATTGCGGAGCTTATCGCGCACTCTACTAACTCTAACTCAATCCGAAGGCAATTGGCTGCCAGCAGAGCATCATTTCATTATTTTCAATGTGATAACCGTTTCTGATTCTCATTCTTCGCAGGAGATATGTGTTTATACATGATATTTGTTTTTATCATTATGTTATTTTTGTAGCTTGTTCGCTTACATACAAATTATATCTTGTGCATTATTTGTTGACGCAAAGTCTAGCAGCAATTTACTTAAGGTTCGGAATAGTATTCTGTATTGAGAACCTTTGTGGAATTACGACCCGAAGTTTTGTTTAGAAATTTGCGCATAAATTTACCTCGCATACAATTTAAATCCCTTTATCTCAGAATAGAGAAAACGCTAGTAATTAAATTACGAACATGTAAGTCTTTATGATAATTGAATGCAGCATACAGAAACAAGATATTATTACCTCACGTTATATTTAATAACGTAACTCATATTTCTCCTTTTAAGTAAAGTTTAAGTTAAACTAATTAATTTTAAAATTATAGAATCAATAAATTAATCAATAAGTTTTAATAATGTTTACAAAATACGCTGTTTGTAATTATTTTTCTTTCAAGATATTGAACAAATAGGTTCTAGAGTAAAATAAAACATTCAACGAATATACAGGGTGTTTACGGTTTTAGATTTAAAAAATAATCCAAAATTTTAGTACAATATTCAAGTCACTGGAATAATTTAAAAAATCTATATTTTTTGTGTCTTCACTCGTTACTAAGACTATTTTAAATGTAGTGGAGCCAAGTGAAAATGAATACTTTAGAACAAAGTAGGTAAAGTCCATAGAAAGATATTTCGTGTTTACAAGATTTTATGGCTTTGATTAATAAGTGTATGGCCACTCTAACAGAAGGACAATGCTTAGCACATGTACGAGCCTGGCTCAGCATTCACGAAATCTGATTACCTCTCTTTATATTGAGATCTAGAAATGGTGGTTTGTAAGCAAAAAATTATTGAAAGCTAAATATCGAATTAAGTCGTAAACACAAAATATTTTTCTGGAAACTCTACTTGACTTAGTGCGTATTTTTCACGATTTTAACAATTACAAAGTCAATAAAATGTAAACTGACAAATTTTTACTCTCACACGCGAAGTAAAATAATAGGTAGATAAAAGACAGTGATAAAGCTTTTCTTAAATTCTTGTTGTATAAATTAAGCGATAGATGTCGCACCCTTTCCGGGATTTTGTTGTAACGAGGTTGTAAGTTGAAGGTGTCTTATACTACTTTTTTTATTTATGTAGATTTAACATATTTGTAAGTTGACAACATACATGACGATAGAAATTGTAGAAATAGCAATAAATTAGTAATATATAATATAAAAAATACGTATATGCTTTTTAACAATGTTAATTATATTGAAAAATAGTCATAGCCTTTTAGTGAATAATTATTTTTAATCATATTGTACTTACACTCTTGCTTATCTCCCATCTTTTACGGTAAGATCAAAATGTAACTGAATCAGAGCAGGCTGTGCCAGCGTAAGCGTAATGATATGTGTAATGTTAATACCCACTTTCTACGGCTTGCTTTGATTCAGTTACTTTTCAGTTTCATTTTATACCATATGTTTATTATAATTTTTGATCAGAGGCTGTCATGAAAAACAAAAATTCT
The DNA here is from genome assembly GCA_029207805.1 of Tribolium confusum. Lineage (NCBI taxonomy): Eukaryota > Metazoa > Arthropoda > Insecta > Coleoptera > Tenebrionidae > Tribolium > Tribolium confusum. Next base: position 32,381,869 of record JALGAY010000001.1, on the reverse strand, counting down.
AAAAACGTAGCGCCTAGATTAATTCACTTGATAAATGTCATTTTGCTATCACTTTCAAAAGTAAAATTTAGATTTGATTTGAATTATGAGGTTTACTGCAGAACAGAAAATTTTTTCAGTAGGATCATATTTTCGTAATGGGCACTTAGCGAACGGAGAACGGGTTTACTCATTCAGGCTTTGCTTTGACGAGTTTTGGGATAAATTTCCAGAAAAAATTATAACAGAGTCAAATTTTTATACCAGTTTGAAAAACACTATCACGTCCTTTCGAGAGACGGGCAGCGTCAATCGGAAGAAAGGTACTGGAAAATCAAAAACAAATCCCTTTGTGAGTGACAGTAAAATGATTTTATTATCAAGTGAAATAAGTTACGCCCTACGTTTTTAGAATTTTTGTTTTTCATGACAGCCTCTCATGATACTAAGACTAAACAAGATATGATCACGCGCAGGTTTTCTCCCTCTCTCTCTTTCGACTCTGAGGTCATTGTGTGACAAATCTAAAATCTGGTGACAAACGTAGCGTTATTAGTGTGGCTATTAGCGTCTAAATTCTCCCTGTTTTGAGTGATTTACTGGTTTTTGTACTTGAATATTGTTTGTTTGATTTTGTGAACGATGGTTTATTGTGCAGTGATGGGTTGTACCAGCAATAATAATAAGAAAAGCAAGAACTGTTCGTCCGATTGTCGATACTTTAGTTTATTGACCAATACCAAACTTTGTAATTTATGGGAGCAAGAAATGCTCTCAAAAGCATGGTGTTAATGTAGATAATACTGGAATATGTTTAAAACATTTTTCTTATGATGATTTTTGTGTTAAAGAAAAACTATTGCCTGTGTTCAAAAATAAGTGAAAGTTAAAACGAGACGCGTGCCTTCACTTAATTTACAAAAATCACCAAAAGTGCAAACATCTGTCCAGAAAGATCGTCAGGAAAAAATAATAAAGAGAGAATTTGTTATAAACATACATTCCATGTAAGTATTTATTTCATTAATTGTATTTGGGATATTTTTTTATTAATACTTATACTTTGTTAGCTCACAAGAAGAATCGGAAATGTGTAAGAAAATGAAGAAACTCCAAGCGGAAAACTTACGTTTAAAAAAACTTTTGGAAAAAGAAAAAGAAGAGAAAAAACAAATTGATAAGATATTTACTGTAGGACAGCTTCGTAAGCTAAAAACTCAGAAACAAATTCAGTGGTCTATTCAAAATATTACTTCTGCAATATCTTTGTATGCTGGTGGGCCTAGGTCTTACCGTTTACTAGAAGAAGAGGTTATCCATTGCCAGTGGTTTCGAACTAATTTATGTTCTAATTTATTAATAATTAATTTAAAGAACGAGTTGTGTTACTTGTTGCTGGGAAAAAGTTAATAGATATTATAGTGAGTTTTTGCTTTTTAAATTTGTGTATTGAAGTTATGTGATCGCCATACACTTAAAATGCATTATCCTCCCTTTTACTTAAGTATATTTTTTTTTTAATTGTTAAAATAGTTTAGTAATCAATTTAAGGTAGAAATATTTTAGTATAATTATTTTTTTTGATTTCATTATTCAATATTTGTCAGATTAAATGCAGAATTGATTAATCGTTTTTTTGGCAACTTCTAAACTTACAGTTTTTTCTATGTAACCGCTTTAAATTTAAAAAGTGTTATAAGTGTTAGTTAACTTATGATTATTTAAAATTCACATGCAAGTGAATTTTATTTTGTTTATTAGCTTTTAAGGTTTTTATATTTAATCACATATTTTATTATCTTATATCAATTTATATTTAATTAATATACGTGTTAATTTAATTTTAAAACTGATTTTACTTTCGAAATTAATTTTAGGGATTTCAGACTGCAACCTTTTACTCCAAAAGATTATTTCATCCCAGATTTCCGCTCGCAGGAAAAGCCTATGCTTAAACAAATCTATTTTTTGTGGTTTGTACCACTCTACCCACAATTCCACCCTACAAATTAACCATTAATAAAAAAAATATTTTTAAATAACCCGCTTTATTTTGAACTGTAAAAATAGACATAATAAGGTTCTAAAATGTCTTTTTATTAAGTATTATTAAATAATATTCATCCGAGATATTAGAATCAACAAAAGTTTTAGTTATTTTCCTAGTAATTCTCTAATAATACTATTAAATGCATGTTTTTTCTAATACCGCAGTACATTTTTGTCACGCGATGACGTCATGCGCAAACTAGTCTAAAATTCGTACGGCAAGTGATCATATCTTGTTAGTCTTAGTATCATGATAGCCTCTGATCAAAAATTATAATAAACATATGGTATTAATGTCACTGTTTTTTTTTATATTAAAATAACTATAACTTTAGTCTTTACTGAGTTGACTATTGATTATAATGTTGTACACTTTCAATTTTCAAACATAATTTGCTAATATTGTATTAGTGCTAAATAATGGCTGAATTGCCACTTCTTTTACAAAGTTTTTTATTTTCTTAGTCATTTTATTCACTATCAATGTAATAAACAGTAATAAACGTTTAGCATTTTCTTTGTCTCAGTCTCTCAATAGTAGTAAATAGAGATTCTAGGTGTGTCATTTTTGACGTTTCTCGCCGATTGAGAGTTAGAACCATAGATTGATTTACCCTCTCTTTCTACGCAAAGTTGCAGAAAAAAAATTCATGTTTTTACAGCAATCTACAGCGCAGCTACTATATGAAGCTACCGTAATAACTGTAATTATCTTAATAACAACAAGTGTAGATGTTCTTATAGTCTTCAATTACTCCATGTATCTAGCAAGTTTAATTGGGTACTCCGAATGTCACCCCTCAAATAATTTTGGTTTTACAGAAACAGTACAATAAAAAAAAAAAAATTGAGTTCAGTGCAGGTTCAATTTGAATCTGAATTTAAGCACGCGATTAGAAATCAAGCCTGAGTAAAGTAAAATAGAGTTCAAAACAGTTTATACTGTTTTATTTGAAAACGAAATTTTAACCAATCCAAGAATTTGGCAGTCAGCAGTTGCGCTATTCATTCCCTAAAATTTACTATTAAGACTTTTTTTCTAGGATAAAAATTGACTCAGTTATATGGCGGTTTAAAATTTGAAATTCTGGAAAATTTGCAGTCCCGGTGTAAAAATGTTAAATTGGTGAACATTGTAGCTGATAAAACTACCAAATATATATAGCGGCCGAGTTATGACGCTTCGAAACTTAAATTTTGGAGAAAATCCTAGCTTATCATAATACACTCAAAATTTAAGCATGATAACGCAACATCTTCATTTTCTTTTTGTGGTAGGTACACTGTTATGTATTACTATGTATAGTGTTACACTCGTACATTAATATATACCTATACATACTGTTTCAGAAGTGGCGGATCAGCCGTAACTACAAGTTACTCTCTTCAACTTAATACCAAATTTCGAAAAAATATTTTTCTAAATTCTATCGTTTTCAAATTACAGCAGTTTTATATTAACCAATCACATAATAAATATTAATCATTAGTAAAGATAATATTCATGTTACTAGGCAATAAAATTAACCCTAAAACTTTCAATATTTATTTAGTCTACTGTACATTCGGAAAAACGAAATTGATGTATGCTGCTGACTTGGGAAACGCTAATGATAGTAATGATACAGTCTTGTAAAAAACTAAACTTTTTTTGAGAAAATTGACATTTGTCACTTTGACAATTTAGTTATTACAGTCGACCAAATAATAAATAATAAATATTAGTTTTATTGCCTAGTAACATGAATATTAGGTACCTTTATTTACTATAATTAATGTTTATTATGTGATTGGTTAATATAAAATTGCTGTAATTTAAAAACGATAGAGTTTAGAAAAATATATTTTCGGAATTTGGTATTAAGTTAAAGAGAGGAACTTGTAGTTTACAACTGATCCGCCATTTCTGAGACACCGTGTATATGTAGTACATACATATAATAGTATACCAACAACAATGTCTCATCTTTTTCTCTTGATTTATAAAGTCGTTTTCTTAACAATCTGATATTTTTTGACATTTGATTAAATTTTTTCTTTTCAACTTATAGTTATTGCTGTTGATTTCTGAATCTCGTCAAACATTAACAATTATGTTCAATCGTATTTCTTTTTTTATTATTGTAAAATCTGTTATAAAATTTTCTGTTTTGCCACTAACTTTCCTTGTGCTCGTTTTTATTTGTAGTACTTTCTCCTTGGTTTCCAATAACATTTCTTATACTAGGGATCTGATATCTGCTGGTATCGACTACTCAGCTCGACTATATAGGTAAGTATTAAAAAAATATGTACCTACATAAAATGAAACACAAGACAAGATGATCAGTGATCACACAAAATAAAAAAAAGTAGCTGAGTTTTAGAGCAAGCATAAAGAAATATGTAAATATATTTAATCTGAATTTGTGTAAAGAATAAATACAGTTTGTTAATTATTTGAATGGGCGTGTTGGTTGAACAAAGGCAAATAAGTTGGCATCACGGGAGACCGGAATCCCTGGCGGTGCAACCCTACAACTTCAAAGGGCTGGTCGAATGTAAATTTCAATTAGTAGGAAATAATGATTTGGCGATTGTTTGTTGGCGTTGTGTAGGGAACCGACCGTCTTGGAGTGACCGCAGAATGATGTAGGTGTTTACGAACGTTCGTCAACGGAGAGTCCGTGATTAGTAAGCGGTCCGTTCTAATGAATGCCCTGTGAGGCTTCGGGAACTTTACCGCTGCTGTCGGGACCACCGTCCGATCCCTGAACAATTTCATAATTACGTTGTATTAATATCTTAAGATGTCGCTAAGGATACGCTAATCCCCGGTTAAGAGCGCGCCCTCGCGAGGAGTAACGTTCAAGAGGATCTCCGTTTAATTATGCAATAAGTATGAGATACTTAACAAGGCAATTAATCTTCCTTGGCGTAATTTTTCATCCGAGATGCTACAAGAGAGGCTTGAACGACTCTTGTTCGTCATAAACGAAATTTATAATCGATGCTAATTTACCAATTTTTTTGCCTTCGGGCTCCGTTCGTCTGGCAAAGTTTTGGTTTTATAAATCGATAACATTGTCGTGGAGTGCTTAAATTTCTAGACCGGAGAACACAACATATTAATCAAATAATCGATGAATCTAATTTACCGCTCAGGCAACTACAAATTGACAAAACAATCACACGTCTGCCTTTGTCCCGAATGTCCAGGCATTGCCATTTCGCCAAAGGGTTGGTAAATATTCGTTACGTCCGTAACACAATTTATTCACGCTTTATTCACTTGTTTTCAAACATGCATGTTCGACAACGTCTAAACTTGATTTGCACAAAACAAACACCGCCTTCAGCTATCAATAAACATTGCCGGACAAAATTCCACATTTTATTGCTATTCTACTCTCTTGTTCAAAACACGAAAAAGAACAACTCCGAAATTCATTAAACATTTAAATAATGACTACAAATGATATTTTTGTGCCTTTAAATTCTGAAAATATAAGTATTATGTATTGTTTGTAAGCAGTCACGTTATAGCTAACAACACAGAAAATAATCTTTTATTTGTGATTTAATCAGTCGCTCGGTTGATGGTAGGCGGCATCATAAATAAAATAAGATTGAGTAAAAGACAGAAGTGGACACGAATCAACCATTAATTCGAAAATTAATATCGCATCGTTGACAAATTTGTTCCGTAGATAAAATCGTCGGTGCAGAACCAACTATTGTAGCATCCTTGTAGACCGCGTCTCCCTTATAATTGGCTAATTAATTTTCCTAAATGAACCCCCGTGACCGGTAGTTTCAGACAAAGGACGATCCCTTTGCTTTTTTGTCGTGACCATAAATCGACGCTTCCCAACCACACCACATAGGAACTGTCAAAGTCATTGGTGCTAGATTTTGATCAGTAAAAAATATTTTTGTCAGCGATGAAAGGTATTGGAGTCAAAGGGTTAAAGAGAGATTTAAGAGGACATTGAACGTCTGTAATTGAATTAAAATAGACACTTTCGTGAAAATATGTAAATTGGAGAATTAAAATTCCAGACGCAATAGTTTTGTTTCTGCTATTTGTTGCTTTAAGATACCGTTATTTGAATATTCGATATTTAACGAGACCTGACATTAATGAGTTCTATTTGGAAAACAATATGCCTCTCCAATAAAAGCAGTCCATTGCATTCATGTTTTCAAATAATATAAATTCTTCTTTCTTTGTTAACTTAGCAGTATCAAAATTAAATTCGATGTTGAGTTTATTAAAAACATTAAAACATTTTTCTAATTAGAGAATATATTATTTACATTGAAAATAAAACATTATTGTTTAGCAGCTACTTATTATTGTATTAATACGACTACAGAATTTTGTTTTAAAAAATTATGATGTGATAAAACTTCAGATTGTGATTGGCTAAAATATTAACAAAATGATAATCGCAAAATAGTTGAAATGAGTTTTAAATAAACTCAAAATCAAGAAATAGTAATGAAGCAAACTTTTGTGCCTGCCTTTAACGAAAATGAATTATAGTTGCTCTAAAAATGTGACAAAAAGAGTTACTTTCCGTCCTAGGGCAGAAAATTTTATTTCAATCTGCAGTGACCATTTTCGTTTACTATTTATGTAAGAACAGTTTCACAATTAATTTAACACTTTTGAGTTAGTGAATAAAACTAGTTTTTATAATTTTTATATAATTTAATTGAAGGTAAGCAAAAAAGTTGTAGAAGATCATTGTTGGAGAACTTGAAGTGTTTTACTTATATGAGTGAAACTGTAGTGTATTGTAACACGTGCGACCAAAATATAAATTTTAGAAATATCGAGTGAAAATATAGGCTAAAACAACATATAAAAACAAAAAACCAACAAGTCTCACTTTTTATGAATATTTATGCCAAGCATTTATTGCAGCAAATATTCCTCCAAAAAAGCTGAACAATTCATCATTTCGAATTTTTTTACATAAATATACCAACAGAAACATTTCGGATAAATCCACCATCAGAAAATATTTACTATGTTCCAAAGCAGTACGAAAAGGTAGTGAGGTAGAGGTAGTGAAAGGTGTGTTGTCAACATTACTTCTGACACATTAAATCCAAAACGATGTTCAAAGCATTTTACATTTCTAGTATTTTGAATTAAAGTGTAAATGCTAAAAAAAAAATTTAAGATGATACAAAATGCTTTATGCTTTCATTAGAATTATTCTGATGTTTCTAAAGTTTTATTATTTTATTTTGTAACCATAATCTACTTTATACGCCCGCAAATCAGGGCGTAATCTTTATTTTTATAGCTCTGAATTTTTTAAAGTTACTACGCAACAATTACAAATAAATAACTTTCGTCTAGCTGTCAAATATAATAACAATTATCATGAAAAATCATCATTTATTTCAAAAACTGTTAAACTTTACAAAAGCATGAAGCGCGACGCAACTTTTTCTTAAATTTTGGGCTCTTACCTGTTATAACATTTTTGTAGATTAAACGTTTTCACACAAGATTTTCACCAAATTCCATTTTAAAATATCGTAAAACAAAAATTAACAACTTACCGTATCTTAGCAACGACAAACTAGTCAACTTGTTAATCTGAATTTTTTCACAGTTTAAAAAAAATACCGGAATATTGAATATAATTCTTTTGATTTGAAAAATTAAAATAATTTAAAATAAAATAAAACGTTGTATGTACCACGGGCGTAATAGTTACTAATGGTCTTCGAGAAATTAAAAGCCCTCCTACGTCGAGCTTTAAACATTCCCTCGTGCCTTATTCCCCTTGATTACGCCCTTAATATATAAATAACTATTGCTTGTTTCAGATGCTAGCTAGTGTTACTCAAAACAGGGAAACTATGTAATAAAAAATTATATTGCTAATACGCTGCATTTGACGTGCTTTGCTCATGGGTGCATAGATTTTGTGAATTTATTTATGATAGTTTTTCCGATATAAATTTTTTAATAAATTTATTTTTAAAAAAATTGTTGAAAGCACCTAGCAGGGTACCGTTAATCGTTATACAAGGAAATGTAATGTAGCAAGCACCCAGTAGCACCAAACAATTTCACTTTGCACGACAACGCAAGTTTCGACAACAAAGTTGTCATCCTCAGGTAGAGAATTAAACTTTTTAAAAGTTTTAAAGGAGAGAAATAAAAGTGTAATTCCTCACCTGAAAATGACAACTTTGTTGTCGAAACATGTGTTGTACAAAGTGAAATTGTGCGGTGCTACTGGGTGCTTGCTACATTTCATTCTACACACCAAGGAGATCCAACACGAAGTTAAACAAGGAAATGTGTCCAAATATTCCGTTACCTTCACAACTAGTAGTTACACAATGAGACACTTGCATAGAAGCTGCATCCTTTTTTAAAAAAAATTTGATGCGCTAAAATTATTTGTTTATAATTTAAAAAATAAAGCTACCATCATTAAAGAGTGTAAGTCTCTACTAATAAAGAACATTTAGAAGCTGAGATATATATTATTGGCAAATTTTTTTAAAAACTATTGTTTTTTTATATTATATAGGGTGTGTTAAAAGTCGCGAAAATCCTTTAGTGGACTGATTCCCACCATTAAAACAATCCAAACCTTAAAGAAAAAAAATTTCTAACTTTGAAAAGTTATGAGTATTTGAATTTGCAAAAAAAAATTGAAATTGTCTTGATATAGTAAAAAAAATCAGAAAATCGAAAAAAAAACACTAAAACATTCGAAATGAATTATGTATTCATAAGTCTAACAAAAATACCAAAATCTCAAAAAAATACAAAAAAAAAACAAAAAAAAAACAAAAGAGTATTAAATTTTTTTAAATAAATTTTTGTGTCTCTTGTGGGTCTCCCATGTATCCCTCCAAAGAAAATTCGCAAATTTTTGACACACCCTATATATTCAATGTTTGGAAACTCAGAATTTAAAAATGTCAACTTTGTTAGGATAAATTTAAATGTTTTTTAACAGACCTTAAAAATGTAGCGTAGCCTTTACAAAGCAAACTTAATAAAAAAAATAATTAAGTAAAAGCTCGAAATCCGGATTTTTCAGTTTTAAAAGAGATATGTTTAAACTCTTTTACAAACAATACTTTATTTTTAATATATTTTTACCTTGTTTCTTATTTTACGTTTGCTCCAGTAACAAGTTGCGACGTGGAAAGATCTTTTTCTAGGTTTAAAGATATTTTGACTTCAAAGCGTTCTTCTTTTACCGAGGAAAACTAACTCGCATGCCAAAGCATTCTCTACCAATTGATCTAGCTACCATTTCAAGTGACTTTGTTGGGCTGATGATTTCAACCACTTTTGTTCACACCTGTCACATCTTTGTATTTTTTTTAATTTTGCAGAATTTCGTGTCCTGACTTGGCATGTTTTCTGTTAATGAAATTATTGTAAATGTTGTTGTTGAATGTTTATGTAACTTTTTATTTGAAAACATATTAAGGTTTTGTTTGTGGACACGGCTTAGAAAAGTTTTTTCCGGTCGTTCTTGCAGTACAAATCCTAATTGTTCATAAAGTGACATAAGATAATGTTACATGTACTTTACTGTTTATTTATGTGTGCTTTGATGTGGTTATTTTATTTTGATTGTTTTGTTTTGTTGTTTTATATGTGTATTTTGTTTTGTTGCTGTTGACAACTAATTTACATTTATTTTGTTTATTTTACATTTCTTACATAATTTACTGCAAAAAACAAACAAATAAATGTTTTCTTCCACATTGTAGTTTTATTGTACTCTCTCAACTTAGACCCTCATGCAGTCACATCTCAAAAAACTTTGCCGCCATTTTGTCAAACACAGCGTAGGGCTTCTTTTCAATTGATAAAAATCACAACTTTTAACCACTTTTATTTGAATTCAAATTTAACGCCCAATTTTAAGTTTATGACGGTAAGTAAGTATAACCCAGTTTGGGTCAACTTTAATCACACTTCTATCACATACACACAAAATTAAAATACTTAAATAGAAAATACTTGAAGAAATTTCTGTAAGAACTTTCAAAACATTTACAAGGGAAGGCTTTCTTGAAACACAGATGGTTCGGTGCCTGAGACCTAAATTGTTTTTAATAGCTATTATTACAACTAGGGAAATATGAATAGTATATTTCCCGAGGTTGGCTAGTTACATCCCGAGGGGAACCCGAGGGATGTATAGACAACCGAGGGAATATATTCATATTTCCCGTGGTGGAATCAATAGTTTTTTTTCTGATTGAAACAATATTGTTGTTATAATAGTAAAATATTAGATTATTAATTCTGGAATTTAGCAATTAGTAACGTTGCTAAGGATAAGGAACATTGTTTGTAAATAGATATCATAGTTGACTGGTTTGATATTCGCGTCCTGTCATAAAAATATTTTGACAAAATGTCGAACTACCTGCTCTCATAGGCAGCAAAAGCTAGGAAATGTTTGATTCCAGCAAAATCGAATATTGCGTATAGTAAAATGTATGTACGAAGACTTTCAACACTGGAGAACGGCAAATACGGTGAATGGTGCCGACGAAAATATTTTGCTAGCGTTTTTTGAAGACTTGGTAATTTGCTATGATTTTTGTTATTTTCGAACGTATGACTAATTTATTCTCTCCGTAGTCGCAGAAATATTCACCAAACACGTTGTGGTCAAAATTATCCATGCTATGGACAATGTTGCATTCAAAAGAAAAAAATTGATGTTAAAATGTTTGATGAAGTAGAAGCATTTGTAAAGAATAAAAATAAAGAATACGTTTCAAAAAAATCAGAGGTGTTGTCCCGAGAACAGCTCAAAAAATTCTTGCGAGAAGCTCTTACTGACATTTTTTTTGATGTATAAGGTAAAATTTTATTGTGATTCTCCTCTGTTGAATAGACTGTTACACCTGTAATTTAAATTTTAAAGGTCGTTTTAATTATGGAAATCTTTGGCGTCTGTAGAACGCACATTAAATAAAACATTTTCATAGTAAAATATGACAATTCAGATTTTTCTTTATATGACGTTTCATATTTCCCTTGGGACAATATGAGTGTGTTATTACATATTGTAACTAAGGCAATATTAGTTAATATTGTATCAATCAGAAAAAAAGATAATATTTATACTAAAAATTATGTTCTTCACCAAATACATTTACCTAAACATTCCTGAATTTCAAAAGAAATAACGAATCTAGGAGAAATACGTGCTTTATTTATGAATCTAGAAATCTACCAGCCTTAAAAAGGATTTATGTCCCGAGCATCGGACCTGTCATATTTTATAAGCCCATCGCTTATAAATATTTTTGGTTAAGACCTAATTAACTTTAATAACAAAAAAGTTTATGTTGCACCAAAACTAGAAGAAAAAACTGTACCAATACAATTGGGTAAAAGTAAAATTGTGTAAAATTATTTAATAACAAGGATTCTAGTAAAATTGATTAATAATTACGATTGTTTGAAGCAAAAACAAGCGATGTGTGAAACACTTCAAGTGGCAAAGTGTTAGTCGTTTATTAATGTAAAAATTTAAAAAATTTCTGGTTTATCGTAAGACATTTTAATCTTAACATGACATAACTCGCTAATACTCGTTTTTTCTTTAAACAGTGTTGGTTATTAATCGTCTTTATTAACATTATTGTTTATTAAATAACTGTTGAAAAATAATCTTGATAAAATCATCCATTAATGTAAAATTATACATTAATAAACGATTTCTTAGAGAAAAACATACATTAGTATGATAATTAATAAACGGTCAACAGAAATAGCTATAAATGCAAGTTTTAACAGGTTTCCTAAACGAACAAAATTGAATGTTATTCAGTAAGAGTATTGAATACTATATTTAAATTTTTGAGCAAAATTAAATTAATTTATTAAATTCCAAGGATTAATTTAAATTTAAAAACTTTTCTTAAATATTAAATATTTATTAGAAAATATTGTTCTAAACAGTTGTTTGAATTGTTCTTTAATATTTTCTGTTTCTATCGCACACAAAAAACTAAAATAATTAAATAAAAAATGTTTCAACAAATTCCTGTAAGAACTCTTAAACCACTTTAGAATTATCCTTTGAGATTATGACCTTTAGATTTTCACGTATCTTGAAGTACTCCTCAATTTCTCAATAAAAGTAGATTAGTGTAACGACTTCGATTAAAGCCTTGGCATCTTTATACTTTCTATACTCGAAAGTCTGTATAATCGGCAATTTTCAATGCTCGCCTCCTCCAGTCCATAAGTTGGTGCAAATCCCGCCCTCGGCGACATCTAGACGTCGTTAGTTTGCATGAGATCAGCCCGTTACAATCTATATGCTAGAAGCTTTTCCAATTTTAAAAATAATCCCAACACTGGTGACCCCGCTACTAAGGGCTTATCGCAGGAATATGTTTCCCATTTCTGGGACATTGACAATAAGTCAAGCTTATTACGATGCATAAATCGCTAAAGGTCCATTTAAGACGGAACCAATAACATTCTTAAGACGGATGTTCCTCCCTATTACCCTCAGATAACGGCAACAAGCCACTAAACATGATATACGAAGGGAGGAAGACTTAACATATCGCGACCAGGATATTAACTTACCTATATAAGATCAGATCGGCTTGGAAATTTATGGGAATTGTGTGGAATTTTTTTCGTGTTTATTGGAGATTCTCTGGATTGGAAAAATCACGAAAAGATTTAATCCTCCTACTGCTAATAGAAATGACTCATAAATTGTTGTACAAAAAAAAACTTTTTACACTTAAAGGAAATTTTAACATACATTATACACAAACATAACTAAATGTTTTAGTACTATTCAAGTAAATAATGTCTCTATACTTAATACTCTAAACTTAACTGGGAAAAAATAGAAATTACGTTTTTCGTATTGATCAGACACATAATTTAAAAATCAACAGTGCTGAACAAATTTTTAAGTTTTATCTAGATATCGTGAATCATTTGACAATTTTTGTACAGAATTATCAAAATGAAATTATCATCGATCTTGTTATTTACCATGTTCTTATTAAGCGTGTTGACTCAAGGCGAAGCTCGATGGAAAGGCTGGAGGAAAATTGTAAGTTTATCATTAATTTAAGTGGGTTTTTTCACAATCTTTAATTATTGTGTAATTCAGGACAGGGGACGAAACCGGGTCTTTGAAAGCTCGAAAAAAGCATTGCCAGTGATTCAAAGTTATGAAGATACTGGCGTGGGAAAGAAGTAAGTTAATTGCACTGTTTTTATACATTGTTAAATTCATTTTTTGATTAACGAATGCAATCACAACAAAGCAGTGTTTATTTCCTTGTCTGATTCATTTTTAAAAAACTGACGCACTTTTAATCTTCACCACAAAAGATACATCGTAAAAACTAACGCGAATTGATAATCTACATATATTTTATATTTTCCTCCAAACTCCAAAAAATTTGACATTACTGTGACACCAATGTAAAATAATTAAAAGTTGCAAGAAACATTAATTTTACTTTATTCTTGATTTAACCTTTTTGAAAAATCTCTTCCACTTTTAGAACTTTCCTCTTAAATTTCCGTTATGATATTTAGGTTATTAAACTTTGTAAATGTTAAAAAACTGCTTGACTCAATTTCCTGTTTTGGTTTTTCTTACCACAAAAAAATTTCATTGCATCATTGATCCCATATAAAATACAGTGTAAGACAACAAAAAAATTATTCTAAATCCTCTAGATCTCAACATGAATACTAAAGTTTTTGTTCTTTTTGCCATTGTGTGTGTTGTGCAAATATTCTCTGCACCACAGCCTATAAGTTGGGACCAAATTGTAAGTATTATTTTTTTGGAAATAAAAGCGTAAAGAAAGTATTGATTGGGATACACTTTTGATAAATAAAAGCTCATCATTCCCTATCAGTACAGCCGTAAAGTAAGTGACTAGTAGGTACTGTAATAGCTGCAAAATAAAGTGATTATAAGTAAAACTAAAAAAAAACAAAAAATTAATTTTGTCAGTGTGGTCTCTTAAATTTTGCTTTTTTAACAATAATTTTGCTGTTACAGAATTTTTTTTATACATATCGTAAGTCATAAAGAAATCTTTGTATGACTTAAGAGGCTTTAAAGAAGTACTTAGACGCTACGCTATTCTTCAATTAGTTTCCGCGTAATGCATTTCATCTTTCACGACTATTAATATAAATAACTATTATAGTAACTTATTGCTTTATTATTTTTTACAGAAACGAAGTGCCATAGATTTAGGCCGAAAAGCAGTCCCCGTGGTTAAATCAGGATGTGGATTGCTAAATGGACAATCTGTTCAACCCCAAATTTATGTAATAAATCCGTATCAGTACCCACAAGGCAATATTCCTATACAAAATCCTTTAAATAACTACCAGTTACAATAATAATTTATTTAAAAAATATGTAATTGAATACATTTGAATAAAATTTCTGTTCCTTGCTTAATTAATCTTTTGTGGTATGCCAAATCCTGGAAACAAAACTTCCTTATCTCATTCCTTTCTTTTTTTTTCTATTATTATTAATTTGCTGTCCGAGCTAAGCGCACTAAAATGATAATCAGTAAAGTCTTTTTCTTTTTACTTATAACAATAACATTTTGTGCAATTTTTTAAAATGTACAGTGCCGTGCAGTGCAATATCCAATACGAAGTGATGTAGTCGTAACAAAATGGCCTGAGAAAACTCAAGAAACTGTTCCCGAAGAAAATAAACCAGGATGGATGGTAATTAAAAATTGTAAAAAATTGTGCATTTGTGCTTTCATTTGTTTTCGTGGAGTTTTTGTCCTAAAAATCTTTTAAAAAAGCGCATTTTAACATGCCAACTTTAGCTACCTATCATTTTTTTTTAAATATATTATTTTTATTAATTTCTAATTTTGTCCACGACTAACTTTAAATAGCAAAAAACTTAAAGAGTTATTATCAATAAATTTTTTTAAAGTTTGTGAAAAATTTACTTCAACACGATAATTAATCAATTAGGCATCGAATGTTCTAGAAAATGTTAATTAACAATTAAATAGGTATCTAAAGTTCAATAAGTTGACAGTGTAGACCGAAATCTGAAGTTTTTAACAAATTGTTAACAACTTGTTAAGCTTTACAAAATCCAAGATAATTAATAAATAAATAACAAATTAATTTATAGTTTAGTTTTCATTGTTATTACACAAAATATTTTGCTTAACTATCAATGTAAAAAGCCAATCTAAATAACTATAAAATTTAAAAAAAAATTGATAAAGAGGTACGTAAGCACAAAAAAATCTTATGTATCACACACTCGAAAACTGTTTTGCGAGTACTCGTGTATTGCTGTGTCTCACTTGCGTTCGCCACTACAACACTGCACTTGTGCTGGTAAAATAGCATGCTTTGGCAATCTCCAAACTTAAAATACAAATAAATGTTTTTCAAATTTTTTTTCAGAGAAAAACACTTATGAAATTTGGGGAAGTCACAAGTCGATTGGGTAATGCAATGGGATCTCATGCAACTAAGATAACATCAGCTATTGATAAAGTTTGTGAAATTGTTAAAACAATCATTCCTCTGATAGCTGCTGTTTGTCATGTTGGCCAATTCAAATTTTGTACTGCTACGTCAGAAGCTCCAGGACAACTTGCAGAAGCTTTGAATCCTGTCACTTTAAATTTAGATGAACCAGACAAGAAATGATAAATTCAATGTTTATTTATATAGATGCAGAATAGTAAATTATTACAAATATTAATTTAATGTCTAACTAAAATACCTACCTTAATTTTTAACTTGCTAAAATGGCTAAAGTGTTTTTGTGATTGATTTTTTTTGTATTAAATAATCTAATAAAATTTAAAAAAATCTTTTTTGTAGAAAATATTTACATTCCAATGTTTATATATCCTAAAATGAGTTGAATAAAGCTGCACATCTAAAAGCTCTCGGTTTGATTGCAAGATTGCCTTCCTTCTGTAATAAAGCGGTAGATCCAAGCCCACACTAATACAGTCCAGCGCTTCTTTCTACGAGCAGTTCCGATAACCACCCGTGCCGAAAGCAATCTTAAAATATATTAAACGTGCCTCAGATAGAGCAAAGATGGCCCAGTAGCTATTATATTCTCGCTTCCGTGTCCATTTCCGTTAAAGTAAAAGTTGAATCCTTATCGCTTTTATCTCAATTCCGTTTCTTGTCACCTCTGCGGTATTCTCAGAGAATTTCACTTAAACACAACGGGACATTAAAATCAGCCCCCATCTAAACACAAGTCGCTGCTCTCTGTTAATGTGTTTGTCAAGTTGGCAGATTACAGCATCTGCAAGCATCACAAACACGTTATTTGATGTGTATCCAAAGCTCCTCGTCAGCATAGGCTGAATATGTTTATACCACATCATCAGAACTGGCGTTAATCAGAGAAGTGCTCCGATCTGAATACTGATGGAGCACAATCTGCATAACCGACGTCTAATAGCTCACCCCCTTTACAATTTATTATCCCTTTAGCTGATTGAGACAAAATTAGACAAAAACTAAATCTAGGCACTCCTCCTTAAGAATATTTAAAATTGTTTTTTTTTTCCTAAAAAATTGGCATTTTCGTGGTCCAGTGCCCAAATAAAAACCTTGCGCCTTCTTCCCGCATTCAGGTCATATATCCGCAATCTAGATAATCTAACGTGCGGAAACGAGCTCTCAATTCAATCAAGCCCCATTCGGGGGCGTTCGCGGCCCGTTGCGCACTTGTTACAGCCCCAATAAGCGATTCTAGCCCTAACAGGGTCCATCGCGATCTCAACAACGGAAGAAAGTGAGTATATGTGATAGTATTAACATAGAATCTCGCATGGTCGGGTCCGCCTCTGTGTACTTAAGCTCGTATGTTCCACGAGGATCGACTAACACAACATTTATTTGACTTACAAATTATACGCACCAGTCTGTTCCATCAAAAGCTCTTGGCTCAGTTCATTTCTTAATGGAATTATCGCGATGCAATGTTTACCCATCGCGGCAGACCTACTCCTTTCGGAAACGGCAATCGTCAGGGAAAGGACGATTCTTGTGCTCGTGTCGTTAGATAAATAAACGGTTTGCTCCAATCAACAGGGGTTTTAATTACGAGTAATTAATGAAATGACATGGTCCAACTCGAATTTATTTGCTAGAGGATGCTGATGGAAGTGTTTTAACTAGCAATGAATGCTGCCTTTGCTCTTAATCAAATGTTAAGGGGGCATTGTACAGAATGCCTTTAGACTTTGTTCGCAGTTTTGATTTGTCTGCGTGATTAACCTCTAGTTAAATGGAAAGGATTGAGGACAGTAAACGTAACTCGGCTTGCCTTTGTATTCACAGAACGATTCCCTTTGATAAATTCGGAGAATGTTGCATCAAACAAGACGGATTTGATTTACAACGATAAATTTACCTACGTCATGCTTAATCTTGATTAAAAAATAATTGTGGTATTTATTCAATTCTATAGATACAGTTCTTAATGCATCATACTTAACGTACAAATAAACTCTTGGTAGTTTACAACATTTTTGGTCATAATAATTTTATTAGTAATTTAAATGTTTGTAGCAATTTATCTAAACCCTAAACGTTTTTGCCGGCAAAAGTAACTCGATGAGGAAAGGTTTGGACTACTCGTTCACCTTAATTCTGCTTGAACATAACAATATTGGTATTATAGCAATATAGTCGTTACTCAAGTATAACAATGTCTATTGCTTGTTGTCATAGTAAATTAATATCGCTATTTTAACAAGTTACTATTCTCCAAGCAGAATTGGAGTATATTATGTAGTTTATTTACAGTAATCTTTAAAATTCACTTTTTTTAGATTACCTAACAAAATGTTTTACTGCAAAGTGTGTTTTTAATAGAAATTCTTAATACTAATAAGTAAATTTTAAAAAAATACAGGCCTATGTTGCACCTATTTTAGAAATACAGAGTGAGTCAATTATGGGCTACTTCTGAAATTTTTCTGGATGCAATCAAAAATACTACCTCCAGCATTTACTAGATTTCTCATTTTTTTTAATTAAAAAATAAATCCACGATTGCGTTGTTCCGTATATTGTCAAAAGGCCCGATTGTACATACATTGCGCGCTTAAACTTAGGTTCAACTTGAACCTGCACTAAACTCAAAAACTCGCCCTTATCTGACTGTACAAACAACGCTTAGCAACGTGAGTTTAAGTTTTAGGTTAAGAGTTTTAGTTCAAATCCAAAATATATAGTTTGGGTGGTGACATTTGTCAGTTTAAACGTTACTCAAGTAAATTTATTTTCTCAATTTAAGTTTGGCTTTTAAAAAATGAAAGAATTGCTGTTTTTTTTTTGACTGATGACGAAGATATATTAATATGGAAACACTTTATTGAACGCCAACTTTCGTGAACCAAAACTTAAGCGCGCATTGTACAATCGGGCCTAAGTCTTGTCAGCTTTCATAAACACGGGTTTGCTCAATTTAGTATAATAAATTATTATTACACGACCAATAAGATGCTAATCATCTATGGGGAGTGTCCTAAAAATGCTGTAGTCGCTACGGATACCTATTTACAGAGATATTCTAATTGTAGGCATCCTGTTCTCAGCACATTTAAAAAACTAGAAATTAAGTTACAAAAAAATTGGAATAAAACAAAAAAAACATAGAAGTACAGCCACTAATCCACAGAGCAAAATTGTTGTCCTATAAGCTGTAGAAAATAATCCTAATGTGAGTCAAAAAACCGTAGCTCGACAAAGTGAGATGAGCCAGGCATCAGTAAGGCGCATCCTTGGAAAGAATAAATTTCACCCATACCATGTTACCTTGGTGCAATAGCTGGAACCAGCCGATTTCCCAAGAAGAGTAGTTTTGTCACTGTGTCCAACAAAAAGTACATGAAGATGTAAACTATGTTACAAATTAAAATTCTGACATTGTCATTTTGACACGTTTTAAGCCAAACAAGCAAATTTGATGTAATTCATTATTTAAATAAATGCCAGCATCAATCAAGTGGTAAGTGGAATTAGTACTTTTGGTTGCATTAAAAAAAATTCCAGAAGTAGCCCATAATTGACTCATTCTACATACAGGATGATTTTTTTATTTGTTCCCGCCCGAAACTCCAAAAATAGGCAACACATTATACTTTGAAAATTTAATTTTTAAAATTAAGGCATAGAGAATTGTAAATTAATGTCAACATTGTTGACATTATCCTTGACAGTAATTCCAAAGTCAGTTTGTTTGAATCATATGTAGCCACATTAATTAATTAATTAAATTGTTTATCGTTTGTATAACGTGTTGCCTATTTTTAAGATTTCGGGCGGGAACAAATAAAAAAATCACCCTGTATATAATGCTTAAAAGCTGAATTTCTACTGAAAAAACTTCGAGAAACTTTTTGACGTGCTAAATTTTTTGTTGACAAGTGTTTAACATTTTTAGTAACATATACAAGGTGATATAAAAGAATGGAATAAAATTTATATTAAATAATTAAAGTTAATTATTTTTTAGAAAAACGCCAAGACAGGCCGATTTTATTTTTTTACTGCGCACGTTTTTCACTTATTTACAATTTTTTTCCAACCGGTTTTTTACTGTGACGGAATCTATTATTTTTTTAAATAACAACCTCTATTTTTAATGTTGAAAATTAAACTACTTTTTTCTGAGTATAACAGTATCATTTATAGGGTCAAAAATGAGCATTTTTCTTAAATTTGGATTTTCTTAGAAATATCTTGTTGCTGTGGTCTCAAATTGATGTCGATCCATCCTTCTCTCGTTAGCTACAATACTTGCAATCAGCTTGAGACTGTCTTCTAGACAACGCATCCGCGTTCTGATGAGACTTTCTTTGGCTTTCCCTGGCGATATACAATTTCAACGTCATACTGCTAAAAAATTTTAATCCATCTAGATGTTTGCCCTTCGACATTCCTCAAATTGAATAGCTACTTTAATGCAGCATGATCTGTTCTAATTTGTTCTAAATGTCGTCCGTATAAATATTTGTAGAAGTGACTAACAGCATTTACTATCGCCAGCAGTTCTTTCCGAGTGACGCAATAAATTTTTTCAGACTTAGGGAGTACCACTCCCTTTTTGCCATCATGTATCTGGGTCGAAACCGTTTCAATTCCGTTATTGCTGGCGTCGGTATCCAAAAAGTAAAGCTCTTTTATTCTTAGATAAAAAAATCAAAACTTACACAAAGCAATTTTCAACGTAAATAAATTTGCATCCTTTGCTCCAAGCAACGAGTGTTTGTTTTATCTTCAGTCAGCTTTTAAAGCGGCTTATGTCTGCAAATATCTTCACAAAACGGAAATAGTAGATGAAAAAACCCAAAAAACTTCGCATCTGATGTTAATCCTGCGTTCGGTACTACTCTTGAACGGCTGCAATTTTTTTAAGATCCTTCTGGATTTCTTTAGATAATACTACATGTTCCAAAAACTTTAATTCCTTTTTAAAATAGACGATATTTCTTAAGATTAACCGAAAAGTTAGTGTTTCTCAAACAGTTAAAAAAATTTTCTAGGGTCTTCTAGTGTTTCTCGACTGTCTTCTCAACAACCATAACATCGTCGATGTACGCGAGACAAGTTCTTCAGATCAGTCCTCGTAGAACCAATTTCATCAGACGTTTAAACGTAGCTGATGCGTCGCATAGTTCAAAAGACGTAACGTTGCACGTATAAAGTAGACTGCCAGTCAAAAATGTTTTTTATTTTTTTTTATCTTCAGAATGAATTTCAACCTGTCAGTACCCATTTTGCAAATCAAGTGCTAAAAAGTGGATCCGTGTTTCCTCGTAACTAAGACGACTGATGATGACCATAAGATTGCCGAATTTTAAATTAGGCCATCTTTCTTCATCTTTTTGACCATCTGGACTACTTCTTCCTGTTTCGCAAACGGAGTTTATTCTAGTTGTTTATGTGTTGTAGTAATTGTTTAATAGCAACTAACCAACAAATGTTTACTGTTAAAACTATTTACTGTATTTACAATACTACTTTTCAAGAAGTTCTGAAAACACAAAAAAGCTAAAATCATTAAATTTAGGCAACAACATGGTGCTATCCTCTTAAAAGACTATTTCTTGGTCATCTCCGATGCTTGGGAAAACGCTTTTTTCAAATCGGGGCGTTTTTTATTTCCCACAAAAAAAACAGTTAAAATTTACACAAGCCATTAGTCGGTAGGTAATGGTAAAGCAACAACTTTGGGTTGGACTTCTGTTGCAAAACTCTTCTAATCAGTCCTAGAGTTTATTTCTGTATCTACAGTAAATTTAATGTTTTTATGTAAGGAGTTAATAACTAAAAAAAATTATTTAATTTTGGTTTGGTGGTTTCGTACGAAAGAATAATGTCATCAACATATTTATACCTGCAGAAACAAATATGCTTTGAAAATATGGAAAATTTTTAATTTTTTCTTTAAGGTTATTCATATATAATTCTGCTAATATTATAACGTAAGTCATAGCGCGATGTCATAACTTTGGGAAGTAATCGGCGGTGGATCTCTCTAGAATAGTTCGTTCCAATATTCATCGTTAGATAAATACTCTCCACCCATGTTCTATGACTACTTTAGAAAAACCTATCTAAGACTACTTTTAAAAAATCGCAACAGAGTCTAAAAATAAGAACAAAATTAAAAAAGCGTAAGCTATAAGTTATTTTTCACAGCATTTGCACTGATTCATTATAAATTAAATTGAAATCCTGGGTGTTCAAATAGCGACTTGAATATTTGGCCTCTCTGAGATTTAATTATAAATGCAAATTTCAAAGTACGACAGATTATTGTATTCAAAAAATGACCGACATTATAAATTCGACAATATAATATAAAAAAGTAGAAATATTTTAATTAACTGATTCAAATCTTTAAATTTTGTTTAAAATATTAAAATTATTAAAACATGCCGCGGCATCTGGCGAACACTTGCGTCAATAATTCCAGATTTTCCGAAAAAATAAGTTAAAATTTGAGGTAGCAAAGAATGATACGTTGAAACATCAAGGTTTTGTCAGCATTATCCGAAATTTTATTTGTAACAATTTTAAAACACGTGTTTTTTGTAGCAAAAAACTCTCAATCGACAAGAAACGTCAGCATGACAGAGACTCTAGCAAAATCTATAATTTAAATACAAAGTTGTATTTAATTTTTTCTGTAATAAAAATAAAATTTCGGTTAATTTCGCATCTTTATACTTTGAATATTTATTTGCGCAATATCTAATTAGAGTCCAATTCCGTTTTGCCTACATGCGCCCTAATAAATGCAAAGAGTTGAAAGCATTTGAAGCTATTTAAACGGCTCTCATGCATGCAAATTTTCCCTAATATTTTCAGCGTATAGGTGTTAATAACGTAGATGGGAAAATCGTGTTATAGTGAGAAGTAAATTTCGAAACATGACGCATTTAAAGAGTCACATAGAGTTAGATGTCATCCAAAGTGAGCGACGTTGCTGATTTGCATGTATCATGAGAGAAACTTTGACGCTTCGTAAAATTAGAGCACACGATTAACATCGTGTTTTAAATTCAATTTTCAAAGTGAAGGACTCTACGAAATTGATATTAAACATGCCATTTATGCAGCCCCTATCGATATAGGGCGCAATTTTCTCTCATCAATGGGGACGTTTTTAAAGCGAAAGCATATCTCATTTATTTTCAATTTAACTGGACTTGAGCAACCGTATGAGATTTAATTAAAGCCATTCGCGATCATCATCAAACGTTCCTTTCTATCAAGACCTATACTCTACATTAAATTTTTTATTAAATGAATTTGCCATCAAGCCAAATCCCATTTTAAATAAAAAGGTAATGAATATGCTAGAATGCAAAAAAAAAATTCAAAATAAAAAAAATAAAATAAATCTATTTAAAATAAACGAGTTATTGTAGATGTTTGATGTTGTTAACCTCATGCTAGCTGTTCTGTCTGTTCAATTAAAAAGGGACAACTCAGTTGAGCGCAGTGAATAAGCCAAATTTGAATAATTATACAATAACACGCACTTAGTTATAAAGTTGTTCAAATCCATCAAACATAGTGTTGTATTGCAAGTCGCTTTCTCATTAAAATATTTTAATTACACTTGAATGAATATTCAAAAGTTTAAACTGAAATCCCGAACACGAAATATTAACATTTCAGTGAACCCAGCAAGCACTTGTCTTCGTATTACATTAATTGAAATACAACCACTCGGAAGGATGTTTACATGAGTCAAGTATCGATGTTTTTTCCGGTATACAAAAAAAAATTAGTGCTAGCATTTGGGGGATGAATGATCCAAGTTAAACTCCCATGGGGAACTAACGATCTTACACCTTGACGGTGACACGTAATGAAAACGGGTGACGTGTGACATGTACAAGTAAATAACATTCATTTGGCACTACACTTCCCTCGGATTTGGCCCGGAACATCAAATTTGCATAACGCAAAGACTGAGCTGTTTCTAAGCGGAGAACTCGTAGATTTATTTTACCCCATTGACTGTACGCAGATGTGACTCTTATGTGGATAAAGAGAAACAGTTTCGACAGGTTTTATGTATTGCATAAATAAAGTAGATCATTTAAATACAACGAAGGGATATACGACAAGACTGTTACATAGATACAACTGTTTTCACTAGCTAGGTCTTCAAAAATACCTACTTCTCTACAAAATAGATCCTAGTCTAAAATTGAGTACAAGCAAAACTTGAACTTTACGCTCTGTAAATAAATCTATTTTTTACGAGTCCCGTTATAAGTGTAGTTTGCAGGGGTTGTTGAGCTAGCTAAACTCGCCGTGGCAATATTAAAAAAATATATAACATTAAGAATGTTTTAGAGATTATTACGACGGCATTTAAACCTGCTATTGAAGGTTAAAAGAAACCTAAAGCTGCAATTGGTGGTTACTGCAGTACTCAAACATGCTAAGTATGTGAATTCATTGAAGGCTATAAGAATATACAATACATATACTCAAAATATCTAAAAGTGGGCTGACTTTTAAGATCCTTTTATAAACCAAAAAATAATCATTGTTTAATTTATGGAGAAGCAAACCACCGCACTGTAAGGATGGATCCTAATTTATGACAGTTTCCTTCGCCAAATGTTTCGCTCTCTAATAAATCTGTCATAAATCAAAATCCATCCTTACGGTGGTTTACCTCTGCATAAATTGAACAATGGCTATTCCTTGATTTATAGAAGGATCTTAAAAAGTCAGTCTACTTTTAGATATTTTGGGTATACTCGTAGACTTGCCGTTGTAGGGTTTATCGTTACAGATATTACGGCAGCTTTTAACTGCAGCTGTGCAGGCTTGCATAAAAAACATAAATCTCCTTTTTGAAGTGTACGTAATGCTGTTAGTATAGCCACTTAGAAGCAAATTGATTCGCAAGATTAAGTAAGCCGACTTTATAAGTAGTTGCAATAAACCGAGTAATGCCCATTATTAAAGTTATGATAGTCCAAATTACCCTAACGATATATGCCAAATAAATTTTCCGCTTCGAATAATATAATTTTGCATAGAACTATCATAAATCAAAATCTATCGTCATTCCCGCATAACTATAAGAATGAGCATTATTCGGTATCTTGCAGCTTTCTATCAAGTCAGCCATTTAATTTTGCTCGAACTGTATGTGTTGTGCTAACATAAGGTCTCAAAGAATAATTTATTTTATATACTAATTGTAATGTAAAACATTATTACAACACTAGTGATATCGAAAAACGTTACTTTTGAGTACTACTGTTCGTTACTTTTAGCATTCTTTTAGGTAGAGCAAGTTCAGAATCTCATAAGCCGCGAGATGCGTGAAGGCGGAGTATAAAGTTTGAAAATCTCGGAGCTCGGTTAAATTCGTAAAGACAGTTCCGTGCTGAACACAATGATTTAATAGTTTTATTGCAAACAGTTTTTTTAATGGTACAAAAACAAAAGTAATGGTAAAAAAAAATCAAAAGAGCAGCGAGACGGTCATCGAACAACAACGATTGAGAACTAACTGATAAATAAAAGCCTCAAATTTTTAGTTAAGAGAATAGCAAGAAAAACGAATTCCCCACTCTCCTTTGTGACTATTGCGCAACTTTTTCTCGAGGTTCATTAAAGTAAATCACAGTTTAACCACCAACACTTAGAAACGGTGGCTTTGTTTAAATCGTGGAGGGATGAATAAGAGGAGTTGACATGTCCTATACCGACAATGTTAGGTTCTTGGTCGAGGTACAGCCACCTTTTACGATCTTATTCTATTGTCGAGACCACCGTTTGCAAATTTGTAGAAAAAAGCTATCCCGAGTACAGTAAAAACTATCGTAAAAGATGTTTGACCATCGAACAAGATTTCAAGCTTATGCCCACTCCTGTTATTCGTCCCTCCACGGTGTAAGCCCAGATGATCCGGTACCAGAGGCGAAAAGCAGGCTTTAAGAATAATATTTTCCTAAAAGATGATGCTTTTCATCAAATACATTTGAAAAAAATAACGAACTAAAAGAATTCCTAGATTCACAAATATGTCACGTACTTTGGATAAGTTCGCTATTTCTTTCAAATTGTCGGAATATTTAAAGTTCGTCCATCGATATTCTAAAACGACTTTATTATCACTAGTTAAAATTTTGGGTCGTTCACGATAGTTTCATTGTTTGGAAATTATCTACCTACTCTGCAATAAACTCTAGAGAGTTGGATTTTTAAAATTTAAATGAGTTGCTCACCACTTTTATGATAATCCTTGTTAAATAATAAATAAACCATTTAAAGAATCGAAAGATCCTTTTTGAATATCGTTGTTTAGGTAAATGTGTAGAGCCAAAAGCATCATATTTTAGGAAAATATCACTCTTAAAGCCTGCTTTACGTCTCTGGCACCAGACCATCTAAAATTAAACAAAACCACTGTTTCTAAGTGTTTGTTGGGCAAAAATTTTTTGAAGAATTTTATTTTCTTGACATTGCTATACAACACCAATAACAAACTGTCAAACCAGTCAAACTGGCCACCGTTGTTTGGCTGTTTTATCGCTTTGTACATTTTGATAGATTTAGTAATCTCTTCCAGATATTTACACAGAGCGAATAAAAATTGCCACTTACAGAAAAAGTAAAAACGTTTTTTGAGACTAAAATTATAATTATCTTTATAAAAGTAAAACTATTATAAAATAAATAAAAAAACTAAAAATTAATGATACAAATTTAGCAATTTTATTTTAGATTGAAAAGAAAGCTATTTTTAAGAAACTTGCTTATTGTGTCTATTTAAATAACTTGTTCTTTTTACCTAAGTATGCGTAAATATTTCTGCTCAGAAATAATTTATTATGACTTTGGCTTTGATGCCCCATCACCATTTATAATTTGGTATTATTTTTTATACTTTATAAATAATAATTTAGTGTAATTTTAATTTTTGCACTACTCTACTAAAAATCAAGTAATTACGCACTGAGTGAACAATCGGGACCGTTAATTTTAGAATGATCCTCCGTTTTTATCGCACTAGTGCCTGCAAAGAGCACAAAAATTTTGCCGTTTAAAAAACGGTTTATAATTTATATAATTAGATTATCGTAGCAGAGCCCAAGTTTATAATAAAACAATGCACTTTATCACTTTTATTCTTAATTTTTTCGACAAATTAAAGATAAATTTTAAAATTATCGTTTTTCGGCCTTGTAGAAGATCCGTGCAAAAAATAATATACAAGGGACGTGCGAGAACAGTTTTGCTTTATTCGTGCGACATTCTTCACTCGTGCGCAAAGCGCACTCGTATAAAAACTGTGACACTCATATGCAAAATATATGTTTCCGCACTTATCATGTAAATAACTATTCATATATAAAAATACAAACGTTTTCTTTTGAAGCTATGTTTTAAAAAGCTAATAATTCTAAATAAAAAAAATTCGGAAAAAATACAAAACAGGTATTAGTTTATTTTCAATTGTCGATCTAGAGTTAAAATATTTACACTTTCTCGTGGAACACTCTGTATGTCTCATGCGAAAAACTTCCTGATAACCCCAAAAACAAACCTTTATATATTTATCTATAAAAATACACTACCAACTTTAACGAAATTTAGTGTATGTACGTTATTACTTTACCTTACCCTTTAACAGAGTGAATTGTATTTATGTGGAAAGTCTTTAAAGAGATCTTTAAAGAGTTTTGAAAATGTTCCGAAAAATGCTCTCATGCATTTGCTGAAATCCACTGCATTGTTTTACATTTTGCCCGTTTACTCTAAAAAGCTGCATTTTATAAAGTTATAAAGCAATTAGTTTATATTAGGATCTTCTTATAAAGACTTTCCACATCAATGCAATTCACACTGTTAAATGATAAGTTAAAGTAATGACCGTACACCAAATTTCATTAACATTAGTAGAGCATTTTCATAGACAAAAATATAAACGTCTTTTTTGAGGCTATCTTAAAGAGTTGATAATTCTAAATAAAAAAAATTTTCGAAAAAATTAAAAATGCGGATCAATTTATTTTTTATTTTCAATATAGGGTTAAAATATTTGCACTTCCTCGTAGGACATACATACTCTATGTCTTATGCGAAAAACTTCCTGATTTGATTAATGTTTCAGTAAATTTATCCATCACCCCTAATTTCAGAATAAAAATGTGTTATATGTAGTAGTGAGAGAGTTTTAATAAGAAACCTTCCAGCTGTCGATTGACATTCTTGCACATGGCAGTGCAATTTCCTTCAAAATCTTACGCTCTTCCACCCGTACGTCAAATACCGACTTACAAGTTCTGTGCAGATGTGTTCATTTGTAAGTTTGTCTTATGTTTTACACCCCGTTGCTATTTAACTAAAACCAGGGACTAGTGGCATTATGAAAACTCAGTCGAGCTGATTTGCCTTTTGAAATTCCTTAATTTAGAACAATTGTTCCTTGAATAACTAACTTTTCTTGTGCGCGTTTCACCATCAAGGCAAATTATACATATTTAGTTTTGAAGGAATTTTAGCGTTAAAATTTAAACAAACTCACCTTTATATCGATTGCTCAAACTAGGTTACATGAAAAATCCAATAGTAAATTTGAAATAATTGTGAAATGTACATATTTTTTAACTGCACTCCACTCATTAGATTATATTGCACCTTTTATATTGCATGGAAAGCTAGTTATATGTAGTAAAAACTAGGTTTTCATATTTACAATGGAAAGCACGGATAGGACTAAACCAACTGACCTAGTTCCTCTGGATGCACCACCACGTCGGTGGCAGCAATGCAGTTCGCGCATAGTTGCACTGCACTACTTCATTGATGAATAAATAAAAATAAAAAAAAATGTGAAATCAACCATCGAACACACCGAATTTAAGACCACACATTTAAAATTTGAAAAACATTGTAAGAAATCTAATTAGTATAGAGACGGCCTATTAAATATTTTGCCTGAGAAAATCTTATTATTAAAAATATAAAAATGTAAATTTAAAAGTAGATATATTGCTACCCAAAAATACAGGCACATTACAAATAGCTGTAGTCCAAGTGTGTTGTGCGCTTCTAATTTCTTTTTACCGCTTTACTTCAAACATGATACGAGTACATGAATTGTGTGTTACCAACAGTTTTCGTTTGTTTTTATAAGTCTGCTACGTAAAATTAGTTTTTTAAAAATTCTTGTTAACTTAATTAGAGTATTAACAAAAGTAAGAAGTCAAATTCTAAAAAAAAATATTTATTTTTTCCAAATATAACTTTTAAAGTTAGTTATCGAAACATGCACTTCATTTTGCATTAGAGCAAGAAACGTTTTTTATTATCATCAAATCCGGTTATCGCAATGCTCGCTGTATAAACGAAAAAGAATGAATTTATTCTGCGCGTAAAAAAGATTATTTTGCAAAGTTTATCGTTTTAGTGATATAATGCATATAAGAATTATTGCACGTTTTAAAAAAATTGGAAATGTTTAAAAACAAAAATCATCTGATAGATCTAAAATTAGTGAAAAAGTAGTTAAAAATTTACAAGAACAAATAACTTTTTAAGAAATCATTGTCATTGCCTGCTTAATTTCGTGAACCGTACAGTATTTGTCAGAAAGTTTTATAAACAAGACTATATTATAAACGAGTCAAAAGTTAGTTTAGTTCAACATCTTCAACCAGCTGATTATCAACTAACTTAAAGATGTTTTTTGCTTCAAAACAAATTAAAAAGTATTTTCTTAATTGCGCAGAGCTACCGAGTCAACCAAAAAGTTCGGGTAGTTACAAACAATTAAAATATAAAAAGTGCTGTCCTTGCTTTCCTGCTTAAAACATTTTTTTCTAAATAATATTTAGTAATCAATACAAGTCTTTCAATTTAAATTAACTATCGTAATTTAATAAATTCTCATTTCGATTTAGCTCCAAAACCTAAATAAATATAATATTCAATACGCTTATTAAATTATTTTCAAAGTAAAAACAGCAAATGGCTTGCATGCTCAACTTTTCAAAGTCTTTTTAGATGGAGTAGACTTTGGACAACGATTGTAATACTAAGACTAACTTTTAGGACTTGAAACTGAAACTCGTTCATTCCGTAGGTGGTCGCTAGTGAGAACCAACAAAAATGTGGCCCAACCAATGCAAATAAACGAACCATATCAGATCTGAACATCGATTTTAAAAGTTTGACAACCAAAAATGCAAGTAAAATAAAAAAAAATGAAAAAACCTTGATGTTCTTGTTCGTGACGGAATTATTTCAGGAAAGACAACCCTTGTAAGAGCAAAAAAAAAACTCCTTAGGCCCGACAAGCAGAAATAAATAACTTAATCAAAAATATGCTAGCCGACTGTGTTATTAAAGTCCCCTACAACACATTTCACAAAATTTCGCGCTATAATAGAACCCACAGCGCGATATTCTTCTAATATTTACTCATTCTCTAAAATTGTTCGTAACATTACCACTCTCTAAAATATTGTTTGACCCAAATAATCTACTTTAGTCTTCTTTAATTAATCCGGCATAGGAAGCTAAAAGGTTCAGATAAACCACCTTGTCGTGCTTCTGAATGCAGTACACCACTTTGTTGATTCGCGTCAAAACCGTGTAAGAACCCTCTCAGTTTGCCTAAAATTTCGGGCAACGACCTTTTTTCCGCTGGGGGGTTGTACAACCACACCAAGTCCTCTTTGTTGAAATCCGCCGAATAAGTTTTTAAATCGTACCGTGTCTTTAATCAATCACTAGCCATATCAATCTGCCCACGTGTTAGGTCGGAAATGTTCTCAAAGCTCCTTCACATAGGTTCGAATCTCTTTCGAATCTTCCCCAAATGTCCCAAACTCCAAGTCACACAGCAGGCAAAGATTTCGTCCAAATAAAATCTTAGCGGGTTTTTGGTTAGTTGTGTCGAAAATTGCTGATCCTATGCCAACAAACACAACGGCAGATGTCGATCCCAATCTTTTGGTAAGCCGCCGCCATCTTCATAGATTCATGGTTTTGTTAAAACGCTTAACAATGACGTCAGACTGTGGATGCAGTGGAGTTGTCCTAGTTTTACACACGCCCAAAAAATCACAAGCACCTTCAAGTTCAATTATCATTCAGACAAATTCAATTATCCACCAGAGCTCCAACTACAGTAACGGTTTCATTTAATAACGCATAAGCATAAGCTTTAAACCATCTTTAAACAATTTAGCTGCACATATTTCGTTTATTTAAACAAGGTTTGTTCTGCCAGTGGTCTTATCTTCCACAGCTATGTCATATTCCTGGCGAACGAATGCACTAGCTTTCTTCAACTCGTAGATAGTGAAGTGTCGTCATTATTTTTAGAAATACCTTTCTTATTTTTAAAAACGCCTATTATGTCTGTGAGAGTTTCCTTTAAAATTTTTCTTTTCGCAACAGACAACTCGCAGTACAGTACAGAGGCGAATAGTTTAATCTCTTCCCTTTTCCTTAATGTAACTCAATTTTCACTCAGATTGGCTACGCCAATCGGAATTTTTTTCCTAGTTTCCACAAGTGTCCGTGCCACTATTACTTGTTCTTTCTTTTTGTCATATCCCTAGTAATTGATAGTCAAGTCTGGTTGAATAATTCCAGTCTAACATTCTCTAGTATCTTCTTTCAACTCTGCCAACACAATTTTTTCGAAGTTACTGGAGATGCCAACTAACTTACAAACGATCTAAAATTATGCGCTCGAAAGAAGCATACCGAAAATGTAACAAAATTTGTTTATTTCCTAGGCGTAGCACACAGTTTTTTATATCCAGCAGAAACCAATATTTCTTTATGATTTCAAAACCTAACATCACGTCGTTAACAATGTCTGCCACTACTATTCGATCGTAATATCAAATCTTTCTCCCACCAATAATAATCACCCACAAAAAACGTCGCGTACTGCTTTGACAGGTTTAGGTGATTCAATAATTCAGAGAATACCCAAATATTTCGATCAAATTTAATAACCCTAAGAATCCTTCCTATGGTAGATTTAGCTACCAGTTTTTATACAGGAAAAAACTTGTCTATCAATCGTAGTAAGCTTGACCTTAAAAGTTTCAAAATTTGAAAATTGTTTTGTCAAATTGTTAGTTGTTCGGTTTGTCAAAATTATTAAAATTCTGCAAAGATGCGCAAGCAGCGTAATCCTAACGTACCAGCTTTTCGAAAACCACCAACACATATTTACCCTCGAGCCTTTCCTCGACCTCCTGCCCAACAAAGATCTACTAGCTCCCAGACTGAACCCATGATTTCTGCGAGGAAACAAATCACCAACTTCTCCCGTTGTATCTGATGGTTGAAGCAAAACGATGATAACATAAAAAGAGACTACGAGAAAGCACTGTGTTTTATTAATACTTGTCATAATTACTTTAATGCAAATATTAGAAAAAAAAAATCACGTAAAACTGAATTGTTTGAATTTCCGATAATTACCGGCTACTTCCATTTGCTCCCTTACCTGATGAAAGAACCAAAAAATCAAGAACAAACCGTTTCAAAATCAGTTAAACGCAAAGAAAAATTTGGTATTGCAGTAAGAAAAACGGCAAAACAGACCATTGATGATCCTATCCCGGGTAACAATGTAATTGTATTATCTTCAATTTTAATACCGCTTTATTTTTTGTAGTAAAATATTTTAAAGAAGTGCATATAAATGATAATAAACACAAAAAGAAAAATTTACCTAGCTGCAAGAGTAATGACGTAAAAAAACAGAAACTGGAAGATTTGACTTAAATTTGTTTGTTGCAGATAAATATTAAGTAATAATATAATATAAAGAAATAAAGGTTAAAGACAATGAAAACATTTCTTGTAATTGGTCTGTCAAAAAGGATGTGGGTAATGTGTTGGTGTGTGGTATAAATGAAATGTCTAATATAAACTTCGATACAAATGTAGAATGGTCAAAAATTCTTCTTTTAACTTGTATATGGTTTTTATTAAAAATTTAATAAAACCTTTTTAGCAGATAATTATTTTTTTAATTTTTAAAATTTCAAAATTGAACTCAGCTCTGTATTTGTTTTGTACAAGAATTTGAAAGAGATAACTAAGTGTATCGAAGCGCACAAGGCAGTGAAATAGCAGAACAATTTGACAGCTATTACTGTTATATTATTATTTTGAAATGCAATCAATAAATAAAATATTTAGTTTATTTTCTTACAAGTCCTTAATCATAACTATAGCTTTGTCTATCTACTTTTAGCCACTACTGTATCTAAGACAGAAACAAATATAAATT
Organism: Tribolium confusum; assembly: GCA_029207805.1. Classification (NCBI taxonomy): domain Eukaryota; kingdom Metazoa; phylum Arthropoda; class Insecta; order Coleoptera; family Tenebrionidae; genus Tribolium; species Tribolium confusum. Next base: position 32,348,984 of record JALGAY010000001.1, on the reverse strand, counting down.
AGACTGGTCGTTAAAAATTAAATTTTTTGGGCCGCCCCCTAAAAAGCTTGCTTATGATGAGAAAACACTAGGCAATTTTTATTTTTATTTTTGAACCAAAACAACACGTGCCTCAAGACGATCTTAGCTCATTTTTTGGTGAAATCATGTTTTTTTTGAGAATTTTTCTGAAAAATACATTTTTATTCGAAATATAAACAATTTTAAAACCGAAATAAATAAAATCTCAAAAACAAAATACAATTTCAAATTTTTTTCCGGTTGATTTGTATTCACAATCCGTATTGTGACAGTTGGGAGGAAACCGCTAATTTTTTTATTTACTGTCCAAAAAATCTGAAACTTTAGTGACATGAATTCTCGATTTTTCTAAGGTGTCCAGTACTATTCGACTCTTCCTACGACATTCCGTTACATGGGTCCATAGAGGTTTATTGTCAGCAATGGGGAGCCTAAACGGCATTATTCGAAAAAATAATTCTTTCAAATTCCTAAATTAAAAACATGTGGAAGAGTTATTTTAAGTGTCTCCTTTCTTCGATTTAATATACAAAAAACCAAATAAATTTTTAAATTGAAATTTGTAAATTTTGTTACTTTGGGCTCTATTTTGGGGCTTTTAGAGGGAATTTGAAGGAATGATTTTGGCAAATTTAGAATGTCCGGTCAATTTCTTGTCAAATTCAGTCTGAATTCGGTGTAGTACCCATCTCACACAAAAAAAATGATTTTACCATAAAATTAACTTTGATCGTCTTGAGGCACGTGTTGTTTTGATCCAAAAATAAAAAATAAAAATTGCCTAGTATTTTCTCATCATAAGAAAGCTTTTTTGGGGGGCGCCCAAAAAATTTAATTTTTAACGACCAGTCTAATATACATATTTTGAAGAAATGAAGTTTCAAGGATGTTCATAAATAATTTAAGTTAATTACGTTTTTGGTCTGTTGATTGTTTACAGCGTTTCTATCAAGATGCTCAGAAACGATCAAGGCTACTAATTTTTTTAAAATTTAAATTAGAAGAGTAATAGAATAAATAGCATACACTATTCAAGCAAAACTTTCTTTTTAATCTCGTGAAAAGGTAGCTCTCAACTATGATTCCAAGCGTACCTACTCAGTGGAAAAGTATAACTTTCTTCTTTTTGCGTGTAAACAACTATTTTATTCATATGGTTTATATGCAGAATAAGTTGTAGGTCTAATCTTGCAGTCTATTTTTTCTTAAGTACATACCTAATTACCTACTAAGCGACTTTTTCACTCCACTATAATACATACAGTCATAGCTATATGCCACACGCAATACCCATCTGTAATAAAATTTATCTAATACTTTACACCATAAATATAGTTACAACTAAAAGGCAACACTCAATACAACAGATTTTATCAGATACAAACAGCTGATTTCAGATTTGAGTCCAGTACCATAGAAGTGATTCATTAGCTTTCGTCTCTTTGATTTGTTGTTCCTGCGAGATAAGGTAAATATTGAACTATTTTTATGTTTTTCAATAGTTTAAAATCCGTAATTACTTAAAATCCGTAAATTTAGTACCAATACCAGCAATACCCAATGTATTTCTAGGTTTTGTAAACTTTATCAACAGATAATGGAATTTATTGTATTCATATTTTAAAAAGTAAATATGCAGCAGTGAGCAAATAGTATTAAGATTAAGAGCATCTGTTATTTTTCTATATACGTGTAGAACACGCCTTTTATTTAAAATTACTTGGATTTCCCTGAATAGAGTAATTATTATTTGGGGGATTCACATCAATCAACCTCGAAATCTTTTGCTTTTATTGTACTTACATGTTACATGAGTAGTTTATTTGCGATGGTTTCTATAGGTTTTCAAATCGTTCAATAAATTCTTCAATTCAAAGGTAGAAACATGGGAACCAAGAACCAAGTTCACTTTCAGTTGGTCTATTTTACAAATGGCGTGCATTTAGCATTAACTTTTGTAGTATCAATTGCCATAGTAACGGATCAGTTATTTATTGATTTATTTATAGTTGAAAATTGGGTTTATTTTAGAAAATTTAATAAAACATTTAATTGGTTAAATTACTTAAAGTTTTTATTTTAGACCTTACAGATATTTTACTGTTATACGCAGAAAAAAAAGTAGTTTCAATTTTCAACACTAAAAATCGGGGTTGCTATTTAAAAAACCGATTATACGTCACAGCAAAAAACCGGTTGGAATTTTTTTTGGATATAAGTGAAAAACGTGCTCAAGAAAAAATAAAATCGACTTGTCTTGGCGTTTTTCTAAAAAAAATAATTTTGTAAAAGTTTCAAAGTAAAATTGAATAGGTAATGTAAAAACGCCTAAAGAACTTGTATTCCATGTAATCCGTGTACTTTTAATATTAGTAAAAAGGTATCTAAATTTTACTTTTGAAGATTACTTTTGTAATCCTGAATAGACAATACATTTAAACGTTGTTTTTAGTTGATATGACACCTAATAACTAAAAGTTACATGCCTTTTTCATTAATACCAAAACTACGGGATTGAAGTTTCTTAGGCGTTTTTACATTACCTGTAAAATAAATATGTAAAGTAAAATACAACTAATGGGGTACCATTATAAAGATAATTTTGTGCTCTTTAAAACGATGTGTCACTCGACCCCACTTCCTATTTAAAACTTTAAGGTTGTGGTTCACCCACGTAAGGGGGTTAAAGATATGGGTTGCAAAATATTCTTAAAACGTGTCCCCCTTCAAAAGAAAATCGACCTGTCCGAGCAGTTCTGCATTAAATTTCACAAGCAAAAGTAGCGCTAGGTGCAAACTTTTCATTGGACCAGTCTGTATGTATCGTGTGTAATTAATAAGTTTATATTAAAAAAGTTTAAATAATTTGAATGTAATTACATACCTACAGTAGAATCTCGATTATCCGAGCTATTGTGGACCAGCTGTGGCTCGGATAAGAAAAAAATCGGATAACACGGAGGCTGTGGTAAAAAACTTGTTACAAACAAGTAACAAGTGTTCATTTAAAAAAGTTGTCAAGTGTGCTATGAGATTTTGATAAAAGAAAATGTAGTGAAGAAGGGATGTTGGAACTTGATAGAGATAAATTCTACACAGCTTCACAGTACGCGCGCAATCGTGATTTGTTGTCGTAACTTCAGAATGTTTTTGTTTTTTTATAGCACACTTGACAACTTTTTTAAATGAACACTCTTTACATAGCTTTAATGACAGGAACAAGTTATTTTAACATGTAGGAGGTAATTTTGGTTTGTTTTGAAACATTGCACCTTTTTCGTGCTGCAATATTTCGCCAGCGATTAATTAGCAAAACATTCTTCTTGCTGTTCAACATATCGTAAAGCCGCAGGCCCGTATGCTCCGGTAGGCGAGTTTAAGAATGGGTTGCGCATGACGTCACTCACAGACGATCCGCCGCTCTCGGGTACGGATTTGATTCCGCAAAATGTTGCGAAATAACAGTAACTAATTTGTAAAGCAGTTTTAATAAAAAATAATACAGAATACTAACAATACAATGCAAATTAAACACTGTTATTACTTAAAACAATTACGACAAAATTTTTTGCTCCTTTTTTTGAGGGTTTTTTGAATTTTAAGAGATCTATTTAATTCTCTCATTCCAAAAAACATTTTTGAACCAAAAAATAAACGTTTCGCTTTATCTGGGCAATCAATACCATCACTATTTAACAGTAGAGACTGAATAAAATATTTTCCAGTAACTAATCCGAATTTGTTTATATCAAGGAACACTTTATCTAGTTTTTCAATATGAACCATAAAACTAGAAGGTGGTTTTGATAAACCTCCTTCATTCAGTTGGTTTACCCAAGAAAATGTTTGATTTGAAGAGCTCGGTATAGAAGATCTTTCAATTATAGCATCTTTCAATTTATGGCATATAAACCTCGCAAGATTTTCCAAACCGTCATAAGTTAACTTCTGTAATTTTTGTACTGCAAGTTCTTCTTTGTCTGATGGTAAAGTGATTGTTGAATTTAGTTTACTTATTAATAAACCACTAAGTGAAATATCTGGAGTATCATCCGTTTCTAAATTGGAAAAGTCAGAGTAGGCTCCTTCGATTCTTTCCAAAATATACGACCTTAATCTATATTTGAATTCTATGGCTGTAGAGTGATCATAATGACCACCTTTTGCTCTAATCACATCAAAAAATTTTCGATGTGAAAAATGTCCTGATTCAAACGTCTTGTGATAATGTACTTAGCGACGCTTAAGATCCACTTAAAACATTTTTACTGCTGCATTAGTGATTAAAATTCCTTTTTGAATTGGTAAGTTGCTGCGATGGCCTATTACCTTCATTTTAGAAATTAATTGGGACATTTTTTTAGGTTGCATTCTGTTCTTCAAACGATAGTCCATAGGCTTTAGTTCTTGCTCGCAAGTCGCTTACAGGTATACTAACGTTCAGTACATCAAACCAATCATTGACTTACTTAAAAAACTCTGCACACTCCAGCCAACTTTCATCACCCAAAAATTCAAGAGTTCTACATCTAGATATTACACACGACATAGTATGCGAAAATACCTTAGCTGCAAATTTGACTTTTTGTCTTCGCGGTCCAGAAACGTTTAATTTTTCGATAGACATTTTATGTGTTATTTTCGAATCTGAAACGTTGGTGGCGTTTATTACCTTTTCAACAATTTCTTTTTGAATTTTTTTTATCGCAAATGACATTAACATAATCTACGAAATTGTTCCATATCAACTTTAAAGATGTGGCACATCGGCTAACACAAAAATTTTTTCTTTGTTAACAGGATTTTCGAAATAAAAATAGATGATGTTATTTTACAGTCAAAGTTGTAAAAAATTGGCTGTTTTTATGCCTTAAATAGACCCGAGATGATATCAAAGGGTTGCATCACAGAATCATTTGTTTGGTCATAAATGTACTCCTTCCTTATCTTCATTTCGTCAAACATGATCCTTTTTAGTCATATTTGCAAATTTAAGCCATTTTAAACCGTTTGACATTGACTTTGTCTTTTATTTTGTAGCCTGCAGCCACTGTTTACTCAAATCGGAATTATTTGGAAATGAAAAGAATTTTATTGATATGTTTCTTTTTTTTTTTTGATTAATTGTTCGAATTACAGCCGAAAACGGCACACCGCATTTTGGCAGTAGCAAAACTGTCCACAAACACAAAACAAGTTAAACCATAAAAACACAAACTGTTTCGCTGTTTCAAATCAATTGTGCAAAAATGGGTAGGTATTATCACACGTCACTTTTAAACTGTTTGAACATCGAACACCGTCCATTGACATCCATTGATACATTTATTGGATTACAACACAATGCAAAGATGCAAATCTGATGCAACATCACTCGCGACCATGTAATGTAGTTGAAATGCGTCTGTGAGTGACGTAGTTTCCGCCAAAGTAGCTACCGCCCACCATGCGCAACAGCCGATCTGAAGTTAAGTGTATCGTGGTAAAGCCGTCTCTAACGTCATCAGACCTTCGTTTTGAGACACCAATTGTTTGTTTTCTTTATCGCCATTTTCATTTTTATGTTCATTACCTGACTTGTCTGCATCATTGAGATTCAAAACTTGAGAAATTATTTCTTCATCTTCCAAATCTTCTACAGAAGCATCAGCAACAATCCAGTCTTTCACTCGTTGGTGTCACTTCTTCGCATCCTCTTGGTCGTCTTAACAATTCGTATAACTAATATTTTCTTCGTCATCTTCCTATTTTTGAGTTACGGAAGATGTCAAAATTTTAGACCAAAATTTTGCAAGAGTTGATTGTCTTACAGTATTCCAAGATTCTGCCAGATAATAAACCACATGCTTTAAATTAATTTCTTTCAGCAGCTTTATTAGGTCATCCGTTTCACTCTTCTCTAACGCGTGTTTGTAAGAGAGAGCGTCTGTAGTTCTTCTTAATAACCTGAGATCGAAATGTAAGTGAATCAGGGCAGGCTGTGCCAGCGTAGCTGTAATGATGTGTCTATCATTATAGTTACGCTGGCACAGCCTGCTCTGATGTAGTTACATTTCGATCTCACCTTATTTTCCAGAACTCCTTGATCTATCGGTTGGATTAAGGCTGTGACATTTGCTGGGATAAATTTAACAGTGATGTTTCCACTTTTTAGCGTTGTTGCTTCTGGATGCGTTAGTGCATTATCCAGAACTAACACTGCCTTAATAGAAAGACCGTTTGTTTTCAAGAATGTTTTTACCTTGGGCACAAACTCATCGTAAAACCAATTGCTGAATAGATTTGTATCTATCCAAGCCAATTTTTGATTTTTGTAATAAACAGGTAACGCTCCTGGCGCTATGTTTTTGAAAGCTCGTGGTTTTGCAGACTTTCCGATGCACATTAAAGGAAGTTTATGCCTACTAGATGCATTGCAGCAAGCTATAACAGTTATTCTTTCTTTACTGCGTTTATATCCAGGAGTTGAAGACTTTTTTTAGATGCTAGTGTCTTTGATGGCATGAGCTTAAAATTTAAACCAGTTTCGTCGCAATTATATCGGTAGTGTAACCCTCTTCCAATAGAAATTTCTCAATCTGATTATTAAACTCTTGAATTCCCGTTCAATCTGAAAAAAGTTTTTCGCCGCAGATCATTAGTTTTCGAATCACATGACGTTTTTTTCAACGGTTTCAATGTTTTGTTTAGATTTTATACAATTTCTCGTATAACTCGGATTAAATTCAGCACTGCCTCGGAAAACACGGAGTTCTTAAAAATCATAGGTTGCTCGAATAACGCGGAGTCTCGAATAATCGGGACTCGGATAATCCGGACTCTACTGTACTACGAAAAAAATATATTATCGATTGAAATTGTGTAAGCATTTTTTTATATCAAACAAATTTTTGATATTTTCGGACATTTTCATCCGTATAACCTATTGGGGAGTTTTAGAAATAAAGGCTCTAGAGCGATTGAAACATGTGCTTGTCATGTTATGCAATACGTTTGATGCGAGTGGGAGAGAGAAATGACTAGACACAGGCAAAGTGTCAGAAAAAGATAGGCTACTGGTATAGGCCGCAGTCTGACTGAACAAACGTCGACAATCGTCAGCAAACGAATGAAAAGTGAAGGCAAACAATTCAATACGGATGGTCGCACTGCAACCACCACTCACCATCGCTCACCACCGAGTCCTATCAACTGGTTCTAATTTAGAACATGTTCTAAATTTTGGTGGTTGGTGGATCGTGGTGGCTATAACATAACCTCAATTTTTCATAGTTTTACGTAACTGACGTTTACTTTTACTAAAGTTTAACTAAAAAATATGATGGCAGAAGGTTTGGAGTACATAAACGTTCTTTTTGAGGTTATTTTCCCTTAATGTAAACAGTAGACTGCACGTGTGCGTTAGTAATCAGTGGTGGCAATCAGTGGTTGAGTGCGACAGTCTAACCACCATTTGATGGTGGTTGATGTTCGTTGATGGTTAGTGTTTGATGCAGTCAGACTGCGGCCATAATGGTGATATGTTTTATATTTTAACAAAAGTTGTCTATATTTAGAAGAATTTTATGGTTTTAACTTACAAACTAGTTTAGGAGGGATTTGATAAGGGTGGTTGTAAAGACAACTATTGTTACCGAAGCGACCAGCTGGTCCGTCGATAAAACCTCGAAGAAAACAAACAAACAGAATCGTATTCAAGCTTTTCGGGTGCTACGTGCCGGACTTTTATAATCCACTTAAAATTCAGGGGTTATTTTTGGATTTCACTGACTCTTAGGTCCCAAGCAATAAAATTATAATATTTACCAAATGCAGAGAGTGGAATTCCGTAGTTGTATTTCTCTAAATGTTAAGGGGGTTAGTGCCTCACAAATAAAAAAAATGACTTTTTTTATTATTATTTTTTTTTTTCTCAAAACTACAACTTTTCCTGCACATTTTGGGTTTTTGTAAAATTAAAATTCGAGCACTGGACGTGACCTAAATAATTTTTTATAAATTGCGGTTTCTTGGTTTGCATAGACGAAGTTGTCGTATATTCGCGCTTCCTGAAAAGTACGTTTTTTTGAAGAAAGGTACACTTTTCTCTGGTTCTAATTAACATATTGGCCCAATTTTTTTTATCATGTACAGTAATGAACTGAGGGTAAATATGGAAGATAACTTTCCGAAATTCGAACTGGAACATATAAAAAATAAAATGTCAAACTAAAAAAAAGTGAATCTTTGCAACACAATAAGTTTTTTTTTAATAAAACTTTTTAAATTTTCTACTATACCATATCATGTATCCTTCATCACAAAAAAGTGTGCAAAACCTCATTAAAATCTGTTCAGTGGTTCCTAAGAAAAGTGTACCTTTCGATGTATACATCTCCCATAAGGATAAACACAGACACTGACCCCCTTAAGCCTTAATCTCAATTTACTAAGAATGCTACCTGTAAATGAGGGACTGAGTTCAGGTTTTCTACCGCAGATGTGACACGAATCGTGAATCTGGCAAAAATGTTCTGATCCCAAAAACCTTTATATTTTTGGCAAATACTTTCAAATCTTAAGGGGATTCTTACACAGCCATCAACTAATGGGAATTTGTGGGATTTTCGTCAAAAAACTGTGACTTACCTATTCGATATTTTTCTACGAAAAAAAAATATATAACACAACTCATTATGACTTAGATGTCTTGAACCAAAAAACCCTTGAAAAATTATTATCTTTTAAAAAAATTGAGAAATTCAGAAAAATGAAATGTCATCTTTGTAACGATATTTTGCTTAGATAATCATTTATTTTCCCAAAAAAAATATTCAAGGCAATAAATTCAAGATGTTTTCTATATACTATTAAAATTTGAAGTTCGTCAGTTAATTAGCGGCGCTGTACTTTTTTGAGGAAATTTTCCTGTAAAATGGATAAGAATTAAAATCATCGAACTCTCTATCCTCTCTCGTCGTCTCTCTTCACATTCACAGCTAGGTATCGGCACGCTCCCTTTGTAGTTCCTGTAAGTACTTATGGTTTCCAAGAAATGTTAATATAAAGAAATTGGCTAATTCGTCTACTCAACTCTGACTCAACGTTTAGTTGTATTTTGTACTTTTCGTGACAAAATGAGTGAAAAAAGAAAATTGGGACTGTCGGACGTCCGTAAAAGCAAAAAACTATTAACTAAAAATTTTGGTTGTCAATACCAATTTGTGGTATGATCAAAAATGTCATGTAATTAGGGCATAATTGTTATAATAAAGGTGCTATATAATGGTAATGTGTACTTAGTGATACCACAAATCTTTAGAAAACCAGATAAATTTTTTCATGGCATTGACGACTTTAAATAGAACCGTAGTATAAAGGATGTATACGAAATTAGACTTATTCATTTTTAATAATATTTTTGCTAAATAGTAACGCACTGGTTTTACTGGAAATGACTATAACTTTTGATTCTTAAATAAAACACTATATATATATTTTTTAAATTACCTACATGTTACATTACACAAAATGTGTATAAGGCTTTAGTTTTAATTTTATAAGCAAAAAACTTTGGAGAAAAACAATTTTTTGACTTTAAATGTTAATAAAAATATTTTTTTAATTACATACATGTTTTTTCTTTACCTAAAATATTTTCTTTTCGATATTTTTAATTACTGATTATTATTGTTATTGTCCATTATTTTGTATTACGTATTCGATGATTATCGGGTGTTTTGGACGTGCAAAAAAATAAAAAACCTTTAATTTCTTGGTTACGTTTCGTGGCCTTTATTACCACTTCTTCAGACCTTGGATTATAATTTTAATTTTAGATGTTTATCTGAATATGATTTCATGTTTGGCCGGAAAGTATTAAGTGGTTCTCCATTTTGTTTTGAATTTCAACAAAATGGGGGACTACTTAATACTTTCCGGCCCAAAATAAAATTACATATATTCAAATAAACATCTAAAATTAAAATTATAATCCAATGTCTGAAGAAGTGGTAATAAAGGCCACGAAACGTAACCAAAAGATTAAAAGTTTTTTATTTTTTTGCACGTCCAAAACATCCGATAATCCTCGTAATTTCTAATTACGATGTGTCAGTTTTATTTTAATACTGGGTGATAAAAATGATAATCAAAAATGTAATTAGTGTTACATCTCGTCAAAAAAAACATCATTTTTCTTTATAACATTTTTGCGACAAATGCTAAAGATTTTGAATTTTGTCCTTCCCATAAAATCACGATAGGCTTATTTATGATCACTTCTCAAATATGTTAGGTCTGCCTAGTTACCATTATAATACCACATAGACTAGTTGCGTGTATGGTATTTTGTACTAAATTTTTAAATATAATTTCATCTTAATAACGGTTGAGATTCCGAAAAAATGGAACCTAGAAAAAAATATTCTTTAAGATTTTTACCTATCACTGAGATTTTTACCTATCACTGAGAGACCTATCACTGGCTAAATTTTTGACCATTATTTGTGATACACCTGTATAATTTTAATATTGTTCAAAAATTTTGTTTACTGTTGTAGGTCTGATTATTTTTTTTTTAAGATAATTTATTTTTCTTAAATATTTGTACAGGATTATGTACTACTTCTCAATATCTTGCGAAAGAACTCCTTTTACACAAGCAGTTTCTTCAGTTTTTGTATATGTACTTTTTTAAATATTTGAAAGTGTTTATAATTTTTATCAGTACTTAAATGCATCAAATAAAAAAATGCATAGTCGGCATCAGCTCTATCAATTTCTATATTGCGTTTTCTTCACTGTAAATTCATCAAAATTAGCCTCATCGTATCATTTTTCGGTTATAAACGATCACCACATATTTTGAAAAGTTATATATAGTCTACAGTGCGTAAAGAATGCCACCTCTCTCAATTAACAAATCATTTATGATAAAAATGTAAAAGTCCCAATAGGTACATAAATGTAAAAAATTTTGAGAAAATGTTTATTGATATTTATAAGCCAAAATAATTCATGTTTGCGGCTTCAGCAGTCTTTTATGATCCGAAGTGGACTTTACGCACCTGACTGTAGGTACATACATGTTAATTTGTCGGTTTTTTATTTTGTTTATAAAAGTCTATGTAATATTGTACATAACAGTAATTAGGAGCATGTGATAATTTAGTTTCCCACATTTGTTCCTTGGCTTTAAAAATATGTAATTATTGCAAATAGAACGATTTTGATAAATGTGCTTTATTTCTTGTTTATTTATTTTTTACCCGAATTCAGTCATAAATTTATTGCCTAGCAGCGCAAGAGACCACTATAAATTGTGAACAACTGTAGCCGTGATTGTTGTACGTTACTTGAGAGGTCCGCTAGCAACCCTATTTCGCATAAAAGCTTGCTCACATAGTAAACATGCAGACCAATTAAATAGAATAGAGAGAAATTCTGACTTCGCCCAAAATGTAAGAATCCTCTTAATGAAATAATATAAAAAATGTATGAAAAAATGATAACGCCATTTATTAAACAAATAACTTTTTTTAAATAATTTTAGAAGTATACTCCAAAAAAAATGACATTTTGCGAACAACAAAACTGTTGAAAGTTAACATCTTTTTTTGGCTATAACTTTTAAACCGCGTTTCTTAGAGCAAAAACTCTTACAGCAATTTGAAGACCATGTAATCTTGCGACCAATACCTATCTTACACTTAAAATTGGTCTAGTAGTATAGTCGTCATCATCAGTCAAATAATGACATCTTTTATGAAAAAGTGCAAAAAAAAACGTTTTTTCTAAGAACTGTGACGTGCTAGCAGAAATAAAAAAAATTGTGTACTAACTACCCTTAGTAGCTTATGCAAGAAAAATATATTTCATTCAATAAAAAAAAGTTGAATTTTGTTGACTAGTGTAATTTATGACTTAAGTTACATTCTTATTTTGCGATAAAAGAAGTATAATAATTGAATATAAACGGTTTATTGCTCGACACCTCAGAGTCACTGAAAGGACTAATAGGGTTTCTTTATCGGTAAGGGACCGAAAAGTCAATTCTTCTATTGCAACAGAAAATTCTTCCAAATATAGACAGAAAATAAATCATTAGTTGTTACTATATAAATAAAGTAAAACTAAATAAAACAAACCCTAATCAAATAAAGACATTTTACACTAAAAAGTAAACTGAAATAAGTTGTTTTTGCAATAAGAACAATTTAATTTGCCTTTTGAAATTTAATTTAAGAATATTTTTGAGAACTTCTCAAAAATAACAGATCCAATTAAAAAATGTTAAACCAATATCAGTTTCATTATCAAAGAACATAAATCTATAAATTTTTAAATAATTTATATCTTTGTCGAGAAAAAGAGAAATATATAAAAAGGATAATGTCGTCTAGGTAATACGAATAAAAAGGCGGAGAACAAGTGAAAATTGCCGATCAGCATGCACAAATCAAACACGATAGTCTCAAGAGATCAATTGTAAAAGGCTTTGACAGGTCAGACGATCAGTGACGCCATTAGTGACGATTATGCTGGTGGTGAATACAACGTTTTATTTTATTTTAGATTGTCTTGGTTTTTGAAATTAAAATAAGATTTATAATTTCAGCCAAATTAAACAAAAACTGTAAAAATTAAGATAAAAATACTCGGCTATTTCGCCGTTATCACGGCATCACTATCCCATAATGTTGTTATTATTGAGGCTATGTTTAAAAAAGTTTATTTGTTTAATTTTTTAAGATAACTATAGTAACATTTTTGGTTTTTTTTGTAAATTTTATCTTTGTTTTTTTTAAAAACAAGTTTTTTAAATGAAATGTTGCTGTGTTAATTGTTTTACTATTAACTTTATAAATTTTCAATAAAAAATTAAACATTACCGAATATTATTTTATAAAGTATCTTTTTCTAGGAGTTTGCCGCGGGTATTTAGTCATCTCTTTCTTACTCGCGTCAAATTATTTGTTTGACGTGACAAACACACGTTTAAATTGCTTCAGAATTCAGAGTCTTTATTTCTAGAACGCCGCAATAGGTTATATGAACGAAAATGTTGCCAAAACATGAAGGATTTGTCTGGTATAAAAAAAAATTCAAAGTCCATATCGTGAAATAAAGAGTTATGCTTATTTAAATGCAATACATTACAAATTTAATCGATAATTTTTTAATTAAAATGTTTTTTAATAATAATAAAATTCAAATTACAAAACTTTTTTAATATGAACTTATTATACTTATCAAAAAAAAAATCTGTTATATACGCCTAATAGTTTACGATTAATCCTTGTTTTCCCAGGGCGTGCCGAAAAAAAAAAACAGAATTCAAGAGAACTATGATAACTTAAACATTTCTCTAAATAATGGTGTATGTCGCATATCTTTCTACCTGGAAAAATTGTCTTTTCTTTAAATAAGGATCGTAGACTCACCAATTCGCTCCACTAATAAAAACGTTCTCTAGAGTGCTTTGAAAAATTTGAAATCGTAACGCAATTGTTTTGAATATATGTATACTATACACGATCGGCCAAAAATAAAGCAACTACATATTTAAAAAAAAGTAATTGTATGTATATATATTTTAGTGATTCTTTAAATTATTCAACCGAATGTATTTTTCCTTATTTTGGTATCACGTGTAAAATATAAGAAAACATTTTCATTAGCGTCTCATTATCAATTAAGCTTTTGAATAAATTGAAAAGGAATTTCAATTTTGCTTCAAACACGGACACATGTGCTCTTTTAATTTTATTTAATTTATACAAATTCATAAATATTTTTCATTATAAACATGTAAATGCTGTATTCTTACATGTTTATAAACTGTTACATTTGTTTTTCATTCTTTTGAGTTTGCTGATGATGGCAGAATAAAAAGCCGAAACTAGTCCTACAAGTTCTTTCTTTTACTCCATTTGTTGGGCAACGACTTTAAGTCTCAATTCCTACTCATTCATTTCATCAAAAAGCTTTCTGTTCTTAAAAAACAAATAACACTTTAATTTTTAACAAGAAACTTTGTTTAAAAGCAAGATCGGCTTTAAAGCGTTTGCTTTACTGCTTAGTTATTAAAAATTCTAACATACTACCTAGTCAATAATTATGGATTTTGTGCGCTTAAGTTGTCCCTAAAATGTGGTGTTTACTGTCGATTGACGAACAAATCCTCTTTTTTACTAACAGTACGTGAAGTAGCTATTTTGTTAAACTGTTTTAGTCAAAAAAAAAAACAAAAAATTTCAATTTTATTGTAGAAAAACTTTGTTTACATTACGGGGGTGAAACTGTTTTTAGCAGTATGAATGACTTTTAGTCTAGCCTAAAAATTTTCATTTTCACCGGTAAAAATAGTTATTATACGCCCTTTTAATATAGTTTTTCTTTATTTTTATACTACTCAGAATAATACATTATTAACAAGACAACCAAGAACAATTATTTATAATAAAAATAATTTTAACAAATTAAATTGTTTTTTTCTTTTTTTATTAGCAAAAAAACAAAACCAATAATAAATTATATGAGAATTCAAAAAAATAAATTTCTCCCAATTGCTATATTGTCGTTTATTAACAGGGACCGGTTTCGGCCTTTTCAGCCATCTTCAGCTTCTGACGTCAATTTTTACATACATATAAACATTATAAACTGTTAAAACGGTTAAAAAGTTAACTACACCTACTTAAAGTTTGGACAGTTATTGACGAAATAGAAAAATGTAATTACTTGTAATAAACAACGAAATGAAAAGAGGTTATGCGTCAAATATACTTAAATACTGTGTCTATTGAGTGTCTACTGAGTATATTTCAATATGAGAAGTTTTCAATGTTACACTCTGTATATTTGTGATCAGATAATGTATTAAAATATGTAAAATAAGCACACGCAGATAATTTGTAAAAATAAAAAACAATAGTACAATTAGGTAGCTTCTGCAAAAAAAGGAACACATTGATGTTTATACACTTACTGAAATAATAAGATTTTTTGTTTCTCATAAAAAGAAGTTTGTTATTAATATCACTTTACACTGAATACAGAAGAAATCTATTTTATGCTTTTGTTTACATACCACATAGCTTACGTAGTTTTTTTTTTTCAAAATTGTTTGACTTTTAATTATTTAAAAAACTATTTTAAGTAAAGTATAGAGTTATGTAAAGAGAAAAAAAATTGTTTTTTTTTTGACGTGCAACCAACTACGTTTTCTACCTTAAAATCTATAATTTTGGTCTATAGGTATAGGTATAGAAAAAACTTTCAAGTACACTATTATTCCATTCTACCTAAAAATCCGTAGTAGAACCAGTTTTTATTTTAGAATTGGTCAAAAAATACGGAATTTAAAAGAAATTTAAGAAAAATTAAAAAGGCGCCTTATACAAATGATCATAGTGCGAAACTGATTAAAATATAAAATTGTCTAAAAAAAGTAGTCCGAGAATGTGTTATTCGTTTCTTTGTGTGAAGGTCGAAAACATGAAAAAACGATAAAAACTATCGAAAATGAACCACCCTATACAGGCTGTTCCAAAACTTACTTATCTACCAAAACTATAAATACAAATTTGATTTTATCAACGCATTTTAAATGCTTATAACTTACTTATATGAAACTATTTTTTGCAGATTCATACTTTTTCAACATGTTGTTACCACTGCAGGCTTGTGAGTTAGTGAAATGCAGTTTATGCAATAAATTTCTCTCTTATTTTCCAATTAATATGGGTGAAAACAATCAACCAATTTGTGGCCGCTGCTCTGTAATTTTAACAGATACTAACTTTACTCGAGCAACGCTTTTTGAACAAATCGCCCAATTTTTAAAATTTCCTTGCATCTATCATACTGAAGGTTGTGTGGAAAACTTACTACCTGATGAAGTTCCAGAACATGAAGAAACCTGCCATTACAAAATAATATCGTGCTCTCAAGAGTGCATGTGGCAAGGAAACGTTCGTGAAGTTTTGGATCATTTTGAAGACGTTCATCCTAATTCAATTTTGCGAGATTTCGAATTTGAAATAAGTTTTCTTAATTCTTATGAAATATGCAATCTTGTTGTTTACAAAGATGAGCTTTTTAACTTCAAACGCAAGTTTGATTGTGCAGCAAATATTCTTAAATGCTCAGTCTCTTGTTATAAACTACTAGATCCCGTGACTAAATACAACTACGAAGTCACTATTGAAAACGGAAATGGCAATGAGTCGGTAAAATTTGCGCCAAAATCTGCACAAAACTTTCTGGAAGAAAATGTAACTCAAATTGATGTCGAAAATGCTCAAAGGAATTTAAACGATCCTATAGTTATCATCGGAAGGCTTAGAATATTTGAAGAAGTTAAAGCTTCATCTTCAAAGAAATCTAATGCAGGGATTAATTACGAGATGTTGACTGAATTAGAGTGTCCAGTATGTCTCAATTACATCATACCTCCGATTTTTCAGTGCGTCACTGGTCATAGTATTTGTAGCACTTGCAAAGAAAAAGTGTCTCAATGTCCTCTTTGTCAACGACAGATCGGAGAAACACAAAATTTTACTCTTGAAAAAATGGCCTACCTTTTAAATTACCCATGTCGAAATGCTGAAAATGGTTGTGATTTTGTGGATAAGGCTGGTAAAATTAAACAACACCAAAAATACTGCAACTTTGGAACGCAAAATTGTCCTCTCAAAAATTACGAAACCTGCAACTGGAAAGGCACTGGAAAAGAAATAAATCGTCACATACAATGTTGTCATCATGATAGTGTCCTTGAACTTGACACTGTTAGATTATTTATTGACGGTGACTATTTAGACCAAGAGGAAAATATGTGTTACGCTATGAAATTCTCAGATGCAATGTTTCTTCTGCATTATCGTTATTACAACTCGACATTTTACTGGGCAATGCAATTAATTGGACCACCGGAACAAGCATTGAATTATAAATTTGAAATAGATATTTGTGATAACAATAATCATAATCAAAAATTGTTTTTAAGAAGTTTTTGCTCAAGTTTGAAGGAAAAGGATCAGTGTTTTGTGGATCCTAGCCAATACGTGTTTCTTACACTAGACCAAGTAAGATCGTTTTTATCCGATATGTTAACTTTCACAATTAGAATTGTTAAGTAATTAGATAATTAGATTCTAACTAAGATTTAAAATTGATTTATTTTCTTACTTTTATTACTTTTATGTATTATGTGCCAAAGAGCTGAAATAAATTTTTGATTATTGGAATTTGTTATTTAATATTGCGGAGCGTGACGAGATTAAAGGTGTGTCGGTTACTCAACATGTTATGAATTTAGCCCTGTAATTGAATTTAAAGCCACGGCGTGAAGACTTGGTGATCTCAGATCAAAGGCACATTGTAGCCCACCCCTTTACAACAGCCCTTTGAGACGGTGGCTCTTTACATCTAGCTCAACAGTATGTGAAGTACTCTTATCGAATAAACCCTTCTTATCTATTAAGATATATTGTAATATGTATATTGTGTGTGGCAAACATATAAGCATCTCAATACCATAATTAAATAGAAAGGACGAACATTATCTCAACTTATAATATATTTAACTTTCGTTTTGTTGCAAAGTGTCTAAATTTACACCTTCTAGCGCCTACCTAAATTGGAATTTTTCTTGCTCGCACTGTATTATTATAATTGCGTGTGGCCACCATTCACAATTATTTTTTTCCGATTATGCAACTTTAATACGGTCGTTAGCATACATCTTGTGAGCTTTGAAAGCATCGCGGAAATGCAAATATTCCTTCAATGACTAAACGTTTGAATGAGAGGAGCGAATGTTCCCTTTTCGACGAGCTTGCGGATTTGCATATTACAGCAACTTTAACACGTACATGTTTATTCATAGGAAAAATTCTCTTGTCTTTGCTTTCCACCTTTCTGTGATTGACATTAAGGATGTGTGATAATTTAAATAAATCATTCTGTTCACGAATTGCTGCGAGACCCTTTTCACGGACAAATGAAAATGAATTTAGCGAAAGAAATCGCGAACTGGACAAAATAGCCGAATTAGCGATCTTTCACTGGATTATGACCAAAGTCACGTACAAAACACAGATGGCTTTAGAATCACAAATCAGCTTTTACAGCAGCTTCGGGGAAATCCTGCTGCTCGTCAACACAACAGAGCGAAATTACGAACGGGTTTTTTCACACAAATTTTAAATTACAGATCATCAGTAACACCGTGGATAAAATTTGAAATTAAGTACACTTAGTCGTTTTAAAAGCAAAAATTTATTCATATTTTTTTTTACTCATATACAGGGTGTTAGGTAAATGTCCTGCCAAAATTTAAATTTAAATCAGGACAGATTTAAAATAATCTTGAAAGTAATTTGCAAAAGGTCAAAGATTTGTTGATCCGTCAAAGTCGTTCATGGATCGCATCAAATGGCGGACACTTTGTGCATTTGTTGTGATTTTTTTTCTAATTAATGCACATTTATTTTCTTCAAACATGTTTTATTAATTGTTGAATAAAAAGTTTTTTATGCGTAGTCATAAAATTGTCATCTTAATCATTATTGCTAATTTAGTAGGATTTTCAGCTGATTCGTCTAAACACTACGCTTTAAAAAAGCTTCGTAGAGGCACCTTTATGGCAACACATGTTGGTTCTTCATGACTGAAATTACCTAGACATTCTTCACACGCGAGTGCATGTTGTTTACAATACTTTGTCTTTTGAAAACAATTTGTAATTTTTCTTGAACTGCATTGGAGCTACTACCCGTTCCCCACATACACTGGCTTAAAATTCACTCTTCTGGTTTTCACTCTTTATGTTCGGTTCTGAAATGTGGTGAAATCTGATGTAGTCTATTTACAATTTCTATTCCACGCATTTTCCGTAAAGAAGGACCTTGTCTGCTTTCTCAGAATTAAAAGTACAATTTGACAAGCCTCAAAATGTGACAGTTGTGGTTGACAATAACAGAACCGTTGTTTTGCATCTTTTGTTGTATCGTAGTAACAAATTTTACAATAATGGCATTGAGAAAAAGCATGGGCGCACCACTTTAAAAGCGCTAATTTTTAACAAATTTTGTATTGGTCAATTTACGACCTGGATTTTTTTTTAACAATATTCTTGCATTATGTGAATTCAAATATGTTATGGATATTTTTTTGGCAGGACATTTACCTAACACCCTGTATATGAAAGTATACATTTTCACTACTATAAACTCTTTGTCAGCGTTTCCCAAATTGGGTTCCGCGAGATGAAAGCAGGGGTTCCGCGAAAAGACAAAACCACGATTAAAAAAACATACGAATAGAAAATATAAAATAAATAAATGTACCAATTAAATTAGTCCGTGACGAGGGCCAATGTTTGGTACAGATATAGAACATATATAAAAAGAATTTGCCAAAGGAAGAAAAGATTAAATTTTTCCCATTAAAATGTAACTTGATTTTTTGTATTTTATTTTTATACCGGGTTCCGTCTTGATGTTCCAAATCTAAAAGGGTTTCGCGGCTAAAATTAATTGGGAAACGCTGCTCTATGTGAAAGTACAAGTTTTTTTTAACTAGACATGAAAATGCGTGTTTCTAAGGAAACAGGTAAAAAACTAAATAAATTTGCAGTGACATGACATCGACAGTTTGATTAATTGCAAATATAATTATGGATTCCTAAGATAAAATTAGCATTTTAATAACGTAGAAAAAAGAGTATTTACTAATCAACATGAAGTTTGGTTTTTTTGTTCGTGAGATTGTCTCACTTGCTGCTAACGCAGCTCGTGAATCATTATTTTACGAAAAACCTTACTTTTATGTCTCGTAAAATGTACTAATTTTTATCCGAAATTTTTTGTTTGCTTTTTTTATACTTTTGTTTAGTTCAGTTTATGTAAATTAATTTATAACAGTGAGAATGATATTGATATTAACTTGCATACACCAGTAGACTGACTTTAAAAACCTAATAAATTAGGGTCCTGCTTTTAGCAGCATATAAAACTTAGTTTAGGTTGGCAATTAAGTGACACCACACTCATCCAATTCTCACCTTTTCGCAAGTATATACGCGGTTCGAATCAAGGCGTGAGCAATATTTCAGTGGTTTTGAGGTTGGTTGCTACACAATTACATCCGCACAACATCCAAGCAGACTATTAATCAGAATTCCTACCGACTGCGCCCGTTACATGATTTCTTCGGTCAAACATGTGTTAATTCCCAACTGTTCTAGCCTCGTTGAAAACTTGCGAGAATTTCTGAATAATTTAGAACGAAATTAGAGAAGTGTGCGTGTTGTGCGTTTATCGCGAGACGCAAGCTTTGATAAATAATAGATTAGTCTTGTAAATCACACAAGTTTCGTAAGTGCACTTTGTTACCTAAACTGTTTCTGCGGTGCCCACCTTGAAGTTGTTTCAGGATTACGCGCTCCTGAAATAACAGCATCGTTTGCGGAGAATGCAAATAAAGAGAAAGGCATATTTGCTCCGAATTTAACATTCAGGAGATTCACGTGCTAAGTGTCTCTAGGTTTTGGTTTATAGTCTTTTACGAAAAAGAATTTTTTTCTAAATGTTAGAAAATATTAATGTCTAGTTCTAGAATCGCAAATCAATAAGTTTGCACAGAGAAAGGCATGAAATGTTTACAATGCAACGGGAAATAAGACGCGGTTCCTCCGTTGTTGTATTCATGCATGAATCCTTGACAACTTTCCCGTCGAGCCATGTTGCTTCGAACGTATCAGTTAATTTAGTAGCGTGCGGCTGCAAAATACAGAATAGTAATTAGTAATCCATTTTATAGAGTCTGAACAATAGGACTTGAATGAGATTAGCAGCGTCTTATTAACTATAAAACACAAGTTAGATCCGTGCGTGATTTCCAATTTCCATACTATTAGGAAACTTGATGGCTTTCAGACGTAATCCTCGTGGGGTGCGATGTGAATACCTTATAATGGAGTTTCCTTGCTGATTTTTCTAACTGTTCCAATTGATTTTGTTGATTACACGAAGATAATAAATATAAAACAAGCTTTATGCCATAGACAAAATTGCAAAGATGCTTCAAACTGTCTGCTGTTTCGGAATTAACAGGAAGCACGAACATAAATGTAAAGATACACAAGTTTGCAACAAGTATCATTTTCGTTGTATTGTATTATGTTGAAACTCCGCAAATTCCTGTTGTCATTATTATTATGAGATATCTCTAAATGAATAGATAGAGCATGCTTATGATAATGTTTATATTTTATTGAGAATTTCGTACGCTTTTTTAGTAAAAAAGCTTTTGATACGTATTTATGTCCCTAGAGAAGAGCTCTCTGTATCTGCGAAGAGAAGCACCTCAATCACGTCTGTAATTTGGTCAATTTTCTTTCCATATGAGAAAATATAAACTGCCATCTGATTCGATTTACTATCAGATGCAGAACGCATCTCAACGGACAAACTTCAAAGCGAACCTTCCTGATCTCTTATTATGTTACATTCGGTTCGACGAGCCTTGAAAAATACTCAAATAAGATGCTTGGTCGAAAACCAATATTCTCTTTTATTAGGTTAAGTTTATTTGCTTGCGGAGGTAGTTTTACATATTTATTTAGGAAACAAAAACAGCGATATTTGAAGAAAAATTCGCATAAACCATGCAACAAAAGAAACGTTTTGTAATTTGAAAAATTAACAACCAAATTTTGGACATAGATTAATAAGAAAATGAACATTTGCTCAAAGTGCTCATTCAAAAATATTACCATTAATTTAATGTCATAAAGGTCTTATCTGCCCATCTTATCTCCTCACTATCAATATAATTTTTTAATAAAATTTCGGCTGTTCTTAGCTATGTCTTATGTTTTTATTCTAAATGTATAGGGTGTTCCAGTATTATTAGGCACAAATTTAACAACAATTACTCTACTACATACAGTAGGACGTCATTCGGTGATATTATTTGTCTGTAAGGCTTCTTAAAAAAGGTACGTCTTATCGAAGTTAATGACTTTGATGTGATTTTTTCTAAATCTCAAAAAGTTTTTAATCGATTTTAATATAACTAGCGTAGATTATTTACTTATATTATACTGATTAACTGAAACAGTCATGTCTGTGAAGATTCTATATTTTATTTATAACTTTAACACCTGTTAATTCAAAATTATGACTTTATTATATTTACAATTTATTTTTATTTATTTATATCGTATGTTTCTAAAACCATAAACAGTTGTATAAAGAAAATTTGGTTTATTAGCATCTTTTCAACAAGGGCTATCACCACTTAAAATCTGTAAAGTTTTAACATTTTTTTAAATTTATTTATTTCTAATTCGTAGAAATTTTATCAGATGTTAGCTCTCGTTGAAAGGGTGCTAAATAATCAAAATTGTTTTTATAAATGTTTATTTCAAGATATACACTGAAGAATTTTTTTTAAGAAAGTTTGCTTTGAACGTGATACGATGTATTATAGCATTTTTTTTGTATACCGTGTGTGATTGAAATATATGCAATTTTTTTGGTGATAGTCCTAGTTTTAATATTAAAATCAAGGTGTTTTTGAAGTAACTTTACAAATTTTAAATTTTTGAGATACACGATTGTTTTTGAGCAAAAACTTCTGCATCGTATATCTCTAAATCGATCAACATTTGGTTTTTTTAGTATTACTTCAATTAGGGATATCAGCTGTTAAAATTTCTAACATTACTTCAAAAAAACTCTGTATATTGCAGAAGAGGAGATGAAAAAGACTTCACACAATTTAAGCTGAAGGTTTCTTCCATTTAGAGTAAAATTTAAAGTAAAAGTGTAAATTAAAAGTTATAGTAAAATGGTACAAATATTATTACATCATTCTTTTTTTTTGGTATGGTTTATCGTAGCTTATTAGTTTACAAGGAAAATTATAAAAATAAACGCTTTAGAACTTTTGTGACTTTTTAGGATGGCTACAATTTTTCACAAAAAAGAAAAAAATTTTTAAACACTCTCACTGTTTCCGGAATTCCGGAAGAAGAATTTTACTTACTCTCGTTGTTCTACTGTTCGTTCTACTACTGCCACACATTTTTTGCTGCGGCAAGTTTAGGTGCCCTAATTAACTACCTCGTAACCCTACATAAATATATGTATATTTATTGACTCATCCCAGTAGCAAGTCACACTATAAAGGTCTTTGTAGTGAATAGAGATTCTGGATGAAGTAACAAGTAATAAAAAAATAGTTAAATGTTTTCATAATTATTTAATTTTCTGTCATAATTTAACGTCATAATCTTATAAGTGGAGATGTAGCCATTAACTGAACTATGTTACAAGTCGACGAAACACAATAAAAAATATCGTAGAACATTCTAAATCCATAAATTTCTGAACGCACCCTTCTCTAACGCAACCAATAATCAACTGTAAAGTCATTAAAGTTATTCAATTTTCTCAATAAGGAAAATGTCGCGCAAGAAGAATTAGTCGTGTTTATGAGGTTTCATTTATTTTTATATTCTTTGGACAAAAACAAAGTGAGTGAAAGGATTCAATCGTACCTCATAAATTACCAAACCAAGAAACGGTTAGTCATCACGATATATTTTTAGTCAAAAGTGACACCAAATATTCATACAAGTGTTACGACACTTTACTCGGAACTTTTCAAACAGAACAGCCTGTTCTTGTTAAACTTACAGGGATGTAGTTTTACTCGAGGAGTAAGTCCCAAGAAAAAAAGTACTTCAGATTGACAAGTTTTTCAGAAACTACTGCCATATACTTTGAATTCTTAGGACTGCCCAATAATACTTATACATTGGCAATGCCAAAAAGCCCAAAAGAAAAAGTATCACTAGATAAAATCACAATTGTTCAAAATTTGTTGAACTAATTTTTTAAAGTGTTTTAAATTTGACAATCTTTTTAAGACTTTTCAATGAAGAAAACCCTAAAAATAATAAAACATTTTCTAACATTCTATCGTTTTTGCAGATTTAATTTATTTTTTACCAGATAGTACTGATCAGATTTTTGAAATGAAAGCACTTACGAAAAGAGAATTAATTATCTTTTTAATGAAGTGTACTTGACACCACTTGTTTTTTTAAAATTCTGATTGTCGTAGCCGCCTTCGCCAAGGGGATCAAGTATCGGTGTTTACATTACCCATGTATTTGTCTCCGTTGTAAACAAAATCAACCTATTCAAGCGTTTTTTGAGATGAAAATATCCAAAAACTTGCTTGTTTCGTATTAGAATGTCCACCCTGTTTTCTTGAAAAATTACAAAACATGCATTGCAAAAAGCATGTGAGTCGTTTAATCATTGTTTTTTTATTTTTTTGTTTGTTTTGTGTTGTTTTAATTCTTTAATTATGTTTAACATAATATCGCTCATTAAATACAACAACGTCATAACTCCAAAACAAGCATATTATCAATTAAAGGAAATCTACTGGGTCGTAATTAGTTTTTCTCATTAGATCAAATCTATGTAAAAGTGGTGACAAATCTGCCTGTCCCGGGCGGTTTTCTCAGATGCCATCGAAGGGTCTAACGATCATAAATTACTTACGTTTGGTAACAACAAAATATTTATTACACTAGTAATAAACAGAAAACTTGTCTTAAATATCAGGTACGCCAAAATTGGTTTGGAATAGCATCTATGCGCTATTTCTTGTACTTTCGTGAGTAAAGTTCGTGAATAAAAATAGTCATAATACAAATAAATAAGTTTACTATTTCAAACGACTCTTGTTCTCTTATTTTCTTTTATCCAGCTGTGCATGTTATATATAATACCTATGTAAATAATTGTCATTTTTTTGATATTAGATTAATTTGATATTTTGAAAAACGTACGCAAGTTCTATCAAGGTCATATACTTGTACAAATATTAGTCTATATTCATAATGGCAAGAGCAATGGTTATATAGCATATAGCTGCCTCGGAAAAGAGGCTAAGATCTCTGACTTCTAAAGCTCGCAAAAAAACAAATAATGGCCATTGTTGATTCTTATGGTAAGATAATCTTCAGTGATAATATATTTATGCAAATTTTACTTATCCCTAAGTTTTACGGTCCCTGCCGATGCTTCAGGTAGTGAGCTACTCCGTCCTGATGTTAGCTTACAATTAGATTTAACAATGGCTTTTATTTGGTTTATTGCGGGCTTTAGAAGTCAAGGATCTTAGATTTGTAAGGCAACTGTAGATAATTTGTATCAATGTAATTTGTAGTTTTGGTTGCATTTGGAACTTGACAGGAGCTTTGTTTTAATAGCCCTGTAATATAGACTACCCAACCAGAATCGAAATTTTTGCAATGATCTAAAACCGATCTAATCTATTTTACTTTTTTTTTAATACCGAGGACCAGAATTAAAATTCTCTCATTCATCTACAACCGGAACCGTAACGGAACTGATATATGGTAAATCTAACGAAATAATAGAGTGACTAAAGCAATAAAGTCATAACCACTGTTAACTTAACAAAGAGTGGTACTCAAGTTGGGTTGCACAGATGATGGGCTTGTTATACCTACCTTGGGATGGCCTTGGGATTACAGAAAAACAACAAAATCGGGTAACAGAAAAATTTACGACGAGCCCACCCATCATCCCTGCAGCCCAACTGCACTTATGACTTTATTGCTATAGTCACTCTACTATTTCGTTAGATCTACTATAAATATTTTATTCAACTAGAACCGAAACCCGAACGGAACCTTTATTTCATATCGGTCCGGGTCCCTGCTTTCTAGTAATTTCCATTTTTAATGATTTCACCTAGCACTTGCGTTTAAACTTTTAGGTTGGATAAACACTTATTAGTAACTGTTTATAATTGTACATTAACAGCACCGATTGTCTTCAAGGTCTTGTATTGA
This sequence comes from Tribolium confusum, assembly GCA_029207805.1. Lineage (NCBI taxonomy): Eukaryota > Metazoa > Arthropoda > Insecta > Coleoptera > Tenebrionidae > Tribolium > Tribolium confusum. The sequence goes on along the minus strand of JALGAY010000001.1, from coordinate 32,323,066 downwards.
CCTAACTACAACAGAATCTGTACCCCATATCTAACACTCACTTGAAAATTCGATGTTTTGGACCCAGTTGGTAAACAACATCAAATCTTTACCTAAAATTTTACATGGAGCTTTGGCATTGTTTATTGTTATGATATAACTGACGAGTTACAAACAAAGCAATTAAATAAAAACATGATTATTGATTTATATAATAAATGCGTAAGTTTTGTTATATTAAAATTGTTTTAATTTTTAATATAACATAAACAATTAATTACAGCATACTTTGAAAAAATTTAATAACGCGGCTTTCCGGTTTTGACAAGGAATCTATTTTTCAAAATTCGTTGAGGGTTAATATTAAAATACTAATATCTTCCCCTTTTTTGTATGATGTAACTTCATGATAAACGACTTGACCTGCAAATGTTCCATCTATGAATTCATTAAAGGCTCGTTACAAACATACATCCCTTTCGATGGATTTGCAATAAATCAGGCAACATGTGGTGTTGTGATTGATGGCAGTGAGCACTTGACATATTTGTTTTTAGAAAAATCCGATTTGAATTTTTCACTTAAACCAATTGAATGTTTCATATTCAGTTTTGAGGGCAAAAAATTTAATTACCGTGCTTGCAAACGTACGCCTTTGAAATATAAAATTTCATTACGTTATTTCGTTTCTTCATATGAAAGATATAGCGAAATGTGTCTTATTTTTCATGTTTTGAGAAAAATTCTCAGATGCATTATGTATATTTAATCTGTGTTTTGGCGCTTTTGCGTCCATTTGAAAATTGAATTTGGTGACCATCACAGAGAAAAAAATTCCTGAGCAAGAATTATGCCGTCTGGAATCGTAAAAGAGTCGTATAAAATCGCGGTTTGAATCGATTTAAATCAGCCACGTTCAGCAAATGGCTAGCCACATAAAACTCTTATTTATTGAAACGGCCTTTTTGAAATTTTAATGTGATTAATGATCGGTGGAAGTACTTGATTTTGAAATGTTCGTCATAAGTTTTACTACTTGATACCTACATTTGAGTGGATTATTCTCGGAATTATATGAAAATAACTCGGGGTATATAGCACGTAGTAAAATTTAAATTTGCTGCTGCAACAACCAAGTGCAATATTCGCGAAGTTGTGTAAGAGCAGGTGGTTTAGGCGACCCTTGCGCTTTACGACAGCGCACTGCACCAAACTGCAGATATTTTAGATGAAACTCAGACTGGAGTTGCGTGCCAGACATTTTGATATACACGTTTAGTACGATAAAATCGACCATCTTTCATAGATGCAATAGGCATGAAACACCTCCAGTTATGGTCTGACTGGACAGGCAAAAAATTTGCAATTGCTACTTTTAGCATAAAATAGGAATATACATTTAAATTTCAAAGAAAGTTTGCTGTCTTTTTCCAAATCTATTTTTTTTCGCACTTCCAGGAGTAAAGTAACTACTTCGGTGACTACTTTAGGTTTAGGCATCCATTATTATAGGGACTAAAGTACCATACTTAATCCCAAGGGATTAGAAATCATTTTTACTTCCGCAGGGATTAAATAAAAATTAACAAAATTATTTCATTTTTAAAGTTTCTTTCTCAACGCGGAAGTCGTGGGCACAGTTCTGAAGAGTTAAGATTTTCCTTTTATCACTGCCATGCCATTATAAACCTTTAGAACATAAATATTATGAAAAAATATTTATGATAAAAAGGATGTTTAATTTTTAAGCAGGATTTTTTTATTTAATTTTCAATTTAAAATTTTATAAATCTTTCAAAGTTCAGTTTCATGCCTTCATTTTTTTATATATATATTTTTAATTATTTTGCAATAAGTATTTCTTAAAGTTAGAGTACAAGATGTCAACTCAGTACAGCAACGTCCGGCAAACTTGCAACTAGAATGTTCTTTTTTCCACCGCTCAAGTAAATCTTTTATATTTCAATGGTAATTTTTTGTTTTTTATTGAATAAACTGTACTCAACAATTGAAATGGAAGATCCTAAAATTTTAACAAAGTTTATAGTCTTGTAACTCCTACAAAAATTTATTAATCGGAATCATCTTTTGTTTCTGGGTAGATCATTTCCTATACTTTAAGATATTTAATAAAGTGTTTCTTGTAGATTTGTTGTTTAAGTTATACAAAGTGTCAAAGACAGGGCCCTGCAAAAAACGAAAAGTTTAGACATCTCCTACTTTAACAAAAACTAATTTTGGATTTTTTAATGGGTCTTGGAAGAGCGCTGGATTAAGCCCTCGATACGGTTTTACAGATTTTGAGCTACACGTATAAATTAAAGCAATAATCCAAAAAAAATTGTTTTTTTTGCGCATTAAGCAATAATTTTGTTAATTTATGTAAAATTTTACTTTTTTTGTATTATTCTAAAGATAAAAGCTCAAACTTGAATTTCGAAAGGCAACGGTAGACATACTGTTAACATTTTGTGTGAAAAAAACTTCCGAAAATTACCATATTTTTAAACAGCTCCTAATTTTAGTTTGATAAAAGAAGGATAAAAATTTAAACGTATATTTAGACACATAACTTGCTTTTTGTATCTCAACATCCTTGTAGCATTACTTTACGTAATGCTACAAGGTCGGTGATTGGATCCAATACTTAAAAGCATATTTTTAGAAAAAAATTGAAGTTTTTTCTAACTTGAACAGCTCGTTACCACGATACGGACGCTACTGTTAGCTATCCACAATTATTGTATCATTGGAAACAAGCCGTTTAGATAAGCAAACGTTTTAATTTTTTTCTAAAAACATGGCTTCTAAAATCGTATTTAAACACCAACTTATATCGAGTAAACTAATGCTACAAGGGTCTTGAGATTTAAAACACAAGTCACGTTTCTAAATACACGTTTAAATTTTTATCATTGTTTTACCAAATTAAAATTCGGAGCTGTTTAAGAAATTGATTATTTTTGGGAGCCTTTTATTACACAAAATGTTAACAGTATGTTTACTACTCTTTTCAGAATTCAAGTTTGAACTTTTACTTGTAGAATAAGCTTAAAAAGGAAAAGAATTTTACATCAATTAACAAAATTATGCTTATAGTGCAAAAAACAGTATTTTTGGATTTTGGCCTTAATTTATAAGCTTAGCTTAAAATCTGCAAAACCGTTTCGAGAGTTCCGTTTAACGCTTTTCAGAAACCTATTAACAAAATTCAATATATTTTTTTTGTCAATTGGGAGCCGTCTAAACTTTTCATTTTGTGCAGGGCCTGTCTTTAACACCCTATATAGCTTAAACTACAAATTTAGAAAAAAACGCTCTATTAAACATCTTAAAGTATAAGAAATGACCTACCCAGAAAAAAAAAGATCATCTCAATTAATAAATTTTTGCAGGAGTTACAAGACTTTAAACTTTATTAAAATTTTAGGGTGTTCCATTTCAATTGTTGAGCACTGTAGTATAGAATGAACTCTCGAAGTATTTTTTTTTGTTCTGCCTAAAACAAGTTACTCAAATGAAAAACCAGTAAGATCGATAAGCGAATTAAAAACTTTGCACTTCTATATGAATAGAGAATAGGTTAAAGAGAATGGTCTACGACATTATTACCATCAAGGAAGTATTAGCATGTTGTTCTTAAAGTATGTTATCATTTTATTTAGCAAAAAGCTTGTTCAACATAGCTATTTACCGTATTCGGGAACATAAATTTCTTAAGTAGGCATGTTTTTTTTATTCTCGTTCATGTGTCATAAAACTGCCACAATTTTCTAAAAATTTTCGAAATTCAGCGCATTTTAACGTGTAAAACGATGGCCGACAAAAGTATTCCAAAACCTGAAGCTTCTGGTAGTACCAGTACAGAAGATGAAGCGGAAGAAGCCCCAGCTAAGAATATGAGCATCTCTGTGAAGTCTCAAAAACAGACGGAAGTTTTTGAAGTTAATAAAACCGTTAATGTTAAAACATTTAAGGAATTGGTTTCAAAACGATTTAATGCTGAGCCGAACCATTTAACTCTAATTTTTGCTGGAAAAATTCTCAAAGATGGTGATACTCTAAGCCAACATATCATCAAGGATGGTTTAACGATTCATTTGGTGATTAGAGCAGCTCCAACACCTGCTTCGACCTCAACTCGCCCTCCAGGCGATGGTTCCCAACTTTTTGGGGGCCTCGTAGGTCTAACTGCAGTGGGTATGAATCCAGGTAATTGTGTTGAAATCCAGCAACGACTTCAGAGAGAATTGCAAAATAATCTAGCTTTGCTTCAAATGTACTTGGATAAACCTTTAAACCCTGATAAACCCTCAGATGCAGGAATTACTAGAACGCAATCCTGAGATTAATTATATTTTGAAAAACCCCGATCTTTTACGTCAAGCAATGAACATGCCCGTAACCCAGCCCTCTACCAAGAGATGCTCTGAACCCAAGACCGCGCAATATCCAACTTGGAGAGCATTCCTGGGGGCTATAACGCTCTCCAACGTATGTACCTAGAGATCCAAGAGCCAATGCTGTCCAGTCTATGAACAGTTCGCCCAAAACCCATTTTCGGGTTTTGCAGACCAACAAACAATGGCGAACGTCTTGCAACAAATGCTTGACAACACAGATTTAATGGAAAACATAATGTCGGCTCCTTTCACACAATACTTGCTTCAAGCCCTAGCCGCAGACCCGACCGTGACCAACGCGCTTCTCTCTGAGAACCCCCTTCTTGCTAAAAACCCAGCTCTACAGGAGCAAATCCAAGCGATGATGTCCCACTATTTGCAACAGTTGGAAAATCCGACAATGGAAAATGTTCTGACTGATCCCGAAACCCTCAATGCGATTACGCATATCCAGCAAGAATTTGAGTTGGAGACGTTAAGACGCACAGGCTCTAATTTGCTTAATCCAGCAAATGGAACACCAGCGACTACAGAGAGTGCTACTAGTACAACAAGTCCGAGTGAGGAGGCTCCAGGACCGACTCCGGCAACTCCAAATGATTTTGCTGAGATGACTGCACGAATGGTTGCTGGGATAGATCAGAGTGATAATTTGCCACCAGAACAGCGCTATCACAGTTGGAGCAGTTAACTTCAATGGGGTTCACCAATAGAGAGGCTAATTTACAAGCTTTGATTGCAACCTCTGGGGATGTTTCAGCAGCGGTTGACAGATTGTTGTTTTAAAATACGTGAAGGGATTTTCTTAGCAATAGGTGCTTATTTTGGATATTTTTTTTGTTTTATGCAATAAATTTTGTTTTATTAAAAGTTGTGGATTATTTTTTGTTTGGATAAAAATTGAATTTTTTATAAATAATTCCCTAGAACAAAAAAATACATCCTATTTATTGAAATAGAAAAAGTAAAAACCCTATAGACAAAAATTAGGAGACTTGTAATTTCGTCACGCGGTCAACCTAGACCCAAAGGGTTGTATGTAATTTCGCCACACAGGTAGGAAAGGTTAGCTAATCGGTTTAGCTTAAGCTCACCGCGGGATTGAGGTAATGGAAACTACATTTTGAAGAAACAATTTATTTACAAGAATTTAAAAGGATTATTTTTTGTATCTATATGAAACTTTCTTTACAAATTCCATTCTGTTTATAATATTTGAATTTAATTCGTGGATTTGATTTTCAATATATTTTGAAATTTTGAGGTACTTGTTATTAGTTATATTAGGAAAAGGTATGCTATTTATTTTAATATATACATCTGTTTGAAAATCTTGTAAAACTTTTAAAAAAATATAAATGTTTGATGTGGAGATCTAAAATTGGCATTGAAGTGACTATGGAAAGATTCGCATGCGTTTGTCGTTAATCTTATAGAAGCGCTTTGGGAAGCCCATATATTTGGTGGAAAGCGACTTTCTTCGCCTAATGTAATTTTCGACTAAATAGTCGGCATATTCTGTAACCCGGGCATCTGCAGGGATTTCTGGCTCAAAGTCAAATACGAAACAATCTTCAACTTCCTCTGGATTTAAAAAGCACAAGCCGAAAATATGCTGTAGCTATTTACCGATTTCAGATTTTTTTCTGTATTCAGCTGCTAAACCTACATTTTGGATTTTTTGCCACCTAAAATTTTTTATTAATAAGCAAAAAGTTAAATAGAGCAAGTTTTTTACTCACCATGACTGCGTTAAATGAAAACGGCATCCACGAATTTTTGCTTCAGGCCATGTCGTAGTTAAGGCAATATGTATTGCCAATTCAAAATCTACAGCAAAGGTTTTGGGAGCAAAATTCTTTCTGCTTTTTATTATTGAAAAGGCAGTGACGTAACTAATTTTATTAGATAACAATATAAATATTAAAGGAATATACCTATCATTGATGAATCCATGAAAAGTAAAAAGTTGACAGAAAAATTTAGGACAATACGTAAACGTACCGTCTAAGTAAAAAGTATCAATTTTGCTCATTATGTCTAAATTACTTTTACATGTAAAAATTACAATATTGTTCTCATGGTCATTTACAAATAAAAAAGATTCGTTTTTACATGTTACACATTTAACAGCATTTAACGCATCATGAACACCTTTTATGCTTGATGGTAGGACTGGATACATTTTTCTTTTTTCATTATATGCATTAGAATTTATATATTTTATGTACTTCACTGTGACATGCTTAATGTTTTTGTAGGTTATTAGTTGTTTTAATAGTTTCGATGGCTGCACTGTAATATCATCAGATGTTTTCTTTTCACGGCCACCGTTAAAAGTTGCCTATTTAATTTTTGGGTCGATACTGGAGAATGATTGTGTTTCAAGTCACTTAATATAATGTCATCATCTTTTCCTAAATAAACAAAGTTACAAACAGGTGACAAAATCAGATGAAAATCTCTTACCTTGTGTGTGTAATTTTGCCTTGCATGTTCGGACAGCACACCTCCATCGCGAAACATTAGAAAGATTAGTTTCACAAACAATCTTAAATTTATAATTGTTAACAATTATTATTTTTCCGCCACGAGAACTTTTAGTTTTCACAATTTCCATCTTTACTGCTCTGTAGTTCTTTTGAAATACAACAAAAAGTTTGGAACAGATTGTAGATGTAATTTATAAATGCAATCAGATATAACACCCTTAAGTAGTGAAATTGGGTGGTGCGTTCGTTAATCTTATTTACCCTGCAAAGATAAATAGATAACCTCACAGAGAGGCCTGTGGCAAAAATACATCCGCCCACCTGTGGTTCAAGAGATTATAATTTTGACCAGTGGCGAAATTACATATGACCAAAAATTATATTCCAAAACAAACTCTGGAGCAAAATTTATGTTAGGTACCAGGAAAATTAGTAGGTACTGCTACACTAATTAGTCATGTCAAAATTTTGACTAAAAAAAAATGATGCCAAGAAAAGTGTTTTGAAAAAGACAATTTATCAACAAAATAACAGACAAGAAATGCTTACAAAGAACACAAAAAAACGCAAAAACTCAAACCAAAAAATGTAAGAAAATCAATGTCAATATTGACACAAATCTAGTTGGAAATCCAATCATTTTGACATAAACAGTACATGTACACTTTGTTTACATCACGAGAGAAAGGAGTGCTGCATTAGTGCGAATGCCGGAAATTTCTTTCCGAAATAGTTTAGGTATACCTACCCAAAATATCTAAAAATGGGCTGACTTTTTAAGACCCTTCTATGAACCAAAGAATAGTCATTGTTCAATTTATGGACAGGTAAACCACCGTAAAGATGGATTTTGATTTGATTTGATCTAGTTAGAAACAATCTTGTTAGAAGTGAGTTTTAGTAAAAGAAATGTTTTTGAATGCTTTATAGGAGCCAAAAAAGCTGATAGTGTTTTTCATTCAATTTTACCTCCGACTGCTTGATAAATTATTCTTTAAAATACAATGTTCCGTCCTTAAAGTACTTCATTATTGTACTATTGAGTAATGATCAACATATTTTGCCTCACATTATCGTAGGAATTTCCTTATTAGTTATTACACACGTTTTTTGAAAAACATGTTCCAGTTGAACAAATGTAATCAAATCAAAATAAAATATTTCTCAAAATTTCACTAAAATCGCTTACATGTCAGAAACGTCCAGAGAATTAATTTCACCGGCTTTCATACTCTATTGTACTACAGTAACTATGATTAAATTTGTGCTAAATAATTCTGGAACAACCTGTACAATGGAATGTAAGTATGTACATTTCCCATTCAGGCACGAATCTTGGCGAAATCTGCATATCTTCTCGGGCTCGGGTAGGAAATAGTTATTCCGTGTAAGTTTTATACATATATTTCTCCTTCTGTATACTTAAAAACAGTATTTTTTTACTCTAAAACATCAGCATAAAGCATAACTATTGTTTTTTATTTTAATTTACATAATCCGTTTCTATACTATACAGTAAGTTCCCTCCCACAATCTACAGCATGAAAGGGAAGAATATTTATTATTTTAAAGACCTAGCAAACTAGCAATATTGGGAATTCTTTGTGAAGTTAAAATTGTATTTTAATTATCCATGATGATCAGTTCCCAGCTTTTGTTTTGTCACTTATTACAATTGTTAGTGCCCTTTATCCACTACATTTACCAACCAAAACGTGCAAAAATTTATCTGTTTCTATTTCGTAAACAAAAATATGTATAAAAAATATATACAGGATATAGGGTGATTTACACGAAACTACCAGCTTGACGAACTTTACACAATTCAAGCTCAGTTTTCATAAATCAGACCCAAACGCAGGTCAAAACATTCCGTAGGACCAAGGGTAAGATAGTTTCAAGGTCGGATTTAGCCCCCAACTACTTCAAAAGATTTTTTTTAAAGTACTATTAAAATGACAATATTATAATACATTGCCATTAAACCAGCTATATAAAATTCTTTTAGAAGACATAATCAAAAAAATTATTCATTTTAAAATCGAAGCACTGGGTTATTATTTTATTTACAATTATAATTTTATTCAATTAATTACAATATTTATAAAATTATTCACAAAAGTGTTTTTACAATTTTTAAATTTAGTACATATTTACACTTATTTCTATACATATTCCAAATCGCTATCGTCTGTGTCAGAGTCCGAATCTGAATTTAAATTTTTTATAAAATAAATAGGAAGTTTCTTTTCTACAATACAACTAAAAATTTTAGGCTCCTATGCTCTTAACACCGAATAAGTGTTAGTCTTATTATAAAATGTGCTGTTATTTAGAATATGACGTGGATTCAGCCACTTTTCGTGATAAACATTATAATTATTTATCTAGAGTGCAGGACACTTTGCGCCTAACCTCTACAAAAATGTACCTTACTTTAAAATCATCTTCGGCCTGACGCTACCAAAGGTCTCTTTCCCCTTAATCTGTTTATTTTGTTAAAAAGAGATTAATGCAGACTGTGAAGTTAGAGATGGTATGTTTTAGTTGAATTATACTTATAAATATAATCATAACACATCTATTTTATAATAAGACTGACATACGGCGTGGCGTTTTACGTATATAATAGGTACGCCTAAAATTTCTAGTCACATTGTAAAAATGTTTCATTTATTTAATCTTTTGCAATTCGCCTTGTCGTTAACAAAAAGACTAGATGTTTTATAAGACGACCGAATTTGTAATTAGCCTAAGATGTAGCTAGACTTCATGGCATGTTTTGAATTCAGTTACTTATACAAATGATTTTTGGGTGCATTTAAAGTTTCTCTAACTCCTACATTTATGTGAATCACCTTGTATGTAAATGCTAGTTTGAAATCTTGAGAAATAAAAAAAGAATCAATAGGAAGAAATTTTGGGTTTTGTACAATTTGTTATTATGCATTTTTTGAGGAATTTTTGCATAGATAACAATGTTTAGAATTAAACTTATCTTTCTGACAATGATGTTGATAAATTATCTTCTTTAAAAAAATTGTATATAAAACTGATATAAACGATTAGGAAATAAAATTACTTGCGATTAAATTTATGCGCATTTACACATCGTGCATTATAAACGACGGAATTATTATAGATTTTATTTATTTTTAGATAAGTTGGCAAAAGATAATTCCACATTCCTGTTATTTTCATCATATAAACTTAAAAGTGGATCGTATTAAAAGTCAAATAATAGTTGTATATCGGGTGTCCCAAGTTTTACCTCCACCCCCATATAGAAGTTTTTTTAACATAAATTCTGAAAAAAAATCGCACATAGTTGAGGGGTCTAGTTACAAAATTCACAATTTTCTCTTTTTTAAATTGACCTGATAGCGCTATCGTTCGGAAATTTAGAACTGTATGAGCCGTCAATTTCAAAGTAGTAAAAAACTCTCATTTTCTTATAGAAATTCTACATTCAATAATGAGTTTTGTTTAAAAACTCACATTCTCCGTTGAGCAAATAAATATATACTTTATTAAGTTTGATGGAAGCATCCTTTTTTCTCAAAGTGGGGTGTTTTAATGTAAATGATCAAAGAATAAAAAATTCAAGCCAATACCACAAGTTTAATCAAATAAATTCTTACATAAAAGTTGCAGAGCGTTTTCGAGAGTTATCCCTCATCATCAGTGCCTAAATAATAATAATTTTATTTAAGCAATGAGATAACTCTCGAAGGCGCTCTGCAAATAATAATAATATTTATACACTGATCATGGGAGATAACTCTAGAAAGCGCTCTGCAACTTTTATAAAAAAATTTATTTGATCAGACTTGTCGTGGGATTGACTTCGATTTTTAATTCTTTTATCACTTATATTAAAACATCCAACATTGAGAAAATAAGATGCTGTACCATCGAATTTATTTTTTTATAGGTTTATCCTAAATGCTGCCGAAAAAGACTCATTTCTAGAACTTGATACCTCAAAAAACCTTTTCAGAACAAAGAATTTAATTGTTTTGAAAGGAATTACTGTTATTTTGACCGTAATATTTAGTAGAAGGATTTTTTTTTTACATTTTTTTGAAATTGGTTATACCTCAATGATCTATTATAGAAGTTCATTCTGTCCAAATTTGAAATCATTTTATTGAATAGGGAATTTTTTTAGTTTTTATTCAATAAGTTATCGATTAATTTAAATATTTTTTTATTACCAATGTACACACACCGGCACAAAATTCGATCCATACTTGATTTTCTCAAAAACGAATTAGTTTTTTTTTTCAGTCAGAGAACTTTTAGGTAAAATAAGATACATTTCTAAATATTGTTATGACTAAAAAACAAAAAAAATAAGCACCCGATAAAATTTTTAAGTCTTTTTTACTTGTTTTATTCTCTTTTATTATGTAAGTACCTGTAGATAATTGTCATTATTGTGATACCTGCCACTATACTTGGCATCTTAGTTTAATCTTACAAGAGCAAATATGGTTCTAAATCCAACAGACGCAGCTAGAGCAATTGCTTTAGTTTAAGATGGTCGATCACAACATTACCCAGCTAGAGTTCTTGGAGTTTTAAGATGCAGTGTGCAAAGAGCTGTAGAACGGTTTCGGAAAACTGGGGACTACACTTGAAGAGTTGGGTTCGAAAGAAGGCGATGTACTGCTGAAAACGATTATTTTCTCACACTGCAAGTGTTGAGAAATAGAGTCACGACAGCTGTTGCTGCTCGTAGTTATTTAGAAGAAGTAAGAGGTGTAGCAATTTTTAAAAGAACAGTAAGAAAGAGAGTAAACGAAGAAGGATTACTTGCAAGAAAACTAGCAAATTGCTACAAGTTAACCAGAGAGCATGGAGAAGAGCGACTACGTTTTGCTCGTGAATATGAAAATTCAGGGTGTTGATGATTGGAGACGAGTTCTCTTCTCTGATGAGTCGAGATTTTGTCTTCATTTCCCAGATGGACGACAAAGAATCTGGCGACGCTTGGAGGAAAGATTTGTTCAGTATAATTTGTACCGAAATTGAATTTTGGAGGAGGTTCTATCATGGTATAAGATGGCATTAGTTTGGAAGCCTGCATTGAATTAGTCTTTGTATGTAGATAGAAGAAGAATGAATGTCAACAGGTATGTCAGAGACGTTCTGGAACCTCATGTTGTGCCTTATGTACCAACTATTGAGGAAAATTTTACTTTCATGCACGATAATGCACGTGTTTACACTACACGTATCGTGAGCACGTATCTCGATTGGGTTCTGGGTTGGTATTCAGCGCATGATATGACTAACGCGCTGTCCAGACCTAAATCCGATTGAACACCGTTGGGATATAATGGGAAGAAAGATTCGAAGCATAGTTCCTGCTCCAGTACTTCAGAGCTTAGAGAGACCTAAATGTGGCAATAACTCAAATTTGGGAGTAAATCGGCCAAAGATACTTTACTGAGGGAATGCAAGAAGAATGGCAGCTGTAATTCAAGCAAAAGAAGGTGATACACATTATTAAACTCGAGTTTAGTCTTAAGTGTATGTACGTTTACCACTTTAGGTTTTAATTTAAGCTTTAATTTTTTTTTTGTAAAATTCAGCACTTTTTTGTTATTGGAAAATAAAAAAACTGTTGATTAGTTTATGCTGTATTTTGTTTATACTTATTTGAAATTGTGTAATTTAAAGTAAGCAAAAAATTGTTGGCGTTTAGAAGAAAATTTACTTAAGAAAAATTAAATATAAATGATGGATCGAATTTTGTGCCGGTGAGTGTATTTTGGAATGCTTCATTTATCCGTGTTATTACACTATTTTAAATAATTTCAGTTTTCTTTAAATTTTAATTTTGATAATAAGGGCCGGTTTACAAAACGCGCTATTAACTTTAGTTGCAATTAAATACAAAGTTAATTCGCAATTAAGTATTTCCATGGCAACAGCGAATCACTGTCCTGAATTTGCTTATTTTTCCATGAAAACGAAGATACTACCGGTATTATCTCAACTTGAAATCAGCCCATAAACCTTTTTTTAAGTGTTATTCATGACAGGGTTGTAAATTTGTGAAAAAAAGAAAGTTGAGTCGTTTGCGGTCTGTCTATTGTGCGATTTAATTACGATTTTGAGTTAGGGATTTATGACAGACAAGCGCCTATCTTAATTTATAACGTAAAATTCTTTTTTTTTTTTCAAAAACTAAAGAATTAAAAAATAAAATAAAATTTGAGATTGATTTTTTAATTAATTTGTTATTGATTCTTATAAAAATTGAAACATCAAAATTTTTGCGAAATCACTTTTTTAATTTACAGCCGCAAATAAAATCATCTGAAAAAAATAATTAGGCACAATTGAAGTAGTAAGCATACAAAGTATACCTATTTTTTCATTTTTTTTCATTAAGAAAGTTAAAAAAGGGGGTGTAGGTAACACTTGGGTCACCCGGTACAATGCTACAAGTGTGTTGTTAGTCAAATACGTCACTAAAAGAACTGTTAAACCAAGAGCCAAGAAGTGTCGGACGAATTAATTTTTTTGAGTGACTTAGAACCATAGAAAACTTTATACCTACAACAACTTCTAAAAAGAACCAAATGTCTCAAAAAAGTAAAATTAAGTTTATTATATATATAATTAAAAACAAATAACAAATCAAACACACCAATCTACAATACATGTTAAAAAAGAGAATTATTTTGGAGCAAACACATTCTTGCGCGTCTTTTTTTCTTCTAGAGAACATTAAAGGTTTGTTCCAACCAGCGGTTTCTGTACGATACACGGGACGATACCGTGTACTGTTTGTACCGTTTTAGTGCGCATGTTGTTACATGGCACTGCCGAGGTTTTTGCAAGGGGTTGGAACCAAGGACGTTGTTGGAACGGATTGATGACCGTTTTGTGGTGGTACAGTTTCGCACGAAATTTTAAATGAGAAAGCGTTGGTTAAAGTGTTAACAAAATTCTAAATTTCTAAAATTTTGTATTTCTTATTGAAATATCTTCATCCTCATCTTTACCTTTGTCATCATTTTCATGTTTTGGAACTGGTACATCTATTTCATTAAGTTGTAACCTAAATGGAATTTAATCATCAATCGCTATATTGTGCAATACACATGCTGCCCTGATAAAGTGTACCAATACCCTAATATTTTGCAATTTAATATAATATAACTGACAAAATTTTTGTTTTAATATTCCAAAACAGTGTTCTAAAACATAACGATCTTTTGCTAATTGTAAATTATAATTCTGCTGCCTTCTAGTTAAATTTCCTCTGGTTTTGTATGACGTATGTAAGTTTGCTTTTAATGGAAACCCACTATCACTAACTATTTAAAAATAATGTAAAAACTACATTAAAAATCTTTAAAACAACAAATATTTCTAAATAATTTTGATTTTTTATGCGGGATTTATTTATCAACATTTCATCATCACTACTCAAATCAGATATTAATGAAATATCACTGTCTTCTTTACCAATATCGCCCATATTAAGAATTTAATTAAAAAAAAATCAAACTTATTTGATCTAAGTCAACGAAATTCCAGTGTGCATGATAGTCCAACCAGTACCTACTCTAGAACCATGTATCGAATTGACCGCCACGAGATCGTCCCATGTACGATCCAAAGGTTAGTTGGAACGCAGGTAGGGATCGTACAGTGTACCGTCACTTTTGGGTTGGAACGCCGTTTATTCATTGCGCTTGAGCGGGATCGTACACTGTACGGTCCTCAGGGTGGTTGGAACAAACCTTAATTATAATATTTACCTAAAATTTTAGGTTTACAATATTACCTGATCTAAATTTTTATTCCCTGATTAAAAACAGTGTCGATGTATCCCAAAACAGAAAAATCAAGAGGGGTTAGGTATGGCAAACAAGCGGGCCAAGGGATTAGGTTCCTCCACCTATATATCCTATATATACCGAGAATAAAAATAAGTTTGAAAATACTGCATTAATATTGTTGCACGTATGATATGGGTTATGACTTATGACACCATCCTGTCAAAAATATCCTTCAGGCAATTCATCATCATGCAATTGATTAAAGAATACTTCTGTTGGGGTACGTGAGGCACATCTTGGAGCAGTGCGGGTACGCCGACGCACACAGGGGTGGATAGACATGCAGCCGGCTGTGAGTACGGAGCATGAAGGAAGGAATAAGAGGAGTTGGCATGCCCTATATCGACAATGTTAGGTTCTTGGTCGAGGTACAAACACCTTTTATGGTCTTATTCTATTGTCAAGACCACTGTCTGCAAATTTATAGTCGAGGAAAAAGCTAACCCGGGTACTGTGAAACTGCCATAAAAGGTGTTTGTGCAACGACCACGATTTCAATGCTTATCAGAGACAAGTTAGTTTAAAACTAACTTGTCTCTGATGCTTATGCGCACTCCTGTTATTCCGCCCTCCACCACGGTAAGGAGAGTAGGTCAGGAGGACGAGCATCAATTGGTCGAGAGCACAGAGTCGAGAGTGGTTGACGTTAAGTTCATGCCTCAATCTCTAATCATACTACATAATAATATATCATTTATTAACATATGTGTAATTAGAACCCGTGTATTATTATGTATTATGTCACACATCTAACATATGTTCTCGATAAAACTAAGCAGTAACTCTTTCATAGAAAAAAATCGGACTAATTATACGCTTACAGGAGATGAACAACCCTACTCCAATCTTCTGTCGATACAGAGGTGTTTCATTATAAACATGAAATACGCAGCGCCTCTTATCCTGTATTCCTGAGAAGTTAACTCTATAAATGAAATCATGCCACATGCCTGAAGAAAGAAGAGGGTGTAGTTTATGATTTTCAAATCAGTTGCAATACTGAATACAGTCGGTAAGGAGAATTCACATATATTGGACAGAATGGAACGACCACAATAGATTATGGAATTACAAATAATGAAGGCTGGGAGAATATAGTCAAATTCCATGTAGGTAATAGGGTTGAAGCTGACCACATGTCTCTAGAAATCACAATTAATGGACCCGAGAAAGCGATAAAACCAAGAAGAAAAAAAGAGAAAAATTAATTTCAAGTAAGAACAAAATGGAACGAAGATACAATTGAAAAATACAGACAACAAATAAATAAAGAAAACTTTCGAGGTTTAGACATTGATAGTATGTATAAAGACCTAATTAGTAAAATGAAAGCAGCAATGGCCAAGCAAAAAATATATCTAAAAACAAAAAGAAATAAATGGTGGAATAAGGAACCTGGCAAACTAAAGAAAGAAGATTGCAGTAAACTTAAAAAATGAAAAAAAGGAGAAGCTACAAAAGCATCGAGAAACAAGATAAAAGTACAATGCAAAGTGTGAAGAGAGAAAAACACAACAAAGAGAAGAAGAAGAAAGGAAAATAAAAGAAATAAAAATAGAAACAGAAGTATGGAAATTTATAAACGAAGAAAGAAAAAGAAAAGACAAAATAAGTGAGAATATAAGTACGGATAAATGGAGGGAACACTTTATGGAGGTTTTAGGTGGAAGTAACAATAAAAGTATCTTGTCAAGACATGAGAAATTTCAAATGGAAATAAACAATCTTTCTAAAGAAGAAATTGAGAAACAAATATTTAGGTTAAAAAAAAAAGAAAGCACCTGGAGAAGAAGGAATTCCAAATGAAGCGCTGTTGTTTGGTACAAAAAAGCTGTGGGAAAGGGTATGAGAAGTGCTAAATGCAATGTGGATGGGAGCATGATGGGAGGAGGCTTTCCTATGGAGTGGAGAAAAGGGTTAATTGTACCAATACATAAAAAAGGGGATAAAGACCAAACTGAAAACTACCGTGGTATATCCTTACTTAATACAACCTACAAAATATATGCAATGGTTCTAGAGGAAAGATTGAGAAAGGAAATGGAGAAAAAAAGTATGTTACCAGACGGACAGGCAGGGTTCAGAAAAGGAAGGGAATGGACAATGTATACAAATTTTAGACATCTGGCGAAGAAAGAAATTCACAAGGCGGGAGGACGTATGTACGTATTGTTCATGGTGAATTTGGTGAAAATTTTAAAAGAAGAATGATGGTGTTTGACAGTTTGGTGAAAAGTATTGTAACGTATGGAGCAAAAGTATGGGGATGGAAGGAATATGAAGAAACAGAGCGTGTGCAGGAAAAGTATATAAAATGGGTGTTAGGGTTATATAAACAAACGCCAGGGTACATAGTAAGAGAAGAAAGTAAGAGAGAAAAGTTGAGAGTGGAAACAGGAAAAAGAGCGGTGAGATTCGAGGAAAATCTAAATACTACAACAGTGCTGGGCTGAAATTAAAAGAGCAAATGGTAATGTTAGGTGGTTGAACGAGATGACTACTATGAGAAAAAAGGGTATGCGTGTGCAGAAATTGAAACAATGAAAGAAAGAGGATGAACAATGGAAGAAAAACTAAAACAAAGAGATGCTCACATAGATAAACAAGAAAGAATTGTGAGTATAAAAGAATCAAGGTACAATTCAAAATATGAGATAAAGTGAAAAGGTTGCAAGATACAGATGTGGGAACGAAGAAAGGGAAAATGAATTTTGGAGAGAAGATTGGGAAAGAATGTGTAGAGCATTGTTTGTGAGAGTGTGTAGAGTTAAGAATGTGCGAGTATGGAAAGATAAAAGTTCTAAATGAAAATGGAGAAGGCAAAAAATGGATGAGAGAAGTTACGTGTGCTAGAAAAAGACTGGAGAAGAATTAAATTTTTTTGTTAAATTAAAAAGATTGTATAAAAATGGTATATAAACTTCCAATACGTAGGTCTGTAAAGCCAATTAGGCAATAAAGACATTAAAACTTAAACTAACTACTGAATACAAAATTGATACTCTCTGGCAAAAATTTCTGAACGGTGGTTATTCTATAAGGATGAAAATGAACAATTTTCTTCAAAATATTATGACTAGTGCTTAAAGGAATGTCAATTTTTTGCGATAATCTTCACAAAGACGAACTGGCTTCGAAGTGAGATATTGCTTAGTTAGTTCCACAGTAGGTATCAAATCTCGACTTAAAAGAGACAACGGAATTAGCTAAGACAATATAAGAGAGCAACGAGTTCCATCTGTCAAAAACACGGTTGGTGATAAATGCTTGTCTAGTAGTGCTTCTAAAATTACCCTTTGCAAGCTTTAGCTGATGTCCTCTAGTGCAACCAGAACCAAATCTATTTAGAGGAAAGAGATGCCTTATAGAAGATGATGGACCCATATCTCATGTGCTGCAAATTTAAGATTTTAATAAATTAAATCGTTTTTTTTTTGTTAAAGTGGGGTGTTTTAATATAAATGATGATAGAATTAAAAACTCAAGTCAATCCCACAAGTTTTTTCAAACAATTTTTTACATAAAAGTGGCAGAGCACTTTCGAGAGTAGCTACTAGTTATCTCTCATCATCAGTGCCTAAATAATAATGTAAAAATGAAAATTATAAAAAGTTAGGAAATATGAGAAAAATCTTACCAAACTTTTGTCAATAATAAATTAAAACATAAAGAATAAAAATATATACTAAAAATAAAACAAAACCTTCTTTTTAGTAAAAAATATGTTTATCGATCTGACATATCAAATAATAAGTAAATGAGAAAAGAAAGATCAATTTTAGCCGCCTAGACATTGTGTTTTTTAAAGATTTGATATTTGATTTAAATTTTTTTTTTAATATAAATACAAATATAGAGGGTAAGGAGACAATATTATAAACAAACATTCAATTAACTAATGAAAATTAAATTGATGAAGATAGAATAGGACATTCAAACGAGATTTGATCATTTAAAACTTGTTGAGAAAGTTCGTGGGAGGATTTAAGGATTTCTAAAGATTTCAAAAAACAAACGTTTTAATTTTAAATACACTTTTTAATAACTGTCACTCCACAATCTCAGCCCAAAACTGTAAATTAGTAGTAAAAATGTATCAGACTGATAAAACTGGCAGATGTTGACAGGACTATGGTATAATCATTAGAACAAGGCGACAAAATTAACGAATATTTCAAAGACAACTTGCATTTATAAATTTATATATAAAGACTGTACAAATGATTTTTATATTTTTCCAATTTCTGCAACAACAAATTTGAATGAGTTGTGTCGCCATACCAGTAGTGACTTAAAAAGTTTTAGTTCACTAGTGAGTTAATGGGCATTTTAGGATCTAAAATGAGCGTTTTGGGTTTTTTATGTAGAGGCGTTTGATAAAACACATTTAAACGTTTTAAAAACTTTATTATTAGTATAAGTGATACTGATAATAAAATAAATTCAGTAAGGAAATATATTGAGGTACTCACCATTTTCAACATTAACATCAAGTTCTTAAAATAGTTACAATTTCAAGAAATAGGCCGCAGCAATGTACATATTTCACCTATTTATCACGATTAGGATTACACACACATTTTTAAAAAAGTTATAAATAAGTCACTAGCTAATGAACATTATCTATTGTTAACAGAAGGGCATACCAACCCCTGTATTTATTGAATGAAAATCGTTGAAGGTTTCTAGATATGCCATTTCTTTCAGTTTAGAAAAATACAACTATGACTGATTGTTTTGGGGTAATTCAACGGTAGAAATGGCAATGTGATGTTTGGTTTAGAATTATTATAATACTGCAATGAGAGAGCTGCGAAATTAATACGGAATTATTTCTAAGGCATTCTACTGTTGAGTTTTGGATGCAAAGACAATATAACTATTTGTACATATTTAATAAGCTCACAGTCTGATCTAGCGAGGAAAAGTAACCGTTTAATATTTAATAAGCAAGCCTGAAATTAGTTCGTCCTACAAACAATTACAAGCGACATTTAAAGCACGCATAAAAAACTACAAACTGGTCTAAATACGGTCCTGTAAAATCTGTTATCCAGCAACAGCAGTCTTTGGTTAGAAGTTATACTGAATTTCATCTAAATTTAATCCCCATCCCAAATTATTTTTCATGCTGAATAACGTATTAATACTCAACTAAATTATTTCCTAATATATAAAAAAAATTAAATGCTGTCCTCAACTTAAACGCTATTGTAACATGAGAGCGATAAAAATAATAACTGAAGTAGAATGTTTTTTTTGTTCCACCGTCTACCTGAATTAAAAATTTTCTCGCTCGCAGTGCATAATATACCCTCAAAATTTTAACCTTAACACTGATATGCAATATTCACATAAACAACACCTTTGAGGAACGAACAATATGGCAATAAAACTTTCTTCATACTATATATACATAATATAAAATTGACATTACAGCTATACGCCATAATAATATTGTTTTTCACTTTTTTATACATAAAAATTTTCATTAACTATAACTTAATAATAATAAACTAAAGATATAAAAAAAATTGTACTTTATGAATCGGCCATCATGTCCGCCATTTTTAATAAAACAAAAAATGGAATAAATAATGATATGTAATATATTTAAAAAATTCGATTTCTAAACTTAAGGCGGACTCATCATTCATTGGTCAATTTCGCAAAGAAATTGACAATTGCACACATTATGAATCACATGTAAACTACAAGTAATAATTGACCATACATTATGAATTCTGTTGAACTCTACTCAATGCCTTATCTCTGAACCTTCTCCTCGCCAATTCTGACATAGCAACAGGCCCCAAATGAGCCACTTGTGGCGACGTTGCTATAGCTCTAAATGTCGCCGCCACTGTCTCTTTCAAATGAACACCTTGTTCTGGTGTCGTAATCTGACTGGTGTTTGCTTGAATCTGGCTTTGATACAGAGATGGAGTTGCTGCAGCTAACCACGGGTGTTTTACTAATTGTGCCGCTGTTGGCCGTCTCTGAGGGGCAATATGCAGCATATCAGTGACCAGCATTTTAGCATCCTGCGATACGCCACTCCAATAGCCGTTCTAAAAAAAATATATAATAAGTAATACAAAAAATTTCTAACTGCGTACGTGTAAATCAAGTTTTCCTGCACTGATTCTTTGGAGAATACGTTGAGGGCTGTCATTAGGTGCAGTGCTGAAAGGACATCTTCCCGACAACATTATGTAAAGAATAACACCCAAAGACCAAATATCGCAAGCGGCGTCGTAACCTTGACGTTTTAATACCTCTGGTGCAACAAAGTTTGCCGTATAACATGGAGTCATCAAGAGACCGTTGTCGGCCCTCAACTGAAAAAAAAAGGTTTTTTATTGTATTGTTATGAAGGTTCATAAATAAAGGATAAGCAATTTGTTTTTTGGCCTTCTGAACTGTAAAAACGTATGTGGCAGTTGTCAAAAATTAGTCCATTTGTCTGTAGGACATTCACCAAATTGACCTACGAAACACCTGAACATCTACGATATTTTTGAATTTTCTGTTCTATTAGTACCTCTTGAAAGAAGCTTCCATGCAAATTTTTTAAGATCAAAGCATTTATAAAATACGAAATGCTTGTAATTAAGAATAAAAAATTTCAAAAATATCCCAGATATCAAGGTATTTCGTAGGTCATTTGGCATGGGATGCCCCACATACGTACATTGAAGAAATGCGGTAATATCAAGGAGGTTAGATGGGAAGGAGAGAGTACGACTTGAAAAAAATGGACTTGCCGCCTTCACTGCGCAAAGCTATAAGCTGGTACTGAAAGCACGCCCACCACGAGGTTGAAGTCAGTAGCGTCATACAGTGTAGTGTAAAAGTTTAAACAAAGGATAAAAACACAACAAAAGGACAACAACAATAACAAAGAATATTAACAATCAATTCTCAGGCCAAAAAAAAAAAAAAAATCAGTAAAAAAATCAAAACAA
This sequence comes from Tribolium confusum, assembly GCA_029207805.1. Classification (NCBI taxonomy): domain Eukaryota; kingdom Metazoa; phylum Arthropoda; class Insecta; order Coleoptera; family Tenebrionidae; genus Tribolium; species Tribolium confusum. The sequence continues at coordinate 32,301,359 of JALGAY010000001.1, read as the reverse complement.
CGTTTCTTTGTAAACAACTAAACAAAAACTAGCGTCCTGCGTCAGCTACCCGACTGTGCAGACCAGACACGGCAGATCATGATTTGTTGAGTCGGCGCTTCATTTGAAACCTGTCAAACTGGTACCAAGCTGATAACAAACTGTTTACACGGGAAGTATAGGGTAATATCAAGATTATAGTAGATAGTTTAAAAAAACCTATTCTAACCATAATTATGTTATGGTAAGAATAGGTTTTTTCAATGTAATCTAAAATAAAAAAATTCATTCACTACAGCGGTATCTATTTGTAGTACAAAGCGTTCAAAAACGTTTTAGATCAACTCTTGCTATGTATCGCAAAAAAACTCATAAAAGTGCAAAATTGTGTTCACTGTAGCGCATAAAACATTCATTATTAAATTGTAGACAACACGCGGGTCACGCCAATATCTTCGTGTGAACTAATCGAACAGAAAATAACATTTTAAATAAATTTCATAGCAAGAATTGAATTTGTAAATTTCAAAACTAAAATGTTGTAAAATTTGAAATGTCAAGGATAATAGTTGATGTCTATACTGCACTATCAAATTTATGTTGTCGTGAAAATTCTAAAATATTTGTATGTAACGTATTATCAATTCCAGAACAACTTAAGACTATTTTGCTTTATTTCACATTTGAGAACATTCTGGAAAATAAAAGACCTCGCGAAGCAGGTGAATACAAGCTAGTAACTTCTTATTTACGATACTGGGTGGGTATTGCCTCGCATGTCGTAATCTGTGGCGCAAAGACACTTTTCAAAACTAATGTTTATCACCTGTTTAGCGAATCCCATATCACATATTGTTACACTATCAGGTGTACATTCTTCACTAGCAAATAAAATGTTTGCTGGTTTTAAGTCTCTATGGACTACTCCGTTTTCATGCAGGTACGCTACTGTTGTTGCCAGGGTTTTTAATATGGATGCGGCTTCTTGTTCTGCCAAATGTTTCTAAAAATTAAAAATTACATAAATCAATAAAAAAGTTTTTTCTTACTTTAGCTATCATATAGTCCAATAAATCACCTCCTCTTAATAATTGTAATACCATATAAATCTTCCCACCTTCTTCATAAACTCCTTTTAGACTTACTATCCCCGGATGGTGGCCATATCTCATTAAAATATCAACTTCTTCACGACAATCACAAAGAGATTTTTTTATTATCTATCAAAAATTTCATTGAGTAAAAAAATTCATTAGTATAAAAAATCTTTTACCTTGACTGCAAATTGTTGTCCTGTGGTTTTATGTCGTGCCAATTTACATACACTATAACTTCCTACACCTAAAGTATCTAATAATACATAATCATCAGAAAAATTACGTTCCATGGTTCTCATAATTTTTAAAGGAGTTTCAATTTTCTTTGAAACATTGCCATTTTCTAATAAACATGGTGCAACAAAACTAAATCTGAATATTGCAAATTAGTATCAAATGCTAAAATTTTAAATTTGCAACTAACCCTCTAAAAAGTTCATGAGCATTGGCACTTGCAGGCACCCCAGGAGAATCTCTGGGTGTTTTACTTGTAAATTCTGAATCAAAATATGCATCGTCTGGTCCACAAACTGCCGGTTGAAAAGGCGGCCGAATTTGCTTGGCAAGAAGGGCATCAAAGTCGATCGTGGCGAAAAATTCGTGCTTTTTCAAGTCCTAAAAAAATTTACAAAATAGTTTTTAGACAAGTAGCCAAGAAAACATTTGTAGTCTATTATTATCATGTTAATAAATAATTTAAGACTACAATATTTTAATTATTATCGGCCTACCGTATACGTTTTCTGAAGAAAAACGTTCTACTATACAAAAATATAAACAAATTTGGAAAGCAGGTAATTGTAAAAATATTATATTTATGAATTATTTAATGATATGATACTACAGAAAATGAAATGATCTACAAAAAAGGTCCTACGTCATTTTGTGATAAGTCAAATACTACAGTTGAATTTCGAACAGGCACCCGCCACAAAAAAGTTCGAGTAATAAAGAGATTTGACTTATAAAAGAAGCGCAACAAGGACTTTGCCTGTCCCCTGTCATAAATTTGGGTCGAGTTATCGACGGTTCGATTTATTGAAGTTCCACTGTAGCTTCATCAGAAATGTAAAAAAATAACTTAAAAATTATATAATTTCAATTTTGACCTCGAATAACTTATGATTATAAGCCGAGGATTAAAAGGTACCTGTGCCAGTGGCGCTTGGCGTGGAGGGGACGCGATCGAGTGTAAGCATATTATAAACACATTGCAGGCATCGGGTCAATGCAGCGCTACATAATAATTAGGGGTACGAGACATCGCGGTGCGCCAATGCTTTGGCAAGGTAATGCGCTTTCATTCATACTCGGTACCTTTTAATCCTCCCCTTTACTTATGAAAGAGTTAACCCTCATAAAATAGTACAAAACCTTTTTTTACAAAATTTTTAATTTCTTATATGGGTCATAAATTAGTAATTTTCCGGTTGCTTTTTCTAAAGAAAATGTTTAACTTTATTTGAGGAATTTAAATCCACTTTATTTATTACATTACTACATTATTTAAAACATTTCGGGCCAACCATCACTTTCATTGATCAAGATTTATGGTATATGTACCAAAAAAATCAACTGTTTTTTTTAACTTCCGACACTGAAAAATTGGTTCCTAGGCACTTTTTAAAAATGCTTTTTTCAAGATGAGCTCTTAATTTTAATAGGAAAAACTCCCTCATCGCAGTTTTCCATTTTTTTTCAGTTCCATATAGCAAAATCCATATCTCGTCACTACTTGATCGTACAAAAAAAATTTATTTACATTTTTTGTAGAAAATTGAACGCTTTAAAAAAGGTATCTTACAATTTTTTTATAACTCTTACCGTTTAGAAGATATCAGAGGTCAAAGTTTAAAAATTTTTGCAAAAAGTTCTTTTTCACTTCTAAATTTTATAACTCGTGGATAAATAAATATTATAAAGTGCGCAACATACAGTTTTGTAGAAAATTAAACGCTCTACAAAAAAAGGCGTTTGTGGTTAATCGATTAGTTCAACCATTGTAAAAAAACTTTTTTGTAGAGCATTTAATTTCCTACAAAAAATGTAAATAGAAATTTTCTGTACAATCAAGCAATAACGATATGGATTTTACCATATGGAACTGAAAAAAAATAATGGAAAACTGCGATGAGGAAGTCTTTTCTATTAAAATTAAGAGTTCATCTTGAAAAAACATTTTTTAAAGATGCCTAGAAATTAATTTTTCAGTGTTGGAAGTTAAAAAAATATAGTTGATTTTTTTGGCCCACCCTAATGTACAATGAGATAAAAAACAGAAAATAATAACAAGTCCAAATTTGTTTGTTTTCACTCCCTCAAAAATTATCGTAAGTCATGGAAAATAAATCGAGCAAGTTTAGTTAATGACGGTAGGTATTTTTGCAAGATAAAAAAAATAGTTAAACACACCTTGCCAACTGATAACAAATATGTTTTTAACAAGGAAAGATTTTTTCAGGAAGTGCCACATAAAACGAAAAATAAAAAATTTCTGAGTCACACACGAGGGACATGTTTCAGTCAGTCAAAACCAACATTAGCCAAAAACAAGATGCTCTTTCTTTTAAATTGAATTGTTAGTAGTAAGAAAATTTTACTAAATAAATTTGGACAGACAAAATAATTTTTTTAATGTACTTTATGACTAAAAAAACAATTGGTTGCCTATTTTACAGGGTTTTCATTAAAGAATTTTATAATAAAAAAAACTGTAAAGTAGGCAACCAATTAAATATATTCGCTTTATTATATGAATGTAATCGTAATAATTAACGGGTGACATAAATTCATTGCTATATGGCCCCGGCAATAACCAAAACATATTCCTTGTAAGTAATAAATGATTTGGATCAGAATTTCCTAGAAAAATATTCCCTTAATAAAGAAACTCTGCTCCACTTTGAAAACATCGATCGTGATTGTTTGCATAATATAATACGGTGGGTACTAAAGGGTTTTTCAATAAGGATGGGTCGATGTTAAAATGGAATAAAACAAGCTGTGTGTGAGGTATTAAAAAAATCTTTTTTTTATATGAAAGGTCCATGTATGCCTTTATATATGGAAAATAACATCGTTCAAATGTCCGCCGCGGCTTCTAACTGTGACACAGATCCGAGTGGACCAATTTTGAATGACTCTGTCGCATAGATCGGGCTGAATTTGAGCGATGGCATTGATTATGTTGACTTTAAGAGCATCGGTCGATTGCGGCTGATTGGTATAGACCAAGGAGGTTAGATAGGACGGAGAGAGTACAACTTGAAAAAAATGGACTTGCCGCCTTCACTGCGCAAAGCTATAAACTGGTACTGAAGGCAGGCGCATCACGAGGTGGAAGTCAGTAGCGTCACATAATGTAGTGTAAAAAGTTTAAACAAAGGATGAAAACACAACAAAACGACAACAACAATAACAAAAAATATTAACAATCAATTCACACAGACCAAAAAAAATCACTAAAAAAAACAAAACATCGTTTGTTTGTAAACAACCAAACAAAAACTAGCATCCTGCGTCAGCTACGCCACTGTGCGAGACCAGACACAGCCGAACAGAATCTGTCGATTCTGCGCTTCATTTGAAACCTGTCATAAACTGGTACCAAGCTGGTACCAAACTGTTTACACGGGAAGTATAGGGCGTACTATCTCCTTTCTATCTAACCTCCTTGGTATAGACCTGCGATTTGAGAAAACCCCACAAGAAAAAATCTAGCGGGGTCAAATCGCACAATCTTAGTGGCCAAATCACGTTACCTCTGCAAGAAATATTCTTCTAAACGGTTCGAAGCCCAGTCAACGAACAAACGGCGTTGTCTATGGTCATTAACTTTAAGGTCCCGAGTTAATTCGATTTTGTACGGGTGTAATCCTAAATCCCGACGCAAAATTCGCCAAACTGATGTCTGCGAAAGGCCGAGTTCTTGTGCACGACCAAGAATTGACTGCCTCGGGATTTGCTGTACACTTTCACGTACGGCAGCAACATTTTCGGCCGATCTAGCATTTCTTTGACGACGCGACGGGGTGTTGGCTGATTGCTTACCAACCCCGTTGTTTCAAATTTGGTCACCAAACAATGAAGAGTCGATTTTGAAAGGTGGTTTCCATAAAATGGGCACAACGAGCGCAATGTTCGAACTAACGAACAGTCATTTTGATAATAAAGTTTTATCATTTGGACGTGTTGCTCAATTGTGTAATTTGCCATCAGTGACTGAACAATACACACCAGATTACACAGACACTACCAAAAAAACATGGCCGCCACAAGGTGCCAACATCAACCCATCCTTATTAAAAAACCCTTGAGAATGTGTTTTTTTTTTTTCCTTAAGATTTAGATACAAAAAGGTCAATAAAGAAATTAAAAACCAGTTTTTTTTAAATAAAATATTCGCAAAATTTTCTTTTTTGATGACAACAGTTAAGTGCCCTGGAAATTTGAAATACACTTTTTTTAGTGTAAGGTACATTAAGATAGATTAATATTTAAAAGCAAAAAAGTCAGAATTTGATTATTACCAATCAAATTAGCCTTAATGTTGTTATTAATAAACAAAAATTACATTTTACCATTATTAGTTCTTTACCTCTACTCCGCCAGGACCGGCTCCGAGTCTATTCACAGGATTTCTTTTAAAGAGAGCTCTTAATAAACTTTGTGCTTCAGGACTAAGATTAGCAGGCATTCCTAATTTGGCTTTTAAAATTTGTGTCATTGTGTCTCTCCTATTGGCACCTTGAAAAGGCAAACTTCCTGTTAACATTTCAAACATTAGAACACCAAACGACCACCAATCAGCTGCAAAAGAATGTCCTTTCCGATTTACAACTTCTGGTGCCATATATTCAACCTAGAAATTTAATTTAAAACAGGGCAAATACGAAGTTCTTTTCTACTACCGTTCCACAAAAACTATACGCTTTACCCTCTTCTAGAGGTAATTTTGAAAGCCCGAAATCAGTAAGAGCAATATGGCCATCTGCATCTAGCAAAACATTTTCCGGTTTTAAATCCCTATAAATAATTCCTAAAGTGTGTAAATGATTTAACGCCAAAGCTAATTCGGCCAAATAGAACTTTACGTCTTCTTCAGTAAACATTACCTGCAATTTTATTTTTAAAAAAATGCATTTTTTTTTAATTCACTCACTTCTTTACTCAGCCGTGAAAATAAATCACCTCCTCTAAGAAAATCTAAAATAAGGTAAAGTTTTCCTGCTGTTTGAAACGCATAATGAAGCTTCACAATAAAAGGATGTTCAACATCTACAAGGATATTTCGCTCCATTTTAGTACGATGACGATCCCGAACTTTTAGAGTTGCTTTTTTTAGTACTTTCATAGCGTAAAGTCGTCCATTATCAGTCCCTACCACTTTACGCACCAAAAAAACCTTCCCAAAAGAACCCTCACCCAAAACTTTGAGGAGTTCAAATTGAGAAGGATCAGCTTTATCGTGCCCATTTCGTACCAACTAAATGCATATTTTTTAATAAAAACTTACACAGATTTTAGAGTGTTACCTCTCCAAGTTCAATTTCATGCTCCCCTTCATTTAAAGCGGCCTCATCTACTCCAACAGCTTCATCAGCATCTCCAGACTGAGACTATAAAGAATTGTTAGCTTAATATGCGCAGGCTGTTTTATTTAATAACAAAAGATTATTGTGACGTCCTGTATATTTTGTTAGTTCTTTTCCCAAACAAAGCTTTTTACAAATGAAGTCATATTAATGTTGTTATTTATAAAATACTAAATTTTATGTATTCTATGAGTAGCTTGGAGTGTTTAGGGTCTGGGGTCGCCAAATCATGCCAATTTCATGGGTGAATTTCTAGTGAATTATGGTGTTTACTACCTACTAAAAAATAAAGCGGGTATTTTACTCAATTTAAAAGCATCTAAATTTGTTTAAATCTATCTAGGGTAGGTAATTGTAATCTAAAGAGGAATTTGGTCCTACATGCAACTAAAATTAATGAAAATGGTGCTGTTTCGTGCAACAACAGTGAGTTGCAAAAAAACGTAAATATTTTACGTACAGACACTATTCTTAGGGACCTGGACACTCCAAAAGCTGCAAATGAATAAACTCGTTATAAATCATAAAAACTTGGCTACGCGTGCTACATAAAATCAAAAGTGGAAGTAAAAACACCTTTCCAAGAGGTATGGCAGATGGTACAATAATGATTATTTTTTTGTGACACTACAACAGAACTAACCTCGGTATCGGCGTGTTGAATTTGCCATGGTTCAACAGAATTTGCTAACGGCATATTAATTTCTATTTGGCATTAAAAGATTTGGCGAATTTGTTTCTTCTTCTACAACATGGCTGGCTGTCAGTCAGCTGACAGCCCCAATCTAGGGGAATTTGATCAACACGCGATACCAACACAATTTCAAACATTCAAATTTTGTTATCTTTTTATCTTCAATCTCAACAAAAAGTACTTCAAATTTTGAAATACTACAACAAAATAGACACTAAAGTGTTGAATTTTTTTATAAATTTTATAATTTACTATCTGCACAAGACTATGCAACAAACAATACACCCAAAGTTTGATTGGCCACCTGGTAAATGCAGTCATTTTTGAAGTTGACCTTCATTTATTTGAAATTTTAGTGTTGACGATTTTGTGTCAGAAATAATCGCAAAATGACCACCACACGTGTCAAAGAAAACACAATGACCTTGGTAAGTACTAAATAATGTTGTTTAGACTGTTTTTAAGTAGTTTTCCATTTCGATTTTCCTATTACAAGTTTGCAATGCTTTAAATCTTGTTCTTAGCAGACAAAAGCTTGTTTTCCGGTGGAGGGCGCTGTTTGTCAGAGAATATCTGATATACCGCGATTTTCAAAAATATAGTTTTTACGAATTTTGTTCTGACTCTCAAAAACAGCCGCAAACAGCAATATAAAACAGATCGTAAAATTTTACACAGTGTAAAATCACCATGTTGCAAACCTCCCTAATTTTTTATCCAACCTCTTTGCTCTCAATTTATTAATTTTATTTTATTTGGTCACGTGACAAGTGCCGCCATTTTCAAATGATCTTCATTTGTATTTAATTGTCTTGTTGACGGTTTTGTGTCAGAAATAATCGCAAAATGACCACCACACGTGTCAAAGAAAACACAATGACCTTGGTAAGTACTAAATAATGTTGTTTAGACTGTTTTTAAGTAGTTTTCCATTTCGATTTTGCGATTACAAGTTTGCAATGCTTTAAATCTTGTTCTTAGCAGACAAAAGCTTGTTTTCCGGTGGAGGGCGCTGTTTGTCAGAGGATATCTGATATACCGCGATTTTCAAAAATATAGTTTTTACGAATTTTGTTCTCACTCTCACAAACAGCCGCAAACAGCAATATAAAACAGATCGTAAAATTTTACACAGTGTAAAATCACCATGTTGCAAACCTCCCTAATTTTTTATCCAACCTCTTTGCTCTCAATTTATCAATTTTATTTTATTTGGTCACGTGACAAGTGCCGCCATTTTGAAGTGATCTTCATTTGTATTTAGTTGTCTTGTTGACGGTTTTGTGTCAGAAATAATCGCAAAATGACCACCACACGTGTCAAAGAAAACACAATGACCTTGGTAAGTACTAAATAATGTTGTTTAGACTGTTTTTAAGTAGTTTTCCATTTCGATTTTGCGATTACAAGTTTGCAATGCTTTAAATCTTGTTCTTAGCAGACAAAAGCTTGTTTTCCGGTGGAGGGCGCTGTTTGTCAGAGAATATCTGATATACCGCGATTTTCAAAAATATAGTTTTTACGAATTTTGTTCTGACTCTCACAAACAGCAATATAAAACAGATCGTAAAATTTTTCACAGTGTAAAATCACCATGTTGCAAACCTCCCTAATTTTTTATCCAACCTCTTTGCTCTCAATTTATCAATTTTATTTTATTTGGTCACGTGACAAGTGCCGCCATTTTGAAATGATCTTCATTTGTATTTAATTGTCTTTTTGACGGTTTTGTGTCAGAAATAATCGCAAAATGACCACCACACGTGTCAAAGAAAACACAATGACCTTGGTAAGTACTAAATAATGTTGTTTAGACTGTTTTTTTTAAGTAGTTTTCCATTTCGATTTTCCTATTACAAGTTTGCAATGCTTTAAATCTTGTTCTTAGCAGACAAAAGCTTGTTTTCCGGTGGAGGGCGCTGTTTGTCAGAGAATATCTGATATACCGCGATTTTCAAAAATATAGTTTTTACGAATTTTGTTCTGACTCTCACAAACAGCAATATAAAACAGATCGTAAAATTTTTCACAGTGTAAAATCACCATGTTGCAAACCTCCCTAATTTTTTATCCAACCTCTTTGCTCTCAATTTATCAATTTTATTTTATTTGGTCACGTGACAAGTGCCGCCATTTTGAAATGATCTTCATTTGTATTTAATTGTCTTTTTGACGGTTTTGTGTCAGAAATAATCGCAAAATGACCACCACACGTGTCAAAGAAAACACAATGACCTTGGTAAGTACTAAATAATGTTGTTTAGACTGTTTTTAAGTAGTTTTCCATTTCGATTTTCCTATTACAAGTTTGCAATGCTTTAAATCTTGTTCTTAGCAGACAAAAGCTTGTTTTCCGGTGGAGGGCGCTGTTTGTCAGAGAATATCTGATATACCGCGATTTTCAAAAATATAGTTTTTACGAATTTTGTTCTGACTCTCAAAAACAGCCGCAAACAGCAATATAAAACAGATCGTAAAATTTTACACAGTGTAAAATCACCATGTTGCAAACCTCCCTAATTTTTTATCCAACCTCTTTGCTCTCCATTTATTAATTTTATTTTATTTGGTCACGTGACAAGTGCCGCCATTTTCAAATGATCTTCATTTGTATTTAATTGTCTTGTTGACGGTTTTGTGTCAGAAATAATCGCAAAATGACCACCACACGTGTCAAAGAAAACACAATGACCTTGGTAAGTACTAAATAATGTTGTTTAGACTGTTTTTAAGTAGTTTTCCATTTCGATTTTGCGATTACAAGTTTGCAATGCTTTAAATCTTGTTCTTAGCAGACAAAAGCTTGTTTTCCGGTGGAGGGCGCTGTTTGTCAGAGGATATCTGATATACCGCGATTTTCAAAAATATAGTTTTTACGAATTTTGTTCTCACTCTCACAAACAGCCGCAAACAGCAATATAAAACAGATCGTAAAATTTTACACAGTGTAAAATCACCATGTTGCAAACCTCCCTAATTTTTTATCCAACCTCTTTGCTCTCAATTTATCAATTTTATTTTATTTGGTCACGTGACAAGTGCCGCCATTTTGAAGTGATCTTCATTTGTATTTAGTTGTCTTGTTGACGGTTTTGTGTCAGAAATAATCGCAAAATGACCACCACACGTGTCAAAGAAAACACAATGACCTTGGTAAGTACTAAATAATGTTGTTTAGACTGTTTTTAAGTAGTTTTCCATTTCGATTTTGCGATTACAAGTTTGCAATGCTTTAAATCTTGTTCTTAGCAGACAAAAGCTTGTTTTCCGGTGGAGGGCGCTGTTTGTCAGAGAATATCTGATATACCGCGATTTTCAAAAATATAGTTTTTACGAATTTTGTTCTGACTCTCACAAACAGCAATATAAAACAGATCGTAAAATTTTTCACAGTGTAAAATCACCATGTTGCAAACCTCCCTAATTTTTTATCCAACCTCTTTGCTCTCAATTTATCAATTTTATTTTATTTGGTCACGTGACAAGTGCCGCCATTTTGAAATGATCTTCATTTGTATTTAATTGTCTTTTTGACGGTTTTGTGTCAGAAATAATCGCAAAATGACCACCACACGTGTCAAAGAAAACACAATGACCTTGGTAAGTACTAAATAATGTTGTTTAGACTGTTTTTAAGTAGTTTTCCATTTCGATTTTGCGATTACAAGTTTGCAATGCTTTAAATCTTGTTCTTAGCAGACAAAAGCTTGTTTTCCGGTGGAGGGCGCTGTTTGTCAGAGGATATCTGATATACCGCGATTTTCAAAAATATAGTTTTTACGAATTTTGTTCTGACTCTCACAAACAGCCGCAAACAGCAATATAAAACAGATCGTAAAATTTTACACAGTGTAAAATCACCATGTTGCAAACCTCCCTAATTTTTTATCCAACCTCTTTGCTCTCAATTTATCAATTTTATTTTATTTGGTCACGTGACAAGTGCCGCCATTTTGAAGTGATCTTCATTTGTATTTAGTTGTCTTGTTGACGGTTTTGTGTCAGAAATAATCGCAAAATGACCACCACACGTGTCAAAGAAAACACAATGACCTTGGTAAGTACTAAATAATGTTGTTTAGACTGTTTTTAAGTAGTTTTCCATTTCGATTTTGCGATTACAAGTTTGCAATGCTTTAAATCTTGTTCTTAGCAGACAAAAGCTTGTTTTCCGGTGGAGGGCGCTGTTTGTCAGAGAATATCTGATATACCGCGATTTTCAAAAATATAGTTTTTACGAATTTTGTTCTGACTCTCACAAACAGCAATATAAAACAGATCGTAAAATTTTTCACAGTGTAAAATCACCATGTTGCAAACCTCCCTAATTTTTTATCCAACCTCTTTGTTCTCAATTTATCAATTTTATTTTATTTGGTCACGTGACAAGTGCCGCCATTTTGAAATGATCTTCATTTGTATTTAATTGTCTTTTTGACGGTTTTGTGTCAGAAATAATCGCAAAATGACCACCACACGTGTCAAAGAAAACACAATGACCTTGGTAAGTACTAAATAATGTTGTTTAGACTGTTTTTAAGTAGTTTTCCATTTCGATTTTCCTATTACAAGTTTGCAATGCTTTAAATCTTGTTCTTAGCAGACAAAAGCTTGTTTTCCGGTGGAGGGCGCTGTTTGTCAGAGAATATCTGATATACCGCGATTTTCAAAAATATAGTTTTTACGAATTTTGTTCTGACTCTCACAAACAGCCGCAAACAGCAATATAAAACAGATCGTAAAATTTTACACAGTGTAAAATCACCATGTTGCAAACCTCCCTAATTTTTTATCCAACCTCTTCTCAATTTATTAATTTTATTTTATTTGCTCACGTGACAAGTGCCGCCATTTTGAAATGCTCTTCATTTGTATTTAATTTTCTTGTTGACGGTTTGTGTCAGAAATAATCGCAAAATGACCACCACACGTGTCAAAGAAAACACAATGACCTTGGTAAGTACTAAATAATGTTGTTTAGACTGTTTTTAAGTAGTTTTCCATTTCGATTTTGCGATTACAAGTTTGCAATGCTTTAAATCTTGTTCTTAGCAGACAAAAGCTTGTTTTCCGGTGGAGGGCGCTGTTTGTCAGAGAATATCTGATATACCGCGATTTTCAAAAATATAGTTTTTACGAATTTTGTTCTGACTCTCACAAACAGCAATATAAAACAGATCGTAAAATTTTTCACAGTGTAAAATCACCATGTTGCAAACCTCCCTAATTTTTTATCCAACCTCTTTGTTCTCAATTTATCAATTTTATTTTATTTGGTCACGTGACAAGTGCCGCCATTTTGAAATGATCTTCATTTGTATTTAATTGTCTTTTTGACGGTTTTGTGTCAGAAATAATCGCAAAATGACCACCACACGTGTCAAAGAAAACACAATGACCTTGGTAAGTACTAAATAATGTTGTTTAGACTGTTTTTAAGTAGTTTTCCATTTCGATTTTCCTATTACAAGTTTGCAATGCTTTAAATCTTGTTCTTAGCAGACAAAAGCTTGTTTTCCGGTGGAGGGCGCTGTTTGTCAGAGAATATCTGATATACCGCGATTTTCAAAAATATAGTTTTTACGAATTTTGTTCTGACTCTCACAAACAGCCGCAAACAGCAATATAAAACAGATCGTAAAATTTTACACAGTGTAAAATCACCATGTTGCAAACCTCCCTAATTTTTTATCCAACCTCTTCTCAATTTATTAATTTTATTTTATTTGCTCACGTGACAAGTGCCGCCATTTTGAAATGCTCTTCATTTGTATTTAATTTTCTTGTTGACGGTTTGTGTCAGAAATAATCGCAAAATGACCACCACACGTGTCAAAGAAAACACAATGACCTTGGAAAGTACTAAATAATGTTGTTTAGACTGTTTTTAAGTAGTTTTCCATTTCGATTTTCCGATTACAAGTTTGCAGTGCTTTAAATCTTGTTGTTAGCAGACAAGCTAGTTTGCTGTAGAGGGCGCTGCTCGTCAGAAAGTCTGATATACCGCGATTTTCAAAAATGTAGTTTTTACTTATTTTGTTCTGATTCGTACAAACAGCAACATAAAACAAGTAAAATTTTACGCAGAGTATAATCGATACAAACTCACCATATTGCAAACCTCCCTAATTTTTTATCCAATCTCTACGTGTTTGCGCTCTCGATTTATTAATTAATGATAATTAATTTAAAGATAATTATTAATTATCTTTAAGCTGTCCACCTGGCAAGTGCCGCCATTCTTAAATTTCTATTTTGTCTTTGAACTACTCTTAAAATAACAACTACACAGGTGAAAGCAGTGGCACATTATCCACAATTTTTCATGCTTGTTAAATATATTAACTGTTATAAATGTTTTTTTAAAATTATGTGATAATAAGAGCATTTACTTATTACTTTAACACATATTATTTACTATATACAGGGTGAGTCTGTTAAAAGAATATCTTAACTTTTCTCAAAAACTAGTTGTCGCACCGACTTGACAGTTTGCCATTAAAAACTTTGTTTGTTTCTCTATGTAAATGAATTTTTTCAGAATTTTTCTTACATTCTCTCTAATGGATAATAATTAAATAATATTAACTCGTTGAAAAAAATATAAAATTTACATTACTTCTAATGTCATTCCAAATGAAACGATGTTGAAATATTGTTTTGTAAAAAACTGTTTCAAAAAAATTGTAGATAACTGCATTAAATAATAAATTTTATTTGTTTTGTAAAGCCTATTTCTGTTTAGCATTGCTACGTTACTCGACAATGCGCTGGACACATATCCCTCAGCTTCTTTGTCGCACCTACTCTCTTGAGAATAATGGCGTATTATATAAAAATTTAAAAAAATAAACAAGATTAATTTGTTTTTGTTTGTTTATTTGATGACAATAGTTACTTACACAGTAAAAAAATTGAATATAAACCGATCAACTCTCATTTTCAGTAAAAATTTTAACTGAAGACATTGAGTAAATACGCCAGAAAATTGGGTGGGACAAAAAAGCTAAAAAGTAGGTCCAGCTCATTGTCAAGTAACGGCAATGATGTACTGAAATAGGTTTTACAAAACGAATAAACTTTATTAGTTTTTGCAGTTACATATCTACAATTATTTTGAAATTTTTTTTACAAAACATTTAGCATGACATTAGAAGTATTATAACTAATGTAAACTTTATATCTTTTTCAACGAAATAATACTAATTAATATTTATTTGATTTTTTTTTAAATCTGAAAAAAATCACATGCGTAAAGAAAAAAACAAAGTTTTTAATGGCAAACCCTGAAGTCGGTGTAATAACTAGTTTTTGAGAAAAGTGAATATATACTTTTAACAGACTCACCATGTATTATTAAATATTACCAATATTTTAAACTTGTTCGGGGGATCAAAATTTTCTTTTTGCCCAGGGCTTAAAAAAGGTTTAATACGCTGCTGGGTGAAAGGAAAGGTAATGACATTGGTTATAAGTACTAAATTTTAAAGAATTAAACATTACTTAAGTAATTTTCCATTCTGATTGTCATATTACCAGTTTGTATATTTTAAAGTTTGTTGCTAGCAAGTTGGGTTTTGGGTAGAGGATGCTGTTTTTTTTTAAATAAAATGATTAAGTATACATAATTTTTTTCAGACTGTCGCAGACAACGTCATAGAACAGGCTGTTAAAACCTACTCAATGTCTAAAAAATACATGATTACCATGTTGCAAGCTTCTATTCTAAACATCTTGTACCACCGGCTTAATGTTGATGAAAGTGAATTTGTTAAAAAATCTTTTAACAACATTGATTATATGTCATGTCGGCGTAAATCTAAAAATAAAGTGATCCGCCTTTATCACACCTGTTTAATTGCGGCTAAGGAAGCTTTGGATAAGGGTTACGTGAGTAAAATATGTCTATATGGCCTGTTTCTTACCAGAGGGCAACTAATAAGAATTGTTCAGTAGAAAAGTTTATCAAGGTAACTATGTATATATAACTATATTTATTGTCAAATTTTTTATAACAATACATGGATTTGACATATCAAAGTTAACTTTATGAACTTTTCGATTGAACACTTCTTATAAGCGTTAGAAAGTTGAAATATCTGGTTGATTGGTTAATTACAAAAATTAATCATTCACAAATTAATATTTTAAATTTCCAACGGTTATTGTTTCTCTCTTGCAAAAACAGATCTTAACAGCAATGCAGTAATAATAAAAAAAATTTTTTAGTTAAGGGAATTTTACTTGTTCTTTATCGATAAATCTACAAATGATATAATTGAAAATTACAAATTTTCATTTAAATATCCTAAAGATGACGAACGAATACAAATTGATAGGCAAGATTTAATTACAACTACTTGTGATTTACTAAAAATATTAAAGGATTTGGCAAATCACGATAAACTGAATTCTGGAATTCGAGTTAAAGCCGAGCTGATATACTTTGACGGTAAGTAAATTTTCTAAAATTAACAGATTTAAAATTATGTTTGTTGCGTTTAATAAAGTTTCGGAAACACCAAACTGTGCTTATCATGTAAGCGTCATAATTACAATATAAGGTCTTAACTTAAAGGAAGCTGGAAATAATTTATCTGCAAAGCACAAGTTGTCTGTCTTATTAATTTGAGAACTTGATAATTACTACATAATATGTTTGCTACAGGATGACTCAAAAAAATGGAACTAACGGGCTGATTTCAAGTATAAGATAATACCGGTAGTATCTTCGTTTCCATGGAAAAATAAACAAATTCGAGGTTGTGATTCGCTGTTGTCATGGAAAAGTATTAAAATTTGCGATACTACCGGTATTATCTCAACTTGAAATCAGCCCATAAGTGTTTTGTGAGATATTTTCGAGAATGTATTTTTTTTGCACAACTGTATTAAAATTGCGTATTTATACCTTGGTCAGTAATGTTAGTATTATCGAAAATAAAACATTTTTTTTGTTGTCGTGTTTCAAGTGTTTCTACATATTTTGTATCTTTGTTATTTTGTATGACTTTTTTCATAATAATAATAATAATAATATCATGCGTTCAATAATTCTTGTGGTCAAGTAGGCTATGAATTGCAATTGTCAAAAAGAACGTATGTCTTGGTTAACATTGCAAACATTATTACTTGACAGCTGTCAAACCTCGTTTGTGTACATACGTGTGGGTATGAACTTATCAACGGCACTACGTACATGCTACAAAGAGAAAACCACAGCCGCCTACGACCACAAGAAATATTGAACGCATTATACTTATATAGTTGCAAACAGATGATAAAATATAAATTATTCGGTTTCTTGTTTAAGCTTTTCAAATCCCACTTCTGATAGTAATGTAACAAGAACTTATGTGCGTTTTTTCACATTCAGGAGTTTAACTTAACAAAAAAAACTGATACCGTTTTCGTCTTATTGGCATCTTCAGGCGCTTTAATAAAATAATAAAAAGGCATATGGAGATTTCTTATTTTAGTAGTTTGACCTCACTAATGGTCCTAAATAAAATAAAATATTACAAAATACAACATACACTAAAATGGGTGAATTTGATCTTATGTTAGTGTATATTGTATTTAATATTTTATTTTATGTAGGACCATTAGTAAGGACACATTACTAAAATAAGAAATCCCCATATGCCTTAAAACTATTCATTTTATTTCATGAAGATTTTGACAAAGCGCCTGAAGATGCCAATAAGGCGAAACTGGAAGCAGCATTTAAGTAATAAAAAGTGTAAAAAAACAAGTACAAAAAACCCTATTTCTACAAATATAAGAAATTTTACACTAACAAGGAATCAACACCATACAAAAAACAAACAAGCGCAGGGCTACCAAAGTTACCTAAAAACTCCGCCTTTAATAATAATTTTAATTAATTATCAGACTAAAAACCTACAGATGGATTTATAGTTAAAATGATCGAACACGACACTTCTATTGATTGTTTGTATTATACACGGCGTTCCATGAATTAGTGTAGACATTTTAATAGTCGATGAACTAATAACAAATTAATATGTATTACGTACGTATGTTTCATATTTTATTTAAAAATACTAATAATTTGGAATTATTATGTCTTAAAAATATTTCTTATAAAAGATGATTTTTTATACAGGGTGTGTTTTTGGGGGGGATTTATAAGTGTTTAAAAAAGCTGTTTTATTAAAAAAAGTTACTTTTTTGTTCCGAAAGTCTAACAAATTTTGTTTGTCCACAAGTATCACTTTCTATTTATTACTAATTTACCAAGAAGTTCCATATTTTTGGGTCATAGTGTAATACTTAAGTGCTTAAAACTGGTAATATTTTAGACACCCCGCGGGACTATCAACCGCCTCTATTCGCTACTACTAATTATTCTGATTCGTTAACGAATAAACTAAGTAAAAAGGGAAATTCGGTGATGCTTGGTTCATTATGCACGGGTTTTCACTGCCTTAAATGCAGAGCTAGAGGAAAGGTAGTAAGTATCAAATTGAAAAACTATATAATTTTATATTTCGATTTTATTAAAATTAATTTTGTATATATTTTTAGTTCAACTTTAATGATTCTGATTCTGCGATATCTGCAGTAAATGAAAAAGAAAAGAAAAATCCAAGCGATCTAATCCCCCGATCTAGCAAGCAAGTTACTAACGACACATCATTGATAATTGTAATAAAAAAATTCTTCTAAATAAAAAAAAATAACAAATTTTTTTTAGGTGGATCTGACAGATGAGCCTGACGAACGTCCACCAAACAAAAAAATTAAGAAAAGCAAATTGAATGACGAATTGATAATTGTAATAAAAAAAAAATTTATTTAAAAAAATTACATTTTTTTTTTTTTTTTTCAGAAAGAACTGCCCGAGGTACCCGGCAAAAAGGAGGATCTGATGGAAATGCTTGATGATAAAACATTGAGAAAGAGAAGTTTTCGACCAAAAACACAATTAAAAAATAAGGTTTTCAGTGACCCTTCTCCTTCTTGTGCTGAATCGGCAGCAAGCAGCAATAAAGAACTTTATGAAGGAAAGGAAAACGAGAACCATAATCAAAGTATCGAAAGCACCGGTTCTAACATAGAACTTTTTAGTCACAGCGAAGTAATGATTGTACCTAATAAAAAAATAATTCAAATTTTAAAAAAATAACATTTTTTTAGGAGAACCCAACGGAGAAATCTGATAAAATATCAAGACTCAGATGGTTTTTCAAGAAGCTTGAAAAAATTGATTTTTAATAGGGTTTAAATTGGTTTCATGAGTTAAATTTAAAAAAATTAATGTTTGAATAAATTTGTTAAAAGTTTTACAAAGGACTATTTTGAAAATGAATTAAAGTGTGTAAAAGCAGTAATAATGTGGATAAAATTAAGAGTAGCTAAGAAGATGGAGTTTTGAAAATACTATAGAAGTGATTTTCCAATTTTAACATTCTTTTTATAATATAATAATATAAAAGTGGTAGTATTGAGAGAGAAATTCTAACTTTACCTAAAAGTAAAAATCCTCTCAAAACGCCTAAAAAGTCACTGAGTGAAGGAAGGAACGAACCCCTGTAAGCCTATACTTATAAGACAACCAACTCGTTTAATTACCTTTTAATCCTTTAAAAACACGCATACTATAAACAACTATGAATATTTATTATTTACTACTTTACTCATAATTAAACACACTCAATTTTAAATCGATTTTGTACTTCGTAATTCATAAGCATGATAATTCACAAGAAATGTCTTCCAAAATTTCCTTGAGACAATTTAAGTAGATAACAGCACTTAAAAATTTCGTCCACATTTATGTATTTATCCAAAAGTTGCTATCATTATATTAATTGTTAACACCTAGTATCTGATTATAGCCAAAATAATACTCCCGTTGTTATGTAAAGTCCAATTAGTCCAATTGCTTTTCAATAAAGCCACAGTAAACATTCAATCCAAATTTAGCTAAAAATTGTTTTATTAATTAGGATGTTTAAATTATAATGATGCAAACATACCTCCTAAACACTGTGAAGTTTAAACTTAGAGAAGAAGCTACAGCCAGAGCTTTAGATACCGTGTTTGAGGAGGCCGAAAACGTCAGTACAAATATCATTAATTGAAACCCTTTTATGGTAACGCCAATCACAAACGTTATAAAAGTTACTTCAAATACAGTAAATTAATAATAAGTCCCAAATTTAGTTTAGTGTAGTCTGATTTTAGGACTGATCTTGATTTCAGAACATACCTAACCCGTTTTAGTCAATACATTTTCTCCACTTCTTCCTACTTTCATCCTTTTACAAAAAAAATCAAAGAAGAGCATATCAGCATATAGTTAATCCATTTTTGCAACCCCAGATTGTTATTCCAAGTATATTAGTACCATTTACCATCAAAACATGCAATTCATTTAAATCAAAAATGCTCATAAAGTTTTTCTCTCACCACGTTATAATTACTTGGTAAAACTAAATATATAAATAATATTACACAAAAACATTATCTTTATCATTTCTACAATTAGTTTTCTAATTTCTGTAAACACGTTTAATAAATACAAATCAAATTAATATCTGAAAAAAAAACATAACCCCACTTTTTGTTCCACCAAAAACAATTGAAAAAGAACTAAAAACCAACATGTTGCCAATATTATCAAATTTAAACCAACATAACAAAAATAAATCTCAATCTTGATACCTAATTTATTGTTTTCTTTAATTGTAACCCTGATAATAATAATGATAATCATTTCATCATTGTTGTAACTTATAATTATACATTTTACTCTATGACTATGACGCACTTCTATTTCTAACAAAAATTTGTAATAAATTACAGGAATCTATAAAATTTAATATTTTTGTTAAACTGTTTTCAAGCTTAAATAAAAATATAAATTTTAAATTAAATTTTGTGCGAATAAGAATTTTTGTTTATTAAAATTTAAAATAGTTGTTAAAGCTTTTTCGAAAATCAGAGCAGTATTTTGAATTTCTAGTGGCAGCACTGTTTTTATTTCCCGCGCAAGCGCAGAAGCATGTGTTTCTGTGAGGTATTTCCGGAAGTTCGTGGAAAAGCACGCAAGTTCGTACAAGTTTAAAGTGGGCAAGGCGTTTTGTTAAGTTCCTATTTAATCTTCAGTAAAATGTCGACAAGTGCACGTAAGTTCTTCCCCAACTTCACCACGTTATAAATAACAAATCCACTTCAGAAATTTGTTGTTGTTTGACCTTCTTTAACCTAATTTAAATGCCTTGTGTTAAATAGCCGTTTTCTTTTGTAGTGCCTTGGGGAAAACGGAGTTTTGATTTGGATATCGATTCTCCAGTTCCGAAAAAACGATTATATTATTTCCGGTTAGAGAGCGAAAGTTCTCCTGGAAGTGCTGACGATACAGAAAGTATTTACAGTATCCAGGGGAAAGAGACTGGTAGGCTCCTGCTACCTCTGCTCTTGGCAGGATGAATAATCAATTCTTTCCAGACATAGTTAAGGACACTTCTGATACTAGATCAGATTCGTCGGAATATGATGTGGATATCGAATACGAAATTGATAGTCTCTCTGAAGATGATGATAGAGGTCTAATTATCCAATTTGACTCATCTGGCGAATCTGAGGTTAGTTCGGTCATGATTTTACCATATATTTCCCAAATTCCACTTTATTTATTATTTGCTTTAATAACAAGTTTATCAACAAAATCAACAAATTTATGTAATTAAGAAAACTTGTTAAGTGATTTCTTTCTGTATTACAAGTAATTCTTACAAAATGGAATAGTATTTTATCAGAGGTTAAAAGTATTTGGTTTTGGAATTGGATAAGTAAGGAATTTCAACAGAACTTCGACTTTATCAAACACTGTAATCTGTTTTCTAGAAAGCGTTGGAAATTTGAAATATTCAGTTGTGATGCTTAATTCTTGAAAATTAACCAATCACAAATTTCCAACACTTACCCTAGTCTCTTAGGTAAAAAAAAACAACCCTAGCTTTGTGTTTTTTCTGGTTGTGATTCACAGTTTGTTATTATTTTTTTTATGTATCTACAGGCTGGTATGATGTACGCAGCAGCCGTGGTAGGGGACAGCTCCCTGGAAACAGCATTCGTCACCGATGCCGAAGATTCCGATAACAGCAGACAGGACGATTCATCATCAGGTCTTACGGATTTCTGGATTTGCATACAATGCAAGTCTCAAAATGACAATCCGCAATATAGATTTTGCGACAAGTGCTTTCAGGTAGTTATCAATTACAAATATGCTGTAGATCTGCATTTACATGGCCACAAAATGTGCTTTTATATATTTTTTTATTTCGCTAATTTGTTTGCCAAAGTACAATGCAGATTTATAGTTAGTTTGTGATAGAGACTAGTTGTAAAAATTGTAAGTGAAATAGTAAGTGCTGTGTGCAAAGACTGCTTGAGAACTTTAAAAGTGCTTCTGGTTATTATAAAAAGTTGACAGAAGACTGTCAAAATAGGACAATATTATGCATTTTAATTTATTCATTTGGTGGGTTGTGAGCAGAGTTCAGGTAATATTTTTTTCTTTTTTTTTATCAAATACACATACAAGTGGGTTGGTTTTTATTTTTTTTAGGGTTCATGGGTAAGATTTTTTTTATTTATTATTACTTTTCAATTATATTAAAATTCAATTAAGTTGCCTATTTTATAAAGAAATATTTTACAATTTTTCATTCATGTTTCAATAAATATGCATGATTAGTTTCAAATAGAAAAGGAAAAGTAGGACATAAAATCACAATTTCAAAAAAAAAGACATTTACTAAACTATAATTTACTAACAATAACAAATTTGCATGATATTTAATAGGATTTATACAAGAATGTATTGACAATATAGAAAATAACTTCGTTCCCATAGGAACGACGCCAAAAAAATTGAGCTATAGATAACTGAGATGGTTGAAGAGGGCGCCACTGTCGTATCAGTCAATAAATAATAATCATCATTATTTAAATTTAATATTATTTAATTTAATATTCTCTTTGATACTTTTACGTTTAGCATTGACAAAAACGAATCAAAGTAAACATATACAGTTACAAACTAAGGGGCTGATTTCAAGTTGAGATACTACAGGTAGTATCGCAAATTTTAATACGTTTTCACAGCAACAACAGCAAATTTTATTAATTTTTCATAAAACGAAGATACTACCGGTATTATCTCAACTTGAAATCGGTCCATAAATATTATTTAGTAAGCGATCACATGGAAAACTTTTTTTTGATAGCTAGTCTTTACGTCTTCTGGGCCATATTGTTCAAAACCAAATTAAATAAATTTATATGTTTATGAAAGCCTACACTTTTCTTACCAGGTTGGCGTATTTTTTAATTCCTAAAATGTTTTATGAAGAAAAGATAATTCACTTTGAAAAACAGTTCAAAATAAAAGTAAAATTTAGTCGTGATTGTTACCTCTGCACTAAATCTTAGGTACGCACCTAGGAAATGAGTGTTGTCACATGTTAGTGTGGCAATATTTGATAAATAAAATGTATCTATTTTATTAAAAACAAATTAGATACATTTAAAATGTAAGTATAACTATACTGGATGTATCAGAAATAATAGTTAAAAATTTAGTCAGTGATACATATATCTCATCAAAAGAAACAATTTTCTATATACCATTTTTGCGACAGATGCTAAAAATTTTGAATTTTGTTCACCTTCCCGTCCCCCATAAAATCACGTTCACTTAAGATCACTTCTCAAATAGATAATTAACTGTCTAGTTACCATTATAATACTGCACAGGTCAGTGGCGGATATGGTATTTTGTACTAAATTTTTAAATAATTTTATCTTAATAATGGTTGATATTCGGAAAAAATGGAATCTAGAAAATAATCTTCTTTAAGCGAGACCTATCACCGGCTAAATTTTTGACTATCATTTCTGATACCACCCTGTATAACATAGTTTTAAACTTTGAAAGGACAATGAGGGCTATTCTGTAACGCATTCTGTTATAATTTAAAAGTTAATGGCTTCCTTATTTTTTTAACCAAAATTGTTATTTTCTAAAATATTATTTTAGTAGATTTCTGTTAGATAATAACTTGGCCTGCATTGTTAATTTTAGCAAATTCGGTTAATTTCTTAACAGAATTGCTAAAATGAAATTTTTAACCTACCCGTTATGTTGAACAGAATAGATCTCATTGTTAGTAATTGACAGTTAACAAATGCTTCTTTCAACCTGTGAATAGTGTTTGCTGACAAAAAAAATTTGATAGCATGTGCGAAAATAGTAACACGAATTATTGTACAGTGGAACTTCGATAAATCGAACCGTCGATAACTCAAAACTCTCAATAACTCGAACCAAATATATGGCAGGAGGCAAATTTCTTGTACTTATTTGATAAGTCAAATCTCTTGATTACTCGAACTTTTTTTGTGGCGGGTGCCTGTTGGAGTTATCGAAGTTCAACTGTATTTTGTAGCTCGAAAAAAGAGCTGTTCTTGCATTTTCATCATCTTTCTCTGAGAAATTCTAGAAAAGTTAATGAATTGTAACCTACGTCAGATACTTGTATGTATTTAGGTACATAATTGGTCAGCAGTTGATTTGTCAAAGTTAATTCACATTGAATAGCTAAATTGAAAATTAGAATGCTAAAATATTCGTGACAAAATTATAAATGCAAGCACAAACCTAGTGCAATAAAACGTAATTTTGAAACAGTCAATGCTTTTAAAATTGATTCGTTTTTCGTGGTCGTGATAATGTTAAATTTGAAATTATTTCTGCTTTGTGCGTGGCGCACTCATCGGTCATTACAGATGCTAATAAATTACCCTGATTAATAACAATTGCTTTTTGAAGGATTTTGGTTGTTATTAATATTAGTAAAGAACATTTTTTATTAATGAAAAACTGGAATTTTGTTTATCTTTTTTTATGGTAGGTGATGGTATTATGTTGTGTATTATTTAGTTTCTAATATTGTTTACCTCATAAAAAAATGAGATCGAAATGTAACTGAATCAGAGCAGGCTGTGCTAGCGTTAACTGTAATGATGAGACACATCATTACAGTTACGCAGGCACAGCCTGCTCTGATTCAGTTACATTTCGATCTTAGGTTATAAATGACTAAACCAAGTTAACTTTTATAGCGTTCGTTGTGGTGCAAATGACTTGACTTGTTGCTTCGACAACTCTTATAAAAGTTAGTGCCAAATGCACGTCATTTGTACCACAATGGACCCTATCAAAGTGCACTTGGTTTAAATATTTTTTAGCTGAATAACCGAAATAATAAGTTAATATTTATTTAAATTACTAACTTGTTGGTTTTGGGTCTTTTTTACATGATTGTTATCAAAAATGCATGTGAATGATGTTTCAGTTTTGACAAAAGTTACAGCACGTTGAACACATTTAAAGAGTTCATTTAGTGATAAGACATTTTCTACAGTTTTAAATAACTGTAGTGAGAAAAAAACTTGTTTTGAATGAACTCTAAAATGTGACTTTGTAAAAAAAACACATGAAAGAAGAATGTTATTGATAATTATGTAATTAAAGAGTGCAAATTGTAACGTAAAAGAAGAATGTTTTGTGAATAGAGTGATACCAAAATATGTTCATAAAAAAATATAAAAAAACATATAAAGCTATATAAAAGTTGGGTATTGCATAAAAATAAAAAGACAATAATAAGTGTGTGTAAGCATGCAGAAGAGCTGAACCAGATGCAATTTTTCTTTTTAATTGGCATGTGATAAAATTCTTTTGGCACGCCAATTAAATCTAATTCGTGGGGATGATGCTGCAGAGTTGAGCCAATTGGACCACTCTGACCCTTTAATCATATATTTCATATAATGTTTGCCCCGCAGGATCGAAAGGCGTTCTTTCCTCCACGACCGAGGCGGCGCAAAAAAGCAGCCGACAAGAGTAAAGAAAAATCCCACTCCCTCCCGGTAAAATTAGATGCTTTGCAATCTTGTCTGAAAGGATTAACCCACGATTCGGGAATCAACTCTAGTCAAGACTTTGGATCGCTTTGTCTCGATCAAATCGTTGTACCACAAACCGAAGCACCTTCGACGAGCCTCACGGAAGATGAAGGGAAGAGTCGCAAGAGGCAAATGTCAGAAAGCAGTCTTTCGGACGAATATGAAGAGAAGCGACCGAGGAAACACCCCAAAACCAACAAGGATGAAAACAAAGAGAATTCTGAACGCAAGATGAAAAAAAGTGGAGATGAAGGTGAAGATAAGAAAGTGGTTGAGGCGCCGCAAAAATCTCCAGAGGCTGATCGAGTAAAGGGTCCTTTACCTGAGCTGAAAGAGGATTGTATCATGTGTAATGTTAAACCGAAAAATAGTGTTTTCTTGCACGGACGTATCGCACATATGTGTTGTTGTTACGGTTGCGCTATGCGAACGTGGAAATCGTTAAAGAGATGCCCCATATGCCAACGTAAAGTCAGTAATGTAGTTAGGGTTTTCACAACCTAAACCTAATCTTAAGTTAGGTGTACAGAAATAAATTTAATTTATTAAAATTAGATAAGAACTAAAGCATCTCAAAAAAATAAAGAGTGTAACTAAGCCAAAGTATATTAAAGTTGCCATAATAATTTAGATTTTTTTATGAGACAGAATTTGTTAAATTTGTAGAGTTAGAGTAATGCCCAGCTGAAAGGAACACTCTTTAGATTTTTGAAATGCTAAATGGGGCTAAAAACTGTAGGAAAGCTTCAAATTATTATAGTAATGGTTTTGGGGGCATTGCGAAGAAGGTCTTAAAGACGTTTAATTAATTTCATTTAATGTTAGTTTTATTTTTCACAAAAACACGTCGGTATTATTTCTACCCATTTTCTTTTGTAGAGATACATATCCGTTATTTAAAAAATCGAATTATTTTTTATGACGCATTCATAAAAAATTTATTCACCAGAAATTTTGCTTTTCAGTTTTGAAGTTTGTTTAATTACTGTACTCATTACAATGAGAAACAATGTGCAATTTAACAAATTTTGTTTTTAACAATTAAAACAAAGTAATTAAAATTTCGTGTTTTTCTTTTCTTTTTTTTTCAACAAAATTTCAACATTTGGCAAAAGATAGGATAGGTACAACGCTTCCGTCAACTTCACAAAAAAAGGGCGACATTTTCAAATCAACAAATCGGCTAACTACAGATCCTCACTAGGGTTTATTGTAGGAGTAATGGTTTGTATTTGATGTTTTCAGAAATGGAAAAATTCACTCGGGGAAAATTGTAACTACCTAACAAGGGGTGCCACCACTAAAAGAGCTTTCGTGAAATTTCGGCCTAAACACTGGGGCGCGTTCTTTTAATGTGCGAAAAGTAACGAAAAAAGGTAAGCATGATTTTATTTAATTTTTTTATTAAGAAAAAGATTTACTTATGTAAATATTTTTTTATAAATTGTAATCAATAAAATTTTAAAATCTACGGACATGTAATTGTTATGTTTAATATGAGTGGTCAAAGGATGGCGCTGTCATGCAGAAATCTGAAAATAGAAGTTGACAATAAAAGCTGGTAATAATCAGAATAAATTTTAACATAATAAATTATGCAAAGAAATGTAGGATTGTCTAAATAACTTTCATAGATAATTAAATTGTAGTTAAAATACAGTGACTTTGATAAGTCTAGATTTATTTGGTAAAAGAAAAGAGCGCCATCTGTTGAAAAAAATAACTAAACAAAAATCTGGTAGAGACCTCCAGCGGTGAACAATTTCAAAATCAAACTGTGTATTTTTGGTTACCTACATCATAGTCCTACACCAGTGATGGTGATATTGTTGATGTTTCAGGACCATTTCTCTTATTAAAAAAAATTATACATACTATTATTATTGACAATTGAAATTAAAAAAAATACTGAGGTTGGTTTTTGTCTTTTAGATCTATCTATCAAGGGTTGTCCAGATTTTTACCAAATTTGAGTAATAATAATCTTCAGAAACTTACAATTAATTAAAAATTTCTATCCTCTACACCCACAAGGGCTTAATTTTTTTAAATATTTATTTTAATTAAAACACCTACGGAATCAAGAACTCACCACATCTTAGGGGCGATTTCGAGAATCATTGAATTAAATGGAAAAAAGTTGTTTTATGCATAAATTTTCAAGGAATATTTACTAATACATTTAAAAAATAATAACTCACTCTATGAAGGGGTAGTCGTAGACAAATGCAGTTTTAATGAAGGGTACTGGCACTGAAGAAATACGATGTATTTTTTAAAAATTTTATTTTAATTAGAACACCCAAGAAGTCAGCGCACTGAAGGAGTAATTTCGAATAAAATGATTGAATTAAATTATAGGAAAAAATCTATGTATAAACGTTCAAGAAATATACAGGGTGGGGCTATTATTCTTTACAATACAATGTTTGGTAATAGTGAATCTTTAGCAGCAGCAGCAGCAATATTTATGATTTCTTCCTCATTAGAACTCTTAGAACTGCACGCTTGCATTTTTCATCAGACAAATTTTTCACAAATAAAATAACAAACTCTCCGTAACCAAGGAGACAACATGCACACATAGTTCAGTTCTTTTATTAGATTTATGATTTTTTTATTAATTTTAATTTTTTTATTATTTTTGCAGTCGGACATAAATCTTTGTATGCAATTCATATACAAATTCGTATTTGCGCCCTACTACTCGCTCGTAAATAATCTGTAGGGCTTGTACAATAAAGACCTAACTTATATACTTATTACATAAATAGCTATTATAGAACTCTACCTCACACATTGAGGGACGATCTATGTTGGCGGTTAACAGTTTCCAATAAAAAAATTGCTTTTGTTTTTCCAAAGATTACATAAATTTGATTTAATCGAAATGGGTACGGAACAATGTAGTATCAGATTAAAGGTAATTTAACGGCCTACTTGAATCCACCAAAAAAACGATGGGATTCCTATTTAAAAATGTTGTTTTTGGTACTTTTAAAGTACCAAGTTTGACAATCTTTTTTGAACAGCATGTATGTTATATCAGACCTTTCGTGCAGGTACACCTAAAATAAGGCTTTTATTGAAATTCTGCAAAAAATGGCGGCAAGATAATTTACCATTAACGAGATTTTGGCTTTTCTATCAATGATAGCAACAACTTATTTTTTAACTTTAAGTGTAAATATTTCCAAAACGGTTAGAGATAGATACAAGACATGCTATACAAAAAGTGTTTAGAATAATCCGTAAAATCCGAATACGCAATAATATACAGAGGATTCCATTTAAAAAAAAAATCTTTGACGCGAACTTTTTTGGAACATTCTATATAACAGACAATATTTTTAAAATGTGCTCCTTAAGGATCTACATTATTGTATCAAAGCGCATTTGGATTGAATAAACCGTAACTACGTAATGGACCGAGGCGGTCTTACTGCCCCATCGAAAAAATATCGAAAAAAGACTTTTTGCATTATTGGAAAATTTTACCATTAACGAGATTTTGGCATGTCTGATAAGAACAATACACAATAATCATTGGTTATTTTACATAAAATTTTATTGCACTTGATTTGTACATAGTAATCGTGTTTTTTTGATTTAATTGAATATAATAATTTTATTACCGAAATCAATATTCTATATTTAAGTTTACACATAATTTATTATTCTTGTGTTTTAGGCACATGTCGGTTTTTTTTACACAATGGCGTATCGAATAACTCAAAAAAATCCATCAAGATTCTCAAATTACCAAAATTAAATCTTCTTGATGTGTCGATTGAAACGTACAAAGTATCCGTGAACATCAAACAATTCACTTAACACGACGGGCGTTTCGATGACAAAGTTGCCATTCTCAGGTGAGAATTAAAATCTCGATTAAAACTCAAAGTTTTGATTCTCACCTGAAGATGGCAACCTTTTTTATTGAAACGCGCGTCTTGTCAAAAACAGTGTTTGGTGTTAGTGGGTTTTTTTTCGTTTTATCAAAATTAAAGTTTTTTGAATGTTATAATTTTGCCGTTAATTTTAAGTTTTCTACAGAGAAAGGTAAGTTTAAAAAAATATTACTATAATACACTTTAGTGCATTTGATAGCCGACATTTTGCTTATAACTTGTGGAAAATTATTACAGAGTACGTTTTTACATAAGCAACTTGGAACTTGAGCCTATTTTTTGACATACCTACATATTTTGAACTTTGCAATGTTAAATTGAAGTTGGTTCTTTACTCACTTAAAAATTTTCTCACTTGTTTCCTAGCAAAGAAATATTAATTGAACTTAAATTCTTTACACTTTTTTTAGAGATTTTTTACTTCTTGTAAAATGGCGGAGAATGTTAACATTATAACTACGATAAATGTTGTCAGTCCGGCATATTTAAAATTTGCAATAACGTCAGTAATTGAGGATGTTATTTTTAGGTCATATGTTGGAGCGGAAAAGAAAACAAAATTTTTTTGCGACGTTTCGGATTTGTATTTTAACCTTTTTTTAGGCTTCTAATTCATTTATTTAAATTTTGCGTGAAGTTGTAGAGGTATGGCACAGCATCATGTTTGTATTTTTTTTTTCTTGAAAACATCACCAGAACCATAACGAATAAAACAAAAAAAATCGAATCATTAGTTATGCTCTTAAGTTCATACAAAAAATTTAGAAAAAAAACTATTTTCAGTTTTTCCTCGAATTTTCCGGGCAACTTATCCAATTTTTCTTTCCGTAAAATCTTTATTCGGACTATTACAAATAGGGTAGTGTGGGAGCAGTTGGTGTTTGACAGCTCCTCATTTCCAGTCGCTTTTGGTGAGATTTTTCCAATTTTTTTTGAGTTTATTTTTACACAAAGTCTAACGGGTCTTTTTTGTTTCGAATAATGTTAATCTTTTACTGATGTTAGTTGCGGAAACTTGATTTTTGTTCAAGTTTACCGGTCGGATCAGACCTTGCGTTATCATCTCCGTTTTTGCGGTTCGAGCGATAACTTTAACATTTATGGTCGCTTGCACTCGCCATTTAGGAAGGTGCTTCAAACCTCGGTGGGCGCGGTGGTGGCGGCAGAGCCTTCAAAGTTATTCCCAAAAAGAGGTCAGGCTATAGTAGCTAATGCTACAGCCGGGCTAACCCTAACGGAATACGTCAAGACTTGTAAGGTAGTCTTACCAAAAAAGTGTCACTTTTATCTCAAAAATTTCAAATACTTAGTCGTGTTTGTGTTTTTTTGACTTCCAAATCTTTGATAAAATTGTTGAGGAACATCCCACTTTTCAAATTAATGATTAAAGACTCAACTGTAACATTGCCCCATCTTTTATCATCCGCACGTCGCATTATTATCTCCAATATTTGTCCCTCTGTACCTTACGCTGTAGGTATTGTAGCATCAAGAAATATACGGCGGCGGGAGAGAGATAGAGAATACAGAAGACCAATTCGATATTTAAACGCAAAAAGTTTCTATCATATTTAAATCATCGCTGATTTACTTTACTGTTCTTGATACATCACAGATACTTTGCAGGGTTGGCTTTAAAAAAATTTATATAAAAAATATGGTCAATTTTTTTTATAGAACCTAACCAAAGAAACAAATAAAATGCACACACAACAACTAGAAACCACTAAAATAAACACAAAAATTACGTTTAACTAGAGAACACTTTACTGTTACCGTCCCCGGAAAAAGGGAATTAAAGCTTAAACTTGAAGCCGAATCTGTTTCAAATGCACCTCTGGACTCCTGATCAATTAGTAACAAAATGTTGACATAGTTGTGCAGTTGGACGATAATTAGTTATTTTATGCTTTGTTACATCAAAAATAAAGAACAAGTGCTCTTAACCCTTCGTTAGTCACGCATGTATCTCACAGATATATGCGTCATTTTTTAAAAGAGATTTTTAAAACTGCCAATCCCCTGAACTTGAAACTTACAATTAGAGTATTCCTTGGTCAATGTATTTTACTTATGTTCCTGAAAAAACAAGTCAAATTTTTTATTTTTAGCACGGTTACTTGTGCAGACACCAAAGGGTCGCTTTTGACATATTCAACATTATCCTGTGTTCTACTACCTGCATCACTTATTCTCTAGCACACAGACCGTGGTCATGTTTCTGTAAGTATTTATTGTCCATGAAAAGCGTAATTACTTGATTTTATTACAATGAGTACCAAAAAAAAAAAAAAAAAAAATTATTTATGGAGTCCAGAAGATATTAAAGAATTTTAGATGGACAAGATTTATCTAAGTAAGTCTAATAAATTCTTAAAGCAATATGCTTTTTTTTCCAATACTATTCATTGAAATAAAATACGATAATAATAACAAAAATTTTCCTAAAATTGTTTTAAAAAACATAAATTATAAAGCATGTATCTGACAAATATAGCGCGACCAAATATGTTACAATAGGTGGCGCGACTAATGAAGGGTTAATTTAACGACTGTTTACATAGTTTTTACGACTTACGAGGGGAGGTCAAAAAATTCGCGGAATGGGCACTATAAAATACCGACAGAAGCTACTCTTTTAACCTTAATACACTTCTCAGGTCTCATAATTAATTTGTTTATCCCATAAAAAAAGATTCTTTGTTGTCTTTAAAATAGACAGAAATTGCATCCTTCACTTTATTATCGCTGGTAAATTTCTTCCCCCTAACTTCTTTTTTCATTCTTGAGAACAAATAATAATCGCTCGGGGCTAAGTCTGGACTATAAGGAGGGTATTACAGAATTTCAAAGCCAACTCTTTGCACGACCGCCCAAAACTCAATTTTCTCCATATTTGAGAATTTTTTAGAATTGACTTGCTTAATCAACAATATCTCAGCGAACAATAACACGACTGTTATAATATTTGGTACATACACTCTTTAAAGAGTTACAAAGTAAGCACACATATTAACAAGTAAACGTGTTTTACGCCATCCTCCCCATTCCGCGAATTTTTTGACCCACCCTCGTAATAGGCGTGCTCTATATCTCTTGATGGTACAATACTTGAAAACCAAATGTCCTACATGAAACCCAGCATCAAGGATGATGAATTCAAGTACGTTTTCACAAATCGTCGTCAAATTTATGTGCAACTGAATAATATTTCTCTCGCGTCCTCGATTGTTAAAATATATAAAGGAGTTTAGTTTCGATTTTTTAAGCTTTGATGACGTTTGTTTTAAATGTAGAATGACTGGCCATTTTATTAGCGACTGCCCAGAAATTATCGTAGACAGCCCAACTGATATCAATGAGATAAATTCCACTGAGACATCCACTAAAATACAACTCTCAAGTGAATCTATACCCGAGCAGGGTGTACCTTTGCTTGAGCTAAATAGTGCATCAGCTAAAAACGCAAAAATTGAGAAGTCAAAACCCTCCGAGACAACTAAAAGTTTAACACCGACGTCAGAACTGCTAAGTCGGCTAAAGCAGTTTTAGATAACGCGCACTACTCTCTCAGTTTCTCTCAGGCTGTAGAGTTTTTGAAGAAAAATTCTGGTGAGAAGGACATTATACCTCTTGTCAAAAATTACACAGATTATCTAAACGGTTTTGTTTCCATATTGTATGATATTTTTCCGATAGTTTAACACAGTAACATCAAAAACCAATGTAAAAAAAGTCAGTAAAGAAATTAAAGAAGTTGAAAAATCACAAGATTTGCAGGGAGACTGTGCAGACCTCAGATAACCTCCACGTCCGAATTAATCCAATTTTTTCAAAATTTCTACTTCAACTCTAACAGCATAAGGGTGATTCTACAGTAAATGTGTTTTCGGTGTCCCCAAAGAAAAAGTAATCAGTTTAATTTAATATTCATTATTTCACAAGTTGGCAATATTTATGTATGTGTAATGATAAGGACCAGAAGATATTACTATTTTTTTCTAGCTTTTCTTCCCTGTTTTTTTTTAACATTCACCATGATACCGTCTTGTGTTTATTGTAAACAAATTACTAAAGCAAGTAAAATAAAGCATTAAAATGTGAAATATTATAAATTTAAATTTTATTGTCATTTTCCTGGATCGTATGTACTTACTCTGGCATAAAAATACCAGGGAAGTGACAAAATTGCACATAATCTCGAAATACAACTAAACTTGTCTTGTTGCTAAAATTAAATGTAATTGATGGTTTCTGATCTCAATTACTATTGTGTTTAACCAACACAAAATTTTCTAACGATAAAAAATAAAAATATATACTTACCAGGGTAAATACTATGGCTACTGGCACAAGCAAGTTCTAAACACCGCAATGGCCACTGAGGCCATTCTAGTTTAATTAGGCTAAATGCCCTTTGCTTATTGGTAAATTCACTCTATTTACTACAAGTTGCTCAAATCACGCATTTGCGTCTGTAGTTCTAATCTGATATTTCGATCATTTAGTTTTGCCAGGTAATGATGACACTTTTTGGGGCCACGTCAAAACTTGGTAATATTTGTACGTTAATAATTATTTTTATAATTTAATTTGCAAAAATGCATATCCACGTTTATTTAATTACATGAAGATAATTGGCAAAACATCGTAGTAGTCTAATACAAAGAGATATGTTAAAAGTTTTAGTAAAAAGTTGATAAAGATACAAGCCAAGGGAGTATATATTTTTCACTATTTTAACATATAAATGTTTAAAATAAAATAGTTATAATAATTTGAATATGTGGTCTAAATAAAAGACCATATTATTTATCACGTCAATGATACAGACATTAAATTAATTAATTTTTTCATAAGATTTATGGATGGGCCGTTACGATCCGAACAGCGTATATTAACCCATAACTCTAAACTACTTTAGCATTAATATCGTCTATACTAACATAGCATCCCTAGTAGCAAAGTTTAATGACTTATCTGCATACATTCTTGCTAATAAATCTTTTCTTTTGCTATCTGACTCGTGGTTAAGAAATGACATTTCAAATTTACTTGTTGAGTTGAATGGTTATTCACTGTTTAGAAAAGATCGTCTAATTAGAAGGGAAGGAGGTGTCTGCATGTACATTTTTGATCAAATATCTAAAACTTTTTAACTGAACTTAACGTTGATGTCGGAGGAGTTGAGGTATTTTTTGTTAAAATTTCTAATAAGTCGCTCACATTTATTTTGGGTCGTGTATGTATATGGTCCACCGACTATATCATTTACTGATGACTCTCTACTTTGTAACGTTCTATGTATAAGAATATGCTGAAACCTATGAAAAAATGTTTATATGCTGAGATTTTAATATGCCGGATATTACGAGATTATTATCAAACTGTTTTATATAAGGTATTTTCAACAAAAACTTGAATTAATCATAGTATGGTCAAAATGATTGCAAAGAAGAGATCGTTATGGAAGAAGTACAAACTGAGTATAAATGAATGTGATTATTCCGTCTATCGGGCAATCTTCCTAACCATCTTTCTTCGATCATTAAAAAAGCCAGAGCTGAATACGAAAATTATCTTATTGACAAAAAATGTGTTAAATGTTTTTTTGTTTGGCTAGTATTTCGGGTTCGGTTAAGACGTCTAGTATTGGGGACGGTGTTGGTAATATTGTTGTAGATGACGCTGAGGTTGCCAACGCTTTTGCAGATAGTTTTGCAAGTACTCGTATTTATATAAATGAACCAATATCGCAGTTGGCCTCAATACAGGTACCACCAAATTTATACAGTTTTTGTAATATCGACTTCTCTAAAAATTCTATACTGGCAAAACTTCAGAAATTACTTAGGTGTTACGAAATCTCCCGAACGTGATAATATTATTGCTATTGTTTTAAAATTGTGCAAAGCATTTGAGCAAACTATTAGCTGTATTAATGAAGCAATCTTCTGAGGCCGGTGTCTTACTACTTGACTGAAAGATCGCAGTCGTTAGACCTATATGCAGGCCTTTTTTGTCATTTCTTTTTTGGGGACACGCAAATTTTAGAAATTTGTAAAGTTCATAATTTTTTGGTCTGTGGCAGAATGATGATTTTTAAGTAACCATGAATCCACATACTTCAAAGGGTCAAAGATATTTAGTGATGGACAGTTGAACTTGATAGCCAATAGCGATGAAACTGTTTTTACTAAAAAGAAGCTCTTTGTGGAGTTATTATTAAGTTCATGTGCGAAAATCTTTTCTCGCATTCGCTTTATGCTATGGACAGTACTGATAAGAGGAGTTAAATTTTTTGGCATCTTTTTGTCTACTAAATAATCGCGAAATGCCCAGTTAATATTTCGTTCATTCAAATGAAACTTGTTTGTCATCGAACGAATTCTTTTTTCTTCAAACGTAATGTTTTTTCAACTTCATTTGGCTATTTTTCGGGTATGAAAACATCGCAAGTTTGAACGATATTTTTATCATTCGATTCTAGCAAACGATCTTTTATAGAAGCTGCTAATTGAGAATAAAACGTCTCTGGATCTATGGATTGCTGTATAATTTTTCCGATTTCGTTGTGTAGCTCCACTCCAAAAAATGACAGTTTATTCACCGCTACCAAAGCCTTTTTATAGTACGTACCAGGTTCAGTTATTCCTCGTTCAAATATTTGAACCACATTTTGCAAATCTAAACTCAGCTCAGTTAGCTCTTGAAGAGCATCGCACATTAGCGCCAAATCTAGGACAAACGCCGTGTTAGTGATTTTCTTCAAAAGTCCACTGAATGTGCTTTTTTTATTTTTATCTCTGGTATCATCAGAACTGACATTGCTAATATATTTAACTAACAATAAATCAACAAATAACTGTTCCATGTACCTATCTGAAACCTGAACGAAAACTAGAATCTATCCATCTCGTACTCAAAATTCATCCTATTTTAAAGTTTTTCCTCTAACAGATAAGCACAAATTTTTAAGTACTTTAAAAACTCTTTGTATTTTTTTTTTAATTTTTTAATTTTTTTCAATTGTTATTGCGATTTTTCGATGTTTTCGAAATTTCTTTTAGGGACACTGCGTGCCCTCACAAACAAAGCCCTGCCTATATGTATATAAAAAGGGTGATAAATCTGATGTATCCAATTCTAGACTCATAAGTTTGACTTCTCTAGTTGTGAAAGTCATAGTAGCTGTAGTATACGTTCAATATTCAATATCAGGAAAAACATTAATAGTCCTCATTGTTGGACGGATTGTCCGAATCATAAATTGTTCCGCTCTTACCTAAGTCGGGAACGGTAGATGAGGATGTTGTTATAGTCATGTTGGCAAGTGTTCGGCCACGGTTTTTTAGGAGGTTTTACTTTGCTAATAAAGTTTTCTACTTGTTGAACTGACTCCATATTCATAATAATTTTTGTTATTGTTATGACATTATGTTATTTACACATTCGTACCACAAAATTAAATCACGGGGTAAAAATAAAGTTTTACAGATCAAAAACAACTTTCCACTGTAATTTGTTAGATATACCTACTTCCCTTTGGTTTTGTTGTACAATATTATCTTCAGAATGGAACTCTAATTGTGGCTGTTCCAATCAAAACTGGGCGATCCATTTTATCTTTTTTTTCTGCTTGCACTTTAAATGAATAATTTTGCAGAACATTCATGTTGCTTACACACAAGACACTTTTAAGTTTTTATCAAAACGAGGATACATTATTAATCTTCGCAGAGCGCACTGTCCAGTATACGACCAGTTTGTAGAATTTCTCAATTAAATTGACTGTTACCAATTTATTGTGTTGTCTTGAAGACTGGACCAAGGAACTAGATGCTGGTGTTGATGTGCCATACTTAGACTTCTTGAAGGCTTTTGACAAAGTACCTAAGCGACGTCTCCTCTATAAACTCGAGCATTATGGATTGCGTAGCAATCTGCTCAGATGGTTAGACGCTTTCTTAAGCAATCGTAGGTACATTTGAAGTCAAAGTCAGCAACTCATATAGTGCACAAAAACAAGTCTTAAGTGGTGTTCCGCAAGGCTCTGTCCTTGGTCCTTTCATTACTTATAATCTACACCGCCGAAATTTCAAGGCAATTAAAATCACAATATGCCGATGACATTTAGATCTACAATAATAGCTGCAAATAGCCTCTAATTTATAAGTAGTCTCGACTGTGGCTTCTTCCACTCAATATGGATAAATGCACCATATTTCATATTACCGATAAAGTTCTAAATTTTTTTTTATAAAATGAACTCTGCCAATTTGGCAAATACACAGTTTTGTGTCGATCTGGGAGTGCTCGTAACATCTTTTTTTTCATGGTCCGAACATATTTTAAAAGTCACTAAGAAGCTCAATAAAATTCTTTTGCCCGGTTGCACAAATGTTCATCAAAATTGATGGCTCTTTAGTCTCTCATTAGCGTATTTTTAGCCAATCAGCGCCACGATATTTTCATTTAATCAGAGTTTAATCATTCGCCAAATTTGATTGACGTTTGTGCAACAGGGGATTTATATTCTAAGTACCTAAGATGTTTACTAGTCTAAACATCGGATCTTTCGTGAAGGCTTATAAAATATACGTTCGACGAATCCTAGAGTACGCCAACAGTGTGTTATAATTATACTACTCTTACTGCAACGAGATTTCTACTTTTAGTAGAGTTGTTCAGCGTCGGGCTATCAGACTGCCTTTTGGCCGTGTCCGCCCCGATTATTCTCAGCGTCTATCTATGATAAATTTACTGTTACTGTCAGACAGACGTATACGAGGTGACTTAATCACTGTCTTTCAAGCTCTTAATAACACACGTTCTCCTATTATTCACATCTTTTTCTTTAACACAACTGGTCGCACCAGAGGTAACTGTTTCAAGTTGACCAAAGGAAAATGTCAAACTAAGATCAGGCAATCGTTTATCTCTAATCGAATCTTTGACAAGTGGAACCCTCTGTCTTCCAACATTGTCTTAAGCAGTTCTACTTTGTGCTTTAAAACAAAATATGATGGCTACTGGAGTACTGGGTTTCGAACCGAATAAACAATATCTTACTCATGAGCGCGGGCTGAACAGGCTACGACTTCAGCCCGACCGCATTCAATTAATATTTAATAATAATAATAGAATATTTACAGCGTTATTCACTTTTACACCATAGTATGAATTACTAATAGTTATTAACTTATTACGTTATGATTTACTGATCAGAGATTACTAATTTTTTAAGTTGAAAAATTAAAATAACAGAAGATTTAAGTCAAATTTAAGTACTAGGTAATCTATAGATAACTTTTTTCTATTTTTCTGTATCCAATCACGTGTTGTAATATAGGGAGTGTCATATGAAAAATTTACGTATGATTATATCTGTGTTTTCAAAATGAAAAATTAACTTAATTTGAATTCAAATACTTTTTCAAAAAGTCAAGGAATTTATTTTATCATCTGGAAAATCAGACAGACGGTCAGCGCAGTATAAATTGCTCTTGAAAAGAAAATGCAAGAAGTTATAGAAAGTGTGGCAATAAAATTTAAAGAACAAGTCTAAACAAAAAAATATATACAACGAAAAAAGAAAACTTATGAAAATGCTCAAGCAAAATTAGTTGTAATCACGAAATAAAATAATAGAAAGAAATATTTACTCACCGGTCTAAATTCATATAAAAATAAACAACGGAGGGACAGCATCAGTTGCTATGAATTAAATTTATTACAAGTAAGGCTTCTTTACAACACTTTATTTCTTTATGTATTTTACCTTGTTTATAAGGTACGAAATTTTTCTGATGTTGCCATTGATCGAACAACAAATAAATTATTAAATCTAGTTAATTTGTAATGGGAAGGAATATCTAATAATGCAACAAATATAATTATATCTCTTTAATTGGTAATTATACGGTCTTTTTTAAACCATAATTTCCCTGAAACACAAAATTCATCTTTTTACAACTGTTACGTACTGGACAACGAAAACAATTTTTCGTGGTTTTTATTGATTTTATTTAAATAAATATTAGAACAACAGGTTGTTTAATATATAATAATGATTATATTTCTACAACTAAGATTTTTCTTATATACAAAAATTCTCCGTTTACAAATTATCAGAAATTCTTCAAACAAAAGAACTTGGAGAACAAGGAATTATGGCTTCTAGGGTTCAATTGTTCGGATTGAAATTTAAAAATTAAACTACTTTACAAAGAAATTTAGAAATGTTCACGTGATTTAAGAAACATTCAGTATGAATAAACTTAATATAATAATAATAACATACGTTTATTTATGTTAGCAGTTGCTTTACATTCATCAAGATAAAATAATTACACATTACTAAAATATTGAAAAACTCATCGAAAACATAGAACGCTTCATTACACAGAATCTCTTTAAGTGCATTTCTGAACTGTTTAAGCGGCATGTTTTTTATGGCATTAGGTAAGCAATTGTAGAATTTTATTGCATGAAATCCTGTGCCTCTTTGCGTTCTAGAGACTCGTGCATAATTAGTCACTAGATTTTCATTGTTACGAGTGTTGTATTATAACTGTGAGTGTTTTTGTGTGAATTAAACATAGACAAATTGTCCTTAACATATGTCCAATATTGAAATAAATACAAACAAAGAAAAGTCAGAATTTTTAAAGCTTTAAATGCTTGTGTGCAATCTTTGCGATAGTCTAGTCCATAAATAATACGAATAGCCCGAAAATACTTGGTGACGACAGGAAGCATGGCCCCAAATTAAGATTCCATACATTAGTTGACTTTGAATTAAACCATAATAGGCAACTTTAAGGTGTTCCTGAGAGACAAACTTGGATAGATTTTGTAGAAGAAAAATGGTTTTACTAATATTATTGCATAGGGTTTCACCATGCTTTTTCCATAGTAGAGTTAAATCGAGAGTAAGACCAAGAACTTTATTTTCGCCATATAATCCCTCGGCACTCATATCATTATTTGGGCATTTAAGAGTGAATACTTTTTTAATACATTTGTCAACATTTTTGAGAGCTCATAATTGTCAAACCACTCAAAAGCCCTAGATCGTTCATCTTGATTCACCCTCATAAGATGTTCTAAATTGTCACCTGAGAGACAGATGTTTGTATCATCGGCGTATATCACAGAGCTGCTCACAGAGAGGTGGCCAGGAAGATCATTAATAAATATTATGAAGAAAAGAGGTCCCAAAATTTAACCCTGGGGCACCTCAATATTAATGGGCAAATCGTGAGATTGACTACCGTTGCAAAGGACTTTTTGATACCGATTGGGTAAAAAAGATTTCAATCTACAACTCAATGGATGTAAATCATAGGTAAATAGTTTGCGTATAAGTAGGGTGTGAGATACACAATCGAATGCTTTTGGTGGATCAAGAAAATCGGCCATTAGATATTTGCCTTTATTATAACATTCTTCAACAAAATCAACTTTGATACACAACACAAGTAAACGAGTACCTAAACAAAAAACTGAAATACATAAACATAAATTTATAACCACTACCTTTACATATTTTCTATCTTCTCTCTTATTTGGGCTAATGTAATTTCTACCTCTTGCATTTTGGCTACCT
Organism: Tribolium confusum; assembly: GCA_029207805.1. Classification (NCBI taxonomy): domain Eukaryota; kingdom Metazoa; phylum Arthropoda; class Insecta; order Coleoptera; family Tenebrionidae; genus Tribolium; species Tribolium confusum. Next base: position 32,260,464 of record JALGAY010000001.1, on the reverse strand, counting down.
ATGAGGATCCTCAGTGGCCATATTAAAATCCAGGCACATACATGGACAAAGTTGTGGTAAAAATTTAACGATATAATAATATACCATTGAGTCATACCATTAAGTCAGCATGGTTTTGTACCATCTAGGTCCACAGTGACTAAGATGCCGTGTTGTATTGAAGATTGGATCAAGGAAGTTGATGCCGGTAATTCTGTTGACGTTGCATACTTAGACTTCTCTAAAGCCTTTGATCAAGTGTCCAAAAGTCGTCTCATTTCTAAACTTAAGCATTGTGGTTTGCATGGCAATTTGCTGAAATGGATTGACGCTTTTCTTAGTGATCGCACGTTTAGAGTCAAGGTGGGCAATTCATATAGTGATTCAAAAGGAGTCTTAAGTGGTGTACCTCAGGGCTTTGTCCTTGGTCTTCTATCGTTTGTAATTTACACTGTTGACATTCCACATCAACTTAAGTCTAAATACGCATGTATACCGATGATATTAAGATTTGTAATAATAGTTCCAACTACGCTGATTTATTCCATGATTTGCAATTAGTACACAAATGGTCTCGACTGTGGCTTCTTCCACTCAATATGGGTAAATGCACGGTTCTGCATAAAATTGATGACGTGGCTTTAACTGAATCACAGTCGTGTCTTGATTTAGAGGTTCTGGTGTTTTCATCTCTCTCGTGGTTAGAACATAATAGCAAAAATCGCAAAAAAGCCAATAAAATGCTGTATATCTTAGGTAAATCGTTTACTTGTCTAGATAACCGCTCTTTTGTCAAGGCTTATAAGACCTTTGTTCGTCCTGTGCTAGAGTATTCTACGCGAGTAGTGTGTGGGTACTTATTTTACAAAAGGACAAATCACTTTTAGAAAGTGTCCAACGTAGTGCCACTAGACTTCTGTTCGGCCGCATAGGTCCTGACTACACCCAACGCTTGTCCATTTTAAATTTGCCGTCGCTTTCAGAAAAACGATTAAGAGGCGACTTGATCACAGTCTTCCAAGCTCTGAATTACTCCGATTCAACAATAAAACACCTTTTTCCTCTTAATGGGAAGCATGTGACCGCACCTGAGGACATTGCCTGAAACTGGCCAAAAGAAATTTTCGATCTACTGTGAGACAGTGGTTTATGTCGAATCTAGTTTTTGACAAGTGGAATTCTTTGGCGACTGAGGTTATTTCAAGTAGCTCGACTCTTGGTTTTAAATCAAAATATGACAGTTACTGCATGAATCATTAGAATCTCACTCATTGTTGACGCGGGCTTAACAGGCTTCGGCCTCAGCGCGAACGCACTTAAATAATAATAATCTAATCACATATCTCACAATATTATAAAAGAAAAACTTTTTAACGAATTCATATCAAGATCTAAACAAATATTAAAGACACATCTAAATGGTAAAAATATTATGAAAGCTATAAATACATTTGCTGTACCTGTATTGACTTATTTGGTATTATTAAATGGTCAAAAACGGATATTAGTAATTTAAAATATAAAAACTAGAACTTTATTTACCAAATTCCGAAAACACCATCCAAAATCAGCTATTGAAAGATTTTCTTTATCACGGCAAAATGGTGGCCGTGGTTTTTTACACTTACAAAATCTCCATGACAAACAGATTAATTTACTAAAGAAATATTTTCTTCAACGTAGCCAGGAAAACCTTTTGTTTAAAGCAATATGCTTAAGTGACTATAATTATACACCCTTAAACCTTAGTGACTTTAGGTTACAAGAAATTAATTTTGATGAAAAATTATTAATCAATACTATAAAAGAAAAGTCACTTCATGGTAGATTTTACAAAGAGCTTGATGATCCTCTCATTGATAAAGAGGCATCACACATTTGGTTGAAAAAAGTCTAACATTCACTCTGAGACAGAAGGATTTATTTTTGCAATTCAAGATCAGGTCATTAAAACAAAAAATTATAATAAATTTATAATCAAAAATGAAAACGATGATTCATGTAGAATTTGTTCATCTCAGCCAGAAACTATTCAACACATTATTTCATCTTGTCCTGTATTGACACAAACAGAATATAAAAAAAGACATGATAATATGGCTAAAATCATACATTTATAATTGGCGTTTAATTCAGGTTTAATTGAAAACAAGTCACCTTATTTCAAATACGAACCAAAGCCATATCTTGAAAATAATAATTATAAATTATATTGGGATAGAACTATATTGACTGACTTAAACATAACTGCTAACCGTCCAGACATAATCTTAATTTCAAAGATCGACAAACAGGCATACTTGATTGACATTGCGGTTTCAAATTCACACAATATACACACAACATACACTACAAAAATGTCAAAATACATGTTACTTGCTGGCGAAATCAAAAATTTATGGAACCTGCAGACAGTTAAAATACTTCCAATGATTATGTCGGCCACTGGAATTGTGCCAAAAACTCTTAATAAAAATTTAAAATTATTAAAATTAAATTCAAACTTAATAATTGAAATTCAAAAATCAATACATTTGAACACATGCAACATCGTCCGAAAATTTTTTAACATTAATAACACTACACTAACAAAGTTGCGTGGCAGGCGATTTGTAGTCACGCTTGACGTCAAGTAAGGAAATTCGTTCCTTACATCTATTTCATTTCATTTATGTTTTAGCATCATTACTTGATAATTTTATCCGTAATGATGTCTTGCCTGACTATAAGTTTATACTGCCGGGTCAGTGGTGTGTAAAAGACGTAGGGATTATTTATCAATTAATTTTTGTATAAAAAATTAATCAATTATAATTTCAACTCACATAAAAAAAATTAATTGTTGAAATGATTCCTATTCTTTTGCCGGGTTTAACACATAATAATAACTTTATTGAAAATATCTTACATGTCTAATTTTATTGAATAGAAATTCACGCATATTTTGCGGCCAGACCGCCACTAAAATCCTGACATGGACACTGGCATTGGCGCGGAGAGTAGGTATGTATTCGACGACAGCATGAAATCGATTTTCACTATGATATTTTCTTATTACTTTCACTCCCAAAAATCGGCCATTACTATAATATCTATCTGTAATATCTTCATACAATTTACTTAATGACAATAGATCATCTGTCAGTTTAAGGGGAACTGGACCACTGCTGTTACTGTCATTGCTATTGTTATCCAATTCCGTAGTAGGATCTTTTAAATCATAAACTACTTGCCAAAAACACGACGGTATCCTAATAATAATTATTATTATTTCTTAAAAAATGTATAACGATTATAAATATATGCATCTAATGCTTTTTTATTTTATTTTTTAATAATAAAGAAGTTTTGTCGTCATTGGTTGCATTTTGAAAACACGAAAGATGCACAAAAGCACACTTTTCTTTTGTTAATCTCTACAGTTTTGTAAATAATAAAAGCGCATTAGCGCCATAAAAAGAAGATGTGGCGTTTTTCTTTCGAAGGATTTGGAATAAAACGAAACTTAAATTCGTTTTCATAATATCCTACTGTTAAATATTTTTTTTTTAAGACAGTTTGTGAAAAAAAATGACATTTATCATAATGACGTCCTACTTTAGAAACTTAGAAATTTAAATGACCTGTGCGGATATGAGGTTGTGTGATAAGTGTTTATGAGATTGTTTTTAAAAGATTTACTTAAGATTTGTGGAATTTTGATTTTAATTTACTGGCATCTATTAGTAATAATTAAATTTTGCTTTTTACTTTTGCTGTATTACAAGCTGCCTAACTTACGCAAATAATTCCAAAGACGTTGAATAATACGTATGTAAGCATATAATTTTTACAACATTGTTATTCAACTTTTTAAAGTTGACTTTACTATTCTTTTTTTGCTGTTTTGAAACAATTTAAGGCGCTAAATTTAAATATTATCGACAATTTTCAAACAAAACGAATACATGGTGTATATCAAAAGCCATCGACGTTTTTATAAGGTCGTATTAATAACGTTTTTATAAGTTTGGGTATTTAGCATCTTTTCATCGACTATTACCAGGTAAAATTTCTAAACACTATTTGATTACACCCTGTATATCTGTTCTAAAAATTATTCGAAATTTACATCTTATTTTGGCATAAATCATATTCCAAGTGATAACACTATTCGAAGTCCAATTCGAAAGTCTGAAACAACTGGTTCAATTTTGGATATACATACACATTTTCATAACCCAACTGTTTGGCTAGAAACAGCAACAATTAATGTCGCTCAATATTGGGTGAAAATTTAAGAACCTTTATACGTGGTTGATCGCGCAAACTAAGGACTCTCAGACGCTAACTTCTTAGAGCTTTTCTTTAAAAATATGATGTGAACAAAGGTTTTTTTTAACAGAATGGTGCTGTGTTATACAGCAAGAAGAAAGAATGACTTTTTAACAGTAACATGTTTGCATTTTGTTTTGGCTTAAACTTTTACTGAGGTAGCCGTTTATTTCATGCCAATAATCACCCCTTACAACAGATTTTGGGTTCTATGATTCGTCTTGAAAATACAAAGATATCTTTGGATTTATAACTAAAAGAGCAACCGAGTTCGAAAATTTTAAAATACTTATGTATTTTTAACGCTAATCTTTTTCTACAATTTTTTTATATTGTAAGGTCTGAAACAAATAAAAGTTATTCAGATAGATGATGATTTTTTCATACAGGATTTTGTTACTAATTTATTAATTTGTCACATCGCGGACAGGGGATATGGTCGAATTGCAAAAAACGTTTTTGGTATTACGAATGGTCTTTCGCTTGGTATAAACATCATGAGTGCGAAGCATGAATGGCGTTTCCAAGCATAATGACTATAAGTGTGGAGTACGGGCGAAGGTTTCAAAAACTTTAAAAAATTTTCAATAAAAAAAAGTTAAGAAATAAAGTTATATGAAGCATATAAGAATGTTAGGAAAAACAGACAGTTAATATATCATATTTAATAGACGTCACTTTGCTTTTTGGAAAGCAGGGATTAGCTTTTCGCGGACAAAGTGAAACAGAATTATCAGTTAATCAAAGCAATTTTCGAGAAATTTTACAAGTTTTGATTAAACGTAATGCGGAACTCGGGGAACATGCTTCTTTTTCTAATATTTTTGCCGGTCAGTCAAAAGCAATACAAAATGAATTAATTTCTTGTATAGGTGAACTAATAACACAAACTTTTTTGCTATAATTACGGATGGTACGACAGATGTATTAAAAAAATCGCAGTGCTCTCTTCTAATTAGATTTACTAATATTGTTAAGATACAAGAAAGTTTTTTGTTCTTCTTATGTGAGCGCTGCTCTTTCTTCTGAATTCCTTTTTTGTATTTTAATGACTGCTATAAACAGGTTTGATATTAAAAATAAACTTGTGGCTCAAAGTTATGACGATGCTTCTGTTATAGCTGGGAACTTAATGGTCTGCAAGTCAAAGTTAAGTCAGTCTGTCCATTGGCTTTGTTTATTTTTTGTTATGCACATTGATTGAATTTAATTTTACAACAAGGCACCACCTGTGCAAAAAAAAATTTTGCGACTTTTTTAGGCATTCCCTCATTTTTACATCAATCACCGAAAAGAACCCTTGTTTTAAATAACATAATTGGCAAAAGTGTACCAAGGGCAGGCGAACAACTTGAGAGAAAAGATGCGGTTGCACAATTTAATGGTTTGTGCAGAGATTATGCATTATATTATTTTTGAAAAAACGGCATAAGAAAAAAATAAAAATATGGTACCATTCTAATCACAAATGGTGGGACAAAAACTTTTCAAGAGACATATTTTTTAAATTAAAACTTAGTTTTTGAGATAATCGTTGTCGTTGAGAAGTAGCGTAATTCTCGTGTAATTCTTTAAAACCTATGTTTTAAAGAATTACACTAGATAAATATCTAGAAAATATTGGATAGTGCTTTTTTTGCATAGGACAATTTTTGGACAATTTCAGATATAATATGTTTAGGGCATAAGCCATCATTTCTGAAAAAATCAACTTTTAGTTTTAAAACCCCCACAGCGTGACCATTTGAGGTCATTACTAAATTGCTGTTATTAATTTTAACGATTCTTGCAACAAGCGTATCAGTAGAAAGAAGTTTGTCTTGTTTAAAGCGTATTATAGTCGTCTACAAATTCTAGTAGAATGACTTTATAATCTGAAGGCAATAACACTTACTCCAAAAATACAACTCTTTAATTTATTAGTATACTGTTACAATAGATGAGAAATAATTTATGGCAGCAGGTAATTTTGCCTAAAATCGGGTTTATCATAATTTTGTCAACTATCTTGACCGCCTACCGATAAAGAGTTGTATTGTTAGGGTAAATATTATTGCTTGGCAATTATGAAATCATTCTACTAGAATTTGTGGACGACTATAAAACATATCTCCGTAACTCTATAAAACAAGACCGACTTAACGATTTGGCGTTGTCGTCAATAGAAAGAAAATTGCTCAATGATATGTCAAAAAATCCTAACTTTTATGAGGAAATCATTAATAAATTTGCCAACCTAAAAGAACGCAGAATTGTTTTAGTTTATAAGAAATAAATATACTCACTTTCATATGAAATGCACCACCAAGAAAAAATAATGCTACAAATGTAAAACTTTGGTAAAATGTTGCTTTATTATTAAGTAAAAAACGATGAGAATTTCAGTCATGTATCTTAAGCCGTTGTGGTTTTTTCAACATGATTTCTAGTAAAGATTGATAACTTTTTTCACCAAAAATATCAGTACGGTTGTTGATAAGTTGTAAAATCAACAACGTAGAACCTTTATTAGAATGCCTCCACTAAGACAAAGTCGAAATTTTTTTCATATTTTCGATTTTAATCCGATTTTGATAGAGGCCGAATTATCGGTATGAAAGAGGCAAGTTTGTCATTTCGTGAAATCGGAAGAAGACTCATCGTGACCACACTACCGTTGCACGAATATGGTGTGCGTGGTCGGAAGAGAGTATTCGGCAACATCGTCAGGCAGGGAGACTACATCGTTGCAGCAATCTTCGCGAAGACCGACTTCTTCGATGGATGGCTACACAAGACCGATTTCAAACCACAAGGTCTCTTGCTGTAGATTGGATAGGAGTTCTGGATCGTCATGTTTCGTTGTCAACAATTTACCGTCGAATTGCATCTTTTGGATTACATGCATACCTACCGTCCAAACCGAGGTCTTCTTTTAACTGCACCTCAGAAGGCTGCTAGACTTGCATGGTGTTAAGAGCGATGAGGTTGGGTGGATGAGAGGAACCACATCGTCTTGAGTGACGAGTCTAGATTTTGCTTGTGGCAAAATCATGGCCGCAGGAGTGTAAGACGATATCGAGGAAAACGACGAAATTTGCAGTTTGCTGAAAAACGTCACACAGCTTTAACGCCTGGTGTAATGGTTTGGGGCGCAATGTATGTAGGACAAAGATCACCTCTTGTCATCACTCCGGGCACATTAAATGCACATCGTTACATCAACAATGTGTTAGAACCGGTAGCAATACCGTTTACGCAGACGTTGCTAAATGGGATTTTTCGGCAGGATAATGCAAGGTCACGTACTGCCAACGTTATTCGAAGATTCCTGGAGGAAGCAGAGTTGCAAATTTTACCGTGGCCTGCACGTTCCCCAGATTTATCGTCGATCGAGCACGTGTGGGACATGATTGGTCGACGACTGCGAAATTTGCCAAGGCTCAATGACAATTTGGAGGACTTGAGACACCAAGTTCAGGTTGCATGAGATGAAATTCCACAGGAGGACATAGACCACCTTTGGAAAGCATGCTACGGAGGGTAAATGCTTGCATTACAGTGCATGGTAATGTGACTCATTATTAGTTTTTTTTTGTTTAAATTGTTGATTTTTTTACTCATATTTTCATCGTTTTTTATATAATAATAAAGCAACATTTTACCAAAGTTTTTCATTTGTAGCATCATTTTTTCTTGGTGGTGCATTTCATATGAAAGTCAGTGTATTTTGTTATAGTTTTTTACATAATTAGAATTTTATTTTTTGTTTGTTTTTGGTTTTTATTTTGTTTTGTTAAGTTTTTTATAACAATTTTTATTTAAATTTATGTTATTAAAATCAAAGACTAAGAATGATTTTAGTTGTTTGCGGGTATAGTAGGGCTGTAATGGCGATGACTCCCGAGAAAAAGTCAACGTATCGGGCAGATTACCTCAATGGTGATATGGAAACATCTGCAATAATTTTCTCCTGGTCTCACCTCACTCAAGAGGCACGAGCCGCCACTGCTATAAGTGATACTACCGGAAAAATATTTCATACTTCTTATAACAGAAAATGAGAATTTGATTTAAATTATAAATTATTTAACAAAGAAATCGTAATTAGACTATTAGTACTTTTGCCAATAAGTTTTAAATTTATGACACTATTTTACAAAGAGCAGGTAGGAATTTTAGGCTAGTGCCGGATTTGTAAATTCCGTTGCTTCAGGCCATTTATTACTTCCGAGTTTAAATTCATCAGTAGGTGGTAACAGCTTAAACACGGCTACCTTTTTAACAATAATTTATCACTCTAGTCAAATTCTTATTTTATAATAAAAATACTATACCTAATTTTGACTTGAGTTGTATTTGGAAGACTATTCAATAAACCAAATGAATAATAATTATTTTACAAAATAAAAAAATTAAAACTGAGTTATACGGGACTCGATTTTACTTTCTTTTTTTTAAATAAAAATTAATTATGAACTGAATATTTCAAGGAATCCCGAAAGTTTTTTCTACAGATTTTTGAAGGGTTTTCTTGGTCAAAAGGATTTCTGGTGTAATTTTTTTTAAAAACGTGTTTACTCCTCGACGGTAACTGTACAATATAATAAAAAATTAAGACTCCCGTATTTTTTTTTATATAAATGTACATTTTACTGAACCAATCTAAGAAATCAGTCTAATTAATAGCGCATCATTGATGCGCTCAAGGCAAAGTATCATGGTTCAACAGTTATGAAAGTAATGACTTAATTCTTTTATTTTTTTTTTAACTTTTTCAATACTTTACCTACAATGACCTGCTGTATGTAAATAGCTCTTCCAGTAGTGAAGTTTTAGATACACATTTTGAGAAGTTTTAGGTTTATTAACTTTTCTATGAAAAATTTGTTACTTTTCTGAAATTTTGAAGGTAGCATTAGAACCGCTTAAGTTGTCTGTTTTTTCTATTCAAAAAATCAAAATAATATTTTTTAAGTCTGATTTATGACGACAATCAATGCTATGAAAAAAATATATATTTTCAATTTGTCGCTTAAAGACTTTTAAGGCCGATTAAAAAATTTGTGACCTACTAAAAATGTTTGCAGCTTTGGATTCTTGTGCCCCTAGATGTTTTCTGTATGTATAAGTTGATATAGGTAATAATATTTTTCTAGGACCTCCTTGCACAAGAGGTCTCTATAGACGAGGCGGCCATTGAGTAATCCAGCCCTGGTACCTAAGAAACACAACACATAGGTGGAGGAGTCAACAGTTTTGCGGTCGTTGGCTTAGAGGGATTTAAGACCCAACCCCTAAGAACCTTATTTATAACAAATAGGTTGAGGATCATGGACTAACAAAGAATTTAATGCGGTACGGCTTTAGGAAAGAGGGTGTTCTGTACTTTCGACAAACATGTAAAAAGCTCCAACTCTTTTATTGCTACACGGGGCAAAGGTCTTTCAATAGAATTCACCTTAGATGTCACTCAACGTAAGGAAACAGCGTTTTAGAGCAGCAATTTTACTCGACTATCTGTACTAAATATCGGAATGGTTGAATTTTTTTCACTATTGCGACGATATTTTTACTCGTTTTTATTGGCTAACTGTAACTTATCTGTTTGTAGTTAATAATTAAATAAAAAGTTTTGTTTCAGAAATTGTTAGTTTTATTTAAATTAGGCCCGTAGCTAAGGCCTAGAGTGGGTAATACACATTCTGAAAAAAAGTTCTCACTCTAGAAAATTATTGTTCTGTAACTAGATAAAATATTACATTTAAGAATATACATTTTATAATTTTTCTTGCTAAAAAATATAATTAAAAATCATTTTGAACTTCCCATTGGTATTATCATCCCTAGATGATTTACTTTAACTGAAAATCAACAAAAAACACAAAGTGTAAGTTATAACAATTCTTTGTTAAAGCTTTAAGTTTATAAAAATTGTAAATATTCACTTTTAATCTTTGATAATATTATGTTTTCTAACATAGTAGAATGCATTAAATAAAGATAAATTTGTAAACTGAGGCTTTATTTTGGTAACTTTGTATTTAGAATATTGGTGGCCATTTTTGAGTTTATAATACAACGATACAACACTCACCCTACAACCTTTGTGTCTGTCGTCGCGTTAAGCTGACAAAAGATAGAAAGTGTGACATTCTTAATACAATACGTTTTGTGTTCGTTGCATTTTAGGCCATGATGTAGAAAGAGATAGCAATACGAACGTGACTCTTTACTTGCGTTGTAAGATATTATTACAAAAAGGGATAAGTCCGTGACACAGACTACATTCAATTTCCCAGCAGAGAATAGCTAATCACTAAGCTTCGGTGCAAGCGAGTCTTGCTTAAACGACCAGGTAATTAATCGGTGTAATCCAGCGAGCTGCATGTTATTCATCCAAATGGTCTACTGGTCAACTGGTGTAGACCAGTTGAATGAATAACATGCAGTCTTTTGGCTTACACCGATTAATTACCTGGTCGTTTAGCAAAGAATTTCTTGCACCTAAGTCTACTAATCACCAATAAGTATAAGCATGCAAATAATAGAAATTTTGATATGTTCTTTCACACGAAGAGTGTTCTAGTCCTATGGGATTCGTCAGATCAATCAAATTTATTTTTTTTTTATATATATATATAATTTGAAAGCTTTTGAAAAGACGATCATTTCGTAACATTGCGCCAAGTTTACAAAAAGGTTTTTTAATTTATGCTTGACTTGCTGACAACCCTTAAACAAATAGGTACCGTCAGAGAAACTTGGTTTTATTATTGTCAAAAATGCAAAATTCTCTGTGTTACCTTAAATGTATTTTTATGAATCTAATATCAACATAAAATATTTTTTAAACGTAGTCTTAACTAGAATGCCATGGCAAAACAACATTTTGGAGTATTTCTTAGTTAAACTCAAGTGCCACTGTTGTAGTGGTGATTGTTACGACTATCACATGGTTCCAGATTAATGATCTCAAACCTATTTTATAAAACTAGAAACTAGAAATCTTAAAGCTTTATACAAGTAATAACTTGGCTTATCGTGTTTTGGGCTAAATGGAAATTACAACAATAAAAAATATTTTTTTTTTAATTTCAATACGCACTCAAAAGTAAAGAATGAGTAAAGTCATACGTTTGTAATTCCTTTTCAGTTATAATAATTTCGATGGGCATTATGATATAGTTAAGAAGGTCTCTGGGGTTTGTTATTGTAAATAAAATTATTCAACTGCTTTACTTTTCATAGTAGAGTGACAAAAGCAATAAAGTCATAACCATTGTTAATTTAACAAAGAGTGCTACTCAAGTTCAGTTGCACAGATGATGAGCTTGTTGCACTACCTGTCTCCAGGTCTTGGGGTTTCAGAAAAGCAACACAATTGGGTGGCAGAAAAATTTACAACAGGCCTATCTATCATCCCTGCAGCTTAACTCGAGAACCGCTCTTTGTTAAGTTAACAATGGTTATGACTTTATTGCTTTAGTGACTCTACTATTTCGTTTGATCTACTATACAGCGTTATAGTTATACTTGCTTTTTACAGAAGCTTAATTCCGACATTTATTTTTCGTTACGTTTTCTCTTAAAAAAATGTAGTAGCACTCTAGAACATTTTTTAAATAAACACTTTGATTCTTTTTGTGATTGTTAATCAATTTTGTTTTATTACTAACTCATTTGCTTTGTAGAACTTTTTAAAACAATTTTTAGTTTAAATTTTTTTTATTAATTTTTAGTGTTATTTTACATTCAAAGAAACGTTTTCGTTATTTAATTTTTTAAATTAACTTTTTTTACCTTATGTTAATGGTTAACGTAAAATTTAATCTTTTTTTAAAGGTCCGGTACCTGCTGATTTTAATGTTTTAATTATTTTGTTTAAGTACAATACTTGGTAAAATTTGGCGTTTGTAACTGCAAAATTTTTTCATCTACGTTGCTATATGTCTATACAACATACTAAAATTTGTCATCTCTAAAATCTCAACTTGGCTGCAAGCCTGGTTGGAACACATATCAAATGATCAAGAAAATTTTTCTTCTAGATGGCTGTGACTTTGTTTCTTTACATACCGGGTGTTTTAGCAGTAATGTGAACCATTTTAACAGGTGATAGCTCTTGTTGAAAGAATGCTAAAAAATTAAATTTCTCTTATACAAATATTTATAGTTTTTGATATACACGCTGTAGAATTTTTTATTTGTTTTAATAAAACATTATTTTTTACACGATGTATGACAACATTGTTTTTGAGCATACACATTATACAGTATGTTCCCGAATCGACCTTAAAAGATGAAAAATATTCACTTTTGTTGATTTGCTCTGCTTGTTTTTAAATCCCTAAAACACAAATTATTTTTTATTTACCATAACCCAAACGGTTCTCGAGATAATGTCATTTTTCTTCAATATTTGGACTTAGTTTTTTCGCAATTTTTAGAAGTAACTCTATATATAGTAGGCGGATTTTATCGAAAAACATCACTGACAGCAATTGATAAATCTAATAAGTTAGTAGAACGGCAAATTAAATCTTTGTTAATTTGAACAGTGTTTATGTTATAATGTTGACTTTACAACAAATAGATACTATTTTACGGAACCGGGAAGGAGTGCTACCGAGTTGTTATCAGAAAATTCAACCAAAAATACCCGAAAGCTACTATTTCAAATTTTGGTGCAAATACTTGGTGACTAAATTTCTTAAAACGGGGTCGGTTTTAAATATGAAGAAGTCAATTCTTGCCATTCATTCCGCAAGAGAAGCTCCAAGGTTGTCTTTAAGAAGGAGGGCAATACAAACTGGGATAAGTAAATCTTATTTACAAAGAATTTTCAAGGAGAACAAAATTTCACTATTTTACCGGTATTTAGACAAACTTTAGAAAATGGTGATGAAGTCAAAACGTCTGGATTTTTGTTTAGAAATGGCCTACAGAGTTTTAGAAAAATCAGATTTTTATAAACGAATTATGTTCTTCGATGAATCAATCTTTTCAACTAACGGAGTTGTTTCATCTCAACATATTACCCGTGAATGAGATTGGAGTGAGACAAATTCAAATTTCAGGATTTCTTCTCACGGACAATATTTTAAAAAAGTTAATGTTTGGTGTGCCTTTTCGTACTATGGCATTATTGGCTCATAATTTTTGACCAAAATTTAAATCGTAATTCATATTAGGAATTATTGCAATATTTTTAGCTGATAAACTGGATGAATTGCTGTTAAACTACTAAATGGAAATGTTTTTCCAACATGATGGGTGCTTTGTTTATAATGCCGGCATTGTTTGTCAGTGGCTCAATAAAAATTTCTATGATAACTGGATAGGGAGAAATGGTAGCATTTTGTGGCCACCGAGAAGTCTTAATCTCACAATAATGGACTTTTATCTGTGGGATTGTTTGAAACAAATTGTGTACAGTGAGTCACTAGACAATGATGTAGAACATTTAAAAAATAGAATACAAGATGCAGTACAGTTTTTATCAATCTTAGAAATAAGACGCGGTTTTAATAGATTTAGCTCTCGTATTGAAGTCAGTGCAGAAAAATAAGGAGAGTTATTTGAATAGAAAATTAATAGTTACTCTTTTATATCGCGAACCAGTATTAATCGAATTACCTTAAAACACAAGTTTTATCTCTACCACCTTGAGCACATCAGGAACTTTTTGGAGATGATTTTCAAAATCGAGTAAATTTTTGTGAAACCATGAATAATTTGATTAACAACGACTGGAACTTTATGCACACAATTTTATTTAGTGATAAAGCAACATTTAAGAGTAACGGGTCTGTTAATCGACACAACGCTGCGACTGAAAATCCTTATTGGATGCAGACAATTGATCATCAAAATAGATGGTTATTGAATGTCTGGAGCGGAATTTTTGGGGACCACGTGATCGGTCTGTTCTTTCTTGATGATGTTTTAAATGGGGTAAGATACCGAGAATTCCTTCAAAATGATCTGCCACTTCTGATGGAAAATCTGGATTTGCATACGCGAGAGATCATGTGGCTACAGCAAGATGGAGCCTTTGTACATTATCATCGAGTAGTTCGACAATTTTTAAAGGAAACCGAGAACGAAACTTTTCCAAATCGTTGGATAGGCAGAGGAGAAGCAATCAGTTGGCCTGCTCGTTCTCCAGACCTTATTCCGATTGATTTGTTCCTTTGGGGATTTGTGAAAGAGAAGGTGTATAAACTGAATACGCAATATATTTTATTTAATAAATGCAGATATGCTAAGTCGTGTTAGATTATCTTTTAGACGAAGACAAAAAATTTTATTAAAGAAAATGGTAATATTTTTGAGCATCTGTTACAAAGGAAATTGTAAAATAGCTTTAATGTTTTGTTTTTTTTATTTGTAAATGTTGTTACATTTTTCTACTAAATTGAGTTAATACTACTATGCGATATGTTAGATTTTGCCTAATTTTCTCTGTAACTCAATTGTGCACAATATTGTACATTTTCTTGCAACAAAGAATTTCCAATTCCATGTTTTTCTTTATTTTCTGTGCTAATTTTTTATGCATAAGGCTCACTCGATTTTTATTGTTCAAAACAGAAAAGTTTTTCGAAATTTAATTAATGTATAATAGCAACTTATGGGCTGATTTTAAGTTGAGATAATACCGGTAGTATCTTCGTTTCTAAGCAAAATTTAAACAATTCGAGGTTGTCATTGGTTGTTGCCATGGAAATGTATTAAAATTTGCGATACTACCGGTATTATCTCAACTTGAAATCAGCCCATTAGAATATTACACTAGACTATACCGGGTGAGTCTGCTAAAACTGTTTCTTAACTTTTCTCAAAAACTAGTTATTACATCAACTTCAAAGTCTGGTATTAAAAACTTTGTTTTTGCACTACACAGGTGATTTTTTTCAGAATTTTTTTAATATTTCTTCAAATTAATATTAATTAATTTGTTCAAAAAAATTTAAATATTTCTAATTTTGTATTTGCTAATGTCTGTGACTTATCGGTTCCCCTATTATAACATAGTTAAGAGCCACCACTGAAGCGATACATTTCAAACTTAAATACACAATTTTTTTCTAAGTGGGTGGGTGGGATCTTGTTGGGACCAAGACACTAGGAGTAAGTATTGTCGAGTTACGGCAGGTTCAGCTTGGCAATGCTGCATCAAAACGCGTCTTACGAATCAAATAAATGTTGTTATTTTTTATCTACATTTTTTTTAAATATTTTTTTGCACAAAATAATACTTTGACATCTTTCCTTTTAGAATCATGTTAAATATTGCAATATTTAAATTTTTTGAACAGATTAATTAATATTAATTAGAAGGAATATTAGAAAAATTCTGAAAAAATTCGCCTGTGTAGTGCAAAAAAAAAAGTTTTTAATGCCAAACTTTAAAGTTGATGTGATAACCAGTTTTTGAGAAAAGTTAAGAAACACTTTTAGCAGACTCACCCGGTATACCTTATATTGATGGAAAGCATGTCAAAAGATCTTTTGATTGGTACAATAATAAATAGAGAGTGCCATTTGAAAAAAAGATAGTTTTTGACATTATTAATTTGTCATGTTTAAAAAATCGCAGTAGGCACATGCCGCTGAACAAGTTATTAAGTAAACATTTAAAAGATGCGGCAAATATTTAGAAATCAAACGGCATTACTTACTTTAACTTGTGTGCAAGCATTTAGAAGGTACGAATTTTTAGACAGACCCTTGCATTTCAAAAATTCTGGTAAAAAAAGCGTCACAAATCAAAATTGATAACAGATAAATAAAAACAACTTTTATAAAAGTTATTTGTAATTTAGCATAAAATCCAAAAATGAAATCAAACTGAGTAGATTTTATTAAAAAAAACGTAACTTTAGTGTTTTTTTTTAAATATTGGGACATCCTGTATATAAACTACAATATTTTTAAAATGTGCATAAAAAACGCAGCTATAATTTAAAAAAAAGAAAAAATCAATATCTCTTAAAATAAACAAGTTATAGAGCTTTTTCGGAGCGTTGGGACAGCCTGTATATTTTGCATAAGAGTTCGACATTTTTTACACGAGTGCGCCTTGCGCACGAGTAAAGAATATTATCGCACAAATAAAGCAAAACTGTTCCCGCACGTCTCTTGTATATTATTTTTTGCACGAATTCTCAACAAGGCAGGAAAACGATAATTTTGAAATTTATCTTTAATTTGTTGAAAACATTAAGTGCGTTGATGTCGATAATGTAGGTAACTAACTGTCAAAATTTGACATTTTAATGTCTTACACAATTTCTCACAGATGGCGCCGCTTAAACTTAAACTTTAAATGCAATATTGTAAATGCATTTCTGTTGTTTTATCTGAATAAAAGGGGTAAAGTCTATTGTTTTATTATAAACTTGGGCTCTGATACGATAATCTAATTTTAAACCGTTTTTTAAACGAGAAAAATCCCTGTGCTCTTTGCAGGCACTAGTGCGGTAAAAACAAAGGATGATTCTAAATTGACGGTCCCGATTGTTTGCTTTAGTGCATAATTATTTGATTTTTAGTAGAGTAGTGCAAAATTCTTTTTTGCATATATTGCAATCATCAAAAAAACTGCTATAATACAATTTCAAAAAACAATTAAAGAAAAAGCTTAACAGTGTACCCTGTACCTATATCTCGAAAACTATAAACATTTGTCTAAAGCAAATTTGTTTTTTTTAGCGTTCTTTTAACGTGAGCTATCACCTGTTAAAATCTTTCACATTACTACAAAAACACCTTGTACATCTTATACTACCAAAAAACATTTTACAGCCTTCTTTTTGGTCGTATTGTATTTTATATTTTTGATTTACGTACTTAAATGCATAATTATAGAAAAAAAATAATTTAGTTCTAATTCAACGTTTCTATCTCATTATTTCTTACATTTTTAGTTTAACAAAAATTTTACATAAATCACAATAAACTATTTAAGTTGAAATTTATTACCTACTGTTTTTACCGTTTTGTTTGGTGGATACTTACTTATCTTCTGTCAGTTTTACATTTTATAGCATTTTTACTGTCATTTTGCGATAACTTTCTAAGTCTTTGACACTGTAGTGAATAAGGGCTTTGACACGACTCTAAAAATACTCTCTTTTGAGGAGATATATTAAATCTTCTAGGAAATTTTAATCTTTATTAGTAAAT
Source organism: Tribolium confusum (assembly GCA_029207805.1). Classification (NCBI taxonomy): domain Eukaryota; kingdom Metazoa; phylum Arthropoda; class Insecta; order Coleoptera; family Tenebrionidae; genus Tribolium; species Tribolium confusum. The sequence continues at coordinate 32,242,998 of JALGAY010000001.1, read as the reverse complement.
ACATAATGCTTTTGCAAATGAGAAAACTTTTCTTAGGTACGGTACCTGCTAAAAGCACTGAATTAAATTTTGAGAGATTTATAAAACTCACTTTTTAATTTTTTTTTCCCTAGCAGATATAACAATTAAATTAAATTTTACAAATTAAAATAATCGGAATTTTGTAACATCCGTGGGTGGTAATTTCAAAATAAACAAGGTTTTTCAAAAATAATCTGATTTAAGCCACCACTTCATTTCCGCATTATCGAACTCAACAGGGTAATTCCTACCCCAGCAACAATTACTCCGTATTCAAATAATCCTTTGACGATGTCTGTCGACCTCCTATGAGTCATTTTACCGTCCCCAAACGGCCTAACCAGCCATCCGTCCCCCACTGCAAGCCATCGTTTGCGCATCGCCATCGCCGGTCCCCATTCGAAGTGTAGCATTCGTCCTAGTCGGGATTCTTGTGTTCCACGTATACCGGTCTTTGTAAATTTTTGCAAGAAATTTTTAATTTACGACTTATCAAAGGTAAGCTTGACTTTTTTTCGATTCTGTTTCATTTAATTTTAAAACAAGTTATTTCATTTTAATCCAACAAATCGGCTTTATATTTAGGGTGCGGTTACGAATCGAACTGACTGTAACTTCTTTCATTATCTTATTTGGATTTTACTGCGAGTTTTTTTTACACCGTGTAGTTACTTTTTACAACATTCTTGGGGGAGCTGAAGATGAATTTTGAAATTTCTTGCCGAAACACGATGCGCAAAAAATATTTTTCTTTCTTTAGGTATATTGAAATTAAATTTGTGTTTTTAACTGTTGTTGATGATTTATTTCTCATGGAAGATTTACTGTTATCAATTATAAAGCTAACAAAACAAAAGGAATATATCTGTATTATAAAATAAGGTACAGTATATTTTTAACAAATACAGAATATAGTTGAAATGCAGATAGGCTATCACCGGAAATGCTAAAAGGAAACAGGTGACTACCTCGTCTGCAATATTAAGTATTTTGAATGATTCAAGTAAAAAAAATGTATTTTTATCCAAGTTTTTGATAATTGTAATCACAAAATTTTAAAAAATGTTTCCAGAAGTTCAAAGGAACAGATGTTGTTTTTTTCTGAATTTTTGACTTTTTATTTTTTATTTAAATATACGACTGTTTGTATCAAGTGCTTGATGGGTTCATGGTAACTAAAAACTGAGTTATTCTTCCATGAAGAAGCAAAATTAATTGGTGTGAAAGTTAATGTATTAGAAAATCTTCCCGAAAACCCATACTAATCCAAATTAATTAACTTAATTAGAATATAATTTAAATATTTCCTGAAATTTCATGATTGGTGGAAAGTTGTGTTGTAATTTTCAACTTTCTTCATGGAAGATTCTCATCAACCACCATTGAAGATCTTTGTTACCATTACTTCAATAACCTACTTTTCCTGATTGTAATAAGTCAACCTTGGCTTTCGGTTCTTTTTCTCATACTGTGGGTCGATTAAGGTCCGTAGGTGTCCTGTAGGACGGTTAAACCGTTTCTTCGCATTCAATAATAAATGAAATATTCGGTAGAACACTCAGTTGTTTACTTTCTTCAAAATGATGACGACAGGTTATTTCAAAACTACGTGGAATGTTAATCAGTTGGGGTCATTAGACATGCAAGAAAAATGCTAGTTTATAATTTATTGTCTTCGAGAATTATCGAAATTTAACAACACCCACATACATTACGGAAAATTATTGTTCTTATCGCAAAAATTTTAAAATTTAACGCTACTCAAAGTTACTGATTAGTAATAAGTAATAGTTTTTAGATTAAATCACTTAAATCATTTATTACAAGCATATAAATTTAAATATTTGTCATCATTGACTCATGTTGTGTTAAAATATCTGTGTATAAATATATTTTTTTCCAAAAATGATATTTAAACAAATATTTGTTAAAGATTGTGACTTTTATTTATTTAGTTACTATCAGTAAATATATTAAAAATTGACTATTTTTTAATAACAGCTGTAAGAAAATATTGTTTTTAATTTTTATTGAATATAGACAACTGGAACAGTTACAAGGTTATACAGATATCACATACAAGAACAAGACTTGCATATTATTAATAATAAAAGGTGAAGTATTGTCTGCCCTCTTTTATAAGAATTCTTGCAAAGAAACGAACAATGATATATCTTACACCTTTTGTGGTTCAAGGTTTAATTCAAGTAGGTATTATTTTACCCCATCTTTTATGATACAATAAAGTTGTTTAATCGTAAACAATCAAATTATGTTGTCTTAAATTGAATTGTTAATATCTACTTAAGTAACAATTTGGGAACTAAAAATTTCCGTTTCAAATTTGGTATCTTTATGGACCATCATGTGACCTTGTTGTTATTAGAAAAACTTTCTTTTAATGAAATGACACTCAATTTATCACCTGTTCCTTCTTTTATTGTTAAATTAGTAACGACAGGAAATTAACTCAGGGCATGTTAGAAATGGGCAAATTTCGTCTAAAACAAACCCATCTGTTATATATAAAACGGGCAAAATTAAACATATGGTCATGTTTCGCACGAGGTTATAGAGTAAACTTATACCATATATGGTGTAGACGCCACGAATGAAAAAAATCTTAAATTTCACATCTAATACGTTATCTAGTGACTTCACGTTCTAAAAATTTTGCAATCTGCCAATCTTCAGTAGGTCTAGGTGAACTCATTTTATGCAAATGAACATAATTTTGATAATTTCATTTGATAACAAACACATGTTGTTTTATTAGTGCATAAAGAACACTTTTTATCAATTGAAGTTCATCAGTCTGTGCTAATTTCATCCATGGAATTTAATTTGTCTCAGAAATGTTTTTACTTAGCTAGAAAGCAATTAAATAAATTCCCATAGCACGAAACTATCTAATGTGTTTTAAATGAAGTTTTAGAGGCTCACGTGAGCATTCCTGTTTATTTTAGGATCATTAAAATGTCTCATTTTTTTGCAATAAAACTTTTCACCTAAGTCAGTTTGAGAAAAATGAGTTTTTAACACCACAGCTGTATTTGAAATATTCTAATTAGTACGTCATTTATTACTCACAATTGGAATTGTTTAAGTTACGCTCTTTTAACGCAAATTAATGATTTGGTAGTTTGTTAGCCGACCAAATAACGGACCTGTGCATCAGACCAAGAAAAAGATTCTTTCAGGAAGCAACAAAAGTAAAATTTATTTGGATAAAACAAATTAATTTGTGAGGGTCAACAGCATTTCTTTATTATTCAACTAATTAGTAGAATGATTTGATAAAACAATTATTAATAAACATGTAGTAATAGGCGTAATGCATTTTTTAAAGATAAGCCCTATGTCGTTCTAAATAAATATTGTTGAAATGTATTGATCGCTATTCCTTTTGTTCATCGCTAACTTAAACGCGATAGAAACCAGTTTGGTGGTTTGAAACGTGTCTTTTGTATAATTGAATTTATCTTCCATTTGTTCATCTAAAATTAGATATCAAAGATGTACTTGTTTGGCCTTGCGAACTAAACAAGTATTGTCATCTGATTTGCAGATGTCCTGTCCAGTTCCTGCTCCAGCCTTGAAGGACCTTCCCCGAGTGGCCGGTGACCTCAAAAGTGAACTCGAGGGCTTCAAACCAACTAAGCTCAAGAACGCTGACACACAAGAAAAAATTGTACTTCCCTCAGCTGAAGGTAATTTATTTTCACCAGCTTTATGTCTCGCATCAATCGTGGGTGCAAAAAATTCGATCGCCTCCTTCCCACATTTTTTCCTGTAGTTCTTGATTGTAAAAACACTTGCATGTAGATGTGGCACAGGAACGCACGCATAATGCACTGATCGCAGGAGTAGAAAATTTTAAGTCTTCTTCACTCAAAAGAACAGATACCAGAGAGAAGATCGTGTTACCAAACGCCCAAGGTAAACAAATAATCATCGCTCATCTGGTTGTGGCTTAACCCTCAAACCCCTGTTTGGCTTCTTTTACCACTAATCATTTTTATTAAGTGTGGGAGAGGCTTGTGGGATGGAAGTGGAAATTTAGATTTTGGCCGCTTTTGAGTGATTCCAACGACTCGAAAACGCCTACGTTGCCAAAAGCAATTCCTCAAATACATATATTATTCACTTTCGTTATGACTCATGGAAAAAGTAAGAACGAGTTTGTGTGATCAATAGGATACAGCGCAATTTTAACACGTTGCCTGGCCCAGAATTCAAATTTCCAGCCTCAGGGAAAAAAATTAAACAGAGATTTTATCTTTTTCTCATCACCCAAATCAGTCAAGCTTTTATTTACAAGTACAATATGTAATGATAGAAATTAACAATTAATTTTACTGTATGTACTTTACGGTCTACAGAATATGCAGGTGTGTCTTCTTTTAGTAGGATCATTTAGGAGATCAGTACAAACTTCGAACCGGCATTTATAATCGTTAGAGCTGATAGTTATAAGCGTTATAATATACTTCAAAATTTTATCGTTATATTCAATAGATAGAAGAAAACTGAGTTATTATAACTGGTTTTTACTGTATATGGTAAATCAAAAAACCTTTTGAATCGGGTTTAATGCAAATGTTTGGTATATTTCTGATTATTTTTCTATAAACTTTAGGGGACATTAACACTGCATAAAAATTTGAGGAAATCGACCAATCAATTCATTAAAAAATCAAATCATAATTACTACCGTAACTTTCTTTTGGCAAATCCGAGTATGATGGAACTGGCGTATCAATTGTTAATAAAAATCAATGTAGATTTTGGTATTTATTCTAATTTAAAATATAATTTGTTACTAAAAATTGAACAAAGTGTTTTTTTAAAAAGCTCAAAATGAAAGGATTTAAGCAAACCAATCACATACAAACTTTTTTAATAGTACATTACATCGCAAAGACAGAAAGTATGCATTAGCAACCTGAGGTGGTGTTTGATACCTGAGCATAGCGAACTGGGAGCTTCTAATAAAAAACATTTTTTTAAAAAATAACGTAATGTAGAAAAAATCATGACATTACTGTTTGGCTACATAGCTAAGGCCAAAAAAAGGGAGAGAAGAAGAATCATGACATTATTTATATCATAAATATCTATTACACAACGTTCAAAGTTGTGTCTTAAACATTAGGAGAAATTGATTTATCAAGTTATTTCCTGTGATCTCACCAATATATTTAAACATCTATGTACATAATATCTTTATATGTACATATATCTATCAAATAACATTATCAAAATTTACATGAAATACAAAAAATAAAAATATAATTTCAATTACTTTCTATTTTATAAAAATCAAAGGATAAATTAATAAAAATAATCAAATATATGTAATGTATAGGATGTTCTGGAATTATTGGGCACAAATTTAATTACGCTTTTTTAAAAAGTTCACCAAATTTGACGATTTGAGTTGTTCTTTATCTTCTTAATAAAATGTTTAATTGATATTATCAAAATTTGGGCAGAATATTTATTTTTCTAAGATACATATTAGAGTCAAATTTGATTAAATATTTTTTTAATACAGTGTATAACTGATATGTATTAACAAAATTTGGGCAGAAAATTTATTTTTCTAAGATAAATATTTGAGCCAAATGTGATTAAATTTGCTTAACTGGAAAGTAACTTTTCTTTGTGTTTTAGGTATATTATATAAATATATATAAACCTTATTACCCGTTATTTAAAAAATGTAGCTTTATTATTAGAAATTTTTTATTTTTTTTGTAAAATTTTGACTAATCGCAAAATTTTCTAGTAAAATTATAAAACCGAGAGGGCGGATAGCCAAAGAGGATTTAATAACATGATAGTTAACAAGGCTACTATAAAATAAAAAAACGTTAGTATTAAACTGTTATTTACTTTTGTCTTGATAAAATACTTCTATTTGAAGTATTTTATTTATTTTTGTTTTTATTTTTGTGAAGTATTTTATTTGATTTTGAATACAATATTATTCTTTTTTATACGCCCGCCAATCATGGCGTTATCTTTAACTTTATGGCACGCAAAGGTACTAAGCAAAAATCACAAATAAATACGACTCTTTCAGTTTTCATTTTGGAAAACGAGAGAATAATAATAAGAATAATGTTTTGGTTTTAAATATCCATTCAAAAAATGGAAAAAATATATTTAAATATCGAATAGAAGCCTAACAATTATAACAAGTATGAATACTGTTTTTTATGTGAAGTTTTTTCGTTTTTTTGGCTTTATCAATTTTATTCAAAAACGGTGCATCTTATTAAAATTTTGTGAGCGCCAAAAAATTTCTGAATCAAATTTTCTACCTAAAAATTATAAAATTATGATTTTCAGATAACGGAGATATAACGAGAAGGGCTTTTTGATTATAAATATTAAATTGTTCTTTTGTTTTTATAACAGCATGAACAAAAATTTTAAAAACATTTTTTTTTCAAACTAATATTAATCAATCTGGTTTAACGTTGAGCGTTGAGTTATTGCAACAAATGGTCAGGAGTAGTCCTACAAAAAGAAAAATATTTGACGTTGATAACTTGTAGTCTTACCTATGAAATTATAAAAAATTCTATAATAGAACCAAGCGTTTTTTGAAAAAAACGTAATTTATAAATGAAAAACTAAAAATTTATGTTCCAAACTACTCGAAACAATAAAGATGAAAATCTCGAAGCCGAGATACTTTCGTATAGATTTGGAGAGGTTTGTTCGGGTCTGAATTTTAATATTCTCCTTCAAAAAATTTAAAACATACTGTATATTTACTCATTATTACCATCTTGCCACTAAATTTCACCGCTTCTTTGTGAGATAAATCTGTAATACGTTAAGTGCAAGTAAATAGATACTCTTGTGTTTGATATAAAAGAGAAGATTTAATAATATTGCAGATGTCATTGTAGCTACTTGATAATTTGTTTTTAATACACATCTGGCAAATGCAGCCTACATAAATACACTATAACCTGTTTGAAAAATAATCTGATAATTATTATATTCTGATTTATTTATAATTCCGCCTCTTTATTTTTTCATTGACAAGGCAGATAAGAGTACCAGTATACAGTACATTGTATTTATTTAAACATAACAGAAATTACATCCAGAACGGAAACCAAACATTAAAAGAGCGATAATATGTTGGTAACCAATCTAGTTATGAATGAGGATTAGAAGTTATCGACCTTCTATGACATACCCTAATCATTATTAACACTAAAATATCGATTAATAAAAATCCTTTCATGTAAATTTCACACATGTAGCTTAGTCATACCATAGTTAAACTTGACCGAATAATCCAAGTAATTGCATAAGCATTAAAAATATCAGATATTACACCATTTCATTTCTTGCCCTTATTTGCTTTGTAAAAATTGTTTTTTTATGACTTTGAGACTTGCCGATTTTTTATTGAAAGGTCATGGTTGGGTTATCAAATTAACTCAGCTGTAAATAAAGGAGACTCCCTAACATTCTGTTTTTACTCAGTTTGAAGTTGCAGGATTTCCGCTTGATAACAATATCTCTAACAAAACTTGTAAAGCCGTGATTGATGTGTTTATTCACCACTCCTCAAATTTTTCTAGATGTAGCAGCAGAGAAAACGGAAAAAGCTCTAATCGCCGGTATTGAACATTTCGATCCCAGTAAATTGAAACACACTGAAACTAACGAGAAAAATCCGCTTCCAGACAAAGATGGTGAGCTCTTTTTGATTATCAAAGCTTTAAATTATTTTAAACACAGCCTACTAGAGCATGTATTGTTTAAGTAATTAATCGATTTAATTTGCATGTTTGAATAATAATAATCGCTTGCTTTGGCATGATAGTTGTGCTCCAAGAAAAAAATCATCTTAATCTGCTAAATGGGGTCGAACATTTCGATAAAACCACAATGAAGCATACGACCACAGCCGAAAAGATTGTTTTACCTGATAACGAAGGTAGGTCTGCACTAAAGCTTTTAGGTTTAACGTTTTTGCGTTGCTTATTTTAATACGATCTGCATTAAAATATGAGCACGCCTTATGTTGTTTTGTTTTGATTTAGCGAATTTTATTATGACGTAGCAACCCCTTGTGAAAAATACATGATTCATACATGGCTTGAAGGGATATTAATCATCAAAGCAATTCCAATTTAGATCAATACAGTTTGCGTAATGCTGGATTTCCTTAAATAAAATGTTAATGTTGCAGAGTTAGTTTATTAAAAATTGTGTAACTAAAATCTAATTCACACGATGTCCTTTTTGGGACTGGAAATTAATTTCCAATTTATTATCTAATATAATCATACTTTACTAAATATTTACCAAATGAATTTACTGTTTTGTTAAACACAATTCAGCCATTCCACTGACGGACAGGACATTCAGGAATTAATTTTTATTTCACACTTATAGTACAATCATAGTTTGTCCAACATTTGACGTTTGCCTCATTTAGTTTTTGTAATTTTATTTCATAGAGTTTTACGATGAACGGGTCAGATGCAAATTATCTATAAGGATATATTTGGACTGAGGTACAAAATGTTTAGGAGCCGATACATGCAACTCAATAATTTAAAATTTTTATTTTTAATAATATTTGATAACTTGTTATAATTGTCTTATTACATCGTAACTATCATCTCTTTATTGAGTTTTTATGTAAATAAAGAAAAACAGTAAAATTTTATAAATTTTATAGAGCCATCGATTAACAGACATATATTGTTTGTGTTCTCACATTACTTTTACTAAAAACACAGCTATTAGTTCCATGATAAACACGGAAACTCAAAAGAACAACGTTTATCACAAGTTAAAACAAAAATATAAAGAATTAAGCTCATAACATAATAGTACAGCTCATAATGTTTACTTTCAGTTTATGATTGCTCATTTCAGTATTATTCCCTAGTAGTTTTGACTTCTACCTGAAGCATTTGTCCCTTTTTATCGGGATGGACCCTTCCCTTTAACTAACATTTCTTAACCCATTTGGATCTAGATAACACCACAATATCTCCAACTGTGATATTCCTTTTTGTTTCATACCATTTGCTTCTTTTTAGTAACGTAGGAATTTATTCCTCTATCCAACGTTTTCAGAATATCTCGGCCAATTGCTATTCCATACGTAACTGAAAAAAATTGAACTCTTTTAAAACTCTTGGACGATTTTTTAAAATTTTGACATCTTTTCAAGTGTGCTTACTATATCCAGATGTCCTGCAACCCAGAGTGCTGACTCTGGTGTAGTTACTTGCACTTTAATTACAAGTTATTATAGTCAAAATATCTAAAAGTGGGCTGACTTTTGAACACCTTTTTATAAACCAAAGAATAGCCATTATTCAATTTATGGAGAGGCAAATCACCGTAAGGATGTATCTTGATTTATGACAGTTCTCTCCGTCAAATATTATGTCTTAAAAAGTCATTCCACTTTTAGATATTTTGAGTATACTAAATTTTGGGTGTTCAGGAAGTTTTTTATCTTTTTTGACTACGGGCTTTTTGACTAATACGGGAGGGTGCAAAGTATAACATTATAATTTATAACGCATATCAAACAGAAAACATGCAGGTTTTTGGCTATTTGACGTTGTTTTTTCGAAAAACGCTCAGTGAGGTTGATTTTATTTCGAAGGGGAACATGGAATAAAAGCATTAGGTGTATGCATATATTATCGTGACCTATTTTTTAAGCAAAATTAAGTCATTGTATTTTATCTTTAATATTACATTTTCACTAACATTGTTGAGCTGATTTTCTAAGATATTTATATTTATTAAAATTCAAGGATTTTTTGCATAAAGTGACTTTAAAGAGTACCTACTCTAAAGCTTTTTTTTTAATAAAAAACATTAAAAATTAAGAATACTACAACAACGTTTTATCGTTTTTGAAAACTGAATTTTTCTTTTATTTTTTTTCCAAAGTATTGGTCGAATTTTTAAAACAAGGACACCATTGAAAAGAGAATTTAATTGGCTTTTAAATGAGGTGCTACTTGCTATTAAAAATTTAGAGTTTGTAGCTAGCTACCCCTGCTTTGGGGGTCAAGGTCCAATGTTGGCATCACCATAGAAACATGTCCCCCTCTAAGGCAAAATGGACCTGTCCGAGGGTTTTTAGAATAAAATACGTTAAATACTCAAAAACCTTTGTTTCTTTATTGATGCGCTACCCTGTATAAATATTTATTCTTCAATGCTTTTTTGTACAGCATGCTCCAAAATAAATGTCACATCAATCCTCTATTAATTAATCAGTTCAAGTTAATTTGATTATTTAATTTGTGTGATTACTTAATTTATGATGAATAGACCACGGAAATCCTTGATCCTCGGTTTGTAATTGATTATTTCTAAAATTTGTGTGAATTTTGAAAATATGTCAAAATCGCCACGGCCGTAAAATGGTATCAGGCCGTTAACGATATTTTAAACACCCGTTATCACAGTAATCACAATTAATCCATAAATTACTCGTACTTTTTATTTTATTTTTTTAATATTGTTAAGTATTCATGGTATTATGAAAAGTACTGAACGCCATACAGCCGACACACAAATAACTGGCTTGGTTGATTGTAAAATCGAGGCGACTGCCGAGGTTATAACATCTCGGCTGTCGCCTCGATTTTACATCATTCAAGTGTGTCTGTTATTTGTTTCATATCAGTCTTATGGCGTTAATAGCTATGCTGTATGATGGACGAGACCAAAAATTGCCACAGTGATTTCAGATTTTTTTATTTATCCCAAATATAAAAGCTGAACATCTAGTGTATTTTCAATAATTTTCGCCGATCAATATAAAAAAATTATTATTTTTGAGTGTTCATGTTCATTTTTCACGGAATGGCTGATTTATTTAGAAGCGTATCTACAACGAGAGAACGAGAAAATTCTAAGTTTGGGTAGGTGCTGAAAAAAAATTGGTGTAACCTAATGGGCTGATTTCAAGTTAAGATAATACCGGTAGTATCTTTGTTTCTATGGAAAATTAATAAAGTTTGTTAATGGGATTGGTTGTAGCCATGGAAAAGTATTAAAATTTGCGATACTACCGGTATTATCTCAACTTGAAATCAGCCCATTCGACACATTAAAATCAGATCAGTTTAATAAGATGTGGAATCTGATAACTATGTTTCATAGTATCATAGATTCAAGACACATTTAAACGGTCTTTAAGTCCAATTATTCTCTCATTTTGTTATTTTAAGACGTGTTACTTGGGTAAGGAAAAGACTTGTAGTTACGACAATGTGAAAAAAGGTATTAGGTTGCGCAGTAACATGACAAGAAAACGCTAAAAACTATATAAACCACATCTTTAAGAAAATAATGCTTTTGTAAAGAAAATTTGAACAATTAAATTTTGTTTTGTAAAAACCTTCTGCTGTATTGCCTCTTGTCATGTGGCAATTATTGTTAATATTTTTTTATTAGTTTTGTTAAAATTTTGCATAAGAACTTTTTATAGAGCATTTTATAAAGTAGGTTGTTAAAAAATTGTTGGTTTATTTCGACATACTTATTGTTTATGTCGGGTTGTATTATAATGACTTGATTATTGTACTATTTAGAGTCCATAAAGAAGCATTTTACGGACTAGTCCATAATGATAAAGTAAAACAGCCACCTGTCAAAAGAGTAGTTTCTGTCAAAACTAAATCAGAATTTATTTCGAGCAGCATTTCTCATAGATATGGAGATAACTCGATAAGAAACCCATTAAATGAAAAATAATTTGAATTAAATTTGAGGTTATACAGGGTCACATAAAATTATGGAATAAAATTCATATTTTCTAAGGTATTTTTTCTTATAAAAACGCCAAGACAGGTCGATTTTATGGTTTTATTGCGCACGTTTTGCACTTAACTCCAATTTTTTTAACCGGTTTTTTGCTGTAACGTAATCAATTTTTTTTAAAGAGCAACCCCTATTCTTGGTGTTGAAAATCGAAATTACTTTTTTTATGAATATAACAGTATAATATTTATAGAGTCTAAAATGAACACTTTAAGTAATTTAATCAATTTAAATGTTTTATTGAATTGTTCAAAACGGGGTGCAGAAGCCCTGACGTCAAAACAGCGCGAAATTTTGAAACACTGTCATTCGATAAAAGTACCTTGAAAAAGTCGACCTTATTGCACATGTAAATAAGGTTGAATTTACAACGATCAAATTTCAAGCGGTGAATAAATACACTAAATAAAGCAAATAAGACGTAAAAATGCCGACTTTCGATACCCTAAACATTTCATTTATTGATAAATTACGAATTACAACAAACTTATATTTAATGAAGAAATTAATGGAAAATAAAATGTTCGAGGCACAGATTTCCTTCATTTCTAAGCTTCAACGCAGGTCTAACATGAGCGAATCCCAGCGAGCCATGCCGAATGTGAACGAAGTCTCTCCTATTTGTATGCGCAGATTGCTAATTTTATGGGTACTCGGTCATCCTCAGTAGTTGGTTTACAGCTCTTCGGGTGACTTTGACATCACGAAGTTTGTATTGTAGTTTCTATTTTTGATTAATTTCTCAATTATGCGGGAATTATTTGTAACTTGTGACTGGATTAAAACTAGAATGTCTAGAGTATTGAAGTTGAGTGTTTTTATGCCTTATTTGTTTTTCCATATGTGATTTTTATTCGGTCAAAATTTAGCTATTATAATTTCAACTTTATGTACTAGCGCAATAAGGACGACTTTTTTATGGTATATTTTAGAATGACAGTGCTTCGAATTTTCGCGGATTTTTGACGTCACACTTCTCCACCCCATTGTCTGGACTATCAGATGACTGGTGAGGTACTGCGCATCCTAACACGTGACGTCATTGTGCATAGATTGGACTATAACAACACGTTTTTTTTATTACAAATATTAGAGTATACCTAAATTATGACTTTTCTCGTTCTCTTGACTCAATGTTAATGGATACATTTTGAACACTTCTTTTATTTTTTGTAGTGATTGAACAAGAAAAAGGCCAAAGAAAATTGATTTCCGGAATTGAAAATTTCGATAGTACTAAGCTAAGACACGCTGAAACCTGCGAAAAAAATCCACTACCAACTAAAGAAATAATTGATCAGGAGAAGAGTGCTTAAATATCATTCCCCAACCAATTTTTGGCTCAATTACACATATGCCAATTTTTGTATTATTTTATACTTTTATATGATACACACTTATTTATATAAATGATATCAAGTATGATATATATGTATAATGATACCTTGGCTTTTATCCTATGAATTTTTGATACTAATATTATATTATTATTCTGATTTATTTTGTACTTAGGACTTAGTATTTAATGATGAAATTATTAATTTTTGCATGAAATGGTGCTTCAATAAATTGTAATTAAAAGTAATTTTGGGTTTTCCTTACAACACAATATCCTAGAAACGTCTTATCAATTTTCCTGTTTATTTTATTATTTGCCGACTTGTGAAGAATTTTGTTATCAATAAAGGGATTTCTGCTTTTTATATTTTTCTACCTGCTCTGCTCTGATATACCAAATAAACTATTTCTCAAAACATCAACTCAAATTTATTTCATACCCTGTATAAATCAAATCTGATATAGTAGTATTCATTTAATTTTACCCGAATGTCTTAAAACTTTGTTGCTCTATCTTGCTCTTTGAGAAAGTAAGTACGAGCAAGTAAGATAAACGGTGGTCTACTCCCTAATCCGACGAGTGTGTTATGGGCTCCAGAAGCCGTGACGTCAAAAATGCGCGAAATTTTGAAACACTGTCATTCCATAAAAATACCTTGAAAAAGTCGACCTTATTGCACATGTAAATAAGGTTGAATTTATAAAGATCAAATTTTATGCGATGAATAAATACACTACATAAAATAAATAAGACCTAAAAATATCGACATTCGATACCCTAAACATTTCATTTATTGATGAGTCACGAATTACAACAAATTTACACTTAATAAAGAATTGAATGGAAAATAAAACGTTTGATGCACAGATTTCATTCATTTCTAAGGTGTAACGCAGGTCCAACATGAGCGAATTCCAGCGAACCATGCCGAACGTGAACGATTTTCTTGTTTTGTCCGCGCGTTTGCGCGCTACTTCGCTACTCGGCCATCTTCGGTAGTTGCTTTACAGCTGTTCCGGAGACTTTGAGAGCACGAAGCTTAAAGTTTGTTCACTTCTCAAAAAACCATCACCTGTTGATTTAAGTTGGTAATTGATAAAATTTCGAAATTTGGTAATTTCACATTATGAGGTTGGTCACCACTACTGAGGGAAAGCAAAACCAATGGAACGAAGCGCCCATGCTCGTTTAATTGTGATTGGTTGAGTTGTAAATCCTTCTTTGTCAAAGTCGTTCGCCCGCTTGTTATTAGTTTTTGGGTTATGTTTTTCCGAATTTTATTAAAGCCATTGGGGCACATTGGAGTTTTTAAAGAGGACAAGGAGTGTTTTAATAGTTAAAAACATATTTTATAATGCACTTTGGCAGGTCACACATTTTAAAAAAGTATCATTTTATTTATGATATAACCTAACCAAAAATATTCCTCGATGACAAATGTCAATTTTCACCCTATGTCAAAAATGTGCAATGTTGCCGTTTGTATTTTACGCGAAATTGCGACGTTGGTGGTTTCTTGATAAGTGAACAAACTTTACACGGTAATTTCAATTTTCGATTAATTTATCAATTATGCGCGAATTATTTGTAACTTCTGACTGGATTAAAACAAGAATGTTTAGAGTATTGGAGTTGAGTGTTTTTATGCCTTATTTGTGTTTTCATATGTGATTTTCATTCGGTCAAAGTTTAGCTGTTATAATTTCAATCTTATGCACTAGTGCAATAAGGGCGACTTTTTTAAGGTATGTTTTCAGAATGACAGTGCTTCAAACGTTCGCGCTAAAATTACGACACACTTCTCCAGCCCATTGTCTCTGTTACTCCTAAGCCATTTAAAAGAGATAGCAAATTTTAGTACGCCTCACTGTCATCCAAAACTTATCAGTGATTCTCAACAGGTCTTAGAAATGCAACAAGATAAATTTTATTTACAAAACAAATTATAATAAATATTTGAAATTATGTACAAGTCTATTTACCTTTTATTATTACTATCACTATCCTGGTAACAATTCTATCAACAAATAGTTTAGTTTAAACAGCCTTTCGTATTTAAAAATGACCCGATAGTTTGAGAATTACTGGTACTCCAACCTACCCTCGCTTGCAAACTAGACAACGCTTGACGGCTATGTATTTTGTTTCACTCATTCGCATAGTAACAACAAAGATAAAACTTGTAGGGCATAGGCGCATAGGTAAGTGTTACTTAGCACAATTTTACAACTTTCGGGTAAAATTAAAAGAATACTACTATAATGTCGTCGATTTGTCTACCCTACCACCAGAACATGATATATTTCACAGGATCACAGCTCTAAAAAAATCTAAAGAATTACGAACTATTTTAGTCAAACTCGATTTACAGAATACCTAAATCCCTATCCCACCTCCCACCCTAGTTTTTCAATCTTAAAAAAATTTAAAATAACAGTAAAAATTGGATGAACACCCCTTCTCCTCACCAACAGGATTAAAAGACCAGCAGTCGGCACTCTTCGTGCGCATCGCGCATGCTAATTTCTTAGTAAAACAACTTTTTCAGCAATTTTCAGCAGCGTGTGTGGCACGTGCCGCTTTCTTACATTTCAGTGAAAAAGTTAATTTAAGTGCCTAGTTCCAAGAAATTTGTGCATTTATTATTGTTCAAAATGTCGATATAGATATTCCAATAAAATCGTTTCAAGAAAATTAATTATGGCTAGTGTCGGCAAGTCGAGAAAGAGTAGAAACCCTGCAGCTGTAGATAATTGGCTGGATTCAATGGGCCTCTACAGAAAAAATGTTGCCTATGATGAGACCTGCCTATTCAGGGCTATTAGCGAGCAGGTAAGTCCCCGAAAGTATAAACAAACTTGATTCTAACAATAAGTCACAAAATTAGTTGTTCGAATGCCAGATTTATCATGAAAGGGTGCGGAAGGAATGTGTTGAATATGGGAGAAAGCACTGTTTTGATTTTTGGCATTTATATGATACTGAAGAAGAGTGGTACAATCATTTAGATTTGCTAGAAAAACATATGGTTGTATGTGGTTATTTAGAAATTCAGTTGATCAGTAATAGATACAAGTATAAAATAATAAAAAATGTTTTATAAATAGTAAATTTTGTAAATTGTAGCCGCGATATTGTTGTTTTTGATGCCGCACATCAAAAAATCATTGAGGCTACACAAATAGGTACGAATGAGACTCTCATGATTTGTTTGATGAATGAGGATCATTATGATGTCGTCTACTGTAAGGAACACATTCAAGATACAGGATTTTGTCAATGTAACATTTTTCTCGAGGTTTTTTTGTCACGAATTTACTACTTTTTTTAATAGCTATTGTATACACTATTCTCTATGAAAACGTTTTCAAAATCCCTAAAGTGCATGATATTGTTCATGCTATGTTATATGAAAAGGAATTTGTTTCTTCGTGTCTTCCTGAAATTAATAATAACAATTTGGATATTGTTAAGTCGGAAAAAGATCCTGATGAGAGTAATGAACTGGTCTTTTCGGTAGCAGTAAATGGACCACCTTTTCCATTTAAAATAGCTAAAGCTTTGGATCCTACAATCTATAGAAATATAGAGTATGATGCTTGGACTGAAGTTAGAAGAGGTAAGTAATTATATACATATTACATAATTTTAACTCGAAATAAAAACCATAAATGATGAAAATCTGAAAAAAATTGACTTATCTCAAGTGATAGGCCTTCAAAGTTAGGTATGAAAACATAATTTTTTGGTATATCGCTTTTCTTTGATAACATCGAAATTCTGCTACATTTTCTTAATTTATGGTTTTTGGTGATTATCTAATTTTTTGTCTTATCAACTTCCAACTTTTACTGCAAAAAAATATCGACAGATTCTAAATCAAAAATAGTCGGTTATAATACAACGAGTATCAAAGTTATGTCGAATATTTTTGTGGTGGTATCACGAATAGTCATTTGCTTGGTATGAACACCATGAATGCGAAGCACGAATGGTGTTTCCAAGCTTAATGACCGTAAGTGATACCACCAGGAAAATATTGTACTTAACTTTGACTCGAGTTATATTCGAAAGACTATTCAATGAACCAAATAATATTAGAAATTATTACAAACTTTGGCACCCTCTATCCTCTAAACGGTGCAACTTCGTACACAGGGTGATTTTTTTATTTGTTCCCACCCGAGATTTCAAATATAGGCAACACGTTATACAAACGATAAGCAACTTTGGGAAAACTGCAAATGATCTAAATGAACTCACTCTGGAAACACTGTCAAACAACGTTGACATTAACTCACAACCCGCTATGCCTTAATTTTGAAAATTAAATTTAAAAAAAACTAGCAAAGTATAATGTGTTGCCTTTTTTTGGAACTTCAGACGGGAGCAAATAAAAAATCAGTCTGTATATGTAGGTAAGATGTGTTAAATTACTTTGCTTTGATTTTACCTGAAAATCTCTTAATTTTCCACATTATTTTGTTACACGTTTCATAATATTGGCAATAACAATAATCAGGGAGGCTAATTTTTATCATGGCTGTATTTCTGATTAAAGTATTGCTCTGTGCCTATTTTTGAATTACCTGATTTATTATATTAGTAGTAATTTATAGTAGATTGGTGGTTCCACCAAAAAATTTGGAATAGTTATAGAACTCAGTTCAGAATTGGAATACACGCATGCGCGAACTAAAATTTCGAATTGAATTCAGCGTTTTTGGATTGCCATAAATCAATTTTCTGAACTATACTTAGTCTAATCAAAAATATATGTAATAGGGTGAGCCCATAAAATCAAATATTTTTTTTTAAACTTCCGACACTGAAAAATTGGTTCCTAGGCACCTTTAAAAAATGCTTTTTAAAGACGAGCTCTTAATTTTAATAGGAAGAACTTCCTCTTCTCGGTTTTTCATTTTTTTTTTTTTTTTTTAGTTCCATATGGCAATATCCATATCTCGTCATTACTTGATCGTACAGAAAAATTTTATTTACATTTTTTATAGGAAATTAAACGCTCTACAAAAAAAGTCTTTTGTGGCTTATCAATTACTCCAACTATTTAAAAAAAATTGAGGATTTAGTTTCAAATTTTGGTTATTAAAAGGCGAATATCTTCTAAATGGTTAGAGTAATCGATTAACCACAAGAGACCTTTTTTGTAGAGCGTTTGATTTTCTACAAAACTTTATGTTGCGCATTTTATAATATTTTTTTATCTACGAGTTAAAAAATTTAGAAATAATTTTTTTTTTGTTAAATTCTTCAAACTTTGACCTCCGATATCTTCCAAATGGTAAGAGCTATAAAAAAAATGTAAAATACCTTTTTAGAGCGTTTAATTTCCTACAAAAAATGTACATAAAATTTTTCTCTACGACCAAGTATTGACGAGATATGAATTTTGCCATATGGAACTGAAAAAAAAAAATGGAAAACTGAGATAAGGAGGACCTTCCTATTAAAATTAAGAGCTCATCTTTAAAAGGCATTTTTTAAAGATGCCTAAAAATCAATTTTTCAATGTTGGAAGTTAAAAAAAATAGTCCATTTTTTTGTTCCACCTTAATACATAATTATGTAAAAACAAACTGTCAATGAACCAAATAATATTAGAAATACACATTCTTAAAACATATGATTTCCATCGCAACCAGTAATAAGATTTTTGGTACCTACTCGTAATTGTTACCTCAAAAATTTTGTAAAAATTCTTTTTGATTTGCTTAAAATATTGACCATTTTCACTAGTGATATATTCAGTGCGAATATACCACGAGTGCTTATCTCACTAAAATTCGTTGTTATTGGTTGATAAGCAAACAATGCCTTATTTTTATTGGTTTATTTTTTTAAAATGACGGGTGAATTGAATAATTTATGAAAATTAGGGATTTCAATAGTGAAAAAATTTAAACCATTCTGAAATTTAAATGGTCTTTAAAATATGAGAAAACAAATGCCTTAAAATGGATATTGCATTTCTTTTTATATACAGACTGTTTCACGAGTAATAATGAGCCTGCGAAGCTGAAGATACAACCAGCAATACAATTCCACAGTTAACTTAGATGATATTGATTTCAAATTTTATTTGTCAAATCTGTCTCCGATAAAAAAAATTTATTCAAACGATGAAAAAACCGACATGATGATGATACATGGGAAAAAATGCCTCTGCCGCGATGAGTTTGTACAGACAACGTTTTTCGGGTAGAGAAGAACTCTTGCTGACACCATATTTGAACGACTTGAAACTACCTTAAGAATAAATTGACCACCTTTGAAAAGCCAAAAGAAAGAACAGCTACTGGTCCTGTTCACATGTAAGTCAAAGAATGATTTCACAAGCAAGTGGCATTAGTTTCTCTTCAGTTAACAAAAAGATTAAATGATTTTTTATTTAATGCATTTGTAAACAAAAAAAACTACGTTACCTTTGGAATTGTATTGCTGGTTGCATTTTTAGTTTCGCAGGCTCATTATCACTCGTGAAACACCCTGTAGATCGTGAATACTATAAATGATTGAAGCAAAAGTAGTGGGGTGGTACGCCTGAGTAGTCGGTGGCCGCGCTATATTTGAGTCTTGTCACATTGTTAGGTTAGATACAATAACAACTGTTCATTTAAAAAAGTTGTCAAGTGTGCGATGAGACAGTACGGCAGCCGAATTAAACTAAGACATACTTCAAAATGTTTTTGTTTTTTCATAGCACACTTGACAACTTTTTTAAAGGAACACTTGTTATAATAATAATAAAGCATTGAGTTAATAATAAGATTGGAGGGAGGGTAGGCAAAGAAGTATGGTGACAACATATTGGTAGGTAAAACATTAAAAATGGTGTATTTACCGTGTTAAAGGCGGTATTTGCATTTAAACAAGTGTTAAAATCGCTAAAATTTGCATATTTCTAAACAATTTTATTTATAAAAAGCGTTTTAAACAATTTTAGATAATATGATTTCAAATAAATTAAATATTAATTTGTAAAGTATGAGTGTTGTATGCATGCACAATAAATGCCTGGCGCTCATATGTTTACTGAATTAAAATAAAAATTTATTTTCTTGCCTTATTATTCCTGTATTTTTAAAAATTCAATGTTCTTGCCTACCAGCAAGTGATTTGCTCTCTCACACATATTTAATCTGTGTATTATACTATCTCTCTCCCCCTCTTATACTATGTTGTCACCGGTAATGTATATGCGAGGCTCGATCCAGTCTTATTATTAGATCTATGTAATAAAGACTTTATGACAAGCTTGTCAAATTTGAATTTTATTATGACCTTTATTATGTAGTACCAACACAGAAAAATTCTAATCTGTTACCAACTCAACAAAAAAATCACAATTATTTTTAGTATCCCGGTATATGTATATGTCAGGTTAAAAATTAATTAAATTTCAATATTTTTGACGTAAAGATATGAATGTTAAATAAAGGTATGAACAATCAATGCCAAATGACTGAATGGTCAGCACATAACACCAAAAATGTTTTGTTCCAAAACAAGTATAACAAAAAGTTCTTAGTCTAGAACTAAACCAACGGTAAACCATTGCTGGTGACGCCATCTAGAGAACACAAGAGAAGTTACTTCTTTGTGTCGTAATTTCTGGTTATAATTTATTTCTGAATTTATACGCAACTTTATACAGAAATGCGCCTTTATACGGTATTATTGTGATGTTTTTAGACCTGATTTTGCAATTAGCGTATTATAGTACGTATACAACACCCTCACTGAGAAATCATCGAAACCCTTTTCAAAGGCCCCACAAACGACAAAACCCTGTATTTTGCTAATTTCATCAATTTGCTTCGAGGGTATAAATTATATCAAAACATGGTTTATATAAGTTGTAACTAATGAAATTCCCCACAATTTGATTACCGATTTTTTTTTTCTACGATAAAAATTGACCGAGTTATTGTGGTTTAAAATTTGAAATTCTAAAAAATTTGTGGTTTCCGCTGTTTTTCGGGATTTACTCGATATTATCTGAATATTGTAGCTGACAAAAGTTTCAAGAATTTAAATTTTTTGAAATGGTCATAAAAATTGGTCGAGTTATGACCTATTCAAGTTCGAAAATTTAGAGAAAATTTTAGCTTATTACGATAATTTTTAAAAATTTGTGACGCAGCTGATACTGTCACTTCAAAATAGGACTTACAAAACGAATAAATTCTATTATTTTTTTGCGGTTATCTACAATTTTTTTGAAATATTTTTTTCACAAAACAATATTAACATCTCTTTATTTAGAATGGCATTAGAAAAAATGTGAATTTTATATTTTTTTAAAAGAATTAATATTAATTAATTGATCTTCAATAGAAGGAATATTAGAGAAATTCTGAAAAAATTCACATGCGTAGAGAAAAAACAAAGTTTTTAATAACAAACTTTGAAGCTGATGTGATAACTAATTTTTTAGAAAAGATGAGATATAGCCTTAACAGACTCACCCTGTATATGAAAAAATTAACAAAAATTTTTGGTGAACTATGTATTTTAGCGAATAAAGGAGTGTTTTTTTCATTTAAATTAATAGCAGTTATGAATTGGATATAATTTTGAACAGAAATACATACAGGGTGTAACATTTTCTCATTTTTTAAATCTTTATCTGTTTAAAAGTTATTAGAGGTAGAAGTTTTCAATGCTACACCCTGTATAAAATACCTAAAAAGGGGGCATATATGTTTAAAGCAAGAGCAAGCTTTAGCGAGTGAATGTCTTTAATTGTCGATATTATTAGTCGTTTATTAACATACGAGTTGATTACATTTTACTACTGTGGATCATCTTTTATCATAAGATAAAAATCAGGTTTTAGAATTTTAAAATTATCTTTTAATTTTAATAATCATAGAAAAAGTCGAAACTAAAATTTAAGATTGACAAAAAAGTTTCATTGTCTATGCGTGTGATTTTTGAAATGATTTTCCTAAAAATATTGTCAATTTACAATAGGTACACCAAATAAGTATATATCTTGTATAATTTACAACCATTCTAGATCAAAAAGATTTTTTGAAGAAAACACCACTTTTACATCATCACCTTAAAATTTTAACAATGTTTAATAAAGTCTTGTAATTCATAGGAAAATTGATTAATAGGTATACTTTTTTTCTCGGTAGTTCTTTTCTTATACTTGAATGTGTTTAGTTAAGTCTTTCCCTAAGTTTTGTTGTTTAATTTATACGGGGTGTCATAGGGAGGCACTGCCGAAAATGAAAAGTTTAGACTATCCTCATTTCACCAAAAAATTATTTTTTTTCGCTAACGAATTATTTATAAAAATACGACAGAAAGGCAATTTTTCGCCTGTCTTTAAGGAAAATGCAGAAAGTATCATTTTCTGACCTGAGGCAGAAAGATGTTAAAATTAGTTTTATGATTTTTATTTGGTTTAATTGAAGGTAGGTGAAAAACAATTGTACGTCGGCAGGACAGAAAGAAAGAGTTAGCAGCCATCAGCGTCATTTGATATCCTTGGTACAATCTGGCATCAAACACAGTCTCGGGCTTTCTGTCCTTGCGACGTAATATACTATTTTCGCTCTAGGGCTGAAAATTTTACATCAGTCCTCATCTGTTATTCCAAAAAGTGTCTGTTTTGTGGTTTTATTTTTTTTTTATTGAAGACAGACTTTTTTGCATTTTTTTTTCTGAAAATATTAGGCACATTTTAAAAACAAGGACACAGTCGAAACGAGGATTTAATTACTTTTCCAATAACGTGCCACTTGACCCTATTTTTCATTTAAAATTTTAAAGGTAGTAGCCTTTAAATTTTAATAATTTTAAATCCTAAGAGATTTCAAATGTCAATTTTAATTCCCAAGGTATTTTAAATGTCACTTTAAACATCTTGGGACTAAAAGTAGCACTTTAGTTCCTCTCAGTAGGGACTAAAGCATCAATTTTAATCCTGGAGGTGCAAAAAACAATTCAATTTCGTTTAAAAATTTTAGAACTCCGTCTTGGTGAATGGTATTATGGCGATGACAATTTAATATTAGGAACTCGTTGTATTCTAAACTGTGACAGTGAAACTTATGAATGTTACATTCAAGAAATAATTAAAGACAAAAATAAGTGCGTCGTTTACGTTACAAAGCTGGGTGAAAAGCGAACAGTAAATTACACTGATTTATCACCAGAAAATGATGCAAAGCCGTGGCCGCTACCCTACAGGTAAAAAAAAATATTCAGGAAGATATATGTGTTTTAAATGATACTATTTTAGATTTACCAAAAACCTGGTGGTGACTACTTCAGAAAATAGTTCCCCAGAGAAAGCCAAAATTCCTAAAAAACGCAAAGATAAGCGTAGAGCCAAAAGTGAGTCTCGGGCTGTTACAACACCCGAACAAAATGTTGAAGCTTTTATTGGCGTTCCTTTGGTAATATTAACAAACATTTGGAGTGAAATAACTAATCGTCATTTTTTTAAGCAAATACAGAATAATTCAAGCCAAAACTACAATCCAGAAACACCTCCTGAGACATCCTGTTCTCAACACAACTTACTCGTAACACCCGACATTTCATCACCTTTACCGAAATTTACATGGGAAACACCCTGGAACAACGTTGTATCAGCATCCTGTGAAAAATTCGTTTGGTCGCACTCACCCACGACTTGTCATAGTGCTAATTTTAATATGAAACCGATGGTAGCCTCAGCGCCAGTGACACCAAATATCATTCCTTATCCTGGTAAGACTCTTTCATAACATATCTAGTAATTGGAATTCTTGCCACATGTTAGGGGATACAGTCATCTGTAGCCCTATTTTATTTGAAATCAGAAACAAGTAGCGAGAATTCAACTCACGTAGTAAAATATAGAAAGGGGTATTTCCTCGGCGGTCTGGATCCACCAAAAAGTATCCAGAAGAGAGAGAGAGTGGACATCAACTGCTTAAAAAATTTCAAAACTAATTACACATAAAAAACACTGTCATGTAGAGGATTAAATTCTTGATATTTTAATCGCAAAATGCAACCACATCACATCAAACATTTTTTTGTACACGAAGCGTCTTTTGGTGTCGATGTTGCCATTCTTAAGGATCTCCCTCAGTTCCTGAAAAATACAAAGGAATATGTCCAAATTTTGGACCCGCCTAAAAACCGTATTTTTTAATTCTACAACCAGGTAGATGTCTCTATTTGTAGAGAATAGTGTAATTTAGCCCGCTACATTTTGATTTTTTTGATAAATTTGTAAAATTTCGTAAAAAATCGCAACTATTGTAAATATTTGGGCCCATTTTTCTTTGAAGCGGTATAATATTTTAACTCTTTTTTATCAGAGTTGTATATAATTACAAACTGCATCCCGCTACATTTTGTTTTGATGATGATAAAATCTAAATTCTTAAAAAAATCAAAAAACAAATGCAATCACCATTACACTTGAATGAAAAGTGCGAAGCTTCTTCAATTTATAATCGACTTGAGGCCACCCATCAAGCGGTCAACCCCTAATAAATATTTTACACACGGGGTAGGTACTTGGACAAAACATTCCTTTTTGTTAGGATTCCAAATCATTGACATTTGGTTTTATTTTCACTCTATTTTCTATACGTAAATAAAATAATTATTTAATTCTCATAATTAATGGGATCACCTGAGAACTCATGCGTTGTTATATTACCTAAGATTCTAAAAAATGTCTATCTAATATCGTGTTTTCTTTTCTGGAAAATTTGTTTTTTCTACTGCTATTTAGTTATTTATGAATTTGACCATTATTGCGTCTCCTAGCCAACTGAGAAGTTGAATTTCTCTGCTAGTGTTTTTTTCTGTAATTAACCTAGGTTAATAATGGACTAATTCAAATGTTTTGAAAATCCAGGGATAGTTCTTCAACAAAAACTTGTGCAACATAATTTTGTATATTCAGGAGATTGTCTTTAACGTATTTGACACAACACATATAGTCGTTAATTGTCGAAAATTGTATCGTTTAAAACGCCAGGAACCAATGTAATAAATATCTGTGTGAGAACTAGGGCTGGGAAAAGTATCGATACTTACAGAAGGTATCAATACCTACTCAGGTATCGTACACCGATACCGACTGCAATCAGGTATCGAAGTATCGATACTTCCGATACCTCGATATCTCCGATACTTCGATACCTCGATAACTCCGATACCTCGATACTTCCGATATCTGCGATACTTCGATACCTGCGATACTTTGATAAAGAGTGGCTATAAATGAATATCCTATTCAAAGTGCTTTGTATGTTGGAAACAAGCTATTTTGATGTAAAGAAACAAATTCACAAGCTGTTTGATGCGATATTTATTTATCGCCACCTGATACTTCCGATACCTCGATACTTCCCGATACCTCGATACTTGCCGTTACCTCGATACCCCCGATACCGCGATACCTCCGATACCTCGATAGTTCCGATACCTCGA
This sequence comes from Tribolium confusum, assembly GCA_029207805.1. Lineage (NCBI taxonomy): Eukaryota > Metazoa > Arthropoda > Insecta > Coleoptera > Tenebrionidae > Tribolium > Tribolium confusum. Next base: position 32,217,317 of record JALGAY010000001.1, on the reverse strand, counting down.
TACTTGCCGTTACCTCGATATCCCCGATACCGCGATACCTCGATACTTCCGATACCTCCGATACCTCGATACTTCCGATACCTCGATACTTCCGATACCTCGATACTTTGGCAAGTATCGATACTTTGCAGATATCGATACCCGATACCTAAAAACAGGTATTGCCCAGCCCTAGTGAGAACTGTGTTCGACCCAAAATCCATTTTTAGCTGAACACAGTTCCTGTTATAAGCATGTAATCACTCGTAAGTTTCATACTTTTACTCATCATGTAAATTGTAAGGACTTTGGTAAAATAAAACTTGAAGATGAGGACGGTCGTCTCCGAAACGTTCTTAAAACAATATAGTTATTATTTTCAATTTATATATTATTCTTCTGACTCCATGATAAAACAAATTTTCTAGAAAATATAAAGGGGGAAAAGAAAACAACATATACATCGTGTTTTCTAAGTTTATAGCGCAGATTTTTTTATGTGTTCTTAATTCCTCCAATTGGGGTTTTTTTATATTTCTTAATGATTTGTAGAAATGAAATGAACATGCTCTCCCAATTTTCTTTATAATTTATATTTGGGTACCGGTTTCGGCGATATGCCTTCTTCAGCCCTACCTACAATTCAACATTCTAAATGTGCCCTAATTATCTTACTTTTTTTATTTCTAAACAATTACTTACGTCCTATTCATTCCTCATAAAATTAATAGCCCTGGTTTGATACATTGCCTTAATTTCTTTCCCTACTTCGTGTGTTACAATTTACCACTTGTTAAAATTTAAACTATACAATTCTTGACTAGAGTTGTTAAAATTACAAAACTGACTTTAGGTTAACCTGACCGGATCATTCATAACGTAGATAATCTAGAAAAACTGAAAAATTAGCGTTTTTTTTTTAAATTAAAGCTCATACATTTTTTAAGCAGTAGAGCTGTTTTTGCGAAAAACTAACGATTTATATGTGCAGCGAAGAGAGGTCTTATTATACCATTAGTTTTGGCACAATTGCAATTTGAATTTCTTAAGACAATTTTTTCCAAAGGGTTTTGTATGCCCCATAGATTATCTACTATTAATTCTTTAAACAGATTTTGATAGTAAAAGTATAATACAGTAAAATATGTATTTTTGTGCTAAAATGCTGATTGACAGCTGTGTTAGAACAAAATACAGCGTAAATAATAAAGAAAAAATAATAATATGTAATAATTTACTTTCGTTTGAATTACCTTGCATCTTGCCAGAAAAATAATTTGAAACACGACCTGCAACGTAATTATTTAATACAAGATTTGTATAAAACTTTTTAGCTGAGGACTTCTATTGAAAGATTACAAATTATCAGATATTCTAATATATTAAAGATCATCATCAAAAAACAGTATCGTCGTCGAAGTACTAATTTAAAAAGTACTGTAGAAATCTGTTATTCACAGTATACTCTCGCAACACAATTCGAATTAAAAAACATTTTGCAAAAAAAAAATGTGAATATCAAATTTTGCCACTGACACGAAAAATCGTGTAAACCAACTTTTCTTGTAAATTTTGACAATATTATCTATTAAAGTCATCGTGACTAATATCGTGCTCAATTTGTACAAAATTTTTTGGCAACGTCAGTGTTTGTTGTTTGAATTATTTTGTCCCAGATAGTCTAATTTCAACAAATAAAAGTTGTATAAAATGACGTTTTAATAAACATGTTTTTGTTTCCCACTCATTGGGATTTTTTTTTATAAATATGTCTGATAAAAGATGAAAACTTTGTGTCATTTTTACCTCACGTTATGTGGTAAAAATGCAAGTGACTGCGAACACACGATTTCCGTAGCTACAAATTGTACGTTAATTTGACTTTTACCTATAATGAAGTCAAAAATATTTTTAACTATTATTCTGCTTTTCCAGATGTCCAAAAATATGAAAAAGCTATAATTTTTTTAGTCGTACATTTTTTTTCTAGTATACAGGCCAATGATAGGCAAATTTTGAATTAATAAATTAATATTAATGTATAGACATGTATTATTATTTAGTGAAAGTTCAGATTCAACCAAGGAAGTTCAAACGTTCCAATTTGGTATAGAGATTATTAGTGTTAAATCGCTTTATTTTGGCCTGAAAAACCTGTAGTTATCTCATGTCCACATTTTCTTCTTCTATGTTTTATAATACCTAATCTTTAGGTAATAATTTTGTTATCCGTTGAGATAAGACAAACTTTTTAACTGATTTTATAATTTGGGGGTGGTTAAAATATTGTTTCATACTTTTCAATCACTTGATATATGCCAGCATTTTTTTATTATTCTTTTTAAACTATTTTAATTGAAAATTTTTAAGTCTTATGGCCGATGTACTTTACTGTTTCTCTCTCTCTCTCTCTCTCTCTCAGCTGCTTTCTTCAACATAGGCCCTCATTCATATACCGCAAACAAGCGGTTGGCTCTAGGAGTGAATAGTCCTGTGTTAGTAAAATATTTTTTTTATGTAAACAATCTACATTTTTATTTGGCAGAATAAGTAAAGTTTGTAACAGTTGATAAACGTTGAATGTTTGACATTGATTAACCAAAATCCAGTTTATGCCTTAAGCAAATGTCAAAAATGTCATCCTGTACTGCAACTCCTTCTAAGAAACACAAAAAAGTCTTCGAACTAAGAAGGCAACTGGTCGAATTAACACCTTCATACTACATATAATCTAGGTGGCCGTGCTAGATGGGATTACCTGACGAATTGTAGGAACCTGTAACGAGTGTAACGTTACTAAATAAAAAAAATTTCGAAAAAATTTAATTACAAAACTTGGCGTCTTCTAACATACAACCAGATAAATGTAAAACATACAACACCAATTTTTATTCAATATAAATACAAAATTTTATTTTTATTCAATTTTAAATATATTCCACCATACAAATTTGACGGAAAATGTTGTTATCCAAGTTTTACACCTAGAATTACAGTTTCCATTCTATTGTAACTAAACCGGTACTAGTTGCATTGAAATTGAATGGACCGATTTGATGTAACTGTTAATCAACGCAGACCATGGTCAACATTGTTTACTGGAGGTCAGCGACGTGTAATATCAATTAGCTATGCACAATCGATGCAAAAATAAAGTGGCAATTTTTTTGCAATTGGTATTTCCAAGATGCCTAATATGAATAAATGTAAAACTAAGTTTTAAGTAACTTCTAATTATTTATATTAATATGTAAATACTTATCTCAAAATGTTATGTATATTAGTATTAACACTGACAGAAAGAATATGTTTCTCTGTTGTGAATGACCTGAACTACAAATTTTGGGAGAATCCTAGAACTAAAAGTTCAGTTCTGAATTCAATTCATTGTTTGTTGAAAAAATGAACGAATACTCCAAGCCTAACAGTTCTGTTTGTTGGAACCCTAAATTTGTACAAGGTGATTATAAATGATTATAAGGTCGTAGGAGGCTGTAAAAATTTTCAATATCACGAATATTCATTGTAATGTCCTATTTCCGCAACGAAATATTAGAGAATGGTTCCTGGAGTTACTCAATTGTCTAATAATAATTATAACAATAGCTAAAATCATTGTCTTTAAAAGGCAGAACAGCTTTTATTGTTTCCAGGTAGTTCTGAACTGGTTCTGACTTGTTGGACCAAACCTTTTTTATATTATAGTTCCTGATTCAATTTCATTTACAGTTTTTTTTTCCAGATACTCAACACCCCTTTGTGCACAATAATTGCCCCGCAGACAACACTTACAATTCATGGGAGACTGCAGAATACATCCCCCAACCCCAAAACCCCCAGTACCTCGAATCAGAAGAAAACAAAGAAGAGACTGAAACTCAATTGTACACTGAGACTTATGAAGCTCACGATATTAAAGAAAGACCTGCTTTGATTCTACCGCCTCCAAATCCACAATTTGAGGTCTTTTCACCTGTTATCCCTATTCCGCCAGGAACTCCGGTGATTTATGCTGATGTCCCGGAAATGGTAGTACCTGCAGGGACTTTCCAGGTGTATACACCTCCAGTTGACATGCAGTACGTCTCACGAGGACCGTTTTTTTACTCACCAACGATTCCTACAACTTGGTACCCAGTAGGAATTAACTCACAGGGATTTATTTTCCCCACTACAGTTAATCAGAATCTTCAAAGCAATTAAAGTTGTGTTTTTTTTTCTTATCGTTTTTTAGTAGAGATTTAAATTTGTTTCGTTCTTTTTTGAGAATTTATTGAAGTTATTTTTCCAGTTATAATTATAATAATTAGTTTTGTTAAGTTCAGGAAAATAAAGTATTTTTTATTTTTGTGACAATTGTTATTAATTGTTAGATAATACATGTAAAGTGCAAATACAAAACATTAAGTAATGTTAACAAATTTAGAAAAAAATTACGCTTCATCATCGCTTCCTGCTTTCGGTCTGGCTTTGGGTCCTCCAGCTCTCTTCGCCATAATAATCTGATCAACTCGAAGAATTGTAGCTGTAGCCCCTACTGCATACTTCAACCCCCAATATTTGGAAGAATACAAATCCAGAATATTCTTCTCCAATGCATCACAAATCGTACTTTCCATATCGATATCAACTCCCACATTTTTCTGTCCATTCTGATGTGCTTCAAGGATTTTCTCCAAGACAACAGTCGAACGGTGACCACTATTATCTGCAAGAGTCTTAGGGAAACTCTCTAAAGCCGTTGCAAATTTCCTAACCGCGTATTGTTCCAAACCGGGAAGAGTATCAGCATATTGGGTCAAGTGATGAGCCAATTCAGCTTCTACAGCTCCTGCACCTGGCAAAAATTTTCCGTCACGTGATATACCTTTGAAAGTATTAACACCATCATCGATTGCTCTTTCAATGTCGTCCATATAATTGTCAGTAGCGCCACGAATCACCACGGTGGAAATGCGAGACTCTTTCCCTTCAAGTCTGAATACAATAATAGGGGTATCTCCGAGTTCTTCAACGCAGACAACATCGCAATAACCGAGTTCTTGGGGTGTAGGGGGGATCAAACGGGGTAAAACAGTAGCTCCAACCTGACAAAAAAATAGTTATATACAGTGTTGTTAAAGTAAACTACGCACAAATGAATAAGGATATTCTAAAAAATCATAATATTTAATGATGTAACCAGTTTTTTTCAAAACTATGTGATTAATTATTTAGCTTATCTAAAAACTGAAAACCAAATTAATCGTTTTTCTTTTGGTAAGGTTTTCTTAAAAAAATTTATTTTCTTTTGTTGTGTCCACTTATTCGTACCAGTTTACGGTTAAATTATGAAACGGCTTCATCTTCTAGCCAACCTTTGGGAAATTATTGTGCAAATGCATACTGAGGGTAACCGACAAGTTGGCATTGGCCGAACTATCGGTATATTCCAAAGGGTGGTTTCGCACACCCTCTCACGTTTTCGGAAAACAGGATCTAGTGCTAGGCGGCCTGGTAGCGAATTCCAACGTGTTACAACCCCTAGAGAAGATCGTAACATAGTCATACAAGCCAGACGCAAGCGCTTTTTGACAGCGCGTCAGATTCTAAATCTATTGCAAAATGTTCCTAAGTGGCCTATTGCACTTTAAACCAGGGGTCGGCAACCCGCGGGCCGCATGCGGCCCTTTGCAACTTTTTCCGCGGCCCGCCAAAGCACCAATATAATTTATTTTTAATAATATTTATACTCGTATATGATATAAAAGCACTATTTAAAAAAAAGATTTGTTACATTTGAATGTGCGGCCCGTATAAAAATTTTATTTTAAAAATGGCCCGCCGTTCGAAAAAGGTTGCCGACCCCTGCTTTAAACAATTCGGAACCGTTTACGGAAAGTTGGACTGTTATCGTATGCTCCTTTAAGAAGACCAGCCGCAACAGAACGTCACTGGCGCGGCGGTTACGAAGAGAATGGTGTAGCGAGCGCCTGACTGAGCACATAAACTGGCAAGCTGTTATGTTCACTGACGAATCTCGTTTATGTCTACACAGCTACATCCGACGACAAAGAGTGTACAGAGAACGAGGAATGCGCACCATGCCGTAATTTGTGCAGCCTGTCTATCGGTTTCAAAGCGGTGGAGTTATGATCAGAGCTACCATTTATTCTGAAGGCCGTACAAACCTACACATCATTGATGGGAACCTCACAGGGGTGTGTTATGTTCAGGAAATTGTGTAGGAATAAGTGTTACTCACAAGGAACTTTATTGGTGAAGAATTTCGTTTTCTTGACGACAACGCAGGTCCACATAGGGCTCCAATAGTGCATCAATTTTTGGAAAACCATCAAATTTCTATTTGCCTTTGCCACTAATGTTACCAGACCTTAACCCAATTGAACATATGTGGGATGCATTGCAAAGAAGACTTTCCGATCACTATCCACAGCCCTCAAACCTCCATAAACTACAAGAAGCGTTGCCGCCCCTTTGGAACGCAATCCCTCTTAAGATTTCTAATAACATTATTAACAGTATGCCAGAAAGATGTCAGCAAGTTGTTAATAACCGTGGACATTATACTCGATGTTAAAAGTGACTTTTAAATCAACAACATCAAAATTGTATAAACAAGCAACGATATTTTTTTTTAGCAATTTTATTAGTTTTTTTTATTACAAAATCTATTCTAATTTGTAATGTTTGATGCCATTTTGTAACTTAAAATATAATCTCGTCTTATTTACAAGTAAAAGTAGAAATCCTAGCAATATTCCTATTCATTTGTGCGTAGTTTATTTAACTACAAGTAGTTAGAAATGTCGTTCAACTATTTTTAATGTATTTAAATATGCACTTAATTATTTTTTTCAAACACTGTCTCATAAGCATATCATTAATGCCACACAAACAACAATTATTGCCACTAGAATTTTTTTGTATTTTATTAAAAAACGTAAGTTCTGCAAGCTGTTTCTGTTTCTTCTTCCATTTATAAGAGTCGTGAATTTCAAAGAAAAAAGTTGTAGAGAATTAAATTTTGTATAATAAAGTTTGCAAGGCGATACTTTTATTTCTAACAGTTTAGGCATTAGAGATGAGAAAAGGTTGAACAACTCGGGTTGTCTAACTCTTTCTCATCTTTAAGCGTATCCGAAGGCTAAATTATAAGAGATAAAAATATCGACTCACAAAGTTAATCCTCTACATGACAGTATTTTTTTGTATAATTAGTTTTGCAATTTAATTCAAAGGACATGCTTTGCTTAACCTTAAGCAAGGTTAAGCAGCGCATGCTCTCTCCCCTTGGTTATTTTTATGTGAGATTGAATACTCCCTTCTATTTATTTTAGAATAATTAGATTACTTTGAAAATTTTCCAAAATAAGTTAAGTGTACTTTGATAACCTCACATGCTATCTGCGCCTTGTACCATTCACTCAGGCCTTTTAATACTTTCCGAGCTAAAAAGGTGTAGGTATAGTTCGTTTTTTTATTAATACGCTTGTCTGTCTCTGTTCAACACAATCTATATGACATAGCAATAATGTGTTGAAAAGAGACAGACAAGCGCATTAAAAAGAAAAACGAAATATACATTAAGAAAATATTCATTCATTAATTACCGGAAAAATGTTAAAAATGCTTTTTTTCTTGTCAGGTTAGTCAAAACCCAAAATTGAACAGAAATTGGCTGGAATTAGTCAATCTTGACAAGAACGAAATCATTTTCAACATTTTTCGGATAATTAATGAATGTTTTTGATAACAATGCGCTTTAATGTGTAAAAATGCTGCTTCTAAAATTGATATTTCGATTTTACAAGTACCTAGGTATACCTACTTATCCAAATTCAAAGTGTTTTTATGACACTGTAATTGTCATTAGAAACGTCATAATAAGAAGCGCTGTTGAGGTCTGTGTAAATCAAATTTGTTCACCCTGAGTCCACTTCTGGCTGGTACTAATACGAAGATTTACATTTATAATTTTATTGCACAGCGGTAAGTTTCTTTTATTTATCACTATTTATCTTGAATACAATATTATCTTGTCATGAAAAGCACTTTGGATTTGGATAAGCATAAATGAATTTATCAGACCATTAAAAACAATGCTTTCAATTCCGGCCACTACAGATTTTTTTTATTGAACACGCGGCATTTAAAACTGTAATTAAATAAATTTATAAAAATTGTATTTAAGCTATACTTAATAAGCGCATAATCAAAGGGATTATGACACGAGAATGTTTAAAGCCCGGTGGGCAACGGAGAATTATGACCGTGGTGCATACAATGTCTCATTTTGTTTTGCATTGTTTTGGGTCTTTAAATTAAAAGAAAAAATTTCGGCAAAACAGTCGACTATTATGCCCTTGCTAGGGATACGGATAACGTAATGATGTCATTACTCGTTTGACGTTTTCCGAAATAAAACTGAAAAAATGACATTTATTTGTCATTGTTCCTTAGTAACCTTCCGGACCATAAAGGTAAAGATTACGTCCTGATTTCCGGGCGTATAAAAATTATGGTTCCAAAATAAAATAAATGCGTTTATGCAAAAGTAATTATAGTTGAGCTTAACTTCGTTTGGAAAGTATTTTAACAGTGAAACGTAAAAATATAGGGATGTACCGACTATTCGGCTACTTTTCTAGTCAGCGAACGGTCGACTAGTAGTCAGTACAATTCACGAACTAGTCGGCTTAAAATTATCATTTTAAAAAACTAATGTAATTAAAAAAATTGTTACAAGTTATACAAATTTTAAAAACTAGAATTCGTGTATAAAATAAACTTTTTAACAAATTTGCATCTTGAAATCTATTATACCATAACATTTTTTTGGGTGCTATAATTAAACCTCGCACGAAATATGGGAACAAAAACCCTTTACAGTCGTCTAGCTAACTACTCGCTTCTGTCACGCGATAAAACATTGAAACTTGAATTGGTCGATAGTAGTACCGAATTAGTACCGCTATCGCCCAATTTAAGTTTCAATGTTTTATCGCGTGGCGGGTACGAGTAGTTAGCTAGACGACTGTAAAGGGTTTTTGTTCCCATATTCCCACCGAGGTCTAGCTATAATAGAATCCAACATTTTACTTTTTACATTAATTTTTTTTTAAAAAAAGCAAATTATAAAAAAATTGTTTCTTTTATCGTTGTAGACACTTATTCTTCAAAGAACTCCTGCTTCGCCCTCGTTTTATAAACTTGGAATGAGCTTTCTTTCCTGTTTATAAAAGGGGGGTAAGCGTATTAACTGCAGGATTGGTAAAATACTTAAAAATTGAAGAAATTATAGGTAGATATAATTGAGCCGACTATTCGCCGACCAGTGGCCTGTTTTAAAATGAATATTGAATATTCCATCAAAGCTCTAGTCGGTATATCTTTAATAAATAACAGATTTTTTTGACTTACTGTTTTGCTGAGTCTTCTGAGATCAAACTTGGAATTGAGCCTGACTGCCATTAAGCCATACTTGTTGATGTAATGTAGTGCCATGTCTCCAAATTTAGCCCCAGCAACGATGACTTTCGTTCCACTATCAGCAATCGATTTAATTTGCATTTCCAAGAGATTCTCTTCTCCTCTACTAAAATTCATCAACTCGTCTGCTGTTTTAATAAGAACAGTTCCTTTAGTTTCAGTTTGCATTATATCAACTGCACAACTATAAACAGCAACTTTTGCATTTGTGACTTTGTTGATATCTCCTTCGACATGTCTTTTAAAGACCATTCCTTGTACAACTTGTGAGTTATGTAAACCTGAGCCTAAGACTTTGCAAACACGTACATTGTCAACGTTAAAAGTTGTACTTTCAGGAAGAATTGAAACACAAGCTTTTGCAACTAATCCAGCTAAGAAATCTTCATTTCCATACTGTTTCGACTGAATTGAGGTCTTAATTCCCTTAACGACTTCACTCAAATTCCTTTGATCGGTTATTTCATAGCAAACTAAGGTAGGGAGTATTTCCAGGCATTTCTCGAGGGCTTTTTCATAACCTTCTGCAACTTCAGTAGGAGTTACCCCCAATCTGATGAGTTCCTCCGAGGCTTCCAAAAGTGCCCCAGCCAAAATAATTACAAAGTTTGTGCCATCACCTACTTCAGAGTCTTGCATTTGACTTGCGAGGATCATTAATTTAGCAGCTGGATGTTCAATATCGAGCTCTCTGATGATAGTGGCAGCATCACTGGTAACAAATTGTTTCTCGAGATGGTTTATGACCATTTTGTTCATCCCATTGGGGCCATACGCTGAACGCACGGATTGGGCAAATTCCTTGCAAGCGTTGATATTACGAATTACAGCTTCTTCGAGACCGGCAAAGTGCTAAAATAAAATCGTTTAAGCATTATTGTCTTTAAAAGATTTGCCGGCCCGAATGACTAACACCCAGACATAACCACATGTCAGTTTTATCGAAATTTTCACAAAATGGGGCTTACCCGTGCTCCTTCTTTCAACATCTGGGCAAAGCCCGGTGCCTTAGGGACGTGAAGAGCCATTTTTCAAATTAAATTATGAATTTATTAATAAATTACGAATATTCGAATTATTTTGTACGACAATGAACATGAACATGTGAACGTTTAGTGATTTGTTTAGTGACATCAAGGCAGCCAACATAGCAAAAAAAACTGAATCAGTAACTTTTAGCTTTTTTATTTAAATTAAATTGTTTTTTCGTTTAATAATTTGGCTTTCAAAATTTTTAAAAACAATAAATTGTTTTTTATTTTTAAAATTGTGACACTTCTAAGGCCTGACCTGTTCAAAAATTAGATTTTTGAATGATCGTTTAGGAATTTTGTTATTTGGACTCTACGTTGTGTTTTGTATTTATTTGTTTGTTATTTAAGCGCTGTGTATCAAGGAAGAGTAAAACAGCTGAAACTGAATACCTAAACATTTATTCAAAATTATTACAAGAATATTTTGTTGACCTAAGATTAGGCAACCCATTATACAAGTCAAATCTTATTCGTAATTATACAACACAGAATACGTTGCATCCCATGAGAGTTGCAACCAGAGAGGTTGCAACACACTAATCCCGTATAAAAACCACCCAAATTTGGCAAATTTAAATAATAATACCTCCGACTCAAAAAATTAACAGATAAAAGTGCGTAGAAGCCTCCCCAAAGAACCAACTACAGCGTACTCTTTTTTTCTAATATGTCCAATTTTCGGGAGTCTTTTTGTTTATAATAATTAGCTAGGTAGCACAAAGGAGCAACATATGGAAGGTCAGATCGCCAGATTTTAAACAGTTAATCCAGTTGATGCTACCTCTCCGATCTATTCATCAGATCTAAAAGAATGAGGTGGTGTGCCATCCTGCTGGAAGAATACTAAATTAGGGTTTAATCCGGAGTCTGTTTTACTTGCATCTACGATGAAAAGATCTATAATATCATCTAGCAACTTCAAGTATCTTTACCTCGTTAGAGGGTTAATTATCGTGCGGTAACAGTCACAAAATTATCTTCAAAAATATCCGTCCATCACTTGTTTTCTCCATATCGGGGTTAATAATAAAAATATTTTGATGCGTTTTTTTGTCACACTCTACCGGTCGTTACCCTTCATTTAATGTATCACAAAAGGTATGGTCTTATTAAAGTTTGTAGAGGTTGGGGTTAGAGTGATAATTCTTTAACACTTACAAACCAAATAAAATACCCATCCTACTTCCCCCTAGATACTATCAAAACGGTTTTTTCCCTTTTTTTTATCTTCACTTGTTTAAAAGTTATTAGAGGTAGAAGATTTTAATGTTACATCCTGTATTTGAATAAAACCAATTCTAAATTTTGGGTTGTCCGCTTCACGTGAAATGTTCCATAGGTGCAAAATATTTCAAATGCAGATTCTCCTATAATAACTTCTGGTTTTTGCCTGATAGAGATAACCAATCTTTGTGTAAGAATTTTTTTGTTGGAAATTAAAATAATACGTATTCAAAAATTATATAAATTTAAAAAACAAATGTATTATTTATTGCTTAAATGAGCAGAGAAGTCGTGCCGAAATGGGAAAATAATTTACTATTATTGTAAATTGTGTCATCGGCACAGTTAATTTGCAATTACTGGGAATTATGGCCAAACTAATAAACACTCTATCTTATAATCACCAATTTTGTATTTTTTAACTTTTCGACTTAGACATCAAAAAATAAACATTTTATTAGTCTTTTTTTACTAACTGTTTAATATTTTGAGCTGTAATTTGGTAGGCTTATTACAAACCATATAAACTGTCTCCACCTAAATTTCATAAAATTTGGTCAACTTTTAACCAAGATATAAATAATTTAATGTGTAACCCCATATACATACAGGATGACAAAAAATGTACGAAATAAAATTTATATTTTCTAACTTAATTTTTTTTAGAAAAACGCTAAAACAAAAGGATTTTATTTTTTTATTGTGCACATTTTTTACTTATATCCATTTTTTTCTAATCGGTTTTGCTGTAATTAATCAATTTTTTTTTTAAGTGGCAACTCTTATTTTTGGTGTTAAAAATAAAAACTACTTTTTTTCTTAGTATAACACTATAACATTTATAGGGTCTAAAATAAAAACTTTAAGTAATTTAACCAATTTAAATGTTTTATTAAATTTTTCAAAACAAATGCAATTTTCAACAAAATTACTATTACTAAACCAAATGATTAAATTGAGGTCTATTTATTTTTTGGCAATAATACAATTTTTGAACTTTGTTATTTCTTATTTTTTGACCAATAGACAAGTTTCCTTTTGCGCCCGTACTTAGTCCGAATGTACAGACACACCCCTTTGTAGAGATATTGCAAACTGTAATGTTGGTGGTCATGTCATCTACCTTTCTTTGTTTGTTGTATCTTACCAAACTGTACAACAGAGATAAAACTAAGAAGATGACGTGAAAAAAGTAACTAGATTTAAAAACGTAGGTGTGGTTTTTGTTACCGCGGCGCATGTAGACTCAAAAAAATTTAAAAAGAAAACAAGTTAATTTTTCTTAAATCCTCTAAATCTCTTGGTTTTTGTTGTAAATACTTTTGATTTTAAGTAGCCTCTACAGAAAAGCGGGAAAAACATTATCTAAATAATCTCTGACACCACGAGCGTAGTGTGGAGGTGCAACGTCTTGTTGAAACTATACATTAGCTGCTGTTATGTCTAGATTCTTTTTATTAAAAAAATGCTTTGTAATGCTGGTATTAACGTGTTGCAAAAAATGTCCAAATAAACTTGTCTGGTCAATGAGACGTCAAAAAATACGATCATAAAATGTGATCTGACAAAATCACACCAAACATTCAATTTTTGTAGATGTTGAATATAGGATACTACAAGTTTTTCTCATCTAGTGCGGTTTTTCTATCGACCCATATGGGCAATTATGTCTTTTTTAAGCTAAATTAAATAAATAGTGAAATCAAAAGTATCTGCAACAAAACCAACAGATTGAGAGTATTTAAAAAAAGTAATTACAAATCAGTGCCGCTTAATTAATCAAAAAATAAGAAATAATGTGCTAACGGAGTCCAAAAATTCGTTGTATTATTATCAGGAAACAGAAGGACGTCAATTTGAACATTCAGTTCAGTAATTCTGATAAAAAATGCGTGTATTTTGAAAAACTCAAGAAAACATTTAAATTGGTTAAATTACTTAGTGTTAAATTACAAGTGTTCGTTTTAGACCTTATAAATCTTTTGCTGTTATACTCAGAAAAAAAATAGTTTCGATTTTCAACACCAAAAATAAGAGTTGCTATTTAAAAAAAAAAGACTACGTTACAGCAAGAGACCGGTTGGCAAAAAAAATTTGGAAATAAGTGAAAAACGGGCGTAATAAAAAAATTAAGTACACTTGTCTTGGCGTTTTCCTAAAAAAAAAAAATTAACTTAGAATATATAAATTGTATTTCATACTTTTCACCCTGTATATGTATGTACAAGGTAGGAGAGAGGATGAAGAAAACCTTCAAAAATTTTAACTGAAGATTTTTTGATTTTAGATAATAAAATGGTACTAAGATTGTTTTCGTTAGCAGTTTCAGTAGCAAAAATAAATAAAAAAAACAAAATCTACTCTCAAAAAACCTCATTTTTCCGTTTTTTTGTCCCAAAACCTATGCCAATCATAGAAAATAAAAATTTTGAGAATTTTTTACATTTATCATTACTAACATATTTTCAAAGTGACTATACTCTACTAAAAACCCAACTGGGTTTTTGCACCGAGTTACTCCACTAAATTGTATAGTCATTAAGTAGTAAAAAGAAAAAATTCAATAAAATAAGTGTACTGTTTTAAACCAATTTTGGCGTACCTGACTGTAAAAGCAAGTTTTCTGTTTATTACTAGCGCAATAAAGATTGTATTGTTACCAATCGCAAGTAATTTATGGTTGTTAGACCTTTCGATGCTATCTGAGAAAACCTTTCGAGGCATGCAGATTTGTCACCACTTTTACCTGGATTTGATCTGCCCCGGGCGGTTTTTTCAGATGCCATCGAAGGGTCTAATAACCATAAATTACTTGCGTTTGATAACAATACAATCTTTATTGCACTAGTAATAAACAGAAGACTTGCCCTTAAAGTCAGGGAACCAAAATTGGTTTGGAATAATATAAAGTCAAATTTTTTGAGACATTAGTATCCACAATTGAATTAATTAGCAGCCCACTGCCCCCACCAAATAAATTTGAAATCAGTTACAAATAATTGAAGTGTTTGGCGGTAAACGTCAACCAATCATTTCCTAGAATTTTAAAAGTCTTAAATTTGATTGGAGTAGTTTGTTAGCCATTGCCTAGTTTGTATTGGCTTTAAAAACCTCGGATGATTATTGGTTATTTGAGTTGCCTTGTGAATGAGAATAGTTTTAACAAAGAGTGCAACGGAAATTTTCTTTATCTTACTATTTTTCACAAATTTCAGTTCACTTTTGACATTACAGATTTTTGCAGCTTTTTGAAACAGTTTGTGTGCCAGATTTATCACTTTATCAGGTATGTACCTAAAGGAATATTCCAAATGTTAGATCTTGATAAGATAACCCTAAAAAAGCCCCTTGAAAAATCGAACTTTTTCATATATCAGTTTCTTCTCTGTGTACGTTATAATTTGTGTTTTATTTTATTATTACAGAAAATGGGAGACGAAAACAGAATTCGTTCGTTCAAGAACAAAGGCAAAGATTGCGAAGTAAGTTAGACAATTTTATGCAATTTTTGTGACAGGAGTTTTTTGCCACAGGAAATGCGTCGCCGGAGGATAGGCCAAACCATCGAGCTTCGAAAAGCAAAGAAAGAGGATCAACTATTGAAAAGGAGGAACATTTCATTACATGAGGATGTCTCCAGTTCTGTGCAGGACAACAGCCCCGTTTCACCACCCCTGTCAATGTCAACTGAGGATATTTTATGGGGTAATAACTAACAATAGAATAAACGTTGTTTTGTACTTATTGGAATATTTATTTATAGGAATGATGAGTCCTGATGAGAATCTTCAATTTAAGGCGACTCAAGCTTGTCGTAAAATGCTGAGTCGTGAAAAAAATCCTCCAATTGATCACATGATTCGCTTGGGGGTTGTTCCACGTTGTGTTGAGTTTTTGGGCAAGACACACAAGTAAGTTCGTTTTTTTTATTAGGTGGTAAGAACGAAAATGAAGGGTTATTCCACGTCAAATCAATTTTTGAACTCAAAAATTTAAAGGTATTGAAAATGCCTTTATTTAGAAAAAAAAAACATAAGAAATATAAATAGATACACAGAAGACAGCCAACTGGCTATTTAACTTAACCTTAACTAAAAAGAAAAGAGTACATATATTCTGTTCATTATTAATGTTGGCGTTGAACATCTAAAAGATAAAAGCCTTTCGTCCTTTTGTGGGACGAAATAAATAAATAAATTCAATCACACGATATTTTATTTGTCACCAACCCTGGTTTCGGCCACACTTAGACCATCATCAAGGGGGCTGTACCAAAAGAGTAAAAATAGTAAAATTACATGACAAAGATAATTCAAAACCCTTGCCTACTTTTCATAGAAATTGTCGAACAATGAGAGGTAAAATTTTTTAACTATCATTTATTTTCATTAATCTTTTTAGCTACTCTGAAATGTTAAAAAATATCAAGATAAAGCTCCAAAATTATTATGACAGCTTTCAATTATGCAAAATTGTGAATTAGAATCAACCACAGACACCTTTACTGTGTTAGCTTACAGATACTGTAGACAGAACTCCTAGGGTTTGTTGGTAAACCATGTTTAATCATAATAATCGCTTTCTAGACAAATGTAAAAATTCATAAAATTGTCAATAAATCACCGTAAACTCACAAATTTTTAACAAAAAAACGTTTAGAATCAAAAACGTAACACTCATTTACTGTATTTCATGTAACTATTACAAAAACCGTTTTTAAAACATGAACATAGTGTTATTAATTCTTACACTTGTTTTATTTTATTTGTAGCACAGTACGGTAGAACAGCTGATCAAGGCACATGGTATTTAGTATTATTCTTACTTCGTTTTTATCATTGTTAAGCGTGAAGAAGAATAAATATTCGCGTAAAAGAAAAGTAACTTTGAGACATAACGACTCTCTTATAAAACAGCTGTTTGATGCAACAGTGGCGGTTTCATCGGCTGTGTCAGTCGCGAATTAAACAAAAATAAAGTTTTTTATTTATCTGAGTTGGTTATTGAGTTATGATTTTTTTATACTTGTAGATGCAATAACTGAAACTGCCTCCCACCATAGTTTCGTAAAGTTGTCACTATTTAAAAAATACAAAAAAGGTTCTCATTATTTATTATTTTCTTCAACATATATTGTTTTCAATATCTTTAAATTTTTGAGTGATCGATTTGACATGGAATAACTCTGTAGTGACTTAGAGTTGGCTTTACACCCCTTGACTGATCGAATAAAACTAACAAAAATATGAAAGACCAAAGAATATTGATTCAACAAATTTTTGTTTTCACGTTAGTAACCAATAACCATTCAGAAATTTATCTATCCATCTCAAAAAAAAAAAAAAACAATTTTATGGGTAACAGGCGACGAGAACAGTGTCCTGTATGTATAGTTGAAATCAGGAAAGAAGGCTATTAGACAGACCCTCCGTTACAATTTTTTTTTAATTAAATGCTGTCGTTAGCGGAAAAAAATTAAAGAGATACACGCAATGTAGAAGGATTAACAATTCTTGGAAGAAATCAGGACTCGGCTCCACCTCAGCCGATTACAGTTCTGTCAAATAGTAGTATGTAACTTAAATAACTACTTTTTTAATAGTTATTTACATTCGCGTGTGGTAACTTAAATTTTACAGCGCGAAATCAATTTGAAACACGACGCGCCAGCGGAGTGTTTTAATAATTTGGGCACTGTAAAATAGTTAACACACAAGTCTTGTGCTTTTGCGAGTTTTGAAAAATAGCGATATGAAATTAACGCATTTTTTTAGCCCATCTTTAGTGTTTGAGTCTTGCTGGGCCCTCACAAACATCGCTTCCGGTACGTCTGAGCAAACCGCAGCCGTAATCCATGAAGGCGCTCTTCCGAAACTTCAGCAACTCCTCTCTTCAGACCGCATTGATGTTGTAGAACAAGCAATTTGGGCAATTGGCAATATCGCAGGCGATGGCCCTGAAAGTCGTGATCTGGTACTAAGCTACAATATTTTACCCAATCTTTTGGCTTTAATTAAACCAAACACAAGTTTGTCGCTATTGCGCAATACTGTTTGGGTTATTTCAAATCTCTGCCGCAACAAAAATCCTTACCCAGATTTTCAATTAGTAAAACCAGCTTTGCCTGTTTTGGCTGAGCTTTTGACATATACTGATAAAGATGTTTTGGCTGATACTTGTTGGGCTTTGAGTTACCTAACAGATGGTAGCAATGAGAAAATTCAAGCGGTGCTTGATACAGGTCTAATTGATCGTTTAGTTAAGCTGTTGTATAGTGAAGAAAGTACCGTCCTAACTCCGGCTTTGAGAGCTGTAGGAAATATTGTAACAGGAAATGATCATCAGGTAAAATTTATTTTTAATTTCCTCATAAAAAAAGGATTGTTTTGGTAGACTGATTTGGTAATTAACGCTGGGGCGTTGGTTTGTATGACCCGTTTATTGCAACATAGTAGACTGAATATTGTAAAAGAAGCCGCTTGGACTATCTCAAACATAACTGCTGGAAATAGTGAACAAATCCAGAAAGTTCTAGATGCAGGAATAATGCCTTATCTGCTTGTTGTCCTACAAACTGTAATTATTTAAATTGATTGTGTTTTTTTTAATGAGTGATTTTAGGGTGACTATAAGTCCCAGAAAGAAGCAGCTTGGGCTGTTACTAATTTTACAAGTGGTGGTACTACAACTCAAATAACTCAACTTGTTGAAATGGGGGCTCTGAAACCTATGTGTAACCTCTTGCATTCTAAAGATAGCAAAACAATAATTGTCGTTTTGGAAGGATTACATAACATCTTAGCGGTAAAAATATATTTAAAATTATTTTTTATTGCATTATTTTTTAGGCTGCTGCTAAGTTAAACGAAGCCGTAAAAGTTGCCATAATGATTGAAGAGTGTGGTGGTTTAGATGCAATTGAGCAATTGCAGGCTCATGACAACGAAAAAATCTATGAACGAGCATTGCACCTAATTGAGAACTATTTTATTGTAAGAATTTTCTGGTATTAAAATTTTATTTCAATGTTGTTTTTTAGATGGATGAGGCAGTGAGTTCCAATGTCTCAAATGGAGAATTTCAATTCAGTGCCCCGAATATGTCAGATAAACAGCAGTCTCCATTTTCTTTCTAAATTCTAATTTTCAACTGTTCAACTAAAGCGTCATTCCTTATTGGATTATCACATTTTTTATATTTTTATAATGCGTATACCAATTTAACACATTTTTTATAAATAAATTTTTTGTTAAAATCGTCAGAATTATTTTTATTTCAAAAACCCAATTCTCACAGAAAAGTAGAAACAGTAGTGTAACTGTATATAAGTTAGAAAAGATGACGTCATACTTTGCGAACGTACGGAGAAGCGTGAGTTTCTTTTAGAAAGCGGCTTTGGTTTGTATACACGATGATTCAAAATTATATATATATATTATCAAAAATCATGTTTATCGTAAGCTGTGTGATAATTACATAAACTATTTACATGGTATGTACAAAATTGGCCTCATTTTTTCGATCTTCTGCCATCTTTCTTGCTTCCTTCACAGTTACTCCTTTTTTTTTCCAACTTCCAAGTCCCATGTTTGTCTCGGTCTCCCTGTTTATTTTTCTCTCTTGTGATCTTGCCTGCCATAATTGTTTTACTTTTCTTGAATTTTCCATTCTTTGGAAGTGTCCCCACTAACTTAGCTGTTGCTTTTCAATATACTCTACCACTTATTTTATTTCTAGTTCATCATGTATTACTGTATTTCCTATTCTGTCTCTTCTTGTTACTATCTGAACTTTTCTTAGGTACTTCATTTCTGCAGCTTGAATCTTCCTTTTAATTTTCGGGATAAAATCCACGATTCGCAACCATGTTAGAGCTGGTCTATACAGGGTGACTTTGAAATATATTTGGGAAATTTAACCAGTTATAGTACATAATAAATATGTTCTTTAATTAAAGTAAAACTCAAGAAATTATATCAATTTATATATTTATTTAAAAAAAATATTTTTTAAACTCCAAGCTTAACAATTTTTTCCAAAGTATTAATAGAAAATTTATCTTGAAATCTTAGTAGAACTTCCAAGGGGTTACGTTCCACATTTTCCCTAAAAGGTATATCATAAAATATCACATACATGGCCAGTTTAGTCAGAGTGTCTTTATCAGAAACAAGTTCACTTCCGTTTAAATAGGCCTGTAAACCAGGCCTTAAATGTGGCTCCCAATGTTCCAAAATTTCAATTATTTGTTCTTTTATTGCTAGTATAACTTCAGACTGGACTAAATTACAACACAAAGTGGTTGTCAAAACTTGCAAAAACATCAACTTAAGTTGCCAAATATTCATTGCATTTGGTTGTAATTTCATATCACGAATAAACTAAAACAAAATAATTAAGGCTGGTATTTCGGTGTGTTAGTGCTTATGGGAAAATAGGCGTTTTGTAAAACAGATAGCATTTGACTTAATCAAAACCAAATTAAATAATATCAGTTGGTTATAACTCGAATTTACCAAATAAGTTTTGACGTGTGTCTTAACTTCGATTTCTCCAAAAAGAAATACTAAAAAAATGAATGATTCCGTCTGGTCAACATCTGTTTGGGAATGTGAAAAAGATTTATGAAATGCTCCAAACTTTAAGATTACTACGAAAAAAAGATAATAACAAAAAACGACAAAAGGGATTAGGAAGAAGAAAAAAGACGTAACCCCACGCGTCAAGAACCACCGAAGTTTATTTGCAAGTTTCTTTTAATTTGAGAATTTTCAAAAATACATTCGCTTTTGTATGGTGTGTTAAATCAAATAAGTTTTGAATTTCTAACCGGGTTGACACATTTTTTAATTACTATTTTTTTTTATAAACAAAAGGTAAATCAATTTTTAAAACAGTTCAACTTACTTAGTCCTAAAGCATTTCTACCAATAAATAGGCTATTGGAGCTTGGATTGAGTCTCGTATCTCTGTCTGAAGAGCTTTCTATATCAAGTTAAGTGTTAAATCTCGTTTCAAGTCATTCCAATTTTTTTGTCAGTTTGTTTTCTAACCCTGCTGTCTATTTTGTTCGTGGTCTTCTTTTTTTATTTTTCTCCAGCACTAGCATTTCAAAAACACTTTTTGTAAGTCTACCGTCTCACATTCTACACATGCTTGAACTATATTAGTCGATTCTATTATTTTCGTTAATCGGTTGTATACTATATTTATTTTTCGTGGCAGAAACTTTGTATAAGATTTTTGTTATAAGATTTTGATTTGTAAATCATTCAGTTTAATTCCCCACCTGAGGATGACAACTTTGTTGTCGAAACGTGCATCGTGCAAAGCAAATTGTTTGGTGTTATTGGGTGTTCTACGTTTCATTCTACACACCAAGGTCCAACAAGAAGTTATAGTTTTTGTCGTTTATTTGTTTTGTCTCAGCTCTTTTTGAAACGTTCCCATTTTTCTTCAATGCTTATACTCTTTTCTTCGGTTTTAAACTCATCTAATATTTCTTGATATTTGTACCGTATTTTTCTTTCTTTTTTCTTAATTTGTAACTCTTTATTTTTTTCTTTGATCTTTTTCCTATCTTTTCAGTTTCATTATTACTAAAAAGTGAGCCTTCCTTTCTACTTTCACATTTTCGCTTACTAGAAAGTAATCTATAATTGATATTTTATTTAGTTCCTGGTTTCGCAAGTGGTCGTCTTTTTATATACAGAATGTTTTTGAAGTAATGTAAAAGAAATTTGAGCAGGTGATAGTCCTTTGTTGAAAGAATGCTAAAGAACCAAATTTATCATATACAAATATTTATAGATTTTGAGATATACGATAGAGAAGTTTTTGCTCAAAAACAGTGTTGTCATATATCGTGTATCTCAAAAATAATGCTTTCTGAACATTTTTTTGTACTGCGTATATCTCAAAAACCTGTAACATTTCGTAAGACAAATTTGGATATAGGTTTGGATCCTTTCAACGAGAGCTATCACCTGTTAAAATGTTTAACATTACTTCAAAAACAACCTGTATATTCTGTGGAATTCATTATCACTTTTATATTTTTGATTTCTTCTTTCAGACCCTTCAATTTTTGTTGATCTGCTCTTCTCTTATTTCCTTTATGTTTCTTACTAATTCTTTCATCATATCTAATAAGACATCCATCTTACCATCCCTTACTTTCTGCAGTGACCTGATAATCTTTTTATTTTCTTTTAAATATATTGTGTATGTCCGACATCCTTTTCCTTTTTATTTCTTCAGAGGTATAATCGTCGTTACTCCTTTTTCCAGTTTTTTCACTTCATTTTTTGTTAATTCTTATGTTAATATTTTGATATAGAACATTCTTGTCGCATATTCAGTCACTTCCCTTGCTGAAACTCAACCAAAAAACAGTTCAAAATAAAAGTGATGTTTGGCAATTATTTTCTCAAAATACACATGTGCATAATTATATTTAAATAGTGTAAATCCGTGGTCGAAAAGAAAAAGAAAGTCTTAGATATACATCATAAATATGTTAATTAATGTATTTGGATTGGCTAACTACCTGTGGATCAGTTTCTGTTTAATCTTGAATTACTTAGCTTGCAAGTATTATATTCTATTTTACAAGGCGTATGCAAATGTTTCAAAATTTAGTTTTATTTTCTTTGTTTGTAATAATATAATTTATCAAATAATATAATTGTTGTTATTTTGATTTAGAACCATTGTTATTAATTTTTTTATTAAATAAATTAGTATAGAATGATCTCTCATTCTATACTAATTTATAAAGCAGTATTCTTGCTCATCCCAAAACAAGTTACTCCTGTTAGTCGAATACTTCCTGATATTCAGAACAAGAATAGTTCAGTAATTGTTGACTGAAACATTTATTTAATTTGGTTTTAGTAAGTTGAAATGCTATTTATTATTATATTTCCCATCAGCGCTAGCACAACTAAACGCCAGCTTTAAACATAATTTGACAATTAGAATTAATTACCTTTAGAAGGAAACTAATAACAGGTACAATAATTAATTTATCTTTCACCACAGCATCATAGGTAACTTTTGTTAGCACCTGTATTAATTTAAGTTCTTCTGGACTTAATTTATCAGTTGTTAAGAAATGATCACAAAAATATTTTATCGCTTGATCATGTGTAAACGAAACAATTGACGCCGATGAAGGATTCCATGGTACAGTTTCTGATTGAGTTAAAGTTTTAGCCAACTGACTGTGATAACCGAGTTTGTCGACTATATAACTCAAACAGCCTGCCCTTTGTTTAACTTCAACAAACCCATTTGACGTTAAAATTGTCCTAAAAAATTCTGTTAGCGTGTTTATTTTGTAATGCCAAAAACAATTACATAAGAGTGTCCCAGTTTTTGCCTCTTTTGAACACAACAGGCCAATACCGTTCATCGTCAATTGAAACTTCTTTAAGAGTATTCAAATCGGGAATAATCCCAGGGGCTCTTAAATAAGATTTAGTTCCATCAATTTTAATTACAGTTAAAGAAGCGTAACAGCATTTAAGCAAATGAACATCTTTTGGTACTATTAAACGAGGTTCAACTGCTAGTACATATAAATGTCTAAAGGCTTGAAGGTGGTACCTGAAATTGGTCAATTATTTTTTTGCATTGTTGAATTAATGTTTCTTTTTCCTTCCATCTGCCATAAAATTTTATGAACTCCTTAAAAACCACAGCGATTAGCTTATCATTATTGTGCGTTTATTTAAAGGAGTTGTATACCGAAAAAAAATATATGATAAAAAAATCCTAAGAACAAATCTTCAAACGGCAGATACGTGCGAGTTTCCGTTTTGGAAATATTAAAAACCCAAAGTGTGAAAAACGTTGACTGTGACGTCATACCGATATATTCTGTTCCGTCCGACATGTTGTGAGATGGTTGTGGGATTGTTTATGTCCTGTCATCTCGCATGTTCGCAGTTTTTCATTATTTTTTAAACTCGATGGTATTCGGTTTTGAACCACGGTATACCAAAAATAATTTAAGTTACAGAAGAATCCGAATAATCTGCAATCTCAAAAGATTAAATGATACATCTTGGTTTAGGTGCAAAAATTGTGTAGATATCAATGCCAAAACTAATAAAATATTTATGTTGTGTTGAGAATAAACTAAAGTTGAGAACAAAAACAAAGGTGAAAAATGAAAACGAGTGTAGTACATACCAAGAAGCATTTGAGAACATAGTTTTAAGTTTCGACGCTTTAAATTTGTCGCGCCATAATATAATTTTAAAAAGTATTTTACAAGACGAAAAAAAGATAGGTATACCTAATGCGAAAATTATGCAGCCAGCGTCACGTTAAATTTTTTTAAATTAATACTGCAGCCGAAAACACAACAGTTTGCCGTTTTTGATAACTTTCAGTAACCACAATCAACAAATAAAAATATGCTCGCTTAGTCCGATGTCGGTATGACGTCACGCGTTCAACTTTGTTGTTTCGCTGTTCAAAAACCAAAGTTCGTAGCGACTTGCGGTTTTGATTTTTAATCTTAGATATTTTTTAAGAATTTTTAAATGCTTTCATAAAATTTTGGTTTACTGCCCCTTTAAAAGACCTTAAAAGCAAATACCCAACAATGTATGTTTATACCCTTAGCAGGTAGTCTGAAAACACGAAACTAAATCTGATAAAAGGGGAAAATGCCCGTTACATCTGGTCTGTTGGGTTGTTTTTAAGCTCTCATAAATAAACGCTCAATAATGATAAGCTAATTACTGTAGTTTTTAAGTGGTTAATTAAATATTATAACAAACAGAAGCAAAATAG
This sequence comes from Tribolium confusum, assembly GCA_029207805.1. Taxonomy (NCBI): domain Eukaryota; kingdom Metazoa; phylum Arthropoda; class Insecta; order Coleoptera; family Tenebrionidae; genus Tribolium; species Tribolium confusum. The sequence goes on along the minus strand of JALGAY010000001.1, from coordinate 32,192,781 downwards.
AAATAGTATAACTCACCTATTATCGTTGCTGTGAGTTGGAAATTTGGGATAAAAAGCACATATCAATGCAGCTACATTTGCGGGAGAATTAGATAACGTATATCTACCACCTCCCAAAAATAGTAAACCTAACGCCATATGCATTGCTAAATGTGAGCCATAAGTGACCACAGCACTGCTAGCGACACCTACGCGGCGACGCAAAAGTCGAACGAAACGCATTATTTCAAGATTACCAGTGCCTGCCATTACCTACGGTAAATAATAACAGTAAAGAATTAAAAATAATGTATGCAAGTACCATAGCACTTGACAGAAGTAACACGTTTAGACAAGTCTCAACAGTAGGTTTCCCAGCTAACTCAGCTATAGATTTTATAGTTAAGTTGGTGAACATGCGACAAAAGTGGAGTAAAGTTTGGAAGACATCCTCATCTGCAGAACCAGCATATTTAAGTCCTAGGGCGAAACATGCCCCTGTTACTATGTTACAATAAGCTTGGCTAAAATAAATTTGAAATAATTTTTTTTAGTATGGCTGTTTTGGTACTGACTTCATTGCTTCAAAATCAATATCTAAATTCGGACAAGGCTTCAACATGCAGTATGGCCTAATAGTTGCAGGCACTTGACTTTCGACCCACTCCTTAGTGGGTTTGATATCATCCCAAAGTATTAAAGCTGCAAGTCAAAAAAATGTTTATGAAATTTCAATTTTTTTTACCTGTGTACCTCGAGCTAAAATCCGAAACATTAAGAAATCTGGTCGCACAAAATCAAGTAAGTATTGAGTTTCCGGTGGTGCCATCCAATCAGCAACTGCTTTATTTCCAGTTCCTAAATACATAAGTCCTAATGCTATAGTAGCCCCAGGTGCTGTAACATCTAAATTAACAGAAGAACCTTCCCGAATTTGAAACGAAGGGACTTTGTATTTGTCTTTTTGTGCTCCTAAAATTTATCATTGCTAAAAATATTTTTAAACAGACTTGACATACCAGTTAAGGGTCGTCTGTTACCTCCAACCATGTAATAATGCAATCGATCTGATATATTTAAATCTGATAGACCTAAAGAACAACTACCCTGTTTTAAAGTGACTAAACCTAAAGAAAGTCCAGCTGCTAAAGAATACGATTCCCTGTCAACACTATTTTCCATTTCCGGTCCTGGTGGTCGGCCTATTTCTGATAACAAAACTTCGATTATATGCCTGTGAGAGGTGCCTTGGTAAACTAAGCCAATTCCTGGAAGATTTACAATTAAAAAATTGTGTACAATTTCAATTAAGTAAATTCTACAATAAATAAAATAGTTGATTAGTTATTTTACGCTTTGTTACATCGAAAACAAAGCTGGTCGACTGTATTAAGGCCACGGTTACTTAATTTAATGATTGTTTACATAGTTTTTACGACTATTTTACTTTTACGACTTTTTAATTGGCGAGCCCTATATCTCTTGATGCAAGAATACGTAGATATATACGACTCACCTCTGTTTAATCTTTCTAGCACATTTAGTTTATCTAATAACAAAAGAGTCACATGTTTACGTTTGCCTTGTACATGTACTTCATTTTTTTTTCTATCAAATTTCTTAATTAATTTGCAAGAAGTATTTGCTGAAGTTAGAATACAGGACGTGAATTCATCAAGGCAACGTATTGCTAACTTGCAACTAATAGAATGTTTCATTTTACAGTCCTCAAGTTAATGTTTTATATTTCAATTTGAATATCTCTGTTTTGTTAATTCAATTCTCGTTAATTTGTTTTAGATACACTGGTTATTAAGTTCTATATTGTTAGGTTTTTTATTGGATAAACTGTACAGAATGAACTATCGAAGTCTTCTTGCTCACCCCAAAACAAGTTACTCCTGCTAATCAAACACAACTTGAGATTCTTGAGATCAAAATAAAACTTCTTAAAGATGAAATCAACTTTCCTAAAGTGGGTTTATGTTGACAATTAAAGGTGAAAGAAAGAATTCCACAAGTTTTATAAAATGAGAGAAAAACTACAAGTGGCAGAGCGTTGTCAAGAATTTACAATCTCATCTTTAGTGCAATTATTCTCTTATTAAAACTTATGTGAATGACTTTAAATTCTTTTTAGTAGCTCTATTTAGGACTTAGAGGGCAACAATAAAACGTAATAACACCCAATAGCACCAAACAATTTCACTTTGCACGACGCACGTTTCAAGAACAAAAATCAAGTTTAATTCCCCAGCTGAGGATGACAACTTTGTTGTCGAAACGTGCGTGGTGCAGAGTGAAATTGTTTGGTGCTATTGGGTGTTTATTTTTACGATTCATTCTACACACCAAGAAGATGCAACAAAAAAAGCAACAATATTAAAATAGTGTCAACCCAAGCTCCAAATTTTTAGAAATGTACTAAGAAAAGAGTAAATAACTTAACTAAAGCGTTTGGATTTGTCATTTACCTAATAGAATAATTGTTAAAATAGTTGCTTCGCCTCATTTAACTAAGTTGTAAAAATAAGACAGAGCGTTTGTTGAAATACATTTACGATTATTGAAACAATTATTAGAGATGGGTAGTTCGCGAACGAACTAATAAAAAGAACGGTTCTTTTATACGAACTACTTGAACTAGTTCGCGAACTACAAATGAACTAGTTCGTTCGCGAACGACAATTTTTTCTTTCGAGTCTCTGCTATCTGTCGAAGTTGCTCTCTTACGAACGAATTACGATGATGAACGAATACTCTTAGGAAGCGGAAAGGAGCACGCCAGGAGTGGAGGCACAAGCGTCATATTGACTCTAAATTTTTAATTTTAATAAAATTTAATTACATGTTCATAATAAATACTTCATGTGTAGGTATACCACCTATTTCTAATAAGTAATAGCCATAACTGCATAAACTTAATTTAGTAAGAGGCATCGGGCGCATTATTGTGTGCAAATGATCCACTAATATTACCTAAATACGTACACGTTATAATGTGAATCAAGTACTCTCACTAATCATGATGAAACAGAAACCATTAAATATTTACAACTAATAATACTTTTCAATTTGTGTAAAAACCTGGTGCCGGTAATTCACATTCTCAAGACCTAATATTGCATAAATTGGCTCAATTGTAGGTAGTAGTTCGTGCTTCTCATTTCGTTCGCGACCGAGTGAACGTATCACTCGGTCGCGAAGATACATTCCGATTTATTAGTTCGCGAACGAACTATAATAATGAATTCGTTCGCGACCGAGTGAACGTATCACTCGGTCGCGAACTAAACGGTCTGACTCGGTCGCGAAGATACATTCCGATTTATTAGTTCGCGAACGAACTATAAAAACGAACGATTCTTTTTGACGAACTAGTTCGCGCGAACTAGTTCATTCAAAAGAACGATAATTCCCATCTCTAACAATTATATTTTCTTTAAGCGGGAGTCCTCTTAAACGTCAGCCTTAATTGTCGGAATTCAAAAGTAGTGAAAAAAATTAGAAACACATTATTAAAACATCAATAAATCTCTGCCAGAATATCATTGCCAAAATTAACAAAATTTATGAGAGTCCAAGTCGCCAAACTATGACGCCTTTTGTTATCTCACCTTCGTCTTCAAATACCTCGAAAAAATATCCTAAAGCACATTGATTTTGCTGGTTAGTTCTTTTACAACAAGATATGAAACAAGTACAGCTTTCACGAAGTGTACTGAAAAAATGAAAGAGAAAATCAATGACCAAGAAGTTTTATATCTTGAAACAAAGCAAGAACTCATCTACACTCATTTCTTTACAAAAATTTGTGAAAGATAATTTGTTTATTTCTTTTTTGACTTGAGCGTCTTGATTTTTGCTTCAATTAACCCTCCGTTAGTTGCGCCATCTAATGTAACATATTTGGTTGCGCTGTATCTGTCAGATACATGCTTTGTAATTTATGTTTTTTAAAACGGTTTTACAAATTTTTTTGTAATTTTTATCGTGTTTTATTCCATTGTACATTATTGGTTGAAAAAAAGCATAATATTTCAAGAATTCGTTAGATTTATTCAGATGAATCTTGTGTATCTGAATCTCTTCAACGTCTTCTGGATTACAAAAATCAAAATTTTTTTTGGTACTAATTGTAATAAGATCAAGAAATTACACTTTTTACAGACAATAATAAACACCTAAAGACACATGAACACTGTCTGTGGGACAGAAAGTAAGTGAAGCAGGTAGTGAAACACGGAATAATATATACAGACGCACTGTATAACTTTTTTGTATTTGCACAAATCACCGGGCTAAAAGTAAAAATTTTAAGTTGCTTTTCTAGGAACATAATTAATTTATATTGGCCTCAAAGAATACTCTACACCTCAAGTTCAGAAAATTGGCAGTTTTGAAAATATCTTCAAAAAAATGAGCCATGTATCTGTGAGATACATGCGCGATTAATGGAGGGTTAATTCGTTTGCACTCAAGAATCGCCCTGAAATAAAAAATAAGCGAAACTGAGAATGAGAGATTTGCAAAGCTTTTAAAACAGTCAATACTCAATTTTCAAAAACGTTACATTACCTACAAGACTACGATCACAGATAAAGACATTTAAAGCAAAAATTTAAAATTGTTTAAGACATTTATAATTTGAATCTAGTTCCGTTTTAATTATAAATGTTTGAGCACTGTTTAGCTTAATAACAAAAGCTTTGCAAATGTTTCATTCTCAGTTTCCGCTGTTTAGTTGATCGGAGAGCTTTTGCACAAACTAATTAATTGAAGCAAAAATCAAAACACTTCAACTCAAAAAAAAATATCTTTCACAAATTTTCGTAAAGAGAAGAGTCCGCAAAATCTTGAAGTAGAGGTCATTTCCCCCTCTTTCTCTTCCGATATCTTGCCTGAACTGGGAAGTAAGAAAAAGTTCTGGAAGAAGTAGAAGAAGCTGTTCTAGAGCAAAATCGCGAATTAGGGGATATTTTCGAGATTGACTCTAACCGCTATAGTAATATGCCACTTTAAAAAAGTGCTGAAAGAAGTAGAAGAAGCTGTTGCAGAGCAAAATTCCAAACTGGTAGATAAAAAATATACAGGGTGACTTTTTTATCTGCTCCCGCCCGAAACTCTAAAAATAGGCAACACGTTACACAAACGAAAAGTAACTTAACTAATTAAATAATGTGGCAACAAATGATCCAAATAAATTGACTCTGGAAGCACTGTTAAAGGTATTGTTAACAATGTTGACATTAATTCACAACTCTTTAGGTCTTAATTTTGAAAATAAAATTTTCAAAGTATAATGTGTTGCCTATTTCTTGAGTTTCGGGCGGGAGCAGATAAAAAAATCACCCTGTATATCCCAATGCACATTCATTTTCCTGCCTGGTTAGTTCTACTCTTCAAAAATCTGATAACAAAATGTCGCCTGAAATGAAGATCACAGAAAAAAGTAGAAGGTTATTTCAACTACCGTATGAAAAAAGTGGAAGAGACAGTATATTAGAAGCTTCATTTGTTGAGAGACAAAGCAAAGAAGTAAACTTCTTGCTTTGTTTCAATATATAAAACTTCTTGCTTTTCTCTTCCATTTTTTGAAGACGGTACGTAAAATAACTTTCTACGCCTTCCTGTACATTTTTTATTTCTGGCGACCTCTCGTCATCAGATTTTTGATGAATATAACCAACCAGGAAAATCAATGTACGTTGGGATAATTTTTTGGAGTACTTGAAGACAAAGAAGGAGACACAAGAAGCGTCAAACTTTTAGACAGAAATTTTGTAAATTTTGGCAATTATATTCTGTCAGAGATTTATTGATGTGAGGCGGGAAGCAATTACCTTAAAAGCTTTATCGCTCGCCCTTGCTTTCGTTAACACTTAGTTGCGCTTCATGATAGTGACATTATTCAATATTCGAGATTCTGTTTCACCTTTTAAAAAATCATTTAGTCTTAAAATACATAGAATAAATAAGAGTTTTTGTCAGAAAAATATGTATTATTAACACCTATAATATTCTTCTACTATTTTTTTATTATGTATATTCAAAAATACAAATAAAAAAAATATGGAGATAGATGGTAGATAAACTTAGCTTCAGATTTCAAATTATGTATACGTAGTTAAGTTAGGAATACCTGGGTAATTCACTGGTAAAATTTTTATCCTTCTATCTTTATAAATAGCAAAATAAATTTGAAAATAAAAATTCAGTAAGACTCCACAAAATGAATATTGAAAATCAAACTTAGCTTCAGCTTTCAAATTAAATTATGTATACGTAGTGAAGAATACCTGGGTAATTCACTGGTAAAAATTTTATCCTTCTATCTTTATAAATAGTAGAAAAAATTTTGAAAATAAAGATATGATGTTTCCATACCGGAGTTTACCGTTAATTTATTAATGCAAACAGCCCAAATATTTTTTAATCTAGTATAACTTAAAGTATTACCCTAATACACTCTGACAGAAATTTTAAAGTACTGTTTACATCGTGTCTAGTCGATGCACATTCTAAGTAAACTAGGTATGAACACGGGTTTTGTCGGATATTTTTTAAAGAAAAGAAGTAAAATACGTATATTGTACCCAATTATTTGTGGTACCCAATATACAATTTTCTTACTTTTTATTTACTTAAAATTCAGTTAGATTAAGAACTTACCTAACAAAGCCGCAACTTGTACATTTTGGTGAACATCAAGCTCCATTGAGGTTGGTGGTAAAAGTGCCTCAACATGTATACTTAATGTTTTCGTCATATGCAAATCCGCGGTGCCTCTAAAAGCCGCCGACATACCGAGCAAAATCCCAATACTCGTCATTTCTTGTAATTTAACTAAATAATCATAAGTATTCATCACATCTAAATTTTTTAAATGCCCATTCAATCCCAACGCCATAAGAAATCCAGCATGTTCCATCTGCTGTTCCACTGAACCTTTAGGTTTATTAAAAATAATCCAAGTGTTATCTATATTGTGCGCATCGGGATTAATCCTTAATCCATTAGCTACACCGTTATGAAATAGTGGCCAAAGATTCATATTTGAAGGTGTGTCAATGTGATTTAGTTCAATTGTAGTTCCTCTAGGTGGTGCTTTTCCAGCTAAGCACAATTGAGGCGTTTGTAGAGGTTCTGTAATAACAGGAGCTGATGTTCGTAATGTGAACATGCCTCGACCTGTTGATAAAGCCATAGTTCGGGTGCAAATCGCATATAAGTGTTTTTCCTGTTCTTCAATAAAATCATGATCAGAAACATCCGGTCGTTGTACGAGAACAATAGGGACAGGTTTGGAGCTTTGTAGCATTTTTCGGGCCTCAGCTACACGCATGTCATCAGGAAAACGTAGTTTTGTTATGGAGTTTTCAATGTCTTCCATGCCGTCTGGTTGGTCCCCATCTACTTGTTTTGTTGAAACTATACCTTGTAGTTGACTGGAATACATTCCTGTTTTGTCTAATGTTGATTCAGATTTTTCTTTTTGGATGTTTTGAGCTTGAACAGCTAGGTCGTCACGCCATAGTATGTAATATGAGTCGGAAGATAATTCGGAAGGAGGGGTCTCACGACATTTCCATAATGTGCTGTATATAAGGAGGTAAAGTGCTGGAGGTAGAGTATCTAAGTCTCTGACAGTGATTTTTTTCCTTGTTAAATATAGTAAGGTTTGTTCAGGTGGAGTGACTTCAGAAAAATTTATTTCTTCATCGAGTATTGTGTTGGCATTTGAGGTATAATTCGTTTCGATAACTTTGATTAGATTGTTGATCTTGTGATCCAAATCTTTGAAGATAATACCACAAATCTATAAAAAAAATCTATTTTTTCTAATATATGAAATAGTTCTTATTATTGAAATTAAATTCCAGCGAACTGGTGGAAAAAGAAAAGTATTTGGATGACGAACAATACAGGAGTCAGCTCCCAACACGTAAGGAGGAAATACTCAGGACTAATTATACGCGTTCTAGTGATAAAATTTGAAATCAATAAACATGCACAGGTAGGTTATTAAGTTAAAACTCAAATTTGTAACAAAAATACTAACCTAATAAATTTAACTTTCATCGTTTTTCCCTTAATAACGCACGTGCTCACTGATTTCAAATTCCACTGCGTATCGCATTTGTTAATTATTGTTAATATTGTTAATAATTAACATATCATTATGTTAATTACCCGTATATTTTCTTCTCATTTATGTATTCACCCAAATCAAAATCTGTCTTACCTGTATAATATCCTTTGATCGGTTATTGATGTTATTAACAAACGGATAAGGACCCACTTCATTTCCCTTTTTGATATAATTATAAATAAATTCCATAATATTGACTGGTTTTTCACCAATAAAACTATACTCATTCACATAATTTTGTTCATTTGATCCAATAATTCCTATACATTTTGGGGTAAAACCATCGGGAAAATCTTTCCAATAATGAATCACATATTCCACCAGACCTAAATCACTTGCAATCTTCTTCAAAAAATTGGCAAACATTTGTAAATCGTCCGATCTCAATATATTCAACTTCAAATCTTCATACAATAAATGAAAACAATAATGAATTAATCGAATAAAAGGAAACAGAACCGAACTGACGTTGATACGAAGTGTATTATTTACGTTATTATGAGATTCATTGGGATTGCATTTCAAGTGCAATGAGTAATTAATACACTTATTTAATTTTGAAGAATGAGTTGAATTTATTAAATACAACCAATCCTCGTCTGTTCCAGCACTTGAATGTTTTTGTCGTTTAGGATTACTACAAGGAGTCACCGGGCAATCATTATTGTCATTATTTTGTAGGTTGTAACCCAACAATTCTAAACAGTAAAACATTAAAATAAACACAAAACAAAAAAGAAATTACCAAAAAGTAACATTTCAAATGCATTCCATTCCTGTTGAAGGTTCATATCTTGACTCCCTGGAGTGTTCCTTGTGGCATACCATCTAGTCAAAACGACAGAAACTGTGTCACGACTTAAACACTGTTTTAAAACCATTAAGCAATTTTCGATAAGAGGATGTGCAGTTAAAGGAGGCAAAGTTATTCTATAATAAGTACCATCTGAGTATCTTAATGTAAATCGATTTTCAATTGGGTCACGCAAACCATTTAAAACAGCTTTAGGTAAACCTTCTTCATTTTGGAAATTCATCTGGATAATGTTTGAACTCCTCGCTGATAAATTAATTGCTTCGGGAAGCACAGGTGAGAGCAAATGGTCCTCAAATTTGGGATCTGTTTGCTTACAATGGGGCAAAAGACTGCTACGCCTAAAAAATTTATTATCGAGTAATTAGCAAAAGATCCTATGCAAAGCAAACACGAGTCAATTTTAACCACGTACAACTGTTAGTAAAACAATTGAAGAGGGACATTCACGTTTTCGAGCGTAGATATCAATGTAATGTTTGTAAAGGTGTAACTCCTTAACAAATCAAAATTTTTAATTTCGATTTCCCTATATGAAAGCACATGCTTTTCTTCATAAGATAAATTTATCAAAAATTATTGCCTACGTAATTTTATAAAATAGGTTTTTCAAAAAACTTCCGCAAGGTTTTATTAATTAAACATGAGTTTGATCCGAAAAATTAAATATTACTTGAATTCCTTACATTAAACAATATGGGCATAATTTAGTACTTTGGTAAAATTTAATGTTTTCGAACAAATGCAGAATTAATAAATAAAATCTTTCGTGAGTTCTTATAGAAACAATTCCAAATAACGATTTTAGAAACTTACACAATAAGTTTGGGAAAATTTAGCCCATGAAGGAAAACAAGTGCTTTCGTAAAGTGAAAACCGAAATTAAAAACTTTAATTTGTTTACGAGTTATTTCTTGTCAAATTTCACATTGATGTTCCCTATGCTCAGAAACAAGAGTGCTGTTTATAATAACTTCTGATAAATGTACCTCATGAAGTAAAGCATATGCTTTCATATAGTGAAAACCGAAATTAAAGATTTTAATTTATTTAAGAGTTATGCCTAGTCAAATATTACATTGATCTCTACGTTCTAAAACGGAAATGTCATCAAGAATTAGAATATGAGAAGAGTTGTTCAACTCTTTTTTATGTTGAAGCGTCTCTAGTCCCTAAAATATTAGAAATAAAAATATCGCTTCGCGAACTTTATTATATTAGACAAAATTTAATTCTCTACAGGTTTTTCGTTTAACATTTTTTGTAGCTTTGATAGTTTGCGCAGCGTTTAATATAGCCAGCGCGGCACAAATTTTACTCTTTCCAATATTTTTTTAAAATATATTCTAGTAACTTTTTTTAAATATACATAATACTGCACCATTTCGGAGTTAGAAAATTCCAAAGTTAGAAATTAAATTGTTTTTTATGAATAACTTTCTAACCACTTTATCGATTTTCATAAAATTTAGCTTAAATATATTACATTTTATTGTACACATTATGATGTCAATGCTTTTTGCTTTTGTTATTCTAAATCACTAAAGTAATACTAATTACTAACTTTCCAAATTTTGGTTTATATATTTTTTTAATTTGATAGACGCATCCTTTTTTTCTCGAAATGTGGTGATTTTCATATAAATAATGACAATAAAAATCAATGTCAAACCCACAAGTTTAATCAAAATTCTAAAATACAACAGTGGTAATATACAGGGTGTAACATTGAAAACTTCTACCTCTAATAACCTTTAAACAGGTGAAGATAGAGAAATAAGAAAAAAACCGTTTTGACAGTATTGAGGAGGAAGTAGGAGGAGAATGTTATTTGGTCTGTAAGTGTTAAAGTATTAGCACCCCAACCCTAACCCTTACAACCTTTAATAGGACTATATTATTTGTGATACATCAAATGAAAGGTAAGGCTCGGTAGAGTGTGACAGAAAAAAACGCATCAAAATATCTTTATTATTAACTCCGATGTAGAGAAAACAAGTGATAGACGGATATTTTTTTACCGCACAATAATTAACCCCCTAACGAGAAAAAAATACTTGGAGTTGCTAGATGCAAGTAGATACATAGATCCTCTCATCGTAGATGCAAGTGAAACAGACCTCACATTAAACCCTGATGAAGTATTCTTCCCGCAGGATGGAGCACCACCTCGTTATCATACACCGTAAGGAAGTATTTAAACAACAGGTACCCAAACAAATGGATAAGTTAGAGAGGTACCATCGTGGCCGGTCAAATCGCCAGATTGTAGAGTCAATTTAAGTTAATAAATATTACAGCAAAACATCCGTTTATCAATTATTTTACTTTGTAGCTCTGTTAATAATAAAAATATTTTGTTAAATTTTTTGTGTCGCATTCTCTTAGTCCTTACCTTTTATTTGATCCTATTAAAGTTTGTAGAGGTTGAGGTGCTAATACTTCAACACTTACAGACTAAATAGCATATACTTTATGCATTTGGATAAGGGAATTTGACTTAAACCATAAATTATTTTATAAATAGGATTAGTTAGAGTAATAACTGCTTTATAATATACGGCACTGTCGAGGCGGCCGATCTTTACTATCTGTTGGGTCAGTCGGTCTTTACCTGCCATTCTTCCAGGCGGTCATGGTAAAAACTGACCCAACAGATGGTAAGAACCGGCCGCCTCGAATAAGAATGACAGGTAAAGGCCGACTGACCCAACAAATGCCGTAAATTATAAAGCAATTATTACTCTAAGTAATCCTATTCTTCAAATAATTTATGGTTTAAGTCTCATTCCCTTATCTAAATGCATAAAGTATACCCATCCTACTTCCCCCTCAATACTGTGCAGACGGTTTTTCTCTTATTTTTGTACCTTCACTTGTTTAAAAGTTATTAAAGGTAGAAGTTTTCAATGTTACACCCTGTATATTTCTTAATATATTGTTTTGTACGTCATTCGATTGGTTTGTTTTATTTTTTAATTTTAAAGCTGGGTTATTTTTAAATCTTTTTTGCTTCTTGAAAAATCTTGGTATCTACTCTGGTCCCTGACTAGAAAAATATTTTAGGTATTCATGTCAGGGTTAAAGCCTAGAATTTACGTTTTTTTAAAAATTAATTGGTTAAATTTAATTAAAAGTAAGAGATTAAAAAAAGTAAAAAATAACACATAAGTTATGCATAATAATGAGCAAGTCTAACACTAGTTCAGCACTTTAAAATAAAAATTAAAAGACCACATATTATCAGAATATGTCATCCTAATAGTAGTACATCCGGACTAAATCTCATTAGAGTCGGTAAAAGGGTTAAAAAGTTATGAATATAAAACTAAGTTTAATTTTTAAATTTTGTGTCCTCTAGCTCCAAAAAGTGCAACTTGGGACATAAGTAAGTTCCGTTAAATCGGTTTATTTTTGTCTAAGGACCCTCAGGTTGCTCTATGGAAACGTTTTTCTGAGACAGCTTGTATAACAGTACTTTTTTTCGCATTGAGACCATTTTAATTGAAAATTGTACCTTTCTTTTTCCTTAAATTTTAACCACGTTTCTGAGGTCTTTGCCTCAAGATACTTGTTCATCACTCCTTACTTTGTCACGTAATCATTTGTTTGAAATATACGTATAAAGTTGTGAAAAATTGTTATATTGTCTTATTAACACTATGTAAGTGGTTACATATACAGCGCGTCAGTGACAACGTCATGGACTACTCCGAATAAATATATTTCTAGTCACTCATTATGTTTTCAAAGGTAAATTACCTTGGAAATGGTGAGGTAAATTGTGCAAACTGTCTACGAACATAAGGAGATGGAGTATGTTGAACTAGTGTACCTCCTATGTGTAGTTTTCCTACTTGAGTCAGTCCAGAATAAATACTGACATTGCCATTATGTTCCAAAATTGCCAATGTATGGCACATCTAGTAAACAATCTCTAAGAAAAAATAAACACAAAACATGTACTTACAGGAACTGCAACTGCATCTTTCGCACTTATACAACCAATTAATCCAAACCTAACATTATTCTGATCTGAGAAATCGATCTGTACTAAACACAATTGACATTTAACTGGTAGAAGGTAACACAGATACCACTGATAAGTTAAATCATCACATAAAAACACCTTTGAAGCAGCACTGGACACATTATCATCTCTAAAAAAATTTAATTAAATTATTGAAAATTGCGAAAAAGAATAATACTGTGGCACACTGGGATCGGTCCAAACATGATCTAAACATACAATTGGAGTTGTGTGAAAATATGGCATTAATTTTGAATTGTCGAAAAACGAATGATTCGTTGGTGCTGAATTATTACCCCCACAAGGCAAAGAAGCATTTAAACGTGAAGCTCTTTGTAACCAGGAACTTCCCAAAGAAGAAGTAGCAGGAGATTGACACCGACTACAAAAAATCGTTATCACAAAGCAAAAAAAAAATCTGAATTTTAACCTGACTGTAGCCATAGAACTCTGAGACTTAGAATGATGTATTTGATGATAAAAACTTCCCACACTGCCTGGCCTACTATTAATAGGGCTTGGAACAGGTAAATAGTTTGGGTTTTTCGTACAGTCCCACATTGAAACACGTGATTTTAACTGTAATTGAAAAATAATAAAAGAAATATCAAAATCATTCCTTACTTTATTAGACATGCTTGCAGCTGAAGGGCAAGTACTGTTCATCCTATTTGCAAATTCACTTTTCTCATTACTTGTCACTTTCCTTATGAAGTAGACACTGTGCTGCCTAGTTTGTGAATCATAAAACATACAAATACTCGGATTTTCGTTGGAGTACACTAGTCTTAAGTTGGTATTGTTAAGAATTTGAATATGCGAGCCAACATTAATTGCAACAGGACACGCTTCATCAAGTGGGAACGCTAAAGAATATAGAGATGCTTTATTTTCAAAAAATGTTGAATTACCTTGAACAAAATTATTAGAAAGTAAATAAATCTGTATTTGAGTCACAAACTTTCATTTTCTCCTTCTAAAAAAACTCCATACTTCATCGTCCACATTTTGCTTATTTGGAAAGGAATAGCAGTAATAAAGTCTTCACCCTTTTGGGTAAAAACCTGGATATTGTGGGAATCAATGATACAAATTGAAGGAATTGGTACACCTTCAGGTTCTTTACTCTCAACTGGGAATAAATCTGTTTCGTAAGTGGGATGTTCACAATAAAAAGTGCACCAAGCAGCCTGCTTAATAGGCAGAGAAGAGGTGTAAGCACAAATTGTTTTTCTACCACTATCTAAGTTGTCACAATTATTCACACCTCGAGACCACACAACTGTATGTCCTTTAACGTATAACTCATCTTCCATAAAACTGACGGAATCCTGAGCACACACTGCCTCACAAAAGTCATTTTTATGCCACAAACTCTCCTGTTTCATAGAGAACTTTGAATAATTCTCAGAAACTCGTTTACTTGCCTTTTGGGAGTGATCAAAAGTGTAACTCCGAGAATTATCAGGAATATCGTTCCTACATGATGACTTGTACAAACTTTGTTGTTGACCACTAAAACTGTCTTTTGTCTCATGTGACCAACTTGGTGCAGACTCATAAAGAGGAGTCTTTCTCAAAATCCACCATTCATTATCCTTCTTTTCTCTTAACGAAACTTTTTCAAACTTGTCAAGAAGCAAGTCCTCAGTTTGCCCAACATTATTTTGTGAGGGCAACCCATTTGAACCTGGGTGTCTTAATGTTTGCTGCCGTCCACTTGGAACAAACTCCTACAAAACTTTAATTAAAACGACAAAGGAAACACTATGAACAAACCTGTGGATCTGAGGCAGCAATCATTATTTCTACTTTTTCATCCAGATTTGCCAAAGTTTCAACAATTGAGTAAAACAGTAACTAACACAAGCAATAATTATTTTTAAGACGTTTTTTGAAATTTAGAATAACCCTAACCTCACAAATCACCGCTGTCGCCGTCTCTTAGACAGTGTGCTCAACTTATTACTAGCAAAACTAAATGTTCCCAGAATTAAAATATTATTTACTTTTAAATTTATTTTTAGCAAAAAAATGTATTCATTTTTTTGCTAATTATGTAAAACAGCCAAGTTCTTTATAGTAATTAATTACTAATATTAAACTACGTTTATTAATGTAAATATTTGACATTAAAAGTGAAAACCTTGATCACCAAATTCCCTAACTTATGTCATTTCTGTCAATGAATTATTTTTATCAAGTCGCCTTTGGCGCCAACTTTTTTCTAATATTTATGTTTGTTTGATTTGTATAATAAGGGCAGTTTTGTTTTGTTTAATTTCTTTAATTAGCTAAATATGAAGTGTACTATACCTGAAATTTCATGGCACAACCGTGAACCTGTTTTAAGTATTAATATTCACCCCATTTCGGAAAAAAGTTATAGGTTAGCAACAGGCGGTGCTGATTGTCATGTTTTGGTAAGTCTTAAATTAAATAAATACTTGTTTTTACTTGTGCTGGTGTAGATTTGGCAACTAACAATAAACGAAAATGGTGCTGTTAAAATTGAGGCTTTGTCTGACTTAACAAGACATCAAAGGGCTGTTAACTCAGTTAGGTGGTCATCAGGGGGGCAATACCTTGCCACAGCTGACGACGATGCAAATATTATTATTTGGCAACTTAAAACCGATAATATTCCTCTACTAGAAGGGGAAAATAACGATAAAGAAACATGGATTGTTCATAAAGTAATGAGGGGTCACAAAGAGGATATTTATGATTTGTGTTGGTCACCTGATGGTTTAAAACTGTTTTCTGGATCTATAGATAACACGGCTATTTTATGGGATTTTCAAAAAGGCAAAAATGATCTCATTTTAACAGATCATAAAGGATTTGTCCAGGTAATTTCCTAATTATAAAATTTAACGTTATCTTTATAATTTTATTATGAAGGGAGTTTCTTGGGACCCTAAAAGTCAGTATCTTGCCACAATTAGTACTGATCGAATTTGTCGTATTTTTGAAAGTACAGGCAAGCAAGTAAAAGCAAGAATACAAAAGGGATTATTACCTGTAACAGAAGATCATTATCTTTACAACAAAGAAGTCAAATACTTCCATGATGACACTTTTAAATCATTTTTTAGAAGACTGGATTTTTCTCCTGATGGTTCACTTTTAGCTGTACCTTCAGGTCATGTTGAAATAGATGATTGTAAAAAGATTCTTAATTGTACTTTGCTTTTTGCCACAGAAAATTGGACAGAGTAACTAGAAATAAATTGGGAAAAATCTTTAAATAATTTTTTTTTGTTATAGGCCAATTTGTGTATTTCCATCTGGAAAGCAGTGCAGTACTGTTGTCCGTTTTTGTCCTATACTTTTTGAATTACGTGAAGATGGCCCTGAACCTATAATCTCACTACCATACAGAATGATCGTTGCAGTTGGAACTGAACATGATGTAATTTTGTATGACACTCAACAACAAAATCCTTTTGCCTTTTTTAAAGACATTCATTATACGAGATTAACTGATTTATCGTGGTCCAAAGATGGCCAGTTATTAATTGCATCTTCAACTGATGGTTTTTGTTCTCTTATTACTTTTGAACCAAATGAATTAGGTGTGGAATATATTAAAGAAGAGGAAGTTGAAGAGAGTGTGTTAGATATAAGTGGATGTGAAGAATTATTACTAGATCAAGAAGAAACTACAGAAAATACTAAACCTAAAAAAAAGAATTTATTGGAGCAATGGACAATCAAAACACCAAAAAAAGAAAAAAATAGGACTGGAGAAGTTACAAATAAAAGAAAAGTTGATGAACCAAATAAACTAACACCTAAAAGAATAAAACCAATTCCTGTAAATGATGAAAATGTTAAAAAGAAAGAGAATTCTATATCAATTGTTAAGAAAACTGAAATTTCTTCAACTAAAGTTAATAGATTTATCATGCCTTCATCGCTTACGTCGTCTCCTGAATTACCAGTTAAAATAATTTTAGATGAATCAGAAGCTAGACATGGGTGGAAATCTGGCGAAGATGAAAATAAAGTTTCAGGAGTTAAAATTACTGATGAAGAATCTTCAGACTCAGAAGAATTTTGTTTACATTTAGATGAAAGTGATACAAGTGAAATTCTTGAGACTAAAGAAGAGATTCCACAAACTTGTTTTCCTAAAGTGGAAACTACTTCAAATAATCAGACTGCAACAGAAGTGGTTAACTTGCAAGACACAAATAAACCCAAGAGAAGAATTCCACTTATAACACTATCAAGTCCAAAAACTAAGAAAAAATAGATCTGATCATATTACTTGTTACAAATTGTATTTAGTATTAACAACAGTTCATATTTGTACTGAGCATATGCAAGAGAAATTTCGGACCGCTAAAACGCTACTGCACATGTTCAGTTCAATTATAAACTGCTGTTGCAATTTTTGACAGTTCGTTTATAAATATATTTATTAAGTGATGTGAATAAAAAAACATTAATTTTATTTACTGTGATGTAATGTTTGAGTTCTAGTGTTTTTCAAAATACTTCTTTTTCTCAACTGGATTAGGTATTATCTAAATTAAAAATAATTAGGTAACAATATTACAGAATTTTGTTACTTACTGTGTCCTGTCCTGGCTTCCATTCAGCAGGACACACTTCTCCATGTTTGTCAGTATATTGGAAGGCTTGTACCAGTCTTAATGTCTCATCAACACTTCTGCCTACTGGTAAATCATTCATGGTTATTTGTCTGAGTACTCCTTTGGCATCAATAATAAATAAACCTCTAAATCAACTATTAGATCAAAATTTAACTGAAAATCGTTTTTTAAACCTAAGTGTATGTCCCAAGTCCTCCAAGAACACACCGTAAGCTTTAGATATGCTATGATTTAAGTCTGAGAGCAGAGGGATTTTTATTTTTCCAAGTCCTCCCTCTTTTCTTGGTGTATTAATCCAAGCAAGGTGAGTAAAATGTGAATCAACAGAACAAGCGACAACTTCTGTATTGATATCACGAAATTCTTGAATTCTGTCACTGAATGCTAAAATCTCAGTGGGGCAAACAAACGTACTACAAAACAACATTAAACAATAAGAAAAATTATGTGGAAACTCACAAATCAAGGGGGTAAAAAAAGAACACTAAATATTTCCCCAAAAAATCAGTAGATTTTAACTGAACAAAATCTCCTTCAACCACAGCCGTGCTTTCCCAAAATGGGGCCGGTTTTGAAACTTGAAAACAAAAACAGAATTAATTCGTATTTAAATAAAAACACTTTGTAATAACTTACTGACAGCTTGGGTCCATTGTAACTTATGTTCAGCCTTTTTTGGATCAACTCCAAGGGGGTACACTGTACCAGCACCAAAAGTATGGCAAGTTTCTTCAGGAACAGCCCCATGACAGAAAGTAACCCATAAAAACACAAAAATCCACAAATTTCGCATTTTAAGGTTAAATTGCAACGTAATATTCACAAAATTGAAGTGTTTGATAAGAAAACGCCAGAAATATATTTTAAAAAATATTAAATCAACCGGTGGTTTTGACAACCGGCAAATGTCAAAAATTGTATTTAGGAGTGCGTTCAGAAATAGCGCTCTGGTGTAAAATCACACTGTGATGCCGTGTAAAATCACTTTGAATACCACGGTGGACGCATCACTTGTTTAGGCAATTAAGGTGAGATTGTAAATATAGAATATAGCTAGCTATTTTTTATTCTTCTTGTTATAATGCATACAGTTTATTTGGTATAGTATAACTCGTTGCATATTAGCGATTTCAGTTTGTTTTAAATTCCTAAGTGTTGGGATGCGGCCGTCATGTACGCTTAAATACGGTATTCTCTTTCGCGATTCGCGATATAAAATAGGCGGAGTGTAAAAAAAGGAAACTGCAATCGGTAATATGCAACCAGCTATACTTTCTATATGCATTAGAATAAAACACATTTTAATGGGGTAGAAAAGTGTGACGTCAAAAATCCGCAAAAATTTGAAGCACTGTCATTCTAAAAACATATCTTAAAAAGTTGCCTTTATTGCACTGGTGCGTAAGGTTCAAATTAGAATACCTAAATTTTGACCAAATAAAAATCACATATGGAAATACAAATAAGCCATGAAAAGACTCTACTCCAATACTCTAGAAGTCTAGACATTCTAGTTTTAATCCAGTCACAAGTTACAAATAATTCACGCATAATTTAAAAATTAATCTAAAATAGAAATTACAATACAAGCTTCGTGATGTCAAAGACACCCGAAGAGCTGTAAACCAACTACCGAGGATGGCCGAGTCCATAAAATTAGTATTCTGTGTATACAAATGAGAAGGACTTTGTTCTCATTCGGCATGGTTCGCTGGAATTCGCTCATGTTAGACCTGCGACTTGCCTTGAAGCTTAGAAATGAAGGAAATCTGTGCATCAAACGTTTTTTTTTTTCCTTAAATTTCTTCATTAAGTATAGGTTTGTTGTGATTCGTGACTTACCAATAAATGGAATGTTTGGAATATCGAATGTCGGCATTTTTAGGTCTTATTTATTTTATTTAGTGTAATTATTTATCGCTTGAAATTTGATCTTTGTAAATTTAACCTTATTCACATGTGCAATAAAGTCGACTTTTTCAAAGTCTTTTTATCGAATGACAGTGTTTCAAAATTTTGCGCTGTTTTGACTTCAGCGCTTCTGCATCCTTAGTACCACGGTAACCGCATCAATCTTTTAGCCAATCAAGACCTGAAAAGAGAAAAATAAGATATATAAACTACGAGAAGGTCAGAAATTTTTTTCCGAGAAATTAGACTGTCTAGTAAATATTTTTTTTGAGATGGCCTTTACTTGATTAAGGGTTTAGTCAAATGAAATGCAATCAGTAATACATAGTCTGTCACAAGTTGTTTTAAAATGTAATAAATGGCCCAATTTTTACCACAAAAAAATGTGATACTATTTGCGACAAAATAAACAGAACACCAAATTCTGACCTTGACCGAAAAAAATGTTTAACGCAACCTTTATGATGATTTGGTTCCTAACCTCAAATTTCCGAACGTCACAATATTAACACTGCCATTGGTTTTACACGCATTCAACATTACGTATGACGTATTTCTTATGTATTTCTTACCTATTATGTCATTGTGAGCGTTAAACATTTAAAAACAAAATATATTGTTAACAAACCAACAAAGTGATAAATTTAAAATATAGGTCAATTTTTTAAAGCTTATTTTATAATTAACATTTTTTTTAGAGAATAAAAATTATGTATTAAACATTTAGCATGATAATTACGTATACGTATGTGTTAACAAAGCTTATAATAAATTTCGTTAAAATGTATTTTTTTAAACTTTTTTAAAGATAAGTTACTACTGCAAAGGAAGAAAATAATGTTTTTTAGTTGTTTCAAGGCATCACATTTTTTCGTAGTAAAAATTAAGCCATTTATTACATTTTAAAATACAATAACTTGTGACAGGCCATGTATTGCTGGTTGCATTTTATTTGAATTTACCCTTAGTACAGTGGGCTTTGCTTCTAGTGTGCGACTATAAAAGAATCTCTATATCTGTGGTTATAGCGTCTAACCAAACGTCAAACTTTGGCGACTCTTTCAGATCAACCAAAATTATTATTATTACCACCATCAACAGGTAAATCTCTTTTTTCTTTTATGTTTAAACTAAATTAAAAGTTTCTAGTAATAATTGCGATTATACAATGGTTAATATTGGTGACATATTCCCAAATTTTGAAGCTGAAACTACAATTGGGTCTATTAATTTTTACGATTGGCTTGAAAACTCCTGGGGGCTTTTAATTTCATATTCGGCAGATTTTAAACCAGTTTGTACTTCAGAGTTAGCACAAGTTGTGCGACTGAAGTCAGAATTTAAAAGACGTGGCGTTAAAGTGATTGCGCTATCTTGTGATTCGGTTAAAACCCATAAAAAATGGTTAAGGGATATTAAAGTCCTTGCAAGGTGCTTGTATAAAAAGTTTCCCTTTCCCATTATAGCAGATGAAAAACGTGAATTAGCTTTCTCTTTACAAATAATTGATCCAGATGAAGTAGATGTTGAGGGGAGAGTCATAACTGCAAGAGCAGTTTATGTGATTGATCCTAAGAAGAAGACTAGATTGTCTGTAGTATATTCAACTGATACAGAAAGAAATTTCGGTGAAATTTTGAGACACATTGATTCTCTTAAATTGAGTGACAACCCTGGAGTTTCTACCACCGTTGATTATGTATCTAAAAATGATGTGATGGTGCAACGTACCGTCTCTGACGACGACATCGAATTTATTTGCTTAATTCTGATAATTTTTGCCTTATTTTTAGGTAAAAATTTGAACAAAAAAACTCCTTAAATTGTTAATATCAAAATAATAAAATTTCATTACATTTGTAATATGTTTTTTAAATAAAGTTGTAGTGCTTTTGAAAAAAGTTTTACTTGTTTCTCTAACGATACAAAACTATGACAGGAGATTGCAGTAACTCAGGCGATTACATAAAATCTACATATTGGGCAAAATCCTGTGGTACAAAATTTAGGAATTAACCAAAGTTCTGTTTCTAGAATAATACGCTCTAATAAATTCCATCTATATTATGTTGTACTGGTATAAAAACTAAAAATAACAGATTAGTAAGTACGAGTAGTCATCCAATTTGACAAGTTATGAAAAAACTGGCAGAAATGGATAATATTTGGATAACCTTAATTTAATATTTTCACTGAAATGAAAACTTTATCAAGAAAGTTGCTTAATATGTAAATTTGGTTGCATATAAATTTATCATTATTTAAGAGTAACTTTGTATTTTTTATATTTTAGTTACTCCAAATTTTAATAGTTTAATCTCACATTGAAATTGAAGTTATTTCTGTATTGATTTCGTTTAAAGTTTGTGTAATGCATTATTTGAAAATATACAGGCTGTTTGAAAAATGAACACAAAAATTTTAACTAGTAATAGATCTCACCAAAACAAACAACTTTTCTAAATAACATTTTTGCAAAAAATGTGAGGCCTTCAAAATTTTTTTATCCTTGTATCTTCCCTATAAAAGTACGATACGCTCATAAAATTTTGTAAATTCAAAAAACTATAGAAACTAAAAATGCATTATTGCAATGACAATTTATTAAAAGAAAATTGTAAATTAACAAGTTCAATACGTCCATAATTCAAGCCAAGACTCCTGTAGTAATTTGTTGACTAGTTCACAATCGTTTATTGTTGCTTTTGTTCTTGTTTCGTTGTTGTTTCTGTTCGTTTCTTCCATCATTGTTGTTCTTGTTTGTTGGTGTTCTTGTTTTGTCGGTATTACTTTAGCACAATTGCTGACTTTTCCAACAGTGAGCACACAGATATGGTTCTTACCTATGGAGAAGCTCAAGGCAATGCTTCTAGAGCTCAGAGAATTTATGCCTAAATTCCCTAATCGCGCAGTTTCTAACTCCCGAACCTTCACAAGCGTTGTCCAGCATCTTCAAGATCATGAAACGTACCAAGCTGCAGCTCGTGATCGAGGTAGACAACGTCCGGAAGCGATTCCGAATGTAGAAGAGGATGTGTTAGAAGACGTCGTTGCAAGACCTGGGCGCAGTACTCGCAGGCTTGCTTTTCGTCATGGTATTTTCTCTACAACGGTTTGGAGATTATTGAATGAACAACTGTTGTATCCATACCACATACACAAGGTACAGTTCCTAAAACCAGAAGATTTACCTTGAAGACGTGTATTTTGTGAATGGATGCTTACGCAAATTGAACATCAACAAAACTTCTTCAACTTTTTGATAACATCGGACAAAGCTGGTTCTACACGAGAAGGCATTTTTAACATGCACAATACTCAAATCTGGGCTGATAAAAATCCTCACGCCATTACGGAGCATTGTTTTCAGTAGCAATATTTAATAAATCTTTGGCCTGGCATTGTAAATGGTCAATTAATTGGGCCATACATTTTACCTCCACGATTAAACGCGGTAGAGTATTTAAATTTTTTGAACAACATCCTGTACCAATTATGTAAAGATGTGCCGTTGGAGAATAGAGCTAGCATGTAGTACCTTTATAAAAGGGCACCATGTCACACTGCTAACATTGTGAGACGATGTTTAGACAACAGCTTTCCATAAAGATGGGTTGGTCGCAATGGCTCCATTGTATGGCCAGCGAGGTCACCCGACTTAAATCCTTGCAATTTTTTTTATGGGGCCACATAAAAAACGTGGTGTACTTTTCGCCAATTGCCACAATTAAGGAATTACGACAACGAGTGGAAAATGCGGCTGAAAGTATCTGGAACCACAGGAATATGTTAAATAGGGTGAAAGAATCTTTTGCCAGACGTCTCCAGCGTTGTTTGGAGAATAACGGTGGCAACTTTGAGCATTTGTTATAATTTGTGTTAAGTTTGAAGATAAGTTTTTTCTAGTTATCTATTAAAATTATTTTTATCTTTACTTACATTGTTGTTTTATTACGTTTATAATATGTGTTCAATAATTGTTCTGGTCGTGGTTTGCTGTGTTTTCTCTTTCTAGCATAAACGTAGGTTGACGTGATAAGTTCATATGGTTTGCTGTCAACTGTCTAAATGTTGTCTTATTTTTGCATTTAGGAGTTTTTGATAAAAATCACATTGCAAGTCATGATAAATCATCATAATTGGATGCAGACGTTCAAGAATTTACTCTGCAAGCGTTATCTCAGTTGAACGTGTGAATTTTTTGTCGCATTGCACTGACAGCTGTCATGTGTTATTATTTTGTAATGTTAACCAAGACATACATTTTTTGAGACAATTGCCACACCCAGGCGATCTGACCATAACAGTTATTGAACATATTTTATTTATCTATACAAGACAATTAGTTGGGCCACTAAATTACATTGAACTTTAAACTAAACATCATAAACTAAACTTAAAAACTTAAACTTATAAATTCAATGTCACGCCGGATTGATATTCAAGAATTCAAGTTCAAGTACAAAAACCGTTGCTATTGTTCTTCTGCGCTTGCGCGATTTTATGCTGATGAATTTTTTTTATTCTGAAGGCTTATTTAAATTTTTAAAAAGAGGCGTACTGCGGTATTTTCCACAACTTAATAAATTAAATAATAAAATTTGTAGTTTGTTAAAATTTAATTTTTTAATAAAATGCGATAGTTTTAATCATTGATCTACTAATCACTTTATCTAAAAATTTATTATTAGAATAATGCTTTTCAATGTTTCTAATTAATATTTAATCATAAAATTAATTTGATGTCACAATAACAAGTAATAATTTTTGAATTTTCTATAGTTATCATGTTAATGGTGCATTCTTCTGTTCTGACTAGTGGCACGTATGGAGTTTCTTGCTAAGACTTTAACTAATTTTATCCCGATAGCGGTTGAGATTCAGAAAAAAAAATATTTAGAAAAAACTTTTTTTTAATCAAAATCTACAATTGGTTAAATTTGTTGTATTTGTTTTTGAAACACTCCTGTATTTGAGCTTTGTTTGGAGGCACTGTTTAGGAAGGTTTTATCAAATTTTTCTTACAGTAAACTAATTACAAAATGCGATAACAAAATGTACTTTATTATTAATTTATGGTTATGTAAAAATAAGTGTTTTTTTTTGACTGTTAAGTTTTAAAATGTTTTAAATTAACCATATAATTATTGTAGTAGTATATTACTAGTATTATCCTATACGGAGTGAGAAATTTGCATCTCAATTTTTTTTGTGACTCAAATGCAAAAATGTTATTTTTTTGGCTGAAATTATAACTTGTATCGTTTCAAGGGGAAGACTTTTCAGGCGTGCGCACACAAAATTGTTTCCTTGGAGACAATTACAACAAACATTGTCGTCTATGATTTGAAACGCAACCGTACAAGAGGCGCTCAAGAGAATATTTAAATTAATTATTTTTGTTTATTGAATTAAAATGGATTTAGTGTTGAGTAAATTGCAAGAAAATGCAGAAAATGAAGATGATGATTGTGGGAGTTATTGTAAGTCGGTTGAAAAAATTCGATAGATTTTATTGATTTAACAACTGTTTCTAATGAAAAATTTTGCAGTCCTGCAGCCCGCATCGTCCCCTTATAATATTGCGGAAAAGGTTCAGCAGGCTAATATTGATTTATTCAGTTGTAACTTTACAACAATGGAAAAAACATCAAAAGTTAAATTTAAAGAAGAATTAACTTCGTATGAACCTGAATTATTCTTAACTGATGATGATGTTAACAGTATAGAAAGTGATCCACCAGAAAATGAACCGAATCAAATTTTAGAATATAAAAGTTCAAATGTAATTAATTTAAATATTTTTGATATAAATGAAGAAGAGGAAATTGATGAAGATGTTATTGAAGAAATTGTATCAGAAGAATGTGGTATTTTGGGAAATACAATCGATAATAAAAGTGAATACTTTGAAGAGCTGAATGAGTCTGAAAATTCTGAACAAAATGAAAATGTTACAGTGAGAATATCTTCAGGTGATTTTAATAACAAAATAAAGTCTACAGTAAAGAAGAAGAAAGTTCGAAAAAAATCTCCTCTGTGTAACTCAGAAAAATCTGGTAATGTCCAAATTGAATGCAAAAACCATTGTATCGAACGTTTAGATTTTGATATGTCGATGTCTATAAAAAAATTAGAGATTTATGAAAAACCTGTAAAATGTCCGTTGTTGAAATTACAGCGAAGGAAATGTTGCGATGAGAACAAAACCCGCAATCCTACAAATCTCCCTTGTTACAACGGCCACCGATCAGAGTACGGCTTAAGTTCAGAAGAATTAGAGAAACGCGAAAGGCGCAGGGAAATAATTAAACTAAAAGAACAGAAACGTCAGCAATTAATGCGTGAATACAAAAACCGAAAAAATCAACAAAACGAGCAAGTGTTTTGTCAATGGTTGAAAGATGTAGCTAAAAGAAAAGCACAAAAACAGAGGATCGATATCGGTAATGGTGTGAAACAATGTTTCAGTCCTAATGTAATTAGCTTCCCAACGAAAGTTTGTGAAAAAACAAACGAGAGACCAAAAACTGCTAATGAATTCGTTCCGCGACAAAACATAAAAAGAGCAAGGAGGCCGCATACTTCTCCCGCTTGTGTTTTTATTGAAGTTCCACAAAAGCTGCTGGAACGTGGAATACATATAGGGGATTTGTTGGTTACCAATTCCAATTTCGCATCCAAGAAAATGCATATTTTGACTGTTTCGTCTTAAGCTTGATAAATATGTTTCTTCCAGTTCGAGTAGAACGCTTGTGCAATTTAAAGACAATTTAACTTTCGAGCTAGGATAATCAATAATTATTATGAAATCAAAGTGGCAGTTGTTAAGCGAAGCATTTAACTATTCTTATTACATAATTAGTTAATAAATAAAATTAATATATAAATTTTTCATGTTTTTATTTTTTTACTATTCCACAATATTACCTACGTAGCAAATATTTGTAAATTGAGCTTAGGTGTTAAAATCACACAAGAAATAAAAGTAAAATAATAAATTATTTTAATAGAAAAAACAGAAAAAAATACAAACTAAATAAAGTGCGATTTTATAATTTATACCATATTTAATTCACTATTAATCTTACTTAGTTATCTATTATTTTCAAAAGTTGTTTCTCTGACTATTATTTGAGCCAGCACTACAAGTAAGTGTATAAAACACTTTTTTGAATTTATTTTCTATTAGCAGTTAATTAAAAAAAAATTAAAAAATAATAAAAGACAATTATATATTTTGCAAGAACGTATTTCGTGGGTTTTAAATTAGCCTCTATTTGGAAGAATGTAGAGTTTCAAATTCTTAATAAAATTTCTCGCTACATGTCATTACAATTTTAATATTTTGTCTTATTAGTTATTACAAAAACAATCTTACTCTTATTAGAAACCTAAAAATAGTTTTGTCACAATAAACTAAATATTTTAGGCAAGTTCATAAAACTACTCAAATTTTTTAGTAACATTCGAATGTAAGTTTTGTGGGAAATAATGGATTGTATAATTAACTTTTTTGTGATAGAAATATAAATACAATAACATATTTTAATATAGGTATAGCTATCAGGTAAGAGTAGAATATATTAATTTATTTATATTTATTAAACGTACACTAACAAATAATTAAATCAAAAATAAACTTATGTCAGTCATTCTACGAATATATTACACTATACAATATAATGTATAAATTAAAAGGCTGTGACTTTGTTTCTGTCAATATATCTAATTTACACTGACAAAAAGCATTTCACTGCATTCTAGAGAATTTTTTTTTGATCATATAATAGTTACATATTCTTTTCAGTCTTTAGACAATCAAAAAAATAGAAACAAAAACTAAATTAAATTGGTATTATTTTGATGTATATTAAATTTTATCTTAATTCTGCTTTCTACAATTTATGGATACTCACATCTGTGTATTTTTGGAATGTTAGACTGACCTGCACAGTTGATTAAATAAAATGTGTTCAATAATTCTTCTGGTCAAATCGCCTATGTGTGGCAATTGTCACAAAAAACATATGTCTCGGTTAACATTACAAACCAATGACACATGACAGCTGTCAGTGCTCCGCTTTTTAACCTTTTGCATACTTTTAGAGTTTCTGTGTCTTCCTCTAAATTAAAATCTGTTCTTACGCTTGCAGAGTAAGTTCTTGAACGTCTGCATCCAATTATGATGATTTATCATGATTTGCAATGTGATTTTTATCAAAAACTTCTAAATGCAAAAATAATACAACATTTAGACAGTTGACCGCAAACCATATGAATTTATCACGTCAACCTACGTTCATGCTAGAAAGAGAAATGCACGGTAAACCACGACCAGAACAATTATTGAATACAGTTAGTTAGTATCCAAATTTTGTTATAAAGAATTACTATTGAGACCAAACTGAAAGCTACTGCTAAAAAAAATTTGATTAAAATTTGCGAAATTTGATTTTTAAAAATAATGTGGCCCTCTGGTTATTTCCGAAACGGCTTGTTAGATTAGTGCCAATTTTTTTCAGCATTATGAACCAAATTAATAACTAGTTTATTTTAGTTTTGTTCAAAATTTTAAATTTAAGAAAAAGATATGAGATAATGAAATTTTAGAGCATGAATATTTTTGGAATATTTTTTCTAATTTTTTCATAATTAAAATTTTGAAAAAAAAAAAAACAAAAAAAGACTAGTTCTTAATTTGTCTCATAATGCTGAAAAAAAAATCGCCATTGTTCTAACATAAGCCGTTTCGGAAATAACCAGGGGGGGTACCATTTTTAAAAATCAAATTTTGGAAATTTTTTTTTAGCAGTAGCCTTCAGTTTGGTCTCAATAGTAATCCTTTATAACAAAATTTGGATCCCATGCCCCATTTTCAAAATACAGAGTTTTAAAAAGTTACCGGCCGCCACTGGGTGGAACTACCTTAAAGCTAATGTTAATATTTTTTGATTTTTTAAGGTACTTTCACTTTCCACAATAACAAATAGAACATTAAAAACTAATAAGTGTGTACAAATTTAGATAAATCACTTTTATGAATTTTATTTGTTGTCCAATTAAATTAATGAATCCATAACGAGTTGCCTATAAGTTTTAAGTAAAAATAAATTTTACTGATAAATTAAATAAATATATACAGAGTGTGTTAACTAAAATTTGTACTCTTTAAAATTGTCGATTGCATCCAAGATTCAAAAATATGCTAAAACAGGTCAATTTTAGATTAAAGGGAAATCAAATTTTATCACAGTTTTAAAGTTATTACCACATCTCTCTAGCGCCCAAAGCCATAAATAGCAAGTGAGAAGTAGTAAGTTATCTTATCTGCACTAATGCTTTTCCTTTTTAAAGTAATAAGAAATTTTGGCTGTAGGTGGTAAAATTATCACTTTTTACACTGCTTCTATTTGATTTCATACATTATTGTCGTTTAATAACTAAGCTAAAAATAAAAACCTCAAGTTTTTAAAATGGTTTATAGTACAGAACAAAGAATTGGACTAGTAAAACTCTATTATGAGTATGATAATAACAATTGTGCCGCTGTAACTTCTAGATTTTTTTTAACGCAAATCATGTGGAAAAACAAGTTAGTTGTCAATGCGTAACTACTTTAATTCAAAAACTTGAGAAAACGGGCTCTGTTGCAAACAGATAACATCACCGTGAGCGTCCTATCCGAAACGATGCTGTTGAAGTGGTTATTCTTGGTAATCTTTTAATGAATAGCAGCCAATACATCAGAAGAATTGCTCAAAATTTTGACGTGTTAAAAAAGAGTGTACATCATATTCTCAAAAACCACGTGTTTTATCCATACAAAATATAACTTGTCTAGGAATTAAACGAAGATGATCTGGATTGACATTTATAGTTTTGCGAAAATTTTACTGAGCGTTTGAATAATAACTCAGGTTTACTCTACAACATTTGTTTTTCTGATGAAAGTACGATTATTGAAGTAAAGAGGCGTAATTGTCGCTATTAGAGTGATACTAATTCACACATTTTTTTAAAAAGGTACAGCCAAACGCCCTAAAAATTGAACGTTTGGGCAGGCATTCTAGGTGATCACGTTATCGGGCCACTTTTGTAAAAGGTAATTTAACTGGCAACAAATATTTGCAGTTGTTAGAAGACTTTATTGACCCTTTAATTACTCATGCACTAGAAGAAGACATACATTTTCACAAAAACCAACTTTTCTTTCAACAAGATGGAGCGTTTCACTATTATTACGTACGAGTAGGTATGCGATTTCTTAGATGCTCGTTTTCTCCAACAATATATAGAACGGAGAGGTTCTACTGAGTGGCGACCTAGGTGTCTCGATTTAACCCCTTTATATTTCTTTTATGAGGCTACTTAAAGTTTAATGTTTATGCTACAGAGTCTGATGCCCAGTTGCACAAACGTTCATCAAAATTAATAACTTGTTAATCTCTCATTAACGTATTTTTTGCCAATCAGAGCACGGTATTTTTATTTAATCAGAGTTTAATCGTATTGATTTTGTGCAACCGGGAATAAATCTCTTCAAGTGCTTCGAAAAAGAGTCGTCGTAAAATGCCATTTGATCACGCCTGAAATGTTGCAAATTTTTATAACCACTTTTGTTTCTTCTCACAGTAAACTGAGCAAAAATTAAAAAATAAATTGTTTAAAATTTATAAGAAATACGTAATTGCAAAAACTGAAAGCAGCTTTAAAATAATGGGTCACTTGATTCTACTTGCTTTTTAAATTTTTTGAAAAGGTGGTTCTGGGCGCTAGAGGGATGTGGCAATAACTTTGAAATTATAAAATTTGGATTTTCTTTAAGGTAAAATTGACCTATTTTAGCATTTTTTCAAAACTTAAACAAAATCGAAAATTTTAGAAAATACAAATTTTAGTTGGAACAGTCTGTATATATTGGTTTATAAATAGTATGTAGCCCCAGGTCAGTTTTTTATTTCTCTTCAATTGATCAGATATAAACAAAATCGATTATTGAATGGTGCAATAATTCTAAACCTTCAAAAAGTGTAAAGAATTTATTAGTTTTTACCACATTTACAGTTTAATACAAGTGAAAAAAAAATGGCTTTTTTCTTACTTTAATAATAATAATAATAATAATATTTATTCAGGTAACTCTATACAAGCAGGTAATCCCTGTATCGAGATCACGTCAATATAAATCAAACAATTAACATATCTACATATAACATAGACAAATACTTTAAGTATTAAATTAGAAAAAACTCTTCAAAATTATACAACGTGTTTTCAAATAACAATTTTTTGATACAACGTTTAAAAACATGGATATTTGAGGAACTTTTGATCTCTCCTGGCAATTTGTTGAAAAATTTACAACAGTTGTAATAGACGCTCTTTTGATATAATGTTGTTCTATGTTTATCGGGAATTAAATCTTCTTTTCGTCTGGTGTTATAAGAGTGATTATCTTTTGAATCTTTAAAGACGGCCTTATGTTTAAACACAAAACTTTGTCTTATCAAATTATTTTGTTTGTGTTACGTCTAACTTAAGACAATCTCCAATACATAATAAATTAGTGTAGCTACAACAGCGAACTTGTGTGAAATTAGTATACACGTAGGTACAATTGGTTACTAAAAAAAGTTACATTATAAGGTCACTGATTAGCCCTAGTATGTACCAAGGCTTTACTTGAAGAAGCCAAGTGCAGTGTAAACTATATGTGTTTAAAAAATTTAACAATCATGTTTATTTTTGCAGTAGGGAGTGCACAAGGGTACATTGCATTATACGAAAATAAAATTAAAGCTCATGTGTAAACTTAGTTTTAAATATTTTTATTTTGGTAAATCAGTAATGTTTATTTGGTTAATTGGATAGTTCTTCGAATAGAACTTGAGTCAAAAGTAAGTAAACTTGTTAACAAAAGTAAAATTTGTTTTTTTGAACAAATTTTTTATTATGATAACAAGAAAACATTTATTAAATGCTAAAAATATATTATTTATTTTTTTTTGGTTACTATATCACCAAAATTATTTTTGAAATAAGATTTTAAATGTTCGACTAATTCAATTATAAATAAATAAATTAATTAAAATTTAATTATGTTCTATCGCTTAAAATCTATTAAATAAAAAAATTCATACCAAACCTCTATGATGTAAAAATAAATTTCTGAAACATAACAAGTGTTCATTTAAAAAAGTTGTCAAAAATGCCGTAACAATACAAAAACATTTTGAAGTATTTTTTGGTTAAATTTGGCTGCCGTACTGTCAGTCAAATATCGGAAATGTCACATTATGTTGGATTAGTGATCTGAAAATCTATTTTATGGTGTTTTATAGAATATTGTAAAGTGTTAACATCTTGTGAACAAAATCACTGACTCTTTTTCAATGACTTTGTTCTGAGCTCCACCGAATAGATCCACTCGCCTTCAACCTTTCTACTACTTTGAAAGTAACTTTCGACTAAAAACTTTTTGTGCTGTGAAGTGTAATTAGCCATCGCGACACAATAACAATTAGCTAGATCCAGTAACCAATACTACTGAAACTAATACTTAAAACGAACAAAAACTGAATACAAAAAAATTAGCAAAATAAAACTGAAAATAAAAATGACACGGAATCTTGTAAACATGCACTCAAAAATGATCAAAATAATTAACATATTTATTTATAATGTTTTTTTTTTCTACAAAACTGTTAAAAGTGGGCTTTTTAATTGTCATTTTTAATGCTAAAAGTGTCATCTTTTCACACGCATGTTAAAAGTAATTTAATAGTACTGGTTGCTACGAAAATTTTGGTTCATAAACATTGCGATCTGTGTAGTATTATTTTTTGATTTCTTATTTTTATTGAGTTTAAAGTTCTTCCAATTGTTTTGTGGAAAAAATCGTGAAGTTAAAAAACTCGCTACGCTCGTTTTTTAATCATCTTCACTCTCAAAATAAAATCTTACTTTTAACACTAATATTATAATAACTATTATAATTACAGTGTATCAAGTTCTGACATTCATTTTTCGCTACATTTTCTTCTATCAAAATCTCATAGCATTCTTGACACCTTTTTACTATCCGTAAACTAGCTCTATAAAAAATTTTGCTGTAAACTCAATAAAGTAAAACTTTATCTATCACAAAAGTGTAAACTGCTTTTTGACGCTTTAGTAATCTAAAATTAAAATGTAAGTAATGTAACTGAATTAGAGCAAGCCGTGAAAGTGGGTATTAAAATTAGACACATTATTACAGTTACGCTGGCACAGCCTATGCTCTGATGGGCTAATTTCAAGTTAAGATACTACCGGTATTATTGCAAATTTTAATACTTTTTCTTAGCAACAACCAATCACAACAACAAATTTTATTAATTTTCCATGAAGACGAAGATACTACCGGTATTATCTTAACTTGAAATCAGCCCATGATTCAGTTATATTTCGATCTCACCTTACTTCAAATGCGACAATTTAGTTAAGTAAAATTTTAAATTTTATAGAATCATATCTTACAAACACTTTTTTTTATCTACCTAGAAAATTAATTGTACCTATATTATTTTATACAAAACAAAACAAATAATAAATAATAATTTATGCAGCAATAGCTTTAGTTATTGGTAATGCTATATAAAATGCAGTAAAATTTTCTGGCACATTTGAATGTCTTTAAGAAAATTTTCTAGATTTTCGATATTTAGGAATTTAACAAGCTTTTTAACTCTTATAACACCAAAGGGAATCTAGTTTAACTGTAACTTTTTGATGTATTTCTGAAAGTATTTTTTTGACTAATTGATTAATTTTTTTTACATTGTTTTTTAACGTTTTAGCACCGTTTATTTTGATTTAATTTTATAGTTTGATAAAAAATACTAATTTTGGCGTAGACTCCGACTTGCTAGTTATTGTTATGGTTTATTTTACTTTAAACCGTTGTGCCAATAAGTAAATAAGTAAAATATAGACAACTTTTACAGTTTTTTCTTAATTATTTATTCTTTGCTTATACGCAGAGACATTTAGAAAGTCTAGTTAGGCTTCGTTTTCATAATTTGTAAGAAACTTTGAAAAGTGACATACTTCTGACTTTTTGCTTTTTAGAAAATTTGCTTTTACGGGCGATGGAAAGTGTTGGGTTAAAACCATGCATTTTGTTGTTGGTTGCTAATATTTGTTCTATAATTAAGGCATTAATTAGGTATTGTCAGCCCCTTATAATTTCTGATCGTATCTTTAGCATAAGGTTTAATTTTCATTAATTTAAATAATTATACTTACCTATTTTTGATATAATAAAAAAACGTTAATGTTTGTTAGGTAAATAAAATACAAAAAACATTAAACAAATTTATTTATTAATAAAACATAAAATTGTGATTTTAACTAAAACCCTAAAATCTTGAGATAAACACGTTTACAAAGTAATAACTAATGTGACAGACATCTAATTGAGGTAGTTATTTATGACTACCATTCATAAAAGAAATCCATAAAAGAAACCAACAGTTATACATATATAAGTATCTTATATCACAGAAACTATTTAAACTGTACAACTCTGATGAAATATTAAGAGTGATATTTTAATACACAAAAGAAAATAAAACATTTAAGATGGCTCATTAGTGCACTTTTTCTCCATAATACATGTTACCTAACAATTGCGTTATAGGAATTTCTCCAATAGTTTCTTTAAAAAATAACAATTCGACAGTAAGCGATCGAATAGCTCTTAAACTGGGTACAAGAAGAAGTAATCGTCCAAATCTTGTTGGTTGTCTGGGGAATGTGGTGCGAACATAATCTCCCAAAATGCATTGAGCTTGATCTTGCAACATTTCGACTGGCTGCACATCACACAAACCGGCCGTTTCTATACACAAATTATATTTTAAAGGACTTTTATTTAACAAAATTTAATTATTTACCTGGAGTAAACAAAATTATAGCTTTCATGCAGCCACATTCGCTAGCATTTGGTGATATTTGACGAAAGCGACACAAAATTTCCTTGAGAAAAAAATTATTTTTGTAATTATTACTTTTTTAATTTTTTACCTGTATAGTTTTAAGTTCTGTAGTTGAATGTATGTCTGCTGGTAGTCTTTCTCTAGCTTGTGGACATCCTAACATAGCCGAAAGGTCCCAGGGGCCCGACCATTGAGCCAAATGCACCAAAAAGAGCTCTTTCCACGATTCTTGCAATAATAAAAGTTGATCGTGTTTACTTAAGGTTTGAAACGGAGCCAAACAGCGCACCCATCTCACTGACATAAATAAAAGCCGAGCAGTTGTTTCCTGAAATATGTAAAACTGAAAGTAGGCGGATCCCGTTTTTAGGGCTGGTCAAATTTTAACCAACTGCGACAGCAGCTGAAAAGTCACGGCGAATGCCAACAAGTCACTCCTCCTTTCAGAGGGTCGCAAACACGTGACCAACACGTGACTTTAAAAAATACCTGCAACATCTCCCAAGATGGTATCAGTGGAACTGGCATAATTGGGGGCGGCGACTGAGTAATTGCTGGACTAATATCAATTCCCGAATTAGTCTTACTGGCAGAAAGAGATTCCATTTGGGCAAGTTTTAAGCCCCAAATACTAAGTTCCTTTGGGATAATTCCGTTAGATAGAAAAGTGTGGAAAGTGTTCAAACTAACCTGGCACTTTTCAGCCGACATGAGAATGTGTAAAAGTCCAGGTGGCGGTGGAAGGGTTGGAGGGTGAAACATTGAAGGCGGTAGAGCGTCAGTGTGGGATGTGGGGCTGGGGACGGGTGGTGGTGGTAAGGTTAGGGTTTTCAGTGGACGAGGTGGTCCGAAAATGCCTGGAGGGAAATGCAACGATGACGAACTCGTTGGCAACTTGTCGCCTATTGGCATATGTTGTTGTAAACTGTGTCCTACAGGAGAGGGTTGTTGCATTTGTTGAGTTGATGATGCTTGAAGTTTGGGTTTGCGAGGGCCGCGCTCGTGTTGCACGGCTGGAAAAAAAGCTGGATGCAACTAAATGAATTATTAAAACAAAACAAGTTTTTTGTTTTACTTATTTTTAAATTATTTTAAGGGTGTAGACTTTGCCGCTTAAAATCGTCATACTTACACACTTTGTAAATAATAATCAGTTATATAGTTGTTCTAGACAATAATGTAACATAAAAATATAAATGTATTGTGTTAAATTGAAAGAGGGCAGCACAATACAAGTTTATGGAAGTAAATACGTCTTGCAAAGGGTTTACAGAAAATAGATTACAGACATACTGGGCCACCAGATTTTAAAAAAATTTAAAACACATTAAAACAAAAAATCAAATAATGTTTTTATAGTTGTTATTTTTGAAAAAAAGATACATATTTTACGCAATTTTAAAATTCAATATTGGCTATTTTGTTTTGTTTATCATTGTTTTATTTTAACAATACAATGCATTTTAATAAAAATTAATTATAAGAAAAGCATGCTTTAATACTTTCACTACTTAGAAAACAATTTCAGTGTTGCATTATTGTCTAAAACAACTATGCAATCAATTATTTACAAAAAAATGTTTAAGCATAATACAATTTAAAGCGACCACTTCCACACACTTAAAGCCCAATTTTACAAATAACAACCAATTTTAACTTAAGGTAATTTGTAGTTGCTACAATCATAACAGTAAAACTGGATCTAAGGAAACTAGAAATGGTGGATGCGCCGGGTTAAATTTTTGAAAACCTAAATTTTAAAAATAATAGATTTAATAAAGTTATAAATTACTTGAAAAATTTATTAGTGTATTATTATTACAAAATTAAATTTATAAAAAATCTAATTAAAATTGGAAGAAATTTTATGAAATCAGAAAAAAAATTAGAGGAACTCTGGAAGAAATAATAGAAACGATTATTTTGTAAACAATGCGCATGTGCTGTAGTTAAAAGCTACTCAACTACAGTTTAAACCTCAATGTAGCAGTTAGTAACATCACAAATGTGGCTAAAGCAATGGAACAAAAAAAGTGAAAATTTTTAATTAAAAAATTTTTGAAACAAATACCAAAAAATAGTGTTTAATAAAAAATTAAATTATTAAAAACATTAAATAAAAAAGTTATTAAAACCTATTTGAAAAATATTAAAAGTTTAAAATTTGCTTAGCGGTGATGTCATTATATTTTAAAAAGTGGCGCAACAGTTAAAAGCTACAAAAAAATGTTTTAGTTAAATGTTGTGTAGAATTAAACTTTAGTATATAATTTATCTCTTAGATTACAGATTCTTATTATTTAATTAATAACATATTGTTACAAAGCGGATGCTCGTTAGGCTGCTAGGTCAAGAACCTTTTGGTGCAATAGCCCATTTGCACTAAAAGGTTTTCGAAAATAATTTTTGATAAAAACCCCAATTTAGAAAATTACAAAAAAGTAAAATGGGGCATTATTTTTAAAAACAAAAAAATCCAAATAATTTTTAAAAAAGTCTAATATTTTGCCAAACAACAATCAAAAAAAATTTTTCTTTTACCTAGATATTAATGTATCTTTTTTAAATAAACGCATTTTTTTCTTAAAATTAGAAGATTTACTAATTTTTTTTCCCCTTTTTTATATACTGGTAGTACAAGTCTAGTCTCTGTATGTAGATATTAATGTATTCAAGATTAACTCAATAAAGTTTTCAAAACAAGAAAAGTTTATCTTTTTTTAATCAGTTAAAATGTATGCACATAAATATAAAACTTAGTAAATAACTACTGCACTTTGTTATGTTTAATATATAAAAAATTTAAAAACGTAATCTATATATTTTGTACGTTACCTTGACCCAAAGTTCACCGAGAACACCGATTTTTCGAAGAGCGCCACCTTAAACGGTGTAAATTCGTCAAAACTAAATTCGAATATTAAAAAGTTTTTGTTAAATAAAAATAAATAAAATAAATAAATACAGTCTCTGACTTAACCTACCGACCATTGGTGGCTGTTTTCTGTTTATTCGTTAATACTAGAAAATTATAGCAGTAGATTAATTTGCTTATAATGTTACAAATAAAGCTTTTTTTAAAAAAATAACAATTCTATAAGCTTATGTAATATTTATATTTATTTGTTATACACAAAATAAACAAAATGCTTTTTATTAATCTTTTACATACAAAATTTCTTAATATTTATAATTTTGTTAAAACATCATTTTAAAATAGCAGTAAAAATTTCTTAATAAATCAAAAAAATTAGAATTAATCCAAAGAAATCAGAAATAATCGAAAAAAATTTAATATAAAAAAAGAAATCTGTTGTACAATATTTTGTTAGTGATTTATCGCCATTTAAAAAAATATTACTTATAAGAATAGAATTTGCAAATCAAGCCTAAAGCGAGTTGAGTATACATTTTACTGAAAAAGTTTCACATATTTCGAGTACAATTCTATGTTTTTCTTACAACGACAATTAGAAAATGCAATGTCTATAAATTTTGTTAGGTATTTCAAACGGTGATTTTATTATTTATTGCCAACGTTGGCAGTAAATTTTGTATCAATAAAATTATCGTTTGAAATACCCGTGAAATTTTTTAACCTAAACAAACAATGGATGGGACCGTAATAACAATTAACCTCTAAGGGTGTTGAAATATTTTGGGAATTAAATTTACACAACGTTTTCAGAGTTAAACCATCATAACAGCTAAAAATAGTAATTCAAAATTGCATTTCGCAAACGTTACTAACTTGTGGCACAACCGCAAAAACGAATTTTGTTGCCGGTTTACAAAAATAAATTTTGCAATTGTAAAACAAGTATTTTGCGAACAATTGCATAAAAAGAGACTTACACTGTTTACCTAAGCAATTATAAGATCATAATTCACGATTCCTTTAGATGATGGTTTTAATAGTGTTAACATCTTTGTGGTGGTGACGAGATCCTGCACGCCTTTTTAGTTTGGATTAAAGCTTAGATGTTGAATAAGTATTGTAGAGTGAATTCTTTTATCCTTGAAATCCCCGTTTCAGTTAAAGACGTAGTATAAAGCATAAAAATTAAAACGACATCACGATTGTCTGGAACTTGATAAGTACAAAAGCTTGAGCTAATAAAAGAATAAATCCCCTTAGCTCTTTTAAAAATGTAAAAGCGACTAAAAAATACTGTTTAACTTCGAGTGTTAAAATGATACGGGCTTTGAAAGAGATCTTTAAAATCTTAATCACTTTTCGCGCTCGCTGCTCTGATTCAAACGGGATTCAATTCGCTCGCAATTTAATCTATTGATTCAGCATTTTAAAGGGAGCAAAAGATCAGCGGTTCCGAATAAATAGGCCATCAGAATGATAGTGTGGGAACGGGGCTATTGTGTAGACATGTGACGAGCTTACGGCGCTCCTGGAATTAATACGGATACAGAATTGAGCGATGTTATGATAGCTATTAATAAATAAAAATATTGACATTAAAAACCGTCTCGATACAAAGTACAATTTTCTACCGGCAAGTAAATATGTGTTGCTATTTTTTAATTTCTGCGCTTTTCTTCAGGCGTTCAAGGTGGATGACACGCAGTCATGGAAACGTAATGGCATTCGTATTTACCACCACACCTAGGAATCTTTGAGTAGACCTGTGGTTGCGCCTGTGCGCTCGGTACATTTGACCCTCGCTCGAATGACCTGACAGAATGACATGACACTATCGGATGATGGGATTACCTAGGCTTAGCTGTGCCCTACACCGACATGTCGCGTTCACATGACACATTCACGTATCACACAACCTCATTGCTGAAGCAATAACAAATCTCCATGTTCACAATCTTTACCTCACCAACGATACACACAAAGAAAAACTGGGAATTTCAAAAACGAACAGCATTTACATGAACACCTGTATGATGACCCATACCGTGCAAAAAGTTGAAAATCTGTCAGTTATCAGTCTATTTTACAAGCAGTAAATTTTTTAAAAGTACAACTTAAGTACAGAGTGATTTTTTTATTTGCTCCCGCCCGAGATTCCAAAAATAAGCAACACGTTATACAAACGATAAGCAACTGTAGGAGAAAACTACAAATGATCTAAATTAACTGACTCTGGAAACACTGTTAAAGATATTGTCAACAATGTTGACATTAATTCAAAACCCTCTATGTTTTAATTTTAAAAATTAAATTTTAAAAAACTAGCAAAGGATAACGTGTTGCCTATCGTTGGAGTTTTAGGAGGAAGCAAATAAAAAATGCCTGCCTCAAATAATAGTGTTCCAACTCCCCTTTTTTCCGAAATTGAGATTTTTATACAATTATGGTCTAACTTCACTTTTACATGTTTTGAGTCCTATAACAAATTACATTTCTTGTTTAAACTCCTTAAAACCAGCCTTTTAATCGATGTCCTAACTCCCTTAACTTAAAATTTCTTATTGTAATAATACACTAACTCTATGAATAAAAACATAGTGAGAATAGTAATGTTCTAACTCTGCAAAAGTAATAGAGTAAGAACATTGTTATTCTAACTACACTACATTGAATAGTTATTTAACCTAAAATTACGATTATAAAAGTAAATAAGTTAAAGTTTGTTTGGAGGGATACCATTGTGGTAACTTTAACCATAGACATGTCTTTAAAAGGTTTTGAAATAATTAATTGTATTGTTTATAAAAACGGGAGTTTAATATCTGAGACAAATGAGTAAGTGAAAATGAGTATTATTGGAACAAAAACAGTTATTTTTTCTTAAATATTAGAAAACAAAATAACGAACCTAAAGACACTGCGTTACTTTTTCTATTTAATAATAACAATCTAGTAGAAATTCCTGATGTAGACGTAGAAGTATTTCAAGAAGAAAAAAATACGAACGATGAACATGTAGATGAAATTTCTTATATGGTAGAGAAAACATGCAGCATAAAAAAGTAAGTAAATCATAAACATAACTAAAAACTATTTTCTAATAAATACAATTGAAGTGATAGTGATAATGATCAAAATAACATCAAAAAAAAACTTACTCAGAAAAGAAAAAGAGACGTAGAGAATTGGCAAAATAACAAACGCAAAAAACTAAGACAAGGAGA
This sequence comes from Tribolium confusum, assembly GCA_029207805.1. Taxonomy (NCBI): domain Eukaryota; kingdom Metazoa; phylum Arthropoda; class Insecta; order Coleoptera; family Tenebrionidae; genus Tribolium; species Tribolium confusum. The sequence continues at coordinate 32,152,187 of JALGAY010000001.1, read as the reverse complement.
AAAACAATACACTGACAAAAAAAAGTACACAAAAAAGTAGTTTTCAAATACAGAACATGTAAAAAGTGTCCTTTTAAATTCTCACAAAAAATTGATGAGTTTATGGCAAAAAAGATTCCTGAAGAATTTTGGCAATTAAGCGATACCGAAAAAAATAATTTTTATGACAAGACAACGAAAAAACTTTTTAAGAAAAGAACAAGACAAGAAAGTGTTGGTTCACAAAAACTAAAAACTTTTAGCTTTTGTAATTATTTTGTTGTAAATGCCAATAAAATTCGTGTTTGTAAAGAGTTTTACTTAACCTTATTGTCGATAAGTTTAAGAAGAATTCATTATTTCCATAAATATAAAAAAACTGGTTTGATTAAAACTCTCTAAAAAGATCAATTAACACTAGGTAAAAACACTAATAAAAAAATTTCTGATGATAAGAGACAATTAATTCGAGAACATATTAACCAATTCCCACGAATGCCTGCTTACTATTGTCGACGAAATACTCAAAAGAAGTATTTAGAATATGGGCTAAATTTAAGAAAGATGTACGATCTTTATGTGACATATTGCTAAGAAAATAACAAACTTACAGAAAAATTTTGGTTATATAACAAAATTTTCAAGGAGTTTTATATTGAATTCTACACACCCAAAAAAGATCAGTGCAATTTATGCTGTAAATGTACAAATCAAAGTAAACAATATGGAAAAGTATATAACGATTTAGAAACTAAGTACAGTAATCACACAAAAGAGAAGACAGCAGCACGTAAAGAAAAACAGATAGACAAGGAGAATAAAAGGGACAGTAAAGTAATTGCTGCTTTTGATTTACAAAGAGTTTTCAACTGACTTAAACCAATGTGTCAAAAGCTTATTATTTTTACAAGCTCAATGTGTTTAATTTGACTGGTTGTAATATTAAACAAGATCAGGGGTACTGTACTGTGTGGCACGAATGACAAGGTGAACGAGCTGGAAACGATATAGCATCTGCTACTATACAGTTTTTAAAACAATTGATGATGAAAAACAAATGTGCTAGTAAATTGGTTGTTTGGTCAGATTCCTGTGTTCCCCAAAATAAAAATTCCTTTATGACTTTGGCTTTACTAGACTTCTTCAATAATTGTTCAACACATAATTTAACACAAATAGAACAAAAGTTCCAAGAGACAGGCCATAGCTGCGTTCAAAAGGAGACTCAATTCACAGTGTCATAGACAAACAATTTTAAAGATGTGTGTTGAGTAGTCCTTTAAGTATCGTCAAAAAACTGATAAGTGTGTGTACCAGAAAACCATACATAATTTATCAGATGAAACAAGATAAGTTTATAAATTTCAAACGTGTGAAAAACTAAAGAAATTTTGAAGATATTCCATATACTAAAATTAACCATATTGTGTACACAAGAAACTCCAACGTCATACTATATCGAAGTACAATGACAGACCCAAATATTTACAAAGTTTTTAAAATCAACATCAACAACTTTTGAAGAAAGTGCAACACGCGGTAGAAGATCCCAAACTGTAGAAGAAAAAAACTCTGATGTAAACACTATTGTACCGCCTATTTTACCACTAAAATTTAAATCGAAAATAACGGTAAATAAGATCGCTGACATAAAAAAAAAACTCTATACTCAATTTTCTACGTTGGATGTGGAATTCTGATCCCCTTTGTTTTCAGAAGCAACCAAGGAAAAAACAAAATTTCGTTGGAACTATTTAATATACCTACTATATTTTGTTTAAAAAAGCATTTTTTAAGTTTAATTAAATTATTTTTCTAAATTTTACGCTTTTCATTTATATTTATTTGTTATTCTGCTGGTAAGAATAACAGCACATAAAAGTCTCTCCTGTAAAATTTGTACAAACGGAGTTAGGACACTATTATTCTAAGCAGGCGATCACCCTGTATAATTATTTTTATAAAAACAACTGACATCAATGTTATAATGCGTTTTTTTTTAAATGTTTGTAAAAGTTATAAAAATTGTTAATTGTGGTTTACATATTTATCCTATTTGCAGTTGTTGAAAACCTGAAACAAGTTTTTTAAGTAAAAGTTAGTCTGAAATAAATTAGGTATGTGATTATTATAAATTTTTTACTTTGTCTGTCAGTCGTTCGTAAATGTAATAATTTTTGGTGATTTTTTTTCTGCTTGAACAGATGGTTAAGCCATCGCTGTTATTTCAAATCATCCAGTGATGATGTATCATCATATTGGAACCGTCAGCTGAATTGAAATAGCGCGTACCTACAATAGTCTAGTCCAAATCACCTCCGTGTCGTGCGGGTGGAGTTGGGGTTGGCATCCCTGCCGGCCCTGGCCGGAGGCTTGTGAACCTGCAGCTGCGCGCATCAGCCCCGCTCATTAATGATGATGTGCTACCATCGGCCTCAAGACTACTTCACTTCTCGCTACATTCCAGCCAGACAAGGCCTTTCCGTCAAAAGCGATAATAAAGGATTCGATAAATCTTGCAAAAAATTTACACGCTCTAATCTTTGCAAAGAGTTAAACCACTTTGCTGATGATTTTTTATTTATAAAAGCTTTTTATCTGGGTTTTGAGTGGTGGGGTTTCGATACAAAAAGCTTCACAGAAGACTAGCAATAAGTAAGTAAGCCCCAGGCACGGTAAAGAGACAGCTTTCATGCGAACTGTAGCTTTGAATGGTTATAGACAACTTCAGAAACGTAATATTTTTGTGAAATTTCACTGATGTATTTAGAAAGAGCACGCAAACCTATTGAAAGGCTTTCCACCAGTATAAATCATGGAAATTTCTAATAGGATTTTCAAGCTTACTTAATGTTCATTACAAGGTATTTATCGTTTACAACAAATTTCGACTGAATCGCTAATGCACATAAATAATAACAAAAGCAAATTATTATTTACCTGGAAATGGTTGGCTGAAAAAGATACGACATAAAGTGAAAATATTTTTTTTTTATCGTATTATAAAAGTGTTCAATGAATTATTCGGCGTGCTGGCTGCTAGCCTCAAGTAGCTATTTCGACGTAATCCCAGGTCGGATTAGAGCCGACATTAATCACACTAGATGCCGCTTCGACCATCGAGCCGAGAGGTGAACTCCGGTTATATTTGTAAACTACAGACACTTTTCTTCACAAAAAGATTTCAAAAGCTTTAGTGCCGAGTTATTTTATTACAGATCTCAAATTATAAAGACTAATAGTATTTAAGTTAAAAATGGTAGTGAGTTATTTATTAAAATACTGTTGAATAAATAATTTATTAATTAACTAAGCTAGTGTCATTTAGTGTTGAACAGTACACTAAACGACTCTAAAAAAAATATACCCTAAAAATACATCTTAAAACACGGGAAAAAAAATGAAATTTATATATTATGTTAAATTGATATCTAATCTACCTCTAAAAAAATTTTTGTTCTAGCAAGTTATTCGACCTATAAAATTGAAGGATGATGATTTAGGGCAAAAATTTTACGTCTTGTTTTTTACGTCAACTGATCAAAAATGGCTAACAAAATCAATCTGCAAAATTTATTATTAAAAAAAATGTTAAATTTTGTTTAAAACTTATTTTTATATTATTTATCAAATATTTTAGTCTAATTTATAACTTGATACGTTGGAGTAGTAATAAATTTCCGGCCAACACCTCAACAATTAAAGTACATTTGTGACAAATTTGTTACCAGCTGCCTTAACCTTCAAGTTTTCACAATAGAAGTGTGCCATTTTTATGACAAATACCATAAAATTCAAGAAACCACCACTGATAGAGTCTTTTCTGTTTCTGAATAAAATTTACGACATTCTCGTAAATTATAAGAAAGTAAGTGCTTTAATATTAAAATATTAATTAAAAACAAAGAATACATTAGCTCAAAAATTTGATGAGCCACTTTGATGCATTGCATCAAAATACACATGTACACAAAAAATCGTTAACGTTAATTTATAATCAAATAAGCAAAAGTGAAAAAAGTACCCGTGCAAGTAAACAATTTGAAACTTGGAGAAAATTTTCTTCTGTTTAAAAATATTACCTACAATTTTTTTTTGAGAATTTTTGCTTAATTAGAAATGACTGTTTTTGGGGTGTGGGTAAAACTTGATTCACCCGGTAGATCAACACTAGCATAGTTTACATGTTTTTTTTACTAAATATTTGATAGTTTTTAAACCTTTAGAAAAGATTAGACAGTATAAGATAGTTTACTCGCCAAGAAAAATTTAAATTAGTAAACTATGCAAAAAAACTCGAATTTAAAAGAGCTTTTGTTTTGGTCTGTTGCATTCTAAACAACCATGTGTGTTATAGATATAACGTTATATACGTTAATTTAGCTTAAGTTTTGTTTTTGTAGCTTAGTTATTATACTTATTTAAGTTAGAATTTTAATAATTTGTAAAACCAAGGCGCATTATAAAAAAATATTTTTGATTATACACCATATACTAAAAAAGTGTGAGGTCATATTGATTTATTTTTTTAACAACGTGTTATTATTTTTTTGTGCTTATTAAAATATGTTTTTGGCTACGTACCTACATGTACCTACTCATTACCTCATTAGAATATTTCTTATTTTTCGAAAAAAAATTGATTTTTACGAATAGGGTCTAATTTTGTTTATTTTAACATAAAACACTTAACAAACCACCAAATAAGTTTATAACCAAATTAGGTTAGTAACCCGTGACGACATGCATTGAAACATACAGAGTGTGCATTCGAAAGAAACAAGCAAATTTTTGAGAATTTTAAGTTTTTTTTAACAAACGCTTAAACAATTCAGTTTTGTTTACAAGGAGACCAAATAAATAGTTGAAGTAATATTAATATTAATACTTTACCCCCTTGGAGAGAGCGGCTACCGCCTTTAAACTTTTAAATAAGAAATAGAGTTAAATAATACATCTTCGAAAAGGTAATTAAATTTACTTTTCAAAAAAACTTTTGTTTTAAAAAAATAATTGTTTAAAAAAATAAAATTGTTGTTTGCAAAAACGATATAATGTTGAAATTTTTTTTAAATATGTTATTGTGAATTATTCCTTAAAATGTCAATTTAATACATTTTTTAGAAATGTGTTATTAGTAACGCTCGGCGTCAGATAGTGGTTCTTCAGTGGCGTGATTTCGAGTTATTATTAACATTTTATTTAACGTTATTTAAAGACAGTACAAATTAAGGGCACATTGATAGTCACTCACTCAATCAGTATTTGATTATAATAGACTATAATAGGTTCTCTCATTTAAGCAGTAAATATATTTTAGGTACATTTGCAGTACCTATCGACGTTCTTGCGTTCTGAGCGCTTAAAATATGGTCGTGTAGACCAGTTAAATGACTAACACGCGGCGCGCTGTTTTACACTGATTAATTAGCTGGTCAACTGCTTACCTACTCCCAAACGCCGAATTCTAATTATTACAGTTAAAATATACCTAATTATTTCTTTAAACACAATTACTAAGAGTAATAAATACATGCATCTTATGCTTTCTTTATTAAGAAAATTTTTAAAAATAATAAAAAGTTAATATTTATTTTGTTTTTTTATTTTACTTTAGAAAAAAAGATTTAATTATCTTTTTAAATGTATACTTGACCCTACTTTCTATTTAAAATTTTGGGTGGTAGTATTTTTTCAAATCTGTTTAAAAAATTTAAAAAACCAAAACCCCTGAACCAAAACTATTTTACTGTTTTTTCTTAATTTACTTTGAAAAAAAAAAAAATTACTTTATTAATGATGTACACTTGACCCTACTTTTTATTTAAAATTTTGGGTGGTAGTATCTTTTTAAATCTGTTTAAAAAATTTAAAAAAACTGAAAGCAAAAATTGTTTTGTCATCTGTTTTAATGACAACACGACAAAAATGGTTTTAAAAACAATTATGAAATTTAAAATTTATTATAATTTTTTTCTAATTTAAAATAAATGTGTTTAAAAAATGTATCATTAGAATATCTCACTTTTTAGTAGAACTTGTATAAAAAAAAAATTCAACAAAAAATAGTTATCTGAAAATTGTCATTAAATAAGTTTTGTATGACTATAGAACTAATTTTCTTAAATATTGAACAGCCAGGGAGAGGGCAAGTGCTCAGAATTGCCTTCTCTTCCAGACGCTCATGCTTGAGTTCTATTTTATTTTACAATAGTTATTATTGTAATAGATTATAATAATAATTATTGTAGTTACCGTAAGTTAGGTGTAAGTAAAACTGACTTTAAAACAAATTCTTAGATTTTAATACGTCATTATATTTGAATTTGCCACGCAAAAAAAACTTAGATTTAAAACAATATCTTGAAGATTTTATTGTTATGCGAAGGTAAGTAATACCAAATACAAGAGAGAAACTTATTATAATATTTAGTATTTACTCTTTGCTGGTAGTACAAAACATTTGTTACTATTATAAGTACAAATGCTACTTTATGACCACCCTAACACTAAAGACAATGCTTAGCAAGTGCACAGGCCTGGCCTAGCATTGACGAAATCGGTTTACCTTCCTTTGTTGAGGTATAGAAATGATGGTTTGCGCTTAAACCTTTATAAAAATTAGTGAAGTTAAATACCGGATTATGTCGTAAACACAATATTTTTCTGAAGACTCTAATAAGTCTATAAACTTACATGTAATTAAATAAATTAAATCTGAATTACATAATAATTATTACATCATTAGTTACGTAATAAACTTTATTACATAACTCAAATGAGTAAGAATGAATGACATATTAAGTTTTAATTTTAGCGGTTGCAGATAAAATTAATAATAATTAATGTTGATTATAAGCAAACTGTATTATTTGTTGACTATCTGGAAACAGTTTAGAATAGATGTGTTTGGCATCATCATCAAGATGATCATAATGCAAAGGGCAATTTGGTAGCGTCACGTTCAAGCCTCGGAGTAGATATCTTGAGTCTGTCGGGTAAGAAGGCTCAATGCCGCTCTATTTACGGAGCCGCCAATCCCCATTAACGGCGTTCAGACCCAGCAAGGATCAGCGGCTACGATGGAGAGTGCAAATCCGCGTGAAAGCGATCTGCGTTCACCCCTTGTCATTCACGCCAACCCTCAACACTTGCGTTTCATCGCCTGTTGTTTCTCACATGCGATATTCTCTCACCTGCCTATTATTTTATTATTTATCTAATGTTGCATAGCAAATAAATGTTTCAAGGAATTTGAAACCGTTTCTAGATCTGTTACTATTACTAATAGTCTAAGAGCTAGTGTACATTAAAAGGTGTTTATTTAATTTGGGCTAATTTTTAGTGTACAGCTTAATTTTTTGATAAAATAATATGACAAAGCTGTTGAGATTTTAATTAGTCTGTTTAAGCTGCATTTTTAATATATTATTTTGGGCAGGTTATGTAGCTGATATCCAAAATAGCAAAATGATATGGTGGTTCAAAACCTCCGCCACAACGCTGTAAACTTTCGTTTTCAATCCTTTGAGGCGCGCTGTTTTTTTTTTTTATAAAATCATAAATACAGCAAAAATTAGATCAAACTAAATAACCACTTTTCAGTTTTTACTAGCTTTCCGTCTATAATAAGATCTGTAATAAGATTAATAATTTCAAATTATGTAAAAAAAAACAATTTTGCACTGTGTTAAAATTGAGTAAGTTTGAAAATGGAAGTTTCTTATATAGCAGTTAATTCTATGAGGGAGAAACTTTGTAAGAATGGCGTCTGAAAACTTAATTATATTGCTTTAAAATCTGTGTTAATGTGAATCGCTTTAATTTTACATAAAGGCGTGAAGTTTACGAGTTTAGTGACTCGGCAAAGTTGAGGAGGTGACGAGAACTTTGGAAGTGAGATGAGAGACGATGGTGGTGTCATGTTTGCGGCTGAACAACGCCAAAACTTGTAAAGAACATCGCCCTCTCAACTCGCGCCATGTTTCGCCAGCCCTTCCTATAAAGAAACAAGAACAAAACTGCCAAAAGCATGAATCTGAGACGCGGCAACCGTTGAATTGCATTTTTAATTTGCATTCGTGAAAGTTTTGTAAAAAGCTTCAAATTATTAAATTTTAGGAATTGCATTAAAAGACTGACAAATTTAAACTGTAATTTATCAATGAAGATGTAAGTTAACAAAAAACTATAAGCTAAAAGAATAAAAATATTCATACAAAAGGAATATTAAGATTGATTTTAGCTGAAGAGAGCTGTGTGGTAAAAGAAACATTTACATTAAGTCCGGTAATAGTATATTATGATACGAGTTTTATAAAAAGCATTTGGTCGCACCTACGGTTTTAGAACACCAGCTCAGCGAGAAGTGCTCTAAAGAAATAAGTGCAACAAAATGCCTTATAAACAAAATTCTACTTTGTGTGATTCTTAAACAAAAAAGAAAACTAAAGTTTGTGGAATTTTGTGTGAGCAAGTTTTTGCGATGCATGAAAGATGGTTATAATTTTTTTTTACATGTCATTCATTTATTAGTAAAATAGTCTAAGCGGTAAATTTAGCTGAGTGTGCAAAAGTAGCGCATTGTAGTTTTCTTCACATTCTTGTTCAGAGAGTTTTACTGAACAAGAAAATGTATGTTACCGCCTGCAAATTCTTTTCGGAAATTTTTTCGCATAAATTTAAAAACGTTATTATTAATTAACTCGAGCGGAACGCGATGGCTAATAAAACGTTTTTAAATTAAACTCAATTGTAGTTCCTACTTAAGAATGACAACTTTGTTGTCGAAACGTACGTTGTGTTAAGTGTAGTGTTTTATGATTTTTTTAAGCTTACAAAGTTGTTGTATGTGCAATAGTTTATATTACAATAAAAATATTTTTAATATAATAGTTTAATTAAAGTTAATAATATTATTAAAATACAACATTTGCTGTCGGTTTTTGTTTTTGAATTACAGCGCTTTATTGATTTTTTTTGACGCCTTTTTAATGACTTTGTAAATTAGTTATTTTTTAATCAGTTGAAAAGGTAAAAAATTATGTTATTATATTACAGATTTTTACCTTGGTAGACTCGTATGCTGTAACTAAATTTTAGTTATACTTTTAAGTTTTTAAGATATCTACTAAAATTTGTTTAAGTTCCAATACTTTTAATTCAATTTCTATTTACTCAAAATACTATTAAAAACATAATAAAAAATGGCACTTTTGTAACTTGGTGGTCGAATTATGAGGAGTAAACAAGAAGTGCTCTAGACTAAATCTACCACTTTTTCGGGTAGCAATATATGCATTTTCTGACTACTAAAAATCTGCTAAACATAAATATTTAAAAAAATTGCGGTTTGTGACTTTTTTATAACTCCAGATATGTAAAAGTGTGACTTACAGTTGTACGTCAAAAACTAAAAAGTTTAATAGCTATTTACATTCGTATGTGGTAGGCTTAATTTTACAGGCGACAGCTTTGTTTCAGGCCCGAGCTGAAAGCGAGGGCCTGATTAGTTGGAGCCTGTAAAATTAACTACCGCATAAGATTTGTATAATTTTTTTTGTCCGAAAGAGTCAAATTCTGTTTTTTTTTGCGCCATTTCAAAAGTTAGGTTAGGTACAAATAAATTCTAAAAACCAATAAAACGTACCCAAATGCAGCTTAAATACTCTGTCACTGCTTGCATAATTTTCTTTAAAACATGTTCAATGGTCTTTCCAGTACTTTTATTCACACTTTTTAATTCTAAATTGATAATTACTGAGAGATTCAACATTCAACAATAATGGCCACGGATCCATAGAATAATGACATTTATTAACTAGACAGGAACACACAGGTTCTGAATAGATGGCGCTGTAGCGGTTTATTTTTAACATTCTGTTCTATATAAAATTGCATATTATTTTTAAAATTATCTTAAATACACACGTTGTCATTTTTAAAATTTATTAACTGCAACTTTTTCTAAAATATACTTTTATACCTATAATTTCGTATTGTTGTTAGTAATGGGGATCCACACTTGAACTAGGCTGTGCGTTGTCTAAGGTCTCACACAACGTTTGACGTAAGACCTGTGACGTTTCAGCGATTTTTTCAATATATTATTTTTGTATTAAATATAGCTTTATTTGTGGCAATATTTTAGGTACGTACACTTTGATACATAAACTATATTACTGCAAGGTTAGTTTTTTCCTCAAGCATCTCCTGTGGTAGTTCTAACCGTACAATGTGAGACCCGGTGTTTTTCTCATTTTTACCGCACAGTTTCCAAAAGTCCGACTTACTATTGGTGGATGCACAACTATGATAGCCTACTTTACAATACGGGAGGACAAAAATACATTTTAATGACAGCATTTAATTCTACGTAATAATCTGTAATACCGATATTTATTGTTTATTTAATTGAGTAAAAAATTAAAAAATTACGCGTTTTTAAGAACACATCAAAAAATAAAAAAACGCTGTAATTTAAAATAAAAACAAGTAGTCCAAAACAAAGTTTACCATTAAATGTATCTCTAAAAATTACAGTAGGTAATAATGTATTATTTGTCTGTGTCTCTATATTTCTTAAGTAGCGCCGCTTTTCTTTACCTTTTGTGTGAATCTACTACTTTTTCTGGTAGTAACATGAATTTTTCTCTTCATTTAAACTCTCCGAACAAGAATCTCAAAGCTAAACGCGGTGCTAAACGCTCTTTTTGCCCACTCAGCACTCAGCCACTTCTACCGACTAGAGTAAAGGTAATTATAAAAATGCCAAAATTTTACAATGTACCTACTTAGTTTGAGATACGACTCTCAGCTTTTATTGTCAAAAAGTGCGATAAACAATTTGCTCTCTGTGAAACTACGGCCAATTTCTTGAAAGAAAAAAAATCGAATTTAAAAACTGACATAAAAAGAAAAACATTTTTACAATCTCTGAAAAACTGTAAAATTCTCATATTGCTACAACAGGTAATACGTCTGACACAAACACTAATGCAATCCGTAAGACACATTCTAATAACCGTTCCTCTAATGCTAAATTAAAATAAAATGTGTAAGTTTACCTCCGGTTGCACAAACGTCAACCAAATTTGACGGACGATTAAACTCTGATTAAATAAAAATATCGTGCTCTGATTGGCTAAAAAACGTTAATAAGAGATTAACAAGCCATCAATTTTGATAAATGTTTGTGCAACCCGGCATTAGTGTGATATGGATTCTTAAAATACAGAGTGTTTGAAAATACCGTACCAACGATGCAATATCTTCTTCAAAATGATGCACTGATTACAAAAAAAATGTTAAAAAATTCTTTTCTTTTTTTGATCAAAAACACAAGGTTTCAAAATTTGATTATTTATTTTTATTTTTTATCCATAAAATTTTGTTAGAGCAGGTAAATGTGATAGAAAGTAACTTAAAAAAATATACTGCAACTATAATATTAAAAAAAAAATTTAAAAACTTTAAAACTGTTTTTTAATTTTATTTTAATTTGTGCAAATTTAGACCGTATTTAACAACCGCGATGTTTTAAGTTAAACAATAGTTTCTAAAGGCAACAATTTATTGTTGCTATTAGGAAGTCCTAAATTTTGTAGAGAAGTTTCTCCAGAAGTCAGTATAAGAAGAATTGCAAATAATGTTGGGGTTAGTAGAACTACAATTTACAAAATATTAAATAAAAATAACTACTATCCCTAGAGATATACTAAAGTTTAGGCTTTGCAAAAGCAGAATTACCTTTTTTGCGTGAATTATTGTAACTGGGTTTTGGAAAAAAATACACAAGAATCGGAGTTTTTACAACGTGTTTTATAGACAGAGGAATGCCTTTTTGTCAGAAATAAAGTTTTTAATACAAAAAAAATGCTTATTGAGCTGTCAACAACCCTCTTATCTGATCATAAATAGTTAAATAATTTTTTTTATTTGTCTTGTTTGTTGAAAATTTTAGTTTTTATTTATTACTACAGTATTTTTGTCATTTTGTTTTAATTTTTTGCCCAAAAGTATTATTACTAGATCTTGTTTAGTAATTTTGATGTTCATAAAAGTTAAAACGAATAAAAAAAATTTTGAACTAAGTTTTATTGTAAAAGGTGACCTTGGCCGCCCATATAACGTAAATTGATATAATTTTTGATTGTTATTTGATTACAAAATGTCTTGAGCTATTGTTGCTTACTAATTATTTATGTTGTTATGCAATCAGCTCCATTTAATTTTTTTTTATTCATAGTTGCCAATTTTATAAAACTTTAAAGGCTTTTTTTAAAAAAATGCAACAAAAAAAATGTTATGAATTATTGTTAAAGTGATGGAAAATTATACCAAAGTTGGTATATGGTGCGGTAGGTTCTAAACACCCTGTATATTGTTTTTGTTACAAGAAAAATATTATTTTGACACCTGTACTGTTGAGGTTATGTAATTGAGAATATTGTCGTACTCAAATATAAGCTACATGAGCACAGCTACAAACATAATCCTGATTCTGAAAGTTTTTTGCAAAAATTGACTCTATTACAGCAAAGAATTCTCTTTTATTATTATTTTTTTGTTTAATTAAATTAAACAAATGTTGATCTGGCAGTTTTTGATTGCCAACACCAGAAAAATAAATTACACAATTTTTTTTTAGAATCGCAGGTTATGGTGGGTTAAAATGAAAACCAACAATTTCCAGTAACATTTCGGCTTTTTTAATACAAATCATTATTTTTTAGAAATTTTTTAGAAATAATAATTTGTATTTGTTTATAATAAAACTTTTTCACACTAAAACATAAAGATAGCTAAATGAAGCCGAAACGTCACTGGAAAATGTTAGTTTTTATTTCTACTAGTATCTACAACTCTTGTAACTCTACAAGAAAAATTACTCTAATTCTAAACGTAAAAAGACCTAACTTTATAATTTATAATTATCAATGCCAAAAATTTTTGAAAAACTGTACTGTTTTACTCTAAAACCTATAATTATGAACCAACTGTATAACTGTAATATAACATTATTCTCTTGTCAGAGTTTAGGTTATGGACACTATTGCAATTTTTTACATTTTAGTAATAACCGTCCATGTTTCATGGTAAAGTAAATTTAGTTTTAAATCAAAATATTATTTGCACTTTTTGAACTATTCACAAATATTTAGCAACACAAACGCAATGCCACTGGTATTTATTAGATACTACCAACATAAAATGGCAAAATTATTATTTGTTATTAAAGAATAGCAGTACCAATCTGACAGTACTTTGACAATTAATTATAAAAAAACAAACTTTAGTGATTATAACATAGTAATTTCTGATCACTTAATTACAAGACGCAAAAGCGTTTAAAAAATAGAACATATTTAAAAATAAGAAAAACAATGCTCACACAGCGTATTTTTTATTAAAAATAGTAGATGATTGTAACTTATTATATGTTCTATTTGCAACTTTGATCAGCTTTTACCTGGGAAAGATTACTACACTGAGAAAATTGGAAGACTAAGTAAATACGTAAAATAGTTATTTTTATCCTACTCCACTTCAAAGTTGGCTAATTCTTACCTCTTGACAAGTCAGAAAATCGCTTTTGTTTTGCTAAGAAAACAAGCATTTTGCAGTTTGTGGCCGTTAGATAACGCTGTGTTATACGTTAACTGACGCTCCAAGTTTTTTAAAATCTACGTAATAATGTGGTTTCTATTGTTGGAAAACGAGGTCTTATACAAAAAATTACGAGTGCTGTAAATACAAAGTACGAAAGTCAGGTTAAAGTAATGCAAATTCGAAAGTCTGAAAAAAAAATAGAAATTTATTACTATCCGTACTGTAATCTATGCTGTAATATTGAGATATCTTAGCTGTAGTCAACGTAATTAGTGCCGGTCAATTGTTTGAGTTTGTCACCTTTTAATTTCAAATTTTCCGTCAGCTATTGTATTTGTTTAAAAAATGTGATTTTTACACGGTAAGTGCCTCGACATACAACATGATCAACCACAATCAGATAAAAATATATAAACTCTGCAAAGTTCTTGTTATTACAGTCAAGTCATTACGAAATATTTTGGGGTTAAGTCATTTATCGGTCAGCTTATTTTCCCGTTAAAAGTTTTTTATTTTGAGTAGGATAAAAAATAGTGTGTGCACCTTATCAATAAAGAAGTTTTTCTAAGCCTCAGGAAGTGGCCAGCTTCAACTTCATCAGCTTGCCATCTTTTCCTTCGGCTTGGAAACTGCTTCTTTCTAGCTAAGGTGCACAATGTACTATTGTACACTAAGGTCGCAAAATGTATTGAGAGAAAAATTGTTGCCGAAACCGTTTTAAAGTTAAATCCTAGAAACGTTTAAGAATTTTACGGATACCACGTTATTTGTGTAACCATAATAGCTAAAATCATATTTGTACTTCACTTTGCGGTCATTAGTAGTAACAACTGACAATGGTCGCGAAACGGAACTAGCCGGAAAAGAACTATTTTGCAGGCGTTTGCAAAAAAAAATAATATAACAAAATGAAATTAAGTAATTATGAGTGGTAATTTTTAATATAACTACTTAAATTTTCTTTTAAAACATAAAAGTGTAGAAGTGTACACTGTAATAAAATTAAGTACTTTTAACAACAATTTTTGTTTATTTTTGTGAGTCCGACCTACTATTTCGACAGTATTTTTATGTTTTCAAAAAAAAGTACGCATTAAGCTTTCAATCCTTTAGGAAGTGTTATTTTTTCATTAGATTGTAAGCATTTTCGCATCACAAACATTGTCAAATCCGAAATGAACCTGTCGAAAAAGATATGTTTTTATTGGCGTCCGTATAAATCACCTTGTGATATACCGCCGGTGTCGATAATCTGTTTAGGCTTACATTGAATAAAAAGCACTTTGTGATAGGAAACACCGAGTACAGAAGGGTCACACGCAGTGTGTGTATATCAACACAACCATCAAATAAATCGAATCCTTTGTCGCAGGAATAATATAATTAATACCCCGCAGCGCTGATCTGTAATTCCAGTACTTGTCAATACTTCTTTGCTTTGAAATAAATGTTCTTTTGGACATGTCCTGTAGGTTAAATAAAACACAAAAATAAAATTAAGCTACTCACCGTCTTTGTTCATACTAGCTTGGAAACACTTGGAGAGACGACAAGCTCGACACTGGTTGCGATGAGTTTTATCGACAGGACAGCGTCCTTTTAGATCTCCGGTTGCCTTGCAGGTGTAAACACGGTTTCTATGAATGCTTCGTTTAAAAAAGCCAGAGCACCCTAAATTTTAAACTCATAAAATAAAAACGATTTAATCATGAGTTGTTCTTACCGTCACAACTGTAAATTCCGTAATGTTTTCCTGAACTCCGATCACCGCAAACTTTACACGGAATGTCTAGGAGTCGATCTCCTGCAATAGTTATTTACCTAACGTATTCGGAAAGATAAATTTTCCGCATAAGCACTTGCCTTGCAGCACGAGCGAAGAGAGTACTGCATTGGTGCAAATGCGGAAAATTTCTATCTGAAATAGTTGTTACAACATTTTTTGTAACGAATAAAAACCGAAATAAAAAAAATAATAATAATTGAAGGTCAAAAATTTGGTTTATGTATTAATAGTTTGTTAGAACT
Source organism: Tribolium confusum (assembly GCA_029207805.1). Classification (NCBI taxonomy): domain Eukaryota; kingdom Metazoa; phylum Arthropoda; class Insecta; order Coleoptera; family Tenebrionidae; genus Tribolium; species Tribolium confusum. Next base: position 32,136,569 of record JALGAY010000001.1, on the reverse strand, counting down.
AATTACACGATTTTGGCAACAAAAGTCCCACTCAAAGTTTTGCTTTACAATTACCGACTAATAGCTCAAACACACCCCGGTTTAGAAAAACCGTATATCTGAGCGTAGAGAACGACTAGAAAATATCTCCTCAAAGCGATAAACACAAAAAAATGACAATTTAAAAACATTGGTCATAACTTAATACCACATTTATGTCGAACATAAATTTTACAGAAAACAAAATTTTTTTGATAATGGTCGACTAAAATTAAAAGATCGCTGCGCTTTATATACTACAGAAGTCAGAGGCGGTTCGTTCAGGTAGGCAAGTTAAGCAGTGCCTACCCTAACATTTTAAACAAAAAATAGAAAATTTAAGAATTCTAAAAAAAAATAACAGTGAAAGCAATTACAATATATCTTTATTTAAATATCTGTAATTACTTTAAAATTATTGTAAAATAACGTCATAGATATGATGTAAAATAAAAACACAGTGCGGAGTTAAGGAAGGCGGTCTAAGACGACATAAACCTTCGCCTATCCTGCGGTTTACGTCAAATGAGTGCATTTCTCTTCCACTCAATATGCAGAATCGTGCATCTTTGTTTTTTGACCTGTGAAAATCTTTTCTAGTAGGCAATTTTTATCGGTGCCTATCGGAAGAAATCAGATATTTACGGTTTTTAAACCACCTAATCTACTAAAGTTTGTGTTAGTGCAGGTTTGCACTAGGTTGTGTTATTAACTAAAGAGGAAAAGTGAAAGTTTACCGGTGAAGATAAGATTACTGGTGCTTTTTTTGTATTCTTTGAAATTAGCTCCGGAATGATATTTTAAGAATGAAACATTCAACCTACGGCAATTACTATCTCTGCAATCTGCAAGTGATAGAAAACATGGCAAACATTTTTCACGTTTATTTAAAATTGTATGGTACCGTGATACCATGAATTTAAAAAAAAATTGTGTTCTTGTTTCGTACATTTATTGATTGACAAAATCTGACAAGCAGTTCTGGTGAAGTCTTCTTGTTTTGTAAGTTTTTTAATCATGATTTTTTCTACGGAATGAAAGATTTACATAATTGAAGCATATTTTAGAACTCGTGAGGTAGTAAATAGAATTGTGCAGTACAGTCAGCTTTTGTGTTTGGAAAATTTTACAGCATTATGCCATAAAGTCATAAAGCATTATGCCAGCATTGAAACTATATGAAGTAAATAAGACGTACGTTTTCTATTTCATGACTACCTTTGATCAAGTTAATTGTTGATATCACGATATAATAATCATAAATAGCTATTTGGTAGTTATTATAAAATAGTACATTACCTATATTATAAGTGATAGAAATGCAAAATAAATGATAAATAAGTGAAAATTTTGACACTTAGGACACTTCTCACAAGTTTAAAAATGGCATTTCGATAATATGTGATATACGACGTTTTATCTTACAGGTGCAACTATTACAAAAAATCTAAGAAATAAAGTTTTAATTAAATCAAATATTTGCTTATAAAAATACAGGGTATTATGGAAATAAATGCAAAAATTTTAACCTAAAATACAGCACCACAAATAATAAAAATCTGCAAAAAAATTTTTGTTTTATCTCAACTGATAACAAAATTATAACCTAAAAATTAATTATGTATTACAAAAACTATAACAAAATTTTTTTAACATAGAGCAATTAAAGGTTTTTCAGGTCAAAAAAAAGTGATTTAACAGCTCATTTTTCCAAAATTTTGAAAATTTAAAAAAAAACTTTCGGAACAAAGTAAGCCTTCTCAATTCTTTGTTTTTTACAACTCTACCTAAAGATTCTATTGTAAATTTTCAACTAAATTTGTGACAAAACTGACGTTAAAAAAGTAGCATATCGACTATGTTTTTTTGAATTAAATCGACAGTAACAAACAAACATGGCTAGCAAAACAAACGTTTTTATCTTACAGGTGCAGTTTTAGAGATATCTTAGACCATTATTTTCGGTGACAGAAATAAAATTTTACTCACAAATGAGATAAAAAAGTACTCACAATTGAGTAAATTTGAAAGCTGTCAGTTTTAGTAGTTAAAATATGTAATTTTGTATAAAAAACAATGACGTTGTTTATTTCATAACTAGAACAACTACTGGTTACTGCAAAAACTATTACATCATACAATCATTCTATTATATTTTTATAGACGTATATTTGATTTAATTAAAAGTTTATTTTTTAGATTTTTTGTAATACACTCATACCTCGCTATACGGCCGTTCTTTATACGGCATTTTGCTATAACGGCCCTCATCAATTAAGGCAAGTTTTCGATTTACGGCCAAAAATGTTTTGCTAGAACGGCAAAAATACTTTTTTTCGATGTCAATATATTTACGTGTTACCAATCTTTCGATGAATTTCTATTAGAATATGTAATTCATTCCTTATACGGCTTTTCGCTTTGCGGACAAGTTTTGTGGAACGTATCTAGGCCGTAAAGCGAGGTATGGGTGTAGTTGCATCTGTAAGATAAAACGTCGTATATTACGTGATGAAAATGCCATTATTAAACTCTTGAAAAATGTACAAAAGTGTCAAAATTCTCACTTTGGTACGTGTATAATAATGCATTTCTATCATTTGTAATAACAGCAAAACGTTAAAAAATTTGAATTATTTTTAATAATCGTTTCATAACCTAACACCAAAATAGCACAAAGCAAATAGAAAAATACTTAAAAAGTGTTACAAAACTAAAGAAAAAAAATAATGATGTATACAATTTATTTTATTGACGTTAATAATTTTTAATTTTTCGTTGACAAAGATGTCATTGTAACAGCTTATATTGTTATAAATTTTTACATAAAATGATTGAACGATTTTTAGTAACATTTTTGTCTAAAGTCTGTCTACCGATATTCTAAAACGACTTTATTATCAGTAGTTAACATTTTGGGTCGTTTACGATAGTCTCATTGTTAGGGGATTATCTACCTATTCTGTAATAAACTCTGGAAGGTTGACGTTTTTAAAATTTGAATGGGTTGCTCACCACTTTTATGATAATCCTTGTTAAACGGATAATAAACCACTTAAGGAATCAAAAGGTCGTTTTAAAATATCGGTAGACACACTATAAATGATTGTCGGTAGATAGAGCTAGTTAAGAAGAAGATCTTCATTAGTAATGATAATATTGCTTAGTTATTATTATATCACAAAATGAATTATTATTTTAGATTACAATAATTCTAAAGTACGAATTAATTTTTTGGAATATTCTAGTATCTTTGTTTCATAAAGAGTTAAAAAAAATCCAATATAGCGTTTAGTAACGTCGTTATGTGGTAAAATTTACGGAAATAAAGTATAACTAACAATCTTAATATACAGACTGTTGTATGAAACTATTATTGAATTCAATCTGAAATACATAGTGAATATTCCATTTATAGTCTAGTAAACTCGGTAGTCATAGCGACTCCTACGTTTCTTGGACAATAAGGGATTAAAGTCCTATACCGAGATGCCTTTGAAGTTTAACGTGTTCACGAGAGGATGTTTGTTTCTTGATTTTGTGTCTTAGCAACTTCCAATTCATGCTGAGTAAATATTTGATTTGAAAGATTTCTCTGATCCCAACCATACAAGATGGTTGGATGTTCCCTTTGGGATGCAAATGTAATGTAATTCAACTAAATAAAGATAAGATGAGCAAAGCGAAGTGTAATCATTTGCTAACTACTGTTGAATAATCACTACATGTATATGTATATAACAAAGAAATTTTTAATGATACATAGTATACAAGAAAATTTAGTGCTAAGTAAGTACTGTTTATTTAACATCTACACTGTCAATGTCAATTTCTAAAGATGATCTCGGTTGTTTGAAGCTATTTCTAATGGTTCTACTCAAACTGTACAAAAAATTTACTAAATAAATTAACAAAAATTAATAAAAAACACTTTTGGTGAAAAATAATGCAATACTACTAAAAATTAGATAAAAAATGACAGTACTTGTGCAATTGTCAGGTAAATGAACCAAATTTAAGGTGAAAAAAAACATATTTTTTGTTTTCGAAATCTTTATACTCAACTGAGAAAATAAGTTTTAAATGTTAAAAATTTTTTGTTGTGTCGTAATTTAGAAACTTCTTTCATATTGGTTTAAAAACACGTGCTAACGTACTTTGGAACTAAATTCTTTTTTGTTTCCATGAATTAATTGTTGTTGTGTAATCGACTTTGAGTGAAAATTTTAATAAATCAGTTAATACGAGACAGATTTTTAGCAACACGTAAATTTAGCCAATCTAAGCCTCTATACTAGTCATAACCAATAAAATCAATTTTTAACAGTTTTTGTTATTAAATGTGGTTCAATTGCAAAAAGAAAAACCAGGAGTCAAATATTTTTCTAATTACTTTTAAATAAAAATTTCAAGAAACCGTTTTTGATTTTATTGTATGTACAGAGTTGCAGAATGATAAATATCGGCGGCTTTGAAAATTGACAAAACATATTCACTAAATGGTTTAAAATTGTCATTTTTGGCGGCAAGCAAAAGTGTTTTGACAAATTATTTTTTTCTACTTTTTTATTTTTATTAATGTATTGACGGCATAATCGAAAAGATTATAGCACTAAGGTATGTTTAAAGCCCGATGTAAGAGAATCTTTAAATTTTTGAAAGCCATTAGTGACGATTACGCACGTAGTACATATAACGTTTTATTTTATTTTGCATTGCTATGACTTTTTAAACAGAAAAAAAACAAAATTTTTGTCAATTTAGCGAAAACTAAAAAAAATATAAAAATTTTGGCTTTTTCTTACTTTATGGGGATAGGTACCATAATGTTTTTTTAAAGATTGGCGTATAGTTGATCCTTGCTTATTTAAAAAATTACTGAATTTAAAACCGATAGCATTTAAGTTTACTAAAACCAAATTAAATAAACTTGTTTGCAAATGGAAGCCAACACTTCTTACCGGATTGATACATTTTGTAATCTCCAAAAAATTTTATAAACACAAGATAATTTACTTTAAAAAATAGTCTTAAATTAAACCTAAACTTTAGCAGTTATTTTCTGAAAAATACGTGTAAATATTTACATTAAAATAATGTCAACCTAAGCTCTAAAGTTTTAGAAATGTAGCATCAAAAGAGCAACTGCTTTAATTAAAGCGTTTAGATTTGCTAGAATAGAGTGTTTACTGAGATACATTTATTTAATTTAATTTTGATAAATTTAAATGCTAGCTAATTTAGGAAACGATCATTTTTTCAAAGCCAACACCAGCAATAATAATGCTCAGTTAACGTTTTTTGAAATAAAAACTTAAAAAAATCGTATTTTTTGACATTATTGCTTAGTAACTTTGAGTGCCATAATTATAAAAATACCCTCTAATTTGCAATTTTTTTAAAAAAATTATGGTCCTAAAATAAAATAAAATATTTTTTTATGATAATTTGCCGAGCTATCTATTTGATATTAGATATAAACTGTTTGATTTATTTATAATTTGGTATTTTATTATGTATATTATTATTATAATTTGAAGTAACCTTGGTGTTTTTTTTTGACATTGACAAATTATTCTGACTATTCAACTCACCTGTTATTTTTGAAAATTGAACCAATAAAAATAAAACATTGTTTGGTTAACAACCAATCACAACGAATACAGTGAGATAACCACATGTGGTGAATTGTACTGACAATACCACTAGTAAAAATAGTGAATATTTTTAACAAATAAATAACACACAATTTCGCCAAAATTTTGACGTGACAATTACGAATAACACAAATTTGTTTACTGTTTGTGATAGAAATCATGTGTAACTCAATTTTGAGAATCTGTATTTTTAATATTATTTGGTTCATTGAATACTCTTCCCGAATACAAATCGAGTCAAAGTTGAGTAGAATATTTTTCCGGTGGTATCACTTATGGTCATTTCACATGGGAACACCATTCGTGCTTTGCACTCATGGGTGTTCATACCAAAGAAATGACCATTCGTGAAACCACCACAAAAATATTCGACATAACTTTGACAACTCGTGGTATTACAACTGATTATTTTCTCTGCCATGTGCTATTTACATAATCTTGGGTTACTGAGATAAATATCAATCATTCTCAAACGCTCTATACTTCTTTCATTTTTTTGAACACTTGAACATTTGCAAAGGTTTTTTGTTTAGCTATCTTTAAAGTAGTTGTGTACTAAATAAATATTGCAGGGTACGCTGTGCTTATTAGGACCGGTTTACAGCTTCCTGAAGTTGTGTTTTATTGGAACACCTTTCACCAGTTTTACAAAATGTTCCGGTCAGAACTCCAAAAAATTTCGTAACTACTTATAAGTATGTTTATACAAGTCATAGTTACTACCTTTCTGTTTTTTTCAGCAATATTTTACATAAAAAAATATAATTTTACAAAAAAAAATATTTGAAAATACGATAGTCAGGTCTGTCACACGCCACCTCGTTTGAACTAATCCAAGGAAAAATTTTTTTTAATACTACAAGTAGACAAAAACAAGAAAGCCTTGGCGGTATCAATAATTTAATTTGGTTTTTAGTTTTTTATAATTGTTTATAATATTTTTCCTGTTGAACGTGTGTATTATTTTTATTTAAACAGTAAGTACATTACGCCAAACTTCGGCCGAAGGAAAGAATGAAGAAGAGTAATAGTAGCATAACAAAATGAGTGTATGTTGTGTAGCTTGAGACAAAGCATTTTTATACGAAAAAATAGAGAAAAAATTAGGAAATTTAAAACCTTACGTTAAAGTCTAAATACAGTGGTACCTCGACATACGAGTGCTCTAACATACGAGTGTTTTGAGATACGAGCCGCCGAGCGAGCGATATTTTGCTTTGAGATGAGAGCAAGATTTGAGTTACGAGGAATCGCAGACTACACCGCTGCACACGATCTCAACATGCGGGGCTTGTTGCTTTGTTGCTCAAAGTTACTTTGAGATACGAGCAATTTGACATACGAGCAAGGTTACGGAACGAATTAAACTCGTATGTAGAGGTACCACTGTAATTGTATTTAATCACTTGGTCAAAATCAGTCAATTAAATTTAATTTAAATTGACAGAATTGAAAATTACCTGAGAGAAATGAAATGCTACAAGTAGTTAAATTAATTAGCACAAAAGTACTTTTTTTAAAATTTTTTGTATATTTGTTTATGGTTTTATTTGGATTAGGTATATTACTTACAAAATTTTTTGAACATTACAAACTGTGGCGATTAAAAACACTTTGACTCAGTTTTAACTGTTCCAAATATGTCAAAAATACTACTCATGCTTCTCATCTGTAGCGACTCACCGGGTATTTCTTATAGTTTCCAAATATATTTCAAAAAATAATGTATTATTTAGAAAAAACTTATAGTCGTTGTAATGTATCATAACTTAGTGAGATAGAGTATTTCAAAATTTAGAATCGCAGTTTTGTAACCTTAAATTTAGATGACAAAAATGTTCCTAAATTGTCTGTGTCACACTTATTATTTTTTGTTTGTTTTTGTTATTTTATGTTGTAATAATATTTTTTTGTATCTGGCTTGTCTAAAAGCGTATATTTGCCGTTGTTTTAAACGATCGAATTAAACAATTTCAAAAATTTTTGTAGTCAAATATTTAGTCACAAAAATATTGTAAATACTAATTTAAGAAAATTAGAAACACTGGAAAATGTATTTTGTACTTGAATTATGTTTTATGTCGTTACCTAAAACACAAATATAAAAAATTGTGTCAATGCTATTAAATGACAGCAAGTGACAGTTTTGGTAAATTTTATAGTTGATGGCGTTTTTTTAATTATGTGGATTTTTTATCTGTTGTTTATTTTTTAACAACAACAAGTTGCAAGTTGGTTAATAAGAGCGATCATTAATAGAAATATTTTAATGCATCAGCGAAGCGAGTGCGCTTAATAAATAGAGATTATTAATCGGAAATTAACAAACAAGTTAATTAAAAGCATATTTTGTTAATCGTACTTTTGTTAATTAAAAAATATATATACACAGTGCCATCTATTCACCACTGAATGAATAAAAAGTATTTTTAGTTGCTTATTATTAGAATATATTATTATTAATATATATAGTAATATATTAATATATAAATAATATATTATTAAAAATATTATAATAGCAATTTTTTGGGTGATTTCATTGAATGAAATCATCGTAAAGAGGCTCAACAATTTAAAATACTCTTAACAAAATCACTGTTGTAAAAATAAATAAATAAAATATATAGTAATACATTGTATAATTATCTACAATTTTACATTATTGGTTTATTAGATATTCCGCATTCAACGTGTGAAAAAAAATACTTGTCTTAAACCTTTTTGTTTTACAGAAACCCAACGCTATTTCAACATCACTTACAACAACACAAAAACATTTGTGTTGCGGCATTGGCAGTTTGTTTCATACATAAAAAATTTAATAGAAAAATAGTACTGTAACTAAGCTCGGAAACTACAACTTGAAGTTTACTGAAATTGGCATTTTTTACCCAAACCAAATAAACAAACTAAAATATACCGTAATCAACAAATATTGATTGAGCAAATGAAGTTACTAGAATATTTTTTTCAAGTTGCTGGTTCGTAAAGATTACCTATATAGGTGATGTCTTACATCTGTCAAAAAAATACCAAATAAAATTGTATAATTAATTCATCTTCAATAACAACAATATTTTTATTAAATAATATAATGGAAAATAACGTCAACAAAAAAACAAAAACCAAATTTAAAAATAAGGTATAAAGCAGTGGTTCCCAACTTTTTTGTACCTGCACTCCCCTTTAAAGAAAAATTGTTGCGCCCCTTTAATTTTTCTAAAAATCTAATTTCATAAATACTCAACTGATATTATAATTTATTTAATGGGCTACAAAATAATATACAATATTATGTAAAAATATACATAAATAATTATTTATTATAAGAAATAATAATTTTAAATGTAATAATTTTAGTATTTGTACCCGAAAAATTCGCGGCGAGGATTGTGGATTACGTATACCTATTTTGCTAATTCATTTTTTTGATTAATATTCGACTTTTTTGGTTTGTATTCAAAAATGATATTTTGGAAACAGCTGCATGCTTCCCTTGCAACAGTCTCGCGTCCCCCTAGGGGGGCGCGCTCCACAGATTAGAAACCACTGGTATAAAGCGTGAACCGTTATTTTTAATCTGCAGCTTAACTCGTTGTTCTAGGGTATTAAATACTGTAATTAGTGCCTTTAAAGATAATGGAAAATAAGACCTGTTTGCAATAAAAACTTCTTTGCAGATTTTTGCTAGTAGCTTTTCATTCAAACGCAATTGTCTTTCATAACATCTTCTATAAGAATAAAAGATTGATCAGGTTTTGTTTTTGTAACATTATTTTTATTGAAAAGACATTATACAACTTGCAAGCAGTGTTATTTAAACATAACAAAATCTGCAATTACTTCGGATTAAATTCTTTAAAATTGAGCGTAAGTACGTTGTATCCAGGGAATATTGCCAACCATTAATTTTATTGTAGACTTTATTTTAAAGTACGTCATTATAATAAAAGTGTCATGTTTATTTCAAAAATTATTTTAACAAAACTTTAGCAACAACTAATAACAACTTGTTAATCAAGTTTTGAAATGTCAAATTTGAATTTAAAAGTTGAGCAAAATTGCCAATTTTAAATGCCATTTCAATGCTGCTAACCAAATCAGTACTTGTTGATCTTGTTATATTAACAAAGACTTTCCATATTTTTTAGCATAGTTTCAGTAAAAATTACACAAGTTCTCCATTGTTTTGAAAGGCTCCAAAAGCAAGATAAAATACTCGATTGCATATTGGATCAATAAAAAATTTTTGACGTATTTTGATATAATTTGTCAAAATATTTCAACGCCAAAATTTTTAAATTTTTAACGATGCAAAAATTCGTTTTTAGTCGACTTTGACAAAAAGTTTAATTTTTCCGCTTCAAATGCGGCCGAAAAATAATCTTTTTGACAGCGGCCGAAAATGAGCAGTTTTCAGCCGCTGCGTCAAAAAACTAACCTAAAAATACTAATAAAAATTCAATTTTTGTTAAAGTCGTCTAAAACATTTTGTGTGCACCACGGCCAAGAAGTGTTTTTTCTCCTCGTCTGAATTCTAGCCTCAGCTTCGCTTCGGCCATTAAAATTCGACTCGGCCAAAAAAACACTTTTTAGCCTTGGTACACAAATAACTATTTCATGAGATTAAATTTGATGTTACTAAAATTATTGTTTTTACTATCAACAAAGTTATTTAACACTGCCGAAAAAATCGTTTTTGGAAAACTGAATAAATTATAAACTTAATTTAGCATGTTTAAACGTCTTTGAACTTTTTATTGAGAAATGGTGCGTAAAAATTAGTTATTGTAGAACAGGTGAAATAAAACACTAAATTCGTCGCGATGTTTTGACGATCTATTTCGCCTTTTCCAATGACAGAAATTTTTCACTTATTGTTAGTTGTAAGAGTCATTGGCAGTCGTAAAAAAAACTAGGCGAGTTGTTTAAATTAAATGTTTATATAAAATATTTTATAACGAACAAGTTAGTAGATGTAGAGAAAAACGAGTGGCACATTTAAACTCATTTTTTGAAAAATATATTTTGGTAAAAAAAAATTTCTCTATCCAAGTATTGTTTCCAAGCAGCAAAAATAAATTAAAAACTTCATCCTAGCTATTATTAAAGATACAAATTTTAAACAAAAACTTTCTACACTTTTTTATAACTAGTTAAGTTCATTTCTAATAGCAATTAGAAACTAGTTAGCTTTAATATTTTTGAAGAACTAATTGTTATCTGATTCTAAAAATAGTCCTCGTAAAAAATTATTTATAATGTTTTTGTGTCAAATTCGTGTCTATGTTTATACATTGAGATATAAATTTTTAAAAATTTTATTGTTATAACAAGTTTTGTTTATACATTTTGTTTATAAATTATTTTTTTAAAAACAAATTTTAAAATCTAATATTTACTGAAAAATAACTCTTGCTAAAGAAGAAAAACAAATAAAAATTCTAGACGTTTAAAACATATCGGTTGAAAAATATGCAAAAAGAATTCTAGAATAAAAAAAATTTACACAAATTTAAGAAATGTCAAAAAAAACTTTATAAACGTCAATTAGAAAAAAAAAGAGTGATAGTAGAATCTATAAAAACAAAATAAGTTTCTATAAGAATTTGTTAAAAAACGCGACGATCGGTAAAAAAAAGACAATCATTTTTTTTTAGAAAAAACACGTCTAGATAGAAAACACGATAGAAAACCTTTACAAAAGAGCGAAGGTATATGCTATTAAAATTTTCTAACAATTCTTTTTGTGGTTGGTTAATATAAAATTGCTGTAATTTGAAAACGATAGAGTTTAGAAAAGTATTTTTTCAGAATTTGGTATTAAGTTGAAGAGAGAATCTTGTAGTTTACGGCTGATCTGCTAGTTCTAAAACATTCTGTAGTTTTCTTAAATTACCCTATACACTATTTGTTTAAAAATTCAATTCTTTAAATTGTAAAACGCCTGAATTGAATCTACGTTACTTTACTACGTTACGTTAATTATTTAAAGAGATAAGAAATTAAATATTATTTCTACAAAAGTCACAAACAGTAAAACAAATTATTTATTTTATCGTTAACACAAATTTATAGATATTATTATGTTTATTAGAATATTTTTAATATCTTTTATACACCTCTCGAGTGTCCTAAATCTTTATTAAAGTCCGTCTCACCGTCTTATTCCCATCTGTAATAGAACCTTCAACGCAAGTAAAGATTTACGTCCTTATTGCTATCTCTTTCTACATCAAGACCTAAAATGCAATAAACACAAAACGTATTGTATTAATAATGTCACACTTTTATCTTGTTTTAGCTTAAAGCGACGACAAAGACAAAGCTTTCAGGGTAGTATTAGAAACTTGAATGCAAACCAGATCGCAGCGCAGTCAATAACCTCAGATGTCACTTCAATACCTAAGAAATTAAAATTTTGGGTATAAAAAAATAATTCTTTGTAAGTATAGAGATTTCTGCAATATAGTTTCTAAAATTACAATATTTTTTTTATTTAGATGTTTTGTTTGTGTTCTGTCAAATGTCAATTTTACACAAAGCTATACGTCGTAGATTGAGATATACTCTAATAATTTTATTACAAATGGGGATAAGACGGTGAGACGGACTATCATACAAGTATATTTAGCTTACCCAACTTTATAAAATATAATAAATTTGTTCACAGAACTATATAAGTATCAAAGTTGTCAAAACACTATCACCAAACTATTTTTTATAATATTTTTATATTTGCATGTATACCTATTATTCATATCAGTTAAAAATTTGGCTCCGAAACGATTATTATAAATAAAATTTGAGTGACAATGTTCTAATCACTACGTCTTTTAAGTAACTTCTAAAAAAAATTATAGAAAATTTTAAAAACTTGGAGGAAGTATATCTACCAGTGTCAGTGAAATTAGGTAAAGCATAAACAGATTATTACGAACAATTTAATTACTGGTAAAATCATATTCAAATGTTACAAAATGCCCAGTTAAGAATACTCGTAGAACAAAATAAAAAAATTAAGGATTAGATAAAACACATGTATACCAGGTACAACAAACAGCCTTACTTTAAAATTAACTAAAAAATTAAATATTTATAAAATACAAAAGTCAATCTCAATTTTTTATTCGTTGATAATATATCCAAATTCTCTGTTTTAAGCATTAAAGATATACATAACTCGCTACTAAAAATTTGTGACACACATTAGGAATTTTTGTATATTGTTACAGGAAGGTAAAACATGGATTTAGATATGACACATTTACTACTCTCAATAATGACCGTTTTGTTAAAATCAACAGGATTTATTAGACGTTTTAACAGTCAAATTAATAGTTACGAAAAATCAAAAAGCGATACATTAGCAACATTTGTTACTAAGCTGGAATAAAATAAAAGTAATTTATTTCTTTTAGTTTTATTTACATTGACAGCAATTTAAATATAATGTTTTTTTGTTAAGTAATTATAATAAAATACGCGTAAATATAGTTATTTAATAAACAAGAATAATAATGAAGGTGATTAATAATCGCGATTCAAACAAGAATTATTAGCTAACATAACTCGCATGTTATAACACACGAGTTGATTACAATGTTTTTTCGTTGACCATAAACTATTTTACATTTGGGATAAAAACTTTTTAAATTTCAAAATCGGTATCAGTAATAAAAAAATCATATGTTAATCTCAATAGTAATAAAAGATTTTGATAATGTAATATTAATATTAATGTAAAAATTATATATTAATGACCTACGTTACCTCGTGGATATTAGCCAAAATAATTCATTAATGTTGTTAGGTATTACTTTTTTATTAAGTAAAGGTTAACGAAAAACATTTATTTTTATAAGTGAGAATATGAAATATTAACTTAATAAAATTTTTAAATAAAAAACACTCAGTTCGAAAAAAAATTATAAAATTTATTAAATATTATGTTAAAATTCATACCTGTCCCCATCCTCCGGCCTTGACCGGACCGAACCTTTCCCCAAATCGAAGAATCAATTTTGCCGTTTATTAAATAAATAATTAAAATTCGAGGGTTTACCTCGTCAGATTCACACAACAAAAAATTTCAGTTGTTTCAAATTCAGTAAATAGAGTAATAAACTTTTAAAACTAGCGGGAAATTCTATAACAAAGCTGCCACAGAATGTGGTTGAAGAGGAAACGCGACTATCCGACTGATCATGAGCCACCGGTCTTCGGTCCGCAGGCCATTTTGTCACACCCCTACTTGCTATAATGTCATCCCCTCTCTTTCCATTCCAACCCCTTTTATGCAACATACAGCCACACAGGGTAGCTTTCGAAACTCAAGAGCCACCAAATCAATAACAACAAATAAAAAAATAAAAGAAATTTTCTATCCAAAACAGAGATTTTTAAAAAACCGTTATTAATTTTATGACTTGTAACAAAGTTTTAAAATTTAAACTATTACTTATAAGTTAAAAAAAAATGTTAGAAAGTAGTTTGCTAATTCGATGTAAACAAAGCAGGAGAGTTTTCCTGCAGATGTAAGTTCCTACAGCAGACAGTAAATCGGTGGTAGCATCTAGTGACCCGTAATTGTACAGTGTGGGAACATGCAGGTGGGCGTAACGACTTGGCGGGGTTGCTCTCGAAGGCGTGTCGCTACCTTTGCCTAAACCAATCACAGTCGAGGGTAGGTGAACGTCAGTTACAGTCACATAGCTTCTCGTTTCAACTGAAGCTTGAAATGTGCTTTAGTTAAATATTCTGCTACATTTCATCTCCCTGAAAAATTCCAACTAAATGAAACGAAGAAACTTGAACTTTTAAAAATCTCATGTTTATAGATTTTTTTAGACTGATATAAAAGAAAATACCTAACTTCAAACCCTTACAATAAGTTATTAATCCTACCAGTGCTGCGGCAAAAGGGTTGCAGGGACAAAGTTTACCCAAGGATTTACTCATTTACCGCTCTGAATTTTAGGTTCGGAATATTTCAGGAAGTTGAATGGAAAAGTAACCTTGCTCGCTCATTTAATTTCGAAAAAAAATAACTTTCTATTAAAAATTAAATTGCTTTTCAAACATTTGTTACCAAACATTATTGACAGAATAAAAATTATCTGTCGAACTAATAACAGTTTGTTACGTTCTACACATATTTTAAGACCTCTGATGTTAAAAATAACCTGATATTTTAATTTAATCGTGTTAAACTTCGCCTTTATTTTCTTAATTAGAACGCTCATGGCATTGATTTTATTTTTTTTTTCTTACTTAGATTATACTAAACTAATGTTTAAAAATTACTAGAAATTAAGAACAAATATCACAAAAAAATTTGATTTAAAAAAAATATAAAAGAACTAGTTCGTGTATTAAATAATTTAGAATTTAATATAGATTATAAAAAATATATTTAATAATTTATTAGAAATTAAAACATATGGTCATTTTTAATAAAATGGGTAGTTTAAAAAATTTGTAACTGTCTATGATTTTTCGATGCATATTGTCATAATAACAGTTACAGTCTAAACGTCATTTAAATTAAAGACGCTTTTAAGTTAATTATAACATCGGCCCTAAATAACATTTTATCAAATTATATTTTTCTAACTAACATTCCGATGGGCGGATGGAGTCACTTACTGACTCAGTACGTCAATTTTATTTAACAAATCTGTATTGAATACTTATTCTGAAAAAATGGCTATTTTTGTAAATGAGTGCTATACCTACCGTTGTACAAATGTTGATAATTTTTTTAAAATATTATATTGTTAATTAAAAAAAAATGGATAATTAAGTGACAGTTACATACATATTGATCTTGACATATTAATACTCGTTTCGAAAAGTCAACTTTGTAGCACAAATTCAAGTTTATAAAACAAGCGCCAAGCGCGAGTTTTTATAAAATATGAGTACCACAGTGACTTGAGAAACGAGTTCTTTATGCTATTTTTGTTACTTTGAGCGTTTTACGTGATTTTAAGTAAAAAAGATAACTATTCAAACTTTAGAGACTTTTGCGTTAATACGAGGTAGTTGGTAATAAATGTCACAAAAGTGTCAAATGTTTTTTGAAGAGTTTTCAAATTTGTTCAAAGTTCTGTGTACCTAAGTAACTCACAAATAGTTTTTTTTACCCACCGTATTGGTGATTGATAAAATACTCCAATTGGCATAAACACAGTAACAAGAGTCTCCAAAAACATTGCAACATTATTTTTAAATTATCAAATTAATTGCGATTTTCAGCGATTTCTCTTATCGTTATTGTAAATTTAGACCAAGCAGTGCTATATACTCATCTAGCAAATAACTTGTAAATTATCAAACGCTATGGGAGTTGTAAATTGTCAAATAGTGGCTAAAAGCTGTTTTATTTTAAAGCTGTTCTAACCTCAAAAAAAAAGTTAAAGTTACCTCATTGTAACCGCCGCTTGTTCACTCCATTTTTAAATGTTTTATGGGTTAATTGCGACGCACACACAAAAACACCTTGGTGAGAAATACTAATCATCAAGTGCAACAAAATTTATTCGAATAAAATTATTATAATCTCAACACTAACATAAACGCTAAAACGCTAAAAAAAACGGTTTTTTTTATTCAATTTAAATTTATGTTTTTGTGTATCCTAAATACCAATAACCACTTACTAATTAATAACAAAAAATATGAACATTTGTTGTTGGGATTACTAAGTGACTCCACCAACTTGGCCGTCTGTGTTTGAAATTTGACGTGGTTATCAAAAAGTTAAAAAAATACCTAAAAGTAGCCAAAAATAAACGCATACTTATTTAGCTTATTAACACTTTAAAAGAGAGTCCTTCTCAAGACTTTATTCCCGTGTTTATTTAATCTTTTAATACAATAGCTATTTACATTCGTATGTGGTAGGCTTAATTTTACAGGCGACAGCTTTGTTTCAGGCCCGAGCTGAAAGCGAGGGCCTGATTAGTTGGAGCCTGTAAAATTAACTACCGCATAAGATTTGTATAATTTTTTTTGTCCGAAAGAGTCAAATTCTGTTTTTTTTTTGCGCCATTTCAAAAGTTAGGTTAGGTACAAATAAATTCTAAAAACCAATAAAACGTACCCAAATGCGGCTTATTGGTCACTGCTTGCTAAATACTCTGTCACTGCTTGCATAATTTTCTTTAAAACATGTTCAATGGTCTTTCCAGTACTTTTATTCACACTTTTTAATTCTAAATTGATAATTACTGAGAGATTCAACATTCAACAATAATGGCCACGGATCCATAGAATAATGACATTTATTAACTAGACAGGAACACACAGGTTCTGAATAGATGGCGCTGTAGCGGTTTATTTTTAACATTCTGTTCTATATAAAATTGCATATTATTTTTAAAATTATCTTAAATACACACGTTGTCATTTTTAAAATTTATTAACTGCAACTTTTCCTAAAATATACTTTTATACCTATAATTTCGTATTGTTGTTAGTAATGGGGATCCACACTTGAACTACGCTGTGCGTTGTCTAAGGTCTCACACAACGTTTGACGTAAGACCTGTGACGTTTCAGCGATTTTTTCAATATATTATTTTTGTATTAAATATAGCTTTATTTGTGGCAATATTTTAGGTACGTACACTTTGATACATAAACTATATTACTGCAAGGTTAGTTTTTTCCTCAAGCATCTCCTGTGGTAGTTCTAACCGTACAATGTGAGACCCGGTGTTTTTCTCATTTTTACCGCACAGTTTCCAAAAGTCCGACTTACTATTGGTGGATGCACAACTATGATAGCCTACTTTACAATACGGGAGGACAAAAAGTATATTATATTTTTATCAGATAATAATAAGCACGTAAAATGGCTTTGTAACACAGCATTCAAAAATTAGTTTTTACCTAAAACTTATATCTGCTCTTAGTAAAATAGTGTCATAAATTAAAAAGTCGTTGACAAAAGTACTAATAGTTTAAGTACGCTTGCTTTTTTACATAATTAATAACTCAAATCACATTTTCATTTTTATAAAAAAATATATTGCTAAAAAGTGAGTACACTATTTTGAAATAATAAACACGTTGTGTTAATGTTTTTTATTAAAACCTGTTGACTTGATTTACGCTTATTTGTCAATAACAATTTTGACATTACTGATAAAACTTTGTTAAAACATTTATGCAAAATTGTCCATTATGTCATTAAAAAAAATGTTAATAAAAAAAACTCTAAGCAATTGATAAGATAGTGCAAAATGTGCAAGCAAATATAAAGCGAAATTAAAAAAGTTTTTCAATAAATTGTCCTTGCAGTCTGATGTTATTTTAAAACCTGCTAAAAATTAAAAAAAAACAAAATAATAAAGATAAATTGAAAAAGAAGCACCGTTTATTAAGAGATCGTTTATACAACTTAGATAATTCTATGGTAGCAATTATTATAGATGCGTCTCAAACAGGAAATTAGCAAATGTTACAGGATATCTGTGAAAATAAGATATCTCTAAAATCGAAGTATTTAGTGTTCAGTAGTAGCTAATTTTAAATTTTTTTGGAAAAATTAATTAGCTGTGTAAGATCTGTTATTTTATCAGAAAAAAACTACTAAGTAACAATTTACAAATAATTATTTTAAATTTTTTACAATTCTCAGATATTTTTTAGTAAAAAATAAATCTCAGTGTTATTTTTATTTTATTAAAATACAAAAATCAAAACTTAAATTGTAGGCTGAACCATCTAAAATATATATGTTTAAAACTGTAGATACACTGTTTTTATCACATAAGTACTTTAATTATATTGAGAGATTAATTTATATATTAACTTTTGTTGTTATATTTGTAACAATATTAGTTTAAGTATACAGCAACTAATTAATATATATTTTAATATAAATTTATATTATAAATAAATTTACAAAAATGGTGGATGCGCCGGGTTACAATTTGTATAAAATAAGTAGCGTAATTGCAATTGTAAATAAATATTTTTGTCATTACGTCTAAATATCAAAATTTACGTCAATTTTTAACGTCATGTAACAAAACTTGTCACATAACTATGCCACATAACTGTCATCAAACAAGTTAGAATTTTTTTTTTTTTTTTAAAGGGGTCCGACTGGCCGTGGCGTGCCCGAATTACCGAGCCCAGTAGTACCACCGTGCCCGACCGAGCCCACCACATGTGGAGGGTTTTTGGTGGCCTATGTGGGCGGACCGCTCACTGAGGCAAATACCCATCGTGAGCTTCCCTTCATACGAAACAACACCCATGGTTTCAGCCGGGCTCGAACCGGCATCGGTTTCACACTAGCGGCTCGGAGTGTGCATCCGCTTACCGCTAGGCTACTGCCGACCCAAGTTACAATTTACAATTTTACTTTTCATTAGAAGATATGACAAGTATTTTACAATTAATTATACCGTAAAAATCAAAATTTACTGAATCATAGCATACTATAGTTTATCATATTTTGATAGTTTTGTTCGGTGACTTAAGAGAATCTCGTCTGATGTGGGGAAAATGCAAAGAAAAAAAATAAAGCCCCGTTAACGTGAAAAGTTTAATTAATCCGCAACGCCAACTCTAAGTCACCACATTCTGATTTTTACTGTATTGTTATATACAATGACAAATAAAATATAAAATAAACAAAAAAAATGTACTTTTATAAGACTTAGCTTGCTTCTAGCATCGAATATGTTGACCACATGTCTCAGAGTCGTCAATAATGTAAAATAGACTAAATAAACCAAAATCACTTCCTTATTATTGTTGTTATTATCTTCTCAAACTCACCAATTTTTAAATTTTGGTATGAATATACCAGTTCATACAATAACATCTTCCACAATGTTCGAGTATCATAAAACCCGTTGCCAAGTTATGACATCTTAATTTTTATCTAAAAAAAATAGCGTCAAAATAAAACTCATTTTTTCAAACTTTTCTATAACTTTTTATTGATTTGTTTATTAAACCAAAAAAAAAAAAAATACATACTTATTATTGCCAAACACTGCTTTTGTTTGACACGACAATAGTGTTTCAGGTAAGAAAAACGTTAGTAAATACAGAATGTCTTAAAATTAGAGCATTTTAAGTTTGGAGCGTTATAAGAGATGAGTAGTAATCTAGTAATGTACAAAACAAAAAATAACATAAATGACGGTAAAAAACCGTCCTGTCAACAAGACTAAAAATACTTATTCTTGAATTTATATTTAGTAAGACAAGTAATAAGAATGGATAATTTACTGCTGGCAGAACGCAAGACAATCTATAATAAATGTAGGTACAGTAGTAGATAGTCTTTAAAAAGTAAAACACTAAATTTCAACAACGTATCCTCAAAATTTAAAAAATGCAGCATTTAAGTAAAACTTTTATTAAAGACATCGTTCTTAGTGTAATTTAAAGTATTTAAACGTTTATTTTAGACAATTTATAAACGTGTCGCACGTAAAATGTCCGTAATTTAAAAACAAATTAAAAAATTAAAATGTTTTTTGTAAACATTTTTTACTTTTCTGCTACAATTGTATGTATTCCCAATTCCGGATAACAAAAGGGACCTCTGGTGGCGTTTGAAACAGTCAGATTAAAACGTACCATTATTATTTTTGTTTGTGACTTAAATGTCTACACTCTTTTTAATTTTTGTGTAAAATGTCTGGGACAGCAAACAATATAAGGAAAAATAAGACTAAGTGTTGTTTTTATAGATGTCACACACTTAAAAGTAAAGATTCTAATGTCAGTTTTTATTTCTTTTCTCCACAAAACAGTTCTAAAGTTAAGATCGTTAATTTTTACGTTACTGAAAAATTTACGAACAGAAGGAAAGTTTGGGAAAAAACCTTATTGCTAAAAAAACCTTGTACAAAGTTTTTGAGAGTGTATGAAAAACTTTTTGCAGCTAAAGACTACATTTTTTCTCTAAGATTTTTCAAAAAATCACGTATAAAAATTTAAATATTACATCACTTACCGTCAAAATAAGCTTTTAAGACACAGATTATATTATATAAAATATACTAAAAATGCACTTATATTTATGTAAACACACGTTACGCCAACAGAGGTTATTCCACGCCGTCTGCTTTGCAGACCTGTCAACTGTCAAACATCAGGTGTTCGAAATTGCGAATTGTATGTACATAATGTAGTTCTTACTATAGAAAAGAAAAAAATAAAGAGAGACAGAGATTAGTGTTTAACTCACATAATTTGCAAAAATATTATGTTGGTTACAATACTGATATGCAAAAATATATTATTTATTAGTTAAACAAACTGTTTATTAATGATTATAGGCTCGTAAGAGACTGTGTAAATTTTCGATACCACGAATATTCATTGTTAATGTCTAAATTTTTTACTATATTGAGCACGCTGTAAGAAGTAAAACTAATTGCAATGTGTTTATATCAATTACTTTTACTGTGTTTTTTTTTGTTAATTGACATTTAAAATATTTTAAATAATTTTTGTATTTACCGGTTTATTATATTATTATTATCATTATTTATTTATTATATTAATAACAAAAGTAAAGTTCAGCAATAGATGTGTTTAACAGTTTTTAAAATAAATGATAATTTTTGAAGATAATTGTTATTTAATGTAAGAAAGTAAGGTTTACAAAATTGATGACTTATATTTGACAGCTTGACAAATATGATCTAATCAAAGACACAAAAAAAAATTAAAACAACTGCATTACGATTTCAAAGCAGAATAGACTACTTTAGAGATCGTATTTTTAATAAATAGTCGTGTTTTCTATTCAATAATTATTTAAATTTACATGATGGAAAAGTAGACTAAATTCTAAATAAAAACTTTGTAACAACATAAAATTTTTTTAAATATATTCTAGCTTTTTTAAAGAAACATCGTAATATATATTCTCGATTTAGCCCACAGAGCGTCATAAACAATTTTCAACATCTGCCTATGCTTTAAATTTTTTTACAGGTGTTTATGAAACATAAACAGATTATGAGTAAAAAAAGTTGTCAGTTTGGTAGTCAGTTGCGTCAGTCTGAGTTTAGGGTATAAAAGTGGGGTATGTTCTGTAAGTATAAAAAGCGCAAAGCACCCTTAAATAACTTTTCTAAGTTAATAACTACATTAATTATTAAAATTTTAACTGTCTTTGAAAGATTACGCATGTTGTTAAAAATTGTATGTGTTTTTCTATCGCTAGACGTAAAATACTTTTACTAGAAATTGTTAACATTTACCAGCAATTGGTAACGTTTTAGGATTTCCGGCTTTTACGGTCACACACACTTAATAATGGCAGCAGATATACGTAGTTTTTAAATTTTAATGACTAACATAAAAAAATTGCTTATAAAAAAATATTAATTAAGAAATAATGACATATCATTTCCATTTGAGAAAATATAACTTAATAAAAAAATTAAAATATAATAGGTTCTCTTTTTTATTAAAATATGTTTTAGAAAGCAAACTTTACAACTTTTTTAATGTAGGTAATAATTTTAACTGTTATTGTTGTTTTTTCTAATAAATTTCTTCTGTAGGGATAAATAGTGTGAGTTTCTTGCCAAGTCATTACAAGTTAATTAAGAAAATTCGCACCTGCGTGCGTTCCGTGCTGATATATACGTATACATTTTATCACTCGGTTTCCGTCGACAAGAGCACTCACATTTAAATAATGACGTTCAAGGGTGTCACATTCAGAGCTAATGGAAGATGCGACTGTCACGAGGTCTGAGTGGAGTACTTCCTCACCGCCATTGTCTGCGGTTCGGGATTACTTAGTGCTACACCGTGTCTCACTCCGAGACGATACCTGGTGACAAATGAACACCTAGCTTTTCAATGGAAACGACAGACATCTCTAATACTAATAACAAGATGAATCCAGATGTGCAAAATTTCCCAATGATATACACATTAATTTAGTCGACATTATCGCTTGTCGCTAAGATGGTAAATGATCGATTAAACATATCGAGTACAAGATTAATGGATCATCTTGATTAAATTAATTTGTACACGTGTTACAGGCATACGTTCTGACGCTTAGCTTAAGATTTATATTTTTACACAATGCCATTTTAAAAATTGAGATTCGCTCAAGCCTTTCAAACTTTAGTGTTAACACTCGAGTATTTTGATAAGTTTAACAATAGTGCTCAGGTCGTTTATTTTATTTCGGGGCAACCCTGTGCATAAGATAAAAAGAATTGATTGCCGGGTATATAAACACCGGCATTGAGCGCGTGACACCGAAGCGATTGTTGACACGGGGTCGCCGGAGTGGGCATAGGGCGTTGTTGTCCTGTGTAATCCTCTGAACGTGTCTTCCGGGCTGACCCACGGACTGCTACATGTCAACACCTCACACCATCGCCACCATGTCACAATTCATGTTACGTTTCTAATCCGCCTGTAATGGATAACATGCCCAACCTGTACATAATCTGATAAATTAACTAATTTTCAATGTATACATTATATCCAGGATGTGTTATCAACAGAGATAATCTGTACATTTCGGGTTCTCTTCATGAAAACACAGGAAAAACGATTATGAGATCTCTTAAAGTATTATTAGCTTTATACACCTAAAACTAAAATTACTTGGAAAACTAAAAATGTGTTATGATTAAAATCATTATAAAGTGTTTTAGTTTTTTTAAACAGAGGGTTAAAACAAGCCGCCGTTTAAAATAGACCCGCTAAAACCATTTTATCTACATTTTACATTCAGGATTTAAATATTTCTGGTTTGTAACGCACAGCTAATGAAGCTTGGAGCTTCAGTCCGTGTTTTCAATTAGACGACAAATCCAGTGCTGATGTGTTTTATCTAGATAAAAATCCGCCGTGTGTTACAATGCATTGTATACATCAACGTTCATATTTTCCTCTAATTCATTTATAAAATTCGTTAAATGAGAATTGGTTGATATTTTTCTACTGACTTGGTAAAATCGAATTAACTAAAGCAATTTGGGTTAGATTTTCGTTATCGATTTGCAAAAACCTTGGAGGTATAAAAAGTTCTACAAACGTATCGTAGCAGAGCTGTCTACTACACCTTATGAAAACACGAGGGCGCCCTAGGCACGAAAAACCGCCGCAGTAATTGAGTTTGCTAAAAATCACAAAAATCTCAGTTATGTCCGTAGGTTGCTCAATTCTCGCTTACCTGCTGACGTTTTCGATGGAGAAATAAATTTTGAGCGGTTTTAAAGACTCTCGACAATTTATTTAAGATCTTATATGTATAAGTATATCTATGTTTTATAAAAAAATAACAAAATATTTACAAACATATTTTAATAAGTAATCACTTTACAGGGCAAGCGAAGTAATATTTTTACTTTAAAGTTTGGTTTCAAGAAGCTTTTTATACAGGTAGAAGATATAATGATGCCCCCCTCCCCCTTCATTACTTGACACCATGTTAATATTTTTTAATAACATCCTGCTTTTTAGGACCACTATATATAAAAATAAATATGACAAGTAAAGATTGCAGTCTCGCAATTTTTAAATTTAAAGTTTTAAATTTGCGCGAATCCGCCGTTACGTTAATTCCTGCGAATCCGTGTGAATCCGTGTAAAGTTTTTTTTTAAAAAAGAAAGTAAAATGTTTGTTTTGCCAATTTGCCTTCTAAATTTACTTATTTTATTTTTGTATTTTAAAAAAAATTTATCACTTCGAATAGAAATTGTTACGCTAAAAAAATTTTTTTCTTAGCATAATAAATGTTATCTATCTATCTATCTATCTAATCTAGCTATCTATCCATCTATCTATCTATCTAATATTCGATTTCAATTAATAATAATTTTTTAACGATTATTATGCTTACCTCTAGTTGCATAAACGCTAATTAAAATAAGTGAGCCATTAAACTCAAATAGTTTAAAATACGGTGCTCTGACTAGTTCAAAAATCCTTAATAAAAAAATTGTGTCTCGTTAATTGTATTTGACGTTTATGCCAACGACCCAATATGAATAATAAATTATTGTACATTAGCGTACACAATAATAATTATTTTTTGATTATAGTATATACAAATTTGCAACAAAAAAATACGAACACTGACAAGTGAAATCTTGTACCGGGTCAAGTTATATCCGCTCTCAAAAACACGTCTTAAAACACGAAAAAAAATTATGAATTTTATATATTACGTTAAATTGGTGTCTAATCTACTTTCAAAAAAATTTGTTTTAATTTATTTATTAATTAATATCAATTTATTTTACCTAAAAAACTGAAGAAAAATAATTTTGGGAAAAAATCTTACGTCCTGTTTTTTACATTATCTGATTAAAAATGTCTAACAAAATCAATTTGCAAAATTTATTAATAAAAAATAATGTTAGACTTTAAAACTTATTTTTATATTATTTATTAAATATTTTAGTCTAATTTATGATTAGAAATTAATTTATAAGTTGGAGTAGTAATAAATCCCTTGTTCAACATTGTAAGAATTAAAGAAGACTTTATGACCTAGAAAATTGTTACCTGCCGCTTCATTCTTCAAGTTTTTACAATAGTCGTGTGCCATTTTATAACAAATACTATAAATTTTAAGAAACCACCACTCTGATGGGTTCTTTCTTTAAATAAAATTTACGACTTTCTTATAAATTGTAAAAAAGTAAGTGCTTCAATATCAAAATGTTAATTAAAAACAAACGACATGTTTGCTCAAAAATTTAAATAAGCACTTATGCATTGTATCAAAATACACCTGTGCACCAAAAAGTTGTTAATGTTAATTTATAATTAAATGAGCAAAAGTAAAAAAGTAATCTTACAAGTAAACAATTTGAAATTTGGAGAAAATTTTCTTCTATTTGAAGATATCACCTACAATTTTTTTGAGAATATTTGCTTAATCAAAAATGTCTGTTTTTAGAAAACAGGTAAAACTTAATTCACCCGGCACTTGCAAACTACCCTCTTTTGTCAGTTTTGGCTTTAGTTATTGACTAAACTTTGAATTTAACATGGAAGAAAGCTTAAAGAAACAAAAACTTTTTTTATTTTAAAGAACTAAGAAATAAGTTGTTTTAAACTTTGTCATTACATTTTGTCGTTATTAAAAAAAATGCGAAATTTTACAGGTCGTTAAAATAATGCGGATACTGCAAAATTGCAAATCCGGCTTTACGGAATTGCAATCCCTACTATTAAGCAATCTGTTGGTGTAGTCAGAGTTAAAATCAACAATAATTACTTTAAAAAAATTTTTAAGATTTAAAATTTAGAGTAATGCATGTATTAATCATTAAACAAAATACATAATAAAATGTTTAATTTGCTCTTTGTTACTTAATAGGTAGTAATAGCAAATAATGGCTTGTATTGTTTGTTTAAAATTTGATAAACTTTAGCTAAATATGTTTTGAGAGCTTGAGAGCTAGGTTTAGAATTCAAACTTTTATTTAAACTTTTTTAGTTTCGTAATCTCAGAGTAAAAGTCCCAAATCCAACTTATTAAAAATTAAAAAAAAAAATTTAAGCAAGTAGTATTATATCCAATAATAATAAAATTAGAATTAAACGATTTATTTTTGTACCAATTTTGGTTTATAATAATCATAACGTTCGGCAGTAGCGAGTCCTCAGTCTTTCTCAGTCGCGTACTTGTTCGCGCGCACATCATTTCTATGTTCACGCGGCCAAATACGGCCAGATATCTACGGCCAAATCGTGTTTTAGTTTTTAGTCGTTCCCTTAGTCAATAGATTTACAGCTCGCGTATCGGTTAGTATACTATTGGCCATACCAAATAACGCAAACAATTTTTAATTCATTTTTTAAATTTTATTACCGCAGCAATTTTATTTTCAGTTATTTTTTCGAACCAACCAAAACAATTTTTAGTTTATTTTGTTCGAATTGTCGTTGCGGGTTTTTTATTTTAATTTATTTTATTGAATTAACTAAAACAATTTTAAGTTTATTTAGAAAAAAATATTAACGCAGAATTTTTAGTTTGGTTTAAGTTCTTTAAATGTATTGATTATTAATAGGAAAAAAATTATTGTTTAGACTACTTCTTGTTTTTTATAGTATTTATTTTAATTTTATTACGGTTTAAATTTATTTAATACTGAGACTGTTATTTTGTTCTGCGTTTATATTACATTTTTGCATTAACGCATTTCAAATTTAAGTTCTGAAGTCATCTGTAAAAATGAAAAATTATATCAAAAAATTTGGAGATACGTTCACCTATATAACTAAAAAAATTTCTTTTGTAATACTTGTAATTTAAGTTTAACGTACACAAAACAATACAACTGAAAACGTCATATAGATAGTAACAAACACAAACAAATGTTAGAATGATTGTCTAATATGAAATTTTATCAAGATCTATGTCAAGCTTTTATAGCAGCTAACATCCCTCTTAACAAATTAAATAATCCCAAATTAAAAGGTTTCTTAAGTAAGTACACTAGTCGATCTATTCCCAACGAATCGACCATTAGAAGACATTATGTTCACAAAAATTTTAACAATGTCATTGCGAATATTCAATGTAAGTACTATTAAAGAAAAGTGTTTATGGATTAGTTTAGATGAAATCACTGACATTCGAAGCCGTATTGTTGTAAATGTCGTGGTTGGTGTTTTAAGAGAAGAAAATAATTCGTCTTCTTTTTTAATAAGTACTAAATTTAAAAACACTGTTAATGCAAACAATTTGTTTAATATAGTAAACACTGCAATAGAAACAATGTATCAAGGCGACATTATAAAAATTGTACTTGTTGTGACAGACGCAGCTTCTGTAATGTTGAAAACTGGAAAACTTATAAAAGAAAAATATCAAAACATGTTACATTTAACATGTTTTGCACATGCAATACATCGTATGTGTGAAACAATCCGAGAAAATAACGACATCGTTAACACCCTAATTATATATACAATAGCTCTTCAGGCCCTCAAGCCCATGGCTTCAATTTTTTCGATAATTCTTCTCCAGTTTTTTCTGTTCTTGCTCCCTTCCATCCAGTCCCGGACTCCTACTCCCTTTAGATCGTCTTTTACCATCTCCAACCATCTCTTTTTCGGTCTCCCTCTTTTTCTTTTGCTTCCTTTTCCTCCCAGTAGCGCTTTTTTTGTATGCCTATGCGACGCCATCCTCCCTACGAGACCTAACCACCGCACTCTTTGACCCTTTACCTTTTGGGTTATGCTTGGGTATCCATATATGTCCATTACTTCTTTATTTGTTCTTCTTCTCCAGTTGCCTTCCTTATCTTTCACTCCCCCAAACACCTTTCTTAGTGCTTTTCTCTCCCACCTTTCCAACCTTAACACCCTAATTAGTTGTTTTAAAAAAATTTAACTTAAAGCACCACACCGAATTTCCTTATATCATGAAGTTTGTCCCAGTATACCCTTGCCTCCCCAACCCATTATCACGCGTTGGGGGACTTGGTTAGATGCTTGCTCCTTCTATTTCAAACATTTTGACTTACTTAAATTCTTTGTTTTTCAGTTACAAGATGATGCTGAAAGCATACGTGATTGTAAACTAATTTTTAGTAATGAAACTTTGTATGAAGATCTACAGTTTATTGATATTAATTTCTTTGAGATGCCTAAGATAGTTAAATTTTTAGAACAACAAAATATAAAGACAAAAACCTGCTATAAAAAATTTGAATCTCTAGTGGAGCATTTAAGTAACCTTGACGCTCCTACAGGTAGGTAAGAAACTAAAGAAAAAGTATTCTGCAATTATTACTAAAAATCCAAATTTTCAACAGGTAAAAGAAATTGTGTTTAAACAATTTAAGTCTGAAGTATTATAAAATATAAAAATAATTTAAGTTTGAAGAATTTATAAAATATGCAAATATATCATGTCTTTTTAAATTTGCTCCTGTTACTAGCTGTTATGTAGAAAAAACTTTTTCTTCATTTAAACGCATTTTAACTTCTTCACGAACATTATTTAACGAAAAAAATTTAGAAAAACATATAATAATATATTCGTATCATTCTTCTAATGACGATAAGAATTTCCAATCTTAAAACCAAAATGTACACTATGCAAATCGAGACAGTTATTTATATAAAATTAAATAGAAATCATTGGTAATTTGTATATGATCCGATTATTTTGTGGTATTCTTGAAAAAGTTTCATAATTTTATGGTAGTGTCGTTATCATAAAAAGGCATTCTCAATGGTAATATAGCGGTATTATTTTCTTTGAGCTTTTCAGCATTGTTTTTGTGGAATCTCGTACCCATTTGTTATTTTTTGGGTCTTTTTTGGTAGTCTAAGGAATTCATAGCCCTTTGGTATTCAGGGCACATTTTTCGTAGATTATGGAATTGTTTTGTAGGCGAGATTTTAAGCGAGTAACCTTGAAAACTAAATTTCTAAATTTTTTGTTTATTTTAAAAGAACTAAAGCACAAGGGTGCATAGGGGGAGTCATAAAGCAGCCGTGAAGTGAGTTGGTTGTGTGTGTTTGTGCCTGCACGAGTAGTGGGCCAGATTGAGTAATATTGGGCCCTAACATAAAAGCGTGAGCTGAGAGACCGTAATCTGGTAATTACCTTTTATAATAGGTAATGTTCTTCGGTATGCATAACCTGGTAAGATTCATGTTGGTACCTGTGGCAAGTATGTGGCATATTAATGCCTAAATATTAATTATTGGTATATTGGTGGTACCTTTAATAGGTACGTGGCACATTGGTGCGTTATATTTATTGTTGTGTTGTACCTGGTGGTACGGTACCTGGTGGGGTACGTGAAAGCACACCTGGTAGCGTTGGTAGCTACGGCCGGGGTAGTGGTCGACCTACCCGCGGCGCTGGGATCTCAAATAATTGAGTCTCGAGAGTAATTGTTAGCTAGGTGCTGCTATACTGTTACAATCCTCCGAAGAGAAATCCTGGGTGCTGTTCGCAGACGGGGTGTGTCGGGAATAACAGGCAATGCCGTGCTATTTAACGCGGACTGGTAGGGGTCAACCCTCTTGTTTCAGGTTCATCAGGACTTCGCCGCTCGTCTCACCTGGAGATCCATCCGTCATCGACTTATCATGATGATGGTCAGCGCCAGGGATAAAAACCCCGGCGTAAGTCAACCAATCTTTGGTTGTGATACTTCTAACTAATTATATTTTTCAGTTATTTCATGTCTGTCTTAAATTTAATGTTGAATTATAAATCTGAGTGCGGTCCTGGTGCCCACATTTCGTTGCCTCACCCCAATTAGGTCGTTGTCCTATGGTTCTCCGATTACAAGAACTTCGAAAAATGATCATTTCATTTATAAATTTTATATTTTAAATTGTATAAATTTCTATTAATAAAAATACGCTCTACACTCTACAGTTTGCAATTTATTGAGGTAATCTTAAAAATCCTGGGACTTTTTTAGAAATCCGGCAGCGTAGTGTCTTATTTCTTTCTAGGTTTTTTCCTAGGTTTAACGTTTTTTTTTAATAAACAAAAAATTGTTATGATGCCTTATCCAACGTTAATTTAATTTTTTCAATAATTATTATCTCTAACTTTATTTACGTTTAAGTTCATTTACAAAACTTTGGTTTTATTTGGACGCTCCTGACTTTAACATGACCCTGCAGACCAGTTGAATGCCTAACACGTAGCGTGCTGAATCACACTGATTATTTAGCTGGCCGATTTTCCAGCTGCTCCGGGGCGCCGAACTCTAATAATCAACAAAATTATTTTATAAAACAAGCACTCTAAAGAATTATTTTTATTTTGAAACCATAATCTTCTTTATACGCCCGCAAATCAGGGCGTAATCATTATTTTTTTAACACTGAATTTTTTAAAGCTGCTACGCTACAATAACAAATAAATAACTGTACATTTGTCTAGCTGTCAAATAAACGTCTTCAATTTTGTAAACGTCACTTTTTACATTAAATAACAATTATCATAAAAAATCATCATTTATTTCAAAAAACTGTTAAACACTACAAACGCACGGAGCGCGACACAAATTTTTTTGAATTTTGGGCTCTTACCTGTTGTAACATTTCTCTAAAGTACACGTTTTCACACACGTTTTTATTTTAGAAAATCGCAAAACAAAAAATAACAACATACCGTATCGTGGCAACAACAACTAGTTAATCTAGATTTTTTACAGTTTAAAAAAAATACCGAAATTTTTTAAATATTTTTTTGATTTGAAAAGTTAAAACGATCCATTAAGACAATCCAAAGTAAAATAAAACGTTGTATCTACTACAGGCGTAATTGTCACTAAGGACTCTCGGAATATTAAAAGCTTTTCTACGTCGGGCTTTAAACATTCCCTTGTGCCAAAATTTCCTTGATTACGCCTTTAATACATAAATAACTATTTTAGGCAATTTTAGTTTTAATTACTTTAATAGGTTGCTTCTTATATTTATTATTTTTTGTTTAAAGTATCACAAAAAGTAGATTGTTATTAAATAAAAAATAATAATAAAGTTGGGAGAAAATGGGAGGTATAACTACAATCCATCCTCTCCAAAAGAAACCTGTGCTTTACAAATATTATAATTTAAATGTGTTCGTATCAAAATATTATTTTATTTAACAAAACATCTTTAAACATAATTTTTAAAATTATTTATGTTAATTGAACCAGTTTGCCTAGCTTATTAATAAAATATTCCACCAAAAACATAATGTTTTTTAAATGTTAAATTTAAAAATATAAATAGACTATAGTACATTAAGTGAACAGTAAAACGTCGAATAAGATTTTATGGACTGAGAGATGAGTGTTTTGTTGCCCGTTTATGTTCAACATTTTATTGACAAGAATAACCCGCACTGCATTTTTATTACATTAGATATAACGCTTACAATTTCAAGTTTTCAACTAAATGTTTGAAATGTTAAAAATAAAATAATACAAAACGGGCTTTTAATACCATCTGTTTATTATAATTTTTGATCAGAGGTTGCCATGAAAAACAAAAATTCTAAAAACGTAGCGCCTAACTTATTTCACTTGATAATACATAACCTCACTTAATGTTTCATGTTTTCGAACACGTTGGTAAGACTTACTGGAGTAGGTAATATTGTTTATCTCTACCTGAATACGATTTTTTAGTTGTTCATTCAATATCATTGACTGGCTTTCTAAAAATGATTTCTTCTAGAAATTTATTCGAAACTCGTCAAAACAAGGTCTGGATGAGTAAACCCATTCTCCGTTCGCTAAGTGCCCATTACGAAAATATGATTCTACCAAACAAATCTTCTGTTCTGCGGTAAACCCCGTAATTCAAATCAAATTTAAATTTTACTTTTGAGAGTGACAGCAAAATGACATTTATCAAGTGAATTAATTTAGGCGCTAGGTTTTTAGAATTTTTATTTTTTATGGCACCCTCTGATCAAAAATTATAATAAACGTAAGGTAGTTACTTATGTGTTAAGAGCATAATCAAGAGGATTATGGCGGGAGAAAAAGTTTAAAACCTGACGTGCAACGGAAAAATTTTAAATTTCTGAGGACCATTAGTAAGGATTTGGTGCGTGGCACATACAAAGTTTTATTTTTTCTTGTACTGTTTTAGTTTTAATAATTAAAATTTAGCAAAAACTGTGGTAAAACTTCACTTTTTACACATTTTCTCTTTTTTGAAAATAATATTGTAAAGGTCAATAAATTTAATTTTAACTTCATTATTATACTTTAAAACACAATAACAAGCAATACATTATAAAGTAACCAAAACATAAAGGATAATTATTTTCGACCTGTGACAATGCCATTTTTCAAAATTCGTACTGTCAAAATGTAGAGTTACTAACATAAAATATATTCTCCCTTACTGCCACAGATATAAATGTTATTATAAATTATGATTATAAATATTGACTTTTAATAATTTCTTCAGTCAAAATTTTTTTTTTACTAATTGCAATTAATTTTTTAAAAACATTTATGTCATGTTGCAGCTACTAATTAGGAGATTGTTTACACCAAATTCTATTAAAATATTTTTATAAATAAAGATCCTACTGATTCGTGCGTTTACATTGGATTTCCCATAAGAAAAATCCCTCCACACTTTTCTTAATAGAAAAACCTAAAATTAAAATTTTCTTAAAATTTAGCCAGTGATAGGTCTCACTTAAAGAAGATTTTTTTCTAGATTCTATTTTTTGGGAATCTCAACTAGTAATAAATATACCATACCCGCCACTGACCTACGGAGTATTATACTGGTAACTAGGCAATTAGAAAATGCCTAATTTTATTTTTAATGACAATTCTAACAATGCATTTGTAGTTTTTATAGATCTATAATATCTATTAAAAACAACAGTAGCACTAATTTATAGATTTTTCTTAATGCTCAAGTCTATTTAATTTTTAAAATTTATTGTATAAAAATAATTACTAAATAATTAAAAATAATTTATTTTCTCTAATTTTCAGCTTCTTTTCACAAGAGTGGTCGTCCAGCTACAGAAAAAAAAGTCGAAAAAGCCGTAGGATCCTGGTTGCGCAGAGCAAAAGAAAGAAATTCTTTCACTGGATGGTCCAGAAATGGTTCAAATTAGTGAACTCGAGACGTTCGAAAACCGTTCATTGAACGTCCTATAAAAGCCGAATGGACGGTCCCTGGACAATTGTTCGAACAAAAAAAGACGTACAGTAGACGTCCACTGGACGTACTTGTGTTACTTGGGGAATTTTTTAAACCTGACCTATTTGAGAAGTGATTATAATAAGGGTATTGTGATTTTATGGAAGAAACAAAATTTAAAATTTTTGGCATCTGTCGCAAACATGGTATATAGAAAAGTTGTTTCTTTTGATAAGATGTATCACTGGTTAAATTTTTGACCATCATTTTTGATACACTCCGTATATGTACGTATTTGTATTTTTAAAAACTAAAGTGTTATCAAACTCTAAATGTCCTTATAAAAACAAAATTTTAAATTTTTGGATACAGATCGTTTCAAGCTTGTTTCTATAAAAAAAATCATGTATTACGTTATTTTACACTGCTCTAATTAATAAGGCACGCACTCTGCGGGCTAGTGCCTTATTATTGCACTGAAAATCTATGTCGTACATAGCATTTGAACTTCAAACTGCTTTATTTTGTTAGAAAGAAACAATAAATTAAATTAGTTAGAAGAGGTACAACTACAAATTCAAATGTTTTTCAAGTAATCAGTTTTAAAAAGAAGGAAAGAATGAGTAAATTGGCTCCACAAATTAAATCTGAATTAATTAAGCAATTTCCTAAGATTGTTTCAACAAGTTCAAGCTATATAGTTAGGAAGATTAGTATTAGCCCTCTTTAAAAATGCATTTAATTATTTTAAACCACTTGTTTTCCCCTTGATTGTGAATGAAAATTAGAAAAACATTTAAAACAAACATGGAGAAGCCTCCCTTGCACAGTTGCAGCACGTTCATCTCTGCCACTAGCCTACCGAATAACTTTCGAATCTTGAAGCACTTATGTATAAAGCCAGCGACTAACACTATTTAATAAATTACAAATCCTGTTCTTGAAGTGGTCGCGTGTTAACGCTTTGCGTGTCGTTGGTTAAAGCTCGCTTCGTATTGTGTTGCCTTGGCATGATTTCATTTGGTGAATCTCTCGAACTGCTCTCTTAAATAAGCAACAATGGCACTAACTTTCAAGTGGTGCTCGTAATATTTCTCCAACGCGAAAATTTTTCACAAAGCTGCTGGAAAATACAGAAAAGAGATATTCGGGTGCGTTTAGTGGCGTAAAATATTATTTAAGGTGGCGGAGCATAAAGCCATCTTATGTGAATGATCTCCATCACACTAATCCGTAGGTGACTCAATGGGAACGGCCAGATGCCGCGACTGGGGGCACAGCTCTCATATATAACTTCCTGATCACTGTCTGTAATGACGTAATTTGTAATAGATTAATACTTGGTCGGATGCTGTTGTGCACCTATACACGTCAGTGTGTTGAAAGCACACGCTATTTGGGTACAGCTGCAAGTTCACATGATCTCAACATGACAAGAAGGGAAGGTGAGATAAATATGAAACATCTACACAATTTCAGACTTGCTGAAATTAAACGATAACTAGTATAAGCTCAAAACTTATAGTTCTCAACAAAAATATACAAACAAAAAGTGCTAACAGCTAAGATTTTGGCAGCAAATATATAGATAGTCAGTTATTAATTGAAAACGAAACACGTCGGACATTGCTAATTGCTACTTCAACCTCCTGCCAGAGGTAAATACTAACTGAATTATTTCAAATAGAAAGATAGTCAAGTGGCACATTATTAGAAAAATATATCAAAATATTACTTTATAGAGAACTGTCAATTATGATTTTTAAGAGAAAAAAAATTTCTTAACTAATTATTTCAACAATAGTTATATGAAAAACACGTTTATAAACAATTAAAAATTATTATTATTATATTATTATATTAAATCATAAATGACAGTTCTTAATAAAGTAATATTTTTTTTTTAAATATTGAAATAGTTTATTTGTTTATAAAAAAATTTAAACAAATAGAACTAAAAAAAAATTTTTAAATTAATAAACGTTTTTTATTGACATAAAAGCGGTAAACTAATGATAAATAGAAAAAAAAATTGTTTTTACAACATTACGCTAACTTTTCCTTTTTTCTTAACTTAAAAAAATTACCTATTATAAACAAAGTATTGTCCGACTATAAATATTCTGCGATTATTGCTCTGACTCTGCAAGAACTTTATAACGGTTGGACGGCAAACCCTCAATAAAAATAGTGCCGACCAGATGTTGACAATAGGCTTAAGAAATATCTAGTTTTGTAGGTAAAGGATTTTACAGCGGACTGTGGTTAAGTGTCATAAAAATTTCGAAAAGTTAGTCACAGAATTATGTTGTAAACGCAGAATATTGATGGTAGAACTCTACAGGGTTTTCATAAATGATTGTAAGGACGTAGGCGGCTGTGGAATTAATAAAAAATATTCTGTCTTTTAAAGACAAAGACTTTAGCTATTATTATAATTATTATTAGACAAATGGATAACTCAAAAAATCATTTTCCAATGTTCCGTTGCGTAAATAGGACGTTACAATGAATATTCGTGATATCAAAAATCTCCACAGCCACCTACGTTGTTACAATCATTTATGAAAAGCCTGTATTAAACTTATTTAAATTTTTGTCACGGTTTCTTATTTTGTGTGTATTTAAAAAGGGCTCCACAAAAGAAAAATTTTTTAAGACAATTATTCAAGTATTTTTTTTATATTCAATAATAAAAAAAAAACCGAAAAATTTTGTTAGTTAACAATCGTCTAGTTTATTGGAAAATTAACTTTAATAAAAAATTCCAGCGGGAATCATTTCTTTATAGTGTTTAAATTATACCATAATTTATTTAAATTTTTAAATCTACTTTAAATACCCGAATTATTTTTTTTTTATTGGAACTTACTGGCGACGATGCGCGCAACCTAAAAACGGCGCGCGGATTAAAATTATAAATATAGTAGTGCGTCCCAGGACTGGTTTTTATGACACTGCTGTTATCATTACTACCCTCATTATTATGCGGTTAAAAGGGGCTTCGAGGTCTATTGTAAATCACATTCGGCTACCTAAGTTCAGACCCGGCTTGAATATTTTTGCTGCTGCAGTTTTTGTCGAGCTTTTGATTTTAAAGACAAGTAGGTATTTTGCTAATGCAAGTTTATAATTTTTCTTATTAAAAATTTTTTTAATAAAAATAAAAAAAAAATTTGATTTATACTTGGTAAATAAAACAACAGTTGATATGTATTTCAAAAAAGAAGAAAACATATATATTTATTTATTAGTTATATCTACATAATTAAAATATACACACAACACATCGTTACAAAAAGATACAGAATAAATAAATGTAAAAATTTAATTAACACATAAAAAATAAATTTATTATCGTTACTTTCGATGTCCGAATTAAAACTATTTTTACTATTTTCGTCATTAATATTTATAATAAATATGTTGTTATAGAAACATAGGCAAATCCGGTAGCGGCATTTAATCAATAAAGTATAATAACAGTGAAAATCCTATTTCTCTAGATTTAAGAAAAAATAAATAAATTTTTACACTAACAGAGACTAAGACCATCTCTAATAATTTTATTATATCCACTAGACAATTTCTTAAAGGTGTTAAATTTTTATAACGTAAATCACTTACTAACTTATAACCCTAATTGTAATTATTTTTAAATAAGAAAAAACATTAAACATTGATTTACTAAAGTTTTACCAATCCAATAAAGCCAATACTTACATCCTTATACTAATGACTGGCACCTGACCTGAATATTTGTTAAACTTTCTCAAAATTTCAGCAAAACTTTAATCCTAATCCTATTATTTCTAAGTGAAGTTAAAATAGATTTTCCATGTGTGTAGAAAAATTTATAGTATATTAAGTATGGAGAACGGTAAGGAATTCTT
This sequence comes from Tribolium confusum, assembly GCA_029207805.1. Taxonomy (NCBI): domain Eukaryota; kingdom Metazoa; phylum Arthropoda; class Insecta; order Coleoptera; family Tenebrionidae; genus Tribolium; species Tribolium confusum. Next base: position 32,099,370 of record JALGAY010000001.1, on the reverse strand, counting down.
ACAGTTCGAAGACAATTGTTTGGAGGAGGAGCGAAGAGACGACTCCAATTATTGTCTGAGAACGGTAATCCTTAACGTTCGACATGCTTATAACGTTTTTTGCGCGATTGGAGTTTCTAGAATAATAATAATAATAATAATTTATATCAATACCTACATTTGTGATAATCGGGAAGATTGAAACTGAAAACTTTGGGTAGCTGTTTCATGGTTGCTATGGTTTTGTTCCAAACAAGTAAAATTGTCTTTTTGATACAATCAACTCGTACATAGTTCTGTTTTGTGGTTCCGTTTTCGAAGCAAATATGAGCGATAGTGATGATCTACCGGATGATTTAGAAGACGCTTGGCAAGAAGGATGTTCGGCAATAATTCCAGAAAAATCTAAAGCCCGATATGAACAGACATACAAGTTGTTTAAGGAATGGCGTGAAGCAAAGAAGATTTCTGTAAATGAAAAGAGCTTGTTAGCGTATTTTGTGGTGAGAAGTGGACACTTGAAGGCCGCAGGCAGTTTATCGGCGGAGTATTCTATACTGAAGAGTACAATTTTTCTCCATGATGCTATCGATATTTCTAAGTTTGCTACATTAATTGCTTATCTTAAGAGAAAAAATATTGGATATCGGCCTAAGAAGGCTAAAATATTTACCAAAGAAGACATGGAAAAATTCATGAATGAAGCACCAGACGAACAATTTTCAATTCAAAAGGTATGTTGTAGATGATGAGGTGGTACATCTGAGTTCTAAGGAAACAATATATTTGCAGGTAGCAATGATATTGGGAGTATCGGGCGCTTGTAGACGAGAGGAATTGTACAATATTAAAATGAGTGACATAGAAGAACGTGAAGAAATGTTTATAGTAAATATTCCAAATACAAAAACGAATATTCAGCGAACGTTCACAGTTATTAATAAAGAAAATGAAGCAGTTCATTATTTAGAAATACTTCGAAAATACATAAGAATTCGACCAAGCAACCCAACGTCAGATCATTTATTTCTGAACTATCGAAATGGCAAATGCACTAGGCAAGTCACAGGAAAAGGCACAATTGGAGGCTGGCCGTCAAAAATTGCAAAGTATTTTAAGTTGCAAGCCCCTGAAGGTTTTACTGGACACTCGTTTCGACGCACATCGGCTACACTTTTGGCAAATAACGGAGTTGATGTGTTGGGACTAAAAAGACATGGTGGGTGGCGTTCATCAACGGTGGCCGAGAGTTAGGTGGAAGATTCCCTCCATAACAAAATTGAATTTGCTCATAAAGTTTTACACAGCGATGTTGGTGGACAATTACAACAACCTGGGACTTCTACGTCGGAAAGTTTGTCTATTAACACTAGAAACTCAAATGCGAGTGGTATTACTACTATTAATTATAATAATTGTACATTTAATTTTAATAAATAAATCGCAAAATTGTTTTTTTTTAGATTTAATTGCTTACCGTTCACTGAACGGTAAATGAATTACTTACCGTTTTGTTACACGTAGCAACCAGTAACAGCAACCTACCGTCGTGGAAACAGGCACAGTAAACTGATAAAAACAACCGATCGCGCAAAAAATGATTTAGGGTTGTTTATTTGAGAAAGTTTATTTCTAAAGTTTTGTGAAAAAGAAATTTTAAAGACGGACCTGATTATAATAGAGGTACAGTTTCAAGTATCAAAACTTTTTCTTAGTAAACTTCCTCCTTATTAAGGATAATTTTTTTAAAACTGATAATTTTGTATAGCTAAATAAACGATTTGCCAATACTCAGTAGAAAATAAAATATAAGCTATATTTGTAATTAATACAATTGCTCTTCGAACAAATGCAAAAGTATATAACAGTTATTTATGTATTAAGAGCGTAATTAAGAAGATTATGGCACGAGGAAATGTTTAAAGCCGACGTAGGAGGGCTTTTAATTTTCCGAGGGTCATTAATGACAATTACGCTGGTACAACGTTTTATTTTATTTTAACTGGTTTTAATTTTTCAAATCAAAAGAATATTCAAAATTCCGGTATTTTTTTAAACTGTTAAAAATATTCCGATTAACTATTTGACTAACTTGTCGTTGTCAGGATACGGTATGTTGTTATTTTGTGTTTCGCGATTTTCCAAAATGGAAACTGATGAAAAGGTGTATTCTAGCATAATGTTACAACAGGCAAGAGCCCAAAATTCAACAAAAACTTGTGTCACGCTCCGTACGTTTGTAGTGTTTAACAGTTTTTGTAATAAATGATGATTTGTCAGGTTAATTGTTATTTAATGTAAAAAGTGACGTTTACAAAATGGAAGACGTACATTTGACAGCTCGACGAATATACATTTATTTGTTATTGTTGCGTAGCAACTTTAAAAAATTCAGTGCTACAAAAATAAAAATATTTTTTAAAATTAAACACAGCTTAAACGTTTTTCCTCTTTTTTAAAATCTTTCACCGTTTAGTGACGCAATGATCTAAGATCGCATTTTTTTAAAATTGGAACTCCCGCGGCTCGGCGGCGCGGCGGCGTAGTTTAATGTAGTTGGCGATGCCTCTATTCTATGATTATGGAAGAATCAAAATATCTGTGGTTGCTATAACGCTATGTCTAACTAAACGTCAAACTTTGTCAATTTTTTCAGATCAACCAAAATTGTTATTATTACCATCATCAACAGGTAAATCTCATTTTTATTTTATGTTTAAACTAAATTAAAAGTTTCTAGTAATATTTGCGATTAAACAATGGTTAATATTGGCGACATATTCCCAAATTTTGAAGCTGAAACTACAATTGGGTCTATTAAATTTTACGATTGGCTTGGAGACTCTTGGGGACTTTTAATTTCATATTCGGCAGATTTTAAACCAGCTTGTACTTCAGAGTTAGCACAAGTTGTGCGACTGAATTCAGAATTTAAAAAACGTGGCGTTAAAGTGATTGCGTTATCTTGTGATTCGGTTGAAACCCATAAAAAATGGTTAAGGGATATTAAAGTCCACGCAAGATGCTTGTATAAAAAGTTTCCTTTTCCCATTATAGGAGACGAAAAATGTGAATTAGCTTTTTCTTTACAAATAATTGATCCAGATGATGAAGCTGCTGACGGGAAGGTCGTAACTGCAAGAGCAGTTTATGTGATTGATCCTAAGAAGAAAACTAGATTTTCTGTAGTTTATCCAACTAATACAGAAAGAAGTTTCAGTGAAATTTTGAGACTCATTGATTCTATTCAATTAAATGACAAGCCCGGAGTTTCTACCAGTGTTGATTGTGTATCTAAAGATGATGTGATGGTGCAACGTACCGTCTCTGATGACGACGTCGAATTTATTTGCTTAACTCTAATAATTTTTGCCTTACTTTTAGGTAAAAATTTGAACAAGACTTGTTAATACCAAAATAATAAAATTTTATTGCATTTGTAATATGTTTTTCAAATAAAGGTATGGTGCTTTTGAAAATAGTTTTACTGCTTCTAACTTTTCTATTAATTCATTTATTGCTTCTTTATATATAATTTTTTTTTCTTGTTTATTTTTTGCTTTTTTTATCTCCTCACAATATTTTCTCTATTGTTATCTTATCTTGTTTTCAATATTATGTTGCCATCATTATCTTTTATATTTCACATATCATTTTTTATTTTTTCTCAAGTAGTCCAGTCAAATCAAACAAAAGTAAAGAAATGTTGAAAAAAGAATTTTGACTTATAGAATAATAAATTTACTATGTTCAGTCATGTGTAGTCAAGCAATTATTGATATTTATGATTTTTTTACAGTGATGTAGTATTAAGACTTCCGGAATAAGACTCCTAACAAAATTATTGTTTATAGCGCAAAAAATAGTTTTTTGGAATTTTTGCTATAATTTATAAACTTATTTCAAAATTTGCAAAACCATTTTAAGGACTTCCAAGATTCAATACAAAAAATCAAATTTTTTTTGTTAAAATGTTGCTGTATAACTTAAACAAGAAACGCTATATTAAACATGTTAAAGTATAAGTAATATTAAGCTACCAAGAAAAAAAGATCATCTTAATTAAATACTTTTTCTAGGAGTTACAAAACTTTACATAGTAAAAATTTTAAGAAGTTCCATTTTAATTATTGACCACTGCTTTATACTGACAGTATATTTTTGACATTGCAGATAGAAGGCGGTATAAATGTGCTTATAGTTGAACAAAGATAGTAAGTGGTGAAATTTAACTTGAAGTTGTAAATCTAACAATACTGTTAAGTACTTTAGTACAGAGGTTGTTTGCTCTAAAATAAAATATTTATAATATGTTAATTTCTTTATCCAGGCTGTTTCATGAGTAATAATAAGCCTGCAAAGCTGAAAATACAACCAGCAATACAATTTCAGAGTTAACGTAGATGATATTAATTTAAAATTTTATTTGTCAAATCTGTCACCGATAAAAAAAAATTTATTCAAACGATGAAAAAACCGACATGATGATAATATATAAGAAAAAATGCCTCTGCCGCGATGAGTTTGTACAGACAACGTTTTCCGGGTAGAGAAGAATTCTTGCTGACACCATATTTGAACGACTTGAAAGTACCTTAAAGAAAAATTAGCCACCTTTAAAAAAGCCAAGAGCAAGAACATGTTCTGTTCACATGAAAGCCAAAAAATGATCTTACAAGCAAGTGGCATTAGTTTGTCTTCAGTTAACTGAATAATTAAATATTTTTTTATTTAATGTATTTGTAAAAAAAAATAACTACGTTAACTTTGGAATTGTATTGCTGGTTGTATTTTCAGTTTTGCAGGCACATTATCACTCGTGAAACACCCTGTTTGTTCTTGTTATATACAATCTTTGCAACTTGCCGCCCTTTCAAACAACTGATTTAAAGAAACTACAATAGCATTAACCAGATTAAGCACTTCACTGCAATACAATCAACCTCTGTGCAAAATACTTAAGGCTCTAGGGTACCAAGATAAAATTCAGAACTTGGTGTACTTTCGGTTGTATACTTTTCACAGATTGACAGGCTTCAGTCACTGAACCCTCACCATGGGGTGCTCTACCCAAACCTCATAAAATGCAAATTAGAAGAACAGTCAAGATTTTCTTTTCAAGGCAAAATAAGATTCAGGGTAGTTTTGAACTCAGTTGTCATCGTCAGAAACACACTTGCCGGTCAATTTATGGAGATGTCTAAATTATGACAAATCATTTTTTTAAATGTAGATAAAGATTAAAGACTTGAACAAATTACCAGTGTATAATTGTACCAAGCGGCGATAATTTTAGATGGATTTAAAAAATCATTAACTGCACATAATGTAAGATTTAATAAAATTATAGGTGACGGTGATAGTAGTGTTTATAAAAAAATTCGAAGTGCCAGACCGTATGGACCAAATTACTTTATTCAAAAAATTGAATGCCGCAATCTCATATTAAGAAATTTTTGTAACAAAATTAGGGAAATAGCAAAAACTCCTCATTCTGATGTTAATATTAAAAAAATTTTACGGAACAATTATATGAAATTTAGAACCGCAATTGTTTCTGCTATAAAATATAGAAAAAACGAAAATCTTTCTTTGTATCAAAATCGGAACACCTAAAAAATGATATTTTAAATAGACCAGCACATATTTTTGGAAATCATTCAAATTGCGCACCGTATTTTTGTAAAAAAGTTGGCCAAATTGACAACATAGTAGCTTACTCAGATTTTTTAAATAGTTCTTTATTTAGCTCTTTTAAGAGAGTTGCAAATTTATCATCTAGTCTTTTGTATGATGTAGATAATAATTCTGTAGAATCATTTAACTCAGTAGTAAACAAATTTATTGGCGGTAAAAGAATAAATTTTTCACTTCGGGGATCATATGGAAGATGTCTTGCGGCCGCTATAAATTTTAATAATAGAAATTCATTTGTATACAAAATAATTGAACAAATTTTAGATTCTGTTGAAATTTACACAAAAAAATTTGAAGAATATTTACTAAAAATTAAACGGCGTGCTCAAAATGTAGAAAATAAAAAAAGAAGAGTTCGTATACAAAATGCGGATTTAGATTATGGTGCATTGTTAGAGGAGGAAATAACTGATATGTCACAAAAATCATATGAACTAATTAAAGTAAATTTTTTGAACAAATTAACTTCTTGCAATATTGTAAATATTTCTATTGCTACAATTGGACAACGAGACAACAGCGAGTGGGACAAACAGAGATATAATAGATTGAGAGCTAGCAATTTTGGAAAAGTTATTAATATGAAATCTACAACCGATACAGCAATTTACAATTTAAGTCAAGATTTACTATTATTGTTGCCAAATATGCATAATGACACTTTTTTTAAATTTTAATTTTAAAGTGCTAAAATTGCTCCTTAAAACCTGTTAAAATATCTGAAAATGTTAAATATACGAAATAAACCTGTTTAGTCATACTCAAGTAGCAGAAGAAAACAAGAATATATATTTTTGATATTAGGATAGTGTCATATATTTTTTTTGTGTTTATATACACTATTGGACAAAGGTAAAGCAACTATTTGAAGAAAAAATTATTCTGCAAGTATCTTTATTTTTTTTTTTAAATTATTTTAATAAAATGATTTTGTAATATGTTAGTATTATGTGTAAAATATAAAAAATGTGGTAAAAATATAAGGCCTTGTTTTGTCATTCCTAGAGGGATGTGTCCTGCGTTATTATTATTACATTTTTTAAATTTAAAACGATTTAGTTAACCTGATTTTTCGTCCTAAAGATGTTCAATATACGAACGAAACTAGTCGAGTAAAATGATGTTGCTTTAATTGGTTGTCCCTGTTTTTAGATTAATCTCACTTTCATTAAAAAGAAAATTCATCAAAGGAGTAATTTCACATTAAATGTAAAAATATAATAAAAAAAAAACATAATAATATCAGTTATTATTTAAAGTTTTGAAAAGTTATTAATTGAAATAGAGCAAAATTTTACGTGACAAAAGCAAAACAACTTTTATATAAAAATTTTTTTTACTAAACAACTACAAATATGGGTCAAAAAGTATAGAATTATTATGAAAATATTACCTTAATAATTAAAGAATATGTTTTGTTGGCTGCAACCGCTATAGCATATATCAGCATAGCATCGATAAAATTAAATTTTTAGTAAGTAATAATAATCGACAGATTTGAACAGTCTTCAGTAATTTTAGCAATTAAAGACTTTGTGTAGACAAACAATCAAAAATTCATTTATAAAACCTTTTTTTTATTCAAATCTACTTTTAACAATAGAATGTATTCCTTTCTGAAACAATGGTTTTTGCATAATTTTTAAAAAAATTAATATAAGCCAACAGAACATTGTTGTAGCCACTTTAACTACTGGTCCGGTAAAACGGCATTTTGTGGGTTATTTTTAGTTTCCAAAGTAGTCATTTTAAAGCACGTGTACCAAAAACGAATTTTTTAGCCGTTACTTATAGTAGCGGCCTTAAACACAAATTGTGTGCCCATCTAGAAGTTGTAAAATACACTTTTTTTGTCCAATGTTTCAAAAATTTATTTAAAAGAGGTTTTGAATTTGCTATAAAATTAAAACCAATTTTAAAACTTTTTTTTATTAAAAATTAAAAGTTGATAACATAAAGCAGCTGGGTAAGACGTAAGAAAAATTGTTTTAATTTACAATGCTAAAAATAAATTTTTTTTGGTAAATAAATAACAGATCTGGGTTGTCAAATATTAAAGCTCTGTTTTTAACAAAAAAATTATTTGTCAGCTCAATATTTTTTTAAAAAAATTTTAAATAATTTTTCTAACACTTTATGACCACTACTACATCAGAGGTTTTCATTATTTAAAAAAATAATTTGATTAATTTTTGGCCGAATTATGGGTACCGGACAGCTTTAGAAAAAACTTTACCGAGTAACTTAGCTTAAAAATTTACCGATTGTAAACTCGAGTTTTATAATTTATTTGCTCATAAGCATATCATTGATCAAAAAAACTCAATGATCAAAAACTACTCGACTGACGTCTCATATTTTTTATGACAATGTCATTCTCAAAATTACTAGGCAAACTCTCGTAACAATAATTGGTAAATTTTTTTGGCAAAATCTGAACTCTTATAATATTATAACTAATAAGGTAATAAGTGATAATATTTAAAACATTCTTAAATATTGATAAGATATTTTTCTGATTATAAGAGCGCTGAGGCTAAAGACCTTTTCGTTGCGTTGGAAGAAATTACCGATAGCAAACGCCTATCTTTTGCAAAGAAACCTTAAAAAAAAAACGATGTCATTTGATAGAAATTTCGATCTTCTACGTTTACTGCTTCTAGGTGCTGCACTTTTTTAGCACTTATTGTTAGTTTATTTTCGTGCCTGGCGGAAAATAAATTAATCTCGATGTTATACCGTAGAAACAACAATTTATTGAATAGATAATTATATTAGTGTAATTTAAGTTTAATGACTGTTGTATCGAAATTGACTGCAAAATATTCTTTCTTATAGCTTATTATTATTACTCTTATATTAATTTATTTGGGTTCACGGTCAAATAATCCTGGTTTTGATGTGCATGTCAATTTTGCCCACAAATTAGTTGGGAATATACAACCAACAATACAACGACATTATATTTATTATTTTATTACAAAAAGGGGTTGGTAAAGGCAGATACAAA